>CM059580.1:38992080-44069183 GCA_030386875.1 Morinoia aosen
TGCAGTCTCATACAATCCTTCTTACCAGTGGAGTAATCACAATGTTCACACAGTAAAGGCCGTGACGTAAGTGTGTCCGGAGGAGCGGCCTCAACACCACTGCCGCTACCCGACACATCTGAAGGGGGCGAGGCAGCGCTCTTTTCAGATGCTCCAGCTGGTCCTTGATGAACAGCACATGTGTTGCACGCACCAGAGCTGCCTTCTCTCACCTCGTCCTGTGCTTCTGCAGGTCTTGAACGTGCTTCAGTGCAGTCTACTTCTCTCTTGAAAGTAACTGCATAAGAACCTGAACTTGAACTGGCCTGGAAAGAAGAACTTTTTCCGATTATCACTGAATGGAGTTTGTCAAAATAACAGTATTATGTTCAAATTGCAACTAAAATCAACAACTTGTACCTATTTTATTTTCTATTGAGGCAAAGTTATGTCTTTATTATCAGTTCTTAATTTAATCTGAAGGAAATGCACCTCACAATTCTAAACAGAATGCAAGAAAAGTATTTTAAAAATAATAAAGGAAGCAAGAAATAATGATAGCACAAAAGAAATTTAAAAGCACATTTTTTCTTCTCAGACGGTAAATATTTTAATAAAGAGCAAAAATTCAACAACGTATTCATGCAATATCTCATACATGAAATTTTACTGTTTACATTTTTCTCTTTAAAACACAAAACCAACACCACCATTTTTCTTAAACTTATAAGTAACAGCAATTGTATAAGGACTATTGTCATTTAATAACTGAGAGAGGCTAAAGTGATTTCTTGTATTAGTTAAGCAGCTACAAATATTCATTCGTTTGTCTCCCACACAAAGCAAGAACACATAAAAGTCAGAACTCACTACTTGTTGTTCAGAAATAATTCATACGGTTTCAAGCGTGGCAAAAGTTCACACCAATGTCTTTTCATAAAAAATTTGGCAGCAAATGTTTGAAGAAGATGAGTAGGGAAAAGGAAACAAGAAAGGATCTTACAATGATCAATAGAGTAAACCAGTAAGTTGCATCATTCAAGTTAATTCACTGAAGCACAACGGAATCAAGAAAAGGCTCCCCGACAGGGGGGGTACAAGAAGCATGGTGAAAATAGCTTCGATACCATTGATGACATGACCATAGCTCAAACAACACTAGCTGTGGTTGGGGAACGGGAAGTCAAAGATACGATCACGCTATGACAGTATAAGAGGGCGGGGGGACTAGGGGTACTAGCATTTACTCGTCATTACACGTAGCTGTTTGTGAACCCCAAATTGAGGAAGTAATGAAACTGGTTTAGACAAATGATAGTTTAATGTGATTGGATTGAACAGGTGATTGGACATGCAATGACAAGTGACAGGGCTCAGAAATGGTGGAGATTAATCAGAAGCCAGTGAATAGATTAGATTATAAGTTAGTTTAAGCCTCCCTAACTGCTACAAAAAAAAGCATATCAAAGAGAGGAAGAAGAAAGGCACCATTTAGTATGGAGATAGGAGAATGGGGAATCTATGTAGAAGGGGCATAGAAACAGTAAGATGAGAAAGAAGTTCATGAAACATGATCAAAGTTGAAGAAGAATATAGTAGGTGCTGAAAAAACAGGACAGCAGTGAACCGAAAAAAGATGGTCCATAACAAAACAAAAACCAATGTTATTTTAACATAAAAAGCCTACCTAACCTTTAGCTCGGGCCCTCACATTGTAACCCTGGGAGCGCTACTTCCCATAGATACAATATTCATATCCCCCTGAGGGGAGCCAGTGAATAAAAAAGCCCTGAAAACAGAGATAAAACTAAAATAAAAATGCAGGAAAAAGAAAATAAACCTTACCAGACCTTTTGGATTCCTCAAAATTGAACTCCAAAATAAAGTAAGAAGCATAACAAAATAAACCATGCTGAAAATGAATTCATGCAAAATAAAGACAATGCATGAACTATGAATGCAACAAAGCAACTAAAAAAGACTATGAAATGAATATAAATGAAACCAAACTTAAATCAAAGCATTCAAAAACAAATTCAAAAGAATAACTCGGGAAAAATATTACAACAAGAATGATCTTGAAATCTATCAAAACTGAAAAACTTGACCTTTCAACAAAAAGAAATGAAAGAACCAATATTCCAAAAGAAAACATCATACTCAACATAAATAAATCTTAGCCTTAGGCAACAAAAAAATATACAAGCAAAGCAAACTGTACAATGAAGCAACACTCACCAGATCAACACTTGGTTTTATAAGGTGAAGGAATAGCCTTGCCAAGAAATAATAAACTAGTTTTACTGTAAATCTGAGTGACAAAGTGAAAGAAAGACAGTGCATTAAGATACTATTCGTACACAAAAAACACAGCAAAATCAAGAACACAAAGCAACCAATGAACACTTAAAACACACATTTAAACTCTTATCTCTATACTTAACATTAAAGATCATACAAAAAGGACTGGAGAAAACGGAACAAATTCAGACTGATGCATGCTGGATATTATAGACACACAAGGAAAATATTTGGGGCTACGCCTACAACAGGAATAACAAATTTGAAAAAAATCAATTACAAAACCGCCAATTAGGCATCCATATAGACAACCCTCAATTCAACAGAATAGCAACTCAAATACAATGGCGTGTGCAGCAAGACTATTTTCTGGAACCAGGGTAAAACGTTGCTAGGCAGCCAATGAAACAGTTTAGGCAATAAATTAGGCTAATCTAATACGAGAAGCTTTCAATCATTCAAAAAACAGTTCAATAGAATGAAATTCACTGAGAGTCAAGTTTTACCAATTTTGTCAGAAATGCTCAAAAAAATGAGAGGTGATACCAGTGATAATGCTATAAATGTCATTAAATAGTGGCCAAGAACAGGTAGAGATGCACAACATCTGAATGAAATCAAAATTTTGTGTGAAATTATAAATGCTACACTGAAATCAAACAAAGCATTCAAGAGGAGAGTAAGCCACCAATTCAAAGCACTCAAGAGAAGAGTAAGCCAAAAATCGGATGCACTCATGAGAGTAAGCAATCAATTGAAAGCATTCAAGAGGAGAGGAAGCTGCGGATTACAGTACCTGGAGTTCCTGGTTCCAGTCAATGGGCTCGTTTTTCACAGTAACTGCCTCGAGCTCAGCGTCAGACACTTCACTTTTGATGTGAAATTTTTCTAGATGGCTCCCAGAGCTCAGCCTGTCACCTGCAAGTGACAAATGCTTATTGAGAAAAATTACATCTGAGAATATAGATCTAGTAACAGCTGTATACTGTTAAAAATATTAAATGGCAATTTTCTTTGCATTTTAACACACAGAACACTGTAGTCATGTACCAATACCATTTTTTTGTCCGATACTGATACTCATTTCTTGGCCGATACCGATACTCATTTCTTGGTCGATACTGATACTAATTTCTTGGCCAATACCGACACTCATTTCTTGGCCGATATTGATACTCATTTCTTGGCCGATACCAATACTACAACCGATTCCTATACTTAAACAATTATACTAAAATAAAACCATTATACCAAAATAGTTCAAAACCAAAATAGTTCCAAATTCATCACTGAAAACAAATGGTTCCAAAATAATCTCTCAAAACAAAACAGAATAAAAATGGTTCCAAAATAAACTCTCAAAACAAATCAAAACATTCTCTTAAGAAAAATAAAAAAAAAATTTAAATAAATTATTTTTTATACTGGAAATTGAATAATCTCAAATTGAAATTAAGGAACATGAGCATCACTTCATTCTCAGGCTTCAGTTTATTCCTGTGAGGAGTATACACATTGCCTCCAATGCTCAAAATTCTCTGACTCTCAACTGATAAGAGTTTGTTAGCAACAGTTGGACAAATTGGGTATAAGGTTTTATTTTTTACCCACCAATTTACAGGGTTTGATTCTCTTGATATTGTTGAAAGTGAGATGGATTAACCAACTTTCCTGGTCAGAGAAGAAGATGAAGAAAGTTCAAGTTGAGTAACTCTAGATTTCTTATGTGCATTGTAAAATAGTGAATTCAGTGAGCTGGCCTGATTAAAATCTAGAATTCAACAGTTAGCTAACTAATTTACTAAGTATAAACAGGCTCTTTATTTCATTATACTTTTACCTTTATGATTATGACCATTTTTAGGTATGATAAAATTTGTATTATTGGAAAGTATCGGTAAAGTATCAGCTGGATTTTGCCGATACCAATACCAGTAAAATGACTGATACTGCAGATACCAATACATCGGTATATCCCTAGAAAACTGGAACAATTTTGGTAAGATTTGAAAGGAAATCTATTAATACTTCTTTTCAGCAGTTTCAGAAAATAACTTTTCAGCTATAGTGCTATTATCTGAAGAATACGTGGGATCAAAATTAACTGAAACAATTTTAGCTTACACAGAGAAATCAAGTCTTCAGAATGAAAAGGACTTGCAATTCACGTATAACTGGCAAATCTATCAAAAATTGGCAATAAAATATAAACATTACACTGTTTATATTCTTTGAATAGGTTATCTGAATTAAAATTAAATAGAAATGGCCTTGCAGGAGGAAGTTTCATAACAAACACAAAGACCTTTAGGAGACAGTCTACATGGAAATTTGAAAAGTGGCCAATTTTCTGTTTTTAAATACATCTTATCGAGGATTTTCTTGCGCTTCCATTGGTACTACTTGCTCGCGTCTACTCCCATTGGTACAGCTCCCCCAGAAGGGGGAAAACGAGGGGATGGCATGACCTTGATGCAGTGTGACCCCTCCCACCCCTCATATTGGGGGTCAGTTGGGCGTGTTTCTTTGCGGCAATGGCAAAAAGTTCATTCATGGGCTACTCAAATTGCAATTTTTGATAATTTCAAGATTTTAGCTGTTCTGTTTACTTCTGTTTACACACACTTTCAGTCATAGCTTGATGGCAGCCGTGGTATCATAGCTACGGCTATGGCGAGCACACCAATCAAAAGGGGCTTGCAAAGAGCTACAAAGCAGAAGATATCACTTGGAAAAAATACGTAATTAGGTAAAAAAAATTATGGGAGGGATTATGGGTTTTGAAAAATTACACTTATTGTCTTTTGATTAGATTTTCTCCCAGAGTTCAAAAGCTACAACAATGTCATATATATGAACCGAAAGTGCTTAAAATGCACAAAAAAAGCTCATGAGTTCATTGTAGAAAACACCTAGTTCAAAAGATAGGAAGAAAAACATTTTTTTTTGTAGAAAAACACACTTTCTGGAAATTGGCTAATTGGCTCTTTCAAATCGTTCTTCTCCCACAATTTTAGGGTTACATAAATGGGATACATACCATTGGATAGGGCTTAGCAAGCTATATCCAAAAGCAATACAAAATTTTCAAACAATCATTATTTTGAAAATTACACGACATGACAAAAGAATTTTTTTTCAAATTCCTAAAATTGCAAAAATAAATTTATTAAAATTCCACATTGCTTATGGATATATGGGTATATAAACTATATAAAAACAAATTTTCGATTCTGTAATTTCAAAATTGTAGAAGATAGTTTTTGAAAAAAAACTTTTTTCCGGTTTTTCAAAAAAAAGAAAAAAGTGCGGATACAAAAAAAAACACTTCAATAATGAAATGATATTTGCATCATTGCACACCTACTGTGAAAGTTTCAGAGAAATTCCTCCGCAAATAAAGATTTTTTTTGGGTAAACGACCTCCTTAACTCAACAAAATGTCTCATACCAATGAACAAAGAAATCCTCATGTTCAACAGAGCTAATTCAAAATTTTGGTCACAATTTTAGGGTTTCTTGACATTACAAACAAAGAATGAAGGAATATTACAACTTAATCTTATGATAAAAATGCAATGCTACACTCTAGTATATCTGATACTATAGATTTATTAAAAAATTTCAAATACATAACATTACACTCAATGCCTGGTTCAACAAATCAAGAGTATCACCAAGATAAAGTTTACTCTGAGAGTAATTCATATTAAGCCCCATGGTGTGAATGCTCAGGTTGTTTACACTAAAAATTGTGCCTTGAAAAGGAATAATAAATACGGTATGTCAATGACGTACCACAGAGATATAAACGCAGTTTTACATCCTCAATTATTCACATATCATCTCCACTCAACATATAGCTGTTTACACCAAAATGTAGGCTGAATGACAGCATAAGCCCAAGAAATATAAGTCACAGATAATGTTGAGAACACTCAAACTATTTGAGTGCATAGTTGCCACATCTACATTCACAGGGTGGATGTCGAATTTGTCTATGCGCCTAAAATTATTCACAAAATGTATGAACAATTACAGTATATTCAAACTTTGTCGGATCTTCTGTTTGATTTGGGAAATTTCATTCAAATCAGAATTAGCTATACAGCCCATGTCAAAATATTGATAAAGGAGAAATGTTCAATTAGATATTTATTTTTTTTGACAAAAATTTTTGAGACACAATATCCAATAATTTTATTTTCTTTGCTTATATGTTACATTTCACAATAAAGTAACAGGCAGGTCTTGTCTATAAGGGGGTCACTTCAAAATTTCAATGTTTTAATCTGATTTGTTTGATATTTGGCCATTATTTACATTGGTCGGAAAAAACCATAAGTTACTAAGACTACTTTTTTTGATTAGGGCCTTATTTTTTTAATACAAAAAATTAGTTTTTTGGTAAATTTTTAAGGACAATTCAAAGAAATAGAAATTATTGAGTTTTCATGCTAGAACCAAACCACAGACATTTTCAGAATCCTCATAGCATTTCTAACAAAAGTACAATTGAAAATTTTCACGTTTGTAATTTTTCATTTTTTTTATATGCATTATTTGATCACTCACTCATATATACACTAATTTTGGGTTTAGACCTTGATAAAAAAAATTATTTTTACAATTGGGAAATTTTCTACTCAACTTTTGTTACAAATATTACAAGGATTCTATAACTGTTTTTATTTTTGTTCTAGCATAAAAACTCTCTATTTTGTATTTTGTTTGTCTTTTGGCCTTGTCATATTTTCTGTATTTCTATTTGCTTGTGCAGGTGTTGATAATGGCTTGAGTTTTAAGCTGAAACGTTTACACGTTAAAATGATTTTAAAATCAGCTATCTTTGCTATCATTTTTATTTCAAAATATAATCATTATTACCTTTACATTGGTGTCATAATAAAATTATTTACTAATATATCTATTAATAAAACAATATTGACAATAAAGTTTTAGATTAAAGATTTCGATTTACAGCTTAAAACAGTACAAAACAAAAAAAAATAGAGAGATTATATTTCAATTAATTTGTGCAAATCAGTCTATTTCTAACTGAAATGATGATAACATTGAATTTAGAACTGGTTTCAATTCTTCCATGTAAAGAGATTCTTGTATTTGTAGGTCATTTTTATTTGCACAGAAACTTAAAATTGAAAAATCAGATTTGCTTACTATTACACTACACTGCTCTGCATGATCCCTAATGGCTGAAAAAGATGGCTTAGCTTAAACTCAACCCATTCTGGAGCTCCTACCAACGTGCTCGAAAAATCTAGCTCTAAAACTACGCTGGGTACAACCCACGAAGCTAGACCCGCACAATAGGCAACAATACATGTAGATTATGCGAGAGCGCAGTTCAGTAGATAGACGGTCTTGAAATCTAAAAAATGATCCTATAGTACGCTCGTTTGTCAATATTGGAATAAAATCTAAGCAATTGTAAAATTTCTCCACCAGCTTAGGAACTTCACTGACTAGCTTCTCAGACTGTGCACCATAAAAAAGCAAGTTACATTAGAATTTCTCTTTCTTTACAGTTGTCTCGGAGTAGGTTGGCATATATTTTTGTCTAAAAATAGCCTTATAATTTTAGAGATTAGATTATTTGGAAAACCATTGTCACTGAAAAAGGCTTGTAGAAAATTAAATTCATCATTCATATTGCAGTACGTTGAACTTATATGAAATGCGCAATGCAACAAGGTTTTGCCGCTATTGAGTTTAAAACTAAATGAACAAAAACTGAAAAAGCTAGTGCCCAAACCCGTAAAAGTATTTTTCCTATAAACAGAAATTGTGAACCTTTGATTTTGTATTTTGATGGACCAGTCTAGAAAAGCAAGCTTATGATTAGTCTCACATTCCATCATAAATTTCAAATTGTTGTGTTTGGAATTGATGTAGTCCCAGAATTTCTTTGTATGACACTCTTCATGGAATAGAACAAAAGTGTCATCAACATACCTCATGTAAAAAATTGGCTTAAAGTCTTGCGGACACTCTGACAACCAGTTCACTTCATGATGGCACATTAAGATATTAGCAAAAGTCGATCCTCATGGGAGACCCATTCCTAAACCTTCTGTCTGCCGATAAAACCTACCTTGAAACATGAACACTGAATTCAGCACAGCCATTTCGAGCAAGGTTTCAAAATAATTCACAGTCAAACCTACCACTAATTGACTAGACTGTGACAGGCACCATAAGCAAATTTGTACTGTCTCATGTTGAGACACGTTAGTAAAAAGATTTTCAATGTCATACAAGACCATAAAACAAGGGGTATCTATTTTCAAGTTACTGATTTCAGCAGCAAATTGTTGAGAATTTGGAACAGTGAACTGGTTAGAGGTGTATGGATTCAAAACAGAGACAAGATATTTAGCTAGTTTAAAGGTAGGGCAATTATGCAGCATATATTGGGTGCATTTTAAACCTTGATGATAAATCTACTTTATGAATTTTAGGAAGACCGTAAAGTATACCAGGTGCTGAGCCACCAGGTACTTTTGTTTGTCTTTTGGCCTCGTCATATTTTCTGTATTTCTATTCGCCTTAACAGGTGTTGATAATGGCTTGAGCTTATAGCCGAAACGTTCACGCATTAAAATGATTTTTAAATCAGCTATCTTTGCTTTTATTTTATTTTAAACTGGCAAGAGTGCTCCAGCCTAATTTAATCATATTTGATTTTATTTTATATAATTGTAAAAGTATCAGCATCGGTAGAAGTTTCGGTCAAAGTATCAGTATTTCCAAGTATCGGAGTATCGGTATCAGCCAAAAAATGGTATCGGTACATCACTAATCTTAGTCTCACCTTGTGCCACGTTCTCTGCAGCAGCTTCTTGCTTGATGATTTTTTGCCTGCAACACAGCCTCTCCACTTCAGCATCCGTCCGCTTGTGCACCATAACCACTGCACGCTCCATGCTGGGCGTTTAGGTACCTAAGCAGTGGAATGCTTGTCTGCTCTAATATTTGAGAAAACTTAAGCAACACCCTGCAAAAAAATTAAACACATTACACGGTTTATACATCATTGTAGAAAATATGTTGCCAAACATTTCAATGCTGCAATATCCCTATATCAAGTGGATTGGACAATTGAAAATCAATTCATTATTGAATAGGGTAAGAGAATTTTTGTCCAAATGTTATAGGATGAACCATTCAAACCTTCTTTAGTGAAAAAATGAGTTTGAAGTTAAAACCATTATTTCATTGATATGAAACCTATTTTATATATTCTTTAGTTTTTTAAGTGAAACACGCACTATCGAATTGCTTTGTACTCCCTGAACAGTTTTAATTTTTGGATTCAAATGTTAAGGTTTCATTACCATAGCATGAATATTTTCACAGAGGAAAGCCACAAAAGACATGGCATAGACTAAATAAAATGTGTAGTGAAAGAACATACTGTGTTCTTATAGAAGATACCCTAACCAATAAACCAGAAAAATTGGAGAGAATAAAAACTACAAAGTATAGAAGAGGTTTGAAAACCCATAGAAACTGAAGTGTGCACTGCAGGAAACACAGACAACATACATGCCTATTCAAAGGTGAGGTAACTCAACAGCCAAAGGAAATTTTCCATTTAGCTCAGGCTAACTAGATGAATAGTTGCTTCATGATTACTAGGGACTTCTCCAGCTAAACCTCGTATTCTCTAGACGTACTTCTAAGTAAAGATTCTGCCATGAAACTGATGCAAAAGAAAGTTTAATGAAAAAATGAAGGCTGTGATGGCAAGTGTTTGATAATGAGGATAGTACTGGTAGAGACTTCAATGATTTTATCAAAAAGAAAAAGAGTTTTAATAGTTTCTGCTTCTTGTTAAACTTTTGAGATGGCCATCACAAAATTCAAAGCATACAACAAAGAAGAGATTTGCTAAAACTTCTTGTACTAAGACATGGATAGGCACAATGACTTTTCGAATGTACCAGAAAATAGTGAAAACAATGTTACCCAGAAATATAACCTGATGATTGAGTTAATTGGAACTATAAGTGTGGCCAATGAGTTTAAGAAAAAAACTTCTATTTCAGAGCTTTATAACAAAAAATACTTATGCCTAATTGTTTTACATACTCCAATAATGTAGTAAAATTGCTTGGAAGCAAGAAAAAAAATAACAGATTTTTCTGAAAGTTAATATATTTTGTTTATCCTAATATTTAACTCACTGGTCTCCACCTGACCCTTGCTGCTCTGAAGGTAAACAAGGACAAACAATCATAAAATTTCTGGTTGCAGGACGATGACAATGCATCCTATCATACAAATGTAATAGCAATAAAAGAGGTCACTCATAAATATAGGTGTAAACTAGAGAGAAAGTGTGACTTTATATTTTAACTATATTTTAACATTATCTCAACAAATAGTTAAATCCTGTAATGCATAAGAACTATAATGATTGAATTCTGCCAACATTAGCTTTCTTTGGATAAAAGTTGAATGACTTACCTAATGGGAATCCTGATTACACAAGATATCCTTTAAGGGAACCATTTTGGGGGGCATCTGGGGGCATCTGAGTCCAAAGGTCGATTCTCCCGATTTTTGTTTTTATTGCTTTAAATGAGTTAGAGACATGTCCCCGAATGTCTGTAAAAATATCAGGAACCTACCCCAGAGCTAACGTCCCTCCCGGGGGGGGGAGGGCATCCCTCTTACGGACCTTTTTTTTCATTTTTGAACCTAAAGCAATGAAATTTGGTATACTGATAGGAAATGCAATTTTGAATCATTTATCATCAATGACAAAATGCGATTTTCTTGAAAAGAAAACGGGAAATCATAGAAAACGACATTTTTGGGGGGGTTTTCTAAATGCTTCTCCTCCTACAGTTTTTGAGCTACAGTAATGATTTTGGTATCATTGAATGCAGAATAACGTGGACAAAAAAAAAAAAAAAAATCTGAAATTTTCAATTATTTTCCATTTCATTTTTTTATATATTTCATCATTCATATTCCTCATCCCCATCCGAATATTTTTTTTATTATTGAATTTAGAGCAATGAAATTTGGTATACTGATAGGAAATACAATTTAGAATCATTTATCATTCATGACAAAATGCGATTTTCTTGAAAAGAAAATGGGAAATCATAGAAAACGACATTTGGGGGGGGGGATTTCTAAATGCTTTTTCTCTGATAGTTTTTGAGCTACAGTAATGATTTTGGTATCATTGGATGCAGAATAACGTGGACATTCCAAAAACTTGAATGCTTTTCCTCAAATTTCCAATATAAAAATTTAAAAAATTAAAAAGAAAAAAAATCAAAATATTCTCAAAAAAATTCAAATTTATGACGTCATAACTTTGAAACAAGAATGAATTTTGAAAAACTTCTCAATACATTGTAAAGCCCTTGTTTTTCTGCATCCAATGATACCAAAATCATTACTGTAGCTCAAAAAATGTAGGAGGAGAAGCATTTTGTTTCTTAAAAATAGGTTTTATAAAAAAAGTAACTTATCAAGACGTTTGTCGCTAAGGCTTTTTTATTTACAAAGCTAGAGCAATGCGGTTTGTTGCATTTGAAAGTGAAATGTGTGTTCTACCTATAATACGGGGCGATTTTCCAAATTGTTTCTGTAAAGCTTTCCATAGACTTTTTACCCTAAAATTATAACTTTTGCATTGAGACTCTGACAAAAAAAATCATATAAATTCAGAATGAAATAAATCAAAAATTCCCCCCGTATTATGGATAGAGCGCACGTTTGACTTTCAAATGCAACAAACCGCATTGCTCTAGCTTTGTAAATTAAAAAGCCTTAGCAAATAATATATGTATATATATAATTTTTTTTTTTTCAAATAAAAAATTTTCTATGGCCTTATGAAAAATTTTTGTTTAAGATAAGTTGTTACAAATGTGGAGATCTAGTAGTCTGCAAATTTTCATAGACGTACGTCCAATAGAACCAAAGTTGACCATTTTGTCAAAATGGTTCCCTTAACAGTGAAGATGGTTTAGTAAGGTTAAATGGTTTTATATTTTTAATTAAATATTCATTATCAAGTTATTCTCTGTTTACCGTCAAATGAAGCTGAAAAGAAATAAAACAGCATTCAGTAAAGGAACAAACTTGAATAAAGTAAAGCAAAATTTAAATGCAGAGGAGAATTAAGTAGATTCAACCCATGAAACAACAAATTGTCTTGATTTGCTTCCAGTACAATTCTCTCTCAGCATTAAAAGTCAGGCACCTTTTCTTAACAACTGCTTACAAACTTCCCCATGCTTTGTATAACATCTTCTAGTTTTCACCTTCTCATCTAATTTATTGTTAGTAGTCCTGAGCAATTTTAATACTAGAAACAGCTCCCTTCTTTCATTTAAACTTACAATAATTCTCTATAAACCCCTTTTCTGAATGCTTTCAACTTATTTCTCATTTACATTCATCTGGAGTTTTTAATAACAGACCCCCATAAGGTCTTTCACCAATCAACAGTTTCTCATCAATGTAGCTACTTCTGTTACAATACTAGCACAGAGTAGCTGCTAAGTATTGATGACTGTGACCTGTGCGACCAACATTTCCAACCCCAACTAAATTGTCCTGCCTTCACATAACACAAAACTCCATCTGTTAACATATTTAACAAATAATGATACTAAACAACACTGATGCAAACTCACAAGAATTTCATACCATTCATGTACTATATTTCTGTTCTCAACAACAGCTTGGTTATCAATCTGATAACTCATGACCTTAAGCATCTAACTCCTTACACAAGGACCTCTTAGCACTTCCTCTAACACTTTCTGATCCACTGTATTAAATCTTTGTAAGCTCAAAGGCCCCTTGCTTCTATCACATTTATTGAGCTTCTGGAATCAAATCCTCAACTCTTTATCCTGCCAAAAACTGCACAGCTCATTTCCAACTGCACTTTCAGTTCATCTTTTACATGATTCAATAGCACTCTGCCATACAGATTAACAACCATTTTCAATACACTTATCCATGTATTGAAGCTCTCACACCTACCCCCTTACTTTTATACAATGGAATCACAGCACTAACTCCTCAAAACTATTAGCAATGTTTCTACAATATTAAATTCTACAACTGCAATAAGCAATATAAGTCACCCAATGTTTTTTGTATGCTCAGATGATTCTGTGTTCTTTCCAGTGTAAGTGACAGTTTTTAATCTCTTGTCAATTCAATTTCAGGGCTCTAACCACTAAAATTCTCTTTTCCTTTTTCTAGTTTAATATCAGAGAAGTAAAATTTATTAAAATGATGCTTTTCGATTTCATTTCATATAGCTTATGTCACAAAAAGTTATGTTGCACGCGATTACTTGTTTAGCTGACATACTTTTATTCAGAGAATTCAAGTTCAAAAACTTTTCTGACAAAAAATCACTTACTGATGACTTGTAGATAAATTCTGTCAAAAATAATGGCAATTAACATCAAAATAGTTTGAATGAATGCTGTGCATAAACTTTTGTTGGTGAGAAAGTATCAAAAAATCATTAATTTATGACTAATCATGTTCAAGTGATAAACATATGATAAAAGGGTAAGAGGAATCACTTTTCTCTTCCCATCTAAATCTTACACATGCCTGCAACAAACTGCTATCTCAATCTTGACATCTTCAATTTAAATATACATCATAGGGGAAGGTAATGGAACTGTTCTTCAATAATGAACTGCTGATATATCATGACTTGTAACAGACAAACAAATTCAACTACACAATGATGATTATGGATTACTCTATATCATGAATATCAAACATATGTGAAATGCTAGGAGCACTCCCATCTTATATCCTAACAGATATTTTTGTGCAAAATTGCTTTGATCACTATCACTGTAATTATGCAGCTTCATGCACAAGTATCTTATGAAATGCACTCTCTAAACAGATCTTAAACAAAATTATTACGGTAATAATATAGCTTTAAGCAAATTTTTAAAAATTGCATCCTAAAAAGTCATACCATATGGAAAAGGCCAAAAAATGTGATACAAAAATGCTCCACTCATAAAATCAGTCCTCGTAAGATGTCAGACTGCGCTTTTATCCCAAGCCCCTTCTGCATTACTCAGATATATGAACGTATTGATTGATGCAAACTCTGCTCTAACAAATGTTCTAGAGACAATACACAATGCCATTAAGGAAGCCATTATGAGTTAGTCATCAAATGAAATTTGCAAAGCTTGGGTTAGGTTGCAAGCATCCCTTTCTATCTGCTCCATAATTCAGCAAGTTTCTCACTGCTCCTATATTTTATTTACTAAACAAGATTCATAGCTACATAAGGAAACAAATTAAGTGGATCACTATTATTAAATTCAATGCAAGACTTAAATGTTCTTTAAATATATATTAAAAAATATAATTTTAATCAGACAGAAGTGTTGTATCATAGGATATAAAATATCCACTTGAACTTGCTCTTGAAAATTTTTTTTAAATAGACTGGATGGGGGTCCTTTTGGGTTGAGACATCATGTATGAGATTTTAGCGTGAAAATGTTACTAAACTCTTCCTACATCACGTAGTGAAAATGGGAACAGGTATTGTATCAATGGGAATTAGCGCTCCCAGGGGACTATGTGAGGGCCCGAGCTAAAGGTTAGGTAGGCTCCCTTTTTGTTGAAATAGAATAGGTTTTTGTTTTGTTACGGACCATCTTTTTTCGGTTCACTGCTGTCCTTTTTTTCAGCACTTACCTACTACTTTTTTCTTCAACTTTTCTTGTTTCATGAACTCTCTTTGCTTTTTGTTTCTGTGCACCTAGTGCATAGATTCTGCATTCCCTCAACTCCATACTAAATGGTGCCTTCCTCCTGCCTCTCTCAGAACATTTTAGTCATGGTTAAGGGAGGCTAAAACTTTCTTGCATAATAATTATATATTACACTGGCTCCATCTAGGTCACTGATTTTAGATCTAGAAACATTTTAAACAAGAGATTATTGATTTTAATGCTTTGGTAATACACACAAGCTTTATTTGCTGTTCTGGATCAACAAGATTAACAAAGGTCTTGACAATGTTCTTGTAGACTCATTCATCAATTTTGTAGTTAATGTGTACTTGGCTTTTGTAATATATATTAATATGGCGTTTGTAACGCTGAGGACTAATTTTAGTGCTCAGGGATTGGTTCAAAAAATCGTATTTTTTCAACTAGAAAATTAGGGAAATTGTTATTGACCATTGACCAGCAAGCGTTTAACTCTTATCAACTACCGTTCGTCTGACATTGGGCAGAAAGATCTGTCAACACCAGTACAAAAACAGTTGATTTCCAATAAAGTTTGAACATGAAAATATTGATGTCACCCAGCGCTTAGATGTTCCGTGTTCGAGAGGACTTATATTAAGTAGTTTAAGAATTATAAGATATGAGTGATGTGTGTGTGATACAGGGTGTAATTTCAGAATTGCAGGACATAAATTAGAAAAACGTTCCAAAATTTTTTGATCAAACGTTAAAATAGTTCCCGTTTTCCAAGTATCTATTTGGTTTTGAAAAGTTTCCAAATCTGTTAAAGAATAGTTCATTTCGTCAAAAACCTTAGAAGTTATCCAAAAATTAATAGTTGTTATTTTAATATCATTGGATAATTTGTATGTTTTCAAGTATTGAATTCAGTTGAGTTTTGAAGTAATATAAGTGGAGTGAAACTAGCCTGCTAATTGTCTCACCACTAGGACGCCGATCTGTCAGGATGCCGACCAGGCAAGGGTTAGCTAATCAGGCTAAATAGCTAGGCCCAGACCCTAGGGTAAGGTGCGGGATGGACAAGTAACAATGTATTTAAAACATGGCAAGTATAATAGACATAACACCCATAATCTCAGGTAGTGTCTCACGAGAGCCATCTCTCTACACGAGGTCGTAGCTCTTCCACCGACTAAGCACTCCGCAAAAACTTCTAAAGTACAATGGTAAAAGAGGGCACAGATTACCCAAGCACGGTATAGAGACCATGGTACCATGATAGAGACTCACACAAGCATCAGGCAAGAAGCTTAATTTAGCCTGCTCGTAGTCAAGTGCACTACATGAAGGTCCTAATGCAACAGTCGTGCAAACGTGAACTTTGGCTTCCGAAATTCCGAATGGCTTCAAGCCAGACAGTCTGAGTATGGAGCGCTACGTACCGTACAGCACTACCCGCAAGGTAGAAAACACGTAGTGAAATAATTTCACTACATAAGCTAGCTGCTGAAACAATAAATAGCTATTTTGCATCCATGTTGTTGATACTCTTTTTCTCATTATTACAATGTTTGGTAATACCATATTGTAAACATCTGTAGAAAACATATTTTTTAAATATTGTTTTTAATCTCCGCGCACGTGGTTAAATTATTGTGCTTGTCTAAATTGGTCTCAAAATTAATTTACGTAATACTCAAAATTTCGAATCTTTCTCCAGCAATGTCAATCATTTGAGTTCTATGAGCTTCACCACAATGTTCTGGAAAATAAAAACATCTTAGAACAAAATGAGACCAGCAAAGCATTGATGATGGAATCTCAACTCTTTGATTACTAGGGCACTTCGTGCACTTTTCATCGTAGCCGTGTGTCTATAATCCCTGCCTGCCGTGCGGGAAACGCGGGTTCGAGTTCCGGCGCTGGATGGCGATTTTATTTGTTGGGTATAGAAGAAAAATTCAAAGCACAATACATCACTCTACCCAGGTGTCTGAAATGGGTACAAGTCTTGACAGGGGGAAAGCGTCATGGCGTCCTGGCGTTAGTTATAGGGCATTTAAAAATCCAATGTACAAGGTGATATGTATCAGGATTGAAATTAGAAATAAAGCATCCGTAGATGCCTTCATTTTTTTTTCTTTCTTGCAAATCCGGATGAACCCTTCAAAAGCACCGTGCATATCTTATATTATAATAGCACCGTGCATATCTAATATTTTCAACCGATCCCTTTCTCAAGGTATCTTTCCCAACTCTTTCAAAATTGCCAGAGTGACCCCTATGTTTAAAAATGGTGATAAAAATTGCATTAATAATTATAGACCTATCTCAGTACTACCAATTATTAGCAAAATATTCAAGAAAATTGTGTATAAAAAAAGTGTATTTGTATTTTGATCAAAAATCTTTCTTCTACGACAAACAATACGGTTTTCGTTCTAAAAAATCCATGACACAAGCTGTATTAAATCATTTGCAATACCTTTATTCTAATATAGATGAAGGAAAGCTTGTTTTCTCTGTATTTCTTGACTTTTGAAAAGCATTCGATTGTGTGGACCATAACATATTACTCTCGAAACTACACTGTTATGGAATTCGAGGGACTGCCCATGATTGGTTCAGATCATACTTAGCAAATCGGAAGCAATACGTTGTCATTGACGACGCAAAATCAGACCCACAGACAATTAGCCATGGAGTTCCACAAGGATCTGTCCTTGGGCCTTTCCTATTTCTGATTTTGGTAAATGTTAAGGACTTGACCATAATCGATTTTCCAGTTTTTGATCAACAAAGATTTTTGAAGAGACCAAAATAAACAAGTTTTCTTCAATGCACTTTCTGGCGGAAATGAGTATTTTAAAAGTTATGGCGTTAAATCAGTTACCGGAACTCCAGTGTGCATAACCCTATTACAAACGTAAAGAGGTTGGGTCGTGAGGGGTAGCCACAGTTCTTTTAGTTTTATAATTTTCACTAAAAAAACTGTTGCTACCCTTCACGACCCAACCTCTTTACGTTTGTAATAGGGGGTTTGCTCTTCGTCGGCTTGGTTGGCGCGCGGGAACGCCTGTTTACTTTCACGTCGGACCGCGCGGTTTATTTTTCCCTGCCTCAAACACTGGAGTTACGGTAACTCATTTAATGCCATAACTTTTAAAATACTTATTTCCGCAGGAAAGTGCATTGAAGAAAACTTGTTCATTTTGGTCTCATCAACAATCTTTATTGATCAAAGAGTGGAAAATTGATTATGGTCAAGTCCTTAACATTTACCCTGATTTTTATCAATGATGTTATTAAATCTACATCATTCATCAAATTCATACTTTTTGCCGATGACGGTACCCTTTCTGAGGTCCTTCCAAACCAAAATCCCGCTAGGATTGCGGAAAGTATAAATTATGATTTTTGTAAGGTTTCATTGTGGCTTAAAGCTAATAAAATAAGCCTTAATATCGATAAAACAAAATATATTACATTATCATACAAGAAAAATATATCTCTCCCACGCATTAAAATTGGCGAAGGTAAAATCAAAGAAACCAACTCAAGTAAATTCCTGTGTATCATAATAGACAAACATCTAACCTTCAAAAAGCACATCGCTCATATTAGTTGTAAATTATCAAAATCTATCGGAATCCTAAATAAAGTTGAAAATTTCCTGCCTGAAACAGCCTTACAAATGCTCTACCGAATGCTCATTTTACTATACTTGCAATACGGAATAGAAGTGTGGCGCTCCTTCAGCGAGTTTTATTAATTTTTGCTTAATAGAAAAACCTCTGATAGTGTAGTGTATGGCAACACTTGCCATTTAGGCGTAAGATACAAAGACTGTTACCTCGTCAGTTAGGGGCGGTAGAGCATCGTGTGCGCTTAATACCATTAGTAAATTGTTTAATGTATTATCTTGTTTAAACTTCTAAAAATTCTTCTAACTTATCTGTAGAATTAGAAAGATTTCATAATTTATTTCATAGCATTTCTTTTTCTATTTCAGACTAGACGTAATTGCGAAAATTCCAGTACTTTCTTTCCGTATCGATTTACGCCCTGAAAACCCTTGTTTAAAGGGTGAGTGTTATCCTGCATCATTTCTGTTTATTGAATAATTAAATCATGTTCGTATTCAGTATTGCCTTCTAATGTAATTAACATTTTTTTTCTGACGTACTGTACTTTGTTTATATTGAATTGTAACTCGAATGGAATAAAAAACCGAACTTGATCCTTTCAGGTTTCGGTTTGCGGACGGAATTTCGATTCAAATCATTTATCCTGCCTGGCTAGTCATAAACGGACCTAACCCCCCCACAATTGGTGACCCCAGACGTTTCAACCAAACGGCCAGGCAGAGAAAGGCTATTTCAACAAGCCAAAGGCTGTTTCAACCAAACGGCCAGGCAGAGAAAGCCTATTTCAACAAGCCAAAGGCTGTTTCAACCAAACAGCCAGGCAGAGTAAGTTATCAACTATGGCAGAGGGTGGAGGCGAGCATGCGCTCGGGGTAGCGTTAAAGCCACCAACTTTTTCCGAAACTTCACCTGCCACCTTCTTCAAAATCCTAGACGCTCAGTTTCGCCTACGAAACATAACTCAAAGTGAAACAAAGTTTTACTACGCGCTGTCGTTTCTGCCGTCTGAGGTGCTCGACCAGGTTCCGCCTAATTTGATTGAGAAAGAAAAATATGACGAGCTTTGTGCTGAAATTGTCTCCTATTATGAGAAAACAAAGCCGGAGCTATTTGAAAAATTAATCTCAACAACCGTGATGACTGGCCGACCCTCAGCGTATCTACGTGAACTTCAGAGAATGGCAGCTAAAGTGAAAATTGGAGACGACCTCGTTCGACACAAGTTTGTGCAGTCGCTGCCCTCTACGATTGCTAGTGCAGTTGCGGCTCAAACAGAGCTGACTCTTTCTCAACTGGGCAGTCTGGCCGACAATTTGATGCCTCTACACACGCAAGTTCACAACGTCGATTATCAACAAAGGAAGTCTCGTGACTTTTCGCGAGAGGTTGCTAAAACGCATCACTCAGAAACTGCTAAATTCGACCAGATCCCTGTTGGCATACGACCATTTCATCAAGATCAACGCCCTAAAGTGTGCAGAAGCCATCTGTACTACGCAGATAGAGCCAGGACGTGCAAGCCGTGGTGTAAATTTCCTAACAAAGGGAATTGCAAAATGCAGCCCTCATCCAGACCTTCATCTCGTTCTTCCTCACCACAACGTGACTCGCACCAGGGAAACTAACGGAGCGAGTTGTCATGGCAGTAACCAGCTCGCCACTTCTTAAGGTTGTCGCCACCGTAGGTTCTGCTTCTGTTTCGTTCATCATCGACACAGGTGCTTCTGTATCAATATTACCTAAATGCTTTGCCAAAGGCATAATTTTGAAGCCCTGTGCGGTCAAACTAACTTCTGCATCCGGACAAACTATTCCAGTCTTGGGAGAAGCGCGCTTGAACGTAGCTTTCAAGCAGCTCAGACGCTCCTACGCATGGACGTTCGTAGTCGCTGAGACAACTCAGCCACTTCTTGGAATAGACTTTCTGAGCCATTTTTGCCTCAGCGTAAATTGCAAAGAACGTAAACTGTGTGACCTAACTACCAACTCTGTAATGACTGTTGAAGAAAATGTAGATGACGTGTCTCAAATACAAATTAACAACACTGAAGACTTACCTGAAGCCGCCAAGCCTGTTTTGAAGAAATTCCCAAGCGTTACCGGTCCTCGCAGCACCTCGCCTAACTCAACAGTCGACGTGTACCACCACATCGAAACGAAAGACGGCAAACCTGTGTATTCGAGGCGAAGAAATTTAGCGCCTGATAAATTAAAAGCCGCACAAGACGAGTTCAAGAATCTGCTCTCAGCAGGCATAATTCGACCGTCTAAATCACCTTGGGCATCTCCTCTCCATATGGTACCGAAGAAGAGTCCCGGAGAATGGAGACCATGTGGAGACTATCGAGCTCTTAATTCAGTAACCTTGCCTGACAGGTACCCAATACCTTTTTTACGCAGCGTCACTTCACAGTTGGACGGTAAGGCAGTTTTCTCTAAAATTGACTTAATTAGAGCTTATCACCAAATACCCATAAATCCTGACGATATTCCCAAAACTGCAGTTACAACCCCATTTGGCCTATACGAATATGTGTTCATGCCTTTCGGACTCCGTAATTCTGGTTCCACCTTCCAAAGATTCATGGACCATATCTTCTTGAACTGTAATTGTGTTTTCATTTATCTGGACGATATTCTAGTATTTTCAGAAACTGCAGAGCAGCATACCCGTGACCTGGAAGCAGTTTTTGAAATTCTCGACAAGCATGACTTGAAAATTTCAATCGATAAATGTAAATTTTTCAGCACTTCTATCGACTTCTTGGGTTTTAAAATCTCGAAAGAAGGAATATCTCCAACTGAAGACAAACTCAAAGTAATATCTGAATACCCGATTCCTCAAGACTCTCAAGCCTTGAGGCGTTTCATTGGAATGGTCGGATATTACAGGCATTTGATCCCAAACTTCAGTGAAACCGTACTTCCGTTGTCTGACCTGATCAGGGACCACCCAAAAGTAAAGTCCCTAGAGCTCCCGGAGTGCGCAAAGGAATCTTTTCGTAAGATCAAACAAGATCTTTGCGCATCCACGACCTTGCCTCATCCGAAGCCAGGAGTCGTAAACTACCACTTGGTCACCGATGCATCTCAAGCTGCAATTGGTGCTGCTCTGCACCAAATCGTTAATAACGAACCAATCCCAATCGGATTTTTCTCAAGGAAGCTGACTGCCACGCAGCGGCGCTACTCCACATTCGACAGAGAGCTCCTAGCTGCGTACCAAGCAGTTCTGCATTTTAAAAGCTACATCGAAGGACGAAATGTGACACTTTTCACCGACCATAAGCCACTACAATCTGCATTTTTCAGTCAGCAGCCCGCAAAATCAGACAAGCAGCAACGGCATCTTTCCGTGCTCGTTGAATACTTGAGCGACGTGCAGTATATTAGAGGCGACCAAAATGTTGTAGCAGATTGCTTATCTCGATCTCTCAACGCCGTTCATTGCGATCCGTTTGATCTGCCTTCCCTAGCAGAGAAACAAAAAGAAGACGAAGAAATTCATCGGTATAAGGAACGATTGACACCCTATCCTCTTAAGGAAAACTTGGAAATTTGGTGCGATACTTCGCTCCCTTACCCAAGGCCATTCGTACCTGCAGCTTCAAGAGAATCGATTTTTCGAATGCTGCATGGCATATCTCATCCTGGAGTTAAAGGCACATTAAAACTCGTTAAATCAAGATATTTTTGGCCTGACATCGACCGCAGCGTCAGGAAAATGTGCCAGGAATGTATGTCTTGCCAGCAAGCAAAGGTCCAAAGACACACAAAAAGCCCCGTGAATCAATTCGCTTTACCATCAGAGCGATTTCAAACTGTGCACATCGATATCGTGGGACCACTCCCAGCCGTCAAACGGCACGGTGAACAATTCTTAAGCCCGATGAGGTATTTGCTAACGTGCATCGATCGCGCTACGAGATGGATCGAGGCTGTTCCTTTGACTGAAATAACCGCAGCCTCCGTTGCCAATGCTTTTCTCGCAGGCTGGGTATCACGTTTTGGGGTACCTCTGTACGTGGTGACGGACAGAGGAACTCAATTTGAGGCTGAACTTTTCCTCGAACTATCCCGTCTCATCGGATTCCACAAATTACGCACTACATCTTATCACCCTCAAAGCAACGGTTTGATTGAGCGAGCTCATCGAACTATCAAAACGGCAATCGTTGCAAGGAAACAATCGTGGCTCGACGCGTTACCAATCGTGCTTCTAGGCATTAGAAGCGTGCCTAACGAGTCGAACTTCTCTCCATTCACAGCAGTGACAGGCGCCTCATTTCTGCTCCCTCAGCCGATCATTGAGAAGACTGAAACGGAAAATTTCAAAAACACAAATATCAGTCTGCTAGCAAAGGAAATGAGAAACTTAGACCTCTCGACATCGTTGCCTTCCACGCATCACGATAAACGTAAATCTTTCTTGCCACCTGCTCTAAAGACGTGTACTCACGTCTGGAAACGTGTAGACAGAGTTAGACGGCCGCTAGAAGCTCCGTACTCTGGACCGTATCCAGTGCGCGAACGCTTCGACAAATACTTCGTGATAACTCTACCATCGGGTGCCGAAGAATCTGTCTCCATTGACCGGCTAAAGCCAGTACACGCGCAAACTCCTGTCCCGCGTATCGCCGAAACTCCTGCAGCAAGCGGTGAAGAAACTGCACCTGAGAATTGCCCCGTACGCCGACGAGCAAATCCTCTTCGCGAGCGTGATAAGGCTCGCCAGAACGAAACGAAGGCTAGTCAGTCTACAGCTGAATCAGCCTCGCCACCACTACGGAGTACGAGAAGTGGAAGGATTGTGAAATTTAAGAAAGATGCAAATTGTCATTATTATTAGACTTAGCAGCTCCGCTGTTTGGGCGGGGAGTAATGTGGCGCTCCTTCAGCGAGTTTTATTAATTTTTGCTTAATAGAAAAACCTCTGATAGTGTAGTGTATGGCAACACTTGCCATTTAGGCGTAAGATACAAAGACTGTTACCTCGTCAGTTAGGGGCGGTAGAGCATCGTGTGCGCTTAATACCATTAGTAAATTGTTTAATGTATTATCTTGTTTAAACTTCTAAAAATTCTTCTAACTTATCTGTAGAATTAGAAAGATTTCATAATTTATTTCATAGCATTTCTTTTTCTATTTCAGACTAGACGTAATTGCGAAAATTCCAGTACTTTCTTTCCGTATCGATTTACGCCCTGAAAACCCTTGTTTAAAGGGTGAGTGTTATCCTGCATCATTTCTGTTTATTGAATAATTAAATCATGTTCGTATTCAGTATTGCCTTCTAATGTAATTAACATTTTTTTTCTGACGTACTGTACTTTGTTTATATTGAATTGTAACTCGAATGGAATAAAAAACCGAACTTGATCCTTTCAGGTTTCGGTTTGCGGACGGAATTTCGATTCAAATCATTTATCCTGCCTGGCTAGTCATAAACGGACCTAACCCCCCCACAGAAGCATGGCACGGAACTGATAAAAATAAAACCAATGTAATTCTTACTCTGCAAAAAAAAACCATCAGAGCAATAAATAATCTAGAATTTAATGCTCACACAAATGATTCGTTCAAAAATTTACGAATACTTTAAGCTTTCGGATCTCTACAAAACCTGCATTTGCAATTTCATTTACAAAACATTAACAAATGATGGCGACAATAGCCTAAAACAATTATTAACTGCAAAAACTGGTCATCACCACCATTTAACCCGAAATAGAAGTAAATTCATGCTTCCTTATTACCCACAGGCCCGGTCACAACACAGGATCCTCTTCGTTGGAACTAAAACTTGGAACTCAATACCTGCGGAGATTCGTGAAAGTAATTCTTATAAAATATTCAAAAAAAATCTTGAGTCTCACTTCCTATCAGATTACTGGTCGTATAAGATCACCAAGTCAAACCTTGTCCCCTACATAACTCGTCCTAATAATGTAATTTGCCATGGTTAATTTCGCCGATCTTCAGTCTGTTCATGAATCGTTTGTCGAAAATACTGTTAAAATCTAGGCCACATGACCTATATTGTAAAATGAAGCATCTAATTTCGAGTTAACTATCTCATTGAATGTTAATGCGTCCCTAGTTTAAGTTAATTAGGTTAAACATTATTGTACTCCTTAGACTAACGTTGATGGTAGGATGCCCTAGAAGTCACTGAACTTATTCGGGCCCACAGGTAGCTATACTCAAATTTGACCATCGTACTAGACTTAAAAAACATTCTATCTCTGTTTCACCTGTGGTAAATAAATTGTTTAAATTGTTTAAAAAGTTCTCATCTTTCTCTCGCCGTTGTGTGAAGCACAACAAAATTTGAAAATATTTGCATTTATTTCAAAAAATTGATACTGTGTTATTGACATATAAGCTGTTACTTACAAGAGCTTCTTGAGTACAAAACGTCAAAATTTACCTTTTTTAAAATCAATCTCTTATGCACAGTTAATCTTCTCGTGGCAAAGATAAACTATAGAGAAAGCATGAAAAATATGATATCTCTAAAATTCATTTTCTTACGATGAAGCGCTGTTTCGATGTAACTCAAACTACTACTACTGACAATAATGAGTTAGTTGCGTGTTTTTCTAACAGCCCCTTTACGCGATAATATTTCATTCAAATCTTGTTAAAATATTTTACAGGAATTGAAATAACTAGCAAGCAAAACCTCATTTGTATTGCGTAAGTAACGGTAAAATAATAATAAAAAATATTAATTTTGTGGTCCTTAGAATGTTAGGCAATACACCGGCATGTGTATTTACTTATATAAAGACTACAAATCTTCAAACTAGTTACACAACTGCTGCACATTCTGCCGAATATCTCCTAGAAACATTGGTTACCTACGAATAAAAGACGTAAATAATTACAATTGGCGAACTCACAGAATTAGAATAAAAGTGAGTAGAAACGCTTCAGCGCACCCACAGTTTTCAACTTTCAAAAGTTTACTGACACGATTTATAAATAATTAGCGTCAGCGCAATGACTGTGGATGGGTTGGTCACTTAAATATCAAAGCACTGGTTGCAATTGTAAATGGAACACTCAATGTCTCCACAAATTGCGAAACATGTCTAGAGTCATTAATTGTATTTTTCAAGCAATTTTTCTCCTCTGGCATTGAACAAGAACAAAAAATTGTATTGTAGGAAATTTTTGTACAATATTCAAAATTGAAATTTGGAATATGTTATCGTAACTTAAATGTATCAACTGGCATTACTGAACACAAGAGTGTCATGTTAAATATTTTGTTTTACGATGATTTTGATTCATAATTTTATTATATATGAAATTGTTATGAGTTCAATTGAGGACGTTTTATATTAGGAAATTTTTAAACCCCAATATGTTGAAAGGCATCCCATGTATCACAATTTTTGGAAATGAACGGGTTTTCTTTCTTTCTTATGCCTTCTAACTTCATCGAGAAATATCCAGTAAAAACTTTGGTAGAGTAATTTTATCGGATTTCAAATAACTACTAAATTTACAATGAATCGTATATATCAATGTTGAAATTATCTGTGAGATGGATTTTATTAATTTACATAGATGTTCTCTTTGCGTACTTTATACTTAAAAACCGTTAATTGCATTTTGTTCACAAACGTGAACAACGAAAAAAAATCATTCCCAAATACTTGTTCAAGACACCCACTGTCATTTCAAATGTCACGCTTTGCTCACATTACATTTTTTAGCCCAAATGCTTAATATTTGACTTCAAGCCACCAAATTGTTTGGCAGAAATTGGTTTTCTGTAACTTCATGACGTGATTAATTATAAACGAAATATAAAAAGTACCATACAACTTACTCTAAGACAAACCTAAATAATATGTGAATATTTACGCACTCTAGAGGAAAAACGGAATAACCATATGATTATTCAACAGCAAGTATACTCTACCATGCTTACAGCTGTTAGGTAGCTGTGGCGCAGAAGGAACAGCTCTCCGGAGCAAATGGAACTCTCGAAAGTTCATTTCCCAAGAACGAGCTCAATTTGTGTCTTGAACAAGGCCGAATAGCGAAAACTTCTCGCAGGAATAGCATTAAGGTATTCTTCCCCGTCTCGTTCACAGGGAACAATAATGAATAACTATTACTCTGAAGGGGTTTTTGACTAAAAAATTCACCTTATCCTATAGCTGAAAGTTTCCTTTTTCCAATGAAATAACTTGAAAGCCATTTAAAGCAAGACATATGGTACAAAAATGTCTTTTGATACGATGAATGACGTTTCCTTGGAACGCATTCTTTGAGTCTCTTTCATCAGTGCGGTCTCGCTCATCAGTTCATTACGAAACATGGTCTGAGGAGGTGTGCAACGCTCCTATCACTCGATCCAGTCAACGTTTATTCTTTCACGTATAAAAGGAAAAATATAATAATTTATTTTTGTGACAAAACCTTTTATAAACTAATTTTAGGTTATATTTGTTTCAATTCATGGTGCGAATTTTTATTATAAGGTATCAAAATAGTTCGCAGAAATTCCCTGGATTGCTACATCAAGTTCCAATTTTCCATTGTGTCCAGGCATAAAAAAGTTCCCTTAAATTCTTCCCTAATGTTTATGCACCAAGAAGTAGAAAGTTGATTGTTCTCTCCTTCACATTTACCCAAACTTTACACGCAGAAGCCTTAACTCCATAAATCTGTTGAAACCTTTCATGTAGCACCTTGAATGTATATGTGTATAATACTGATAATGTTACAGTGCTCTCGTGTAAGAATGTATTTAGACAGCACTATGCGTTGAGAACTGAGCTCATGGTTCTTGTGGATCTCTGCTCGTGGTTCTCGGGCTTGGCTGGAGCCTACTCCACCACTACCCTTCGTAATGTAAACGTGTGTCCTGCTGTGTGTACTGATTATACAAACTCCAAGAGTCTCGTCTTCTTAACCTACACCCATTAGGTTATGGGCACAGTAAACCTTCCGATGAAGCAATATCAAGAGAGGTTATCTTAAGTCCCGAAGCGAAAAACAGCCCGGGACAGCGAGAACAGAAGTTGGTGATTTGTTAGTGCTGTGTGAGACAGAAACGGTGAAAGAGAAAGAAACATGGCAGGCTCCGTAAGTGAAAGTGCAAAGAACTGCCTCACGGCTCTTAATGATAAAAACTATCCTACGTGGAAGCTGCAAATGAAGATGATTCTGATGAAGGAAAAACTGTGGAACTTGGTTCGAGGAACGGAAACCATGCCACAGACTACGGACGAGACTGCTCGAAGAAAATTTGAAGAAAGACGTGACAGTGCACTTGCAACAATTGTGCTTGGTGTCGAAACAAGTCAACTTTATTTGTTGGGTGATCCTACTGACCCTGTGCAACTATGGCATAAGATTGAAGATACATTCCAGAAGAAAACTTGGTCTAACAAGTTCAGACTACGCAAAAGACTCTACAACATGAAACTAAAAGAAGACCAAGACTTACAAACTCATCTCAAAGCATTTGTCGAAATATTTGAGTCCTTGAGTGTGATTGATGACGCTGTTGATGAAGAAAGTCGTGTAATAATCTTGCTGTCGTCACTTCCCGACCATTTCTCCACACTGGTGACTGCACTGGAAGCTCATGAAAAACTACCGTCATGGGATATTGTGACAGAGCGTCTTCTGAATGAAGAAGCAAAACTGAAAAACCAAAGTGCTTCAGACTTCAGTGAAAAATCCCTTATGACCTCCAAATTGAAAAACTCACGATGCTTCGAATGCGGAAAATTGGGACACCTACGTACCAAGTGCTGGATCTATCAAGAAAAATTGAAGAAAGAAGATGGGAACCACACAGAAAACCAAAACAATTTTGTAGCAGGTAAAACAAATTATATCGGTGCATTGTCTGTGATAAATATCAATAATTGTTGGGTAATTGATTCCGGTGCAACAGCACACATGTGTAATAATAGGAATGATTTTTCTTGCATGAATGAGCTATCTAGTCCAATTAACATTGAAGTTGGTGATGGTAGAAACTTGCAAGGTGTTGGTGTAGGTGATGTTGAAGTTATGGTGTTGTTGCCTAAAGGTCGAGTAGATACCTGTGTTGTTAAGAATGTCTTGTATGTACCTGGCTTAGCCTACAATTTACTTTCCGTGCCTCAGATTACAGAAAGTGGAAACTCAGTTTACTTTGACGAAAGCTCATGTAAGATTGTAAATAAAGACGATGAATTAATTGCCTTAGGCAGTAAAGTAGGAAAATTGTATAAACTTAATTGCACCCTTAATTCAGCCGCTATATGCATGAACGTTTCCTCTGATGAAATTCTGTGGCATAAACGATTTTGTCATCTAGGATTCAATAATCTTAAGAAATTAGCCACTAAGAATCTTGTTAGAGGTTTTGATTGTTCTGTGAGTGGAGATAACATTTTTTGTGAAAACTGTTGTGATGGTAAAAATCATAGGCTTCCGTTCCCCAAAACAAATCACAAAAGGGAACGCCAACCCTTAGAACTTATCCACAGTGATGTGTGTGGCCAGCTTAATCCCATATCACTTGGGAGTGGAAGGTATTTTGTAACCTTCATAGATGACCACTCCAGATATACTTGGGTGTACATTATCAAACATAAGAGTGATGTTTTCAAAGTGTTTCAGGAGTTCAAATCCTTGGTAGAAAATCACTATGATCACAAAATTAAAATTCTGCGCTCCGATAACGGTGGGGAATACATCTCTAATGACTTTGAACAATTCCTAAAAAGGGAAGGAATTATCCATGAAAAAACTGTGCCTAAGACACCTGAACAAAATGGAGTTGCAGAAAGAATGAATAGAACTCTTCTTGACTCTGTCAGAGCTATGCTGTCTGGTTCAAAGTTACCAAAATCATTCTGGGGTGAAGCTATATCAACTGCCGTGTATGTCAAAAATAGGAGCCCTGCTAGTGCATTGAATGATATGACCCCTTATCAGGCCCTTAATGGACACAAGCCCAACGTACAGCACCTCAAAACCTTTGGCTGCAGTGCGTACGCTCATGTCCCCAAAGATGAGAGGGAAAAACTTGATCCAAAATCTAAACCGTGTGTTCTTGTAGGATATGGAA
The DNA here is from genome assembly GCA_030386875.1 of Morinoia aosen. NCBI lineage: Eukaryota > Metazoa > Arthropoda > Malacostraca > Amphipoda > Talitridae > Morinoia > Morinoia aosen. The sequence goes on from CM059580.1 coordinate 39,021,852, forward strand.
GTGGATCCAAGGGATATCGTCTGTATGACATAAACAGTAGAAGGATATTTTTGAGTAGAGACGTTATGTTCAATGAATCTCAGCAGATGCCAATTGAGAAGGAGCCTTCAGAAGTAAATGATGGTAATTTTACTCTTCTTCCTCAGGATCCAGAACCAGAAGACTCTGAGGGAGGGGTGGAGCATAGACAGTCAGATGCTGGGATGGAGGGAGTGCAGCCTAGACAATCAGCCAGATATCGACGGGCTCCTGATAGGTTTGGTGAATGGGTGTATTTAATGAAAAATGAGCTTGATATACCATCTTGTGTTCAAGAAGCACTCAGTGGACCAGAAGCAAAACTATGGGAAACAGCTATGGAGAATGAGATAGAGTCTATAAATCAAAACAGAGTATGGTCCCTTGTAGAGTGTCCTAATGACAAAAAACCTATCAAATCAAAGTGGATCTTTAAAAGAAAAACCGGACCCGACGGAAGCATTTGCTCGTACAAAGCTCGCCTTGTGGCTCAGGGCTACTCACAAAAATATGGCATTGACTACGACGAGACCTTCAGTCCCGTGGTTCGATTTGAGTCTGTCAGGACAGTACTAGCTTTGGCTGCCAAATGCAACATGCAAGTCCATCACATGGACGTTGCAACAGCCTTCCTTAATGGAGAACTGATCGAAGAACTATATCTGGTTCAACCTGACGGTTTTATTGTCAAAGGCAAAGAAAATCTGGTGTGTAAACTACAAAAATCGCTCTACGGACTAAAACAAGCTCCTAAGTGTTGGAATACTACACTAGATAGCTATTTGAAGAAATTGGGTTTTGTACAATCTAAGAGTGATGCTTGTATATACACTCGTGTTCAAGATAAGAAACTGTGTATTGTGGCGGTGTATGTAGACGATCTAATAATTGCTTCTGAGTCTGGTGATGAAATAAATCAAATAAAGTTGAGCCTTTCTACCCAATACAAAATGAAGGACCTTGGTGTGCTGAGTTACTTCCTAGGTGTAAGTGTTGTACAATTTAAAAACAATGTCTTCTTGAATCAAACTGCCTACACTGAGGCTCTGTTGTCAAAATTTGGCTTTGATAATTGTAAACCTGTTGCAACTCCCGCCGATGTAAACGTAAATCCGATATGCTCCCCAAATGATGTCGAATTTGACCCTGCCACTTATCAAAGTGCTGTAGGTAGCCTTTTGTATTTGTCAACCAGAACTCGACCTGACATTGCATTCGCAGTGAATAATGTTGCTAAATACAGCTCCAAACCTCTTGAACAGCATTGGATGTGTGTTAAGAGAATATTCAGGTACCTGAGAGGCACCTCTAAACTAGGTCTCTTGTATAGCAAATGTTCTGATACTTGCATTGGTTATTCAGATGCTGACTGGGCTGGTGATAAAAATGACCGAAAGTCTACCTCTGGTTACTGTTTCACCCTCAGTAATTCGGTAATTACGTGGAGATCTAACAAACAAACTTGTGTAGCCCTCTCAACTGCAGAAGCCGAATACGTTGCTCTTGCCGGTGCGGCTCAAGAGGCTGTCTGGTTAAAGCACTTACTCAGTGATCTAAATTTTGGGACTATGGAACCAATGGTTATAAACGAAGACAACCAGTCAGCCATCTGTCTTGCCAACAATCCCAAATATCATGGGAGGAGCAAGCACATCGATATTAAGTTTCACTATGTACGGGATCTTGTAAGTAACAAAGATATAGACGTAGTGTATTGCCCTACCGACGAAATGCTCGCCGACATATTCACCAAGAACCTGCCGATAGAAAAGTTCTCTAGACTAAGAACGAAGTTAGGAATGGTCTCATCTGACACACATTCAATGTGAGAAGGAGTGTTGAAACCTTTCATGTAGCACCTTGAATGTATATGTGTATAATACTGATAATGTTACAGTGCTCTCGTGTAAGAATGTATTTAGACAGCACTATGCGTTGAGAACTGAGCTCATGGTTCTTGTGGATCTCTGCTCGTGGTTCTCGGGCTTGGCTGGAGCCTACTCCACCACTACCCTTCGTAATGTAAACGTGTGTCCTGCTGTGTGTACTGATTATACAAACTCCAAGAGTCTCGTCTTCTTAACCTACACCCATTAAAATCTTCTGAAAATCAAGTTATCAAACAAAAACATTACACACTACTCGCACACTATACTCCTTACAGGCACATAAAGACCACGAACTTCTATCTCAGCACAAACTTACAAGCAAATACAGGGCTTACAGTCAAAACACTCTAATGAGAAGTACCAAGTCACAATACAAACGCTCAGTTTCAACTCTCAAGCAACACAAGAACTACTCTAACGGGCACTATAAAACAATGTCACACTCAATACTCACGTGAATATACAACCTATACTAGTTTTTCAGCAACTTTACTATAATTCACCCCAATTTAAGTCTGAGGTTCAGTGGCACACATTCACAGTGCACACGCCAATATCAGTGGCGTTGTATTGTGCTGTCGAGTTTTAACTAACGCAAAATTTAGAACTTTTTTTTGCTTTCGGCAACATTCAGGGTTGCCAGATGGAATCGTCAGCTCATAGCCACATCTCACGATGAAAGAATGGCCAAAATGGCCATTATAAAATATATTGACATTTTTTCATTTAAAAAACACAAAAATAATGGCTTTCCTGCTCACTTTGACCATAATACGACGAGAGCACCTCCTCGAGATGTTGCAGGTCTTTTGTTTCTTGAATTGTTTGATGTTTGTAAAAATTGCTAAGAAAATTTCCCATTACCCCATGAAGAAAATGTAAAAAAATGAAATATTTACAAGGATAGTACGAGAACACTGCAGGCACCCTTGGATTGTGATGGGTGACAGGAATGGCCATGTTTTTTTTCTGTTGGGTATGGTTCTTTTCTGTTGGGTATAGACTTAGCGTGAGTGTGGAGTGCCATGTAACCCGAAACTCGAGACGTTTGCTCAGAAATGAAAAAACTGAATGGTGGCACAGCGGTTAAGGGATCGGTCGTGTATGTTGGAGTCGCGGGTTCGTATCCCAGCGCTGGCGCTGCGATTTTCCCCGTTGGGTATAAGGGAAAGCTAAAGCACAATACCCCACTCGACCCAGGTGTCGGAAATGGGTACCGGCTTTACGGGGGAACCGTCATGGTGTCCTATAAATAGAGTTAGTTATAGGACATTTGAAAAACCAATGCTTAAGATCATATGTACCAGGCTTGATTGGAAATAAAGCATCCGTAGATGCCTTCATCATTGCTATACTGTACTTGGTAAAACTGTGAATGCGAATGGACAAAAATTGATTGAATTCTCTGATGAGAATGAACCTGAAAACCTAAATGTTACAATTGGAAATGGCTTGCATACATTGCAAAGCAGGGAATGTAAAACTGCAATTGACTATATGATAGTGAATAATAGAGCAAGAGAGTATGTCAAAGAAATGTTTGTAGATAAAGATGATTTTCATATTGATAGTGGCCATAAAATGGTTTTGCTTGAATATAATTGGGGTGGAAAGAAGTCAGTGCAGAATGTCAGCAGTGTGAAAAAAAAATTGGCGGATAAAAATTGCAAACTGGGAAGAATTTAGGAATGATTTAAGTAGATGTAACTGGAACAGGTATGGATTTGTAAATGACCTAAATAGTGAGATTGCAAGAACCTTGTATGATGTGGTAGGGCAAAAGATTAGTATAATGAAATGTAGGATAGGGACTGGGAATGTCAGGTGTTTACAAGCGAGATAAAGAAAGAACAAATGAGAAGAAAGACTTTAAAGAAGAAACAACGCAGTATGAGGAAAATGTTTGATAGAAACAGAATTACTGAGGATGAATGGCAGAGTGCATGGAATGAGTATAAGGACCAGCAGAAGAAAGTAAGGAGAATGATTAATGAGGCTATATTTAAAGAGGAGAGACACCAAGTTGAAAATCTAAAAAAGAAAGGTCCAGATGGAATAAATGATTGATACAAGTTCATACAAGATAATGATAGAGGTAGTGAAGTTCAAATTGATGAATTAGTAGTCAATGGTTGCTGTGTGTAAGATAGAATGCAAATGGTGAAAGCAGTTGAAGAATACTGGGAGGACATTGGTAGAATGAATGACCAGGTTACAGATGATGAACCTGAAAATTTTCTGATGAATGTGAACTACAAATGGAAAACGAAATCCCTTGTTAAGAGTTTGTAAGTTTTTTTAAGAAAGTGAAAATTGGAAATGCATGTGGCCCTGATAAGATCCCATATGAGTTCAATAAATGTGGAGGAGAGAGTGTAGTCAGTATGGTGAAATGTTTATTTGATGAGATATGGCAGAGTGAAAGAGTACCGGATGACTGGAACAAGTGTAATGTAGTTCTGTTACAGATGGGTGGACATATGAGTATGAAAGAACTCAAAAATTACAGACCAATTGCACTGGCTGACACTGTATGTGAGATCTTTTGTGGTATTTTGAATTAGAGAATGAAAAATTTAGTCGAGGAATTAGGAGTCCTAGGTGAAGAACAGAATAGTTTTAGGCAAGATAGACGTGAGGAGAATAATCTGTTTGTAGCGAGTGAAATAATTGAGCGAATGAGGAAGGATGATAAAAAAGTATATTTAGCTTTCCTGGATATTGAAAAGGCGTATGACAGAGTGGATCGGGTTGGGCTCTTTGAAATTATGAGAAAAGTTGGGCTTAGCAGGATATAGTAAAAATTGTACAAAGTCTGTATGAGAACACAAGCGCTATCTACAGGTTATGAAATTGGGAAAAGGGCAAGTGAGGAGTGGTAGAGGAGTGGGACAGGTCTTTACTATGTCTCCCCTGTTGTTTGGATTGTACACAGAAGAATTAGCATTTCGACTGAGAAGGAGTGGCTTAGGACTGAAAGTTGGTAATGAGAGACTGAGCTGTTTGTTGTATGCTGATGATGTGGCTGTGGTTAGTGAATGTGGACATGAGCTACAAAGGATGCTTGACATTGTGAATGGATATAGTACAGATTTCAAGATGAACTTTGGTGCTGATAGAAGTAAGGTTATGGTTATAAATAGTGATGAGACTGATAGAGACAGACTGTGGAATATTGGAGAAATAAGAATAGGTAGAACACAGGAATACAAATATCTAGGTTGTATGCTAAGTGAAGATGGATGCACTAGAACTAAGGGTGAGAGAGTGGCAAAAGCAATGCAGTGGAGTGGATGGTTGAATAGTGTGGCCAGATACAGAGCAAACAAGTGTGAATGTGTGAGAGGAATGTGGAAGTATATTGCTGTACCTATTATCACGTATGGTATGAGTGCTCTTGCCTGGAATGGAAGTGATCTTCAAAAGCTGGATGTAATACAAAATAAGGTCGGACGTGTAGCATTGGGTGCCCCAAAGTGGACAGCTACAGAAGCCATTAGAGGTGACCTAGGGTGGAGCCTATTTTCAGAAAGACTGATGAAAGATGTACTGAATTATAAGGTGAGGATTGAAAGAATGCAGAATCACAGGTGGGTAGAGCAAATTTTTGAATGAAATCTGATGTTAGGATTGGGGGGTATGGCCAAACGCTAATCGTGAATCGATAAGGTTTTCAAAGTTGCAAGAGAGGTCAATGACGACACATGATTGGGATTAGACTCAGCTGGGAGGTTTCTTTATTGAAGGAAGCCGTGATGAACGAGGGCGCTGCTTGACTTCTGACGATCGTCTCTTAGATGGGAGGAGTCCGCGCAGGCGAAATGCTCCGGCGAGTGATGACGTTGACAGGAGGTTCGTGTGCGTGTTTGGTGGAAGTGAATTTTAAGGTGCGGGCAATTTAACCAGCCAAAGAATTAGGCTTTAGTTCTGCTTAATGTTAGCAGGTGAATGGGAAAGCCATTTTGGACGTGATTGATGTTGAGATATCGATCTTTAATTTATGTTGGATTTTAAGATCGTTAAACGCTGATGAAGCATCCAGGGTTGGAGCAGTTAATATCTTAGCCAGTAATTTGATAATATACCAGGCTGAAAACAGCTCACAAAAACCAAGGCAAATGCTAGGCAATGAGGTCGAGTTAAATGGTGTAACTCGAAGTTCGAGTTGCATATAAAATAATAAGCCACGGGAATTTAACTTGTACAGTTCAAATAAAAAACCCAAGGAATGTGTGTTGTGGTGTTTGGGTGCCGCCGAGGATCTGCAATTAATCGAAGACGCTGAATGAGAAGGTTCTCGAAGAGATATCAAAGAAAATTTCCACAACTGACAATCCCTACACTGCAAAGATAAATTTTCCCATCACGGAGAAAACCTGAACCTTTTCCATAGATTTACTCAAAGCTTTAGTTCCCTTAAAGGTTCAGGAAGAAAATATAGAAGAGATAAGCAAGACTTGTAATTTACAGATCAGTAATGATCTGTTATTCATTTAGTGACATTGCGGAATATACATGTGACTTAAAAACACATGATTCGAGGAATAGCAAGGAAATATGAAAATAGCTAAAAATGAATGAATATGAATGAATAATTTTCGTACTCTATAACATCTCTATATCCTAACGAGAAATAAAAAGAAAACAGTCCTAATTTCATTAAGATATCAATCATACTGAAAAGACTGCAAGTATATCTTGAAATAAAAAGAATAATATCTACACTGAGAAAAGAAACACTAAACGTATCTCTTGCAGCAAAAGAAAATATTCAAAATATAATACAGTGAACATAAAAATGAAATGACAAAGCAGTTTTAGCGTTCGCCATCTTCCCGCGAAAACGCCGGCATTCCGCCGTACGCTCTTACGAAGTATTTCTATACGCGAGTAGCAAAATCACCATGACAGATGCAAGTATATATTTTTGCCGCAAGAATAAAAAGAACGTGATTGAATCTTGATAATAAAATCTTGACACACGAAATGCACATGACATGCCAAATTCACGCTATGTCATGTTGAGATAGCACTCTGAATAAACCATGCTACATCACGACTTCTACGCATAACTACGTATTTAAATAATACGGCACTGTCACAATTTGTACTTAACCTGAACACGAAGATGGAACAAGATATTTTCTAACACAGATTTATTTACGAGAAATGCTGTAACACCAAGCTAGAGAGACGCGCAAGAGAGAGTGAGTTTCAAAAAGAGACGCGTCACCGCGCAGTATTGCCATTCAGAGGCTTCTCTCTCGAAAAATGTCGAGTGTTATTTTGTATCTCATGCATTTACACAAAAAAACTTCAAGGATTACTAATTATAAGTAGAAAATTATTAATAATAATTTAGAGTAAGATTTTTAATGTCAATAATTATTTTATTTAAGTGCGAATGGGGAATTTTATAATTTTACACTTTTTTAGCAAATGCTACACTGAGTGTAAGCTATTGGGAGAAAAAATGTTGGGGAAAGCAAGGAAACTAGGTATACAAAAGATTATTCATGTCAGAATTGGGAGACCTGTGGATGACTGGAGTTTAATAAATGTTGGAGGTGTAGGGCCTGAGTGAGACTGCAAGAGGTGGAAACAAGAAATTGAGAGGCGAAAAAATGAGTATGGATTCAATAACTGGAAGCTTAGCATGACGTGGAAGCCTACACTTAACTGGTATATGCAAAAGAAAGTACCTAAGTATGAGATGTTTTATGATGGTAGTTTTGGAAGTCAGCTCTTCTTTGCTGTGAGGTGTAAGTCATTGAGCGTGATCAGACGTACATGGAGGTGGAATGAGATTAATAATAGATTATGTCGGCAGTGTAATAGTGGAGTGGAGGAAACAATTGAGCATTTTGTGCTAAAATGTAGTAGGTTTGAGCAAGAAAGAGAGAGATTCATGAATGTGGTGTTCGAGCAGTATGGAAAGAATGAGTGGTATACCAAATCAGCTGAAGATTGATTGTGGTATGAGCTGTATTGTTGGATTAGATTAGGAGTGTAATTTGAGTATCATTGAAGCTATGAAAGTTTTTCTGGAAAGTGCTTGGAGTAAAAGACATTAACTGATATGGGCCAGTCATGTAGAATGGGCTGTAATAACCCACCATGCCTGGGTATGGTGTCTTGACGTTCTGGTTATCCCAGGGATGCAATCTAATGGCAGTTGTGACCAGGATTGGTACATTCTGGGGTAGTTTAGTGGACAAGTCTGGTACACAAACGCTGAACTATTTTGTGTGAAATAAAAAGAAGAACCAGAGTAAAACGGACATTACATTTATAGCAAACGTTTCGGAATTCAAATTCCATCATCAGTGCTGGAACAGCAGAGAAAAAATAAATTGTCTATTTTGAACACAAAAATCATATATATTCCACAAAATTCTCTAAATATCTAAAAAACCTAATTTTTTTATTCATACTCAAACAATTTCATACTCATAATTCACACAAACACACATGTACACGCTAATTCAGAGATAACAGCAAAACACACAATGCATTCACACACACACACATACATACAGAATTACGTCAGTAGGTGGGGGCAATTGATAACTTTACGACACTAATGCCTTTGTTGAGGTTAGGTTTATGAGTGAATATGAAAAGGTACTCTAGAATTCTAAGGTCATGCTCACTATTAGCTCGGAATAAAGTTGAAAAATTGATAGTTTTGAATGAATGGTTTGAATTTTCACAATGATCCTTAATTTCTGATTGGGGTGGAGTGGTTAGTGCACGACCGGTTCCATGAGATATTCCTTCGTGTTGGCTATGTCTGATGAATTGTTGGAGTTTGGTACTACCAACGTAAGACTGCATGCAGCAGTCACACTTATAAAAATAGACACAGCCACTCCACAGGCACTCATCCAATCGTTCCTTACTGCTAAAAATAGGTGCAATCGTAAAACTATTTCTTTAAAACACTGTGACGTCGACTGTTGTAAAAACCTACTAACCAATGATACTACCTCCTTCTTCAGTTCTGCGTTCGAATGTTGTTGTTGTTGATGTTCACTCAGGGCTTATCGAGGCATTGGGATCGAGCCCACACAGCCTCAAGTCTTGACCATTGTGAGTGAAAGAAATCTTGTGTCACAAATTCTCACTTTTATACGGGATCTTATACAGCACGTCAATCACTTTTCTGTTCTTAACTATCGATTAGACTATTGAGGAACCTGTAGGAAATCTGGAACAGAAGAAAACACACACACACACACAAACACACACACACACAACAATCCTCACACTTCACTAGAAAATTGTAAAAGTACATTATTTTACTGCTTATCCTACTACCATGTAGACCAGGGTTACCTATGTACTTTTTAGTAAATAGGTATATGTGCAGCTTCCTTCCTTGATTTACTCAGCTTTCCCCTCTGATGCAGGATAGGTGCATGATAGGGCTGTTGGAAGAAGAAGTGTCTGAAAGAGAGAGAGGACATGAGAAACATGTAAGTAGTCCAAAAGAAGACACAAAGATTGTTCAGACTTACAAGGCTAAGGACGAGTATTTGTAGAAGGAGGGAGTAGAATACTCTCTGTGAGAAGATCGGTTCACCTGTTTGTTTTCCCCATCCCTTCCTGGGAAAAAGCTCCTAAATGCTTTAGGGTGCATCACATGCATCTCAAAAGTTTGCCAGATGATGCTCCAGCCTGGGCGGGATAGCCTGGAGGCTCCAGGGTTTCATGGATATTAACAACAAAAATAAAGATGCCTGTGAGCAAAGTCTCAGAAGGAGCAGTGCTAGAAGGGGTCTGTGGCATCACCCAGTGCAGGGGTTATTAATAACTACTAAGATGACTACTGAGCTACACAGCATGATGCCCCAAACCCCAACAGCATTAAATTTTTGCGAATAATGAACAAGTTCCAGCAGAGATACCGAAGGAATGGTCTTACAAATGTACTTGAGGTGTGAAGGCATTTATGTATATTGGGATAAGACCAATATGAGAGTAAACAGAAGTTGAATTTGCTACTCAAGTATATGTGATGTTTGAACCAAATTGTTAGATTAGGGTATGAAAGTTTATCAATCTGAGTAAGTCACTTTACAGTGTTGTTAACTTTTTGGTGTCTTGTAGGCACTGAGCAAGAGCATTCACGATTGAAAACTGCACAGGCTCCACGAAGGGACCTCCTCCTCGAAGATTTTTCAAAGTCAGAGGCACCTGTATTGAGTTGAGGGAGATTTTAAGGAAGCGGCGGGCAGTGTTATGGTTAGAGCAATGTAGTAGAAAATGTTCAATGGTCTCTATCTCTGCACATTCGCAGTTTAGGTGTTCAGACAATCCAAAGCGGTACAGGTGGGCAGCAAGTCTCATATGTCCAAGTCTAAGCCTGGTTGTTGAAGTCTCAACTATACGATTGGGATGAGAAGTCCAAGGCCACTCACCTATTGAATCTCTAATTGTAGCCAAGAATCTACCCTTGCCTTGCTGGACTGCTGAGTACCAACTTTCCTTCCATTCTTCTGTTAAAATTTCTAGTAAGTGAGTCTGGAAGTCCTCAGTGAGCAAAGGAGATAATGTTCGGTACTGCATATTGTGTGCAGTTTTTGCAAGAGTATCAGCAGCCTCATTTCCAGCAATTCCTTTGGTGCTGGGATATGTTGGATTCTAACTTCATGTTTTTTGTTCAGGGATGTTAAGATTTGCTGGAAATTGTATACCATTGTGATTTATTTCTTTGGTTTGGGTGATTAGATGAGATGTATGGAGGGCAAGGAGTCAGAGAAGTTTACATATCCTTTTTCATCTTGTAGATTGTATTGTGCCCATCTCAGAGCCTCAAGAATTTCAAAGAGCTCTGCCCCAAATGAGGAGACAAACGGAGAGAGTTTCCAGTTTAGAGATACATTTTTTGATGGGATTACCAGTGCAGCTGTTGTGGAGGCTGTAGGGTTTCCAAAGTGAGAGCCATCTGTATAAGCATGCAAATGTGTACCATATTGATTCTGGACAAGTTCCTTGAAGAGCTGGATGGTAGATTCTGAAGACAGTTTGGAAGAAGGAGTTTGGGAGAACTTTGACAACAACATGGTACTTGTTTTCATAAGGGGGTGAAGTGGAGAATGAAGGGTAGTGACCATTGGGCGAGGGAAGGGTTGTTGATACCTTTCGTAAGTTTTGGCAGCAAGTGCAAGGAAAGAGGAAGTCTTACTCATAAGTCTGATCTGAGGTATGTTTGGAAGTTTCAAGAATTCTGAGAGTTGTGAAATTCTGATGGCAAAATCAAGCAACAAGCGCGTTCTATGTAGAGACAGGGGAAGGATATTTGCTTCTATTTCTAATGAGTTTATAGGAGTTGTTTTGAGACAGCCTAGTGCAATGCGTAGAGAGTTTTTAAAGTTTGTGTTACTAGTTTAAGCTTGGGTATTTGGTTGATTTTATATGGAACAAAGTTTGGTGTTCCGTGATAAAGACAGGGTCACCAGACGCCCGGGAAGGCATCGATATCGAAATGAATTGATATGGCCGCTTGCTCAGAAGGAGTTAGGGTCCAAACGCAGTATTTTCAAGCGTCAAATAATCAAAACAAGTTGCTCATAAAAAACCACAATGCGAACCATCACTTGGGGAGAATGAGAGAATAGACTATCTCGCCTCGTTTATTAAGTGGAGGTTGAAGGCTGACGGGCGAGACTTGATGCTCAGTTCGTGAGACGTTCTTGGGAAGAGTCCGAGGCGGTTGAAGAACTTCAGGTGGTGCGCTCCCAGATCAGGCTTGTGGAAGCGTGTACTGGAGTGTGAAGTTTACTGTGGTGTTAAGTGTGGAAGGTTCCGACGCTAAGTGGTAAAAGCTTAACGGTTGGGTAAACTCGGTAGGAATGAAGGCTCCCGACTCAATAGTCTTAACTGGAGATTTTAGGGGCTTAGCTGCAAGGATGCAGGCCTTCCAGATTAGTAAATTTGGAGAGCAGGAGGAGGTAATCTCCTTCTAATCTTAATGCAGGGTGGCTGCAATTAAGAGGTTAGGGTTTGGCTCCTTAACATGTTTGTGAGTGCGTGGAATGTGTGGTCCAGTAGATCCTGTGAGGGAACATCGAGCTGGATTAATTGGCACGATAACGAGCCTATTCATCCACATGTGCAAGACTGTTGCAATCTGCTGCTTACAAGAAGAACAATGGCAGAAGTCTAGTGCTAAGGTCAGTCCGCAGCTCTAGCGCCCGAGTTGCAGCCTGAATCATCTTTAACACCCAGAACCGGTGGTCAGGACCAACTGGTCATAAGCTCTATCTTGATATCACGAGCAGTAACACAACCATTAAGTAATTGGCTAATGGAATTTAATTATACTGGTTTGGCTTCCAGGTATTCTGAAAGTAACTAGCTAACTGCTGTCAGTTGCAGTTGTGACTTGAGTCACTCATAACTAGACTTATTACTCAGCATGATGCTGGGACTAAAAACTTACAAGAGTCCACGACTGGGAACTAATTCCTAAAGGCAAAACGCAACTGAGTATGTCATCTAAATGAACTAACAACTAAAAGTAAAATAGCTCAGCACATTCTGAACGTCTACCAAGTGAGGTAATAATATAACGTAAGCAATAAGAGAACACAAAATAATCAGAATCTTAGACACCAAAATATGAGGAATAGGTGAGGCCTCTTATTCTCTAAAATTCAGATGAGCAAGAATTCTTCTAGGCACAATGGAGTAATTAGCAAAACAAGGAGAAGCCAAGATGGCGCAGTAGGCTTGTTCATCGTTAACCACTGGCACACAAAAAAAACACAGAATGTTCCTAAGTTAATTACATAAATTGAGTTCTACACACACGTTAAATACACATCCGTACATTAATGATTACGTGAGGTAAACTCTAGCTTACACTTAACATTTAACACCTGTTACTTACATTTGCTCCTCTAAGCCCAAGCACTACACTCAGACGGTTCTCTTACGTGAATGACGCTCTCTGTCTGGAGGGCTGGCTTTATATACGTACGATAGTGGGAAAGCGCTTGCGAAATGGTTCTGCATCAAAACGCATGAGAGCTAATTTTCGGAAATGTCGAAGTATTTCCGGTTTAAATTTTAATAGATTTCGGGGTAATGTTAAATGAGTTGTGTAATCTAAAATTGTAAGAATGATTGTATTAATTATATTTAATTTTTAGAAGATAGTTTTAATAATTTATGAAATTAGGCTGAAGTGCGGCTGAAGGACGTCACTACAAGTTGTTCTGAATAATGTTGAGTTTCTGCAGTAAATATTTTGGGGCTGTAGAGTATAGTGGAGCTGCATAGTCTAGGCGACTTCGGATGAGTGTACAGTATAGTTTGAGCAAGAGGGATCGATCGGTACCCCAATGATGATGGGAGATAGATTTTATGAGATTTGTGAGTGGGATGAAGCGTTGTTTGAGGGAAGCAATGTAGGAGGACCAGTTTAGTTTAGGGGCATCCAGAATTACTCCTAGGTATCTATGTTGCGTTACGAAATCTAAAGTTATTCCACCTATCCTCGTTGGTGGAGGAACGGCTCGGCATTGAGTAAAGAACATACATTTTGTTTTTTCCAAGTCCAGAGAAAGGCCCCATTTGTAGTCCTATTTTGGAAGGAGGATAGTGCTTGTTGGATTTCCTGTGCAGCTATTGCTAGATTTTGGTGTGAAGTGAAATAAATTATGTCATCAGCATATTCTACAGTTTGTACAGTTGGGCTCAAGGGGAGGTCACTCAGCATTACATTGAAGAGCAAGGGAGATAGGACTGCTTTGTGGAACACCAGTCTTTATTTTTCGCTCAGCCTAACGTTCCCCCTCAAAGAAGACCTGGAAGCTGCGGTCCTTCAAGTACTCCCTTATCCAGCGAAGAAGCCTGCCATGAATACCTAATTTTGTGAGTTTATATAGGAGACCTGTATGCCAGACACGGTCAAAGGCTTGTGATAGATCACAGAAAGCAACCACGAAGTGGTGCTTCTTTTGCTGTGCCAAACGAATTGCGGATTCCAGTCTTGTCACTTGATCCACTGCCGAGAGCCTCTTTCGGAATCCCCCTGCTGTATTCTTAGTGCACTTGTTTCTTCGAGAAAATAGTTCAATCTGTTTTTCATTACTGCTTCTATCAGCTTACCAATGCAGGATAGCAGAGAGATGGGCCGATAGGAAGAAACATCAGAAGGAGATTTAAAGGTTTTTGAATGGGAAGAAGTGCTTTTTTCCATGATTGGGGGATAACTCCTGTGGTGAAGCTTTGATTAAAAATGTTTAGCAACCACTCTTTGTAGGATGAAGGCAAGTGTTTATTGTGTTCATTACTAACCTGGTCTAGACCAGGAGAAGCATTGTTTAATGCTGAGATGACTCTATCTTGTTCAATCATTGCAATTGGAGAGTTATACCATATTATGCCATCGTTTAGTTGTGCAATAGAGAGAGGTAACAAGATGAAAGTAGGATAGGGCTGTGGGGCAGATACTGCAAAAAGTATTTTCAAAGTAGGTGGCCAGGAGATTGGCTTTTCCGAGAGAGTCTGAAACTACATTAGTAGCCGTGACAAAAGGTTGGGTTTTACGTGAAGAGGATCTCAAGCCATAAATTTTTCTCCAAATATTGAGGGTGGAGTATCTGATGTGATTGTGCTACAAAATTTAGTCCATGAGGCACGCTTGGCTTCTTTAATTTCCCTTTTTACCAGAGCTTCCGCTCGTTTAAATGCAATAAGATTTACTTGGGCTGGTTGTTTAATGAAGTTTTTCTTAGCCAAGTTACGGTTTTCTAAGGCAGTTTTACACTTTTGGTTCCATCAAACTTTACTAAAACGAGGAATAACGGTTTCTTTGGTCTTGGGAAAAGATCTAGAGGAAGCTGTTAAAATGCAGTTTGTTGGTTTTGAGTTACTAGTGGCTACATCCTCCGTCTCATGATGTTCCCTCTTTGGTAACAGTGACACCCATTTATCCTAGGAACCTTGATCAAATTTCCACCTCGGTAATGTGCGATACCTGACCAGTTGAGGCGTTAACGAAAGGATTGTATTTATTGTGTAGTGGTCACTGGTTAGGTCGGGGCCAGAGTGAACAAAGGCACTGGAAAGAAGATTAGTAGAAGAGAAGGAAAGATCAAGGGTGGAGTGTTGGTTATGATAAATATTGTAGTAAGTAGGAAGAGAAGGAGGGGTGAGGAGAGCAATATTAGGATGTTGGAGGAGAACCAGTTCTATATTTTTCCCGGTACTGTTAGGCGTGCAAGTGTTATTAGGCTCCCACAATGTGTTATGGGCATTGAAATCTCCTACAATTATGAACTGTTTTTCCAGGGAAGTGAAATAGTGTTTTATTTCCTGCACAGTGATAGAGCAGTTTGGATTATATACATAAAGGATAGTAAGAGAGTTTGACTGATTAAGTGATATAGACCAGGCTTGTACTTTCAGTTGACCATTAGGGAAATGAACTGAACTCAGAGGCAGATAAGGAACATCATTGCGCACTAATATTGCCAATCCCCCTCCCTGCTGCCCATTTGGGCGATGAGCGTATAAAACTGTGTAATTAATAAAAGTTGGTTCAAATTCAGCTGACAACCACGTTTCACACAAACATATTACATGGGGATGATTTGATAACAAGTGAAGTTTAAAAAGTGAGAGCTTATTATGTATACTGTGCCAGTTCCATTGAAGAATTTTCAGTTCTTTTTGGGGGGGGGGGGCATTTTGATGGTTTTTTAATCAGTGGTTGAGGGCTCCGATTTAGGTGAGACTTCAAAGGGTCTTGTCTTCGTCCTAGTATAAGTGATGGGTCAATGGAAGAGATTTTAGTTTTTTGGTTGTTCAAGTACTTGCCCCCAATCACAGGTGAGGGGGAGATATCTTCTAGCCACGGATTGGATGACATATTAGGTGCTACAGTTGTTGAGGTTGATTGAGGGGAACTGGGTATGGCTGAAGAATTCATTCCAGTTGAGAGCTGCTGAGCTGAACCTTCTGGGCTTATGGTATGTTTATCACATGTGCTAGCAGAAATGTGTGGGGCTACTGTTTTGATGACGGCATTAGCAATGCTTTGCAATTGCTCTGGGTCTGTAGTTGAATTTTGTGGTTGGCAAACGTGTAGCAATTTTGATAGAAGAGTGACTAACTCCCTTAAAGTTCATTGTAGGCTATTTGAGAAAGTGGGGTCAGATTCAGTTTGGGTAGCAATTGATGTTGAGTTTCGGCTGTAGTTTTGGTTGCCAGTTTAGGTGAGCCGGGCTTGATTGTTTCCTTGGTTATTGAGGTCTGAGTAAGTTGGAAGTCTCTTTCAACTAGTTGGGCTGAGGTTTGCCTGACTTCTGCCAGAGCATCTCGATATGAGAGTTTATGCTCTACTCTTACCATTTCAACAGTTTTAGCCTGCTTTATAAAGGAGCAGCCACCGTAGTTTGCAGTGTGGGAGCCAGAGAAATTTGAACATTTTGGCCGGGAGTCTGATGGGCAGTCCTTAAGTTTTAAGGATCCCTTGGCAACAACCACGGATTTCAATACATTTTTTTCAAAAGTAATGGCTCAAGTTTTCAGTGAGGTGTGTACCAGTCCAGGTGAAACGTCAATTGAAAATTCATGCCCCACTGCATCCTCTAGGGCTGATGTCAAGTGGAGACCACGTCCTGTCGATTTACCGGAGTTAAGAAATATCTTATACTCACTAAAAAATACAAAGGCAGTTGGACATGATGGTATCAGTCTTCAATATATCAAAGACAGTTTCCCAGTCACAGCACCATGGATTCGTCTGATAATTAATACATCATTAGCAACCAACACGTTTCCAAACCAATGGAAACACTCCAGTATTAGACGGTTGCATAGAAGTGGTGACCAAAATACAGTATCAAACTACAGGACCAGCAGTCTTTTACCTGTAATGTCCAAAATATTAGAGAAAGTGGTGACAAATCAACTGTCATTTCACCTGGACGAGTCAAATCTACTCCACCGAAATCGATACGCCTATAGAAGAAACACTAGCACTCAAGATGCTCTTCTGAATATCTCTGAAAAAATATACAGTGACATCGATCAGAAGAATGTGACACTGTTGCTGCTACTCGATCTCTCTAAAGCGTTCAATAGCGTCGAACATGATAGACTTCTACATGAAATACTGAACTTGGGAGTTGACACGCAGTGGTTTGAAAGTTACTTGTCAAATCGATCTCATGCAGTCCACATAGAAGACAAATTGTCCCCATTCATTCAAACCAGTTTCGGTGTTCCCCAAGGATCCATTCTTGGTCAGCTACTGTTTTCTATTTTCGTTAATGATTTCCCTCCAATGCCTTCTAACACACGGATCTCAATGTATGCAGATGATGTTCAAATTGCAATAACAAGTTCTGTATCGGAAATACCACAGACGCAAATTAAAGCCGAAACTATACTGACTAGCCTGAAATCATGGAACAACCGAAATGGTCTCAAATTTAATGCTAGTAAAACGCAATTCATTAGTTTCTGATCCAATGGTGCCATTGAAAATCTTCAGATCTTTCTCTCGAAGTTGGAAATGATAAAATTAATGCATCAGAAAAAGTTGAAAATCTAGGTCTCTGGTTCGATAGAAATATGTCCTTCAAATCTCACGTTGAGACTACTTGCAACAAAATCTGCGGAACTTTATTGTGTTTATCGTATAAAGAGTATGTAGACGAAAAATCCAGATTATTAGCCATTCAATCCCTTGTGTTATCGCGCGTTGACTACTGCAGCCTAGCATGGGGAGACTTACCTCAATACCTTCAAAGGGATTTACAAAAATGCGTAAACTTCGCAGCCAAGCTGGTGTGCAACGGTAATTTCAAAAGAAGCGATCACGTAACTCCTCTCCTTAATAAACTCGGCTGGATTTACCAAAAAAGGCTTCTCTTGCAGAGGGCCCAATACGTATTTTCCTCGTTGTATCTTCCTCAGAGCAATGCTGAGATAGTGCCTTTCCATCCCCCCACTGTAACCAACCAAAAGCCGAACAGTAACACTAATGTCTCAGTCAACTATCGTTCATCTCACACAGGACCGAAAGCTCTGTCAATATCAGGCGCCTTACTGTGGAACAAACTTCCCCTGAGTATTAAAATCACTCAATGACCGAGAGAATTTAAAACTAAAATAATTCGTCATCTTTCGGCTCAACGATAATTCTTAGTTACAGAACATACTGAACACGTATTAATGAATCTCATTTTGCCTGGTATCTCCATTGCTTAATACTTTCCCTTGTTCATTTTCTTTTTAATTCAAGACATCACACAACAGTCATGAAGTATGTGTAGGTATAATGATTTGATCGCCTATACGCTGGGATTTGCAAGCATGCTTACTTGTATATGTGTGTATGTATATGGGTGTGCATTCTTGAAAAAACAGAGTGGGGAAAAAGACGACACAATGCTGGTTATTAATTTAGTGATGCAAATGCGTATTAATGATGATGGTAATAAATGACAGCAAAGGTAGCCTTCAAGTGCCGGCACGTCTGTGACTTCTTGGGTAAGTAAAGAAGTCGGAAGTTGGTGCATCCGACGGCCTCCCAGATCAATTTTGCCAATAACCGTGACCTGTTGAGATAAATTAGACAAACGTAAATATTTTGACGGTGGTAAGATTGAGAGCTGCCGAGAACAGGTTAAAGATTCTGCGTTAACAGATATGGCAATGCACTCTACCTGGAATTTATTGAAGATATAATAATTTACGTTTAAGTCAAGGCTTTAAATTTAGGGTACGGCCCGAGTACGGGAAACTACAACCAAATGTAGGCCAGTGTGGAACGTTCTGGACAAATGCACCTGCTTATCTCCAAGCGTACCCTCACAACGTGACGACGAAGTTCACGAAGTTCACGTGACGACGGCGAGAAGAGAAGGTCGATGACCGACTGCCCGGCCGCTGAAGCGCTGGACTGCCGTAGTTGACACTGGCTCCCCATCAAGGATGCCTCCGCCGTCACGGAGACGAGAAGTCGGAGAAGCAGCTGAGTGCGGAGCAGTCTCGGAGAGGTGCGAAACCGTAATGGCGGCCGTCATCATGCCTCGGCCGTCAGCCACAAGCCCTCTCCACGACGTCAAGCGTAGGGAACCGTAGTGCAGGTCACAGGAGGGTTTTAGCCGAAAACGCCCATCCTAAAAACTGCTTCTTAGAATAAGAGAAAAATTAAAGATGAATAAGAAAGCAGTGCTCCGCAGGAAGGCGTAGGCAAGTTGTTAGCGCTGTGGATGTTGGAGCGTGTCTGCGGTTTGTCAGACACGATGTTCTGAGGTTGGCTTAAAGAGGCGTTCGTACTCAAAGGGTACCTATCGGTTTGAAGATAAGGGCACAATGCACCGAACGCGTTCGAAAATATAAATGTTTCTAACTAGTTTCTTATATTTACAAAGCCTTAATACCAAGTCCCCGACTGAGGGAATGGATTTCTTCAACATGCATGTGTGCACATACACATGTGTGCACTGGACTAGCAACTGGTATATAAACTATAATTACCGGACTTTTTTCTCACTCCCAACTTCTAACACTACCCAACACATCATTTCATTTTATTATTGTAAGGCAATCCAAAGTCCAAATGTCATGTACATGTAAAATGTGGTACCTTTGTATGCTTATCAATTGCAGACATTTTGCTCCATGTTTCGAAAATAATGTGATTTTTTTCCTAATATGACACCCTTATAGAACATGCATGTTTCTTTCTTCTTCACATCCAAAAATACTCTCGGTTGGCTACTGTATTGCAAATTATCCTATCATCTCTTACGTTAGGGAGTATATTATAATATAATCCTTGGGGAGTATATAATATATAAAATAAGGGAGTATATTATAATATAATCTATAATCCTTGTCCCAGCCCACAGGCTGATACTTATTCATTTCGTTGTGTAAACGAATACAACTTGGGAACAATGCGAACTGTTCTAGAAGAATTAATGCCATCATTAGACATCTATGAACGGGACAATAATGCGATAAACATTGATGAAGCAATACTAAATTTAACTGAAATTATAACGACCGCATACAACCAGTGTTGCCCAATAATCACCCGCACAATTACGCCGAAAAATAGACAAAAGCCCAGGATTACTGAAGATGTCGTGATCAATATAAAGAAACGTCAAGCGTACCTAGCCTTACTATACGAAGGGCGAATATCTAAAGTAACGTATAACCGATTCAGGAATCATGTGACAAATCAAATACGAACCTCAAAACGAGACTACTTCACGCGCAAATTTACTGAATACAAAACTGATATTAAAAAAACTTGGCGCCTGCTTAATTCATGCTATAAACCGAATAATAATACTACGAAAACAATTGAGTCCGTCGTTCACGAAAATGTAAAATACCACGAGAAAAAAGATATTGCAACTGTGTTTAACAACTTTTTTGTAAACATAGGAAAAAATATAGCCGATAGTGTCTTCAGTGAACCCAGAGACCACTTGCAATACATGGACCATGTCCGTGAACCTAACTCTTTCTTTTTCACGCCAACTAATCCCTCCGATGTAATTACGTGCATAAACAACTTGAAAAATAAATCAAGTGGATTGAAAAATTTTTCGGCTAAAGTTCTTAAGGCTATAGCTGATATAATAGCACCGTGCATATCTTATATTATCAACCAATCCCTTTCTCAAGGTATCTTCCCCAACTCTTTCAAAGTTGCGAGAGTTACCCCTATTTTTAAAAATGGTGATAAAAACTGCATTAACAATTATAGACCTATCTCTGTACTACCAATTATTAGCAAAATATTCGAGAAAATTGTGTATAAAAAAGTGTATTCGTATTTTGAACAAAAATCTTTCCTCTACGACAAACAATACGGTTTTCGTTCTAAGAAATCTACGACACAAGCGGTATTAAATCATTTGCAATACCTTTATTCTAATATAGATGAAGGAAAGCTTGTTTTCTCCGTATTTCTTGACTTTCGAAAAGCATTCGATTGTGTGGACCATAACGTATTACTCTCGAAACTACATTGTTATGGCATTCGAGGGGCTGCCCATGATTGGTTCAGATCATACTTAGCAAATCGGAAACAATACGTTGTCATTGACGACGCAAAATCAGACCCACAGACAATTAGCCATGGAGTTCCACAAGGATCTGTCCTTGGGCCTCTCCTATTTCTAATCTTTATCAATGATATCATTCAATCTACATCATTCTTCAAATTCATACTCTTTGCCGATGACAGTACCCTTTCTGCGGTCCTTCCAGACCAAAATCCCGCTAGGATGGCGGAGCGTATAAATAATGAACTTCATAAGGTTTCATTGTGGCTTAAAGCTAATAAAATAAGCCTTAATATCGATAAAACAAAATATATTACATTCTCATACAAGAAAAATATATCCCTCCCACGCATTCAAATTGGCGAAGGTGAAATCGAAGAAACCAACTCAAGTAAATTCCTGGGCATCATAATAGACAAACATCTAACCTTTAAAGAGCACATCGCTCATATAAGTTATAAATTATCAAAATCTATCGGAATCCTAAATAAAGTTAAAAATTTCCTGCCTGAAACAGCCTTACAAATGCTCTACCGAACGCTCATTTCACCATACTTGCAATACGGAATAGAATCATGGTACGGAACTGATAAAAATAAAACCAACAAAATTTTTACCCTGCAAAAAAGAGCCATAAGAGCGGTAAAGAATCTAGAATATAATGCTCACACAAATGACTCATTCAAAAATTTACGAATACTTAAGCTCTCGGATCTCTACAAAATCTCCATTTGCAATTTCATTTACAAAACATTAACAAATGATGGCGACAATAGCCTAAAACAACTATTAACTGCGCAAACTGGTCATCACGACCATTTAACCCGAAATAGAAGTAAATTCATGCTTCCTTATTACTCAAAGGCTCGGTCACAACACAGTATCCTCTTCGTTGGAACTAAAACTTGGAACTCAATACCTGCGGAGATCCGTGAAAGTAATTCTTATAAGGTATTCAAAAATAATCTTGAGTCTCACTTCCTATCAGATTACTAGTCGTGTAAGATCACAGAGTCAAACCTTGTCACCTACATAACTGGTCCTAATAATGTAATTCGCCTTGGTTAATTTCGCCGATCTTCAGTCTGTTCTTGAATCGTTTGTCGACTATACTGTTAAATCAAGTCCATATGAACTATATTGTGAAATGAAGTATCTAATTTCGAGTTAATTATCTCATTGATCAGTCTAATACGTCTCTAGTTTAAGTGAATTAGGTTAAACATTATTGTACTCCTAAGACTAACCTTGATGGTAGGATGCCCTAGAAGTCACTGAACTTATTCGGGCCCACAGGTAGCTATACTCAAATTTGACCATTGTACTAGACTTAAGAAACATTTTATCCCTGTATCACCTGTGGTAAATAAATTGTTTAAAATTGTTTAAATTGTTTAAATTATAACAACCGCACCTAGGCCTCGCGTACTCCTGGAAATATTCTGTACTTGGGAACCGCTGTAGAACAATCGTTTTCATGTTTCTGACTAAGGTAGACTTTTTTGTTCCAATATTTTTAGTACAGAAATTTTATAAAATTCATGCCATAATAAAAAATATTTTCTCCGATTCTCTCGATTGGAATGCAAGTTTATACTGATTAGTTTACGCTGATATTTGCGCATATGCTTACTTGTGTATAGGTGTACTTATGCACGCTGTGCTCACGTAGATAGGTGAATGTGTCACTAGGTAATACTTCATTTCACTTAATTGTGGTACAGCATTTATAAAATATATATACCAATATATTTGTTGCGCGATAACCCACAGATGATAAATAAGACTCTAATCAACCAATGATCTTTTCGATACAATATCCAATAAAACATCGTTACAATATTTCATTAGAAATTGTAAGCAGCTACACATACTGAAAGAGTTGTCAGGAATTTCCTTTGCTCATTATCCTATATTTCAGAACATCGCAGAGCATTTTTATAGAACGCGCATGTATTGTGATTGCCTCGATGCATAGAAGTGTATTTGTGTATGTTTACGTGTAAGGTGTATGTATGTGCGTAGGTATGTATGTGCATGTATATGTGTAAATATTTATATATTTACAATATTTCATTAGAAATTGTAAGCAGCAACACATACTGAAAGAGTTATCAGGAATTTCCTCGATTCTTATAGATATATATATGTATATGTGTGTACTAAACTGACAACTGGCATTTTAACACGAGATAATGTTTTTTTTCTGTTTACTCTCAACTTGTAACATTACCTAACTCGTCATCTCTTTATTATTGTAAAGCATTCACGTAAAAAAATTATGCATTTTTTTGTGGTTATTCATTTATATTTAAATAAAGTGCTATCAACTAATGACCGTTATGTTAAAATTGTTCAATTACAAATACAAAAACTTTAATTTTCGTGGTCCTCATGCTTATATAAATGTATATTATTTATTTTCGCGCTTCCTTAAAATGAAATTTTATGAACATCTTCCGAAACAAACAACTCTAATATTATTTCCTGGCGTCATGAATTGCGAAGTTTTACATCATGTATGTGTAAATTGTCAAAAGTGTTCTCAACCCACAATGAAAATGCATCGTCCATGAAATTGGGTTGTCACTTTTAATTATCATTACATGTATCATCAAATGTTGATTAATAGGTAGCACGTTATAATTATCATTACATGTATTATCAAATGTAGATTAAGTAAGATTAGGAGTACATTGCACTCAATCATTTATTTTCGACTAGTGACATTAGTATTACAATACTCGTGTGTGTGTGTGTGTGTGTGTGTTTGTGTATCATGTAAGTAAATTAACTTTAAGATATTCTAAAAGCCAATGATAGGACTTTTGTACTATCTCAATTGAAAATAAAGTTTTTTTTATTTTTTGTATGTTCTCTTATATTGTGTGCTGTTTAAGTGTAATATTTATTTCACGGCAAAACTTTAACGATTTACGTTTAAAATGCGCATTAAAAATTTTTGTGCAACGTTTTTCAATCCTTTAAATTGACTTATAACGCATCTATGCCTATATAACTTGAGCTCATACTTTTAATTAATTTATTACGGTAAGCACATTAATTCCATGTTTTCGATTACATGCCCATCACATGAACGCAAAAAACATTGAGCTCTTCGATAAAAAAGTATTCATTAAATAGGATGCTTTGTTCCAATCAATCAAGCCTTATACATATCATCTCGTACATTGTATTTTCAAACGCCTTATAAAAACCCCAGGACGCCATGAAGGTTACTTCCGGTCAAGCCAGCACCTATTTTCGACACCAGGGGTACAGTGGGGAATTGTGCTTGAGCTTTCCCTTTACCAAACGGGGAAATCGTCGCGCAGCGCCGGGATTCGAACCCTTGACACCGCCACGGAAGGGCGCGTTCTTAACCACTTGCTAAAGGTGAACATTAGTACACTAACTCATAAGCTACTTAATTTAATTATGAGGGAACTAATCAGGTCCTAAATCATAACTGGCTTTCAGATATGAATTGTCAGCCTTTCAAACGATATTTTTTTATGCATGGAGGACAAACTTTATTGTTTTTACGTAAAGTGCATTGTTGAGATCCAACTTCAGTATATATATTTGTTATTATATATGAGTTGTCGCAGTCACCCATTAAATTGCTTCCGTCCCGTTTTCTATGTTCATGTGTTAACTGCCCGTGTAGAGCAACTGAGCTCTTCCTTCTTGTTCTTGCCGCCGTACCCGACGGACGTACAGTACATGTAGTTCCTAGATTAACTACTGTGTTTCTCTACCCCGCACTCATACTTATAATCGTTGCCGTGCTCCATTATTTCAAGATGGAAAGAGGCCTCTCTGGTCTAACAGGTTATGGGCCCAGTAGCCTAACTTTTGATTGCAATGACGAAAGGTATGAGTTGTGGGAAGTGAAATTTCGGGCCTACCTAGATTTGAAATCGTTGGATGCCGTCATTGAGGGCGAAGAATCAAGTCTGGATGTTGAGAAGAACAAGCAAGTGGTCTCCGAGCTTATTCAAAGGCTCGATGATAAAAGTCTCTCGTTGATTATCAGAGACGCCTATGGAGATGGAAGAAAATCCGTGAAGATTATGCGTGATCATTACCTTGGTAGCAGTAAACCGAGAATTATTTCTCTGTATTGCGAGTTGGCCGCACTGAAGATGAAAAATGGCGAGACGGTTACCGACTATTTGGTGCGGGCAGAGACAACTGCATCCTACCTGAAGAAAGCCGGCGAAAGTATCAGCGATGGACTGATAATCGCCATGATTATCAGGGGATTGCCAGCTGCCTACAACGCGTTTTCTACTGTCATCACGCAAAGTGACAGTACAGAAATGAATTTCCAAAAATTCAAATCGTCTCTCAAGAGTGAAGAGGAAACAAAGAAGACCCAACAAGGCTACTGTGAAAGTGAAGAAAGAGTTATGAAAGTGAAAGACTCTAAAATTACTTGTTACTTATGTGGTAAGTCAGGTCACAAGAAATCCGAGTGTAA
Organism: Morinoia aosen; assembly: GCA_030386875.1. Taxonomy (NCBI): domain Eukaryota; kingdom Metazoa; phylum Arthropoda; class Malacostraca; order Amphipoda; family Talitridae; genus Morinoia; species Morinoia aosen. Next base: position 39,047,300 of record CM059580.1, read on the forward strand.
AAGTCACAGTGCAAAGAAAAATCGGTGGTGTTCAATTTGTAAAAGTGCATCTCATGATACTAATTTTTGCAGAAAAAAAGAGATACCGCGAAAGCGATGGCTACTGATAGCAAAGATGTGAAAAGCTCTTTTTGTTTTAGAGTATCAACAGACTCAGAAAGTGCTTCTGTTGTTGACAGTGCAAAGTTGCTGGTGGATTGTGGAGCAACTGCTCACATTATCTGTGATAAATCTAAGTTTGTATCTTTAGATGAAAGTTTTGACCCTAGTAAGCATTTCATTGAATTAGCTGATGGTTCTAGAATGAACAATATTGTAGATTGTAAGGGTGATGCGCAAATTACCTTGACTGACGCCAAAAATACGAAACACAATGTTCTTTTAAAAAAATGTTCTGTGTATTCCTAGTTTTAAGCAGAATATTTTCTCTGTCCAGGCTGCTATTGATCAGGGTGCATCATTTAATTTCAGTCAAAACGCCTCAAAGTTGTTTGCATCTGATGGGACTGCGTTTAATATTAAAAAATGTGGTAAGCTGTATTATTTAAATTCTGTAAGCTCTGTTGATTCTATTAATGCTGTTGGTGAACACACTCTAGAGGAGTGGCACAATATTCTTGGGCATTGTAATGTAAAAGATGTGTTGAGCCTAGAAGGTATTACTAAAGGAATGAAAATTACCAACAAGCATAATTTCGATTGTGAGATCTGTGTCCAGGGTAAAATGTGTCAGTATAGAATCAGAGACCCTGATGAAAAATCAAAGAAACCCCTGGAGCTAGTCCATAGTGACTTAGCTGGACCTATAAGTCCTACTTCTTTTGAAAATTCCATGTATGTCATGTCTTTTGTAGATGATTTTTCAGATCTTATTTTTGTTTATTTTCTAAAGAGCAAAAGTGATTCTGTTGGAGCATTTAAGAAATTCTTGGCTGATTCTGCTCCATTTGGCTCTGTGAAGCGTCTAAGAACAGATAACGGCACAGAGTATTCCTCAAACTTGTTCAAAGCTGTTGTCACGGAGAACAAAATAGAGCATGAATTTTCAGCTCCGTACTCTCCCCATCAGAATGGGAGTGCTGAGAGATCTTGGAGATCATTGTTTGAGATGGCTAGGTGTTTGTTGCTACATGAAAATTTGCCAAAAGAATTGTGGAATCATGCTGTCAGAACAGCTGCTTACATTAGAAATAGGTGTTTCAACAAGAGGACAGGCAAAACTCCTTTTGAGATGTTCACGGGAAAGAAACCTGACCTTTCCAATATGCACATTTTTGGTTCAAAATGTTTTGCCATGGTTCAAAAACCCAGGAAAGCTTGACCCTAGGTCAGAGCAGGGTATTTTTGTGGGATATGACCCGTACAGCCCTGCTTACATGATTTATTTCCCTGAAACTTGTCAAATAAAAAAGTCATATGTGTCACATTCTGTGATAAAATTTCTAGAAATGTGGTGGGTGAGGATGAGTTCATTGCTGTAAATAACCCTGCTAAGCTGAAACAAAGTGAGAAGGCTGACAAGGCTGAGGCTGAGTTGAAACCTGGGACTGTCCCAGAAGTGATTCAAAATGAATCTCATTCAGATGCAGAGCCCACTAGAAGATTTCCTGTGAGAGAAAAGAAGCCCCAGCTTATTTAAAAGACTATGTTGACCCAGATGAGTTGGATATCACTAATCATTGTGTTGATTATTGCTACAGAGTGAGCAGTATCCCTAAGTCTTACTCTGAGGCAATTTCATCCCCAGATTCTGTTAAGTGGCAAAAGGCAATGAATGATGAAATGGCTGCACTAACCGAAAATGAGACGTACGAACTTGTTGAAAAGCCAAAAGATAGATCTGTTATTGGGGGACGATGGGTTTATAGTGTTAAATCAGGACTCAATGATCAGGAAACCTTCAAAGCTCGTTATGTAGCAAGGGATATTCTCAAGTAGCTGATGTCGACTTCAAAGAAACCTATTCTCCAACAGCACGTCTAACTTCTGTTAGAATGCTGATGGATGCTGTGCAAAAGTCATACATTGTGCACCAGATGGATGTGTGCACAGCTTATCTTCATGCAAAAATAGACTGTGATGTTTTTGTTGAACAGCCTGAGGGATTTGTTGAACTTGACAAAAATTGAGAGAAGTTAGTCTGCAAACTCAAAAAATCTTTGTATGGCTTGAGCAGAGCGGCCGTAACTGGAACAATCTCTTGCATCAATTTCTTGTTGAACAAAATTTTGTTCAATCTTTTACTGATATTTGTGTCTATGTGAGGGAAACCGACTCTGGAAAAGTGATTATTATTGTGTGGGTTGATGATTTAATTTTGGCCTCTTCTAGCGCTGTTGTATTGAGTGAAGTCAAGTGTTCATTGTCAAATAAATTCAAAATGAAAGATCTTGGACAAATTTCATGTTTTTTAGGCATTGAATTTGATGTGAAGCATGACTCAATTGAGATGAAGCAGTCAAAGTATGTCGAGAAAATTTTGTCAAAATTTAGGATGTCTGATTGTAAGTCTAAGTCTATTCCATGTGATCCCAGTGCCAACAAGCTTGATGTAAGCTCTGATTCTAGGAATTTGTGCGATCCAAAACTGTTCCGTGAGATAGTTGGCAGCCTGATCTACTTGATGACTTGTACTAGGCCTGATATTTGCTATGTTGTTACTCTACTGTCGCAACATTTAACTTGTCCAACAAATGCTTACCTGAATTTGTGTAAATTTGTGTTGAAGTATCTTAAAGGTACTATTTAATATGGTTTGAAATTTGTGAAATCCGAGAACCCCGTAAACATTACTGGTTTCTCTGACTCCGACTGTGGTGGATCCTCTGATCGTAAGAGCATATCAGGATACGTGTTTAAATCATCTAGCAAAAGTTCACTGATATCTTGGAAGTCCAAGAAACAAAATGTTGTTGTCTTTCAAGCTGTGAAGCAGAGTACATTGCCCTGACTTATGCTGTGCAGGAGGGAATTTTCCTCACACAGCTACTATGTGATATGGATGGATATGATGAACCTGTTGAGATTTTTGTTGATAATAGAGGTGCTATTGACCTAGCCAAAAACCCTGTTCATCGTCAACGCTCGAAACATATAGACATAAGATTTCATTTCATTCGAGCAATTATTTAAGACATTAAAGCAGTCTTGAGCTTTGTTCCTTCAGATGAAAACATGGCTGACATGTTCACAAAGCCTGTTACTAGACAGTCGTTGCTCAAGTTCAAAGTGTGTGTTTAATTCTAAGTTACTGTGTCTGAAATGTTTCTAGTTTAGCTTTGTGTACACCAATTGCAAGAAAAGGTAGAACTTTCTTGAGTACAATACTCTTAACGCTATTGCGGACTATGCATTATTGGGCGTTATATTTTTTTTGTATCGTGCTCAGTGTAATCTGTTGATCTACACTGATGATTTTTTTATGTTGTTTTTCTGCTGTTCAATGTTCAATGAAAGACCTGAACGTTGAAATGTGAGCTCTAATTGATTACTATGTGAATTGATGCATAGTGGGATGGAATACTTCAGTTGGAGGGGGTGTGTTGAGATCCAACTTCAGTATATATATTTATTATTATATATAAGTTGTCGCAGTCACCCATTAAATTGCTTCCGTCCCGTTTTCTATGTTCATGTGTTAACTGCCCGTGTAGAGCAACTGAGCTCTTCCTTCTTGTTCTTGCCGCCGTACCCGACGGACGTACAGTACATGTAGTTCCTAGATTGACTACTGTGTTTCTCTACCCCACACTCATACTTATAATCGTTGCCGTACTCCATTATTCCAAGATGGAAAGAGGCCTCTCTGGTCTAACATGCATGAAAAATTGTTCTGGAACTGACTTTATAGTTTAAGTGAGGTTGTATAGATCTGACGTCAACTCATGTGTGAAAATGTGCTTGTGAGTGCAAAATGTGTGTATTTAAAAAGCCCTAATATGATAATTCAGAGGTGATGAAAAAGAACTCAACGACAGGTATGGTGACAAAGTTATTGGAGTGAATAAATAAATAAGTTGTGCTAGAGGTTCTGCCGTCGTGCGGCAGAGACCCGGGTTCGAAACTCGGCGCTGGCGGTGGCGATTTTCTCTGTTGGGTATAGGAGCAAAATTCCAAGCACAATACTCCACTCTACCCAGGTGTCTGAAATGGGTACCGGTCTTGACCGGGGGAAAGCGTCATGGCGTCCTGGTGTATCCTATAAGGCATTTGAAAATCCAATGTACAAGGTGATATGTATCAGGCTTGATTGGAAATTGAGCATGCGTAGATGCCATCATTATTTTTATTTAAATAGCTAGGGTTCTGATGCTTATATGCTTTGTTTTAGTTAGGAAGGAAAATGATCTATCAGGATGGATATAATACCTATACATTGAAGGGGAATGATACATTATACATTATAAGTGAATGAAAACATTTGCTTAACATATTCTTTGAAATACATATCAAATTTCTTGAAGTGTTTGAACTAGCGTACATTGGTGTAAAACAATTGCAAGCTAATGAGATGCTTTGTATAACTTTTTCAAAGTTTTTATCATACTTCGGAATATTATCATGAGAATTCTTGAAAGCAAAATCCTGCACAAATTTGCCTAATTCGTTGTAAGAATTACTCTCAGTGACTTCTGGAAACTTCGTCTAGTGGCCTATGGCAACTCAGGGAACTCTCCTCTAGGCCTAAGTAGCGAATTTCTCATTCGCCATTCAGTACTATCGCTTCATCGAAGGTGGGTGTACGCTACATAGCAGCGCTCAGCGAATGCAGTTTTGTGTTCAAGGTACGTGAAAGTTAATTCCTTTGTTAAAACATTGGCTGTGGTGTTCCTTTTACTCTTGTGTATAAATAGTTCCTTGACTAGAATCATCTTTTCCTAATTCAATGGACTGACATCACTTACCTGCTAGAAGGTGCACTACATGGATGCAAACGTTTTTGGTCAATATTGAGTTTAGGTGATGTGGGAAAATGAAGCATTCCGTTTCACATAATCACTTAAGAAGCCCATTTATGAACGTTTTACATGAATGACTTTTTTTCCGCTGATGCGTTATTTTCGAATTATTAAACTTTGCAGTTGGCTTTCGGGCGCCAAGGAAGCGAGCGCGCCATGCGGAATTTAATTAATAACGGAAGCTAACCCCCTATTACAAACGTAAAGAGGTTGGGTTGTGAGGGGGAGGCACAGTTCTTTTAGTGAAAATTCTAAATAAAGCTTCTAACCGACCCATTAAGGTGCCGACCGCAATCTTGTTGATATCGGCCGGCTCCAAGATTGCGGTCGTCACCCTAATGGGTCGGTTAGATGCTTTATTTAGAATTTTCACTAAAAAAACTGTGCCTCCCCCTCACGACCCAAACTCTTTACGTTTGTAATAGGGGGTTAGCTTCCGTTATTAATTAAATTCCGCATGGCGCGCTCGCTTCCTTGGCGCCCGAAAGCCAACTGCAAAGTTTAATAATTCGAAAATAACGCATCAGCGGAAAAAAAGTCATTCATGTAAAACGTTCATAAATGGGCTTCTTAAGTGATTATGTGAAATGTTACAAGTTGAGAGTGAACAGAAAAAAGACCATTATCTCTAGTAAAATGCTAGTTGTCAGTCTAGTACACACATGTGTGCACATATACACGCAAATATATACATATACACATGCACGCACATAATTACACCAAACTCGTAAGGATACACAAATGCATTTCTATGCATCGAGGCAATACATACGCATTCTATTTAGTGTCATACGCACAGCGTGCACACGTACAGATATCTACAAGTAAGCATGTGCGCGAATATCAGCGTAAACCAGTCAGTATAAACCAGAAATTCCAATCGAGGGAAACGGAGAAAATATCTTTTATTATCGCATGAATTTTATAAAATTTCGTACTACAAATAGTGGCACAAAACAGTCTACCTAAGTCTGAAACATGAAAACGATTGTGGGACGTGAATAAGAAAGAAAACATTAATGTCCTATAAAGGTTTCATATTAGAAAAAAAAATCATATTATCTTTGAAATATGGCGCAAATTGTCGGCAATTGATAAACAGACATAGGTATCACATTATTATAAGCATATAACTATAAGCGTAATACTGCAGTATAAATGGGTGATCACACAACGAATTTATTGCTTTTTTTACATGGTTGCTTTACAATTTCATATTAGAAAGAAAATCACATTATCTTTGTAATATGGTGCAGAATGTCTGCAATTGATAAACACACACACACACACGTAGGTACCATGACGGTCTAGTTTGATGCTTGCACAGAAATGGAGAGGAATGACATAAAATGCAACCTTCGACTGGTTTATCTACTCTAGTGCACACAGGTGTACGTGCACATATGCACACCCATATGCCCACATACACCTATATACGTACACACATATTCAAGTAAGCATGTTTGCAAACGGCAGCGTATAGGCGATCAAATCACACTACCTGCACATACTCTAAAACTGTTTTGTGATATCTTGTATTATAAAACAATAAGCGAGGGAGGTTATTGAGCAATGGAGATACCAGGCAAATGAGATTCGACAGTACTTATTTTGTGTGTTCTGTAACTAAGAATTATTCTTGAGACACTAGATGACGAGTTATTTTGGCTTTAAATTCTCTCGGTCTTTGATGGACTTTAATACTCAGGGGAAGTTTGTTCCACAGTAAAGCGCCTGATATGGACAGAGCCTTCTGCCCTAAGTGAGATGAACGATAGTTGACTAAGACATTATTGTTTCTGTTCGGTTTTTGATTGGTTACAGTGGGTGGATGGAAACGCACTATCTCAGCATTGCTCTGAGGAATATATAACGAGGAGAATACGTATTGGGCCTTCTGCATGAGGAGCCTTTCTTGGATAGGGATCCAGCCGAGTTTATTGAGGAGAGGGGTTACGTGATCACTTCTTTTGAAATTACCGTTGCATACCACCTTGGCTGCAAAATTCATGCATTTTTGTAAGTCCCTTTGAAGGTATTGAGGTAAGTCTCCCCATACTAGGCTGCAGTAGTCAATGCGCGATAACACAAGAGATTGAATGGCTAATAATCTGGATTTTTCGTCTAGCATACTTTTTATACGATGAAAAAACATTAAAGTTCCGTAGATTTTGTTGCAAGTAGTCTCAACGTGAGATTTGAAGGACATATTTCTATCGAACCAGATCCCTAGATTTTTACCTTTTTCTGATGCATTAATTTTATCATTTCCAACTGCAAGAGTAAGATCTGAAGTTTTTTTAATTGCATCTTTGGATCCAAAAATAATGCATTGTGTTTTATTAGCATTTAATTTGAGACCATTTCGGTCGTACCATGATTTCAGGCTAGTCAGTAAAGTTTCGGCTTTAACTTGCGTCTGTGGTATTTCCGATACAGAACTTGTTATTGCAATTTGAACATCATCTGCATACATAGAGGTCCGTGTGTTAGAAGGCATTGGAGGGAAATCATTAATGAAAATAGAAAACAGTAGCGGACCAAGAATGGATCCTTGGGGAACACCAAAATTGTTTTGAATGAATGGGGACAATTTGTTTTCTATGCGGACTGCATGAGATCGATTTGACAAGTAACTTTCAAACCATTGCGTGTCTATTCCCAAGTTCAGTATTTTACGTAGAAGTCTTTCATGTTGGACGCTATCGAACGCCTTAGAGAGATCGAGTATTAGCAAGAGTGTTACATTCTTTTGATCGATGTCACTGTATATTTTTTCAGATATATTGAGCAGAGCGTCTTGAGTGCTAGTATTTCTTCTATAGGCATATTGATTTTGGTGGAGTAAATTTGACTCGTCCAGGTGAAATGACAGTTGATTTGTCACCACTTTCTCCAATAGTTTGGACATGACAGGCAAAAGACTGATGGGCCTGTAGTTAGATGCTGTATTTAGGTCACCACTTTTGTGCAATGGTCTAATAATGGAGTGTTTCTATTGGTTTGGAAACGTATTGGTTACTATTGATGTATTAATTATCAGACGAATCCATGGTGCTGTAACAGGGAAACTGTCTTTGATATATTGAAGACTGATACCATCGTGTCCGACTGCCTTTGTGTTTTTAAGTGAGTATAAGATGTTTCGTAACTCTGGTAAATCGACAGGGCGTGGTCTCCACTTGATATCAGTCCTCGAGGGTGCAGTGGGGCATGAATTTTCAATTGTCGTTTCATCTGGATTGGTACACACCTCACTGAAAACTTGCGCCCCTACTTTTGAAAAGAACGTGTTGAAATCCGTGGCTGTTGCCAAGGGATTTTCAAAATTACATATGCGATCTAGATTTTTATATGGGGCTACCTCACTAATGATTTCCCCAGTTCGTTTCGGGTTATTTTTAGCCGTTATCAGTGCCTGGTGGAAGTGAGTTTGTTTCGCTTCACTGATTTTCTTTCGAAGAATTTTTTCATGTTCTTTATATCTCTTGTATAAGGTACTGTTTGATCTATTGTTTTTGTACTCTCGCAAGTTAGCTTTCTTTATTCTGCTCATCTCTTTAACTTCGTCCGTAATCCAAACAGTCCATTTTGGCTTGGTTTTTTTGGTGACGTAAGGTGCACATTCGTCGAGAGCTGCTGTGAAGTTCTCGTTGAAAAATGACACTTGTATGTCAACATCGTCAGATTGCATCATTTTCTGGAATTCGGTAGACCTATCGAGTAGTTTTTCTTGAAATAGTTCTGCTGAATAGTGCCTTTTCGAGCGATAGGTCATTAAGCGGTATTTATGTCTTTCCTTCGCAATATTAATTTCACATTCTATAGAGTGGTGATCGGAAATAGAAGGTGATATTACTGTACTAAGTATTGCGGTGGGATTATTTGTGATTGCTAGATCGAGGAGAGTTGCAGAGACTTTAGTGATGCGAGTCGGTTCTTTGACCATTTTTGATAAGCTTAGTTTATACAATAGTTTGCTTAGCTGATTGTATTTGTCCGTTAGGTCAACATTGAAATCTCCGAAAGCAGCGAATGATTTTTTTGCCTGAAGGATTTCTTTGAAGGTTTCCTCTATGAAATCCAGTGTTAGATTTAGGGGACACGATGGGTGCCGGTAAAGGCTGCCAATGATTATTGATTTGTGTTTATTTATTTGCACTTCTAACCAAACCATTTCAATGCCTTCGCAAACTTTATTCGCTAGTAGTGAAGATGTTGAGTACATTTCTTTCACAAAAATACAAGATCCACTACCTCGGCTGGTTTTAGCGCCATCGTAGCGGTACAACACGTAACCAGGAATGTTAAAAAATGAACTTCGGGTTCGTGAATCAAACCATGTTTCTGAGACACACAAAATGTCAATTTTTTCAGTGACCAACATTACTCTGATTTCATCCAATTTACCATTCAGGCCTCGAGCATTTACATGCTTGATTTTGATTTTACCTATGTTAGCACTCATTTTAAAGGTAGCGAGGTTACTATTTCGATGGGATCGTTCAGGGGATTTATCGATTTTGTCTAAGTTGCCCAGGGTGTTTCGCCCAGCATCTGCTATGTAAGAAAGTCTACTATTTGGCTGGGCAGCGGCACTTTGTCAAGATGAGGTAACCCCGGTCTGATTTTTGCCTTGTGTGACAAGAGCACTGTAGTGATCGTTTTTACGATGGAGCAGTAGTGGAGGGTTATTATTTGATAACTCTGAAATGGGAACGACTGATATTTTCAAAACACAATGATCTCGTTCATCCAGGACGAGAAGTTTTTGGCCTGTCACATTTGAAATGATTAGTGGTATAAGGTCTACAGCAGCTTGGTCAAAATGTTTTTCGTCAATGTAATTATCTATGAGGTTTTGCATGTCGCCACTGTTCTTGTCAAAAAACTCAGCATATGTGCTGTAGTTTGCTTTACTCTCTGTTTTGATTGCAGCCTTTAGGGAATTGTAATTCCATTTTGATGCTGGTTGTTTTGTAAGTAGATGAGCTACTGCGTGGAGGAGGCAGTGTCCATCGGCTTTGGCGGGAATCAGTTTTATGTTCCATGATCGTTTCAATTCATCCATTGTGGAATTCATGCGTTCACAAATGGGGCTGGAGACTTTTTTTTCGCACTTTTTTCGTCATTAAGAGGTTCTGAGAGGTGCGGGGAATTTACGTTTTCCTGGCTCTGAATTTCCGTTCTGTGGTGATTTCTCGTATGGGGATTTTCAGAGAACTGAGAAATGCTCGTGTCAATTATATTTTTCTGGTGATGATTGTGCATACCATTGGGTAGTGGATTTTCCATCGATTGTCGACTGCAATTTTGCAGCGATTTCTCTCTTCCTGTTGATTTTACTGCTTCCGAGTATGTGATTGGATGTTGGTTTATACTCGTGTCTGAGAGGGGCTTTTCATTCTCTTCATCAGCATTGGATAGCAATGAAAACCTATTTTTTGTAGGCACTCCGCAGTTGTTTGTGGCGGATGCAGGAGAGGGCTTGTTATATAAGGGCAAACATCGGGAGGAGAGGGGAGGAGAGGGTTTGTTACATGAAGGCAAACATCGGTTTATGCTGCTGGAGGTTTCACGTGGATAGGCGGTCAACTTAGAACAATCATTCAACTCATTTTGCTGTTTTGAATAATCATTAGAGTATTCAATTTCTTCATTCAGATCATGGGAGTTTCTGATACAGGAGATAAAATGTGAAGTTAGTCTCAAAGGTGATTTTAGAGCAATTTTTTGAAGAAAATGATGCGTGTCTTCTCGCGTAACGGGCCAAGTGCGGACATTGTTGTAAGCTTCATCAACAGGACCGGTTTTTACATTTGCTCGCAGCGGAATCAGTTTAAGACCAATTTTTCTGCACAGGCTCGATGCCATGTACAATTGCTGCCCACTGCAGGCACTCACCACATAAATACGAGAAAGAAGATTCTTTGTCATGATCAAATTTTTTAATTTCGTGAGATTTTGGGACGAGAGGCTCAAACCTTTGAAACTAATTATATAGTTCCTGAAAGGAGGTGCGCGTTCAATCTCATCATAGAGATCATTTAGACGTTCCGAAGTTATGGTCTGAATCCTGCATGCACTATCAATGTCATCTCTGTTGATTTTTGTGAGACTATTGTCTCCAACGAGAAAAGTGTCTAAAGGGGATTTCGCATAAGGATGGTTACTCGTAGCTACCACCGGCGTAAAATCATGAGCGCTGATACGATAATTTAAAGCAAAAAGCTGTTCTGTAATCACTTGAATATTTGATACAGTGGAAAAAATCGACGCTGGGCTTGGGGGACAATTTTGTCTCAAAGCTTTATTGAGAAATGCAGCTGTAAGAGACAGCGTGTTATTTATTTCGTGAATAGTTTGGGAACTGGTCATTTGGAGAGGATGTAAGTACCCATCAAAAGCGGTAACAGGTCTGGTTGTATTTTTCTCCACTGAAAATCTTACGTTATCCTCGCAGTTTACGCTCTGAGGTATTTTACTGCCAGTATCAGCTGCTGCGTATGCATTTTCAAACATAACTTCGCCACCTGAAAGGTCTACGCACAATTTATCATTAAAATTATAATTAAAATTACCCCTTTTACTTTCTGACTGATTGCACACATCCAAAATTTTATCGCGTTCTAACGATGACGTTGGTGTTTCCGTCGGCGGTGTACGAAGAGAAAGATAATTTTACCGCGATTCATATGCTCAAGTTGCGCTTTATTTCATTAATTGTATTTGTCATTTTTCCGATTCACAGAAACGCCCTCTGGGGAAGTGATAGATCTATTTTTGAGTCATTTCGCTAGTGCAATAAAATTTATCACCCTGATGGTTTTCGCGTAAAGAAATTAAATAGAAACATGTATATCTATTTATGTAGATATATATATGCCTACATACGTACACACACACATATTAATATATATTATATATGCTTATTGAAAATGTACATATGAAAAAAATACATATGTGAAACAAAAAGGATAAAAAACAAACCTACCATCTACTACATCGAAAATGACAGTCGAGTTCACTGTGATCTTAAGAAATTATCCGAAAAAAATAACTAAAAGGGAAAGAAGACTTGGAAAAACGTAAAAATGAAATTGGTTTTTAATATCTTCATAAAATTTTTAAGAAAACTCAGGTTACAGTCCAAGAAACAAACAAGTCCAAGTGATAATTTTAGTTTCGGAAACTTACAGTTTTTTTCGATTTGAAAGTTCAGTGCTCGTGTGCGCTGAAACGAAAGGAAAAATATAAAAAGAATAAATGAAATGCTTATATTACCCCCTCCCCCAGCTCAGCTGAAATCGATTGAAAACCATCTGCGAGAATGATTTTGAAATAGCGAGACAACGTTAGCCTAAATTTAATTCATTAATTAAAAACTTCGCTCAACCCTCGACCTGTATATTGGTGTACACACAAAATGTTTTTCAGGGTATGTTTGTCATACGGACGTTAAATGTTTATACAGAAACGAGAAAAATAACAAAATAAAGATGAGGAAAATACTCCTAATTATGGAAAAAACGTTCGTTTTGCTGCATTGAACTGACGGCTGTGGTGCTCATTATTGTCGACAGAAATAAGTAAGATGAATTTTAGAATGGCTAAGCAAAACGTAAAATGAAATAGTTTCTAATTTTCTAACAGAAATTTCATAAAAATTAAAATTTCAGGTGCATGGGAAATTTACACCGAAATGCTGCAGGCCCTATGACAGAGATGCAACGGACACTCAACACCGTGGAAAGACGCCATGAAGATTTCCTTCACAACCTCAAATCACTGGTATCCTCTATAGACTTCGCAGGTCTGAAATTATGGCTTTATCGCAAACAAGTGCAATATGTGAGCCGTGTCCGAGCAGTGCAAAAGAACAAACTAGTCAGGTTAAGAGTTTCACCACTATACAATAATATTGATCCGTCTATTATTATTTTTAATTTTTCGTCAAAGATTCTGTCATCAGACGAAAAACGGGTTTTATGCTTAGGTCTAGACTTTGGCTTTCCCATTACCAAGCTGAATTTCTACAGATATTTTTTAGTATTTGAACGGCTGTACGACTTGTCAAAGTTTGAAGTTTCATTATTTATTCACAATAGTAGAGCAACTTTTACCAACGAACTGAAAATACTTGCTTATAAATTCTATAACAAATTTGATCCCATCGTAACGCTCGTGCTATGTTTAAAATGAAAGATTTTTCGATTCTTAAGATATACCAAACCCGATAAAGGGAATGGTGTTGTTATTCTTAACAAAAGGGATTATATTTCAAAAATGGAATCAATTCTATCAGACAGAGATGAATTTTGTGAAGACAGTGATACAAAAACCTTGTGTTGAAACTGGAAAATAAGGTCAACTACAAACTTAAAAAAGGTAGAGATTTAGGAATTTTAACCGATTATTTTTATAAAACTGGTCGCTCTGTAGGATCTCAACTTGGAGTGTTATATGGTTTGCCCAAAATTCGTAAGCCTGATGTACCGCTGAGACCTATTTTATCTGCATGCAATACCCATAACTCTAAACTGTGTGCGAACTTAGTTCCTATTCTTTCCCCATTTTGTAATAGTGAATATACAGTAGAAAATTCGTATGAATTTGTTCGCGATTTGGCGACTGTTGGCAACATAGATAATCTCTTCATGTGTAGTTATGATGTGGAGTCTATGTGCACTAATGTTCCACTGGATGAGGCAATTAATGTTTTGTTGGACCGCATTTTTCAAGATAACCGAACCATCCTGAGTTACGATAGACCACAATTCAAACGTTTACTTGAAGTAGCGCTAAAAGATTCGTATTTTGTATTTAATGGTAAAACGTTCAAGCAAATTGACGGACTTGCAATGGGATCTAACCTCTCTCCTTTAATAGCGAACTCCTTTCTAGTCCCACTTGGAAAAACATTTTTTGGACCAATGCCCTCTGGAGTTTAAGCCATTATTTTACCGAAGGTATCTGGGCGATACATTTGTTTTGTTTCGCTCTGAAATGGCAGCCAATAGTTTCTTTCAGTATATTAGCACATCTCATCCAAATATCAAATTTGCGATGGAGGTAGAACAAAATGATCAGATCCCATTCCTAGAAGTTCTCATAGAAAAGTCAAATTCAAAACTCATTACTTCTGTCTATATGAAGCCAACATTCACTGGTCTTGCTATGAATTATTTCAGTTGTGTATTAAAGGGTATATAAAATCAGGTTTTTACTGTTTACTTCATTGTGAATACCGCATGTCCAGTACGTATGAAATATTCCATCTTGAAGTTGAGTACATTGTAAAATTATTGGTCAACAACAAATATCCAAAATCACTCATTCAGAATTGTGTAAAAAAAATTTTAGATCGTAAAATTTGCCCCTCTCCTGCAACCTTGAGCGTACCAAAGCAGCCCTTGTACGTCGAGTTACCATTCATGGGTTATTTGAACGCAGGGTAAACTAGACCGCGAAACGAAAGAGCTTCGGTTGGAGCTGGAAGGTTGGTGGTAACTCTTCGCGTCGGATACTCTATCGAGAGTTATCATTTATAAAATTGATTATATTAGTGCGATTGTGTTGTGGTGGTGCTCTGATTTACTATTGACGGGCTTGGGCTTGGATTTGCTGCCATTATGGGGAGCCCAAAACGGGCCAAACATAAAACATAGGGAGGAGCCCTCTCTGGGTCCTCTGCTCCATACTCGAGGCCTATCAAAGGTCAAAACTCTTCAGTTCCTGAATCCTCAAATCACCCTCCCCCTTTTACAGGTAAAGAAGCAATTAGAGCTTCCACTTCAGCTATAGATGTGGAAGTTATGGATGCTCAAAACGAGAGTTCTCAACTTAACCCAAGTGACACTACAGACCCTGCTCAACCTGGTGCCAAGCGACCTAGAACCTCATCACAGCTATCATCACTCTCAAACTTTTCTCTCAAATCAGACCCAAACTTTGCAGGCTTTCAAACCTGCCAGCTTGAAAGAAACAATTCTGTTCCGACAATCACTGTGAACAATTCTGATGATAGTTTGCCTTCATATCAGCCTCAATCAACTCACAGCCAAATACACACTGATGGTGCTCCTGTACTTCTGATAGAACCTACTGATAAAAATAGCAATGCCAACAAGTTTTTGTCAAATGAATTTCAGCTGTCCAAATATCTTGCTAATTCTCCTTTCGGAACAGCAGCAATTACAAGCATTCACCAAAAATTTCAAACGTAATATCCTGGTCCTTATTATGTCATCCACTGCTAAACCTATGCTGTCATCACAATTAAAAATATCAGAACTAGGCCCCTGGCAAATTCACTGTCGCCTGCCTGCTAACCAGGCTCAATCCATTGGTGTGATAGGACCATTTGGAACTGATACTTTAGATTCAGAAATAGAGGAAGCCCTTGATGGGGCAGGTTATGGAAACCTCAAAGTAACTCGGATACAGAAACCAAAAAACCAAGGCCCCACTACAATGGTAAAAATAGTTTTTCAATCATCCTCTCTACCGGAATGTGTCTACTTCAACTATCAAAGATTCAAAGTCAACCCGTACATAGGTAAACCTTGGCAGTGTTACCAATGTCAGAGATTTGGACACAATGCTCAGCAGTGCAGAAATCTACCCAGATGTGTAGCTTACTCAGGCCCTCACCAAGTTAAAACGTAGTTTACATCGTTTTTTATTAGTGTTATAAAATTATGGGATTCATGAACTCATGAGGCGCTCAGAAATACATTTTCAATGAACTGATTCATATTAAAAAACGTTTGCCAGAAAAGAATCCCCGAAGAAAAGCCTCAGTTTTTCTACATCTCTTGCCTGGAAAAAACGCATGATTTTTTCTCATGAATCTGCAAATCTAAGAAATTCACATTAAAAATAGGTTATTTAACGCACATAAATGAATTAAAAGCTTTTAATAGAAATGAGAGGGCCCGAGGAGTAACGAGGGCCCGTAGAGTAACTCTTCTCAGTTGCTCAAACAAAAAAGAAAGTAAGTTCACTCAAAGTAAAATTATTGCACTAGATAAACTTCAACAGCAATTGTATTCATCTGACAATCATGTATTATCTGTTAATCTCTCCATCATCAGCTTAAAAAGTACTTCATGAACACGAGGAAAAATTTTCACAACTGAGCTTTTTAGAACACTCCTAAACATTGCCTTAGAACTAACAATAGCTGAGAAGAGAATTTTATCTTGTTCGTCTGTCATTTTCTGGGGAAAAATTTAAATTGACAATTCCAGTTTTACAAATAAAATAATTAAATGCATAAAGCACTAATTGAAATGCAATTGTTGTTCTTATATAACAGAATATATATGAATTTCATTCTTCATAATCTTTGGAATAAGATTCACGCAGTATGTATCCAACTTTGTACACGAGCATCAAGTAATTGTTACCAATGCTCACTTTCTCAGCGAAAAAAATCACAAAATATATAAAAAAGCTGTAATTGGTGAATGAAATACTTAGTTTAACATCTTAACATGTTCTTCACAGAGTAAACACTCAGTACATCGTAAATTTTTTTTTCTGGGCTCGGGGCTTGCTTTTTCAGCTTTTGTTCATACAATTTTAAGGTTTGCGGCATTCGTACTCCCGTTCATAGAACGTTTAATGTGTGTTCCAACTTACAATACTTACACAAAGACTTCGAATATATATCACTAGAAACGAATTTCTCTCTTCTGTTGTTGACAAGCATATAAACAAATTTTTGTCAAAAATTTATGATAACTCTTAGTCTGTTCAGCCTTGGGCTCAACAAGCTTTCAATGTGAAGTTGCCGTATTTTGGCCATCAGTCATTGAAACTAAGGATGAATGTTAAATTTGTTATTAATTAGTTTTTTCTGCAACTCAAAATTCAAATGATTCTAGTTAATAATAATAAAATTGGTTCTCTCTTCCGTTTCAAAGACAAATTGCCACCCTCACTGTGCTCGTCTTTGGTGTATCAATACAGTTGTTCACGTTGTGAATTGCGTTACGTTGGTTCTACCTGCAGTACCCTGATGCCTAGAGTTTCCGGGCACGCTGGGTGACGTTGCAGAATTAGTTTTCCTCTTGGGTCCCCCACTGTCCTCAGTTAGATCTCATGCAGAAGAGTGTAATGTTCCGATCTCTCTAAACGACTTTACAATCTTGGCCTGTACCTCTTACTAAACGGATCTGCGCATTCTGGAATCCTTGCATATGAACAAAATGGAACCTACTCTGACTAACACCCAAGGTTCTTTTCTGTTTCAAGTTGCCAACACATAGATCAAGTGTTCAGTTTTCCTTTACCTGTAATTTTTTGGGGTTTTTTACCTTTGTTGTTCGTGCTTTTGAGAGTTTAAAATTTTTGAAATGCTTAATTGGTGAATTATTTATTCCTCTTCTAATTTAACTAATGAGCTTCAAATCAACTGCTGTCTTGACGACGACTTGGAGTGAAGCTTTTATCTTATTTTGTGTATCTAACGGTTTTCAGCAACGTTGTCACCGCTGTGCAGCGGCATTTCGTGCGCTGGTGTAGCGAGAGCCGTTGCGGCCGGAGTGGTTCAGCGCTTTTCTTAGCGCTAAAAAACAGGAAACAGGAAACTGTGAAACGGGATGCAAATGTTTTGTGCAAAACGGGAAAAGTTGTTTTGAGTTGACGGAAAAAAATGGTTTTGAGTAAACCGGAAAAATTATTAAATAGAAATTGGGAAACCCTTTTTGTATAAAACGGAAATAACGTCGTATGGTAAACGATGAGAACTTTGTTACGTAAAACAGAAAAATCCTCTTTGCACAATACGGGAAAGTACCGTAATGGGGCAGAAACCGTTCTTACTTTTCAGTCAAAGAACATTCTCTACACGGAAGTCATTTTCCCTAAAATTTTGCTTCTATCACAAAAATGCTGCCTTTTTTTCTTTATGTAACTGCACTTCTTCGGAAATATTCTGGACCCATTTCTTCGAGTAGGAATTTTTTACGCAAAAAGATTGAGTTTTATAGCTCTAATTTCCTTTTTTTCAAAAATACTACTTACACGTTTGCACAAACTCCATTAATACCAGAACCAATTTTTTCTCCTCGTTAGTACATTGAAAAATTATGACACAACTTTCCAATTTTGTCTCGTATGTATTTCCCAGGTATATAATACAATTATTCCACTTCTACATTATATTAAAATGAATTATATTATTTCAAATGGTCATCAAACAAAATGGTTTAACATATGTGTGGTGATTTTAATATAAGTGTGCACTAAAAAGAGTGTTCACAACATTGCACTTGCACTGAAATTATGTCTTCTTTTCAAATTGTAGTTGCATATATTATTAAACATCGATTAAACAATAGGAACGCATTGCCCATAGTCATTTGTATCGACTGGTGACATGGGTATTACAATACTCATGAGTGTTTATCAACTACAGATCCTTACTTTAAGATGTTTTGGGAACCAATTATGGGTGTTTTGTATCATCTTTATTGGAATAAACATCTTTTTTTTAGCTACTTTGCACCATGTTTTTTTAAAACATGCAATGATTTTCAAAATAATAAAATTTTGCCTGGGTAAAAAAGAGAAAAGTTTGAATAAAATTATGGACTTTTCATTTAGATTCGTTAAATGAAATAAGGGAAAACTCCACCTTACCGAAAAAAACTTTAAAAGTTGATGAAATCAGGTTGTTGATAATATTCAAAAAATATAATCAGATTATCATATCTCTGTCATTAACAAAAATCACGAATTGGTCACGAAAACTGCATGGTATTTGATCCAAAATATAAACATACAAGGAGGTGGAAACGAACAGTCTGTTGTTATCAAAATAAAACCGTTTAAAATTGATTCAATTTTTTCGTCTCTAATTTTTTTTAGGGTAAACATATTGTTTCGTTAATTTACTTTTTTTATTAGTTTCATTTTTAAATTTCCCCTTTGTCTTTTAAAATGAAACATATATCTTAAATTATTATTGATTTTCATTTGTGTTTTGCTTTAAGACAAAATATGTCTATGGGACCCTCCTAGAACTGAAAAGAAATATCCCAGAGATTCATTACATATGTATTGAAAATAAAGAAATTGTATTAGAAATAAATATAAATCGACAAGAATTCATTTTCACATCAAAAATTCGTTCATAATGTCGAGAACATCAATTCAATTTCCATAAAAAATTACATTTTTTGCTTTTCCCCTGAAGAAATCTTTTTCCATGAACAAGTGGGTTCCCTGCAAGCACCCATTTTTTCTATTTACTACCTATTCAATTAGTTTCAGTAATCCATTTTTAGATTTGAACTACTTTTTGAATTTCATCTCTCATGAGACTCCACCAAGTTCTTTCCTCAAATTAGTTTTAGTTATGTAGCACAAAGTGAAATTATCTATTTTTAGAAATATTATATTTATTAGCGCATCATACATATCAAATAAACAACAAATGATAAAAAATAAAAAATGAAGAAGGAACAAATTGAACAATAATTTTTTATTTATTTGTTACCTTCCTATTTAATATATAAAAAATAAATAAAAAAGTACATCATATATGAGGGAAAAAACCATTAATAAATAAAGAAATAACCCAAAATAACAAATGCTAAAAATAGGTATGAAGTAAAAATACGAGAATTTTAACTAAAGCCAGTTTCAAACTAATTGAATTTTCAAAGAGTGATTAAATGTTCTTCGAAATCGCACACATGGAATTCGATTTTGCTCTTTTTATTTATTTATTTTTTATTGTAACCTTTGTGATGCCATACATGTTAACTAACTTTTGAGGTACCATTTTATACTTTTTACACTTTTTTTGCAACTTGTATGATACTAATTAGGATTAACTAAGGATATTCATGGTAAAACATTTTACAAACAAGTTCATTATCATTTTTTTGAAAATATAAGCTGTTTTCCATTTTGGTTAGGTTTCCACTAAATTCAACATCGACTTTTAATTTCCCGCTTGTTTATGAAATTCATCGACAGCTGGAAAACATATTGGTTAATTCTATCATCAAAACATAATTCTCAACAGACAGCGCTCATTTATGTTTTCTTAAAACGTTTTTTTAGGTTCATTTTTAGTGTATCATTTCAAATCATTGGTATATTACTACTATATTAAAATATATTACACTAAATTATATTATATTATCATTAATCTGTGTTTTTGGCTACTTTATACCATGCTCTCTAAAACACATTACGATTCTCAAAACAGTAGATTTTTCGTGGTGAAACATTGAATATGTTTGAATTCTCCCACAGGAAACATGTGGGAGAACACAGGGCACAATGAAGATAAAAAAATAAAAATTGTAAATAGTATCACTTTAAGCTTCCACCTCCCCACATTTAGAGCTACACTTGACTACCGCTAAATGGGGGCCAAATTTCTCGAGGTATGTTAGTTACTTTTTCTTAGTTTTTTTCAATTTTATTCATTTTATAATTCTATACTTTTTCTTAGTTTAATGAAGGTTGTCGTTAATTCTCGAGGTGAGATATTATTTTGGCATAGTTTTTCATAGTTGTACACTTTAACATTTTTACTTATAACTTTTTTCTGAAATTTATTTAGGTTTTCGTTAATTCGCGAGGTAATTTATTTGATTTTTCTTGGTTGTATTTAGGTTTCTGTTTTTTAGTTTAATTAAAGTTATCGTTAAGACATACATACTCTTTTTGAATCATTTAGGATATATTTAAGTGAATGTCTCATCAAAACCAACTTAAACATTTAAAGACAATCATGGTGCACAAGAAATATTGAAATAAACAATATATTTAAAAAAATTAAACTATTTAAAAATACACTTTACATATTTAATGACGAAAATGAATGTACAAAATAATTATTAAACATGTGTTAATGATAATATTTATCGACACAAATCGTAAGAATCCAAATTTTGATGGGCATTGAATTGTTATATGAATGTAAAAGTACATAAATTAGATGGGTCTATAATTTTATATAAATGTAAATTATGTATAAATTAGAAACGCATCTAATTTCATATAAAGTTAGAATATATGCAAATTATAAGAACGCATAGGCTTATATAAATATTACTGAGTTGAAATCTAAATTCTGTATTGCACATTTTAGGTCATCAGCCGTCTGTGGACGTGGGGCCCCTCTCGTGGGCCCTCTCTGCCTCCTCATCTGGTGACAGGTGAGGGGGGGCAGCAGGGGGGGGGGGCAGGGGGGGTAGTTGAGATGGCATTTAGAGGGCAGGTGGGGGCAGGGTGGGGAGCGGGATGGGGTAGCGAGTTGGGACGGCATTTGGGGGGCAGGTGGGGCCAATGGAGGGGGCAGGGGGTAATTGGGAGTATGTAGAGAGCAGGTTGTGAGCAATTGGGGGGTGAGATCATGGGTAAATAAGGAGGTATGGTGAGGACATGTTGGATTGGGGAGCAAAGTGGGGCTAATTAAAGGGATGTGTAAAGACCAGGTGGGGAAATTGGGGGTCAGGTTGGATAATTGGGGCATGTAAGAGGCAGGTGAGGGTCCATTTGGGGGCAATTGGGGACATGTGGGAGGGGGAGGGAGGGGTTTTATTAGAGGTTAAACGGATGGCATGTCACCTTCACAATACTGTATAGGATGTAGGACACACGGATCATTCGGATATTCTAGGATGAACTCTTATCGAGTAATGGAAACATTTTAGACTAATGTTATTCGATAATAATACTTATTTATAAAAATACTGTTTAATAATGATGTTTATTAACAGAAGCACTATATATAACCCCTCAAAAATTATAAATTAAAACAGGATATATATTTGCTGCTGTATTTTCTAATCTACACGAGGTGGTTGTTTTCTGTTTCCTGTTTTTTACACATACTTTTTTCAACTTGAAATACTTTTCTACAGTATTTAATTTTATATTTTTTAAAGCATGATGTATACATTTACACTATTTTACTTCACTCTTTAAACATGACTTATGTTGCTACTTCATTTTGCTCTATGAGACAAAAAATTTTTACAATATTTTACTATTTATTTAAACATTAAAAAATATATTGTAATATTCCAAACGTCTCTCAGCAGGCACGACTCCTGCACAAAGTTCTGGATAAATTAGTCCTGAAAGTTTGGAAGAAGAAAAATTCTAATTGATTGTTCATGAATCTTTGTAAAAAAGTTCTATTCAAATTTATGATTAAATTCTACGAAAAAAATCAAAACCATTAAGCAAATTTTCCTAAGAAAAGTGCGAATAAATTATTCTCATTATCTGTAAACATGAGATGTACGTTACAGCAGCATAAGTTTCAAACTTGACCAAGCTTCATCAGAGCCATATTGATATGTTGACCTGACATGTTGACCTGACATATTGAGATCTGACATGTTGACTTGACATGTTGAGATCTGACATGTTGAGATATGGCATGTTGAGATCTGACATGTTGACCTGACATGTTGAGATATGACATGTTGACCTGACATGTCATGTTTAGATCCGCAATGTTGACCTGACATGTCATGTTGAGATCTGACATGTTGACCTGACATGTCATGTTTAGATCCGCAATGTTGACCTGACATGTTGAGATCCGTCATGTTGATCTGACATGCTGAGATCCGTCTTGATGCTTTGTCATGTTGAGATCCTTCATGTTCTCTTGCCGTGAGATCCGCCATGTTCACTTGACATGATGGCTAAACACGTCAACACAACATGTCCACCTGCCCCGTGTTATCCCGTCCTGTTCTTCCGCCCGTCCCACGCAAGATAAGAGATTCCTTGGATAACAAAGTCAGCTAACATGCAAGCGACACAACAAACAACAAAAACTTTTAAAATATGAACTCGAATAATTTTCTTTTAATTTAATTAAATACACAAACAAAATGCCTACAAATTTGAATAAACATCAACACAAAAGATTATAAATCTGTTATATATATATATATATATATATATATATATATATATATATATATATATATATATTGAATAACATTAACGATTAAATAATTGATCTATCAACAAACTCAGCATTTTATCTATGAAAACAAAGGTTCCTAGAGAAAAGATGTGAGGTCACGATCTGAGGGTTAGGTAGGCCTCGCTTATGTTGAAATAAAATAAGTTTTTGTTTTGTTACAGAACATCTTTTTCGGTTGACTGCTGTCCTGTTTTTCAGGACCTATTGTTTCTTCTTCAATTTTTATCTTGGTTCATGAACTTCCTTCCTAACCTGCTGATTGTGTGGGGGGACACACATTGTGCATAGATTCCTTTCTTCACACCACGTGCATAGATTCTCCTGTAGACATGGACTCACTCCAAATCGAGTTCCTGAGGATAGGCGACCAGTGCACCATCACACTGTACCCTGAAGGAGCAATTCATGGAGCTCATATACTTCATCTCTCCACAGAGTATCAAGCTGTGAGGTACTTCAAGTTTTTATTGGATCAATGTCCGTCCACGAACCTTCTTGATGTGCGGCTTCCCGACGGCTTCCCGAAGACGGCTTCCCGATTTTCCTCTACGCCGTGGAGGTGTTGGCTGGTAAACCACTTCCCTGCTTGAGGAATTGGGTAAAAGCTCGGAAGAAAACGAGATGTTGTGTCCAGCAGCTTTTTTGAAAGAGTATTTGATCCGAAAAAGTGCCTTTTTTAATGCTAGAGAATAGGACAGCAACACCTCCCAGCGCAAAAAAGGAATGGATGTACCTTGAAACTCTTTCCCTTTAGCCGATCTTGCGCGCATTGTTGGACGGAACAGATGCAGATATTGGCCCCATTAACGTTACGAGAAAAATTCCTCTTTATATGCTCGAGTCTGGCGTTTCTGACGCGAAAGACAGCGTTCTCGTTTGCTCGAAGATTCTATGGGAATTTCGTTTCGAACAAACTAAAGTTCCACCTCGATTTTCACTTCAAAAAGATCCAGCATGTTGAGAAACGTGGCAAACGTCAGGGTTTTCGGAACTACTGCATTTTAATTTTTCGAAAGATAAGCCTTCAATAAAACAGCTTTCGAAAAAGCAAGAAGAAGGTCATCGACGGCTGCGAACTCGATACATCGGAGAAAAGTTGACGCTCTAATTCTACGTTTATCATTTCGTCCATCTTGCTTTAGAGTGCTTCTTGACTTTTGGAGGAAGTCCGTGGATAGGAGTGTTCATGGAAGCATTCCTCAGAAGCTGCTTTGAATAACGGGGACTTCAAGACAGAAGAAGTCTTACTCAACTCTATGAAAGAAACGCGTGACACCGAAGTTTTGGACTTGTCCATTCGCAGACAGTCTTTTCGGTTACCTCTTCATGAACATGACCAGGGTAGAGAAGCCAGTTGGTGTTAACTATTACACACACACATCGAACGGTTGCTCAACAAGACGTCTTGGTGAACATTTCCCGACGCAAAAACAGGACACCTTGAAGCTATGCGGCTTGTTTTCAAAGCAGGTACGGATTGTGTTCCTCTGGATATAATTATTTTGTTTTAAGATTTTCAGAGTAGATACGGAATGTGTTAACTCCGGTATTAGGACTTGGTTTTAGGACTAAAAACCTAAAAAGTCAGTATACAGAAATCATACACATAACATAACACGTAAGTTTTCATGCTTCTAATCTTGTTAACACATGCGAATTTCTTTACAAATACCACTAAAGCCTTAACATCACTCGGTATCGAAAAAGTAGGCCTACAAAACACGTAAACCACAGGTTTATACGTTTATAATATAAGAAAATAATTGAATTTCTGAATGAACATCACTGACCCGTTTACTAAATTTTTAATCTTAAAAAAATACAGCAGCACTTTTTCACTGAACATCATTCGCAAAATTCCTAAATTTCTAATCTCAAGATAAACACGAGAATTTTTTTCCAATTTTCAAATTAAAAAAAAACACATTCAAATTTCTCAAGAAACATTTGAACCCAACTTGGTGCAAACAGAACCCCTACAACAGAGGTTTCGAGATTTCTTGTTTAAAAAATGCCTAATCCATATTAAAAATTAACCCTAATTTCTAATTTAGATGAACACTGTTATAATTGATATCATATTTATTGGAACTGTACAAGGTTTTGAAATAAAATATATACAAAGAATCTAATCACTCTGTAAAACGTTTCGGAGACCAGCTCCATCCTCAGTAAGTCATTCTGTAAAAAATTGAAAAAAGGAAAAATTTAGTCATATCTAAAGAACACAAGTTTTTCCATCAAAAATCTACACATAAATTTGCAGGGGAAATGAGCTATTTGTACTATTAAGGTCAGGCTTTTCTGTGGCTATGTATAGAGACTCTAAAATACGCAAGTCTAATTCATAAGGAGCAGTACGTAAAATTTGAAAATCATCCTCTGCTATGCGATTGCAGCACTGTTCACTATGAAGGCGAATAGACGAGTGAGGCGGTTGGGTTAACATTCTTCCACTACGGTAGCTGATTCCACGATGCTGGGCAATCCTAATATAAAGTGGCAAAGTCGTCATGCCGACATAGCCAGATGTACATTGTACACAACTAAACTTATAGACAACGGATGCCCGCATTCGCTTCGGAATCACGTCTTTGTAGCGGAAAAAAGAGCCAACTTTAAGAGAATTGACGGCAATAATACATAGTTTCACAGCAGGAAAATGGCGTTTAAAAAGGGTTTCTAAATCTCTTGACATCTTATCAGTAAAATCTCCAAAATACGGGAATACACAATATAGACGTTGCATTGGCTCTGGAGGTGTACATGTTATGGTATATTTTTTAGCCAGAAATTTTTTAATTTGAACATGAACTATAGATGAAGGAAACCCATTTCGACTAAAAAAACTCTTCAGAAAAGTAAATTCACCGTGCAAGTCCACATAGTTTGAACAAATATTAAAAGCTCGATTCAATAGTGTCTTTATAGTATTAATCTTGAACCTATAAGTACAGAAACTGAAAAAACTTAAGCCTAATCCAGTAAACGTAACCTTCCTGAAAACAGAAGATTTAAAAGCGCGGCCTGTTCTAGTAATTTGGGAATCTAAAAATGATAAACAATTATTGCTTTCAATTTCAACAGTAAATTTTATGTTAGGATGTTTAGAATTCAAATAGTCTTTGAACATGGTGGCATGGCTAGGATCTTGAAATAATAAAAAAGTATCGTCAATATATCTTCTATAGAATACGGGTTTGAAACTTGTGGGGCAATCTGCAAGCCATTTCTGCTCCCAATGGCACATAAAAATGTTCGCAAACGTAGGGCCCAAAGGGAGACCCATGCCAAGACCTTCTATTTGTTTATATAGTTTGCCAGCAAAAACAAACACAGAATTTAAGACCGAAAGTTCAAGTAGAGTTTTAAATTGAATTCTACTAAGCCCCAAAATCAAATCTGTTGACGAGGCAAAAAAAGCATTTAAAATTATATTGATTGTTTCTGTCAGAGGAATGTTTGTAAATAAACTTTCAACATCAAATGAAGCCATAGTTACATTATCCGCATTTTGAAATGACGTAATCTCATTAACGAATTGGGATGAATTTTCTAACGTATACTCATTTTTAGTTAATGGACTTAATACAGGCACCAAGAATCGAGCTAAACTGTAACTAGGGGTGTTGACCGCGGCAAAAATGGGCCGAAACTGAAATTTTGTAGAAAAGTCGGGCTTGTGCACTTTAGGTAGACCATACAAGATTCCTGGACTTGAACCAGATACATACAATTTTGAATACAGTTCATTGGACAGAGCGTGTAAATTTTTAAGTTTCCGCAAAAAATTATTAATCTTATCTTCAATTTGAAGTATAATTTTCTCTCATGATTCAGTTTTCAATTCGAAATTTGTTTCATCAGAAATTAGCGATACCATCTTAGTTACATACACAGATTTATCAAGAATAACAACACCCCTGCCCTTGTCGGGCTTACATAGTACGATTAGTAGTAGTGCGAATGCGGGCATCCGTTGTCTATAAGTTTAGTTGTGTACAATGTACATCTGGCTATGTCGGCATGACGACTTTGCCACTTTATATTAGGATTGCCCAGCATCGTGGAATCAGCTACCGTAGTGGAAGAATGTTAACCCAACCGCCTCACTCGTCTATTCGCCTTCATAGTGAACAGTGCTGCAATCGCATAGCAGAGGATGATTTTCAAATTTTACGTACTGCTCCTTATGAATTAGACTTGCGTATTTTAGAGTCTCTATACATAGCCACAGAAAAGCCTGACCTTAATAGTACAAATAGCTCATTTCCCCTGCAAATTTGTGTGTAGATTTTTAATGGAAAAACTTGTGTTCTTTAGATATGACTAAATTTTTCCTTTTTTCAATTTTTTACAGAATGACTTACTGAGGATGGAGCTGGTCTCCGAAACGTTTTACAGAGTGATTAGATTCTTTGTATATATTTTATTTCAAAACCTTGTACAGTTCCAATAAATATGATATCAATTATAACAGCGTTCTTCGTTTATAAGTTTCTTAGATGAACACCTAATTTATAATTTGAAAATACCAAAGTTCTAATTTAAAAGAACGCCTAATTTCTAAAAAAAACCCTATAACTACTAAATTGAAACAAAAAAAAATTATTTTTAAAAACGTCTGTTTCTTCTGTAAAACAATTTTAAAGAAATTAAAATCGTCTAATTTGAAAAAATGTCTAACTCCGAATTAACAAACGCCTAATTTCTAATTTAAAAATTACGCCTTATTTATCATCGTAAAAACGTTAAATTTCGAATTTAAAATGAGCCTAATTTTTAATTGCAAAAACGACAATTTCATGTCGTCATTTCTAATCGTAAAAAGTCTTATTTTTAATACAAATAAATAAAGCGTAATTTTTTGTTTAAAAACTCGGAATTAATATTTCAAAAAAGGTAAATTTGTATTGTAAAAATCAACAAATTTCTAATATAAAAACGCGTAATTGTTAATATAACAAAAGTCTAATTTCTGATTGAATAAATACACTTACTAAGAAAAAACGCCTAATTTCAAATAAAAAAATGCATTATATTATATTTGAAAAAATGCCTAATTCATAGTTTTAAAAACGCTCAATTTCAAATTTAAAAACACCTAGTTTCATAATTGAAAACGTCTAATATTCAACTAAAGGAACAGACCTTTACAATGGTCGGGGGTGGTTCACGCACTTGTTTCATCGACTTTTTTCTTAAACAGGACAACGCCTTTTTTTTATATTCTGCTGAAAATCCTTCATCGCCTGAACTTGCAATTCCCACTAAACTTCTACAACAAAAAACCGCAGTTTAGTTTGATCATTGAGTCCGTCAGTAGGGGAGAACGGTGTAAATCATCACAAAGCTGTCCATAACCTCGCTTTCAAAACAGGGGAGAAACTTTTGAAGTTGGGCGCAGATGTGAGTGCGCTTGACAACTTGGGAAACTCTTTCTTTCATCTGTTGAAAAAGGCGTCGAAGGAGTCTCCTGATGCTTGGGAACGAACAGGTGGTGCTTTGCTGGCTTCAGATAACATCAATGTTGATGTACAAAATAAGGCATCAAAAACCATACCTTATTGGGGAAGTCCCGCCAGCTTGAAGCTTAGAGCCGAAATTAAAGACATGTATTCCAATAAAGATGATGCCGGAGATAAGACGTATTTCGAGTGTAGGATCTATAACTGCTGTTTTGCAGAAAACTTTGAGGGCTTGAGAGCAGTTTTCTATGCATCTTCCGTGAAAGAACAAACAATCACCAACCAGTAAATAGGATCTCAAACGATTCTGCACCCTGTTTTGTCTCTAGCAGACGACACACTTCTGGCAGAATTTTTGGATCTTGGGTGCAACCCTTGACAGAAGAACGTAAAGAAGATATGCCTTTGAGCGTCGCTTTACACGGTGTTTTCGCACCCAATCTGAACCTTCTGATTAAAAAATTGAAGAAAATCAAAAACCAAACATATATCGATCTAATCAAGCAGCAGAGCTACCAGTACCTTAACATCCTTCTGATCAGTACCGCAGCCAAAAAGGACCCTCCGGTTGAAAACACCAAGTATATCAACGGACTTATGAAGGCTACGTATTGTTTGACCTCAACGCAGTTGATGCCTCGGGAAAAGGGTTGAATGAGTTGGAGATGGTTACGGTGGTGGGAACCAAGAAGCAATCAGGCTGCTTTTGGCCAAAGGAACATTCATAGCGAGCAAGCGAACTGTCAAAGGGCGTGTACGAGAAGAGATCCTATCTGCGATTCTGTCTGAAACCTTAAGTTCCGCAATAAGCGATTGCGTGAACGTTCAACACAGCGAGCTGTACAGTAATGCCGACGTAGCCTATTTCCAGTTTAAGCTGAAATAAGTCTACGGTTTCTTGCTCCCATCGCGAGAAAGAAGTAAGTTTCAAACCAAATGACCATCGTCAGAACATCACACGATTCAAAATCGCTAAAACCGTTCTGGGAATCGGAAAAGACCCCAGTGAGAACACCACTTGATTTAAAGTCGCCAAAACTGTTCTGAAAATCATAAAAAACCCTAGCGATCAAGACTGCTTTCAGCTGCCGCTGATGAAAGCTCTCTTAGAGGCTTTAACATCATCGTCGTCAACGCTTTGCTGACCGGCCTGTATTTGCACCTCACCATCACCCAGTGCTTTTTCAAGAACTTGAACCTGAGTTTCGTCGTCGATAACGCTCACGACCCACCAATATAAGTCAACAAGACCGTCATTTACCCCATCGGCATCCTGCTGAGAGTTCTGGAGACATTTTGGCTCACAAAGAAGTGCTTGAGCTGATCATGAGCTACGGGTCTTATTTCAGCAGCGTTAAAAAGTACACAGAGTGGTTCCTGACTTTGGCATCCACTATTCTGAGCCCATTACACACGGTGGTGATAGTTCATCTTAGCGCTTGGACGGTACTCATTGCGTTGTGAGTGGGGGATATGTTTTGGTTGTGTCTTATTTTAGGAGTTTTACTTTGTGCTTCATGATTTACCGAGATCCAATAGTGGAATTGCCGTGAATATGCATACAGTGTGGCATTTGTGTTTTTAGTATATATTTATATGTTATACTGTGCTGTATGAGGGACAGGGACGCAATAGTAGACTTAGTGTGAGAGCGCGTGCTTTGTGGGGCTTCTGTCTTATTTTATCCGTTTTATGAGGTATATGGAGGCAATAGTAGGCTCACTAAGAATACATATGTTGTGTGGTATTTGTGTCTCATTTTAGGTGTTTTACTTGGTGTATTGTATGAAACAGTAACAGAATTTCATGATATACGGTATAATTTGTAGTAATTTTGTCTCTGTTCCTAAAACACGTGAAATATTTCTTCTATTCGTCGAAAAAAATTCATAATTGTCGATAATTGTTGTAACACCACATATTATGTTGAATAGTTGTCGATAACTGTCTGTTAATTGATAACTGATAATTGTTCTGAAAAACAATTATCTCGCAGCTACGCCCTGCTGCTGGCCGATGATCCCGTTATAACGGGCCACCACATCGGCAAGTTCCGGTACACGGTGCAGAACATCAGCCGCTACTTCGCCTAGTTTGCGGTACCCGTGATGGCTTCTGGGGACTCTCTATGGTTCCTATACGCACCAGTGAGTTCATACATGAACCAGTGAGTGTTACTGTAGTGTCTTGGGTTCATTTAGGCACCAGTTTCTGTCTTGCATAATTTTATCAATACTATATAAAAATCGCCAAATGTCTTCTTATATTTATAAAGTTATAAATTGATTACTAAATTCATTTCATTCGTGATTTCTTTTATGTTATTACACTAGGAATCTCATTGAACCCATAAAACTGGTTGATCTGCTTCTGTGATGCTCATAAAGATCCGTAATTATCGTATCTGTGTTGCTAACAACCGCATCTGTGACAATCTGTGACACTAATGGCCGTATATGTGATACTTATGGAAATGTCTGTAATACGTATTAGTGATCCTAATTATTGTAGCTGTGATGCTGATGCCAGTGTCCATTATATAAATGACCATATCTGAGATACTAATGACCGTTCCTGTAACACTAACAACCGTATCTGTGATTAATGCCCGTACTTGTGATACTAGTGACTCTACGTGACACCGATGACCGAATCTGTGACTCTAATGACTATATCTGTGACACTAATGGCCTGACCTGTGATACAAATACTGTATCTGTGACACCGTTACCCGTATCTGTCATCCTAATAACCGACTCTGTGATACTAGTGACCCTATGTGACACCAATGACCGAATCTGCGATTCTAATGATCGTATCTGTGACACTAATGACCGTATCTGTGAAACTAATGACCGTATATGTGACAATAATGACCACATCTGTTATACTGATGACCATATATGGGATATTAATGACCGTATCTATATACTAATGACTGTATCTGTGGCACGAATGCCCGTATCTGTGACACTAATAACCGTATCTGTGATACTAATGACCGTATCTGTGATACTAGAGACTAAATGTGACACCAAGGACCGAATCTGTGATTCAAATGATCGTATATGTGACACTAATGATCGTGTATGTGGTGCTCAATGACCGTCTCTGTGTCACTGATGACCTTATCTCTGATACTAATTTTGTGCCCTCATGTTTTGGATGCATATTTTTCATCACTACGCATCAGTTGTTACGACATCATTTTTATCTCTTTTCATTCGCTGATGTATCTTTAGTCGTCGTGGCATTTGGTCATTTTACATTATTGTAATTCAATTAATAAGGCGTGACCTTTCCATGTCCTTACCATGATATTAATTAATTCATAGCTACGCTGCCCCCAGCTCCTTCCGGAGCAAATAATATTGAATAATTATTGTTAAAATAATTGAATAATGATTGGGAACGTGTTTTCATGCCTCGTCTCACATTTTCAAAACACAGGTGTTGATACACTTATATTAAATAAGTAGATTTACAGATAAAGAATTAATCTAGCACACATGGAAATTCGATACTACTGATAGTTATTTCTACGTACATGAACACTGATACGAGACACCACTTGCTATTTTAAAGCAATTACACGACCTGAAAATGTATTAATTGCAATGGTTAGGTTAACATTGGTGACAGAATGACAAGAGAAACTCAGCTTTTAGTGGAAGCGAAGCGAGGAGGTGCATCACACGCTGAGACTGGAATATCGGCTTGGCATTTCGGTATAATGCGAGGAGGAACATGTCGTCTTGTGCCTAGATAGCTGGCTTTCGGACAATTATACACAATGAAGCTATTTTGAGCACCTGTGAGGTTTGCGATGATGAATTTACCCGTAATTGAGTTATTTTATGGAAAACGTCGCCAACACCCACAAGGGTGAGAGCTCGGGACTTGAAGCGACACAATTCACGCTTGTATGAGGTGTCCCGCTCTATTGACTGAGTTCTCTCAGCCAGCGCTGCGGAATACAACCGCTACCCTGCGTTCTAGATCGAAGGTCGTCATATAGAATTATAAAAGTCATCCTAACGTACATGGGAAAATGCCTTATTGAATCAATAACCCATATATGAATTTCCATGATGAAATCCTTACAGAAGTACAAGAAATATTCCTATAAATAGAAGAATTACATATTCGAAAATGTTCAAGTGGTGATCGTTGGAAGGTCCGAGCCTGCTTGATGAGGGACCTCGATGTGAAGTGTCCGAGACAGTGACGCCGTGTATCGGAGATCTATCCAGATGTTAGGCTTCACAAATATTCGAAGAATGGGAACACTTGCATCAATAGATAACTCGTGATGAAATATCTCTTTACGATGATCGACGCAGTTCTTTTTGGAGAAACGAAGTAAATACGCAGGCTTGTCGTAGCACTCGAAATATTCCAGAGCACAAAAAATTTTTTGGAGGCGAGATATGATGAATAAAATCACTAATGATCTGGGGTACTAAAGACTGTATCTGTGAACCTAACGACAGTATCTGTGATACTAACAACCGTATCTGTGATAATGATGTCTGAAAGTGCCGTCCGTTTTTGTTCCTTTTTTTCGTAATTTGTACCGGCGAACTTGACTTCGGTTGAACTCAGCGCCTGGCTATGTTCATTCTGTTTCCGGACGTTGTGAAGATTGGTTAAATATTCTACCATGTTCTGCATATTGAAACCTTCTTCGTTCCAAGCAATTTATATTTAGATTTGTTTTCGCTTTGTAATTTGATATCTGTTCATTTTTTGTTTCAGCTCTTTGTATTATACAAACTATTCGAAACCGTTTATAAAATAAAGTGAAAAACGAAAACGCGAGTCGAATAAGTGAATAAATTCCTATTCATAATTGCTACGGCAATTAAAATGTCTGTACTTGGTACTTTTAACCATATCTGTGAGGATAATGACCGCAAATGTGATACTAATGACAGCGGTTAAGGGATCGGACTTGTATGCTGGAAGTCGCGGGTTCGTTCCCAGCGCTGGCGCGGAGGTTTTCCCCGTTGGGTATAAGGTGCTGTGCTCAAGCACAATACCCCACTCGACCCAGGTGTCGAAAATGGGTACCAGCTTTACGGGGGAACCGTCATGGTGTCCTATATATAGGGTTAGTTATAAGACATTTGAAAAACCAATGCTAAGATCATATATATCAGGCTTGATTGGAAATAAAGCATCCCAAAGATGCCGATGTTAACCTAATGACCGTATCTGTGATACAAGCTGACCCTGTATGTGATACTAATGACTGTATCTGTGATACAAGCTGACCCTGTATGTGATACTAATGACAGTTTCTATGATACTAATGACCGTATCTCTGATACTAAAGACCGTATCTGCGATGATAATGACCGTATCTGTGACGCTAATGACCGTATCTCTGATACTAAAGACCTTATGATAGATAATATGGATGGTCCCTGTTCGGGCGCCACTTTTTTGATAAGTATTATTTTGGAGGTTAATAATGTCCCTGTCTCAGGGATACCTCAGGGTAGTTACTTGCTGAAGCTAGAAACCTTGGGTTCTTGCACGCAGGTATTGAGAGGGTCGATAGTTTTCCTGAGGATGGATGTGGTCGGATGGGATAAAACTGCACGTTGCTTTGCATGTTTAAATGTAAATGTAAAGTCGGTAATTTGTGCAATAATTAATCAAGTTTTGCAATAAATTAACAGTGCAATAAACAGAAATTAAGCAGTGCAATACCTAAACGGTGCCATAAATACCGTAAGTGCAGTGTGCCGGCTGGTTCCGGACGGAGTGATATGTGCATGTGGTGACGCTGTGAGTGGCGTGGGTCTTAAGTGTGGCGAGTGCGGTGGTTATACTCACCTGGACTGCTCGGGCCTTCCACCTTACCACCTTCTGCGGCTGGAACTCACCAGGACCTCCTTCGTCTGTCGGACCTGCGTGACGCCGGCAGTTCTTAAGACCTCTAAGGAGAAGTTTGACGAGACTGCAAATAGATTGCAGGTTGACCTGGCAGCGCGTGCGGGGCAGGCTGGCCGCCCGACTGGGGGGGCCACAACTGAACTGCCTGGTCTTCTGGCTGGTGATGCTCTGGTCCCCGACCCGGGGACCAAAAACGAAATCAGCCAAGAGGGTGCTAGCGACCTAGAGGATGAAGATAGCCGGGAGGACAACACTAAGTCTCCACCACCGAAGAAAAAGGCCGTATGCAGCTATTATCTTAAAAAAAGATGCAAATATGGACCCAAGGGCGAGGAATGCCCATTCTCTCACCCGAGGTTATGCCGCAAATTTTTGAAACTAGGTGGAAAACTAAAGGGCGGCTGTAGCAAAGGCAAGCAGTGCGACTTCTACCACCCAGCGCTGTGTCGAAAGCGTTGGAAGGGCTGCCCTGTGAGCGGAATAAATGCAAATACCACCACATATCAGGTCTCAAACCAAAGGAGGACTCCGTGGCCAAGGAGGAGACGGGATTGAGTACCACTGGACCAGTCCGCCTAGACGTACCTACGATCAGCCAGCGAGTGACGGATACAGCAAAGGTGGATAGGCAGAGAGTGGACTCCTTCCCAAACCGTTAGCCGAACCGGACCCCAACACATGACGAGGGTGGATGTGGAGAAACCCTGGGCGAAGAGAACTCTGCTTTTTTAGAGCTGAGCCGCCAGGTCCTGAATATCCAGGTCCAGGTCCAGAGTCTCTTGAAACTACTCCTGATGGACAGAGAAGACAAGCCGACGCCACAGAAGGGACACGCGTGCGCCTGTCGAACAAAGTGGGGAGCACTGGCTCCGACACTGCAATACTAAGCTGCAACATAGAGGGCCTGAGCACATCCCAAAAGAAATACAAAGTGGGCATGTTGGGAAAGAGCCATGGAAGAAAGTGCTCTCTATGTTGTACTGGTGGAGACTCACCTCCACGAAGACGTGCTTGACGCGGAAGTGGCAATGGAAGGCTACACACTCCACAGATCGGATAGACGCCATGGCAGAAAAAAGGGAGGTGTTGCAGCATACATTAGGAATGACTTGGCACCCCAAACAGTAGTCTTGTCTGCAGACTCGGATGGTGTGGTTGAACACCTCGTTCTGTGGCTGGATCAGGTGAGACTAGCACTTGTGGTCGTGTATCGCCCTCCTGCCTGCGAATTGGAAAATTTCCTACCGGTAATGAGGCATGTTTCCACGAAGTTGGAGGAGTTGGGAACACCATTGCCCACCATCATAGTGGCGGGTGATTTCAATTTCCCCTCAATGTGCTGGTCGACGAACCATATCTATGGGGGCTCGCGGGAGTTGAGGGCTCAGGCGACTCAGCTTACCGAGTTTATGGAAAAATTCGCCCTGGAGCAATATGTAGTGCTCCCGACTCGGCAAGATAACATCCTCGACCTCTTCCTGACGAATAATGACGAAGTGGCGAGGGAAATTCGGGTAGAGGACACTGCCATGTCGGACCATAGGCTGCTGATAATAACTGCGGACATAGGTTGCGATGGTTTTTGCCCTCGAGGCAACCAAAGCAATGTTGGACTGGGATCGCTAACTTTTATTAGTGATGCGACAGATTGGGACAGCATACGTGAAGAACTGGCGGCCGTAGACTGGGCCCTCTTAACACTCAGTTTGACCGTACAGGAAATATATGAAGTGTTGTTGAGGACAATCACGGATATCTGCACGAGACACACACCAGCGAGGAGGATAAGGTCGAAGAGACTTGTCCCCAGAGATCGCAGGATCTTGATGAAGAAGCGAAAGCGCCTACTGCAACAGCTGACGGGAGCATCCAGGCCAGCGGCGAGGCAGCAAATAACGGAAAGAGCTTTGGATTTGGAGAACGAAGCTGAGGAAGTAAGGGCGGTTGATGCGATAAGGACTAATCCTAAATACTTCTACGCCTTCGCAAGGGCCAAGGGGTAAAGCTGGAACCAAGTCACAAATAGGGCCGTTCCGCTTGGAAGGCAACCTTATGGGCGATCCCAACCAAAAAAGTGAAGTGCTTAGGGAGCAGTATGAGTCTGTGTTCAGCGCGCCAACCTACACTAATCTGGAGGACCTGTTGTCAGAGCCCCTTCAGTAACAAAACAACAATCACCTCAGCAGTGTGTCGTTCACTGAGGCGGAACTGGCTGAATGTATTGACGAGCTGTCGCCCACATCTGCACCGGGGTCAGACCAAGTACCGGCTGTTCTACTAAAGAAATGTCAGGACCAACTTAAGACACCCCTATGGATCATGTGGAAACTCTCGATGGACACCGGAGATATCCCGGATCAGTTGAAGTTGGGAATTGTCACACCTATATTCAAGGGTGGGGAAAAGCACCTACCTAAAAACTATAGACCAGTAACGTTGACATCCCAAATCATCAAAGTATTCGAGAAGGTGATCGTGAGGAAGATGGTGAGGTTCCTGGAGGATTCCGGCAGGCTGAATGGATCACAACATGGGTTCCGTAAGGGAAGGTCCTGCCTCTCGCAAGTGCTGGAACATCAAAGAACCATCACCGAGGCTTTGGGAAACGGCCGCGCAGTGGACGTTGTCTATCTCGATTTCGCAAAGGCCTTCGATAAGGTGGACCATGGCATACTGCTTGGTAAGCTCAAGGGCCAGCACATAGGAGGCCGGCAGCTGACGTGGTTGGCTCACTTCCTGACAGACAGAAGGCAGAGGATAGCTGTGGATGGATGCCTCTCGTCGGAGTCTCTGGTAGTGAGCGGCGTGCCGCAGGGATCGGTGCTCGGACCACTGCTGTTTCTGGTCCATATATCGGACGTGGACGCCAACCTCCAATGTTCCCGTGCATCTTCCTTCGCAGACGACACGAGGTTGATGGTGGAGATAACCGATACGGAGGACTGCAGAGGGATGCAGAGTGACCTGGAGCGGATATACCGGTGGGCTCAGGTAAACAACATGCAGTTCAACGAAGCTAAATTTGAACTGATAAGGTATGGAAGTCACCCAAATGATGCCTTCTCCTACGTAACAGAGGGAGGACTGGACATAGAAAGAAAGCCCTCTCTTCGAGACCTGGGCGTCATCGTTGAGGATACTGGGGCCTTCCGTGAGCACATTGACCTGATTGTGAGCAGATGCAGGCGGCAGATGGGATGGGTGTGGAGAGTATTCCGCACAAGAGAGACCGTGCCCATGCTGACGCTTTACAAAGCACTCGTCCTTCCCCTGGCAGAGTATTGCTGCCAGCTCTGGAATCCGGGAGCCTGGGCTGACATTGTCAAGCTTGAGGGAGTCCAGAGGTCCTTCACGGCAAGGATCTCGGAAATAAGGCACCTGGACTATTGGAAACGTTTGAAACATCTTGCCCTTTACTCCCTCCAGAGAAGGCGAGAGAGATACACTATTATCTACACATGGAAGATTGTGAGAGGGCTGGTCCCCAACTTTGTAGAGGATGGTTTGAAGCTGAAAACCAAACAGCACGTGCGTTTTGGGAGGCAATGTGTCGTGCCGGAGTTCAACAACAGAGCTGCGGCCAGCATTCGCTCAAGGCATGAACGGTCGTTCTCCGTGATGGGCCCACGATGGGCTGAAAGCTTCAAACAAAAATTGGACATGTTCTTGAGATTGATTCCGGACAAGCCACCTCTACCACATTACTACCAGACCGCCTCTGGCAACAGCATCTTGCAGCAGCTCGCCGACCGGAGAGCGCGAGCGCTGTAGGAAGCGTGGCGGCACGAGGGCAGCGCAACGCGTGGCCCGGGCGGACGACCCGAACTCAACCTCAGGAACCTCAGGATGATATTTTTCTCCGTCGACGGGAAACCTTATTCTTGTTCAGGCCGTCGAATAGATGTGCTAGTTTATCGGTGCGTAATTCACCCTTCGTTAGGTTTTTCTTGGACGGATGATTTGATGTTTTTGAGATAGCCCCTTTTCTCGGGAGGAATGCGGCTTATGGCATCGGCTTAGCAGCACTTTCATTTGAGGTGGAGTTCCTCGTTGTTGACTCTACATCGAACTTCTGTCGATATAAGTAAAGGTTTTGCTTTTTGCAAAGTGTAACAATGAATAAAAAAACAAAGAAAATCGCTTCAATAGAAATCATATTTTTTTAAAACATTTTAATAAAAAGGAACGTTTCGACCAATTTCTGGTCATTTTCAACCATCTGAGAAATACCAAAACACCGAGTTATAACAATTTCAAAATACATTCATCAGACATTAAAATATGACATTGAAAAAGAGAGACAGAGACTACACTAATTGCAGAGGGAAGGCTGATTGCGTATTGTTCAAGGTAGGTTATCTCTTATTAAAATGAACAGGGCTTCTAAAATGCGAAGGTTAATTGCACCGGAGGTAGAAGAAACTATTTTAAAATCCTCTAACCGAACTGGAAGGCCATAACTCTGCAACTCTCTCTTTTTATTGAAATGTTTTTTAAAGAAATATGGTTTCTATTGAAGCGATTTTCTTTGCTCTTTTATTCATTGTTGAACATCTGTCGAGCGTAATTTAGGCAGGTATTTTTACGTCTCTTGCCTTTTGAGGGTGATTAAGTAATTTTCTCTAAGACCAGGAAATTTTTTCTGGTTAAGTTTTATTCCGTTTTCAATCGGAGTGTGCGACTGGTAAACGTGGTCGTGGTAAGGAAACTCAGGAGACGTTTTTACAGGTGTTTACTTGGAGAAAGGGATGCGGTCGATAGCGATATGCCTGAGGGGCCGACTGCTTATAAAGCTTCCGAGGCGCATGGGGTTGGGGCGTGTATGTATATGGTGCACACACATGCCTCCCCCACCAATTAATGGAAGTGAGGTACTCAGCACCGAAAACGCAAAAAAATTAATTAAAAAAAACGATTTCACTGCTAATCAACAGAGTAAATTGATTACCATTGGTGCCGTGCCTCAAACGGGTAATTATTCAAAATTAATAATCTAAAAACATATTAGTACAGTAATAAAAACATTTTTTAATAGTACACCTCGTCTTAGTTTAGCAACAGCATCGAGAACGATGATACACAACAATAAAACGCATCAACGTAAGCAGGAAGGCTAAGGCAGCAAACAATAATGCCTTATGTTCAACACTATAAAATTAAAACACGAGTTGCTAAAGAACTCGATACATGCTACGAACGAATTACACACGTCATCCATTCATGGTGAGGGGATAAATATACGCCAGATGAACACAATTCTAAACATAATATATAGAAAACCAATTTCGATTCTTGGAACGCAATTGATGGTTAAAGTAATAAACAAGTTACACAATAGGTAATTACATCAATAATTTCGAAACCGTGAAGCATCACAAATTTCGTTAACACCATTACTTAATATTCGTAGATAAACGATCTAAAAATTTTACCCGTAAGTAACGATTAATGAGTACGCAGTAGCAACTGTAATAAATTAAAAAATTGATTTAGTTCATTAGTTATCAAATGAATAATTACTTACGAAGAATTAACGAAGGAAAAAGAAATAACAGATCCGTAGAGTTCAATAGAGGTAAATAAATATAAATGAATATCCCTCCCATAACGCTGGGTTCGTAATGATAGATCAGGAAAAAGTTTTAAAACATTGGTAATATCAATTGACAGGCAGTACGCAAAGGATGAAGTACCTTAGAACTCGTTATTACAAAACTTAATTATATCGGTTACATGGTAATATAACACATCGAGTATACAGTTATATGAAATTCTAAAGAATTTTTTAGCGGAGTTTAATCCGATTGGGTTTGACACGTTAACTAATAGACCGAATATAACAAATTGATTCTACAAACAAATTGATGTTACTCTTACGTACCCAGCATGCCGATGGTTGTTTGACCCAGATTCGGCATAGTGTGACTAGACCGCCATTGCCATCTTGAGTGCCTAGGCCCTTTCAACCCGACTGCGCGTTGATGATCACGTGTCCCCCAACAGTTGCATTGCGTTTATGTCCCCTGACAGGTTGTTTATTGTTCCCTTCCTTTTTAACGCGTTTCGACGGAGGTGAAAATCCTTCGCTCGTACGCGTTCGGCCAGCAGCTCCATCTGTTTACGTATATAATAAACTGAGACGATTAGAGCCATCACGACGACTATTAGTATCGTCAGGATGACGTCGCTTATTCTGTCGGGGATGAAGTCCATGTTTGAATTGGTAGCTACCCAATCCTGAGTAAGCGAGCCTTTGTGCTCAACTAAAGCTGCAGTGAGCGTATCGACACTCACTGAACTAATTTTTTTGCCCATACTACCGGCCTGTTTGTAGAACTCCGAAGTGATTGTCACTGGTTACTCCACCACTAGTACCTGCAATTAGAACGAGAACAAGACTTGATTA
Organism: Morinoia aosen; assembly: GCA_030386875.1. Classification (NCBI taxonomy): domain Eukaryota; kingdom Metazoa; phylum Arthropoda; class Malacostraca; order Amphipoda; family Talitridae; genus Morinoia; species Morinoia aosen. The sequence continues at coordinate 39,088,016 of CM059580.1, forward strand.
GCATGGCCATGTATAAAAGAACAGTGTCATAAAGAAACAATGATCTAACTAAATCAAAATACAATCATAAATACGATCAATGGATAAACGTTACTCGTCTTCTAAACTTGAAAGTCAACAACGTAATACAAACTGTTTCCGAATCAGTCAACTGCAACTGAAAAACAATTAAACTAATTGTCAATAAATAAATTAACAGCAGTAGCCAGTAGCAAACACACCCGTAACTAGAGTTGTGAACAGGAAATTTGATTATAGCTCCCACGATGTATTTCGTCTCATCAACGTTAAGGCCTTGTCAGCGATTGCATTTCGCAACTGCAGAATTAGTTTGCCATTTATAAATTAGCTATTCAGCATCAAGATTCGAGTCAACGTAGCGTCGACTGGCATGAAAAAAATAATTAAAAATGCAACTGCACAAATCGTGAGAACATACGTTGAAGGACGTGATCTGTGATATTTGTTAATCTTGAAATTTGAAGTACAAAACTCAAGCTTAACATCTGTCAACCGGTACAGAAGGTTATTGCATATTTTGCTAGCGATGAAAACACTAATACTAGAGCACAGGCATACACGCGATGATTATAATGCAAAGCAAGTAACGGAAAGAATATAATTAATACCTAGTTAATAAATTACATTGAGTAGTTCAGTCATAACTCTTATCAAAATCGTAACCTGTCACGTCTTAAGGGGTAAAGTCGCAAATATAGTTATAGGTAAAATAGTAAACGTTGTCATTTCGTTTTAGGTAGGGGTAGCACATGGTTCATATTACTTCTATGAATTTTGTCTCTAATTTTAATCTCAACCCAATGTCCTTTGACTTTGGTAATAATGCCTGGCCCATGCCATGACAGATCTAATTTGTTTATTTTGAAATGGTTATATGACATCACTCTGTTACCAATAGCAAATTTGTTATCTATATGTCTCAAATTATGATACATTGTGCGTTCAGTCGTATTATTTATAATTAAATTCCTAACGTTCTCAACAATTCGAACTGCTTCTTTTGCACGAAAATTTACTAAGTATATTTCGTCATCGCAACTGTATGCAATATCGAAAGTTTCCCCCTGAATATAGGGACACGTATCTCTTCCGAAAACAACATAACTTGGAGTATCTCCCAGTGTTATATTTAAAGAATAATTTATTGCATTCTCTACCATTTCCAAACACTGATCCACTCCGTGTGAGCTATGGAATTAATGTACAATTTCAGAAAATTGGTGATTTTTTTTAATATTCCGTTCAACTATAGCATTCGAATGAGGGCTAAAAGCTAGAACTTTTTACGTTGCAATATCGTGTATTTTGGCAAATTGTTTAACTGTCACTGATTTGAATTCTAGAGCTTGATCACTTAGCAACGTTTACGGATAGCCGAACGTTGCGAAGCAACCACCTAAACATGATTTGACTGTGTCTGTTCGATGGTTAAAGGTCGCACTCAATTTACAGTAGCGGGAGAAGAGGTCAATCACAACAAGTATGTATTCATTCTCATTATTGGTCACTTTTAGTGGACCAACAAAGTCCATTGAAAGTACTTCAAAAGGTTCTTTTGCTATAGTAGCCGTTAAAATATTTATAGGTACAGAAGGTTGAGCTTTAAAAAGCTTGCAAACTTCACAACTTTTCACACACTTATTAACGATAGTTTATTCTAAACTATGAAAATACTTCAATTTGAATTTGAAAAGAGTGTGTAATGCATCTGTATGATACATCGAGTGTATACCTAAGATTGCTTTATTCAACAACGAAGTTGGCATGACAGATATTAACATTGTGCTAGTTCGTGAGTCCATTCGTCGTCGTCGATACAATATGTCATTAGGAATTAAAAAACTCTGTAAGTCAGGAATTGTAGACGTACTTCCATGAAATAGCGCTTCTCTAACTTCCGTACAATATGCATCTTGTTTTTGCTCATCAGTTAATTCTTTTAAAGGCCAGGTAATTTCCTTTTCTGTAGGCACAAAGTCAATTAATTTTGGTGTCAACGCGTCGCCACCGTGTGACTGCATCGTCAAGTCCGTTTGAACGTCTTGCTTTGCTTTAGCTCGCGTCTGCGCTAAGGACACCTCCGATTCAGGCTCAGGCTTCAATGGGTCACATCATTCTGATTCTTTATAAATAACAAAAGCCAAAATAACTCGTCATCTTGTGTCTCAATAATAATCCTTAGTTACAGAACATACTGAATGAGTACTGACGAATCTCATTTACCTGGTATATCCATTGCTGAACAATCTCCCTCGCTCATTGTTTTATAATTCAAGATATCAAACAACAGTTTTGAAGTATGCTTAGGTATTATGATTTGACCGCCTATACGTTGTCATTTGCGGACATGCTTACTTGTATATGTGTGTACGTACGAGTATATAGGTGTGTGTGCGCATATGGGTGTGTATATGTGCACGTACAACTGTGTGCACTAGAGTAGATGAACCAGTCGAAGGTGCATTTTATGTCATTCCTCTCCGTTTCTGTGCAAGCATCAAACTAGACCGTCATGGTACCTATGTGTGTGTGTGTTGATCAATTACAGACATTCTGCACCATATTACAAAGATAATGTATTTTTTATAATATGAAATTGTAAAGCATCCATGTAAAAAAAAAAAAATTCGTTGTGTGATCATCCATTTATACTGCAGTAATATACTTATTCGGCTTATAGTTATATGCTTATAATAATGTGATACCTATGTTTGTTTATCAATTGACGACAATTTGCGCCATATTTCAAAGATAATATGATTTTTTTTTCTAATATGAAACCTTTATAGGACATTAATGTTTTCTTTCTTATTCACGTCCCACAATCGTTTTCATGTTTCTGACTTAGGTAGACTGTTTTGTGCCACTATTTGTAGTACGAAATTTTATAAAATTCATGCTATACTAAAAGATTTTTTCTCCGTTTCCCTCGATTGGAATTCTGGTTTATACTGACTAGTTTACGCTGATATTTGCGCACATGCTTACTTGCAACGGTAATTTCAAAAGAAGTGACCACGTAACCCCTCTCCTCAATAAACTCGGCTGGATTCCTATCCAAGAAAGGCTCCTCATGCAGAAGGCCCAATACGTATTCTCCTCGTTATATCTTCCTCAGAGCAATGCTGAGATAGTGTGTTTCCATCCACCCACTGTAACCAATCAAAAACCGAATAGAAACAATAATGTCTTAGTCAACTATCGTTCATCTCACTTAGGGCAGAAGGCTCTGTCCATATCAGGCGCCTTACTGTGGAACATACTTCCCTTGAGTATTAAAGTCCCTCAAAGACCGAGAGAATTTAAAGCCAAAATAACTCGTCATCTAGTGTCTCAAGAATAATTCTTAGTTACAGAACACACAAAATAAGTACTGTCGAATCTCATTTGCCTGGTATCTCCATTGCTCAATAACCTCCCTCGCTTATTGTTTTATAATACAAGATATCACAAAACAGTTTTAGAGTATGCGTAGGTAGTGTGATTTGATCGCCTATACGCTGCCGTTTGCAAACATGCTTACTTGAATATGTGTGTACGTATATAGGTGTATGTGGGCATATGGGTGTGCATATGTGCACGTACACCTGTGTGCACTAGAGTAGATAAACCAGTCGAAGGTTGCATTTTATGTCATTCCTCTCCATTTCTGTGCAAGCATCAAACTAGACCGTCATGGTACCTACGTGTGTGTGTGTGTGTTTATCAATTGCAGACATTCTGCACCATATTACAAAGATAATGTGATTTTCTTTCTAATATGAAATTGTAAAGCAACCATGTAAAAAAAGCAATAAATTCGTTGTGTGATCACCCATTTATACTGCAGTATTACGCTTATAGTTATATGCTTATAATAATGTGATACCTATGACTGTTTATCAATTGCCGACAATTTGCGCCACATTTCAAAGATAATGTGATTTTTTTTTTCTAATATGAAACCTTTATAGGACATTAATGTTTTCTTTCTTATTCACGTCCCACAATCGTTTTCATGTTTCAGACTTAGGTAGACTGTTTTGTGCCACTATTTGTAGTACGAAATTTTATAAAATTCATGCTATAATAAAAGATATTTTCTCCGTTTCCCTCGATTGGAATTTCTGGTTTATACTGACTGGTTTATGCTGATATTCGCGCACATGCTTACTTGTAGATATCTGTACGTGTGCACGCTGCGCGTATGGCACTAAATAGAATGCGTATGTATTGCCTCGATGCATAGAAATGCATTTGTGTATCCTTACGAGTTTGGTGTAAATATGTGCGTGCATGTGTATATGTATATATTTGCGTGTATATGTGCACACATGTGTGTACTAGACTGACAACTAGCATTTTACTAGAGATAATGGTCTTTTTTCTGTTCACTCTCAACTTGTAACATTACCTAACTCGTCATCTCTTTATTATTGTAAAGCATTCATGTAAAAACTATACATTTGTTGTGCGATCATTCACTTTTTGTTGAAATAAAATGCTTATCAACTAATGACCGCTATGTTAAAATGGTTGGATTAGAAATACAAAACTTATTATCTTCTTGGTCCTCATGCTTATGTGTACGTGTATACATGTATATGTATGTGTGTATATGTAAATGTATATATATGTATGAATATATATATATATGTGTGTATATGTATACGGATGTATATTTATATATATATATTTTTTTTTCATGCTTCCTCAAAATGACACTTTTGAACATTGGCCGAAACAAGCGATTCATGTATTATTTCCTGGCATCAAGAATTGCGAAGTTTTATGTCATGTACATGTAAACTGTCAAAAGTGTTTTCACCTCACAATGAAAATACATCGTCAATGAAATTGTGTTGTCTCTTACAATTATCATTACATGTATTATCAAATGTAGATTAAGCAAGATTAGGAGCACATTGCCCTCAATCATTTATTTTCGACTAGTGACATGAGTATTACAATACTCGTGTGTGTGTATCATCTAAGTGTATTAATTTTAAGAGATTTTAAAAACCAATGATGGTACTTTTGTACCATCTATATTGGAAATATACTGTTTTCTTTAATAGTTAGTTGATCATTGTTTTTCGGTAGCCGGCTTAGGTAGTCGGCTACGACGTTTTGCCTACCTGGTGAATAATTAACGATAGGTTCGTATGAGTGAACGTTAATGCACCATCGAGCCATTGGTGTATCCTCTGGTAATTTTTTCGTAAATGGAGGAGCAAGTGGCCGGTGGCCAGTGTACACATGGATAGGATATCCAATAATTAGGTATTTAAAAGCTTTAAGAGCACTCCAGAGCTCAAAAAACTCTTTTTTGGTAGTTCTGTAACATTTTTGGCTAGAATTCAAACTTTTACTGCAATATGCAACCTGACGCATTAATTTGTCACCTGAAACTTCGGGCTGCATCAGGACTTCTCCTATGCCAAAATTTGAGGCATCAGTAAAAATGTGAAACGTCTTGGTAAAATCAGGGTGTCGTAAAACATTGTCAGAAGTCAGGGCTGATTTTATATAGTCAAAACTTTTCTGACAGTTTTCATTCCAGTTAAAATTAACATTTTTCTTTAACAATCTGTACAGGGAGTTTGTAATTGTTGCAAACTGCGCTATATAGTTACGGAAATAATTGGCTGCACCAAGAAATTGCTGCAATTCTTTTACATTTATTGGTACCGGAAAATTTTGCAACTTGTCGGAATGCTTACACCGTATCCTCTCGGCCGAGATAATATGACCTACCTAGGTCATATTATCTCAAATTACATTTTTCGAATTTATTGGATAATTTACCGGTGCGGAGCGTCGTAAGGACAGTTCTAATATCACACAAATGCTGCTCATTGGTTTTTGAGTGAATTAATATATCATGTAAAAACAAAAAACAAAGGCGTCCTAAAATAGGTGAAAGAACAGAGGAAATTACGCTTTGGTAAACGCATAATTCCGTATTTTCTGAAGCTGATCTGAAAGTCAGATATGCTGATCTTTATTTAATATTCATGAAGATGGCAGAATAAACAGAAAACTTCGGTTGTTCTTCAAGGGCAAGTTAAGATTCGTTATCAGTTTTTTCGTTGCTGAGAATAGCTTCCAAAATTTTCGGAATTCCACGATGCTGCGTAAAGATGCTAATGCTTTAGCTAAGTAGCAAAATTTCTGCATAATAAGCCCAGCTAAAAATAAAGCGAAAAAGCCATCAGTTTACAAGCTAACAAAAATTTTGATGATCGTGACAGAAGTCTGATTCACAAGTATGATATGCGAGCTCAGTTTATCCTAGGGAAGCATTATTTCCCTCCGTAATAAAGAGGCACCAGTCGACCTATCTTGGCGATGGCTTAACGCCGTACCTGTGATACTAACGACCGTATCTGTGACCCTAATGACCTTATCTGTGATAATAATGGCCGTATCTGTGAAACTAACAACTGCGTCTCCGATACTAATGACCGTATTTTTGACATTAATGACCGTATCTGTGATACAAATACTGTCTGTGTAATTATAATGACCGTAGATGTTATACTAATGATCGTATTTATGATACCAATGGCAATATCTGTAACACTAATGACCGTTTCTGTGACACCAATAACCGTATCAGTGATACCAATTACCGTATCTGTGATACTAGTAACCCTATATGACATTCATGACCGAATCCGTGATACTGATGACTGTATCTGTGATTCGGGCTTGACCAGTGCACATGGACATGAATATTTTTTTGCGTATATTATAAGGATGGATATTTACAGTATGTCTGTCAACCATATCTTGAACCTTGTTTGAGGAAACTCTCGAATCCTGTCAATTTTAATGGGTCATGTACGCTAATAGTGAATGTTGGTTGTGCTTGTTATGTGTGTGTACGGGTGTGTGCTGGCATCGCGTAAGTTGTAGTGTTGTGTGTATGAATGCTGTATTTCCACATTTCCGTTTATGTATCTCCCAGGAGTTCGAAGTCAGGGATTATGGGCGCACGTTGTGCACGTGAGCCTGGTGTACGAGCCTTACCGTGTGCGTCACTCCAGTTACATAGGCCACATTCACATTTTTCCACAAAATTGTCAGTTCTACATTCACTATTCTTGTAACCCTGCGCTCATTGCCTCTTCCATTGGTTTTCAAACGTTCAGCATTCAGTCAAGGAACGTTGCTCTGATTGCTGCTGCTGAACACTCGAGTGGAAATCCAGGTTCAGTGTCCACATTTTGCCCGCAGTTTTCTACGTGGATACGTGGACAAACTATCACCGCTGTTTGACATCCTCTCCCAGCGACACCGCCACGGCGACCTGCTGTCATCACCTGACGGCCGCGGCGGTGAAGCCAAAAGTTGGGGCATCAGCCGTGATTGATAGGAAGCGATGTGGTGAAGCCAAATTTGGGGCAGCGGGAGGGTGTTTTCTTATGGGATATTTGGAGTCAAACTTGCTTAAACTTCACAAAATCATACAGGGCCTCCACAGAAACGTATCCACTGACCGATATACGAGTATGTATATATGATACTAACGCAAGCTAAAAAAATTTATCGAAGTTTAACTGTTATATGGTTCCGGTACCATATATAGGTATGTACATACATCAGTCAGTGAATACAGTTGTGATGACACCCTGTAGATCAAAGTGGGCTTACCAGAGTTACTCGGTCGATAATTGTTCATTTGCATCATTTAACTTTTTTTTACTTCGTACAATTTTCATCATCTTTAACTGTCGAGATTAAGGGACATAATTCAAAGGTTTCAAATATTATATGCGTATTTTTGATACCATTCATTTCATAGCATGAATACTAAGCATTTTGAAACATGAGTTACTATATTTCCCTAAAATAAATGATTTCATGTGTTGTGAGCCTTAATTTAGAAGTGACAATGTCTTTCGTGTCAAATGTAGAAGTGAGGTATATTTTGGAGAATTTTTTTATTGGGAAGCAGATAGACGCATATTTTTGAAAGTTTGATGAAAACGAGGGCTTATTAGAGCTCCAATATATTTAGTTGATGGGTCAACACACAGTAAATGGGTCAATTCGCAGTAAATGAGCAACACACAGTTATTGGGTCAACACACACAATAAATGTGTCAACGCACCGTAAATCCGTCAACACAAAGAGTAAATGAGTCAGCGCACAATAAGCAAACCGTAAGATGCATAGCAAGACAACAAAAAACAAATGCTACTTAGAGCAAGTCTGATACGAACACTTTACTGTGTGTCTCTTACGGGTAGGTGCTGGGACATACAGCAAGAAACTTCATTACAAACTGGGAAGCATTAGTGAATGCTAGTAAAAACTCCTATTACTAATTAGTGTAATGGTCTTTGATGAAATATAGCAAGGAACAACTTCTACTGACAACCGCCACTAAGCACAACAATCAGCCACTAGTGAATAGAAGCACAACAAAACCAGCAAGACCACGTACACTAGTTGCCAGAACACCAACATTGGGCACTAGCAGCACACTAGTGAGGCACTGGGGTGGCAAGCACAACACACGCACCTGGCGGCGCCGCATTTATATGCTCCTGTGCAACACCAACACATGATGTGCACTCTGCACTTTTTCTACTGCAAAAAAAGCGAAAAATAAATATTTGAGAACACATCAGTAAATGCACACATCACCAAGCATGTAAACGTGGAACAATATATATGTGCGAACACAATAAAAATGGGCAAAAATGGGCGTGTGTGACAATGAAACAAATTAGTTCTTCATTTGTTGACTGTAAAATGTCTCAATTTCAAAGCATAGCACATTTCATTAGATTTTCAAGCGATCCAATGACATACTATCAATTAAATCCACTGAACAATTTGGTTTTGGTGGGCTTCTCGCAAAAAGTCATCAGTGCAAGGTGGGTGAAAATTCCCCCTCAACCTCAACAAGAGTGAAATAACTTCTTGGACTTGACAAAGTTCTCTCTATCTTCTCCCATCGATTTGAATCCAGGGTAAAAGACTCAAACGTGTCCAGTTCTTCCGAATTGTTATCCCGCCCTCCTATCACAGTTGCCTTCCCATCTAATAACATCATCCCATGGCCCTCTCGTCCAGTCAAGAGGTGTGGTCCCGCCCACACTTTCCCAGTCTCCGTGTTGAACATCTCGACATCGGAACGCGTACCCAGTCCTCCTGTTATCATTATGTTCGAGCCGTACCAGAGGCATGCATGATGTGATCGAGTTCGTGTAATGCGTGCAACTTGTCGCCATTCCGTTCCGTCCATCGACCTCTCGTTCACCCAAATTTCATCCCCGTTATCGCCAGCGCCCACGATGTACACGTGAGTTCCGTTTGTGACCGAGCAATGAAAGTCGTTTACATGCAAATTCAAATTCAGAGTTGAAAAACTCTGTGTCTCGCCATCAAAAACGACGAGTTGTCGTCTGAAGATGAACCAGACGACGGACTCACCTAGTGAAACTGCGGTATGTCCGGCCATGGCTATCGGAACTGAACGTATTGCCTCCCACATACTACCCGGGGAGTTGATGTTCATCCTGTAACAATGATCTGTTTGTCCATCTGTCGTGAACCCCCCGCACACAACAACGTGTTGTCTTGACGTAGCCGCCGCACTGGTTGCAAGAGGAGCCGGCAGATTAGGGAAGGACTTGAGGTTCACCTGCTCCACAGTCTGCAGTCTGTCAGAGCCCAGCCAGCCTCCAAGGATCACGGCTGTGCCTGTACACAGATTCAAACACGTCATACATTTCATTTGCACAAGCATTGCATCATATAATTCACACCCAAGAATTACTTGAGATTGCAACAGTTGGCAGTTTCAAATACTACTAATTTAGGGCCAGAATACGTTCGTAAATTGTGCAGTTTTAATTTTTTTAGTTAGTACATTTTCCCAGCGATGCGCTGCACTTCCATAATAATGGATTTAAGTCTTCTTGTCACCATATACTGTCTTATAAGGTAAATTCATCAGCTCCGTATTATTTGATATCCTAAAAATCGAGAAAATTACAGCAGAGAGTAAATTACTCGAAGTTTTCATTTGTCCCATGGTTTTTAACTCTGCCATATTATTCATATCGTCAAAACTAGGGTAGAATTTTAAGGGAGTTCCACATAGAATGTTAATTATAAATTGGTGTTACACGACTCGTCAAAATGACCTGACTCAATAGTTTCTCTAACAAATCTTCCACATGTGAATGGTCAACAAAAATATACATCCTAATAGTACATGGGATTAAATATTTTTCTGCTTCAGCACTGGTGCAACTCGTATCACAGATACGGTCAGTAAGTATCCTTTAAGAGTTTGAAAGAGACAAGGCGCGACCAATTTGAAGTGTTCAATGAGATTCCCATTGTAATAACATTGGAGAAATAATGGAGAAAAATCTATATAAATTAATTGATATTATTGAGATACTCGGCGTTTTTTAAAGAGTGTGATAATTAGATCATTTTGTTAATTCAAAAGGCGAATAGAAAAATATTCCTAATGTTCAAGGCTTTTGTAACGGTAAAGTGGTACATATGTTGCAAAACGAAGGTAACGATATTCTGTTCTTCTTCATTCGTACCGCCTAAAATAGTAATTTTTTAAAATCAGATTCTACTGACTACCAGAGATACCAGTAATTTAGTGCTGCTAACAGCAGCAACTTCGATTCACAAATATGTCACATCGTGTCTGATTCTAGCACTTTGTATCACAGATCCTAGTTTGTTTGAAGATGCTGGTATTTTGATGCCACAAATGTTTGTAAATTCGCTTCAAGAATTGGTGTCACATCGGATTAGACACCTTTCACTTCGTTTCGCAGATACTAGTTATTTTACGTCACACATAACCATCACTTCGGAATTAAAATTCTGGTTACTGCGCCTGAATTTTTGCCTGCGCGGTAATGATATGGGTGGTAAAGCATCGCACTTTAGAAAAGAGATCCTGGATCGATCCTAGAACTGCACCCTTGGTACTTCAATTTGGCTGCGGGATTCCATGTGGTAATAGAAGACGGATGAAAAGGGTAGAAAAGGTAAGAAGGGAACGCTCCCGATCACTGAGCACACATACATTTCACTCACCCATTCTCTCTCCCTTTAGATTAAGAACCTCAAAAAAACAAGCGTTGTACAGTCTGGTGTGATAATGGAACGGTCAATAAAGATGTATCACGTTGCCGTGCCTGTGTAAATATGTATGCCTGTTTTTATGGAATTTTTTATTTATAAATTCATATTTTTATTCAATAATTGGTTATTATCAGAATGAATATTAAAATGATAATTTTGAATATTCACATCGTTCACTATTTATATCACAATACCTGGAATTTATATAGCGAGTGATGATGCATAAATTACTATATGAAATTGCCTTAACCTGTAACACCGCTAAGCACATTACCTAGACCACTCGTGACCTGATGATTGCCATAAGCTGCTGATATGTTCATTTTTTTAAATATTACTAATCAAATTGATTTTAACAAAATAGAAGTTTAAGTTTTTGGTTTCGTTTGGAATGAAGGCAGGGTGGTGAATTTTGCTCCATATTATAACTGTTAATGATATTACAAGAAGCAATGCTTGGCCGGGGACAAGCTAGCAAGCAAGACAAAGCACACAAAGAGATAGTAAGAGATCTACAAGTGCTCTGAGAGATAAATATGGACTCTCTACGATCGCTCGCATAAACTGGAAATTTTCTGTATCCTGAACTAGGTACTAGGTACATCTCCGTACAAGTGTAACAGTGCAAGAGTGCACAGCTTGTCTACCCTGTAAACTGGATACCTAAATGAAACATAATTTATACAACCTATTTCACCACAAGTGATACATCTGTAGATTGTTTCTTGTGGGCCCGAAAAAGTTCAACGGCTTCTAGGACATCCGATCATCAATGCTATTTTGAGGTGTATATAATTATTCTTAACCTAATTCTTTCCTAATTCTTTCCTGATTCCTATTCCTAACAGAACGCTAAACTAATCAATCAACAGATTCATTAAAGATTTGATGTTACATTTCAAAATAATTTTTTTTTCGGATTGATGCGAACTGTATATTCTAGAAAGAAAGGAAGATCTATGTCAATTGTCAGAGTAAATAATCCTATTAAGATCAATCATAATGCAGGAAATATGTGTCTTGATTACCTTATATGATTAATATATCTATAGAAATAGAGAATAGGGATTCAAGGTTCGTTCTGAAAACTTTGTAAGAACTTTTTACATGGATAAACAGCATGTATCAAATTCCGAGTCTTGGTTCCAATGAAGAGGATACAGCGTTTTGTCACCGTACTAATAAATAATGAAGCTGTATGAATATACCTCTATTTCAGGTGATATTATTATAATTGAAAGTTGGTGCAGATAATTATCGTTTAAGGTTTTTGTCACCCTTATTTGTTTACAATGATCACTAATTTCCGTTTAATGACCGAAATTCGCTCACATTGCCTGAATTTTATTCGCATATTGTCACATGGAATGTGAAGAATTAGAGGGAAAAAGTAATTAAAGTGCCTATGTACCAGTACGAATTATTACAGAGTGTTGAAAAAAGATAATTGTTGATATTTTCACTTTGAAGAATAATACAGGATATTTTAAATATAATTTCAAATGTTCATAATGATCATAATGATGTACAAAGTAACGCAAGGTTCTTGTTGATTGGTAAACCTTGAATATGCCCAGTATTTGATAACATCATTTTGCTTTATTACCGCTGTGTCAACGTTTGTCAATGCCTTTTCAGTGATGGTTGTTCAAATACTTCATCCTACCACTTGGTAAATTCTGTTAAACTTTTCTGATTTATTGATAAGTAATTTATAAGAGATTCTTTTATAAGTTTGAGCACTCGGATTGGTGCAGATTTTTTAGATGCTTTCCTTAACTTGGAATATTCGAAGTAAATGAGCGATTCCGAACTTGACCTGAACGTTAAAAAAAACACACATTTGGAAATGTGTTTTAAATTTTTCAAACTTACTCTCAAAACGATAGTTCTACGGGCAATTTTGAGATCACCTTCAAAAATTTACGTTCAGTCTTCCCTACAATGGTGAAGAGGGAGGTTATTTACTCACCTGGCTTGGTGGACACACAGATGTAGCCCCGCTGGCTGTGGTGCTCAGCGTGGCAGGCTTCATCAGACGCGCAGATCTCTGGCACCGTGCATGGTTCCCGGCAGCTGAAGCCAGGCGAGTTGGTGTCGTCAACGCACACTTTCCCGGGAGGACAATTGACTGTGAAACCGCACGCTTTGTTACAACTGAAATTATTGCTTGATGAGTTGTCCTCGAAACACTTTTCTTCCAGCTTGCAGTTGCCATTATAGCCACACCCGACCATCCTAGCACAAGACGTGCTGTTTGAAGCATATCGCTCTTGTGATGTCATGTTTTCGAAGAACTCCTCCACGACCGCTCCATCCACAGAACACCCCAACCAGTCAAACCAATCTGCTTGGAACATTCTGTGAATTTTTTCTAGCCTGTATTGGATGGGGACGGGCCTCTGGAGGGTATGGTCGTAATCTGGCAGGGGGACGGTCCCCACGGTGAGGATGCGGGTTGGGGGAAGCCCCAGCGAGTTGAGCACGTTCGGAGCGTGTTCAACATCAGCACAGCGAGTGACATCTCTATTGAAATGTTCCACAACATCATCAAATGAAAACTTTTTACGCAAGTTTTGGATGATAGACGACGAGACGCAGCGATGTCGCTCGTTTTTATCTGAGGAGCTGGTAGCTTTCTTAATAAATAGTTTCATTATCTGGAGCCGTGAGCCAAAGTGTGTCGTGTCTTGGTAATGCGTGCCGAAATCTTCGATGAAGTCAAAATAAGTTTTTTGACTTTCTTCTGCAACTGGATTTTCCGCTGCAACGCATATTTTTGTCAGAGCCCTTTGAAAGTTCGGGGTGAAGGAGGGCCTAGTGTTGAGGTTAACTGACACGGTGTGTGTTTGACATCGAGCCTCCGCCAGGACTACTTCTCCCCCACGCTGGAAGAATTCAACAAGTTTCGCTTCTTCATCATCCGCGCTGTTAGCAAGCTCACTAGACGAGGTGGCGCACAAACGTCGATTCCCTACAATGATGTCATCTCCTGATTTGAAGGACACTAATTCACCTATTGCTTGCCTGTATTCATTATAATTGTAAACAGAGCGCATGGAAAGAGACGACAGATGAGGACAACGCAAGTCCTGAACAGCTCTTCCAATGAAATTGTTCCATTCGAGGGCGTTAGTGCAGTCTGTGGTGTTCGATTTCGTGGTGAAGATTCCATCCTTCAAGCCTGAGTTTGGATTGTCGAGCGTGTCAAAATCTAGTGGGTCGACTCCTAGCATTGCCATGCTGATAACCGATGTAAGAAGTGATGCAGGAGACCTTTGTCGGAGAGGAAGAGCGTAGCTATACCCGTAGACCGGAAAGCGTTCGACCACGTGATCAGTGGTGCTGGTGCCCTGACCCACAACAGGAGGGGTCAGGCAGCTGCCCACTGCCAGTGCTGACATCATGAGACGCATCAGATTGTTGACCGGCATGGTGTCCTCCACCTGCATAGAAATGTACGTGGAGTTATTTACGACGGCTCAAGTTTACCGCTCATTAAAGCTACTTAGCTCCAAAGAAGTATACCAAACCGACATACATGGTGTTGTGTATTTCGATGCATATACTTTACCCAAATCCATAAAAACGCTAAATAAAATGATTTTCATAAGTGAAAAAGCCTTAAGATTCCTTCGTTTTCGAGAATTGATAACCTGAAATAACTTTAGATTCCCGTACGAATAGCTCAAAGCGCGCGCCAACAGCCTGCTCAAAAAGTTAGATTCTACTTGTTGGCTGCAGGATGAGCCTATTTCTAAACGAATCTAAAATTGTTTCAGGGAGTCATTTCTCGAAAGCGAAGGAGTTCTGAGATTTTTTTGACTCAAGAAAATCGTTTTATTTTGCGTTTTTCTGCTCATGGTTTAAAATATATGCATGGACTTATACAACACCACCCTGTATAAAAGTGCTCCAAAACTTGACTGCTTTGTGCGAGACAAACAATATCCTGATTTGTACGAGATACTGTCGACAGCTGTGAAGGAGAATGAATAAATTCTTCAAGATTCAGAGACATAACTCTGTCGAGTGTGGTCTACAATATCGTTCAGGCGAGAAGTTTACGAGTTAAACGCTGCCCATCTTCTGCATTCGGAACTAAACGCACAATTTGCACAAACACAATACAAAAATATTGATGAGCGACTGAACAAATCAGTTTCTGGCTTTCCCTACACCAGCATCAGGCAGCATTGCAGTGATAGCCACCTCCAATTTATCAACATTGATTACTGAAACAATTAGGACAGTTGCTTCACTAGTTGCATGAACCTTTAATCACTCT
Source organism: Morinoia aosen (assembly GCA_030386875.1). NCBI lineage: Eukaryota > Metazoa > Arthropoda > Malacostraca > Amphipoda > Talitridae > Morinoia > Morinoia aosen. The sequence goes on from CM059580.1 coordinate 39,103,444, forward strand.
AGGTCTAAATCACAACGCATAACTACATCACCACACAACTATATCGTGGGACTCCATCTAATATCACACTACTTCCCAACTGCACCACAAAACTACTCGATACTTCCATAAAACTACACCATAACACCGTACGGCCAAATAACGATTCAAGCATATCACTACGAAACTACTCCGAAACTCAACCACTCTACCAAACCACGACCATCTCAATACACCACGACACTGCCGTCCCACCATACGAAAACGCAATCATACTACCACTGCCCCAATCGGCAAAGATAATAAATCACAAGCACACCGCCACAACTGGATCATTGGACTACTACCACAATACAACCATGTCACGTAAATAACGTTATCACTATACCGTCACAACTACATAACAGTGCTACCACAGTAACACGAGCCTGTCACTAAACGTCACCACCACATCATCACAACTATATCACTATACCACCAACACCACAGAACAACCCTGTCACTTAAGTAAGAAAGAGAGAAAAGAAAAACCGTTTATTTCTAAAAAGGTTGCGTCACAAATTATACGAGGTGTAATAATAGACAAACCATATGAGGTGTACTAATGGACAAATTATACGAGGTGTACTAATAGACAAACCATACCTGGGGTGCAAATAGATTAACCCTGTCAGGCTAGTTAAATAAAAAATATCATTTTTTGGATATTTTGTATTCCAAGAAATGGCTGAACACTTATAAATAATTCAAATACTACTAGAGAATTCTTTGGTATTCCTAAATTATTTGTTGAATCGAAGTAAGAAATGACAAAAAACGCCTCACACAAGCAGCTTGAAACACCGTCGTAAATGAATGTCAAGTATTGAGAAAAAGATAGCCACAAAGTTATTTATAAAAACATCATTCAACACAACACGCACATCCAGGAAGAAATGCGTAAACAAACTTACACGCAAAATGATATTCATTGCGTCTTCAGCATACGCACAGAGAGATAATTTTTTCATGAGCGCTTTATTTTAATTGCCCGTCCATATTTTTCATTTTTTCTATTCACAGATGTGACCTCTGGGGGTATTGATAGATCTATTTTCGTATCATTTAGCAAGAGCAATAAATATATTTATTTTTAAAATATGGTTCAGTGTTAACTGGTCGTAGAGCTTTAGGTAAAATGTAATGTGTCTCGAGTTTTTTTACCGCAAAAAATAGAAATAGAAACATGTATAAATATGCATACGTGTGTACACATATATATATATATATATGCACATGAATATGTGCGTACACAGACATACATGTATGCGTGCGCACATACACGCACCCACTTACGCACATATATTCATATATATACGTTTTGAAAATGAATATAAGAAAAATAATAATGAACTTTATGAATAATATTGCTCATGTTACATTTAAATTGACAGTCAAGCTCAGTGTAATCGTTAGAGATAACCTGAAGAAAAAATAAGTAAAATGAAAATGACTTCGAAAAACGGAAAAATGAAGTGGTTTTTAATTTCATAACAGAAATTTTAAGAAAACTCAAGTTAGAGTCGAGAAAAACAACAAAAAAATCTTTTTCATATCCTCGGTATTCTCTGAAACTTCATGCGGACATGGAAACATGGGATAAACTGGAGATAAAGTGTTAGACAGATATCCCTTTTGAGTAGAAAATACCTACACAATTTTGGAAGAAGCGCGTAAACAAACATTTACTCAAAGTAAAAATTCATAGCTTAATCAACATCCGGACAGAAAGCTAATTTTTCCACGATTTAAATGCTCAAATTGCGGATTATTTCATTTGCATAATTATCTTTTTCTTTTTCCTATTCACAGAAACGCTTTCTGGGATAGTGATAGGTCTATTTTTGAATCATTTCGCACGAGCAATAAAATTAATTAACCGAATTATTTTCAAGTAAAAATAGAGATATAAACATGTTTATTTATTTATGTAGACATATATATACCTATATACGTATGCACAGATAAATCCATGCATGTGCGTACGTACATTTGTATGCACAAACACACGCACACATATTAATATATATAAGGGTTGAAAATGAACACAAGGGAAAAAATATTTAAGATGATAAAAAACACTTTTCTCCCAATACATCGAAGATAACAGTCGAGTTCACTGTTTTCGTAATAAATTATTTGAAATAAATTACTGCAATAGAAAAAGACTTCGAAAAACATAAAAATGAGCTAATTTTTAATTTCATAATAGTAATTTTCAAGAAAACTCAGGCTACAGAACACCAACACAGAAAAAACATCTCGGGTTTCACATCGTATCGGTACTCTCTTCAGCATTATACGGACATGGGTACATGGTATGAAACGGAATACTATTGTGGACGGATATCACTTCTGAGTGAGAAATATTTTCGAAATTTGGCACGTAGATGCAGATTAACAGTGGTCTTGAGTAATAATTTTACTTATTGAAATTTAGAGTTATTTTTGACCTGAAAGTTCAGTGCTAGTTGGCGCTGAACGCATAAAAAATATTTAAAATTAAAAATATGCTAAATTCCATCCATACCCTCCCAGCTCAGCCTAAATCGATTGAAACGCCTTCGTGGATGATTTCGAAATAGTGAGACCACGTTAGCCAAAAAATAATTTGTTAAAACCATAGCACAACCCTCACATCTATAAATTTGTATACTGATGTACATACAAAAATGTATATCATAGCTTGTTGATCAGACGGATGTTAAATATAAAATACAGAAAATATAAAATAAAAAATAAAGATGAGAAAATGGGACAGAATACTACTAATAATTAGAAAAAACGACCTTCATTCCGCTGCATTGAGCTGACTGTTGTGTTGCTCATTTTAGTCGGCAGAAATAAGTAAGATTAATATTAGAATGCCTTAACGAACGTAAAAAAGAAATAAATACTAATTTTCTAACAGAAATTTCAGAAAAAAAGTTTCAGGTCAGTGGGAAATTCACACCGAAGTGTTGCAGGCCTTATGCAGAGCTGCAAAATGACTTGACTCATATACTCAAAAATATTTTACTGTTTTGAGTTTTTGAAATGTTATGGAAGCTTTTTGCACAGAAGAGCTCCAAAAACTAGAGAGCTTTTTGTCCCACGTTTGATGAACGGTAACTTACCAAGACACCATTCCTCCGATTTTTTTTTGTTTGGGATGTTGGATGTAATTTTTTACCACATCTACATTACTCTGAGGGAGGTACAGAGATAAGAACACTCGTAGAGCTTTTTGGATCATGAATCTGTTCGGTATTGGAGTCCACTTGAGTTTTCTTAAAAAAGGGGTGGCACGAGCGTATTTCTCGAAATTTCCTTTGCAAGCCATTTTGACTGTAAGGTTAATTTATTTTTGCTACTCTTTTTAACGATATTGAGGTCAATCTCCCCATACTAGACTGCTGTAGTCTAGACGCGATAAAACTAAAGACTGAATCACTAATAAGATGGATTTTTCGTCAAGTGTGTTCTTAATGCGGTGAAAAAACACTGAGGTTCCGTTGATTTTGTTGCACACTGTTTCTACGTGCGAATTAAAAGTCATATTTTGGCGAACCAAACACGAAGATTTTTTACCTTATCTACTGGTTTAATTTGATCGTCTCCAAATGTTAGCGTGAATGGGGATAAATTCCTGGTCGTATTCTGTGATTCATAAATAATGCATTGCGTTTTACTTGCGTTAAGTTTGAGTCCATTAGGGTTATACTAAAATTTCAGATTTCCAAGAATCTCGTCAGCGTTGGCTTGTGTTTCTTTCAAATCCGGTGTCGAACTTGTCATTGCAATTTGTAAGTCATCAGCATACATTTAAATCTTTGTGTTTGCCGGCATAATTGGGAAGTTATTGATGGAAATTAAAAATAGTAGCGGGCTAAGGATTGAACCTTGAGGACCGCCAAATTTATTCGGTATGAATGGTGACATCTTCTTATTCAAGCTTACTGCATATGAGCGGTGTAGTAGGTAGCTTTTAAACCACTGAGTATCTATTCTTAGGTTTGAAATTTTTTGTAGAAGTTTTTTTATGCTCAACACTGTCGAAAGCCTTGGAGAGATCAGGCAATAGTAGGAGTTGAGTTTTTTGGTCCACATCATTTGAAATTTGTTATGTAAGCATATTGATTGCGGTGAAGAAGATGAGACTCATCTAAGTAAGATGAGAGCTTGTTTGTGATTACTTTTTCTAACATTTTGGACATAACAGGCAGGAGACTGATTTGTCTGTAGTTTGACGCAAAGTCGATGTCGCCAGATTTATGTAATGGCCTGAAAATGGGTAGTTCCCTTTGATCAGGTAACTTGTTTGGGGCTATAGATTTATTTATTATAAAAAAAAATCAGGGGTGCTCTGACGGGGAAGCTTCGTTTATATATTGGAGGCTAACGCCATCATGTCGTGTCTCTATGGTATTTTTTAGTGAGAATAAGATTTCTGGTATATCTGTTACGTTAACATGCTTTGGTCTCCATTTTGTTTCTAGTATTTGGGATGAAACATCGCTCAGATTTTCACTTGTAGATGTGTCTGAAAATGTCCCAGAAACTTTATTGAAAAACAACTTCGCCAACTTTTGAGAAGAAAGTGGTAAAATAACAGAATACCAATCCCCTAGTACATCGCCACGCACATCCACTACCGATTCCCTTGAAAAATAAAAGAAATAAAGACCTGCGATCATTTTCTACAATCAGTGGAGATTATGAGAAAAACTATCGAAGTAAAGCTGGCTACTAGTGTACAAAGCTAGGCCATACTTTGTTCACTACCAGTAGGCCCTTTCTTAATTGCTGTTGTCCGTCAGTTTCACCTCAGCAAGTCTGCATTCTCGCCCCCCCCCCCCCCCCCCCCCCCCCTCCCCCCGCCTCCCTCTATATCGCAATTCTTTTTCCGACCCAATTAAAGCGTGGAAAATTTTGAGTTTTCTTGCTCTGGGCACCAAATTAAATTATTTTGAGCCTCCACTCATGAAAATTTGTTTCAGAGCATTTCTGCCCAATCTCTTAGTGATGCTCCTTGATCATCGTCTTACGATCCGGAAATGTATGTTCCACTACGGAACAATCAATTATTTTCATTTAGAAAATTGGTGAGTATTTCTAAATAAATTTAAGAAAAACGTGAGAAAAATTTATGAATTAATGCGTAATACTTTGCTACTGACCTCCGGATTCTGAAGTGAAACTGTTTGAATAAGAATAACGGTTGCATGAGAAGTTTTAAAACATTTTAGTTCACATACACCATTTGGATTAGGTATGATACTTTGAAAATAACCAAATTATAAACTGAACACGCTTCCCTCTCGATCAGTTAGGCAGTTTCCAAGCGATAATTTCCAATGATGTGACCGAATTACTGCGAAGAAAGGAGTGAGTGAATTATTCCGGAAGCGGAGAAAATTGTCTGGCGAAGGAAAAAGAACGGCACAACTGCCCTGTTGATAATGCGATGCTAACCTCTTCCTGTATCTCTTCCGCCTAGGAAAAATTGCTTAATGTGCCCTTTTCGTTATTATTTCATTTTATTAAGCGCTTCCAACCCTTTCAACATGATCAATTTGGGTTATAAGAACACTATGTAAATTCAAAAAGAAAGTTAATAACCACTTATATTTGTTATAATAGACTGTTGAAAAACAAACTTTTTTAAACATCATCGGCGATTATTTGAAAAACGCGCGGAAAAATATTCTCATAAATAGCAGAAAAAACTATATAAAAAAGAGAATAAAACTGCTCAACAGAAGCTATTTGACAGAAGCTATTTATTAACAGAAGCTAAACAGAAGTATAACAAACCGTTTTCATACTGACTTTAAGCAACGAATGAAACGGATTCGATTATACGAATATCAGAGTCTGAGTTCGCAGAGCTTAAACGGGAAAATTTTGCTGTAAACAGAATATTTACATTGATCTGCATGTATTCGTATGGGCTGAGCGAGGTTGCTTGCCTAATGGATTACCAATTCTGAAACGTCCGTCAAAATGCTCAAACACTCTACATCTGAGTGCACGTGTCTACTCATGTTTCTCTGGCGAATGACTTTACAACACTTTCTTCTCACAAGTTGGCGAAGATGTTTTCAATGAAGTATCCAGGACAGTTTCAGACACATCTACAGGGGCAAACCTGAGCGATGTTTCATCCCAAATAGTAGAAAACGAATGGAGACCAAAAGCCGGTTAGCTTCATAGAGATACGAAAAATCTTATACTCACTAAAGAATACTAATGCGACTGGACATGATGGCATAAGCCCTCCAACATATAAAAGACAGCTTCCCTGTCACAGCACCCCTCATTCGCTTGATAATAAATACATCTGATAGCCAAAAAACAAGTTTCCCGATCAATGGAAATTATCCATTATTAAGCCATTACATAAATCTGGTGATATCGACATAGCGTCAAACTACAGACCAATCAGTCCTCCTGCCTGTTATGTCCAAAATATTAGAAAAAGTAATAACAAACTAGCTCTCGTCTTACATGGACGAGTCACATCTACTGCATCGCAATCAATATGCATACAGAAGGAATACCAGTACTCAGGACGCCCTGTTAAACTTAACAGAAAAAAATTTACAATGATATTGACTAAAAAAAAATTAACTCTCTTACTATTGCTTGATCTCTCCAAAGCTTTTGCCAGTGTTGAGCATAAGAAACTTCTACAAAAAAATTTCAAACCTCAGAATAGACACTCAGTGGTTTGAAAGCTACCTACTAAATCGCTCTCATGCAGTGTGCTTGAATAACAAAATGTCATCATTCATACCAAATACTTTTGACGTTCCTCAAGGTTCAATCATCGGCCCGCTTCTATTTTCACTTTTCATCAATGATTTACACACCATGCCGGCAAACACAAAAATCTCAATGTATGCTGATGACGTACAAATTGCCATGACAAGCTCAACAGCGGATTTAAAAGAAACACAAGCCAACGCTGAAAACCTTCTGAGAAATCTGAAATTGTGGTATGACCATAATGGCCTCACACTTGATGCAAGTAAAACGCAATGTATTATTTTTGGATCACAGAATGCGACTGAAAATTTACCACCATTCAAGCCAACATTTGTAGACGATACAATTGAACCAGTACATAAGGTTAAAAATCTGGGTGTTTGGTTTGACAAAAATATGACTTTCAATTCACACGTAGAAACAATGTGCAACAAAATTAACGGAACCTTAATGTTCTTTCATCGCATTAAGAACACACTTGACGAAAAATCTAGATTATTAGTGATTCAGTCTTTAGTTTTATCGCGTCTGGACTACTGCAGTCTTGTGTGGGGAGATTTACCTCAATGTCGTCAGGAAGAGTTGCAAAAATGTCTAAACTTCACCGTTGAAGTAGTATGCAAAGGAAATTTCAATAAATACGATCATGTCACCCCTCTTTTAAGAAAACTCGACTGGATTCCAATACCGAATAGATTCATGATCCAAAAAGCTCGACGAGTGTTCTCCTCTCTGTACCTCCCCCAAAGTAATGCAGAGGTGGTAAAAATTTTTCCATCTAATATCCTAAACAAAAAACCAAATCGGAGGAATGACGTTTTAGTCAGTTACCGTTCATCTAACGTGGGACAAAAAGCTCTCTCAGCTTGTGGAGCTTTTTTGTGGAATAAGCTTCCCCAGCATTTCAAAAACTCTAAAACTGTAAAAGAATTTAGAGTAAATGTGTCACGGCATTTTGCATCTCTGTCATAGAGCCTGCAGCATTTCGGTGGGAATTTCCCATCTACCAGAAATTCTAATTTTCCTAAAATTTCTGTTAGAAAATCAGAAACTATTACATTTTAACGTTTGCTAAGCCATTCGTGTATTCATCTTACTTATTTCTGTCGACAATAATGAGCACCACAGCCGTCAGTTCCATGCAGCAGAACGAATGTTTTTTCCATCATGAGGGGTATTTCCTCATCTTTATATTGTTATTTTATTATTTTTTTTCTCTTTTCTGGATTAATATTTAACGTCCGTATGACAAACATACCATGGAATACATTTTGTATGTACACCAATATACAGGTTTATAGATGTGAGGGTTGTGCAAAGTTTTTAATGAACTAAATTTTGGCTAACGTTGTCTCGCTATTTCAAAATCATTCTCGGAGATGTTTTCCATCGATTTCGGCTGAGCAGGGGTGAGGGGGTAATTTAAGCGTTTCATTTAGTCTTTTTATATTTTTCCGTGCTTTCAGCGCACACTAGCACTGAACTTTCAAATCGAAAAAAACTCTAAATTTCTGTAATTAAAATTATCACTTCGAACCATTGCTTAATCTACCTATATGTGCTAAATTTTGTAAATATTCGCCACTCAGATGTGATATCCGGCGACAATGTTACTCCATTTTATCCCATGTGCACATGTCCGTATAATGCTGAAGAGTTGTGTTGTTTCTTGACTGTAACCTGAGTTTTCTTAAAAATTTCTATGAATAAATTAGAAACCAGTTCATTTTTACGTTTTTCGAAGTCTTCTTTTCCTTATAGTTATTTTTTTCCGAATAATTTCTTAGGATTACAGTGAGCTCAACTGTCATTTTCGGTGTAGTAGATGGTAGGTTGTTTATATCTTTTTATTTTTTATTCGATAAATGTATTTTTTTTTCTTATACTTCATTTTCAATAAGTAATATATATTAATATGTGTGTGTACGCATGTAGGCATATATATACATCTACATAAATAGATATAAATGTTTCTATTTCATTTCTTTGCGCAAAATTCATCCGGTTAATAGATTTATTGCACTAGCGAAATGATTCAAAAATAGATCTATCACTTCCCCAGAGGGCGTTTCTGTGAATCGGATTAATGACAAATACCATTAATGAAATAAAGCGCAATTTGAACATATAAATCGTGGTAAAATTATCTTTCTGTCCGTATGTTGTACAAGCTATGAATTTTGATGTTGAGTATATGTTTGTTTACGCATTTCTGCCAAAATTTTGTAGATATTTGTCAATCATGAGTGCATGGTAACCGGCTTACACTGTATATCCATTTTATCCCATGTACCCATGTCCGCATGATGTCGCAGAGAATATGGAGAAGATATGAAATATGTTTTTTGTTGTTGTTGTTGCTCCTCGGCGGTAACTTGAGTTTTCTTATAATTTATTTTATGAATTTAAAAAAAACGATTCCATTTTACGGTTTCGGAAGTCCTTTTTCAATTCCTTGTTTTTCTTCAGGTTATTTCTTAGGATTCATCAGAGCTTTGGCTGTCATTTTAAATATAGAAAGAGCAAGATTATTTTTCATGTTTATTAGCATTTCTCTTACATTCATTTTCAATACGTATATATATGAAAATGTGTGTTAGTATGTGCATGGGTGTGTATGTGTGAGCACGCAAACATGAATGTCTATGTATCAGTGTACACATGCACACGTTTCGTACATACATATAATAAGCACATGCACATATATATGTTTCTATTTTCTACTTTTTGCGTAAAAAGCAAAACCTCATGACACATTACGTTTTACCTAAAGCTCTGCGATCAGTTAACACTGAACCAAATTCCATAAATAAACAAATTGATTGCGCTTGCTTAATGATTTATAAATCGATCTATTACGGCCCCGAAGGGCATTTCTGTGAATAGAAGAAATTAAAAGTATTAACAAATAAATGAAATGAAGCGCTCGTGCAAAAATTATCTCTATATTTGTATGCTGAACAAGCCATGCATTTCATTTTTGAGTGTAAGTTTGTTTACGCATTTCTAGATGAGCGTGCTGTGTTGCGCGATGTTCTTTATGAATTACTTCGTGACTAACCAATACTTGATTGTCATCTACGATGGTGTTTCAATCTGCTCCGGTATAGCGTTTTTTGTCTTTTTCCTACTTCGATGTTCTTTATAAATTACTTCATGACTAACCTTTTCTCAATACTTGATTGTCATTTACGATGGGGTTCCAATCTGCTCCCGTATAGCGTTTTTTGTCCATTTCATACTTCGATAATTTCAACTAAGAACTTGGGAGTTTCGAATAATTCCATAGCAGTATTCGAATTATTTACAAGTTGTTAGCCATCTCTTGGAATATAAAATATCCAAGAGATGATATTTTTCATTTCTCATTCAACTACCCTTGACAGAGTTAGACTATTAGCGCGCCATGTATGGTTTGTCTATTAGTACGCCTCGTATATTTTGTCTATTAATATGCCTCGTATGGTCTATCTATTTGTACACCTCTGATATTTTGTCTCTTATAGTACACCTCGTATAGTTTGCCTATTATTATGTCTCGTATGGCTTATCTATTTGTACACCTTGGATGGTTTGTCAATTAGTTCTCCTCGTATGGAACTTTTGTTTTAGGACGTCCTATATTAAGAAACTTTTTAAAAGCCCAATATGTTGACATGTATCTCATGTGGCAACTTGGAAAATAAACGTTTTTCTTTTTTTATTTTTCTTTCTTCTTGCTAACCCCTCCCTCACCGGCACGCCTTCCCGTTTGCAGTTTCCTTCCATCCTACTTGAAAAGGCTGGGATTTGAATCAAAACAAGCAGCAGCCCTCTCTCATATATCAAAGGCTATCCTTCTCGTCGAAATTTGACCATTGAACTTTTACTCACAGAGCAAAATTAAATTATTTTCCTTTCTCTCCATTCACCCCGAAAAACAAATTAATAAACATCCATATGAAACCTGCTCAACTACTCAGAAGGTTGTTCTATCTGAAATAACTACATCCTTCATCACAACCCCGTACGAAAATTTCAGTAAAACGCGTACATAATTCATTTGAACCAACCATAAAGCGGAAGTGAGAACTACGAAAAGCCTTACTCTTTTAATCATTAGTTCAAGGACCTCAAACGATCAAGAAGTCTGACTACAACAAGAATTTTTCAACCTCTAAAGTCACTGCTGAACGCAAAATCAGGGTCATCCGAAACTGGTAAGAATCTCTCAAGCGCCGCTTGCAAGAGTTTAAAGAGCGTCTCAACTTATCAAGTTCCGAAACCAGCAATCTGCGCACCCGAAGCGAGTTCCAGTATTTGTACACAAGCAACACTCGACCTGCTACTCTGAATTTCTAACAGTGATTGCGGGTGCTGCAGCACCATCACTACCCCCAGTGTCTCAACGAGTGCAACTGCGCAACATCTCACCAGCTCTACTTCACTTAAATAGCTAAAATAAAATTCTTAAAACTTTTTTAAAGAATTTATTAACTACAACTGATAAAGAAGAACGCACTTTCTCAAAAGCTAGCACACTGGTCAAATTTGAGCATGTGTGCCTGCGGGCCAGAATAAATTCGGTGACTTCTGGGGCATCATAACACCAACGCTATTCAAGGAGTATAATTACATTTGACACTTAACCTAGTCGCTCACTAAACTGACCAAAAAAGTTATTCATTCGAGATTCGATGCTTAATTATACAAAATAGTTTATGTGGGATAGATATTAAAAGTATATTTTAGAAACGATATGAGAACGGACTGAAGGTCATTGACATTAACCATAGACAAATTACCCCATCAGAATGAGTCATTTAGAGAAAAAGATTTGACATGGTTATACTACATGATTAATATTCCGATAGGAAAAGGAATTTAAGATTGATTTTGAATACTTTGTAAAACTTCATTTCAAGGATCTCTGCAGGGATTTAGTTCCAAGTATTAGTTCCTATGAAGAGGATATTGTGTTGGGACCGAACTTTTGAACAATAAGGAAGCATGAAGTTACTTCTATTTTTAGTTAAATGGTTGTGTTGACAAGTTTGTGCATCTTTAATATTTCGAAGTCCTTTTCGCAATCATTGGTCAATGTTTTAGACATGAAATTACATTTAGAGAGCTTGCAGAGATCAAGAACTTTGAGCATTTCCAAACTTTTAAATGAATCAACATGTGAGCACTATTGTCTAGTTTCTTTACCGCTCTAATGGCACTCTTTTGTAGATTAAAGAGTATATTGTTTTTGTTTTTATTAGTTCCGTGCATGCTTCTATTCCGTATTGTAGGTATGGTGCAATGAGCATTCTAAAAAGTACTTGCAAAGCTTCTTTAGTAAATGCAGTTTTCATATAGAGAAGATTTCGACGGATTTTGATAATTCAGTACTAATATGAGCGATATGCTCTTTGAACATCAGATGCTAATCAATTATAATGCCCAAGAATTTACATGAGTTGACTTCTTCGATTTTACCTCCGCCAATTTCAATGCGAGTGGAGAGATATATTTCTCTTGTATGAAAATATAATATATTTGGTTTCATCGATATTAAGACTGATTTTATGAGCTATAAATTGTATTGAAACCTTTTGGAGCTTGGTATTTATGCTCTCCATAATTAGAGAGGGAATATGTAGAGGAACTTTCGGGGAAAGAATGCTGTCATCGCCAAAATGTATGAATGTGAAAAATGATGTAGATTTAACGATATCGTTGATAAAGATTGGAAATAGCAGAGGCCCAAGGACAGGTACACATTGTTCCTTTACGATGGAGCAAAGTATAATAGGTTCATGTATTTTCATTAAAAAGTTTGCTCTCTATTTACAATCAGAGAAAAATGTGAAAACAACAAGTAGTGTGGGCCAATTTTCATGTAAACCAACACAAGACTTTCATTATCGGCAGTCTTGGCAGTACACCAACCAGCAGCTCCATGTCCAACATTAGAGTCGGACGTCGCTTAATTAAATTTATCTCAACGACCAAAAAGTCAAATGTTTGGAGATTTTTACGGTAAACTAATTGATAAAAACAACCAGTTGAAGATGATATTGCACAAACTTAATTCTCTGGTAATGGCTCAAGAACTCAAGAAACTTTTCACCAACACTTCTGAAACTCTTCTAAATCTAGCCATGAGGAAGAGTTCACAATCGGTCTCAGCACAGAATAGTAACTCTCCTTCTACGATCACCATTCGATGGAACGTTCAATCAAATTGCTAATGAGAAATAGAGATTGTGTAACGAAACATATTGCATGAAAAAGGACTGTTCCCATGAAATATTTCATGAAAAACAGTTCGTTAGGGAAATCAAGCCAGGACATACTAAATAGATCTAAATAGGTAGCACCCGAGATAAAAGAACAGAGCAAAGCGTTGAAAAAATTCTCATCCCGAATACATGCAAACTGAACAAATCAGACAGCACTCTCTCAAAAATATACATCAGGAAAAAAGTCTGTGATCTAATACAAGACCACTTCCACACAGAACTGTTAGCGGCAAAGAATTTGCGCGGTATAAGAACTCAAATCGCAAACGTTATTTTGAGAACTTCTCAAAAATAGCAAATCATTGCTATACTTTCTTCCCCAAAGTTGGTGAGAAAGTGTTCAATGAAGTTATATGTATATAACGCCATATTGCAGAAAATAAGTCTCCTTCCTACTATGCCCTTAACATTTAAACAGTTATAAAAATGTTTTAGTTTCACATGGATGAATAACCCTTATTTTTTTGCTATCAATATGCTTACAGGAGAAACACCAGTACTCGAGATGCTTTACTGAACAGAAAAAATTGAAAAAATATGCAATGATATTGACCAAATAATGTAACTCGCTCATTCACGCTTGATCTCTTCAACACGTTCGAGAGAGTTAAATATATAAAGCTTCAGCAAAATATATCGAACCTCATAATAGACACACGGGGGTTTGAAAGCTATAAAAAGAACGGTTCTCATGGAGTGTGTTCAAATAACTTGAGGTTACAATGCTCCGCAAATATCTTTGGCATTCCCAGAGGCTCAATTCTTGGCACGCTGGTGATTTCTGTTTTCGTTAATGATTTACCCACTCCACCAGTAAACACAAAAATATCAATGTTAGCTGACGATACGTAAATGACCTTGAAAAACCAAATAACTGATCTAAAAAAACAAAAGTCAAAGCTGAAAGCCTCAAAAAGGACCTGAAAGGACCTTAACACAAGTGAAAAGCAATGTATCTTTTTGAATCAAAAATGTGATTGGAAAATCGTCATAACTTACTCTGACGTTTGGAGACGGTTCAATGGAATCACTTGACAAATACAGTACCTTGGTGTTTGTTTTCACAAACACACACAACCACCACTACACCACACAACTACCACAACACCACACAACCACCACAACATCAAATAACCACCACAACCCTACACAACCACCACAGCACTACACAACCACCACTACACCACACAACCACCACAACATCAAATAACCACCACAACCCTACACAACCACCACAGCACTACACAACCACCACTACACCACACAACCACCACAAGACCACACAACCACCACTACACCACACAACCACCACAACACCACACAACCACCACAACACTACACAACCATCGCAAGACCACACAACCACCACTACACCACATAACCACCATAACACCACACAACCACCAGAACACCACACAACCACACAGTCACCACAACACCGCACAACCACCACACCAACAAACAACCACAACACTATATGAGTTACCGCTGCAATTTACCATCAGTCACCACAACACAACACTCCGTCACCACCTCACATTGCTGTACACATCAACTGGTCACCACCATGGAACAACTTAGAAGATTGCCATCACCAACAGCACCACGGATTAAGAACAATCATTCAAAATGCTGATTGACACAATCATGAACAAACACTAGAGATTGCCTCCATTACAGATTGTCACCAACACGAAAAAATGTCTCCGTAAATTGCCCGCGCCATTATTTTTTCAACGAATTTCCGCTGCCATAAGTTACTCGTACAAAATTTCACCACTATAAAATTCCGACAGGGATCGCCACCTTAAATGGTCACCACCATAAATTTCGGCCAGGATTCAATACCATAAATGGTCACCACAAATTTGCAACCACAAATTACTACGTCACACAAGCCAGGTGACGCCACCGACCTCCTCTCGTCCTACGCTCCTTTCCTTCATTCGCCTCCCCATAACATCACACGCGCGGTATACACGTTCTGTGATTTTAAATACTAACACCAATTAATAATGCATACTCTTAGTAAAA
This sequence comes from Morinoia aosen, assembly GCA_030386875.1. NCBI lineage: Eukaryota > Metazoa > Arthropoda > Malacostraca > Amphipoda > Talitridae > Morinoia > Morinoia aosen. The sequence goes on from CM059580.1 coordinate 39,118,515, forward strand.
TTGTATATAACTTATATAGGCTGAACGTGGCGTAAACTTCTGCAAATTCTATTTTTACAGACTGTCAGTGACGCTATTTCGTTTTCCGGTGACGCAAGGACTGAATATTTTCAAAAAATTTTATTGCCGAATAAAGTGTTCGTCGGTGAAATGTTTTTGCACTACCTAACTCTACGAAAAATATTTCTTCAATGATTATATACCACTAATAAAAAAATATTGCAAATGAAGATGACTGGGACAACATTTTTATTTGCGCATTGGACCAGATTAAATAGACTTGAATATTTTCCAAACGATTAATTCAATTACAGGACTGATGTGTTTAAAGAATGTAGATACTGCTGATATTTGGTTTGGGACAGTTTATGCTAGCTGCGTTAGGTTAGATATTTCACCATCCATCTACTTCAAGAAAACGATACAGCGCTCAAATTACAGCGAGTCTATTAAATTATGTCATTTCATGGTGTAAAATCTGTGATATTATGTCATATATATGATATTATGTCATATCTATAATATTATGTCATATCTATGATATTATGTCACATCAATGATATTATGTCATATCTATGATAATATGTCATATCTATAATATTACTTCGTATCAAAGTGTTATATTTATAATATTTGGTCATATCGAAGTGCCCTGCCAAACACCGCCACCTTCACGGTAATTTGAAGCACACGCTCACAACGTTCTGTCAAAAGCGGTGATACAAAACCGTAGACATCTGAACGTGAAACCGATGTATGATGATTGCCATTGTGGAACGCATTGTGGAATGTAAGCATCCTCCAGAGGAGGGATAGGAGAGGCAGCAGGTCAATCAGTCAATCCTATACTATGAACTCTAGCGCCCCCCGAACGGTGGCTTTCAGATTCCATCAGTTACTGATAGGCCTTCGGAACTTCTCCTATTTCTTGATACCAAATCCCGTATTCGAAGTTCAAGCTTCATTCACCATTTCTTCCTGGTTTTTCCTTTCTCTGCGTTTCCTACTCACTGTTTCCGTACATTGTAAATGCGCATGGTATCGTGCATGTGCACATCTTGTGCATTGATTCCTCGCTTTCTTTAGTTTTACTTAATTTTTGCACGAAAATGTATTTAAATGTTGTATTTAAAAGGACTCTATAGTCTTAATCTCGGTAGTAATAATTAGTTATTTTGTTAAAAAAGAAGAAAACATTTCGAAGACCAGCCCTAATATTGGTTACGTAAATACAATGTATGATAAATTCTACGCCAGAATGAAACTTCTATCGATAACAAATTCCTGACTACGAGGCCTGGCAGCAAAATGAGAATAATGAAACATCTCACTCATGAAACCATGAACTCTCGAACTAATAAGTGTTATTCGAGAAAATATTTCGAGTTCAACACTCTAGTCAAATTAAAAAATTACCTGTATTGAACAAAATCTAATTTGGTACATAATTTCAGACAACCAACCCATGAACAAATTACTCATACTGTGAGTATTTTCTGTGTATGCTGTGCGAGCAAGTTTATTCGTCATACTGCGATACAAAGTCAAAATCGTTTTATTTTCGTCACAAGGACTCTATTCCTGGGTTCATTTGTTTTTCTATTGTCTATGAGGATAGTTGCGAGCAGTGTGCACCGGCAAATGACGGAATGCCGTCTCACAATATTTACGGAGGAGTGGCAGAGCACCGCGGGAAAGTTTCTGTACCGCTTAATTGCCAGCTCATTCTTCTCATTCAGCACTACGTAGCCATGCCGAATAGTGTAGTACAATAATTCGTGATGCTGATTTTAGAGTGATTGATAAGTCCTTCAGTGAATTTGACCTCGTATTTTCAAAATCTTGAACATTTTCAGGAAAAACCAATATTGAAAAACATTTAGTTCATACACCATGACTTCAAAAATGTCTAGTTGAATTTGATGTCTTTTTCTTCTTTTTTATTAAGCTGTGAACTACAATTTATTATAAATCGTGATTTTATTCATTCATTGTACCGACCATGGTTTGAATTTTATAGATCTCTGAATGAAGCTGTACTCCGAAACGTTTTGCGTTAGTGTATTCGTTTCATGTAATTCCTAATTTTGCTAGCATTATCTTTGCTTATGAATTTTTACTGAGTTTGCGATGGAAGTGAAGGATATCTTACACGGCTAAGAAACCTACACGGGTATCTGTATAGATAAATAATAATGAAAATCTTCAAGTCAAATTACTGTTTCAGTATTTATATCTCCAAAACACAACACCTGCACAACAAAACAGAGAAACACACACGCTCTGCACACCTCACCTCACACGCTGATGTTGCCTCGAGAGTATTTTTGAACTGATCGCACGCTGGATTTGGTGAGGTTTACCGAGCTGGGGAGTGGTTTTCGGTGGGATCACGGCAATGGGGAAGTACTGTGGAATGGATGAGGGAGCATCAGCTCTCCCCTTTTATAATGTTGCAGCACCAGAAGTATAGGTATATACAGCCGCTGGAGAATGCCCGGTTCCGAGAAGCAGAGCAGGCGCCGCAGTTATCAGCATTGCCTCACGTGTTAGGGAAGTGACAGGCGATCCTTTGTGGGATTTTCTGATGTTGTGTAGTGTTGTGGTGGTTGTGGTGATTGTGGTGGTCGGGGGATGTAAAGGTGGTCGTGTGGTGTTGTGCATTGTTGTGGGGGTTGTGGTAGTCGTGGAGTGTAGTGGTGGTCGTGTGGTGTTGTGGTGGTTGTGTGGTGATGTAGTGTTGTGGTGGGTGTGTGGTGATGTTGTGTTGTGATATTGGGTATTGCTATGGGGGTTGTGGTGGTTGTGGAGTGTGGTGGTGGTTGTGAGGTATCGAGATGGTTGTGTGGTGATGTGGTGTTGTGGTATTGGGTATTGTTGAGGGGTTGTGGTGGTCGGGGAGCGTAGTGGTGGTCGTGTGGTGTGATGGATGTGTGGTGATTTGGTGGTTATGTGATGTTGTGGTGGTTTTGAGGTGTCGTGGAGTTCAAGCAGGCATGAAGGTCAATAAATTACACGCTCATTGACTAGCTACAGCTAGGCATGCCTCATTTAGATCTGCGTTGCTAACTATTCGCTCCCCTTCACAACCACCACCGAGTATACGGAGACGCACACAGGTACAGCATACGGGTACAGCATAAAGGTACAGCATGCAGGTACAGCACACGGGTACAGCATAAAGGTACAGCATACGGGTACAGCAAACGGGTACAGCATTAGGGTACAACACACGGGTACAGCATACGGGTACAGCACACGGGTACAGCACACGGGTACAGGACACGGGTACAGCACACGGGTTCAGCACACAGGTACAGTACACGGGTACAGCACACGGGTACATCACACGGGTACAGCACACAAGTGCAGCACACAGGTACCACACGGGTACAGCACACGGGTACAGCATTAGGGTACAGCTCACATGGGTACAGCACACGGGTACAACACACGGGTACAGCATTCGGGTACAGCACACGGGTACAGCATACGAGTACAGCACATGGGTACAGCACACGGGTACAGCTCAAGCGTACAGCATAAGGGTACAGCATAAGGGTATAGCGCAAGGGGACATGACACGCGTGCAGCACACGTGTGCAACATTAAGGTTCAGAATGACTCATAAGAAGGCAAAAAAGACGTAATCGCCTAGAATGTCATTTTATTCAGTCAAATATTCTGATTTACGAGCTTGATCAAAAATAAGTTTTGAATTAACCTCCTAGTTGAAGAGGAAAATTTCGGGCCCGCGTGTATATGCAATGGCTTACATAAGACAAAATATTTACCTCCCGAGAAAATAAGTTGAAGTATTCATGACAACGTCTTCGTTGGAATGTATGCATACTTCTTTGTGATGGCTTGCAGATTCAAGAAGGTGTTTACTGATCAGTACATGTTAACCCTTTCGGTACTAACGGCTACTCCAGTGCCAAGTTGGCTAGTGCTTCCAGTTTAGGGCATCTAACCTAGTTTTAAAGTAATTTAACTAGTGAGGGAATATTTTGGAGTAAATAACAAAATTAGGGAAATTACAAAAATTCTTTAAACTAGTTTTTGAACAATTCCAGAAGCCTGCAAATGTAAATTACCATAGGCTACATTAGGACCCTATAGCATAGGCACGCGTAAGTTCCTGCTACAGGGTCCGTGCATCACATTCAATACCCTTTACAATTAACTTGAGCAAGTTGTTTCTGAACTTTCTTTATTTCTGGTAAATTCCGGCAAAAACTTATAAATAATTTCTTCGTAAATACAAAACTGTATCATCAACATCACAAATTTATGTCGCAAAGCATGGAGCTTCAAAGATTCAAAAAATTTTAAAATTAAAATAAAGAAGTAAGCACTTGCTTAAGCTAAAAGCACCCACACTAGGAAATTTTCACTGATCATTCAGGGTAATGACAAATTTTTTCCCTGGATGTTTTTACCCAAACCATTTGAATTATCGTACCGAAAGGGTTAAGATTGATACATATCAAACTCCTCCTGTTACGTTTGGCAAGGTTGCTTGTAACTGATGCTCAATCTTGAAATTCGATGTCGCTCACGCTTCGGAGGGAGAGAAAAATAGTATGTTATTTTCATATGAGTATGTGTAGTATAGGCGAATTAAATTTTCGTTGCCCACCGTATCCATAATACGGCGAGTGAAGTGGAAATCACATACTGGACCAAGACGCCAACACATTCCACTTCGCGCAAAGTGAACAACTTGAAATGCGCGCGATATAAAGACAAAGATAAATTTTGCTGTTAGTCATTAGTCGAAGCTGAGCGTTGTAGTGCTCATACTTCATCACTGAATTTCCCGGGTACGATTGCACCCTACGTTGTTACTGAAAGTAGAACGTGGATTGTGACGACATTACAGCCAAGCAAAGGAACAAACAAGGTCATCAGAGCTTTGTAAATTCAAAGATCGGTCGGTACACTCAAAAAAGTATAAGTTATATGGTATCAAATTAGCACAACGACTGCTAATGTGACGAGTTACACTTGTATCATGACCAGGATCTTCCTTCATTATGAAACCGAGACCGAGAAGCGCCGGCTGCGGCTGGTGCTTCAGCTCTTAGAGCGTCTTTCAGTTATGCCTGTCATTGTCCTCTAGCGGGCAGCAACAGTTTAATACCGCCAGCATCCCCACCTACAGCGGAAATGAAGCGCTTCCTCACTTGTTGGGGGGTGGGGCGCTTCCTCACGTGTTGGTTGAAGGGGACATTCTCAGCATAATGACTACATTGAGAAGATCGTTCCAAAGCAGCTCTCTCGTACACGTGTGCCGGCTGGTCCTCAACGCAAAAATGCCCGCAATTATATCAGACTTGCTATGTAAGTTATGTGATCTTATTCTAGACCGTTCACGAGTTTCCCTCAAAGTTTCCTATTCTTATGTATATTTCCCCATAATTTGGGTATCGCGTTCATCTGATGAATATGTTCACAGCTACTGAAATAAATTTAATCATTCTATGTTCAATCCAAATTTATTTTTAACTCATATCTTTTCAAATGAATTCGTCCTATTTCTCGGCGAAATGATATATTCTAATCTTCCTCCCCTCCTGCGTGCAATAATGCTTAGCATCGCTGTTTCTCCAGCTTGTTCTTAAGCGGAGAACTCATTTCTCCGAGTCTTCATAACAACAATAATTTTCGCCCAAAATCTTAACATCCGTAATTCATTGCTGTCATAAATTAGTTTGTGAAAGCAATTCCTTATTATCTACGGAAAAATAACTGATTTAAAGCAATTCCTTATTATCTCCGAAAAAAACTGATTTTTCTTCTTTTAACGTACATTACGAGTCTGTCATATATTATCTAAGGCTTGAATATTCTTACGTCAACATGAGAACTTGAATATTTTCATAAGGTGAATAATTAGACATCTTAACAGTCGTACAACTTGAATAAGACTTGAATATTCGCGTTATTTAAAGGGAACTTCAAATTTGAACGTTCGTGTAACTTGATTTAAACTTGCATAACTTAATAACATGAATTTTGAGCTCTCTTATATCTTAAACTTTAAAACTCTTATTCCCCATACTTGAGTTATTTAATAGAAATCTACCGTCCCAACTAGCCACAGAACGCTTCCGTGAAAGCGGCACAAAGTTGCAACCAACTCAGCCGTTTTCGCTGCTTGGCGTACACGGTGTCTCGTCCTCTTCAGGCAATTTTTGCGAGACTTCGCTACAACTGAAAGTTTTATTTAAACCTCACCAAGCCTAAAATAAAATTTACAATTGGCCGCTCTTGCACGTGCACATGGAAAGGTACAGAATGCAGACATATATGGCAAAAGAAAGAAGCACTTTATTTTCAAAATGAAAATGCAAAAACATGATTGGTTTTTAAACTGTTTGAACATGAAAATTTTTAAATGATTTATCATCTGCATGAGTATCGTAACACCCATGTTGACAGTCGAAAAAAATGATTGAGTGAAAGGAATGGAAAAATTCATTCCCTCTGTTGCGTAATCTAGATTTGATGATGCTTGTAAATGCAAGCTGAAAAAAATGCCAGAGTGACATAATGTTCTAAACACTCTTATCAGTGTGTATTTACTTTAAGATCACTTCAAGATTTCAGTTTTTCATCCGATTCGTTTGAAATTTGGCCAGGATATATATTTGTTGAAAGTAAACTTTTTATACCTATGTAGCTTTTTCGATTCAGGCCTAACTTTTTTTGAAAAATACGAAATATTGTTTATTTTGGTACATTTTATGGATATTTCAAAAGAATAGAAGTCATTGAGTTTTGATGCTAGAACAAAACCAAAGACAGGTTTAGAATCCTTGGAACTTTTCTAATAAAAGTACAATAGAAAATTTTCCATTTACAACTTTTCGTTTTTTGTTATATGCGATATTTGATCATTAACTAAAACATACACTAATTTTGGGTTTTGAGCTTGATAAAAAAAATTCTTCGAGTAATTGAGAAATTTTCTACCGTAATTTTGTTAGAAATGTTCCAAGGATTGTAAAACTGTCTTCGTTTTTGTTTTAGCACAAAAACTCACTGACTTCTATTTCTTTGAATGTTGACAAATAAGGGTTTGTTAGTAACAAGGCATATGCAAGGCAAATGCCTTCCAGTGGCCGAGTGTACAAAGCGCTTGCGTTCTGTGCTTCCTGCACGGGTTCGAGCTCTGTACGCAGCAGTTAGCGTGAAAAACGGTGACGCGGCAAATCAGGGTCGTTGCCTGTAGTGTGGTCACTGTCCTAAAGGAATGTTACCTGAGCATTAAACGAGAGGAAAATAAGGCCTTAAAGCTCGGGTGTGACTAGGGGCCTGGGGAACCCCTATCATGTACATTCCCTGTAAAGTATCATGTCAATGATACTCAGCCACTTTCTAGTAAAAAAAAAAGGCTTGGTATATACCATAGTAATAAGGCATAAATAATTTTTATCTGAACTGTAATATAATCGGCAATTTATGTAATTGGATGCTGTTTTCATTTTTATTTCTAATACCTCCATGCTTTACTTCATATTCACATTGTGATTGTAATTTACAAAAAAAAATCTTTTATGTAAAAAATATGTACTTCTTTTGTAGTCTGATTCTTATGAAATTGGACTATTACATGTAATTTATAAAAATAAACACAATTTCTTTCATTCATTTTTTCGATTAAGGCATTAGTTTTTTGAAAAACTGAACATATTGTGTCACAATATGTCCTTGGCGAAACGATTGGGGAATTTAAACCCCGATAGTTAGAAACTGAAAAGAAAATAAAGATGGGAAATGCACAGGAAGAGAATTGGATAGGAAAGATAGGAAATTAGGTAAGTAGGATTTATATAGTGCGTGCTTCGCGTGTACCTAGTTAAATTGCATGGAAAAACAACAAAATTTGAAAGACTTAAACGTATTTTATTTTGATGTTGAACACGTGGATAAGGCACACAAAAATATCTGAACGAAATGATAAAAAGGAGAACAAGTGAATTAATGAAAGGTACGCATGGCATCACCGACATGAAGATTCAATACCATATGGTGTTCAAGAATATGGTGCTCCCTGAGCATTTTAAATTGTCAATCATCAAGCGCAAACAACGATTTACGAATGCACAAAATTTTAGGCAACTCTAGACAACCTAAAAGCATAAAATATAGGAAACAATAGATTGCGGTGGAACCTTGACTCAAAAATATAGAACACGCCGCGTTACGGACAACATAAACTCAGCACATCAGCCAAAGGAATCATATTTAAATAGCGCGCCAATAGAAAGCACTGTTCTATGTGCTACTTGATTTGCAAGTTACACTTTAGATCACTTTTCTGAGTCCTTAATACCAATAATTATGTACTTGCACTCTGCTATAATATGTGGCTGGCGACGGTCCAATACCGCTTCAATACTGTTTCTGCTTGAGGCTTGAAGGATTCGCGCAGGGGTGATCAGTCCGTCTTCGTTGTTCCTTCGCTCTCGTAGGCGGTGCTGATAGTCGGCGGCCCTGCACTCAGAGTTCCGAATTTGAGTTTCGAGTACCAGGGCCACTTGACCACTGCAGGACTCGCAGTGACTGGCGTTGTTGTAGACTTTGAAGCCAGGCGGCTCCAATCGGCATGCTGGAGTTTCTTGTGAGCTTGGAGTTGACGTAGAATCATTTTGAGTGCTTTCAGCAGAGTCGTTGATACGTTTGCACTTGCCGTGATCATCACCGCGAAGCTGATGTGCTATGAGCGGTGTTTGTTGCAAGTTAGCACCTCGATGATTGTTGGTGTCCGACGTTGTCTTTGTTCACTTTACACAGATGTTAAAATTTTTTCTTGTGTGGAATGCACGCCGGCGGCGTGCCGGCATGCTACGTTTGCGTGCCCTCAGTTCACGCGCACCTTGTCTTGCACAACTCAACGAAAAAGCCTCCCGATTCCTCATGTGAACTCCTTATATGTCTATCGCCTAGTTCTTTCTCGAAAGTTCCAGAGACTTCGTAGCTACAGAGCAAGTGTTTCACTCCTGATTGGAGTATCTCTTCGTTGTCCTGACGCTTTGAATTTCAATTGGCTATGTGCTTGTGCTCGATCACACCTCGCTAACTTATTGGTTCGTTTTATGCGCAGCCCTCGCTGTCCACGTTAGTCCAGCGTCATGAGTGGCTGTAACACGGAATGCTCGCTGTGTGCCACGCCCCCTCGTAGGCCGTCGTTGGTTTGTGTTTTAAGACTTTGTGTTTGTGTGCGTGTGTTTTTGTGTTGTGTGCGAGCCTATGTGCTTGTGTTTTGTGGATACCCGAGCCAGCAGTCTGGTAAAGTGCTGACCACAAGCTCGACGTTGATGCATGGCACACCCTTGGGATCGCAACACACGAGAACCGAATTAACGCTTTTGCGATAAATTTTCTCCCCTCTGGCGTCCAACGGTTACTGTATCCGATATCATAAACATTCCAATGCTCCAGCTCAACAATATATTGTATTTCTTAACATTGTTTTTTATTGATATTTCAAAAGAATAGAACTCATTGAGTTTTCATGCTAGAACAAAAAAAAAGACAGTTTTAGAATCATTGGAACATATCTAACAAAAGTACAGTAGAAAATTTTCCATTTCCATGAAATAAAAAATTCATGATTTATGGTCCCCTTACACCCCACTGGGGGGGATCTAGTGTCCGTAGCGCCATAAAATTTCAGGGCACAATAGCCCATCACCTAAGGATTCTTTTACGACAAAAAAAAAACAATAGCCCCCAAGATGCCCGTGGGGGCCAAATGTGGCCCGAAGTGATCCCCTCAAATACAAGCATAGGAAGGTGCAATATCAGGAACATTGTTAGAAACAAAGTTGGCGGATATTCATAATTCTGCGTCTATGACGATGAGTCGATATTCGGAAACTACTCTTTCTCTCCTGCTTATCAAATAGTGTGTCAAACAGAGCAAATAAAATATTTTACCACAACACTAATTTATGATGATTCCTGAGCTAATAATACAATCGCAAAATAATTCACCGTTGAGTCGCAGACATCGCAAAGATTTTTTACAAAGCGAACCATAATTGTTTGCAACAAATGTGAAGTTCTGTTCAAAATTAACTACTTAAACAATGTTGTTGTAATATTCTCACGAACGTATGAAATTCTAAATTACTACGCAATTCTAACAATAACAATTTGTAACATGAGTAAGAAAACAAATCACTGATTTCCTATGAAGTTAATTCATGAGACAAATTACATGGTTCTTTAAAATGTCTTGACATAAAGGTCTTAAATTTATAAACATAAATGAATCCCATGACAGCGCATGTCAATGCTTGTACAAAAGACTGAACTAGATATTTTAAACTTGCTAATTAATAAATATTTAATGACGAATGCAATGAAAGAAATAAATTGATGAACATTGTGGGGTGAAACTCTAATTCAGTAAAATATATTAAAATGTACGGTAATGAGCGAAATAACTTTTTACCTTCGTTTTCAGTATGTAACACAGCACACAATGCCTTTTGACAAGTTATCTTAGTCTAAAATTTTTTCCTTGTTTTAGGGATTTGGATGGTCAGTGGAAGTTTTTTCCACGATAAGATATTGTGTAAAACCTGACTTTGATTTACGTTCGTACACACATTTGTAGTGAAGAAGACGAGCATAGAGATACCTATATATAAGCACTGACCCATAGCTCTGTACACACACAAAGATGCAATAATACACAAAGTTATGTAAAGACTCAGAGGTAAGTACACACACACAAAAAAAACGCATTGACCTACAAGGAGAGACTGGGATACTTTATTGCACAAGCAAATAAGCAAATTGCGTGCGTACGCACTGAAACATTTACACACATATCAACCTGTTCAGCAGCCTCTACATGTTCACACCTCACAGACGCACACACAGGCAACCGCCCGGCAGTGAGTGCATGCCTACCCTCACGGTCACTGAGGCGCTCCGTGTCTTGCTTTCATTACAAGGTCAGCACGGCAAGACTGAGGATGCCCATATTCTATGATGTGCTTGTAGCTCTTCCTCTTCTTATTTTTCTTCTTCTTGTATTCTCGTTTTATAATTTGGCATGCTAGTTGATGCGTTCGAATGAAAACTTCTACCTAATGTTAACCTCATAGCCTTAGACGCAAAATAATTCAAATCTGCCCCTGTCTCTTTGAACATTAGCCATTATATCACTACTTCCCATGTTCATTTGCTCATATTTGAATATAAGTGCACATTAACAGTAGTTTTTTAACAATACATCGCTAGTATTATATTTTATAAGTTGCTCGTATAGATTTATATATATATATACATTGTCAAAATAAGATTAAGGCAACAAAGGGAACTCATTTTTTCTTACTTTACTCTCAATCATTTTTGTTTCGACAACTGACATGGGTTTTACGATATCCATGTGTGAATATCAACCACAAGGATCTTAATCTTGAGATATTTGAATGCGTTTTTCGTGTTTTTCTCTCAATCGTGTGTTTCGACAATGTGATTAACAAACACTAAAGGTTTAAGTCTTTAATTTCATTCTACTGCACGATCACCAGTAGAAAAATAACTAAGTCAATGGTACGATGAAATCACCAACACGAGCTGGTTCTAATTTCGGCTTGTCATTAAGCGTTCAGCGTGTTGAAAGTCTCTACTACTGGCTTGAAGATGCAGCTATTTGTAAAGCAGGAAACTTGGCTAAAATACCGGGAATCAAAGAGACGCTCTCTCGTGTCCACGTATCTACCAGCCAGCAAGAGTAGTAAAAAGTTCCATTGACGACCTCACTCCATCTCGAGCAAAGAGAGATGAGTCGAACAATGGGTATGCTGCAAGAGGAGAAAGAAAATCTGCAATAGTTAGTTTGTCTTAATGAAATGAATTACACAAATGATCTGAGATATTCGCACCTTTACCCTACTGAGGCTCCGTATTCGGCGCGAAATGCTTTTAGCTATGAGAAAAGAAAGAAAGAAAAACAAATTATTTCTAATAGAGATGGTCCGAAAGTACCATCATTGGTTTTTAAAATATCTTAAAGTTAATAAACTTAAATGATACTCACACATGAGTATTGTAATACCCATGCCACTAGTCGAAGAGAAATGATTGAGGGCAATATACTCCTAATGTTGCTTAATAATCTACATCTGATGATACATGTAATTATAATTATAAGAGACAACACAATTTCATGGACGATGCATTTTCAGTGTGGGGTGCAAACACTTTTGCCAGTTTACATGCACATGATATAAAACTTTGAAATTCTTGATGCCAGGAAGTAATGCTAGAAATTGTGTAAGGAAATTACACACTTCAAGGTTTTCAAAGTTTTTAATTGGTAACGCAACAGGTAACAAAAAACGTAGGTTCAACAAAGGTTGAGACAAGAACGGAATTTTATTCCGTTAAGAAATCGGTTGGGATGCCCTCACTTCCTCCTAGTTTGCGCGAGGTCAGCTGAGGCACACCGGGAACAGCGCAGCCTAAAAAGAGTAGGAAAAATTGGGTGAGAGTCTATCAACGAAAGCGGCCAAAGTGACAAATGCAATAAACAAAGTAAACAAGTGACCAGGGATTTAAAAAATATGAAGCTTCAAAATCATAGACAAAGCAAATAATAGGATAGGAACGTATTTAAGTATTTTAATAGTATCTCCAGAAGGGCAGGAACATCAGACAAAAATTAGGAGTTAGATGGGCGCACAATTAGAATTTAGGACGCCCTCATCTGCTGTCGGTTGGAAGCTTACCGGACCTGGCCGTAGTTGCGGTATACTGCGCAAAAAGAAAACTGTAAACTAGCGAAATACACAAAACTAGCAAGTTTCTTACAGTTATCTCAATAAAAGTTCAACGTAGAGCACAAATTTAAATTGAAAAACGACCCAAGTCCTAATAACCCTCACCTAAGGAATAACTTTCCGAATGAAGCCATTGGAGCTTTTTTTAGAAAGAGGGTAGGTAAGAGAAGGAAAAATAACGAAAAGACGATAGTAGAAGAATGCCATTCAGAGCAAGTATCAACAAGAATTAAACGTTTTTAAGGTTTGCTAAACGGGCTCTCAATACACTTAGGTAGCTTGACAGCCAAGCAAGTTCGGCTCGACAGAACCGGTAAGCAAGTTCGGCTCGACAGAACCGGTAAGCAAGTTCGGCTCGACAGAACCGGTAAGCAAGTTCGGCTCGACAGAACCGGTAAGCAAGTTCGGCTCGACAGAACCGGTAAGCAAGTTCGTCTCGACAGAACCGGTAAGCAAGTTCGGTTCGACAGAACCGGTAAGCAAGTTCAGCTCGACAGAACCGGTAAGCAAGTTCGGCTCGACAGAACCGGTAAGCAAGTTCGGCTCGACAGAACCGGTAAGCATGTTCGGCTCGACAGAACCGGTAAGCAAGTTCGGCTCGACAGAAATGGTAAGCAAGTTCGGCTCGACAGAACCGGTAAGCAAGTTCGGCTCGACAGAACCGGTAAGCAAGTTCGGCTCGACAGAACCGGTAAGCAAGTTCGGCTCGACAGAACCGGTAAGCAAGTTCGGCTCGACAGAACCGGTAGTCAAGTTCGGCTCGACAGAACCGGTAAGCAAGTTCGGCTCGACAGAACCGGTAAGCAAGTTCGGCTCGACAGAACCGGTAAGCAAGTTCGGCTCGACAGAACCGGTAGTCAAGTTCGGCTCGACAGAACCGGTAAGCAAGTTCGGCTCGACAGAACCGGTAAGCAAGTTCGGCTCGACAGAACCGGTAAGCAAGTTCGGCTCGACAGAACCGGTAAGTGAGTTCGGCTCAACAGAACCGGTAAGTAAGTTCGGCTCAACAGAACCGGTACGTAAGTTCGGCTCGACAGAACCGGTAAGTAAGTTGGGCTCGACAGAACCGGTTAGTAAGTTCGGCTCGACAGAACCGGTAAGTGAGTTCGGCTCAACAGAACCGGTAAGTAAGTTCGGCTCAACAGAACCGGTACGTAAGTTCGGCTCAACAGAACCGGTAAGCAAGTTCGGCTCAACAGAACCGGTAAGTGAGTTCGGCTCAACAGAACCGGTAAGTAAGTTCGGCTCAACAGAACCGGTAAGCAAGTTCGGCTCAACAGAACCGGTAAGTGAGTTCGGCTCAACAGAACCGGTAAGTAAGTTCGGCTCAACAGAACCGGTAAGTAAGTTCGGCTCGACAGAACCGGTAAGTAAGTTCGGCTCAGCAGCCTAGTAAACAGTAATAATTGAGGCGGCTCGAAAGCCTAGTAGATAGTAATAGTTGAGGCGGCTCGAAAGCTTAAGTAAATAGTAATACCGCTCTGAATGGCTAGTTAAACAAAATAAACATGAAACACACACATTCATACAAACCAAGTCAGGAGCACGGTCAAAGAAAAAAAACCAAGATTACGAGAATGTTGGCGAATGCACAGGCGTTGTGCAGCGCTTTCGAGTTTGATTTAAATCCTTCGTAGTTACACACGACGAGTAAACAGTCCAGTTAAGTGCGTCGCGTTATGGTAAATATAAAGCCTCTCATATGAATAAAAGAGGTCTCACCGACATCGCTTCCTCCTCCGCCCCCGGTCAACTGTAAGCCTCTAAAGTTCAAACTGAAAGGTACCTGAGAGGCGCACACGGAAATTCTCAACAATTACTTGTTTCGGCAAATGTTTCAAAATTTGATTGCAGGGAAGCATGAAAAAAAATATACATATAAGCATAAAAACCGCGGAAATTACAAGTTTTGTATTTCTAATTTAAACAATTTAAACAATTTATTTACCACAAGTGATACAGAGGTAGAATTTTTCTTAAGTCTAGTACAATGGTCAAATTTGAGTATAGCTACCTGTGGGCCCGGATAAGTTCAGCGACTTCTAGGGCATCCTACCATCACGTTATTCTAGGGTGTACAAAAATGTTTAACCTAGTTCACTTAACCTAGTTTCGCATTCGACTGATCATTGAGATAATCAACTCGATATTTTATGCTGTATTTTACAATATAGGTCAAGTCGGCTATATTTAACAGTATGTTCGATAAAACGATTCAAGAGCAGAGAGAAGATTGGTTATGGTACACAAGGCAAGTTACCCTTTATGACATTATCATTAGTTACATGTAGGAGGCAAGATTTCGACACGGTGATCTTACACGACTAGTATTCTGATAGGAAGTGAGACTCAAGATGTCTTTTGAATACTTTGTAAGAATTACATTCACGGATCTCTGCTGGTATAGAGTTCCAAGTTTTGGTTCCAACAAAGAGAATACTGTGTTGCGACCTGGCCTTTGAATAATAAGGAAGCATGAATTTACTTCTATTTCGGGTTAGATGGTCGTGATGACCAGTTTGTGCAGTCAATAATTGTCTTAGGCTATTGTCGCCATCATTTCTTAATGTTTTGTAAATGAAGTTACAGATGGAGATTTTGTAGAGATCCGAAAGTTTAAGTATTTGTAAATTTTTGAAAGAATCATTTGTGTGAGCATTATATTCTAGGTTCTTTACCGCTCTGACAGCCCTTTTCTGCAGAGTAAAAATTTTGTTGGTTTTATTTTTATCAGTTCCGTGCCATGCTTCTATTCCGTATTGCAAGTATGGAGAAATGAGCGTTCGGTAGAGCATTTGTAAAGCTGTTTCAGGCAGAAAATTTTTAACTTTATTTAGGATTCCGATGGATTTTGATAATTTAGAACTAATATGAGTGATGTGCTCTTTGAAGGTCAGATGTTTATCTATTATGATGCCCAGAAACTTACATGAGTTGGTTTCTTCGATTTCACCTTCGCCAATTTGAATGCATGGGAGAGATACATCTTTCTTGTATGAGAATGTAATATAATTTGTTTTATCGATATTTAGGCTTATTTTATTAGCTTTGAGCCACCATGAAACCTTGTGAAGTTCAGTATTTATACTCTCCACAATCATAGCAGGATTTTGGTTCGGAAGGACCACAGAAGGCGTACTGTCATCGGCAAAAAGTATGAATTTGAAGAATGATGTAGATTTTACAATATCATCGATAAAAATCAGAAACATGAGAGGCCCAAGAACAGATCCTTGTGGAACTCCATGGATAATTGTCTGTGGGTCTGATTTTGCGTCGTCAATGACAACGTATTGCTTCCGATTTGTTAGGTATGATCTGAACCAATCATGGGCAATCCCTCGAATGCCATAACAGTGTAGTTTCGAGAGTAGTATTTTATGGTCCACACAATCAAATGCTTTTCGAAAGTCAAGAAATACAGAGATGACAGGCTTTCCTTCATCTATATTAGAGTAGAGGAATTGTAAATGATTTAATATAGCCTGTGTTGTTGATTTTTTAGAGCGAAAACCGTATTGTTTATCGTAAAGAAATGATTTTTGTTCAAAATAAGAGTACACTTTTTTATACACAATCTTTTCGAATACTTTGCTAATAATTGGTAGAATGGAGATAGGTCGATAATTGTTTACACAGGTTTTTTCACCACTTTTAAAGATAGGGGTTACTCTAGCAACTTTGAGGGACTTCGGGAAAGTGCCTAGTAAGAGAGACTGATTAATAATATTTGATATCAGTGGGGCTACAATGTCAGCAATAACTTTAAGTACTTTAGTCGGAAACGTTTGTAACCCACTCGATTTATTTTTCATGTTGTTTATGCACGTAATTACATCGGAGGAGTTTTTAGGCGTAAAGAAAAAGAAGTTGGGTTCTCGAATATGATCCATAAATTCCAGGTGATCAGTAGGTTCACTTGGAATACCATCAGCTATGATTTTCCCTACGTTTACGAAGAAGTTGTTAAAGAGATTAGCAATTTCTTTCTTCTCATGATATTTTACATTATCTTGAACAATATATTCAATTTTCTTTTAAGCGGCATTATTCGGTTTACAGCATGAGTTAAGGAGATACCAAGTCTTTTTAACGTCAGTTTTGAATTGAGTAAACTTGAGCGTAAAGTAGTTCTTTTTTGATGTTCTTATCTGATTTGTTACATAGTGTCTGAATCGGTTATATGTTTCTCTAGATATTTGTCCTTCGCAAAGGAGGGCTAGGTACGCTTAACGTTTCTTTATATTTATCACGATGTCTCTAGTAATCCAGGGCTTTTGTTTATTTTTCGGGGTAACTGTACGAGTTACAATTGGGCAACACTGATTGAATGCGGTGATTATAGTTTCAGTCAACTTTACTACTGCTTCATCAATGCTCGTAGTATTATTGTTTTGTTGAGAGATGTGCAATGTAGGCATTGATTCTTCTAGAACGGTGCGCATTTCTTCAAGATTTGATTCGTTTATTTTACGATTTGAGTAAGTTTCAGCCCGTGCCTTGGTGCAGGCAATATAGGCATTTTACTTAATAAGAAAAACTGGGAAGTGATCTGATAAGTCAGAAGTAATTATTCCAGCAAGAAAATCATTAGGGTCTGTCATAAAAATATTGTCAAGCAGCGTAGCACACTCTGAGGTTATTCGTGTAGGCTTTGTAATGATCGGAAGGAAGGATTGAGACTGAAAGGTAGTTAGGAAATTAGAGATTGGTTCATGGCTTTCATGTTTCAGTAGATCATAATTGAAGTCACCGCATATTATTATGTCATTGTATAAGGGCCTGTTGAACTGAGAAATAATACGATTCAATTCATTCAGGAAGGATATAGGACAGGCTGTAGGAGGCCTATACACCGTTCCAAGCACAATGCGTTTACCATCTCTAAGAAGTTCTACGAAGAGTGATTCTATATGATCCTGATTCATTGTTGCACTTGCTATGGTTCTCGAGTCTATGTGGTTAGATATATATGTGCTGATGCCTCCGCCCCGCTGGTTTTTTCTTAGCGAATGGTAACTATGATAATTTTCAAATCGAATCATGTCTTTAGTCGAGTCATCTAGCCAGCTTTCGGTGAAGCTAATCACGTCTAGGTTATATTTAAGGTCAGTAATAGTACATTGTATCTCTTCCAATTTTGGATAGAGTGACCTACAGTTCCAACACAGGAGTGAGAAATCTCGGTCAGTTATTCGTATAGTTTCGTTGAATTTTGATATATTAGTATACCTACACTCTTGAGAGTCGTTTAGGTTTGGATATATTCTGTTCAAATGATTGAAATCTGGATCGATTTCCTCAAATATCTCAGGGTGATCAGTCATTTAAAATAAGTAAACAGTAAGAATTAGGTACTATAGAGCTTAAAACGAAATACAGAGTCAAGCTTAAAGGGATATTCCCGTCTAAAAAGTAGCTTATTAAGTAGGAGAGAATAGAGTAAAAAGAAAAATCTAGCGCGATTTCGTGAGTACACACAAACTCAGTCCATGAGCGAGTGATAATGGAGTTCAATATCACAACATTGGTGCAAACAGATTGCTAAGGGCGTTTTCACAAGTTCACATACAACAGGTAATAAGTTTCTAAAGATTATGACGACAATGATACAATCAGCTAATATGGTTTACGCGTAATAATAACTGTAGTGGTAAATAAAGAAGAATTCACAGTAACATTGGTTGGTTAAAAATTACTAATTGCGATGTTACAAAATGTGACACACAGATGTCATAGATGTTTACACACACATCTATTATTTATTTGTTATAATATTGGAGTTCGATATCACTACATTGGTGCAAACAGATTGCTGAGGGCGTTTTCATAAGTTCACACACAAGAGGGAATAAGTTTTAAAGATTATGATGACAATGATACAATCAGCTAATATGGTTTACGTGTAATAAAAACTGTAGTGGTAAAAAAAAAAGAATTCACAGTAATATTGGTAAGTGAAAATTTGCTGATAGATTATAATGACAATGATATAATCAGATTATAAGAAGATTACAACGACAATGATATAATCAGCTAATATGGTTGTACGATGGCAGTGGAGGGCAGAAGCGATTATCGGATTATAAGAAGATTACAACGACAATGATATAATCAGCTAATATGGTTTACGCGTAATAATACTTAAGTGGTTAAAAAGAGAAAAAAAATTCACAGTAACATTGGGAGGTGAAAAATTGCTGATTGCGTTGTTTCAAAAGTTCACACACAGCCGTCATAAATGTTTACAACACATCTGTTATACATTTGTATAGATTCAGGTTAAACCAACATCAAGTTGAGGTTAACTGACATGATACCTAATTGAGGTTAAATTAACACGAAATTGACATATCTAATATAGGGGATCACCTAGTCTAGTCACCCATGATCTGCTGTGATGACATATTCAGTTGTTGCATCAGGTATTGCTCGAGGTCATCTGGCGTGTTGATCTCGCGGCGTCTTGAATCTGGGTTTCGTGGGTTGAATATGAAGATGTTTCCATCCTGTGTTCGTGGGATTCCAACTTTATCCGGGAATTTCCTTTTGGCCATCCTCAGAATGTACATGGCGTTAGCTCGTGAAGGTATGAGGTATTCATTTATGAAGAAGAACTTTGGTTTCTTCTCTCGGCAGGCGTTGAGAATTTCACGTTTTTTGTTATAATGTTCTAGTTCAAATGCTATGTTTCTTTGATCTACGTTCCCAGTTACTGTTTTTTTCCCCATTCTTGTAGCTGACGTGATGTCAGTGTCGGTGAGGTCAATGTTGATCTTGTCCTTCAGAAGATGGCAGACGGTTTCCTTGCAGATTTCGTTCGAGTGTGATTGTGGTAGATCCTTACCAGAAATGACGAGAGTACATTTTTTGTCTTCAATGGCTCGGCGCTGATCACTTTTTTCCAACTGGTCGAGACGGAGGGCTAAGCTATCCATTTTCTCATTCTGTTCTTCGAGAGTTTTCTTGTGCTCTGCTTCTTTTCCCGCTACTGTTTCAACTAGTGTTTTAAGGTGACTTATTTCAATTTTCATATTATCAATGTCACTCTTAAAATTTGTCATCACTGAGTCGAAGTATTTTATAAGGACAGATACCACTTCTTTGCCATCTTTCGTTAGGTTAGACACATCAGGATATTGACCAAACTTCGGCTGATATTCGTCGCTGTTATTGTTGCCGCAGCTGTTGTTATTGCGTTGCTTCTTGGGTACCATCTTGGAATTGAGAGAGTTCGTTTCCTCGTGTACGCGAGGGATGAGCACTTTCACACTTTTTGAGGGAATATTTTTACACTTAGTTCGATGATTTTTTATTTGTTGTTTGTTTAAGTCATATTTGAATTCTCATGGCGAGAATGTGTACCCATTCAGGTTAGGAGTACATTCTTTCTAGCGTTATGCACTTTGTTTCGGAGCGAGCGCAACACACGTCCGTGCCACACGGAGTCTCTCAGGAAATTAAATTAATTTCTTTTAAACATAACGGTCCTTAGTTGACAAGAATTTTATTGAATCATACTATTATTATTATTATTATTATTATTATTATTATTATTATTAAATAAAGCAAAGCAACCCCAACGGGACGGATCGTGGATTCATAGATTTCACATAGGAAACCCCGCCAGCATCAACTCCACGAACAGTGAAACAAAAACAAAGAACAAAGAAAAAACTGAAGGAAGAAAGCAGGAGAAGGAGAAGAATACATCAACCATGCAACAACCAGGAGTTGACAGCACCCTTGAAACCACCCAACGAACCCAAATCAGACACGGCAGAGGGAAGGGAGTTCCATCGGGTAACGGAACAAGGGACAAAGCAACGGCTATACTGCGAAGTCCTACATCTAACTTCCCTCAGCTCAAAACTATGAGCAGCAGCAGCAGCAGCACCACGGGTAGCCCGAATCTGCTCGGCCCGTGGGGGAAGCATATGGAACAACCAGTGCCTTCTATTGTTGAATAGATTATAAAAAACCCAAAGTTGGGCAACTAGCCTTCTGTGCGCCAGAGACGGCAGCACCAAACCCGGACTTTGCGCTGATGCAGATCTTACAATGCGATCCAAGAGACGCAGAGCCCCAAAAAGGCGAACAATACTCGAGCAGAGGAAGAAGAAAGGCACAGAAGCCACTCCGCACCAACTGAGGGTCCTGATAAATTATACCAATTACCCTCAGGATCCCCAGCCTTTTGGAGACCTGTGAAACTACCCTCCGCACATGAGCCTCAAATGTGAGCCTCCCGTCAAACCGCACACAAAGGAAATCAAGTTCAGGGTAAACCTCAATAACTCCCCGACCTATGACTAGCTCACCGAACGGGGGCTCACTGGTCCTGGATCTACTCACTATGAGCGCCTTTGACTTACTAGGATTAAGTGGCATATTCCACTTCAAGTACCATTCGTTGATGCGTAACAAATCAGCATTCATATCTTCCACCTCCGCTGGACGCAACATGGGACCGGGCAAAACGGCGACCAATGACGAGTCATCAGTATAAGCAATAAAATTACTTCGCACAAGATCAAACATCTCACTGGTGTACAAAACAAACAAGAGAGGACCAAGTACACTCCCCTGAGGCACACCTGAGACAACTTCACACCAGTCACCCGCCACTCCGTCAACCACCACTCTCTGCCTTCCCCTATTGAAAATCGGGGACGGTGCACCGGTGGAATATGGTTGACAGGGCTTATTATCCGCGATTTATTGGTCATTCGGCCATCCGACCGATAAAACAACGGTACACCGCCCAATTTACGAGCATGTTATGATCGGCACTGCCATCCGCGGCCTCCCGTCCATACACCGTCTTTAACTCGCGGTATCTAGTAGCGATGTTGACTTGGCCAAGGACGGCCATCTAGCTCAGAAACGCTGATACCGTGTTTTTCTGGCACTTGTTTCTCATGCCCTCAAACAACTAAAATTAATCTATGTTAAATAACCTCTTAATTTTGAAATGAAATGAACAAAATAATAATGAAATAAATATAAAAAGCTATTCTGAAATTTTACATTTTTGCTTTACTAATTATAAAACCTTTCACACTGAGATAAAAATTAAAATATTCAGGCCTCTATGAATAGGATGTTTTATTCCAGATTAGATTATAAGTTTGTTAAAGCCTCCCTAACCGCCAAACAAATAGAGCGTATCGGAGAGGAAGGAGAAAGGCACCATTCAGTATGGAGATAAGAGAATGAGGAATCTAAGCAGAATATGAGAGTAAGATGAGAAAGAAGTTCATGAAATAAGATAAAAGTTGAGGAAAAAAGTCCGAGGTACTGAAAAACCGTGCAGTAGTGAATCGAATAAAGGTGGTCCTTAACCCAACAAAATCATTTTATTTCAACAAAAAGAAGCCCTACCTAACTCTCAGCTCGGGCCCTCACATTTTTCCCCTGGGAGCGCTAATTCCCACATATACAATAGTTGTATCTCCCTGAGGGGATGTTTTATTCCAATCAAGCCTAATAAAATATGTATAATTGGCAGAACAATTATATGAGCAAATCTCATACAAGAAAAAACAGTCCGTAAAGCAGGCGATAGAGAAGATCCATTTTAAAAACGAATTCATATGAACGTTTCAAGCTCTTGGCTCATTTTAAAAAAGGCTTGTAGATAAATCGAAAATTAATTCAATGCTCGCACAATTTGGACAGATCCGTTATAGACAAAAATCTTAAAGAATACGTGGATGAAAAACTACACGTAATAGCCTACAAACAGAAGTAAATTGTGACAATGATAACAATATTAAAAGAAATGCAATAGTTTAATAAGAGAATAACTGTTCATCGGTTTATTATTTAGATACCGTCTCGAAATAGTGAGAGATACCTACGATAAAAATCAAAATACGATGAATACATTGAATAAGTCGATAATTATAAATTTTTAAGACACTAATAGCTTAAAAAGTTAAACTTTTCATTGGACATAATACTGTCAGGCTGCAGCGGAGACGGCATGGGAACGGTCTTTTGGAAACTACAGAAATTTCTTTTGAATTTCTTGAGTGCAACTTTAGATTTCAGTCTACCACTCGTAACTTTTGAAATGATTCACCTAATGAGTTCAAATTACTCTCAAATGAAAGATAAAAAACATTCTTATGGAAAATCGTACATGCCAACATTCTTGAGCACTCTCAGACAGCAAAATTCATTTGCCATGAAAATTACAGTTGGTAGCTGACGAGGAATTCTTGCTAGTCAAAGCTGTCAGCTAAAAAATTGGTAAATTTACCTAAAACTTTAACTTGCGGATATTTATAATGTAATAAGGTATTTAAATGCCATTTAATCATTTATTACAGTTTTCATTAAATAATACTATCCTGTTATTCATCTTAGCCAAAAATTTTATCTGCACTCGAGTTAGAGATGGCAACACTGCTCGCGCGTTGGCAAGACGTCAAGCTCTTTCGAAGTTTCACGGCGGCCGGGCGGCGGCAGTTATTTGAATTGTGTTGTGGCAGTTGTGCGTCTCAGATGTGGTGCTGGTTTCTGACTCATTTAATAAGTTTCAAGCAATGTCAGAATGTATTTCAGTGCAAGTGTGTAGTACGTTAGAGTGTATCTTATTTTTGAAACAATTTTTGCTCTGAAAAGGTATAAGGTGTTCGCTCCCAAGTGAGTTTCTTATTCCATTGAAGACGTTATGCCGGTATGGCATGTTGTCAAGCGCCGATGAAGGTGACGATTGAGACAACAAGTGCCTTCAACCTTGTCGTCTGAATAATTTTTTAGTGTGAATGAATTGTAATGAATAGTAATGATGTGTTTATTCACTATAAATTCCTTTCTTATTTTACAGTAATTGTTAACACAATTTAGCTTCAAACTTCTAAGTTGCAGTATAATTCCACTTGAGAAACCTTTGACAAGAAACAATATGCAATATTTTCAATTTAGATGTACCGATAGTTTCGGTATCGGCCTTTTCTATTATCTGTACATCACTAGTTTTCAATTTATTAGTAAGAAAATTAAACTTCAATAAATATTTGACGAGCTGCGTAATAAAATTACGGAATAACGATGTTTAAAGAAAAAAACATCAATATTTACCTAAATTCGTTCGCGGAAATTAAGAATTCTCTTTCAAAGAATCTCCAAAGGAACACATTTAAGAACGTTTTAATTGAATGATATTTTGCTCACTGATGCATAATGTTTAAGTTATTAACCTGTGAAGTTATAGGAACTTTGTATATAAAAGCGGAGAAACGGACACGTAAATATGATGTAATACAGCATGACGTGATGCTAGGTTAAATTAGATTAAGTAACGTTAGATTAGCTGAATAAACTAACCTAAAATAACTTAACTTAGCCATACTGACACTTATGGTTACCGCCAAAATACCGGGCGTATTTCAAGAATGCAGGTACGATGCAGCCGAATATATAATGCTAATTTAACCTGAACGTAATTCATGTTATAGCTTGAAAATTACGTATCAGCGAGCAAAATGTCATTCGTGTAAAGCGTTCGTATATGAGCTCTTTTAGTGATTCTTTAAAACAGAGGTCGTGATTTCCGTGAACGCATTAAAGTAAATACTAACCGAATAAAACTCCTTAATCACCTGATGAACATTAGCATTATTGATGAGTTAGAGTTGAATTATATTTTGAATTGAGGAGCTTCCTACTAGCAAACGTTGCGTGATCGTAGGCTAGTGATGTACAGATATATCGGTAGCGGCAAAATCTGGCCGATATTTCATCGATACTTTCCAACAATACGTACTTTATCGTGAAAATAAGGTCATAATTCGTTTAAAGAAAAGTATAATCAACTAAAGAGCCTATTCATACCAAGTAAATTAGCTAAATTTTGAATTACATCGTTTAATCAGGCCCGCTAAGTGAATTTACTACGTTGAATTCCCGATGTCACGGACGGTCTATGTCAAAACTTTGTGGCATAAATAGTTATACACAGTGGGTACCTAAAATTATTATACTTTTACAACTAAAACATTTTTAGCTAACAAAAATTAAACCTATCATATATAGTTGAAAGCGCATTTTAAAGTTTTTATAAATTAAACATAAAAATAACTGAAAATTCTATTTTAATTGAGCTTGTAGGTCGTAAAATATTACAAAGCTAATTATTTTATTTCAATTGAGCATGCAAATCGCCGTTCATCACAAATCTTGCATTTTTCTTCTATTTTAAGATGTTTGAAAAAAATCACGAACAATCTTATAGTTGGTTGCGTGTTAGCGCATCTCTCCGGTTTCGGATCCTATCGAATATTAATGTTTTCTTTTCGTCAAAGTATGTATTTTGGTGTGAAAAACATGAAAATGATAACCATATTGCGGAGAAATTATTTTTTCGGTCTACTTTTGAAAACATTTGCTATTACAACTAGTCTACATTTATTTGCAATACGGTTTGATACATCTATTGCAAGGATTTCGTTTTGTTATTTTATTGCAACAATATAGTTAACAAAGCTAGAGCAGTTCTATTATTCCTAATCGAAAACTTTATTGGTAATATTGTTATATTATTAGATACATTAGTTAATAATTTTATTGCATTACTCATATTGGGCTTATAATGATTTTATTTTAATAAAATTGTAAAAGTATCGGTGACTTGACTTGGATTAATTTGAATTTGACATGGATTAATTTGAACTTGACTTGGATTAAATTGAACTTGACTTGGATTAAATTGAACTTGACTTGGATTAAACATCCAATGAATAGAGGTGATTTGAGGTTGATTTGAAGCTGTTCACCGACCAAAGTTGGTCGCAGTATGGACGTATTAAGGGCGCAGTATGGTCGCGGAGACTGGACATTTGACCCTTAAATAGACGATAAACCAACCTCAAATCGTCCATGTTTCCACTCATATTCCATAGGTGCACCGTCCTCGATTTTCAATAGGGTCGTCCAGCCAAAAACTCTTCACATATCGATAACAACTTGCCACCAACCCCTGCGAGTGCCAACCTGTGCAAAACACCTACGTGGCTAACTCGATCGAAGGCCGCGCTGAAATCCAACTGTACAACCACAGCCTTACGACCCGCATCCAAAGCAGTTTGAAGCAGGTGGGACTAGGATAATAGCGCGTCTGTACAGCCTAAGCCACGTCTGTAAGCAAATTGAGCTGCAGGGAGGAACCCCATACTCTCACAATATCGCGACAATCGACCCACAATTAGCCGCTCGAACACTGCTATTACTGGGGTGATAGAAATGGGACGATAATTCTCCACCAGCGGAGAAGGAGGACCCTTAGGGACAGCCGTCACATTGGCTGATCTCCAGCAACTCGGAAATTGACCAGACCTAATCAGTAACCTAAAAATGACACTAAGTTTGGGAGCTAGCACCTCAGCCGTCTCCCTGAAAAAACAGCGGAAACACACCTGACGGGTCGACCCCACCACCCACATCAAGTTCAGAGAGTAAACGTCTAACCTGTCCAGACCTAAACGCAAGCGAGCGAACAACACAAGGGTCTTGGGTAGCATGTGGGACGCAATACAAAATTCTTCCTACACTGCTTACCATCAAATTGAGTGGCGAGCAACTGCGCTTTCTCTACAGGATTAACCACCAGTGCCCCTCCAGGGCCTAGGAGGGCAGGAAGAGAAGGCCTAGCTCAAAATACAGCTCCCTTCAACGTAACCCACCATTTGTGCGAAGACGAGGAGGAATTGAGGGCATCCCGCAGTCGCCGATCACGCCGCTCACGAGCCCCGGCGTAAACTGCCTGGGCTTCATTACGAGCTCGCAGGTAAGCCTCCCACCCAGGTGGGGTCTTAGACCTAGCCCAAGCGCGGAACGCTGTCCGCTTCGCATCAAAGGCAGCTTTGCACTGACCATCGAACCAAGGTTTATCAGAAGACTTGACACAGAGAACCACCTTCGGGACATGACGTTCGACCACATCAGCAACCGCTTGATTCAGCAAGTACAAAGGTGCCCTGGAGCGTAAAATCTCACCCCAAGGGAAACCCCGTACAGCCCCCCTAACAGTAGTCCAATTGGTTTTGTTCTTCAACATAACCACCCGGCGAGTGTTCAAAACATGTACGGCTTGACGAACAAGTAAACAACACTCAAGCACACAGTGGTCAGAGGTACCCAAAGGGGGAGCAACGGAAACCCTGACCACATCAGGAACATCTGTTAGCACCCAGTCCAGGCAGTTCCCGGCAACATGAGTCGATCGAACCCTGAACAAGTTGCGTGCAGCCAGACAAGTTGGAAAAGTCTAAAGCATTATGACCATGCACATCCGGGGGCGAAACGGAACCCAACCACTCAGTGTGGTGTGCATTTTCATCACCCATGAATACAAAGACTGCCAAAGACTGCCAAAGACTGAGCTCTTGCCATCAAATCCAACAGGCAATCGTATAAAGAACCATCATGCCTCAACACGCACACATACATAAATACATACCTATGCATCAAGGCAATCACAATACATATGCGTTCTTTAAAAATACTGTGCGATGTACTGAAATATAGGATAATGAGCAAAGGAAGTTCGTGACCACTTTTTCAGTAGGTGTTGCTGCTTACAATTTCTTAGGGAATATCGAAGCGATGTTTAATTAAATATTGAAAAAAGATCATTGGGTGATAAGCGTCTTATTTATCATATGTGGGTGATCGTGTTACAAATTTATATATACATATTTTTTTCATAAATGCTTTGCAATAATGAAGTGAAATAAAGTATTGAGTAGTGACACATTCACCCATCTACGCACACATATATAGCGTGCACACGCACTCATATTTACAAGTAAGCATGTGCGCAAATATCAGCGTAAACGAGTCAATATAAACCAGCATTCCAATCCAGGGCCTCGGAGAAAATATATTTTGTCACGGCATGAATTTTATGAAATTTCCGTTCTAAAAGTAGTGGCACAAAACAGTCTACCTGAGTCAGAAACATGAAAACGATTGTTTTACAACGGTTCCCAAGTACAGAAAATCCTAGGTTGAGGTTGTTAAAATATACTTTGGAGCGTAAGAGATGGTATGATAATATGCACTACACTAGCTTAACAAATGAACATTTTTGGACGTGAATAAGAAAGAAGACATGAATGCCCTATAAGGGTTGCATATTAGAAAAAAAGAATCATATTATCTTTGTAATATGTAATATGGTGCAGAATCTCTTCAGTTGATAAACACACACACACATAGGTACCATGACGGTCTAGTTTGATGCCTACACAAAAACGGAGAAGAACAACATAAAATGCATCCTTCGTGTGGTTTATCTAGTCCAGTGCACGCAGGTGTATGTGCACATATTCCTGAAATGTAGTTTGGAGCACAGCTCTAGGCCACGATGAGTCGCCGCCTCACGACGCTGCCAACCTCCCTGCAGCGACGGAGCCTCAAGTCTCCAGAAAAGGGAGCCAGCAGCTCCTTCACAGCCGAGGCAGGCCACAGAGCCCCCAGAACCAGCGGGATTTACCCTCCTTCCCTTGCCGGAGCAAGGTTAGGGGGCAGCCGCTCTCATATATGCCGGCAGCTGCAGGATACTGTTACCCTCGGCAGGCTGGTAATGGGGCAAGGGAGGCTTGTCCGCGATCGTCCTCAAAAATTCATCAAGTCTCCCCTCGAACGACTTCAGTATCCCCTCAAACTCCCGGATACCCGTCGGAAGACAGTTGAACAGACGAGGTCTCATGACAGAGAACGAGTTTTCATGTCTCGTCATGATGCTCGCCAGCGCCCTGCTACTAAACGCTGGGATGATACAGGTTTTCCCTCGCCGAATGTGCCGCGGGGCTTGAATTCGCATCGCCTGGTCCCTGAAATTCGGTGCCAAGCCATTCAAAATCTTCCAAGTATATATGATGGGGTACCTTTCACGGCGACGCTGCAGTGAAAACAGGGACAGGTGCGATAGCCGTTTCCAGTAGTCGAGCGACCGCATACCTTCGATCCTTGCAGTGAAGATCCTCTGCACGCCCTCCAACTTCTGTACTTCGCCGACAGTGCTCGGACTCAGAGCTGGCAACAGTACTCCGCCAACGGGAGGACTAACGATTTGAACAATTGAAGCATCAGTGGGACTTCCCTCGGCTTAAAGGTTCTCAGGATCCATCCAATCTGGCGTTTGCACCTAAGCACCACCTGGTTAATGTGCTCTCCGAAGCTACCGTCATCCGAGATCACGACCCCCAGATCCCTGACTGAAGACTTGCGTTCAATCGCTGAACCACCAGCAGGGCTGTACGCATACGAGGCGTCAGGGTGCAAGCCGTACCGCATCAACTCAAATTTATTTTCATTGAAGGTCATGTTATTTCGTGTCGCCCACTCGATAATCTTTTGGAGGTCACTCTGAAGAGCCATGCAATCCTCCACCGTACCATTGGTTTCAAGACCCTGGTGTCGTCAGCGAAGGATGAGGCTCGTGAGGGCTACAAATTGACATCGATGTCCATAATGTGGACCAGAAAAAGGAGTGGACCCAGAACAGAACCCTGAGGCACACCACTCACCCCCACTGACTCCGTCGAGCGGCTCCTGTCAACTGAGACAACCTGTTTTCTATTTGTTATAAAGCTGTGAATCCATTCCAGGAGCACATCACTGATTCCAAAAAGACTGAGCTTCCTAAGCAGCACGCCATAGTCCACTTTATCGAAAGCCTTAGCGAAGTCCAGATACACCACGTCCACAGCGAGTCCAGAGCCAAGCGCCTCCGTAACATGCCGCTGATGCTCCAACAATTGCGAGAGTCACGACCGTCCCCTTCTGAAACCATGCTGATTGTCGTTCAGTAGGTCGTGGCTCTCGAGATACGTAACAAGTCGTTTAACTACAATCTTCTAAAAAAATTTAAATTAGATGGGATGTTGTGGCGATCGGACGATAATGGTGCACACACAAATTAGCAGGAGAAGGCTTTGCGCCCCCCTTGTGCACCGGAATAATTACTCCCAATTTGAGAGAAGCAGGCACACATCCCCTATCCATGGATGATCTTCACAGGGCATGTATTGGGGCCTTCAGTTCCTCACAACAGTTTTTTAAGTGGATCGGAGGAATCCTGTTCGGCTTCGCTACGGACGTGGACGACAACTCCTTTATGCATGCAACCAGATCGTTCTCACCGAACTGGATATCGTCCAGGTGGGAGTGCCTGTCTTCCTCGAGTAGTCCGTGCATGAGGCATAGAGAGTCCGAGTCTCTCGGCCTACTAAAAACCGACTCGTACTGCTTCCTCAGCACCTCAGCTTTGGCCGAAGAGTCATCAACGAGCTCGTCCCCAACATGAAAAGAGCCAATCACGGACTTGGTCTTAGACTTACTCCGTGCGTACCCATAAAAATACTTCGGATTGTTGCGGATTGCCTCAATCACCCGCCTCTCCCTAGTCGCAGTCTCAAGCTCATGCGACTATATTAGCTGGTGCTCGATCAGCTCTGCCCTGCACGGTAATTTCTTTCTGATGGCTGGGCTGACCGCCCCAAGCAGCAGCCCACGTATACGTGCTCTCTTCCGCATTATTATCTTACGATCTCTTGGAATTGACACCTTGCAGACTGCTAATTTCAGAGAGGGGCGTATTTTGAACAGACCTCCGTCACGACACCACATAGATCTTCAAATATGATCAAGGGTAGCATGCCCTCACTTCTGAGAGCCCAGTCGATTCCTGTAAGTTCTTCACTTATACTGCTCCAGACGGTACGGGAGCTCATGAAGTTAAGTGAACCTAAGATACTCCCATAGTTCGGCTCGGCGTTGGACTGTTGGTTGGCCCATCCAATATCAGCTGTAATTATCAGTCTGTGGTCCGACAACGATGTGTCTTCCACAACCATTTCCCTCACCAGTTCACCATGGTTGGTACTGACTAGGTCTAGTAAGCTATCCAGCCTAGTTGGGCTGTTAACCGATTGTTCAAGCGCGAACTTGTCCATGAACTCAAGGAAAGATTTAGCCTGAAGTCGGTCCTCCTGGGAACCGCCGTAGACACAGTTTAGGGACCAGTTTATTCTGGGAAAGCACCCAGTACAATCATAGTCGGCTGAGGTGAGCCCAGGTCCTCAATCCCCTCTACGACATCAAGGAGAACCGGCACAAACTTCCCAGATGGGCACGCAGGGGGTCTGTACATAACAACAGTAACAAGTCTCATCGTTTCAAACCACAAGACGATGTACTCCACCCATTCGTTTGAACCACTCTTTAGCACCATCGCGGCTGCAGCCAGATCCTCACGGACAAACACTGCAACGCCTCTTTTCTTTCTGTCAGAGGCCCTGTCAGCTCTGTACAAGCAGTAGCCCCTCATCCTCACCTCGGCATCAAGGATCTCCTCACGTAGTTACGACTCGACCGTTGCCACAACAACTGCATGTTCCAGCAGGGCTCTCTCTTCTAGTATCTGAACCTTATGTTTCTGAGAATGAGGGCACAAACCTTCAATGTTACAGGACATAATTGTGGTTCAAACATTGGTCTCTACAAGTGACTTCGAATTTCCTGAATTTCCTTGACCTGCCTGCGCAGCTGTAAAAAGATGAACTTTCAGTCCGCTCCGAACAAGACCCTAGTAGACCAGCATCCCGACCATAAGAGTC
Organism: Morinoia aosen; assembly: GCA_030386875.1. Taxonomy (NCBI): domain Eukaryota; kingdom Metazoa; phylum Arthropoda; class Malacostraca; order Amphipoda; family Talitridae; genus Morinoia; species Morinoia aosen. Next base: position 39,149,959 of record CM059580.1, read on the forward strand.
AGCAGGCTGCATATCCCTCTGCGCTACGACGGGCGCACGCTTACACGCCATATCGGCATAAGACAGCCCGCTGTGTGGTGGTGCGCCCCTCGGTTCGCGGTACTCGACCCTGGGGAGCATTCTCGGCTCCTGGTCACTAATGCTCGACTGCTTCACCCCCGACACAGCCGAGACCAGTCCCCTGGGGTGATAGAATTTGCAGTTTTTGTACGGGCACTGCTCTCCCCGTTCCACCCTCCAACAAACTGCTGGATGAAGAAATTCGCATTCTCGGCCTTTTTTGCAACACCCCGCTCGCTTACCTCCCAGCTTCACAAACTTCCGGCAAATCTTAGGATGCGCAAACTTACAGGAGCTTCTCTTCAGACCATGCTTACACTGTCCCTTCAAGTAATGTCGGCACACAGCTTTTTCTCCACCCGCTTCTCCCGTTTTTGCACCCTCAGGGCACCCGGCAGTGTCATTCAAGCTGTCCACGCTCAACTACTCCATCCTGTGCGCTGCGACCACACCCGACAGCGGCGATACACTAGGGGTTTTTGACTCTCCTCCAGGGCTCTCCAGTCCCTTGTCTCTGGAATCTCTGAGCTCCCCCTCAATCGAGTCAAGGACCTCCCGGTACCTCTCGCCACTCTCCCTTGCTACACATCACTCGCACCTATACGAGGCTCTGGTCAATTCCAGTCGAACAAGGTGGTACGACGGCAGTCCCGAACATTTCAGGTGGGTGCAACTAGAGCAGGCCTCGCACCTCAGAGAGAACTGCCCAACCTCTCCATCGCAGACTCCACAAAATGCTACACTTGGCGGAGCTAGGCAAAGGTGATTCATCCTCCAGAGATGATTCCGTCCCTCCGCACGAGGGTAGTTTGAAAACACTGATCTGATCTGTAAACACAGTAAAACGTGATAAAGGGAACAGTGAAAATTCCATATGCACACCCAAATGCGCCCATACACCCAAATACGTACAGACATATACAAGTAAGCATGTTTGCAAATCCCAGCGTTTAGGCGATCAAATCATAATACCTAAGCATACCTAAAAACTGTTGAGTAATATCTTGAATCATACAACAATGATCAAGGCAGATTATTCAGCAATGGAGATACCAGGCAAATGAGATTCGTCAATACTTATTCAGTATGTTCTGTAACTAAGAATTATTATTGAGACACAAGATGACGAGCTATTTTAATTTAAATTCTCTCAGTCTTTGACCGATTTTAATACTTAGCATAAGTTTGTTCCACAGTAAAGCGCCTGATATGGACAGAGCCTTCTACCCTAAGTGAGATGAACGATAGTTGACTAAGACATTATTGTTTCTGTTCGGCTTTTGGTTGGTTACAGTGGGTGGATGGAAACGCACTATCTCAGCATTGCTCTGAGGAAGATATAACGAGGAGAATACGTTTGTGCCTTCTGCATGAGAAGCTTTTCTTGGATAGGAATCCAGCCAACTTTATTACGGAGAGGGGTTACGTGATCACTTCTTATGAAATTACCGTTGCATACCTCCTTGGCTGCAAAGTTCATGTACTTTTGTAAGTCCTTTTGAAAGTATTGAGGTAGGTCTCCCCATACTAGTCTGCAGTAGTCAATGCGCAATAACACCAGGGATTGAATGGCTAATAATCTGGATTTTTCGTCTAGCATATTCTTTATGCGATGAAAAACATTAAAGTTCCGTAAATTTTGTTGCAAGTATTCTCAACATGAGATTTGAAGGACATGTTTCTATCGAACCAGATACCTGGATTTTTAACTTTTTCTGATGCATTAATTTTATCACTTCCAACTGCATTAGTGTCCGGCTATTGTCAAAGATGCCGTAGTGCCTTATAATTAACGGGAGGGAAAATAATTCTCTCGCAAATAATTGAACTCGCGTATCACAGATACTTGCGAAACATATATCCATCTCAGATTTTAAAATTTCAACAGCTTGAACTTCAATTCGGCTCTTAACTTACGAAGCCTGTATTACCAGCGCGAAAAACTCCTTAGCTTGATTTCGTCTCGACTCAAATTTCGAAAGCTTGAAAAACAGCTCAAATCTTCAAACCTTGTGACCAGATCGGACTCCGAAAATTACCGAATAATATTCGCAACTTGAAAACTGTTGAAAAGCCCTCGCCCTAATAAAATAATCACCCAGCAACTGAATTCTCTCATATCCCTGAAGAATAAGGAAGATTCTCCGGAATACAAGCCTATGAACTTACGGCCCTCAGAACCCTAAAATAGGGAAACTATTATCACTGGCTCCCAAGAAGGACCAGCCAAAGATAAACAATCTATAACTGGCGCCCAACGTGGATACGCCTAAACAACTATCTAACTTTTGGCGCACAAGAGGATACAGCCTAACCCAATATCCAACAATTTGGCGCCCGAAACAGAAGCACTATCAATACTGAAAGATACGAAAAACTAAAATCAATCGAACAGGAGGACTACGAATCCTGAAAGCTAAGAAAAATAAAGAAGGGCTTTGAATCCTGAAAACCAAGAAAAATAAAAAGGAACCTCGACTTCCTGAAGCAAATAAAAATCTCAAAATGGATTACGTCCAACGTGCCCGAGAGTACATGACTGCCCTAGGCCTCACTCCGGAGCAACCAGACTACCGTGAAACCTTCCTTCAAAGAATCTAAATTCTAGAGGAAGCTGCAGAACGAGCACTAGAAAGAGAAAGAGAAAAGAAGAACGAGATGGAGAAAAAGAAATACGAGAGAGAGAAGAACGAGAACGAGAAACAGAAGAACGAGAACGAGAAAGAGAACGAGAGAGAGAGAAAGAGAACGAGAGCATGAAATCCATCTCCAACAACTCAACCAGCAAGGGGCACCAGAAGCCAAACGGGTCAAAATACCCGATATCGCTGCTTTTAACCCTGAACAAGAAGTGATCCAAGAATTTATGCAGCGTTTCGAGAGTCACAGCAACGCACTCGAATACACTGAATATGAGGCTGTTCTCGCACTAGAAAACCTAGTAACGGCTAAGGAAAGAAGCCTCATCCAGACATTGGCCGCTGTCGACCGCTACCAATTTTGGGAAAATTAAAATCTACTGCTGGAGTCCCACAAGATAACCCCCGCTAAATTGCGCAGTAACTACTATGAACTGAAGCCTGAGGAAGGAGACAACATGATTTGATACATCTGGAGATTGGAACAAGCGCTTAAAGCATGGCTCACCGGGAGCCAAGTATAAGAAAACTACGACCAATTGAAAAACTTCATACTTATGGATAGGGTCTACTTCAGTCTACCGTCTTACCTTGCTACTCAACTCAAGGACAGAAGCGGTAACACCTTAGAGACTCTAGCTGAACAAGGGGACAAATTTCTACAAGCTCGACCCAATACAACTCTCCAGAAACTGTGTGAGAACCGTCCGTCGAATAACAGAAACGACGGTCATGCAAGAATCTTCAACGGGAAAACCTTCCAGAAGTTTTCAAGCGAATCGATCTTCTAGCACCACAACCGGAAACTATCGACCTTCACCTCCTCAGAACCAAAATTTCAACTATCGACCTTCACCTCCTCAGAACCGAAATCCCCAGTATCGACCTGCATCGCCTCCGAATCAGAATCAGAATTTCCAGTATAGGCCAAGGACAACTGGACCAGCTCACGTAGAAGGCAGACCCAACTACTTTAACCGTCCGCCGATGACCTGGAGAACATTCTTCTGTAATCACTATGGAGAAAATAGAACTCATTCTAGCGCAGAGTGCCAAGTACTTAACCCGCAATCTCATCAAAATACCTCTTCCCGAAATGAAGGAGGTGCGGCACAACCTACTGCCCACATAAATTATATCGAAGGGGAGTCCCCAGGATATACCCTGCCACCCGTCGAATGCAATCATGCTGCGGTAACTTCGGATACAACCGAACTATTACTAGGACAGTTGAAAAAGTGCCAGGGCAAACTCAATAACAAACCAGTAGAAATCTTGCTGGACGGAGGAGCCACAGCCGTATTTGTAAATAAAACGCTAGTGCCACAACAAAATATAACCAAAAACAAGATCACCGTCAAGTTAGCCGACAGCCAAACTTTCGACGCGCCATTAGCAAACATCAAACTTGACTGCCCATACTATCGAGGTAACATCACAGTCGTAGTGATGGAGAACCCTGCAACTGAAGTAATCCTAGGACGTGTGCCAGGAACTACATCCTTCGAAGAAGAACATACGCCTCCTATCATAATTGAAACCTCTCATGACACTACAAAAGTGAGTGCAAAGAGAGAAGAAATTGAAAATATGAAGAACCAAAACAGCCGCGAACCAACAAAGAAAAGTTCATTGAACTACAGCGTCTCTTTGCTCCTTCAAAGCAGCTCTTCAAAAGAGCCGATGATAAAACAGAAGAAATTAAGAAAAATTGCGGATTCAATACGTGCGAGCCTCAAAAAAAAGTTCCTAATCGAAAGACTCTCCATAATAACTGCATCAACACGGACAAGGAGTGTCCTCTGTATGGGAAGGTGCTTGAGCCAACCAAAGAAGAAATTGAGAAATTAGAAAGTGATGATCGTAATACACTAAAGTCTGGCATGCGCGATAAAGGCCTACACCTAAAAAGACCATGGCGTCCATGGCCACCGGCATATACGGTAGACCGCAGGACACCCTGGCCTTCAAACAGCAGCTGCTGCCGGAGAAGGACGACTGCCTTCCGAGCTCGTCATCTCAAAAAAATCAACGAACAAAACTGGCGACCAGATCAGCGATCAAACTGGCGACCAGATCAGCGATCAAACTGGCGACCAGATCAGCGATCAAACTGGCGACCAGATCAGCGATCAAACTGGCGACCAGATCAGCGATCAAACTGGCGATCAAACTGGCGACCAGATCAGCGATCAAACTGGCGACCAGATCAGCGATCAAACTGGCGACCAGATCAGCGATCAAAAATAGCGACCAGATCAGCGATCGAAAATTGGCAACCAAAATCAACGATCAACGAAGGCGACTATCGACCTCTTATACATCTGCCACAAGCTGACAAAAGAAATCCACGATGGCTTTATACTTCAGCCTCTTCCAGTTCAAATCGGAACATTCCGGGAACGGAGAACCATCTTGCCGACTTCTTATCCCGCTCTCCCAACCAGCCAGAACTGGATTCAGCCTCTTCAGAAGAGAAAGGACAAGACTGTTCCTGAGCTGTATTAGAATAAGTGTTTCTAATTTATAAGAAATAGTCTTAAGTATTCTTTATTAGCTATCTGATGTACATATGCACCATTATATTAATTTATAGGCCAAAAAGCACAGTCGATATCTGGCTTAATAGCATGTTCGCGACATTACTTGCAGTAATGTCTTCTAAGTAAGGCGTGTCAGGCTATTGTCAAAGATGCCGACTAGTGCCTTGTAATTAACGGGAGGGAAAATAATTCTCTCGCAAATAATTGAACTCGCGTATCACAGATACTTGCGAAACATATATCCGTCTCAGATTTTAAAATTTCAACAGCTTGAACTTCAATTCGGCTCTTAACTTACGAAGTCTGTATTACCAGCGCGAAAAACTCCTTAGCTTGATTTCGTCTCGACTCAAATTTCGAAAGCTTGAAAAACAGCTCAAATCTTCAAACCTTGTGACCAGATCGGACTCCGAAAATCACCGAATAATATTCGCAACTTTAAAACTGTTGAAAGCCCTCGCCTTAATAAAATAATCACTCAGCAACTGACTTCTCTCATATTCCTGAAAAATCAGGAAGATTCTCCGGAATTTAAGCCTCTGAACTTACGGCCCTCAGAACCCTAAAATAGGGAAACTATTATCGAAGGACCAGCCAAATATGAATAATGAAGGACCAGCCAAATATAAATAATCTATAACTGGCGCCCAACATGGATACGCCTAAACAACTATCTAACTTTTGGCACCCAAGAGGATACAGCCAAACCAAAATCCAACAATGTGTAGATCTGCAGTTTTTTAATTGCATCTTTAGATCCAAAAATAATGCATTGTGTTTTATTAGCATGTAATTTGAGACCATTTCGGTAGTACCATGATTTTAGGCTAGTCAGTATAGTTTCGGCTCTAATTTGCATCTGTGTTATTTTCGATACAGAACTTGTTATTGCAATTTGAACATCATCTGCATACATTGAGATAAGTGTGTTAGAAGGCATTGGAGGGAAATCAATAATGAAAATAGAAAACAATAGCGCACCAAGAATGGATCATTGGGGAACACCAAAATTGTTTTGAATGAATGGGGACAATTTGTTTTCTATGCGGACTGCATGAGATCGATTTGACAAGTAACTTTCAAACCGTTGCGTGTCTATTCCCAAGTTCAGTATTTTACGTAGACGAAAGTATAAGTTGCCGGTTAGAAGAGAAGTGGCCACAGCGATGAAGTGTACTGCAGAAGAAATTACTACGTGAAAAGAGGGAAGCAGAAAGTTTGTATAAATAATGATGTCGATGTAATTCAGGAACTAAATCATAATTCATTTGATTATCACACTCATTTAAGGAATTTACCCTCAGTGAGGTATCTCATTTTTCAGAGGTAAAAATGTGAAAAGCTCAAGTCGAGCAACAGAACACGGAAGGGGAAATTCCGTTGGTCTAAATCCTTTAGTGTTAACCCTCTTATTCCATTTTGGGAACATGACTCCAAGTTGCTGCCAGTTCTTACATATTGTTATTTTTGAGTTTTTCATGCATCGAACATAAGAAGAAAGACCTAATCTATATTCTTGGTTGGTATGAGGATTTATTAATTCATTCTCTATTGGTCTTACTGCGGTCTATTTAGAGCTATTTTCAGTAAAAATAGTTACTGTAGAAAATGTACAAATTTTATATTTTCTGATTTTTGCCCCATGATGCATATGGGGCAAATAGGGCATGAATAAATTTTTTACCGTGTGCCGTACTGTCGCGTGTTCTGTACTGTAAGGTTTCATTGTGCGATTGTGTAATGGTTGTGTGGGGTTGTGTGGTGGTTGTTTGGTGGTTGTGTGGCGATTGTGTGGTGGTTGTGTGATGTTCTTGCGGTTGTTGTGTGGTGGTTGTTCGTTTTTTTGGTGGTTGTGTGGTAGTTGTGCGGTGATTGTGTGGTGGTTATGTTGTGGGTGTGTGGTGGCCGTGCGGTGGATGTGTAGGAAAGCGAGCAGCTAGCAACGCATATCTGAATGGTGCACTGTGCTCAGGTGCAGCTGGTCAATGAACCTGTAATTTGCTGGTTTCCGTGCAATTTCTTTCACTTAGCCCAACAATTTTCTTCACACAGAACAACAATTTCTTTCATACACCCCAAAAATTTACTCTACACAACCCAGCAATTCGCTTCACACAACCGAACAATTCGCTTCCCACAATCCAACAATTTGCTGCACACAACCCAATAATTTGCTCCACGTAATCCAACAATTCGCTTCACACAACCCAACAATTTGCTTCACACAACCCAACAATTTGCATTAGGCAATTCAACAAATTCCTTCACACAGCCCAACTATTCGCTTCACACAACCCAACATTTTGCTTCAGACACATCTGCTGAAGCTTCCATTATGTATATACTTGCGTTGGTTTACTTACCAGTCATCACTGAAACTTGGCGCCCGAGAACACTGCACAAGTACAGCGTGTGACAACAACAGCGCAAAAGTTCAGTGCATGGGTACAACACCGGGTTACATGCACGTGTAAACTATGAGGTTTTCGAGCAGGGCACTGGTACTGCTACTGAACTAATTACTTCATTTCTGGAATCAGAGCATGAACTATGGCAACCAAGTAACTAATCAAACAGGCGAACAAGATTGTTGGCGCTGTCCGTGTTTCTTAAAAAAGCTTGTTCGAAGAATTGGGAACCCAGCGCATCAAAGCTAGGTTGATCCAATTAGCGCAATAGCCTCTCCTTAGCGGGTAGTTCGTTGCTGAATTTTCTTTCATGTTCATATCTGGGTACATTTTATTAGTTCACACCTACATATATATATTGATGACATGTGTATTTATTTTCCATGAGTATTGCTGATTTACTTTGCTTTATTCTGTATCTATCTAGCACTTCGAAGCTCCTCAATATTTTGAGTCTCGATTTAAGACTGTGGTCAATTGTGTGTACGTCCCTAAAGTAAAATCTAAAATTATCACGCCTGGTATTCATTCATTGAAACATTTGGTAAAGTCAGTCTCTTAAAGAATAACTACGTAGGCCATGAAAAAGAACTTTCAAAGATTTGAAAAAAATCAGAAAAAAATATTCGTTGATTTGTTCTAAAAGTATTTCATAACACAAAATTAGCCCAACCGCTTGTGTGATGAGTCACACTTGTATCATGACCAAAAATCCTCCCTCAAAATAACACGCTGATCGAGAAGCGCCGGCTGCGGCTGGTGCAGCAGCTCTCGCAGCGTCCTTCAGTTCTGCCCTTCATTGTCCTCTGGCGGGAAGCAACAATTCAATGCCATCCCCACCTGCTGTGGAGTGGGGCGCTTTCTCACGTGTTGGGGGAGTGAGACAATCCCTCCCGAATTGGGGGAGTGGGACACTCACCTCGTGGTGTGGGAGCTTCATCAAACCAAACGCACAAACATATCAGCCATAGCTGGTCTGCAGCTTGTCACTGAGCATCTTCCTGTTCTGTGTTTTGTTCTCCCTTTTTTGTTCTATTAATGGGCGTGATGAGAGCACGATCAGGTTACGTATGAGTGAGTTGAATTTGCTAGAGGCAGGTAGACAAAATTATATCTTGACAATTGGGGTAAAAAATTTGTTAGTGTATTTATTAAGTTTACTATGCAGCCAACGCCCAACCACCAATAAAATTACAATAACCACAAACAGGTGATATGACCATAATTTCTACCAAATTCTTAAAATTTATGGTGAGCATTTCACAATATGCTCCACGCAACTGAGCGGAAACTTCCTTATTACAGTTGCCCTCCCTCATTCACCAGGAACATGGAAACTTGGCACCGGAAAGTGTTCTCTCGCTCAGCACACCTCACGAGACGACACCGAATTTCCTAACTGAAACTGAGCGAGCGTCTTATGAGCAGAACACGTGCCGCGTTTAGAGAGTTACTGATGTACTTCCCGGTGCTGACGCCGGCATTTCTGAACCTCGCCTGACCCATTGAGTTAGGTTACATAGACAACTAATTTCTAGTGAATAGACTTCATTAAATACTTAATAGTAAAGAACTGTTGATCTGCCTTGTGTTGTCCCTGGTATATTGAGGCTGAATTTCGTCGTACGGTGTTGCTGAGTAGAGGATGGACTGTGGCAGCTGAGCAGGCAAGCGGGTAGACGAGCAGCCCAAAAACTTTTCTTAGTTTTATTTGTGTGCTGAGTCACTTAGGATTCATTTCAGGAATTATTTCACAGAATTGGATTCGAATTGAAAATTTGGTTGATGATCATACTCTTTATGGGGTCCAAATATTTCTACGTCAACACTTTTTAAAAACTTTACTTAGGAAACAATGGAAAACTATCTATTTGAAATATCGATCAACAAAAGAGCTAACCCAGAATACAGTTTAGGAGGTCAATGAGAGTTGTTACCATGATCAAAAATTCCTCTTTACCTGTATGAAGAAATGGAATTGTATGCCGTGGGAAATTTTAGTTTGATTATCTATTACGCCATTGCTATAACCAGGGTGTAGAATTTACCCATCTCATTACTGAAAGCAGGGGGTTGCGAGGGAGGGGGAGGGGGAGGTGGCGGTGAACTGTTGCTGCCCGCTCGAGACAATGTAGGGCAGAACGAGGCATTGCGACCAGCTGCAGCTGCTGCTGCCTGCGTTCTCCCAATGGTGGCTGCATTTGTTTATTGATCATCGCTTTGTAATGTATGGTCACTTCAAGTTACTCTCGTCATCAATTGGTTGGTATTTCTTTAAAAATAACTATAACCTGCAATTAAAGTTAAATATATGATAATGATGGCTTAAAAATAATTCAATTCAGAGCAAGATTTTACGAAAAATAAAATGATGTTATTTTCAAGCCCAAATTTCCATTCATTAGCAGAAAATATCTTCAAAATATTTGTAAATTTTTTTTAAGGAAATTAGGTATATATATTCACGGTTTTTGAATAAGAAGTATTTGAACGAGCATCTCACCTCCCTTTGATTCTTTCATTTTTGCTAGGACGGCCATCGAGGGAATTTCTACCATTGTAAATAAAGTACAATGCAAAGACAGTAATTTGCAGTCACTATGTTTAGCAGAGAGTAAAGTATTAGAACAATTCCAATTATGTATTCATTCACATCAGGGACGAAAACCAAACAATTAAATCAACCAAAAAAAGCGATCATGACGGTTTGGAAATACAAGAATGTTATTGTTTCCAGTTACCCTCAAAATTTTTGAATGGAACAGCTCGAAGTGTGTGATGACAGGATCTGTGCTATAGTTTCATTTCTATTAGATAAATTGTACAGCTCAAAAGCACGGTGTCAGGCCGCACAGGGGTTGTCGAGCCTTTTTGTGTTAGTTACCCATAATCCCAAGTATTTTCTTTATGTGTCCAGCTCCCTGAACGCCGACTTGTCCGTTTCTCTGCGCTGATGTTGCGTCTGTGCATTTACTTTAGTTAGCCCATAAATATCATTTGTCTCACATGTCGATATTCCAATGTTTCTTGTATTACCTAGCTAAATACAACTAATGTTTTAAATGCAATTTTGAGTGTTGTACCCTGTTATGCAATAGCTCATGTCTGTACGCACTTTTTTTGCAATAGAAAATAAATCACTGTATTTGTTAAAATATATCAGTGTATTTGATAGGGACTTCAAAGAGATTCAGCATTAAACAAGTCACACCCTGAGGTGAAAAAAGTTTCCTTTCTCATTGTTGACACAGGCTGTAGTCTTATACGACACCTCGCTAAATAAGGGGTTTAAGGAGCCACCTCGGAAGGACGAACTATTTCGCATAATTTGTCTTACGGGAGACGCTGTCGCAGTTCGGCACTAACAGAATTCACTTCTGTTGCCCTAGCGGTCTCATACGGCGCAAACAGTTGCTCGATTTCCTAACGGTACCACCGTAGTTCGGCACTAAAAGAATTTACTTCTGTTGCCCTAGCGGACTTATTGCGGCGTAGGTGGTACCCACACAAACCTCACTCTAACGGTACCACCGTAGTTCGGCACTAACAGAATTTACTTCTGTTGCCCTAGCGGACTTATTACGGCGTAGGTGGTACCCTTACAAACCTCCCCCCACACACACAACGGTACCACCGTAGTTCGGCACTAACAGAATTTACTTCTGTTGCCCTAGCGGACTTATTACGGCGTAGGTGGTACCCACACAAACCTCATTCTAACGGTACCACCGTAGTTCGGCACTAACAGAATTTACTTCTGTTGCCCTAGCAGACTTATTACGGCGTAGGTGGTACCCACACAAACCTCACTCTAACGGTACCACCTTAGTTCGGCACTAACAGAATTTACTTCTGTTGCCCTAGTGGACTTATTACGGCGTAGGTGGTACCCACACAAACCTCCCCCCACACACACAACGGTACCGCCGTAGTTCGGCACTAACAGAATTTACTTCTGTTGCCCTAGCGGACTTGTTACAGCGTAGGCGGTACCCACACGAACCTCAGGAAGGGCAGCTGCGATGAAAAGCTAGCCCCCCGGAAAAAGGTAGCTGCACCGAAGACAGCCCCCTTTTTCCACGAACCCTCACGTCGACCGCACGACGGTATCGACACACGGATAGAAATTAGATTCTCATACTCGATTGGTATCCGTTTCTGGTGCATCAATAAAGGAAAAACTCAAACGCTACCGTAGCCTGTATCATAAATACGCTCATCACACACACCTCGTTGTTCGAGGGATCAGAGAGTAAGTCTATTTCAGGCGCTGTACTGAACAGAGGTGCGTCTATTCTAGAAAACAGAGAGCGCGTCTATTTTGGGCGCTATACTGAACTTCATCGAAAGAGCTATATTTTAGGAAGGTGAGGGGAGAGGCGTGTTGTGCGAGGAGTGTACTCTCATGAATTAATCGCTAACAAAGTTAATGTGTTTCATGTATAGATACATCACGGCTTGGTCAGTGCTATATAATCAAATTTATATAGCATTGTAACATTTTGGTATTGTTCATATCTCCAGCAACATCGCAGCTTCACAAATAGCTTGCTAATATCACTCATACATTTGGGTCCTCCTCAACAGCATTCAACACAGGGAGGCAACAAACATCTTGCAGGACATAAACATGATTTTTTTCGTTTGTTACATACCATACGTTACATAATCACAGTGTAAAGAAAGAAAAACAGTTTATTTCCAATACAATTTATGTATAAAATGTGTAACATTGATTTTTACATAACTTAACGTTAAGATTCTTATAGTTGATAATCACACATAGGGATCGCAATACCCATGTCAATTGCCGAAACAAAAATGATTGAGAGAAAAGCCCGAAAAAATGAGTTCCCTTCGTTGCGTTATTCGGATTTTGGCAATCTATACTATGATAAGAGCCACGTCCATCGGTCGGTCGGTCGGTCTGTCCGAAGCCAGCCGAAAGTGTGTGATGAGCGTATCTGTGATACAAGCTCCAGCCTATATATTTTGATGGGCCGTGTTCACGCAGCCTTAACAACTCTCGAGAGATTGTATTTTTATATTTCTTACGGCCTTTCTCTCATTTCGCCCTCTTTTAATTCAAATAAAGAGGGGTTGTCTATGTAGTACGAATAAATTCAGGTAAGTAATCAAACATGATCTCAGTGACGCAGTGTTGAAAACACTGTCGTTAGTGCACACTTATATTGAAATATTAGCAAGCGAAAATAGGAACTAGAGATAAGAGGGACTAATGCTGAAAGTAAAATTCGCAGATTTGAATTATTTTGCGTCTATGACTTTGAAATCGACATTAGGGATAATTTTTCATTCTTACGTATTAATTAACTATACCATTTCCAATCGAATTTCCTCCTAGTGAAACTGAATTTCCTCCTAGTGAAATTGAATTTCCTCATAGTGAAATTGAATTTCCTCCCAGTGGAACTGAATTTCCTCCCAGTGAAACTGAATTTCCTCCCATTGAAACTGAATTTCCTCCCAGTGAAACTGAATTTCCTCCTAGTGAAATTGAATTTCCTCATGGTAAAATTGAATTTCCTCATAGTGAAATTTAATTTCCTCTTATTGAAACTATATAAATTTCCTCCTAGTGAAATTGAATTTCCACATGATGAAAGAAGTTGATATAGCACTTTTACAATCAGTTTACTTGGAAATATAACTGCACAGTATATTGACGTACTCTGCTTGTAACTATGATACCATTGGTGACATAATACAGGATTTTATCCGTTTTTATTATTCTGACGAAAAATTGCCCCCTCCGAGATGAAGTACAAGAAGATCAGTGATAATGAAAGGAAAAGAATTTATGAAGCATACATAAACGAGGAGGGCTGGAGAACAGTTGAAAACGCTATGGGGGCTTAATTTGAAAACAGCATACGAATGGTTAAAGAAAAAACAAGAAACTCCAAAGAAGAACGGTGACGGCATATCTAAGAAAACAAATGAAATTGTTGAACTGCTTACTTCTACCATTGAAAACAACGCCTCAACTACCTTGGCTGAATTGAAGACCATTATCAGCACCCGTTTCAATATTAATGTTAGCATTAATACCGTGAAGAACTGGTTAGACTGTGAACTCTTCACAGTAAAACTTGTGCGTTCCCAAACGTACAATATGAACACCCCAGAGAACAAGGATAAAAGAGCTACATACATGGACAACTTTTTCCAAGCGAAATCAGAAGGCCGTACTACAATATGGGTTGATGAAACCAATTTCAATCTTTTTTGCAAGCGAAAGGAAGGCCGGTCAAAAATTGGGACAAGAGCATCGGTTGTGACACCAGTGAGCAAGGGGTCAAATCTCCATTGCATTGGGGCAATGACATCAAGTAGAATGGTACTCTTTACCACTCGACGTGGCGCTTTCAAAGCTGATAATTGCCTCCAATGGTTCCGAGAGCTCATCCAGGCTTGCATAGACCAGGGGATAGAAAGACCAACATTTATCGTTGACAATGCCCCAGCCCACTGCAGGATTGAAAGCCTTTCAAATGAATATCCATCTGTTCAGTTTCTCAGACTAGCACCATATTCTTATGTACTGAACCCAATAGAACTCGTCTGGAGTACCTTCAAGAGCCACGTGAAACGCAATCTCAGAAAGCGAATGGATTATTTAGTGAATGTAGCAGCAAATAATGGACTTTCAATAGCTGAACAAAGAATGAGAGAATTGGAAGTGATTGCAAGAGATGCAATTGGACATATCACTCCAAATATGTTACTCACCTTCACTAACAGAGTAGAAAAATATTATCCAGCGTCTACAAGGAGAGAAGACTTAAAGGAAGTGCCCTAATCTTCCAATAACAACTCATAATAAATAAGTTTCTCTTGTTACATTATTTAACTTCTATGCCAAATATTTACAAGTATATATTTTAGCTTTCACCTATCTTTGGGTTGTGACTATGGAAATGATTTTAAAGCATGATTTATATATGACATGGTATTGTTTACATGGGAATTATAATTATAATATATGGTATACCACTATTGAAGATTTTCTCATTCATCCCTATAGCTACAGAAAATATAAACAATTTTTACAAATAAATTATATTATCACGAGGAAATACTAATTCACTAGGAAGGAAATTCAATTTTAATAGGAGGAAATTCAATTTTAATAGGAGGAAATTCAATTTCAATAGGATTAAATTCAATTTCAATAGGAGGAAATTCAGTTTCACTATGAGGAAATTCAATTTCACTAGGAGGAAATTCAATTTCAATAGGAGTAAATTCAATTTCAATAGGAGGAAATTTAGTTTCACTAGGAGGAAATTGGATTGGAAATGGTATAGTATACCAAATAACGAGCTTGGAGAGAAAATAAAATATTTTACCATAACACAAATTATGATATTTTCTACACTTATGATACTGGTATAAAAGATTTCATCGGAGTTAAAAACATGAGAAGGATTGTTGGACAATGTTAACCATAACTTTTGCCTCATAGCTCGAACAATACGAAAACTTAACAATCAAAATAGTTCAAGACCAAGAAGAACACCAAAGAACGAACGAATAAAACGGGAAGGAGAAGAAGAAGAAAAAGAAGAAGAGGAAGAGGACGAGCTACAGCAGTAACGATCTTGTGATGAAAGCAAGACACGGAGCGCCTCAGTGACCTGAGGATATGCACTCACTGCCGGGCGGTTGCCTGCGTGTGCGTCTTTGCGTTGTGAACGTGTGGAGGCTGCTGAATGGGTTGGTGTGTGCGTGCGTTTGTGTGTGTACAATTATTTAAGCGCGTGCGAACACATTTATGTTTGCGCACGTATTTTTGTGCACGTGAACATATCGCTAAGTGTCCCACTATCTCCCTGTAGGTAGATGCATCTTTGTGTGTGTGCGTACATCTGAGTCCATACATAACTTTGTGTGCGTACGATCGCATCTTTGGCTGTGAACGTAGCTGTGGGTCGGGGCTTATGTATGTGTAACTCTGTGTACGCCCTCATCACTACATATAAACGTACGCACATCAATATCAGGCTCTTCCTTACTGTGGAACAAACTTCCACTTAGTATCAAAATCCCCCGAAGCAAAGAGAAAACTTAAGACCAAAAAAGCGTCTCAAAAAACATTGTGCTATAGTACACGCTGAAAAAGTGGTTACAAATTTCTTTCGCTTATTCCCCTAAATATCAACATAATTAACCACATTACAGTACATATTTGTAGTGTGCGTAGGCGATATAATTGCATATATGATGGTACTCGTATGTCGGCACATGCATTGTATATACGCTCAGCAACTACTGCAAAACTACCAATCTGCCGACTTACATTTGCTATAAATACCTTTTTATGTTTTATTTAACTATAACTTGTCACCTTACTTAACACGTCATTTCCATATACTATTTTCAAGCACTCATATCAGATTTATCTTAAGTTTGTTATGTGATTTAAAGCATGTTCTACGAGGCAGCTGAATTAGTTCTGTTCTGTTATGTTCGCATGAAAAGATATTTCGAATTTTTACCACTTCGAGCCTTCACTTTCAAATGCAAATTATCTACAAACACATTCAACATTATTCTGTAATTTCACAGCCACCAAAGCGCATAAGTCAACGCACGTGGAGACCGTTAACAGCGTTTCAGCCCACAATGTTGAATTTATTTTTTTCATTGCATGCATCAATGAACATTTATCAATTATCAAGCTTAAAATACCTTGTTCAGTCTTTTGTAGAAGCATTGATATAGGCTATCATGGCCCCCATATATGTTTATCAACTAAGGACCTTTATGCTGAAACATTTAAAAAAACGATGTAATTGTCTCATGCATTAACTTTATACGACATTAGTGTTTTATTTTCGTACTCATGTTCTAAAATGTTCTTGTTAGAATTGCGTTGCAATTTGTAATTTCTTACTCTCGTGAGAATATTATAACGGCATTATTTAGACGTTTAATTTTACAGACAGCTCCTATTATGCTGCAAATGTTTGTGGTTCGCACTGTACAAAATCCTTCTGCTGTCTGTGACTCCGCGGTGAACTCTTTTGTGCAGGTATTATGAGTTTAGGAAATATTACCCATTTGTGTTACAGTTAAATATTTTATTTTCCTTGATTGGAATACTATTTGATACGTAGGAGTGAAAAGATAGTTTCCGAATATCGGCATCATTGTGTTAGACGTAAATTATGTACATCCCTCCACTTTGTTTTTGACATTAATTCCTGACGTCACTTGTTCCTATGCTTGTATTTCAATGTAAGTGCGCACTAATGAGAGTCTTGCGAACAATGCGTCGACTCTGGCCTGTTTTTTTATAACTTGCATTTACATGCATCATCAAATCTAGATTACGCAGCGAAGGGAATGCATTTTTCGATACCTGTTTCTCAATCATCTGTTTTGACTATCAACTTGGGTATTACGACACTCATACTGATAATATGCCAACTGAAGATATTTGTTTTATGGCATTTCAAAAATCAATCAAGCTTTTTATATCGTCTTTATTGAACAAAAAATGTTGTTTTTTCTTTTTTCTAATATGTCTGCATTCACGTACCTTCGTAAGTGCACGCACAAGGGCGGCCAATTACGAAGGCTAAACACGGAAAAATAAATATGGCGTTAGAGCGAAGTCTCGCCAGGCTTGTGAGCTAAGTGCGCGGTGGCATCGGAAGAGGACAGACACGCGCCGAGCAGCGGCTGTGTTGGTGGTGCTGTGTGCAGCGCTCACGGACGCGTTCTGTGGCCAGCTGCGACTCTTGATCTTTCTTTATTAGATGAGTCAAGTTTGCGGCAAGACGAGTTTTAGAGTTTTGACATATACGGGAGTACAAAATTCATGTTCTTTAGTTATGCAAGTTTCAATCAAGTTGTACGACTCTTAAAGTTTCCAATTATTCACCTAATGAAAATGTTAAAGTTTTCATTTAGACATGGCAATGTTCAATTCTTATAAAATATATGGCACACTCGAAATGTACATTAGTAGTAAGATGATCAGCTATTTTGCCGCAGATAATAGGGAATTGCATTCATTAACTAACTAATGACGAAAATGAATTTCTAAAGTGAAGATCTGAGGATAAAATTGTAGTTCTTCTGAAGACTAAGCAGAGCAATGAGACCTTCCCTCAAGAGCCAGCAGGAGCCGCAGCGACGCAGGCATTGCTTCGCGCAGGAGGGGAGGAAGATTAGAATGTATCATTCCGCCGAGAAATAGGACGAATTCAAGTGAAAAGATATGAGTAGAATACAAATGTGAGTTGAACATAGAATGTTTAAATTCATTTCAGTACCTATGAACATATACATCAGATGGACGCCACACCAAAATTATGTGGCAATATGAAAAAGAATAAACAAAACAAACAAACACCGGCAGCTTTGGGATGCTTTATTTCCAATCAAGCCTGATACATATGATCTTAAGCATTGGTTTTTCAAATGTCTTATAATTAACACTATATAAAGGACACCATGACGGTTTCTCCTTAAAGCCGGTACCCATTTCCGACACCTGGGTCGAGTGGGGTATTGTGCTTGAGCTTTCCCTTATACCCAACGGGGAAAATCGCAGCGCCAGCGCCGGGATACGAACCCGCGATTCCAACATACAAGTCCGATCCCTTAACCGCTGTGCCACCGCGAGCACGTATACTATTTAGGAAACTTTGAAAGAAGCTCGTGAGTATTCTAGAATAAGAAGACCACACAACTTACTTGGCTAGCCTGGAATATTTGAGGGCATTTTTGCATTGAGGACCATCCGGGACTCGTGTACGGGAAACCTGCTTCGTGCGATCTTCTCATGGTAGTTATTGTGCTGAGTGTCCCACTCCCCCAACACGTGAGGGAGTGTGCCACTCCCCCAACACGTGAGGGAGTGCCCCACTCCCCCAACACGTGAGGGAGTGTCTCACTCCCCCAACATGTTGGGAAGCGCCCCACTCCCCCAGCAGGTGGGAATGACATTGAACTGTTGCTGCCCGCCAGAGGACCATGAAGGGCAGAACTGAAGGACGCTGCGAGAGCTGCAGCACCAGCCGCAGCCGGCGCTTCTCGGTCTTGGTGTCATAATGAGGGCTTCCTGGTCAGGATACAAGTGTGACTCGTCACACTAGCGGTCGTTGTGCTAATTTGGTATTATGTATTATATACTTCTTTGTATTATATTATGTATTATATACCGACCGATATTCGAATTTACAATGCTCTGATAACCTGATTTAATCGCTTACTTGGCTGTATTATTGTCACAATCCCCGCTCTTCTTTTAGCAGCAACGCAGGATGCAATTCCACCTAGCACTTCCAGTGATGAAGTATGAGCACTAAAACGCTCAGCTTCCACTAATGACTAAAGGCCAAATTTAATTACGTGTTCACATCGCATGTATTTCAAATTGTTCACTTTGCGCGAAGTGGAATGTGTTGTCGTCTTGGGCCAGCTTGCGATGTTAACTTTACGCGCTGTATTGTGGATACGGTGGGAAAAACAAGTTGGGATTGCCTATGGTATTTCACTTACTTTTTCGAAATGAAATAATATTACCTCATTGAGATGCGTAAGCAACATTCAACATCAAGACCAAACATTAGTTAAAACTCGCGGTAGCACAGCGGTTAAGGGATCGGACTTGTATGTTGGAGTCGCGGGTTCGTATCCCGGCGCTGGCGCTGCGATTTTCCCCGTTGGGTATAAGGGAAAGCTCAAGCACAATACCCCACTCGACCCAGGTGTCGGAAATGGGTACCGGCTTTACGGGGGAACCGTCATGGTGTCCTATATATAGTGTTAGTTATAAGACATTTGAAAAACCAATGATTAAGATCATTTGTATCAGGCTTGATTGGAAATAAAGCATCCCAAAGATGCCGATGTTTGTTTCTTGTTTGTTTGTTTAAAACCTCAGTACGTACCTACTTGTATCTGCAAGCTCATCCAAATATTTATGCACACATTAGAGCACAAACAAGAAAATGAGTATTCCAGCCTATTTTCACGGGAGGAAATATTTTGTCCTATGTTAGTCATTGGCACGCGGGCACCAACTTTTGCCCTTTAATGAGCAAATTTATGCAAGACTCCTATGTAATAAAGCTCGCAAACCATTGAAGATGACGGTATAAAATAGCATTCCAGTGCGACTACGTCATTTCTGCTGTCTTCTGCGTCATTGTGAAACCTACCTAATGTTGTACCTGTGCAGTGTACCCGTGTGCTGTACCCGTGTGCAGTGTACCCATGTGCTGCACCCGTGTGCTGTACCCGTGTGCTGTGTCCGTGTGCTGTACCCGTGTGCCGTATCCGTGTGCAAAACCCGTGTGCTGTACCCGTGTGCTGTACCCGTGTGTTATACTCCTGTGCTGTACCCGTGTGCTGTACCCGTGTGCTGTACCCGTGTGTTGTACCCGTGTGCTGTACCCGTGTGCTGTACCCGTGTGTTGTACCCGTGTGCTGTACCCGTGTGCTGTACCCGTGTGCTGTACCCGTGTGTTGTACCCGTGTAATGTACCCGTGTGCTGTGCCCGCGTGCTGTACCCGTGTGCTGTACCCGTGTGCTGTACCCGTGCGCTGTACCCGTGTGCTGTACCCGTGTGCTGTACCCGTGTGCTGTACCCGTGTGCTGTGTCTGTGTGCTGTACCCGTGTGCTGTACCCGTGTGCTGTACCCGTGTGCTGTACCCGTGTGCTGTACCCGTGTGCTGTGTCTGTGTGCTGTACCCGTGTGCTGTACCCGTGTGCTGTACCCGTGTGTTGTACCCGTGTGCTGTCCCCGTGTGCTGTACCCGTGTGTTGTACCCGTGTGCTGTACCCGTACATTTGGTGGTGGTTGTGTAGGGCTGCGAGCAGCTAGCAACGCAGATCTGAATGAGGCATTGTGACCAGCTGCACCTGGTCAATGAACATGTAATTTGTTGGCCTTCGTGCTGCTTGTAAACCACGTCACTACACTACCATCGCAACGCCACACAACCACCACAATATCACACGACCACCACAACACCACACAACCACCACAACACCACACAACCACCACAATACCACACGACCACCACAACACCACATAACCACCACGACGCCACACTACCACCTCAACACAACACAACACCACATAACTACCACAACATCGCACAATTACCACAACTCCCCACAACCACCACAACACCATTCAGCCACCTCAACCATCACAACACCACACAACCATCACAATGACCACCACTCCCACAACATCACACAACACTACAACACACCACTCCCCCACACAACCACCACAACACCACACAACCCCGACACAACACCACACAACACTACAACACACCACTCCCCCACACAACCACCACAACACCACACAACCCCGACACAACACCACACAACACCACGCAACACTACACAACCACCGCACTGCACAACCATAACACTACACAACACCACACAGCCACCACATTACACAACCACCAAAACACCACAAAACCACCACAACAACCACGGCCACCACACAACACCACACGACCACCACACAAAACAACCACCACAACACCACATAACCAACACGATACCACACTACCACCTCAACACAACACAACACCACATAACTACCACAACATCACACAACTACCACAACTCCCCCCAACCACCACAACACCACTCAGCCACCTCAACCATCACAACACCACACAACCACCACAACCACCACAACCACCAAAACCACCACAACCACCACAACCACCACAACCAACACAACTCCCACAACATCACACAACACTACATAACACCATGCCCCCTCACAACCACCACAACACCACATAACCCCCACACAACACCACACAACAGCACGCAGCACTACACAACCACTGCACCGCACAACCATAACACTACACAACACCACACAGCCACCACATCACACAACCACCAAAACACCACACAACCACCACAACCACCACATCCACCACACAACACCACACAACCACCACACAACACAACCACCACAACACCACACAATCAAAACACCACACAGCTCACCACACAACACCATACAATCACCCCACAACACAACCACCAAAACACCACACAACACCACACAACACAACCACCAAAACACCACACAATCACAACACCTCACAACACCACACAACACCACACAAAGGACCGCCTGTCACGTCCCCAACACGTGAGGCTGATAACTGCAGCGCCTGCTCTGCTTCGCGGAAATGGCGAGGGCATCTTTCTGCAGCTGTATATACATATACATCCGGTGCTGCAGCGCTATAAATAGGGCAAGCTGATGCTTGCACAACCATTCCCAGTACTTCCCCATCGCCGTGATCCCAAAACCAAACGCCATTCCCCAGCTCGGTAACCCCACCAAACCCCGCGTGTGATCAGTTCAAAATACTCCCGTGGCGACCTCAGCGTGTGAGGTGAGTCGGGCAGAGCATGTGTCTCTCTGTTGTGTTGTGCGGGTGTTGTGTTGTGCAGGCGTTGTGTTGTGCAGGTGTTGTGGTGTGCAAGTGTTGTGTTGTACAGGTGGTGTGTTGTGCAGGTGTTGTGTTGTGCACGTATTGTGTTGTGCAGGTGTTGTGTTGTGCAGGTGTTGTGTTGTATATGTGTTGTGTTGTGCAGGTGTTGTGTTGTGCAGGTATTGTGTTGTGCAGGTGTTGTGTTGTGCAGGTATTGTGTTGTGCAGGTGTTGTGTCTAGAGTGGCCGAGTCGGAGGAATAAATATGCGATTCCGATTCCACATATTCACAATTTGGTGATTTCATTTTCACCTTTCAGAGCTCATAAGATGAATATTTTATCTCTTAAAGGTCACAGATGTTCCAACCTGTATGTATATTTTTTATTTTCTTTACTCACAACTGACGTACAAATTAACGATAGAGTGTAATACATCCTTTGTGAGCGTAAATGAGAGACGATATAAATATTTTTTTCAAAAGGATGCTGTATTTCAATCAAGCCTTATACATATCACCTTGCACATTAGTTTTTTTTAGAATGCCTTATAACTAACACAAGGACGCCATGTCGGTTTCCCCCACAAAGCCGATACCCATGTTCGGCACTTGAGTAGAGTGGGATATTGTGCTTGAGTTTTCCCTTATACCCGACGGAGAAAGTCGCCGCGCAGCGCCGGGATTCGAACCCACAACACATTTTCGGAAGGGCGCGTTCTTAACCTCCCGGTTACGACAAGCACTAATATATTTACTGATCGAAACAGATGTTCACTTTTCTTAAACAGTGAATGATTTCTTGTTGCAGTAAATGGCCTGGCGCAGTTGGAGAAGTTAATGAATTTGATATCAGAAAAATCAATGTTGAATTTTTGTTGGGCGTGCACGGTAAGCTGCCTTTTTTAGATGTTTTGATTGAAGCGTCTCATGGTACTTCTCGGAGATCAGTTTACGTCAAGCAATCTCATGCAGGTGAAACTATAAATTAGGATTGTGATGCTCTGAAAATGTACAAAGGGGGTGTTATACACACTTTAATAAATAGAGCTTATAAGGTGTGTAGCACATGGTCAAGTTTTCATTCAGAAATGCTTAAACCGAATCTTGGACAATAAAAATAATGCTGAACTGAAGTCTTGCAATATTAATATCATTTATGAAAACCAAATGCACATGAACTACAAAATTGGTGAACGAGTCTTTAAGAACATTGGTAAAACTTTAGTTAAACCAACAGATCCGGATACGTAAATTAAAGTCTGTGTGTATTATAAAACCGCCAAATCAGTGACCTCTTAGCAAAAAAAATTTGTCTGTATCCAGGGTTATTGATCTGGACAGAGCCAATGTAATTTACCAGCTTGAGTGTGACAGAAGAGAAAGCAAGTCTCTCAATAATTGTTACATTGGCTTGACCAGGATGACACTGAGGCGGTGATTAACCGCCCACAAATACCGATGCTCTATATTCAACCATTTCCGCATTGACCATAGTGGCAAACCCTCAAATGAAGATCTATACCCAAACACAAAAATCTCATATAACGTGATTAAAGAAAAGCATATTCAAATAATAGAAGCGTTATATATGCATTAAGTTTATGGATATATAACGAAGACACGAACGATTTTTTTTGCTCTAAAATTATTTACTAAAATCGCAGCTTAAAAGTCCGAGGCAACCGCCCGTCCGGTCATTTCGCCCCTATCGCTAGTGCAATGAACCTCTATAGCATGTAATACTATTACTGTACCTGATCTCGTGTATACATATTTCGGTTGTACAAACTTTATCTCTAGTCATTTGTAAAATATTTTTGTGCTGTGAATTCATTTTTGATACTGTCTCATATACCTAAAGAATAAGATTGGCATTTTACCAATGTGACTAATCAATTTTTCTGTATATTCTTAGCCTGACGATGATGTTTGTACATCGAAATGTGGCGTTTTATGGGCTTCTGAGGTATTACATTTAAATGATTGACAGTCTTCCATTTAAATAAATGTTGAGCAAAATTCTCCGTAATTTATCCCGTGATGAACATCAACTACTTATAAATAGTTGTGATGGAGTGGTAGCGACTGAGTGTGCCCGCCGACTCGTGCACTGGTTGTGTGGTTGTGCTTTCGTATTGTGGTATGGTGGTGTGGGTGGTTGGGAGGAGAAGTAGTGGTGAGTTGATTTGCTTGTATCGTTATATGGTCGTGTGGTATTATGGTGGAGTTGGGTGGTTGTTTGTGTTAGTTGTGCAGCGGTGCCGCGATGGGGTGTGTGGTGTTAGGATGGAGTTGTTTGGCTGCATCGTGTGGTTGTGTGGTGCGGGGCTTAGATCTAGAGTGATGAAACGTGCATGAAATATGTGATGCAGCCGTCATAAAAGCTACAGTAATATCTGTGTTGATTTTATGGAAGTGCGATGCATAGCTACACGGCTGTCTAATGCTGGTGTGGGGAAAGCAAGACAATGACCCGCTCAGTCTCTCATCAATCTTGTCGTATTCTGTTTGTGCAAATTGTGCGCTTTGTTCCGAATACTGAAGACAGGCAGCATTTAACCCATGAACTTCTCACTTGAGCAGTATTGGAGACCATATTTGAGAGTTTGGTGCCATTGAATCTTGAAAAAAATATGCATTCTTCATCAGAGGTGTCCACCGTATCTTGTGCAAATCAGGATGGTGAACTGATAAGCAACGTCTCGCATTAAACCGTCAAGGCTCGTAGCGCTTGTGTATGTCGGTTTGGTATAGTACTTTAGAGCTAAGTACTTTTGATGAGCTGTAAACTCGAGCTGTTGGTAATAACTCTATGTATATTTTTTTCCAGGGGGAGGACATGATGCCAGCCAACAACCTGATGCGTCTCCTGCTGTCGGCGCTGACGGTGGGCAGCTGCCTGACTCCTCCTGTGGGGGGTCAGGGCACCAGCACCTCTGATCACGTGGTCGAACGCTATCCGGTCTGCGGGTAAAGCTACGCGCCGCGCTTCTTAACTGTCAACGCCTCGTTAGTTAGCTTGGCAATGCTAGGAGTCGACCCACGAGATTTTGACACGCTTGATAATCCGAACTCAGGCTTCAAGGACCAAATCTTCACACCTGTGTCGACCGCCACAGACTGTGCTAACGCCCTCGAATGGAACAATTTCATTGGAAGAGCAGTTCAGGAGGAGCATTGTCCTCATCTGTCGTCCCTTTTCATGCGCTCTATTTACAACTATAATCAATATAGAGATGCGATGAAAAGACTTGTGACCTTCAAATCAGGAGATGATGTCATGGTAGGAAGTCGACGTCTGTGCGCCACCTCGTCCAGTGAGCTTGCTTCCAGTATGGATGCTGATGAAGAAGAGAAACTTGTTCAATTCTTCCAGCATGGAGGAGAAGTAGTCCTGGCCGAGGCTCGATGTCAAACACACACCGTGTCAATTAACCTCAACACCAGGCCCATCTTCACGCCGAACTTCCATAGGGCTCTAAGAAAGTTAAGCTTTGCAGCGGAAAACCCATATGCAGAAAAAAGTCGAAAAACTTATTCTGATTTCATCGAAGATTTTGGCACTCATTACCAAGACACGACACACTTTGGCTCACGGTTGCTGATAATGAAACTATTTGCTAAGAAAGCTACCAGCTTCTCGGACAAAAACAAACGACACCGCTGCGTCTCGTCGTCTTTCACCCAAAACTTGTGCAGAAATTCCTCATTTGATGATGTTGTGGAACACTTCAATAGAGATGTCATGCAGTGTGACTCCGAACGAGCTCCGGACGTGCTCAACTCGCTGGGGCTTCCCCCAACCCGCATCCTCACCGTGGGGACCGTCCCTCTGCCTGATTTAAACCAGACCCTACAGAGGCCCGTACCCATCCAATACAGGCTCAAAAAAATTCACAGAATTTTCCAAGAAGATTGGTTTGCCCGGTTGGGGTGTTCTGTGGATGGAGCGGTCATGCAGGAGTTCTTCGAAAACATGACATCGCAGGAGCGACATGCTTCAAACGGCACGTCTTGTGCTAGGAAGGTCGGATGTGGCTACAATGGCA
Source organism: Morinoia aosen (assembly GCA_030386875.1). NCBI lineage: Eukaryota > Metazoa > Arthropoda > Malacostraca > Amphipoda > Talitridae > Morinoia > Morinoia aosen. The sequence goes on from CM059580.1 coordinate 39,176,128, forward strand.
ACTGCAAGTTGGGAGAAAAATGTTTCGAGGACAATTCCACGAGTGAAGGGTTTTTCTGCAGGACTCCATGCCAAATCGGAGATATTTGTAATGACGACAAAGTTGACATTCCTGATACCAACAGTGAAGGCTTCAGTTTCAAGAAAGGATGCGGTTACACAGCCAATTGTCCTTCCCAGAAAGTGTGCGTTGACGACACCAGCTCGCCTGGCTTCACCTGCCGGGAACCGTGCACGGTGCCTGAGATCTGTGCGTCTGGTGAAGCCTGCTACGCTGAGCAGCACAGCCAGCGGGGCTACATCTGCGTGTCCACCAAGCCTGGTGAGTAAATAACCTCACTCTTCTCCATTGTAGGGATTGCTGAGCAGAAATTTTAGGAGAAGGTCTCAGAATCACCCGTAAAAGTGTCTCATTTTTATGTACGTATGAAGAATATAAAACACACTTAAAAATAAATGGCCTTCACTGGCCCCCACCGACTTGTTAACATGCAGGTTAAGCTCAGAATTGCCCGTTAATGTTTGCCCGTTTCGTTAATTGCCCGTTATCCGTGGAAATTTTACGGACAGTGTCATCGTTAAGCTAGGTGGACCCGTGAAAAACTCCGTCAACATTATCTAACCTATGATAACCGAACTCACCCTAACCTAACAAATCGTAACCTTTCCTGTCCTAACTTTTCCTTTCCTTACCCACCCTAACCGATCCTATCCTGATGAAATGTCAAACACATCAATGCATGTAGAAGCGATTTCTTAGTGTTAGACTGAGGAATTCGGTATCCATGATACTGCAAACTCAGACGAAAGCGTAACGGATACCAAATGAATTATTATATTTCCTTTGTTTCTTTGTTTCTTAAGAAGCGGTCACCAAACAAATATATAAATAAACACAAAACGGATATTATGTATTAGGTAAGATAGGATTGTTTACCATGATAAATGGCATATATGAATCTTTTCTAAAATATACAGTTCTTACCTAGCCCATAATATCTATTGTTTTTAAATGAATCATCAAATCACCAACGAATCCATTCATTGATCAGTCTAGCGTGCGACTAGTTAAAGTGAATTAGGTTCAGTATAATTATACACCTTCAAATAGCGTTGACGATCGGATGCCTTATAAGCCGCTGAACACATCGGGCTCACATGTAGCTATACTCTAATGCGTCCATTGCAATAGCCTAAAGAAACAATCTACTGATGCATCGTTTGTGGAAGAAAAAATTGTTTAAAATATGCTGTGTTCAGGTATCCAGTTCACGGGGTGGACGTAGCGACGGACGCACCATTCAAGCAAGCAACAAACTGTGCACTGTTACATTTTTACGGAGATGTACCTAGTGCCTAATTCTGGTAGTCAGGATACGGACAATTCCCACTTGGCGCGACCGATCGTAGCATCACAAGCAGTTCAAATTTATCTCTCAATGCACTTGTATACCTCTTACTACCTCGTTTGCTTGTGTGCTTGCTTGGTTTGTTTGCTAGCTCGTCGCTGTCTACGCTCTGCTTGTGGTGGTGTCACAGAACAAAATTCAGCGCATTGCTTTCAGTTACAATATAAAGAAAAATTCAGTGCCGTGCATTCATTAAAAACGAAACAAAAAATATGAACTTCTGTTGCGCTAAAACCAATGGAACAAACAATATTTTCGCAAAAATTGAAAATATCATATCAATAGCCTATCAGCAAACATCAGGCATGAATGGTGTAATTAATCTCACATTGGTATTGTGCTTGGTGGTGTTACAGGCTAAGAAAAGTTCGTTTAGTACTTAATGCATTACTCGGTTTGAAAATTACAGACATTATGAAATAAATAATGAACAATGTGATCATTCAAAATTAACATTTTAAATTAACATTTTAAATTAAACAATCCTATGCGAACACACGTCTTTACACAGGCACAGCCACATGATATTTTTATTGATCGCTCCATTATCGCAATTGAATATTTTTTTCAGCTCCTTAATCTATAGGAAGGGAGAATGGTAAGTAAAATGTATGCTCAGCGAGTGGAAGTGTTCCCTCCTAACCTCTTCTGCTGGTTTTATCCGTTCTCTATTGCCACCTGAGAACCTGCGGTCTAGTGAAAGTACCATGGGTTCAATACCTGGATTGACCCAAAATCTTTTTCCTAAAGTGCGACGCTCAACCTCCCATATCATTACTGCGCAGGCTGTGACCAGAATCACTTCAGGCTGAGACCAGAATCTGAGGGGCGAAGTGACGGGTATCTGTGGCGTGATATATCTGGTACCTGTGATACGAAGTGAAAGGTGTCTAATCCGATGCGACAGATATTTGTGAAGCGAAATTGTTGGCATTTGGGGCATCAAATTACTGGTTTCTTTGATACATACAAGTCAAACTGGTATCTGTGATACTAAGTGAAAGGTGTCTCACCCAATGAGGCAGATATTTGTGAAGCGAACTTAGTGGTGATTGTGGCACCGATTACTGGCATCTTTTATACATAGAAGCACTATATAGTACACCCCTCATTTTTGAGGAAAGGAGGTGGGTGATATTACGTTGTTGGTGCTGCGAGAAGGTTGAGGTATGGTTTTTTGGTGTACGTTTTAGATGTGGATTAAAAACAAATATATGCCGGATAAATTTGTGAACTTATTCTGCCCTCAATTAGTCGTATTTAAAACTGCCAATTGTTGTAGTCTAGGGTAATTCATGAGTGTAAACTTTCTGATGCACGCTTGTGTGATTGAATTGTATGATGTGTTTGGATTGTGTGCAGGCAGAGCCTTGATCCTTGGAGGCAAGTGGGGCTATGACAGACTGCAGACTGTGGAGCTGGTGAATCTCGAGTCCTTCCCTGAGCTGCCGGCGCCTCTTTCCGATACTGCGGCGGCGACTTCAGGACAACATGTTGTGGTGTGTGGGGGGTACACAAGTGAACTAACCAGCCAGTGTCTCAGGATAGGTGTCAGCTCCCCGGGCAGTGGGTGGGAGGCCATACCTTCAGCTCCGATTGCTCTATACGGACATACCGCAGTTTCAATAGGTCAGTCCATCGTCTGGTTCATCCATGAGCGCCAACTCTTCATGTTCGATGGCGAGACGCAGAGTTTTTCAACTCAGAATTTGCCTTTAGATGCAAAAAGCTTTCATTGTTCCGTCACAAACGGCACTCACGTGTACATCGTGGGCGCTGGCGGTAACAGGGATGAAATTTGGGAGAACAAGAATTCGATGGACGGAACTGAATGGCGGCAAGTTACTAGCATTACACGGAATCGATCATATCATGCATGCCTTTGGTACGGCTCGAACATAATGATAACGGGAGGGTGGAAGACGAGTTCCGATGTAGAGATGTTCAATACGGAGACTGGGGAAGTGTGGGCGGGACAACCCCTCTTGACTGGACGATATGGCCATAAGATGATGTTACTCGATGGGAGGCCAACTGTGCTAGGAGGGTGGGATGGCAATGCGGAAGAGTTGAACACGTTCGAGTCTTTTTCGCTGGAGTCAAATCGCTGGGAAAAGCTGGGGAGAACGTTGGCTAGTCCAAGAAGTTATTTTGCTCTTGTAGAGGTCTAGAACTGAATCTTTTCTGTACTGAATATTTTCACTGAATACTTCACTTATTATTTACACTGAATGTTTTCTCCGGGATGCCCAACAAATCATTCAATTGATTTAAGTTTAAATATATCCTATACAAGTCCAACAACATTTGTAATGCTTTGATACCGATAAAATTTCACCGTCAACAAAAGGAAAACTAATATGCTTCACTATCTAATGTTGTCGTTTATGCGCGTATTGACTGTACGCGTACAATGTCGTGTTGCTACACGCCTACACGATGTGTGCATTTGAGGGTATTGATGAGTTCTCAAAGATTTATTTTTCGCTTATTTTGTTTTAGAAAAATTGCTGAGGGCACCTGATGTGTAGGTGTTGCACATGTGCACATAAATGTGGCGCCGCCATGTGCGTGTGTTGTGCTTGCCGCCCCTGTGCCTCATTAGTGTGTGGCTAGTGCCCAATGTTGGTATTCTAGTAACTAGTGTTCATTAGTTAATCATAGGAGGTTATGCTAGATTTAACTAATGCTTACCAGTTAGGAATGAAGTCTCTTGCTGTCTGTCACCATCCCCTACCCGTTAGAGATACAAAGTGTTCGCGTCAGACTTGCTCTAGGTAGCATTTGATTTTGTTCTTTTGCTGTGCATCTTAAAGTCGGCTTATGTGCGCTGACTCATTTACACTGTGTGTTGATTTATTTACTCCTTATGTTGACCCATTTACTGTGTGTTGACCCATTTACTGTTTGTTGACCCATTTACTGTGTGTTTGCTCTTTTACTAAATATATTGGAACGCAATAAGCCCTCGTTTTCCTCAAACTTTCAAAAATAAGCCCTACCTGCTCCTCAGTAAAGAAATTTTCAAATAGTTAAATAATTTTTACATGTGACACGAAAGACATTATCATTTTGATAATAAAGCTCGAAGTACATAAAAACCCATAATTGAAGGGAAATATTTGAGCCCTTTTTTCAAAATGTTTGATATTCTTGCCACGAAATGAATGGTATCAACGATACGCGAAATAGTATTTGAAACCTTTGAAGTCTGTTCTCCAAAACTTGACAGTTAAATATGATGAAAATTATACGGGTTGAGCAACAGTTGTATAGTAAAAATGAACAACTATCGAGCGAGTCACCCTAATAAACCCACTTTGTTCTACAGGATGTCCACACAAATGTACCCACTGACCGATGTACTGTATGCATACTATATGTGAACCGCAGTCATTTGACGGAATATTTCTGATCTTCTTCTTACGCTTGCATTGGTATCCTGTATACACACATGGGTTAGTGGACACAGTTTTGTGGACACCCTGTGTGATTGGGTGAAATTGATGCAAGTTGGACTCCAAACATCGCCGGAAGTAAACGCCCTCCCGCTGCTCCAAACTAGGCTTCACCACATCACTTGCTGTCAATGAAGGCTGATGCCCCTATTTTTGGCTTCACCACATCGCTCGCTGTCAATGAAGGCTGAAGCCGAAACTTTTGGCTTCACCGCCGCGGCGGTCAGGTGATGACAGCTGGTCGTCGTGGCGGTGGCGCTGGGAGAGGCGGTCATGCCGCGGTCATCGTTTGTCCCCGTAGAAAACTGCGCCAAAATGCAGAAACTGAACCTGGATTTCCCTCGAGTGTTCAGCAGCCGCAACGTTCCTTGGCTGAATGCTGAACGTCTGAAAAACAATAGAAGAGGCAATGAACGCAGGACTGCAAGAGCGATGAATGTAGATCAGAAAATTGTCTGTTCTACATTCACTGCTCATGTAATGTGGGGCTGGAGTGTGTTGAATGGGCATGTGTGATCTTTGTGACTGGAGTGACGCACACGGTCAGGCTCGTACACCAGGCACACGTGCACAACGCGCGCACATAAACACTCACTTTGAACTCCTGTGAGACACATACATGGAAACGCAGCATTCACACTCACAACACTACAACTTACACAACGCAAGCACACACACGAACACACACATAACCAGCACAAGCAACATTCACTACTGATGTACATGACACTTCAAAAATGACGGGACTCAATATTTTCAGTATATAAATCCTCCAGATGTGGATGACAAACAAATATATCCATCCTAATAATAAGACGCGATAAAAATATTATTGTTTTATTATAAAATGGTAATAACGCCTGGTGTCTCCTTTAGTTCATAGAAAAAATGTTTTCTGTGCGTAATTTTAATGTTATTACGATGGGAATCTTTTTGCTTGATCGATGCGTGTGTCTGTCACGCTCACAAGGTTGCTCAATGATCGCATCTGTGAAACGAGTTTCTCCAGTACACAAGTACATGAATATTTTAAACGCGGGTACTATTGGGATAGATATATTTATCTGTCATCTGAAGGATTTATTCAAGGGAAATATTGAATCCCCTCATTTTTGACGGTCATGTACACTAGTATTATAAAGTCATAAGTTTCAACATGAAACCTATTAGGACAATACTCGTGTTGGTCAGCAAGATAGTTGAATTCCATGTTTATTAATGATCAATGTTTGCGTGCTTGGTCGGTTTTACGTTCTAACTCGCACCCCGTAAACTGGATACCTGAACATTACATAATGGCCATCATTTTCTGCTATACACTTGAAATTACTTTGAATTAATCGGAATTTGCTCGAAAATTATTGTGGAATCAAATAGAGGAATCAAGTGGAAATGAACACGGACGCACTTCACAGAAGCATGCCCCAAGGAAGCAACACAAAGCCACCACTCACAGGAACGACTCAAGCTGTCACTTAGGGATCTTCCATTTATGCAAATATACCAATTTGTGAACTATAATGAAACGTGTAGGAGCTGGACACATGACAGGACATTTGAACCTTACTGAAAACTATGATGGCTTAAGGATAAAATGAGACCTTTCAGGGTGCTCCCAGTTGGATTTTGAACGATGAATCTTGAACATCAGTAGTATGTCATTACATTTCTTTGTAGGGACATACCACTGATGAAGGTACAAGACCAGAACATGTATGGAGGGACATGTCAGTGATGGAGGTACATGACAAAAGCATGTATGGAGGAACATACTAGTGATGGAGGTACTACACCTTTTTCACTTCAAATTAATCTAAGTCAAGTTCAATTTAATCCAAGTCAAGTTCAAATTAATCCGAGTCAAGTTCAAATTAATCCGAGTCAAGTTCAAATTAATCCAAGTCAAGTTCAAATTAATCCGAGTCAAGTTCAAATTAATCCAAGTCAAGTTCAAATTAATCCAACCCTCAGTTGAGTTAAAATATGACATAATAATTTGTTAATTTAAGTTTTTTGTGTTAAATCTATTGGATGTGATAACCAAGACTGGTTTCGAGGATTCATTTACACTCATAGATATTTTATACGTGAAGTTCCACTTTACCACATATATGAAATCAAATACGTGCAAGTACAAAATATTATCATTGGACGATATGTAGATTTAATCAATTCAATATTTATTTACAATTCAATATATAATACTTTTAGGACTTCAATAACTTTTATAATAATCATTTTATGAATATTTAAGCCTTGAAAGAATTATACATTGAATTGTGAACACACACAAATAAAATCCGTATCAAGTTAGAAACATGATTTCTTGTATTATTATTGTGTATTGTGTATTGTGCTCGCGATGGCCATGTGCTAGAGGTTCTGCCGCCGTGCGGTAGAGACCCGGGTTCGAAACTCGGCGCTGGCGGTGGCGATTTTCTCTGTTGGGTATAGGAGAAAAATTCCAAGCACAATACCCCACTCTACCCAGGTGTCTGAAATGGGTACCGGTCTTGACCGGGGGAAAGCGTCATGGCGTCCTGGCGTTAGTTATAAGGCATTTGAAAATCCAATGTACAAGGTGATATGTATCAGGCTTGATTGGAAATAAAGCATCCGTAGATGCCTTTATTATATTGTAAGTGGATCCAACATTTCTTCACAATGACTAACACGGAATTAGATTGAATGGCAACATTTATATTGCTTATGCAAGAATGTATCTGGGTAGTAATGTACAAGTATAAATTGTAATCAAACGGAATCGTACATTAATACTCAGTGAATCGCATTTGTATATTTCATGTAGAGATTAAATCTAGGCCTACATATCGGTCAATAATAACCTTTTGTATTTGCATCTATATGATTTCATAGATGTGATAAAGTGGAATTTCACGTATATAAATACTTATGAGTGTAATAAATCCTTGAAACCAGTCTTGCTTATAACATCTAATAGATACATATTTAACACAAAAAACTCAAATTAACAAATTATTGTGTCATTTTTTAACTCAACTGAGGGTTGAATTAATTTGAACTTGACTTGGATTAATTTGAACTTGACTTGGATTAAATTGAACTTGACTTGGATTAAATTGAACTTGACTTGGATTAATTTGAACTTGACTTGGATTAACTTGAACTTGACTCGGATTAATTTGAACTTGACTTGGATTAATTTGAACTTGACTTGGATTAGATTGAACTTGACTTAGTTTAATTTGAAGTGAAAAAGGTGTAGACGAGGGTATGTATGGAGAGACATACCACTCATAGGTTACTACAAATACAGACATACCTCTCATAGGACGGAGCATATAAGGACATACCATTTACGGAGTGCACTACAAATATAGACATACCTCTATTTGAACACACCAGGAATACAAAACAACCACTCATGAAAACCTACATGTGGAGACACACCACTCATTAGATGCATACAAATGTAGACAAACCACTCATGAAACAGTCCTTATGTAAACCCATTGTTTATAAAAACAACACATGGCACACAAGGACAGCACACAAAATCACACAACCCTAATTTTTCCTGTAAATGTATCGTTTGTATATGTTTCCCCAAACCGAAATAAAACAAAGTGTATCGAATGTACACATCTGTGGTGCAGATCTGAGTTTTGATCTCCATGATCCTCAGTGTCATGAGGCTGAAAAATACCACCAATTGAACCATGATGCTGATCAGGAGTTTAAACTGCGCATTATTCAGGCATGACCTCTATTTTATAGCTAACTTTAGTTCAACAATGGACTCATTGCGTTCAATTTCATTTCAAACCTTAACCTCTCCCACACTGCTGAAAAAAGTACTTCCGATCTAATAACTCATCATGATGGATTTGAATGATTTACTTATAAAATAATTGAAAAAACAAATGAAATATGTCAGATTGCCCAGCTCGACGTATTAAAGTTAGAAACGCAGTATAAAGATCCATGTATTATACTTCAGATTTTTTGTTCAGATGCCACGTATCTGCCACTACTTGAACAAATAGAGCAGGATCCAACTCTTTCCAGTAGATGTGGAGAGCGCGTTGAGCGCGGCTGCAATTGATGTCTAACTAAGAAAAGTACATTAATTAGAGAGGAAAAAGAGTCAAGTGACAGTCAGGTACATTACTCAAATTTTTTTAACGTTTTTATAGATTTAGTGAGAACACTCAACATCAACTCCCGTTGGGATAGAGTAACTGACTACCATCCAACTTTTGCTGTAGAATTTGAACTACTTTAAAGTTACCATCAAGAGAAATTTACTCTCCTGCATCAACAGTGTTACTGAGCCGCTGTTGCCATCACAAGGACGGGTGTTGGAACGAAATGATACTTAGGTAGTTAGAACACACTGACTACGTTTGTGCCGTTGCTACGGTGATTTGTTAAGGGTATACGGAGCAGAATTGGAAAACCAACTTTGGTAGTCGAAAACGTTTGTATTATTTTTAAGCGACGCGAAAAATATAACGTTTACCTTGCATGTGAAAATATTTTTTTGAAAAAAGGTAGCAAAATAGCAGATTTTCTATTCATTCTTCTGTTACTCAATTGAGCCATTTACTCGGTGGTAAACAAGTGTTCTCCACACGAAGCGAGCGTGTAAACTACTATGCTGGCATTGGCTCGGTTGGCTGGCCTCTGCTGGGTGTAGAGCTTACATAGTGGAATGAGGAAAAATACGCACAGTATAATAAAAATAAACAAACAAAATATTGGGAATAAAAAATAAAATTATGACAACTAATAGTAAATACCGCTAAAGGTGCGGCTTGGTCGTGGTAAGGAAAGTCGGAGACGTTTTCTTAGGTGTTTACTTCGAGGAAGTGACAAGAACGATAGCGTCAGGTCTAATATGTCTACTGCTTATAAAGACTCCGACGCGCATGGGGGTTGGGGTTGCGCATACATATCTCCCCATCCCTCTTTCAAAGTGAGGTACTTATCGCAAAAAAAAAATTAATTTTTTAACAAATGATCGAACGCAAAAAAATTTTCATTTATAAAATTAATCAGTACTAACTAACATAGCAAATTGTGGCTTCTCAGCGGGAATTTATTTAAAATTTAAAGGTCTCAAATAGTGAAAATATCTTCAAAATAAATATAAGTAAACATATATTTTATCCAAAATACACCTTGTTTTATTTTAGCAACAATAACAGAAAAATTAAACGCATTACCGCAAGCAGGAAGAAAGGAGGCAGCGAAGCAGGTTAACAATAATATGGCCTTCTTCTTCAACAGTATAAACTATAACACGAGTTCCTACACTACTACTATGGAAAAATAAAAACCGTAGGTATTTAGGGTAAGGGAATAAAAATGAAAACGCCAGATACACAATTATAAAAATACGATTAAAAGAAACTTAATATCGATACGCATTAATTCAACAATTATAAATAACATTTCGCATTTAACATGAATCTTGTGGAAATATGAAAAACGGATGACATGTCCGCATACTGGGACCGTTGCAAGTTTGGCATCGTTCCCTGTCTCACACAGAGAAAACGGAGAACTGCATTGAAGGTTATTTGAAGTCAATGCTTGTTGACTACGCGCGAAGGTTAATTGCAGTCTAGGCCATATTCTTTGTTGATAGTCGTTTGGTCTGAGCCAGACACCGCACGGGAGTTGGAAGTCGTATTGTTTTAAGCATTATTAAACAAGTTAGAAGCTTTCAAAGCTTTGAACGAAAATATCAAACTATTAAATATCAAATCCTAATTGAAGCAAACGACGGAGTGAATGCAGAGGTAATTGTAGATTGAAGAACTCGTATGAACTTAAATGTATGGTTATTACGTGTAAGGCTAGTTTACGATTATATAAAACATAGAGTAGGCGTCGAGTAAACATTTGGCTATATGAAATTTGTGTAGCTCATTTTTCAACGGAGCTGCAATCTGTTTAATGTGGTTTGACACTTTAACAATAAACCGAATATAACAAATTGATTAAAGGTCAAATTAGGTTATACCACCGTTGACAGCATTCCGAAGGTCACTGCCAGCTTTGGCATGTTAGACCGCACCGGCCGTCTTGGGTGCCTATGCCATTTCAAGCCAGGTTGCACATTAATTACTACGTGTTCCCCTACAGTTACAGTGGTTACATTTCTGACAATATTCCTTTTGTTTTGAGCACGTTCCGACGTAGCTGAAAATCCTCAGCCCTTACGCGCTCGGCTAATAGCTCTAGTTGTTTTCTAATGTTATAGACTAGGACTGTTAGGGTTACCATGACGACTGTTAGGATCATCAGAAGGACATCACTTACTCGGTCGGGTATCGAGTCTGTATTACTGTTTGCCGCTATCCAATCGTTGGTGATTTGACCCTTAGTGTCGACTACGGGCTGCAGTTAGCGTGTCGACACTGATTGAACTTATTTTGTTTCTCATAATGTAGTGTTTCCCTTATTTAGTATTTTGAAGTGATTGTTTACTCGTTTCTCAGCCACCAGGATCTGCAATTGAAACGAAAACAAGACTATTGGCATGGCCATAAAATTTATGTCATACACGTACAATGAAACATCTAACTCTAAGCACAATTATAAATACAATTAAAATATAAATGTATTCGTCTTTTAAATTTGAAAGTCAACAGTGAAATACTAACTATTTAATACTAACTGAAATACTAAGTATTTCTGAATCAGTTTACTGAAAGCGAAAACAATTGAAGTGAAAACTATTAACTGATTGTCAATCAAATAAGTTAACAACAGTATCCAGTTTCAACCAGGAAGTTTCTCATTATGTGTTCACGATGTATTTCGAATAATTTTTTAATTTAATATCCTAAAGTCTCGAGGTTGATTTTTTCATCAACATTTATGCTCTGTTGATGCGATGCATTTAGCAAAGGCGGAACTCGCTTATCATTTTTAACTGGCTGTTCATCATCAAAATTTGAACGTATATATTGACTGTTTTGACAAATCGCAATTGCACAGATCGTGAGAACATTCGTTGAAGGATGTTTTTCTGTGATATTCGTTAACCTTGATTTTTAACTTACAAAATTAAGCTTTAACATAGGATAACCTGTTTAGAAGGTTAATTCATTTGCTGGTAGCAATGAAGATTCACTAATATTAGAACGGAAGCATAGATGAAATTATTATGATGCGAAGCAAATAACGCAAGGTACATACTTAATACTTAATTAACACGTTGCCTTGAGTCACACAGTCGCAGTTTTTAGAAAAATCGTAACTTGTTACGTCTGAAATGTTATAGTCGCAAAACTAGCTATAGGTGAAACAGAACGTTGTAACGTTGTCATTTCCTTTTACTTTGGGGCAATACATGGTTCATGTTACTTCTGTGGATTTTATCCCCAATTTTGATTTCGACCCAGCGTCGTTTGATTTTCGTAATGATGTCAGGCCCATGCCATGTAAGGTCTAACTTGTTCGTTTTGAAATGGTTTCTTAACATAACCCTGTCACCAATCATGAAATTTTTGTCCTTCCTTTTTAGGTTCTGGTATATTGTACGTTCAGCAGTGTTTTTCAAAATTAGGTTCCTGACGTTTTCAACGATTCGAACCGCTTCCTTTGCACGAAAATTTACTATGTCAATTTCGTCATCGTAACTGTGTCAAATGGGTAGATTTTCCCAGCGAAAATATGGGCACGTATCCCTATTGAACACGACATAGCTGGATGTATCACCTAAAGTAGAATTAAATGAATTGTTGATGGCGTTCTCTACCATCTCCAGGCAATGGTCTCACTCGTTATGGGCTAGAGAATTAATGTACAACTCTAGCAAATTGCTTATTTTTTTGTTATTTCGTTTTACAATCGCATTCAAATGGGGGCTAAAAGCTAGAACTTCTTTTTTAACAATAGCATGAATTTTGGCAAATTGTTTCACTGCCACCGATTTAAATTCAAGTGCGTTGTCACTTATCAGCGTTTTTGAATACCCGAAAGTGCTAAAACAACTTCCTAAACATGATATTACTGTGTCTGTTCGACGGTTAGAGGTCGCGAATAATTTACAGAATCGAGAAAAAAGATCAATCACAACCAGTTTGTTTTTATTCCCGTTATCGGTAATTTTAAGGGACCAAGATAATCCATTGAAACTACTTCAAAAGGTTTATTAGCTATAGGGGCTGTTACTATTTTAATAGGTACGGAAGGATTTGCTTTAAGAAATTTGCAAACTTCACAACCTTGCTCAAATTTTCTTACAATCGTTTTCTCATAACTGTGAAAGTATTTAAGTCTAAATTTGAATAGCGTGTGCAATGCATCTGTATGGTACATATAGTGTATACTTAAGATTGCTTTATTCACATGACCGCTGTTAATATTGTGGTAGTTTGGGAGTCAATGAGTCGTCGTCGATACAATATGTCATTTACAATTAAATAAGAATTGCAGACGTACTTCTATGAAGTAACGCTTCTCTAACTTCAATACAAAAGGGGTCTTGCTTATGCTCGTCAATGAACTCTTTTAAAGTCCAGGAAATTTTTTTTCTGTCGGGACATGGTCAATTAATTTTGGTGTCAACACGTCGTTATCGTGTGATCGCATCGTCTGGTCAGTGAGAACGTTTTGCTTTGCTTTAGCTCGCGTCTGCGCCAAGTAGGCTACACCTCAGATTCAAGCTCAGGCATTAATGTGTCACAGCTTTCTAATTCTTTAATAGTTAGCTGATCATTGTTGTTTGGTAGCCTACTTAGGTAGTCGGCTACGACGTTTTGTTTACCTGGTAAATAATGAACGACAGGATCGTACGAATGTATGTTAATACACCATCTTGCCGTTGCCGTGTCCTCTGGCAATTTCTTCGTGAATAGAGGCGCTAATGGACGGTGGTCCGTGTACACATGGATGGGATACCCAATAATTAGGTATTTGAATGCTTTAAGAGCACTATAAATGGCAAAGAATTCTTTTTTCGTGGTGCTGTAACGTTTTTAATTAGAATTTAAACTTCTGCTGAAATATACAACTGGACGCATTAATTTATCGCCTGAATCTTCGGGTTGCATCAAGACGGATCCTATGCCAAAATTTGATGTATCAGTAAATATGTGAAACGTCTTGGTAAAATCAGGGTGTCGGAAAACAGTCTCAGAAGTCAGGGCTGATTTTGTGTAGTCAAAACTTTTTTGACAGTCGTTTGTCCAGTTGAAATTAACACATTTTTTAAACAATATGTACAGGGGATTTGCAATCACTGCAAATTGAGCTATGAAGTTGCGGAAATAGTTGGCTACGCCAAGGAATTGCAGCAATTCTTTTACGTTTGTTGGTGCTGGACAATTTTACAATTTCTCGGAGTACTGACAATGTATACCCTCTGCCGAAATAATATGACCTAGGTACTCTATTTTTTTCTTGAAAAATTGACATTTTTCGAGTTTGATAGATAGTTTACCGGAGCGGAGTGTCGAGAGGACAGTTTTAATATCGCACAAATGCTGCTCATAAGTTTTTGAGTAAATTAATATATCGTCTAGGAAAACAAAGCACAATCGGCCTAAAATAGGCGCCAAAACAGATGTCATGACACTTTGAAAAACGCTCGGACTCGAACTGAGTCCGAACGGAATTCTTCTGAATTGGTATTTGCGGTAACCTATACTATAAGCTGTAAATTTCCGACTTTCCTGTTCTATTTCTACTTGATGGAAGGCAGATTTTAGATCCAGAGAGGAGAAGACACTATTGCCACCGAGTGTAGACAATATTTCATCCACTCGTGGGATAAGATACGACTCCTCGATCACGATTTTGTTTAATGCTCTAAAATCTATCAAGGGTCTAAATTCACCCGTCTTTTTCTTTACCACAATTACCGGGAAATTGTATTCTGATATTGAATTTTCAATTATGCCCTGTGAGAGCATTTCTCTGTTGACCTTGGCCAACTCCTCCTGATATTTATGAGGTATGCGATATGGTCTTTACAACTGGTGCATCAGTTTTTAGCACAATTTTATGTTTTGTCACATTCGTGACACCTATAGTTTGGCCTTGTAACGTGATCACGTCACGGAAACTGTTCATCAATCCCAGTAATTTTAGTTTTACGTTAACTTCATCGCATGTTATATTATTATGTGTTAACGGGCGGCGTACGTCCTTCTGTATATTAGACACACTTTCAACTTGTGAATCAATTTCTAGTTCCTTACTACAAGGAAACTCACACTCACAATTATTGCCGCGAACATCGACCTTCGACTCAAGTTTCTCCGTGGCCATGGTCTTTATTTCACCAAGTCCTGAGATGACTTCAATTGAATCCGATGTAACCTCAGAGTTTATCTCAACATTATTCGCCTCATTAAGCGCTTCCTCTACATTTGTGAGATAAAGTTCGGCCTCAACTTCTTCCCCATGTAATTCTTCCATGTTACACAGCATTGTGTTTTCGCTAAAATGAATAGCCTCATCTGTCGGGTTCAGTACTAATAAGGGCACGTTCCCATCTTCATTGACTGTAACTATTGATTCTGCTGTCAGTGCTCCATTATTAAATCCTCGTTTCAACACTATATAATTACCGGGTTTAGCTTTTTTGACAAAGGCAATAATGAGCTTGATGCAATTAGCAGGCACTTCTAATACGCCACAGTGAACCACCAGAGGTCTATTTTTTTCTCTCTTACCACTAGCTTTGGCAGCTCGGATACACACTCGAGTTCAGCCTATTTTTTCTTGTCTGTTCTTATAGCGTCTTTTTTCTCTCGCGGCAATTCATTACGCCCCGGCATCTGGTGTTTTTTAAGCACAGGCAATTACGTCTGACAGTAAACAATCACTGTTTATTAAATCCATTAATATGACTTCTCTACTTATTGTAGGCTTATTCTCAATTTCATTGAAAGATACTTTGGTTCCCTCCCATATGAGGGAACCGTCCTTCAAGTTAAGGACTGCATTGGTTAACACGTCTCTTCCTAAAATCAAATCATATTTGAATTTAGCATATTTAATTACTAAAGCACTAGTCTTAAGTACTTTGTCAGTACCAGGTATAGAGATAGTTAAGTCAACCTCCCCGCTTACATTACTCTTTGCGTTTATGCCTCTTACGCACGAAAAACTTAGTTTTAACTTCTCTTTTGGGTATTTGATGTTACTGTAACTGATGAGGCATTTTTCACTACCGCTGTCCAGCAGCGCGCTTAAGTACTTATCTTTATTAGACAGTATAATGGTCGGCCGTTTAGTTCTCCTAAACGTATCAAGATCGGCTCCATTTTCACGTCGTTCTCTACATACAGATGTAGTGTCACAATAGACTTCAACTGCTTTCTTCTGTGATATCTCGTCAGCCATTTCTTCATCTCTCAAAACTTCAAACATATTTCTAGATTTAAATAATGGTTCAATATGTGATTCACTCTAATCGTGATTACACGCAGCCATCTCAGTATCTGGATTCGTTTCGACCACAGCTTTAGGATTAACGAGAGTCGTGCGGTGACCCTCGGGCTTCGACTCGTTTTTTCCTCCACATTTTTTACCTCCACCTTTACCTACTCCCCCTCTAAAAAATCTCTGTTGTCTCTTTCTTACTCCTCACCATAGTGCACCTCGTGTCTACCACGGTTCCTCTATAGGCATTGTACCTACGCAAGTATGCTTTATACTGCCTGATTTCATTTTCCGACGCTCCACAATTTCGGACGAGGTGCTCTTTCGAACCGCATGCAAAGCAGGGGCCAAAGACTCTATGTGTGCTTCGATCTCCTTGAGTTCGACAGTTGGCTTCAACATGTCCTGAAACGTTGCATATACTGCAAAAAGGAGAGCCTCTCGATCTAGCTGCAGAGTGCACTGGGGCATGATTCGAGCTTTCTGCCGACAAAGTGCTACATTCAAGGGAACCTATTCTTCTATCACCTACATAGCCGCTAACATTCCATCCTACTCTGGGATTTCTCAGCCAAGGTCGAGGAACTGACCTCCGACCCGGGAAACGCCATCTACGGTAATTTCCGTAGTAAACTTCACTTTCGTGATGGGAATCTTGCTCATCAATATGGTCTTCTGACTCGGCAACTTCGGCTACAAAGGTTTCTCTATTGTACTGCGTCTCGTACTGAGTCGCTCCTATCTGTTAAATTTCGGGTTGATTACGAACAGCGGCAACAATTCGCGCCAATAATTCCTCTGACGTATTGAACGACGTATTAAATAATTTTTTAGCAAATGACTCTTCGAGCAAGGGTTCTAACACGCTGATAACGAGGCTAAGATCAATGCTGTCTCCTACAAAACGTTTTAGTTCTACTTGATTTGAACCAGCCCTGAAAAATGGGTGTCTTGCCCTCGTTATTGAGGTTGAGTTTAACAAATGTTCCGGCAACTTTCTGATATTAGCAAATGCAGTTACCAACTGGGCCGCAAGTTCATCGTTCCTACCGAAGCGTAACTTATTTAAATCGCATGCTAGCGCGTGGATCGACTTTTCGCTTCTAGCCACGCAGATGTCGTCCAAGATTTTGACGACATCCTCAAAAGAGTAATGAAGGTCTGAATTGACCAACTTTTTTACTATGGAATTAAAATCTCCAACCAGTTTGTTGGCTGATCTAACTAACAACTCTTTCTTTGCACTGTCGGAATTCACATCCATGAGTAGTGTCATGTAGGCACGCAAGTTTCCTATATGAGTTTTAAATGTTTATTCTCAATGAAATCAGGGTCATCTCTTCGTCTACGTCCACGAAAAAGTGGCAACTCAGCGCCCGACAGGATTGTTCCTGATCTCGGCATGTTTGCTGCAATTTCTCTTGCTAGAGTGCTAGCATTTGCATTGGGGCCACTTGCCGCGCAAGCTGCTGGTTCAGTCATTTCTGGATTGCTCTTAGCACGAAATCTACCTTTTTTACACGACCTTTGGTGCTCTTCTCCGTCAAAAGAGGTTTCTTCGCATCTCTCTTTGGAGCAAGTCTGTTGTCGAAGAGTCAACATCGAACAGTTTGCGCTGAGGCATGGACGTCATCCCTCTACCATTCTAGCGCAAGCTCTGAACTGCTGGCAGTCTTTTCCCGTAACGAGTAGCGCACTAAAGCCCTATTATCTTGATGAGCCGATGACAATTTTTTCCTGACAGGGCCTGTATTCGCCACTATATATATTTTGCCTCGTTGAATTATTTCATCAATCTGTTGACAGTTGACGATGATGCTAGTTACTTGGCAACTTCTTTTTTTGATTGATGTACAAGAAAGATGTTTTTCCTAATTTCTTCGGAAACATAATTTTGAATCTGGTAAAGAAAACATTTCTCAACAATTTATAGAAAAAATTAAACGATTGATTAGGAAAAACAAAATTGGTACTTCTGTAAGAAAATCCACATGTTGTTTTAGAAACCTGACTTCTAAGTAATTTCGCCACATTATAGGACTGTTAAAGATTAGGCATAAGTAGATTCTGAAATAAAGCCTTGAAACAAAAAAAAATTCTCAAAATCATTGGCCACACTTGTATAACAACTGAGTTTCCATATTTATTACCTAATTGTATGGATTCAAAGGTTGCCAAACTACCATGGTATAGAATTGAGTAGCTTTATGGCTCTGTGTGTAATTTCAATAGGTGGAAATTAATGAAGAACTAGAATTTCACTATAATACGAATGTCCTTCAAAATTCCCTTGAATATCAGATTTACATCTGAAACCGATATGGAGATTTTAAAATGTTCAATAATGAAAAACAATCAGTGTTCGAGTGTTGTTGAACAAAGACAGATTTTGAACAAGTTTTCACGCATTAATTACAGACGTACTCAGACGTAATTTTTTTATCAAACAGTTGATTACTATTCATAAATACTATTGATGGTGCTCATGTTAAGTTGGATGAATCACCTCGATCGATAATTATGTCATGAGAAACTGGATGATTTTGCTCGTAAAGCTGAAGCTTATCACACCTCTCATTATTTCAACACAAACATTTAATCTCGCAAGCTGTTCATTATCTAATCAGGTTGTTGTTGAGTACCAAGTCCGTGTAAAAACTGTATTAAAAACGGAAATTTACTTCGCTTTTTTTGTTAACCACTCGAAATTCTATTGCAAAACGAAGGTACAAATTAAATATTCTCAGGTATTTCTCGCCGGAACGAAATCTGCCTGCACTGTAACATCTTATCTTAAGAGGGATATTTAAACTTTTTAGGCTCATTTGTTGGGGCAGGCGCCAGGTGTGAACGTAGGTAGCTGCTGTGTGTTGTCAGTTGCAAGAGCCATGGGTGGGGGCAACAAGCGACCTATGGACAATTACAGACATGCTGAACCTTTTAAAACGCACAATTCAGGCCCAGGTCAGTAGTTAATCGTAGATTATTAAGTTCGAGAGTGGTTACATTACTGAATACTCCTAAATTTGGCTTTAACATTTTGACCCCAATAAGTTAAACAAGTTCAATATTCAATTCAAATTTTATTAAGTCTTTTTTAGTAAGCAATTGTATACACAGCAAGCATTACTGAATCATGCCTATATTTAAGTTTAATTAATTATTAGCATATTCAAATTCTGCTTGTTTCTTCCTAGTGAGTTAGTTCATCTGTTACACCTTCATCAATAAATTCAAAGACCATTGCAGTATATGTGCTGCAGCTTGATGATATGTTTGAATTCTATGAACAGGTTATGCTGGTATTTTCCACAGGTCGTGCTGGGATACGTTAGGCTAGGTAACGATGTGATAGATCACGTAAGGAAATGTAACGCTAGTCCAGGATAGGTTAAGCTAGGATATTAGAACATTAGTCTACCAGGTTATTATTTCCGGAATGCTCGGAACGAACCGTTCTGGATCATTTGGAACAAATCGTTCCTGAACGACCGAAATAAATCGTTCCGGAACACCCGGAACAAATCGTTCCGGAGCACACGAAACAAATCGTTCCGGAGCAAAAGGAACAAATCGTTCTGGAGCACCCGGAACAAATCGTTCCGGGACGCTAAGAAAAATTCGTTCCGATACGCTTCGAACAAATTATTTCGGAACACTTGGAACAAACCGTTCCGGAGTACTTGAGACAAACTGTTCCAGAATAATAATAATAAACTCAGTTAACGACATTTTCAGTCAGACTATTTAATTGTCGCTTTGGCAGTCTACCAAAGTTACTCTCGTATTGTAGATAACTCATGCGGCTAGTAGATGTCTTAGATTCCAACAGTAATAATAAATTCGGTTAACAACTTCAACCATTGATAATTTAGTTGTCGGTGTGGTATTTAACCAAAGTTACCTACAAACTGATGCAACGATGACTTAATGGTAATATTAGTAATAGAAACTTAGGCCTGTTAGCTCAATAGCTTCACCATATCGCATTTAAGACTTCAACTTTTAGGTGATACTTGGTCCCACCACCTCATTCCAACCATTGCAGTCCGTAAATCTCTTTGGGTAATAATCAATACCATCACTAATATCTGTAATCGTAGAAGACGCTCATACCCAAACACGTTCTTTCTCACACTTCAGTTTATGACAACATGCGCAATCCCCTTCCACTCTTATTACCGTACACGGACCTATCACACCCTCACTGATGGGTGTTTTCAACATTACTTCGTTAACGGTATCATTTCCATTTAACTTGAATTTATATATAATGTTTAACAATGATTAATAAAACAATGGAAACGCATATTTTCCTGCTTTCTTCTCAAAGATTGGTTTCGCATATTAACAGACATGGGTTTTACGAGTCCTACGCATTCGTCCTAACATAATAAACCATTTAATACCCCCCACGAGTTACCTCACTAATTAAAATTTCTTAGTAGCCAATAACTCCTATTTCTGGGTGTTGGAAATTGCAGATCTATTTCTTTTACGCTGATATTACTTTAAAAAATTCAAGCATTTTTTAGTTACGTTTGTAAAGGTTTCTGATTTTTGTTACTTTATTTTGCGATATTCTATATATTTTTTCATTTTTTACTTCTCGTTCTGAAACACCCTATATAACATATAGGGGAGGGGATAGATATTTACATTAGATCTTTAATACGTTTAGATATAAATTCATGTATCGATGTTTCCATTTCTACCCTGCTCTTCCATAACCATCGTCAGCTCCAGTAATTAACTTACCTGAATGATAAAACAAAATAGTGGAATATTCCCATTTATTTAAAATCGAAAATATAATCTGTTTGGGTAATGTATAGTTTTTTTAGAGGATGCAGCGAGCTCTCGTCTCAGAATCTTCACAGGACTAAAAAAACTTTAACCTTGCCGTATCATCATCACAGATTATGGATTGAACAAAAGCAGTTTATACATTAGTACATACACACCCAATCATCCTGAGACTTATATGAATTAAGCATGTTTTAAAACTCATTAAAATATTATCAGAGGTATGATAATTACTTTCATTGTTTCAATGAACACATTCTTAAATGATAACGATGATCGACTACATGAGCCAGCAACGAAATTTTGAAAAATTGGGTAGATAGCGGCTCCTTGATTTGACATACTGGGATGTCTTTTAGGGTCATTGCGTCCGAATCCCAGACCGCCTCTGTTTTTTAGTGCTCCTCTGATATAGATAGGTAGGGTGCGCATTACCCTCAATTTAGTTCTTCAGTTGTAGCCTTAGAAGGCGCTCTATCATTTGCATTTCAAATTTTTACTGCTTTACTTTTCACCATTTTCTCTTTTCTTGTGTTTAAATCTTGTGGCATGGTAATAGTCTTGGTAGTTTCATAGGTTATGTAGTTCAAACTTCTCTTAGCATGAATTATCAAGAACTTTATTTCATAGTCATGATATTCTTTCAAATTTCTCTATATTGTGTACGTCTTGCAGCTGCTAAGGGTTATAAGGCCCGAAATGTCCACTTTAGTAGTGACCATTAACTATCATACTTTAAAAAAAATCAGAGCGGTGGCTTCAGCATTGAATTTTTCATTGAAAATGCTCCTTAAACAGAATCTTCCTTCGAATATATGAGTGTAATTTTTCTTATGTGTGTAAGGAAATTCTACGTACTTCAAAAATATTTGTATACATTTCAAATTAATATGGAGAGTTTATTTTCCAGCTACACTGAAAAATCTTTGGGAAGAGATGAGTACATGTGCATTTTTGGTCAAACTAAATATTCCAAATCTTGGATTAAATTCTCAGGCCTGTCATGAAGCCCTAAATTTTATGGAAATTATAGAGATTTTAAAATTATGTTACAAAAGGGATTGAAGCCTTTACACTGTACAGTAAAGCAAGAAGAAATGAAAGAAAGTAAAGAGAGGAAATCTGCCCGTGTAATGGGTACATCAAATTTCGACGGAGTCGGGGGAATATCGAATATTAGTGCAAATAAAAAAAAGTTATTCTAAATAAAATGCATGGTACATTTTCGTCCAGAAATGATCAATTAGGTCAACATGAAGCAAATTTGTAAAAGAAAATCAATTGAAGGAGTTGGACTCAAATGTGATGCTTAAGCACGAGTGAACCTGCTTAACAGGCCACTTGCATATATATCTAAAAAAATCGAAACAATTCTCATTATTAATTCCATTCGTTAAAGATCTGACTCACTTTTTCAGGAAAAAACCGCTTTTTGTTCGAATTATTGCTCAAAGGCCTCGTTCTGCTTCATTAAATTTGATGCTTTCATATCGATCGACGAAGTTGGGTAGTTACAGGTAGCACTGCGAGGGAGAGCTGCCTTATTGACTAGAAAGCAGGCTAGTGCTTTCTTCAATTTAAAAAAATACTGATGAAAGCTGTGTTATTGTTCAGGTAACGGATTTTCGACTTGGGTGATCAAATCAAATAAAATTATGGTTTTACAGTTTACTATAATTCAACACAGTAAAGGAAATTTAGTAACAGAGCTTATGCGGCAAACTACCGAAAACACAAATGAACTTAAAATTGCGTAGATTTGGATTCCCTGAAACCTATTGAAGAGTGAAGCAAAAACTTTGACCCAAAATGCTGCCAGAGCGACGAGATAAGAGATTCCAAGGAAACGTAAGGCGGAGTTTACACCAGGGGGATAAGATATTTATCTCCGAAACATGCGATGCACGATAATTATCCTGAAGATAAGTTAGGTTCATACTGCAGTGATAAGACATGAGCTAGCAACGAAGTGTAGCAGGAGAAATTTAGCCAGTAATCATGAGTCCTTCATCGAGTGATGAAGAACTCTTGCCAATATCGTCCCTTAAGGGGGATACAGTTATTGTATCTATGAAAATTAGCTCTCCCAGGGGAAAATGTAAGGGAGTTAGAGTTAGGTAGGCCTTCTTTTGTTAGAATAGAATAGGTTTTTTTGTTTGTTATAGGCCTTTTTTCGGTTCACTGCTGTCCTGTTTTTCAGCACGTACTACTTTTTCAACTTTTTTATTGCTTCATGAACTTCTTTCTTAGTTCTGTGTTTTTATGTTAGACGTTTCTATTGTTTCTATGCACCCTGTGTATAGATTCTGCGTTCCCTTAACTCCATACTAAGTGGTGCCTTCATCCTTCCTCTATTTGAACATATTTGTCGTGTAACTTTCTTATATAATCAATCATTCAATCAGCCGATATCGTACGACACTGAAAGAAGAGACACGCACGCTATGTCTCTTGATACGCGCATCGTGCGACAGCTGTCGCCATCGTACCGGTGTGAACCAGTTTTGTCGTCTCTCATTATTTTTAACGGATCTGAGCGCGTCGTATCTCACAAGACAATTATCGCCTATCGCTTACGACCTACAGACATGTATCTTATCTCGCTGGTGTGAACGCCACCTAATGAGAACCCGATGCTTGTAGCCGGTCAGGCTTTTCCTTCCAGTGGGGGGAGAGAAGTTGGTAATTGATGAACTGCTGAAAACGTTGTGAGATCCAAGTCCCGAAATTTTGGGCAGTTTTAAATGAAGAGACGCTTCTCATCCAGAGTCCGTAACTCGCAGCAACGCAGCAGCTTAGGAGTAAGAGCAAGGTGGCGAGCTTGTCCTCTGGCATATTTCAGTTTCACATTTCAAGTAACTGTGTGTGAGACGAAAATAATCCTAAAGTTCAGCAGCCGGTTGAGTTGTGGCTGGGCTTGCTCAGAGTATCCCAGTCTGGGGGTCGAATGACGAACTCGCTGAAGAATTGGCCGAAAACAATTGTAATACACACTAGAATCATCCACAATTTGATGAGAATATCGGCAAGGCTAAAACTGCAAAACTAATGAATAAACAAAGCTCTGTTTAGTATCGTTACCACCACGCACCTCCGCCTCGAGCGGTGACTGCTGAAGCTATGAAAACCCGACTTACTTCTCTGACTGTATAATACGAAGAGTTGCGTTCAGAGTATTTTCTTTACCGTAAAATACAGTAGCAAAGATTAGGGTTCAAACATAAAAAAAGCTGAAGCTCTGTGCCGGGAGATTTAAATCAAGAAATTTAAGCCTGCAAACACATTTTCAATACTTCAGGCTTTACATTCCTTGACAGTTATTTTTGGGCAAAACTTTTTCGCAATTACCGAATCAGACCTTATAACTCGAGAAGACACGTTAGTTACGCTATAGCCTGTCGTGCCTGGATGTTGTGTCATTAAGCACTCATGTGAAAATTTTGTTCATATTTCTAGGAATAATACCAATCGTTTTATAGTCGTAGCAACTTGGTTTGGGGCTCATTTTATTTGTAATTAGACGTAATAGTCTCTACTGATTATATTTTCATTTTTTGTTTCTTTGTTTTTTTTGTATCGTGAAATTAATTTTTTGCTTCTTGTTTAGAAAATTCCAAAAATGTCATTATCAACATATATGACTTTTGGCAGAATAGAGATCGTATAATATGGTTTTCTTAGTGCGATGACAAAAAATGAAACAACTTTTAAAATTAGTTACTTTTTCGACATGAAAAGTACCTTTTGTAAGCTTTCTTTTTCAAATAAGTTGTTTCTGGGCAAAAATTCGAAAAATGTAATTGAGCAAAAACGTTTGAAAATCCTAATTTACATGTGTGGTGCAATTTTCTGATTTATCTGCCCAATAGGGAAAAAAATCGCCCGAATGTAAGTCAAACCCCTTGAATAAGCTCTGGATCTGAGCTGCCTGTTACAATAAATGTTGAATTTATAATACGTTCATACAATACGAGATGTACCGGTGCTTTTGAATCTGACCAGCTCGGTGTGCATATATGTAAGCTCGAGAAAAGATTCACAGTACCTATTAATGACCAATATGATACGTTTAAAAAAAATTCCTCATTGTAATTTAAACGCAGCTTCAGTAAATTTGCGAGATACAAGTTTCACGGTGAATTTGTGATGGCCTTGAGTTCACCATACCGAGGGGTGTTAATTGTCCCCCTTAATTCAATTAATTCAAATTTATTCAATATCGTTCTGGACTGACTTCTTGGCAGCGGTTGATTTTGGCATGTTTCTGATGTAGTTATCGTGATGGTAGATCACTGGTGTACATTTACACTAATAAGCCCTATGACAATGTCATGGTTTGAATGAGTTGTGCTCCCTCACAATTCGCGTGGGCCTGTAAGTGTGAGGATCAGTTACCATCGCCCCTACGGGGCGTAGTGCTGAAAACGACCACACCAGCCATATCGCTTGCGCACAGCTTCATGCTACTCTGAATCACTACGTCAAGTATCGTCGACTTCGTCATCGGAAGCTTGAAGATTGCAACAGTGCAGCCAACCTTCACCTTAACTTTCAGGTATAAGCACTCCCAATAAATTTGTATACAACCAATATGAAGAAAACAATTAATATTTAAATATATCAGTGGCTTGCTATGGTCGTAACCTTATCAGAAATTTAAAGCAAAAAATTCCGTGAACATTGATCATCTTTACAAATAAAACATTCTTAAGTCATGTTCCACCATCAGTTCAAAAAAATCACCAGGTTTGAAATAAAAAATCGAAGTAAAATAAATTGTATATGAAAATAAATCATGGGAGTAAATAATACAATGTATGCCACAGTAGAAATGCAAAAAAATAAAAAACAATGGAGCACAAAAACAACCAAAATATAAGTATGAAATGAAATTGGGGCTGGTGACGAAGAGGTTTGTACCTACCTACTTACTATTTGTAAAGGGTAGACTGTCCATAGTGTTCAGTTCACGATTTCGCTTGGAAATATGTGAGGGCTCAAAAAACCCTGAGGTCATAATGGGTTGAAGCAGAGTCTAAAATTTTGCAGTCGGGCAGGATATATATGGACATAGAATTTTCCGGCATGATTTCGACTGCAGAGTGCGAAGGATGTGATAGTTTATTCCCAGTACGGAAGCTTCTACCTTTGTGCTCTACCACTCTGCTATAGCAATTTCGTGACGTCATGCCAATGCACGAAGATGAACTCTGCAAACAACTGTAAGAGTACACTAAAGAGGCTCAAATATCCCTTGGAAGCCTAAGAAGCAACCCAAAAATTGTTACTCAGATTGAATGGAGAAAATTATTAAGCAGCGACCAGAGTGAACTTATTAATTAAATTAAAATAAATTGTACACAAACTTTGATTTACAGGGGTTACAAATTATGTTCAACTTTCAAATATGTGCATCGTGAATTTGATTTTTACGTGCATATTTTAGAGCTAATGTGTTTTCCCTGGGTGTTATTAATTCGCAAATCTAGAAATTTTTCTCAAAACAACTTACGTCACAAGCTATGAAAAGAAACAATAAAGATCAATTGTACTGTTCATTTCCGAATTTTGGGGTACCGTCTGAGACGCTGTCACGTGAATTAAAATTCCTGTGCGTCGAATATTTCAATAATTTTATAAAGGTGTCACTTATTTTAATAATTTTAGGGTAGCTTGTTTTTTCTGGTACAATGATACGCTAATTTTATTTCACGTGACAGCTTCTCAGACGACGACGACAGAAATCGACTTCATACTCGCATCTCTAAAACCGACCATAAACGCTCAATAATGTTGAGACCTTGGGATTGTGGTAGCTAAAGAGATGCTCAACTTAACTAAAATGTTCCTCGTGCCATTCTTCAACAATTCTAGCTGTATGGATTGAGGCATTAACATCTTGAAAGATGGCGTTCCTCTCCGGAAACAGTGTGGAACCTTAAGATTAACTTTGTCGCTCTAAATTCCTAATAGTTTTGGGTGTCAAATCTGTCAAAGCTGGAAAACCGTTTCTAGCGGATATTCAGAAAAAGCACTCTAGATCATCACAGAAGCCCCGCTATGTTTTTTGGTTGAGAAAAGGCAGTCTGCATTGAAGCCTTCTTTCGGTTGTCTCCTAACGTACACTCTGACGGAGGTTGGAAATAAGGTAAACAATGATTTATATCTATAAAGGAAATAAGGTAAAAAGAAAAAAAATCATATTTTTCCACTGCTCGACGGACCGATTCTTGTATTTTCTTCACCACACTCAACGCTTCGAAACATTTGTCTTTGAGAGCAGAGGTATTCTAATTGCAGCTTCTGTAAAGAACTTCGTGGTTCTTTGGGTGCGTATAGGGAATTCAAAAACGCGTAGGCTTATCCAAACGGTTTCTGTAACAATATGATACAAACACTTAAAATCTAGCTCTAAAAACAAAATTGATTGCACTTTAATTTCACGATTCACATATTTTGCCTTTTAATACACTATATACACACAAGCAACGAAAACACTAAAACCTATTATGTACAAAAAACTAATTTATGGATTATTGCACGGTATAAAATAGTTTATGACGCAAGAACGACAAATATTAAAACCTTACCAAATTATTAGCCCCATTCGACATACTCTTCCGTGTATAGACAACGAGTGAAACGACCTGGGGCTACACCGATTTCAACCAACAATATACCAAGATAAAGATCAGACTAAATGTACCTACCGCACACGCATGAGCTTCGCTAACACCGGCCCCAAATTTGGGAGTACAAATTTCAAAGGGATTTTTATTATATTCTTCAGAAA
Organism: Morinoia aosen; assembly: GCA_030386875.1. Taxonomy (NCBI): domain Eukaryota; kingdom Metazoa; phylum Arthropoda; class Malacostraca; order Amphipoda; family Talitridae; genus Morinoia; species Morinoia aosen. The sequence continues at coordinate 39,203,984 of CM059580.1, forward strand.
GCTCACAATTTCGTTTCAGCAATATCAATTTGGTTACAGGACGAAAAACAATTAGATTGCCCAGCCTAACAAATGATGAGTCCTTAAATTTTGCTACCGCAACTCGCGCCGAGCGACGTCTACCGTCTTCGCTTTTCACGACGTCGACCACCCGACCAAGCGGCCACCCGACCAAGCGGCCACTGGTTGCGAGGCAGGTAGTGGTCGGTGACCAAGACCAAATCTCCAGGCTGCAGAGGAGGCTGTTCCGATGTCCACTTCTGACTACGTTGCAACAGGGACAAATATTCGCGTCGCCATCTACTTTAACAAGTCCGCGAGGTATTGAACTCGTTTCCACCCTTTTCGATAAGGAGAGTCGCTCGACACAGAAACAGTTCGCAGTGCTCCTCGACTGAGTGGAGTCGGGCGAGACTTCGTCAGAACGGGAGAACTCACGACAATAGAGCTGGGCGTAAAAACAAACACGCGACAGCGCCGTAGGTAGTTTCACTGCCGTCACAAAATACCGTTACGTGAAGTTCGATTGACCTCAAATCTTCTTCCAACGGATCCAGCACAGTTTATGAAGCAAAGGATCATCCCAGCCCACTCGCTCTCGGCACGCTTCCTGGAAAATTAGCCTAGCCAACAAAATCACAGGTGCAACTAACCCGAGTGGATCGTATAATGAGGCTACTACACTCAAGACACTACTTCACGTGAAGGAAATATTCCCGGCCTCTAATTCGCACATGAATTCATCATCAACAGCATCAGACGAGTCTAACCAGAAAAATAGCAAGAAATGCGAATGTTCGGCTACAAAATAACTTCAAAGAACATTTTTTCTATAACTGCGGGAATAGCATGCGAATCATTTCTAAATCTAAGCAAGATTCACGAGATTATTTACCAAATCAGGACCATGCATCAACTTGTCGTTGAAAAATACGCCATTCAATTTCAAGGAACAGTCGAAAATTACCCTAACTTTCTTCTTCGGCTTGTTAAAAATCGCATGGTGATCAAAGTACCAAATATTTCTGATATTAACTTCCAACTCTTTCTCAGGCACCTTCTCAGCGTAACTCTTGACAAGCATATAATCAATGAAACATTTGTATTTAGAATAAAGACTATCGTTTCTTTCTAATTCCTTTTGCAAGGAATCCAACATCATAAATACCCGATTCCTATTATTAGGCAGTTTTGTACTTCCACAGACAAAGGGCAGGGGAACTCCATATTGACCGTTATCGAGAGACCTCGTTTCAAACTGAACAGTTCGCAACCATCTTCCATCCTCGAGTGGAGATGAAAGTTTATCTGCAGAGTCTGTGAAATCTCGAGCGAACAACCTATCCACATTTAATTCAATAACAGGACACGTGGAGACCCTGTTACAAACCACGGAGTCTCCCTCCCTATCTATGGGACCATTAAGAGCCCAACCTAACCAATGAAGCGAGGCGTAGGGTTCGTTCCAAGCACCTTGCTCAGTAGCCAAAGTTTTAATTAGGCCTGGTGCGTTCATACCAATCAGAACTCCTATTTCTGCATCTATGAAATCGAACGCCACATCAGACAAGCTTGAAAGTTTATCCAAGTCGCTAGAATTAGGGACATCGTTCTTAGTAAACGGCCATTGGGCAACAGATCTAGTAAACAGAGCAGAAATCTCAGTTGATTTGTTACGATATAAGTCTGATATAGTCAGGCCCGAGATTATTTTCGTTTCAAAACTCTTTCCCTTATTCTCCATAGTAGTCAGCGAAATGCTAGCTCTTTCACCATCTATATCCAAATGTTTTAGAAGATCTTCTCTGATCCAGCAATCAGAGGAATGAGTGTCCAGAGCAACATTTACCGCTATTTCAACCTTACCATTCTTTCCCTTAATCAGAGCAGGAACAACGGGGCACATCACCTTACGCGTTGCACCACCGGCCCCAGCAACGACACTGGCCCTCACAGAGGCCGAAGGACTCGAATCGCCACCGGAGAATACGCAGTTTGCGGATCGTTCCTCCACAGGGCTGCCGAGAACCTCGCTTTTCTTGGGGGCTGGCTGCGGCGTCGAGAAACTTTCCTTCGAAAAGTGCATTACTGTTGGGTGGCCCTTCTTGCACTTGGTACATATTTCCCTTCTCCGACAGGTTTTAGAAGTGTGCCCTCTCCGCAAACACCCGAAGCACAAACCACTTCTACGCACAAAATCCCTCTTTTCGTCGGAGGTTTTCGCTTCAAAAAACGTGCACTGTATAATGGTGTGATTGGTTTTCTTGCAGTAGGCGCACATTGTAGCAGGTAGGTCACTATCGGGAGGGGGCCCGTCAAGAGCACCATCAGGCCGTAATGTCGTAGTGATGACTTTACTTTGTTTATTTTCCTTAACTTTCCTGTTACGGTCAGGATCTGAAATTTCGCCGTAGATGGGTTGCTTGATAAGGGCCACCTCTTCTTGCAAGAACTCCACCAAATCTACGAATTCCACAGATTTCCCAACTTCTGATTATTGTACGTTTTTCGACGAAACTGCTCTCTCATCTTGTAGGGCAGTTTCAACACAAGATTCATAATTTCTCGTGGGCTATTTATCTGGTTGCTGGGAGATGAGATGTCTATATAATTCTGACACTGCTGAAGATAAATGGCCAGTTCTTGAAAGAGCTTCAACATTTTCGTAGCTTATGGAAGGCCAGTCTGACAAAGTCCTTAGGTATGCTTGAGCTACGAGATGCTCGTTACCATACTCGCGCTCCAAAAGCGCTCTGGCTCTCTGGTACGCAACTTGAGCGTCACCGTGTGCGCAGCTCTTCACCAGCTTCTGAGCCTGACCCGCAGTGAACTGCTCCAGATATGACAGCTTATCGGCATCGTTGTAACACTTTACTTCTATAATCCTTTCGAAGTCCTGCTTGAAGATTTTGTACTGCGTAATATCTTCTCCGTTGAAAGTTTCCAGGCGTTTTTTAGGTAAAGCACTCTCTTCCTGATTTCTGGCGAGTCTTAAAGAAATCTCATTTTGGCACGACAACACTTTTAAAATATCGTCTTCCGAGCACAAATTTCTAGCCACATCCCTAGAATGGAGCGACACCTTGCTCTGGCGTCCTGATTCGCTTGATTGAGAGCTGCAACCACTGGCGAAGGGTGCCTCGATTTTATCGAGTTCTTCTTCGAGTATTTTATTTTCTAGTTCAGATTTCTCTATTGCAATTCTTCGTTTTTCATCTATCAGTTGAAGTTCTCTTTTCTCGATTTCCCTTTCTTTCTCCAGCATTTCCCTCCTAGCCGAGGTTTTCGCCTTTGATAGCGCCAGCTTTACACGGGCAGACGACGTTACAGAACTTGAGGAAGCTGTGGATACGGCAGACTTTCTTGACTCGACCGACTTGACTGACTCGACCGACTTGACTGACTCGACCGACTTGACTGACTCGACCGACTTGACTGACTCGACCGACTTGGCTGACTCGACCGACTTGGCTGACTCGACCGACTTGACTGACTCGACCGACTTGACTGACTCGACCGACTTGAATGACTCGACCGACTTGACTGACTCGACCGACTCGACCGACTCGACCGACTCGACCGACTCGACCGACTCGACCGACTCGACCGACTCGACCGACTCGACCGACTCGACCGACTCGACCGACTCGACCGACTCGACCGACTCGACCGACTCGACCGACTCGACCGACTCGACCGACTCGACCGACTCGACCGACTCGACCGACTCGACCGACTCGACCGACTCGACCGACTCGACCGACTCGACCGACTCGACCGACTCGACCGACTCGACCGACTCGACCGACTCGACCGACTCGACCGACTCGACCGACTCGACCGACTCGACCGACTCGACCGACTCGACCGACTCGACCGACTCGACCGACTCGACCGACTCGACCGACTCGACCGACTCGACCGACTCGACCGACTCGACCGACTCGACCGACTCGACCGACTCGACCGACTCGACCGACTCGACCGACTCGACCGACTCGACCGACTCGACCGACTCGACCGACTCGACCGACTCGACCGACTCGACCGACTCGACCGACTCGACCGACTCGACCGACTCGACCGACTCGACCGACTCGACCGACTCGACCGACTCGACCGACTCGACCGACTCGACCGACTCGACCGACTCGACCGACTCGACCGACTCGACCGACTCGACCGACTCGACCGACTCGACCGACTCGACCGACTCGACCGACTCGACCGACTCGACCGACTCGACCGACTCGACCGACTCGACCGACTCGACCGACTCGACCGACTCGACCGACTCGACCGACTCGACCGACTCGACCGACTCGACCGACTCGACCGACTCGACCGACTCGACCGACTCGACCGACTCGACCGACTCGACCGACTCGACCGACTCGACCGACTCGACCGACTCGACCGACTCGACCGACTCGACCGACTCGACCGACTCGACCGACTCGACCGACTCGACCGACTCGACCGACTCGACCGACTCGACCGACTCGACCGACTCGACCGACTCGACCGACTCGACCGACTCGACCGACTCGACCGACTCGACCGACTCGACCGACTCGACCGACTCGACCGACTCGACCGACTCGACCGACTCGACCGACTCGACCGACTCGACCGACTCGACCGACTCGACCGACTCGACCGACTCGACCGACTCGACCGACTCGACCGACTCGACCGACTCGACCGACTCGACCGACTCGACCGACTCGACCGACTCGACCGACTCGACCGACTCGACCGACTCGACCGACTCGACCGACTCGACCGACTCGACCGACTCGACCGACTCGACCGACTCGACCGACTCGACCGACTCGACCGACTCGACCGACTCGACCGACTCGACCGACTCGACCGACTCGACCGACTCGACCGACTCGACCGACTCGACCGACTCGACCGACTCGACCGACTCGACCGACTCGACCGACTCGACCGACTCGACCGACTCGACCGACTCGACCGACTCGACCGACTCGACCGACTCGACCGACTCGACCGACTCGACCGACTCGACCGACTCGACCGACTCGACCGACTCGACCGACTCGACCGACTCGACCGACTCGACCGACTCGACCGACTCGACCGACTCGACCGACTCGACCGACTCGACCGACTCGACCGACTCGACCGACTCGACCGACTCGACCGACTCGACCGACTCGACCGACTCGACCGACTCGACCGACTCGACCGACTCGACCGACTCGACCGACTCGACCGACTCGACCGACTCGACCGACTCGACCGACTCGACCGACTCGACCGACTCGACCGACTCGACCGACTCGACCGACTCGACCGACTCGACCGACTCGACCGACTTGACTGGCTTGACTGGCTTGACTGGCTTGACTGGCTTGACTGGCTTGACTGGCTTGACTGGCTTGACTGGCTTGACTGGCTTGACTGGCTTGACTGGCTTGACTGACTTGACTGACTTGACTGACTTGACTGACTTGACTGACTTGACTGACTTGACTGACTTGACTGACTTGACTGACTTGACTGACTTGACTGACTTGACTGACTTGACTGACTTGACTGACTTGACTGACTTGACTGACTTGACTGACTTGACTGACTTGACTGACTTGACTGACTTGACTGACTTGACTGACTTGACTGACTTGACTGACTTGACTGACTTGACTGACTTGACTGACTTGACTGACTTGACTGACTTGACTGACTTGACTGACTTGACTGACTTGACTGACTTGACTGACTTGACTGACTTGACTGACTTGACTGACTTGACTGACTTGACTGACTTGACTGACTTGACTGACTTGACTGACTTGACTGACTTGACTGACTTGACTGACTTGACTGACTTGACTGACTTGACTGACTTGACTGACTTGACTGACTTGACTGACTTGACTGACTTGACTGACTTGACTGACTTGACTGACTTGACTGACTTGACTGACTTGACTGACTTGACTGACTTGACTGACTTGACTGACTTGACTGACTTGACTGACTTGACTGACTTGACTGACTTGACTGACTTGACTGACTTGACTGACTTGACTGACTTGACTGACTTGACTGACTTGACTGACTTGACTGACTTGACTGACTTGACTGACTTGACTGACTTGACTGACTTGACTGACTTGACTGACTTGACTGACTTGACTGACTTGACTGACTTGACTGACTTGACTGACTTGACTGACTTGACTGACTTGACTGACTTGACTGACTTGACTGACTTGACTGACTTGACTGACTTGACTGACTTGACTGACTTGACTGACTTGACTGACTTGACTGACTTGACTGACTTGACTGACTTGACTGACTTGACTGACTTGACTGACTTGACTGACTTGACTGACTTGACTGACTTGACTGACTTGACTGACTTGACTGACTTGACTGACTTGACTGACTTGACTGACTTGACTGACTTGACTGACTTGACTGACTTGACTGACTTGACTGACTTGACTGACTTGACTGACTTGACTGACTTGACTGACTTGACTGACTTGACTGACTTGACTGACTTCGAAGAAGGGTGACCGATGCTTTGCGCTCTAGCTTCACCAGGGCGCAAGAATTTCTCCACTCTGGCTCGAAAGACATTAATTTGATCTTTGTGCGGCACCAGCCAGTTATCAAGTTCATCACTGTTACAGGCTTCGTATAATACCTCCACTTTCAATAAATACTCAGTGAAAAGCTTACGGATGAAATCAGCATCGGGAGGATCGTTGTGCAAGATCTCCTCAATCTGCTGCCTTTTCTTCGTGACGGACGCCAGTTTGGCTGCCGGTACAGCTTCATGAGGGGGCGTATGAGACACAGGCATGGTTCCCTAGCGAGAGCGTTGCTAGTGAATCACAGGAAGAGCGCGGCACCCAGCACCTTTTGTGCTGTTATTAATTCGAAACTGTAAAGAACTTCGTGGTTCTTTGGGTGCGTATAGGAAATTCAAAAACGCGTAGGCTTATCCAAACGGTTTCTGTAACAATATGATACAAACACTTAAAATCTAGCTCTAAAAACAAAATTGATTGCACTTTAATTTCACGATTCACATATTATGCCTTTTAATACACTATAGACACACAAGCAACGAAAACACTAAAACCTATTATGTACAAATAACTAATTTAGGGATTATTGCACGGTATAAATTAGTTTATGATGCAAGAACGACAAATGGTAAAACCTTACCGAATTATTAGCCCCATTCGACATACTCTTCCGTGTATAGACAACGAGTGAAACGACCTGGGGCTACACCGATTTCAACTAACAATATACCAAGATAAAGATCAGACTAAATGTACCTACCGCACACGCATGAGCTTCGCTAACAGCTTCTCTATAGAATATAGATTTTTACAGCTCCTGAAGAACAGTTTTTGTGGAAACTTGGTTCTGTAGGTGTTCACTGAGGTCTGCAGTGATTTTAAGAGCCGTGGTCTCGCGGGCCACTCTAACAATTCGATTTAGCTTCCGACGGTCTATCTGTTCAGAAATTTTGCATAAAATTTCAATGTTCCCCTGCCCTATCCACTAATCTGTCCTTACACAAATTTTCTCTTAAAAAACTAGTTTGAAATTTAATTACTGAAGCTTATGTGTGCCTTTCGTAACGGGATACGAACTTAGGTTTTGCCCTCTTTCTTCAAGCATAGAGAAAAAGACAAAGATTTGTCTGCTTCAAGCCCCGGAGGCCTCACAATAATTGAGCTACAACGACCGTGAAGGGCAATGCCCAGCCCACTGATTCCTAACTTGATACATTTTGCTCCTGTACTAGGCCGTTGTCTAGTAATTAGAGTGACTCGGAACCATCATCATCATCGTCATTGTGATTAGTGAAGCAGCTTCGCCACCGTGATGGAGTGAGCTTGCTCTGACCGAGGCCCCCGTCTCGTCTCCGCCACTCAACGGAGCCTGGAGGAAATGATGTCACCCCGCACCACAGCACAGCTCTCCTGCCCAGCTTTGTCTTAGGTACGTAGCCCTTAAAACGAAAGGCATTCGTTAGGGTGATTGAGGCAGAGTAAAACTTCAGTTTTTAAGTAGAGTCAATTCGTTCTAATTCATCAAAATATTAATCTCTTGACTTACGCTTCCAATAAGAGCAAATTTGTTTACACTCGTCCAAATTTTCCACTTCTTTATTCTATAAATTTCGCTAGAAGGTTTTGTTTAGAACTTTTTAACGATTATTCTTCTGCAGAGTGGATAACTTCCAAAGTGCTCTGCAACTTGCTCATGTAATTTTACTATTGCAGGTTGTAGTCATGAGGGGAGCAGGCCCAGACGGGGGTGCACCCATGGGCCTATTTCTCCGCGTTTCACACGGGTGAAGTCGGGTCGCACGAACTTTTACCGGGCACCAGCAGTCCAGCTTTAAGTTAAAAACTTTCGTAACCGTTAACCAGACCGTTTCTACGGTTAAATTAAAACTTAAAAGTTGGCTCTGCCCATTTATTTATCCCCCGTCTGAAAGGTTTTGCTCACTATCTCAGACAACTTCGACTTTCGGCCAGGCCTTTACTTTGCTGAGGACATTTTTCCTTCTCTTTCAAATGCAGTCATTACTTCTGGGACAGTACCTCTTGAAAAGTCATGTATACGGGCAGTTTCTGTTACACTAGCACCTTCCCATCCGAAAACCATCAATTTGGTCTCCTTGAAAGTCAGAGAAGTCTGCCATTTCTGTAAAGTTATAGCGATTTTTTTAGATATTTTGAAAAATTAGTTAATTAAAATAAAATATCAAATACCTACAATAATTAACAATGAACATTAAAATGTGTCAAAATTTGATTCTTTATATGTTCAAAGATTATAATTCCAAAATGTTATGTTTCCATCAATTTGTAAAAACCATTGTATTTTAGTTTTTACAATTTGTTTTACTTTAATCTTTTATATCAGGCGTAATGATTTTTTTAACTAATGGTTGAGCGGGACTTCGAAAGGTTTTCTTATAAAAGCTAATTGTTTTTTTAAAAAATAATTCATTTTCAAGTTTCTGAAAAGATTAATACATATGACTGAAAATAATTTGCTTGCTTCTTATTGAATTCAGTCAAGTTCTGTTGGCATCAATCAGTCCATTATTACACAACGGTACATAGAATGTGTTCCGCTCTCATCAAAAGAAACTATCTAGCGTGAGCTAGAATGAAAACTCCTATCTAAAAGGAAATTTTGCTATCAATATCATAATTATGCAGTTTCCTGCGACACTTGCTGGTTTCCCAGATTTATTAAGGGGACAACCCAGGGATTTTCGGCCCATTTGGCCATTTTATTTTTTTGTTAAAAAAGGATCCCTTGGTGGCAATTGTGTCCTAGAATTTTATGCGGCTACGGGCACTAGAACTCCCCCACGATTTAAGGGGACCAAAAATCATGATTTTCCGACCCCATATTAAAAAACGAAAAGGAAAATGAAAAATCTGGAGAGATTTTTCATTTTCTTTGAAGTTGTTCTAGCATAAAAGCTCATTGACTTCTATTCGTTTGAAACATCCCTAAAAATGAGCTAAAAGTTAAGATTTTATTTTTTTACAAAAAATCAAGGCCTTATGCGAAAAAATACATGAATAAAATATGTTTTTTCTCACAAATACGTACACTGGCTAAATTACAGTCCAATCGGATCAAAATTTAAAAATCGCAGGGTTGTCACCCTTAAATATAGGTTAAGAAAACTCGCTTCATCTGTGACTTGGAAAAGACGCTTTAATAAACTAAAACTACAAATCTTTATCATAAAAGAGAATCAACGGTGAAGATACGTGATGGTAAAGCTATTACGCACAAAAATACACACGTGAGCTCTTTGATGACAAAATTGAAATAAATCTCTCTGAAGAATCAAGTTAGAAGAGCTTGTTGAATAAAGATAAAACGTTCACTTGAGAATGTTCAACAAAAGGAAGGGCGGTTAAATAACATAATGAAAATTTATTGATATTTCTTGACAGCCTAACAGCATGTGTAGGACATAAGACGGCACAGGGAGCGAGAAGTCTATGACACGGCCACTATCTGATGTAATGCGAGTGTGCTAGTGCTTGTGCATCAATATTGGCGACTGTGAATGTAACAGTTTATTTCTTTTCTTCTGCCTTGGTGATAGCCTGATTTGTACCTGACAGCCTACGACTTGAGTAGCAGCCATACATGGTGCCGGGTGGCTCGATCCTGTTGTTATAGTGTTATCTATTCTAGAGCTTCTCAACACACATGAATACCCGTGTAAGGAAATAAAATAATTTGTTTCTGAATGAATAACTACATAAAATTCTTTTTAAAGACATTACTATAAAACGGAAAGGAAGTAAAAAAATGCTATTCGTCTAAGGGTATGCGTCTAGTTACCCTGAGATCATGAGGAGCGTTCGTCAGTTCAGCGATATATGTATGTACGCCTAAAACGTGTACGGTGGTCATCATAAGGTCACAGTTATAGGCCCTGTAAACTGAACTGGTCAAAGGGAGGTTGTTTGAAAAATCTAACAGAAGCCATAATCGAGGATGCATAGCTCCAACATTGTCCAATGTAAGCGTGCAGTTCTGCCTGGCACTCAGCTGGGGCTACGTAACTCCCAAACTATGTTGAAACTAATGCTGAATCAAAAATCCCCAACTTTATTTATCTCTTGTCGGTTGTCTCAGGAGTGTCGGTTGTCTCAGAAGTGTCGGTTGTCTCAGAAGTGTCAGTTATCTCACGAACGTCGATTATCTCAGGAGCGTCGGTTGTCTCAGAAGTGTTAGTTGACTCAGGAGTGTCGGTTGTCTCAGAAGTGTCGGTTGTTTCAGAGGTGTCAGTTTTCTCACGAACGACGATTATCTCAGGAGCGTCGGTTGTCTCAGGAGCGTCGGTTGTCTCAGAAGTGTTAGTTGCCTCAGGAGTGTCGGTTGTTTCAGAAGTGTCGGTTGTCTCAGAAGTGTCAGTTGTCTCGGGAGCGTCGGTTGTCTCAGGAGAGTCGGTTGTCTCAGGAGCGTCGGTTGTCTCAGGAGCGTCGGTTGTCTCAGGAGTGTTAGCTGTCTCAGAAGTTTCGGTTGTCTCAGAAGAGTTGGTGGCGGTAGCTAGGACCCCCTCACACGACGGGGAAGCCTTTACGTCGGGGATGAGGATGACGTCGGCGTCGATGGTGATGAAAAGAGGCGTAGGAGTAGAGCCCGACGTAGGGAGAGCGGCCAGTTGGCATGGAATTTCGGCCTGAGGGGAAAGAATTTTGATCCACTGAATGAAACTGTTATTTACTCCGTCGTACAGCTCTCAGTAAAAATAACTAGCAAGAACATTTCAAGCAGGATTGAAAAGCGTTTTCTAAGTTTTATCAGACACCTAAGACAACCGTATTTTCGCACAACGAAGAAACATATATATTTAAAAATCTTTTTTTCAAAACATTGTTGAAAGCTTCAGGACTTCTCTCGGTAGGTTACACAACCTCTCTTGTGAAGACCCAAATTTGTGAGTGTTGTGGTGTTGAATGGAGGAGATTTTCAAGGCACACACCGAGGTGTTAAGTAGAGGAGATATTCAACGGACACATCGAGGTGTTGAATGAAGGAGATATTCAAGGGACACACTGAGGTGTTGAATGGAGGAGATATTCAAGAGACACACTGAGCTATTGAATGGAGGAGATACTCAAGGGACACACTCAGGTGTTGAATGGAGGAGATACTCAAGGGACACACTGAGGTGTTGAATGGAGGAGATACTCAAGAGACACACTGAGCTGTTGAATGGAGGAGATACTCAAGGGACACACTGAGCTGTTGAATGGAGGAGATACTCAAGAGACACACTGAGGTGTTGAATGGAGGAGATATTCAAGAGACACACTGAGCTGTTGAATGGAGGAGATACTCAAGGGACACACTGAGGTGTTGAATGGAGGAGATACTCAAGGGACACACTGAGGTGTTGAATGGAGGAGATACTCAAGAGACACACTGAGCTGTTGAATGGAGGAGATACTCAAGGGACACACGGAGCTGTTGAATGGAGGAGATACTCAAGGGACACACCGAGGTATTGAATGGAGCAGATATTCAAGGGACACACCGAGGTGTTGAAGGCAAACATGTCACACGCCGCACTCCTGCTGCAGTGGATGGAGCAGCCGACGGTGGAGAAGGAGGACACAGCAGTAAGCTCTGGAGTGCCTTGCACCACCCGGCACTGGAACTGGAGGGCACTGTTGCTGCAGGCCCCCAGCTGCGTCATGCTCACCCAGACCACCAGGCACGCCGTCAACATCGTAGCTGGTAACACCTTAAGCAGACCATGAGTGTGGCGTCAAGGGAAGCGGTTCAATACTTCATTTCGGAATAAACTCATTTGAAAGCAAGTAACAAAATTTAGGTTGGTACATAAGTTACAAAATAAATGCGTTAAATTTTTGCAAAAATGAGTGAGGTATCACAAACATCTTTGTTTCCTATTCAAAACGCTAATGAGAAAACGGCCTTCGTAAGCTGAGGGAATGACGATTGAGATAATTATTTGCAATGTATTTATCTTATTTCTTCCTTATTTGTAACATCAATATGAAAGAAAATAAGCTTTAGGTGCGATGCTCAAGGTACACAAAATTTTCCGCATGCCATCTCCTGCTCAATGCTCTGAATAAATCAAGAAAATTTACGTTGGCAATTGCAGCATTGTTGCTGTATAATATACCTGTAACTGAACAGTTTCGCAAATTGCTGTAGAAGTCACTTCCCTAATTTTGTTAGAAAATATATTTGAACGATATGTGCACGATATCAATTGTTATTAGCTAGAGAACGAAATTAATAAAAAATATATTCGAAATACTACACAAGGAGGAGCGGTTAGCATGGCAGGTAAGCCCAACTTTTGATGTCAATATACGTTGGAAATGCAGGATTAGAGGGGAAGTCGTTTTGATGAACAGATGCTTTTTGCACTTTGAATACGTCGTACGTAAGCACCGTGGAGTGATAGACGCTCACACTTACACCCACGCACACACGCTAGAGGTAGTTAATATCCTGGTAAAAAATTGGATTACCAAATGATGTGGAATGATACCGAATGACGCACGTGAATATTAAGTGTAAATCTTAGTGCATTGTACTAAAATATCATTTTATGATACCATAATGCATCCGAACGAGTGTCAGGCTTTTATCTTTGCATTTCAGACGAACAACTCTGAAGATAAAGATTTACCTGTTCACATCACCGCATATGCCTGTCCATCCCCTTCCCCCTGCCTCACCACCCTGCCTCACTCCACTCCCTCAATCCTCTGCCTCATCCCTCGCCTCACTTCCCTACGTTACTCCCCTGGTTTACTCCCCTGCTTCTCTCTCCTACCTCAATCTCCTGCCTCAGTCCCCTGCTTCGCTCACCTGACTCCCTCCCCTGCCTCATATTTTTTCTCACTGTCATGCCTGACTAAATTTCCTGCTTCACATCTCTGCCTCACTCCTCTGCCGCATTTCCCCGGCCTCACTCACCTGCCTTACACAAGATGAGCCACACCCTCACACTAGACAGTGACCACACAACAATCCTGTTTGTCGACTGCAGTGCCGCCTTCGCGAGAACAAAGGCAGCAACTCACACACTTCGAAACATTTTTTTCATCGACCGGGGAGACGTCGATCCACTCAAGTTCCGGGAAATAAATGCGGTTTGAACCTTCTTCACTCTGACAGTAATTGCTCTCGTGTGGATAAATGAGCAGTTTTGGGAGCTTCGAACAACTGTCCACTGCAGCCAGAGCCGCGCAAATTTATACTTGAGGGCTGAAGTTTTTCGCTTTGTCTGCATTGTCAAATCTAATGTGACGATACATTGATGTAATTTTTGAGGATTTTATCTTTTACGTTCTTAATAACACAAAATATCTAAGTGCGTGCGTTTGGCAACGTGTGGTCCCATTAATCAATGATTCGGTTAGTATTATTAGGAATATTCGAACTAAATTCAGTTCATTTTTCAATGCCATGCTGACGTTATTATCTGACGAAGCACAACCAATGTAATCGCAAATATATCGTTGAACGAAAAGCGTTTCCTGAAATTACCAAATACATTCCGCATCAACTGTTTTTTGTTCATTCAACCTGGAATTCAAGTTAATTCTCGCACTTTTGAATACTGGGAGATTGCCAACGCAATAATATTCAAGACAATACTTGAGCGTATTCGCTGTGACAAGAGAGACAATATTTTTTCAGAACTAATTCCAGATTCCCTAAATAAAGAATTGAAAATAATGTTGGGCCAAAACTATCATGAAAATTTTCTTGCTAATTTTTCTCAGTGTCGAATATTTATCAAGGGGCAACATCCCTGAAGCCATTACATATTTGTAGACCTCTATTAATTGATCTCGCAATCTTTTTTGGTCTTGGGAAATGATTTCAGACCCATGGAGATATCGCTTGTAACTGAAATTACGAAGCTTTGGAATTTAAAACAATTAAAAAAAACAATTAAGACATTTGTTTACCACGTGTGATAAAGCAATAGATATTTTCTTCAGTCTAGTACGATGACCAAATTTGAGTTTAGCTACTTATGGGTCCGAATAAGTTCAGCGACTACTAGGGCGTCCTACCATCAAGCTATTTCAAGATGTACAGATTATGTTCAACCTAATTTACTTAATCTAGGGGCATACAAAACTGATTATGATTCGATGCTTAATATTTTTATAAAAAATAATTAACATAGGCTAGATGGCAACAGCACAGGAGCAGACTATATTATTAATCTATATTATTAATCATGGCAGATTACTCTAACAAGATAAACCGTGTAAGAGAAAAAAAGAAAAATTGACTTGATTACTTTTTATGAATAATATTTCAATAGGGAGAGGGATTCAAGATTTGTTTAGAAAGCTTTGTAAGAATTTTTCTTTGGATCTCAGCAGGGATTGAATGCCAATTCTTTGTTCCAATGAAAAGGATACTGTGTTGTAACCAAGATTTTAAATAATACGGAAGTATGAAGTTACTTCTATTTCGGGTTAAATGATCATGATAGTTTGAGCAGTGAATAATTGTTTGAGTTCTCTGTCGCCATCAGCAGTCGGTGTTTTATGCATGAAATTACATATGAAGAGGTTGTAGAGATGAAAAAGTTCAAGTATTTCTAAACTTTTTAATGAATCATTTGTGTAAGCATTAAATTCTAATTTCATTACCGCTCGAATGGCTTTTTTTGAAACCCAATGAGTAAATTGGTTTCATTTTTCATCAGTTCCGAGCCAAGCTTCTATTCCGTATTGTAGATATGGTGAATTTATCGTTTGATTAAGTATTTTTAAAGGTTTTTCAGGCTATACATTTTTTATTTTATGAAGGATTCCAACGGATTTCGATAATTTAGAACTAATATGTTCAATATTCTCTTTGAATATTACGTGTTTATCTAATTTAATGCCAAGAAACTCACACGAGTTGGTTTCTTCAATTTCACCATCACCAATTTTAATGCGTGGAAGAGACATATTTCTCCTGCATGAGATTATAATGTATTTGTCTTATCGATATTAAGGCATATTTTATTAGCTTCAAGTCACATTGAAACATTTTGCAGCAAATTATTTACACTCTCCGCTTTAAATTTGGATTTCCATTTTGAAGAGCCGCCACAGAGAGCGTGCTGTCGTCGGTAAAAAGTATGAATTCGAAGAATGAAGTATATTTAACTATATCGTTGATAAAGTTCAAAGGAGGAGATACACTGGAAGAGCAAAGATGCGACGTTTACTTGGTAGAGTGGAGTAAAAGACAAAATGCGGCGCTTTAAACGCCTCGCACCCTAATTTATACAAGGAATAATGCTGACACCGAAAGCGCATTGTGGACCTCGCAATGTAGGGCACACATATACCTCCCCATTTCCCTAGGTGAACGCAAAGTTAATCACCAAAAATACAATGAGGGGCGAAAGGAGCCCATTCATTAACCACACGTGGTGGTCAAGTAATTAGATAAGAGTAACGAGAAATAGACAGCTTCACGAGGTGCACGCAACTGCACGGAGACATTGAACTCTGAGGAAATTAAGCACTAGACGACATGGAAATGCTGACTCAGACGTAAAGATCTCTATTGTGAAGCCATTGTGACTTGGTAGAATAAGGAGAGTAATATGACAGAAAGTGAAAGTAATATGAATGATATTTTAGCCCTGAATAATATGGCATGTGAACTTTACGACTTATGACTGGACTGTTGCACGTTGGCATATAGTTGTATGCCATGTAATTTGTAGAATGTCAACCGTAAAAGAATGCAATTTATCGTCAAATCCACCAAATTTTCCAAGGGACAATTTACTACTGATTGAAGGATTAAAATTCAGAACCATTAACATCAATATTGATTTTTTACCTTGACAACTATTCGTGTGTGTGTACCGTGAAAAGGATGGTCTTATGTATGTTTCTTTAGTATTCAATTAAGTTTTTCTTTTGTATTTTTGCTTGTGCTTCATTTTAACCACCTGCATGTTTGAGTCTTAATTTTTGATTAAGGCATTAATGTAACGCGATACGTGAAACCTGAAGTAACCGTTTACAGTATAACAGTATAACTAGTACAGTATAGCAATACGTATTGTTCTTGTGCAAAAGCAGCACGTGATTATTGAATGCGATCTGTCGCTGCAAGAAGCATTGACGATCTTGCACATATATGTTTTTTTTCATTGTGCATCGAGACTGAGAATGCCACAGTTTTGCTCAAGATCTAAACGCTGAATTAACAGTTTTTTGTGCTTGAATTCCACACTTGCAAAATTAGATTGCTGATGCATAATTTTTTTCTGAGGAGAGTGAATGTCGGTCAGGAAAATTTATGTCTCTGCAGAATTTAGTCGATCTTTATTGAATTGGCATTGGTGTTACGGGAAAATTCTTGTTATATATTAAAATATGCATCGTTATAGTATGACACTGGTTTGTAAGTGAGAGTTCCGGAGGCCTAGGTTTACGAGTCCCGGAAGATCATTGTTGTGGGCCTCGCATGGCAAACTCACAGGATGTCCTTATCGTGTTTGGTTTGGGATATCGCGTTCACTGGCGGAAGTGTCATAAACGCAGCCAATGGATGCCGCCGTGTGGAGCACTTACCGGAAGGGCTTTGTTTAACTTCCGGGGGCGCTCTAGTCTTAAGGCATGTGTGTTCCTTTTTGAGTCAGTACATTACTAGAAGTCCTGCTGTGAGTTTCATTCGCTCCTGCCTGGTATGCGGCTAGGCGAATTGAAGTTAAAGCTTCCTGCTATACGAACCTAATATCGTCAGAAAATAGCGATACTACAATTGGCGGCGAGACTTCGAACCTCCTAAGTGAATTTGAACTTTACAAGTGCTCTAAAATTAGGATGGCGTGTTCTAAAGTTAGCTGTCCTCCATTCGATGTTGAAGTGGAAACAGTGAGTGAATTCCTGCAAAGGTTTCAATTGCAGTGTGCAGACGCTCTTCAGAAAGCGGGAAATAATGGCGGTAAAAAAGCTAGTATTTTAATTAAAGCATTGCCTGTAAACATAATTACTAGAGCTGTGCCATTGCATTACTTGCATATATGCACGCCAAGAGATATGCAGAGTGTTTTAAGCAAAGCAAAGAATTATCTTGTGCATATGCAAAATCACATATGCAATTTTTCATATGCAATATAACAGATGTAATATGCAAAATGCATATTGCATATGCACGATATCATTGCATATATGCTGAAGTACGAATGTTGTTATTTGATTTTTTTTAATGCGAAACTGCAAATTGGTTATTAACACCAGAAATTTTGTACATTGATGGGATCTCTCGCATACACACTATCAGTTGTTAAAGCAACATCTCAATTTTTACCCGGTGCGCTATGTTCAGTACCTGATGCCCAGGTTTCCTACTTGACCTGTTCTTCAGTTAAATTTGGTTCATAAATAAAATACAATAGAGGTGTCCGAACTGATTTTATTGAAGATTGAAGTTTTTGAGAATTGCATGGTGTAATAGCTTTTGTACACCTAGTGATACTTTTCTTGTTTTGTCCTACACATAGGCCTCCCTATCCGTACAAAGTGTTGAAGTGGAAATGCAACTGTGAAGTTTGTATCAATTCCCGAAACATATGCGTTTAGTGAATTAATAATAACTACCTTTGTTGTGCTCTGCTTACTCAGAAAAAATGAGAAAGAACTCAATAAGGTAATCCCTCGAATTCCGAATATGCCCCAAATTCCCAAAATTTGCATCATTACAGTGATTTCGCTTTTTGGACTCACATAAGGACAATCAAATCTGCAATTGACATTTAGAGAATATTCCTGCTATATTTGGTTATTCTTGCAAATATTCCTTATTATTCCTGATTTGAATATTCTCGCAATATTTGGTTATTCAAAACCTAATGCAAATGTTCGGTATTTGTGGGATGTCTGGAATGAGAGAGATTACCTAGAGGAAGATTATGAGAACTTTTTCGCAAAATTTTGTATTAATTTTATATTTAAATTTACAGATGTATTGGATAATATGATGATGATTGAAGAAATGAATAAATTTTTTGTAGTATTCTAATGATTACCAATCTTTATTAGTTACACCATTCCAAAGTACCTCAAAGTGTAAGGAATAATACTTAAGAAAATGAATTCTCAGAATATGACTTTTGGGACAGAAATCTGCATTTTACTTATTGCCGGAAAACTGTAAGTTTGTCGTGCAATCTAATAAGAGTATACATTGTTATTATCAAAATATCTGCTGCAACTTCATAGACATGAATAACGAAGATAATCCTTTTGGTTCAGTATAAAGTTAACCGATATTGAGCCATTTTCTTCTTCGATAAAATCACTGAAAGCTAGTAGTTTAACCCCCATGTCTCATTTAATGTACGAAATAAACTTTTAGTGCTTGCCGTGGCCGAGTGGTTGAGAACGTACCCATCCGTGAAGGTGTCAAGGGTTCGAACTCCGGCGCTTAGCGGCGATTCTCCCCGTTGGGTATAAGGAAAACTCAAACACAATACCCCACTCTACCCAAATATCTGAAATGGATACCGGCTCGACGGGGGAGTAACCGTCCTTGGGCTATTGTAATACGGCATTTGAAAAACCAATGTACAAGATGATACCTATCATGCTGAATTGATTGGAATAAAACTTTTTTTCTAGATTGCTAGCACGAGAAGATCTTCCCATGATTAAGGATGTCAACTCAATTTTGCGTGGCTATCCTGTTGAGGAACGAAGACCAACCAACCAAATTTGTTGACCATCGAAGTAGTTGGTTACCTCTTTCCATCTGACATGAAGAATTTTAAATTTGCTCGCTGATGTACGGTGTAGAAAGAGTGTTTTCGCAATACGAAATTATTCATGCCGATAAGCAAAAAAGTGTCCTATTTGACAACATTAAAAAGTACATTATTATTAAATGTAACCACAATGGTTAAACCTTGTTTTTCTTTGAAATCTTATGTAATCATGTTTTCATGTTTTCTTCATTAGTAGTAAATGCTCGATATTCTAAACATTGAACACTATTGTATTGAATTTATTGTATTGAATTTATTGAACCTTAGAGTTCAATATTTACAAAATCAAACAAGTTCCAACTAACTGAAGTCGGTCATTCCGCAGTGCATGTGCACGACTTGGTCGCATATTGTTTGCATATAAATGCTAGTACTGTGCATACGACACTCCGCAACCGCATATATGTAACCTCAAGCCGCATATTTTATGCGCGCATAATTTCATATGCGCTTGCATATATGCACGTGTATATTGACACAGCTCTAATAATTACTGATCTACAACGAAGAATTAAACCTACGTTACTCACTGAGGCTACATATGAGGAACTTGAAGAAAAATTAACGCAGCAATTTGAAATAAAAAAATCTATCGTCGGTGCATCGGTTACATTTCTAAATAGAAAACAAGGTGCTAATGAATCCATAAAAAGTTATGCTAAAACGTTAAATGACTTAGCATCTGCATGCAATTATGGTAATTGCTGTCGAGATCGTTTATTGAGAGATGCCTTCGTGGCTGGGCTATATTCAGCGCAAATTCTCAGCGCGGTTCTACAGAAGTGCGATAGCAAGTCCTTCAACGAATGTGTTGAACACGCAACACTTATCGAACAACTAAGCTCCGACGCTCAAGATATTATTCGTGAGGATTCATCTTCATCGTTTTTCACTACAGAAAAACTTCCACCGAACTACATATGCATTCGCTGCGGAACTAGGCGGAAGCACCTTGCAGGGAATTGCTATGCTTTGAAATTGAAATGCCAAAAGTGTGGAAAAATAGGCCACATTTCTAAAGCTTGCAAATCTACGACTGCAGCACGGCCTCCTCCCGCTAAGCCTACACGAAGGGGACCTACACGAGAATTTGACGCAGCTCGCACTTACACAGTGCAGCCGGAAAGAAGCGGTTGCCGTGGCAACGTCGGAAGAGAAGACGTGTTAATGAAGAGCTCACGGGTGCCTCTACAGAAGAAGAACGAAGCTGTTCTATAAAAACCTAGTAACGAAAGTGGTGACGGTAATCATGTACATGAATATTCTGGTTATTCCTTAAATTATTCTAATTTTTTGGAGTAAACACCACTGTAATTCCCGTTACTAAAGAGCCTACTATGATTACATGCAACTTAAATGGTAAACCTGTTGAATTCCTGTTGGATAACGACAGTGCCGTGTCAACAATACGTAAAAGAGATGCACTTAAAGTTGGTGCTGTTATAAATCCTACAGGCAACAAAATTCTCGGGTACAGTGGTGTTTCGGTAAACCTGCTTGGTCAATCTGCAGTAACAGTCGCTTATAAAGATATCAGTTTTTATCATAAGTTTCTCATTGTGGAAGATGATAGAGTTAATTTACTTGGCCGAGATATTTGTTCTAAACTCAACGTAAACGTTGTCATTCCTGATGAATACGACTCCATAAATAAAACGGATTGTGTTAATTTGCCGAGAAGTCTTTTGCTTAAACACGATTCATATTTATCATCTGATTCACAGTCTAACGTTAGAGAATCAGTTCATCTTGATGTGTTGCCTATTGCAGTTCCTGTATTCTGTAAAGCACGCCCAGTTCCTGTAAGACTAAGAGACTCTGTCAAAACCGAACTGGAGCGCTTGCAGAGTATGGGCAAAATTTCTAAAGGGTATGATAGCCAATGGGCATCTCCTACCGTTAATGTTCTAAAGTCTGACGGCAGTGTGAGAACCTGTGGAGATTTTTCAGCCTCTATTAATAATTTTCTGAATCCAGTTCAATCTGTACTCCCTGTTATTGATGATGTCATTTCTCAAGTCGAAGACGCTAAGTTTTTCTCAAAAATTGATTTGTCTAACGCGTTTTTGCAAATTCCGTTGGACGAAGAATCAAAGAAAGTTACGACCATTAACACCTCTGAAGGTCTATTTATGTACAACTACTTATCTTATGGTTTACGTGCAAGCCCCGGCATTTTTCAAGCATTTGTGGAAAATCCACACAAATAGGTTCAATGGTAAACGGATAACGACAGCAAAAAAAGTACATTCAAAGCTGCAAGTAGCAGTAAATTCAGATGAAACGAACCATTCAAAAAGGCCGAACATCAGGATCGTAGGTTCACGAGCCAGGAACAACAATTAATCAACCAAGACATATCTTAAGACTAATGCCGGCACAGCGTATGAGATTTTGGAACTACATTAATTTTAATCAAAAACAACAAAGTTCAGGAACGAAAATTCTAGGGTTGAACCTAAATAAATCAAAGAAAGGCGATCCCTATAAATTAATAAAAATGGTGACTCCTTGCTGGTGGCTAAAGGCAGCAGCACTGTTTCCGCTACGATTGCGCAAAACTATGCACTCTTCAGCGGCGATCCCAATCGGCTTGCGGCGGAATCCACTGGAGAACTGGCCGTTCGCCCAGCATGCAAAATTCGATCTGCCGCACGGTCCCGAGTATCCTTTGAGTTTAATGCAGCTCAGTAGGCCGATCAAAAGTCAGGGTAGCCAGCACCACACTACCGAAATGACAGCCTCCTCGGAGATCTCAGCGCAGAATAAAACCAGCTGTCCCGCATCGTTCCCGGTAGAGCAGCCTCAAGCTGGGCTTTTGGAGCCCGAAGATGCAGATACTAGGAAAAATGAAACAAATGAATTAATGCAAAGAAGAAATCATTGGAGTAAGTAGTTATTCATAATGATTTGCAGCAAACAGGAACATTATTGCAGGACTATTTCAAAGGCTAACCTGAGTTAAATTATGCCTCAGTGTGGAAGCCACTGGTAGAGTTGGAAAGATGGTAAACGTGAAGAAAAAGGCTCAAGTAAAGAGCAAGTTTAGGAAATAGAATTAGGTTTAAGAGTCAATAGTACTACCCGGAGAGTTAGACAGCTGGTAAGCCATCTTTCAGTCAGGCTCCAGGTAGGATAATTAAGTTAAGGAAAAAATTTAAGGGCCCATTCCAAGCAAGCCCGGAATAGATTAAGGATACAAGAATGTAAGGAAATAAGATTTCAAAGTAACATGATATTAAGTTTTGATGATTTAGTATTTTAAGAGATTAAGGTAACTTAATAAACTCACACACACTCACATGCATACAATTAACAATGACAAGTTTATCTATCAGAGCAACAGGACAAAGGTGATTAATTCATAAGATACAGAACCAAAGATGGCTTTAGGAAACAGAGTGAACAGGTGAGGAAGCGATCCACCGGGACACGCGCTTGATGACGTGCCACGGCTGAACACCGAGCGTCAGTACTCAAGACTGCGGGACGCCTTCACTCTCGGGATTAATTGCCGCTGAGATCGCGACTAGAGGTCACCACCATAGCTTGGAAGTCGCAACTTAAATAAAGGAACGAAAAAGTCAGAGATACCAAACGGGTACCACTGCAACAAAGGGATCAACCCAAAGTATCAATAGGAATGAAATGTAGCTACTGAATCGCCGTAAAGCAGTTCCTACCTCACCTGCCCCGAGCCACACTGCAAAGGTACTAAGGTTTAAACTGCAATGCGTCTCTCAGGGCAATGGGGAATGTCAGAATTCTCCATACATTCATGAATAGGACTCTTTCTGGAATCGATAACATCATTGTGTACCAGGATGACCTCCTCATTTTGACCTCTTCATATGATGCTCATTTGGAAGTTCTTGACAAAGTCCTGTCTGTCCTGAAAAACGCTGGAATTCGCTTATCTGTCTAAATGTGCCTTTCTAACTGATCGGGTGTCTTATCTAGGGTACGTTTTCGATAGCAAGTGTGTTCACCCTAACTCTGAGAAAGTAGAAGCTATTCTCAATGCTCCTGTTCCTAAAAACCTCAAACAGTTGCAAGCTTTCATCGGATTTTGTAATTTCTATAGTCATTTTGTGCCCAACTTTTCTAATGTCATGCATCCTCTGTATTCGCTGCTTAAGAAAAATGTACAGTTCCGGTGGACTCCAGAACAGGATAAAAGCGTCCAGAAAATCAAAGACATCTTTCGTTCGCATAAACCTCTAAAGTTGTTTGATCCCAACCATGAAACTCTTCTTGAAACTGGTAGTTTGGGTTATGGAGTTGCTGCC
Source organism: Morinoia aosen (assembly GCA_030386875.1). Lineage (NCBI taxonomy): Eukaryota > Metazoa > Arthropoda > Malacostraca > Amphipoda > Talitridae > Morinoia > Morinoia aosen. The sequence goes on from CM059580.1 coordinate 39,227,621, forward strand.
ATACTCATGCAACGCGTTAGTCCTTCTCATGATTGGTGTCCGGTTCAATTTGCTTCGAGATCTCAAATATTGCAGAAAAAAACTACTCTAACATTGAAAGAGAGAGCCTTCGTATTGTTTTTGGCGTGGAGAAATTAAAAAAATTTCTACTTGGTGCTAAGTTCATTATCCATAATGATCAAAGACCTCTTTGTAAACTTTTTGCACATAACAAGGGTGTACCTCTCAACTGTTCCGCTGGAATTCAAAGATGGGCTATCAGACTTTTCCAGTTTGGCTATGTTTTCAACTATTCGAAAGGTAAATGTACCGTAAATAGCGATTGTCTCAGTAGGCTGCCACTACCCACGACTGTAAAAGAGCTAGAACCGTACGAAATGATTTTTGCTGTGAACTCTCTTGATAAAACTCCTGTCACGTGTGAAAATATAAAAACTCATACTGATATGGATAGCGAACTATGCCAACTTAAACAATACATAAAGTTTGGCATGCCTCCTAAACCTAATCCTAATTTGTCTAAATTTAAGAACCTGCTACCTCAGATGACCATCATGAAAGGTTGTATACCTTATAAAGAACGGGTTTTTATTCCCAAGTCATTGCGTAGTTTAGTCCTTGAAACATTTCATGATGGACATCCTGGAATTTGTGGCATGAAATCGTTGGCCAGATCTGTTATTTGGTTTCCCGGAATGGACAAAACTATTGAAGACATCGTAAAATGTTGTCCCCATTGTCAATTAAATCGAGCAAAACCTAAGTCTAGAAATGTAGAATGGCCCACTCCTTCTCGTCCTTTTGAACGCATTCATGTCGATCACTTTTCTACGTGAATAAAATTTTTTTCATTGCTGTAGATGCATTACATAAATATATTGAATGCGAAGTGGTACCATCAACGAGTGTGTCAGATACTGTCGATTCGTTGAGAATGATTTTCAGCAGAAACGGGTTGTGTGATGTGCTCGTAAGTGACAATGCTGCTAACTTTTCATCTCAAGACTTTAACGATTTTCTTATTTCCAACGGCATTGAGCACCTCACACCTCCGCCCTACTCTCCAGCAAGCAATGGTCAAGCTGAGAGGGGGGTAAGAGTCATTAAAGACTTGTTGAAAAAACTCTCTTCTTCCGAATCGTTCAAATCCCGTTGGCAAAAGCATTATTTCAATCGCATTGTATTCCGCATAGTGTTACAAAAATTTCTCCCTCTGTTGCGCTGAACAATCGTAAATTTGTTACTTCCAAAGATAGAGTTCATCCTAAATTTTCTGAGTCCAAGTTTAAGCCTATGTATGTAACTCAATTTGATGTCGGTGATCATGTTCTTGCTCTGAATTTAAGAAATGGTCCCAAGTGGTTGAAAGGAATTATTGTTAGTAAAGTTGCTGTTAATATCTTTAATGTTCAAATACTAGCATTAAATGTAATCTGAAAGAGACATTCAAATCAGCTGTTGCGCAGTAGTTTGGTATCTACCGGGATTGGGGCAGCAGAGACTCCTGCTTTTCAGCCTGTTAGCAGCTCACCTGTGCAAAATGAACCTCGTAGATCAGGTAGATTAACTAGATCTGTTATGCGAATAGGTTGCTGAGTTCTTCCTTCCTTGTGTCATTTATTCATCTAAATGGGAGGGAAATTGTTAAATATTAAAATATGCATCGTTATTTTTATGACACTGGTTTGTCACTGAGAGTTCCGGAGGCCTAGGTTTACGAGTCCCGGAAGATCATTGTTGTGGGCCTCGCATGGCAAACTCACAGGATGTCCTTATCGTGCTTGGTTTGGGATATCGCGGTCACTGGCGGAAGTGTCATAAACGCAGCCGATGGATGCCGCCGTGTGGTGCACTTACCGGAAGGGCTTTGTTTAACTTCCGGGGGCGCTCTAGTCTTAAGGCATGTGTGTTCCTTTTTGAGTCAGTACATTACTAGAAGTCCTGCTGTGAGTTTCATTCGCTCCTGCCTGGTATGCGGCTAGGCGAATTGAAGTTAAAGCTTCCTGCTATACGAACCTAATATCACCAGAAAATAGCGATACTACAATTCCCAGATGCTAATGAGGAAGCTACTTTTTGTGTGCAATTAAAATGATTGACCTAAAAGTTTTCAAGACGTTTACTCGTCATTGACTAAATAGTAAGATTCGGTAAATGATCACTGACACTAATGGTGCTTATCATTTTTGTTTATTTGTGCATCATACACTAAATTTTGCGCTTTAGCCATACTAATCGTTTCGTATTTTTGTTCCAATTTCAGGTTGCACGTGTGCAAGCGGTAACGTGATATATTGTTACACGGTAACGTGGTATCTGTACAAGCGTCAGTTGCACAGATACAATACGAAAGTTGTAGTTCTTCGTAGTTTCTGATTAATTATTTTTACCTTCAAAGTTTTTTTTTGTTGTAACTCATCGGTGATTGAACATTTAAAATTGAATCTAAAATGCTATTGCTAATGGTGTTTGAAAAATTAGAACAATATTGTATTGTTTTTTAGTAACTTGCTTTTTGAAAACTGCTTAGCAAATAGTTTTTCCTATATTTGTTTTTCATAAACAGTTTCACTGAACCCGAATTGACTTGAGGAATTGACTTGATTTTTGCCGTTACATAACTGTTAGTCATTTTTCCTTTTTTAGATTTTGAAAATTTTCAAAACGTTTTCATAAATTATTGCGTTTTGTAGTAGACTTTGTTCAACTCTTTGTATTTTTTATGTCAAAGTTTCCTTGGTGAAACTACGTGGCAAAAGTGTTTTGATTCTATATTAAAAGGTTATATATAAGCCTTTTTAACATATATTCGACGTATATAATCAAGCGTATTATAACTATAACTTTAACTTTAATAGTTGTTCATTGGAGTCACAATATGATGTATGATTTTTGGTAATAATTCTTTAAATATTTTGCGGTTCCCAAAACTTTTTTTATGCGATATATTACTGTCATTAGTAAATGTAATTTACTAATTTGTTTTCTTTTTGTGTATTGGTTTATGACATATTTCTGTCTTATTTCTACGAATCCAAGTTGTTCATATGTTAATGAAAATTAGTCTACTATGAACCGACTGAATTTTTAGAAGGTTGAAATTCTTTTTGGCCTATATGTCTTAGGTAATCATTTTTACTAGTCACCAAACTTTTTCTGGTTCTTGTAACTCTCTATAGTTCGATATTTTAATATGCGCAGCAGTATTTTATGTTTCCCTTATTTTCATTATTCAATGCGAGTTCATCCGAGGCATTCTCCAGAGGTGTTTAAAATAAATAATGGTGTGAAAATATATTTACTTTAACGTTCCAATTGATTTTTATTGTGAATTGATTGTTTAAATTGTTTCTGATGTTTAACTCTGGGGATAAAGGCAATTTCTTTTATTTCATTTTCTTACGTTGCCTTTTTTCCCTTCTGTGTTGTTTCGCTTTTAGCATATGTAACCACCTTAAACTTTAGCGATTGTTGTTTATAGTTTATTTTCAAAATGGCGGACTATGCTACCTTCGTAGTTTTAATACAACAAATTGTTAATTAATTGCGAGAATGTTAGAAAGGATTCTGTGCTGTTGCAGCATATGCGTTTTGATTGGAGTTTTCATTTGAAATTTTTTTGCATCTCAAAACTGCGTTTTTATTTTTTGTATTTTCGTTAACAGTTTTTCGAATGTTTTTTTTATTCAGTTAATAGTGCGTTAGTTTTGTTCAATAGGAGGAGGTATGTGTGAGCGCGTTTGTCCCTCTGACCCCGTTTTGCAAGTATAAGTATGCTCGCCGCATTCTTAGATGCGCATTTGGACTGCATCCCACCCTGTAACAACATCGCTATAAGTAAACGTCGCAGTTCTCCAGTGTATTTCTATCCCTCGGTCCGCACAGGACCGACCTTTGTGGTACTCTATGGCTGATTGTCAGTAGTTTCGATTGTGCATCGTTGATGCTGACATATTGCTTCTGATTTGTATATGATATGGACCAAACATTGGGAGCTCCTCCGATGCTATAACAGCGTAGTAATTTCTATAGTAAAATATTATTGTCCACGCAATCGATTGTTTTTTAAAAGTCAAGAAACACGGAGAAAAAAAACTTTTCGTCATCTATATAGGAGCAAAGGTATTTTAAATGATTTTTTTCAACCTTTGTTGTCGACTTTTTTGGAACGAAAATCGTATCATTTATCTCAGAGGAAAGATTTTTGTTCAAAATAAAAATATACTTTTTATACACAATTTTTTCGGATATTTTTCTAATAACTGGTAGTACAGAGATAGGTCTAATTATTAATGTAATTTGTAGCCCCATATTTAAAAATAGGGGTCAGTAGTAATCAAACTTCCACTTAGGGCATAATTCACCACAATTACCTTATAAAGCAAATAAACTAACACAAAATGTGATAAAATAGTTATTCGTTAACGAATTTTTTACTTTTTTTATAACCAGAAATGACCTACACAAACGACCAACTCACTTTTAGATATAAATTTCAATTTTCCTAATCTACCCGTATTGTAACATAAAATTAATTTTGCTCAATTCGGGAGCATTATAGAAAACCATGTTTTTTTAGTTCAATTCCTCAACTGTTTTTCGTCTCAAAATATTTTTAACGTTTTTAATCTGCTTTTAATATCAACATTATCATCCACCAATTTCTCCGATAACTTTTTCTAATTTTGTATTTCATTTGCATTTATAATCGTCTCTCTTTCCTGTCGATGGAGATTTTTCAAAACGTTCCAACGGATGAACTCACGTCTTTGAATACTCGAGATCTGCGTAGTCTAATTTCATACTTTTTATTACCTCATCTTCCAGCCTCTTAATCTCATTTTTCAAGAAATATTTGTGTTCTAAAGTACCCGAACGAATAACCTCTATTTCTTCCTCAGATATTCTACTATGTTCAACGAGATTTGTTGTAATTTCACTGAATTTTTCTTGAAAACCTGTGGTATTCTCATCTATAGATGCTTGGATAGAATAACTTCTGACTGATAAATTACATTAATGAGATTTTCTATTACCTCGATATATTTTCTGAGATGAATCCTCAAATTTTATAAAATTTCATCGACTTATTTTTTATTCGTAGCGTCAAATTTTTCGATTGGAAAAAAAATATTTGCAGGTCTTCTATTACTTAAATCGAAATTTTAAAATCAAGATATTGAAAACATATTCCAGGAGGTCCTGGTTGTGAAGATATAAATGATTTTTTCCTTGTTGTCTAAAAATACTAACGCCTATCATTTTTTATACCAAAAATTTTCAATTCTCTAAATTTTCTCGAACTCTCATAGATATCAAATTGTTCACTCGGTCACTCAAACTCTCCACTTCCTGGTTTAATTTCATATTTTTATCAGTTTCATTCTGGAGCATTAATTTGAACTGACTGATTTCATTCTGAATAGAAATAACGTCTCTTGAAAACTCCTGGAAAAAACTTTCTACGTCACTCAACTTCTTAACTAGTTCTTCTATTTTTCTTAATGGGACTGACTCTGCTCGTAATTCCATAATAATTTTGTTAAGATCATTAAATTTCCCTTTGCTGGATGAGGTTATGGTTGACTCTAAATTTTTTAGCTTATTGTCAACTTCTACAAATGAGGGTGCTAAGGCTACTGTTCTTTCCATAACAATCAGGCTTCTATCACTTAAATCAGTCAGTCGTGCTTCTAAGCTTTTACTTTTTTCTTCACCAGTAATGTTGAGAGTAGATTCTAAATTCTTCAGCTTTTCTTCAATTTGATCATTAATTTTAGTGTCTAAAGTCTTTAGTTTTCATTCATTCGATTTTCTATGACTGACTCTTGATTCATGAAATTTTCTTGAATCTCAGGAATTTTAACATCAATCAAATTGGTTATGTTTGAGTCCACAACCTCATATTCAGCTTCAATTCCTTTAATCTGGTCGGTTAATGCTGACTTTTTAATTAACAGCTTTTCATCAATTCTAGGTTCAATACCTAACTCTAGACTTTTCAATTTGTCACCAATCTCTGGAATTTTTCTTCTGCTAGGTTGATTATGTTTGAATCCATATTTTCAAATTCAGCATCGATTTCATCGATTTTCTTCATCAATGTTGAGTCTATACTTGATAGTTGTTCATCATTTGAAACGATTTTTGGTTCAAGAGCCCCGACTTTTCAGATAATTCATAAATTATCGTCTCTAAGAATATTACGATTGATTCTATATCAGATAATTTAAGTAGTAAATTTGTTTTCAGAGTCTGATATTTCTCATCATACTCGTTTATAATTGATTCTAATTCAGTTCTTTTATTTTTGATAGCTTAAATTGTATGTTTTAATGACTATATTACAATCTTCATGTAAGCTTTTCATTTGCTCTAAATTTTGCAAAAGTCCTTCAAAATCATTTTCATTGTTTCCATGTTCATGATTGTCTTTACAGGAAGGTAAAAAGACCAACTTTGCTGCGTAAATATTTCCACAAGACATTTTTTAAAGAAAAAAAATATGTATGATTTTTTTCCTAAAAACTAGTTGAACTCTTATAAAGATCTATAAGAATTGTTTGAAAGCTTTCGTTTTTTAAATGCTTTAACATTTTTAGACATATATGTAAACAAATTACATCACCTATTTTCTGGATTTTGTAAGTAAGGGAAAATATTAAGGGAATATTAAGGGAAACCAAAACAATCAAAACTCTTTAAATTCAATTGGAAAAATTGAACCATAAATGTCAAAGTAATAGCATATATTATCTTTCTTATACCAACAAGTCCAAAGCGTTCCTAATCCTTTTTCAGTATCTAAATTTAGGATTCCTCATTCAGCTTTTTGAGCAGTGCTTCTTAACCTTCTTCATCCCATGACCCCCCGGGACTAATCAGGGTATTATTATGACCCCCTATAATAGATTTGGAAATAATGAACCTTGTCAACGGGTCAAGTAAAAAATATTACAGGAAGACCATGGTTTACTCCTATACAATTTCATTGGAAACATCGCAGAGCAAAATCCTTGAAAAATTCCACTTACATAGCCTCTACAAATGCCATAAAATTATCAATTCCAAAGAACTATTCAAAACCATACAAAACCTAGCACCTACTTCTCAATCACTCAGTGTGATGGTTGAAATTGTTTTGCAGCCATAAGTCTATCAAATCTAGGACCAGTGTTCGATAGGCAACACCTCACGTCTGCATCGATGACAAGCCTATTGCGTGCCTTCGTTTTCAGTGCAACCATTGCTGAGAATCCAACATCGCACAAGTAGGTTGACGGGGACTGAATCAACATGTTAATTAATGCACGCATCGAGAGAATAGGACAGTAGTCCTTCACTTTTGCCCAAAATATTGCGAGCTCCTGTTCGGCAAAATCAACTTTAAGCTAAGAATCCTCGCGAATTTTATAAAATTCTACCTTAGCAGCAACATCAGTATCACCGATGGCACTATCCTTTACTGAAAAGGGTCTATAGATCCACGCATCAGTACAGCGGTCGTTTAGTCCTGGAAAGTAACTTTTGATGGCGTCATTTACTGTCAAAAGATAAGTGGAGATCTCACGGAAACTACATTCAGCATTTGGCATGGAACCCAAGAGAGTTATCTCAGTGAAGAAAGTGACGTCACCATCCTGAACTCTTTTCTGGTAAAGTTGAATCTTGGACTTGAACGCTGCCACTTTGTCACGAGCTGTGTGCATCATTGTAACGTTTCCTTGGATTGAAGTATTCAGAGAATTTACTTCCGAGAAGAAATGTGCCAAGAAGGCAATATTTGTTACAAAACAATCATCCTGCATCTTTTCATGAAGAAGATTCTCCTTTGCTGTATGACCACGTTCCAACAGCATTGTTATTTCTTTGCGAAGTTGTAGCACGGGATTTGAAACTTTGCTGCGTGAGAGCCAACGTACCTCTGTATGAAACAGAACAGAAAATTTAGCACCCATTTCTTCATATAACAATTTAAAAATTCTTGAAGTTGTTGCACTTCCTCGAATATGGTTCACAATCTTTACAACGTCAGTAAGCACTTCTTGAAGTCCAGGCGGGAGAGTCTTCATTGCCAAAGCATACCGATGAAGCATACAGTGTGTGAAAGAGACATGTGGAGCAGCATTCTTCACGAAGGCTTTGAAGCCCGATTTGCTGCCGGCCATAGAAGGAGCTCCATCTGAAGAAACTCCAACAAGAGCGTCCCAACCTAGTTCGTGCTTAAGGAGAAAGGTTTCAAGGATTTTGAAAATATTTTTTCCACGAGTGATTGTGGCCAGTGGTTGAGAGAACAGGTTTGTTAATCTGTTAATCTTTAATAACTTCCACGTCAAAGTAACGAACATAAACAATAATTTGGGAACTTGAAGCAACATCCGTTGACTAGTCCAGTTCCAATGAATAGACTGGGCTACTCCTCACAGCAGCCACTACTTGCAGCATAATATCGTCACTCATTTCCGAGATCCGACTCCTGACTGTATCATTCGAAAGGGAATTAGCCCTCATCTTGTTTGCCTGCTGTTCTCCAAGAATTATCCTCATCTTATTTTTCTGCTGTTCTCCGTGACTTGGAGGAGTATCCGATTGAGCTATAATGGGAATTTAACGCTATTTTGGTAACACTGGCTATGGGTAATATGCAGCAGACCACCCAGCTTGTGACCAGTGTTGTACTCATCGAACTGATAAAAGCCCTACTGGCTATTTCAAATACGTGTATAATGTATATGAAAAATAAATTATTCTCCAGAACCCTTTATGACCCCTTAAGAATTCCCAAACGACCCCCCCCCCCCCCCCGGGTGTCACGACCCCCAGGTTGAGAACCACTGTTCTAGAGGGTGTTTAGGTAAAATATCTCTCATGTAAATACCTCGAACATTCGGAATTTTCAATATATTTATGTAGTATTCTAAATCATGTTTATATAACGGTTCGATAGGTATTACTTTTTTAGGGGTTCCAAGATGAGACCATTTCCACAATTTTTTTTCCTCGGAATTAACCTTATACCTGAACCTTTTTTACTTCCCATTGCTTCACTATGCCATTTAGTTGCTGACAAAAGTTTATCGTCAGTTTTTTCTTGTTAACTGCGGATGCTATTGCAGCAGCACCTCCATCCAAAGAGTCAGCAGCCCCAAGGCCTGCTAATAAAGCTGGAGTTGTAAATAGAAATCCCTCTTTATTCGTTGTAACTTTAGATACAAAAGAAGCTTTTGTCTTTTTACAAATCATACACATACCTTCGAACAGTATCTTATTCTTCTTTGCAATTGATTATTGAGGATTATCAGTGTCAGTTTTCTTTTTATATTTTACACAATACATTTTTAAACATTATTAAGCGAATATGTTTTAATTTTAGTTGTTTGAACTCATTTTATCACCGTCAGATTGTAATCGAATTACTCAGTCAGATAGAATCAGTGCATATGCATGTGTATCGTCAGGAATATTAGTTTTGAATTCTGCTTTAATTTTAATATCAATTGTAGTTTCTTTGATACGTTCATTTTGTCTGCTGATATCGAACACTTAGATGGGATACAAATATTTAAAGTGTCTGTATTCGATAGCACAATTTTCATGAGATACATAATCTATTAACATCTTATAAGCTGTAGCATTATATTATTGTTAGAATCGTAATCAATCTGTGAATTGTGATCAGGGAATCGTTCATTATTCAGCTGAACACACGCATTCGTCAAGTTACAATGATCGAAAATTGCATTGTTTACAACCTGTGAATTAGCTTTCTTAGTTTGGAATGCTAATATTATATATCTATGTCTTTGAGATCCTGAATTTGGAGTTGAAGTCCAATCTAAGAATTTCTGTTGAGAGTTTACAATTGTTTGTTCCAATTTTCTATTCAAATAAGGAATAGGTAATGTTATTTTATCCTTAATTTGACGATATTGCTTAATTTTATACTCATCAGACAGATTGTAAGTAAGTTTCTGGGCATCATAATAGATAAACATCTGACCTTCAAAGAGCACATCATTCATATTAGTTCTAAATTATCAAAATCCATCGGAATCCTAAATAAAGTTAAAAATTTTCTGCCTGGAACAGCTTTACAAATGCTCTACCGAACGCTCATTTATCCATACTTGCAATACGGAATAGAAGCATGGCACGGAACTGATAAAAATAAAACCAACAAAATTTTTACTCTGCAGAAAAGAGCCGTCAGAGCTGTAAAGAACCTAGAGTATAATGCTCACACAAATGATTCTTTCAAAAATTTAAAAATACTTAAACTTTCGGATCTCTACAAAATCTCCATCTGTAATTTCATTTACAAAACATTAACAAATGATGGTGACAATAGCCTAAGACAATTATTGACTGCGCAAACTGGTCATCACGACCATTTAACCCGAAATAGAAGTAAATTCATGCTTCCTTATTATTCAAAGGCCCGGTCGCAACACAGTATCCTCTTCGTTGGAACCAAAACTCTGAACTCTATACCTGCAGAGATCCGTGAATGTAATTCGTACAAAGTATTCAAAAGACATCTTGAGTCTCACTTCCTATCAGAACACTAGTCGTGTAAGATCACCGTGTCAAAATCTTGCCTCCTACATGTAACTAATGATAATGTCATAATGTAACTTGCCTTGGGTACCATAACCAATATTCTGTCTGCTCTTGAATCGTTTTATCAAACATACTATTAAATATAGCCAATTTGACCTATATTGTAAAATACAGCATAAAACATCGACTTAATTATCTCAATGCTCAGTCTAATGCGAAACTAGGTTAAGTGAACTAGGTTAAACATTTTGTACACCCTAGAATAACGTGATGGTAGGATGCCCTAGAAGTCGCTGAACTTGTTCGGGCCCACAGGTAGCTATACTCAAATTTGACCATTGTACTAGACTTAAGAAAAATTCTACCTCTGTATCACCTGTGGTAAATAAATAAATAAATTGTTAAATTGTTTAAATTGTTTAAAAATTGTTTAAAAAGAACTCTGTGTTTAAAGCTAGAAAATAATTTCACTATGTGAGGTAAGCTTTAGTAATACGACGCCTCTTGAAGAGCTCACTACAGCAGTCTTCCGATGGAAAAGTTGAAGAGTTATTTTCCCAAGCAGGTCACCAACAGACGCCAGTCTGGCTCAAGAGTGACAAACTGGCTGACCCCAAGCATCCTACCACCACCGATCCCTTTGTTCTATCCAGCATTTCTCCTCTCCTCGTCAACCCCTTTCCAACCTTCCCATTTGCAGTTTTCATGTAACTTTAAAAGCGGTGTTTATTGTTTTCCGAATCTGAGTGAGCAGTAAATCCTTTCTCACATTTCAATGGTTATTCTTCTCGTTGAAATTTAATTACTCAACTTCAACTTCTACTCAGAGAACAAAATTAAATTTTCTTCCTCTCTATCAATTCGTGATGTATCCATATAGAACTCGCTCAACTACTCGGAAGGTTGCTCCATCTGAAAGAACAACATCCTCCAGCACAGCTCCGTATGAAAACTTCAGTAAAAAACGCAATACACCAACCATTAAGCTGTAAGGTAGACTAGAAAAAGGCTCACCCGTAAAACCATCAGTTCAAGGGCATCAAACGCTCAAAATGACAAAGGCTTCTCAAACGTTCAAGAAGTCTGATATAAAGAGAAGCTTCTCATCCCCTTAAGCAGCACCAGTGATGACCGCAAAATCAGAATCATCCGACACGGGTAAAAATCTCCCAAGCGTGGCTTACAATAATTCAAAGTACGTCTCAACTTATCAGGCTTCGAAATAAGCTACGTGAGCACCCGAAGCGATTTCCAGCAATTGTACAAAAACAGCACTCGAATTTTAACCCTACACCTCAAACCATGCCCGAAAAGATCCATTATCCACAAAGCCAACAATATCAATTAAAAAATACCTAATCGCTCGCGGGAGCTGCTGCACCTCCAGTACCTCCTAGTTTCGTCTCAACGAGTGAAGCATGGTGACATCTCCCCAGCCCTGCGTCACTGAAATAGCTCAGAATTGTTAACCATCGACGAAGACACCAACACCAACGTCATCATTAAAACGCGACAGAATTGCAAATGTGAGCGACCAGTTAGAACCTGAAATTTTAAATTGTTTTAATATTATTGATCAATTGTGTGCAGAAATTTAAGGCTGGGAATTTATATTTGGTAATACATGCGCATCAGCTGATACTGGCAGTAAAATACCTCAGAGCGTAGGCCGCGAGGATAGCGTAAAATTCTCAGCGTAGAGTAATACACACAAATCTGTTACCGCTTTTGATGGGTACTTGCACACTCTACAAATGACAAGTTCTCACTCTTTTCACGAAATCGATAATCGGCTGACTCCTACGGCAGCATTTTTCAATAAAACTTTGAGTCAAAATGCACCTTCAAGCCCGGCGTCGATTTCTTAAAATGGATCAGATATCCAAATGATTACAGAACAGTTTTTTGCTTTGAACTCTCCTAAAAGCGCCTAAAAGCGCTCATGACTTTAGGCCTTGTTGTACCTGCTTGTATCCACCTCAATGCCTTATCACCTCTGGACACATCTCTTGTCACAAAAATTAAAAGAAATGACACTGATAGCGCATGCAAAATTCAAACCATAACTTTTGAACGTTGCAATGATCTCTATGATACAATTGAAGGTATGACTCTACATAGGAACTTAATAATTAGTTTCAGAGGTTTGAGCCTCCCGTCCGATGGCCTCACTAAGATCAAAGAACTAATCTCTACCAAGCATGTAATCTCTCATATTTATGTAGTGAGTGCCTGCAGTGGACAGCAATTGTACATGGCATCGATTATATGAAAAAATGGTCTTAAACTAATTCCGTTGCGAACAAATGCCACAACTGTTAATGTTAATGAAGCTTGCAACAATGTCTGCACTTGTTCTAGTAAGCGAGAAAAAACGCATCATTTCCTTAAACAAATTTCTCTTAGATCACCTCTAAGTCTCACTTCAGAATTCAGCTACTGTGTAAGAAACTCCCATAACCTGAATGATAAAATTGAATACTGTAAAGGTAAAGCAAAATAACAGAGTGAATTGAATGATTGTTCTAAGTTGACAGCCTTTCCAAGTGAAATCTTTAGTAACATGAACCATTGTTTCCTTCATATTATCTAAACTCTACCCCTAACAACTACAAAGTACCGACAAAAAATAGGCTTTCATTGTTATTCGCTGAAAATACTGAAGATGAAAAGCCCTACACAGAAAATAGTATAAATCAACATCCACCCACATACTCGGGAGCAGTAAAATCAACTGGATGAGAAAAATCGCTGCAAAATTACAGTCGAATCTAGATGGAAAATCCGCCACTCAACTACATGTTCAATCATCACTAACAAAGTACTGTAGAAATGATAAGAGCATTTCTCATTAAGAGCAATAATGAAAAGAGATAAGATAAAAGATAAAATAAGAGCAATAATCATATTAAGACAGGAGCAATAATGTGAGAAATCAAACAAAAAACGTCGCAAGCCCTATTTGCCCGCGCCATTGAATCTTCAATGGATGAATTAAAACGATTATGGAAAATAGAGCTGTTTCCCACTAAAGCCGATGGACACAGCCTCCTCCATGCAATAGCTCACTTGCTTTTAAAACAACCAGCATCAAAATGGAATTACTATTCTTTAAAGGTTGCAATCAAATCAAAGAGTGAAGCAAACAAAAACACGCTAAGTTTGTTGACAAAAACAGCGAAGACGTGCAAAACTTCATAAGTGATTACATTGCCCTCAAGCATTTTGGTTATGCTGATGGAGACCTCATACAACAAATCATTTCAAATGTAACAGGCTAACAGTTTCTCATCCGGGATGAAAAAAATCATTGTGCTTGCAAAATATCAGTCGATCCAGAGTTATCAAATAACCCTACACTCCTGCTCCATCGGAAAAACGATCACTACAGTGCCCATGACACACAAGGCAAAATTCAGACTGGAGTTACATCATCTTGATAAATTGCCGTTGTCCAGCTAAATAGTAAACTTTCTTAAACGCTATACCTGACACACTAGGCAACGTATTCGAGATCGATGAATCCTCGGAACTATCCCCCCACGACAGAAACTTTGCTACCTCTAAAAAGAGTCATTGTAAAAAATATCAAATAAAACATATCAATTGTCGAAGCCTAAATGATAAATTGGATGACATCAGAGTAATTTTGGTCACTAGAGAAATTGAAATTTTATGTGTTTCAGAAACGTGGTTTGACTCACGATCCCAAAGTTCATTTTTTAATATTCCTGTTTACTTGTGATATGATTCATCATATCTCACGTCCAAGAAATTTTGTGTGCTCTGGAATACTTCGAGTATTACGACAGGCCTGCGTATTAACTTCAAATCTCTAAAAAGAACTGGGTCGATCATACTTGGAGGGAAATTTCATCACGAGGTACCTACGATTTCAAAAATGGTCAATCTACGAATATTCTAGAAACTTTCCCTCTGGATAAAGCTTCGCTGCACAGAATCATCGTCACAACGCGTCTCGTCGATGTTTCATCGATGCCGCTCGTCGAGCAATCTCGGAGCTTCCATTGATTGCTGCTTTAAGACATCTTCGAATATGTAATTCTTCTATTTATAGGAATATTTCCTGTATTTTTGTAAGGATTTCACCATAAAAATTCATATGTAGATTATTGATTCAATTAGGCATATTTTCATGCATGTTAGAATGAATTTCATAACTCTAGAGCGCCTTTCTATTGAGAACGCCAGGCTGGCCGTTATCTACGCCCAGCAGAGGGAACTCAGTAAGTACTCAGGTATGAGACAACATCAGAGCCAGAAGGGCGTTTCAGCTCTCGAAACCCCGCCCATATGGGCGCAGGCTATTATACTCTTATACTGGAGTAGAACTGTCGAGTGGAAGTCATACATAGACTCATTACGGAAGTCATTCCTCCTCATACCATTTCCGTGTTAAAGTGCCTGATGATCACAAACTACATCATCCCAATTGTGACATCCTGGCGCCTCCATGTTCTCACACTCCCGTTTGTAACTTCTCCATCAAAAGCTGAGTTTCTTTTGTTCTTTCAGTCCATCCTAACTTTTAGTCTATTGCCAAAAGATGTCGACTAGTGCCTTTGAAATTTAAAAGAAGGAAAAATAATTCTTCCTGCAAATAACTGAGCTCGCGTATCACAGATACTTGCGAAACATACTTCCATCACGGACTTGAAAATTTCATTAGCTTGATTTCGTTCGGCTAGAAAACTTAAAACCTTGAAAAACAGCTCGACATCTTCAAAGCTTGAAAAATAGCTCGACATCTCCAAAGCTTGAAAACAGCTCGAAAATCTTCAAAACTGTAACCAGATCAAAAACTCGGAAGAGTACCAGAAATATTTGCAACACTTGAAAACTGTTGACGAACCCCAACTTAATTGAAAAAAGGCAGCAGAATATGACTTTTCTCTTATCATTGCAAATATCAGAAAGACTCCTCCGGAATAAAAAGCCTCAGAAAATACGGCCCTCAGAATCCCTAAGATAGGGACAACTATCAAAAGGTGGCTCCCAAGAAGGACAAACCGAAATAATTAACAATCGGGCCGAACAGGACTCGCTCACCTAAATAATCTATCAACTGGCTCTCAAGATGGACCAACCAAAATAACTTATCAATCGGGCCGAAAAGGACTCGCCTACCAAAGTAATCTATCACTGGCGCCCAAGAAGGATACGCCACATAAATATTTAACATTAACCAACTCAATTAATTCTTCTCATGTCGTAAAATTAATTTAGAACAGCTGGCGATATTTCGTATCATGCGTGTGGGAAATAACTCTTTGGTATTACCGAATTGTCATGTGCGTTAGACTAATTCATTATAAGTAAATTTCTGTCTCGGCCCTGCGTGTGTTAATACCTTGCTTTGAAGAGTTAGAGACAAGCATAAAACACGAACACGTTACCATTCACTTAGTCGTTCATTCCTTTAATAAAATAATGGTTGTTCAATCTTTCCCTTTCCCAAGGGGGGGTAGCAGCTTAACTATAAATCAATTAATATCGTGACGAGGACATTGAAAAGTCACGTTCAACTTTGTTCAACAAAATATAATAATATGGCATAACCAAATGTCACGAGGGCTAAAAATATAACAGCAAATGTGTGATCCTCAATGGAGGACTACCTGATAATATGAATGCAATGTAATCACATCTCCAATTAGAGCATCACAACAACTGATGCGCAGTGATGGAAATTACATCCCAAAATATACGTGCACAGCATTGTCCCGCTATGATGGCAATAAAAATTGGCGATGTTGTGGATGTTGTATTTTTGTGAAAGAAATATATTAAACCTCTTCACCTCTAGCGAATAAAGTTTGCACAGGCTAAAAAAATAATCTGGCTAAAAGCACAAATTAATAAACATAAATTTATCATTGTCGGCAGCCTTTACAGCTGTTGAAAACGAACAGTAATTGAGTGATTTAAAATCATTACTTAACATGTTGACTACGTATGCCAAATAGCAGGGTTTTTTCGACAGACATTGCCATGTTTCTTCCATTGCGTCATTGTCACTCGTGCCACAAGTGTGTAAGGTGAGTAGCTCTGTGTATGTCTATTGATCATTTGCGTGTGATAAAAACCGTGGGACAAATGTGGTACATTTTTTCATATACTAACAATGTCTTTGCTGACATACATAGTGGACCAAATATGTACCACGCTCAGGTGGGCCATTTCAGTACCACTTTGTGTATGACGGTATACTCATTTTCTATACGACATGGTGGGACAGATTAGGTCACTAAGGTGCGCATTTTTCCACATTTTTACAAGTATTATTGTGTATTGCTATAGTTATTTGTGGGTTTGAATGAACAATAATGTCTAATTCTAGCAAATATTGTACCTCTGAAATATAATTCACTTGTGATGTAACTTATATTGATAACAATATTGTTATGTTACCAACCGAAACTTATAACCAATAATATCTAAAAAGCTCAAATCATAAATACTGTGGAACGATATAGAATTATAAAATGCAAAGAAATGATATAATTTTTTACCAACATCATTTACTTTGTGTTACGTTTCTTCTCTTTTTAAATAAAAATCAACCACATACTTTCAGAAGACAGCAAAGAAAATACCGCAAGAAAAAGGTGCCGCGGTTGGTAAGATAAATTTCGAAGAACGAAAATGCAGAAATTGTTCGCCACAACAAAACTCGAAAAGTCTCAAACTAATGTGCACAATGTCACGGCAACCCTCATCTGTGCATCAGCTGTTTTGCTAAAAAAAAACATGGATTCCAGTAAATAAAAAAACGAAGAAAGCTCTATATATGAAGGATGTATGTTATACGGATTATTTTCAGAACTGAAATTATGCTTTTTACAGAATGCCCAAATATCTTTTTTTAATGAGATGGAGGAGCTACTTTTTGTTTTTTATTTTTTTTATTTTTGAGTAAATCATTCCTACTAACATCATATTTCCATTATTTTATCCTTTTCCAATAACTTCCTATGGATGTAAATGCGAAATAAACAATGTCAATATTCTCACTTGATATTTTTTTTGAGTATGTGAAATGTTCACGGTGGTTCATATTTGTACCCCTATGTCTATCAGTAACATGTAGCGTGGTAAATATTTGTACCACTACGTAGTCAACGCGTTAATGAACAAAAATTGGGAAAGGTATTGTAAATACAGTGATTCGAAAACTTCCATTACCAGAAATGTATATGAAATTACAATTTAATAATATTCAATCTGAACAATTTCCTAACGATTCATTCAACAATTCGCATAACTACTCCTTTACGCTCCAGGAACTAAAGTGCGGAACTGAATTCAAGAAGGTTATCAAGGAGTTAACTCACTTGATTAGGCTTGTAAGAACCATGAAATATTTTATTCACAACATCCAAAAACGAAGAGCAGAAATTATGATGATGATATTCTAGCAAAAAGAGCCGCTGAAATTGCAACTGATCCAAATGAACCAGAATACGTTCGTCAAGATGCTAAATTAGTTAACGCATTAATGGCTGGTAAAAGCTGGGCAGGTCTCACATTTACAAAAAAACGTCAAAACACGCTCACTGAGGTGGGCGATAAATTCTTAAATAGCTAATATTATAATCCAAAGAACATTTTTACTGGAATAAATCATCTTGTGCCGCCATAGCCATGTGGCTAGAGGGTTCTGCCGCCGTTCGGGAGACCCGGGGTCGAATCTCGGCGCTGGCAGTGGCGATTTTCTCTGTTGGGTATAGGAGAAAAATTCCAAGCACAATACCCCACTCCACCCAGGTGTCTGAAATGGGTACCGGTCTCGACCAGGGGAAAGCGTCATGGCGTCCTGGCGTTAGTCATAAGGTATTTGAAAATCCAATGTACAAGGTGATATGTATCAGGCTTGATTGGAAATAAAACATTCGTAGATGCCTTCATTATTATTTATTGTTAAAAAATCCGGCTAATCTTCAACTCATGTACAGAATTGATTAGAAACTCAAAAAACTCTCACTCTACGTAAACTAAAAAAGCATAATTTTAAAACAGGAAGGGTGAAGGTATCAAGAATTGGTGATCAACGGCAAGCTGTTTTGGTTGACATGAAAACTACAGAGATCAAAAAATTATTTTTAACAGCAATTGACATTTTCAGTATTTATGCATGGGCGGTTTCTATAAGTAAAAGGACAGGAGAAGAAATCAAAACTCATTTTGATACGAATTCCATCTAAAGTTCATACTGATAATGGCTAAGAATTTACGAATGAATCCACTCAAGAACTATATAACAACACAGCATTCAGAAGGTGAAACCACAGCGCAAGCTGTGGAACGCTTCAGCAGGACGTTAAGGACAGCGTCTCCCATAGGAATCCATATTTTTTGGGATCACATGAGAAACTGGGATTTTTGCTGCTATAAGAAGTGTAAAAGGTCAGGTACATACTGTGAAAAAATGAGACTCGTACGTTAACTCGTTCGCCCGCTACGGGGGTTTGAAGAATGGGGGGAGGGGAGGGGGAAGGGGATTTTATCATGCTACACCTCCTCCGTGGCACTTTCTTCACGGCGCGACTTTGCTATGTTACCTCCTGTGTCTCTGTATTACTCTATAATGATTTCAGGGGTCTAACCTGAACCAAAAATTTTTACAAAATTTTAATTAAAATTGTTCACGTATCTTTATTATGCCTATAATGAAAACCTCTGACTTTGGGATTTCAAAATGCTTATTCTCCAACAGTTTGTGTGCTACAGTGGTGATTTTGGTATCATTGGATGCGGAACAGCAAGATTTTTCCAATAAATTAAATTGTTTTTCAAAATTAATTTTTTCTCAAAAGTTATGACGTAATAAATCCAAATTTTTTCGAGAAACAGGCTTGCTCTAGAATTTTTCAATTTTTTTTATTTAAAACTGGAAATTTGGGGGGAAGCATTTAATTTATTGGAATGTCCACGTCTTTCCGCATCCAATGATGCCAAAATCATCCCTGTAGCTCAACAACTGTCGGGCAAGAAGAATTTTGAACCACCCCCCCAAAAAAATTCGTTTTATATGATTATCTCGTTTTGTTTGAAGAAAATCGCAATTTTTATGGAAGATAAACGATTCCGAATTGCATTTTCTATCATTATACGAAATTTTATTGCTCTAGGTTCAATAATTAAAAAATGTCCGGATGGGGGACACTTTCCTTAAAAACTAAAATGTGGAAATATTTTGCACATGTGAAAACTAAGAAATGGGTGAATATTTTACAAGATCTCATGCAAAATTACAATAATAGCTATCATAAATCATTGAAAATCACACCTAACTAAGCATCATTGGAAGAGGGCAGTGAAAAGGTTTATGATAACTTATTTCCTCCAACTGAACAAACTTTCAAATCACCGATACTCAAAATTGGGATAGGGTGAGGATAAGTAAAAAGCGTTAAGACTTTTGTAAGGGTTAATAATTGCCAAATTTCACTAATAATAAGTTATTCCTTTCAAATGAAATACTGTCGACTGAACCAATTACTTATAAATTAAAAGACATGGTTCGTGAAGAAATAAAAGGAAGTTTTTATAAACAAGAATTGGAGGGCAAATATGCCGAGTGGCCTATCCCACAAATCAGAGGTCAAAACTGTCTGTCGAAAAAGTACCTTTTTTATTTATTTGGGTAAATGGGAGGAAAAAATTCATTAGTTTTAATTACGAACACTTAGATAGTACAGTTGACAATTATATACCTTGCAACCGGCATAGCGACCTGCACTGCCGACATTTTATTCCTCGCCTACTGACTTTTTCTCAAAGCAACCTCAGATCTATTGCGCACATCAGAAGGAGACCACTTTCAGCCTCCATCGCTAGCACATCTGTGTCGGACTTTTCACCTCATCATCCAGTACGGCATAATTCCGCCGTTCATCGACTTTGGATCCGTGCCTGGTTGAGGCACTCCGGATGACATTAGGGGAGGCTGCTAAGCACCCTGTGAGCGCGAGTGCGCACCCGTCATCATTACCTTACCGCCGCATGAAAACACTTCGCTTCGCCATTGGAGCAGTGAGTCGAAGTGCTGTCGTGTGTCGTGCGTAAGCATTAGATTGTTCGACTGAAGCTCATTGAAGTGATCCGTTCCCTCCTGTTTCATAATAGCGCCTAAGGTAATCAATCTATATATTAACTAGTTAGAAGTAGATCGGTGGTTAGAATCAGATCAGTGTGTGTTAAGTTAGTTTCAGGGTTGTAGATCAGATCGGGAGTGTTAAGATAGTTTCGGTGTTGTAGATCAGATCGGGAGTGTTAAGTTAGTTTCGGTGTTGTAGATCAGATCGGGAGTGTTAAGTTAGTTTCGGTGTTGTAGATCAGATCGGGAGTGTTAAGATATTTTCGGTGTTGTAGATCAGATCGGGAGTGTTAAGTTAGTTTCGGTGTTGTAGATCAGATCGGGAGTGTTAAGTTAGTTTCGGTGTTGTAGATCAGATCGGGAGTGTTAAGTTAGTTTCGGTGTTGTAGATCAGATCGGGAGTGTTAAGTTAGTTTCGGTGTTGTAGATCAGATCGGGAGTGTTAAGTTAGTTTCGGTGTTGTAGATCAGATCGGGAGTGTTAAGTTAGTTTCGGTGTTGTAGATCAGATCGGGAGTGTTAAAGTTAGTTTCGGTGTTGTAGATCAGATCGGTGGGTGTTAGTTAGTTTCGGTGTTAGGTATATCAGATCGGGATTAGTTTTAGGTGTGTTTAACTATTTATAACCAAGCAATTCAGATCACTGTATTTCTCTTTTACTGTTTATTTTTAAAGTTGCAAATTGTTTTACCTAGGTGCATTTAACGGAAGGCGCGGGGTTTGCGCCTGGAGTCACGACAGCGGCTCCGACACTTCGGGCCGAGACTACGACGCAACCATCGAACGAAACCCATCGTTCTCCATCACCTTATTTATTTTTCATTGCACGGTTATTCATTTATTTACCGGCATTGTTAAATATTCGGGTGATATTATTAAACTTTATATTCTACTGTCTGTATTTCATATTCCCCCGCTCGCTTTTTTCGTTAAGAGCTGAAGAAGTGACGGTTCGATTGCACCTAAGATCTAGAAATTAAAATAATTTGAAAAAATTCTCTTATAAAATAGATACTTCGAGATGTAGTGAAAACAATAAAATTAATGAATTAATTGAAAAAGTTGAAACGCATAAAAATGAACCCCAATTAGAGGGCAAATATGCAGAGTGGCCTAACTCACAAAATACAGAATTTTAGGACACTCAAGTTAGAGACGTGGTGTTCATCGCAGGGTTGCCAAACTGGCTTTTCCTAGCCAAGTTACTAACTAGGAACTAAACTAGGAACTAGGCCACTCTGCCTGAAAGACATCTATGCCCCTATGAGGTGAAATTACCACTTAATCCACTCTGCCAGTTTTTACCTCTTATTTGAGGGTTTCCGAGATTTATAACCGGAACACAGGAAATGATGCACAGAAGAACTCAAAACTTTTAATATTTTAAAATTTTACAACACGACAAACGGTCAACGACAAGCTCCTAATTAGAAGAATTCACAGAATTAAGTAGTCTTCATAGTGCCAGAAGACTCAACGAATTTTTAGGGTGTATCTTCTTACGTCTTGAAGCTTAACAAAGAGAACTGGAGTCCATTATAGTTCCGGCCCCTCCCAGTTCAACACAGAATGCAAAACAAATAAAATTTGTAGGTCCGTCTTGGTTGGATGGTCTGTCACCTTTTCACGCTCGTGAAGGATGCTTAATGATCGTATCTGTGAAACGAGTTTGACCAGTGCACAAGTACAAGTAAATTTTAATCGCCTATTTTACTATTAGGATGGATAAATTTCTTTATGATCCACATCTGGAAAATTTGTGGAAAGACAATATCGAATCCCTTCATTTATGACGGGCCAAGTGCACTATTATATACTCGTATATACTCGTATATATATTACTGATAGGCGTCTTCTGAGTAGGCAAAGTTGGCAGTGCCCGCCCTGAGAAGCATAGATAAGTATCAAAAGCTTTTTCTATTGTTAAGTATGCACCCATCCAATGAAATTATAATAGTTGGTTCAATTACTTTGCTCAAAATTCCAAAAACCATAATATACATGTAGATAAGGTAGGCAAGATTTGCACACTCCTTTTCTTCTCTGTATCTACACTCTGTTTTTCTTTCTTTCTTTCGTTCTTTTTAATGCAGGGTAACAGTGCAGAAAAGTGTCATATTATTGCTCAACACTATGTTATATCTCGGCTATAATAGGCAAAAGTTATTCTGCTTTCGTCGCAGGGGCGTGATGTTTTTGGAACGTTTTGTCTACGAATAAAAGCCAATTTTAGCTTCTTTGTGTGTAATATGATGTCTTTTATTTTCGTATGACTTTTACTGTGTATTTGACACTATCTTATTTTAAAAAACGCCCATGTTCTTTTCCTTTTGTATTTTTGGTGCAATTTGGAACGTTTTCAGCAAGAAAATTTATACTATCGCATTAATGCAACAATCATTGCAGCTGCAAGAGAGCATTGCTTTTAGTTACAACATGTGTGTGACTAAGAGAAGTTTTTGCTAGTGTTGTATTATTTCTTTCACTGCAGCTCGTTTACGTTGTTTTTTTTTTATTTCACGTGTCCCAATTCCGATATTGATTACCTTACAACATTGCCAAATCTTTCTTAAGGAGAAGTAATTAATTATATAATGCCGAGAAATAGATACTATTCCAGTTTTTAAAATTGTAAAAACATAATTACTAAATTCTCTATATCAGCGTGTGGTTACTTAAACATTGGGGAGGGATCAGAAGATAAAAATTAAACATGTTAATGAAAAGGTGAAATACAACATAACTCTTAAAGAACCAAAATACATTCAGGGAATAACTTCAGAAATGAGCAGAAATTTTCACTATTAACCCCTTCCCTAACAATTTTTTATAAACGTTTCTTTTTCAAATTAATTTTTTTACTCTGACAAAGATGCTCGTTTCACACGTAGAATGGCTTACAAAGGCTTAAAATCGACGAGTATATACGTATGTAGCTGGTTTTTTAAAGTAAAGTTTAAGACGAGTATACTCGTCGATGACTGAAAAAAAACATTTTGTGAAAACTAGTATACTCGTTTCTGCCGAAGAAGGGGTTAATACATGTTAACTTGACCTGAAGACAAGGAAGTAAACAAAACAAAGAGATCAATTTGGAGTGCATATGTACCACATATTGATGAAAAAAAAGCAATTAATATTCCAGTTATTAACAACACTTGTGCGGCTGCGGTGGTAAAACTAGGAATATAATAATAATCCAGTTATTAACATCAAAATAATCTAATTGAATTTTCATTATCAATTGTGATAACATAACCTGAAAACTAGAAGTCTTTATGTTTTAGACCATGGCTTCAGGTTTTTGCAATGACTAGTCGTTATCAACGTATCACAACCTAAAGACTAGAAATATTTATGATCACAACGTAACTTTAGGTTCCAGCAAAGACTGGTCATTATCAAGCCATACATCAGAGCATAACCAAAAGATGACTAGACAAGATCGTTATAAGGAACCGCTGTTTCAGAATATCGACACATTAAGAGCGTACAGAGGTACCAATGCTTTATGTCAGCACAATGTGTTGGGTAAATCAGCTGAGCTGTTCTGCAAGTAACTTGCAACATATTTACTACTAGTTTCTACATCCTATTTATTAATTGAAGGGGAAATGCAAGAAGCAGAAATAAATAGAATGAATTTTCGTTGCTTTCAATTACTATTTCCCGGCTTTTTAATTGTAAAATATGCATGATTGCTCCTATACGAAAATTACATTTCGCACTCGTAGGCATCTCATTTATATGTGTGCAGACCCACAATGATTATATACCAATGGCAGTATTAGGTGATACGTATAAATACGCTGTTTTGAACCACGAATAAAATAATCAGCAAAAACACAGCGTATTTTAAATCTTTTCAGTAAAGTATTGCAACTGAGTTTTGTTTAATTTCGGTTTTAAAAAATTATAGATAATTTTAAGCAAAAATTAGAATCGAAGACACCATAAAATAGCGACTCCAAATTCGACTCCAGCACATCCGAATAAACGACTCCAACTCCGACTCCATCACATTTTCAAAAAGCGACTCCGACTCCGACTCCATCTCATTCAGAAAAGCGACTCCGACTCCACCCTAAAACATGCGACTCCGGCGACTCCGACTCCCGACTCCGACTCCGACTGCGCAACCCTGGTTTAAAGTCACTAGGACCGAGTAGTTCAAATTCACAAGGACCGATTAATTTAAGATTGGTAGAAAAGAGGTTTCGAACATGCAAGAAAAATAACTGAACAAAAAGAACAGAAAACGTGATTGCAATCACATATTAAAAAAGTAACGAAAAGGCGATCACATACTCCCTGACAGGTGCTACACACAAGAGGCCAAGAACCTCCTCACAGCGCGGCGCAATTCAATCTCATTTGGCACAGGCAAGGCACCTGTCGAGCTTAGTGTTGCCACAAGCCGAATCTTAAGCGAGATTTCACTGGATGAAAAATAGCGACTTTAAAAAAAAATTATTAAATCTAAATTTCTTCCAGGTTAGGCCACTCTGTATATTTGCCCTCCAATTACGAACTGGTTTGAATCGTTAACATAACGATATCATGATTATTATTCAGAATCAAGATCAGTTTGTATTTACAGAGTAAAAGTAAGTTTTATTTACAAAGAAAGAGCTTTGAATAAAAAAGACGGAAGTGTTTATAGTTGTAAAGGCGAAAAAATAACAATATTCAACAATAGATTAATGCATATGTTTGATAGAGTTTCTCACAGAATTGGAGATTAGGAAATTGAAGGCAAGAGGTACCCTGGAATTACAACAACTCTAAAAAGATTAGTTTGTTTTTATCGAAATTCAAAAGAAAATGTGATATTCTTCAAGGGTGTTGATACTAAGAAAAATTAAAAATCAAACGAAGGATTTAGTGATCAGAATAACTACTAAGGTTCAGCTAATGGGAAATTTAGCGCTGCTTTCCCACTCTAACATGTGTTTGGATATTGTGAATATTATAAGAAGGTAATTTATGGAGTGAAGCATGCGTTGACTTTGAGAAGAGGTGATAATTCTAATGCTATATTCAAATCGGATGAGAAATATGCAAACCAGCTTTATAGAGTAGTTTATGGTAAAATTACTATTACGAAACTAATTTGGAAGATACTGGCTTATATGCCGTCTGATGAGTATAAAATCAAGCTATATAGTCAAATTAATGATAAAATAACATTACCTATTCCTTATTTGAATAAAAATTAGAACAAACAATTGTTCACTCTCAACAGAAATTCTTTGATTGGACATCAACTCTAAATTCAGGATCTCAAAAACCATGATATATAATTTTAGCTTTCTAAACTAAGAAAGGTGATTTACAAGTTGAAAACAATGAAATTTTCGAACATTGTAATTTGACGAATGCATATGTTCAGCTGAATAATGAACGATACCCTGGTCATAATTTACGGATTGATTTCGATGCTAACAATTATGCTACAGCTTAAGATGTTAATAGATTATGTCTCATGAAAATTTTTCTATCGAATACAAAAATTATAAATATTTATATCCTATCAATGTGTTTGATACCAGCAGACAAAATGAACGATCAAGGAAACTACAGTCAATATCGAAATTAAAGCAGAATTTATAATTAATATTCCTGGTGATACACATGCATATGCACTGATTCTATCTGATAGAGTAATTCGATAACAATCAGACAATGATAAAATGAACTAAAACTACTAAAAAACATTTTCATATAATAATGTTTAAAATTATATACTGTGCAAAGTGTAAGAAGAAAACTGATACTGATTATCGTTAATATTTAATTATACAGAACAATAAGATACTGGTCAAAGGTATGTGTTTGATTTGTAAAAAGACAAAGACTTCTTTTTTTTGCAAAAAAGGGGGTTGTATAGTTCTAATTCCAGCTTTATTAGCAGACATTGGGGCTGCTGGCTCTTAGTCTGGAGGTGCTTCTCAATTGTATCCGCAGTTAATAAGACAAAAACTGATGAGTAACTATTGCCAGAAACAATAAAAAATAAACAAACAAACAAACATCGGCATCTTTGGGATGCTTTATTTCCAATCAAGCCTGATACAAATGATCTCAAGCATTGGCTTTTCAAATGTCTTATAACTAAAACTATATATAGGACACCATGACGGTTCCCCCGTGAAGCCGGTACCCATTTCCGACACCTGGGTCGAGTGGGGTATTGTGCTTGAGCTTTCCCTTGTACCCAACGGGGAAAATCGCCGCGCCAGTGCCGGGATACGAACCCTCGTCTCCAACACACAAGTCGATCCCTTAACCACTGTGCTACCGCGAGCACAATAAAGCTATGAAAGTAAAAAAGATTCAGGTATGTGATTAACTCCGAGAAAAAAGTGTATGGGAAGGGTCTCTACTTGAAACCACCGAAAAAGTAATACTTATCAAACCATTATCTCAACATGATTTCGAACACTATATAAATGTATTGAAAATACCTAATATTCGGGGTATTTACATGAGAGATAATGTACCTGAACACTGAACACCCTCTAGTAACTTAATGTGGAACCCTAAATTTAGACACTGAAGCTTAATTTATCCAGCTGAATTTAAAGACTATTGATGACATTGTATTGATGTGGTTTTCTTTACTTACAAAAAACAGAAAATGGGTGATGTAATTTGTGGACATTTATGTGTAGAAATGTTGAAGCGCTCGGACAACGAAAGCTTTCATGCAGTCCATTTAGATCTTCATCAAACTTCAAATAATATTTACAAAAAATACCAAAATCATTTTTTTCCTTAAAAAAATATTCTGTAGAAATATTTATGCTGCAAAGCTGGTCTTTTTACCTTCCTGTAAAAAAAATCATGAACATGAAAATTATGAAAATAATTCTAAAGGACTTTTACAAAATGCAAAGCAAATAAAAGTTTATACGAAGATTGTAATCTAGAGTCATTAAAATACACAATTGAAGCTCACAAAATTGAGAGAACTGTATTGGAACCAATTATAAGCGAGTATGATGAGAAATATGTGACTCTAAAAATAAGTTTACACCATAAATTTTCTGATGCAGGCTCAATCGTCAAATTCTTATAGTCATTAATTTATGAATTGTCTGAAAAGTTCATTGCTTTAGAACCAAAAATCGTTTCAACTGATGAACGACTATCAAGTATAGACTCAATATTGATAAAGAAAATCGATGTAATTGATGCTAAATTTCCAAACATTGATTCAAACATAACCAACATAGCAGATGTAAAAATTCCTGAGATTGCTGATAATTTGAAGAGTTTAAAGTCAGGTATTGAGAATAGAATTGATGAAACCTGGCAGTTAACTGATCAGATTAATGGAGTTGAAGCTAAATATGAGGTTGTGGACTCAACATAACCAATTTAATTGACGTTAAAATTCTTGAGATTCAAGAAAATTTTAAAAATCGAGAGTCAGTTATAGGGAATCAATCGGACGAAAAACTAAAATCTTTAGAAGCTAAAATTATTCATCAAATTGATTCAAAAAACGAATTAAAAATTAATCAAATTGAAGAAAAGAAATTAATATAATTAATATTATGAATGAAAAAAATGAGCTTGCAGACATCACTTGATCAAATTGAATAGAACCTGATGAATTTAGAATCAACGCTCAACAATACTATTAAGGAAAAAAGTAAAAGCTTAGTGGCACGACTAACTGAATTAGGTCACAGAAACCTGTTTGTTATGGAAAGAAAGCACTCTCATTTGTTAAAGTTGAAAAAAAATTTAAAAATTTAGAGGTAACCATAATCTTATAAAGTGAAGAAAAATTCAATGACCTTTGCAAACCGATTATGGACTTACGAGCAGAGACAGTCCCATGAAGAAAGATAGAAGAACTAGCTAAAAACTTGAGTGATGTAGGGAGTCTGCCGGGTGTTTTCGAGATATTATATCTAATCAGATTGAAATTATTCAGTTCAAATTAATTATTCACAATGAAACTGATAAAATGTAAAATTAAACCAGGTAGTGGAGAGTTTGAGTGAACGTGTAAACAATTTGATATCAACGAAAATTCGCAGCAATTTAGACAATTGAAAATACTGTGTTTAAAAAATGATAGGCGGTAACAGTTTTGGACAACAAGGAAAAAATCATTTTCATTTTCACAGCCAGGAGCTCCTGGAATAGGTTTGAATATCTTGATGATGATCAAAATTTCGATTTAAATAATAGAAGACTTGCAAATATTTCCTTTCCAATCGAAGAATTTGAGGCTGCGGATAAAAAATACGTTGACAAAGTTTTAGAAAATTTGAGGCTTCATCTCAGACAGAAAATAGAGGTAAAAGAAAAACTTATCAATGAAAATTGTCAGTTTAGAAGAAATTCTATTCAAGCATCTCTTGATGAAAATATCACAAGCTTAAAAGAAAAGTTCAATGAAATCACGTGAACTATCGATGAACACAGTAAAACATCTGTTGAGAAAATAAAGGAAAAAGGAAAGGCACTAAGAACATATAGAGTTCTTGACAAATGAAATTAATAGGTGGGAAGAACATTGGATACATAATTTAAAATTAGATTTTGTCAATCTAGAGAGAGTAGGTAACGAAAAAGGTTCATATATCGAAACGTTTAGAGATAATATCTATCAACAGGATAGAAATACGATTATAAATACGGAAGAAACAAAAAGTTTGAAAAATTTAGTGCAGAAATTGGTAGACGATCACGCTAATATCAAAGAAAGATTGCTCACTTTAGAGAATACTTTGAGACGAGAAACCATGAACTAAAATCATGGTGTCTGAATGGAAAAAATACAGCTTTCTTAAACCAGAGGTTAAAAACATTTGTTTTAAAAATGAGACCTAATGTTAAATATGAAATATTTCATATGCAAAAGATCATAAATTCATAAGCTCTGATGTTAATACAGTTTGGTATTCAGAAATCTCTTTACATTGTCAAATGAAAAAAATACCAAAAAATATTGTAAAATACAATATTATTTACAATAATGGGAAGCAAACCTCTATAAAACGAAGTCAATTTCCCAGATATTACCCACTTAGACAACCATTTAAGAAGCGATCTGGACTAAAAATACTTTACAAATGGAAGACTGTTTTACGAGTGTTCAACAAGTGTTGTTCTTAACTCAGGGAATATAAACCAGCTACTCATCGATAATGAGCAAATTCATAAACTTATTAGTAACCTGATATGTGATTAAAGGAATTGAAGATTCAATATTATAAATTACGATCAGAACTATTAAATTTGAAAGAAAGCTTGAAAATTCCAATTCAATAAAAAATGTTATATAGTTGATAAGATTCTTTTTTTAAATGTTATAAAATTGGCAAGATTGTTATAAGAGTAAACAAAAAATTACTTTAATTTTCTTTCCCCCTCCTTACTTGGTAGATCGAATTGTGGTAAAACGGTAAAACCTGTTTGGTGTTTCGACTTCTTTTTGATGAATATATCGATTTTACCGACCTGTTTCTTTATAATAAATCGACAGAACAAGCATAATTTAAACTACTCAAAATGCTGTCTCAAAAGTTTCTAAACAGTCTGAAATGATTGAGTTTTTTTAAAATCGGTAGTGTAAATATTGATAAATTTCTCGAAGGCTTACCTGTGAAACGCAATTCGAAGTTAATTGTTAAATATTTTGAAGGTAGCTCTTCTATTCTTGATCGTAGCGAAGTAGATGTTAAGAAAAAATATTTGTTTATATTTGACGATATAGCAACTGGAAAAACAGACACCAGCTGATTATATTTTACACCAGAGGCAGGCATTATAATTGCAGTTTGATGTACTTAAACTCAAAATTATTATTTGTTTCCTCGTCAGTCAATACGGACGATTGCAAACGTACTGATTCTATTTGAATTGCCGATTAATGATCTAAGAAATATTCACATGGACATTGTCTCCCGAGACACGTCTTTAGCAGAATTATAAAATTTTGTAGTGATACTTTTGATATTTCTCACAGCTAAATAATAATAAAAAACACGTCCACCCATTACAAGGAAAATATTTTAAAAATTTGAACCAAGTTAATATCCCGAACTATTTGAAATACTTTGTAAATACTTAAAATTTAAAATATCAGTCTGACCTCACACAGAAATTCAAGTATTGTAAGGATATAATAATATATTTTAAACGTTTTATTGAGATTATATATTTGTTACAAGTTTTATTGGAAATCATTTTTTTGTTTGAATTTTAAGGTAGTACCATGATAATATTTTTTAGCATTTAAGTTAGTTTATAAAATAATTATACAAAATGGTAGTATATTTTTAATATTTAAGTTGGTTTATAAGTTAAAGTGTAAGAACATGGGTTTGTGGGCTTTTGGAGATGGCTTCTTTATTGCTGAAATTTTCCAAAAGGCTTGAACTGTGCTTGGAGGCTCTTTGTTATACTACTTGTATGGAATTATTAGATTTTTAGTTCCTGGAATTAAAGCCTCCGTAAGCAATGTAGGTTCAGAGCCTTGATCCTCGCTCAGCTCTGCTGCTAGACGTGTGCTGTGATCGCGATTCCTCTCATTTGGGAAAGTGGAGAACTCAGCCACAATTCTCCACTCTGCCCACGTGTTGGAAATGGGTAATGGCTTGACCGGGGGTAACCGTCATTACGTCCTGGTGCTGGTTACAAAGCTTTTGAAAAACCAATGCGCAAGATGATATCAGTCTTGCTTGATTGGAATAAAGCATGCTTCGGGCATCAAGCTTCATGGATTGGAATTAAGCATCCTTTTATGTATCAGGCTTGATTGAGAGGAATAAAGCATTTTCATAAACTTTCTCTCTTGCACCACCTGCCTCTGCAGCCAGCTGGTGCGGCCCTGCATCGTGAGCACCCACATCGAGACAGAGTACGAGACGCAGACGGTGTCGCAGACGGTGTCGCAGACAGTGACCCACACGTTGTTCGAGGAACCCTCCGTGCCCAGGGGCGGCTGCCTCACGCCCCGCCACAGCCGCTACTTCTGAGCGCTACGTCCTCGTGCTCTTACGACCCACATCATAATTTAAAAATTGTATTCAGCTAATGTGATTCATGAATTTCAAGGAAGTTTATGAACGTTTCAAGTTCTAGCCTTTTCGTCATTAACAACGTGCAAATTTCGTGTGATCTTTCTCATTAAACTTGCCACGTGGCATGCACTGTACCTGATGATCCAGCCTTGGAGTTTTACGTCCGCAACATTCGTGGGAATGCTGAAAATGACTACTGTATACCCTGCACGCGACAACTTCACTGGGAATTAATTAGGTCTAAGAACACAACTTTCTCTAAGAGTACGGAGACATTAGACCTCTGCATAACTAGCCCAGCATCTGACAATGTCAGTGTGACACAGTAGCCTGCATACAGACCTACGTACGACTGTGGCGCTCAGGGCAGGAGCTTAACACGTTAGGCGCCGCGGGTTAAACTCAAGTTCAATATTCAACTCAAGTTAGAGTTAATTTTAGAGATCAATTTTGAAAATAACGGACATTAAATATTTCGCGCCTACATTCAGTTTTCATTAAGAACTCATCGAAATTGAGTTAGCTAGTGCTAGTCGGTCAGCAGCATTATAATAATCTTCTCAGCGACCAATGGTGGGTCACGTGGCACTTAGGTGTTAAGGCCACCGTACACCTTTTTTCGGACGAAGGTTCAAAAATATTGATTTGCTTTAAATTGAAGCTATACATGTGTTAAACATCCACAATAAATTTTACGGCGTGCACGCAATAGAACGCTCACTATGGGGAGTGGACTGGTGGTGAGGGGGAGCTGTTTTTGTTATAAAAAATATTATTTTTTGAACAATTCTTTTACATTTTGAATAACATCTTTTTAAACTTTTTCAATCTCAAAAACAAAACCACAACAAAAAATTTTTACTAATAAACAAAATGTTTTATTGCGAAAATATCTTTTTTTTGTGTTTTTGTGGGAACGTAAAATTTTTCTCAGGTGAAGTGATACTCCTACAATTTTAAATGTGGAGAACCGAGATAATGTTTTTTTGAGAGAAGGATAATATGGCCACAGCCCCGAAGTAGCAATTTAGATTTTCGAGTAAGCTAAAAAACGGCAGGCCGTCAGAGTATAAACATCAAGCTTTACGGAAACTTTTCAAAATTTGATATTAATTTAAAATATCTCCGAAACCAAATGAGTTTCAAACATTCCTAATTTAGCAGTGTTGCACAAGTGTTTGTCTTCCAAATAACACTTGTTTCATGTCAATAGGGTGAAATTTGTGGTAGGAGTAGGGTTTGCCGTACCCTCCTATTTTCCATTTTCTTTGCCGTAACTCATTTTCTATGAAGCAAATCAAACTTTTCATAGGGTGACCCCTATTTTTCGCATGTTTAACCAGTCCATCAAAGTTCATAAGCATTAGTTCACAAATAAAACCAAAAGTGCTAAAGGTGTACGGTCCCCTTAAAGCCGTCTCAAAAACAGGTGCGCCAGCTCCCGGTGAGCAGTGTCTAGCTTCACCACAACCGCAGTTTAGTCACGTGAGGATTAGGACTGGCATCGCGGGCACGTTGTAGAACAATGAGCTCTTGAAGCTACAGCTAAACCTGTCCCAACTTTACACAAGCTTCAGTAATGACAAAAAAACTCTCGTGGGGCTTTAAAGAAATGTATTTAGAAAGTTTGACATCACTCATACACAGGAAAGCGCTACGTATAGTATTAATGTACAGTAGTTAATTCGCATGGAAGCCCGCCTTTTACAAAACTGCAGGTGTAGAATACTGAATTTTGACTTGCTCACGAAGTAAGCTCATACCGATTTAAAATCGGAAAATACCACTAGTGTCATGTAATAAACGTGGAAAGCAGAAACTGAAAATAATTTGAAATGCTCCGGCTAATGTACGCCTTCTATGTAAACAACTTTTGGCTAGATTATCAGACTAGAGTGAACCTAGATGTACGCTGTTACCTTTACCTGTAGACTAACACGAAGACTCCAAATTAGCTAATTCAATCTACCCTTAAATTCGGTTCGGACTGGCTCATATCGGTGAAAGGCAGCGTATAATCAAGAGGAATAACAAAGGTTAAATCACTGAATAAAAGATGGAAGAGACCCTAACTGCCGCAGATGCTATGCGACAGGACAGAGTTGACGCAACTGTATCACTGCTGCAGAAATGTACAGTATCGGTTTATTGTAAATTGTGAACGCGAGTAGCGATGACTTCCAATGATCCTCCATTGCGTAAAGGAAGCGTCCTCAAGTGTCAGATGTGAAGTTTTAAAACAGTTGGACAGGCTGTTGAATTGTCGTGCTTGTGGACCGAAGTCGTATAGGGTAATTCATCAAACATCGAACAGAAACCACGTGCGTCTAGAAACAACCTTCATAAACCGGTAACTTTTGCTCTGAATAACTGTTGCGGGCCTCAAGATTATTCTTGAACAGTTGCTTTCTTGTTCTGTGATGTCGCTTTAAAGACAACGTAGATTGTTGGAATTTATTTATTGTTCTAAAAATCGAATTCTTTAATAACATAATTTCGTCAATATCGAACATGAATCGAACAAGAATTTTGATTCGAACAGGATGGTTTGTCAATTAGTTCTCCTCGTATGGAACATTTGTTAGACTATTAGCACGCCACGTATGGTTTGTCTATTAGTACGGCTCGTATGGAACTTTTGTTTTAGGACGTCCTATATTAAGAAACTTTTTAAAACCCAATATGTTGACATGTATCTCATGTGTCCACTTGGAAAATAAACGTTTTTCTTTCATTCTTTCTTTTCTTTGGTGCAATGGATATTCCTTGGAAATGCTCGCGGTGGCACAGCGGTTAAGGAATCGGACTTGTATGTTGGAGTCGCGGGTTCGTGTCCCGGCGCTGGCGCTGCGAATTTCCCCGTTGGGTATAAGGGAAAGCTCAAGCACAATACCCCCACTCGACCCAGGTGTTGGAAATGGGTACCGGCTTTACGGGGGAACCGTCATGGTGTCCTATATATAGTGTTAGTTATAAGACATTTGAAAAACCAATGCTTAAGATCATTTGTATCAGGCTTGATTGGAAATAAAGCATCCCAAAAATGCCGATGTTTGTTTTGTTTGTTTGTTTGAAATAACTGTCTCATTACTTATTTTCAAGATGCATTTGAATGGAGAGTTATCAAAATTTGAATATGATGTCGATGTTTCATTTGCAGTGTTTGTTGAACCATCATTGTGATCATCAACCTGTGTGACCTTTTTTGGAGAAGAGTGTAAAGCACTCGTCAATGAATTATTATTGATGCTTGCATCAATTTTCTTGGCAAGGGATTGATCATCAGTAAATGTAGCCAGACGAATCATTGATGATCTTGAGGGCCTTGGAACACCAGCAGCTGATTGGTAGCCCCTCACCAGAATTCCCATCTTCAACTATTCAATGTTATTATCAAGCGTTAATACAATATTTTAATGAAATAAAACAGGCGTTCAATAGATCGATTCAGTTATTTAAAAGAATTAAGAATCGAAAAGCCTTGTTCGAGGCATGAATTCACGATTTTTAAGGAATTTTGATTCGAACACCTTTGTTCAGTATTTAATACTGACATGAAAAAGGAACTGAATGTCGAACATGGAATAATTATCAAGTTTTTGGCGGAAAAGAAAAAAATACAGCAACAGAACATCATATGACAACACTACTCTCTAGTTATGACGGGAGGTTGACGGTGACCCAACAACAATTAAACCGTCGCAATTTTCCCGAGGTGCGTAAGATTTTTCGAGTGAAAAAATTCGACCAATTTGTAAGGGTCGTACAGAAAATGCGTTCGCAACCGCTGGTAGCAGTTTGCAGCTCACAGAAATGAGTTTTTATCACTAAATTAGGAGTTTTAGATGTAAGATCACTGACACTGAGCAAGTTTGGATGCTTACTAAATTTATTACGCGAATATTTCCAAAGTTGTTCGATAATCAGTTCAGTTCGATATTTGATGAATTACCCTAGCCGGTCTCGCTTGTGAATTCGTTCTATTTCGTAGGTTTCCTCATTTTGTAAGTTAACTGTACACTTAGGAAATATTTTACGAATTACATCGACGTACATAAACCTCTCTACTCCCAAATACACAGCGTCGTCACCCGGTGAATTTCTAATCCGAGTGCTTCTCAGACGGTACTAATTGGACACTCGAGCGAAGTACGTAGGGTCTTATATCATTAAAAAAATTAGGATTTTTAATTGGGGAACTATCGTTCTTTAATAAATTTAACAAGTTTCAAAAATGCTTTACATGTCCTTACTATTGTCCTAGAGACCCACAACCTAACTAGACGGATACTATATGCTCTGGTCGCACGATACGAAGTGGAATCCAGTACTCAATAAAGCTACTGCAAAAATGCATCAATGATGGAAAGAAGCACAAAATTAACGCATGAGTTTGATCGTTCTTTTGGTGCCACCCTGGCTGTCTTAATTAGGGAGGCTTAAACTAGCTTGTTAACTAATCTTTATGCTTTCCAAACTCTTCGCAATAGGCTATGCTGTTGTTTGCCTGAATTCAAGAATTGCCTTAATAAATTCGGGCAGCGAGGAATTTGGTTTACCGTAAGGGCAATTATAAAGGGTGGCGCAAAAATAACTGTCAAATTCATTCGATCTTCTTGTGCCAACCTTTATAAACATTCTTGAATTAATTTGGTTCATACTGCTAATGCATCGCAACCTGTTGCAAACATACGCTCTTGGAAGTGTATGAGAGACGGTTATGGTTATCGTTCTAACCCCAAATTCTACGAATTCTGCCGAAACACAGAATCAGGAGGTAATCACACTAGACCTAAATAAATCGCCATGAAACAATCACACGACAGGGGACACATGAATCGAACAAACATCTGTTTCACAAACGAACGTTTCGCTGCGTAACGGCGACAAGAGACTTGCTTTCTTACGACGGCTTGCCGCAGCGTGCGTTCCTACAAAGGAAAGGTGGTACTGCTATAGCATGAGATCTACCTCTAGCTAGTACTATAGCGTGAGGTTAGGCTGCTAATGGATATAACGTATTTCCATACATTTATTTTAGCAATAAAAACTTCATTTGTACATAGTGTTTTTCAAATACGGGACCCGTAAAAATCTTTAATAACTTGTGATACAATGAACGAATTTTTTAAAACAAGACGGCAGTAGAATCCTGAAATTTATATCTTTTATTCTTTTATTCGGTACCTATGTATTCATGATACATCAGTCAAAATAAGAATCCGAGGACACAGTGAAATTCATCCTGCTTCGAAACTGCTGCTAAGATGAGGAACTGGACAGAGGAACAATTAGCTTTAATAAGTACTGCAAGCTTCTCAAAATGGAAGAAGCATTGTCCAAGCCCGGTCGAAGTTTCAAGGGTTAATCGTAACAAACCGACGGATCTGACTCAGCTCATGAATGCCATCATCTCAGAAATAAGATTGATCGGTCCCACCCTCACCAGTGTTGCTATAAGGAGCATACAAGCACGCACCCAATATTGCTTGCCGTCGAGTGGACGCTTCTTGAAAAATGTTGTCTTTAAAAATTAGTCCAAATAAAACATATAAATCTCAAGATTCTACTGCGGTTTTGTTTCCAAAAATCCGTTCATTGTATCGAAAGTTATTAAAGATTTGTTAGCGTCTCTTATTTAAAAAATCCTGTACATCTCAAACTGCACCTGGGCAGGCCATAATGGCGGCAGACCTAACGCTTTAGCAGCACCGGGAAGGTTTGCTGCGTGCACTGAAGGCTGCCCTCAGCCAAACTTGGTCACGTCGGCCAGCTGACCAGCGGCCCTCTGCGTGAGGATTGTCAGGAGGGACACGTGGCGGCGGATGTCTTCCTGTCTGGCCGCCAGCGCATCCTCGCCGGCCTGACTGACTTGATCGTAGTCGTACATGAGGTCAGTCAGGCCAGGGAACGCGGAGCTGGCGTAGTTGTCGAACTGACTGGGGGCGAACACGGCGTGCCTGGGGGAGGGGGGTGTTGTTAGCCCCGTCACTCGTTTTTCCCTGCCCCAACACACCCGTCACTCATCCGAACGGCTTTTTCTCCTTACCTCCTTCTCATTCCCTTATCCTCCCTCTCATTCCTCTCACCTCCCTCTCATTACATGCATCTCCTCATTCCCCACACCTCCTTCTAATTCCCCTCACCTCCCTCACGTTTTCCTCCCTCTCATTCCCCTCAACCCCTCACGTTCCCCTCAACCCCTCGCATTCCCCTCACCTCCCTCTCATTGCCCTCAACCCCTCGCATTCCCCTCATCTCCCTCTCATTCCTCTCACCTCTCACTCATTCCCCTCACCTCCCACTCATTCCTTTCTCCTCTTTTTCATTCCCCTCACATCCCTCTCATTCCCTTCACCTTTCTCTCATTCCCCTCACCTCTCTCTCATTCCCCTCACCACCCTGGCATTCCCATCACCTCTCCCTCATTCCCCTCGCCTCCCTCTCATTCCCCTTAACTCTCTCTCATTTCCCTCTCCTCCCTCTCATTCCCCTCACACACCTCACCCCGTTACTCTTGTCACTCCTACCATCACCCTCTGACCTGTACTATAGGTAGTACGCAATTGAGCATCTCTATGATTACGTATATCTGAAAACCTGTTCAGGAATATATTTCACGCTTAAACTTTACTAAAGGTAAGCCCGTTTCCTTAGTCCGGGCACCCCCCACCCCACCTGGTGAGGGGGCGGTTGGGGAGGCCTTCTGGGATGAGGAAGCTCTGCTCGAAGCTCATCAGCTGGTCATTGACGCGCCGCAGCGTGTACGGGCTGAGGGGTGTTGGGGGAGGGGAGTTATTGCCTCACACGGGCTGGGGGTATTGGGGCTTATTGCTTCATAAGGGCTGGGGGTATTGGGAGGGTTATTGCCTTATATGAGCTGGGGGGGGGTGTAGGGGGTTATTGCCGATACTGGCTGGGGGTGTTGGGGGTTATTGCCTATAATGGGGGAAAGGGGTGTTGGGGGTTATTGCCTATACTGGCTGGAGGGTGTTGGGGGGTTATTGCCGATACTGGCTGAAGGGTGTTGGGAGCTTATTGCCTATACTGGCTGGAGGGTGTTGGGGGGTTATAGCCTATACTGGCTGGGGGTGTTGGGGGGTTATTACCTATACTGGCTGGAGGGTATTGTGGGTTATTGCCTATACTTGCTGGGGGTTTTGGGGGTTATTGCCTATACTGGCTGGGGGTGTTGGGGGTTATTGCCTTAAACTGGCTGGGGGAAGGGAGTGATTTCTTCGGCATCGACGACGAAGTGAGTATACGGTTCATACTTGGAAGACGGTAAAAATGTCACGGTAACATCACGATAACAACATCACGGTAACATCATTATAACATCACGGTAACATCAGGATAACATCACGGTAACAACATCACGGTAACATCACGGTAACAACATCACGGTAACATCACGGTAACAACATCACGGTAACATCACGGCAACTACATCACGGCAACAACATCATGGTAACAACATCACGGTAACAACATCACGGTAACAACATCAGGGTAACATCACGGTAACGACATCACGGTAACAACATCACGGTAACACCACGATAATAACATCACGGTAACAAAATCACGGTAACATCACGATAATAACATCACGGTAACATCACGATAACAACATCACGGTAACGTTACGATAATAACATCACGGTAACAACATCATGGTAACAACATCACGGTAACAACATCACGGTAACAACATCACGGTAACAACATCACGGTAACATCACGGTAACATCACGGTAACATCACGGTACACTCACTCCCACTCAATGCCCGCTAGGGTCTCCTCAAACTGCACGGCTGCGGCGGTGAGGTTCTGCACGGCCTCCACCAGGTGCTCTGGGGGCGGGGAGGGGGGGCATGTTAGTGCTTGGTGCGTGGAGTGGTCTGGCCGTGTTTGTACGTGGCACAGTCCAGTCAAGTTGGTGCATGACACAACACATAAGTCGAGACAACATGGAACTCTCTCACCCCTGACTCCCGCACTCACCATAGCCAGGATAGAACTCTCTATAGGCAGAATAGAATTCACTATAGGGCGGGATAGAATTCACCATAGCCAGGATAGAACTCATCGTAGCCAGGATAGAACTCTCTATAGGCAGAATAGAATTCACTATAGGGCGGGATAGAATTCACCATAGCCAGGATAGAACTCATCGTAGCCAGGATAGAACTCACGATAGCCAAGATAGAACTCACTATAGCCAGGATAGAACTCACCATAGCCAGGAAAGGACTCACCATAGGCAGGATAGAACTCACCATAGACAGAACAGAACTCTCCATAGCCAGGATAGAACTCACCATAGCCAGGACAGAACTCACCATAGCCAGGATAGAACTCCATCACTGTCGCCTTGACGCCCGACTCCTGGAATCCTTCAAGCGACTCGTGCATGGCCTGAGGGAACCTGCGAAGGCTGAAGGGGAGCACGGCGGAGTCACAGAGCACCTTCAGGAGCAGCGCAGCCACCCTGCCGCATCCCTGCCCGTAGCGCAGCCCTGGGTCGTTGTAGCGGGTCACCATCTCGAATGTCTCGTACCCAGTGTGGTAGCTGGGGTACATGCTGATGTTGTGCACCGTCTGGGGGGAGTGGTAGCTAATGTTGGTGCTGACGTTGTGTATAGTCTGGGGGGAGTGGTAGCTGGGGTAGGAGCTGATGTTGTGCACAGACTGGGGGGAGGGGTAGCTGGGGTAGGTGCTGATGTTGTGTACAGTCTGGAGGGGGAGTGGTAGCTGGGGTAGGTGCTGATGTTTTGTACAGCCTGGTGAGGGAGTTGTAGCTGGGGTAGGGGCTGATGTTGTGCACCGTCTGTGGGGAGTGGTAGCTGGGGTAGGTGCTGATGTTTTGTACAGTCTGGAGAGGGAGTTGTAGCTGGGGTACGGGCTGGTGTTGTGCACCGTCTGGGGGGAGTGGTAGCTGGGGTAGGTGCTGATGTTGTGCATCGGCTGGGGGGGAGTGGTAGCTGGGGTAGGTGCTGATAATGTGCACCGTCTGGGGGAGTGGTAGCTGGGGTAGGTGCTGATGTTGTGCACCGTCTGGGGGGGGGAGTGGTAGCTGGGATAGGTGCTAATATTTTTCATCGTGTGGGAGGGCAGGGGTGCAAAAGGTGCTGTGTGCACCACACAAGCCACACAAACTTAACAAGAGCATCACAAACGCAACACTCGCCTAATTGCAGCACACACATAGTCAATGTAATGTATGTTCACCAGCGTCCCTTTGTCAGGCCACACCCACGAGCCACAACCATACGCTACAACCACACGCCACAACCCCACGCCACAACCCCATGCCACAACCACACACCACAACCACACGCCACAACCACACGCCACAACCACATGCCACAACCACACGTCACAACCACACCCCACAACCACACCCCACAAACACATGCCACAACCACACGCCACAACCACACGCCACAATCACACCCCACAACCACACCCCACAACCACACCCCACAACCACACCCCACAACCACACCCCACAACTACACCCCACAACCACACCCCTCAACCACACCCCACAACCACATCCCACAACCACACGCCCCAACCACGCCCCACCTTGTCACGCCGGAACCACACACCACAACCACGCACCACAACCACACACCACAACCACAAACCACAACCACACACCACAACCACGCACCACAACCACACACCACAACCACACACCACAACCACACACCACAACCACACACCACAATCACGCACTACAACCACACCCCACAACCACACGCCACAACCACACGCCACACCCACACGCCACAACCACACGCCACAACCACACACCCCAATCACACTTCCCAACCAGACCCCACCTTGTCACGCCGGAACCACACGTCCGCTGCCGGCACGCCTGCGTAGATGAAGAACGGAGCGTAGTCGCTGCCGGACCCCAGCGTGTACATCCTGTGGTGTGTGACGTGTTAAGGCACACTCTGTACTGCACTCTGCACTGGACTACAGAGTGGCTTGTCTATGTTTCTATATGTCTGAGAATATCATCAATTGTACTTCCACTAACGCCTGACATTCCTCAATTATGTAGCGTTCCAATGCAGGGGCATGGAATAGTTGCATATTTCCTTACCTATGTGCTCGATGTACAACAGCGCACGAAGCATTCGAAATGCCGCCCTGCAGCACTACTTGATTGCCCTTGCCAGCTACAACAGCTAACTTACTCGTACTTCGGAGACCTCACTTAAGCGGCCCATAGACTATCAATTTTATTGTCAATATAACTGACAATGATGAATATTGATCATTTAATTGATCGTCTGTGGGCATAATTGACCACCGTCAATTAATTGACTTAGAAGACAAAGGAAAAATTTATCAATATATTGATTCAATGATATTGACAAATAAATTGATAGTCTATGGGTCGCTCTACAGAGGAAGAGAGAGAGACAATAGCTAGCTAACTTTCCAGTAAACTTCACTGAACGCCCCACTTCCCGACAGCGTTAGTTTGCAGCTGATGTTTGAGGCTGTAACTCAGGGGGGGAAGCGTGACATGCAAGCTTATTGGAAAAGAGGAAAGAAAAAAGAGAAAAACCGTTTATATCAAAAAAGGCAATACATAGAATGTATTACAACACATTGGTTATTAAAAATTTCTACAAATAAATGTTTTTTTATTGAAAACAAACAGTACGAGACGTACTTAGCAGTATCGAGGGTTAATTTTAGTCATGGGGTGTCCCAATACCCTCTCGAGCACGCCTCCTCCTCCAATGTCTACATCACCAGAGGAGCTCCTCGCGCCAGCAAATGCACGGCGCAGGTGCGGAGATGCGAATCCGTGACCTTTTCACCAAGCTTGACACACACGCACACACGCACGACACTCACGGCACGTCTGTGGTCCCGTAATGCTGCACCCACTCATCGTGCACCGTCCTGGTGGCGTCCCGCACTCCCGGCACCTGATGAGAGCGTTTTCTCGTTGTTGTGCATAGGTGAGGGCAGACAGGGTTGAGGGCATAGGTGTAGGCAGAAATGAGGGCAGGCCAGGTTGGACACAGGCATGGGTGAGGGCAGGCAAGGGTGAGGGCAGAGGTGAGGGCAGGAGTGATGGCAGGCAGCGGTGGGGACAGACAGGGGTGAGGGCAGGCAGGAGTGAGAGCAGAGGTGAGGGCACGAGTGAGGGCAGGCCGGGGTGAGGACAGGCAGGGTTCTCTTTGAACTGAAGTAACCTTTCTGGTTATGTTTTTAAATTCGAGGTTTTATTCTGTGAATACGTGCTTGTGAGGAATTTGCTGTTTATGAAATTTGTTCTATTTTTTTTTGTTTTTCCTTGCTCACGCCTGTGGATTTTTAATTAGTTCGCAGCTAAAAATAGCTCGTTGCCGGCGAGAGGCATGCGCTGACTTGGCTGACGAGTCGATGAGGAGGTGCACTTTTGCTGTCTCAGCAAAATTAAATTAAACTTGAAATCGATTTGAAATCAGCACTCACGTGGCTGGAAATTTCCCGAACGAGACTCAAAAATGTAGTTCTCAATTTATAGGTTAATACTTTAGATTAATGGGAGGTGAATGGACTTTGCCTAAACTTATGCTTTAACATTTG
Organism: Morinoia aosen; assembly: GCA_030386875.1. NCBI lineage: Eukaryota > Metazoa > Arthropoda > Malacostraca > Amphipoda > Talitridae > Morinoia > Morinoia aosen. The sequence goes on from CM059580.1 coordinate 39,270,961, forward strand.
GGGTCATGAGTAGACTGTTAACTCAATTAATGAGATTCGTACTTAGTATTATTTACCTGTTTGAATTTTAATTTCTTTATATTTTTAATTGGTTGTTAACTCATGTTGTTGATATCTGGCCATGCTAATTGTTTCTTTGTTTTCGTTTCATTTCAGCTTCGCGTGCTGTGCGGGTGACAGCGGGTACGGGCAAGTACCGCGTGTTAAGCACGTGGCGAGTACACGTGGTTGAGCCGTGCTCCGCTCAGACGGCGTGGTGCCTCAGCGACTTTGTTCTCAAAAACCAAAAACACATAAACTTTGACGACAGTAGAGCTTCAGAATTGGAAATTGAGATTGAAAATAATAAGAAAAATTATGAGAAAATTGAAATTGAAATATTGGAAAAAGAAGGAGCTGGAAAATATTACTGGAAAAATTTATGCGCTCGTTGAAAATCGAGTTTATTTGTATTTGAAAATGCGACTAAAATATGGACTGAAGATGGGAAAGCGTTGTTGAAAATTATGCAAGAATTATGCTTTTGTTTGGATGCGTTTAACTCCGTGAAAATTGGAGGGTAAAATGTAATAAGAAACATGTTGAAAAGTTTATGCGTTTAAGGGTTTATGCGTTTTAATGTGTTTGACCCGTTTAGATGTTTTATATTCGTATTAATCATATAATCTATTTGTGTTACACTTTTAACGGGTTTCCACGGCACAGGCATTAATTGTTTCCGTAAGTTGTTTTAATGTCATATTTGAATATTTGATCTAACTTGTTCCCGATTTTGCGAATATACGAGTAATCTCTACAAAAACAATATGAACTCTACGGAGCAAGTATCCCTTTTTCCTTTCGATTAATCATCGGGACTTCCTGCGTATATCCCATTGATCCGATTATTAAGTATTAATTCTTTGAAAGTTTGAATAAGACAAATTAATTAATTTTTACTTTTAAGTTGAGTAAGTTTGAATTAATTAATTAACTTCTAATCATTCCCCAATTAATCATTGACCATTTGATTTTAGCATTCCTTTTGCCTTGCTTTGAACAGCGATTTATGGTTGTTTACTATTTAACCGTATGTTGTCCACGCTTCGCTTTTTACTGTTTTTACTGACGTTTCGTTTTCGTGCGTTGAGTTTTACTTTAAGTTTTGATAGGTTCAGAGTGGGTTTACCAAAATTTCGACTATTAGTGTTTATGATTTGAGGTTGTATCGCAGTATTTTTCCGCAGTGGCAGCGGCCACTATTTTTTACGAAGGGTTTAAATTATTGTTTTTGCGTTAATGTCTATGACTATTGTTGTTTTAACTGGCGTTTTACTCATGTATTTAATTTTAACGCTTTAACTCGATGTTTTCTAAATGCGCTGTAAAATTATTGATTAATTTTTTCATTTATTAAAACAATCGTTTTTAAAACCAGGTATCTTTTAAAGTTATAGTCTAGTACGAACCATGTACTGTGTAATGGTGTTGTACCGAGTACTTTAATTTTACGTTTTGAAGAAAAGGGCATTTTTGTTTTATCGCTTCAGCGCCCTTGTACTTCTTGCTTGTGTTGCAGTGTTAAAAATAATTCTTTAGCGAGGTATCTCTGAGTTTGATCAAATTTAATTGTTTGGATTAATGATGTTATATTCGAGTTTTTACATGCATTTGAGGCGGATTTAGTGTTTGAGGTTAAAATTTTTGTTTATATCCGCCCGAATATTATTATTTTTTTGGTTTATAATTGAATACCTATCCGGGTAAAGGGGGGAGGTATGTGCGCCAAGCGCCATCCATGCCCTCTTCCCCCGTGCATCTCAGAGGTCTTATAAGCGGTGAGCTCTTTAGGGCCCGCGCATTTGGTTCGCGTCCCCACCTGTACAGCATCCTACCAGTAAACGCTGCCCTTCTCCATTGTTATCTCTAACCTCTGTCTGCCTGTATAGGCATGGGTGAGGGCAGGCAGGGGTGAGGGCAGAGGTGAGGGCAGGAGTTAGTGCAGGCAGTGGTGGGGACAGGCAGGGTTGGGGGCAAACAGGGGAGAAGGCAGGCAGGGGTGAGGGCAGAGGTGAGGGCAGGCAAGGGTGTTGACAGGGAGGGTTGGAGGCAGGCAGGGGTGAGGGCAGAGGTGAGGGCAGGCAAGGGTGTAGACAGGGAGGGTTGGAGGCAGGCAGGGGTGAGGGCAGAGGTGAGGGCAGGCAAGGTTGTAGACAGGCAGGGTTGGAGGCAGGCAGGGGTGAGGGCAGAGGTGAGGGCAGGAGTGAGGGCAGGCAGGGTTAAGGGCAGAGGTGAAGGCAGGAATGAGGGCAGGCAAGGGTGGAGACAGGCATGTGTGAGGTCAGGCAAGGGTGAGGGCAGAGGTGAGGGCAGGAGTGAGGGCAGGCAGGGGTGGGGACAGGCAGGGTCGGGGGCAAGCAGTGGAGAGGGCAGGCAGGGGTGAGGGCAGAGGTGAGGGCAGGCAAGGGTGTAAACAGGGTGGGTTGGAGGCAGGCAGGGGTGAGGGCAGAGGTGAGGGCAAGAGTGAGGGCAGGCAGGGCTGGGGGCAGGCAGAGGTGAGGGCAGGCATGGGTGAGGGCAAACAGAGGTGAGGGCAGACAGAGGTGAGGGCAGGCAGGAGTGAGGGTGGGATACAATACGGTAAGGATGCATCAAAAGACGATCACCAATAGAGAGCATGTCTGTACTCATGTACGCCACACCGTCAGTACGCAGAGCTCAGAGTCTCCTCGCCTGCCAGCCGTGTTGTGATCTTTTTAATTAGAATGTTGTGGGTGTTTATGAAAGCAGTGAATGTGTGCCGGTACAACTTTTTAGTATAAGTTATTGTGTTCCTATCCACTAGGAGGCACCACCACCACACTAGTGCCGCACCACCACACGTGGACCCCACCACCACACGTGGGCCCCACCACCACACGAGAGCCCCACCAACACACGTTGACCCCACCAAAACACGAGGGCTCAACCACCACCACACGAAGGCCCCACCCCCACCATATGAGGGCCCCACCACCACAACACGAGAGCCCCACCACCACCCCACGAGGGCCCCACCACCACAACACGAGGGCCCCACCACCACCACAACACGAGGCCCCACCACCACCACACGAGGGCCCCACCACCTCCACCACACGAGGGCCCCACCACCACAACACGAGGCCCCACCACCACACGAGGGCCCCACCACCACCACACGAGGGCCCCACCACCACACGAGGGCCCCACCACCACCGCAGGAGGGCCCCAACACCACCGCAGGAGGGCCCCAACACCACCACCACACGAGGGCCCCACCCCCACCACCACTCGAGGGCCCCACCACCACCACCACACGAGGGCCCAACCACCACCACACGAGGCCCCCACCACCACCACCACACGAGGGCCCACCACCACCACCACACGAGGGCCCCACCACCACACGAGAGCCCCACCTCCACCGCAGGAGGGCCCAACCACCACCACACGAGGGCCCAACCACCACCACACGAGGGCCCCACCACCACACGAGGGCCCCACCACCAACACCACACGAGGGCCCCACCACCACCACACGATGCCCCCACCACCACCACACGAGGGCCCCACCACCACCACACGAGGGCCCCACCACCACACGAGAGCCCCACCAGCTTGGTGACGTTGATGATGGCGTCCCACAGCAAGGGGCTCGCTGGGGCCTCCAGGACGGGGCCCGTGGAGCACGTGTCCGTGTTTACGTAGGCCACCGCGCGAGTCTGCAGCTTGGCCACGTGTTCCTGCGGGGGACCTCACTTGTGTCACCGGCACCTGACCCTCACCTGACCTTGACAACCCTGACCAATGTTGACCAGCCTTGGCCAACCCTGACCAACCCTGACCAACCCTGACCAGCCCTGACCAACCCTGACCAACCCTGACCAGCCCTAACCAACCCTGGCCTTAACCAACCCTAACCAACCCTTGTACGGGGCGAGTAAAACACGGTAGAAGCTTGACGGTAGGGTTTATTAGTGAGAGCCAGGTGTCATTGGCAACAGGTGAGAACGATTATATATAGATTGAGCGCCCCAGGCTAGACAAGTTCGCCTTATATAGGTTGCGAGACCTCAAGACATCAAGATAAACAGACATAGAAGGCAAGAGTAAGTGACGACACATCACTCGCGCACACCCTGACCAACCCTGAACAATAGCTAGCGCAGAGCCTGCAGTTCAGGGCCACTGCACATAGCCCGCCTATGCAGTGGGCTGCTGTGCGTGCTCACGCTGTTGTCCCCACTCTGTTGTGCCTACTCTGTTGTGCCCACTCTGTTGTGCCCACTCTCTTGTGCCCACTTTGTTGTGCCCACTCAGTTGCGCCCACTTTGTTTGGCTTACTCTGTTTGGCCCACTCTTTTGTGCCCACTCTCTTGTGCCCCCTCACTTGTGCCCACTCTCTTGTGCCCACTCTCTTGTGCCCACTCTGTTGTGCCCACTCTGTTGTGCCCACTCTGTTGTGCCCACAATGTTGTGTCCACTCTGTTGTGCCCACTCTGTTGTGCCCACTCTGTTGTGCCCACTTTGTTGTGCCCACTTTGTTGTGCCCACTCTGTTGTGCCCACTTTGATCACGTGACCCACAACTCTGCTCTGCTCGTCTGGTGGGCATTATGGCAGCACACTACAGAGGTGGTCACTGTCAGCCCACTCCCTCTGACCAACTAACTACAGCCCACTCCCGATAGCCCACTCCCGACAGGCTACTCCCGACAGCCAACTCCCGACAGCCCACTCCTGATAGCCCACTCCAGATAACCAACTTCCGATAGTCCACTCCCGACAGCCCACTCCCGACAGCCCACTCCCGGTAGCCCACTCCCGACAGTTCACTCCCGATTGCCCATTCCCGACAGCCCACTCCCGATAGCCCACTCCCGATGGCCCACTCCCGATAGCCCACTCCCGATAACCTAACCCCGATAGCCCACTTCCGATAGCCCACTCCCGACCGCCGACTCTCACGAGCCCACTCGTTCCAACCCACTGATCCCAGCCCACTCACCTCGACCCACTGATCACAGCTCACTTACCTAGAACCACTGATTACAGCCCACTCACCTCAACCCACTGATCATAGCCCACTCACCTCGACCCACCAATTACAGCCCACTCACCTCGACCCACTGATCACAGCCAACTCACCGCGACCCACTGATCACAGCCCACTGACCTCGACCCACTGATCTCAGCCCACTAACCTCGACCCACTGATCACGGCCCAGCCACTCACCTCGACCCACTGATCACAGCCCACTCACCTCGACCCACTCGGTGGAGCCGATGAGGCCATACTCCTCCGCACCCCACGAGCAGAACACGAGCGTCCTGCGGGGCCGCCACCCTGGGGGGAAGGGAGGTCAGGGGGTTAAAGAATTAGGTCGGGGGGAGAGGGGGATCAGGGGGGTAAAGTAGGAGGTCGGCGGGTGGGAAGGGGGAGTCAGAGGGGTAAGTATGAGGTCGGCGGAGGGGGGGGGGGGAGGGGGAGTCAAGGGGGTAAAGTATGAGGTCGGGGGGGGGGGGGGGAGACGGGGGCACACGGCTTGCCTCTGCCTGCCTAGTGACTACACCCAACAGCCTTGAGAGCTTAGGAGTGTTACTTGGATCAAATTTGCAGGTCTGTCCTTGTTTTATTTTGCCAAGCCGAGCAACACAAGCACACGCATATATGTGGTGGTGCAACACGGGCAGTGTGTTGTGTGTCGGGGCACAATGCGTGTGTCTCCGACACACAGCTCCCCCTCCTGAGCTGTCCCTAGCTGTGCCCGCACGTACCTTCCTGTACCAGCTGGCCCAGTACTCTGGCGGTCTCCAGCAGCTGGGCAGTACCACTGGAGGGGTCACTGGCGCCGTACCCCCACGCGTCGCGGTGGTTGCCGATCAGCACGTAGCGGTCTGGTGAACCAAGACAACAAATATCGTCATCGACACAAAATCATCATGAACGGAGAGTCCTTTTAAACACACACATCTTAATTGATTTGCATCGGGAGATAACTTAGATGAGGGTTTGAGGGTTCCTATTTGAGTTTGAGGGTCACCCTCTCTTGCCTTCTCCATTTCTTAACATCACCAGAGGAGATGCTCGCTCTAGTAAATGCACCATGCAGGTGCGGGGTGCGAACCAACACCTGGAACTAGGGATAAAGTAACGAAGGATCAAAAAACAAATCAAACATGAGTACATTAAACCTACTATTTCCAAAAATACTACAACAAAGACAGAAATATTTCTGTCTCTGCCGTAATATTTTTTGTACAGTGTAGTTTTAATTTACTTATATTCGTTTTGGGTTTTGTCGCAGATTTCTTTTGCGGAAAATAAACTGTTTAGTTCGAAACGTTCAATTTTATTCATTTAGACTTTACTATTTGTATTAATAAAACGACCATAAGTACAGCGATTTTTGCCTTACCTTTTTATTTTAAGAATCAGACGCATCAATGCGGATTTAATATTAGATAAAGAAGGATCAGTCACGGGAGTTAGGAAGGGCATCAAGGAAAGGTAGAGCAGTGAGGAAGGATAGGGCAGTCAGGAGAGGTAGGGCAGTCAGGAAGGGTAGGGCAGTCAGGTAGGTTAGGGCAGTCAGGAAGGGTAGGGCAGTCAGGAAGGGTAGGGCAGTCAGGAAGGGTAGGACAGTCAGGAAGGGTAGGGCATCAAGGAAGGGTAGGGCATCAAGGAAGAGTAATGCATCAAGGAAGGGTAGGACAGTCAGGAAGGGTTGGGCATCAAGGAAGGGTATGGCAGTCAGGAAGGGTAGGGCATCAAAGAATGGTAGGGCATCAAGGAAGGATAGGGCATCAAAGAAGGGTAGGGCATCAAGGAAGGGTAGGGCATCAAGGAAGGGTAGGGCATCAAGCAAGGGTAGGGCATCAAGGAAGGGTAGGGCAGTCAGGAACGGGCTTCACCTGGCTCCACTGCCCCCGTGATGGTACCGAAGACGTTGTAGGAGAGGAAGGAGGCCTCGTAGTTGTGTGTGGTGAGCCTCAGCGTCTCGCCCTCGAACTCAGGTAGGAAGGTGGGGCCCAAGTTGTAGGGGAGCTCCAGGCCCCCCTGCCATGAGGCGGGGGCAACGTCCCCACCGAGGCGCCTGGAGGAGGGGGAGAGGGGAGAGTGTTACCAGCGCAATGCATGGCAATGAGAATACAAAGGCAAAAATTCAAGCGTCCGCAGAACAGAACGATCTCAACCCTACTCTTATGGCCTGCACCAGTACCCCCAGCCTGCACCAGTACTCCCAGCCTACAACAGTACCCCAACCTGCACCAGTACCTCCAGCCTGCACCAGTACCCTCAGCCTACAACAGTACCCCAGCCTGCACCAGTACCTCCAGCCTGCACCAGTACCCTTAGCCTGCACCAGTACCCCCAGCCTGCACCAGTACCTCCAGCCTGCACCAGTACCCCCAGCCTGCACCAGTACCCCAGCCTGCACCAGTACCCTAGCCTGCAACAGTACCCCTGGCCTGCTTCAGTACCCTCAGCCTGCACCAGCACCCCCAGCCTGCACCATTACCCCAGGCTGCACCTGTACCTCCAGCCTGCACCAGTACTACCGGCCTGTACAAGTACCTTGCACCAGTACCCTGCAACAGTACCCTGCACCAGTACCCTACACCAGTATCCTACACCAGTACCCTACACCAGTACCCTACACCAGTACCCTACACCAGTACCCTACACCAGTACCCTACACCAGTACCCTACACCAGTACCCTACACCAGTACCCTGCACCAATACCCTTCACCAGTACCTCAGTATCTGGAAGGCATCGCTGTACCCCACAGGCTGTGCGGGTATGTTGAGCAGACCCGCGTCTGACACGTCAATTCGGTGAGCGTGTGCTGGGAGGAGGGAAGGAGGGTATCAGTTATCCTACTATTTAGAGGAGTGTATTGTTATTAGAAGGTCATTTACAACACATTAGACGAAACGGTAGTCTATCCGGTAGATGACGCGTGAATAATATACATTTTATTCTTTCTGTGTCGAAAGCAAAGAGGAGGCTCAAATTGGGTGTATCGAATTTGAATTAGGTGTATATAATAGGCATGGAAACATTTGTTAGGAAGCATGTGTCTATGAGCAAACGCTAAATGATAGATAGGATTTATGACGAGGTTATAAAGAAAGAACCGCACTCTCGTTCCTCAGCTTCAAACTGGCAGCGGAAGCATTCACAAAAACGAGAGCCATAATATCCCCGATCATGAAGATATTGGAGAGCGAATCACAGCTGGTCCCTTTTCGACCCTTTTGATTATACACGGCACCAAGCACATAGAGTGAACGCTCAAGATTGCCCCATCCCTTACTCGTCCCCCTCCCCCCTCTCCTTCGGGGTGCCCCTTTTTTAGTCTCTTTAGAAAAGAACACTGGCCAGTCACTTCGGATTGGGCGGCGAGACAGAGAGGACGGAGTCGAGAGGGTGGGCAGGCAGACTTGAGTAATTGACTGGTTCAGTTCTCAAGTATTGAAGTGAGACGATAGATCTCAGCCGGAACGAGACTACAATTATAAGGGCTTTATTTCTTGGATAGTTGTCGAGGGCTAAGATTAGATGGGTCTGGTTTCAACAGTTGTTTAGCGGTTGAGCGTGAGTCAAATAGTGAGGCGTGAATAACCAAAATTGTTGTTAAAATCGCATTCTTTGTTGAGATTCTACTGGGTTGTATGCCATGTGCCACGCGCGAGCTCGCTCCCCTCCTCCGTACTTGCCTTACACATTAGTAAGTTAATGTGTATCATTTTTGGGAGCGTCTTATTACCCTCAGCTCGCACGAACCACAACAGAAACATGCGCCTGGAAACACGCAGTCAGCTAAAGCTACCAAAGTTGTTGTTTGCATGATGAAGTAGGAGCCGAATGTAGAGGCTAACGTATCCAGCTGGCAATGCCTCTTAAAATCATACTCTTAAAATTTGAGACACGAGTCTCTGGTGGCAGCAACCTTGACTACCTTTATAATATTTAAATTAACAGTAAACAGTATATTCATTCACCCTGTAGATGACAAGGTAGATGACAAGGTAGATGACAATGTAAACGACCCAGCAGAGTACCCACCAGTTGAAGGCCACCCCGGAGTTAGGGGGTCCCCGTCCCCCAGGAAGGCGGACCCCCGCTGCACGCCGGACCCCGGCAGCCACCAGCTGTCAGGGAACACCATGTCCGACCCCTCCAACGCCACATCCGCAGGGTCGCTGAACAAGATGGAGCCCACCGCACCGTATCGCTGGGCGTTGACGATCTGGGGGGGACATGTGTACATGAGTGTACATGGGCTGTGCACGTGCAATGGGTCCAGAGTACATATCAGGAGTAGATACCAGACAAGTGCAGAGTAGATGAGTGGTGCTACAACACAAATGTTTGTGTGGTAGCGAATGGTTGGTATACACACACATTTGAGGGTATGTGGAGCAGGAGTGAGGATGTGGTGGAGAGGGTGTGCAGGGAGCACACATGCACAGCAGGAGCAGGAAACTACACATACATGTGAGCAGGGCACTACAGTCAATAAAAGGCATTTTATTCGGTCTCTGTCGCAAGCAGGCAGAACGCTTAAATTGGGTGCGTCAAATATGAATTAGGCGTGTTGAATGGACATAGAAAACATTAATTTTAGGTTGGGCATACGTTTATGATCGAGTGCTAGATGATGGACAGAGTTTTATGACGAGGTAATAAAGAAAGATCCGCAATCTCGCTCCTCAGCTTCGGACAGGCAGCGTAGACCTCCACAAAATAACGAAAGTCAGGATCGCCGATCATAAAGTTATTGAAGAGCGAACCAAATTTTGTCCTTGTTCGACCCCTTTGATTATACACGGCACCACGGCACCAGGCCCAAACAAACAACCTAAAGTGTTTTTACAATCGTTGTCTTTGTTGAGATTCGAGTCGTATGTCAGGTGCCCCGTGCGTGCTCTCTCATCTTCGTACGCATCGCACACCAGTAAAGTTCGTGATTATTTGTGAATCATTTTTACTCTTACAACTCGCACGAACCCCCACAGAAACAAGCATGTAGGACACTTACTCGGTCAGCGTTACCAAAGTTGTTGTTTGCTGGAGGAAGTAAGGGTTGGACGTAAGGCTAACGTTTACGCGCCAACGTCCATCCATAATTTATAGGACTTCCTAAATTTACAATCTCAATATTCGAGACACAGTGTCTCTGGTGGCGGAAACCTTGTTTAGTCGTACAATATTTATATTAACCATAAGATAATTCATTCATCAGCAGCACATACGCATAAGCTGCGATATGTGTGTCTGTGTGTTGCACACTGCCCAGCCACATACATCACAGCTACACACACCCTCCCTTTATAAAAATGAGAACCTAAGGCCACCACGGGACCGTACCTTGTTGCCGCGGTAGATGGACCCGTAGCGCATGACGGCGATGTTGCCGGCGACTGAGACGTTGAGCGTTGCCAGTCGCTGGAAGTCTTCTTCCGTGCCGTAGTTGACGTACACGACGCCCCCTGCAGCAGCACTCACATCTCCAGCCGGAGTGAAGGCCAGGAACGCGTCCACGAAGTCGGTTTCGTTGCTCACGAACTCCTCGCGGTGACTTGACGTGAACACGACATCACCCGCTCCGTCCGTTATGGTGATCTGTCATGGCACATACGGCACATGGCGCACACAGAACGTGGCACACGACACCCACGGCACGTACGGTACATAACACGACACACACAGCACATAATACGTCACACACAAATCACATGAGACACTCAACACATGATACACACAGCATATGATGCACACAGCAAATTACACACACATCACATGACACAATACACGCATTCACACACGGCAAATGCCACGTCAACATTATATTAGTGTCTTTCATCGAGTGGAAACGCACAAGTTTGACTTTCTATCACACACTTGAATCTAACACAAACTTAAACATAGTTCCAGGCTAGCGTATCTGGGGAGAGTGTGGGGAATGTGGCAGCAGAAGTGTAGAGTGTGTGGGGAGAGGGGAGAACGCACCACATTGGGGTTGGTGGCGTTTGGGCGGGAGAGAAGGAAGGAGGAAGGCACCAGCTCTGCGGAGTCGAAGCCCACGTCCCGGAAATGGTCCCGGATGTACTGGGCCAGGAAGTGATCCCGCTCCGTCCCAGCCAGGTGGGGCTCTGCGCTCAGCTCCCTGGGGGGGTAAATTTACCCTGAAACTTGGCTGGTCACCCCACAAGTTGGGAAGTTACCCTGAAACTCGGCTGGTCACCCCACAAGTTGGGGAGTTACCCTGAAACTCGGCTGGTCATCCCACAAGTTGGGGAGTTGCCGTGAAACTTGCTTGGTCACCCCTCTATTCAGAGAGTTACGCTTATATAAAATGTATTAATTGTATGTTTGTCACCAGCTGGTAGGAGGCTTAAATTGGGTGTCTCTAATATGAATTAGGTGTGTCTCATAGACGAGGAAAACGTTTGTCTCGGTTAGGCATACATTTACGAGTGAGCGCCAGAGGATAGACAGGATTTTATTACAAGGTATAAGAAAACCATCCTCTCGCTTCTCAGCTTCGAACAGGGAGCCGAGGCCTCCAAAAAACGAAAGCCAGGTTCGCTGAACATTGAGTGAGTGGTGAACGAACCACAGCTGGTCCCTTTTCGATCCCTGTGATTATACGCGGCATCGAGCAAAGCGAGTGACCGACAAAGTGAGTACTCAAGGTTGCTTCATCCCTCACTTGCCTCCTCCACCCAATTTGGTTTTTTCGTGGCCACTTTTGAGTCTCATAATGGAATATTAACAGTCACATAGGATGAAGAGGTAGAACAGAGCGGAGAGGGTACCACGAGCGTGTTCGCTCCTCTCCTCCGTACTTGCCTCTCACACTAGTGAACCTTTGAGTGTCTCTACTTTTGTGCGTATTATTTCCCTCAGCTCGCACGAACCACACCGAAACACGCGCCTAGAAACACGTACTCGGTCAGCGCTACCAAAGATGTTGTTTCCTGGAGGAAGTAGGGGATGGACGTAAAGGCTAAAGTTTACACACCAACGCCTCCCGTAATTTATAGGACCTCCTAAATTCAAAATGCTAAAATTTGAGGTGTCCAAGCCTCTGGTGGCAGCGACCATTTTTTTATTGGCTTTGCAATATTTACATTAACGTAAGGAGTTATAAAACATTTATCATGATACTGGGCTGGTCACCCGACGAGTCAGAGAGTTTCTCTAAATGTTTTGCTCTCTTGTATTTCATGCAATAAAACCAGCCCACTACCCCCCCCCCCCTAGCCCACTTAAGGAAACCCTCCAGCCCACAGCCCCCCCAGCACACCTAAGGAAGCCCCCCACCCCACCTGAGGTAAGCCTCCAGGTTGTCAGTGCTGATGCCGTCCAAGATCCTGTCGTTGGTGCCGTCCGCTGCACCGCGCTGCCACTCGTCCTGCACGTACTGCGCGTACGTGCTGCACGAGTGCAACATACGTGCGTTAATGCTTAGTTGAGGCGTGTTTCTATACGCTGCGCGCTACATCTGCACGTGTCCCCCTCTGTCCCCCCGCTTTTCAGAACACCTCACTGCAGTTAAATGATTTATGATGGCCACAGCACTGGCCTGCGTGAAGGCGCACTACAGCCAAGGGCAGCATCGACGCTGTGCACGTGACTACATGACTTGTTTTATATTTCATACTATATCGCAGGTGACTGTCGTACCTCGTTCTGCTGTGCGACTGTCTAATGTGACGGTAACTTGTTCTATACGCTTACTCTACTGTACTGTACTATACTGTATGTCTACTCTATATGTCTACTGTACTGTACAATATACAGTTCGAGGCGTGAAGCTCCTGCTCAACACTCTATTTAGAAAAATTCGCTCATGGACTGGGTATGAGTGTACTCATGAAACCGCGCTAGATTTTCTCTCTTTTTTCTCCTACTCCCTAAACTAGTTTTAGATAGGAATATCTTTCCAATCTTGACTCTGTATTTCGCTTTCAAGTTATATATTAATTACTGCCTACTGCTTACTAATTTTAAATGACTGATCACGCTGATGTATTCGATGAAATCGACCCAGATCTCAATCACTTGAACAGACTCTATTCAAACCTAAACGACACTGATAACTTCAAATATACTAATATATCAAAATTCAATGAAATTATGCGAATAACTCACAATGATTTTTCGCTCCTGTGTTGGAACTGTAGGTCACTCTATCCAAATTTAGAAGAAATACAATTTAATATAACTGAAATGAAGTATAACTTCTAAGTAATCAGCGTCACCGAAAGCTGGCTAGATGACTCGACTAAAGACATGATTAGAATGGAAAATTATCATGGTTACCATTCACTACGCAATAACAAGCGGGAAGGCGGCATCAGTACGAACATTTCAAAGCAAACCTGGTGGCGAACCTGGTGGGCCTATACAATGACGTAATAATCTGCGATGATTTCAATTATGATCTATTGAAACATGAAATCTGTGAACCAATCTCAAATTTCCTAGATGCCTTTCAGTCTAAATCCTTCCTTCCAATCATCACAAAGCCTACACGAATATGCTCAGAATCTGCTACGCTGTTTCACAATATCTTCATGACAGACCCAACTGACTTTCTTACTGGAATAGTTCCTTCTGAATAATCCGATCATTTTCCTGCTTTTCTTATTAAGAAAAATGTCTATATCATTTGCACCAAGCCACCAGCTGAAACCTACTTATTTCGTAATGCCAACGAAGCAAATTTAGAAGAAATGCACACCGTTCTAGAAGAATCAATGCCAAAATTGCACATCTCTCAACAAAACAATAATGCAACGAGCATCGATGAAGCAGTAGTAAAGTTCACTGAAACTATAATGACCGCGTACAATCAGTGTTATCCAATTGTAACTCGTACAGTCACATTGAAAAATAAACTAAAGCCCTGGATTACTGGAGACATCATGATAAATATAAAGAAACGACAAGCGTACCTTGCCCTCCTTTGCGAAGGGAGAATATCTAGAGAAATATTTAACAAGAAACTATGTGACAAACCAGATACGGACTTCAAACAAGAGCTATTTCACCCTCAAGTTTGCTCAATTTAAAGCTAACGTAAAAAAGACTTGCCACCTTCTTAACTCTTGCTGTAAACCGAATAACGAGGATTAAAAAACTTGCACATATTGTTCAAGATAATATAAAATACCAAGAGAAGAAAGAGATTGCTAATCTTTTTAACAATATCTTCCTAAACGTAAGAAAAACTATAGCGGATGGTATTCCAAGTGAACCTACTGATCACCTGGAATACATGAATCAAATTCGTGAACACAACGCTTTTTCCTTTACGTCTACCAACTCTTCCGATGTATTTGAGTGCATAAACAACCTGAAAATTAAATCGAGTGGGTTACAAGCGTTCCAGCATAGAGTTCTTAAAGGTGTTGCTGATATTGTAGCCCCGATCATATGTAATATTATTACCCAGTCCCTCTTCTAAGGCAATTTCCCGAAATCCCTCAAAGTTGCTAGAGTAACCCCTATTTTTAAGAATGGTGAAAAAACTTGTGTAAACAATTAAAGACCTATCTCTGAGCTACCAATTATTAGCAATTATTAGCTACCAAGTATTAGAGAAAATTGCGTATAAAAAGTATATTCTTTTTTTGAACATAAATCATTTCTCTATGATAAACAATTTGCTTTTCACTCTGAAAAATTAACAATAGAGGCTATACTAAATCATTTACAATACCTTTAATCTAATATGGATGATGGAAAGCCTGTCTTCTCTTATTTCTTGCCTTTCGAAAAGCATTCGATAGTGTGGACAATAACATATCACTCTCGAAACTACACTGTTATGGCATTCGAGGGGTTGCCCAAGATTGGTTCAGATCATTCCTAACAAACCGGAAGCAATACGTTGTCGTTGACGATGTAAAATCAGACCCACAGACAATTACCCATGGAGTTCCGCAAGGATCTGTCCTTGGGCCTCTCCTATTTTTCATTCTTATCAATGATATTATTAAATCTGCATCATTTTTCAAATTCATATTTTTGCCGATGACAGCACGTTTTCTGCGGTTCTTCCGAACCAAAATGCCCCTCTGATTGCGGAGAGTATAAATAATGAACTCCATAAGGTTTCATTGAGGCTCAAAACTAATAAAAATAAGCCTTAATATCCATAAAACAAAATATATTACATTCTCATACAAGAAAAATATATCTCTCCCACGAATTCAAATTGGCGAAGGGGAAATGGGAAAAAAACAATTCATGTAAGCTCCTGGGCATCAAAATAGATAAACACCTGACCTTCAAAGGGCACATCGCTCATTTTAGTTCTAAGTTATCAAAATCCATCGGGATCCTAAATAAAGATAAAAATTTTCTGCCTGAAACAGCTTTACACATGCTCTACCGAACGCTCATTTCAACATATTTGCAATCCGGAATAGAAACATGGCACGGAACTGATAAAAATAGAACTAATATACTTTTTACTCTGCAAAAAAGAGCCATCAGAGCGGTAAAGAATCTAAAATATAATGCTCACACAATTAATTCATTCAAAAATTTACAAATGCTTAAGCTTTCGGATCTCTACAGAGTCTCCATGTGTAGTTTCAAATACAAAATACTAACAAAAGATGGAGACAATAGCCTAAAACAATTTAACTGCACAAACTGGTCATCACGACCATATAACCCGAAATAAAAGTAAATTCATGCTTCCGTATTATTTAAAGGCCCGGTCGCAACACAGCATCTTCTTCGTTGGAACTAAAACTTGGAAATTTGTCCAGGTTGTCTGCATGTGCACTGATCACCTGGATAAATTTTGCGTCCAATAATAAGCAATATTGAGTCCAGTAATAAGTAATATCCTACATCCAGTAATAAGTAATATCCTACGTTCAGTAATAAGTAATACCTTACAATAATAATAAGCAATATCTTGCTGCAAATATTACGTCCAATGATGAGAAATATCCTGCTATGGGCTAGAATAACTTCAAGAAACTGGACAAATGGTTAACGTTGAACAATGGACTCGATATTACTTATTATCGGAGGCAAAATTTGTCCAGGTGGTCTGCATGTGCACTGATCGCCTGCCACCTAAGCCACACTTCGTTCTTTGCTCGTTATTGCGTGGGGAATGCATAAGCAGGACAGCTCGCCCGCTCAACACAACCGCTACAACACCAACATGCACGTACAACACACACCGCCACAACACCAAAACTCAGTATTCCCCTCACTCCCCACTACTGCTGACATGGAGTTGATCACATTCTCTGAGTGTTAAGACCCACTCCAGCTCAGTGTTGCCATCATACCCAGAATGTTGCCATATGTTAAGTGTAACTCACTCAATAACCAGCTGCTGCTCCTCAGTTAGCGGCTTGGTGAGGAAGTGGCCGAGCAGCCCCCCAAGTAGGGCCCCCACTCCCACTCCCACCACAAACGTCACCACCTTCAGCAGCATTGGTGGATAAGATACGGTCTCCTATTGGTTGAACTTGTAGCAGGCCTCCTATTGGCTGCTGGCGATGCGGGTGCCTCGTACGGGTATTCTATTTGCTGGGCTGAATAAACTACGACACTATCTGCAAAATAAGGAAAAGCTTAGAAAACTGCGACGACTGGGACGGACAGTGCTGACTTTTGTGTCAACACACTGCACACCCCCCATACTTGTGTACAGTCTAGCAGGCCACACACAACACTAAGGAAGGACACTTGGCCGTCTCTGCAGTGACGGATTCTACAGGCTGCGTACCGCCCACACTCGCTCTGTACCCACCACTCTAGACCTATTCAGGGGGTTGTGTGTGTGTGTGCGCACAGTGTGCTGGTGGTGGGCACACCAGCCTGTTGTACCCACCCTCACTTGGGGGCTCCTCAGGGGGACACAACTCTCAGGAGACACAACTCTCAGGAGGACACCACTCTCAGGGGGACACCACTCTCAGGAGCACACCACTCTCAGGGGGACACAACTCTCAGGAGGACACAATTCTCTGGATGACACACGTTTCAGGGGAACACAATTCTCAGGGGTACAAAACTATCAGGGGGACACAACTCTCGGGGACACAACTCTCAGGAGTACACCACTCTCAGGGGGACACCGCTCTTAAGAGGACACCACTCTCAGGGGGACACAACTCTCAGGGGGACACAACTCTCAGAGGACACAACTCTCAGGGGGACACAACTCTCAGGGAACACCACTGTGGTGTTCTCAACTAGCCATGCGCGCACACCACCACACAAGCTCAAAAGCACCACCTCCCAGCCTCGAAGTGCTCCTACTGGCCGACCAATTAGCGCTAAAATCTGGCGCTGGGGTGGCGGACCAAGCCCCTACAAGACGCGCGCTCCGAGCAGCCAGGCGACATCTGAAGACAACCACATACGTTTAGCTCAGTCTCGAACGCTTCAAAAGCACCACCGCGAGCCGCCTAACCAGAGAGCTAGCTTGACTCAGTGAGGCCGCAGCGAGTCCTACATATCGAGCTGCGTGGCAGACGCAGCAGCTCACACAGTGCACTTGCAGGAACCCTGATATTCACACTAGTCTTCTTCCTGCGAGCCTTCTCACTGCAACGGCTCACACAAGTCTTCCAACGAGCCTCCTCACAGCAGCGGCTCACACAAGACTTCTCCCGGCGACTCTCCTCGCAGCACGCACCTCGCAGCCCGCTTCATACAACGACTCGCCACAAAGCAGTTCTCTCTCAGCCACTCTGATATTCACTATTAAGTCTCAGCTGCTTCGCAAGCGGTAGCCTCACGGCCTCCATCGCCACCTTGATGGCGCACCGCTACGCCACGGCACGCACGACGCGACTTACCGACAACCGTCGGCCCTGCAAGTCGTCCCCAGGTACTATACTACCTGCCTGTACATATTTACCTCATGTGCCAGACTGTCGGCGATCTTCTCAAAATACGACCTTTATTTCGGTTATGTTTTCCTAACCCTGCCGGGTTCGTTTGTACCACAGGCACTCGCTTCGGGCAAAGATAATCACAAGTCTAAAGATATTCACAGTCTGCCCGGAGTGTAAAGCAGTCTGAAAGAAGAAAAAAAGAAGCACATTTTATTTCCAATGGAGATGGTACAAAAGTACCATCATTGGTTTTTAAATATCTTAAAGTTAATAAACTTAGGTGATACACACACATGAGTATTTTAATACTCATGTCACTAGTCGAAAAGAATTTGAGGGCTATGTAATCCTAATCTTGCTGAATCTACATTTGACGATACACATAATGATAATTATAAGAGACAACACAATTACATGGACGACGCATTTTCATTGTGGGTTGAGAACACCTTTGACAATTCACGTATACATGATATAAAACTTCGCAATTCTTGACGCCAAGAAATAATATTTGAATTGTTTGTTTCGGAAGATGTTCAAAAATGTAATTTTAAGGAAGCACGAAAAAAATAAAAATACATATATATAAGCTTGAGGACCACGAAAATTATAAGATTTGTATTTCTAATTAGGCAATTATAACATAACTGTCATTAGTTGATAAACATTTTATTTAAATATAAATGGATGATCACACAATATATAGTTTTTTACGTGAATGCTTTACAATAATAAAGACATGACGAGTTAGGTAATGTCACAAGTTGAGAGTGAACAGAAAAAAAAGTATCTATAGTTAAAATGCCAGTTGTCAGTTTAGTACACACATATGTGCGCACATACATGTAAATATATACACATAAACATGCACATACATACCTAAGCACATACATACACCTAACACGTAAACATACACAAATACATTTCTATGCATCGAGGCAATCACAATATATGCGCGTTCTATAAAAATGCTGTGTGATGTTCTGAAAGACAGAATAATTAATGAGCAAAGGAAATTCGTGACAACTCTGTTAGTATGTGTTGCTGCTTACAGTTTCTAATGAAATATTGTAACGATGTTTTATTAAATATTAATATTGCATCGATTTATTAAATATTGCATAAATATTCGCTACAAGGACGTGATTCCTAAACGGATGCGGGCATCCATCGTGTATAAGTTTAGTTGTGTACAGTGTACATCTGGCTATGTCGGCATGACGACTTTGCCATTCTATATTAGGATTGCCCAACACCGTGGAGTCAGCTACCGTAGCGGAAGACCTCTGACCCAACCGCCTCATTCATCTATCCGCCTTCACAGCGAGCAGTGTTGTGACCGAGTAGCAGAGGAAAATTTTTCGATTTTACGCACAGCATCAAATAATTTAGATTTACGGATTTTAGAATCTCTTTTTATCTCTAAAGAAAAGCCAGAACTCAATAGCGCAAATAGTTCTTACCCATTGCAAATCTACTTGTAGATTTTATATGCCCATGTATTTTGTATAGAAAGACTGATTTAGTTCTTTATTTTATCTTTGCAGACTGTTAACTGAGGATGGAGCTGGTTTCCGAAACGTTTTATAGAACTGACTTAGTGTTAAATTTATAGTTCGTGTGAAATCTTAATTCAACATGATTTCAATACGTGGTGCATTCTTCGTTTTTAAATTCCTAATGATCATTCGCCTTAAGAAAAGTAACTTTCCTGACTTGATAATTTAGTTATGTAAGTTAATAAGGTAGCCAGCAGTCTGGGAGAAGCTGCAGTTTTTTTTATCTTTTTCTTTAACTACAAAATGGCTGCAGCCAACATTTTGCCTTAAGAAAGATTAAACTGCTAGACTGGCGCCTCATAAGATGTAAACAGATAGCTTGTATCAAGAAATTCGTACATTGACAGTGCACAGATCAGATTCTTGTTTTTTTGGCTGAGAGACAGAGTACAATTTTTTGAATGGCAATAATGTGTCGGCTCCTCACTCATGAGCTGTGCTGAGCAAGTTGCGCCAGTCAGCAGGAGGAAAGCCTAGAGTTAAAGCAGTCTGAAAATACGTCCAGAACTTTGTGTGTTCACTGCCCGTGTGATTTTGTATACTCGGGGTGATAGCAAACATGTACTTGTTGCTCTGTGGACGGTTCACCTGTATCTGAATTGAGTAATTTTAGAACTTGTCGACACAAATGATAGTCAGAATTTTTCACAAATTTAGTACAATGATCCAACTTGAGTTTAGCTAATTTTGAGCCCAAATGAATTCAGCAACTCCTAGAGCATTCACTCAACATTATTATAAGAAAAATGGGCAGGAACCTGTGCTGACTCATTTTAACAGTTTTCAGCGTTAGGCTCATCAATGAGATAGCCAGGATGATGTTAAAAAATAATTATAGCTGATCTGCTGTATTCATGTACATTAACTTTAAGCTCTGAATATTCTACGGCTGAATAAGCCGTCGTGCTTGCCTGTAAAATTTAGGTGAATGGTAATTGCTTTTCTCTTTTTAGTGTTGCCTCTGCATCAGAGACCTAACCTTTTCTGAAACCCCTTTCAACAGGTAGAGTAAAAAGGCTTATTGAGATAGCCTCATTTATGTAGGTTGAAAATAGAGTCGTGAGAGTACCGCCCCCGATTGTTTGTGAGTATATATGTTAAGGCGTGTCAGTTGTCCCACTGAGGGTGTAAACCCTTGACCACAGCGCATATATTTAACAGTTTAGAAAATGTTACGAGAAGCTAAAGAAATAACCTCCAGGCGCATGTTTACGAAATTGGATTTTGTACAATGCTGTGTGCTCCGCACAAAGTTTAAAATATGTTGCCAAGTTAGGAAATTTACTTTTCTGTTCAGATATTCCAATAGCCGTTCATTGTGTTATGTGTTTGGCCTTTGACAAATTATCACTGATATGTGCGTGAGTAGACTGTCCTCCAATGATCCTATGTGTGTGTTACAAGATGTGTTTTACAGAATGTGCTCCCCAGTTAAAAGGTGGTGCCTTTTTCTGTCCAAATATTCCAATAGCTGTCCTACTGAGTTATGTGTTCGGCCTCGACATTTATCATTGATATGTTCAGGAGTCCTTACGAGTTTTTCTGAGCGTGGAGTACTATCCGTATCGTTGTTTCCCAGAACTGAAATTCTTGCTGACATGGGTCTGCACGTGAGTTTCCAGACTCTGGAGACTGGCGTGATGGATTACTGTCATTGAGATACCTTAGTTCTAGCGTTGCTTAGTTGCCTTTCATACTTTAATCAGTTGCTCCTCATCTATATTTTTGAACTAGGAGTTTCCTTATTATGTAACTATTCCTCGTTTTGTTGCCGAACCTGAAAATGTCCCTGTTGTGCAGTTTACGGCGTCACGGGTCGAGAAATAAATCCGAAAAATTTATAAGTCTTTTGGAAGTCCTTTGATGTCCGTTCAATTGGGTCGGAAGTAGCGAAGACCTAGGATCCGCCACCCAACCCGAAATGAATATATTTTATATATATATTTTATAAATACTGTACACTAATCAAGTGAAATGAAGTATAAGGTTGTGACACATTTACCTATCTACGTACGCATAGCTTCCACAAGTACACATATACACTAGTAAGCATGTGCGCAAATATCAGCGTAGCTGAGGGAGAGCACACTGCACCACTCTCAGGGAGACTCAACTCTCTGGGGACTCCGCTCTCAGGGGGACACAACTCTCAGGGGGACACAACTCTCAGGGGTACACAACTCTCAAGGGGACACAACTCTCAAGGGGACACCACTCTCAGGGGGACACAACTCTCAGGGAACACCACTCTCAGGGGGACACATTTCTCAGGGGGACACAACTCCTTTTGTATCATCATTATTCGAAATTAACAGTTTTTCTGTCTTTTTTTCTCGTGCCTATAGGAAGCAACACCGCAGGGGGGGAGCTGAGAGATCCCGAGTCGGAGTCAAGTTAGGCCTTCCTTTTGCTGGAATAGAATGTGTTTGTTGTGCTGTGATGCGGACAGTCTTTGTGGTGGCTGTATATAGCCCTGTAATTTTTTCTTTGATTTTTATCCTGTTTTTTCAACTTCTCTTGTTGTTACTCTACGCTGGGTGTGGGGACACAATTTGCGTGTAAATTCCTCCTTCCATTAATTTCGTTTTAAATGGTGTCTTCACCCTTCCTCTCTTAAGAACATTTCTGTAGTGGTTAGGGACCACAAAACTAGATTATACTCTAATCGTGTGGAGGAGCAGGTGGGCTACGAGTTTCTTCCCGTTGGGAAAATAAGAAAGCAAAATCAATTCCAGGCGCCACTCAGCTACGTGAAGTAGAAGTCAGGACGGCTTCTTTGAAATCAAGCCTTTCGAAACCGAGTATGCGACATGTGTCAACTTCAATGGGTATAAATCAGTTTTTATAATAAACGAAGAGGATTCAGCACTGCCCCAAGGCCTCCAACACTGTCCTCCACACTGCCCAAACACTGCCCTAACACTGCCCCAACACTGCTACCCCTCACGACGGCCGCTCGTGCGCTAGTGAGGTGTGCAGCACACGCCCCTCCGGCCAGCTGGTGCGCTGGGGAGAGATAAGTCTGCGTGTTGCAGGTGGAGGAAGATAAGGCCGCCTACCGCAGATGGAAAGAGATAAGCTTCCTGCTGACGCCACATACAACCAGTGAGGGCCAAAATAATACAACACGTTGAATAAATCGTCAGATTCCAAGCTTCTAAACCACGTACAATTACAAAAATTGGACGTTATATCAACAATTGTATATTATTGTAGGATTTATCCAGAATTTTTAATACCTGCTACTCTTTGGCAACCGAACTTTTGGCAGCATTCATCTTCAATAACGTATCATTGGTGCAGCAGCTCTCGTTCTGAAAGCTCGTAAGCATGGGTAAGAATAAGGACATCAGCCAAGACCTTCGCGAACGTATTATAGAGCTCCACAATGAAGGTTTGGGATATCGGAAGATATGAGCACAACTGTGTGTTACTATTACCTCGGTTTGAACCATAATACATAAGTGGAAATGCCGGAATACGACTCTAAGCAAGCCTCGAACTGGCCCTCCACGGAAGATTAAGGTGTTCGAAAATTGGTCCAGATAGTGCAGAGCACTCAAACTACTCTGGAAGAATTGAAGGATTATTTCAAGGTATCTGAGATCGAAGCCAGCTAACATACGATCAGCAGGGCACTACGCCGTGAAAATCTTCGCTCCCAAACCTCTCGTAGGACACCTATTCTCCAGAAACATCGCGTCAAGGCCAGGCTGAAGTATACCAACAACCATTTGAACAAGCCAGTAGCGTTTTGGAACTCAGTGCTGTGGTCAGATGAAGCCAGAATCGAACTATTTGGAAGAAGCGGCAAAAACCATTTTTGGAAGCAACAAAACGAAGAGTCTAAACTAAAGTGCACCATACCCACAGTAAGTTTGGAGGTGGCTCAATCATGGTGTGGGGATGTTTCAGCTCATCAGAGGTAGGTAAACTCCACGTCATTGAAGGAACCATGAATGGCAGAAAATATCGTAAAATATTGGAAGAGCAACTCCTACCTTCAACTCGTTTGTTAAAATTGAAACGTTGATGGACCTTCCAAGACAACGATCCAAAGCATCCTGCAAACGAAACCAAGGAATGATTGAGGATAAAGAAGATAAACATTTTAGAATGGCCAAGTCAATCCCTGGGTTTGAATCCGATCAAAAACTTGCGAAGGGGCTCCTCAGGGGGGACCGCTACCAAAAGGAAAATGTGAGGTCCTGAGCTGAGAGTTAGGTAGGCCTTCTTTTTTCTGAAATAAAATCCTTTTTGTTTTGTTAAGAACCATCTTTTTTCGTTTCACTGCTGTCCTGTTTTTCAGCACCTCTGACTCTCTTCTCCAACTTTATCTTGTTTCACAACCTTCCTTCTTATCTTAATGTTTCTATGCGCCCGGGATCCCTAGCGGGAACACCCTTTGTGCTTAGATTCCACTCTTCCTAAACTCCATACTAAATGGTGCCTTCATCCTTCCTCTCTTGGAACATCTTTGTCGTGGTAAAGGGAGGCCAAAACTTTCTTATATAATAATAATATAATGTAAGCTCAGTAAAGGAAATGCTCCTTTAATTTAAAGGATATGCGGCTCTTGTAAATCAGACTTGATGTCTATCTCTCACCTCTAATCTTTTTAAGTGAACTTCGGTGAGCGAGGAGATTTTTACTGGTCTAAGTGCCTCTTTACGACGGGAGGGCTTCCCGGTCTAATCGTTTGATAACCGCAACTCGCTTATGATTATCACACCAGTTTTTATGCTCTTTTGTAAAGCTGTAAATAATTTGCATGCTATCAACACCTGCTCTGAGGGGATACATATCTTTTTGGCTAGAACAAGCGCACACTTGAGCCTCAAGTTGATGGTCAGGTAAATTTTTATATTGTAAATTTCTCTAAATTTCCGTAATTAAAATTATCACTTTGGACCATAGTTGAATCTCTCTGTACGTGCCAAATTTTTGTAAATAGTCGCAACTAAGATGTGATATCCGGCCACAATGTTATTCCATTTTATCCATGTACACATGTCTGTATAATGCTGAAGAGTTGTATTGTTCCTTACCTGACTGTAAGGAACTGACTGTAACCTGAGTTTTCTTAAAAATTTCTAAGAAGAAATTAAAAACCAGTTCAATTTTAAGTTTTTCGAAGTCTTTTTTCCTTTTAATTATTTTTTCCGAATAATTTCTTACGATTACAGTGAGCTCGAATGTCATTTTCGATGTAGTAGATGGTAGGTTGTTTTTTATCTTTTTATTTTACATACTTATATATTTTTTATATATGTTCATTTTCGATAAGTTCATATATTAATATCAATTGTTAAAATAAAGGACGTCTTGGTAGTGAAGTTTCCATTTTTTCAAAATTTTGGGACCAGCAAAGACAAATTTAATTTTTTGACCCTAGCTTTCGGCTAGATTAGCTCTAGCCTTCATCAGGGGAACGATGTATTTTTAAACAAAACCTCTTATGGTATCCACGTGTATCTAGTATACAAAACATTTTATTAAATTTTCAGATGCAAGCCGAAAATCATTGATCAAGGGCGACTGATGAGCAAAGGAAGAAACTGCGGGGGGACATCAAGGTGACGATTAATTTTGTTTGGTTCCTAAACACTGTACATTGCTTCGACAATTTTTCGGGCGTATTAATTTTTAACATTTTATAAGATAGATACATTTTCAAAATCAAAAGATGGTTATCTTCTTCGGAATGCTAATAGACAAGGGATAACCTATTCTTCCTCTGCAAATTCTTAGCATGCTCATCAATTCGTTGTTAAAGATTTCTACCCGTTTCCCCAATGTAACATGCTTAACAATTTTTACATTATAATTTATATATAAGATTACTTTTTTCACATTTCTATCGTTTATCTTTAAGTCTGATTAGGCTGTTTTTTATTGTCTAAGTCCTGCTATTTAGTCTAAGTATATAATAGTATATTAGACTATAATAGTCTAAGTACCTGCTATTTAGTCTAAGTACCTGCTATTTAGTCTAAGTATCTGCTAGACTATTTCAGCTATCATCTCTTATCACAGAGGAGGAGTGTAGCGAAATCCCTTTATCAGAGAGCAGTTAATATTTGTAGTGAGCAAAATTTGAATTAAGAACTTTCAACAGTGGATTAATTATTGAAATAGAATAATTTTCCTTCTTAACTACGTAATAGCAGCCGACTAATGATTGGTGGAAATAATCAAAACCTCCCCATACTTCGATAAAGAAACGAAAATTCCTAACACCCCCTGAAATATGTTAGCGTCCCGTATATTAAAGGTTGTTCTGAAAGAGTCCAGCGAATCTTAAAACCATTCAATGTTAAATTGGCTTTCAAATCTTCGAATACAATAAAAAACAGCCTAATCAGACTTAAAGATAAACGATAGAATTGTGAAAAAAGTAATCTTATATATAAATTTTAATGTTAAAATTGTTAAGCATGTTACATTGGGGAAACGGGTAGAAATCTTTAACAACGAATTGATGAGCATGCTAAGAATGTGCAGAGGAAGAATAGGTTATCCCTTGTCTATTAGCATTCCGCAGAAGATAACCATTCTTTTGATTTTGAAAATGTATCTATCTTATAAAATGTTAAAAATTAATACGCCCGAAAAATTGTCGAAGCAATGTACAGTGTTTAGGAACCAAACAAAATTAATCGTCACCTTGATGTCCCCCCGCAGTTTCTTCCTTTGCTCATCAGTCGCCCTTGATCAATGATTTTCGGCTTGCATGTGAAAATTTAATAAAATGTTTTGTATACTAGATACACGTGGATACCATAAGAGGTTTTGTTTAAAAATGCATCGTTCCCCTGATGACGGCTAGAGCTAATCTAGCCGAAAGTTTGGGTCAAAAAATTAAATTTGTCTTTGCTGATCCCAAAATTTTGAAAAAATGGAAATATATTAAAATGTGTGTGTACGTACGTAGGTTTATGTATATCTACGTAAATAGATATACATGTTTCTATTTCATTTCTTCACGCGAAAACCATCCGGTTAATTAATTTTATTGCACTAGCGAAATGATTTAATAATAGATCTATCACTTCCCCAGAGGGCGTTTCTGTGAATCGGAAAAATTATAAATGCAACTATTGAAATAAAGTGCAATTTGAGCATATGAAGCGAGGTAAAATTTTCTTTCTGTCCGTATGTTGAACAAGGTAGAAATTTTGATGCTGAGTATATGCTTGTTTGTTTACGCATTTCTGCCAAAATTTTGCAGATATTTGCTAATCGTGAGTGATATCCTGTTTACACTGTATCTCCATTTTACCCCATGTACCCATGTCCGCATGATGTTGCAGAGAATATCGAGAGGATGTGAAATACGTTTTTTTTGTTTGTATCCTTTACGGTAACTTGAGTTTCTTAAAAATTCTTTTAGGAAATTAAAAACCATTTCATTTATACGTTTTTCAAAGTATTTTATCCTATTCCTTATTTTTCCTCAGGTATCATACGATTACACAGAAGAACTTGACTGTCATTTTAGATGTAGCAAAAGCAAGATTGTTTATTATGTTGATTAGTATTTTTCTTATATTCATTTTTAATACGTATATATATGAATATGTGTGTGTAAGTGTGTGTATGTGTGCGCACGCAAATATGAATGTCTATGTATCTGAGTGTGCACATGTACAGGTTCGCACATATATATGAAGACACATATGCAAATATATGTTTCTATTTCTATTTTTCGCGTAAAAGCAAAACCTCAAGACACATTACATTTTACCTAAAGCTCTGCGATCAGTTAACACTGAACCACATTCCAGAAATAAACAAATTGATTGCGTTTGCTTAATGATTCATAAATCGATCTATCACGACCCCGAAGGGCATTTCTGTAAATAGATGAAATTAAAAGTATAAACAAACATTTTTCATTTCATTTGAGTGTAAGTTTGTTTACGCATTTCTAGATGTGCTTGCTATGTTGCGCGATGTTCTTTATAAATTACTTTGTGACTAACCTTTTCTCAATACTTGATTGTCATTTACGATGGTGTTTCAATCTGCTCCGGTATAGCGTTTTTGTCTTTTTCTTACTTCGATAATTCCACTCATAACTTTGGAGTTCCGAAAATTCTTCAGTAGTATTTGAATTATTTATAAGTTGTCAGCCATCTCTTGGAATATAAAATATCTAAGAGATGATATTTTTCATTTCTTATTCAACTACCCCTTGACAGAGTTCAACTATTAGCACGCCACGTATGGTTTGTGTATTAGTACGCCTTGTATAGTTTGTCTATTAGTATGCCTCGTATGGTCTATCTATTGTATCTATCTATTTGGGCTCGCGATAGCCATGTGCTAGAGGTTCTGCCGCCGTGCGGCAGAGACCCGGGTTCGAAACTCGGCGCTGGCGGTGGCGATTTTCTCTGTTGGGTATAGGAGAAAAATTCCAAGCACAATACCCCACTCTACCCATGTGTCTGAAATGGGTACCGGTCTTGACCGGGGGAAAGCGTCATGGCGTCCTGGCGTTAGTTATAAGGCATTTGAAAATCCAATGTACAAGGTGATATGTATCAGGCTTGATTGGAAATAAAGCATCCGTAGATGCCTTCATTATTATTGTACACCTCTGATAGTTTGTATATTAGTACACCTCGTATAGTTTGTCTATTATTATGCCTCGTATGGCTAATCTATTTGTACACCTCGGATAGTTTGTCAATTAGTACTCTTCGTATGGAACTTTTGTTTTAGGACGTCTTATATTGAGAAATTTTTTAAAAGCTAATATGTTAGCATGTATCTCATGTGACAACTTGGAAATAAACTGTTTTTCTTTTATTTTTGTTTTTCTTTATGGTCTTCCTTTCCACAGAACTTTTTTCGGGGTTCATTAATCTGCATTCAAGAACTGACTCTTTAATTCATCTTTTATCTTGTTTCATAAACTTGCTCACTCTTTCGTAACACACCTGGTGCATAGATTCTCCGTTTCCCTAACTCCACATTAAATGGTACATTCCACTTTTGGGAACGCCTTTGTTGTAGTTAGGGATTCTTGAACTAGCTCGTCTAAGTTGGTGTTTGCCCCTGTGTTGTAACCGTAGCTACTTACCAAAATACTTGATTTGTGCCCGTCCGCCTCATGGTGTGCTAGGTCAATTCTGGTGCAACAATACTTTCCTCAGTCTTTCAGTAGCAATACTGCTGTAACTGCCCGTCCGTAGCAATCCTGCTGTCGCTGCTGTCAGGGCAATTCTATCATAGAGATTGATCGATCGCTGTCCAGTAATTTCAAATTTTCATTCACAAAAAAACATTGCCGTCGGTACCAATTCGATAATGATTAATTACTGATCCTCAAAAATTGTACAATCTTGAAGCAGCCTAAGATAGGCAATAGGTTTAAGTTAGTTTGTAATCGTACGCTATGGAGACTGGCGCCCCAAAAGGTGCCTTTTAGGTTGCCTCGGCTATTGTAGAATGGCTTTCAGGGATCACTTCACATCTTCCATTTACATGGAATTAAAGTTATTTAAACAATTTATTTACCACAAGGGATACAGAGGTAGATTGTTTGAGTCTAGTACAATGGTCAAATATGAGTAGGGCTACCTGTGGGCCCAAATAAGTTCAGCGACTTCTAGGGCATCCTACCATCAACGTTATTCTAAGATGTACAATAATGTTTAACCTAATTCACTTAACCTAGTTTCACGTTAGACTGATCAATGTTATGCATTATACTGATCAATGACATAGTTAATTTGACATTCTATGCTTCACTGTACAAAATAGTTTATACGGGATAGATGTTAGCATTATATTCTATAAACGATTTAAGCGCAGACTGAAGATCAACGATATTAACCTTGGCAAATTACCCTATCAGGACCAATCAAGTAGGAGACAAGATTTGACTTGGTTATCTTACACGACTAATATTCTGATAGGAAATGAGATTCAAGGTTTATTTTGAATACTTTGTAAGAATTACTTTCACGGATCTCTGCAGAGATTTAGTTCCAGGTTTTGGTTCCTACGAAGAAGATGCTGTATTGTGACCGAGCTTTCGAATAATAAGGAAGCATGAAGTTACTTCTATTACGGGTTAAATGGTCGGGATGACCATTTTGTGCAGTTAATAGTAGTTTGAGGTCTTTGTCGTCATTATTAATCAATGTTTTATATATGAAATTACATATGGAGAGTTTGTAGAGATCCGTAAGGTTGTGTATTTGTAAACTTTTAAATTAATTGTGTGAGCATTATATTTTAGTTTCTTTATCGCTCTGATGGCTCTTTTTTGCAGAATAAAAAGTATATTGGTTTCATTTTTCCGTATTGTAATTATGGTGAAAAAAGCATTCGGTAAAGTATTTGGAATGCTTTTTCAGGCAGAAAAATTTTCACTTTATGGAGGATTCCGACAGATTTAGATAGCATAGCATCCTCAGCCTACTGTTGTCCTGTTATTCAAGCCCAGCTAGTCATTCTTCTTTTCTTTCATTCTTTTCAATATTGTATTTGTATTTTTCTTCTATTTTTTCAATCTTCTTTTGTATTCGCGCTTCTCCTCAGGGGGATACAACTATTGCATCTATGGGAATTAGCGCTGCCAGGGGGGAAATGTATGAGGACTCGAACTGAGAATTAGGTAGGCCTATTTGTTGAAAAAAAATATTATTTGCAATGTTAAGGACCACCTTTTTCGGTTCACTGCTGTCCTGTTTTTCAGTACCAACTACTTTCTTATTCAACTTTTATCTTGTTTTATGAACTTCTTTTCCACCTTACTGTTTGTATGCCCCTTCTTCTGCGTAGATTCCGCATTTCTTAATATCCATAGCAAATGGCACCTTTCTCCTTTCTCTCTTCGATACGCTCTTTTTTTACCAGTTAGGGAGGCTTAATCTAACATGTAATCTAATCTTGTATTTGCGCTGTGCGGAGGTGAACAGACTGTCGTGGTACTGTCGTTTGACGCGTAACCGCGGCGTCAAACATTTCAAAATGTGAGGGAATGAAAATTTCCCACAGCCCCAAACTCGAACTGAGTATCCGTGAATGTGCTTCCTACCTCAGTCAATCGCGAATCTGGAAAACAGTCTTCAAATACATTTAGTTATGATTTATTTTATCGCGCAAAAACAGCCTGGTGCTTTCTGTAAACTCTATCTCCACTCGAAGTTTGTGTAGCAGCCCTCAACGCCGCCTCCCTCCGTCGTCAACCGCAACTCCCTACTCACTCTTCTGCGTCCCCTTGTCACCTCCACTGGCGTGAAATAGAACAAATATACCACGAATACCAGCGTGGAAACAAAAAAGACCCGATACAATAGCAAACTTGAAAGTTGTGAAGAATAACATTGAATACAGTGATAAATTTTACGCACTTCTCATCTGTTATCGCGAAAATATTATGTTGACTGTCTATGACTTCAATTTTGACCTTTAATCTACAAAATTGTGCTCAAATTCCTTTACCAGTAAATAACTGTTTTTTTATTGAGACCTTTTGGTGAAATAGGGGCGTAAAAAGTGATAGTAGGGAAAACAAATTCTGTAAATGTGAAATGTTGTGAAAATGAGTGAGTAAAATGGGAAATCCTGCAACAATAGACGTCTATGAGGGCCCTGCTTCGCCAAGTCTGCTCCCATACTCCTTCCCCCCTCCCCCCTCCCTTTTCAACCCACCCTCTCCTCCACACTTCCTTGTTCTTCCCAAGCCTGTGGTTAAATGAATGTAGCGCAACCTTGTTCGTATACGGTATCCTTCATTTTCCTCGACCATCAGAAAGCGATGCTTTTGGGTGTTTATGAGTCTGGTGTCTTTTCATCGTCTGGCAGTTTGTTTTCATCGAACTTTAAAGGCGATATCTCCTATTTCTTTAATCTTTACGAACAGCAAGATCTCACTTATCTTTCAATTGATTTCCTTCTCGTTGAAAGTTAATCGCCCAATTTCAACTCAGTGAGCAAAAAATTAATTTTTCTTTTTCTCTATCAATCTCGCAATGTATCCATGTAGAACTCCCTTAACTATTCGGAAGGTTTACCCATCTGAAAATAAAATAACATCCTCCAGTGCAGTTTCGTACGAAAGCTTTAGTACGAAGCATAATGCAACAACAATAAAGCGGAAAGGTGGGAAACAAAAAGTCGCATCGTGAAACTACCAGTTCAAGGGCTTCACACGCTCAAAACCACAAACGCTTCTAAGACGTTCATGAAGTTTGATTTCAACAAATGCTTCTCAACCCCTAGAGCACCACCAGTGATGACCGCAAAATCAGAATCATCCGACACGGGTGAAAATCTTTCAAGCACTGCTTGCAATTATTAAAAGTACGTTTTACCTTCTCAAGTTACGACACCATTTACGTACACACCCGAAGCGAGTTCAAGCAATTGCACATAAGCAACACTCGACCTAAAACCCGACACATTAAACTGTACTTAAGAAGATCCATCATCCACAAAGTCAACAGCCTCGAGTAAAACAGATACCTCATCGCTCGGTGTAACTGCTGCAGCACCGCCAGATCCTTCGTTTCGTCCCAGCGATTGCGTAATGGCAACATCTCCTCTGTCCTGCGTCAGTGAGAAAGCTCAAAATTGTTTGCCACTGACGAATACACCAACACCAACGCTATCGTAAGAACGCGATAAAATTTTAGATGTGAGCGACCATTTAGAAAGTAAAAGGGGTAATTTTAATTTTAATTTGAATGATAAATTGTGTGTTGGCATTTCAGGCGGCGGAGTTATGTTTGATAATGCATGCGCAGCACTGATACTGGCAGTAAAATACCTCAGAGCGTAAACTGCGAGGATAACGTAAGAATTTCAGAGGAGAACAATACAAACAAACCTGTTACCGCTTTTGATGGATACTTACACCCTCTCCAAATGACTCGTTCCCAAACTGTTCAAGAAATAAATAACAAGCCGTCTCTTACAGCTGCATTTCTCAATAAAGCTTTGAGACAAAAATGTCCCCCAAGCCCAGCGTTGATTTTTTATACTGTATCAAATATTCAAATGATTACAGAGCAGCTTTTTGCTTCAAAGTATTGTATCAGCGCTCACGATTTTACGCTATGGTAGCTGCGAGTACCCATCTTAATACAAAATCCACACTAGACACTTTTCTTGTTGGAGACAATTGTCTCACAGAAATCAACGGAAATGACATTAATAGCGCATGCAAAATTCAAACCATAACTTCCGAACGTTTCAATGATCTCTATGATGAGATTGAACGCGCACCTTCTTTTAGGAAACATATAATCAGTTTCAAAGGTTTGAGCCTCTCGTCCCATAACCTTTCTTTCGATACCGTCGTGCGGTCGACGTGTGGGTTCGATGCAAAAGGGGGCTGTCGTCTGCGCAGCTACTTCTCCGGGGCGCTAGCTTTTCCGCGCAGCTGCACTTCCTGAGATTCGTGTGGTTCCACATACGCTGTGATTAATCCGTTAGAGCAACGGAAAGAATTTCTGTTTGTACTCAACTACGGCGGTACCGTTATGAAGACGAGCAACTGTCTGCGCCGTAATTTGTCCGGTAGGGCTTCTCAGGATAAGACCTGATTCGCCGAACTACGACAGTTGTAGTCGTGAGTGTGTACACAGTCACGGAAAAAGCTGAGCAGAATAAAAAAACTAACTTGCGAATTAAAGGGTATGAAAAAATTCTTCGAAAGTAAATCACTGAAGCCAAACAAACTCATTTCCACCAGGAACTATTAACGGCTAAAAATAACTTGAAACAACCTCAAGAAATCATTAGTGAGGTAGCCCAATTTGAAAACTTAGATCGTAAAAATAATTTTGAAAATCCCTCGGCAACAGCCACGAATTTCAACACATTCTTTTCAAAAGTAGGGGCTCAAATTTTCAGTGAGGTGTTTACCAATCCAAATGAACTGTCAATTGAGAATTCATCCCCAGCTTCATCCTCGAGGGCTGATGTCAGATGGAGACCACGTTCTATCGAGTTACCGGAGTTAAGAAATATCTTATACTCACTAAAAAACACAAAGGCAGTTGGACATGATGGTATCACTCTTCAACATATCAAAGACAGTTTCCTGGTCAAGGGACCAAGAATTCGTTTGATAATTAATATATCAATAGCAACGAACACGTTTTCAAACCAATGGAAACGCTCCATTATCAGACCGTTGCATGAAAGGGGTGACCTAAATACAGCATCAAACTACAGGCCTACCAGTCTTTCACCTGTCATGTCCAAAATATCGAAGAAAGTGGTGACAAATCAACTGTCATTTCACCTGGACGAGTCAAATCTACTCCACCGAAATCAATATGCCTATAGAAGAATTGTCGCAAATCCAGCCATTGCTCGTTACTTAAGTCCTGCAAGTTACCCAACATCTTGCATAATAAGGGACTCAGCAGACTTTGTTACCTTAAAATGAGCCTTAATAGTAAAACGCTGCTAATTTATGACAAAGCGGGGCAATGGTGGGAGTGCTTCACTTTTCCTGGCGACTAACATCGTGAACATAAATAATTTGTTCATCTTATCTTCTTGTCGAATCCGAACCCTTATCGACGGATTTGCGCAAGATGACGTGAGAGCTGCGTCTGGCTCGCCACGTCAGATCTCTACCAGACTCGGTCGTGAGCGCATGTGCTTATGCGCGCTCTGCCTGACCGGTTCCGACCCCTACTTCCGGGGGCATTTTGCCCTAAGACAGCCGGCTATAATGAAGAAGGTTTCGCCTGAAACATTTTCTTCGAAAGCTCTTCAGGTGAGCCTCCTATTTTTTTGTTCCCTTTGTCATAAAAAGCGTTTACTTGCAGTGTTCCCTGACCTTCTTAAGGCCAGTTGGCAAGAGTATGTCCTTTGGAGCTAGTTAATTCTAGAAGTTGCGCCGTTTGGTCGGACGGCGGGACAGAATACTAGCACTAAAGACGCTCTGCTCAATATCTCTGAAAAAATATACAGTGACATCGATCAAAAGAATGTGTAACACTCTTGCTGCTACTCGATCTCTCTAAACCGTTCGATAGCGTCGAACATGATAGACTTCTACGAAAAATGTTGAACTTAGGAGCAGACACGCTATGGTTCGAAATTTACTTGTCAAATCGGTCTTATGCAGTACGCTTAGAAAACAAATTGTCCCCATTCATTCAAAACAATTTTGGTGTTCCCCAAGGATCCATTCTTGGTCCGCTGCTGTTTTCTAATTTCATTAATGATTACCTTTCAACTCCAACGCTTTCTCACACACGGATCTCAATGTATGCCGATTATGTTCAAATTGCAATAACAAGTTTTGTATCGGAAGTACCACAGACGCGAATTAAATAACTCACTATTATCCCAGGGATAACTCACATAACCTAGCTCATGGATAAAAAATTATTACTGAATATTCAGTACCCCATTGCTGCATACTTGCTGAAAGGAGCATCAGGAGTCAAAATGAACTAGGTTTGCTATATGTGTTGAATCAATTCCCGGGTACATAACTAAATGTGTCAGAAACCGAGCGTGCACAGTTATCAAACATTCAAATAATTGAGCAAACACAAAATACCTTAGTAAGAACAAATGACAATATCAAAGCAGGCAAAAAATTTTTGAATACAGAGTTACATTAAGACACCATAATCTTGAGATTATCATAAAAGATAAGCAGTCACTTCAGCCAAACAGGCTGCGCCGGCATTCCGCATTAGCACAGGCGGATCGTGGCGATGTTGTCATCATGTCGCTGAACGAAATCAGAGTGAACCCCAGTGTTTCCACGAGCAGGGTAATTACCCTATTTTAGGGTAATCAGAGCCTTCACGGGGTAACGATGGGGTAGTACTTTTTCATAGGGTAATCGAGGTATTAATAGGGTAAAATGTGCAGAAATAGGGTAATTAGAGGGTTTTATGCCTACCGAAAGGTTACATAGTTATCAATGCATAAAAACACGTAGGAAAGCATCTATCGTTGTATTGTCGTCGTTTGAAAATACTCTAGAACTCTTTCCCAATCACGATCCGTATAGGCATCTCCATTTGAAACATGTTCAAAGCGAGACTTATTACGTACGCACGTTGCGTTGCAGGCTGCAGCAAGCAGCATACGCCTGAGCCCTGGCCAGGGATGTCAACTTAGCTAATTTCTCGCTAGATCTAGCTAATTTTTAAGTAAACTAGCGGAGAAAAAATCAGTCTATCGGATATCTATAAATCTAGCTTGAAAATGATGACTGCGAATTTCTAGCCGAATTCCGTGTTCATGCATTCCTTTGCAAACATTCATTTGCAACTCTGTTGAAGAAT
The DNA here is from genome assembly GCA_030386875.1 of Morinoia aosen. Classification (NCBI taxonomy): domain Eukaryota; kingdom Metazoa; phylum Arthropoda; class Malacostraca; order Amphipoda; family Talitridae; genus Morinoia; species Morinoia aosen. The sequence goes on from CM059580.1 coordinate 39,306,705, forward strand.
AACATTCCTAATGTGATAATTATTAAATGTTCATGCCATTTGATCCATTTAGCTGCCTCCCGTGCATGTTTGAAATTACCTAAATTCATTGAAGACTTTTGTAGAAATGTCTATTCTCACTTCAGTCTAAGTGCCAAGCGTCAGAATGCATTCAGAGAATTTCAAAAATTTGTAGAATTAGAGCCGCGCAAGATACTAGCTCCCGGTCAAACCAGGTGGCTATCGCTGGAAGCGTGCGTAACGCGATTGTTAGAGCAATGGGATGCTCTTAAACTCTATTTTAACGAACTCGCATTTTCTGATCCTACCCACATGAATGACAGCACCGTGCAAGCCTTCAGAAACGAGTTCACCATTGCTTACCTTGAGTTTCTTAAACACAATCTTAGTAGATTTAATTCATTTAATAGGCAATTTCAATCTGAGCCACCAAACTTCTTTAATGGGAAAAAGGAAGTTAATAAATTTTTGAAAATATTGCTACTGACGTACTTAAGCCAATTTACGTTAAATCTTGTGCCATTGACAAGCTGCATCCATCCTCTCCAGATTTTTTCAGTAAATCTCATTAAAAATGAGCGAATATATATGGGCGTCAAAGCGACAGAAACTGTTGACAAATTAAAATGCAATGCTACTCCCACTGAATTAGACAAATTTTTCACATCATGTAAATTTTTCTTGGTTGAATCGCTGAAACAAATTCATGAACGTTTCCAGTGTTCCGATCCAATTCATGACCTGATTGAATGCCTTAGTCCAGTTAATGCATCCAATCTTAACCCAAATTCACTGTCATCGTCTATGTTACAAATACCACAACTTAGGAAATTTGTTGATATGAATCTCCTCGATCGTGAATGGAGGGAACATTATTGTCTGGACGGGCTGACCACAGGAATGAATGTCACGGAAAACTGGAAACATGTTTTTGCTGCAAGAAATTCATTGGTGCGCTGTAATGTCTTCCCTTCAGTAACGCAGGAGTTGAGCGGTTTTTCAGTAAACTAAATTTAACGAAAACTGCTCAGAAAAATCAATTAAAAAATGAAACATTGTGCAGTTTAATGCACGCAGTGTATCACCTCCACAATTCGGGTGAAGATCTTCACACAATGATCCTGAATGATGGCATTCTGAAGGCCATGCGGTCAGTTAAATCAAATGCAACATGTTGGGAGTCATCATCACTTTTTAAACTCCGCTCTGAATAGGCAATGTGTATTATAAGCCTTGTTTTTCTCTTATGGTAATTTACTAATTGATTGTAATATCTTTCGATCAGGTTGGAAACGCGCCAACTACATTTTGATGTTTGGCAAAAATAACACTATCTTGTTCAATTGACTTGGTGCTTTTCCAACCTGAACGATAGACATATTACCGTATGTCAATAAATGGATATTAACCCTATCCGCCACAAGTGTTTTTTGACCATTTTTTCTTACTAAATTAAAACTTATTTGGTTAATGCTCAATCAAGCGGAAAAACATAAAAAGATAAGATAGCTGCTCAAATAAACTTTTCAAACAAATGTAATATGCAAAAATTGGATTAGTAGTCTTGTTAGACCAGAGAGGCCTTTTTCCATCTTGGAATAATGGAGTACGGCAACGATTTCAAGTATAGAGTGTGGGGTAAAGAAACACAGTAGTTAAACTAAGAACTACATGTATTGTACGTCCGTCGGGTACGGTGGCAAGAACAAGAAGGAAGAGCTCGATCGCTCTCCAGAGGCAGTTAACACATGAACATAGAAAACGGGACGGAAGTAGTTTAATGGGCGACTGCGACAACCTTCATATATGTATAAATATATATACTGAAGTTGGATCTCAACAAGTTTTAAGAAAAAACCATTTCTAAAAAATCACTGTGGGCAAATTTGCCCATACCCGAGGCGGATAGGGTTAAATGATGTATTTTCTTCTATAACCTATTTTCAAAATATTATAATTAACAATGCATCCAAACATGTCATATATCCTATCTAGGATGAATTCAATTGTGCTTAGGTGTACATTTATTTGATAATAGGCCTTTTATTTGTTTTTAAATTTTTTTGATGGATTACATTGTTGATGAATGAATATTTTGCAGTTTTCTTCAACAACCATTTTCTCAACATTTCTTATGCTAAGCGCTGCTTGCAAACGTAGCATATAAACTTCCAGGAATGAGTTTATTTAAAGTTTTTGCAATTATTTGAAAATTTGAGTGTATAGGGTAATATAGGGTAATCGCGCATCTTAGTATAGGGTAAAGAAATCTCATACCGTGGAAACACTGGTGAACCCACTGTATGCTGATGATGTGGTTGTAGTTAGTGAATGTGGACATGAACTGCTAAGGGTGCGTTCACACTACGAGCGGAGCGAGCGGAGAGGAGCGGCGCGGAGCGGAGCGGCAATAATGCTTGTACATGTTTGAATGCAGAAACACTCGGCTGTTCACACCACAAGCGGAGCGGAGCGGCACGGCGCGGCGCTGAGCGGAGCGGCACGCTCGGGAAATTCGTTGGGATTTTTTGACGCTCGCGGCGAGCGTTTCTCCTCGGCTCCGCCTTTGGATCGTCATAACTTACAGGGGTAGAATTTTCGTTTGAGTTTAAAAAATCTAATATATAACTGGTAATTTGTACAACTAACCATATAAAAATTATAACTGATAGTGTAACATGTAATATTTTAGTGTAATTTTGCCCTTTTGAGTTCATTTTTCATTTATTTCTATTTTCTTCTGCTTTCTCTGATACATTACTTTATTATTGTTTCAGTTTAAGGAATTTAATTCTATTTTTCTCGTTTTTTAGTTTCATCTCTCTTGTGATGCTGTGTGTTTTACTTTATGATCTTGCTTAAAGAATAATTATGTACGATTTTTTAATAAAGTTTTCATTTTTTCCGTAAAATGGGAGGAAAAGGAGGCCGTATGATGATGAGGAAGATTCAACGAGTGTCAAATACACAATAAGCTGCAAAATTTTATGAGCTTGGGTGATTTTTTCCAATACGTACGGGAAACATGTCAGTATTTCGAGAACTTTTTGGTCAGAACAAGTCAGTATTTGTCAGTATTTTTCACTTAGCTTTCTCTGGCACAACCCTGAATTTCTGAAGGGAATTACTTTACTTGCCCTCACGTTAAAGTTACCACAAGACGTTTTTTTGTTCGTACTGGCCTACGAAAACCTGTAGTAATATCAAGTGATACAGCCTATATGGAAAGACTTTAATTTTGCTTAAACTACTTTGCTTTACATGTATCCTCAATAAAAATTTGTGAATTATTACTGAACAGCAAATTTATCTTATCTCGTTGGAAATTTTTCCTTCTATAAGGGATTGTAGTTCATCAAAAGTTGCCAGTTTCATCCGTAAATACTCGTAGAATTGCGATTCATCTCTCCTCAGTGCTCCGAAGAGATAGTGGTATTCTCCATAGCGATCTCTCCTCATGTTGATGGGATGGATCCAGTGATTCCGTTCCTGTTTCTTGCCGTCGAGTAACAGAAGCGCACTCACGGCACGCTCCATAGCGACTGATGCTTGTGTAGGTCGCTCTGCTCATCTCACATGTGAACACACGCGCCGCGCCGCTCCGCTCCGTGCCGCGCCGCGCCGTTCCGCTCCGCTCGCTCCACTCGTAGTGTGAACGCACCCTAAGGATGCTTGACATTGTGAATGGATATAGTACAGATTTCAAGATGAACTTTGGTGCTGACAAAAGTAAGGTTATGGTTATAAATAGTGATGAGACTGATAGAGACAGACTGTGGAATATTGGAGAAATCAAAATAGGTAGAACAAAAGAATTCAAATATCTTGGTTGTATGATAAGTGAAGATGAATTCACTAGAACTAAGTGTGAGAAAGTGGTAAAAGCAATGCAGTGGAGTGGACGGTTAAGTAGTGTGGCCAGATACAGAGCAAACATGTATGAATGTGTGAGAGGAATGTGGAAGTATTTTGCTGTACCTAATGTCATGTATGGTATGAGTGCTCTTGCCTGGAATGGAAGTGATCTTGAAAAGCTGGATGTAATACAAAATGAGATAGGATGGTTAGCATTGGGTGCTCCGAAATGGACAGCTACAGAAGCCATTAGAGGTGACTTAGGGTGGAGCCTATTTTCAGAAAGAATGATGAAAGCTGTGCTGAATTATAAGGTGAGAATTGAAAGAATGCAGAATAGCAGGTGGGTAAAGCGAATTTTTTAATGGAATCTGAGTGTAAGCTATTGGGAGAAAGTGTGTTGGGGGCATGCAAGGAAACGTAGTATGCAAAAGATTATTCATGTTAGAATTGGGAGACCTGTGGATGACTGGAGTTTAATAAATGTTTTTTACGTTTATGATCGTCGGGGTAGACTGTACGAGGATACCGAACCACCGAACGCAAATAATCTCGAGAAAACGTTTAAGATCACGATAACGAGAGGGGAATGACAACAATCTTTGGATTGACTCAGCTTGGATTTTTATTGGAGGAAACCGGGAGGACCGATGCGTTTCTTGATGATGAAGAGCTTGACTGAGATGGTGCAGTCCGTGCAGGCGAAGGCTCCGGCAAGTGATGACGTTGACTGGGGTGCGTGAGTGTTTTTGTGTGGAGGTCACTTTCAGAGTGCGGGCAAAATTAACAAGCCAGAGAATCAGGGCTTTAGGAATGGCTTCAAGTTTTAATTTGAGTTTAAGAATTATTACACACTGAAGACAATTGTCCGTAGTTGGAGCAGATGGATTATTTAGCCAGTAAATTATATAATTATACTGGGCTGAAATCAGCTCGCAAAACCGAGGCAAATGCCAGGCAGTAAGGTTGAGTTTAGAGTTCGACTCACGTCGGAACTTATTCAGAATAAATGGGGGTAACTCGATGCTTGAGTGGTAAGTAAAACTCGAGGCAACTGAAGGATCAGTGAAGGTAAAAGTCGAGTGTAAAGAATCAAGGGTAAACTTGAGGGTATAACTTAAGGCCCAGGGATAATGTTGTGGTGGCGTTCGTTGGCGTTGAGGATCTGAAATAATCGAAGACGCTGAATGAGAAGGTTCCCGGAGAGACATCAAGGAAAATTCCACAACTGACAATCCCTACACTGCACATGGTAAATTCCCATCACGGAGAAACACTGAGTCTTCCTACAGATTCAACACGAGCTATTTTAATTGTTCTCCCTTCTTCAAGCTCATGAAATAGGATAGATTTTAACAGCTGGCAAGCTCTTTCACTACTGCCCTTGCTTTAAATATAAGAACATGAAATTTACGAGAATTTTTTGGTAATGACATAATTGTTATTCATATTGAAAACTACATGCGATTAAGCACACGATTTATGGAATAATGAAATATGGAACAGCTAAAAATTTGCAGGAATATGCATGCCTGAATTTCGTACTCTATAATATCCGTACGAAAATAGATAGGCATTCCTAATTCATTCACATGTCAACTACACTGGAAAAAGAAACACTAAACGTATCTCTTGCAGCAAAAGAGAAATTGTCACAATATTCAAAACATAATACAGTGAACATAAAAAATGACATGACACAGCAGTTTACTCTCCGCCATCTTTCCGCAAAAACGCCGGCAAATCCGCCGTGCGCTCTCACGAAGTATCTACGACGATTTTGCACATCTTACAACTACACAGACCCGAATGGAGATTCACTTATCTTACACAACAATGACAAACACATAATATTTAAGCACGATTTTCTAAGGTCGAAAAACACTTATTTTCACTTACAAGAACGCTGTAACACACGTGGCGAAAACCAAGCAAGAAGTGACGAAACTACCACAGCGTCAGCGGCGATGTTGCCATCGTAACGATTCAAAGACTCGAACGTCTATCGGTGGTATTATTTCATTTCTGTGCTTTTACACAAAAACTTCTATGGTTACTAATTTTAAGTAGAAAATTGTTAATAATAATTTAGAGTAAGATTTTTAATGCTAATAATTATGCTATTTAAATGTGAATGAAAATTTCACTGAATTTATACATTTTTGTAGCTAATGCTACATGTTGGAGGTGTAGGGCCTGAGTGGGACTGCAAAAGGTAGAAAAAGGAGATTGAGAGGCAAACAAAAGGGTATAGATTGACTAAGTGGAAGCTTAGCATGATGCGGAAGCCTACACTTAACTGGTATATGAAAAAGGAAGCACCTAAGTTTGAGATGTTCTATGATGGTAGTTTTGGAAGTCAACTCTTGTTTGCTGTGAGATGTAAGTCATTGAGTGTGAACAGACGTACATGGAGGTGGAATGAGAATAATGACAGATTATGTTTGCATTGTAATAGTGGAGTGGAGGAAACAATTGAGCCTTTTGTGCTGGAATGTAGAAAGTATGAGCAGGAGAGAGAAAGTTTCATGAATGTGGTGTTTGAGCAGTATGGAGAGAATGAGTTGTATGCCAGATGTGCTGAAGATGATTGCGGTATGAGCTGTCTTGCTGGATTGGATCAGGAGTGCAATTTGAGTATCATTGAAGCTATGAAAATGTTTCTTGTGCGTGCCTGGAGTAAGAGACAGTGACTGGAATGAGTCAGTCAGGTAGAGTGGTCAGTAATGACCCAATGTGCTTGGGGACAGTGTTTTGACACACTGGTTATCCCAGTGATGCCGTCCAATGGCAACTTGTGACAAGGATTGGTAGATCTTTAGTAGTTTAGTGGACAAGTCTGTGACCAGGTGCTGATCTCTCTGTGCGAAAATTTTGGAGGGAATTGTAGGTCGTTACAAAGGCCCAGACGCTGTCGGCCCTCAATTCAAGTTCAAGTTCATGTACCCGTTTCAACCCAGCGCTGACGGGATAAACAAAGGTTCAGCCGTAGAGCTGCATGGAGACCTCTTCGAAGCTGCAATAAACATCAAATAAAGAAAAATACAATCAGAGTGGAGTCGGTCAACGTTCTTGCGTAAGTAAAACGCGAACAACATTGAGCTTCCATCTGAGGCGGTTTTCCAGTCGTAATCTCTAAGTGATCGAGTAACCCTCGGGGTTACGCGGGTTACTCGATCCGTCAAAAACAGTGTTTCCAAAGATGATCCGTTGCTGAGATTGCTTCTAGAAACACAGGTTAGTGTCACCCGAGTAACTTTCTCTGTAACCTCGTTTGAATAGGATTATGACCGGGTTGGGTTATGATGTCACAAATGTTTACAAACAAATTTTAGGCGGGCTTTCGCTAATGTGGTACTATGTCTGTATATAATTAAAAATTAGTGTTCAAATAGGATGAAATTATAAGATGTGTGTATAGTGTTTAGTATTTTAGCATATTGTGTAAAGGTTTTAGCATGAAAATTAAAAGTTATATGAAATTGACATTGAACACAAGCAGCGTATTTGCTGTAAGGCTAGGGCAGTTAATAGTCATCAAAATACAAGTATTTTTCTTTTTTCACAAACTTATCGTGTAAGTAATAGTATTACTTTGACTAATTTTATATTCATTTAAACTTTTTTGTATGAATTAAGTTTGGAAATTGCTTTTTACTTAGTTATTGCTGGCTGAACTAATTATCCCATTGATTTGAATTGTTGTGGTACTAGATATAAGGGTCTTGTTATTATTTATAGTTCATTCTTCTCACACAATTGAAATGTCATTTAAATATACGAGTTTGACTAGTTTTGTGAATATAGTTATATAGAAATATTTTTGGTAAATGTTAAGCGTTTGCCAGTAATCGATTTATAAGTTTTCGGTTCGTTAACTTAATTAATTAAATCAAAATGAACAAGTTTTCTTCTATGCACTTTCCGTCGGAAATGAGTACTTTACGAGTTATAGTGGTAAATGACCTACCGCAACTCCAGTCTTCGAAGCAGAAAGTAATTCATCGAGCGCATCAGATGGCAACACTACAATGGACTCTTCCTTCTGACGCGCTCGAATGATCGAGCGCATTCTCGCCATCTAAGACAAAAGTTAACATACAGCCATAACTCATCGTTTTAGGAGTATAATTTCTATTGTGTTATTAACTGAAAGATCTTAGAAGTGGGTTCCGGCTCTGCGGGGCCGGCAAATAATAAATTACGAAGTACCCAAACTGACTCTACCCAAACTAAACCTACCGCTCTAACTCGTTTAATACTAATTTGGGTCAATATTGAGTTTAGGTGATGTGGGGAAATTCATAATTCCGTTTCTATTAATCACTTAAAAAGTCCATTTAAAAACGTTTTACATGAATGACATTTTTCCGCTGATGCTTAGTTTTCAAGTTAGAGCGGTAAATTATCGCGCCGAAAGAAGCGGCCGCACCAAGCAGAATTTAATTAATAACGGAAGCTAACCCCCTATTACAAACGTAAAGAGGTTGGGTCGTGAGGGGGAGGCACAGTTCTTCTAGTAAAAATTATAAATAAAGCTTCTAACCGACCCATTCGGGTGACGACCGCGATCTTGTTTACATCGGCCGGCTCAAAGATGGCGGCACCCATGGGCGCCGCCATCTTTGAGCCGGCCGATGTAAACAAGATTGCGGTCGTCACCCGAATGGGTCGGTTAGAAGCTTTATTTAAAATTTCCACTAAAAGAACTGTGCCTCTCCCTCACGACCCAACCTCTTTACGTTTGTAATAGGGGGTTAGCTTCCGTTATTATTCAAATTCCGCATGGCGCGCTCGCTTCCTTGGCGCCCGAAAGCCAACTTCAAAGTTTAATAATTCGAAAAAAACGCATCAGCGGAAAAAATGTCATTCCTGTAAAACGTTATTAAATGGGCTTCTTAGGTGATTATGTGAAACGGAATGCTTAATTTCCCCACATCACCTAAACTCAATATTGACCCTAATTTGCGAGGGAAAGTGCGTAGATGAAAGGTTGTTTATTTCAATCTAATTAGCTATGTTTAGGCACTGAAAAGTGGAAAATTGATTATGGTCCTTTAACGTTTACCGTCATTTAAGTGTGGGACATCTTTGTTTTATGTTCTTCATCTGTTAATTGATGATCCATTTGAAAGATAACTTCATCATAGCTTTGTAATTTTATGGAAATGTTTTAAAATATCTTTCATCTGATATGTTACTCCATATAATCAATAGTAGATGATAACATTCATGCTGAGTGTGAATTGACACTATTACCATCTATTGAAAAAATCATCTTGGCTTTAAAAATTTGGCATATATCTTTGTTAAACTGTCAAAATAAGATGCCTTGTGCATTTAAGCTAATTTTTAAGTACATCTTGAAAATTTTACAATTATGTTTCAAAGAGAACATCATTTTTGGAATAAGTATCCAAAATTAATCAAATAATAAGTCGGTTGAATAATTTATTGAAGTATTTCATTGTTGCTACTGAGCTGTTCTCACAGAGTTTTAAGTTAGAAAAATCAAATACCTTGTATGTTTAATAACCTTATCAAGTTGACTCAAACTTTTTACTCTATTCAGCCATAATGATGCAGTCTCATCTCCTTGCCTAATAGCAAAAATACTTATAAATGTGTTTGGTAAAAGCATCAAGTATGTTCAGCTGATTTAAAGTATTTGTGCTGTACTCAGAACATAAATTCTCTCAACTTGATATTTACTAAGTTATTTTCAATTCAATAATAGCTATTTTGCATTATTCTGAACTGTAAAAAACCAATGGCATTCAGCAGTTGCTAGTTTAACCCTATATAAATGAATACTTTTGTCACAGAGATGTTTCTTTTTCTACTGATTCTTTCTTACACCTTATTTTTGTACTCGTATTGCTGTTATTACAACCATCATCACTAAGCTGGTTCTGATATGTGGTAGTCACTAATATCAGGCTAGGAAAATACTCCTACTTAATGGTGAACTTTAAATAACGCAAAAGGAAAGAAATTCAAGCAGAACTACAATGTATTGAGGCTATTTTTGATAGAGGACCAAAAAGTCCTGTGGGGTGCTGAAGGATTAATAAAACCAGCTGTGCTACCTGTGCAATTAGTGTGCAAGCTTTCATTCCCATGTTCTGTTCAAAACTTCAGAGAAAAATTTTTGTTCCTTCTTTCATTGAGATAAAAAAAGACCATAAAGGACATATCATATTTTTTCAGCTTGTCATGGTGTTTTTGAAAGGAGAGCCTATTTAGTATGTATTGTAGACTGTATTCTATCACAACAGGTAATTATTGCCCAAAGCAGACTGATAAAAATTCATTTTAGGAGACTTCTATGTCGATTTTACGTTTAATATTAAATTTTCTGAAGCAAAATGACTCTCAGAATTTGAAAAAGACATACAGAAAAAAGAAAGGTATAGGCAAAACCTCGATAAAAAACATTTGTATCCCTTCCTTTTTGAGAAAGTACTGTAAAATATTCAAGTTGCCTGTAAAAGATTGTAAAATGAAGAAACACTAATAGTGAGCGTCATTCTTTTCACCAGATATGTTCCATTTATCTTCTTGATATACATTGTGTCTTAGTGTATCATTATTCAGGAAAACTTATTTGAGTCAGCTTGCAACAGATGTGTGTTTAAGCAAATAATAGGAATTTTTATTCAGTGATATAAACATCAACACACCACTTGAATGAAACGGTCATAAACTGCACTCATATGAAGTCCATAACATTTCTATTCAAGTCAGGGGCCAGGATACTTTTAAGACTTGTGTAGAGTAAATAACACTCAATATCCTGTAAAAAAAACACTCTTGACTTGGCCAGAAGAACAACACAGTCTCTTTAGAAGTTGTTTTTGATGCAAGATACCACAACACCATGAGAGCTTCTAAAAATTTCATTTGATGCATAGGATAAAGATTGTTGGGATAGTCATCTGTTGGAGAAGGTTTCAGAATATTTTTGAGCTTGAAAAATGCCTGCTAACTGATTCTGATAAATTTAAAAAATTCTGAGTTATCCATCTGAAGGAATTCATAAGGAAATGAATGATCAAAGTGCATCTCAAGCCTGCAAAAAAAAAAAATTCATGATTATTTCTCTCATAAACTACTCGCCTAAAAAATTTACATTTACAATACTTCATTTATATACATTGATGAATTAAAAAATTGTGATAGGATTGAGAGCTGCCTACTACTCGTAGATTAACTAATAGTTTTCATGAAGGCTCGTAGAGTAACTCTACTCAATTGCTTCAACAAAGAACAAAATTAGGTTTACTCTAATTAAAGTTATTGCACTAGATTATCTTGACAGCAATTGCATAGCACAGTCAATCTTATGTTACCTGATCTCTCCATCATCAGCTGTAAAAAAACATTTCATAACCAAGAGGAAAGGTTCATAACTGAGCATTGTAGACCACTACTAAACATTGCCTCAGAACCAGCATTGGCTGAGAATAGATTTTTATATTGTTCATGTCATTTTCTTAAGTAAAAATTTAAATCTAAATTTACAAATAAAATACTTCACTAAATAAAGCACTCAATTGAGATAAAATTATTGCTATTATATAACAGAATGTATAAGAATTTAATTATTCGTAACCTTTGGAATTTGATTCACTCATCAAAGATCACTTTCTCAACAAAAACACACACAATATATAACAAAGCTACTCATGGAGAATTTGGTGTATATTTTAATATCTAGAGTGAAGCATTGTCTACAAATCAAATCATTGACGGGGTTAAGCATCAGTATGAAACTATACAAAAAATGAACGTGAATTGAATTGAGTGAGCTTGAAGAAGCTCTGCAAGAAGAAATTACCACTAGGCTGTTTCTGTGCCTTCTAATTACTGACTAAAGGTTGAAGGTGAAATAACAAATCGGTTATTACTTATGGAAGAAAGTTTTCTTCCTTCCATGTTATTTTTTATCTTTATTGTTATATACAAGTTACAGCTCTCCCCATCCACGCCAGGCTCATAACATTCGCACCTGTGGAGAAAGGGAACCAGAACTTAGAATTTAGCATGAATATAGTACGCGGGATATGAATGATATTTGATCAATTATAGTAATTATAGTAATTATGGTAATTATAGTATTGGCACAAAACCTGGTGGAAACAAAATAACGGTCCAGTTCTATGAGATCTTCCACTTTGAATAAGATGGCAAGGGGCGAGATCAGGAGTTTCACTGGCAGATTGCCTCACCTTATGGAAACTCAGGATTATGATGTAAAATCCTTGGCAGACCTTCCAATGGCCCCCAGTTAGTGGATCCACGCCTTCCCCCTTCGGATGGCTCGGACTCCCAGCGGCCGTGATGAGAATGGAGACGCTCGACAATGTTCGCACAATCCGCGATAACTGATGGCTGAGGCTCAAGAATAGCTGAAGAATCACCAGCGGAACAATGTTAAGGCAGAATGGAGGCTGTGTTCTAACTGCTCCAGCAGTCTTGGAAAGCCCTGAAGTGTTCTTCGGCTGCGTTGGTCAGCAAGCCAGTAAAGTGGATAAATCATGGACAACCCGTTTCCACCAGAATTTTGTACACTGGGCCCGGCCGCTGGAATCTCCTCATAAAAATTTCAAGATTGACCATCTCTAGCCAATTTAATGTTACGCTCTACACAAATCTGCGCTGCTCTGCGAGCCGGCCTACTATTTCTGGAAGAGCTATTCTGTTGAGCTGTTGTCTCAATACCACTGGCACACCTTTCAAGAAAGATCACGTCAGTCACATGACGACGGATAGTTTCCCCATTTGCTTTGCGAATGTTAACTGTGACTACTTCGTCCAAATCGTTTTTCTCAATGGCCACAACTAGACCTTGGGGATAGAAGTAAGGTTTGGTGAACTTATTCCTCACCAGGACTAAATCACCTATTTTTAGCTCGAAATGTGACCTAGGGGCGTAAATACCAGGCTTAGAGGAAGCAGCATCTCTAAGATTTTGCAAAAATTCACCCCAGTAACACTCCCGCAATCTAGACTTTACACGCTTCAATTTCTCAAAGCGCTGAAATAACAGGTCGCTGTGAGCAGATCGATCCCCTGTAAAAGAAGGGTCATTAATATTCTCATCTTCGCAACTCAATTGGGGAATAACCGCGATGCAGGGAACATCATATCCCTTTATTAACATTTCAGGAGTCAGTGCAGCGTCCTGTTCAAAATTTTGTCGCAATGAAGCCTTGAAGGCTATGGGCCGTTTGTTAATTAGCATTTTGGCCTCTGATGCCAGCAGCTGAAAGTGTTCATACGGCAGTCGAGTTTTCGAAATTGACGAGTAGATTAGGTGCTTTACTTGCTTGACTAAAGATTCCACAACGCCACCCAAGTAACTGGCGTTAGGAGGATAAGGAGAGAAATTCAAGAATTTAACACCCCGTTCCGTTAAAAACGTCTTCACAGAACTGTCATTTAGGTGCGAAGCGATCAAGTTGATAGAGGAGAGAATAGGAGAACCATTATCACTTACAATTCGTTGAGGAATGCCATAACTAAATACATGATTCTGCAGAGACCTCAAGAACGCTTCGTTGTCAATATTTTGACTTGTGAGGAGATTCACAGCCCGTGACCACATGCAAGTAATGATTAAAATGTAAGCCTTATTGCTACCACCACGTTCCTCTACATGGAACGGACCAATGTGATCTAAAGCTATTTCTCTAAATGGGATTTCCGGCGGATTAATTCTAAAGTCCCTATAAGAGTTTTGATTAATTTTAACAGCACGTCCATAGACCCTCTTGCACACCAGGCATTCACCCACGACCTTCTTCACAACACTGAAGGCACAGGGGATCCAAAATTGCTTCCTGAGAGCAGCAAGGATCTTGTACACGCCGGCATGACGCATTTTTACATGATAATCTAATATTAAAGACATAGTTAGAGGACAACTTTTATGCATTAAAATTGGGTATTTGGTGCCCTGAGAGGCATTCAATTTTTGAAACTTACCCCGCACTCTGATTAGGCCATGCTCGTCTGCAAACAAGTTCAACTGAGTCACGATGCCGGCCTCGGGGGTTTGCTTTGCAAAGAATGAAAAAACTTCCGGGTAGTTCTCGTGTTGAGCGCTCTTTATAACTTCAGAGCAAGTATTTTCGTACGAGCAATCCTGAAAACACACGTCAGCAAAATACTCAGGACACCTTTCGTTAACTTTCTTTTTTAACTTGAAAACGTACTTACGAACATAATGATTCACTCTGCAGCATTTAGCGAATGAAGAAAATTTTCCAAGATCAATAGTTGGTCTAAACCGACTCACACTGACAACATTAACAAATACTTCATTTGACGCCAAAGGCCCGTGAGACTGCTCGGGAATACTTAGAAAAGGATAGTCATTTAACGACTCTGTATTAGGGCCCGTCAAGTACGTAGATTGAACTAACAACCGGCTTGAGACGCACCGGGTCAGACAATCGGCCGGGTTACTAGACCCCTGAACGTGATAAAATTTCACGGCATGGACCTCGCAAGCGCGCGCGATCGAGTCCAACGCATTGTTTATCATTGAGCCCTTACGCTCAATTTTCCCGAGCTTCCGAGTCTTAGCGTTCAACCAGTTCAATGCAATCATAGAATCCGTGTAGAGTCGAAGTTCATTAATAATTACTGGACAATGAGCACTGGTGAGATCTTTATAGATTTCGAACGCTACGTCAACCCCGTAATTGACGGAAAGAAGCTCTAGGACAGGAATAGATTTCATTTTCAGAGTGGCACCAATCAACTTATTTTTTCCTACAATGAAACTTAGTTTCCCTGACACTTTGTCCATTAAATAGACCACACATCCATAGAAATCTTTGCTGGCATCCACAAACACAAACAAAGCAAAGGAGCTCGAGTAATCCCCCAAACAGCGCGGCAGCGTTAACTCTACCGAGCTATTAACCTGCCTAGCTATTTTTCTCCATGTTTTCATGGAGGATGCGTCTAATTTACTATCCCAGGACAAGGCCGAATTCATCTGAAGTTCATGAAGAAACAATTTTGCTCTGTTTAACGTGGGCAAAATAAAGCCAGCAGGATCAAAATTCGAATTCAGGGATGATAAAACAGTTCTCTTTGTATCGGCCGATTCCTCCAACTTAGGTGCCTTAGCAGAAATTTCGTCAGTTTCCCGGTTCCACAATATTCCCAGAAATTTGCTTACTTTCGAGTTCTCGGCCAGATAAGAAGCTACCAATTGGGCATGAAGATCGCTTATATTAGTAGCGAACTGCTGTAAATTGAAGCCATAAGAATTAAATACGTTAACAGCGGCGTGTAAGGCTTCGAAACACTCGTCAATATTAGAGGAAGAGAAAGCGATGTTATCCATGTAAGCTAAATTGTACATCATATTTCTTGCGGTCACATTAATTCTTTCGGTACCATCTAGTACAAGCATTTTATATAGAGCTATCATCAACAAGAATGGGGCGAATCTCAGTCCAAAGGGGACCCGCAGAAATTTGTACGTTACAATAGAAAAATCACCGTTTCGAATATCCTTGCACCATAAAAATAGCAACTTCTTCGTATCCTCTGGCCAGAGACACAATTGGAGAAACGCCTTCTGGAGGTCAAAAATCATTAGATACTTGTTGAATCTCAGTAGCATTAAGGTAGTGAAAAGCTTGGCATTCAACTGAGGCCCAGGTAAAGAAACTTGATTGTGAGACATTGCTCCCTTCACTTTTTTATCAGCTAGATTGGATAGCAGAACAACTCTGCATTTAGTAGAATTAGCGTTGCGTCTGAATACTGCGTTATGCGCAAGAAAAGAATAAGCATTATCTCTCACGTCACTCAACGAAGTAATCTCTTCAATGATTCCGGCGGAGAGTTGTTCATTAATAACGTCATCGTACTGATTTAATTTATCAGCATCATTTCTGTATTTTTTCAGAGTAGATTTCAGAACGCTAAACGCTAGAGTGTAGTTATTAGGGAGCAAATGTATCACAGATTTATTCCATAGGGCCGGCATGACCAATCGCCCTTCCTCGTTACGGTAGGTACCATCCAGAACAAATTTAACAAGTTCTCTATCAGTATCTGAAATTTGAGGGTTAGGTTCCGTGGTGTCATAATTTAACACTGAACCACTAATTTCAGCAAGAGTCTCAATCGAAGCCCCTTTCAAATCCAAGTCATCAATTTCACCAGCATCAGACTCTACGCTAGATTTTACTGCGTGCACTGAGGCTTCTAGTCAAAAGGTTTCATTAAATTTATCCATAAACATCTTAACAGAGTTTAAATGAGACACGTTAGCAACAAGAGAAGACACAGCACCAGTGAGCATAACCCCTGCCGCACAATAATAGATCATGGAAGGACTATCTACAGACCCAAAGGTGCACGAGTGCACTGGCAGTATATGGGCATAATTTACACCCAGAAGGAAGTCAACTGTGCCCCCTTCAAGAAGCATCTTGTCAGCCAACGGAATCTGCAAGTTAGAGCATTGACGCACAACGTCAGCCAGGCCAGAAAAGTCTATTTTTGCACGAATCTCGGGTACAATAGCTGCTCGGAAAGTCTTCAACCCATTCAACATGATCGAAAACTCTACAATGCTAGTTAGGTAAAATTTGGACCCATTGAACCCATCTATTTTAATTGTTACGTTCTCCTGCACAACCTTACACTTCAAACGGTTGACGGCCGACTGCGATACAAAGCTACTTTGAGAAGCAGGATCATACATCAAACGACACGTCATCGGATGCTTACCGGTCTTCCGCGGCAGCGCCGACGTAAACGTGGGTAGGAGAGTGCTCGTCGAATTAAACGTCTGCATCACCTGGTACTCGACAGAATTGGTAAAGGTTTCTTTTACTTCCTTCACGGCCAATGGGCTCCGAGAAGAATTTTTATTCTTAGGGTTTTTACGTTGAAAGTTGCCAACGTTTGCCTGTTGAAAAGTTTCCCTAACAGCTTCACCCTTGAAAGAATTTCCACTATTTACCTGCGGGACGTTGTTATCGGTACACAAAAAGTAAGCATGAAACTTGTTGCAATTTCTGCATTTTCCTGAAAATTTGTACTTACAGGAAGAAACATCATGGTTAAGCAACCCACATCTCATGCAGCCCTTCAAACTCTTTATTTTAGTTAACCTTCTGGCAGGAGAATCATACTTAGGACAAAAGGAAATTTTGTGTTGACGATAGTTGGCTTCTCCATCAGACTGGCAAAGCCAACACCCTGTCTTATAGTCTAAATTCTTTTGCTTTTCGTACTCTACTTTGAGAGCCAGACTAGAGCCGCCATAATCCATTTTACGCTCAGGCCTCACAACATCTGAACAAGTTTGGCTTCCACTAGTCCTGTTAATGGCTTCAAAAAGATTACTCATGATCTCGTTCAAAGAAGGGTGAGATTTATTAACTATGGAGCTGAGCATCTGCTTCAGTTCCTCTGATAGGCCACTCCATAAGAAAAACTGACAAAAAATATCTCTGTCAATACACAAACGATGAGCCTGATCTACCAATCTACGTGCCTCACCGACCCACTGATAGGAATTCCCGGCACTAAACTTCAGGTTGACCAGTTTTTTGATGACAGAGTATTGCTGTAGAGTTTTGTTAGAAAAAGCATCGGCCAAAATCTTCCGAGCTTCATCATAGGTAAATTCATCACGAGAAACCGAATCTACGATTACCCTAGCAGGCCCAGACAACTGCTGCAACAAGTAAGAAAATTTCTCGAACTGAGTTAGGTTAAATTTCCCGATAATTTTTTCAAAAGAGGTAATGAATTGTTCGAAAAGCTCAGGCTGACCATCATACTTGGGTAGCTCAATCTGAGGTAATTTGAGCTTTGGTACACACCCAGAAGGGTTGTCCTGCTGAGGAGCGACTACGGTATTTTCTGCGTCCAGAGACTGCAGGGTCTGAACTAACCTGCTCAGAGCCATCCCCAAGTTATCAGAATACAAATCCGTCAGGTCAGTCTGGCGAGAAAACTCCCCGGCATCCCATAAACCTTCAGAAAGCATGTGAGTTTCTATTTCAGAATCAAGAGAAGAAAGCTGCAATTTCAAAGATTCAAGTTTAGAAATGAAGAACTCAAGTTCAGGTTTAGAGGTCGGGAAAGCATCATCAAGGCGAGATAAAGTTTTAGTCAAGGATTGTCGCTTTCCTGCCCTCTGGTTTATCATTACCTTAACACTGGTGTTCGTAACCTTGGCAGAGGTCGCCCAGTCAGATTGCAGCTGTTCTACCACAGCAGTTCCAGAGCCCTCAACTTCAGACATGTTTAAAATGGAGAGCTGGCAGAAGAATTTATAATAGTTAAACCTTTAATAGAGGAACGACTAAACTTAATAGATAACACTTGATTTCAATAGAACAGATTTCAATAGAACATATTTCAACAGAGATATATATATATATATAATAGAAGAACAATTAAACTTTATATACTTTGAAAACAATGAGTAGAACACTAAACCCCGTCAGCACAAATTCCGCGTATATAATTTGGTGAACAACAGCAAGCCACGCACACCATATCAGGCACACCACTCACCGCCACATACGTCCGGCCAATGGAAGGGAGAGCGGAAGGTTAAAACTAGATCCGGTTCGAAGGACCATATACAAAAAATGAACGTGAATTGAATTGAGTGAGCTTGAAGAAGCTCTGCAAGAAGAAATTACCACTAGGCTGTTTCTGTGCCTTCTAATTACTGACTAAAGGTTGAAGGTGAAATAACAAATCGGTTATTACTTATGGAAGAAAGTTTTCTTCCTTCCATGTTATTTTTTATCTTTATTGTTATATACAAGTTACAGCTCTCCCCATCCACGCCAGGCTCATAACATTCGCACCTGTGGAGAAAGGGAACCAGAACTTAGAATTTAGCATGAATATAGTACGCGGGATATGAATGATATTTGATCAATTATAGTAATTATAGTAATTATGGTAATTATAGTATTGGCACAAAACCTGGTGGAAACAAAATAACGGTCCAGTTCTATGAGATCTTCCACTTTGAATAAGATGGCAAGGGGCGAGATCAGGAGTTTCACTGGCAGATTGCCTCACCTTATGGAAACTCAGGATTATGATGTAAAATCCTTGGCAGACCTTCCAATGGCCCCCAGTTAGTGGATCCACGCCTTCCCCCTTCGGATGGCTCGGACTCCCAGCGGCCGTGATGAGAATGGAGACGCTCGACAATGTTCGCACAATCCGCGATAACTGATGGCTGAGGCTCAAGAATAGCTGAAGAATCACCAGCGGAACAATGTTAAGGCAGAATGGAGGCTGTGTTCTAACTGCTCCAGCAGTCTTGGAAAGCCCTGAAGTGTTCTTCGGCTGCGTTGGTCAGCAAGCCAGTAAAGTGGATAAATCATGGACAACCCGTTTCCACCAGAATTTTGTACAGAAACATACCGATTATTATTACCATACTCTAAAATTCAACTTTCGTTATCAACTCCAATAAGAGAGGAAGTTAATCAGCTGATTCAATGTTTGTTTACAAACAAAGCCTAAGTAACCCCAAAGTTGCAAAAACGTGTTCACAGTGGCGTTTTCGGATCTTGTTAAGAGTTACTCCAGTGAGAGTTACGCGGGTAACTCTCGGGGTTATGACTGGAAAAATGCCTCAGTATGAATAGGTTGTATTTGCTTTTGTCCCTTGAACGGGTTTTTTACTTTTTACATGCATTCAAGAAATATTTTTTATATGTGTTTTCTTCTAGTATTTATTGGTTTTTGTTTATTCCTTTATTTTGCTATGTTGTTATGAGTTATTATTTCGGTTAATGATAAGGAGATGCAACTAAGTGATTTTCCATATTTTGTTGCCTATATCATGGTAATTACATCGAAATAACCAACTTTTTTCCATGTTCTTTTTTGGGCGAATGAGTATTGAATGAGTTATAGCAGTAAATCACCTACCCCAACCCTAGTGTTTGAAGCGAGAAGAAATTGAGTATATGTGAAGGAAAGGACAGTGTCTCGCGGAGATTTGCGGATTTTGATCTTCACTACGTCAACGCGAGTGAACGGACATCAAGAGACGCTAAAGATACGAGGTTTCTTCAGTTTTATTTCAAGCCCCGTTGACTCCGTGAACTGCACAAACAAGTATATTTCAGGTTCGGGACAATACGAGGAATAACCGCATAATAAGAAAACTCCTAGTTCGAAGATATAGATGACCGACTGATTAAGGTATATAATACCGCATAATAAGAAAACTCCTAGTTCAAAAATATAGAGGACTGACTGATTAAGGTATACAATACCGCATAATAAGAAAACTCCTAGTTCGAAAATATACATGAGAAGTAGCTGACTAAGGTACGAAGAGCAACTAAATCAATACATGGAAAGGGATGCAACTAAATCAATACATGGAAAGGGGTCAATAATTGTCAGGCCAAACGCATAACACAATGAGACAACTATTGGAACATCTGAGGCAGAATATTAAGGAGGGTTATATTTTCTGAATAGGAAATACATTTTTATGTTTTGAGCACACAGTAATGCAAAAATCCAATTTTATAAACATACACATGGAAGATTTTTCTTTAGCTTCCCATTATAGTTTCTAAACTATTAAACATGTGCACTGTGGTCAAAAGAGGACAGTACATTCGCACACACTAATTTTAGTTGCTGGGACTCGGCTTTAAAATTAGTTCTAATTGTTTACACAAGTTAAATGCTACAGTAGTACTGGTTTACAACCTCGGTGAGACGACCTTTCTATATCAACGGCGTTTCTATTTCAACCTACAGAAATAAATTCTTCTTTTTTTATCTTTACTCTACCTGGGGAGGGGAAAAAGTTTAAAAAGGGTTAGGTCTCTGATGCAGGGGCAACGCTAAATTAGTAACAGCAGACCAGTACTACGGCCTATCCAGCCGCAGAATAATCAGAGCTCAAAGTTAATGTACATGAATATAGCAGATCAGCTATAATTAAATATCGTCAAATATCTCATTGATCAGCCTAATACTGAAAGGGTTGAAATAAGTCAGCAAATTCAAGTTACCTAATTTAAATACAGGTGAACTGTCCCTAGGGCAACAAGTACACGTTGATTAACGCCACCCTGAAAACACAAAATCGCATGGGCGAGTGGTCGCACAAATTCCTGGGTATATTCACGGTCAACTTTCGAAAGAGTTTTAACTCTAGGCTTCTACCTCACTGACTGGCGCAACTTGCCCAGCACAGCTCATGGGTGAGGAGCCAACAAGACACTGACAGAAAAAATATTTTTGTTTCTTAGTAAAATTTGAGCTATTAACGGTCAAGTTGTGAAGTTGCTAGTACCTGCTAGTTGCTAGTTCACATCCTATGATTTTATACTTAAGTACGTCAGTCGTGATGGGTTAAATTGAAGTTCAATATTCAACTCAAATTTAAAGTCACATTGTTGAGCAAATTTGTAAAAATCACACAATCACTGGGCCGGCTAAATACTGTTATTTTAGAATCTGAATTGTTAAATTCCTAGCATCACAATACAGCATCCCAGCTGGAGAGAACATCAGAATTAAAAGAAAAGGCTAGTCTAACTCGATATAGGTGTTTCGCCGGTTGCCAGCAGCATCATTGAATGCTCTAGGAACCGGCTGTTCACCACTATCAAACAAACAATACATGGTGGCGGAGCAAAAAGTATAGCTAGTTCGAGAACACAAGCATTAAAATTATTAGTTTTCTGACACATTCTCACTGCTAAGCACACAGAAACTTAAGATTATCCGGGGAGAAACTCTTTCCACGCGCACTTTAGTCAAATAGAACGCTGCGTCAGTCTTGCGGACCAGTGCGGATCCGCATAAATGTTGCCGAAAAATTTCCTTAAAATTCGCGTCTTACACACACTCCGCCCCCCCCCCCCCCCCCCCCCCAGCTGGAGGGATCCAGCTAATTACTGCCTTCGGGGGGCGCTGGATAAGAACCAATTCAGTAGGACCTGTTGGACCCTATCGTTGTCATTTCGTCGCGCGAGCCGCACGGTGCCTGTCCTCAGCGACCCATCATGACTAGGGAGGGTCTCTTCGATGACGCCCGTCGGCCAGGTTGTTCTCCTAGCCATCTTCTCCTTCACTAGGACGATGTCTCCTTTCTTTAGCGGTGGGTTGACGGGTCTCCATTTGCTGCGCTGTTGCAGTTCGTAGATGTAGCCTCTCCTCTACCTCAGCCAAAACTGATCTGCCAGGTACTGCACCTTTTTCCATCGTAGCTTCCCGTAATTGGGGTCGTGTCGAGCGAGCGCAGGCCTGTCGTACTGTGGCGTGATGGTCTTCTGCGTCAGGAGCATGTTTGGGGTCACTGGCAGCTGTTCGTTGGGGTCTAAGGACGTCTCCCACAAGGCGGTGGAGTTCACGACAGCTGCCGCTTCCTGCAGTAGGGTGTATAATTCGTCGAAAAACAGAGTGTGTGGACCAGCGTGCAGGAGGGCTGCTTCTAGACACCTTCGGATTTGACCTATCTTGCGCTCCAACACTCCGCCGAAATGAGAGGCATGCGGCGGATTCATCTCCCAACGCACGCCCAGGTCCAATAGAGCCCGACTGGCCTGCTGAACGTTGACCTCTTCGGCTAGATTCTTGGCTCCGATGAAGTTGGTGCCTCTGTCAGATCGCAGGACGGAGCAGGGGCCTCGCACCGCTATGAACCTCCTGAAGCTGTTGATGAAGGTAGGAGAATTGAGGGATGGCAGCATCTCGATACGAACTGCACGAGAGGCGAGGCAAGTGAAAAGCAGAACCCAGCACTTTCTAAGGGGGGCGTTTCTTCTTGTGGAATGCCCGTTGTTTATCATCCAGTGACCAAAAACGTCGAAACCCACAAAGGTGAAGGGCGGCGCGGTCTCGGAGCATTCCTTCGGTAGTTCAGCCATTTGCGGTGTCAAGATAGAAGCTCTTAGTCGCTGACAGATGACGCAGTTCCGCAGCAACTTCTGTATCGCTCTCCGGCCGTTCTCGATGTGATACTCGGCTTCTCGAATGGAAGCGTGCGTCACGTGCCGGCCTTGATGCTTTGTCTTCTGATGGTAGTGCATCATGACGGCGGTGCTGATGGGGTGGTTAAAGGGTAGCAGCAAGGGGTGCTTAATATCTTCTGGGAAGTCTGAGATAGCGAGTCTACCTCCCACTCTGATCAGCCCGCTATGGTCGACAAAGGGTGCGAGGCTGGAAAGTTTGTGTCGAGGGGCTATACTTCCTCCTAGGCGCATCCGGTTGAAAAGATCTGAGAAGGCGGACTTCTGGGCTTCCAGGACCAGGACGTTGTGGGCCAAGGTCTGAGGGTCGGCAACGGCGATGAGGCTGTTCTGATTGGCTCTTCGAAGGAGGACTCTGTTGAGTAGCTTTTGCTACAGAGCTACTACTCTGGCGGCGATTCTCAGGATGGCTGACCATAAACTGAATTTTGAGAAGAGCTTGGCGAATAGGATTTCAGCAACGTTCCCCGTTGATCGAAGCACTTGTGCGTCGCCCCTTTTTTCAACCTCGGGGAGTTCCTCGGGGTCCGTCGGGTAAGCTGAGGTGGAGGAAGGGGAGACGACGTCGCTGATTAGAAATGCCGGATCTTTGAGCCATTTCGTCTGCATTAGTCTCGAAGGGTCTGTCGGTCTCGAGGCTAGGTCGGCGGGATTCGATGTGGTGTCGACGCAGCTCCATTGGGACGGGTCGCTACTCTGACGGATGATGTCCACCCTTCTGTTGAAGAAATCCATTTTCTTAGTCGGGGACTTAGTATTAAGGCTTTGTAAATTTAAGAAACTAGTTAATAACATTTATATTTTCGAGGACGTTCGGTACAGTGTGCCCTTATTACCAAACCAATTACGGCCCTTTACGTACTAACGCCTCATAACTGTTCTCGGAATGTCGTGCCTGACAAACAACCGACACGCTCCAACATCCACAGCACTAACAACTTGCTCACGCCCTCCTGTGGAGCACTGCTTTCTTGTTCATCTTTAATTTTTCTCATATTCTAAGAAGCAGTTTTTAAATGGGCGTTTTCGGCTAAAACCCTCCTGTGACCTGCACTACGGTTCCCTACGCTTGACGTCGTGGAGAGGGCTTGTGGTTGACGGCCGAGGCATGATGACGCCACCACGGTTTCGCACCGCTTCGAGACTAACTCCGCACTCAGCTGCTTCTCCGAATTCTCGTCTCCGGGACTACGGAGGCAGCCTGGATGGGAACTACGGCAGTCCAGCGCTTCAGCGGCCGGGCAGTCTGTCATCGACCTTCTCTTCTCACCGTCGTCACGTGGACTTCGAGGGATCCATTGTGAGGGTACGTTTGGAGATAAGTAGGTGCATTTGTCCCGAACGTTCCTCACTGGCCTACATTTGGCTGTAGTTTCCCGTACTCGGGCCGTACCCTAAATATAAAGCCGTGACTTAAACGTAAATTCTAATGTCTTATAAATATATACCACATTGAGTGCATTGCTATATCTGTTAACTCAGAATCTTTTCTCGACAGCTCCCAATCTTACCACCGTCAAATTATTTACGTCTTGTCCTATTTTATCTCAACAGATCACGGTTATTGGCAAAATTGATGTGGGAGGCCGTCGGATGCACCAACTTCCGACTTCTTTATCTAACCAAGAAGTCACCGACGTGCCTACAATTGAAGACTACTTTGCTGTTATTTATTCCTATCATTATTATTCTTGATGTGCATTTATGTTACTAAAATAATAACCAGCATCGTGTCGTCTTTTCCCCACTCCGTTTTTTCAATATGGCGCCCAACGTGGGGCCCGAGTGAAGTCCGCCCAGAGCTCCAGAGTACGTCGGCTGATGGGTGTCCGTTGTGCAGGTCTGGGCTAAGTTCTGAAACGTATATTTGTTTCTTGACTAATCTAATCTTTCTCATTGTAATTCGTGTGCAGTTACTGTGTGCGGAGCGTGTTCTCTTAATACCTAATGCTAATATTGCTATTGCTTAAACTCTGCTGCTTGCAGATGTAAACCTTGTCGGCTTTCGGCCTAATTCTTGAATCTAATTGGTGTGCGTGTACCTATACTAATATTGGTTCTGCCGATTATCTAAGCGCCGCCAATAGATGTTAATCCTATATCAGGCATTAGTGTCATTTTAGCAAAGAACTGCATAGAGCTCTGACTGCCAGTTCTTCAAGCTAATACTTTTCTCTTCTCAGCGTTTGCATCTTTCTTGGCAGCCATGGACGTGAAATTCCTTTAACATAATAGGAAGTACATACGCGCTGAAATTACGCGCATATCTAATTCAATCAGTGCTTTAGAGTCCATGACTAGCGATGTTAAGAGACAAAATATTTTGCGGCTGCAAACCTTACAGAAGGACATTAGCCATGCTAACCTTCAAATAGGTGCTGCTCTCTTTGCTGATGGCGCGGCGGAGAAAGATTCAAAGGAGGAATACGATACCTCTGCAGAGTATGATTTAAAACTAATCTCCGCCATAACCTCCTTTCAGTCCTCTTTAGACTGCGAAACTAGTGCAGGTGCTGCCGTGGGTGGTGCCGATTCTCGCAGCGGTGATCTCGGCTTAAACAAGTTGAACCTCCCGCAAATTCCTCTGCCAGAGTACGGACACGACGCCGGGGAAGATCTCGGTAAGTTTTTCCTTAATCTGGAGAGCGTTCTCCACAAGTACTCCTTGTCGGAATATGAGAAGTTTATCTTTCTCCAGAGGCAGCTGCGAGGCGCGCCACTCACACTTGTTAAGTCGCTAGAAGTAGGCAAACAAACTTATGCATGTGCTAAGGAACTTCTTCAGCAGGCTTTTGATTCTCCGTTGTCTCAACAGTACGATGCCATTAAGCGTCTTTCCGAAATGAGGTTAGCTGTTAGTGATGATCCCTTTGAATACATCGGGAAAATGCGTCTGCTTGTCGAATCATTTAAAACTCTTAATGTTACGACAGATACCGTGCTCCAGTACTTTTTCTGGCACGGCATGAATGAGAATTTCCAGTCCCACTTTGTTCAGGTCACTAATAAAACCAGACCGTCGCTGGAAGATTTAATTTCCAAAATCTTCGACGTAACTGAACGCTATCAGGGAGCTGTGAAACGCAAGCCTAAATTCGATAAAGCTAATTATGACAGCCCAACTGATTCCTCAACAAAATTTGTGTCTAGTTCCGCCGTGGACTTGGAGCCACGTATTGAGAAAAAGGAGAGGCCACCGCGTTGCACCTTTTGCGACCAATCTAAAAGCGGGGACTCTCATTCCACGTACAACTGTCCGGTATATAAAACGGCAGAAGCAAAGAGAGACAAATTAGTTGCCCTCGGTGGCTGCTTGAAATGCGCTAACTTGTCTCACAAGGCAGGAGATTGTAAATTTCGCTTCAAAAAGAGGTGCTATTTTTGTTCTCAATATCATTACAGCTTTCTTTGTCCAAAATCAAAGGTTCCAAGGTCCTCAACGCGACCTGGGCCGACTGCTGAGTCTCTGCCTCGCAGCTATTCCAATCCAGCGACTAAGAAAGAAATCAGTTCGGGGTCTGCGTTGGTGGGACAGGCATTGGCTGCAGCTCAAAGTGACTGTGGTCAAGACGTAATAATTCCTACTTTCAGTGTCGAGCGTCACGGTGTGGCGGTTCGTGGAATGCGTGACAGCGGTTGCCAGCCGAGTTTCATTACCGACGCATGTGCTAGGAAATTAGGCCTCGAAACCATTCTTCATGAATATAATGTAACTGTGAAAGGTTTTAATTCTAGCGTAACTCATCAGACCCGAACGGTCAAGTTTGATCTATTCGATTCAGACCCACCAATTGAAGCAATTTGTATTCCTACTATAAAAACGACATTAGAGCTGCCGCAGCTGCCAACTGTAACAAAAGCTTTCGTCGATAAGGGATACGTGTTGGCGGATAAATTCTTGTCAGGAAACGGAACCATAATTACCGAATTGGATTTTGTACTTGGTAATAATGATGCTCAGCTGCTTCCCCAGAAAGATGTAGTTTTCGGTTCGTCACCTTGTTCTCTTTTTTCAGAAACATTTTTGGGAGTGATGTTGAGTGGCAGCGTTAGTAGAATCATACGTAATCTTCCTAGTTTACCTCAAATCCGGGTTAACTTCTACACCTGCGGCTCAACTCGTAAAGACAGGCTCGATAATCGTGCCTCAAAACGAGGCTTGTCCCTCACCGAGGGCATCGCAGCATCAGCCAGCGATGATCTCTCCAGCGGTGTCACCGCAGAGGCCGGGGACGACCTCTCCATGAACGTCACCGCAGCGGCCGGTGACAATCTCTCCAGCGGCATCGCAGCATCATCCAGCAGCGATACAAACTGCGTCACCGAGGTCAGTAAGAAAGTTATAGCCAAACCTAAGTTAGGAGAGTTAGAACTTTCTGCAGATTGTGAGCCAGAAGAAGCTATGCTGAACGATGCCGTACATGCAATTTTGACAGACAAACCCGTAGATTCTTTCCTGTACGAAAAGGGAATTTACGAAGAAGACAGCGTAGAAGAAAACGATAGACTTGTTGAACATGTACTTGCTGAAACCTGTCAGGAAGCAGATGGTCGTTTATTAATGCCTCTCGCATGGAATAGCAAAGTGTGTGATCTATTAGGCAGTAACGTATCTATGTCAAAGCAAATTCTGAAGAGTAACTTGACTAAACTTCAAAAAAACCCTGAGCGTCTCCTCATGTACGATGACGTAATTAAAGAGCAAGTTGCTTCCGGCGTTATTGAACGCATAAATAACCTTCCAAAATTCTTGGAGGAACATCCTAGTGCTAGCTTCTTGCCTCATATGGGGATTTTTAAGTTAGAGCGTGAGAGTACTAAATGTAGGATTGTGTACCTTTCCAATTTGTGCGAAATTGATTCCTCTAAAATAAAAACCATCTCTCACAATCAAGCTATGCTTAGCGGGCCAAACTTAAACCAAAAAATAACCTCGTTCATTCTTCACTTGCGCTTTGACAAGTACTTGTTGGGTTTCGACCTGAAAAAGGCCTTTCTCAGCATAGGATTGAGGGAAGTCGATCAAAATCGGCTAATGCTATTTTGGTTCCGTAACGTAGCTAAGCAAGACTTTTCCATTGTCGCTTACCGTCACAAACGACTGATGTTCGGTTTGCGGTGCTCTCCTTTTCTTCTAATGATGGCTCTGCACAAAATTCTCTTGCAAGATTCTAGTCATGATTCTAGTCATGATTCTTCAGAATTACGCGACCTAAAGAAACTAATGTACAGCTTATCCTACATGGACAACTTAGCCGTAACCTCTAACGATGAATCCTTCTTAGAGTGGGCTTACACTCAGTTACAGGGAATTTTTCACCCTTATCGGTTTGACCTGCAGCAGTTTGTCACTAACTCGAGTGACCTACAGCAGTCGATTGACGAGGCAGGTGACGCTGTGGAAACCGCGAGCCAGGTGAAATTGTTAGGTCTCAACTGGGACCGTACTAGAGATGAAATCTCTGCTAGCCCTCTTACTTTAGAGAGTTCCGCCAATACCAAGAGAAAAATCTTGGCTTCTATCGCTAATAACTATGACGTTTGCCAGTACGCGGGACCACTACTGAACCGCGCGCGTTTGTTCATTCATAAACTGCAATGTGATCAGTCTGTTGCTTGGGACAATATTATTTCTGTTGATCTGCAAAGAGAATGGGCTAATATTTGCAAGCAAGTGAACAAATCGCCCTCTATTCCGATAAAAAGATTCGTCGGAAAACGCGACAGCACGTTCGAACTTGTAGCATTCACGGACGCAAGTTCATTGATGTACGGTGTTGTAGTTTTCATAAAAAATGTGGAAACTGCAGAGGTAAATTTTCTCCTGGCCAAAAACAAAATCATAAACAGGCAACTCGAAACAAAGTCAATTCCATCGCTGGAATTCCACGCGATATCTTTGGGTGTCGAGACTTTGATCGATGTGCGTAACGAACTAGGAGGACCTAAATGTGTAACTCCAATAAAAATCTCTAAGCTATCACTTTTCTCAGATAGCATGGTCTCTTTGACCTGGCTAAATTCAGCCGTGCACAAGCTAGATAAAATGCAAAAGCTTTCTGTGTTCGTTAAAAATAGACTAGATTTCATTTGCCGGCAGTGCGAATCGTGCCCAATTGAATTTGGATTTATTTCCGGTTTGGAGAATCCAGCAGATTGCATCACTCGTCCTTTGAGCTATAAGCAATTGATTAATACAAATTACCATCAAGGACCGAGCTTCTTACGTTCGCCTAATTTCCCGGTAAATGACTTGTCCTTTCATTTCCTTGTACCCTTTACTGCAGAAACTGGCTGCGCAACCGCGGTGGCAGTTCCGTCACGAGGAGCTGTGAGCTCCATTGGCGCGAACGAGCCTCATTGCAGCGAGAGCGACGACTTCTTTGATCCTACCGAACCTGCTAGTAAGGACAGCAAGCCGGCGGTGGGTGATCTAGCTCTCCTAGTTGACGAGAATCGTTACTCTAGCTTTCATCGCTTGGTTGCCGTGCATCGACTTTGCATCAAATTTTTTAACAATTGCAAGCAGAAGCTTAAAGCTAAAGATCCGGTACGTTTCAATCATTTATCGTGTTTCAGTAACGAAAGCGATAACCTGTACGAAGTTGCAAGCGATCATGTGATTCGTGTGCATCAGAAATCAAATTTTGCCGAGTGCCTAAATTTCTTGAATGGCAAGCAGAAAACTTTCTCTGCAATGCCTGCTTTACAAAAGCAACTCAATCTCTTCCTTGACAGAAAGGGCATTTTGAGGGTACGAAGCAAATTTGACAGGTGGAGAGATCACGCTAAGTATTCCTTTCCTGTAATCTTAGGAAAGAACAGCCATCTAGCAGATATAATTATCTCTGACATTCATCATCGCATGGCTCATGCTGGCTGTTACTCTGTATTGGCCCAATTTCGAAAGGAATTTCATGTGTCCTGTAACTTCTCAGCTGTCAAGCGCGTTGTCAGAAAATGTCTGGCTTGCCGCCGTTTTAACGCTAGGGCAATTAAATTGAACCAATCCTCCTATAAGGAGTTTAGAGCCGAGCCTCCGACCGTACCCTACAAGTATCTATTCTTAGATTATTTTGGTCCCTACTGGATCAAGAAAGATGGACGCAAAGTCAAAGTTTGGGTGCTTTGCATCACGTGTCTTTGGTCTAGAACAATTGATTTGAAGCTTTGCATAGACATGTCCGTTGGTGAATTTCTCAGAGCTTTTCAGCTCCATGTCTTCGACCATGGATTACCCGAGCTCGTAATGTCCGACTTAGGAAGTCAGATTGTCGCAGGCGCAAACATAATATCCGACCTTTTAAAGGACTCTGAAACTGCCCTGTTTTTAGAAAAGGCAAATTCACGAGTCGTGAAATTTGAGCAGTACTTCAAAGGCTGCAGCGCCTTGGGCTCTTTGGTCGAATCGTGTGTTAAATTAACTAAGCGCTTAATCAACGGGTCTTTGCGTAAAGCAGTGCTTTCTCTCTTGAATTTTGACTTCATACTAGCGCAAACTGTTCACTTAGTGAACAAACGCCCTGTAGCATTTAAAGAAGCATTACGAGATTCAGACTCAAACAAAGTTCCGGCCCCTATTACTCCTGAACAAATAGTTAGGGGGCACGAGCTGATCTCGCTGAACACTATTCCTGACAGTGGTCAGTCTCGGCCAGACCCTTCTTGGTCCTCAGAGGTGGATCCCATTGAGAAAATCAGACACGGTTTTCTACAGTTAAATAAAGTTCGGGACCGTCTTCGTGATCTCTATCAATCTGAATTTCTCGCAAACTTAGCTTCTCAGGCAACTAACTCGAACGACAGGTATAAGCCTGTTAAGCACCATCCGCTTAAAGCAGGAGATGTTGTCTTGCTAAAAGAACCGCATCAAAAGGCTCTAAACTATCCCATGGGCAGGGTACAGAAGGTGTTTATTAATCATTTGGACGAAGTAACGAGCGTGATTGTGCTAAAAGGAAATGGCGAGACTGTAAAGCGCCATTCCACCTCACTTACACCTTTACTTACCTGTGACTCTAACCCTCGCACTACTACAGAGCAGCAGCTGCAGCTCCAGCAGCAGCATCAAACTGCGCCGGAACCTCGGACGAGGCGAGCAGCAGCCAAGCGCTGCATAGAGCGCAATAGGGCGCTCGCGTCAGCTGATGCTCTCTAATTATATTTAACTGTGCAGCGTGGAACACCTCTTCACACGCTTTTTTATCTATGACATTAGATATTGCAGACTAGTTCCATTGAATTTTGTATTCTTTACGAAAATTCAATCCCTTCCCCGGACTGTTGAAGAAATCCATTTTCTTAGTCGGGGACTTAGTATTAAGGCTTTGTAAATTTAAGAAACTAGTTAATAACATTTATATTTTCGAGGACGTTCGGTACAGTGTGCCCTTATTACCAAACCAATTACGGCCCTTTACGTACTAACGCCTCATAACTGTTCTAGGAATGTCGTGCCTGACAAACAACAGACACGCTCCAACATCCACAGCACTAACAACTTGCTCACGCCCTCCTGTGGAGCACTGCTTTCTTGTTCATCTTTAATTTTTCTCATATTCTAAGAAGCAGTTTTTAAATGGGCGTTTTCGGCTAAAACCCTCCTGTGACCTGCACTACGGTTCCCTACGCTTGACGTCGTGGAGAGGGCTTGTGGTTGACGGCCGAGGCATGATGAAGCCACTACGGTTTCGCACCGCTTCGAGACTACTCCGCACTCAGCTGCTTCTCCGACTTCTCGTCTCCGGGACTACGGAGGCAGCCTGGATGGGAACTACGGCAGTCCAGCGCTTCAGCGGCCGGGCAGTCTGTCATCGACCTTCTCTTCTCACCGTCGTCACGTGGACTTCAAGGGATCCATTGTGAGGGTACGTTTGGAGATAAGTAGGTGCATTTGTCCCGAACGTTCCTCACTGGCCTACATTTGGCTGTAGTTTCCCGTACTCGGGCCGTACCCTAAATATAAAGCCGTGACTTAAACGTAAATTCTAATGTCTTATAAATATATACCACATTGAGTGCATTGCTATATCTGTTAACTCAGAATCTTTTCTCGACAGCTCTCAATCTTACCACCGTCAAATTATTTACGTCTTGTCCTATTTTATCTCAACAGATCACGGTTATTGGCAAAATTGATGTGGGAGGCCGTCGGATGCACCAACTTCCGACTTCTTTATCTAACCAAGAAGTCACCGACGTGCCTACAATTGAAGACTACTTTGCTGTTATTTATTCCTATCATTATTATTCTTGATGTGCATTTATGTTACTAAAATAATAACCAGCATCGTGTCGTCTTTTCCCCACTCCGTTTTTTCAATACCTTCTCTGAACATACCGACTGGATCTCGCAGAGTTGTTTCTGATGTAACCCAGCACAACCTTGCTGTCCGAATAGAAGTATACCCGAGCGGGTTTCCTTTTCTGCTCCTGTATCGTTTGCAGGCTTGACAACACTGCTCCCACTGCCGCGCACAGTTCTTGTCTAGGGATCGAGGTGGCAGCTCTTGGAGCCACACGGCTTTCCTCGTGTACGAACGCGACGTGACCTTGGCCGTTGTTGGTGGTCATACGCAGGTACGTCACGTTTCCGATTGCCTCCTGCGAGGCGTCCGAGAAAATTTGCAAGGTTTGGGTGTCGTCCCCATTCGATTCCGGCGGAAGGAAGCACCGTGGAATCAAGAGTTCGTGCAGGCATTGAAGGCTCTGGAGCCAGCGCAGCCACGACTGAACTGTGTAGTTCGGAATGAGCTCGTCCCAATCCAACGTCTTACCACCGGATGCTCGGTCGGTTTCCGAGAGCAGGTTTCGTAGGATGAGTCGTCCGCCGAGTGTGACTGGGCTGGCGAAGCCGATAGGATCGTAGATCGAATTGATTGCAGATAGCAGTCCTCGCTTCGTGTGAGGGCGGTCTGGTATGTTCGCTTTCAGCAGAAAGCAGTCGTTGGCAATGTTCCACGACACGCCGATTGTGTTATGGTTGGGGCTGTAATCAGGTCGATATCGTCTTCCGTCGCTCTCTCACTCGTGGGGAAGGCCTTGAGGACCTCCATGGAGTTAGACATGATCGTGTGCAGACTGATGTGGTACCGCGACAGGAGATATTTACCCGTTCGCAAGATTCCGATAGCTGTGGCAGGGTCTGGTGCAATTCCGAGTCCGTCGTCGCAGTAGAAGTGCGACGTTATATAATCTTGCGCTACTTCGAGGTGTTCCATGTCTTCGGGCCGCAATTCGCTGGCGGTTCCCTTGGCAGCGCGGTGAAGGCACATCGTGGCTACGGCAGGACTGCTGGTGTTATCAGAAACGTGCACGCGCGCTCGGTGTGGCACGAGGGCCTTCTGAGGGTCGTTGTCGGCCCAACAGTAGAATCTCATTAGATTCTTGTGACCCGGCGGTACGTGGAAGGCGTGGAACATGCTCTCGACGTCGGCTACGAAGGCGACCTTGTGCTCCCGAAATCTCGTTAGCATATCTCGCAGACGGTTCTTGTAGTCTGTTCCTGACAGCAGGCACGTTTTGAGGCTAGTCCCTTGATACTTGGCGGCGCTGTCGAAGACGAGCCTCACCTTGGACTTTTTCTCTTGAACCACCGGGAAGATGGGGATGTACCTGGTGAGGCCGCCCTGTCGGTTCCTTTCGCCTACAGGCATCTGCTCGACGTGTCGCATGTCGAGATTTTTCTTCATAGCATCCAGACACTGCTGTAATTTCGCCGGCTCCTTCGTTAGCCTCTTCAGCGTATTCTCTTGACGACGAAACACCGCCACTCTGCTGTCGGGCAGCGTCGCGTCGAGCGATCTTAGCGGCAGTGGCGCTTCAAGGTGGCCTTCATCATTTACCTTTATTTCCTCCATCGCTTTTAAGAACTTGCGGTCGTCGTGAGACAGGCCAGGCATCTCGTCGTCGGGTTGTTGGATGAACATGTCGTTTTCGGGGGACGGCCCGAAACACATCCTGGCGCTGAGATGGTCATGAGTGGTTTTAGCTGCTATCTATAGAATTGTGCACTTTTGTCCGAGTGAGGGGCCGGCGCTGTCGTTCAATTTACCGACCACGGCCCAGCCCAAGGCTGTGTGATTGACAAATGGAGCGCTTTGACGATGTTGGTCAGCGTGGCTGTACAGTATGTCCCCGCTGTCCGTCCCGAGAAGCACCGCAACTTCTGCTCTGTCGTCGAGGGTGAGGAAGCGAGGGATGAAGTGAGCTATTTCCGGGGTCCTTCCCACACGTTCTTTAGGCGCCACTTCCCCCTTGGTGTCGGGAATGAGGTCGCACTCGAACAATGGCGGGAGTTCAAAGACTCTGCTTTCGAAAACCCCCTTGATCTTCAATCCGGACACGCATCTACCCTGTCGAACAACAGATTGATCGGACAAGGTCTCTAGTGTGTAGTAGGACCTGGGACCTGTAACCCGAAGAGTGTCTAGCAGCTTGGAAGAACAGAAGGAGGTCATTCTCTGCTCATCCAATATGGCGTAGACGCGACACGACCGGCCCGATTTCTCGTCGAAAACGTCGGCCAGGACAGTTTTGCTGCATGCTCCGCCTCCGGTCGTAGCCGAACGAGAATTCAGTGCCCTGGCTTTCGGATTCTCTCCGATTTCGCTCTGGGTTTCTTTGTCGCTCGGGTCCTGCTTGGAGCGTGCCCTGCTGATAGCCATATTGGGGTTCCCGGCCTTCGTTCGGTTGAGATGGGCTGTCGTGCTGTGATTGTCGGCTCCGCAATCATCGCACTTCACGACTTCTTTGCAATGCTTCGCCCAGTGAGTGCCTAGACAGCGGTAGCATAGCTTGTGCTCGCGTATGAAGTCCTTCTTCTTCTGAGGTTCCATCTTTCTTACCGCTTGGCACGAGCTTGTCGCGTGTTGTGCACTCTGGTGGAAAACACAGCTGCCGGGTTGATTCTCCGAGGATGTGTAGAGGACTCGCGGGGCTCTTGGATTGGGGCGAGCGAGGGCCGCGGTGTCGCGTCGAGTACTCACCCAGTTGAGGTTCGATACCCCAAAACTGTCGCATTGGGTATCTGACAGCGTTTTGATGAACTTGCAGAACCTCGCGAAATCTGGTAGCGATCCAGGTAAACTTCTGTGCCTAGTTCTCTCGCTTCTCCAGGCATCTAGTACGAAGAAGGGCAGTCTCTCTACGATGGGGGATAGCCCTACGTCGGTGTTCAGGAAGGATCATCCGGGGTTGTATTGCATGGTATGATGAATCGCTATGCAGGCGTCGCTGAACTTCCGCAGCTTGGGACCGACCGCGCGGTCGCCCTTCGACCCTTTGATGTCCGACGTTTGCGTGAGACGTTCGATCAGGCTGTCAGCTACCCTGTCGTTAGAGCCGAAGCGAGTCTTCAATTGGTCGACGATGTTGGTGAGCAGGGCCGCTGTGTCCAGGTAGGTAGCAGCCATTATGTCTTCAATCAGGCTCATCGACTCTCCACCGGTGTGACTTGTGAGGATCTCAATGGCGTCGATGGGCTCCACGGCGAGCCTTTCCATCCTTCTCTTGAGGGCATCGAACAGGCTGTCAGCTACCCTGCCAACATAATCTGTTTTTATTCTCATTCCACCTCCATGAACGTCTGTTCAAACTCACTGACTTACATCTCACAGCAAACAAGAGTTGACTTCCAAAACTACCATCATAGAAGATCTCAAACTTAGGTGTTTCTTTTTCTTATACCAGTCAAATGTAGGCTTCCGCATCATGCTAAGCTTCAACTTATTCAATCCATACTCTTTTGTTTGCCTCTCAATCTCTTTCTTCCACCTCTTGCAGTCCCACTCAGGCCCTACACCTCCAGCATTTATTGAACTCCAGTCATCCACAGGTCTCCCAATTCTAACATGAATAATATTTTGCATACTAAGTTTCCGTGCATGCCCCCACCACACTTCCTCCCAATAGCTTACACTCAGATTCCATTCAAAAATTCGCTTTACCCATGTGCTATACTGCATTCTTTCAATTCTCACCTTATAATTCAGCACTGCTTTCATCATTCTTACTGAAAATAGGCTCCACCCAAGGTCACCTCTGATAGCTTCTGTAGCTGTCCATTTCGGAGCACCCAATGCTAACCGTCCTACCTTATTTTGTATTACATCCAGCTCTTCAAGATCACTTCTATTCCAGGCAAAAGCACTCATACCATACATGAGACTAGGTACAGCAACATACTTCCACATTCCTCTCACACATTCATACTTGTTTGCTCTCTATCTGGCCACACTACTTAACCGTCCACTCCACTGCATAGCTTCTGCCACTTTTTCACCCTTAGTTCTAGTGCATCCATCTTCACTCATCATACAACCTAGATATTTGTATTCTTTTGTTCTACCTATTCTGATTTCTCCAATATTCCACAGTCAGTCTCTATCAGTCTCATCACTATTTAAAACCATAACCTTACTTTTGTCGGCACCAAAGTTCATCTTGAAATCTGTGCTATATCCATTCACAATGTCAAGCATCCTTTGCAGTTCATGTCCACATTCACTAACCACAACCACATCAGCAGCATACAACAAACAGCTCAATCTCTCATTACCAACTTTCAGTCCTAAGCCACTCTTTCTGAGTCGAACTGCTAATTCTTCTGTGTACAATCCATACAACAGGGGAGACAGAGTACAGCCCTGTCTCACTCCTCTAACACTCCTCACCTGCCCTGTTTCCAAATTTCCTAACCTGTATATTGCGCTTGTGTTCTCATACAGACTTTGTACAATTTTTACTATTTTTCTGCTAAACCCAACTTTTCTCAAAACTTCTATGAGCCTAACCCAATCCACTCTGTCATACGCCTTTTCAATATCCAGGAATGCTAAATATACCTTCTTATCATCCTTCCTCATTCGTTCAATTATTTAACTCACTACAAACAGATTATCCTCCCCACGTCTATCTTGCCTAAATCCATTCTGTTCTTCACCTAGGACTCCTAATTCCTCAACTAAGTTTTTCATTCTCCCATTCAAAATACCACAAAAGATCTTACATACAGTGTCAGCCAGTGGCAATTGGTATGTAATTTTTAAGTTCTTTCATACTCTTATGTCCACCCTTATGCAACAGAACTATATTACACTTGTTCCAGTCATCTGGTACTCTTATAACAGCATGTCAGTGTCGTTTTATCGAGAAACTTTTGTGAAATAGTGACGTATAACGTGGAAGAGGGAAAACAATTATTGTAAATGTGAAACGTTGTAAAACGGAGCAAGTAAAATGTGAAACCCTGTACATGTCTGGAACTATAGACCTTTACGAGGGCTCTGTCATACTATCTGTCATACTACTGTAATACTAAATTTTCACTATCAGTGAATGTGTTTGCTACCTGTGGAACTGCGAAAAGAAAAAATAACTTCTGTCTTATTTCTGCTTAAAACAGTGCAATTTAAATACGAAGCTAACAAAGCAGTGCTAGCAACACGAAGGAAATGGTGTGCTCAGCCCAGTCTCGACCGATAGGCCTGTATCTCTGAAGTATCCTTGTTCCCTCAATCCCCCCTCACCGAACCCGTTCACCCCCCCCCCCCCCTCTCTTCCCGTACCCCTGCCTCCCGTCTTTCTGACTGTTCAGAGCATGGCAAATCCTGAACTTTTTTGCTCCCTGCAACCAGAGAAATTACGTTTGATTTGATAAATTTTTGGTACTGTCTAACAACTCAGTGAAGTTTTTGTTCACTTCCTACATGGCCAAGACGACAAATGTTCACGGAAGAATTATTGTGTTGCGTACCTCCGTTTCCCTACTGACAACGAATAGTTTATAAACACCGATAGTTTTAAGTGAGCTACCAGTAAGAATAACGGGTGAACGAGAAGTTGAAAAACATTTCACAATTACCAGAGAAAATATGATAAAAAGTGCAACTGACTTTGAACTGACTTTAACTAAAATATGTTCACATTAAAAGCGACTCATAAAAAAAATTGCGACTCATGTCGGAGACTTACCTGGTCGTACAAAATGTATCATTAATTGAGCTGATAGGTCGATTTTTCGGAAATCTTATTTTTAAAATGAAAAGGAGAACCAAGGCGTATATAAACATTTTTACTTGTAAACGTTTCGGAAAATCTGGTTTCCATCATCAGTTCTGATAATGAAGTAACAGATAAAAAATGAAATTAGATGTCTACTACAATAAGAGAACTTCTAGTAACCTCAATAAATATGAAAAATAAAATGCGAGTATAAACAAAAAAAGGGACTGCTAAAAACTATAATCGCACACCTACACACACACACACTCACACACCCATACGGACACTAAAAACTATAGGCATACCTGAGCTGTTGGGGCAATGTGTAATTTTGCGGCACTTTGATCATTATTCAATTTCGGTTAAACTGTATATATGAATAGTGATTCTAAAACTCTCAGATCGTGTTCCCTATTAGTTTTAGCAAGAGTTGAAAAATTTGAGGTTTTAAATGGATGGTCGCACTTAAAACAATGGTCTCGGATTGCAGACTGAGAAGGGCAGGCGTATGGACGACCTGTACGGTGAGATATACCTGAGTGTTGGCTGTGGCGAATAAACTGTTGGAGCATTGTGCTACCAACATACGATTGCATGCAACAATCACATTCATAAAGATACACACAACCACTTTGCAGGCATTCATTCACACGTTCCTTCCTAGGAAAAATGAGGCTATTCTAAAATTGTTCCTATAAAATACACGGACGTCAATAGATATAAAATATGTATGCACCAACGACATGAGTTCTTTCTTCAGTTCAGTATTCAAATAGCCGAGGTAAGGTAAGTTGACAAATACTGGCTATTTGAATACTGAACTGAAGAAAGAACTCATGTCGTTGGTGCATACATATTTTATATCTATTGACGTCCGTGTATTTTATAGGAACAATTTTACTGGACTGGACTGGATCCAGAAAGCTCGACGAGTATTCTCCTCTCTGTACCTCCCCCAAAGTAATGCAGAGGTGGTAAAAAATTTTCCATCTAATATCCCAAACGAAAGACCAAACCGGAAGAACGATGTTTTAGTCAGTTACCGTTCATCTAACGTGGGACAAAAAGCTCTCTGAGTTTCTGGAGCTTTTTTGTGGAACACGCTTCCCCAGCATATCAAAAACTCTAAAACTGGAAAAGAATTTAGAGTAAATGTGTCACGTCATTTTGCATCTCTGTCATAGGGCCTGCAGCATTTCGGTATGAACTTCCCATCTATCAGAAATTTTAATTTTCCTGAAATTTCTGTTAGAAATTTAGAAACTAGTTCATTTTACGTTTGCTAAACGTGTCGTATATTCATCTTACTTATTTCTGTCGACAACAATGAGCACCACAGCCGTCAGTTCAATGCAGCAGAACGAACGTTCTTTCCATAATTAGGAGTATTTCCTCATCTTTATTTTGTTATTTCTTTCTCTTTTCTGTATTAATATTTAACGTCCGCATGACAAATATGCCATGAAATACATTTTGTGTGTACACCAATAAACAGGTTTATAGATGTGAGGAATGTGCAAAGTTTATAATGAATTAAATTTTGGCTAACGTTGTCTCGGTATTTCAAAATCAATCTCGAAGATGTTCTCAATCGATTTTCGGCTGAGCTGGGGGAAGGGGGCAATTTAAGCATTGCATTTAGACTTTTTATTTTTTTATTTTTTTCCGTGCGTTCAGCGCACACAAGCACTGAAATTTCAAATCGGAAAAAACTCTAAATTTCTGTAATTAAATTTATCACTTTGCATCAAAGCCTAACCTACCTATATGTGCCAAATTTTGTGAATATTCTCCACTCAGATGTGATATCCGGCCACAATGTTACTCCATTTTATCCCACGTACACATGTCCGTATAATGCTGAAGAGTTGTGTTGCTTCTTGACTATAACCTGACTTTTCTTAAAAAATTTCTGTGAAGAAAATAAAACCAGTTCATTTTTATGTTTTTCGAAGTCTTCTTTTCCTTTTAGTTATTTTTTTGCGAAAAATTTCTTAGGATTACAGTGAGCTCAACTGTCATTTTCTGTGTAGTAGATGGTAGGTTGCCTTTATCTTTAATTTTATATATGTATTTTTTTCTAATATTTCATTTTCAATGAGTATATATATTAATATGTGTGTGTACGTGTGTAGGTATATATATGTAGATACATATATATACCTACATGTTTCTATTTCATTTCTTTACGCAAAAACCATCCGGTTAACAAATTTTATTGCACTAGCGAAATGATTCAAAAAGAGATCTATGACTTCCCCAGAGGGCGTTTCTGTGAATCGGATTAATGTAAAATATACTTAATGAAATAAAGTGCAATTTGAGCATATGAAGCTTAGTAAATTATCTTTCTGTCCGTATGTTGTACAAGCTATGAATTTTGATATTGAGTATATATTTGTTTACCCATTCCTACCAATATTTTGTAGATATTTGTCAATCATGAGTGGTAACCGGCTTACTCTGTATCTCTATTTTATCCCATGTACCCATGTCCGCATGATGTGGTGAATGTCGAGAAGATATGAAATATGTTTTTGGTGGTGATAGGGCTTTGCATATTTTTAGGGCATATTTTTCATTTCTCATTCAACTACCCTTGACTAAGATAGACTATTGGCTCGCCACGTATGGTTTGTCTATTAGTACGCCTCGTATATTTTGTATATCTATTTGTACACCTCGGATGGTTTGTCAATTAGTACTCCTGGTATAGAACTTTTGTTAGACTACTAGGACACCACGAATGGTTTGTCTATTAGTACGCCTCGTATGTTTTGTCAGTTAATATGCCTCGAATGGTCTATCTACTTGTACACCTCTGATAGTTTGTCTATTAGTACACCTCGTATAGTTTGTCTATTATTATGCCTCGTATGGCTTATCTACTTGTACACCTCTGATAATTTGTCAATTAGTACTCCTCGTATGCAACATTTGTTTTAGGATGTCCTAGATTAAGAAACTTTTAAACGCCAATATGTTGGCATGTATCTCATGTGACAACTTGGAAATACACATTTTTTCTTTTTTTTTTCTTTCACTCTTCCATATCTCATCATATAAACATTTCAACATACTGACTACATTCTCTCCTCCAAATTTATAGAACTCATATGGGATCTTATCAGGGCCACATGCCTTTCCATTTTTCACTTTCTTCAAAAAACTTACAACCTGTTCACAAGTGATTTCGTCTTCCATTTGCAGTTCACGTTAATCAATCAGAAAATTTACGGGTTCATCATCT
This sequence comes from Morinoia aosen, assembly GCA_030386875.1. Classification (NCBI taxonomy): domain Eukaryota; kingdom Metazoa; phylum Arthropoda; class Malacostraca; order Amphipoda; family Talitridae; genus Morinoia; species Morinoia aosen. The sequence continues at coordinate 39,347,838 of CM059580.1, forward strand.
GTAACCTGCTCATTCATTCCACCAATGTCCTCCCAGTATTCTTCAACTGGTTTCACCATTTGCATCCTATTTTGCACACTGCAACCATTGACTACTAATTCATCAACTTGAACTTCACTACCTCTATCATTACCTTGTATACACTTATACCAATCTTTTATTCCATCCGGACCTTTCTTTCTTAGATTTTCAACTTGGTGTCTCTCCTCTTTAACTCTAGCCTCATTAATCATTCTCCTTACTTTCTTCTGCTGGTCCTTGTACTCATTCCATGCATTCTGCCATTCATCCTCAGTAATTCTGTTTCTTTCATACATTTTCCTCATACTGCGTTGTTTCTTATTTAAAGTCTTTCTTCTCATTCGTTCTTCCTTTATCTCACGTGTAAACCACCTGGCATTCCCTGTCCCTTTCCTATATTTTATTCTACCTATCTTTTGCTCTGCACTTTAGTCAAATAGAACGCTGCATCAGTCTTTCGGACCAGTACGGATCCGCATAAATGTTGCCGAAAAGTTTTCTTAAAATTTGCGTCGTGTATGGTAGTATGGTGATGATGGTAGTCAGTGCTTGTGTTACGATCCTCCCCTTCTAATATCGCCGCTGCCATGTTATGATGCCTAATTCTATTTTTTTATTGCCACTTCATTGTTATAATGTTCTCTTCATAATTACGTAGCTGCAATTATTTTGCTTCTCTGAAGGAGTGAGTAAGTGAATCTCGTACTTTCATGATTAAAATATCCAACATCGCTGCTCATATTGTTATGATGTCCTATTCGTTGCCACAATATTGTGATGGTTTAACGACGTTTGATTACTGCTAAGTCGTCGTAATATCATTCTCATATTTTCATCGCACTTCTTACACGTCATTGAAATAATATTCCTACTGTAGTTTTCATCGCTGCGTCATGTTATTTCCAAGGATGTGGGTTCTATTTCTGACGCCACAATGTCATTACTGATGATAGCTTGCAGTTTCTATAATTAAAGGTAAATGATCAGAAAATATCCAATGAATTTAATATTAACCGAAAAAAAAGGATATTAGGAGGTGAAGCCTCGTCATTGAATTAGTTTGCGAAATACAGAACATTTAACTCGTCAATAAACCTAGCGCGATACATTTTGGGGTACAGAATCTAGACCTACCATGTGAAGTAAAAGGACATGAATGTACGGATTACAAAAGACATTAGGATAATTAGCTCAGTCCTGAATGGTGCTTATGAGTCAATACACGACTCATTGAATAACAATGAATAACCCTCATTGCCTGGCTAACTTGCCAGGGCAGCGAGGTAGGAGAACACCAGCAGGTACGACTGTCACTCGTGATCGCTGTGGAGCTAATGCCGGGGCCGTCGCCTTCCAAGCGCAGGAGCCTGGGACGCTGTTCTCAATGGGAACAGACATGTTCTTATAGACAATGCTTTACATTAGTTATCTTTATCGGAAATGACAAGTGCCATCACATAATTAGAAGAGAATAGATTTACAATTGGATGACAGTTAATTTACCCAGAGTGAATAAGATCCTAAGTCTCTAAGGAAGGAAAAGAATATATGTTAAGCAATGGAAGCATTTGGCAGCACGGCAAGCTGTCGACGCCTGTGACGTGTCACTCGTAGAGGGTGTGGTGGTGCGCTTTCAAGCGATGTGGTCGATGTTGTTGCTGTTGGATGTGACGGTTGGTAGAGCTGAAGGCGACAGTTGACGATGTCTAGGCGAAGATCGTAGAGACCAGAACATGCAGCCATTATTGACGAGAAGATATTTTATGGAAGTCAGTCTTTTCGAGGAAATCTCGGTCGCTAGCTAGGCAGACCTTTCTTCTTAACGCTCATTCAAACACGGCGTAGAGCAGTTACAGTAGAACTATAACAAATTCCCTCGCGTTTTTTTTTTGTTTAAAAGCTCCTGCTTTTTTTCTTCTTCTTGACCTCAACGTGTGCGACTACAACTTTCGAATGACGCGTAGTTCCGAGGAAACAGATGTAAAGCTTGACGACAAAATTTGCTCAAAATAAGTGCACTAATACGAGGAAGTCATGTGAAGACATCCGTGCAGTCGTTCTTCGGCAGAACCTGGTCCCCTAACAACAGATGTCGACGTTCCCCTTTTGTCGTCATGACCGCCGTATACAGCAGTCGTGAAGCTAAAGAACTTCAGGGATAAATATCCCTTAAATACCTTGGCCGCCTAGAGTCCAAGGGGCTTCCATTTACTTGATTCCTCTTGCAGAAAATTTCGAGTTAAATAACTCCACGGGGCCTGAGATAAAAGGTGGACGTTTTCCTCTTATGCGGGATATCGTCATCTTTTGGAGCGCTGCTGCCCCATATGTCGTCTCGCTGGTAATTACAGCATAACGTCGCTCCCTTCACTCGCCGCTACGTCTTCCGTCGTCGATGTTACCTGCTGTGGGAGTTGTGAGATTGCATCGCATCGCGTGCTGACCAGCTGATGCTCGTACGCGAAGCGCATGTGCGTGCGTGCGTGTAGGGGTGTGTAGGTGTAAATATGTATACCTCAATCGCCGACGTCCAAGCTGTGACGCCCGTTATTGCTGTTGCCGCTGTTGCTGCCGCTGCTGTTGCCTCAAGTGCTGCGCTGTGTGCGCGTATGTCCACTCGCTCACGTCCACTCGTTCACGTCCACTCGCCCACGACCACGGTGTGCGCAGGCGTTGCCGTCCACCCTCTGGGTTGAGCGGTGCGATTGTGGTTGAGCCGGTGCTCTGTGCGACGTGGTTGTGCACCACACAAGGCAAGCGCGTCCTTGTGATGCCAGTTGTCGGCCCACGCACGACTCGTCCTTGACGCCATGACTGAAAGTTCAGTTTTGGTTATTTAATGACCTTATTAGTCCGAAATTTTCACTCCCTCGTTGCAGACACTCGCATATGTATCCATATCATGTTCACCTCATTCATTCCATTTACTTCACGTTTACAAAAGAGGACATAATTAGCCTAATTTAATTCCAATCTTATACTAGACGTGGTAGTACGTGACAATTATGAATCGCAGAAAGAAAGACTACATAAATTTCTAATAACACATTAGCGTTGGAATTTAGTTAATAACAGAGCGGTATGACCTTTGATTTAGAATCAGATTCACTTGATCTTAATAACATTTACATTTTGTTGCGATGTTCTAATTCATATAAACATTGAGAGGATTTTTTTTTTAACCTGAAAATTTGTGATAAATTTCTTTTTTTTCATAAAATCAATGATCCACATATGTGCATGAATTATATTTCAGTATTCAATTTGCGGCCGTAATTAGTTTATTCGTTGACTATAAAATATGACAAGTAATCCACAATGATAAATGATAGAATGATAAAATGAAAAGGTTACATCATCATGTTTAAGTATTGTACGTTTAACATTACGTTAAAATTTAGGTATCAAACATTTCAATTGAGTTTGAGATAAGATCATCACTTCGATACGTGCTATGAAAACAGAGTCCACTATGAGTAGCACGAGTGGTCGTGATAGTAACCGTTAGGCATTGAGAAAGAAAGGGATGTCGAGGGGCGGGCACTCGGGCAAAGGTAGCAGAGGGATGGAGGGTCAAAAGGGTCGAACGCCAGGCAGGGCCAGAGGCTTGGAGGGCGACTTGGAATGTAAACAATAGCTCGGTTGAGACCGTTCGACACCACAGCTCGCACACCACAGCACATAGCCCCGCCTATATCACACTCCCCATAGTATCTCAACACCAACATCCCAGACATGTACATTCATACAACATCCCTCTCAACATGAAATCATATGGTTACACATTGCAATAAATTTGAGATGAACGTGGAATGAAATTATCAGTAGATTATATAATTTCGCATCAGTAAATTTAGTAAATATCAAATTTATAAGCATACATAGTGTATGCAAAATTTTTTATACGCGGAAAATATTATATTGAATGAAATTTTAATTTTACATGAGCCTCCTTTAGCATGTGAGGACGTAATTTAATTTTTAATGAGGTATAGTTTTGAATTATCCTCATAAAATTTTTAAGAAGGTTTACGAATTATACTTTAGAGTTGATAACTTTACAAACATAGTTTAAACTTTGACGAGCCAAGATGACATAGCTTTAAACGTTCAACTAAGTCTGAAGATTTGAATTCAAAGCCGGCGTCATGAACAGTGCTGCTGACGTGCCTCTCTCGTTGATGCAAAATAGCGTCTGCAGTTTAATGGCTCGGCTTGTAGATGAAATTTTCACAGAGCCCTATTCCAATTTATTGCTCGAATACAGTAACTTGTGCGATAATTAATTGAATGAGGCTTGAATTTATTTTTGTAAATCGATTGTAATCAATTCTTTTGCATACTTGGTATTTCCAAATACATCGGATATTAATACACACAATATAAAAATGAAATATGAAATTTCAGAATGGGAATAATTAGTACAATGGGCAAAACATAATCAGAGAATTACAAATGGCTCACCTGAAGCATGGCTATTCAAAGAAATTAATAAGACACAACGGAAATCAATGCACAATTAGACATATGAACAATTACATAGTAAATAAACACAATAGAGAATATAGATGGTTTTACAATAGACACAATAATAGCAAAATAGTTCGAATGGGCACAATACGATAATAAAATAGGAATGATTTAAATGCAAACTGTTACAATGCATATGGATTATTAAACGCATTAGTACAATTTTAGAGTTCTATGAATTTCTTAATCGTCCACCATAAATTTGGTTCGGCAGATCGCAATGCTATTTTATCAAAATAGTTTGATCATAATGTGGCATAATTTAGTAATTTTTAGTAATTGGTAATTGGTAAGCGTGACAAATTTTATTGGGAATTGGTAAGCGTGACAAATTTTATTGAGAATTGGTAAGCGTGACAAATTTGAGCTGTCTCTTTCGGAGCGTGAGCACAGCAAGATTAAGCAGAATTATGAATTATCATTAAACAAACTTAAAATCTCACTCCGCTGCCACCATTGTTACGATCCTCCCCTTCTAATATCGCCGCTGCCATGTTATGATGCCTAATTCTATTTTTTTCATTGCCACTTCATTGTTATGATGTCCTCTTCATAATTACGAAGCTGCAATTATTTTGCTTCTCGGAAGGAGTGAGTAAGTGAATCTCGTACTTTCATGATTAAAATATCCAACATCGCTGCTCATATTGTTATGATGTCCTATTCGTTGCCACAATATTGTGATGGTTTAACGACGTTTGATTACTGCTAAGTCGTCGTAATATCATTCTCATATTTTCATCGCACTTCTTACACGTCATTGAGATAATATTCCTACTTTAGTTTTCATCGCTGCGTCATGTTATTTCCAAGGATGTGGGTTCTATTTCTGACGCCACAATGTCATTACTGATGATAGCTTGCAGTTTCTATAATTAAAGGTAGATGATCAGAAAATATCCAATGAATTTAATATTAAACGAAAAAAGGACATTAGGAGGTGAAGCCTCGTCATTGAATTAGTTTGCGAAATACAGAACATTTAACTCACCAATAAACCTAGCGCGATACATTTCGGGGTACAGAATCTAGACCTACCACGTGAAGTAAAAGGACATGAATGTACGGATTACAAAAGACATTAGGATAATTAGCTCAGTCCTGAATGGTGCTTATGAGTCAATACACGACTCATTGAATAACAATGAATAACCCTCACTGCCTGGCTAACTTGCCAGGGCAGCGAGGTAGGAGAACACCAGCAGGTACGACTGTCACTCGTGATCGCTGTGGAGCTAATGCCGGGGCCGTCGCCTTCCAAGCGCAGGAGCCTGGGACGCTGTTCTCAATGGGAACAGACATGTTCTTATAGACAATGCTTTACATTAGTTATCTTTATCGGAAAAGGCAAGTGTCATCATATAATTAAAAGAGAATATATTTACAATTGGATGACAGTAATTTACCCAGAGTGAATAAGATCCTAGGTCTCTAAGGAAGGAAAAGAATATATGTTAAGCAATGAAAGCATTTGGCAGCACGGCAAGCTGTCGACGCCTGTGACGTGTCACTCGTAGAGGGTGTGGTGGTGCGCTTTCGAGCGATGTGGTCGATGTTGTTGCTGTTGGATGTGACGGTTGGTAGAACTGAAGGCGACAGTTGACGATGTCTAGGCGAAGATCGTAGAAACCAGAATATGCAGCCCTTATTGACGAGAAGATATTTTATGGAAGTCAGTCTTTTCGAGGAAATCTCGGTCGCTAGCTAGGTAGACCTTTCTTCTTAACGCTCATTCAAACACGGCGTAGAGCAGTTACAGTAGAACTATAACACTTGTGAGTGCTTGTGAGAGTAGTTTTTTTGTTGCGTGAGAGTTGAGACTGAGCATTGGTGTGGTGACTTGCTATTTTTGACTGAGGTGTTTTGACTGGTAAGCTTTCTTTGCATATAAAGAGTATAGCATGTAACATTGTAGAGAGTGACTGTGAGAGTAGTAGGTAAAGTTTTTGTTTCTTTCTGATTGATAACTTGATTTTCAGTACATTTGGTGAGTGAAGACTTCTTCTGCCTGTAAAATTTGTACTGAGGTAGAAGTCTGCATTTGAGAATAGCAAGAAATAGGACTGGTCATAGGACGAGAGGTGCAAGTGGAATGGATGAGGAGATTGAGTGCATGATTTGTAAAGAGTAGGTAGACATAGATGCATGCAAAGGCTTGAAAGAGATGAGTCGGAGAAAGTTGAGTGATCATGTGTTTACGTGCTGGAAATGTTTGAATGATGAGAGTAAGAAGTTGAAAGAGGAGGTTGAGAGAATGACAATTCTGATGGTTGCTTTAGAGGCTGTCTTGAAGGATGGAAGAAAGCTGAATGAAGGAAAGAATGAGACTGGTGCAAATGTGGTAAATGATGATGCAAGGAGTGCAAATGCAGTGGAAGATGAGGCAATTGATGGTGCAAGGAGTGCAAATGGAGTGGATGATAAGGCAAATGTTAGTGCAAGGAGTATGAATACAGTAAATGATGGTGCAAATGTGACAGATGAGAGTAGAAGGATGAATGAGCATGATGAAAGAAGTACAAATGGAAAGAGAGTGAAGGAGCAACCTGTTGATGTGCCACATGAGGTGCAGGCGCCTGTAGTGGAAGTGAATGAAAGGAAGATGGATGGAAAGAGTGACGTGAGTGGAAGAATTGAACGAAAGAGTAGTATGAAAGGGAGAGTGAGACCTATAATTATAATATGTGGTAACAGTATGGTTAAGAATGTGGATAGGTTTGTGAGGATGACTGACAGTAGTGGGTGTACTAGCATGAGAGGAAAGGGAGTGAAAGAGACTTGTAGGCAGGCTGAGGAAGTGATAGATGGAATGGATGAAGAGATAGTTGAACTGCAAAGAGGTGGCAATCGGCTGCTTGAATGTGGGAGAGAAAGTACGGTGAATGTAATCATGAATGTGGTTGAAAGGGCACGGAAGAAGAATGTTAGAGTGGCTGTGACCAGCCTCCTGAGAAGGCCTGCGTGTGATGAGGAGTATGAAAGGGTGAGAAAGGAGGTGAATAGGGAGGTGCATGAGCGGATTATGAGTATGAAGGCTGAGAGTATGAAAAACCGTGAATTGGGTTCCAGCTTCCTTGATACAGATAGCGTGATCCAGAGTGGCTGTTTTCGTAGAGATGGAATTCACCTTACACAAGAAGGTGAGATGAAACTCTCCAGGAAATTTTTCAAGGGGATCAGGCCTGCTCATATTGCAATGGAAAACGGAACAGGATGAATGAAAATCTGTCAGAGCAAAAATGAAAAATGTCATGAATTGTCCAATAGTGTTGTGAGGTTTGGATGTATAAATGTGCATGGATGGAATGCAGGAAAGTTAGATGATATTGTAGCAGAAGTTGAGAATGGGAAGTTGGATTCTGTTGGTGTAGTAGAGACCCAAATGCGCGATAGTCAGTTCAAAACGTAAGGAGAGTTGTCGCGTCTTACAAGACACGAAAAATTTAAAGAATTTTGACAATTTTATTTATGCAACATTCTGCGGATCCGCGCTGGTCCGCAAGAATGACGCCAGCGTTCTATTTGTTTGAAGTGCGTGGGAGGAACAGGTTCCCAGATAATATTAAGTTTCTGTGTCTTTTAAAAGTGAATTCGTGTTAGAAATTTATTTAACTTGACCGTGTTCCCTTACTAGCTATATTTGTCGATTGCTTTACATATCTCGTGTTGATAGCGGTGAACGACCGGTTTCTAGAGCATTCGAGGATGCTTCTGGCGGCCGGTGAGTCGCCCACATTGAGTCAGACTAGCCGTTTTGATGTTGTGAGCCTGGTGCGCTCTGCAGCTGCAGTGTAATGCTGGAAATTAGTCAGATTCAAGGTTTACGGTATTTTAGCTGAACACTGTGATTTTACAGATTTGTCTGTTAAATAATATAACTCTGAGGCTAGGTTTAATATGTGAATTCTCTCGCTAAGTTTTAACAACCCAAGATGGAGAAAGCTGGAGTATCAGACAGGTTCAGTGAGTGTGTGGTTTTCACAGGTTTGCCTGTTAAATAATTTAACTCTGAGGTTAGGCTTAATATGTGCATTCTCATGCTGAGTTTCAACAACTCAGCATGGGGAAAGCTGGAGTGTCAGACAGGTTCAGTGAGTGTGTGGTTTTCACAGACTTGCCTGATTCCTATTTTTCTTTCATGGTTCAAAGTGATTCTGTATTAACGTCTAAATGTTTTTTTTTTGCTCAGCAATATTTGCATAATAGTCAAGCTATGTAAGCATGTTGTCATAGAAGGTATATATAACATTGTAAACAGTGTCATAAGCAGTAAATGTAACATGGAAAGACTGACATTTCAATGCATTTGAATTGACACAGATGATTTTATTTCAAGTTTATTACATTCATAGTTTAACACAAAACTAACACGATTTTACATTTAATTAAGAATACAAATCAACCACTGCTTCACTATTGAAAGATTTGTGTACTAAAAATACAAACTTTGTTGTGGTTCTTCCATGGATTAGACATCAGTTGTTGATTTTGAGAAATTCACAATGATAAATCGTGCTAAACTTGTACCGACATGGAAACATGATTTTTCTTGTCTTTGTTTTGCAATCTTTATAATATTCATTAAGAAACAGATATAAAATAAAGTAGAATATTTGTCTCACAGAAATTTATGAGACCACTAGCCCAGGTGATTTGTGTTTCAGGGCGATGTTGGTCAACGTGTACTTGTGCCCTGTATTTAAAATCAAGCCAGTTAAAAAGAAACACTGGCGAGGCGTGTCAGACCTTTTCAGTATTAGGCTAGCCAATGAGATATCCGTTGTTATCTTTAACGATAGGAATCCTGACTGATCTGCTGTAACCTAAGTAGCTTATCCCTGCATCAGAGACCTAATCTTAATCATTTCCCCTCCCACAGGTAGAGCATAGAAAAATAAGTAGCCGCTTCTCTTTTAGATGTAAATAGGCTTTTACGAGATTTTCTAGCGTGAGGGACCTTCCCCCACCGTCTGTGTGTATTCTAAGAAGTATTGTCAGGTTGTTATATCAAGGTGGTAACCAGTGGTATTGCAAATGTGTCTTTAGAAATGTGTTCCTAGCAATGTGCTCCGTAGGTGGAGACTTGTTCTCTTCCCTGTCAATGCAACGGAAACCTTTTTTGTTTTGTGAACTTATTTCCTAGCTTACTGTTCCTGTGCACCTTGTGCGTAGATTCCGCGTTCCCCCAACTCCACGCTAGATGGTGCCTTCCTCTTTCCTCTCTTGGGACATCTTTTTCGTGGTTAAGGGAGGCTAAAACTTTCTAATATATTAATACTAGTAATAGTAATGCGAATTGTCGTTGTGCTACGTCGTTAGCAGGGCGACGAATTCCCTTTTTTATGTGCTACTATTCTATGGCCTCTTATGTCTCACTCAGCTATTTCTCGTGTACCCTCGAGGTATGAATTTACTCTCTTGTTGTGCGGTGCTATATAAATAGTGCCTTCCTCTTCCCTCTCTTGGAACATCTTTGTCGTGGTTAAGGGAGGCTAAAACTTTCTTATGTAATAATGAATATTGTGTTACGAATTCCGTCACTAGAATATCATACCTAGTTCTAACATTATTTAGCCGTTCACTGTGTCTTGCTCAAGAAGTAGGAGATTCCTTTCTCGTTATGCAGCACCATATACATTAATTGATCATTCGACTATGATCTTAAATTAGGATTTTCTTGTCATGCAATTCCTGGTCCGAGTCTGAATCATACCTGTCTGGGCAGATTTACGGAGTCGTCTGGATAAGAAATAAAACCGAAGAAACCTCGCATTCTTTTGGAATCCTTGCGCCTTCCGTTCTATTGTGTGCCGAAGCGAAGATAGAAATTCCGCTAGCGCACAACAATACAAAAGTTAATACTACATGATAGGAAAAGGGCGTGTAAATTGGCAAAAAAGAGATGGTGGAGTTGGTCTGATTATAATGAATGCTCTAAATTGAAAATTAGAGAAACTTCCTGTTGGAAATGAACCTGAAAGTGAAAATTTTTAGCAATTAAGTTGAAAGAATGCATACGAGAGAATGTATTGTTGTGATTGTATGTTATATGACAACTGATGGGATTTTAGCTCATTAAGAGAAAGTAAAAAAGTATGAAATATTATCAAGAATTGTACGAGAACACTGCAGGTGCCCTTTGATTGTGTTGGGTGACATGAATGGCCACGTTGGTATACTTGGTGAGCCGGTGAATGCAAATGGACAAAAAATGATAGATTTTTGTGATGAGAATGAACTTGAAAACCTGAACTTCACAATAGTAAATGGCCTGTATACATGGCAAAGCAGGGAATGGAAATCTGCAATTGACTATATGATTGTCAATAGTAAAGCAAGAGAGTGTGTCAAAGAAATGTTTGTAGATGAAAAGGATTTTGATATTGATAGTGACTATAAAATGCTTGGGCTTGAATATAATTGGGTGGGAAAGAGTCAATGTAAAAGGTCAGTAGTGGGAAAGAAAGTTGGCGGATAAAAATGGCAAACTAGGAAGAATTCAAGAATGAATTGAGTAGGTGTAAGTGGAACAGGTGTGGAAATGTAAATGACCTAAATGGTGAGATTGCAAGAACCTTGTATGATGTGGCAGAGCAAATGATTGGTAGAATGAAATGTATTAAAGAGACAGGGAATGCCAGGTGGTTTACAAGTGAGATAAAGCAAGAACGAACGAGAAGAAAGAATTTAAGTAAGAAACAACGCAGTATGAGGAAAATGTATGAAAGAAACAGAATTACTGAGGATGGATGGCAGAGTGCATGGAATGAGTACAAGGACAAGTTTAACGTCGTTTAACATCGGCATCTTTGGGATGCTTTATTTCCAATAAAGCCTGATACATATGATCTTAGCATTGGTTTTTCAAATGTCTTATAATTTACTCTATATATAGGACACCATGACGGTTTCCCCGTAAAGCCGGTACCCATTTCCGACACCTGGGTCGAGTGAAGTATTGTGCTTGAGCTTTCCCTAATACCCAACGGGGAAAATCTCCGTGGCCCGGGGAAAAACTCCGTGACAAGCATAAGAAAGTAAGGAGAATGATTAATGAGGCTAGAGTTAAAGAGGAGAGACACCAAGTTGAAAATCTAAGAGAGAATGGTCCGGATGGAATGAAAGATTGGGATAAGTTCATACTAGTATGCGAGAGAAAGTTAGTGAAGTTCAAGGTGATGAATTAGTAGTCAATGGTTGCAGTGTGCGAGATGGGATGCAAATGATGAAAGCAGTTGAAGAATACTGGGAGGACATTGGTGGAATGAATGAGCAGATTACAGATGATGAACCCGTAAATTTTCTAATTTATGAACATGAACTGCAAATGGAAGACGAAATCACTTGCGAAGAGATTGTAAGTTTTTTGAAGGAAATGAAAAATGGAAAGGCATGTGGCTTTGATAAGATCCCATATGAGTTCTGTAAATGTGGAGGAGAGAGTGTATTCAGTATGTTGAAATGTTTATTTGGTGAGATATGGAAGAGTGAAAGAGTACTGGATGACTGGAACGAATGTAATGAAGTTCTGTTGCATAAGGGTGGACATAAGAGTTTGAAAGAACTTGAAAATTACAGATTAATTGCACTGGCTGACACTGTATGTAAGATCTTCTGTGGTTTTTTGAATGAGAGAATGACAAATTTAGTTTAGGAATTAGGAGTCCTGGGAGAAGAAACGAATGGTTTTCGGCAAGATAGACGTATGGAGGATAATCTGTTTGTGGTGAGTGAAATAATTGAGCGAGTAAGGAAGGATAATACGGTATATTTAGCAATCCTGGATATTGAAAAGGTGTATGGCAGAGTAGATCGGGTTAGGCTCTTTGAAATTTGGAGAACAGTCGGGTTTAGCAGAAAAATAGTAAAAATTGTATGAAGTCTGTATGAGAACACAAGCGCTATCTACAGGTTAGGAAATTTGGAAATAGGGCACGTATGGAGTGTTAGAGGAGTGAGACAGGGCTGTACTCTGTCTCCCCTGTTGTAAGGATTGTACACAGAAGAATTAGCAGTTCGACTGAGAAGCAGTGGCTTAGGACTGAGAGTTGGTAATGGGAGACTGAGCTGTTTGTTGTATGCTGATGATGTGGTTGTGGTTAGTGAATGTGGATATGAACTGCAAAGGATACTTGACATTGTGAATGGATATAGAACAGATTTCTAGATGAACTTTGGTGCCGACAGAAGTAAGGTTATGGTTATAAATAGTGATAAGACTGATAGAGACAGACTGTGGAATATTGGAGAAATCAGAATAGGTAGAACAAAAGAATACAAATATCTAGGCTGTACGATAAGTAAAGATGGATGCACTAGAACTAAGGGTGAAAAAGTGGCAAAAGCTATGCAGTGGAAGGGACGGTCAAGTAGTGTGGCCAGATACAGAGCAAACAAGTATGAGTGTGTGAGAGGAATGTGGAAGTATGTTGTTTTGTTACCCAGTGTCATGTATGGTATGAGTGCTCTTGCCTGGAATGGAAATGATCTTGAAAAGCTTGATGTAATACAAAATAAGGTAGGACGGTTAGCATTGGGTGCTCCGAAATTGACAGCTACAGAAGCCATTAGAGGTGACCTTGGGTGGAGCCTATTTTCAGAAAGAATGATGAAAGCAGTGCTGAATTATAAGGTGAGAATTGAAAGAATGCAGAATAGCAAATGGGTAAAGTGAATTTTTGAATGGAATCTGAGTGCAAGCTATTGGGAGAAAGTGTGTTGGGGGCATGCAAGGAAACTTAGTATGCAAAAGATTATTCATGTTAGAATTGGGAGACCTTCAGATGACTGGAGTTTAATGAATGCTGGAGGTGTGGGGCGTGAGTGGGACTGCAAGAGGTGGAAGAAAGAGATTGAGAGGCAAACAAAAGAGTATGGATTGAATAAGTGGAAGCTTAGCATGATGCGGAAGCCTACACTTGAATTGTATATGAAAAAAGGAAGCACTTAAGTTTGAGATGTTCTATGATGGTAGTTTTGGAAGTCAACTCTTGTTTGCTGTGAGATGTAAATCATTGAGTGTGAACAGACGTACATGGAGGTGGAATGAGAATAATAACAGATTATGTCGGCAGTATATTAGTGGAGTGGAGGAAACAATTGGGCATTTTGTGCTGGAATGCTGTAAGTATGAGCAGGAGAGAGAAAGTTTCATGAATGTGGTGCTTGAGCAGTATGGAGAGAATGAGTGGCATGCCAGATGTGCTGAAGATGATTGCGGTATCAGCTGTCTTGCTGGATTGGATCAGGAGTGTAATTTGAGTATCATTGAAGCTATGAAAATGCTTCTTGTGCGTGCCTGGAGTAAGAGACAGTGACTGGAAAGAGCCAGTCAGGTAGAGTGGTCAGTAATGACCCAATATGCCTGTGGGGACGGTGTTTGACACACTGGTTATCCCAGTGATGCCGTCCAATGGCAGCTTGTGACAAGGATTGGTAGATCCTGAGTAGTTTAGTGGACAAGTCTGGTACCAGGCGCTGAACTCTTTGTGAGAAAATTGTGGAGGGAATTGTAGGCCGTTACAAAGGCCACAACGCGTTCGACCCTCAATTTCAAGTCAAGTCAAGTCATCTATAGTGAGCAAAACTATTACTGTACCTGATCTTGTGTATAAATTTTTTTGTAGTACAAACTTTATACCTAGGTAGTCACTTGTAAAATAATTTTGAGCTGTGATTTCATTTTTCATTTTAGTCTCATATAGCTTGAGAATTAGAATCGCATTTTACCAATGTGACCAAATTTTCTGTACATTTTCAGCCTGATGATGATGGTTGAACATCGAAACGTTGCGTTTTGTAGATTTCATAGGTAGTACTTTTTAACAATTGACAGTGTTTCAATAAAAATGTTTAGTGAATTTCTTCGAACTTAATCACGTGATGAACTTCAACTGCCTTAACATAGTTAATTAGATCAAAATAAGGTCAATATTGATTTTAATGTTGTCTACGATTTTAATAATTTTTTTGCCAAGAATCACTAAAACAAATTTAAAAACGTTTTATATAAATGACATTCTGCTGGCTGATGCGTTAAAAAGCAGCGTTATTTTTGGTAGGTTTCATTTTTAGCTCTATGTCAAGGTATGTGAAAGTACTTTGTAATTTATTACACTGGGTAACAAAATTATGTTTTGAAAATCGTCCAGGGTTTTCCAACTGAATTACACTAATTTTGATGCTCTGAGTCCAAAAATGACCTTGGTTTTGCTCAATCAGGTCAGGATTTTTGCTACAGAAATTTTTTTAAATCAGGTTTTCGTAAAAAAATGGTAAATGTGTAGCGTTTGGTAATAATCGATTTTCTAGTTTTCGGTGCATTAATATAGTTAATTACGTTATAATAAACAAGTTTTCTTCTATGCACTTTCCATTGCAAATGAGTATTTAATGAGTTATAGCGGTAAATTCCTGACCGCAACTCCAGTGTTTGAAGTGGCAAGTAATTCAAACAGCACGTCGGACGGCATCACTGCAATGCCGTCTCGCTTCCAGCCCGATCGTCATCAAAGACGAAACCAAACCTACCGCTATACCTCGTTAAATACTCATTTGACGAAAAAAGTGTATAGAAGAAAAGTTGTTTATACTGATTTCATAACCACGATTCAAGCAACGAAAATTCGAAAATCTACGAGAAGCTGTTTATTCGAGCGCATTCGTCATCAAAGACGAAACTAAACCTACCGCTATAACTGTACAATAAATTTACAGGAGTTCCTGTATCAGTTTTCACGTTCGTTGACTTTAAGCTTTTCTTGTTCTTGAACTTAATTTTAAGGATATAAGTAATTGATAATAAGCCATAAATAGCCCTTCAAACCTTTCAATTAAAATTAGTGCAGATAATTTAAGCAAATTCAATAACGTAAAAATTTCTATAACCCAGCTCTAGGCTTGTCATTGGTTCTTGAACTTTGGTTTACTATCCTGAATACATCCTAATGAATACACCATTTGAGCCAAGCCGTACTTACCTCGTAAATTTTCTGGATGCAAATTCAGATCGCCTCCCTCCTCCACTAAGCAAACATCTTCCATCAACTTTATTGCTTATACAAACTTGAGCTTACTCAGCCTTCGTCTCGAACACCGTGTGGAACCTGCCTGCAACCAGCCCAGGGACGCCGGTGGTCTTACGTCAGCTTCGCTACGCTGTCCGTCCATTCTTCCGAGGACCGAGCGGACAGAAGATGAGAGGCTGAGGCGCCTTCCTTGCTGCTGACCTGCACCACTCACCGTCCACTCGCCTGACTACGCTTCCCGGCACGTCCTGATGCTCACGAGCTTATTGGAGGTTCGTAAACTATAAGTTTAAGACCGAATACTTGCCATGCCGTGAGCTGGGTACTTAGGACGACGTTTCCCCATGCATTCTTATAACTTATAACTTATAACTTAAAACGATAACTTACCTTATAACCCAAAACGATAACTTACCTTATAACTTAAAACGATAACTTACCTTATAACTTAAAACGATAACTTACCTTATAACTTAAAACGATAACTTACCTTATAACTTAAAACGATAACTTACCTTATAACTTAAACGATAACTTACCTTATAACTTAAAACGATAACTTACCTTATAACTTAAAAAACTTATAACGATAAACTGTGCTAAACCTATGATTAAAATTACATCACGACTAACCGCAACTATCTCCACAGAGCACGGTTTGCTTCCTACGACGGCACTGGCGCAGACCGAAAGTCCAGCGCCCGCCTGTCTACTTGAAGTCCTGCTCCGAAGAGTTTATAGTTTCTTGGTTCATTTAAGTTTAGCGGTTTGTCCTTTTTCCAAATGTCGGACATTTTGACCTAATAAATTACGGCAAATTTTCCCATTACGGAACTCTGCGTATTTCTATCTCCTATACATAACATTAATCAATCCTTTTTTTCTATAATAACTGGTAGAATACTCATTTGTGACGGAAAGTGCATAGAAGAAAACTTGTTTATTTCAATCTTGTCGCGTTTCTTTGCGGATTATGATCTTCGCTACAGCACCGCGGGTTAACGGGCGGGGACGGACAAAAAAGGGCTTGTAACTCTTTCTTTATTTCGGTATCCGTGGCGTCGTAAACTGCACAAACAGGTATAGTTCAGACTCGGACCAGCAATTGCATGACAAGAAAACTCCTAATTTAAGATCATAGTCGACTGACCAATTAATGTATATGGTACCGCATAACAAGAAAGGAATTTCATACCTCGAAGGTATATGAGAGGTAGCAGAGTAAGACACGAAGAACGACTAAATAATGCTAGAACAAGGTATGATATTCTAATGACAGAAGAGCGATAAGAGAGTGGCAATGAGACATTGCCATGGTAGAATAGCAGCACATGAAAAGGGGATTCGCTGCCCTGCCAACAACATAGCACAATGACACAATTCATAACACAATTCTGTTGCATTGACAGAGAAGAAAATAAGTCTCTCTGGCTAAAGAACGCATTGCCAAAGAACATTCCCCAGCTAAAGAATACATTGCCAAAGAATATTCTCCAGCCAAGGAACACATTGCCAAAGAACACCCTGCCAAAGAACACCCTGCTAAAGAACACATTGCTAGAAAACAAATTTATAAAACACACATTTGTAATACAAGCACAGGACCAAAGGAGGACAACCTACTCACACACACATTGATTACAACATTTTTAGCGTCTGAGTCAGAATATTATAATTTCAGGCTTTCAAGATGAGAAAAACATTTCATTCTCCACATGGAGTCACTACTTGTTAACTTGTTATAATCTTTAGGCTATCAGATATGTGCACTGTGTTCAGAGGAGGACAACACGTTGACACATTGACTTTAATTTTAAGTACTCGGCCTTCTCTGACTGTTTACATGATCAAAAGCTACAGCAACACTGGTTACAACCTTGATAGAACAACCTGACAATACCCTAAAATACTTACAGACGATGGGGGAAGGTCCCTCACGTAAAAACCTGGAATAGCCTATCTCAATATACAAAATGAGCGACTACTTTGTCTTTTTTTTACTCTACCTGTGGAAAGGGTCAGTGAAAATTAGGTCTCTGATGCAGGGGCAAGCTGAAATAGTAACAGCTGACTAGTACTACAGCCTATCCAGCCGCAGAATCAGAACTTAAGATACAGCAGATCAGCCACTGTCAAAAATCCTATTATCAAAAATAAAAACGGCTATCTCATTAACCAGCCTAATCCTGAAAAGGTTTGACACGACTCGCCAATTATTTCAAATTGCTTAATTCAAATACAGGGAAACAAATACACATATTAAGCCGAAATTCAGAATCAAAATTATTTAACAGGCAAACCTGTGAAAACCACACATTCACTGAACCTGTCCAATACTCCAGTTTTCCCCATCTGAGTTGTCAAATCCTATCATGAGAATACACATATTAAGCCTAAATTTAGAGTCAAAATTATTTAACAGGCAAACCTGTGAAAATCACACATTCACTGAACCTGTATAATACTCCAGTTTTCCCCATCTGAGCTGTCAAATCCTATCATGAGAATACACATATTCAGCTCAAATTTAGGGTCAGACTCAATAAGTAAGTTTCCAAAATTCACACATTTAGTGGTCTGCCAAAATACTGTTAATCTAGAATCTGGCTTATTTCTGGCATTACACTGCAGCAAACTGACTAGAGAAAGCACTAGGATAACCACAGCATCACGATGGCTAGTCTGACTCAATGTAGGTGGTTCGCCGGCCGCCAGAAACGTCCTTGAACGCTCTAGCGGCCGGCTGTTCACCGCTGTCTAACACAAAGACACATAGTGGCGAATTGACAATATAGCTAGTTCAAAAACCTAAAATTATCCTGGGAGGTGTTGTTTCCTCTGCGCACACTTATTCAAATAACACGCCGCGTCAGTCTTGCGAACCAGCGCGGATCCGCAAAATGTTGCCGAATGGAGAAGTTCAAAATTCGCGTCTGGTAAGACGCGACACTCCCCCTCTGGTGGGTTAATCCACCAATAACTGCCTTTTGGGGGGGGGGGGGCGCTGGGTAAGGGCTAGTTCGGTGGCGGGGCGCCCCACTCGACGGGGCTCATCGCAGTCGCCTCGCCCCGCGAGACGCGTCGTCGTTGTCTTCAGCGAGGGGTGGATGGCCTTCCACCTGCTGCGCTGTCGTGGCTCGTAGAGGAGGCCTCTCTGCCTCCCCAACCAACGTCGCGCTTTCGGTCGCTGGCGGATGGTGGACCTCTGGAGGGGTCCTGGTGTTGTCTCCTGGTCTTTTTTGACGCTGCTCGGCATTCCTCGTGCGTCGGCAAGTGCGTCATGCTCGTCCCAATGCTTCGAGTTCCGACGGCAGCTTGTCGCGTTGACGGTACTGAGAGGCTGGTCAAGGGAGCATGGAGGTGGGTGCTTGGCATTTCCTGGAGGGTCGGGGGCCGCGGGGCTGCCTCCCCCTTCGCTCAGTCCGTTCTGTCGAGCTCTCTTATCAACAGATGTGCGCTCAGCATAGTGCACGTTGCACTTTCTCTTCATATCATCAGGGTACGGCAGCTCCCGTTTCTGTCTCTTCTTGGACTTCGGTGATGTGCTCTCTTGATCGCACAGAACGGTCATTCCATCGTTGGTTGCTGACTGGTTGTTAAATCTCGTCGTTGGTGGGGCTTCCGCTTGATTCTCGTCCTCTACCCTTGTGTTTTTCATCTTTTCAGAGTCTCCGCGGTCGTCGGGGGGCCACGGATGAGAGGTTTCGTCGCTGTGCTGCTGGGTAATAGCGTCATTTCCTAAGAACGGTTCAAGGCACGTCTCTGGGCCACGGGTTTTGAGAGCGACTTCGGCTACGATTCTTGCAACCGTGTAAGAGTGCTCTCCTTCGGGACTGACGTCGTCGTTCACTTTGCCGACCACTGCCCAGCCCAAGGCAGTGTGGTGGACGAACGGAGCCTTACGGCGTTGTTTGTCGGAGTGGCTGTAGAGTAGGTCTCCACAGTCCGTCCCTAGGAGCACCGCGACTTCTGCGTGTTTGTCCAAGGGCAGGAAATGGTGGGCGAAGTGCGATATCTCCGGGGTTCTTGCGACGCGTCCATAGGTTGCGACTGCTTGTTTTCTGTCGGGGATGGAATTGCATTCCAACATCGGTGGGAGCTCGAATGTTTGGTCTTCAGACACTCCCTTTCTTTTCAGCCCTGACACTCGTCTGCCGTATCGAACGGCGGATTGATCGGTCAGCGTCTCTAGCGCGTAGTGAGTCTCAGGGGTTGTCACGCGAAGGGCGTTCAACAACTTAGGAGAGCAGAAGGAAGTGGTACTCACCTCGTCCAGGATTACGTAGGCGCGGCACGACCGACCCGTGTTCTCGTCGATAACGTCTGCCAGAACAACTTTGCTGCATGCACCCTTCTCGGCTGTGGGCACGCGAGAGGCCAGGACCACAGCTCTCAAACTCTCACCGAGTTCACTCTAAGCCCTGTCGTCGCTCGGTTCTCGACTGGGTCTCTCCTGACGAGTGGTTTCACTCGAATTTCCTGCTGCTCGGCTGTTGATGTGAGCAGTTTTGCAGTGATTGTTGGCTCCGCAGTCATCGCACTTCACAACTTCATTGCAGTGCTTGGCCCAGTGAGTGCCTAGGAAGCGATAACACAACTTATATTCGCGGATGAAATCTTTCTTCTTTTGAGGTTCCATTTTTCTCACCGCTTGGCATAAGCTTGTCTCGTGCTGTGCACTCTGGTGAAGAACACAGTTGCCGGGTCGATTCTCCGAGGATGTGTAGAGAACTCGCGGGGCTTTTGGACTAGGGCAAGCGGGGGCCGCGGTGTTGCGTTGATTACTCACCCAGTTGAGGTTCAATGCCCCAAAACTGTCGCACTGGGTGTCTGACAGCGTTTTGATGAACTCGCAGAACCTGTCAAAACCAGGTAGCGATCCAAATAATCTTCTGTGCCTAGTTCTTTCGTCTCTCCAGGCATCCAGAACGAAGAAGGGCAGTCTCTATACGATGGGGGATAGCCCTACGTCGGTGTTCAGGAAGGAGAGGCCGTGGTTATGTTGCATGGTGTGATGGATCGCTAGACAGGCGTCGCTGAACTTCCGCAGCTTGAGACCGACCGTGTGGTCGCCCTTCGACCCTTTGATGTCCGAAGTTTGCGCGAGGCGTTCGAGCAGGCTGTCGGCTACTCTGTCGTTAGAGCCGAAGCGAGTCTTCAATTGTTCGACGATGTGGGTGAGCAGGGCCGCTGTGTCCAGGTATGTGGCGGCTAGTATATCGTCGATCAGGCTCCTCGGCTCTCCACAGGTATAGTTTGTGAGGATCTCAATGGCGTCGAGGGGCTCCACGACGAGCCTTTCCATCCTTCTCTTGAGGGCATCGAACCATCTGTGAAACAGATGAGCCTCTCCCGTGTAAGGCTGGCTGGGCCCTTTTTTAGGTCTTCGATCATCGAGAGCCTCATAGCTCCGTCGATCACTGGTGGCCTTGTTTCGAAGACCACGGCAGGCGAGCTGGTGGAAGCGCTAGGCTGGAATGCTGGTGCGGAGGGGTTCATCAGAGGTGCGAGGGCAGTGTCACGGGGTAGAGCGTTCGCGACCGCTTTCGCACTCCTGCGGGCTCCACGACATGGCGTTGGAAAGCTTGGTCGACCCAGGCACCTGTGCAAGCATCTTTGTTCTCGATATTCTCTTCACCGAAGGGCTGATTGTTCTCCGTTCGGTTCCCATTCCTCAATTTCGACCTTTCGATGGTGATTCGTGCCAACAGCACCGATGGATCTTCCGTGATGTCGATAAGCATCTGCTTATTGCCTTGGCTAGGGGCTCGCGGCGCTCGGACTCGCCGTCCTTGTGATGAGAGGTGGCCCTGGGAAGGCTCTGGCTATGATCGCTCTCACTGTCTTGACTCTGGCTGTAATAGCTCGAGCTTTGGTGACTCTGACGACGATGACTGGGGCTGGCCGGGTCTTTGCCCGACGGTTGGAACCGTGTCCGTTCCTGCTATCAGCCAATAATGATTTTGAGGGCTTGTTCTGATATGCAGCGCCTTGCTGCTGGTTCTTGGACGAGGTCTCCTTCGACCTCGATCTCTTGCGCTGGGAGGGTTCCTTTGCCACACTCTGTGACGAGCTCCCCCAGAGCTCCTCGTTTCTGTGATCCATTGAATTCGCTAGTGCTTTTCTGCGAGCTCTAGCGCTTGTCAATGAGTCTCGGATTACCGTTGCTTCTGCTGTGGACCCTGAGTTCTCGAGAGTCGTGACTAACTGATCTCTGAGCTGCTTGACGGCCTTAGCCTTCGACCGGATTCCAGCGTACACCTGTTCGACCTCGCCGGAAGTCCTGAGATCTCGTGGTACTGCACCATTCAGGAGACTGTTCAGGGCTGCCAGCGCAACGTGGAACTGGTCTTCCAGCTGAGGAAGCCTGGGCTTATTCTTTCTTCCTGGAGAGTTCATTTCTGTGCTCTTGAATATTCGCCACGGGCTGCTGAGAATCTGCTGTGGGCCTCCTCTTTGGAGGACTTCTTCGTGGAGGAGCACCTTCCGCTGACGTCTTTTACTGTCGCGTTTCTTTGCGGATTATGATCTTTGCTACAGCAACGCGGGTTAACGGGCAGGGACGGACAAAAAAGGAATTGTAACTCTTTCTTTATTTCGGTATCCGTGGCGCCGTAAACTGCACAAACAGGTATAGTTTAGACTCGAACCAGCAATTGCATGACAAGAAAACTCCTAATTTAAGATCTTAGTCGACTGAACAATTAATGTATATGGTACCGCATAACAAGAAAGGAATTTCATACCTCGAAGGTATATGAGAGGTAGCTGAGTAAGACACGGAGAGCAACTAAATAATGCTAGAACTAGGTATGATATTCTAATGACAGAAGAGCGATAAGAGAGGGGCAATGAGACATTGCCATGGGAGAATAGCAGCACATGAAAAGGGGATTCGCTGCCCTGCCAACAACATAGCACAATGACACAATTCATAACACAATTCTGTTGCGTTGACAGAGAAGAAAATAAGTCTCTCTGGCTAAAGAACGCATTGCCAAAGAACATTCCCCAGCTAAAGAACACATTGCCAAAGAATATTCTCCAGCCAAGGAACACATTGCCAAAGAACACCCTGCTAAAGAACACATTGCCAGAAAACACATTTCTAAAAAACACATTTGTAATACACGCACAGGACCAAAGGAGGACAGCCTACTCACACACACATTGATTACAACATTTTTAGCGTCTGAGTCAGCATGTTAGAATTTCAGGCTTTCAAGATGAGAAACACATTTCATTCTCCACATAGAGTCTCTACTTGTTAACTTGTTATATTCTTCAGGCCATCAGATATGTGCACTGTGTTCAGAGGAGGACAACACGTTGACACATTGACTTTAATTTTAAGTACTCGGTCTTCTCTGACTGTTTACATGATCAAAAGCTACAGCGCCACTGGTTACAACCTTGATAGAATAACCTGACAATACCCTAAAATACTTACAGACGATGGGGGAAGGTCCCTCACGTTAAAACCTGGAATAGCCTATTTCAACATAAAAAATAAGCGACTACTTTGTCATTTTCTTTACTCTACCTGTGGAAAGGGAACAATGAAAATTAGGTCTCTGATGCAGGAGCAAGCTGAAATAGTAACAGCGGACTAGTACTACAGCCTATCCAGCCGCAGAATCAGAACATAAGATACAGCAGATCAGCCACTGTCAAAAATCCTATTATCAAAAATAAAAACGGCTATCTCATTGACCAATCTAATACTGAAAAGGTTTGACACGACTCGCCAATTTTTTTAAATTGCCTAATTCAAATACAGGGCAACAAATACACATATTAAGCCTAAATTCAGAATCAAAATTATTTAACAGGCAAACCTGTGAAAACCACACATTCACTGAACCTGTCCAATACTCCAGTTTTCCCCATCTGAGTTGTCAAATCCTATCATGAGAATACACATATTAAGCCTAAATTTAGAGTCAAAATTGTTTAACAGGCAAACCTGTGAAAACCACACATTCACTGAACCTGTCTAATACTCCAGTTTTCCCCATCTGAGTTGTCAAATCCTATCATGAGAATACACATATTCAGCTCGAATTTAGGGTCAGACTCAGTAAGTAAGTTTCCAAAATTCACACATTAAGTGGTCTGCCAAAATACTGTTAATCTAGAATCTGGCTTATTTCTGGCATTACACTGCAGCATACTGACTAGAGAAAGTACTAGGATAATCACAGCATCACGGTGGCTAGTCTGACTCAATGTAGGTGGTTCGCTGGCCGCCAGGAACGTCCTTGAACGCTCTAGCGGCCGGCTGTTCACCGCTGTCTAACACAAAGACACATAGTGGCGAATTGACAATATAGCTAGTTGAAAAACACGTAGTTAATAGTTTTCCGACACAATAATCACCACCAAGTATATGGAAACCTAAAATTATCCGGGGAGGTGTTGTTTCTTCAATCCCTTGTGTTATCGCGCATTGACTACTGCAGCCTAGTATGGGGAGACTTACCTCAATACCTTCAAAGGGACTTACAAAAATGCATGAATTTTGCAGCCGAGGTGGTATGCAACGGTAATTTCAAAAGAAGTGATCACGTAACCCCTCTCCTCAATAAACTCGGCTGGATCCCTATCCAAGAAAGGCTCCTCATGCAGAAGGCCCAATACGTATTCTCCTCGTTATATCTTCCTCAGAGCAATGCTGAGATAGTGCGTTTCCATCCACCCACTGTAACCAATCAAAAACCGAACAGAAACAATAATGTCTTAGTCAACTATCGTTCATTTCACTTAGGGCAGAAGGCTCTGTCCATATCAGGCGCCTTACTGTGGAACAAACTTCCCCTGAGTATTAAAGTCCCTCAAAGACCGAGAGAATTTAAAGCCAAAATAACTCGTCATCTTGTGTCTCAATAATAATCCTTAGTTACAGAACATACTTAATGAGTACTGACGAATCTCATTTACCAGGTATCTCCATTGCTGAACAATCTCCCTCGCTCATTGTTTTATAATTCAAGACATCAAACAACAGTTTTGAAGTATGCGTAGGTATTATGATTTGACCGCCTATACGTTGTCATTTGCGGACATGCTTACTTGTATATGTGTATACGTATATAGGTGTATGTGCACATATGGGTGTGTATATGTGCACGTACAACTGTGTGCACTAGAGTAGATGAACCAGTCGAAGGTGCATTTTATGTCATTCCTCTCCGTTTCTGTGCAAGCATCAAACTAGACCGTCATGGTACCTATGTGTGTGTGTGTGTGTGTTAATCAATTACATACATTCTGCACCATATTACAAAGATAATGTATTTTTCTAATATGAAATTGTAAAGCATCCATGTAAAAAAATAAATTCGTTGTGTGATCATCCATTTATACTGCAGTAATATACTTATTCGGTTTATAGTTATATGCTTATAATAATGTGATATCTATGTTTGTTTATCAATTGACGACAATTTGCGCCATATTTCAAAGATAATGTGATTTTTTTTTTCTAATATGAAACCTTTATAGGACATTAATGTTTTCTTTCTTATTCACGTCCCACAATCGTTTTCATGTTTCTGACTTAAGTAGACTGTTTTGTGCCACTATTTTTAGTCCGAAATTTCATAAAATTCATGCTATAATAAAAGATATTTTCTCCGTTTCCCTCGATTGGAATTCTGGTTTATACTGACTAGTTTACGCTGATATTTGCGCCCATGCTTACTTGAGTAAATGTGTACGTGTCCACGCTATGCGTATGACTGTAGAATGCGTATGTATTGCCTCGATGCATAGAAATGCATTTGTGTATGCTTACGAGTTAGGTGTAAATATGTGCGTGGGTATATGTGTACTTGTGTATGTGTGAATATTTACATGTATACGTGCACATATGTGTGTACTAGACTGACAACTAGCATTTTACTAGAGATAATGGTCTTTTTTTCTGTGCGCTCTCAACTTGTAAAATTACCTAACTCGTCATATCTTTAGTATTGTGAAGCATTCATGTAAAAACTATATATTTGTTGTGTGATCATCCATTTATATATAAATAAAATGCTTGTTAACTAATGACGGTTATGTTAAAATTGTTGAATCAGAAATACAAAACCTATAATCTTCTTGGTCCTCATGCTTATATGTACACATATGTATATATATATATGTGTGTGTGTATGTGTGTGTGTGTGTGAGTGTGTGTATGGATATATACACACATGCATACGTATGTGTACATATGTGTATATATATATATATATATATATATATATATATATATATATATATATATATATATATATATATATATATATATATATATATATATATATATATATATATATATATTTCTTTTTTTTCATGCTTCCTTAAAATGACACTTGTGAACATTGACCGAAACAAGCGATATCATATATTATTTCCTGGCGTCAAGAATTGCGAAGTTTTATGTCATGTACATGTAAACTGTCAAAAGTGTTTTCACCCCACAATGAAAATGCATCGTCCATGAAATTGTGTTATTTCTTACAACTATCATTACATTGAGATGGGTACGCGTCTTGGAAATCTAAGTTTCATCAGGAATAAAACCACAAACAGCGGAATAAAATTCATTTTTCTGCAGTTTGGGCAGAAAGTCTTTTATGGATTTGTTGAAGCTGGCGGTTACCGAAACGTGTTTTTATTTCAATAATATTTTGTACAAACAGATAGATGGCCTGGCAATGGGTAACCCTCTAGCCCCTACTCTGGCAAACATATTTATGTGCAATATGGAAAATAGGTTCCTGTCTTCTTGTCCAGATTCTTTCAAACCTGTTTTTTATAACCGATATTTGGACGATACTTTTGTTATTTTTAATGATGTCACTCATGCCAATCTGTTTCTAGATCATTATAATAGTCAACACCCAAATATCAAATTCACCATGGATGTAGAAAATGATAAAGTTTTGCCTTTTTTAGACGTTTGGGTTCAACGTTTTGACAATCATCTTCAACTAGGCATTTATCGGCAACCGACTTTCACTGGTCTAGGAAATAGTTTCTTCAGCTTTACTCCTTTCATTTATAAACTGAATAGTTAACACTTTTTCACAGAGCCTTTCACCTGTCATCAAACTATCATAAGTTTTGCGACGAACTAAATTATTTGAGAACATTTTTTTCTACCAATGGATACCCTCAATATATTTTTGACTATACTCTTAAAAAGTTTTTAAACAAAATGTTCGATACGCCAATGTTGGCTCACCTTAAAAGCTCTGCTCGGTGCCTTCACCGCCAGCAGAGCCGCCAAGCAGCTGCCGCAGCTGGTTGACCTTCCTCGTAGGCCCAGAGGAATATCGAAAGCAAGGCACCCGCCTTGCTTTACAAACGTAACGAAAGAAACACGCCGGCACAACAACGCGAACCGAAGAGCGAAATCACACGCGCGACTACTCTCCACAACTGCCATAAGTACACTGCCGCCACCCAGCCGCAGCCGGTCGGCTGCGGCAGCCAGTCGGCTGCGGCAGCCAGTCGGCTGCAGCAGCCAGATCCCAAAACTTGGGGGTGGCGCACTCATCGCTGCGGCGCCCTCTTGCGGCGGCAAATTCTTCAACGCCACATCGCCCCCAGTTTCTCACGAAACTCACAGTGCTTGGTGCCTAGCACTCGTACTCGCTTAGGTACGAGGGACGCCGTCGTTCACGGCGTGACCGCCTCAATTGCGCCGGCTCCCCCTGGGGCTGCTCCGCCTCTCCATCGATAGCGTCAGGCTCCTCGCCCTCTTCCTCAGGGGAGTCTTCACTCGACTCGCCATCCGCCGCCGGCACCACTGGCGCCGCGTTTAATGCGTCAACAACCACCCTCTCAGGCAACGCAAGAGGAGCTGCGCCACCGCCGCCACCTCCGCCGAAGATAACTGCATCGGGCACCGCAGCGCCATCAGCGCCCCTATGATTCTCGGGAACACGGCCCCGGTCACCACCAATGCGCCGTCTCCTGACGTCGCGCACATGCCTGGGCATGCCGTCTACGCAGACCACGTACTTTGACACGACGCTGGTAACCTCACCTGACGTCCACTGCTTCGTGCATGAAGGCAGTGGGGGCTTCACCCACACCTCATCGCCGACAGCAAAGCTGTTGCTCGCGCAGCCATCAATCACCCGAAGATTGACGTCGAACGGCACTCGCCAGCGATACCGAAAAATACCGCTCGAAGGGACTGAGCCCGCCTCAGTGTCCTTCCGGGGCGTCACATTATACCAAAATGTAGCCTCCTCAGGAGTGATACCTCCCCTGGCGGCGATCCTCTTGATCGTCCGATGATTTCTCTCCACGATCCCGTTACCGCTCGGGGCGTAGGCGGCACGGAATCGCAGCGAAATCCCCCACGCATCAGCGAACTGTTCCACAGTCGCTGATCGAAACGCCGTCGAATTGTCCAGTAGCAACTCGTCACACGGCCCTCGCTCAATTACGATTTCACGCAAGTGAGCGACAATACTCGCTGCTGACTCATTCAGCAGCCGTCGCCAGATGGCGAACCGCGAGGGACCACAGTCAACCAATGACAGGTAGAGCTTATTGCCATAGTGGGTTACGTCAATCGCAACCCGGCGCCAACTCTCCTCCACAGACAGATCCCCCCGCTCCACGAGATTTTCCCCCCGCAGCGCAGGATCGATCCGCCGGCAGGCCTCGCATCCAGCCAGCTCACGCTTCACCTGTTCGCGCGACAGATCACTGCGGATCTGACGCGCCAAGTAGAGCGTCCGATCGATGCCCAAATGATGCGGCAGATGAGCCGCCCAAATGGCATCCGCGAGACTCTCTCCAGTGGCAAGCACGGCCGCCACCTCCGCGCCGACTTCCCCACCATCGCAGTAACTAAGCCACCTCTTAGGTACCCTGGTCAGCTGGTCGGCCTTGTTCTCAATCGTCGAGACGAAGCGAACAGACACGACCAGACCATGCTCAGCGATCGTCTCACGGATCACCCCAAGACGTCGCTTCACGAGCATCTCCGCCGCACCCTTCGTGCGAACGCGACTGCGACCATCGACAGTGTTGTCCATCCATGTGACGACTGTCCGGGAATCGCTGGCCACCGTGAAGGTCTCAAAACCCCACGCAATCGCCAAATTGATACCCCGCGCCACCGCTTCCAACTCGGCTACATTGATGTGAAGGTGTTCCGACTCTTTTCGGAGCCAAGACGCATCCTCCACAATGCGGCCATCGACCTCTAGGGCCACACCCACTCCGAGGGAGCTGGCGTCGGCCCACATGGTAACCGTGCCGTGCGAGTCGACACCCCACACGCCCCCAACGAGGTCGTCCCGACGAGCCCGCGCCAACAGCTCCGCCGCCAACGAGCTGACAGAACCGTCAACCGGGTCGTCCCAAGAGCCGCTGCACCCCAGCCGTTTCAAGAAACTGCAACAAGGGCGCAGCCACCCCGCCACGGGGTAATGGCCGACTAACCGACCGCACAAGGAGAACAGCCCTCTCTTCGTCAGGCCGGCATTCACCGAGCCAAACTCGGAGAGAGCAGTCCCCCGCGACATTCGAAGATGTCCGTTGGCATCTTTCCGCAAAGAAATGCCCAACAGCCGGCCTCCATCCAGGCACTCAGGCTCCTTCGACACAAGTCCGTACCGTGCCAAATGCTCCCGGAGCTCCTGCGCGCTGAGAATGGACTCACACACCACTACATCATCGATATAGTGGTCCGTCCCTCGACGAACGCGATCGGTCAGCGACAGAACCTTGCCGAGAATCACCGTCATGATTCGAGGCGCACACGAGAGGCCGAAGCCTAATCGCGTCAAAGCGTAAGGCACACCCTTAAACTTCACGATCTGGTACCGCCACAGATCCTCGGAAACGTGGATCTGCAGGTACGCGGACTTAAGGTCGACGACCTTAAGCTCGCCCCGCAGCTGCCGCCACTTCCGAATTTTGTCGCCACACAGAGCGACCATGTCATCACCAGTATGACATTCGACAAAGCCGTTCAATTCACGATAATCCATGACCAGACGGACTTTGTCCTTCGTTGGTTGCACTACGGCCAGAAACGGAATGACGCCCGGGATGGGGCCATGCCATCGCCTCAACCAACCCTTTGAGATCCAACTCTGAATCTCCGCCTCATAGCGCTCCCGCACGTGAGGCGCCTGAGTACATCCGTATTCCGCGACCCGAGTCTGCAACCCCTCGGGCGGCTTCTCGGACCACCGCCAACTGACGGTCCATCGACCGTCAGCGAACCTAGCAACAAAGTCAGGGTCGACGATCTCGATCGGTGCTGGCGCACCTCTCGACCCCACCGACCCCGCCCCTGTCACCAGGCCGGCTCCCAGCTTGGCACGGGCGAGTCCATTGCTGGACCCCCAACAGCATCCAGCTGACCGGGATCTCCCCCAGTCAACAGCATACTTCGAGTCAGGACCTCTTCTAACGGTGACGCCCCCCATGTGATCGATAACATCACTCCCGAGGAGACACTCCACGCCAAGGTTCCCCAACTCCGGCATGGCGAGCGCAGTGACACCAAAGCAATGCCCCTGCAACCCGACTACCACGCGACAGTGCTTCCCCGCGTGGGAAGTTCTGCCGTCCGCCGTTAGCAACGGCCGCCCCGGCCGGGGGCATTGGCCCACCACCACCCGCGGACAAACCACCGTCCGCTCGCTCCCGGAGTCTACCAGACACCAAGAACAATGCCCATTCAAGATGGCACGAACGACTGGCAACCGACGCCCCGTCGTAACGCCAGTCGCTCCGAGCGATTTTAGATCGCCCCGACCCAGCGACACACCCGTGCCGCTCAAGGTCCCTCTCTCCGAGGGGGCGCCATCACCTCCCTCGGGGGGAGGAGACCTCAGGTAAGCTTGGCTTACACGGATTCCATTGAGGAGGACGCGTCGCCCCGACTGGCGTCCTCCGCAGAGAAACCCGATCCACCAACCGCAGGCCTACCTACTGCCGGGCAGTCGCAAGCAAAATGCCCGACCTCCCCACATGCAAAGCATGCAAACTTCCTTTTGGCGGGAGCCTTCATGGCCCCCCTACCAGCAGGCGCCGCCGCGCCTGGCTTCTGCGGGCAAACCCGCACGCGGTGTGCACCGCCACAGCGGTAACAAGCACCCTTGCCACCGCTGCCCTGCTTCCCCGAAGCAGCAAGGTCTGCTCCGCGCCTGGCCTCCTGGCCACGCCCGGCTGCAGCCCTCTGTGCGGCCATTCTCTCCCGCACTCTCGACACCACATCATCGAACTGCGCAGTATACGCGTCCCCACGCGAAACTGCCCACGTATACAGAGTAGTGGGGAGACCCTCGTAGAATTTGACCCTAAAAATCAAATCCTTCTTAGTCGACCCCACTCTCCCACCCAGACGCGCCAGGTCATCCAAGTACACGTCCACCGACTCCCCGGCCCCAAGCCGACGGTCGGTGAACCGCCTATATGCCTCCTGCATAGGCAACGCAAATTGCGAGGCCAGTACAGCCCGGACTGCCTGCCACTGACCTGCATCACCGACAGTCATCGAGCGAAACACTCGAGCAGCGTTGCCGTCGAGCATGAACCCGATGACGTCGGTCGGAGCTACCCGCTCCAGCTGGCAGAGCCTCTCCAGGTTCTCCAGCCACTCCAGCGCGTCGACCGACCCATCGCCAGTCAACTTAGGCAACTGCCTAGACAACCGGTCGAGGATCGGACCACGCGCCTGAGTCAGAATATTAGCTAAAAGGCTAACATCTACAAGCACACCCGACGTGCTCCCCGCCGGCGGCACTAGCGATGCCGCATCGCCAGCTCCGGCTGCCGCAGCCTTCCCAGCTGCGTCAGCCACCTCAGCTGACGCAGCCGTTCCAGCCGCCGCCATCTTGCTGCCCACAAGAAGGCTACCACCGCCAAAAAGCCTAAATAGCTTGTTGGCTCACCTTAAAAGCTCTGCTCGGTGCCTTCACCGCCAGCAGAGCCGCCAAGCAGCTGCCGCAGCTGGTTGACCTTCCTCGTAGGCCCAGAGGAATATCGAAAGCAAGGCACCCGCCTTGCTTTACAAACGTAACGAAAGAAACACGCCGGCACAACAACGCGAACCGAAAAGCGAAATCACACGCGCGACTACTCTCCACAACTGCCATAAGTACACTGCCGCCACCCAGCCGCAGCCAGTCGGCTGCGGCAGCCAGTCGGCTGCGGCAGCCAGTCGGCTGCGGCAGCCAGTCGGCTGCGGCAGCCAGGCGGCTGCAGCAGCCAGATCCCAAAACTTGGGGGTGGCGCACTCATCGCTGCGGCGCCCTCTTGCGGCGGCAAATTCTTCAACGCCACAGCCAAAGATCACGGTAGCTACAGTTTCCAAATGTGCTTTATATGTATCGCTTCCGTATATTGGACCAACTTCTGATGAGCTAAAACAATGTTTAACTAGGAATTTGAGAAAATTTTACCCCCAAATCGATTTCAAGTGTGTTTTTCGCAATACTTTCCAAATAAAATCATTTTTCCACTATAAAGACAGACTGCCGAAAGAGTTGCTCTCTAGTATTGTTTATAAATATCAGTGTGGAACCTGCCAGAGTTCCTACAGAGGGAGCACTCTGAAACAGTCAAAGATTAGATTTTACCAACATCTAGGCAAATCATTTAGAACTAATAGGCCGCTAGCAACTCCATCTCAGTCTTCGCCTAGACTTCACTGTGAAAGCACCAACCATATTTTCTCGGTAGATGATTTTTCAATTTTAGATTCTACGTGTAATAGCGATCTCCGGATTTTAGAATCAATGT
Source organism: Morinoia aosen (assembly GCA_030386875.1). Taxonomy (NCBI): domain Eukaryota; kingdom Metazoa; phylum Arthropoda; class Malacostraca; order Amphipoda; family Talitridae; genus Morinoia; species Morinoia aosen. The sequence goes on from CM059580.1 coordinate 39,380,189, forward strand.
ACATTTTTAAGCAGAAACCCGTTCATAACTGTGATCAAAGTGCCTGCCAATTGTATATGATATAGGTTGTATATATACTTAGCAATTATTGAAATATCAATTTGTCTATATTTTTGGTCTTATTTTCAGAGCATTCATTGATAATGAATATTCGAAACTAGCGCTAGTCTGAATGCCCCTTTTTTAGAAAAATGAATTTTATTCCGCTGTTTGTGGTTTTATTCCTATCATTACATGTATTATCAAATGTAGATTAAGCTAGATTAGGAGTTCATTGCCCTCAATCATTTCCTTTGACTAGTGACACGAGTTTTTCAATACTCGTGTGTGTGTATCATCTAGGTGTATTAATTTTAAGATTTTTTAAAAACCAATGATGGTACTTTTGTACCATCTCTATTGGAAATAAACCGTTTTTTTTCCTCTGCGCACACTTATTTGAGAAAATTTTACCCCCAAATCGATTTCAAGTGTGTTTTTCGCAGTGCTCTCCGTGGCACAGCAGTTAAGGGATCGGACTTGTATGCTGGAAGTCGCGGGTTCGTTCCCAGCGCTGGCGCGAAGATTTTCCCCGTTGGGTATAAGGGAAAGCTCAAGCACAATACCCCACTCAACCCAGGTGTCGGAAATGGGTACCGGCTTTACGGGGGAACCGTCATGGTGTCCTATATATAGGCTTAGTTATAAGACATTTGAAAAACCAATGCTAAGATCATATGTATCAGGCTTGATTGGAAATAAAGCATCCCAAAGATGCCGATGTTAACCTTTTTTTTTTTTTTATTCAAATACCACGCCGCGTCAGTCTTGCGAACCAGCGCGGATCCGCAAAATGTTGCTGAGTGGAGAAGTTCAAAATTCGCGTCTGGTCCCTTCCGTTTCGTTCTGAGTGGTGGGCCCTACCGAGCTAGGGTTAAAGAAGAGAGACACCAAGTTGAAAATCTAAGAAAGAAAGGTCCAGATGGAATAAAAGATTGGTATAGGTTTATACAAGGTAATGATAGAGGTAGTGAAGTTCAAGTTGATGAATTAGTAGTCAATGGTTGCAGTGTGCAAGATAGGATGCAAATGGTGAAAGCAGTTGAAGAATACTGGGAGGACATTGGTGGAATGAATGAGCAGGTTACAGATGATGAACCAATAAATTTTCTGATAGATGAACATGAACTGCAAATGGAAGACGAAATCACTTGTGAAGAGATTGTAAGTTTTTTGAAGAAAGTGAAAAATGGAAAGGCATGTGGCCCTGATAAGATACCATATGAGTTCTATAGATGTGGAGGAGAGAGTGTAGTCAGTATGTTGAAATGTTTATTTGATGAGATATGGAAGAGTGAAAGAGTACCGGATGACTGGAACAAGTGTAATGTAGTTCTGTTGCATAAGGGTGGACATAAGAGTATGAAAGAACTTAAAAATTACAGACCAATTGCACTGGGTGACACCGTATGTAAGATCTTTTGTGGTATTTTGAATGAGAGAATGAAAAATTTAGTTGAGGAATTAGGAGTCCTGGGAGAAGAACAGAATGGTTTTAGGCAAGATAGACGGGGGGAGGATAATCTGTTTGTAGTGAGTGAAATAATTGAGCGAATGAAGAAGGATAACAAGAAGGTATATTTAGCATTCCTGGATATTGAAAAGGCGTATGACAGAGTGGATCGGGTTAGGCTGTTTGAAATTTTGAGAAAAGTTGGTTTTAGCAGAAAAATAGTGAACATTGTACAGAGTCTGTATGAGAACACAAGTGCTATCTACAGGTTAGGAAATTTGGAAACAGGGCAAGTGAGGAGTGTTAGAGGAGTGAGACAGGGCTGTACTCTGTCCCCCCTGTTGTTTGGACTGTACACAGAAGAATTAGCAGTTCGACTGAGAGGGAGTGGTTTAGGACTGAAAGTTGGTAATGAGAGACTGAGCTGTTTGTTGTATGCTGATGATGTGGTTGTGGTTAGTGAATGTGGTCATGAACTACAAAGGATGCTTGACATTGTGAATGGATATAGTACAGATTTCAAGATAAACTTTGGTGCCGATAAAAGTAAGGTCATGGTTATAAATAGTGATGAGACTGATAGAGACAGACTGTGGAATATTGGAGAAATCAGAATAGGTAGAACAAAAGAATACAAATATCTAGGTTGTATGATGAGTGAAGATGGATGTACTAGAACTAAAGGTGAGAAAGTGGCTAAAGCAATGCAGTGGAGTGGACGGTTAGGCAGTGTGGCCAGATACAGAGCAAACAAGTACGAATGTGTGAGAGGAATGTGGAAGTATGTTGCTGTACCTAGTGTCATGTATGGTATGAGTGCTCTTGCTTGGAATGGAAGTGATCTTGAAAAGCTGGATGTGATACAAAATAAGGTAGGACGTGTAGCATTGGGTGCTCCGAAATGGACAGCTGTAGAAGCCATTAGAGGTGACCTAGGGTGGAGCCTATTTTCAGAAAGAATGATGAAAGCTGTGCTGAATTATAAGGTGAGAATTGAAAGAATGCAGAATAGCAGGTGGGTAAGGCGAATCTTTGAATGGAATCTGAGTGTTAGCTATTGGGAGAAAGTATGTTGGGGGCATGCAAGGAAACTCAGTATGCAAAAGATTATTCATGTTAGAATTGGGAGACCTGTGGATGACTGGAGTTTAATAAATGTAGGAGGTGTAGGGCCTGAGTGGGACTGCAAGAGGTGGAAGAAAGAGATTGAAAGGAAAACAAAAGAGTATGGATTGAATAAGTGAAGGCTTAGCATGGTGCGGAAGCCTACACTTGACTGGTATATGAAAAAAGAAGCACCTAAGTTTGAGATGTTCTATGATGGTAGTTTTGGAAGTCAACTCTTGTTTGCTGTGAGATGTAAGTCATTGAGTGTGAACAGACGTACATGGAGGTGGAATGAGAATAATAACAGATTATGTCGGCAGTGTATTAGTGGAGTGGAGGAAACAATTGAGCATTTTGTGCTGGAATGTAGTAAGTATGAGCAAGAGAGAGAAAGTTTTATGAATGTGGTGCTTGAGCAGTATGGAGAGAATGAGTGGTATGCCAGATGTGCTGAAGATGATTGCGGTATGAGCTGTCTTGCTGGATTGGATCAGGAGTGCAATTTGAGTATCATTGAAGCTATGAAATTGTTTCTTGTGCGTGCCTGGAGTAAGAGACAGTGACTGGAATGAGCCAGTCAGGTAGAATGGTCAGTAATGACCCAATATGCCTGGGGATGGTGTTTTGACGCACTGGCTATCCCAGTGACGCCATCCAATGGCAGCTTGTGACAAGGATTGGTAAATCCTGAGTAGTTTAGTGGACAAGTCTGGTACCAGGCGCTGAACTCTTTGTGTGATAACTGTGGAGGGAATTGTAGGCCGTTACAAAGGCCCCGACGCTGTCGGCCCTCAATTTCAAGTTCAAGTTCAGGGCACGTGTTTCTGGTCCTCCGACGAATATTGTGGTGAATTAAAGTGAAGTTGCTAAAAAATGGTATAGTTTGTATATTCACGTGAGTACAGTGTGTGACTTTGTATGGAGTGCTCGTGAGAGTAGTTTTTTTGTTGCGTGAGAGTTGAGACTGAGCATTGGACTTATGTGTGGTGACTTGCAATTTGTGACTGAGGTTTTTTGACTGGTAGTTAAGCTTTCTTTGCATATAAAGAGTATAGTGTGTGACATTGTAGAGAGTGACTGTGAGTAGTAGGAAACGTTTTTGTTTCTTTTTGTTTGATAACTTGATTTTCAGTAGATTTGGTGAGTGAAGACTTCTTCTGCCTGTGAAATTTGTACTGAGATAGAAGTCTGTGTTTGAGGATGGCAAGAAATAGGACTGGTTGTAGGAAGGGAGGTGCAAGTGGAATGGATTAGGAGATTGAGTGCATGACTTGTAAAGAGTGGGTAGATATAGATGCATGCAAAGGTTTGAGAGAGATGAGTCGGAGGAAGTTGAATGATCTTGTGTTTACGTGCTGGAAATGTTTGAATGATGAGAGAAAGAAGTTGGAAGAGGAGGTTGAGAGATTGACAATTCTGATGGTTGCTTTAGAGGCTGATTTAAAGGATGAAAGGAAGTTGAATGAAGGAAAGAATGAGAATGGTGCAAATGCAGTGAATGAAGAGGTAAATGGTGGTGGTGCAAGGAGTGCAAATGAAGTGGATGATGGTGCAAGGAGTGCAAATGAAATGGATGATGGTGCAAGGAGTGTGAATGCAATAAATGAAGTGAATGGTAGTGCAAATGTGCCAGATGAGAGTAGAAGGATGAATGAGCATGATGAAAGAAGTACGAATGGGAAGAGAGTGAAGGAGCAACCTGTTGATATGCCACATGAGGTGCAGGCGCCTGTAGTGGAAGTGAATGAAAGGAAGATGGATGGAAAGAGTGATGTGAGTTAGTGATGTACCGATACCATTTTTTTGGCCAATACCGATACCGATACCCATTTTTTGACCGATACCGATACTCCAATACTTGAAAATACCGATACTTTGACCGATACCGATACCGATACCGATACTTTTACTATTGTATTAAAATAAAAAAACTTAAAGCCCTACATGTGCGTTCTAATATAATTATTCACTATTATGTCAAATGATTTAGCAATATTGCCAATAAAGTTTTTGATTGGGAATAACAAAACTGCTCTTGCTATAGTAAGTATATTGTTAAAAAAATACCAAAATGAAATCCATTCGACAGAAAAATAATTTCATAATTATCTCTCTAAACAAAAATGGTTCAAAAATAATTTCTCAGAACAAATCTCTATAACTATATTGTTGAAAAAAAAAAATTAAATTCATTCGATAGAAAAATAGTTTAAAAATTATCTCTCAAAACGAAAATGGTTCCAAAATAATTTCTCAAAAAAAAACCTCTTATAACTATATTGTTGAAAAAAATTAAATTCATTCGATAGAAAAATAGTTTCAAAATTATCTCTCAAAACAAAAATGGTTCCAAAGTAATTTCTCGAAACAAATCTCTATAACTATATTGTTGGAAAAAATAACAAAATAAAATCCATTCGATAGAAAAATAAATTCAAAATTATCTCTCAAAACAAAAATGGTTCTAAAATAAACTCTCAAAACTAATCAAATCAAAAATAGTTCCAAAACAATCTCAAAACAAAAATGGTTCCAAAATAAGCTCTCAAAACAAATCAAAACAATCTCTCAGAACAAATCTCAAAACAAATCAAAACATCGGTGTAAACCATTATTGTTCATACTGGAAATTGAATAATCTCAAATTGAAATTAAGGAACATGAGCATCTCTCCATTCTCAGGCTTCAGTTTATTTCTGTGAGGAGTGTACACATTGCCTCCAATGCTGAAAATTCTCTCACTCTCAACTGATGAAGGCGGACATGACAAGAGCTTATTCGCAACAGTGGACAAATGTGGGTATAAGGATTTATTTTCTACCCACCAATTTACAGGGTTTGATTCTCTCGATATTGTTGGAAGTGAAAGATATTCATCAACTTCCCTGGTCAAAGAAGCTGAAGAAAGTTTAAGTTGAGTAACTTTTGTTTTTTCATGTGCCTTGGATGTTGATGAGGATTGAGTTGTCAGCTGATCGAGACACGCATCAATGTCAAAGTCATCTATGTCATCTGTCACGTTGACAGAGACAGGGTCATTCTCGTGCTCACTGCTGCTGTTAGCATCTCCAGTGTTCTCTTCCTGATTTTTTTTCTTTTCAGTCAAAGAACTGAATAGCTCCGAAATTTCAGAACGTGTTTCACTCAGAATATCAAAATCTGAACCAAAGTCTTCATGCTCTTGTCCTAAAAATAGAGTCAATTTATATCTAGGATCAAGAACAGTGGCTAGTTTGAGACTCTGATTGTTTGTGTACTTCTCAAATCTTGTTTTCATTGAAGCAATTAGGGCAGAAATAGTGCTGCCGAGCCCTGAGAACCTAGGGTCCGATGAAGCTTTCTTGATGGTGTGCTTCAATACCATAACTATTGGGATGATCTCAGATGAGTTGGCATCTCTTTCACTTAGCCTGTAAAATTGAAAATAAGTATAAGTTGAAAACTGAAAAAAAATTATGATTATGCATTTAAGTTTATTTGAGGAATTATATCAAATAAAACTTCATATTTTAAAACAAAAGTTTAATTCAGTCAGTGAAATAATCATGATAATTATTTTAGAGTTTTGATGTTTCAATGTTTCTATTCAAATTAATCATTTGAAATGGTAATAAAGGTTGTAAAACCTTATTCAAAGACAATTTATCTTACCTTGTTGTAGTTTTGTGGAATAGCTTTAGCAGAGAAGAATATTTTCCAATCAAATTCCATTTATTGGCATCAAAAGATGGCATGTTCAAAGCGTTTAGGCAGTAATTAGCGACAGCAGTTTTTTGTTCAAAAATTCTTTCAAGCATGAAGTAGGTACTGTTCCAACGAGTTGGAACGTCTTGAATTATTTTGTGCTGAGGAAGGTTGTGAGTTTTTTGCAACTCTTCAAGTTTGGTGCATGCCAAAGAACTGCGATTAAAGTGTCCACTTATTTGACGGCAGTTGCTGATTATGTCTTTTAGCATTCTCTGCTCAAAAATACAATCGTGAATCACAAGCTGCAAAGTGTGCAAGACGCATGATAAGCCATTATATCCACTCATTTCGACACCTTTGACAACATTTGCTCCATTATCGTGAACGATGAAGTGAATTTTGTAATCTGGAATTTTGAATTCTTCAAAGACCTCATGGATTACTTCAGCTATATTGGCTGCAGTGTGAGATTCTGGAAATGGTTTCACACGTAGTACAATGCATTTTTGTTCAAAATTGCTTGTCAAACAATGAGCTGTGAAGCTGATGAAAGATGAGTTCGAATTATTAGTCCAAATATCCGTGGTAAAACTGATGTTTTCAGCCTCATTTATCACATGTGTGACTTTTTTCTTGATAGATTCGTTCATCGATGGTACTATCTTTGTAGAAAAATATTTTCTACTCGGTACTTGATAGGTAGGCTTCAACTTTTTCAATAATCTATTGAAACCCACATCTTCAACCAAAGAAAATGGTTGCGAGTCAACAGCTATCATTTCACCAATGCAATAGTGAATAGATTTGGCTTCTTCACTGTCGATATCGAGTATTTTTTTAAGTGACAAAGTTTCTTCTAATGTTTTCTGACTACTTCGAGATGTTCCGGTAGAAGTACTTGGCTGACTTGGCTCCTTTTGCTTGGTGGTCACAGAGTAAAATTTATCAAGTTTTTGTTTCTTTTTGGCGTTTTCTTCTTCTTCTTTTATTAACTCCTCTTCTTTTTCTAGACTCTCCTTGTGCTTGCTTTGTAGATGCTTTCTAAGATTTGTAGTATTGAAGCTGCTGAAACTCTTCCCTCCTCTCGAAAATGATTTATCACACAATTTACATTTAACTCGTGTGTTGTCTTGAGGGTCTTTATCGAAAAGTCTCCATACGATACTTTTACAGTACCCAGATGCCATTATTATATCACAAACAACAAAATCAGCGATGAAGAAAGCGCTAATACGTAACAGTATCAACACACCTATCACGTGAACGTCACAGGCATGACTGGAACAGTCACTCAACGCAAAAATGAACCGAGCAAGAACGAACGAGGTTTAAACGAAACTTAAACGAGGGTTGAACAAAACTTCAACGAGTCGTTGAGTTACCATGAGTCAAGAAATAGATGCTAGAAAGAAATTGAAAATGACTAAATTTAATACAATGGTAAAATCGCCGTGACAAATGATAGATTTTGCATTTTAATGCTATTTTTCCTGCTAGATGATAGATTCATACGTTAATGCTGAGTTGGCAACACTGCAGTCCCGAGTCATCGTTTGATTCGTTTCGATCACAAAGTTTTTCGATTGCGTCATCTTTCCGCTTCATTTTCGTATGATACCGTAATCAGAATGTACGAACAAAAAAGTATTCACTGTTTATCAATCTTTATTTACCAACTGACGTTATTATTCAGCAAAATTTAATTAAAAATGACATTTTTCTCCATTTACAGGCGTAAACTAGTAATATAATGTAGCATTTAGTCCCAGAAATAGCTGCGTGAACGCAAGTAGTATACGTATGTACCAGCTCAGTGTGCAGGAGAAGCAAACACGGCTCTTTTTGGTTTGGGGGCCTGTCGAATTTTAATGTTTTCTTTACGACAAAGTGTGCATTTTGGTGTGAAAAACACAAAAATTATAATCATTTTGTGGAGAAATTATTCATTAGCCTGAAATTTGCTTATATCCATCAATATTTTTTGATAATACTGCGGTTTCTCGGTTCGTTTTCGCCACCCAAACTCACACAGATACGAGTCCATCACTTGTCGGTGCGTGCCTCCCTGACGTTTTTTTTTTCATTTTTAGATTATGCCATACACTCTCAATCATTTGAGTGTGTGCACCTGTTGCAGAGTCCACAAAGTTTTCACCATGATTAACAGTGAGGTGTTTGAAATTATAACATAGTTAATCATTCGGTAATCATTAATCATTGGGTGTTACTAACATAGGTTCGTAACAATTAATCATTTCTCCACAAAATGGTTATTATTTTCATGTTTTTTTCACACCAAAATACATACTTTGGCGAAAAGAAAACGTTAAAATTCGGTAGGCCCCTGAGCCGAAAAGATCCACAAACCCGCAACTAACAATAAGATTGTTCGTGAATTTTTCAAATATTTTAAAATGGAAGAAAAATTCAAGATTCGTAATGTACGGCATTTGCTTGCTATATTAAAATACAATTATTGGCTTCGTAATATTTGACGATTTACGAGCTAAATTGAACTAGAATTTTCAGCTACTCAACAGTTGCTAATTTACTAGGTATGAATAGGCTTTTTATTTGATTATGCTTTTACTCTCATGATCTATGACCTTTATTTTTATGATAAAATACATATTATTGGAAAGTATCGGCCGAATTTTGCCGATACCGATACCACCAAAAATGACCGATACTGCCGATACCGATACCGATACATCGGTACATCACTAATGTGAGTGGAAGAGTTGAACGAAAGAGTAGTATGAAAGGGAGAGTAAGACCTACGATTAGAATATGTGTTGACAGCATGGTGAAGAATGTGGATAGGTTTGTGAGTATGACTGACCGTAGTGGATGTACGAGCATGAGAGGAAAGGGAGTGAAAGAGATTTGTAGGCATGCTGAGGAAGTGATAGATGGAATGGATGAAGGGATAGTTGTACTGCAAGGAGGTGGCAATGGATTGCTTGAATGTGGGAGAGAGCGTACGGTGAATGCAATTATGAATGTTGTTGAAAGGGCGCGAAAGAAGAATGTAAGAGTGGCTGTGACCAGCCTGCTGAGAAGGCCTGCATGTGGTGAGGAGTATGAAAGGGTGCGAAAAGAGGTGAATAGGGAAGTGCATGAAAGGATTATGAGTATGAAAGCTGAGAGTATGAGAAAGCATGAAATGGGTTCCAGCTTCCTTGATATGGATAACCTGATCCAGAGTGGATGTTTTTGTGGAGATGGAGTCCACTTTACTCAAGAAGGTGAGATGAAACTCTCCAGGAGATACATCCAGTGGATTGGGTGTACTCATATTGTAATGGAAGGTGGAACTGGATGAATGGAAAGCTGTCAGAGCAAAAATGAAAAATGTTGTGAATTGTCCAATAGTGTTGTAAGGTTTGGATGTATAAATGTGCGTGGATGGAATGCAGGAAAGTTAAATGACCTTGTAGCAGAATTTGAGAATGGAGATTTGGATTGTGTTGGTGTAGTAGAGACCCAAATGCGTGATAGAGTCAGTTTAAAATGTAAGGAGAGAGGGTACTATATGATTGGAGTAAGTTGGCAAAAAAGAGGTGGTGGAGTTCGTCTCATTGTAAAAAATGCTCTAAATTGGAAATTAGAAGAAATTCCTGTTGGAAATGAACCTGAGAGTGAAGATCTGTTAGTATTAAAGTGTGAAAGAATGCATGCCAGAGAATGTGTTATTGTGGTTGTATGCTATATGACAACTGATGGTATTTTAGCTCATCAAGAGAATGTAAAAAAGTATGAAGTATTAACAAGAATTGTGCAAGAGCATTGCAGATGCCCTCTGATTGTGATGGGTGATATGAATGGCCATGTTGGTATACTTGGTGAGCCTGTGAATGCAAATGGACAAAAATTGATTGATTTCTGTGATGAGAATGAACTTGAGAACCTGAATGTAACAATAGGAAATGGCTTGCATACATGGCAAAGCAGGGAATGTAAAACTGCAATTGATTATATGATAGTGAATAGTAGAGCAAGAATATGTGTCAGATTAATGTTTGTAGATGAAGATGATTTTGATATTGATAGTGACCATAAAATGCTTGTACTAGAATATAATTGGGGTGGAAAGGAGTCAATGCAGAAGGTCAGCAGAGTAAGAGAAAATTGGCGTATTAAAATGGCAAACTGGGAAGAATTTAGAAATGAATTGAGTAGATGTAACTGGAATAGGTGTGGAAATGTAAATGACCTAAATAAGGAGATTGCAAGAACCTTGTATGATGTGGCAGAGCAAAAGATTGGTAGAATGAAATGCAGGAAAAGTACAGGGAATGCTAGGTTGGTTTATGAGTGAGATAAAGGAAGAACGAATGAGAAGGAAGACTTCAAATAAGACACAACGCTGTATGAGGAAAATGTATGAAAGACGCAGAATTACTGAGGATGAATGGCAGAGTGTATGGAATGAGTACAAGGACCAGCAGAAGAAAGTAAAGAGAATGATCAATGAGGCTAGGGTTAAGGGAACCGTCTAGTCAGAATCGAGAAAATGGCCGTCCCCTTTTTTGTATGGTATCTAGATCTATGAAATTTTGCATACGTATGTATTTTAGAAAATGAATAAGGGTTATATTGGGCACTTTTTCCGTTTTAGCCATAATTCCGGAGATAACTAAAAAAATGGAATGAAAAAATGAGGTCTATTCAAGCCACTTCTTCTCAAAAAGTAGTCATCGTAGAGAAATGGTTTAGGTATCATTGAATGCGGAAAGAGCTGCTGTATAAAGAGTCAGAGGATTATATTGAAACTCCCAATAATTTATTTGTTATGGAATTTAAAAAAAAAAATTTAAAGTGTCATTCATTTTTCCGTAGATTTTTTAATGTAACTGAAAATCCTCTGTTAATTTCAATATAATCCTCTGACTCTTTATGCAGCAACTCTTTGCGCATCTAATGATACCAAAATCATTGCTCTACGATAACAACTTTTTGAGAAGAAGAAGCTTGAATATTGACATTTGTGTTGCTCAGAAAACGCGTTTTAGTGCCGAGACAGGTTTTTTTTGTTTGCAAGCTACATTTCTTGGTGAAATTGGTTGTGTTGACGTTTTGAATATCATTTTTGGAAGTTATTGTGGTTCCTTGAAGGAACCAGTACCACAAGTGGTACCAAAAATGTCTAAAACGCACCAGGAGCATAAGCTGGGGCGTCCTTGGCATCCTCGTATATATAGGATATGGTAGCGCCACGCAGAGCCAAACGCTTATATCACTACATTAGTACCGAGCAATCAACGTCAAATCCAGAAAAATCTTGATCTGCTATCGAAACAAAGCCATCTAAATCTGAATAAATGGTCGGTCTGCAACAACTAGATCAGCAAACGCGACATATCTACGCAAGCAGATCGGGCGAGCTACCAATCACCCTCTTTCCCCCGATGGAGGAAGGGGTGGAGGTACCGAGAACTCAACTTGCCAAATGTCAACAATTTTGATCTGCTAGCAGATAAATGCATATCTAATTATGAACAAACCGTCCGTCAGCAACAACTAACTCAGTTTATTTGGCACATGTGCACTAGCATGCTGAGCGAGCTTCCCCCACCCTCCTTCTTCCTCCCGAGGGAGGGAGGGGTGGAGGTACCGAGAATTCAACATGCCAAATCTCAAAAGTTTTGACTTGCAAGCAGATAGATGCATACCTAATTATGAACAAACCTACAGTCAGAGGCAACCGGCCAAGCTCGTGTGGCACATCTGGGCTAGCTGTCCGGGCGAGCTTCCCCCCACCCTCTTTCTTACCCCCGAGGGAGGGAGGGGTAGAGGTACCGAGAATTCAACATGCCAAATCTCAAAAGTCTTGACTTGCAAGCAGATAGATGCATACCTAATTATGAACAAACCGACACTCAGCACCAACCAGCTGAGCTGACGTGGCATATCTGCACGAGCTGGCCGAGCGAGCTACCCTCCACCCTCCTTTCAAACCCCCATTTGACCTACTTTGGTGAGACGGATCGCTCTGCCGCTTTGCAGGAATGAAGTTTAGGACTTTCTCAATCGAATAGAGCAATAAAAAAATAATATGATGGATTTTGGATTTTCGACTAGACGGAGCCCTTAAAGAAGAGAGACACCAAGTTGAAAATCTAAGAAAGAAAGGTCCAGATGGAATGAAGATTGGTATAGGTTTATACAAAGTAATGATAGAGGTAGTGAAGTTCAAGTTGATGAATTAGTAGTCAATGGGTGCAGTGTGCAAGATAGGATGCAAATGGTGAAAGCAGTTGAAGAATACTGGGAGGACATTGGTGGAATGAACGAGCAGGTTACAGATGATGAACCGATAAATTTTCTGATAGATGACCATGAACTGCAAATGGAAGATGAAATCACTTGTGAAGAGATTGTAAGTTTTTGAAGAAAGTGAAAAATGGAAAGGCATGTGGCCCTGATAAGATACCATATGAGTTCTATAAATGTGGAGGAGAGAGTGTAGTCAGTATGTTGAAATGATTATTTGATGAGATATGGAAGAGTGAAAGAGTACCGGATGACTGGAACAAGTGTAATGTAGTTCTGTTGTATAAGGGTGGACATAAGAGTATGAAAGAACTTAAAAATTACAGACCAATTGCACTGGGTGACACCGTATGTAAGATCTTTTGTGGTATTTTGAATGAGAGAATGAAAAACTTAGTTGAGGAATTAGGAGTCCTGGGAGAAGAACAGAATGGTTTTAGGCAAGATAGACGTGGGGAGGATAATCTGTTTGTAGTGAGTGAAATAATTGAGCGAATGAAAAAGAATAACAAGAAGGTATATTTAGCATTCCTGGATATTGAAAAGGCGTATGACAGAGTGGATCGGGTTAGGCTGTTTGAAATTTTGAGAAAAGTTGGTTTTAGCAGAAAAATAGTGAACATTGTACAGAGTCTGTATGAGAACACAAGTGCCATCTACAGGTTAGGAAATTCGGAAACAGGGCAAGTGAGGAGTGTTAGAGGAGTGAGACAGGGCTGTACTCTGTCCCCCCTGTTGTTTGGATTGTACACAGAAGAATTAGCAGTTCGACTGAGATGGAGTGGTTTAGGACTGAAAGTTGGTAATGAGAGACTGAGCTGTTTGTTGTATGCTGATGATGTGGTTGTGGTTAGTGAATGTGGTCATGAACTACAAAGGATGCTTTACATTGTCAACGGATGTAGTACAGATTTCAAGATGAACTTCGGTGCTGACAAAAGCAAGGTTATGGTTATAAATAGTGATGAGACTGAAAGAGACAGACTGTGGAATATTGGAGAAATCAGAATAGGTAGAACAAAAGAATACAAATATCTAGGTTGAATAATAAGTGAAGATGGATGCACTAGAACTAAGGGTGAGAAAGTGGCAAAAGCTATGCAGTGGAGTGGACGATTAAGTAGCGTGTTCTATGATAGTAGTTTTGGAAGTCAACTCATGTTTGCTGTGAGATGTAAGTCATTGAGTGTGAACAGACGTACATGGAGGTGGAATGAGAATAATAACAGATTATGTTGGCAGTGTATTAGTGGAGTGGAGGAAACAATTGAGCATTTTGTGCTTGAATGTAGTAAGTATGAGCAAGAGAGAGAAAGTTTTATGAATGCGGTGCTTGAGCAGTATGGAGAGAATGAGTGGTATGCCAGATGTGCTGAAGATGATTGCGGTATGAGCTGTCTTGCTGGATTGGATCAGGAGTAGAGGTGTGACTCAAAAAAAACCATGCCGTTTTTTTTAAAAAAACATGTTTTTTTTACAAAAAAACCGTGGCCAACAAAACGTGGATATTTTGGTTTTTTTTTAAATATTTTGTCTGAAAATAACTCAGCAAGAAAAAGAACCACATTACATTATTTGTTTTCATGTCAAATTACAAAATAAAACAGCATACTTCTTAATTGATGGTTTTCTATGGTTTTATGAACTTTTTCATTTTCTGCAGTTTCATGCTTTGATATTTCATTTATTTTACAATACATGTGAATGACCTTAAACTCCCAAAATGGTGAGTTATAATAACATATCTTTACTTATGGTCATTGATAGAGATGTGACTAAAAAAACATGGAAATTAATATATTTGTGACCTTAAAAATCCAATGCTGTTTTTTTTAAAACGTTTTTTTACAGAAAAATCTTGACTAAAAAAACATGGCTATTATATTTTATTGGACCAAAAAGGTTTTTTTATGACCATTTAAAAAAAAATCATGACTAAAAAAACACGGATGTAAATATCAGGAAAGTTAGTTTTCTTTAATCGAATTGTCTTTAGAAACTTATAAACAAAGAATGCTGTTAACATTGAAATCATGTTTATTAGAACTGTACTAGGTCTTAGAATAAAATATCTACAAAGAATCTATTCACTCCATAAAACCTTTCGGAGACCAGCTCCATCCTCAGTCATTCTGTAAAATTTGGTGAAATGGACAATGAATTTTCACTGTTCCTTTGAAAAACATTTGACTGAATGACTTACTGAGGATGGAGCTAGTCTCCAAAAGATTTTATAGAGTGAATAGATTCTTTGTGGATATTTTATTCTAAGACCTGGTACGGTTCTAATAGATATTAAAATATCTTATGTGACCAAAAAATCCATGCTGTTTTTTGAATGTTTTTGTTACAAAAAAGTCATGACTAAAATACACAGATATTAATATACTTTATTTTACGATAAACAACCATGCTGTATTTTTTAAAATAAACATCTTTTTTACATTTTACAGATTCAGAAAAAACATGCTGGTTTTTTTTAAATCATGTTTTCTTAACCAAAAAAAATCATGACTAAAAAACATGGATATTAATGACTTTTGGTGAAAAAACATGGTTTTAAAATGTCATGTTTTTTTGGTCAGATAAAATTTAATAACACATGTTTTTTGTAAAAAATCTTTTTTTCAGAAAACATGGTTTTTTGGTCGTAAAATAAATGGTAAATCTGAAGGATATGTCAGTTATAGATTTTCCACTTTTTGGTGCCTGAACCTGATTAATTGAATCAAAATAAACAAGTTTTCTTCTATGAACTTTCCGTCTCAAATGAGTATTTTACGATTTATAGCGGTAGGTTTAGTTTCGTCTTTGATGACAAATGCGCTCGAATAAACAGCTACTCATCGATTTTCGAATTTGTGTTGCTTGAATCATGGTAATAACATCGAAATGAACAACTTTTCTCCTATACACTTTTCTCGTCAAAAGAGTATTTACCGAGGTATAGCGGTAGGTTTGGTTTCGTCTTTGATGACGATCGCGCTGGAAGCGAGTGCGCATTGCAGTGTTGCTGTCCGACGTGCTCCTTGAATTACTTGCCGCTTCAAACACAGGAGTTGCGGTAAGTCATTTACCGCTATAACTAATAAAATACTCATTTGAGACGGAAAGTGCATAGAAGAAAACTTGTTTATTTCGATCTAATTAACTATGCTTAGGTTAGGCATCAAAATTTACAAAATTGATAACTGACATATCCGTCAGATTTACCCATATTATCTCTGCAAAGTCTGATTTTTTTGGTCACATAAAAATAAAATCAGGCATAGTAGAGATAGTAAGCTCTGAATTTTGACTCCATCAATATAAGTTCTGTGGCTCCTGCTGTTCCTCTTAGACGCTTCTAGGTAATTGTGGGTTATCTGCCACCACTTTTACTGTATGGTTTCTTTTTGATGTTTTTATAACAATGAAATGACTAAAAAACATGGATATTAATATATTTCAGCTGTCCAAAAAAACCCAGACATATGCTTAACAAAATTTAGGTGTGCAAAAAAACAAAAAAAAAAACACATAAAAAACACGTTTTTTTTTGCAAAAAAAACCGCAATCAAATAAAACCGTTTTTTTTTTCATCCCTAATCAGGAGTGTAATTTGAGTATCATTGAAGCTATGAAAATGTTTCTTTTGCGTGCCTGGAGTAAGAGACAGTGACTGGAATGAGCCAGTCAGGTAGAATGGTCTGTAATGACCCAATATGTCTGGGGATAGTGTTTTGACACACTGGCTATCCCAGTGATGCCATCCAATGGAAGCTTGTGACAAGGATTGATAGATCCTGAGTAGTTTAATGGACAAGTCTGGTACCAGGCGCTGAACTCTTTGTGTGAAAATTGTGGAGAGAATTGTAGGCCGTTACAAAGGCCCCGACACTGTCAGCCCTCAATTTCATGTTCAAGTTCAAGTATCCAAATTAATTCAGTTTTTATTTACTCCATCACACCCCTGATATTAGCATATGTATAGCTCGTCAAGAGGTCTATGGCTGTATCTCAAAAAGTTGACCTGATAGAGCAAAATAAATGTGATATTCAGACTCAGTACACCATAATTAGTCTAAATCTGTTGTGAAACCCCTGACGATTTTTTGGCTGTTACCCTGCGTTATTTTCTGGCCCTGTGGAGCCTGAACCCCCTTCTAGGATCTCTTCGTTGATAACACAATAGAAGTTATTGGTCAATATTGAGTTTAGGTGATGTGGGGAAATAAAGCATTCCATTTCAAAGAATCAGTAAAGGAGCCCATTTAAAAACATTTCACAGGAATGACATTTTTGGTGGTGATGCCTTATTTTTCAGTTATTCAACTTTGAAGTTGGCTTTTGTGGTGTCGTATGTATATTTTTTGTATCGGAACTTAATTAATAACAGAAGCTAACCTCCTATTACAAACGTAAACTGGTCAGGTCGTGAGGGGGAGCCACAGTTCTTCTAGTGAAAATTATAAATAAAGGTTCTAACCCAACCATATGATTTGGTTGACGTCCGCGGTAAATTATTTACCAAAACTCAAGTCTTTGAAGCGGGAGTGCGAGCATGGCAACACTGTCATGGACGCTCACTTCCGGAGTCAGCGTAGCGTACCGGGTGACCGTCATTTTGAAACTGATGTTGGTTAGAACCTTTATTTATAACTTCCAGTAGAAGAACTGTGGCTCCCCTTCATGAACTAACCTATTTACGTTTGTAATTGGGGATTAGCTTAACCTGTTTACGTTTGTAATAGGGGGTTAGCTTCTGTTATTAATGAGATTCCGCTTGGCGTGCTTTCTGCGTTGTTGGAACATCCTGTCCTTTGGTGCAGGAAAGACGGTTCATGACCAACGCTCCCATGACTTCCAAGTTGAATAACTCTAAAACTAAGCATCAGCGCCAAAAATGTCATTCCTATAAAATGTTTTTAAATGGGCTCCTTTACTGATTCTTTGAAACAGAATGCTTCATTTCCCCACATAAACTAAACTCAACATTGGCCAAGTTATCACCCAAAAATAACAGTCAATATTGAATTTAATGTTGTCAACAATTTCAATTATTTCATTGCCACATATGGGTTATATGGTACAATGGAAGATGTTTTACACGAATGTTATTGTGCTTGCAAATGCTTAGTTTGTGAGATATTTAACTTTGAAGTTACAGGAAGGCCGTTTGTATAATTGAATAAACGGACACGTAAATAAGCAAAAAGTACAGTTTTAATGTACCAATATGTGAGGCTAGGTTAGGGAAAGTTAGGTTAGTTAAATATACTAGCCTAAGCTCACCCATATAAACCTAAAATAACAATTTTACTCAGCCATACTGAGGCCGAGGATTCCCGCCAAAAAAACTTGGCGTGGTTCGCGTCAGCAAAACGCCGGAAAAACCATATCGACACTGCTGTTAATGCTATTCTTACCTGAACGTTATTTATGCTATATCTCGAAAACTAAGCATGTGCAAACACAATGTCATACGTGTAAAACGTCTTACAATATTTCCAATTACCTAAATTTTGTAATGAAACTATGAGGGTTGTCAACAACATTAAATTCAATATTGACCCCCGCTTCAAACACCAAAGTTGTGGTATCTCATTTACGGCTATAACTCACAAAAGTCATTTCCGACAAAAAGTGCGCGGAATAGGAGTGGGAAGAGTGGGTGCACGATGCACCCTCTTTCAGGATCTTCAAGTTAATAACACAATAGAAATTATTGCCCAAAAATAACCAATTATAGCAGTATGTTAACTGTTGTCTTAGATGAGGGGAATTCGCTCGAGCATTCTAGCTCATCAGAAGAGCGTCCATTGCAGTGTTGCCAAATGACAGGTTCAATGAATTACTTCCCGCTTCAATCACTAGAGTTACGTCAAGTAATTTACCGATATAACTCGTTAAATACTCATTTCAGACTGAAAGTGCATTGAAGAAAACTTGTTTATTTCGATCTTATTAACTATGTTTAGGCACCAAAATTTGCAAAATTGATTACTGTCCTTTTCTTCATATTTACCAGAAATTGTTCTTTTCGAAAGGAAGACTACAATGGACTCTTGCTTCCTATGCACTCGAATGATCCAGCGCAATCCAGCCATCAAAGACATAAATTAACATACCGCTATAACTCGCTGAATACTCATTTGTCTCAAAAAGTGCGTGGAAGAAAAGCTTTTTATTCTGATGTAATTACCATGATTTAAGCAACATAAATTCAAAAATTTATAAAAAGCTATGTATTTGAGCGCTTTCCAGCCATCAATGATAAAAATTAACATAGCACTAAATCTTGTTTAATACTCATTTGCCCCAAAAAGTTCAGGGAAGAAAAATTCTTTATTTTGATGTAATTACCATGATACAGACAAAAAAATTTGAAAATTGATTAATTGCATCTCCTTAACATTGAACATGATTTCTTGTTTCTCAGTTTTTTCCTCTTTCAGTCTTATCAGTCACTTTATAGTAAATCTAGGCTAGTGTTTCTTGGCAAGTCACATGTTATAACAAAGTGTTGGTCTGGTAAGTATTTCTGCTTTGTTCAGTTTTGCTTTGCTCATATATATTTTTTGTTGCTACAGATAGACATTTACTTTATGCCATGCATGGTATTTTCATTAGACATATTCGTTCTTTTATCAACTTTTTGTTAGAAGATTGAGTTTTTCAGTTTAGGCTAGCTTGGTTTCAAAACCAAATTGTACTAAAAACTATCCTGAAATGAACCTTTGAAATTGTTTTTGAATGATTTTATGGGAGTTTAATTTCACTCATTTTATAGTTTATTATTATCCATTCATTAGTTGCATTGGTAAATGTTATGAGCAACACTCTAATCAATTTTCAATTATTTTTTACTTGTTTAATAGTATTGACATCAAAATACACAACTTTCCATCTATGCTTTTTCCATTCCATCATGAATGGTTATGAAATGGGTTATGGCAGTAACCGAATGTAACCAAACATAATCTAACACAACCTAACCTTATCCAACCTAGCATAACCTAACACAATATAACAAAGTACTGTTACATAATGTCCATTCAAGCTGTTTAAATAGATATTCTATTGTGATTACACTCAAATCTCCGTCTGAATTGCATATCATTTCTATCCCTAAAATTCAACACATATCTATCCAAAATTTCTCTGTATCCCATTTTCTAACAGAAAACAAACTGATTTTTGTTGTTGGAAAGACAAAATCACTATGAAAGACAAAAATTGATCTACCACTATAACATGTTAAATACTCTTCTGCAATAAAAAAAATGTTAAGGAGAACAAACTAATTGATTTTCAGAATTTCATTACTCTAATCATGGTAATTACATTGTAATCAACTTTTATTGCATGAATTTTTTGGGGGAAATGAGTATTTAATGAGTCATAGCTGTATGTTAATTTCCATCTCTCATGGCAATTATAGTCTTCAAAAGGGCAAAAATCATTACGTTCCTGTATGTTAAGTTACGTTTTGGGTAGGTTACGTTGTCTAAACAATTAAATTTAAATAATTGAACTAACCTGCGACTTCAGAGATAAGACTTTATTCTTCTTCTGAAGATTCAGTTTGGGGATGTACTGCGAGCGAGCATTTCTTCTCAGAGAGCGGCGGCGATTATACATAACAGACGATAACTTAGCAGTTTTAACCATTACATAAAGCTAAAGCTGACTATTACTGCTGTAATTTGACAAATATTCATTTGCAACAGAGTGCATAATATAAAACGTTTTTTATTTTGGTCTAATAACCATTTTACAAAAATTGAAATTCATGAATCGATTATTGTCCACTTCTCAACGTTTATTTGAGTGTAATTTTGCTATAGCACATTAAAAACTCATTTGACTCAAAAAGTGCATAGTATATAAGCTGTTTATTTTGATCTAATTACCATGATACAACCAAAAAAAATCAAAATCAATTGGTACTTTCTCCTTAATATCTACCAAAAAAAAAGCATAGAAAAAAGTTTATTGATATATCATGCCAATATAGGAGCAACAAATACTGGAAAACATATTGGTATGTATTTTTCAGCAAATGCCATTTTATTCTTAATCAATGTATTTTCTTTGTTTAGAATGAATTCATTCCCACTTGATTTGTATTATTCTACTTTTTAGTTTGGAGTTTAATTTTGAAAAATCCAAATGGACTATTATGGCTAATTTTCTTTTTTCTTCCATTTTCAAATGGTGTTCTCTTCTCACGGCTTTATTTACAGTGGCTTCTCCTGATTTGTGTTCATTGTTTTCAAGCCCTGTCACTTGTTTTTGCATCACTGATCAGCTGTTCCACAACAAACCATCATCACTTTCCAAAACAAGTTTCATTACTCCCACTGTATGGCCAAAAACAGCTACCTGTAATAATGCACAAATGCTTGTGCCCTGTCCTCTTACAAACTCAAACCTTCAGTGCTGATCCTCAGTAACACTTTGTGCAGTGTGGCCTGGTCGTCAAGCATGAAGCGTGTGAAGGTTGTTGTGCACAAGCTGACAGATGCTGAAGTAAAGAGGCCGTGTTGTAGCCATGACTCCATCAAGCAGGAAGCTGCAGCAGAGGACATGGTGTATGGTGAGTCTTGTTTCTGGTCTGTTTGTGAGATAAGGGTTTTTTGATTTAGTTCTTAATTGCTGCAAGATTTGTTGAAGTTTGTCAGGCTATTGTCGAAGATGCCAACTTGTGCCTATATAATTTAACAGGAGGGAAAATAATTCTCCTCGCATAACTAAACTCTCGTATCACAGATACTGTAGAAGCATATATCCGTCTCAGATTTGAGAATTTCAACAGCTTGATTTTTATATCGGCTCAAATTTCGCAGCTCGAATTTCATTTCGGCTCTAACTTTCTAAGCCTGTATTACCTGCGCGAAAAACTTAGCTTGATTTTTATATCGGCTCAAATTTCGGAGCTCGAATTTCATTTCGGCTCTAACTTTCTAAGCCTGTATTATCAGCGCGAAAAACTTAGCTTGATTCGTCTCGACTCAAATTTCGAAAGCTTGAAAAACCAGCTCAAATCTTCAAACCTTGTAACCAGATCGGACTGCAAAAAATACCGAATAATACTTGCAACTAGGAAACTGTTGAAAAGCCCTCGCCTTTATAAAATAAATACTCAGCAACTGACTTCTCTCATATCCCTGAAAAATCAGGAAGATTCTCCGGAATAAAAGCCTTGGAACTTACGGCCCTCAGAACCCTAAAATAGGGAAACTATTATCGCTGGCTCCCAAGAAGGACCAGCCAAAAGAAAAAAAGATTAAATAATCTATAACTGGCACCCAACGCAGATTCGCCAAAACAATTATCTAACTTTTGGCGCCCAAGAGGATACAGCCAAACTAAAACAACCAACAAAGTTCTTTTCACAAAACCCAGTTATCCATGGGTTCGGTGGAGGGATTATTTTAAGCGGCTTCAGTTTTTCTTTGTTTCAAATAATTTCAATTTCTTGATTACATAGCTAATGCCTACTACATATTTGGGTAGAATTTTGTCTCCTTGAAAATGCAGTGCATTCATTAATCTACAATTGTTTAGTGTGAATAGTACTAGAACATCATTTGTGTTGACAAGTTGGTACCTGGTGTCCACTAAGTGCAGCTTGTTGAACTTTGAAACATGACTAAGGTAATGATGTAAAATGTTCAGTTGTATTTTTGTAGCAAAAACACGTTTTAGTGATGAATTTTAAAACTAATGAAATTGTCATTCCTACAGTTGTCGTGTAAAAACCATCAATTGTGCTAAAAACCATCAATTTCTTTTATGTTTCTTTTGCCTCTCTTCCATGTTATGTGATTTTGTGATATTTTTGTGTATGTGAAAAATTAGTGGAATGTAATGCAACTGATGATCACTTATTCAAAAGATGAAGTATTCCAGCTATCTGGAAGATGTTATGGAAAAATGGACTTCATATTTTTAGATTTACATCACGTTCTGTGATTACCTTCAAATCTCTGTAAAAGTATTATAAGTGGAAGGTAATTCATTAAATTCACAATAAGTAAACACTGATAGCTGTCTAGAGGGGATTACTCGTTAATTCTAGTTTCATGTATGGTGAGTCAGAAGCTCACACTTAGCAGATTTTTAAAGGTTGGTGCTTTGTGTGCTGCTCAAGTATCACATTCAGTCAACTTGTTAAGGTGGATATCTATTGCATTGCTGTTTCATGCATCCATGTTGTTCTTCTGTACAGGTTTACTCTTTCAAAAGAAGTATTTGCTTACAATATTTGCAAGAACATTAACAGTGGGAAGTGGTTGTTGTCGACTGCTTTAAATTAGTATTTCAAAACTAACATGATGTTCAGAAGTTTATTTTTGCCAGTGAAGCATTTAGCTGTTGATGATAGTGATTTTACATCAAAAAGTACAGGGAAAGTTTCTGTGCTACAAAGTTATGTTATATTACAATGGAACAGGTGCTGGGGATAAATATGTTACAATTTGGCTGATGTAGTGTTGTGATAATAAATGCCTTTACTGATAAGTGTGTTCAAGCCTCAAAGCTTATTAGGAGTCAGTGTTTCTTCTCTATAATTCTAATGAAATGATGACATTTTTCCTTGCATTGTTGATTAAAATAGACAACACGTTCGGAAATGGGTTCTACAACTAGAGCCAGATCACGGTCTTGTAAAACTCTTGATTGTACTGTACTTACTTGAACAATTGGTGAACTTCAATGGCGGTATGTCCCAAAATTGTTTGTTTGATTTAGAAAATAATCTGATTTGTTTAGTTTTAGGTTGTCAACAAAGCAATACTCTGAATGCCACATTTCTCCTGGGAAATGCAATAATATAAATTGACTACCTAGTGTTGATAATATCATTTATGCTGCTTCTGTGGATTTGAATTTTGTAAGAAACACAAAAGTTTGGATAATTTATCAGAGTATGATTAGTAAACAGCATCATCTGTACAGTTGGAAATAGCTGGCATTAAACTAAACATAAGTTTTGAAGTGACTGTTGTAGTTGCCAAAGAAATATTTGAATTCATTCAAGCAGAGCTGGCTGCATAGGGTACATTTACTTGAACTACTGCAAGAGATGTTATCATACAAAATACTATAAAATTACTAAGAATGGGTTTATTTATCTATTTGTTTTATTGGAATAGATAAAATATGGGAAAAAATAAAACAACACTAAAGAAAATAATTTTAAGGAGATGAGTCCAGTGTATCTGTAGGAATTGGCACTTCTGGTGGGAGTATGTGAAATTCCGAGCTAAGAATTGAGAAGGCCTTATTATTGAGGGGAATTGCTTTTGTCTGTTTATGGACTAGCTTTGGTCAGTTTACTGCTGTCATTTTCTTCTACTGTTACGGTTTTTATTTTTAACTTGAATGTTGTTTCATAAACCCTTCCTTGTTTTGTTGCATTTAGAGAGACCTAGACTTTCTCACAATTTATTCTATTAATTTTCAAGAAAAATTTTCTTACATTATTTGATTGTAAAATCTTCAAACAATTGAGGGTCTGATACATCCAAAACACTCGAGTATTATATAGTGCAGTAGATGATGACAACTTGTGTCAATTTGGGCCAAAGATTGACTTACTGATGGAAACAATGCACATGAGAGCAAACATTTTGAGATTGCCTACTAGGATGTAGAAATACTGTCTAGTGGCTCTAAAGATGTTTTCCTTCAATGCACCTTGGAACCTACTACTCTTTGGAGACATGTGGGATTTTTAAGGTTAATTTTGTGCAGTATGTTGATAGTATCTGCCTTCTTTGGGCGGACATTCTCAGTTGTTACACTAGCTACTCATCAAAAATCAGCAACTCTTGTTTGTAGGAATCCGATGTTGGCCCAGATATGTACTTTTGTAGCCTGTATACATCTATGCTTTGCTTCTTCTAAGATGCGGCCAGTTTGTCTATGAACTAATCTTTATATGGCTTTGTTTTTCATTCTTCAGAGTTATTTCCTGTAATTTTGCTGCATCCAAATGGTACATTTTTTCACTGATGTTCCCCCTCAGGGGGATACAATTATTGTATCTATGGGAACTAGCGCTCCCAGGGGGACAATGTGAGGGCCTGAGCTGAGAGTTAGGTAGGCCTTCTTTTTGTTGAAATAAAATGTTTTTGTTATGTTAAGGACCACCTTTTTTCGGTTCACTGCTGTCCTGTTTTTCAGCACCTACTACTGTCTTCTTCAACTTTGGTCTTGTTTCATAATCTTCTTTCACAACTAACTGTTTCTATGCCTTTCTGCGTAGATTCTGCGTTTCCTTAACTCCATACTAAATGGTGCCTTCCTCCTTCCTCTCTTTGGATCGCAATTGTTGCTGAGAAGGGAGGCTAAAACTAACAACTAATCTAATCTTCACTGATGTTCCAAGCTGTGTTAGACCAGACTCAGATGTTTTCCCTTTCCGTAC
Organism: Morinoia aosen; assembly: GCA_030386875.1. Taxonomy (NCBI): domain Eukaryota; kingdom Metazoa; phylum Arthropoda; class Malacostraca; order Amphipoda; family Talitridae; genus Morinoia; species Morinoia aosen. Next base: position 39,405,172 of record CM059580.1, read on the forward strand.
TGTTATTTGAACCTAAGTTTTGTGGGTTTCTGTAACTATTGTCATTACTTAGCAGGAATGAACAGAACACTGTGAACTAATAATTAAATGGACATCAAGAGCTCTGGAATGAGAAACTTTTTTGGTTCTGTTGTAGACAAATTTTCTTCAAATCATTATTACTCCTTTTGTCATCACTTGCTACTTCCAAAGATGAGTCTAGAAAGAAATTCAGTTCATGTTACTGAAGTTGAGAGTTCAAATGTTAGATATTTTCCATACATTGGAGATACCTAAACGATGAAATACATATTTTCAAGCTCCTGGTGATTTTATGTGAGTTTTTACTTTTTTGCAGTTGACATTCCAAATAGTGAAAATCCTCCAACAACCAAGATGGTCAAAAATGAAGTGCCTGATGATGAGCTGGAGAACATCACATTGAAGGAGGAGCCCAATGACTGGCATCTGGAACCTCAGGTGCATCAGTTAGTTGCCTGCTCTTCTCTGGAATGCTTCAATTCAAATTTGGTTGATCTTCGCCCTATTGTGTTCAAATTGTGGAACCTAAAAATTGCTTTATTATATACATATATATATATGTAAATATTATTGTCGCCAGTTGTGTTTATTTCATTGTTATTTCTGAGATCCTATGTTGCCCCATGATTGTTTATGATATAAATTGCAAATATCCTTGAGAGAATTCAGACACATTTTAGTAATACTCAAAAAGAATATAAAGTTATGCTGTATCTCATATTATATTTTCCTGTTCTGTTTTGTTCCAAAAACAACCATTTCTATTAGTGATTTGCCGGCCTCTACAAATTAATTCGACGTGATTTCGACGTGATAGAGGTTCAGAAAAGTCCACGGATGAAGCAAAACTTGTCCAAGCAACCATTTATTAATACGTAAAATCACCTGCAAGAGAAAAGTCTAGTTAGCACATAGATAATATAAAAATATACAGTTTATAAAGGTTACAAGTCTAAAGGTGATGCAGAGTGTAAATCCGAAAGTAATGACGCAAAATTGAAGCAGAACTGCGTCATTGTTACAAGAAAATTTGACTCAGAGAACACGGGTAACACTTGATCAGCTCAGCCAACACACAAAATTATAGGCGAGTCGTAGCACAATTCTTATACATGCATCCTAACGGCACACTCGGATATAAGCAGTCAACCCAGTGAGAGACCTATAAAATACTAAGGTCAGGTAGTACTCTACACACTGATGTCCAACCCAGGTAGACGCTGAATTGAATTTCTACGGTTATTCCTACAAAAGCAATGCTCGACAACTCGAGATGTCTCTGACTAAACATGACCAATCACAATGGTCTAGCATTATTATTATTATTATTATTATTATTATTATTATTATATAAGAAAGTTTTAGCCTCCCTTAACCACGACAAAGATGTTCCAAAAGAGGAAAGAGGAAGGCACCATTTAGTATGGAGTTGAGGGAACGCGGAATCTATGCACAAGGTGCACAGAAACTGTAAGCTAGGAAAGAAGTTCATGAAACAAGAAATAAGTTGAAGAAGAAAGTAGTAGGTGCTGAAAAACAGAACAGCAGTGAACCAAAAAAAGATGGTCCGTAACAAAACAAAAACCTAACCTATGCACAAGGTGCACAGAAACTGTAAGCTAGGAAAGAAGTTCATGAAACAAGAAATAAGTTGAAGAAGAAAGTAGTAGGTGCTGAAAAACAGAACAGCAGTGAACCGAAAAAAGAGGGTCCGTAACAAAACAAAAACTTATTTTATTACAACAAAAAGGAAGCCTACCTAACCTTTAGCTCAGGCCCTCACATAGTCCCCCTGGGAGCGCCAATTCCCATAGATACAATAGTTGTATCCCCCTGAGGGGACAATGGTCTAGCAATACAACAGCACCACCCAGACATAGTTATAACACATACATCCACCAAGGAGGTCAATAAGTGAACAGGCGGCAGACTTCAGATACGTCAGTACATGTAAATAAGTTACCTGATGCGCATGAACACAACCTTCTAGGACCCTCATAATCAACTATGTGATCTAACATATCCCAAAGTCACTAAAATAAAATAGGCAAATATGTCATGTATTATAGCAAGTTAAGTGAGAAACTTAATTCTAGAGTCCAAAAACCACAGCTCAATACATCGCATTAGCTGTAATTGACAGTAAGGATTTATACAACACATTACGCTTAGATCCAATTAACAGCTGAGCTCAAGGAATACAGCAAATGAAAGCAGCACTGCCAAGCAAGAATCAACATAAGGCTCAATAATTTACTCAAACAAATTGAATGAGTTAGCTAACACTAAACAACACAGATCAAGACTGGCTTGACAATTAGAACAATGTGCATGAAGGTTAGCAAGGAGGTTTCACAACATTGACACCATGAATGAAGCATCACTAATGTAAGTGGAGTTGTAGGGGCAAACGTTAGGAGACTGCTGCATCACAAATTACATTCCACTACCACTTGAAGCCTTCAGCTTTCCTTGGATCCAAGGATTCAATGTCTAGTTGAATACACAATACAGACATCTCTAGACACAATGAAACACTTAGCCTATTTAACTTAATATTTAACTCTTGAGTGACTTACGTTTCCTTCTCTGGAGTCTACAAAATACACTCGGATGGTTCTCTCACATGACTGGCGGCTTGAACTTGAACTTGAGGGCCGACAGTGTCGGGGCCTTTGTAACGGCCTTCAATTCCCTCCACAATTTTCACACAGAGTCCAGCGCCTGGTACCAGACTTGTCCACTAAACTACTCAGGATCTACCAATCCTTGTCACAAGCCACCATTGGATGGCATCACCGGGACAACCAGTGTGTCAAAAACACCATCCCCAGGCACGTTGGGTCATTTCAGCCCACTCTACCTGACTGGCTCATTCCAGTCACTGTCTCTTGTTCCAGGCACGCACAAGAAATACTTTCATAGCCTCAATGATACTCACATTACACTCCTGATCCAATCCAGCAAGACAGCTCATACCGCAATCATCTTCAGCACATCTGGCATTCCACTCATTCTCTCCATACTGCTCAAACACCACATTCATAAAACTCTCTCTCATGTTCATACTTACTACATTCCAGCACAAAATGCTCAATTGTTTCCTCCACTCCACTATTACACTGCCAGCATAATCTGTTATTATTCTCATTCCATCTCCATGTATGTCTGTTCACACTCAATGACTTACACCTCACAGCAAACAAGATTTGACTTCCAAAACTACCATCATAGAACATCTCAAACTTAGGTGCTTCCTTTTTTCATATACATTTCAAGTGTAGGCTTCCGCATCATGCTAAGCTTCCACTTATTCAATCCATACTCTTTTGTTTGCCTCTCAATCTCTTTCTTCCACCTCTTGTAGTCCCACTCAGGCCCTACACCTCCAACAGTTATTAAACTCCAGTCATCCACAAGTCTCCCAATTCTAATATGAATAATTTTTTGCATACTAATTTTCCTTGCATGCCCCCAACATACTTTCTCTCAATAGCTTACACTCAGATTCCATTCAAAAATTCGCTTTACCCCCCTGCTATTCCGCATTCTTTCAATTCTCACCTTATAATTCAGCACAGCTTTCATCATTCTTTCTGAAAATAGGGTCCACCCTAGGTCACCTCTAATGCTTCTGTAGCTGTCCATTTTGGAGCACCCAATGCTACACGTCCTACCTTATTTTGTATCACATCCAGCTTTTCAAGATCACTTCCATTCCAAGCAAGAGCACTCATACCATACATGACACTAGGTACAGCAACATACTTCCACATTCCTCTCACACATTCGTACTTGTTTGCTCCGTATCTGGCCACACTACCTAACCGTCCACTCCACTGCATTGCTTTTGCCACTTTCTCACCTTTAGTTCTAGTACATCCATCTTCATATATCATACAACCTAGATATTGGTATTCTTTTGTTCTACCTATTCTGATTTCTCCAATATTCCACAGTCTGTCTCTATCAGTCTCATCACTTTTTATAACCATAACCTTGCTTTTGTCGGCACCAAAGTTCATCTTGAAATCTGTACTATATCCATTCACAATGTCAAGTATCCTTTGTAGTTCATGACCACATTCACTAACCACAAACACATCATCAGCATACAACAAACAGCTCAGTCTCTCATTTCCAACTTTCAGTCCTAAGCCACTCCCTCTCAGTCGAACTGCTAATTCTTCTGTGTACAATCCAAACAACAGGGGGGTTAGAGTACAGCCCTGTCTCACTCCTCTAACACTCCTCACTTGCCCTGGTTCCAAATTTCCTAACCTGTAGATAGCACTTGTGTTCTCATACAGACTTTGTACAATGTTCACTATTTTTCTGCTAAAACCAACTTTTCTCAATTTCAAACAGCCTAAACCGACCCACTCTGTCTTACGCCTTTTCAATATCCAGGAATGCTAAATACACCTTCTTATCATCCTTCTTCATTCGCTCAATTATTTCACTCACTACAAACAGATTATCCTCCCCACGTCTATCTTGCCTAAAATCATTTTGTTCTTCTCCCAAGACCCCTAATTCCTCAACTAAATTTTTCATTCTCTGCCCGGAGACCTGAGTTTATATACCTAAGGTACCAGAAGAGACCGCTTCCGGAGAGCGAGTGAACTTGCGGAATGGTTCTCCCGATATTCGGAGGTACAAAATTTCTATGGCTATTTGAAAATGTGAATTTCCTAAAATTGCTGCGAAGGCAGCACAAGTGATGTACTGATACAATTTTTTTGGCCAATACCAATACTATGATTCGTGGAAATACCGATACTTTAACTGATACCAATACTTTCACAATTATTTCAATATATAACCATTATAAGCCCTACATGGGTGGTAAAATAAAAAATCATCTAATATATCTAATAATATAACAGTATTGGCAATGAAGTTTTTGATTTGAAATAATAAAACTGCTCTTTCTATGTCAACTATATTTTGAGGAAAAATATCAAAGTGAAATCCATTCAACAGGTAAGTGTTTCTAATCGTACACATACATATACCGGGCTTATCCTCCCTATGGGAAGGTAGCTGACAGCAAGCCACAATCACCACACTTAGTGGTGATTCCTACAGATACACTGCTGCCAGGATCAGCAGCAGCCCAGCACAACCACCACCTTCCACAGTCAGACCCAACAGCCATAGCTGGTCTACCCTGACCGCGTCATTGAGTGTAGCCCCTCCCCCCACACAGTACAGGTCAACTCCATCACACGCGGGCAACTTCCAGTACCACGTCAAAAATAAAATTACCTTCTTATGCACTGCCCCTACTCACTTCTATCCGCAGCCAACCCTCTCGCCACGTCCACAGTCAGACCCCTCTCATACAAAGCACGTTTCACCCCATCCATCCAACTCATCCGTGGTCTACCTCGCGCACAAAGACCACTCACTTCCGACATATATATCTTTTTCACCAGCCGCTCAACATTCATTCTTTCAACATGGCCAAACCATCCAAGCACTCTTTCATCCACTCGCCTGCTCAACTTTTTGATCACACCCGTCCGCCCCCTAACCAACTCATTCCTGATCCTATCTTTTCTTGTTACTCCATACATGCTCCTCAAACACATCCAACTTCCTCCTCTCAGCTGCTCTCAACCCCCAGGACTCTGCTCCATACAACAAAACTGACTCAATCAAGCTTTCATATCCCCTCTTAGCATTCATACTCAAACTCCTGCATTCAAAAACTTACCTCATTGCACCCAATGTCTTACCGCCTTCACTCACTCGATGCCTCACTTCTACTTCCATACCATCCTTAACAGTCACATCCGACCCGAGGTACCTAAAATTCTCCACCTCCTCTAAAACTTCACCATTCAACCTCACATCCAAAGTTCCAAACACTCCACCTCTTGAACATCTCATCACCTTACTCTTATTCACATATACCCCCAATTTCCGCCTTTCGCACACTCTACCAAACTCTGCAACCAGTCTCATCAGTTTTTCCTCTGAATCAGCCACAAGCACTGTATCTGCAAACAACAGCTGACACACTTCCCAATACATACCATTTTGTCCCACCAACTGCGCACCTTTACCCAACACTCTGGCATTCACTTCTCTCGCCACACCATCCATAAACAAATTAAACAACCACGGCGTCGTCACACATCCCTGTCTCACACCTGTCACAACTGTGAACCATTCACTTACCTCATGCCCTACTCTCACACATGCTCTGTTATCAATGTAGAAACTCTTGATCGCATTTAACAGTCTCCCACCCACTCCATACAATCTTACCACTTGCCATAGAGCCTCACGATCCACTCTGCCATACGCCTTCTCTAGATCCATTAATGCCAATATACATCTTTTCCCTTTAATAAGTATTTTTCATTCACCTGCCTCGCAGCAAACATTTGATCCACACAACCTCTACCACACCTAAAACCACACTGTTCTTCAGCAAGCACACGATCTGTCAACACTCTCACTCTTCCAATTAAAACTCTTCCATACAGCTTCCCAACGACACTCAGTAGACATATACCCCTAGAATTACTGCACTCATACCTGTCACCTTTCCCCTTGTACAACGGCACTTTACTAGCCTCGAAACATATATTTAATAAACGTACCAACCATTCTGCAACCACATTTCCTCCTTTCTTTAGACATTCAGCCGTGCATCCATCCATACCTGGAGCTTTCCCATTTTTCATTTCATCCAATGCACCTTTCACCTCTGCACTTCTTATTCGACTTCTATTTACTTCACCGAACACAGGCTTTCTAACATCACTTCCAACAGCTACTACTCTCGCAACCCTATCATCCCTCACGTTCAGCAGTTCCTCAAAATACTCCGCCCATCTCTTTCTCACCTCACCACTCTCCAATAGCAGCCTACCATTTGCATCCTTCATCCCTGCCTCATTCTCCACCTGACCTTTCCTAATTCTCTTCACCTCCTTCCAGAAAACCTTCCTTCTCTCCATGAAATCACCTCCCAACTTCCTCACCCATGCCTCATCCGCCACCCTCTCTGCTCTCCTTACCATTCTTTGTACCTCTTTCTTCCTCTCCTTATATTCTTCGAAGTTTTGCTGGTTGCCTCGTTGCAACCACCTTTCGAACGCCGCCCGCTTTCTTCTCACAGCCGCTCCTACTTCTCCGTTCCACCATTCACTCCCCTTTCTACCCCCCTCCAATTTTCTTTACCCCACGCGCTTCCCTTGCACATTTCTCCACCGCATCTTTAAACAACTTCCATTCCCTTCCACTCCACCCACCTCACTTTCCTTCACCCTCCCATACTCTTTCATCTTCTCCTGATACTCACACTCACGCTCAGAATCCTGCAACTTGCTTGCATTTAACACCTCCCTTCCACTCCTCCTTTTTACACCTCCCCACATTCCACTTACTCTCAACTTTCCTTCCACCAAGTAATGATCCGAAATCCCATTCAGCTCACCACAGAACACATGCACATCGAGCAAACGACCCATCACTCCCCTGCTAACCAAAATATAATCCATCAATGCTCTCTCCTCTGTCACACCTCCATTCGTCCTCACATATGTATACTTGTTAATATTTTTTTTCTGAAACAAACTATTCCCAATCACTAACTCACTCCCTACACATAACCTCACCAAGAATTCACCACTCTCATTCACCCCAGCTACTCCATACTTACCAACAACACCATCTACCACCTCATCACCCACTCTTGCATTCAGATCACACCTCACCCCATTCAACTACTTTCTCTCTGATTCTTACACTCAATAATACAGCCACACCCTCTCTTGCATGTCCCCCACGCGATCCTGATACTTTCCCCCCCCCCCCCCCCCACACTCCCAAACATCAACTCACCACTACCCTTCAACTTCATCTCACTCAGGGCCAACACATCCATCTTCCGGTTTATCATCATTCTTCCGATCTCCTCCTTACTCTCAGTTGCTCTACTTCCACACCGTCTTACATTCATAGATCCTAGTATTAGGGTTTGAGTGGTCTTTCGACCACCTCACCCCCTTTATTGGCCTGCTGCCTCTCGGAAAAATCATTTCAGAAAAGGGGATCCCCAGTCCCCTCGCTCTGTCCACTTCAGTTGCCTCTTACGTCACGCAGCGGACCACGGTGTGAGAATTCTAACCATTCTAACCCCCCCCCCCCCCCCCACAGGGTTCTAATCGTATTGCAACATAATGTAGACTCTATATAAGAGCAACTGGTTCTAAAAGTGGACCAAAACAATCTCTCAAATCAATTTAAAACCAAAATATTTCCAAAATTATCTCTTAAAACAAAAAAGGCTACAAAATAAACTATCAAAACAAAGATTTGCAAACACTCAACCAACTATAAGATTGTTCGTGAATATTTCAAACATCTTAAAATAGAAAAAAGTGCAAGATTCGTAATGTATGGCAATTTAAATGCTTAATTAAAATGAAATTATTAGCTTCGTAATATTTGATGACCTACAAGCTAAATTAAAATGAAATTTCTATAGGTACTGCTATATTAAATTTACAAAAATTTAAACTGCACCTTCAATTTTATTCAATTTGTTTGACTTTTGTTAGCCTGTCACATACTTAAAGAAATGGAAATTGGATCAAACTATATAGGTTTTGGTTGTAAAAGTAAATAAATTTATGTAGCTACTGTGGTTGACTATAAATGCTACATAGCTTTCACTTGCTGACCGTATGTGACTCATTGGGAATTCAAAGTAGTAAATTCAGTTAGCGGGTCTTATTAAACGCTGTAATTATACAGTTAGCTAACTAATTTACCAGGTATGAATAAGCTCTTTATTTGATTATACTTTTACTTTCATGATTTATGAAGTTCATCTTAATGATGAAATATGTATTGGAAAGTTTTGATGAAGTGTCGACCGGATTTTGCCGATACCGATACATTAGTACATCACTAATTTCATTACGGTTATTGAATATTATTTCCCAGTTCCAATGTGAGAATGAAAGTGAAAAAAATCGGAAAATGAAGGGTTCCACTCCAGTAAACTACATCTGTTGTAGTGGCACATTCTAAGGTAGGGACAAAGGAGGAGGAAGTAAAAATAGGCATTATTGCTGAACCTGGGCTTGGTCAACCTTCATGTGAGTTGGATATATGTAAATAGTTTGCCTGTTTTAAATCTAGTTTATAAATAAAATTGCAAAAAACCAAGTCTGTAATGACTTGTTCAGGAAAGATGAATACTATTATTTAGATCATTTTGACATCCTTGGTCATGTTCGACCTGAAATGGAGTAGAGATAACACTTCTCATGTGTCAAATGTAATTCAAAATAATTGATCATGGGACAAAATAAGTAGAACACACCAAAGAAACGACTCACTGATGAAAACAATTTTCAGTATCAATATCACATTAGTTGTAAAAGGAAAGCTGATATCAAATCAATTAACCTTTTGGGTAACCATAACTTCATAGATACTGGATCAATTATAGATAAAAAGTATAATGTATAGAAAAGCCATTATAGACTCAGAAAATTTTTATCGATACTCTGGTTTATCATTGAAATTGCCCTAGCGTGGATTTTTTCCCGTTAGCAAAGCAAGCATCTGCTTCTTATTTTGAATGAAAAATTAGGCCTTTGTTGAAATGTACGATTGGCAAGAAGAATCTTTAATGCCATAGTTTTTCTACATTTTAAATCATGATTTGGCTTATTGTCAATAACTTATCAGACCATAAATAACCACTAGAAAAAAATTTCAGGCTAGATAAAAATTCTTAACCCTTTGGGTATGATAATTCAAATAGTTGAAAGAAACATTACCTGGGGAGAAATTTGTCAATATCCATAACTGTCAGTGAAATTGTCATAGTGTGGGTGCTGTTAGCTTAAACAAGTGCCTACTTAATTATTTGAAATTTTTTTGAATCTATGATGCTCTATGCTTGGCAATATAAATTTTTGACATTGATAATAAAGATTTTAAATTTATGAAGAAATTATTTAAATGTTTTAGCTCGAATTTATCTAAATTGAACGAAGCTTAAAAAAACTTGCTCAGGTCTATTAAAAGTTTATTGAGTGTTACATGGACCCTGAAGCATGAACTTAAAGGTAACCAATGTTAATTTATGCATGCAGAGACTTATAGAATGCCTAAAAACTAGTTTCATAAATGCTTGCAATTTTCCTAATTTTGTTCACTTCAAAATATTCCCTAACTAGTTAAATTACATTATAATTAGGTTAGATGCCCTGAACAAAAAGCACTGGCCATCTAGGCACTGGAGTAGTCATCAGTACCCAATAGGGTTAAATGGTTACTCAGATCATATGACTTGAGCTTGGAGTAAATCATTAGCAAATGTTAAATGTAAAGGTTCTATAATCTGTGAAAATATATTTTTGTCATTGCTATTAATTAACCCATTTATGCCCAGTGTTGCATTCGGGCAACAAAATAACACTGTTCACTTTTCTCAACCACCTAACCGAACTATGCACTTCACAGAGACAGAATTGCTTGCAGTAGCCTCAAGACATCTGTAGTTAGAGAATGTCACATGTCTGTTAGCTCTACATCATTAAACCGACAAACAGGAAGTACTGAAAGTTGACACTTTTCAACGGAATCATGGCTTCATGGAAAAGAAGATATAGATGGTTTGCAACATGCTAAATAAAACATTTAAATATTATACGTTGTACTTTAAACTATTTCAATTGCCCAGAGAAATTATTGAAGAGCTTATTGTCAATTGGTGAAGATTATTGACTTTTGAAATTTAACAAATATTGCTGTTGCCTTCACGCAGCAATGGGAACAAGGACCAATACCCCTGTTGCGTTTACGCAACTTTGGGCACACCAGCGTGCTACTTTTGTGTGATTTACACTTTCGTATTCATGGTACAGCACGAGATAAAAGTTTTAATGTACAAGGATGGTTCATATAATTCTTAACAGACGGGAATCTTGTGTTTGGTTAATTAATTATGAGCAGGTTTAGTTAGCCGAACTAAACACTTGTAATGCGATCATTGTCAGATTAATGCCTCAAAACAGATACGACAAAATATTGAAGTACCTGCACTCTGCTGATAATGATAACCTGTGAATGGATGACAGATTTGCCATAATTCGTCCATTGCTGAATGTTTTAAATAAAAGCTTCCTTGAATTTGAAGCAGTAGTTGGATCATGCAAAGTTTCTATTGATAAACCTATGTTTACTCACTTTGAGCGAGATCCCACAAAGCAGTTTATTCGTGATAAACCAAAAAGATTGGATTACAAAGCTTGGGTTGGTGCCTCTTCTTCTAGTTATGCCTTTCAATTGGACATGTACCAAGGGCAAGAAACTGGCAAATGAAGAGTTCAAAAAAGAATTTGGACTTGGTGTTTGTGTCATATTGAATTTTTTGGACACCTTAAAGCTCGCGTATCCACAATGTAAACTCAGCTCATATTTGGATAATTTCTTTACTTCACTGAAATTACTAGACGAAATCGGTAACAAAGCGCATGGCGCAAAAGGAACCGTAATTAGTAATTGGCTTGAGAACTGTCCAGTTTCTGATTCTAAACAATTCGGCAAACAAGCTCGCGGCACTGAAGCATTTTGTTGAAAAATCATGTGGGACAGTAGTTGAACAATGGAATGATAATGCTGTAGTTGTCATTGTTTCAAACCAACAAGGGATTCATCCTATGAAGAAAGCAGAAAGGTACTCAATGGCAGGAAAGAAAAAAGTATCGGTACCAACGCCTTTCCTTGTCAATGACTACAATGTGAACATTGGAGTTGTGGACCAAATCATTGAAAACATTGGCAATTATCAAATAGCGACACGCAGCAAAAAATGATATTTTCCTCTAATCTGATACCTAATAAACGTGTGTGTAAATAATGGTTGCTGTTTGCACGTGAAGGAGGGTACAACATGATATGCTCCAGTTTACTATAGACATTGTTGATCACTGGCTTAAAACCTATGGTAAATCTCGTGCAAAACTAGGTCCTCAAACTGCTGGGTTGTCACAGAATCTCCAAGGTGCAATGGTAACAGAGCCAATGCACTATGACTAAGTAAACCATTTTATCATTGAGAGTGAGGGAAAGAAACGCATGAGATGCAAACACTGCAATAGTCAAACCCTTTACATTAGTGAAAAATGTAACGTTCATTTACATAACAAATGTTCCAAGAAAAAACTCAGGCTGAATGAGTAGAAGAGTAAAAGCTTAGTCAACAGATTTTTATGGAAATTGTGTACTTTCATTACAACAATTTCTTATACTATGCAGACATATTCATTCTTATTACAAAAAAAGGAAATTGGATTTGTGAAGCTTTGTTGATTCTGCATTTTTAAGGAAAATATTACATATCAGTGAAACCAATACTGAAATAAAATTCGTACATCTTTTCAAATACTTTCCCAATGCATGATAGAAGTAAATTAATTGGATTTCCTTTACTTTTATCCTTCCAGTTATAAAATAAATGCTTCCATTGGGAATGTGTGGGGGCGCGAGTGATCGGTGTTGCCTTGATGCAACAACTCATAATGCTTGTGTTCCCAGCGTTGCGTCTGCGCAACAAAATATTTTTTATTCATATCTTTGAAGCAAATCGATAGAAACTCAAAATAATCGTTGATCAGGTCTGCGGAAGTACTAAACAACTGTATATATGACTTTCAAGCAATTCCAGTGGCCTTCAATAATTATGGGCGTAAATGGGTTAATTTTATTATTTATTTAAAATGTTCCCCTGCTAGTAAAATTACTCCAAAATTCTCTAAGTTGCCCTTAATTGGAATGACCAGCCATCTTGGCCGTGAAGTTACCATCAGTAGACAAAGGGTTAAAACTGGTTTTCTTTTAAAGTGTGAAAAGATTCTAAAGTGTGGAGATTTATTTGATATGTGTCTTAGAATTAATGGATAATGAATTAATGGACGATTGTTACAATTAATGAATAGGGAATGTAGTCTACCCTGAGGTCAGTAGCTGCTATTGTGTCTGACTTTATTTTCTGCCCATACGCTCTTTGTTGCTGTCTTACCTAAATGAAGCTCTTGTGCTGCACTCCTTGGTGGCTGTCCTGTCTAACCTGGTCAGTCCCCTCTCTGTCCTGTCTAACCTGGTCTTTCTCCTTGCTGTTCTGTCTAATCTGGTCTGTCTCCTTGCTGTCCTGTCTAACCTGGTCTGTCTCCTTGCTGTCCTGTCTAAGCTAGTCTGTCTCCTTTCTGTCCTGTCTAACCAGGCCTCTCTCCTTGCTGTCCTGTCTAACCTGGTCTCTCTCCTTGCTGTCCTGTCTAACCTGGTCTGTCTCCTTTCTGCCCTGTCTAACCTGGTCTGTCTCCTTGCTGTCCTGTCTAACCTGGTCTCTCTCCTTGCTGTCCTGTCTAACCTGGTCTCTCTCCTTGCTGTCCTGTCTAACCTGGTCTGTCTCCTTGCTGTCCTGCCTAACCTGGTCCCTCTCCTTGCTGTCTTAAGTTGCTGTTTAGCAAGATATCTGCTATCAAGTCGTTAGTACCTTGTTTGATTTTTTGACTTTGAAATCTTGGTTGTCATGTTTACCTTATAAACGGACAGGCCGTCAGCCAGCCGTCAGTTGGTACTCTGGCAAACTGTATGCAGTCAAAAATTTGGGACTGATTGTGACTGATTACGACTGCTACCTGACTGCGACTGGCTGGCTGGCAGCCTACACATTGACTGATAAATGACGCCTGATTAACTGAGTTACTGTTTTCCTAGTACTAGACAGCCGATTGACTGAATGACCGCAAATTATGAGACTGCTGACTAACTGGATGACAGCGGATGGCTGTCATGTTTTATTTTGCCCCGGTCCAGGTTTTTACACTGTTTCGATTTCAATGTAAGGTCAATTTTATTACATCAATTTTTCACACTTTCCACAATGTTTTCCTAAAATCGAACTCAATGAGAACAAAATTCTGTTGCATTACAGATGTCAATTTTTACACTCCAGTTCATACTGAAAGGATATATGTGCACATTCCGAAACGTAATATTTGTGTGCTTACGAATGATTCACGTTGTTGATTCCAGGACCAAATGAGCGCAGCACCCTTTGCCCTCACTTTCAAGAAAGAAGCAGACGATGCTTGTGCTGAGGGGCGTACAGAGCAAGCAGAAACAGGGGAAGAGTTGAGGGAAGGCAGCTCTGGTACGTACAACACAAGGGCTGCTCAACAGAGATCAGCTGCGGCATCTCAAGGGAACGCTGACTCGCTACCGTCTGATGTGTCGGGTAGCGGCAGTGGTTTTGAGCTCAACCCTATGGACACACTCAAATCCGTACGCTTTCTTTGTGCACATTGTGATTACTCGAGTACTCGGAAGTACGAACTTGAATTGCACCTACGTGATGAGCATAAATTAGGGAAACTCCTACAATGTGAGCTGTGTGACTATTCAACTGGTTCGAGTAGTAATTTGAAGCTGCATCGAGATCGCACGCATAAATTAAGAAATGTATTGAGATGTGAGCTGTGTGACTATTCTACTTATTACTCTACGAATTTGAAACTGCATCAAGCTAGCAAGCATAAAGTAGGAAATCGACTGAAATGTGAGTTGTGTGATTATTCTACTTGTTACACGAATAATTTGAAAATACACCAAGGTAGCAAGCATAAATTAGGGAAAGTACTACAATGTGAGCTGTGTGACTATTCAACTGGTTCGAGTAGTAGTTTGAAGCTGCATCGAGATCAGAAGCATAAATTAGGGAATCTGCTGAAATGTGAGCTGTGTGACTATTGTACTTATTCGACCCGGGACTTGAATCTACACCATGCTAGGAAGCATAAATTAGGGAATCTTCTAAAAAAAAAATGTGAGCTGTGTGACTATTCAACTTATTCGACCCGGGACTTGAATCTACACCATGCTAGGAAGCATAAATTAGGGAATCTTCTAAAATGTGAGCTGTGTGACTATTCAACTGGTTCGAAGAGTTATTTGAAGCTGCATCGAGATAGCAAGCATAAATTAGGAAATGTACTGAAATGTGACCTGTGTGACTATACTACTTATTACACTACGAGTTTGAAACTGCATCAAGCTGGCAAGCATAAATTAGGAAAATTTCTACAATGTGAGCTGTGTGACTATTCTACTTATTACACTCAGAGTTTGAAACGGCACCAAGCTAGCAAGCATAAATTAGGAAATCTACTGAAATGTGAGCTGTGTGACTATTCTACTTACTTGACTACGAAATTGAAACGGCACCAAGCTAGCCAGCATAAATTAGGAAATTTATTGAAATGTGAGCTGTGTGAGTATTCAACTGGTTGGCTTAGTAATTTGAAGCAGCACCGAGATCGCGAGCATAATTTGGAATGGAGCCGTTGAGGTATGGCTTGTGAAAGTGTTCTACTGCGTCTAAAAGTAACTTGAATAGGCACCGAGCTAGCGAGCACAGCATAGAAAGAGTGCTGAAATTTGGCTTGTGTGGCTGCTCTACTGCTGTTAAGAATAATTGTAATTCATAATAATTTTTTGAACTAGTTTTGCAATTTTGAAGAGCTACTGAAAGGTGAGCTATGTGACCATACTACCGGAGAGATTTTGCTATTTTCTTGACGAACTTTGGATGGTGTCGTATTTTGTTATTATTTGTATCGTGAAGAGAACAGTCTACAGACAAGGATTTGATCAGGATTACTTGCTCCTATCGAGTATTCTAGCCGTCACATACCTTCACGAGGTGGAACTCTTAGTGTACCCACTTGGTTACGACTCATTACATAGTGCTGTCCCCTCAGGGGGATACAATTATTGGATCTATGGGAATTAGCGCTCCCAGGGGGACAATGTGAGGGCCCGAGCTGAGAGAGTTATGTAGGCTTTCTTTTTGTTGAAATAAAATGTTTTTGTTATGTTAAGGACTACTTTTTTTTGGTTCACTACTGTCCTGTTTTCAGCACCTACTACTTTCTTCTTCAACTTTGGTCTTGTTTCATTATCTTTTTCCACAACACATTTTTCACAACACAAATTAACTCCATACTAAATTGTGCCTTCCCCCTTCCTCTCTTTGGATCGCATTTGTTGCTGTGGGTAAGGAGGCTGAAACTAACGACTAATCTAATTTAAGCTTGAAGTGAGGGCCGACAGCGTCGGGTACCGGCCCGCAGATTCCTCGGACACGCTCACAAGATTTATGCAAAAATTCCCCGCCTGTGCTCCAGACTTGCCTAATAAACTACTCAGGATCCACCAATCATAGCCAAAAGCCACCAATGGACGGCATCACTGGGATAACCAGTACGTCAAAACCACCATCTGGCGTGGTGGGTCACTACAACCCACTCTACATGACTCATTCCAGTCACCATCTCTTACTCCAGGCACGTACAAGAAAGATTTTCAAAACATCAATGATACTCAATTTACACTCCTTATCTGATCCTGCGAGACAGCTCATACCGCAATCATCTTCAGCACATCTGATATACCACTCATTTTCTCCATACTGCTTAAACACCATATTCATGAAACTCCCTTTTTTGTTCATACTTATTACATTCCAGCACAAAATGTTCAATCGATTCCTTCACTTCCCTATCACACTGCCAGAATAATCTATTATTATTCTTATTTCACCTCCACGTGCGTCTATTCACACTCAATGCCTTACATCTCACGGCAAACAAAAGTTGGCTTCCAAAACTACCATCGTAGAACATCTCACTGTGGCACAGCGTTAACTGTGGGAGGTAGTGGTCCTCGTGCGCCTGCCCTAAAGGCCTGCTTACACGATCATCGAGTGCGCGCGTGTGCAGGGAAGAGAGGCACAAGCACCGCCCACTTGTTTTCGCTTCAGGAGCATTTACTTGTTGAAAGACAGTGTGGCTGTAATGATACTGACAAACTCTGGCCACCGCTATGAAAACGAGCATGGTCCGCACTGTCATTGAGCAGTAAATGAGCCTGAAGCGAGAGCGAGTGGTCGGGGATTGCGCCTCTTCACTGCTCACGCGCGCACTCAATGACCGTGTAAACAGGCCAGTAGGGGCTAAGGCGGGGTGCTGTCTTGATGATCAATTTAGGACTGTGACAATATGCTCCAATCATATTTTCACATCCCTCATAATCACTCACATACGCATGTATGTGATTTGTAATAAGTTCCGCCTGAGCTAAAGGTAGGTGGGCTTCCTTTATGTTAAAATAGGATATGTTTTTGTTTTGTTACGGACCTTCTTTTTTCGGTTCACTGCTGTCCTGTTTTTCAGCACCTACTACTTTCTTCTTCACTTTTTTCTTGTTTCATGAACTTCTTTCTTATCTTTCTGTTTCTGTGCCCTTTCTGCATAAATTCCGCGTTTCCTTAACTCCATATGCCTTCTCTTCCTCTCTGTGGATAACTTTTGTTGCGGATAGGGAGGCTTAAACTAACTAATAATCTAATTTAATCTTGTAATAAGTTCCATTCGTGTGATTTGATACAATGTGTAAATCACAAACATACGCATGTATGTATGTTTGTGATCATTAGGACTGAGACAAAATGATTGAAGCATACTGTCAGCTCTAAAATGTATCGTACTGAGTCACGTGTTAATGTTAAATTTACATAAAGCCCATTGTAATCATCATGTATCTCACGAAGAAGATGAATGTTTATTATAAAATATTTCTTTCGCGTACGCATCATTTTTTATTGTCAAGCGTCTTTATCGTGTGTTACGTTATCTATGTAGAATTAACTTAGATTCATTGGGACGAATTAGATAATTTTTTATCACGTTAAAATGATTATGTAACTCTTTTAGGCAATAAAGTAATGATTTGGTTCTGATTTCTTAATTTCCCCTGAAGATGAGGAGAAAAGTTATGGATGAAATTACATATGAGGTTGAACGCTACCCAATGATATTGATTCATTGTTATTGTAAATATTTCATATGAACGAACTCTCGTTACGACTTACACTAAATAATCTTAAATATAATCTCTCATGTGTTGTGGTGGCAGCTCAACATTCATCACGATTATTCATGATTATTGAGATGAGGATGTTGAAAGTTCCCGTCCGACTTTTCTAGTGAAAATGAAATATGTGTCTAGAAAAACGTCGCGGCGACAATGATTAAATTGCCACTTACATCCAAACATTACGATAATATGACATAGACAGGACGTACTGCTACAGCGATGTCTTCCCCCCCTTGGTGGAAGCGGCGAGTGCCGGGCTTCGCGATGACGGTACGCTCTTGCAGAGGAAAAAGCCCCTTTTAAGTGGACTCTATGATGGAGAATGCGTCTTTGAAACAGTATTTTTATTTTAGCTCATTTAATAAAAGAAAGCCCCTTCAAATAGTATTTTTGATAATGAGAGACCACTTGACGCTTTGACCGCAACGTGCGCCACCGGTGGCCACGGAGGCAGTTTTCACATTGCTGCTGACCGACCAGTAGTCACAAACTCTATTTTCATCAAAAATTAATCAAAGCTTAATCATTGAATGCACTATCCAGTTCATGTTTGCTTTTTTTCGAAATTGCTGACTACAATTGGCTTTATTTGGCTAGAATATTGAACTTCTGTTTAACCAATAGCGGTACGAGTGCTACATCGGCTTTCTTTAGCAAAAATGACATTCAAATGGGCTAGAATAATAGGACCGTTTGAAGGGCTTTCTCCATCAGCAAAATCATCTAAAGGGGCTTTCTCTCGTCAAATGGGGTAGAATAATAAGCCCATTTAAATGGGCTTGCCTCGTGAACCTTTCCAAAGCAGGCTAGGGCTAACCTGCGGAATCGCCAGCCATCCGAGTGATGTTTTCTAGCAACCTCACCCCTGCGGAGAAAAAATGTTTAACAAAAAAATATACATGATATGTGTTACAGCACATTGGGTTTTAAAAATTTCTTAACATAGAGGTTCGTAATTAATGTATCTATGGAATATCAAATGGTACTTCGGGTACGACGAAAATATTAGAAAAATCCCAGTTAGTAATTTTCCAGCTGCATCGAGTGACGCGAAGAAAGAATTTCAAAATTTACCCTAAAAGTTCATCTATGGGCTTAACATCGTTCGCATTAAATTATCAAGAAAACGTAGGCGTAGAAAATTTTAGCGTTTTCTGATGTACGAAAAAAATGTTTCAAGGGAAAACGACACTGTTTTGAAATGCCTTGAGTATTTAAGATATTCGTGATATGAAGGTGAATTTTGTACGCTGTACAAGGTGCCTGTGAAAAATGTAGATGTAAACATTGTATTTGCAATGTATTGTAATATATATATATCGGGGAATGCATACATTTTTGTTACCACCCTGCATAATATTGAAGAAAGTAAGTTTGGAGACTGAGACTTTTATGTTTGGTTGGTATGGTTTGACTTTTGCGTTGATACCAATTTTCAAAACATAAATTCTCGAGATAGGTTTTCGAATTACATGAAAGAGGATAATGACGACAAGGTTGGGAACTCAGCTCTGTCTCGGGTTTATTTGAAGAAGCCAGAAGGACCGCAGAGACTTGTTTGCTGAGGAACTTGGCTGAAGATGGTTCGCTGTCCGTGCAGGCAAGAGGCTCCGGCGAGTGACGCAGTCGACGGTGTGTATGTGTGTGATTTATGGTATTCACTTTATGAGTGGGGCAATTTTAGCAGGCAAGAGAAATCAGTGGGATTTCAGGGGTAAGCTCAAAGCCTGCGGAATTCGAGCCGGTGAGTGATATCAATTTGAGCCGTGATTGATGGCGATAATAGATCTTAATTGGTTATTAATTTAAGATCATGGCACACTGAATTTACCAGATGCGGGCTCATTTACTTGTGTCCGTGGTTGGAGGCAGTTTATAATTTAGCCAGTAATTGTAATGACTGACCATGTTGTTATGCTCGATAATATTGATCCAGATCTCAATCATTTGAATAGACTGCATCCAAACCTAAATGAAACTGGGAATTGTAAATACCTAATTAAAGAATTCAATGAATCGATGAGAAAAACCTGTAACGATTTCTCAATATTATGTCGGAACTGTAGGTCCATTTATGCGAAAATAGATGAAATACCTTGTACTACCACTGAGCTAAACAGCAATTTTGATGTTCTCAGTTTTACCGAAAGTTGGCTAGATGACTCATCTGAAGACCTAATTCAAATTCAGAACTATAATAGCCATCATTCACTCCAAAATAACAAACGTAGCGGTGGCATCAGTACGTACATATCTAAACGCATGTCATCGAAAATCATTTTAAGTGCAACTATGAATCGTGAACATATTGAGACTCTATTTATAGAACTATCGAAAAATGGTAAGCGGATTATACTTGGGACTGTATATAGGCCCCCAACAGCTTGTAACGTCTCTTTCCTGAACGAGCTTCATAGCATAATATCTCAGTTTAGCAAATCTCTATACAATGACTGTTATAGATCTAGACGGAGATATAATATTAGTACACCCCATAAAGACACAAATAACATATCAATAGACAAATGCAATGACACATCACATTAGGTACATAAGTCACTCGCCTCTTAGATACCTTACAACTAAGCTTCTCAATTTCCAGACTTAAGGCTAGTGAGAGTAGAGCGGAGATAGATTGAAATATCAGGATAGATTAGAATAGAGTTAGTAGTAGGTAGTTAGAGAAGCACTTAGAGATAGTACTTAGCCGTCCTAAATATTCTATATTAACACTGGCAGTCAGCATGAACTGTTTAGCTGGCTACGAACAATCGGAAACTGGGTGTGAGTGTTGCTCTCACGAGCGTTGCCAACTTTAGGTCTGTCTAACTAGAACTTACACTACTCGCTATATTACAATGACATAATAATTTGCGGGGATTTCAACTACGATCTTCTACAATATGAAAGCTGTGAGCAAATCTCAAACTTCATAAATGTTTTTCAGTCTAACTCCTTCCTTCCAATCATCACGAAACCTACGCGTGATACATCTAAATCAGCTACGTTGCTCGATAATATTTTTATGTTAGATCCGACTGATTTTCTTACAGGAATAATAATTTCTGACTTATCTGACCATTTTCCGGTGTTTCTCATCAAGAAAAATGTCTATAGTCCCTGTAACAGCCCACAGGCGAGAAATTTTCATACGGTTGTGTAAACGAATATAACTTGGGAACGATGCGAACTGTTCTAGAAGAATTAATGCCATCATTGAACATCTATGAACTGGATAATAATGCAATTAACATTGATCAAGCAATACTAAATCTAACTGAAATTATAACGACCGCATACAACCAGTGTTGTCCAATAATCACCCGCACAATTACGCCGAAAAATAGACAAAAGCCTTGGATTACTGAAGATATCGTGATCAACATAAGGAAACGTCAAGCTTATCTAGCCTTACCATACGAAGACGAATATCTAGAGTAACATATAACAGATTCAGGAATCATGTGACAAATCCAATACGAACATTGAAACAAAACTACTTTACGCGTAAATTTACTGAATACAAAACTGATATTAAAAAACTTGGCGCCTGCTAAATTCATGCTACAGACCGAACAATAATGCTACAAAAACAATTGAGTCCATCATTCACGAAAATGTAAAATATCACGACAAACAAGATATTGCAACCGTGTTTAACAACTGTTTTATAAATATAGGGAAAAATATCGCCGATAGTGTCGTTAGTGAACCTACAGACCACCTGCAATACATGGACCATGTCCGTGAACACAACTCTTTCTTTTTCACGCCATCTAATCCCTCCGATGTAATTACGTGCATAAACAACTTGAAAAACAAATCAAACGGATTAAATACATTCTCAGCTAAAGTTATTTAAGGCTATAGCTGATATAATAGCACCGTGCATATCTAATATTATCAACCGTTCACTTTCTCAAGGTATCTTCCCCAACTCTCTTAAAACTGCCAGAGTGACCCCTATTTTTAAAAATGTTGATAAAAATTGCATTAATAATTATAGACCTATCTCTGTACTGCCAACTATTAGCAAAATATTTGAAAAAATTGTGTATAAAAAGTTTATTCGTATTTTGAACAAAATTCTTTTCTCTACGGCAAACAATACGGTTTTCGTTCTAAAAAATCAACGACACAAGCTATTTTAAATCATTTACAGTACCTTTACTCTTATATAGATGAAGGAAAGCTTGTTTTCTCCGTGTTTCTTGACTTTTGAAAAGCATTCGAATGTGTGGACCATAACATATTACTCTCGAAACTACACTGTTATGGCATTCGAGGAATCGCCCATGATTGGTTCAAATCATACCTAACAAACCGGAAACAATACATTGTCATTGACAATGCAAACTCAGACCCAGAGAAAATTAGCCATGGAGTTCCACAAGGATCTGTCCTTGGGCCTCTCCTATTTCTGATATTTATAAATGATATCAAATCTACATCATTTTTCAATTCCATACTTTTTGCCGATGACAGCACGCTTTCTGCGGTCCTTCCGAACCAAAATCCCGCTATGATTGCGGAGAGTATAAAAAATGAACTCCATAAGATTTCATTACGGCTTAAAGCTAATAAAATAAGCCTCAACATCGATAAAACAAAATATATTACATTCTCATACAAGAAAAATATATCTCTCCTACGCATAAAAATTGGCGAAGGTGAAATCGAAGAAACCAACTCATGCAAGTTTCTGGGTATCATAATAGATAAACATCTGACCTTTAACGAGCACATCGCTCATATTAGTTCTAAATTATCAAAATCCATCGGAATCCTGAATAAAGTTAAAAATTACCTGCCTGAAACAGCTTTACGAATGCTCTACTGAACGCTAATTTCACCATACTTGCAATACGGAATAGAAGCATGGCACGGAACTGATAAAAATAAAACCAATAAAATTTTTACTCTGCAAAAAGGAGCCATCAGAGCGGTAAAGAATCTAGTATATAATGCTCACACAAATGATTCATTCAAAAACTTACAAATACTTAAACTTTCGGATCTCTACAAAATCTCCATTTGCAATTTCATTTACAAAACATTATCAATTGATGGCGACAATAGCCAAAAACAATTATTAACTTCGAAAACTGGTCATCACGACCATTTAACCCGAAATAGAAGTAAATTCATGCTTCCTTATTATTCAAAAGCCCGGTCGCAACACAGTATCCTCTTCGTTGGAACTATCGGGTCCTCACCTGGACCCGTTCGTTTCTCAGGCTCGCCCAGAGTCCGTGTTGTGATAGTCTAACTAGTAGGTCAGTGAAACTCACGGTGAACGTTAGTCTGTATTCAAAACCGTGTACAATATGAAGGTGCACAAGAGAGGGCACGGGTACGCTGAATGCGTAGTTAAGCGGAGCAAGGTCATCGGCTTGACCCACCTCTAGAACTGAACTCCCTCGACAGTGCGGGAGCTTATATGTATGCTGACCTTGAAACAGGATGCGCGAGGACAAGATAACTCCATCGTAACTCTACAATGCTCCCCTCTTACCAGGAAAGTGTCCGCACTTTCCAGGACAAAAGTCATTAAATACAAAAGATCTGGCACATGCCAACCAATGAATTATTACTGAATAGAAGAGACTAACATCTAACGTTCATTTTTACTAACGCAAACGAAGCATAAGCATTTACTTCCACGGACCAAACAAAAGGTTACACATAGATCTCATGGAATTTATATGCGTCAACGCAGAACAATTGAAACAACTAAACCGAGTACAATTCTAAAACACAACTGATAATAACGCAGAATGATAATATAATAATAATAAAAATACTATCAACTCAAATAATACTATCAAGCGCGATTAAGCGAATACTCAATGGAAAACGTTCCTAGTCGTCTTGGAAACTCCTTGAGTACATCTTCCGTCCAAGAACCGTCTCCAGCAGCAAGCGACCATGTGGAAGGAACACTCATGTGGTTAATATAGGTCTCCCAAATGGCATTCGCATGGCATACACCAAACATCAAACTGGTAAGGGACATATGATACCACAAGTTGGGTAAATTTGAACGAATGTAACTCTACAGTGTGGACTCAGTGTGAATCCATCCTCTGCGCAGCCAAGAAACACTTAAGGATCAAAAGATTAAATGGCGTCACAATTAAGGGTCAAGAGATTAAAAGTTGTAATATGAACGAAATACCGTGTTGGACGATAGATCGATGTCATCCCTAAACAGTAAGACTGGGGGAATGAGGAGGGGTATCAGTCCGGGTGAACGTGAACTGACGACGGGCCGGCTTAACTGGAGGAGGTGTAGTACAAATGAGAGGAGCACACGAGCCAGAAATGCTTAATGGGTCTGAAGGACCATGTTCAGGAATCAAAGGCATAATTTGCCTTCCCCTTTTGTAAACCAGATCTCTGGACAAATCTATACCTGGAGGAAAAGGTGGAGCCTCAACAGGAGGTTTCATGGGAAGGTACCCAGGACTATCGTCCGGCATCGATTCATAAGTATTTACGGGGTATGCCCGATCTACGCGGAGCTTCTCAACTTCCCCAGCTAGTTCCTTGATCCGCTGCTCCAATTGCGTTTGTAACCCCGTCTGCGTTCGGTTATCATCTTGCAAAGTACGAAGACCAATTTCGATACACGAAGATTGGTGAGCAGTCCTAACCCTATGAGCTCTGCGTTTGAACACAAACCAGTACCCCAGTATTCCTGCACCAAAGATAATCAAGAGCAAGAGGCCGTATGTGGTAACATCGTTATCCATGATTCGCGGACTATCATCAACCCATTTTCGAGTGTAAATGCTGTTTAAAGATGCATTGAGCTGTAGGAGCTCCCCTCTGGTGTCAGTCAACACTCGGTGAGACAGCACTTCGACCGTCAGGTCATGCATAGGTATTAACACTACGGGCCTCTCAGTGACATTTAAACTCAATTGGTTCTGCGTAATGTAATGATGTTCCTGCGTTTGAGCAGAACATGGAGCCTCAATCTTCAAAAATCCTTTTAATGAGGACACCCGGTTTCCTGTGGGACAAATGGTGGTGAGATAAGTGGCCCTAAAAAAACATACATACCACACGTTTCGTACATACAGGGCATAAGGCCGAGTAGTATCAGTAAACCGCTCATAGACACAATCCCCGCTGGTTACATTCTGTTGTAGGATGCTATGAACACAATCAGTCGACGTGAGAACCTGCAGAGGACGAATGACCTCACATAACGTCATACTTTCCAGTACAACACATTCATCCAAGTTATTGAGCGTCATCAGATGCGTTTTGGAGTACGCCAACAATGACGGGACCCCACTAATCATTACATAACCACCATCCTCCGTCGGCATGGGAGTAGCATGTATCCTTATTAAGTGAAAGTAGTCCTCTGGAGCCACGCACGGAAGTTGTATTACATAATAGTCGGGCATCTGGGTGGGCCAGGCTTTCGCTACTCTGAGCGCCCGGTCATAATTTTCACGAATCTCCCTCGGTGTATATGGGTACACACAACCTAGGGTACGTTCCATTTCTCTAACATATCCTATAAATGTCTCTTGCACAATTACCGGGGGTACTCGCCCACTATTCAATGTAGCCCTCTCTGCTATGCTTTCGCTGAGCAGTTCCGTTAAGTACACGACACAAGTCTCTAATTCGGCTAAGATCGTGGTGTATGTGTGATATTCTGTAAGCCCATGAACTGCCTCATTCGACCGTTCTAGGTCAGTCAGGATACTCCCCAAGGTAGCGACCGTATGGTTCACTAGCTCTATGATCTGCCCCTGGTTGGATCTGAGCAGATCGACCTCATGCGACACATACGCGGTCTTGTTTTCTAGATTCTTAATATCCCCCTCTGTCGCGGTTCCGAAAAATGTTTTTAGGAGATCGCCACCCAAATTGAGTAGGCCGCGTCTTTTACGCGACTTGCTATAATCTGAGGCACTTAAACTAGTTAGCCTACGGAAGGTCAGTGTCGGGTTTTCAAGGATTTCGGTATTATTGTTACATTCATTTCCCTCACAAGTCACTTCACTAGGAGCCGACGAGTTCTGGAACAACTCGAATATCTGGCGCCTCCACTGCAATTCTAGCCGTTTTACATCTGTCGGCGGCACCACCTTTGTTAATAAGCGTCCCATAATAAAACATATCCTGACCACTTGCTCCTTAACCACCCTGACCTGAACCACGCCAAGGTTGGTCTTAACTATCTCTCGGATACGCAATATGATCGACTTAAATTGTGTCCCCAGGGCACTCAAGTTGCCCTTTACAAAATCTCTTAGAGTCAATTTAAGCTTAAGCAAAGATGTCCTCTTACCGGTCTGAGATCCGGGTAGGGTTCCACCACCACGCCAACGTGCGCTGTGGCTTCACCGCCCAACTGCGGAGTGGCTGGTTCTGCTTCCGCCTGTGCCAGGACCACTATCCCCAGCAGCAGCCAGAGGCCCAGACGCGACACTCTGCAAGGCGTCGATCCGTTAGCTTCTATACATAACACAGATCCTTATCAGATTACATAAACAACACCCGAAAGGAATCCCCGCGTTCTCAACTATTATTGAATTTAATCAATTAATAATCCCTCCAATGAAGCCCATGGTAATATATTGATGTGTTACGAAGGTAGTCTATCTTGAACAAGGGATTTATATTTTAATGCCAATTATGATTTATAATCCCTAATTCCTTATCAGAACATGAAGATCTGACGCATCCATCTCATCCCCCCTCACAAAAGGAGATTGGTCCACCAATACCACAACCGAACGCTAGATCATCCCAACCGAACAACAAAAAAAAATGTTCGAGTACTCTCAACAACTAAAAGGACAGTACCCAACAAGCAAACAAATTAGTAAATAAGTGCCAAGTAAGACACCAGACCGAGAGCGCATGTTATCATCGACCGGAAATGCCAAGTATTCAAGCGTTGCTAGGCTTCGAGCATTGCACTGCACCTCAACACTGCACTGTACTCTACACAACAAAAATTTATTGAACAATTTTGGTACTGGAAACATCTTAAGTATAATTAATCCATAACACATCTTTAACTAAAAACGAAAATCCTAAAACATAGTAATGGATAATGTGTTCAAAGACAATTATGTTACTGACGTGACCTGCCGAAATTACTTTAAGATGTGAGCGAAAATTGAATCCTAACAATGCATACCGAGAGGGTAGGGCAGCACCCATGATGCTGTAGTCGAGAATGCCAATGAAGTCGTAGTTTGAAGTAGGATACTTGTTGCAAGAGAAAACGCCAACAGCACGTTCAACCAGAATGAATGCACTTGGTCAGCAGCAGAGCAAGCATTTATAGAAAAGAGAAGTAGGACACCGGACGGTGTATGACGTCAAGAGGATGCGAGAAGAAAAACAATGACGCAACAGCGCCGAGTATTTATGGATCATCGCTGTCGGAGAACATCCGAAGCAACATCAGAGGTTATGCCTAGCACGAGCACACATCTCCACACATTCTACCTTTCGCTTCGACTCATTCTTCACTTACAAACTGACATTCTCTTTTCATTCTTCACGCCTACTCTGTAACATTACCTAAATGCCTACGGAATTATTGGCCATTACCCTTTTTTTCAGTCCTACTGAACGATGTCTAACATGTTTCGTTATGTTAAGAGGTATACTCTTTTGTTTTCCTGCAGATGCCAAAGAAAATCGATCACCAATGATCATATAGCATACGAAAAAAAATGGAAGAAACGAAAGGAAATGGAAAAGGAAAGTGGAAAGAAAAAAAAATTGAAACGTAATAGGTGAAGGAGCGCCTCCCCTATTGGTACGACTTTACATGTTCCTTTCCTGAACTATCACTACTCAGGAGATAACATGGATTACACAATGTAATAGCGCACGGAGGTTTGATACACCACACAGCAATTAAACACTGCAAGCTAGATTATATGGTCACGCATCAACCGACTTAGTGAACAAAAATTAACAACAAAAAAAATACATATAACTAAGATTAAAGCGTTGCAAACAAACATGGCAACTTGGATAAATACATTTTGATAACACTTAATTTATATGGAATTTTTAAGTTCCAGAATATTGTCGATGTGGCCGAGTTTTGTCTTTTTTGTGACCGGATCTTCTAACTCATATTGATGAGGTCTGGTTCGTTGTTTAACGACATACGGGCCATCAAACCTACTTGTCAATTTATTATACTCGGTCTCTTGCGGTACGTGCTTGAGATAACAACGCTGACCCGGAATTAATTCACGGAAGCTTCTGTTCTTATTCGCTTGCTTTAAATATTCATCAGCACTATGATCCAGAACATCTGACAGGTATTCTCTCATTTGTTTGAATTCTTTGGTCATAATCTTAGGATAATCATCATAGTTGTAAATAGGTTCGCGATGAGTTTGCTCAAAAATCGTAATTGGGTGCGACTTATCAAAACCGAAAAGACAAAAATGGCTATTGTCTTTCAACACACGATTAAACGACGTGTTGATTGCTGTCTGCAATTCTGGGAGGAATTCGTCCCAGTTGTCGCATTTACTTGCTTCTACGTAATTTTTCATACCTCTAATTATCTTCAGATTGATTCTCTCGACACCACCTTGTGAAGCGGGGGTGTATGGTGACCCTGTTATGTGATGAATTTGATAGTTTGTACATAACGCATCTATTACCTGGTTTACGAATTCGCGGCCGTTATCACTACGTAACGTTCTTGGGCATGAGAAATGATTAAAGACATTGTGCCGTAGTGCATGTGCCACGGTGTTTGCCGTTTTATCTGGAATTGCTACTAAAATAGCATATCTACTGAGTTGATCCGTGACTACTAAAATGTAACGAGACCCGTTCGACGTGATTGGGAGCGGACCCAATAGGTCCATTATGCACACATCGAAGGGTTTATCCGGAAGCGGATATTTCCGTACTGGTACTTTTCGTGTGATTCGACCATTCTTACGGTAACAACTGTCACATTGTGCAACAGTATTCAAAACTGCCCGTTTCTCGTTTGGGTGATAAAAATTTTGCTGGAACCGGATCAATGTTCTTTCATGTCCGTGATGGGACATCTCGGGAGGCGAATGACAACTAAGAATCGTATCCGTCAAATAGATCGTAGGTACACAAAGTGTGATTTTAATAGATCGCTTTCCTGTCCTATTTAGTTCTCGCTTATAATACAAAAGATCATTTTCTAAGAAGTAATGAGAGAGGTTTTTCGGACGATTTCTCACCGATCCTACATCTGTATCGGGGTCGAGTAGCCTTCTAATTCGTGTGAATTCCTCACAGTGTTTTTGTTCGGCAAGAAGTTCTTCCTCTGTTTTCCAGGGGAGTGTTCCCCATTTTAACATCTCTGGAACATTCTCTAGAGTTAGGATACGATCTTCAAAATCTTCTTCGATGTTAGTTAACGTTTCCGTATCCGCAATGTTAAACGGAGTGCGGCTGAGCGTATCCGCAATGACATTTAATTTACCTGGAATATAACGTAAGGTTATCGAATATTCTTGAGCCTGTATTGACCATCGGCTGAGAGTTGGGTCTGCGGGAAGTGTTCGATGGAACATCGAAACGAGCGGCCTATGATCGGTTAGCACTGTCACCTCGTATCCTAATATGATCAGGCGATACTTCTTTAATGCGTAAATCACGGCTAAAGCTTCGCGTTTTGTCGTACTATATCGTCGTTCGGTAGTCGTTAATGATTTTGACGCGTACCCTACCGGTTTTAGGAAATTCTCTTCGTCAGGCTGTACCAAAGCGGCGCCTACTGCGTAGCCACTCGCGTCTGTGACTATAAAGAACGGTTTCTTGTAATCCGGAAATTGTAGAATGGGTTCCTGCAAAAGCTTATCTTTGAGCGTTTGGAATGCGGTCTCCTGAGCATCTTCCCCTTTAAATGGTTCTGATTCTTTGAGTAAATCCGAAAGTGGTGTGGCTACTTTTGCGAAATTCATAATGAATCTCCTATAGTATGAAACAAAACCGAGAAAACGTTTCAAATCTGTCCTACTCTGAGGTCTCGGATAATTCTTAATTAAAGGAGCCTTTTCTTTGAGGATCGTCACTCCCTTACTAGAGAGTGAGTGACCTAAAAACTCTATCTCTGTTTTCATCAACTTAGTCTTTTTCAAATTTATCGTCAGCCCTGCTTTCTGAATCTCTCCTAACACGTCATCCAAATGACGTAAATGCTCCTCTTCATCTCTACTGTAAACAATAATGTCGTCGAGATAACACAGAGCGGAAATACCAATGACTTTGTGAAGCACTTGCGTCATCAACGACTGGAAGAAAGCAGGCGCATTTCTGAGACCGAAGCACACTCGATTAAATTGGTAGGAGCCAGTGCGTGTGGTAAAAGCGGTTAACGGAGCCGCTGATTTTTTTAGAGGTACTTGCCAATAGGCGGACTGAAGGTCTATCGTCAAAAAAATTCTGGAGCCCATCATTTGGTCCAGAACTTCTTGTATATCCGGTAACGGGAATCGTAACGGTAACGTATATTCATTTAAATGTCTTAAATCAACGACTGGTCTTCCTGTTCCATCTGATTTTCGAACCATGATTATGGGAGAGTTGTGACACGAATGAGCTTTTGAGATTACTCCCTTGTTTAACATTTCCTCCACCGCGACGTCGAGTTCTTCCTGCTGGCTATGCGGCACCCTATACTGCCTAGTGTACAGGATTTTCGTAGGATCTTTTAACTGAATGTCCATCTCGGCCAAGTGTGTAAGGCCAAGTGGTTCGCCTTTCAACGCGATCGCTCGTCGGTTCTTGTTTAGAACCGTTAATAATTTATCGCGTGCGGGACCAGTTACGTCTGTATTTATATCTTCTTTTGTTAGCCTACGTAGCACTCGTCCGTCTCCCAGAATAGGAGCCGTAGATTTTGGAATTTGATTTAAATGGTGCACTGTCTCCAGGTCTACTGGTTCCAACGTCGTTAGATAGGTGTTTCGTTTAAGTACACAAGGGTGACTAGATACGTTTACTAATCTGATCGGTATCTGTCCCCTTGACGCTAATGTCAAGGCTTCCGCCAACAATACATTCTCTTGTATCGCCATTCGGTTTGTAACGTACGCCCCCTCGGGTAAATATTTTTTTCGAATTCTGAGGGTTACTTCCTCCATAGGAGGAATCGTCGTATCCTTGTCTACATGTAAGTTTATACGATTATCATCCCGCATTGGTAATGTTGAATTGTCAACTCCCTTAAGTTCATTGCCCGCACAAGCGAGGTTATTGACCGCTGAGTCTATCTCTCTGGCTTTACCCAAGCTTGTATCCGGTTGACTCGAAAACATGGTACGGCAGGACTTTACGTTCGAGCTATTCTGGTCATGTTTATGACTTAGTGTACCGCTCCGCGGGCTTCCCCTATCTTTCGTATTTTCCTTGGCGTTCGCTGAAAACACCGCACAAACATCCTGAGTTTGTTTGCGACTGCGTTCAACCAACCTTAAGGGTTGATTCTCAAATATTATTTTGCCGTTATTAAAGTCTATCACGGCCTTGCAGTCCTTCAAAAGATCTGTTCCTATTAAAATTTCGCCAGGGATGTGAGTATCATTTTCCACGACGAGAGCGGTAACCCACTTTTTCATCCCGTTCGGTAGCTTAATCAAAAGTCCTGCTTTTCCCAATATATTTAATTGTTCTCCTGACACACTCGATACCCTTACCACACTAGGCTCTAGAGTCGTAGTGACCCATTTTCTCTTAATTAGGGACACAGTCGCGCCTGTGTCCACTAGGCCGGGTAATCGCTTTTCGTTTACAATCAGTTCTATGATTGGTGTGCGCATTAACTGATCTTTTTCGGTTGTTTGATGCCTCAACAAAGTTACTACTTGATGTTGTGGTTGTATCGCATGTACTTTATACTGCGTTTCTGGGGATACCAGAATTTTATTCGATCCTCTCAATTCTGACTTCTTTGATTTAACTGGTTTTGCGCAGCGAGGACAGAACGATTTGCGTTTTTTATCATCACCCCCTACGTTCTCAACGCTATCAGTCAGATTCTCTGAGAGTCTCTCGGGCTGACTAGTTTCCTTTTCAGATCGGATTCTTTCGAACTCCTGGGTCTGTGACTCAGGAATTTGAACTTTCGTATTATAGAACTTCGAGATTTCATCCAGAAAATGCTTATATTTATCATCGTTACAATTCACAGATGAATACACATAATTAAATTTAGTATCATCGTCCTTTATGAGATCTGCAAAAGATAAATTAGCACATCGGGAATGATGGTCGGTCGGCCCTCGTGTATTCAACTCGAGATCTGCCGAACTACGCTGTTGCAAAGAGGACCAGTGTTCTTTAACTCTGAAAGGAAGACGTCTCGACCTTCCGGAATTAGTGTACACCCTACTACCCCTTACATTAATTCCAGCGACCTGTCCCGGATTGATCCCATTTGGATCAACATTCAACTTAACTTTACTCTTAATATCTAGTTCATCAGAGATACGGAGAACAGGTCGCGTTAGCCTTCATTCTCGAGAGTAACGTTCATAGGGACAATCACTGCGGAAGTGCCCCGGATTTCCACAGCCGAAACAATAAAAAATTCGACCACGCCTACGTGATGCGTCTCTATACTCATCTTTTGCCGG
The DNA here is from genome assembly GCA_030386875.1 of Morinoia aosen. NCBI lineage: Eukaryota > Metazoa > Arthropoda > Malacostraca > Amphipoda > Talitridae > Morinoia > Morinoia aosen. The sequence goes on from CM059580.1 coordinate 39,437,808, forward strand.
TCGACTGTTGTACGCTGACCGCTGAGGGAACGGTCGTGTTGGTTGCTGAAATTGTTCCCTGTTGTCGCTGTAGTTCCTGTAGTTTGTAGGTCCGTATTTGTTGAACGGAGCCCCGCCGTTCCTCAAATTGGTAGTTCTGGCCGCGGTGCGCCATGACAGCTGGGAAGTTGGAGGTTGCGCCTTTGGTATTGCGCCGGTTGCCTGTTGATATCCCTCCGAGTTTCCAAAAGAGCCCCGCGAGTACGAGGTTACGCTCGAGCGGGAACTGGCAGCGGACTGCTGACCAGTATTCTGCCGGATCTGTGGTGCTGGGTAGGAAGACACTACACTTGGAGCTCTTTTGTTCTTCCCCTGATACCGTCCTGAGCCTTGCTTTTTGAAGTGGAAGATTTCTTCCTGGTCGGCGTCCAGTACCTCGTTGTCGGGTTCGTCCGGGTTGTAACTGTCCACCACGGACATGTCCTCCCGATCATCATCAGAATCGTCCCGACACACCCTCACTGCCTGCCGTGAATTTTTTCCCTTACTGGTGAGGAAGTTCGCCGTCAACACTTCTTTGTCAGCGTTCCTAATGTAGTCCTTTAATGAACGGTAGATTGTTGAATTCTTGCAGTTCTCCCAGCGTTCAATACCGTCGCTGTGAGAACCCTTTTTGTGAAAATGTCCGACGCTAATAGCGCGAAAATCACATTGGTGATCACTTCCGGCAGTGGGCGTAGTTCACGCATATGGTTGTAGCTGGTGCGGTTTAAGAATGTGGTCATCACATTCCGTGCTGCTTCCCGTGTGAGCGCGATGAGTACGTTGTGATCCGTTTCCGGGCTTAAGCGCTGTGTGAGGCTCAGCGCTTCTCTGGCTGCCTCCACAAAAGAGGAAGCGCTCTTATCCCCGTAAATGGCAAGCATTTCCGCCGCCACATCGTCGTATGAGTTGTCTTTATATTCCTCATCTTCGAATTGTGCGACAACTATACGCGCATCTCCGAAGCGTCGGTGAACGGTCGACACGAGTCGTTGAATCTTAATTTTATCGTCCGTCACATTAAACGTCGTGAAGTAGGATTCCAACTGCTGGAGGAAAACTTTGACATTCGTTTCTGCAGTCCCTCTTGTAGACGGCGGGTCGCCCGGCATTGGGCGGCCTCTGAAGTTAACAATGTCTCTCGTAGATGGCGCTACGAGTTCCATCTGTCCTGGCAATCTAGTGCCCGCAACTGCTGCCGTTGGAACCTCGTTGATATTCGGTCCCAGCACACTCGGAGTCGTCCCTGTTGCTGATGCAACCATTGTGGTTGTAGTCAAAGACGTTGTAGTTGTCATTGTTGACGTTGTTGTTGTCATCGCGGTGGCCATACTCGCTGTTGTTGTCGACACTGCCCCGAAGGAACGCCGTGGCTCGTCGTAATCAGCCGGAGAAAATCTATCTGGCGGTCTTCGGGAACGACTCGGTCGGGGATCACGAGGATTATCGGGTAGTTGTTCGAGTAATTCTCTTTCGTCAGCTGTCAATCTTGGCGACTCTGCTAGACTGTCTTCGAGTTCGGACTCACTCGATGATGAGTGCTCTTTTGCTGCGCTCATTCCTTCAAGAATAATACCACTGGAACACTGTCTGACACACTGTCACTTCACTGTTAATTCACTGTTAATTCACTGGTTCTAATAATGCACTCTTACTTTTATTATTATCAATGCACTATTACGCTGGAACTAGTTTGATATCACACCATTAAAAATCGTAGTCAAAAATGTTCACTGATTTTCACAAATTAAGTTCGGGCGCCAATTATCGGGTCCTCACCTGGACCCGTTCGTTTCTCAGGCTCGCCCAGAGTCCGTGTTGTGATAGTCTAACTAGTAGGTCAGTGAAACTCACGGTGAACGTTAGTCTGTATTCAAAACCGTGTACAATATGAAGGTGCACAAGAGAGGGCACGGGTACGCTGAATGCGTAGTTAAGCGGAGCAAGGTCATCGGCTTGACCCACCTCTAGAACTGAACTCCCTCGACAGTGCGGGAGCTTATATGTATGCTGACCTTGAAACAGGATGCGCGAGGACAAGATAACTCCATCGTAACTCTACAGAACTAAAACTTGGAACTCAATACCTGCGGAGATCCGTGATAGTAATTCTTACAAGGTATTCAAAAGAAATCTTGAGTCTAACTTCCTATCGAAATATTAGTCGTGTAAGATCACCAAGTCAAAATCTTGTCTCCTACATGACTGTTTCCAATGATGTAATATGCCATGGGTAATATCGACGATATTCAATCTACTGTTAAATCGTTTATCGAGTGTACTGTTAATACAGTCCATATGACCTATATTGTGAAATGAAATATCTGATATCGAGTAGATTATCTCACTGATCAGTCTAATGCGAAACTAGGTTAAATGATTTAAATAAAACAGTATTGTTGACCTTAGAATAACGTAATGGTAGGATGCCCCAGAAGTCGCTGAACTCATTCTGGCCCACAGGTAGCTATATTCAAACTTGTCCATTGTACTAGACTTAAGAAACATTCTACCTCTGTATCTCCTGTGGTAAATAAATTGTTTAAATTGTTTAACTTGTTTAAATTGTTTAACTTGTTTAAATTGTTTAACTAGGTAATATACAAGGCTAAAGGCAAGTTAAAGGCAGAGCTAAAGGCCAAGCTATAGGTCCGGGTGAAGGGTCCAGGTAAAGATCCAGCTAAAGGCAAAGATAAAGGCCCAGGAATGGATGTGTTGTGGTGTGTTGTGACGTCGGAGAATCTGGAATATTCGAGGACGCTGAATGACATTATTCCGGAAAGACACACCATGAAAACCCACAACAGCTGTTTCCCTTATAGCGGTAAATTCCCATTACCGAGAAACCCTAAGTCGTCCTACAGATTTATCATAGCGTTTATTATTTCTCTTTATTAAGCTCATGAAGAATAAGGACAGATTTAAACATGCTAGCAATATAACTTTTCTCTATGCTCTCGATTTCAAATATAAGCCTGACACAAACAGACAATGTATCTGGCTCAAAGAAATCTCGACTATTTACGAAAGCCTACAGGCATCACTACACTGTCAACTTGCTGACTATACACGTAAATATTGAGCACTGCACAAGTATACTGAATAGAAATATAATACTGAAATACTGCACAAGTGTGCTGAATATGAAAAAAGAAATACTGAACACTGTACAAGTATACTGAATATGGGAAGGAAATACTTAGTATAAAATGTAATACTGAACATAAAATAGAAACGTAGAACATGCTAATCACGACTGCCATTCACTAAAAAACAGCTTAGAAATGCTAAACAATACGTATGAAATATATCTGAGAAAGCTATTACTGAGCACCTTGAAATTACTGGTAGCACTGGTAAAAATACTCTTAAGAGCTAACATGAAGCACGTAATACTTTAAGAAAATCTCTAACTGAATTAAAACACTTTATTTCCACTTACGCGACGCTCTACCCACACGAGATCACACAAGAAAATGACGCTCAGAAAATGGCGTGCGTTTCGATGTTGCCCACACGACGAGCTTAAACTCGAACGACTGTCGATATTATTCTCTTTTTGTGCTTTTACACAAAAACTTTCAAGATTAATAATTATAAGTAGAAAATTATTAATAATAATTTAAAGTAATATTTTTAATGCCAATAATTATGTTATTTAAAAGATAATGAGAAATTTAATGAATTTAGACATTATGTAGCGACTGCTACATTACCCCCCACAGCGCAGACCGAAAGGTCCGCCCGCTACAATCATTTGAAGCAGGAAGGAGTGCGAACTACACGACCATGCCGGGTCTGGCGGTCGGAAAATGTTACTGAGCGGGGAAGTTTGACCAAACGGGTCTGCAAATTGAGGTCAGAAAGAGTTCTAGGAACAGAAGTTACTGCAGCGGTCTCATCTGGTTTCTCCAGACTTCTCGCTGTTTCACTAAGAGTGCTGGAATTAGAGTTTACGATAGGGTTTGAGGATACAGGCAAAAAGAAAGGGTTACACTCAAGTTGACTAGGCAACAATGCAGCCAAATGAGGAAACTGAGGTGGACGATATGATCGAGTCTCAGTGGAAAGAAAGTTCTGTGGAGAGAATGAAGAGTTAGTAATCACACTATTATCAGAGGTGTAAGCGACCTTGAGTCGGTCTATGCTCACAGAATCGGATGAACCAGATTTTTCAAGAACGAAATACTTAGGCGTTCTTTTTAAGACCTTGAATGGGCCATCATAAGGGCGGGTGAGGGTCGGTTTTATGGCATCATTTCGCACGTACACATGTGTGCAATGTTGTAAGGCAAGGTCTAATTTAACTTACGAGTGCGGCATTCGTGGAGCTACATACTTGATCTGACGCATGCAATCCTTGAGACATGTTACATATGCGGACTGATCAGCAGGTGAAAATTCAGGCAACGGTTTTGGGTCAACAATGTCGCCAGGGAGGCGAAGTGTCTTCCCATACAACATTTCTGCTGCTGTGCACTGCTGGTCTTGCCTATACATATTTCGAATGCTCAATAATACTACTGGAAGTCTGTCGGTCCAGTCGTGACTGCAGTTAAGGCAACGCAACGCACTCTTGAGATCTCGATGGACTCTCTCAATGAGGTCATTCGACTGCGGATGATACGCAGTGGTACTTACATATGCACACCCTAAAGCGGCACTAAGCTCACTCCAGAATTTGGAGGTAAACTGGGATCCCCGGTCATGAGTGACACTTAGGGGTACCCCAAATCTGGAAATCCAATTGGCTGCGAAAGCGCGAGCTACAGTATCTGTTTGCATATCAGGGAGAGGCACGGCCTCGACCCATCTTGTGAACCTATCAATGATAGTTAACAAATAGGAATGACCACGCGATAAAGGCAAGGGACCCACCAAATCTAGGTGGACCGCATCGAATTTTTGACCTGCAAATGCACAACTCTGTAGCGTTGCACGGTTATGTTTCACAACTTTGCTGCTCTGACATGCATGGCAGTTTTGCACAATTTCCTTGACCTCCTTACGCATCGCTGGCCAGACGAAACGATCGGAAATCAAATGCAATGTACGGTTAACGCCAGGATGTGAAAGAGAATGATAGTGAAGAATGGCTACTCTGCGGAGAGTCGCAGGCAGATACAAACGAGAAAGTCGCTCAGCGTCACGGTACACGCTGTCAACCAAGGTTAGTTTCAAAGAAGTAGCGTTAGTAGGTTTGAGAAGGTCCTGGAGTTCAGGATCCTCCTTCAGTGCGTTTGCAATGTTACCAAAAGGGATTTCTCCAATGGTTTTGACAGAATTAATTCTAGAAAGACAATCAGCAACTGTATTTTCAAGTCCTTCAATGTAGCGAATATCCGTGGTGAACTGACTAATGAAAGACAAATGTCGAGCTTCTCTTGGTGAGTGACGCTCAGATGGCATTTTGATCGCTGAGGTCAAGGGTTTGTGATCTGTGTAGATCACAAACTGCCTTGCCTCTAGAGCGTAACGAAAGTGTCTCACAGATAAGTAGATAGCAAGGAGTTCCCTACCGAACGCGCTGTATGCACGCTCAGTGGGCGATAGCTTTTTGGAAAAGAAGGCAAGAGGAGAGATATTAGTCCCTACTTTTTGTTGCAGCACAGCACCTACGGCAGTACTGGAGGCATCAACCACCAAGCTGAAGTCAGTGCTGGCGATCGGATAGGATAACTCTGTTGCGGTAGCTAGCTTAATTTTGATTTCGTCAAAAGCTTTACGTGCATCCTCCGTCCATTTGACATCAGTAGATTTCCCTTTTCTCTTTGGTTCCAGCAAATCTGACATAGGGGCTAAAGTTTGCGCACAATTTTTGATAAAGCGATGGTAGAAATTAACAGAACCTAGGAACCTTCTCAATTCCTTCTGGGTCTGTGGAAGAGGGAAGTTTTTGACCTAGGCTAGAGATTTCGTGACCTAAGTAAATTAGTGATGGCTTTCCGAGCTCACATTTTGCAGGATTTACCAGGAGTCCACTATCGGATGGTCTTTCAAACACGACCCGCAAGTGATCTTTGTGTAGCTCCGGGGTTGCGGATGCTACCAAAATGTCATCAAGATACACATAGGCAAAGGTGAGATCCGAGAAGATCTCAGACATGTGTCTCTGGAAAGTTTGAGGTGCATTTCTCAACACATAAGGCATCTTCAAAAATTCAAAGAGACCAAACGGAGTGATTACCGCGGTCTTAGGTATAGCACTTTCCTCAAGTGGAATTTGATGGAAGGCATGTTGGAGGTCTATTTTTGAGAAAATTTGTGCTCCCTCCAAGTTTGCACTAAAGTCGTGCAAGTACGGTATGGGAAAACGGTCAGGCTGTGTAACAGCATTTAGCCTTCTGAAATCTCCACACGGTCTGAATTCACCATTAGCTTTGGGCACTAACAAAAGAGGGCTAGCCCAAGGGCTTTTGGAACTGCGTATTATGCCGCACTCCTGCATCCTAGAAAATTCTTTCTTGGCTAAAGCCAATCGATCAGGTGGTAAACGTCTAACTCTGGACTAAACTGGAGGTCCAGTTGTGAAGATATGATGTTTCGTGCTAGTCTGCATATTTTTAGAAGCTAAATTAGAGTTCGTTAATGCAGGGTACTCTGCGAGGACCTGTTCAAAAATGCACTCTTCATTGAATTCGATAGAGAAGGAGTGCAAGACATTAGCTCTAGTCATGCCACAAGCGGGAATTGAGATCTTTGTCTCCTCGTCCTTAATAACTCTATTCTTTAGATCGACAATGATACCGAATTTTGCTAAGAAATCAGCTCCAATAATTGGTTCGTTGACCTGCGCGATTAGGAAATTAAAAGTGAAATTTCACCTTAACCCCAGACTGCAAGTGAGTACTTTGTTCCCATAACACGCAATTGGCGTGCCGTGTGCGGCTCTTAATGTCGCCAACAAATTATTATTATTTTTATCTCTCGCCGTGGCTGGGATAATTGAAACTGAGGAACCGGTATCGATCAAAAATCGATACTTGGTAATGGGATCGAATACGACAAGGAGGCGAGTAGTCTGGGAGTTAGGCAACGCAGTACTCGCTACTGTGCGTCGCTGTTCGCGTTTCCCGAAGTCATTTCGGCATAACGAGGGCAGAATCGTGAGGCGCACTTTTGCGCTTGGTCACCAAATTTTTCGTGGTACCAGCAAAGGTTACTGTTAGCATCGCCGGAGCGCGACCTAAAGCGGCGGTTTTGAGCTGACCTGTCATAAGATCTACCTCTCCCAAAGCGTTGGGGAGGAGGACCATAATCGTAGGCATTTTGGTAGCGTGGAAATCTCCCTGGGCCTGGCTGAATATGAGCTACACTATGACCTAACTGACAACTCTGGAAAGCTTGTTCTAGCTCTGAAATCTCGCGTTGCATTGATTCCATTGAAGGAGGAGGTGGATTATTGGAATTATTTGACGGGCTAAAAACCGCAGCTGACGCGTTCAAGGAAGTTACATGAGAATTTTGGAACATGTTTAAGTTCCGCATCACTGTTTCTGTGGCCTGAGCCAACGACTCAAGACGTTCGTCCGGACCTATCATAGACAAAAAAGGCCGCACGTTTGCCGGCACATTTGGCATATACAATTCTTTGAGGAATCTTTCGGCTATGCCAACTCCGGCAGCCAATTTTTTTAGTTCCTTTACCAACGATGTGGGAGGAAATGCAACGGAAACGCATGGGATGGCTGAGGCATCAACAAGAGACCTAAACTTGTCCGCATCGGACCTTTGCAATTTGGACATGATCTTGTCCTTTAAAACTGAATACGGGTTAATTGGCGGTGGGTATTAATCAAGTCATTAGAATCTGATAACATTTGCGTGGGCACAGCAGCTATTAACGCATAAAACATGTCCCGCTGATTCGTTATATTATTGTATATAAAGATTGCCTCGATTTGACTAAACCAAGTCGTGCTTTCTGCTGGTGTGAAAGGTGGAAGCGTTATTGGTTTAGCCTGCGCTGGATTTACAACTTCACTTGCGTCGGGCATACTGGCAATTTTGGTTTTGAGTGCAAAAAGAACAAAATTACTCTATAACGGCACGGAATTTACGTAATCAACACCTAATAACTTCGGTATTAAAGTGTCAAAGGGTTTGTGTTCAAGTACACCTACTCAGATATTCCGAATATAGACATGAAACGAGAAAAGGAAAAAAAAATTTACGGTCGTCAGAAATGACCGTTAGGAAACGAAAGATAGGTGAAAAAAAAAATTTCTACCTACTGTGGCACATGAGACAAAAGACAGGAAACAGAAATTGAGAAAAAAAAATTTTTTAGAGCTGCTCAGAGAAATTTAATTAGCACGGTAAATCCTCAGAAAAATTGTCAGGGAAAACACAACAGTGAGAACTTATCCCTACAATGGCATGCCAACATTTTCCTCCCTCACGTTTTCTCAAACACTTCTCGAGTTGAATCGTTTTTAACTTGGGAGTCACCCAATATAAAGTCACTCTGGGTAGTCACCACTTTTATGTTTGGTTGGTATGGTTTGACTTTTGCGTTGATACCAATTTTCAAAAGATAAATTCTCGAGATAGGTTTCCGAATTACATGAAAAAGGATAATGACGACAAGGTTGGGAACTCAGCTTTGTCTCGGGTTTATTTGAAGATGCCAGAAGGACCGCAGAGACTTGTGTGCTGAAGAACTTGGCTGAAGATGGTTCGCTGTCCGTGCAGGCAAAAGGCTCCGGCGAGTGACGCAGTCGACGGTGTGTATGTGTGTGATTTATGGTATTCACTTTATGAGTGGGGCAATTTTAGCAGGCAAGAGAAATCAGTGTGATTTCAGGGGTAAGCTCAAAGCCTGCGGAATTTGAGCCGGTGAGTGATATAAATTTAAGCCGTGATTGATGGCGATAATAGAACTTAATTGGTTATTAATTTAAGATCATGACACACTGAATTTACCAGATGCGGGCTCATTAACTTGTATCCGTGGTTGGAGGCAGTTTATAATTTAGCCATTAATTATATAATATACAAGGCTAAAGGCAAGTTAAAGGCAGAGCTAAAGGCCAAGCTAAAGGTCCAGGTAAAGGGTCCAGGTAAAAGATCCAGCTAAAGGCAAAGATATAGGCCCAGGGATGGATGTGTTGTGGTGTGTTGTGACGTCGGAGAATCTGGAATATTCGGGGACGCTGAATGACAATATTCCGGAAAGACACACCAAGAAAACTCACAACAGCTGTTTCCCTTATAGCGGTAAATTCCCATTACCGAGAAAGCCTAAGTCTTCCCACAGATTTAGCATCGCGCTTATTATTTCTCTTTATTAAGATCATGAAGAATAAGGACAGATTTAAACATGCTATCAATATAACTTTTCTCTATGCTCTCGATTTCAAATATAAGCCTGACACAAACAGACAATGTATCTGGCTCAAAGAAATCTCGACTATTTACGAAAACCTTCAGGCATCACTACACTGTCAACTTGCTGACTATACATGTAAATATTGAGCACTACACAAGTATACTGAATAGAAATATAATACTGAAATACTGCACAAGGGTGCTGAAAATGAAAAAGGAAATACTGAACACTGTACAAGTGTACTGAATATGGGAAGGAAATACTGAGTATAAAATGTAATACTGAACATAAAATAGAAACGTAGAACATGCTAATCACGACTGCCATTAACTAAAAAACAGCTTAGAAATGCTAAACAATACGTACGAAATATATCTAAGAAAGCTATTACTGAGCACCTTGATATTACTGGTAGCACTGGTAAAAATACTCTTAAGAGCTAACATGAAGCACGTAATACTTTAAGAAAATCTCAAACTGAATTAAAACACTTTATTTCCACTTACGTGATGCTTTGCCCACACGAGATCACACAAGAAAATGACGCTCAGAAAATGGCGTGCGTTTCGATGTTGCCCACACGACGAGCTTAAACTCGAACGACTGTCGATATTATTCTCTTTTTGTGCTTTTACACAAAAACTTTTAAGATTAATAATTATAAGTAGAAAATTATTATTAATAATTTAAAGTAAGATTTTTAATGCCAATAATTATGTTATTCAAATGATAATGAGAAATTTACTGAATTTAAACATTATGTAGCGACTGCTACAGGTCGGTTAGCAGCATTGTGAAAATTACCTACGTGTACCATCGGTGGTGCACGTTGAGGTCATAGTGTTAAGATATTCGTGATATGAAGGTGAATTTTGTACGCTGTACAAGGTGCCTGTGAAAAATGTAGATGTAAACATTGTATTTGCAATGTATTGTAATATATATATATATATATATATCGGTGAATGCATACATTTTTGTTACCACCCTACATAATATTGAAGAAAGTAAGTTTGGAGACTGAGGGTTGAGGTAATAATAATATTGAGCTATAAAATTATGTTACTGATGAGGGCGTCTGACTTATTCAATAACGTATCAATAATTCTATTGTTATTCAGGAATATTATTAAATTTTAATGAATAATATGAGGTAATTCTGTATTTTGGATACTGAAGGCAACTCAAAGAGAATAATTTCTTGGTTCTGGGTCTGGACAGAATACATAAAATTTAACTTCATTTCTTGTATTTCCCATCACGTTTTTTCTTTTTGTATTAGCTGAAAAATTTTCATGGAACTTGTCTAAAGTTCATATGAGGTCAAGGTTATGTTATTTTTATTTACCTAAATAAATTGTTTAATTTATGTCAACTTAATTTTAAAACAATTAATAAATTGTGTAACACTATGACCGCAACGTGCACCACCGGTGGTACACGTAGGTAATTTTCACAATGCTGCTAACCGACCAGCACAAACTCAATTTACATGTATACGTAATCAAAGCTAAATGAAGGGCGAGATTCAGTTGATTTTTGTTATTTCAAAAATTGCTTACATGTACAATTCCCTTTCAATATGAGTTGATATCAAACTGCAGTTGTACCTGCCGCCATCAAAGTCGCAGGCTTATTTCAATCAAGATTTGGTTTGTCGCAGGTGAGGATGGGGGAGAATTTAGTGGTGCTTTGAGACAGCTTGGCGACAACAAAAAATATTCGAAATTTTTATTGTTGAGAGCTTGGCGACAGCAAAAAATATTTAAAATTTTTATTTTTGACAACTTGAGAGCAAAAAATATTTAAAATTTCTATTATTGACAGCTTTGCGACAGCAAAAAGACTTAAACAAATCCTAGTGTTGACAGTTTAGCGACAGCAAAAAGACTTAAACAAAACCTAGTGTTGACAGCTGGGCGACGACAAAAATGCGTAATTTTTTTAGTATTGACAGCTTGGTGACAGCTCGATGACAGCAAAAAATGAATTTCAAAAATTCTGGTGTTGACAGCGTAGAACCAGACAAAAAGAATAGACTTTTTTATTATTGACAGCCCTGCAACGGCAAAAAGAAAGGAATTAATAATAAAACTACTTAATTAATTTATTTATTCAAGTATGAGTACCTCATAAAATTCTCACAGAATTATGTCTGGAAAATGTTTAGAGATGCAAGTCGAATGTAGAATTTTCCATGTGCGAACCAAGCAGAAAAAGAAAGAACAAGAAGAAAAAGAGAGAAAAACAGTTTGTTTACAAGAAAGATTGTACCATCACTGGAGTTCACAATATCTTTTAATAAATACACTTAGATGATACACACACACGTGAGTAGTAAAGGCCCCCTCACACGCGCAAATATATCTGCAAACATATCTGAACTGGTGCTGAATTCGTGCGTTTGTTCGCTCATTTCAGGTTGGCACAGACTGTATGAGGCAGATGAGCCATGCTTGATAATTTTGGAGCGACCGGCTGCAAACCAGGGCTGCCATCCCTTGGGAAATTTCCCAAGATCTTGGGAAATCACTACCATCCTGGGAATATTGGGAAATCAGAGTGAAAACTAGCGAATTCTTGGGAATTTGACGTAACGATGTCATTTTTCATTAAATGCTCACTTAATAACAGAAAGATTCAATTAAATATTCTTAAAGAATAGGGAAATTTTTAAATAAGTCTGAGATGAAAATCAATCTCGTAAAATACTCGTTCAAAGCTCGGGAAACATTCGTTTATAACAAGCGCGTGTCGGCTACAGCGCGCCCGCCTTGTATCTGTGCTACAGAAAACACTGTTCAGCATAATCTTCAATAACCTTAAATATAGAGCCTCAGGAGAAAAAAATAACCAGTCATTCAATAAGGAATGTTTCAATGACCATTATTTGAAAATTATCTGGAATAGAGGTACGCAATAGAAATCTATTTAAAGACATCAATGATCTCTATAATGGTGGGAAGGCGATCAGTTGCAGAAAAACCCCTTCAAAAACGATGCTCTAAACGAGAGATTTCGAAACGATTTCTAACGATTGCTAACTTGTTGAACTCACTTCGCAAACTGAAAAATGTTTTCCGTTTAGTGAAGATCGAGTCATTTTAAAATTGAGAGTGCTGGATCCAAAAGTAGCTAGTGACGTAAACAAGTCTCCGTGAAGGATTGCTCCATCGGCTCTGCATTTCTTTTCAATCGTAAATGAAGAACATTTGAACGAATTGATGAGTGGCGCAGTTTTAGAATCTGCATCCGACCTGAATCTAGCCATAGAAAATTTCCCAAGATACTGGTATTCAGTAGATGATTTAAGAGATGGCTTAGATAATTGTAAATACGCGCTCCTATCGAATTTCATGACTACGCTAACAGTTCTGCCACATTCGTCAGCATCTGTTGAGAGGATCTTCTCTCTCAGATAAATTGCATACAAACAGAAGCAACGAATGCAAAAACGGTAACAGTGAGAGATCGATTGTTAGCGAAACCTTACATGAAAAGAAGTTCTTTAAATTGTCTAAACTGGGTGCCGGAGAAATCATTAATGAAGAAGGTTGAAGACGGAACTATTAACCCGCTGTGTGAAGCCAGATTCAAAAACACAGAAAGAAAAGAATTTATTGAGTCTTTGTGCTATACACGAAAAGGACAATGAAGAAAATGATTATTAAGAAGGGTAAGTGACGTTCAATTTTCCGTTTTTTTAAACATTTTTGGAATCTTGGGAAATCTGGGGAAATTTGGTTGGTCACCCTTGGGAAAAACGTAAAATCTGAATGGCAGCCCTGCTCAGTGTTTCCACGAGCAGGGTAATTACCCCAGTTTAGGGTAATCAGGGGTACCCTAGGGTAATGTTTAGGGTAATGAAAAATATGGGCAAATCTAGGGTAATTAGAGCTCTGTGAAGGAAGTGACCGCCTAATCTTCGAAAAATAGAAATTTGAAAGCCAATATGCAAGCACTGGTTACCACTTGAACGAAATGTAATGAAACGGGTCAGAATTTAGTGTTCGCAAAACTGCACTGCTGCTATGGTTAGTGTCGAATATTTGAATGTCATCAGGTATCGCTCACGAAAGACGGCGTCAAGATACGAAGCCATAATATCTCATGTCCATTTCGTTTTGACAAATGATTCTGAGTTGCATTTTGCTAATAAAAACTCGATCGGTGTCAGCAACAGCCAGTCGACGAAAGTCACTGTCCTATTCTGATTGCGCTAGTGGTCATAAGCTTCAACAGAATATTGACAGGCATGTTTGTTGTATTGTTAAATTCTACAGCTAATATATTTATCGTAGAAATAATTAATAGGTTCATTCATGTGATGGTCATTGAATTAACAGCAGAGTTACCTCACAGCGCCAGTATTTTGCCAGCTAATTAGATGGAAGGCGTCCTATTTCTTAGCCATGTTGCACGCCAAAGAAGCATGTTATTGTAGCGATGCAAACAAAAAATTCAGACAGGGTTCTTTGACACTTCAAGTTACAAAAGGTGCTAAAAGCGAAAGTAAGAAGCTATAAAATTAGTTACAAAAATTCATATAAACAAAAAAGTACAGTTATCGACTTGACACTTGCAATATATGTTTGTATTCTCACTGTCTTTCTTAGGCGCACCCAGGTAGCAAAAAATTATTAGGCCAATATTGGGTTGATAATTATTTATTGACCTGATATTGGAATCTTGGAATACAATAATAGGCTAATAACAAGACAATATCGAAAAAAGAAATATTTATTTATGATATCAAGTTGTTATTGGGACAATGTAGTCAATAGTTTTATTTCTAATATTAAACTACCAGTGTATATATATATATATGTACGATATTCATTTAAGTGGAAACTATCTCATAATAATTAAAAATCTCGCAATTTAATAAAATTTGTTAAAATATAAATTATTATTGCCCAAATATTGGGTTAATATTGTACGCCAATAATACGGAGTAATTTGTTTAAAATGTACCAATAAAGTTAATGAATATTTATTGCAGTTATTAATGAGTGCAGATATATTTGACAGATATCAAGAAATGTGAATACGTTACAATAATATGCACATTCAGAATTACTGTAATCACAGGTTCACAGTTCTTGTTTTTTCAGTCGTCCAACGAGTTTCGAAGGTCTAATTTTTTCAAAAAATATGCTAAAATCGTTTGTCATTTGTTACTGTAGCAATAAATGTCTATATACTGAATTAAGATGATATAAAGTCATTTATATAGATGATATAAATGACTTAATTTCGTAACGAAGGTATTGAGTAGGCCTATTCCTACCATATAACCCATTTTGCATGCATCATTCTTTGAGTAAAGCGCTTTCGTGCAATTTTTCAATCACGCATATATATGCTGCTTAGATGAACGTGTATACGTATACTGCTTAGTACAGGTTGCCCGACCACTGGTACGTACGTGCAACACAAAATTTGGACTACGATCGCCAAAGAGGTTTGTAATCATGGATTTTAGATAAATTTTGAATGCAGTTTAATTCATAGTCTTGTAGGTGTGTAGGTATGTACATAGGATAACATAGTTATCAGAATTATATCTATTTCTCGTCTTTGAACCCTTCTGAATGTTGATGCGATATTAGAAATTAATTATTGAGCCAAAGTGTTATTTAAGGAAACACCTCAATATCAAGTCAATAGTGACACAGTAATTAGCTGAAACTGGGTTAAAAATAAATTATTATTGGGACAATATATTCTACAAATATCCACTTGATGTCAGAAAATAAGTATTGGGCCTGTAGTACCCTACCTTAGTTACCCCTCAAACTCAGTTCTAGTCCATTTGTGCTTTGTAATATTAATATGTGTAATGTAAAATTATCCAAGAAAAATTGCTAAGACTCTAATAGCGTATCACCGATAACAACTGCAGGAGAAGTCCGAGAGTAGAACTAAGGTCGCTGCTTCACTCGCCGCAAGCGGAACTCAATTGCTAAAGCAGCAACAGCTCCAGGCCTTACAGGCCAATATTTTTCTAAGGAATACCTCAATATCATGTCCATAGTGACACAATAATTTGCGAATATTGGGTTAGTGAAATTATCATTATCGGGGCCGGATGTTTTACAAATATCAACCCATCAGGCATTGAGTATTAAGCCAATGTTATTGTAGGGAACACTTCATTATCAAGTCAATATTGACACAATAATTAGTTGATATTGGGTTGATGATAATATTGTTTTTGGGCCAATATATATTTCAAATATCAACCGAATTTTCCAAAATAAGGTATTGCCCCAATGTTCATTTTGAATATCCAGTCAATATTGAGACTCTATATTGGCTCAATATTAGGTCAATAAATTTTGCTATCTGGGCAATAGCACGGACGTAGAATTTGATATAGCTGCGATCATGCCTAGGATTCCGTCAACCAAAATTGAAGCACTAGGGGTTCTACAACTGAGTGTTGAGAAAAGTTTAAGCATATTAATAAAAGCAAGGTAGTTTTTTCCAAAAACCTCTGAATTTCCTCACCCGCCCTTCAGGAAATGAAGAAATTTGATAACTTTACGATCAACTTTATGAGTTGATAAGTGAATGTGATTGCAACGAAGTCTCTGAGAAGCACATGTGGTGTAACAAGGTTGGATAAAATCCGTAATGAAAAGATATGGCGAAGGTCATGTGTGAGGGAAGCCAGAAAGTCATCGCAGAGAGTGGATCAAAGTTTTAGGTTAGATTTAGCATGTGGAAAGAGTGGCTGAAGTGCTTGAATGGATGGAAAATTGAATAAAAAATAAATAATTGTACTTGGAATAGGTACACATATTATTGCATTTCTTGCAGCATAGCAGATGATCGTGCACCGCACCCAGTAAGGAAGAGCCCACGACACCACCTCGAAAAAAGGAAAGCTCCACTTGAAAGCTAGAAACTACCAGCAGAAATTTAAAGATTCGTTGACATCGGAACCTGAGTTTGAGGGATGGTTAGCCAAGTTCTCAAAATCAACCGAGCAAAATGATGTGGAAAATTGCAAGGTTTGTCGAACCGATATTACATGTGGGAAATCGAAGATCAGGAGTCACATGCTCTCAGCGACACAAACAACGATCCATGGTGGCAAAAAAAAACATCAATTGCCAGTTACGTGCTATTCAATGATCCTCTCGAAAATCGTGCTCGTAAAGTGGAACTGCAAGTTTGTGCATTTTTAGCTAAGCACCACCTATCTCATTGTGTGAGCCTCTTTTAGTTTGATGAAAACAATGTTCCCAGATCAGGAGTCGCAGAAAAAAAGGGCGCCTTGGAAAACAGCGGGCATCAAAATTCATTCGACAGGTTTTTGGCAAACATCTTGTACGTGATATCGTCTGGATATCAAACCAGCATTCTAACGTCGCTCGACGGGATTTCCCTCCTGACGCTCATGCAGTATGTAGCACAGGGCTTATTCATACTGACAGTGCTCTGGAAACCAGTCCATTTACCTTTTAGTTAATTAATAAATAATAGGTCAGGATTAGCTGTTTTAGGGTAATCTGGGGTAATCAACACCCTTCAGCTAGGGTAATTAGAGTCGCCTTGCGTGGAAACCCTGGCCCTGCTGCAAACCTTGACACTTGACAGTTGACACCCCGTCAGTGTCACGCCAGCCTTCGTGTGTGGTGCACGACTGTACTCTGCGTCTCTCCCTCCTTATGCACTTCAATAAGCAATTTCTTATATGTATGTTCACTACTTTTTAGGAACTATTCTTTAGCCCATTTTGAGCGAGCTTTTACATCTCTTTTATTTCTTATTCATTGCAACTATAGCGAATCCTATCAATTGTACGAACCCGCCGTCTGGAGTCGCTATTCTTGGGCGTGCTCCCCACCTAGCTGCTACTGGCATACTGTAAAAGTCAGGTTATAAAAACCACTTGCTGAATGTAAATGAACTACGGAGTACGGAGAAGTTCCTTTAACATGATTCCGATGTTTCTATCCTGCAGCAACAATTTGGCAGTGTGTATGCGGTGTAATGTACTGATGGTAAATTAAGAATATAATGATGTATTGCAATGTAATGAGATATATAAAATTTTAATTCCATGAACGTGGTGCGAAACTGTTGAAATGTAAATCTAGTTTTTCCCTTATATTGTTTGTAAAATCACATAATATATTTGTTTGCATTGAAATGCTTAGATTGAGAATGCGTATTTATGAATAAAAATTTGTTATATCAAGTTAATGATAATCAAGATTTTGTCAGCCAAATAAATGACCTTGTTTTAACATTTTTCATCGGGAATAGAAATGTAAAAATTTGATTCGTGACTCATTCATCTAATATTGCTACAAAAGTCTTAAAACAAATTAAGACTCATTTAATTCCTGTGCTTACATTTGTGAATATAATACTCTAATTTTCTAGTGACAAGAGCACAAAAACAAACAATTAGGTCATCGATGCTATATATCCCACGGCCTACTGCATCCACTCAAGATGAAGTCTAATATAGTGTAATAATTATATCGTGATAAATACGACTACCTATTAGAAAATTTTGGCTAGATATTTATTCATTAACTATAAAAGAATGAGTTCACATGATTTTGACATAAAAAAATCTTGATTTGCCATAAAATATAAATTGTTTTACTTGACAAACATAGTTTAATCAAAGCCAATTGATGCACTTCCACGAAAAGTCAGTAGCTAGGCTATTTTATTTTTCCAAATCGTTTATATGCATATTTGATACGTAGGATTAAATGATGTCGAATGACGACCTCACACTCATAAACGCAGAACTTTTCAATCCATATTTTATTTTTAATATTAATCCATGATATCGCAAGTTCCTAAGCTCATATTTCAACGTTAGTGCACACTAATAAAAATGTGGCCAACAATGCATCGTCACTGGTATTATATTATTTTAATTTGCATTTATACGAATTATGAAACCTCGACTACTCCATAGAAGCTGAAGCTTTTTTTATTCTTTTCTCTCAATAATTTGTTTCGACAATTGAAATGAGTATTAAGATACCAAGCATGCTTATCTACTAAGTACCTTTATTGCATGATATTTTAAAAACAAATTGTGCGCAGCCACCTTAACAAGTGGACTCAACTCCCCGAATTAACGGGCCCTTCGGCACACAAATTTACCGGGAACCCATCTGGGGCCGCTAACGCTGAAATTTTAAGATAATTAAGGACAAGCGGAGCGTCATTAGCGGGAGTCTCACCTGAAGATCTCCGAAAACAATGTTCAGGCGAACACTCTTCACTGTAGTCGGCTGTCAAGGACCCAAGAAGTCCCAGGTAGCGTGGGCAGAATGCCGAGCCCCGCGCAACACACGAGAAGAAGGTGCGCTCGCGTTCACGGCTGATTTCAATCTGACGTGGCAGCCTTCTGGCGCCACGCTCCTTAGATTGCTCGAATCCGTCTCTCTGGCTTAGGACTCGAACAAGAAGATCAGACGAACGTAGTATTTAAATTTACATTTTTCGCCGTAGACGTGAGGAACCCCCGCCATTGCTCCGCTTAGTCGTAAAATTATCAGCGTTATTAATTTTAGGCTGATTAGAAGGAGCACAGCCTTTGCCCTTTATTGCGGAAGGCCTTTTTGTGCCTTACAAAGTCCGCAAAGGACCTCAGCGTTCGAGCAATGACTGGAATCTCGACACAATCCCGGCAAGAGAAAAAACGGAGTTTTCATCAGAAATTTCCGTTACATAGATTTAACATTCAAACATTTTAATATATTAATGTTACTTTCAAGAGGAAGCATAGAAAGAACACCAATTACATTTATGTGCATATTATTTTTAAGAGCAATAAAGTAGGGAAGGACATTAGAGGTGACCTCTCATAATTAAGTCTGCAAGCTTGCTACGTTGCTGGCGAGCTGCCTGTCGCCTAGGCCGTGCAGCTGCCTCAATTTCAGTGGCGAGCTGCCTGTCGCCTAGGCCGTGCAGCTGCCTCAATTTCAGGTTCTTCGGAAGTTTCCGAGGAGTCTGATTCAGAAGAATAATGCTGATCTCTAGGGCGTTCAATAGAAAAGGAACTACCCTCACGAGAAAAGGAACTCCCGGGCGGCTCGAAAGAAGGATGCAACTCCTCACTCGAGCCTCCCTCTGCGCTTTCCCACCCCTCCTCTGAAGCAGTATCAGTAGCAGCTAACTCCAGGGGGTAAAGTAGAGAAATTTTAACGGCAGACTCTGAGTTATCAGCTTTGATAATTTTAACAACCCGGACCTTGCCATCGCGTCCAGGAAGCAGCGCGATGATACGGACTAAGGTCCAAAACGGTCTAGGTTTTATGGGATGCCTTAATAAGACAACCTGTCCTACAGACAAGAATTTATTATTAAGAGGTAAAGATTTAAGAGGATATTGACCTCTTAGGGTGATTAAGTACTGTGAGTACCATAGCTCCCTAAACTTGGCCACCATGACGTCGCGCCTCTCAAGCGCGGAGAGCAGATGCTCTCGACGTTCATCGTCCTCGGTTTCCAAGTCAGGGACCTCATCAGAAAGGATTAAAAAGTTAGAAGTAGGGTAAAGTTGAAGGAATTGAATAGGCATGATAGGCAAAATAGTGTCCCCAGTCTCTGTGTAGGAAAGAGGACGTCGATTAAGATTAAGAGAGATGTCAGAAACTGCAGTGAGAAAGGTAGAGTAAGGATAAGTGCTACGACCAAATAGCTTGTACAAACTCTCCTTTAATAGATTTAAACAAGCGTTCCCAGATCGCACCAATTTGTGGACTATAGATCGGGATAGTTTTATATTTAATGTTAAAAGTGCGGAAACGTTCTTCATACAAGGAAGAAGTTAAAACTTCTGCCAAAAGGTCAGAAGCAGCTACGAAAGTTTTAGCATTATCGGAATACACGGTGTTAGGGACACCTTTTTCGTTTGTGAAGCGAATGAAGGCGAAACAAAATTCTTCCAACGTCATATAAGGAAGAAGCTCTATGTGAATAGCTCTAGTTTGAAAACACGTAAACAGTAAAAGATACACCTTTTGTTTATGGCCAAACGGATCCAACACCCAGAAATGAGCTGAAAAGTCCATTCCTGTTGTAGCGAAAGGTCTCAAAAAATTAGTCCGACTATCTGGCAAAGCAGGCGGGTCAGGATAAGAGAAAGCCTTAGCGTTCACCCGCTTGCATACTATGCATTTGGATAGAACGCCACGCACAGTACGCTTACAGCGAGGTATCAAATAACCGTCCATTTTAAGTTTTTGCACGGTCGATTCAACACCCTGATGAAAAAGAGTTTTATGGGTATGCAAGATCAGAAGATAGGTTAAATGAGAAGAACTAGACAACAGAATAGGGCCCCTAGTGTTGTAATCCAATTCCTCCGCTAAGACCATGCGGCTGCTAGATCTAATTAAATTATGAGAGTCAAGAAACAAGTTGAAAGATCTAACAAGCAAAGGCGGACGAGGATTCTTGGTTTCCAAGGCCTCTATCTCGCTGGCAAAATGCTCTCTTTGCATAGAGGAAATGAGGTAAAGAAACGCTCGCAGTTTAGACTCCCCCGGATCTGCGCGCTTCCAGATTGCTACGACCCTAAATACCTTCTCCACCGCACCCAACAGCTTTGGGTAGGAGGAGAACCGCTCAAGCGTTACAAAAGAAGCTTCACCTGGGTGAGCACCATTAACTGCGATACACGTGTCTGAAACAAATTGCTGCGGAATGCATCCTAAGTGACCCTTAGGCCACTTATCTCTACTTTCTCTGATCCAAGAAGGACCTTCTAACCATAACAATTTATTCTCTAGAAATTTAGATATCTTAACACCCCGCGTCAGCATGTCTGCAACGTTATACATCGTGGGCACGTACTCGTAACTAAAGGCAGCCAAGGCCTTACACTCAAGCTGCTTACGCATGGCTTCTATGTCTTTTATCCTGTTGTTTACAAATACATTTTTTCGAGGAGGTTTACCGCTCAAGAGCCAAGCTAGGGTGACCTGTGAATCAGTAAGAATAGTTACATTAGCCACTTTATACGGAAAATTAACATCACACAGAAGAGATACAAGACACTGATAGGCAAGAAACACTGCCAAAAGTTCGAGGGAAGGAAGAGTTCGCTGGCGAGAAGGCGAAACTTTAACTTTAGAGAGAAGTAGTGCCCTGCGATCCTCTTGGACGCCATAAATACAGGTACCAAAGGCGCTAGCACTAGCATCACAAAATACAACAAGTTGGGTAGTTTTAGTCTCAGCCGAAGTCATCCTAGGAAACTCGTAATCCCTCAATTCCGAAAACTCTAGACAATGTTTCTGCCATTCATTACATGAGTCTTCCGGAACATCCTGATCCCAACCTAGCCTCAAGGGCGTCAATTTTCTCAAGATGAGCTTACCTCGCACAGAAAAAGGCAACAAAATTCCCAAGGGGTCGTAAATAGACGCTACTTCAGAAAGAATTTTTCTTCGTGTTTTACACCATGAGTCCAACTTTTTTACAGACAGAGAAAGAAGATCAGTAGAAGAGTTATTGTCGTACCCTAGCACTCTGGAGAGCACTTCGGCACTACATAGAGCAGGGTCAATTTGGGAAAGAAGTTCAGAATTATTGGACTTCCATTCGCGGAACGGAAACCCACTCTCCTCAAATGCACTATTGGCGCTTCGAAATGTGTTAAGCGCTAGTTCAGGACTTTCAGTAGTGAACACTAAATTATCGACGTACAGCTTATTCGCTATAACGTCTCTAACTGTCAAATCAGTAATAGTTTGAGCGTGCAATTTGAGCAGATAGTTAAGAATATAAGGCGATGCAACAAACCCGAAAAACAGAGTTGTGTAACGGTAATACAAAAATTTGCCATCCTTGAAAAGGATGAAGCTAAACTGATTGCGGTCAAAATCACAAGCAAGTTGTATTGGGTGCTCTAGCGGAATTCTATCTTCGCTTCGGCACGCAATTGAACGGAGTTCAGTAGGACGCCCAAAGAAAAAGAAGTCTCTTCAGGTTTTTATTTCTTATCCCGTTGACTCCGTAAACTGCACAAACAGGTAGAATTCAGGTTTTTGGCATGACAATACGAATAACAGAATTCTAGTTCTAGATAGTAACACTCAAGAGAGTAGCACTTAAGAGAGCAACACTTAAGGGAATAGCACCTAAGAGAGTAGCACCTAAGAGAGTAACACTCAAGAGAGTAGCACTCAGGAGAATAGCACTTAAAAGAATAGCACTTAAGAGAATAGCACTTAAGAAAATAGCACTTAAGAGAATAGCACTTAAGAGAGTAGCACTCAAGGGAATAGCACTCAAGAGAATAACACTCAAGAGAACAGCACTCGAGGAATAGCACTTAAGAAAATAGCACTCAAGAGAACAGCACCTAAGAGAATAGCACTCAAGAGAACAGCACTTAAGAGAACAGTAATGTATGGAAGGGGTTTATAGTTGTCAGTCCAAAACATAACGCAGCGAGAGGCCGTCGCAACAACTGAGAAGAAATAAGTCTCTCCGGCTAAAGAACACATTGCCAAAGAACATTCTCCAGCTAAAGAACATATTGCCAAAGAACACTCTCCAGCCAAAGAACACATTGCCAAATAACACTCTCCAGCCAAAGAACACATTGCCAAAGAACACCTTGCTAAAGAACACCTTGCTAAAGAACACATTGCTGAAAAACACATTTGTAATACACACACAGGACCAAAGGAGGACAGCCTACTCACACACACATTGATTACAACTTTTTTAGCGTCTGAGTCAGCATGTTAAAATTTCAGACTTTCAAGATAAGAAACACATTTCAGTCTCTACATGGAGTACGCAACAAGGCAGGTCTAATTTTATAAACCACACATGGAAGTCTTTACTCGTCATCTTGTTATAATCTTTAGGCTATTAGATATGTGCACTGTGGTCAGAGGAAGACAGCATGTTAACACACTAATTTTAATTTTAGGTACCGGCTTCCTCTGACTGTTTGCATAATCAAATGCTACAAAGGCAACGGTTGTAACCTCGATAGAACAACCTGACAACGCTTTAGAATACTTACAGACGGTGGGGGAGGGTCCCTCACGTTAGAAACTTGGAAAAGCCTATTTCAACATACAAAAGAAATGACTACTTATTTTTCTTTACTCTACCTGTGGGAGGGGAAATGTTTAAGGACTAGGTCTCTGATGCAGGGGCAAGCTAAAATAGTAACAGCGGACTAGTGCTACAGCCTATCCGGTCGCAGAATATCAGAACTTGAGATACAGCAGATCAGCCATTGTCAAAAAATCCTATTGTCAAAAAAACGGCTATCTCATGATCAGCCTAGCACTGAAAGCATCTACCCTGTCATGACTCGCCAATTAAATTACTCAACTTATAATACAGGGCAACAAGTACACATTGACCAACGTCGCCTTGAAAACACAAATTACATGAGCTAGTGGTCTCATAAATTTCTGTGTATATTCCCAGTCTACTTTCGAAAGTGCTTTAACTCTAGGCTTCTACCTTACTGACTGGCACAACTTGCCCAGCACAGCTCATAGGTGAGGAGCCAACAAATATTTGATAAAAGTATTTTATTTTTTATTAGTGAAATTTGAGTTATGCATGGTTACTTTACATCCCACGTTTTTATGCTAGAGCACGTCACTTGTGATTGGTTAAACTGAAGTTCAATGCCCAGCTCAAAATTCAGAGTAAAAATCAATGAATAAGTCTCAAAAATTTACACATTCAGCGGGCCTGCTGAAATGCGATTATTTCACAATCTGAGCAGTTAAATTTCTAGCATCACAATACCGCCTACTGTCTGGAGAAAGCACTAGAATAATCACAGCATCACGACGGCTAGTCTGACTCAATGTAGGTGGTTCGCCGGCCGCCAGAAACATCCTTGAACGCTCTAGCGGCCGGCTGTTCACCGCTGTCAAACACAAAGACACATAGTGGCGAATCGACAATATAGCTAGTTCAAAAACACGTAGTTAATAGTTTCCTGACACAATATGGCCACCACAGTACACGGAAACTTAAAGTTATCCGGGAAGACGTTGTTTCGTCTGTGCACACTTTATTCAAATAACACGCTGCGTCAGTCTGGCGAACCAGCGCGGATCCGCAAAATGTTGCCGTATGGAGAAGTTCAAAATTCGCGTCTGGTAAGACGCGACACAAGTTTTACCTGCAAGAAAGCTTTAAAAATGTCAGAAAGAAACACTACGGTATTTGCACGGAAATAGACCAAAAGTCCTAACAAATTATTCATCAGATTAGGACTCACATAAGAGGCTTCGTTCAGACTGAATAAACC
This sequence comes from Morinoia aosen, assembly GCA_030386875.1. Taxonomy (NCBI): domain Eukaryota; kingdom Metazoa; phylum Arthropoda; class Malacostraca; order Amphipoda; family Talitridae; genus Morinoia; species Morinoia aosen. The sequence continues at coordinate 39,462,449 of CM059580.1, forward strand.
ACCGACCTTTAAAGAGCAATTAAACACAGGATGAATTTTAGAAGTTTCTACATGTGTACGTATTACAGGCCAATGCTGGATCCATTTGTGAGCTCGCGCATCTATCCTTTTGACGGAAATGGGCTTAATGATGCCCAATTCCAGCTGCTCAAGGAATACGTCATTATAGGCCTGTTCAATCCCCTTTAGGGCATTATCAGTCGCTACTTTACGAGCAAGATATCTTGCTAATACGAAATTGTTAGGCACTCTAGCCAAAAGTTGGCGATTCCAGGACAACTGGACAGAATATCTACCTTCTTCAAGTTTAACACTATCTTTAAAATCTTCCAATTCCTTATCATTTTCTTCCTCCTTAGAGGGTATACCCATAAGCTCAAGGTCAAGCAGCTGATCAAGTCCAGTCTGAACTACGCAATGCTCAGAAACGTCTAATAATGATGTACATACCGTAGGAGTTTCAAAGAAATTATTTAAAATATTACGGTAACAGCCTTCATTTAAGGTACACTTAGAAATTTTCCTTTTAGGTTTAGATTTAGTTTCGCTAACAAGAGACAGAGCAGGTTTTCATAATTTAACATTAACTTTCCTTTTAGTTTTCGTTTTATTTTCATTGACAGAAGACAGAGAAGGTTTACATAATTTAACATTGATATTTCTTTCAACGGAAGTTTTAAGTTCATTAGTTAGCTTCTTAGTTTTAGAAGCAACAAAAGATGATAAAGAAGAGTTGTAACATTTTAACTCCCCAAAGGGTAGAAACCCGTTAGAAATGCGCATGGCCTTATAGCCATTTACGTGCTGTAACTCAAGCGCCCTAAAAGCTTGAAGAGCATCTACACCCAAAATTCCGCGAATTTGGATGCTATCATTTATAACTTCCGGATAGGAAGTCGACAAAGGGAGTTTAGTTTTCAAAATTTCAAGTTTATCCTTCAAATTTCTCATACCCATCTGGAGGTTTAAATTTCTCATAGCGAAAACATCAAGCTCATGCTTCTCACTGTCCGGAAGCACGAGTTCAATGCTAATTTGCTTACCAATTAAAGGAACAGAAGCACCTACGGTGTTAATAGTCAGCTCCTGCAAGTCTGTATCTGAATAGTCGGAACCCACAGTCTCCAAATCAATAAGCGAAGACTGACTGCTGCTTTCAATTAGAAAATTAACACGCTTAGTTACCCCACCATACTTGGTGGTAAGAGCAACAAGAGGGCACATCCTTAGACGTGCCTTTAACCGTCATGAGGAAGTTGCAACAAAGGCACTGGATTCAATAAATTTAGGACACAAAGGGCTAACATGATTGTTAGCTTTGCACAAAAAGCACAGGAACGGGAGACCCCTAACTTTGGAGGGACACGCACTTGACAAATGCTTACTACTTAAACAAGTAGAACATAATTTTAATTCACCAGCCCGTTTCACACGCTTTTCGTGCGAATTAAATCGCCTGCATGCAAACGAAGGGTGGTTAGCCTGATTACAGAAGCGACATACCTTAACATCGGGCGACTTATTAGGTTTAGGTAAATATGGCGTTTTGTCCCTCACCTCAGTCCGGGTCACCAGTTCTGTTTCCTTACTACGGAATACATAAGACGATTTGGATTTACTTTTGGTTTCGAGAAGAGAAAGCACTTTATGAGCATTCTCAAACATCTCCAATGAAAAGAAACTCGCTTTAAAATAGCGAAGGAGTTCCTATAAGAAAAATTCAGGAAGTTTAGCTTTAATTACAGCAGAAAACAGTAGGTTACCCGATTTCTCATTAGAGAAATCCAAGCCCAATTCGGAAAGTTCAAGAAGGCGAAATTTAAGCCTAGAGAGGAAAGAATTTATTTCAGATAGATTCTGAACACTGGGACAGCTCAGGATCTCATCAAAAGCTAATGAGATTAATTTGTCTGGGGGAAAATCTTGCTTAAGTAATGCTCAAGACGATAGAAAACTAGTTTCTTCGTTAGGAAGTCCCTCTATCAGACAGAGAGCTCTTGTTGAGAGATGTTGGCGTTCGGACTCGGTCGCGGTCGGACGTGCGGGGAAATGGGGCGGTAATTGTTGAAAATGCAAGGGGGAAATAACCTAGCCATGCGTAAAAATTATACCATCAGTGAATGTGTTTGCTACCTGTGGAACTGCGAAAGGGAAAAAATAACTTTTGTCTTATTTCTGCTTAAATCAGTGCACTTTAAATGAAAAGCCAACAAAGCAGTGCTGGCAAGGGTTGCGAAATGGTGTGCTCAGCCGGGTCTCGAACGATAGGCCTGAGTGATGTGTGAAGTGGCCTTGTTCCCTCAGTCTCCCCTCGCCGAGCCCGCACACCCCCCCCCCCCTTTCCGAGCCCGCACCTCCCCCCCCTTTCCCGTACACCTGCTTCCCGTCTTCTGACCGTTTCAGAGCATGGCAAATCCTGAACTTTTTCCGCTTCAAGCAACCAAAGAAATTACGTTTGTTTTGATCAAATTTTGGCAATGTCAAACCTCTCAGTTTCAGTTTTTGTTCACTTCCTACGTGGCCGAGACGGCAAATGTGCACGAAAGAATTATTGTGTTTCGTACCTATTTTTTTTGTTACAATAGAACATGGATGTTGAAAAATTTCTAATGTACACAATCAATTATTGATTCACCAAATTAGCATACATTATTATCATGTTCTTTTGATTGACAATTTTGGTTAACTAGTGACGTTAAATGTGAGAAGGGTAAAAAACTTCTTCTTTGAAGGAACTTTTAAATTTAAAAATTTAAAAAACTTGATCCAGCAACTTTCAGAAATAATTTGCCATGTTAAAAAAAAATAGAAGAAAAATAGAAAGTGTACTCTGGTAATTTTGCATCTTTTGGGAAAATAACAGTGACCATCATTCGTGAACTATTTCTATGTTACAATAGAGCATGAATGTTGAACAATCTCTAACGCACAAAATCAATTTCTGATTCACCAAATTGGCTTACATTATTATCTTGTTTTTTTTATGGAAAATGTTGGTTAACTAGCGACGTAAAACCTAAGAAGGATAAAAAACTTTTTCATCTTCGGTTTCTCTCATCTGTTATTGCAAAAAAACATCATGTTGAGTGTATATGACGCTTAATTTAGACATTTAATTCACAAAATTGTGTTCTAAATTACTTTTCCTGTAAGTAACTATCGTTTTATCGAGAAACTTTGATGAAATAGTGACGTGTAACGGAGAAGAGGGAAAACAATTATTGTAAATGTGAAATATTGTAAAACTGAGCGAGTAAAATGTGAAACCCTGTACATGTCTGAAACTATAGACCTTTACGAGGGCTCTGTCATACTCTCTGTCATACTACTGTAATACTAAAATTTTACTATCAGTGAATGTGTTTGCTACCTGTGGAACTGCGAAAAGAAAAAAAAAATAACTTTTGTCTTATTTCTGCATAAAACAGTGCAATTTAAATACGAAGCTAACAAAGCAGTGCTACCAACACGAAGGAAATGGTGTGCTCAGCCCAGTCTCGACCCATAGACCTGTCTGTCTGAAGTGTCCTTGTCCCCTCAATCACCCCTCACCGAACCCGTTCACTCCCCCCCCCCCCTCTTCCCATACCCCTGCCTTCCGTCTCTCTGACTGTTCAGAGCATGGCAAATCCTGATGAACTTTTTTGCTCCACGCAACCAGAGAAATTACGTTTGATTTGATAAATTTTTGGTAATGTCTAACATCTCAGTGAAGTTTTTGTTCACTTCCTACGTGGCCAAGACGAAAAATGTGCACGGAAGAATTATTGTGTTTCGTACCTCCGTTTCCCTACTGACACCGAATAGTTTAAAACATCATAGCTATACAATTACAACGCACGATGCATCACTACGAGACTCGCTTTGCAGGCCGGAAAGTGCCGTTCTCGCACAAATGTTGCCCTACACAACATCCCGAAAAAATGGTTCTCTCAGGGGCAAAAATACGACCTTACCAAGCAAAGTGCCTGCAAGTAGGGGACCTACATCCTCTCACGCACAAGATTCTAATGCTCAAAAGACGGGAGACTTGTTAACAGCTGCCAGTAACCCCGTCAAAGAATGTGTGTCACCTTCCGAAGCAACGTCAGTGAAGACTATGCAGCCAATATCGCCGGATGAGGGAAAACATATCTGCCCAACCTCCAGCAATCATTTGAAGGTTCGAAGCAGTGAAGTCTCAGCCGCAGCACCACAACCACCTGCTCCTCATCTGAACAAGCATAACAGCGTGCCAGCTCCCCAGCTCTGCGTCAACAACAACGCTCCGAACTGTCCGCCAGCCGCGGGGACACAAACACCATCCTCATCAGTGGTACAAGAAAAAATAGTTTTTACTAATAAGGACATTTCAAGCGTGGTAGACTTTCTCATTCTCCAGATAATATGTTCGATAATTTTCGCGCACAAACCGATATTGGCAGTAAATTACCCCAGAGCGCAAGCTGTGAAAACAAAATAAAATTTCCAGTACAGAGCAATAAAAATAACACTGTTGCTTCTTTTAACACGTTAACTGCGATAGGTTAAACAGAAGTTCAATATTCAAATGAAATTTAAAGTCAAAAGTGATAACCAAATCTGTAAATATCAAACATTAACCGGGCCTGTTAAATACCACTAATTTAGAAAGGTTGTTAGAATTTTTCAAAACGACCCATCGATGGGTCGTTTCGCAGCAGGAAAAACCTAACCACGACCCACCGGTGGGTCGTATCGCAGTCAATGTGTTAATGGCTACTTGCACCCGCTTCAAATAACAAGCTCTCAGAAAATTCATGAAATTATTCACAATTTATCTCTAACAACAGCGTTTTTCAATAAATCCCTAAGACAACGTGAGCCTCCAAGCCCGTGGTCGATTTTCTCTACAGTATCAAACATTCAGAACCTAACCAAACAGCTTTTTGCTTTAAATTCACATAAAAGTTCTCAAGACCTTGCACCTGTGGTACCTGCTAGTATCTCTTGTGAAATCGACTCCAATTGTCGAGAACCTTACGACACTTTGCTGCTAGGTGATAATATCCTAAGCACGATCAGAAGAAAGGACATCGATCGCTCGAACATTTGCCGAAACAAGCGATTCATATATTAGTTCCTGGCATCAATAATTGCGAAGTTTTATGTCATGTACATGTAAACTGTCAAAAGTGTTTTCAACCCACAATGAAAATGCATCGTCCATGAATTTGCGTTATCTCTTATAATTATCATTACATGTATTGTCAAATGTAGATTAAGCAAGATTAGGAGTACATTGCCCTCAATCATTTATTTTCGACTAGTGACACGAGTTTTTCTATACTCGTGTGTGTGTATCATCTAAGTGTATTAATTTTAAGATAATTAAAAACCAATGATTGTAATATTGTACAATCTCTATTGGAAATAAAGTTTTTTCTTTCTTTCTTTCTTTCTTCTTTCGTGCAGGATCAAAACTGTTCCATCAGGGCGCTTCGACGACCTTCTCCATACTGTAAATTGCATGCCTAGATTTAAAAATTATATACTAAGTTTTAATGGTCTCTGCCACTCGCCCTCAGACCTTGCTCGAACCAAGCAACAAATTGTAAGAAAGTACGCACTTTCTCGCATTTATATTGCCAATGTGCAGTGCAAACGAATTCAACAAAGCGAGGCATTTTTGCAAAAACCTGGGTTTAAACTTGATTCAATTTCAAACTTACCCAGATAATGAAAATGGTGACGCACTCAATAACTTTCAATGGCCTCGGACCCAGGAAGAGAACTTCTGTTTTCTTCAACAACTTGCAATGAAATCAACATTGCGAATCACCGTGCCATATTGTCCTCGTTTCAACAAATGTCAAGCAATAAATGGAATTGTAGATCATTCCAATGAATCGAAAAATTCACGGAATGAGACAAATAGTCTCACCTTAGACTTTCAAAAAGAATATAAGCCTATGCACATCACTGCACATGGTACACCAAATCCTTCAAAATTGATTGCGTCATCAAGCAGAGGTCTGAGTAACTCACTCACCCACAGCATGAGGAACGTAAATAACCCTGAGCATTTCCCTGATTCGATCTCAGACAAATATAATATCAGTACGAAAAATAAATTTGCGTTAATTGCAACAGACACAAATAGTGATTGCGACATGCCCTCCTTTTCGACCAATTCTCAACTTTCCAGTGAGTACGCAGGAACCAAGGAAAGTCAAGCGAATACCGATATTCAAAACTATTCCAAAGAAAATCAAATTATTCGAAAAAAATCTGATGCCTCTGCCGGGCCTCCGTCGAACGACCAAAGTAATACTGCTACCGAAAAATCAACAGTGAATCAAATTTGCACACGCGTTGCGTACACACTGGACGACTTGAAACGATCGCTCAAATTGGAGCCTGCTTACACTGTAGGTGACGGACACTGTCTCCTCCACGCCGTAACGACGCAGCTTGCTTCACAACAAAAATCGAAATGGAATTATATATCTCTGAAAAAAGACATCAAAACTGAGAGCTCCAGAAACAAGGACCAGTATGCAAAATTCGTTGACAAGAACAGTGGCAGTTTCGAACAACTCATCGATAAATACATCGATAGAAAAGTCTTCGATCACGCAGTTGGAGACCTCATACCCCAAATACTTTCTAATGTAACGAGAACACCAATTCACGTATTTGATGAAAGAGACAATGGGATTTGGAAGACGACAATCTCCCCTACATCAAATGCTCTGATAAACTGTCCTCCCGTAAACATACACCGGAAACAGGACCACTATAGCGCCCTCTTGAAAATGCGTGATGAAAATCGTGTTGCTCCCTCCCCCATTTTGTGACTAAATAACAGTGATCAAATTGAATATGAAGCTGAAATCACAAACAATGAACGCGGCAATAAAGACCTAGAAACGAATACTAAATGCCCTGCTAGACCTAAAAAATGCAATAACTCCACTAAAGATCTGCCTATTGAGGTAAATAATATCAAAATATTGCACATAAATGCTCGCAGCCTCAATGGTAAAATGGATGACGTACGAGTAATGTTGATCACTAACGATATCGATATTTTATGCGTATCCGAAACATGGTTCGATTCACGAGTCGAAAGCTCATATCTCAGCATTACCGGGTTGTCGATACCGTCGTGCGGTCGACGTGAGGGTTCGTGGAAAAGGGGGCTGTCTTCTGTGCAGCTACCTTTTTCCGGGGCGCTAGCTTTTCTTCGCAGCTGCCCTTCCTGAGGTTCGTGTGGGTACCGCCTACGCCGTAATCAGTCCGCTAGGGCAACAGAAGTAAATTCTGTTAGTGCTGAACTACGGCGGTACCGTTGTGTGTGGGGGTGAGGTTAGTGTGGGTACCACCTGCGCCGTATTCAGTCCGCTAGGGCAACAGAAGTAAATTCTGTTATGTGCCGAACTACGGTGGTACCGCTAGGGTGAGGTGTGTGTGTGGGTACCGCCTACGCCGTATTAAGTCCTCTAGGGCAACAGAAGTAAATTCCGTTTTGTGCCGAACTACGGCGGTACCGTTAGGAAGACGAGCAACTGTCTGCGCCGTATGAGACCACTAGGGCAACAGAAGTGAATTCTGTTAGTGCCGAACTGCGACAGCGTCTTCCTAATGGACCAACTATACGAAGTAGTTAGTCCTTCCGAGGTGGCTCCTTAAACCCCTTATTAAGGCCCGTCTACACTATCAAACTCTTCGTCAATCACGAACACACCAAAACGCGAACAAAAACACAAACTTTCCCGAATCGTGTCCAGACGTCCAGACTATACGCTTTCGGCGGACAGAAGTTGTTCGCGAGCAACATGTAAACAAACAATACTGCTTCCCAAGTAAGTTGTAGTTAATTGATGCATATATTTGGTAAATTTAATTTGTTGAGAGTTAATAACCATAATTTATCTGTGTGGGCATGTGTGAACAGAAAATATTAAGAATCGCTGATGTATTATGAGAATATTTCGAATACCATCGGTGTTACAGTGGTAAGATGGGATCAGCTGATGTCCTTGATCTTTTTCAATGCTCTTCATTAAGTTTAAATTTTAGACTGGAGCTTAAAACTTTAAAATATGCTCTTACTCAGCCTATAGAATGTTTTTTTTTTACTTTTTGTGACCTAAATTTTCTGTAAGAGGTAAAAAATGCTCATATTTTTCATTTGTCATAAAATATTCCTACAATATTGGAAGTAATTTACCGAAGTTATTTAATATTTTTCCGTTTAATTAAGCCAACAATTTATTTCAAAAATTTAAAGTTTAGCTTATGTATTTTATTAGTGTCTTAAACAATATGCAGTATCCATACTTTCTGTGCGCATTTTTGAAGCATCCATTACTCAGTCAAGCATACCTGAATGTATTTTTACTATTGCACAAAAAATTTTTGAGTGCTTTTCTGTGAACATTGTAAACAACTAGATCTCTTATAACTACTAAACATATATAAGAAATAGTTCTAAGGGAAGAATTTGAGAACTCAAAGCTGAATGTCAAGCAGGCCATCTTTATATTGAATTTTTTTTTGCTTGTTAAGGACCATATTTTTTTAATTCATTATCATTTATGTCAGCACCTGCTCACTTATATATTTCATGAAAAGTGTGACAGTGGAATGTAAGTTATCCATGTATATAATTTTGTGTATAAATTCTGTGTATAAAAATATAATCCGTGTATGATAATATATAATGAAATATAATGCGCAAATAAAAAACAAAAGTATAATAGGTAATTATTCTGAATTATTGTTAAGACATCTCATATTGATTATTAATAATTTGCTCCTATTCAGGACCTCATGACAATTATATTCCACAAATTTTGATGCTAGGTAGTACATAATCATTATAATGTGTTCCTTATGTATGGATTATATTTTTACAGGTGGCTGCTACGAGGTGATTCATGCACTTCTCTACAGTATTTGACATGAATATCAAAGCAGTTGCTCTCTATCATACCTGAAACTTGTGAGGCCATCTATACTCTACTTAAGGATGAAAACATGAAGGTATGCATCCCATTGCAGTGTTGGGTTCATATATTACTTTGCAATGAATATTGTAATGTTGCTCAAATAGAAAAATAATTTTTCTGGAATATTGAAACCATTAAGAAATTTGCAGTAAGTTGAAATCCCTTGAAATATGGTAATGAAACAAGTCAAGTGACCCACATATCATCATAAATACAGTATTAACTTGGTACAATAGCAAAGCTGAACACTATGTTTTTGCAACACTGTCTGGTCTTGGGGTGCTACCTGAATTGATGAACTCTCTCACAAAAAAGTAGTGGTGTGCAAAGTATATTTCAGTTGTTCTCGTAGTTGATTGTAACCTACTACAATTAGAATTACTTTGAAACCAAACTAGTTCCATTATTTGTGAACTTTCAGGTGCATGAGCAAAATGTATATTGTGATTTCTAGGTGAATCTACATAACCACTGTTTTCTTCCAGTAATATTGTTCACATCTCATGAAACAATAATGCATAAACCATCAAAAAATTTTGCGGTGGACTTCCATCTGTAATTCCCTTCGTTGTACTCATTTACAGACTCCACAATCGCAAGCAGAGTCCGAATCTGCAGCCAGTGATTTCTACCTGAAGTGAAGTTTCCCATAAAACATCTTGAATTTCATGAACTCTTCTCTAGAGATTGCATGCCACTTCAGCATCACTATGAAGTGAGAAGAGAGAGCTCCTTGAGCTGGCGGCAGCGGTGGACGCTGCAACTGTGCTGCTCCGCGATGTGGTGCTGCCGTGCCGCTTTCATCCGTGGAGGCTAAATTGCTGCTGCGTCCTAGAGCTATTATGAACTATGGACCGCCTCAACTACCTACATAGGCATTGCACAAATAGCGTCCCCGTGAACTTCCTGTGGACGACTGCAGTGGTACCAGAGACTTCAGAACGAGTTCAGTTTTTAGGTGGGTCAAAGTGACATGTAGCGTAGTTGTAGTTCGGTCGACCTTTTTTCTGAGAATTTCCCATCAAAAATATTAATCCTCCATTCCATCTCTTTCCGTAATTTTTGTGTTGGTTGGATTGGAGTTTGGGGTCTTCAATGATGAGAAGGGATTAGGTTTTATGTAAACATGCTAGTATGCCAAGAATTATCATTTTAAACATTTTCTGGTATTCAAACTACTCTAATTATCGTAATAATCTTTTGATTTAGTGAAGGTATGCTTCAATCTAAAAGGTATTTTGCAAAGTTGTCATAATACCGCCAATGTTTTAATTTATGAAAAGCTAAAATATTGCATTTCTTGAATTATAAACTGAACTCTCTCCGCTTGAAGCAATTCATTTCCTTGGGACCTTGTTTGACGTTAATGTTTGTTCACAGCCCGAGCTCGACCCTCCTATTCGTTTGTGCTCGTGGGCCAGCCGTGGTCCTGTCCTGCGCTGCCAAACCTTCCTGGTTTGGTTTTCCACGACTGGAGAGGGGCATTTGCACTACTGGTGTAAATGATTCATGACTTTACAATACTATCATATTATAATGCACTGGTGTCTTAATACTTTCCTTACCCGCCATCATATCATCATGTACATTGGTTTTTCAAATGCTTTATAACTGACATCAGGATACAATGACGGACCCGGTCAAGTCTGTACCCATTTCCGACACCTGGGTAGGGTGTATCTGAGTTCTCTCCTTTCCCAACGGGGAGAAATCACTGCATGCCGCTGGGATTCAAAAAAACCGACACCTAGCCCATAAAGAGTGCATTCTTAATCACTTAATTTCGAAAAAATCATGTAGTCCTGTATTCAAGCAAGGGAAAAAACAGTTGAATATTTTTGTGTATGATCCCAAACGTGAAGGACATCGATCAGTTACCAAGAAGATGGTAAACCTGTTCTGAATACAATTTTGTAGGTCAATTACCTACAACCATGTTGAAGAATGCATTTTCATGAAACTGATTAACATAAGGACAACAGTAAACCCAGAACAGGTGTTCTCAAAGAGTAAGTGTGTGAATTCATTTTATTCAATATTCACAATGAAAATAACTGCATGGATAAAAATAGTAAGTCAAAGGTTAAAGGCACCAGAAATAAGTCATAGAGATACCTTGAAAGGTAAAAATTTGCAAAGGTGACTTGTTGTATGCACCGATATCTAAAAACTGAATATCTAATCATCCATTGACAAAAACTATGATTAAACCAAATTGCAGTGCTATGTAAAATTAATTCACCAATAAAGATTTAATTTCTAAAACTATTTCAAAGGTTTCTCATAAGTTGTTAATTGTTTCTTTCAGCTTAAATTGCAAGTTTGTTGTTCCCCACACATTGCACTATTTCTATTACCAATGAAGAGAACATACATGTTACTTTGAGCCTCCTTAAGGGAATCAAACGATTTTTCTTGTAAATTCTTTGAAAAATAAAAAAAAATACGTCTGTAGGGAAATAAGCTCTCAGATATTCGCAGCATGTTTATAACATTCGAATAGACAGTTGTAGTCCAAAATTTGTTAAAATTTACACATACCCATACCCACATCCACATTACATAGGGCTCTCAACATCCATTCGAATGTTCCAAGCATGTTGTGAATACCTGCAAGCTTATTTCGCTTTTGACGCTATTGAAATATTTTATATTAAATTTTGAGGTTTTATACCAAAAAATCGTTTGATTCCCTTAACCACAGCAAGGGTGTTCCAAAGAGAGGTATAAAGTAGGGATCATTGAGTACAAACATGTACACAGGGTTTGTGCAATGTTTAAAAATCCGCTAACAATAATAACGTATTTCTGTAATAAGTAGTCAACCGCAAGTCACCTAATTCTGACGTGAAACTGATAAAAAGTATATTGCAAATAAATATTTCTTATGAAAATCATCACTACACAACCTAATTGGCATTCTGGTAAACATTTGGTGAACATTTAGTTCAATGAAAAAATACTTCATAGAATTGTAGCATTTATATTCTACATATCTAATACAGATAATTTGTCTTTATGACTAATATAAAAAGTATATTGAAGCACAGTTTAAATACCCTCTGGTATTGTAATGTTAAATAATCATAACTAGCATATAATGTAGCATAACAAACGGATGAGCACATTTGTAATTACTGGTCAAGCACATCATTACCAAGATACAAAAAGACTAGAATTTGATCAATCAAGCACTTTACTCATTTCATGATCTCAACATTATTTTTTGCATTGCAGGAACTTTGTTTTTAATACTTCATACACAATTGATTAACATCTGTACTACCAAAGTAAATACATACATTTTGTTTCAGCACATCAGGATGCTAATGGCAACAAAATTGTTTACTATATGATTGGCTGATGTTGATCAGTGGAAAAATTCCTTTGTGGAATTATAATCAACAAAAATTTAAACAACAGCCAAATCATTATGCCACAATGAAGAAAGAGCACTCTGCTTCATTCTTTTAACACGTTCCCTGCGTATTGGGCCACATGTGTACCAACAGGTTAATTGCCCATTTAAGTGCAGGTATAAATGTACGACATCTGATGTTTCCCGACATTTTAAAAAATAATTGAAAACATACAAGGTTAAATGTTATCGTGCAATTGAAATTTTCATAATCATTAGGAAAAATTAAAATAGAGTGTATATTCAAGCCGGAAAATTGATTTACCTGTTCTGCTACTTATAAGCTAACCAAACCAACAGTCATGGAAACGCAGGGAAAGTGTTAAAAATATTTTAACCTTCACTTTTCAATTCATGTAGAGTCTAATCAAAACTTACCCAACACAAGTCTGTTTAGAGACTTGTGTTGGGAGAAGAGGACTACCAACAAAAAGGACCACGGTGATGGTGGTAGGGATTCATCAGAGATGCTTGAACTTGAAGGCAGGGTCTTTGTACCGACCTGTAATGATGGTAACCCATTCGAGGAAAGCCCGTGAATAGTCTTCAATGATTTCAATTGCTTCTCGGGTGGCAATGGACTGAAAGACTTGGGTGGCAATGGGCTTCTCAACCTGACGGAAGAGAAGAAAATAATTTGCCTATTAACCATAGGTGGCTCTCTAAAATGATAGAAACTCTTGAATAATTATGAATGACTTGGTACATTGGAATTATACGCTGGAGCAAATCAAAGTTTAATTTTGTAAAATTTCAATCAAACATAGATGAAGTTCATCAAAGTCGTTTTTGTAGAGAGATGTGACAAAGCCAGAATTTTGCCAAAGCTAAAGCGCTGGAAGTGGCACCTGATGTTAAAAGTTGAAAATCATTTCCAATAGTTTTTGTAACAAATAGTATAGATTAAGAAAAAATGTATCCAATTTACAACCTGCATAACAGGCTGGTTTGTAAGAGAACCAAAATTTTGGTTCACAAATAAATGAAAAAATCTATTCTAATTCACACTTCTGCATTTATTTTTCATTGTTTGGCCTATTTGCCATGAAAATTCATTACTTAAGGACCATATTTTTTAAACAAAGCTTTCATACATACTAATCTTACTGACTTCAATAATCATGAATGAAGTTAGGTAGAAAAATTGAACAATTCACTGAACTACTTACCATTGTTGAAGATTCTGAAGACCCAGCTCTGCAGTTCCATAGGAGAGACACCTAATGACATTGAGTCACCACTGCACAATAACAACTTTGAAGTACTACAGAGGCAACCTAAGGCAACTGCCTTAGTTTTTATTTAAAATAGCCAATTGTTTGAAAACTTTCTGAAAAATACACAAAAAGGGGTAAATCATTTGGTTTAATTTTACTGACTGCGCCTATGACACACGACAGTTAAGAAACAGCCCTAAATGATAATTATCACTGTTACAGCAAAGTCTACACAAACATACATCAATTCAATGCAATGATAATTGATGCTTCTACTACAGCACACACTTTACCATAAAGAATGACATGTTGGATGAATTTACTTTTCTAGATATATAGCAGATATTTTTTGAATTAAGTTTCAGACATAATAGTTTAGAACAGATGATTTATCCCACTTCCAATAGGGCCACATTCATGATATAACAAGTTAAAACAATACATTACCCAAAGCAAAAGATTTTAAGACATATTTAAATAGGATTAGCTGTTACCAAAATTGTAGGAAAAGCTTAATTTACAGCAATTCAATTTTGGATCCACAAGCAAAAGTTGAAATTTTCATAAGCCTAACAAGTCCCATAAAGCAGTTTCTAAAATGCAAAAAGAGACCTAGATAATAAGAGTTCCCCAATGCTTTTCTATAAACAAAAATATTCAAATTCTGAACAAATATGTAAATGACTACAAACAGCTCATGCTTTTTTCCAAATCAATGGTTCAACAGTGCAGGTCCATTTTTTAAATTGGTGGTAATTATGCTTTTTAAACTACAAATTATAAGTTAGCAAGAGAGTATATATAACTCCCAGATGATTTTTTTTATAGTACAATTTCTAATCTAGGGACTTGATTCTAATATCAGTATCAGGCTATAAGGGAAATAAAGTATTCTATTTTAACAAAAAAATTTGAAAAAAAAATACAATAAATAATAGCAACAGATTTTGCAAATTAATTTTTGTGCCAGTTTTATCAGCAGCAAATTAGTAGCTACCACTCTTGGCATACTACTGAAAAATATCCAAAATTATATTTAGATGTCAAAATAAGTCAACTTTGATAATTTTATGCATATTCAGCTTCAGTTTCTGCGATTTTTATTTAATTACATTCACATCAATTAAATCCAAACCTACTTACATATTCAGCCAAATCTGAATAAAATGAAATAACATCGTTACGTGGTTCATTTTGGTAAATAAATGTCCGTGCCACCTTACAATTAACATAATTTGCACCAAAAACATAAATAAATCGATGAAATAGGAAAAAAGACATAGAAACCAAGTAATTCACTCGCAAAACCACCTTCCACAATACATAAACAAAACAAGTGTTCGCTGTTTGACCGAAAGTTCGTGTTCGTGTTTTCCAACACGTTCGAAAACACAAACACACCGAAATCTGCGAACTTTTCACCTGTGTTCGTGTTCGCGGACTGCCGAAAAACACGAACTTCGGGCGAAAGATTGATAGTGTGGACGGGGCTTTAGGCGAGGTGTCGTATGAGACTAAAGCCTGTGGCAATAAGGAGAAAAGAAACTCTTTTTACCTCAGGGTGTGACTTGTTTAACGCTGAATCTCTTTGAAGTCCCTATTACATACACTGATATATTTACACAAAGGCAGTGATTTTTTTTCTATAGCAAAAATAATGCGTACAGACATGAGCTACTGCATAAAAGGGTACAACACTCAAAATTGCATTTAAAATATTAGTCGTATTTATCTAGATAACACAAAAAACATTGGAATATCGACATGTAATACAAATGATATTTAAGGGCTAACTAAAGTAAATGCACAGACGCAACATCAGCGCAGAGAAACAGACAAGTCGGCGTTCAGGGAGCTGGACACATGAAGAAAATACTTAAGATTATGGGTAACTAACACAAAAAGGCTCGATAACCCCTGTGCGGCATGACACGCCCGGGGGAGGGTGTCTCTGCTACGATAGCTGAGACAGGAAATCTGCAAGGTGGTTGTCGACTCCAGGAAGGTGTTCTGCTCGGAACCTGAAAAGGCTGAAATACAAAGCCCAGCGTTTCAATCGGGGGTTCAACTTGTCTGCCTGTTGCAAATAAAGGAGCGGTCGATGGTCGGTTTGTAACACAAATTCTCGTCCATACAGGTAGACCTCAAACTTCTGTAGAGCCCAGTAGATGCTTAACGCTTTTTTTTCAATGGTAGAATAGTTTATTTCTGCTCCTCTCAGTCGACGTGAAGCATATGCTACCGGCGCGTAGTGACGGAAGTCTCGTTTTCTTGGCTGGAGGAGAGCTGCTCCAAGTCCAGTTTGGGAGGCATCTGTCCTCAGAATGAAAGGACATCTGGGGTCTGGTAACTGTAAGACCGGTCTCTTGACTAACGCTATCTTCAAACTTTCGAACAGATCTTCTGTTGTATCGGTCCACGGTATTTGTTCTGGGGAGTTCTTCTTTAGGAAATCATGGAGTTTAGATGTCAGTTGAGAGTAGTTAGGAATGTACTGTTGGTAGTACCCAACTGTACCGAGAAAACTTCGGAGCTCCCGTTTGGTTTTTGGGAGTGGAGCCGATTTCAAGGCTTCGACTCGGTTCTCCAGAGGCTGGATCTGATTACTGCTCAGTTGATGACCCAAATACTGGAGGCTGTTAAATCCGAATTCGCATTTGGACGGCTTCGCTTTAAGGCCATGTCGAGAGAGAGCTTCGAACAGTTTAGCTAATGCTGTGCAATGATCTTCCCAGGTTGTCGAGGCGATTAAGATGTCGTCCATGTAGACCTCGGCATCTTGCAGTCCTGCAGTGACTTGACGTATAAGGCGGGAAAAAGTGGCTGGAGCATTTGCTAGGCCGAAAAGCAGTACGTTGAATTCATAGAGGCCAGACCTAGTTTTGAAGGCGGTGTATTGGCGGGACTCAGGGTGTAGAGGTACTTGCCAATATCCACTGGTCAGATCCATTTTGCTGAATATTGTTTTGCCAGCTAAATTGGTGAAAATAGCAGTGGTGTCTGCTATCGGCTCGGCATCAAATACTGTCTGGCTGTTGAGGTGCCTGCAGTCCAGACAAAATCGGTGGGTTCCGTCTTTCTTCCGGACGGCAAGGAGCGGTGAATAGTAAGGTGATGTGGATGGCGTCACGATTCCAATCATCATCCACCTCTCTAAACTTGACCGCAGTTCAGGCTCCAGCGCTAAGGGAAGTGGATACGAATGTTGAAGTTGAAAACTGGAAGGATCCTTCAATTTTATTTCATGAACTGCTGTGCTGGTTCTTCCGGGAGTATCTGTGAAAAGATCGCGATATTCTCCAAGTAGTTCCTGGAGTTCTGAGCGTTTTGTTGTAGTCAACGTAGAGGAGATGAGACAGTCTTCAATGGTTTCTCCGACGGGTGACGGTATCTCTGGTTCTTTCCGGTCGAGTTCTTCTTCTTCGCAGGTTGGTTCTAGGGCGAGGCCAACCGCTGCAAATGCTTCCTCTACTCTCTCGTCGTCCTCCTCGCGATCTGTCTTGCTTGGTGAGGCGGAACTTTGCTGCTCCCGGTCGTGGTACTGGCGAAGGAGGTTGATGTGATAAACTTTGTTGTTTCCATCCACGTCCAATGTATTGGTATAGGTCCCCAGGCGTGATTTCACTGTATAGGGACCTTTCCAAGTCATAAGTAGCTTCTTTCGAGAATCGGGCAGAAATACGAGGACTTTATCTCCTTGCTTTAGAGTTCGCATCTGGTACGTCTGTTGAAGAACTTGGCGCTTTTCTCTTGGCTCCTGTTTAGATTCTCGCGAGCGATTTTACATGTTTCTTTCAATCGGTGCTTCATTTCCATTAAATACTGAGCAGTGCTCGTGTCGTCTTGCAAGCTACCATCGCTTGAGCACGGTTAAAGGTCCACGGACGCGATGGCTGTAGATAAGTTCGAAAGGAGAATACCCGGTTGAGGCCTGAGGAGCGTCTCGATAAGCAAAAAGGAGTGAAGGCAGATACAGGTCCCAATCTCGCGGCTGTTCTGCGGCTAACTTCCGCAACATGACTTTGAGCGTACCATTGAAGCGTTCGACTATGCCGTTCGATTGGGCATGGTATAATGGCGTCAATCGGTGCTGGATACCGACGAGTTTCAGGAAAGCTTCGAAGGTTGCAGCTGTGAACTGAGTGCCGTTGTCGCTTGTTAGCGTGTGAGGGAAACCAACTCTGCTGCAGATTTCGAGTAGCTCCTGGGCGACTGTTTCTGCATCTATATGTCTGAGCGGGGCTGCGTCTGCGTACCGAGTTGCTTGGTCCCCCACGGTGAGAATGTATCGGTGGCCACGTGCCGAAGCTGGTTGTAATGGGCCTACCAAATCAACACTTAGCGCGGAGAATGGAGTGGTGATCGGTGGGGTTGAGATAGGTGCCTTTCTTGGTCGAGATGGAGCGTGCGTCTGGCAGGTATGACAGGAGTGACAGTGTTGGGCCACATCTTTTGCTAATGACGGCCAATAAAAATCTCGTTCTAGTCGAGCCTGAGTCTTCTTTTGGGAATAATGGCCAGCAAGTGGATTGTCGTGAGCCATTTCCAAGATTTGTGGGCGCACGCTTGCAGGGGCTACAAGTTGATGGGTTTCCTGACCGTCTCGTAACGTTTTCCGATGGAGAACGCCGTCATGGAGTTCAAAGGTAATGACTCTGCCATCCTTGTGCGTTTCTTCTTTGCCGGTGTCAACTTTCTTGAACAAAAGCTGCAATGTTTTGCACTCCCGCTGTAATTTCTTGATGTCTTCTTTGTTGTGTTGCAATATATCGACAGTGCTTGGTGCGGCAGGGGGATCTTCGATTGCTTTTGCTGCTGCCCTTGTGACAACGTGAGAGACTTCTGCAGCAACTGGTTGCTCTTCATAGCCGGTCATATGTTCTTCGAAGGAGGTGGTTCCGGGCACTCGGCCGAGGATGACATAATGGGAGAGCTCTTCCATGGCTACGGCTGTCACCTCTCCGTGGTAATAGGGGCAAACGAGAGAGACCCGGGCAAGAGGCGCCTCGAAGGAATGATTGTTTGCCAGCCGAACGGTAATTTCTTTCTTCAAAATGGCGTCAGTTGGGACGAGAGCCTTCTTGACGAAGACCGCTGTTGCTCCTCCATCGAGTAGTACTTGAACGGGTTGTTGGTTCACGGTGCCGGAGCATGTTTTCAGCTGTCCCAATTCGATCAGCTTGTTCGAGGCGATGTGATTGCATGCTACTGGAGGAATATCGTCGTATTCATCTGCTTCTTCATGCGTTGCTAGATTGTTTACTCGAGCGGTAGTACTGGAGATAGGTGGGCTTGCATGGGCTGCTCCATTACTGTGACCATCACCTTGCCTCCTCTGCAATTGGCGGCACTCATCACTGGAATGCGATCGGTTGGGGCCATGAAAAGTACAGTAAAATCCATTGTAAGGTCCTCGTTGTTCGCGCTGCGGAGTGTTGACCGATCCTGAGCTGGTGGGACTACCACGTGTGCTAGAAGTTCTTGGCGGCGTTCCTCGAGAGTTGTTGCTGGAGTTGGGTGATCTTGCTGGAGTGCTCGGGGCTCGGACAGGAAATGTCGAGCGTCGCTCTGGTGCTACTGATGCTTTGAGTGCTGGAGGGCCCGCATCCGTCGTTGATGTCAGTGTGCGACCCTTACAAAGCTGATGGAGCGATGTATGAGGTCTTGCTTGTAAGAAGCTATCACCTTGCTCTCCTAGGCTTGCGACTGTGTTACCACCCCTGTCACGCAATTGAGTAGCGAGGAAGGGCGGCAAGCTTGAATAAGCTCGGTCAACAATAAGGAAGTCACGAAGAGTCTTGTAGTTGGCTTCGTTGTTGCATCCTTTTAACCAAGCGTCAAAGGCTTGTTCGAGTCGCCGTAGGTAACGTGACATATTGTCGCCTTCTTCTGGCTTCAATTCGTAGTAGTTGGCACGTAGTTTTGCCGGAGTAACTTTATGAGCATCTAGTAAGAGCAATTTAATTTCAGGAAGCTTGAAGCGATCTGCTGCGGGCAGGGTATCGATGAGTCGACGTTCCTTCGGTGTGATCAAATTATGGAGCATGACAACAGCATCGACTTCAGTAAATCCCATCGCTGTGGTGTGAGTACAGAAGCGTTGAAAAATTCGTCCATCCTTTCTTTCGTGGGATCGAATGGAGCCGGTGGAGGTATCTTCACTCTAGCATTTTGAGGAGCAATTTGAGCATCGAGTTGTCGGAGTCTGAGCTCGTGGTCTCGTTGTGCTGCTTCTCGTTCCGCTGCTCGTTCTGCGGCTTCTCTTTCCGCTGCTCGTTCTGCGGCTTCTCGTTCTGCTGCTCGTTCTGCGGCTTCTTCCAAATGCCTCAGGCGGCTGGTAAATTCTTCCCGGTACTCCGCATCGGTGGGAGTGAGGCCGAGGGCTTCGACGTATTCTCGAGCTTGAGCGACGAGGTTCATCTTGTTTTAGTGATGCGGTGTCCGCGTAGTTGATTAGAACCCAGAAATCCAAGGCAACGTTGGTAGTCGCGCAAAGCTTCTGGGTCACTGTTCGGGCGCCAGAATATGTCGATACCGTCGTGCGGTCGACGTGAGGGTTCGTGGAAAAGGGGGCTGTCTTCTGTGCAGCTACCTTTTTCCGGGGCGCTAGCTTTTCTTCGCAGCTGCCCTTCCTGAGGTTCGTGTGGGTACCGCCTACGCCGTAATCAGTCCGCTAGGGCAACAGAAGTAAATTCTGTTAGTGCCGAACTACGGCGGTACCGTTGTGTGTGGGGGTGAGGTTAGTGTGGGTATCACCTGCGCCGTATTCAGTCCGCTAGGGCAACAGAAGTAAATTCTGTTATGTGCCGAACTACGGTGGTACCGCTAGGGTGAGGTGTGTGTGGTGGGTACTGCCTACCCCGTTTTCAGTCCGCTAGGGCAACAGAAGTAAATTCCGTTTTGTGCCGAACTACGGCGGTACCGTTAGGAAGACGAGCAACTGTCTGCGCCGTATGAGACCACTAGGGCAACAGAAGTGAATTCTGTTAGTGCCGAACTGCGACAGCGTCTTCCTAATGGACCAACTATGCGAAGTAGTTAGTCCTTCCGAGGTGGCTCCTTAAACCCCCTATTAGGCGAGGTGTCGTATGAGACTAAAGCCTCTGGCAATAAGGAGAAAAGAAACTCTTTTTACCTCAGGGTGTGACTTGTTTAACACTGAATCTCTTTGAAGAGTCTATTACATACACTGATATATTTCAACAAAGGCAGTGATTTTTTTTCTATTGCAAAAATAGTGCGTACAGACGTGAGCTACTGCATAACAGGGTACAACACTCAAAATTGCATTTAAAATATTAGTCGTATTTATCTAGATAACACAAGAAACATTGGAATATCGACATGTAATACAAATGATATTTAAGGGCTAACTAAAGTAAATGCACAGACGCAACATCAGCGCAGAGAAACAGACAAGTCGGCGTTCAGGGAGCTGGACACATAAAGAAAATACTTAAGATTATGGGTAACTAACACAAAAAGGCTCGACAACCCCTGTGCGGCCTGACACGGGTACAAATTGTACCGTTATGACGGAGTCAAGAGTAAGAGAGGTAGCGGTTCATGCATTTTCATCAAAGATGTCTACTCTACATCCTTAGTTCCGATAAAAGAAAAATGCGAAGACATAGAAATGGTTTGGCTCAATGTTCAAGTAAACAAACACAAGTCTTTCATTATCGGCAGTCTTTACAGACATCCGTCAGCATCTCTTCGTCCAACATTAGATTTCATTGAAAATACGCTTAGATCAATCTCTGCAGCCAAAAAGTCTTTCTATGTTTTCGGAGATTTTATCGTGGATCTGACAAATAAAAACAATCAGCTAAGCAAGATGCTGCACAGACTTAATCTTTCTCAAATGGTCCAAGAACCAACGCGAATTACCAACACTTCTAAAACTCTTCTTGACCTAGCAATTACCAACAATCCCTAAGCAGTACTCAGCACAGAAATCTTACCGTCCTTTTCTGATCACCATACGGTAGAATGCCAAATCAATATTGCAAAAGAGAAACAGAAATCTAGTTACATTACATATCGCATGAATAACCACTACTCCCCTGAAATATTTCAAGAAAAGCTATTAGACAGATGGAGTGAATTTCAAGGCATGGAAAACACCGATGATGTCAATCTACAAGTTTCGCTTTTCAACGAAAATTTCGTATCAGCTCTTAACGAATGCGCACCTTTCACTACGAAGAAAGTTAAGCCAAGAATTTCTAAATGGATAACAGATGAGATAAAACATTTGAGCAGAGCTAAACGAAATTTGCAGCGTGAGTACTAACTGAATAAATCAGACAGTACGCGTCGAAAATTATATAAAGATCATGAAAAGATCCTACGAAGAAAAGTTAGGGAAGCAAAACGGGACTACTTCCCCAAAGAACTCTTGGCGGCAAAACAAAACCCTAAAAGAACTTGGGAAATCATTAGAGAAGCTGCTCAGTATAAAAATTCAGACTGCAAAAGCACTTTTGACAACCCCTCAGAAATGGCGAATGACTTTAACACTTTCTTCTCAAAAGTTGGCGAAGATGTTTTCAATGAAGTATCCTGGACAGTTTCAGGCACATCTACAGAGGCAAATCTGAGCGATGTGTCATCCCCAAATAGTAGCAAAAAGTGGAGACCAAAGCCAGTTAGCGTCATAGAGATACGAAAAATCTTATACTCACTAAAGAATACTAAAGCGACTGGACATGATGGCATAAGCCTCCAACATATAAAATACAGCTTCCCTGTCACAGCACCCTTTATTCGCTTGATAATAAATACATCTATAGTCACAAACAAGTTTCCCGATCAATGGAAACTATCCATAATTAAGCCATTACATAAATCTGGTGATATCGACATAGCG
Source organism: Morinoia aosen (assembly GCA_030386875.1). NCBI lineage: Eukaryota > Metazoa > Arthropoda > Malacostraca > Amphipoda > Talitridae > Morinoia > Morinoia aosen. The sequence continues at coordinate 39,484,931 of CM059580.1, forward strand.
TCAAACTACAGACCAATCAGTCTCCTGCCTGTTATGTCCAAAATATTAAAAAAAGTAATAATAAACCAGCTCTCGTCTTACATAGACGAGTCACATCTACTGCATCGCAATCAATATGCTTACAGGAGGAATACCAGTACTCAGGACGCCCTGTTAAACATAACAGAAAAAATTGACAATGATATTGACCAAAAAAATTAACTCTCTTACTATTGCTTGATCTCTCCAAAGCTTTCGACAGTGTTGAGCATAAGAAACTTCTACAAAAAATTTCAAACTTCAGAATAGACACTCAGTGGTTTGAAAGCTACCTACGAAACCGCTCTCATGCAGTGTGCTTGAATAACAAAATGTCATCATTCATACCAAATAATTTTGGCGTTCCTCAAGGTTCAATCATCGGCCCACTCCTATTTTCAATTTTCATCAACGATTTCCCCACCACGCCGGCAAACACAAAAATCTCGATGTATGCTGATGACGTACAAATTGCCATGACAAGCTCAACGGCGGATTTAACAGAAACACAAGCCAACGCTGAAAACCTTCTTAGAAATCTGAAATTGTGGTATGACCATAATGGCCTCAAACTTAACGCAAGTAAAACGCAATGCATTATCTTTGGATCACAGAATGCGACTGAAAATTTACCACCATTCAAGCTAACATTTGGAGACGATACAATTAAACCAGTCGATAAGGTTAAAAATCTGGGTGTTTGGTTTGACAAAAATATGACTTTCAATTCACACGTCGAAACAATGTGCAACAAAATTAACGGAACCTTAATGTTCTTTCATCGTATAAAGAACACACTTGACGAAAAATCTAGATTATTAGTGATTCAGTCTTTAGTTTTATCGCGTCTGGACTACTGCAGTCTTGTGTGGGGAGACTTACCTAAATGTCGTCAGGAAGAGTTGCAAAAATGTGTAAACTTCGCCGCCAAAGTGGTATGCAAAGGAAGTTTCAATAAATACGATCATGTCACCACTCTTTTAAGGGGGTCGTCCGGAATGAAAATTTTTTTCATCCGATTGGTCTGAAACTTGGTGAGTATATGTAGTTTTGCAAGACAAACATATTTGAACTTGAAATTTTTCGATTTAGGCCTTAGTTTTCCCGAAAAATTTGATAAACAGGTTTTTTGGGTCATTTTTATGCATATTTCAAAAGAATAGAAGTCATTGAGTTTTTATGCTAGAACAAATTCAAAGACAGTTTTGGAATCCTTGAAACATTTCTAACAAAGATATATTCGGGGATTTTGCATTTTTTTTTTTAATTTTTTTTATAGGCGAAAATTTACCAATAAATAAAAAAAAACGAAATTTTTGGATTTGAACCATTATAAAAAAAAAGGAAATGTAAAAATGGAAAAAAGGGGAATATAACTTCGTTAGAAATGTTCCAAGGATTCCAAAACTGTCTTTGAATTTGTTCTAGCATAAAAACTCAATGACTTCTATTCTTTTGAATTTTGAAAGTAAATAACTTTACAGTATAGGCCACAAACTAATTTTTTTGTTTTAGTGTGATATAATGGAAAATTTATGTAATTGAATGCTGTTTTCATTTTTATTTCGATTATCTCCATGCATAACATCATATTCACACTGTGAATTGTAATTTTCAAAAAAGAAAAAAAATTTAAAAAATTTTTACTTATATCATAAAATTATGAAATTTTCTGTTTTCAGTTTGATTCTTATGAAAGTTGACTATTATATGTAACTTTTGAAAAGAAACACAATTTCCTCTATACATTTTTTTGATTCAGGCCTTAGTTTTTGAAAAAAATTGACATATTGGTTTTTAGTCCACTGGTGTTGATGTTTCAAAAGAATAGAACTCATTGAGTTTTCAGGCTAGAACAAAAACAAAGACAGTTTTAGAATGCTTGAAACACATCTAACAAAAGTACGTTCGCAAATTTTCTATATCTTCTTTTGTTTTCTTTTTATATTGGGTCGAAATGGGCTCGAAAATTCAAGATTTTGGTCCCCTTCCCCCCCCCCCATGGGGAGGGATCTATTGTCCGTAGCGCCCTAAAATTTTAGGACCGAATAGTCCACCACCTAAGGGTTCTTTTCCAACAATAAAATGAAAAATGACCATCGGAGAGAAAAGGGGCCCCGGAGGACCCCCTTAAGAAAACTCGACTGGATCCCAATACCGAACAGATTCATGATCCAGAAAGCTCGACGAGTATTCTCCTCTCTGTACCTCCCCCAAAGTAATGCAGAGGTGGTAAAATTTTTTCCATCTAATATCCCAAACGAAAGACCAAACCGGAGGAACGATGTTTTAGTCAGTTACCGTTCATCTAACGTTGGACAAAAAGCTCTCTCAGTTTCTGGAGCTTTTTTGTGGAACAAGCTTCCCCAGCATATCAAAAACTCTAAAACTGGAAAGGAATTTAGAGTAAATGTGTCACGTCATTTTGCATCTCTGTCATAGGGCCTGCAGCATCTCGGTGTGAACTTCCCATCTATCAGAAATTTTAATTTTTCCTGAAATTTCTGTTAGAAATTTAGAAACTATTTCATTTTACGTTTGCTAAGCGATTCGTATATTCATCTTACTTATTTCTGTCGACAACAATGAGCACCACAGCCGTCAGTTCAGTGCAGCAGAACGAACGTTCTTTCCATAATTAGGAGTATTTCCTCATCTTTATTTTGTTATTTCTTTCTCTTTTCTGTATTAATATTTAACGTCCGTATGACAAATATACCATGAAATACATTTTGTGTGTACACCAATGAACAGGTTTATAGATGTGAGGGTTGTGCAAAGTTTATAATGAATTAAATTTTTGGCTAACGTTGTCTCGCTATTTCAAAATCATTCTCGAAGATGTTTTCAATCGATTTTCGGCTGAGCTGGGGGGAAAGGGGTAATTTAAGCATTGCATTTAGTCTTTTTATTTTTTCCGTGCGTTCAGCGCACACTAGCACTGAACTTTCAAATCGGAAAAAACTCTAAATTTCTGTAATTTAAATTATCATTTTGGATCAAGGCCTAATCTTCCTATATGTGCCAATTTTGTGAATATTCTTCACTCAGATGTGATATCCGGCCACAATGTTACTCCATTTTATCCCACGTACACATGTCCGTATAATGCTGAAGAGTTGTGTTGCTTCTTGAATATAACCTGATTTTTTTTTTTTCTTTTCATGCGAAAAATTTCTTAGGATTACAGTGAGCTCAGCTGTCATTTTCTGTGTAGTAGATGGTAGGTTGCTTCTATCTTTTATCTTATATATGTATTTTTTTCTAATATTTCATTTTCAATAAGTATATATATTAATATGTGTGTGTACGTGTGTGGGTATATATATGTATCTACATAAATAGATATACATATTTCTATTTCATTTCTTTACGCAAAAACCATTCGGTTAATAAATTTTATTGCAATATCGAAATGATTCAAAAATAGATCTATCACTTCCCCAGAGGGCGTTTCTGTGAATCAGATTAATGTCATATATAATTAATGAAATAAAGTGCAATTTGAGCATATGAATCGTAGTAAAATTATCTTTCTGTCCGTATGTTGTACAAGCTATGAATTTTGGTATTGAATATATGTTTGTTTACCCATTTCTACCAATATTTTGTAGATATTTGTCAATCATGAGTGGTAACCGGCTTACACTGTATCTCTATTTTATCCCATGTACCCATGTCCGCATGATGTGGTGAATATCGAGAAGATTTGAAATATGTTTTTGGTGGTGATAGGGCTTTGCATATTTTTAGGGCATATTTTTCATTTCTCATTCAACTACCCTTGACAGAGATAGACTATTGGCAAGCCACGTGTGGTTTGTCTATTAGTATGCCTCGTATATTTTGTCTATTAATATGCCTCGTTTGGTCTATCAATTTTGTACACCTCTGATAGCTTGTCTATTAGTACACCTCGTATAGTTTGCCTATTATTATTATGCCTCGTATGGCTTATCTATTTGTACACCTCGGATGGTTTGTCAATTAGTACTCCTAGTATAGAACTTTTGTTAGACTACTAGCACACCACGAATGGTTTGTCTATTAGTACGCCTCGTATATTTTGTCAATTAATATGCCTCGTATAGTCTATCTACTTTTTCACCTCTGACAGTTTGTCTATTAGTACACCTCGTATAGTTTGTCTATTATTATGCCTCGTATGGCTTATCTACTTGTACACCTCGGATGGTTTGTCAATTAGTACTCCTCGTTTGGAACATTTGTTTTAGGATGCCCTATATTTAAGAAACTTTTAAAAGCCAATAAGTTGGCATGCATCTCATGTGACAACTTGGAAATAAAAATTTTTTCTTTTTTTCTTTTTCTTTCTTCCTTGAAGCTGATTTTTGAGGAAGATAAACTTTTGTTTCTCACTCATGTTAGGATAAGCCTGAAGGGCATTAGAAAAGGACTCTTGAAAGTGAAGGAAGTTGAAAGAGCATCCCTCATTGTCACTGAATTTTTTCAGTGTCAACTAAGGTGCTCTAAAGATATTCAAAGGAACATCAGAAGTAGAAACCTTGGACACAGAAGGTTCACCGGTAGCACTAGAGTTTAGCACCGGGGAAGTGGAAATGAGTTTTTATGTTCTACAATAAGTTCTATGACCTGAACCTCATACTCCGACCTCCCAGCCAGCTCCTCCTCAGAAACCTCGCTAACATCTGAAGGAATAGTAGAGGACAGAATTCGAAAGGACTGTACAGCCCACTTAAATGAGGAACAGCTTCAATAAGAAAGGCCGGATCACAGTTAGGAGAAAGAGCTTTTTTTCAAGAGATGTGATGCTACACATTATGCCCCGCAATTTAATGCTTAAGGCTAAGGCAGTACACTTTTCCGTTTCCATAATTAAATAATCAAATTTCTATTTTAAGGCTTATTAGAAAAAAGTTCAGCTAAATAGATTCACGTATACACTTTTAAAGTGGACAAGTTATATCCCAACAAAGGACATGGAAAATTAATTATGAAGAAGAAAGACACAAAAAAGTATACATTTTCCCCACCAATTACTTTTACTTCCACAACATTTCTATTTTTAAAGTTTACACTCAAATTGAGTTAAAGAATATTTACATTTATAAATGAGAGAACCTAATAAAAGTTAGACGAGGCTCAAAAAGGCCAGAACCTGTAAAAAACGTAAACAAACAAACAAACAAAACCGTTTATTTCCAAGTTGTCACATGAGATACATATGCCAACATATTGGCTTTTAAAAATTCCTTAATATAAGACATCCTAAAACAAAAGATCCATACGAGGAGTATTAATTGACAAACCATCCAAGGTTTAAAAATAGATAAGCCATACGAGGCATAATAATCGACAAACTATATGAGGTGTGCTAATAGATAAACTATCAGAGGTGTACAAATAGATAGACCATACGAGGCATATTAATAGACATAATATACGAGGCGTACTATAATAGACAAACCACACGTGGTGTGCTAATTTTCTAACAAAGTTCCATACGAGGAATACTAATTGACAAACCATACGAGGTGTACAAATAGATAAGCCGTACGAGGCATAATAATAGACAAACTATACGAGATGTAATATTAGACAATACTATCATAGGTGTACAGATAGATAGACCCTACGAGGCATATTAATAGAAAAAATATACGAGGCGTACTAATAGACAAACCATACGGGTCGTGCTAATAGTTTAACTCTGTCAAGGGTAGTTGAATGAGAAATGAGAAATATTATCTCTTGGATATTTTATATTCCAAGAGATTCCGGTACAGCGCTTCTTGCCTTTTTCCTACTTCGATAATTTCAACTAAGAACTTGGCAGTTTCGAAGAATTCTTTAGTATTTTTCGAATTATTTATAAGATCATCGAAGTAGGAAAAATACAAAAAAACGCTACACCGTACTAGATTGAAACAACACCGTAAATGACAATCAAGTATTGAGAAAAAGATAGTCTCGAAATAATTTGTAAAGAACATCGCGCAACACAGCACGCACATCTAGGAATGCGTAAACAAACTTACACTCAAAATTGAAATGCATGGCTTGTTCGGCATACAAATATAGAGATAATTTTTGCACGAGTGCTTTATTTCCTTTGTCTGTTTATACTTTTTAATTTCTTCTGTTCGCAGAAATGCCCTTCGGGGTCGTGATAGATCGATTTATAAATCATAAAGCAAGCGCAATCAATTTGTTTATTTCTGAAATTTGGTGCAGTGTTAACTGATCGCAGAGCTTTAGGTAAAATGTAATGTGTCTTGAGGTTTTGCCTTTTATGCAAAAAGTAGAAATAGAAACCGATATATGTACATGTGCGCATATATGTGTGCGAAACGTGTGCATGTTTACACTGATACATAAACATTTATGTTTGCGTGCGCACACGTACATACTCACGCACACACCAACACACATATTCATATATATACGTATTGAAAACGAATATAAGAAAAATGCTAATAGACATGAAAAATAATCTTACTCTTTCAATATTTAAAATGACAGCCCAAGCTCTGATGAATCGTAAGAAATAACCTGAGGAAAGATGAGGAATAGAAAAGGACTTCGAAAACGTATAAATGGAATGGTTTTTTAATTTCCTAAAGGAAATTTTAAGAAAACTCAAGTTACCGCTGAGGAACAACAACAAAAAAAAAACATATATCTTTAATATATATCATATATCATATCTTCTCGATATTCTCTGCAACATCATGCGGACATGGGTACATGGGATAAAATGGAGATACAGTGTAGGCCAGTTACCACTCATGATTGACAAATATCTACAAAATTTTGGCAGAAATGCGCAAACAAACATATACTCAACATCAAAATTTGCTTGTACAACATACGGACAGAAAGATAATTTTACCACGATTCATACGCTCAAATTACGATTAATTTCATTAATTGTATTTGTCATTAATCCGATTCACAGAGACGTCCTCTGGTGTAAGTGGGAGATCTATTTTTGAATCATTTCGCTAGTGCAATAAAATTTATTAACCGGATGGTTTTCGTGTAAAGAAATGAAATAGAAACATGTATATCTATTTATGTAGATATATATATACCTATATACGTACACACACATATTAATATATGTACTTATTGAGAATGAAATATAAGAAAAAAATACAAATATAAAATAAGAGGATAGAAACAACCTACCATCTATTACACCGATAATGACAGTTGAGCTCATTGTAATCCTAAGAAATTATTCGAAAAAAAATAACTAAAAGGAAAAGAAGACTTCGGAAAACGTAAAATGAACTGGTTTTTAGTTTCTTCATAGAAATTTTTAAGAAAACTCAGGTTACAGTCAAGAAACAACACAACTCTTCAGCATTATACAGACATGTGTACATGGGATAAAATGGAGTAACATTGTGGCCGGATATCACATTTGAGTGGAGAATATTTACAAAATTTGGCACATATAGGTAGATTAAGCAATGGTCCAAAGTGATAATTTTGATAACAGAAATCAACAGTTTTTTTCGATTTTAAAGTTTAGTGCTGGTGTGCACTGAACGCACGGAAAAATATTAAAAGACTAAATGAAAATGCTTAAATTAACCTCTCCCCCAGCTCAGCCGAAATCGATTGAAAACATCTTCGAGAATGATTTTGAAATAACGAGACAACGTTAGCCAAAATTTAATTCATTATAAACTTTGCACAATCCTCACATTTATAAACCTGTATATTGGTGTACACACAAAATGTATTTCAGAGTATGTTTTCCATACGGATGTTAAATATTAACACAGAGAAGAAAAAATAACAAAATAAAGATGAGGAAATACTCCTAATTATGGAAAAAACGTTCATTCTGCTGTATTGAACTCACGGCTGGGGTGCTCATTATTGTCGACAGAAATAGTTAAGATGATTGCACGAATGGCTTAGCAAACGTAAAATGAAATAGTTTCTAATTTTCTAACAGAAATTTCAGGAAAATTAAAATTTCTGGTAAATTGGAAATTCACACCGAAATGCTGCAGGTCTATAGAGATGCAAAATGACGTGACACATTTACTCTAAATTCTTTTACAGTTTTAGAGTTTTTGATATGCTGGGGAAGCTTGTTCCACAAAAAAGCTCCAGAAACTGAGAGAGCTTTTTGTCCCACGTTAGATGAACGGTAACTGACTAAAACATCATTCCTCCGATTTGGTTTTTTGTTTGGGATATTAGATGGAAAAAATTTTACCAAATCTGCATTACTTTGGGGGAGATACAGAGAGGAGAACACTCGTCGAGCTTTTTGGATCATGAATCTGTTCGGTATTGGGATCCAGTCGAGTTTTCTTAAAAGAGGGGTGACATGATCGTATTTATTGAAATTTCCTTTGCACACCACTTTGGCGGCGAAGTTTAGACATTTTTGCAACTCTTCCTGACGATATTGAGGTAAATTTCCCCATACAAGACTGCAGTAGTCCAGGCGCGATAAAACTAAAGACTGAATCACTAACAACCTAGATTTTTCGTCAAGTGTGTTCTTAATGCGATGAAAGAACATTAAGGTTCCGTTTATTTTGTTGCACATTGTTTCGACGTGTGAATTGAAAGTCATATTTTTGTCAAACCAAACACCCAGATTTTTTACCTTCTCTACTGGTTCAATTGTATCGTCTCCAAATGTTAGCTTGAATGGTGGTAAATTTTTAGTCGCATTCTGTGATCCAAAAATAATGCATTGCGTTTTACTTGCGTTAAGTTTGAGGCCATTATGGTCATACCACAATTTAAGGTTTCTCAGAAGGTTTTCAGCGTTGGCTTGTGTTTCTTTTAAATCTGCTGTTGAGCTTGTCATGGCAATTTGTACGTCATCAGCATACATTGAGATTTTTGTGTTTGCCGGCATGGTGGGGGAATCATTGATGAAAATTGAAAATAAGAGCGGGCCGATGATTGAACCTTGAGGAACGCCAAAATTGTTTGGTATGAATGATGACATTTTGTTATTCAAGCACACTGCATGAGAGCGGTTTAGTAGGTAGCTTTCAAACCATTGAGTGTCAATTCTGAGGTTTGAAATTTTTTGTAGAAGTTTCTTATGCTCAACACTGTCGAAAGCTTTGGAGAGATCAAGCAATAGTAAGAGAGTTAATTTTTTTTGGTCAATATCATTGTAAATTTTTTCTGTTATGTTTAACAGGGCGTCCTGAGTACTGGTATTCCTTCTGTAAGCATATTGATTGCGATGCAGTAGATGTGACTCGTCTATGTAAGACGAGAGCTGGTTTGTTATTACTTTTTCTAATATTTTGGACATGACAGGCAGGAGACTGATTGGTCTGTAGTTTGACGCTATGTTGATATCACCAGATTTATGTAATGGCTTAATAATGGATAATTTCCATTTGTCGGGAAACTTGTTTGTGGCTATAGATGTATTTATTATCAAACGAATGAGGGGTGCTGTGACAGGGAAGCTGTCTTTTATATGTTGGAGGCTTATGCCATCATGTCCAGTCGCTTTGGTATTCTTTAGTGAGTATAAGATTTTTCGTAACTCTATGACGCTAACCGGCTGTGGTCTCCATTTGTTTCTACTATTTGGGGATGATACATCCCTCAGATTTGCTCCTGTAGATGTGTCTGAAACTGTCCTGGATACTTCATTGAAAACATCTTCGCCAACTTTTGAGAAGAAAGTATTAAAGTCATTAGCCATTTTTGAGGGGTTGTCGAAAGTGCTTTTGCACTCCGAGTTTTTATACTGAGCAACTTCTCTAATGATTTCCCAAGTTCTTTTTGGGTTTTGTTTTGCCGCCAAGAGTTCTTTGTGGAAGTAGTCCCGTTTTGCTTCCTTAACTTTTCTTCGTAGGATCTTCTCATGATCTTTATATAATTTTCGACGCGTACTGTCTGATTTATTCAGTTTGTACTCACGCTGCAAGATTCTTTTACCTCTGCTCAACTGTTTTATCTCATCTGTTATCCATTTAGAAATTCTTGGCTTAACTTTCTTCGTAGTGAAAGGTGCGCATTCGTTAAGAGCCGATACGGAATTTTCGTTGAAAAGCGAAACTTGTAAATTAACATCATCGGTGTTTTCCATGCCTTGAAATTCACTCCATCTGTCTAATAGCTTTTCTTGAAATATTTCAGGGGAGTAGTGGTTTTTCATGCGATATGAAATGTAACTAGATTTCTGTTTCTCTTTTGCAATATTTATTTGGCATTCTACCGAATGGTGATCAGAAAAGGACGGTAAGATTTCTGTGCTGAGTACTGCTTGGGGATTGTTTGTAATTGCTAGGTCAAGAAGAGTTTTGGAAGCGTTGGTAATTCGCGTTGGTTCTTGGACCATTTGAGAAAGATTGAGTCTGTGCAGCATCTTGCTTAGCTTATTGTTTTTATTTGTCAGATCTACGTTAAAATCTCCGAAAACATAAAAAGATTTTTTGGCTGCGGAGATTAATTTAAACGTATTTTCAATGAAATCTAATGTTGGACGTAGAGATGCTGACGGATGTCTGTAAAGACTGCCGATAATGAAAGACTTGTGTTTGTTTACCTGAACATTGAGCCAAACCATTTCTATGTCTTCGCATTTTTCTTTTTTTGGAAATAAGGATGTTGAGTAGATATCTTTGATGAAAATGCATGAACCGCTACCTCTATTACTCTTGACTCCGTCATAACGGTACAATGTGTACCCGGCAATGCTGAGATATGAGCTTTCGACTCGTGAATCGAACCATGTTTCAGATACGCATAAAATATCGATATCGTTAGTGATCAACATTACTCGTACGTCATCCATTTTACCATTGAGACTGCGAGCATTTATGTGTAATATTTTGATGTTATTTATCTCAATAGGCAGATCTTTAGTGGAGTTATTGCATTTTTTAGGTCTAGCAGGGCATTTGGTATTCGTCTCTAGGTCTTTATTGCCGCGTTCATTGTTTGTGATTTCAGCTTCAAATTCAATTTGATCACTGTTATTTAGTCACAAGATGGGGGAGGGAGCAACACGATTTTCATCACGCATTTTCAAGAGGGCGCTATAGTGGTCCTGTTTCCGGTGTATGTTTACCGGAGGACAGTTTATCAGAGCATTTGATGTAGGGGAGATTGTCGTCTTCCAAATCCCATTTTCTCTTTCATCAAATACGTGAATTGGTGTTCTCGTCACATTAGAAAGTATTTGGGGTATGAGGTCTCCAACTGCGTGATCGAAGACTTTTCTATTGATGTATTTATCGATGAGTTGTTCGAAACTGCCACTGTTCTTGTCAACGAATTTTGCATACTGGTCCTTGTTTCTGGAGCTCTCAGTTTTGATGGCTATTTTCAGAGATGTATAATCCCATTTCGATCTTTGTTGTGAAGCAAGCTGCGTCGTTACGGCGTGGAGGAGACAGTGTCCGTCACCTACAGTGTAAGCAGGCTCCATTTTTCGCGATCGTTTCAAGTCGTCCAGTGTGTTTGCAACGCGTGTGCAAATTTGATTCACTGTTGGTTTTGCGGTAGCAGTATCGGTTTGATCGTTCAACGGAGGCCTGGCAGAGGCAACAGATTTTTTTTGAATGATTTGATTTTTTTTTGAATAGTTTTGAATATCGTTTTTAGCTTGACTTTCCTCGGTTCCTGCGTACTCACTGGAAAGTTGAGAATTGGTTGAAAAGAAGGGCATGTCGCAATCACTATTTGTGTCTGTTGCAAGTAACGCAAATTTATTTTTCGTACTGACATTATATTTGTCTGAGATCGAGTCAGGGAAAGGCTCAGGCTTATTCATGTTCCTCATGTTGTGGGTGGGTGAGTTACTCAGAGCTCTGCTTGATGACGCAATCAATTTTGAAGGATTTGGTGTACCATGTGCAGCGCTGTGCATAGGCTTATATTCTTTTCCAAAGTTTAAAGTGAGACTATTTGTCTCTTTCCGTGAAGTTTTCGATTCATTGGAATGACCTACAATTCCAATTTTTGCTTGACATTTGTTAAAATGAGGACAATATGGCACGGTGATTCGCAATGTTGATTTCATTGCAAGTTGTCCAAGAAAACAGAAGTTTTCTGCCTGGGTGCGAGGCCATTGAATGTTATTGAGTGCGTCACCATTTTCATTATCTGGGTAAGTTTGAAATTGAATCAAGTTTAAACCCAGGTTTTTGCAGAAATTCATCGCTTTGTTGAATTCTTTCGCACTGCAAGCATTGGCGATATAAATAGTAGAAAGTGCGTACTTCCTTACAATTTGTTGTTTGATTCGAGCAAGGTCTGAGGGAGAGTGGCAGAGACCATCAAAACTTAGTATATAATTTTTAAATCTAGGCATGCAATTTATAGCATGGAGAAGGTCGTCGAAGCGCCCAGATGGAACAGTTTTGATCCAGCAAGAGCGATCGATGTCCTTCCTTCTGATCGTGCTTAGGATATTGTCACCTAGCAGCAGAGTATCGTAAGGTTCTCGACAATTGGAGTCGACTTCACAAGAGATACTAGCAGGTACCGCAGTTGCAAGGTCATGAGAACTTATATGTGAATTTAAAGCAAAAAGTTGCTCGGTTAAGTTCTGAATGTTTGATACTGTAGAGAAAATCGACGACGGGCTAGGAGGCTCACGTTGTCTTAGGGATTTATTGAAAAACGCTGCTGTTAGAGACAAATTGTGAATAATTTCATGAATTTTTTGAGAGCTTGTGATTTGAAGCGGGTGCAAGTAGCCATTTAAAGAAGTAACAGTGTTTTTTCTATTGCTCTGTACTGGAAATTTCATTTTGTTCTCACAGCTTGCGCTCTGGGGTAATTTACTGCCAGTATCGGTTTGTGCGCGAATATTATCGAACATATGATTTGGAGAATGAGGAGAGTCTACCACGCTTGAAATGTCCTTATTAATAACAACTATTCTGTCTTGTACCACTGATGAGGATGGCGTTTGTGTCCCCGTCGCTGGCGGACAGTTTGGAGCGTTGTTGTTGACGCAGAGCTGGGGAGCTGGCACGCTGTTATGCTTGTTCAGATGAGGAGCAGCAGTTGGTTGTGGTGCTGCGGCTGAGACTTCACTGCTTCGAACATTCAAATGATTGCTGGAGGTTTGGCAGATATGTTTTCCCTCGTCCTGCGATATTGGTTGCATAGTCTTCACTGACGTTGCTTCGGAAAGTGACACACATTCTCTGACGGAGTTACTGGCAGCGGTTAGCAAGTCTCCTGCGTTTTGAGCATTAGAATCTTGTGAGTGAGAGGATGTAGGTTTCCTACTTGCAGGCACTTTGCTTGGTAAGGTCGTATTTTTGCCCCTGAAAGAACCATTTTTCCGGGATGTTGTGTAGGGCAACATCTGTGCAGAGAACGGCACTTTCCGGCCTGCGTAGCGAGTCTCGTAGTGATGCATTGTGCGTTATATTTGCATAGCTATGACTGAATTATGAGAACGATGTAATTTTTGTATATGTATCGCTGATACTGATTTGCTAAATTTTACCTCGCTCAGCAAGTATTTTATGAAAAGTGAGGTAAATCCAAGCCGTTCATCGAGGTATTGAAGCTCACAGCTGAGAGAAGAGGGGTTGCCCTTTAATGCTGGAGGATAGAGGCGAGGAACTGGGAGGCTTGGGGTTGGCCGCGAACAATGACATGCAATTTTGCATTTTGCATTTTGTACGACTAGGTCACAGTCTCTGACACGAGTCGTGATTTTTTTTCTTTTTTTGGCCGAGAGTTTCTTCCTATTTGAGGGACGTTTTAATTTTTCAACAGAATGAGATCTGGTACAAAATGTGATATGATGATATTGAGGGACAGCACAATTTTTAAATTTTAGTTTCATTGATTATAAAGAAAGCGTATCTTAGTATTCAGCCTCATCTCCAGTCTTTTCCTTCGTTCGGATGGGCTTCCTTTCACTGCGGTAATTTTGCAGGAAATTTTGCAGGATCAAGAAACACATCGTCAGTAGGATGACTAACGCTTTTAGTGAGAACATATTTGAATTACAAATTCAAGGTTAGGTGCACTTTTTATAGTATTTTCCCTGGTGATTGTAAATGTTTTTCAACTTCTCGATCACCCGTTGTTCTTACTGGTAGCTCACTTCAAACTTTCTGTGTATTCAAACTATTCGGTGTCAGTAGTGAAACGGAGGTACGAAACACAATAATTCTTTCGTGCACATTTGCCGTCTCGGCCACGTAGGAAGTGAACAAAAACTTAACTGAGAGGTTTGACATTACCAAAAATTGATCATAAACAAACGTAATTTCTTTGGTAGCTTGAAGCGGAAAAGTCCAGGTTTTGCTATGCTCTGAAACGGTTAGAGGACGGGAGGCAGGTGTACGGGAAAGGGGGGGAGGGTGCGGGCGCGGTGAGGGGAGACTGAGGGAACAAGGATACTTCACACTTCACTCAGGCCTATCGTTCGAGACCAAGCTGAGCACACCATTTCACACCCCTTGCCAGCACTGCTTCGTTGGCTTTTCATTTAAAGTGCACTGATTTAAGCAGAAATAAGACAAAAGTTATTTTTTCCTTTTCGTTGTTCCACAGGTAGCAAACACATTCACTGATAGTATAATTTTTATGCATGGCTAGGTTATTTCCCCCTTGCAATTTCAACAATTACCGCACCATTTCCCCGCACGTCCGACCGCGACCGAGTCCGACCGACCGAGAAGTTCGTAAGGTTCTTAAGCAACACAACAAGGAACTTCGCCTAAAATACAACACAGGTTGCACTCGATTTACACCTAAGGAGACTGAAAATCGGCCCTCGCTACACCGGACAGCGGCGCTAAGACACAATTTAAAGTTTACACGATGAATTTCCTCATATTTTTTTGAAAAGAAAAGAAAAAGAATTCAAGATGAAAATAGATAGATACCAGGATTTAACCTACCAAATTCCAGCCAAGCTCTACCATTAACTAGATGGCGCTGAGATCCAGCCGGCTTAATTGCCGCTTAGGCAAAACTGCGCAAACGCAGCACGGCTTAGAACATTTTAGTTCTTTAAGAGGTATCTCTTTATGAAGAAAAATTGTAAGACATTATCTTTCGAATAGAAATTTCGAAAATGAGAGTTGAGAATTAAAGAGTCATTGTTTTCGAATAAAAATTTGTGTGCGGCCACCTTAACAAGTGGACTCAACTCCCCGAATTAACGGGCCCTACGGCACACAAATTTACCGGGATCCCACCTGGGGCCGGTAACGCTGAAATTTTAAGATAATTAAGGACAAGCGGAGCGTCATTATCGGGAGTCTCACCTGAAGATCTTCGAAAACAATGTTCAGGCGAACACTCTTCACTGTAGCCGGCTGTCAAGGACCCAAGAAGTCCCAGGTAGCGAGCGCAGAATGCCGAGTCCCGCGGAGCTCACGAGAAGAAGGTGCGCTCGCGTTCACGGCTAGTTTCAATCTGACGTGGCAGCCTTCTTGCGCCATGCTCCTTAGCTTGCTCGAATCCGTCAAGCTGGCTTAGGACTCAAACAAGAAGATCAGACGAACGTTTTAGTATTTAAATTTACATTTTTCGCCGTAGACGTGAGGAACCCCCGCCATTGCTTCGCTTAGTCGTAAAATTACCAGCGTTATTAATTTTAGGCTGATTAGAAGATGCACAGCCTTTGCCCTTTATTGCGGAAGGCCCTTTTGTGCCTTATAAAGTCCGCAAAGGACCTCAGCGTTCGAGCAATGACTGGAATCTCGACAAAATGATCGTTTTGTATAATTTTTGGAAACAAACTGCTCAGAATAATTTTTCTGTCCTACATTATATTCACAAGTTACGAAAATAGAAGAGTGCCTTGGAGGTAATAGCCTGTAAATAACATTTTCTTTGACAATTTTTTGATTTTTTTAAGATCGGAAATAACTTTTTCAAATGACGCTTTCCAATTTCATATGGTATACATATGAATAAATGAAAATTCATGTTGAAAGTGGGATACTTTTCAGCATACGTTACACGTTCGTCCAACTAAATCAGGTTCGAAGACTTTTGTGACATTACAGAAATAATTGAAGATTTGTTTGCAGAGTCCATCCAAACTGAAGGCAATGGATGCTCGAATATTTTGACAGAGCACGTAGAAATTTTAATTGGTGGAAAATTCAATCAAATACCATATCTTTCTGAACAATCATGTTTCGGTTATGAGTATGTAATAATTACCTGCAGTACAGGATGCACCACCTTTTGAATTTACCCTTCTAGATCTTTTGTGTGCCCCCATAAAATCTATCTGTATTAAAATCATACCTTCATTTTCAATATACTTCAAACAGGGAGGATATACAACTTTTTACACTCATTTGTACTGTTACCGGTACAAGGGGAAAATAACATTTTATCTACTTGGCCTTAGCAAAAAGGGATGTCTCTCTTCTTTTCATAAAATTAAAGTGTATGCAAAATGCTGTGAACACTATATATAGCTAAATACTCCAAATAACATGCATGTATAAAATTGAGTTAGCAGCGAGACTATGTGGGAAAGATTATATTTTTTGCGCACTTTTCTTCTCAAATGCGCGCTCTTTTAAAGGTCATCGTATTATTTACAAATGATTGGATATGTAAAACAAAAGTTTTGCACCTTTATATCAATCCAAGCAAGTTGTTCAAATTCATTGCTTCATTTAGTAATTTACTCGACACTTATAAATATTTACGCTTGGAATTGATACCTTCTCTGGATGATTATTATTTTAGTGATTATTCAAAGCGGATAATGGTCTGCGTAGGTCTGACAGTCTGTCAGTCCGATCTCGAAAGTTATGTCTCGAAAGTTATGAGTCGGTGAGGAGTTTCGTTCCGAGCGGTGTGCACGTGTTTCTGGTCCTCCGACGAATATTGTGGTGAATTAAAGTGAAGTTGCTAAAAAATGGTATAGTTTGTATATTCACGTGAGTACAGTGTGTGACTTAGTATGGAGTGCTCGTGAGAGTAGTTTTTTTGTTGCGTGAGAGTTGAGACTGAGCATTGGACTTTGGTGTGGTGACTTGCAAGTTTTGACTGAGGTGTTTTGACTGGTAGTTGAGCTTTCTTTGCATATAAAGAGTATAGTGTGTGACATTGTAGAGAGTGACTGTGAGTAGTAGGAAACGTTTTTGTTTCTTTTTGTTTGATAACTTGATTTTCAGTAGATTTGGGGAGTGAAGACTTCTTCTGCCTGTGAAATTTGTACTGAGATAGAAGTCTGTGTTTGAGGATGGCAAGAAATAGGACTGGTCGTAGGAAGGGAGGTGCAAGTGGAATGGATGAGGAGATTGAGTGCATGACTTGTAAAGAGTGGGTAGATATAGATGCATGCAAAGGTTTGAGAGAGATGAGTCGGAGGAAGTTGAATGATCTTGTGTTTACGTGCTGGAAATGTTTGAATGACGAGAGAAAGAAGTTGGAAGAGGAGGTTGAGAGATTGACAATTCTGATGGTTGCTTTAGAGGCTGATTTGAAGGATGAAAGGAAGTTGAATGAAGGAAAGAATGAGAATGGTGCAAATGCAGTGAATGAAGATGTAAATGGTGGTGGTGCAAGGAGTGCAAATGAAGTGGATGCTGGCGCAAGGAGTGCAAATGAAGTGGATGATGGTGCAAGGAGTGTGAATGCAATAAATGAAGTGAATGGTGGTGCAAATGTGCCAGATGAGAGTAGAAGGATGAATGAGCATGATGAAAGAAGTACGAATGGGAAGAGAGTGAAGGAGCAACCTGTTGATATGCCACATGAGGTGCAGGCGCCTGTAGTGGAAGTGAATGAAAGGAAGATGGATGGAAAGAGTGATGTGAGTGGAAGAGTTGAACGAAAGAGTAGTATGAAAGGGAGAGTGAGACCTACGATTAGAATATGTGGTGACAGCATGGTGAAGAATGTGGATAGGTTTGTGAGTATGACTGACCGTAGTGGATGTACGAGCATGAGAGGAAAAGGAGTGAATGAGATTTGTAGGCATGCTGAGGATGTGATAGATGGAATGGATGAAGGGATGGTTGTACTGCAAGGAGGTGGCAATGGATTGCTTGAATGTGGGAGAGAGCGTACGGTGAATGCAATTATGAATGTTGTTGAAAGGGCACGAAAGAAGAATGTAAGAGTGGCTGTGACCAGCCTGCTGAGAAGGCCTGCATGTTGTGAGGAGTATGAAAGGGTGCGAAAGGAGGTGAATAGGGAAGTGCATGAAAGGATTATGAGTATGAAAGCTGAGAGTATGAGAAAGCGTGAAATGGGTTCCAGCTTCCTTGATATGGATAACCTGATCCAGAGTGGGTGTTTTCGTGGAGATGGAGTCCACCTTACTCAAGAAGGTGAGATGAAACTCTCCAGGAGATACATCCAGTGGATTGGGTGTACTCATATTGTAATGGAAGGTGGAACTGGATGAATGGAAAGCTGTCAGAGCAAAAATGAAAAATGTCGTGAATTGTCCAATAGTGTTGTAAGGTTTGGATGTATAAATGTGCGTGGATGGAATGCAGGAAAGTTGAATGACCTTGTAGCAGAATTTGAGAATGGAGATTTGGATTGTGTTGGTGTAGTAGAGACCCAAATGCGTGATAGAGTCAGTTTAAAATGTAAGGAGAGCAAGTACTATATGATTGGAAAAGGGCGTGTAAGTTGGCAAAAAAGAGGTGGTGGAGTTGGTCTCATTGTAAAAAATGCTCTAAATTGGAAATTAGAAGAAATTCCTGTTGGAAATGAACCTGAGAGTGAAGATCTGTTAGTAATAAAGTGTGAAAGAATGCATGCCAGAGAATGTGTTATTGTGGTTGTATGCTATATGACAACTGATGGTATTTTAGCTCATCAAGAGAATGTAAAAAAGTATGAAATATTAACAAGAATTGTGCAAGAGCATTGCAGGTGCCCTCTGATTGTGATGGGGGACATGAATGGCCATGTTGGTATACTTGGTGAGCCTGTGAATGCAAATGGACAAAAATTGATTGATTTCTGTGATGAGAATGAACTTGAGAACCTGAATGTAACAATAGGAAATGGCTTGCATACATGGCAAAGCAGGGAATGTAAATCTGCAATTGATTATATGATAGTGAATAGTAGAGCTAGAGCGTGTGTCAAAAAAATGTTTGTAGATGAAGATGATTTTGATATTGATGGTGACCATAAAATGCTTGTACTAGAATATAATTGGGGTGGAAAGGAGTCAATGCAGAAGGCCAGCAGAGTAAGTGAAAATTGGCGTATTAAAATGTCAAACTGGGAAGAATTTAGAAATGAATTGAGTAGATGTAACTGGAACAGGTGTGGAAATGTAAATGACCTAAATAAGGAGATTGCAAGAACCTTGTATGATGTGGCAGAGCAAAAGATTGGTAGAATGAAATGCAGGAAAAGTACAGGAAATGCTAGGTGGTTTACGAGTGAGATAAAGGAAGAACGAATGAGAAGGAAGACTTTAAATAAAAAACAACGCTGTATGAGGAAAATGTATGAAAGACGCAGAATTACTGAGGATGAATGGCGAAGTGTATGGAATGAGTACAAGGACCAGCAGAAGAAAGTAAAGAGAATGATCAATGAGGCTAGGGTTAAAGAAGAGAGACACCAAGTTGAAAATCTAAGAAAGAAAGGTCCAGATGGAATAAAAGATTGGTATAGGTTTATACAAGGTAATGATAGAGGTAGTGAAGTTCAAGTTGATGAATTAGTAGTCAATGGTTGCAGTGTGCAAGATAGGATGCAAATGGTGAAAGCAGTTGAAGAATACTGGGAGGACATTGGTGGAATGAATGAGCAGGTTACAGATGATGAACCGATAAATTTTCTGATAGATGAACATGAACTGCAAATGGAAGACGAAATCACTTGTGAAGAGATTGTAAGTTTTTTGAAGAAAGTGAAAAGTGGAAAGGCATGTGGCCCTGATAAGATACCATATGAGTTCTATAAATGTGGAGGAGAGAGTGTAGTCAGTATGTTGAAATGTTTATTTGATGAGATATGGAAGAGTGAAAGAGTACCGGATGACTGGAACAAGTGTAATGTAGTTCTGTTGCATAAGGGTGGACATAAGAGTATGAAAGAACTTAAAAATTACAGACCAATTGCACTGGGTGACACCGTATGTAAGATCTTTTGTGGTATTTTAAATGAGAGAATGAAAAACTTAGTTGAGGAATTAGGAGTCCTGGGAGAAGAACAGAATGGTTTTAGGCAAGATAGACGTGGGGAGGATAATCTGTTTGTAGTGAGTGAAATAATTGAGCGAATGAAGAAGGATAATAAGAAGGTATATTTAGCATTCCTGGATATTGAAAAGGCGTATGACAGAGTGGATCGGGTTAGGCTGTTTGAAATTTTGAGAAAAGTTGGTTTTAGCAGAAAAATAGTGAACATTGTACAGAGTCTGTATGAGAACACAAGTGCTATCTACAGGTTAGGAAATTTGGAAACAGGGCAAGTGAGGAGTGTTAGAGGAGTGAGACAGGGCTGTACTCTGTCCCCCCTGTTGTTTGGATTGTACACAGAAGAATTAGCAGTTCGACTGAGAGGGAGTGGTTTAGGACTGAAAGTTGGTAATGAGAGACTGAGCTGTTTGTTGTATGCTGATGATGTGGTTGTGGTTAGTGAATGTGGTCATGAACTACAAAGGATGCTTGACATTGTGAATGGATATAGTACAGATTTCAAGATGAACTTTGGTGCAGATAAAAGTAAGGTCATGGTTATAAATAGTGATGAGACTGATAGAGACAGACTGTGGAATATTGGAGAAATCAGAATAGGTAGAACAAAAGAATACAAATATCTAGGTTGTATGATAAGTGAAGATGGATGTACTAGAACTAAAGGTGAGAAAGTGGCTAAAGCAATGCAGTGGAGTGGACGGTTAGGTAGTATGGCCAGATACAGAGCAAACAAGTACGAATGTGTGAGAGGAATGTGGAAGTATGTTGCTGTACCTAGTGTCATGTATGGTATGAGTGCTCTTGCTTGGAATGGTAGTGATCTTGAAAAGCTGGATGTGATACAAAATAAGGTAGGACGTGTAGCATTGGGTGCTCCAAAATGGACAGCTATAGAAGCCATTAGAGGTGACCTAGGGTGGAGCCTATTTTCAGAAAGAATGATGAAAGCTGTGCTGAATTATAAGGTGAGAATTGAAAGAATGCAGAATAGCAGGTGGGTAAGGCGAATCTTTGAATGGAATCTGAGTGTAAGCTATTGGGAGAAAGTATGTTGGGGACATGCAAGGAAACTCAGTATGCAAAAGATTATTCATGTTAGAATTGGGAGACCTGTGGATGACTGGAGTTTAATAAATGTTGGAGGTGTAGGGCCTGAGTGGGACTGCAAGAGGTGGAAGAAAGAGATTGAGAGACAAACAAAAGAGTATGGATTGAATAAGTGGAAGCTTAGCATGATGCGGAAGCCTACACTTAACTGGTATATGAAAAAGAAAGCACCTAAGTTTGAGCTGTTCTATGATGGTAGTTTTGGAAGTCAACTCTTGTTTGCTGTGAGATGTAAGTCATTGAGTGTGAACAGACGTACATGGAGATGGAATGAGAATAATAACAGATTATGTCAGCAGTGTAATGGTGGAGTAGAGGAAACAATTGAGCATGTTGTGCTGGAATGTAGTAAGTATGAGCAAGAGAGAGAGAGTTTAATGAATGTGGTGTCTGAGCAGTATGGAGAGAATGAATGGAATGCCAGATGTGCTGAAGATGATTGCGGTATGAGCTGTCTTGCTGGATTGGATCAGGAGTGTAATGCGAGTATCACTGAGGCTATGAAAGTGTTTCTTGTGCGTGCCTGGAGTAAGAGACAGTGACTGGAATGAGCCAGTCTGGCAGAATGGGCTGTAATGACCCAATGTGCCGGGGGATGGTGTTTTGACACACTGGTTGTCCCGGTGATGCCTTCCAATGGAGGCTTGTGACAAGGATCGTAGATCCTGAGTAGTTTAGTGGACAAGTCTGGTACCAGGCGCTGAACTCTGTGTGAAAATTGTGGAGGGAATTGTAGGCCGTTACAAAGGCCCCGACACTGTCGGCCCTCAAGTTCAAGTTCAAGTTCAAGTATGAGCTGCACCGCACCATGCTTAGCAACTGGCGGATACGATACGGTGTGCACGTGCGTTCGATTCTCCGACGAAAATTGTGGTGAATTAAAGTGAAGTTGCTGAAAAACTGGTATAGTTTGTATATTCACGTGAGTACAGTGTGTGACTTTGGGTCAATGTGAAGTTTAATGCAATCACGGAAATTAATAATTATATTCCAAACAATCACTAAAGGAACCCATTTAAGAACGTTTTACATGAACGACATTCTGCTTGCTGATGCTTTATTTTCGAATTATTGAACTTTGAAGTTGGCCTTCCCGCGCCAAAGGAAGCGAGCGTAATTTAATTAAAAACGGAAGCCAACCCCCTATTACAAACGTAAAGAGGTTGGGTCGTGAGGGGGAGGCACGGTTCTTCTAGCGAAAATTATAAATAAAGCTTCTAACCCACCCATTAACGTGACGACCGCAATCTTGTTTACATCGGCTCTAAGATGGCGACCACCATGGGCGCCGCCATCTTAGAGCCGATGTCTACAAGATTGCGGTTGTCACCCTAATGGGTGGGTTAGAAGCTTTATTTATAATTTTCACTAAAAGAACTGTGCCTCCCCCTCACGACCCAACCTCTTTACGTTTGTAATAGCTTCCGTTATTAATTAAATTCCGTTTCACGCGCTCGCTTCCTTTGGCGCAAAGGCCAACTTCAAAGTTCAATTATTTGAAAATAAAGCATCAGTGAGCAGAATGTCATTGTGTAAAACGTTCTTAAATGGGTTCCTTTAGTGATTCCTGGGATTGCAATTATTATTTTCTGTGATTGCATTAAACTTCACATTGACCTGACTTTGTATGGAGTGCTCGTGAGAGTAGTTTTTTTTGGTCAATATTTACTTTAGGTGTGGCAGGCGACCACCACGGGCGCTGCCATCTTGGATCCGATGTAAACAAGATTGCGGTCGTCACCCTAATGGGTGGGTTAGAAGCTTTATTTATAATTTTTGCTATAAGAACTGTGGCTAACCCTCACGACCCAACCTCTTTACGTTTGTAATAGGGGGTTAACTACCCTTATTAACTAAATAACGGCGCCAACTTCAAAGTACAATTATTCAAAAATAATGCATCAGCAAGCAGAATGTCATTTCTGTAAAAGGTTATTAAATGTGTTCCTTTATTGATTATTTGCCCCCAAATTATTAATTTCCTTGCCGTACCTAAAATAAATATTGACCTTTTTTTTGTTGCGTGAGAGTTGAGACTGAGCATTGGACTTTGGTGTGGTGACTTGCAATTTTTGACTGAGGTGTTATGACTGGTAAGCTTTCTTTGCATATAAAGAGTATAGTGGGTGACATTGTAGAGAGTGACTGTGAGAGTAGTAAGAAACGTTTTTGTTTCTTTTGGTTTGATAACTTGATTTTCAGTAGATTTGGTGAGTGAAGACTTCTTCTGCCTGTGAAATTTGTACTGAGAGAGAAGTCTGTGTTTGAGGATGGCAAGAAATAGGACTGGTTGTAGGAAGGGAGGTGCAAGTGGGATGGATGAGGAGATTGAGTGCATGACTTGTAAAGAGTGGATAGATATAGATGCATGCAAAGGTTTGAGAGAAATGAGTCGGAGAAAGTTTAGTGATCTTGTGTTTACGTGCTGGAAATGTTTGAATGATGAGAGTAAGAAGTTGAAAGAGGAGGTTGAGAGATTGACAATTTTGATGGTTGCTTTAGAGGCTGACTTGAAGGATGAAAGGAAGCTGAACAAAGGAAAGAATGAGAATGGTGCAAATGCAGTGAATGAAGAGGTAAATAGTGGTACAAGGAGTGCAAATGAAGTAGATGATAAGGCAAATGATGGTGCAAAGAGTGTGAATGAAGCAAATGATGGTGCAAATGTGACAGATGAGAGTGGAAGGATGAATGAGCATGATGAAAGAGGTACAAATGGAAAGAGTGTGAATGAGCCACCTGTTGAGGTGCCACATGAGGTGCAAGAGCCTGTAGTGGAAGCGAATGAAAGGAAGATGAATGGAAAGAATGATCTGAGTGAAAGAAGTGAGCAAAAGAGTAGCATGAAAGGGAGAGTAAGACCTATGATTAGAATATGTGGAGATAGCATGGTCAAGAATGTTGATAGGTTCGTATGTATGAGTGACAGTAGTGGATGTACGAGCATGAGAGGGAAAGGAGTGGAGGAGATTTGTAGGCATGCTGAGAGAGTGATAGATGGAATGGATGAAGGAATGGTTGTACTGCAAGGAGGTGGCAATGGGTTGCTTGAATGTGGGAGAGAACGTACGGTGAATGCAATTATGAAAGTTGTTGATAGGGCGCGGAAGAAGAATGTTAGAGTGGCGGTGACTAGCCTCCTAAGAAGGCTGCGTGTGATGAGGAGTATAAAAGGGTACGAAAGGAGGTGAATAGAGAGTGGCATGAAAGGATTATGAGTATGAGAGCTGAGAGTGTGAGAAAGCGTGAGCTGGGTTCCAGCTTCCTTGACATGGATAGCGGGATCCAGGATGGGTGTTTTCTTGGAGATGGAGTCCATCTTACAAAAGAAGGTGAGATGAAACTCTCCAAGAAATATATCCGGTGGATCAGGGCTACTCATGTCATAATGGAAGGTGGAACTGGATGAATGAAAATCCGTCAGAGCAAAAGTGAGGAACGTCTGGAATTGTCCAATTGTGTTGTAAGGTTTGGAAGTATAAATGTGCGTGGATGGAATGCAGGAAAGTTAGATGACCTCGTAGTAGAATTTGAGAATGGAAAATTGGATTGTGTTGGTGTAGTAGAGACCCAAATGCGTGATAAAGTCAGTTTAACATGTAAGGAGGATAAGTATCATATGATAGGAAAAGGGCGTGTAAATTGGCAAAAAAGAGGTGGTGGAGTTGGTTTGATTGTAAAGAATGCTCTAAATTGGAAATTAGAGGAACTTCCTGTTGGAAATGGACCTGAAAGTGAAGATTTGTTAGCAATTAAGTGTGAAAGAATGCATGCCAGAGAATGTATTGTTGTGATTGTATGTTATATGACAACTGATGGGATTTTAGCTCATGAAGAGAATGTAAAAAAGTATGAAATATTAACAAGGATTGTACGAGAACACTGCAGGTGCCCTCTGATTGTGATGGGTGACATGAATGGCCATGTTGGTATACTTGGTGATCCGGTGAATGCAAATGGACAAAAATTGATAGATTTTTGTGATGAGAATGAACTTGAAAACCTGAATGTAACAATAGGAAATGGCTTGCATACATGGCAAAGCAGGGAATGGAAAACTGCAATTGACTATATGATTGTGAATAGTAGAGCAAGAGAGTGTGTCAATGAAATGTTTGTAGATGAAGATGATTTTGATATTGATAGTGACCATAAAATGCTTGTGCTTGAATATAACTGGGGTAGAAAGGAGTCGATGCAAAAGGTCAGTAGTGTGAAAGAAAGTTAGCAGATAAAAAAGGCAAACTGGGAAGAATTTAAGAATGAATTGAGTAGGTATAACTGGAACAGGTGTGGAAATGTAAATGACCTAAATGGTGAGATTGCAAGAACCTTGTATGATGTGGCAGAGCAAAAGATTGGTAGAATAAAATGTAGAAAAGGGACAGGGAATGCCAGGTGGTTTACAAGTGAGATAAAGGAAGAACGAATGAGAAGAAAGACCTTAAATAAGAAACAACGCAGTATGAGGAAAATGTATGAAAGAAACAGAATCACTGAGGATGAATGGCAGAGTGCATGGAATGAGTACAAGGACCAGCAGAAGAAAGTAAGGAGAATGATTAATGAGGCTAGAGTTAAAGAGGAGAGACACCAAGTTGAAAATCTAAGAAAGAAAGGTCCGGATGGAATAAAAGATTGATATAAGTTTATACAAGGTAATGATAGAAGTAGTGAAGTTCAAGTTGATGAATTAGTAGTTAATGGTTGCAGTGTGCAAGATAGGATGCAAATGGTGAAAGCAGTTGAAGAATACTGGGAGGACATTGGTGGAATGAATGAGCAGGTTACAGATGATGCACCCATAAATTTTCTGATTGATGAACGTGAACTGCAAATGGAAGACGAAATCACTTGTGAAGAGATTGTAAGTTTTTTGAAGAAAGTAAAAAATGGAAAGGCATGTGGCCCTGATAAGATCCCATATGAGTTCTATAAATGTGGAGGAGAGAGTGTGGTCAGTATGTTGAAATGTTTATTTGATGAGATATGGAAGAGTGAAAGAGTACCGGATGACTGGAACAAGTGTAATGTAGTTCTGTTGCATAAGGGTGGACATAAGAGTATGAAAGAACTTCAAAATTACAGACCAATTGCACTGGGTGACACCGTATGTAAGATATTTTGTGGTATTTTGAATGAGAGAATGAAAAATTTAGTTGAGGAATTAGGAGTCCTAGGTGAAGAACAGAATGGTTTTAGGCAGGATAGACTTGGGGAAGATATTCTGTTTGTAGTGAGTGAAATAATTGAGCAAATGAGGAAGGATGATAAGAAGGTGTATTTAGCATTCCTGGATATTGAAAAAGCGTATGACAGAGTGGATCGGGTTAGGCTCTTTGAAGTTTTGAGAAAAGTTGGGTTTAGCAGAAAAATAGTAAAAATTGTACAAAGTCTGTATGAGAACACAAGCGCTATATACAGGTTAGGAAATTTGGAAACGGGCAAGTGAGGAACGTTAGAGGAGTGAGACAGGGCTGTACTCTGTCTCCCCTGTTGTTTGGATTGTACACAGAAGAATTAGCAGTTCGACTGAGGAGGAGTGGCTTAGGACTGAAAGTTGGTAATGAGAGACTGAGCTGTTTGTTGTATGCTGATGATGTGGTTGTGGTTAGTGGATGTGGACATGAACTGCAAAGGATGCTTGACATTGTGAACGGATATAGTACAGATTTCAAGATGAACTTCGGTGCCGACAAAAGCAAGGTTATGATTATAAATAGTGATGAGACTGATAGAGACAGACTGTGGAATATTGGAGAAATCAGAATAGGTAGAACAAAAGAATACAAATATCTAGGTTGAATAATAAGTGAAGATGGATGCACTAGAACTAAGGGTGAGAAAGTGGCAAGAGCTATG
Source organism: Morinoia aosen (assembly GCA_030386875.1). NCBI lineage: Eukaryota > Metazoa > Arthropoda > Malacostraca > Amphipoda > Talitridae > Morinoia > Morinoia aosen. The sequence goes on from CM059580.1 coordinate 39,512,041, forward strand.
CAGTGGAGTGGACGATTAAGTAGCGTGGCCAGATACAGAGCAAACAAGTATGAATGTGTGAGAGGAATGTGGAAGTATGTTGCTGTACCTAGTGTCATGTATGGTATGAGTGCTCTTGCCTGGAATGGAAGTGATCTTGAAAAGCTAGATGTAATTCAAAATAAGGTAGGATGGTTAGCATTGGGTGCTCCAAAATGAACAGCTACAGAAGCCATAGAGGTGACCTTGGGTGGAGCCTATTTTCAGAAAGAATGATGAAAGCGGTGCTGAATTATAAGGTGAGAATTGAAAGAATGCAGAATAGCAGATGGGTAAAGCGAATTTTTGAATGGAATCTGAGTGTAAGCTATTGGGAGAAAGTGTGTTGGGGGCATGCAAGGAAGCTTAGTATGCAAAAGATTATTTATGTTAGAATTGGGAGACCTGTGGATGACTGGAGTTTAATAAATCCTGGAGGTGTAGGGCCTGAGTGGGACTGCAAGAGGTGGAAGAAAGAGATTGAGAGGCAAACAAAAGAGTATGGATTGAATAAGTGGAGGCTTAGCATGGTGCGGAAGCCTACACTTGACTGGTATATGAAAAAAGAAGCACCTAAGTTTGAGATGTTCTATGATGGAATGAGAATAATAACAGATTATGTCGGCAGTGTATTAGTGGAGTGGAGGAAACAATTGAGCATTTTGTGCTGGAATGTAGTAAGTATGAGCAAGAGAGAGAAAGTTTTATGAATGTGGTGCTTGAGCAGTAGGGAGAGAATGAGTGGTATGCCAGATGTGCTGAAGATGATTGCGGTATGAGCTGTCTTGCTGGATTGGATCAGGAGTGTAATTTGAGTATCATTGAAGCTATGAAAATGTTTCTTGTGCGTTCCTGGAGTAAGAGACAGTGACTGGAATGAGCCAGTCAGGTAGAATGGTCAGTAATGACCCAATATGCCTGGGGATGGTGTTTTGACACACTGGCTATCCCAGTGACGCCATCCAATGGCAGCTTGTGACAAGGATTGGTAGATCCTGAGTAGTTTAGTGGACAAGTCTGGTACCAGGCGCTGAACTCTTTGTGTGATAACTGTGGAGGGAATTGTAGGCCGTTACAAAGGCCCCGACACTGTCAGCCCTCGATTTCAAGTTCATGGATATTTTAAGGCCCCGACGCTGTCGGCCCTCAATTTCAAGTTCAAGTGCGAAGGCCGAAGCAGGTTACAGATGATGAACCCATAAATTTTCTGATAGATGAACTGCAATACAATATGTATCTGCCACCAACACTCGATAATGACTTAGTTGGTCACAACCTACTAGAGATTAGCAATTTGAATAGGGGATCCAGCATCATTGTGATGGATTCAAATGCCCACAGCTATTCCTGGGGCTCAGACTTTATAAATAGAAGAGGCAGAATTATGTAGAATTGGATTACAGACAACAATCTTATCATGTTAAACAACACAGCCCCTACTTTTTTATCATCAAATGGAAACTATACAAACATTGACTTGACACTAGTGACAGAAAATTTGCACTCTCCTAACATGGAAAACCCACACAGACACCATGATGTCAGACTACTTTCCAGTGTACATGGACTCAAACATTGAAATATTGCAGGTTAATTTTCCAGGTAGGTGGCTCCTTAAATCAGCTAACTGGCTCAAGTTTAGAGAAACCATGATCTTTCCCATTCTTAGTAACCTAACATGTGATGAAGCTTGCTGAGCAGTGACACAGGCAATTATTAGTGCAACTGAAGGCAGTGTTGAAAAGAGTAGCATGGGCCCAGCTAGACGGAAAATGAATTGTTGGTGGAATGAAAAATGTAAGGAAAGTCACGGGAATATAATAAGACATACAATCAATATAAAAATCACTGTGGAAACATGCAAAAATGGATTGCATTTAAAAAGGCCTGAGCTATTTTCAGAAAGACAGTGCTCAAAGCAAAAACAGAAAGTTGGAGAAGTATGTAGCCAGTGTAAATGATAACAGCTCATCAGCAGAAGTGTGGAGAAAAAATCAGAGCCATAAATAGAAAAAGAAACAGAAGCCAAATAACATTGAAAATCCAAAATGAGTAGTGATGAACCGATACCATTTTTTTGGCCGATACCGATACCGATACCGATACCCATTTTTTGGCCGATACCGATACCGAAACTCCGATACTTGAAAATACCGATACTTTGACCGATACTACTACCGATACCGATACTTTTACAATCATCTAACCTAATAATACCCGTAGTATGTTAGTTTATGTATTGGTTCGGTAACCGCTTCTTAAGAAACATAGGATGTCTGAGTTTGCGGTATCACGGAGACCGAATTCCTCAGTGTAACATTGAAAGATCGTCTGTACATGCAATGATATGTTTGAAATTTTATCAGGATAGGTTAGTAGTATTGGATAGGTTGTTGTGATTGCCGTAATTTGCGCATTTTCCTAACCATGTCGCTTTTGTGCAGCTTTCAGGCCATATTGAATAATTAAAAAACATTAAATTAAATATAGTAATTTGGTGAATAGCTGTGCCCGAAGTAATCATTTTTGAGTAATGGTGATTTGTCACCGGAGGGGAACTCGAGTCATGAGAGCTTAGTGTGTTCTTGTGCATATGTGTTCGGCATAAACATTTTAAACCTACCCGACTTTCCGTTCTACGTATTGGCAACAGTGGAAAACGCATAAGTGGTGTAGGGTCTACAAGAACCGCAGTTGCTACCATGTAATGACGATCGCTAGGCCTTCGCGTCGTGAACGTGCTTTGCGGCGGTGCGAGTCACGACATAGAATTAGGATAGCATAAGTTAGACAATGTTGACGGAATTTTTCCATGGGTCCATCTAGCTTAACGATGACATTGTCCTCGGCATTTCCATGGGTCATGCTGCTACCTAATAATACCCTTGCCCTTGGTTTATTTGCTTGGTGTCTGTTTCTTCCATTTCTCTGTCACTCACGCTAATAAGGATAGTTATAATGGCCGTATCTGTGATACAAGTTTCAACGGTGCGAAAAATATTTTTCATCACGGGTACTGTTAGGATGGATATACTGTATTTGTTTATCATCTAAATCTTGAAAATTCGTTCATGAAAAGTATTGAATCCCATTTTTGGCGGGCCGTGCACACTTGTATTGAAATAAAACCATTATAACTCCTGCATTGGAGTTATAATAAAATTATTTCTTTATATATCTAATAATACAAAAATAATGACAAAAAAGTTTCCGCTTGTGAAAAATAAAATGCTCTTGCTATGTTAACTATATTGTTGAAAAAAAACAACAAAATCAAATCCATTGAATAGATATGTGTTTCTAATCGTATTGCAACTTAGTGTAGACTAGCTATAATAGCAATTGGCTCCAAAAGTGGACCAAAACAATAATTTCTCTAAAAAAGGATTGTCATTTTCGTGTTATTCACACCAAATACGAGTACATACATTGGCGAAAGAAAATATTAAAATTCGGTAAGCCCCGAAACCGAAAATATCCGCAAACACGCAACCATCTATAAGATGAAAAATTTAAAAACGGCAATTTCAAGGAACTTGTTCATATTTATTAGGAATACGTTCCGGAGTCCAGATCCAGCATCAGTTCGTAAATTTACAAATCATTATGTCTGCAATAAAAGATAAAGCAAAATGTTGGATACAGTCATTAAAGGAAATCAAGAAAATAAAAATAAAATTAAAACATGTACCAGAAAAACTAAAATCGACAAGATTACTATTTAGTTACAATTTGTTTTGGGTAGGAACTATCAGAATTGTTGAGGGCCGGTTTTCGTTTAAAAATATGTAGCGACTCTAAAATTCTGAGGTCACATGCAGTTGAAGCCGAATCTAAGATTTAGTTGCATTTTACTGCGTGATTACGTACTGCGGAGTGTGAGGAGTAAGCTAATTAGTTCCCCGCGCGGAAGCTCCGACCCCGATGTTCGACCATTCTGTTATAAAAATTTCGTGACGTCATGCTGACGTGCGATGATGTGCACTGCACACAACTGTATAACTGTTAAAAATAAATCAGAGATCGAGGTTCGCATCTCCATCGGAAGCGTATCCTTGTACCGGAAAAATGAAGCAACTATAAAATTATACAATTCCGGTACAAGGATACGCTTTTGATGGAGAAAAAGCCTTTCTGATTTATTCTTACAGTTGTGTGCAGTGCACATCATCGTACGTCAGCATTACGGCACAAAATTTTTATATCAGAATGGCCGAACAACGGGGTTGAAGCTTCCGCACGGGGAATGAATTCCCACAACAATATTCGTACGTAATCACGCAGTAAAATGCAACGAGCCGATATCCTTTGCGGACTTCAAAATCTTAGATTCGGCTTCAACTACATGTGACCTCAGAATTTCAGAGTCGCTACATATTTTTAAACGAAAACTGGCCCTCAACAATTCTGACAGTTCCTACCCATCGTAAATTGGAAGTAGATCATGTCGATTTTACTTTCTCTGGGACATGTTTTGATTTTTTTTTTGTTTTCGTGATTTTCTTTAATGACTGTACCCAACATTTTCTTTTTTCTTTTATTGTAGTCGTAATGAATTTTAATTTTACGAACTGATGGTGGAGATGGACTCCGAAACGTATTCCTAGTAAATATGATTAAGTTCATTGGAATTTTCCTCGTTTTTAAATTCATCAAGTTGCAATGAAAGCAATCAACTGACCCGTTCAGATGTATTGAACTATAAGATTGTTCGTGAATTGTTCAAACATCTTAACATAGAAGAAAAATACAAGATTCGCAATGAACGGTGATATGCATGCTAAGTTAAAATAAATTATTAGCTTCGTAATATTTGGCGGTTAACAAGCTAAATTAAAATAGAATTTTCGGCAATTTCTATATTAAATTCACAAAAACTTTCAAATGCACCTTCAACTTTATTAAATTGGTTTGATTTTTGTTAGCCTGTCACATACTTTAAGATATGGACATTAGGTCAAACTATAAAGGTTTAGTTGTAAAAGTATAAAAATTTTATGTATCTACAGGGTCTAACTATTCATTTTACATAGCTTTCAGTTATGACCGTGACTCATCGGGAATTCAAAGTAGTGAATTCAGTTAGCGGGCCTGATTGAACGCTATAATTCAACAGTTAGCCATCTAATTCACTAGGTATGAATATGCTCTTTATTTGATTACAAATACGCACGGCCTGTCAAAAATTACGGGACTCACTAACTTTCTTGAACAAATTTTCCAAATGTGGTGCCCAACGAATGTATTCATCCTAACAGCGCTCGTGATGAAAAATATTCTTTTTCTTACGCACTGGTGAAACTCGTATCACAGATACAGTCACTATAACTCTCCTCATGAGCGTGACAAAGAAAATGGAAGAAGCGGACTCCAAATAAACCAAGGGTATTATTAGATAGTAGCAGGACCCGCGGAGATTCCATGGACAATGTCATCGTTAAGCTAGGCGGACCCGAGAAAAAATTCTGACAGTATTACCTAACCTGTGCTAACCTAACCTATCCTAATCTAAGCTAACCTATCCTATCCTAACAAAACCTATCCTGATAAAATGTCAAATATTTAAATGCATGGAAACGCCATCTTTTATTGTTACACTGAGAAATTCGGTATCCATGATACCGCAAACTCACACAACGCGGACACCAAATAAATATATAAATAAACACACAACGGGTATTGTTAGGTTAAATACTTTTACTTGCATGATTTATGACCTTCATTTGAATGATAAAATCCGTATTTTTGGAAAGTATCGGTAAAGTATCGGCCGGATTTTGCCGATACCGATACCGATACCACTAAAAATGGCCGATACTGCCGATACCGATACCGATACATCGGTACATCACTAAAAATGAGGTGGTCACATGTCCTGAATATGTAGCTGACATTTTAACAGAATAATATAAATCCTATAGCACTGGTGAGACTCAAGATCCTTTATTTTTTTAACATAAGGCTACCAGTGAACATTCACCGATACATTTCACTCCTGCACCTCATCATCAATATAACCGTCCAATTACACATGCTGAACTTGAAAGATCACTGAAAAGCTCCAAGGCCAAAGCACCAAGCCCTGATTCAATCCCAATAGATTTTATAAAAAATATGGATGAAAACCAAAAATATACAATTTTACAGCTATTCAATATAGTGTGGAATTCGGAAATCCCCATGCCTTGGAAAGAAGCGGCAATTTGCCCCATTTTGAAACCTGGCAAAGATCCTACAGATCCAAAGTCTTACAGGCCAGTAGCTCTCACCAATACTTTATGCAAAATATATGAAAAAATAATTAATTGGAGACTCCTTTTTTATTTGGAGGATAACAATTTGATTGATAAAACGCAAAGTGGTTTTAGAGCCAGTCACTCCTAGTGATGCAACTCAAAAAAAAACCGTGCTGTTTTTTAAAAATAAACACATTTTTTTTTACAAAAAAAAACCATGGCTAAAATAAACATGGATATTTTTTTTTAAATACCTTGTTTGAAAATAACTCAGCAAGGAAAAAAACCACTTTACATTATTTGTTTTCATGTCAGATTATAAGACAATGCAGCATACTTCTTAATTCATGTTTTTTTATGGTTTAATTGAGCTTTTTATTTTCTGTGGTTTCAGGTTTTGATATTTCACTTATTTTACAATGCATGTGAATCACTTTCAACTTCCCAAATAGTGTGTTGTTATAATATATCTTCACTTATGGTGATTGATAGAGATATGGCCAAAAAAACATGCTGTTTTTTTTAAAAACATGTTATTTTTACAAAAAAACATGGCTAAAAAATATGGATATTAATGTATTTTATGTGACAAAAAAAACCAATGCTGTTTTTTTTTACAGAAAAATCACGACTTGAAAAACATGGATATTAATATACTGTATGGGACCAAAAAACCATGCTGTTTTTTTGAAACATGTTTTCTACAAAAATTCATGACTGAAAAAACATGGGTACTATTATCTTTTATGTGACCAATAAACATGCTTGTTTTTTCAAAAAACATTTTTTTACATAAAATCATGACTAAAAATGTAGATATTAATATATTTTGTGTGATCAAAAAACCCAATGCTGCTTTTTTGAAACAATATTTTTTTTTTACCGAAAAATCATGACTAAAAATCATTGATGTCAATATATTTTATTTAACCAAATACAACCATGCTGTTTTTTTAAAAAACCTTTTTCACAGAAAAATCATGACCAAAAATGTGTATATTAATGTATTTTATGTGACCAAAAATCATGCTTTTTGTAAAAAATATTTTTTTTTACAAAAAATGACAAAAAATGGATATTAATGTTTTTTGTAAAAAAACATGTTTTCTAAAAAAACGTTTTTTAAAAAAACATGGTTTTTGTTCACATAAAATATATTATTATCCATTTTCGTCACAGAAGTCATGACCAAAAAATGAATTTTAATGACTCGTAAAAAAACATGTGTGAAAAAAGATGCTTTTTTTGGTCAAATTAAATGTATTAATATCCATATTTTTTAGACATGCTTTTTTGTAAAAAAATGGTCAATATGCAGTTTAATGCGCTCACGGATATTAAAAACTCCGCACCAAAGAATCACTAGGAACACATTTAAAAATGTTTTACCAGAATATTTTGCTTGCAGATGCATTATTTTTAAGTTATTCAAGTTTTGAATTTTCGTATTCCATAGCAGTTCCATTGCACGCTTGAGCTGTTAGAGTACGCTTGGGGACTTTATAATTTGTTATTGGCCGACCTCGCTGAGCCTGAACCTACTTCTAGGATGTTTTAGTTAATCACACAATACAGGTTATCACCCCAATAATATTAGTGGGACTGGGGTAGTGAATACTAGAATTGATATGCAGTTGACATCAGTTTCAATATGGCGGCCACCGTAGAACATCATAAAAAGCATAGGAGTGAATACTATACATTCAAGTAATCACTTCCCCAGCCCCGCTAATATTTTTGGGTGATAACATTTATTGTGTTATTAACTAGAACATCCTAGAAGTGGGTTCAGGCTCCGCAGGGTTGGCTAATAATAAATTACAAGTACCCAAACATACTTTTACAGCTCCAGCTCAAGCGTGCAACAGACTGGAACTGACTGCTATAGAAGATAAAAATTTTGAAGTTAAATAACTAAAAAATAATGCATCAGCGACCTGAATGGCATTCATGTAAACGGTTTTCAAACGTGTTCCTCTAGTGATCTTTCGGAACAGAATTTTTAATTTTCGTGAGTGCATTAAACTGCATATTGACTAAAAAATGTGAAAAAATCAGCATGGTTTTATGGTCACATAAAATATATTAATATTCATGTTGTTTTACAAATGATTTTTTTTAAAACATGATTTTTGATTTTCAATTTTTAGGTCACATAAAGTGTATTAATATCCAGTTTCTTAGTCATGATTTTTAGTAAAAAAAAACATGTTTTTTTAAAAAAAAGCATGGTTTTTTGGCCAAATAAAATACAATTATATCAATGTTCTTTAGTTGTGATTTTTTCTAATAAATATGGAGTTTTGGGGCATCAAAAGGAAGCCATACAGTAGAAGTGATGGCAGATAACCCACAATTACCATTCCCATGAGGAGTCTTAAGAGAAACCGAAGGAGCCACAAAACTTATATAGATAGTCAAAATTCAGAGCTTACTAATCTCTACTATGTCAGATCTTTTGGTCACATAAAAATATCATAGTAGAAATACTAAGCTCTGAATTTTGACTTCATCATAAAAGTTCTGTGCCTCCTGCTGTTCCTCTTAGACTTCTCTAGATAATTGTGGGTTATCTGCTACAGTTTTACGGTATGGTTTCCTTTTGACGTTTTTATTCCAAAAAATCATGACTAAAGAGCATGGATATTGATGTATTTTATGTTATCAAAAATAAACAGACATATACCTCACAAAATTTGGGTGTGTGCAAAAAAAACACATAAAAAACACACTTTTTTTGCAAAAAAACGCCATTAAATCGAACCATTTTTTTGCATCACTAGTCACTCCACTCTAGACGGAATGTCTCGCCTGGAAAACTCAATCCGAAAAGCCCTCATGCTTCAGGACCATTGCATTGTTGTATTTATTGAAATTAGGCGTGCTTTTGAGACGGTGTGGCATTATGGACTGCTGAAAAAATTGGAAATTATGGGTCTTCAGGGAAATCTACTGAAAGTAATTGCATCCTATATAAAAAATTTCAAAATCAGGGTGAGGGTTAATAGTGTCTTATCTAAGGTATGCACATAACCTACTGCTGTTCCTCAAGGATCAGTCATAAGCCCTACACTATTCAATGTTATGATTACTGATATATTTCATGACTTTCCCCCTGTGCTAGAAACATCTCTTTATGCAGATGATGAAGCCTTCTGGATAACTGACCCAAACTTAGATCAGGCTCTCGGTGTCTTGCAGGAGGCTCTGGACATTCTTCTAAGTTGGTTGCAATGCTAAGTCTTTCAAATATCTGCTGAAAAAACTAAGTGCATGGTGTTTATGCATAAACATTCAAAACCGTCCTTCCAACTAAAATATAACAACACTAATATAGAATTTGTAGAAAAGTTCAAGTTCTTAGGACTCACCCTTGACTCACAACTGAGACGGGGTTTGCACATCAAAGAAGTCGCACAAAAGTGCCAGAAAGACCTGAGACTTCTGCGCATTTTATCCAATCTGAAATGGTCAGCAGAATATAACATACTAAAAATTGTCTACCATAGCATTATATTGCCAAAACTAAAATATGGAAGTTTTCTGTTTGACACTGCCTGTGCAACCCACCTGTTGTCCTTGGACAGAGTCCAGTATGCTGCTGCCCGCTTGATGCTGGGTGCATTAAGGTGTACCAAAAGTTACTAACGTGGAAGCAGAAGCAAATTTGCTACCACTAAAACACGCAAGGAAAATCCAAATGTGTCAATATGCATTGAGGGTACTTAGTGTTTCAAACCATCCAGTTCGATCATTATGTTTAGACTATTACCCATACCTGTTATTCTATAACAGTAACAAGCCTCTCCCAGTCACTGGTTGCATATATGTAACCTCTTTCAGGAAATACAGGTTAAAATAGAAAACATTGGACTCATCCCAAACAAATCCCAAAGTAAAAATTGTCAATTCAATCTGGGGTGCTTTGAAAAAAATTGCACATCGGAAAGCAACTGGAAACAGCTATACAATCAACTGCAGGAAGGATACAAAGGCACTGTACACAGACGGTTCAATTCAGGGTCCTAAAGCTGGAGCAGGAATTTGGTCCCAACAGGTTAGTATGCTGGCTAGAATCCCAGATAGGTCTACAATTCTCACAGCAGAGCTTACTGCTGTTTACTATGCATTAAAATTTGCAGAAACCCAAATTGAAGACTTCATTTTGTACACACTCACTCAGTGCTATTCAGGCTATAAATCAACTGCATCCATCCAAGCACCATCTACTTGCCAAAATTAAACATTTGCTTCAAAGCCTTCCTCCTAGAAAATTAATCATTGAATGCATCCCAAGCCATGTAGGAATTATTGGAAATGACAAGGCAGACCAGTTGGCAAGAACAGCATGTCTTTTAAATACCAATAGTTTCAATCTAATTCAATACACAGTTCTGAGAGTATATGTAAACTTGCATTGTAGAGGACAATGACAAAAAGAATGGGATAGGGAACAATCCTTGTATCACAAAAACAAACCCATAATAAAACCCACCGTGAACACTGAGGTCTCAAGGAAGGAACAGGTGATTCTAACCAGGCTAAGGCTACTTACTGCTCAAATAACCCATAAACACTTATTTACTAAAACAATAAAACCTAAATGCAGCCACTGTAGGTGTGATTTAAACATTTCTCATATATTGATTGCCCTGTGTCTGAACTTCAGCGCAGGGCGATGAGAGATTTTGCTAGAAATCAAAAAGCAATCTTTGATGAAAGTAGTGTGCTTAGTGGGGAGTTCAGCGCTGAGCTGGTTCTTGATTTCATTGCCAGTCCTGGGATGACGAATCAAATCTAAATGCCCCACGTTCTAGTTGCTGTGACATCTGGCACTCTTACCTGTGACTGGTGATGTGCCTAATTGGACCAAAGTAACCAAAGTAAGTAACTCGTAAAGTACTCAATTACGACAGTAAGTTCATAGAAAAAAACCTGTTTATTTCGATCTAATTAACTATGTTTAGGCACCGAAAAGCGGGAAATCGATTATGGTCCTCTCCTCCACATTTACTGAATTTCTTTCTCTTCTCTCAAAACTCCTTCCTACCCAAGAAATAAGACTAGTATCTCAAAGCAAAATGTGTACCCTACTTTTCTCTCAGCCCCTAGAATCTGATTAATTTATTAGTGCATCAAAAAGAAATATGACCCTTGATCGTTTTGGAGTAGCTAAAGGATTGAAAGATGTGCTAAACTATGATTGTGTGAAAGGTGTAAGAGTTAACAAATGTAAAAATATGATTGCACTAGAATTCTAAAATGCACCACCATCAGAGTTTGAGAGTACTTAATGTAGATCATATTATAAAATTTGCTGTTAAATGTTACGAATCTCAAGCAGAAACATCTGAAATATCCTAGAGAGTTATTGGCCCCATTGACCAGGAAGTAAAGCTTGAAGACCTGATACCTCTCACCGAATGTTACTAATTCAATGCTTTGGAAATGGTGAGACTGCCTAAGTTTGTCAATGGAAAGAAAGAGGTCTCTTAAAGTATTAAAGTGGGCTTTGCTGGAAGGGAAATCCCTAAATCTCTTAAAATTCAAATTCTTGTACTTTGGTGTCAGGCCATACTCTCCTCCTCCTTTGAGACGTTACAAATGTCAACGCCATGGTCACTTTCCAGTGGCTGCACATCAATGGAGCATTGCCTCATGTAGTGGCAATCATGCAGAAGGTAAGTGTAATGCTACTGTTCCGTGTCGGGACGAAAGGAGGGACGCGGAGTGGTGGTAAAGAGAATGAATACTGTTCCGTGTTGTGAAAATTGTGGGGGAGCTCACGTGGCAATTTCCAGGTATTGCCCTTTAATTAAGACTCCTTCAGAGATCAGATCTCAAATGAAAGAAAGTGCATCCTTTATGGAGACATGTAGGAAAGTTGCATCTGAAAGAGTGATATCAATTAGAAGTCCTCAGATTGTGGAAAATCATTCCCAAAGTGAGCATGAATTCAGTCAAATAACAGGTGAAGAACTATCCTTCAATCATTACATTCCGGGCAGTCAAACTGCAATCAATACTAGTGGCAAGAAAACCTATGCATCACTGTTGAAGTATGCTTAGCCAAAAAAAGGTTGTTTATGTTGATGTCCATCATTCGCCGGGGTCTTATTACTTGCCACAAAAAGTTCCCAACCACAGTTTTAACAGAGATTGCTAGAATGTATTGACAGATTATTCTGAACCCAATGTTAATGGTGGACATAATCAAAAGGTAGTGGCAGACAGTTTGGAAGGTCAAGATGCTCGAGCAGATGGTGGCTCCCCTGTTTACTCTAGATCTTCTGTTTAGAAAGTGTTTGGGTTGTATGTGCAGTCCATGTTTGATGATCTCTATACTCGTTTAGGGTAATTCATAGTAAAAGCTTTTTATTCAAATTTAACTTATGAAAACAAACGTGAGCATAGGTTGTCGATTCTAGTTAGGACAAGAAATCATTTTGGACAGAAAATAAGCATTGACCTGTTGAATGAGTACCATAATTCTACAGCTTCCCAAGATAAATGTGATACATCCTCAAATAATTGTGTAGTCCCAGATAAAAACATTTCTTCTGAGTTTGGTCAAAAGGCAGATCTGCTAAAACTAGTGATTTACCAATGTATCAGTATCAGCATCGGTAGTATCGATCATTTTTACTGGTATTGGTATCGGCAAAATCCGGCCGATACTTTTCAATAATACGTATTTTTCATACAAATTCCAGTCATTAATCATGAATTTAAAGTATAATCAAATAAAGAGCCTATTCATGCCTATTAAATTAGTTAGCAAACTGTTGAATTACATCGTTTAATCAGGCCCCCTAACTGAATTTACTACTTAGAATTCCCGATGAGTCATGTGTAGTCAGTAAGAAAAAGCCAAGTTGCATGAATAGTTGGACACAATAGCAACATAAAATTATTAAACTTTAACAACTAAAACCCATATTATTCAACTCAATTTCCATTTCTTTAAGTATGTAGCAGGCTAGCAAAAATCAAACCAATCAAATAAAGTTGAAAGTGCATTTTAAAGTTTTGTAAATTTATTATAGCAGTAGCTGAAAATTCTATTTTAATTTAGCTTGTAAATCGCCTAATATTACGAACCTAATAATTTTATTCTAATATGGCATGTAAATCGCCGTATATTATGAACCTTGTATCTTTCTTCTATTTTAAGATGTTTGAAAAATTTACGAACAATTTGATAGTTGGTTGCGTGTTTGCGGATCTTTTCAGTCAGTTTCATGGCAAATCAAATTTTAATGTTTTCTTTTTGCCAACGTATGTATATTGGTTTGAAAAACACAAAAATGATGACCATTTTGTGGAGAAATTATCGTTTGGTCCAGTTTTGGAACCAGTTGCTACTATAGCTAGTCTACATTACGTTGCCGTACGATTAGAAACAGTTATCTATGGAATGAATTTCATTTTATTGTTTTTTCCCAACAATATGGTTAACATAGCCAGAGCAATTTAATTATTCCTAATCAATAACTTTATTGTCAATATTGTCATATTATTAGATATATTTGTAAATAAGTTTATTATAACACCCATGTAGATCTTATAACAGTTTTATTTTAATATAATTGTAAAAGTATCAATACCGGTTGTATCGGTCAAAGTATCGATGTTTCCAAGTATCAGAGTATCGTTATCGGCCAAAAAAATGGTATCAGTACATCACTAACTAAAACAAGCAGAATTCCAAAGATAGATCGTGCCCAAGGTAGAGAATCTAAACAGCAAGGACTGATCACAAAGAAAAATGCAAAATAATTTAAAAATATGTAATTGAGCTATTCAAAGAATTGATCAGTCAGAAAAGATCTTTCAAATATCTCAATTTAATTGCAGTGGATTGCAGAGTAAGCTTCCAGAAGTTAAACTTTATTTGTATACCAAAAAACCAGATGTTCTCTGCTTGTGTGAGACTTGGATCAATGCTCACAAACCAAAATTTATTGGCTATCAGTGTATGTGGCTTCATAGAGAAAATTGTAACAGAGGTGTTATATGTTTTGTGATTAGAAATGATGAAAAAAATGTTACTAAAAACTCCATCCCTTTCCAAATGGAGAATTAGAATTTAATGTGTTAAGGTGTCCTCTTCTTGTGGGCATCTTGATCTTCTTAATGTCTACAACCCAAATGTTCATATAAGTGTTGATGAGCTTAATCATTACTTTGTGCAATTAGGTGAACTATTTATTATAATTGGTGACTTTAATGCCCATGCACCTTTTTGGGATTCCAGACAGAGATGGAATGCTTGTGGTAGGTTCCTCATTCAATTTATGGATGATAATTTGCTGGGTATACTTAACCCTCCTGATCTTCCTACTTATATAGATGCCAAAATGGGGTATGCTCCACTCTCGATTTGTGCATAGTTCCTCCAACCCTCTTGGCCTGTGGCTCCCTGCAAAGAGGTGCAGATCTTGGCGGTGACCATTTTCCCATTGAGTATTCCTTTGGTGTAGTACTTGATAAATTAGATATTATAAACCCTCCAAGGTGGATCACCAAGCCAGCTAACTGGGCTGGTTTTCAGTAAGAACTGTGTCACAATAAAATTAGTCTAACTCAACCATCGTCAGTTGATGAGCCAAATGCTGAAATAACCAGTATATATTAAATGCTTTCCATAATAATGTCCCTAGAACCTCATCAGCTCCTTTCAAACGTTTTGTAGTAGAAACTTTGTAAATACTAGTGTTTGGAGCCACTTCTGTGGTGGATCAGCAATTGACTTACCTTGATAGCTTGGATCAAATTCCCAAATCTTCCAGTCTAGCAATTTTATGAGAAGATTTCTCTCAAGGGATCTAAATTAATATCAGAAATAGTTACTTTGTGAAAATATTTTTACAGGATTCCTACTCTCACATTCACATCAGGGATATGATCTGATTTGTTTTCATGAACAAACTGTTCATGATTGGTGGATAATATGTTCTAAATCATTAATAGACTAGAAGGCACCTCGACTATATGT
This sequence comes from Morinoia aosen, assembly GCA_030386875.1. Taxonomy (NCBI): domain Eukaryota; kingdom Metazoa; phylum Arthropoda; class Malacostraca; order Amphipoda; family Talitridae; genus Morinoia; species Morinoia aosen. Next base: position 39,527,293 of record CM059580.1, read on the forward strand.
GAGGGGAAAAATTATTGAAGCAACCAATCAGTCATTTTAGAATCAACAGAAAGAATCTTAAAAAGCATCTTTTAGTGACAAACAATAGCATCTAATTATTTTCCATCAGCCTTACCTATTTCCATTACATATTACGTTACAAAATTTTTCTAAGGATCTGTATTTGCCTGCCAAGGCAGATATCAACCTTTATCAAAAATTTCTGTTTTTTCTGCTACTCACATAAAATAAATTAAAAATCTTGCTTCATCAACCAAGAATGCTTATTGATGTAAGGGACACTTATGAAAAAGTCATTAGAACCAACATAATAAGCAGGATCTACTTGTCACTCTGTGTCCTGGGTGGAAAAATAGTGCAGCTACAATTTAAAGCTCAGAGGATTTTGAAAATTTCAAATGAATGTGCCTCTTCCAAAAGTAATGGAAAATTAAATTGAACTACTCCCAATGCTGGCACCGAAATTAGAATCAGTAACTTTCCAATTGAAAAACTTTGTTGATATAGCGATTTGTAAAATGCTGAAAAGTGAGAGCATAATAGACCAGCTCCCTAGCCCTGATCACAACTGGTATATAATAGTGCTAGCAATTGTAGCTACACGTGTTGGTAGTAGGACCAGCCATAGTTATTTTGGAAAGGATTGAAGGCCTTTCACATCCTCCAACAGTGGAATGAAAGGAATAGTAAGTTATGTATGCACTGTGACAGTTGAGTAGAAGAAACAATAAAACATCTAGTTTTGCTATGTATGGCAAAAACATGGGGTGTTCCAGATGTGTTGAAAGTGATTCTGGTTTGCACTCTTTTGTAGGGTTGAATGGTGAATGGAGTCTGCCTGTTGTAGATGCAGGGAAAAATTTACCCACAACTGTATGGAATAGGAGACAGAAACTTTGCAAAGCCCCTTGAGTGGGCCTGATGTTCTGCCATTGTTACTCGTCATTTTTGTATGATGGTTCTTCTTCATGCACCATTGGTTGTGGCTTTGTGTATCCTGGGAAATGTTTTTGTCATGATATTTTGTGTATTTTCTAGTGCCAGCCGGAACTTTATGCACCTGCTGCTGTTTTTGTGAAACGCACAATTGTGCTTGAATTAGACTTGCGCTCAAGTGTCCAACTTTCTTCTATTCGGCAATCCTCTGAGGTGAGTCAAATGTTTTTCTGGTTAATTAGCTTGTATGCTTTGAATTTTCTGTTTATCCATTTGTGTTTGTTTTATTTACTTCCAATGTTTTTGCTTGATGTTTAAATTCTATTGTTATTTGGTTATGATCTCATTTTGATTTATTTCCTTATATATTCAGTTGTATTTTGCTTTGTTTTTTTATGTTGATTATAGCGGCATAACTGGCTCTTATCTAGCTGCTGCCTGAGCATTCTGTGTCCTGCAAGGGAGTGGTGAAATTCCACCAGTCCCTGAGTTGCCTGCCTCTTCTGCTCTTGTTGGATGAGCATTACAGTTTTATTTTCTTTGTCTTTGTTATCTGTACAAACTCTTAGAGGTAGGATTTTGTAGTGCATCTCTCATTTTGATTGTTCTAGGTAATTCATGTTTAAACTTGATTTTTCAGCAACTGAGCAAAAGTTTGAGCTAAGCTCTAGTTGTGTGTGATTGGTTGATGAATGCCAATTGTATACCACCTAAAGAAATGCTCAGTTGTTTAGAATGTAAATGTTTGAAAATTATTTCATTGAACAGTGAAGAGATGAAAGTTGAGTTCCAATGTATCAAAATGCTTATTTGTAATTGTTTACTAATACTGTATATGCTCATAAGTTAGTATGTTATGTTGTGGTGTTTGCTTAGTCAGATTCTCACCCCAACTAATTTACAATAAATTTAATTCATTTTTTTCATCCTCTGAAAGTTCTTTTAATCCATAAAAAAGAAAATTAGTTACCAGAGGAATTGCATGGGGGTAGAGAAAAGGAGGAGGCTTCATTATACCCGTACCTCAGTTTTACGGACCCTGTTTTAGCGTATTTTGGATTCTACGTACAAATTTTTGCGCTATCAATTCAATTTTATTTGAAAGTCGCGCGCACTACCAACAAAATCTGTTTGTTCCAAAACTGACCGCTAGGTGGCAGGCAATCGCCTTGTTGACAGCACTGTTTCAGCACCTGCATTGCATTACTCCCAATTTTATATCCATGGTAAGTCTAATTTTATAGTTAAAATGTTTAATTTGATTAATTATTTTGTTTATTTAAAGTGTATAGGTATTTTTAAGTGTCAGATTGGATGGTGTGCTTGATGACATATGTGTGCGTGCACGCACATTGTCCGTAAAACTGAGGTATGGGTGTACTTGGTTGTGGATCAAAGAAATTTCAAAACAGGATCCCTGAAAGGTTTACATCTCTTCTCAATTACTATCTGATGGCAAAACAAACCACATTACCCTCATGGTTGCTGCTATAGGGAATAACCCTTATTGACACCTATAAGTATCTAATTTCCCTGCAGGAGTCAGGTTCACCAGGAAGAAACGTGGGAAAATTATCCTGGTCTGTGTGTGGGTGTGTTAGAGGAAACTGATGATGGTTGTATAAGCCTTAACTGCTGAAGGCCCTCACTTTAGAGTTCAAGTTTGTGTTTTGCAAAGGTATAAGAGGATGGGGTCTAGCATTTGCCCATCGTTACTCGTAGATGTTTTTGGCCGCACAATGAGAGGGTAATGAAACTTGTTTTGTAAAATGTTGGTTTATTGTGAAACAGGTAATTAGACATGCTAAAACAAGTGACAGGGCTTGTAAACAGTAAAGATAAACCAAAACCACTATAAATAGAGCCCTAAAAACAGGGAAAACACAAAAAAAATAGAAATGCAGAAAAAAGAAAATAACCCAAACCAGTCCATTTTGATTCCTTAATAAAGTAAGATGCAAAATAAAATAAATCATGCGTTAGAATAAATTCATGCTCAAGGAAACCGTACTCCCAAAAAATCGAGAAATTGTCGAATTTCGTTTTCATTCATTTAAATGTACGTGTATATGTAGCGGACATATTGGTGACGTTTTATACCCAGAAGACCACAGGAAGTATGTCAAAAGGGGGGTGGGAGGGGGAGCGGTGGGGTGCGGGAGGCGGCTCGCGCTGCGCAGTTCTTGCTTTCCATGATGTAATCCTTTCTCTCCCTGTAATTATCTTATCTGGCAATGTTTGGCAATTTTTCAGTGAATGTGTGCTTGAGTTTGTACTTGATCAACCCGGCAGTCGCTTGCGTGAATTCGTAAGAGGAGGTTGTGACCATGCGTGTGGAAAAATATCTCTCCTGAACAATTGAAATTTACGGCTTCTACACCTAGGGTAGTTTTCAGTTTTTGAGCTAGTTGTGATTTTAGTATCAAAAGAACCGGAATTTAATCCTCTACAAGATGACGTGGGCTTTTATTCATTTTCGGAATAGAAAATTAGCTACATTTTCTTTTGTCGGGAAAAGTGTGAAAATGGGTAAAATTTTTGGATTTTCATTTTTTTTTTTTTAAATATTTCGTAAATTCAACATAACTCCACGTCACGTTGTAAAGAATACATTTCTGCTTCTTTTTATACCAATATTATCTCTGTATCTCAAAATCTGATTACGTCCATAGATTTTCCCCAGACCCCTTATTTTGACGTTTTCTTTCAATAACACGTTTTCTATGGGGAAAATGGGAAAAACACACGAGTCCAACCTTAATCCTTGTTCAATTTTACATACCTATACCAAGTTTCATGAAGATCGGTCGAATAGTTTAGGATTTTGTTTTTTGGGAGTACGGTCCCCTGAACTAAGTAAATACATTGACTAAAATGAAACCAAGCAACTGAAAAATGGTTCATGAAATTAAACTCAAACCAAATCATCATTCAGTAAAAAATTCTAAGGAGCAACTTGGGAAAAATTTTATTACAAAAATAATCTTGAAATCTAAAAAAACTGAAGAACCTAATCATTTAACAAAAAAAACTAACATTAAGAAAACATCATGCTCAACGTAAAGCAAATCTTAGTCTAGAGCAACAAAAAATATTTACAAGCAAAGCAAACTGAACAATGAAGCCACACTCACCAGTTCCCGCACTTAGTTTTATCATGTGAAAGAAAAGCCTACCAAAAATACTAATACCCTAGTTTTACTGTGAATTTATGTTACTGAAAGCAAATGAAAAGTAGTGCATAAGAAATTAATCAAAGAAAAAGCACAGCAAAATCAAGAGCATCAAATTACAAATGAACACCTGAAAGATGCACATCTACCCTTATTATTCTCTCTTCTTAACATTGAGAATCAGTTGAAAAGACAGGAACAAACAATCTATTCAGACTGATGCAAGTAGGATGTAACAGACATTCAAGATTTGCTGCCACACCTACAGCCTAACACAATAATGTAGTTTACTGTGTCCATTCAAGTTTGGTTTTTGCCATTGCTTATTGAAAATAAAATATGTACGTTGTTTATATCTATAGATATTAATGGGTGCTTTCTGCAAATCTGAATTATGAATAAATGTGCAAGGAGGTGCATCTTTAATGAGATCGTCAAATGTAAGAAAGTCAATGAATAAAGATATTTCAACGTTTCACCCTCCTAGGTCATTACCAATCTGGAAATGATTTAGGGAGTGCTAGTCAAATGTAAATCAGAATAACTGATCATGGGACAAGAAAGCAAAGACATAAAAAAAAACTTGTTGATGAAAAATATAAATGTTTGGTATTATTATATTAGTTGTAAAGAAGAAGCTTCTAATCCTTCTAATTTTGTTCCTTCAATCTCTCTAAATGACTCATTTTTTGTTATTGAAAGTTTTTATTGAGTTGGCACAGATTGATTTATAAAAATTTCAGTTTTCAGAACTGTTGGTGTGAAACTTAAAATATTTTTAAACTAAATATGCTTAGAGTTTTCCATTTATTTGATGAGAAGGTCATTACTATCAAAATATTTGTATGAGTCTATGCTAGTTAATGTACCTGCTCATGATGTTTAGGAAAGACTTCAGGTTGTGATCCTTCATTGCAATTTGATTTAAAGGACTGAGCCACTGGTGCTCCATGAAATGTAGCTCATGATGTGGTTTTGAAGCACATTCTTATTCTATGTTGAACAGTGATTTCATCATGACTGAAACCTTCAATGCTGATGCTTAGTAGCACTTTGTGCAGTGTGGCCTGGTCTTCAAGCATGAAGCGTGTAAAGGATGTGGCGCGCAAGCTGACAGACGCTGAAGTAAAGAGGCTGTGTTGCAGCCATGACTCCATCAAGCAGGAAGCTGCAGCAAAGGACATGGTGCATGGTGAGTCTGGTTTCTGATCTGTCTGTGAGGTAGGGGTTCCTTGGTTTAGTACATATTCTCTGCAAGATTTGTTGAAGTTCTGTTTACAAAACTCACTCATCCATTGATATGATTTCCAAAAAGAACCCAGCATTGAATTACTTTTTAGGTTTTAAGAATATAGTCAATTTGCTCTAAATATGTTTTTCTTCAGTGCACCTTAGGACAAACTACTCTTTGGGCACATACAGGATGCTGATTGTACATGCCTTCTTTGGGTAGACGATTTCAGTTGTAACACTAACACCTCACAAAAAAATCAGCATATGTTGCTTACAGGAGTCTGTTGCAGCTCAGATATGTACTTATGTTGCTTGTAAACCCATTCTATACCTCTCTAGCTCTAACATGAGCCCAGTATGCCCCCCAAGTCATCCATGTGTGACCTTTTTCCATTCTTTTGTGTCATTTATTAGTATCATTCAAATGGGTATACTTTTTCACTGATGTTTCCAACAGTGTTACCCAAATTATGCACTTCTGTGCTGGTTTCTAACCCAAGATTTGCAGGCATCTATCCCTATCATCTTTACTTAGCAAAAATGAATTGAACACCTAGAATTAATGATTAAATGAAGAGAAAGAGCTTTGCAGTGAGAAACCTTTTTGGATATGTTTGATGCATTTTATCCTAAAAATTATTATAATCTATTTCTTTTGTCAATAGCAGCATTTGATGATAGACCTAGAAATGAATTCAATTCATATTACTTGAGTTGGGAGTTCAGATGTTTACTTCTATTGTATGGTATTGTTTCAAAAATGGAATACATATTTCTAAGCTCCTAAAGATTATTTGTTAAATTTTTTTCCCAGTTGCCATTCCAAAGAGTGAAAATCCTCCAATAAACAAGATGGTCAAAAATGAAGTGCCTGACGATGAACTGGAGGACATCACAGTGAAGGAGGAGCCCATTGACTGGCATCAGGAACCTCAGGTGCATCAGTTGGTTGCCTGCTCTGCTCTGGAATGCTGTAATTCAAATTCAATTTATCTACTCATTATTGTCATTCTAACTTTGAAAATAAAACCTTGCCCTCCTGTATTTACATCTTCACTTTCTGTCCAGTTGTGTTTATTTCATTGTTGCTACTAAGATCCTTGTTGTCCCAAAATTGTTTTTGATTGAAATTAAGAAAATCCTTGATCGAATGTAGTCTCATTTTATTCATGCTGAAAAATGGAATTTTGTGATGAAGGTATAAGTTTCATCAGTTCTTGCTGATCGTTTCAAGCTACGTTTTTTTAATGAAACTTTCATGCGCATGCTGTACTACTTTATATTGTTCATGGCAAACAGCCTTCATCTTGGATTTCTGACACAGAAGAATTATTTCGCTTATTTCATTCAAATTATTTCATTGAATGCTTGACATTCAATGACATGGCCAGGAGATTCTAAAAAGATTATGTATAAAATGATACTTTCTTTACCTAATTGTCCTCAGGGGATAACACTATCGCATCTGTGGTAATTAGCATTCCCAGGGGAAAATGTGAAGCCCCCAAACTGAAGTTTATGTGCGTTTTGGTTCTTCTTTTTTGATTTTTGTACTTGGGTTTGTTTACTTTCAGGGAACGTTTTTTTTTCAACTTTCAGTGGTTGTTAATCTGCATTCAATGTTATGGTTTTGATTTGTTGAGCCTGTTAAATTGATACTATTGTGCATGAATGTCCAGTGCCCCTTGATTCTATGCAAAATGGTTCTTATCTCCTTGCACTCATCCAAGGCAGTTGTGGTTAGAGATGCGTGAATTGACTTGCAATCTAATTTCATGCATTGTTAATTTGAGAAGCATTCACTTGAGATTTCATATGAATGAGTTTTTCAAGAAGCTCCTATTAAAATTAATAAAACTTTCAGTTGGTTGCTTCCCAAGGCATGAATTTTATATTTTCCTGATCAATGGCTACACTACACCTTTTTCACTTCAAATTAATCCAAGTCAAGTTCAATTTAATCAGAGTCAAGTTCAATTTAATCAGAGTCAAGTTCAATTTAATCCGAGTCAAGTTCAATTTAATCCGAGTCAAGTTCAATTTAATCTGAGTCAAGTTCAATTTAAACCAAGTCAAGTTCAAATTAACCCGAGTCAAGTTCAAATTAATCCGAGTCAAGTTCAAGTTAATCCGAGTCAAGTTCAAATTAATCCGAGTCAAGTTCAAGTTAATCCGAGTCAAGTTCAAGTTAATCCGAGTCAAGTCCAAATTAATCCGAGTCAAGTTCAAATTAATCCGAGTCAAGTTCAAATTAATCCGAGTCAAGTTCAAATTAATCCAACCCTTAGTTGAGTTAAGAATGACGTGATAATTTGTTAATTTGAGTTTTTTTTGTTAAACATGTATCTATTGGATGTGATGAGCAAAACTGGTTTCGAGGATTTATTTACACTCATAGGTATTTATGCACGTGAAATTCCACTTTATCACATATATGAAATCAAATACATGCAAGTACAAAATATTATCATTGGACGATATGTAGATTTAATCTTTAAACCAAATATACAAGTGCGATTCACTGAGTACTAATGTACGATTTCGTTTGATTACAATTTATAGTTGTACATTCCTACCCAAATACATTCTTGTATTAGCAATATAAATGTTGCCATCCATTCCAATTCCGTGTTAGTCATTGTGAAGAAATATAGGATCCACTTACAATACACAATAATAATACAAGAAGCAATGTTTCTTAACTTAATACTGTTTTTATTTGTGTGTGTTCACAATTCAATATGCGAGTATCATACTTTTAAGACTTCAATAACTTTAATAATAATCATTTTATGAATATTTAAGTCTTGAAAGTAGTACTCAGTGAATCGCACTTGTATATTTCTATTAAAGATAAAATCTACATATCGTCCGATGATAATATTTTGTACTTGCATGTATTTGATTTCATATAAGTGATAAAGTGGAATTTCACGTGTATAAATATCTATGAGTGTAAATAAATCCTCAAAACCAATTTTGCTTATCACATCCAATAGAAACATATTTAACCCTTTAACGCCCCAGAGGACACCAGTGTCCTCTTTCAAAAATACCCTCAATATATTGTATTTCTAGTTCAATTAGTTCCCTAATGTGTTCTTTGAAGTTCTCTGCCGAGTGGCAGTTCCTATCCCATCCTGATATCGGTGACTGTCTGATGCCAGCGCCAGTTTAGTGACGGTGGTTGTGTTAACGGTAATATGAGTACAAAAATTCGGACGTTAAAGGGTTAACAAAAAAACTCAAATTAACAAATTATTACGTCATTTTTAACTCAACTAAGGGTTGGATTAATTTGAACTTGACTTGGATTAATTTGAACTTGACTCGGATTAATTTGAACTTGACTCGGATTAATTTGAACATGACTCGGATTAATTTGAACTTGACTTTGATTAATTTGAACTTGACTTGGATTAATTTGAACTTGACTCGGATTACATTGAACTTGACTCGGATTAAATTGAACTTGACTCGGATTAAATTGAACGTGACTTGGATTAAATTGAACTTGACTTAGATTAATTTGAAGTGAAAAAGGTGTAGTTTGCTATTCTTAACTCTAGAGAAAATCATTGCTTGTCTACAAATGAAGTTGTGCACAATTTGTGCCTTTTTTATTTGCTGTGACTAGCTGTGATCTTCACATGAGAATTGATGAGCATGGAGATATTGTCCAAGGAGATGCTTACCTAATGGCACTGTACTCGACTACTTGAGAACATGCTCTGCCATGTAGCCCCTTAATTAAGGCTGTTTAACACAACACCAATATTATCAATGCGGTTGTAGTGGCTATACTTTAGTCTCCTCTAAACTCTGTCTAGCATTTCTAGCTCAATTGCCTCTTCAACTTGAATTCTATCAAGTCATTTTAAGTTTTCAGTAATCCTAAGATGCATCAATGTAAATTTAATCAATGAAAAGTTCCTACTTCTCCATCCTATATCACTGATACGCACCTCAGGAGAAGTATAAGGAAGACCGCTACTTCACTTGCTGCAGAGGAACTCAATGGCCAAAGCAGCAACAAGTCTTACGGGGTATTACCACCAAAGATATTACACAATCATTACATTTTGGGTTTGTTCTTCTTTTTTCCTGTTTTTTTTTTTATGTACGTAAACAACATTCTGGCTCATTCTATTTGTTGTTTTATCCTCAGTTTCATATTTTTATGCACATTTTGCATCTCAAGTCTGGGGACTTTGATGCCCTGCTGAGTGTGCTGCCAGTTCCATATTTAGTTCCACTAGTCCACCCCTCTTTATTTGGAATGAAAAAGAAGTCGAAATGAGAGAAAGGCCGAAATAAATAAAAAATACAATCTCTCGAGAGTTGATGAGGCCGCGTGAACACGGCCCGTCAAAATATATAGGACTGGAGCTTGTATCACAGATACGCTCACCACACACTTTCGGCTGGCTTCGGACAGACCGACGGACGGACGGACGGACGCGGCTCTTATTATAGTATAGATTTGTTCTAATTAATTTTTGTCCATTGATGATCGCATTCAATTTGCTTGCCCTCCAGTGAGGTCGGCTGAAGAACGTTGTTCTTGATGACATTAGGTTTGCCGCCTCGCTAATTTTAGGGGTTATGACTACAGTATCCGTCTGATTTGATGTACATTTACCGTCGTGAAATCCCCTCAGAGGGATGCAACTATTGTATCTATGGGAATCAGTGCTCCCAGGGGGACTATGTGAGGGTCTGAGCTTAAGCTTAGGTAGGCTTTCTTTTTGTTGAAATAGAATAGATTTTTGTTTTTTTAAGGACCATCTTTTTTCGGTTCACTGCTGTCCTGTTTTTCAGCACCTACTACTTTCTTCAACTTTTTCTTGTTTCTTGAACTTCTTTCTTAGCTTACTGTTTCTATGCACTTCTGCATAGATTCTGCATTCCCTTAACTCCAAACTAAATGGTGCCTTCATCCTTCCTCTCTTGGAACATCTTTGTTGTGGTAAAGGGAGGCTAAAAGTTTCTTAAATAATAATAATAATAATACCATCGGAAATTGACAAATCTCGATGATAACAATTGTCATAGATAAATATTCAGATTTGTTGGAAGAATGTTTTATGGATTCAGATTTTCAGCTTCATCTGTCCATTTGCTACTCAATACCGTGAAAAAAGCTGACACTCTGTGCAATCTACTTTTCATGATCTGCATGAGTGTCTTGAACATTCTGTCATTTCATTCCATATCTATGTCACTACTGCACTGAAAACTTCTGGTGATAGTTTAGTGTTATGTGCTAACTGAAACAAGTTATTTATCCTTGTTGGGCCACTTGAAGGTATCCTGTTCTGAGTGTCTGTGATTATCATTGTTACTAAGATAACATGGGGCAATCGTCAAATGTATGAATTGATGCAACGTTCTCATTCATTTCTTAAAAGCTATGAGGCTTTGTTGTATTAATTTAGTATTGATGCTGTCTCATTTCACTCACCTGCCAGCGTCAGGGACATCCATATTTTGCATGCGGACATTTTGGACAACCATGCAATGAACCAATGGGTTATATTTTTGTAGTGGCTGATGTTTGCAACTCACATCTTATCAAAATTTTGTTTTGTTCTGTAGTCTTGTGTTGTTTAGGAATTCAAGGCTGCACTTTTCTGGTAAAGTTGCCTGTTGATAGAAATGTTGGATAGGCAATGTGGTCTACCCTGTCAGTGGCTGCTATTGTGCCTGACTCGATTTTCTGCCCATATGCTGAAAATGACTCCTGCTCTGAATTCCTTGGTGGCTGTCCTGTCTAATCTTAACTCTCTAATGATTGAAATTAAGCATCTTAAGCGAGCATCTCGAGGACAGCAAGTCCTTGATAGCTGTCCTCCCTAACTTGGTCTCTCTCCTTATTCTCCTGCCTAATCTGGCCTCTTAAGTTGCTCTTTTGCAAGATATCTTCCGTTTAATCATAGGTGCCTGGCTTGATTTTCTGTCTTTGTAATTTTGGTCGTCATGTTTACATACCTTAATGGCGGGCAGTCCGTCAGGCATCAGTTAGTTGGTACTCTTGCAGACTGTAAGCGACAGACTACGACTACTACCTGCCTGTGACTGGCTGGCTGACTGCTTAATGATGACTGATATTACAGATGTCATGTATAGCAGATGTCAATTTTTACAGTTCATATTGAAGGGATATTCAAGCTTAGTCAGAAATTTAATGTTTGTGTGCTAACAAATGACTCAAGTTTTTGATTCCAGGACCAAATGAGCGCAGCCTCCTTTGCCCTCACTTTCAAGAAAGAAGTAGACGATGCCTGTGCTGAGGCGCGTACAGAGCAAGCAGAAGCAAAGGACGAGTTGAGGGAAGGCAGCTTGGGTGCGTGCAACACAATGGCTGTTCATCAAAGATCAGTTGCAGCATCCCAAGGGAGCGCGAACTCGCTACCGTCAGACGTGTTGGGTAGCGGCAGTGGTGTTGAAAGCAACCCTCCGGACACACTCGAATCAGTACGCTTCCTGTGTGCACATTGTGATTACTCAAGTACTCGGAAGGACGAACTAAAATTGCACCTACATGACGAGCATAAATTAGGGCTTGATTTTGAGTACGAGTCTTCTAGTTATTCTGGTCATTCCAATAAATCAAAGCTACGTGTAGAGGTGAAACCTGATCAGAAAATTATGTGTGAAGTGTGTCCTGGTTCCGGAAAGAAACCTATGAAACAACATGGAAGAGCAAAACAGGGGGCTAAAAAATTGTACAATTGCGAGTTGTGTGACCACTCCTCAGCGCATGAGTGGGTTGTTAAGCGACACCAAAGCAGGAAGCACAGTAAAGAGAAACTGTTCAAGTGCCAGCAGTGTGCATTCACCACCACTCTTGGAACTAGTTTCAAGTTGCACCAAGCCAGCAAGCACAGCATTGGGAAATTACTGAGATGTGAGCTCTGTGATTATTGTACTATTAAAAGTTCTTGTATGAAACTGCATCAAGTTGGCAGGCATAAATTAGGAAAGCTACTGAAGTGTGAGCTGTGTGACTACTCCACTTGTTATACTGGTAACATGAAAATGCATCAAGCTGGCAAGCATAAATTAGGAAAGCTACTAAAATGTGAGTTCTGTGACTACTCCTCTAGGTATACTCAAAGCTTGAAAAAACATCAAGATGGAAAGCATAAATTAGGAAAACTACTTAAATGTGAACTGTGTGACTACTCCTCTAGGGATACTCAATGCTTGAAAAAACATCTAGCTGGCAAGCATAAATTAGGAAAGCTACTAAAATGTGAGCTCTGTGACTACTCCACTAGGTATACTAAAAGCTTGAAAAACCATCAAGTTGGAAAGCATAAATTAGGAAAGCCACTGAAATGTGAACTGTGTGACTACTCCTCTTATAATACTGACAACATGAAAACGCATCAAGCTGGCAAGCATAAATTAGGAAAGCTACTAAAATGTGAGCTGTGTGACTACTCCACTAGTCATACTGGCCACATGAAAATGCATCAAGCTGGCAAGCATAAATTAGGAAAGCTACTAAAATGTGAGCTGTGTGACTACTCCACTAGTTTAACTGACAGCATGAAAAAGCATCGAGCTGGCAAGCATAGATTAGGAAATCTACTAAAATGTGAACTGTGTGACTACTCCACTTATCATGCTGGTGGCGTGAAAAAGCATCAAGATGGCAAGCATAAATTAGGAAAGCTACTAAAATGTGAGCTGTGTGACTACTCTACTAGTTATACTGACAACATGAAAAGGCATCTAGCTATCATGCATAAATTAGGAAAGCTACTAAAATTGTGAGCTGTGTGACTAAACTACTACGTTACATAGTTTTTGAAGAGGCACCACGTCGGCAAGCACACCTGATGAGCGCAGTGGTGCAGAAACCGACCCCAGGATGTACTATAAGCGAACGAGTTCGGCTTAATTGACAATATAAAATAGACCGCCCCGCACTACGCCTCGTGAAACGCCAGTGTTGTTTAATGCACTACGCATTATGAAATTCCAATGTTAACAAATACTTCCCTTCCTCTCGCTGGAAAAGATGTCATCTAAATCTACACGCCTCATGTGCTGCTTGTGCTTTTATTTACTCGTTGACTGCGATTGCGCAGTCGCTGCGGTTGGTTAGGTTAAGATGGTTGTGTGGGCCAGAATCGAAAAAAAAACAATATTAATGATGGAATGCATTTCTATTCTTCCTAAAAACAAAGAAAATAGTTTTTGCGCAGTTATGTATCAACTTGTGCTCTGAAATTCATTTTGAAATTCTATTATAAAGAATAAAATGCTATTCATTCACACTAGAACGTATACCTAGTGGTGCACATGTGTCATAATACGTTTCCAACCTGTTGAGCAGTGGAAAGCCAACTTGTTATCGACTAAGCATAAAATCAGTCACCAAAAAATATATTGAAACAATCTGCAGGAAACAGAAGGATTGTGACATTATTATTATTTATCATTTTATATGACCCGTTGGGTGGAAGTATGACGTAAGCGGATTTATACTTTTTCCAAACAAAAGGTAAAGTGTTGGGAGCGTAAAGATACTTACTTGTGATTAGCAAAGCTTTGAGCCTTTAAATGGGGTTTTATAATTGTGTAATGGAAGATAATTATTATATATTTAAATATTGCTATAATATTATAATATCCCTATCACACGCCTGCCCGCGTGTGATAGGGTTGACTTGTCCTGTGCGGAGGGATGGGCTGCACTCAATAAAGCGGTCGGGGTAAACCAGCTATGTCTGTCGGGCCTGGCTGTGGAAGGTGGTTGTGCTGGGCTGCTGCTGATCCTTGCAGTTCTGGATCAGCCAGTGCTGCCTTTCTCGCCTCCCAGTGACTAAGGGTAATGATTCTGGCCTGCTGTCGGCTACCCTCCCATAGGGAGGAGAAGCCTGGTATATGTATCTATGTCTAATATTTTTGATGGGTAGGGGTTTGTGATTTGGCAACCGTGCATTTCTGGGAACCGCCCCTAAACGGTGATTTCATTCTGGTCCGACTATAGTTGTCTCTCGAGGCGGCCACTGCTGAGTGTGTGGCTTTAGTTCTTCCGAGGGGAAGGTGTGATGCCCTGAGCTATTGTTTATATGTATAGTCCATCGTGCTGATGATGAAATATACCAACCTGGGTTTTTGTGTTCTTGAAATTTTTCTTTGTGGTTTATTGCTGTCTTGTGTCTCTACATCTCATAGTTTCATTTTCAACCTTTATCTTTTTCATAAGCCCCCTCAGGGGGATGCAACTATTGTATCTATGGGAATCAGCGCTCCCAGGAGGACAATGTGAGGGCCCGAGCTAAAGGTTAGGTAGGCTTTCTTTTTGTTAAAATAGAATAGGTTTTGTTTTGTTGCGGACCATCTTTTTCGGTTCACTGCTGTCCTGTTTTTTCACCACCTACTACTTTCTTCTTCAACTTTAACCTTGTTTCATAATCTTCTTTCCCAACTTACTGTTTCTATGCCCTTTCTGCATAGATTCCCCATTCTCTAGTCTCCATACTAAATGGTGCCTTCCTTCTTCCTCTCTTCGATACGCTCTTTTTTTGAAGCGGTTAGGGAGGCTGAAACTAACTTATAATCAATCAAATCAAATCTTTTTCATAAGCACACTTTCTGTCCTTATGCTCATGATCTTTGTTAATAACATATTTTGTGCATAGATTCCTTGACCGTTGAACTAGGTACTACATGGTCCTTTTCTGCTAATTTTTTGCTAACACGATCGTTGTGGTTAGGGAGGCTTAAACCCGCTCGTCTAATCAAATCAACGCCGCTGAATCATAGACGGTCTTTTCTATTCTAAACTTAGCCATTAAATCTCAGTTTGGATTCACAGAAAAACTTACACATTCACCTCAAAAATAATTTTTTTCTTGGTAAATTTAATTTTTATCGAGCATTATAGATCAAGTATACCGTAATTAAATTTGAACTTAACCGAACGTAACTCACCCTAGCCTAATCTAAACCTCACACAACGTAAGAGCCGTGCAGTGCGCCATCTAGCATCTATATCGGTTCGCTTACCGCGTCCAAATTTACGCCCGGATTTTGTGTTGGCCTCCCTAAACTCCATACTAAATGGTGCCTTCCTCCTTCCTCTCTTTGATACGCTCATTTTTATAGCAGTTATGGAGGCCAAAACTACCTTATAATCAAATCTAATCTGTGTTGCCCCCCTTTGCTCTATACTAAATGGTGCCTCCTACCTTCCTCTCTTTGATACGTTTTTTTTTTGTAGCGGTTAGGGAGGCTTAAACTAACTTATAATCTAATCTGGATTGGATGGCACAAACGGCAGTTGTGATGGACAAGGTTGTTCATTAGGCCTATAATATTGGATTTAGCTTTGATGTCAGCCTCCAGTCCGCAGAACGTAGTTTTCATCCTCCTAACTCGACATTACGCGCTCTCTGAGCGCTGCTTGAAATTCTGGAGGCAAAACCTAATTCGTGTACAACCTCCGTTTGATGTTTTTTTGATGTATCTCTTTTGTGTACCTTCACGCGATGGCGTCTTGACGGTGAGAAGTAGTCTTTGAACACAACATGTGTTAATTTTTATTGTGTGATCCATACTATTTTTGTATTTCTGAGCTTAGGTTTGCATTGCGAAAGAGTTCCTGTAAAAACTCTAAAAAAATTATTCGAAATCTGGAAGGTTTCCATTGTATATAATGTAAATATTATATAGATTTTCATGTGTACGTTAGTGATGTGCTGCCATGGGTGTTGTGCGTTTGCATAAATTACTAGTTTTCTCACCAGTTTCACTGCAATGTTGACCACGGTAGTTTTTACTCGATTTTATAACGTTGCATGAGCAGGCAACGCGCGGCGCATCCTGGGTGTGGAGCAACAAACTTTTGGTGACCGCCGCCCGTCGTAGGCTGTCTTTTGCCGCACCCCTCAGGGGGACACAACTATTGTATCTGTGGACATTAGCGCTCCCAGGGGGAAAATGTATGAGGACCCGAACTGAGAATTAGGTAGGCCTTCTTCTGTTGGAATTTTTTTTGTTATGTTAAGTTAAGGACCCCCTTTCTCGGTTCATTGCTTTTTTTTCCAGCACCTACTACTTTCTTCTTCAATATTGATCACGTTTCTTGAACTGGTTTCTCATCTTACTGTTTCTATGCCGACACTGTCCGGCGTCTGGCCGGACTGTGTCGCCTGTGTGCGTCTGGCCGGACTGTGTCGCCTGTGTGCGTATCGCCGGACTGTGTCGCCTGTGTGCGTCTGGCCGGACTGTGTCACCTGTGTGCGTCTGGCCGGACTGTGTCACCTGTGTGCGTCTGGCCGGACTGTGTCACCTGTGTGCGTCTGGCCGACCTGTGTCACCTGTGTGCGTCTGGCCGAACTGTGTCGCCTGTGCGCGTCTGGCCGGACTGTGTCGCTTGTGGGCGTCTGGCCGGACTGTGTCGCTTGTGTGCGTCTGGCCGGACTGTGTCGCCTGTGTGCGTCTGGCCGGACTGTGTCGCTTGTGTGCGCTCAGCTGCAGTTGCTGTCGTCGCACTGTCACGCTGCCTTCATAGATGTCAGTCCGGAGCGTAGAGTTTGCTGTAGAATGCAATGGTCTTCATTTTCAGGTCAGGAGTTCAGCGTTTTAAGCTGTGTATGATCAGTGATAAGGTTGATTGTACCGACAGTGAAATGTTCTTGGGAGAAATGTGTTATTTTACAAATTTTCCTCAGGAGGATACAACTATTGTATCTATGGCAATGAGCGCTCCCAGGGGGACTATGTGAGGGCCCGAGCTAAGGGTTGGGTAGGCTTCCTTTTCGTTGAAATTGATTCGGTTTTTGTTCTTTTCCGGATCCTCTTCTCGGTTGACTGCTGTCCTGTTTTTCAGCACCTACTACTTTCTTCTTCAACTTTTTCTTGTTTCATGAACTTCCTTCTTAGCTTTCTTTTTCTGTTCACCATGTGCATAGATTCCGCATTCCCTCAATTCCAAACTAATTGGTGCCTTGTTCCTTCCTCTTCTAGAACATCTTTGTCGTGGTTAGGGTGCGTCAGGCAGCGCAAGTGGTGTCGCCCAGTTTGTGTTAGTTACCCATAATCTTGAGTATTTTCTTTATGTGTCCAGCTCCCTAAACCCCGCCTTTGTCTGTTTCTCTGCGCTGATGATGCGTCTGTACATTTACTTCAGTTAGCCCTTAAGTATCATTTGTATTGCATTTCAATCTTCCAATGTTATTTTAATTACCTAGCTGAATAAGTCTAAGATTTTAAGTGTAATTTGCGTGTTGTACCATGTTATGCAGTAGCTCATGTCTGTACACACTATTTTTGCCATAGAAAATAAATCCTGTCTTTGTTAAAATGTATCTGTGTATGTAAGAGGCCGTGCAAAGAGATTCGGCAATAAAGAAGTCACATCCTGAGGGCAAAAGAGTTTTCCTTTCACCTTTTTGACGTAGGCATTAGTCTAAAACGACACCCTGCCTAAAAACGGGCTTAAAGTACCACCTCGTGAGGATAAACTATTCCGCATAGTTTGTCGCAAAGGAAGACGCTGTCGCAGTTCGACACTAACAGAATTTACTTCTGTTGCCCCAACGGTCTTATTGCGGCGCAGACAGTTGCTCGTCTTCCTAACGGTACCGCCGTAGTTCGGCACAAACAGAATTTACTTCTGTTGCCCTAGCGGACTTATTACGGCGTAAGCGGTACCCATGCAAACCTCACTCTTAAGGCCCCCTCACACGTACAAATATGTTGGCAGACAATCTGAACTGAATTTGGTTTGTCGGTCTCAAGGCCCCTCACACGATGCAAACAATACGCGGCACACTTGACAAAGACTGGCGCACGCTTCAGTAAGCCAGTAGCAGCTAGGTGGAGAGCGCGCACAAGAAAAGCGACTCCAGACGGCGAGTTCGTACAGTTGATGGGATTCGCTATAGTTGCAATGAATAAGAAATAAAAGGGATGTAAATCTCGCTCAAAATGGGCTAAAGAATGGTTCCTAAAAAGTAGCGCATAAACAAATGTGAAATTGCTTATTAAAGTGCATAAGGAGGGAGAGAGGTAGAGTACAGTCGTGCACCACACACGAAGGCTGGCGTGACACTTACGTGATGGCAAGGTTTGCAGCTGGTCGCTCCAAAATTATCAAGCATAGCTCATCTGCCTCATACAGTCTGTGCCAACCTGAAATGAGCGTACAAACGCACGAATTCAGCAACAGTTCAGATATGTCTGCAGATATATTTGCGCGTGTGAGGGGGCCTTTACGGTACCGCCGTAGTTCGGATCAAACAGAATCTACTTCTGTTGCCCTAGCGGACTTATTACGGCGTAGGCGGTACCCACACAAACCTCACTCTAACGGTACCGCCGTAGTTCGGCACGAACAGAAGTTACTTCTGTTGCCCTAGCGGACTTATTACGGCGTAGGTGGTACTCACACGAACCGCAGGAAGGGCAGCTGCGCAGAAAAACTAGCGCCCGCTGAACAAGATAGCTGTACAGAAAACCGCCCCTTTTCACGAACCCCCACGTCGACCGCACGACGGTATCGACAGGGAGGCTAAAACTTTCTTATATAATAATATTCGACAAATTCCGGCAACTGAACGCAATTGTGACCATTATTTGAATCTCGTCATTTCTGACGGGTTGTGTACTCTAGTAAATTTAAGAACACACCTGGCGTCTCATTATTGAGAATTGATGGTAGCGGTGTGCACCCCTACAACTGCGTGATTACTTGCGCACGTGCCTAGTTAATGTAATGTGCTTCATTTGAATGTTTTTAATTTTAATTGCATAAATTGTAATTTGTGTAATAATTGAAAATAATTCCCAATTTTCGCGGTCAACAATTTCTGATAAATTAGCTTCAATGTTGCGCTGATCGGTGATTTGTGGCGGATACAATTATTATTTATTATTTTTTGCTGATACAACGTTTTGTTCCCTCAGGGGGACACAACTATTGTATCAGTTGGAATTACCCCTTAGGGGGACACAACTATTGTATCTGTGCGAATTACCCCTCAGGGGGACACAACTATTGTATCTGTGCGAATTACCCCTCAGGGGGGCACAACTATGGTATCCATGGGAATTACCCCTCAGGGGGACACAATTATTGTATCTATGGGAATTACCCCTTAGAGGGACACAATTATTGTATCTATGGGAATTACTCCTCAAGGGGACACAACTATTGTATCTGGGAATTACCCCTCAGGGGGACACAACTATTGTATCTATGGGAATTACATCTCAGGGGGACACAACAATTGTATCTATGGGAATCACCCCTCAGGGGGACATAACCATTGTATCTATGGGAATTACCCTTCAGGGGGACACAACTATTGTATCTGTGGGAATTAACACTCACAGGGGAAATGTGTGAGGTCCCGAGCGGAGGGTTAGGTGGGCGTTATTTTTGTTGAAATGGAATGTTTTGTTTTTCTTCTTCAACATTGATCTTGTTTCATGAACTTCTTTCCCAACTTATTGTTACTACGTCACTTTTGTATAGATTCCACATTTCCTTATCTCCATACTAAATGGTCCCTTTCTCTTTTCAGAACGCTTTTTTTAGTGGTTAAGGATTCTTAAATTAACATATAATCTAATCCAACTGACTTTTACGTTGTTTGTTTTGTAATGGAGTTTTTTTGTAATTTTTGTTGTAGTTTTGTTTTGGAAATGATTTTTCTTGAATTTATGCGAGAGTCAAATTAATGAGGTGTTTAAATTAATAAATTGAGTGTAGTTGTGCAAATATTGAGTTCAATTAACGTGATTTTGTAATTAATTGCCTAATTTTTGTACGGTGAATTAGTGCTTATTCCGGGCAATCAAGGAGTATTTTTATTTACGTTAATTTTGGAATAAGTTGTAAATATTTGAAACTTGTATTTATCTAATTGACCGTTCATTTCAAATGAAAATCATTTTCTTGTAACCATTCATGTACAGTACTTCGTCGCCAACTTTCTCCGTGATCGTCGTATCAGAGTGAGAATAGGATCAGCCACCTCGATGCCCTACCCTGCCTAAGGAGGCATACCCCAAGCTAGCGTACTATCCCGTACCTTGTTTCTTGTAGCTGTGAATAACATAGCAGCTTCCTTACCCCATCTGTAGGAGCCTCACTATATGTGGACGACTTCACGATCTACTTTGCTGCAATCAACTCGCTAACCCGCTGGAGCCAACAAATAGGATTCCAATTCAATGCTAAAAAGACAGTATCCATGCATATCTGTCGCTGACACCACTGCCCCAAAACGGCCCACACTCTGACAGTGAATGGTCGACCTGTGCGAGCGGTGGAGCAGTACACGTACCTGCGACTGATTTTTGACACTTCCCTCACTTGGAGGCCGCATATCGAAATGATATATACCTTAAATGATGAAATAATTCAAGTAGCTTATCTTGCTATTTAATTTTTATTACGATTGCTACGGCTCCCTGATGATTTTTATACTAAGCCTCAATTATGCTTCCAGAGTTGCGGCAAGCGTCTCCAATCCATTAAACGAAATGAGCACCGAAGCAAATGCGCCTCCCGCTGACCGGCGCAGAATCAGAAGAAAGGCGCCACGACCGCTCCTCAGCTTCGGGCGCTTTACCTTGATCATGTCCGTACCCACCAATTTCTCTCCCGTATTTATACGGATGGAAATAAAGCTCCAGAAGGAGCAGCATATGCTTATATTCAAGACTCTACGACGTATCAACGTCGTACTCAGCTGCATGCTACCTCGTATACTGTAGAATTATATGCCATATACCATGCTCTTAACCACGCTAAAACTCTTCCTCACCTGGCGACTACTACAATTACCGACTCGCGGAGTGCTATTCAAGCACTCTCGAGACACAACTCGCCTCACCCCATTGTTCAACTCTTACAGTGTCGCCTCATTTTGAGCCGTAAACAATTTAAGTTTTGCTGGGTGCCCAGCCACGTCGGAGTGCCGGGACGCGAAGCAGCCGATCGAGCAACTCGAGAGGCTCTCCACTTGCAAATAAATCCGGTTCGCCTTCCTCGAACAGGCCACAAGTGGTATTACAAAAAGAGCATACGAAAACACCGGCAGGCTGAGTGGTCAGCACTTGCCAACATCAAGCTAAAGACGAGAAGACCTGATGTCCGTCCGCTACCGTTATCCCAGCAGAGGGATGGACTCTTGAATATGGTCCTCGCTAGGCTCCGCATAAGCCACACACGCCTCACGCACCGCCACTAGCTGGAGGCCGACTGCAGCCGCACTGCGGTTATTGTATTGTGCCTTTAACGGTCTGTCACATCCTTCTCGAATGTCCCGACTGCGGACAAGAGCGTCAAGCTCGCCTCGGCGCTGAGCCGAACCTCTCTGAACTGCTGGCCGGCTCTGCCATTTGCGGGCCACGCCCCCTTCTGAACTCTACTTACTTGAAATTCGTTTGCTTCATGAAATTTGACTCCAACTGAAAATACGTGACTTCGAGAGAGACAATCTCCTCCGCCTCACATGAGGCCCAAACCATCGCCAGCGCGCATGCCCGCGACTGGAAACATCGTCGCTCCGTCAAACCAAAGCTGACGCCCCACGGCACCAAACGGGGTTGGGATGACCCTCATCCCCGCAAATTCCCATTATAAGACCTGAATGTTGCAACACTACCAAATTGCGCTGTGATTTCGTCTGAGTATCGAAAACGGCGGGAAACCTATGAATAAAAAATATTTTATCCTACGGGTATTTCTTGGATATGTTATGCATATTTCATGGTTGTTTTATGGTCCTTTGTTTTGAGGGTCCTTTTCTTTTAGGGTCCATTGTGTTTATTCCGTTCTTTTGTGCCCGTTGTTTTTTACCGTCCTTTGTGGTTCTTTTTTAGTCCATAACGGTCTTTTTTGGTCCATAAGTCTTTTTTTGGCCCATCACGGTCTTTTTTTGGCCCATCACGGTCTTTTTTGGCCCATCACGGTCTTTTTTGGTCCATCACGTTCTTTTTTTTGGTCCATCACTTTCTGTTTTGGTCTAAAACTGTCTTTTTTGGTCCATCACGGTCTTTTTTTGGTCCATCCTGTTTTTTTTTTGGTCCATCCTGTTTTTTGGTCCATCCTGTTTTTTTTTTTTGGTCAATCACGGTCTTTTTTTGGTCCATCACGGTCTTTTTTTTTGGTCCATCAGGGTTTTTTTTTGTCCCATCATCGTCTGTTTTTATAGTTTTTTTGGGTTGATTGTGTTTTTTCTTTACCCATTTGCGATTTTTGGTCAATTTATTGGTCTTGTGTGTTATTTTATGATTTTTCATGCACGTTTGTATTATGGTTGACTGAATTCGCCCTCTAGCCTTAAGGAATATGGATTGTGTTGTGTTGATGGAACCCCTCAGGGGGATACAACGATTGTATCTATGGGAATTAGCGCTCCCAGGGGAACCATGTGAGGGCCCGAGCTAAAGGTTAGGTAGGCTTTCTTTTTGTTGTAATAAAATAGGGTTTTGTTCTGTTACGGACCATGTTTTTTCGGTCCACTGCTGTCCTGTTTTTCAGCACCTACTACTTTCTTATTCAACTTTTTTCTTGTTTCATGCACGCAAACTCCGTGAAGTTGTACACTGACGGATCCAAAACGGGGGACGCCGTGGGATGTGCCGCCGTGTCTGGGGAAAGGGTCAGTGCAATGAAACTACTCCCAGAGTCATCAATTTTCACAGCAGAATTGTACGGTGTGATGGAGGCACTGAAATTGATTGAGGACTACCCATGTGGCTCTTTTACAATTTTTGTTGACTCGAAAAGCGTAATCGAGGCCACGCAAATGTATAATAGTACACACCCATTCATTGCTGAGATTCTCGTAATGTTAATAAACCTTGCGAGTAGACGTAAGAGTGTCACGTTATGCTGGGTGCCCGGACATGTGGGAGTATCGGGCAATGAGCGAGCTGACCGGGAGGCTAAGCGAGCTGCGGAGACAAATGGGGAAACGTTGAACTTGATGGTCCCATTCCGAGACTACTACCCTCGGATAAAGGCTGCAGTGAGAAGTTTGTGGCAACAGGAGTGGGATAGAACAATTAATAATAAATTAAGAAGTATTAAACCCACCGTGCGCGAGTGGATATCTTCTAGTTGTCGCCCTCGTCGGATGGAGGTGATACTCTGCCGCCTTCGTATTGGCCAAACCCGTTTGACGCACGGGCACTTGATGGAGCGACAGCCACAGCCACGATGTGAGCGGTGCCACGTTCCTCTGACTGTCAAACGCTTTCTTGTTGAGTGCCCTCGACATGCAGCTGCCAGGAATGTGTGTTTCCCGAGACTGCGAGGTCCTGATGAGGATGTAATGATCGGAATGCTCGGGGAAATTTTACGCTCAACCTTCGATGTATCAGTGCTTAAAATGTTCCTGGAGAAGTGTAATCTGATGTCAGAAATTTAACCAGAGAAAGAACAGCGTAAGCAAGGAACTTCTTCACATCTGAGATGTGGAAGACTAAACTGCAATATGGCCGGGCGCGCTGCGTAGATGCCTCTGGGGGTTTCAGCGTGGGTAAGGCGCCCGGCCATAAATGGGTGGGCAGCTGAAATCCCCTATGGGGCCTTTGGCTGCCCGTGCTAACAAAGTGTGCGTGGATCTGTAGATGATCTCTTCAAAGATCAACTGGGGCTCTTATAAGATGACAAATGTGGTTTGAAATTAGAGCGGTTTTTGCGATGGATGTTGCTATGTCTCCATAATGGTAATTGTGATAAACTTTGAATAGAGATTATATAATGTGTTTTTGCTGAAATGATGTGAATGTTGTATTTTTTTTTATTTTTTGAACTGTGAGACCTACGGGCGATATAGTACGAATTATTGAAGCGCTAGCAAATCGATGCTAATACTACTACTACTACTACTACTCTTGTTTCATGAACTTCTTTCCTAGCTTACTGTTTCTGTGCACCTTGTGCATAGATTCTGCGTTCCCTCAACTCCATACTAAATGGTGCCTTCCTCTTTCTTCTCTTAGAACGTCTTTGTGGTGGCTAAGGGAGGCTAAAACTTTCTGATATAAAAATAATAGTAATAATAATAATAATAATGTGTTGATTTAAACGTACGAAATGGTGCCTTCATCTTACCTCGTTTTATACATCGTTGACGTGGTAAGGGAGGCTAGAAGTTTAGAACTAAACTATAATATTTATGTATGAAGGATGAATTCTGTAAATTGATTGATTTTGCAATGCTCTTCTCTGAGATACCAAAACCTGTAGTTTTATAACTGTATGTTTGGATTTTATATACCTAAATGTTTGAATGTTATTCAACATAGTTTAGATATGATATATAGCTTGTGTTTAGATGTGATGTATACCTGCATATTCCGACGTTTATATAAGTCTAAATCTATAGTTAACATATCTAGACGTGTATTATAACCGTTGCTATGTTATTACAACATAGGATAAAAATTTGATGTTATTATAGCATAACAACTAAACCCAATAAATACTATATTACCGTTAAATGTAACTACTGTTAACCGGTTGAATTACGCCTTTATTTCCAGTGCGTGATATTACGTTGATGTTCTTACATTGTATATAGGTTATATATGTAAAACCTCATCAGGTGTACAAAATGATCTAAATAAACAACATTGATACACGAACTCTTTCTTATTCCCTATATTTTAAATAACCTATGACATGCAAGCCCTACAGCGGCCCAGCATATGACGGTAACAAATGCGATTTACGATAATGTAAAATACAATTAACAGGTCAACATATATTACACGCCAATACCCAAAGTTTTAATGATCGTAGGGCATGAATAGGTGGAGTTAGAGCCAAAATGGGCGGAGTCTAAGGCGGGAATGGGCGGGACTAGAGTAGGATAAGGCGGGGCTAGGGCGGGACAAAGCGGGGCTAGGGTGGGATAAGGCGGGGCTAGGGCGGGACAAGGCAGAGTTAGGGTGGGCGAGGACGGGATAAGGCAAAGCTAGGGTGAAACTCCACCCATTCCCGCCCTCACCCCGCCTTAATTCCGCCTTGTCCCGCCCAAGCTTCGCCTTGCACCACCCTCGCCCCGCCTTGTCCCGCTTTAACTCCGCCTTGCCCCACCCTAGCCCCACCCATTACGTCATTAACTGACCATTCACTCATTAACTTGGCCCATTCACGTCATTAACTTGGCCCATTCACGTCATTAACTCCGCCCATTCATGTCATTAACTCCGCCCATTCATGTCATTAACTCCGCCCATTCATGTCATTAACTCCGCCCATTCACTTCATTAATTCCGACCATTCACGTTATTAACTCCGCCCGTTCCGGTGACCGAGGATGATGCACATGGTCATCACAGAAGTCAGAAAGCAAGTTCATGAAACATGGTAAAAGTTGAAGAAGAAAGCAGTAAGTGCTGGAAAACAGGAAAGCAGTCAACCGAAAAAAGTACTTTACCTATCAATAGCATGCAATTTCAAGAAAGAGAAAGAAATAAAGAAAGCAGAACCGTTTATTTAAAAAACAAATTGATTCATGAATGTACATATCATATGGCACATCGGAACAGAAGTACGACAGTAAGTTAGTACAGTAAGTAAGTAATAATATACAGCATGTACATAATACAGTAAAACTGTATGTAAGTAATAAATTAGATACAAAAATAACCGAATAACAGATATAGTTTTATATGCATATAATATATGGAATACATCTAGGTAAATAATATTTGGGCTATATCATATCAGACTATGAGATATATACATCAGTACCAAACTACGGGAGTATGTTTCAACTCAAAAATAATTTCAAACATATCTCTTCGGAAGTAATCTAATATACTTTTTTCAGTACTAGAATACATCGGCCAATGCACAGGACACAAAACGGCGGCCAATACACACGACACAAAACGGCGGCCAATACACACGACACAAAACGGCGGCCAATACACACGACACAAAACGGCGGCCAATACACACGACACAAAACGGCGGCCTGGACAAACTCCTTCAGATGTGGCCACAGTTCCAAACCCCTCTCAGCAACACGAACATTCTCCAGCCATCTGCAAAAAAACAAAAACAAAGTGTGCATGTGTGTGAGTGAGTCAGAGAGAGAGTCTGAGTCTGAGAGAGAGTCAGAGAGAGAGTCTGAGTCTGAGAGAGAGTCAGAGAGAGAGAGTCTGAGTCTGAGAGAGAGTCAGAGAGAGAGAGTCTGAGTCTGAGCCATCTGCCAGGGCTCTGTGCTACGTAAAATTGGATTCCATGCTACCTTTAGGCTTCCATGCTACGGACTCTTTGCTACCAGGACTGTGTGATACATTTTGGGACTCCATGCTACACAGCCCGGGATTCTGTGCTACCTTGAGGGCTCTATGCTACATGCGTTTTTTTTGTAGGGAAGACACCACCGATAGCCAAAGAATGGCAAGTCCGACCAGGTCAGGTCGAGCTGGCCAAGTTCGAATCATGAGGTGGTGCAGCTCTAGGGATGCCAAGTCCGACCAGGTTGGGTAGAGGTAGGCCAAGTTCAGGTCCTGATGTGATGCAGGCCAAAGAATGGCGAGTCCGACCAGGTCGGGTCGAGATAAGCCAAGTTCGGTACTGAGGATTGCAAGGCTAAGTCCAAAAGCCATTAAGGGAACCGTCTAGTCAGAATCAAGAAAATGGCCGTCCCATTTTTTGTATGGTATCTAGATCTATGAAATTTTGCATACGTATGTATTTTAGAAAATGAATAAGGGTTATATTGGGCACTTTTTCCGTTTTTGCCATAATTACGGAGATAACGAAAAATATGGAATGAAAAAATGGGGTATATTCAAGCCACTTCTTCTCAAAAAGTAGTCATCGTAGAGAAATGATTTAGGTATCATTGAATGCAGAAAGAGCTGCTGTATAAAGAGTCAGAGGATTATTTTGAAACTCCCAATAATTTATTTGTTATGGAATTTAAAAAAAAAAATTTCAAGTGTCATTCATTTTTCCGTAGATTTTTTAATGTAACTGAAAATCTTCTGTGAATTTCAATATAATCCTCTGACTCTTTATGCAGCAACTCTTTGCGCATCTAATGATACCAAAATCATTGCTCTACGATAACAACTTTTTGAGAAGAAGAAGCTTGAATGATGACATTTGTATTGCTCAGAAAACGCGTTTTAGTGCCGAGACAGGTTTCTTTTGTTTGCAAGCTACATTTCTTGGAGAAATTGGTAGTGTTGACGTTTTGAATATCATTTTTGGAAGTTATTGTGGTTCCTTGAAGGAACCAGTACCACAAGTGGTACCAAAAATGTCTAAAACGCACCAGGAGCATAAGCTGGGGCGTCCTTGGCATCCTCGTAGGCTCCTCTTACAGGATATGGAAGCGCCACGCAGAGCCAAACGCTTGTATCACTACATTAGTACCGAGCAATCAACGTCAAATCCAGAAAAATCTTGATCTGCTATCGAAACAAAGCCATCTAAATCTGAATAAATGGTCGGTCTGCAACAACTAGATCAGCTAACGTGATATATCTACGCAAGCAGATCGGGCGAGCTACCAATCACCCTCTTTCCCCCCGAGGGAGGAAGGGGTGGAGGTACCGAGAACTCAACTTGCCAAATCTAAAAAATTTTGATCTGCTAGCAGATGAATGCATATCTAATTATGAACAAACCGTCGGTCAGCAACAACTAACTCAGCTGATTTGGCACATGTGCAGTAGCATGCTGAGCGAGCTTCCCCCACCCTCCTTCTTCCTCCTGAGGGAGGGAGGGGTGGAGGTACCGAGAATTCGACATGCCAAATCTCAAAAGTTTTGACTTGCAAGCAGATAGATGCATACCTAATTATGAACAAACCTACAGTCAGAGGCAACCGGCCAAGCTCGTGTGGCACATCTGGGCTAGCTGGCCGGGCGAGCTTCCCCCCACCCCCTTTCTTACTCCCGAGGGAAGGAGGGGTAGAGGTACCGAGAATTCAACATGCCAAATCTCAAAAGTCTTGACTTGCAAGCAGATAGATGCATACCTAATTATGAACAAACCGACACTCGGCACCAACCAGCTGAGCTGACGTGGCATATCTGGCCGAGCGAGCTACCCTCCACCCTCCTTTCAAACCCCCATTTGACCTACTTGGGGAGACGGATCGTTCTGACGCTTTGCAGGAATGAAGTTTAGGACTTTCTCAATCAAATAGAGCAATAAAAAAATAATATGATGGATTTTGGATTTTTGACTGGTCGGTGCCCTTAAGTGGAGCATATGTTCACTTGGGCGGAGTTTGAGGTGTGATCTTGGCCGGAACTTCAATGATGATGTCACTTTTAAGAGTGTTACCATCGGTATTGCCATTTTGGGCGATCTCGCCCAGGAATCCCTTTAAACCGATATCTTTTTTCGGCTTTTGCGATGGAATTTAGATGGAATTGAGCGATCCTTTCTTCGTTTCCAAAGTCCATTGGCTTTGGTTAAATGTTCAGAACTCACGTAGGGGCAAATGAGTTTCCAAAACGCCTCGAAACGTGCAAAACCCAGTGGGCGGCCGACCCCGGCTGATCCCTTTCTATTACAAGCATTGTAGTACAAGCATTGTAGTGCCCACCCGCCCAAGCGTGCCCACTGCATAGCGTTCCACGTTATATAGCGATCATTTTCTGACACGCCCCTTGCTCTGATTGGATGGAGGCCTTGGATGGGCGTTCCGGGCCTGAGGGTTTCCTAGCACCGCCAGAGTGATCCACCCAAAAATAACCCGTGCTTGGGTTATTGAAATAACCCGAATAATCACCTCGGGATCCGAACTTTACCTTTCTAGACCCAACCTGGTCGGACTTGACATTCTTTCAGTACCATCACCTCAGGGTCAAAACTTTACCTTCCTCGACTCAGCCAGACCTCGAAAGTTATGCCGAAAACGAAAGTTCTAAGTGGGACCTATACCTTTTTTCGGTTCAGAGTGTGGCCTTTTGTCGGTGGAAAATGATATCTGCCTGGCAGCTAAAGAGAGAGAGAGAAAGAGTTGATAAATTATGCATGCATAATAGTAACACTCCAACTCAGAATATTTCAAATAAAAATTGACAAATGAAGTGAACATGAAACCTCTATCTTTTCAGTGATTTACATATGCTTGTTATGCAAGATGGCATCTTCTTGCCTACCTGTGGCTGCAGTATTGTAGAGGGAAATCTTCAGCTCCAGTGTACTTCATGAAATCCGCACGTCGAGCAGACGAGTCCTTGAACAGCCAGTGCAAGGAGTTCATCCATTGTTGCAGGTCCCAGCCGGTAGCAGCATGGCCAGTTTTGAAGGCGTTGTGGATGGTGTGCAGACCACAAGAACCGACGTTCAGAAGTGACATGCCATGCACACGTAGGATCTGTTCCTAAACAGAGCAAAACAAAACTTAGGATTTAAAACTAATAAAATAGTAGGTATGTTTTACTACAGAATATATTTATCGAGAACAGTTACACATACCTACCAGACAAACATCACAAAAAAATTGTTTTTGTAGTCACATGAGTGCGCATTCTAAACTAAAACACAAAACTACACCAAGAAAGTCCAAAGTTTACCTGCATCATCCCATGCAGCTTGAGGTTGACGTTTGGACCATCCATGGAAATCTGTATAAGCTTTCCGAGTCCAAACTCGTGGCACTGTGGAAGCAGCTCTTCAAACAGGTCCTCTGCCGTTGCATGCCCCATGAAGTGGGAGCCAAAGTAGCGTGTGGAAACCTGTGTAAATAAAAATTTAAAAAAAAAATCATTAGAACTCCTAGACCTACACTAACACTGGCTCTGTCTCACGGTCTCTCTCGCAGCAAATTACCAATAGTGAATACAACGTGAATGTCAAACAGAACATAGTTACTGCACACTGGTATAGTAGTATAAGTTTAACAAGAGGGTAACCAACTAGAGTAAAGGATTTATGATACTGATTAGAGAAAATGAACATACCTTGCTGTCGTCCCAAAAACGGACATGACCATCAAGCTGTTTCTTCTGCAGCTCCTCATTCAATGCCTCATCGAAGAGGAGGACGAAACCGTCTGCAGTTTTGGCCCTCTCCTTCAGCACACTTGAGAAATGAGGGGCCAGTCCAAATGTTGTCAGATAGGCGCATTTCTTTTCACTCATGGTGAACTTGCTGGCTGTGGGGGAATCCTCAAACATTGAGGCGAAAAGCCAAGGAGTCTGGTTTGAGCACTTGAAGGACAGGTGCGATGCTACTGTCTTCAACGCCCAAAGCGTCTCGGCCTTCAGGACTTTGTCCCTTTGCACAAAGTCAGTTAGAGCTGTTTTCTTGCGACAGCACTGACAGGTGCAAGTTTTGACTGATGGCGATGAAGTAGAGGTACTAGCAGACTCTGGTACTGCTGGCACGGTCTCACTGCTCTCAGTCTGAGCCTCCGAACTGCCCTCAGCAGGCGTCGGAGGATCGGTCGATGGTTGGGAAGTCACGAAAAAATCCCCGATCTTCGGGTTGGCAAGTCTCGTCGTCTGAGCTTTCACGTTCTTGGCATGCTTTGTTCCTTTTGCATGACTCCTCACCGCCGCTATTCCATTGTTGGCGATGTCGAACTCCGACTCGCACGCGGTGCAAACCGCCATTGTTTTCAGTTTGGGATGCGGTGCTATCCATTGTTGAAAGTCTTTGTCTCGCAACCACAAGTTGTTGAAAGAACAACTGCCTGGCATGACGATAATTCCTCAGCTCAGTCTCGGCACCGTAACTCTAGTCACACACACACGGGATGGTCAAGACCGATGATAAAAACTCAGCTCGAAAATGTTCAACAGTGGCGACAGGTCAACAATGGTCCGAGCGAGCGCGTGTCTTCAGTCACACTGAGCGCGTTTGGTTTCACGTGACGCCTGAGAACCAATCAAAATCGCGGACACTAAAGACGTAGCTGTATCAACCAATCAGAGCCCAAGTAACACTCGAAGGTTACTGACAACGCCTCGCTCAACGCGGACCAAACGGAACGAAAATTTTCAACAGTAAAATTTTCTTTCCACGAAAATCCTAAAATTTCATGACTTTCAAGGACCATTTTTAAAATTCCACTACTTTCGAGGCCTTGAATTTTATTTTCGAAATTCAACTACTTTCCATGCTTCTCCATGCCTGTACGCACCCTGGATTGGAAAATGTTCGCTGCTCAGCACTGAATGGAGTACTGCGAGTTGCACGTCTGGTGTAATATCAGGGGAGGTCTGGGTGAAATCTGTTGTTCCTGCGGTATGGGTGGACAAGTTTTATTGGCCCCCTCAACCTAACGGTGTTTTTAGAGCTCGGTGTCAATTCACGGTAAAGCAGTAGAAAACCTACACAACCCAGACCTCAACAGTTTCCCTCCAATTTATGTTTGCGATCTCGGTGCCGCTTCAAATTACTACTTGAACTAGTAGAATAGTCACACAGCTCCCATTTCAGTAGATTCCCTAATCTGTGCTTGCTGCTTTGGTGCCGTTTCAATTTGCTAGACCAACGAGTTGAATAGTCACACAGCTCACACTTCAGTAGATTTCCTACTTTATGCTTGCTAGATTGGTGCCGATCCAAATTACTACTCGAACCAGTAGTATAGTCACACAGCTCACATTTCAGTAGATTTCCTAATTTATGTTTGCTGCCGTGGTGCTGTTTCAATTTACTAGCCCAACAAGTAGAATAGTCACAAATCTTGCATTTCAAAAGATTCCCTAATTTATGCTTGCTCCCATGGTGCAGTTTCAAACCACTACTCCAAGTGGTAGGATAGTCACACAGCTCACATTTCAGTAGATTCCCTAATTTATGCTTGTGAGCCCTGTGCATTTTCATACAATAATTATTCATAGTAAAATAGTCACAGAGCTCGCACTTCTGAAGTGTCCCAATACTGTACTTGCTGGCTTGGTGCACCTTTAAGGAGACCATCCCAGGCCCTTGCCAGATCCTGTCGATGTCATGGTCATTTTGCATGTTTTTGTTGTAGAAGGACCCTTAGGTGGTAGACTATTCGTTCCTAAAATTTTATGGCGCTACGACAATAATTCCCCCCCCCTCCCGGGGGAGGGGGGTGAAGGGACCAAAATATTTCAATTTTCCCGATTTTGACCCCATATAAAAAGAGAACAAATGGGAAATGGAAAAAAGCCGAACGAGCGTTTGTTAGAAATGTTCCAAGGATTCTAAAACTGCATTTTTTTTTGTTCTAGCATCAAAACTGAAGGAGGAGTCCCATTTTGAAATATCGATATCAATGAAAAGCACCCAAATTTTTTTTTAACTTTTTCCTGATTTTGACCCCATATATAAAGAGAACAAATAGGAAATGGAAAAAAAGCCGAACGTGAGTGTGTTAGAAATGTTTCAGGGATTCTAAAACTGCATTTTTTTTTGTTCTAGCATCAAAACTGAAGGAGGAGTCCCATTTTGAAATATCAATATTAGTGAAATATCAATACCTAAAAACCAATATGTCAAATTTTTGCAAAATCTAAGGCCTGAATCAAAAAAATGAATAGAATCAATCGTGTTTCTTTTCAAAGGTTACATATCATAGTCAAATTTCATAAGAATCAGACTGAAAAAAGAAAAATTTTTTTTTGATAAGAGTAAAAATTTTTATAATTTTTTTTTTTTATGAAATCACAATTCACAGTTTGAATATGAAGTTATGTATGGAAAGTATCGAAATAAAAATTAAAACTGCATTCAATTACATCAATTGTTCATTATATTACACTTCAACACAAAATTTTATTTTTTGCTTATACCCAGCACTTTGAATTTTCAACATTCATCCTGCGACTAGTTCTCGAGTTTTGATGCTAGAACAAATCCAAAGACAGTTTTAGAATCCTTGAAACATTTCTAACAAACGCTCGTTCGGCTTTTTTCAAATTCGAATTCTTTGAAAAAATATATAGCTCTAAGCCCAAAAAATTGTTGCTGATTTTTGAAATTTTAAAAATTTTTGAAAAAATAGAAAAAATTTGAATTTGAAAAAAACTGAACGCACGTTTGTTTGAAATGTTCCAAGGGTTCTAAAACTGTCTTTGTTTTTGTTCTAGCATCAAAACTGAAGGAGGAGTCCCAATCTGAAATTTCAATAAAAATATACCAAAAACACATTTTTCGTCAAAAAAAAAAAAAAGTAAGGCCTAAATCGAAAAAATGACAGGAGTAAAAAAGGTTTACTTTTACAAAATACATATACTGGCCAACTTTCAAACGAATCGGACTAAAAAAGTTGAAAAAGTGGGATGGTCTCCTTAAGTTACGTCCAAACGCGGTGGTGAATGCACACAGGTCACGCTCGAACAGATAACCGTTGCTGTGCTTCCTTTGATGTTTCTGAACATCACCCTTGTACGCTGAGGAATAGTCACACAACTCGCAATGGTAAAAATTTTTCACCTCCTGTTTTGCATTTGCATGTCGCTTCATTAAATTCTTTTCAAAACATGAACCCGATTTCGACATCATTCCCACATTACGCTTCACCTCCAAACGCAGTTTTGATTTATTGGAATGAAGACCAGAATAACTAGAAGACTCGTACTTGAAATCAAGCCCTAATTTATGCTCATCCAGTAGGTGCAATTCAAGTTCGTCCTTCCGAGTACTCGAGTAATCACAATGTGCACACAGGAGGCGTACTGATTTGAGTGTGTCTGAAGGGTTGACCTCAACACCACTGCCGCTACCCGACGCGGCTGACGGTAGCGAGTCAGCGCTCTCTTGAGATGCTGCAGCTGAGCTTTGATGAGCAGCCCTTGTGTTGCACGCACCAAAGCTGCCTTCCCTCGACTCGTCCTCTGCTTCTGCTTGCTCTGTACGCGCCTCAGCACAGGCATTGTCTACTTCTTTCTTGAAAGTGAGGGCAAAGGGGGCCGCGCTTATTTGGTTCTGGAATCAATAACTTGAGTTATTTGTTAGCACACAAACATTACATTTCCGAATGGGCATGAATATCCATTCAATATGAACTGCAAACACTGACACCTGTAATACAACCAAAATTTAGTTTTTATAATGTTCAATTTAAGGAGAACTTAGCTGAAACTAGGAAAAATCTATGCAAGAAAACTGACTATATATTGAATTAACACACGAACCAGACTATCAGCTGCCAGCCAGTTAGTCAGCAGTCTTCAAATCGACTATCAGTCAGTTGGAAATCTATTACTAGGAAAACAGTCACTCGGTCAATAAGTATTCATTTATCAATCAGTAGACAGTGAGCCAGACAGTCACTGTCAGTTGGTAGTCGTCGTCAGTGGCATTCTGTCCTGAGTTTTCGACTGCATACAGTCTACCAGAATACCAACTGACTGCTGGCTGATGGACTGTCCGGCATCAAGATAGAAAATTAAGCCAGGCACCCCTGACTCTACGGCAGACATCTTGCAAAACGACACGTAAAGACAGCAAGGAGTCAGACCAGGTTAGACAGGAAAGCAAGGAGACAGACTAGGTTAGACAGGACAGAAAGGAGACAGACTAGGTTAGACAGGACAGAAAGGAGACAGACCAGGTTAGACAGGACAGAATGGAGACAGACCAGGTTAGACAGGACAAAAACGAGACAGACCAGGTTAGACAGGACAAAAACGAGACAGACCAGGTTAGACAGGA
Organism: Morinoia aosen; assembly: GCA_030386875.1. Classification (NCBI taxonomy): domain Eukaryota; kingdom Metazoa; phylum Arthropoda; class Malacostraca; order Amphipoda; family Talitridae; genus Morinoia; species Morinoia aosen. Next base: position 39,562,246 of record CM059580.1, read on the forward strand.
CAAAAACGAGACAGACCAGGTTAGACAGGACAAAAACGAGACAGACCAGGTTAGACAGGACAAAAACGAGACAGACCAGGTTAGACAGGACAAAAACGAGACAGACCAGGTTAGACAGGACAAAAACGAGACAGACCAGGTTAGACAGGACAAAAACGAGACAGACCAGGTTAGACAGGACAGCAAGGAGACAGACCAGGTTAGACAGGACAGCAAGGAGACAGACCAGGTTAGACAGGACAGCAAGGAGACAGACCAGGTTAGACAGGACAGCAAGGAGACAGACCAGGTTAGACAGGACAGCAAGGAGACAGACCAGGTTAGACAGGACAGCAAGGAGACAGACCAGGTTAGACAGGACAGCAAGGAGACAGACCAGGTTAGACAGGACAGCAAGGAGACAGACCAGGTTAGACAGGACAGCAAGGAGACAGACCAGGTTAGACAGGACAGCAAGGAGACAGACCAGGTTAGACAGGACAGCAAGGAGACAGACCAGGTTAGACAGGACAGCAAGCAGACAGACCAGGTTAGACAGGACAGCAAGGAGACAGACCAGGCTAGACAGGACAGCAAGGAGACAGACCAGGCTAGACAGGACAGCAAGGAGACAGACCAGGCTAGACAGGACAGCAAGGAGACAGACCAGGCTAGACAGGACAGCAAGGAGACAGATCAGGTTAGGCGGGACAGCCACGAAGGAGTTCACAACATAAGCTTCATTTAGGTAAGACAGCAACAAAGAGCGTATGCGCAGAAAATAAAGTCAGGCACGATGGCTGCCACTAACCTCAGGGTAGACTAAGTTGCCTATCCTTTAATTCTAAGAACAAGCAACTTCGTAAGAAAATTGCAAACTTGAATTCCAACATAGCTGAAAACTACAGAAAACAAAAAACATTTTGATACAATATGAGTTACTAACATCAGCAACGACAAAACTTTAACCCATTGGTTCATTTCATGGATGACCGAAATGTTCAAATGCACGTTCTTCAGTCAGCAAACAGAGAAACTTAAAAAGGAGCTTTTCGTTCTTTGTTTGAAACATTTCCTGGAGACTGATTGTAGAATGGTGTTAGTTAATGGGTATAAAATTATATATTTCAATTATAATGTAAATTATCTGTCATTCACATATACAGTTGCGCACAGCGTGCATATGACAACGTGAACTTGAGCCTAGGTTATTTGTGTTGCAGAGCGTGCCAGGAGGAGTTTTAGAACCGACCAGTTACTTTCCCATTCTTCAGTCTGCTCTCATGCAGAGAAGTGCAATATTCCACTACGATTAGGCGATTTTAATGTAATATCTTCTTCATCAAATCAAATAAACGACTGAATTTTAGAATCTTTCCACATTTTAAAAGAAAATCCAGTTTGAACTCTTAGTCATTGACGGTCACTGTACAGCCAAGGCAACTCGTAGAATTTTGAGATAATTTTACTAGTAAGGGAACACTTCAAATAAGTAAAAATACTGAGAAAATTATTTGGAATAATGAAAATATTACAGATTTCAAAAGTCTTCTTACATTTCAAATTTGTTATTCATATGCTCTGAGCTCAAGTCATATGATGCGTGTAACATTTAATAATGTTTAATTCAACCTAAAAAGATTTTTTTGATGGCTATTAATTGTCTGATAATTTCTTGATAAAAAGTCATTTCATGATATTTAATGTAGAAAATCTAAGGCATCAAACAATCGTCTTGCCAAGCGCACGATTTCAAAAAAGCTTAATTCTTTATAGAGAATGAGAAGTAGACACTTGCTTATGGAAAAGTCCCAGGCTAAGTTAATTTTAATGATAAATCACAGTATTGATAAAATTTACCTAAGAAAACTTTTCTCTATGCTACTCAAGTTTCAGTATTCAAAGGGTTAAATGATTTGCAATCATCTTTTGTTTTACAACTAATGTAATATTGACACTGAGCATTTATATTTTCAACAATGAGTTGTACCTTTTGTGTGTTTAGCTTTTCTTGTCACATGATCGATTATTTTGATTTACATTTGACTAGTTTTATCTCTACTCTATTTCAGGTTGAAAATGACAAAGAAGGTTGAAACGTGCTTCATAATTTTATTCATTAACTTTCTTGAATATGATAATGATATTATGGATGAGTTTCTTTGCACTTATACTTATAAATTGGATTTGCAACAGGCAAACCATTCACATATATCCAACTCAAATGAAGGTTTACCAAGGCCAGATGCAGTGACAATACCTATTTGTACTTCCTCCTCCTTTGTCCCTACCTTAGAATGTGCCACTACAGCAGACGTAATTTACTTTAGTAAGACCCTTCATTTTCGGATGTTTTTCTCTTGCGTTCTCACAATGAAACTGGTAAATATTATTCAAACACTTTAATGAAATGATGGTTTGGGATCAAAACACGACAAGAAAACATAATATGAGGCAGAACCTATTTTATATTTTTTTCCAGTATTAATAAAATGTGACTAAATTTATTCATGATTTTTTTAGTTTGGTTTAATTTATTAGTTTAAGCCTCCCTATCCACCAAGAAGGCTATCCAAAGAGAGGAAGGATGAAGGCATCGTTAAATATGGAGTATAGGGAATGCGGAATCTATGCAAAAAGGGGAAAGAAACAGTAAGGTGAGAAAGAAGATTATGAAACAATATCAAAGTCGAAGAAGAAAGTAGTAGGTGCAGAAAAACAGGTAGCAGTGAACAAAAAACGGTGGTCCTCAACATAACGAAAACATTTTATTTCAACAAAAAGAAGGCCTACCGAACTCTGAGCTGAGGCCCTCACATATTCTCCATGGGAGTGCTAATCCCCATACATACAATAGTTGTATCCCCCTGAGGGGCAAAGACTTTTGTAAAATCCATCATAAACAATTATGGGGCTATGAAGGATCTCAGTAGCAGCAATGGAATAAACATAACTGGAGTCAAAGTGATTATACGAATATAGGAGAGCAGTGTTTAAATTCCACAATTTGAACAATAATGCAAAGATCAAATGAATTTGAATTATAGCATTCTCGAGAAGAGCAGGCAACCAACTGACGCACCGGAGGTTCCTGATGCCAGTCAATGGGCTCCTCCTTCACTGTGATGTCCTCCAGCTCATCGTCAGGCACTTCATTTTTGACTTTCTTGGTTATTGGAGGATTTTCACTTTTTGGAATGGTAGCTGCAAAAAGATGAAAATATTTACAGGTAAAATCACAAAGAGCTTGAAAATATGTGTTTCATTATTGATATATCTCCAATAGATGGAAAATAGCTAACATTTGAACTTTCAACTTGAGTAAGATGAAATTAATTTATTTCCAGGCCCATCCTTGAATGCTGCTATTGTTAACAAAATCGTTCAACACTTTGACTGCACCTACTAAATATTAAGTTCAAGGCCAAACTCAAATTTTAAGTCAATTGTAGCAAACTATTTTGAAAATACCAAACATGAACTGGATCGTGCTTTCATTTAGCTTTGATTAAGTATTTATGAAAATTGAAAGATTAGATTAGATTGTAAGTTAGTTTCAGACTCCCTAACCGCTACAAAAAAGTGCGTATCAAAGAGAAGAAGGAGCAAGGCACCATTTAGCATGGATATTAGGAAATGGGGAATCTATGCAGAAGAGTCATAGAAACAGTAAGTTGGGAAAGAAGTTCATGAAACAAGATAAAAGTTGAAGAAAAAAGTAGTAAGTGCTGAAAAACAGGACAGCAGTGAACCGAAATAGGTGGTTCTTAACATATCAAAAATATATTTTATTTCAGCAAAAAGAAGGTTTACCTAACTTTCAGCTCGGGCCTTCACATAGTCCCCCTGGGAGTGCTAATTCCCATAGATACAATAGTTGTGTCCCCCTGAGGGATATGAAAATTGAATTTGCAACCACTGTTTGCTCGGCAGCATTATGAAAATTAGCTCCGTCTACCACTGATGGCGCACAACGCAGTGAAAGTGTTAAACAGTACAAACGACTCGGAGAAAATTTGTACCAAACACAAACAAAAAGGTTTCTCATTGTAGAGCTCTTGCTGTCCACTCAATTTTTAGTTCAAAGTCTTTTATTCATATCTGCTATGTAATGACAATAGTTACAGAAACCCACAAAGCTTAGGTGCAAATAATGGTACAGAAGTAGAAAACTTCAGAGTCTTGGATAACACAGCTTGCAACATTAGTGAAAATTGTAGCATTTGAATGGAACAGATTAAAAAAACGCCAAAGAATGAAAAACGAAGCCACATAAACATTAGCAGTAATACTTAATACAAGCAAACCAGTAATACTTAAAGGAAGTGAGATTTATAATGAGTATACAGGCTACATAAGTACATATCTAAGCCACAAATAGATTCCTGCAAACTAGAGTTGCTGATTTTTGATAAGTAGCTAGTGTTACAACTGACAATGTCTGCCCAAAGAGGGCAGATACTATCAGAACATTGCCCAAAATTAAGCCAAAAAATCATACATGTCTCCAAAGAGTAGTAGGTTCCAAGGTGCACTGAAGGAAAACATCTTTAGAGCCATTAGACAGTATTTCTACATCCTAATAGGCTATATCAAACCGTTTGCTCTCATGTGCATTGTTTTCACCAGTAAGTCAATCTTTGGCCCAAATTGTCCCATGTTACCATTTACTACACTATATAGCACTTGAGCGTTTTGGATATTTCAGATCTTCAATTGTTTGACAATTTTAAAATCAAATTATGTTAGGAAATTTTTCTTAAAAATGAATAGAATAAATTCTGATACATTCCAGGTCTCTCTAAATGCAACCAAACAAGAAAGGGTTTATGGAACAAGATTTAAGTTAAAATTAAAGCATTAACAGCTGAAGAAAACGACAGCAGTAAACTGACCAAAGATTTCAAGACAATCAAGAGTTTTACAAGACCGTGATCTGGCTTTAGTTGTGGAACCCATTTCTGAACGTGTTGTCAATTTATGATCAGCAGTACACAAGAAAAAATCATTTCACTTATATTAGAAAAAGAAAAAGTGACTCCTAACAAGCACTGAGGCATGAACACCCTTACAGTAAGTAAAGGCATTTATATATCACAACACAACATCAGCCAATTTTGAAACAGAACTTTCACCAGCACCTATCCCATTGTAATATAACACAACTTTGCAACACGGAAATTACCTTTATGCTTTTTGATGTCAAGTTACCATTAACAACAGCTGAACGTTTGCTAGTAGGACTAAACTTTTGAACATCATGTTTGTTTTGAAATGCTAATTTGGAGCAGTTGTTCACTACCAGTTCCCACAATGGATGTTCTTGCTGAGATTGGAAGCAAATCCTTCTTTTGAAAGACTACACCTGTACAAAAGACCAACATCAATTCATGAAATAGCAAGGCAATACATATCCACTGTAACAAGTTTACTGAATGTGATACTTGAGTAGCACACAGAGCACACACAAACCTTCAAAAATCTGCAAAGAGTGAGCTTCTGACCCATCATACATGAAACTAAAATGAATAAGCAATCCCCTCTAGGGCTATCAGTTTGTGAATTAGATGAATTAGCTTCCACTTTACATACATTTACAGAGATTTGAAGGTAATCACAGAACATGATGAAAATCTAAAAATTTAAAATCCATTTATTCATGGAAAGTTCTTGAGAACTGGAATACTTCATCTTTTGAATCAGTGTTTTTCCACCAGCATTACATTCCACTAATTTTATTAAAACAGACAAAAACACCACAAAATTACAAGCCCCAGAGGGGCAAAAGGAACAAGAAAGAAATTGGTGGTTCTTAGCACAGAATGCATGACACTTGTAAGATAGGCAACTTCATCTGCATTTTTGAATTCATCATTAAAATGTGCTTTTGCCATAAAAAACTGATGTCATCCTAACTTTATCTTAGTCATGTTTCAAAGTTTAACCAGCTGTACCAAGTTTAACAAGCTGTTTAACCAGCCAGGTACCAACTTGTCACTGCATGTAATGTTCTACTACCATTCACACTAAACAAATGTAAATTAATAAATGTACAACATTTGCAATGAGACAACAATTCTACACACCTATGTAGCATGTATAAGTGATGTAACCAAAAAAATCAAATGATTTGAAACAATGTTGTGATCGCTGTGTTTAAGCATTTTTCCTAACCATGTCGCTTTTGTGCAGCTTTCAGGCCATATAAATGAAAGACATTGAGTTATATATATTAATTTGTGAATAGCTGTGCCCCAAAGTCATCGGTTTTGTGTAAATGGTGTAATGGTGATTTGTCACCGGAGGGGAACTCCGAGTCGAGGAACCTCATGTGTTCGTGTATATACGTGTTCGGCATAAACATTGTGAACCCACCCGACTTTCTGTTCCTTGTGCTGACAACAGTGGACAACGTATCAGTGTGTAGGGTCCTCATGAACGGCAGGTGCTACCATGAGTTACGATCAGTAGGCTTTCGTGTTGTGAGCATGCTTTGCGGCGGTGCGAGTCACGACAACAAAGAACAAATGAAGCTGCCTTAAATACTTGCACACCAAATCCACGGGTGAGTGGGTTTTGTGAAAAGAACTTCAACAAATCTTGCAGCATAAATGCAGTAAAGCAAAAAATCCCTACCTCACAAACAGACCAGAAACAAGACTCACAATGCACCATGTCCTCTGCTGCAGCTTCCTGCATGATGGAGTCTTGGCTGCAACACAGCCTCTCTACTTCAGCGTCTGTCAGGTTGTGCACCACAACCTTCACACGCTTCATGCTTGAAGACCAGGCCACACTGCACAAAGTGTAACTGAGGATCAGCATTGAAGGTTTGAGTATCTAAGAGGACAGGGCACAAGAAGATTAGATTAGATTATTAGTTGGTTGAAACCTCCCTATCCTCAACAAATAAGATCCAAAGAGAGGAAGGAAGAAAGCACCATTTAGTATGGAGCCAAGGGAATGTGGGATCTATGCAGAAAGGGCATAGAAACAGTAAGATGAGAAAAAAATTCATGAAACAAGATCAAAGTTGAAGAAGAAAGTAGTAGGTTCTGAAAAACAGGACAGTAGTGAACCAAAGAAAAGGGGTCTTTAACATAACAAAAAAAAAAACATTTTATTTCAACAAAAAGAAGGCCTACCTAACTTTCAGCTTGGGCCCTCACATTTTCCTCCTGGGAGTGCTAATTTAGGGCACAAGCATTTGCATATCATTACAAGTAGCATTTTTTGGCCATACAGTGAGTAATAAAACTTGTTTTGCTAAATGATGAATGTTTATTGTGAAACAGATGATTAGGACAAGCCCCTATAAATAAAGCCCCAAAAAAATATAATGCAATATGAAAATGCAAGAAAAATCCATTCCAGTTCGTTTGGATTTCTCAAAATTAAACTTGAAAAAAAAAGAAGCAGAAGAAAACAAATAAGGGAACAATGTATTCATGCCAAACAAGGAAAAACGCATTGACTAAAAATGAAATAAAGCATCTGAAAAATGAAATGAATGTAATCATGGTGACTACTGATATTTCATTTCCAAATTTTACTACTTTTTACTACTTTTTACTACCTCCAATGGAAAAAAATTACTACCTTTTTTTTACACAATGAATGTTGTCCAAATGTCTAGAGGTAAGTAATTGGCCCATAATGAGTAATTTGAGTCAATAATATACGCAATACCAAAGGTTCTAAAAAGCTCCAAGTTTCTTAATACGTAAAATACTTAATACTAAATGGAGCAACCGAAGCTTTACGGTAAAAAGTTACCTACATTTTTAAGGTACCCCATCCTAAATGGACTTCAACAAAAAAAGTTTGGCGAAGACCTTGTCTTAACATCTTTCAACTCTGATGAAAACAGTTCATCATATGGAAAAAATAAACTGACTGGAAACTAGTAGACACCAGGGGAGTGTCAGATCCCTTTACAGCAGGGTAGAATATCAAAGAATTTCATGATGACCAAACACTATGGCACTTCGGAAATATGAGTTTGTAAACTATTTCTATCGTACCTCAAAATCTGATTCGGCATCCTGATTGTGATCAATAATAACAAATAGGTTATGAACATGTCATATTACGGAATCAAAACGAAAATGCAAATTTTATGTAGCGTTCCTATATACATTTAGTAGAAGAATGAACTTCGATTACATGGAGCATCTCCATGCTATGATGACATCCTGGAGGAAACTGAATCGCCATGCCTACCAAAAGGAACTTCAGAGGAACTAAACTCTCGTTCAAATGATGACAAATTGTATCAAAAGATAATTTTTTAGCATAATTCTTTCTGTATTTGGACATAAATTAACGTCACTGGAAAAAACTTACAGCTTTACAAAGAGGTAATTCAGAAAAAAACATTTATAGTTTCAGTAAATCGTTGTTTCCCCAAATCAAAGTGGACAGAATAAACTCGTCTTTTCACAGGAAAATACTGCTCACCATCAAGCTCAGGTCCAAAAAAACACTTTCTGGATATAAATGAACTGCGGAAAAGTTCCTTTGACGTCATTGTAATGTTTCTATCCCGCCGCAACAACTTGGGAGAGTGAGTATATTTTTCTTGGAATAAGAATTGGAAGGCTACATCAAGTTTATAATAATCAAGACTTAACCAGTCAAATATATGACTTTGAATTAAACATTATTCATTAGGAGGAATTAAAATTTAATAAGTTTGATTCATAACTTACTCATCTGAAATTGCAGCAGGACTCACTAAAAGCTAATTGAGAATAATTTTATTTCTGTGCTTACGTTTGCGAATAAAATACTTTAATTTTTGAGTATCAAGTGCACAAAAATTACATTAGTCATTAGTTTTAGCCTCCCTACCCAGCAACAAATGCGATCTAAAGAGAGGAAGGCACCGTTTAGTATGGAGTTAAGGAAACGCGGAATCTACGCAGAAAGGGCATATAAACAGTAAGTTAAGAAAGAAGATTATGAAAAAAGAGCAAGTTGAAGAAGAAAGTAGTAGGAGCTGAAGAACAGGACAGCAGTGAACCGAAAAAAGGTGGTCCTTATCATAACAAGAGCATTTTATTTCAACAAAAAGAAGGCCTACCTAGCTCTCAGCTCGGGCCCTGACATTTTCCCCCTGGGAGCGCTAATTCCCATAGAAACAATAGTTGTATCCCCCTGAGGGGAACAAGTGCACAAAAAGAACAATTATGCCAACTATGCTATATGTATATCTTACGGGCAACTGCATCCACTAAAGATGAAATCCAATAAAATGTAATAGTTATTTAGTGATAAGTACAACTACCTATTTAAAAATTTTGGCTAGTTGTTAATGTTTATTCATAAAATTTGAAAAAAAAGTTCACAAGATGTTTTACATTTAAAAGAAACGTAATTCTTAATAAAATATTGAGGAAAATCCTTTTTCTTTAATCGAATCTTCATAAGGAATTTAAAAACGAGAAACACTGCTCGTAAGTTAAGCATTATTTAATATTACACATCGTCAAATCTATAAAACGTTTCGGAGTCCTGCTCCATCCTCAGTAAGTACAGTCTGAAAAAAACTGAAAAAAACACAAGTTCGTCAGACATGTTAAGAAAAAAAATTGATAGAAAATCTCATGTAAAAACTTTCAGCGGATAAGAACTATTCATACTGCTTAAAACCGGTTTTTCTTTGGCTATATATAATGATTCTAAAATTCTTATTTCTGAATCATTGAAAGCATTGCACAAAATTTCAAAATGGTCTTCAGCGACTCTAGCACCACACTGCTCTGCATGGAGTCGCACAGACGAATGAGGCGGTTGTGCAAGAGGCCTCCATGTACGATAACTAACTCTACGATGTTGGGCAATCCTTATATAATACGGCAAAGTCCTCATACCGACATAGCCTGATGTACACTGTACACAACTAAATTTGTAAATTAAGGATGCCCTCATTCGCTTCGGAAGCACATCTTTATACCAAAAAATGAGCCTATTTTAAATGAATTGACAGAAATTATGCATAATTTTACATCAGGAAAGTAGCGATGGAAAAGCAACTCCAAATCTCTGGACATCTTCTCAGACAACTGGCCAAAGAAAGGAAAACTGCAACACAAACGTTGTACAGGGTCAACATCGTCTCTAACTTCTGAATACTTTTTTGCCAAAAACCTCACAACATTAGTGTAGATTAAGGAAGAGGGAAACCCGTTGTTGCGGAAAAAAGAGTGCAAGAAATTGAATTCATTGTGAAGGTTGTTAAAATTGGAGCAAATATTGTAAGCTCTGTTTACAAGCGTCCTAATCACATTCACTTTGAACCTGAAGCTACAAAAGCTAAAATAACTCAAACCTAAACAGAGCTTACAATATTTGCTCCAGTTTTAACAACCTTCATAATGAATTCAATTTCTTGCACTCTTTTTTCCACAACAACGGGTTTCCCTCTTCCTTAATCTACACTAATGTTGAGAGGTTTTTGGCAAAAATGTATTCAGAAGTTAGAGACGATGTTGACCCTGTACAACGTTTGTGTTGCAGTTTTCCTTTCTTTGGCCAGTTGTCTGAGAAGATGTCCAGAGATTTGGAGTTGCTTTTCCATCGCTACTTTCCTGATGTAAAATTATGCATAATTTCTGTCAATTTATTTAAAATAGGCTCATTTTTTTGGTATAAAGATGTGTTTCCAAAGCAAATGAGGGCATTCTTAGTTTACAAATTTAGTTGTGTACAGTGTACATCAGGCTATGTCGGTATGAGGACTTTGCCGTTTTATATAAGGATTGCCCAACATCGTGGAGTTAGTTATCGTACCGGGAGGCCTCTTGCACAACCGCCTCAATTCAGCCTCATTCGTCTGTGCGACTCCATGCAGAGCAGTGTGGTGCTGGAGTCGCTGAAGACCAATTTGAAATTTTGTGCAATGCTTTCAATGATTCACAACTAAGAATTATTTTAGAATCATTATATATAGCCACAGAAAAACCGGTTTTAAACAGTATGAATAGTTCTTATCAGCTGGAAGTTTTTACATGAGATTTTCTTTCAATTTTCTTTTTTAACATCTCTGACAAACTTGTGTTTTTTTCAGTTTTTTCAGACTGTACTTACTGAGGATGGAGCAGGACTCCGAAACGTTTTATAGATTTGACGATGTGTAATATTAAATAATACTTAACTTACGAGCAGCGTTTCTCGTTTTTAAATTCCTTAATAAAATATAAACTATTTTACTTGACAAACATATATCAATCAAAGCTACTTGATATGCTTCCACAAGAAAATACGGTGCTATGCTATTCCATTTTTCCTTGAGATCGTATAATGCATATTTGATACGTTAGAATAAAAGATGTTAAATGTCGACCTCATAATCATAAATGCATCATTTTTAAATCCTTATTTCATTTTCAATACTGATTCCTGATATCACACATTCCTAATCTTGTATCTCAATGTAAATGCGCGTTAATAGAAGTGTTTTCAACAATGCATCGCCATTGGTATTACATTTTTTAAATTTACATTTATACGATTTATGAAACCTCGATTACTGCATCAAAGCGAAAGCCATTTTATTGTTTTCTTTCAATAATTTGTTAATAATAAAATGGCTCAAATGAACCTTCCATCATAAAACAACTAGATAACTTTCAGATCAAGCGGAATGAGAAGAAAAAGTGAACCACTTTTAATATTGTTTGCAAAAATTTGAAACTTTTTTCGATTTTGTGTGCTCCAATCCTAAAATTACACCCCACCTGTACAGGAATATTTCCCATAAATTGAGGCAAATTTCTGATTATGGGAAAAGTAAATTTAAAAAAATCTTCATACTCTATATAAATATGTAACATTACTTTAAATTTTCAGAGAATAATTCCACTCAACAATTTTTTTACTACCCTGAGGCAAATTTCACGACTTTTTACTACTTTTTTTACTACTCTCCAAATTTTACTACTTTTTACTACTTTACTACCTAGTAGACACCCTGGTAATGATATATATATATATGAATGAAATTGAACTCCAATCAATCAACTCAGGATAACTTTTATTTTTATTACAACATGGTCTTGAAACTCAGCGAAGCTGAAAAACCTGAATCTTCTATCAAAAAAATTCATAAACAAACCAATATGCCAAAAAAGAGTAACATGCTCAACATAAATTATATGTTAGCCTAGAGACACAAAAAAATATGAGCAAAGCAAAACTGAACAATGCAGCAACACTTACCAGATCTGCACTTGGTTATAACATGTGAAGTTATAGCTCTGCAAAGAAACACTGCCCTAGTTTTACTATAAAGTTACTGAAAGAGGAATAAGACAGTGCATTGTGAAATTATTTAATCACAAAAATACAGCAAAATTAAGAAATGCAGAACTACCAATAAACACTTGAAGAACACACACTTAAAAACTATTACTTGTATATAAAGTAAAACATCTATTGAAGGAACTAGAGCAAACACAACCTATTCAGACTCATGCAAGCTGAATGTTGGACACTCAAGAGACATACATGGGGACATGTTTTATGAAATTACTTATCAACATGGAGTAGAAATGTCTTCCAAATCCTCATTATGAGCTATATTTTATTGAGCACTAGTAGTTAAGTCATTTGTATCAGGTTCCAATGAAGGATTATAATCTCAACTTTCCCTGAATACCATGAGCAGGTCCATTTCCTAGCATAGGCAGCCACGGGTGGCTGCCATTTTGGAACTGATGTTGAGTGCATATCGATTTAAGTCTTCACTATTTGAGTAGTGCTGATATTTTTGGGTTATAACCTTTATTGTGTTATTAACTAAAACTTTCTAGAAGTGGGCTCAGGCTCGGTGGGGTTAGCATATAATAAATTACTCAATATATTGCAAAAAAATAACTTTTTCCTGCTTGGCCTGCTCGTTGCTTTGTTGGAACATCCTATCCTTTGGCGTGCAAAAGACAGTTCATGAGCAACGCTCCTATAACTTCAAAGTTGAATAACTCTAAAATAATGCATTGGCAAGCAGAATGTCATTCATGTACAACGTTCTTAAATGGGTTCCTTTAGTGATTCTTTGGAATGGAATTCTTAATTTCCGTGGATCCCCTAAAATCAATATTGACCAAATTTATTTCTACCATGCAATGAATCCTATTGAAGATGATCTGTTGAAAGTTTTCAACAAGCTGTCAGGCTCTGCCAGCACCCACTCCAATGATATACCATTCTCAATTTAAGTTGGTTCACATTCTCCTTATAGCTGAGCTGAATATGAGCTGATTTGGAATTTCTGTGGCCCAATTTTGCATATTTATCAACAATTTCATCACCTGCTATTCCAGAGTGAGAGGGAACCCACTGAAGTTGGATGTTGGGTGAGGCTTCTAGCAAAAGTCTTTGGATAATCCTACTAACAATTTTATATGATTGTCACGAAACTTATGCACGGTGTTGCGTACGTGGCGCTGATCAGGCGCCTCCACCGTGTTAGTTCGAATGGAGGACTTGAAACCTCCTTAGTAAGAGGGGAAAGATGAAAATACAGAACGGAAAACACAGAAAGAGGAAATGGTAGAACAGTTGGAAAAATAGAGAAAGTAACTACTGATCTGCTCACCCACACCAATACCTTAGTTCAACATGGGAAATGAAACACTCGGTTAATGGTACATTATTGATTACTTTATTTAAAGTTGACTAATGAACACGTGATTGGCATGAGACATTCTCTGCAAGCAAAGAAATTTGCGACACACAATATTAGCGAGAGTTACTGGCCCGCTTACCTTGTCACGCCAACACAACACACCAGCAAGAAACATATACTACACAATCCTAGGCAATCGCAGCGCGCGCGGAAGAAAAAAGCAGTCACCTATGGCCTATTATCCATGATTTCTCTTGATCGTTCCGAACGAAGCGTTTCAAAGGCATAACCCCGAGCTCCTCTTAAATTTCAGAGAGCCTGAACATTTTCTAAGCTCTATTGCTTGCATGACTTCCCTCTCAGTGTGACTGGTAGGCAGTAGGCCCTGGCACTTCAGCTTGGTGAGCGCCATATGGTCAGGTTTCTCTGCAACCCGGAGTTGCTTAGCCCACATCGTTGAAAACTCTAAGCCGCTCCACACTCAAACACCCGACCCCTCCTGGGAACAAGGATTATATTAAGTGACTACACTCCACTTGAATCTTTATTCCTTGCAATCCCCCCACTTCAAATCGAATTGATTGAATTTTACCCCCCTTTAATCCCCAAATCAATCATAAAATTTATTTATTTTCCTTCTAACAAATCACAAAGCATTCTGTTTCGGAATAAAAATGAAAAACATTTAGCCTACACTTCAATAGTTCAATAAGACACGAATATTCTGATTTCCCTCTAAGAAATAATGGAATAATTCTTTCATTCCCCACATTAAAGTGAAACTCTAAACACGAGAACAATTCAAGGATAATTTAAAATGAAAACCCAAAGAACTAATTTCAATATTAACAATGAAAATCACTGCGCCCCACCTAGACAACAACTTCGATTGCAATAAAAATTGTCAACCATTCCTACTTGAATCACTCCACACTAATTCATGAACACAAATAAGCTGCATGAGATTAGGATTCCTTCACTTTTTTTTTTACAAAGAACAAAGAACAATATCTCACCTCCCCATTGAAGAACTCGTATCCCTACATCCTGCACTGAGTCAGTAAATCGGCGAAATGGACCGGCTCGCAAACTCTCTGCGTATTTATGGTCCCCTCGAACAAGGGACGCGCATCGGCTAAGCGGAATGCGCGCGAAAATCCTCGCCCTGTAATTGGTTCGTTCTTACGCGTCACCTCACTATACTGACGTGTCCCTTACTTCAATCTGAAATTACTCCGCGCTTTACTCTCAAATACCAACATTCCTTAAGCTGGGTTTACACGGAGGGTGTCTTCCCCAGGGTGACGCCCCTACCCTACCCCTCTCACCCGCTCAAGCTTCCCCACTTGCGTTTAGACGGAGGGTGAGATGCCCAGGGCTGCCGAAGTTAGTGCGTTCAGCAAATATATGAGTTTCCCTTAGAAAAATGTATTTTAATTTCTCTGGAGGGAGAATTTTACTATGACCAACTTCAAAAAAGGGATCTATTGACTTCGAATGACAATAATTGCAAAATAAATGTAGGCAACCCCTCAAACTATGTCAATATAAATGAGATTTATTTTGGTGCTGCTGCAGAAAGCATTCTCCTGAGAAATGTCAACAAAATATGTACCAAAAAACTAGAAGAGTTTGGATTGAAAGATCTTAATAAATGTAATTCAATAATACCATATTCAATGCATTTCTCCAATTTTGCGAAAAAGGAGTAGCATGAAAATATCAATATGAAGTGGCGAGAACTGTTTGGTCAAGATGCTCCTTTCAAGACAAAAATTGTGTCTGAAAAATACTGGCACGCAGCTTTGTTACTCGCTGCTTCCCGAGTTCATGATGCAGCTTTTGTCAATACCGCAATATTTTGCAGCAGCTAGAAAAATTTTTCGACCCTAACTACATAATAGCAAAAAACAGGATTTCGTTAAAAAGAGCAAGACTAAATGCATGAATGAGATCAAAATCTACGTTAGAGAACACAGACTGCAAAAATTGGAACCACCACGGTAGCTTAGTCAACAAATTAAATAAAAAACATTGACAGATGAAGGAAGAAGAGGAGGAAAAAGTTTCATTCTAGCAGGAAAAGTAGGTAAAACCTTAAAATTTTCGTTTTATTGCTAGTTAAATAGATTTGGTACGCTCTAACAATTTTTGGTACGTTTTCATGAAGGTTTTGTACGATCATCAGAAAAAAAAAATCGGTAACCCTGGAGATAACAGTGACTGAGTGGGGATGTCGAAATGTAATTCAAGGTAAGTGCAGAAAAGAAGATACTATTTTTAACCTGTAAACTATTTCACAGAGGCCGGCATAAGATCAACGTATTCGTGGAGAATTCAAGAATTACTTCTTAAACGAAGGCCAAGTGCCTTGGCAGAAGCGAATGTGTCAATTGGTTTAATAAGGAATGGAGGCCAATCAATAAAACTTCGCGCAGATATAGCTCCTTTTATGACGTTATTTTTAATGCCCAAACTAAGGAATAACGAAATATAACTTGCCCAGCAGATGTTTATAGAGACCAAAATAAATGAAATATGCGCGATAGAGTCTGATAACAGGAAATAGAAATAAGTAACAAAAATTATATCAGACTAAGTCCTATCCCGAGCCATCTTGTGTTAATAATAGCATGACAGCGAACGATTTGTGTTACTATTGTTAGAGATAATTACTTTTGAACTAGATCGAAAATCATTTCAGCTACAGATCATTTCAGCGATAGTTCTTGATAAAAAAATTATATTTACAGCCGTAATAAATACAATCAGACTGACGCTTTGCTTTCAATAAATCTATCAATGTGAAAACTTTAGCCTTCAGCCACTTTTCTAGATCAGGAGAGACTTTTTTGGATTGAGATTACGCATGAGAACGTGACGACAGAGCAGCTAAGACTGACATCCTACCCTCAAGACTGTCTGGAGCGCACTGTCTCTCTGCCGTTCCCCAGGCAGTCCCAGCATGTAGGGCAGCAGCGTCGACACGCATGGGGTAGTAGTGGGAGGAGTTAGACCGGGAGATTGAGGGTTTTTTGAAGAGGCGGGGAGGGAGAGAGGGCGATACCCCGGGGAAGTCACCCTCCGTGTAAACCCAGCTTTAGTCCCCTGCTCGTATATAATAATCTTTTTAACCCACTCTTTTCCTGTCCTATGTTTTTTATTTACAAGAACTCCCGTATATGTGATGTATTTTGGACTAGCTCTCGATATAGCCTCTACCCCCCTTTACATACTACTCCCTGCTCCTGATGTACGTATGCACGTACGTCACACCTTCCTATGCCTCTCGGTATGCTGCGCTGCGTCGACTCTGGAGCCGCCGGTTGCTTGCCTATCCTCTCTACGTATCTATGTCGTAACATACGTATCTATGTCGTAACACATCCCCTCGCCCTTCGGAAAATTTGAGCCAATGAAGTTGGTTCAAATTTTAAATTGTTTTTCAGTTCTAAATAATTGATTACATTAAACTCTGGTCTTGACATCGCATATCAAACAAGCCGTAAAATATCATTCGTACATTAAAAACATACATGGACACACAAAAGGAATGAAAACGCACATGACATCATATTATTAGGCACCCTAACGAAGAACACAATGCTGTTAAGAACCGCATCTGTTTCATATACTCTTACATACTCAAAACGAAGAAAACTCGCATCCGCTATGTATAATCTTCCATTTGCAAAACGAAGGAGACTCTCATCTGTTACAAATAATAGACGCACAACGCCATCGACAAAAAAAAATCGAACATTATCCGCTTGATTTCTCTTGATAAAATTCAGTCACATAAGCAGAGAAAAGGAAACACAATGCAATCAATTAATACAGCGAACTTTGCACAAGGACATAGACATAGTAAATCATCCTTTCACTTGGCATTCACGTAGAAAGATCTCAAAGTTAAATAAAGTTTACTCTTGAAATATTTTATTCTCGATGAATCTCAATTGATGATTTCCAAGTTATTTCTGCACAAGTCTTTCGGGGGGTACCCCTGGGTCTCAGGTAATCAAAATATGGCAATGCTCCAAAAATTTTCATCCTTCGCGTAGTCCATCACTCCTGTGGTATTATCAGCGACTCGCGTTAATACGCGTATGATTCCTTTGGGTGGGCTCGTCAGCCTGTCTCCTCGATGAAAGTTGATCATTTATAATTATCTACAAAGCCATCAGGTTAGGACAACTCATTTCCCGCCGGCTGGAATTGCAGTCAAGACCCCTGTGGTTCGCATATAATGAATCTCTATTGACGTTTAAAATCTACCCTCGGGGGCAAAAGTTATCCATGAGATTCCCTAAGTACAGCATTCAATTGGCATCGAATAGCGACAAGTTTAAATATTTATCATTCAATAGTGTCGCCTGACCGTTCATTACTGCACACAAACATATATATCGTAATACAAGTAAAAAAACATTCTAGCATTCCAGTGACATTGCGAATGGGCCCCGATTTTTTTTTTCGATGCCTTTCGATCACAGGACTACTAAAATAAATAAAAAAACACACATTTAATTTCACATACATAATGACTTGCAGATTGCCAAGAGATCTACCCACTGGGCCGAAATCTTGTACCTGAGAACAAGTACACAAATACATGTAATATTATGACGTTGATCAGACGTGTGTCATACTCTGCTGTACACATCATTTCCGACAATCCGACCAACACACACACAAAAATTTATGAAGTGTTAAGTACATGCATTGTAAACATTAACCTGATCCCAGCCCCTAGACTGTACTTTTACTTTCATTCATCTCTCTAGATGAGAGGTACTCCGTATTCAATTGATTGACAAATTTTCTGTATATACAACTTTCGGGCTAGCAGAATTATATGGAATCCGTTGATTTGACGGCAATGTTTGTGTCTTAGAAGCTACGTGTGATTTGCATATCCTTCAGTTTGGAGTATTCAAACATTCAGTTTGCTCAATCACCACTGGAGCGGAGAGTCAGTGAATTTTAAGTTCACACCAGATCGTCTTAAGTACCAAAGTTAAAGCTCCAATTATGAAACCCGGGCATAGTATCAACTGCCTATTGTTTCCTTTAAAAGATGGAAGTTGTGATGCACTTGCAGAAAAACCCAGACATTGATACTCGTTCCCTTCGCCAGTGGACAGTCCTTGAAACACAATCGGTAAGTTTACCACCCACAACCACTTGCTTGGATATGCACAAGTATGTTAGTTATGAGTAGGCAAAAACAAACAGTCACATTCGGTAATTAAATCACAGTACCTATGTTAACCCCCACAGTCAATGCTCACCATGCGGAAAGCAAGAAAATTCCTGATGACACACATGATAGGTTAGGGAATTAGGAACCATTCTTACACTATAAATATAATACTTAGAATAAATGAAAACATCCTAGCACAGTCAAATCACGGGATCAGCTCAGCCAGAACATGAGGCAAAAGACACCGAGCGAACCCTCATGAATTTCAGCGACCAGGAAACAATTTTCATTTGCAACTTAAATAACTACTCAATATGTTTTTGAATTATTTACAAATATTCATGCGTTGACCCGAGAATTTATATTTTCTATATGCTGCCTAGTTGTACCACTCGACGTCTGATCTATCGACCAACACAATCCTAGCAACAAAATTTTTATTATTTGCTCTGCTCCTTTAAAAAAAAACTGACACACAGGGTATGGTACGCAGAACACTTTTCAAATTTTATAACTCGTAAAGGGCAAAGCAAATAAAACGAGTCACAATTATTTCTAGTGAAATCCCGTGTCATGCCTTTCTCCGTCTTTAAGTCATTTGGGTTTTAGCCCGCCATTTAAATGAACCGTTTCTCCTTTGACTGTTCTGAAAAGTTCCAGAACGAATTCGTGAATTTGAAATGAGCGATATTAG
Source organism: Morinoia aosen (assembly GCA_030386875.1). Lineage (NCBI taxonomy): Eukaryota > Metazoa > Arthropoda > Malacostraca > Amphipoda > Talitridae > Morinoia > Morinoia aosen. The sequence goes on from CM059580.1 coordinate 39,581,755, forward strand.
GTCAATAACTTAATTATATCAGCAAAATTAATCGTTAATGTCACTAAATGTCGATTTATGAAGTCGATAATATCTTTATTAAAAATAAGAAGAAAAAACTCCGATACATATTCAAACGTTCTAGCTCTGTTCGCGCATCTAAGATTAATTGCTGGAGTTCTCTGCCCGTTCGTAGATTCTGTCAGCGGGCTGAGCATTCTGGGGTTTTAACCGCGGATCTGGGTTTTTATCTGTCTCCTGGGGTTTACAGTCATGAATTGTGTTGGCAAAACAAATAATTTCAAGGAGCAAAAATGATTGTACTACTTGGTAACCTCGAAAACAATAAAATAGGGTAAGAAAATTTATTCATTAACGCCTTTTTTCGCTGATCTGGGTTTTTTCTTAAGCGTATGCTGGGGTTTTTGGCAACATTCTCGTTGGCGTCCCTTGTGGAATAGCTCCCGCTTTCGTACTGTACCAAGGGCTCTTCCGAGAGCAAGGTGTGACATTTCGTGCTCAGGCGCCCTCCTAATTTCTCTTGTGCCTGCGCCTTAAATGTGTGTTAATCCTTTTTTAAGTGATGATCGAACTTAATAAGAGTAAGGAACTGAAGTGAAAGTGTGCCTTATATCTGTAAGAACGGTAGATAGCTATTCTACCTTTGCGTGTGTCAAATTTTCAAGTGTGTACTTCAGTAACTTCAGAATGTTTCACTATGCGTTTTGTCTTATTCAAATGATTTTTTATTAATACAGTTCTATCATTTTAATTTTGATTGTGCGTACTGTTATCTTCAATGCGCTTGCGTACTGTAAAACTTCTGTTGTATCGGGAAAAATTATTGGGTTTAGGTTTGCACTCATCAGATCATATCTTGAATGAATGATCAGCCACTCATGAAGTGTATTTTTTAGTTCTCTGTAAGTTTTGACCACTGAGTCTCAAAATCATTTGTATGATCGAAGAAGTGCGTTATTTATTGAAGGGGCCGAGATGCTTTAATTTACAGCGTGATGATTGTATTTGAAGGTCTTGTGCATTTACGAGTCATCTATATGCAGGTGTGTATTGCTGCGCCTCGAGCGCCTTATAAAAAATGGCCGACCTTGACCCCTTTCGTGTCTTTGTAAAGTTAAGCCTAGTCTGGTTTGCAAATCGCGTGTGCGTATGATAATAATTCAATGTGATTTCCTTTACTTTACAGGCAATGTAAAACATGAAAAGTAGCTTAGGTTCTGTGTCATAGCGGAGGTCTCGCATATAAAGATGTGAGTATTTTGAAGTGTAAAGACGTACCACCTTGTTTCCGTCGTGTCGAGTGATAACTAATTTTTAAAAGATGTAAAGGTAGAATAATCGAGTAATACTCTCTGGTTACCTCTGTTGTACCAGCAGCTAAGCTCTAGTAATAAATCGGAGACGATTAGAAACTTCTTATTTAATTTTACATTTTGTTTTCTCGCAGTGCTTCTTATGTTTCTTGTAATCTGCGTTGTTTCGAAACTGTTTATGTCGCAGAGGCATTGATCGCCTTGTGATCGTGATACTAGGTTATTGCAGAAAGAATGTTCTTTCCTTGTGCCGCCGAGCTAATTTAGTTGTAAACTTAGATACTTTCTTTGTGCCTTCAAGCTGATTTATTTGTAGAACTAAATAACCTTTGTTTTTACAGTGACGTATTCACCCGCGCCCAATACAACCTCCTTCTTCTTCCGGTGTTTTTCTCTCCCGGGAAACTTCGGGGAATAAGGGCGCGACATCCCGGCCATTTAAATTTGCATACATATTTTCAAATTTTACTCATCATCAATGCTACCTTTACTCTAACATATTGCTCTACCACATTCATACGGCTCGCACGGGGCCTCACTCTTGACCTACTGACACAGACAACGAGTACCCTAGTGCCCGAGATCACTTATATGACCCTTGCGTATAACAAGTTGTAAAATTCGAACACACCCTCAGCTTCACTCGCCGTTACACACACTCAGTTACACTCTATCAGCCTCACAGAAACAAAGATATCGCTGTAGAATATTTTTGCCTGCCCAAGCTGATATGAAACACTCCATGGACACATTACACTACATGTATAGGAATGGTCACTTGAAAACAGTATAACACAAATACAGGGCCTAAATTCATCTTCCCAATAGCATTCCCGTCAATTTTAGATTCCTCTAAATCTTTCAATGTAGATAAAAATCGCAGCGTGTTCTTCATTAAAATAAGCACTAAATGTAATTAAGACTCCTTCCTCATCTCGAGGTAGATCAATGAGATAAGAAACCCTAACTTTAACTCACCATGTACGGTAGACATTTTTGTGAAAGTTTTATTTTCTTTTAACATAATTTTTATTTATAATTTTCTGTGAAGGAGCATTACTTCTACTGCAATTCAATTTGGTAATTCATCATTAGCAAGAAGTATCTAGTTTCTCCAACCACCATACTAGATAGATTTAATTTCAATCTCAACAAAATTAAATTAGTTTATCAATCAAGTTCCGCAACAAAATATTTGATGACTTTTAATTTCTTGAGAAATTTTGTTGACTTTGCCAGATGAATAATTAGCATCTCGTTTTCTATACTAATGCTTTGGAATTATTAAGCTTTAAAGAAAATTTTGTATGTTTCATGTATCTAAAGGACAATTTCACAAGTTGTCAACCGTACAATGGACGTTAACCTACACTAAGGCACTAAAATTAAGCTTTGAGCAGCACGAGCAACACTCTAAAATGCTATCACATAACTTGTGAAAATTTACATTCCCATGTCACTGATTCGCGCGCTCCTACATAGATCTATTTTCCGTGTCTATTTTAATACTTCGGCAGCCAAATGCCACCTCCTCCTAATACGGGTGGGGCAGAAAAACCTATCCGATTTCAAAACGTTATAAAATTAAAACCACTCAACTTGTCAAAAAAAAATTTTTATTAGCATATCGCAAATTTTATGCCATTTTTATATTTAAGTTTTGAAAAGCACATCACTCAAATGTCGTCCTTGGGAGCGGATACACTGATTTAGGCGCTCGCGGTAGCTTTCCATGACTTTCACCGTCATTTCCACAGGAATTTCTTCAATTGCCAGAGCAATTTCCCTTCGTAAAGCAAGAAGGGTCCTTGGTCGATGCTGGTAAACCTTCGATTTGAGGTAACCCCAAAGGAAGAAGTCACATGGAGTGAGATCCGGTGAGCGCGGCGGCCAGCCAAGATCACCTCTCAGGGAAATGAGGCGACCGGGAAACAGTTCCCTGAGAATGTCCATTGATCGTCTCGATGTGTGGGCGGTTGCACCATCCTGTTGAAACCACACATTTTCCACGCCATTTTCTTCCATTTTGGGTCTAAGAAAATTTTCCAGCATGAAACAATAGCGCTCGCTGTTGACCGTTACGGTTTGCCCATTTTCTTCAAAAAACTAAGGCCCCCAGACGCCTAGGCGGGAAAGAGCACACAACACAGTCACTTTTGGGCTATGGAGGGGTTCCTGATGGATTTCTCGAGGATTTTCGTCACTCCAATATCGAAAATTCTGCCTGTTAACGGCACCACAAAGTTGAAAATGGGCTTCGTCCGTGAAGAGCACAACATCGTCGTTTGGGAGTTCTCGGAGATCGCGACACAGGTTCGTACGGGTTTCAAAATCCCTTTCACTTAATTCCTGTGCAACAACCATTTTGTAGGGATGCATTTTGAGGTCCCGGTGCAAAATGCGCCGAATACTGCGGTTGGAAATCGCCAAAGCGAGCGAATGTTTTCGCACCGAACGACGCGGGGAACGTTCAATCGCGGCTCTCACATTGGCCACGTTTTCAGGTCCTGTTGCTGTCCTGGGATGTCCAGGCGACTTCTTTTTCGATGCTGAACTCGTCTGTCTAAAATTTGACGCCCACACTTTAATCGTAGCGTGATGTGGAACAGGATCATGACGCCCGAGTCCGAAATGAATTCGAAAAGCACGTTGTGTAGCAATTATCGAGCCGCCGCATTCGATAAACCGCTCAATAACAAAAGCACGATGTTCACCAGACCAAGGCATGTTAACTACTGACAAATGGCATAAAACCGGCTTTCTAACGGTTTTTTAGTAGATCATGAAAAATTACTGTCTAAGATATAATTGATATGGAGCAAGCAGCTCATAAAACGAATGGTCAATAGACGATCTCTTTCCATTTCAGCGCCCAAGTGCTACGTAATATCATCATTTTAGGCCGAAAACACTCATTACGTCAAGCACATGAAAAAACTTCAAATATCACTGAACAAAGCAGAGAAAAATATTTACTCTAGACATGATGTGCAATACGATTTTAGCAGATGTTAAATGCTCAAGATAATTCCCTCAATAAGTGGGCAAATTTTTGAGCGAATATCTGAACTCGACCCACGCTCTTCCTCCTACGAGACATGCCGCTTGCGGTTGCTTTATGGCTCAGGAATTTTCTGATGAACCTCCATGCTCGCAAAGCTCGACAATGGACAGCACAGAGCATCTTACTACAGAATATTTTCAAACAGATATTTGCGTAAATTCAGGGAAATTACGTTAACACAAAAATTTGTAAAGTGCATTGCAACGAAATATTTATAAAATCATGTACACTGTAATTTGTTTTACATCCACGGTAATTAATTACTCAGTTATCTCAGCATTAAGATAAAGCAACTACAGCTCATGTCTTGAGAACTTTAAACAAGAATTGAAATACAAAAACCATGAAATAATTGAATTCACCAGCATGAGATTTCATAAACAAACCCTATCTAGAATGCATATTCAAGAAAAATTTTACATTTTGGAATGCATCAAATGAGACTCGGCAGTATGCTCAAAATATGGTATTATTTGCTATAAAATAGTACAACATGCACATGTTATTCGCCACTCGCCAGACTCATGATATCACTTGAGCAAAATTCAATTTCTGTTTATCAACATTTAGAGAGAGCAAAATTCAATTTCTGTTTATCAACATTTAGAGAGAGCAAAATTCAATTTCTGTTTTTCAACATTTAGAGATAAAAAAATTTACTGCTTGAAAAATTCTGGTCACACTGAAACACGCTACTTTACACATGCTCTCACTTAGCATTATTCACTGAGCCATTTACAACTTATACCACTTCAAACCTATGTTATGTGTGCGCTGTAGAGGCCTCTACACTTCAAACTTGAATTTTATGGAGCCAGCTATGGAATGCGCTCCCAGACCGTACAGCCCAGTCTAACAGGAAGACCCCAACCGCAAGCTTTGGCCGCTGCTTTACTGCACTCTAGTCTCAGCATCCACTACAGTTTTAGAGTGCTCGATTGGCCTTGAAGCATTACTTTGAATTAGAATCACTTTCTTTGAAGAATCACTTTGAGTTATTATTAAATTTTTATCAAACAGAAAGAATTACGACACAAAAAAAAAATTTCCCATGTAAACCGAAGTACCGGGTGGTAAGCAGAACAGTAAATAACTCAATTCAGTTTGTGGTGTCACGAAACTTATGCACGGTGTTGCGTACGTGGCGCTGATCAGGCGCCTCCACCGTGTTAGTTCGAATGGAGGACTCGAAACCTCCTTAGTATGAGGGGAAAGATGAAAATACAGAACGAAAAACACAGAAAGAGGAAATGGTAGAACAGTTGGAAAAAATAGAGAAAGTAACTACTGATCTGCTCACCCACACCTATACCTCAGTTCAACATGGGAAATGAAACACTCGGTTAATGGTACATTATTGATTACTTTATTTCAAGTTGACTAATGAACACGTGATTGGCGTGAGACATTCTCGGCAAGCAAAGAAATTTGCGACACACAATATTAGCGAGAGTTACTGGCGCGCGTACCTTGTCACGCCAACACAACACACCAGCAAGAAACATATACTACACAATCCTTGGCAATCGCAGCGCGCGCGGAAGAAAAAAGCAGTCACCTATGGCCTATTATCCATGATTTCTCTTGATCGTTCCGAACAAAGCGTTTCAAAGGCATAACCCCGAGCTCCTCTTAAATTTCAGAGAGCCTGAACATTTTCTAAGCTCTATTGCTTGCATGACTTCCCTCTCAGTGTGACTGGTAGGCAGTAGGCCCTGGCACTTCAGCTTGGTGAGCGCCATATGGTCAGGTTGCTCTGCAACCCGGAGTTGCTTAGCCCACATCGTTGAAAACTCCAAGCCGCTCCACACTCAAACACCCGACCCCTCCTGGGAACAAGGATTATATTAAGTGACTACACTCCACTTGAATCTTTATTCCTTGCAATGCCCCTACTTCAAATCGAATTGATTGAATTTTACCCCCCTTTAATCCCCAAATCAATCATAAAATTTATTTATTTTCCCTCTAACAAATCACAAAGCATTCTGTTTCGGAATAAAAATGAAAAACATTTAGCCTACAATTCAATAGTTCAATAAGACACGAATATTCTGATTTCCCTCTAAGAAATAATGGAATAATTCTTTCATTCCCCACATTAAAGTGAAACTCTAAACACGAGAACAATTCGAGGATAATTTAAAATGAAAATTCAAAGAACTAATTTCAATATTAACAATGAAAATCACTGCGCCCAACCTAGACAACAACTTCGATTGCAATAAAAATTGTCAACCATTCCTACTTGAATCACTCCACACAAATTCATGAACACAAATAAGCTGCATGAGATTAGGATTCCTTCACTTTTTTTTTTACAAAGACCAAAGAACAATATCTCACCTCCCCATTGAAGAACTCGTATCCCTACATCCTGCACCGAGTCAGTAAATCGGCGAAATGGACCGGCTCGCAAACTCTCTGCGTATTTATGGTCCCCTCGAACAAGGGACGCGCATCGGCTAAGCGGAATGCGCGCGAAAATCCTCGCCCTGTAATTGGTTCGTTCTTACGCGTCACCTCACTATACTGACGTGTCCCTTACTTCAATCTGAAATTACTCCGCGCTTTACTCTCAAATACCAACATTCCTTAGTCCCTTGCTCGTATATAATAATCTTTTTAACCCACTATTTTCCTGTCCTATGTTTTTTATTTACAAGAAATCCCGTATATGTGATGTATTTAGGACTAGCTCTCGATATAGCCTCTACCCCCCTTTACCTACTTCTCCCTGCTCCTGATGTACGTATGTACGTACGTCACACCTTCCTATGCCTCTCGGTATGCTGCGCTGCGTCGACTCTGGAGCCGCCGGCTGCTTGCCTATCCTCTCTACGTATCTATGTCGTAACATACGTATCTATGTCGTAACATGATGGATTAACAAGATTACAAATAATACTCAAGGCACTTTTGGAATCACTAAAAATTATCACTTTTTGGTTTAGCATGTTGCTCCTGATAAATTTGATTGCTTTCAGGATTGCAAACAGCTCCGCTCCAACTATCGAGTGGCCAGGATTGAGCAACCAAGCTGTGGATAATTTCAGGTGTGGAATGTACATAGCAGCAGATGTAGAACCTGACTCTAGTTTAGATCCATCAGTATACACCTTGTAGCTATCGCCATATTGCTGCACAACATTATCCTCAAATTTTCTATTGATCTCGTCTGAACTAAGTGACTGTACGTCTGGAAAGGATGTGCAAACGGGCAAAGTGGGGAGTTCAAATGAAGCAACAGGGAGATCAGTGTGTACTTCTAGGTGAGGGAAGGTAAATCGGACGCTATTCAGTATTTGAACTCATTTAGAGGAAAAGAAGCTTTTACAGGATGAAGAATATAGACCAATTGTTGAAACAAATTCTGAAGGGTCACTGCTAGAATTGCTGTATCTCAAGCACCACTTAACATAGAGAAAATACAAGTACAGCTTGAGAGGCATAATGTATGCTTCAGCCTCTATTGAAGATATAGGAGATGTCTTTTGAACACCCAGTATACATCTGAGGGCTGAGTTTTGAATTTTGTTTAGCAAATTCAAGCTCCTCTCCGAAAACTCCGGGAATATTACATGCCCATATACAAGTTTGCTTCTCACAAATGAAATGTACACTTGTCGCAGTAATTTTTGAGAGGATCCCCAGGAGACCCCAGACAACGCCCTAAGTATCTGCACTCGTCTTTGCCCATCAATTTTAAGATCATTTAGGTGAGGAAGAAAGGTAAGCTTTGGAGCGTCAAAGACAATCCCCAGCACTCGTTGAGTTTTTGTCCTACTAATATGCTTGGAATTCAATTTCAAGTTGAGTATTGGAACAACTATATATTTTTTTTGTGAAAACCTGATACCCGCTGTATCTCCGCCGGGGATCCCCCACTTGTGATGATAGTGATATCATCTGCATATGAGACACATTCAATTTTCTCCATCTGGGGTAAGTCATGCAACATTACATTAAAGAGCAATGGACTCAAAACTGCCCTCTGAGGTAGGCCACACGTCAGAGTTTTGTCTTGCAAGTACACCCCCCCCCAACTCTCACTCTAACTGCTCTATTTGCCAGATAAGAACGCAGCCAAAGAAAAGTACGCTTGTCACATCCTAATCTCAACAGCTTATAAAGAAGACCAGCATGCCACACAGTATCATAGGCGCTCTCTAAATCAATATAAACCGCTAAACAGTAGCCTCTACTGGCAAATGCACGAGTGATAGCGTTCCTAATTAGAGTCATGGCATCGTACGTAGATCGCCTTTGACGGAATCCTGTTTGATAGCATGAAAACACTTTATTGGCTTCAAGGAAGGAGGTCAGTCTGTTTTTGATAATTTGCTCCATGACCTTAGACAGACATGATAACAGGGTTATGGGTCTATAGCCCTCAGGAGTTGCCTGATTTTTTCCCGGCTTTTTAATTGGACAGATTATACCCAATTTCCAAGCCTTAGGGAAGTACCCAGTAAAATAACTAAGATTGAACAAGTAAAGGATGTAGTTCATAATTGAATCAGGTGCTTTCAGTAGAAAAATGTAAAGAATTTCATCATATCCAGGGCTTGTTTGTTTTATTTTTTCCAGATTTTTATTAATTTCACTCAACTTTTGACTGGAGTTATATCTGGACTCCTCTATTTCAACTGAAGATATACTTGAGATGGTGTTCTCCACTAGTGTGCTATGCTTATCTCTAACACTCATCTCATGTCTGGTAAAATAATTCAGCAATATAGTTGCTTTACCGCCTAAGTCTTCTGCAATGTCACCTCCCTCCACTCGTGGACTTACAGTGCTACCCTTCATTGAACGGATTAGTCTCCAAAGATCCCCCACCCCAGTGGTGGAGTCAAAGCCACTAATGAAATTCTTCCAGCTGTTTTGCTTTTTCTGTTTTATAATGTTTTTTGCTAACACCTCATTCCTACGACAAGCGCTTAAATTTTCCAATGTTGGGAATTTAGCCAGAGCATTGCGGGCTCTGCATCTCCTTGCTACTGCAAGTGCACATTCATGATCCCACCAAGGTGTTCTGCGGGTAACTCTCCTAGCTGGTGAGGTTTAGGAACATTATTATGGGCAGCATTTACAAGTTTACGGGTTATTTCAGCATTTAGCTCATCAACTGAAGATGGTTGAGTCAAATTTATTTTATTATGACACAGTTCTTGCTGGAAGCCAGCCCAGTTAGCTGCTTTGATGATCCACCTTGGAGGGTTCATAGTATCTAATTTATTAAAAACTACACCAAAGGAACACTCAATGGGAAAATGATTGCTGCCAAGATCTGCATCTCTTTGCAGGGAGCCACAGGCCAAGAGGGTTGGAGGAACTATGCACGAATCGAGAGTGGAGCATGTACCTGTTCTGGCATCTATATAAGTAGGAAGATCAGGAGGGTTAAGTATTCCCAGCAAATTATCATCCATAAGCTGAATGAGGTTCCTGCCAGTGGCATTCCATCTCTGTCTGGGGTCCCAAAGAGGTTCATGGGCATTGAAATCACCTATTATAATAAATACTTCACCTAATTGCACAAAGTAATGATTAAGCTCATCAACAGTAATATTAGCATTTGGATTGTAGACATTTAGAAGATCAAGATACCCATGAGAGGAGAACACCTTAACACATAAAAATTCCAATTTTCCATTAGGAAAGGGATGGAGTTTTTTTCACAAAAATTTATATCATTACTAATTACAAAACAAATACCACCTCTATTACAGTTTTCTCTATGTAGCCACACACACCAATATCCAATAAATTTTGGTTCGTGAGCATTAAATCCAAGTCTCACACAAGCAAAGGATGTCTGGTTTTTTGGTATACAAATAAAGTTTTACTTCTGAAAGTTTACTTTGCAATCCATTGCAATTAAATTGAGATATTTGAAAGACCTTTTCTGACTGATCACTTCTTTGAATAGCTTGGTTACATATTTTAAAATTACTTTGCATTTTTCTTTGTGATCAGTCCTTGCTGTTTAGTTTCTCTACGTTGAGCAAGGTTTGTTTTCGGAATTTTGCTTGATTTAGTAGGTCTGCCTTTTAGACTAGACTCAGAAGAAAAATTTTTATCAAGAACTACACAATTATTTGAGGGTGTATTGCATTTATCTTGGTAGACTGTGGAATTATGATACTCATTCAATAGTTTACTGCCTATTTTCTGCCCAAAATGATTTCTTATCATACCTAGAATCAACAAACTATGCTCACATTTGTTTTCAAAAGTTAAATTTAAAGAAAAAGCTTCTACTATGAATTTACCCAAACGAGTAGAAAGGTCGTCAATCATGGACTGCATATACAACTCAATCATTTTCTCAACAGAAGATCTCAAGTTAACAGAGGAGCCTTCATCCAATTGAGCATCTTGACCTTCCAAACTGTCTGCCACTACATTTTGATTAGGTCTATTACAATTAACATTGGGTTCAGAATATTTGGTCAATACATTATGAAAATCTCTATTACAACTGTGGTTGGGAACCTTTCGTGGCAAGTAATAGGACCCCTGCGACTGATGGATATCAACCTGAACAACTTTTTTGGGTTCAGTACTCTTCAACAGTGAGGCATAGGTTTTCTTGCCACTAGTATTGATTGCAGTTTGACTGCCAGGAATGTAATGATTGAAGGATTGTTCCCCACCTGTAATTTGACTGAACTTATGCAGACTTTGGGAATGATTTTCCACAATTCTAGGAGGGCTCCTAATTGATACCTCACTTTCAGATGTCACTTTCCTACGTGCCTCCAAAAAGGATGCACCTTCTTTCATTTGAGATCTGATCTCCAAAGAAGTCTTAATTAGAGAGCAATACCTGGAACTTGCCACATAAGCTTCCCTTCAGTTTGCACAGCACGGAACAGTAGCATTACAATTATCTTTTGCATGATTGCCACTACATATGAGGCAACGCTCCATTGATGTGCAGCCACTGGCAAAGTGAACCTGGCGCTGAAATTTGTAACATCTCAAAGGGGGAGGAGAGTATGGCCTGACAGGAAAGTACATGAAATCAATTTTGAGGGATTTAGGAATTTTCTTTCCCGCAAAGCCTACCTCAACACTTTGGGAGACCTCCTTCTATCCATCAACAAATTTAGGCAGTCTTATTATTTTCAGAGCAGTAAAGTTGTCGCATTTAATGATAGGTACCAGTTCTTTAAGGTTTACTTCCTGGTCAATGAGGCCAATAACTCCCCAAGATACTTCAGATGTTTCTGCTTGACGTTTGTAACATTTGACAGCAAATTTTCCAATATGATCTACGTTAAGGACTCTTTCAAATTCTGACTGTAATGCATCTTTGAATTCTGCTGCAACTATATTTCTACGTTTGTTAACTCTTACATCTTTTACACAATCAAAGTTTAGTACATCTTTTAGTCCTTGGGCTACTCCAAAAGGATCAAGGGTCATTTTTCTTTTAGAAGCACCAATGAATTCAGTATATTCAAGTGGCTGAGAGAAAAGTAAAGTATACATTTTACCTTGAGATTCTAATGTCTTATTTTTTGGGTAGGCAGGAGTTTTGAGAGGAGAGGAAGAATTTCTGATCTTTTTTGGTGTTTCACATTCAGATTCTGAGTCAGGATTGTCTTGATTTTCCCTTTCTCTTTTGTTGGACTGTTGGTTCACTTTGAACCAAGTTCCTTGGATAATAGAATCATCCATGCATTCAAGGTCTCTTAAGTTACTTCTTGGATGTGAGTGACTACCACTCCCTTCCTCTAAATTGACCGGTCGTGAGTGAGGCATATCTCCATCATCAGATTCGTCCTCTTCCCTCAAATCAGCATAACGATTTGTTAGAGGCAAATCTGCCATCGTTAGATTATGTAACCCCCAGAAGGGGGTCACACACAAATACAATTATTAGCTAACAGAAATTTATAAATAACAACACAAAAAAAATTACAAGATGAACAATAATGAAGTCAGGCTTGGAGCCTACCTCAATTGAAATACCGCTATGCAGCTCACCCCAGATGGAAGAGAGAGAGCCAGTTGTGCGTACAATGAGAATAATTAATGTATCTAATTAGCTTTAATAACGGATATATTTATAGGTTATTCGCAAGAGCTCGGCAAAGGCAGTCTTTCCTCGGTGAACGCAACTGTCTCTCTCTCTTCGCTGCTATTGATATGTGTGAAGCATTTTTTCCATTTTTTTACTTTTTTCTTTTTCTTAATACTCTTCTTCTTCTCGAGGTGAGGGATGGTCTGTCCCTCTTAAAGCCGCTGGTCTTGCAAAGAGAACCGTTGGACCTGGGAGCTTATTATAGAGACTAGTCCACCCCCCTTATTCGAAATAAAAAAGAGGGTGAAATGAGAGAAAGGCTGTAAGAAATTAAAAAATACAATCTCTCGAGAGTTGATGAGGCCGCGTGAACACGGCCCATCAAAATATCTAGGGCTGGAGCTTGTATCACAGATACGCTCATCACACACTACAGGCTGGCTTTGGGCAGACCGACCGACGGACGGACGCGGCTCTTATTATAGTTATAGATTCTTCATCCACAGGTTTCTTCTTCCTTATTGGTGGAGTTTACAGAAAGCAGAAATGTGCTGCCTTCGCAGCAATTTAGGAAATTTCTATTTTCAAACAGCGGTAGAAAATTTGTGCCTTCGAATATCGAGGGAACCAGTCCGCACGTTCACTCGTTTTCCGGAAACGCTCTCTTCCGGTACATTAGGTATTTAAACTCTGCGAGCTGAGTAGAGGCCGCCAGTTGTGTTGAAGTAGTGTGTAGACTCCAGAGAAGGAAATGTAAGTAAAGAGTGCTAAATATTAAGTGCATTGGGTCCCTATAGATGTCTGTTTTGTGTCTCCTACTAGACAGTGAATTCTTAGGTCCTAGAAAAGCTAAAAGATTTCAGGGGATGTTAGAATGTGTGCTGTCACAGTTTTTCTGTTTGTGCTTTTACAATTCTAGATACTGATTCTTCAGTCGCGGTGCCAGTATAATGTAATGCTGTGTTTACCTATTTGTACCTGGCTCAAATTGTCTAGTGGTTTGCCCTGTGTTGGACAGGGTTGTGAGACTTTCTTGCAAACACTCAGTCATGTTTTGATTATATTGTTGAGCCTGATTTGTTCTGTGCTTGTCAGTGCTACTTAATTTATTTTCTGGAATTCACAGCTGGATTCATTGTGCTCAGTTGTTGATTTGATCTAAGCACATTGCATTATATAGATCCTTGTTATCATTCACGATTAATGTTAGTGGATTTAAACTCTGGTATTTGGACTCTAAAATTGTGTAATTCCTCACTCAAGTTGCTATTTTACCAGTCTGTAGAGTGTGGTGGTTTTTGCCTATTTTTATTTGTGTAATTCCTCACTCAAGTTGCTATTTTACCAGTCTGTAGAGTGTGGTGGTTTTTGCCTATTTTTATTTGTGTGATTTTTACCAGTCTGTAGAGTGTGGTGGTTTTTGCCTATTTTTATTTGTGTGATTTTTACCAGTCTGTAGAGTGTGGTGGTTTTTGCCTATTTTTATTTGTGTGATTTTTACTGTGCTGCGGATATTTTATATTGCCTGGTTGATGACGTGTTCATGCCTGTTAGGTAACTATTTACTTGTTCAGAGGTGTCTAAGTGTGCCCCCTTGTTCACTTATTAACCACCTTTGTAGATGGGTGTGTTTTAACTATGCCCAGGTGGTACTATAGATTGATAGACTTTTGTGACTAGTCATGTGAGTCAGAAACAACTCAAGTTGTCAGGCACTGTTTACGTAGGAATAGCTGTGTAACTTTAGTTCAGCGTCTACCGGGTTGGACATGCATTTTTATATGGGAATAGCCGTGTAACTTCAATTCAGCATCTACCTGGTTGGGACATTAGTGTGTAGAGCCTACTGCCTGACCTTAGTATTTAATGAGGGCCTCATTAGGTTGACTGGTTATATCTGATTGTGCCATTGGGATGCTCGTATGAAAATTGTACTGAGTCTCGCCAATGATTTGAGTGTTGAATGAGCCGCTGAAGTATTGCCCGTGTTCTCTGAATCAGATTTTCTTGTGCCAGTGATGCAGTTCTGCCCCAATTTTTGCGTCCTTATTTTCTGGTTGGCCCTCTGAATCACTTTTAGATATGCAATCTCTAAAAACTGTATATTTTTTGTATTACCTTTGTGCTAACTAGACCTTTCTATTTCAGGAAAATTTATGTACAAATAAATGGCTGCTTAAGACAAGTTTTGCATCATCCGTGGACTTTTCTGAACCTTCCCCTCGTCGATAGAAATTGTTGAGGCAGTCACAATAAATTTTCAACAACATCTCTGCAATGTCTCAAATGGCCAAAAGAAGCTCAAAGAAAACCCTTAAACTAGCTGAAGTTGAAGCCGTAAAGACCTATGACGATCTTTATGAAGCCCTGTCCAGGGAGAGTCCAGGAGAGGATGAGACGTCGGCCATCTTATCCTTCATAGCTGAACTTAAGGTCAAGCGCGATCAGTTCATCACTTCAAGCAGAGCCTTTGAAGGTTCCTTGGAACGAGCAGGACATAAGCAGCGGTACCATGAGCAATTTTTGAAGAGACGTGTGATGCTGGAAGACTGCTTTGGTCGCATCGCGACGCTCAACAAACAGATGGAGAGGCTTGGAGGGGACATGGTTTCCAACCTTGATCCCAAAGACCTGTCTTCTCTGCGTAGTGAGAGAATGAGTAAACTTACCTCCGTAAGAAGAGAAAAAGTTGGACCTTTTTCCACACCACTGTCGGTAGCCTCTGAGGTTTCTACTATCTCAGAAGGAGAGGATGAAGAATATCAAGAGCAGGAAAGCAACCTAGATGATCTGGCAGGGCTGATGGAACACGCTTCCGTGAGCTCTCGCAGGTCGATTCTAGAGCCTAGAGTAGAGGCAAACCATCGACTGAGAGCTCCTAGGCAGGGAAGCAATCTAGATGCAGCTTCTGTTCACCTTATCCGGGCCGAGCTGTTGAAGACCCCTGCCAACCCCTTCAAAGGAGACATTGGATTGTACCATTGCTGGGAATCTGATCTGAAGAATCGACTGCAGGGACTAGCTTTGGGCCCCATCGAAGAGCTACAAGTTTTGGCGGCCAATACCGCGGGTAAACCCAAGGAGTACGTTCAGAGAACTATGAGGTCAGTCATCGGAAACAATGCAGAGGCAGTGTTGCAGGTGGTATGGAACACCCTTCGTGAGCGTTATGGTTCGGACTGGTTGCTAGCAGAACACACGGCAGACCAACTTCGGAACTTCCCAAACATCCCTCCTGGGGATCTTACCGCTCTCCAGGATTTCTTAGATTTTACGAGTACCGCACTTACCAACGCAGCAAGATCGGACGAGCTGGAGGAGTTTTGCACTACCAGAGGCATGAGGCTCTTGGCACTCAAACTCTCGCCAGATCTGCAACGCAGATGGCATAGGAAAGCATCTGACCTACGAGCCAAGAATGGGCAGCGCCCAACGTTCTCCTTCTTCAACCAGTTCCTAAGAGACGAAGAAAGGGCGATGAGGGATCCATTTTTCAACCCAGCACTGTCAGGCGGAAGACCCAAGCCCGTTCGGGTCCTGCACACAAGCGCTGACCAGAATACCAAGAAAAAGTCTAGTGAAGGTGATCAGTCCATGGTGGCCTACAACAAACCTGAGTCAAGATATGAGGCGCAAGGACCTCACAACAAAAAACCTCCGGAAACGGACCATAGAATCAACAAATGTATTTTCCACAAGGTCGACGCCCATGGAACCTGGGAGTGCCGGTCCTTTGGAAGACTACCCATCGACCAGAAGAAGAAGCTCATCACCGAGGCGAAGGTATGCTTCCGATGCCTTGGTCCCCATTACATCAGGAACTGCGACAAACAAGGGAAGTGTTCTCACTGTCAAGGCTCACACTTGACGGTCATGCACCGGGCAAGCACTAAACCGGTGACTCCTGGTGAGGTCGCCACCTGCACCAGAACGGGATGCCTCGGTCTCGAGTCCAGGGAATTTTCCAAGACGCTGTTAGTAGATGTCACCTCGACGTCCACCCAGAGAAAAGTGCGTTGTTACGCCATCATTGACGAGCAAAGCTCAAGATGCTTTGCGGACCCTTCTCTGATAGAACAGCTCGATCTTAAGGCCACTCCCTGGAAGTACGCCCTCAGAACACTGAGTGGTCTGTCGTCTGAGGTGGAAGGACACGCCATCACCGGGCTCAAGATAAGGGGTGTGGGTGAGAACCGATGGCATCAGCTACCCACTACATGGACCAACGAATATATCCCGGACACGACTGACGAAGTAGCCACTCCCGACGTTGTGAAGAAGCTCAGCCACGTTGCGCACCTGGTCAAGCACTTCAATGAGCATGATCCTTTGGCTCGGTCACTGATACTCATCGGAAGAAATGCCGCGTCGCTCATGGCATCTAGACACTATGGAGTACGAGGTCCTCTTGCCTGCAAGACCGCCCTGGGCTGGGCACTGTTGGGACCATTGAACGGAGGAGCGAGAACCCAGCAGACCACTGCCCTGCGGACGTCATTCGTGAACCACGAGGATCATCACTTCTCGATCAAGATACGTGGGCCCAACCCTGGGAGGCAGACGCTCGACGTCTTTGAGGAGCGAGTCGACGACGAGCTCCAGGGTCTGAGTGTGTTAGACAATAAATTTGTAAGTATTTTGAGAGCTGGTATCGAAGTGAAAGACGATAGGATTGTTGCGCCCTTACCCTTTACTAGAGATCCACCAAATTTGTGTAATAATTACGTGTCTGTATTGGGAAGAACGAACACGACGTTGGGAAAACTGCGTCGAGATCCCTCAAGTGCTACACTAAGTCTCGAGAAAATGCAATCGTACATTGACAATGATCACGTTGAGGAAGTAGTCGCAGGGGAACTTCCTGAGAAAGGCGTGGGATGGTACTTGCCTATCTTCCCGGTAAGGCAAGCCCAAGAAGGGAAAGTTAGGTTGGTGTTCGATGGTTCAGCAAAGCACAAGGGACACTGCCTCAATGATGAGTTGTTGACGGGCCCCGATTTGAACAACAGCCTTCGGGGAATATTGCAGAGATTCCGACTCCACCAGGTAGCCTTTACAATTGATATAAAAAATATGTTCCACAATTTTCGAGTCAAGATTGGAGACAGGGACTATCTGCGTTTCTTTTGGTTCAAAGATAATCGGGTTACTAACGAGATTGTCCCCTACAGAGCTAAGGTCCATGTCTTCGGGTTGCGGAGCTCTCCGGCCGTCGCTGCGTTCGCCCTTCGCCATATCGCCGACCTGGGCGATGCATCCGGACGCCCGAGCCGGGCCACTGACTTTCTCCGTCATGCGACGTACGTTGATGATGGGTCTGCTAGTTTGGACTCCCCAGACGAGGCCAGGGAGCTGCTTGGCGAGGTGCGGTCTCTGTTGCACGAGTATGGGTTGAACATTCACAAAGTTGCCACGTCTGACACTCGGGTAACGGTGGGTCTGCCAGACGAGGAACTAGCCGCACCAAAGACTGTCACTTGGGACGGATCCGTTATCCAACGAACATTGGGGATCCATTGGAACGTCTCCGAAGATCTGTTAATATTCAAGGTCAATATCCCGGACAGACCCTTCACTAGGAGGGGTGTGCTGTCTACTGTGAACTCCTTCTTTGACCCCCTCGGACTAGCTGCGCCTCTTATTTTGGGTGGCAGACTTCTACAAAGAAAGGCGCTGTCTGATAGCACTGCCGAAACTAACCAAAGCTCCACTCTGTGGGACGAACCTCTACCTAAGAAACTGGAAGAGCATTGGGAATCGTGGAAAGACGGGCTGAGAAGATCAAAGGAAATACGCCTCAGTCGGTGCGTGAAGCCGCGCGACTTTGGGGAGGTTTCACGGCACTCGCTTCACGTTTTTTGTGACGCCTCTCAGGAGGCCATTGGCTATGCGATTTATTTGCGGCTGACCAGTACCCGAGAGCAGAAACATTCCACCTTGATCAACGCCAGTTCGAGGGTGGCACCTAGGGCAGCTACCACCATACCACGGTTGGAACTGTGCGCCGCAGTCGAAGCAGTACTGGCAGCAAGAGAGACCCTCAACGACCTCAAGGTGAATGTGCAAGAAGTCAGATACTACACGGACAGTCAAATTGTTCTTGGATACCTGAAAAATGAGGATAAACGCTTCACCAGATATGTGACCCGGAGAATAGAGTTGATTAATAAGCATTGCTCTCCGACTCAGTGGTACTTCGTAGACACGAAAGAGAACCCCGCAGACATGGCTACTCGTCCCACGGATGTAGAGCAGCTCGTACACAGCCATTGGTTCACCGGCCCTGCCTGGATATTAGAAGATTGCGTCGTCGACGCTCAGCCCCCTTTTGAGGAAGCGCAACTAACAGAATCGTTGCCGGAGACCAAAGCCTTCACGACCTTGACCGGTTCGCCACCTCCATTTCGTACGGTGATGGACCGACTGAGTAGGTGGACCAGGCTTCTCGGGGTTACCCGCACCGTGCACAACCTGGCACATAAGTGGCTGATGCGAGCGAGATCTAACCTCAACACTTCTTCGGAACCGACACTACGTATACTTCAGAACGACCAGGAAGCTGAAATGTACCTCGTTAAGGCCGTCCAACAAGAATCTTACAGCGAAATACTACCCAAGACGGGGAAACCAGGTCCAATGCAGCTACCGGAAGGACATCAACTGACACCACTGGCCCCCTTTGTGGATGAAGAGGGTCTGATCCGTGTAGGAGGCCGCCTAAAGCACAGTGACTTACCAGTGGATCAAAAACACCCTTTGATCCTACCCAGGAACCATCCCTTCACTCAGATAATTATAAGACGGGCACACCAGCTGGTGGCTCACCAGGGCCGTCTCCTCACCCTTGGTAAGGTGCGATCTCTGGGCTTCTTCATCCCGCAAGGTAGAAAGCAAATAGAACGACTCCTGAGGAGCTGTGTGATTTGTAGGAGGCTGAGAGCTCCCTTTGAGCAACAGATGATGGCCGACCTCCCGGAAGATCGTCTCATCCCCACCCCACCTTTCACCCGGGTGGGCTTAGATGTCTTCGGGCCGTTCACTGTACATGACGGACAGAGCACCCGAATCACAAAGGCCACGAAGAAAATGTATGGCCTACTGGTGACCTGCCTTGTGTCCAGGGCAGTTCACGTTGAACCTCTCTGTGGGATGGATACTCCTTCCTTTATGAACGCATTGCGTAGATTCATCTCCGTACGAGGCACCCCCCAGCTGATAAGAAGCGATCGAGGCACCAACTTTACAGGTGCGGTGTCTCAATCTTGCGATTTGAACAAAGTATCAAAGGACATGGAGACTAGGGGATGCGAGTGGAAATTTAATCTCCCTGGAGCGAGTCATCATGGAGGTGTGTGGGAGAGAAAAATTGGAGCGATCAGAAAGGTACTCGACCTGACCTTGGGGAGGTCAGGAAAGGTGACACTCAACCGTGATGATATGCACACCCTCCTGATAGAAGCCGCGGCCATTGTAAATTCTACGCCCCTGTACGCCCCTTCCGAAGACCCCAATGATGTGTTCCCTATCAGTCCCTCCACTTTGCTAACCATGAGGGACGCCTCTCGCACACAGTCGTCAGACTCGTTCACAGATCGCGACCTCCTCGCTTATGGTCTACGAAGATGGCGGCGAGTGCAGCTGTTGGCGGACCAATTCTGGCAACTATGGAGACAATTCTACCTTCAAGAAATCAGTCGTCGCAGAAAATGGACGACACCAAGGCGTCCCTTGTCCCAGGGGGACATCGTACTGGTACGAGACTCGCAGTCTCCAAGATGTCAGTGGCCCCTGGCTCGGGTAGAGTCGGTGCATCGCTCGGGATCGGACGGACGCGTGCGTGGGGCGACGCTGCGGCGGACGGACAATTCCGGAGGTACCAAAAGTTGTGAGCGATCGATTAAAGATATTGTAGTAATCTTACCTAGCACTGTTGAGAGAGAGGAGTGTGCTGCCTTCGCAGCAATTTAGGAAATTTCTATTTTCAAACAGCGGTAGAAAATTTGTGCCTTCGAATATCGAGGGAACCAGTCCGCACGTTCACTCGTTTTCCGGAAACGCTCTCTTCCGGTACATTAGGTATTTAAACTCTGCGAGCTGAGTAGAGGCCGCCAGTTGTGTTGAAGTAGTGTGTAGACTCCAGAGAAGGAAATGTAAGTAAAGAGTGCTAAATATTAAGTGCATTGGGTCCCTATAGATGTCTGTTTTGTGTCTCCTACTAGACAGTGAATTCTTAGGTCCTAGAAAAGCTAAAAGATTTCAGGGGATGTTAGAATGTGTGCTGTCACAGTTTTTCTGTTTGTGCTTTTACAATTCTAGATACTGATTCTTCAGTCGCGGTGCCAGTATAATGTAATGCTGTGTTTACCTATTTGTACCTGGCTCAAATTGTCTAGTGGTTTGCCCTGTGTTGGACAGGGTTGTGAGACTTTCTTGCAAACACTCAGTCATGTTTTGATTATATTGTTGAGCCTGATTTGTTCTGTGCTTGTCAGTGCTACTTAATTTATTTTCTGGAATTCACAGCTGGATTCATTGTGCTCAGTTGTTGATTTGATCTAAGCACATTGCATTATATAGATCCTTGTTATCATTCACGATTAATGTTAGTGGATTTAAACTCTGGTATTTGGACTCTAAAATTGTGTAATTCCTCACTCAAGTTGCTATTTTACCAGTCTGTAGAGTGTGGTGGTTTTTGCCTATTTTTATTTGTGTAATTCCTCACTCAAGTTGCTATTTTACCAGTCTGTAGAGTGTGGTGGTTTTTGCCTATTTTTATTTGTGTGATTTTTACCAGTCTGTAGAGTGTGGTGGTTTTTGCCTATTTTTATTTGTGTGATTTTTACCAGTCTGTAGAGTGTGGTGGTTTTTGCCTATTTTTATTTGTGTGATTTTTACTGTGCTGCGGATATTTTATATTGCCTGGTTGATGACGTGTTCATGCCTGTTAGGTAACTATTTACTTGTTCAGAGGTGTCTAAGTGTGCCCCCTTGTTCACTTATTAACCACCTTTGTAGATGGGTGTGTTTTAACTATGCCCAGGTGGTACTATAGATTGATAGACTTTTGTGACTAGTCATGTGAGTCAGAAACAACTCAAGTTGTCAGGCACTGTTTACGTAGGAATAGCTGTGTAACTTTAGTTCAGCGTCTACCGGGTTGGACATGCATTTTTATATGGGAATAGCCGTGTAACTTCAATTCAGCATCTACCTGGTTGGGACATTAGTGTGTAGAGCCTACTGCCTGACCTTAGTATTTAATGAGGGCCTCATTAGGTTGACTGGTTATATCTGATTGTGCCATTGGGATGCTCGTATGAAAATTGTACTGAGTCTCGCCAATGATTTGAGTGTTGAATGAGCCGCTGAAGTATTGCCCGTGTTCTCTGAATCAGATTTTCTTGTGCCAGTGATGCAGTTCTGCCCCAATTTTTGCGTCCTTATTTTCTGGTTGGCCCTCTGAATCACTTTTAGATATGCAATCTCTAAAAACTGTATATTTTTTGTATTACCTTTGTGCTAACTAGACCTTTCTATTTCAGGAAAATTTATGTACAAATAAATGGCTGCTTAAGACAAGTTTTGCATCATCCGTGGACTTTTCTGAACCTTCCCCTCGTCGATAGAAATTGTTGAGGCAGTCACAAGAAAAGTCTACATTACAAGTACAGTAATTTTGTACAGCTCCTCCAACATCATGACACAAAAGCGATTAGTCTTCCAACACACAGAAAAATTTTTATCGGGCCTCTATTCTGAGGACATTTATCTACCTTACAATATAGATATCCTGCCAGTACTTTTCAGGAAAGTACCCAGTGAACTGAGTATTTTTTTTCTGTGCTAATATTATAATTTCCTCCTCCTAATACATTTTTCAGATAAAATTCAACCTCCATACTTTCAATCTTAATAGCACGACAACCTTTGAAAAAAGTGTGCAATTCAGATGAGAAGTGTGCAAAAAAATGCATTATTTCTAGGATAGCATTTCTGTTGAATCAATTTTTACATCAACTAGTTCGTCTCCATTTATTTGAAATAAGAAAAGAGGTGAAATGAAAGAAAGCCTAGAAAGGCCGTATGAAATGAAATAGAAAAATTTAATCTCTCGAGAGTTGATAAGCCCGAGAGCACACTGCCCCTCATTCATAATATGGTTGGACAAATCCCACGACACACGTTCCTATTTCCTTAGAATTCACGCAAAATTCATTCTTACTCGAATCTGATGGATTAATATACTGGAAATTGTGGAGTTGATAAAGCTTGTATCACAGTCTTTCGCAGATACGCTCATCACACCCTTGCAGCTGGCTTTGAACAGAGGGACGCGGCTCTTATTATAGTATAGATTTTATTTGAGTATTTGGCTATAGTCTAGGGCAATCCCTAAAGTACGGAACGATGGAACGCCAGGAACGGAACGTTCCGTGGAACTGATATTACTAGTCCTAATATCCGGAACGCCCGGAACGGAACGTTTCGTGGAACTGATATTACTGGCCCTAAAATCCGGAACGCCCGGAACGGTTACGGAACCCTCCCAAACCTAGCTTCGAATTGTGACATATGATGATGGAGCACGCGGAAACAGTTTGACCCAGCAAACTTTAATGACACCCTACAATAATTGAGCTCTATGAACACCACACGAACATCTCTACCCAGGGGCCTAATATAGTTCCTTAGTGCCCAGAAAGATCCGTTCCGTAGTGCCCGGAACGTTCCGTTCCGTAGTGCCCGGAACGTTCCATTCCTTAGTGCTCAGAACGATTCGTTCCGTAGTGCCCGGAACGTTCCGTTCCGTGGTGCCCGGAACGGTTCGTTCCGTGGTGCCCGGAAAAATCCGTTCCGTAGTGCCCGGAACGATCCGTTCCGTAGTGCCCGGAACGTTCCGTTCCGTAGTGCCCGGAACGATCCGTTCCGTAGTGCCCGGAACGATCCGTTCCGTAGTGCCCGGAACGTTCCGTTCCGTAGTTCCCGGAATGATCCGTTCCGCTGCGCCCGGAAAGGCCCGTTTCGTAGTGCCCGGAACGTTCCGTTCCGTATTTCCCGGAAGGATCCGTTCCGTAGTGCCCGGAACGATCCTTTCCGTAGTGCCCGGAACGTTCCGTTCCGTAGTGCCCGGAACGTTCCGTTCCGTAGTGCCCGGAACGTTCCGTTCCGTAGTGCCCGGAACGTTCCGTTCCTTAGTGCTCAGAACGATTCGTTCCGTAGTGCCCGGAACGTTCCGTTCCGTGGTGCCCGGAACGGTTCGTTCCGTGGTGCCCGGAAAAATCCGTTCCGTAGTGCCCGGAACGATCCGTTCCGTAGTGCCCGGAACGTTCCGTTCCGTAGTGCCCGGAACGATCCGTTCCGTAGTGCCCGGAACGATCCGTTCCGTAGTGCCCGGAACGTTCCGTTCCGTAGTTCCCGGAATGATCCGTTCCGCTGCGCCCGGAAAGGCCCGTTTCGTAGTGCCCGGAACGTTCCGTTCCGTATTTCCCGGAAGGATCCGTTCCATAGTGCCCGGAACGTTCCGTTCCATAGTGCCCGGAACGTTCCGTTCCATAGTGCCCGGAACGTTCCGTTCTGTCGTGCACGGAACGTTCCGTAGAACGAACCCGGAAGCTGAAAAGCGCCCGGAAACACTAAAGACATGGAACAACGAATCTTTATATGCATTCATGCCCGATACGAAGGAACTTGCGCAGCAAAATTTGAGTAGAGAGATAAACTTCGAATTATAAATGATATCGTGAAACGAAAGGAATACATGTTCCTAATCGCTCGGAATATTTTCTGAATACACTACTTTGAAGCAGTTACGTGGTTTTGTGGTCGATTACGAACTCTCTGACATGCTTCCAGTTCGCTCCAACGTAAACATTTTCTGAACCAAAGACCTAACTAATGGACGACAGACGTGAACGGATAATGTAGGGAAAATGAAATTTTTTGCCAATAATATGTCTTCCCAAGAAATGTAAGTCGTTATCAAGATGACAGGAGCAAGGTGTGTTGAATGAATCGCCCGTGACTATCGTTTACCTGACATCTACATACTATAGAGTTTTGACCTGGGCAATGGCCATTTGCTGAGTATAGTCACGTGGTCTCTTATGTTTGACAGCTAGTTGCAGGCAGTAAGTAACCTGTGACTCATGTGTGCTAATGTATATCTGCCCGAAATTTATGCTCGTTGACTGGGAGCTAGCATTGAAGTGGACGGCTTCTTGTGAATCTAGATTGCTAGGATACTGCTCTATAGAGCTGAACTGGATGGCTTTTTGTGACCTTTGCTTGCTTACGTGAAAGTGGGAAGCTGCAACTAACCTCTGTTAAATTTTCAGACAATCCTGATAAATCGCATTCTAAAAATATGCTCACGGTAGATGCCGTTGATGAAACATTGAAAATCGAATAGGAAATTAACGAATACTAAGCCCAATCGAAACTATGTATTCAACCGTACAGCTCAGATTTAATGCATGATTGAATTAGCGTCATAAAGAGCATTAGCTAAACTTTGAATAAAAAATGAGGCGAACGAAATTTTATTTTTTTAATTAAAAAAAACGAATTAATGAAACTAAGAAAGGCAACAATATTCAGCAGCTATCAAGTCTAACATAGAGCTTTGAAGACGAAAGTATTAAGGTAATTATTTACGTCGAAAAAAATTATTTAACATTTGAAAAGTAAACACGGAAAAGAAATTACAGTAAAAATTTTTCCCTCCATTCGCAAAAATTGTAAGATTGCTCTGGAAATCCTTGGTTAACCATTTAACATTTATTTCTTAAGTAAATACAACAAAGCACATTATGTTTATCGTTATATTTCCTTTCAACAACAAGGCAAAGGGATTTTAAGGATGTTCAGAACGATCGACAATGCAGTATAAGGACATCACTGAAGAAAAGGTCCCTTGTCTATGAATGAAAAATTTGCGGTAATCATTTACGTTTCGAAAGCGTGTGAGCTTGAGAAACAGCTGACGAAATACTCTTTCATGCCCTGCCCGGCCTCAATTCTTTTTCACTTTGGTACCTGTGTTGTTCTCACGCTCTTTTGTAATATTTGTGAACAATAATTGTCATCAAGCCCTAACGTACAACTACGTTTTTGTCGGCTCTATATAAGCTCGGATGTTGGTTGGCTGCGGCCGCAATGATAACCAGTGTTTCGTTCAACTGCAGATTTTTGGAAGATCTAGCTAAGATTGTTCATTTCATTTTGTGTTTGAAGTGTCTTTGTGGAGCTAATTGTATATGAAATTTGTTCTTGGAATTGAAATTTTGCTATTTTAAAAGATCATTGCTAGTTTCTTTTTGGCGTCAAATCATAGTTCTATATTTTGTTTCAGAGCCAGGAACATTTGCGTTCAAAGACTAAATTTACGGCAACAGGTCTTGAACATTGAATGAATTTCCTACCAGTGTGGATCAGTTAGGCTAGGCCAATCCTGATACTGATGTAAGTGTTTGTCTTAATTGAATTTTTAGTCTAGCTTACATTCGTGCAACTCTACTGTGTTTTCATAATTCTGAATTAAAATTTGAAATTTAATCGAACTGAAGGTTTTTGTCATCTATTGAGAATTGTTTGATTTTTGCTTACAGATTTAAAAGTAATAAGAAGATGAATGAAACGTCTGTTTATATCCTTCTTCTGTACTGTACTGCCACCGGACACGAGAAAACTCGAGGCTCGTTACAGTACCTAAGCAGCTAACCATGGCAGCTAATCGGCTAGAGTGATCAAAACGCTCACGTTGATATACACGCTCACGCTGTTGAATACTTTGCGACTTGAATCTTCGTAGAAAAATATGTAATGTGTATGGAAAGAGAGCACTACTCTGGTAAATTATATTTCTAACTTCATTTTAAGTGCAATTAATGTCTTACTCAATAACACTTCTCTCAGTCCATATGAGACAGTGGAAGTGCGCAATTCTCAATAGCGAGCAGGCAAGCACTCAGTTTTGAGGATTCTCCCTGTTTTCATTAAAATGACTTTCCTCGTACCAGGGGCGATTGTTTGCGCGCAGATTGCGGAGTAAAATCACGATTTAAGCGCGAGTAGAAACGGGATTTTATATTTTACTAAAATCTGTTTCGGAGTTACAGATTTTTCAATGAACTTGAGTTCTATGGAAAGTTATGGAAGAGAAAGTGAGTTTTTCATTTTTCCACAAAAATGCGCTCAGACAGAAACGAAAATGTCATTCCAAAAATGGAGCTTCCTTCAACACACCCGTTGAAAACAATATATAGTTACATTTTACGTCTTGAATCACTATGATTATTTCACGTATCTTTACCAAGTGCTTTCTATGAATTTTAGCTTGTTTTTGCAAAACAAAAATATCAAAAGCATAATCAGTTTTCATTAGTTGTTTCATAGGTGTTTCTCGTTGAACCAATGAGGCTGCAAAATTCGGTTAATGTAGGTGCAATAGGAAACGTTTCCATAACCAAAATATAAACTTGGACAGAAAGCAATGCGAAATATTTTCCTAAATAATCAGATTACGTTGAAAAAATAAGCATCAGTTGATGCGCATCGAAATCAGTGTAACCGTTTGAGTATACCAAGCAGGTGGAGATAGGTTGCTATGTTTAAACTTCGAACAATAACACAAGCCAAGCTTCTCCCTCGCCCGTGGACAGCCGAAGACAAAACTTAAGGCCCTTTTACATTGACGGTTTCTTCGCGCTCCACACCGTCGCTCCATCCAAATTATTCTGACAGTAATGATCTGCAAATTATTCTGACAGTATTGCAAGTGCGAATTAAGAGGCAATGTAAAAGCAAGTCGGTGTGCTCTGATGCTCAATCCTCTCGTGGGAGGAGCCATAAGAAGTTTGCCGTCGCTCCACACCCCTGGCGTAAAATGAGCTTTAGAAGTCAAAAAATCTTTGAAGCACGGTATCCCTTGCCCTTCTACGTACTATGGTGTACTCTCGCAACCACTTACTGCAGATTCTGCTCAAATTTTGTGACTTCTCGCTCAAATAACTCCGCGTGTGCTCAGAGCTGCAGCAAGGCCACAGTGCTCGGCTGCCGCCACAGAGTGACTCAGACAGTCTCTCATCCTCGGTGAGTGTGCTTATGTGAAACATTTGTTCTGCGTCCTGCTTCATTTTAAGTGCGCCCGTAGAGCAAGCTCGGCTGAAATCGTGAGTCAAATGTTTTTTTACACTATCTTGTATTGTTTACTTTAAGGCATTGTATTCAATGTGCGTATTGGGTAATTATAAATGAATTCGTTAAGCTAGTTGCTCGCGTAAGTTTGTCACTCATTCGCCCGTTGTAGTTAGTTCTTTCAAAAATACGTGGGGTGTTAACAGCAGTTGGGACCAACGCCTTATCAACTATGTGAGAACCATCGGAACGTGTGAAATGAAGTTGTTAAACCAGAGCGTGTGTCCTTTCGATTAATGGATAAAAATAATGCAATTGTATTATTCCTTGAAAGGTTTTATTCAATGTAAATCATTCAACTTGGACATTGATTTATTCAGGCTATGTCGCAGGAAGAATTAGCAATATGTTGAAGGTAAAATTTTTGCCTATACCGACACCGGTATAATTTTATTCGCGACGCCGATCTAAAATTCAAACTTTAATATGATCATTGATTGTTAAGTAATTAAGGCTTGAATTTCTCTAAGATTAATCCAAAAACCGTTAACAATTATTGCATTCATTTAATTTGATGATCGTCACACGTTCTGATAGTAGGTTATTTTTTGAACGATGTAATCAAGCCTAAAGTGGAATACAAATATTTTTAATATTTCTCCTGTTGATAATTACAATGATACTAAGACTCAAACGGTGTTTGAAACTCAACTTTCTTATATCAAGTGTTATTACCACGAACTTTCCCTCTCGTTTCTGGTGAACATGAGTATTTCCAAACATTTCAAAAAGTCGGTAATATTCAACTGTGATTTGTTGAATTATCTTTCATATTTCCGAAGTATCTTAATTTATTGTACAAACTCAGCAACTTGAAACATCCAGAAACTCTATTTGAACTCACGTTATGGGCAGGTTGCAATCATTATTGAATATCTAGTGTAAACTGTGTAATACATGAATAACGATGCTCATGTAGTTTTCACTTATCTTAATCATGCAGAACACTAGAGAGTTGTGCGCAGCCACTTTAACAAGTGGACTCAACTTCCCGAATTAACAGGCCCAGCGGCACACAAATTTACCGGGCACCCATCTGGGGCCTGGTAACGCTGAAATTTAAGATAATTAAACAAAAGCGGAGCATCATTAGCGGGAGTCTCACCTGAAGATCTTCGAAAACAATGTTCAGGCGAACACTCTTCACTGTAGCCGGCTGTCTAGGACCCAAGGCCCTTTGTAGCGAGGGCAGAATGCCGAGTCACGCGCAGCACACTAGAAGAACGTGCGCTCGCGATCACGGCCGAATCCAATCTGACGTGGCAGCCTTCGGATGCCACGCTCATCAGCTTGCCCGAATCCGTCGCGATGGCTTAGGACTTGTACAAGAAGTTCAGACGAACGTTTTAGTGTTTAAGTTTACATTTTTCGCCGTAGACGTGAGGACCCCCGCCATTGCTCCGCTTAGTCGTGAAGTTATCAGCGTTATTAATTTTTAGGCTTATTAGATGGAGCACAGCCTTTGCCCCTTATTGCGGAAGGCCTTTTGTGCCTTATAAAATCCTCAAAGGACCTCAGCGCTCGAGCAATGACTGGAATCTCGACACAATCCCGGCAAGAGAAAAAACGGAGTTTTCATCAGAAATTTCCGTTACATAGATTTAGACATTTAAACATTTTAATATATTAATGTTACTTTCCAGAGGAAGCATAGAAAGAACACTAATTACATTTATGCGCATATTAATTTTAAGTGCAACAAAGTAGGAAAGGACATTAGAGGTGACCTTGCCCAATTAAGTTTGCAAGCTTGCTACGTTGCTGGCGAGCTGCCTGCCGCCTAGGCCGGGCAGCTGCCTCAATTTCAGGTTCTTCGGAAGTTTCCGAGGAATCTGATTCCAAAGAATAGTGCTGATCTCTGGGGCGTTCAATAGAAAGAGAACTACCTTCACGAGAAAAAGAACTCTCGGGAGGCTCGAAAAAAGGATTAAACTCTTCACTCGAACTCCCCTCTGCGCTTTCCCACCCTTCCTCTGAAGCAGTATCAGTAGCAGCTAACTCCAGGGGGTAAAGTAAGGAAATTTTCACGGCAGACTCAGAGTTATCAGCCTTTATAATTTTAACGACCCGTACCTTACCATCGCGTCCAGGAAGCAGCGCGATGATACGGACTAAGGTCCAAAATGGTCTAGGTCTTATTGGATGCCTTAATAGGACAACCTGACCTACAGACAAGAATTTATTTTTCAGAGGTAACGATTTAAGAGGATATGGACCTCTTAGGGTGATTAAATACTGAGTACCAGAGCTCCCTAAACTTGGCCACCATGACGTCGCGTCTCTCAAGCGCGGAGAGCAGATGCTCTCGACGGTCATCGTCCTCGGTTTCCAAGTCAGGGACCTCATCGGAAAGGATTAAAGAGTTAGAAGTAGGGTAAAGTTGAAGGAATTGAATAGGCATGATAGGCAAAATAGTGTCCCCCGTCTCTGCATAGGATAGAGGACGTCGATTAAGATTAAGAGAGATGTCAGAAACTGCAGTGAGAAAGGTAGAGTAAGGATGAGTGCTACGGCCAAAAAGCTTGTACAAACATTCCTTGATAGATTTAAACAAGCGTTCCCAGATCGCACCAAATTGTGGACTATAGATCGCGATAGTTTTAAATTTAATGTTAAAAGTGCGGAAACGTTCTTCATACAAGGAAGAAGGTAAAACTTCTGGCAAAAGGTCAGAAGCAGCTACGAAAGTTTTAGCATTATCGGAATACACGGTGTTAGGGACACCCTTTTCGTTCGAGAAGCGAATGAAAGCAAAACAAAATTCTTCCAACGTCATGGAAGGAAGAATCTCTATATGAATAGCTCTAGTTTGAAAACACGTGAACAGTAAAAGATACACTTTTTGTTTATGGCCAAACGGATTTAACACCCAGAAATGAGCTGAAAAGTCCATTCCTGTGGTAGCGAAAGGTCTTACAAAATTAGTCCGACTGTCAGGCAAAGCTGGCGGGTCAGGATAAGAGAAAGCCTTAGCGTTCACCCGCTTGCAAACTATGCATTTGGATAGAACGCTACGCACAGTACGCTTACAGCGCGGTATCAAATAACCGTCCATTTTAAGTTTTTGTACGGTCGATTCAACACCCTGATGATTTAGAGTTTTATGGGTGTGCAAGATCAGAAGATGGGTTAGATGAGAAGAACTAGAGTGTTGTAATCTAATTCCTCTGCCAAGACAATGCGGCTGCTAGATCTAATTAAATTATGAGAGTCAAGAAACAAGTTGAAAGATCTAACAAGCAAAGGCGGAAGAGGATTCTTGGTTTCCAAGGCCTCTATCTCGCTGGTAAAATGCTCTCTTTGCATAGAGGAAATGAGGTATAGAAACGCTAGCAGTTTAGACTCCCCCGGATCTGCGCGCTTCCAGATTGCTACAGCCCTAAATACCTTCTCTACCACACCTAGTAGTCTGGGGTAGGAGGAAAAGCGCTCAATCTCCACAATCGAAGCTTCACCTGGGTGAGCAACATTAACTGCGATGCACGTATCGGAAACAAATTGCTGCGGAATGCATCCTAAGTGACCCTTAGGCCACTTATCTCTACTTTCTTTGATCCAAGAAGGACCTGCTAACCATAACAATTTACACTCTAGAAACTTAGAAACCTTAATACCCCGTGTCAGCATGTCAGCCACGTTAAACATCGTGGGTACATACTCATAGCTGAAAGCAGCCAAAATCTTACATTCCAACTTCTTACGCATGGTTTCTATTTCTTTTATTCTGTTGCTTACAAATACATTTTTTCGAGGAGGTTTACCGCTCAAGAGCTAAGCTAGGGTAACTTGAGAATCAGTGAGAATAGTTACATTAGACACTTTGTAAGGAAAATTAACATCACACAGAAGAGATATAAGACACTGGTAGGCAAGAAACACTGCCAAGAGCTCAAGGGAAGGAAGAGTTCGCTGGCGAGAAGGCGAAACTTTAACTTTAGAGAAAAGTAATGCGCTGCGATCCTATTGGACGCCATAAATACAGTTACCAAAAGCGCTAGCACTAGCATCACAAAATACAACAAGTTGGGTAGTTTTGGTCTCAGCCAAATTCATCCTAGGAAACTCAAAATCCCTCAACTCCGAAAACTCCCGACAATAGCTTTGCCATTCCTTATACGAATCTTCTGGAACATCCTGATCCCAACCTAGCCTCAAGGGCGTCAATTTTCTCAAAATGAGCTTACCTCGCACAGAAAAGGGCAACAAAATTCCCGAGGGGTCGTAAATAGACGCTACTTCAGAAAGAATTTTCCTGCGTATTTTACACGAAGAGTCCAACTTTTTTACAGACAGAGAAAAAAGATCAGTAGAGGAGTTATAGTCATACCCTAGCACTCTGGAGTGCACTTCGGCACTACATAGAGCAGGGTCAATTTGGGAAAGAAGTTCAGAATTATTGGACTTCCATTTGCGCAACGGAAATCCACTCTCCTCAAATGCACTATTGGCGCTTCGAAATGTGCTAAGCGCTAGTTCAGGACTTTCTGTTGTGAACACTGAATTGTCGACGTACAGCTTATTCACCATAACGTCTCTAACTGTCAAATCAGTAATAGTTTGAGCGTGCAATTTAAGAAGATAGTTAAGAATGTTAGGCGATGCAACAAACCCGAACAACAGAGTTGTATAACGGAAATGCGAGAATTTGCCATCCCTGAAAAGGATGAAGCTAAACTGATTGCCGTCAAAATCACAAGCAAGTTTCACCTGCAGGAATGCTTTAAATATGTCAGAAAGAACTACTATGCTATTTGCACGGAAATAGACCAAAAGTCCTAACAAATTATTCATCAGATTAGGACCTACATGAGAGGCTTCGTTCAGACTGGGCAAACCATTGACCTTCAATGAGCAATTAAAAACCGGTCGGATTTTGAAAGTTTCTACATGTTAACGTATTACAGGCCTATGCGGGATCCATTTGTGAGCTCGCACATCTATTTTTTTGACGGAAATGGGTTCAATGACGCCCAATTCAAGCTGCTCAAGAAATACGTCATTATAGGCCTGTTCAATCCTCTTTAGGGCATTATCAGTCGCTACTTTACGAGCTAGATATCTGGCTAATACGAAATTATTAGGTACTCTAGCCAAAAGTTGGCGATTCCAAGGCAACTGAACAAAATATTTACATTCTTCAAGTTTAATACTATCTTTAAAATCTTCCAATTCCTTATCATTCTCTTCCTCCTTAGAGGGTATACCAATAAGCTCTAGGTCAAGAAGCTGATCTAGTCCAGTCTGAACTCCACACTGCTCAGAAACGTCTAACAATGATGTACAAACTTTAGGAGTTTCAAAGAAATTAGCAAGAACATTACGGTAACGATTTTCGTTCAACTTACATTTGGCGACTTTCCTTTTAGCTTTAGATTTAGTTTTAGTTTCGTTGTCAAGAGACAGAGAATTTTTACATATTTTAACATTGCTTTCAACGGAAGTTTTAAGATCATTAGTTTGCTTCTTAGTTTTAGAAGCAACAAGAGAAGACAAAGAGGAGTTGTAACATTTTAACTCCCCAAAGGGTAGAAAACCCTTAGAAATACGCATGGCCTTATAGCCATTTACGTGTTGCAATTCCAGAACCTTAAAAGCTTGAAGAGCATCTACACCCAAAATTCCGCGAATTTGGATGCTATCATTTATAACTTCAGGATAGGAAGTCGACAAAGGGAGTTTAGTTTTCAAAATTTCGAGTTTATCCTTCAAATTTCTTATACCCATTTGGAGATTTAAACTTCTCATGGCGAAAACATCAAGCTCATGCTTCTCACTGTCCGGAAGCACGAGTTCAATGCTAATTTGCTTACCAATTAAAGGAACAGAAGCACCTACAGTGTTAATAGATAGCTCCTGCAAGTCTGTATCTGAATAGTCAGAACTGACGGTCTCCAAATCAATCAGCGACGACTGACTGCCGCTATCAATTAGAAAATTTACACGCTTAGTTACCCCACCATACTTGGTGGTAAGAGCAACAAGAGGGCACATCCTAAGACTTGCCTTTAACCGTCATGAGTTAGTTGCAACGAATGCACTGGATTCAACAAATTTAGGACACAAAGGGCTAACATGATTGTTGGCTTTACACAAGGAGCACAGAAATGGGAGACCCCTAACTTTGGAGGGACACGCACTAGACTCATGTTTACTACTTAGACAGGTAGAGCATAAATTTAATTCACCAGCCCGTTTCACACGCTTTTCGTGCGAATTAAATTGCCTGCATGCAAAGGAAGCGTGGTTGGCCTGGTTACAAAATTTACACACCTTAACATCGGGCGACTTATTAGGTTTAGGTAAATATGGCGTTTTGTCCCTCACCTCCGTCCGGATCACCAGTTCTGTTTCCTTACTACGGAATGCATGAGACGATTTGGATTTACTTTTTGTTTCAAGAAGAGTGTGCGCAGCAGAATTAACGAGAGGATTCATCTATCCATATTTAAGGGCCCAACTGCACACATACTTACCGAGCCCCCATCTGGGGCCAGGTAACGTTACAAGAGTTAAGATAATTTAAACATTTAAGCGGAGCATTTAAATAGCAGGAGCCTCACCTGAAGATCTTCGAAAACAATGTTCTGGTGAACACGTTTTCAATGTAGCCGACTGTCCAGTTGCCAAGGGACGACTGCAGCGAGGGCCGAAAAGCCGAGTTACGCGTAGCACACGAGTGGAACGTGCGCCCGCGACCACGGCTGAGATCAATCTGACGTGGCAGGCTCCGACTGTCACGCACTTCAACTTGCCCGAATCCTTCGCTATAGCTTCGGACTCATACAAGAAGGGCAGACGAACGTTTTAGTGTTAACGTTTACATTTCTTGCCGTAGACGTGAGGACCCCTGCCATTGCTCCGCTCAGCCGTAAAATTATCAACGTAATTAATTTCTTTATCGGCTTATTATAAGGAGCACAGTCTGTGCCCCTTATTGCGGAAGGCTTTGTGCCTTATAGACTCCGCAAAGGATCTAAGCGTACGAACAATGACTGGAATCTCGACAAGAGGAAGCACTTTATGAGCATTCTGAATATCTCCAAAGAAAAGAAACTCGCTTTAAAATAGCGAAGAAGTTCCAACAGGAAAAATTCAGGAAGTTTAGCTTTAATTACAGCAGAAAACAGTAGGTTACCCGATTTCTCATTAGAGAAATCCAAACCCAACTTGGAAAGCTCAAAAAGGCGAAATTCAACCTTAGAAATGAAGGAATTTATTTCAGATAAATTCTGAACACTGGGACAGCTCAGGATCTCATCAAGAGCTAATGAGATTAATTTGTCTGCGTTAAGAAAATCTTGCTTAAGCAATGCCCAAGCAGATAGAAAACTAGTTACTTCGTTAGGAAGTCCCTCTATAAGACTGAGAGCTCTTCCTTGAAGCTGATTTTTGAGGAAGATAAACTTTTGTTTCCCACTCATGTTAGGATAAGCCTGAAGGGCATTAAAAAAGGACTTTTGAAAGTACAGGAAGTTGAAAGGGCATCCTTCATTGTCACTGAATTTTTTCAGTGTCAACTGAGGTGCTCTAAAGATATTCAAAGGAACATCAGAAATAGAATCCTTAGACACAGAAGGCTCACCGGTAGCACTAGAGTTTAGCACCGGGGAAGTGGAAATGAGTTTTTTAAGTTCCACCATAAGTTCTATGATCTGAACCTCATACTCCGACCTCCTAACCAGCTCCTTCTCAGAAACCTCAATTAACTTTTGAAGGAATAGTAGAGGACAGAATTCGAAAGGACTGTAACAGCCCACTTAACTGAGGAACAGCCTCAATAAGAAAGGCCGGATCACAGTTAGGAGTAAAAGCTTTTTTTCTAATATATGTTATGCTACACTTTATGCCTCGCAATTTAATGCTTGAGGCTAAGGCAGTACACTTTTCCGATTCCATAATTTAATAATCAGATTTATATTTCAAGGCTTATTAGAAAAAAGTTCAGCTAAACAGAGAGAAGTCTACACTTTAAAGTGGACAAGTTACATCCCTTTAAAAAGCATAGAAAAACACATTAATGACATAAACAATACACAAAAAATTACACTTACCCCACCAGTTACTTTCACTTTCACAACATTTTTATTTTTAAAGTTTACACACTCAAATTGAATTAAAGAACAGTTACATATATTAATGAGAGAACCAAATAAAAGTTAGACGAGGCTCAAAAAGGCCAGAACCTTTAAAAAGGTAAGGTTCTAAGCAACACAACACGGAACATCGTCTAAAATACAACAGGTTTCACTCGATTTACACCTAAGGAGATTGAAATTCGGCCCCCGCCACACCAGACAGCGGCGCTAATGACGCAAAAATAGAAACGATAAATTTCCTCTTATTTTTGAAAAAAAAGAAGAAACAATTAAAGAAAAAAAAGATAGATACCAGGATTTATCCTGCCGGGTTCCAGCCAAGCTCTACCATTAACTATATGGCGCTGAGATCAAGCTGGCTTAATTGCTGTTTAAGCAACTGCGTAAAAAGCAGCACGGCTTAGAACATTTTAGTTCTTTCAAGAGGTATCTCTTTTTGAAGAAATTAGAGAGACATTATCTTTTCGAATAGAAATTACGACAACGAGAGTTGAGATTTTAAACGATGAAAATTGTTTTCGAATAAAAATTTGTGCGCAGCCACCTTAACAAGTGGACTCAACTTCCCGAATTAACAGGCCCAGCGGCACACAAATTTACCGGGCACCCATCTGGGGCCTGGTAACGCTGAAATTTAAGATAATTAAACAAAAGCGGAGCACCATTAGCGGGAGTTTCACCTGAAGATCTTCGAAAACAATGTTCAGGCGAACACTCTTCACTGTAGCCGGCTGTCTAGGACCCAAGGCCCCTTGTAGCGAGGGCAGAATGCCGAGTCACGCGCAGCACACTAGAAGAACGTGCGCTCGCGATCACGGCCGAATCCAATCTGACGTGGCAGCCTTCGGATGCCACGCTCATCAGCTTGCCCGAATCCGTCGCGATGGCTTAGGACTCGTACAAGAAGTTCAGACGAACGTTTTAGTGTTTAAGTTTACATTTTTCGCCGTAGACGTGAGGACCCCCGCCATTGCTCCGCTTAGTCATAAAATTATCAGCGTTATTAATTTTTAGGCTTATTAGATGGGGCACAGCCTTTGCCCCCTATTGCGGAAGGCCTTTTGTGCCTTATAAAATCCTCAAAAGATCTCAGCGTTCGAGCAATGACTGGAATATCGACAGAGTATCATTTTATGTTTTGAAATTTTTGGTACACTAATGATCTACACTTCCTTTTTCTGCTTCGAAATAATGCAAAAATAATATTTAGGTTCGACCAAATCGTTCCGGTGGCTGGAAGCATCATTAAGTACAGAAAATTAAATTCATTGACTTGCTAAAGAGTTTGTGAGAAACTTCAGTTTGATACTCATGAAAAGGAAGATTAAATGTATTTTAAATATTCATTCCGAAAAGACTAAATAAGTTCTAAGAAAAAAATGGTTCGATCTCAGTATTAAGGCCATTTTACACTGGCGGTGTCTTCGCGCTCCACACCGTCGCTCCATCCATGTTCTGCAAATTATTCTGACAGTATTGCAAGAGCAATACTGACGATTACTGTCTCGGGGGAATTAGCGTCGAATTAAGAGGCAATGTAAAAGCAAGTCGGTGTGAACTGATGCTCAATCCATTCGTGGGAGGAACTATAAAAAGTTCAGCGTCGCTCCACACCGTCGCTCCACACCGCTAGTGTAAAATGAGCTTTAGTTTCGATGCTGAAATCAAAGGTAATGAAAGAAATGCATGCGTATTTCGCTATTTTGGTAGGATTTTTCACTTAAAATGATTGCACTGAGTTATAGTAAAGATACTTCAACATAAATTGTACTCATGAGAAAAGAAAAAAAATTGAAAGATTTCCAAGTTCAGCGATGAATTTGATTACTTAAAACTTGAAAATTAAACCAAGAATCGGAAGTTTTCATGTTGACGATGTCAACTGTTTCAGAAAACGCATGTTGCTTCGACGTTAATCGGTCTACTCATCACTTCTGAAACTACTACATGAAAGTGCTCTGAATGAATCAGTAATGTAGTTTGTCAAAGTAATATTGGGCGTTTCCGTCACTTAATAGCTTGCTTGAGTTAAGCATCATCGCTCTGCGTAACTGACGTAGCCATTCAACCACGATTTGTTTACGTACGAAATAAAATTGTTTCGATGTGTAAATGCTGTCATAACATATTTCTCAGTTGCTCTTTTTTATGACTGTGAGAGTGATCGACATTTTTAAAGCGACACTATTGAAGAATACGCGCAGTTTACGTGAAACTGCTTCGGCAGATTTTGAAGGAGAGAAGGAGGCTCATTTGACCGGCGACTGTACCGCTCACGTGTTGCGTCGCTCTCTTCCCTAAGGGGGTCATCCGAGGCCAAAGTGGGCCCCCACGCCAAACCCGGGTTGAATTTTTTTTTTGCTGAAAAAGGATCCTTAGGGGATGGGTTATTGTGCCACAAAATTTTATGGCGCTATGGACGCTAGAACCCCCCCCCAGGGGGGTTCCACAAGGGGACCGAAAAATGACAATTCATTGAGTTGTCATGCTTGAACAAAACCAAAGGCAGTTTTGGAATCCTTGGAACATTTC
The DNA here is from genome assembly GCA_030386875.1 of Morinoia aosen. Taxonomy (NCBI): domain Eukaryota; kingdom Metazoa; phylum Arthropoda; class Malacostraca; order Amphipoda; family Talitridae; genus Morinoia; species Morinoia aosen. The sequence continues at coordinate 39,619,996 of CM059580.1, forward strand.
TAACAAAAGTAGAGAGGCTTTTTTCAAATTCAAAATTTTCGAAAAAATACATAGTTCAAACTCATAATTTTTTTTTGATTTTGAAATTTGAAAAAAAAAATTGAAAAAATTTAAATTTAAAAAAACACCTTACTTTTGTTAGATATGTTCCAAGGATTTCAAAACTGTCTCTGGTTTTGTTCTAGCATGAAAAATCAATGAGTTGATACGGTTTGAAATTTACAAAAAATGCACTGAAAAAAACTAATTTTTTGTAAAAAAAAACTAAGGCCTAAATCGAAAAAGTGACATGAGTAAAAAAGGTTTACTTTCACAAAATACATATACCGTCCAAATTTAAAATGAATCGGACGAAAAAATTTGAAATTTTTGGTCAATGATGGTACTCAAATAAAATAGAATACTTCTATATAATTTTATGCACAATATTTTTTATATATTACAATGAAATTTACAAGGAAAATGTTGCTCATTACTCGGACATAAAAATGGTTCATGGAAACTGCATTCATGTACAAAATTTGTGCATGAAATTGCAATTCAATAATATATTGTTTTATGGGCTCTCCTGAAAAATCACACATTTTACCATTCAAAATAGGTCTCCTCAATGAGTTTTGATGCTAGAACAAAACAAAAGACAGTTTTAGAATCCTTAGAACATTTCTAACAAAAGTTCGGTAGAAAACTTCCAAATTTTGTAAAAAAAACAAAAAAATAATAGCTCACAATCAAAGAAAATGTATCACTGATGTAAAACATTCTAAAAAATACAATTTTTTCAAATGTTCAAATTTTCTACTGTACTTTTGTTAGAAATGTTCCAAGGATTCTAAAACTGTCTTTGGTTTTGTTCTAGCATCAAAACTCAGCGAGGAGACCTTTTTTCAAAAATTTCCATGAAAATGTACCAAAAACTGATTTTTCGTGAAAAAAAAAGAAAACTAAGGCCTAAATCGAAAAAGTGACACGAGTAAAAAAGATTTACTTTCACGAAATACATATACTGTCCAAATTTCAAACGAATCGGACGGAAAAAGGTAAAAAATCCGGATGACCCCCTTAACGTTGAGTGGTCGCCGGCACTGTGCCGTAGCAATTTGTTGATGCTGCGAGGATAGCCGGGCGTCAATCCACTGCCAACGAATTTTTTCATACGAAACAAGTCTGACCTACAAGTGTTGTAGATTTATTAAACGTCTAAGTTGGAATTAGAATATAAGTTCAGCAAAACCAATTGTTTCACCTTCAAAGGTCGCGAGATACTTAAAATCTCGTTTATGTGATGTAAATTTTCAAAGAATCGTAAACAAGTTGTAGAAGCTCCTCTATTGCCTTTACAGTGGAGTTTCTAGAGTAATATTGTATTACTCAATCTAATGGTTTTTTTTTTAAAGTCGAGAAGTACTGAAAACTAGGTTTCCGTTATCGAGGTTTGTGTGCATCTCCTGCAGATGATTTTAAGGCAGCCTGAATTGTTAATTTGTTTGTTCGGAAGTCATTGGCTGTTAACAAAAAATGAATTCTGTTCGAAATCGGACTATACTTTTTATGTGTTTCTCAAATGCTTTACTAAAGGTAGGTAGGGCAGAAACAGGCCTACATATAATATATATTCATATTAATATTGTCTATAAGCTACAGAGGCAGATTTTCATTCTTCCCCATCGTATCTGATCAAAAGCGTTACTCGAGCAATTTTTTGTGAAAGGAAAAATTCTGAATAGAGAATGGTTAATTAAGTCTAATGAGCACCATGAACACCATGTTGTTATTTTGGCGCTGCGTGTTTTAACACGTCTGCCGGGACAATTTCAATTTTCGTAAATTATTTTCAAAGTCAGTGGTGATACAGGCATGAATATTGGAGGCTTTATTAAGCAGTAAGAGGAATGAAGATGGGTATGACCTCCTGGTCGTTGAAGGCTTTAATTAAGATGTGGTTTATTGAGCTCGTCTACCCCCTGCGGTGCCGTGTGCGTAAGAGCAGACGTCTCTCCCGCCTGTCTGAAGTGAAAGTTTTATTGTCATGTATGAATAATAATTATTCCTTCTCTCTAAACTTATTTCTCGGATGAAAATTGAATAATAAACATTTATTGAGACTAATTTATGAAGTGTAATTATTAAGTTGAGTAAACTTCATATTTTTGTGCTGCGTCATTGCCTTTCTTCGAACCCACTGTTTGTCTCTTGAAAAAGTAGGTGCTAATTTGCTTAATACTTGTAGTTTTAAATAAACCTTTCTGACTTAGTCGGTATACAATACTAAGCAAAGCAACTGAAAACCTTAGATCAATGCCGTGACACTTGAATTTGATCCAAAATGTCATTGATGGGCCTACGAAATATAATGAAGCATTTTGAAATATTAGCGGGAAAATCGTTGTAATGAAAATCTTAGGTAGAATATCTAGACCTCTCTATTTAATGTCGTTGCATATAAAAATTATTACAATCTATATCCTCCATATATATTGCGTAACAACTTCATTATTGGGATTAATCGAGGGCGCCCCGCCCGTACCCACAACCCCTTCTGTCATATGGTAAAGAATACGCTGCATTTTCCGGCAGCTTGAGTAGATGTCACAACCTTCTTGCTATACAACACAAAATCTTCCCTCTAAATTCCTACTGTTCCTTCTGTCCTGTATGACTTTTTCTGTATTGGGTTTGGTTTGTGTGTTTCTGCATTATTACTGAAATAAAACCACTCTATTCTGTATTGAAATCAATTCAATGGATTCGCAGTTGGGCTGGATTTGTCATCATGAACTCGCAACAATACTTTCGTTTGTTTAACCCCTAGCGCGTAGCAATAACTTTTTTGCGTGGCGGCATAATTTTCGCGGCTTTTTAAAAACCATCAATGTAACTTATTTCTGATGCCTCATGACAAGCCGTTAATTTGCTGTTAAACAGTATTAGAAAAATTAATTATGTTTCTTATTTGGGTGTGTGTAAGCACTCATGTGCTACAATTATCTTGGTATAGTTGAAGAATCAATTAAAGTTCTCTGTTGATTGAATGTTACATTCTTTTATACCCATCGAGAGCATATTTGAACTCAAAAATAGTAGTGGAAGTTCAAATATCAGTCGAGATGCAGCATTATGGCATGCTTCTCTCCAATGTAAATGAAACTAAAATATTGTTCCAAAGCATTGAATGGTAGATTTTAGAAATAGCTTAATGCAATGCCATTCTGATCGGAATCCTGCTGCATGTCTCCGCGCTGGTAAAGAAACGCAATAGAGCGTCCTCACACCTGCACTGTCTGTACAGATGTGGCTGTACCGTGATGTGGCCGTCCCGCGGCCTGATGTGGTCGTCCTGACGTGGTCGTCCCGCGGCCTGATGTGGTCGTCCTGACGTGGTCGTCCCGCGGCCTGATGTGGTCGTCCTGACGTGCTCCTCCCGCGGCCTGACGTGGTCGTCTCGCAGCCTGACGTGGTCGTCCCGCGGCCTGACGTGGTCGTCCCGCGGCCTGGCGTGGTCGTCCCGCGGCCTGACGTGGTCGTCATGCGGCCAGACGTGGTCGTCCCGCGGCCTGATGTGGTCGTCCTGACCTGGTCGTGCTGCTGCCTGCTGCCCTGGTGGTGGCGGTGCTGCTGCCTGCTGCCCTGGTGGTGGCCGTGCTCCTGCTGCCTGCTACCCTGGTGGTGGCCGTCCTGCTACCCTGGTGGTAGCCGTTCTGCTGCTGTCTGCTATCCTGGGGGTGGCCGTCCTGCTGCTGTCTGCCGCCCTGGTGGTGGCCGTGCTGCTGCTGTCTGCTACCCTGGTGGTGGCCGTGCTGCTGCCCTGGTGGTGGCCGTGCTCCTGCTGCCCTGGTGGTGGCCGTCCTGCTGCCTGCTGCCCTGGTGGTGGCCGTGCTCCTGCTGCCATAGTGGTGGCCGTCCTGCTGCCTGCTACCCTGATGGTGGCCGTGCTCCTGCTGCATGCTGCCCTGGTGGTGGCGGTGCTGCTGACTGCTGCCCTGGTGGTGGCCGTGCTCCTGCTGCCTGCTGCCCTGGTGGTGGCGGTGCTGCTGCCTGCTGCCCTGGTCGTGGCCTTGCTCCGGCTGCCTGCTGCCCTGGTGGTGGCGGTGCTGCTGCCTGCTGCCCTGGTGGTGGCAGTGCGCCTGCTGCCTGCTGCCCTGGTGGTGGCGGTGCTGCTGCCTGCTGCCCTGGTGGTGGCGGTGCTGCTGCCTGCTGCCCTGGTGGGGGCCGTGCTCCTGCTTCCCTGGTGGTGGCCGTCCTGCTGCCCTGTTGGTGGTCGTCATGCTGCCCTGTTGGTGGTCGTCCTGCTGCCCTGTTGGTGGTCGTCCTGCTGCCCTGGTGGTGGTCGTCCTGCTGCCCTGGTGGTGGTGGTCCTGCTGCCCTGGTGGTGATTGTCCTGCTGCATGCTGCCCTGGTGGTGGCCGTGCTCCTGCTGCCCTGGTGGTGGCCGTCCTGCTGTTGCTGCCCTGGTGGTGGCCGTTCTGCTGCCCTGGTGGTGGCCGTTCTGATGCCCTGGTGGTGGTCGTCCGGCTGCCTGCTGCCCTGGTGGTGGTCGTCCTGCTACCCTGGTGGTGGCCGTCCTGCTGCTGTCTGCTATCCTGGTGGTGGCCGTCCTGCTGCTGTCTGCTATCCTAGTGGTGGCCGTCCTGCTACTGTCTGCCGCCCTGGTGGTGGCCGTGCTGCTGCTGTCTGCCGCCCTGGTGGTGGCCGTGCTGCTGCCTGCTACCCTGGTGGTGGCCGTCCTGCTGCTATTTGCCACCCTGGTGGTGGCCGTGCTGCTGCTGTCTGCCGCCCTGGTGGTGGCCGTGCTGCTCTCTGCTACCCTGGTGGTGGCCTTCCTGCTGCTATCTGCCGCCCTGGTGGTGGCCGTGCTGCTGCTGTCTGCTGCCCTGGTGGTGGCCGTGCTGCTACCCTGGTGGTGGCCGTCCTGCCACCTTGGGGGTGGCCGTCCTGCTACCCTGGTGGTGGCCGTCCTGCTGCCTGCTAGCCTGGTGGTGGCCGTCCTGCTGCCTGCTACCCTGGTGGTGGCCGTGCTGCTGCCTGCTACCCTGGTGGTGGCTGTCCTGCTGCCTGCTACCCAGGTGGTGGCCATCCTGCTGCCTGCTGCCGCCCTGGTGGTGGCCGTGTCATGCCTTTCTCCGTCTTTAAGTCATTTCGTTTTAGCCCGCCATTTTAAATGAACCGCTTCTCATTTGACTGTCCTGGAAATTTCCAGAACGAATTCGTGATTTTGAAACGAGCGATATCAGGTCAATAACTTAATCATATCAGCAAAGTTAATCGTTAATGTCACTAAATGTCGATTTATGAAGCCGATAATATCTTTATTAAAAATAAGAATAAAAAACTCCGATACATATTCAAACGTTCTAGCTCTGTCCGCGCATGTAAGATTAATTGGCTGGAGTTCTCTGCCCGTTCGTAGATTCTGTCAGCTGGCTGCGCATTCTGGGGTTTTAACCGCGGATCTGGGTTTTTTATCTGTCTCCTGGGGTTTACAGTCATGAATTGTGTTGGCAAAACAATTAATTTCAAGGAGCAAAAATGATTGTACTACTTGGTAACTTCGAAAACAATAAAAAAGGGTAAGAAAATTTATTCATTAACGCCTTTTTTCGCTGATCTGGGTTTTTTCTTAAGCGTATGCTGGGGTTTTTTGGTAACATTTTCGTTGGCGTCCCTTGTGGAATACCTCTCGCTTCGCACTATTGCAAGAGCTCTTCCGAGAGCAAGGTGTGACATTTCGTGCTCAGGCGCCCTCCTAATTTCTCTTGTGCCTGCGCCTTGAATGTGTGTTAATCCTTTTTTAAGTGATGATCGAACTTAATATGAGTAAGGAACTGAAGTGAAAGTGTGCCTTATATCTGTAAGAACGGTAGATAGCTATCAAAACCTTCACTATAGCACAGTATAGGATAGACATAGACACAGACACAACATAGTAATAGACATCAAGTTAGGTAAAATAGTTTACTCACCTCTTGGATACCTTACAACATAACTAGATACTCAGATACCAGAATGTGGTTAGCGAGAGCAGAGCGGAGATAGAAAGGAATATATAGAAGAGGGTAGCATAGAATTAATACATTAGTTTAGAAATTAAGAAGTTAGATACCAACCACAGTAGGTAATATTCTTTACACACTCGGTCAACATTTACTTGTTGTCGAGCCCGAGTTCACTTGTAGACTGGCCGCGAGTGTTGCTGTCTTGAGCGTTGCCAACTATTGGTCTCTGTAACTAGAACTTACACTACTCGCTATATTACACCCCTCCCTCCTTAATTAGAAACCCCCCCTGTATCCCCAGTCCCGTTATTCAATATAGTCAATCCTAAAGGTCCATTCTCACCACAGGCTTCCGAGCTCGGGTAGACCTGCGCGAGATGCTAGCGCTTGGAGGCTCGTGCATCCTAGCCTCCTGGGTGGGAATCGGGTAATCAGGTGTTTCGGAGTCAGGTTCATGGGTCGGAGGTGGTGGGTATGAATTTTGAGCAGGTTGTGGAAACACAACGGTTTCCTCCGTAGGTTGTTCCAAGGGTTCAGGGATGGTGTTCGAGCAGGTAATAACTTGGTCCTGGTGTCGACGAACGACCTCTCCCCCCTCCAGTTGGCACTTGTAGGATACCGGGCCTGTTTTCTCAATGGTGGTAGCAGGGGTCCATTTTGGGGAACCCGGCGTGTATTGACGGACCATCACAGGTGACTCCAGCGGAATGTCAACCGCGCGAGACCCTGGGTGGTATCTTTTCTGAGCGTCCTGGCGTTGAGCAACTTTGGACGCGATTGCTTCTGACGGCCAAAGCAGATCAAGACGAGAGCGAACTTTCCTGCCTAACATCAGTTCGGCAGGCGTAACACCTGTTGTCGTGTGAGGTGTTAGCCGATAGTTGAACAGGAACCTGTCTAGTGCTAGGCGTAGGGGTTCCGTTGACTTCCGTATATTCTTCTTGAAAGTTTGTACCATGCGCTCTGCCAGTCCATTAGTTGAAGGGTGGTATGGTGCGCTTGTAATATGTCGCATACCACATGCCTTTACAAATTCTTGGAATTCAGCCGATGTGAAACACGTTGCGTTGTCTGAAACAATTGTTACTGGGAATCCAAATGTCGCAAAAGTGTGTTTCAGGCACAAGATCGTTTCGCTAGAGGTTGTAGTAGATGTGGGAAAAATTTCAACCCACTTAGAGTGTGCATCCACGATCACTAGGTAGTATTTTCCATCCATTGGGCCCGCGTAGTCAATGTGTATGCGATGCCAAGGCTTCGCAGGCCATTCCCACGGATGGAGTTCAGCTTTCGTCGGTGCGGCTCGAGTGCTCAGGCACTCGCTGCATGACTTAGTTGTTTCTTCTAGATCTTTATCCAGAAGGGGCCACCACACGTAGCTGCGAGCTAACTCCTTCATCCTGGATGATCCAGCATGACCAGAGTGAAGTTCCTCCACAATGGCTTGTCTGAGAGCTTGGGGTACAATAATTCTTGCCCCCCAGAGCACACAGCCATTTTGTGTGGACAATTCGTCTCGCCTCCTAGTATACGGAGCGAGATCAGGGTCACCAATTACCATCGAAGGCCAGCCTACTTGGCAGTATTTGTATACCTTTGAAAGTACTGGGTCCCTTAGGGTGCTGTCGCGGATGTGGGTGCTGGTGACTGGAGCTGACTCGAGGAAGTTTACTAAGGACGTCCATTCCGCAGGAATAGGTGTGGCTTCCTCGGGAGTTGTCAAGGGTAGACGACTGAGAGCATCAGCCGTACCCAACAGCACGCCAGACCGGTGACGCAAGGTGAACTTGTAGGACTGCAGTAGTAAAGCCCACCTTTGGATGCGCCCGGATGCCATCGGAGGAATGCTTCTACCCGGATCAAATAGTCCTTACAAAGGTTTGTGGTCCGTAACCACAGTGAAATCCTGTCCCCACAGGTAGCAATGAAATTTTCGAAGTGCGAACACCATAGCTAGGGCTTCTTTCTCAGTTTGAGAGTAGTTGCGTTCTGTTGCTGTTAGAGTTCGGGAGGCAAAATAGGCGGGGCGTTCAATCCCATCAATAAGGTGACACAGCACCGCTCCCACACCATACGCACTACTGTCAGCCACTACCACTATGGGTTTCTGAGGGTCAAAGTGGACTAGAGTCTGAGAGTCCAGGAGGGCTTGTTTAGATTTCTGGAAGGCTCTCTCCTGACTTGCATCCCATTTCCAAGGGGTTTTATCCCTCAGTAAGGTATTTAGGGGCTCCAGCATGGTTGCAGATGATTTTAGAAATTTCCTATAGAAATTTAACAGCCCCAGGTAGGCTCTCAGTTGAGTCACATTAGTAGGAGCTGGTGCATTCTGGATTGCTGCTACCTTCTCGGCAGTGGGGTGCAATCCGTCCTTATCGATTTGGTATCCAAGGTAGGATACCTGTGGCACTCCAATTTGACATTTATCCATTTTCAGTTTTAGCCCTGCCTCCTGTAGTTTAGATAAGACTTGATAGAGACGCTTGTTGTGCTCTTTCTCATTAGTGGCACTCACCAGGACGTCATCCAGGTAGCAGAACACTCCTGGGAGGCCCTGCAATAGTCCTTCCATGGCACGCTGAAAGATTCCAGGTGCGGACGCAATTCCAAAGCTGAGACGGTTGTAGGCAAATAAACCTCTGTGGGTGTTTATTACCGTGAGTTCCTTGGAGTCTTCATCCAAGGGTAGTTGAGCGTATGCCTGAGACATATCTAGCTTGGAGTATATAACTCCTCCTGCTAACCCGCTAAATAGATCCTCCACTCGGGGTATGGGGTAGGTATCAAGCCTAGTGGCTCTGTTGACTGTGAGTTTGTAATCCCCACATATGCGGATGCTTTGATCAGCCTTGAGCACAGGGACGATCGCCGCCGCCCATCTTGAATACTGTACAGGGGTGAGGATACCTTCCTGCACCAGTCTATCAAGTTCAGCCTCCACCTTAGGTCTAAGTGTGTAAGGCACGTTCCTGGCCTTACAGAACTTTGGTGGTATGTCTGGATCCACTTCTATTTTGAATTTTCTTCCCTTAAAGCAACCTAGACCTGGTTGAAACAGGTCGGGGAATTTATTTGCTAACTCTTCAGGGCAAGTGATCACTTTGTTGACATTATTGGAAACTATAGTTAGCCCAAGGAAATCAATCAGGTCCCTACCCAGCAAGGCTGGCCCCTCCCTGTCTACAACCACAATAGTTGCTAGCTGAGGAACCATACCACTAGATTCACGCTGGATGTTAGCCCTAATCTCCCCACAAACTACCAGCTCAGCTCCCCCATAAGTCCTAAGCTTAACATCAGAAGGTCTCAGCTCGGGTCTTGACTTTGCTGGAATTTTAGAGTAGGTGGCCATTGAAAGGATAGACCTGGCAGCACCTGTATCTACCTCCATCTCTAATGGCACACCATTTAGTAACAATTTTATTTTGATTGGGGGTTTCATTTCCTCGGCTAAAGCAAAAATGTCCCCATAACATTCTGGATTGGGGGCTGGGTAGTCTGCACTGGTTCCATTGCTAGTTCCATTAGGGTTAGGGTGGTTTTCCCTCCCCCTTTTTTCATGCATAGCATGCACAAAATTATTTTTGTTGCCTTTATCAGATTTCTTAATTGTCAATTTAAAACAACATTTCTTAAGATGGCCTTTTTGGCCACAACCATGACAAACACTGTCTTTATAGGGGCAATCTCTACGCCAGTGCAGATTACCACAGCCGCTGCATGCTGATTTGGGGTTAGCTTGAGTCTGAGTTTTGCCCTGAGGCTTAATAGCAGTTTGCTTAACTCTGCTCTGGCCTACATTTAGAATTGAATTTGGTTGCCTCAACCCCACTGTTTCTCTCAGTGTGGTTTCTTTAGCAGTAGCTAGATCCATGGCCTTTTGCCATGCCAGGCCAGCCTCATTTAGCAAGCAATTTTGAATTTCATTACTGGACACACCCAAAATGAAACGATCCAGCAGGGTCTCTTCTAGCACTTCCTGTTTGAAATTACAGGTATTAGAAAGTGCTTTCAAGCTAGCCACAAAATCCGCAATGCTTTCCCCTTGTCTCTGGTTCCGCTTATGAAACCTAAACCTCTCAAAGATTTGATTTCTTGTTGGCTTAAAATGCCGTCTCAACGCTTCCACAATCTCGTCATAAGTAGCATCAAGTACTTTTTTAGGAGACACGAGGTCTCTAATGAGCCTAGCAATTTTAGGACCCACTAGTGAAATTAAGGTGGGGGCTTTTTCATTTTCCTCTATTTTGTTTATTAAAAAATAGCAGTGTAATCTAGTTTCATAGTCTCCAAATTCCTCCTCTGCAGGATTAAATTCTCCTACTGAACCTATCAATGGCATATTGAATTTTTAGTAAGTCAAAAACACACTGTAAAAAAAATAAATTTTCACAGCACAAATAGTACAATCCCTTGCTCAATTCTGAGATTCTTCACTAGTCTAGCCAGTCTAGCAACACCAGTGAGCAGCACAACAACAATAAAAAAATTATTAGGCAAATTTTATGTTCCCTCACTAGTCAGTAGTCACTACCACTTAGTCACTTCCAGCAGTTCTACCAAATCCTCGTCGCCAATATCACAACCTACACTATAGCACAGTATAGGATAGACATAGACATAGACACAACATAGTAATAGACATCAAGTTAGGTAAAATAGTTTACTCACCTCTTGGATACCTTACAACATAACTAGATACTCAGATACCAGAATGTGGTTAGCGAGAGCAGAGCGGAGATAGAAAGGAATATATAGAATAGGGTAGCATAGAATTAGTACATTAGTTTAGAAATTAAGAAGTTAGATACCAACCACAGTAGGTAATATTCTTTACACACTCGGTCAACATTTACTTGTTGTCGAGCCCGAGTTCACTTGTAGACTGGCCGCGAGTGTTGCTGTCTTGAGCGTTGCCAACTATTGGTCTCTCTAACTAGAACTTACACTACTCGCTATATTACAATAGCCATTCTACCTTTGCGTGTGTCAGGTTTTCAAGTGTGTGCTTCGGTAGCTTCAGAATGTTTTCACTGTGCGTTTTGTCTTGTTCAAGTGATTTTTTATTAATACAGTTCTATCATTTTAATTTTGATTGTGCGTACTGTTATCTTCAATGCGCTTGCGTACTGTAAAACTTCTGTTGTATCGGGAAAAATTATTGGGTTTAGGTTTGCACTCATCAGATCATATCGTGAATGAATGATCAGCCACTCATGAAGTGTATTTTTTAGTTCTCTGTAAGTTTTGACCACTGAGTCTCAAAATCATTTGTATGATCGAAGAAGTGCGTTATTTATTGAAGGGGCCGAGATGTTTTAATTTGCAGAGTTATGATTGTATTTGAAGGTCATGTGCATTTACGAGTCATCTATATGCAAGTGTCGTGTATTGCTACGCCTCGAGCGCCTTATAAAAAATGGCCGACCTTGAGCCCTTTCGTGTCTTTGTAAAGTTAAGCCTAGTCTGGTTTGTAAATCGCGTGTGCGTATAATAATAATTTAATGTGATTTCTTTTACTTTACAGGCAATGTAAAACATGAAAATTAGGTTAGGGTCTGTGTCGTAGCGGAGGTCTCGCATATAAAGATGTGAGTATTTTGAAGTGTAAAGACGTACCACCCTGTTTCCGTCGTGTCGAGTAATACTCACCGTTTACCTCTGTTGTACCTGCAGCTAAGCTCTAGTAATAAAATCGGAGACGTTTAGGAACTTCTTATTTAATTTTACATTCTTTCTCGCAGTGCTTCTTATTTTCTTAAAATCTGCGTCGTTTTCGAAACTGTTTGTATCGCAGAGGCATTGATCGCCTTTGTGATCGTAATATCTAGGTTAATGCAAAGAATGTTCTTTCTTTGTGCCGCCGAGCTAATTTAGTTGTAAACTTGAATACTTTCTTTGTGCCTTCAAGCTGATTTATTTGTAGAACTAAATAACCCTTGTTTTTGCAGTGAGGTATTCACCCGCGCCCAATACATGCTCCTTCTTCTGCCGGTGTTTTTCTCTTCCGGGAAACTTCGGGGAGTAAGGGCGCGACAGGCCGTGCTGCTGCTGTCTGCCGCCCTAGTGGTGGACGTCCGGCTGCCTGCTGCCCTGGTGGTGGTCGTCTTGCTGCCCTGGTGGTGGTTGTCCTGCTTCTTTGGTGGTGGTCGTCCTGCTGCCCTGGTGGTGGCCGTCCTGCTGCATGCTGCCCTGGTGGTGGTCGTGCTCCTGCTGCCCTGGTGGTGGCCGTCCTGCTGTTGCTGCCCTGGTGGTGGCCGTTCTGCTGCCCTGGTGGGGGTCGTCCGGCTGCCTGCTGCCCTGGTGGTGGTCGTCCTGCTACTCTGGTGGTGGTCGTCCTGCTACTCTGGTGGTGGCCGTCCTGCTACCCTTGTGGTGGCCGTGCTGATGCCTGCTGCCCTGGTGGTGGTCGTCCTGCTGCCTGCTACCCTGGTGGTGGCCATCCTGCTGCCTGCTGCCGCCCTGGTGGTGGCCGTGTTGCTGCTGTCAGCCGCCCTGGTGGTGGCCGTGCTGCTGTCTGCTACCCTGGTGGTGGCCGTGCTGCTGCCCTGGTGGTGGCCGTGCTCCTGCTGCCCTGGTGGTGGCCGTCATGCTGCCTGCTGCCCTCATGGTGGCCGTGCTCCTGCTGCCATAGTGGTGGCCGTCCTGCTGCCTGCTGCCCTGATGGTGGCCGTGCTGCTGCTGCCTGCTGCCCTGGTGGTGGCGGTGCTGCTGTCTGCTGCCCTGGTGGTGGCCGTCCTGCTGTCTGCTGCCCTGGTGGCGGGCAGATGCTGTAGTGCCGGTGCCTTAATGATATCAAGGTTGCTGACGTCGCCGTCGTTTTCATGATCCCATACAAAGTTAACTGTAAAAGAAATACTTGAATTTTTTTTAAATAAAATCTGCATGATAGAAATCTACCCTGAATTTCCAACACCCAGAAATAGGAGTTATTGGCTACTAAGAAAATTTTGATTAGTGAGGAAATTTACAGAGGGGTAGAAACTGGTAAATTATTGGACGAATGCGTTGGAATTGGAATTACTATATCACAACCTACACTATAGCACAGTATAGGTTTCACATAGACATAGGCACAGCATAGTAATAGACATCAAGTTAGGTAAAATAGTTTACTCACCTCTTGGATACCTTACAACATAACTAGATACTCAGATACCAGAATGTGGTTAGCGAGAGCAGAGCGGAGGTAGAAAGGAATATATAGAATAGGGTAGCATAGAATTAGTACATTAGTTTAGAAATTAAGAAGTTAGATACCAACCACAGTAGGTAATATTATTTACACACTCGGTCAACATTTACTTGTTGTCGAGCCCGAGTTCACTTGTAGACTGCCGCGAGTGTTGCTGTCTCGAGCGTTGCCAACTATTGGTCTCTCTAACTAGAACTTACACTACTCGCTATATTACACCCCTCCCTCCTTAATTAGAAACCCCCCCCTGTATCCCCAGTCCCCTTATTCAATATAGTCAATCCTAAAGGTCCATTCTCACCACAGGCTTCCGAGCTCGGGTAGACCTGCGCGAGATGCTAGCGCTTGGAGGCTCGTGCATCCTAGCCTCCTGGGTGGGAATCGGGTAATCAGGTGTTTCGGAGTCAGGTTCATGGGTCGGAGGTGGAGGGTATGAATTTTGAGCAGGTTGTGGAAACACAACGGTTTCCTCCGTAGGTTGTTCCAAGGGTTCAGGGATGGTGTTCGAGCAGGTAATAACTTGGTCCTGGTGTCGACGAACGACCTCTCCCCCCTTCAGTTGGCACTTGTAGGATACCGGGCCTGTTTTCTCGATGGTGGTAGCAGGGGTCCATTTTGGGGAACCCGGCGTGTATTGACGGACCATCACAGGTGACTCCAGCGGAATGTCAACCGCGCGAGACCCTGGGTGGTATCTTTTCTGAGCGTCCTGGCGTTGAGCAACTTTGGACGCGATTGCTTCTGACGGCCAAAGCAGATCAAGACGAGAGCGAACTTTCCTGCCTAACATCAGTTCGGCAGGCGTAACACCTGTTGTCGTGTGAGGTGTTAGCCGATAGTTGAACAGGAACCTGTCTAGTGCTAGGCGTAGGGGTTCCGTTGACTTCCGTATATTCTTCTTGAAAGTTTGTACCATGCGCTCTGCCAGTCCATTAGTTGAAGGGTGGTATGGTGCGCTTGTAATATGTCGCATACCACATGCCTTCACAAATTCTTGGAATTCAGCCGATGTGAAACACGTTGCGTTGTCTGAAACAATTGTTACTGGGAATCCAAATGTCGCAAAAGTGTGTTTCAGGCACAAGATCGTTTCGCTAGAGGTTGTAGTAGATGTGGGAAAAATTTCAACCCACTTAGAGTGTGCATCCACGATCACTAGGTAGTATTTTCCATCCATTGGGCCCGCGTAGTCAATGTGTATGCGATGCCAAGGCTTCGCAGGCCATTCCCACGGATGGAGTTCAGCTTTCGTCGGTGCGGCTCGAGTGCTCAGGCACTCGCTGCATGACTTAGTTGTTTCTTCTAGATCTTTATCCAGAAGGGGCCACCACACGTAGCTGCGAGCTAACTCCTTCATCCTGGATGATCCAGCATGACCAGAGTGAAGTTCCTCCACAATGGCTTGTCTGAGAGCTTGGGGTACAATAATTCTTGCCCCCCAGAGCACACAGCCATTTTGTGTGGACAATTCGTCTCGCCTCCTAGTATACGGAGCGAGATCAGGGTCACCAATTACCATCGAAGGCCAGCCTACTTGGCAGTATTTGTATACCTTTGAAAGTACTGGGTCCCTTAGGGTGCTGTCGCGGATGTGGGTGCTGGTGACTGGAGCTGACTCGAGGAAGTTTACTAAGGACGTCCATTCCGCAGGAATAGGTGTGGCTTCCTCGGGAGTTGTCAAGGGTAGACGACTGAGAGCATCAGCCGTACCCAACAGCACGCCAGACCGGTGACGCAAGGTGAACTTGTAGGACTGCAGTAGTAAAGCCCACCTTTGGATGCGCCCGGATGCCATCGGAGGAATGCTTCTACCCGGATCAAATAGTCCTAACAAAGGTTTGTGGTCCGTAACCACAGTGAAATCCTGTCCCCACAGGTAGCAATGAAATTTTCGAAGTGCGAACACCATAGCTAGGGCTTCTTTCTCAGTTTGAGAGTAGTTGCGTTCTGTTGCTGTTAGAGTTCGGGAGGCAAAATAGGCGGGGCGTTCAATCCCATCAATAAGGTGACACAGCACCGCTCCAACACCATACGCACTACTGTCAGCCACTACCACTATGGGTTTCTGAGGGTCAAAGTGGACTAGAGTCTGAGAGTCCAGGAGGGCTTGTTTAGATTTCTGGAAGGCTCTCTCCTGACTTGCATCCCATTTCCAAGGGGTTTTATCCCTCAGTAAGGTATTTAGGGGCTCCAGCATGGTTGCAGATGATTTTAGAAATTTCCTATAGAAATTTAACAGCCCCAGGTAGGCTCTCAGTTGAGTCACATTAGTAGGAGCTGGTGCATTCTGGATTGCTGCTACCTTCTCGGCAGTGGGGTGCAATCCGTCCTTGTCGATTTGGTATCCAAGGTAGGATACCTGTGGCACTCCAATTTGACATTTATCCATTTTCAGTTTTAGCCCTGCCTCCTGTAGTTTAGATAAGACTTGATAGAGACGCTTGTTGTGCTCTTTCTCATTAGTGGCACTCACCAGGACGTCATCCAGGTAGCCGGACACTCCTGGGAGGCCCTGCAATAGTGCTTCCATGGCACGCTGAAAGATTCCAGGTGCGGACGCAATTCCAAAGCTGAGACGGTTGTAGGCAAATAAACCTCTGTGGGTGTTTATTACCGTGAGTTCCTTGGAGTCTTCATCCAAGGGTAGTTGAGCGTATGCCTGAGACATATCTAGCTTGGAGTATATAACTCCTCCTGCTAACCCGCTAAATAGATCCTCCACTCGGGGTATGGGGTAGGTATCAAGCCTAGTGGCTCTGTTGACTGTGAGTTTGTAATCCCCACATATGCGGATGCTTTGATCAGCCTTGAGCACAGGGACGATCGCCGCCGCCCATCTTGAATACTGTACAGGGGTGAGGATACCTTCCTGCACCAGTCTATCAAGTTCAGCCTCCACCTTAGGTCTAAGTGTGTAAGGCACGTTCCTGGCCTTACAGAACTTTGGTGGTATGGCTGGATCCACTTCTATTTTGAATTTTCTTCCCTTAAAGCAACCTAGACCTGGCTGAAAAAGGTCGGGGAATTTATTTGCTAACTCTTCAGGGCAAGTGATCACTTTGTTGACATTATTGGAAACTATAGTTAGCCCAAGGAAATCAATCAGGTCCCTACCCAGCAAGGCTGGCCCCTCCCTGTCTACAACCACAATAGTTGCTAGCTGAGGAACCATACCACTAGATTCACGCTGGATGTTAGCCCTAATCTCCCCACAAACTACCAGCTCAGCTCCCCCATAAGTCCTAAGCTTAACATCAGAAGGTCTCAGCTCGGGTCTTGACTTAGCTGGAATTTTAGAGTAGGTGGCCATTGAAAGGATAGACCTGGCAGCACCTGTATCTACCTCCATCTCTAATGGCACACCATTTAGTAACAATTTTATTTTGATTGGGGGTTTCATTTCCTCGGCTAAAGCAAAAATGTCCCCATAACATTCTGGATTGGGGGCTGGGTAGTCTGCACTGGTTCCATTGCTAGTTCCATTAGGGTTAGGGTGGTTTTCCCTCCCCCTTTTTTCATGCATAGCATGCACAAAATTATTTTTGTTGCCTTTATCAGATTTCTTAATTGTCAATTTAAAACAACATTTCTTAAGATGGCCTTTTTGGCCACAACCATGACAAACACTGTCTTTATAGGGGCAATCTCTACGCCAGTGCAGATTACCACAGCCGCTGCATGCTGATTTGGGGTTAGCTTGAGTCTGAGTTTTGCCCTGAGGCTTAATAGCAGTTTGCTTAACTCTGCTCTGGCCTACATTTAGAATTGAATTTGGTTGCCTCAACCCCACTGTTTCTCTCAGTGTGGTTTCTTTAGCAGTAGCTAGATCCATGGCCTTTTGCCATGCCAGGCCAGCCTCATTTAGCAAGCAATTTTGAATTTCATTACTGGACACACCCAAAATGAAACGATCCAGCAGGGTCTCTTCTAGCACTTCCTGTTTGAAATTACAGGTATTAGAAAGTGCTTTCAAGCTAGCCACAAAATCCGCAATGCTTTCCCCTTGTCTCTGGTTCCGCTTATGAAACCTAAACCTCTCAAAGATTTGATTTCTTGTTGGCTTAAAATGCCGTCTCAACGCTTCCACAATCTCGTCATAAGTAGCATCAAGTACTTTTTTAGGAGACACGAGGTCTCTAATGAGCCTAGCAATTTTAGGACCCACTAGTGAAATTAAGGTGGGGGCTTTTTTATTTTCCTCTATTTTGTTTATTAAAAAATAGCAGTGTAATCTAGTTTCATAGTCTCCAAATTCCTCCTCTACAGGATTAAATTCTCCTACTGAACCTATCAATGGCATATTGAATTTTTAGTAAGTCAAAAACACACTGTAAAAAAAAAATTTTCACAGCACAAATAGTACAATCCCTTGCTCAATTCGGAGATTCTTCACTAGTCTAGCCAGTCTAGCAACACCAGTGAGCAGCACAACAACAATAAAAAAAATTATTAGGCAAATTTTATGTTCCCTCACTAGTCAGTAGTCACTACCACTTAGTCACTTCCAGCAGTTCTACCAAATCCTCGTCGCCAATATCACAACCTACACTATAGCACAGTGTAAGATAGACATAGGCACAGCATAGTAATAGACATCAAGTTAGGTAAAATAGTTTACTCACCTCTTGGATACCTTACAACATAACTAGATACTCAGATACCAGAATGTGGTTAGCGAGAGCAGAGCGGAGGTAGAAAGGAATATATAGAATAGGGTAGCATAGAATTAGTACATTAGTTTAGAAATTAAGAAGTTAGATACCAACCACAGTAGGTAATATTATTTACACACTCGGTCAACATTTACTTGTTGTCGAGCCCGAGTTCACTTGTAGACTGCCGCGAGTGTTGCTGTCTCGAGCGTTGCCAACTATTGGTCTCTCTAACTAGAACTTACACTACTCGCTATATTACACATCGTTACAACGATGTCTGTTATATGCGAAACCAATCATTGAGAGGAAAGCAGTGAAATATGAATTTCCATTGCTGCTCTGATAATTGTTAAACCATTCATATAAGTGCAAGTTAAACGGAAATGATACCCTTGCAATGTTGAAAACACCTATCAGTGAGTGTGTGATAAGTACGTTTACGGTAATAAGAGTGAAAGGGAATTGCGCGTGATGTCTTAAACTGATGTGTACGAGCTGAAGAACGTGATTGAGGATGAGCGTCTTGTACGATAAATGTCGTGAACTAATTTTATTATTATTAATGTTCCAAGAGTTCCGAAACAATTTATTCCAAGTGTATGGGAACTATTTTTTCTTATTTGTTCCGGAACGATTTATCCTGAGTGTTCAAAAACGATTTATTCCGTGTGTTCCGAAATGATTTGTTCCGGGAGCTACGGAACGGATCGTTGGAATGGAACGTTCCGGCCGCTACGGAATGGATCGTTCCGAGTGCTACGGAACGTTCCGGGCGCTACGGAACGGATCATTCCGGATGCTACGGAATGTTCCGGGCGCTAGGGAACGGATCGTTCCGGGTGCTACGGAACGGATCGTTCCGGGTGCTACGGAACGTTCCGAGAGCTACGGAACGGATCGTTCCGGGCGCAACAGAACGGATCGTTCCGAGTGCTACGGAACGGATCGTTCCGGGCACTACCGCTCGTTCCGGGCACTAACGATCATTCCGAGCGCCACGGAACGGAACGTTCCGAGCGCTACGGAACGGATCGTTCCGAGCACTACCGATCATTCCGGACGCTACGGAACGGAACGTTCCGGGCACTACGGAACGGAACATTCCGGGCACTACGGAACGAAACGTTCCGGGCACTACGGAACCATAACAGGCTCCTGGGAAGAAATGTTCGCGTGGTGTTTATAGAGCTCAATTATTGTAGGGTTTCATTATTGTTTACTGGGTCAAACTGTTTCTGCGTGTTACATCATTATTTACGATAATTCGAAGCTAGGTTTGTATGAGTTGTTCCAGGCGCTACGGGACGGAACGTTCCGGACACTACGAAACGGAACGTTCCGGACACTACGAAACGGAACGTTCCGGGCACTACGGAACGGAACGTTCCGGACATTACAGAACGGAACGTTCTGGGCACTACGGAACGGAACTATAATAGGCTCCTGGGAAGAAATGTTCGCGTGATGTTTATAGAGCTCAATTATTTTAGCGTTTCATTATTGTTCACTGGGTCAAACTGTTTCCGCATGTTCCATCATCACCTACGATAATTCGAAGCTAGGTTTGTAAGAGTTGTTCCGGGCGCTACGAACCGGAACGTTCCGGGTGCTACGGAACGGAACGTTCCGGGCACCACGGAACGGATCGTTCCGGGCACTTTGGTGCGGATACGATACGGTGTGCACGTGCTGCTGAACCTCCGACGAATATTGTGGTGAATTGAAGTGAAGTTGCTAAAAAATGGTATAGTTTGTATATTCACGTGAGTACAGTATGTGACTTTGTATGGAGTGCTTGTGAGAGTAGTTTTTTTTGTTGCGTGAGAGTTGAGACTGAGCATTGGACTCTGGTGTGGTGACTTGCAATTTTTGACTGAGGTGTTTTGACTGGTAGTTAAGCTTTCTTTGCATATAAAGAGTATAGTGTGTGACATTGTAGAGAGTGACTGTGAGTAGTAGGAAACGTTTTTGTTTCTTTTTTTTTTGATAACTTGATTTTCAGTAGATTTGGTGAGTGAAGACTTCTTCTGCCTGTGAAATTTGTACTGAGATAGAAGTCTGTGTTTGAGGATGGCAAGAAATAGGACTGGTCGTAGGAAGGGAGGTGCAAGTGGAATGGATGAGGAGATTGAGTGCATGACTTGTAAAGAGTAGGTAGATATAGATGCATGCAAAGGTTTGAGAGAGATGAGTCGGAGGAAGTTGAATGATCTTGTGTTTACGTGCTGGAAATGTTTGAATGACGAGAGAAAGAAGTTGGAAGAGGAGGTTGAAAGATTGACAATTCTGATGGTCGCTTTAGAGGCTGATTTGAAGGATGAAAGGAAGTTGAATGAAGGAAAGAATGAGAATGGTGCAAATGCAGTGAATGAAGAGGAAAATGGTGGTGGTGCAAGGAGTGCAAATGAAGTGGATGATGGTGCAAGGAGTGCAAATGAAGTGGATGATGGTGCAAGGAGTGCAAATGAAGTGGATGATGGTGCAAGGAGTGTGAATAAAATAAATGAAGTGAATGGTGGTGCAAATGTGCCAGATGAGAGTAGAAGGATGAATGAGCATGATGAAAGAAGTACGAATGGGAAGAGAGTGAAGGAGCAACCTGTTGATATGCCACATGAGGTGCAGGCGCCTGTAGTGGAAGTGAATGAAAGGAAGATAGATGGAAAGAGTGATGTGAGTGGAAGAGTTGAACAAAAGAGTAGTATGAAAGGGAGAGTGAGACCTACGATTAGAATATGTGGTGACAGCATGGTGAAGAATGTGGATAGGTTTGTGAGTATGACTGACCGTAGTGGATGTACGAGCATGAGAGGAAAGGGAGTGAATGAGATTTGTAGGCATGCTGAGGAAGTGATAGATGGAATGGATGAAGGGATGGTTGTACTGCAAGGAGGTGGCAATGGATTGCTTGAATGTGGGAGAGAGCGTACGGTGAATGCAATTATGAATGTTGTTGAAAGGGCGCAAAAGAAGAATGTAAGAGTGGCTGTGACCAGTCTGCTGAGAAGGCCTGCATGTGGCGAGGAGTATGAAAGGGTGCGAAAGGAGGTGAATAGGGAAGTGCATAAAAGGATTATGAGTATGAAAGCTGAGAGTATGAGAAAGCGTGAAATGGGTTCCAGCTTCCTTGATATGGATAACCTGATCCAGAGTGGGTGTTTTCGTGGAGATGGAGTCCATCTTACTCAAGAAGGTGAGATGAAACTCTCCAGGAGATACATCCAGTGGATTGGGTGTACTCATATTGTAATGGAAGGTGGAACTGGATGAATGGAAAGCTGTCAGAGCAAAAATGAAAAATGTTGTGAATTGTCCAATAGTGTTGTGAGGTTTGGATGTATAAATGTGCGTGGATGGAATGCAGGAAAGTTAAATGACCTTGTAGCAGAATTTGAGAATGGAGATTTGGATTGTGTTGGTGTAGTAGAGACCCAAATGCGTGATAGAGTCAGTTTAAAATGTAAGGAGAGTAAGTACTACATGATTGGAAAAGGGCGTGTAAGTTGGCAAAAAAGAGGTGGTGGAGTTGGTCTCATTGTAAAAAATGCTCTAAATTGGAAATTAGAAGAAATTCCTGTTGGAAATGAACCTGAGAGTGAAGATCTGTTAGTAATAAAGTGTGAAAGAATGCATGCCAGAGAATGTGTTATTGTGGTTGTATGCTATATGACAACTGATGGTATTTTAGCTCATCAAGAGAATGTGAAAAAGTATGAAATATTAACAAGAATTGTGCAAGAGCATTGCAGATGCCCTCTGATTTTGATGGGTGATATGAATGGCCATGTTGGTATACTTGGTGAGCCTGTGAATGCAAATGGACAAAAATTGATTGATTTCTGTGATGAGAATGAACTTGAGAACCTAAATGTAACAATAGGAAATGGCTTGCATACATGGCAAAGCAGGGAATGTAAAACTGCAATTGACTATATGATAGTGAATAGTAGAGCAAGAGAGTGTGTCAAAGAAATGTTTGTAGATGAAGATGATTTTGATATTGATAGTGACCATAAAATGCTTGTACTAGAATATAATTGGGGTGGAAAGGAGCCGATGCAGAAGGCCAGCAGAGTAAGAGAAAATTGGCGTATTAAAATGGCAAACTGGGAAGAATTTAGAAATGAATTGAGTAGATGTAACTGGAACAGGTGTGGAAATGTAAATGACCTAAATAAGGAGATTGCAAGAACCTTGTATGATGTGGCAGAGCAAAAGATCGGTAGAATGAAATGCAAGAAAAGTACAGGGAATGCTAGGTGGTTTACAAGTGAGATAAAGGAAGAACGAACGAGAAGGAAGACTTTAAATAAAAAACAACGCAGTATGAGGAAAATGTATGAAAGACGCAGAATTACTGAGGATGAATGGCAGAGTGTATGGAATGAGTACAAGGACCAGCAGAAAAAAGTAAAGAGAATGATCAATGAGGCTAGGGTTAAAGAAGAGAGACACCAAGTTGAAAATATAAGAAAGAAAGGTCCAGATGGGATAAAAGATTGGTATAGGTTTATACAAGGTAATGATAGAGGTAGTGAAGTTCAAGTTGATGAATTAGTAGTCAATGGTTGCAGTGTGCAAGATAGGATGCAAATGGTGAAAGCAGTTGAAGAACACTGGGAGGACATTGGTGGAATGAATGAGCAGGTTACAGATGATGAACCAATAAATTTTCTGATAGATGAACATGAACTGCAAATGGAAGACGAAATCACTTGTGAAGAGATTGTAAGTTTTTTGAAGAAAGTGAAAAATGGAAAGGCATGTGGCCCTGATAAGATACCATATGAGTTCTATAAATGTGGAGGAGAGAGTGTAGTCAGTATGTTGAAATGTTTATTTGATGAGATATGGAAGAGTGAAAGAGTACCGGATGACTGGAACAAGTGTAATGTAGTTCTGTTGCATAAGGGTGGACATAAGAGTATGAAAGAACTTAAAAATTACAGACCAATTGCACTGGGTGACACCGTATGTAAGATCTTTTGTGGTATTTTGAATGAGAGAATGAAAAATTTAGTTGAGGAATTAGGAGTCCTGGGAGAAGAACAGAATGGTTTTAGGCAAGATAGACGGGGGGAGGATAATCTGTTTGTAGTGAGTGAAATAATTGAGCGAATGAAGAAGGATAACAAGAAGGTATATTTAGCATTCCTGGATATTGAAAAGGCGTATGACAGAGTGGATCGGGTTAGGCTGTTCGAAATTTTGAGAAAAGTTGGTTTTAGCAGAAAAATAGTGAACATTGTACAGAGTCTGTATGAGAACACAAGTGCTATCTACAGGTTAGGAAATTTGGAAACAGGGCAAGTGAGGAGTGTTAGAGGAGTGAGACAGGGCTGTACTCTGTCCCCCCTGTTGTTTGGATTGTACACAGAAGAATTAGCAGTTCGACTGAGAGGGAGTGGTTTAGGACTGAAAGTTGGTAATGAGAGACTGAGCTGTTTGTTGTATGCTGATGATGTGGTTGTGGTTAGTGAATGTGGTCATGAACTACAAAGGATGCTTGACATTGTGAATGGATATAGTACAGATTTCAAGATGAACTTTGGTGCCGATAAAAGTAAGGTCATGGTTATAAATAGTGATGAGACTGATAGAGACAGACTGTGGAATATTGGAGAAATCAGAATAGGTAGAACAAAAGAATACAAATATCTAGGTTGTATGATGAGTGAAGATGGATGTACTAGAACTAAAGGTGAGAAAGTGGCTAAAGAAATGCAGTGGAGTGGACGGTTAGGTAGTGTGGCCAGATACAGAGCAAACAAGTACGAATGTGTGAGAGGAATGTGGAAGTATGTTGCTGTACCTAGTGTCATGTATGGTATGAGTGCTCTTGCTTGGAATGGAAGTGATCTTGAAAAGCTGGATGTGATACAAAATAAGGTAGGACGGGTAGCATTGGGTGCTCCGAAATGGACAGCTATAGAGGCCATTAGAGGTGACCTAGGGTGGAGCCTATTTTCAGAAAGAATGATGAAAGCTGTGCTGAATTATAAGGTGAGAATTGAAAGAATGCAGAATAGCAGGTGGGTAAGGCGAATCTTTGAATGGAATCTGAGTGTAAGCTATTGGGAGAAAGTATGTTGGGGGCATGCAAGGAAACTAAGTATGCAAAAGATTATTCATGTTAGAATTGGGAGACCTGTGGATGACTGGAGTTTAATAAATGTAGGAGGTGTAGGGCCTGAGTGGGACTGCAAGAGGTGGAAGAAAGAGATTGAGAGACAAACAAAAGAGTATGGATTGAATAAGTGGAAGCTTAGCATGATGCGGAAGCCTACACTTAACTGGTATATGAAAAAGAAAGCACCTAAGTTTGAGCTGTTCTATGATGGTAGTTTTGGAAGTCAACTCTTGTTTGCTGTGAGATGTAAGTCATTGAGTGTGAACAGACGTACATGGAGATGGAATGAGAATAATAACAGATTATGTCAGCAGTGTAATAGTGGAGTAGAGGAAACAATTGAGCATTTTGTGCTGGAATGTAGTAAGTATGAGCAAGAGAGAGAGTTTTATGAATGTGGTGTCTGAGCAGTATGGAGAGAATGAGTGGAATGCCAGATGTGCTGAAGATGATTGCGGTATGAGCTGTCTTGCTGGATTGGATCAGGAGTGTAATGCGAGTATCACTGAGGCTATGAAAGTGTTTCTTGTGCGTGCCTGGAGTAAGAGAAAGTGACTGGAATGAGCCAGTCTGGTAGAATGGGCTGTAATGACCCGATATGCCTGGGGAGGGTGTTTTGACACACTGGCTATCCCAGTGACGCCATCCAATGGCAGCTTGTGACAAGGATTGGTAGATCCTGAGTAGTTTAGTGGACAAGTCTGGTACCAGACGCTGAACTCTTTGTGTGATAACTGTGGAGGGAATTGTAGGCCGTTACAAAGGCCCCGACGCTGTCGGCCCTCAATTTCAAGTTTCAAGTTTCAAGCACTAAGGAACTATATTAAACTCCTGAGAAGAAATGTTTGTGTGGTGTGTCGCGTCTTACGAGACGCGAATTTTTAAGAAACTCTGTGGCAACATCGGCCGCGGATCCGCGCACTGGTCCGCCAGCCCAACACAGCGTCTTCCATTGTCTTGACATTGTGAATGGATATAGTACAGATTTCAAGATGAACTTTGGTGCCGATAAAAGTAAGGTCATGGTTATAAATAGTGATGAGACTGATAGAGACAGACTGTGGAATATTGGAGAAATCAGAATAGGTAGAACAAAAGAATACAAATATCTAGGTTGTATGATGAGTGAAGATGGATGTACTAGAACTAAAGGTGAGAAAGTGGCTAAAGCAATGCAGTGGAGTGGACGGTTAGGTAGTGTGGCCAGATACAGAGCAAACAAGTACGAATGTGTGAGAGGAATGTGGAAGTATGTTGCTGTACCTAGTGTCATGTATGGTATGAGTGCTCTTGCTTGGAATGGAAGTGATCTTGAAAAGCTGGATGTGATACAAAATAAGGTAGGACGTGTAGCATTGGGTGCTCCGAAATGGACAGCTATAGAGGCCATTAGAGGTGACCTAGGGTGGAGCCTATTTTCAGAAAGAATGATGAAAGCTGTGCTGAATTATAAGGTGAGAATTGAAAGAATGCAGAATAGCAGGTGGGTAAGGCGAATCTTTGAATGGAATCTGAGTGTAAGCTATTGGGAGAAAGTATGTTGGGGGCATGCAAGGAAACTCAGTATGCAAAAGATTATTCATGTTAGAATTGGGAGACCTGTGGATGACTGGAGTTTAATAAATGTAGGAGGTGTAGGGCCTGAGTGGGACTGCAAGAGGTGGAAGAAAGAGATTGAGAGACAAACAAAAGAGTATGGATTGAATAAGTGGAAGCTTAGCATGATGCGGAAGCCTACACTTAACTGGTATATGAAAAAGAAAGCACCTAAGTTTGAGCTGTTCTATGATGGTAGTTTTGGAAGTCAACTCTTGTTTGCTGTGAGATGTAAGTCATTGAGTGTGAACAGACGTACATGGAGATGGAATGAGAATAATAACAGATTATGTCAGCAGTGTAATAGTGGAGTAGAGGAAACAATTGAGCATTTTGTGCTGGAATGTAGTAAGTATGAGCAAGAGAGAGAGAGTTTTATGAATGTGGTGTCTGAGCAGTATGGAGAGAATGAGTGGAATGCCAGATGTGCTGAAGATGATTGCGGTATGAGCTGTCTTGCTGGATTGGATCAGGAGTGTAATGCGAGTATCACTGAGGCTATGAAAGTGTTTCTTGTGCGTGCCTGGAGTAAGAGACAGTGACTGGAATGAGCCAGTCTGGTAGAATGGGCTGTAATGACCCAATATGCCTGGGGATGGTGTTTTGACACACTGGCTATCCCAGTGACGCCATCCAATGGCAGCTTGTGACAAGGATTGGTAGATCCTGAGTAGTTTAGTGGACAAGTCTGGTACCAGACGCTGAACTCTTTGTGTGATAACTGTGGAGGGAATTGTAGGCCGTTACAAAGGCCCCGACGCTGTCGGCCCTCAATTTCAAGTTTCAAGTTTCAAGTTTCATGTCTAATTTGACCGAGTGCAGACGTTCTCCTAAGATAGAGCTCAAGATTGTAACTTCTAAGTGTAAACGTGTTAAAAATTATTTAATCTTTAAACATTTCGTGCGCTGATCTAGATATATGTCCATGTCTTGTGTGTTTGATGGTGAACAGCCGGCTCCTAGAGCGTTCAACGATGCTGCTGGCAACCGGCGAAACACCTATATCGAGTCAGACCATTGTAAACAGAACTCCTGTTGCTCCCAGCAACAGGAATTTGCCATTGAGAACTTTTCCTGTTTTTGCAGTGTGAGTTGATCTGTGCTGCATGGTGAACTCGCAGTGTGGATTGATTTATGCTGCATTGTGAATTTGCAGTATGAATTGATTTATGCTGCATTGTGAATTTGCAGTATGAGTTGATCTGCGCTGCATTGTGAGCTTGCAGTGTGAATTGATTTATGCTGCAATGTGAATTTGTCTGGAATTATTGGAAACAGAACTCCTGTTGCTCCCTGCAACAGGAATTTGCCATTGAGAATTTTTCCTGTTTGTGCAGTGTGAGTTGATCTGTGCTGTATTGTGAACTTGCAGTGTGGGTTGATTTATGCTGCATTATGGATGTGCAGTGTGAATTGATTTATGCTGCAATATGAATTTGTCTGGAATTATTGGAGGATGGCAGCAGCCAATGCTTGCTGAGAGTGAGCATAATTAGTTAAATTGACACTTTCAAATATAAGCAGCTAGATAGAACTGATAACCCGTGCTTCTAGAAATTGCGTAGCTCGGACCGAGATTAGTTCACCTTTATTTGTCATAAAAAAAAAAAAATTTTTATGTTTATATTAAATTGGCTCATTACCCATGAGCTGGGCTGAGCAAGTTGCGCCAGTCAGCAAGGTGGAAGCCTAGAGCTGAAGTGAATTTGAGGTAGACTGAGAATATGTCTGCAGGAATTCTTAATGTGCCCATGCCCGTGTGACTTTATGTGCCTAGGTTGATACTAGCATACGTATGATTTACACGGCCTTTCACACGAGTGATGGTAGGACTGTTTCTCAAGCTTAGGACAAAGATATAATCATAGTGTAAATTCCTGCTGTAACGTTCCTTCAGCATCAAAAACCTAATTATTTTGTGTATTCCCCCAGGTAGAGTAAAGCAAAACTAGGATAGCCTTTCTATCTATATGTAGGTTGAAATTGAAGACTTATATGGCGTGAGAATACCATCCCCCCAAAAAACGTGAGTATGCGAGAGTAGACTGTCCTCCTTTGACCACAGTGCACAGTATGTGCACAGTGCAGAAATTATGGGAGGCAAGTAAAGCAACTTCCATGTGCATATCATGACGTGTGATTTTACATTGCCGTGTGCAAATGTATTTCAAGTTTGAAGGGTCAAATTTCTAGTTTCCACCTCAAATATACCAGTGCTTGTTTCATTTGTCGTGCCTTTAGTCTTATGTGAATGAGATACGATTCTACATTGCCGTGTGCAAAAATGCATCTCATGATTGAGATGTCAAATTTTATTTCCTGCCTCAGACTCTTGAGACTGGCGTGGTGGATCATTATCGTTAGAATATCTTGTTTGGTTCTAGTGATAGCTAGTTGCCCCTCGAGCATTAGTCAGTCGTTTCTCTTGTTTGTTCATGAAGTCAAGAAATGTCATTGTGGTCATTTGTGGAAGTTTTTGAACCTATAAATTTCTTGATTGTGCAGTCAATTGCAGATTCTTTCATTTGAACCCAAGATGTATTCATTGTGAGTTCATTCTTAAACTTAGAAAGTGTCCTTGTGTGCGATTAGCCATAATTTCAACCATAATTTTCAACCTAAAGATGTCATTCTGCGTTGTCCTTAAAATTCATTTTTGAACCCAGAAATGTACATTTCGTGCTGTTAACTATAGTTTTTATTTCTTGAATCTAAAACATGCCCTTATTGTGCAGTTTTTACGGTGTCAACGGCCATTGAATAAAGAAACCAATTCGAAGAGACCGCGTATTTCCTCGATGCCTTCGATACCCGTAATTCAGACTAGACCTCTCGAAGATCATATATCCGCAGTCTAGTCGGAACATGGTGTTTATAGAGATCAATCATTGTAGGGTGTCATCAAAGTTTGCTGGGTCAAACTGTTTCCGCGTGTTTCATCATCAGTTACCACAATTCGAAGCTAGGTTTGTGAGAGTTCCGTAACTGTTCCGGGCGTTCCGGATTTTAGGGCCAGTAATATCAGTTCCACGGAACGTTCCGTTCCGTGCGTTCCGGATTTTAGGACTAGTAAAATCAGTTCCACGGAACGTTCCGTTCCGGGCGTTCCATCGTTCCGTACTTTAGGGATAGCCATGTTGGGCAGGGAAAGTAGAGTCTAGTAGAAGAGTTAAATGACATGACAATTCTTTAAATGCTTTGTTTTATTAAGTTCTTTCAACTTATTTAAATCTTGTCAAATCGAAAACTGGTAATGCCATGTCTAATGTTGATGCACTACAAAGTGAGTTGAAAAGTGCAATACCTGATATTGGTAAAATTGTAGCAATAGACTCTGAGAATGGCAGTGTCATGGTTATTAGTGTAACCACTGCAAAGTATCAAAATCTGAAAAAAGGCAGTTCCTTCTCTGATACAATTTACATGTGTGTGTCATTCTTGGCAGCTTGCTGCATCTCTTGCAGCATTTGAATTTTTACCTCTAAATATGGAATTTCTTTTGGTCAATATTGAGTGTAGGTGATGTGGGGAAATGAAGCATTCCGTTTCACATAATCACTTAAGAAGCTCATTTAAGAACGTTTTACATGAATGACATTTTTCCGCTGATGCGTTATTTTCGAATTATGAAACTTTGAAGTTGGCTTTTGGGCGCCAAGGAAGTGAGCGCGGCATGCGTAATTGAATTAATAACGGAAGTTAACCCCCTATTACAAACGTAAAAAGGTTGGGTCGTGAGGGGGAGGCACAGTTCTTTTAGTGAAAATTATAAATAAAGCTTCTAACCAACTTATTAGGGTGACGCGCGCAATCTTGTTTACATCGGCCGGCTCCAAAATGGCGGCGCCGCCATTTTGGAGCCGGCCGATGTAAACAAGATTGCGCGCGGCACCCTAATAAGTTGGTTAGAAGCTTTTTTTATGATTTTCACTAAAAGAACTGTGCCTCCCCCTCACGACCCAACCTCTTTACGATTGTAATAGGGGGTTAGCTTCCGTTATTAATTAAATTCTGCTTGGTGCGGCCGCTTCTTTTGGCGCGATAATATACCGCTCTAACTCGAAAACTAAGCATCAGCGGAAAAAATGTCACTCCTGTAAAACGTTTTTCAATGGACTTCTTAAGTGATTAATAAAAATGGAATTCTGAATTTCCCCACATCACCTAAACTCAATATTGACCTTTCTTTTATCTGAAACATACAAGTGTTTTCTGTGTCAACATGAAAACAATATCCTATCAAAAACTACGTAAAAATTATTGGTGGACATTCTCTTATTAAAATACCAGCAAACGGTCAGATGAGGCGGCTCTCGATCGAATGTGCGGTTCATAAAATTTTGGCACAAGGGATTGAGCTGAAATCGCATTTCCAAATAACAGAATCAAAGGAGAAATCCTCCGTGATGTATTTATCTTCTTACCAAATAGGCAGCTCTACTTGTCAAGTAGGCCTACCAAGAAGTGTTCTTCAAAAAATTTGAACTTCAGTAGCATATCCAAGTTCTTCAACCGATCAAACCCCGAGTTTCAGTACTGATTTGGAACCTGAACATGATGAATAAAATTGGTAAGATTAAGGGTTATAGATCATTCAATATATTATACCAAGGTCAATATTTACTTTAGGTGCGGCAAGGAAATTAATAATGAGGGGGCAAATAATCACTAAAGGAACACATTTAATAACCTTTTACAAGAATGACATTCTGCTCGCTGATGCGTTATTTTTGAATAATTGTACTTTGAAGTTGGCGCGTGCGCGCCGGCGCCGTTATTTAGTTAATAAGGGTGGTTAACCCCCTACTACAAACGTAAAGAGGTTGGGTCGTGAGGGTTAGCCACAGTTCTTATAGCGAAAATTATAAATAAAGCTTCCAACCCACCCATTAGGGTGACAACCGCAATCTTGTTTACATCGGATTCAAGATGGCGGCGCCCATGGTGGTCGTTTGCCGCACCTAAAGTAAATATTGACCTATACCAATGAGATGCTCTCTTAAAATAATGTGTATTAACTTAGTTCTTCGTAATAAAATGTCTAAAATGGGTTAGCGGGAATTTTAGCGGTCAATGTTTATTTTACCTTCAGCAGGGAAATGAAAGATTTCGTTGCTGATAATCACTAAATGAGCACATATAAAAACCTTGTACAAGAATGACATTATGCTCGCTGATGCGTTATTTTCGAATTATTTAACTATGAAGTTGGCCTTCGCGCCATAAGGAAACGAGCATGCGAAACGGAATTTAATTAATAACGGAAGCTATTACAAACGTAAAGAGGTTGGGTCGTGAGGGGGAGGCACAGTTTTTCATGTGAAAATTATAAATAAAGCTTCTAACCCACCCATTAGGGTGACGACCGCAATCTTGTTTACATCGGTTCCAAGATGGTGGCGCCCATGGTGGTCGCCATCTTGGAGCCGTTGTAAACAAGATTGCGGTCGTCATCCTAATGGGTGGGTTAGAAGCTTTATTTTTAATTTTGACTAGAAGAACTGTGCCTCCCCCTCACGACCCAACCTCTTTACGTTTGTAATAGGGTGTTAGCTTCCATTATTAATTAAATTCCATTGCTTCCTTTTGTGCGTGAAGGCCAACTTCAAAGTTCAATAATTCAAAAATAACGCATCAGCAAGCATAATTTCATTATTGTAAAAGGTTTTTAAATGTGCTCATTTAGTGATTATCAGCAACGACATCTTTAATTTCCCTGCCGAAGGTAAAATAAACATTGACCATTTTAGCGGAATGTACCTAATATCTAGCGGTTGGTTTTTTAAGAAGTTTCTGGCAGTTTTTGGTCCAGTGGAGTTGGCAACACTGATTATGGCTGTGTCCGGACATTGTGACTAGTGACACGTGCTACTGATCCTCCGACAAAAATTGTGGTGAATTAAAGTGAAGTTGCTGAAAAACTGGTATAGTTTGTATATTCACGTGAGTACAGTGTGTGACTTTGTATAGAGTGCCCGTGAGAGTAGTTTTTTTGTTGCGTGAGACTTGAGACTGAGCATTGGACTTTGGTGTGGTGACTTGCAATTTTTGTCTGAGGTGTTTTGACTGGTAAGCTTTCTTTGCATATAAAGAGTATAGTGTGTGACATTGTAGAGAGTGACTGTGAGAGTAATAAGAAACATTTTTGTTTCTTTTTGTTTGATAACTTGATTTTATGTAGATTTGGTGAGTGAAGACTTCTTCTGCCTGTGAAATTTGTACTGAGATAGAAGTCTGTGTTTGAGGATGGCAAGAAATAGGACTGGTCGTAGGAAGGGAGGTGCAAGTGGAATGGATGAGGAGATTGAGGCATGATTTGTAAAGAGTTGGGTAGATATAGATACATGCAAAGGTTCGAGAGAGATAAGTTGGAGAAAGTTGAGGGATCTTGTGTTTACATGCTGGAAATGTTTGAATGATGAAAGTAAGAAGTTGAAAGATGAGGTTGAGGGATTGACAATTCTGATGGTTGCTTTAGAGGCTGACTTGAAGGATGAAAGGAAGCTGAACGAAGGAAAGAATGAGAATGGTGTAAATGCAGTGAATGGAGAGGTAAATGGTGGTGCAAGGAGTGCAAATGAAGTGGATGATATGGCAAATGATGGTGCAAGGAGTGGGAATGAAGCAAATGATGCTGCAAATGTGACAGATGAGAGTAGAAGGATGAATGAGCATGATGAAAGAAGTACAAATGGAAAGAGAGTAAATGAGTGACCTGTTGAGGTGCCACATGAGGTGCAGGAGCCTGTAGTGGAAGCGAATGAAAGGAAGATAAATGGAAAGAATGATCTGAGTGAAAGAATTGAGCATAAGAGTAGCATGAAAGGGAGAGTAAGACCTATGATTAGAATATGTGGAGAAAGCATGGTGAAGAATGTTGATAGGTTCGTATGTATGAGTGACAGTAGCGGATGTACGAGCATGAGAGGGAAAGAAGTGGAGGAGATTTGTAGGCATGCTGAGAGAGTGATGGATGGAATGGATGAAGCAATGGTTGTACTGCAAGGAGGTGGCAATCGGTTGCTTGAATGTGGGAGAGAACATACGGTAAATGCAATTATGAAAGTTGTTGAAAGGGCACGGAAAAACAATGTTAGAGTGGTGGTGACTAGCCTCCTAAGAAGGCTTGCCTGTGATGAGTATGAAAGGGTATGGAAGGAGGTGCATGAAAGGATTATGAGTATGAAAGCTGAGAGTGTGAGAAAGCATGAGTTGGGTTCCAGCTTCCTGGACATGGATAGCATGATCAAGGATGGGTGTTTTCTTGGAGATGGAGTCCATCTTACAAAAGAAGGTGAGATGAAACTCTCCAAGAAATATATCCGGTGGATCAGGGCTACCCATGTCATAATGGAAGGTGGAACTGGATGAATGAAAATCCGCCAGAGCAAAAGTGAGGAATGTCTTGAATTGTCCAAGTGTGTTGTAAGGTTTGGAAGTATAAATGTGCGTGGATGGAATGCAGGAAAGTTAGATGACCTCGTAGTAGAATTTGAGAATGGAAAATTGGATTGTGTTGGTGTAGTAGAGACCCAAATGCGTGATAGTCAGTTTAACATGTAAGGAGAATAAGTATCATATGATAGGAAAAGGGCATGTAAATTGGCAAAAAAGAGGTGGTGGAGTTGGTTTGATTGTAAAGAATGCTCTAAATTGAAAATAAAAGGAACTTCCTATTGGAAATGAACCTGAAAGTGAAGATTTGTTAGCAATTAAGTGTGAAAGAATGCATGCCAGAGAATGTATTGTTGTGATTGTATGTTATATGACAACTGATGGGATTTTAGCTCATGAAGAGAATGTAAAAAAGTATGAAATATTAACAAGGATTGTACGAGAACACTGCAGGTGCCCTCTGATTGTGATGGGTGACATGAATGGCCATGTTAGTATACTTGGTAAGCCGGTGAATGCAAATGGACAAAAATTGATAGATTTTTGTGATGAGAATGAACTTGAAAACCTGAATGTCACAATAGGAAATGACTTGCATACATGGCAAAGCAGGGAATGGAAAACTGCAATTGACTATATGATTGTGAATAGTAGAGCAAGAGAGTGTGTCAATGAAATGTTTGTAGATGAAGATGATTTTGATATTGATAGTGACCGTAAAATGCTTGTGCTTGAATATAACTGGGCTTAAAAGAAGTCAATACAGAAGTTCAGTAGTGTGAAAGAAAGTTGGCAGATAAAAATGGCAAACTGGGAAGAATTTAGGAATGAATTGAGTAGGTGTAACTGGAACAGGTGTGGAAATGTAAATTACTTGAATGGTGAGATTGCAAGAACCTTGTATGATGTGGCAGAGCAGAAGATTGGTAGAATAAAATGTAGAAAAGGGACAGGGAATGCCAGGTGGTTTACGAGTGAGAGAAAGGAAGAACGAATGAGGAGAAAGACTTTAAATAAGAAACAATGCAGTATGAGGAAAATGTATGAAAGAAACAGAATTACTGAGGATGAATGGCAGAGTGCATGGAATGAGTACAAGGACCAGCAGAAGAAAGTAAGGAGAATGATAAATGAGGCTAGAGTTAAAGAGGAGAGACACCAAGTTGAAAATCTAAGAAAGAAAGGTCCGGATGAAATAAAAGATTGGTATAAGTTTATACAAGGTAATGATAGAGGTAGTGAAGTTCGACTACACTGAATTACACTGAATTATTAGTAGTCAATGGTTGCAGTGTGCAAGGTATGATGCAAATGACGAAAGCAGTAGAAGAATACTGGGAGGATATTGGAATGAATAAGCAGGTTAAAGATGATGCACCCATAAATTTTCTGATTGATGAACGTGAACTGCAAATGGAAAACGAAATCACTTGTGAAGAGATTGTAAGTTTTTTGAATAAAGTGAAAAATAGAAAGGCGTGTGGCCCTGATAAGATCCCAAATGAGTTCTATAAATGTGGAGGAGAGAGTGTAGTCAGTATGTTGAAATGTTTATTTGATGAGATATGGAAGAGTGAAAGAGTACCGGATGACTGGAACAAGTGTAATGTAGTTCTGTTGCATAAGTGTGGACATAAGAGTATGAAAGAGCCTAAAAATTACAGACCAATTGCTCTGGGTGACACTGTATGTAAGATATTTTGTGGTATTTTGAATGAGAGAATGAAAAATCTAGTTGAGGAATTAGGAGTCCTAGGTGAAGAGCAGAATGGTTTTAGGCAAGATAGACGTGGGGAATATAATCTGTTTGTAGTGAGTGAAATAATTGAGCAAATGAGGAAGGATGATAAGGTGTATTTAGCATTCCTGGATATTAAAAAGGCGTATGACAGAGTGGATCGGGTTAGGCTCTTTGAAGTTTTGAGAAAAGTTGGGTTTAGCAGAAAAATAGGAAGAATTGTACAAAGTCTGTATGAGAACACAAACGCTATATACAGGTTAGGAAATTTGGAAACAAGGCAAGTGAGGAGTGTTAGAGGAGTGAGACAGGGCTGTACCCTGTCTCCCCTGTTGTTTGGATTGTACACTGAAGAATTAGCAGTTCGACTGAGAAAGAGTGGCTTAGGACTGAAAGTTGGTAATGAGAGACTTAGCTGTTTGTTGTATGCTGATGATGTGGTTGTGGTTAGTGAATGTGGACATGAACTGCAAAGGATGCTTGACATTGTGAATGGATATAGTACAGATTTCAAGATGAAATTTAGTGCTGACAAAAGCAAGGTTATGGTTATAAATAGTGATGAGACTGATAGAGACAGACTCTGGATTCTTGGAGAAATCAGAATAGGTAGAACAAAAGAATACAAATATCTAGGTTGTATGATAAGTGAAGATGGATGCACTAGAACTAAGGGGGAGAAAGTGGCAAAAGCTATGCAGTGGAGTGGACTGTTAAGTAGTGTGGCCAGATACAAAGCGAACAAGTATGAATGTGTGAGAGGAATGTGGAAGTATGTTGCTGTACCTAGTGTCATGTATGGTATGAGTGCTCTTGCCTGGAATGGAAGTAATCTTGAAAAGCTGGATGTAATACAAAATAAGGTAGGACGGTTAGCATTGGATGCTCCGAAATGGACAGCTACAGAAGCCATTAGAGGTGACCTTGGGTGGGGCCTATTTTTAGAAAGAATGATGAGAGCGC
Source organism: Morinoia aosen (assembly GCA_030386875.1). NCBI lineage: Eukaryota > Metazoa > Arthropoda > Malacostraca > Amphipoda > Talitridae > Morinoia > Morinoia aosen. The sequence continues at coordinate 39,655,661 of CM059580.1, forward strand.
TGCTGAATTATAAGGTGAGAATTGAAAGAATGCAGAATAGCAGATGGGTAAAGCGAATTTTTGAGTGGAATCTGAGTGTAAGCTATTGGGAGAAAGTGTGTTGGGGGCATGCAAGGAAGCTTAGTATGCAAAAGATTATTCAAGTTAGAATTGGGAGACCTATGGGATGACTGGAGTTTAATAAATGCTGGAGGTGTAGGGCCTGAGTGGGACTGCAAGAGGTGGAAGAAAGAGATTGAGAGGCAAACAAAAGAGTATGGATTGAATAAGTGGAGGCTTAGCATGATGCGGAAGCCTACACTTGACTGGTATATGAAAAAGAAGCACCGAAGTTTGAGATGTTCTATGATGGTAGTTTTGGAAGTCAACTCTTGTTTGCTGTGAGATGTAAGTCATTGAGTGTGAACAGACGCATATGGAGGTGGAATGAGAATAATAACAGATTATGTCGGCAGTGTATTAGTGGAGTGTAGGAAACAATTGAGCATTTTGTGCTGGAATGTAGTAAGTATGAGCAAGTGAGAGAGAGTTTTATGAATGTGGTGTTTGAGCAGTATGGAGAGAATGAGTGGAATGCCAGATGTGCTGAAGATGATTTCGGTATGAGCAGTCTTGCTGGATTGGATCAGGAGTGTAATGTGAGTATCATTGAGGCTATGAAAGTATTTCTTGTGCGTGCCTGCAGTAAGAGACAGTGACTGGAATGAGCCAGTCAGGTAGAGTGGGCTGTAATGACCCAATGTGCCGGGGGATGGTGTTTTGACACACTGGGTGTCCCAGTGATGCCGTCCAATGGTGGCTTGTGACAAGGATTGGTAGATCCTAAGTAGTTTAGTGGACAAGCCTGGTACCAGGCGCTGAACTCTGTGTGAAAATTGTGGAGGGAATTGTAGGCCGTTACAAAGGCCCCGACATTGTTGGCCCTCAAGTTCAAGTTATTTTCAGAGTGAACCCAGCGCTGACAAGAAAAGCATTAGCTCAGCCGTGGAGCTGCACGGAGACCTCATCAAAGCTGCAGTAATTATCAAATAAAGATTAAAAATATCAGATTGGAGTCAGTGAACGTTCTCGCGTAAGTAAAACACAAACAAAATTGAACTTCCATCAGTCTGAAAAGATTGTGTTTGCTGATGTCTCTTGAATGGATTTTTTTTACTTTTTATATGCATACTAGTAATAGTTTTAAATGTGTTTGTGGTAAATCTGAAGGATATGACAGTTATCGATTTTATAAATTTCGATGCCTAAGCATAGTTAATTAGATTGAAATAAACAAGTTTTCTTCTATGCACTTTCCATCTGAAATGAGTATTTTATTAGTTATAGCGGTAAATGACTTACCGCAACTCCAGTGTTTGAAGCGGCAAGTAATTCAAAGAGCACGTCGGACAGCAACACTTCAATGCACTCTGGCTTCCAGCGCGATGGTCATCAAAGACGAAACCAAATCTATCTCTATACCTAGTTAACACATTCCCTACGAAGGGACCCACAGGTGGTCACTTACATGATTCTCATAATGCTGCTGACCCGCCTGCAGTCACTAACATATTGTTTATTAATACTCAATGAAAGCTTAATTAAGGCCAGATCCAGTTAATGTTTGCCATTTTCAAAGTTGATTACCACAATTGACTTCATATTTGAATTGAATATTGAACTTCAGTTTAACCCATCACAGTTAACATGTTAAAAACTCATTTGACAAAATATTGTTTAGAAAAAAAAGTTGTTTATTTCAATGTTATTACCATGATTCTTGCAACAAAAATTCAAAAATCGATGAGTAGCTGTTTATTTGAGCGCATTTATCATGAATGACAAAACTAAGCCTACCATTATTACTCATAATATAATCATTTCAGACGGAAAGTGCATAGAAAAAAACTTGTTTATTTTGGGTAAATGTTGAGGAGTTGACCATAATTGATTTTCAACTTTTGGATGCATGAATATTGTTAATGAGATCAAAAGAAACAAGTTTTCTTTTATGCACTTTTCGGCGCAAATGAGTATTTCAGAAGTTATGGTGGTAAAGGAGTTACCGGAACTCCAGTGTTTGAGGCGGCAAAAAATAAATGCAAACATCCTATTACAAACGTAAATAGGTTGGGTTGTGAGGGGTAGCCACAGTTCTTCTAGTAAAAATTATAAATAAAGCTTCTAACCCACTCATTAGGGTGACGACCGCAATGTTGTTTATATAAGCTCTAAGATGGCAACCACCATGGGCGCCGCCATCTTGGAGCCGATGTAAATAAGATTACGGTCGTCACCCTAATGTGTGGGTTAGAAGCTTTAGTGAAGTACTGTAGCTACCCCTCACGACCCAACCTCTTAATATTTGTAATAGGGCGTTTGCTTCCCTAATTAATTTTTTCCTGCCTCAAACACTGGAGTTCCGGTAACTCATTTATCCCGCTATAACTTCTAAAATACTCATTTGCGCCAGAAAATGCATTGAAGAAAACTTGTTCCTTTTGATCTCATTAACAATATTTACATATCCAAAAGTCGAAAATCAATTATGGTCAACTGCTCAACATTACCTTATTTTGATTCAATTCATTAGGTCTAGGCATCGAAAAGTGGAAAATTGATAAATGTCATATTCTTCAGATTTACCGGTTTTTTTTCAAGTGTTCATTGGTTGTTGTGCATTCCTTTATTTTGCTGTGTAATTGTGAGTAAATAATTTCTTATTTCTCAGTTTTTCCCCTTTCAGTCACTTTATAGTAAATCTAGGCTAGGCTAGTAAATCTAGGATAGTGTAGCGTTTCATAGCAGAACTGTAATATGTTATAACAAAGGGTCAATATTGAGTTTAGGTGATCCACCAAAATTAAACATTCCGTTTCAAACAATCAGTAAAGAAGCCCATTTAAAAACGTTTTACATGAATGACACTCTTGGCGCAAATGCTTAGTTTTCAAGTTATATCGGTAAATTAGTTACCGCAACTCAAGTGTTAGAAGTGGGAGTGCGAGTATGGCAACACTGTCATGGACGCTCCATTTGGGGGCGAACGCGCCAAAAGAAGCAGGCGCGCCAAAAGAAGCGGGCGCGCCAAGCAGAATTTAATTAATAACGGAAGCTAACCCCCTATTACAAACGTAAAGAGATTGGGTCGTGAGGGTGAGCCACTAGTGAAAATTATAAATAAAGGTTTCTAGTGACGTCCGTTTACATCAGCTGCAATGGCGGCCACCCGGTACATTTGTAATAGGGGGTTAGCTTCCGTTATTAATTAAATTCTGCTTGGCACGCAAAAGCCAACTTCAAAGTTGAATAATTTGAAAATAACCCATCAGCGCCAATAATGTCATTTCTGTAAAACGTTTTTAAATGGGCTTTACTGATTGTTTGAAACGTAATGTTTAATTTTGGTGGATCACCTAAACTCAATATTGACCTAACAAAGTGTGGATAAGGTGAGTGTTGCTGCATTGTTCAGGTTTGCTTTGCTCGTATATATTTATGGTTCCTATAGGCAGTCATTTATCTTATGCTATGCATGGTATTTTTATAAGACATATATGTTCTTTTATTGAATTTTTGGGTAAATGTTGAGCGTTTGGTTGGAATGGGTTTTCCAGTTTTTGATGCCTAAGCATAGTTAATTAGATTGACATAAACAAGTTTTCTTCTATGCACTTTCTGTCAGAAATCTGTATTTTATGAGTTATTGCAGTTGAGGTCAATATTGATTTTAGGTGCATCACAGAAATTAAGAATTCTGTTCCAAAGAATCGCTAAAGGAACATATTCAAAAACGTTTTACATGAATGTCATTCTGCTTGCTGATGCTTTATTTTTGAGATATAACAATAATTGCGTTCAGATAGGAATAACATTATATGGTCGGCTGCTCAGTCGCGGCATTGTTGGGCCATGCCCATTTTTCTGGCGGGACAGACTAGTGATGCAAAAAAAACGGTTTTATTTGATCGCGGTTTTTTTTTGCAAAAAAACGTGTTTTTTATGTGTTTTTTTTGTTTTTTTTTTGTTTTTTTTTGCACACCTAAATTTTGTTAAGTATATGTCTGGGTTTTTTTTTTGGACACCTAAAATATATTGATATCCATGTTTTTTAGTCATTTTATTGTTATAAAAACATCAAAAAGAAACCATACAGTAAAAGTGGTGGCAGATAACCCACAATTACCTAGAGGCGTCTAAGAGGAACAGCAGGAGCCACAGAACTTATATTGATGGAGTCAAAATTCAGAGCTTACTATCTCTACTATGTCTGATTTTATTTTTATATGACCAAAAAATCAGACTTTGCAGAGATAATAAGCTCTGAATTTTGACTCCATCAATATAAGTTCTGTGGCTCCTGCTGTACCTCTTAGACTCCTCTAGGTAATTGTGGGTTATCTGCCAACACTTTTACTGTATGGTTTCTTTTTTATGTTTTCATTACAAAAAAAGCCTAAAAACCATAGACATTAATATATTTTAGATGACCAAAAAATATGCTGTTTTTTTTAAAATATGTTTTTTTTTGCAAAAAATTCTGACTAATAAAAATGAATATTAATATATTTTCTGGTACCAAATATAACCATGCTGTTTTTTTTACAAAGAACCATGACTAAAAAAACAATATATTTTATGTGACCTAAAAAAATTTTATGTGACCATGCAGTTTTTTAAAAAAAAACATTTTTTACTACAAAATCATGACTGAAAAACATGAATAATATATTTATGAGACCAAAAAAATGTTTTTGTACTAAAAAATCATGACTAAAAAAACATGAATATATTTATGAGACCTAAAAAAACCCTATGCTGTTTTTTTAAAAATGTTTTTTTTTACAAACAATGATGTATAAGAAAACCTGGAAATGAATATTTTTCATGCGACCAAAAAAACCATGCTGTTTTATTTTATGTATTTTTCATAAACAATCGTGTCTTATGATCATGGATATTAACATATTTTATTTTACCAAAAAAATCAGTTTTTTTCCATGTTTTTTTATTAAAAAGTTATTATTATTAATTTTTTGGTCACGACTTCTTAATAAAAAAAACACCCCCTCAGGGGGATACAATTATTGTATCTATGGGAACTAGCGCTCCCAGGGGGACAATGTGAGGGCCCAAGCTGAGAGTTAGGTAGGCCTCCTTTTTGTTGAAATAAAATGTTTTTGTTATGTTGAGGAGCACCTTTTTTCGGATCACTGCTGTCCTGTTTTTCAGCACCTACTACTATCTTCTTCAACTTTGATCTTGTTTCATAATCTTCCTTCCTCTCTTTGGATCGCATTTGTTACTGGGTAGGGAGGCTAAAACTAATGACTAATCTAATCTGTAAAAAAAACATGGATATTAATTTATTTTATGTGACCAAAAAATCATGCTTTTTGAAAAAAAGATTTTTCACAAAAACCACAAGTGTTATTAAATTTTATCTGACCAAAAAAAACACGACATTTTAAAAACCATGTTTTCTTCACAAAAAGTCATTAATATCCATGTTTTTAGTCATGATTTTTTGGTAAAGAAAACATGATTTAAAAAAAACCAGCATGGTTTTTTTGGGCACATGAAATATATTAGTATCCACATTTTTTAATCATGATTTTTCTGTAAAAAAGACGTTTTTCAAAAAAACAGGATGGTTGTTGATGGTAAAATAAAGTATATTAGTATCCGTGTTTTTTAGTTATGACTTTTTTGTAACAAAAACATTCAAAAAACAGCATGGAATTTTTGGTCACATAAGATATATTAATATCCATTAGAACCGTACCAGGTCTTAGAATAAAATATCCACAAAGAATCTATTCACTCTATAAAACCTTTCGGAGACTAGCTCCAACCTAAGTAAGTCATTCAGTCAAATGTTTTTCAAAGTAACAGTGAAAATTCATTGTCCATTTCACCAAATTTTACTGAATGACTGAGGATGGAGCTGGTCTCCGAAAGGTTTTATGGAGTGAATAGATTCTTTGTAGATATTTTATTCTAAGACCTAGTTATCTATGGGAATTGGCACTCCTAGGGGGACTATATGAGGGCCTGAGCTAAAGGTTAGGTAGGCTTCCTTTTTGTTGTAATAAAATAGGTTTTTGTTTTGTTACGGACCGTCTTTTTTCGGTTCACTGCTGTCCTGTTTTTCAGCACCTACTACTTTTTTCTTCAACTTTTTTCTTGTTTCATGAACTTCTTTCCTAGCTTACTGTTTCTGTGCACCTTGTGCATAGAACCCTCAACTCCATACTAAATGGTGCCTTCCTCTTTCCTCTCTTGGAACATCTTTGTTGTGGTTAAGGGAGGCTAAAACTTTCTTATATAATAATAATAATAATTCTAAGACCTAGTACAGTTCTAATAAACATGATTTCAATATTAACAGCATTCTTTGTTTATAAGTTTTTAAAGACAATTTGATTGAAGAAAAATATCTTTCCTGATATTTACATCCGTGTTTTTTTAGTCATGATTTTTTTTAAATGTTTTAAAAAAAACAATTTTTTGGTCCCATAAAATATAATAGCCATGTTTTTTAGTCAAGATTTTTCTGTTAAAAAACAATGTTTTGAAAAAAAACCGCATTGGATTTTTAAGGTCACATAAATATATTAATATCCATGTTTTTTATTCATAATTTTTGTATAAATAACATTTTTTTTTAAAAAAACAGCATGATTTTTTAGTCACATCTCTATCAATGACCATAAGTAAAGATATGTTATTATAACACACCATTTTGGGAGTTAAAGGTCATTCACATGTATTGTAAAATGACTGAAATATCAAAGCATGAAACCACTGAAAATGAAAAATTTCATAAAACCATGGAAAACCATCAATTAAGAAGTATGCTGTTTTATTTTGTAATTTGACATGAAAACAAATAATGTAATGTGGTTCTTTTTCTTGCTGAGTTATTTTCAGACAAAATATTTGAAAAAAACCAAAATATCCACGTTTTTTTTGGCCACGGTTTATTTTGTAAAAAAAACGTGTTTTTTTTTAAAAAAAACGGCATGGTTTTTTTTGAGTCACATCTCTAGGACAGACACACTTTGTGGTGCAAAAAGAACCATGTCAGCTTGGGTAAGTTAAGGTAAGCTAGTTTAGGTTGATTTTATTTTAGGTTGGTTTAATAAACTAACCTAACATTACCTACCCAACCTCACCAATCATTATGTCAATACCATATTAGAGCATGTCTACATGTCCGTTCCTTCACTTCTATATACAACGTTTGTATAACTTCAAAGTTAAGGAGACCATCCCACTTTTTCAACTTTTTTAGTCCGATTCGTTTGAAAGTTGGCCAGTATATGTATTTTGTAAAAGTAAACCTTTTTTACTCGAGTCATTTTTTCGATTTAGGCCTTACTTTTTTTTTTTTGACGAAAAATGTGTTTTTGGTACATTTTTATTGAAATTTCAGATTGGGACTCCTTCAGTTTTGATGCTAGAACAAAAACAAAGACAGTTTTAGAACCCTTGGAACATTTCTAACAAACATGCGTTCAGTTTTTTTCAAATTCAAATTTTTTCTATTTTTTCAAAAAATTTTAAAATTTCAAAAATCAGCAACAATTTTTTAGGTTTAGAGCTATATATTTTTTCAAAGAATTCGAATTTGAAAAAAGCCGAACGAGCGTTTGTTAGAAATGTTTCAAGGATTCTAAAACTGTCTTTGGATTTGTTCTAGCATCAAAACTCGAGAACTAGTCGCAGGATGAATGTAGAAAATTCGAAGTGTTGGGTATAAGCAAAAAATAAAATTTTGTGTTGAAGTGTAATATAATGAACAATTGATGTAATTGAATGCAGTTTTAATTTTTATTTCGATACTTTCCATACATAACTTCATATTCAAACTGTGAATTGTGATTTCATAAAAAAAAAAATTATAAAAATTTTTACTTTTTTATCAAAAAAAATTTTTTTCTTTTTTCAGTCTAATTCTTATGAAATTTGACTATGATATGTAACCTTTGAAAAGAAACACAATTGATTCTATTCATTTTTTTGATTCAGGCCTTAGATTTTGCAAAAATTTGACATATTTGTTTTTAGGTATTGATATTTCACTAATATTGATATTTCAAAATGGGACTCCTCCTTCAGTTTTTATGCTAGAACAAAAAAAAATGCAGTTTTAGAATCCCTGAAACATTTCTAACACACTCACGTTCGGCTTTTTTTTCCATTTTTTATTTGTTCTCTTTATATATATGGTCAAAATCAGGAAAAAGTTGAAAAAATTTGGGTGCTTTTCATTGATATCGATATTTCAAAATGGGACTCCTCCTTCAGTTTTGATGCTAGAACAAAAACAAATGCAGTTTTAGAATCCTTGGAACATTTCTAACAAACGCTCGTTCGGCTTTTTTTCCATTTCCCATTTGTTCTCTTTTTATATGGGGTCAAAATCGGGAAAATTGAAATATTCTGGTCCCTTCACCCCCCCCCGGGAGGGGGGGGGAATTATTGTCGTAGCGCCATAAAATTTTAGGAACGAATAGTCTACCACCTAAGGGTCCTTCTACAACAAAAACATGCAAAATGACCATGACATCGACAGGATCTGGCAAGGGCCTGGGATGGTCTCCTTAAATAACTCCAAAATAATGCATCGGCAAGCAGAATGACATTCATGTAAAGCGCTTTTAAATGTGTTCCTTTAGTGATTGTTTGGAAAGAAAATCTTAATTTCCGTCAGGCACCTAAAATCAATATTGACCGCGGTTAAGGACTTACCACAACTCTAGTATATGAAGCAGAAAGAAATTTGTCAAGCACGTCATATGGCAACACTACAATGGACTCTCCCCTGCAACGCGCTCGAAGGATCGAACGTGTTCCTGCCATCTAAGATGAAAGGTAACATTCCGCTATAGCTCACTATTATTGGGTGATAGTTTCTATTGTTATTAACTATAAGATCCTAATAGTGGGTTCAGGCTCTGCACGGTGAGCTAATAATAAATTACGAAGTATTCAAACGTACTTTAACAGCTCAACTGCACTAAAAATAAAACCTACCGCTCTAATTCATTAAATACTCATTTGCCGCAAAAAGTGTGTAGAAGAAAAGTTGTTTATTTTGATATTATTACCATGATTGAAGTTAAAAAATTTCCAGAATTGATTAGTAGCTGTTTATTTGATTGCATTCATCATCAAAGACGAAAATTAACATACTGATATAACTTGTAAAATGGTCATTTCCAACGGAAAGTGCATGGAAAAAACTCGTTTATTTTGATCTAATTAACTATGATTAGGCACCAAAAACTGGGAGATCAATTACTCCCAAACGCTCAACATTTACCTTTTTTGTTAGAAGAATGAGTTGTTTCGGTTTAGGCTAGCTGGGTTTCAAAACCGTATTGTACTAAAAATTATCCAGAGTTGCTCCATTGAAAGGTAAATGTAAAGGAGAGGACCATAATCATTTTTCCACCTAATGGTGCCTAAACATAGCTAATTAGATCTAAATAAACTATTTTTTCTTCTAAGCACTTTCCGTCATAAATGAGTATTTTACAAGTTATTGCGGTAAATTACTTCCGCAGCTCTAGTGTTTGAAGTGGAAAGAAATTGTTCCTAGGGGAAGACTACTATGGACTCTCCCTTCCGATGCGCTCGAATGATTAAGCGCATTCCAGCCATCAAAGACAAAAATGAACATACCTCTATAACTCGTCATTTTTGGGTGATAACCTTTATTGTGTTATTAACCAAAAGATCCTAGAAGTGGGTTCAGGCTCCACAGGGTTGGCTAATAATAAATTACAAACTACCCGAACGTACTCTTACAGCTCGAGCGCGCAACGGTTTCTGCTGTATGGAACACAAAACTAAACATACCACTATAACTTGTACAATACTGATTTGCCGCAAAAAGTGTATAAAAGAAAAGTTTATTTTGATGTTATCACCATGATTCAAGCAACAAAAATTTGAAAATTGATTGATAGCTATTAATTTGAGCTCATAGCAGTCATCAAAGACAAAAATTAACATACCGCTATAAATCGTTAAATACTCATTCGCAACGGAAAGTGAATGGAAGAAAAATTGTTTTGTTAGATCTTATTAACTGAGTTTAGGCAGCAAAAATTGGGAAATTGATTATGGTCCTTTCCTTCACAAATACCCTTTGAAATTGTTGTTGAATGATTTAATGGGAGTTTAATTTCATTCATGTTATAGTTCATTATAATCTGTTGATAAGTTGCATTGATACATGTTGAGAGCAACACTCTAATCAATTTTAAAGTTTTTGTTGCTTGTATGATGGTTTTTATGTCAAAATAAATAAATTTTCATACATGCTTATTCCATCATTAATGGTTATGTAATGGGTTATGGTGGTAACCTAATGGAATCTAACATAACCTAACCTTACCCAACATAACAACCTAACACAGTATAACATAAAGTACTGTGATATAATGTCCATTCAAGCTGTCTAAATAGATATTCTATTGTGATTACACCCAAGTTTCCTTCTAAATTGCATATAATTTTCAACCCATGATATCTGTACAAAATTTTTTTGTATCCCATTTTCTGACAGAAAAATTGAATTTTGGCATTGGAAACAAGGAAACTACCATGGAAGACAAAAATTAACCTACTGCTACAACTTGTTGAACACTTCTGAAACAAAGAAGGGTAAATGTGAAGGAGGAAGTACTAATCAATTTTCAAGATTTTTTTTACTTGAATCATGGCAATTTTATTGTAATAAGCAACTTTTATTTCATGCACTTTTTAGGGGAAATGAATATTTAATGATTTATAGCAGTATGTTAGTTTTTGTTTCATGGCAATTATAGTCATCGAAGCGTCAAGAATTATTAAATTCTTTTAGGTTAAGTTACGTTTTGGGTGGGTTACATTATCTAAGCAATTGAATTTTAACAGTTGCACTAGCCTGTGTAATTGAAATTGAACAATAGAGAGAAGACTTTATTCTTTGTCTGAAGATTCAGTTTTGAGATGTACTGCGATCGAGCATTTCTTCTCGGAAAGTGGCAGCAGTTGTACCTTAGCAGTTTTAACCGTTATACGTAGCAGACGGTTACCGCTATGACTTGTTAATTATTCATTTGCAACAGAAAGTGCATAAAATGAATCTTTTATTTCAATCTAATAACCATTATAGAAGTATTAAAATAAAATTCATGAATCAGTTATTCTCCTCTCCTCAACGTTCATTCAACAATTATTTGAGTGCATTCCCGCTATAACTTGTTAAATATTCATTTCCCCAAAAAGTGCAGAGAATAAAAGCTGTTTGTTTCAATCTAATTACCATGATACAAGCAACAAAAACTCAGAAATCGATTAGTACTATCTCCTCAACATTTAACAATAAAAAGCATGGAAAAAAGTTGTTTACTTTGATGTCATTTCCATTATAGAATCAACAAAAACTGGAAAAATTATTTATATGATTTTCAACAAAAGCTGTTTTATTTCTAATCAATGCATTTTCTTTGTTTAGAATGAATTCATTCCCACTTGCTTTGTTTTATTCTTCTTGTTTAGTTTAAGTTTAATTTTGAAAAATCCAAATAGACTAGTATGGCTAAGTTTCTTTTTTCTTGCATTTTCAAATGGTGTTCTCTTTACAAGGCTTTATTTATAGAGGCTTCTCCTGATTGAAGCTCATTGTTTCCCAGCCCTGTCACTTGTTTCTGCATCACCAATCACCTGTTCCACAGCAACCGTCTTCATTTTCCAAAACAAGTTTCATTACTCACAGTATGGCTAAAAACTGCTACCTGTCATGATGTGCAAAATTCTTACAAACTCAAACCTTCAATGCTTATACTCCGTAACACTTCGTGTGCAGTGTGGCCTGGTCTTCAAGCATGAAGCGAGTGAAGGTTGTGGTGCACAAACAGACAGACGCTGAAGTAGAGAGGCCGTGTTGCAGCCATGACTCCATCAAGCAGGAAGCTGCAGCAGAGGACATGGTGCATGGTGAGTCTTGTTTCTGGTCTGTTGTGAGGTAGGGTTTTTTTATTTAGTTCATATATACTGTAAGATTTGTTGAAATTCTTTTCACAAAACCCACTTATCTGTGGGTTTGATGAGGGATTGTTTCAAGTGGCTTCATTTGTTCTTTGTTTCAAATAACTTCAATTTCTTGATTACATAGCTAGTACCTGCTACATAGGTGTGTTGAATTTTTTTCTCATCGGAAATGCAGTACATTCAATAATCTACATTTGTTTAGTGTGAATGGTACCAGAACATCCCATGCATTGACACGTTGGTACCTGGTGTCCACTAAGTACTGCTGGGTTTCCTTTGAAACATGACTAAGATAACATTAGGATCAGTCCAGTTTTATTTTTTAGCATAAACACATTTTAATGAAGAGTTCAAAAACACTAATAAAGTTGCCTTCCTAACATTGTAATGCATTCTGTGCAAAGAACCACCAATCTCCTCATTCTTCCTATTTTTCATGTTCTGTGATCTTGTGCTTTTTTTGTGTTTGTGAAAAAGTAGTGGAACCTAATGCAGCTGAAAAAAACTGATTCGTAAGATGAAGTATTTCAGTTATCTAGAACTTGCTATGGAAAAATGGATTTCATATATTTAGATTTTTATCAAGTGTGATTATCTTCAAATCTCTGTAAAAGCACTGAAATAGTGGAAACTAATTCATCAAATTCACAATAAGTAAACACTGATAGCTGTCTTGACGGTATTGCTTATCCATTTTAGTGGCATGTGTGGTTAGTCACAAGCTCACATTTTGCAGATTTTAAAATGTTAGTGCTCTATGTGTTGTCCATGTGTCTTATTCAGTAAACTTGTTAAGGTGTATATGGATGGCATTGCTGTTTTATGTGTAGTGCTCTACCTTAGTTACCCCTAAAATCTCATTTCTATTCATGCAACTGTTCAGTAATTCTATCAATATAAATTTATTCAATAAAAAGTTGCAACTTCTCTGCCGCGTATCACCGATACCAACTATCGGAGAAGTATATAAGTAAGGCCACTGCTTTACTCGCCAAAAATGAAACTCAATGGCCGAAGCAGCAGCAACAACACCTGGCCTTACACATGTATTTTGTTGTCTTTTGTACAGATGTCCTCTTTCAAAAATGTATTTGCTTTCAATCTTTTCAAGAACATTGTTTGTGGGAAACTTGTTGTGAATAACTGCTCCAAATTAGCATTTCAAAACTGACATGATGTTCAGAAGTTTAGTTCAACTAGTGAAGCGTTTAGCTGATAGTGATTTTACAACAGAAAGCACAAAGAAAATGTCTATGCTATAAAGTTGTGTTTTCTTGCACTGGATCAGGCAATGGTAAAAAATCTGTTGCAAAATTGGCCGATGCTGTGTTGTAATATATACAGTTAGCAACGAAATTATTTGCATTTCACAGGGTGTGAAACACAAATTAGTTACAGTAATACAAAGTTTCTAGAACAAAATATTTTTGAAAGATTTAACAAGCTAAACTTCAGAAACACAAAAAAACAAATTTTCATACAATTGAGAATATTACATTTCATTAAGAAGTATTTACCATCATATTTGTTTTATTGAAAAAAAATGTGTCTAAAATGTTCGTGAATATTCTAGATGAGAGGTCATGATCATTCTAGAAAATTGTGCCAGAGCTAATGGGAAGCCAGAGGAGTTGAGCTTTTTCATTCGTACACTAGTGCCACTATGGAAAAAGCTAAGGAACTCTGTGTGGACATCAGACAGAAGATTATTGACTGCCACAAAGCTGGAGATAGTTATGACAACATATCTAAGCATTTGAGCACCCCAAGATCTACAGTAAAATCTGTTATGAAAAAGTTTGCTGAATTTGGTACAGTAGAAACGTTGCCTGGGCGTGGTTGCTAATGAAAACTCATGGTGAAAACTTCTCAAAAATTCTGTTGTGAGGTCAATGCTTACCCACGAGTGAAGCTAGACGACATTGCCGAGAGATTGAACTCTCAAGGAACTAGCATGAGCAATCGCTCAATCCTGCACTGTCTGAACAAGGAAGGCCTACACGGTCGCCGACCTCGAAGAACTCCACTCCACAAACCATGTCATGTTGCTGCTTGCTTGAATTTGGCAAAGTCATTCTTGGATAAGGACAGAGGCTTTGGGAAAAGAGTATTATGGATTAAAAAAAAACAAAATCAGCTTTTTGGGCACAATGACGTGAAGAAGGTTGACATAAGAATGGTGAAGCTTTCCTGCCAAAGAACACTGTGCCGACAGTTGAACACGGAGGTGGATCACTGGAGTTTTGGAGATGATTTGCTGCATCAGTTACTGGTAAGTTGGTTGCAATTGATGGGAGATAAACTCTGATGACTATATTTCTATTTTGGACAAAAACCTGAAGGTATCAGCTAATTGTTTGGGACTTGGAAGGCGGTGTGTATTTTAACAAGACAATGACCCAAAGCACACGGCCAAGTCTACAACTAGCTAGCTCCAAAGAAATAGATAAATGTGCTGCCATGGCCCCCCCTATTGAAAATTTATGGCGGGAATTAAATGTCAACATCACCAAGAGAGCTTCAAAGAATCTTCAGGAATTGAAATTATCGCTATTGAAGAATGGAACAATATATCATCTGAAACTTCAGAAGAGCTTGTCAAAAACTACAATAGAAGTCTTATAAATATTATAAAGATGAAAGGTCACACTATTGATTATAAAAAATGATTTTTATGGTAGATTCACCTCAAAGTAAAATACTACACACTGTATCAATGATTTTGTCTTATCATGTTTAGAATAGAAAATACAATAATATAAATTTACTACATAGTACACAAAATATAATTTCTGCATCTTATGCATAGATTCCATAGATTTAGATTTCAAATTAAACACACCAGTTTTGACAAATAACTAAAATATGATTAGTAAATAGTATCATCTTTAAAGTTGGAACTAGCTAGATCTAAACTAAAAATAAATTACGTAATGACTGTTGTATCTGTCAAAGAAATGTTTGAATTCATTCAAACAGAGCTAGCTGCATAGGGTACATTGACTTGAACTACTGCGAGAGATATGATATGAAATACTGTGATATTACTAAGTGATGGGTTTATTTATGTATTTGTTTTGTTGGAGGTGGTAGAATAGTTGTATGATAAAATAATAAATTGACATCAAATAGAAGTTAATTTTATGGAGATGGATCTGTAGGAATTGGCACTTTCAGTGGGAGTATGGGAAATTTTGAGGAAAAAACTGAGTAAGCTATGTTATTGAAGGGAAAGCTTCTGTCTTTCTATGGACTTAATGGTCTATTTAGTGCTGTCATTTTCTTCAGCCATTTCTGCATTTGTTTTAACTTTAGTTATGTTTCTTAAACTTTCCTCAGTATTGTTGTTTCCGTGATGAGCTAATTCTTCATTACCCCTCTTTGATAATGAATGCCAACCTTTGTTTTCCTCTTTTTATTGCATTTAAAAGTCTTCGACTTGCTCATAATTTAATCTATCCATGTGTAAGAAAAATTTTTTCACTTGATTCAATTATAAAGTTGTGAAACAATTGAACATTTGATATATCCAAAAGTTTTATATTGTGTGCCATACTATACTTGAGTTTTATAAAGTGTGTTAAATAACTTGTGTCTATTTCTGTCAAAGATTGACTTATCAGTGAAAACAAAGCACATGGGAGCAAACGGTTTGAGATAGCCTATTAGGGTGTAGAATGCCATCAAGTGGCTCTGAAGATGCTTTCCTTCTGTGCACTTTGGAAGCAACTACTCTTTGGAGACATGTATGATTTTTTGGCTTAATTTTGGACAGTGTGCCGATAGTATTTGCCCTCTTTGGGCAGACATTCTAGCTGTAACACTAGCTACTCATCAAAATCAACAACTCGTGTTTGCAGGAATCTGTTTGTGGCTCAGATATGTACTTGTGTAGCCTGTATACTCTTCCTTTGTACCCCACTTCCTCGAAGATATGGCCAGCATGCCCTTAAACTAATCTTTATGTTGCTTGGTTTTCATTCTTCAGTGTTCTTTTTTTCAATATTGTTCCATCCAATTGGTACATTTTTTCACAGCTGTTGCAAGCTGTGTTAGTCAAGGCTAAAGTTTCCCACTTCTGTACAGTTATTTGAACCTAAGCTTTGTGGGCTTCTGTAACTATTGTCATTACTTAGCAGAAATGAATAAACACCTTGAACTAATAATTGGACAGCCAGAGCTCTACAATGAGAAACCTTTTTTGTTGTGTTTGGAACGAATTTTCTGTAAGTCATTATTACTGTTTTTGTCATCAATAGCAGCATTAAATGATGAGCCTAGAAATGAATTCAGTTTATGTTACTTCAGTTGAGAGTTCAAATGTTCGATATTTACATCCATTGGTGATGTATCAATAATGAAATACATATTTTCAAGTTCCTGGCAATTTTATCTGTAAAATTTTTTCATCTTTTGCAGTTGCCATTCTAAAGAGTGAAAATCCTCCAATAACCGAGACGGTAAAAAATGAAGTGCCTGACAATGCGCTGGAGTTCATCACAGTGAAGGAGGAGCCCATTGACTGGCATGAGGAACCTCAGGTGCGTCAGTTGGTTGTCTGCACTTCTCGGGAATGCTTTAATGCTAATTCACATTTGGTTCTCACATAATTGTTCAAATTTTGAATTTTAAATGTTGCTCTTCTAAACCTACATCTTCTCTTTCTCTTCAGTTGCGTATATTGCATTGTTGCTACTAAGATTCTTTGTTGTCTCGTAATTGTTTATGATTGAAATTGCAAAAATCTTAGTTAATTTGGTCTCATTTTATAAATATTGGAAAATAATATTAAATTATGTTGCACTCATATTGTGTTTTCAC
Source organism: Morinoia aosen (assembly GCA_030386875.1). Taxonomy (NCBI): domain Eukaryota; kingdom Metazoa; phylum Arthropoda; class Malacostraca; order Amphipoda; family Talitridae; genus Morinoia; species Morinoia aosen. The sequence goes on from CM059580.1 coordinate 39,672,512, forward strand.
ATTCAGTTATGCTCCCAAACCAACATTTGGATGAAGTTTTTTAAAAACATTTTCGTTTCAATGGGAAAATTGAAGTGAAAAACACCCAAAAATGAAAGGTGCTATTACTGTAAATTACGTCTGCTGTAGTGGCACATTCTAAGGTAGGGACAAACGAGGAGAAAGTGTACATTGATATTGTCTCTGAATCTGGCCTTGGTTAACCTTCATGTGAGTTGGATGTACAACCATAGTTTGCCTGTTGCAAATCTGTTTCATAAATAAAAGTGCAGAGAAATGCGTTCATAATGACATCATAATTACATTCGAGAAAGTTGATGAATAAAATTATTTAGCACGTTTTGACCTCCTTGGTCATTTTCAACATGAAATTGAGAAAAGAGATAAAACTTCTCATGTGTCAAATGTAGTGATGTACCAATGTATCGGTATCGGCAGTATCGGTCATTTTTGGTGGTATCGGTATCGGCAAAATTCGGCCGATACTTTCCAATAATACGTATTTTATCATAAAAATAAAAGTCATAGATCATGAGAGTAAAAGTATAATCAAATAAAGAGCCTATTCATACCTAGTAAATTAGCTAACTGTTGAGTAGCTGAAAATTCTATTTCAATTTAGCTCGTAAATCGTCAAATATTACTAAGCCAATAATTGTATTTTAATATAGCAAGTAAAATGCCGTACATTACGAATCTTCCATTTTTCTTCCATTTTAAGATATTTGAAAAATTCACGAACAATCTTATTGTTAGTTGCGAGTTTGCGGATCTTTTCGGTTTAGGGGCCTACCGAATTTTAAGGTTTTATTTTTTCCAAAGTATGTATTTTGGTGTGAAAAAACATGAAAATAATAACCATTTTGTGGAGAAATAATTAATTGTTATTGACCTATGTTAGTAACACCTAATGATTAATGATTACCAAATGATTAACTATATTATAATTTCAAACACCTCACTGTTAATCATGGTGAAAACTTTGTGGACCCTGCAACAGGTGCACACACTCTAATGATTGAGAGTGTATGGCATAATCTAAAAATGAAAAAAAAAAACATCAGGGAGGCATGCACGGACAAGTGATGGACTCGTACCTGTGTGAGTTTGCGTGGCGAAAACGTACCGAGAAACCGCAGTATTATCAAAAAATATTGATGGATATAAGCAAATTTCAGGCTAATAAATAATTTCTCCACAAAATGATAATCATTTTTGTGTTTTTCACACCAAAATGCACACTTTGTTGCAAAGAAAACATTAAAATTCGACAGGCCCCCAAACCAAAAAGAGCCGTGTTTGCTTCTCCTGCACCCTGAGCTAGTACATACGTATACTACTTGCGTTCACGCAGCTATTTCTGGGACTAAACGCTACATTATATTACTAGTTTACGCCTGTAAATGGAGAAAAATGTCATTTTTAATTAAATTTTGTCGGATAACATCAGTTGGTAAATAAAGATTGATAAATGGTGAATACTTTTTGTTCGTACATTCTGATTACGGTATCATACGACAATAAAGCGGAAAGATGACGCAATCGAAAAACTTCGTGATCGAAACGAATCAAACGATGACTCGGGACTGTAGTGTTGCAAACTCAGCATTTAAGTATGAATCTATCATCTAGCAAGAAAAATAGCATTAGAATGCAAAATCTAGCATTTGTCAGGCCGATTTTACCATTGTATTAAATTTAGTCGTTTTCAATTTCTTTCTAACATCTATTTCTTGACTCATGGTAACTCAACGACTCGTTTAAGTTTCGTTTAAACCTTGTTCGTTCTTGCTCGGTTCATTTGTGCGTTGAGTGACTGTTCCAGTCTTGCCTGTGACGTTCACGTGATAGGCGTGTTGATACTGTTACGTATTAGCGCTTTCTTCATCGCTGATTTTGTTGTTTGTGATATAATAATGGCATCTGGGTACTGTAAAAGTATTGTATGGAGAATTTTCGATAAAGACCCTCAAGACAACACACGAGTTAAATGTAAATTATGTGATAAATCATTTTCGAGAGGAGGGAAGAGTTTCAGCAGCTTCAATACTACAAATCTTAGAAAGCATTTACATAGCAAGCACAAGGAGAGTCTAGACAAAGAAGAGGAGTTAATAAAAGAAGAAGAAGAAAACGCCAAAAAGAAACAAAAACGTGATGAATTTTACTTAGTGACCACCAAGCAAAAGGAGCCAACTCAGCCAAGTACTTCTACCGGAACATCTCGAAGTAGTCAGAAAACATTAGAAGAAACTTTGTCACTTGAAAAAATACTCGATATCGACAGTGAAGAAGCCAAATCTATTCACTATTACATTGGTGAAATGATAGCTGTTGACTCGCAACCATTTTCTTTGGTTGATGATGTGGGTTTCAATAGATTATTGAAGAAGTTGAAGCCTACCTATCAAGTACCGAGTAGAAAATATTTTTCTACAAAGATAGTACCGTCGAGGAACGAATCTATCAAGAAAAAAGTCACTCATGTGACAAATGAGGCTGAAAACATCAGTTTTACCACGGATATTTGGACTAATAATTCGAATTCATCTTTCATCAGCTTCACAGCTCATTGTTTGACAAGCAATTTTGAACAAAAATGCATTGTACTACGTGTGAAACCATTTCCAGAATCTCACACTGCAGCTAATATAGCTGAAGTAATCCATGAGGTCTTTGAAGAATTCAAAATTCCAGATTACAAAATTCACTTCATCGTTCACAATAATGGAGCAAATGTTGTCAAAGGTGTCGAAATGAGTGGATATAATGGCTTATCATGCGTCTTGCACACTTTGCAGCTTGTGATTCACGATTGTATTTATGAGCAGAGAATGCTAAAAGACATAATCAGCAACTGCCGTCAAATAAGTGGACACTTTAATCACAGTTCTTTGGCATGCACCAAACTTGAAGAGTTGCAAAAAAACTCACAACCTTCCTCAGCACAAAATAATTCAAGACGTTCCAACTCGTTGGAACAGTACCTACTTTATGCTTGAAAGAGTTTTTGAGCAAAAAACTGCTGTCGCTAATTACTGCCTAAACGCTTTGAACATGCCATCTTTTGATGCCAATAAATGGAATTTGATTGGAAAATATTCTTCTCTACTGAAGCTATTCCACAAAACTACAACAAGGTAAGATAAATTGTCTTTAAATAAGGTTTTACAACCTTTATTACCATTTCAAATGATTAATTTGAATAGAACATTGAAACATTAAAACTCTAAAATAATTATCATGATTATTTCACTGACTGAACTAAATTTTTGTTTTAAAATATGAAGTTTTATTTGATATAATTCCTTTAATAAATTTAAATGCATAATCCTAATCTTTTTTCAGTTTTTAACTTATATATACTTATTTTCAATTTTACAGGCTAAGTGAAAGAGATGCCAACTCATCTGAGATCATCCCAATAGTTATGGTATTGAAGCACACCATCAAGAAAGCTTCATCGGACCCTAGATTCTCAGGGCTGGGCAGCACTATTTCTGCCCTAATTGCTTCAATGAAAACACGATTTGAGAAGTACACAAACAATCAGAGTCTCAAACTAGCCACTGTTCTTGATCCTAGATATAAATTGACTATTTTTCGGACAAGAGCACGAAGACTTTGGTTCAGATTTTGATATTCTTAGTGAAACACGTTCAGAAATTTTGGAGTTATTCAGTTCTTTGACTGAAAAGAAAAAAATCAGGAAGAGAACACTGGAGTTGCTAACAGCAGCAGTGAGCACGAGAATGACCCTGTCTCTGTCAACGTGACAGATGACATAGATGACTTAGACATTGATGCGTGTCTTGATCAGCTGACAACTCAATCCTCATCAACATCCAAGGCACATGAAAAAACAAAAGTTACTCAACTTAAACTTTCTTCAGCTTCTTTGACCAGGGAAGTTGAATATCTCTCACTTCCAACAATATCGAGAGAATCAAACCCTGTAAATTGGTGGGTAGAAAATAAATCCTTATACCCACATTTGTCCACAATTGCGAATAAGCTCATGTCATGTCCGCGTTCATCAGTTGAGAGTGAGAGAATTTTCAGCATTGGAGGCAATGTGTACACTCCTCACAGGAATAAACTGAAGCCTGAGAATGGAGAGATGCTCATGTTCCTTAATTTCAATTTGAGATTATTCAATTTCCAGTATGAAAAATAATGGTTTACACCGATGTTTTGATTTGTTTTGAGATTTGTTCTGAGAGATTGTTTTGATTTGTTTTGAGAGCTGATTTTGGAACCATTTTTGTTTTGAGATTGTTTTGGAACTATTTTTGATTTGATTAGTTTTGAGAATTTATTTTAGAACCATTTTTGTTTTAAGAGATAATTTTGAAACTATTTTTCTACCGAATGGATTTCATTTTGTTATTTTTTCAACAATATAGTTATAGAGATTTGTTTTGAGAAATAATTTTGGAACCATTTTTGTTTTGAGAGATAATTTTGAAACTGTTTTTCTATCGAATGAATTTAATTTGTTTTCCAACAATATAGTTATAGAGATTTGTTTTGAGAAATTATTTTGGAACCACTTTTGTTTAGAGAGATAATTATGAAATTATTTTTCTGTCGAATGGGTTTCATTTTGGTATTTTTTTAACAATATACTTATTATAGCAAGTGCAGTTTTATTATTCCCAATCAAAAACTTTATTGCCAATATTGTTATATCATTTGATATAATAGTGAATAATTATATTAGAACGCACATGTAGGGCTTTTAGTGGTTTTATTTTAATACAATAGTAAAAGTATCGGTATCAGTATCGGTCAAAGTATCTGTATTTTCAAGTATCGGTATCGGTCAAAAAATGGGTATCGGTATCGGAATCAGCCAAAAAAATGGTATTGGTACATCACTAATTTTAAGTTAGCATGGGTTAGGTCAGAATTTGTTGGGTTAGGTTAGCATGGGTTAGGTTAGAATATGTAAGGTTAGAATATGATAGGTTAGCATGGGTTAGGTTAGAATGTTAGGTTAGCATGGGTTAGGTTAGGAAATGTTATGTTTGGTTAGCCTGGGTTAGGTTAGAATATTATGTTTGTTAGCATGAGTTAGGTTAGAATGTTAGGTTAGCATGGGTTAGGTTAAAATGTTAGGTTAGCATGGTGTTATGTTGGAATATGTTGTTAGGTTAGAATATGCATGGGTTAGGGTAGAATATGTTAGGTTAGGTTAGGATAGCATGGGTTAGGTTAGAATCTGTAAGGTTAGCATGGGTTAGGTTAGAATATGTTGGGTTAGGTTAGAATACATTATGTTAGGTTAGCATGGGTTAGGTTAGAATATGTTAGGTTAGCATGGGAAAGTTAGAATATGTTTGGTTAGCATGGGTTAGGTTAGAATATGTTATGTTGAGTTAGCATGGGTTAGGTTAGAATATGTTAGGTTAGCATGGATTAGGTTAGCATGGATTAGGTTAGAATATGTTATGTTTGGTTAGCATGGGTTAGGTTAGAATGTTATGTTTGGTTAGCATGGGTTAGGTTAGAATATTTTATGTTAGGTTAGCATGGGTTAGGTTAAAATGTTAGGTTAGCATGGGTTAGGTTAGAATATGCATGGGTTAGGGTAGAGTGTTAGGTTAGGTTAGGATAGCATGGGTTAGGTTGGGATAGCATGGGTTAGGTTGGGATAGCATGGGTTAGGTTAGAATATGTAAGGTTAGCATGGGTTAGGTTAGAATATGTTAACTTAGCATGGGTTAGGTTAGAATGTTAGGTTAGCATGGGTTAGGTTAGGATATGTTATGTTTGGTTAGCATGGGTTAGGTTAGAATATGCTATGTTAGGTTAGCATGGGTTAAGTTAGAATGTTAGGTTAGCATGGGTTATGTTGGAATATGTTATGTTAGGTTAGCATGGGTTTGGTTAGAATATGCATGGGTTAGGGTAGATTATGTTAGGTTAGGTTAGGATAGCATGGGTTAGGTTAGAATATGTAAGGTTAGGATGGGTTAGGTTAGAATATATATTAGGTTAGCATGGGTTAGGTTAGGTTAGCATGGGTTAGGTTAGAATATGTTAGGTTAGCATGGGAAAGTTAGAATATGTTAGGTTAGCATGGGTTAGGTTACAATATGTTATGTTAAGTTATCATGGGTTAGGTTAGAATATGTTAGAATCTTAACTTATGTTGAAATTTGTTAGAATCTCTTGGGTAATGTTGACCTAATTTTTTTATGGGTTCACCTAGCTTAAGACATTGGTTAAGTTGAGTTAGGATAGGTTAGGTCAGGATAGGTTAGGATAGGTAGCATAGGTTACATAATGTTGATGAAATTTATTCACAGGTCAACCGTCTTTTTATGTGACAAATTTTCAGGAAAGCTTTCGTTAGCATAGGATAAGTTAGTGTATACATGTTAGGATAGGTTAGGTTAGAATTTGTTAGAACTTGTTGGTTAATGTTGACCGAATTTTCTCATGGGTATACCTAGCCTAATGATGACATTGGTTATGTTAGGGTAGGATAGGTTAGGTCAGCATAGGTTTGGTAATGTTGATGGAATTTTTTCACGGATCCACGTTTTTTATGTTTGACATATTATCATGATAGGTTTGGTTGGCATAGGTCAGGAAGAGATAGGTTAGGATAGCTTAGGTTAGAATAGGTTATGGTCAAATTTGTTAGATGATGTTGATGAAATTTTTGCACGGGTACGCGTTTTTTTATTTATGACATATCAGGATAGCTTTGGTTAGGGTAGGCTAGGAGATGTTAGGTTAGGTAGGTTACGGTGATGAAATTTTTACGGGCTTACGCCTATTTCTTATTTGCCATATTATCAGGAAAGCTTTGGTTAGGATAGTATATGTTATGTTTGGATGAGTTAGGTTAGAATATGTTATGAAAGAATTTGCTAGGTAATGTTGACTGAATTTTTTCATGGGTCCACCTAGCTCAAGGATGACATTCATTCAAGTTAGGTTAGGATGGCATAAGTTAGGTTAAGTTAGGATAGGTTAAAATACGTTAGGTTAAGTTAGGATAGGTTAAAATACGTTAGGTTAAGTTAGGATAGGTTAAGATACGTTAAGTTAGGATAGATTTGGTGTCAGCCAGCAGGTGATGTAGAGTCCAGTTTGTGTTAGTTACCCATAATCTTAGACATTTTCTTTGTGTTCAGCTCCCTCTACCCGACTCGCTCTGTGTGTCAGCACAGATGATGCGTCTGTGCATTTACTTTAGTTAGCCTTCAAGTGTCATTTGTATTGTATTTCAATATTTCCATATTATTTAGATTACCTAGCTGAATAGCTCTAATATTTTGAATGTAATTTTGCGTGTTGTACCATGATATGCAGTAGCTCATGTTTGTACACACCATTTTTGCAAAAGAAAATAAATCACTGTCATTGCTGAAATGTATCTATTTAAAAGACACTGCAAAGAGATTCTGCAATGAACTACTCATATCCCAAGGTCGAAAGAGTTTCCTTTCTCCTTTTTGATACAGGCTTTAGTCTACTACGACACCTTGCCTAAAAAGGGGCTTAAGGAAAAACCTTGGGAGTACAAACTATTTCGCATAGTTTGTCACAAACGAAGACACTTGCAGTTCGGCACTAACAGAATTTAGTTTTGTTGCCCTAACGGACTGATTATGGTGCAGACGGTTGCACGTCTTCCTAACGGCACCGCCGTAGTTCGGCACAAACAGAATTTACTTCTGTTGCCCTAGCAGACTAATTACGGCGTAGGCGGTACCCACACGAACCTCAAGAAGGGCAGCTGCGCGGAAAAGCAAGCGCCCCCAGAAAAAGGTAGCTGCACAGAAGACAGCCCCTTTTCCACAAACCCTCACGTTGACTGCACGACGGTATCGACATATTTAGTTACCATATGTTAGGACAAGATAGGTTAGAATATGTCATGTTGAAATTTGTTATGTAATGTCAGAATTTTCTTATGGGTCCTCAAAGCTTATTGATGACATTGTTGCCGTTTGTCTCCCGCAGGTGAGATAAACTCGTTATCTGCTTGTTACTAAATGGCAACTGGTTAAGGAAAATGAAACTCTTCTACTTGATGAGTTGCTATTGAGAAAATAGTGATACAAATGAAAATGTAATGGACGATAATGATTTGGTCAATGAAATATGGACACTGAAGAATGGAATGGAGCAATAAATGGAACTAAATTAATGGAGCAAATGGAAATAAAGGGAGATGAAATGGACGGAGCTTAGATGGAGCATGGACAGGTGGGAAAGAGACACTGTAGAAAACAAGCCAAAATCTTAAATTAATTACCTGTCTATAGGAGTGACTAAGAGACCAGTGGAGGGAATGTGAGATTGGGATGCAACATGCAAACATCTTCACACACAAACATGCAAAAGATATTTACAGAAAAAATAAGAAAATATGGTATTTACTAAAAGAAATGCATAACTTAAAGAAACATATTACACTACTTACTTGAATGAATGAGAACATAAAATAAAAAAAATTCTATAACTCGTAACAAAATAAGAACTTAAAATAATAAATGAACTAATAAAAATCAAACGGCAAAAAATAAAAACTGAATTTCAACAGAATAAATAATATCAGAACAAGTAAGTAACAAAATATAGCAAAATTACTTACATATCCCTAAGAAGAATTACCCATTTATTCACCTACCAGTGTAACTGAAGTTTCACTTTTACCGAGAATTATCTTAGGATCTTTACTTATATTTTATAGTAGTAAAATTTATTACCAACTGAAAAGAATGATAATGTGCAATTAGGCTCTATTCAACAGGAAAATAACAATAAAGATTATCTGTGTAAAAAGAGGCATGAAGGCTGTGCTACTAAAAGTAGTGACACAACCCCCGGTTACAACATTGTCCGTGGAATTTCCACGGTTCTGCTAGCTTTCATCATTCCTATTAATTGTCCTAATTTTTTATTTATTTGAAATGTTCCCCTACCAGTAAAGTTCCTTCACAATTCTGTTAGTTGCCCTAAACTGGAAGCACTAGCCATCTTGGCAGTAAAGAGACCATTGGTAGACAAAAGGTTAAAACCAGTTTTTTCTTTAAAAATGTGAAGAGATTCTAAAATATAGAGGTTTATTTCATTTGATGCAGAAGATATTACATTAAATTTGCCTAATTAAACTCGAATGTTGCACTTCTCTGCATGAGAGCAGACTAAAGAATGGGAAGGTGTGGAAAGCAACAGGTCAGTTCCAAAACTCTTGCCGGCATGCTCTGCAACATGAATACCGAAGACTCGAATAGTCGAGCCCACATTTTTAGATGCACACTGTGCAACAAAATTTTCAAATGACTGATATATTACATAATAATTAAAATTTAATATTTTATTTGTAATAACTATTTCAAAATCAATCTGCATGAAATGTTTGGAAAGAATGACAAGCTCATTTATGAGTTTGATCACTGACTAAAGAGTGGATATTTTAATATTTCAGTCATCCATGAAACAAACCAATGAGTTATTGAGTTATGTTTTTTCCATTGCTGATGTTAGCAACTCAAATATCAAAATATTTTTTTCTCTAGTTTTGAGCTAAGTTGGAATTCAAGTTTGCAATATTCTAGTAAAGTTGCCTGCTGTTAAACTTATGTGATATGCAATGTAGTCTACCCTAAGGTTAGTGTGCTATCGTGCCTGGTTCCATTTTCTGACCTAACTCGGTTTCTTGCTGTCTTACCTAGATGAAGCTCTTGTACTCAACTTTTTGGTGGTTGCCCCTGCCTAACCTGGTCTGTCTCCTTGCTGTCTTTTATTGTCGTTTTTGCAAGATGTCTAGTGTCATGGGTTTGCTTAATTTCCTGCCTTCGAAATTTTACCATCATGCTTACCTTAATGGCAAGCAGTCCATCAGCCAGCAGTCAGCTGGTACTCTGGCAGATTGTATGCAGTCAAAATCTCGAGATTGAATGTTACCAATGACAAATACCACCTGACTGCAACTGGCAGGCCAACTGCCTGCTAATTGACTGTTAAATGACAACCAATTAACCCGTTCACTGCGTATTAGGCCGCATGTGTACCAATAGGTCAATTGCCCATTGACGTGCCGGTATAAATGTACGACATTTTATCTATCATGAATGTTTTTTAAAAATAATTGTTATCATACTAGGCGAAACGTTATCATGCAATTGTATTTTTCATTTTCATTGGGAAGAATTAAAATTTAATCAAGCTGGAAAATCGATTTCCCTATTCTGCTATTTACCACACAACCAAACCAACCATAAAAGCCGTAGGAATACAGGGAACGTGTTGACTGAGTGACTAGTAATAAACAACCTAATGACTAAAACTGACAGCTAATAGGGAGACTGCTGACTAACTGGCTGACAGCTGATTTGTTCACCGGTTTCACCTCCATTTTAGAGTTTTACATAATTGTGAATTTAAATATATAGTCTATTTTCTTCCATTATTTTTTCTAGTTTACACTATGTTTTTCAAAAATCGAACACTATGAAAGCAAAATTTTTGTTGTATTACAAAGCCAATTTTTGCAGTTCACATTGAAGGATTATTCATGTTCATCCGGAAATGTAATATTTGTGTGCTTACGAATGATTCACAGTATTGATTCCAGGACCAAATGAGCGCAGCCCCCTTTGCCCTCACTTTCAAGAAAGAAGTAGACGATGCCTGTCCTGAAGTGCGTACAGAGCAAGCAGAAGCAGAGGACGAGTTGAGGGAAAGCAGCTCTGGTGCGTGCAACACAAGGGCTGCTCATCAGAGCTCGGCTGCAGCATCTCAAGGGAGCGCTGACTCGCTACCATCAGACGTGTTGGGTAGCGCCAGTGGTGTTGAGGTCAACCCTCCGGACACACTCAAATCAGTACGCTTCCTGTGTGCACAATGTGATTACTCGAGTACTCGGAAGGACGAAATAGAATTGCACCTTCGTGACGAGCATAAATTAGGGCTTGATTTCGAGTGCGAGTCGTCTAGTTATTCTGGTAACCATTCCAATAAATCAAAACTGCGTTTAGAGGCAAAAAGTAATGGGAGAAGTATGTTAAAATTTGGTCCCTGTGCTGGAAAGAAACTAATGAGGCAACATGAGAGAGAAGAACAGGAGGTAAGAAAATGTTATAAATGCGAGTTGTGTGACTATTCCACTTATTTAAATAGTAATGTGAAACTGCATCATGCTAGGGTGCATAAATTTGGGAACCAACTGAAAAAATGTGAGCTATGTGACTATTCTACTTATGATACTAGTAGATTAAAACGGCACCAAGAAAGCAAGCATAAATTAGGGAATCTTCTGAAATGTGAGCTGTGTGACTATTCTACTTATTATAATACTAGTAAATTAAAACAGCACCAAGCTAGGAAGCATAAATTAGGAAATCTGTTGAAATGTGAGTTGTGTGACTATTCTACTCCTGATAATATTACATTGAAACGGCACCAATCTAGGAAGCATAAATTAGGATATTCAGTGAAATGTGAGCTGTGTGACTATTCTACTCCTGATAATATTACATTAAAACAGCACCAAGCTAGGAAGCATAAATTAGGAAATCTGTTGAAATGTGAGCTGTGTGACTATTCTACTCATGATACTAGAACATTAAAACGGCACAAAGCTTGCAAACATAAATTAGGAAATCTTCTGAAATGTGAGCTGTGTGACTATTCTACTTATGATACTGGAACATTAAAACGGCACCAAGCTTGCAAACATAAATTAGGAAATCTTCTGAAATGTGAGCTGTGTGACTATTCTACTTTTTACACCAGTACTTTGAAACGACACCGAGCTAGCATACATGAATTAGGGAATCTACTGAAATGTGAGCTGCGTGACTATTCAAGTGGTTCAAGTTATCAATTAAAGCTGCACCAAGCTCGTAAGCATAACTTGGAAGGAGACTGTTGAGATCTGGCTTGTGTAAGTATTTTACGGCTTTAACTTGAATAGGCACCGTGCTAGCGAGCATAGCATAGGAATAGAGCTGAAATGTAGCCTGTGTAACTATGCTGCTGTTAGCAGTCATTTTTAATTTTTAAGAACTTGTGAGCTAGTTATCACAATTTTGGAGTGCAAATGAAATGTGAGCTGTGTGACTATACTTCGTGGGAGTTTTCGCTCTTCTCTTAAGAAAGTTTTACGGGTGCCTAATTGTGTTAGCTATATTTGTATCATAAAGCGAACAGTCTACATGCAAAGACTTGATCAGGATTGCTTACTCATAAGTATTCCAGCCCACCCACACCTTCCCGAGGTGGTACTGTTAGTATACTCACTTGGAGTTTTAACTCGTCACATAGTGTTTATGTAAATTGTCAACACAGTTTTTATATGGTTATTTATTGAAACATTGTCAGCGGGTAGAACAAACGGGGAGGCCATCCATTAGCATCTGGGTTTTTTATTTTCAGATTTGTGTGATTATCTCAAATTGTTCTGCGCTCAAAGTGCGACAAAACCCGGCCCCCATGATTTATTAAGGGTACCCGCCTCTTGAATAAAAAACTTTCGAAATGAGTGAAGATTATCCAGCGGGTCCTCAATGAGGATTAATGGAGGACTTGCAAAAGTTATGCGACAAAGGAACCAAAGGAGGCGCTTTCAGCGAGTTGGAGCGAGTGATCCAGATTGCAAGTACTAAGAGAAGGATCGAAAAAGCAGTAGATTCATTGCTCAAAGAGTTCAGTGAAGGAAGTGAGAACAGTCTGCCTGCTGACTTGAGTGCCACTGAGAAATTGAAGATTGAGAGGCAGTTGGCAAAAATTGAAGTGGTGTTGTTTGCTTAGTCTGGCACTCTAGAAATCTTGAAAGTGCCAGGACTGGATAACAGAAAAGCTGCAAGATAAGAGAGAAGGAAATATGTCCCTTTAATGCTTGCCAAGGAAAAGTATTTTCCTATGTACTTCTCCGTCACGTGGGGCGCTGGAAAGAAGAAGACAGCAAACCCTTTTGACAAGATTAAAAGCAATGAAGAAGTAACTGGCTCTAAACCAAAGAGGATTTTCAGAATCAGCCGTGAAATGATGAAGGTGGATGTGCATAGCGCAGAGCAAGCGGAGAAGATTGTTGGCCTAACATGTGTGGAGGTTGCACCATGCCAAACAGCTGAGTATAGCCGATTTAATCATGCAGTTGGCCTCATCTACATCAACAACTTTGGCATAACGGATACTGAAGAATTTAAGACTGGACTCCAGAATCAATACAACATTGAAGAAGTTACCAAAGCAACCTTCATTAAACCAAGATATCCGGAGACTCAAGCCTTTCTTATAACTTTCAGACAACCGACTGTCTCATACAGCGTGTTTACATTCCAGGAGAAAGGTAAGACACCAAAATGTACCCATTCAAGAACCAATGATGTGCTTTAACTGCTAAGCAAATGGACACACATCCAAGTGCTGTCGCAACACCTCAGCTCTGTGCAGGAAACGCGCTAAGGTAGGGCTTATCTCTCATAACTACACGTCTGATCAGCTGAGGTGTCCTCACTGCCGGGGTTTTCACTCTGCTGGAAGCATCCTGTGTCCGCGGGAAGTGGAGGGGAGAAGTTAGCTAGAGATTATAGAGAGGGTGAAGTAACAATGAGACGAGCAAAGCAAATTAGAGAAGGTACAAGAGTAATCAAGCAATTGCAACCATCCAACAAATTGATCACCTACTTTGACTGCAAGATGGACGAAGCTCACAGGTGGAAAATGTCGCCGTAGCTCCTGGAAAGGTGCATCCTTGAACATCTTGGCAGTAAACCTAATGCGATCAGGTCTCGCAACAAAACAGTATTCACAGTGGGAATATGTGACGCATCACAGAGCCTAAAGATAGGCAGCTACATCAACTAAACCAACTACCCATTTCCGTAGAAGAGAATCTCCTTAGACTAACGTACCATACGAGGTGTACCAATAGACAAATTATACGAGGTGTGAGCCATATGCTGTTTTATTGATCTGACTTTATTGAAATCGGTGTCCTCCTTTTCTTAGAATGCAAATTATGAAATCTTAATGCAAATGTCCCGATCTCTCATCCGCTATATGATTGACTGTGGCTCTATAGTAGATAGCTCTGCGAGCGGAACTGCGCTGCGAGAGCTCGATGTTGTGAGTGAGGCAATGCGTATAACACAGGGGTGCTCCAGACAACACCGACAGCGGACTTGCACGTCATCTGCAATGAGCCTAGTTCAGAACTGCGGAGGAAAACCTTCTGTTTAGACGACACTTCAAACTTGAAGGCCACTTCCTGACACCAGCATAAAATTTAGTAAATAATTTAAACCTGGAGTTATTTTTCACTAGGTGTAGAGGTGAATCAGAACTAAAATTACCGCGCTTCTCTGTTCACGCAATTTGTAACGTTACCTAATTCGTCATTTCTCTTTATTATTCTAAAGTATACATTGTAAAATGTAAATTTATTGTGTGATCACCCATATTAATAAGATGCTTATCAACCAATGACCTTTGTGTTAATTTTAATTAGAAAAGAAAAACGTAATTTTCATGCTTATATGTTAGTATCTGTGTACATGTGTGTGTATGCACACATGTATATGTATGTATGTACATTTGTACATTTACCCACGACAGTTTTTGCAAAATTTTAAGTCAAGCGACTTGCAATTTTTTCCTATAAAAATTGAATTTTTTCTATTCTCTCCCTATGCTATGGTCAAGCATTTGAATGAGAAATCTCATCAATTTGTTGCGTGAGTTAAGGGGGCCTCCCGTCAAAATTGAATTTTGATCCGATTGGTCTGAAATTTGGCCACTCTGTGTATTTTTGCAAGAGAAACATTTTATTCGAGAAGCTTTTGATTTAGGCCTTAGTTTTTTTTAAGCTCGTTTTTTGGTTCATTTTTGGGATGTTTTCAAAAGAATAGACGTCAAGTAATTTTATTCTAGAACAAATACAAAGACAGTTTTGAAATCCTCGTAACATTGCAAACAAACTGACATTCTTGAATTTTCTATTTGAAATTTTTTTTTATATATGCGATATTTGATCATACCTTAAATATACCGAATTTTTAGGTTTTGGACAAGCCGAAAAAAAGACAACGTATAGACAAAAGATAAAATAATTGACTTTACAGTATAGGCCAAAAACAAAAATTTTTGTTGAAGTGTAATATAATGAAAAATTTATATAGCTGAATGCTGTTTCCATTTTTATTTCGATAATCTTCATGCATAACATCATATTCACACTGTGAATTGTACTTTCCGAACCCCCCCCCAAAATTTTTTTTTTAAATATGAAATTTTTTTTCCAGTCTGATTCTTATGAAATTTGACAATGATATGTAACTTTTGAAAAGAAACACACTTTATTCAATTCATTTTTTGATTTAGGCCTTAGTTTTTGGAAAAATTTGACATACTGGTTTTTAGGTATTGATATTTCACTGGTATTGATATTTCAAGATGTATTTCCTCATTCAGCTTTGATGCTAGAACAAAAACAAAGACAGTTTTAGAATCCTTGGAACATTCCTAACAAACTCAAATGTTTTTTTTCATTTATCATTTGTTCTCTTTTTATATGGGGTTGAAATGGGCTCGAAGTTAAGATTTTGGTCCCCTTGCCCCCCCCCCTGGGGGGATCTATTGTTCGTAGCGCCATAAAATTTTAGGACCGATAAGTCCACTACCTAAGGGTCCTTTTCTAACAAAAACATGAAAAATGACCATCGGAGAGAAAAGAGGCCTCGGAGGGCCTCCTTAAAGCGTGTTCTTCTAGGCAGCCAACTGCTTTTGTCATTTTTGATGTTGAGAAATCCAAAGCTTATATGTCAATGTACGTGTAGACTGTTCTAACCCCTCAAAGTTCGTTATCTTTTTAGTGTTCCCATGAATTAACAAACGCTATTCCACTTCAATTAACCAGATGTAGGGTACATTTTTATGCTTTGCTCCTCGTTTTTGTACAAGCATTAAAACTGGACCGTAATGGCACCTATTTATGTTCATCAATTGAAGACATTTGCATCCTAGTTTGAATATAATGTAAGTTTTTCAAATTTGTTAACCTTAAAGAACATTCATGTTTTCTTCTCTTATTCACGTCCTAAAATGTTCTCGTTAGGCTTGTTGTTGTGCAAATTATATCATTTCTTACGCTCTGGAGTATATTATGACAACCCTATCTCGGTAGTTATTTTCATGTATCTTTACAGTTATGTTGTTCATGTCTTGGTAGCCGTTTTAGAACTACCGTTTTCATGTTTCTGCCTGAGTTTGTGTCGCTATTATTAGAATAGAAATATCATAAATTTGTGGCTTGATAAAAACATTTTCTCCGAGTCCCTTGATTGGAATACTAGTTTTTATGCTAGAGTGAAAGGCTAGTTCTGAATGTCAACCTCGCTGTCTCAGACGCAGGATTATTTTAATCCACCCGCTTTACTTTCATCAAATTCCTTCTACCACAAGTCCCTGAACTCGTATTTCAGTGTAAATGTGCCCTAAAAAGAGTGTTCGTAACAATGCATCGTCACTGACATTGCATTCTCCTTTATAACTGAAGTTACATATATCATCAAAGCTAGATTAAGTAACATTAAGAATACATTGCCCTCAATCATTTGTTTCGACTAGTGAATTTTGTATTAAAATACCTGTGTGCCTATCAAATAAGTGTATTTACTTTAAGATATTTTTAAATAAATGATGTATGAGCTTTTTGTAACATCTTATTGAAAATCAACTGTTTTTTTTTCTTTGCAATTTTTATGGGGGTGTTACATGCGTGTTGCACATTAATTCTTTTAATCGAATTGCATTGCCAAAGATTCAACGAAAGTTACTCAAGCCTACTCATGGCCTTGAAAATACTATCTGGACACCTCTTAATTCTTGCGTGCATTTCCATCTGTTAATCTTTGGCTTGGTTTACCTGACGCTCTGCGTCTGTATATTTAAATTGGTACGCATCTCTCTACAACCTCAGCGCTGATTCTCTAGTTCGTGGTTACTGTATTGCGTGCGAATAAAGCATGTGACGTACGAGGCTTCCAAAATAAAGAGAGAGTTGGCGGCTCAGCGCGTGTTGTAGACAGGCTAAGCTCTTTCGCTTCGTTAGCCCATTTAAGAATCGGAAGAATGCACAGCAGAAGTCCATGACTGCATCGCTTGTGAGCGCACAGCTGCAGCTGTTGTCATCGCAATGTCGCGAGGCGTTCGAGGTATCAATTCCAGCAGCGCAGAAATGGCCTGAGGATGCAGGCACCATTTTCATGTGGAAACTTGAGTGTTCTAAGTTGTATATAAACTACGATAACGGTTATTTTGTCAACAATAAAATGTGCTTTGGAAAACTGATGTGTAACTTTCCTCGCTCGGGCAACTTGATGTGTTATTGGCGATTTATTTTTTAATGATAATAATCAATGAATATTAGTTATAGAAATTAGAACTTATCAACTTTCAATGGTTTTCAATGGGGTCAAATGTGGAAGAAGTGTTAGCAATTTTATGTTCTTGGTAAGCCCCTTTTTCTTTCCAATTTTGTTCATGTTCATTGAAAAAAAATTTCTATAACCTATGCGCATGAAAGATGATTATACATGGTGTCTACTGGGTGCTAAAGGTGCTAAAAAGTGCTAAAATCAGCAAGGTGCTAAAAAGTGCTAAAATTGAAGGACAGGGCTATAAATTTATGAAAATGTTGAATTGCTCAGATATTAATATGTATAAGTAAAAATGCAAGGGTTAGGATTGGTACCTGGCTATTCCTAATAGGGGAAGCTTCTGCATTCCCTCATACCTGAGAAGTATTTTTATATTAGTACAATTACAGAGTGTATGGTATTTCTCTAGTTATTTCTTAATGAATGTTTTCTTTGGCTTTTAAAATTAAAATTAAAATTTAAAATGTTCATTTAAATGATTAAATTTACTAATTATGCGAGGAGGAAAGAATCACTTTAACCCTGCATGGTGTTCATTATTAGATATGAAAGAATGGTTGGCCTTTTTTTTTGCTGCTGGAAATCTCTGTTGTCTGATACCTGGTATTTGTCATGAAAGTGTTGGTTATATATTTTCTGTATAAACATATATTAAAACAATGATCTTATATGTCGAATTTATATATGGTTGTCATTGGACTCGGTCGCGGTCGGACGTGCGGGGAAATGGGGCGGTAATTGTTGAAAATGCAAGGGGGAAATAACCTAGCCATGCGTAAAAATTATACTATCAGTGAATGTGTTTGCTACCTGTGGAACTGCGAAAGGGAAAAAATAACTTTTGTCTTATTTCTGCTTGAATCAGTGCACTTAAAATGAAAAGCCAACAAAGCAGGTTGAGAAATGGTGTGCTCAGCCGGGTCTCGAACGATAGGCCTGAGTGAAGTGTGAAGTGGCCTTGTTCCCTCAGTCTCCCCTCGCCGAGCCCGCAACCCCCGCCTTTCCGAGCCCGCACCTCCCCCCCCCTTTCCCGTACACCTGCTTCCCGTCTTCTGACCGTTTCAGAGCATGGCAAATCCTGAACTTTTTCCGCTTCAAGCAACCAAAGAAATTACGTTTGTTTTGATCAATTTTTGGCTATGTCAAACCTCTCAGTTTCAGTTTTTGTTCACTTCCTACGTGGCCGAGACGGCAAATGTGCACGAAAGAATTATTGTGTTTCGTACCTATTTTTTTGTTACAATAGAACATGGATGTTGAAAAATTTCTAATGTACACAATCAATTATTGATTCACCAAATTAGCTTACATTATTATCATGTTCTTTTGATTGACAATTTTGGTTAACTAGTGACGTTAAATGTGAGAAGGGTAAAAAACTTCTTCTTTGAAGGAACTTTTAAATTTAAAAATTGAAAAAACTTGATCCAGCAACTTTCGGAAATAATTTGCCATGTTAAAAAAATAGAAGAAAAAATAGAAAGTGTACTCTGGTAATTTCGCATCTTTTGGGAAAATAACAGTGACCATCATTCGTGAACTATTTTTATGTTACAATAGAGCATGAATGTTGAACAATCTCTAACGCACACAATCAATTTCTGATTCACCAAATTGGCTTACATTATTATCTTGTTTTTTTTTTATGGAAAACGTTGGTTAACTAGTGACGTAAAACCTGAGAAGGATAAAAAACTTTTTCATCTTCGGTTTCTCTCATCTGTTATTGCAAAAAAATATCATGTTGAGTGTATATGACGCTTAATTTAGACATTTAATTCACAAAATTGTGTTTCAAATTACTTTTTCTGTAATTAACTGTCGTTTTATCGATAAACTTTGATGAAATAGTGACGTGTACCGGGGAAGAGGGAAAACAATTATTGTAAATGTGAAATATTGTAAAACTGAGCGAGTAAAATGTGAAACCCTGTACATGTCTGAAACTATTGACCTTTACGAGGGCTCTGTCATACTCTCTGTCATACTACTGTAATACTAAAATTTTACTATCAGTGAATGTGTTTGCTACCTGTGGAACTGCGAAAAGAAAAAAAAATAACTTTTGTCTTATTTCTGCATAAAACAGTGCAATTTAAATACGAAGCTAACAAAGCAGTGCAAGCAACACGAAGGAAATGGTGTGCTCAGCCCAGTCTCGACCTATAGACCTGTCTGTCTGAAGTGTCCTTGTCCCCTCAATCACCCCTCACCGAACCCGTTCACTCCCCCCCCCTCTTCCCGTACCGCTGCCTCCCGTCTCTCTGACTGTTCAGAGCATGGCAAATCCTGATGAACTTTTTCGCTCCAAGCAACCAGAGAAATTACGTTTGATTTGATAAATTTTTGGTAATGTCTAACATCTCAGTGAAGTTTTTGTTCACTTCCTACGTGGCCAAGACGAAAAATGTGCACGGAAGAATTATTGTGTTTCGTACCTCCGTTTCCCTACTGACACCGAATAGTTTAAAACATCATAACTATACAATTACAACGCACGATGCATCACTACGAGACTCGCCTCGCAGGCCGGAAAGTGCCGTTCTCTGCACAAATGTTGCCCTACACAACATCCCGAAAAAATGGTTCTCTCAGGGGCAAAAATACGACCTTACCAAGCAAAGTGCCTGCAAGTAGGGGACCTACATCCTCTCACGCACAAGATTCTAATGCTCAAAAGACGGGAGACTTGTTAACAGCTGCCAGTAACCCCGTCAAAGAATGTGTGTCACCTTCCGAAGCAACGTCAGTGAAGACTATGCAACCAATATCGCCGGATGAGGGAAAACATATCTGCCAAACCTCCAGCAATCATTTAAAGGTTCGAAGCAGTGAAGTCTCAGCCGCAGCACCACAACCACCTGCTCCTCATCTGAACAAGCATAACAGCGTGCCAGCTCCCCAGCTCTGCGTCAACAACAACGCTCCGAACTGTCCGCCAGCGGTGGGGACACAAACACCATCCTCATCAGTGGTACAAGAAAAAATAGTTTTACTAATAAGGACATTTCAAGCGTGGTAGACTTTTCTCATTCTCCAGATAATATGTTCGATAATTTTCGGGCACAAACCGATACTGGCAGTAAATTACCCCAGAGCGCAAGCTGTGAAAACAAAATAAAATTTCCAGTACAGAGCAATAAAAATAACACTGTTGGTTCTTTTAATGGCTACTTGCACCCGCTTCAAATAACAAGCTCTCAAAAAATTCATGAAATTATTCACAATTTCTCTCTAACAACAGCGTTTTTCAATAAATCCCTAAGACAACGTGAGCCTCCAAGCCCGTCGTCGATTTTCTCTACAGTATCAAACATTCAGAACCTGACCGAACAGCTTTTTGCTTTAAATTCACATATAAGTTCTCAAGACCTTGCTCCTGTGGTACCTGCTAGTATCTCTTGTGAAATCGACTCCAATTGTCGAGAACCTTACGACACTTTGCTGCTAGGTGATAATATCCTATGCACGATCAGAAGAAAGGACATCGATCGCTCGTGCTGGATCAAAACTGTTCCATCAGGGCGCTTCGATGACCTTTTCCATACTGTAAATTGCATGCCTAGATTTAAAAATTATATACTAAGTTTTGATGGTCTCTGCCACTCGCCCTCAGACCTTGCTGGAATCAAACAACAAATTGTAAGAAAGTACGCACTTTCTCGCATTTATATTGCCAATGCTTGCAGTGCAAACGAATTCAACAAAGCGAGGCATTTTTGCAAAAACCTGGGTTTAAACTTGATTCAATTTCAAACTTACCCAGATAATGAAAATGGTGACGCACTCAATAACTTTCAATGGCCTCGGACCCAGGAAGAGAACTTCTGTTTTCTTCAACAACTTGCAATGAAATCAACATTGCGAATCACCGTGCCATATTGTCCTCGTTTCAACAAATGTCAAGCAATAAATGGAATTGTAGATCATTCCAATGAATCGAGATATTCACGGAATGAGACAAATAGTCTCACCTTAAACTTTCAAAAAGAATATAAGCCTATGCACATCACTGCACATGGTACACCAAATCCTTCAAAATTGATTGCGTCATCAAGCAGAGGTCTGAGTAACTCACTCACCCACAGCATGAGGAACGTAAATAACCCTGAGCCTTTCCCTGATTCGATCTCAGACAAATATAATGCCAGTACGAAAAATAAATTTGCGTTACTTGCAACAGACACAAATAGTGATTGCGACATGCCCTCCTTTTCAACCAATTCTCAACTTTCCAGTGAGTACGCAGGAACCAAGGAAAGTCAAGCGAATACCGATATTCAAAACTATTCCAAAGAAAATCAAATTATTCGAAAAAAAAATCTGATGCCTCTGCCGGGCCTCCGTCGAACGACCAAACTAATACTGCCCCCGAAAAATCAACAGTGAATCAAATTTGCACACGCGTTGCATACACACTGGACGACTTGAAACGATCGCTCAAATTGGAGCCTGCTTACACTGTAGGTGACGGACACTGTCTCCTCCACGCCGTAACGACCCAGCTTGCTTCACAACAAAAATCGAAATGGAATTATATATCTCTGAAAAATGCCATCAAAACTGAGAGCTCCAGAAACAAGGACCAGTATGCAAAATTCGTTGACAAGAACAGTGGCAGTTTCGAACAACTCATCGATAAATACATCGATAGAAAAGTCTTCGAACACGCAGTTGGAGACCTCATACCCCAAATACTTTCTAATGTAACGAGAACACCAATTCACGTATTTGATGAAAGAGACAATGGGATTTGGAAGACGAAAATCTCCCCTACATCAAATGCTCTGGTAAACTGTCCTCCCGTAAACATACACCGGAAACAGGACCACTATAGCGCCCTCTTGAAAATGCGTGATGAAAATCGTGTTGCTCCCTCCCCCATTTTGTGACTAAATAACAGTGATCAAATTGAATATGAAGCTGAAATCACAAACAATGAACGCGGCAATAAAGACCTAGAGACGAACACAAAATGCCCTGCTAGACCTAAAAAATGCAATAACTCCACTAAAGATCTGCCTATTGAGGTAAATAATATCAAAATATTGCACATAAATGCTCGCAGCGTCAATGGTAAAATGGATGACGTACGAGTAATGTTGATCACTAACGATATCGATATTTTATGCGTATCTGAAACATGGTTCGATTCACGAGTCGAAAGCTCATATCTCAGCATTACCGAGTACAAATTGTACCGTTATGACGGAGTCAAGAGTAAGAGAGGTAGCGGTTCATGCATTTTCATCAAAGATGTCTACTCTACATCCTTAGTTCCGATAAAAGAAAAATGCGAAGACATAGAAATGGTTTGGCTCAATGTTCAAGTAAACAAACACAAGTCTTTCATTATCGGCAGTCATTACAGACATCCGTCAGCATCTCTTCATCCAACATTAGATTTCATTGAAAATATGCTTAGATCAATCTCTGCAGCCAAAAAGTCTTTCTATGTTTTCGAAGATTTTAACGTAGATCTGACAAATAAAAGCAATCAGCTAAGCAAGATACTGCACCGACTTAATCTTTCTCAAATGGTCCAAGAACCAACGCGAATTACCAACACTTCCAAAACTCTTCTTTACCTAGCAATTACAAACAATCCCCAAGCAGTACTCAGGACAGAAATCTTAACGTCCTTTTCTGATCACCATTCGGTAGAATGCCAAATCAATATTGCAAAAGAGAAACAGAAATCTAGTTACATTACACATCGCATGAATAACCACTACTCCCCTGAAATATTTCAAGAAAAGCTATTAGACAGATGGAGTGAATTTCAAGGCATGGAAAACACCGATGATGTCAATATACAAGTTTCGCTTTTCAACGAAAATTTCGTATCAGCTCTTAACGAATGCGCACCTTTCACTACGAAGAAAGTTAAGCCAAGAATTTCTAAATGGATAACAGATGAGATAAAACATTTGAGCAGAGCTAAAAGAAATTTGCAGCGTGAGTACAAACTGAATAAATCAGACAGTACGCGTCGAAAATTATATAAAGATCATGAGAAGATCCTACGAAGAAAAGTTAAGGAAGCAAAACGGGACTACTTCCACAAAGAACTCTTGGCGGCAAAACAAAACCCTAAAAGAACTTGGGAAATCATTAGAGAAGCTGCTCAGTATAAAAATTCAGACTGCAAAAACACTTTTGACAACCCCTCAGAAATGGCGAATGACTTTAACACTTTCTTCTCAAAAGTTGGCGAAGATGTTTTCAATGAAGTATCCAGGACAGTTTCAGACACATCTACAGAGGCTAATCTGAGCGATGTTTCATCCCCAAATAGTAGCAACAAGTGGAGACCAAAGCCAGTTAGCGTCATAGAGATACGAAAAATCTTATACTCACTAAAGAATACTAAAGCGACTGGACATGATGGCATAAGCCTCCAACATATAAAAGACAGCTTCCCTGTCACAGCACCCTTTATTCGCTTGATAATAAATACATCTATAGTCACAAACAAGTTTCCCGATCAATGGAAACTATCCATGATTAAGCCATTACATAAATCTGGTGATATCGACTTAGCGTCAAACTACAGACCAATCAGTCTCCTGCCTGTTATGTCCAAAATATTAGAAAAAGTAATAACAAACCAGCTCTCGTCTTACATAGACGAGTCACATCTACTGCATCGCAATCAATATGTTTACAGGAGGAATACCAGTACTCAGGACGCCCTGTTAAACATAACAGGAAAATTTACAATGATATTGACCAAAAAAATTAACTCTCTTACTATTGCTTGATCTCTCCAAAGCTTTCGACAGTGTTGAGCATAAGAAACTTCTACAAAAAATTTCAAACCTCAGAATAGACACTCAGTGGTTTGAAAGCTACCTACGAAACCGCTCTCATGCAGTGTGCTTGAATAACAAAATGTCATCATTCATACCAAATAATTTTGGCGTTCCTCAAGGTTCAATCATCGGCCCACTCCTATTTTCAATTTTCATCAACGATTTCCCCACCATGCCGGCTAACACAAAAATCTCAATGTATGCTGATGACGTACAAATTGCCATGACAAGCTCAACAGCGGATTTAACAGAAACACAAGCCAACGCTGAAAACCTTCAGATAAATCTGAAATTGTGGTATGACCATAATGGCCTCAAACTTAACGCAAGTAAAACGCAATGCATTATTTTTGGATCACAGAATGCGACTGAAAATTTACCACCATTCAAGCTAACATTTGGAGACGATACAATTAAACCAGTCGATAAGGTTAAAAATCTGGGTGTTTGGTTTGACAAAAATATGACTTTCAATTCACACGTAGAAACAATGTGCAACAAAATTAACGGAACCTTAATGTTCTTTCATCGTATAAAGAACACACTTGACGAAAAATCTAGATTATTAGTGATTCAGTCTTTAGTTTTATCGCGCCTGGACTACTGCAGTCTTGTGTAAGGAGACTTACCTAAATGTCGCCAGGAAGAGTTGCAAAAATGTGTAAACTTCGCCGCCAAAGTGGTATGCAAAAGAAATTTCAATAAATACGATCATGTCACCCCTCTTTTAAGAAAACTCGACTGGATCCCAATACCGAACAGATTCATGATACCAGAAAGCTCGACGAGTATTCTCCTCTCTGTACCTCCCCCAAAGTAATGCAGAGGTGGTAAAATTTTTCCATCTAATATCCCAAACGAAAGACCAAACCGGAGGAACGATGTTTTAGTCAGTTACCGTTCATCTAACGTGGGGCAAAAAGCTCTCTCAGTTTCTGGAGCTTTTTTGTGGAACAAGCTTCCCCAGCATATCAAAAACTCTAAAACTGGAAAATAATTTAGAGTAAATGTCTCCCGTCATTTTGCATATCTGTCATAGGGCCTGCAGCATCTCGGTGTGAACTTCCCATCTATCAGAAATTTTAATTTTTCCAGATATTTCTGTTAGAAATTTAGAAACTATTTCATTTTACGTTTGCTAAGCGATCCGTATATTCATCTTCATCTTACTAATTTCTGTCGACAACAATGAGCACCACAGCCGACAGTTCAGTGCAGCAGAACGAACGTTCTTTCCATAATTAGGAGTATTTCCTCATCTTTATTTTGTTAATCTTTCTCTTTTCTGTATTAATATTTAACGTCCGTATGACAAATATACCATGAAATACATTTTGTGTGTACACCAATAAACAGGTTTATAGATGTGAGGGTTGTGCAAAGTTTATAATGATTTAAATTTTTGGCTAACGTTGTCTCGCTATTTCAAAATCATTCTCGAAGATGTTTTCAATCGATTTTCGACTGAGGTGGAGGAAAGGGGTAATTTAAGCATTGCATTTAGTCTTTTTATTTTTTCCGTGCGTTCAGCGCACACTAGCACTGAACTTTCAAATCGGAAAAAACTCTAAATTTCTGTAATTAAAATTATCATTTTGGATCAAGGCCTAATCTTCCTATATGTGCCAATTTTGTGAATATTCTCCACTCAGATGTGATATCCGGCCACAATGTTACTCCATTTTATCCCACGTACACATGTCCGTATAATGCTGAAGAGTTGTGTTGCTTCTTGACTAAAACCTGATTTTTCTTAAAAATTTCTGTGAAGAAATTAAAAACCAGCTCATCAGCTCATTTTTAGGTTTTTCGAAGTCTTCTCTTCTTTTCAGTTTTTTTTTATGCGAAAAATTTCTTAGGATTACAGTGAGCTCAGCTGTCATTTTCTGTGTAGTAGATGGTAGGTTGCTTCTATCTTTTATCTTATATATGTATTTTTTTCTAATATTTTATTTTCAATAAGTATATGTATTAATATGTGTGTGTACGTGTGTAGGTATATATATGTATCTTCATAAATAGATATACATGTTTCTATTTCATTTCTTTACGCAAAAACCATTCGGTTAATAAATTTTATTGCAATAGCGAAATGATTCAAAAATAGATCTATCACTTCCCCAGAGGGCGTTTCTGTGAATCGGATTAATGTCATATATAATTAATGAAATAAAGTGCAATTTGAGCATATGAATCGTAGTAAAATTATCTTTCTGTCCGTATGTTGTACAAGCTATGAATTTTGATATTGAATATATGTTTGTTTACCCATTTCTACCAATATTTTGTAGATGTTTGTCAATCATGAGTGGTAACCGGCTTACACTGTATCTCTATTTTATCCCATGTACTCATGTCCGCATGATGTGGTGAATATCGAGAAGATATGAAATATGTTTTTGGTGGTGATAGGGCTTTGCATATTTTTAGGGCATATTTTTCATTTCTCATTCAACTACCCTTGACAGAGATAGACTATTGGCAAGCCACGTGTGGTTTGCCTATTAGTACGCCTCGTATATTTTGTCTAATAATATGCCTCGTATGGTCTATCTATTTTGTACACCTCTGATAGCTTGTCTATTAGTACACCTCGTATAGTTTGCCTATTATTATTATGCCTCGTATGGCTTATCTATTTGTACACCTCGGATGGTTTGTCAATTAGTACTCCTCGTATGGAACATTTGTTTTAGGATGCCCTATATTTAAGAAACTTTTAAAAGCCTATATGTTGGCATGTATATCATGTGACAACTTGGAAATAAACATTTTTTTTTCTTGGAGCTTAATGAAGGAAAAGTGTGCTAAAATTGCATCTTTAAATATGCTAAAAGGTGCTAAAAAATGCTAAAATGGAGGATGGACATTTTAGTAGACACCTCCATTGGAGGTGGAATGAGAATAATAATAGATTATGTCAGCAGTGTGATAGGGGAGTGGAGGAAACAATTGAGCATTTGTGCTAGAATGTAGTATGAACAAGAGAGAGAGAGGGAGGCCATCTGCCAGGCCTCTATGCTACACTGAACTAGGATTCTATGCTACATTTAGGATTCTATGCTACGGACTCTTTGCTACCAGGACTTTGTGCTACATTTTGGGACTCTATGCTACACAGCCAGGGACTCTCTGCTACATCGAGGGACTCTATGCTACATGCGGTTTTGTGTAGCAAAGAGTCCATGAAAACGTCTATATGGTCGTCTCACAAATACACCCACATTTTCTGTCCTTCGAACTTACTGATTTTTCTGAGTGTACTCGCGCCTCATCCATATGCACCTACCGATTTTCAAGGCTGGGCTCCCATTAGGGAGCTCAGCATTTTTTTTAATTTCTGAATGTAGCATGGAATCCTTACTTTTCAGCTACGTCAAATTTTCAATGACTCGTGTGTATGAAATTTTGTGTTTTTTCCAATTGTAATTGCATCAAAAACTTCAGGAGGATAAAACTATGGTAATTCTTGGGCACATCGAACAATAATAATTTCATGTTTCTTTGTCTAATTTCGTTGTTCTCAAACACAGTGAGTTTCTACTAGGAATAAGTAAGAGTCATAGAAACAGAAAAACAGTTTTATTTCAATAGGAATTCCAACAAAAATAAATGTTTGGTAGCTAGGTATGGTTAGTTTAGCTGCATAACCACGCTGTTCCGCATCAGAGTTAAAAAATGAATATATAACAATGACAGTTGGGTTAAAGTAACGCTATTCCGCATCACAGTTGAAAACTAGGCAAAAAATCGAACAATCATAGTTAGGTTTTAACCACGCTATTCTGCATCACAGTCGGAAAAGAAACATATAACAATAATATTTGGTTTTAACCACGCACGCTATTCCGCATCACAGTTGAGAACTAGGCAAAAAATATAACATTGTTAGTTGCGTTATAACCACGCTATTCCGCATCACAGTTGAGAACTGGCAAAAAATATAACATTGATAGTTGCGTTATAACCACGCTATTCCGCATCACAGTTGAGAACTAGGCAAAAAATATAACATTGATAGTTGCGTTATAACCACGCTATTCCGCATCACAGTTGAGAGCTTGGCAAAAAATATAACATTGATAGTTGCGTTATAACCACGCTATTCCGCATCACAGTTGAGAACTAGGCAAAAAAATGTAACAATCATAGTTTGGTATTCTTGAAAGCTGCCTTCCAAAACATACTCAACTGAGCCACGTGAATTATAATTGAGAAAAAATGAAAAGATACGTGTTTGCGTATAATTTTATCGGAAAATTTTCCCGATAACTAGGAATGGTGATAACATATAATTCAAGATAATGAATACAGTAATAAAAAACAGCAAGAGCACTGTGATTCAAGCCAAAACGAATTTTCATGAGAAAAGATAGAAAAATACCAAAAACTTTGCTATTTGACAAACGTCAAAGATAAACGAACAACTGAAGAAATAAACAAGGTCAAATAAATCCTAAAAACGAATAATTACCATAAATAGTCCGCCCTCCATAGTTCTATCGATAAACTCTGAAGTTAGATTGCGGCTCCTCCTCTGCAGTTGTGGCTCCTGTTCTGCAGCTTAGAATATGTGGTGACAGCATGGTGAAGAATGTGGATAGGTTTGTGAGAATGACTGACCGTAGTGGATGTACGAGCATGAGAGGAAAGGGAGTGAAAGAGATTTGTAGGCATGCTGAGGAAGTGATAGATGGAATGGATGAAGGGATGGTTGTACTGCAAGGAGGTGGCAATGGATTGCTTGAATGTGGGAGAGAGCATACGGTGAATGCAATTATGAATGTTGTTGAAAGGGCGCGAAAGAAGAATGTAAGAGTGGCTGTGACCAGCCTGCTGAGAAGGCCTGCATGTGGTGAGGAGTATGAAAGGGTGCGAAAGGAGGTGAATAGGGAAGTGCATGAAAGGATTATGAGTATGAAAGCTGAGAGTATGAGAAAGCGTGAAATGGGTTCCAGCTTCCTTGATATGGATAACCTGATCCAGAGTGGATGTTTTCGTGGAGATGGAGTCCACCTTACTCAAGAAGGTGAGATGAAACTCTCCAGGAGATACATCCAGTGGATTGGGTGTACTCATATTGTAATGGAAGGTGGAACTGGATGAATAGAAAGCTGTCAGAGCAAAAATGAAAAATGTCGTGAATTGTCCAATAGTGTTGTAAGGTTTGGATGTATAAATGTGCGTGGATGGAATGCAGGAAAGTTGAATGACCTTGTAGCAGAATTTGAGAATGGAGATTTGGATTGTGTTGGTGTAGTAGAGACCCAAATGCGTGATAGAGTCAGTTTAAAATGTAAGGAGAGTAAGTACTATATGATTGGAAAAGGGCGTGTAAGTTGGCAAAAAAGAGGTGGTGGAGTTGGTCTCATTGTAAAAAATGCTCTAAATTGTAGATTAGAGGAACTTCCTGCTGGAAATGAACCTGAGAGTGGAGATCTGTTAGTAATAAAGTGTGAAAGAATGCATGCCAGAGAATGTGTTATTGTGGTTGTATGCTATATGACAACTGATGGTATTTTAGCTCATCAAGAGAATGTAAAAAAGTATGAAATATTAACAAGAATTGTGCAAGAGCATTGCAGATGCCCTCTGATTGTGATGGGTGATATGAATGGCCATGTTGGTATACTTGGTGAGCCTGTGAATGCAAATGGACAAAAATTGATTAATTTCTGTGATGAGAATGAACTTGAGAACCTGAATGTAACAATAGGAAATGGCTTGCATACATGGCAAAGCAGGGAATGTAAAACTGCAATTGATTATATGATAGTGAATAGTAGAGCAAGAATATATGTCAGATAAATGTTCGTAGATGAAGATGATTTTGATATTGATAGTGACCATAAAATGCTTGTACTAGAATATAATTGGGGTGGAAAGGAGTCAATGCAGAAGGCCAGCAGAGTAAGAGAAAATTGGCGTATTAAAATGGCAAACTGGGAAGAATTTAGAAATGAATTGAGTAGATGTAACTGGAACAGGTGTGGAAATGTAAATGACCTAAATAAGGAGATTGCAAGAACCTTGTATGATGTGGCAGAGCAAAAGATCGGTAGAATGAAATGCAGGAAAAGTACAGGGAATGCTAGGTGGTTTACGAGTGAGATAAAGGAAGAACGAACGAGAAGGAAGACTTTAAATAAAAAACAACGCCGTATGAGGAAAATGTATGAAAGACGCAGAATTACTGAGGATGAATGGCAGAGTGTATGGAATGAGTACAAGGACCAGCAGAAGAAAGTAAAGAGAATGATCAATGAGGCTAGGGTTAAAGAAGAGAGACACCAAGTTGAAAATCTAAGAAAGAAAGGTCCAGATGGAATAAAAGATTGGTATAGGTTCATACAAGGTAATGATAGAGGTAGTGAAGTTCAAGTTGATGAATTAGTAGTCAATGATTGCAGTGTGCAAGATAGGATGCAAATGGTGAAAGCAGTTGAAGAATACTGGGAGGACATTGGTGGAATGAATGAGCAGGTTACAGATGATGAACCAATAAATTTTCTGATAGATGAACGGGAACTGCAAATGGAAGACGAAATCACTTGTGAAGAGATTGTAAGTTTTTTGAAGAAAGTGAAAAATGGAAAGGCATGTGGCCCTGATAAGATACCATATGAGTTCTATAAATGTGGAGGAGAGAGTGTAGTCAGTATGTTGAAATGTTCATTTGATGAGATATGGAAGAGTGAAAGAGTACCGGATGACTGGAACAAGTGTAATGTAGTTTTGTTGCATAAGGGTGGACATAAGAGTATGAAAGAACTTAAAAATTACAGACCAATTGCACTGGGTGACACGGTATGTAAGATCTTTTGTGGTATTTTGAATGAGAGAATGAAAAATTTAGTTGAGGAATTAGGAGTCCTGGGAGAAGAACAGAATGGTTTTAGGCAAGATAGACGGGGGGAGGATAATCTGTTTGTAGTGAGTGAAATAATTGAGCGAATGAAGAAGGATAACAAGAAGGTATATTTAGCATTCCTGGATATTGAAAAGGCGTATGACAGAGTGGATCGGGTTAGGCTGTTTGAAATTTTGAGAAAAGTTGGTTTTAGCAGAAAAATAGTGAACATTGTACAGAGTCTGTATGAGAACACAAGTGCTATCTACAGGTTAGGAAATTTGGAAACAGGGCAAGTGAGGAGTGTTAGAGGAGTGAGACAGGGCTGTACTCTGTCCCCCCTGTTGTTTGGATTGTACACAGAAGAATTAGCAGTTCGACTGAGAGGGAGTGGTTTAGGACTGAAAGTTGGTAATGAGAGACTGAGCTGTTTGTTGTATGCTGATGATGTGGTTGTGGTTAGTGAATGTGGTCATGAACTACAAAGGATGCTTGACATTGTGAATGGATATAGTACAGATTTCAAGATGAACTTTGGTGCCGATAAAAGTAAGGTCATGGTCATAAATAGTGATGAGACTGATAGAGACAGACTGTGGAATATTGGAAAAATCAGAATAGGTAGAACAAAAAAATATAAATATCTAGGTTGTATGATAAGTGAAGATGGATGTACTAGAACTAAAGGTGAGAAAGTGGCTAAAGCAATGCAGTGGATTGGACGGTTAGGTAGTGTGGCCAGATACAGAGCAAACAAGTACGAATGTGTGAGAGGAATGTGGAAGTATGTTGCTGTACCTAGTGTCATGTATGGTATGAGTGCTCTTGCTTGGAATGGAAGTGATCTTGAAAAGCTGGATGTGGTACAAAATAAGGTAGGACGTGTAGCATTGGGTGCTCCGAAATGGACAGCTATAGAAGCCATTAGAGGTGACCTAGGGTGGAGCCTATTTTCAGAAAGAATGATGAAAGCTGTGCTGAATTATAAGGTGAGAATTGAAAGAATGCAGAATAGCAGGTGGGTAAGGCGAATCTTTGAATGGAATCTGAGTGTAAGCTATTTGGGAGAAAATATGTTGGGGGCATGCAAGGAAACTCAGTATGCAAAAGATTATTCATGTTAGAATTGGGAGACCTGTGGATGACTGGAGTTTAATAAATGTTGGAGTTGTAGGGCTTGAGTGGGACTGCAAGAGGTGGAAGAAAGAGATTGAGAGACAAACAAAAGAGTATGGATTGAATAAGTGGAAGCTTAGCATGATGCGGAAGCCTACACTTAACTGGTATATGAAAAAGAAAGCACCTAAGTTTGAGCTGTTCTATGATGGTAGTTTTGGAAGTCAACTCTTGTTTGCTGTGAGATGTAAGTCATTGAGTGTGAACAGACGTACATGGAGATGGAATGAGAATAATAACAGATTATGTCAGCAGTGTAATAGTGGAGTAGAGGAAACAATTGAGCATTTTGTGCTGGAATGTAGTAAGTATGAGCAAGAGAGAGAGAGTTTTATGAATGTGGTGTCTGAGCAGTATGGAGAGAATGAGTGGAATGCCAGATGTGCTGAAGATGATTGCGGTATGAGCTGTCTTGCTGGATTGGATCAGGAGTGTAATGCGAGTATCACTGAGGCTATGAAAGTGTTTCTTGTGCGTGCCTGGAGTAAGAGACAGTGACTGGAATGAGCCAGTCTGGTAGAATGGGCTGTAATGACCCAATGTGCCGGGGAATGGTGTTTTGACACACTGGCTGTCCCGGTGATGCCTTCCAATGGAGGCTTGTGACAAGGATCGTAGATCCTGAGTAGTTTAGTGGACAAGTCTGGTACCAGGCGCTGAACTCTTTGTGTGAAAATTGTGGAGGGAATTGTAGGCCGTTACAAAGGCCCCGACACTGTCGGTCCTCAAGTTCAAGTTCAAGTTCAAGCTGTGGCTCCTCTTCCGCAGTTGTGGCTCCGCTTTTGCAGCTGTGGCTTCCTTGGCAGTGAAGAAACCTAAAAATGAAGTAACATGCATTAGTACAATGTCAAATATTGCACAAACCTGCACAATAACTCTTCAGCGTGCAAGAAGACAAATCAATTCCATTTAATAAATCTTACTCAAACCCAGTGAACAATTCTTATTAGGTAACTGCCGCTAAAAATTTAGCTGTAACACAACCAAACATTTACTCTTTAAATAAATTGAATTAAGGCTCACTACAAGCAGTGCAAGATATCCATCAGTCAGCAAGTTCTGTTTGATTTAATGACAAATTAGATATTACTTGACTTGCAACCCAAACCAAATAAGCCTATATTCTGATGCTCAAATATTGTTCTTTCATTCTCAAATTAACTAAATTTTTTCACGAATTACCTTGGCATATTTAATGGGTAACAAAAAGTTCCTGTTACATCTCTTGGATAATGAATTCTTGTAAACAAACTTATCCTAGCCTAAAACATGTTTTTCAACAGAATATTTTTAACCTATGAACATATTTACTGGAAATAACTCATATAAGGCCAGGAATGGTTATTCTACAACTCACTACATGAGTACTGACTGACAAGCATGTCACGATACAATGCTGGTCTAGCACGTAACGTAGGAGGAGTCTCAACCCCCACAAGTAAATATAATGTACACCTTTATGCTCGCGTGAATACCACATAAAAGCATGGACAATGAAAGATTCAAGATTAAAATTGGTTTATTTTACGATCACGTGGATTCAAATTCGAGCACACAAAATATTTCAATGCAATGATTAAAGCACAGGGAAATGTTGCAACATGAGCATAAAATGAGCGGGTTAACATGAGCAACATAATGAGACACACAAAAAACGAGAAGTTTGCTCTCCTAATCACAATGAACGCTAGCCCAACAATTTCAGGATTACGACAAAATAACTCTCCGCACTGTGCAAAAATCAGGAAACATAGTCGATGAATAGGCTAGCATGAACACGAAACATTTGGAAATAATGCAATATAAAAATCAAAGAACTTTGCTTACCACAAGATGTTCAAAAATTAGTAAACACTTCGCATCACGTACCATCTGGACTCTTGCTTTGTGACCGAAACACATCCTCCTGCTAAGTGCACAACATCATAGCAAACACAATTTAATCCTATAATTAGCACGCCCAACAATAACTCGACACTTAATACAGAAAAGGGGCCATTTACGAAATTTAGCGCGTTGAATTTGAGCACACTGCTTTCGCCTATTACTTGACTGGCAATTCACTGCATGGATAATTTTCAGAGTCCTATAAACCAATTATTTCGTGCTACACTTTCTTGCAGCATGTAGATTTCGATGACCTAATATGTTTCCAATACTGCCTGAAGAATACACGTAGAGTTGATCCGATGCCGACCATCCTCACCGGTCTGCTGCCTCAGTGTTGTTACTTCCGCTCAGCGCTCTAAATTGAGTACCGCCTGCCGCCTCAGTGGTGCTGCTCTCGTCCAGCGCTCCAAATCGAGCACCTCTCGTTTGAGGGCCAAAGAAGATTGAACTCTGAAGATCTCGTTGCTGCGTAGCATCGTTGCAAACTTCGTCATTGAGCAGTTATTGCTTGCATGTGGGAGTTATTACGATCTTGGTGTTGAAGTCGAAACATTTCTTGAATATCCCTCCGTGGAATCGTCGTGGAGCGGTCGTTAACGAACATCGCCGCGATGCTAATATCCTTCAAGGAGACTATTTGTTCTTGACACTTCGACGTTCACTTTACTCATATATTTAAATTTTTGCCGCTCACGTTGGAAGCATTCCGGCAGCGGCCGAAATGCTCCGTTGGGTGTGCCCTCAGATCACGTACACCTCCTTCTTGTATAACTCAAGAAAAATCCTCACGAATGTACTTGTCCGCCGCTTATATACTCTCGCTTGTTTTCTTTTCCAGGTCATTCGCGATTGTTCCCTTTCAAAGATCACGTGTTTCCCTTAGGATTGGTGGAAATCTTGCCTGCTTCGGGTTGCCGAAATGTAACTGGTGCGTTCTCTGCCACACCCATGCGCCTGATTCGTTCCAGAGCGCTGATTGGCCGGCGGGATGTGTTCCCCTTCGAAGCTGAATCGTCCGGGCGTTCCCACGCAACGCATGTGTGTTGTGTGCTTGTGTTGTGTGTGTCTTGTGTTGTGTTGCCTAAATGTGTTTTGTGTGTTTATGTGTATACGCCTGCGCCAGCTCTCTCGTCGAACCGCTACCCACTTGAGCTCGACATATTTATAGCCAGACTCATGTCGAAACCTGAGAACAACGCCATTCTTGTAGAGTTCTGCGGTTACAGCATCCTGTCCACTGTCCCTAGCTCAACAAGATATTGTATTTCCCCAAGTAAAGTATTTTTAAGTGAAGTCTTTCCTCAAATACAGTATTTCCCAAATTTCCCCGAGCAAAGTATTTCCCAACAAAGGTGAATTATCTCCTGAAATAAAGTATTTCCCAAATTTTCATACTTCTTCGAATCAAGTATTTCCCAAATTTCCCCG
Source organism: Morinoia aosen (assembly GCA_030386875.1). Taxonomy (NCBI): domain Eukaryota; kingdom Metazoa; phylum Arthropoda; class Malacostraca; order Amphipoda; family Talitridae; genus Morinoia; species Morinoia aosen. The sequence continues at coordinate 39,708,082 of CM059580.1, forward strand.
AGTGAAGTATTTCCCCACAATACCCGGCCCCAACGAGAGAAAATTTGAGGCAAATTGTAAATTTGACGCAAATTTTCAACCGTTAATCATATATATATATATATATATATGTATTCCCCAAGTTAACCCTTTACATGACAAAATAGAAAATGTTCCCCCTCATTCAATATAGAAACCCCGTTGCTTCTCTCCTGACCATCTCCATACTGCGAGGCGCTCACGGTGATGCATTTTCGTAACAGGAAAAATTTTCTAGATACCTGACACACTAAATTGAAAAGCTCATTTCTCGCACACATTATTATAAAACGTAAAAGAAAACACAGCAAAGACAACACACTTCTCGAACAAACATAGACGCACAATAAGATATTGAACACACACAAGACATATTATTTTCCGGCTTGCCTGCGGCAACCCAACGAAATTGCTGGTCATTCAAATAAGAAGTTTTTCAGTAGACGGATGTGTTACACAGGGACATCACTTCCGCATCCTCGTTTGCAATCCACATGACAAAATATCAAAGATGGAGGTGATTTTCAAACCTCAAATATTTCTTCAATTCATTTTCAGTTCAGTTTACGTGCACATAGTCAACAAAGTGGGCCCTGCTGAGAATAGGTTTTTCTTTTCAAAATACATAAGTTATTTCAACTGAATCCATCCTGCGTCGCGTATATCTCGTGGAAAATTTGTAGTACATCCATCCTTTTGCGTCGCGCATATTTCGCGGAAAATGAGTAGTACATCCATCCATTTGCGTCGCGAATACTTCGCGGAAAATTCAGTAGGTTTCCATCGTCGGGCTCGTCAGCCGTTTCATAATAATTGAACAAGGTGAAGCATATTTGTTTACGAAGACCATCAGGTTAGGTTCCCTATTTACTCGTCGACTAGTAAAAATTAACCCCTGAGGTTCGCATAAATATTGCTAAGATTAACTTCCGTAAATACGCGTTTAATTGTCTAACATGGTTACTTTGTAATCGAGAGACAGCGCATTACATGGTCTATCAACGTAAGAATGGTTCCTCGGTTTCTTTCAAAATCTGCCTTGAGTGAGGCGGACGTGAGCTACGCGAAGAATTCCTACATACATACATAAAATATTTAATTTCCGGTATCCTCAACCAACTCTAGACAAAGCCGAAATTCGTTCGACGGTGTTACTAATCAGTTGAATCACCTAAATATTTCGAAGAAAATAATACATCTCATTCCAGTAACTTACGACCATCCCCGGTATTTTAATCGCAGGCGTAAATTACCTTGGCACAAGACTATATGAACATTCACACAAACATTAATAATTGTACGCAATCGGGAGATTTACCAATTAGGCTGAAATCCCTAACGCACTTAATATAATAAAATGTACACATAATGTGTCATCACTCTGTCAGTGTCACGTCTTGCAAGACGTGACAAAATTTGAAGAATTTTGATAGTTTGATTCCGGCAACATTCCGCGGATCCGCACTTCGTCCGCAAGAATGACGCCAACGTTTTGTTTGTTCGAAGTGCGTGGAAGGAGCAGGTTCCCGGATAATCTTAAGTTAATGCGTCCTTTTAAACGTGAATTCGTGACAGGAGACTATTTTTTTTTGAACGTGTTACCTTAGTGGCTACGTTTGTCAATCGCCTTAACGTATTTGTGTTTAGATAGCGGTGAACAGCCGGCTTCTGGAGCATTCGAGGATGTTTCCGGTGGCCGGTGAGCCACCCACATTAAGCTAGACTAGCCTCGTGACGTCGTTAGGCCTGGTGTTTTCTTTCGGTGCAGCCAGTAAGCTGCTGTGTAATGCTGGAAATTAGTCAGATTATAAGCTGAGCACTGCGATTTTACCTGATGAATTTTTCTATTTCATTTCACTGCTCCAAGTGATTCTGTATTAAAGTTCAAATGTTTCTTCCTTCTTTTGCTCAGCAACATTGCATAATAGTCAAGCCATGTCAACTATGTCGTCATAGAAAGTAAATACAGCGTTGTAAACAGTGTCATAGGCAGTAAATGTAATATGGAGAGACTGACATTTCAATGCTCTAGAATTGACACATGATTGTTTGAAGTTTATTGCATTTCATAGATTGACGCAATTTATATTTATTTGAGAATACAATTCAACCACTGCTTCACTATTTAAAGATTTGTGTATTAAAAAATACAAACTATGTTGTGGTTCTTCCATGAATTAGACACCAGTTGTTGATAGTAAAAAGCACACAGCGACACAGCGTGCTAAACTTGTATCGATTTTGGAAACATGAGTTTTTTCTGTCTTTAGTCGTTTCGTGTGATTTACTGCATTTTTACATTTGTACCTTTTTGAACCTTGAATCCGTGTTTGTCTAATTGTACATTTACATTCATTTCTTATCTTCAGCGACATATGTCAGATTTTTGTAATAAGCTGATGATGGGTAGTTGCCCGAAACGGTCTCAGTATGATGAAATTTTATCAGTGATTCTGCTCTCCTATTCTTATGAAAGTAAAAAATACTTTGTCAGCTGCCTGGCTCCTCACCCATGAGCTGTACTGGGCAAACTGCGCCAGTCAGCAGGTGGAAGCCTAAAAAGAGAAAAAATTCTTAGGAGTAGACTGAGAATAAGCGCAGAAATTTGAGACCACCAGCTCATATGATTTGTGTTTTCAAGGCGACGCTGACAAACGTGTACTTGCCTCTCTCATTTCTTCTTATGATAGAATTTATTGATAATGGTTGATTGATAACCTGAGTGACTTGCCCCTACTTTAGAGACCTAATTTTTGCTGTCTCTTTTCCACAGATAGGGTAAAGAAAGCCAGAATAGGCACTTATTTTGCAGACTAAAATATGCTGTCACAAGTCTAAATTTGAGGGACCTTTCCTCATCGTCTGTAAGTATTTAGAGTACCCTCTTTCAACTTGTGATGTTACCTAACCCGTTTTCTTCTTTTACATTGTGAAGCATTCATGTTAAAACTATAAACTCGTTGTGCGATCGTCCACTTGTTCAAATAAAGTGCTTATTGACTAATAACCGCTGTGTTAAGATTGTTGGATACGGATGTACACTCATATACATAACTTTGTGCTTCCTTAGAGAGACACTTTGAACATTGCCCTCAAACATTCCCTTCGACTAATGACACGAGTTTACAATATTCGTGTGCGTATATCATGAATGTGTTCTTTCTAAATGTGTTACTCGATTAGAGACTTAATTCCTCCCCTGTCGATGCAACGGAAACCTTTCTTGTTTGTGAACTTATTTCCCAGCCTACCGTCCCTGTGAACCTTGTGCGTAGATTCCGTGTTCCCCCAACTACACGCTAGATGGTGCCTTCCTCTTTCCTCTCTTGGGACACCTCTGTCGTGGCCGAGGGAGGCTAAAACTTTCTTATATAATAATACTAGTAATAGTAATGCGAATTGTTGTTGTGCTACGCCGCTAGCAGGGCGGTGAATTCTCTTTTTATGTGCTACTATCCTATGGCCTCTCGCGTCTCGCTCAGCTATTTCTCGTGTACCCTTGAGGTGTGAATTTACTTTCTTGTTGCGCGGTGCTGTTTAAATGGCGCTTGCCTCGTCCCTCTCTCGGAACATCTTTGTCGTGATTGAGGGAGGCTAAAACTTTCCTATTTAACATTACTAGTAATGCGTCACGAATCCCGTTGTTAGAATATCGTACCCGGTTCTAACAACATTTAGCGGTTCTCTGTCTCTTGCTCAGGAAGTAGAAGATTCCTTTCTCGTTATACATTAATTGCTTATTCGACTGTGATCTTAAATTAGGATTTCCTGTCACGCAATTTCTGGTCCGAGTCTGAATCATACTTGTCTGTGCAGATTCACGGAACCAGGGGATAAGAAATAAAAAAACCCGAAGAGACCTCGTTTCCCTTTGGTCGTCCTACCGAGTTCCGTTCATTGGCGTGCCGAAGCGAAGATCAATTCCGCTAGCGCACGACATTACAGTGAATAGACGCCAGCGGAAGGTGCCCTCCCACGAAGAAGCCCTCCAAAGAGGAGGCCCACAGCAGATTCTCAGCCGCCCGCGGCGAATATCCGAGACCACAGAAATGACCTCTCTCGGAAGAAAGAGCAAGCTTAGACTTCCACAGCTGGAAGAACAATTCCATACGGAGCTAGCAGCCTTGAACAGTCTCCTGAATGGTGCAGTACCACGAGATCTCAAGACTCCCAGCGAGGTGGATCAAGTCCACGCCGGAATCCGAGCAAAGGCCAAGTCCGTCAAGCGAATCGGAGACCAGCTGGTCCTAGCTCTCGAGGGTTCAGGAGCCACCGCAGAAGCGACGGTAATCCGAGGCTCATTGACAAGCGCTAGAGCTCGCAGGAAAGCACTAGCGGCCTCAATGGACCACAGAAACGAAGAGCTCGGTGCGAGCTCCTCACGGAGTGTGACAACGGAACCTTCCCAGCGCAAGAGCTCGAGGTCGAGGAGGACCTCGTCCAAGAACCAGCAGCAAGGCGCTGCCCATCAGAACAAGCCCCCAAAATCATCATTGGCTGAGAACAGGAACGGACACCGTTCCAACCGTCGGGGCAGAGACCAGGCCAGCCCCAGTCATCGTCGTCAGAGTCACCAAGGTTCGAGCTATTACAGCCAGAGTCAAGACAGTGAGAGCGATCATAGCCAGAGCCTTCCCAGTGCCAGCTCTCGTCACAAGGACGGCGAATCCGAGCGCCGTGAGCCCCCTAGCCAAGGCAATAAGCAGATGCTTATTGACATCACTGAAGAGCCATCGGTACTGTTGGCGCAAATCGCCATCGAGAGGTCGAAATTGAGGAACAGGAACCGAGCGAAGAATGATCAGCGCTTCGGTGAGCAGAATACCGAGTGCAAAGAGGACCGCACAGGAGCATGGGTCGACCAAGCCTTCCAGCATCACGTCATTGAACCCGCAGGGGGCACAACGGCGGTTGCGAATGCTTCGCCCCGCGACACCGATCTCGCACCTCCGATGAATCCCTCCGCACCAGCATTCCAGCCCCGGGCTTCCACCGGCTCACCCGCCGTGGTCTTTGAAACGAAGCCACCAGTGATCGACGGAGCTATGAGGCTCTCAATGATCGAAGATCTGAAAAAGGCGCCAAGCCAACCCTACGCGGGAGAGGCTCACCTGTTCCACAGATGGTTCGATGCCATCAAGGGAAGGATGGAGAGGCTCGCCGTGGAGCCCATCGACGCCATCGAAATCCTCACGAACCACACCTGCGGCGAGCCAAGGAGCCTCATCGACGACACCCTGGCAGCTACCTACCTGGACACAGCGGCCCTGCTCACCCTCATCGTCGAACAATTGAAGACTCGCTTCGCCTCTGACGACAGGGTAGCCGATAGCCTGCTCGAACGCCTCGCGCAAACGTCAGACATACGGGGAACAAAGGGCGACCGCACGGTCGGTCTCAAGCTGCGGAAGTTCAGCGACGCCTGCCTGGCGATCCATCACACAATGCAGCACAATAAAGGGCTGTCCTTCCTGAACACCGACGTAGGATTGTCCCCCATTGTTGAGAGACTGCCCTTCTTCGTTCTCGACGCCTGGAGAAGCGAACGAACTAGGCACAGAAGACTATCTGGATCGCTACCCGACTTCGCGAGGTTCTGCGATTTTATTAAAACGCTGTCAGATACCCAATGCGACAGTTTCGGAGCATCGAACCTCAACTGGGTGAGCGCCCGACTCGACACCGCGGCACCCGCTCGTCCCAATCTAAGAGCCCCACGAGTGCTCTACACGTCCTCGGGGAATCAAACCGGCAGCTGTGTTCTCCACCACAGCGCTCAGCACGCGACAAACTCGTGCCAAGCGGTAAGAAAGATGGAATCTCAGAAGAAGAAGGACTTCATACGCGAGCACAAACTGTGCTTCCGCTGTTTGGGCCCTCACTGGGCAAAGCACTGCCGAGAGGTCGTGAAGTGCGATGATTGCGGAGCTGACAACCACAGCACGACGGCCCATTTCAACCGAATGAAGACCCAGAACCACGGTGTAGCTATCAGCAGCGCACCCCCCAAGCGGGACACAAGCGTCGAACAGACCCCAAGCGAGGTCGGAGAGAACCCGAAAGCCAGGGCGTTGAATTCTCGTTCGGCCACGACCGGAGGCAGAGCATGCAGCAAAACCGTCCTGGCCGACGTTTTCGACGAAAGATCGGGCCGGTCGTGTCGCGTCTACGCCATTATCGACGAGCAAAGTACGACGTCTTTCTGTTCCTCTAAGCTGCTGGACACTCTTCAGGTGACGGGCCCCAAGTCCTACTACACGCTGGAGACCCTGTCCGATCAATCGGTCGCTCGACAAGGCAGATGCGTGTCCGGATTGAAGATCAAGGGAGTTTCCGAAAGCAAGGCTTTCGAGCTCCCACCAATGTACGAGTGCGACCTCATCCCCGACACCAAAGAGGAAGTGGCGACTAAGGAACGCGTGGAAAGGACCCCGGAAATAGCCCACTTCGCCCCCCACTTCCTCACCCTCGACGACAAGGCAGAAGTTGCCGTGCTTCTCGGGACAGACAGCGGGGACATACTGTACAGCCACGCTGACCAACGTCGTCAGAGTGCCCCATTTGTTCACCACACCGCCTTGGGCTGGGCCGTGGTCGGCAAAGTGAGCGACAGCGTCGGGCCCTCACTCGGACGAAGATGTACAATCTTAAAGATAACAGCTGAAACCGTTCACGAACATCTCAGCGCCGGGATGTGTTTCGGACCGTCCCCCGAAAAGGACATGTTCGTCCAACAACCCGACGACGAGATGCCCGGTCTGTCTCACGACGACCGCAAGTTCTTGAAAGCGATGGAGGAAATAAGGGTAAACGACGAAGGCCACCTCGAAGCGCCACTGCCGCTGAGATCGCTCGACGCGGCGCTGCCCGACAACAGAGTGGCGGTGCTTCGTCGTCAAGAGAACACGTTGAAGAGACTAACAAGGGAGCCGGCGAAGTTACAGCAGTGTCTAGATGCCATGAAGAAAAATCTCGACATGCGACACGTTGAGCAGATACCGGCGATCGAAAGGAACCGACCGTGCGGTCTCACATGGTACATCCCCATCTTCCCGGTAGTCCAAGAAAAGAAGTCCAAGGTGAGACTCGTCTTCGACAGCGCTGCCAAGTATCAAGGGACTAGCCTCAACACGTGCCTGCTGTCGGGACCAGACTACAACAATCGTCTGCGGGATGTGCTAACGAGATTTCGGGAGCACAAGATCGCCTTCGTAGCCGACGTCGAGAGCATGTTCCACGCCTTCCACGTACCGCCGGATCATAAGAACCTAATGAGATTCTACTGGTGGGCCGACAACGACCCCCAGAAACCCCTCGTGCCGCATCGAGCGCGCGTGCACGTATTCGGTAACACCAGCAGCCCCGCCGTAGCCACGATGTGCCTCCACCGCGCTGCCCAGGGAACTGCCAGCGAAATGCAGCTCGAAGATGCAGAACACCTCGAAGCGGCGCAAGATTATGTGACGTCGCATTTCTACTGCGACGACGGACTGGGAACCGCGCCAGATCCCGCCAAAGCTATCGGAATCTTGCGAACGGCCAAATATCTCCTGTCACGGTACCACATCAGACTGCACAAGATCATGTCTAACTCCATGGAGGTCCTCAAAGCCTTCCCCACGAGCGAGAGAGCGACCGAAGACGACATCGACCTGATTACAGCCCTCAACCACAGCACGCTCGGCGTGTCGTGGAACATCGCCAGCGACTGCTTTGTGCTGAAAGTGAACATACCAGACCGCCCCCACACGAAGAGAGGACTGCTATCTGCAATCAACTCAATCTACGATCCCATCGGCTTCGCCAGCCCAGTCACACTCGGCGGGCGACTCATCCTACGTAACCTGCTCTCCGAAACTGACCGAGCATCCGGTGGCAAGACCTTAGATTGGGATGAGCCCATCCCGAGCTGCACGGTTCAGTCGTGGCTGCGCTGGCTTCAGAGCCTTCAATGTCTGCACGAGCTCTCGATTCCAAGGTGCTTCCTTCCGCCAGAATCGAACGGAAATGACACCCAAACCTTGCACATCTTCTCAGACGCCTCACAGGAGGCCATCGGAAACGTGACGTACCTGCGTACGACCACCAACAGCGGCCAAGGGCACGTCACGTTCGTACACGGAGAAAGTCGTGTGGCTCCAAGAGCTGCTACCTCGATCCCCAGACTAGAACTGTGCGCAGCAGTGGGAGCAGTTTTGTCAAGCCTGCAGACGATACGGGAACTGAAAAGGAAACCCTCTCGAGTATACTTCTATTCGGACAGCAAGGTTGTGCTGGGCTACATCGGAAACGACTCCGCGAGATTCAGTCGGTATGTCCAGAGAAGGGTGGACATCATCCGTCAGAGCAGCGACCCGTCCCAATGGAGCTACGTCGACACCACATCGAATCCCGCCGACCTAGCCTCGAGGCCGACCGACCCGTCGAGACTAATGCAGACGGAATGGCTCAAGGGTCCGGCATTTCTAGTCAGCGACGTCGTCTCCCCTTCCTCCACCTCGGCTTACCCGACGGATCCCGACGAACTCCCCGAGGCCGAAACAAGGGCTGACGTTCGAGCCCTTCGATCAACGGGCAATATCGCTGAATTTCTGTTCTCCAAGCTCTTCTCAAAATTCAGTTCATGGTCGGCCATCCTGAGGATTGCCGCCAGAGTAGTAGCTCTGTCGCAAAAGCTACTCAACAGAGTCCTCCACCGAAGAGCCGACCAGAACAGCCACATCGCGGTTGCTGACCCTCGAGCCCTAGCTCACAACGTTCTGGTTCTGGAAGCCCAGAAGTCCGCCTTCTCAGATCTTTTCGACCGGATGCGCCGAAAGGGAAGTGTAGCCCCTCGACACAAACTTGCCAGCCTTGCACCCTTCGTCGATCAAAGCGGGCTGATCAGAGTGGGAGGTAGACTTGCCATCTCAGACTTCCCAGAAGACATCAAGCACCCCTTGCTGCTCCCCTTCGACCACCCCATCAGCGCGGCTGTCATGATGTATTACCATCAGAAAACGAAGCACCAAGGCCGGCACGTGACGCACGCCTCCATCCGAGAAGCCGGGTATCACATCGAGAACGGCCGAAGGGCGATACAGAAGTTACTACGGAACTGCGCCATCTGTCAGCGACTAAGGGCCTCCTTCTTGACTCCGCAAATGGCAGAATTGCCGAAGGAACGCTCCGAGACCGCGCCGCCCTTCACCTTCGTGGGTTTCGACGTCTTTGGTCACTGGATGATAAACAACGGGCCAGCCACGAGACGCAACGCCCCCCTCAGAAAGTGCTGGGCTCTCCTCCTCACTTGCCTCGCCTCCCGCGCAGTCCATATCGAGATGCTGCCATCCCTCGATACTCCCACTTTCATCAACAGCTTCAGGAGGTTCATAGCGGTGCGAGGTCCCTGTTCCGTCCTGCGGTCCGACAGAGGCACCAACTTCATCGGAGCCAAGAACCTAGCAGAAGAAGTCGACGTTCAGCAGGCCAGTCGGGCCCTATCAGACCTGGGAGTGCGTTGGGAAATGAACCCACCGCACGCCTCTCACTTCGGCGGAGTGTGGGAGCGCAAGATAGGTCAGATCCGAAGGTGTTTAGAAGCAGCCCTCCTGCACGCCGGCCAACACCCTCTGTCCTTCGACGAGTTACACACCCTACTGCAGGAAGCAGCAGCCATCGTGAACTCCACTCCCCTGTGGGAGACGTCCTTTGATCCCAACGAACCGCTGCCAGTGACCCCGAACATGCTCCTAACGCAGAAGACCAGCATGCCACAGCACGACAGGCCCGCGCTCACTCGACACGAACCGGCTTACGGGAAGCTGCGATGGAAAAAGGTGCAGTATCTGGCAGATCAGTTTTGGCTGAGGTGGAGGAGGGGATACATCTACGAACTGCAACAACGCAGCAAATGGAGAGCCGTCAACCCACCGCTAAAGAAAGGAGACATAGTCCTGGTGAGAGAGAAGATGGCCAGGAGAACCATCTGGCCGACAGGCGTCATCGAAGAGACCATCCCCAGTCACGATGGGTCGTTGAGGACAGCCACCGTACGACTCGCGCGACGAAACGACAACGACGGGATCCAGCGGGTCGTACGTCCCGCCACTGAATTAGTTCTCATCCACCGCCCCCCCGGCGTCAGCACGTAGTGGAGAAAATCCACAAAGGAGGGGGGAGTGTCACGTCTTGCAAGACGTGACAAAATTTAAAGAATTTTGATAGTTTGATTCCGGCAACATTCCGCGGATCCGCACTTCGTCCGCAAGAATGACGCCAACGTTTTGTTTGTTCGAAGTGCGTGGAAGGAGCAGGTTCCCGGATAATCTTAAGTTAATGCGTCCTTTTAAACGTGAATTCGTGACAGGAGACTATTTTTTTTGAACGTGTTACCTTAGTGGCTACGTTTGTCAATCGCCTTAACGTATTTGTGTTTAGATAGCGGTGAACAGCCGGCTTCTGGAGCATTCGAGGATGTTTCCGGTGGCCGGTAAGCCACCCACATTAAGCTAGACTAGCCTCGTGACGTCGTTAGGCCTGGTGTTTTCTTTCGGTGCAGCCAGTAAGCTGCTGTGTAATGCTGGAAATTAGTCAGATTATAAGCTGAGCACTGCGATTTTACCTGATGAATTTTTCTATTTCATTTCACTGCTCCAAGTGATTCTGTATTAAAGTTCAAATGTTTCTTCCTTCTTTTGCTCAGCAACATTGCATAATAGTCAAGCCATGTCAACTATGTCGTCATAGAAAGTAAATACAGCGTTGTAAACAGTGTCATAGGCAGTAAATGTAATATGGAGAGACTGACATTTCAATGCTCTAGAATTGACACATGATTGTTTGAAGTTTATTGCATTTCATAGATTGACGCAATTTATATTTATTTGAGAATACAATTCAACCACTGCTTCACTATTTAAAGATTTGTGTATTAAAAAATACAAACTATGTTGTGGTTCTTCCATGAATTAGACACCAGTTGTTGATAGTAAAAAGCACACAGCGACACAGCGTGCTAAACTTGTATCGACTTTGGAAACATGAGTTTTTTCTGTCTTTAGTCGTTTCGTGTGATTTACTGCATTTTTACATTTGTACCTTTTTGAACCTTGAATCCGTGTTTGTCTAATTGTACATTTACATTCATTTCTTATCTTCAGCGACATATGTCAGATTTTTGTAATAAGCTGATGATGGGTAGTTGCCCGAAACGGTCTCAGTATGATGAAATTTTATCAGTGATTCTGCTCTCCTATTCTTATGAAAGTAAAAAATACTTTGTCAGCTGCCTGGCTCCTCACCCATGAGCTGTACTGGGCAAACTGCGCCAGTCAGCAGGTGGAAGCCTAAAAAGAGAAAAAATTCTTAGGAGTAGACTGAGAATAAGCGCAGAAATTTGAGACCACCAGCTCATATGATTTGTGTTTTCAAGGCGACGCTGACAAACGTGTACTTGCCTCTCTCATTTCTTCTTATGATAGAATTTATTGATAATGGTTGATTGATAACCTGAGTGACTTGCCCCTACTTTAGAGACCTAATTTTTGCTGTCTCTTTTCCACAGATAGGGTAAAGAAAGCCAGAATAGGCACTTATTTTGCAGACTAAAATATGCTGTCACAAGTCTAAATTTGAGGGACCTTTCCTCATCGTCTGTAAGTATTTAGAGTACCCTCTTTCAACTTGTGATGTTACCTAACCCGTTTTCTTCTTTTACATTGTGAAGCATTCATGTTAAAACTATAAACTCGTTGTGCGATCGTCCACTTGTTCAAATAAAGTGCTTATTGACTAATAACCGCTGTGTTAAGATTGTTGGATACGGATGTACACTCATATACATAACTTTGTGCTTCCTTAGAGAGACACTTTGAACATTGCCCTCAAACATTCCCTTCGACTAATGACACGAGTTTACAATATTCGTGTGCGTATATCATGAATGTGTTCTTTCTAAATGTGTTACTCGACTAGAGACTTAATTCCTCCCCTGTCGATGCAACGGAAACCTTTCTTGTTTGTGAACTTATTTCCCAGCCTACCGTCCCTGTGAACCTTGTGCGTAGATTCCGTGTTCCCCCAACTACACGCTAGATGGTGCCTTCCTCTTTCCTCTCTTGGGACACCTCTGTCGTGGCCGAGGGAGGCTAAAACTTTCTTATATAATAATACTAGTAATAGTAATGCGAATTGTTGTTGTGCTACGCCGCTAGCAGGGCGGTGAATTCTCTTTTTATGTGCTACTATCCTATGGCCTCTCGCGTCTCGCTCAGCTATTTCTCGTATACCCTTGAGGTGTGAATTTACTTTCTTGTTGCGCGGTGCTGTTTAAATGGCGCTTGCCTCGTCCCTCTCTCGGAACATCTTTGTCGTGATTGAGGGAGGCTAAAACTTTCCTATTTAACATTACTAGTAATGCGTCACGAATCCCGTTGTTAGAATATCGTACCCGGTTCTAACAACATTTAGCGGTTCTCTGTCTCTTGCTCAGGAAGTAGAAGATTCCTTTCTCGTTATACATTAATTGCTTATTCGACTGTGATCTTAAATTAGGATTTCCTGTCACGCAATTTCTGGTCCGAGTCTGAATCATACTTGTCTGTGCAGATTCACGGAACCAGGGGATAAGAAATAAAAAAACCCGAAGAGACCTCGTTTCCCTTTGGTCGTCCTACCGAGTTCCGTTCATTGGCGTGCCGAAGCGAGGATCAATTCCGCTAGCGCACGACATTACAGTCAGACTCTACATCATACTTTTGCTGAGAACAGCCTTTCTGATGATCTGACATCCTGAAAACACACATAAGAAAAATTAAAAAAAAAGGACATGATTATTCACCTTATTCTCAGCCTTTGAGACTTCTGCCATTATTTTTCAACTGTTTCCTTCCACTCGAAGAACCGTCGATCACATTTATGATTTTTATTATGTATTTACACAGCTCGGGAACCTGCAGTACATATATGTGCCGTAAAATACGGATTGTGTTGTGTCGCTTAAACAATATAATTATTTCTACTACATAAATTAATTGCATATCCGTCAATGTTGGAGTACAAACAGTGTTACTGCCATCAACATCCCTATGGGAAGGAACCGATCAAAACTTCCACACATGAACGCTGAGACAACTCACACCAGCTTGCCTCCGAAGTTAGTTTCCAAGTCCATGAGTCAAATTCGTTAAACATCACAATTACGCACCTCAGAAAATAGGATATGCTTTTATCTTCTAAGTTGCGCCACTGCAAATGTAGATCACATCCCAAGTTCCTATTCTCATCCCTCACACAACGTTCACCAGGCGGAAGAAAGCAAAAGTTCCCAGCAACGCTCATAAGAGATTCAGAATTAAGGAACAGTTCTTATTCTATAACACTTAAAAATTTAATGAACTATCACCAGCACCTCAAAATTCACGAGAGTCCGCCTGATCGAAAGACGCAACAAGAAAAACCAGCAAACATTCCTACGTGAAATTCAGTGCAAAGGATTAAGTTCATCTTATTATACTACGATGCCGTGTAATTGTGAAATAATTTACAATTTCTGCAGGGAACCCTTAATGATATTCACGCATTTATTAGTCTACTTGTTCCTTATCCAGCCTGCCCAGAGTCTGACCTTCTCGACATCACCAACACAAGAAACCGTTGCATTACTTACTCTGATTCTTTTTATTTAGCTGATACAGGAATAGCACAGGGGATTTTCTTTGCAAATTCTACAACTCGCAAAAAAAAAAACCAGAGACACCAAAAAACGAGCTGTACTATATTAAAGTCCAATTCCCCGCCATTGAAATTCAACACATTTTAAATAATAACACCAGTAATATTTCTACTTCATTTCCTATAGCATTCTGTATTCTTGCGTTCACACAATACCACACTCGAGCACTTAAAAGATGAGACTCGACGAACGAAAATTTTTATTGCCCTGGGATCAGAACAGTAATAAAACTTACACACGTCTCCTCTGCTTCGCATCCTCCATCTCTAGCACACGCATTAACACAAAATTCCCGTTTATCCATTACAGTGCGCAACTATCATTCATCATTAAAAATTTTCCAACAAAATCAAGGCTTCACTTCAACATATTGTATATTTTCATCGTAGAAAATAACATATTCCAATGAGCTCAATTTATTCAATACAGTTATGTGGACACATTCTCGATATAACATCGCAATTCACTCGGAATTACGGACGAAATTGTTACCATCATTTTATTTAAAAAAAAAAACATGAAGATTCAAATAAAGATCCCCACTGGACATGATATTCACACATAGAGCATTGCGGACGAATGCATTAAATTATCGATTTGACATCGTAACTCGTGAATTTTACTGAGGCGGAGTGAATAAACGCATCCAGGGGTTCGTAGATTTCACATCAGTAACGTCAAAAGGAATCCTGTTTTACACTTTAAAATAATATGAAAGCTTCATTAAACAACCCACTTGCAGACGTGGTAAAAAAAAAATTGAATCTTGAATTCAATGTACGACTCAGTTGATAAAATGAAAATTCCTTCCTCGCTTATATGCGCCTATTTAGTCAAAAATGCATTTTAATTTCTCCACGTGTTTTCCGATGATACTAACTATACTTGAAATGTAAAATTCCTTCCCAACTAGAGGAACTGGGATTAAACCACACTTAAATTAATGTGCCTCACACGGTCGCCATCTTCAAAATTATGGTTTCCCATGAATTTGAATAAACTGGAGCATGACACAGCAAAGATTTTGCGCCCAAAAAATTGAGAAAGCCACAAACAGAAACTCAATTAAGTAGAACTTAGGTCCGTCACTGCATCAGATATTCATCTCACGCATAAACAATGTGGCACCTTGTAATGGATGAATTTAGCTATCACTTATTAACAAGAAATGCAAATGCTCAATCTTCAATTCTGGCGTCCTCATTCTACTGTGACCCTAGAAAATTTGTAAAATGAAGCTCTGCTTTAATTACCACAATGTGTAGGCTTTATTTCTATTCTTAAGTCACTAAAATTATACCGATAAGTGAACGTGTAGCAACTTTGAAAATTGCCACACGCTCCTGAAGAAGCACTACATTAAGTTTATTATCCTAAACCTAATCAATTAACTCAGCTTTAATGCGGAAATTCATTGAACTCCTCTCTATTGTACAGCAAGCAAAATTTGATTTGAAGGAAAATTCTATCACCGTGGGTCAGAAAATATAAATTTTAGAATTTAGTTCTCAAATGTCATAAACAAAGGTATGCATTACGTTGCTAAGGTTTGTTAGAAATCACTATGAAAACAAATTCACACGACGGCGCACAAAATTTTCTACTAATTATTTTAATTTAAGGCATACGGGATGGTAAATTTCAAGTTGATTAATTACCAGAAATTCCTAAAAAATGCAAAATATCAAATTGGTTTCAAAGCTTCAACTGAGACTACCAGGTTTCATTAAAATTAAGGCATAAAATCCGGAGCCATCGTTCTACACATAAAACCAATGAACATTAAAAGGTGATAAAATCCTGGAAACATTCAATAAGAAAAACAGCATACTGAAACTTGTTTTCATGAAACACATATTCAAGACAAAGCTCAGCACGATTACTCGCCTAGCAAATGCATCGAATTTCATTAGTTCAATTCATGCTGATTATATTCTCATCACAATGGCCTTCAACTGTTATTTTCTAACTGCAGCATAAAAGAACCAGAGAAAATCAATTGCGAATGTAGCACCTCAGAACATGACAATTTATGTGGGCTTAACATGTTTAAGATTTGAACATGTTCCAGCTCAAGATTTTTACTCAAATTTAGGGAGAAAAATTCAACAAGATTAATAAGCTGCTCAGAGACGTCTTTTTGCAGCCATGAGGACTTCATTTTTATGACTCTGAGAGCCGGCCCGAACAGCCGCACCAGCGATCTAAGCATTCAGACCCGAATTTTACTTTGGAAATAGAATTGTACTTCAAACTATCCCGGAAATGGCACATAATAATAATAATAATAATGAAGGCATCTACGGATGCTTTATTTCCAATCAAGCCTGATACATATCACCTTGTACATTGGATTTTCAAATGCCTTATAACTAACGCCAGGACGCCATGACGCTTTCCCCCGGTCAAGACCGGTACCCATTTCAGACACCTGGGTAGAGTGACACATACATAAAGACACATACATTCAATATTGAGCACCTGTTCGAACGAATTTAATGTTTAAGAGAGCGTTACACACAAAAAAAATTTTAGATAATGAATGATTACTCATGTTCTTCGTACTGCAATTTCAGCTGAAGAATGTACATTTAATTATGATAACTCATTTCAGTATTTGACAAGCTTGTGATGGTTCTTGCAAGCCCAAGAAAATACAACACACTTCAGCAATATCAAACTCTACCACATAACTTGAAGTGCAAATTCAACAAGAAGAAATATTTTAACTGATGCAATCACCGTTATGACAAAATTTTAACCAACAATATAACGCTGCTGACTGAATCTTCATCGCATTAAAAACCTTTGACGGCAATGCTTCCTTCAAATTCACTTGACTTAGCAAGCACTCTTTGAGTTAGACATTCCAGAGA
Organism: Morinoia aosen; assembly: GCA_030386875.1. Classification (NCBI taxonomy): domain Eukaryota; kingdom Metazoa; phylum Arthropoda; class Malacostraca; order Amphipoda; family Talitridae; genus Morinoia; species Morinoia aosen. The sequence continues at coordinate 39,724,690 of CM059580.1, forward strand.
AAGGTTTGGTCGCAGCCACAAGCTTTCATTTTTATTACCCTACAGCAGGCTCTCAAGCTTCTAACGGCCGGCTTTCCTTCTAGGCTGTAATTTAAAGTTTAAAATTGTGCAGCATTTAAAGTAACACAAGGAAAGGGCACAGGAAGAAATTGCTGTTTAATAGCGAGCACTTGTTAGAATGAATTTAATGGTTAATGATTTTCTCGAAGGGTATGTGACGTAAACAAAATTTTAAAGCACTGTAAATGTTTTAACAAAATTCCATGCCAATATGTAGGTATCAGGCTCACAGAGTGTACGTTCATTTTAGCTGTCACGATACAATGCTGGTCTAGCACGTAACGTAGGAGGAGTCTCAACCCCCACAAGTAAATATAATGTACACCTTTATGCTCGCGTGAATACCACATAAAAGCATGGACAATGAAAGATTCAAGATTAAAATTGGTTTATTTTACGATCACGTGGATTCAAATTCGAGCACACAAAATATTTCAATGCAATGATTAAAGCACAGGGAAATGTTGCAACATGAGCATAAAATGAGCGGGTTAACATGAGCAACATAATGAGACACACAAAAAACGAGAAGTTTGCTCTCCTAATCACAATGAACGCTAGCCCAACAATTTCAGGATTACGACAAAATAACTCTCCGCACTGTGCAAAAATCAGGAAACATAGTCGATGAATAGGCTAGCATGAACACGAAACATTTGGAAATAATGCAATATAAAAATCAAAGAACTTTGCTTACCACAAGATGTTCAAAAATTAGTAAACACTTCGCATCACGTACCATCTGGACTCTTGCTTTGTGACCGAAACACATCCTCCTGCTAAGTGCACAACATCATAGCAAACACAATTTAATCCTATAATTAGCACGCCCAACAATAACTCGACACTTAATACAGAAAAGGGGCCATTTACGAAATTTAGCGCGTTGAATTTGAGCACACTGCTTTCGCCTATTACTTGACTGGCAATTCACTGCATGGATAATTTTCAGAGTCCTATAAACCAATTATTTCGTGCTACACTTTCTTGCAGCATGTAGATTTCGATGACCTAATATGTTTCCAATACTGCCTGAAGAATACACGTAGAGTTGATCCGATGCCGACCATCCTCACCGGTCTGCTGCCTCAGTGTTGTTACTTCCGCTCAGCGCTCTAAATTGAGTACCGCCTGCCGCCTCAGTGGTGCTGCTCTCGTCCAGCGCTCCAAATCGAGCACCTCTCGTTTGAGGGCCAAAGAAGATTGAACTCTGAAGATCTCGTTGCTGCGTAGCATCGTTGCAAACTTCGTCATTGAGCAGTTATTGCTTGCATGTGGGAGTTATTACGATCTTGGTGTTGAAGTCGAAACATTTCTTGAATATCCCTCCGTGGAATCGTCGTGGAGCGGTCGTTAACGAACATCGCCGCGATGCTAATATCCTTCAAGGAGACTATTTGTTCTTGACACTTCGACGTTCACTTTACTCATATATTTAAATTTTTGCCGCTCACGTTGGAAGCATTCCGGCAGCGGCCGAAATGCTCCGTTGGGTGTGCCCTCAGATCACGTACACCTCCTTCTTGTATAACTCAAGAAAAATCCTCACGAATGTACTTGTCCGCCGCTTATATACTCTCGCTTGTTTTCTTTTCCAGGTCATTCGCGATTGTTCCCTTTCAAAGATCACGTGTTTCCCTTAGGATTGGTGGAAATCTTGCCTGCTTCGGGTTGCCGAAATGTAACTGGTGCGTTCTCTGCCACACCCATGCGCCTGATTCGTTCCAGAGCGCTGATTGGCCGGCGGGATGTGTTCCCCTTCGAAGCTGAATCGTCCGGGCGTTCCCACGCAACGCATGTGTGTTGTGTGCTTGTGTTGTGTGTGTCTTGTGTTGTGTTGCCTAAATGTGTTTTGTGTGTTTATGTGTATACGCCTGCGCCAGCTCTCTCGTCGAACCGCTACCCACTTGAGCTCGACATATTTATAGCCAGACTCATGTCGAAACCTGAGAACAACGCCGTTCTTGTAGAGTTCTGCGGTTACAGCATCCTGTCCACTGTCCCTAGCTCAACAAGATATTGTATTTCCCCAAGTAAAGTATTTTTAAGTGAAGTCTTTCCTCAAATACAGTATTTCCCAAATTTCCCCGAGCAAAGTATTTCCCAACAAAGGTGAATTATCTCCTGAAATAAAGTATTTCCCAAATTTTCATACTTCTTCGAATCAAGTATTTCCCAAATTTCCCCGAGTGAAGTATTTCCCCACAAGCATAAGTCTGACAACAAGGAATTTGTATTCAAGAACATGATTTAACCCTTCTTCAAAGTAAAACTCCAACAGTTTGGGAGAAGTTTGCAGGAATGTATGTTGTCAGTACTCAGGAATATTAGTGAAATTGTCTTAGCTTGTTTTGTCACATAAGCAGGTGTCGGGTTTTCTCGCCGTTAGGTGGTTGAGTGTAAATATTAATTTGAACGGCAAAGAAAAACTCGATCAATTCTCGAAGCGTAAGGAAAAATTATGAGAGGGATAATGAAAAACGCATTGGAACTCAGCTTTTTCCAGGTGGAGTTTATTGGAAGAGGAAACCAGGAGAACTGGCTTGGATCTTGATCTCGGAGAGCTTGTCTAGGTGGGCAATCCTCGCCGGAGGACCAGGCTGGCGTTGACGACGGCCGGCACGCGATGGAGTAAGCAGGGTGAGTGAGTTGTATTTGGAATTTGAGTTTGGCAATTTGAGATGATTGAGCGCAGGTCAGTGAATTAGTTCAGGTAGAACTAAAGACTCCAAAATAAGGTGGGGTGTGAGTGAGCAAGTTAAATCAGGCTCATGTGAGCAGGATCAAGTCGGCACATTAGCAGATTAGCACATTAGCAGGGGAAAGTTACGTGACGTGCTCATATCAGTAGGAGCAAGTTTAGTATCTGCTTATGTGAGGATAGCAATCAGCATGGCACTCATAAAAAAAACCCAGGGAGATTAAATTTTGTGAGTGTTGCGTGTATGGCGATGATGTAGAGGTCGAGAATTTGCTGTAACACTGCTAAGTAGGGCGCCAAAAGTAAGAGTGGCTGTTTGAAAGAAAGGACGCGCAACTGCGCAGTGTTGCCACCAGAGGGCTTCTCTCTCGAAAAATGTCAAGTGTTATTTTTATTATTTCATGCATTTACGCAAAACTTCAATGATTACGAATTAGAAGTAGAAAATAATTAATAATAAATTAGAGTAATATTTTTAATGCTACTAATTAATTTATTTAAGTATGAATGGCAAATTTATAATTTTTACGCTTATGTAGCGGTATGCTACATTACCCCCCAAGGCGCAGACCGAAAGGTCCACCCGCTGCAATCATCTGTAGCGGGAAGGAGGGCGAACTACACGACCCTGCCGAGTTCGGCAATTGGCAAATGATACTGAGCGGGGAAGTTTCACCAAACGAGTCTGCAAGTTTAGATCGGCAAGAGTCCTAGGAACAGGAGTTACTGCAGCGGGCTCGTCTGGTCTCTCCAGACTTGTCGCTGTGTCAGTAAGAGGCCTAGAGTTAGAATCTACGACAGGGTTAGAGATAGGGTTTGAATGTACAGACACGTAGAAAGGGTTACACTCAAGTTGACTAGGCAACAAGGCAGCCAACTGAGGAAGCTGAGATGGTAGATATGATCGAGTCTCAGTGGGAAAGGAAATCTGCGGAGAGGATGATGAGTTATAAGTTACACTATGATCGGAAGTGTACGCGACTTTTAATCGCTCAATGCTCACAGGATCGTGCGAACCGAGTCTTTCGAGGATGAAATATTTTTGCTTGCGTTTAAGTACTTTGAATGGGCCATCATAAGGGCGCGTGAGTGTAGGTTTTATAGCATCATTGCGGACATACACATGTGTGCAGTCTTGCAGGGCAGAATCCAGTTTGTCCTGAGTCTGAGGCATTCGTGGAGCCACATACTTGATCTGACGCATGCAATCTTTTAGGCAGGTTACGTAAGCGGAACGGTCAGCGGATGAAAATTCAGGCAAAGGTTTTGGGTCAACAATGTCGCCGGGGAGACGAAGCGTTTTCCCGTACAACATTTCAGCCGCTGTGCATTGCTGATCCTGTCTGTGTAAATTTCGGATGCTAAGTAGTACTACTGGAAGTCTATCAGTCCAATCGTGACTGCAATTAAGGCAGCGCAAGGCAGACTTGAGGTCTCTGTGGACTCTCTCAATAAGTCCATTTGACTGCGGATGATACGCTGTAGTTGATGTATTTGCACACCCTAAGGCGGTGCTAAGCTCACTCCAGAATTTGGAGGTGAATTGTGATCCCCGGTCATGGGTGACACTTAAGGGAACCCCAAATCTAGAGATCCAATTTGACAAGAACGCGCGCGCTACAGTCTCAGTTTGTGTATCAGGAAGAGGGACAGCCTCAACCCAACGCGTGAACCTATCGATGATGGTCAACAAATAAGAATAACCGCGCGATACGGGCAAGGGACCCACCAAATCTAGGTGTACAGAGTCGAACTTGTGACCTGTGAATGCACAACTCTGCAGCGCTGCACGATTATGTTTCACCACTTTACTACTCTGACACGCATGGCAATTTTGCACAATTTGCTTGACCTCCTTACGCATCGCTGGCCAGACGTAACGATCAGAAATCAAACGCAATGTACGGTTAATACCTGGATGAGAGAGGGAATGGTAGTGGAGGACAGCTACTCTGCGGAGCGTCGCAGGAAGATACAAACGAGAAGGTCGCTCGGCATCACGGTACACGCCGTCAACCAAGGTTAGTTTTGGAGAGGAAGTGTTAGAGGGTTTGAGAAGGTCCTGAAGTTCAGGATCCTCCTTTTGCGCATTTGCAATGTTGCCGAAGGTGATTTCACCACCGGTTTGGACACTGCTTATTCTCGATAAGCAGTCAGCGACAGTATTGTCGAGACCTTTGATGAAGCGGATGTCAGTGGTAAACTGACTTATAAACGACAAGTGTCGAGCTTCCCTTGGGGAATGTCTTTCAGAAGGCATTTTGATCGCTGAGGTCAGAGGTTTGTGATCTGTGTAGATCACAAACTCCCTCGCCTCTAGAGCATAGCGAAAGTGTCTCACAGATAGGTAGATAGCAAGAAGTTCCCTACCGAACGCGCTATAACCACGCTCAGTGGGCGACAACTTTTTGGAAAAGAAAGCAAGAGGAGAGATATTAGTACCTACTTGTTGTTGCAACACAGCACCTACGGCGGTACTGGATGCGTCAACCACGAGACTAAAATCAGCATTAGCAATAGGGTAAGATAGTTCAGTCGCGGAAGCTAACTTGTGTTTGATGGTATCAAAAGATTTGCGCGCTTCTTCCGTCCATTTTACCTCGATAGATTTGCCTTTACGTTTCGGTTCGAGGAGGTCAGACAAGGGCGCTAAAGTTTGAGCACAGTTGCGAATGAAACGATGGTAGAAGTTAACAGAACCTAGGAACCTTCTGAGTTCCTTCTGGGTCTGTGGAAGAGGAAAGTTTTTGATCACTTCTACTTTGGAAGGCAAAGGTTTTAGACCTAGGCTAGAGATTTCATGACCTAAGTAAATCAGTGATGACTTTCCGAACTCACATTTTGCAGGATTTACAAGGAGTCCATTGTCGGACAATCTTTGAAAAACGACCCTAAGATGGTCTTTGTGCAACTCCGGGGTTGTAGATGCTACTAGGATGTCGTCTAGATAGACATAGGCGAAAGTGAGGTCAGAGAAAATTTCAGCCATGTGCCTTTGGAACGTCTGAGGAGCGTTCCTCAAGCCGTAAGGCATTTTTAAGAATTCGAAGAGACCGAACGGAGTGATTACCGCGGTCTTAGGAATCGCAGACTCATCCAAGGGAATTTGATGAAAGGCGGACTGTAGGTCTATCTTAGAGAAAATTTGTGCTCCCTCTAAATTTGCACTGAAATCATGCAAGTAAGGAATAGGATAGCGATCAGGTAGAGTAACGGCATTCAACCTGCGGAAATCCCCGCACGGTCTGAATTCACCGTTAGCCTTGGGTACTAGCAAAAGAGGGCTAGCCCAAGGACTTTTGGAGGTGCGTATGATGCCATTTTCGAGTAGCCTAGCGAATTCTTTCTTGGCTAAAGCCAATCGATCAGGCGGTAATCGCCTTGCTCGGGAATAGACGAGCGGTCCCGTAGTTTCTATGAAGTGCTTTGTGCTGGTTTGCATTTTTGTAGAGACTAAGTTAGAATTGGTTAGTGCAGGGTAATCTGCGAGCACTTGCTCAAACATGCACTCTTGTTTGAAAGCGATTGAGAAGGAATGCAAGACATTAGCTCTAGTTATGCTGCAAGCGGGAATTGAGATCTGTGTCTCCTCGTCCCTAATACACCTGTTCTTAATATCTACAATGATGCCAAATTTGGCTAAAAAATCAGCACCTATTATGGGCTCTTGGACTTCAGCTATCAAGAAGGTAAATCTGAATGTTCTCCTCAATCCCAGACTGCACTCTAAATTTCTCTCACCGTAACAAGGTATTGGCGTGCCGTTTGCGGCGCGTAATGTCGCCAACAAGGGGTTATTTTTATCTTTCACTGTGGTTGGGATAATTGATACACTGGATCCAGTGTCAATTAAAAATCGATACTTAGTGACGGGATCGTGAATGGTCAAGAGGCGAGTAGTCTGGGAATGAGGCAACGCAGTACTCGCTACTATGCGTCGCTGTTGGCGTTTCCCGAAGTCATTTCGGTATAACGAGGACAGTATCTAGAAGCACATTTGCGAGCTTGGTCACCAAATTTTATGTGGTACCAGCATAAATTGCTACTAGCATCACGAGAGCGCGACCTGAAGCGGCGGTCTTGATTTGACCTATCATAAGATCTACCTCTATCAAAGCGTTGAGGAGGAGGAGGAGGATAGTTAGAGTGATAGTCAGAGGGGTAGTCGTAGGCATTTTGGTGGCTTTGGAATCTCCCTGGGCCTTGCTGAATGTGAGCCACACTTTGACCTATTTGAAAATTTTGGAGAGCCTGCTTTATTTCAGCGATGTCCTGCTGCAGCTTATCTATTGTGGCTGAGGATTGATTAGGCGCCGTATTTGACGGGCTAAAAGTTGTAGCTGCTACATTCAGGGAAGCAACTTGTGGTTCTCGTGGCAAATTAAGATTGCGGATCACCGTTTCGGCGCTCTCCGCTAATTTTTCTAAAGTTTGCTCGGGCCCTGCTAGCGATAGAAATGGACGCACGTTAGGTGACAGCTTTGTCATGAAAACTTCCTTCAGAAATCCCTCAGCTACGGCAACACCCGTAGCGAGTTTTCGTAACTCTTTTACTAACGAAGTAGGAGAGAAAGAAACAGAGACAGATGGAATTGCTGAGGCGTCTACAAGACTACGGAATTTATCCGCATCGGACATCTGAAGCCTTGCTAAGATTTTGCCTTTCAAGATTCCGTAAGGATTATGATCTGGAGGGTTTTCTAAGATGTCATTAGAGTTATTTAGTAGTTTTGTGGGCGCAGCGCTCACAAGAGCATAGAATTTGTCTATCTCACTACTTATTTTATGGTACCTAAATACTGCTTCACACTGTTGAAACCAGGTGTGAGCGTCCTCCGGAATAAAAGAAGGGAGCCTAATGGGATTTGTGGGGGCTCGATCTTCATTATCTGATTCAGGCATGCTAGCGATCACTTTTGGGATGCAATTAATGATATCAGTGCCTAAGACTTGGAATTAAGTGGCAAGGGTTTGCGTTAATTCTTTACCTACTCAATTATTCAGATAAAGTTGCAACAGGAACAAGGAAATATTGAAATTGGAAACGAGAGGAGAAAAAAGTTTTTTATGCGGTATGCGGCAATTTGCGTAGGCACGAAAATAAAGCAGGTGAGAAAAATTATTTTTCTACCTACTCAATCATTCAATAACGTTGAAGAAAATGGAGGAAAAAATGGAGAAGGGAAACGCGAATTTTACGGTAGTCAGAATGCACGTAAGCACGGAAATAGGAAAAAAATATTTTCCCTACCTACTGAGGCACATGAAACAAACAAAGAAACAAGGACAGGATATTGCTGAAAAAAAATTTTGTTAGAGCTGCTCAGAGAACAATTAGCACGGTCAAAATCCACAGGAATCTCTCAAACTACTACGAAATGGGAAAATTTATCACTACAATGATACGCCAACATTATCCTCTCACAATCTCTCAAACACCTCGAGTTTAGTTTTTATTTTACGAGAATTTCCCGGCCGATGCACCAGTGTCGGGTTTTCTCACCGTTAGGTGGTTGAGTGTAAATATTAATTTGAACGGCAAAGAAAAACTCGATCAATTCTCGAAGCGTAAGGAAAAATTATGAGAGGGATAATGAAAAACGCATTGGAACTCAGCTTTTTCCAGGTGGAGTTTATTGGAAGAGGAAACCAGGAGAACTGGCTTGGATCTTGATCTCGGAGAGCTTGTCTAGGTGGGCAATCCTCGCCGGAGGACCAGGCTGGCGTTGACGACGGCCGGCACGCGATGGAGTAAGCAGGATGAGTGAGTTGTATTTGGAATTTGAGTTTGGCAATTTGAGATGATTGAGCGCAGGTCAGTGAATTAGTTCAGGTAGAACTAAAGACTCCAAAATAAGGTGGGGTGTGAGTGAGCAAGTTAAATCAGGCTCATGTGAGCAGGATCAAGTCGGCACATTAGCAGATTAGCACATTAGCAGGGGAAAGTTACGTGACGTGCTCATATCAGTAGGAGCAAGTTTAGTATCTGCTTATGTGAGGATAGCAATCAGCATGGCACTCATAAAAAAAACCCAGGGAGATTAAATTTTGTGAGTGTTGCGTGTATGGCGATGATGTAGAGGTCGAGAATTTGCTGTAACACTGCTAAGTAGGGCGCCAAAAGTAAGAGTGGCTGTTTGAAAGAAAGGACGCGCAACTGCGCAGTGTTGCCACCAGAGGGCTTCTCTCTCGAAAAATGTCAAGTGTTATTTTTATTATTTCATGCATTTACGCAAAACTTCAATGATTACGAATTAGAAGTAGAAAATAATTAATAATAAATTAGAGTAATATTTTTAATGCTACTAATTAATTTATTTAAGTATGAATGGCAAATTTATAATTTTTACGCTTATGTAGCGGTATGCTACACAGGTGCTTACTTATTTTTAAATTAAAAATTATGCTTCTTTAAAAATGTTAACTAAAAAGACAAATTTTATATTATTATTATATAAGCAAATGTTAGCATCATTACCACAACAAAGATGTTCCAAGAGAGGATGGATAAAAGCACCATTTAGTATGGAGTTAAGCAAATGCAGAATCTATGCACAAGGTGCATAGAAACAGTAAGCTAAGAAAGAAGATCGTCAAACAAGAAAAAGGTGAAGAAAAAAGTAGTAGGTGCTGAAAAACAGAACAGCAGTAAACCGAAAAAAGATAGTCCATAACAAAACAAAAACTTATTCAATTTTAAGAAAAGGAAAGCCTACCTAACTTTTAGCTTGGGCCCTCACATAGTCAGGGGGACTATGTGAAAAGATCATCAACTAAATCATGAAAACTTATAATTACCTTAAATAGTCCATCCTCCATGATTCCATCGATGAACTATGAAGTTAGATTGAGGCTCCTCTCCCACCAGGGAAGAATTTCAGGGAACGTTTTTATGCCTGGACACAATGGCAACCTGGAACTTGATGTAGCAATCCAAGGAATTTCTGTGAACTATTTTGAGGTACCTAATATAAAAAGTTGGCACGATAAATTGGAACAAATATAACTTAAAATTAGTTTATAAAAGGTTTCATCATAAAAATTACAGTTATTATATACATTTTTCCTTTTATACGTGAAAGAATAAACGTAGACTGGATCGAGTGATAGGAGCGTTGCACACCTCCTCACACCATGTTGGTTAATGACCTGATGAGCGAGACCGCGCCGATGAATGAATGCTTTCCAAGGAAACATCATTCTTTGTATTAAAAGACATTTTTATACCATATATCTTGCTTTAAATGGCCTTCAAGTTATTTCATTGGAAAAAGAAAACTTTCAGCTTTGAGGAAAGGTAAATTTTTTAGTTAAAAACCTATTCAAAGTAATAGTTATTCATTATTGTTCCCCGTGAACGAGACGGGGAAGAATACCGTAATGCTATTCTTACAAGAATGATTCGCTATTCGGCCTTGTACAAGACACAAATTGAGCTCGTTAATGAGAAATAAACTTCCGAGAGTTTCATTTTCTCCGGAGCGCTGTTCCTTCCGCGCCGCAGCTACCTAGCAGCTGTATGCATGGTAGAGTATACTTGCTGTTGAATAATTATATGGTTATTCCGTTTTTCCTTTAGAGTGCGTAAATATTCACATATTTTGGTTTGTCTTAGAGTAAGTTGTATGATACTCTTTATAAATTTCGTTTTTAATTAATCACGTCATGGAGTCAAAGAAAACCAATTTCTGCTAACCAATTTGGTGGCTTGAAATCAAATATTAAGCATTAGGGCTAAAAAATGTAATGTGAGCAAAGCTTGACATTTGAAATGACAGTGGGTGTCATGAACAGGTATTTGGGAATGGTTTTCTTTTGTTGTTTGTTAATGTAATTAATTATGAAACAATCATCGTAAAACAAAACATTTAACATGACACTCTGGTGTTCAGTAATGCCAGTTGATACATGTAAGTTACGATAACATATTTCAAAATTCAATTTTGAATGTTGTGCAAAATTTCCTACATTACAGTTTTTTGTTCTTGTTCAATGCCAAAGGAGAAAAATTGTTTGAAAAAATACAATTAATGACTCTAAACATGTTTCGCAATTTGTGGAGACATTGAGTGTTCCATTTACAATTGCAACCAGTGCTCTGATATTTAAGTGACCACTGACCAACCCATCCGCAGTCATTGCGCTGACGCTAATCATTTATAAACCGTGTCATTAAACTTTTGAAGGTTGAAAAGTGTGGGTGCGCTGAAGCGTTTCTAGTCACTTTTATTCTGATTCGGTGAGTTCGCCAATTGTAGTTTTTTACCTCTTTTATTCGTAAGTAACCAATGTTTTAAGAAGGTATTCGGCAGAATGTGCAGCAGTTGTGTAACTAGTTTGAAGATTTGTAGTCTTTATATAAGTAAATACACATGCCGGTGTCTTGCTTAACATTCTGAGGAACACAAAATTATTATTCATTATTATTATTTTACCTGTTACTTACGCAATACAAATGAGGTTTTGCTTGCTAGTTATTTCAATTCCTGTGAAATATTTTAACAAGATTTGAATGAAATATTATCGCGTAAAGGGCCTGTTAGAAAAACACGCAACTAACTCATTATTTGTTGAGAATTACCGTGTGCGCATCTCAGGTACTTGTCAGTTTGCACTTTAAAGGCTTTCAGCTGACCGGGGGCGGAGGAGGAAGCTATGTCGGTGAGATATTTTTATATATTCAAAAGGAAGAAAAGGAAAAAGAGGACAAGAGGCTTAGAGGCTTAATATTTACCTTAACACGACGGACTTGAACTGTACTGTGTACTCGTCCTGTGTACCTTAATGGAGTAACGTGGAACAACAGAGTGCTGCACTTCGCCTGTGCATTCGACAACATTCTCGCAATCTTGGTCCCTTTCTTTGACCGTACTCTTGATTTGGTTTGTGTGAATGTGTGTTTCATGTTTATTTTGTTCAACTAGCCTTTCAGAGCGGTATTAATAATTCCTAGGCTTTCTAGCCGCCTCTAACATTACTTACTTACTAAACGGTTCTGTCGAGCCGTACTTACTTATCGGTTCTGTTGAGCCGTACTTACTTACCGGTTCAGTTGAGCCTTACTTACTTACCGGTTCAGTTGAGCCTTACTTACTTATCGGTTCAGTTGAGCCTTACTTACTAATCGGTTCGGTTGAGCCGTACGTGCTTACTTGCCGGTTCTGTTGAGCCGTACTTACTTGCTTGCTGGTTCTGTTCAGCCGTACTTACTTACTTGCCGGTTGTGTTGAGCCGTACTTACTTATTTGCCGGTTCTGTTGAGCCGTACTTACTTACTTGCCGGTTCTGTTGAGCCGTACTTACTTACTTGCCAGTTCTGTTGAGCCGTACTTACTTACTTGCTGGTTCTGTTGAGCCGTACTTACTTAGCTGTCAAGCTACGCTTGTGTATTAAGAGCCCGTTGGGCCATCCTTAAAAACGTTAACTCTTATTGATGCTTGCTCTGAATGGCATTCTTCCACTATCGTCTATTCGTTATTTTTCGATCTCTCACCTAACCTCTTTCTAAAAGAAGCTCCAATGGCTTCACTGGGGAAGTAATTCCTTAGGTGAGGGTTATCAGGACTTCACTTATTTTGAACTTAGATTTGTGCTCTACATTCCACTGTTATTGAAATAACTGAAAGAAACTTGCTAGTTTTGGGTATTTCGCAAGCTTACTACCGTTTACTTTTGCGCAGTATACCGCAACTACCGCCGGGTCCGGTCTGCTTCCAACCCGACAGCAGATGAGGGCGTCAATTTGGCCCCGCTAAATTCTTGTTGAGCGCCCATCTGACTCCTAATTTGTCCGAGGTTCCTACCCTTCTGGAGGTACCATTCAATTCTTGAAAACGGTACCTCCACTCTCTCTCCAAACACTCGCAAGCTAGGAGGAAGCAAGGCCTCATCAACCAATTTCTGAACGGAATTCGATTCCATTCCTGCCTCAATCATTGTAAAACTTCTACGTTCTTGTCTTCGTTTACGTTACCAAATTAAAAACTTTTGAAAACCTTGCAGTGTGTGATTTCCTTACATATTGTCAGTCATAGTAGTTTGAGTTACATCGAAACAGCGCTTCATTGTAAGAAAATTAATTTTAGAGATAAATTTTCCATGCATTCTCTATAGTTTTTCTTTGCTATGAGAAGATTAACTGTGCATAAGAGTTTGATTTTAAAAAAGGTAATTTTTGACGTTTGGTCCTCAAGAAGCTCTTGTAAGTAACAGCTTATATGTCAATAACACAGTATCAATTTTTTGAAATAAATGCATATATTTTCAAATTTTGTAGTGTTTCACACATTGACGAGAGAAAGTTCAGAACTTTTGAAGGATTTGTCCGGATTTGCGAGAAGAAAAATATTTAATGAAGGCATTTACGGATGCTTTATTTCCAATTTTAAGCCTGATCCATATCACCTTGTACATTGGATTTTTAAATGCCTTATAACTAGTGATGCTAAAAAAACGGTTTTATTTGATTGCGTTTTTTTTTGCAGAAAAAACGTGTTTTTTGTATGTTTTTTTTTGTTTATTTGTTTATTTTTGCATACCTAAATTTTGTTAAGTATATGTCTGGGTTTTTTTTGGACACCTAAAATATATTAATATCTGTGTTTTTAGTCATTTTGTTGTTATAAAAACATCAAAAAGAAACCATACAGTAAAAGTGGTGGCAGATAACCCACAATTACCTAGAGGCGTCTAAGAGGAACAGCAGGAGCCACAGAACTTATATTGATGGAGTCAAAATTCAGAGCTCACCATCTCTACTATGTCTGATTTTATTTTTATGTGACCAAAAATCAGACTTTGCAGAGATAATAAGCTCTGAATTTTGACTCCATCAATATAAGTTCTGTGGTAAGTTCTGTGGCTCCTGCTGTACCTCTTAGACTCCTCTGGATAATTGTGGGTTATCTGCCACCACTTTTACTGTATGGTTTCTTTTTTTTTGTTTTCAGTACAAAAAAATGACAAAAAACCATAGATATTAATATACTTTAGGTGACCAAAAAAATATGCTGTTTTTTTAAAACATGTTTTTTTACAAAAAATTCTGACTAATATAAATGAATATTAATATATTTTCTGTTACCAAATATAACAATGCTGTTTTTTTTACAAAGAATCATGACTAAAAAACAATATATTTTGTGTGACCTAAAAAGCCCCATGCAGTTTTTTTTTAAACATGTTTTTTTACTAAAAAATCATGACTGAAAAAACATGAATAATATATTTATGAGACCAAAAAAATGTTTTTGTACTAAAAAATCATGACTAAAAAACATGAATATATATATGAGACCTAAAAAACCCCATGCTGTTTTTTAAAAAATATGTTTTTTTTACAGACAATGATGTATAAGAAAACCTGGATATGAATATATTTTATGCGACCAAAAAACCATGCTGTTTAATTTTATATATTTTTCATAAAAAATCATATCTTAAAATCATGGATATTAACATATTTTATGTTACCAAAGGTGAGATGCAGAGGTGAGATGTGCGTTGGATGAAATGAAAAATGGGAAAGCTCCAGGTTTGGATGGCTGCACGGTTGAATGTCTAAAGAAAGGAGGAAATGTGGTTATAGAATGGTTGGTGTGTTTATTGAATGTGTGTTTCGAGGCTAGTAAAGTGCCGGTTGATTGGAGTAGCGCGTGCGTAGTTCCGTTGTACAAGGGGAAAGGTGACAGGTATGAGTGCAGTAATTCTAGGGGTATAAGTCTACTGAGTGTTGTTGGGAAGCTGTATGGAAGAGTGTTAATTGGAAGAGTGAGAGTGTTGACGGATCGTGTGCTTGCTGAAGAACAGTGTGGTTTTAGGTGTGGTAGAGGTTGTGTGGATCAAATGTTTGCTGTGAGGCAGGTGAATGAAAAATGCTTATTAAAGGGAAAGGATGTATATTGGGCATTTATGGATCTAGAGAAGGCATATGACAGAGTGGATCGCGAGGCTCTATGGCAAGTGGTAAGTTTGTATGGAGTGGGTGGGAGACTGTTGAATGCGATCAAGAGTTTCTACATTGATAGCAGAGCATGTGTGAGAGTAGGGAATGAGGTGAGTGAATGGTTCCCAGTTGTGACAGGTGTGAGACAGGGATGTGTGATGTCGCTGTGGTTGTTTTAGTTGTTTATGGATGGTGTGGTGAGAGAAGTGAATGCCAGAGTGTTGGGAAAAGGTGTGCAGTTGGTGGGACGAAATGGTATGTATTGGGAAGTGTGTCAGCTGTTGTTTGCAGATGATACAGCGCTTGTAGCTGATTCAGAGGAAAAACTGAGGAGACTGGTTGCAGAGTTTGGTAGAGTGTGCGAAAGGCGGAAATTGAGGGTAAATGTGAATAAAAGTAAGGTGATGAGATGTTCAAGAGGTGGAGTGTTTGGAACTTTGGATGTGAGGTTGAATGGGGAAGTTTTAGAGGAGGTAGAACATTTTAGGTACCTCGGGTCGGAGGTGACTGTTAAGGATAGTATGGAAGTAGAAGTGAAGTATCGAGTGAGTGAAGGTTGTAAGACATTGGGTGCAATGAGGAAAGTTTTTGAATGCAGGAGTTTGAGTATGAATGCTGAGAGGGGACTGTATGAAAGTTTGATTGTGCCAGTTTTGTTGTATGGAGCAGAGTCCTGGGGGTTGAGAGCAGCTGAGAGGAGGAAGTTGGATGTGTTTGAGATGAAGTGTTTGAGGAGCATGTATGGAGTAACTAGAAGAGATAGGATCAGGAATGAGTTGGTTAGGGGGCAGACGGGTGTTATCAAAAAGTTGAGTAGGCGAGTGGATGAAAGAGTGCTTGGATGGTTTGGGCATGTTGAAAGAATGAATGTTGAGCGGCTGGTGAAAAAGATATATACGTCGGAAGTGAGTGGTCTTCAAGCGCAAGGTAGACCACAGATGAGTTGGATGGATGGGGTGCGACGTGCTTTGTATGAGAGGGGTCTGACTGTGGACGTGGCGAGAAGAATGGCTGCGGATAGAAGTGAGTGGGGGCAGTGTATAAGGAGGTAATTTTATTTTTTTACGCGTTACTGGAAGCTGCCCGCGTGTGATGGGGTTGACCTGTCATGTGCGGGGGGAGGGGCTGCACTCAATGAAGCGGTCGGGGTAAACCAGCTGTGGCTGTCGGGCCTGACTGTGGAAGGTGGTTGTGCTGGGCTGCTGCTGATCCTGGCAGTTCAGGTGCAGCCAGTGCTGCCTCTCTCGCCTCCTAGTGACTAAGTGTGGTGATTGTGGCTGCTGTCGGCTACCCTCCCATAGGGAGGATAAGCCCGGTATATGTATGTATGTATGTATGTTACCAAAAAAATCATTTTTTTTTTAAATGTTTTTTTTATTAAAAAGTTATTATTATTCATTTTTTGGTCACGACTTCTTTGTAAAAAAAACACTCCCTCAGGGGGATACAATTATTGTATCTATGGGAACTAGCGCTCCCAAGGGGACAATGTGAGGGCCCAAGCTGAGAGTTAGGTAGGCCTCCTTTTTGTTGAAATAAAATGTTTTTGTTATGTTGAGGACCACCTTTTTTCGGTTCACTGCTGTCCTGTTTTTCAGCACCTACTACTGTCTTCTTCAACTTTGATCTTGTTTCATAATCTTCCTTCCTCTCTTTGGCCGCATTTTTTGCTGGGTAGGGAGGCTAAAACTAATGACTAATCTAATCTGTAAAAAAACATGGATATTAATTTATTTTATGTGACCAAAAAACCATGCTTTTTGAAAAAAGATTTTTAAAAAAAACATGAGTGTTATTAAATTTTATCTGACCAAAAAAACATGACCTGTTAAAACCATGTTTTTTTCCCAAAAAGTCATTAATATCCATGTTTTTTAGTCATGATTTTTTTGGTAAAGAAAACATGATTTAAAAAAGACAGCATGGTTTTTTTTTGGCACATAAAATAAATTAGTATCCACATTTTTTATTCATGATTTTTCTGTAAAAAAGATGTTTGTCGAAAAAACAGCATGGTTGTTTATGGTAAAATAAAGTATATTAATAGCCGTGTTTTTTAGTCATGACTTTTTTGTAACAAAACTATTCAAAAAACAGCATGGATTTTTTGGTCACATAAGATATATTGATATCCATTAGAACCATACCAGGTCTTAGAATAAAATATCCACAAAGAATCTATTCACTCTATAAAACCTTTCGGAGACTAGCTCCATCCTCAGTGAGTCATTCAGTCAAATGTTTTTCAAAGGAACAGTGAAAATTCATTGTCTATTTCAACAAATTTTACTGAATGACTGAGGATGGAGCTGGTCTCCGAAAGGTTTTATGGAGTGAATAGATTCTTTGTAGATATTTTATTCTAAGACCTAGTACAGTTCTGATGAACATGATTTCAATATTAACAGCATTCTTTGTTTATAAGTTTCTAAAGACAATTCGATTAAAGAAAAATAACTTTCCTGATATTTATATCCGTGTTTTTTAGTCATGATTTTTTTAAAATGTTTTTTAAGAAAAACAATTTTTTTGGTCCCATAAAATATAATAGCCTTGTTTTTTTGGTCAAGATTTTTCTGTTGAAAAACAATGTTTTAAAAAAACAGCATTGGATTTTTAAGGTCAAATAAATATATTAATATCCATGGTTTTTATTCATTATTTTGTATAAATAACATGTTTTTTTTAAAAAACAGCATGGTTTTTTAGTAACATTTCTATCAATGACCATAAGTAAAGATATGTTATTATAACACACCATTTTGGAAGTTGAAGGTCATTCACATGTATTGGAAAATAAATGAAATATCAAAGCATGAAACTGCAGAAAATAAAAAATTTCATAAAACCATGGAAAACCACCAATTAAGAAGTATGCTGTTTTATTTTGTAATTTGACATGAAAACAAATAATGTAATGTGGTTCTTTTTCTTGCTGAGTTATTTTCAGACAAAATATTAAAAAAAAACCAAAATATCCACATTTCTTTTGGCCACGGTTTTAAAAAAAACGTGTTTTTTTAAAAAACGGCATGGTTTTTTTTTTGAGTCACATCTCTACTCACAAGAAAGTATGGATTAGTTAAATGAAAACAGCACCAAAGAAAAATCTGTATTAACTACATATGCTAAGAAATATTTTCTGAAAACAACTTTTGTGATGGAAGTTCTGGAAATCAACCCCTGTTTGCAGTAAAGTTTAAGGTTTTAAGTTTAAATAGGGACATAGATGTGGTATGATCCACCAGTCCCTTGCCTGTATTTGGGAATAGGGTGGTGCAATCCACCTGTTTTCTCAACTCATGCTACATTTGTGCTGAGTAAAGTGTATTGTTTGTAGTATTGAATCATTGCCCAATTTCTTATTAATAATTTTTGTATTGGTTTGTAATTTTATAGCAGCATTATTTACTGGTTACCAAAACTCAGCATTTTCCATTTCTAGTTGTTAGGTTTTTTAATGACTGTAGGATGGTTATTCTCTATCACAACCAGGGCTGGAGAATCAGTGTAGAGTCTTTGTTGGAGCTTTTATGGAGCTTTCAGAGTTAAAGTTGGGAAAAAGTGACTGACTTCATTGTTAAATAAAGAAAAAATAAATTTAAGAAAATGCTAAAGATGCTACAGCCCCACTATTGTGGTACAAAATATTAATACTTATTTTATGACTCTTTTAAAAGTTTTGTAGAAGGAACTTTGTAAATACTAATGTTTGAAGCCACTTCTGTGGTGGATCAGCAGTTGATCTGCCTTGATAGGTTGGATCATATTCCCAAATATTCCAGGCTAGCAATTTTGTGAGAACATTTCTCTCAAGTGATCTAAATTTAAAACAGAAATACTTACTATGTGAAATATTTAAAAACAATTCCTACCCTCACATTCATGTCGGGGATATTATCTGATTTGTTTTCATGAAAAAACTGTTCAACATTGATGAAAAAAATATGTTAAAAATCATTAATTGACTGATAGGCACCTCAACCATACATGAGGGAGAAAATTATTGAAACAACCAATCTGCCATTTTAGAATCAAGAAAAATGCTCATGAAAAGCAGCTTTTAGTTGTTACAAAAATTAGGATTTAATTTTTTTTCTATTGCCCTCACCTATTTCCATTACATATTACTTCATGAAATTTTTCTAAGGATCTGTATTTGCCTGCCAAAGCAGATATTGTTCTTTATCAAAAAATTTCCATTTTTTAACATACCCACTTTTAAGTAAGTTAAAAATCTTGCTTTATTAACCAGTAATGCCTATTGATGTAAAGGACCCCCTCAGGGGGATACATCTGTTGTATCTATGGGAATTAGCACTCCCAGGGGGACTATGTAAGGGCCTGAGCTAAAGGTTAGGTAGGCTTTCTTTTCGATAAAATAGAATAGGTTTTTGTTTTGTTATGGACCATCTTTTTTTGGTTCACTGCTTTCCTGTTTTTCAGCACCTACTACTTTCTTCTTCAACTTTTTCTTGTTTCATGATCTTCTTTCTTAGCTTTCTGTTTCTGTGCCCTTTCTGCATAGATTCCACGTTTCTTTAACTCCATACTAAATGGTGCCTTCTTCCTTCCTCTTTTTGGATAGCCTTTGTTGCAGATAGGGAGGCTTAAACTAACTAATAATCTAATTGATGTAAAGGACACTTATAAACAAGTTATAAGAACCAACATAATTAGCAGGATCTATTGTCACCATGAGTCCTGGGTGAAAGAACAGTGCAGCTACAATTCAAAACTCAAAAGATTTTGAAAATTTCAAATAAATGCGCCTACTCCAAAAATAGTGGAGTATTAAATCGTATTGCAACCAACGCCGGCACCAAAATTAGAATTAGTAACTCTCCACTTGAAAAACTTTGTTGATGTATAGATTTGTAAAATGCCAAAAAGTTGGAGAAAAATTGACCATCTCCCTAGCCCTAATCACAACTGGTATATAGTAGTGCTAGCAATTGTAGCTACATGTGTTGGTAGTAGGACCAGCCATAGTTCATTTTCAAACAATCAAAGGTCTTTCCCATCCTCCGACAGTGGAATGAAGGGAATAGTAAGTTATGCAAGCACTGTGACATGAGTAGAAGAAACAGGAGAAAATCTAGTTTTGCTGTGTATGACAAGGACATGTGGTATGCCAGATGTGTTGAAAGTAATTCTGGTTTGCACTCTGTTGTATGGCTGAATGATGAATGGCCTGTTGTTGATGCAGTGAAAAATTTACCTACAACTGTATGGAGTAGGGAACAGAAACTTAGCAAACCCTGGGCCTAATGGTCTGCCATTGTTACTGGTCAGTTTTGTATGGTTATTCTTCATGCACTATTGGTTGTGGCTTTGTGTATTCTATGGAAATGTTTTTGTCATGTATATTTTGTGTATTTTTTAGTGCCAGCCTGAACATTTGTGCACCTGCTGCTGGTTTTGGGTGCCACATAATTGTGCTTGAATTAGACTTGAGCCCAAGTGTCCAATTTTGTTCCATTCCGCATTCCTCTGAGGTGAGTCGAATGTTTTTCTTATTAAGTAGCTTGTGTGCTTTGAATATTATGTTTATGTATGTATTTCCCCTGTATTATGTTTATTTCCTTTTATATGCAGTTGTATTTTTCTTTTATAATTGATTGAGTTGATTATAATTGCATAGTTGGCACTTATCCATTTATGAGATTATTATTTTTTTTTTCATTATGCTTGGTTGTATTTATTTTTAACTTGCCTCTCCACCTGTAAATGAATGCATGGAAGTTTCCACAAAAGATTCTTTGCACTATTTCTCTAAAACTCTCAATGTGACGGAGATCAATGAAGTATTGTAGGAAATTTTGACCTTTTAACATCATGCATGAAGATAGTTTTGACAAGTGCAAAAACACAGCAAAATCAATAACACAAAACAACAAATGAATACCTGAAATATGCACATATACCCTTATTATTCTCTCTACTTAACATTATAAATCAGTTGAAAAGACAGGAACAAACAATCTATTCAGACTGGTATAAGTAGGATGTAACAAACATTCAAGATTTGTGGCAACACCTACAGCCTAACACAATAATGTAGTTTACAGTGTCCATTCAAGTATGGTTCTTGCCATTGCTTATCCAATATAAATTGGCTACTCTATTTACATGTATAGATATGAATGGGGGCTTTTTGCAAATCTGAATCATAAAGAAATGTGTGAGGAGGTGCATCTTTTATGACATCATGTGTAGTGATGTACCGATGTATCGGTATCGGTATCGGCAGTATCGGCCATTTTTAGTGGTATCGGTATCGGCAAAATCCGGCCGATACTTTACCGATACTTTCCAAAAATAGGTATTTTATCATTGAAATGAAAGTCATAAATAATGAAAGTAAAAGTATTTACCCTAATAATACCCGTTGTGTGTTTATTTATAAATTTATTTGGTCTCCGCGTTGTATGAGTTTGCGCTATCATGGAGACCGAATTCATCAGTGTAACATTAAAAGATGGCGTTTCCATGCATTTAAATATTTGACATTTTATCAGGAAAGGTTTTGTTAGGATAGGATAGGTTAGCTTAGATTAGGATAGGCTAGGTTAGCACAAGTTAGGAAATACTGTCAGAATTTTTTCTCGGGTCCGCCTAGCTTAACGATGACATTGTCCATGAAATCTTCACGGGTCCTGCTACTATCTAATAATACCCTTGGTTTATTTGGAGTCCGCTTCTTCCATTTTCTTTGTCACGCTCATGAGGAGAGTTATAGTGACCGTATCTGTGATACGAGTTTCACCAGTGCGTAAGTACAAGAATATTTTTCATCACGAGAGCTGTTAGGATGAATACATTCGTTGGGCACCACATCTGGAAAATTTGTTCAAGAAAGTTAGCGAATCCCGTAATTTTTGACGGGCTGTGCGTATTTGTAATAAAATAAAGAGCCTTTTCATACCTAGTATATTAGATAGCTAACTGTTGAATTATAGCGTTTAATCAGGCCCGCTAATTGAATTCACTACTTTGAATTCCCGATGAGTCACGGTCATAACTGAAAGCTATGTAGCATGAATAGTTAAACCCTGTAACGACATAAAATTATTATACTTTTACGACTAAACCTTTATAGTTTGACCTAATGTCCATATCTTAAAGTATGTGACAGGCTAACAAAAACTAAACCAATGTAATAAACTTGAAGGTGCATTTGAAATTTTTTGTGAATTTAATAAAGAAATTGCCGAAAATTCTATTTTAATTTAGCTTGTAAATCGCCAAATATTACGAAGCTAATAATTTATTGTAACTTAGCATGCATATCACCGTTCATTACGAATCTTGCGTTTTTCTTCTATGTTAAGATGTTTGAACAATTCACGAACAATCTTATAGTTGAATACATCTGAACGGGTCAGTTGATTGCTTTCATCGCAACTTGATGAATTTAAAAACAAGGAAAATTCCAAGGAACTTAATCATATTTACTAGGAATACGTTTCGGAGTCCAGCTCCATCATCAGTTCGTAAAATTAAAATTCATTATGACTACAATGAAAGAAAAAATAAAATGTTGGATACAGTCATTAAAGAAAATCACGAAAACAAAAAAAAATCAAAACATGTCCCAGTGAAAATAAAATTGACATGATCTACTTCCAATTTACGATGGATAGGAACTGTCAGAATTGTTGAGGGCCAGTTTTCGTTTATAAATATGTAGCGACTCTGAAATTCTGAGGTCACATGTAGTTGAAGCCGAATCTAAGATTTTGAAGTCCGCAGAGGATATCGGTTCGTTGCATTTTACTGCGTGATTACGTACGAATCGTGCGAATTGATTCCCCGTGCGGAAGCTTCAACCCCGATGTTCGGCCATTCTGATATAAAAATTTTGTGCCGTAATGTTGACGTACGATGATTTGCACTGCACACAACTGTAAGAATAAATCAGAAAGGCTCTTTCTCCATCAAAAGCGTATCCTTGTACCAGAATTGTATAATTTTATGGTTGCTTCATTTTTCCGGTACAAGGATACGCTTCCGATGGAGATGCGAACCTTGATTTCTGATTTATTTTTAACAGTTATACAGTTGTGTGCAGTGCACATCATCGTAAGTCGGCATGACGTCACGAAATTTTTATAACAGAATGGTCGAACATTAGGGTCGAAGCTTCCGCGCGGAGAACTAATTAGCTTACTCCTCACACTCCGCGGTACGTAATCCCTCAGTAAAATGAAACTAAATCTTAGATTCGGCTTCAACTACATGTGACCTCAGAATTTTAGAGTCGCTACATATTTTTAAACGAAAACCGGCCCTCAACAATTCTGATAGTTTCTACCCATTAGAAATTGTCACTAAATATTAATCTTGTTGATTTTAGTTTTTCTGGGACATGTTTTAATTTTATTTTTATTTTCTTGATATCCTTTAATGACTGAATCTAACATTTTGCTTTATCTTTTATTGCAGACATAATGATTTGTAAATTTACGAACTGATGATGGATCTGGACTCCGAAACGTATTCCTAATAAATATGATCAAGTTCCTTGAAATTGTCGTTTTTAAATTCCTCATCTTATAGATGGTTGCGTGTTTGCGGATATTTTCGGTTTCGGGGCTTATCGAATTTTACTATTTTCTTTCGCCAAAGAATGTACTCGTATTTGGTGTGAATAACACAAAAATGACAATCCTTTTTTGGAGAAAATATTGTTTTGGTCCACTTTTGGAGCCAGTTGCTATTATAGCTAGTCTACATTACGTTGCAATACGATTAGAAGCACATATCTATTGCATGGATTTCATTTTGTTGTTTTTCTCAACAATTTAGTTAACATAGCCAGAGTATTTTATTTTTCACAATCGGAAACTTTTTTGTCAATATTTTTGTATTATTAGATATGTTAGCAAATAATTTTATTATAACTCCCATGTTGGAGTTATAATGGTTTTATTTGATACAAGTGTGCACGGCCAGCCAAAAATGGGATTCAATACTATTCATGAACGAATTTTCAAGATGTAGATAAGCAAATACAGTATATCCATCCTAACAGTACCCGTGATGAAAAATATTTTTGTAATTGCGCACCGTTGAAACTCGTATCACAGATACGGCCATTATAACTATCCTTATGAGCGTGGCAGAGAAATGGAAGAAACAGATACCAAACAAATAAACCAAGGGCAAGGGTATTATTAGGTAGCAGCATGACCCATGGAAATGCCGAGGACAATGTCATCGTTAAGCTAGATGGACCCATGGAAAAATTCCGTCAACATTATCTAACCTATGCTATCCTAATTCAATGTCGTTGTAATGTCGTGCGCTAGCGGAATTGATCTTCGCTTCGGCACGCCATTGAACGGAACTCGGTAGGACGACCAAAGGGAAACGAGGTCTCTCAGGTTTTTTAGTTCTTATCCCCTGGTTCCGTAAATCTGCACAGACAAGTATGATTCAGACTCGGACCAGGAATTGCTATAAATCCTAATTTAAGATCGCAGTTGATTGATCAATTAAATGTATATGGTGCTGCATAACGAGGAAGGAATCTCTTACTTCTTGAGCAAGACGCAGAGCACGGCTAAATAATGTTAGAACTAGGTATGATATTCTAGTGACGGAAGGGCAATAAGAGTGGTCACGAGGCATAGTCATGGGAACAACATAGCATAATAACATCTCATGACTCAATTATTATCATTCTATAGGAAAGTTTTAGCCTCCCTTAACCACGAAAAAGATGTTCCAAGAGAGGAAAGAAGAAGGCACCATTTGGTGTGAGGTTGAGGGAACGCGGAATCTATGCACAAGACACAGGAATAGCAAACTAGGAGATAAGTTCACAAAACAAGAAGGGTTTCAGTTGCATTGACAGGGAAGAGAATAAGTCCTTAGTCGATGAACACATTATCAAGAACACCCTGCCGAAGACACACGGCTGGAAACACATTTAGAAAGAACACATTTATGATACGCACACGAATATTGTAAAAACTCGTGTCACTAACGCCAGGCAATAATACGTGAATCACTCGTTTCGCCCAATGTTCAAAGTGTCTTTTTGAGGAAGCATAAAAGAATATATACCTGAATACACATCCGTATCTAGCAAATTTAACACAGCGGTCACTAGTTGATAAGCACTTTATTTGAACAAAAAGGTGGACGATCGCGCAACAAATGTATAGTCTTTGCATGAATGCCTCACGATAATAAAGAGATGGCGAGTTAGGTTACGTTACAGGTTGAGAGAGAATACTTTAAAATACTTACAGACGATGGGGAAAGGTCCCTCACTTTAGACCTGGAGCAGCTTATTCTAGGACATAAAATAATTGATTGCTCTGTCTTGTACTTCACCCTATCTGTGGAAAAAGAGACAGCAAAATTAGGTCTCTAAAGCAGGGCAAGTCACTCAGGTTATCAAATCAACCATTATCAATAAATTCTATTATAAAAAAATAAGAGAGGCAAGTACACGTTTGTCAACGTCGCTTTGAAAACACAAATCATATGAGCTAGTGGTATCAAATTTCTGCGCCTATTCTCAGTCTACTGAATGCCGTAACTTTAGGCTTCCACCTTACTGACTGGCGCAACTTGCCCAGCACAGCTCATAGGTAAGAAGCCAATCAACTAAATTTATTTTACTTTGCTTCACATTCTTCTATTAATGAATGTTATAAATAATACAAAGACAAAAAATAATACAAAGGCAAGAAAAATCATGTTTCCAAGTTGGTACAAGTCTGGCACGACGTAAATAATACAAAAAGAAAAATCGTGTTCCCAAGTTGGTACAAGTCCAGCACGACGTGCCATGAATTTTTCAATATCAACAACTGATGTCTAATCCATGGAGGAACCACCATAGTTTTTATTTTCAGTACACAAATCTTTCAATAGTGAAGCAGTGGTTGGTTTGTATTATCAAATAAATATAAAATTGTGCTATTTTGTGTTAATCTATGAAATGTAATAAACTTCAAATAATCCTCTGTGTCAAATTAAAAAGCATTGAAATGTCAGTCTCTCCATGTTGCATTTACTGCCTATGACACTGTTTACAATATTATATATGACAACATAGCTTACATGGCTTGGCTATTATGCAAATGTTGCTGAGCAAAAAAAAACATTTGGACATTAATACAAAATCACTTGGGGCAGTGAAATAGAGATAGGAACGTTCATCAGTTAAATCACACGTTTTCTGAACCTGTCTGATACTCCAACTTTTTCCATCTTGAGCTGTTATACTTAGCATGAGAATGCACATATCAACCTAACCTCAGGGTTAAATTGCTCGACGGACAAATCGGTAAAATCACAGTGTTCAGCTAAAATACCGTTAAACTAGAGTCTGACTAATTCCCAGCATTACACTGCAGCTTACTGGCTACACCGAAAGAAAACACCAGACATTACAGCATTGTAACGGCTAGTCTGACTCAATGTAGGTGGGTTTGCCGGCCGCCAGAAGCATCCTCGAATACTCTAGAAACCGGCCGTTCACCGCTATCGAACACAAGTTGCGTGAAAACCCTCAAAAAATATAGCCAGCAAGGTAACACGTAAATTAAATGAGTTTCCTACTCGAATTCACTCTTAGAAGACACAGAAACTTAAGATTATCCGGGAACCTGTTCCTCCCACGCACTTCAAACAAATAAACGTTGGCGTCATTCTTGCGGACCAGCGCGGATTCCGCAAAATGTTGCCGGAATAAATTATCAAAATTCTTTGAATTTTGTCGTGTCTTGTAAGACGCGACACTCCCCCCCCTTTTGGTGGCTCTGGCCACCAATAACTGCCTTTGGGGGGGGGGGGGCGCTGGGTAAGGGCTGGTTCAGTGGCGGGGCGCCACACTCTACGGGCTCATCGCAGCCGTCTCGCCCCGCGGGACGCGTCGGTGTTGTCTTCAGCGACGGGTGGGTGGCCTTCCACCTGCCGCGCGGGCGTGGCTCGTAGAGGAGTCCTCTCTGCTTCCCCGACCAACGTCGAACTTTCCGTCGCTGGCGGGTGGTGGACCTCTGGGGAGGTCCCGGTGTCGTCTCCTGGTCTTTCTCAACGCTGCCCGGCATTCTTCGTGCGTCGGCGAGTGCGTCATGCTCGTCCCGATGCTTCGGATTCCGACGGCAGCTTGTCGCATAGGCGGTACTGAGAGGCTGGTTAAAGGAAAATGGAGGTGGGTGCTTGGCGTTTCCTGGAGGGTTGGGGGCTGCGGGGCAGCCTTCTCCTTTGCTTGGCCCGTTCTGTCGAGCTCGCTTATCAACAGAGGTGCGCTCCGCATGGTGCGCCTCGTCCTTTCTCCTCAGATCACCAGGGTACGGAAGCTCCCGTTTCCGTTTCTTCTTGGACTTCGGTGGTGCGCTGTCTGGATCGCACTGTGCGTCCATTTCATCGTTTGTTGCTGACTGGTTGATAAATCTCATCGCTGGTGGGGCTCCCGCTTGATTCTCGTCCTCCATCCTTGTGTTTTTCGTCTTTTCAGGGTCTCCGCGGTCGTCGGAGGGCCGCGGTTGAGAGGTCTCATCGCTGTGCTGCTGGGTAATAGCGTCCTTTCCTGAAGACAGTTCAAGGCACGCCTCCGGGCCACAGGTTTTGAGAGCGACTTCGGTTACGATTCTTGCGACCGCGTAAGAGTGCTCTCCTTCGGGGCTGACGTCGTCGTTCACCTTGCCGACCACTGCCCAGCCCAAGGCGGTGTGGTGGACGAACGGGGCCTTACGACGTTGTTTGTCGGAGTGGCTGTAGAGTAGGTCTCCACAGTCCGTCCCTAGGAGCACCGCGACTTCTGCGTGTTTGTCCAAGGGCAAGAAATGATGAGCGAAGTGGGATATCTCCGGGGTTCTTGCGATGCGTTCGTAGGTCACGACTGCTTTCTTTCTATCGGGGATGGAGTTGCATTCCAACATCGGTGGGAGCTGGAAGGTTTGGTCTTCGGACACTCCCTTTATTTTCAGCCCTGACACGCATCTGCCGTATCGAGCGGCGGATTGATCGGTCAGCGTTTCCAGCTCGTAGTGAGACTTGGGGGTTGTCACGCGGAGGGCGTTCAACAGCTTAGGAGAGCAGAAGGACGTGGTGCTTTGCTCATCTAAGATTACGTAGGCGCGGCATGACCGACCCGTGTTCTCGTCGATAACGTCTGCCAGAACAACTTTGCTGCATGCACTCTTCTCGGCTGTGGGTACGCGAGAGGCCAGGGCCACGGCTCTCAATCTCTCCCCGAGTTCGCTCTGAGCTCTGTCGTCGCTCGGTTCTCGACAGGGTCTCTCCTGACGAGTGGTTTCACTCGAATTTCCAGCTGCTCGCCATTTGATGTGAGCGGTTGTGGTGTGATTCTCGGCTCCGCAATCGTGGCACTTCACGATCTCTTTGCAATGCTTTGCCCAGTGAGTGCCTAAACAGCGGTAGCACAGCTTGTGCTCGCGTATGAAGTCCTTCTTCTTCTAAGATTCCATCTTTCTTACCGCTTGGCACGAGTTTGTCGTGTGCTGAGCGCTGTGGTGGAGAACACAGCTGCCGGTTTGATTCTCCGAGGACGTGTAGAGCACTCGCGGGGCTCTTAGATTGGGACGAACGGGTGCCGCGGTGTCGCGTTGGGCGCTCACCCAGTTGAGGTTTGATGCTCCAAAACTGTCGCATTGGGTATCTGACAGCGTTTTGATGAAATGGCAGAACCTCGCGAAATCAGGCAGCGATCCAGATAGTCTTTTGTGCCTAGTTCGTTCGCTTCTCCAGGCGTCCAGAACGAAGAAGGGTAGTCTCTCAACGATGGGAGACAGCCCTACGTCGGTGTTCAGGAAGGCGAGGCCTTTGTTGTGCTGCATTGTGTGATGAATCGCTAGACAGGCGTCGCTGAACTTCCGCAGCTTGAGACCGACCGTGCGGTCGCCCTTTGTCCCCTTTATGTCTGACGTTTGCGCGAGGCGTTCGAGCAGGCTATCTGCTACCCTGTCGTCAGAGGCGAAGCGAGTCTTCAATTGTTCGACGATGAGGGTGAGCAGGGCCGCCGTGTCCAGGTAGGTAGCTGCCAGGGTGTCATCAATGAGGCTCCTTGGCTCGCCGCAGGTGTGGTTCGTGAGGATCTCGATGGCGTCGATGGGCTCCACGGCGAGCCTCTCCATCCTTCTCTTGATGGCATCGAACCATCTGTGGAACAGGTGAGCCTCTCCCGCGTAGGGCTGGCTGGGCGTCCTTTTCAAATCTTCGATCATTGAGAGCCTCATAGCTCCGTCGATCACTGGTGGCCTTGTTTCAAAGACCACGGCGGGTGAGCCGGTGGAAGCCCGGGGTTGGAATGCTGGTGCGGAGGGATTCAGCGAAGGTGCGAGATCGGTGTCACGGGGCGAGGATTCGCAACCGCCGTTGTGCCCCCTGCGGGTTCGATGACGTGATGCTGGAAGGCTTGGTCGACCCATGCTCCTGTGCGGTCCTCTTTGCGCTCGGTATTCTGCTCACCGAAGGGCTGATCGTTCTCCGTTCGGTTCCTGTTCCTCAATTTCGACCTCGATGGCGATTTGCGCCAACAGTACCGATGGCTCCTCAGTGATGTTGATAAGCATCTGCTTATTGCCTTGGCCAGGGGGCTCGCGGCGCTCGGATTCGCCGTCCTTGTGACGAGAGCTGGTGCTGAGAAGGCTCTGTCTACGATCACTCTCACTGTCTTGGCTCTGGCTGTAATAGCTCGAGCCTTGGTGACTCTGACGACGATGGCTGGGGCTGGCCTGGTCTCTGCCCCGACGGTCGGAACGGTGTCCGCTCCTGCTCTCGGCCAACGATGGTTTTGGGGGCTTGTTCTGATAGGCAGCGCCTTGCTGCTGGTTCTTGGACGAGGTCCTCTTCGACCTCGAGCTCTTGCGCTGGGAGGGTTCCTTTGTCACACTCCGTGACGAGCTCCCCAGGAGCTCCTCACTTCTGCGATCCATTGAATCCATCAGCTTCTTCCTGCGGGCCCTGGCGATTGTCAGCGATTCCCGGACTGCTGTCGCTTCTGCTGTGGCTCCCGAGCCCTCTAGAGCCACAGCTAGCTGGTCTCCGAGCTTTCTAACGGTCTTAGCCTTTTTTCGGATTCAGGCATATACCTGGTCCACCTCGCTGGGGTTCCTGAGGTCTCGTGGTACTGCACCATTCAGGAGACTGTTCAAGGCTGCCAGCTCAGTGTTGAATTGGTTTTCCAGCTGTGGAAGTCTGGGTTTGTTCGTTCTTCCGAGAGAGGTCATCTCGGCGCTCCTGAACGCTTGCCACTGGTTGCTGAGAATCTGATGTGGGCCTCCTCTTCGGAGGGCTTCTTCGTGGGGGATCACCTTTCGCTGACGTCTATTTACTGTAATGTCGTGCGCTAGCGGAATTGATCTTCGCTTTGGCACACCATTGAACGGAACTCGGTAGGACGACCAAAGGGAAACGAGGTCTCTTCAGGTTTTTTTATTTCTTATCCCCTGGTTCCGTAAATCTGCACAGACAAGTATGATTCAGACTCGGACCAGGAATTGCAATAAATCCTAATTTAAGATCGCAGTCGATTGATCAATTAAATGTATATGGCGCTGCATAACGAGGAAGGAATCTCTTACTTCTTGAGCAAGACACAGAGCACGGCTAAATAATGTTAGAACTAGGTATGATATTCTAGTGACGGAAGGGCAATAAGAGTGGTCACGAGGCATATTTATGGGAACAACATAGCATAATAACATCTCATGACT
This sequence comes from Morinoia aosen, assembly GCA_030386875.1. Lineage (NCBI taxonomy): Eukaryota > Metazoa > Arthropoda > Malacostraca > Amphipoda > Talitridae > Morinoia > Morinoia aosen. The sequence continues at coordinate 39,755,097 of CM059580.1, forward strand.
CAATTATTATCATTCTATAGGAAAGTTTTAGCCTCCCTTAACCACGACAAAGATGTTCCAAGAGAGGAAAGAAGAAGGCACCATTTGGTGTGAGGTTGAGGGAACGCGGAATCTATGCACAAGACACAGGAATAGCAAACTAGGAGATAAGTTCACAAAACAAGAAGGGTTTCAGTTGCATTAACAAGGAAGAGAATAAGTCCTTAGTCGATGAACACATTATCAAGAACACCGTGCCGAAGACACACGGCTGGAAACACATTTAGAAAGAACACATTTATGATACGCACACGAATATTGTAAAAACTCGTGTCACTAACGCCAGGCAATAATACGTGAATCACTCGTTTCGCCCAATGTTCAAAGTGTCTTTTTGAGGAAGCATAAAAGAATATATACCTGAATACACATCCGTATCTAGCAATTTTAACACAGCGGTCACTAGTTGATAAGCACTTTATTTGAACAAAAAGGTGGACGATCCCGCAACAAATGTATAGTCTTCGCATGAATGCCTCACGATAATAAAGGGATGGCGAGTTAGGTTACGTTACAGGTTGAGAGAGAATACTTTAAAATACTTACAGACGATGGGGAAAGGTCCCTCACTTTAGACCTGGAGCAGCTTATTCTAGGACATAAAATAATTGATTGCTCTGTCTTTTACTTTACCCTATCTGAGGAAAAAGAGACAGCAAAATTAGGTCTCTAAAGCAGGGCAAGTCACTCAGGTTATCAAATCAACCATTATCAATAAATTCTATTATAAAAAAATGAGAGAGGCAAGTACACGTTTGTCAACGTCGCTGTGAAAACACAAATCATATGAGCTAGTGGTCTCAAATTTCTGCGCCTATTCTCAGTCTACTGAATGCCGTAACTTTAGGCTTCCACCTTACTGACTGGCGCAACTTGCCCAGCACAGCTCATTGGTAAGAAGCCAATCGACTAAATTTATTTTACTTTGCTTCACATTCTTCTATTAATGAATGTTATAAATAATACAAAGACAAAAAATAATACAAAGGCAAGAAAAATCATGTTCCCAAGTTGGTACAAGTCTGGCACGACGTAAATAATACAAAGACAAGAAAAATCGTGTTCCCAAGTTGGTACAAGTCCAGCACGACGTGCCATGAATTTTTCAATATCATCAACTGATGTCTAATCCATGGAGGAACCACCATAGTTTTTATTTTCAGTACACAAATCTTTCAATAGTGAAGCAGTGGTTGGTTTGTATTATCAAATAAATATAAAATTGTGCTATTTTGTGTTAATCTATGAAATGTAATAAACTTCAAATAATCCTCTGTGTCAAATTAAAAAGCATTGAAATGTCAGTCTCTCCATGTTGCATTTACTGCCTATGACACTGTTTACAATATTATATATGACAACATAGCTTACATGGCTTGGCTATTATGCAAATGTTGCTGAGCAAAAAAAAACATTTGGACATTAATACAAAATCACTTGGAGCAGTGAAATAGAGATAGGAACGTTCATCAGTTAAATCACACGTTTTCTGAACCTGTCTGATACTCCAACTTTTTCCATCTTGAGCTGTTATACTTAGCATGAGAATGCACATATCAACCTAACCTCAGGGGTAAATTGCTCAACGGACAAATCGGTAAAATCACAGTGTTCAGCTAAAATACCGTTAAACTAGAGTCTGACTAATTCCCAGCATTACACTGCAGCTTACTGGCTACACCGAAAGAAAACACCAGACCTTACAGCATTGTAATGGCTAGTCTGACTCAATGTAGGTGGGTTTGCCGGCCGCCAGAAGCATCCTCGAATACTCTAGAAACTGGCCGTTCACCGCTATCGAACACAAGTTGCGTGAAAACACTCAAAAAATATAGCCAGCGAGGTAACACGTAAATTAAATGAGTTTCCTACTCGAATTCACTCTTAGAAGACACAGAAACTTAAGATTATCCGGGAACCTGTTCCTCCCACGCACTTCAAACAAATAAACGTTGGCGTCATTCTTGCGGACCAGCGCGGATTCCGCAAAATGTTGCCGGAATAAATTATCAAAATTCTTTGAATTTTGTCGTGTCTTGTAAGACGCGACAGTCGTGACTCGCACCGCCCCAAAGCACGTTCACGACGCTAAGTTGCTACTATGTAATGACGATCGCTGATTGTCATTACATGGTAGCAACTGCGGTTCTCGACTTCTCATAGGCCCTACACCACTAATGCGTTGTCCACTGTTGCATATACGTAGAACAGAAAGTCGGGTAGGTTTAAAATGTTTATGCTGAGCACATATGCACAAGAACACACAAAGCTCTCTTGAATCGGAGTTCCCCTCCGGTGACAAATCACCAGTACTCAAAAATGATTACTTCTGGCACAGCTATTCACCAAATTACTCTATTTAATTTAATGTCTAATAATTATTCAATATGGCCTGAAAGCTGCACAAAAGCGACATGGTTAGGAAAATGCGCAAATTACGGCAATCACAACAACCTATCCAATACTACTAACCTATCCTGATAAAATTTCAAACATATCATTGCATGTACAGACAATCTTTCAATGTTACACTGAGGAATTCGTTATCCATGATGCCGCAAACTCAGACATCCTATGTTTCTTAAGAAGCGGACACCAAACTAAAACATAAACAAACATACAACGGGTATTATTTGGTTAGATGATTGTAAAAGTATCGGTATCGGTAGTATATCGGTCAAAGTATCGGTGTTTTCAAGTATCGGAGTATCGGTATCGGCCAAAAAATGGGTACCGGTATCGGTATCGGCCAAAAAAATGGTATCGGTACCTCACTAATCATGTGTAAGGAAGTCAATGAATAAAAATATTTGAAATTTTCCTCCTCCTAGGTCATTACCAATCTGGAAATGATTGAGGGAGTGCTAGTCAAATGTAAATCAAAATAACTGATCATGGGACAAGAAAGTTACGACAAAAAAACTTGCTGATGAGAAATATAAATGTTTGATATTAATATTACATTAGTTCTAAAGGGAAAGCTCCTAATCATTCTACCTTTGGTTGTTCAATCCTTTTAATTCGCTGATTTTTTGTTATCAAAAGTTTATGAGTTGACACAGATTGATTTGTAATAATTTCTGTTTTCAGGACTGTAGGTGTAAAATTTTGAATATTTTTAAACTAAATGTGATCAAAGTTTTCCATTTATTGCACTTAAGAACGCAAACCTTGGCTGTTTGCTCTCAAAGTAAGTAAATGTGTGTTTTTTGTGGATTTTTTATCTGCTTGTTTTAATTCTGAAATATTAATCTACTGTTTTGTTATGAATTCCAATGTATTTGATGGGAAAGTCATTACTATCAAAATATTGTCATGAGGTGTTAGGAAATGGGAAATGTACTTCCAAAATGTACTTACCAACATCATGCTAGGAAATGTACTTGCTCATGATGTTCAGGGAAGACTTGAGATTGTAATCCCTTCATTGCAATCTGATTTAAAAGACTGAGCCACTGGTGCTCCATGAAATGTAGCTCATATTGTGATTTTGAAGCACATTCCTATTTCATGTTGAACAGTGACTTCATAATAACCAAAACCTTCAAAGCTGATGCTTAGTAGCACTTTGTGCAGTGTGGCATGGTCTTCAAGCATGAAGTGTGTGAAGGTTGTGGTGCACAAGCTGACAGACGCTGAAGTAGAGAGGCTGTGTTGGAGCCATGACTCCATCAAGCAGGAAGCTGCAGCAGAGGACATAGTGCAGGGTGAGTCTTGTTTCTGGTCTGTGTGTGAGGTAGGGGTTCCTTGGCTTAGTACATATTCTCTGCAAGATTTGTTGAAGTTCTTTTTACAAAACCCACTCATCCATTGATGTGATTTCCAAAAAGAACCCAACGTAGAATTACTTTTTAGATTGTAAGAATACAGTCAATTTGCTCAAAAGATGCTTTTCTTCAGTGCACCTTAGGACAAACTACTCTTTGGGCACATACAGAATGCTGATTGTACATGCCTCATTTGGGTAGACGATCTCAGTTGTAACACTAACACCTCACAAAAAAATCAGCAAATGTTGTTTGCAGAAATGCAGCTCAGAAATGTACTTATGTTGCTTGTATACCCATTCTACACCTATCTAGCTGTAACTTGAGATCAGTATGCACCCCAAGTCATCCATATATGACTTCTTTTTCCATTCTGTTGTCTCATTTATTAAAATCATCACCAAATGAGTATATTTTTTCATTGATGTTGTCAACAGTGTTGCCCAAGACAGTGAAGTTATGCACTTCTGTGCTGGTTTTTGAACCTAAGGTTTGTAGGCATCTGTACCTATTGTCTTTACTTAGCAGAAATGAGTCAAACACCTTGAATTAATGCTGAGCATTGAATTGATGATTAAATGAAGAGCAAGAGCTCTGCAGTGAGAAACCTTTTTGGATGTTTGATGCTTCTTATCTCTAAATTTGTTATTACCTATTTCTTATGTTAATAGCAGCATTTGATGAGAGACCTAGAAATGAACTCAGTTCATATTTCTTAGTTGGGAGTCCACATGTGTGCTTTTTTCATCCATTGGTATTGTATCAATAATGAACACATATGTTCAAGCTCCCAAAGATTTTTCATTGAATTTTTTTTTTGCAGTTGCCATTCCAAAAAGTGAAACTTCTCCAATAACCAAGATTGTCAAAAATGAAGTGCCTGACGATGAGCTGGAGGGCATCACAGTGAAGGAGGAGCCCATTGACTGGCATCAGGAACCTCAGGTGCGTCAGTTGGTTGCCTGCTCTTCTCCCGAATGCTGTAATTCTAATTCATTTGATCGACTCATTATTGTTGTTCAAATTTTGAAGCTTAAACGTTGCCCTCCTGTATTTACATCTTTTCTTTCTGTTCAGTTATGTTTATTTCATTGTTGTTCCTAAGATACTTTCTTGTCCCATAATTGTTTATGATCGAAATTAAGAAAATCCTTGAGGGAATTTAGTCTCATTTTATGCCTGCTGAAAAATTGAATTTTGTAGTGAAAGTATAAGTTTCATCAGTTGTTGCTGGTCGTTTTAAACCATAATTTTTTAACAATGCTCTCGTGTGCATGCTATATTTCTTTATATTTGTGAACGACAAGATCAGTCTCTGCCAATCGGCAGACAGTCTCTTCTGCGTAACATAGCAGTCCGTACTATACAGTAGCATAGGTGCTGAAACAGCGCTCGGGTTCACCGGCCGGTCAACCCGCGAATTAGATTAGAATCTAAGATTAGATTAGATTAGAATCTAATTAGATTCTAAGATCTAAGATTAGATTAGAATCTAAGAATTAGTTTAGAATCTAAGAAACTGTGCTATTAATAAATCTGTTATGTTCGCAAATAAATTTAAAAACTAATGAACTTTTAATAAATACTGTGCAAAAGAAACTCGAGAAAAGGGAAAGCAATTTTTATAGGTTTGTTGCCGTGGCCATTGGTTTGAAGGCTTGGCCTCCTGACAGAGAAAAGTCAAGGGCCCGGTGAAATATTGTTCATGGCAAACAGCCTTCATCCTGGATTTCTGATACAGAAGAACTATTTCATTTAAAATACTTATTGCTTGACATTCAATGACATAGCCAGGAAATACCAAAAAGATTATGTATAAAATGATACTTTTTTTACCTAATTCTCCTGAGGGGATAACACTGTCGCATCTATGGAAATTAGCATCCCCAAGGGAAAATGTGAAACCCCAAACTGAAGTTTATGCCCGTTTTGGTCCTTTGTTTTTTCATTTTTTTTTTGATTTGGGTTTGTTTACTTTCAGGGAATGTTATTTTCTTTTCAACTTTCAATATTTGTTAATCTGCACTCGATATTATTGTTTTGATGTGTTGAGCCCATGGATACCTATTGTGCATGAATATCCAGTGCCCCTTGATGCTATGCAAAATGGTTCTTTTAACCCTGCACTCATCCGAGGCAGTTGTGGTCAGAGATGCGTGAATTAATTGCAATCTAATTTCATGCATTGTAAATTTGAGAAGCATTCATTGGTCATTTCATATGTATGGGTCTTTTGAGAAGCTTTTGTTAAAATACATAAAACTTTCAGCCTGTTGCTTCCCTTGGCATGAATGTCATATTTTCCTGATCAATGGCTGCACTAGTTTGCTATTCTTAACTCTTTAGAAAATCATCGCTTGTCTGAAAATGAAGTTGTGCATTATTAGCACTTTCGTTACTTGCTGTGATCTTCATGTGAGAATTGATGAGCATGGGGATATCGTCCCAGCAGTTGCTCATTTAATGGCACTGTACTCGACTACTTAAACAACAAAAACAAACATCGGCATCTTTGGGATGCTTTATTTACAACCAAGCCTGATACATATGATCTTGAGCATTGGTTTTTCAAATGTCTTATAACTAACCCCATATATATAGGACACCGTGACGGTTCCCCCGTAAAGCCGGTACCCATTTCCGACACCTGGGTTGAGTGGGGTATTGTGCTTGAGCTTTCCCTTATACCCAACGAGAAAAATCGCCGCGCCAGCGCCGGGATACGAACCCTCATCTCCAACATACAAGGCCGATCCCTTAACCACTGTGCCACCGCGAGCACTTGAGAACATGCCATGAAATGTAGTCCCTTAATTAGGGGCCCTTTCCATAATTAGGGCTGTTGAACACACCAATATTTTCAATGCGGTTGTAGTGGCTATACTTTGGTCACCTCTTAACTCAATGTCTAGCATTTTTAGCTCAGTTGCCCCTTAAATTCTGTCTAGTCATTTCAAGGGTTCAGTAATCCTAAGAGATATTGATGTTAATTTAATCTGCAAAAAGTTCCGACTTCTCCGTCCTGTCTCACCAATACGCACCTCGGGAGCAGTATAAGTAAGACTGCTACTTCACTCGCCCCAAAGGAACTCAATGGCCGAAGTAGCAACAACAGGTCTTACAGGGTATTACCACCAAAGATATTACACAATCATTGCATTTTGGGTTTGTTCTTCGTTTTTCCTGTCTGCATTTTTATTTATGTACACATTCCTGCTCGTTCCATTTGTTGTTTTATCCTCAATTTCTTATTTTTATGTGCATTTTGCATCTCAACTCTGGGTTCTTTGATGCCCTGCTGAGTGTGCTGCCAGTTTCATATTTAGTTCCATTTAATTGTTCTAATTAATTTTTGTCCATTGATGATCGCATTCAATTTCCTTGCTCTCCAGTGAGGTTGGCTGGAGAACGTTGTTCTTGATGACATTAGGTTTGCCGCCTCGCTAATTTTAGGGGTTATGACTACAGTATTTGTCTGATTCAATGTACATGTACCGTCGTGAAGTCCCCTCAGGGGGATACAACTATTGTATCTATGGGAATCCCCTCAGAGGGATGCAACTGTTGTATCTATAGGAATTAGCGCTCCCAGGGGGACAATGTAAGGGCCTGAGCTAAAGGTTAGGTAGGCTTTATTTTTTTTGGAATAGAATAGGTTTTTATTTTGTACCGGACCGTCTTTTTTCGGTTCACTGCTGTCCTGTTTTTCAGCACCTACTACTTTCTTCTTCAACTTTGATCTTGTTTCATGAACTTCTTTCTCATCTTACTGTTTCTGTGCCCTTTCTGCATAGATTCCACGTTCCCTTAACTCCATACTAAATGGTGCCTTCTTCTTTCCTCTCTTGGGATTAGAGATGTGACTCAAAAAAAACCGTGCCGTTTTTTTTAAAAAAAACACGTTTTTTTTACAAAAAAAACCTTGGCCAAAAAAAACGTGGATATTTTGGTTTTTTTTTAATATTTTGTCTGAAAATAACTCAGCAAGAAAAATAATCACATTACATTATTTGTGTTCATGTCTAATTACAAAATAAAACAACATACTTCTTAATTGATGGTTTTCCATGGTTTTATGAAATTTTTCATTTTCTGCGGTTTCATGCTTTGATATTTCATTTATTTTACAATACATGTGAATGACCTTCAACTCCCAAAATGGTGTGTTATAATAACATATCTTTACTTATGGTCATTGAGAGAGATGTGCTGTTTGTGTTAACACCATGCTGTTTTTAAAAAAAACATGTTATTTATACAAAAATTATGAATAAAAAACATGGATATTAATATATTTATGTGACCTTATAAATCCAATGCTGTTTTTTTAAACATTGTTTTTTAACAGAAAAATCTTGATTATAAAAACATGGCTATTAAATTTTATGGGACCAAAAAATTGTTTTTTTTAAAACATTTTAAAAAATCATGACTAAAAAAACACGGATATAAATATCAGAAGAGTTATTTTTCTTTAATCGAATTGTGTTTAGAAACTTATAAACATAGAATGCTGTTAATATTGAAATCATGTTTATTAGAACTGTACTAGGTCTTAGAATAAAATATCTACAAAGAATCTATTCACTCCATAAAATTTTTCGGAGACCAGCTCCATCCTCAGTCATTCAGTAAAATTTGGTGAAATGGACAATGAATTTTCACTGTTCCTTTGAAAAACATTTGACTGAATGACTTACTGAGGATGGAGCTAGTCTCCAAAAGGTTTTATGTAGTGAATAGATTCTTTATGGATATTTTATTATAAGACCTGGTACAGTTCTAATGGATATTAATATATCTTATGTGACCAAAAAATCCATGCTGTTTTTTGAATGTTTTTGTTACAAAAATGTCATGACTAAAAAACACGGATATTAATATACTTTATTTTACCATAAACAACCATGCTGTTTATTTGAAAAACATCTTTTTTACAGAAAAATCATGATTAAAAAATGTGGATATTAATATATTTTATGTGCCAAAAAAAATGCTGTTTTTTTTTAAATCATGTTTTCTTTACCAAGAAAATCATGACTATAAAACATGGATATTAATGACTTTTTGTGAAAAAAAACATGGTTTTTAAAATGTCATGTTTTTTTGGTCAGATATAATTTAATAACACTCATGTTTTTTGTAAAAATCTTTTTTTCAAAAAGCATGGTTTTTTGATCACATAAAATAAATTAATATCCATGTTTTTATTACAGATTAGATTAGTCATTAGTTTTAGCCTCCCTACCCAGCAACAAATGCGATCCAAAGAGAGGAAGGATGATTATGAAACAAGATCAAAGTTGAAGAAGACAGTAGTAGGTGCTGAAAAACAGGACAGCAGTAAACCGAAAAAAGGTGGTCCTCAACATAACAAAAACATTTTATTTCAACAAAAAGGAGGCCTACCTAACTCTCAGTTTGGGCCCTCACATTGTTCCCCCTGGGAGCGCTAGTTCCCATAGATACAATAATTGTATCCCTCTGAGGGGGTGGTTTTTTTTTACAAAGAAGTCGTGACCAAAAAATGAATAATAACTTTTTAATAAAAAAAACATGTTTTAACCCTTTAATGCCCACATTTTTATACTCATATTACCGTTATCACAACCACTATCACTTAACCGACACTGGCATTAGGTAGTCACTGTTATCAAGATAGGGAAGGGACTGCCACTCGGCAGTGAAGTTCAAAGGACACATTTGTGAACAAATTGAATAAGAAATACAATATATTATTGTTATTTTTGAAAGAGGACCGTACAGTCCATTTGGGCATTAAAGGGTTAAAAACAAACAATGATTTTTTTGGCAACATAAAACATGTTAATATCCATGATTTTAAGACACGATTTTTTATGAAAAATACACAAAATAAAACAGCATGGTTTTTGGTCGCATAAAATATATTCATATCCAGGTTTTCTTATACATCATTGTGTGTAAAAAAACATATTTTTTAAAAAACAGCATGGAGTTTTTTAGGTCTCATAAATATATTTGTTTTTTTAGTCAATGTATTTTAGTACAAAAACATTTTTTTGGTCTCATAAATATATTATTCTTGTTTTTTCAGTCATGAGTTTTTAGTAAAAAACATGTTTTTTTAAAAAAAAACTGCATGGGGCTTTTTAGGTCACATAAAATATATTGTTTTTTAGTCATGATTCTTTGTAAAAAAAAACAGCATGTTTATATTTGGTACCAGAAAATATATTAATATTCATTTATATTAGTCAGAATTTTTTGTAAAAAAAACATGTTTTTAAAAAAACAGCATATTTTTTTGGTCACCTAAAATATATTAATATCTATGGTTTTTAGTCATTTGTTTATAATGAAAACAAAAAAAAAACATTCAGTAAAAGTGGTGGCAGATAACCCACAATTACCTAGAGGAGTATAAGAGGTACAGCAGGAGCCACAGAACTTACCACAGAACTTATATTGATGGAGTCCAAATTCAGAGCTTATTATCTCTGCAAAGTCTGATTTTTTTGGTCACATAAAAATAAAATCAGACATAGTAGAGATAGTAAGCTCTGAATTTTGACTCCATCAATATAAGTTCTGTGGCTCCTGCTGTTCCTCTTAGACGCCTCTAGGTAATTGTGGGTTATCTGCCACCACTTTTACTGTATGGTTTCTTTTTGATGTTTTTATAACAATGAAATGACTAAAAAACATGGATATTAATATATTTTAGGTGTCCAAAAAAAAACCCAGACATGTACTTGACAAAATTTAGGTGTGCAAAAAAAACCAAAAAAAACAAAAAAAACACATAAAAAACACGTTTTTTTTGCAAAAAAAACCGCAATCAAATAAAACCGTTTTTTTTGCATCACTACTTGGGATTGCCTTTGTTGTGGATAGGGAGGCTTGAACTAACAAATAATCTAATCTAATCTAAGCTATGGGAATTAGTGCTCCCAGGGGGACTATGTGAGGGTCTGAGCAAAAGCTTAGGTAGGCTTTCTTTTTGTTAAAATAGAATAGGTTTTTGTATTGTTACAGACCATCTTTTTTCGGTTCACTGCTGTCCTGTTTTTCAGCACCTACTACTTTCTTCTTCAACTTTTTCTTGTTTCATGAACTTCATTCTTAGTTTACTGTTTCTATGCACCTTGTGTGTAGATTACAGGTTCCCTTAACTCCATACTAAATGGTGCCTTCATCCTTCCTCTCTTGGAACATCTTTGTTGTGGTAAAGGGAGGCTAAAACTTTCTCAAATAATAATAATAATACCATCGTGAAATTGCCAATTCTCAACGATAACAATTGTCATAGAAAAACACCCAGATTTGTTGAAAGAATGTTTTATGGATTTAGATGTGCAGATTTTCAGCTTCATCTGTCCATTTGCTACTCAATACCGTAAAAAAGCTGACACTCAGTGCAATCTACTTACCTTCTGCATGAGTGTCTAAAACATTCTGTCATTTCATTCCATATCTATGTCACTATTGCACTGAAAACTTCTAGTGATAGTGTAGTGGGTTGTGCTAACTGAAACAAGTTCTTCATCCTTGTTGGGCCACTTGAAGGTATCCTGTTCTGAGTTTCTGTGATAATCATCGTTACTAAGATAACATGGGGCAATCGTCAAATGTATGAATTGATACGATATCCTTATTCACTTCTTAAAAGCTTTGAGGCTGTGTTGTATTAATTTAGTATTGGTGCTGTGTAATTCAGTATTGGTTCAAAGAGTATAAGGAGAGGAAGAAAGTGGTGCAAAGAATGGTAAGGAGAGCAAAGAGGGCGGCGCGGCAGATGAGGAATGGGGGAGGAAGTTGGGAGGGGACTTCACGGAGAGAAGGAAGGTTTTGCGGAAGGAAGTGAAGAGAATTAGGAAAGAACAGGTGGAGAGTGAGGCAAGAATGAAGGATTCAAATGGTAGGCTGCTAGTGGAGGGTTGTGATGTGAGAAGGAGATGGGCGGAGTATGTTGAGGAACTGCTGAACGTGAAGGATGATGGGGTTGCAAGAGTAGTAGCTGTTGGAAGTGATGTTAGAATGCCTGTGTTTGGTGAAGTGAAAAGAAGTCAAATAAGAAGTGCAGAGGTGAAAGGTGCGTTGGATGAAATGAAACATAGGAAAGCTACAGGTATGGATGGCTGCACGGTTGAATGTCTAAAGAAAGGAGGAAGTGTGGTTTTAGAATGTTTGGTACGTTTATTTAATGTGTGTTTTGAGGCTAGTAAAGTGCCGATAGATTGGAGTAGCGCGTGTGTTGTTCCGTTGTACAATGGGAAAGGTGACGGGTATGAGTGCAGTAATTCTAGGGGTATAAGTCTACTGAGTGTCGTTGGGAAGCTGTATGGAAGAGTTTTAATTGGAAGAGTGAGAGTGATGACGGATCGTGTGCTTGCTGAAGAACAGTGTGGTTTAAGGGGTGGTAGAGGTTGTGGGGATCAAATGTTTGCTGTGAGGCAGGTGAATGAGAAATACTTAGCAAAAGGAAAAGATGTATATTGGGCTTTTATGGATCTAGATAAGGCGTACGACAGAGTGGACCGTGAGGCTCTATGGCAAGTTGTAAGTTTGTATGGAGTCGGTGGGAGACTGTTGAATGCGATCAAGAGTTTCTACATTGATAGCAGAGCATGTGTGAGAGTAGGGAATGAGGTGAGTGAGTGGTTCCCAGTTGTGACAGGTGTGAGACAGGGATGTGTGATGTTGCTGTGGTTGTTTAATTTGTTTATGGATGGTGTGGTGAGAGAAGCGAATGCCAGAGTGTTGGAAAAAGGTGTGCAGTTGGTGGGACAAAATGGTATGTATTGGGAAGTGTATCAGCTGTTGTTTGCAGATGATAAAGCGCTTGTGGTTGATTCAGAGGAAAAACTAAGGAGACTGGTTGCAGTGTTTGGTGGAGTGTGCGAAAGGCGGAAATTGAGGGTAAATGTGAATAAAAGTTAGGTGATGAGATGTTCAAGAGGTGAAGTGTTTGGAACTTTGGATGTGAGGTTGAATGGTGAAGTGCTAAAGGAGGTAAAGCATTTTAGGTACCTCGGGTCGTATGCGGCTGTCAAGGATAGTTTGGAAGTAGAAGTGAGGCTGTGAAGTGAGTGAGTGAGTGAAGGCTGTAAGTGGAAAGTTGAGGAAAGTTTTTGAATGCATGAGTTTGAGTATGAATGCTAAGAGGGGACTGTATGCAAGCGTGATTTTGCCAGTTTTTTTGTATGGAGCAGAGTCCTGGGGGTTGAGAGCAGCTGAGAGGAGGAAGTTGGATGTGTTTGAGGTGAAGTGTTTGAGAGGCATGTATGGAGGAACAAGAAGAGATAGGATCAGGAATGAGTTGGTTAGGGGGCAGACGGGTGTATCAAAAAGTTGAGCAGGCGAGTGGATGAAAGAGTGCTTGGATGGTTTGGGCATGTTGAAAGAATGAATGTTGAGCGGTTGGTGAAAAAGATTTATATGTCGGAAGTGAGTGGTCTTCGAGCGCGAGGTAGACCACGGATGAGTTGGATGGATGGGGTGAAACGTGCTTTGTATGAGAGGGGTCTGACTGTGGACGTGGCGAGAGGGATGACTGCGGACAGAAGTGAGTGGGGCCAGTGCATAAGAAGGTAATTTTATTTTTAACGCGGTACTGGAAGCCTGCCCACGTGGGATGGTAGGGGATGCACTCAATGAAGCGGTCGAGGTAAACCAGCTATGGCTGTCGGGCCTGGCTGTGGAAGGTGGTTGAGCTGGGCTGCTGCTGATCCTGGAAAAGTTCTGGTGCGGCCAGTGCTGCCTCTCTCGCCTCCTAGTGACTAAAGCTGGCCACACACTAGCATATCTGATCGGTGAGTTTCTGCCGATTTGATCTGTACAGACCAAATCGCTCAAATATCTGCCAGTGTGTGGGGTGATACAGATAAAGTCTGGCATATCAAATCGCTCATTTTGATCTTCCATCATGTTGGAATTCCTTACCCGCCTGCTGATTTTATCGCCCAGTGTATGGGCCAATGTGACGGTTCTTTCCCTCCACCACAGAACTTATTGCCATTCTGAGCATCGTATTTTGCTTTTGTATGAATGGGGCAATAGTGGCATGTATTTCTTGGAAACCTTATTGGACATTCGCGAATAATTCCTAAAATCATCTTGGGCATATGCTTTTAATTCTTTTAGAAGTGTCATATGAGAAAATTATTTTTTTTAAGCAATTCCTATGACCAACGCGATCGTTTCCGCTTTCCGGGCTTCTTCATAACACTTAATAATAATGAAGGCATCTACGGATGCTTTATTTCCAATCAAGCCTGATACATATCACCTTGTACATTGGATTTTCAAATGCCTTATAACTAACGCTAGGACGCCGTGACGCTTTCCCCCGGTCGAGACCGGTAGCCATTTCAGGCACCTGGGTAGAGTGGGGTATTGTGCTTGGAATTTTTCTCCTATACCCAACAGAGAAAATCGCCACTGCCAGCGCCGAGATTCGATCCCGGGTCTCCCGCACGGCGGCAGAACCCTCTAGCCACATGGCTATGGCGGCACAAAGCTAAAACTTTTTTTTTCTTATCGTCCATGACTGGTTATCTCACATCAGCCCCCCTCAGGGGGATACAACTATTGTATCTATGGGAATTAGCACTCCCAGGGGTACAATGTGAGGGCCTCAGCTTAAGGTTAGGTAGGCTTTCTTTTCGTTAAAATAACATAGGTTTTTGCTTTGTTACGGACCATCTTTTTTCCGTTCACTGCTGTCCTGTTTTTCAGCACCTCCTGCTTTCTTCTTCAACTTTTTCTTGTTTCATGATCTTCTTTCTTAGCTTTTTGTTTCTATGCCCTTTCTGCATAGATTCTGCGTTCCCTTTACTCCATACTAAATGGTGTTTGCTTCCTTCCTCTCTTTGTATCTCATTTGTTGAGGATAGGGAGGCTTAAACTAACTAATACTCTAATTGTATCTATCTCACATCCGCCTGCTACCACTGCTGAACACGCACTGGAGTTGCAGTTATAGTCGCTGCAGTTAGTGGCGAGTAGAGCGACAGATTTCATCTGTAGCATTCCATATCTGTTGGTCATGACCGATCAGATATGCTAGTGTGTGACCAGCTTAAGTGTAGTGATTGTGGCCTGCTGTCGGCTACCCTCCCTCACAGACGCCAATCTCGCCAGATTTGGACGTTGCCCACCCCTTCTCCCTCCACCTCCGAGCAGCTACAGAAATCTTGGGGTAAATTAATTTAGGTTAGGTTAAGTTAAGTTAGGTTAAGTAGGTTAGGTTAAGTTAGGTTGGGTTAGGTTAGGCCAAGTTCAGTTAGTTTAAGATTAAGTTAAAAAAAATTAAAAATGCCTGTTCTCGAGTGCCGAGATGGAGGGTCGAATGGCCAAACACCAGCGGTCGTTGTCATAACTTATTATAATGACTTAATGCAGATTAACTTTGGTATTCCGCTGTACTATCCATTTACTAAGTACTTGTAGTGTTTATAATACAGTGATTAATAATAATGTATAACGAACAGATAGGTTAATTAAAAGTACAAAGTAATACATAGCTAAATAATTGGCGCGAATGGCAACGTGATGTAGCAACACGGAGGGGGAGGGAGAGGGGTGGGCGGCGTGCAAATCTGGCGAGATTGGCATCTGTGCTACCCTCCCATTGGGAGGAAAAGCCCGCTATATGTGTGTATGTATGCCATTTCACTCGTCTACCAGCGTCAGGGACATCCATAATTTCGCATGTGGACATTTCGGACAACCATGCAACGAAATAATGAGTTATATTTTTGTCGTGACTGATGTTTGCAACTCATATTGTATCAAAATTTTATTTCTTTCTGTAGTTTTGTGCTGTGTTGGAATTCAAGTTTGCAATTTTCTGGTAAAGTTGCTTGTTGATAGAAATGTTTGATAGGCAACGTGGTCTACCCTGTAAGTGGCTGCTATTGTGCCTGGCTTAATTTTCTGCCCGTATGCTAAATATCGCTCCTGATCTGATTACCTTGGTGGCTGTCCTGTCTAATCTTTACTTTCTAATGATTGAAATTAAGCATCTTAAGCAAGCTTCTGGAGGACAGCACGTCCTTGATAGCTGTCCTGCCTGACTTAATCTCTCTCCTTATTCTGCCTAACCTGGTTTCTTTAGTTGCTCTTTTGCAAGATATCTTCCGTTTAGTCATAAGTGCTTGGCTTGATTTTCTTTCTTTGTAATTTTGGTTGTCATGTTTACATACCTTAATGGCGGGCAGTCCGTCAGCCATCAGTTAGTTGGTACTCTAGCAGACTGTAAGCGACAGACTACGACTACCACCTGCCGGCAACTGGCTGGCTGACTGCGTACTGATGACTGATATTATAGATGTCCATTTTTACAGTTCATATTGAAGGGATATTCAAGCCTAGTTTGAAATTTAATGTTTTTTGCTAGCAAATGACTCAAGTTATTGATTCCAGGACCAAATGAGCGCAGCCCCCTTTGCCCTCACTTTCAAGAAAGAAGTAGACGATGCCTGTGCTGAGGCGCGTACAGAGCAAGCAGAAGCAGAGGACGAGTTGAGGGAAGGCAGCTCTGGTGCGTGCAACACAAGGGCTGCTCATCAGAGATCAGCTGCAGCATCTCAAGGGAGCGCTGACTCGCTACCGTCAGACTTGTCGGGTAGCGGCAGTGGTGTTGGGGTCAACCCTTCAGACACACTCAAAACAGTACGCCTCCTTTGTGCACATTGTGATTACTCGAGTACTCGGAAGGGCGCACTTGAATTACACCTGCGTGACGAGCATAAATTAGGGCTTGATTTCGAGTGCGAGTCTTCTAGTTATTATGGTAACCATTCCAATGAATCAAAACTATGTTTAGAGGTGAAACGTAATGTGGGAATGGTTTCAAAATCGGGTTCATGTTTTGAAAAGAATTTAATGAAGCGACATGCAAGTGCAAAACAGTACGTGAAAAAATTGCACAATTGCGAGTTGTGTGACTATTCCTCAGCATATAGAAGTGATGTTAAGAAACACCAAAGCAGGAAGCACAGCATTGGGAAACTGTTCAAGTGCGAGCTGTGTGTATTCACCACCGCTTATGGGAGTAGCTTCAAGTCGCACCAAGCCATCGAGCACAGCATTGGAAAATTACTGAGATGTGAGCTCTGTGATTATTGTAACCTAAATAATTATCGTATGAAAATACATCAAGATAGCAAGCATGGATTAGGAAAGCTACTCAAATGTGAGCTGTGTGACTACTCCACTTATTATTCTGGTCGCATGAAATTGCATCAAGATGGCAAGCATAAATTAGGAAAGCTACTGAAATGTGAGCTGTGTGACTACTCCACTTATTATACTGGTGGCATGAAAATGCATCAAGTTACTAAGCACAAATTAGGAAAGCTACTGAAATGTGAGCTGTGTGACTACTCCACTTATTATACTCGTACCATGAAATTGCATCAAGATGGCAAGCATAAATTAGGAAAGCTACTAAAATGTGAGCTGTGTGACTACTCCACTTATTATACTCGTAGCATGAAAGAGCATCTAGCTAGCAGGCATAAATTAGGAAAGCTACTGAAATGTGAGCTGTGTGACTACTCCACTTATTTTACTCGTAGCATGAAAGAGCATCTAGCTAGCAGGCATAAATTAGGAAAGCTACTGAAATGTGAGCTGTGTGACTACTCCACTTATTATACTTGTTCCATGAAATGGCATCAAGTTGGCAAGCATAAATTAGGAAAGCTACTGAAATGTGAGCTGTGTGACTTCTCCACTTATTATACTCGTAGCATGAAAGAGCATCAAGCTAGCAGGCATAAATTAGGCAAGCTTCTAAAATTGTGAGCTGTGTGACTAAATTACTACGTTACATAATATTTTGAAGAGGCACCACGTCGGCAAGCACACTTGATGATCGCAGTGGTGCAGAAACCGACCCCAGGATGTTCTAGATGTGAACGAATTCGGCTTAATTGACAATACAAAATAGATCGCCCTGCACTACGCCTCGTGAGACGCCAGTGTTGTTTAATTCACTACGCATTATGAAATTCCAATGTTGAAAAACTTCCCATCCTCTCGCTGGAAAAGATGTTATCTGAATCTACACGCCTCTTGCGCTGCTTGTGCTTTTCCTCAACTTGTTGACTGCGTTTGCGCGGTTGGTTAGGTTAAGATAGTTGTTTTGACCAGAATTGAAAAAAAAACAACGTTACTGCTCGAATACTTTTCTATTCCTCATAAAAAACAATGGAAATATTATTTGCCCTTTAATCCATAATCTCTATGATGAAATTCATTTTTAAATTCTATTATAAAGAATAAAATGCTATTCATTTACACCAGAACGTATACCCAGTGGTACACATGCGTCATAATACGTTTCCTACTTGTTTAGCAGTGGAAAGCCGACTTATCAGCTAAGCCTAAAAGCAATCGCAAAAAATCTATAGAAACAATCTGCAGGAAACAAGAATTGTGAGTTTATAATTAGTATTTTTCATTATATATGACACGTTCGGGGGAAGAACGACGTAAGTGCATTTATACTTTTTCTAAATAAAAAGTAAAGTGTTGCAGCGTAAAGATACTTACTTGCGATTAGCAAAGCTTTGAGCCTTTAAATGGGGTTTTATAATTGTGTAATGGAAGAGTTATTATTTTTTTAAATATAATTATAATTTTATAATATCCCCATCACACACCTGCCCGCGTGTGATGGGGTTGACTTGTTCTGTGGGGGGGAGGGGCTGCACTCAATGAAGCGGTCGGGGTAAACCAGCTATGGCTCTCGGGCCTGGCTGTGGAAATTGGTTGTGCTGGGCTGCTGCTGATCCTGGCAGTTCTGGTGCGGCCAGTGCTGCCTCTCTCGCCTCCTAGTGCTAAAGGTGATGATTGTGGCCTGCTGTCGGCTACCCTCCCATAGGGAGGAGAAGCCTGGTATATGTAAGTCTAATTTTTTCCATGGGTTGGAGTTTGTGATTTGGCAACCGTGCATTTCTGGGAACCGCCCCTAAACGGTCATTTCATTCAGGTCGACTATAGTTGTCTCTCAAGGCGGCCGCTGCTGAGTGTGTGGCGATAGTTCTCCCGCGGGGGAGGGGGGTTTGACGCCACGAGTTCTTGTTGATATGTATAGACCATCGTGCTGATGATGAAATATACCAACCAGGGTTTTTTTTCCTGGAATTTATCTTTGCGGTTTATTGCTGTCTTGTTTCTCTGTATCTCATACTTTAACCTTCAACTTTTTTCTTGTTTCATAAACTCATTTTCTGTCCTTATGCTCAGGATCTTTGTTAATAACATATTTTGTGCATAGATTCCTCGTACGTTGAACCAGGTACTACATGGTCCTTTTCTGCTTCTTCTTTCCTAACACGTTCGTTGTGGTTAGGGAGGCTTAAACCCGCTCGTCTAATCAAATCAACGCCTCTGAACCGTAGACGATCTTACCTATTTTAAACTTAGTCATCAAATCTCAATTTGGATTCACAGAAAGACAGGTTCACCTCGAAAGTAATTTTTTAAATTCAATTTGTAACGAGTATTATAGATCAAGCATACCGTAATTTAATTTGAACTTAAACCTAACGTAACTACACCTAGCCTAATCTAAACCTGACATAACGTAGAGCCGTGCAGTGCGCCGTCTGGCATCAATATCGGTTCTGTTACCACGTCCAAATTTACGCGCGGATTCTGTGTTGTCCTCCCTAAACTCCATACTAAATAGTGCCTTCCTCCTTCTTCGCTTTGATTCGCTCTTTTTTGTAGCGGTTAGGGAGGCTTAAACTAACATGTAACCTAATCTATTATCTAATCCGGATTGGATGTCACAAACGGAAGTTGTGATGGACAATGTTGTTCATTAGGCCTGCAATGTCGGAGTTAGCTTTGATGTCAGTCTCCAGTCCGCAGAAAGTAGTTTCCATCCTCCTAACTCGACATTACGCGCTCTCTGAGCCCTGCTTGAAATTCTGGAGGCAAAAACTAATTCTTTTACAACCTCCGTGTGATGTATTTTGATGTATCTCTTTTGTGTGCCTTTACGCGGTGCTTCTTGGTGGTGAGAAGTGATCTTTGAACACAACATTGTTAATTTTAATGGTAGTAGTGATTTTAGTTGTGTGATCCATAAAATTTCAGTATTTAGGTTTGCGTTGCGAAAGAGTTCCTGTAAAAACTCTCTAAACTTTTTTCCAAGTCTGGACGGTTTCATTTGTACATACATAATGTAAATATGATATAGATTTTCATGTGTACGTTTTTGATGTGCAGCCACGGATGTTGTGTATTTGTATAAATTGTTTATTTTCTCACCAGTTTCACAGTTATGTCGACCACGTTAATTTTATACTCGATTATAGCGTTGCATGAGCAGGCAACGCGCGGCGCATCCGGCGTGTGGAGCAACAAACTTTTGGCGACCGCTGCCCGTCGTAGGCAGTCTTTTGCCGCACCCCTCAGGGGGACAATGAGTGAGGTCCCAAGCTGAGAGTTGTTAGGTAGGCCTTCATCTGTTGGTATAAAAGTTTTTTTTGTTATATTAAGGACCACCTTTTTTCGGTTGACTGCTGGCCTGTTTTCAGCACCCATTGCTTTCTTCTTCTACTTTTGTCTTGTTTCATGAACTTCTTTCTGAGCTTACTGTTTGTGCGCATCTTGTGCGTAGATTCCGCGTTCCCTTATCTCCATACTTAATAGTGCCTTCCTCTTTTCGAAGCGGTTAACATATAATCTAATCCAACTGATTTTTACTTTGTTCATTTAGTAGTGGAGTTTCTTCGGTAATTTTTGTTGTATTGTATTGGGAATAATATTTCTTGAATTTATACGAGAGTCAAATTAATGAGGTGTTTAAATGAATAAATTGAGTGTAATTGTGCAAATGTGGAGTTCAATTAACGTGATTTTGTGATTAATTGCCTAATTTTTGTATGATTAAATTGTGCTTATTTCACGCAATCTATGATTATTTTTAGTTTCTCAACTTTTGAAATATGTTGTGAATATTTGAAACTTGTATTCATCTAATTGGCCGTTCATTTCAAATGAAAATTATTTTCTTGTTACCATTCATGTACTTTGTCGACAACTTTCTCCGTGATCGTCGCATCAGAGTGAGAATAGGATCAGCCACCTCGATGCCCTACCCTGCCGAAGGAGGCATACCCCAAGCCAGCGTACTCTCCTGTACCTTGTTTCTTGTAGCTGTGAATAACATAGCAGCTTCCTCACCCCATCTGTTGGAGCCTCACTGTATGGGGACGACTTCACGATCTACTTTGCGGGAGCTGCCACGTGAGTTGTCGAGCGGCAACTCCATGCAATCAACTCTCTAACCCGCTGGAGCCAACAAACAGGATTCCAATTCAATGCTAAAAAGACAGTATCCATGCATAGCTGTCGCCGACACCACTGTCCCAAAACTGCCCATACCCTGGCAATGGTCAACCTCTGCGAGCGGTGGAGCAGTGCAAGTAGCTGGGACTGATTTTTGACACTTCCCTCACCTGTAGGCCGCATATCCAAGACCTGAAGCGGCGATGTAACTCACCCGATAATTTACTGAAGCTCCTTTCTAATAAATCATGGGGCGCGGATAGGATTTACTTACGTCGCCTCTACAAGCTAAAGGCAATAAAACGAGATGTCCGTCCGCTCCCGCTATCCCAGCAGAGGGACGGACTCTCGGAAGTGGTCCTCGCTAGGCTCCGTATAGGCCACACACGCCTCAAGCACCGCCACTTGCTGGAGACCGACCGCAGCCGCACTGCGGTAATTGTGTTGTGCCTTTAACGGTCCGCCACATCCTTCTCGAATGTCCCGACTGCGGACAAGTGCGTCAAGCTCGCCTCGACGCTGAGCCGAACCTCTCTGAACTGCTGACCGGCTCCGCCATCTGCGGGCCACCTCTCCTCTCCCCCCCTCTCTCTCTGAACCTTTTCTTACTTGAAATTCGTCTGCTTCATGAAATTTGACTCACCAACTGAAAATGAGTGACTCTAAGAGATAAAATCTCCTCCGCCTCACACGAGGCCCAAACCATCGCCAGCGCTTGACTGGAAACATCGTCGCTTCTCCGTCAGACCAAAGCTGACGCCCACCGGCACCAAACGGGGTTGAGGTGACCCTCACCCCCCGCAAATTCTCATTATAAGACCTAAATGTTGCAATACTACCAAATTGCGCAATGATTTCGTCTGGGTATCGAAAACGGTGGGGAAGCCGAATAATAATAATAATTTCTTGGATATGTTATGCATATTTCATGGTTGTTTTAGGGTCCTTTTCTTTTAGGGTCCTTTTCTTTTAGGGTCCTTTTCTTTGAGGGTCCTTTTCTTTTGGGATCCTTTTCTTTGAGGGTCCTTTTCTTTTGGGAACCTTTTCTTTCAGGGTCCTTTTCTAGGAGGTTCTTTTTCTTAAGAGTTTTTTTACCATTCTTTTATGGTTCATTGTTTTTCTCATCATTCTTTTGAGGTTCATTGTTTTTTTACCATTCTTTTATGGTCCTTTGTTTTTAACCATCTTTTATGGTTCTTTTGTAGCCTCTCACGATCTTTTTTGGTCCCTTTTTTAGTCCAATATAGTCTTAGTTGGTCCATCGCAGTCTTTGTTGGTCCATCGCAGTCTTTGTTGGTCCATCGCAGTCTTTGTTGGTCCATCGCAGTCTTTGTTGGTCCATCGCAGTCTTTGTTGGTCCATCGCGGTCTTTCTTTTGGTCCATCGCGGTCTTTTTTTTGGTCCATCACTGTCTCTGTTTTTGGTTCATCACTGTCTGTTTTTGGTCCATCAGTCTTTTTTTGGTCCTTCACTGTCTTTTTTGGTCCATTACGGTTTTCCATTACGGTCTGTTTTTGGTCCATTAAGGTCTGTTTTTGGTCCATTAAGGTCTGTTTTTGGTCCATTACGGTCTGTTTTTGGAACATTACGGTCTGTTTTTGGAACATTACGGTCTGTTTTTGGAACATTACGGTCTGCTTTTGGAACATTACGGTCTGTTTTTGGAACATTACGGTCTGTTTTTGGACCATTACGGTCTGTTTTTGGACCATTACGGTCTGTTTTTGGACCATTACGGTCAGTTTTTGGACCATTACGGTCTGTTTTTGGACCATTACGGTCAGTTTTTGGACCATTACGGTCTGTTTTTGGTCCATTACGGTCTGTTTTTGGTCCATTACGGTCTGTTTTTGGTCCATCACGGTCTTTTTTTGGTCCATCACGGTCTGTTTTTGGTCCATCACGGTCTGTTTTTGGTCCATCATGGTCTGTTTTTGGTCCATCACGGTCTGTTTTTGGTCCATCACGGTCTGTTTTTGGTCCATCACGGTCTGTTTTTGGTCCATCACGGTCTGTTTTTGGTCCATCAAGGGGTTATATTTTTATCTGAAGGATGAATTCAGTGTTAAATGCATGTGCAAATTGATACATTTTGCAATGCTTTTTCCTCTGAGGTATCAAAACCTGTAGTTTTATAACTGGAAGTTTGGATATTATATAACTAACATATCTAGTTAACATATCTAGACGGGTATTATAACCGTTGCTCGGTTATTACAACATTGGATAAAAATTTGATTTGTTATTATAACATAGCAACTAAACCCAATAATTACTATATTACCATTAAATGTAACTACTGTTAACCGGTTGAATTACGCCCTTATTTCCAGTGCGTGATATTACGTTGATGTTCTTACGTTGTATATAGGTTAAATATGTGAAACTTTATCAAGTGTACAAAATGATCTAAATAAACAACATTCATACACTCTTTCTTATACCCTATATTTTAAATAACCTACGGCATGCAAGCCCTCACACACTCAGCAGATGATGGTAACGAATGCTGTATACGGAAATGTTAACTACAATAAACATGTCTAAATATATTACACGCTAACACCCAAAGTTTTACTAATCGTGGGGCGTGAATAGGCGGTGTTGAAGGCCAAAATGGGCGGAGTTAGGGCGGGACAAGGTGGAGCTAGGGCGGGACAAGGCGGAGCTAGGGCGGGACAAGGCGAAGCTAGGGCGGGACTAGGCGGAGCTAGGGCCTAACTCCTCTCATTCCCACCCACTCACGCCATTAACTCCGCCCATTACGTCATTACCTGCGCCCATTACGTCATTAACTCCGCCCATTGACGGCATTAACTCCGCCCATTGACGGCATTAACTCCGCCCATTGGCGTCATTAACTCCGCCTATTGGCGTCATTCACTCCGCCCATTGGCGTCATTAACTCCGCCCATTGGTGTCATTAACTCCGCCGTTTCCGGCGACCGAGGATTATCCTTACGGGTATCCCTCTTTCTTCGTGTTAGCCTGTGATTGGTCTAAGGAGATGACGTCATCCATTGTAGTGTGTGCCGCGTCTATTAGCGTCAGTTTACGATGTGATCCAGTAGTGTGTGTACCTAAGTGTGCGCTCGCGAAGTCGGGCGTTTGGTTGTCTAGGTGCTTCTACGAAGTTAAGAATGTTTGCTATTTAATTAATTATAAGCGATTAGCTAACTGTTTATTTAATGGCGATGCAGAACTTCGGCACCCTGTTTATGTGAATGCAATACAGAGCTTCGGCACCCTGTTTGTATGTATGGCAATACAGAGCTTCGGCACCCTGTTTATATGAATGCAATACAGAGCTTCGGCACCCTGTTTATATGAATGCAATACAGAGCTTCGGCACCCTGTTTATATGAATGCAATTCAGAGCTTCGGCACCCTGTTTATATGAATGCAATACAGAGCTTCGGCACCCTGTTTATATGAATGCAAACAGAGCTTCGGCACCCTGTTTATATGAATGCAAACAGAGCTTCGGCACCCTGTTTATATGAATGCAAACAGAGCTTCGGCACCCTGTTTATATGAATGCAATACAGAGCTTTGGCACCCTGTTTATATGAATGGCGATACAGACCTTCGACTCCTGGTTTGATGACTAGCTAACTATACTAATAGTAAGAACTCCTTGCCGTTTGATTTATCTTTCAGACCTTGATTAAGACTATTATGTCAGATGTTTTTTCGGCTCTTATGGAGGATCTGGACTCGCATAATGCTTCTACGGCATCTTGCCTTACAAAAGAACCTAAAGTTGATCCTCCTCGTACTAGTACGTCAGATAAAAGTGCAGCTGAGAGAACTAAGACCAATGCCTTGAATTCTTGCTCTGCTAAGGAAAGTTCGAAGTCGAGTTACAAAGACCCTGGTAAACCTACCAGAAAGGACTCCTCCAAGAAGGACAACTCGGATTCCTTTGAACGTTTAGCTGAAATCATGGCTAATGGTTTTCGGGATTTGAAAGATTTGATGGCTGCGACCACCTCAAAAATGGCCACTGTAGCAGCCCCTGATGGTTGCGATGATTGTTCCTCTACCTACAGTGGGAATGATGAAGACCCAGATTTATTTGAGAATTTAGACGAGGA
Source organism: Morinoia aosen (assembly GCA_030386875.1). Taxonomy (NCBI): domain Eukaryota; kingdom Metazoa; phylum Arthropoda; class Malacostraca; order Amphipoda; family Talitridae; genus Morinoia; species Morinoia aosen. The sequence goes on from CM059580.1 coordinate 39,780,295, forward strand.
TATTCGGACTGATGATGCAGTGGGTCCTGAGGTAATTCCTAGCCTAGCTGGGTTGGCTAACAAGCTTTTGCATTTCAAAATTAGCGATAGTTTGCTGAAAGAGAAGCTGAGTTCACACGCGAGACCAAAAAATGTGAATTACTTGAAAACGCCTCAAGTCAATAAACCTATTTGGGAAAATTTGTCGCCTTCTACCCGTGCTAAAGAATTTGCCTTTCAAGGTCTTCAAAAGAATGTGCTAAATAGTGCTGTACCTATCCTCAAGGTAATGGAAGCCATCAACGAATCAAAGGAGGATTTGTCATGCTTAGATGCAAAATCTATCATTGACGCTCTCAAAGATTCCCTAATTTTTTTAGGTTCTGCTAATGTCGGAATGATAAAAGCGCGTCGAGAAAATATACGCCGTGATCTCCCGAGACATATGCATGGTTTATGTAGAGACTCGGTGGACTTCTCCAGTGAATTTCTCTTTGGTGATGATCTTAACAGCACTATTAAAGAAGTGTCAGAATTCAACAAACTTTCCACCACTATCAAGCGGAAAGGTGTACCATCAAGAGGTTCGGCCTTCAGAAGAGGCTTTAATAATCGTAGAGGTGTTTTTTTCCGGAAAAATGGCACTACTAGAGGTACCTACAATAAACGGTTCTCTCCGTATCCCACCAATAAACCAGAAAGGCCGTTAAACCACCAGAGCCCCTTCAGAAAATAGAGGGGCTTACTTGTGCTGTTGATACTAAGGCAAACGTTACTCAGGTTGGTGGCAGATTATAAAACTTTTTCTCACCTTTTGGAAAACGTTAACGTCTGATGAAACTATTTTACAAGTCGTGCGTGGTGCAAAAATAGATTTTAATTGTCAAATAGAGCAAACGGCACCTTGTTATCCAATAAAGTGTTCCTTAGACGATAAGCTCAAAATTGATGTTGAGATAGAGAAATTTCTGAGACTCGGTATCGTGGAAAAAACCTCCCATTCTTACGGGGAATTTGTTAGCCAAATTTTTCCTACCCCAAAGAAAACGGGGGGTATACGCATAATCCTTAACTTGAAACCTCTCAATGCGGATGTTACCTATCAACATTTTAAAATGGAGAATTTAAATAATGTATTGGATTTAATTGAGAGAGATTCTTTCATGTCTTCAATTGATTTAAAGGATGCATATTTCTCTATTAATATTCATACGTGTTATAGGAAATTTCTGCGATTTTTTTGGAATGGGCAGTTATATCAATTTACTTCTCTGCCTAACGGCTTATCTTCTGCCCCACGATTGTTCACTAAGCTCATGAAACCAGTGTTTTCCTCTTTGCGTAGCCAAGGTTTCATATCAGTGTATTATCTTGATGATATCTGGCTCATGGGGACGTCTAAATCTAAGTGTAATGACAATGTTGCAGCTACAGTTAGTATATTGGAAAAGGCTGGTTTCCTTATTAATGTCGACAAGTCCGTATTTGAACCATCGCAAGCCATCAGCTTCTTAGGCTTCAACCTTGATTCTGTCAATATGACTATCAGTCTTCCCATAGACAAGAGGGAAAAAATTTTTCAATATTGCCAATCGCTTTTAAAGGGCAGCCTCTTTAGTATACGCTTTGTATCTAAAGTTATAGGTACATTAGTTGCTAGCCTGCCGGGGGTGAAGTACGGTGCTCTTTTTTACAGATACCTCGAACATGATAAAATCCAGGCCTTGAAATCCTCAGCAGGTAATTATGATAGCTCGATGAAAATTAGTGAGAATGCTAGAGGTGAACTTACGTGGTGGTTATCTAATATATTTACTAACGTTAAACCGATCAGTAGACCTTCAGTCTCTCACGTTCTTGCTTGTGATGCCAGCCATTTAGGCTGGGGTGCGGTTCTTGGTGGTGAAAGTACCGGAGGGCACTGGTTACCCAGTGAATCTTTGATGCATATAAATCAGCTAGAACTAAAAGCTGTTCTCTTTGGATTACAAAGTTTTTTCTCGGACTTTTCTAACATCCATGTAAGGATAAGATCGGACAATATAACCACGGTGGCTTATATCGAGAATTTAGGAGGAGTAAAATCCCTTCCTTGTCACGAATTGACAAAAGAAATTTGGCTCTGGGCTATTGAACGTCATGTGCACCTCTCTGCAGAACATCTACCTGGTTCTGAAAATGTACTTGCGGATAAGGCAAGCAGAATTTTCGACCATAAAACTGAATGGACTCTCGATTCAACAATTTATTCTAATATTGTCGAAGCTTTTGGCCCCTTTGATATTGACCTTTTTGCTTCTCGTTTGAACCACAAAGAATCCGTTTATGCCTCGTGGAAGCCTGACCCCTTAGCTTTGTTCGTTGATGCTTTTAGTAGAGAGTGGTCAGGTTTTAACTGTTTTTATGCCTTTCCCCCTTTCAGCTTGGTTCTGAAATGTACAAACAAAATATCAACGGAGAAAGCTCAGGGGGTGCTGGTGGTCCCGCTTTGGCAAACCCAACCTTGGTTTCCCAAACTGATGGAGCTCCTAATTGCAACACCCTTAATGATCCCCAAAAATGTGCTTCATCTTCCCTTTCCAAATGCTCCACTTCACAAACTTCACAGAGATCTCCAACTACTTGCCTGTCTAGTATCAGGAGTCTCTACAGAGGCAAAGGCTTATCGGAGGACTCTCTCCATATTTTGTCCAAGTCCTGGAGAGCATCTACGATCAAACAGTACGAAAGCTGTTTTAAACAGTGGAATACTTTCTGTATGCTTCGATCGGCTGATCCCTTGCAATATAATGAAGCTCTCGTGATTGACTTCTTAACTATGTTATTTAGGCAAGGGAAAGGATATAGCGCCATAAATACAGCCCGAAGTGCCCTGTCTACTTGTTTGATCAGTCATTTTGGCGTTAGTGTGGGTAACTCAGCATTGATAAAGCGTTTTGTTAAAGGAGTGTTTGAACTAAGACCGCCTACAGCTCGCTATAAATTTATTTGGGACGTAAACGTAGTACTAAATTACTTAACTAATTTTTACCCCAATGCTGATCTCCCTATGAGTATCTTGTCATTTAAATTGATAATGCTTTTAGCGCTAACTACAAAGCAAAGGTTACAAACCTTATATGCAATATCTATAGAAAATATTTCTTTTGGCAACAATTCGGCAGTAATTCTTATTAAAACCTTGTTGAAACATTCCAGCCCCCGTCTATATAATCATTCTCTGCTTTTGAAAACTTTTGATGAACCTGCTATTTGCGCTTTAACTACTTTGAAACATTATTTACAAAGGACTCAATTAATTAGAGGCTCCAATAAGCAATTATTTATAAGCTTCAATAAGCCGCATAAACCTGTTTCAAAGGATACGCTAGCTCGTTGGGTACACAAAGTATTGTTTGAGGCAGGCATTGACACGGCATTGTTCAAATCTCATAGTACTCGTGCTGCTGCAGTTTCTGCGGCAAAACTGAACAATGTGCCTTTAGATGAGATATTAACATCTGCTGGCTGGTCTAACTGCAAAACTTTTGAGAAATTCTATGATAAGATTGTTTTGTCTGATGTTTGATAATATAACTTTATACTGTTGAAGCGTTATACAATTGTTGTTCCGGTTACTGGTTAATGAATACATATTGTGTTCTATAGCTGGTTTTGATCATCCCCATTGCCGTTGCTTTGAAATCTACTTAGACCAATCACAGGCTAACACGAAGAAAGAGGGATACCCGTAAGGATAATCGGAATGTTATCCGAGACTTACCTGTAAGGGAAGTTGAAGGATGACAGAGATTATCCGATGGGTATCCCTCTTTCTGCGTTTAGATCCCACCCGGGTTAGCCCGCCCGGGATTGGGTCTTCTGTTTGAACGGCAAAAGGTATGATCTCTGGCTTTGAAAACTGACGCTAATAGACGCGGCACACACTACAATGGATGACGTCATCTCCTTAGACCAATCACAGGCTAACACGAAGAAAGAGGGATACCCATCGGATAATCTCTGTCATCCTTCAACTTCCCTTACAGGTAAGTCTCGGATAACATTCCGATTATGCACGCGGTCATCACAGAAGTCAGAAAGCATGTTCATGACACATGATAAAAGTTGAAGAAGAAAGCAATCAGTGCTAGAAAACAGCAAAGGAAACAACCGAAAAATTACTATACCTACCAATAACATGCAATTTAAAGGAAAAAATAAATAAAGAAAGCAAAATTGTTAATTTGAAAAACAAATTGATTCATGACTGTACATATCATATAGCACATCGGAACAAAGGTACGACAGTATGTAAGTGTAGTATGTAAGTAATAATAGTTGTAGTTGTATTAGCATTGATTTGCTAGCGCTTCAGTAATTCGTACTATATCGCGCCGTAGATCTCACAGTTTAAAATACAGAATGCACATCGTTACACGAAAGCACACTATATAAATGTTGTTCAAAGTTTGTCACAATCACCATCATGGAAACACAACAGCAGCCATCACAAAGACCGCTTCAATTGCCACCCACATCATTGTCATTTTATAAGAGTCCCAGTTGATCTTTGAAGAGATCATCTACAGAGCGACGCATAATCCGCGAACACAGGACAGCCAAAAACCCCGTAGGGGATTTCAGCTGCCCACCCATTTATGGCCGGGCGCCTTACCCACGCTGAAATCCCCAGAGGCATCTACGCAGCGCACCCGGCCATATTGTAGTTGTCATCCATATCTCAGACGAGAAAAGTTCCTTGATTACGCTGTTCCTTTCCTGGCTAAATTTGAGACATCAAGTTGCACTTCTCTAGAAACATTTTAAGCGCCGTCACACTGAAAGCTGAACGCTCGATTTCCTTGAGCATTCCAATCATAACATCCTCAACAGGACCTCGCAGTCTCGGGAAACACACATTCCTGGCAGCAGCATACCGGGGGCACTCAACAAGAAAATGTTTGACAGTCAGAGGAACGCGGCACCGCTCACATCGAGGCTGCGGCTGTCGCTCCATCGAGTGCCCGTGCGTCAAGCGAGTATGGCCAATACGAAGGCGGCAGAGTATCACCTCCATCCGACGAGGGTGACAACTAGACGATGTCCACTCACGTACGGTGGGTTTTATAATTCTTAATTTATTGTTAATTGTTCTATCCCACTCCTGTTGCCACAAGCTTCTCACTGCAGCCTTTATCCGATGGTAGTAGTCTCGGAACGGGACCATCAAGTTCAGCGTCTCCTCGTTTGTCTCCGCAGCCCGTTTAGCCTCATGGTCAGCTCGCTCATTGCCCGATACTCCCACATGTCCGGGCACCCAGCACAGCATGACACTCTTGCGTCTGCTCGCAAAGTTAATTAACATCACAATTTTAGCAATGAGCGGGTGTGTACTATTATACATCTGTATGGCATCAATTACGCTTTTTGAGTCAACGAAAATAGTGAAGGACCCACATGGATACTCCTCTATCAGTTTCAGCGCCTCCATCACACCGTACAATTCCGCTGTGAAAATTGATGACTCTGGGAGTAGCTTCCTCGCACTGACCCTTTCCCCAGACACAGCAGCACATCCTACAGCATCTCCCGTTTTTGATCCATCAGTGTAGAACTTCACAGACTTAGCGTGCTTTTCCATTATATGGTCCATAAAAATTCCCTTCAGGATGTAGTCTGGCACAGATTCCTTCTTGGGCATCCGGCATCCGGGGCAAAAACTATCTATAGGGACGCGCCACGTCGCAGTGTTTTCTAAGAGTACTGGAAGTATTTGCATGGGTCTCAATTGCATAGCAGCCGTAATCGCAGGGTAGTCCACAGACGAAGGTATGAAATAAGGAAAAGGCAGGTGTCGTCCAAGGGGCGCGTGCACACTAGCCCATGCAGGAGACACAGGGACTTGTTCCAGCCTGGCTAGATACTGAAAGGTTGGTTGCACACGTCGAAGCCACAGAGGAGGCTCTCCGCTCTCCACGCACAGGCTGTAAGAGGGTGAGGATCGAAAAGCACCAGTGCTTAGCCTGATAGCTGCATGGTGCACTGGGTTCAGTTTAGCCAGTGTGGATTCTTCTGCATATTGATATACTATGCAGCCGTAGTCTATTTTACTCCTGAAGAGAGTTCTATATAGTCGCAACAGCGTCACTCGGTCTGCTCCCCACGCTACTCCGGATATACACTTAAGGAGGTTCATTCTCCGAGCACACTCAACCTTGAGGGCTGCCAAGTGAGGTTTCCAGGTGAGCTTATCATCCACAGTCATCCCCAAAAACTTGACGCTGTGCGCAAAAGCCACCTGTCCCTCCCCCAGCACCAGTCGAGGAGGATCACATCGGTCAAGTCCCTGGAAATGAAGGCCTACAGTCTTCTCAGTAGAAAAGGTGAAGCCATGTTCAAGAGCCCAGTTGTTCACTTTGTTGATGGCTTTCTGCATTCTGCGAGTCACTGCAGGCAATAATGCAGATGAGGAGTACAGCATAAAATCGTCCACATACAGAGAGGCTAAAATGCCAGGAGGGAGGACTGAAGTAGTACCGTTCAAGGCGACATTAAATAGCGAGCAACTCATGACGCTGCCTTGAGGCAGGCCTTCACGCTGAAGCTGCAGTGAGGAGAACGTACCACCTACTCTAACACGGAAGGTTCTCTCACCAAGAAACTCCTGGATATACAAGGCCATATTACCACGGAGTCCATATCCATGCAATGGTTTGAGGATCCCATATCTCCACGCAGTATCATAGGCCTTGTGCAGGTCGAAGAAAACACATACAGTCTGTCGGCGTTCTGCGAGGTTAGTTACCAGGTAGTTCTGTAGACGGAGCAGAGCATCTATGGTTCCGCGGTGTTGTCGGAAACCAAACTGTACGGGATTTAACAGTTCTTCAGCCTCCAGCCATCGCGTGAGCCGTACATTTACCATCTTTTCCAGCAACTTACCAAGGCAGCTAGTCAGGGCAATAGGTCGATAGTTATCTGGGTTAGAGGCAGGCTTGTTGGGCTTAGCAAAAGCCATGATTGTTGCTGTTCGCCATTGCTGCGGATATGTGTGTGTGTGCTCCAGATTTTGTTGTATATATAGAGAAGGAATGATATGGCCGTATGATCCACATTTTTCATCATTTGATAGTGAACACCATCAGGCCCGGGGGCTGTGTTTTTGCACTTTTTTAAGGCACAATAAAGCTCTACCATTGTGAGGGAATCGTTGTAAGAGTAGGTGGAATTAGTCAAAAAATCAAGTGGTTGCCGTTCCTGTTGACGTCTGAGAGCCAAGGAGGGATACCCACTGCTGACACGACAGAAGCTCCGAGCCAAAGCTTCCGCTACACGATCCGGATCTGCCGTGAGAGAGCCATCAATTTCCAAACACAGTGACCTGTGTCCATAATTTCCCTTCATTTTGTTCACTCTCTGCCATACCTTGGCCATAGGGGTGTCGGTGTTCAGGCCAGAGACATACTTCTGCCACGATGTCTTACGCGCTACATCCTTTACTAGTTGCGCTCGAGCCCTCGCTCGGTTGTAGGCGATCTTATGGGCCAGCTCTTTAGTTCGTTGGTAGCGCCGCAAGGCTCGCTTCCGTTCACAATTAGCTATTGCACACTCGTTGTTCCACCATGGAACACGATGTTTCTGACAGCCTCCCTGGGACTTCGGGATGGCAGCGTCGGCAGCCTCACGCACTGTTCTGACAAAATGATCGACCAGCTCATCCACACTGCAACTCTCATCTGGTTCTTCCATTCGCGAGCAGGATTCGAAGTTTCTTCAGTTTGCTTTTTTAAAATTGAAGCGTGGATCCACGGGCTCAGGTTGGTACCGTACCAAACTCAAAAGGATAGGATAATGGTCACTACCACACGTATCCTCAAGCACAGACCACTGCGTATCAGGAAAAATGTCGGGCGTGCACATGCTGACGTCGATTGCAGAGGAGGTACCGCTTTGTACATGAAAGTGAGTGGGGGCTCCGGTGTTCAACAGGCACAACTCGGTAGCATCCAAAAACTCTTCCACCGCTCTGCCATGCCGATCATTTATCAAATTGCCCCAACGAACATGTTTGGCATCTACGTCCCTAAGGATGAACGCTGGTCTTGCTAGTTGGTTACTGAGAAGGATGAGGTCCTGTGAGGTTAAGGGATCTCCGGGTGAGGTATAGATATTGCATACGGAGACCATACGTTGCCCGATACACAAACGGAGGGCCAGGGCCTGTAGTCCAGTATTGATTGTTATTTTACTGTAACCCACATCTCTCCGCACAAGTATCGCAAGTCCCGTTCTGGGCACTGGAATAGGCACCGGGGAAAAAACCTCATTGCAATAGTTGTTTGGGGGTGTAGGGTTCAGGCTTTTAAGAAGGGTCTCCTGGAGGCAGACGCACCAAGGTTGGCACTCCTCAAGGAGGGCCCTCAAATCTCCGTAGTTACGTCGAATTCCTCTAATATTCCATTGGATACAGGTGTTCACGGTTTACCAGTTCGAGGCTTAGCACGCGTGGAGTCCTTCTCAGCACCCTCATTCAGAGCGGATGCCAGGTCAGGCGGCACGGGGCTTATGGGTCTATCATCCCATGTATGAATTGGCACTGCGGGAGGTGGCTTAGTTGGGAATCCACGCGGGATAGGAAATTTCTTCATCATATGCGACGTGACATCTTCTGGGACAGTTGTGACGCGTTCCAGAAAGCGAACACGCTGAGTCACAATATGCCTCTCACTATCCCGCTCAGACCTGCGACCGTCCGCACGAGGAACCGAAAGGTCACGCCCAGCGTTCCCCACAGCACCACTTCCACGGCCGGGCATCCGCACGCCTGGTCGGGGCACTCTATCCACTTTGCATTCTAGTTCCGATACACCACTAGGCGGGGCTTCCGGCTCCGGAATAGACTTTGCCTGGCTTGGAAGTGCATCAAGAGCTCTTTCGGTGACTCTAGGTGCTTTTGCCACTTTCCCCATGTTGCTGCTGTGGGTCGGCGACGTGCCGCTCTGTGTACGCTTTCTCGAGGTTATTATAGAAGGTATTGTTCTCAAAAGTTCACCAGGTGTGTTTGGCTGGTCCGCCACCAAAGTTTCCGTTGGATTTCTTTTCGCTCTACTTTTGGATGCAGGTGGTTGTCCTTCAGTTGCAGATATTCTTGGGATGGCCGTTCCACCAGCACCCGGCTCCCGTTCCACTGCAGTATCCCTCAGCTGGCACCGGCCAGCAGGGCCGGGAACACGGTTGGTGGGCACTGCTTGAGGGGTTTTAACCTTCTCTGCATACGTAACTCGGGTTTTATTAAAACGGCTGCCAACCACGCGCTTAGCCTCGCCATAGCTGATGCGCTGGTTTGTCTGCACCGCTAGGGTTTCCTCTTCCAGTTTATAATAGAAACAAGACTGAGAGCTAGCAGGATGTTGCTCACCACAGTTGGCACATCGGGGAGATTTGGTGCAGGGCAGTTCATGCTGTTCTTCCGCGCAGTTGACGCACACGCCAGGCTCAACACGGCAGGACCTGGCACCATGCCCAAAGTCCTAGCACTTGAAACAGCGGCGGGGCTTCGGCACGTACTGGCGCACGAGGCATCTAGTCCATCCAATGTCTACAGACTGTGGTAGGTGGCAGCGATCAAAAGTGAGGATGTATATCGTCGAGGGCATCAAGACGCCCCGCTCGAATCTCTTGATCCGGTACAATGCTTTCACTTCGAATTGCTTCAGTTCCTCCAGGAGGCGGTCGTCGCTATACTGAGGATAGTTGGCGTACCATATGGTACCCTTGCACTCATTAAGTCTGTCATGCGGAGATACCTGCACGCCAACTCCCGCAAGGGATCGCAGGCCTAAGATAGCCGCACTTTGGTGCTGGTTGCGCACCTCAACCAATAGACCGCCGTTCCGTGTCTCTGTTACCTTCGCAGGTCTGCCACCAAGTTCCCTGCACAGGTGACGATTGGCTTCAATCACGTCAACGGGGCTCATGGGCGATCCATCCTTGGTTTTAATAATAAAAAATCTTTTAAATTCCGTGGGGAGAGCTGTATTTTCGTTATCATCGACACTGGCCAGGGGCTCTGCAAACAAATGTTGCTGCCGAACACGGCGCTTGTGTCGGTGTGGTTGCACCCTTTGACTCTGAGATGGGGGAACATGAGGTTCAAGGATAATATTCATTTTCTCAGACGACCCGGCTTCAGCGTCACCACTCGCAGAAGACTGTGATGGTAGTTGCTGCGCCAATGGCAAAGTTGGGGAAGATTCAGTACAGGTGTCCGTGCGTGAGGGTCCAGTCGTCACCGAAGATATAGCGGGAAGATTTTCCATGTTGAGAAAAGGTAAAGTTTCACCTGTCACCCCGAGCCAGCACCAAAAACGGCCGCCTACAAGGGGATCCCTGATGTCGGGCACACGTAGTCCCAACGGGAACGCTCGCTAGGTACAGGCATAGCAGTCAGAGTGACCAGGATCAGCAGGTTGATGCGCTTGACTAGTCGAAGGCGCGTTCCCGCACGCCAAGGACGTTTAAGCAGCCCCCCGCCTACCCAGCCACCCCTCCCACTAGCCCTCGCCGCATGCGACTTCAAACTGGCAGGACGGGCCTAGGCTCCTGCCAGCCCCCAAAGAAAAAAAGAAAAAAAAAAGAAAAAATGTTTATTTCCAAGTTGTAACATGAGATACATGCCAACATATTGGCTTTTAAAAGTTTCTTGAATATAGGGCATCCTAAAACAAATGTTCCATACGAGGAGTACTAATTGACAAACCATCCGAGGTGTACAAGTAGATGAGCCATAAGAGGCATAATAATAGACAAACTAAACGAGGTGTACTAATAGACAAACTGTCAGAGGTGTACAAGTAGATAGACAAAACGAGGCATATTAATTGACAAAATATGCGAAGCGTACTAATAGACAAACCATTCGTGGTGTGCTAGTAGTCTAACAAAAGTTCTATACTAGGAGTACTAATTGACAAACCATCCGAGGTGTACAAATAGATAAGCCATACGAGGCATAATAATAATAGGCAAACTATACGAGGTGTACTAATAGACAAGCTATGAGAGGTGTACAAAATAGATAGACCATACGAGGCATATTAATAGACAAAATATACGAGGCGTACTAATAGACAAACCACACGTGGCTTGCCAATAGTCTATCTCTGTCAAGGGTAGTTGAATGAGAAATGAAAAATATGCCCTAAAAATATGCAAAGCCCTATCCCCACCAAAAACATATTTCATATCTTCTCGATATTCACCACATCATGCGGACATGGGTACATGGGATAAAATAGAGATACAGTGTAAGCCGGTTACCACTCATGATTGACAAATATCTACAAAATATTGGTAGAAATGGGTAAACAAACATATATTCAATATCAAAATTCATAGCTTGTACAACATAAGGACAGAAAGATAATTTTACTACGATTCATATGCTCAAATTGCACTTTATTTCATTAATTATATGTGACATTAATCCGATTCACAGAAACGCCCTCTGGGGAAGTGATAGATCTATTTTTGAATCATTTCGCTATTGCAATAAAATTTATTAACCGAATGGTTTTTGCGTAAAGAAATGAAATAGAAACATGTATATCTATTTATGTAGATACATATATATACCTACACACGTACACACATATTAATATATATACTTATTGAAAATAAAATATTAGAAAAAAATACATATACAAGATAAAAGATAGGAGCAACCTACCATCTACTACACAGAATATGACAGCTGAGCTCACTGTAATCCTAAGAAATTTTTCGCAAAAAAATAACTAAAAGGAAGAGAAGACTTCGAAAAACATAAAAATTAGCTGTTTTTTAATTTCTTCACAGAAATTTTTAAGAAAAATCAGGTTATAGTCAATAAGCAACACAACTCTTCAGCATTATACGGACATGTGTACGTGGGATAAAATGGAGTAACATTGTGGCCGGATAAAACATCTGAGTGGAGAATATTCACAAAATTCGCACATATAGGAAGATTAGGCCTTGATCCAAAATGATAATTTTGATTACAGAAATTTAGAGTTTTATCCGATTTGAAAGTTCAGTGCTAGTGTGCGCTGAACGCACGGAAAAAAAATAAAAATAAAAAGACTAAATGCAATGGTTAAATTATCCCTTTCCCCCAGCTTAGCCGATAATCGATTGAAAGCATCTTTGAGAATGATTTTGAAATAGCGAGACAACGTTAGCCAAAAATTTAATTCATTATAAACTTTGCACAACCCTCACATCTATAAACCTGTTTATTGGTGTACACACAAAATGTATTTCATGGTATATTTGTCATACGGACGTTAAATATTAATTAATACAGAAAAGAGAAAGAAATAACAAAATAAAGATGAGGAAATACTCCTAATTATGGAAAGAACGTTCGTTCTGCTGCACTGAAACTGACGGCTGTGGTGCTCATTGTTGTCGACAGAAATAAGTAAGATGAATATACGAATCGCTTAGCAAACGTAAAATGAAATAGTTTCTAAATTTCTAACAGAAATTTCAGGAAAAATTAAAATTTCTGATAGATGGGAAGTTCACACCGAGATGCTGCAGGCCCTATGACAGAGATGCAAAATGACGTGACACATTTACTCTAAATTCTTTTCCAGTTTTAGAGTTTTTGATATGCTGGGGAAGCTTGTTCCACAAAAAAGCTCCAGAAACTGAGAGAGCTTTTTGTCCCACGTTAGATGAACGGTAACTGACTAAAACATCGTTCCTCCGGTTTGGTCTTTCGTTTGGGATATTAGATGGAAAAAATTTTACCACCTCTGCATTACTTTGGGGGAGGTACAGAGAGGAGAATACTCGTCGAGCTTTCTGGATCATGAATCTGTTCGGTATTGGGATCCAGTCGAGTTTTCTTAAAAGAGGGGTGACATGATCGTATTTATTGAAATTTCCTTTGCATACCACTTTGGCGGCGAAGTTTACACATTTTTGCAACTCTTCCTGACGACATTTAGGTAAGTCTCCCCACACAAGACTGCAGTAGTCCAGACGCGATAAAACTAAAGACTGAATCACTAATAATCTAGATTTTTCGTCAAGTGTGTTCTTTATACGATGAAAGAACATTAAGGTTCCGTTAATTTTGTTGCACATTGTTTCGACGTGTGAATTGAAAGTCATATTTTTGTCGAACCAAACACCCAGATTTTTAACCTTATCGACTGGTTTAATTGTATCGTCTCCAAATGTTAGCTAGAATGGTGGTAAATTTTCAGTCGCATTCTGTGATCCAAAAGAGAGGTCAGAGCGTGATCCAGGAGAAGGCCAGGTCATCCGAAGAGAGAAAGTCAACACAAATCCATATAGAAAGTCCATGTCAGTAGGGTGGTCACATGCTGCCATCTCTCTTCGTCTGACCCCTCAACCCAGGCCACTCTACCATGGTTGCACCTGGGTCGCACAGCCCTGGGCATCATAGAGGCACGCAAGCCTCCTCCCCGCGACAAGGGCGAGATGGCGCGAGGGGGTAAGTAATAATATACAGAATGTACGCAATAGAGTAAAACTGTATGTAAGTAATAAATTAAATACAAAAAGAACTGAATAACATATGTACAGTTTTATGTGTATAATATTTGGAATGCACCTAGGTAAATACAATTTGGGCTATATGATATGAGACAATAAGATATATACGTATATACCCGTAACATACTATGGGAGTATGTTTCAACTCAAAAATAATTTCAAACACATATTTTCTTCAGAAGTAATCTAATATACTTTTGTCAGTACTATACATCGGCCAATACACACGACACAAAACGGTGGCCAATACACATGACACAAAACGGTGGCCAATACACATGACACAAAACGGTGGCCAATACACAGGACACAAAACGGTGGCCAATACACAGGATACAAAACGGTGGCCAGTACACAGGACACAAAACGGTGGCCAATACACATGACACAAAACGGTGGCCAAAACAGATGACACAAAACGGTGGCCAATACACACGACACAAAACGGTGGCCAATACACACGACACAAAACGGTGGCCAGTACACAGGACACGAAACGGTGGCCAATACACAGGACACAAAACGGTAGCCAATACACACGACACAAAACGGTGGCCATTACACAGGACACAAAACGGTGGCCAATACACATGACACAAAACGGTGGCCAATACACATGACACAAAACGGTGGCCAATACACAGGACACAAAAAGGTGGCCAATACACAGGACACAAAACGGTGGCCAGTACACAGGACACGAAACGGTGGCCAATACACAGGACACAAAACGGTAGCCAATACACAGGACACAAAACGGTGGCCAATACACAGGACACAAAACGGTGGCCAATACACAGGACACAAAACGGTGGCCAATACACAGGACACAAAACAGTGGTCAATACACAGGACACAAAACGGTGGCAAATACACAGGACACAAAACGGTGGCCAATACACAGGACACAAAAAGGTGGCCAATACACAGGACACAAAAAGGTGGCCAATACACAAGACAAAAATCGGTGGCCATTACACAGGACACGAAACGGTGGCCAATACACAGGACACAAAACGGTAGCCAATACACAGGACACATAACGGTGGCCAATACACAGGACACAAAACGGTGGCCAATACACAGGACACAAAACGGTGGCCAATACACAGGACACAAAACGGTGGCCAATACACAGGACACAAAATGGTGGCCAATCCACAGGACACAAAACGGTGGCCAATACACAGGACACAAAACGGTGGCCAATACAAAGGACACAAAACGGTGGCCAAAACACAGGACACAAAACGGTGGCCAACACACAGGACACAAAACGGTGGCCAATACACAGGTCACAAAGCAGTGGCCAATACACAGGACACTAAACGGTGGCCAAAACACAGGACTGTAGGGGCGACCCTGCCGGCCTTCCGCTCTTCTTCCCAGTGACGTCGGAAGACATAGATTAGTCCTCTATATAGCCTGCGATGCTTCACAGATTGGTACCTTTTTGTGATCATACGAGCCTACTGTAGTCTCCTTCTAATGTGTGATTATTAACTGTTTATTGAAGCTCGGAGTTAAGCCCTGTCGCTAATTGTGTTTCTTTTCCATTCTAGACTTGAACTTGAACCGTACAGAACACTGGTGAACTTAATTTTCTAAGTATTAGATAGTGTCACCATTTCTGACGAGTAAGTTTACTTCTGTTTTTTGTGCTGTTAGGGCCCTAGCTGAAGTTAGGTAGGCGTTCTTTAAGTGTTGTAAAGTCAAGTACTCTTTTCCGGTTCATTGCTTCGTTTCAATACTTGCCGCTTTCTACCCCAACTTTATCGTATTTCATAATCTTCTTTCTCCGTTAACTGTGTCTGTGCTCTTCCTATGTGGATTTTGCGTACCCGAAACTCTGTGCTAAGTGGTGCCCTTTTCTTCCTCTTTTTGGAACGCCTTGTGCGAATCGATAGGCTTAGACTGGCTGTTAGTTAGAGACAAATCTAACAAGTATTTCTGCATTGTCTTGCTTTTTGTAGATCTACTGAAATTGAAATACTAGTTACCTTATTTCCCGCAAGACCTGCTAGTGAGATTTTCTCTCGCCGTTAATTCAAGGTTTGACCCTAGCAAGCCGCGAACAGTGTTAAATAGTGGTGTGTTTGTTCGCAGGCTGGACTTGCCCTGTGCCAAGGGAAGCCACGCTCGTGTTTGTTCATGTTCGTCCGTCAAGTCTACTGACTAGCTGCCTCGCTGGCTTGTATCCTGCACCGGTCCCTGGTGCCTTATCCTGCACGGGTCCCTGGTGCCTTATCCTGCACGGGTCCCTGGTGCCTTATCCTGCACGGGTCCCTGGTGCCTTATCCTGCACGGGTCCCTGGTGCCTTATCCTGCACGGGTCCCTGGTGCCTTATCCTGCACGGGTCCCTGGTGCCTTATCCTGCACGGGTCCCTGGTGCCCCATCCTGGCGTGTGTTCTATGACCGCCGTTGTGCTTGCCCACCATCACGGTTCCCCACCTGCAATCTACATTACTAACTATAAGTTAAGATATATATATTTTTCCTTTATTTATGCAATCAATAAATCTATTGGTTGTTCCGTGTTTCAATTCCCGAGGCGGTTGGGGTGCCTAGAGCGTTTTGATCTGACGTCCCCACTATTAGAGCTGTACGGAATACTTTCGTAGCTTGGCCCTGACATATTTGTGGCGACCTTGCCAGGGGGATGTTCGGGTTAATTTCGCTCACACCTCTCATTCCGACCTAACCTCGGGATTGAATACATGTGACACACCACTGTTCACTGCTCGCGAGTCTGCTGGTCGAGGTGAGTGGAATTTCTCATTGGCGGTGCTGGCGTGGAAGTGTAAAGGCTCAGTGTGTTTATTTTCTAGTATTAGCAGAAGGCACTGCGATACGTTGTTCGGACAATTTCTATTAGGGACTTGTCGAACCTCAAATTATCCGTAATTTCTCTAAGCGTGTATTGGCTGATCAGCCATACTGGTTGCCTTGATCTGTCTGAAGTTGCTAGCTTGAATCCATTATGTCAGGTCTCCCCGCTATTGCTGAGCTTAAGGCTGAGGCTACTGAGTTGGGTTTGAAGGGAGACGCTATTGTGGACTTCGTGTATAAGCAGCAAGCTTTTTATCGAGATCAACGGGCTGTGGAGCGAGCTGCTCTTGCTGATGAGAAGGAAAAAGAAAGAGCTCACGAACTGAAGGTGTTAGAGTTACGTAATAAGTCACCTGATGTTGATTGCTCAGATTTAAATTTGCGGCCAAAGTTGCCCGTGTTGAAAGACGGTGAAGAAATCACCTCTTACTTAATTAGGTTTGAACGTGTAGCTTCCCTGTTGGGTATTAGCGAGAGGACATTTGCAGTTAGGCTAGGGTCCTTATTGGATGGCAAGGCGCTAAAAATTTACGCCGCCCTCTCTCCTGATATCACTGGAGATTACTCAAAACTAAAGAAAGCTCTACTTGAAGGTTTCAATAAAACTCCTGATACGTACAGAGAAGAGTTTCGTTGCATGAGAATTTGCCCTGATCAAACCTATCAACAATTTGCCGTACAATTGACCAGAGTCTTAGATTTTTGGCTGGAATCTCGCTCTGTTCAGAAAGACTTTGAAAGTCTGAAGAACTTTTTTCTTGTTGATCAGCTGCTTAGGTGCGTTCCCCCACAGTTAAGGTTATTCATTAAGGAGCATGATGCTCACAAGATTGAAGACATAGTTCGCCTTGCTGACAACTGGAGTGTGGCTCATAAAGCCTATCCTAAGCAGAAAGATAAATCCGTCATTCGGAAGGCTTATGGTGCTGAGTTTCAGAGCCGTGCAAGCAACCCTCCAGCCCCAACCCAGACCTCTGTTCTGGGCAATAGCCCTAAACGATTTTCTACGAAGTGTTTTGTGTGTGGTGATCCTAATCATGTTAAGCGTAATTGTCCTAGGAATCCTTTCCTTTACGCAAAGCCCACTACTGATAGGGTTCATAATGTTCAGTTCAGTCTCGATGACGCAACTAAACGTAACTACTATACTTGTGGTACCGTTAACGGGACCCACGTGTCCACGATCTTGAGGGATTCAGGTTGCAGCGCAATCATTGTTTCACGTGATTTGTTCCCTGACACAGATGTCTCGAAATGCAAGACCGTAGAGGTCTCAGACTACTTAGGCAGAAGGGACGTTTTCCCGTTGGTAAGATGCTACATTAGATGCAAATATTTTTGTGGCTGGGTAGACGCAATCAGAGCGCCGATAAAATTTTGTTCAGTGATGATTGGTAACGTAGATGGTGCTTCACATCTTCCCCTGTATGATTTAGGATTGGAATCTGAATCAAAACCTGAATCCGTCGCAGCAGTTAGTACTCGTTCAAGTAAGACTTCTAAACTAATTCATCCATTGGTGTTGCCAAATATTGACTGCATTAACATAACTCCTGTAGCGTTTAAAGCAATGCAGGAGTCTTGTCCTAGTCTTTCAAAAATTAGAGAATTAGTTGAGTCAGGAGAACGTGTTGTGATGAGGGACAAATCTATTTTCTGTTTTGAGAAGCACAAAGACTTGATTTATCGTCGGTGTATCTCTTCTAAAACAGCTAGGCTTATCGGTAAACTTTCACTTGTGGTCCCGGCGCCTTGCCGTAAAAGCGTCTTAACCATGGCGCACGAGTCCCCTCTTGCTGGCCATTTCGGCCATAGGAAAACTGAACTACGTGTTAGGGAATTATTCTTCTGGCCTTCTGTCACTATGGATATCAGGAATTTTTGTCGCTCGTGCGATAAATGTCAGAGGCTAGGCCCAAAGGGGCAGACGAAAAGAGTTCCACTGGAACCAATGCCGGTAGTGACGGAGCCTTTCAGTAAGGTTGCCATGGACTTGGTTGGTCCTTTAACCCCGTGTTCCTCTGAGGGCCATAAATATATCCTGACATTAATTGATTTCGCCACCGGGTTTCCGGATGCTGTACCTCTCAAAGAGATTGACTCAGTGTCCGTTGCAGAGGCCTTGTTGTCGATGTTTTCCCGGACTGGAATACCCCGAGTAATCCTCTCAGACAGAGGTACTCAATTTACTTCTAAATTAATGGGTGAGTTACATCGACTCCTCGGTGTTAAACCCGTGTTCACCACTCCTTACCACCCGATGGGCAATGGTAGGATAGAGCGTGTCCACGGCCCACTCAAAGCGTGCTTACGTAAGTTGTGCTCAGACAAGCCGAAGGAGTGGCATCGTTATTTGATCCCCACTCTTTTCGCGTTGCGCGAGCTCCCTAGTGACCGCTCAGGATTCTCAGCGTTCGAACTACTCTACGGGCGTCAGGTACGTGGCCCCTTGTCAGTTCTGCGAGACCTGTGGGAAGACAACTCCCTGGTGGAAGAACAACGATCTTCTTTCCAATACGTAATTGAACTGCAGGAGAAACTGCAAGAGTGTTCAAAGATAGCAGTCCAAAATACTGGCATGAGCGTTAAGCGCTACAAAGACTATTATGATGTTAAGGCCCAGGACAGACAATTTAGTCCCGGTCATGAGGTTTTGTTACTGTTGCCTGATAACTCAAATAAATTGTTGATGGCCTGGAAGGGACCGTTCAAAATTCTTGAGAGGAAAAGTAGAGTTACTTACCTGATTGATGAAGCTGGTGTTCCTAAGTTGTACCACGTAAACCTATTGAAGAGATACTACCGTAGATCTTCAGATGATAGCAGCCGGGGTGACGAAACCGCATCCTCTGTTGTTCCCATGCGAGCGGGACCCTTAGCCATTTGTCAGAATTGTGTAATTGAAGAGCTGCCTTCTGACCTTCCTGAAGCCGAGACTGGGTGGTCTAGTATGCTCGACTGGGACATATCTGATGAGACAGAGCGTCCTGTTCTTAATGTGGAGTTAACAAAACCCAAAATCAGAGATTTGCAAAATTTGTTGCTTGACTATCGCAAAGTTCTTGACCCTCGTCCTGGGTGTACTAATACCATTACGTACGAGATTCAACTGATGACCTCTCAACCAGTTAGGGCTAAATTCTATCCCGTACCTGTTCATTTGAAGTCTCAGTTTGATACCGAAGTTGACAATCTGTTGAAACTAGGCATAATTCAGCCATCGAAATCCTCGTATTGTTCTCCTGTTGTAATGGTCAAGAAACCAGATGGGTCGTATCGCCTGACCGTAGATTACCGGGCCTTAAACTCAATAACTGTGTTCCAAGCAGAGCCTCCCTGCTTGATTGATTCAGAGCTGCACAAATTCACCGGAGCCAAGTATTTCTCAGAAATAGACTTGACCCGGGCCTATCACCAAATATCACTTGCTAAAGAGGCTCAGCCCCTAACTGCTTTCCCTACTAGCCGTGGCCTAATGGAGTTCGTAAAGCTACCATTTGGTCTGGTTAACGCCTGTTCTCGGTACGCCCATTTGATGCGCATTGTGTTGCACGGGTTGGAAAATGTAACTTTCTACTTTGACAATATTTACGCTTACGGGAAAACGTGGGATGAGCACCTTAAAGCACTAGAGTCGGTGTTTGTCAGGCTTCAACAGCACGGGCTGACAGCTCGTCCTTCGAAGTGTAGGTTTGGCTTTCCCACCATGAAGTACTTGGGGTTTGTTGTCGGTGCAGACGAAATCAGACCTCAGGGAGATAAGATCACGACTATTGTGAATTTGCCTCTTCCTTCTACAAAGAAGTTGCTAAGATCTTTCATTGGCTTAGCATCGTTCTACCGCCGCTTTATTCCTAACGCTGCCAGTCTCTTTGCTCCCATGACTGAATTATTAAAGAAAGATAGTAAAGAACCCCTTTCTTGGACTGACCAGGGCCTTGAAAATTTTGAGCTTGTGAAACGATCTTTGTCAGCTGAGCCTGTTCTAAAATTACCAGACGTTCATTCCCCATTTGTATTGCGTACTGATGCGTCTAATGTTGGTTTGGGTGCGATCCTGATTCAGTACCACGATAACGTGCCTCACCCTGTCGCCTACGCGAGCCGTAAGCTGGTAGACAGAGAAACTCGTTATTCCACAATCGAACGAGAGTGCCTTGCCACAGTGTGGGGTGTAGGAAAGTTTAAGTTTTATTTGCTTGGTGCAGAATTCCTGCTGGAGGTTGATCATAAGCCTCTACTCTCCTTGCAAAAACTTAAGTGTGAAAACTCCCGTTTGATGAGATGGGCTTTGAACCTACAGTCATTTAGGTTCACGATTGTCCACATTCCTGGTAAAGATAACCTTGGAGCAGATTTGCTCAGCAGACTCCCAACGGATTGAAAGACTGCTTCCTTGTGGAGGCGTCGCATTCGCTGGTAATAACTAAATGTTCATGTGTAATTCAAGGCTATTAACTTAGCCTGCTGAGTGGTTCTTAGGTGTAAGTTGTTCTTTCAACTCTCGTAATGATCTCTGTTGTTAAAATTAGCAAGGTTTACCTTCGTAGTTGATTCTAGTCAGGATAGAATCTTTAAGGGGGGAGTCGTGTAGGGGCGACCCTGCCGGCCTTCCGCTCTTCTTCCCAGTGACGTCGGAAGACATAGATTAGTCCTCTATATAGCCTGCGATGCTTCACAGATTGGTACCTTTTTGTGATCATACGAGCCTACTGTAGTCTCCTTCTAATGTGTGATTATTAACTGTTTATTGAAGCTCGGAGTTAAGCCCTGTCGCTAATTGTGTTTCTTTTCCATTCTAGACTTGAACTTGAACCGTACAGAACACTGGTGAACTTAATTTTCTAAGTATTAGATAGTGTCACCATTTCTGACGAGTAAGTTTACTTCTGTTTTTTGTGCTGTTAGGGCCCTCGCTGAAGTTAGGTAGGCGTTCTTTAAGTGTTGTAAAGTCAAGTACTCTTTTCCGGTTCATTGCTTCGTTTCAATACTTGCCGCTTTCTACCCCAACTTTATCGTATTTCATAATCTTCTTTCTCCGTTAACTGTGTCTGTGCTCTTCCTATGTGGATTTTGCGTACCCGAAACTCTGTGCTAAGTGGTGCCCTTTTCTTCCTCTTTTTGGAACGCCTTGTGCGAATCGATAGGCTTAGACTGGCTGTTAGTTAGAGACAAATCTAACAAGTATTTCTGCATTGTCTTGCTTTTTGTAGATCTACTGAAATTGAAATACTAGTTACCTTATTTCCCGCAAGACCTGCTAGTGAGATTTTCTCTCGCCGTTAATTCAAGGTTTGACCCTAGCAAGCCGCGAACAGTGTTAAATAGTGGTGTGTTTGTTCGCAGGCTGGACTTGCCCTGTGCCAAGGGAAGCCACGCTCGTGTTTGTTCATGTTCGTCCGTCAAGTCTACTGACTAGCTGCCTCGCTGGCTTGTATCCTGCACCGGTCCTTGGTGCCTTATCCTGCACCGGTCCTTGGTGCCTTATCCTGCACCGGTCCCTGGTGCCTTATTCTGCACGGGTCCCTGGTGCCTTATCCTGCACGGGTCCCTGGTGCCTTATCCTGCACGGGTCCCTGGTGCCTTATCCTGCACGGGTCCCTGGTGCCTTATCCTGCACGGGTCCCTGGTGCCTTATCCTGCACGGGTCCCTGGTGCCTTATCCTGCACGGGTCCCTGGTGCCCCATCCTGGCGTGTGTTCTATGACCGCCGTTGTGCTTGCCCACCATCACGGTTCCCCACCTGCAATCTACATTACTAACTATAAGTTAAGATATATATATTTTTCCTTTATTTATGCAATCAATAAATCTATTGGTTGTTCCGTGTTTCAATTCCCGAGGCGGTTGGGGTGCCTAGAGCGTTTTGATCTGACGTCCCCACT
This sequence comes from Morinoia aosen, assembly GCA_030386875.1. Lineage (NCBI taxonomy): Eukaryota > Metazoa > Arthropoda > Malacostraca > Amphipoda > Talitridae > Morinoia > Morinoia aosen. The sequence goes on from CM059580.1 coordinate 39,802,544, forward strand.
ATTAGAGCTGTACGGAATACTTTCGTAGCTTGGCCCTGACAAGGACACAAAACGGTGGCCAATACACAGGTCACAAAACGGTGGCCAATACACAGGACACAAAACGGTGGCCAATACACAGGACACAAAACGGTGGCCAATACACAGGACACAAAACGGTGGCCAATACACAGGACACAAAACGGTGGCCAATACACAGGACACAAAACGGTGGCCAATACACAGGACACAAAATGGTGGCCAATACACAGGACACAAAATGGTTGCCAATACACAGGACACAAAATGGTTGCCAATACACAGGACACAAAATGGTGGCCAATACACAGGACACAAAACGGTCAGAAACATGAAAACGATAGTTTTACAATGGTCACCAAGACATGTACAACATAATTGGAGCAATACGGGAAATTAACCACCTAGATAGGGCTGTCATAAACTCATGAGCGTAAGAAATGATTCAATTTTCACCACACAAACCAATGATGAATATTTTAGGACGTGAATAAGAGAAGAAAACAAGAATTTCCTACAAGGTTAACAAAGTAGGAAAAGTTACATTATTTTCGAAATATGATGCAAATGTCCAATTGATTAACATACATAGGTGCCATGACGGTCCAGTGCTGATGCTTGTACGAAATTGGAGATTAGATTATTAGATTAGTCATTAGTTTTAGTTTCCCTACCCAGCAACAAATGCAACCCAAAGAGAGTAAGAAAGAAGGCACCATTTAGTATGGAGTTAAGGAAACCCAGAATCCACGCAGAAAGGGCTTAGAAACAGTAAGTTGGGAAGGAAGATTATGAAACATGATCAAAGTTGAAGAAGAAAGTAGTAGGTGCAGAAAAACAGGACAGCAGTGAACCGAAAAAAGGTGGTCCTTAACACATCAAGAACATTTGATTTCAGCGAAAAAAAAGGCCTACCTAACTCTCAGCTCGGGCCCTCACATCGTCCCCCTGGGAGCGCTAGTTCCCATAGATACAATAATTGTATCCCCCTGAGGGGACAAAATTGGAGAGAAAAAGTGTATCCCACAGCTGGTTAATCGAAGTTAATTCATGGAAACAAAGATAATGAACTTTGTGGGTTTAAATCCCTTATGACAGATTACACGTAAATTGGATATTTAAGCTTTGGATTTCTTGGCGTCAAAAATAAAGAAAGGTGAGTTGGCTGCCTAGAAGGGCACGCAGTAACTCGCACAACAAATTTATGAGATTTCTCATTTAAATGCTTGACAATGACATAGGGAGAAAATTGAAAAGATGCGGTGTTTGCACAAAAAAAATTGCAAGTCCCGTAATTAAAAATTTTGCAAAAACTGTCGTGGGTAAATGTACGACTGTACATACGTACATATACATAAATGTAGTATGTATGCTACACATCTATTCAGGTATTAGGATACAAGTATAAAAATTACCAGTTGTCTTCTTTTCATTAAAATTTGCAACAAAAAGGTAATTAGTTGATAAGCATCTTATCAAACATATATGGGTGATCACATGACAAATTTATATTTTTAAATTAATCTTGTACAATAAAAAAAGAGAGATGGCGAGTTAGGTCACGTTACAAGTTGAGCGAAAAGAAAAAAAGCGGCATTTCTAGCTCTGATTCACATTTACGGCTAGTGAAAAATAACTCCAGGTCTGAATTATTGGCTCAACCATATGCTGGGGTGAGAAAGTGGCGTGTGAGTTTGAAGTAACATCTACACAGCAGGTCTTCCCTCCGCAGTTCTGAACTAGGCACATTGCAGATGACGTGCAAGTCCGCTATCGGTGTTGTCTGGAGCGCCCCTGTGCTATACGCATTGCCTCACACACATCGAGCTCTCGCAATGCAGCTTCATCGACTATAACCACAGTCAATTTTGGAGCATATGAGAAATCTGTACAGACGCATTAGGATTTCCTAATCTGCATTTTAAGAAAAGGAGGACACTGATTTCATTCAATTCAGATCCTTACAGCATTTGGCTGCTACCTTAATTGTGGATATGGTTGAACCAGTTGAGTTTTGTGTCCCGATCGAGTCCCAAGAAATTTGGTGCGTTAAATTATCAGAATATTTTCAGTTCCCAATTTTAACGATGGAATTAATATAGGCTCATTTATTCAGCAGAAATGTAGCGCTAGCACAACAAACGAAACCGTAAACTAGGTCACACGTTTACAAAAATTGTTCAACATGCAGCCCATTTCTTTCGATGCAGGCCTTCAAACGCCTCTCCGATGATTGACGGACGCCCGCAAAGACACTATGAGTTTCACGAATCCTTTTCGAGGCTTCAACAATCCTACCCATCAGGTCCTCTTTGGATTGAATCAGTGTTTCATACACTAAACGTTTCATATGCCCCCAGAAAAAGTAATCTAGGGGCGTAATATCAGGAGATCTTGTTGGCCACGCGTAGTGATTCAAAAAACGGTTTTATTTGATGGCGTTTTTTTGCAAAAAACATGTTTTTTATGTTTTTTTTTGTTTTGTTTTTTTGCACACACCCAAATTTTGTTAGGTATATGTCTGTTTATTTTTGGCCAAATAAAATACAATAACATCCATGTTCTTTAGTCATGATTTTTTGTAATAAAAACATCAAAAGGAAACCATAATGTAAAAGTGTGGCAGATAACCCACAATTACCTAGAGAAGTCTAAGAGGAACAGCAGGAGACACAGAACTTATATTGATGAAGTCAAAATTCAGAGCTTACTATCTCTACTATGATTTTACTTTTGTGACCAAAAGATCAGACATAGTAGTGATAGTAAGCTCTGAATTTTGACTCCATCTATATAAGTTCTGTGGCTCCTGCTGTTCCTCTTAAGACTCCTCTTGGTAATTGTGGGTTATCTGCCACCACTTATACTGTATGGTTCCCTTTTGATGTTTTTATTACAAAAAATTATAACTAAAGAAGAACATTGATATTAATGTGACAAAAAATAAAACATGCTGTTTTTTCTGACAAACATGTTTTTTTTACTAAAAATCATCACTAAGAGACTGGATATTATTATATATATATTGTGACCAAAAAATTAAAAATCAAAAATCATGATTTTCTAAAAAAATCATGTTTAAAAAAAATCGTTTGTAAAACAACATGGATATTAATATATTTTATGTGACCATAAAACCATACTGATTTTTTCACATTTTTAAGTCAATATGCAGTTTAATGCACTCACAGAAATTAAAAATTCCGTTCCAAGGGATCACTGAAGGAACACATTTAAAAACCTTTTACATGAATGACATTCTGCTCGCTGATGCATTATTTTTGAGTTATTCAACTTCAAAATTTTTTTCTTCCATAGCAGTTCCAGTCAGTTGCGCGCTTGAGCTGGAGCTGTTCAAGTACGTTTGGGTACTTGTAATTTATTATTAGCCGACCCTGCGGAGCCTGAACCTACTTCTAGAATGTTTTAGTTAATAACACAATAAACATTATCACCCAAAAATATTAGTGGGGCTGGGGAAGTGGACACTTGAATCTACACTATTCACTCCTACGCTTTTGCTAATGTTCTACGGTGGCCGCCATATTGAAACTGATGTCAACTGCATATCGATTTTAGTATTCACTAGGTAAATACAATTTGGGCTATATGATATGAGACAATAAGATATATACGTATATACCCGTAACATACTACGGGAGTATGTTTCAACTCAAAAATAATTTCAAACACATATTTTTTTCAATACATATTACCTGTATTGTGCTATTAACTAAAACACCCTAGAAGTGGGTTCAGGCTCCGCGAGGTCAGCCAATAATAAATTACAAAGTACCCAAGCGTACTCTTACAGCTCAAACGTGCAACGCAACTGCTATGGAAGAAGAAAATTCCAAACTTGAATAACTTGAAAATAACGCATATGCAAGCAGAATATTCTTGTAAAACGTTATTATTATTATTATTATTGTAATTGTTTAACCACCGTTACCACTAACAAGTGATCCGCACAGTGAGTCGCAGTAACATATTACATTTCAAGCACAATTCAAACTAAAATTGTAAATGGCATCACTATCAATTTGCCTGTTTATAATTTAGAACTCATGGGAAATTAGATTACATAGAATAAGTCAGCTTCTTGGAGAAACCTATAGAGGCCTCCTCCCAATTCAACCGGGCCCGAGCCTCCCAGCAATTCGCTCATCACCACCTCGCTCTGACCGAAGTAACGGCGTCTTAGTGCAGCATATCGTTGGCACTCGGTGAGAATGTGTTTTACACTCACAGTAACTTGACACTGGAGACATTGCGGCGGCGCAGTCCAGTTCATCAAATACTCATGCGTTAGAAGTGTATGTCCAATACGGAGGCGACACAGCTTTATCTCCCACACCCGGTTGGTCCAGCAGCTTATTCGGAGGGGTTGCGTCGTATCCTTAATTTCTCGGAGTTGGTTCTCAGTCACTTCACGCCAGTCATGATTCCAATTTTGATGGACGAGTCTTTTAAAGACACATGCGAAGTCTCCGCGAGACATTCCTTTGCGTATCTGGCGCTCTCGTTGGGTAGCAAACTGTGCAGCCTCGTCAGCTCTCTCGTTTCCCGCCACACCCACATGGCTAGGCACCCAGCACAATGTATAATGTTTTCCGATCTCAGTCATCAGCGTTAAGATCTGCGTTATTATAGGATGGGTGTTGCAGGGTTTCATCATACTTTGTAGGGCGCCACGACAGTCTGAGACGATTGTGATCATACTCGTATCCACCGCTCGAGATGCGCGCACCGCGGACAGTATTGCACACAACTCAGCTGTGAACACTGGAGCCACTGAAGGGAGTTTGACCGCTAGTATGTTTAACCCATGGACCGCTGCATATGCCGTGCCATGTTCAGTTCTAGATCCATCGGTAAAGAAGACAGCTGTTTCAGAGTGACGTACGAAGTGATCGAGGAATAGGGCTCTGGATGGGGCTCCACCAAGCAGTCGTTTATGCAGGTCAGCTAGTTCACTGCACACAGCTATCGGGGGAGAGACCCACGGCGCAATGGGGGAGACGCTTTCCGGAGCCACGCACTCCAGTGAGATGTCATAGTTCCTTAGTATCGTTTGCAAGCGAACATAAAATGGTTTGGGGCTTCTTTCGTTTGCATGCAGGCGTCCCGAAGCACAGCGAATTTTTGAGAGAATTTGTTGAGCAGGATCAGAGAGCAGTCTAAGAAAAAAAAAGAAAAACAGTATATTTCCAATATAGATGGTACAAAAGAACCATCATTGGTTTTAAAATCTCTTAAAATTAATACACTTAGATGATACACACACACGAGTATTGTAAAACTCGTGTCACTAGTCGAAAAGAAATGATTGAGGGCAATGTACTCCTAATCTTGCTTAACCTACATTTGATAATACATGTAATGATAATTATAAGAGACAACACAATTTCATGGACGATGCATTTTCATTGTGAGGTGAAAACACTTTTGACAGTTTACATGTACATGACATAAAACTTTGCAATTCTTGACGCCAGGAAATAATACATGAATCGCTTGTTTCGGCCAATGTTCAAAAGTGTCATTTTAAGGAAGCATGAAAAAAATATATATATATATATAAATATACATCCGTATATATATACATATATTTATATTCATACATATATATACATGTATATATACACACATACATATACAATTATACATGTATACACGTACACATAAGCATGAGGACCAAGAAGATTATAAGTTTTGTATTTCTAATCCAACAATTTTAACATAGCGGTCATTAGTTAATAAGCATTTTATTTAAACAAAAAGTGGATGATCGCACAACAAATGTATAGTTTCTACATGAATGCTTTACAATAATAAAGAGATGACGAGTTAGGTAATGTTACAAGTTGAGAGTGAACAGAAAAAAGACCATTATCTCTAGTAAAATGCTAGTTGTCAGTCTAGTACACACATGTGTGCACATATACACGCAAATATATACACATACACATGCACGCACATACTTACACCAAACTCGTAAGGATACACAAATGCATTTCTATGCATCAAGGCAATGCATACGCATTCTATTTAGTGTCATACGCATAGCGTGCACACGTACACATATATACAAGTAAGCATGTGCGCGAATATCAGCGTAAACCAGTCAGTTTAAACCAGAAATTCCAATCGAGGGAAACGGAGAAAATATCTTTTATTATGGCATGAATTTTATAAAATTTCGCACTAAAAATAGTGGCACAAAACAGTCTACCTAAGTCTGAAACATGAAAACGATTGTGGGACGTGAATAAGAAAGAAAACATTAATGTCCTATAAAGGTTTCATATTAGAAAAAAAAATCCCATTATCTTTGAAATATGGCGCAAATTGTCGGCAATTGATAAACAAACATAGGTATCACATTATTATAAGCATATAACTCTAAGCGTAATACTGCAGTATAAATGGATGATCACACAACGAATTTATTGCTTTTTTACGTGGATGCTTTACAATTTCATATTAGAAAGAAAATCACATTATCTTTGTAATATGGTGCAGAATGTCTGCAATTGATAAACACACACACACACACATAGGTACCATGACGGTCTAGTTTGATGCTTGCACAGAAATGGAGAGGAATGACATAAAATGCAACCTTCGACTGGAGTTATCTACTCTAGTGCACACAGGTATACGTGCACATATGCACACCCATATGCCCACATACACCTATATACGTACACACATATTCAAGTAAGCATGTTTGCAAATGGCAGCGTATAGGCGATCAAATCACAATACCTACGCATACTTTAAAACTGTTGTGTGATATCTTGTATTATAAAACAATAAGCGAGGGAGATTTTAGAGCAATGGAGTTACCAGGCAAATGAGATTCGACAGTACTTATTTTGTATGTTCTGTAACTAAGAATTATTCTTGAGACACAAGATGAATAATAGTATATTAGGTAATAGTTTACGATCTTTATTTCCAGGTAATACGCTAAAGGTTTTATTCCGGTTTCTGCATGGAGAGATAAGATAGGTGAACTTTTGAACGCCCCAGTAGCTACTCGAAGGGCAGAATTCTGCACAGTGTGCAATGATTTCATTAGGGTAGCACATGCAGAGCTATAAGCTTCTGAGCCATAGTCCAATTTTGGCTTTAGTAGGCCCAAATAAAGACGGAGCAAGGTTTGCCGATCTGCTCCATACTGGGTATGGGATATGACTTTCATTAAGTTTATGTGTTGTGAACATGATCGTTTGAGGGATTGGATGTGAGGCCGCCAGGTAAGGCTCGAGTCAAAGATTAATCCTAGATACTTGAATTGCTCAACATGTGGTAGCACTGCATTGTATAGATGAAGTTCGGGGGAGGCTTTCAGACAGCCACGAGTACGGCAGAAATGCACAGTCACTGTTTTGGATGGGGAGAATTGAAATCCAGTGGTTGCTGTCCATTGCGTGAGGTGGTTAATAGCGATCTGCAATTGTCGTTTTAGGCACTCCGGTTTTTTGCCCGATACATAGATGACGACGTCATCTACGTGTAGGAGCCGATGGACACTCTGCGGAATTTCATCAGCGATATCATTTACGGCAACAAGGAAACACACGCAGCTGAGGATACTTCCGTGAGGGACTCCTCCTCGGAGGCTCTTGGTTGACGAGTGGACAGTCTGGAGACGGACTCTAATTTTTCTATTATTCATGAAATTGTGTAGGAAAGCAAGAAGGTGCCCATGCATACCATATTTCTGAAGTTTCAGTAGGATTCCGTATGTCAATGCGGTGTCATATGCTTTCTGTAGGTCAAAGAAGACGGCAACAAGGTGATTCTTTGAAGTAATACTCGAAGCGATGTGTGATGACAGCGTCACCAAATGGTCGGTGGTACTTCGGTTCTTCCGGAAGCCAAATTGGATATTTACTATTTTCCTAGTCGATTCCAAAAACTAGACTAGTCTCATGTTAACAATTTTTTCAAGCAGTTTGCTTAAGCATGAGGTGAGAGCAATTGGACGGTAACTATTTGGAGATGTCGGATCTTTACCAGCTTTTAAAATTGCTATTATTATTGTTAGTGACCAAGTTGCTGGGAATACCTGCTGGGACCATATTTTGTTGAAGAGAGAGAGTACTGCAGGGAGGAAGGTTTCGTGGGCTTTTTTAATCATGCTGTACGAGATGTCATCATGGCCGGGAGCGCTATCGCTGGCTGTGCGTAAGGCAGTTTTAAGTTCTGACATGGTTAAGGGGCTATTGTATTCTTCTTTGTCTCCCCCCAACAGCAGAGGTCTTCCTTCCCACCTTTCCTTATATCGCGTGAAGGATGCGTCGACGGTTGCGTTATCACTCACTGATGAGAAGTGTTCCGCCAGCATCTCCGCAGCTTCCAGCAATGTTTCAGTCAGGTTGTTCGTACGGGGATCTCTCAATTTTGGGGTAGGAGTCAATTTAAATTTTCCGGACAGCTTTTGGACTTTTTTCCATACTAAGTTTAAGCTGGTTTTGATATTTATACTACTGATGAAAGCTTTCCAGGATGATTGTTTACTTATCAGGAAGGTCTTCCGGCAGATTGCCTTTGCTCTATTGTATCGGATCCTGTTATGCGCATTGTTAAATCGTACCAAGGCTCTTTCAGCTCGCGTACGCTCTCGCTTTGCCATTTCGCACTCAGAGTTCCACCACGGTACCGGAGGTCGCGGTAGAGAGCCGCTCTTGCGAGGTATGGATGAATCAGCAGCTTGCTGTAAGATGTTGGTCAAAGTAGCTGTGTGATCCTCAACATTCTTTTCATTCAGCTGATCGACATCCTCACTAGACAACTGGGTCAGTCTGCTAAACAGAGTCCAATTTCCTTTGTTTAGGTCATACCGTTCATATCTGGCTTGCATATTTTGAGGCTGGACAGGATCAAGATGGATAGGGTAGTAATCGCTGTCATAAAGGTTTTCGTTAACATGGTATTTAAAATCTAGATAGCAGTCAGGAGAGCATAGTGTTAAATCGATTACAGAGAGGGATCCCGTCTGCCTGTGAAAATGCGTAGGTTGTCCGTCGTTCATGATACAGATGTTATTTTCTCTTACTATTCTTTCCATGAGTTGTCCTTTATCATTTACCACGTTGTCATTCCATAGTTGGTTTCGAGCATTGAAGTCCCCCATTATAATATACGGGGTAGGCAGCTGGGAAATCAAATTTTCAACTTCTTGGTGTTGTATATTTATGTGCGGCAAGTAGACCGAGCAGATGGTGTATGTCCGGTGCAGATTAATACGTAGTGCTACTGCTTGCAATGTGGTACGTAAGTCAATCCGGTGATGCGGTATTGTCCTGTGGATCAATATTGCAGCGCCCCGCTCATGATCATCAGCGCGGGTCACACCAGAGGTATAGAGAGAGTACTGAGTGGGTGGTGTCACCGTTCTGTCCCGGAGCATGGTCTCTTGAAGGCAGACACATGCAGGGTGGTATAGAGTAAGGAGTTGTTTAAGTTCACAGAATTTGGTTTGGTACGATTCCAAATTCCATTGAATAAATGAATCAAAATTCATTTACAAATAGAGGTACTGGTTTGTTTTCCTTCAGGTTCCGATCACTTGAATTTTTTAGCTTTCTGCTGATTTCGATGCCCGGTCTCGGCTTCTTGATGGTGGCGATGTCGTCCGTTGTTTCTTGGTAGGTGCAGTAGGCTTTGGTTTGTAGGTCTTTGAGTTTCTACTGGGGTTGATATCTTCATCGTCGCTTCCATAGCCTTGGAGGTTTGTAAGGCTGGAAGTTGCCTCCCTCCGCTTGAAAGAGTATTTGGTGAGAGAAGCTGGCTGTTATAGAGTGGATAGCCCTACACTAGAGCACAGTATAGGTTCCACATAGACACAACACAGTCACAGTGCTGACCAAAATAGACAATGTAATGACACATCAATTTAGGTAAATAGTTCACTCACCTCTTGGATACCTTAACTTAAATACTCAATTCTTAGGCCTGTGGCCAGTAAGAGTAGAGCGGAGATAAGTGGGAATATATAGTAAAAGAGTCGAGTAATATTAAGTACATTAGTTTAGAAATTAAGAAGTTAGATACCAACCACAGTAGGTAATTATATACACACTCGGCCAACATTTACTTGTTGTTGAACCCGAGACCACTAGAAGACTGAGTGCGAGTGTTGCTCTCTCGAGCGTTGCCAACTTTTGGTCTCTCTAACTAGAACTTACACTACTCGCTATATTACACTGGCGTAGGTTTTTGGCCTTTCACTATTTTAGGAGGTTCTCCGTCTGGCTCCAGTTGTTTTCGTTGTCGGTTGTAGACTGTAGGCTCTTTGGGCTTAGAGAGTGAGGTGTTACTCATTTCTTTTTGCGTCGTCCTTTTTGGTGAAATGATGGGTTGGGATATGGCAACTGTTGGAGTTCCGGAGGTTGTACTAATTGAATCGGTGGCCTTCGATTTTACATCAGCTATAGCTGGAGTGGATTTAGCGTTGCGAGGAGTAGAGTCAGTGCACGCAGTGGTTTGGTTAGGAGATTGTTCATTGTTGTTTTTGCATGAGCTGGCCTTATTTTTGGTTTTGCAGGTTCTTGTTCAGTATGAGTCGGCTGTTGTGGCACATGATATTTTTGAGGAGCAGCAGGGTTGGGTTCTTCCGCAGGGGTACTGGTATCTCCCCTAACTACCGCGCTATACATCCGCTCATGCTCCGGATGTTTCTCCAAAACGAGATCCATGGCGTCTGAGCGAGAGGTCTTCAATCTCTGTTGAGTGGCTAAAATTTCACTTTCAATTTGATATTTTGGGCATTGTTTGTCATTTGAATAATGTGGCTGCCCGCAATGATAGCATCGGACGGCATTAGGACAGGAGCTTTTTTGGTGCCCTTCCTGCCCACATCGGGAGCATGTGTCTGCTTCTCTTCGGCAGTATTTTGCTACGTGGCTATAACGTTGGCATTTAAAGCATTGTTGCGGTCTTTCTTTATATTCTTCTACGAGTTCACTGTGCCAAGATGACAATTTCACAGCTCTTGGTACCGTGTGCTTTTGGAATGTCAGGATGTATGTGTCGGTAACAACTTTCTCGCCATCTCTCCTCAGCTCTATTCGCCGCAGGTCAATCACTCCCTGGTCAGCTAGGTGGTCCTTCAGTTCTTCCATAGTACACTGTCCGAAAGTCTGTCTTCGGACTACACCACGAACAGTGTTGAGTGATCGGTGGGGCTCTATTACTACTCCCTTTCCGCCAATGCGGTCCAGTTTCATCAGCTTATCTGATTGGGTCGTACTATTTGTCTCAATAAGGAGACTATTATACCCAGATTTTACGATTTTCTTTGGAGTGCTAATCGTCTAAGTAATGTCGCGTTCTGCCAGCAACACGTTCAAATCTCTGGAGATATTGACCCCAGGAAATCGTACAGTAAAATATTTGATATGGTATGGTATGGAGTTCTCGAACATTCCTTCCAGTTGCAGCATCTGACGCGCTCGCCGGTCATCTCGTCGTCTCCTCTTCACATGTCGTCGGTTCATTGTTTTCCAGATGCTCTGTTCATCTCCGGTCACAGCTTCCTCATCATTGTTAGGCTCTCGGGTTGTCTCAGCTTCCACTGTTTTGGCCCTCGAAGCGTCTTCGCTACATAAGTTTCTCTCATTCGTCTGATCTTTTCCGTTATTTAACTCAGTCTCTGCACTCGTTCCTTGTGTGGGGTCCACACTCAGAGGAGGCAAATCGTTAGTCTGCATTAGAGCAGAACTAGCAGTATCCATTTGAGTGTCCAGGTCGTCAGCGGCAGGTATGGATTGATGGGTTTCTATCGCGTACTGGGGAGACCCCGGTTGGCTCCCCCTAGCACAATCGCTAGGGGGCACCTTGTAACTGCTTACAAGCTCCTCAGATGATATTGGTTTAATAATCTACATAAAAGAACAAAATAATACAAAACCCCGATGGAGGGGGGGCCGCCTGCGTTGGTTCTACCTACAACAAGCTATCAAGAATAACTAAATGAGGTCAGCCTGTTATTTTACAATAATTATCTAATGTATATCAAAAGACAAGTAGGTATACTAATAGTACCACCACGTAAAGGTGCAGGTCGACTAGATACACTCTAGTAAGAATGTACCTTCTATCAAATCCTTGTCAATATTCAGCAATGTTCCCCTCACACATATAAACATATACACTTGTGACCAGTAAAATTGGTAAAAGGAACAGTGAAATTTCCCTTGTAAAACGTTTTTAAACGTGTTCCTAGTGATTCTTTGGTGCGGAATTTTTAATTTCCGTGAGCGCATTAAACTGCAAATCGACCATTTTTCACAAAAAAGCATGTCACAAAAATTTGGATATTAAAATATTTAATTTGACCAAAAAAAATCTTTTTTCAAACACGTTTTTTTACATAAAGTCATTAACATTAATTTTTTGGTCATGACTTCTGTGAAAAAAATGGATATTAATATATTTTATGTAACCACAAAAACCATGCTTTTTTATAAAAAAATTCATACGAAATATATTCATAAATATAAAACATGGATAGTAATAACTTTTATCTAACCAAAAAAAAATGGTGTTTTAAAAAAACAGTTTTTTACAAAAAATCATTAATGTCTATTTTTGTCCTTTTTTGTAAAAAAACATTTTTCCACAAAAAGCATGGTTTTTGATCACATAAAATACATTAATATACACATTTTAAGCCATGATTTTTCTGTAAAAAAGTTGTTTTTTATAAAAACAGCATGGTTATATTTGGACAAATGAAATTTATTGACATCCATAATTTTTAATCATGATTTTTCTGTAAAAAAAAACAATGTTTTTTTTTCAAAAAAGCAGCATTGGGTTTTTCGATCACATTAAATATATTAATATCCACATTTTTAGTCATAATTTTCTGTAAAAAAATGTTCTTTGAAAAAACAAGCATGTTTGTTGGTCACATAAAAAATAATAGTACCCTTTTTGTCAGTCATGAATTTTTGTAGAAAAACATCTTTTAAAAAAACAGCATGGTTTTTTTGGTCACATCTCTATCAATGACCATAAGTATAGATATATTATTACAACACACTATTTGGGAAGTTGAAAGTGATTCACATGCATTGTAAAATAAATGAAATATAAAAACATGAAACCACAGAAATATAAAAAATTTAATTCAACCATAGAAAACCATAAATTAAGAAGTATGCTGTTTTATCTTATAATCTGACGTGAAAACAAATAATGTAAAGTGGTTCTTTGCCTTGCCGAGTTATTTTCAAACAAAATATTAAAAAAACACAATATCCACGTTTTCTTAACATGTTTTTTTAACAAAAATAAACAGCATGGTTTCTTTTGAGTCGCATCTCTAGCCACGCGAAGGGACCGCCACGGCCTATCCAGTGATTGGGATATTGGGCATCCAATAATTGCCTAACAGCAACCGCAGAGTGTGCAGGAGCACCATCATGTCGAAAATACATTCTCTGATATCAGCTAAAGGTACATTTTCCAGTAGTTCTGGCAATACTTCATTAAGAAAAATGTAATAGGTATGTCCATTTAGTCTCTCTGGTAAGATGTATGGTCCAATCAGATGGTCACCAAGAATTCCTGCCCAAACATTTACGGCGAATCTAACCTGATGTCGACATTGTCTTGTAACATGTGGATTTTTGCCAGACCACATGTGCAGGTTATGGAGATTAAGTATTCCTTCTCGAGTAAATGACACTTCGTCTGCGAATCAGACTCGTGATGGGAAACGAGGTTGTTGATCTGTTTTCTGTTGAAACCACCTCGAAAATTCAACAAGACGTTCGAAATCTTCACCGTGCAATTTCTGCACACGCTGAAAGGTGAAATGGATGTTGACCACTGTTATGTAGTACTTGCCACACAGTAGTTTTGCTTAAATGTAAAGCACGTGTACAAGAACGAGTGCTTGAAGTAGGATTGTTTCGAAAACATTCTAAGACATCTTACACCTTGTCTGGATCTGCTCCTCTCCTTTGGTGTCTTCCTTCAGGTCGAGGTCTGTGAAATGATCCGTATTCACGTAATCTCCAGTGTATGGCTGTGAAAGTTTGACGCGATGGAACATGCCTGTTAGGATGCCTTTCTGCGTAAATTCGAACAGCCTCCCTAGAATTTCCATTTGCTGCACCATACACAAGGTGCATATCCGCTAATTCAGCATTGGATACTCCCTCCAATGCCGGTGATACATTTGCAGCCGAAGAAGTACTAACAGTAAACACACTAATCTTTGCCGTTGATGTCGAGAAGCACTCAGAATACTGGATGAAAAGTAACTTCACGTATTTGTAACTTTTTAACTAAGCATTTTAGACAATACCTTGATAGAATAAAAAGTGTTCATTTCGATGATCGTTACCTTATGTTAAAGTTTGACAACAAAAGTGTCGGACACCGTGTATATATATATATATATCCGTAACATACTACGGGAGTATGTTTCAACTCAAAAATAATTTCAAACATATCTCTTCGGAGGTAATCTAATATACTTTTGTCAGTACTAGGATACATCTGCTCAAGAAAGTTGGATATATGGAACCGGCATTGCTATCTTTTGCCAGTCAAGTGAGTGAAGCCACTTCTGCCGTCTCAAGCCCCGATCACCCGGCAGTTGAACCCAGATGTGGAGGTGGTGTGGCAGTGGAGGGGTACCACCACCTCCAACATCAGGAACTGAACACTGTTTGTATTTCACGAAATTTCTGTACGTACACGTGAGAACTTATGTCTGAATCTTTATTGAAAGTACTACTGCACTTGTGTATAATGCATGAGCTCGGCATATTGGGAAAATAGTCCTTGAACGCAGCATGGATAAGCTACACCCTTCCACGCCGAGTGCCACTTGCGAACTGAGCCCCATTTCCGTGTCTAGGGCCGTCTGCCTACAGCTACCGATAATTGGCTTCACTTTAAAGCGATGATGCCGGTTCCATGCATCCAACTTCCTTACATCGGCCAATACACAGGACATGAAATGGTGGCCTCTAATACTTCGTGCTCTCACCAAGCTGCTCTACAGTCTGCCATCCGCCGAGGCTTGCATAGACTCGTTGTCTTGTGTACCTTAGCAGCATTAATGAATCTCATGTATAGTTCTGTAATGGCTGCTTCAGAGTCTTCTGATAGTTCAAAATCTTGCGCATTTTTCCAAATTTCATCCTGTCCGTACTGTTTCCAGTTACCCATCTTGAAATTTCATCCTATGGTCTCACTGCGTCCGTCTGCCTGCCTCACCGATGAAGTCAACGTTTACGGAAAGTAGTCGCTGCTCAGCACTGAATAGAGTACTGCGAGTTGCACGTCTGGTGTAATATCAGGGGAGGTCTGAGTGAAATCTGTTGTTGTTCTTGCAATATGGGTTGAGGAGTTTTATTGGCTCCCTCAACCCAACGGTGTTTTTGAGCTCGGTGTCCATTCCGTTAAAGCAGTAGAATATTTACACAAGTCAGACCTCAACAATTTCCTTCTAAGTTATGCTTGCTAGCTTGGTGCCGTTTCAAACTACTACTCCGACGAGTAGAATAGTCACATAAATCACATTTCAGTAGATTCCCTAATTTATGCTTGCTAGCTTTGTGCATCGTCATATAATAATTATTCATAGTAGAATAATCACAGAGCTCGCACCTTTGAAGTGTCCCAATACTGTGCTTGCTAGCTTGATGCACCTTCAAGCACGTCCATAAGCGGTGGTCAAATTACACTGCTCACACTTAAACAGTTTCTCGTTTCTGTGCTTCCTGCTTTGGTGTTCTTTAACATGGCTTTTGCGCGCTGAGGAATAGTCACACAAATCGCAATTGTGCAATTTTTTCACCTCCTGTTTTCCACTTGCATGGCGCTTCATTAAATTCTTTTCAAAACATGAACCCGATTTCGCCATCATTCCCACATTACGTTTCACCTCTAAACGCAGTTTTGATTTATTGGAATGATCAGAATAACTGGAAGACTCTTACACAAAATCAAGCCCTAATTTATGCTCGTCACGTAGGTGCAATTCAAGTTCGTCCTTCCGAGTACTCGAGTAATCACAATGTGCACACAGGAAGCGTACTGATTTGAGTGTGTCCGGAGGGTTGACCTCAACACCACTGCCGCTACCCGACACGTCTGACAGTAGCGAGTCAGCGCTCCCTTGAGATGCTGCAGCTGATTCCTGATGAGCAGCCCTTGTGTTGCACGCACCAGAGCTGCCTTTCCTCAACTCGTCCTCTGCTTCTGCTTGCTCTGTACGCGCCTCAGCACAGGCATCGTCTACTTCTTTCTTGAAAGTGAGGGCAGAGGAGGCTGCGCTCATTTGGTCCTGGAATCAATTACGTGAATCATTTGTAAGCACACAAATATTTTATTACCGAATGGGCATGGATATCCCTTCACTATGAAGTGCAAAACTGATACCTGTAATACGACCAAAATTTAGCTTTTATAATGTTCAATCTAAAAATAACTTGCAGAAACTAGGAAAAATCGATGCAAGAAAACTGACCATGTATTGAAATTACCACAACTAACAGGCAATCAGCCTATACCCAGTTAGTCAGCAGTGTCCCAATCGACTGTCAGTCAGTCGGAAGTCTATTACTAGGAAAACAATCACTCAGTTAATCAGTCGTCATTTATCAGTCAATCAGTAGGCAGTCAGCCAGCCAGTCGCAGTCAGGTGGAAGTCGTAGTCAGTCGCATTCAGTCTTGAGTTTTCGACTGCATACAATCTGCAGGAGTACCAACTGACTGCTGGCTGATGGACTGCCCCCATCAAGGTAAACATGACGACCAAGATTCGTAAGGCTGAAAATTAAGCCAGGCATCTATGACTTTGCGGCAGACATTTTGCAAAACGGCAACTAAAGATAACAAGGAGAGAGAACAGGTTAGACAGGACAGCAAGGAGACAGACCGGGTTAGACAGGACAGCAAGGAGACAGATCAGGTTAGGCAGGACAGCCACCAAGGAGTTCAGAACATAAGCTTGATTTACGTAAGACAGCAACAAAGAGTGTATGGGCGGAAAATAAAATCAGGCCCGATATAGCCACTAACCTCAGGGTAGACTACGTTGCCCATCCAATAATTTCAACAACAAGCAACTTTACAAAAAAATTGCAAACTCGAAGTCCCACATGGTTCAAAACTACAGAAAAAATAATATTTTGACACATCGTTGCTAACATCAGCAACGACAAAACTTCCCGTTATAGGTTTGATGCATACATATACCGGGCTTATCCTCCCTATGAGAGGGTAGCCGACAGCAGGCCACAATCACCACACTTAGTCCCTAGGAGGCGAGAGAGGCAGCACTGGCCGCACCTGAACTGCCAGGATCAGCAGCAGCCCAGCACAACCACCTTCCACAGTCAGGCCCGACAGCCATAGCTGGTTTACCCCGACCGCTTCATTGAGTGCAGCCCCTCCCCTCGCACAGGAGGTCAACCCCCACATCACACGCGGGCAGCTTCCAGTAACGCGTCAAAAATAAAATTACCTTCTTATGCACTGCCCCCACTCACTTCTGTCCGCAGCCATCCCTCTCGCCCCGTCCACAGTCAAACCCCTCTCATACAAAGCACGTCTCACCCCATCCATCCAACTCATCCGTGGTCTACCTCGCGCTCGAAGACCACTCACTTCCGACATATATTTCTTTTTCACCAGCCGCTCAACATTCATTCTTTCAACATGCTCAAGCATCCAAGCACTCTTTCATCCACTCGCCTGCTCAACTTTTTGATAACACCCGTCTGCCCCCTAACCAACTCATTCCTGATCATATCTCTTCTAGTTACTCCATACATGCTCCTCAAACACTTCATCTCAAACACATCCAACTTCCTCCTCTCAGCTGCTCTCAACCCCCAGGACTCTGCTCCAATAAACAAAACAGGCACAATCAAGCCTTCATACAGTACCCTCTTAGCATTCATACTCAAACTCCTGCATTCAAAAACTTTCCTCATTGCACCCAATGTCTTACAGCCTTCACTCACTCGATGCCTCACTTCTACTTCCATACTATCCTTAATTAACAGTCACATCCGACCCGAGGTACCTAAAATGCTCTACCTCCTCTAAAACTTCACCATTCAACCTCACATCCAAAGTTCCAAACACTCCACCTATTGAACATCTCATCACCTTACTTTTATTCACATTTACCCTCAATTTCCGCCTTTAGCACACACTACCAAACTCTGCAACCAGTCTCCCCAGTTTTTCATCTGAATCAGTCACAAACGCTGTATCATCTGCAAACAACAGCTGACACACTTCCCAATACATACCATTTCGTCCCACCAACTGAGCCCCTTTTCCCAACACTCTGGCATTCACTTCTCTCACCACACCATCCATAAACAAATTAAACAACCACGGCGACATCACACATCCCTGTCTCACACCTGTCACAACTGGGAACCACTCACCTCATTCCCTACTCTCACACATGCTCTGCTATCAATGTAGAAACTCTTGATCGCATTCAACAGTCTCCCACCCACTCCATACACGCTTACCACTTGCCATAGAGCCTCACGATCCACTCTGTCATACGCCTTCTCTAGATCCATAAATGCCCAATATACGTCCTTTCCCCTTTAACACGTTAACTGCGATGGGTTAAACTGAAGTTCAATATTCAATTCAAATTTAAATTCAATTGTAGTAGTCTAATTTGAAAATAGCAAACATAAACTTTATCGGGCTTTTATTTAGATTTCATTGAGTATTTATAAACAATGAGTTAGTGACTGCAGGTGGATCAGCAGCACTTTGAAAATCACCTACGTGACCACCGGTGGGTCCCTTCGCAGGGAATGTGTTAATAAGTATTTTTCATTCACCTGCCTCACAGCAAACATTTGATCCACACAACCTCTACCACACCTAAAACCACACTGTTCTTCAGCAAGCACACGATCCGTCAACACTCTCACTCTTCCAATTAAAACTCTTCCATACAACTTCCCAACGACACTCAGTAGACTTATATCCCTAGAATTACTGCACTCATACCTGTCACCTTTCCCCTTGCACAACGGAACTACACACGCGCTACTCCAATCAACCGGCACTTTACTAGCCTCGAAACACACATTTAATAAACGTACCAACCATTCTACAACCACATTTCCTCCTTTCTATAGACATTCAACCGTACAGCCATCCAAACCTGGAGCTTTCCCATTTTTCATTTCATCCAACGTACCTTTCACCTCTGCACTTCTTATTCGACTTCTATTCACTTCACCAAACACAGGCATTCTAACATCACTTCCAACAGCTACTATTCTCGCAATCCTATCATCCATCACGTTCAGCAGTTCCTCAAAATACTCCGCCCATCTCTTTCTCACATCAAAACTCTCCACTAGCAGCCTACCACTTGCATCCTTCACTCTTGCCTCATTCTCCACCTGACCTTTCCTAATTCTCTTCACTTCCATCCAGAAAGCCTTCATTCTCTCCATGAAATCCCCTCCCAACTTCCTCCCCCATTCCTCATCCGCCGCCCTCTTCGCTCTCCTCACCATTCTTTGTACCTCTTTCTTCCTCTCCTTATACTCTTCAAAATTTTGCTGGTTGCCTCGTTGCCGCCACCTTTCGAACGCCCCCCGCTTTCTTTTCACAGCCGCTCCTACTTCTCCGTTCCACCATTCACTCCCCTTTCTAATCCCCCCTCCAACCTTCCTTACCCCACACACTTCCTTTGCAGATTTTTCCACCGCATCTTTAAACAACTTCCATTCCCCTTCCACTCCACCCACCTCACTTTCCTTCACCCTCCCATACTCCACTTTCATCTTCTCCTGATACTCACACTCACGCTCAGAATCATATAACTTGCTTACATTTAACACCTCCCTTCCACTCCTCCTTTTTACACCTCCCCACATTCCACTTACTCTCAGCTTTCCTTCCACCAAGTAATGATCCGAAATCCCATTCATCTCACCACGGAACACGTGCACATCGAGCAAACGACCCATCACTCCCCTGCTTACCAAAATATAATCCATCAATGCTCTCTCCTCTATCACACCTCCATTCGTCCTCACATATGTATACTTGTTTATACTTTTTTCTGAAACAAACTATTCCCAATCACCAACTCACTCTCCACACATAACCCCACCAAGAAATCACCACTCTCATTCACCCCAGCTACTCCATACTTACCAACAACACCATCCACCACCTCATCACCCACTCTTGCATGGATATTGCATGGATGACCAAAATGTTCAAATGCACGTTTTTCAGTCAGCAATCAGAGAAACTTGAAAAGGAGCTTTTCATTCTTTGTTTGAAACATTTCCTGCAGATTTATTCTAAAATGCTGTTAGTTAATAAGTATAAAATGATATATTTCAATTATAATGTATATTATCTGTCATTCTCATAAATAATTGCGCACAGCACGCATCTGAAAACGTGAGCTTAAGCGAGCACTGGTTAAGCGAGTTCCAGAGCGTGTTGGCAGTTGTTTTAGAACAGACCATTTACTTTCTACACCTTCCCATTCTTCAGTCTGCTCTCATGCAGAGAAGTGCGATATTCCACTTCAATTAGGCGATTTTAATGTAATATCTTCTGCATCAAATCAAATGAACAACTGAATTTTAGAATCTTTTTACACTTTAAAATTAAAAAGTTTTAACCCTTAGTCTACCGACAGTCACTGTACTGACTAGATGGCTAGTGCTTCCAGTTTAGGGCAACTCACAGAATTTTGAAATAATTTCTCAAGTAGGGGGAGATTTCAAACAAGTAAAAAAATTAAGAAAATTAATTGGAACAATGAAAATATTACAAATTCTAGAAGTTTTCTTACATTTCAAATTTGCCATTCATTTGCTCTGAGCTCAAGTCATATGATGCGTGTAACATTTAATAATTTTTTATTTAACCTAAAAAACTTTTTTTGATGGCTATTAATTGTCTGATAATTTATTGATAAAAAGTAATTTCATGATTTGTAATGTAGAAAATCTATGGCATCAAACATTCTTCTTGCTGAGTGCACAATTTCAAAAAAGCTTGATTCTTTATTGAAAATGAGAGGCAGACACTTGCTTAACTAGAAAAAACCCATGCTAGGGTTATTTCAATTATGAACCAGGGTACCGATTAAATTTCTCAGTGAAAACTTTTCCTTAAGCCATTCACGTTTTGGTACTACTCAAAGGGTTAAATGATTTGCAATCATCTTTCGTTTACAACTAATGTGCTTGAACTTGAAGTTGAATGCCGACAGCGTCGAGGCCTTTGTCACGGCCTACAATTCCCTCTGTAATACTCATAATATTCACTCAAAAAGTTCAGCGCCTGTGTACCAGACTTGTCCAACAAACAACTCAGGATCCACCAATCCCTGTCATTAGCTGCCATTGGACAGTATCATTGGGATAACCACTACGCCAAAACACCATCCCAAGGCATGGCGGGTCATTACAGTTCACTCTACTCTTGTCACGTCGTACAAGACGTGAGGAAATTTGAAGAATTTCGATAGATTTATTTCGGCAACATTCTGCGGATCCGCGCTTCGTCCGCAAGAATGACGCCAACGTTTTATTTGTTTGAAGTGCGTGGGAGGAACAGGTTCCCGGATAATATTGAGTTTTTGTGTAGTTAGAGAGTGAACTTGAGTGGGAAACTCATTTCGTTTACGTGTTACCGCGCTGGCTATATATTTTGGGTGTTTTCACCCGACTTGTGTTAGATAGTGGTGAACGGCCGGTTTCTGGAGCATTCGAGAATGCTTCCGGCGGCCGGCAAGCCCACCTACACTGAGTCAGACCAGCCATTGCAGTTCGGTAGAGTCTGGTGTTTCTTTCGGTGTAGCCAGTAAGCTGCGGTGTAATGCTGGGAATTAGTCAGGTTCTGGCTTAACGGTATTTTAGCTGAACACTGTGATTTACCGATGAACTTTTCTATCTCTGTGTCACTGCTCCAAGTGATTTTGTGTTGATGTCCAAATGTTTTTTTTGCTCAGCAACATTTGCATAACAGTCAAGCCATGTAAGCTGTGTTGTCATATATAATATTGTAAACAGTGTCAAGGGCAGTAAATGCAACATGGAGAGACTGACATTTCAATGCTTTTTAGTTTGACACAAGATTACTTGAAGTTTATCACATTTCATAGATTAACATAAGATAGCACAATCATATATTTATTTGGTAATGCAAACCAACCACTGCTTCACTATTGAAAGATTTGTGTGCCGAAAATAAAAACTATGGTGATTCTTCCATGGATTAGACATCAGTTGTTGATATTGAAAATCCATGGCACGTCGTGCTGGACTTGCACCAACTTGGGAACATGATTTTTCTTGTCTTTGTATTATTTCTTGTCTTTGTATTATTTCTTGTCTTTGTATTATTTCTTGTCTTTGTATTATTTCTTGTCTTTGTATTATTTATAACATTCATTAATAGAAAGATGTGAAGCAAGTAAGAATTAATTTAGTCGATTGGCTTCTTACCTATGATCTGGGCTGGGCAAGTTGCGCCAGTCAGCAAGGTGGAAGCCTAAAGTTACGGCATTCAGTAGACTGGGAATAGGCGCAGAAATTTGAGACCACTAGCTCAGATGATTTGTGTTTTCAGAGCGACACTGACAAACGTGTACCTGCCTCTCTCCTTTTTTTTAGTAATAGAATTTATTGATAATGGTTGATTTGATGACCTGAGTGACTTGGCCCTGCTTTAGAGACCTAATTTTTGCTGTCTCTTTTCCACAGATAGGGTAAAGAAAGCCAGAGTAGGCACTTATTTTGCAGACTAAAATAAGATGTCACAGGTCTAAACTGAGGGACCTTTCCTCATCGTCTGTAAGTATTTTAGAGTATCCTCTTTCAACTTGTGATGTTACCTAACTCGTCATCCCTTTATATTGTGAAAACTATAAACTTGTTGTGTGATCGTCCACCTTTGTTCAAATAAAGTGCTTATTGACTAATGACCGCTGTGTTAGGATTGTTGGATACGGATGTACATTCATGTATGTAACTTTGTGCTTCCTTAAAGGGACACTTTGAACATTGGCCGAAACAAGCGATTCATGTATTATTGCCTGGCATCAAGGATTACGAAGCTTAGGTCATGTACATATAAACTATCAAAAGTGTTCTCACCTCACAATGGAAATGCATCGTCCATGAAATTGCGCTGTCTCTTATAGCTATCATTACATGTATTATTGAATGTGGATTGGGCAGGATTAGGAGTACATTGCCCTCAATCATTCCCTTCGACTAGTGACACGAGTCTACAATATTCGCGTGCGTATATCATAAATGTGTTCTTTCTAAATGTGTTACTCGACTAGAGACTTACTTTTCTTCCCCATCGATGCTACAGAGACCTTTCTTGTTCGTGAACTTATTTCCCAGCCTACTGTTCCTGTGCACCTTGTGCGTAGATTCCGGGTTCCCCCCAACTACACGCTAGATGGTGCCCTCCTCTTTCCTCTCTTGGGACACCTTTGTCGCGGTCAAAGGAGGCTAAAACTTTCTTATATGATAATACTAGTGATGGTAACGCGAATTGTTGTTGTGCTACGTCGTTAGCAGGGCGGTGAATTCTCTTTTTATGTGCTACTATTCTACGGCCTCTTATGTCTCACTCCGCTATTTCTCGTGTACCCTGAGGTGTGAGTTTAACTTTCTTGTTGTGCGGTGCTATATGCATCAGTCAATCATTCGACTATGATCTTGAATTAAGCTTCTCTTGTCATGCAATTCGTGGTCCGACTCTGAATCATACCTTTCTGGGCAGATTCACGGAACCAGGGGATAAGAAATAAAAAACCTGAAGAGACCTCGTTTCCCTTTGGGCATCCTACCGAGTTCCGTTCAATGGCGTGCCGAAGCGAAGATCAATTCCGCTAGCGCACGACATTACAACTCTGGCTCATTTCAGTTACTGTCTTTTACTCCAGGCACGTACATGAAAAACTTTCATGCCTTCAATGATCCTCAAATTACACTCCTGATCCAATCCAACAATACAGCTCATACCACAATCATCTTCAGCACATCTGGCATACCACTCATTCTCTCCATACTGCTCAAACACCACATTCATGAAACTCTCCCTCTCTCTCTTGCTCATACTTACTACATTCCAGCACAAAAAGCTCAATTGTTTCTTCCACTTCACTATTATTCTCATTCCGCCTCCATGCAAGTGTATTTGCGCTCAATGACTTACACCTCACAGCAAACAAGAGTTGACTTCAAAAATTATCATCGTAGA
Source organism: Morinoia aosen (assembly GCA_030386875.1). Classification (NCBI taxonomy): domain Eukaryota; kingdom Metazoa; phylum Arthropoda; class Malacostraca; order Amphipoda; family Talitridae; genus Morinoia; species Morinoia aosen. Next base: position 39,826,850 of record CM059580.1, read on the forward strand.
ACATCTCACACTTTGGTACTTCCTTTTGCAAATACCAGATTAGTGTAGGTTTCCGCGTCATGCTGAGCTTCCACTTATTCAACCCATACTCTTTTATTACCTTTCAATTTTTTTTCCACCTCTTACAGTCCCACTCTGGTCCTTTGCCTTCAACATTCATTACAAATCAGTCATCCACAGGTCTCCCAATTCTAACCCGAATAATCTTTTGCATACTTAGTTTCCTTGCATGCCGCCAAACACTTTCTCCCAATAGCTTACAGTCAGATTCCTTTCAAAAATTTGCTTTAACCGCCTGCTATTCTGCATTCTCTCGATTCTTACCTTATCATTCAGCACATTGTGAACGGATATAGTACATATTTCAAGATGAACTTTGGTGCCGATAAAAGTAAGGTCATGGTTATAAATAGTGATGAGACTGATAGAGACAGACTGTGGAATATTGGAGAAATCAGAATAGGTAGAACAAAAGAATACAAATATCTAGGTTGTATGATAAGTGAAGATGGATGTACTAGAACTAAAGGTGAGAAAGTGGCAAAAGCAATGCAGTGGATTGGACGGTTAGGTAGTTTGGCCAGATACAGAGCAAACAAGTATGAATGTGTGAGAGGAATGTGGAAGTATGTTGCTGTACCTAGTGTCATGTATGGTATGAGCGCTCTTGCTTGGAATGGAAGTGATCTTGAAAAGCTGGATGTGATACAAAATGAGGTAGGACGTGTAGCATTGGGTGCTCCAAAATGGACAGCTACAGAAGCCAATAGAGGTGACCTAGGGTGGAGCCTATTTTTAGAAAGAATGATGAAAGCTGTGCTGAATTATAAGGTGAGAATTGAAAGAATGCAGAATAGCAGATGGGTAAAGCGAATTTTTGAATGGAATCTGATCTGCAGCAACCTGTTCTATTAATAAAAATTGAAAAATAATCGAATCGTATCAACCTCTGAAATCAAGAAAAAAACGCCTAAATTAACCAACGTTTGACTTCCCAACGAGGATAAGTCCGAAATATAAAAGAATCTGACAAGTATTTCCCGAACAAGGGACTACAATATATAACCTATTATCTAACACCAGGTAATTCTGGGTCAGGTTCACTAGTCGAAGGTGGTGGGTATGGATTTTGAGCAGGTTGTGAAAACACAACGGTTTCCTCCGTAGGTTGTTCCAAGGGTTCAGGGATGGTGTTCGAGCAGGTAATGACTTGGTCCTGGTGTCGACGAACGACCTCTCCCCCCTTCAGTTGGCACTTGTAGGATACCGGGCCCGTTTTCTCAATGGTGGTAGCAGGGGTCCATTTTGGGGAACCCGATGTGTTTTGACGGAGTATCACAGGTGCCTCAGGTGGAATGTCAACCACGCGAGACCCTGGGTGGTATCTTTTCTGAGCGTCCTGGCGTTGAGCGACCTTGGACGCGATTGCTTCTGATGGCCAAAGTAGATCAAGACGGGAGCGAACATTCCTGCCTAGCATCAGCTCGGCCGGCGTAACACCTGTTGTCGAGAGGAATGTCAGCCGATAGTTGAACAGAAACCTTTCTAGTGCTAGGCGTAGGGGTTCCGTTGACTTCCGTATATTCTTCTTGAACGTTTGTACCATACGCTCTGCTTGTCCATTTGTTGAAGGATGATATGGTGCGCTTGTAATATGGCGCATACCACATGCCTTTACGAATTCTTGGAATTCCGCCGATGTGAAACACGTTGCATTGTCCGAAACAATTGTTACCGGAAATCCAAATGTTGCAAAAGTGTGTTTCAGGAACGAGATCGTTTCGCTAGAGGTTGTAGTAGTTGTGGGAAAAATTTCAACCCACTTAGAGTGTGCTTCCACGATCACTAGATAGTATTTTCCATCCGTTGGGCCCGCGTAGTCGATGTGTATGCGATGCCAAGGCTTCGCCGGCCATTCCCACGGATGGAGTTCAGCTTTCGTCGGTGTGGCTCGAGTGCTCAGGCACTCGCTGCATGACTTAACACGTTAACTGCGATAGGTTAAACAGAAGTTCAATATTCAAATGAAATTTAAAGTCAAAAGTGATAACCAAATCTGTAAATATCAAACATTAACCGGGCCTGTTAAATACCATTACTTTAGAAAGGTTGTTAGAATTTTTCAAAACGACCCATCGATGGGTCGTTTCGCAGCAGGAAAAACCTAACCACGACCCACCGGTGGGTCGTATCGCAGTCAATGTGTTAAAGGCTTGTCTGAGAGCTTGGGGTACAATAATTCTTGCTCCCCAGAGCACACAGCCATTTTGTGTGGACAATTCGTCTCGCCTCCTAGTATACGGAGCGAGATCAGGGTCACCAATTACCGTCGAAGGCCAGCCTACTTGGCAGTATTTGTATACCTTTGAAAGTACTGGGTCCCTTAGGGTGCCGTCGCGAATGTGTGTGCTGGTGACTGGAGCTGACTCGAGGAAGTTTACTAAGGACGTCCATTCCGCAGGAATGGGTGTGGCTTCCTCGGGAGTTGTCAAGGGTAGACGACTGAGAGCATCAGCCGTACCCAACAGCACGCCAGACCGGTGACGCAAGGTGAACTTGTAGGATTGCAGCAGAAGAGCCCACCTTTGAATGCGCCCGGATGCCATCGGAGGAATGCTTCTACCCGGATCAAATCGTCCTAACAAAGGTTTGTGGTCCGTAACCACAGTGAAGTCCTGTCCCCACAGGTAACAATGGAATTTTCTGAGTGCAAACACCATAGCCAGAGCTTCTTTCTCAGTCTGGGAGTAGTTGCGTTCTGTTGCTGTTAGAGTTCGGGAGGCAAAATAGGCGGGGCGTTCAATTCCATCAATAAGGTGACACAGCACCGCTCCCACACCATACGCCCTACTGTCAGCCACTACCACTATAGGTTTCTGAGGGTCGAAGTGGACTAAAGTCTGGGAGTCCAGGAGTGCTTGTTTAGATTTCTGGAATGCTCTCTCCTGACTTGCATCCCACTTCCAAGGAGTTTTATCCCGCAGTAAGGCATTTAGGGGCTCCAGCATAGTTGCGGAAGATCTTAGAAATTTCCTGTAGAAGTTCAATAATCCCAGGTACGCCCTCAGCTGAGTCACATTAGTAGGAGCTGGGGCATTCCGAATAGCAGCTACCTTCTCGGCCGTGGGGTGCAATCCATCCTTGTCGATTTGGTATCCAAGGTAGGATACCTGTGGCACTCCAATTTGGCATTTATTCATTTTCAGTTTTAGCCCTGCCTCCTGTAGTTTAGATAAGACTTGATGGAGACGCTTGTTGTGCTCTTGCTCATTAGTGGCACTCAGCAGGATGTCATCCAGGTAGCAGAACACTCCTGGGAGGCCCTGCAATAGTCCTTCCATGGAACGCTGAAATATTCCAGGTGCCGAGGCTATGCCAAAGCTTAGCCTATTATAAGCAAACAGACCTCTATGGGTGTTTATCACGGTGAGCTCCTTGGATTCATCATCCAACGGAAGTTAGGCGTACGCTTGAGACATGTCTAGCTTGGAGTATATAACCCCTCCGGCTAACCCGCTAAATAAATCTTCCACTCGGGGTATGGGGTAGGTATCAAGCCTAGTGGCTCTGTTGATGGTTAATTTGTAGTCCCCACAGATGCGGATGCTTTGATCAGCCTTGAGCACAGGAACAATAGCCGCTGCCCACCTAGAGTATTGTACAGGGGTGAGGATACCTTCCTGCACCAGTCTATCTAGTTCTGCCTCCACCTTATGTCTGAGTGAGTAAGGCACATTCCTGGCTTTGCAAAAATTAGGTACTATAGTGGGATCAATCTCGATTCTAAACTTCCTGCCCTTAAAGCAACCTAAACCTGGTTTGAAAAGGGAGGGAATTTTTTCTACCAGCCCCTTTGCCTGGGTAAATAATTTATTCACCATATTAGCAACTATAGTTGATCCTAGGGAGTTAATCAGGTCCCTACCCAGCAAGGCTGGCCCCTCCCTGTCTACAACCACAATAGTTGCTAGCTGAGGAACCATACCACTAGATTCACGCTGGATGTTAGCCCTAATCTCCCCACAAACCAATAGTGGGGCTCCACCATAAGTCCTAAGCTTAACATCAGAAGGTCTCAGCTCGGGTCTTGACTTAGCTGGTATTTTAGAGTAGGTGGCCATTGAAAGGATAGACCTGGCAGCACCTGTATCTATCTCCATCTCTAATGGCACACCATTTAGGAACAATTTTATTTTGATTGGGGGTTTCATTTCCTCGGCTAAAGAAAATATTTCCCCACAACACCCATGATTGGGGGCTGGGTAGTCTGCACTGGTTCCATTGCTAGTTCCATTAGGGTTAGGGTGGTGTTCCCTCCCCCTTTTTTCATGCATAGCATGCACAAAGTTATTTTTGTTGCCATTAGCAGATTTCTGCCCTTTTAGTTTGAAACAACATTTTTTTAGATGACCTTTTTTGGCCACAACCATGACAATTACTGTCTTTATAGGGGCAATCTCTACGCCAGTGCAAACCACCACAGCCGCTGCATGCTGATTTGGGGCTAGCTTGGGCCTGAGTCTTGCCCTGAGGCTTGTACGCAGTTTGCTGAACTTTGCTCTGGCCTACATTTAGAATTGAATTTGATTGCCTCAACCCCACTGTTTCTCTCAGTGTGGTTTCTTTAGCAGTAGCTAGATCCATGGCTTTTTGCCATGTCAGGCCAGCTTCATTCAGCAAGCAATTTTGAATTTCATTACTGGACACACCCAAAATGAATCTGACCAGAAGGGTCTCTTCTAGCACTTCCTGTTTGAAATTACAGGTATGAGAAAGGGCTTTCAAGCTAGCCACAAAATCAACAATGCTTTCCCCTTGTCTCTGGTTCCGCTTATGGAACCTAAACCTCTCAAAGATCTGATTTCTTGTTGGTTTAAAATGCCGTCTCAACGCTTCCACAATCTCGTCATAAGTAGCATCAAGGGTTCTTTTAGGAGACACTAGGTCTTTTATAAGCCTAGCAATTTTTGGACCCACTAGTGAAATTAGTGTGGGTTTTTTTCTTTTTCCCATATTTTGTTTATTAAAAAATAGCAGTGTAATCTAGTTTCATAGTCTCCAAATTCTTCCTCTAAAGGATTAAATTCTCCCACTGAACCTATCAATGGCATATTGAATTTTTAGTAAGTCAAACACACTGTGAAAAGTAAAGAAAAAAAATCACAGCACAAATAGTACAATCACTTGATCAATTCTGAGTTTCTTCACTAGTCTAGCCAGTCTAGCAACACCAGTGAGCAGAACAACAACAACAAAAAAAATTCACTAGGCAAATTCTATGTTCCCTCACTAGTCACTACTACTGAGCCACTCCCAGCAGTTCTACCAAATCCGCGTCGCCAATTTATGTTATTTAATTATCTATTATTATTATCTCATCCTCGTCGCCAATTTATGTTATACACCTAGACGGAGATATAATATTAGTACACCCCATCAAGACACAAATAACATATCAATAGACAAATGCAATGACACATCACATTAGGTACATAAGTCACTCACCTCTTAGATACCTTACAACTAAGCTACTCAATTACCAGACTTATGGTTAGTGATAGTAGAGCGGAGATAGATTGAAATATCAGGATAGATTAGAATAGAATTAGTAGTAGGTAGTTAGAGAAGCACTTAGAGATAGTACTTAGCCATCCGAAATACTCTATATTAACACTGGCGGTCAGCATGAACTCTTTAGCTGGCTACGACCAATCCGAAACTGGCTGTGAGTGTTGCTCTCACGAGCGTTGCCAACTTTAGGTCTGTCTAACTAGAACTTACACTACTCGGTATATTACATAAGTCATTGAGTGTGAACAGACGTACATGGAGATGGAATGAGAATAATAACAGATTATGTCGGCAGTGTAATAGTGGAGTGGAGGAAACAATTTTGCATTTTGTGCTGGAATGTAGTAAGTATGAGCAAGAGAGAGAGAGAGTTTTATAAATGTGGTGGCTGAGCAATATGGAGAGAATGAGTGGAATGCCAGATGTGCTGAAGATGATTGCGGTATGAGCTGTCTTTCTGGATTGGATCAGGAGTGTAATGCGAGTATCATTGAGGCTATGAAAGTGTTTCTTGTGCCTGCCTGGAGTAAGAGACAGTGACTGGAATGAGCCAGTCTAGTAGAACGGGCTGTAATGACCCAATGTGCCGGGGGATGGTGTTTTGACACACTGGTTGTCCCGGTGATGCCTTCCAATGGTGGCTTGTGACAAGGATCGGTAGATCCTGAGTAGTTTAGTGGACAAGTCTGGTACCAGGCGCTGAACTCTTTGTGTGAAAATTGTGGAGGGAATTGTAGGCCGTTTCAAAGGGTCCGACGCTGTCGGCCCTCAATATCAAGTTCAAGTCCAGAATCCAACTGGCAAAAAAGAACCCATTCCGTATTGGGCTTGCTATGGATTTAATATGTGATCCCATCGAATCTGTCGAACATCAGCGCTCTGGATCACTGCTCATCACAACCAAAAATTTCGGTCAATATTGAATTTAATGTTGTCAACGAATTTCATAATTTCGTAGGTATAGATAGGTAATATAGTCAATTTTAAGACGTTTTACATGAATGACAATGTGCCCGGAAATTCTTATTTTTGGAGATATTTAACTTTGAAGTTATAGGAACGTCGTTTATAAAATTGAACAAACGGAGAGGTAAATAAGCAGAAATCCGGTTCTGACGTAACGATAGGTAAGGTTAGGTTTGGTGAAGTTAATTTAGTTAAGTATCCTAACCTAAGTAAGCCTAAAATATCTTAATTTAACTCAACCATACCGAGGCCGATAACTCCCGCCAAAAAACTTAGCGTGGTCCGCGTCCGCAAAACGCCGGAAGAGCCATATCAAAACTGCCGTTAATGCTATTCTTACCTGGCGTTATTTATCCTATATCTCCAAAACTAAGCATTTCCAGGCACATTGTCATTCATGTAAAACGTCTTAAAATCGACTATATTACCTATCTGTACCTACGAAATTTTTAAATTCGTTGACAACATTAAATTCAATATTGACCAAAATTTCAATCAAGTGAAAAAACTATTATCAACTAAAGAACTAAAACTTGACAGTGAAAACATCCCTGTCAGTGTCTCTGTTGCTTGGAGCACCCAGTTTACGTACGGCACAATCTTTGCTCCTGAGCTTAAAGAAGAGTCTCTAGACTTTCTCCTAGAAATTCTGAAGGCCAGCACGGTTGTTGGAATTAGAAAACTTCTCTCCGACCCCTTGAAAGCACATATTCCTTTGTATGTACTCACCTTCCTCAGTCCCACCCTCCCCCCTAAAATCTGCGTTGGCTACGTATATTACAATGTTGACCAATATTATCCTAGTCCCTTGCGTTGCAGCCAGTGCTGCCGATATGGCCATACCCGCAGCAGATGCAGTCATAAGCTGCCCATCTGCAGCCAATGTTCTGTAAGTGGGCACCTCTCTGAAACCTGCCCATCATCTGAATCTCCACCAGTCTGCATCAACTGCAAGGGCAATCATCCTGCAACATCACGGGACTGCATAGCCTACATTTATGAAAAACAAGCCTGCTGCCTCACTGCTGATGAGGGTCTCACTTTTGCAGAAGCCAGAGAGAAAGCTAGAGTGAAACTTTCTGCAAACTCAAAAGCTACTCAACTTAATGTTTCTATAGGCAAGCAGCACTCCCAAACCCATCTTCAAAATAAGTCTCCTTGTAACCAATCTCCTAAGGGAAACAACCAAAGCCACCACACCTATGACATCACATCTACCAGTGCATTCCCATCTCTTACCCAACTTATAAGAGAGCAAGAAGGAAGTTCTTCCTTGCCTCCTAATCCATCACCTGCTGAATCCCTCTCATCCTGGATAACGCCAGCCCAACCCCAGCACTCACCCCGCAACCCACATAGTAATCCAACATCTTCACAGGTAAACTCTATTAATTCATTAATTACTATCCCTTCTTATCAACGTAATTCTTGTGCTGATGAAACCCAAAACTCATCAATCAATCTTCATCAACCTTCTTGCAAATCACCTCATGTCTCATTCTCATCAGAATTAACTCAACTTATAATAAAGATATTACCAATCATTATAAAACTCTTCATGACAACTAATTTGTCAGATAAAATACAATGCATTACAGAACTAGGGCAAGTACTCCAAGCAGATACTCTAGTTAATGACTCCCTTGATAACCTAGGTCTCTCATCTATCTCAAATTCATGTTAGATTTTAATATCATTCAGTGGAATGTCAGATCTTTTTACTCACGTTGTCCCTTCCTGCAACAACTTGTTGCGGAAACTAATCCCAATGGAAATTTGCCTACAGGAAACTATGACCAAAGCAAATGCAATCTGTTAGAAAATTTCACCCAACCAGCAGCTAGTTATGAGAGAGTCTGTGGGAGTGGTGGAGGAGCAGCAGTTATAGTTCACAATACTATTCCCCACATTATTTTACCCATAGCATGTTCTCTTGAAGCCTGTGCTAGTAGAATATTTTTGCCTCAACTTACAATATCAGTCTGTTCATTGTATGTCCCTCCTAATCTTCCTAACTCTGTACTGATCTCTGAACTACCTCTCCTTCTTTCTCAACTCCCAACTCCTTTCATAATTTGCTTAGACTCTAATGTCCATCACCCCGCATGGGGATCCCCAACAGAAGATAGTCGTGGAACCCTGCTTCAACAGTGGGTAATGCATAATGACCTGTTCATACTAAATACCTCTGAGCCTACCTTCCTGTCCTCCAGAGGATCATACACTCATATTGACCTGACTATCACATCCTCAAATGTAGCTCCGCTATTCTCCTGGCAACCTTTAACTAAAACCTACACTAGTGATCACTTTCCTCTATTAGTAACTACCTCTCAACCCAGTAATAATGAGCCCATACAACGGTGGCACCAGCAGGCTGTGGACTGGTCTGCTTTTCAAGCAAGTTTAAGACTACCTTCTACTTTTCTTTCACCAACACAAGCCTGTGGGGCAGTTACTCATGCCATATTAGAATCAGCCAATCAGCACATACCCAAAACCAAACTCAAATCTACCAACCGATCTACTTGCTGGTGGAACCAGACATGTGCAAAAACCCACAGGGAGAAAAATAGAGCCTTGTCTCATTACAAAAATCACAGGGGAAATATAGATCTATGGATTAAGTATAAAAAAGCTCAAGCCAAATTCAAACACGCTGTTATTGAAGCACGCAAGAGAAGTTGGGAAGCCTTTCTATCCAGCATGAACTCTACAGCAAACAACTCCACTATTTGGAAGAAAGTCAGAGCCATCTCCTCTCACCACACATGCAAAACCTTAGTACTAATACAAAATAATACAATGATTACAGATCAACACAAAGTGGCTAATGAATTAGCCCTCCACTTTTCAAAACAAGGTAACCTCTCAACAAATGATGCAATATTTTCTAACCATAAAAAACAGTTGCCAAAAATCCCCCACAATTTATTCACAGAAATACTCCATGGTACAACCAACCCTTTGAGATCCATGAACGCAAGCGTGCCTTGAAAACCTCTACAACACGCTCCCCAGGAGCAGATACTATCCCATTTGCTTTTCCACAACACTTTACAGACAAGCAACTGTCAACTCTATTGAGCTTCTACAACTTCCTTTACTCAAATGGCTTTCCCCATCAGTGGGGAGAATCTATCATCATACCTATTCTAAAGCCCACAAAACCTTCAACAGACACTAACTCATATCGCCCAATAGCCCTCACAAATTGTCTATGCAAAATACTGGAAAAAATGATTAACTATAGACTGCAAGCCATACTCGAACGCTGCAGCTTCTTTGACCCATCCCAAAGCGGCTTCAGAAACTCCCATAGCACCCTTGATGCCTTAAGCAGACTTGAGAACACCATCCGAGAATCATACTTTAGCAACGGTTTCTGCATTGCGCTCTTCTTAGACATAAATAAAGCTTTTGACACAGTCTGGCACCATGGTCTCCTCCTCAAATTACAAAAAATAGGCCTCCAAGGGAACATTGCCTCCTTTATATCAAACTTTATCAGCCTCAGAACAATAAAAGTTAGGCTCAACAACACCCACTCAAGATCTTTCCCCATGTACTCAGATGTCCCCCAAGGATCAGTTATCAGTCCAACACTATTCACTATTCTCATCAATGACTTACTCTCTTCCCTCCCAACTAACATGCATCACTCCCTCTATGCTGATGATGCAGCCCTCTGGATTAAACACCAAAACCTCACCGAAGCATTAAATATTATACAAAATTCTCTCACTCAAATAGAAAACTAGGGGTACAAATGGGGACTAAAAATCTCTGCAAACAAAACTTCATCTGTAATATTCACTAGGCAAAGACCAGAAAACAGACATATTAACACTCCATAACACACCAATCAACTTTTCTAACTCAGTCCGTTTTATTGGACTAGTCTTTGACAAGCACCTCACATGGCAACAGCACATTTCTAACTTGGTAACTCGCTGCCAGTCAGACCTCCGTCTAATGACTGTAGTAGCTTCCCGTAGATGGGGTGCAGACTACACTACTCTACGCCTTCTATGCATTTCACTCATTTGATCAAAACTGGACTATGCCTCCTTCCTCTTCTCAACTGCTGCCCCATCACACCTGCTTAAGCTGGACCGCATACAGTTTGCAGGAGCCCGCATAATGCTAGGTGCCCTCCGCTGCACACCTACAGCCAAACTTGAAGCAGAAGCGGACTTATGCCCTCTTTTCATTCGCCGTAAGCTCCTACTGGTTTCCTACTGCTCTAGAGTGCTCACTATTTGTGGCCACCCAGTGCGCAATCTCCTCTTAAACTACTTCCCCTTTGCCCTTTATGATACCCTGCCTTTTCCTCTCCCATTTGCTGGACGTGCACTATGTGAATTCAACAACCTTGGTATAAATCTCCAAAATAATCCAATGCCTACCATCCCCATGTCTGCTCGATATCTCCCTCCAAGAATTGCTGCTCATTCTTCCTTATCCTCCTTTCCTAAATCTGCTCTGAGTGACTCTCACTGGCAGCAGGCCTTCAAGGACTTGACTACAAGCTCATACCCCAACAGAATCCAAGTATTTACAGATGGTTCCACTAATGGCAACTGCACTGCCTGTGGGATCTATTCCTCTGAGTTTAGCATCAAAGCCAAACTCCCCTAACACTCTACAATTTATACTGCTGAACTCTTTGCTATATATGTAGCCTGCAAATTCCTATCAGTGCTTCCTGGCAACTTCATAATCTTTTCGGATTCCCTTGGTTGCATTTCAGCATTAAACTCGATTAACCCTCCCACTCATTACCTTATCACCTGGATAGCCAACATTGTTTCCTCCCTCAGCAGAGACAAAATTATAATAGAGTGGCTTCCCAGTCATGTGGGTATAAAAGGCAATGAAGCAGCAGACAAACTTGCGCGTGAGTCATTAAGTCTGGCTAACCATATTAATCTTTATCCTTGCAAACTTGAGCTGAAAACTAAATTCAAAATGCACTACGGCCAACTTTGGCAGAGAAACTGGATATCACAACCTCCTCTCATCACCCAACTTAAGCCACACTTAGGTTCATCAATCCCCACAAATCTTTCCCGCTACAACCAAGTTATCTTCACACGTCTCCGACTGCAGACATGCAGCCTAACGCATGCTCACTTCATCAAACAGACTCCTCGCCCATTTTGCACTTTCTGCAAAAGCAATATTACGCTGGAACACATCTTCATATTGTGCCCAATACATGAACCATATCGTGCTCCACTTCGAGCAGCATGCCTCTCCAAATCTCAGCCGTACTGTCTTTCTCCACTCCTCTCCCCGACGCTGGCACCTGACCTGGTGCTGAAGTTCCTCGAAGACACGCAGCTGCTCAATCAAATCTGAAGAGTCAACAAGCGGAGTGAGGGCGCTAATACCCATCGATGGAGATGCGCTGCATCCTAACAAAGTAAGTAACTGTAGGGATTGCCATAGTCTAGTAAAGTGCTTATAAACATTTTGTATACATGCAACTTTCATAAGTGGAATAGAGAAATCCATTTTGTTATCACCGAGTAGCAAAAATATTTTTACCGCTGTTACAGATAATAGGAAGAAGTGTCATAACCTCATCATTTGCCGTATATTGAAATTAAAGGTATCATAATAATAGATATATTAATTTTGGTAAATGTTGAGGATTATCCGGGAATCGATTATCCACTTTTCGAATCCTAAACATAGTAAATTAGATTGAAATACACAAGTTTTCATCTATGCACTTTCCGTCGTAAATGATTATTTTACGAATTATAGCGGTAGGTTTAGTTTCGTCTTTGATAACGAGAAAACCGGAAGCGAGACGCCATTGCAGCATTGCCATTCGCCGGGCCAAATGAATTACTTCCCGCTTCAAACACTTGAGTTGCGGTAACTAATTCACCGCTAAAACTCGTAAAATACTTATTTACGATGGAAAGTGCTTAGAAGGAAACTTGCTTATTTCGATCTAATTAACTATGTTTCGGCACCGAAAAATTAAATATCGATTCCCGGATAATCCTCATCATTTACCTTAATTTTTTGTGGGCACAAAAGATCTGGAAAGGTAAATTGAAAAAGTGCAAATGTATCACAAACATGTAAATGTATCAACTCACTTTATCTTTCTAATTTTTCATAGTACATGAAATGACATTTAATGATTTAAGGGGGACCATCTAACCCAATTAAAAGTCCATGATTTACAGAGGGGTTTCTCTAAAATTTACAGTACTAGGTGTTAAGGAGATCGTCCCACTTTTTCAACTTTTTTAGTCCGATTCGTTTGAAAGTTGGCCAGTATATGTATTTTGTGAAAGTAAACCTTTTTTACTCCCGTCATTTTTTCGATTTAGGCCTTACTTTTTTTTTTTTTGACGAAAAATGTGTTTTTGGTATATTTTTATCGAAATTTCAGATGGAAACTCCCTATTCAGTTTTGATGGTAGAACAAAAACAAAGACAGTTTTAGAACCCTTGGAACATTTCTAACAAACTCAAATTCGGCTTTTTTGAAATTCAGATTTTTTCTATTTTTTCAAAATTTTTTGATATTTCAAAAATCAGCAATGTTTTTTTGGGTTTAGAGCTATACTGTATATTTTTTCAAAGAATTCAAATTTGAAAAAAAGCCGAATTTGAGTTTGTTAGAAATGTTCCAAGGATTCTAAAACTGTCTTTGGATTTGTTCTAGCATCAAAACTCGAGGGCGAGTATCGTTTTGAATGTTGAAAATTACTTATTTTGGGTATAAGCCATAACAAAATATTTGGTTGAAGTGTAATATAATGAACAATTGATGTAGTTGAATGCAGTTTTAATTATTATTTTAATAATTTCCATACATAACTTCATATTCAAAATGTGAATTGTGATTTCAAAAAAATAAATAAATAAAATAAAACTTTTTTTCAACAAAATGAAATTTTTTATTTTCAGTCTGATTCTTATAAAATTTGACAATGATATGTAACCTTTGAAAAGAAACACAATTGATTCCATTCATTTTTTGATTCAGGCCTTAGATTTTGCAAAAATTTGACAAATTGGTTTTCAGGTATTGATATTTCACTAATATTGATATTTCATAATGGAACTCCTCCTTCAGTTTTGATGCTAGAGCAAAAGCAAAGACCGTTTTAGAATCCTTGGAACATTTCTAACAAACTCAAATTTGGCTTTTTTTTAATTTCCCATTTGTTCTCTTTTTATATGGGGTCAAAATCCGGAAAAAATGGAATATTTTGGGTGCTTTTCATTTATATTGATATTTCAAAATGGAACTCTTCCTTCAGTTTTGATGCTAGAACAAAAGCAAAGACCGTTTAAGAATCCTTGAAACATTTCTAACAAACTCAAATTGAGCTTTTTTTCCATTTCCCATTTGTTCTCTTTTTATGTGGGGTCAAAATCGGAAAAATTGAAAGATTTTGGTCGCCTTACCCCCCGGGGGGTGGGGGGGAATTATTGTCCGTAGCGCCATAAAATTTTAGGAACGAATAGTCTACCACCTAAGGGTCCTTTTACAACAAAAACATGCAAAATGACCATGGAATCGACAGAATCTGGCAAGGGCTTGGGACGATCTCCTTAAATGCTGCAAAGATCATTGTATTATTGAAGTGTTTTTCTTGTATCTAGCTACACTTATTTTTTTTATTTTGAAAAATACAAAAAATGGGTTTCTTAAAATTTTATCTTCTAGAATTTGAAGTTACAGAACCAAAAATGTTTTTATATAGTTTATGTACCCATATAACCATAAGAAATAGGGAATTTTGATGAATTTAATTATGGAATGTTAGGAATTTTTTTAAAAAAATTGACATCTGTTTAATTTGTATGTTTTTCATGTTGTGTAATTTTCAAAATAATAAATGTATCGAAATTTTGTATTCCTTATGAAAAGAGTTTGCTAGGTCAATTTTTTCTTTAATGTTATCAACGATTTTCATAATTTCGTTGCCATAGAGAGATAATATAGGTAGGCTAGTCAATTTTAAGACGTTTTACATGAATGACAATGTGTTCGCAAATGCTTAGTTTTTGAGTTATCCAAGTATGAAGTTATACAAGCGGCGCTCCTGAATGGCCTTTTTTGCATAATTTCAGAGTTGGGTAAATCTGAAGAATATGTCAGTTGTCGATTTTCCACTTTTTGGTGCCTGAACCTAATTAATTGAATCAAAATAAACAAGTTTTCTTTTATGCACTTTCCGTCTCAAATGAGTATTTTACGATTTATAGGGGTAAGTTTAGTTTCGTCTATGATGACGAATGCGCTCAAATAAACAGCTACTCATCGATTTTTGAATTTTTGTTGCTTGAATCATGGTAATACCATCGAAATAAACAACTTTTCTTCTATACACTTTTTTCGTCAAATGAGTATTTAACGAGGTATAGCGGTAGGTTTGGTTTCGTCTTTGATGACGATCGCGCTGGAAGCGAGTGCGCATTGCAGTGTGGCTGTCCGACGTGCTCCTTGAATAACTTGCCGCTTCAAACACTGGAGTTGCGGGAAGTCATTTACCGCCATAACTAATAAAATACTCATTTGAGACGGGAAGTGCATAGTAGAAAACTTGTTTATTTCAATCTAATTAACTATGCTAAGGCATCAAAATTTACAAAATTGATAACTGACATATCCTTAAGATTTACCCAGAGTTGAACCGGAAGTTAACCCCCTATTACAAATGTAAAGAGGTTGGGTCGTGAGAGCTAGCCACAGGTCTTCTAGTGAAAATTATAGGTAAAGGTTACTAGTAATGTCCGTTTACATCACCTCCAAGATGGCGGCCGCCATCTTGGGGACCGGGTGGCCGTCATTGGAGATGATGTAAACGGACGTCACTAAAAACCTGTAATAGAGGGGTTAGCTTCCGTTATGAATTAAATTCTTCTTGGTGCGCCCGTTTCTTTTGGCGCGCTAATTTACCGCTCTAACTCAAAAACTAAGCATCCGCGGAAAAAATGTCATTCATGTAAAACGGTTTTAAATGGGCTTCTTGAGTGATTAATAGAAATGGAATGCTCAATTTCCCCACATCACCTAAACTCAATATTGATCATATTTTGTCTATTAATATGCCTCGTATGGTCTATCTATTTGTACACCTCTGATAGTTTGCCTATTAGTACACCTAGAGATGTGACTCAAAAAAAACCATGCCATTTTTTTTTTAAAACGTTTTTTTTACAAAAAAAACCGTGGCCAAAAAACGTGGATATTTTGGTTTTTTTAAATATTTTGTCTGAAAATAACTCAGCAAGAAAAAGAACCACATTACATTATTTGTTTTCATGTCAAATTACAAAATAAAACAGCATACTTCTTAATTGATGGTTTTCCATGGTTTTATGAAATTTTTCATTTTCTGCAGTTTCATGCTTTGATATTTCATTTATTTTAAAATACATGTGAATGACCTTCAACTCCCAAAATGGTGAGTTATAATAACATATCTTTACTTATGGTCATTGATAGAGATGTGACTAAAAAACCATGCTGGTTTTAAAAAAAACATGTTATTTATACAAAAATTATGAATAAAAAACATGGATATTAATATATTTATGTGACCTTAAAAAATCCAATGCTGTTTTTTTAAAAATTGTTTTTTAACAGAAAAATCTTGACTAAAAAAACATGGCTATTATATTTTATGGGACCAAAAAAAATTTTTTTTTTTAAACATTTTAAAAAAAACCATGACTAAAAAAACACGAATGTAAATATCAGGAAAGTTATTTTTCTTTAATCGAATTGTCTTTAGAAACTTATAAACAAAGAATGCTGTTAATATTGAAATCATGTTTATTAGAACTGTACTAGGTTTTAGAATAAAATATCTACAAAGAATCTATTCACTCCATAAAACCTTTCGGAGACCAGCTCCATCCTCCGTCATTCAGTAAAATTTGGTGAAATGGACAATGAATTTTCACTGTTCCTTTGAAAAACATTTGACTGAATGACTTACTGAGGATGGAGCTAGTCTCCGAAAGGTTTTATAGAGTGAATAGATTCTTTGTGGATATTTTATTCTAAGACCTGGTACGGTTCTAATGGATATTAATATATCTTATGTGACCAAAAAATCCATGCTGTTTTTTGAATGTTTTTGTTACAAAAAAGTCATGACTAAAAAACACGGATATTATTATACTTCATTTTACCATAAACAACCATGCTGTTTTTTTGATGAACATCTTTTTTACAGAAAAATCATGATTAAAAAATGTGGATATTAATATATTTTATGTGCCAAAAAAAACCATGCTGGTTTTTTTTTTAAATCATGTTTTCTTTACCAAAAAAATCATGACTAAAAAACCTGGATATTAATGACTTTTTGTGAAAAAAACATGGTTTTTAAAATGTCATGTATTTTTGGTCTGATAAAATTTAATAACACTCATGTTTTTTGTAAAAAAATCTTTTTTTCAAAAAGAATGGTTTTTTGGTCACATAATAAATTAATATCCATTTTTTTTTACAGATTAGATTAGTCATTAGTTTTAGCCTCCCTACCCAGCAACAAATGCGATCCAAAGAGAGGAAGCAAGATTATGAAACAAGATCAAAGTTGAAGAAGACAGTAGTAGGTGCTGAAAAACAGGACAGCAGTGAACCGAAAAAAGGTGGTCCTCAACATAACAAAAACATTTTATTTCAACAAAAAGGAGGCCTACCTAACTCTCAGCTCGGGCCCTCACATTGTCCCCCTGGGAGTGCTAGTTCCCATAGATACAATAATTGTATCCCCCTGAGGGGGTGTTTTTTTTACAAAGAAGTCGTGCTAAAAAAATGAATAATAACTTTTTAATAAAAAAACATGTTTTAAAAAAACAATGATTTTTTTGGTAACATAAAATATGTTAATATCCATGATTTTAAGACACGATTATTAATGAAAAATGCATAAAATAAAACATGGTTTTTTGGTCGCATAAAATATATTCATATCCAGGTTTTCTTATACATCATTGTTTGTAAAAAAACATATTTTTCAAAAAACAGCATGGGGTTTTTTAGGTCTCTTAAATATATTCGTGTTTTTTCAGTCATGATTTTTAGTAAAAAACATGCTTTTTTTAAAAAACTGCATGGGGCTTTTTAGGTCAAATAAAATACATTGTTTTTTTTATTGTCATGATTCTTTGTAAAAAAAACAGCATGGTTATATTTGGTACCAGAAAATATATTAATATTCATTTTTATTAGTCAGAATTATTTGTAAAAAAAACGTTTTTAAAAAACAGCGTATATTTTTGGCGCCTAAAATATATTAATATCTATGGTTTTTAGTCATTTTTTGTAATGAAAACATAAAAAAGAAATCATACAGTAAAAGTGGTGGCAGATAACCCACAATTACCTAGAGGAGTCTAAGAGGTACAGTAGGAGTCACAGAACTTACCACAGAAGTTACCACAGAACTTATATTGATGGAGTCAAAATTCAGAGCTTATTATCTCTGCAAAGTCTGATTTTTTTGGTCACATAAAAATAAAATCAGACATAGTAGAGATAGTAAGCTCTGAATTTCGACTCCATCAATATAAGTTCTATGGCTCCTGCTGTTCCTCTTAGATGCCTCTAGGTAATTGTGGGTTATCTGCCACCACTTTTACTGTATGGTTTTTTTTGATGTTTTTATAACAATAAAATGACTTAAAAACATGGATATTAATATATTTTAGGTGTCCAAAAAAAACCCAGACATATACTTAACAAAATTTAGGTGTGCAAAAAAAAAACAAAAAAAACAAATAAGAAACACATTTTTTTTGCAAAAAAACCCGCAATCAAATAAAACCCTTTTTTTTTGCATCACTAAGTACACCTCGTATAGTTTGCCTATTATTATGCGTCGTATGGCTTATCTATTTGTACACCTCGGATGGTTTGTCAATTAGTACTCCTCGTATGAAACTTTTGTTAGACTGTTAGCACACCACGTATGGTTTGTCTATTAGTACGCCTTGTATGTTTTGTCTATCAATATGCCTCGGATGGTCTATCTATTTGTACACCTCTGATAGTTTGACTATTAGCATACCTTGTGTAGTTCGTCTATTATTATGCCTCGTGTGGCTTATCTATTTGTAGACCTAGGATGGTTTGTCAATTAGTACTCCTTGTATGGAACTTTTGTTTAAGGACGTCCTATATTAACCCTTTAGCGCCCACATTTTTATACTCATATTACCGTTATGACAACCACTATCACTAAACCGACACTGGCATTAGGTAGTCACTGTTATCAAGATGGGGAAGGAACTGCCACTCGGCAGTGCATTTCAAAGGACACATTAGTGAACAAATTGAATACGAAATACGATATATTATTGTTATTTTTGAAAGAGGACGAAATAGTCCAGTTGGGCAGTATAGTGTTAAGAAACTTTTAAAAGCCAAAATGTTGGCATGTATCTCATGTGGCAACTTGGAAATAAACGGTTTTCTTTCTCTTTCTTTCTTATGACTATTATATCTTAAAATTAATGCTTTCATCAAAAAATATAGTTTCCTAAGCCTAAAGTTAGATAGACGTTCCTTCTCTTGAAATAAAATAAGTTGCTTGGTTTTTTACAGATAATCTTCCTATGTTTCTGTTTTTTCAACATCTTTCATATTTTTGCATGGACTTTCTTATTAACATGCATTTCTATGAAAAAGGACACTTGTCTGGGAATATGGGAACACACTTTGTGTGGATTCCCTGTTCCCTGAAGTCCCCATTAATGGGATCAGTTTCCCCACAGGGGGATACAACTACTGTATCTATGGGAATTTGCGCTGCCAGGAGAAAAATGTGAGAGCCTGAGCTCAGAGTTAGGTAGGCCTTCTTTTTGTTCAAATAAAATATTTTTGTAATATTAATTACCATCATTTTTAGGTTTACTGCTGTCCTGTTTTTCAGCACCTATGACTTTCTTCTTCAACTGTCATCTTATTTCATAAACTTCTTTCTCATCTTACTATTTCTATGCCCCTTCTGCATAAATTCCTTATTCACTTATCTCCCTACTAAATGGTGCCTTCCTCCTTCCTCTCTTTGATAGGCTCTCTTTTGTAGCGGTTAGGAAGGCTTAACACGTTAAGTGCAGCGGGTTAAACTGAAGTTCAATCTCCAGCCCAAACTTAGAGTCAATTGTAGTAAGAAAGTTTGAAAATAGCAAACATTGACTGGATCATGCCTTCATTTAACTTTCATTTAATATTTATAAAAATTGAGTCAGTGACTGCTGGTCCGCCAGCAGCATTATGAAAATCACCTAAATGACCACCATTGGGTCATGCCGCACTTAACGTGTTAACTAACTTATAATCCTAATCTTGAGGGATCAGTTTATCCAAAATCTAAAATTTAATTCATTTCCCTTTTCTGGGCTCATGTTATCAAGAATTCTTTCTGAATCAAACGGTATGCTTCAATACATGGGACATGTGTTCATTTGTCTGTTCCAGCTCTCAAAAAGCCAGTCACATGAGTCATTGTAAGGCTCGATAATGAGTTTGTCATGCTCTCCTCAAAAGTTGAACTTGACATTTGAAATGCCACTTCTACTGTTTTGAAGGTGCATGAATAATAAATAAATCAATAGGTAGGGCTTACCAAGAGCTAAAAAGTGGTTATGAGTTTTTTGATAAGAAATATTAGTTTGAAAGGTATTAATAAATAAGCTGTCAAAATAAAAAAAACAAACACTTTTTCAAAATAAAATCCCAAAATTCAAAAACTCAGAATATGAAAAAATCAACTCAGTCCTAATAAAAAATGGAAAAGTGAGTATGAACTTCATTTGATAGTTTATAGAAATTCAGTCTTCTGATGGACTGATTAGTTGTTGATAAATCTATACTATAACTAGTTATAGTGGTTCAACCCGAGTATCGGGTTGTCCGACTTGCCTAAAAATAAAAAAAAAATAAAAAAAAATAAAAATAAAAAAAAACATAAAAAAATTAAAGAAAAAAAATAAAAAATAAATGAAGAAAAAAAAAATAAATCAATAAATAAATAAATAGTTTTCTGCAAATATAGACACCAGTGGCTTCAATTTAATACCTCACTTGACCATATAGACTCAGCCAATTTTCTAAACGGACTCGGACAAATTTTGAGTTACTGAATTAAGTATATAGATAAGAGCCGCGGTTGTCTGTCCGAAGTCAGCCGAAAGTGTGATAAGCGTATCTGTGATGCAAGCTCAGCCTCATCAACTATAGAGAGACTTAATTTTTTATTTCTTACGGCTTTTCTTTCAGTTTGCCTTCCTTCTTATTTCAAATCAAGGGATGGACTAGTGTTTTTAATAGGTGATGTAGATTGAATCCAAAGAATTGCATTTTTGAGGCCTGTAAATATATATTTTGGAACATTCTTCAGCTAAACACATTTAAAATTTTCTGTTCATAGGGCAAGGGTATGTAACACTTGGCTGTTTATATCAAAAATGAGTTAATTTGTTTTTTATGTTTCTTCAATAATTTGTTTTACTTTTGATATTATTTATGAAATATTAATTCATTGTTTTCTTATAAATACCTATGGGAATGATGAAATGGGCATTCAAAATATTTTTATGAGTCAACACTGAAAAATGTACCTGCTCATTGTGTTCAGGGAAAAATTGAGATGGTAATTCATCATAGCAACCTGATCTAAATGGTTATACCACTCATGTTCAATGGAATATAGCCTATAATGTTTTGAAGAACAGTTCTGCATGTTGGGTAGTAAATGAATGCTAATTTTAGACTTCCAAGCTAATGATTTTCAGGACTTTGTGCAGTGTGGACTCATCTTCAAGCATGAAGCGTGCTAAGGTTGTGGTGCACAAACTGACAGATGCTGAAGTGAAGAGGCTATGTTGCAGCCATGACTTCATCAAGCAGGAAGCTGCAGCAGAGGACATGGTGCATGGTGAGTGTTATTCTTGGGTTGTTTGTCTGACAGGGATTCTTTAGTTTTGTACATATTCCCTGCAAAATTTATTGGAAAATTATTTTACAAAATCCACACATCTATTGATTTAAAATCTAAATTGTTTTGAGAGGTTTCATTTGTTCTTTGCTTTTTATTAAATCATTAAAATTCCATGAATACACCACTAATACATGGTGCATAGTTGTGTTATCTACACTTGTTCAGAATGAACACTTCTAGAAGATAAATGGGTTAACCACTTGGTCCCTGATGTCCATCAAATACAGTTTACAGCTCAGGGAAACCTTGGAACATAGCTAGTATGAAGTTAGGATCAGTTCATTTTTATTTCTTAGCTAGAACAAATTTTATTGATGAACATGAAAACACAGCTGAAGTGGCACACTTTAGAGTTATACATTTGGTGCTGAGAACTGTCAATCTCCTTCTTTCTGTTTTATATGTTCTGTGTTTTTGCAATACTTTTGTGGAAGTAGAAAAATAGTGGAACAAATTTCAGCCAACCAGCTTTGAAATGCTGATGCAGCAAATGCAGCTTTAAATGCTGATTCTAAATGCAGAGTAGTTGAATTGTTTATTACTTGATTAGAAATATTTGAATGTCACATTTCAAGATTTTTTCATGGTCAGTTGTTCTCTTACAACCTCCAGTTGTTCTCTTATAACCTCAGTAGCAGCATAGAAATAGTGGAAGCTAATTCAATAAATTCATGGTAAGCATACACTGATACCTAGAGATTTTTGCTCATTCATTGTACAGTTTCATGCTTGGTTGGTAAGAAGCTTGCATTTTGTGAAATTTTAAAATGCTTGTACTCGTGCTTGGTGTATTACTGAGCATGAATAGTATTACATGAACATCTATGAGGTGGGTATATTTTGTACTGCTGTTTCATACATTCATGTGGTCTTCATCACAAGTGTACGCTCTCAAAATGAGTGCATGCTATTAACTTGTACCAAAATTTTAGTTGTGGGAACTGGTTTGTGAACAATTTCACAAAGTTGGTGCTTTGAAAACAAACATGGGGTTCAGAAGTTTAGTTCTACTAGCAAAGTGTTCAATTGCTGATGGTGGTAATATGACATCAAAAAGCACGTGAAAGTTTCCGTGCAACAAATTTACTTAAATATTTTTCAAAACAGGTGCTGTTGAAGAATCTTTAGTGAAAATTGCTGAGGTTATGTTACAATAATGAATACTTTCACTCAAGTTTGTTTATACAGCAGTGCTCATTAGGTGTCAATATTTTCTTCTTGATAATCTTAATGAAATAGGTTTTTCTCTTGCATTCTTGATAAGTAATAGGCCACACCTAAATGGGAATGAGCACTACAATTTGAGCCATATCATTGTCTTCTAGGACTCATGAGTATACTCTGGAAAACTATTGTGTGTACTTCTGTGGTAGAACGCTGCAAAGTAGTTTTTCGGCTTAGAAAAATAGTAATTCATTTAGCATTAGGTTGTTATATGCAAAGGTTTGGATGTGCAGGGTTAATCTCCCTGCCCTTTCTCTGATGATAAATGTTACTTTCTGCCTTCCTCTCTTTGTTGTAGTTAGGCTCAGACTAACTCATCATTTAGTCTAATCACATTTCGGAAATATTTCTTACATAATTTATTTTTAAAATTGTGATCCTGTTGTAAAGCTGGTACATTTAAAACATTCAAGTTTCATTTTGGTATAGTAAATGGTGACAGCCTGTCAATTTGGGCCAGAGGCTGACATAATGCTGAAAACAAAGCTCATGAGAAAAACAGTTTGAAATCCCCATTGAGTTGTAGAAAAACAGTCAAGTCGCTTCGAAGTGGTTTTTCTTCAGTGCACCTTGAGACAAACTACTGTTTGGGGGCATGTAGCATTTTTGAACTTCATTTTAGGAAATGTGCCGAGAGTATCAGCTCTCTTTTAGCAGGCATTCTCAGTTGTAATAGTAGCTACGCACTAAAAGCTAATGACTCGTTTTTGCAGGAGTCTGTTGGGTTCTCAGAAATGTAGTTATATTGCTTATATACCCATTCTATACCTCACTTCCTGTCAGATGAGGCCAGTGCGCCTCAAAACTAATTTTTATGTGGCTTCATTCTACAGTCTTTATTCTGATGTTTGAATGTTTTTTGGAACCAAATTGGTATACTTTTTTCATTGATGTTGGAAGCTTCATTAGCCAAGATGCTCAAGTTTTCCACTTTATGCTGCCATTTGTACCTAAGTTTTGCATGTTTTTTGCAATAATCGTCATCACTCTGCAGAAAAGAATATAACATTTTGGACTAATAATAAAGTGGAAAGCAAGAGCTCATGAGAACTTTTGGTTGTGTTTGGGAGATTTTGTCCCTGAAATTAATACTTTTTCGTTTTGTCAATAGCAGCTTTCAATGACTAATCTAGAAATGAATTCAGTTCGTGTTACCCAGGCTGAGAGTTTAAATGTTAGGTATTTTTGTTTATTGGAGATTGGTCAGCAATAGAATGCACACATATTTTCTTGCCCTCTCTGATTTTTTCAGTGAATTTTTTCTTCATTTTTTACAGTTGATTCATCAAATAATCTTGAAAATCATCCGGTAAAGAAGGGGATCAAAAATGAAGTGCCTGATGATGAGCTGGAGCACATCACAGTGAAGGAGGAGCCCATTGACTGGCATCAGGAACCTCAGGTGCGTCAATTGGTTGCCTGCTTTTTCTTGAATGCTTCAGTTCAAATTTGTTTGATATTCACTTTATTCTCTTTCAAATTTTGAAATTGATAGTGTACTTTACTCTCCTTACATCTTCTTTTTGTGTCCTGTTATGTTTATTTCGTTGTTGCTACTGAGAACCTTCATTCTCACATAATTTTTTATGAATGAAATTGGTAATCATTTTTTTTTAATTTAGTGAAATTATATTTCACTGAAAAGTAGTATGAAAAGGGTTGATTCACAAGAAATTTTCCTATTCTGTTTTGTTTCTGAGCTACCATTTCAATCAAGTTTTTGAATAATTTTTCCAGTTTCAAGTGGAAAACTTAAGAGAAAACAAAATGCCCATCTATGTCATCAGAAAACAAAATGTCCATCTACAGTAAATTTACTGCTAACCTGTGCTAAATATAAGGAAATATGCTATATCATTTTTCCTCCTTCCTCTTTTTGGAAAGAGTTGTTTTGGTTAAAGGTGGGTGAAATAATTTACAATCTAATTTCATGAAAGGTAAATCTGGATATCATTTGTCATTTTAGACCTATTGGTTTTTCGAGAATCTCTGATTAAAATTCATATAACTTTTAAGCCTGTTGCTTTCCTAGTCATGAATTTCATATTTTTGTTGTGAATTGCTACGCTATGTTTTCTTGACTAGAGAAAATTATTGTGCCAATGAATGTTGTTGTGCACAATTTACTCTTGTGGGACTTACTGTAACTACCCAAGATCTTCATGTGAGAACTGATGAGCATAAAGATGTTGTCCTACAAGATGCTGATATGATGGTACTGTACCTAACTTCATGAGAACATGCTTTCCCATATTGCTTGTTTCTCAATGCTCCTCAACGCCACACGAATATCATCAATAAGGTATTACCCACAATTACATCACTCAGGCATTGCGATTTGGGTTTGTCATTTCACGATCTCATTGTACTGTTCACTTTTCAGTTTTGTTAATGATGTGTGGCAGAATATTTCATTCGATGCCAAGTTTTAAGGTTCTTATATAAGCTGTGATCATCGAAATAGAAAGGTAAGTTATGATGTTTAACTGGTCCAAAGGGTGAAATTAGTGTGTTATGGCCAGTTTGGGGACGTACAGTGAAGGGAAAAAGTATTTGAGCATAAAGAAATTTGTTATTTATTTTACATTTTAGTGAAATGGTAATTTATAGAACGATTGATATAATAGCAGGAACGCATACTCATGTATTCTATTAACGAAAACATTACATAAATTGAATGAATACAATTGCTACAACATTTAGCCTGAAGGCTCGAACACATTAGTTCCGTAAAATTTCTTAAATTTTTTACTTGTAGAAAAATCATTACCTATGAAGCTTTTCTAGAATCAACTAGAAATCACGCTGAGAGGTTATTTTAGTTTTTAGTATTGCATGAGACCTTGATGTAATAACATTGCATCATCCCTAAGCCAGAAAAGCTGTAAGAATGCACAAAAGAACAAATTATTTCTGAATTTAAAAAGCACAGAAGTTATAGAAGCACATCAATATCCATTGATGTCCTAGTTGGTACAACAGGTTGCATTGGGATGACATTGGAAAAGTCCGTAACAACTACAAACATGCCGAGATCAGGATCTTCTCGTAAAATTTCTAAAAGAAGTCTAGAAATTTTTGAAAGATGTTGGGAACAGTAGAGAATAATTCTTTTGTCACTGTAGAAATGCATCTACAGTCACAGAGGCTTTGGAAAATTTCTTTTTTGATAAAGAGGCACAGAAGATCTTATTTGGATTTTGCAAAGAACATTTCAGTAAAAAGAACAGCTTATTTTAACATATTTTATGGTTGAGCGAGTGCAAAATTTGAGTTTTTTGGCTGCAGTGGTACAACACAAGTCTGGTAAAGCGATGGTGCTTTGCATGCCGGAACAATACCGTACCTACAGTGAAACATGTTGGAGGAAATGCTAGTAGTATAATAAATTGACAGTTAAAGAACAGCTCACATTGCCCTATAAAATTCCCTCAATAGTTGTATCCCTCAGGGGGATACAACTATTGTTTCTATGGGAAAGAGCACTCCTATGGGGGTAAAGGTATGAGGGCCCGAGCAGGGAGTTAGGTAGGCCTTCTTTTATTTGAACTAAAGTGTTTTTTGTTTTATTAAGGAATGCCTTTTTTCGGTTCATTGTAGTCCTGTTCTTTACCAACTGCTATTTTCTTCTTCTTCAACTCCTATCTTGTTTCATGAACTTTTATCTCAACTTACTGTTTCTATGCCCTTTCTGCATAGATTCCGCATTCCTTTATCTCTATACTTAATGGTGCCTTCCTCTTTTCTCTCCTTGGATCATCTTTATTGCGGACATCTGTCTAATCAAGTAAGGTCAACTGAACCACCAGAATTAAAACGGAATAGGATTTTTAAGTTCTTCGCACTTCTCTAGGAGACAAAAAAACAAAAGATATTCTACATGTATATACTTTGGAAATTTTTCATTAGTTCATATATTCCTTTTAATGTAAAAGAAAATACAGAGTCACTCAAGTTCCGTTCTGTGATGCGACCTGGATAAATACTGCTAGACCTTCCCGCCAGCCGGCATTGTGTGTAAAAGTGTTCGGTATAGGTTTGGGACAGGGAAAGCTCAAATGCTCCTTGGAATATTCGTGTATTTTAGGCCATATGCTGATTTCTAGATGACGCAATTAAGACCTGCCACTGTCTGGAAGGTGAGACTTCCATGTCATGGTCCAAATTGCGTTGTACAACCCATACGAATTAAGTCTCAAATTATATTCAATCTGTTAAGTTTGAAAATGTAACCAATTAATGATAAAACGTGCTTGGTGCCATTTGTACAGGTTTGTGCATTCATGTGTGTTTTTAAATTTTGAAAAACCGTGATTGTTGCTCATTATTTTTTGCGTGTTTTTTTTATTGCTAACCTTCGGTATAATTGCCTGTTGGTAGAATCATTGAATTGGCTGCATAGTTTACCCTGAAGTCGGTGGCTGGTGTCGTGCCTCACTGCATTTTCTGCCTGTACGCGTTGTGTTGCTGTCCTGCTTAAATGAAGCTTCTGTTTTGATTTCCTTGGAACCTGTCCTGCCTAACCTGGTCTCGTCTTGCTTCCCTGTTTAACCTGGTTTCTCTCCTACCTGTCGTTAGTTGCTGTTTTGCAAGATACTAACCGTGAAGTCATGGGTGTCTGGTTTGATTAGTTTTTTGCGTTTAAAATCTTGATCAACATGTTTACTTTGATGGCAGTCCGTCAGCCGACAGTCAGTTAGTACTCGGACACCATACAGTTGAAAAATCAGGACTGAATTCGACTGACTACCCCCTGACTGCGGCTGGCTGGCTGACTACCAGCTATTTTTTATTTTCTTGCAATTATTTATTATAGTTCCCTCGTTGTTTTTCAAAATTTAATACTCTGAACGGTAAATTTTCTGTTTATTACAGGTGTCATTTTTTGTAGTTCAAAACGAAAAGATATTTAGGTCCCCAAAAATGCAGTTGATGTGGTAAAAATGACTTGACTTATTTATTTCAGGTCGGCTCGAGCGCAGCCTCTTTTGATCTGATTGTCAAGAAAATAAACTATGGAGCAGAGAACGAGTTGGGGGAAGGCAGTTCTGATGCGTGCAACACGAATGCTTTTCTTGAGCTATCAGCTGGAGCATCTCAAGAGAGCGCTAACTCGCTACCATCTGATGTGTCGGGTCAAGGCAGCGGCGTCGAAATCAGACCTCTGAACAAACTAGAATCAAGACGCTCCCTGTGTGCACATTGCGAATATTCAACATTTCGGAAGGACGAACTTAAGTTGCACCTACGTGACGAGCATAAATTAGGGTTTGACTCAATATGTGCGTCTTCTAGGTATTCTGGTTTTTACTCCAATAAATCAAAACTACATTTAGGGGAGACGCATAATGAGGGAATTTTGTCGAAATTGGGTTCCTGCTCTGAAAAGTATTTAATGAAGCCACATGAAAGTGCAAAACAGAAGGGACAAAAATTGTTAAATTGCGTGTTGTGTGACTATTCCTCAGCGTATAAAAGTAAGGTTCAGAAACACCGAAGCAGGACGCACAGTAAAAAGAAGCCGTTCAAATGTGAGCAGGGTGCATTCACCACTGCTAATGGAAATAGCTTCCATTTGCACCAAACCAACAAGTACAACATTTTGACACTCGTGAGATGTGAGCTCTGTGACTATTTTGCTGTAAATGATTACAATTTAAAGGTTCACGAAGCTAGAAAGCATAACGTAGGGAACGTACAGAAATGCGACTTGTGTGACCATACAACTTATTGGATTAACACATTGAAGCGGCACCAAACTAGCAAGCATAAATTAGAGAATTTACCACTGAAATGTGAGCTTTGTGACAACTACTTCTTCGATTAGCAGTTTGAAGCTGCACCAAGCCAGCAAGCATAAATTAGGGAATCTACTGAAATGTGAGCTTTGTGATTACACTACTTGCTGGATCAGCAACTTCAAGCGGCACCAAGCTAAAAAGCATAAATTAGAGAATCTACTGAAATGTGACTTGTGTGAGTATACAACTTATTGGATTAACACCTTGAAGCGGCACCAAACTAGCAAGCATAAATTAGAGAATCTACTGAAATGTGACTTGTGTGACTATACAACTTGTTGGATTGGAACATTGAAGCGGCACCACGCCAACAAGCATAAATTAGGCAATCTACTGAAATGCGAGCTGTGTGACTATTTAACTGGTTCGAGCAGTCATTTTTATGCTGCACCGAGGAAGCAAGCATAAGTTATGGAAGCAATTGAAATGCGACTTGTGTGAGTATTCTACTGCTGTTAAGAGTAACTTGAAAAGGCACCTTGCAAGCAAGCACAACATTGGAAAATGCTGATATGTGGCTGGTGCAACTAAACTCTACTGCTCATTAGAGTAACTTGAAGAGTCACCAAGCTAGTAAACAGAGTTTAAGGGAGCCGCTGAAATGTGAACTGAGTGACAATTTTACTTCTTGGCATAGTAGCTTGAAACTACACCAAGCTAGCGAGCGCACCTGATGAACCCGGAAGTGTAGGAAACGACGTCAGGGTGCCCATGTGCACACAAATTCAGCCTAAATAGGAGTATAAATTATCTGCTGCCCGCAACACGCCTTCAGACACACTAGTGTTTTTTTTTTTATTTTCACTGTTCCTTTTACCAAGTAATACTGGTGCCGAATTGTGTTATTATTTGTATCGTGAAGGGAACAGTTTACAGAAAAAGATTTAATCAGAATTTTCTCGCTCATAACAAGTGTTCCGGCCTATCCACATTTTCTCGAGGTGGTACTTTAGGTATACCCATTTAGAGTTGCAACTCATTACGTAGTATTTGTGTAAAGTGATAATATAGTGTTCATGAGGTTATTTACAGAATTTTCGTTAGTGGGTAACTTGAATGACAGGTAAAAAAAGATCTATAATTCAGAGGTGAGTGGTTTTAGAGCGGGGGGGGGGGGGCGGAACGTGCATTGTATGAGAGGGGTATGCCTATGGACGTGGCGAGAGGGTTGGCTGCGGATAGAAGTGAGTGTTAGCAGTGTATAAGGATGTAGTTATTTGACGCAGTTGATGGAAGCCTGCCCACATGTGATGGAGGTCCTGTCATGTGGCGGGGGACGCTGCGCGCAAATGAAGCGGTCGGGGTAAACCAGCTATGGCTGTCGGGCCTGACTGTGGAAGGTAG
Source organism: Morinoia aosen (assembly GCA_030386875.1). Lineage (NCBI taxonomy): Eukaryota > Metazoa > Arthropoda > Malacostraca > Amphipoda > Talitridae > Morinoia > Morinoia aosen. The sequence goes on from CM059580.1 coordinate 39,856,758, forward strand.
TTGTGTTGGGCTTCTATTGATCCGGGCAGTTGAATGAACCTAATGAATAATCATAAGAATGTAGTCACAATCTGACGAACAACTCCAGAAAAAACTTACGATCAAATAATCCGTGCATGTCACGGACACAAGTGATCTGTTTCTTAACCTAAGTCAAAATTAATAACTGCGGCAACACTACCTATTTTAATTTAAAGCTTTATCCATCAAATCATTAGTTCCTATGTTCGTAAGCTCAAATTTTAATATGAGTGTGCATTTACGAAAATGTTTTCAACTATGCTTCACCTGGATTATGTTTTCTTAGTTACTTGTAATAAAATGCCTAGTCAAAATCAAACCAACACAACGAAGGAAACGCAGTTTTCCCTGCTTTTCTTCCGACCATTTGTTTCAACGATTAACATGCATGGGCATTACGATACCCGTCTGGGAACATCAGGATCTAAATGTGAAGAAATTTAAAAACATTTTTCGCTCCTATTAAAACATTTGAAAATGCCACGTAATTCATTTTATGAAATAACTTTATAGAACATCTTTTTTATTTCTTTATTCCCCTCGTACAATGCTCTTGTTAGTCGTGTGTGGGAATCTTTTGTTTCTTACACTCGTGAGTATATTGTGACAATGCTATTTTCGGTAGTTAAATTTTCGACTGTTCCAGCTACTCTATATGATCAATAGTAACCGGACACCCCATACAACATTGTTTTTTCATTTTTTGTGCATTGTGCTGCCACCTACTGCCAGGTACTCCATATCAGCGACCTCAGTAGTCATTAGACTTCGTGATAGTGGAGAATGGGGTGCTCAGCGGAACTCACGGACTTCGAACGTGGTCAGGTGATTGGGTGTCACTTGTGTCAGAAGTCTGTATTTACACACACCAAAACATCCCTAAGTCCACTGTGTCTGATGTGATAGTGAAGTGGAAACGTGCAGGGACGCGTACAGCACAGAAGCGTACATGTTAACTTAGTCTGTTGACTGATAGAGGCCGCCGACAGTTGAAGAGGGTCGTAAATTATAATAGGCAGACATCCATCCAGACCATCACACAGGAATTCCAAACTGCATCAGGATCCACTCCAAGTTCTATTATAGTTGGGCGCGAGACGAGAAAACTTGGATTTCTATGTCGAGCGGCTGCTCATAAGCCATACATCATCCAGGCAAATGCCAAACGACGCCTCGCTTGGTGTAAGGAGCGTAAACATTGGACGATTGAACACTGGAAAAACATAATGTGGAGTTACGAATCACGGTACACAACTTTTGATCCGATGGCAGAGCGCAGGTATGGAGAATGGCCGGTGAACTTCATCTGTCAGCTTGTGTAGTGTCAACAGTAAAATTCTGTGGCGGTGGTGTTTTGGTGTGGTCGCGTTTTTCATGGAGGAGGCTTGCACCCCTCGTTGTTTTGCATGTCACTATCACAGCACAGGCCTACATTGATGTTTTAAGCACCTTCTTGCTTCCCACTGTCGAAGAGCAATTCGGGGATGGCGATTGCATCTTTCAACCTGATCGAGCATCTGTTGATACTGCACGGCCTGCCCCATCGAACACCTTTGGGATGTTTTGGAACGCCAGGCCTCACCGACCTACATCGATACCTCTCTCAAGTGCAGCACTCCGTCAAGAATGGGCTGCTATTCCCCAGAAACCTTCCAGCACCTGATTGAATGTACGCCTGCCTGAGTGGAAGCTGTCATCAAAGCAAAGGGTCTGCCAACACCCTATTGAATTTCAGCATTACCGATGGAGGGTGCCACAAACTGCTCAGTCATTTTCAGCTTGGTGTCCGGATACTTTTGATCTGCAAATGTTATGGTTACCATTGTACAACAATCCTCATGTCTCTAACTCTGGTGAACTCTTAGATGCCAGTATTATCAGCGTAGGTAGTAAATAAATATTATAAATTTGTCTCACGGTGAAACATTTTATTCCATTCGAGCTCATTATTTTAGCATACTAGTCGATATTTAAGAATGAAAAAAATTGTCCTAAATATCGACCTCATGTCTTGAAAGCAAAATAATTTAAATCTGCCCATTTTACTTCTAACATCAATCCCTCATATCACTTGTTAATATGTTCGGTTGCACATATTCCAATACATGCGCGCGCTAACCAGTTTTTGAACTATGCGTCACAAGGATTATGTTTTCTAGTTACGCATATTTATTTGCTTTTTCAAAATCAATTATTTAACGCAAAGAAGGGAACGCATTTTGTTTACTACTTTTCTCTAAATCATTTTTGTTCCGACTTATGAATCGTTTCATTTTCATATTCTAGTCTTAGAATGTTCTTGTTCGTCTTGCGTGGCAATTTTTAGTTTCTTACGCTTGTGAGTACATTATGACACTATTATTAGGTTTTAATTTTTTGTATTGTTCCAGCTATGTTAAAAATGCATTGTACAACAATCCTTCTCATGTCTTCGACTCCAGTGAACTTGTTTGTGCCGGTATATTATTAGCGTAAGGAGGAAATATAAATTTTTTGTTATGGTGAATATTTAATTCTCTCTGAACTCATCATTTGGCATACTAGTTGATGCGTTAGAGTGAAAAATTGTCTCAAGTCCCGAATGTTCACCTCATAGGCTCACAAAATAAATCAAATCTGTCTATTTCACTTTGAATATCAATCTCTATCACTAGTTCCTATGCTATTATTTCAATATATGTGCGCATAAATGAGAGGGTTTTCAACAACGCGCTGGGATGTTTTTTAATTACTTGTAATTAGACGCAATGTTATAATCAGATTAACGCATCGAAGGGAACTCATTTGTGTTAATCTCCCAATCATTTTTGTTTCGACATGTGACATGGGTATTACGATACTCATGTGTACTAACTTAGGATTATTTCTAAAACATTTTAAAAAACAATGTTGTAAACATTTCATGTCTGAACTTTATAATAATAATAACTCAGTTAACGACAGCTTCGGTAATAAACTATTTAGCTGTCGCTTTGGCATTCAGGCCAAAGTTGAACCACAACAATACAAGTTCACCAATATTTCAGATTACATTACATCGCATAGTATACACAAAATACATTTCCAGGTTCCACAGATCACCTCTACCATATGCAAGTCACAATCGATCCTTGGTATTACAATCCACCACTTCAAGTACACCTGAACCCTTTGGGCAGCCCGACCCCTATGGGGGTTTCAGCTGCCCACCCATTTATGGCCGGGCGCCTTACCCACGCTGAAACCCCCGGGGTATCAACATAGCGCGCCCGGCCATATTGCTCGTTCATCGTCTATACTGCCAAAATCAGAGACATCCTCCGCTGAAGCAATGAGTGTAGTTTGAGGAATTACATTGCATTATTCCACAAACTTGGCTAGTGACCATTACAAATAACCGTTTGGTACAATAAGATTGACTCCGCTCTTTTCCATTTGTTCTTATAAATTGCCAAATACATTTACTTCTTTCACAAATTCTAGAACTTTGTGAATAGGTCCACCGTCAAATAACAGCTTAGCCACACTGACGCTTCCTCCAGTGACTGGTCGAAGTACTCTGTCTCTTGTTTGCTGTAGCGCAACACACTCCACCAAAAGATGCTTCACTGTCAAGACTGCTACTCCACACCATCCGCATAAAGGTCTCTGTCCAAGAGCTTCCGGGTCCAAGAGGTAGCTGTGGGTTAGTGCCGTGTGGTTCAGTCGCAGCCTGTTGATGGCGACTTCTTCTTGGCGATTTACCTTACAGCCCCTCGTCTTCCATCTTCCGGGACATGTTTTTATTGCTCTGACGATTCTACACGCCTCTTGCCATTCACAATTCCAGATCTCGTATGATCGCTTCCTTATTACAGGGAACCAATCTCGGTACGGAATCAACACAAATTCGGCTGGTCTCAATGCTGCAGCCCTTGCAGCCTGGTCTGCACGCTCATTCTCGGTGACACCCACATGCGCTGGGACCCAGCTGATCGTGATGTTCTTGCCCTCTTCAATGATTTGATGCATCTCTAGCATTATCTTCTTTATAAGTTCATTGTTTTCTGCATAGTGGTCGATTGCTTGTATGGAGCTCATGGAGTCGCTGCATATCACAAAGTTGCGAGAGGGTGTTTCTTTTATTATACTTATAGCGAGCCTGATAGCGTGTAGTTCTGCTGTCATGATGCTTGCAACAACTGGCAAAGAGAGAGTTTTGAGGAGAGTTCCCATTACTGCTGCTGCTCCAACTCCTGTCGGAGACTTGGAGCCATCTGTGTAAATGATCTTACAGTTCCCAAATTTACTGATATTTTCTTGATGGATGTGCTTCATTACAGATGACATCATTTCCGTTTTCTTCCAGTCTGCCATGTGCTGCTCAATTTTAGGTCTCTGTAGCTTCCATGAATAGTACTTAGGTGTGAAGGAGGGTTGCACTGGTTGTGTAGGAATGTTATACTCGGTGATGATCTGGCGAAGTCTCTGGATAATCGGTTCTGAGAGACATTTACGGCTTGTAAAAAATAATTCCAGGTTTGAGTTATTGATGCAACTATATGCTGGATTCAGGAAATGGCACTTGAGTTTAAAGTAATATCTAAGCAGCAAATCTTTCCTTCGCAGGTCTAAACTAGGCTCATTGCAGATGACATGCAGGTCCGCTATCGGTGTTGTCTTGAACGCCCCTGTGCTTATGCGCATTGCCTCGTTCGCCACAACATCTAGTTCTCGCAACGCCGTTTTGCTCGCAGAGCCATATACTATACAGCCATAGTCTATCTTGGAGCGGATGAGCGATCGATACAACCGCATCAGGACTTCCTGATCTGCGCCCCACGTGTAGGAAGAGACTGATTTCATTAAATTTAAATCCTTACTGCATTTGGCTTTAACCTTGTGGATATGGGTGATCCAATTGAGTTTCTGGTCCCAATGGAGTCCGAGAAATTTTGTGCTATCAACCATGGGAATAGTGTTGTCCCCCAATTTTAACGTTGGAATGAGCATAGGTTCCTTTCTTCTGTAGAACTGCATTGCTGTAGTCTTTGTAGGCGAGAATCTGAATCCGTTGTACTTGGCCCAATGAGTAACTCGGTCTATTGCTGACTGCAAGGTTCGTTGAATTTTGATGCTGTCGTAGTCGGCGTACGCAATGAGAAGGTCGTCCACAAACAAGGAACTGAAAATGTCCTCCGGGATTTCCTCTGCCAATGAATTTATTTTGATAGCGAACAGAGTCACACTCAATGTACTACCCTGTGGTGTTCCTGTAGCAAGCTCAGTTGAAGAGGACGTTACATCTTGCACTCTCACACGAAATGTCCGGTCCTTCAGAAATTCTCCCACAAATTTCGGTAATCTTCCCCTCAAGCCGGCAGCTGCAAGATCTCTTATTATTCCGTAGCGCCAAGTTGTGTCGTATGCTTTCTCTAAATCAAAAAATACCGCCATAACAGTTTTATCACAGGCCAACGCCTTCCTTATGTACGTATCAAATCTCACGAGATGATCTATCGTCGCTCGATTTTTCCTGAAGCCACATTGAATGTTAGTATTTTATTATTTTCGAGATATTCCATTAGTCTTCTATTTATCATTTTTTCATAGGTTTTACATAGACAACTGGTCAATGAAATGGGTCTATAGTTAATCGGGTTGCTGTGGTCCTTGCCAGGTTTTGGGATTGGGATTACAATTGCCTCCTTCCACGGTCGAAAGACATATTCTTTAACCCACAGCATGTTGTATACTTTCAGTAAGTAGTGTTGCGCGTTGTCTGGCAGGTTCTTGATCATGAGGTTACTGACGTTGTCTGGTCCGGGTGTTGTAACTCTATTGCTCCTGATGGCCGATGTTAATTCCTGCATGGTGAAGAGCTCGTTGTAGGGTTCACTGTTGTCACTCATGAGGTTGATTGGAGTTTGTTCTGTCAGTTGTTTGTACAATTTAAATTCGTCCGAGTAGTTAATGTCGCTGGATACGGTTTTGAATGTTTCTGCTAATTTTTCTGCTATTTCACTCACAGAAAAGGATTGAGCATCTCCATCATCAAGTATTTTTATTTGCTTTTTTGCTCGGCCACGAATTCTGTTAACTTTGTCCCAGATGTTGCTGCTCGGTGTATTGGTGTTGAGAGTCGAGACGTACTCTCTCCAGCTGTTTTGTTTTGCCTCCCGGAATGTTTTCGCTGCAACCGCTCTCGCCCTCTTCCACTTCACCTTGTCTTCCATCTTCCCAGTCCTCTTATACAGCCTGTAACCCTTCTCTCTTTCTCGCCAAGCAGCTTTACACTCGGCCGTCCACCAAGGCTTAGCGTAGACACGTCGTCTTTTGTATCTAGGCACCCACTTCTCAGCAGCATGGGTGAATCTCGAGTATAGCTCCGTAATCGCAGCTTCCGGGTCTTCTGGCATTTCGAGATCTTGCACATTTTTCCAAATCTCATCCTGTCGGTACTGTTTCCAATTGCCCATCTTGAAATTCCATCCCTCAGTCTCATCGCGCCCGTCTGCCTGCCGTACTGATAAAGACAACGTTATCGGATAGTGGTCGCTGCTCAAGACGGAAGGGAGTACAGAGAACTGTATGTCTGGTGTAATGTCAGGGGAGGTTAGGGTAAGATCTATGGTTGTTCCTGAGATATGGGTTGGGGTGTTATCGTTAATTATATTGAAATTATGTGAAATGAAATTCTGCAGCACTCGTCCTCGTCTATCGATTGTATCATTTCCCCAGTCGCTATGATGGGCATTAAAATCCCCCATTATGACAGCTGGCTTTGGTAAGGTTTTCATTATCGTAAATACTTCTTCAAGGTTTGCATTTGATTTTGGTGGTAGATACACTGATGCGACCGTGATGACTTTGTACCGGCTTAGACATATTCTCACTGCTATTACTTGGACCGATGATTGGATTTGGATCTCCTGTGTGGGCAGCGATGAGTGGACATACAATGCTACTCCTCCGTGGAACCGGTGATTATAATGGCCTTGTTTGCAGTAACCGTTGTATCCCACAAGAGGTGATACGAAATCGTTACCATAAAAGGTCTCTTGCACCGCTAACACTGCAGGTTTAAAGTATCCACGAGGTTAATGACGTCTTCTTTGGATGACGCCATACCCTGTACATTCCACTGAATGAATACAATCTCTTCTTGTGCCATTATTTCCACCTGCGCTTACTTTCTTCAAGTGTCCGTCGCTCAAGCTTTTTCCCTTCTTCTCTGCCCCTCGGCGATCTCCTCCGGTACTCTTCTCTTGGGGTTCCACGTCTCTGCCGTCCTGCTCTTTCTCTTGGTCTGAAACGATTTGCCCTTCTTAGTTCCTCCTCATAATTATCTCTGTCCATCTCTTCTGTTCCTCCTTGCGCTTTATGAGTATACTCATCAAAAATCTTTCTCGTCTCTCTTCTTCTGGATTCTCTCTCTTCCTCAGGTGCAGCTGTTACGCACTCAAGGTTGACTATTGTTGTGAAAAGTCTTCCTGTCTGGGGGCTTTCACAAACCACTTCCGTTCTCCTTGGCTCCTCCCCTTCACTCATGGACGACAGCCTACTCCTCCTCTCGTCCAGTTCATTGGTTTTTCCGACTTTCTTCCTGCTTTGCTGGTGTTCCGATGTTGTTTCCTGGTCTTCTTGACGGTTTCTCTTCTTGGTCGATACCTCTGTTTTATCTGGGTCGGTGCGTGTAGCGACTGCCTTAGCAAAGTTCATGGAAGAGTTGGGATGTCTGTGGTGGAATAACAGCCTGGCTTGGCCCTTGGAGACTCTTTCCCTGTTCTGAATCATCAGAATTTCTTCCTCGATTGCTCTGATCCTGCAAACTTTCGCACCAGCAATATGTTGCTCCCCGCAATGGTGACACTTGATTGCATCCGATTTGCAATCATCAATTCCGTGACCAACTGAACTGCATCTTGAGCAGATTTGTTCTCCTTGGCAGTACTTTATCCCATGACCGTATTCCTGACATTTCCTGCACAACATAGGTTTTGGTTTTATCTCATATACTTTAGATTTGGCTTGCTCCCCTGGTATGTCGATGTATTCTGGAATTATGGGCTGCCTGAATGACATTAGAATGGGCTTGGCTAATTGGTTTCGAGGCTTTATCCATGTTGCGGGAATCGCATCTTGCACACCGCAATTTTCTAAAAGACCTTTTTTGAATTCTTCGAAGTTGCTTAAGTCGTACTCGTAAATGTATACAAGCCCCTTTTGGACGGCGAAGTTGAGATTCTCTTCTACGGAGACGGGTAATTGGTTCAGTTGATTCAGCTGCCTCATCCTTTGGCTCTGTGATGCATCACATACTTCCACTGTAAATACTGTCTTGTTGCGAGATCTGATTGCTTTAGGTTTGCTGCCAAGATGCTCGGAGATGCACCTTTCCAGGAGCCACGGCGTCATCTTCCGCCTGTGAGCTTCGTTCATCTTGCAGTCAAAGTGGGTGATAAATTTGTTAGATTGTTGTACTTGCTCGATTTCACTTGTACCTTCTCTAATTTGCTTTGCTCGTCTCATGGTCACTTTTTCCTTTTCTATTATCTCCAGCAAACTTCTTTCCTCCACTTCCCTCGCACACAAGATGCTCCCAGCAGAATGAGGGCCCTCGCAGTGAGGACACTTCAGTTGATCAGACGTGCAGTTCAGAGAGGTGTGCCCCACCTCAGCGCACTTCCTGCACACAGCTGAGGTGTTGCGACAGCGCTTGGCAGTGTGCCCATATGCTTGGCAGTTAAAGCACATCATCGGCTTGTTTTTGAATGGGTACACTTTGGTGTCTTGTCTTTCCCCTGGAATGTAAATGCTATATGGGACATTCGGTTGTCTGAAAGTTATAAGGAAGGCTTGGGTCTCCGGATATCTTGGCTTAATGAAGGTAGCTTTGGTAACTTCCACAACGTTGTATTGTTCTTGGAGTCCAGTCTTGAATTCTTCGGTATCCGTTATGTCAAAGTCGTTGATGTAGATGAGGCCAACTGAATGATTAAATCTGCTGTACTCAGCAGTCTGGCACGGTACACCCTCCACGCCTGTTAGGTCAACAATCCTCTCTGCTTGCTCTGCGCTTCGCACCTCCACCATCATCATTTCACGGCTCATACTGAAAATTCTCTTTGGCTTAGCGCCAGTTACTTCTTCAATGCTTTTAATGATGTCAAAAGGGTTCACTGTCTTCTTTCCAGTGTCGAACGTGACGGAGAAGTACCTAGGAAAGTACTTCTCCTCAGCAAGTGTTAAAGGGACATATTTCCTTCTCTCTTTTTTTGCAGCTTTCCTGTTATCCGGTCCTGGTACTTTTAAATTTGCTGGGGCGCCAGACTGAGCCGACAACACCGCTTTTTCTATTTCTGCCAACTGCTTCTCAATTTTCATTATCTCCGTGGCACTCAGGTCAGCAGGCATACTTTCCTCTTTTTCTTCACTAAGCCCATTGAGCATTGAATCTATTGCTTTTTTAATCCTTCTCTTAGTACTTGCAATCTGGCTTATTCGCTCCATCTCACCAACAGCGCCTCCTTTGGTTCCCTCGCTGCATAACCGATGTAAGTCTTCCTCTGATCCTCGTTGAGGACCCGCTGAATTCTCTTCACTCATTTTGAATTTTATTTGGGGCGGGTCCCCTTGATAAATCAAGGGGGCCGGGTTTTCTCACACTTCTAGCACAGAACAATTCAAGATAACCACACAAAACTAAAAATACAAGACCCAGATGTTAGTGGGCGCCCCCCACGTTGGTTCTACCCACTGACAACACTCCTATAAATAACCTGATGAACACTGTGTTGACAATTTACATAAAAACTATGTAATGAGTTACAACTCCAAATGGGTATAATAACAGTACCACCTCGGGAAGGTGTGGGTGGGCTGGAATACTTGTTATGAGCAAGTAATCCTTATCAAATCCTTGTCTGTAGACGGTTCCCTTTACGATACAAATAATGATAACACAATTCGGCACCAGTAAAATTGGTAAAGGGAACAGTGAAATTTCCATAAGAAAAACTTTTTCTTTCTTTTTTTTTCTTTTTTTTCTTTACATCTGTGGCAAAAGCTACGCGTTGTGAAAAACGGTTATCTTCCCCGTCACCGAGTTTGGTACTTTTTCGAAAATCATCACTTAACCCAACATCGGAGCAAAACAATATTTCACCTGTAGGTTCGCAAGCTCTTGTGAAACGTTTCTGCGTTATGAACGATGTAAGCGCCTCTCTAAAACGAAGGGTTACGAGTTAGTACGAAATTATAAAGAACAGATCTGAGGTTCCGGGGTGAAGGTTAGGTAGGCCACTGCTGACCAACTTTATTGTGCTTTTGTAAACAAACAAACAAACATCGGCGTCTTTGGGATGCTTTATTTCCAATCAAGCCTGATACATATGATCTTGAGCATTGGTTTTTCAAATGTCTTATAACACTATACATAGGACAGCATGACGGTTCCCCCGTAAAGCCGGTACCCATTTCCGACACCTGGGTTGAGTGGGGTATTGTGCTTGAGCTTTCCCTTTTACCCAAGTGGGAAAATCGCTGCGCCAGCGTCGAGATACGAACCCTCGTCTCCAACATACAAGGCCGATCCCTTAACCACTGTGCCACGGGGAGCACTAGTCAATAGTGTAGTCATCTTTACGCCATACCAAACAAATCTTCCTTTTTCGTTTCTAGCTAACAAATTTTCACGTTCAGGGAGGAAAACACTAACTTATCATCTAACAGTAATTATGATCAACGAGAAATAGTTGATTTGATCGACAATGAACTTGAGTAAACATTAAAAATAGGCATCAAGTAAACGAAATAAGACATTGCTTAATAATTTACCTTCCTATTTGGCATCCTACACATACTGTACTAATCTATATATTTTTGAAATGTCAGGGTCATAATATCACTTCTACTTAAGTGTACCTAACGTTCATGAAGGAAATTGAGTTGAATGTCCGTTGAAACCTATGAAGGATTTCAGCAGTAATTACGATAGGAACGCTGCTGAAAGGCTACCCTACATTTCAATAGTTATTATAGAACACTATTTGAAAAGGTTAGCACGTTACAATTTTTATTTGGTCAATGTTCAAATCTCAACTGAATGCGCCCAATTAGACGGCATTATATAGACTAATATCAAAACTCAATGGACGAAGGACTTTGGAATGTGCATCAAAAATCTTTCTCTGGTTCTTGAAAACCGTGCAACCACGACATGACAAGCAGTCTGATACACATTTTCCTGATCATCTCTGCATGCGTTTCCAGGAAGATTATTCCTCCATTAATGGCTGTATTCATTATAATTCTAAAAACAGCGTAACGCGACCTCATTCACCGAAACAGGTACGCTGACCGTCGGACAGAAGTACTGGGTCGATTATCAGGATTTGTAGGCATTGTCGGTACAGTAGTGAGAACTCAGTCAAAGTCAGGACACAGGCTGGTCGATAGTGAAGTTCCTCTGGAATACAGTGGATATCGCTGTTATAGTTGAACATTGCAAGGAAAGTGAGTTTGAAAACCATGAATATATTTTGCGTTTTATTACGAGGATTTCATTTCTGCACAAACGCTACATCATAACATGTAACAATTAACACTGGAAGAAACAGCTACGCTGTTTACTTGCCCGTACTGAGATTTACCTATTCAACACCAGTAATAAGCACGTACAAGACACTAAGATTTGTTGAACATAAGAGAGGGCATGGGTTACATTAAGATGAACTTTGTGCTTCAAATCAAACGAATACGTTGATAAGGTACGTTACATATTTATTTATATAAGGTTTTCAAAAACAAGACCGAAGAACTTCACCTGGAAACGTGAATCTACCATACGGTGAGTTTGTGGTACTTACCCGATTATACATAATTAAAAAAACACGAGAACGATCTGGTCAGACCATGGTAGGATTGTACCAAATATACATGTGGGTAAATTCACATATTTAACGCATGTTTGCATTCCCTTGCATTTAACTCACGCACGCAATGTATGATAATTAACATGAAGTTGGTGAACTCGAGTATTTTTCCTCTTGTTCAGGGTTCTTGTTCACTGCCGCTGTCGTCCTCGCCGCGAAGGGGTGATGCACCTAGAGCGATCAGGAAGTCCTCTTCTCCGACATGGTGCTGTTGTCCAAACGAGGTTCACTGTGAAGAACAGAATTCACTTAAAAACAGCACCTAATTGCTGCTTCAGCGTGAGGTCTACCGCCATATATCGCCTACCTAGGTGCAATAAGTGCGTTCATAGGAAGCTTGACGTCGTCTCGCGCAAGGCATAACTGAAGGAAATTTGTGTGGTAGAGTGCCATTCAGAAATATGTACGTGAAAAAGCCAAGGAACTTACCGAAAACGAGAAAACTCTTCGTTCACGAAGTTAGCCGGTCTACGGCGCCTCTCCAGCGATTGCGGTAGAGGAGGAGGCGCTGGTGCATCTTGGGCGCGAAAAATCGGGGCCCCCGGGAGATGGTTGCGAGGTCTTATATATGAAATATGAATTTTTGGGGTTGTAGAGTCCTCTAACCGCTTGTACCACCCCCCAATAATCCACGGGGTGGCATTTTCCCTATAGAATTCTAATGTTCTGTCGACGGAACCACTGACTTCGCCGTAGTCGAAGGCAATGTCGCGGGACTGAAAATCGATAGAAAGAACATGAGCATGAAGTAAATTGGGCCAGATTTCACAACCATTAGAATATGATTTACGTAGTAAAAACAGCAGTTTTTGTTAGATTTGATGCTCACGTAAATTATGACCTGAGTAAGCGGCACATTATATTGCAAATAGAGTTGAAAATGTATATAATTAAGCAAGGCAAAATATAATTATGCTAGCTATCCACCTAGCAAAATATTTTGACATACAGTCCGCTGAAAAGTTACAATTAGTTTGCCACAAACCCACACGCCCTCCATGTGTAAAGATGTATTACCGTTAAGAGGGCATTCTCGATGAAATATGCCGAAGTTGCAGCGCTCCTGAAGTCCACCCTTCTGATGTGGTGGTCAGTGATGGACACTGAGCAATCCAACACCCTGCCCGGTGTTGCTCTTGACGAAGGAATGGCGATGTAGCTCGGGCATGGTTTAAATGCAGTATGAGAGGCGTCGCAAAAATCACAGGGGCATGCGGTGAGAATTTTTGCAAATTCAATGGTTAAATCATGCGAAGCGATTAAGAAAGATTTAATTATCTTGTTTTTTGAGTCCAGAACGACGTTATCTAGGGAAAAAGTATCAGCGATTGAGGAAGATGGGATGAACGGCACCGCAGAGTACAAGAGTGGAAGTTCTAAGATGTTATTGCCGGTGGAAACTGGGTTGACTAGTGTGACTTCATGCCCGTAAAAGGCCTTCTGTCTTAGGAGAGAGAAGTAAAATCCTGTTTGTTGTCCTGTTTTAGTTAGAAGATAGAAATCGCCGCCGGTGCTCAGGTCTCTGTAAAGCAAAAAATTTCATTAGATGGAGTTTCAAGTTTCAGAAAAAACAAAGTTTAACATTTCAACAAGTCTGCATACTTACAATGGATTAGATTATAGATAATAAGTTAGTTTGAACCTTCCTAACCGCTACAAAAAAGAGCGTATCGAAGAGAGAAAGGAGGAAGGCACCATTTAGTATGAAAATCTGAGAATGCAGAATCAATGCAGAATCTATGCAGAAGGGGCATAGAAACAGTAAGTTAGGAAAGAAGTCCATGCAATAAGACGCAAGTTGAAGAAAGTAGTAGGTGCTGAAAACAGGACAGTCGTGAACCGAAAAAGATGGTCTTTATCATAGCAAAAAATATTTTATTCCAACAAAAGGAAGGCCTACCTACTCTTAGCTCGGGCCTTCCCCCTGGGAGCGCTAATTCCCATTAATACAATAATTATATCCCCTGAGGGGAAGTACTTACAATATCTTCAAGACCGATAAACATAAAATACTTTTTGGAGACGCACTTCGGTGGATCTCAAAAGTAAGTTCAGCATTTAGTAACATGGAAGCTAAATTTTATGGATAGTATTTCTGAAAGACGTAGAACAAAGAAATGAATTGCGTCCCTCGAACAGAAGCTAGTAAAAGTTGGCCTACTATACGCTAGTAGTTTCTAATCGTAATACGAGCGTAATCTAATTGAAACCGTCTGTCCGCAAACTGACCTGCATAAAATCAGCCGGTGATACGGTACAGGCGTCTTTTTCCCAGTGTATTTCAGCTGTTTGTCTGAAGCCTCGAATGCCTCAACGTTAAGAACCAAGGCTGTTAGATGCTTGTCTTTCAAGTCCTCACCTTCGAGAACTTTTTTGAGATTGGTGTGGCCCATGTGAGGTCTGAACGGAAAGCTGAGAGCCTCGTCGAATTTCCCTTCATTGACGAGGTTGTACATAATCTGGAATTATTGGGCGGGAGATTAAGGTAAACATTTTAGCACTACAACCATCATCACGGACGAAAGGGAGGTGTCGGCAATTAGCATTGTTTGAATACAGTACGTTGAAACTCAAGTTTCAGTACAAGCAAACGCAAGTTTTGAAAAACGCAAGTTTTCAGTTCATCACAGTAACAACGACGCTAGAAGTTCAATAGTGGTTTCAAGCTTAAAAGTGTTATGAGTTTTACCAAAAGGGACCTCGACATTTCGAACGCGTTGCGCGTCACTGGTGGATAGGTGGGAATTTCCATAATGCACCTGACCGACCAGTAGTCACAAACTCAATTTTCAAAACGAGTTCTTTAAGCTAAATGAAGGCAGGATCTGGTTGACGTTTCCTGATATCGAAAAAACTAACCATTAATGACCATAAGTTTTGAGTTGAATGAGAAAAATATCTTACTTAAACTTATTAAAATAACAATCAAGAAATGGGATTTTTATCAAGAAAATATCGTAAGCTGATACCAGTTGATAGATTTCCTTGTATGATATTTAAAAATTTTTGACACATAAAATGTAGTCTTCAAAATTAGAAGCTGATTATGAAGATTTTCACCCTGAACCGTTTTTTTTCTGTTAGATCAATTAAGAGTAAATTTCTCAAATGAAGTTTTTTAATTTACTGAAATAATTTTTGACCACAGAAACAGAATGGCAACCGCAAAAGTGAGCTGATGGAGTTAGCTGTAGGCTCACAGAAAATTGGCTTTGAAAATTTTTTTGGTAACGCAAAATCCCAATACAAGTTACAGGACACAGCAGTAAAAAAAAATGAAATTAAATGTTTAACACGTCGACTCCAAAGTGGTTATGTACCTCTAGGTAAATTACTCATTAACGTACCAGAATATACAAATAACCTTTCAACTATCTTGCTACCTTTCTGAAATAAATTTCAGAGTATAAGGTAACATATTATGATTCAATTGTATTCTTTACTTTTTAAAACAGTTACAAATGTGCAAAAAACTTGAATATTGAGCAGAAAAGCCGATTTTTCAATACAATTTCTTCTACCCTAACCTAACCTAACCAAAAAGACCATAGCAACCCCACAACCGTCGTCAACGTGTTAAGAACACTGTAAATATTTTGTGATAGACAATTTCCCACAACAGATTCACTTCCTAACTTACCGTGACTTAGTAATGAGAATGTGATGACCGTATACAAGACATAAGATTTACAATCGTGCAGATTTTCTCACCCATGGTCCTATTGCTGATAGCAAACTAATGAATCTATTTTAACTTCCTAATTTTGAAAACATTCCTAAAGGTTTGAAAATTTTGGAATAAAATTGTTTGCTATAAATAATAATTTATGCGTACTTATAGCAAACAATTTTGTTCAAAAAAATTTAAACATACATTCTACAACAATCAATTAGATTTTGAATTTTTGAATTGAATCACAATTGAATTTTGAATCATACATATAGGTCTTAAATTGATACAAATTAAATGTGTAAAATATTACCCTTGTCCACAAAAACCCATCAAAAGTCTCACATGGAATTGTGTTGCCAGCAACATTTGTGCCCAACAATCTTCCAAAGTGCTCACTTTAAAAAAAAAATGTGCAATATGAGCACTTTCACACAAGAACATAAAAACGAATGCAATTAAAAAACTGCAACAACTGAAGAAACTTGTTCCTTCATAAAAAATAACTTATCACTTGAACAAAAATATCAAATCTTTTTTCACTGTAACCCTCTAAGGGTCAAAAATTATGGGTCATTGTATCCTTCTCATTTTTTCATAACATGTAAGCCAGAATTATAGCTAGTAGGAATATAAATATAAGATTAATGTATAAAGATTCAGATTATTAGCCATTCAATCTTTAGTTTTATTGCAAGTAGACTATTGTAGCTTAGTATGAGGAGATACACCTCAATCTCTTCAAAAAAATTTACAAAATATCTAAATTTTGCAGCCAAGGTGGTGTGTAAAAGTAAATTTAAATAAACACCTGTAATAAATAAACTCGGCTGGACTTTTTTCCGAAAAAGGTTCATCGTGCACATAGCCCAACACATTTTCTCCTCATATCTTCCTCAAAGCAATGCTGACATAGTGCAATTCCATCCCCCTTCCGTCACCAACCTAGAGCCGAATGGGAAACAACGTCTTAATCAACTACCGTTCATGTAACATTAAGCAGAAGGCTCTTCCATTATCACTTATCAGGCGCCTCATTGTGGAACAAACTTCCCTAGAGTATCAAATTCTTTCAAACGTTGAATTCACAATCAAAATATCTGGTCACCTTGCGTCTCCACAATGATTGTAAGCTGCAGTACATACTGGAAAAGTTGCTACGAATATCTATAACTAATTATCCTATTTGTATTTTACAACATTATACCACATACGCCACATTTTTGTGGTATGCGTATGCAATATGAATGATTGTAAGCAAATAGTAACGAACATGTGTGTACATATTTATGCATTTATGCTTTGGGTTTGTACGTGGGAACGTGTGTGCATATGCGTATATATATCTAGAGATTATAAACAGAATGGGCCATAAAAAAGTAGAACCAATTTCAAAATACCATACCTCACAAACTATAAATGTTACAAAAATTTTGAAATTGCACAATGAACATCAACCGTTTTGGCATCTAGATGGGAAATCTGAGAAGGACAAATGAAGAAGTACTTTTCCAGCAATATTTTTGGAGACGGATACGAAAAGTATGATTGCACTAACAGTTAACAGGTAATCCCTTGACTCCGAGAAATCCAAGGAAACTGATTAAATAGAACCTGCTTACCTTCTCACAGAACTGGTGCTGTGAAGAAAGGCGCTCCGGCGTACAGGTCTCGTGCTGTAAAGTGAAATTTAAATGAGGTATTTGGCGATCGCATTATCTCTTTGAAGCATCGTATTGAGAGCGACCTAGATCTCCCGACTTGACACTTATTTTGTTCCTATGGGGACATCTAAACACTGATGTTTATAATTTCCCGTCAAAAAAGCCTCGATGATATCAAAGTTTCTTACATGTATACATATATTATATAAATCAGTATATAAGCAAACGGTTTCTGTAGAATAACTAATCAAGCAACTTGTATTTGCCCTATAAATACCGCAGTTTATAATTGAAATTTAAAAATTTCTTCAACACCTGTCAACTCGTCACGATACCTACCTCATCACCTCTGAACATCATTGTGAAACATTTAAATGAGGAACGTCGTAAATTTGTTGAGAATATGAAGCATGCCCTTAGAGACAGTGAACTCCTATTTTACTGTGCTCACTCCCAAAGACATTTCTGAGTATCTGCCGTTTTGAACTAGTAATTAGGGATATATTGAATCCACAAATCCTTTCAATATCATTCCCTGTTGTCAAGAAAGCCAAAGCTCACATGTCAATGCATGTCGAAATAGTCACAAGTGTTTTCACCCCAACCACTGATCTCATCATGTTTACATTTATTTTATAGCATTCATGAAGAAACACTTTAAAACTTCAACTAACAAGCAATGGAATACAATTTAGCGTTTTTTACTCTCTGTCTTTTTAACCAGCATTGAGATGGGCCGTCATGCACCAATCTATGTATATCCCACCATTTTGAGAGGCGTCGTTCATCTGATTTAATAACTTTATAGAACATGAATGTTTCATTGCTTATTCTTGTCCTAATATGTTCTTGTTAGTCTTGTGTGGTAATTTTTCATTTCTCACGCTCGTGAGTATATCATGACAACATTTAGAGAGTTAACTTTTGGTATTGCCCCAGCTATGTTGCAAATTTATTAGTCAGCTTTGTACTACAACCTTTTTATGAGCTAGACTACGATAAACTCCTTTGGGCCAGTATTTTTAGCACAGGATATCATAAATTTAGTGTTATAGTAAAATATTTTGCCCCCCAAGTTCGTTATTTGGCTCACCAGTTGATACGTAAGAATGGAAAATTGTTATGAATCACGACCCCACAGTCTTGGATGCGGCATAATTTAAATCTGCCGTTCTTACTTTCAACATTGATCCCTACATCACAAATTTCCTATGATCGTTTTTCAATATAAGTGTTTCTTAACAAGAGTGTTTTCAATGTTTACCAAGGATTATGTTTTTTTAGTTACTTGTATTCATCTCATCTGCATTGTCAAAATCAGATCAACGCAACGAAATCGGATGATTTTTCTGTGCTTTTCTCTCAATCATTTGTTTTCAACAGATGACGTGGGTATTACGAAACACATGTGCAAATATCAACTAAGGTTCTTAATGTTAAGATATTTTGAAACACAATGTCAAACATTTCACTCATTAACTTTATTGGAAATAAGCTTTTTTTTCATTTTTCTTTCCTCTTATTTTCTTTCTTTTGTGGAGAAAAAATTAAAAGAATTTATATGTAATAGTAAAACATTATTTCAAATAAAAAGAGACTATCAGAGAGCCATTGTGCACCCCTAAAACTCATACGTTTAACAAGGACAGATCCTGTGATAGACCTATTAACACTTCCTCCTCTTTTGATCCTACACCAGAAAAAGCCACTACAGCAGACGAAACTGTAGATTAGAACGGATCAGATAAGATGCTAGTTTAAGCCTCCCTCACTGTTACAAAAAATAGCATATCGAAGAGAGGAAAAAGGAAGGTACCATTTAGTATAGAAATTAAGGGAATGTGGAATCTATGCAGAAGAGGCACAGAAACAGCAAGTTTTGAAAGAAGTTCATAAACAAGATAAAAGCTGAAGAAGAAAGTAGTAGGTGCTGAAAAACAGGACAGCAGTGAATTGAAAAAAGGTGGTCCTTTTTTTCAATTTTTTTTCGTAATAAAAAATACATATTTTAACAAAAAGGCCTACCTAACTCTCATCTCAGCCCCTCACACATTTACCCCTGGGAGTGCTAATTCCCATAGATACAATAGTTGTATCCCCCTAAGGGAAACAACTGTACTGTAGAATGTACTGTAGTAGTATGTTTTCTTTTCAAAGTTTTTCATCATTTTAATTTGACACTGAGCAAAATTACTCAAAATCATTTGAAATTTTGGTTTGGATACAAAACAGAAATGAGAAGCATCAAGCAAGGCATCCACTGCTTCCATCATTTTCCAGTTCAAACGAAATTAACAAACATTCACTCAAGGATTTTTTCAATTTTAATGAAAAACATTTATGGGACAAATGAAGGTTCTTGGTAGCAATAATGAAACAAATGAAACTTGGCACAAAGAGGAGACGTAAATACAGTAGCGGAAACCATCAATAATTTCAATGTCTTAACAACAATAATAACATCAAATGAATTTGAATTGAAACATTTTAAAAGAAGAGCAGGCAACAGTGTGACGCACCTGAGGTTCCTGATGCTCGTCAACAGGCTCCAGCTTCACTGTGATGTGCTCCAGCTCATCGTCAGGCACTTCATTTTTGACCGTCTTAGTTATCGGAGGGTGTTCACTTTTTGGTACATCAACTGCAATAAATGGGAAAAAAATCACAAAAAAATCCAAAAGCTTAAAAATGTGTATTTCATTATTGATACAACACCAATAGATGGAAAATAGATAACACTTGAACTCTTAACATGAGTTATATGAATTGAATTGATATCTAGATTCATCACTAATTGCTGCTATTGACAGAAGAAAAAATTCCTCAAACATTAGCAAAAAGGTTTTCATTGTAGAGCTCTTACTCTCTATCAAATAATCAGTTCAAGGTGTTCTACTCATTTCTGCTAAGTGAAAACGAGTGTCTCAAAACCTGCAAAGCTTAGGCTCAAATAACTACACAAAAGTCCAAAACTGCAGTGTCTTGCTAACACAGCTTGCAACATCAGTGAAAATATATACCAATACCAATGCCTCAAATTTCCCAAAAAGTGAGACTGAAGAATCAAAAACAATGCCACATAAAGATTAGTAGGTGGGCATACAGGCTTCATCTTTAGGGGAAGTGAGGTATATTATGGGCATATAAGCAACATAAGTACAAGTCGGAACACCCAACAGATTCCTGCAACGGTTGCTAATTTTTTAGCGAGTATTTATTGTTTCAACTGAGAATGTCTGAACAAATGGGGCAGGTACTCGCAGCATACTGCCCAAAATGAAGCCAAAAAATCCGACATGTCCCAAATAGTAGATAGTCCCAAAGTGCACTGAAGAGAGCCATCTTTAGAGCCACTTGACTGCATTTCTACATCCTAATAAGTGATTTCAAACTATTTTTCACTTGGCATTGTTCTAGCAGTAAGTCAACCTCTGGCATAAATTGATATTAGCTGTCATCTACTACATTAAAAACCTTGAATGTTTTGAATGTACCAGCCTTTCAATAGTTTCATGATTTAACAACCAAACGATGTAAGGAAAAGTTTTTTGATATGGTTAGAATAAATTATGAGATAGTCTAAGCCTTTCTAACCACAACAAAGAGAGGAAGGCACAAGGCATCATTTCCCAAATTATCAAAGAAAGGGAATGGAGAATCGTCCTGCCAATAGAAACGACAACATCAAAGGCAGTTTATGAAATATGATATAAGTTTAAAACACAATAACTGCTGCAAAAAGAACAGCAGGGAACTGACCAAAGATAGTCCATAAAGACAAAAAAATTATTCTTCCTCTTCAATATAATAAGACCTAGCTAGTTCCAGCTCAGAACTTCCCTTATACCGATGTAATGGGGCGATTCATCAGTCTCCTAAACCGTGTTTACTAATGAGATGTTGCAATCTGCCTGTTCCCCTAACCCCTACTTTTTCTGTTCCAGAACAGATGTATCAATGTTGAATAGTAAAGCAGAAAATTCCTAAGTGCAGTATTATAGCGTACAGGCAAAGTATTCAAAGCGGCATCATCCAGCAAGGGTAAGAGTAATAGGCAGCGATAGGATTGAAATGAAGGAATATATAGATTTATTTATTTATTGAAATATTTATTTGTAAATGATATTATTTGTTATGCGAGAGTGAGAAGCTATGTACCTTATTGCCGATGTTACCATTAGAAGTTATTATTTATTATGCGTGGCGGATTGGCAGGAAGACCTCCAACCCTCCGGTCCAAACCTCCAGACCTCCAAATCGACCTCCAATTGGAGAACAGCAGCAGAGGCCAACCAGGGGACTCCAGAGCCACCACTCGGAGCTCTGTGGTACCAGCCTCCGCAACTTGAGACCAAAGAACAGCCCACAACGGCTGATTCTTCCTCTGGCGTCTCTTGCCGCTGCGGTACTCCTTTTGCTGCCGTTATACTTCAGCACTAACCACCGCTGCTGTACTCCGGCATACCCTGCTGTTGCCGCGCCTCGGCCTACTCGGCTGCTGTCGTACTCCGGCATATCCTGCCGCTGCCGTACCCGGCACTACTCTGCCGCTGCCGTACCCGGCACTACTCTGCCGCTGCTGCTCTTGCGCTCCTACCGCTCTTGCGTTCCTACAGGCTAAGCCTTGGGTCGGCCATTGTTGCTGGATAGGGAAATCATCCTGGGGTTGCTGCTGTGCTAAGTTGTTCCTGGTATAGTTGCCCACTGTGTTGTAATTGAAGGTATTCATTTGTAGGGTTCATTGTAGGTAGGGAATTTATTACTGTCCACTCCCGGTTATTTTCCTATGTATATGTCTGTAATCATTGTTAATAGTGTGTCAATAAACAAAAAAAGAAAGAATTCTAAACCCATTACCTGGGAGTGTTGGCTCAATCATTCACCTTGAGACAGGATAGGAGACGTAGGTAGGTCGGTCACAACTGATGTATATAAGTGCTATCGATTTAGGCTACACGCGTTGATGGTGGGAAGCCTACCTGTCCCACAACACCGATACCGATACCCCTTGAGCAAGGTAATTATTACAGATGCAATAATTTCATCTTTTCAAATTTAATTAAAAGTAACAAATTTATTATTACATTCATTAGCAAATTCCATAAGAAAATTTTTCAGCAGCTCCCGGTTTTGTTGATATTTTAACGTAACTTTGTAGTACAGATACTATCTCGAGGCTCTTAGATGCTAAATCACTATCATTGACAGCTCCATGCTCTGCTAGGAGAACCAAACTTCTGAACAGAATGTTTATTTCGTAAATGCCAACTTGGAGTAGTTGCTCACAAACCAGTTCCCACAATTAGCACTTTTGCACAGGGTAAAAGCAAATACAAGCCTGTTTTTAGAAAGTACACCTTTACAAAAATTAACAAGAATGCAGGAAACAGCAAAACATATCCACCCCAGACAACTTGACTGAATTAGATACTTGCACAGTACACTGGGCAGCAGAGCACAAACATTTTAAAATCTCACAAACTGAAAGCTTCCTACTAGCTAGGTATGAAACTGTACAATTAATGTGCTATAGCCTCTTGAGCACAATCAGTGTTGGTCTATTATGGATCTGTTAAGTTGGCTTTCACTGTTCTCAAGCTGTCACAGAGATTAAAAGTGAATAACCGAACATGATATAAACCTGAAAATAATACACTCATATTTTTCTGCATCAAGTTATAGACTATTTCACTACTTCGTTTTTTACTAATAATTAAATAAATATAATTTTTCAGTTGCATTCCTTGCATTGGAAGAATTACATTCTACTATTTTCCCACATTCACAAAAATAACACAAAATCACAGAACATGGCAGAGAGAAAGAGGGTGAGAAACAGAGATAGATAGTTTTTGAGCACAAAATATAAGACAACTGTGCAGTGTGCCACTTCAGCTGAGTTCCCATACTTAACATTAAAATTTGTTCATGCAACAAATAAAACTGAACTGATCCTAACTTCATAATAGTTATGTTCCAAGATTTTACTGGCTATGCTAGTTCTTTGCCAGCAAGCTCGTGAAGTCTCTGATGCCCACAAGGACACCGGATACTAACAGGTATCCGGTGATTTGATATTCTAGAGTATCCATACTGATCAAATGTAGATAACAAAATGCATTTCATGTGAGATAGAAATTAAATACACCATGTAGCAAATATTGTAATCGTAATAACATTGTACTCAAGAAATTGAAATGATTTACAACAAGCAATGAAGAAATGAAGCCTCTCAAAATGAAAGCCTTTCAAATGAATGGTGGCTTTGCAAAAAGAACTTTTACACGTCTTGCACAGAATGTGTACCAAGCCAAGGAACCTCTATCTCACAAACAGACCAGAAACAAGACTCACCATGAACCATGTCCTCTGCTGCAGCTTCCTCCTTTATGGAGTCATGGCTGCAACACAGCCTCTTCACTTCAGCATCCGTCAGCTTGTGCACCACAACCTCAGCCCGCTTCATGGTTGAAGATGAGGCCACAACGCACGAGGTGCTCCTAAGCATCAGCATTCAGGTCTTGAATTAACATGAAATTACATCTCAACATAAAGTAGTAATGTACATCAAAACATTAAAAGCTATTTTTCATTGAGCACCAGTGGTTCAGCTACATAGATCAGGTTGGTAAGAGGAAAGGCTATCTCAATTATTCTCTGAACACAATGAGCAGAAACATTTCTTAGTGTAGACTCGTAAAAAATATTTTGATATGAATAACCATTTCCATTCTCATATAGGAATTTGCAACAAAACAATGAATTGATATTTCAAAAATAATTTCGAAAGTAAAACAAGCTAGTGAGGAAACAACAAAAAGCACATTTACTTATTTTTAATGCAAACTGAAAAGGTTTACAATCTCTTAAGTAATAAATAATAAATTTTGAATGTGTTTAGTTCAACAATGTTCAAAGTTTTACAACTCCAGCCCCATAAACAAAGCAATAATTAGAATCCAATCTACAACAACTCATTAAGAGCTTTGATCAGCAACAAATCAGTCAATATCAATCACCAATCAAATGAAGTTAATCCTTTATTTTATCAGCCACAAAAAATGTAGGCCTTTTTTATCTGATTAGTGATGGTGAGTACCATATTACCATATTGCCCTATAGCATTGTGCTACTACCATGCACTTTCTATATATTTGCATTTTACCTAATTTTTACAAACTTATTTTATCAGTGGATAGTTTGCAGTAGTGGATCATCAATATGTCAGGATTTTACCCGTGGTAAGTACGTGAAGGTGCAAATGAAAAAGATGCTAACTAAGGAGAAATGAGGGAAAACAAGGGGATCATGGGCAGGTGAAAACTGATTGCCATCAAGTTACTCTAAAATGGAACACAAAGAATAAAAACCTGGAAAGCAGAGGGGCAGTTATATGATGGCAAGTGTAGGAACTTTCTGGTTCTCTTGGCACTCAATATTAGGCAAGTATATACAGGGTGGCGCATAAGTAACGCACCCTTTTAAAAAATTAGACAGGATACGACATGACAGATTCTGTAGACAGGATACGACATGTAAATAAACTTTTAAGGCCCCCACACACTACACGCGCCACGAGCAGCGCAGCAAGCCGGGCCTCAGGCTCGAGCGAGCCTGAGGCTCGGCTCGGGCTTTCTGCCTTCCCACACATTAGACGAGCCAAGCATTAGTTTGCAAGTGTTTTCTCTAGAGATAACATGGACTTCTCCAATTCAGATGACCTATATATTAGAGATTGCAATTTGCTTAATGCTAAACAACCTCGAAAAAGGTTTAAAATGTGCAAGTCTTGGCTATTGAAGAGGGGAGAACTGTCTCATGGCCAGTTAATCCAGGAATTGAGACTACAATAATTACTTGAGAATGGATGAATCAACGTACTTGCAATTGCTATCAATGGTGACCCCATTTAATAAAAGGAATAAAGCTCTACATTTACAAACCAAAACACCATATGCTTCAATTTTTTACTTTGTTTGAATAGTCTTGACTTTTCACTTTCCCCAGACAAGGTTCTGACAGTCTCTGATAAAGTTCAATAAATTCTACAAAAAAATATTTCTTATCCATATTCACTTTTATTCAATATACTTTTACCACACTTGAAATTCTATAGTGCCTCATATATCAAACACTTTCTGAAGAAGAATAATTCGTCAACATTATGCACTTAGCTGACCGCAGGCTCGGCTCGTGCTATTTTACCACCACACACTACCCGAGCCGAGCCGCAAGCCATGCCAAATATCTGGAAGTGACAGATCAGCACGAGCCAAGCCACGAGCCTGAATGCGCGGCTCGTGGCTCGGCTCGAACAGTCCACACACTACACGAACTGGCTCGGGGCTCGGCTTGTTTGCTAAGGCTCGGCTCGTGGCGCGTGTAGTGTGTGGGGGCCTTAAGAGTTCCTCTATCGTTTGCAATTATCCCCATTGTTATACCTTTCATAGTTTATTCATTATCAATTTTTTTTGAAAGGGTGCATTACTTATGTGTCACCCTGTACTACAGAATGAGTCAATCTAGTATTGTAGAAATAATAAGGAATTATCAAAAATATTGAATAAAAACAATATAACAGAATCCTTGCACTAAACAAGTATTTTGATTAGATAAAATGAGTAAGTTCAAGTCTTCCAAACCACAAGAAAAGGCATCCCAAGACGCCTAAATTGGCATCATTTAAAATGGAGTTCAGGGAACAGAAAATCTATGCACAAGGTGAGTTCCCACACATGAGCCCCTATTTATCAGAAAAATTAGGTTTAGAAGCAAGTTCATAAAATAAGTTGAAAGTAGGTGCTGAAAAACAGCCCAAAAGAATGAAAAGAAGGTTAACTGTAACAAAAAATCTTATTTCAACAGAAGGAAGGCCTACCAAACCTTCAGCTCAGGGCCCCACATATTATTTCTGAGCACATTTATTCCCCAAGATAAAATAATCCCAACCCTCTGAAAGTAATATCCCTGCCTCCATTATTGCCTTACGTGGATTTATAACAATTGTTTATGCCATCTAGAACTTTTTCCTTATATTTTCAGTTTCACTTCATTGATCTTCCAATCAGGACCATCATTCATCCTCTTTAATATTTTTTGACCATTTTTGTACTCATCCTTTGAACTCTGAAGTATTTAACCTCTGTAATTGTACTAAGTACTTTCTATGTTATATTTTTTTTCAACATATTTTATGAAATTTTCTATGCTTCTAAATTACAGGGTGTTGGAGCAAAACCTGAACCATCATAAAAAATAAAAGTCAATAAGCAATTACTACAGGAACTCGACATGCAGATAAAGAACCTAGGCATCTGGGTGGACCTGTGCTTAGAGATGTGACTAAAAAAAAACCATGCCGTTTTTTAAAAAAAAAACACGTTTTTTTACAAAAAAAACCGTGGCCAAAAAAACGTGGATATTTTGGTTTTTTTTAATATTTTGTCTGAAAATAACTCAGCAAGAAAAAGAACCACATTACATTATTTGTTTTCATGTCAAATTACAAAATAAAACAGCAAACTTCTTAATTGATGGTTTTCTATGGTTTTATGAACTTTTTCATTTTCTGCGGTTTCATGCTTTGATATTTTATTTATTTTACAATACATGTGAATGACCTTAAACTCCCAAAATAGTGTGTTATAATAACATATCTATACTTATGGTCATTGATAGAGATGTGACTAAAAAACCATGCTGTTTTTTTTTAAAACATGTTATTTATACAAAAATTATGACTTAAAAACATGGAAATTGATATATGTGTGACCTTAAAAATCCAATGCTGTTTTTTTTAAAACATTGTTTTTTAACAGAAAAATCTTGACTAAAAAAACATGGCTATTATATTTTATTGGACCAAAAAAGTTTTTTCTATAAACATTTAAAAAAAATCATGACTTAAAAAACACGGATGTATATATCAGGAAAGTTAGTTTTCTTTAATCAAATTGTCTTTAGAAACTTATAAACAAAGAATGCTGTTAATATTGATATCATGTTTATTAGAACTGTACTAGGTCTTAGAATAAAATATCTACATAGAATCTATTCACTCCATAAAACCTTTCGGAGACCAGCTCCATACTCAGTCATTCTGTAAAATTTGGTGAAATGGACAATGAATTTTCACTGTTCCTTTGAAAAACATTTGACTGAATGACTTACTGAGGATGGAGCTAGTCTCCAAAAGGTTTTATAGAGTGAATAGATTCTTTGTGGATATTTTATTCTAAGACCTGGTACGGTTCTAATGGATATTAAAATCTCTTATGTGACCAAAAAATCCATGCTGTTTTTTGAACGTTATTGTTACAAAAAAGTCATGACTAAAAAACACGGATATTAATATACTTTATTTTACCATAAACAACCATGCTGTATTTTTTAAAATAAACATCTTTTTTACAGAAAAATCATGATTAAAAAATGTGGATATTAATATATTTTATGTGCCAAGAAAACATGCTGTTTTTTTTTAAATCATGTTTTCTTAACCAAAAAAAAATCATGACTAAAAAACATGGATATTAATGACTTTTGGTGAAAAAAAACTGGTCATGTTTTTTTTGGTCAGATAAAATTTAATAACACTCATGTTTTTTGTAAAAAATCTTTTTTTCAGAAAACATGGCTTTTTGGTCACATAAAATAAATTAATATCCATGTTTTTTTTACAGATTAGATTAGTCATTAGTTTTAGCCTCCCTACCCAGCAACAAATGCGATCCAAAGAGAGGAAGGAAGATTATGAAACAAGATCAAAGTTAAA
Organism: Morinoia aosen; assembly: GCA_030386875.1. NCBI lineage: Eukaryota > Metazoa > Arthropoda > Malacostraca > Amphipoda > Talitridae > Morinoia > Morinoia aosen. The sequence continues at coordinate 39,884,781 of CM059580.1, forward strand.
GAAGACAGTAGTAGGTGCTGAAAAACAGGACAGCAGTGAACCAAAAAAAAGGTGGTCCTTAACATCAAAAAAACATTTCATTTCAACAAAAAGGCCTACCTAACTCTCAGCTTGGGCCCTTACATTGTCCCCCTGGGAGCGCTCGTTCCCATAGATACAATAATTGTATCCCCCTGAAGGGTGTTTTTTTTACAAAGAATTCGTGACCAAAAAATTAATAATATTAACTTTTTAATAAAAAAAAACATGTTTAAAAAAAACAAGGATTTTTTGGTAACATAAAATATGTTAATATCCATGATTTTAAGACACAATTTTTGATGAAAAATACATAAAATAAAAAAGCATGGTTTTTTGGTCGCATAAAATATATTCATATCCAGGTTTTCTTATACATCATTGTTTGTAAAAAAACATATTTTTTAAAAAACAGCATGGGGTTTTTTAAGGCCTCATAAATATATTCATGTTTTTTTAGTCATGATTTTTTAGTACAAAAACATTTTTTTGGTCTCAAATTTATTATTCATGTTTTTTCAGTCATGATTTTTTAGTAAAAAATGTGTTTTTTTTTTAAACTGCATGGGGCTTTTTAGGTCACATAAAATATATTGTTTTTTAGTCATGATTCTTTGTAAAAAAAACAGCATGGTTATATTTGGTACCAGAGAATATATTAATATTCATTTTAATTAGTCAGAATTTGGTCAATGTGAAGTTTAATGCAATCATGGAAATTAATAATTATATTCCAAACAATCACTAAAGGAACACCCATTTAAGAACGTTTTACATGAACGAAATTCTGCTCGCTGATGCTTTATTTTTGAATCATTGAACTTTGAAGTTGGACTTCCCGAGCCGAAGGAAGCGAGCGTAATTTAATTAAAAACGGAAGCTAACCCCCTATTACAAACGTAAAGAGGTTGGGTCGTGAGGGGGAGGCACAGTTCTTCTAGCGAAAGTTATAAAGCTTCTAACCCACCCATTAACGTGACGACCACAATCTTGTTTACATCGGCTCTAAGATGGCGATCACCATGGGCGCTGCCATCTTAGAGCCGATGTCAACAAGATTGCGGTCATCACCCAAATGGGTTGGTTAGAAGCTTTATTTATAATTTTCATTAGAAGAACTGTGCCTCCCCCTCCCGACCCAACCTCTTTACGTTTGTAATAGCTTCCGTTATTAATTAAATTCCGTTTCACGAGCTCGCTTCCTTTGGCGCAAAGGCCAACTTCAAAGTTCAATTATTCGAAAATAACGCATCAGCGAGCAGAATGTCATTCGTGTAAAACGTTCTTAAATGGGTTCATTTAGTGATTCCTGGGGTTGCTAATTATTATTTTCTGATTGCATTAAACTTCACAGTGACCCAGAATTTTTTGTATAAAAAAACATGTTTTCAAAAAAACAGCATATATTTTTGGTCACCTTAAATATATTAATATCTATGGTTTTTAGTCATTGTTTTGTAATGAAAACATGAAAAAGAAACCATACAGTAAAAGTGGTGGCAGATAACCCACAATTACCTAGAGTCTAAGAGGTACAGCAGGAGCCACAGAACTTATATTGATGGAGTCAAAATTCAGAGCTTATTATGGTAAATCTGAAGGATATGTCAGTTATCGATTTTCCACTTTTTGGTGCCTGAACCTAATTAATTGAATCAAAATAAACAAGTTTTCTTCTACGCACCTTCCGTCTGAAATGAGTATTTTACGATTTATAGCGATAAGTTTAGTTTCGTCTTTGATGACGAATGCGCTCGAATAAACAGCTACTCATAGATTTTCGAATTTTGTTGCTTGAATCATATTAATAACCTCAAAATAAACAACTTTTCTTCTATACACTTTTCTCATCAAAAGAGTATTTAACAAGGTATAGCGGTAGGTTTGGTTTCGTCTTTGATGACGATCGCGCTGGAAGCGAGTGCGCATTGCAGTGTTGCTGTCCGACGTGCTCCTTGAATTACTTGCCGCTTCAAACACAGGAGTTGCGGTAAGTCATTTACCGCTATAACTAATAAAATACTCATTTGAGACGGAAAGTGCATAGAAGAAAACTTGTTTATTTCGATCTAATTAACTAAGCTTAGGTCAGGCATCAAAATTTACAAAATCGATAACTGACATATCCTTCAGATTTACCCTTATTATCTCTGCAAAGTCTGATTTTTTTGGTCACATAAAAATAAAATCAGGCATAGTAGAGATAGTAAGCTCTGAATTTTGACTCCATCAATATAAGTTCTGTGGCTCCTGCTGTTCCTCTTAGACGCTTCTAGGTAATTGTGGGTTATCTGCCACCACTTTTACTGTATGGTTTCTTTTTGATGTTTTTATAACAATGAAATGACTAAAAAACATGGATATTAATATATTTCAGGTGTCCAAAAAAAAACCAGACATATGCTTAACAAAATTTAGGTGTGCAAAAAAAACAAAAAAAAAACAAAAAAAAACACATAAAAACACATTTTTTGCAAAAAAACGCAATCAAATAAAATCTTTTTTTTGCATCACTACCTGTGCTTGAGCTCGTTCAGCAAAGCTGCCGCCGCCTCAACCTTCCTCGAAGTATCATTGTCGACTGTCTCCTTAACAACGGCGACGAACTTGCCGGTCCTAATGGCCGAAGTATAAACTTTTCGGGCCTTTCGTCTGGCAATAAACTTTTCCTTGTTCTTACATGCCTTCCACCTCCTCCAAATGTCCATGATCATGGCTTTCTTGAACCCAAACCAGTCTCTCACATCTGCAGGCTTCTTCCCAATGCGAAAAGAAGCTACTACTGCTGCTCTGCGCTCCTGGTCCATCCTGGAATAGGGTAGTAAAAATATTTGTTACTTGTCAAGTATTGGATATTGCTACAACACTGTACATATTTTGTTGTACTTGCAATGCATTTTATTCTTCTAATTGAATGTTCTCCCACATCCACTAAGGTAGTTCCAATCTCATTGTTCAAATAGGTCACATTTCTACATTTACATTCCTCCTAGGTTCATGTTAACTCAGCTCATTCCTAAATTTTCCCAAGTTTGCCATTTTATATGCCTGTTTTTTACATTATTTTTACCTCCACTTAAATTCCTATGTTCCACTGATATTTTCCACATGCATATTTCATTGTCATTAAACAATTATCTGGTGATCTGTAACCATATTACACCCATCATAATTTACATTAATTTTCAAGAAACTCTTTTTCTCTTCAGAATTCACAAGACATAGCCAATAGCAGCCTTCCATTCCTGACTCTCCCATGCATGCAAACCATTCTCTTGTGTAACATTTGGGTTATCAAGTACATTTTCTCTCCAAAAATAAATTAATTCCATCCCATTTGCAATCACATTCTCATCAGGGAGACTAAATCAGCCTGTAATACAATGCAATTACATAATACCAGTTATTTTCTTTCATTACCCTTCAAACAAAGCATGCTATGTACTTTACTTTCTTTTCACATGCCGGGTGCCCTACAGCTGTTGTGTTACACACACCCAAGATAAACACATGCATTTTCCTGCACTTCCTGACAGTTCAATGCCCAAATATTCTCATTTTCAGATTCATTCCCAACACACATCTCAACCAATTTCAACTTAGAATTATTGATCATATTTTCTTGATTTTAACAACCTTTTTCCTTAATTCAATATGTCTTTACACATCATATGATACTAATTTTTCCAGAATATTTAAATCACTCTATTCCTATCCAAGTCTGACTCTTCCTGGGTGAAACACTACAATGATTTATCAAGTTCATTACAAGATCCTCTAATTTACAACATTCAATCCATGCACATTCATGTATCTGAACATTAGAACTCTATAGCTGCACCCATTTATGCCTGTCTGACTACCTTTCTTCCACTATTTTCAGGAAAAATATTAAGCAACTTTATCATGGCCAGGCACAATCACAAATTTGAACTACAAGTAAAAGTTCAGACAGTTTTAGTGAACTGTATTTAAATACACCGAAATACTAATTGGCAACATGAATTTAATTTAAAAATATCTTAAATTAGTTAATAAAAGCTCTCAAGATAAAACAAGTTGGGCAAGCAGTTTCTATGCAGCTTTTCTTCTTTGATTAAAAAGAGAACATGGGTGGACTCGAGAAAATTGTACTCAATAGGAAAGAAATTTTTTGTTATTAAACCTACAACAATGAAACTTGGTATACAGATAGAAAATGCAAAGAGAAAATTTTTTATTTATGTTAAACATGCGATTTTTCATAGAAAACGAGATATGTATAGAAAACAAAATTTTGGAGAGTTCAAAATGCATCTCCTCATACAATTTTTGAGCTACAGTTATATTAGTGTCACTGGGTGCGGAAAGACTCGGGCATTACCATAACCTATATAGCATTATCTATATATATATATATATATATTCAAAATCAGTAATCTAAACCAAAAATTTTTCGTCAAAAAATTTAGTACTTGTGATGTCATAACTTTTGATTGACAAACTTTTAATTGCCGCATAAGTTATGGTAATCCTTGAGTCTTTTTGCATCCAATGAGACCCATATCATGACTGTAGCTTTAAAACTGTAGGAGAAGTTGCATTTAAAAGCTCTAAATCCAAAAGTCCCAAAAAAAAACAACATAGAAAAACAATTTCATTTTTCTTTATTATTATTTATGAGGTCAGCTAAGACCCTTGAAATCATTATACAATAATAAAGAGACATAGGAGCTTACATAGCAATGTTGCACAAAGGTGGTGTGTAACATGATGAAATCCCACCTCCCCTATTTGAAACCCTCTTAGTGGGCGAACGAGTGAACGTACGAACCTCATTTTTTCACAAGATGTACCAGATATTTTATATATACTTCCTATGGTGCTAATATAAAAATTTCATTTATTTTTCAATTAATGTAGTATAATTCCCTTAAGCATTGCATACCTTTTCAAACTATATTCAATAATGAAGTAATCAGAAATCACATGCAGCTGGATTAGAAAAAAAGGTTAAATTTGCATGTGTTGTATTTCAACCTCAATTGCTTGGAACATTTCATATTTCGCCCATAAATTATTCCAATGGAAGAAAACATTTTCAGCTACATAAAGTTAGTTTTTCTAATAAGTTTCTTTATTTCAACTGTAAGTTATTGTTACCTGTACAGTGACCAGGACAAAACAGACTCCATTTTTCCAAATGGGGAAAACAAGCTTTAAGAGCAAACTCAAGCCAGAAAAACAACTCTTCAGAAAGAAATAAACTAAGATGAACTTAAGTGGTGCCTTGCTGGGTACCAATTTTGTTGTGCATGCTTCACTCTTGCAGTTCACTTGCATTGTAGTATGTATAAATATCATGCAATTAATTGCTTTCAATGTAAATCCTGATTTTTAAATAGATTACAGACACACTAACAAAATATTTTGGGCTGAACTGGAGTGTACTATAAAAAACTATATTTGTGTAAACATATCATACCCCCATAAAGATAGAGAAAGTCAATTTTGTGATTTAGCATTAACCCAAAACAAAAGCAGCTAAAATATTGCAAATAGAATACAAGTTTTCTTTATTGGAAGTGGGAGTTTCTATGAACTAACCAAGAATGGTTTTCTTCTTAGTGCTCTATTCTAGTTCTGGGCATGAAGTGAATGCTGCCAATAAAATTCAGCAATCTATTGTTGGTATCTGACAGACAAGAGCATAGTTACGTAGTGTAATTGATTGTCAACACATATCCTGCATAAAGACACCAGGTGTCACTGAGGGATTGTCATGTTGCTGCTGACCAACCAGTAGTCACAAACATACTTTTCAAGAATATTGAATTAAAGCTAAATAAATGAAGGCATATCCAGTTGTTATTTGCCAATCTCCCATGTAATTACCATATTTTCACCATAAATTTAAGTTAAATTTGAACTTCAGTTCAACTTGCAGCAGTTAAGGTGTTTATGCAGTAATTGTTAGCTGAATATATGCCGGTATATTTAGGAAGAACAAGAATGAAATTATTCACCCAAATTTATTAAAAATTACAATCAAAATGAAATGTGGCATTTTAGCAAGAAAATTTGGGCAAGTCATAGTCAGGAAGAAAATAATAGTAATTCAATAAAAAGAAAGGTAAATTTTTCAAATTAATCTTTCTTCAATATATTAAACGAATTCCTGACCACAGAAACTGAATGGTAACCACAGAAGTGAACTAATTCAGTTTGCATTATGTGCATAGAGAATTTGCTTTGAAATTTTTTTATAATGTAGAAACCCAAATCAAATTAATGGACATGACTGTAATAATTTTTAAATTTTATGTTTGAAATCATTGTAAACATTTTCTGGTAGACAATTTTACACAAAGCTTTACTCGCTAATTTACAGTGACTAAGCAATGACCATTTGATGACTGTATCTGTGATACAAGATTCACAATCTTGCCCATTTTTTGAATCATGATCCTATTTGCTGACACCAAACCAATAATTACTTTAACAACCTCTCAATTTTGAAAACATTTCTGAAGGGCACGATTTGGGTCAACTTCCAAATAATGGTAGGTTTTTTGCTTATAAACTCATTTTATAGAGAGTTGTCTTGCACACCTAACGATATAATTGGCTCCCAAGTACGTCCATTGGTTCGTCTCACAGACAGGGTAGAAGATGCGCTTTAGCGTGACCTTGGGACACGCCAATGGATGGGTGACCTCCCCCTTCCCCCCTTATTACGAGTCAGTTTTGAGTGTTCCTCTACGGGAATGGAAAGAGAGTTCATTCATGGCTTTGCTTGAAATGCTTTCATACTAAAATGAAACATTCAATTACTCAGTGATGATTAATGATGGTGTAACTGAGTGTTTGTTTTGAGTCCGGTAGCTGAGTCATCAGCTAATTAGCTTGTTGTGTAAACATATAATTGCCACCCGGAGTTTTAAAGGTACAAGAATGGCAAATATATCAATTGAAAAGGCTCAAAAAGAGCTACAAAGCAATAGAGTGATTGAATTTTGAAAAAATTATTCTGTAATGAAGAAAACATTTTAAAAAAAATGTTGTTCTTGCACTTTAATTTATTGACTTTTGATATGAATCCTTTCCCCACAATTTTGCAGGTACAGGAATTGCTGATATATCAATCAATAGAACTCAAATTAAGCCACAAAAACAGTGGAATTTATTTTACACGAAGACTTAGTTCAAAAAATTAGGAAAGAAAGAAATTTTTTTGGAAAAATAGCTTTCCTGAAAACTCAACTTCTTGACCTTTGAAATGATTCTTCTCCACAGTTTTGAAGGTAGAAGGATGGCAAACATATAAATCAATAGCAAATGAAGAGATCTAGAGAGGTGGCAAAAGTTTTTTCAATTTCAATTTAGTTGAAAATTAGAAGCAAAATATTCTAAAAGAACCAAAAAGTAGTCATTTTTAGAAAAAATGCTGAAAATTCACAAAAATCAAATTATTGAAAAACTTTTGCAACGAATCGATAGACAAGAAAATGAACCATTTACAAAACATTTTTTTAGTTCTGTAAATTCATAATTGTAGGAGAAGAATCACTTTGCGCAACACCTATTTTTTCATGTTTTTTTCAAAAAAGATCATACATTTGAAAATTTACAAAAAAAACGAGTTGAAAGAATATTGCTAACAGTTTACACCTATGATAAACATCTCAGAAAAATCTATTGAGAACTTTCAGACTTTTTTACCTCTAATCGTGCCATTAAGGTGAAGCTATGAAAATTGTTCAACTGATATACCCCCTCAGGAGCTCTGAACAGATATGCACAAGAAATGTTACATGTAATAGTACAAAATATTACAAACAATAACTGCTGTTCATTCATAGAAAACTGTTTTAAGTTCATACACCTAATATATATAAACATGTCAATTAAATTTTGAGTTTTTTCAGATATATACATTTTATTTTGATACAAATTAGATATGTGTAAAATATGACCATTGTCTCCTAACACTCAGAAAGAAGTCTCATATAATATTGTTTTACCACCAACATATGTGCACACTATCTTTAAAAGTACTCACTTTCAAAAAAGTTATTTCATTACAAATTGTAAAATAAACATTACCAAAACCAACTTACACAAAAGAAAAAAGATCATCAAAAAATATGCCAATTGAATTAGAAAATATCTTTTACACTGCTGCATACCAACAACTTCTAATTGATCAAGATTTCATCAAATTGTAATTTAAACATTTCCACAGAGGAGACCACATTCACATCAAGATCATATTCTTCTTGCATAACGAGATATTTTTTCCCACCTCAATGAACCAATATTTGGCAACAAGTGATAATTAGCCTGTACTGAATATAAATTAACCATTGTTGATGATGATTTCACATCATTTGTGAATAACTAATTTAAAGTTGCTTGTGCTGACATATGGAAATTATTAAAACCAAATTTAGAAATAAAAAATAAAGATAGATCTCAGTGCAATGCAAAGATAAAAGTTAACTATTTATCAAAGTCTCAAACATACTTCCCCTAGAAATCTAACAAATAATTGCAAAAATATAGACTCATTGCCTGGTCAGTTAATACTAAACTGAATGCTGGCAATAGTTGAAAAGAGTGAATGCAAATTGCATACTTAATTTTTTGCTGTGATTTAGTAAGGTTGTCTTAGCTTGCAGTGCCATAATATTGTTTCATAGCTGCTTCAAAAAGTGAGAATTCAGAGCTATTTTTTGTATACTGGGAGCAATTTTAAAGTGTGATTGCCACTTTGCATGCTATAAAAATTACCTAAACCCATCAAACAGCTTATTTCTTGACTTACACAGCTTAAATGCTCCAGTTATTCCTAGCAGTTCTTGGACTGTCTGTAAAATATATGTTCCAGCCTGTATTAGTTTAAAATTTATCAATGACAATAACTAAAATTGTATGGCATTACAACACAGTGCCAGCAGTACACACTTTCAAACACTACAGAGTGAGTAAAGAACAAAATAAGCCTTAAAATGGCTAAAATTCTAAACCCTTTAGGCCATAAGTCATAAATTATGGTATTTTTAGTGATAATAGAACATAATTGTTCAAAATTAGGATAGATATATATATATTTACTTCATGCTATTGCTTAAGAATTCCTTTTAGAATGCACACTGAGGAGTACACTTAGCTTTATCTCAGGTTACCATTTAAAACATTGGGCCATCTGATGTTCAGAAAACTGATAAGTTATCTTATGATGATGCTGTTTGTCTCCCATAGGCAAGACTACCTTCATCTCAGCTAACTTGTTCATAAGTGGCAACTGGTAAAGAAGGAGAATAAAACCCTAGAATTTAACAAGTTGCTATTGAAAAAGCAGTACAAATGAAAATGTAATCAATGGTAATCGCTAGGTCAACAGAGTATGTAGATGATAAGTCAAAATACGGTTACTAATGACTAGCCCAATAGAACATGGATGGTAAGAATATATTGAACAGCGCATTGACAGGTAGGAAGGAGACACTGTAGTAAGCACTAGAACAAAACAAGGTGGCATCATTGGTTATTTAGTAAGCAGTAGCTTCTGACAATGTTCATGTTTTCATAAATGGAAAAAGTTAAATGAAAGATTCTTGTTTATTTTTTAACATGTTAAGCGCGGGGTGACCCACCGGTGGTCATTTAGGTGATTTTCACAATGCTGCTGGCCGACGAGTAGTCACAGACTCAATTATTATAAACACTAAATGGAAGCTAAATAAAGGCATGATCCAGTCAATGCTTACTATTTTCAAAATATCTTACTACAATTGACTCTAAATTTGAGCTGGAAATTGAACTTCAATTTAAGCCGCCGCACTTAACGTGCTAAACTACATCAAACCATCATTCTACTCAGAGTTAAATTTAACACGTTAAGTGTGGCGGGTTAAACTGAAGTTCAATTTCCAGCTCAAATTTAAAGTCAATTGTAGAAAGAAAGTTTGAAAATAGCAAACATTGACTGGGTCATGCCTTCATTTAACTTTCATTTAGTATTTATAAAAATTGAGTCAGTGACAACTGGTCGGCCAGCAACATTATGAAAATCACCTAAATGACCACTGGTGGGTCACGCCACACTTAACGTGTTAAATATTAAATTAAGAGAAAAAATGCTTTGCTGAAATTTATTAGGTTTTATACTCAGATACCATATAATGAGGTTTACACATTTATAGTTTCAATTTTGATATGTATTCAGTTCAAAAGTGTAGTTAATAGGCACATAAATCAATGCTGAACAATCATTAAAAGATATACAAAAAGTACATGCTTTTATGTAATTTTTAAGATGAGGTAACTATTTGCTATTTACATTGCAAATAGTTACACTCTGAAATCTTAAATATGTTTGCGTGTGGGTATAATTATGTGCACTACTTAACTTACTGCATGTTCAACTCACTTCTAACTCAAACTAAAAAGAAAGGACCAGTGATAGTCAGATAGTGAAATGTTAATAAAGTTAGAAACTTTGTGCATGGCTTACTGTCATATAATTTGGTATGTTGAAAAATGTATGCACTTCTCTACACCAATATTGGAGACATTGGAAAAGTCAGTCAGGATTAAGTGCACAAAAGCTGTGTTAGGCAACTTACCGTGATTCACTGTGTAAAGGGTTTTTGTTAATAAATTTTATTGATGATCAGAATTCATAGATTCTGCCTTTTTACCAGCACTTCATGGAGCAAAGAATAGAAATTCATGTCAAAGTTTCGGTTATAAAAATATTTGAAGAAGCAGTAACTTCTATATACAGTAGCCGCCATACTTGTTTGAACAACTAACAACTGGGCAAACTATCATCAATAACTTCAATACTAGAAGCTGCAATGAGCTCAATTTTTACACATATGTGAAGCCACATGTCTTACTTAACAGGTGTTGAAATCCTAAATCATTTGGGTGAACAAAACGATTTGAGAACAAATACATCAGAATAGTAAAAATTTCACAAGTTTAAAAAAGTTAGGACACCTATTCTTTTCTACATTTATGTTTGAGTAAACAAATGTTACCAGACAGTATGTTAGGTAGATTGATCCAGCCTAGCCTAGTGTCATTATCTACGCAGCAGCCGATGCATCAACATGCATACACCTGCTTCTGTTTGTGAGTTGATTTTGAAATTGCGCCTTGAAGAAAAGTTGTCGATATGGGCAATGGCAAACACAGTCAAGCGACCTAAAAGTGTTGGTGATATTTTGGCTAAATATGAGAAGGATGCTCAAGCACCATTGGTGTGTCATGTGGCAGACCTTTCAAAACTTCAGCCATAGATGATACTGCATTGGTTAGACTAACTAAAAAGGACTGTTTCAAAACTGCAGCAGGAAAATCTTGTGATGCTGGCAAGTTCCTTGATATCAGAGCATCAGTATCCAGGAAGACTGTTTTACCCTGCCTTGAAGAAGCAAACCTGCATGTTAGGACTCCAGCTGTCAAAACCCTTGGTCAGCAAGAACAGAAATGCTAGGTTGGCCTTTGTTTCACAGTATGTTCTCTGGACTGATGATGACTGGGCAAATGTGATTTTAGTGACAAATCAAAATTTAATTTGTATGGATCAAATGGGAAGAGATTTGTTTGTCAATCAAATGGCAGAAGATTGTCCAAACAGAGCGTCAAATCCAGTGTCAAGCTTGGTGGAGGTGGCATTGTGGTCTTTGGCATGATTTCAGGAAACGGTACTGGTCTCCAAATTCGACTGGAAGGAAGAGTAAACGTGTAAGTGTACAAGGAACTTTTACAGAGACATGTGGTACGTTACCAAGGAGCCTCCAGCCAAACACCCCATTTTTATGCAAAACAATGCTCAATGACCCACTCCATAATTCGTGAAGTCATTCCTGTATCACGAAGAAGTCACTGTTATGGACTGGCCAGCGCAAAACCCAGATTTGAACCTCAATAAGAACGTTTGGAAACTTTTATGAGAAAGGACAAAGGCTAGGAATCCCAGAAATTTGCAAGATTTGGGGAACTCTTTGAAAGATGAATGGGCAAAAATAACACAAAAGAATGCAGCCACTTGGTGAAGTCTTGTAGCAGAAGATTTCAAGCCATTTTTGACAATAAAGAGTACCATACCATATATTAAATTGTCCATTACTTTATAACGATGTTTATTTCATTTTGTTGGCACATTTCAAATATTTATTCAGTTTCTATGACATTTGTCCAAACTTTTTTGACCACATGAAATTTCAGCTTTTCTAATGTATTTGATAACAATTTGTGTTTTGTTTGCCCAAATGATTAAAAATTTTAACACCTGTTAGGCAAGACATGTGGCTTCACATGTGTGTATAAATTGAGGTCATTGCAGCTTCTAGTATTGAAGTTATTGATGAAAGTTTGTCAAGTTGTTAGTTGTTTGAACCATTATAGTTGCTACTGTATGTCTAGACAATTAAATAAGAATTTTTGGCTTAAAATTACGTAACATAATTTCATCAATGTATTAAATAGATTGGTGTCATTGTCAGAAATTCAGAATATCACCTCTTTGTTTAGTAATTTCAGCTACCTATAGAAATGATTATTGTAGAAAGCTATGGCTACTCTTGTTTGAAATTAGGTATGCCTGATCTCTTATTTTACCATGCTCTCATTTTCATCCCAGCAGTGCCTTTACACACAGAAGCTTCTTTCTAATGAATAGTTGATATATTTTATCAACTGTTCTAATTTGTTGCCTAAAAATTCAATATCATATTTGCTAACACTTGTTTAATGATATTCCAATTTAATAACAAAAACTGCATGCGTGTAATATCACTTGAATCAACTTATTTTTACTTCAACTACCAGAGTTGTTTTTAATGAGAGAAGCAACATGCTACATAAAATCAATTCAATCAATCAAGTTTAAAATGGAAATCTCAAAGTAACTTTCTAGAAATATTTCAGGGTCAATATTCATTTCAGTGCATTTAACAATATTCAAAATTTTGTTCCCATAAATCAGTAATAGGATACATTTGATGATAATTCACGCTGACATTTTACTCGCATAAGCCCATTTTTGAGACAAAGCATTGATAACGTTCAGGCAAGAATAACATAATATAGTTGGCTGCATCATTGCTGTATTGTTGGAACAAGTGTAGTTTTCTGGAAGAGGTGTAGTTGTGTAGTTTTCTGGAACAAGTGCAGTTGTGTAGTTTTCTGGAACAAGTGCAGTTGTGTAGTTTTCTGGAACAAGTGTAGTTTTCTGGAACAAGTGTAGTTTTCTGGAACAAGTGTAGTTTTCTGGAACAAGTGTAGTTTTCTGGAACAAGTGTTGTTTTCTGGAACATGTGTACTTTTCTGGAACAAGGGTAGTTTTCTGGAACAAGTGTAGTTTCCTGGAACATGTGTAGTTTTCTGGAACAAGTTTAATTTTCTGGAACAAGTGTAATTTTCTGGAACAAGTGTAGTTCTCTGGAACAGGTGTAGTTTTTTGACACAAAAACCTCAGTCTCAGTATGCTAAGTAAAGTTATGTCAGGTACATTTAGGATATTTTATTCAACTAACCTCACCTATCGTGGCTTCAATACAGTATTATAGCACATTTATTTGTCCATTTCTTTCCTTTTATATGCAACATTCCAACAACTTCTATGTTGAATATTTGCAAAAGTAAGCATTGGTAAGCTAAGTGTCATTCATGTAAAACCTTTAAAATATGTCCTATTGCCAATTTATGGGAGCAAAATTTCAAAAATCCTTGTATGCACTAAATAAATATTAACCTATTTCAGTTCAGCAAATCATTTTTCATCAAATATTTTCATGCATGCTTTTGAAAGATATTTTGATAATGAAATTTAAGAAAAAGTAAGCTGATTATTTCCCATTTGTCTATGTCATATGAGATGAACAACCTACCCACTTGAATGCACTTTCATATTCTATAATAGTATTTTGTTCAAATCTGTAGAAATGCTGTGATGTCTGAATGGGTGGTGAGTTTTTTTACCCTGGAATGGATATTTTAGTTTTATTTCCTTTTGCTGCAATATGTTTCATCAGTCAAGCTTACCTGCAACTCCAACTTAATTTTGATTGTTTGCCTTACCAGAGGAAATAATTTAACTAGCAATTATGAAATTCTATGCTGAGCCAACCAATGAGAAAATTGGGTATTTTATCAGAACACGCTAATCGATTTTCAAAATTTTGATGCTACTCAATGTCAACGACATCAGCGCAAACAAATTTTCCTCTATACACTTTCCAACACAAATGAGTATTTAACGAGTTATAGCGGTAAGGTAATTTCTGCTTCCTCAACAGTTTTCCTCTATCAAATGTCAAACATTATAACTATAGCATTTTTGGGTGAATGTCCATGAGAGGAACATAATCAGTTTTCCACTTTTCGGTGCCTAAACAGTTAATTAGATCTAAATAAACAATATTTCTTTTATGCACTTTCCGTCGAAAATGAGTATTTAACGATTTTTAGCGGTATGTTAATTTGGTAAATTTGAAGGGTATGACAGTAATCGGTTTTCCACTTTTCGATGCCTAAACCTAATTAATTGAATCAAAATAAACAAGTTTTCTTCTATGCACTTTCTGTCTCAAATGATTATATTACGAGTTATAGCGGTAGGTTTTGTTTCATTTTTGGTGACATACGCTCGAATAAACAGCTACTCATCAATTTTTTAATTTTTGTTGCTTGAATCATGGTAATAACATCAAAATAAACAACTTTTCTTCCACACACTTTTTTTGTCAAATGAGTATTTAATGAGGTATAGCGGTAGGTTTGGTTTCGTCTTTGATGACGATCGCGCTGGAAGCAAGAGTTCATTGCAGTGTTGCTGTCCGACGTGCTCCTTGAATTACTTTTCGCTTCAAACACTGGAGTTTCGGTAAGTCATTTACGGCTATAATAAAATACTCCTTTCAGACGGAAAGTGCATAGAAGAAAACTTGTTTATTTCGATCTAATTAACTATGCTTAGGCATCGAAATTTACAAAATTGATTACTGTCATATTCTTTAGATTTGTTGTGGTGCTCCTTTTCCTATTTCTTATTGCTGCCAACAGATGTTATGTTTCCCTATTTAAGATCTATCTCTCGCTGCCGACATAGTAAAAGTTTCTCTTTTTATTCTTTCGATGTCACATTATTTATTTCATGAATTTTATCATTTCCATCGGGATTAATTTTCCATCACGATTGCTTAATTTTCTGGCAATCACTGACAACTTGCAGTTTTCAGATAAATTACAAGGTAAATGATGAGAATATTACAACGTAATTTAATATTATGATGACGTCTTTCAATTTATAATGGATGACACAATCAATCGGATAGTAAGATGACACACGATATATAGCATATTTAAGGAATCTTTAAATGACAATAATGCTATCAAATCTCGGTAATTACGTTAACTCCAATCCATCAGATATAATCATAATGACGCATTTACAGGAATTTGCCTAATGACGTTATAATATGCTCATATCGAGGTGAAGCCTCGTTACTTGATCAGTTGACAAACATAGATTATTAATACATGGATAATTCTGACACGCACATCTTATATGAGGTGAAGCCTTGTTACTGGATTAATTAGAGAAACAAAGATCGTCTAGTACATCAAGCAAAACGAACGCATATATCAGTTAACCTACACGTGAAGCTACCCAAGGATATGGATGAGAATATGGGTGAACATGTTGGAAAGATACTTAGCTCAGTCCTGAGAAGCGCTTAGTTCGTCTATACACGACTATGATCAGTAATCGGAACCCTCGCCCTTCTGGCAAGACCGCCAGAGAGAGCGAGGTCACACACGTCTTTATCTAGTGACAGCACCCTGCGTAATGCCGCTTGTCCTCACCCGTCAGGAGCAGCTTGCGTCTCTCTGTCATGGGTGCGAACTAACCTGTTCTTCCATGACGAAGCTTTACGTTACATATATCATAGGAAATAGCAAGTGCTGTGAGATAATTTGAATGGATTTGGCTCTACTATTCATTAATAGGTAATTTATCTAAAATGAATAGGATCCTAAGTCTCTAAGGAAGGAATAGAAATACACGAAGAGAAATGGAAGTGTTTGGCAATAATGCCTGCAGACGTGGCAGACGCAAAGTGAGGGTACGTAGGTAGACGTGGCTTTCGTAGAGGGTATGAAGGCGTTCGCTGGTTGCTTTCAAATGATGTTTCGATGTTTAACGGCTGGCAGTGCCTGGGTGTAGATCGTAGATATTGGCAATGCTGCACTTATTGATGAGAATATATTATCCGATAACGGATCTTTTCAAGATGATGGTTGTTAGGCCAGACAACTCATCTTTTTTAGTGTTGACTTGAACACGGGGTAGGGCAGTTATAGTAAAACCATAACAGATTTACCGTTAATTTTCGCCTCCGCCAACCCTGCGGAGCCTGAACCCACTTCTAGGATCTTTTAGTTATTAACACAATAAAGGTCATCACCCAAAGTTAATAACTAAAAGATCCTAGAAGTGGGTTCAGACTCCGCGGGTCGGCTAATAATAAATTACCTTGTACCCAAATGTATTCTTAACAGCTCAACTGGAACTACCATGGAACACAAAACTAAACCTACAGCTATAACTTGTAAAATACTCATTTGCCCCAAGAAGTGCATAGAAGAAAAGTAGTTTATTTTGATGTTATTACCATGATTCAAGCAACAAAAATTCAAAAATCTATTAGTAGCTCTTTATTCAAGCGCTCTGCAACCATCAATGACAAAAATTTACATACTGCTATAACTCATTGAATAGTCCTTTACCCTAAAAAGTGCATAGAAGAAGAGTTGCTTATTTTGATGTAATTACCATGATACAGGAAACAAAATTTCAAAAATTGAGTTGCATTGGTCAAAGTGAATTTTTATGTATTTGCGGAAATTAAAAAATCCGTTCCAAAGAATCACTAAAGGAACACATTTAAAAACGTTTTACATCAATGACATTCTGCTCGCTAATGCATTATTTTTGAGATGTAACAATAATTACGTTCAGATAGGAATAACGTTATATGGTCCGCTGCTTAGTTGACGCATTTTTGGCTCACGCCCACTTTTTGGCGCAAAAAAAAACAGCGTCGGTTTGGGTAAGTTAAGGTAAGCTATTTTAGGTTGATTTATGTTATTTTAGGTTGGTTTATTTAACTACCCTATCCTCACCAATCATTACGTCAATACCGTATTACAGCATGTTTACATGTCCATTCCTTCACTTCCATATACGATGTTCGTATAACTTCAAAGTTGAATAATTCAAAAATTATGCATCAGCGAGCAGAATGTCATTCATGTAAAAGGTTTTTAAATGTGTTCCTTTAGTGATTCTTGGGAACGGAATTTTTAATTTCCGTGAATACAAAAAAAATCTACTTTGACCGTTTCATCTCCTTAACATTTACCAAATATATTTACAGAAGTTAGCGCTCAAGTCATCAATGATATATAACACAAATACAAATCAACCTTTGGTTTAAAATTTGCGCCCTAGTGCACCTGCAAGGGGTGGTGAGGTTAGTTACTTTGGTCAATATGTAGTTCATTCGTTCACGAAAATTAAAATTTCCGTTCCCAAGAATCACTAAAGGAACACATTTAAGAACGTTTTACATGAATGACATTCTGTTAGCTGATGCGTTATTTTTGAGATATAACAATAATTGCGTTCAGATAGGAATAACATATATAGTCGGTTGCTTACTTGCGGCATTGTTGGGTCACACCCACTTTTAGGCAGAAACACGTCCGTTTCTTCACACTTATATACAACGTTCTTATAAATTCAAAGTTGAATATTTTGAAAATTACGCATTGGCAAGCATAATGTCATTCTTGTAAAATGTTTTTAAATGTGTTCCTTTGGTGATTCTTTGGAATGAAATTTTTAATTTTTGTGAATGGCTCAAACTGCATATTGACCATTACTTTGTTAGGAAACTGCAAATCTTGGTCGACAGATTTAGCACTCTCACTCCGCCAGTTATGTCGGTTAAGGAGATCCTCCCACTTTTTCAACTTTTTTTGTTTGATTTGTTGGAAAATTGACCAGTATATGTATTCTGTGAAAGTAAACCTTTTATGCTCATGTCACTTTTTCGACTTAGCTAGGCCTTAATTTTTTTTTACGAAAAATTATACATTTATAGATTTACAATTATACATTTATAAAAATGTATAATTAATATAATTATACATTTGGTCAATATTTACTTTAGGTCAGGCAAACGACCACCATGGGCGCCGCCATCTTGGATCCGATGTAAACAAGATTGCGGTCATCACCCTAATGGGTGGGTTAGAAGCTTTATTTATAATTTTCGCTATAAGAACTGTGGCTAACCCTCACGACCCAACCTCTTTACGTTTGTAATAGGGGGTTAACTACCCTTATTAACTAAATAACGGCGCCGGCGCCAACTTCAAAGTACAATTATTCAAAAATAACGCATCAGCGAGCAGAATGTCATTCTTGTAAAAGGTTATTAAATGTGTTCCTTTATTGATTATTTGCCCCCAAATTATTAATTTCCTTGCCTGACAAAAAATAAATATTGTCCATACATTTATATATACATTTCAAAATTCAACTCCTCATTCAGTTTTGATGCTAGTTAGAACAAAAACAGAGACAGTTTTAGAACCCATGAAACATTTCTAACAAGAAAATGAAGCAAAATTTTCCAATTCCCGTTTTAATGTTTTTTTATATGGGGTCAAAATGGGTCAAAAATTAAAGATTTTGGTCCCCTCAACCCCCCCCCTTGGGGGGTGGGGATCTATTGTCCATAGCACCATAAAATTTTAGGACTGAATAGTCCACCACCTAAGTGTCCTTTTCCAACAAAAGCATGAAAAATGACCAGCGGAGCGACAAGGGCCTGGCACGATCTCCTTAAGGTTAAGGAGAGGCAACTAACTAATCAATTTTCAAAATTTTGTTGGCTGTATCATGATAATTACATCAAAATAAGCAACTTTTCTTCTATGCACTTTTTGAGGCAAATGATAACGAGTTATAGCGGTAGGTTTAGTTCGGAAGGAGTACGTTTGGGTCCTCTGTAATTTATTATTTGCTGGCCCTGCAGAGCCTGAACCCATTTCTAGGATCTTTTAGTTAATAACACAATAGAAATTATCACCCAAAAATAACGAATTATAGCGGTATATTCATTTTTGTCTTAGATGGCGGGAATGCGTTCGATCATTCGAGCGCGTCACAGGGGAGAGTCCATTGTAGTGTTGCCATCCGACGCGCTCAATAAATTACTTACCGCTTCAAACACTGGAGTTGCGGTCAGTAATTTACCGCTATAACTCATTAAATACTCATTTGCCCCAAAAAGTGCATAGATGAAAAGTTGTTTATTTCGATGTAATTACCATGATACAGGCAACAAAATTTCGAAAATAGAGGAGTTGCACCGGCTTGACATTAACCGCTATGTCATTTAAATAAAATACTTACCGTTTTAGAGCACTGCGCGTCACCATCTCATCAAATAGATTTGACTCAGCAGCTTCACGTCTTGAATCAAGAAGGGTGCTTTCACACTACAAGCGGAGCAGCGCGAACAGCGGAGCTGAGCGGAGCGGAGCAAGTGTTCACGTGTCATGGTCCAGCGCTATTGAGTGTGTGCACATTTGCCACTGAACCTCCGACTAAAATTTTGGTGGATGAAAGTGAAGTTGCTGAAAAAGTGATATGGTTCGTATATTCACTTGAGTATAGTGTGACACCGTATGGAGTGCCCGGGAGAGTATTGCTTTTGCTGCTTGAGACAGAGCGTTGGTATCGTGACTTACAACTTTTGACTAAGGTGTTTTGACTGGTAGTCTTTATTTGCCTGCAGGGAGTATAGTGTGCGAGACACCGTGTGGAGTGACTGTGAGAGTAGTGTGTAACGTTTTGTTTATATTCTGCTTTATGAGTTAATTTTAGTGGATTTTCTGAGTGAAAGCTTCTTCTGTCTGTAAAGCTTGTACTGAGATAGAAGTATGTGTTTGAGAATGGCAAGTAATA
Source organism: Morinoia aosen (assembly GCA_030386875.1). NCBI lineage: Eukaryota > Metazoa > Arthropoda > Malacostraca > Amphipoda > Talitridae > Morinoia > Morinoia aosen. Next base: position 39,904,840 of record CM059580.1, read on the forward strand.
GAAGTGGTCGTAGGAAGGGAAGTGTAAGTGGAATGGATGATATGATTCACTGCATGACTTGTTCATAGTGGGTGGAAATACATGCATGAATGGGTTTGAGAGAGATGAGTCAGAAAAAAGTTAAAGAATCTTGTGTTTGCATGCTGGAAAATGCGGTAGTCTCAGCAAGCTGTGCACAAGCACCATCACACAAGCTTAGCAGCGTTACCTCTTGCAGCCTGAACATGCCTCGAAGCACCACCTCACTGCCTCGAAGCATGCCTACTGGCCGACCAATCAGAGATCAAGAAAATTCGAACAGTTATTTCCGGTCGTATTGATGACCTTCTTGACGCAATTGGACAAATACCTCAATTTACCAACTGCATCATTTGCTTGAGAGATTTAAGCCTCTCGCAACCTAACAACATTGAAATTAAAGAACTTATCTTGTCTAAGAATGTCTTAGCTCGTATTTATGTAGTAAGTATTGAGATTAGGTTAAGTAGAGCGAGACACTTGGTATTTATATATTGACAGTACACACAGCAGGACACAGTAAGTTTACATTATGACAGTTGGCGGTGGAGTGGACTCCAGCCAAGCCCGAGAACCATGAGCTCAGTTCCACAAGAACCATGAGCTCAGTTCTGTAATATAGCGAGTAGTGTAAGTTCTAGTTAGAGAGACCAATAGTTGGCAACGCTCGAGAGAGCTACACTCGCAGCCAGTCTGCTAGTGAACTCGGGTTCGACAACAAGTAAATGTTGACCGAGTGTGTATATAATATTACCTACTGTGGTTGGTATCTAACTTCTTAATTTCTAAACTAATGTACTAATTCTATGCTACCCTATTCTATATATTCCCTTCTATCTCCGCTCTGCTCTCACTAACCACATGCTGGTATCTGAGTATCTATGTTGTAAGGTATCCAAGAGGTGAGTGGATAATAAACCTAAATTGCTGTGTCATTGCATTTATCTACTGATGTGTTATTTGTGTCTATGTGGAACCTATACTGTGCTCTAGTGTAGGGCTCTCCACTTCATAATAGTTCTCAACGCAGAGTGCTGTCTAAATACATTCTTACACAAGAGCACTGTAACATTATCAGTAATATACACATATACATTCAAGGTGCTACAAGAAAGGTTTCAACACTCCTTCTCACATTGAATGTGTGTCAGATGAGATCATTCCTAACTTCTTTCTTAGTCTAGAGAACTTTTCTATCGGCAGGTTCTTGGTGAATATATCGGCGAGCATTTCGTCGGTAGGGCAATACACTACGCAGGATTGCGGAGTCGGAGTCGGAGTCGGGAGTCGGAGTCGCCGGAGTCGGATGTTTTAGGGTGGAGTCGGAGTCGGAGTCGGAGTCGCTTCTCTGAAGTGTGGTGGAGTCGGAGTCGGAGTCGCTACTCTGAAGTGTGATGGAGTCGGATTCGGAGTCGGAGTGGCTTTTCCGAATGTGGTGGAGTCGGAGTCGGAGTCGGAGTCGTTCATTCGGATGTGGTAGAGTCGTGGTTGGAGTCGCTATTTTTTGGTGTCTTCGATTCTAATTTTTGCTAAAAATTATTTATAATTCTTTAAAACCAAAAGTAAGCATAACAGAGTTAGAATACTTTGCTGAAAAATCTAAAAAATACGCAATGTTTTTGTTGATTATTTTGTTCAAAGTTTGAAACAGCGCATTTATACCTCTCACCTAATACCGTCATGTTATCTAGTCATTGAGGGTTTGCACAGATATATATGAGAAACCTACAAGTGCGAAATTTAATTTTTGTACTCAGCATTAATGTATATTTTGTAGTTAAAAAGCAGGAATTAGTAATTGAAAGCATCGCAAACTGATTCTGTATATTTCTGTTTTGTTCATTTCTCCTTCAATTAATACATAAGAACTGGAAAATAGTAGTAAATGTGTTGCAAGTTACTTGAAGAACATTTCAGCTGATGAAATACATTGTACTTACATAAAGAGTGGTAACTCTGTACGCTCTTAATGATGCATTGATTGATAATGACTAGTCTTTGCAGAAACTTAAGTTATGTTGTGATCATGAATATTTCTAATCTTTAGGTTATGATTCATTGCCAGTGAGTAGTCTTTGCCAAAACCTGAAGCTATGGTCTGGTACACAAAAAATTCTAGTTTTCAGGTTATGTTATCAAAATTGATATGGCTTTCTTGTCTTTAGGTCAAGTTAACAAGTTTTAATAATAAAAATTTCTGCTCATATCTAAAGTTATTCCTTGAATGTTATTTGGTTCTTTCAGAGTCATATTGTATTTCACTATATCATCATCATGTTTAATTTTTATCTTCGTATCACTCACCAGTTTCTAAGTAAGCATACGCTGAAATGGAGAATTTTATAATTATGTTGATACAATTTTAAAAACTGAAATAGTATTCGCTTTGTAGCATTATATAATTAATCACTTCTTGTTAAGGAAGATTTGGAAATGCTGTAAGGTTATCAATATGGGCATTGAGACACTTGAAAAAAAATTAAAATACAATGTAAACGAGCTGCAATGAAAATAATTACACACACTAGCAACAACTTCGCTTATAGTCACACACATATTGTAACTGAAAACAATGCACTATCTCAGCTGCAATGGTTGTTGCATTTATGCTATAGTACAAATTCTCTTGCTGGAAACGTTTCAGATTGCTCCAGAAAACACGAAATAATAAGAAGGTGGGCGTTTATTAAAATATCAAAGTGTCAAATACAAAGTAAAAAGTTAGACAAAAATAAGACATAGTATCATGTTACACGCAAAGAAGCTAAAAGTGACTTTTATTCGTAAAAAACGTTCCGAAAACGTCAGGCCCCTGCGACGAAAGCAGAACAACTTTTGCCTATTATAGCCGAAATGTAACACAGAGTTGAACAATAACATGACACTTTTTCTGCATTGTTACCCTGCATAGTGTAGATACAGAGAAGAACAGGTAGTGTGCAAATCTGGCCTACCTTATCTACACGTATATCATAATTTTGGGGATTTGAAGCATAGTCATTGAATTAATTATTATGATTTCACTGAATTAGTGCATACTTAGTTATAAAAAACTGTTGATCCATATCTATGCTTCTCAGTGTAGACAGTGCCTACATTATCTACTCAGAAAACACTTGTCAGTAATATACAGGGTGTTCCAGATTCAGAATAGGAGGCAAAAAATTGCACACCAAGTGGAAGATATCCAAATAAAAACTTTTTCTTCTATGAAATTTTCCGAAGAAAGAGACATTGAGATATTAGCCGTTTATTGTTTTAAAGGATGAAATTTAATGACTAAATTACTCGCAATTTTTATTTTGAATTTACGTTGATCGGGTGAAATGTTCTAGTTGCATGACCTCCTATTTCCTGACATGACTCCACTCGATTTCAATTTTTGGGGACACGTGAAGAGCCTTGTTTATGCTACACCCATTGAGTCTGAGGAAGATCTTGTAGACAGAATTGCAGTGGCTGCAGGTGAGATCCCTTAATGCCAGACGTGTTTCCTAATATCCGGCAGCCGTTAAGGCTAACATTCGAAAAGTGCATTGATGTAGGTGGAACACATTTTGAACAATTTGTGTAAAGTAAATTCGGAATAAATATCGCGAGTAATTGTGCCATTAAATTTTATCCTTAAAAACAATAAACAGCTAATACCTCCCAACCCCGATTTTTTGGAGAAAAATTTCGTAGGGCCAAAAGTGTTTAATAGGTCATTTTCTACTTGATGTGCAATTTTGTACCTCGTGTTCTGAAACACTCGGTATACATAATTGTGTACACGACTCGTCATAAATGACGGGATTCGATATTGTCTGTATAGAAATCTTCCAGATGTGGATCATAAAGAAATATTTCCATCCTAATGGTACCCGCGATTAAAATATTCTAGTACTTGTGCACTGGTGAAACTCGCATCACAGAGACAGTCATTAAGTATCTTTAAGAGCGTGAAAGGGAGACAGACCAACCAACAAAGACGGATACCCAATTTTATTTGTTCAATGAAATTTCCTGTTGAATATCTTCCGTATTTCTGATGGCGGCTTTGTGGAAGAAAAAGTATTCTTCAGTTGGCCTCTCTCAGTTCACAGACAAGAATTTGAAACTGTTGAAATTAGATCTTTTTGTTCTTTGTTTTTTATTTTGCAGCTGCATCTTTTCCTTTCGTTTTTTGTGTTTAAATTTAACTTTCTATAATTAAGCATGTTTGCGCTTCTAGCACACCTGCATTAACCTTACATAGCTTTAATTAACATTACTTGAGACGCTTTGGCGTTCACTCATTAAATTATCTTTGAGCTTGCTCTGCTTGGGCAGCATGTCGTCCTTTTAATAAAAGTGGGTCTGGTACCTCTAACTTATTTCTCTTGCGTAAAAAGCAGTCTCTTTCTGCGACTTGAACTCCTCGACCCGGCTCTTGCAGCCTCTTGAATAGGCACTTATTATTCAAGGTAATTAATTGTTAATTAGTTGGTAAAATCTTTGTGCTATATGCAATCTTGCAATAAGATACGATATTCAGCTAGTCGGCGACCAGACATCTTAAAACTCTGTATCTCTCTACTCAGAACGCCTCTAAAATTTCCTACCGGAGTACCGTGCTGATGACCGGCCCGTCCATTGGATGTCTTCTATTTTTAGCAAGTTTTGTTTTAAAAATCAACCTTACGTTAAAGAAGATTTTCGGTCTCCATTTTAAAGGAATTTAATAATAAAAATATTACAGAGGACGCTGCTGTGCGTACTGTTGGAATCCTCAAGATACGCCTAACTTGGGTACGTTTTTTTTGCGCATCTCGGGAAACGACTTGCTGTCGTTCCCTTGAAGTTCTTCTGTATTTGAAATAGATGTTCCAACAGTCGCCCTTAAGTTTTAAATCCTAAAACTCCATTGTATTAACATAGGAGAAATTATGCTCACGAAATAGCTAAACCTATTTATTTATTTGTTTAAAGGAGACACTTGACCGTTTATTGTATATGAACAATCAATGCTATACTGGATGTCCCGCAAAAATATCCCGGACTTTTTAATTGATTATATCTCCCCTTTAACTAACATATTTTAATTGTCTTTTATTTACGTTTTAGTCGATTTTGTTTTCTTTTCAAATAATTTAAGTATTTGAACATCAGTCGAATAACCACTTTAAGATGACCGATTTACTGAAAGGGGTAGAAGAATTGTTCAAAGAGAAAGTTTTAAAAACAACACTGGTGTTCTTCTTCATTCCTCAATACCTACAGTTAAGAATAATTTCATAACGATGTATCCTACATACCACCAAGTATTTAAACCCTCTGAGAGGTTTCAAGTTTCAAGTTTCAAGTATTCTCAATAATAGTGTTTCAAGAGCTGATGGAAAACGGTGGAATAATGGGTAAAACTCTTCGTTCAATGTTGGCTAGAAGTAATACTTGCCTTAAGAGAAATGGAGGGTATGTCGAAGGATACTAAATTACTTTATATATTTAAACGTTATTTAAGGTAATGATTTATTACTCTTTAAAATTTTTGTTTGTTCAGTTTTATGGAGAGTACAAAATAAGGAAGAATATTAATTTTGTTTTAAAAAATTTTCCTTTGAACAATTAATTTTTCTAACTCTTTTAGTAAATTGAACATTGTAAAGTGGTTATTCAACCGATTTTCAAAACTTAAATTAATCGAAAAGGAAACAAAATTTACTACATTGTGAAAAAAGGCAATTCAAATACGTTAATTTAAAGCTGAGATATAATTAATTAAAAATCGGGGACATTTTTATGGGACAACCGGTATAATAAAAAGCCAGGTAACCGTCAATTTAAAAATAGGTATATGTTCTCGTGCGTAATTTCCCCTATGTCATTACAATGGGAATCTGCTTGCTTGGACAGTATCATAAATACCATTGAAATATTATGAAAAACCTGACATCTGCTCACTTATGATTATAAGTAAAAAACATTGCTTGAAAATCGAATCAACTGTCAAGAAAATGCGGCTAATCGCATTTAAATTTAAAAGATATTTAAATGCTTAAAAGGTCTTGCAAATTTTTTAAAAACTTCTTGCGAACAATAATTTGAATTATCATGCAAAGTTGTTGCTTGCTTGGTTGTTGTGTGCGTCTGTGACGTTCTTAAAGATGCTTAATGACGTATCTGTGATACGAGTTTTACCAATGCACAAGTACGAGAATACTGTATTTTAATCGCGGGTACTATTAGGATGGATATATTTGTTTGTCATTTTTATCTTGAGATTTTTTAAAACGATACCATTGAATCCCGTCATTTTTGACCAATCATGTACACTAGTATCTTGATTATTAACAATCTGTAGTCAATTTAAAAGTCGTTCGCTAATAAAGAATATAATGAACATATGCACAGGTTTCAACACCTGTGTGACTGCCTCAACAATTTCTATCGACGAGGGGAAGGTTCAGAAAAGTCCACGGATGATGCAAAACTTGTCTTAAGCAGCCATTTATTGTACATAAATTTTCCTGAAATAGAAAGGTCTAGTTAGCACAAAAGTAATACAAAAAATATACAGTTTTTAGAGATTGCATATCTAAAAGTGATTCAGAGGGCAAACCAGAAAATAAGGACGCAAAAATTGGGGCAGAACTGCATCACTGGCACAAGAAAATCTAATTCAGAGAACACGGGTAATACTTCAGCGGCTCATTCAACACCCAAATCATTGGCGAGACTTAGGACAATTTTCATACGAGCATCCCAATGGCACAATCAGATATAACCAGTCAACCTAATGAGGCCCTCATTAAATACTAAGGTCAGGCAGTAGGCTCTACACACTAATGTCCAACCAGGTAGATGCTGAATTGAAGTTACACGGCTATTCCCATATAAAAATGCATGTCCAACCCGGTAGACGCTGAACTAAAGTTACACAGCTATTCCTACGTAAACAGTGCCTGACAACTTGAGTTGTTTCTGACTCACATGACTAGTCACAAAAGTCTATCAATCTATAGTACCACCTGGGCATAGTTAAAACACACCCATCTATAAAGGTGGTTAATAAGTGAACAAGGGGGCACACTTAGACACCTCTGAACAAGTAAATAGTTACCTAACAAGCATGAACACATCATCAACCAGGCAATATAAAATATCCGCAGCACAGTAAAAATCACACAAATAAAAATAGGCAAAAACCACCACACTCTACAGACTGGTAAAATAGCAACTTGAGTGAGGAATTACACAATTCTAGAGTCCAAATACCAGAGTTTAAATCCACTAACATTAATCGTGAATGATAACAAGGATCTATATAATGCAATGTGCTTAGATCAAATCAACAACTGAGCACAATGAATCCAGCTGTGAATTCCAGCAAATAAATTAAGTAGCGCTGACAAGCACAGAACAAATCAGGCTCAACAATATAATCAAAACATGACTGAGTGTTTGCAAGAAAGTCTCACAACCCTGTCCAACACAGGGCAATACCACTAGACAATTTGAGCCAGGTACAAATAGGTAAACACAGCATTACATTATATTGGCACCGCGAATGAAGAATCAGTATCTAGAATTGTAAAAGCACAAACAGAAAAACTGTGACAGCACACATTCTAACATCCCCTGAAATCTTTTAGCTTTTCTAGGACCTAAGAATTCACTGTCTAGTAGGAGACACAAAACAGACATCTATAGGGACCCAATGCACTTAATATTTAGCACTCTTTACTTACATTTCCTTCTCTGGAGTCTACACACTACTTCAACACAACTGGCGGCCTCTACTCAGCTCGCAGAGTTTAAATACCTAATGTACCGGAAGAGAGCGTTTCCGGAAAACGAGTGAACGTGCGGACTGGTTCCCTCGATATTCGAAGGCACAAATTTTCTACCGCTGTTTGAAAATAGAAATTTCCTAAATTGCTGCGAAGGCAGCACACTCCTCTCTCTCAACAGTGCTAGGTAAGATTACTACAATATCTTTAATCGATCGCTCACAACTTTTGGTACCTCCGGAATTGTCCGTCCGCCGCAGCGTCGCCCCACGCACGCGTCCGTCCGATCCCGAGCGATGCACCGACTCTACCCGAGCCAGGGGCCACTGACATCTTGGAGACTGCGAGTCTCGTACCAGTACGATGTCCCCCTGGGACAAGGGACGCCTTGGTGTCGTCCGTTTTCTGCGACGACTGATTTCTTGAAGGTAGAATTGTCTCCATAGTTGCCAGAATTGGTCCGCCAACAGCTGCACTCGCCGCCATCTTCGTGGACCATAAGCGAGGAGGTCGCGATCTGTGAACGAGTCTGACGACTGTGTGCGAGAGGCGTCCCTAATGGTTAGCAAAGTGGAGGGACTGATAGAGAACACATCATTGGGGTCTTCGGAAGGGGCGTACAGGGGCGTAGAATTTACAATGGCCGCGGCTTCTATCAGGAGGGTGTGCATATCATCACGGTTGAGTGTCACCTTTCCTGACCTCCCCAAGGTCAGGTCGAGTACCTTTCTGAACGCTCCAATTTTTCTCTCCCACACACCTCCATGATGACTCGCTCCAGGGAGATTAAATTTCCACTCGCATCCCCTAGTCTCCATGTCCTTTGATACTTTGTTCAAATCGCAAGATTGAGACACCGCACCTGTAAAGTTGGTGCCTCGATCGCTTCTTATCAGCTGGGGGGTGCCTCGTACAGAGATGAATCTACGCAATGCGTTCATAAAGGAAGGAGTATCCATCCCACAGAGAGGTTCAACGTGAACTGCCCTGGACACAAGGCAGGTCACCAGTAGGCCATACATTTTCTTCGTGGCCTTTGTGATTCGGGTGCTCTGTCCGTCATGTACAGTGAACGGCCCGAAGACATCTAAGCCCACCCGGGTGAAAGGTGGGGTAGGGATGAGACGATCTTCCGGGAGGTCGGCCATCATCTGTTGCTCAAAGGGAGCTCTCAGCCTCCTACAAATCACACAGCTCCTCAGGAGTCGTTCTATTTGCTTTCTACCTTGCGGGATGAAGAAGCCCAGAGATCGCACCTTACCAAGGGTGAGGAGACGGCCCTGGTGAGCCACCAGCTGGTGTGCCCGTCTTATAATTATCTGAGTGAAGGGATGGTTCCTGGGTAGGATCAAAGGGTGTTTTTGATCCACTGGTAAGTCACTGTGCTTTAGGCGGCCTCCTACACGGATCAGACCCTCTTCATCCACAAAGGGGGCCAGTGGTGTCAGTTGATGTCCTTCCGGTAGCTGCATTGGACCTGGTTTCCCCGTCTTGGGTAGTATACCGCTGTAAGATTCTTGTTGGACGGCCTTAACGAGGTACATTTCAGCTTCCTGGTCGTTCTGAAGTATACGTAGTGTCGGTTCCGAAGAAGTGTTGAGGTTAGATCTCGCTCGCATCAGCCACTTATGTGCCAGGTTGTGCACGGTGCGGGTAACCCCGAGAAGCCTGGTCCACCTACTTAGTCGGTCCATCACCGTACGAAATGGAGGTGGCGAACCGGTCAAGGTCGTGAAGGCTTTGGTCTCCGGCAACGATTCTGTTAGTTGCGCTTCCTCAAAAGGGGGCTGAGCGTCGACGACGCAATCTTCTAATATCCAGGCAGGGCCGGTGAACCAATGGCTGTGTACGAGCTGCTCTACATCCGTGGGACGAGTAGCCATGTCTGCGGGGTTCTCTTTCGTGTCTACGAAGTACCACTGAGTCGGAGAGCAATGCTTATTAATCAACTCTATTCTCCGGGTCACATATCTGGTGAAGCGTTTATCCTCATTTTTCAGGTATCCAAGAACAATTTGACTGTCCGTGTAGTATCTGACTTCTTGCACATTCACCTTGAGGTCGTTGAGGGTCTCTCTTGCTGCCAGTACTGCTTCGACTGCGGCGCACAGTTCCAACCGTGGTATGGTGGTAGCTGCCCTAGGTGCCACCCTCGAACTGGCGTTGATCAAGGTGGAATGTTTCTGCTCTCGGGTACTGGTCAGCCGCAAATAAATCGCATAGCCAATGGCCTCCTGAGAGGCGTCACAAAAAACGTGAAGCGAGTGCCGTGAAACCTCCCCAAAGTCGCGCGGCTTCACGCACCGACTGAGGCGTATTTCCTTTGATCTTCTCAGTCCGTCTTTCCACGATTCCCAATGCTCTTCCAGTTTCTTAGGTAGAGGTTCGTCCCACAGAGTGGAGCTTTGGTTAGTTTCGGCAGTGCTATCAGACAGCGCCTTTCTTTGTAGAAGTCTGCCACCCAAAATAAGAGGCGCAGCTAGTCCGAGGGGGTCAAAGAAGGAGTTCACAGTAGACAGCACACCCCTCCTAGTGAAGGGTCTGTCCGGGATATTGACCTTGAATATTAACAGATCTTCGGAGACGTTCCAATGGATCCCCAATGTTCGTTGGATAACGGATCCGTCCCAAGTGACAGTCTTTGGTGCGGCTAGTTCCTCGTCTGGCAGACCCACCGTTACCCGAGTGTCAGACGTGGCAACTTTGTGAATGTTCAACCCATACTTGTGCAACAGAGACCGCACCTCGCCAAGCAGCTCCCTGGCCTCGTCTGGGGAGTCCAAACTAGCAGACCCATCATCAACGTACGTCGCATGACGGAGAAAGTCAGTGGCCCGGCTCGGGCGTCCGGATGCATCGCCCAGGTCGGCGATATGGCGAAGGGCGAACGCAGCGACGGCCGGAGAACTCCGCAACCCGAAGACATGGACCTTAGCTCTGTAGGGGACAATCTCGTTAGTAACCCGATTATCTTTGAACCAAAAGAAACGCAGATAGTCCCTGTCTTCAATCTTGACTCGAAAATTGTGGAACATATTTTTTATATCAATTGTAAAGGCTACCTGGTGGAGTCGGAATCTCTGCAATATTCCCCGAAGGCTGTTGTTCAAATCGGGGCCCGTCAACAACTCATCATTGAGGCAGTGTCCCTTGTGCTTTGCTGAACCATCGAACACCAACCTAACTTTCCCTTCTTGGGCTTGCCTTACCGGGAAGATAGGCAAGTACCATCCCACGCCTTTCTCAGGAAGTTCCCCTGCGACTACTTCCTCAACGTGATCATTGTCAATGTACGATTGCATTTTCTCGAGACTTAGTGTAGCACTTGAGGGATCTCGACGCAGTTTTCCCAACGTCGTGTTCGTTCTTCCCAATACAGACACGTAATTATTACACAAATTTGGTGGATCTCTAGTAAAGGGTAAGGGCGCAACAATCCTATCGTCTTTCACTTCGATACCAGCTCTCAAAATACTTACAAATTTATTGTCTAACACACTCAGACCCTGGAGCTCGTCGTCGACTCGCTCCTCAAAGACGTCGAGCGTCTGCCTCCCAGGGTTGGGCCCACGTATCTTGATCGAGAAGTGATGATCCTCGTGGTTCACGAATGACGTCCGCAGGGCAGTGGTCTGCTGGGTTCTCGCTCCTCCGTTCAATGGTCCCAACAGTGCCCAGCCCAGGGCGGTCTTGCAGGCAAGAGGACCTCGTACTCCATAGTGTCTAGATGCCATGAGCGACACGGCATCTCTTCCGATGAGTATCAGTGACCGAGCCAAAGGATCATGCTCATTGAAGTGCTTGACCAGGTGCGCAACGTGGCTGAGCTTCTTCACAACGTCGGGAGTGGCTACTTCGTCAGTCGTGTCCGGGATATTTTCGTTGGTCCATGTAGTGGGTAGCTGATGCCATCGGTTCTCACCCACACCCCTTATCTTGAGCCCGGTGATGGCGTGTCCTTCCACCTCAGACGACAGACCACTCAGTGTTCTGAGGGCGTACTTCCAGGGAGTGGCCTTAAGATCGAGCTGTTCTATCAGAGAAGGGTCCGCAAAGCATCTTGAGCTTTGCTCGTCAATGATGGCGTAACAACGCACTTTTCTCTGGGTGGACGTCGAGGTGACATCTACTAACAGCGTCTTGGAAAATTCCCTGGACTCGAGACCGAGGCATCCCGTTCTGGTGCAGGTGGCGACCTCACCAGGGGTCACCGGTTTAGTGCTTGCCCGGTGCATGACCGTCAAGTGTGAGCCTTGACAGTGAGAACACTTCACTTGTTTGTCGCAGTTCCTGATGTAATGGGGACCAAGGCATCGGAAGCATACCTTCGCCTCGGTGATGAGCTTCTTCTTCTGGTCGATGGGTAGTCTTCCAAAGGACCGGCACTCCCAGGTTCCATGGGCGTCGACCTTGTGGAAAATACATTTGTTGATTCTATGGTCCGTTTCCGGAGGTTTTTTGTTGTGAGGTCCTTGCGCCTCATATCTTGACTCAGGTTTGTTGTAGGCCACCATGGACTGATCACCTTCACTAGACTCTTTCTTGGTATTCTGGTCAGCGCTTGTGTGCAGGACCCGAACGGGCTTGGGTCTTCCGCCTGACAGTGCTGGGTTGAAAAATGGATCCCTCATCGCTCTTTCTTCGTCTCTTAGGAACTGGTTGAAGAAGGAGAACGTTGGGCGCTGCCCACTCTTGGCTCGTAGGTCAGATGCTTTCCTATGCCATCTGCGTTGCAGATCTGGCGGGAGTTTGAGTGCCAAGAGCCTCATGCCTCTGGTAGTGCAAAACTCCTCCAGCTCGTCCGATCTTGCTGCGTTGGTAAGTGCGGTACTCGTAGAATCTAAGAAATCCTGGAGAGCGGTAAGATCCCCAGGAGGGATGTTTGGGAAGTTCCGAAGTTGGTCTGCCGTGTGTTCTGCTAGCAACCAGTCCGAACCATAACGCTCACGAAGGGTGTTCCATACCACCTGCAACACTGCCTCTGCATTGTTTCCGATGACTGACCTCATAGTTCTCTGAACGTACTCCTTGGGTTTACCCGCGGTATTGGCCGCCAAAACTTGTAGCTCTTCGATGGGGCCCAAAGCTAGTCCCTGCAGTCGATTCTTCAGATCAGATTCCCAGCAATGGTACAATCCGATGTCTCCTTTGAAGGGGTTGGCAGGGGTCTTCAACAGCTCGGCCCGGATAAGGTGAACAGAAGCTGCATCTAGAGTGCTTCCCTGCCTAGGAGCTCTCAGTCGATGGTTTGCCTCTACTCTAGGCTCTAGAATCGACCTGAGAGAGCTCACGGAAGCGTGTTCCATCAGCCCTGCCAGATCATCTAGGTTGCTTTCCTGCTCTTGATATTCTTCATCCTCTCCTTCTGAGATAGTAGAAACCTCAGAGGCTACCGACAGTGGTGTGGAAAAAGGTCCAACTTTTTCTCTTCTTACGGAGGTAAGTTTACTCATTCTCTCACTACGCAGAGAAGACAGGTCTTTGGGATCAAGGTTGGAAACCATGTCCCCTCCAAGCCTCTCCATCTGTTTGTTGAGCGTCGCGATGCGACCAAAGCAGTCTTCCAGCATCACACGTCTCTTCAAAAATTGCTCATGGTACCGCTGCTTATGTCCTGCTCGTTCCAAGGAACCTTCAAAGGCTCTGCTTGAAGTGATGAACTGATCGCGCTTGACCTTAAGTTCAGCTATGAAGGATAAGATGGCCGACGTCTCATCCTCTCCTGGACTCTCCCTGGACAGGGCTTCATAAAGATCGTCATAGGTCTTTACGGCTTCAACTTCAGCTAGTTTAAGGGTTTTCTTTGAGCTTCTTTTGGCCATTTGAGACATTGCAGAGATGTTGTTGAAAATTTATTGTGACTGCCTCAACAATTTCTATCGACGAGGGGAAGGTTCAGAAAAGTCCACGGATGATGCAAAACTTGTCTTAAGCAGCCATTTATTGTACATAAATTTTCCTGAAATAGAAAGGTCTAGTTAGCACAAAAGTAATACAAAAAATATACAGTTTTTAGAGATTGCATATCTAAAAGTGATTCAGAGGGCAAACCAGAAAATAAGGACGCAAAAATTGGGGCAGAACTGCATCACTGGCACAAGAAAATCTAATTCAGAGAACACGGGTAATACTTCAGCGGCTCATTCAACACCCAAATCATTGGCGAGACTTAGTACAATTTTCATACGAGCATCCCAATGGCACAATCAGATATAACCAGTCAACCTAATGAGGCCCTCATTAAATACTTAGGTCAGGCAGTAGGCTCTACACACTAATGTCCAACCAGGTAGATGCTGAATTGAAGTTACACGGCTATTCCCATATAAAAATGCATGTCCAACCCGGTAGGCGCTGAACTAAAGTTACACAGCTATTCCTACGTAAACAGTGCCTGACAACTTGAGTTGTTTCTGACTCACATGACTAGTCACAAAAGTCTATCAATCTATAGTACCACCTGGGCATAGTTAAAACACACCCATCTATAAAGGTGGTTAATAAGTGAACAAGGGGGCACACTTAGACACCTCTGAACAAGTAAATAGTTACCTAACAGGCATGAACACATCATCAACCAGGCAATATAAAATATCCGCAGCACAGTAAAAATCACACAAATAAAAATAGGCAAAAACCACCACACTCTACAGACTGGTAAAATAGCAACTTGAGTGAGGAATTACACAATTCTAGAGTCCAAATACCAGAGTTTAAATCCACTAACATTAATCGTGAATGATAACAAGGATCTATATAATGCAATGTGCTTAGATCAAATCAACAACTGAGCACAATGAATCCAGCTGTGAATTCCAGCAAATAAATTAAGTAGCGCTGACAAGCACAGAACAAATCAGGCTCAACAATATAATCAAAACATGACTGAGTGTTTGCAAGAAAGTCTCACAACCCTGTCCAACACAGGGCAATACCACTAGACAATTTGAGCCAGGTACAAATAGGTAAACACAGCATTACATTATATTGGCACCGCGAATGAAGAATCAGTATCTAGAATTGTAAAAGCACAAACAGAAAAACTGTGACAGCACACATTCTAACATCCCCTGAAATCTTTTAGCTTTTCTAGGACCTAAGAATTCACTGTCTAGTAGGAGACACAAAACAGACATCTATAGGGACCCAATGCACTTAATATTTAGCACTCTTTACTTACATTTCCTTCTCTGGAGTCTACACACTACTTCAACACAACTGGCGGCCTCTACTCAGCTCGCAGAGTTTAAATACCTAATGTACCGGAAGAGAGCGTTTCCGGAAAACGAGTGAACGTGCGGACTGGTTCCCTCGATATTCGAAGGCACAAATTTTCTACCGCTGTTTAAAAATAGAAATTTCCTAAATTGCTGCGAAGGCAGCACAACCTGCAACCGTTTACTACTAAGAATGACTGTCGTGTGTTTATTTATACGTTTTGTGTCACGCTGTTAAGAATAATTGATAGGAAGAAATTAGCACTGGCGGTCTTGGTTTCAGTTCACGGTCAATTAATACACTCATTTTCGTTGTGCAAATGCTCTATAATAAGTCACTTTGAAAACAATTAGAGCGATCCAGAGTCTTAAATACTCGAGTTTGTATCGTGAATACCGAGTTCGGCGGGGTATTGTATATTTCAATATGCTGTATTGTATATTACAATATACTGTACTACAATGTACTGTATTGCTTATTACAATATATGTACATACACAAGTTCGCAGTTGCTTTCAGTAATGCTGAATTTCTGTATCTTGGATACGACACGAATGGCTACAAGTACTTCTCTTGCGGCTCAAAAATACTGTGTTCTGAGGGTTTATTACTCATATAAGAAAATTAAGTTACCTTTGGAATAAGCTGAAAGCATGGAAACTCCACTCAAACGAAAATTTGTTGAAGAAAAGTATTGAATCTTGTCATTTTTGACCGTCCGTGTACACTAGTTAAGAAATAAAATATTCATCTTATAAATTATGAATAGGTGAAGTTGGGAGTCATAAAATTGTGAATAGGCGGAGTCGGTGTTGGAGTCGCTAAATTCTGGAAAAATGGAGTCGGAGTCGGAGTCGGAGTCGCCAAATCCTGAAAAGGTGGAGTCGGAGTCGGAGTCGGAGTCGCCAAATTCTGAAAAGGTGGAGTCGGAGTCGGAGTCGGAGTCGCCAAATTCTGGAAAGGTGGAGTCGGAGTCGGAGTCGGAGTCGCCAAATTCTGGAAAGGTGGAGTCGGAGTCGGAGTCGGAGTCGCAAAATTATTCCTCCGACTCCGCAACCCTGACACTACGTCTATATCTTTGTTACTTACAAGATCCCGTAAATAGTGAAACTTAATATCGATGTGCTTGCTCCTCCCATGATATTTGGGATTGTTGGCAAGACAGATGGCTGACTGGTTGTCTTCGTTTATAACCATTGGTTCCATAGTACCAAAATTTAGATCACTGAGTAAGTGCTTTAACCAAACAGCCTCTTGAGCCGCACCGGCAAGAGCAACGTATTCGGCTTCTGCAGTTGAGAGGGCTACACAAGTTTGTTTGTTAGATCTCCAAGTAATTACCGAATTACTGAGGGTGAAACAGTAACCAGAGGTAGACTTTCGGTCATTTTTATCACCAGCCCAGTCAGCATCTGAATAACCAATGCAAGTATCAGAACATTTGCTATACAAGAGACCTAGTTTAGAGGTGCCTCTCAGGTACCTGAATATTCTCTTAACACACATCCAATGCTGTTCAAGAGGTTTGGAGCTGTATTTAGCAACATTATTCACTGCGAATGCAATGTCAGGTCGAGTTCTGGTTGACAAATACAAAAGGCTACCTACAGCACTTTGATAAGTAGCAGGGTCAAATTCGACATCATTTGGGGAGCATATCGGATTTATATTTACATCGGCAGGAGTTGCAACAGGTTTACAATTATCAAAGCCAAATTTTTACAACAGAGCCTCAGTGTAGGCAGTTTGATTTAAGAAAACATTGTTTTTAGATTGTACAACACTTACACCTAGGAAGTAACTCAGCACACCAAGATCTTTCATTTTGTATTTGGTAGAAAGACTCATCTTTATTTGATTTATTTCATCACCAGACTCAGAAGCAATTATTAGATCGTCAACATACACCGCCTCAATGCACAGTTTCTTATCTTGAACACGAGTGTACGAGGCCTGTCGAAAAAGTATCCGACCTTAATTTTTCCCGCGCAAAGTAGTGATTCTAAGGCGGCGCCACTGTGCACGGTGGAAGGAGGAATCTTAATGCGCATGCTTGACTTTTTTCACCGCATTCACTTGGGCCAGTCACTGGCTGGTGGTCGCCAAGTAAGGTGCTGTTCTAAGTATTTGTCGGATTTAGTTTTCTTGCAAGATGACTGAACGAATTGAGCAAAGACACTGCATCAAATTTTGTCAAAAGCTTGGTGATTCTCAAATTGAAACAATTCGTAAGATTCAGCAGGTGTTTGGGGAAGGTGCTACGGGTGTAACACAAAACCCAGAAACAAAAAGACAGTCATCCCAATGGAAGCATCCCGAGTCTCCAAGGCCGAAGAAAGCGCGGCAGGTGCGAAGCAAAATCAAGGTGATGCTGACTGTTTTCTTTGATGTCCGTGGAATTGTGCATCACGAATACGCACCGGAAGGACAAACAGTGACAAAGGAGTACTATCAGGATGTTCTCCGGCGACTTCGTGATGCAGTTCGGCGCAAAAGACCAGACATGTGGACTGCGAACAACTGGCACTTGCATCACGACAACGCGCCCGCACATTCATCCCATTTGATCCGCAATTTCTTGGCCAAACATGGAATTACGACCGTTCGCCAACCTCCCTACTCTCCAGACCTGGCTCCTTGCGACTTCTGGTTGTTTCCAAAATTGAAGACACCACTGAAAGGATCCCGTTTTGAGAGTAGAGAAGAGATAATGCGGAACGCGACGACAGAGCTGAACACCATTCCAAAAGAAGACTTCCAGAGGTGTTTCCGGCAGTGGAAGGATCGGTGGGCTAAGTGTGTGGAAGCACAAGGAGCCTACTTTGAAGGGGATTAGGGTCCCAACCCCGTCAGGTTGTTGAAGTATTTTTTCTGGCCAAAGGTCGGATACTTTTTCGACAGGCCTCGTATATACAAGCATCACTCTTAGATTGTACAAAACCCAATTTCTTCAAATAGCTTGTCTCGCTCCCCGGCATGAAGCGACAATTTTCCAGTTTTACCTGGCACAAACCATAGTCCTTTCGGAACGCTAAACAAAGTAGTGACAAGCTAAACAATAACTCAAGAGTGCTCACCTGAACTTCGAAGAATTTGTTCGGTGAACATTCTCCACTGGGAGCCGGCTATCCAGGAATTAAGTTTTCCCAGAAGCTAGGCCGGGTAGAGGGCGAAGCACGCGAGGCACACGTGCGTTCTGCCCCAAATCTCGTCTTCATCTGAAGATGCAGCTCGCGAGAGCTGCCTCTTCGGCGATAGTTCGAATCCGCAGCAGTGGCTTCGGATAGACTCGCAACAAACAAACGAACATTTTAGGTTTGTTCGACATTAATTTTTGCTGCCAGGAAGGTGAAGCACTCAAATCATTGCCCGCTTGTCACATTTAATTAGCGTTTTGTCTTTTTGGTCAGTTTGAGTTTAAATAATGACCTTGTCCCCGATTGAGCAAGATATGAATTCAACTTGCAAGGGACATAAAAGAGGAAGCAAGGCTGGAGTTGCGACACAATCCCGGCAAAGAATAAAACGGAATTTTCACAGAAAATTCCGTGAGATACAAACAAATATATGCAAACGTCCTTCCAGCATAAACTGGAAAGGACTAATGATAAATTTTGCGCATTACATGACAGATAGTTAGAAAGGGGTTACAATTGCCCTTTCTTAATTAGATAGTTCAACTTACTACGCTGCTGACGCGCCGCTTGCCTTTTAGGACGGTCAGCAGAAGTAGCTACGGGTTCTTCGGAAAAGGCCGAAGAATCCGTGTCAGAGGAAGAAGAAGTAAGAGGCTGACCTCCAGGGTGTTCAAAGGTAGAACTACCCCTTTGAGTTGCAAAACTCTCGGGAGGTTCGAAACGAGGGTTTAATTCCTCGCCCGAACTACTCCCTTCTACGCTAGCCCCCACCTCCTCTGGAGTAGGATCAGTGACAGCTAACTCCAGCGGGTATAGTAGCGAGACTTTGATGGCGCTTTCAGAGTTGTCAGCTCTTATAATCCGCACAACACGGACCTTGCCATCGCGACCAGGGAGCAAAGCACTGATGCGAGCCAAGGCCCAAAATGGTCTGGGTTTTATAGGGTGTTTTACAAGTACCACTTGACCCACAGATAATAATTTATTATTGAAAGGTAAAGATTTAAGAGGATATGGACCTCGCAAGGAAATTAGATAGTGAGTATACCAGAGCTCCCGGAACTTGGCAACCATGACATCGCGTCTCTCCAAAAGTGAGAGCAAATACTCGCGACGTTCAACATCGTCGGCCTCCAAGTCCGGAAGCTCATCGGACAGAATTAAAGAATTGGAAGTGGGATATAGTTGAAGGAATTGAATAGGCATTATAGGTAAGATCGTGTCCCCCATCTCAGTGTAAGAGAGAGGGCGCCGATTAAGGTTGAGAGAAATATCAGAAATGACAGTATGGAAAGAAGAATAAGAATAAGTGCTACGTCCAAAGAGTTTGTACACGCAGTCCTTTATGGACTTAAACAGACGTTCCCAAATCGCGCCAAATTGAGGACTGTAGATAGGGATAGTTTTGAACTTTATATTAGAAGGGCGAAACCGCTCTTCATACAAAGAGGAAGTTAAAACTTCCGATAGAAGATCGGGAGCGGCGGTGAAGGTTCTAGCATTGTCAGAATATACAGTGTTAGGAATGCCCTTTTCGTTTGTAAAATAATAATGAAGGCATCTACGGATGCTTTATTTCCAATCAAGCCTGATACACATCACCTTGTACATTGGATTTTCAAATGCCTTATAACTAACGCGAGGACGCCATGACGCTTTCCCCCGGTCGAGACCGGTACCCATTTCAGACACCTGGGTGGAGTGGGGTATTGTGCTTGGAATTTTTCTCCTATACCCAACAGAGAAAATCGCCACTGCCTGCGCCGAGATTCGATCCCGGGTCCTTGCCGCACGGCGGCAGAACCTATACCACATGGCTATGGCGGCACGACATAACGAATAACGTAAAACGAATAAAGGCGAAGCAAAATTCCTCCAGAGTCATGGAAGGAAGAAGGTCGATATGGATAGCTCTAGTTTGGAAGCATGTGAACAATAGTAAATAAACCTTTTGTTTGTGACCAAAAGGGTCTAAAACCCAAAAGTGAGCAGAGAAGTCCATGCCGGTTGTGGCAAAGGGCCTTACGAAATTAGTACGAGAGTCAGGTAAAGCAGGAGGATCAGGATAGGAAAACGCTTTGGCGTTTAGCTTTTTGCACACCGTGCATTTAGCCAACACGCCGCGAACAGTACGCTTACAGTGCGGCAAGACATACCCGTCCAGCTTAAGCTTTTGAACGGTGATGTCGAGCCCTTGATGGTTAAGAAGTTTATGAGTATGCAAAATTAACAAATTGGTCAAGTGAGAAGAACTAGACAGTAAAATGGGGTTTCGAGTGTTATAATCTAATTCTTCAGCGTTTGCAATACGACTGTTAGATCGAATTAGACCGTGCGAATCAAGGAAAAGATTAAAGGTTCTAACTAATAGGGGCGGCCGAGGACTTTTATTTTTTAACCCGCGCACTGTAACTGGTCGCCTCATTTACCAGGCTCACTGGTTGCCAGACGTAAGGCATAACCCCAAGTTGTTATACACCAAAATGATCGTCTCAGCGAGTGCTACACAGCTAGAGCCAGAAACCCCCACATTGTGGGGGTTAAGGCAGAGCTCCAACCACTTGGAAGTTGGGAGGGGTAAGCACAGTCAGTGTGGTAAATGAGGCGACCGTGAGAGGGTGTGCGTGCGAACAGTCAGTGGCAGCCTCAGTTACCAGCGAAACTACTCAGGGCCTTATTTCGCCTTATTTCGTAAAAATGGCAAATAAGACAAATCTGAAGTCAGTAGCGTGTAGAGCAGTATTTTATTCATATTGTGTGAAAATTACAAGTTTCGAAACACTATACTTACAGTAATATAACCAGACATGCAAACATGCATTTATGTAGGAACTAAAACGAAGAATGGATAACACCTAGTAGACATAAATGGTCATAACTTTTTTTCTAATTGTTGTAGAGGAAAAATAAAAACATCAGCAGGTTTGGAAGGATTTTCTGCATAAAATAGCAGTGAAAAACATTACATTGTTCCCAAAATACAAAAATGGCCATTGATCTCTTTGAAGCAATGTTGTGCAAAAATCTACGGAGTTTGACTCCATATTACAAAGAAACGGTTCAAGTTATCAAAAATCTGACAACATCAAAGTGTAAAGCAACATTTTTTACTCATTACTTCATATTTTTACATCTCTGCCTATTACGGTAAGTGAACAGGGAACGGCAGAGTAACGCGGGTAAATTGACTACTTTTCTGAGGGATGCGCGACCGTGCGCGGGTTAAGGCCTCGAGCTCGCCTGCAAAGTATTTACTTTGCATAGAAGAAATAAGAAAAATGAAGGCTCGCAGTTTTGCGTTGCCCAAATCAGCACGTCGAAAAATAGCGACAGCTTTAAATACTTTCTCCGCCGTACCTAGTAATTTAGGATAGGAGGAGAAGCGTTCAATCTCCAAAATAGGAGCTTCACACGGAGGAACAATATTAACATTAATACATGCGGCTGAAACAAATTGATGGGGAATGCAACCCAGGTGTCCCTTGGGCCACTGGTCCTTACCTGCCCGGATCCAGGCAGGACCTTCCAGCCACACTGTCTTATTCTCGAGAAACTTAGTTACTTTAATACCTCGAGTTAATAAGTCTGCCATGTTGAACATGGTGGGCACATATTCATAATGGAACGAAGCAGAAGTTTTACCTTCCAACGTCTGTCGCATGCTGTCTATATCTTTAATTCTATTACTAACAAACACGTTCTTTCGTGGAGGTTTACCGCTCAATAACCAAGCCAGTGTAACCTGGGCATCGGTGAGAAAAGTTATATTGGAAACTTCATATGGAAAGTTAACGTCACACATTAGAGATACAAGACACTGAAAAGCAAGGTATACAGCCAGAAGTTCAAGAGAAGGAAGCGTTCTTTGTCTAGGAGGCGAAACTTTAACTTTAGAGAAGATTAGCGAGCTGCGCTCCTTTTGGACACCGTACATACAAGTTCCAAAAGCGCTCGCGCTAGCATCACAAAAAATTACTAGGTCAATTTTCTCAGTTTCAACTAGATTCATCCTAGGGAACTCGAATTCATTTAATTCAGAAAACTCCTGACAATAGTTACGCCATTCTTTACATATATCATCTGGAACGTCTTGATCCCAACCTAGTCTCAACGGTGTTAACTTACGCAAAATGAGTTTGCCTCTTACAGAAAATGGTAATAGAATCCCTAACGGGTCATACAAAGAAGCAATTTCCGACAGCATACTCCTACGAGTTTTACAGGAAGGGTTCAAACTTTTTACAGATATGGAAAGAGAATCAGAAGAAGAATTAAAGTTATAACCCAGCACTCGGGAGTGATCACTGGCGCTACAAAGAGCAGGGTCAATCTGAGACAAAAGATCAGAGTTATTAGACTGCCACTGACGCAAAGGAAAGCCGCTCTCTTTAAATGCTTTGTTAGCGCGTTGAAAAGTGTCAAGCGCTTGCTCGGGACTATTGGTAGTAAATATAAGGTTGTCCACGTACAGCTTGTTAGCCATTACGTCTCTAACCACCAAATCACTCAGAGTTTTAGCATGGAGTTTAAGAAGAAAATTAAGAATATATGGGGAAGCAACAAAACCGAATAATAAGGTTGTATATCGGAAATACTGAAATTTACCGTCTTTAAAGAGAACAAAACTAAATTGATTACGGTCAAATGTCTTAGCTAACTTCACTTGAAGGAACGCTTTGAAAATGTCTGACAGCACAACAATGGAATTAGACCGAAAGTACACTAATAGACCCAGCAAATCGTTCATGAGATTAGGACCTACATATGAGGCCTCATTCAGACTAGGCAATTTGCCTCGCTTCAGCGAACAGTTAAAAACAGGGCGTATCTTGGAAGTAGTAACGTGTTCTCGCACGACAGGCCTATGCGGAATCCACTTGTGCTCACGCACATCTAATGTTTCGAGTGCTAGAGGCTCAATTATACCAAGCTCGAGTTGTTCAAGATAAACATAGTTATACTGTTGTTCTATCCCCCTACGAGAGTTAGAAGCAGCAACCTTCTGAGCGAGATGTCTAGCTAATCCGAAACTATGAGGAACTTTCGCTAATAAATTACGGTTCCAAGGCAAGTGGACACTATAGCGGCCTTCGGCATAAACTACGCTACTTTTAAAGTCATCCAGCTCTTTATCATGCTCGGTTTCTTTAGCAGGTACCCCTATCAATTCCAAGTCTAACAGTCTATCTAGACCAGCTTGCACATCACATTCAGTACCATCTAATGCTGAAGAACAAACCTTAGGAGGTTCAAAAAATGCCTCCAACACATCACGGAAACGATTTGCTTTGGATTTACTTTTTTATTTTGGTTTTTACCTTTACTTGAAGTAGCAAAAGAGGAAGAAACTTTAGGCGGAACAGCAGAAGAGGAAGAAATTTCAGGCAGAACAACAGAAAGCGAGCCACTGTCCCGCGTTTTAGCGGCCGAAGCCACGACAGGAAACAAAGAAGATTTATAACATTTTAGTTCCCCAAAGGGCAAAAAACCGTTAGCTACGCGCATAACTTTATAGCCAGCAACGTGTTGCAACTCAAGCACACGAAAAGCTTGAAGAGCATCAATACCTAAAATGCCGTTGATGTGAATATTGTCATCAACAACTTCAGGAAAGGAGGTAGAAAGAGGTAGCTTAGTTTTAAGAAGCTCGAGTTTAGATTGCAAACCCTTCATCCCCATCTGCAGGTTTAAGTTCTGCATTGCAAAAACATCAAGCTCATGCTTCTCACAGTCAGGAAGCACGAGCTCGACGTTAATTCGCTTGCCCCGTAACGGGACAGAGGCACCAACCGTATTTACGGTAAGTTCCTGCAAATCACCGGTAGAACAGTTAGGACTAACCGTAGCCAGGTCAATCAACGTCTGTTGACTCCCGGTGTCAATAACAAAATTTACACGTTTAGACAGATTGTTAAATTTAGTGAAAAGAGAGATAACAGGGCACATTCGAAAACGTGCCTTTAACCGTCAGGAAGAGGTGGCGGCAAAGGAGTAAAATCTTAAAAATTTGGGGCATAACGGACTGACATGGGTATTAGCCTTGCACAACGAACAATTAAAACGCAAGCCTCTGCTTTTTGCAGGGCAAGCCTCAGCTAAGTGGTTGTGACTAAGACACACGGAGCATAATTGCAACTCGCCTACTTGTTTCACGCGTTTTGCGTGAGTATCAAATTTACGGCAAGAAAAGGACGTGTGACCAGTCTGATTACAAAACCGGCACACTTTAACACTAGGAAGTTTAGAGGACTCAGGATAGGATTTAATTTTAATTTCTGCTCGAATCTTTTCCTCCACCCTATCATTGCGAAGGGAGAGAAATTTCTTAGGTTTAGATTTAGTTTCTAAAAGAGACAGCACATGATGTGCGTTCTCAAACATCTCTAGTGAGAAGAAACTAGTTTTGCAATAGCGAAGAAGTTCTAACAGGAAAAAGTCAGGCAGCTTGGTTTTAATTATGGCAGAAAACAAAATGTTTCCCGATTTCTCGCTACAGAAATCTACACCAAGCTTAGAGAGCTCAAGTAGACGAAACTTAACTTTAGAAAGAAAAGTCCCTATCTCTACCAAGCTTAGGACACTGGGAGAATTGATTAATTCGTCCAGCGCAAGAGAAATGAGTTTATCAGCATTTAAGAAATCTTGCTTGAGCAAAGCCCAAGCAGCTCGGAAACTATTCTCCTCATTAGGAAGGCCCTCGACAAGACTAAGAGCTCTTCCCTGTAATTGATTTTTTAAGAATATAAATTTCTGCCCCTCGCTCATATTAGGATAAACTTGAAGAGCATTAAGAAAAGATTCCTGAAAATGAAGAAAAGAAAAAGGACAGTTTTCATTATCACTGAACTTTCTCAAAGTTAGCTGAGGAGCTCTAAAAATATTCAACGGCACATCCGAAGTAGAAACCTTACTAGCCTCAGAAGGAGGCTCGGCATCATTTGAGTTTGATACCGGTGCCGAGGAAACAGAATTTTTTAATTCAGCTATTAATTCGACAATTTGTACTTCATATTCCGCGCGTTTAACAAGTTCCTCGTCCGATACTTCTTCAAGATCGGAAGGTAGAACGGAGGACAGAAGTCGAAAATCCTTTAGAAGGCCACTCAATTGAGGAATAGCCTCCTTTAGGAGGGAAGGAGCACATCCGGGAGAGATAACTCTCTTGCGCAACGCGGTTATACTACATTTTACTCCCCGCAATTTTAAGCTAAGGGCTGAGGCATTATAATTTTCGGTCATGATGGTAAAAAAAAGGTAATAAGTAATAGTCAATAGGCTTATTAGAAAAACTTTCAACTAATCACATATGTCTACACTTCATAAGTGGACAGGTTTACATCTTCATATTAAATATAGAAAAAATACTTATGACACACAAAAAGATACAGAAATTTTACTTCCCCCACCAATTAATTTTTTTCACATGAACTTTTACACACTTAGAATTTCACAAAATATTTTTCTCAAATTTTTGCTTCAAGATTATTTTAGTTTTTTCTTACATACTAGCACAAAAATTCAACAAGAAACAAAGGTTTATGTAAGGTAAACTAAATACTAACTAGCACCTAAAAGCACAAGGAGCTAGCAACACAAAAAATTGTACCCTACACAAAAATACACCTTAAGCTTAATGAGATGAGAGACGAACCGGCACTGGGCCCGGACAGCACGGCTACAGCGTAAATTTCCAAATTACGGAAAATTATTAAAAAATTTTTTTTTATTATTTTAGTTTTTGAGTTTATAATGAAAAACAGTTATTTAAACTGAGAAAAGAAATAAATTGGAGAAGAAGCAAAAAAGATAAAGACACCAGGATTTTCCCTGACGCTTCTCCAGCCAAGCTAAGCAGCCGGCGAACTAATTGAGTAAGCCAGAACTGCTGTTCGTATTTGAATTTTCAAATGAACGAAGAGTTTGATTTAAGACATTCCTCTTATAAAGGATTCGAAGATAATAGTACAATTTCTTCGAATAATAGAATTTGATAAAAATGAAGAATCAAATTCTTCGAATAAAAGATTCGAAGATAACGAACAAATTCTTCGAATAAAAGAACTATGTCTCGCACCCCGGCATGAAGCGACAATTTTCCAGTTTTACCTGGCACAAACCATAGTCCTTTCGGAACGCTAAACAAAGTAGTGACAAGCTAAACAATAACTCAAGAGTGCTCACCTGAACTTCGAAGAATTTGTTCGGTGAACATTCTCCACTGGGAGCCGGCTATCCAGGAATTAAGTTTTCCCAGAAGCTAGGCCGGGTAGAGGGCGAAGCACGCGAGGCACACGTGCGTTCTGCCCCAAATCTCGTCTTCATCTGAAGATGCAGCTCGCGAGAGCTGCAGGGTTTCCACGCAAGGCGACTCCAATTACCCTAGCTGAAGGTGTTGATTACCCCAGATTACCCTAAAACATCTAATCCTTACCAATGATCTATTAATTAACTGAAAGGTAAATGGACTGATTTCCAGAGCTCTGTCAGTATAAATAAGTCCTGTGTTACATACTACATGAGCGTCAGGAGGGAAATCCAGTTTTTTGACGTTAGAATGCTGGTTTGATATCCAGACGATATCACGTACAAGATGTTTGCCAAAAACCTGTCGAATTAATTTTGATGCCCGCTGTTTTCCAAGGCGCACTTTTTTCTGCGACTCCTGATGTGGGAACATTGTTTTCATCAAACTAAAAGAGGCTCACACAATGAGATAGGTGGTGCTTAGCTAAAAATGCACAAACTTGCAGTTCCACTTTACGAACACGATTTTCTAGAGGATCATTGGATAGCACATATCTGGCAATTGATGGTTTTTTTGCCACCGTGGATCGTTGTTTGTGTCGCTGAGAGCATGTGACGCCTGATCTTCGATTTCCCACAAGTAATATAGATTCGACAAACCTTGCCATATTCCACAACCTTTTGCTCTGTTGATTTTGAGAACTTGGCTAGCCATCCCTCAAACCCAGGTTCCGACGTCAACGAATCTTTAAATTTCTGCTGGTTGTTTCTAGCTTTCAAGTGGAGCTTTCCTTTTTTAGAGGTGGTGTCGTTGGCTCTTCCTCACTCGGTGCGCAAGCATCTGCTATGCTGCAAGAAATGCAATAATATGCGTACTTATCCCTACTACAATTATTTATTTTTTATTTAATTTTCCATCCATTCACGCACTTCAGTTATTCTTTCCACATACTCAATCTAACCTAACACGATCCACTCTCTGCGATGACTTTCTGGCTTCCCTCACACATGACCTTCGTCACATCTTTTCATTACGGATTTCATCCAACCTTGTTACACCACATATGCTTCTCAGAGACTTCGTTGCAATCACATTCACTTACCAACTCATAAAAGTTGATCGTAAAGTTATCAAATTTCTTCATGTCCTGAAGAGCGGGTGAGGAAATTCAGAGGTTTTTGGAAAAAACTACCTTGCCTTTATTAATATGCATAAACTTTCCTCAACACTCAGTTGTAGAACCCCAAGTGCTTCAATTTTGGTTGACGGAATTTTAGGCATGATCGCAGTTATATCAAATTCTACGTCCGTGCTACTGCGCCTAAGAAGGACAGTGAGAATACAAACATATATTGCAAGTTTTGAGTCGATAACTGTTCTCTTTTGTTTATATGAATTTTTGTAACTAATTTTATAGCTTCTTCCTTTCGCTTTTAGCACCTTTTGTAACTCGAAGTGTCAAAGAACCCTGTCTAAATTTTTTGTTTGCATCGCTACAATAACATGCTTCTTTGGCGTGCAACATGACTAAGAAATAAGACGCCTTCCATCTAATTAGCTTGCAAAATACCGGCGCTGTGAGGTAACACAGGTGTTAATTCAATGATCATCACAAGCATGAACCTATTAATTATTTCTACGATGAAATATATTAGCTGTGGAATTTAACAATACAACAAACATACCTCTCAATATTCTGTTGAAGCTTAAAACCACTAGCGCAATCAGAACAGGACAGTGACTTTCGTCAACTGGCTGTTGCTGACACCGATCAAGTTTTTATTCGCAAAATGCAACTCAGAATCATTTGTCGAAACGAAGTGGATATGAGATATTATGGCTTCGTATCTTGACGCCGTCTTTCGAGAGCGATATCTGATGACATTCAAATATGAGACACTATTCACAGCAGCAGTGCAGTTTTGTGAACACTAAATTCTGACCCGTTTCATTACATTTCGTTCAAGTGGTAACCAGTAGGGTGCTTGCATATTGGCGTTTAATTTTCTATTTTTCGTAGATTAGGCGGTCACTTCCTTCACGGAGCTCTGATTACCCTAGATTTGCCCATATTTTGCATTACCCTAAACATTACCCTAGGGTACCCCTGATTACCCTAAACTGGGGTAATTACCCTGCTCGTGGAAACACTGGAGAGCTGCCTCTTCGGCGATAGTTCGAATCCGCAGCAGTGGCTTCGGATAGACTCGCAACAAACAAACGAACATTTTAGGTTTGTTCGACATTAATTTTTGCTGCCAGGAAGGTGAAGCACTCCAATCATTGCCCGCTTGTCACATTTAATTAGCGTTTTGTCTTTTTGGTCAGTTTGAGTTTAAATAATGACCTTGTCCCCGATTGAGCAAGATATGAATTCAACTTGCAAAGGACATAAAAGAGGAAGCAAGGCTGGAGTTGCGACAAGCAATCTAGTGTAGTATTCCAACACTTAGGAGCTTGTTTTAGTCCGTAGAGCGATTTTTGTAGTTTACGCACCAGATTTTCTTTGCCTTTGACAATAAAACCGTCAGGTTGAACCAGGTAAAGTTCTTCAATCAGTTCTCCATTAAGGAAGGCTGTTGTAACGTCCATATGATGGACAATCATATCATGTTTGGCAGCTAAAGCTAGTACTGTCCTGACAGACTCAAATCGAACCACGGGACTGAAGGTCTCGTCGTAGTCAGTGCCATATTTTTGTGAGTAGCCCTGAGCCACAAGGCGAGCTTTGTATGAGCAAATGCTTCCGTCAGGTCCAGTTTTTCTTTTAAAGATCCACTTTGATTTAATAGGTTTTTTGTCATTAGGGCACTCTACAAGAGACCATACTTTGTTTTGATTTATAGACTCCATCTCATTCTCCATAGCTGTTTCCCATAGTTTTGCTTCTGGTCCACTGAGTGCTTCTTGAACACAAGATGGTATATCAAGCTCATTTTTCATTAAATACACCCATTCACCAAACCTATCAGGAGCCCGTCGTTACCTGGCTGATTGTCTAGGCTCCATTCCCTCCATCCCAGTATCTGACAGTACCCATGTTGCACAAGACAAAAACAAGATTGATATCACATCATCTTCTTGACAAAATACTGTTGTCCAGTTGAATGGCAGTCTATCAAATGTACATGACGCTAGACTTGAAACTTTGGCAACAATGATGAGATCAACGAATCCACGAAACAGTCCCTACCAAGAAATCACTTCGATGCTGTAAATACTTGCCATAAAATAGAACATATAAAAATTAAACATATCAATGCTCGTAGCCTCAATAGTAATCTGGATGACATCAGAGTGATGTGGTCACAGAAGACATTTACATCTATGTGTTTCCGAGACATGGTTTGATTTACGAACCTAGAGCTCGTTCTTCAATATTCCCGATTACGTGTTGTACCGCTACGATGGCGTTAGAAGTAGCAAAGGTAGTGGATCTTGTATTTTCGTGAAATAAATTTATTTGTCGTCTTTTCTTTTAACAAATGAAGTGTGCGAGGGCATAAAAATGGTTTGGTTAAACGAGCAAATAAATGAACATAAATACATCATTACCGGCAGCCTTTTCCGGCACCCATCGGCTCCTCTACCTACAACACTAGAGTTCATTGAGAACATTTTTTAAGAAATTTTAGCAACAAAAAAGTCATTCTTTGCTTTCGATGATTTTAATATTGACTTGACGGATGAAAAAAAAATCAGGTTAGCAGACTGTTGTATAAACTAAACCTTTCACAAATGGTTAAAAAAACGACTCGCGTTACATGAGTCTATAGAACTCTCCTCGATCTGCCAATGTAATTAGCGAGTAGTGTAAGTTCTAGTTGGAGAGACCTAAAGTTGGCAACGCTCGTGAGAGCAACACTCGCAGTTAGTTTTCTATCGGTCTCGGGCTCAACAACAAATGAATGTTGGCCGAGTGTGTATATAATTACCTACGGTGGCTAAGTATCTAACTTCCTAACTTCTAAACTAATGTACTTAATTCTACTTGACTCTTTTCTATATATTCCCACCTATCTCCGCTCTACTCTTGCTAGCCACATGTCTGGTAATTGAGTATCTAAGTTGTAAGGTATCTAAGAGGTGAGTGACTTATTAACCTAATATGATGTGTCATTGCATTGTCTATTTATGTCAGCACTATTACTGTGTTGTGTCTATGTGGAACCTATACTGTGCTCTAGTGTAGGAGTACTAGGGTGTTGGCAAGGGCTATCTGGAGTTAATTAACTTTCTATAAATAATATCCTAGGTTGGATTTACTTCAATTGGCGACGAGGATTTTGGTAGAACTACTGGGAGAGGCTAGACTAGTGAAGGAACTCAGAATTATTCAGTGACTAGAGTATTGGTGCTGTAAATTTCTGTTTAACAAGGTGTATTATTATTATAGTCTCTTGAATTGGCTACTCATACAACTGCTATTGTTGCGACTACTATTTCAGGCAAATATCTGACAAATTAGCTGTGTAAAAATGCCAATGCTAGGCTCAGTGGGAGAATTCAATCCTTTAGAAGAAGAGTTTCCGGAATATGAAGTCAGGCATAACTGCTTAATGAGTATTAATAAAGTGGAAGATTCAAATAAAGCCAAAACATTTATTGCTCTGGTGGGTCCTAAAATTGTGAGGCTAGCTAAGGACTTGCTCTCCCCGAAAAGACTTTTAGATGCTACCTATGATGAGATCATGGAAGCGTTAAAGAAAATCATGGAAATCATGGATCATGGAAGAAAATCACTGAAGCGAAACAAACTCACTTCCACCAGGCACTGATAACGGCTAAAAATAACCCGAAGCGAACTTGGGAAATCATTAGTGAGGTAGCCCCATATAAAAATTTAGATCGCATAAGTAATTTTGAAAATCCCTTGGCAACAGCCACGGATTTCAACACATTCTTTTCAAAAGTAGGGGCTCAAGTTTTCAGTGAGGTGTGTACCAATCCAGATGAAACGACAATTGAAAATTCATGCCCCACTGCACTCTCGAGGACTGATGTCAAGTGGAGACCACGCCCTGTCGATTTACCGGAGTTACGAAACATCTTATACTCACTAAAAACACAAACGCAGTTGGACATGATGGTATCAGTCTTCAATATATCAAAGACAGTTTCCCTGTTACAGCCCCATGGATTCGTCTGATAATTAATACATCAATAGTAACCAATACGTTTCCAAACCAATGGAAACACTCCATTATTAGACCGTTGAACAAAAGTGGTGACCTAAATACAGCATCAAACTACAGGCCCATCAGTCTTTTGCCTGTCATGTCCAAACTATTGGAGAAAGTGGTGACAAATCGACTGTCATTTCACCTGGACGAGTCAAATTTACTCCACCAAAATCAATATGCCTATAGAAGAAATACTAGCACTCAAGACGCTCTGCTCAATATATCTGAAAAAATATACAGTGACATCGATCAAAAAAAATGTAACACTCTTGCTGCTACTCGATCTCTCTAAGGCGTTCGATAGCGTCCAACATGAAAGACTTCTACGTAAAATACTAAACTTGGGAATAGACACGCAATGGTTTGAAAGTTACTTGTCAAATCGATCTCATGCAGTCCGCATAGAAAACAAATTGTCCCCATTCATTCAAAACAATTTTGGTGTTCCCCAAGGATCCATTCTTGGTC
Source organism: Morinoia aosen (assembly GCA_030386875.1). Taxonomy (NCBI): domain Eukaryota; kingdom Metazoa; phylum Arthropoda; class Malacostraca; order Amphipoda; family Talitridae; genus Morinoia; species Morinoia aosen. The sequence continues at coordinate 39,936,860 of CM059580.1, forward strand.
CGCTACTGTTTTCTATTTTCATTAATGATTTCCCTCCAATGCCTTCTAACACACGGATCTCAATGTATGCAGATGATGTTCAAATTGCAATAACAAGTTCTGTATCGAAAATACCACAGACGCAAATTAAAGCCGAAACTTTACTGACTAGCCTGAAATCATGGTACGACCAAAATGGTCTCAAATTAAATGCTAATAAAACACAATGCATTATTTTTGGATCCAAAGATGCAATTAAAAAACTTCAGATCTTACTCTTGCAGTTGGAAATGATAAAATTAATGCATCAGAAAAAGTTAAAAATCTAGGTATCTGGTTCGATAGAAATATGTCCTTCAAATCTCACGTTGAGACTACTTGCAACAAAATCTACGGAACTTTAATGTTTTTTCATCGTATAAAAAGTATGCTAGACGAAAAATCCAGATTATTAGCCATGCAATCCCTTGTGTTATCGCGCATTGACTACTGCAGCCTAGTATGGGGAGACTTACCTCAATACCTTCAAAGGGACTTACAAAAATGCATGAATTTTGCAGCCAAGGTGGTATGCAACGGTAATTTCAAAAGAAGTGATCACGTAACCCCTCTCCTCAATAAACTCGGCTGGATCCCTATCCAAGAAAGGCTCCTCATGCAGAAGGCCCAATACGTATTCTCCTCGTTATATCTTCCTCAGAGCAATGCTGAGATAGTGCGTTTCCATCCACCCACTGTAACCAATCAAAAACCGAACAGAAACAATAATGTCTTAGTCAACTATCGTTCATCTCACTACGGGCATAAGGCTCTGTCCATATCAGGCGCCTTACTGTGGAACAAACTTCCCCTGAGTATTAAAGTCCCTCAAAGACCGAGAGAATTTAAAGCAAAAATAACTCGTCACCTTGTGTCTCAATAATAATCCTTAGTTACAGAACATACTGAATGAGTACTGACGAATCTCATTTACCTGGTATCTCCATTGCTGAACAATCTCCCTCGCTCATTGTTTTATAATTCAAGACATCACACAACAGTTTTGAAGTATGCGTAGGTATTATGATTTGACCGCCTAGACGCTGTCATTTTCAAACATGCTTACTTGTATATGTGTGTACGTATATAGGTGTATGTGCGCATATGGGTGTGTATATGTGCACGTACAACTGTGTGCACTAGAGTAGATGAACCAGTCGAAGGTGCATTTTATGTCATTCCTCTCCGTTTCTGTGCAAGCATCAAACTAGACCGTCATGGTACCTATGTGTGTGTGTGTTGATCAATTGCAGACATTCTGCACCATATTACAAAGATAATGTTTTTTTTTCAAATATGAAATTGTAAAGCATCCATGTAAAAAAAAAAATTCGTTGTGTGATCATCCATTTATACTGCAGTAATATACTTATTCGGCTTATAGTTATATGCTTATAATAATGTGATACCTATGTTTGTTTATCAATTGCCGACAATTTGCGCCATATTTCAAAGATAATGTGATTTTTTTTCTAATATGAAGCCTTTATAGGACATTAATGTTTTCTTTCTTATTCACGTCCCACAATCGTTTTCATGTTTCTGACTTAAGTAGACTGTTTTGTGCCACTATTTTTAGTACGAAATTTTATAAAATTCATGCTATAATAAAAGATATTTTCTCCGTTTCCCTCGATTGGAATTCTGGTTTATACTGACTAGTTTACGCTGATATTTGCGCACATGCTTACTTGTGTAAATGTGTGCGTGTCCACGCTATGCGGATGACACTCTGTAGAATGCGTATGTATTGCCTCAATGCATAGAAATGCATTTGTGTATGCTTACGAGTTAGGTGTAAGTGTGTGCGTGGGTATATGTGTGCATGTGTATGTGTATATATTTACATGTATACGTGCACATATGTGTGTACTAGACTGACAACTAGCATTTTACTAGAGATAATGGTCTTTTTTCTGTGCACTCTCAACTTGTAACATTACCTAACTCGTCATCTCTTTAGTATTGTATAGCATTCATGTAAAAACTATTCATTTGTTGTGCGATCATCCATTTATATTTAAATAAAATGCTTGTTAACTAATGACCTTTATGTTAAACTTGTTGAATCAGAAATACAAAACCTATAATCTTCTTGGTCCTCATGCTTATATGTACATATTTGTATATATATATGTGTGTCTATGTGTATGTGTGTGTGTGAGTGTGTGTATGGATATATACACACATGCATACGTATATGTACATATGTGTGTATGTGGATATACATTTATATGTATATTTTTCTTTTTTTCATGCTTCCTTAAAATGACACTTGTGAGCATTGACCGAAACAAGCGATTTCATATATTATTTTCTGGCGTCAAGAATTGCGAAGTTTTATGTCATGTACATGTAAACTGTCAAAAGTGTTTTCACCCCACAATGAAAATGCATCGTTCATGAAATTGTGTTATCTCATATAATTTTCATTACATGTATTATCAAATGTAGATTAAGCTAGATTAGGAGTTCATTGCCCTCAATCATTTCTTTTCGACTAGTGACACGAGTTTTTCAATACTCGTGTGCGTGTATCATCTAAGTGTATTAATTTTAAGATATTTTAAAAACCAATGATGGTACTTTTGTAGCATCTCTATTGGAAATAAACTGTTTTTCTTTTCTTTTTCTTTCTTTTCTTAAGACGGCATTTTAAGCCGACACGCAACCAGATCTTTGAAAGGTTTAGGTTCCATAAGCGGAACCAGAAACAAGGGGAGAACATTGCTGACTTTGTGGCTATCTTGAAGGCCCTTTCAGACACCTGTAATTTCAAACAGGAAGTGCTAGAAGAAACACTTCTAGACAGGTTCATACTGGGTGTGGCCAGTAATGATGTTCAAAATTGTTTGCTGAATGAAGCTGACCTCACATGGAAAAAAGCTTTGGATCTGGCAACTGCTAAAGAAACCCAACTGAGGGAGACAGTTGTGTTGAGACAACCTAATTCAATACTAAATGTGGGCCAGCATAGAGTACAGCAAACTGCTATGAAGCCTCAGAGCAAAACTCAGGCTCAATTTAGCCCCAATACAGCATGCATCGGCTGTGGTCATCTGCACTGGCGTAGAGAGTGGCCCTATAAAGACAGTGTTTGTCATGGTTGTGGCCAAAAAGGCCATCTTAAGAAATGTTGCTTTAAATGTAAAAATCAAAATTCTGCTACAGGCAACAAAAATAATTTTGTGCATGCTATGCATGGGAAAAGGGGGAGGGAACACCACCCTAATCCTAATAGAACTAACAATGCAACCCGTGCAGACTACCCAGTTGCTAATCTGGGCTGTTACGGGGAGATTTTCTCAATTACCGAGGAGATGAAACCCCTTATTAAAATAAAATTATTGCTCAACAACACCCCACTGGAAATGGAGATAGACACTGGTGCTGCCAGGTCTATTATGTCAAAAGCTGCATATTCTAAGTTGCCATCCAAGTCAAGACCCGAGTTGAGGCCTTCGGATGTTAAGCTTAGGACTTATGGGGGAGCGGAGCTAGTAGTTTGTGGGGAGATTAGGGCTAACATCCAGCGTGCAGCTAGTGGTGGGGCTCCTCAGCTAGCAACTATTGTGGTGGTTGACAGGGGAGGTCCAGCTTTGCTGGGTAGGGACCTGATTGATTCCCTTGGGGTAACTATAGTAGCAAATGTAGTCAACAAATTGACTACTTGCCCTGAAGAGTTAGCAAATAAATTCCCCGACCTTTTTCAACCAGGTCTAGGTTGCTTTAAGGGAAGGAATTTCAAAATAGAAGTGGATCCCTCCGTACCACCAAAGTTTTGTAAGGCCAGGAACGTGCCTTACACACTTGGACCTAAGGTGGAGGCCGAACTTGATAGACTGGTGCAGGAAGGTATCCTCACCCCTGTACAGTACTCTAGATGGGCAGCGGCTATCGTCCCTGTGCTCAAGGCTGATCAAAGCATCCGAATCTGTGGCGACTACAAACTAAACGTCAACAGAGCCACTAGGCTTGATACCTACCCTATGCCCAGAGTGGAAGATTTATTTAGTGGGTTAGCAGGAGGAGTTATATACTCCAAGCTAGATATGTCTCAGGCATACGCTCAACTACCCTTGGATGAAGATTCCAAGGAACTCAATAAATAAACACCCACAGAGGTTTATTTGCCTACAACCGTCTCAGCTTCAGAATTGCGTCCGCACCTGGAATCTTTCAGCGTGCCATGAAAGGACTATGGAAGGGCCTCCCAGGAGTGTTCTGCTACCTGGATGACGTCCTGGTGAGTGCCACTAATGAGCAAAAGCACAACAAGCGTCTCTATCAAGTCTTATCTAAACTACAGGAGGCAGGGCTAAAACTGAAAATGGATAAATGCCAAATTGGAGTGCCACAGGTATCCTACCTCGGATACCAAATCGACAAGGATGGATTGCACCCCACTGCAGAGAAGGTAGCAGCAATCCAGAATGCACCATCTCCTACTAATGTAACTCAACTGAGAGCCTACCTTGGGCTGCTAAATTTCTATAGGAAATTTCTAAAATCATCTGCAACTATGCTGGAGCCCCTAAATACTTTACTGAGGGATAAAACCCCTTGGAAATGGGATGCAAGTCAGGAGAGGGCATTCCAGAAGTCAAAACAAGCCCTCCTGGACTCCCAGACCCTAGTCCACTTCGACCCTCAGAAACCCATTGTGGTAGTGGCTGACAGTAGTGCGTATGGTGTGGGAGCGGTGCTGTGTCACCTTATTGATGGAATTGAACGCCCCGCCTATTTTGCCTCCCGAACTCTAACAGCAACAGAACGCAACTACTCCCAGACTGAGAAAGAAGCTCTGGCTATGGTGTTCGCACTCCGAAAATTTCATTGCTACCTGTGGGGACAGGAATTCACGGTAATAACCGATCACAAACCATTACTAGGACTATTTGATCCGGGACGGAGCATTCCCTCTATGGCATCCGGGCGCATTCAAAGGTGGGCTCTACTGCTACAATCCTACAAGTTCACCTTGCGTCACCGGTCTGGCGTGCTGTTGGGCACGGCTGATGCTCTCAGCCGTCTACCTTTGACAACTCCCGAGGAAGCCACGCCCATCCCAGCGGAATAGACGTCCCTAGTAAACTTCCTTGAGTCATCTCCGGTCATCAGCATCCACATTCGCGACGGCACCCTAAGGGACCCAGTACTTTCGAAGGTATACAAATACTGCCAGGCAGGCTGGCCTTCGACGGTAATCGGGGACCCCGATCTCGCTCCGTACACTAGGAGGAGAGACGAATTGTCCACACAAAATGGCTGTGTGCTCTGGGGAGCAAGAATAATTGTGCCTCAAGCCCTCAGACAAGCTATTGTGGATGAACTTCACTCTGGCCATGCAGGATCATCCAGGATGAAGGAATTAGCCCGCAGCTTCGTGTGGTGGCCACTTCTGGACAAAGATCTAGAAGAAACGACTAAATCATGCAGCGAGTGTCTGAGCACTCGAGCTGCCCCAACAAAAGCTGAACTCCACCCGTGGGAATGGCCTGCGAAGCCTTGGCATCGCATACACATAGATACGCGGGCCCAATGGATGGAAAATACTATCTAGTGATCGTGGATGCACACTCTAAGTGGGTTGAAATTTTTCCCACATCTACTACAACCTCTAGCGAAACGATCGCGGGCCTGAAACACACTTTTGCGACATTTGGATTCCCGGTAACAATTGTTTCGGACAACGCAACGTGTTTCACATCGGCTGAATTCCATGAATTTGTGAAGGCATGTGGTATGCGGCATATTACGAGCGCACCATACCATCCTTCAACTAATGGACTGGCAGAGCGCATGGTACAAACGTTCAAGAAGAATATAAAAAAGTCAACGGAACCCCTACGCCTAGCACTAGACAGGTTCCTGTTCAACTATCGGCTAACACCCCACACGACAACAGGTGTTACGCCCGCCGAACTGATGTTAGGCAGGAAAGTTCGCTCTCGTCTTGATCTACTTTGGCCGTCAGAAGCAATCGCGTCCAAAGTTGCTCAACGCCAGGACGCTCAGAAAAGATACCACCCAGGGTCTCGCGCGGTTGTTATTCCGCCGGAGTCACCTGTGATGGTCCGTCAATACACGCCGGGTTCCCCAAAATGGACCCCTGCTACCACCATTGAGAAAACAGGCCCGGTATCCTACAAGTGCCAACTGAAGGGGGGAGAGGTCGTTCGTCGACACCAGGACCAAGTTATTACCTGCTCGAACACCATCCCTGAACCCTTGGAACAACCTACGGAGGAAACCGTCGTTTTTCCACAACCTGCTCAAAATTCATACCCGCCACCTCCGACCAATGAACCTGAATCCGAAACACCTGATTACCCGATTCCCACCCAGGAGGCTAGGATGCGCGAGCCTCCAAGTGCTAGCATCTCACGCAGGTCTACCCGGGCTCGGAAGCCTGTGGTGAGAATGGACCTTTAGGATTGACTATATTAAATAAGGGGATTTGGAATACAAGGGGGTTTCTAATTACGGAGGGAGGGGTGTAATATAGCGAGTAGTGTAAGTTCTAGTTAGAGAGACCTAAAGTTGGCAACGCTCGTGAGAGCAACACTCGCAGTTAGTTTTCTATCGGTCTCGGGCTCAACAACAAGTAAATGTTGGCCGAGTGTGTATATAATTACCTACGGTGGCTTAGTATCTAACTTCCTAACTTCTAAACTAATGTACTTAATTCTACTCGACTCTTTTCTAGATATTCCCATCTATCTCCGCTCTACTCTTGCTAGCCACATGTCTGGTAATTGAGTATCTAAGTTGTAAGGTATCTAAGAGGTGAGTGACTTATTAACCTAATATGATGTGTCATTGCATTGTCTATTTATGTCAGCACTATTACTGTGTTGTGTCTATGTGGAACCTATACTGTGCTCTAGTGTAGGAGTACTAGGGTGTTGGCAAGGGCTATCTGGAGTTAATTAACTTTCTATAAATAATATCCTAGGTTGGATTTACTTCAGCCAATCACAAACAAACCTACGGCAATACTTAATACAACTAATCGTACATCACCCTCTGTCGCCGATCACCACTCTATAGAATGTAAAATTAACATTACAAAGGAAAGAGATAACTATCGTTCCATGACTTACCGCTTGAAAAGTCAATATTCAACTCAACTGTTTCATGAAAAACTCCTAAACAGGAGTGCCTTACTGCACTTTGAAAGTCTCCTCTGAAAATTCGTGCCCTACTACATGTTCAAAGGCTGGTACCCTGTGGAGGCCACGTTCTGTCGATTTACCAGAGTTACAGAATATCTTGTACTAATTGAAAAACACAAAAGCAATCAGAGATGATAGAATCAACCTTCAATACATCGAAGACAGTTTTCCACACACAGGACCATTGATTCGTTTGATTTTCCACACATCAATAGCAAAAACTTCCAAACCAATGAAAACACTCTATAATTAGACCGTTGCATAAAGCTGATGGCATAAATACGACGTCAAATCAAAGGTTCATAAGCCTGTTACCAGTCCTGCCCAAATTATTGGAAAAAATGGTCACGAATCAACTGTCATCTCACTTGGACGAGTCAAATTTACTTCATCGAAATCAATATGCCTACAGGAGGAACACTAGCACTCAAGACACCCTGCTCAATACCATTGAAAAAATTTACAGCGATATTGATCAAAACATCTAACCCTTTTGCTGATACTCAATCTCTCCAAAGCATTTGACAGCGTCGAATATGATCAACTCCTACGGAAAATATTGAAATTAGGAGCTGATACACATTGGTTTAAAAGCTACCTATCAAATCACTTTCATGCAGTCCTCTTAGATAACAATTTCTCCCCATTCCTTCAAAATACCTTTGGTGGCCCTCAAAGATCCATTCTGGGTCCGCAATTGTTTTCAATTTTCATTAACGATTTCCCTCCAATGCCTTCCAACACTCAAATTTCTATGTATGCAGAAGATGCTCAAATTGCAATGACAAGCTCTGTATCAGAAATACCACAGACACAGACGAAAATTGGAGATGAAGCCCTATTGATCAGCCTGAAGTAATGGTATAAACAAAATGGTCTCAAGCTAAACCCAAGTAAAACGCAATTCATTATTTTTAGGTCAAAAGATCCAGTAAAAAATATTCAAAATCTAGTTTAACTCTAACTGTTTGGAATGATAAACTTCACCAATCAGAAAAAGGAAAAAAATTGAGTATTTGGTTCAACAGAAACATGTCCTTCAAATTCCACGTTGATAAAACCTGCAATACAATTCCAAGGGACTTAACTGTTTTTTAATCGTATAAAAAGTAAGCTTGACGAAGAATCTAGAATATTTGCCGTTCAATCTTAGGCCTAATTGCGTATTGACTATTATAGTCTGGTTTTGGGAGACATACCGCAATATCTTCAGAAAGATTTACAAAAATTCAAGATTTTCGCAGCTAAGGTTGTATGCAAAGGTAAATTTAAAAACAATGATCACGTAACACCTCTGCTGAATAAGTTCTGTTGGACTCTTATTCAGGAAAGGTTTCTGGCGCACAAAGCCCAATACGTATTCTTTTCTTGATATCATCCTAAGAGTAATGCTGTTATAGTGCAATTCCATACCCGTACCTGCACCAACCTAAAGCATAATAGGAGGCTTAATGTCTAAATCAAATACCGTTCATCTAACATTGGGCAGAAAGCTCTCTCTGTATCAGGCGCCTTACCGTGGAATAAACTTCCATAATGGAATAAACTTTCACAGAGCATCAAAAACACTCAAACATTAAGAGAATTAAAAACTAAAATAGCTCGTTATCTTACGTTTACACAATAATTGTGAGCTGCAGTACGTACTGAAAAAGTAGTTAAAAATTTTTATGGCTAATTACCCTATCTTTAAGTACATTGTACTACAATCATGACATCTTTGTAGAATGCGTTTGCAATGTGATTGCTTTTATGCGAATATTAAGTACATGTATGCATGCACAAGTGACGCACGTATATATATGTATATAAAGAATATATTCCTGTCCTTAAATGCTCTTGTTAGTCTTGTGTGACTATGTGTCGTTCCTTACACTGTTTGATTGAGTTTTGACCACACTATTTTAGTTGTTTCGACTTTCTCGTTTTGTCCCAGCCATATTGCAAATGGAATGGTAAGCATTGTACAACGATCCTTCTCATGTATTTGAATCAGGTTAACTCTTTTGTGCCAGTATAATTAGCATAGGAAGTAGCATAATTTTTGTGTTTTCGTAAAACATATTATTCTATCCGAGGCAGTTATTTAGCTTACTAGTTGAAACGAAACAATGTAAAATTACCTCTAATGTCAACCTCACAGTCGAAGACGCAACCTAATTTAAATCTACCCATTTTACTTTCAACCTTTAATAATTCAAACAATTTAAACAATTTATTTACCACAAGTAATACAGCAATAGTAATCCCTCATTTCACCAGTTCCTGTGTTCATAAGCTCAAATTCCAATTTGGGAGTGCACTAACGAAAGTGTTTTCAACAGTGCATCACATGGATGATGTTTCCTTGACCTTTTGTAATGAAATACAATGTCAAATCAGACCAACGCAATGAAGGAAACGCATTTTCCATGCTTTTCTCCCAACCTTTTGTTCAAACAATTAACCTGCATAAGTTTTACGATCCCCATGAGTGAATATCAAGTCAGGGCCTAAATTTTAGGATATTTGATGGCATTTTTCGCTCATATTAAAACATTTGAAAATGTCACTTAATTCATTGGCAACTTTTACTTTCCTACGCTCGTGAGTGCATTTAAGACAAAATCATTTTCGGTAGCTAACTCTTCGTACTGTTCCAGCTATGCTGCAAATGTTATGGTTACCATTGTATAACAATCCTCATGTCTCAAACTCCGGTGAACTCTTTGTGCCAGTATTATCAGCGAACTTAGTAAATATTATAGATTTCAATCATGATAAAACATTTTATTCCTTTCCAGCTCATTATTTTGACGTACTAGTCGATACAAAAAAACGAAAAAAAGAAAATTGTCCTGAATTTCGATCTCATAGTCTTAGGCGCAAAATAATTTAAATCTGCCCATTTTACTCTAAAAATTAATATTACTAGTTCCTACGTTCGTACGCTCATAGTCCAATAAACGCGCGCCCTAGCGAGAGTGTTTTCAACTATGTGACACACGGATTTGTTTTGTTAGTTTCTTATATTTGTTCGCATTTTCAAAACCAAATTTTTCATTTTTTGTTTCAACATTTTACACGGGTATTACGATACCAATGTGTTATTATCAGTTAGGGATATTAATGTTAAGGTGTTTTTAAAAGCAATGTATCAACATTTCATGTTTATACTTTATTGGAAATAAACTGTTTTTCTCTCTTTTTTTTCTTTCTTGACTAAATATTGGACACTTACGGAGGTCGGAATGAAAAACTACCAACTAAACCGCATTTTAATGTCATCTCTACCTAATTGTGAGAGAAAAAGAAGTAGCAACGGACTGAATTACTGCACAAGTTGTGACTGATAATTATAGTTTTGAATGTATAAACACGGTATCAAATTTTGTTTCTTCAGAAAATGAAGGAATTCACTTTACTCTACAACCGTTCGCTGGTAATGCTTGTGAGATGATTCTTGATTTTGGTTGTGGATGTATACTCTGTATCAAAATTTGCATCCTCGGAGAGAGAATGTAGAATCCACACTCGACCGCCACAAAACGAAGTAGACTCTCTAAGTCGAATTATATTATTCTCTATTTTCCCACCTAATACATTTGTGTTCAGGTACATTTCAGCTCGGCTTAGGGCAAGTGAGCTGCATGGGGCAGCTTTTGCTGTAGTTTAGGGTATCATTTTTGATGATTACCATTGTGATGGTGAGCTCTGTACTATTGCGAAACCTGTAACATTGAGTTCAGAGTTATTCAGTTCGAAAACGATCATGACCTGCGGTGCGTGCCGTGTGTGTACGCCTGGTCGTCGGAGTTGCTGTCCTGGAGCCTTGGCCTGCTGCTGATGTACTACTTTGGCCCTACCGACCTGCAACAAGCCTCGTTCTGCCTCACTCACCCTATCACTTTGGTTACAAACTTTTTACCCTATTTAATTATTAATTTATTTATTTACACACTTCCTCTCTTGCCTAGTTATCTTACCACCTAATTATATTATTAGCTTATTCCTCACTGTTCGAATGAGGATACACTTGTGAATCTGATTAAAGCTAATAACTGATTACTAATAAGGTTGTCTAGGACGAGCTGACAAAACTGCATTGCTATTCATTACTATTTTCATTACCCGAGGTCAGACTTATAGACTGTTAACAAACTGCCATTCGTTGAGAAGTAATTTTACTAAAGCACTTAGCTGAAATTAAATTACTAAATTACTTCTGCTCTGCATGAGCATTTCCCTTCTCTTAATAACCTTCTTACCTAGCCCTGTCAACTCTTCACGTGATCTTCACACTGATGAATAATTAACTCAGGTTAGCATCAGGGTTGCTGTTTTGGATTGATATGGCCTCATCATGTTACATGTATGGAAGCCTTAATTTTAGCCCGGTATTTCTCTCGCTCTGAGAAACGAACTTTTCATTCATTTGGTAGTATCTGCTGAAAATTAGACAGTTGCTTCGAAGCACTGTTGAAGACGACTGGTTTATTTCTCGTAAAGGATGCTTTATTCCAATCAAGCCTGATAAATAGCATCTTGCATAATGGTTTTCCATTTGCCTTTAACCAACACCAGGACGCCATGACGGTTTCCCCCCTAAAGCTGGTACCCTTTTTCGACACCTGGGTAGAGTGGGGTATTATGCTTGGGTTTTCCTTTATACCCAACGGAGAAAATCTCTGCAAAGCGCCGGGATTTGAACCCACGACACATTCTCGGAAGGGCGCGTTCTTTAGCACTCAACTACGACGAGCACGTAAACCGTTGGGGCTTCTACTTTCGGTTGTTCTCGATTAGCTGGAACCTACCAATTGCAAGAGTTCGTTTGAGATTTTTGTGGACCTCCTAGGCGAAGGGTCTTCACCGTGTTCAGCAGGACTCCAGCAGCGGGGCAAGCTCGATGTCACTGACGTGAGGGATAGTAATGATCTACGCGAGAGCCGCACGTTTCATTTTTGTCACTCACTCACTTGGCTGCAGCAGTGCTGCTACAGTTGCCAAGCAATGTTACTATTTGTTAGATTTAATAGCTTTAACTTACAAACATTTTTTCGAAGGATTCCATATCTCCATTCGAAATTTGACTTATGTTAAGTTTCGTTCGGAGCAGGATGATCTACAAGGTAATCAACATCTTGCATCATCGTGGGCTTATACGTCTTAAGGAGATCGTCCCAGGCCCCTGTCGGTCCGGTGAACTTGTTTGTTTTGTTGTACGAAAAAAACCCTTAGGTGGTGGACTATTCAGTCCTAAAATTTTATGGCGCTACGGACAATAGATCAGAGGGGACAAAAATCCTAAATTTTCGACCTCATTTCAACCCCACGTAAAAAGAATACAAAATGGGAAATGGATAATTTGAAATTTTACTTCTGTTAGAAATGTTCCAAGGATTCTAAAACTGTCTATTTTTGATCTAGCACAAAAACTCAATGAGGAGATACGGTTTGAAATTTCCATAAAAAATGAACTAAAAAACCAATACGTCCAATTTTTTTTAAAAAACTAAGGCCTGAATCAAAAACATGAATAGAAGAAATTGTGTTTCTTTTCAAAAGTTACATTTTATAGTCAAATTTCATAAGAATCAGACTGAAAATAAAAAATTTCATTTAGGAAAAAAGATAATTTTTTTTGGTTTGGAAATCACAATTCAGAGTGTGAATATGAAGTTATTGTATGGAAATTATCGAAACAAAAATTAAAACTACATTCAATTACATAAATTGTCCATTATATTACACCTCAACAAAAAATTTTGATATGGCTTATACCCTAGCCATGTGCTAGTGCTCGCGATAGCCATGTGCTAGAGGTTCTGCCGCCGTGCGGCAGAGACCCGGGTTCGAAACTCGGCGCTGGCGGTGGCGATTTTCTCTGATGGGTATAGGAGAAAAATTCCAAGCACAATACCCCACTCTACCCAGGTGTCTGAAATGGGTACCGGTCTTGACCGGGGGAAAGCGTCATGGCGTCCTGGCGTTAGTTATAAGGCATTTGAAAATCCAATGTATAAGGTGATATGTATCAGGCTTGAATTGGAAATAAAGCATCCGTAGATGCCTTCATTATTATTATAACAAATAACTTTCCACATTCAAACCGTATCTACTCATTGAGTTTTGATGCTAGAACAAAACCAAAGACAGTTTTAGAATCCTAGGAACATTTCTAACAAAAAATATAGGCTTTTTTCATATTTAAGAAAAAAAATATGTTGAGCTCTAAACCCAAAAATAATTTTTTGTGATGTAATAAAAAAATATCGCATATCACAAAAAATTCAAATGTTAAAATTTTCCTTCATTTTCTTGTAAGAAATGCTTCAAGGATTTTAAAAATGCCTTTGGTTTTGTTCTAGCATCAAAACTCAATGAGGAGATACGTCTTGAAATATACATAAAAATGTACCAAAAAACTAATTTTCCGTAAAAAAACTAAGGCCTAAATCGAAAAAATTTCATGAGTAAAAAAGTTTACTTTCAAAAAATACATATACTGGCCAATTTTCAAACGAATCGGACGAAAAAAGTTGAAAAATTGGGACGATCTCCTAATCTCATTTGCGTGGATTCTCCACACATTCAATGGAGGCAGGGAACAGAATCGAGGTCTTGACCAAATCCTGAATATCTTGAGTCTGTTCCCTAAATCGTTCCAAATCCTGGGTGCGAGAGAACCAAGCAGTCTCTCTTCTCTGTTTTTACACGCAATAACCCCCCTTCGCAACACGGCTATTTCCTCTATCAACTAAGATGGCTGATGTTTTGGTAGATTTTACGTTAACAACTTGCCATGACTAACTTTTCCGGTGTTCACAAAGGAGTGTGTATCATTTCAGATGTAAAGTGAAGTAAAGTGTATTTTTTATCGTTTTCAGTATAATACTAAAATTGAAACCTGAATGGATGACACACTGAAAGTCAGAAAATAAACATCACGGAATATTTAAACGTTCAACCAAGTGGAAGATTACTGCAGTCTATGAACATAAATTCCATTCGCACTCGTATTTTGCATGCAAAGATCGACCCACAGAAAATATAACTGCATGCTTCTTCATCAAAATACACGTCCAAAAATCTAGTAGTCAACTGTACGCCTTACACTCAGTAATCAGAAAAAAACTGGTGCTCACTGTAAATTCTCTCCCATTGATTGGGAGAATCATTGCTAGAAATGGGGAGAGGGTAAACAGATATCAGCAGTAAATTACTCAACGAGGTATACAAGTATTAAGAAAATTAACGATTAATTTAAACCAGCGATTTTCAAGCGTCACTTACATGTAGAATAAAGGCGCAGTTTTGAGGTAGGAAACGAAAACTTGGTGGAGGAAACTATTTCATAAAATGAATTTTTCGTTGATCATGAGTCATATTATTTTGTGACACAAAGAAGTACCTTTGTTCAGCATCTATTCATGAGTACTGCACCATCAGGCAATTCAGCTTGCTTATGGGATATGCGAAAGTAAACAACTTCGAGATTTTTATTTTTAATTTATTACTTCCTAGCGAATGCTAACACATGTTGACACATACATATTCTTCCTATCTTTCTTCTGCATTGCTAGGATTGGTTCCTAAGTCTGCAACAGCTGGAAGAAAACAAGAGTTCAAACATTTATAGTGGCGGCAGAAAGTTCAACTTACTGTAAATCACATTGGGTTCCATGAAAAAGAGAGCATTCAACAGTCTAATTCAGAATTTTAGGTTACGGCCTGAAACAGTTGATAAAACCGCAAAATATAACGCAGAATTGTAATGAAAAAATTTTAGTTCTTTTCCTGAAGACTCAAGTTCTATAATGTCTAAGCATGAAGTATTTCTTTCTGGGGGAAAAATGCTTCATCAGAAGTTGTCTTTCACCACTATGCTTTAACTGGGAACAAACAGTTACACAGGGTGTTTCAGAACAAGAGGTACAAAATTGCACGCCAAGTAGCAAATGGCGAAATAAACACTTTTTCTTCAATGAAATTTTCCCCGAAAAAATCGGAGTTTTAAGATATCAGCTGTTTATTGATTTACAAGATAAAATGTGATGAAACAATTACTCATTATATTTGTTTTGAATTTACTTTACAAAAAATGTTGAAAATGTGTTTCACTTACACACATCAATGCACTTTTCAAATCTTAGCCTTAACGACTGCCAGATATTAGAAAACAGGTTGTTTTTTTAGAAATCTCACCCGTGGCCTCTGCAATTCTGGCCACGAGATCTTCCTCAGATTCAATGGAAGTAGCATGAACCTTCTTGCTAAAACTTGTTTACCAAATATCACTAAAGTGTCGTTTTATTATTGTAAACTCTTATAGAATGGAAATGTTTTTAACGTAAATTTCGTAATTGTGTAATTAAATTTCTTCCTTGAAAACACTAAGCAGCTAACACCTTAAAAACGCATTTTTTGAGAAAATTTCACAGGCGAAAAAGTGTTTATTTGGTCATTTTTTACATGGCGTGCAACTTTGTGTCTTTTGTCCTGAAGCACCCTGTATATACAGTACAACGAAACATAAAGTTGTCCGTGTGATTCCCTTGAATCCGATTCGTTTTGTTCACTGAATTAACCATATAACTGAGAACCTGATTGATTGTAGCTTATAAACTGTTGATTAAGATCTATAAAGTGGCTAATTTCAAATCTTTTAGACCAAAGATTTCACCACTCGTTTCATCAGAGTAAATTTGATGGCCCTGTTCATGTCGGTGAGCTGCTGCGTTGTTCATCGCCAGCGATGCCTGATGTACTCATGTGCATGATCTGCCACTTGACATAAAGACCTAAGTGACTGGAAGTGAAGTAATTGGGATGCGGGGTGAATAATGGGTGCTGAATAATTGAAATGAATGAGGTAAAGGAATGAGACAATATCCAAATTAAACTATTGCTGGTGAGGGAATATTATCGGAGATTTTCATTATTATGCTTATGAAAATATTTCTGAAGCCGCTAGTCAATTCCACGGTAATGCACGGGACTTTGATTTAATTCTGGGATTAAATTTCATAAATGAATATCACAAAGACAGAATTTATGTGCGCAAATTTATTTTGTTAAATCTCAATCTAGACACTTGGGAACTGGATAAGTGACGTTAGCTGTGATATTACAAAGGCAAAGGATATATTTGTATATCCAGCGAATCAAAGTCTACCCCGCTGTAAAAAGGCAATTGTTGTTTGATGGAATTAGCCTCTGTCACATTTGTTGTTACGGAAAGCCGTTGTGTTGTGTGCGCACAAAAATATAAAACCATATCAAGATCAATCGATGGAGCGTGGATGTCAATAGACTCAACATGCGGATACAAATGACCATAATTACCCACCGCCTCTTGGTCGCATATTGGTATATTTTTAAGGCAGAGTTTCTTAAGATTCTTAAATCTCTTCAGTCCGGATGAATAATGTGTAGCGAAGCCACGAAATTCTACCTCAGAGTCATAACTTTCATAATTAACACATTCGCTAGTATGCTTTATTTCGAGGTAACATATTTTAGGGCACGCCCTTGCAAGCGTATGCATGGACCTTTTGTCAAGGAATTTAGGCGCTACTAGCGTGAGGTGAGTGAGGTTATGACAGAGCGACACGACATCAGACAAGAATTTGCGAGAGGGTCTAGTGCATGTCAGTCTCTTGATGAAGTTTCTATTCACCCGTACTGCTGCCGTGCACAAATCTAACTTGTTTTCTTCACACGAACTGAACTCCACAGTTTGCCAGAGCGTTGCATCGTGTCCTATATTTTTGAACCTCTCGCATGCATGTTGAACACTGAGAAGATCAGTCGTTGACAGCGAGGAAAATATTTTGAGAAGAAGCTCTTCCGGCAAATGGCATAAATAGCTGCAGCCTTCTTGATCATCTTGCACTTGGGGATTAGTGTTCATCATGACTTGTGTTGAGGATATCTGAAAAATATTTATGTGAGAAGAATAATGCACTTGCACCAGAAAGAATTGCTTAAGTTATTATAGACAAATTCGCCAAATAATCACATAATTGTAATATCGTTTGCAATTTTTGCACCTTACAAGAAGGAAATACAATGTACGAGACATGAGGACTGAAACGCAATCTCATAGCTTCAAATCCTGTTTTCTCCTTAGTCTGAATTAAATCAAGTTTTTTGCTTTAAATGTGGCACATACCCGATTTTTTAGGGATATATTATGTAAAAAATGAAAAGAAAAGAAACAGTAAAATGACTTGTTTAGTGGTTTGGATTGATTCTCTCTTATTCAGCGTTAAGCTACAAAGCCTGAAAACAGTAGAGAATAAAACGCGGATTTCCACGATCTCAAATTGTTTGGCTTGACTGGGCGAGAAAGAATTTCAATAAAGGAAAAAAGTGACTATTTGTTCACATGACGTACATTATTAAATCAACTTACATAGCCTAACATGCAATAAGCTTTGACAGAATAAGGTTTATGATGGTTGACTGAAGATACGAAATAAAACATTAGAATTTTAAAATACGAGGGTTCATGCACACACAAAAACTTGCAAGGTACTTGAGAATGTATTCAAATATTTACTGTAACTGCCTCGACAAATTAATTCAACGTGGGGAAGGTTCAGAAAAGTCCACGGATGAAGCAAAACTTGTCAACGCAACCATTTAGTTATTACCTGATTTTTCCTGCAAGAGAAAAGTCTAGTTAGCACAAAGGTAATACAAAAATAAACAGTTTTTAGAGGTTGCAAATCTAAAGGTGATGCAGAGTGCAAATTAGAAAATAAGGACGCAAAATTGGGGCAGGACTGCATCACTGGCACGAAAAACCTAGCTCAGTGAACACGGGTAATACTTCAGCGGCTCAGCCAACACATAAATTATGAGCGAGTCTTAGTACAATTTTCATAAGTGCATCCTAATGGCACACTCAGATATAAGCAGTCAACCTAATGAGGCACTCATAAAATACTAAGGTCGGGCAGTACTCTACGCACTGATGTTCAACCAGGTAGACGCTGAACTGAAGTTAGACGGCAATTCCTATACAAACAATGCTTGATAACTTGAGTTGTTTCTGACTCACATGACCAGTAACAAAGTTCTATTAACTCTACAGAACCACCTGGACATAGTTATAACACATACATCTACAAAGGTGGTCAACAGGTGAACTAGGGGGCATACTTCGACACATCAGCACAAGCAAATAGTTACCTAACAGGCATTAACACATAATCAACTAGGCAATATTACATATTCCGCAGTCAAGTAAAAATCACTAAAATAAAATTAGGTAAATATGTCACACCTTTTAGACTGGTAAAATAGCAAGTCTAGTGAGGAATTACATAGCTCCAGAGTCCAGAAAACAGAGCTTAAATCCACTAACATTAGCTGTGAATGATAGCAAGAATTTATACAACACAATGTGCATATATCAAATTAACAACTGAGCCCAATGAATCCAGCAAATGAAAATAGCACTGCCAAGCAAAGATCAAAATAAGGCTCAATGATTTACTCATACAAAATGAATGAGTTAGCAAGGGAGTCTCACAACACTGAACAACACAGATCATGACTGGCTTGACAATTAGAACAATGTGTTTAAAACTGTTAGCAAGAGAGTTATATAACATTGACACCATGAATGAAGAATCACTAATGTAAGTGGAGTTGTAGGGGCAAACGTTAGGAGACTGCTGCATCACAAATTACATTCCACTATCACTTGAAGTCTTCAGCTTTCCTTGGATCTAAGGATTCACTGTCTAGTTGAATACACAATACAGACATCTCTAGACACAATGAAACACTTTGCAAATTTAACTTAATATTTAGCACTTGTTACTTACATTTCCTTCTCTGGAGTCTACCCACTACACTCAAACGGTTCTTTCACATGACTGGCGGCATCTGCTCCGCTCGACGAGTTTATATACACAATGTTCCGGAAGCAAGCGCTTCCGGAAAACGAGCGAGCTTGCGGTATGGTTCTTTCGAGTTTCGAAGGTATAAATTTTCTATCACTATTTGAAAATATTAATTTCCTAAATAACTGCGAAGGCAGCACATTCATAAAAATGATTTCAAAAAAATTTAATTACTGTTTAAAATTACTGTTGTTCACAAATCCTCAAGATTTTAAACGTTTCTTGGTCAATGTCCAGCGTGATGCAATCAAAGGCTATGAAAGAAAAGAAAGAAAGAAAAAACTTTATTTCCAATAGAGATTGTACAATATTACAATCATTGGTTTTTAAATATCTTAAAATTAATACACTTAGATGATACACACACACGAGTATAGAAAAACTCGTGTCACTAGTCGAAAATAAATGATTGAGGGCAATGTACTCCTAATCTTGCTTAATCTACATTTGACAATACATGTAATGATAATTATAAGAGATAACGCAAATTCATGGACGATGCATTTTCATTGTGGGTTGAAAACACTTTTGACAGTTTACATGTACATGACATAAAACTTCGCAATTATTGATGCCAGGAAATAATATATGAATCGCTTGTTTCGGCAAATGTTCAAAAGTGTCATTTTAAGGAAGCATGAAAAAAATATATAAATACAAATCCATATACATATATATACGTATATATATATATATACATACATACACACACACATACAGATATATATATATATGTACGCATAAGCATGAGGACCAAGAAGATTATAAGTTTTGTATTTCTAATTCAACAATTTTAACATAACGGTCGTTAGTTAATAAGCATTTTATTTAAATATAAATGGATGATCGCACAACAAATGTATAGTTTGTACATGAATGCTTTACAATAATAAAGAGATGACGAGTTAGGTAATGTTACAAGTTGAGAGTGAACAGAAAATGACCATTATCTCTAGTAAAATGCTAGTTGTCAGTCTAGTACACACATATGTGCACACATACATGTAAATATATACACATATATGTACACATAAGCATGAGGACCAAGAAGATTATAAGTTTTTTATTTCTGATTCAACAATTTTAACATACCGGTCATTAGTTAATAAGCATTTTATTTAAATATAAATGGATGATCGCAGAACAAATGTATAGTTTGTACATGAATATGAAAGTTTCATTCCCAAGAATCACTAGAGGAACCCGTTTAAGAACGTTTTACACGAATGACATTCTGCTCTCTGATGCGTTATTGTTGAATTATTGAGCTTTGAAGTTATGGGTAAAATCGCTTTCCCGCGCAAAATGTGGAACACAAAGTACGAACAGGTGGGTCAGGAAGAGCAAAGTTCGGTTCACGAGGTGTTCAAGTTTTCGCCAGAACTTCGTAGAAATAAAAGAATGATAGAAATTGTTAATAAAATAATAAGAAATATTATTATCAGTTAATAACACAAAAAAGTTAACGTACAATTTCTCGTATTTGGTGATTTTGACGTTTTTTTAGTCGTCATTATTACGTCGTCACCTATACAGTCAGCTCATAGATGGCGCCACGTAATACCGTCACCTTTACAGTCAGCTCACAGATGGCGCCACTTGGTACGGCCGCCGCTATCATGGGTTGCTTTATGGGTTGACCTTTATGGGTTGCTTTCAACCTTTATTTATAATTTTCACTAGAAGAACTGTGGCTACCCCTCACGACCCAACGTCGAATAATTCTAAAATAACGCATCAGAGAGCAGAATGTCATTCATGTAAAACGTTCTTAAATGGGTTCCTTTAGTGATTCTTTGGAATAAAGTTCCCATTTTCTTTGATTGCATCACGCCGAACATTGACCCGTTTTTTGAGCAAGGATCTTCGTGGATTGGAGAAAATTGTTATCCATTACAAAGAAACCTTCGTTGCAGAAGGTCACCTCACACTGTACCATATTCTATCGAAGGTTCGAGTTTTGAAATTTATTTCATTTTTCTGATTTTTTGTCACACCACGGTCTTAATTAGTTTGGCAATCTTTATAAATTTCTTATTTTTGAAACGTTTTCTTCAAGAATTTCTTAAGAAGAAAGTTCAAAAAACTTTTGCGAGCTGAGACATGTTTTCTTTGCGTAATTATTAATTGTTAAATAATGTCGAAAAAAAATTGAGAGTGAACATTTTTTTATTTACGTCAGCAAACACTAAGGAAATAGCGGATAGACTCACGCTATTTCCTTGTCGCTTGCTGACATAAATAAAAAAAATGTTCGCTTCCAATTTCTTTTCAACATTATTTTATATTCAATAATCAAAAATCTAACGTCAGTTCGGATACGTTAGTGACACCTTTGAATGTTTTCTATCTGGTGCCATTCAGATAGATGTGTGCAATAGTTAGTGCGTGATAGCAAAGTATGTGTCGTTCCCTTTCATTTGAACTCCATAAGCAGCAACTTTTCATCGACTCCCATGCCGCTGATTTTAGTTATCTTTTTGAAGTACCGCAGTTCATAAGCTCATAAACGCAACATTTTGTGAATGAAAAATCAGAAGAAGCCTCAAAACACGACAAAATGTAGTTCTTACGCAACCAATTGCTACAGTGTGAATGTTTGTGCGTCTTTTAACCTCGAATAATCTTTTCATCATCACAGATTCTCAAAGCATGATCTTCTCCCAGCATTTCCCAACAAAATAATTCATGTAAATTTTTACGACCAAAATCATCTATAGGATTATTAGACATCTGATTATAAATCAATTGCATTGACGTAGACGATGCATTTCAATCTTTCTTTTTCAACATTTTGTTCAGACTTTAAAACGACTATTATCTTACACAAGAATTTTAATTATGGATCTTTATGAAATGACATTTGAAGTATAATTTTATTGTCTTTATATATCAAGTTTATCGGAAACGAAATGTTTTCTTTTCAACTGTGAATTTAGGGCACAAAACTGTACCACAACTTATCATGGTCAGATGCAGCACACAAGACCGGAGTTGGTCGTTGTGAGAACGTTTTAAGAAAGTTTAATGCAAGCAGGTGATTAGTTAATTGAAAAAACCTTATAGTTAGAATTGTAGCTACAAGTACACAAGCAGGTGGTAGAACCATAAGAGAAGAATTTCACGGGCACACTATGAAAATTTGTAGACCCAATAAAACCCCTGAGATAGAGATGGCATATTGAATTTTATTTAGAACATTCGGACAATAGCAAAGTTTTGAAATACAACATTTCGATCTTATAAAACGAAACATTAATGATTTAACAGCAAAGTCGCTTGTCATGATTAGAGAACAATGGGATAGACTATGAACACCAAATACATCAGAGCCTGAGAAATACTGCGATATTGGCATAATATGACGTGATCTTTTCACCGCTCATGGCTCTGATGCTATCAATTTTCTCAAAGGAATACGGAACAGGCTATGTGGGGCGTCATTTAGGAAAGGAATCCAATTCCTCATGCACCACGTTTCCTCATAGTCTAAAATGCTGGATGTTCCAATAGGACAACCATGCTGAACACACAGCAGGTGTAACCCGCAAGCGGTTAAATCAAATTACAATTGATATTCCTTTGTAACTGTGCCTAATGCTGAATATTAAAGGTTCAAAATTCTTCGAGGAACATTGAAGAATCAGAGCAAAAAAGTGAGAAGAATCTTGCGCTGTTGAACAGGTCTAGATAGAAGAGTGAATAATCATATTGAAACAAAGTTGCGAACGTTTAATGTCAACAAATGGAAACCGCGTATTCTAGCAGTGATGAAGTGATTTGGTGACAAATTTAATGCAAATATTAATTTTATATTGAAGTACAGTATTAAACGTTTATTCACTGAAATTTTACACCTTAAAAATTCTCAACGTATTATTTCACCAAATAAAGTTCTTAAATATCCTGTTAAAGTGATATATGGGTCTTATTCGGGTTCGGCAAATGTTAAAACAAAAAGATTATTGCTTATCATTTTACTATAAATACTCTATTGCCAAAATTCTATGTAGCACAGTCAGTCTAAAAAGACAAATTTTAAATGTTTTGCACATCATTTTCAGGCTGAGACATACATGTCGATACATGTTCCTAATTATTCGTAAATTCTTCTACATTCAAATTAAATAAATATAACTTTTCCCTGCACAGTGAAGGTATCTTTTAATGTGACTAAATTTTTATATTTTAATCATAACTATTTTTCTATATTGCAAAGAGGTATCACCATTTCTTATATTCAACAGCAGTATATAAAACATGGAAAACTAAAGCGGAAAATATTCGAAAATGTACGCTCATGTTATCGTGAAGACAACTATTATCGAATGATCTATTTTAATAGGCACCGTGAGATTTGAGCTCAAATATTTTTATAGTTCTCGTGTCAAATATTATGGTTCTTTGGAGACCCAAATACACATAGTTTTCGAGTCTCAGTGACAGTTACTTTCTCAAAAGAAAGAACTAACGGACAATGATTATTTAGTTCTTCTGGAAATAATAAAATGACGATATGATATGCGTAACACTGAGTTATACCGAATATAAATGAGACTATTGCCACTCTGTTATATCTCTCACATGTGTATCAAGATCAAATTAATTAATGAGAAAAACATTGAACAGCAGCAACAATACCTAATGTTCGACATTGCAGAAGCTCAGAAAATTTACAAACTGAAAGAAAAAATTGATTTAATTCATTAAATTGAATCCCATATTTATCCTTACGTTAATTTTTGACAGGGAATTGAGGTATGCCTTTGTCTAAGTTATTTACCCTGGAATACTTTGTTTTCGAAATTGCAAATTAGCACAGACTGATTTCTTAATTTGACGTATTTTCGCGACTTGAAATGGGCTTCCGAGAGAGGTAAATTTGCTGGATTTTTTGTAAATTTGATGTTGTCCATATATTTCAGAGTGATTTTTTTTTAAAATGCTAAATTCTGAACATAATGGACTAGAAAAGCTAGTTGTGTCATTCAAAAAATTATAAATACCGAGTTTGGAAGTGAATAATTAGTAGCACATCAATTAACTGTGCAATAGCTATTACAATGAAAAACTCAAATAAGAGGGGAAGTCTGTACATTTCAGTAGAAGGGATATAAATCTTCAGTACGTGAATGCCCTTAACGAATGTAAAATGCTACTTAATCATAATTCTGTATCGATGTTTATTGAAGTGATTACACTATTGCAATTTTGTTCGATTTTTGGTTGAGCTTGATAATACTGTATCGAGCAGAACGTGACGTCGAATGAACCAATTCATCATCCTCCATCTTCACTAAATTTTTCCCCAACATTTTTGCAGTCATATCCTATTCCTCTGTGACCTAACTGAACAAGCTAATATTCGAATCAGTTGTTAAAAATGCTCATCCCAATGCAGGTTCAGGCGAAGTAAATCTTTCGTCGGAATTGATCTAGTACTTCCTTGAGAACCCATCCAGCCAAGCATATACGTAAATAACGGAAATAAATAGTTAAAGTAGAATAAACAAAGTAAAGGGCCTTATCCAAAAACAGCGACAGAATTCTTCACTATGATTGGTGGAAATCAAGCTAGGAAACAGCAAAGCGGTTGAACCTACATCGAGGGCTATTATTTTACAACATCCATTTTAGGTAAAATGACAAAAACTCACGATCTCAGATCAGCACGAATGGCTACAAAATGGAGATTCAACTTTTGCCATTTGGTAGTGATCAATTCAAGTAATTTAAAATGTATTTTTTAGTTACTTCTTTTACTGTTTATTGGAACAATAAATTTCAAATTCACGTTTACAATCACTCTCTACACACAGCTTTTCTTGGTGATATTTATTAACTGTGGCAGTATAAGGTATACGTATTACAGTTGTTTTATATTATGTTTTCTGCTATAGAAATGTTAGAGAAAATGTATTTTGAAATAAGTTTTGAGATTGACACACGACATTCAGAACGGTGGGCTGTCCTGGCAAATTCATATACGAATTAGACAAACGAACGGCCCATGTGATCATCAAATGATTCAAATCTGTTGTAGGGGAAGTAGGCTTGCGTTCATTTGCAGTTAGATCAATACTGCACCTGCAAACATGCAGTCACGGTGCGCGAACAAACGTGCAATACCAAGTTTCAACGCGCCCTTTTCCGAGTAGCTGTTAGAGCTAAATTCAGCTAAGAAAAGTCGTCTTCCACAAAAGACCTGACTTAAAAAATATTGCATGAATACAAAGTGATTTAAATTTATCATCTATTACACGAAGTTATGATTAGTCGAGACAAACTTACCAATTAAAATAAGTCACTTACATCGGCAAGAAGATGTGAAGTCCTTTTCCCAACACTCATGCGACGGAATGACACGTAAGCTCTGGAGCGAGGAAGTTGGGAAGAATTCCAGCCTGCGAGGAAAATTCACAGTTAGATGAGGAATGTTCACGCTATCATGGAGCAAGTTATCAGAGTAATTCTCATTTGAACACAATTAAATTTCAAAATATTTCCGACAATGGTCGTCTCATCTGAGGCAGAGTCAAGCACTTTAAAAGATGTTTTCAAACCTTTTATCCTAATCATGAAATTCAGATCTTCCTGAAACCTTTTTTAAGCATTTCTTAAACTTAAAGGGCTCTAAACGCTCGTCGGAAGCTTCCAAGTTTTTGTTTACAAAATTCCTATTTCCTTTCAATCTCGGGAACACGTTTTCACTGCCATCTAAATATGTACAAGTGCTTTTTACGTACTTTGAGTCTTGCAGGACAGGCAATTAATCCTCTCCTCTACTAAATATTTTGCTACATTTATGGTACTCACACTCAATTCAAAAAGCTCAAGTATTTCTGAAACTTTCCAACCCATTTCAGCGGGATCTGACATATTATTCGAAGACTCGTTATTAGCTTTTCAATGCTAAAATACACCGAAATATTTCGTTCGTGATTCAAAGAAGATAGAAGCTAGTTCATTTTTCAAATATTTTCATTTACTGACGTTAATTTTCTCTTAAGGTGGATTGAATTTCACCCGATGAAATTGACCTGAGAACAGCCTAAAGAGACTGACACAGGAGTGTTGAACCTCGCAATGCTCAAAAGCTCAAATAACAACTAAAAAAAAAAACTAAAGCAACCTACCGCATGTGATAGTAGAGGCTGCATTTCTTTCCAATACAGTCACTACCTTAGCATCATAAAATACATAAGATCATCATAAATAATTATTCTCCAATTCTTCTAGTCACTGAAAACCCATTATGAGATATTTCAAAAAAAAAAAAATAAACCGAATTACAATGCATGAACTTGGTGGCGCTGAAGTCAATACGGGAAAGTAAATTCATAGGTACAGAACTCGACACAACATAAATAGATCCACCATGAGGTATATAATGAATGATATTCAGCTCAATATATTGCTCAAGCTTTGTGTCCGAAGGTTTTCTCACTCTGTGTCTCCCAAATTCGTCTACGCCTCTGCTAGCACCTCACGTGTTTCAGATAAGCCACAAATACTCTTCACTTTTCTGTTCCCTTCGTTCGACCGAATGTAGGCATCATGTGATTAATAGGCAATATAAACCATGATTAATTTATACAAAACTTCATACACTCACCCAACATGTATGACATTCATAAAATTAAATATATTAGATTAACATTTTCTAGGCGTATTTGCTGGGCATATGATGAATTTGTGGAAGCTTCCTATCAATCATGTTTAATGCCACTATTGAAGCGTAAGACTGCTGACTTTTTCTACAAAAGAAATGAGACTTGCACAAGAATTAACAGTTGACAACAGAACCGTCTTCCAACAGTAGCCAAATGTTTTCAACCCGTTTGAAGTAGATACTAATTAAAGGTTGTAGGGAGAACAATTTCATTCCTTTCAATTTTGACGACGATCTGAATAATACTTTGTAAGGTCGAATTTGAAAAAAGGAGGAGAACACCGCATATTAGACAGCTTTCCTAGTTTAAAAATCATACACAACTTAATGAAACTTATGCGCAGACTGCTATTTTTAATTGCGAGTAGCAAAATGTACTGCTTTGTCTTTCACGACGGGCTAAGACACATTAACTTCGATAGAAAGGTTTTTTTTTCGAATATTCTGCCCACCATACAATTTACACTCAAAGATATTTATCTTGTTTTGCTGTTGAATTTTTAACTTACAAATGTAATATCATTTCGTGTTATTATCTGAAGCTTTAATAAGGCATGAAGTATTCCCAGTATTCAGATTTCACAAGTGAATGTGTCAAAATACAGATTATTCATTAGTATGAAATTCAATCTTAAATTTGAAGGAGCCACGGTAACCCACTTATCGTTTAATTAACAGAACTATACTAACATATAAAAAAATTAATCTTCCAAACAGCTTTTTGAGAGATCGAGCACTGAAGATAAAAGCACCCCTAAAACACTTATTTTAGTTGATAGCAACAGCTACATACAAAAATTAAATCATACTTGGTGATCACACATGGTTCCCACACAACCAACACAAATACGTTTGGATCCACGTGGCGCAGCTTCTGGCAGGTATGGACCGTCAGTCCAGTGACTAGGAAACAATGATTCTACTCAGGCAACTATTTAAACATCAGAGTAAAAGAAAAACTACAGCCAATGTTTTAACAAAGGAGTTAACCTTCAAGTACCCTGAACACAAATCTGTATTCGCTGAGCGCTGCTATGAAGCGTACACCCACCTTCGTTGAAGCGATGGTACTAAATGGCGGCTGAGAAATGCGTGTCGTAGGCCTAGTGCACGGTATGCTGTAGAGAGTCCCCCGAGTTGCCAAAGACCACCATACGAAGCTTCCCGAAGTCACTGAGAGTAATTTTTATAATGGGTTAGGCGAATTTGGACTTGTCTTTGCTTCCAAGGAACCTCATGGTGATATTCCTGACTGGAAAAAGTTATTCAAATCTTCTCATAGTTACAATTCTTTAGCATCATTCTACTCTAGATCAAATCGTTAGAAATAAATGATTTCATACATTATATTGAACATATGTTCTAAATCATTTTAAATGTATATGTGATGCCTGCGCAACACTTTAACAATTTCGAAAAATTAAATTTTCAAATTTTAAATTTTGATTTTCGGGTTTGGACTGTAACCATCAGACAGCAAGCACACTCGCTCCCGAAACTTTAGGTATTTTTAGACTTGGCGAGCGGTGCAGATGCTGCCAGTTATCATGCAGTTTGTAGTTAATAAAATGTGTTGCTCTGTGCTAGAAATGTAAGTAACTAGTGTTAAACATTGAGTAAGTTTTGGAGGTAAAATCCAGTGATTCTTGCATAAACTTAACTTTGTGGAAACACAACGGCAAGATTTTTCCTTGGTGTTTAGAGATATATTTTGTCTTGTGCATTCGCTGGCGAGTTAACCTAATTTCGATACCTAAAAGAATTATTGGACACTTCAAAGTAGCCCAGCTATTTGTACTGAGCACCTCCTCAATTCTCGTTACCTTTGTATTCTGCCTCCTGTGACTGACAAGCGGTTGAGAAATGCTACTCAGGCCAGAGGAGAGTCCCATGAGCTGCCTAAGACCACCACACGAAGTTTCCCGGTCACTAAGAGTACGCAAATTTGATAATTTGATAAACTAAACTAACTCA
This sequence comes from Morinoia aosen, assembly GCA_030386875.1. Lineage (NCBI taxonomy): Eukaryota > Metazoa > Arthropoda > Malacostraca > Amphipoda > Talitridae > Morinoia > Morinoia aosen. The sequence goes on from CM059580.1 coordinate 39,965,602, forward strand.
GATAATTTTCAGAAATATCGTTAAAACTTTTAAAAAGTTACATAAAGTAACTCATTAGCTTACAATTATTTTGCATCAGTGTTCCCTGGTTCAAACATTCCAAGAACTTTATAATTTCAAGGAATATACGAAGCGAATTTTTTCATTCACTTAGATGTATCATTCGCTTTTAATGTATAGGTATTAGAGCCATCCTGATACAGCTTTCTCCTGCGTTAAATGCAGCATATATTTGAAGCATCAGAACCCTAACTATTTATTCACTTGCATTTATTTATTTTTCATTTATTTATTTTAGTATTCTGAAGGACCATAAAGTTATTACTTAAATGTCAAATGTAGTGAGTGATGGACTCAAATGAGCATAGAAATTGAACCTCTGATCTTTTAAAAAATGATGCATTATTCTAATCAATCACGCCTGATACATATCACCTTGTAGATTGATTTTTCCACTGCCTTATTATTAACTCCAGGACGCCATGACGGTTGCCCCCGTCAAGCCGGTACCCATTTCAAATACCTGGGTTGTGTGGGCTGTTGAGCTTGAGTTTTCCCTTTACCCAAAGGGGAAAATCGTTGCGCAGCGCCCAGAATCGAGTCCTCGACTTCTTCACGGAAGGGCGCATTCTTTCTTAACCACTAGGTTGTGCCGAGCATTAATAACATTGACTCTTAAGCAACTTAATTTAATTCTGAAGGAACTAAGCAGATCCTAAATCATAACTGGCTCTCAAATGTAAATTGTTAGCCGCTCAAATGATATTTTTCTGATGTATGGTTGGCAAACAAAATGATTTTTCCCTATCGTGCATGAGAAAATTGTTCTGGGACTGACTTAATAGCTGAAGTTAGGCTATAGGTACGTTTGACGTTAAATCAATTGTGAAATTTGCTTGTCAGTGAAAAATGCGTGCATAAAAAAAGCCATAATATGATAATTCAGAGGTCACGCTCTGATTAAAAAAATTTAACGACTGGTATGGGGACAAATTTATTGGAGTGAATAAATAGTTAGGGTTCTGATGCTTGAATAATATGCTGTATTTTACGAAGGGGAATGATGTATCGGGATGGAAATAATACCTATACATCAATAGTGAATGATGCACTATCAGTGAATGAAAACATTTGCTTAACATATTTTCTGAAATAATTAATATCTTGGAATGTCTGAACTAGCGTACACTGGTGTAAAAGAATTGTAAGCTAAGGAGATGCTTTGTATAACTTTTCACAGTTTTTACCAAGGTTCGGAATATTATCATGGGTATCATTGGGAGCAAAATCAAGCACAAAATTACCAAATTCATTGTAAGAATTACTCCCAGTGACATCTGGAAGTTTCGTATGGTGGTCTTTGGCTACTCGGGAGACTCTCCACTAGGCCTAGGTAGCGCATTTCACAACCGCGTGTCAATCACAGGAGGAAGAATAAAAATGTAACGAGAATTGAGGACGGGCTCAGTAGAAATAGCTGTGCTACTTTCAAGGCTCCAAGCCTCCAACAGTTCTTTTTAGATATCAAAATCCGGTATTACTCACCAGCTGAATCCACTAGACAAAATACATCTCTAAACACCAGGAAAAATCTTGCCGTTCTGTCTGCACAAGGTTAAATTTATGCAAAAATCATTTTATTTTACCTCCAAACCTCATTCAATATTTAACCCTAGTTACTTACATTTCTATCTCTGTAGCAACTCATTTTATTAAATACAAATTGCCAAATGTGACTTCGGGAACCTTCATATGGTGGGCTTTGGCAACTCGGGGGTACTCTCCATGAGGCTTATGTTAAACAGGGCTGCCAATGCTTGGGTTTTAACCCAAGATCTTGGGTTTTTACGATGTACCTTGGGTTCTTGGGTTTTGTTTTCGAATATGTTTATAATCTTGGGTTTTGAGCCTCATACTTCAATCATGGTGCACCGAAATTTCTCAAAGTCAAATTATTACGTACAAATGCCTTCTTTTTATTGCGCTTAAAGGTTTCGTTGGGCGATAGAAATGCGTTGCATGCCTGTAGCGTATGAACTCGTACCATAACCGTGACCTGTCACAAATCACAATCTGCTGAGCGCGCGCCACTGTGTCAAAAAAAACTGATTCGAGTGTGTGTGGCGTGTGCCAGTCGCGTTATTGCATTTGCTATGTGATTTTCGTTGGTGGTTTGATTTGAAAATTTGCATTTTTCGATTAAACTCAAATTTGAAAGGATTATCTTCTAATGAACTCTGTTCATTCAAATTAAAAAAGTGACTGAAGAAATTATGCCAGCAAAGAAGAGCTAATGGAATGCTCTGTGCTTCAAGGAAGAATGGGCCAGTGAAACGGAATAAAAAAAAAGTGGTTTGAGCATGACTGCAACGACGAAGACTCAGTTACCTACTGCAAGGCATGCAAAGTGAGTTTTTTAAGTGACACTAAAAAATAAAAATGAGTCTAGGTGGTTGAATAATATAAAGTTTCTTTTAGTCATGAAAAAATTTGCTGTTGCTAAAGGAAGCACGAGTATCAATCAATATCTTAAAAAGAGAACAACTGAAAGCCAACAAATAGCGAGGAATGAGATAAGGTTGCAGTCTATTTCGTAGCACATTATCTACCCTTTGCTAACATTGAGGTCAGTGAGCTTCCATTTCCTGATAGTAAAATGACCAAAAATCTGTCGATGAAGCGAACGAAACTTACCTAGGTAATTCTAGATGGAACAGCTTTTGATAAAATAAATATTAATCTCGCAAACATAAAATAGAGAAAAATGAAACACAGTTTATTTACAATAAAGATGGTACAAAAGTACCATCATTGGTGCTTAAAATATCTTGAAGTTAACACACTTAGATGATACACACATATGAGTACTGTAATACCCATGTTACTAGTCGAAATGAATGATTGAGGGCATTGTACTCCTAATGTTACTTAATCTACATTTGATGATTCATGTAATTATAATTATACATGAGTATATGTATTTTTTGTACCATACAAGGTGTTTTGTGCGAACATATATCAACTTATTGAAGAAAACTCAAAATAAATCGATTTTCACGAATGATAATTTGCCAAAAACTCCTTACTTTTCGAGTTCAAATGACTTAAAGAAACTTTAAAACTTAAAGTAGGATATGTAGCATTCGCTACAGAGCGTAGGAATTATAAATTTTCCCATTCGCACTTAAATAAAATAATTATTAGCATTAAAAATCTTACTCTAAATTATTATTAATTATTTTACATTTCTAATTTGTAATCATTGAAGTTTGTGTGTAAATACATGAGAGATAAAATAATCAATCGACATTTCGAGCTTTAGAGCAGCTGTCTGTGGCAACAGCCAAGCGCGTCGCTTGAACGCACTTGCCGAGTCACTCGCACCGTTGACTTTCTAGCGTGCGTACCGCTCTTACCTCAACGTCGTCACCAAAACGCCACCGACACACACATCTTTGCCCCCTGGGCCTTTGTTGGATTGGTTTTGGTCCTAAACTGGCTTTACCTAAACTGGCCTTACCTAAACTGGCCTTACCTAAACAGGCCTTACCTAAACTGGCCTTACCTAAACTGGCCTTACCTAAACTGGCCTTACTTGCCTGGCATCCACTCAATTAAATTGACACTACCAATCGTCTCGGGTCTCCCAAAAACTTATAAATTGGACCCCTAGAAATTCTAAACAAACCTACACAGTCGACTTCGTCAACTAGCCAGAGCCGCTTCGCCTGCACGGACTGCGAACCATCTTCAGCCGAGTCCTCCAGAAGAGCAAGATTTGGCGGTCCTTTTTCGGCTCTCCTCAAAATAAACTACAAACAAAAAGCTGAGTTCCCGAGTGCATTATTACCCTCTCTCCTGATTAATCAGATACTTATCGAGACTCACGTTTATGTTTGGCTTTACCCCACGGCCGAACTAAACACTGGTGACCCCAAAGATAAATAACACTGGTGAAAACCCAGAGTTTTAAAACTCCAAACCTTTCTTTAGAAACTTAAAAACTATTCAACTCGATAAGTGTTTGAGAGATTGTGAGAGAGGTTAATTTTGGCATATCATTGTAGTGATAAATTTCCCATGTCGTAGTCTTTGAGAATTTCTTTGGATTTTACCGTGTTAATGGAGATTCTCTGAGCAGCTCTAACAAAAATTTTTTTTCAGCGCTATCCTGTCTTTGTTTGTTTTATGTGCCTCAGTAGGTAGGGAAAATATTTTTCTCCTATCTTCGTGCTTTACGCTTATTTCTGACTACCGTAAAAATTCCCGTTTCCATTCTCTCTTTCCCTCCGTTTTTTTTCAACGTTATTGATCGTTTGAGTAGGTAGAAAAATTAATTTTTTCTCACTTGTTTTATTTTTGTGCCTACGCTAATTGCCGCATACCGCATAAAATTTTCGTTCCCAATTTCACATTTTCTCCTTCTGTTTCAACTTAATTTGAATGATTGTGTAGGGAAAGAAATAACGCAAACCCGTGTCACTTTAATTCCAAGTCATAGGCGTTGATTACGCAAATTGAAGGAGTTGCTAGCATGACTGAATCAGATAATGAAGATCGAGCCCGCACAAAACCCCTTAGTCTTCCTCCCTTCATTCCAGGGGATGCCCACACCTGGTTCAACCAGGTGGAGGCTATGTTTAGGTATCATAAAATAAGGGATGAAACTGACAAGTTTTATGCCCTCGTGTCCGCAGCTCCCACGAAATTATTAAACGATTCGAATCAATTGCTAGAAAACCCTCCCGATATTGATCCGTACGGCACCTTGAAAAGAAAGATATTGCAGAAGTTGCAGATGTCCGATGCGGACAAATTCAGAAGCCTTGTAGACGCCTCAGCAATCCCATCTGTCTCTGTCTCTCTCTCTCATACTTCGTTGGTTAAAGAGTTGCGAAAACTCGCGGCGGGTGTTGCCGTAGCTGAGGGATTTCTGAAAGAAGTATATATGACTAAGCTTCCTCACAATGTGCGTCCATTCCTATCGCTAGCAGGCCCTGATCAATCTTTAGAGAAGCTTGCAGAGTCCACTGAGACAGTGATGCGAAACCTAAACGTGTCACAAGCACCGCAGGTACACTGAGAAAAAATATAGGGTCATTTTGACACACTTAGGCGTGTCATACGTTTGTCACAAAACCGGCACACAATTGTGTGTCATGGAGGCGACATGACACACTTAAGTGTGTTACATGACACACTTAGGGCCGTCATGACACACCTAGGGGAAATCTACGGAACCTAAAACATAGATTTAACTTACTCCTACCATACCCCTCTGACTCGCCCGTGGATCAAGAAAAATGGTTATACAGGATTATTGAACTACGAGTATTTGAGGCTTATGGTGTATCAACTCTTGACTTTCAAATTTAAAATTATCACTTTATTTCCACAGAACAAAATCAGTTCTTAAATTGCATACCGTAGTGTAGAGAAACTTCAAAAATTTATTGAGTAGAACAGATTAATTGAAATCAGCAAATAAATTGGGAACATCTTCAATAACTTCTCCACAACAATGTTAAATGTATATTAACACGATATATGAGCTTGAATCACTGTGACGGTTACAATACCTATACATTCATCGAATGAAGAAAGCCCTGAATTTAAACGAATTGTATTCTAAATAACTAAGAACTTTCACGCTCTAAAAATAGGCTTCAACATGACCACATCCTTCATTCATTCAAATAAAAACAGCATCAGTTCAGTTCGCCCATTTTATTCAACACTGAAATACACATTTTCTCGGTATTTATTTCTCAGAAAATTAATAGTTTAGGTCTTAAACAGTAAAAAAGGTGAAACAAATTCAGCACTAAATGTTTATCTACTTAGAACTGGAAGTGAAAAAAATTATTCAACATTTAGGATAAATTCTGTGTACATCTGTGAGAACTTTTCCGCATGCGTAATCAAGAAAGGTCCTAACAATTAAAACATATTTTTTCAATTTTAATTTCATATTTAACAAGAAACGTAAAGGTCTCACGCTATAGTACAAGAATTCTCTATTTTGAAACAAAAAGTCCCCAAAACACAAGTCACACAAGTAACATTCTACTTTCTCGCAATACCTTTAGAAATGTTAAATCGCATTTTAAAATATTTTTCTATCAATCACAGATCAAGTTAATGAATAGTATTTTATTATAGGACTCTAAGTGAAATAAAAAAATTCTGCTCTGTACTCATTTCCAGGTGAACCTAGAAATATTCATACGGAAAGAAATAATTTAGTTCTGCTATTAGTTTCATAATTAATTTAAGTTCTTGTAAAATAACGCATGTCTTAAGCAAAGGTGAAAAGATTTCATTGTGAAAATTAAAATAACTTTCCAAACACAAATGAAATCATGATTCATCTCCACACAGAATGATTATATTTTCATTCAAGAACGTTCCCAAATAAATTCAGGAGCTTTCGAAAGAACAGAAAATATTTTATTTTTCACTTTGGGTTCCGTAAAAAACAGGAGTTGTTGCAGAATTGGACAAAGTCTTACACTGCTGTAGAGAAAATGTTCTTCAAGTTGTAACCGCAAAAAGAATTCTACCCGATTTCATCACTTATAAGAATTCTTATAATAACTGTGGCTAAACAGCTTAATAGTAGTATTTTTTACACGACTAATAGAACATTACATATTACTAATCGCAGTTAAAGGAAATGTACGCTATAGTTAGTTTATTAGTTAGTTTAAGCCTCCCTATCCTCAACAATGAGATGTAAAGAGAGGAAGGAAGAAGGCACCATTTAGTATGGAGTTAAGGGAACGTGGAATCTATGCAGAAAGGGCACAGAAACAGAAAGCTAAGAAAGAAGTTCATGAAACAAGAAAAAGTTGAAGAAGAAAGTAGTAGGCGGTGAAAACAGGACAGCAGTGAACCGAAAAAAGATGGTCCGTAACACAACAAAAACCTATTCTATTTTAACAAAAGAAAGCCTACCTAACCTTTAGCTCGGGCCCTCACATTGTCCCCCTGGGAGCGCTAGTTCCCATAGATACAATAATTGTATCCCCCTGAGGGGAATGTACGCTATAAAATCAGATAATTCTACTCCTTTGTCACTTCAAATTAATCTAAGTCAAGTTCAATTCAATCCAAGTCAAGTTCAATTCAATCCAAGTCAAGTTCAATTCAATCCAAGTCAAGTTCAATTCAATCCAAGTCAAGTTCAATTCAATCCAAGTCAAGTTCAATTCAATCCAAGTCAAGTTCAATTCAATCCAAGTCAAGTTCAATTCAATCCAAGTCAAGTTCAATTCAATCCAAGTCAAGTTCAATTCAATCCAAGTCAAGTTCAATTCAATCCAAGTCAAGTTCAATTCAATCCAAGTCAAGTTCAATTTAATCCAAGTCAAGTTCAATTTAATCCAAGTCAAGTTCAATTTTATCCAAGTCAAGTTCAATTTAATCCAAGTCAAGTTCAATTTAATCCAAGTCAAGTTCAATTTAATCCAAGTCAAGTTCAATTTAATCCAGGTCAAGTTCAATTTAATCCAAGTCAAGTTCAATTCAATCCAAGTCAAGTTCAATTCAATCCAAGTCAAGTTCAATTCAATCCAAGTCAAGTTCAATTCAATCCAAGTCAAGTTCAATTCAATCCAAGTCAAGTTCAATTCAATCCAAGTCAAGTTCAATTCAATCCAAGTCAAGTTTAATTTAATCCAAGTCAAGTTCAATTTAATCCAAGTCATGTTCAATTTCATCCAAGTCAAGTTCAATTTAATCCAAGTCAAGTTCAATTTAATCCAAGTCAAGTTCAATTTAATCTAAGTCAAGTTCAATTTAATCCAAGTCAAGTTCAATTTAATCCAAGTCAAGTTCAAATTAATCCAGGTTAAGTTCAATATAATCCAAGTCAAGTTCAAATTAATCCAGGTTAAGTTCAATTCAAACCAAGTCAAGTTCAAATTAATCCAAGTCAAGTTCAATTTAATCCAAGTAAAGTTCATATTAATCCAAGTAAAGTTCATATTAATCCAAGTCAAGTTCGAATTAATCCAAGTAAAGTTCATATTAATCCAAGTAAAGTTCGAATAAATCCAAGTCTAGTTCAAATTAATCCAAGTCAAGTTCAAATTAATCCAAGTCAAGTTCAAATTAATCCAAGTCAAGTTCAATTCAATCCAAGTCAAGTTCAATTCAATCCAAGTCAAGTTCAATATAATCCAAGTCAAGTTCAATTCAATCCAAGTCAAGTTCAAATTAATCCAAGTCAAGTTCAATTCAATCCAAGTCAAGTTCATATTAATCCAAGTAAAGTTCGAATAAATCCAAGTCTAGTTCAAATTAATCCAAGTCTAGTTCAAATTAATCCAAGTCAAGTTCAAATTAATCCAAGTCAAGTTCAAATTAATCCAAGTCAAGTTCAATTCAATCCAAGTCAAGTTCAATTCAATCCAAGTCAAGTTCAAATTAATCCAAGTCAAGTTCAATTCAATCCAAGTCAAGTTCAATTCAATCCAAGTCAAGTTCAATTTGATCCAAGTCAAATTCAATTTAATCCAAGTCAAGTTCAAATTAATCCAAGTCAAGTTCAAATTAATCCAAGTTAAGTTCAATTCAATCCAAGTCAAGTTCAAATTAATCCAAGTCAAGTTCAAATTAATCCAAGTTAAGTTCAATTCAATCCAAGTCAAGTTCAAATTAATCCAAGTCAAGTTCGAATTAATCCAAGTCAAGTTCAAATTAATTCAAGTCAAGGTCAAATTAATCCAAGTCAAGGTCAAATTAATCCAAGTCAAGCTCAAATTATTTCAAGTAACAATCGAATTAATCTAACCCTCAGTTGAGTTAAAAAATGATACCATCACTTGTTAATTTGAGCTTTTTTGTGTTATATATATGGGTCTATTGGATGTGATGAGCAAGACAGGTTTCGAGGTTTTATTTACACTCGAATATATTTATATACGTGAAATTTTACTGTATCACATGCATGAAATCATATACGCAAATACAAAAGATTATCATTGGCCGATATGTAGATTTAAACTTTTAAAGGAATATAGAAATGCCATTCACTGAGTACTAATGAACGATTTCGTTTGAGTACAATTACATTACTACCCAGATACATTCCTGCACTAGCAATGAAAATATTGCCATCCATTATAATTCCTTGTTAGTCAATGTGAAGAAATGTAGGATCCATTTACAATACACAATAATAATACAAGAAACAATGTTTCTAACATAATGCTGATCTTATTTGTGCGTGTTTACAATTCAATATATAATATTATCAAGACTTGAATATTCATTAAATGATTATCATAAAAGTTATGACTAACACATTGACTAACACGGAATTAGAAAGGATGGTAATATTTTCATTGCTAATGCATGAATCTATCAGTGTAGTAATGTACTCCTTTGAATTGTAATCAAACGGAATCGTACATTCGTACTCAGTGAATCACATTTCAATATTCCTTTTAAAGATTAAATCTACATATCGTCCAATGATAATCTTTTGTATTGGTGTATATGATTTCATGCATGTGATACAGTAAAATTTCACGTATATAAATATATTCGAGTGTAAATAAAACCTCGAAACCTGTCTTGCTCATCGCATCCAATAGACCCATATATATAACACAAAAAAGCTCTAATTAACAAGTGATGGTATCATTTTTTAACTTAACTGAGGGTTGGATTAATTCGATTGTTACTTGAATTAATTTGAACTTGACTTGGATTAATTTGACCTTGACTTGGATTAAATTGACCTTGACTTGGAATAATTTGAACTTGACTTTGATTAATTTGAACTTGACTTTGATTAATTTGAACTGAAAAAGGTGTAGTGACCATTAATTTCTTTACAATAGTACGGATATTTCTACATAAATTAGAGAATGTATAAACAAGCGAAAAGCTACATTAATCCTTTTAGTATCATATTCACTTCAAGTTAACGAAAAAAGGTCTCATGCAACATTAGGAAACATTCTCTCTATTCTGAAACGGTGAAATAATTTCCTATTGCTTATCATCGCACAAATGAAATTCTCATTCACTGTAAAGTAGGCGTGTTCCTTTGGAACTCAATACGAGTTTAAACGAAAAATTTTTACACCAAACTAAAATTCCACAACGCAACCTTAAGCTATGTCAAATGGCCATGAATCGAATGTGTTGACGGCCACTGGCAGCGATACCGAGATCTTTTGGTGGAGGTGAGGACTGGACGAGGTTGTCGTTGTCGCTGGACGAGGTTGTCGACTGGTCGAGTTACGGGCACCGGATCCTGCTAGCCTGTTCTGCTCAAGTAAGAATACATGCAATGAATTTTTATCAACAAATTTAACACATTTTTTACATGATGTTAGTAAAACTGTTGCTTTGATGAGGATCTATGGGATAGGTGGACACAACTTCATAACAGTGTGATTAATCTGTAGGGTCAGATTAGTGGTCTTTCCGAAGTTCAGTTATTAATTTTCATTAATAATTTATTCGTAAGCTTAATATTAAGATTCTCTTAACCACAACATACGCGATCCAAAGAGAGCAAGGAGAAGAGACAAACATTTAGTAGATTAGATTATTAGTTAGTTTAACCTCCCTATCTGCAACAAAGGCAATCCAAAGAGAGGAAGGAAGAAGGCACCATCTAGTATGGAGTTGAGGGAACGTAGAATCTATGCAGAAAAGGCACAGAAACAGTAAGATGAGAAAGAAGTTCATGAAACAAGATCAAAGTTCAAGAAGAAAGTAGTAGGTGGTGAAAAACAGGACAGCAGTGAACCGAAAAAAGATGGTCCGTAACAAAACAAAAACCTATTCTATTCCAACAAAAAAAAGAAGCCTACTTAGCTAACTCTCAGCTCGGGCCCTCACATTGTCCCCTTGGGAGCGCTAATTCCCATAGATACAACAGCTGTATCCCCCTGAGGAGACATACATTTAGTATCGACTGTTAAAAAACCTTGAACTTAAGCACGAAGTGATTCCCACCAAGGGTACCCTGCACATTAAAACAGCAGGTTAGTATTGCAATAGAAAAAGAAATGGCATGAAAGTCAACGAAGAGGATAAGGAAACTAAAAATCAAGGTGGTCGCGAAAGAAGTCTCAAGGGCCTATCAATAGATGAGGTTACCCAGCAGTATCCTATTGCCTTTATAAAGCCTCCTACAACTTATGCTGTGAATTGTTTGATCTGCTAAGAGATCAGCTGATAAACGCAACCTGGAACTAGAAAGGGAAGTTCTGCTTTATAATGAAATTTTAATTCTTTGTTCATGAATGATACAAAGGAGACTGTTTAAATAATTAAGACTTTATACTAAATAGGTAAGTTTGTTGGGGACATGAGTACTGTGAATTTCACTATCTTCGTTAGACGGAGTACAATGCGGAGTGTACCTTGAATTAAGAACTGGGTAGTCAATACCTAAATTTTCTGAACAAGTATTTAATCACAGTTGTACAGCTAATGACTTCGACTCCAACTTAGGGTTATATCAATTTGAATTTCACTTGGATTAATTTAACTTTGGCTTGGATCAAATGGAGTTTGACTTTAATTAAACTGAACTTGACTTGAATTAATTTGAAGTAGGCTTGGATTATTCAAACTTGACTTGGATTAATTCAAATTTGACTTGGATTAATTTGAAGTGAAAAAGTGTAGTCTGAAGACGAGACCTAATTGTCACTTACTCGAGTTTTATCTTATGGAAAGTCGCGCAGCATCATTTAGGATGGCAGCAATCGAAACCGTAGCAACTTCCACCCTCGACTGCTATGTCAGCGTCCTTCAAAAGCGCAGACCTCTCCTCCTTCTGCCACAAGTCTCTCGCATGTGGCTGGAGCCAAATGTTTGGACCGTCGAAGATGGTCATCGGTAATGGCTCCTGGGTGAAAACAGAAAAATTTTAGTATGTGTGTCATTTATAATCTTGAGAAATTTGACCTGAATACAATAAAACTTTTATAATTTAGTTTGTTTAAATGCTTGCTTGGTCGTTTGTAAGTTCATTAGCATCCATGATATGCTTATTAGAATAACGGTCGACTACATTTTCAGTAATAACGTAGGGTTTGAATAAATTTCCTCGCATTGTAGTACGAACATGATGGGTTTAAATACTTATTTTTATAAAAATTCATATCTCTAATATCTACCATATGAAGACTGACTTGATGGGTAATTACTTGTTATGATTTAACATTAGGTCAATATTCGTTAAAAAATATTTAAATCCAGGATTCCTTCATTAGTGTAAGTAATTTAATGTTCACTCTGCACGCCAACTCTACAATGAAGGAATAATTATGAAATGACAACAAATGATTTTCACTTTTTTCAAATGAAATTTTGCCTTCATTCTTGCGTTTGCTTGGACTATTTTAACAACTGCCTTTAGAAGACAAATGTTTCATTTTCATTTTTTCTTAATAATTGAGGGACAAAAACTGCTAAAATAACAATAGAATGAAGTTCTTACCTTTTTACTTGTCTTCACAGGGCGAGGTATGGACACCTCACGAGACACTTGAAGTATTCCAGCTGCATATTTCCAGGAGATTACCTCGCATTGCATCGATCGATGATATTCATCTCAGTGATTCCCACGAATTCAATGCATATCTGAAAAAATTAATGTCATGTTATTATTCAAGAAAGACAAAAAATATACTCTCACATGATTTTTTTCCTCACCTAGAGAGTTTTCGTCTAACAATTATTATTGTGTTTTATTTTCATCATCACAATGTGAAACATCCGATAGCCAAAATTTTCATTTTGTGGACGAACGTCAATGCTCGCCCGCCTTCGCTGTGTGCGAAATTCAACGTTAAAATTTATGAATTTTTACGATTAGTTATTTCCAGCTACTCTGGAACATGGAAATGTAGACAGTAACTTTATATTGTCAGACATAATTATTGGCTAGAAATTTATATTAAAGTACTTCTTCTAACATACCTATTCAAGCTATTATACTTTAAACTATGGTCATTCTTCATTTATTTGTATAGAAAACATAAGTGCAATCAACATCTTCTTATCAAAATCAACTTCTGATTGGATCTATTTTAGTTTCAAGAATTTCCAATCATGAATTATGAATTGCTTAAGCAAACTGGCAACTCCATGTTCAGCATATTTGTTGCTTTGATTATCTATACATATATACAGTCTGAACTTGGCTGTCACATATCTTGCAGTAAGTCAAAACATTTATTTTAAAGATAACAAAGAAGTTAATTCTACTTTTCTTGATTTTACCAAAATCCTCTGTAGCCTGAACATGTTAAAAAGAATTGTAGACTGTAACAAAGATTTAAATTTTCATTGATTATCAAGCACTTTTGAGTTGGAAGTTTGAGTTTCATTATAACAAACTTTTCTGAGGACAGTCTTCTCATATCCTATTCTGTAGGTATATATTCTGGAGAGGCCTGCTATAAAGTCATTATTTATAGATATTTACATTAACAATAACCTGTACAAAACATCAAACTACAGAAAATTAATAGAAGTACTTTCACGTGAAACCAAAATACTTGATTATGCTTGGGTCCCATATTAAGCTTAAGTTAAAGCCTTTCTTTCCCATACCTACTAATCAGTAAACTCTAATGAAATTGAATAAGAAGAAAAACTATTTTCAATAATTTATGTACCATTTACAAGTTAATAACCTAATAATTATTATAGGCTAATCAATTAATCAATTATAATAAGAATTTCATGCATAGAAAATTAAAGCACTAATAATATAATGAGCAGTAGTACTTACATGAGTTTTGTCCTTGATTGAGTGAACTCACAACCACTGGTTAATGGAGAAGGCTCACTCCGAGCACAAGTTGAAGGAACTGAGAATAATTTTATCAAGCGATTACTGGGCCAATGATCTGTTTAGTTTAATAATATTCAAGTGAAGCTATAAATCTGGACTAACAAGAATAGAGGGAACACCGTTTGTAATTCATTTTCAAATGCTGAAAAATATCAAAAACTTTTAAAACAAATTAGGATATATTTTTGAAAAAGAACATACCAAATGAGTATCAACTAAGGTCTTAGTGAAAAGCAAGCAAAAAGAAAAAAGTTAGGCTATCCAACAATAAGACTAAAGCCAATAATAATTGTAAAAGAATTACATTCATGGTTTCACCAGGTTCTCTTAGTGTGACTAATAACTTTAGCCTAGTCCAAAAAATCAGGTAATAAAGTTTTATACCTGCTTGTTTTGTTTTCTTCAAAGCTATTTTTTTTAAGCATATGGCCATTGTTGAATGTAATATTGAACTTGAAATTTCATGCGCATGATTGGATAAATGAATTTCCCAAAGCAAGATACATATACCGTGGCTGCGTTTAAATGAATTTTCATATCAATGATAATTTTCAGTAAAATAATCATATATCTGATTTTATCTAATCATAATACTGTTACTGATTATTCATTCATTACCTTTTAACATAATAACATGATTTTGACTGCAAAAGTTAATCCATGTCCCACACACATGAAACTGTAACACATGGTTTTGTATTTCATCCTTGTTGCTTTTCATTCTAATTAATTACTTCTTTACACATTTGCATCATTACAAATTAATAACCAGTAATTCAAACCCATTCATTTATACGCCAACATAAATTATTACTCTATTCCTTCCGAAAACAATCAAGAAATTCGAATCGTCGAGGATGCGACCTTGAACTTGAACGCCAAGGTCGCATAAAGACGCTTAAGATGAGTCACCTGTAATCTATCAACCCACAAGCCCGTATTTCGGCTGATGGATAAAAAATCACATTTGACGCTCAAATACATATCCTCTTTACACATGAAATAAAATCAAAACATTAAACAGGCTTTGGAGCGAATGACTTTCAGGTTATCATCATGAAGTGAACGAACTGGTTAGGTAGCCCGGGTACAAAAATCATGGCGGCAGAAATTAAGATGCCACTTAAGCTGTTTCACTGCTACGTAATTGAATGCAATATGTTTTAACAGGTGCACAAGTACATATGGCTTTCAATATACACCAAACAAATCACTCGGGTCTTGAATGAGACCACTAAGATAGTGGACACCACTTTCTTACGAAAAGTACGCTGGATATGGGTGCTTCGCGGATTACACATGCACGCGTGACTACCCGCAATGACAAGCAGACCGATACTAATTAATCATGCCGTCATTGCCATTGCATGCATGCATGCATGCATGGTGGCGAGGCCGCGGGATATCTGCGTGAGCTGCGGTTGCCTCTCACGACGTTGGAAGGAACACAAATGAGCTATTTACTTCAGTACTTGATAAATAGATTAGTGATTGGCGAACTGAAGATAATTGCAATTATCATGCGCTATTTCTTAATAGCTTTCATTCCACCAAGCCCTTCATTATCTTCATTATACGTCTAATTTAACTGCATAATTCTGCTGGAAAGTGCAAGTTAATTTATTACACCGACAAGCTTGAGTCGTAAACAAAAGTGTTGCCTTATAAATTTTTCATAGTGATTTCCTTCTAGTATATCGACATTAATATCTTGAATTTTAGTTATTAACACGTTTACCGCGTTTTTGCGGTTGTTAAAGGTTGGTTTGGTTACGTTGCAAGTAGCAGAATTGGGAAATAGATTTTAAATACTTCCTGAGATATGTGAGAAATACAATTGCGTGATAACATTTCACCTTGTATAATAAATATTTTTATTTTAAAAAGATCTTGATGCAGATAAACTTCAAAAATTTATACGGGTATGCAAATAAGTTATTTTCTTAATGGTACACATAGTCCTAAAACGCAAGAAACGTGTCCCCTGAAGTGAATATCTTATATCTTGGAATGAACTGAACAAATATGTTTATGCGTGAAAAAACCGTACGCAATAACTTTATTTTTTTCCTTTTTTCATCTTATTAACTGAGAAAGTGAAAAAAATGGACATATATTTGCTTACATTTACTTGTTATGGTATATGAATTGAACATTTTGTTGAAAATGTAAAATTTGGATCAACAAAACCCCTAAACAGGCAACCGATACTTCATTGTCTTACTGGCGGTGACTTTACATTCTCGCCCGACCTGTCAGTGCGTCAAGGTTGACACACCTGGATGTGTCAAGATTTCTCTGAGTGTAGCTGCTTTAAACCCAGAAACTGCAAATTTTAGCTCCTCAAATACTGCTCATAACCAGTCCGCAGCCACAATAGATAAGATGCAGCAAGACATTGCTGAGATAAAGCAAGCTCTCCAGAATTGCCAGTTAGGTCAGAGTGTAGCTCACATTCAGCAAGGCCCAGGGAGATTCCAAAGCCACCAAAATGCCTACGACTATCCTTATGACTATCCCTCCAACTATCATCCTTTTCCTCCTCCTCAACGTTTTGATAGAGGTAGATCCTATGATAGGTCAAATCAAGACCGCCGCTTTCGGTCGCGCTCTCGTGATGCTAGTAGCAATTTATGCTGGTACCACATGAAATTTGGTGACCAAGCTCGCAAATGTGCCTCTAGACACTGTCCGCGTTATACCGAAATGACTTCGGGAAACGCCAACAGCAACGCATAGTAGCGAGTACTGCGTTGCCTCATTCCCAGACTGCTCGCCTACTACAGATTCTCGATCCCGTCACCAAATACCGATTTTTAATAGACACTGGCTCCAGTGTGTCAATTATCCCAGCCACGGTGAAAGACAAAAACCACCCATTGTTGGCGACATTACGCGCCGCAAACGGCACGCCAATTCCTTGTTACGGTGAAAGAGTATTAGAGTGCAGTCTGGGATTGAGGCGAAACTTTCTCTTCACATTCCTGATCGCGGAAGTCCAAGAGCCCATAATTGGCGCGGATTTCTTAGCGAAGTTTGGGATTCTTGTAGATGTTAAAAACCGTAGAATTAGGGACGAGGAGACACAGATCTCAATTCCCGCTTGTAACATAACTAGAGCTAATGTCTTGCATTCATTCTCCATAGCTTTCAAGGAGGAGTGCAGGTTCGAGCAGGTACTTAAAAATTATCCTGCATTAACAAACCCTAACTTAGCTTCTAATAACATGCAGACATGCACAAAGCACTTCATAGAGACGACTGGTCCGCCGGTCTACTCCCGAGCAAGGCGACTACCGCCTGATCGATTGGCGTTAGCCAAGAAAGAATTTGCGCGCATGCAAGAATGTGGCATCATCCGCAGTTCCAAAAGTCCTTGGGCTAGCCCTCTTCTGCTAGTACCCAAGGCTAACGGTGAATTCAGACCGTGCGGGGATTTCCGCAGGTTGAATGCCGTTACTCTACCTGATCGCTACCCTATTCCTTACCTTCATGATTTCAGTGCAAATTTAGAGGGAGCAAAAATTTTCTCAAAAATTGACTTGCAGCACGCCTTCCATCAAATTCCTCTTGAGGAGAGCGCAATTGCAAAGACCGCGGTAATCACTCCGTTTGGTCTCTTTGAGTTCTTAAAGATGCCATACGGTCTCCGGAACGCACCTCAAACGTTCCAGAGACACATGGCTGAAATTTTCTCTGATCTCACTTTCGCCTATGTCTATCTAGACGACATCCTAGTGGCATCCACAACCCCGGAGTTGCACAAAGACCATCTTAGGGTCGTTTTTCAAAGACTGTCCGACAATGGACTCCTCGTAAATCCTGCAAAATGCGAGCTCGGAAAGCCATCGCTGATTTACTTAGGTCATGAAATCTCTAGCCTAGGTCTAAAACCTTTGCCTTCCAAAGTAGAAGTGATCAAAAACTTTCCTCTTCCACAGACCCAGAAGGAACTAAGAAGGTTCCTAGGTTCTGTTAACTTCTATCATCGCTTCATACGCAACTGTGCTCAAACTTTAGCCCCCTTGTCAGATTTGCTCGAACCGAAACGAAAAGGAAAATCTATTGAGGTAAAATGGACGGAGGATGCGCGCAAAGCCTTCGACGAGATAAAGCATAAGTTAGCAACCGCGACTGAATTATCCTACCCTATTGCAAATGCTGACTTCAGTCTCGTTGTTGATGCATCCAGTACTGCCGTAGGTGCTGTTTTGCAACAACAAGTAGGAACTAACATCTCTCCTCTTGCTTTCTTTTCCAAAAAGCTATCGCCCACTGAGCGTGCTTATAGCGCGTTCGGTAGGGAACTCCTTGCTATCTATCTGTCTGTGAGACACTTTCGCTATGCTCTAGAGGCAAGGGAGTTCGCGATCTACACAGACCACAAACCTTTGACCTCAGCGATTAAGATGCCTTCTGAAAGACATTCCCCAAGAGAAGCTCGACACCTTTCCTTCATTAGTCAATTCACCACTGATATCCGATACATCAAAGGTCTCGACAATACTGTCGCGGACTGCCTCTCCCGTATCAACTCTGTCCAAACCAGTGGCGAAATCACTTTCGGCAACATTGAGAACGCGCAGAAGGAGGATCCTGAACTCCAGGATCTTCTCAAACCTTCTAACACTTCCTCTCTAAAATTAACCTTGGTTGACGGCGTGTACCGTGATGCCGAGCGACTTTCTCGTTTGTATCTTCCTGCAACTCTCCGCAGAGTAGCTATTCTTCACTATCATTCTCTCTCTCATCCTGGTATTAACCGTACATTGCGTTTGATTTCCGATCGTTTCGTCTGGCCAGCGATGCGTAAGGAGGTCAAGCAAATTGTGCAAAATTGCCATGCATGTCAGAGTAGTAAAGTGGTGAAACATAATCGTGCAGCGCTGCAGAGTTGTGCATTCACAGGTCACAAGTTCGACGCGGTCCACCTAGATTTGGTGGGTCCTTTGCCTTTGTCGCGCGGTCATTCTTATTTGTTAACAATCATTGATAGGTTCACACGTTGGGTTGAGGCCGTGCCTCTTCCTGAAACCCAAACTGAGACTGTAGCGCGCGCCTTCATGAGTAACTGGATCTCCAGATATGGGGTTCCCTTAAGTGTTACACATGACCGGGGATCACAATTTACCTCCAAATTTTGGAGTGAGCTTAGCACCGCCTTAGGGTGTGCAAATACATCAACTACCGCGTACCATCCGCAGTCGAATGGTCTTATTGAGAGAGTCCACAGAGACTTGAAATCGGCATTGCGTTGCCTTAATTGCAGCCACGATTGGACTGACAGACTTCCAGTGGTATTATTAAGCATCCGCAATTTGTACCGACAAGATCAGCAGTGCACAGCAGCAGAGATGCTCTATGGTCAAACAATTCGTCTCCCCGGCGACATTGTTGACCCAAAACCTTTGCCTGAATTTTCATTCGCTGACCGTTCCGCATATGTAACCTGTCTAAAAGATTGCATGCGTCAGATCAAGTATGTTGCCCCAAGAATGCCTCAAACTACAGAGAAACTAGATCCTGCTTTGCAAGACTGCACACATGTGTACGTCCGTAATGACGCCATCAAACCTACACTCACGCGCCCTTATGATGGCCCATTCAAAATAATCAAAAAGACGCCGAAATATTTTGTCCTTGAAAGATCTGGTTCACACGACCCTGTGAGCATTGATCGATTAAAAGTCGCGTACACTTCTGATCATAGTGTAACTTCTAACTCATCATTCTCTCCACAGAATTCCTTTTCCACTGAGACTCGATCATATCTACCATCTCAGCTTCCTCAGTTGGCTGCCTTGTTGCCTAGTCAACTAGAGTGTAATCCTTTCTATGTGCCTGTACATTCAAACCCTATCCCTAAGCCTATCGTAGACTCTAATTCTAGCCCTCTTACTGAAACAGCGACAAGTCTAGAGAGACCAGTCGAGTCCGCTGCAGTAACTCCTGTTCCTAGAACTCTTGCCGATCTAAATTTGCAGACCCGTTTGGTAAAACTTCCCCGCTCAGTAACGTTTTCCAACTGCCGAACCCGGCATGGTCGCGTAGTTCGACCTCCTTCCCGCTACAAATGATTGCAGCGGGTGGACCTTTCGGTCTGCGCCTTGGGGGGTAATGTAGCATTCGCTACAGAGCGTAGGAATTATAAATTTTCCCATTCGCACTTAAATAAAATAATTATTAGCATTAAAAATCTTACTCTAAATTATTATTAATTATTTTACATTTCTAATTTGTAATCATTGAAGTTTGTGTGTAAATACATGAGAGATAAAATAATCAATCGACATTTCGAGCTTTAGAGCAGCTGTCTGTGGCAACAGCCAAGCGCGTCGCTTGAACGCACTTGCCGAGTCACTCGCACCGTTGACTTTCTAGCGTGCGTACCGCTCTTACCTCAACGTCGTCACCAAAACGCCACCGACACACACATCTTTGCCCCCTGGGCCTTTGTTGGATTGGTTTTGGTCCTAAACTGGCTTTACCTAAACTGGCCTTACCTAAACTGGCCTTACCTAAACTGGCCTTACTTGCCTGGCATCCACTCAATTAAATTGACACTACCAATCGTCTCGGGTCTCCCAAAAACTTATAAATTGGACCCCTAGAAATTCTAAACAAACCTACACAGTCGACTTCGTCAACTAGCCGGAGCCGCTTCGCCTGCACGGACTGCGAACCATCTTCAGCCGAGTCCTCCAGAAGAGCAAGATTTGGCGGTCCTTTTTCGGCTCTCCTCAAAATAAACTACAAACAAAAAGCTGAGTTCCCGAGTGCATTATTACCCTCTCTCCTGATTAATCAGATACTTATCGAGACTCACGTTTATGTTTGGCTTTACCCCACGGCCGAACTAAACAGATACTACATGGGCGCCAATGTTATCTCTACTCTCTAAAATTCCGACCCCATTATAGCAGTTTTTGTTGTTTTTGCAATAAAGCCAGCAAGCATTGTACAGTTGAGGAAAAGGTCTGCAATTTAATTTTCGGGGAAAAATTTACGCCAAGTCATCCACAGTAGTTATTTCATTAAATTTAGAAGCATCATTTTTACAATTTGTTAGGAACTGTTCGTCAGAGGTATTGTAGGATTTTAATAACAAGCCATAAATTAATGCTTAACTTTTATTCAACAAACTAGTCATGTTACAGGTGTTGAAATTAAATGGCCTCCATTAACTTCGACGCATCGAACTCGTGTGTTCCAATAACGTAGAAACATTGTTTAATGCTTAAGAGCTTGAAACTACGGGAATTGTTTCTAACAGTAATATGCTCGTAGTTTTTATTGCTAAAATAGCAAAAACCTGCTTTAGTTGGGAGATTTTGGCATTTTATCTTTCGTAATAATCGTTTTTTTGTGTTTTTCCCCCTATGATTGCAATTTGTTCGCACAGAAAGAAAAAACGCCTTAAATATCATGTATTTTTTGTATTTTGGTAATCTTGGGTTTTAATTTTAGATCTTGGGTTTTTTAGACCCATGATCTTGGGTTTTTGTAAAAGTCTCATTGGCAGCCCTGCCGCCATTCAGTACTATCGCTGCAACGAAGGTGGGTGTGTGCTACATAGCAGCGCTTGGCTTAGGCTAATGCAGATTTGTGTTCAGGGTAATTGAAGTTAAAAACACTCCTGTGTTAAAATAATAGCTGTGGTGTTAATTATACCCCTGTGTGTAAATATTTCCTTGACTAAAACTATCTTTTCCTTATTCAATGGAGTGACGGCACATACCTGCCAGAAACTGAACCACGTTGATGCAAACGTATTTGTGTTGTGTGGGAACCAAGTATGTGTGCCAAGTATGATTCAACTTGGGTAGCTGTTGATATCAACTAAAATTAATGTTTTAGGGGTGCGTTTTCCTTCGGTGCTCAATGTCTAAAGAAGCTTTTCGTAAAATTAGTTTTTTATTTATAAGCTCGAATATTTCTACTGATCGATAAGTCGGTTACCGTGGCTTCCTTCAAACTTAAGACTGAATTTCTCACTAATGAATAATCTGTATTTTGACACTTTCATTTTTGAAGTTTGAATACTGGGAATACTTCATGCCTAATTAAAGCTTCATATAATAGCTTGAAATGATGTTACATTCGTGAGTTAGAAATTCAACAGCTAATCAAGATCATCTTTTAGTGTAAATTGCATACTGGGCTGAATATTCGAAAAAAAACGTCTATCGTAGTTAATGTGTCTTATCGTAGTTAATCGGTTGAAATTCAACTCACCTGAAGATAAAATTAGCTTCGGTTAATGAAAATGTTTGAAAACTGATCTAGCTTGTATCTTCTTTGAATCACCAACGAAATATTTTGGTGTAAATGAGCATTGAAAAGCTATTTAACGAGTCGTTGTAAAATATTTCAGACCCCGCTGAAGTGGTTTGAAAAGTTTCAGAAAAACTTGAGCTTCTTAAATTGAGTATGTGTTCCATAAGTGTAGCAAAATATTCAGTAGAGGAGAGGATTATCTACCTATCTTGAAAGACTCACAGTACGTAAAAAGCACTTGTACATATTTAGATGGCAATGGAAACGTGTTCCCTAGATTGGAAAGAAATAGGATTTTTTTAACAAAAACTTGGAGGCTTCTGAGGAGCGTTTAGAGTTCTTCACGTTAAGAAATGTTTAAAAACTGTTTTAGGAAGATTTGAATTTCATGATTAGGATAAAAGATTTGAATTCATCTCTGGAAGTGTTTGACTGTGCCTCAAATGAAACAA
The DNA here is from genome assembly GCA_030386875.1 of Morinoia aosen. Classification (NCBI taxonomy): domain Eukaryota; kingdom Metazoa; phylum Arthropoda; class Malacostraca; order Amphipoda; family Talitridae; genus Morinoia; species Morinoia aosen. The sequence continues at coordinate 39,988,168 of CM059580.1, forward strand.
CCATTGTCGGAAATTTATTGAAATTTAATTGTGTACAAATGAGAATCACTATGATAAATTCTTCCATGGTAGCGTGAACATTCCTCACCTAACTGTGCACTTTCCTCGCAGGCTGGAATTCTTCCCAACCTCCTCGCTCCAGAGCTTACGTGTCATTCTGTCGTCTGAGTGCTTGGAAAAGACTTCACATTTTCTTGCCGATGTAAGTGACTTATTTTACTTGATATGTTTGTCCTGACTCATCATAACTTGGTTTAAAAGATAGGAAATTTACCTCACTTTTTATTCATGCAATAATTAATTACTTTTGCCTTGTGTGGAAGACGATTTTCTTTAGCTGAATTTAGCTCAAACAGCCACTTGGAGAAGTGCGCGTTGGTACTTAGTATTGTACATTTGTTCGCGTACAGTGACTGCATGTTTGCAGCTCCAGTATTGATCTAAGTGCAAATGAACGCAAGCCTACTTCCTGTACAATAGATTCGTATACTTTGATGATCACATGCGCCGTTCGTTTGGCTAATTCGTATGTGAATTTGCCACAACAGCCCACCGTTCTGAATGTTGTCGTCAATCTCAAAACCTATTTCAAAATACATTTTCTCTAACATTTCTATATCAGAAAACATAATATAAAACAACTGTAATACGCATACCTTATGCTGCCACATTTAATAAATATCACCCAAAAAAGCTGTGTGTAGGGAGTGATTGTAAACGTGAATTTGAAATTTATTTTCCCAATAAACTGTGAGAGAAGTAACTAAAAAATTCATTTTAAATTACTTGAATTGATCACTACCAAATGGCAAAAGTTAAATCTCCATTTTGTAGCCATTCGTGCTGATCTGAGCTCGTGAATTTGTGTCATTTTGCCTAAAATGGATGTTGTAACATAATAGCCCTAAATGTAGGATCAACCGCTTTGAAGTTTCCTAGCTTGATTTCCACCAATCATAGTGAAGAATTCTATCGCTGTTTTTGGATAAGGCCCCTTACTTTGTTTATTTTACTTAAACTATTTATTTCAGTTATTTACGCATTTGCTTGGCTGAATGAGTTCTCAAGGAAGTACTAGATCAACTCCGACGAAATATTTACTTCGTCTGAACCTGCATTGGTATGAGCATTTAAAAACAGCTTGTTCGAACATTAGCTTGTTCAGTTAGGGGGGTCACAGAGGAAGAGGATATGATTGCGAAAATGTTGGCGAAAAATTTAGTGAAGATGGAGAATGATGAATTGGCTCATTCGCCTCACGTTCTGCTTGGTATAGAATTGTTACGTTCAACCAGAAATCAAACGTAAATTGCAACGTAATTAATTCAATAAATATGAAATGGAGTTATGATTCATTGGCATTTAACATTCATTAGGTAATTTAACGTATGGAAGATTTATATCCCTTCTACTGAAAAAATTTTAACTGAAATGTACACACTTGCCTTCTCAATTGAGTTTTTATCGTAATAGCTATTGCACTGTTTATAGATGTACTACAAATAACTCACTTTCGAACTCGGTAACAATAATTTTTGAATGACACAACTAGCTTCTTCTTGTCCGTTGTGTTCAAGATTTAGTTTTCTTCAAATAAAACCTCTTGCTATGAAAGTTAGTGAATATGTCAACAACATCAAATTTACACGAACTCGAGTAATTTTACTTTTCTCCTTTGTGCTCGCCGTGGCACAGTGGTTAAGGGATCGGCCTTGTATGTTGTAGACGAGGGTTCGTATCCCGGCGCTGGCGCAGCGATTTTCCCCGTTGGGTATAAGGGAAAGCTCAAGCACAATACTCCTCTCAACCCAGGTGTCGGAAATGGGTACCGGCTTTACGGGGGAACCGTCATGGTGTCCCATATATAGTGTTAGTTGTAAGACATTTGAAAAACCAATGCTCACGATCATATGTATCAGGCTTGATTGGAAATAAAGCATCCCAAAAATGCCGATGTTTTTTTTCTCGGAAGCTCATTTCATGTCACTCATATACGTCAAACAATAAGTCAGTTTGTGCTAATTTGCAATTTCGAAAACAAAGTATTCTAGCGTAAATAACTGGGACATTGGCATACCTCAATTCCCTGTAAAAAATTAACCTAATTGAAAATATGGGATCCCCTTTTTTTAATCTAATTAATTAAATTTCTCCTTTCCAACTCCGTTTAAATTTTTTAGAGCTGCTGCAGTGTCGAGCATTAAGTATTGTTGCTGCTGTTTAATATTTTTCTCATTAATTAATTTTATTTTTATACACAAGTGAGAGACATAAGATTGTCGCAATAGTTTCATTCATACTCGGAATACTTATCACGCATATCGTATCTTTATTTTATTAATTTCGGAAGAACTAAATAATCATTGTTTGTTAGTTTTTTCCTTTGAGAAAGTAATTGTAACTGAGACTCGAAAACTAAGTGTTTTTTGGGTCACAAAAGAACCATAATATTTGACTCGAGAACTAGAAAATATTGGTGCTCATATCTCACGGTGCCTATTAAAATAGCTCATTCGATAATAGTTGTCTTCACGATAACATGAGCGTACATTTTCGAATACTTTCCTATTTAGTCTTCCATGTTTTATACATTGCTAATGAATGTAAGAAATGGTGATACCTCTTATAATATGAAAAAAATAGCTTAAAATGTTTTCATGATGGTTATGAATAAAATATAAAAATTTAGTTATATTATAAGGAAACTTTATGGTACAGGAAAAAGTTATACATCTTTAATTTGAATGTAGAAGACTTTACGACCAATTAAGAAAAGTGTTTTACTACAGATTTCTCAGCATGAAGATGATGTGCGAAACATGTAAATTTTGTCTGTTTAGACTGACTGTGCTACATAGAATTTTGGAAATTGAATATTTGTAGTGAAATGATGAGCAATAATCTTTTTATTTTAACATTTGGCGAACCGGAATTAGATCCATACCACTTAAACAGGATATATAAGGGCTTCATTTGGTGAAATGATACGTTAAGAATTTTATTATGCCAAATTTCAGTGAAATTACGTTTAATACAGTACTGCAATAGAAAATAATATTATCATTAAATTTGTCGCAAAAAAAAAATAGAATTTCCCAATGTGAGGGTTGGTTTAAAAATTTTGCTCTGAAAAATCCTGCTCTCCAGGTCTTTCAAATAACATTTAAGAAAAAATGGCCGAACAGGATTTTTTTTAGATTTTTTTTTTAATTTTCGGTGTCCCTCGTTTAATTTCATGTGATTCGCTACAAAAAGTTTAAAGAGTTTAACCACATTTCATATCAGGCAATACAGGAGTTAAATGTCTAAGTTCTGTTAACCAAGACGACGTATTTTTGAGTCAACATTGGGAAGTAACTCAGCACATGAAATTACGTTAACAGTACACTCTCAATTCCGATTTCTGAATCATTCTTTCTTTTATTATTCAATGCAATTTATATTTCGCCGTATGAGTTTTCTCGTTGGTGATTGTAGAAAATATCAGTGAACAATCATGAGACGCTACGGTACATTCATTACAGCTTTAAGTGTTGATCATTGTTAATTTTGTCTGAGGAAACGTTGAATAATCTGTGACCTGTCAAAAATTCTTAAATGGATCAGGAGTTAAATTTTGATGAGCTTTATTTTGTGTTTTTATCAGAATATTTGACTTCTCTAATAATATATTCAAGGATATAATTAACAGTAAAGTATGGCTTTCCCAATGAATGTTCAGAATTAAACCAGGCAGTTTCCATAAATTATTTCATCAACCTTCAGTGTACAAAAAAATTGAAATTCCTTTTTGCTTGTGTATTCCTTTCAATTACGTCGTCTTTCTAACCTCGTCTTTCGATGTATACTGACCAATGAGCCGCATGAATGCTAAAATCTCTAAAATTGAATTTACGTAGAAGATTTGAAGAAGTTTACGAGAAGTGGACATAATTCAGACGACACGAACTATATATGACCCAAACAAACTGGAAGCGAGCCTAACAATAAGGTACAAAGAATCACATCAGATCGAAGCTGAACATTCATGAAGTAATCCAAGGATTGTAAAAGTGTGCCAACGTTGACAGAAAAGAACTAATTAAGTTCCTGTGCTATAAAGTGTAGCAGTTTACATTCATTTAATCAGAGACGAGGAAGTAACACCGTAATTTTTCCAGGTATACGGAGTCATATACGGCGGAAAGTTATATGCTACATTGCATCATTATTCAACAAAACAATTTTATGCATAATATCAAGACGCATAGTCTGAACCTTCATCACTGCAAGGATCCGGTTTCCATTGGTTGACATTAAACGTTCCCAAATTTTTTTAAATATTCACTGTTCTATCTAGACTTTTTCAACTGTGTAAGATTCTTCTCACTTTTTGCTCTGATTCTTCAATGTTCCTCAAAAAAATTCGAGCCTTAATATTCAGCTTTAGGCACAGTTACGAAAGAACATCAATTCTAATTTGATTTAACCGCTTGCGGGTTACATCTGCTGTGTGTTCAGCATGGTTGTCCTATTGGAACATCCAGCATTTTAGGCTGTGAGGAAACGTTGTGCATGAGGAATTGGATTCCTTTCCTAAATGACGCCCCACGTAGCCTGTTCCGTCTTCCTTTTGAGAAAATTGATAGCATCAGTGAGGTGAAAAGATTACGTCGTGTTATGCCAACATCGCAGTATTTCTCTGACTCTAAGTATTTGGTGTTCATCGTCTATCCCATTGTTATCTAAACATGACAAGCGACTGTACTTTCAAATCAACAATGTTTCGTTTTATAAGATAAAAATGCTGTATGTCAAAACTTTGCTATTGTCCAAATGTTCTAAATAGAATTCTAAATGCCATCTCTATATCAGGGGTTTTATTGGGTCTACAAATTTTCATTGTATGCCCGTGAAATTCTTCTCTTATGGTTCTACCACCTGCTTGTGTACTCGTAGCTTCAATTTTAACTACAAGTTTCTTTTAATTAATTAATCACCTGCTTGTATTAAACTTTCTTACAACGTTCTCACGACGACCAACTCCGGTCTTGTGTGCTGCATCTGACCATGAGAAGTTGTGGTTCAGTTTCGTGCCTTAAATAGAAAAGAAAACATTTTGTCTTCAATGAACTTGATATGTAAGGACTATGCAATTATTTTTCAAATAGCATTGCATAAAGATCCATAATAAACATTCATGTGTATGATAATAGTCATGTCAAAATCTGAACAAAGTGTTAAAAGAGAAACATTGAAATGCATTGTCTACGTGAATGCAATTGATTTATGATCAGATCTCTAATAATTCAATAGATGTTTTTGATCGTAAAAATTCGCATGAATTATATTCTTAGGAAATGCAAGGAGAAGATAATGCCTTGAGAAACAGTGATGATGAAAAGATTATTTGAGGTTAACAGATACATAAGCGTTCACACTGTAGCAATTGGTTGCGTAAGAACTACATTTTGTCGTGTTTTGAGGTTTTCTACTGATTTTTCATTCACAAAATGTTATGTTTATGAGCTTATGAACTGCAGTACTTCAAAAAGATAACTAAAATCAGCGGCATGGGAGTCGATGAAAAGTTGCTGCATTTGGAGTTCAAATGAAAGGGAACGACACATACTTTGCTATCACGCACTAACTATTGCACACATCTATCTGAATGGCACCAGCTAGAAAACATTCAAAGGTGTCACTAACGTATCCGAACTGACGTTATATTTTTGATTATCAAATGTGAAATAATGTCGAGAAGAAATTGGAAGCAAACACTTTTTTTATTTATGTCAGCAAGCACTAAGGAAATAGCGTGAGTCTATGGCAAAGGAAACATGCTCTAGCTCGCAAAAACTATTGAACTTTCTTCTTAAAAAATTCTAGGAGAAAACGTTTCGAAAATAAGAAATTTAAAAATATCGCCAAGCTAATCAAGACCGTGGTGTGACAAAAAATCAAAAAATAAAATAAAATTCAAAACCCGAACCTTCGGTAGAATATGGTAGAGTGTGAGGTGACCTTCTGCAACGGAGGTTTCTTTGTAATGTATAAATATTTTCTCCAATCCATGAAGATCCTTGATCAAAAGTGTTTAAAATCTTGAGGTATTTGGAAAAAATGGTAATTTTGAACAGTAATTAAAATTTTCTGAAATATTTTTAAAAAAATTTGGATACATTCTCAAGTACCTTGCATGTTTCTTGTGTGTGCATGAACCCTCGTATTTTAGAATTCTAATGTTTTGTTTCGTATCTTCAGTAAACCATCATAAACCTTAATCTGCCAAAGCTTATTGCATGTTAGGCTACATAAGTTGATTTAATAATGTACGTCATGTGAACAAATAGTCACTTTTTTCCTTCATTGAAATTCTTTCTCCCCCAGTCAAGCCAAACAATTTGAGATCATGTGAATCAACATTTTATTCTCTACTGTTTTCAGGTTTTGTAGCTTAACACTGAATAAAAGAAAATCAATCCAAATAACCAAACAAGACATTTTACTGTTTCTTTTCTTAATAATTTTTACATAATATATCCTTGAAAAATCAAGCATGCGCCACATCTGAAGCAAAAAATTGGATTTAATTCAGGCTAAGGAGAAAACAGCATTTGAAGCTATGTTATTGCGTTTCAGTCCTCATGTCTCGAACATTGTATTTCCTTCTTGTAAGGTGCAAAAATTGCAAACGATATTACAATTAGATGATTATTTGACGAATTTATCTATAATAGCTTAAGCAATTCTTTGTGGTGCTCGTGCATTATTCTTCTCACATAAATATTTTTCAGATGTCCTCAACACAAGTCATGATGAACACTGATCTCCAAGTACAAGATGATCAAGAAGGCTGCAGCTATTTATGCCATTTGCCGGAAGAGCTTCTTCTCAAAATATTTTCCTCTTTATCGACGACTGATCTTCTCAGCGTTCAACATGCATGCGAGAGGTTCAAAAATATAGGGAACGATGCAACGCTCTGGCAAACTGTGGAGTTCAGTTCGTGTGAAAAAAAACAGTTAGATGCGTGCACGGCAGCAGTACGGGTGAACAGAAACTTCATCGAGAGACTTACATGCACTAGACCCTCTCGCAAATTTTTGGCTGATGTTGTGTCGCTGTGTCATAACCTCACTCACCTCACTCTAGTAGCGCCTAAATTCCTTGACAAAAGATCTGTGCTTACGCTTGCAAAGGAGTGCCCCAAAATATGTTACCTCGAAATAAATCATGCAAGACCATATGTCAATTATATAAATTTTTACCCTAATGCAAAATTCCTAACTAAACATTATTCATCTGGATTTGAGAAATTTAGGAACCTGAAAAAACTCTGCCTAAAAAATATACCGAAATGCGACCAAAGGGCAGTGGGTAATTATGGTCATTTGTTTCCGCATGTTGAGTCTATTGACATCTACGCTCCAGAGATTGATCTTGATATGATTTTATATTTTTGTGAGCACACTGCACAGCGGCTTTCCATAACAACAAATGTAGCAGAGGCTTATGACATCACACAACAATTGGCTCTATTTAGCGATGTAGACTTTAATTTGCTGGATATAAAAATATATCGTTATCGTTGGCCTTTTAAGGCGAATCCATATCACAGCTAATATCACTTATCCAGTTCCCAAGTGTCTAGATTGAGATCTAACAGGATAAATTTGCGCACATAAATTCTGTCTTTGGGAAACTCATTTATGACATTTAATCCCAGAACTAAATCAAAGTCCCAGAAGCAAAATGAATTAAACTTTTGATAAAATCGCCTCAGCAGTAACAGTTTAATTTTGGATATCGTCCCTCTCATTTACCTCATTCATTCCAATTAGTCATCACCTATCACTCACCCCGCATCTCAATCACTTCACTTCCAGTCACTTAGGGCTTTATGTCACGCGGCAGATCATGCACATGAGTACATCAGGCATCGCTGGCGATGAACAACGCAGCAGTTCACCAGCATGAGCAGGGCCACCAAAGTTTACTCTGATGAAACGAGTCGTGAAACCTTTGATCCAAGAGGTTTGAAATTAGCCACTTTATAGATCTTAATTAACAGTTTATAAGCTACAATGAATCAGGTTCTCATTTATACGATTAGTTCAGTGAGCAAAACGATTCGAATTCCAAAGAATCACACGGACAACTTTATGTTTCATTGCACTGTATATACAGGGTGTTTCAGGGCAAAAAGCACAAAGTTGCACGCCATGTAAAAAACGACCAAATAAACACTTTTTCGCTTGTGAAACTTTCCCAAAAAATGCGTTTTAAAAGGTAATAGATCTTTATTGTTTTCAAGGAAGAAATTTAATTACACAATTACAAAATTTACGTTAAAAACATTTTCATTTTATAAAAGCATACGATGATAAAACGAAGCTTCAGTAATATTTGGTAAAAAGTTTCAACAAGATGGTTCATGCTACACCAATTGAAACTGAGGAAGATCTCGTGGCCAGAATTGCAGTGGCCACGAGGGAGATTTCTAATAAACAACCTGTTTCCTAATATCCGGCAGTCGTTAAGGCTAAGATTTGAAGAGTGCATTGATGTGTGTAGGTGGAACATATTTTTAACATCTTTTGTAAAGTAAATTCAAAATAAATATTGTGAGTAATTGTTTCATTAAATTTTATCTTGTAAATCAATAAACAGCTGGTATCTTAAAAACCCGTGTTTTTCGGGGAAAATTTCTTAGTAGAAAAAGTGTTTATTTGGCCATTTACTATTTGGTGTGCAATTTTGTACTCATGTTCTGAAACACCTTGTGGAACTGTTCGTTCCCAGCAGGAGCATAGCGGAGAGTGACAACTTCTGATGAAGCATTTTTCCCCCAGAAAGAAATACTTCATGCTGAGACATTATAGAACTTGAGTCTTCAGGAAAAGAACTATTATTTTTTCATTACCATTGTGCGTTATGTTTTGCTGTTTTATGAACTGTATCAGGCTGTAACTTAAAATTCCGAATTAGATTGTTGAATGTTTTCTTTTTCATGGATCCCAATGTGATTGACAGTAAGTTGAACTCTCTGCAGCCACTACAAATGTTTGAACTCTTTATTTCTTCCAGCTGTTGCAGACTTAGGAACCAATCCTAGCAATGTAGAAGAAAGATAGGGAGAATATGTATGTGTCAACATGTCTTAGCATTCGTTAGAAAGTAATAAATTACAATAAAAATCTCGAAGTTTTTTACTTTCGCATATCCCATAAGCAAGCTGAATTGCCTGATTGTGCAGTACTCACGAATAGATGATGAACAAGGGTACTTCTTCGTGTCACAAAATAATGACTCATGATCAACGAAAAATTTATTTTATGAAATAGTTTCCTCCACCAAGTTTTCGTTTCCTACCTCAAAACTGCGCCTTTATTCTACATGTAAGTGACGCTTGAAAATCGCTGGTTTCAATCAATCGTTGATTTTCTTAATTCTTGTATACCTCGTTGAGTAATTTACTGCTGATATCTGTTTACCCTCTCCCCATTTCTAGCAATGATTCTCCCAATCAATGGGAGAGAATTTACAGTGAGCACCAATTTTTTTCTGATTACTGAGTGTAAGGCGTACAGTTGACTACTAGAATAAAATCTACCAAAACATCAGCCATCTTAGTAGATCGAGGAAATAGCCGCGTTGCGACGGAGGTTATTGCGTGTAAAAACAGAGAAGAGAGACTTCTTGGTTCTCTCGCACCCAGGATTTGGTGCAATTTTGGGAACAGACTCAAGATACCAGGACATGGTCAAGACCTACTCGATTCTGTTCCCTGCCTCCGTTGGATGTGTGGGGAATCCATGCAAATGAGAATAAGCCGCGTAAGACCATTTTGATGCCAAGGATGCTTATTACCTTGTATGTCATACTGCTACGAGCGAAACTTAACATTAGTGAAGACTCGAATGGAGACGAGGAATCTTTCAAATATATATTTTTTAGTTAAAACCTGGTAAATCTAACGAATATCGACCTTGTTTGGCAACGGTAGCAGCACTGCTGCAACAAAGTGAGCGAGTGATAAAAATGAAACGTGCAGCACACACGTAGATCAACTGTGCCTAGCGTCAGAAACATCGGGCTTGCTTCGCCGCTGGCGTCCTGCTGAGCACGAGCCTTCGCCTAGGAGGGCCACAAAAACCTCAAACGAACTCGTACAACCGGTAGGTTCCAGCAAATCGAGAAAAACCGAAAGTAGAAGCCCCATCGGTTCACGTGCTCGTCGTAGTGGAGTAGTAAAGAACGCGACCTTCCAAAAAGGTATCGTGGGTTCGAATCCCGGCGTTTCGCGGTGATTTTTTCCTTTGGGTATAAGGGAAAACCCAAGCACAATACCCTACTCTCCCTAGGTATCGAAAAAGGGTACCGGCATCAGGGGGGAAACCGTCATGGCGTCCTGGTGTTAGTTAAAGGAAAATGGAAAACCATTATTCAAGATGCTATTTATCAGGCTTCATTGGAATACAGCATCCTTAACGAGGAATAAACCCGTCCACTTCAACAGTGCTTTGAATCAACTGTCTAATCTTCCGCAGATACCACCAAATGAATAAAAAGTTCTTTTCTCAGAGCGAGAAAAATACCGAGCTAAAATTTTGGCTTCCATATGTGTGACATGATGAGGCCATACCATTCAAAACAGCAACACTAATGCTAACCTGAGTTAATTATTCAACAGTTTGAAGATCACTTGAGGAGTTGACAGGACGAGGTAAGAAGTTTATTAAGAGAAAGTAAATTCTCATGGAGAGCAGAAATAGATTAGGATCAGCTAAGTGCTTTGATAGAATTACTTCTCGACAAATGGCAGTCGGTTAACCGTCTATAAGTCAGACTCCGTGTAATGAAAATAAAAATGAATTGCAATTAAGTTCTGTCAGCTCATCCTAGACAAACTGAGCAGTAATCAGTTATTAGCTTCAATCAAAGTCACAAGTGTAGCCTCATTCGCATAGTGTTAATAATTTGATAAGGTGGTAAGGTAACTAGGTAAGAGAGAAAGTATGTAAAAAAATAGTTAAGAAGTAATTAAATGGGTTTGAAAGTTGGTAAGCAAAGTGGTAGGGTGAGTGAGGTAGAACGAGGCTTGTTTGCAGGTCGGTAGGGCCATTGTAGAACATCAGCAGCAGGCCACGGCTCCAGGACAGCAACTCCGACGACCAGGCGTTCACACACGGACCGCACCGCAGGTCACGATCACTTTCAAACTGAATAACTCTGTACTCAATGCTGCAGGTTTCACCATAGTACAGAGGTTACTAGCGCAATGGTAATCATCAAAAATGATGCCCTAAACTACAGCAAAGCAGCCCCATGCAACTCACCTGCCCTAAGCCGTGCTGAAATGCACTTGAACTTAAATGTACCTGGTAGGAAAATGGGGAATATTATGATTCTACATAGAGAGTCTCCTTCATTTTGTGGCGGTCGAGCGTGGATTTTACATTCTCTCTCTGAGGATGCAAATTTTGATACTGTGTATACATGCAAAACAGAAATCAAGTATCTCACAAGCATTACCAGCCAACGGTTGTAGAGTAAATTGAATTACTTCATTTTCTGGAGAAACAAAGCTTGATATCGTGCTCATTCATTTAAAACTATAGTTATGAGTCACAACTCTTGAAGTAATTCAGTCCGTTGCTGTTTCTTTTTCTTTCACAATTAGGTAGAGATGTTATTCAAATGCGGTTTAGTTGGTAGTTTTTCATTTCCGACATCCGTAAGTGTCCAATATTTAGACAAATGGAACCGCTGCTAATTAGGATGGAAAATCTTGGTCCAGATTTGATTTGGTAGCGTAGTTGAGTGTATCGTGTATCAAATCTTGCAATGATGCAGTGTTGGTTGAGTTAATGGGAAAAGATATATTTTTAACGTGCCAGACTGTTTAGCCTCACTTACTTGATTTGAGTTCTCTTTGTGGGTTCATTTGCTTTCGTTCTCCGAGCGCAGTGTTTCAATATCGGTGAGTCGGTCGTTGATGTAGTTTTGCGTTTAGTGGTACTGAGTGTAAGTTTCGGTGCGTTTTCTCACGATAAAACCGTACAGACATCGAAATTTAAAATGTTAATTTGGTTAACTAGCATTGTAATACTTAATAAATTTTCAACACGGGGGCATTTGATTGGACAATGCAATTGAACGGTATTTGTGTCTGTAGATACTTTGACCGCAGTGTCAGCTACCACGATCGAATTTACAAAATGCTGCTGGCAAACCATAAAAACAAGATCAATTTTCATAAACACTAAACGCTTTAACGTGTATTTTTTTCCAAAGAGGAATTTTTTTAACAATTAATTGCTGTTTGGCGTTGCTGGTGATAGGTTAATAACATGCAATTGTGAAAACAAATATGTTAAAAAAAAACAAATGAGTCATTTGTGTCTTATTGGACTAATGAGTTATTGAAATGAAAAAGTACACAATTGTCTTAATGGCTTTATGACCGCATAAAGTTTTATAACAATTCTAATACATTTTTTTAAAAAGCTCAAACATTTTGAAATAAAAGGTAACCTATAGTTTCTTAAATAAAACTTTATTCCTTTCTTGTTTCATGAAATATAACAAAAGTTTTTATCGGAAAACTAGTGTAATGAATAATAAGTTCATATTATTATCTGATAATCACAAAAGTTTACAATGTGGAAATTCCTTTGCATGCAATCCTGAAAATATTAGCATTACAACACAAAAAATATTTGACAATAGCTATATCAAAATTGAATTCTTTTCGAGATTCATTAATGCGCAGTAAACCTTAATTTAAATGAAAGGGAAATAGATTAGTCATTGTGAAATCCATAAAAAAATTAATTTCTCTATCACAACATTAATGAACTTCACACGTTATGCAATACAAATTTTTTTGCACCACACCTTGGGTATCTGCATGTTGTATGGAATGAAGGCTAATGTCTGACTCCTTTCTTTCTAATGTTTTTTCAATGACTGGGTTCGTAGCATGGCCAGTTCTTTTCTTCTCTTCAAACTCTTGTTCCAGTTTATCAGCAGATGGGCGATCTCATCTCCTTTGTAGACCTTTATTTGTGATCATGAGCATATCTTTCAGGTGCAGTTTGAATGCGCAGTGATGTGTGATTGTTATAGGGTACCTTCCGTTTGGTTTCGCAGCAGCCTCCATCTGTTGACAAGTGTCATGTCAAAAAGGTGAGAAATCAATCTCATGTAATATATTCTGCTCATGAAACACATTCTGTAGTATGACACGACTCAAGCTGATCATAAATATCTACACTCACCATGTTATTTTTGTGATGAAAGCCTTTAATAGGGACGGGGACTTCTACATAGCCCTTCTATTTCTTATCAAACATTCTACTGGGGCAGTTTTGTTGATTTTTGTTTCACAAGACAGAGACCACGATTCACTAAGCATTTATCAACATTTATATTGTTTACAAGGTCCCTTGGATAAGCAACTATAAGAATAAATAATATACCATAGACAACAAGATGCTGGGTAACAGGTCATTCTAGCCTTAGCTTTTAGCTTTTTCAGCAATGATTCGAGCATAAGGAAAAAGAGAGCATTTTATTAGTGAGGAAAGTTCTGTGCTAAATTATGGATTTGTCTTTTTCTCTAGAGAAGGAAGAACATTTTTCCTAATTAAGACCTGTTGACACGTGCAGTGGGCAAGCGCTTCACCGGGAAAGAGAGGCTTAAACCACGCCCATTTTCTCTCGTTTCAGACTGAATGGAGCAGTAGACGATAGTGTGTCTGGGTTTCGTCTTCGTCGAGCGAGCCAATGCTTGCCAGTGCTATTTTAGATGCTGAACGCGTAGGGTGTGTCGTCTCTGCTCCCTGCCTACACGTTCTCTTGGGACAGTGGCGTTTAGCTGCCAAAAAATGACTTTTTTAAGCCAACGCTTCGCCCACATTTTCCTCATTCGTTTTTGTTTCTTCTTTATAACCGCGACAACTGATAGAGATTGAAAGCGCCATTGCCTGTCGCAGAGCCACCTTCGTACATTCTCTCTCTACCGCTGCTAGGAGCAGACTGAGGATTCTACTTGGAGCAGTGCTGTACCTCTACCATGGTCCGTGTGGACACACTGACTCCACCAAGTACTTTACTTAGCTCATGGTGAAGCTCTCGCCCATTGACCGTGTCAACAGGCCTTAATAGCACAGGCGTTTTCTAAAGTCTTGACTCAGATTGCATGGAAGTGAAATGGTAAATGAAAATTTATATATTTAATATAAATACTCACACATTCCTTGCTAATGGGCTTTTGTTTAATAATGTTGAGGGCTTCTGATTGCAGAGACAGGATTTGAAAGCTCATATTTTTACACTCGTTGTTGTATTTGAAGCATCACTAGCAGCCATGCAGTCCAACCTGCGCTGGGACTTGATAAGTTTTGCACTTGAACAGTGCCCTTCTCTTCACCGGGGCCTGTGAATTTCGATCCATCAATGCAAACGGTGTTAAACATGTGAAACATATGCAGAGCTTATGCTCCGGTATGGCTTTTCGCTATTGTACATCCTAGATATCCAATTTGCGGGTTATCTGCCTGCATGAAGAGAATCTGCGATGATTTATTCATGTCAATTTCCGCTGAGCGCTTGTCGAATTGAATGAATAGTTGTATGAATTAGTTTCTTGTTAACCGAACAGTGAATTTTTGCTTCATGCAGTGTTTAAAGTAAGTTAGATTTAAGTTTGTCTGATCTATGTTTGTAATTTCCTGGCAGTGTTGAAATTGTTGTATTAATGTTCGTACACTAATGCTACAACTTCTGTTGACATGTTATTTAATGATTAATACAAGTGTACAAATGGGAGCCATGAAAAATATATCTTTTCAATAACAATCAGCAGATTTGAATGTGATATAATTCCTTCGGTCCCACATCGCTGATGTTGACTAACGAAATATGTATACGCATTCTGTTCATAGAAGTAAAGTATATGATTTGCTTCTTTTTGGATCGAATTGATATTTTTAAGGATCTGGTATTCTTCTTGGATGCCATTGCGATAAAATTATGAACAGGTTCCCCGTATATTTCGAAATGCAAATGCATTTACTGCTAACACTTATCACCAACATCTGCTTTAATGAACGTTTGTCTTGAAGGTAGACAGGCTTCTTCGACTGTCGGGTAGCCTCACTGGATCAAACTGTTTGAAATAATCTAGTGCACAGCGGTGCTGGAGGGGTGACACGCTCCTACCCCTCTTCGTTAAAAGACACAGGCATGTTCTCCAGGACAGATCGTGCCTGGGACCCCAAGGACCTCAGGGTTGAATAAGGCACAGACACCTAACATCGAAACCCGAATACCCCAAAAACCGACATAACAAAATTAGCTATTTCTCCCAAACCAATAGGAATACTAAAAAAATACCGACTCCTAAATCAGGTGCTATCCACTGATAGATGCTATTCATATATATCAGGTGCTATCCTCTTCAAAATAATAGATTTTTTATAAGCAAACGTTCTAAATTCTTCCCTAAACTGGCTTTGAAGCGTGTTACCTTTTTCCTTCAGACCATTCTCATCTAAACTAATATTGTACTGCCTCATTGCTTTAATAACTTTATTGCGTGATTTGCTTCTGATATCTCTGCTCTTGTATTCGTTTCTTTGCACTTTCTACAATGGAGGCTGCTTCAGAAAATAGCTATTTAAAGAAACTGTCTCTTCTCCAGACCAGGCAGGGCCATTTGCTACGGGGGAGCGACAACAGCTATCCGTACTGGACGCCGGGCGGGCAGAAACTTACGCGCAAATAGAAGCAAACCAACAGTCAAACCACTTCAGCCACAATGTGTGCCGATAAGAGATCTCGCATGCCCAAATATGGTGCTAAAGAGCTGTGAGTGCCAGAGTGACTGAAGGAAAATCTGATCGTGTGTAAGCCCTTTTTAGACGAGGCAGAAGACGCGCACTAGCGTGACTTTGTCTTGCGCAAATGACTCCCTCCTTCCTCCCTATTACGACACAGTTTTGAGCGTTCTTCTGCGGGAATATCGTTCACTCACGGCCTTGCTCACAATGCTTTCTTACTCAAACGAAACATTCAAGCACTCAGTGATCGAATTATGATCGCAAAATTGAGTGTTTTTAATACAGCTGCTCTGAGTCATCAGCTAATTTGATTGTTATGAAAACATCTAATCGTTTCCCACAGTTTTGAAGGTAGAGGAAGGGCAAACATACCAATAGATTGGACTCAAATAGTGCTAAAAAAGCAGTGGAGTTTATTTAAAGAAATACTCAGTTCGAAAATTATGGGGAAAAGAGGAGAAAATTATCAGAAAAATGGCTGTTCTAGAAACTTGCAATTTTTGCCTTTGAAGTGCATCTACTCCCACAATTTTAAAATTACAGGAATAACAATTATATTTTTCGAAATGTCTGATAAAGATGTAAAGAAATACCTGAAGCGATTTTCAAAATTTTATTTAGGTTGAAAATTTTACGGTACGAAAAAAAAGTCCCATTGTTGAGGAAAAATTCCTAAAATTTACCAAGGCAAATTATCGAACTTCTCTAGATAATAACGTAAGCTATCTATGTACACACACAAACAAAACAGCAATACTCCACAAAACCGGCGTATTGCCGGTTTTGTGGCTTCAAAATTGTAGGAGGAGATCCAATTTTAGATAAACACATTTTAAACATATTTTGTTGGTTTATCCGAAAAAAATCCGTTTCCGAGTGGAAAAACAAAGAGCACGTTATTAATAGAAAAATTTTTGCATCATTTCACAGCTTTTGGTAAAATTTCAGAAAAATCCGTCTAGAAATAAAGGACTTTTTTGAATATACTATCCCCTCAATAAAACTGTTCCTGAGCGCCTCAAGAGTTCCAGGATTCCAAAGTATTTTAACATGAATGAAAACGAATTTCAACTAGGTCTTGAGTTCTAGGACCAATTTTCTTGCACGTTCTCTTATGTTCTTTACTGTTTAAGCATAAAGTTTATTTCATGCCAAAACTTGATAGATTAACATTTACAATGCGTTCTAGAAATTTTTGCGCAATACTTGTCAAAACTTTCAATTGCCTCAAAAATAACTATGCCGGTATAACTAGGGCTCGTGTTATGCCCTGGCATGAATTTTGTAATTAATAAAACCTTTTCTAATAGCATTTAATATAGAACTTACGACGCAAGTTACCCCGAAATGTAATATGCGAGCGCACTTGACTGGAACGCCCCCATTCGCTAGTTGACCGTAGTCGAGGCTGCCACGTAGTTTTTTTGTGTTAAACGTTCGTGTTTATTTAGTGTATAATTTGACTGTTCTCCGTTGTTTCTACGGACTTGTTATAGTGCAACTTTAATTGCATTTCTTAAATGTTTAAGTATTGAAACCTTGTAGATAGGTGATGTTGTACTGTTTCAATTGATTATTTTTCGATAATTTCTTAGAGAATTGTTAAAACCACCTTAATTGTCGCTGAATGCTTTCAATAAACTTTTAATGGTAATTTCTCTAGTAATAGTTATCTCACAAGAGTCTGAATCCATAAAATATTTCATAAATATATTTGTGTTTACAGAACTGTAACTTTCGTAAGTTAGTGCAACGATGAGAAATTGTATATTTACGAAATTTGGCAGAATATTACTTCGGTAAGTTTCTACTTAATGCAAACCTCGCCACGCTACACAGTGCGTATTATTTATTTCGAAATGTAATTTAATTTGAAAGATGGAAGCTGCATTATCCAAGTGAAATATTAAATATTTGCTATTAAATGTTACAGTGTAATTTTGCATTAGTTTAATTGCGTATCGCGTGCTGTATTTTGTACTAGGCCGTTATGTTTAGTGTTTACCAGTTAGGTTGAGTACTTGCCAGTTTCCTGATTATTAAAATCGTGACATGAATTGAGCCCTGAAATATCTTCGTAGTTAAAATGTTAGCCAATGTAATAAAGCAAAATCGGATTTAGTTACTAAGTATAAACCTCTTCTTTGTCGACTTTCAGATTTTACGAAGTAAAATGAGACTGAAATCCTTTCATTCTTCTACCGTTAACTGGCTGAAAACTTCTGCTAACATTACTGCAGCGGAACGCTCAGTACAGCTCGATATGTTAATAAATGCCATTCGGTAAGCGTATTCATTCCGACTGGGACACGCTGCTCATTCTACTCCATAATACAAATATTTAGCTCTGGATATCTCTGGATGTTGCTTTAGCTCAACGGGAAAATAGTTCCACTTAGGTAAAAGTTATTCCGAGATCGATTATTCCAAAATGGTGGAATTCATTCATCCGAGCGGGGCATTCAGGTTATAGCAAAAAACAGCGTGCATGAGGGTGAGAAGTTAAAGAGGAAACCAATTAGATCAATGGCCACTCGCTGTCACTTTCTTTTAGTTTCTCATACTCGCTGTCACGTTTATGACTGCAAATACCGGTGTAAAATATTGAGATCAACAGCAATATATCTATGATTAAATACCAGGTTCTAAAAAGAAATTTCCCGAAAATCGTCAAAACGAGTGAAAATTTTGAATTGGAATTCACAATTGCATTTAGTAAGAAGACCATTGCACAAAAAACTTAACGAAACTAGAGTCACTCCCATTTAGTTTTTTCAACGTTTTTAACGTACGACTCCCGGGAGAGAGAGTCAGGACTTATTTTCGTCGGTGTTAAGTAGATTCATTCATTCAATAGTCTTACAAGGTGGTGCAATACCTTTGCTGAGAGAAAATGACAGAACAGATTCTGTTAATTAATATCAAACATAATTAAAATTGAACTACATACTACATACAACTACATATATATATATATATATATATATATATATATATATATATATATATATATATATGTATATATATATATATATATATATCACTCTCAATATTGAAAACATTACCTTAAGTGAACAGTTCTCGTCAATTTTAAATTAAAAGCTTATTGGGGAAAAATTTTGGCTAGGTATACTTGAGTACCAATGAACCTGCAACACTGCCATAAATAATTCGATTCCTTATGACTGAAATCTAATTTTGATATTAAAGACCCTATATTTGTAAACAAAATGGATTGTGAGACATCTCACATGCGAATTGTGATTTTTTATCATATATATTTATATGTTTCATATTTGCTCCGTTTGTTAATATTTAAAAGTTTGCTGAGATCGAACAATGTTGCTAATATATACCGAGCTGAGACGGTGAAAAAGTCTATTTCATTCGGAGAACATATACTGCAGTGAAAAATTATAATATTTTTTGTACGCATAATGCCTCTAAAAAATGTTTTGCTATTGTGTTCGATGAGCGACCAAATCTTTCCCGTTCGGAAGCGCAGATATTCTTGGGAATTTGTAACTGTCATTTTATGTATGATCTCACGTTCATTATAGTAGAAAATAGGACTAAAACCTAAAATGGGATCGAGTCACTACATTGATCTCCGTGCTCTCAAAACTAATGTTCTCAAGTGTGATAGAACTTTCCTTATCAAATTAATAAAGTACATTGAAAACCGATAACATGAGCAAATTGTTTGATGCTTTTCCATCAACTCACTACAATACATTTTTTAACCATGTTTTGAGAGCAGATGTGCACATGTTGAAACCATTGCAAAAGAGTAGGAGATTTTTGGCTCACTTGCAGGTATTCGCGCTTGAAAACAACTTCAAAATATAACCAGTATTCTGAAGGGTCATAAAGTTATTACTTAAAACTCATATCTAGTGAATGATGGATTCAAATGAGCATAGAAATTGAACCTCTGCTCTTTCAAAAGGATGCTTCATTCCAATCAATCAAGCCTGTTTCATATCACCTTGTACATTGGTTTTTCGGTTTTTCCATTACCTTATAATTAACTCTAAGACGCCAGGACGGTTGCCCGAGTCAAGCCGGTACCCATTTTAGTTACCTGGGTAGAGTAGGGGTATGAGCTTGAGTTTTCCCTTTACCCAGCGGGGAAAATCGTCGGGTAGGGCCGAGATTCGAGCCCTCGACTCCCTCATGGAAGGGCGCGTTCTTAACCACTCGGTTATGGCGAGCATTAATAACGTTGACTCGTAAGAAACTTAATTTAATTATGAAGGAACTAAGCAGATCCTAAATCATAACTGATTCTCAAATATGAATTGATAGCCGTTCACATTAAATTTTTCGGATGTATGGTTGGCAAACTAAATTATTTTTCCTTGTAGTGCATGAGAAAATTGTTCTGGGACTGACTTAATAGCTGAAGTCAGGCTGTAGATACATGAAGTTAACTTAGGAGTGAAAATTTTCTTGTGAGTGAAAATGCATGTGCATAAAAAGCTCTAATATGATAATTCAGAGGTCGTGCGCTGATGAAAAAGAAAACATGGAGATCAACCCAGCGATTTTTAAATTTCGATCCGATTGGATGAAATTTGGCCAGTATATGTATATGTTGAAAAAACATACTTTACTCTATAACTTATTTGATTTAGGCCTTTCTTTTTAAATTCTAAAAAATAGTTTTTTGGTACATTTTTATGGATATTTAAAAACAATAGAAGTCATTGAGTTTTTATGCTAGAACAAATCCAAAGACAGTTTTAGAATCCTTGAAGCATTGTAAACAAAGTTACGGTGGCAAATTTCCAATTTCCTGCTTTGTTTTCTTTTCATATGGGGTCTCATTTGGAGTCAAAAATTCAGCATTTTTGATCCCCTTTCACTCCCCTGGGGGGGGGGGGATCTAATGTCCGTAGCGCCGTAAAATTTCAGGACCGAATAGTTCACCACCTAAGGGTCCTTTTTCAACAACAACAACAACAACAACAACAACAAAATTGGGTCATCTGACCGACATGGGCCTGGGTTGATCTCCTTTACGACTGGTATGGGGACAAATTTATTGGAGTGAATAAATAGTTATTTCCTGGCGTCAAGAATTGCGAAGTCTTATGTCATGTACATGTAAACTGTCAAAAGTTTCTCACCCCACAATGAAAGTGCATCGTCCATGAATTTGTGTTCTCTTAAATCATCATTACTGTTTCATCAAATGTAGATTAAGCAACATTAGGAGTACCTTACCCTCAATCAATTTTTTTAACTAGTGACATGGGTATTACAATACTCGTGTGTGTGTGTATCATCTAAGTGCATTAGCTTTAAGATATTTTAAAAACCAATGATGGTATTTCTGTACCATCTATATTGGAAATAAACTGTTTTTCTTTCTTTCTTTCTTTTCTGATGCATGATATATATGTTGTATTTTACGAAGGAGAATGTTGTATCGAGATAGATATAATACCTATACATTAATAGTGAATGATACACTATCAGTGATAGAAAACATTTGCCCAACGTATTTTTTGAAATAATTCATTTCTTGAAAGTTTTGAACTAGCGTACACTGGTGTAAAAGAATTGTAAGCTAAGGAGATGCTTAGCATGAGTTTTCAGCAAGTTTTACCAAGGTTATGAATATTTTCATGAGAATCCTTGGGAACAAAATCAAACGAAAAATTACAAAATTCATTGTAAAAATTGCTCTCAGTGACTTGTGGCAACTTCGTACGGTGTTGTCTTTGGCAACTCGGGAGACTCTCCAATAAGCCTAAGTGGCGCATTTCTCAACCGCTTGTCAGTCATAGGAGGCAGAAAAAAAGCTAACGAGAATTGAGGACGGGCACAGTAGAAATAGCTGTGCTACTTTCAAGGCTCCATGACTCCAGAAGTTCTTTTTAGGTATCGAAATTAAGTATTACTCACCAGCTGAATGCACTAGACGAAATACATCTCTAAACACCAAAGAGAAAACTTGCCGTTCTGTCTACACAAGGTTAATTTTGTACAAGAATCACTTCATTTTACCTGCAAACCTCACTCAATATTTACCACTAGTCACTTACATTTCTATCTCTGGAGTAACACATTTTATTATATACAAATTACATGATAACTGGCAGCATCTGCACTGCTCACCAATGCTTAAATACCTAAAGTATGGGGAGCGAGTGTGCTGTTTGATGGTTACAGGCCTGGTCCGAAAGTCGAATATTTTTAAGTGCTATGCAGGCAGCACATATACCTTTAAATGATTGAGAACATTTGCTTAATATAATGTATGAAATCATTCATTTATAGACGGTTTGATCTAGAGTACAAAGATGCTAAAGAATTGTAATTATGAAAAGATTTGAATAACTTTTTCTAGCCAGGAATATTGTCATGACATTCTTCGGAAGCAAAGTCAAGCCCAAATTCGCCTAATACGTTATAAGAATTACTCTCAGTGACTTCGGAAAACTTACTATGGTGGTCTTTGGCAGCTCGGAGGACTCTCCAATAGGCCTACGTTACGCATTTCTCCACTGCCATTCAGTACTATCGCTGCAACGAAGGTGTGTGTACGCTACATAGCAGCTCTAGGCGAATGCATATTTGTGTGCAGGGTACGTGAAAGGTAATTTCTTTGTTAAAACATTGGCTGTGGTGTTTCTTTTACTCTGGTGTTTAAATAGTTTCCTGAGTAGAATCAGTGTTTCCTAATCACTGGACTGACGGCACAAATCTGCCAGAAGCTGTGCCACGTGGATGCAAACGTATTTGTGTTAGTTGTGCTGGAACCAAGTATGAGTGCCAAGTATGGTTTAACTTGGGTAGATGGTGCTATCAACTAAAATTAGTGTTTTAGGGGTACTTTTATCTTCAGCGTTCGATGTCTCAAAAATCTTTTTGGAAAATTAATTTTGAGTTTATAAGCTCGAATATTTCTACTGAACGATAACTCGGTTACCGTAGCTCATTTAAATGTAAGACTGAATTTCATACTAATGAATAATCTGTATTTTGACACTTTCATTTTTAACTCTGAATACTGCGAATACTTCATGACTAATTAAAGCTTCAAATAATGACTTGAAAGTATAATACACTTGTGAGGTAAAAATCAACAGTTAAACAAGATCTATGTATCTATGAGTGTAAATTGCATGCTGGGCTGAATATTCGGAGAAATAACTTTCTATCAAAGTTAATGTGTTTTAGGTTGTCGTGAAAAACAAAGCAGTACATATGATTAAATTAGGTTGGAGCACTCTTGCAAGTTTTAAAATAAAAATGATAGCAAAGACAGCTGATTTTAAAATCATTTTAATTTGTGAACGTTTTGGCTTCAAGCTCAAGCCATTATCAACAGTTGTGAAATATAATTGAAATACAGAAGATCAGACATGGCTAAAGGACAAAAAGAATACATCTTAAAATAGTACAAACAGTTGCAAAAAAAGGAATGGAGAAATTATACTGCAATTCATTTCTGAAAATCAGGCTATTTCTAACTGGAATGATGACATCATTGAATTTAGAACTGGTTTCATTTGTTTAATGTAAAGAGATTTTAGTATAGGTAGGTCGTTTTTATTTGAACAGAACCTAAAATTGAAAAATCAGATTTGCTTACTATTACACTGTACTGCTCAGCGTGATCCCTAATGGCTGAAAAAGACGGCTTAGCTAAAACTCTACCCGTTCTGGAGCGCCTACCAACGTGCTCGAAAAATCTAGTTCTAAAACTACGCTGAGTGCAACCCACATAGCAAGACCCGCACAGCGGGCAACAAAACTTTTAGATTATGCGCGAGCACAGTTCAGTTGGCAGACGGTCTTTGAAACGTCACTGGCAAGCTTCTCAGACTGTGCACCATAATTAAGCAGGTTACAATACAATTTCTTTTTCTTTACAGTTGTCTCAAAGTAGGTCGGTTTATATTTTTTGTCTAAAAATAGCCTTATAATTTTAGAGATTAGGTTATTTGGAAAACTATTGTTGCTGAAAAAAGTTTGTAGAAAATTAAATTCATCATGCATATTGCGGTAGGTATTTGGGGTATTTCAATTATCTTTTAAAGGTGTTGATAATGGCTTGAGCTTAAAGCCGAAACGTTCACAAATTAAAATGATTTTAAAATCAGCTTTCTTTGCTATCATTTTTATTTTAAAGCAGTACATTTTGGGAATTGCAATTAAAAATAGCAATCTCCGCATAATTTTTATTAAATTAAATTGTTCTACCTACAACTTTGTCAAGTATCCACTTCAAACGGGTTAAAAACACTTGGCTACTGTTTGGAAAACGGTTCTATTGTCAACTGTTACTTTTTGTGCATGACTCACTTCTTTTGTAGAAGAAGTCAGAAGTCTCACTTTTCAATAGTGGTATTGAACATGATTGATAGGAAGCTTCCACAAATTCACTATATGCCCAGTCAATACTCCTAGCAAATGCTCATCTAAAATGTTGAATTTCAAGAATATCGTATATGATGGGTCAGTATAAGAAGTTTTATATAAATGAATCATGGTCTTCATTGCCTATTAATCACCTGATGTCTACATTTGGTCGAAGGGAACAGAAAAGTGAGAAGTATTAGCGGCTTATCTGAAACACGTGAGGTGCTAGCAGAGGCGTAAACGTATTTGGGAGATGCAGAGTGAGAAAGACTTCGGACACAAAGCTTGAGCAATATATTGAACTGAATATCATTCATTATAAACCTCATGGTGGATCTATTTATGTTCTGTCGAATTCTGTACCTATGAATTTCATTTCTTTTATTGACTTCAGCGCCACCAAGTTCATGCTTTGTAATTCAGTTTAATTGCTTTCTCTGGAAATATATCATAAGTGGTTTCCAGTGAAAAAAAGAATTGGAGAAAAATTAATTTTAATGATCTTATGTATTTTATGCTGTTAAGGTAGTGACTGTATTGGAAAGAAATGCAGCCTCTGCTATCGCATGCGGTAGGTTGCTTTAGTAGTTATTTCTTCCCCTACCACTTGATTGAGCTGATGAGCATTGCGAGGTTCAACAATCCTGTGTCAGTAGCTTTTGGCCGTTTTCGGGTCAATTGCATCGGTTGAAATTCAACCCACCTTATATGAAAATTAACGTCAGTAATTGAAAATATTTGAAAAATGATCTAGCTTGCATCTTCTTTGAATCACCAATGAAATATTTTGGTGTAAATGAGCATTGAAAAGCTAATTAACGAGTCTTTTTAAAATATTTCAGACCTCGCTGAAGTGGGTTGGAAAGTTTCAGAAAAACTTGAGCTTTTTAAATTGAGTATGTGTTCCATAATTGTAGCAAAATAATCAGTAGAGGAGAGGATTAATTACCTATCTTGAAAGACTCCCAGTATATAAAAAATACTTGTAAAAATACTTGTACATATTTTGATGGCAATGGAAACGTGTTCCCGAGATTGGAAAAAAATAGGAATTTTTTTGACAAAAACTTGGAAGCTTCTGACGAGCGCTTAGAGTTTTTCACATTTAAGAAATGTTTAAAAATGTTTCAGGAAGATCTGAATTTCATGATTAAGATAAAAATTTTGAAAATATCTTTTAAAGTTTTTGACTGTGCCTCAGATGAGACAACCATTGTCGGAAATGTTTTGAAATTTGATAGTGTTCAAATGAGAGTCAATATGATAAATTGTTTTATGGTGGCGTGAACATTCCTCACCTAACTGTGAATTTTCGTCGCAGGCTTGAATTCTTCCTTACTTCCTCGCTTCAGAGCCTACGTGTCATTCCGTCGTCTGAGTGCTTGGAAAAGGACTTCACATCTTCTTGCCGATGTAAGTGACTTATTGATATGTTTGTCTGGACTGTTTATAACTTGGTGGGATAGATGATAAATTTGAATCACATTTTATTCCTGGAATAACTTTTTACTTTTTCTATTGTGAAAGACCACTTTCTCTAGCTGATTTTAACTCAAACAGCCACTTGCAAAAGTGCACGTTGGTACTTAGTATTGATACGTTTGTGCGCGCACCGTGACTGCATGTTTGCAAATCGAGTATTGATCTAAGCGCAAATTAACGTGAGCCTACTTCACATACAATAGATTTGAATCATTTGATTATCATATGGGCAGTTCGTTTGTCCATTTCGTTCATGAATTTGTTTCGACAAGCGACCGTTATATATCCCTTCTCCTGAAATATACAGACTTGCCCTCATGTTTGAGTTTTTCATTGTAATAGCTATTGTTCTGTTTACAGATTTCCTACAAATTATTCACCTTCAAACTCGGTAATCATAATTTTTTGAATGACACGACTAGCTTTTTCTAGTCCATTATGTCAGAATTTAGTCTTCTTCAAACAAATTACTCTGAAAAACATGGACAACATCAAATTTACAAAAACCTCCAGTAATTTTACCTTTCTCGGAACCTCATTTCAAGTCACACAAATATCTCAAATGTGAAGTCAGTCTGCGCTAATTTGCAATTTCGAAAAAGTGTTATGCTTCTCCGCATAACTGAGTACGGAACATCGCTAAGAATCTCGAGGAGCGTTGCTTGGCCTACAACGTAATCCTCAATAATTCTAAAAGACCAAATATTAAGTCTGATTTCTGCGAGGAAGCATTGCAACATTAAATTCAAGAACAGTCGACTCGTCAGGAACAACGCCCAGACGTCGTCGATACGCGTTACGAACGAAGACGCTAACGGAAGATGCCAAGAACCTCAACGGGTGTCTTCATTTGCTTTAATTCATATGTCTAACATTGTTTTGTGGGGATTTTTATATAGTAATGAGGGTAAGGTTAATGATGTATGTTTTCTATTTGATAGTAGGGATATATCACGTTCTTATTGGTAACCTTGTTAGGTCGTTATTCAAACTTGGCACCTCAAGGGGACGCCAGACGCGGTTGCCTGAGGGAGAGCGGCAGTTGAGGCGAGAACACGATCACAAGCAGCCGCATACGAGTTTGTTCCTCTACCTTGGTCCAGTTGGGCCGAGGCTTGCCTCTTAAATTCACTACTCAAAGCCATCCTAGAATATCTGTGCCCTCATTCGCTCGAAAGTGATTAACTTCAAGAATACTCAACTGCAGTGCCAATAACGTAAATTAGAGATTGTCAACCTAGATTGCTAACTGTCGGCATAGCCCCAGCCATCAACCTGGTCTCTCTGCCCTCAACCAAACATGGCGACCTTGCTCCAGCGCGCCAGCCAGGCGACATTCAGACTGCGAGACCGATCTCCAAATCTCAAGATAAGTTTCCCTCTGATTTCATGTCAAATCCCAGTTCCCTCTCACGCTTCTAAGTATATTAGGATGTGAATGCGCAGATCGCGTGCATTCAATTAGCTTGCGTACTTTCGATGATTAATGTCTTGATAATTTCCTTTGTTCAATAGCGAATTTCTTTGATGTTCCTGTATCTTTAATAACCTTCAGATAAATAGGAGGAGAGGACATGATGATTCAGAAGGAAAGTAATAATGTTTGAAGCCAGGAAACACGGCTAAAATGCACGATTAATTTATGGCCTTAAGCCGCTCGTAACGCTTACCGAAGATTGAATTAAATATTTATACAGAAACCCTGTATTGGTGGCAGCTACCTTGATATTACCAAGTAGAAAATATATGAATTGTGACGAATAATCTTAATGTCACAACTAATAATATCACATGGAAAAATATCATGCATCGCAACAAAGAATGACGGCAGAGAAAAATGAAGACCGTGACCTCAGCGAGACAAAATAAAGAGGGTCACGACAAATGGGGGCTGAGCGGTGGGATTTGAGTTTTGCTTTAAATGTGAATGTTACTGTAAAATCTCATGCCTACCGAACTTATACCTCCGAATAAAAAATATATACGTGCATTCAAACATTCAAATTTAAAAATTGATATTTGGCCGACTAAAAATAATTTCTTTATCTGAATCATCTTATCTCTCTCTTCCTAATGAATACTTATTTGCAGAATGTCATTTGGAACGATAAAGTAATGTTGTATTAATGTTTCATATTTCAATGTTGTCGATAGACTCATAATAGGTACGGATGTGCAACGTATCCCTTCATCAATTAAATTCATATACCATGTATGTGGCATTTTCTGCACTACCCAACGTTAAAACTGTAATGTAAAAACTGAAATGTAACAACATGCTACGTTGGAGACGAATGTTAAGATCGAACATTCCTAAGTCCTTGGGTAGGGCTGGCTTACCGCAGCAGCCGCTCGCTCCCCCACGCCAATGGCATGTGATACATAAACAAAGCCCACGTACCCGCGTACGAACTGCCACAAATGCCACACGCTAGAGCTTTCCATGGTCCTGTAACTTCAATAACGCGAACGATAAATGTTGTGAATCACGATTTTCTTAGTTTAGGCATGTAATATTTACGTTTTTCAAATGAAAAATAAATTTAATTACATGTGAGAACGTAAAGTTTAATTATTTCATCATTACTGCGTGTAAAATTCCTAATTCGACGTTCATCAAACAAATTTCTGCGGATACCACGGCATAATTATGTCAATATCATGTGAATTTTTTTTCAAAATTTAAATACTAATGATCAAAACCAGCTTATAGATAATTTTATTCCAATTTCCGGAGATAGCATTCTTTAACAATTTTAAATTCGATATTTAAATACAATAGATTCAATTTAAATACCAAATGGCACAGTTTCAGCTAGAATGAATGTAAACCAGAGGCGTTTGTCTGCTATTAGAATTACTAGTGAGTGAAGGTTTGCAAAAATTTAATTACGGTTCCTTGGACCAATCTCATTTTGGCGTATAATCTAAAGAATTAGATTTACTATTACTCTTAAAATAATTAATAACCTGCGGATACCTCACATGGGGACTCTTGTTGTCACTGAAACGTAGTATAAATGATGCGCGAACTACTAGGAAAACACAACAACGTATCTGAATAGTGAAGTAAATTTAGTTCGTGATTTAAAAAAAAAATTTTGTGCAGCCAGGATTTATTTCAAACGGGTTTATTCAATCTCGACGATCTCGTATTAATATGTTTGCGCATACATGTTCTACTGGTCCTGAACATAACTATGAATTTCATTGCGTCGAGTTGGTCAAATTTAAATACTATGTATAATTTTTGTAATTAATATTCCTGTGTGGGGAAAATAGTTCAATTTGTTTCACTTTCATGTATTTCGATAATTCCGTAAATGTGTGTGTACTCGTAGGATGTAATTAATTTTAAACTTTGCGATCTATACTTAAATAATTTTTTGAACCTTATGTTCTATTCGTAATTTGCTTATAATAACGTAAAATTCAAACGTAGGATGCTTAAGTTTTTTTTTGTAAATACTTGGGAGTTTGAGAGGGAAGGCTTGGTTGATGTGATGTAGAGGGAGACTTGGGAAAAATTAAAGAAGGACATCAGAACAAACACTTAATGGGATTGACCTTTCAGGAATGGTGGATGACATCAGCTGAGCGCGGCTGAACGCTTGCGCCGGCGCACCATCACTCGCCAGTCATCAAGAGTGGTGAGCGACTCCACCACAGACGCATCACGGTCGCCCTGCTCGGACGGCATCACTACTACGGGTTGGCCGCGCACACACGAACGCACGCTGCACCCCGCTCCCTACTCCACCATCTACCTCGACGCTCGAAACACGACACGCAGCGGCAGATCTGAGCTCGCAAGCCGACTCGTAGAAAACGAGTACGCGAAGAAAATTTCTTATCAGCGGACTGGGTCGACGACCGCGGCTAATTTTCTACTGAGGCACGGTGAATAGAAAACGACTGGCATTTAAAATTTAAAGGACAGCTCAACATTGGGATTTCAATCACGACTTCGGACTTCGGATGGATTCGACGACGACGGCTTCAGATGTAATCAACGACGATGAAAATAATACGGAGGCCCGGATGAAAATCAACGTATCAACTCAAAGATCTCAGCATAAAGGCAGCGAGTCCTACGCAACCCCCAAAAAAGATGATGAACTCCACGAGATAGTAGTCCACTTCGACCGACGACACACGGAATATTTTTCGGAGATCTCTATAAGACTTCTGCAAGTGGTGGAGCAAGTTATGCAGCCCAGGATTATACGACTTGGGTGTATTTGGAAGTGTTCGCTACACTTCCGAGGGTTTTCACTCTCAAGGATTACTGCAGTGATCCACGCAACGGAGGGAGAAGTCGGTGTCATCTATAGGACACGGTTCTGCCCATAGGACAACTATAATGACTCCTTTATTTGACGACTCTGAATCAGCGCTCGCCAGAAGAGCAAACTCCAGTTGTAAGCATCTTGACTCTTCCCATGATCCACGCATTAAGGCGTCGGCTGCACGTGATGAGCAACGTCGAAGATAAGCCTTTCGAGCACAAGCAGGAGCTTGTGATTTGTTCGGCCACGGGGGATGTTATGCTTCTCCGCATAACTGAGTACGGAACATCGCTAAGAATCTCGAGGAGCGTTGCTTGGCCTACAACGTAATCCTCAATAATTCTAAAAGACCAAATATTAAGCCTGATTTCTGCGAGGAAGCATTGCAACATTAAATTCAAGAACAGTCGACTCGTCAGGAACAACGCCCAGACGTCGTCGATACGCGTTACGAACGAAGACGCTAACGGAAGATGCCAAGAACCTCAACGGGTGTCTTCATTTGCTTTAATTCATATGTCTAACATTGTTTTGTGGGGATTTTTATATAGTAATGAGGGTAAGGTTAATGATGTATGTTTTCTATTTGATAGTAGGGATATATCACGTTCTTATTGGTAACCTTGTTAGGTCGTTATTCAAACTTGGCACCTCAAGGGGACGCCAGACGCGGTTGCCTGAGGGAGAGCGGCAGTTGAGGCGAGAACACGATCACAAGCAGCCGCATACGAGTTTGTTCCTCTACCTTGGTCCAGTTGGGCCGAGGCTTGCCTCTTAAATTCACTACTCAAAGCCATCCTAGAATATCTGTGCCCTCATTCGCTCGAAAGTGATTAACTTCAAGAATACTCAACTGCAGTGCCAATAACGTAAATTAGAGATTGTCAACCTAGATTGCTAACTGTCGGCATAGCCCCAGCCATCAACCTGGTCTCTCTGCCCTCAACCAAACATGGCGACCTTGCTCCAGCGCGCCAGCCAGGCGACATTCAGACTGCGAGACCGATCTCCAAATCTCAAGATAAGTTTCCCTCTGATTTCATGTCAAATCCCAGTTCCCTCTCACGCTTCTAAGTATATTAGGATGTGAATGCGCAGATCGCGTGCATTCAATTAGCTTGCGTACTTTCGATGATTAATGTCTTGATAATTTCCTTTGTTCAATAGCGAATTTCTTTGATGTTCCTGTGTCTTTAATAACCTTCAGATAAACAGGAGGAGAGGACATGATGATTCAGAAGGAAAGTAATAATGTTTGAAGCCAGGAAACACGGCTAAAATGCACGATTAATTTATGGCCTTAAGCCGCTCGTAACGCTTACCGAAGATTGAATTAAATATTTATACAGAAACCCTGTATTGGTGGCAGCTACCTTGATATTACCAAGTAGAAAATATATGAATTGTGACGAATAATCTTAATGTCACGACTAATAATATCACATGGAAAAATATCATGCATCGCAACAAAGAATGACGGCAGAGAAAAATGAAGACCGTGACCTCAGCGAGACAAAATAAAGAGGGTCACGACAAAAGTATTCCAGGATAAATAACAGAGACATAGGCATACCTCAATTCCCTGTAGAAAATTAATGTAAGTTAAAATATGGGATCATATTTTTTCAATTTATTGAATCAAATAACTCTTTTTCCATTAAGTTTGAAAATTTTCTGAACTTCTGTGATGTCGAACATTAGATATTGCTACTGCTGTTTAGTGTTTTTCTCATTAATGAATTTAATAATAGTATACATGTGAGAGATATTAGATTGTAGCAATAGTTGCATTTATAATCGGATTACTCATCAAGCATATCGTTTTGTAATTTTATAAGTTCCAGAAGAACTAAATAATCATTGGTTGTTAGTTCTTTCTTATGAAAAAGTAACTGTAACTGAGACTCGAAAACAACATGCATTTGGATCTCTAAAGAACCATAATATTTGAAACAAAAACTGGAAATTTATTGGTGCTCATGTCTCACGGTGCCAATTAAAATAGCTCATTCGAAAATAGTTATCTTCACGATAACATGAACGTACATTTTCGAATACTTTTTGTAACGTAGTAAGTACAATTAACCCTAGAAGGCGCTGTAAGTCATACGCAGTTGTAATCGGCAGGCGTTCGAACACCATCTCTCTATCTCTGTTTGCACGTAGCTTCCATGAAACTATGCTGTATCTCTGTCCTCTTGTTGGTACTATGTCAACGTGTGCCTGGTCATGTTCCTGGACCTAGTCATCTGTGTGCGGAGATAACTACGTAGAGTGAGCTGCTCACTGTAATCTTACGCTACAGTATTTTGGCGACAACCGATGTGTTCCTGTACAATGGCCGGATTGTTACCTGTCTTTGTGAAAAGAAAATTGAAGTTCCTGTTCCTTCTGTGTAAATAAGGATGTTCTTGTTCAAAAAAGCCTTTGGAGTACCTCCTGGATCAAAAACCCAAGTCAAATCATTACACTTTTCACTTTAGTCTCATGTTTTATGCCCTGCTAATGAATTTAAGAAATGGTGATACCTTTTCGTAATACTAAAAACAGTTTAGAACGTATTATTAGCGGTAATGAATAAAATATAAAAATTTAGTCACATTGAAAGGAAACTTCACTGTAGAGGGAAGGAAAAAGTTATATATCTTTAATTTGAATGTAAAAGAATCTACGAACAATTATGAAAAATTTTTAACACGTATTTCTCAGCCTGAAGATGATGTATGAAACATTTAAATTTTATCTTTTTAAGACTGACGGTGCTGCATAGAATTATCCCAATAGAGTATTTTCAGAAAAATGATTGGCCATAATCTTTTTATTTTAACATTTGGCGAACCGGAATAAAATCCATAGACCACTTTAACAGGATATATAAGCGCTTTATTTGATGAAATGATACGTTAAGAAATTTATTATGTCAAATTTCAGTGAAATTACGTTTAATGCTGTACCTCAATAGAAAATTAATATTTTCATTAAATTTGTCGCAAAAAAAATAGAATTTCCCAATGTGATGGTTGGTTTAAAGATTTTGCTCTGAAAAACCCTGCTCTCTCGCTCTTTCAAATAACATTAAGAAAAAAAATGACCGAATCGGATTTTTTTATATTTATTTTAATTTTCGGTGTCTTTCGCTTAGCTTCATTTGATTCGCTACAAAAAGTTTAAAGTGTTTAACCACATTTGATATCAGTCAATACAGGAGTTAAATGTCTAAGTTCTGTTAACCAAGACGACGTATTTTTTAGTCAATATTAGGAATTAACTCAGCACATGAAATTACGTTAACAGTACTCTCTCAATTCCGATTTCTGAATCATTCTTTCTTTTATTATTCAATGCCATTCATATTTCCCCGTATGAGTTTTCTCGTTGCCAGTTGTAGAAAATATCAGAGAACAATCATGAGACGCAACGGTACATTCATTACAGCTTTAAATGTTGATCATTGTTAATTTTGTCTGAGGAAACGTTGAATAATCTTTGACCTGTCGAGAATTCATTGATGCGCAGATTTTGATGAACTTTATTTTGTGTTTTTATCAGAATGCTTGACTTCTCCAATAATATTTTCAATGATATGAATAACAGCAAAATAGGGCTTTCCTAGTGAATGTTCAAAATTAAACCAACCTGTTTCCAATAAATTATTCCATCACCCTACAGAGTACAAAAAAATGTAACTCCTTCTTGTTTGCGTATTCCTTTCAATTACGTCGTCTTTCTAACCTTGTATTTCGATGTATACTGACAAAAGAACATCATGAGGGCCAAAATCTCTAAAATTGAATTTACGTAAAAGATGTGAAGGAGTTCACGAGAAGTGGACATAATTCAGACGACACGCACTATATATGACCCAAAGAAACTGGAAGCGAGCCTAACAATAAGTTACAAAGAATCACATCAAATCGAAGCTGAACATTCATGATGTAATCCAAAGATAGTAAAAGTGTGCCAACCTTGCAGGAAAAGAACTAATTAAGTTCCTGTGCTATAAATTGTAGTAGTTTACATTCATTTAATCAGAGACAAAGAAGTGGCACCGTTATTTTCCCAGGTATACGGATTCATATGCGGTGGAAAGTTATATGCTACATTGCATCGTTATTCAACAAAACAATTTTATGCATAATATCAAGACGCATAGTCTGAACCTTCATCACTGCTGGGATACGGTTTCCATTTGTTGACATTAAATGTTCGCAACTTTTTTTTAATATGATCATTCACTGTTCTATCTAGACATTTTCAATTGTGCAAGATTCTTCTCACATTTTGCTCTGATTCTTCAATGTTCCTGAAAGAATTTCGAACCTTTGATATTAAGCATTAGGCACAGTTCCGAAAAAAACATCAATTTTAATTTGATTTAACCGCTTGCGGGTTACACCTGCAGCGTGTTCAGCGTGGTTGTCCTATTGGAACATCCAGCATTTTAAACTGTGAGGAAACGCGGTGCATGAGGAATTGGATTCCTTTTCTAAATGACGCTCCACATAGTCTGTTACGTCTTTCGTTTGGCAAAATGGATTGCATCAGTGCTATTTGAGGTGAAAAGACCACGTCAACATCGCAGTATTTCTCAGGCTCTGAAGTATTTGAAGTTCATAGTCAATCCCATCGTTCTCTAAACATGACAAGCGACTTTGCTTTCAAATCATTAAGGTTTCGTTTTAT
Source organism: Morinoia aosen (assembly GCA_030386875.1). Taxonomy (NCBI): domain Eukaryota; kingdom Metazoa; phylum Arthropoda; class Malacostraca; order Amphipoda; family Talitridae; genus Morinoia; species Morinoia aosen. The sequence continues at coordinate 40,022,828 of CM059580.1, forward strand.
AAGATCAAAATATTATATATCAAAACTTTGCTATTGTCCGAATGTTCTAAATGTAATTCTATATGCTACCTCTATAATAAGGGTTTATGAGGTTTACATATTTTCATAGTGTGCCGGTGAAGTTCTTAACTCATGGTTCTACCACCTGCTTGTGTAGCTTCAATTTTAACTATAGAGTTTTCAAATTAAATAATCACATGCTTATATTAAACTTTCTTACAACGTTCTCACGACGACCAACTCCGGTCTTGTGTGCTGCATCTGACCATGGGAAGTTGTGGTTCAGTTTCGTTCATTTAATTCACAACAGAAAAGAATACTTTTTGTTTCCGATGAACTTGATATGTAAAGACCATGAAATTATTTTTCAAATGTCATTGCATAAAAATCCATAACAAATATTTATATGTATGATAATAGTCATGTTAAAATCTGAACAAAGTGTTGAAAGAGAAAGGTTGTACTGCATCGTCTACGTAAATGCAATTGATTTATAATAAGATCTCTAATAATCCGTTAGATGATTTTGATAGTAAAAATTTGCAAGAAATATTTTGTTAGGAAACGCTGAGAGAAGATCATGCTTTGAGAAACATTGATGATGAAAAAATTATTTGACGTTAAAAGACGCATAAACGTTCACACTGATTAGATTATTAGTTAGTTTAAGCCTCCCTCTCCTCAACAAATGAGATCCAAAGAGAGGAAGGAAGAAGGCACCATTTAGTATGGAGTTAAGGAAACGCGGAATTTATGCAGAAAGGACATAAAAACAGTAAGATGAGAAAGAAGTTCATGAAGCAAGATCAAAGTTGATGAAGAAAGTAGTAGGGGCTTAAGAGCAGGACAGCAGTGAACCGAAAAAAGATGGTCTGTCAAAAAACAAAAACTTATGTCATTTAAACAAAAAGGAAGCCCACCTAACCTTTAGCTCGGGCCCTCACACAGTCCCCCTGGGAGCGCTAATTCCCATAGAGTCAATAATTGTATCCCGCTGAGGGGGCGTTCACACTGTAACAATTTTGTCATGTGAGAATCACAATTCGTCGTACTTCTAGATTTCCTACTAATTTTTCATTCACAAAATGTTGCGTTTATGAGCTTATAAAATGCGGTACTTCAAAAAGATGACTAAAAGCATCGGCTTGGTGGTCGATGAAAAGTTACTGCATTTGGAGTTGAAATGAAAGGGAAAGACTCATACTTTGCCATCTTGCACTAACTATTGCACACATCTATCTGAATGGTACTAGCTAGAAATTATTCACAGGTATCATTTATGTATCCGAACTGACGTTAGATCTATGATTATTTAATGTAAAAGAATGTCATGAAGAAATTGGAAGCTAACATTTTTTTATTTACGTCAACACCGGCGCGCCATTTTAGAGTACCCATCTAAGATCCTTCGCGAATTACCCTGACAAAAAGGGTAATTTCTATACTATAAGACGTACAATCTTGAAATTAATACCAAATGAATGGGTGTGACGAGTACAACATATTTATGTAATTAAAAAACTTTTTACGCCCCTGTGGGGGGCAGGAAGAGGGCCTCTCGTGGCCCCTCAATACTCGGCCGATTTTCTCTATGAGGCTCATTTTGGACGAGTCGTAATTTCTAAAGTATTGCACCTAAAAATTTGAAATTAGGTTCATTTCAAGCGTCAAATCATTCTCCAAATGTGAGTGTATAATAAAACTGTCATACGCTCCCTGGAGGAAGATGAAGAGCAAGTTTCTCCTAGCCTCTGAATGGTCGACCGATTTTTCGTAAGGCTCAATTTGTTCGCGTCATAATTTCTAAACTATTGCACCTAAAAATTTGAAATTGGGTTCATTTTGAGCGTCAATTCATTCTCCAAATGTGAGTGTATAATAAAACTCTCATACGATCCCTGGGGGATGACAGAGAGCAAGGTTTCTCCGCCTTCTCTTAGCCTCGTAATCCGCGCTGCCGAAGGCCGCGCTCACCTAAGTTTTGAAGTGCTGTTTGAATTCTTGTCCATAGCCTTGTCGTTCCCCACACCGTGAGCAGGGTCTTCGAATCCCGGAGGTGACGATATTTTTTTTCTCAGGTTGTAGAATAATCATTTTCGTGTGTCTTACTCATGTAGACTTTTTATACGTAATCCCTCTCATTTGTTGTTAAATATGGTTCATCAATAAAATACAATAGAGGTGTCCGAACTGAAATTAATGCAGTTTCAAGTTTTGAAGACTTTTATAGCGTGATAGTTTTGTGCATCTAGTGATAGTTTTCTTGTTCTCTTCTACACATAGGCCTACCTATACGTACAAAAGTGCTCAAGTGAAAATACAACTGTGAAATTTGTATCAATTTCCGATACATATGCATTCAGTGAAGTAATAATAAATCCCTCTGTTGTGCTGTGCCTGTTTATTAAAAAATGAGAAGAAAGTCAACAAAGTAATCCCTCTAATTCCAGAAATCCAACGAATTCCCAAAGTTTGCATCATAATAGTGATTTCGCTTTCTGGACTTAGATAAGGGCAACCAAATCTGCAATCGACATTTAGAGATTATATACTGATTTGAATATTCCTGCAATACTTCGTTATTCAAAACCTAATGCGAATGTTTGGTATTCTGGGATCTCCGAAATGAGAGGGATTACGTAGAAGAAAATTATGATAATTTTTTTCTAATTTTTTTTTATTAATTTTCGTATTGAAATTTAGCGATATCTTTCATAATATGTAGATGATTGAAGAAGTGAACAAATTTCTTATACTATTCTAATGATTATCATTATTCAGTAGTTACCCCATGCGCAAAGTACCCCAAAGAGTAAGGAATGATACTTTCATGAATGAATTCCCATAATATGACTCTGTGGACGGAAATCTGTACAATACTTATTGCGGGAAACCTGTTCGTTTATCGTGAAACATTATAAGAGTCTACACTGTTTTTGTCCAAATATCGGCTGAGACTTCATCTTTATCAATAACGAAGATAATCCTTTTGGTTCAGCATAAAGTTAACTAAAGTTAACCATTTTCATCTACGATAAAATCAAAGAAAGCTGGTAGCTCGCTTTGACTAAGTTCCCTTCTGTCAAGGTGTCACGGGTTCGAATCCCATCGCTGCGCATCGATTTTTGCATGGCATCCAGTGAATATTTTCATGTTTTCTTCATTAGCAGCAAATGCATGATATTTTAAATATTGAAGACTATCGTAAAGAATCATTGCTTTACGGTTCAATATTTGATATATCGCACAAGTTCCAACTAACTGAAGTCCTTCATTCAGCAGTCGCATATTGCTTGCATATAATTGCGAGGTACTGTGCATACAACACTCCGCAATCGCATATATCTAACCTGGAGCCGCATATTTTAAGCGCTGACAATTTCACATACGCGTCCATATGTGCATTTGCATATTGGCACAGCTTTAATTATAAGCATTATTAGGTTTCCTCAAAGCGTTACTGCAGAAATAGAAAGTTAGTATCAAGTTCTTAGTTGGAAAAGTTATGCCAATACAAAATACGCCAATACAAGCTCGCCCCAACGAGAGTGTTCTCAACTATCCGCAGTTTTGGGCAGCTGCGCCGCAACAAGTTGCGGCCGCAATTGCGGTCGCAACTTTTTCTGTTGCGGTTGCAACCGGTTGCGCCGCAATAATTTTTGGAAAGTTGCGAACCTGTTGCGATCGCAACAATTTTCGACGTGTCAGGCCACAACTCGCAACCGCAACATCACGATGTCAATTAAATTTGCAAAATAACTTCAATAAAGTTCAATACGCGTTTCATTCTCGTTTGAAACTCAACCGTACAGGGTACAACCCATCCGGCAACTGTTTATTATAAGCATTAGGCGATACAGTGAAACACATACACTTTGCTCACAGTATATAAGTATATTTTAATGTAACTCATTATATAACATATGTTATTAGGAATGATGTGAGTTGTCAGCTGCCCAAAACTGCGGATAGTTGAGAACACTCTCGTTGGGGCGCGCTTGTATTGGCGTATTTTGTATTGGCATATTGGCATAACTTTTCCATCTAAGAACTTGATACTAACTTTCTATTTCTGCAGTAACGCTTTGAGGAAACCTAATAATGCTTATAATTAAAGCTGTGCCAATATGCACATGCATATATGGACGCGTATGTGAAATTGTCAGCGCTTAAAATATGCGGCTCCAGGTTAGATATACGCGATTGCGGAGTGTTGTATGCACAGTACCTCGCAATTATATGCAAGCAATATGCGACTGCTGAATGAAGGACTTCAGTTAGTTGGATATTGTGCGATATATCAAATATTGAACCGTAAAGTAATGATTCTTTACGATAGTCTTCAATATTTAAAATATCATGCATTTGCTGCTAATGAAGAAAACATGAAAATATTCACTGGATGCCATGCAAAAATCGATGCGCAGCGATGGGATTCGAACCCGCGACACCTTGACAGAAGGGAACTTAGTCAAAGCGAGCTACCAGCTTTCTTTGATTTTATCGTAGATGAAAATGGTTAACTTTAGTTAACTTTATGCTGAACCAAAAGGATTATCTTCGTTATTGATAAAGATGAAGTCTCAGCCGATATTTGGACAAAAACAGTGTAGACTCTTATAATGTTTCACGATAAACGAACAGGTTTCCCGCAATAAGTATTGTACAGATTTCCGTCCACAGAGTCATATTCTGGGAATTCATTCATGAAAGTATCATTCCTTACTCTTTGGGGTACTTTGCGCATGGGGTAACTACTGAATAATGATAATCATTAGAATAGTATAAGAAATTTGTTCACTTCTTCAATCATCTACATATTATGAAAGATATCGCTAAATTTCAATACGAAAATTAATAAAAAAAAATTAGAAAAAAATTATCATAATTTTCTTCTACGTAATCCCTCTCATTTCGGAGATCCCAGAATACCAAACATTCGCATTAGGTTTTGAATAACGAAGTATTGCAGGAATATTCAAATCAGTATATAATCTCTAAATGTCGATTGCAGATTTGGTTGCCCTTATCTAAGTCCAGAAAGCGAAATCACTATTATGATGCAAACTTTGGGAATTCGTTGGATTTCTGGAATTAGAGGGATTACTTTGTTGACTTTCTTCTCATTTTTTAATAAACAGGCACAGCACAACAGAGGGATTTATTATTACTTCACTGAATGCATATGTATCGGAAATTGATACAAATTTCACAGTTGTATTTTCACTTGAGCACTTTTGTACGTATAGGTAGGCCTATGTGTAGAAGAGAACAAGAAAACTGTCACTAGATGCACAAAACTATCACGCTATAAAAGTCTTCAAAACTTGAAACTGCATTAATTTCAGTTCGGACACCTCTATTGTATTTTATTGATGAACCATATTTAACAACAAATGAACCTTGCTCTCTCTCATCCCCCAAGGAGCGTTTGAGAGTTTTATTATACACTCACATTTGGAGGATGAATTGACGCTCAAAATGAACCCAATTTCAAATTTTTAGGTGCAATAGTTTAGAAATTATGACGCGAACAAATTGAGCCTTACGAAAAATCGGTCGACCATTCAGAGGCTAGGAGAAACTTGCTCTTCATCTTCCTCCAGGGAGCGTATGACAGTTTTATTATACACTCACATTTGGAGAATGAATTGACGCTTAAAATGAACCTAATTTCAAATTTTTAGGTGCAATACTTTAGAAATTATGACTCGTACAAAATGAGCGTTATAGATAAAATCGGCCGAGTATTGAGGGGCCACGAGAGGCTCTCTTCCTGCCCCCCACAGGGGCGTAAAAAAATTTTAATTACATAAATATGTTGTACTCGTCACGCCCATTCATTTGGTATTAATATCAAGATTGTACGTCTTATAGTTTAGAAATTACCCTTTTTGTCAGGGTAATTCGCGAAGGATCTTAGATGGGTTCTCTAAAATGGCGCGCCGGTTCCAAATCCACGAAGATCCTTACTCAAAAATTGTTTAAAATTTTGAGGTATTTGTGAACAACAGTAATTTTAAACATTAATTCATTTTTTTTTGGAATTTCTTTGAAAATATTTGAATACATTCTCTAGTACCTTGCAAGTTTTTGTGTGTGCATGAACCCTCGTATTTTAAAATTCTAATGTTTTGTTTCGTATGTTCAGTCCACCATCATGAACCTTAATCTCTCAAAGCTATTGCATGTTAGAAGTTAAGATAATAATATACGTCATGTAAACAAATAGTTACTTTTTAACATCATTGAAATTCTTTCTCGCCCAGTCAAGCCGAACAATTTGAGGTCGTGGAAATCCACGTTTTATTCTCTACTGTTTTCAGGTTATGTACCTTATCACTGAATAAGAAAGAATCAATGCAAATAGCAACAAAGTATTTCACTGTTTCTTTTCTTTTCATTTTTTACATAATATATCCTTAAAAAATCGAGCATGTGCTACATATAAGGAAAAAACTGGATTTAGTTCAGACTAAGGAAAAAACAGGATTTGTAGCGATGACAAAGCATTCCAGTACTCATGTCTCGCATATTGTATTCCCTTTTTTTAAGACGAAAAAATTGCAAACGATTTTACAATTTTGATGATCATCGGACTGATGTCATTTGGCGGATTTGTTTACATCAAGGAATTCTTTCTGTTGCACGTGCATTATGTTTCTCTCATAAATATTTTTCAGATGTCCTCAACACAAGTCATGGTGAACACTGATCCCCAAGTGGAAGATGATCAAGAAGGCTGCAGCTATTTATGCCATTTGCCGGAAGAGCTTCTTCTCAAAATATTTTCCTCGCTGTCAACGACTGATCTTCTCAGCGTTCAACATGCGTGTGAGAGGTTCAAAAGAATAGGACACGATGCAACGCTCTGGCAAACTGTGGAGTTCAGTTCGTGTGAAGAAAACAAGTTAGATGCGTGCACGGCAGCAGTACGGGTGAAAAGAAACTTCATCAAGAGACTTACATGCACCAGACCCTCTCGCATATTCTTGACTGATGTCGTGTCGCTGTGTCATAACCTCACTCACCTCTCGCTAGTAGCGCCTAAATTCCTTGACAAAAGGTCTATGCATACGCTTGCAAGGGCGTGCCCTAAAATATGTTACCTCGAAATAAAGCATACCAGCGAATTAGTTAATTATGAAAATTATGACTCTGATGTAGAATTCTGTGATTTAGATACACATTATTCATCCGGACTGAAGAGATTTGAGAACCTGAAGAAACTCTGCCTTAAAAATATACCGAAATGCGACCAAGAGGCGATGAGAAATCATGGTCATTTGCTTACGCATATTAAGTCCATTGACATCCACGCGCCATCGATTTATTTTTATTTGATTTTAAATTTTTGTTGGCGCAAAACAGAACGAATTTCCGTAACAACAAATGTGACAGAAGCTAATTTCATCAAACGTCTTTTGAGACTATTCAGAGGAATAGACTATAATTCGCTGGATATACAAATATATCCTTTGCCTTTGTAATATCACAGCTAACGTCACTTATCCAGTTCCCATGTGTCTAGATTGAGATCTAACATGATAAATTTGCGCACATAAATTCTACCTTTGGGATTTTTATTTAAGACATTTAATCCCAGTACTAGATCAAAGTCCCGTGCATTACCGTGGAATTGACTAGCGGCTTCAGAAATATTTTCGTAAACAAAATAAATAAGACAATAAGACCTCTGATAAAATCGCCTCAGCAGCAATAGTTTAATTTTGGATATCGTCCCTCTCTTTTATTCCATTCAGTTCAGCAGGCATCGCTGGTGATGAACAACGCAGCAGTTCACCGACATGAGCAGGGCAACAAAATTTTAATCTAATGAAACGAATCGTGAAATCTTTGGTCTGACAGATTTGAAATTAGCCGCTTTATACATCTTAACAGTTTATAAGCTACAATGAATCAGGCTCTCAGTTATATGGTTAATTCAGTGTACAAAACGATTCGGATTCAAGGGAGTCAGGGCGAACCACGGACTACTTTATGTTTAGTTGTACTGGATATACAGGGTGTTCCAGAACAAGAAGCAAAAAATTTCACGCCAAGTAAAAACGACCAAATAAGCACTTTTTCATTTGTGAAATTTTCCCCATAAATTCGTTTTTAAGGGGTGAGCTATTTATTGTTTTCAAGGATAAAATTTAATTACAAAATTACAAAATTTTTGTTACAAACATTTCAATTCTATGAGAGCTTACAATAATAAAATTTGGCTTTAGTTATATATGGTAAGAATGGTTAAAGCAAGAAGGTTTATGCTACACCCATTGAATCTGGGGAAAATCTCGAGGCCAGAATTGCAGTGGCCAAGGGTGAGATTTCTAAAAAACAACCGGTTTCCTAATATCCGGCAGTCGTTAAGGCTAAAATTAGAAAAGTGCATTGATGTGTGTAGGTGAAACATATTTTTAACAATTTTTGTAAAGTAAATTTAAAAAAATATATTGTCAGTTATTGTGAGATTACATTTTATCTTGTAAAACAATAAACAGCTAATATCCTAAAAACCCGATTTTGAGGGGGGGGGGGAAATTTCATAGAAGAAAAAGTGCTTATCATGCCATTTTCTGGTGTGCAATTTTGGAACCTCTTGTTCTGAAACACCATGTATAACTGTTCGTTCCCAGCAGAAGTGCAGCAGAGAAGACAGCTTCCGAAAAAAAGGGCTGATGAGGCATTTTCCCCCACAGAAAGAAATACTTAATACTTAGACATCGTAGAACTTGAGTTGTCAGGAAAATAACTATTATTTTTTCATTACCATGGTGCGTTTCATTGTGCCGTTTTATCAACTGTTTCAGGCTGTAACCTAAAATTCTGAATTAGATTGTCGAATGCTTCCTTTTCATGCAACCCAATGTGATTGACAGTAAGTTGAACTCACTGCGGCCACTCTAAATGTTTGAATAGTGTATTCCTCACAGTTGTTGATGACTGAGGAACCAATCCTAGCAATGCAGAAGAAAGATAGAAAAATATGTATGTGTCAACATATTTCAGCATTCGTAAGAAAGTAATAAATTACAATAAAAATCTCGAAATTTATTCACCTTCGCATATCCCATAAGCAAGCTGAATTGCCTCATAGTGTAATACTAATGAATAAATGATGAACAAGGGTACTTTTTCGTAACACAAAATGTTATGATTCATGTTCGAACGAAGAAGTTATTTTGTGAAAAAATTTGCTCCACCAATTTTTTATTCCCTGTCTGAAAACTGCGCATTTATTCTGTAAGTGTCGCTGGAAAATCGCTGGTTTGAATCCTTCATTAATTTTCTTAATACTTGTATACCTCGTTGAGTAATTTACTGCTTGTGTCCGTATACCCGCTCTCCATTTCTAGCAATGATTTTCTCAATCAATGGGAGAGAATTTACAGTGAGCACCAATTTTTTTCTGATTACTGAGTGTAAGACGTACAGTTGACTACTAGAATTTTGCACTGCACTTTGATGAAGAAGCATGCAGTTATATTTTCTGTGGGTCGATCCTTGCTTGCAGAATATGAGTACGAATGGAATTTATGTTCATGGACTGCAGTAATCTGACGCCCGGTTGAACGTTTAATTATTCCCTGATGTTGATTTGTGACTTTCAGTCTCCCATCCATCCAGGTTTCAATTTTAGTATTATATTGAAAACGATGAAAAATTCCCATTACTTTTTTACATTTGAAATGATACTCACGCCTTTGCGATCACCGGAAGACTTAGTCCTTGCAATTTGTATTGACGTAAAATCTACCAAAACATCAGCCATCTCAGTAGATATAGGAAGTAGCCGCGTGGCGAAGTGGGTTATGGCGTGTAAAAACAGAGAAGAGAGACTTTTTGGTTCTCTCGTACGCAGGATTTGGTGCAATTTAGGGAACAGAATCGAGATACTCAGGATTTGGTGAAGACCTACTCGATTCTGCTCCCTGCCTCCATTGGATGTGTGGAGAATCCATGTAATTCAAAGTAAGACGAATATGACCATTTTGATGCGAAGGATGCTTATTACCTTGTAGGTCATACTGCTACAAGGGAAGCTTAAGATTAGTGGAAACTTGAATGGAGATAAGGAACCTTACGAAAATATAGTTTTTTAGTTAAAACTTAGTAAATCTAACGAATAACGACCGTGCTTGGCAACGGTAGCAGCACTGCTGCAACAAAGCGAGTGAGTGACAAAAACGAAACGTGCAGCTCTCGCGTATAGATCAACTATGTTTTGCGTCAGAGACATCGTGCTTGCTCCGCTGCTGGCGTCCTGCTGAGCAAGGTCGAGATCCTTCGTCTAGGAGGGCCACAAAAACCTCGAACTCTTACAACCGGTAGGTTCCAGCAAATCGAGAACAACCGAAAGTAGAAGCCTCATCGTTGTTTTACATGCTCGTCGTAGTCGAGTGGTTACGAACACACCCTTCTGAGAAGGTGTCATTAGTTCGAATCTCCCCGCTTTGCGTTGATTTTTTCCGTTGCGTGCAAGGAAAAACCCAAGCACAATACCCCCCCCCCCCCCCCCCCCCCACTCTACCCAGGTGTCGAAAATTAGTGCCGGCTTTACTGAGGAAACCGCCATGGCGTCCTGGTGTTAATTAAAGGCATTAGAAAAACCACTATGCAAGATGATATTTATCAGGCTTGATGGGAATAAAGCATCCTTTACGAGGAATTAACCCGTCGTTTTCAACAGTGCTTCGAAGCAACTGTCTAATCCTCCGCAGATACAACCAAATGAATGAAATGTTCATTTCTCTGAGCGAGAAAAATACCGGGCTAAAATTATGGCTTCCATACATGCTGTGTTGGGCAGTTGCGACCGCAATTGCGATCGCAACTTTTTCTGTTGCGGTTGCGGTTGCGCCGTTGCGGTTGCGGTTGCGCCGCAACAATTTTTGGAAAGTTGCAAATCTGTTGCGATCGCAACAATTTTCGACGTATCAGGCCGCAGCCACGGTATACATAAGACTTATGTATACCGTGGCCGCAGCTCGCAACCGCAACATCACGATTGTAATTCAATTTTTAAAATAATTTCAATAAAGTTTAAAATGCGTTTCATTGTCGTTTGAAACTAAACCTTACAGGGTACAACCCATCTGGCAACTGTTTATTATTAGCATTAGGCGATACAGCGGTGCTCATACACTTTGCTTACAGTATATGAGGATATTTAATGTAACTCATTATATAACATATGTTATTGGGAATGATGTGAGTTGTAAGTGTAAAATTACGTGTTGTACGGCAAATCTACATAGCTAGATGTTGCGATTTGCCAATGTACTCGTAGTTCACAACGACGATTTTATCTTGGCGTCCTCTCTGCATCTACATTTTAAGCTAAAATGGCTCTACGAGGTACAGAGAGTGAAGGTAATAACAAAAAAAAACTAATCGCCAATCTTATTAGCAGATCGGAAAATGGTATTTCAGCTGAGAAGAGCAGTGCCGCCCAGGTAGCAAAATTTGTTGGCCTAATATCGAGCCAATATACAGTTTCAATATTGACTGGATATTCAAAATGAACATTGGGGCAATACCTTATTTTGGAAAATTCGGTTGATATTAGAAAAATATATTGGCCCAATAACAATATTATCATCAACCCAATATCAACTAATTATTGTGTCAATTTTGACTTGATAATGAAGTGTTCCCTGCAATAACATTGGCTTAATACTCAATTCTTGATAGGTTGATATTAGTATTACTGAACACAATTGGACTAGAACTGAGTTTGAGGGGTAACTAACGTAGGGTACTACAGGCCCAATTCTCATTTTCTGACATCAAGTGGATATTGGTAGAATATATTGTCCAAATAATAATTTATTTTTAACCCAGTATCAGCTAATTACTGTGTCACTATTGACTTGATATTGAGGTGTTTCCCTCAACAACACTTTGGCTCAATAATTAATTTTTAATATCGCGTCAATATTTGGAAGGGTTCAAAGACGAGAAATATATATAATTCTGAAAGCTCTGTTATCCGATGTACATACCTACACACCTACAAGACTATGAATTAAACTGCATTCAAAATTTATCTAAAATCCATGATTACAAACGTCTTCGGCATCGTAGTCCAAATTTTGTGTTGCACGTACGTACCAGTGGTCGGGCAACCTGTAATAAGCAGCATATATTCGTTCATCTAAGCAGCATATATATGTGTCGCGATATGAAAAAAGGGTGTGGTTTAGGACCCCCCTTCCCAGACGCTTGAGGGAATTTCAACCCCCGTACAATTTTTGAGTATTATACTTTCATGCTTGCGTACACCTGCATACCAGACATGGAGAATAAAAGAATTTGAAAGATTAACATGAATATTATTTTATTTTAAGATGAACACGTGAATATGGGCACAGGGAAACATGTAATCGCAAAATCAAAATGCGCACCAGTGTCCTCAGACCAGATGCTCATTGCAAGCGAGATGATACCCACTGAAATTGTTTTACTTTAGCTGCATAGGCAAACGGGAAAAATGTAATGCTTGACATCAAAATTCTACCACTTGGTATTCATAATAATGAGAACACTTCACACCGTGGTGCCCGACAGGGACACTACACCCATGTAATTTGCACTTGCTATCTGATTCATCATGAACACAGCGCGCCAGAATGGATTTGTACTGTTCAGCGTACCTCTTCTTCCTTTGCTTCTCCAAGCAACTACCACTTTCGAGCTCGCCACCTAACTCATCATGAACACAGCGCGCCAGAATGAATTTCTACTCTCCTGCGTGCCTCTGTTTCTTTCCTTCTTCACATTTACTACTTGAGTGGCATCCAGGTTTCCATATTAGCGTTGAGGACCAAGCCAGCTGCCCGCTGCAAGGCTGCGAACGCTCGGCCGGTTGTAGCGCTACGACTGCCGCGTAGGCCAGCTTCCCCAACCCGCCTGTGAACAATGCGCAAATTAAGTAACTAGCTCCATTTGAATCTTTATTCCCTGCAATACACCTACTTCACATTGCATTGATTGAACTACTTCTTTACTCCCCTTTAATTCTCAAAATCAATCCTAATTTATTTCCCTCTGAAACCAATCCGGGTGAGTATTTTACCCCGCTTCACAAACAAATCACAAAGCACTCCGTTACAAAAAAACATCAAGCCTGCACTTCAATAATAAAACACGAATATTCTGATTCCCCATTTTATGCCGTCTCAAAAACAAATCCCCTATGAGAAATGATCATTTTACCGTCATACTAAAAGCCCAATGCAAAGCATCCTGTTTGAGAGAATCAATGTAATCAATAATTCAAAATAAAAATAATTAGCATTCTGCAAATCACTGCGTCCAGAAGTTAGACGTAATACGTTTCGATGACTCCACATGAATTATCAATAAATTAAACCACGTATCCTCACATCCCCTCTGGCCGTCAGAAAGCCTACATTCTTGTCACTGCACCAGTCAAATAGACCGGTTCTACATCCTTCTACCCTTTTATACCTCACCCGCACAAAGGATGCGCATCGTGGGTTATGCGGGATGCCCGCGAAAATCCTCGCCCTCTGATTGGTTCGTTCTTAAGCGTCCTTTCCTTATGCGACGTGTCCCTCTCTCCAATTTGAAATTACTCCGCTTTTTACTCTCAAATACCAAGAATTCTTCGTCCCCTGTTCGTAGCCAATAATCTTTTTGACCCTCTATTTTTCTGTGCTATTTTGTTTATTTACAATAACTCCCGTAAATGTGATGTATTTCGGACTAGCTCTTGATACAGCCTCTACCCCCTACGTGCTCCTCCCATCTGCTGATTTGGTACACCCCTCATCCCCTCACGATCCGCGCATTGCTGCATGTAGAGCCGGTTGCTTGCTGCGTAGCGTCGGTTTTTATATATATATGCCTAATATAATTTATTTCCTCACATATGCGTGATTGAAAAATTGCACGAAAGCGCTTTACTCAAAGAATGATGCATGCAAAATGGGTTATATGGTAGGAATAGGCCTACTCAATACCTTCGTTACGAAATCAAGTCATTTATATCATCTATATAAATGACTTTGTATCATCTTAATTCAATATATATACATTTATTACTATATGACAAACGATTTCAGCATATTTTTTGAAAAAATTAGACCTTCGAAACTCATTGGACGACTCAAAAAAACAAGAACTGTGAACCTGTGATTACAGTTATTCTAAATATACCTATTATTGTAACGTATTCACATTTCTTGATATCTGTCAAATATATCTGCACTCGTTAATGACTGCAATAACTATTCAATAACTTTATTGGTACATTTTAAACAAATTACTCCGTATTATTGGCGTACAATATCAACCCAATAATATATCTATGAAGTTCTGGTTTTGGTGGTGAGAATTAATTACGTTATGAACTTTGGGCAGGGTCACCAGTATTCTTGTGCCTATGGCTAGGCACAAAAAATACAATTTCTTTGTGTGTTAATCGTGAATGTTTTCTCGGCCCTTTTGATTCTGAAGGAGTAAGTACTCGGGTGCTCTACTGGCACCTAATTTTTATCAACTTGCACGAAATAAACCTCTGTAGGGCAATGATACACGACATCTACTTCTCGCCTTGCTTTATTTAGTTGACTCTGAGTGCCGTGACTACGGCAGCTGTGGGGAGAATCCACTTCTTGTGGAAGAAGATCCGGGTCCAGTAAGGTGACGCACTCCAGCAGGTGTCGCGGCTAGAGGGAATCCGTTGTGGATCCAGGCGAGAATGGATTGTTGGAACTATCCGCAGATGCGGTGATAATTGTTTGAATTATGGTGTCTCGAAAGAGGCAGTCCCCGTAGGAGTTTCTGCCTGTGAGCCATGTGGCTGAATTGGTATGATTGTTAGCCGTTTGGCTGAAATGACTTTGAGAAACGTCTCAGGTGGTTCTGAGAACGTTCCGAATGAATCAAAGGGGGACGTTCTCAAGTGGTTCTGAGGAACGTCACAATTGAGGGTTGGTGGTGGTGTTTGTGTGTCGCTTCGTAGGTTCTTCTGTACGGGAGAGAGGACTTGGGTTACTTGTTCCAGCACGATAAAACAAGGGAGAGAACAGTCGCTACACAGGCCAGGCTGCGAGCTACTGCCAATTAACATGGTTGCCTCGAATCGAGGAGTCTATGCTGGTACCTCGGTCGTAATTCTGGCGCCCGAATACGGCCGAGGCAGTCGCAATATTAAGTACATCGAATGGACAATCATGAAATTTCCTTAGGTGCCATTTTTCCCCATTTCTCTACACACGAGTATGCTCGGGGTACTACTAGAAGTGACACGTCGTATCTTAAACTGTCTCCGACATGGAGTGCAAGATCAGTCCACGAGATAAAAGAGTATTACTGGCTAGGCAACGTAAGGGAGTTTGGCTTGATTAAAAATCAAGGCTTTTGCCGCCGAATAATCCAGGGTGTAATTAATATACTACAAGGAGTGCTTAGAACATTACCACTATCCTATGGGTATCTAAACATGAATTGGGTGAGACTCTTAAGCTGTTACAATTGAGTCTTAACGGCCATAAGATTGCTTTAAGTTAAAATTTACTAGGATCAAACAATAGCAGGAATAACCGCACAACTTTAAATTTAGAAGTTGGCTTAGACTAATGAAATTATTAAAGTGCTTGAGTAAATTGTTTATTGTAAATAAATTATTTAAATTGTTTTGAGTTAGCTAAATTGATTTCAAGTTGATACGGGAATGGGAATCAGTATGCTTGACACAATGAGACTCTGAAACCTACCTAACCTATGTAGCACATAAATTAAGACAACTTTTACCATATTCACCCGGCACAAGGAAATTACTGAACCTAGCTTAGATAATTACTAATACATTAATAAGTGAAATAAGAACTCTGCGCCGGCTGAAGGTTCATAACTTATTTAATAATTAATTAACTTTAGCACATGAAACACTGTGGACCAAGTGAAACACATGGTCCATACGTCACATTAATTATGAGCCTGAAAAAGTAGAACTTTGAAAACTTACTAACTAATTTTGCAAAAGTGAGGGTACCTATTTTACAAAGTACATATTGAAATATTTATCACTAATTGTATAGCACTCAGAAGCATGACAACTGAGATATGAGCAACCTTCAGCGCTATATCCTTAACAACTATTGGCATGTCTGAATTATTTAAGAATGAGAATGACTTGACATTTAATAGGGATTTGACAATTTCATACTTCTGAAAATAATGACAGCAACTAGATTGCTACTATGCATCCTGCAGAGAATAATTCTCCTGGCTAGTCCAGCCAGTTGCTTCTAGTCAAATTCTGAGGGTTACTTCTAAGAATTGCTTCTTGGAAGAACTATGTTGTTAAGAATCCCTGTAAGGCCAGGAATAATTTGTTTGCCCAAACTCTAATTAGGATATACCACAACACACAAGGAACAGAAGCACTGTGAGAACCACAAATTCTGGGACAGAAAACCTACATCACAATTCTAGCACTAATGGTAATTTGAGGTAATCCTACTTGATATTTACACACTACAATATTATTTACATGTTACATATAATATATATAGTTACCCGTAGATCAGCACAAGTAAAACCAATAATTTAAGTCTCACCAGTATATAAAAACCGAGATGTGCACACTCTGAATGATTTAAGACAAGTGGTCGCTTGGCCGGATCAAATGTTGCTAACGCGCAGCCATGAGAGGTTTCGTTAAGATTCGAAAGTGATTTTTTAGAGATTGCATTTTTAGGTACACAATTTTAATGAAATTGGGGATAGTGATTAATTAATTTTGTACTGTAATTTTATGATAATGGTTGAATTTATATTATTGAATTTTTAAATGATCGTTCTAAAAATTCGTAAATTTTTGGTCGGTAAGAGGCTGGAAGAATCCACTACATATCAACCCAGAAACTCTTCACAAATGTGAAGCGTGACCAAGTGTAGAGGCATGACCGGATGCGGGGCATCACCGGAAGAGGGAGTGAAGTGTTGTCGGATGGGCGAAAGGAATTTTTGGATTTTGGAGTTGATAATTTATTAGAAAAAAATAGGCTCCATTTCCATTCCTGGGCACCACAGATGAAGTACTAGTAATTGTGGAAAGCAACCTCATTCCCCTGCATGGAACCAACAGTTGTGATGCTCATTTTATTCGACAGGAATGAGTAAGATCAATATTAGAATGACTTAGCGCACGTACAATAAGATAAATTTTCACTTCCTAGCAAAAATTTCAGAAATCGAAACTTAGAAATTGAAACACAGAAACTGAACTTAGTGCCGCCCTCCAAATGCAAACGATCCTCTTATACATATTATTGTTTATTTTTTATTAACTTGTGCTTCTCCCTAAATCCTGTGTCGACAACTATCATGTGTATTACGATAACCATGTATGAATAGCAATTAAGGATCTAAATCATTTGTTCCAACACTTAACATGGGTGTTACGATAACCAAGTATAAATAGCAATTAAGGGTTTCTATGTTAATGTATTTGAATGCATTTTTCGCTTTCATTTTCAAAACTTATGCGTACTAATGAAAGTGTTTTTCAAATGAGCGTCGCGAGGATTGTGCTCTCTTTGTTCAAAATCAGATTAGGCAAGGAAAGGAACTCAATTTTGTTGTACTTTTCTATCAATCATTTTGTTTCAACATTCTACACGGGTATTACGATACCAATGTGTTATAATCATTTAAGGATGTTAATGTTAAGGTGTTTTAAAACCAATGTATCGACATTTCGTGTTTGTACTTTATTGGAAATAAAAATTTTTTCTTTTCTTCTTTTTCTTTGGGCAATAATAATTTATATTTTAGGAAATTTTATGAAATTGCGAGATTTTTAATTATTATGAGATATGTATATATATATACATATATGATGTTCTCCCAATGTGGGGGAAATCAATTGAATTTGACTTTTAAAGGTTGAATATCGAGGAATTTATCGATTTCACAAGGAGATGTTCTTTTACAAAGGCGGGTCACCAGTGCTCCTGGTAGAGCACACTTAATAGCTAAATGAATGGATTACGGCCTCTGACTCAGAAGGAGTTAGGCGGTATTCGGACGCAATATTTCAAGCGTCTACAATCAACAACAAAATTACCACAAGCCAACACCAGGGGAAAATGAGAGAATAGTTTCACTCGCCGGTATGGGATTTATTGAGGAGAAGGTTGCACGCCAAAGTGCGAGGCTTGACTCTTGTTCGAGAGACGTTCTTGGGGAGAGTCCGAGGAGGTTGAATAACTTCAGACGATTCGTTCAGCTCAGGCTTGTGGAAGCGTGTGCTGGAGTGTGAAGTCGATGATGGTGTAAGTGTGGGAGGTTCCGACACTAAGTGAGTGGTGAATTTAGTGATGAGTATGGGGATAGTTACCGGTTGGGAAAACTCGGTAGGAAGGGACTCTCGACCCAAAGGTAGTCACAACTAAAGGTTTAAGCGGCTTAGCTGCAGGGATGCAGGCCTTCCAGTTTCACAAGTTAAATAGGAGGGGAAACTCGGAGAATCAACTCAGAGGCAAAACCCGGAGGATGAACCCGGAGGATGAACCCGGAGGAGGTAAGCTCCTTAAATTAAGAAGTTAGGGTTTGGTTTCATACGTGTTTGTGAGTGCATGGATGTGTGGTCCAGTCGATCCTGTCAGGAGACATTGTGCTGGATTATTTGAACAAAAAAAACGAGTCTATGCATAACACATGTGCAAGACTGCGCAAACTGCAACATTAACAGGATAAACAATGGCAGGAGTCCGGTGATAAGAATCAGTCCACAACTCTAGCGCCCGAGTCGCAACCTGAACCATCTTAACACCAGAATCAGTGTTCCAGACCAACTGGTCACAAGCTCTATCCTGACATTACAAGCAGCAACACAACTGAGTTTAAATGAACTACAGCCAAAATAATAGCTAAAGCACTGAGGTAATTAGATGATTAATGTACTAAAATATGAGTATGAGAAAAGGTGAAGTCTCTATACTCTATTATTCAGATGAGCAAGAATTGCAGCAGAAGTTACATAAAAAGGAGCAGCACATAAACAGACACGAAAGTCACAACAACTAAGCTGAGAACAAAGTTACAGTGATTTAAAAAAGGCTCAATTAATTCATGGAAAAATGTTGACACATAAGAACACTGCTTCTATTCCTAAAAGACATGTCAAATGTAGTTAGGTATTTATAAGGAACAATTATTTATGTGAATAGATTTGAAATGCGTACTACAGAAAATACAAACGCGATTTGCTGCAATATCCTATTTTATTTCTTAAGATTTTTGGACTTTGAACGTTGAGTGTTGAACGTGAAAAGAATTCCATACTTAATTACACAATGCACGACAGTAAACAAAATAACTAAAAATTCTAGCTACTGTACTGCCAAAAGTTAATTGAATTATAAGGCTAACAGGACTGGTAAAAAACACCAGTGCGAAACCGTGTAAAAGACACATTCAAATTGGGATCTGATGCTAAAGTGAATATGCAAGTTTGCACGGCTAAATTAATTCAGGGAAAACACTGACGAAATGGCGCAGTGAACTTGAATCTTGTGCCTAACTACACAGGCACAGATAAACACAGTGAATGTTCCTAAGACACAATAACGAGCGCTCCCTAACAGGGAACAAGCTAAGACACAACACAGGAAAGTTAAGACATAATACAAATAACTCTAACACTTGATACTTACAATTGCCCGCTCTGGGGCCCAAGCGCTAGTCAGGAGGATCTATACGAGAATGACGACTCTGCCTGGGAAGCCGGCCTTATATGCGCTTTGAGCGGACGAGCGTTTCCGGAATTTTCCGGAAACGGATGAACTTGCGATATGGTTCTACGTAAAAACGCCGTTCTTTCTTGTCGAAGTATTTCTTTGGTCAAATTTTAATAGATTTAGGGGAATGTTGAATGAAAATAGTAATCTAAAATTTTAAGAATGATTACGTTAACTTTATTTAATTTTTAGAAGATGGTTTTAATAATTTATGAAATTTAGACTGAAGTGCGGCTGAGGGTTCACTACAGCTACCCCCCAACGCATGTAGACCGAAAGGTCTGGTAACAGTGAAACTGTTACTTGTAAGATGCTCGAAGGAGTTACGAAAGGAAATTCCCAGAAGAAAGCTTGACAGAGGAAATAGATGAAAATAGTGGAAGGTTAACTCTGGAACTATGAAAGTTTCAGCTCGGATCCCCAACTGGGACCATAAAAGAATCTGTGAGGTTAGCATCACTGAGCACAATCGTGCTAGAAGTGTCCGCCGAAATGGAGGCACCCGAATTACCAGACTCCGACTGCGTTCTTTGAACGGTATACCGGGGAATCTAGAATTGGTCGCCTTCCACGTCTTTAGGAACCTCAATCAACTAAGAAGGTACGAATTCGTTGGCTCGACAGGTGTTGACCTGAGGCGAAATCGCAGTCTGGGTTTGTGACATTATGCCCTCAAAAAAATATAAAAGATCAGTTCCTTACTTTCCCAAAACACATATGCCGGTTAAATACGGCAAATGTGCGACGTAAGTCGTTTGTACAGCCTCCCTAGGCAACGTGCGTGCTCCTCAGGCGTCCCCAAGGCTACAAGCACACCGACCAGACTACAAGCACACCGAAAATTTCTTGCTACCTGGGCGAGGACGTTTATGACAAAGATGACTTCTTCAACAACCGGCGTCTTCAACATCGTAATAGCGGAAGATAGGAAAAAACGAAGAAAAGTTCGTTGAAACAAGTCACTGATTGGCTGTAACAGGCAGCAATCAACAGAACTAGCCACTCTGACATTGTTCACTGAGCGATGTTTCCTTTAAGTGAATTTTTCGTTTCGTTCATCCAATTCAACACGCTAATACCATCGAGCGCTGCGGTTGAACGACTGTTCTCCTTAGGCAAAGAAATTTTGAGACCACGACGTGCTCGCTTTCTTTGGCACGCGAAAGCCAACTTCAAAGTTGAATAATTCGAAAATAAAGCATTTGCGAGCAGAATGTCATTCATGTAAAACGTTTATAAATGGGTTGGCTTTCGCGCGCCAAAGGAAGCGGGCACGCCCAGCAGAATTTAATTAATAACGGAAGCTAACATCCTATTACATACTTGAAGAGGTTAGGTCGTCTGGGGGAGCCACAGTTCTTCTAGTGAAAATTTTAAATGAAGGTTCAAACCCACCCATTAGGGTGATGTCAACAATTTTACATCAGCTCTGATATGGCGCCCACCCGGTACTGTTGCAGCCATCTTGGAGCTGATGTAAACACAACTGCGGATGCACCCTAATGGGTCGGTTAGAACCTTTATTTATAATTTTCAGTAGAAGAACTGTGGCTCCCCCTCACGACCTAACCTTTTTACGTTTGTAATAGGGTTTTAGCTTCCGTTATATAATTCCGCTTGGCGCACTCGCTGCAAAAGCTAACTTTAAGGAGACCATCCCACTTTTTCAACTTTTTTAGTCCGATTCGTTTAAAAGTTGGCCAGTATATGTATTTTGTAAAAGTAAACCTTTTTACTCCTGTCATTTTTTCGATTTAGGCCTTACTTTTTTTTTTGGCGAAAAATGTGTTTTTGGTATATTTTTATTGAAATTTCAGATTGGGACTCCTCCTCCAGTTTTGATGCTAGAACAAAAACAAAGACAGTTTTAGAACCCTTGGAACATTTCTAACAAACGTGCGTTCAGTTTTTTTCAAATTCAAATTTTTTCTATTTTTTCAAAAATTTTTAAAATTTCAAAAATCAGCAACAATTTTTTAGGTTTAGAGCTATATATTTTTTCAAAGAATTCGAATTTGAAAAAAGCCGAACGAGCGTTTGTTAGAGATGTTTCAAGGATTCTAAAACCGTCTTTGGATTTGTTCTAGCATCAAAACTCAAGAACTAGTCGCAGGATGAATGTTGAAAATTCAAAGTGCTGGGTGGAGAGAGACAGTTGCGTTCGTTGAGATAAGGACAGAGTACAGACATTTGCAGAAGAGAGTTCCGTCGGTCGCTTTGTGGTGAAAAGACGTGTGTGCCAGTGCTGCGTAGAAAGTGAACCAAATTTTTGAATTTCCTCTATATTCTGTTCTACCAAACTCTTGGAAAACTTCCAATAATCAGTTAGGTGGAATGGGCAAAGATTCCACCAAGCCGGGCGGCTACGTGGCCTCCCGGCAAAAAGAAGCAACTTCTCGAGCAGCCAGCCAACCTGGAAACGGGAAAGCAAGAGGGAAAAATCTGCGCAACCCCCTCCCAGCTTCAGCTCCAGGAGACATCATTCCAAAGCGCAAAAGAATTCCCTCTCCCACCTCTCAGCTAGCAATCAAGAAGCACGCCATTGCAACTGAAGCCCAATCTATGGGGGAAAATAGCAACCGTGGAAGCAGGGAAAGCCTCATATCAATAAGCTCTATCCTCTCAGGCATTATCAGTACACGGGGCTCGGACCAAGATACCTCTTGTGACATTGCCACTGAGAGTGACCTCACCCAAAATTGCAATGCCCAGGTTCCAACTTCAAAGCTTGCTCAAGCTGAAAATGTAATCCCCAGCCCTCCCCTACAGCCAAAATCTGCACAGGCTAATCTGGCAGATCCAGCTCTTCTCAAAGACTTGCCAAACACCAGAATGGTGTATATACGTTGCCTAGAAGTAACCAAAACCTTTGCCCGGATCAACCCACTCAAATTAGCCAAATGCATAGACAATCTCTGTGGGAAAATAGAAAGCATTCAACATATCAAATCTGGCGGCCTATATATCAAATGCAACACAATAGAACAAGTTCAAACCCTCATTGCTACCAACTCCTTTCAACTGGACTCAATAAACACCATACCAGTTCAAGTGTCAATTGCATTAAATTCGCAATCCACACAGGGCAAAATTTATGCCCCGGAACTAGAAAATGATTCTCTCTCCGAAATACTGGAAATGCTGAGACCAAACGGTGTAGTAGCAGTCCGTAAACTGTTTCAAGACCCCTCGCGTTCTCACGTCCCACTTTATGTCCTGACCTTCTTCAGTGCTACCCGACCCAGCCATGTCAAAATAGGATACAGTAAGTATCGCATTGATGATTTTGTACCCAGCCCTGTGCGCTGCTACCAGTGCTGCAGATGGGGCCACAGCTCCTCTTCGTGCCACAGCGCACAATACTGCAGCCGATGCGGCAAAAAAGGCCACAGTGGTCGCACCTGTACTGAGGCAGTATTTTGTATCAACTGCAAAGGCAACCATGATGCGCTGTCCAAAGACTGCCCCAGCTACCTGCAAGAAAAGGAGATCTGCCAGTACTCAGCAAAGAACAATGTATCATTCCATACAGCCAGACAACATCTGAAAGCCAAACCTGCTGATCCTCAAGATGCCTATCCTAAACATCCCTTGCCTCCAATCCATTGTACTGATAACTTCCCCCCATTACCAACACCTGCTCACCAAGCTCAGGAAAAAAATGCAGAAGGAGTAAAGTATATCAGAAATAAGCAGACTGGCCCTACTAATCAGTCACCCTCAACTGCTCATAATAGTATTGACCTTTCTCAATGGATCACGCAAGGTCAAAAAACTCCGAGTAACTCTGTAAGATCCTCAAGGCAAGTCGACTCAAGGATCACCTCTGTGAATAGAATATTGGAGCCCTCTCTGCCCACATTGCCAAGTCTTAGCCCATGCCCTACACCAACCTCACCCTTCCGTGGAAATGATGAACAATCATGCCCAACAACCACTCAGCAGCCAGAAAATACTTCAACTGCAGCTAACAGTACACTTGTAGATGTCCCCCACTGGGTGTTAACTATATTGCCAGCCATACTCAAACTTCTCTTAACTCCTTCCCTGTCCACAAAAATAGAAAGCCTTATAGAAATAGCCACATGCCTCAACATTGAATCAGCTCTCTCTACCTTACTCTCTGAACTGGGCTACACCTCTCTTTCACAATGAACTACAAGGTACTTCAATGGAATATCCGCAGTTTTCAACCTAACATTGAATCGTTACAATTGGCAATAGATGAGATTTCCCCTGACATTATGTGTGCACAAGAAACGAACGTCCCAAATACCAATGCTTTGGCTCTCAGCCGAACCACCCCTGTCAGCCGATCCGACCGCCCTACAGCTGGAGGAGGCACAGCCATACATTCCTTTTGTAGAGTACCTTGCTCTCCAGTAAACATTCAGACACCTTTAGAGGTCAGTGTGGCACAATTCCATTTTCACTCCTCCACCATAACAATGTGCTCGCTGTATATCCCTCCCAACATGGAAAATAAAATGCTTTGCAACAGACTGGATAATATTCTGACCACAATAGCCTCTCCATTTATCATATGTGCAGATGCTAATGCACATCATCAATCCTGGGGTTCATGCTTTTCAGATCAGAGAGGTAACATAATAGCAAAATGGTTAGATGACAACAACCTTACAGTACTCAACACTGGCTCTCCAACATATCAAAACTGCAGAGGAGGATACTCAAATATAGACCTAACAATCACTTCTTGTCAACTAGCCCCTGCCCTCTCATGGGATGTGTTCCCAGACCACTACCACAGTGATCACTTCCCAATCTTAATAGGGCTAGGGATGCCAAAAATAACTCCCAATACTCCTCATCTCAGGTGGATTCTAAGCAGAGCTAACTGGGAAGAATTCAGCACAAATGTGAATCTCCCATCACATTTTTTGTCACCTACAGAAGCTTGTGGGTTAGTAGAATCCAGAATATTATCTGCAGCCTCACTGTCTATTCCACAAACAAATGCTGAAAACAGAAAGCGCCTTACCCAATGTTGGTGGACTCCACAGTGCACTGTAGCACTGAAATCAAAACGGAGAGCCTATTCAAAATACAAGCGTCAGCAAGGCAACCTAACTTTGTGGATAGGATATAAAAAAGCCCAAGCAATCTTTCGTAATACTATCAAGGCAGCTAGGAAACAAAGCTGGCAAAATTTCATTTCCTCTCTAAGCTCAACTACAGATTCCCACACAATCTGGAAAACAGTCAGAAGACTCAGAACTCCATATGCACCACACGCTATTGGCCTTCTTATCAATGGTGAGGTTGTGTCAGATGAGAAGAGAGTTGCAGATGCCCTGGCAAGAAGTTTTACTAGTAGAGGATCACAGCCAAACACGTCGCAAAAATCATATGGAGAAATGGAAAGATGCTCTGAACCATGGTATAACCAAGACATTACCACTCAAGAATTGAACATAGCCCTCAAAAATATCAGCTCCAACACCCCAGGACCAGATAAAATACCAATAACATTCATAACTCATCTACCTAATCCTCAAAAGGAGAATCTAACAACCTTCTACAACTACATATGGCACACTGGTTTCCCCCACCAATGGAAATATTCACATATCATTCCTATTCCTAAGCCAAATAAACCATCCAACAGAGAAGATTCCTACCGGCCAATTGCTCTAACTAATGTACTATGTAAAGTTATGGAACGTATTATTACAAAAAGACTCCACAAGTATCTTGAAATCACCCAAAAATTGAGTCCACACCTAAGCGGCTTTAGAACCGGGCACTCCACTCTTGACGCGCTTTTCCACCTAGAAACCAGCATCCGCAGTGCTCTCATCCAAAATGACAGTGTAATTGCCCTCTTTATTGATATAACACAGGCTTTTGACTCTGTCAATCACTCTCTGCTCTTGCAAAAGCTCCTGAACATAGGAATAAGTGGCAACATGTTCTGTTTTATTAGAGACTTTCTTTCAAACAGGAAAATCCAATCAAAGGTGGGGAACACACTCTCACACCCCTTTCCAGCCCTACAGGGTGTCCCACAAGGGTCTGTTCTGAGTCCAATCCTTTTTAATATCTTCATAAATGATATCTCTGAAGCTTTCCCACCCAACATAGAATACTCACTCTATGCTGACGACTGTGCACTGTGGTTAACTTCCTCTGACATCCCTGCTGCCCTCAATTCTCTGCAACTCGCCCTAGATAACGTCTTAAAATGGGCTCACAAGTGGAGTCTCTCTCTGGCTCCAAACAAATCAAAAGCAATGATTTTTACTCACCGGAGGTTATCACAGCCCCCACCACTTACAATGCAAGGAATCCCCCTGGAATTCGTTCCCAACTACAAGTTTTTAGGCATCACCTTTGACTGTAGGCTCACATACTGCAAGCACATAAAGTCTCTAAGAGACAAATCCATGAAAGACATGAGACTTCTAAGAATAGTTTCAGCCCAAAAATGGGGAGCAGATTATGACACGCTCAAAACCCTGTACAAATCGCTAATCCGCAGCAAGCTAGACTATGGCGCTTTCCTTTTCCATGCCGCAGCACCATCAACACTAATAATCCTGGATCGAATACAATACGCCGCGGCTAGGCTTCTACTGGGTGCGTTAAAATGTACCCCAGTAACATCTCTGGAACCAGAAACTGACTTAATGCCCCTTTCCGTCCGGCGTAAAATGCTACTATCCCAATATGTGACCAGAATTCTTACAATAAAAGACCACCCAGTATACAAACTCCTAACTACCTTCTACCCCTTCAACTTTTACAATATCCAACCCAGACCTCTACCACTAACTGCAATAGCGCACAACGAGCTTCAAAATGCCGGCATCAAACAGGCAAGTATCCCGGCCCTTGAAAAACACGTCTTCCACTGCATCTCCCCTCCCCACGTCAAGCACACTCTGCATCAGTTCACGAAGGCCTCTTTGCCAAATTCAGCGTGGCAACAGATTTTTGTTGAACTTCTGTCACAATACCCAGCCTGCACTCCCATATTCTGTGATGGCTCTCGAGGCGCTGGCGGTTGCGGGGCGGCAGCGTGGGCAGGTGGAACCTCGCTTCTTGCTCACCTACCGGACTACTCCTCAGTACTAACTACAGAACTCTATGCTATCCTCATTGCAATATCCTTCTTCTCAAGGCAACCTGGACCATTTCTCATATTAACAGACTCTCTCAGCTCAATTAGAGCAATTCAAAACCTGCACCCAAAGTCACACTTCCTAACTTTCAGTATTACTACCCTACTTTACAAATTCCCAAACAAATTCACGCTAGAATGGGTTCCCTCTCATGTTGGAATTCCTGGCAATGAAAGAGTTGACCAACTGGCCCGGAAAGCACTAAGCCAACCTACTGCATTGGTATGCTGCTCTTCAAAGGAAATAAAGCAACTCATCAAGAACCACTATAAAGAGCAGTGGCAAGCTCATTGGTCTGCATCACACTCTACCTGGACACAAATCAAACCTACTCTGGGAGTCGCCCCCTACCTCTCACTCCCACGTCGAGAGCAAGTAATCCTCTCACGTGTGAGACTTGGAGTCAGTCGACTCACTCACCAGCATCTCTTCTCAGGTTCATCTCCAGCCTCCTGCCCGTCCTGCAAGTGCAAGATTTCATTCGAGCATATTTTTGTGGATTGCCCATCTCTGACTGCCCTGCGCCATCAGCTGATCTTGGAGTGCAGCAGGACTGGGAGGACCCTGTCTTTGAACACACTGTTATCAGAGGACTTCCCTCCAAAACTGCTAATCAAGTTCCTTGAAGACACTGGTTTCTTAGCCATGATCTAGCAGAACATCAAAACTTCTGTGAACAAGGCCCCGATGCCCCTGCAGGCTGGGTGCCTAACTCAACAAGTAAACAAGTAAGTTGAGATAAGACTGTATCGTGCCAAGCTCCTGTGAAAAGATAAAAGTAATTCCAAAATTAATCCTAGTAACATTCATTATTTTCCATTCCACGCGCAACCGGCTCTCTCCTCTCCATCTGAGGTGGTGTGGTAATTCGGTTGGGGTGGGAGGGGGTGCGGAAGGTGGTGTGACTAATTGTTTGGATTCTTCACCGTTCCCCTGACCACGTTATACTGTAATCATATATATATATTGTAATTGTTTACCTTTTTTTATAATTTCTACTTCTGCCCTGCTGATTGTTTATAATACTCTGTGTTGGTGGCCCCTTTCTGGGGCTACCTTTAAAATCTGAAATGGCCGAACTGCCATTGGCAAA
Organism: Morinoia aosen; assembly: GCA_030386875.1. Classification (NCBI taxonomy): domain Eukaryota; kingdom Metazoa; phylum Arthropoda; class Malacostraca; order Amphipoda; family Talitridae; genus Morinoia; species Morinoia aosen. The sequence continues at coordinate 40,050,853 of CM059580.1, forward strand.
TCGGTTTAGTGATTTGAGAGAGTCAGAAGATCCCTGCTCTGAAATCGAAGAAGAGCTGTTGCTAGCCGCCAATCCTGCCAGTGAAGAAGAGCAAACCGACGAAGAGAAAACAATGAGTACTGAAGAAATTAATGAATCTGTAATACAAGGGACTTGGTTCAAGGAGAACATCCCATCAAAAAAAAGAGAAAGAACCAGTGTAAGCCTCTCAAGCTCAAACTCCGATTGTGACACATCAAAAAAGACGCGTAAAACTACTCAGTCTCCACTTGAACCAAAAAAGATTTACCCAACTAATAAAACAATGGCATCCAAACAGAAAATGTGTACCTTGCTGATCACTCAACTACAGGAGTCAAGCAATGAATTACTTGGAGCAAACAAGAAAAAAAATGACCTATGACCCATTTGGACTGGCTCAAGGACTGAAACAAATACTGAACTATGACTACATTAAAGAGGTAAGAGTGAACAAACGACGAAACCTGATTGCAGTTGAATTCAAAGAGACTACCGAAGAAGAAATAACAAGACTGTTGAAAATTAACAGCGTTGGAAAATTTGCAGTTAGTTGCTATAAACCACGCTCAGAATCCTCACAATCTACCTTTGGGGTTATTAGACCAATTGACTATGATGTAAATTTAAATGAGCTTATCCCAATTGCCAGCTGTGAAAATGCCAAAGTTATCAACATGGTCAGACTGCCAAAATTCTCTAATGGAAAAAAAGAGGATTCCCTCAGTGTAAAAGTACAATTTCAAGGCAGTGATCTCCCAAAACAACTTAAAATAGAATACATGAATTTCAAGGTCAATCCGTATTCACCTCCACCTATCCGATGTTATAAATGCCAACGTCATGGACATTTTGCTACTGGGTGTACATCTGTTGAAAGGTGCCTTATCTGTGGTGGAGGCCATTCAAAAGACAAGTGTAGTGCCCCCACTCCCTTCTGTGCTAACTGCAAGGGAAATCATGTGGCCAGCTCTAGAGAATGCCCATATATTCAAAATGCTGTTCAAATACAAACACTGATGAAAGAAGGCGTCTCCTTTTCAGAGGCTCGAAGGCAAATCATATATGAGACCACAGATAGTCTAGAATCTATCTCGCAAAGAGCCAAAACCACCTACAATGAGCCAAGTTCTCAACTGAATCAATGGACCAAGGAAAAAACTGCCCCTACGCAAGAAAAAATGCAAATTCCAGAATCAAGGATTAATGAAAAAACATATGCTGCATCTCTGAAAACCACACAACCAAAACAAGTGACTGTTCCAGCTGATGTACACCAATCTCAAGGGTCCTACTACATACCAAGAAGGATTCCCCAGGTCAAACCCAACCAGCCTAAGCAGAATGTACTAGCCTCTCATTTTAATGATCGTCAGCCTTCGCAAGAAACAATGGTCACCAACGAAGATCCAATACAAGTAGTGCTGAAGAAAATTGAGTCCCAGGTCCAAACTATGTTTGAGGATTTCTTCTTCCGCCTGGGTAAATTCATGATGGAAGCATTTTCATCTAACTCGAACCATGAAAACAAGCGTGAGAGGAATCTTCTGCTGTTGGGAATGATAAGAAACCATCTTGGCCAAAAAATTGGAGCACAGCTACTCAGCAAATATCATAGTAATGTAAAATCTCAAAATAAAGGTGAGACTGTTTTGGAAAAAAATTCTAAAACCCCCTCCAAAATTCCTCTTTCTCATGCTAAAGGAAACAAAAGATTGGGAGCAATTCCAAGAAAGAAATGATGCGTAACTTTAAAATCTGTGATCAGAAAACCAAAAGAAGTGGTGCTTTGGAAAAAAATCTTCTTGTTTATCAACTAAATTGTAATGGTCTATCTTCTAAATTGTCAGAAGTGAAACTCTATCTATATACTAAGAAACCTGATGTACTGTGTTTATGTGAGACATTTATCAAAACTAAGGAGCCTAAATTTTTAGGCTATGAGTGTGTGTGGTCCCATAGGAATGATGGAGCCAAAGGTGAAAAGGCGTATGACAGAGTGGATCGGGTTAGGCTGTTTGAAATTTTGAGAAAAGTTGGTTTTAGCAGAAAAATAGTGAACATTGTACAGAGTCTGTATGAGAACACAAGTGCTATCTACAGGTTAGGAAATTTGGAAACAGGGCAAGTGAGGAGTGTTAGAGGAGTGAGACAGGGCTGTACTCTGTCCCCCCTGTTGTTTGGATTGTACACAGAAGAATTAGCAGTTCGACTGAGAGGGAGTGGTTTAGGACTGAAAGTTGGTAATGAGAGACTGAGCTGTTTGTTGTATGCTGATGATGTGGTTGTGGTTAGTGAATGTGGTCATGAACTACAAAGGATGCTTGACATTGTGAATGGATATAGTACAGATTTCAAGATGAACTTTGGTGCCGATAAAAGTAAGGTCATGGTTATAAATAGTGATGAGACTGATAGAGACAGACTGTGGAATATTGGAGAAATCAGAATAGGTAGAACAAAAGAATACAAATATCTAGGTTGTATGATGAGTGAAGATGGATGTACTAGAACTAAAGGTGAGAAAGTGGCTAAAGCAATGCAGTGGAGTGGACGGTTAGGTAGTGTGGCCAGATACAGAGCAAACAAGTACGAATGTGTGAGAGGAATGTGGAAGTATGTTGCTGTACCTAGTGTCATGTATGGTATGAGTGCTCTTGCTTGGAATGGAAGTGATCTTGAAAAGCTGGATGTGATACAAAATAAGGTAGGACGTGTAGCATTGGGTGCTCCGAAATGGACAGCTATAGAGGCCATTAGAGGTGACCTAGGGTGGAGCCTATTTTCAGAAAGAATGATGAAAGCTGTGCTGAATTATAAAGTGAGAATTGAAAGAATGCAGAATAGCAGGTGGGTAAGGCGAATCTTTGAATGGAATCTGAGTGTAAGCTATTGGGAGAAAGTATGTTGGGGGCATGCAAGGAAACTCAGTATGCAAAAGATTATTCATGTTAGAATTGGGAGACCTGTGGATGACTGGAGTTTAATAAATGTAGGAGGTGTAGGGCCTGAGTGGGACTGCAAGAGGTGGAAGAAAGAGATTGAGAGACAAACAAAAGAGTATGGATTGAATAAGTGGAAGCTTAGCATGATGCGGAAGCCTACACTTAACTGGTATATGAAAAAGAAAGCACCTAAGTTTGAGCTGTTCTATGATGGTAGTTTTGGAAGTCAACTCTTGTTTGCTGTGAGATGTAAGTCATTGAGTGTGAACAGACGTACATGGAGATGGAATGAGAATAATAACAGATTATGTCAGCAGTGCAATAGTGGAGTAGAGGAAACAATTGAGCATTTTGTGCTGGAATGTAGTAAGTATGAGCAAGAGAGAGAGAGTTTTATGAATGTGGTGTCTGAGCAGTATGGAGAGAATGAGTGGAATGCCAGATGTGCTGAAGATGATTGCGGTATGAGCTGTCTTGCTGGATTGGATCAGGAGTGTAATGCGAGTATCACTGAGGCTATGAAAGTGTTTCTTGTGCGTGCCTGGAGTAAGAGACAGTGACTGGAATGAGCCAGTCTGGTAGAATGGGCTGTAATGACCCAATATGCCTGGGGATGGTGTTTTGACACACTGGCTATCCCAGTGACGCCATCCAATGGCAGCTTGTGACAAGGATTGGTAGATCCTGAGTAGTTTAGTGGACAAGTCTGGTACCAGACGCTGAACTCTTTGTGTGATAACTGTGGAGGGAATTGTAGGCCGTTACAAAGGCCCCGACGCTGTCGGCCCTCAATTTCAAGTTCAAGTTCAAGTTCAAGGATTATGTTTCATTATTAGAAATGATATTAATTTTTCTGTGAATAATATAGATAGTTATTTAAATGGTAGATTAGAGATTGCATCAATTAAAGTGTTCTGTTCCTTTGGTTATATTGATATATGTAATATTTACAATCCTAATGCATGTATTACTTATGAAGAATTTTATCATTATTATGTTCAGATGAGTGATTTGTTTATATTCATTGGTGATGTGAATGCTCATGCGCCTTTGTGGGACTTTAAAGGCCGACTGAATGCTTCGGGAAAGAATCTCTGTAAACTTCTAGATGAGAACTCTCTTGGAATACTCAACCCTCCCAACTTACCCACTTACATAGACGCTCGAGTAGGGACAAGTTCCACATTAGACTTGTGCATTGTCCCTCCAACTCTCCTTGCTTGTGGGTCTCTTCAGAGAGGTGCAGACCTTGGGAGTGACCATTATCCCATTGAATGTACTTTTGGTACTGTAATACAAAAATCTGAAAACCATCTCTGTAGATGGATTATTAAAAATGCAAACTGGGTTGGATTCAGAGAAAAACTATCACAAATCCATACAAGTCAGATAATGAATCTTTCAGTTGATGATCTAAATGCACTGTTGACAAAATCTTTACAGGATGCAGCTAACAAGTACATCCCCAAATCTTCCCCAGCTTGGGGAGCTAGGAGGAGGACACCATGGTGGGACAGAGAGTGCGCTTTGGCTGTAGCACAGCGAAGGAAAGCACGCAACAAGTTATCAAAATATCCCACGGCAGAAAATCTACATCTGTACAAGGCATGTGAAACCAAAGCCAAAGAAATCATTAAGCAAAAGAAAATTAAAAGCTGGACTAGTTATGTAAGCACTCTGGACTCCAACACTGGTGTTGGTAATGTTTGGAGGCTAATACGCTCCATGAGGGGCAGTTATGTGAATCCACGCCCAACTGTTGGTGACATAGCTGACAGCACAGCGGACAAAGCTCAATTATTACTGGCCCATTTTTGTCGACACGAGATAAAATTAGGTGATGAATTTTCTGAAACAATCGAAAATACCATCTCAAATTTAGCAGCAGTACAGGTAGAAGATACATATCTTAACTCTCAAATTGAACTGCACGAATTCCAGAAAAGTTTAAAACACGCAAAAAATACTAGCCCTGGTTTTGACGAAGTTCCTTATGCTTTTTTCACCAAAGCACCATATTCATTTCTGGAACATGTAATCTATTTATTCAACAAAAGTTACTCTAGTGGTTATTTCCCAGAAGCATGGAAGTTGGGGATTATATGTCCAATAAAGAAGCCTAAAAGAGATCATTCGATTCCCAGTGGGTATCGACCCATCACTTTGCTATCATGTTTCTCAAAAATCATGGAACAAATTGTTAAACGCAGGCTTGATTATTTTTTGGAAAAAAATAAAGTTTTCTCTTGTTATCAAACAGGGTTCCGTAGAAAGCGATCTACATATGATGCTCTTGCTCTAATTAAAAACTGTATCTCACAGGCCTTCTTCAAAAAAGCTTATTGTTTGATTGTTTATATAGATTTGGAAAATGCATATGATATTGTGTGGCATGCTGGACTATTGCATAAGCTAATAAATATTGGTTGTGACATTCGTATGGTCTTATGGCTACGATCATATTTAAGCAATAGGTGTGTTAAGGTAAGGGTGGCAGATGCTGTCTCATCTGGCAAAATTCTTGCTTGTGGTTTGCCCCAAGGTGCAGTCTTGAGCCCCCTGCTGTTCAATGTGATGCTTCATGATTTACCTCAGATGGAGAGCATCCAATGCATTGCATATGCAGACGATGTGACTATAGTTGCAAGTGGGAGATCCCCAATCGAGATCCAGAGAACGATGCAGAACTACCTTAATTGCCTTACGAAATGGCTGAAAAAGTGGAAACTTGCCATAAATGTGGATAAAACGAAGTATCAAATCTTTACACATAAAAAATATGTACCATTGATTAACCTCAGATTAAACTCTAAACCAATAAATAAAACTGATGAACAGCGTGTACTTGGAATAACATTGGACTCCCCTAAACTTACGTTCTTACCACATATACGAAGTGTTAAAACAGAGTGTCAAAGACGGCTGCAGGTTCTCAGGGCATTGTCTGGCGTCTCGTGGGGATCTTCTCAAAAATTATTGCGACAGGTATATATATCATTCATTAGAAGTAAACTTACGTATGGACATATAATCTTCACAAAGCTACCTGAAAGTAGTATGAAATTATTTGGTGTGATTCAAAATTCAGCTCTGCGATCTATCTTGGGTGCACGGAAAACATCTCCAGTTTCCTCAATGGAAGCTGAAGCATTCATTATGCCTCTGAGATTGTACCTTGATTTCTTGTTCCTGAAGTGGTGTTTGAGGTGCAGTTTCTCGGATGCTGAGCCCAATGAGTTCCCAGCTAAAATTGAGCTATTTAGATCTCCTCCAAAAAGTGAGCTTGCACTAAAACGTGTAGAAATAATGAGCAAGATTCAGTTTAATTTTTTTCCTCCAGGATCCCAAATTGAATATTTCACTTCTCCATGTATTGAGATCTCATCTAATGTGTGTGTTGAATTTCCTGATGTTAAATCTCTCTCTGCAGCTGAGGTAGATCATAAATTTGAAGAGTATGTAACATCAAAATTTTGTAACTTCTATAGGATCTTCACAGATGGCTCCAAGCTACAATCAGGTTCAGCATCCGCTGCTATGTATGTACCACATCTAAAAATATGTACTTCTTGGCTCCTAAACCCAGGTCACTCAATTGTGGGAGCAGAGCTATTTGCAATTTTACAGGCTGTAAATTATACGGTTGATAACTTATCAAATCATAATGTGGTCATTTTTGTTGATTCTAAATGTTCCCTGGATATTATATTGAACTTGACTAACCCCACCTATGAGATCTTTAGTAAAAAAATTCAAAAAATGGTTGTTCAATCGAATAACAAGATTCAGTTACAATGGATCCCTGCTCATTCAGGCATAATGGGAAATGAGATAGCGGACCGATGTGCAAAAATGGGTCACCAAAACTCAAAATCAGTACTCACTTATCTTAGTTATGAGGAGCAGGTTAGCCAACTGAAAAGCAAAATGTTGGACTACTGGAGCGAGTGTTGGGGAAATCAAGTGAGGGGATCCGGAAAGGGGAGATTTATGTATGAGTTGTGTAGTAGACCAAAGTTTAGATTGGGTGACGCCATGCCACGAAAATTTCAGTGTATTATTAGCCGATTTAGAATTGGTCATGTTGGTGTTCTTTCTCATTTGAGTAGATTTAACCTGTGTCAAAGCCCTCTCTGCCCAGAGTGTGGTGTTCCAGAGACCATTGAGCACTTCTTGCTCAGCTGTCCGCAATATGAGGCTGCCAGACTCCATTTATGTCTACCTTTTGTAAAATTTAATCTTGAACTAAATCTGAAAAATGTCTTAGGATTTGGTGAATATCAATCCCGTGTACAATTTGCAATTCTCCGCTCCTTGGTGAACTTCCTTGGTGCTACTAATAGATGTAAGCTTCTATAAATGTCCTGAATTTGACTGTGTCATATCTGTCTCTAATGAAGTGATCTTGAGACAATAAGCTGTCAGCCTCTGCAGATAACAGCTTGAGGGGTCCCACAATATTGAGGACTCAAGAGAAAAGTGCTGCAGTATTGGGGGATTTGCTTGACCCTGCTTATGCTGCCAAAGTACAAGCTGTCAGGTTACACGGATTTCTGCTGAAGAAGTCCAACGACTTTCAAGATCCCTCCGGATCCTCGATAAAGAAGAAAGAAGAAGAAAGTGTTGGGTATACCTAAGCAAAAAATAAAATTTTGTGTTGAAGTGTAATATAATGAACAATTGATGTAATTGAATGCAGTTTTAATTTTTATTTCGATACTTTCCATACATAACTTCATATTCAAACTGTGAATTGTGATTTCATAAAAAAAAAATTATAAAAATTTTTACTCTTTTATCAAAAAAATTTTTTTTCTTTTTTCAGTCTGATTCTTATGAAATTTGACTATGATATGTAACCTTTGAAAAGAAGCACAATTGATTCTATTCATTTTTTTGATTCAGGCCTTAGATTTTGCAAAAATTTGACATATTGGTTTTTAGGTATTGATATTTCACTAATATTGATATTTCAAAATGGGACTCCTCCTTCAGTTTTGATGCTAGAACAAAAAAAAAATGCAGTTTTAGAATCCCTGAAACATTTCTAACACACTCACGTTCGGCTTTTTTTCCATTTCCTATTTGTTCTCTTTATATATGGGGTCAAAATCAGGAAAAAGTTAAAAAAATTTGGGTGCTTTTCATTGATATTGATATTTCAAAATGGGACTCCTCCTTCAGTTTTGATGCTAGAACAAAAACAAATGCAGTTTTAGAATCCTTGGAACATTTCTAACAAACGCTCGTTCGGCTTTTTTCCATTTCCCATTTGTTCTCTTTTTATATGGGGTCAAAATCGGGAAAATTGAAATATTTTGGTCCCTTCACCCTCCCCCCCGGGAGGGGGGGGAATTATTGTCGACCACAAATAATGTGAGATCATCATCAATAATTGTTAATTTGTATTCAGTGAAGCCTGATAACCATTTGTTGCCAACAATTGGTTCAATGAGGTGGGTACTTGATTTAAATGTGAATATGATGATCTCAATTTGATGAAATTTTGATCAAATATAAGTTGTGGGCACAAAAAAGTAAAAGATATCTTTTAATTTTGTTAGCAAATTTTTTGAGGAACTTTCTTTTTTCATGTAAGTTGGTGTGCAGTGCACATCTTTATACATTGACTTGGGGTAACAAAATTTCTATATCAGAATGACGGAGCATAGAGATAAAAGCTTCCATACTGGGAATCAACTCGCACATTCGTCATATTCTGCGGTGCAAAATCATACCAAAAAATCAATGTCCTTATATCTCCAAAAGTTTCAAAATTTTAGTCTGTGCATTGACATTTTAGAGTCCATGCATACTTTCAAATAAAACCCTTATCTGATCAATATGGACCATTCAAACCCTTTTCAAATTGTGAATGGGTAGAAACCTCTCCATCAGCAGCTCAATTTAATTTCCTACTGATATATTACATGTATTTTTTGTTCGTATGTTTTTTTCCTTGACACACTTGTATTTTTGTGATTCCATGATATATTTTTAGTACCTACTATTCATTGTACTTTGATCTTTTATTTCAAACATACAGTTTTCTAACATATGATGGAGCGGGACTTGGAAACATTCTCAGTACAGATGATTAATTTTCTTAGAATTTTCTTTTTCAGATTTCTGATGTTACGACTAATGCAAATCACTGACATGTTCAGATATATTTATACAAATACATGTAACATTTCTTGTCAGTATGTGCTCAGAGCACTTAGGGAGCATATCAGTTGCACATTTTTCATTGCCTCACCTATAGAAATGATTTCAAAATTGGGAGGTTGTTAAAATTAATGCATCTGTTTGGTGTCAGCATGAATAGGAACATGGTTGAGAAAATTGGCAAGGTTGTGAATCTTGTATCACAGATACAGCCATCAAATGGTCATTACTTGGTCATGGTAAATTAGGGAGTAAAGCTGTTGTGTAAAACTGTCAACCAGAAAATATTTATTGTTTCCAAACATAAAATTTCATTATTTTTTTTACTGCTGTATCCATTAACTTGCGCTTGGACTCAGCCTTTCCAAGAAAAATTTTCAAAGCCAATTCTCTGTGTACATAATGCGAACTGAATTAGTTAACTTCTGTAATGGCCATTCTGTTTCTGTGGTCAGAACTTTGTTTAATAAATTGTAAAAAAATATCATTTGAAAAATTTATCTTGAACACATTTCCTGCAAAGTGACCCACCGGTGGTCACTTGGGGGATTTTCATAGTGCTGCAGATCCACCTGCAGTCACTTACTCATTTTTTATTAATACGTAATCAAAGCTTAATGAAGGCCCAATCCAGTTTATGTTTGCTGTTTTCAAAGTTGATTACCACAATTGACTTTAAATTTGAATTGAATATCGATCTTCAGTTTAACTCAAAGCAGTTAATGTGTTAAGTACTTCTTCAAAGTACTGGATAAAAACAGCTAAGGATGAAAATATTTATTATAAGCTTCCAATATTAAAGACTACTTCTTTCATTTCCCTTATTCTTCAATATCATAAATCAATATATCAACTGACTTTGACTTGCCCGAATTTTCTCAAAAAAATATCCCATTTCATGATTGTTATTCATAATGAGTTGGGTAAAAAAAAATTTTTTCTTCTCAAAGTGGCTGGCATAGATATAGTAAAAAACTACCAATGAACATATTAACTGCAACGGGTTAAATTTTAGTTCAACATTCAACTCAAATTTATGGTTGATTATGTATATAATATGGAAATTAGTAAATATCAACTAGATCATGCTTCCATTTTGCCTTTATTGATTATTCATGAAAAGTGGGTTTGTGACTACTGGTTGGTCAGCAGCAACATGGCAATCCCTCAGTGACACCTGGTGGGTTTGTTGGCAGGATATGTGTTGACAATCAATTAAATTTTGTAAAAATGCTCTGGTCTGTCAGGTAGATTGCTAAATTTTATTTGCAGCATTCACTTCATACCCAGAATTAGAATAAAGCATGAAGAAGATCATTCTTTATAAGTTCATAGAAACCCTCACTTCCAATTGAGAAAAACTTTATAGCTTCTATTCATAGCATTTAGGCTGTTTTTTTTATGTTTAATGCCTAGTCACAAAATTTACATGGAAAAATTTACTTTCTCTAGCTTGATGGTGGTATGATATGCTTACACAAATATAGTTTCATATAGTAGTACAATCCAATGTAACCCAAAATATTTCGTAAGTTTGTAATCCACTTAAAACCTGGATTTACATCGAGAATATTTAATTGCATACTGCAAATGCATACTACAATTCAAGTGAACTGCAAGACTGAAGCATGCACAGCAAAACTGGTGCTTAGCATGTCACCACCAAAGTTCATCGCAGTTCATTTCTTTCTGAAGAGTTGTTTATTTGGCTTAAACTTGCTCTAAAAGCTTTTATTCCATATTTGGAAGAATGGAGTTTGTGTTATCCTGGTCACTGAACAGGTAGCAACAACTTGCAGTTAAAATAATATATATTTTCGGTGAAAATGTTTTACTTCTGTTGAACCCCTCACGGGGATACAACTATTGTATCTATGGGAATTAGCGCTCCCAGGGGAAAAATATGAGGGCCCGAGCTGAGAGTTAGGTAGGCCTTCTTTTTGTTGAAATAAAATGTTTTTTGTTATGTTAAGGACCACCTTTTTTTGGTTCACTACTGTCCTCTTTTTCAGCACCTCTGACTTTCTTCTTCAACTTTTATCTTATTTCATGAACTTCTTTCTTATCTTACTGTTTCTATGCCCTTTCTGCATAGATTCCTCACTTTCTTATCTCCATACTAAATGGTGCCTTCCTCCTTCCTCTCTTCGATCCGCTCTATTTTTGCAGCGGTTAGGGAGGCTTAAACTAACTTATAATCTAATCTTTACTTTTGTTGAAATAATTCATGAGCAAAATAGGAAGTGTTATGAACAATTGAGGTTGAAGTACAACAAATGCAAATTTGAACAGTTTTTTTTCTAATCCAGCTTCATGGGATTGCTGATCACTTCATTATTGAATGTAGGTTGAAATGATATGCAATGCTGAATTCCACTCATGTTCTCTCTTTAAACCAAAAAGGAAAGTTAGTTAGAAAATAATTTCCAGACTTGTTTTTCCATAAGAGCTTTCTAACTTATTTTGGATATTTTTTAGGTTAAATTCACGGTTTCAATTAGTATTTGAAGTATTTAAATACAGTCGACAAAAACTCCTTGAACTCCTACTTATAGTTCAAGTTTTTATTGTGTTAGGACATGATGAAGTTGCCTAATATTTTTTCCTGGAAGTAATTAAAGAAAGGGAATCAGAAAGGCACAAATGGATGTAGCTGTAGAGTTCTAAAGTTTGGATACACAAATGTGCATGGATTGAATGATTTAAAATTAGAGGATCTTGTATATGAACTTGAAAAAACTGCAGCTGAAGAAACCTGGATAGGGATAGAGCAAGTTAAATGTTCTAGGTAAATTAGTATCAAATTATGGGTAAAGGACATGTCAAATTGTGGAAGAAAGTTAAGTTATTGAAGTGAAGCTGATGGTTGTCAATAATAATTTAAAATTGAGATTAGTTGAGATCTGTGTTGGGAATGAATATGAAAATGTGTAACACAACAGCTGTAGAGTACCTGGCATTTGAAAAGAAAGTAAACTACTTTGTATGCTCGGCTTAAAAGGGTATGGAAGAGTATAACTGGCATACAGTGATTATAGTAAGTGTTATGACTGTCCATTTTTGTATCCTTGATGAGAATATGATTGCTAAAAGGATAGAATAAATTTATTTTTGTTGAGGGAATGAACTTGCAAATCTGAATGTTACACAAGAGAATGGTTTGCACTTATGATAGATTGAAGAATGGAGTGCAGCTGTTGGCTATGTCTTGTGAATTCTGGAGAGAAAAAAAATATTGCTTGGAAATGATTGTGGATGGAGGTTATGCCTTGACATAGTTACAGATCACCAGATGGTTGTTATTTAATAACAGTGGAATATAGGTGTAGAAAACATCAGTAGAAGTAAGATTTAAGTGTAGAAAACAGTATGAAAAAAGGCATATAAAACTACTTGGGAAAATATAGGAGTGAGCTGAGTTACTTGAATCTAAGAGAAATGTAAATGTGGAAACGTGATTGATTAGAACAAGACAGCAACTACCTAAACTGATGTTGCAAAACATTTAATTGGAAGAATAGAGTGCATTGGAAGTACAGTAAAATATGTATAGAGTGTTACCCCTCAGGGGATACAACTGTTGTATCAATGGGAATTAGCACTCCCAGGGAGACAATGTGAGGGCCCAAGTTAAAGGATAGGTAGGCTTTCTTTTTGTTAAAATAACATAGGTTTTTGTTTTTTTACGGACTAACTTTTTTTTGTTTCACTGCTGTCCTGTTTCTCAACACTTACTACTTTCTTCTTCAACTTTTATCTTGTTTTCATGAACTTCTTTCACATCTAATGTGGGTCTGGTGCTGCCGTCTCTGGCGCACAGAAGGCTAGTTGCCCAACTTTGCATTTTTTATAAACTATTCAACAATAGAAGGCACTGGTTGTTCCAGATGCTTCCCCCACAGGCCGAGCGAATTTGGGCTACCCGTGCTGCTGCTGCTGCTGCTGCTGCTGCTGCTCATAGTTTTGAGCTGAGGGAAGTTAGATGTAGAACTTCGCAGTATAGCCGTTGCTTTGTCCCTTGTTCCGTTGCCAGCTGGAACTCCCTTCCCTCTGCCGTGTTTGATTCGGGTTCGTTGGGTGGTTTCAAGGGTGCTGTCAACTCATGGTTGTTGCGTGGTTGATGTCTCTTTCTCCTTCTTCTGCTTTCTTCCTTTAGTTTTTTCTTTGTTCTTTGTTTTTGTTTCACTGTTCATGGAGTTGATACTGGCGGGGTTTCCTATGTGAAATCTATGGAACCACTATTTGTCCCGTTGGGGTTGCTTTGCTTGATTTAATAATAATAATAATAATAATCTTACTGTTTCTATGCCTTTTCTGCATAGGTTCCACATTCCCTTAACTCCATACTAAATGGTGCCTTCTTCCTTCCTCTCTTTGGATCTCATTTGTTGAGAATAGGGAAGCTTAAACTAACTAATAATCTAATGTAATCGAATCTGTACAGAGTTGTTACAGCAAGATTCAATATTTGAGACCAAAATGATGTTTTTACTACCCATTTCCAGGATGGAATATGAGCGCAGAGCAGCAGTAGTAGCTTCTTTCCGTGTTGGGAAGAAGCCTGCGGAAGTGATGGCCTGGTTTGGGTTTGAGAACACCATGATAATAAACATTTGGAGGGAGTGGATGACTTGTGAGGACAAGGATGGGTTTTCTGTTGGACGAAAGGCCAAGAATGTTCATTCTTCGACTGTTAGGACCGACAAGTTCATCACTGACGTCAAGGCAACAGCCAACAATGAAGGAAGCCAGAGCTGTGCCATGGTTGTCGATGACATTGGCTGTCACAAGCCGACCATATGCCGAACAATCAAGAAGAACGTTGGTTACTCCTCTCATCACAAGCTCATCACGAGTGCCTCCAAGGAGTCGAGAAAGGTCAAGGCGGTGGATTTTCTGAACGAGCTCAAGCACAGGTCTACCGGGATGCTTTGGTACTGGTTTTACTGTGTATTTAATTTTTGTTGTCAGTATCTATTTAGGTTTATTTGTGTGAAGTTTTAAATTTGGCTACAACATCCTTTAACTTACAAGCGTTAAAAAAACAACTAAAAAAGTTGTTAAAAAACATAAAATATATAAAATGCTCGAATGACGTTCAATTAAGAGGTTGAATAGTTAAGTTCAAATGATCAGCACGATCAACATTTATTAACTAAGAAATCAACTCCATGACAATCATTTTTCATTTGCCAATGATTTCCTATTCATCCCCTTGATTTCCCATTTCTCCTTAGTATGCAATTTTTTCATTTGCATCTTCACACACTCACCACAGGTAAAAATCCTATGATCCACTACTATGGACTTGGCAAATGTCTAGAAAGTGTGTGGTAAGCACAACGCAATAACATGGTTAGGAGAGAACCCTTTTGAGTATGGTACTCACCATCACTAATTGAATAAAATAATACTTAGATTATGCCATGTCTGAAAAAATGAAAGTATGAAATTCATTTGATTGCTGATAGATATTCATTCTTTCAATTGACTGATTTTTGTTCTTAAAATTTTTTAATGAGTTGGTGTAAATTGAATCCTAATAATTGCATGGTTTTCACGGCTGTAGATCTAAAACTTGGGAAAATTCTTGAGCTAAACACGTTCAAAATATCCTATCTATTGCGTAAGAGAATGTAAACCTTGTCAGTTCATAGAGTATGTTTTTATTGTTTCCTCATTGACTTGATTGGCTCTTGAAATTATTCGTGAAATATCAATTTATTGTTTTGTTATGAATTCCTATGGGAGTAATAGGAAAAGTCTTTCATATAAAAATATTTTTTCGAGTCCATACTAAGACATTACCTGCTCATTGTGTTCAGGGAAAAATTAAGATAGTAATTCTCAATAGCAACTTCGTCTAAATAGCTGAAACATTGGTGCTCAATGAAAAATGTCTTACATTTGAAGTACATTTCTACTTCATGTTGAGATGTAATTTCTCAATAACTTGAGACCTCAATGCTGATGCTTAGTAGCACCGTGTGCTGTGAGTCTTCATCTTCAAGCATGGAGAGTGCAGAAGTTGTGGTGCACAAGCTGACAGATGCTGAAGTGAAGAGGCTGTGTTGCAGCCATGACTCCATCAAGCAGGAAGCTACAGCAGAGGACATGGTGCATGGTGAGTCTTGTTTCTGGTCTGTTTGTGAAACAAAAGTTCTTTAGTTTAGTGAATATCCTCTGCAAGAAATGAAAATTTTCGTTTTTTAGAAAACTTAGTCATCCATTAACTTGAAAGGCAATTTAAAACATTTTGCATGTTTCCACAGCTGGTTTTGATGGGCTGTTTGTAGCAAAACTAGGAAATCAACTTAACTGCTCGCGTACGTTTTCCTTCTTTCTAATAAATATGAAAAATGCAATCATATGATAACATTTCACCTTGTATGAAAAAATGTTATTTATTTAAAGAAAGATCAATAAACAAATGAAATCTCATTCAACCAACCCTTTGCTTGTTTTCAATCATTTCAATTTCTTGATTACATCATAGACCCATTACAAGCAGCGGAACTAAATATAGTTTGTCCCAAATGCAAATGAATGCGCCTGAAGCGAGAGCAAGTGGGCGAGGCTTGCGCCTCTCTTCACTGCTCACGCCTCTCTTCACTGCTCATGCGCGCACTCAATGATAGTGCCAACACATCTTAACCCTTTAACGTCCACATTTTGTACTCATGTTACCGTTATCACAATCACCACCATTAAACTGGCACCAGCATCAGATCTTCTTCGATTTCAGGATGAGGAAGGAACTGCCACTCGACAGTGCAGTCCAAAAAACACTTCAGGGAACTAATTTTACGAGAAATACAATGTATTGAGGCTGTTTTTGAAGAAGGACCGTAAAGCCCACTTTGGCATTACAGGGTTCAGGGTGGTATATGAAGTTCTGAACTGAAAGTTCAGTAGGCCATATTATTTTGGAGGGAATAATTTTTTGTATTTTTATGGACTATCTTTGGTCAGTGGAGTGCTGTAATTTTTCACCAATTACCGCTAATAAATTGAACTTCTATCATATTTCATAAACTGCTTTCAATACTGTTGCTTCTATGGGCAGGGTGATTCTTCATTCCCTTTCTTGGGTAATAAATGTTGCCTTCCACCTTCCTTTCCTTGTTGTGATTAGATAAGGTACTCCATCTCATGACTTAACACTTTGACTGCGGCAGGTGAAATTTAAGTTTAATATTCGATTGAAATTTAAAGCCAATTGTAGTAAGCAATACTGGAAATACTAAACATTAACTGGATCATATTTTATTATTAAGTATTTTTGAAAATTGAGTTTATGACTACTGGTTGGTCAGCAGCAAAATGAAAACTCACTCAGTGACCAAATATGGCTCACGTTGCAGTCAAAGTGTTAATCTACTCACTACTAAGAACAATTTCATTTTAAATTTGGTTGTGTAATCAAGAAACTATTAAATGGCTGGTACGTTGAAAATATTTGATTAATTGTTATGTTTGGGCCATAGACTGACTCACTGCTAAAATATTGCCCAAGCAAAAAATGGCTGGTACGTTCTAAATATTTAATTAATTTTTATGTTTGGGCCAAAGACTGACTCACTGCTAAAATATTGCCCAAGCAAAAAATGGCTGGTACGTTCTAAATATTTAATTAATTTTTATGGTTGGGCCAAAGACTGACTCACTGCTAAAATATTGCCCAAGCAAAAAAAGTTCGAAATCCTTGTTTAGGATGTAGAAATAAAGTCTGGTGGCTTTAAAGATGTCTCTCTTCAGTGCACCTTGGGACCAACTACTGTTTGGAGACCTATCAAATTTTTTTCGCTTCAGTTTGGGCAGTATGCTGAGAGTATCTGCTCTCTTTGGGCAGACGTTCTCTGTTGCAACAATAAATACTCACCAAAAAATCAGCAACAGTTGTTTGCAGGAAATTATTGGTTGTTCAGACTTGTACTTATGTTGCTTATATGCACATCATATATCTCACTTCCTCTGAGATGAGGCCTGAATGTCCGTCACCTAGCTTTTATGTGGCTTTGTTTTTGATTCATGAGTCTCATTTGTAGGGAAACTTGTAGCATCCATGTTGGTATGTATTTTCACTGATGTTGCAAGCTGTGTTAGCAAGACACTGCAGCTTTCAACTTTTGTATAGGAATTTGAACCTAAGCGTTGCAGGTTCTGCGAGTTTTCACCTAGCAGAAATGAATAAAAGAACACCTTGAACTAATAATTAGATTGAAAGCAAGAGTTCTGCAGTGAAAATTTTTTTGCTCATGATGGGGCATTTTTTCTTTGAAGTTCTATTACCTTTTCTTCTCGTCAATAGCAGCATTCAATGATGAAATGGTGAATAAATTCAATTCAAATAACTCTGGTTAAGAGTTCAGGTGTTACCTATTTATGATCTATTTGAGTTGTGTCAATAATGGAAACATATATCTGAGCTCCCGGTAATTTTTCTGCATTCGATTTTTTGTAGTTAACATACCCAATGGTGAAAATCCTTCAATAACAATGGTCAAGGATGAAGAGCCTGATGATGAGCTGGAGGTCATCACAGTGAAGGTGGAGCCAATTGGCTGGCGTCAGGAACCTCAGGTGCGTCACTTGGTTGCCTGCTCGTCTCTGGAATGCTTTAAGTCAAATTCATTTGATCTTCATACTGTTGTCGTTCATATCTTGAAATTTTTCTTCTGCTCCAATGTATTTATATCTTCTTTTTATGCCCAGTTGTGTTTGTTTCATTGTTGCTACTGCAATTTTTTGTTGCCCCTATAAATGTTCACCATTAAAATTGATAAAATCCTTGAGTGAATGTAGTCTTAATTAATATTATACCAACTGAAAAAGAATATAAAAAGTGCATGTATGATGTTTCCCCTTTCGGCTTTGTTCCCGACCTAAAATTTCAATTTATATTTTGAATAAGTTTTTAGCAATGTAGAGAGAAAAATTGAAGGAAAATAACATTTGAAAAGAAAATGTCCCACTACAGTAAATTTCGTCTGCTGTAGAGGCACTTTCTAATGAAGGAGCTCACGAGAAGGAAGTGTTGATAGATCAATCCCTGGACCTGGCCTTGGTGAACCTTTGAGCTTTAGTGAAACACAGTGGCTCCCTGATAGGCCTTATGTGTTTGAACCAATATTTTGCTACTGAATATTGATTCTCCTCTCTTTTTATTTACAAAATTTTTTTTTTATCCGAATTCTTATCGGCAATTATTCTTGCATAAATGTCATGAAAGAATGTAGAGGTAAAAATAACCCACAATTTTTGACTGTTTAATGGGTTACAGTGAAGAAAAAATTAATTTTTTGTTTGTGTGATAAAGTTATTTGTTGGTGAGGGTACAAGTTTCTTGAGCTGTTGCTAGTTATTTCAACTGTGTTTCCATTTACGAAGCTCTAATGTTGTGTTGTTTGTCATATGAAATGGTCTTCTTTTTATGGATTTCTGGTTCAGAAGAATTATTCCCCTTCAAACACTTATTGTTTGACATTTGACGATGTAGTTGTGAGATTATGAAAAGATCATGTACGAAATGATATTTTCTTCATTGAGTCCTCCTCAGGGAATAACATAACAGCACCTTGGGAATTAGCATTCTCAGGATAAAAATGAAAGACCCTAAGCTGAAGTTTTAGGCCCGTTTAGTTCATTTATTCTGCACCGTGTGCTTCACATTCTGGGCATATTAATTTTGTTCTTAACTTCTATTCTGTTTCATTTAATGTCTTCAAATTTTACTGTCCCGATGTGCGGGCGCGTGGACACATCTTATTCATGGCTTCTTTTTCCTTCCTCTTTCCAGGTTACTATTGTTGCGGTTAAGAATGCTTAAAATATCTTGCAATCTAATTTTATATGTAGTAAAGCTGAAAAGCATTCAGTGTCATTTTATGTAAATGTTTTTTGAGAAACTACAATTCATATACATTAGTCCTGAATTTCATTTTTTACTGGTGAATTGCTGCATTATGTTGCTGAATCTCAGAAAGAAAATCTTTGTCAAAAATGTGGTTGTGCGTGATTTGCGCTTGGGTAACTGAGGGACTACCCATGATCTTCATGTGAGAATAATTGATCAGCATAGAGATATTGTCCTCTGAAGGTACTGCACTCAACTACTTGAGAACATGCTGTCTTATGGCCTGTTAATTAATACTGTTCAACTAATGCTGTCGGGCAGAATATTTTTTAGAAGGTAAATTTTATCTCACATTTGTATATCAGCATTAAGTGCATCGAGTTGAAAAGGTAGGTTATAATTTTTAACAGCATCTTATGGTTATGGCCAGTCCGGGGATATAAACGTAGAAATTGTAAAGCATGAAGCGTTTTAGTTTCCAGTGGTCCACTCAAAGGGGAGGAGAAGGGAAGACTGATCCCTTAATTTATAAACAACACTTTCTTCTTGTGCAATAGAATTTTGAGTTTTAGAATCTTGTTCATTTTGAGATTAAACCTTAAAATCAGTCAATTTACTCCATACTAGATGGTGCCTTCCTCTCTTTGTATCGCATTTGTTGCTGCGGGTAGAGGGACCAAAACTAACGACTAATCAATTCTGATCCTATCTCAATTTCGTTTGGTCTTGATAGCTTTGATTAGTTGCAACGCGTTCGCAAAATAAACTCCCCGGGTTACAAAAGCAGTGCATCAGGGTGTGGTAGTGATACTATGTTGTAGAGAAATGATATCCATCGCGATTAATTTGAATTTTCCCTGCTCAAAAGACCATGGATGATTTGGACCGAGACATTCACAACCTGCAGATGCTTCTACAAGCCAAGCTTCAAGAACGATCTCTGAAAAAGGTTTGTTTCTGGTTTTCTGGTTCACAATTTTTAAAATTAAAACAAAACATGCCATCATCAAAGTTTATCAAAAAGACTTTTTAGAACTTGAAGCCCCATGTTGATCACTGTTTACCATAGTCGGTGTACCAAAACTGAGAAGAATTGTGACGTTGTTACATGTGACGTATAAACTCTCGTATTAAGCATTGGAATAGTGTTATGTATACACTATTGAAAACTTGCTGACCTCGCAGATTGATTATTCAAATTCGAAATTTTTAATAATTTGATTTCTCACGTATCTTTTACACATAAAAAGTAAAAATATAAGAGCTATCCATAAGCCACTTCTATATGAAATAAAATTAGTGTGCAATACATGCAGAAATAACTCTGGCAGTGACCACACTTTAACTATTTACAGCAGTCAGTATTATGCTCCTTGTATTAATTTTCGAAAGTCTTCTTATATGGTGAGTTTTGGGGAATATTTCATTGTCAACATTGTACAGCAAAATATTCAGTATTTAGAGGATAATATTTTTGTGGCATGAGTAATGAAGTTGTACTTCTCTGTTAGTTGAGTTCCCTAATTGTTGTCATGTTTCTATTTCGTTGATGTTTTCATATGGAGGCCGGTCTGCCGTTTAGCTCTCTTGTATTCATTGTATTTCTTACTCTTTGAAGAATTTAATGTTTTTGAATATTTTCTAGAAGAAATGCTTACAAAAACTTTTCTATTACTTTGAGGACTGCATCAGTCCAGATGCTGAAGCAACTATTTTGAATCGCTAGAAATTTCAAATCGGCTATATTGTGAGGATGTCTGTAAAGGAAGACAAATGGTTTAAAGCTGAAAATGAGAATTCTATTGAGTAATAATTGAACGTGAACAAAGAATAGTCAATTGTTTGTAATTTTCTTTTTCATCAGGATGTGCAAAGCGGAGCTGTGCCGTGTTCGCAGAGCAGTACTTCTGGTAATACATTCATTCCGCTTTATGTCTAAAACATACAATTTTCATGTAACTCATGTTGCCAATACAGGTTTAGATGAATATTTGTAATTACAGAAGTAGTGTTGAACTAGATTATTCGTTCAAAAATCGGATGATTGACCCGTTTTTGTGCTTGCAAGCGTGCAATTTTTTCCAGGCAAGAATCATGAGAGATCACCCATCATTCACCCTGACAGCAATTTTTCAGTACGCACACCGAGCCACGAGATGATCGTGAGTGCGATATTGGGCGTGAATAACAATTGTCTTGCGAGACTGTAGTAGGCATGAAAATTCAAACTCTAGTCGCCTATAATTAATGTATCAGTTGTTCTGTTGGATCACATGATAATGCTAGCATTACAAATCAGGAGACAATGGTTCAGAACTAGCGTTAGTTACTCAGAAGTTGATTTCTCAAAAGGCACTATTATTTTATGGAAGTCAGTGCTTTAATTTTCACTTTCACTATATTTTCCAATACCCCTGAAAATAACATAAACCTCACTTTTCCAGACAACACCCACCGAAAGCAATGGACAAAAAACTGGGACCGAATCCAACTCATTTGAAGCGTGTACAATAGCTGCGCCCTCTACTGAAGCAACTGTTGAGCTGCCTTCTGCTAACTCTCATAATTTCAGGGTAGGAATTAAAATTAATACATGGATGTAGAGATTCGCAGATTATGCGAATAGCTGAACTCATATTAGTTATTTGAACGAGTGAGCCGGATTTAATTTGTTGGGGTATTGGGAGACAATGGTGTGTTGTGATGCGATTGTACAAGTTGACACTTTGCAGACGCCGGGTGTATTGATCTAACGGTTCCTGTTTGATATGGGTAAGCCAAAATAATTTTTTGACCCTACCTGATGAAGGAAATTTAATGATCTCAAATCTAAGCTGATGCTTTCTACGTTGCAAGCCGCCCAGGGGGATACAACTATTGTATCTATGGGAATAAACAGTCCCAGGGGAAAATGTAAGGGCCCCAGCTGAGAATTAGGTAGGCCTTCTTTTCATTGAAATAAAATGATTTTGTTATGATAAGGAGCATCTTGTTTTTGGTTCACTGCTGTCCTGTTTTCCAGCACCTATTACTTTCTTCTACAACTCGATTTTGTTTCATAATCTTTTTTCTCAACTTACTGTTTCTCTGCCCTTGCTGCGTAGATTCCGCGTGCCATTAACTCCATACTAAATGGTGCCTTTTCCCTTCCTCAATTTGGTTCGCATTTGTTGCTGCGGATAGGGGAGGCTTACACCAACTAATAATCCAATAATAATCTACGTTTCAAGCGCTCTTCTGCACTCTTGAGAATTAACAATGAGTGCCGGTGAAAATAATCAGGAAACCGATTATTAATCTAGACCACAACATATAGTTCGGCAAGTTGACGTTCCATTTTAGAGCATTTATTCTTCTATCCAAATATCTGTACAAATTTTGAGGTTAGCTTTCTTCTTTTGTTCATGAGTAATTTCGCCTGAACAGTTTGATAAATAACATCAGTGTTCTAATTAAAAATGTAATTACTCCTTTTTCAGTTTGTTATATCGCTTATGACATGTTGTTCAGCTCAAACTTTTTTAATTTACGTGCCCTGTTTTGAAATGTGTTTGTTTATCAAGGGCTGCATTTATATCTCAGTCGGACTCGGCTGAACGTTTGATCTATTCGACGACGTTTTGAGGTGGCTTTCGTCTGTCTGATTAGGTTAGACTAGATTATGAGTTAATTTGTGCTCTCACAGTACTTCGGGACAAACCGAATATGTACTCATTATATTTGCGTGACTACGCACTCTACCTGCAATCGGGAGCTATTTTTTTCATGAAGTTGAATATTTACTGTCTGGAAGGTGAAGTCTCTGTAATTTTTTTCATGAAGTTGAATATTTACTGTCTGGAAGGTGAAGTCTCTGTAATTTTTTCCATGAAGTTGAATATTTACTGTCTGGAAGGTGAAGTCTCTGTAATTTTTTTCATGAAGTTGAATATTTACTGTCTGGAAGGTGAAGTCTCTGTAATTTTTTCCATGAAGTTGAATATTTACTGTCTGGAAGGTGAAGTCTCTGTAATTTTTTTCATGAAGTTGAATATTTACTGTCTGGAAGGTGAAGTCTCTGTAATTTTTTCCATGAAGTTGAATATTTACTGTCTGGAAGGTGAAGTCTCTGTAATTTTTTTCATGAAGTTGAATATTTACTGTCTGGAAGGTGAAGTCTCTGTAATTTTTTTCATGAAGTTGAATATTTACTGTCTGGAAGGTGAAGTCTCTGTAATTTCCATAGTTCTTCCCTCTCACCTCCACAATATGGTCTGCTTTAGTTAAAAAAAGGACAAAATGATTTACCTACCTGCTTTATTTTATACTGATAAGAAATAGTCCGAATCGATTGCTTATAATCTTTATATATCATGACAGAGAGTGACGTGCCCAGTGTGCTACAAATCTGTGACAGCGATCTCGAGGCACATGAGGACCAAACAGCCAGGGCACGGGTGGCCTCGAGAAAAGGCCAGGTATGCTGCTAGCATCCTGGGACTACGAAAAACGAAGAAAAGAAAAGAAAACGCGTATGTCAGAAAAATGAAAAAATGTCCGGTTAAGAACTGCTTCGCCTTAGTTGCGCGACTGGGCTTGCACATGAAATTGTGCCACCCAATTTTACTGCGGACCAAAGCCTTGAAAAAAACGGCGACGGTCATTGATCTCTTCAAAGCGTGGGTAATGACGCCCGACGGCGGCTGCCTTGCTCCTAGAACATCCTCGCGCCAAGGGGAGCAGATTCGTCGCTTGGCAACTATGTTGAAAGTTGCCTCGTACGTCGATGTGTTTGACGACGAGATAAAGTTGATCGAGCGGCTAACCAAGATGAACACAAGCAAAAACTGGAGCTGCAAAACAATAAAATCTTATTTATTTTCATTAAAGTCCTTTGGGAAATTTTTACGCAGTGAGACATTCGCCGAATACTACAAAAAGCATTCCAAAGATTTCTCCCAAAATTTGAAATCAATTCAGTCAAATTGCTCAGACGTCAGTGAAACCATCTCTAGATGGGCTAAAGAATTCAGTAAGAAAGGCAAGGTGGGCGAAGCGGGACCGAGCGGAAGCACCGCAACCTCATCACTGCCGAACTAACACGCTCTTTTATTTGCGGTAAACTATACGAGAAAGTGAGAAAACTGAAGAAACTTTTGCTTGACAATCAGATCAGTTCTGAGGGTCTCACGAGCTACCATTATGAATTAGTCCGAGATTATCTAATTCTAGACATTTTTCTGTCCATCGCTCATCGTAATGATGTAGTAGCCGAGCTGACTGTTGACGGGTACAAAAACTCACGACTGCGTGGAGGAAAAACTACCATTGATGTTGAGAAGGAAAAGGCTTCAGGCAACTATTAGTAACTTTTTTTAGTCCTAGGTACAAGACTGGCATATATGATCGTTTTCTTTGAAAAAATATGTCCCTTGATTGTATTAGATAATCCAGAGCACTTCTTTGTGACGAGGAATGGAACAGGATTGACTACAGGTTAAGTGGACTTCGCTGTCAGGGAAAATCAACTAAAACCCGCGTCTTTTTACAAGCTTCTTATGACTGTTCTGCTACCACAACTTTAATGGCGCGTTTCAGACAGAACTGCAGCGCTGCTCAACAGGCGTTTTAATTTAGAAGAGAAGGTAGTGGTTTGGCATGGGACCACATCATCAGTCAATAGCCTTCCAGAAAACTGTGACTTCTCTCAACGAGAAGATGATGGCAGTGAGTACGATAACGACCCTGAATTTACCGTTAGTTCAGAAGCTTCTGATGTATAGCAGCAATCGACGGGTAAAGATGAACCTTCAAATTTGCAGAATTCATTGGGCGATAATTCTCGAGAACCAACTGTTGCGGAGTCGCCTACTACAGCACCTGAACTTTTAAAGCAACCATTTGTCGATGTCAACCAGCAGCACTACATGTTCGTAGAATCTAATGTAAAACGGCTACAATCTCTTGATATCTTTACTGACGGTAGTAACAGGGAAGATTTGTAAACTGGTGTCAAAAAATTCAAAGTTTTTTCAGTTGAAGACGACCAAGAAACCAAAACCCTTTTCCGAGATTTGACTTCACTTGGAGAATCAGTTACAAAGGCAATAGTTCAGGGAGGGTTGGAAATAAAGAGCCATTTTTGAAACGAAAATATACTCCGACTCAAATTTTAGATAAAGTTTGTTACCTGAAGAAAAGCTTTGAAAAATAGTTTAGTGGTTCAAAATTTATTTCAACATGTGTGTTTGCTACTGTATTCTATTTCAGTTTAGTTGTTAGGATTGGAATCCTAATTTTTATTGAATATTGTATTGAACTTTTTGACCAAGTTCAGTGGTGATCAAGCTTAGGGTATTTGTTGTGAGGCTCTATTTTGAGATGTGATTTCCACCGCTGCAGATCAGTAGTTATGACATCGCTGCCACAACTTGTAATGCTCTATTTTGAGATGTGATTTCCACCGCTGCGATCAGTAGTTATGACATCGCTGCCACAACTTGTGATGCTCTATTTTGAGATGTGATTTCTACCGCTGCAGATCAGTAGTTATTACATCGCTGCCACAACTTGTGATGCTCTATTTTGAGATGTGATTTCCACCGCTGCAGATCAGTAGTTATGACATCGCTGCCACAACTTGTGATGCTCTATTTTGAGATGTGATCCCCTCAGGGGGATACAATTATTGTATCTATGGGAATTAGCACTCCCAGGGGAACAATGTGAGGGCCCGAGCTGAAGGTTAGGTAGGCTTTCTTTTTTGTTAAAATGGAATAGGTTTTTGTTTTGTTACGGACCATCTTTTTTTCGGTTCACTGCTGTCCTAGTTTTTCATCACCTTCTACTTTCTTCTTCAACTTTGATCTTGTTTCATGAACTTCTTTCTCATCTTACTGTTTCTATGACCTTTCTGCATAGATTCCCCATTCTCTCATCTCCATACTAAATGGTGCCTTCCTCCTTCCTCTCTTCGATACGCTCTTTTTTCGTAGCGGTTAGGGAGGCTTAAACTAACTTATAATCTAATCTAATCTTTTGAGATGTGATTTCCACCGCTGCAGATCAGTAGTTATTACATCGCTGCCACAACTTGTGAGGCTCTATTTTGAGATGTGATTTCCACCGCTGCAGATCAGTAGTTATGACATCGCTGCCACAACTTGTGAGGCTCTATTTTGAGATGTGATTTCCACCGCTGCAGATCAGTAGTTATTACATCGCTGCCACAACTTGTGATGCTCTATATTGAGACATGATTTCCACCGCTGCAGATCAGTAGTTATTACATCGCTGCCACAACTTGTGAGGCTCTATTTTGAGATGTGATTTCCACCGCTGCAGATCAGTAGTTATTACATCGCTGCCACAACTTGTGAGGCTCTATTTTGAGATGTGATTCCACCGCTGCAGATCAGTAGTTATTACATCGCTGCCACAACATGTGAGGCTCTATTTTGAGATGTGATTTCCACCGCTGCAGATCAGTAGTTATTACATCGCTGCCACAACTTGTGAGGCTCTATTTTGAGATGTGATTTCCACCGCTGCAGATCAGTAGTTATTACATCGCTGCCACAACTTGTGATGCTCTATTTTGAGATGTGATTTCCACCGCTGCAGATCAGTAGTTATTACATCGCTGCCATAACTTGTGATGCTCTATTTTGAGATGTGATTTCCACCGCTACAGACCAGTAGTTATTAAATCGCTGCCACAACTTGTGATGCTCTATTTTGAGATGTGATTTCCACCGCTGCAGACCAGTAGTTATTACATCGCTGCCACAACTTGTGAGGCTCTATTTTGAGATGTGATTTCCACCGCTGCAGACCATTAGTTATTACATCGCTGCCACAACTTGTGATGCTCTAATTTGAGATGTGATTTCCACCGCTGCAGACCAGTAGTTATTACATCGCTGCCACAACTTGTGAGGCTCTATTTTGAGATGTGATTTCCACCGCTGCAGACCAGTAGTTATTACATCGCTGCCACAACTTGTGATGCTCTAATTTGAGATGTGATTTCCACCGCTGCAGACCAGTAGTTATGACATCGCTGCCACAACTTGTTATGCTTTATTTTGAGATGTGATTTCCACCGCTGCAGACCAGTAGTTATTTCATCGCTGCCACAACTTGTGATGCTCTATTTTGAGATGTGATTTCCACCGCTGCAGACCAGTAGTTATTACATCGCTGCCACAACTTGTGAGGCTCTATTTTGAGATGTGATTTCCACCGCTGCAGATCAGTAGTCATTACATCGCTGCCACAACTTGTGATGCTCTATTTTGAGATGTGATTTCCACCGCTGCAGATCAGTAGTTATTACATCGCTGCCACAACTTGTGATGCTCTATTTTGAGATGTGATCCCCTCAGGGGGATACAATTATTGTATCTATGGGAATTAGCACTCCCAGGGGAACAATGTGAGGGCCCGAGCTGAAGGTTAGGTAGGCTTTCTTTTTTGGTAAAATGGAATAGGTTTTTGTTTTGTTTCGGACCATCTTTTTTTCGGTTCACTGCTGTCCTGTTTTTTCATCACCTTCTACTTTCTTCTTCAACTTTGATCTTGTTTCATGAACTTCTTTCTCATCTTACTGTTTCTATGACCTTTCTGCATAGATTCCCCATTCTCTCATCTCCATACTAAATGGTGCCTTCCTCCTTCCTCTCTTCGATACGCTCTTTTTTTGTAGCGGTTAGGGAGGCTTAAACTAACTTATAATCTAATCTAATCTTTTGAGATGTGATTTCCACCGCTGCAGATCAGTAGTTATTACATCGCTGCCACAACTTGTGAGGCTCTATTTTGAGATGTGATTTCCACCGCTGCAGATCAGTAGTTATGACATCGCTGCCACAACTTGTGAGGCTCTATTTTGAGATGTGATTTCCACCGCTGCAGATCAGTAGTTATTACATCGCTGCCACAACTTGTGATGCTCTATTTTGAGATATGATTTCCACCGCTGCAGATCAGTAGTTATTACATCGCTGCCACAACTTGTGAGGCTCTATTTTGAGATGTGATTTCCACCGCTGCAGATCAGTAGTTATTACATCGCTGCCACAACTTGTGAGGCTCTATTTTGAGATGTGATTCCACCGCTGCAGATCAGTAGTTATTACATCGCTGCCACAACTTGTGAGGCTCTATTTTGAGATGTGATTTCCACCGCTGCAGATCAGTAGTTATTAAATCGCTGCCACAACTTGTCAGGCTCTATTTTGAGATGTGATTTCCACCGCTGCAGATCAGTAGTTATTACATCGCTGCCACAACTTGTGAGGCTCGATTTTGAGATGTGATTTCCACCGCTGCAGACCAGTAGTTATTACATCGCTGCCACAACTTGTGATGCTCTAATTTGAGATGTGATTTCCACCGCTGCAGACCAGTAGTTATGACATCGCTGCCACAACTTGTTATGCTCTATTTTGAGATGTGATTTCCACCGCTGCAGACCAGTAGTTATTACATCGCTGCCAAAACTTGTGATGCTCCAATTTGAGATGTGATTTCCACCGCTGCAGATCAGTAGTTATGACGTCGCTGCCACAACTTATGATGCTCTAATTTGAGATGTAATTTCCATTGCATCGTTATTATCAGGTTTTCCTCTTCTGAGGACTCCACATTCGCTGTTATATTTTAGCCGTCGTGGCATTTTGGTTATGTCACATTAATAAATTTTGCTAAATGAAATAGACGTGATTTTCCAGTGTCCTCGTCATATTAATAGATTTATAGCTACGCTGCCACCAACTCCCTGAGGAGTAAACAATCGAATAATTATTATGATATCAATAAGCGAATGGAAACGAGCCTTCATGCCTGTCCCTCACTCTTCAAAACGTTATTAATTCGTTTGAAATCATGACAGGAATTTACTTATAAAGAATTAATCCAACTCATATGACAATTAGGTATTAGCGAGAGTTATTTCCGACTCATGTGAATATTGATACGAAACATTGCTAGCTGTGCTAAATCCATATGAAGACCTGTGGGAAATTGATGAGTCAGTTAGGTTGAGCTGAAAAGGCAAAAGGAACTCAACTCTTGATGTGGAAGCAGCACGCTGTCAGTTTTGGGGAGCGCTTTGGATGCCAATGTTCGTGGTTACCCGGCTCTTTAACACAGAAATGATATGAGGAGGAACATGACGTCTTACTGCTATATGATTCGTATAGTTTACGAATTTCGATACAGTGAGTTTGGTTATAGTTTTCAGCGCCGACACCACAAGAGGGTGTGGCTCAAGAGTAGAAACGACACAATTGGAGGGCAAATATGCAGAGTGTCCTAACACACAAAATTTTTGGACACTCAAGTTAGAGGCGTGGTGTTCATTGCAGAGTTGCCAAACTGGCTTTTCCTAGCTAAGAGACTAACTAAGAAGTGAACTAGGCCGCTCTTTTTTATCTTCGCCGCCATGAGGCGAAATAATCACTTAGGTAATTCTGCCAGTTATGACGTCTGATTTGTGGGTTGAGACACTCCGCATATTTGCCCTCCAATTATATCTTTGATGACGTCTCGCGTCTCACTCAGTAAACGTGGTAAAGGGTATAATAGACTGCGCCCAGATGGGCGAGGGCTGAAACGCACTTCTGGCTTAGATGAAGTGATTGAGTAGAAATGCAACCAATCTGTTTGAAAACTTATACATTTTACCATTCGGTTGAGGTATGCGCCTGAAAACAACAGTTAACATAAATATTACACCTACTGTAAGTCAAGGCAAAACGTACTCCGCTAATCAGAATATTTTCAGCTGAAATGAACAATTAATTAAAAAGTAGCAGAGAATGCGATGATGCTTTCAATAGACATCAACGAGAGAAACAACTCTGGAACTCAGAAAAGACCGTAATTCAAAGATGTGAAGTTTAGAATGTTTCAGGCAGGCATTGCGCTCAACTTTCAATATGTTGGCAATTCAAATGTTCGTGGTATTGTGCCATTTTATTCCTGATGTTTAACTAATACCAACCGATTCAGCGGATATTTTCTTTTCTTTTCAGGATAAGCCCCACCGCTAATGCGGCACATAAGTTCACCTATTTGTAAATTTTGCAATTATGCACAAATCGACTTTAAATTACTCTCGAACGAAAGACTAAAACATTCTTTCATTGATGGAATGAATGTTTTAACCTTTCGTTTTGAGAGTAATTTTAAGTCGATAGGTGCATTATTTCGAAAGGGACAAGTAGATGAAATTACGTGTTGCATTAGTGGTGAGGCTTATGTGGAAAAATCCATAATTTCTTTGTTTTTGGCAGTATAGGTGATGAACGCACAATGTGGCCAGGCGCGCTGTGTTGAATAATCAAAAACTGTTGATGTCTTTGGGTTTCGGCGTGGGTAAGGCGCCCGGCCATAAATGGGTGGGTAGCCAAACCGCCTACGAGGTTTGGCTGCCCGATGAGTTCGGATGATGCGTGGTGAGATGGATGGTCATACTAAGATCAAACGGAATTGGGACTGTTGTGATATTGGGATAATATGACAATTATAACCGAATTCATGGTGGCTGTTGCCATGTTCAGTAATGACGGTTTTGATGGTTACAGCTGTAACGATTACATAGTTGTCTTTGCTGTGGTGATGTGAGGGTTGGTGTTAAAGTTGTCAGACTTTTGGTGCGGTGTGGTCTTGGTTGCTAAGTCATTAACGGGTCTATGCTTGTTTCCACTTGTGCAACTTATGTTTGCAACATTGAAGTGCTGTAACCTAGTCAACAGTCAGTGTAACAATCCTCTGCTTATATGCACAACCTCGTAAATGAAACCTCCCCGAAATAAGTGTCAAAACCAGTCCCTGGATCACGACGCGTACAGTGTAACAGTAATATGCTTAAATCTTGGAAAACTCGCATTGTTGTGTTGTGACCGACAAATTCGCTAAAGCGACAGCTAAATAGTCTATGACCGAAGCTGGCGTTAAATGAGTTTATTATTATTATTATTATTATTATTATTATTATTATTATTATTTAGCCTTGCAGAAACCTCTTTCCGTATTTCACCATAGTTCTTTTATTGTTCAGAGAGAGGGATTATTTGTTCACCAAACTGCTTCGTATTTCACCTTTCAAAAACAATTTTGAGAAATTAGGTTCGTTTAATTACGAGGGAGCACGGACACGAGTTAGTTGAGTTACCCTACAGTAGTAAATCGTGCGCTGGTTGGCAGCTACGCGAGAGCTGAGACTGCAACTCATTCCTTGGCGGTTAGATGAAATTTACGTTGACGTTTTTCCGATGCTAAAATGAAGATCATCTCGCTTTTGATCACGGATATTAGGGAAATCGAGTCTTATGAATCACTTGCAAAAATTTACATGAATTTGTTTATGTTGCAATATTTTTTGATGTGATTTGTGTAATATCATAGTTATGCACCTTCAATCCTGACTCACGTAACGATAGGTCTTTATATATTAGCCTACTTACTTTATTTTTTTCAATACTGTGTTCATTGAAAAATTTTTTGATGGCAGAACAACTAGAATCATTGACTTCTTATGTAAACTGATGAGAAAATTATTGGAACTTTTAGTTTACATAATAAGCTTTTGAATGTGGCTACAAATCATTGTCGATGGAGATGCCAGTTAGAGATTTGTTAAATCAGATAAATTTTAAAGCCGATACCTGGCTTAGGAATTGAAAACAGTGTCATCACCACGAAGTGATAGCTATTATCGATTGAGAGGTCAGCAATGTAGAAATTGTTCAACGATATGGCAACATTGTACCAATAATATGAAAAAATTGTCTTAATGATAATTCTCAACCTTACACTTACACGTGCAATATATGACGATATTATTCATGAATAATTTTCCTAAATAGAACACCAATAATTATTTATTCAATACGTCATTCATGTATAGCAACACTGCTTCACAATAACAGCAAAAAATTGTTTTAACTTCATAGAGAAACATTCTTCAACATACAATGGATGAATAAAACACAGCAGTGCAAGCCACATTAGGGAACATTAAATCTACGTTCTACGCTAATACTAAGAAAATAAGAACTGTTTAAATTTCGTCAGGATTTTGTGGTGTATGCGACCCAGGACGGCGCTCTTCCTCTGGCAACAACACGTCCGGGGTAACTCCGCAGCGCACGAAATTGTACGGCAGGTTTGGCTTCGTTATTGCACGTACATCGTTTACAGAATTTCGCTTACTAATAAACTCTGGGCTTAAATTCAGCGTGTTCTTTTTAGGTTGTCTTTTTGCATCATAATTCAGAAACTGAGGGACTTTATGCCTCCTTCTTCATTATTGACTGCTTTGGGGGACATTATTAAAAATAAAGCTGCATATTGTTGAAATGTTAAAGAAAATTTCAGGCGGTAAGGAAACTGTAATTCGAGTTAAAGGCAGTCCAATCACTTACGAATGAATTTTTGAACCACGCGACTTTAATTAGATAGTTGGGTACATCAACTGAATTAAATCGCAAAGGTAAGGCAGGTAAGCAATAGAATAAATTTGGTTAGGGTGCGCTAATTTATGTCTTAACATTAGATGCACTCAATTTCACTCAAAATTATAGATAATAATTTCACTCTCAAAATTGTGAATTTATATTACTGCAGAATTGCACTTTGTGATGGGACGTTGTGACCGCTGCTGATGCTTAACAAGGAACTGATTTATAAATGCGTTACCGTGAAATCTATCATGAAATCATGTAACAATTGACGGACATGATTATGAAAAAAATTATAAAATACGGCACAAAACTTTATTTTAAATGATATCATCGCAGAATAACGAAATAAAATACAAAATTTATAATTATTGGATGTATTCAGAAAATTTCGCATTTCATGTAGTAAATAAGAGGCGCACTCGGCGGCACAAGGAAAGAATTCTTCTTTCCATTAACCTAGTATGGAAAGTTTAGAACTGCGAAAGCGGTTAGATGAGCGATTTAACGAAACGTACGTGATCGAGTTCTCTACGTTACTTCAACGCACTTGATAGGAGTTGTTAGCACGATTCTAGAGCACAATCAGCTCGTTGATTAATCAAGAATGACGAACTGAAATGGCATACAGAATAAGAACGTAGTACGCGCCTTAATACGCTGAGTAAGTCTCTTGGACTCGGGAGAACATTCATAACGTGGGAGCTTATAAGAGACGCATGCCAGGAATTATTCAGGAACAATAGAATTCAAGAAGCGAGGTCGCATTACTTCTCTCCTGAAGACACTTGGAAATGGTCTCACATGAGTAAGACGTCTCCCATTCACAAGCCCAGCTCGTTCACTTCACGAACACCGTTCCATATATCTAACAAATGCTACTGACTTTACTATGATGAGTACCGTATCGCAAAAATGAATCTCTTGCTGTTCAGGGAATATTAAATCTATCGTTAACCGCTGTGCTCGCGGTGGCACAGCGGTTAAGGGATCGGACTTGTATGTTGGAGTCGCGGGTTCATATCCCGGCGCTGGCGCTGCGATTTTCCCCGTTGGGTATAAGGGAAAGCTCAAGCACAATACCTCACTCGACCCAGGTGTCGGAAATGGGTACCGGCTTTACGGGGGAACCGTCATGGTGTCCTATATATAGTGTTAGTTATAAGACATTTGAAAAACCAATGCTTAAGATCATTTGTATCAGTCTTGATTGGAAATAAAGCATCCCAAAGATGCCGATGTTTGCTTTTTTTTGCTTTACTTATCGATACGTTCTTTTGGTATCCAAGTTACCACATCCATTCAAGTTAATGAATGCAGTAAATTTAATTTTACTCACCACAAGCGTTGAAGAGTCAAGGAAAGTAGGCTTTAGTGAACTGAAGTTCGGCGCTACGTTGGGCAGACAGGACCATCTCATGTGCGTTGCTGTGGAACAAATTAACTTCTGCGTACAAGCTTTCAGTCACAGGAAGAGTTGATGCCAAATACGGTTCGTCATTTTGTGTTATTTAAAATATATAATTTTAGAAATAACTGCTGAAATAGAATTGAAACGTTCTTCATGGTTATTCGTCTTTACTTTAATGTCCATTATAGTGATTGTATGTGTTTATTAAAACAGTCCATTTTGTATTAAAAATCGGGATTTTCATGTCGTGTACACTGGGATACACATGTGTTAACACTTGATAACTACACAACAAATTTAAAGTTAACACTACGCATTTTGACTGAACTATCAGCCAAAATGTCGACTTCTTACCGCTTTTAATGTTGTGGTTTGTCTCCTATTTTCAGTGACAGAGCAGTGCGCGTGCATACTTGGATTGTAAAGTCTGGTGTCATAAGCTGCTCTCCAAATCTATACTATAATAAGAGCCGCGTCCGTCCGTCCGTCGGTCGGTCTGTCCGAAGCCAGCCTGTAGTGTGTGATGAGCGTATCTATGATACAAGCTCCAGTCCTATATATTTTGACGGGCCGTGTTCACGCGGCCTCATCAACTCTCGAGAGATAGTATTTTTTAATTTCTTACGGCCTCTCTTTCATTTTGCCCTCTTTTTTATTTCAAATAAAGGGAGGGTGGACTAGTTGTGATAATTTCTCATCGTATTTGCTAACGAATAGTCCAATCCAATCATTGAAACGATGCCAGTAACTTCCGCCTCCCTACTCCTATACTATGGTTAAGATTGTGCTACAACAGCTTATTCTCAAACATTTAAAAAAACAATCATTTTTCCTCTGTACAAAGTATCGTAGCTTGTGTTTCTTTTAAATCAAAAAATACCGTCGCCAGTGTGATGTTCTCATTTTTTCAATTTCATGTCATGAGTTGCGTGATTTTTTCCCATGTTTTTCAACGTTGGAGGCAATCAACAGGACAGCTTATGACACACCGCAGACTTATGTCTTTGTTTACGTACGAAAAGTTCGTTAAAAATCAATAATTCTCTCACATAATTTACTCCTTTCATGCAAAATATTTCGGGGCTCATTAAGTATGAGACGCAAAAATTTGCCACATTACTATCTTCAGGCTCAAAACAGTGGCTCGTAACTGCAAACTGATGTTTGACATTGAACCTTTTGATGCACTCTAATCTTCTTTGAATTAAGGTTCTCCCCTGAAATCTGTTCCCAGTTTAATTTCCTGGTCTCGTAATTTTGTTTCTTTCTCGTAGCTACGCGATCAATTAACGATTTCGTGGAGCTCTCCTTCAACGAACAGGGAATCAAAAGCTCACCTTGTAGAAAACAGGGAATCTATGCAACAAGCGTATTTTCACAAAGGATACGCAAAGCACAGAAGCAGCAAAGAAGAAAATGAGAAGACAATGAAGAGATGGCAAAGAAATCATGAAAACTAAAAGCAGCAAAGTGGGCGCGATAGACAGGAGTCCACAAGGCCTGTTTACAGCTGAGGTAACCTGCCAGTGTCTCCCCTGCATGGGCTGCTAGTCCCCATAGCACAAGGTAGACAAACGTGCCTAATTTAAACCCAATGCTTATTCTGTAATTTCTTGCGAGTTATATAAGTGCTGAAAACGGTATTTTTCGAAAATTAAATTATAGTCGTTTTCTCCCGTCCTAAAAATTGGATAAGGTACAGCAAAATATCTCGAATAATTATGGTTTGTTAAAGGAATTATTCACATATTTAGGCTCAAACTAAAGTTCACATGACATTTTATTTATGATTGGTACGAACTCTTTCTAATTTCTAACGCGTCACAAGAGAATAAGTCGCATCATCTCTCTTATTTGAACAGCGAGCAATTGATTCATATATTTTACTGAAGAATCTGAATGAAAATTTGTATTATGAAATCAATCGTAACGGAAGTCTCTGTTAGTTCGAGGAAGGTATCCATCCCAGTGAAGGTCAGAAATCAAAACTCACATGTCGCGTTAACTTCAAGTTTGCGCTGAGTGAACGCTGAATAACGGCAGTGTATGAGTTAATGAGCCTGAGTAATATTCACCTCATTTGACGTTACTTGAATGATATTTGTGCGCTCTAATCGTGCTGAATCTTTTCTTACGCTCTGACACACTCACACCCAAGTGGCGCTGACTACCTTTGTCACGCAAGTTCGGTGAAAGCTTCCCAATTCGTCAGTAAGCCAAATAGACGGCCACAAAATTTAGTGTTTGTTTCATTATTACGTAGTCCGAATCTGAAAATTGCAGTCAGTGTTATTTATAGGTCCATAGTTCTATCAAAATATGTAACTATCTTTAGTTCTGAACTTGAGGCTGGTTTCAAAATTCATTTCCCAATTTTCGAACAGGATATTTGTTTCACACTGGAAAAACGATAACAATCTTGTTTTATGAGTTAATTGGTCTATCTTTGAATATCTCTGAAATTCGAAGGATGACTAATGTAAAATACATATGCATATACCTCAAGTAACCTGGGATGAGGAGAAACGTACCTGCATACCGCAAAGAACTATTCAAACTCAATATAAATTACCTGCATCGATGACGGTAACGTAGAGTTCCTGAGACTGGAATTTGAGAGTTTATTTTTCTACGCTTAAAATGAACATTTTACTATTAAAGATAAATTCACTGAACTAGCGGCTTGCTAAAATACTTTGCATAAAATATCACATATAATTTCACGTTGAACAATGTGCTGCCTTCGCAGCAATTTAGGAAATTTCTATTTTCAAACAGCGGTAGAAAATTTGTGCCTTCGAATATCGAGGGAACCAGTCCGCACGTTCACTCGTTTTCCGGAAACGCTCTCTTCCGGTACATTAGGTATTTAAACTCTGCGAGCTGAGTAGAGGCCGCCAGTTGTGTTGAAGTAGTGTGTAGACTCCAGAGAAGGAAATGTAAGTAAAGAGTGCTAAATATTAAGTGCATTGGGTCCCTATAGATGTCTGTTTTGTGTCTCCTACTAGACAGTGAATTCTTAGGTCCTAGAAAAGCTAAAAGATTTCAGGGGATGTTAGAATGTGTGCTGTCACAGTTTTTCTGTTTGTGCTTTTACAATTCTAGATACTGATTCTTCATTCGCGGTGCCAATATAATGTAATGCTGTGTTTACCTATTTGTACCTGGCTCAAATTGTCTAGTGGTATTGCCCTGTGTTGGACAGGGTTGTGAGACTTTCTTGCAAACAGTCATGTTTTGATTATATTGTTGAGCCTGATTTGTTCTGTGCTTGTCAGTGCTACTTAATTTATTTGCTGGAATTCACAGCTGGATTCATTGTGCTCAGTTGTTGATTTGATCTAAGCACATTGCATTATATAGATCCTTGTTATCATTCACGATTAATGTTAGTGGATTTAAACTCTGGTATTTGGACTCTAGAATTGTGTAATTCCTCACTCAAGTTGCTATTTTACCAGTCTGTAGAGTGTGGTGGTTTTTGCCTATTTTTATTTGTGTGATTTTTACTGTGCTGCGGATATTTTATATTGCCTGGTTGATGATGTGTCCATGCCTGTTAGGTAACTATTTACTTGTGCAGAGGTGTCTAAGTGTGCCCCCTTGTTCACTTATTAACCACCTTTATAGATGGGTGTGTTTTAACTATGCCCAGGTGGTACTATAGATTGATAGACTTTTGTGACTAGTCATGTGAGTCAGAAACAACTCAAGTTGTCAGGCACTGTTTACGTAGGAATAGCTGTGTAACTTTAGTTCAGCGTCTACCGGGTTGGACATGCATTTTTATATGGGAATAGCCGTGTAACTTCAATTCAGCATCTACCTGGTTGGACATTAGTGTGTAGAGCCTACTGCCTGACCTTAGTATTTAATGAGGGCCTCATTAGGTTGACTGGTTATATCTGATTGTGCCATTGGGATGCTCGTATGAAAATTGTACTAAGTCTCGCCAATGATTTGGGTGTTGAATGAGCCGCTGAAGTATTACCCGTGTTCTCTGAATTAGATTTTCTTGTGCCAGTGATGCAGTTCTGCCCCAATTTTTGCGTCCTTATTTTCTGGTTTGCCCTCTGAATCACTTTTAGATATGCAATCTCTAAAAACTGTATATTTTTTGTATTACTTTTGTGCTAACTAGACCTTTCTATTTCAGGAAAATTTATGTACAATAAATGGCTGCTTAAGACAAGTTTTGCATCATCCGTGGACTTTTCTGAACCTTCCCCTCGTCGATAGAAATTGTTGAGGCAGTCACAATAAATTTTCATTTCCTTCTCTGGAGTCTACACACTACTTCAACACAACTGGCCAAAAGAAGCTCAAAGAAAACCCTTAAACTAGCTGAAGTTGAAGCCGTAAAGACCTATGACGATCTTTATGAAGCCCTGTCCAGGGAGAGTCCAGGAGAGGATGAGACGTCGGCCATCTTATCCTTCATAGCTGAACTTAAGGTCAAGCGCGATCAGTTCATCACTTCAAGCAGAGCCTTTGAAGGTTCCTTGGAACGAGCAGGACATAAGCAGCGGTACCATGAGCAATTTTTGAAGAGACGTGTGATGCTGGAAGACTGCTTTGGTCGCATCGCGACGCTCAACAAACAGATGGAGAGGCTTGGAGGGGACATGGTTTCCAACCTTGATCCCAAAGACCTGTCTTCTCTGCGTAGTGAGAGAATGAGTAAACTTACCTCCGTAAGAAGAGAAAAAGTTGGACCTTTTTCCACACCACTGTCGGTAGCCTCTGAGGTTTCTACTATCTCAGAAGGAGAGGATGAAGAATATCAAGAGCAGGAAAGCAACCTAGATGATCTGGCAGGGCTGATGGAACACGCTTCCGTGAGCTCTCGCAGGTCGATTCTAGAGCCTAGAGTAGAGGCAAACCATCGACTGAGAGCTCCTAGGCAGGGAAGCACTCTAGATGCAGCTTCTGTTCACCTTATCCGGGCCGAGCTGTTGAAGACCCCTGCCAACCCCTTCAAAGGAGACATCGGATTGTACCATTGCTGGGAATCTGATCTGAAGAATCGACTGCAGGGACTAGCTTTGGGCCCCATCGAAGAGCTACAAGTTTTGGCGGCCAATACCGCGGGTAAACCCAAGGAGTACGTTCAGAGAACTATGAGGTCAGTCATCGGAAACAATGCAGAGGCAGTGTTGCAGGTGGTATGGAACACCCTTCGTGAGCGTTATGGTTCGGACTGGTTGCTAGCAGAACACACGGCAGACCAACTTCGGAACTTCCCAAA
This sequence comes from Morinoia aosen, assembly GCA_030386875.1. Taxonomy (NCBI): domain Eukaryota; kingdom Metazoa; phylum Arthropoda; class Malacostraca; order Amphipoda; family Talitridae; genus Morinoia; species Morinoia aosen. Next base: position 40,089,947 of record CM059580.1, read on the forward strand.
CATCCCTCCTGGGGATCTTACCGCTCTCCAGGATTTCTTAGATTCTACGAGTACCGCACTTACCAACGCAGCAAGATCGGACGAGCTGGAGGAGTTTTGCACTACCAGAGGCATGAGGCTCTTGGCACTCAAACTCCCGCCAGATCTGCAACGCAGATGGCATAGGAAAGCATCTGACCTACGAGCCAAGAGTGGGCAGCGCCCAACGTTCTCCTTCTTCAACCAGTTCCTAAGAGACGAAGAAAGAGCGATGAGGGATCCATTTTTCAACCCAGCACTGTCAGGCGGAAGACCCAAGCCCGTTCGGGTCCTGCACACAAGCGCTGACCAGAATACCAAGAAAGAGTCTAGTGAAGGTGATCAGTCCATGGTGGCCTACAACAAACCTGAGTCAAGATATGAGGCGCAAGGACCTCACAACAAAAACCTCCGGAAACGGACCATAGAATCAACAAATGTATTTTCCACAAGGTCGACGCCCATGGAACCTGGGAGTGCCGGTCCTTTGGAAGACTACCCATCGACCAGAAGAAGAAGCTCATCACCGAGGCGAAGGTATGCTTCCGATGCCTTGGTCCCCATTACATCAGGAACTGCGACAAACAAGTGAAGTGTTCTCACTGTCAAGGCTCACACTTGACGGTCATTCACCGGGCAAGCACTAAACCGGTGACCCCTGGTGAGGTCGCCACCTGCACCAGAACGGGATGCCTCGGTCTCGAGTCCAGGGAATTTTCCAAGACGCTGTTAGTAGATGTCACCTCGACGTCCACCCAGAGAAAAGTGCGTTGTTACGCCATCATTGACGAGCAAAGCTCAAGATGCTTTGCGGACCCTTCTCTGATAGAACAGCTCGATCTTAAGGCCACTCCCTGGAAGTACGCCCTCAGAACACTGAGTGGTCTGTCGTCTGAGGTGGAAGGACACGCCATCACCGGGCTCAAGATAAGGGGTGTGGGTGAGAACCGATGGCATCAGCTACCCACTACATGGACCAACGAAAATATCCCGGACACGACTGACGAAGTAGCCACTCCCGACGTTGTGAAGAAGCTCAGCCACGTTGCGCACCTGGTCAAGCACTTCAATGAGCATGATCCTTTGGCTCGGTCACTGATACTCATCGGAAGAGAGGCCGTGTCGCTCATGGCATCTAGACACTATGGAGTACGAGGTCCTCTTGCCTGCAAGACCGCCCTGGGCTGGGCACTGTTGGGACCATTGAACGGAGGAGCGAGAACCCAGCAGACCACTGCCCTGCGGACGTCATTCGTGAACCACGAGGATCATCACTTCTCGATCAAGATACGTGGGCCCAACCCTGGGAGGCAGACGCTCGACGTCTTTGAGGAGCGAGTCGACGACGAGCTCCAGGGTCTGAGTGTGTTAGACAATAAATTTGTAAGTATTTTGAGAGCTGGTATCGAAGTGAAAGACGATAGGATTGTTGCGCCCTTACCCTTTACTAGAGATCCACCAAATTTGTGTAATAATTACGTGTCTGTATTGGGAAGAACGAACACGACGTTGGGAAAACTGCGTCGAGATCCCTCAAGTGCTACACTAAGTCTCGAGAAAATGCAATCGTACATTGACAATGATCACGTTGAGGAAGTAGTCGCAGGGGAACTTCCTGAGAAAGGCGTGGGATGGTACTTGCCTATCTTCCCGGTAAGGCAAGCCCAAGAAGGGAAAGTTAGGTTGGTGTTCGATGGTTCAGCAAAGCACAAGGGACACTGCCTCAATGATGAGTTGTTGACGGGCCCCGATTTGAACAACAGCCTTCGGGGAATATTGCAGAGATTCCGACTCCACCAGGTAGCCTTTACAATTGATATAAAAAATATGTTCCACAATTTTCGGGTCAAGATTGAAGACAGGGACTATCTGCGTTTCTTTTGGTTCAAAGATAATCAGGTTACTAACGAGATTGTCCCCTACAGAGCTAAGGTCCATGTCTTCGGGTTGCGGAGCTCTCCGGCCGTCGCTGCGTTCGCCCTTCGCCATATCGCCGACCTGGGCGATGCATCCGGACGCCCGAGCCGGGCCACTGACTTTCTCCGTCATGCGACGTACGTTGATGATGGGTCTGCTAGTTTGGACTCCCCAGACGAGGCCAGGGAGCTGCTTGGCGAGGTGCGGTCTCTGTTGCACAAGTATGGGAACATTCACAAAGTTGCCACGTCTGACACTCGGGTAACGGTGGGTCTGCCAGACGAGGAACTAGCCGCACCAAAGACTGTCACTTGGGACGGATCCGTTATCCAACGAACATTGGGGATCCATTGGAACGTCTCCGAAGATCTGTTAATATTCAAGGTCAATATCCCGGACAGACCCTTCACTAGGAGGGGTGTGCTGTCTACTGTGAACTCCTTCTTTGACCCCCTCGGACTAGCTGCGCCTCTTATTTTGGGTGGCAGACTTCTACAAAGAAAGGCGCTGTCTGATAGCACTGCCGAAACTAACCAAAGCTCCACTCTGTGGGACGAACCTCTACCTAAGAAACTGGAAGAGCATTGGGAATCGTGGAAAGACGGACTGAGAAGATCAAAGGAAATACGCCTCAGTCGGTGCGTGAAGCCGCGCGACTTTGGGGAGGTTTCACGGCACTCGCTTCACGTTTTTTGTGACGCCTCTCAGGAGGCCATTGGCTATGCGATTTATTTGCGGCTGACCAGTACCCGAGAGCAGAAACATTCCACCTTGATCAACGCCAGTTCGAGGGTGGCACCTAGGGCAGCTACCACCATACCACGGTTGGAACTGTGCGCCGCAGTCGAAGCAGTACTGGCAGCAAGAGAGACCCTCAACGACCTCAAGGTGAATGTGCAAGAAGTCAGATACTACACGGACAGTCAAATTGTTCTTGGATACCTGAAAAATGAGGATAAACGCTTCACCAGATATGTGACCCGGAGAATAGAGTTGATTAATAAGCATTGCTCTCCGACTCAGTGGTACTTCGTAGACACGAAAGAGAACCCCGCAGACATGGCTACTCGTCCCACGGATGTAGAGCAGCTCGTACACAGCCATTGGTTCACCGGCCCTGCCTGGATATTAGAAGATTGCGTCGTCGACGCTCAGCCCCCTTTTGAGGAAGCGCAACTAACAGAATCGTTGCCGGAGACCAAAGCCTTCACGACCTTGACCGGTTCGCCACCTCCATTTCGTACGGTGATGGACCGACTGAGTAGGTGGACCAGGCTTCTCGGGGTTACCCGCACCGTGCACAACCTGGCACATAAGTGGCTGATGCGAGCGAGATCTAACCTCAACACTTCTTCGGAACCGACACTACGTATACTTCAGAACGACCAGGAAGCTGAAATGTACCTCGTTAAGGCCGTCCAACAAGAATCTTACAGCGAAATACTACCCAAGACGGGGAAACCAGGTCCAATGCAGCTACCGGAAGGACATCAACTGACACCACTGGCCCCCTTTGTGGATGAAGAGGGTCTGATCCGTGTAGGAGGCCGCCTAAAGCACAGTGACTTACCAGTGGATCAAAAACACCCTTTGATCCTACCCAGGAACCATCCCTTCACTCAGATAATTATAAGACGGGCACACCAGCTGGTGGCTCACCAGGGCCGTCTCCTCACCCTTGGTAAGGTGCGATCTCTGGGCCTCTTCATCCCGCAAGGTAGAAAGCAAATAGAACGACTCCTGAGGAGCTGTGTGATTTGTAGGAGGCTGAGAGCTCCCTTTGAGCAACAGATGATGGCCGACCTCCCGGAAGATCGTCTCATCCCCACCCCACCTTTCACCCGGGTGGGCTTAGATGTCTTCGGGCCGTTCACTGTACATGACGGACAGAGCACCCGAATCACAAAGGCCACGAAGAAAATGTATGGCCTACTGGTGACCTGCCTTGTGTCCAGGGCAGTTCACGTTGAACCTCTCTGTGGGATGGATACTCCTTCCTTTATGAACGCATTGCGTAGATTCATCTCTGTACGAGGCACCCCCCAGCTGATAAGAAGCGATCGAGGCACCAACTTTACAGGTGCAGTGTCTCAATCTTGCGATTTGAACAAAGTATCAAAGGACATGGAGACTAGGGGATGCGAGTAGAAATTTAATCTCCCTGGAGCGAGTCATCATGGAGGTGTGTGGGAGAGAAAAATTGGAGCGATCAGAAAGGTACTCGACCTGACCTTGGGGAGGTCAGGAAAGGTGACACTCAACCGTGATGATATGCACACCCTCCTGATAGAAGCCGCGGCCATTGTAAATTCTACGCCCCTGTACGCCCCTTCCGAAGACCCCAATGATGTGTTCCCTATCAGTCCCTCCACTTTGCTAACCATGAGGGACGCCTCTCGCACACAGTCGTCAGACTCGTTCACAGATCGCGACCTCCTCGCTTATGGTCCACGAAGATGGCGGCGAGTGCAGCTGTTGGCGGACCAATTCTGGCAACTATGGAGACAATTCTACCTTCAAGAAATCAGTCGTCGCAGAAAATGGACGACACCAAGGCGTCCCTTGTCCCAGGGGGACATCGTACTGGTACGAGACTCGCAGTCTCCAAGATGTCAGTGGCCCCTGGCTCGGGTAGAGTCGGTGCATCGCTCGGGATCGGACGGACGCGTGCGTGGGGCGACGCTGCGGCGGACGGACAATTCCGGAGGTACCAAAAGTTGTGAGCGATCGATTAAAGATATTGTAGTAATCTTACCTAGCACTGTTGAGAGAGAGGAGTGTGCTGCCTTCGCAGCAATTTAGGAAATTTCTATTTTCAAACAGCGGTAGAAAATTTGTGCCTTCGAATATCGAGGGAACCAGTCCGCACGTTCACTCGTTTTCCGGAAACGCTCTCTTCCGGTACATTAGGTATTTAAACTCTGCGAGCTGAGTAGAGGCCGCCAGTTGTGTTGAAGTAGTGTGTAGACTCCAGAGAAGGAAATGTAAGTAAAGAGTGTTAAATATTAAGTGCATTGGGTCCCTATAGATGTCTGTTTTGTGTCTCCTACTAGACAGTGAATTCTTAGGTCCTAGAAAAGCTAAAAGATTTCAGGGGATGTTAGAATGTGTGCTGTCACAGTTTTTCTGTTTGTGCTTTTACAATTCTAGATACTGATTCTTCATTCGCGGTGCCAATATAATGTAATGCTGTGTTTACCTATTTGTACCTGGCTCAAATTGTCTAGTGGTATTGCCCTGTGTTGGACAGGGTTGTGAGACTTTCTTGCAAACACTCAGTCATGTTTTGATTATATTGTTGAGCCTGATTTGTTCTGTGCTTGTCAGTGCTACTTAATTTATTTGCTGGAATTCACAGCTGGATTCATTGTGCTCAGTTGTTGATTTGATCTAAGCACATTGCATTATATAGATCCTTGTTATCATTCACGATTAATGTTAGTGGATTTAAACTCTGGTATTTGGACTCTAGAATTGTGTAATTCCTCACTCAAGTTGCTATTTTACCAGTCTGTAGAGTGTGGTGGTTTTTGCCTATTTTTATTTGTGTGATTTTTACTGTGCTGCGGATGTTTTATATTGCCTGGTTGATGATGTGTCCATGCCTGTTAGGTAACTATTTACTTGTGCAGAGGTGTCTAAGTGTGCCCCCTTGTTCACTTATTAACCACCTTTATAGATGGGTGTGTTTTAACTATGCCCAGGTGGTACTATAGATTGATAGACTTTTGTGACTAGTCATGTGAGTCAGAAACAACTCAAGTTGTCAGGCACTGTTTACGTAGGAATAGCTGTGTAACTTTAGTTCAGCGTCTACCGGGTTGGACATGCATTTTTATATGGGAATAGCCGTGTAACTTCAATTCAGCATCTACCTGGTTGGACATTAGTGTGTAGAGCCTACTGCCTGACCTTAGTATTTAATGAGGGCCTCATTAGGTTGACTGGTTATATCTGATTGTGCCATTGGGATGCTCGTATGAAAATTGTACTAAGTCTCGCCAATGATTTGGGTGTTGAATGAGCCGCTGAAGTATTACCCGTGTTCTCTGAATTAGATTTTCTTGTGCCAGTGATGCAGTTCTGCCCCAATTTTTGCGTCCTTATTTTCTGGTTTACCCTCTGAATCACTTTTAGATATGCAATCTCTAAAAACTGTATATTTTTTGTATTACTTTTGTGCTAACTAGACCTTTCTATTTCAGGAAAATTTATGTACAATAAATGGCTGCTTAAGACAAGTTTTGCATCATCCGTGGACTTTTCTGAACCTTCCCCTCGTCGATAGAAATTGTTGAGGCAGTCACAATCACCATTTCTCGCATCCATTAGCAGTCGATCCGCACACTATATCCTCCGTTGTGCGGATTGTGTATTCAATCTTATCTTCAGGTGCGTTGCTGTGCTGGTATATTTATTGTTGATTTAACTCATCTCATTGTTAACATTAGCTTTGATTTTTGCTTCTTTTCTCACCAAACGTTTACTTTGCAGTGTGTCGCACTGACCTGCCCTGAGCTGTACGTGCTGCCCGCTTCACGCCCAGCGATAGAATTTAGCTGTCTTCTGTGGGGCTACTGTGATTGAATCAGGTAACTCGTTAATTGTCAACTTAGATATTTACTCATGTATGTTGAATAGTACATACTGCTAGATAAAATTCCTTCTCTCTAATTATATGCTTATTTTGCTCATCTTTGTATATGCATCCCTGAGGGGACTGTGGACTTCCAGGAACGCGGTTGGTGTTCCTTGCGCATGCATGAGTGACCCCTGCCGTGACGTGATTGAACTAGTTTTGTCTAAAGCTTCACGGAAAAGGTAATGGTTTTCGTTCACTGCCATCAAAAAATTTTTTTAATACCTAAAGTGTAGAAAACACATCATAACTAATGATATTTAGATATCATCCGTATAGGTGTAAACACAAATTAAATCCGTATGATATTACACGGACCACAATTTAAAACGAAATCCCAACATAACTTCATTGCCTGGTGAGTATTTTTTAAAGCGATGAAAAAACTCCATTTCCATAATATCCGAAAAAGTCTTCACGCGATCTGATGCATCTGTTACAAAACGTGTGCGCACCTGTACGACGTCCATCACATACCGAGGACTACGTCACCAGATGAAGATCAATAGGGGTTCTTCAACTGAAAATAAATTAATTGTACTTTGTCAATAAAAAGGAGAATGTATTTATGATTGAAATTAAATAACAAACTGGTCGAAACGAAATGAGTGGACGCAACAAAACCGCTGGTAAAATGAGTTAATCTGCTTCCAACTTTACTGAACGGTGCCAACCAATGATATGTTCGGCAAACGTGACCTAGTCACCTTAGGAGCAATGTAGCGAACATTGTGCAACATTTGACGGGATGTTACACTCCAAACGTTCAATCACCTGCACTTTATCAATGACAAAACTCATTGGTATATAATACATTTTACGTATATGCAAAACAAAGGATCCTGGTGTATAAATAGTTTTTTCGCTTTCTGTTTGCATATGTATATATGTATAATTATATTTCAATGAATATGTATAATCCTCTATATAAATTTTTTACCATTTCATTCATCGTTACCATAAGCGATGAATTTTGAATTTTTCTAACAAATCTAATACTTGATTGAACATCTCGAAGACCAATTTTTTAACTGTATTTCTTCCAAAAATAATTTAGGCAAGGTCCAAATCTGCATGTTGAATTTAATTTTGGCTTCTCGACATTTGCAATTTTATTTTTTACCTAGATGTTTTTAATTTCGCTTTTCTATATATCTCCATCTTTTATAATTTCATTTTTATTCCGATATTTTTGAATGTTGTTCTTCCAAAATTTTGAAGAAAAAACGTACTCTTTAGTGCACACTTATTTTGAAATATGAAGTGAGGTTTCAACGGTTTTAAGGAATAATTGTTAAATAAAATAAGTGGCCCTTGGGCACGTTAAAGTTTTTAAGGTTTAGTGGCCCTTGGGCACGGTAAAGTTTAAAGTTAAGTGGCCCTTGGGCTCGTTAAAGTTTAAGGTTAAGGTTAATACGCCATCAAGGCAAAACCTTGAAAGCCCACCAACGGGCTTTACTAGAACTAATCACTGGACTGGTCAGGAGCACGAACATGCATTACGTAAATAATCAAAATGAAATAATAACGGCACCGTTTAAACAAAAATGTAAGCGAAAGAAAGGAAAAGGAACAAAATAATAGAGGAGCACAACGGCACTTGCTGCCGAGATCTCTCTCACTGCCTTACTACTTTGTTTAAGAAGACCGCGGTCGAAGTGAGAAACTTTGATAACGAGAGGTCTTCATAGCGCGTCCTAAATTTTCTCACATAGTTTTATTAGCATACGGTGGTCCTATATCACATTTCAAACATTCCTCGGAATATGGTCTACATTCCTCATGTCCATTGGTCCACAATATAATGAGTACCAAAAATAAGATTTTATATGAAAAACAAGACAAGTTTGAACGACGTGTTGCGCATACTCGTGCAAGTTGTGGCAATAACCTGCATGTCAAGTCCCGCTTTGAGGATCGATTCTGACCTAAATTCGTTAAGGGCGAGTTATATTTTTGTACAAGTTTAACGTGTCTCTCCTCCACAAAACTAGAAATAGGCAAGGTGTCTGAGGCACCTTCATCCTGACAATCACTTGAATGCGGTGTCATCTAATACTACATACAATTTCGTTTGGTTGACCTTAAACACAATTTCGCAATTAGTTCTAAATATCGCTCTCTCTCCACTGATTCACATATTAACACAATTCAACAGCTTCATATAACCTCTTAATAGCTACCTCAGTAGCCCAAAACTGGAGCTATTCCTAACAAGATCTTCACTAACGCGTTTTTACCAATGTGGATCATTTTCTAATAAAGTGTTCTATCCCATTCATTACTTATCTTTATCTTCAAATTTAACGTAATTTCTACTTTAGTATTCTCAAATTTGAGAGCAAAATATTTGTTTTGCATCATGAAAATCACGCAGAATTTATTTGTATTAAATAAACATCGATTCAGTAAAGAGGTATGAAATTGGATAACTATTATATAAAACTTCATGAATTACTAACCATTAAACATAGTGTGTGAAAAAGGATCGAAGTTCTCGAAGGGTGAAGAAGATTAACAATAGAGCAAATTTTGTTGCTATTTTTTTATCAATGTCACCCATTGGAGCAATAATAGCAAGGGAAACAAAACATCCGGCATTATTGAAGTGCTCAAAGGATTAACGGCAGGCAGGGCCGGCAATGCCCCAGACATTACGTCGAAATTAAGTTCAGTTAAACTTCAGACGGATTTATTTTTAGTGAAAAATATAGAAAATAATCAATTTTTCTGAGAATATCCTTAATGTCATTTAGTAGCGACTTATTGGGTGATAAATGCTAATGATCACTGATGATAAATGGCTCGGAACTGTTTTACTGATTTATAAATGCGTTACTCTTAAAAAATAACTCTCTACACTTTTCCATGAAGAATATGATTGTAAAAAAAGCATAACATACGGCACAAAATATTATTTTAACTCTATTCCTATCAGATTAGCCAAAACTTCAAATTAATCTCAATTTCTTTATATTTGTAATAAGTGCGAGGAATATTTTCTCTACGTTTTGCTGAAATGCTATTCTTTGCAGCGCTGAAGATTCATGAAAGTTTAAGAACACAAAAAATGCAGGTGTTCATTTTATTATGCTCACCATTGAGGCTCATATTTGTGTGTGTGTGTGCGTATACGAATTCGCTCTGATCGAATTTGTGAGGCGCGACACACGAGAGCCTTGCGAGTTGCAACTCTGTCCCTGGTCAGTGTGCAGTTAGCAGTCATGAATAGAGGCATAGCTATTTGCTCATCCATTATGACTGACGCAACTTTGCCCGGAGAAACAAGGTTGCAATTAATTGAAATTTACAGAGCCCATGAATGCCTATGCCGGGCTAAAAGCAGTCGATATAAGAATTGTAACATGAAGGAGGCTGCTTTCAATTATATTTTAATGAAAATGAACTTAAATATTAACATTTCACTCTTGCAAATGAAAAAAAGATAACATAGCCTACGATGCAGCAACAATATTAAGACAAGCGACGGCAATTCACCTCTAGTCGCGGTTATTGACACACTGGTTATGAGAAACTGAGCAGAGTGCGCCACGATGCACCAGCCTAATGTCTAGTGTGAACGCTCGTGGCTCTTGTGAGGTGCCACATGAGGCGTACGCATGTGAGCCTGCGATAAATTACATACCAGTAAAACAGGCTTTGGCGTACCTAACCACAGCAAAAGTGTACCGAAGAAAAGAATTGGGGAGGCAGCATTTAATATGAATTTATGCACAAATTGTCGTCCCACAAAAGACCAGTTGTGCTTAGAAAAAGTGATATGAGAAATAAGTTTCTGAAACATGAGAAGAATTGAAGAAAAGCAACTGAAGCTAAACAACAAGACAGTAGTCAATAGAAAAGATGGTCCTTAACGAACAAGTAAATTATTTCATTTCGACATAGGGACCTCACATTTTCCACTAGGCTAGAGAATTCTTAAGGATGCAATAGTGTATCACTCCGAAATTAATATCATGGAGAGCAACACTTATTGGAGCAGTTCCGTCAGAGAAGGCCAATGGAAATTACATCTGCAGCTGACGAAGAAAAAATTTTGAATAAACAAACTTGAAATTCAACTACTGATTGTTTGCGCAACCTATGAACTTATTATTTATTTAGAAAAGTTACAGTTCAACGGAAAATTACATGTGACGTTTAATGTTGAGTATTTTAGCAAGTCGCTAGTTCAGTAAGTTTATCGTTAAATAGTAAGATGTTCATTTATAGGCCTGGAAAAAAAATGTTCAATTCCAGACTCAGCAACTCTACGTGGCTGTCTACGATGCAGGTATTTTATATTGAGTTTAAATAGCTCTTTGCGGTATGCATGTACGTTTTTCCCGATCGAAAGTTGTTTGAGGAATTTGCATATGTATTTTACATTAGTCATCCTTCAAAATATTATGAAATTCATAAATAGACCCATTAACTCATAAAATAAAATTTTTATCGTTTTTCTAGTGTGAAACAAATATCCTGTTCGAAAATTGGAAAATTAATTTTGAAACAGCCTCAATTTTAGAACTAAAGATAGGTACACATTTTGATAAAAACCTTTTACCTAAAAAGAAAACTGACTGCAATTTTCTAATTCTGAGCTGTTAAATATTGAGAAAAACAATTTTCCAGCCGCCTAAATGGCTAAGCGAGGAAAGATGAATCTCTCACCGAGCTGCCGTGCAAGATTACAGCGCCACTCGTGTGTGTGGGTGAGTCTGCGTGTACGAAAAGAACCAGCAGGATTAGAGCGCGCTGGTGTCATTCATGTAACGTTAAAATAAGGTAATATTACTCAGGCTCATTAACTCATACACATACACTGTCGATATTCGGTGTTCACTCAGCGCAAAACTTGAAGTTAACGCGACATGTTGTGAGTTTTGATTTCTGACGTTCACTGGGATACCTTCCTCGAAATAACAGAGGGATCTGTTATGATTGAATTTGTTACAAAAATTTACGTTTATAATACGAATTAATTGAATTCATAATACAAATATTCGTTTAGATTCTTCAGTAAAATATATGAAATAATTGCTCACTGTTCAAATAAGAGAAATGAGGCAACCTATTCTCTTGTGACGCATGAGAAATTAGTAAGAATTCTTAACAATCATAAATAAAATGTCATGTGAACTTTAGTTTGAGCCTAAATATGTGAATAATTCCTTTAACAAACCATAATTATTAGAGATATTTTGCAGTACGTTATCCATTTTTTAGGATGGGAGAAAACGACTATAATTTAATTTTCGAAAAATACCGTTTTCAGCACTTATATAACTCGTCAGAAAGTACAAAATAAGCATTGGGTTTAAAATAGGCACGTTTGTCTACCCTGTGCTATGGGGACTAGCAGCCCATACAGGGGAGACACTGGCAGGTTACCTCAGCTGTAGACCGGCCTTGTGGACTCCTGTCTATCGTGCCCACTTTGCTGCTTTCAGTTTTCATGCTTTCTTTGCCATCTCTTCATTGTCTTCTCATTTTCTTCCTTGCTGCTTCTATGCGTTGCGCATCCTTTGTGAAAATACGCTTGTTGCATAGATTCCCTGTTTCCTGCAAGGTGAGCTTTTGATTCCCTGATCGTTGATGGAGAGCTCCACGAAATCGTTAACGGATCGCGTATCTACGAGTAAGAAACAAAATTACGAGACCAGGAAATTAAACTTGGAACAGATTTTAGGGAAGAAACTTAGTTCAAGGAAGATTAGAGTGTATCAAAAGGTTCAATGTTGAACATCAGTTTGTAGTTACGAGCCACTGTTATGAGCCTGAAGATAGCAATGTGGAAAATTAATACGACTAATATCTAATGAGGAGCCACGAAATATTTTGCATGAAAAGAGTAAATTATATGAGAGAATTATTGATTTTTAACTAACTTTTCGTACGTAAACAAAAACATAAGTCTGCGGTGTGTCATAAGCTGTCCTGTTGATTGCTTGCAACGTTGAGGAACATGGGAAAAAATCATGCAACTCATGACATGAAATTGAAAAAATGAGAACATCACACTGGCGACGGTATACTTTGATTCAAAAGAAACAAAAGCTTTTATACTTTGTGCAGAGGAAAAATGATAATTTTTTCTTTTTGTTTTATTGAAATGTTTGAGAGTAAGCTGTTGTAGCACAATCTTAACGATAGTATTGTTTCAGTGAGGAGGCGAAAGTTACTGGGATCGTTTCTATAATTTGATTGGGCTATTCGCTAGCAAATACGATGAGAAATTATCACAAAAACACAACAAAATTTTACAAACCAAGTATGCACGCGCACTGCTCTGTCACTGAAAATAGGAGACAAACCACAACATTAAAAGCGCTAAGAAGTCGATATTTTGGCCCATAGTTCAGCCAAAATGTGTAGTGTTGACTATAAATTTGTTGTGTAGTTAACAAGTGTTAACTCACATGTGTATCCCAGTGCACATGATATGAAAATCCCTATTTTTAATACAGAATAGACCGTGTTAATACACACATGCAATCACTATAGTGGACATTAAAGTAAAGACGAAAAAACACGATGAACGTTTCAATACTATTTCAGCAGTTAGTTCAAGAATTATTCATGTTTTGTAGCCCAAAATGATGTAGCACTTTGCCTTCAACTTCTCCAGTGGGAGCTTGTATGAGGGAGAATTTAATTTGTTCCACAGCAACGCACATGAAATGGTCCTGTCTGCTCAACGTAGCCCCGAACTTCAGGTCACTAAAGCAAACTTTCTTTGTCTTGACTCTTTACCGCTTGTGGTGAGTGAAATTAAATTTACTGCAGCCATTACTTGAATGGATGTGGTAACTTGGATACCAGGAACACGTATCGATATTTTAACGATTTAAAAGATGTTAATTTATGCAATACAGGGCTGCTCATAACAATGTTAGTGGTTTTTATTCACACGTTCACTGCGTATTGGGCCACATGTATACCAAGAGGTAAATTGTCCACTTACGTGCTGGTATAAATCCACGACATTATATCTGTTTTGCGATGTTTTTGCAAAATAATTGTTATCCTGCGAGGTAAAATGTTATCGTGCAATTGTATTCATATTCAATGGGAAGAATTAAAATTTATTCAAGCTGGGAAATCTATTTCCCTATTCTGCTACTTACAACCTAACCAAACCAACCGTTAACAACCGCGGAAACGCAGTGAACGTGTCAAGTGCGTTGAATGGTATTAGTCGAGTGAACGAGCTGGGCTAATGAATCAGAGACATCTTACTGAGGTGCGACCATTTCCAAGCTTTCTAGGAAGAGGAGTATCGCAACCTCGCTTCAGGCCCCGATACACTGGCGTTCATGACTCAATTGCGGCAGTGGATCCGTCCGCCAGTTGAAGTGAGAACTGGCGACATGCACGGATCGCTGAAAGCTCGGTGGCCACTCTGCCAACTGGCTGGTGTGCAGGGATGGGAGGCACATTGAGAGGCGTGCTGGCGGTTATCACCGTGATATTTGCTGATTGCTTTCCTGAATTGGTGGCATGAATTTCTAATTAACTCCACCATTACGAATGTTTCCCCGAGTAAAAGAACCTTAGCGTATTGAGGCGCGTGTTACGTTCTGACTGTGACTGCCATTTCAGTTCTCTGTCATTCTTGATTGGTCAACGAGTTGATAGCGTCCTGGCACCCCGCGAATCACCGTTCCGAGTGAGATATCGATACAATGACGCGCACACACATACCAGGTCACCTGAAGTTCTTGACTGATATCAGTCGCAAAATTCACTAATACGATTCAAAATCAATTTTCAACAACTACGGTAACACATGAACTTCACGGGTCGGCTCTTACTTACTACATGAATTCAAAATGTTTTTGATAATTTCCAAGATCGAAAAAATTTCTGTGATATTTTGGTAGTCTGCGATTACAACAATTAAAATCAAATTTTGTGCCGTATTCTATAATTTTTTTTATAGCCAAGCCTGTCGAATGAAACATGACTTGTTATTTTTAGGGTAACTTATTTATAAATCATGTGTATTTCAGTTCCGCGTAATGCATCATCATTGATCATAAAGGCTCATTACAAAGTGCAATTCCTAAACATCATACATTCCTAATTTCGAAAGTGAAATTATTTTTTATAATTTTGAGTAAAGTTCTGAGGTTAACACATAAGATAGCGTACCCTAATTTTAAGTGAACCCGACACAATTTCATGAGCATGGCCGATCATTCGAAAGCTGAATGTTGCTTTCCTTGCTATGATTATCATATTGTGTGCCATGCACAACAAAATAGAGATAGATTTTGTTCTATTGCTTATCTTCTTCACCCCCGAGGACTTAATTCATGTGCTGTACCTCTACAATCTAGAAAAGTCGCGTAGTTTAAAAATTAATTCAAAAGTGATTGGACCGCCTTTAACTCGAGTTACAGTTTCTTTCTACCTAACATTGTGTCTATTACATTTTCAATCTTATGGAGCTCCATTTTTAATCACAATTGAATTATTGATCCCCCAAAGCGGTAAATAATGAAGAAAGAGGCAGGAAGGCACTCAATTTCTGAATTATGATGTAAAAAAACTACTTATAAAGAACGAATTGAATAAGAGCGCACCGTTTATGCGAAATTTTGCAAACGATGTACCTATAATAACGAAGCCTAATTTGACCAGCAACTTCGTGCGCTGCGGAGGAACCCCGGACACGTTGTTGCCAGAGGGAGAATTACGCTCTCGGTCGCATGCACTACAAAATTGTGTCGGGATGTGGCCTGCTTTTTTTCCTAGTTTTCGCGTGCAAAGTAGATATAATGCTGCCGAACGTCATTGCTTGCATTGCTGTGTTGTATTCATCCATTTAGGGATAAAAAATATTTCGCCGTCAATGTGAAACAATTTTCTGCTGTTGTTGTAAGGCATTGTTGCTATACATGTATGAAGTATTGAATGAATTGGTATTCTATTGTGGAATATTTCTAATCAATAATCTCGTCAAATTTTGCCGGCATAAGTTCGAGTTTGTGAATTCATCACTTAGACATTTTATTCTAACCAATTATGCTGTCATGGTCACCAAATCTTGAGCAACTTTCCACATTGCTGACCTCCCAATCTATAATTGACATCTTTACGATACGATTGCCTCAACATCCTTTACTAAGCCACGTCATGGCTACAAAATTTCTCTTATATATAAATAACTGGAGTGAATTACAATTTGAATCAAAAATAAACCGTAAGCAGATCGATTTGAAACTTTGTTATGTAAATGACAAATCAAATTAGTTTTCTCTTTTGTGTACCAGATAAGTCAATGAGTTTCGTTTAACTGTCTTTAAAAATTTCTTAATACGTAAATATTTAAAAACATATTGAAATTAGGTATAGAAATTGCACGGAATTACCGAAATTAAAATCAATGCGTAACTATATTACACAGAACACAATTCCAAAAAATATTGCAACTTTATTGACGAGTGTATTTTTGAGAACAGTTCATGAGACTCCATTTCCCTAATTTCCGAGACTAAAGCGAGAAGAACTTTATTTGAAGCATCGGAAAAGCGTCCACGTGAATTATATCTATAACCGGCAGGGAATGCTGCTTTCGCGCAGCCGCCAACCAGCATACGATTCACTGCTGTAGGGTACCTTAACTAACCTGTGTTTATGCTACCTCGTAATGAAACGAACATAATTTCTCGAACTTATGTGTTTTTATAAGTTCAAATACTAAGCAGTTTGGTGAACAAATAATCCCTTTCTACTAAAGATATGAGAACTATGTTGAAATACAGCAAGAGGTTTCCAAAATACTAAGTAAATGAGGAAACTCATTTAACGACAGCTTAGGTTGAAGACAAGACTAATAATAGTAATAAAAAACTTATTTAACGACAGCTTCGGTGATAAACTATTAAGCAGTCGCTTTGGCGTATTTGCCGAAGCCACAACACAACAAAACAAGTTTTTTCAGGATTTAAGAAAATTATTGTCACACTGTACGCGTCGTGATCCACGGATTGGTTTTTACACTTATTTCGGGGAAGTTTCATTGACGAGGTTGTGCATATAAGTGGAGGAATGTTGACAAGGTTGCAGCCTTTAGTTGCAAAAGTGGCAGCCAGCATAGGCCAGCTAGTGACAGTAACCAATACCTCACCGCACCGAAAGTCTCACAATTTCAATACCAACCCTCGCATCACCACAGCAAAGAGGACTGGGTAATCGTTATTGTTGTGACCATCAAGACCGTCATTACAGAATATAGCCATAGCCACCTTGAATTCGGCTATAATTGTCCTACTATCCCAATATCACCACATTCTTATACCGTCTGATTTTAGTAAGATCATCCACCACACCACGCATCCTCCGAACTCGTTGGGCAGGCGCCTTACCCTCGCCTAAATCCCCGAGGTATCAACACAGCGCGCCCGGCCATATAGTGCGTTCATCAACTGTATACTCCCAATAATAAAGAAATTATCCGATGAAGTGGTTGGTATTCAAGTTAAATTTCAGGAATTAAATTGCACTATTCCACGAACCGTTGAATCACGGACACATTGAAAGTGGAGCGCAATGCTTCCCTTGAACATTCCAAACTGTACATCTACGAATTACGGTCTCTTCTGTGTTCCGTATTTGCTTCTCTTGTTGATGTCTCTCGAAAGCATCATCGCCCGTTCAGCTATTTTCGATAAAATTGTTTATTTCAGCTGAAGCTCTCATTCCAATTTGTAGAGTAAGTTTTGCCTTGATTTACGGAAGGTATATTATTTGTGTTAGCTGCTTCCAGGCGCTTACCTCGACCGAGTAGTAAAATTTACAAATAGATTGATTATTTTTGTATGCTCAAGCACTTTATGCACCGGACCACCATCTTTAAGCAAGTGACAGACACGCTCTCTTAGGATTCTTCCTCTTGCTTGCTGGAGAGCAGGACAAACTTCAATGATAAGCTTTACTGTAAGAACTGCACCTCCACACCATCCGCATACAGGTCGCTGGCCAAGGGCATCTGAGATCTGCAAGTAGCTGCGGGTCAGGGCAGTATTTTTCACTCGAAGTCTGTTTATCACAACCCCCTTGACGATTGTACTTGCATTAGTTAACCTTCTACCTACCATGGTTGCTCTTCATCTCCTTAACATCAGTTTGGTCCCGCTGCCACTCATCATTCCATAGTTCAAATATTCTCCTTCTTATCAACGAATACCAACCCTTGTAAGCAACAAGGGCAAATTCAATTTGTCGCGTAGCTATTTTGCTGTTTGGTCCACACTTATATTCCCGCCGATGCCTACAAGGGCTGGCACCCAGCTAATGGTGATTTATTCCCTTCTTGAATCATTTGATACGCATCCGACATCATCCTATTGAGCAGTTGGCTGTCTTCAGCATTGTTGCTGCATACACATGAAAGCAAGATAGGTTTATCAGCCGATGCTCACCTTGAATTGTTCAGCAATTTGCTGGTTTCTAATTTCCCAATCTGAAAGAGCAGCCTTTTCATAGAAGATTGGTCTGTTAAGGGTGCGTTCACACTACGAGCGGAGCGGCGCGGAGTGGAGCGGCAATAATGTTTGTACAGGTTTGAATGCAGAAACGCTTGGCTGTTCACACGACAAGCGGAGCGGAGCGGCGCGGCGCGGAGCGGAGCGGAGCGGCACGCTCGGGAAATTCGTTGGGATTTTTTGACGCTCGCGTCGAGCGTTTCTCCTCGGCTCCGCCTTTGGATCGTCATATCTTACAGGGGTAAAATTGTCGTTTGAGTTAAAAAATCTAGTATATAACTATTTATTTGTACAACTAATCATATAACAATCATAACTGATAGTGTAACATGTAATATTTTAGTGTAATTTGACTCATTTGGGTTCATTAATCATTTATTTTTATTTTCTTCTGCTTTCTCTGATAAGTTATTTTATTATTGCTTCAGTTTAAGGAATTTATTTTGCTTTTCTCGTGGTGTAGTTTCATCTTTCTTGTGATGCTGTATATTTTATTATTTGATCTTGATAAAAGTATAATTATGTACGATTTTTTAATAAAGTTTTCATTTTTTCCGTAAAATGGGAGAAAAAGGAGGCCGTATGATGATGAGGAGGACTCAATGAGTGTCAAATACACAATAAGTTGCAAAATTTTATGAGGTTGGGTGATTTTTTCCAATACTAACGGAAAGCATATCAGTGTTTCGAGAACTATTTGGTCAGGACAAGTCAACATTTGTCAGTATTTTTCACTTAGGTTTCTCTGGCACAACCCTGAATTTCTGAAGGGAATTACTTTACGTTCACTCACGTTTAAGTCACCACAAGACTTTTTTTGTTCGTACTGGCCTACGAAAACCTGTAGTAATATATTTGATACAGCCTATATGGAAAGACTTTAATTTTGCTTAAACTACTTTGCTTTACATGTATCCTCAATAAAAATTTGTGTATTGCTAAACAGCAATTTATCTAATCTCGTTAAAATTTTTTCTTTCTATAAGGGATTGTAGTACATCAAAAGTTGCCGGCTTCATCCGTAAATACTCGTAGAATTGTGATTCATCTCTCTTCAGTGCTTCGAAGAGATAGTGGTATTCTCCATAGCGATCTCTCCTCATGTTGATGGGATGAATCCAGTGTTTCCGTTTTGCCGTCGAGCAACAGAAGCGCATTCACGGAACGCTCCATAGCGACTGATGCTTGTGTAGGTCGCTCTGCTCAGCTCACATGTGAACACACGCGCCGCGCCGCTCCGCTCCGTGCCGCGACGCTCCGCGCCGCTCCGCTCGTAGTGTGAACGCACCCTTTTAATTATAAGGCTGTAGTTTCTTCAATTTTAGCTACGATTAAAGTAAAATTCAGGAGATCTTGTTTCATGTCAACTTTTTCCCAAAACGTGATATATGTTATTAGTGGAAAATCAGTAAAATTAACAGAATCCAACAAAAAAAGAGAAATAAAAAGCGACAATACTCGAACTCGAACGTTTATAACACGTCGGAGCTCTGTTGGGCTCAGTGCACGCTGAGCTGCCGTGGGAGGAGCAGATTAGTCGGCAAGCTCCGCCAGCATCTGTTCCACTGACAGATCGTCTTGACACTGCAAGAGAAAATGTAAAAACAAATTATAACTTTGCTAACATGCGGTTAATGAAAATGCTTAATTTTCTAACACCATGATGATATTGCGGCGTTTAAATGAACTAAAAAACTAATTGCCTGATTTTTAATTCTATTTAATAATGATTTTTTCCTATGACAATACATTGCAGAAAAAAATAACACATGGAAAAGTTTCTTCGAACGTTTGGCAGGACATACGGTTAAAAGCACACGCTGGAGTCTTGTATTTTTACACCCGAGAAGTAAATATCTATGAAATATTCTGAGAATTAACTCACTCCCCAAGAATATCTGCGTTGAGCAACTGTTCACCAAAAATCCCTTCTGTCATTGGGATGCATTCACTCCTATAAATCACTAACAAATTCAGCTAAACCCAGTGCTCAACTCGATAGGTCGCGATGAGGCACTAGTGTAAGGCAGTGCTCACTATTCCTGGTCACCCGGTGCGCAGTCTTCTCTCAAAATACTTCCCTTTTGCCCTTTATGATACCCTGCCTTTTCCTCTCCCATTTGCCGGATGTGCACTATGTGAATTCAACAACCTAGGTATAAATCTTCAAAATAATCCAATGCCTACTATCCCCATGTCTGCTCGATGTCTCCCTCCAAGAATTGCTGCTCATTCTTCCTTATCCTCCTTTCCTAAATCTGCTCTGACTGACTCTCACTGGCAGCAGGCCTTCAAGGACTTGACTACAAGCTCATACCCCAACAGAATCCAAGTATTTACAGATGGTTCCACTAATGGCAACTGCACTGCCTGTGTGGTCTATTCCTCTGAGTTTAGCATCAAAGCCAAACTCCCCTCACATTCTACAATTTATACTGCAGAACTCTTTGCTTTATATTTAGCCTGCAAGTTCTTATCAGTGGTTCCTGGCAACTTCATTATCTTTTCGGATTCCCTTGGTTGCATTTCAGCATTAAACTCGATTAACCTTCCTACTCATTACCTTATCACCTGGAGAGCCAACATTATTTCCTCCCTCAGCAGAGACAAAATTATAATAGAGTGGCTTCCCAGTCATGTCGGTATTAAAGGCAATGAAGCAGCAGACAAACTTGCGCGTGAGTCATTAAGTCTGGCTAACAATATAAATCTTTATCCTAGCAAACTTGAGCTGAAAACTAAATTCAAAATGCACTATGACCAACTTTGGCAGAGAAACTGGACATCACAACCTCCTTACATCACCCATCTTAAGCCACACTTAGGTTCATCAATCCCCACAAATCTTTCTCGCTACAACCAAGTTATCTTCACACGTCTCCGACTGCAGACATGCAACCTAACGCATGCCCACTTCATCAAACAGACTCCTCGCCCATTTTGCACTTTCTGCAAGAGCAACATTACGCTGGAACACATCTTCATATTGTGCCCAACACACGAACCATATCGTGCTCCACTTCGAGCAGCATGCCTCTCCAAATCTCAGCCGTACTGTCTTTCTTCGCTCCTCTCCCCGATGCTGGCACCTGACCTGGTGCTGAAGTTCCTCGAAGACACGCAGCTGCTCAATCAAATCTGAAGAGTCAACAAGCGGAGTGAGGGCGCTAATACCCATCGATGGAGATGCGCCGCATCCTAACAAAGTAACAAAGTTGTGTAAGGCTGCCGTCAAGCAACAAAAGATTGTTTTTCCACAAAACTTTAACTACGTATCCTCTTCTTCCTGTTTTGAAACTTTAACCCGTTCATAAAATACATTTTGATACCAACCAAGGATGAGTTCTGTAACTTCTGAATAGTAATGAAATATTGGAGGTACAGGCAATGATGATGAATACAGAAATTCGACGGTAGAACAAAAACAATATAGAAAGCAATAACCAAACGTGCCGCAGCAGTGCTAGTAATAACTATAACAAGAAGGTCATAACATAATTAACCAGACATCAAGTGTAAATTTCAGGTCACTATGTAGCGTCCCACAGAGCGGCGCAAGTGACGGACACACCTACTTATTTTTATGTTATTGTTGATTTATATTATTGATACCACTCCATTACCATACAGTCACAAGCAAGCGAAGTGAAGGGAACATTCAACAGGTTTTCTGCAAAGGAGTCACTGAGGGGATTTTCATAATGTTGCTGACAAACCTGCAGTCACTAACCTAAGGAGATATAAGTGTGACTTAGGAGGAGATATAAGTGTTTTTTTGGAGGAGATTTTTTTTTTTAGATTTTTGGAGGAGATATAAGTGTGACTTTGAAAACTAGTCAACTTCTATATATATATATATTGCAGTGAGATAAATCTTTCATTTTGATTGCTGAATTTGATGAGAATAATTTTTATCAGTAAACCCAAGCAACTTGAAATTAGTTATTCACAAATAATGTGAGATCATCATCAATAATTGTTAATTTGTATTCAGTGAAGCCTGAATGCCTGATAACCATTTGTTGCCAACAATTGGTTCAATGAGGTGGGTACTTGATTTAAATGTGAATATGATGATCTCAATTTGATGAAATTTTGATCAAATGTAAGTTGTGGGCACAAAAAAGTAAAAGATGTCTTTTAATTTTGTTAGCAAATTTTTTGAGAAACTTTCTTTTTTCATGTAAGTTGGTGTGCAGTGCACATCTTTATACATTGACTTGGGGTAACAAAATTTCTATACCAGAATGACGGAGCATAGAGATAAAAGCTTCCATACTGGGAATCAACTCGCACATTCGTCATATTCTGCGGTGCAAAATCATACCAAAAAAGCAATGTCCTTATATCTCCAAAAGTTCCAAAATTTTAGTCTGTGCTTTGACATTTTAGAGTCCATGCATATTTTCAAATAAAACCCTTATCTGATCAATATGGACCGTTCAAACCCTTTTCAAATCGTGAATGGGTAGAAACCTCTCCATCAGCCGCTCAATTTAATTTCCTACTGATATATTACATGTATTTTTTGTTTGTGTGTTTTTTTCCTTGACACACTTGTATTTTTGTGATTCCATGATATGTATTTAGTACCTACTATTCATTGTACTTCGATATTTTATTTCAAACATACTGTTTTCTAACATATGATGGAGCGGGACTGGAAACATTATCTCAGTTAAGATGATTAATTTTCTCAAAATTTTATTTTTTAGATTTCTGATGTTACGACTAATGCAAATCACTGACATGTTCAGATATATTTATACAAATATATGTAACATTTCTTGTCAGTATGTGCTCAGAGCACTTAGGGAGCATATCAGTTGCACATTTTTCATTGCCTCACCTATAGAAATGATTTCAAAATTGGGAGGTTGTTAAAATTAATGCATCTGTTTGGTGTCAGCATGAATAGGATCATGGTTGAGAAAATTGGCAAGGTTGTGAATCTTGTATCACAGATACAGCCATCAAATGGTCATTGCTTGGTCATGGTAAATTAGGGAGTAAAGCTGTTGTGTAAAACTGTCAACCAGAAAATATTTATTGTTTCCAAACATAAAATTTCATTATTTTTTTTACTGCTGTATCCATTAACTTGCGCTTGGACTCAGCCTTTCCAAGAAAAATTTTCAAAGCCAATTCTCTATGTACATAATGCGAACTGAATTAGTTTACTTCTGTAATGGCCATTCTGTTTCTGTGGTCAGAACTTTGTTTAATAAATTGTAAAAAAAATCATTTGAAAAATTCATCTTGAACACATTTCCTGCAAAGTGACCCACCGGTGGTCACTTGGGGGATTTTCATAGTGCTGCAGATCCACCTGCAGTCACTTACTCATTTTTTATTAATACGTAATCAAAGCTTAATGAAGGCCCAATCCAGTTTATGTTTGCTGTTTTCAAAGTTGATTACCCCAATTGACTTTAAATTTGAATTGAATATTGAACTTCAGTTTAACTCAAAGCAGTTAATGTGTTAAGTACTTCTTCAAAGTACTGGATAAAAACAGCTCAGGATGAAAATATTTATTATAAGCTTCCAATATTAAAGACTACTTCTTTCATTTCCCTTATTCTTCAATATCATAAATCAATATATCAACTGACTTTGACTTGCCCAAATTTTCTCAAAAAAATATCCCATTTCATGATGATTGTTATTCATAATGAGTTGGGTAAAAAAATTTTTTTTTCTTAAAGTGACTGGCATAGATATAGCAAAAACTACCAATGCACACATTAACTGCAACAGGTTAAATTTTAGTTCAATATTCAACTTAAATTTATGGTTGATTATGTATATAATATGGAAATTAGTAAATATCAACTAGATCATGCTTCCATTTAGCCTTAATTAATTATTCATGAAAAGTGGGTTTGTGACTACTGGTTGGTCAGCAGCAACATGGCAATCCCTCAGTGACACCTGGTGGGTTTGTTGGCAGGATATGTGTTGACAATCAATTAAATTTTGTAAAAATGCTCTGGTCTGTTAGATACCAACAATAGATTGCTGAATTTTATTTGCAGCATTCACTTCATACCCAGAATTAATATGGTCCGTTCAAACCCTTTCATCTTGCCTTGACATAGTTACTGATCACCAGATGATTGTTATTTAATAACAGTGGAATATAGGTGTAGAAAACAGTTTGAAAAAAGGCATATAAAACTACTTGGGAAAATATAGGAGTGAGCTGAGTTACTTGAATCTAAGAGAAATGTAAATGTGGAAATGTGATCGATTAGAATGAGACAGCAACTACCTAAACTGATGTTAGAATAAAGCATGAAAAAGATCATTCTTTACAAGTTCATGGAAGCCCTTACTTCCAATTGAGAAAAAATTCATAGCTTCTATTCATAGCATTTAGACTGTTTTTTTATGTTAAATGCCTAATCACAAAATTGACATGGAAAAATTTACTTTCTCTAGCTTGATGGTGGTATGATATGCTTACATAAATATAGTTTCATATAGTAGTACAATCCAATGTAACCCAAAATATTTTGTAAGTTTGTAATCCATTTAAAACCTGGATTTACATTGAGAATATTTAATTGCACACTGCAAATGCATACTACAATGCAAGTGAACTGCAAGACCGAAGCATGCACAGCAAAATTGGTGCTTAGCATGGCACCGCCTATGTTCACCGCAGTTCGTTTCTCTCTAAAGAGTTGTTTATTTGGCTTGAATTTGCTCTATTGGTTTTAGTCCTCATTTGGAAGAATGGAGTTTGTTTTATCCTGGTCACTGAGCAAGTAATAACAACTTGAAGTTAGAATATTTATTTGCAGTGAAAATGTTTTACTTCTGTTGAAATAATCCATGGGCAAAATAGGAAGTGTTATGAACAATTGAGGTTGGAGTACAACAAATGCAAATTTGAACAGTTTTTTTTTCTAATCCAGCTTCATGGGATTGCTGATCACTTCATTATTGAATGTAGGTTGAAATGATATGCAATGCTGAATTCCACTCGTGTTCTCTCTTTAATCAAAAAAGAAAAGCGACTTAGAAACTAATTTCCAGAATTGTTTCCCATAACAGCTTTTTAACTTAATTAGGATATTTTTAAAATTATATTCATGGTTTCAATTAGTATTTTGAAGTATTTAAACACAGTTGACAAAAACTCCTTGAACTCCTACTTATAGTTCAAATTTGTGATTGTGTTAGGGCATCATGAAGTTGCCTGATATTATTTCCGGGAAGTAATGAAAGAAAAAAAATCAGAAAAGCACAAATGGATGTAGCTGTAGAGTTCTAAAGTTTGGATATACAAATGTGCATGGATTGAATGCTTGAAAATTAGAGGAACTTGAAAAAACTGCAGCTGAAGAGACTTGGATAGGGATAGAGCAAGTTAAATGTTCTAGGTAGCTTAGTATCAAAGGTAAAGGACATGTCAAATTGTGGGAGAAAGTTGATGAAGTGAAGCTGATCATGATCAATAATTTAAAATTGAAATTAGTTGAGATCTGTGTTGGGTATTAATCTGAAAATGAGGATATTTGGGCATTGAAGTGTAAGGAAGTGTTGGAAAATAGATATGTTATCTTGGGTGTGTATAACTAACAGCTATAGGGTGGGTATCCAGCATATGAAAAGAAAGTAAAGTACTCAGTAAACTCGGTTTAAAAGGTTATTGAAAAATACAACTGGCATACTGATTATATTAAGTGTTGTGACTGTCCAATTTTGTATCCTTGATGAGAATGTGGTTGCTAAAAGGATAGAATAAATTTATTTATGTTGAGAAAATGAACTTGCAAATCTGAATGTTACACAAGAGAATGGTTTGCATTTATGACAGAGTGAAGAATGGAGTGCAGCTTTTAGTTATGTCTGGTGAATTCTGAAAAGAAAAAAAGATTGCTTGGAAATTATTGTGGATGGAGGTTAGGCTTTGATATGGTTCCAGATCACCTAATGATTGTTACTTAATAACAGTGGAATATGGGTGTAGAAAGCATCAGTAGAAGTAAGATTTAAGTGTAGAAAATAATATGAAAAAAGGCATATAAAACTACTTGGGAAAATATAGGAGTGAGCTGAGTTACTTGAATCTAAGAGAAATGTAAATGTGGAAATGTGATCGATTAGAACGAGACAGCAACTACCTAATCTGATGTTGCAGAACATTTAATTGGAAGAATAGAGGGCATTGGAAGTACAGTAAAATATGTACAGAGTGTTACCCCTCAGGGGGATTATTATATTATTATATAAGAAAGTTTTAGCCTACCTTAATTTCACAACAAAGATGTTCTAAGAGAGGAAGGAGGAAGGCACCATTTAGTATGGAGTTGAGGGAATGCAGAATCTATGCACAAGGTGCACAGAAACAGGAAGCTAAGAAAGAAGTTCGTGAAACAAGAAAAAGTTGAAGAAGAAAGTAGTAGGTGCTGAAAAACAGGACAGCAGTGAACCGAAAAAAGATGGTCCGTAACAAAACAAAAACCTATTCTATTTCAACAAAAGGAAGCCTACCTAACCTTTAGCTCAGGCCCTCACATAGTCCCCATGGGAGTGCTAATTCCCATAGATACAATACCTGTATCCCCCTGAGGGGCCCTCAAGGGGATACAACTGTTGTATCAATGGGAATATGGGATACAACTGTTGTATCAATGGGAATATGGGATACAACTGTTGTATCAATGGGAATTAGCGCTCCCAGGGGGACAATGTGAGGGCCCGAGTTAAATGATAGGTAGGCTTTCTTTTTGTTAAAATAACATAGGTTTTTGTTTTGTTTCGGACCAACTTTTTTTCGGTTCACTGCTGTCCTGTTTTTCAACACCTACTACTTTCTTCTTCAACTTTCATCTTGTTTTCATGAACTTCTTTCTCATCTTACTGTTTCCATGCCTTTTCTGCATAGATTCCACATTCCCTTAACTCCATACTAAATGGTGGCTTCTTCCTTCCTCTCTTTGGATCTCATTTGTTGAGAATAGGGAAGCTTAAACTAACTAATAATCTAATCTAATCTGTACATAGTTGTTACAGCAAGATCCAACATTTGAGACCAAAATGACGTTTTTTTTACTACCCATTTCCAGGATGGAATACGAGCGCAGAGCAGCAGTAGTAGCTTCTTTCCGTGTTGGGAAGAAGCCTGCGGAAGTGATGGCTTGGTTTGGGTTTGAGAACACCATGATAATGAACATTTGGAGGAAGTGGATGGCTTGTGAGGACAAGGATGGGTTTTCTGTTGGACGAAAGGCCAAGAATGTTCATTCTTCGACCGTTAGGACCGACAAGTTCATCACTGACGTCGAGGCAACAGCCAACAATGATAGAAACCAGAGCTGTGCCATGATTGTCGATGACATAGGCTATCATGAGCCGACCATCTGCCGAACAATCAAGAACACTGGTTACACCTCCCATCACAAGCTCATCACGAGTGCCTCCAAGGAGTCGAGAAAGGTCAAGGCAGTGGATTTGCTGAATGAGCTCAAGCACAGGTCTACCGGGATGCTTTGGTACTGGTTTTACTGTGTATTCAATTTTTGTTGTCAGTGTCTATTTAGGTTTATTTGTGTCAAGTTTTAAATTTGGCTACAACATCCTGTAATTTACAAGCATAAAAAAACAACTAAAAAAGTTGTCAAAAAACATAAAATATGTGAAATACTTGTATGACATACAATTAAGAGGTTGAATAGTAAAGTTCAAATGATCAGCACGATCAACATTTATCAACTAAGAAATCAACTCCATGACAATCATTTTTCATTTGATAATGATTTCCAATTCATCCCCTTGATTTCCCATTTCTCCTTAGTATGCAATTTTTTCATTTGCATCTTCACACACTCACCACAGGTAAAAATCCTATGATCCACTGCAATGGACTTGACAAATGTCTAGAAAGGGTGTGGTAAGCACAATGCAATAACATGGTTAAGAGAGAACCCATTCAAGTATGGTACTCACCATCACTAATTGAATAAAAAAATACTAAGATTGTGTCATGTCCAAAAAAATGAAGTATGAACTTTATTTGATTGCTGATAGATATTCATTCTTTTAATTGACTGATTTTTGTTCTTGAAATTTTTTAATGAGTTGGTGTAAATTGAATCCTAATAATTGCATTGTTTTCACGGCTGTAGATCTAAAACTTGGGAACATTCTTGAGCTAAACACGTTCAAAATATCCTATCTATTGCGTCAGAGAATGTAAACCTTGTCAGTTCATAGAGTATGTTTTTATTGTTTCCTCATTGACTTGATTGGCTCTTGAAACTATTCGAGAAATATCAATTTATTGTTTTGTTATGAATTCCTATGGGAGTAATAGGAAAATTCTTTCATATAAAAATATTTTTTGAGTCTATACTAAGACATTACCTGCTCATTGTGTTCAGGGAAAAATTAAGATAGTAATTCTCAATAGCAACTTCATCTAAATAGCTGAAACATTGGTGCTCAACGAAAAATGTCTTACATTTGAAGTACATTTCTACTTCATGTTGAGATGTAATTTCTCAATAACTCGAGACCTCAATGCTGATGCTTAGTAGCACCGTGTGCAGTGAGTCTTCATCTTCAAGCATGGAGAGTACAGAGGTTGTGGTGCACAAGCTGACAGATGCTGAAGTGAAGAGGCTGTGTTGCAGCCATGACTCCATCAAGCAGGAAGCTACAGCAGAGGACATGGTGCATGGTGAGTCTTGTTTCTGGTCTGTTTGTGAAACAAAAGTTCTTTAGTTTAGTGAATATCCTCTGCAAGAAATGAAAATTTTCGTTTTTTAGAAAACTTAGTCATCCATTGGAAGGCAATTTAAAATATTTTGCATGTTTCCACGGCTGGTTTTGATGGGCTGTTTGTAGCAAAACTAGGAAATCAACTTAACTGCTCGCGTACGTTTTCCTTCTATCTAATAAATATGAAAAATGCAATCATACAATAACATTTCACCTTGTGTGAAAAAATGTTATTTATTTAAAGAAAGAACAATAAAAAAATGAAATCTCATTCAACCAACCCTTTGCTTGTTTTCAATCATTTCAATTTCTTGATTACATCATTGACCCATTCCAAGCGGCGGAACTAAATATAGTTCGTTCCAAATGCAAATGAATGCGCCTGAAGCGAGAGCAAGTGGGC
Source organism: Morinoia aosen (assembly GCA_030386875.1). Lineage (NCBI taxonomy): Eukaryota > Metazoa > Arthropoda > Malacostraca > Amphipoda > Talitridae > Morinoia > Morinoia aosen. Next base: position 40,119,153 of record CM059580.1, read on the forward strand.
GAGGCTTGCGCCTCTCTTCACTGCACAGCTTAACCATTTAACGTCCACATTTTATACTCATGTTACCGTTATCACAATCACCATCATTAAACTGGCACCAGCATCAGATATTCATCAATTTCAGGATGAGGAAGGAACTGCCACTCGACAGTGCAGTCCAAAAAACACTGCAGGAAACTAATTTTAGAAGAAATACAATGTATTGAGGCTGTTTTTGAAGAAGGACCGTACAGCCCACTTGGGCTTTATAGGGTTAAGGGTGGTATATGAAGTTCTGAACTGAAAGTTCAGTAGGCCACATTATTTTGGAGGGGAATAATTTTTTGTATTTTTATGAACTATCTTTGGTCAGTTCAGTGCTGTAATTTTTCAACAATTACTGCTTTAATATTTAACTTCTATCATATTTCATAAACTGCTTTCAATACTGTTGCTTCTATGGGCAGGGTGATTCTTCATTCCCTCTCTTGGATAATAAATGTTGCCTTCCACCTTCCTTTCCTTGTTGTGGTTAGATAAGGTACTCCATCTCATGATTTAACACTTTGACTGTAGCAGGTGTTACTGAATTTTAATATTCGATTGAAATTCAAAGCCAATTGTAGTAAGCAATGCTGAAGATACTAAACATTAACTGGATCATATTTTATTATTAAGTATTTTTGAAAATTAAGTTTATGACTACTGGTTGGTCAGCAGCAAAATGAAAACTCACTCAGTGACCAAATATGGCTCACGTTGCAGTCAAAGTGTTAATCTAATCACTACTAAGAACAATTTCATTTTAAATTTGGTTGTGTAATCAAGAAACTATTAAATGGCTGGTACGTTCAAAATATTTAATTAATTTTTATGTTTGGGCCAAAGACTGACTCACTGCTAAAATATTGCCCAAGCAAAAAAGTTCGAAATCCTTGTTTAGGATGTAGAAATAAAGTCTAGTGGCTTTAAAGATGTCTCTCTTCAGTGCACCTTGGGACCAACTACTGTTTGGAGACCTATCAAATTTTTTTTGCTTCAGTTTGGGCAGTATGCTGAGAGTATCTGCTCTCTTTGGGCAGACGTTCTCTGTTGCAACAATGAATACTCACCAAAAAATCAGCAACAGTTGTTTGCAGGAAATTATTGTGTGTTCAGACTTGTGCTTATGTTGCTTATATGCACATCGCATATCTCGCTTCCTCTGAGATGAGGCCTGGATGCCCATCTCCTACTTTTTAAGTGGCTTTGTTTTCGATTCATGAGTCTCATTTGTTGGTAAACTTGTAGCATCCATGTTGGTATGTATTTTCACTGATGTTGCAAGCTGTGTCAGCAAGACACTGCAGCTTTCAACTTTTGTGTAGGTATTTGAACCTAAGCGTTGCAGGTTCTGTGACTTCACTTAGCAGAAATGAATAAAAGAACTTCTTGAACTAATAATTAGATTGAAAGCAAAAGCTCTGCAGTGAAAATTTTGTTTTGGGGCATTTTTTCTTAGAAGTGTTATTACCTTTTCCTTTCGTCAATAGCAACAATCAATGATGAAATGATGAATAAATTCAATTTAAATAACTCTGGTTAAGAGTTCAGGTGTTACCTATTTATGATCTATTGGAGTTGTATCAATAATTGAAACATATATCTGAGCTCTCGGTAATTTTTCTGCATTTTATTTTTGTAGTTAACATACCCAATGGTGAAAATCCTTCAATAACAATGGTCAAGGATGAAGAGCCTGACGATGAGCTGGAGGTTATCACAGTGAAGGTGGAGCCAATTGGCTGGCGTCACGAACCTCAGGTGCGTCACTTGGTTGCCTGCTCGTCTCTGGAATGCTTTAATTCAAATTCATTGGATCTTCACATTATTGTCGTTCATATACTGAAATTTTTCTTCTGCTCTAATGTATTTATATCTTCTTTTTATGCCCAGTTGTGTTTGTTTCATTGTTGCTCCTGCAATTTTTTGTTGCCCCATTAATGTTCACCATTAAAATTGGTAAAATCCTTGAGTGAATGTAGTCTTAATTAATTTTATACAAACTGAAAAAGAATATAAAAAGTGGATGCCCCGTATGATGTTCCCCATTTCGGTTTTGTTCCCAACCTAAAATTTCAATTTAGATTTTGAATAAGTTTTTTCCAATGTCTATAGAAAAATTGAAGGAAAAAACGTCTGAAAGGAAATGTCCCACTACAGCTGCAGTAAATTACGTCTGCTGTAGTGGCACTTTCTACTGACGGAGCTCAAGAGAAGGAAGTGTTGATAGATCAATCCCTGGACCTGGCCTTGGTGAACCTTTGAGCTTTAGTGAAACGCAGTGGCTCCCTGATAGGCCTTATGTGTTTGAACTTATATTTTACTAATGGATATTGATTCTCCTCTTTTTTTATTTACAAAATTATTTTCTTACCGGCAATTATTCTGGCATGAATGTTGTGAAAGAATGCAAAGGCAGAAATAATGCACCATTTTGGACCGTATAATGCGTTACAGTGAAGAAAAAATTAATTTTTCGTTTGTGTGATGAAGTTATTTGTTGGTGAGGGTACAAGTTTCTTGAGCTGTTGCTAGTTATTTCAACTGTGTTTTCATTTACAAAGCTCTAATGTGCATGGTATGTTTTGTTGTATTGTTTATCATATGAAATGATCTTCTTTATTTTGGATTTCTGGTTCAGAAGAATTATTTCACTTGAAACACTTATTGTTTGACATTTGACGAAGTAGTTGTGAGATTATGAAAAGATCATGTACAAAATATTTTCTTTATTGAGTCCTCCTCAGGGAACAACATTACAGCACCTTGGGAATTAACATCCCCTCAGGGGGATACAACTATTGTATCTATGGGAATTGGCGCTCCTAGGGGGACTATGTGTGGGCCTGAGCTAAAGGTTAGGTAGGCTTCCTTTTTGTTGTAATAAAATAGGTTTTTGTTTGTAACGGACCATCTTTTTTCGGTTCACTGCTGTCCTGTTTTTCAGCACCCACTACTGTCTTCTTCAACTTTTTTCTTGTTTCATGAACTTCTTTCCTAGTTTACTGTTTCTGTGCACTTTGTGCATAGATTCCGCGTTCCCTCAACTCCATACTAAATGGTGCCTTCCTCTTTCCTCTCTTGGAACATCTTTGTCGTGGTTAAGGGAGGCTAAAACTTTCTTATATAATAATAATAATAATAATGGGAATTAACATTCTCAGGATAAAAATGAAAGACTTTAAGCTGAAGTTTTAGGCCCATTTAGTTCATTTATTCTGCACCGTGTGCTTCACATTCTGGGCATATTATTTTTGTTCTTAACTTCTATTCTGTTTCATTTAATGTCTTCAAATTTTACTGTTCCGATGTGCGGGCGCGTGGACACATCTTATTCATGGCTTCTTTTTCCTTCCTCTTTCCAGAATTCAGTTGTTGCGGTTGAGAATGCTTGAAATATCTTACAATCTAATTTTATGTATAGTAAAGCTGAAAAGCATTCACTGATCATTTTATGTAAATGTTTTTTTGAGAAACTACAATTCATATACATTAGTCATGAATTTCATTTTTTACTGGTGAATTGCTGCATTATGTTGCTGAATCTTGAGTGGAAAGAAAATCTTTGTCAAAAATGTGGTTGTGCGTGATTTGCGCTTGGGTAACTGAGGGACTACCCGTGATCTTCATGTGAGAATAATTGATCAGCATAGAGATTTTGTCCTCTGAAAGTACTGCACTCAACTACTTGAGAACATGCTGTCCTATGGCCTGTTACTTAGTACTGTTTAACTAATGCTGTGGGGCAGAATATTTTTTAGAAGGTAAATTTTATCTCACATTCGTATATCAGCATTAAGTGCATCGAGTTGAAAAGGTAGGTTATAATTTTTAACAGCATCTTATGGTTATGGCCAGTCCGGGGATATAAACGTAGAAATTGTAAAGCATGAAGCGTTTGTTTCCAGCGGTCCACCCAAAGGGGGAGAAGGGAAGACTGATCCCTTAATTTATAAACAACACTTTCTTCTTGTGCAATAGAATTTTGAGTTTTAGAATCTTGTTCATTTTGAGATTAAACCTTAAAATCAGTCAATTTACTCCATATTAGATGGTGCCTTCCTCTCTTTGTATCGCATTTGTTGCTGCGGGTAGAGAGACTAAAACTAACGACTAATCAAATCTGATCCTATCTCAATTTCGTTTGGTCTTGATAGCTTTGATTAGTTGCACCGCGTTCGCAAAATAAACTCCCCGGGTTACAAAAGCAGTGCATCAGGGTGTGGTAGTGATACTATGTTATAGAGAAATGATATCCATCGCGATTAATTCGAATTTTCCCTGCTTGAAAGACCATGGATGATTTGGACCGAGACATTCACAACCTGCAGATGCTTCTACAAGCCAAGCTTCAAGAACGATCTCTGAAAAAGGTTTGTTTCTGGTTTTATAAGTTCACAATTTTTAAATCTAAAACAAAACATGCCATCATCGAAGTTTATCAAAAAGACTTTTTAGAACTTGAAGCCCCATGTTAATCACTGTTTACCATAGTCGGTGTACCAAAACTGTGAAGAATTGTGACGTTGTTACATGTGACGTATAAACTCTCGTATTAAGCATTGGAATAGTGTTATGTATACACTATTGAAAACTTGCTGACCTCGCAGATTGGTTATTCAAATTCGAAATTTTTAATAATTTGATTTCTCACGTATCTTTTACACATAAAAAGTAAAAATATAAGAGCTATCCATAAGCCACTTCTATATGAAATAAAATTAGTGTGCAATACATGCAGAAATAACTCTGGCAGTGACCACACTTTAACTATTTACAGCAGTCAGTATTATGCTCCTTGTATTAATTTTCGAAAGTCCTCTTATATGGTGAGTTTTGGGGAATATTTCATTGTCAACATTGTACAGCAAAATATTCAGTATTTAGAGGATAATATTTTTGTGGCATGAGTAATGAAGTTGTACTTCTCTGTTAGTTGAGTTCCCTAATTGTTGTCATGTTTCTATTTCGTTGATGTTTTCATATGGAGGCCGGTCTGCCGTTTAGCTCTCTTGTATTCATTGTATTTCTTACTCTATGAAGAATTTAATGTTTTTGAATATTTTCTAGAAGAAATGCTTACAAAAACTTTTCTATTACTTTGAGGACTGCATCAGTCCAGATGCTGGAGCAACTATTTTGAATCGCTAGAAATTTCAAATCGGCTATATTGTGAGGATGTCTGTAAAGGAAGACAAATGGTTTAAAGCTGAAAATGAGAATTCTATTGAGTAATAATTGAACGTGAACAAAGAATAGTCAATTGTTTGCAATTTTCTTTTTCATCAGGATGTGCAAAGCGAAGCTGTGCCGTGTTTGCAGAGCAGTACTTCTGGTAATACATTCATTCCACTTTTTGTCTAAAACATACAATTTTCATTTAACTTATGTTGCCAATACAGTTTTAGATGAATATTTGTAATTACAGAAGTAGTGTTGAACTGTATTATTCATTTAAAAATCAGATGGTTGACCCGTTTTCGTGCTTGCAAGCGTGCAATTTTTTCCAGGCAAGAATCATGAGAGATCAACCATCATTCACCTTGACAGCAATTCTTCAGTACGCACACCGAGCCACGAGATGATCGTGAGTGCGATATTGGGCGTGAATAACAATTGTCTTGAGAGACTGTAGTAGGCATGAAAATTCAAACTCTAGTCGCCTATAATTAATGTATCAGTTGTTCTGTTGGATCACATGATAATGCTAGCATTACAAATCAGGAGACAATGGTTCAGAACTAGCGTGAGTAACGCAGAAGTTGATTGCTCAAATGACACCATTATTTTATGAAAGTCAGTGCTTTAATTCTCACCTTTGCTATATTTTTTTAATACCCCTGAGAATAACATAAACCTCACTTTTCTAGACAACACACACCGAAAGCAATGGACAAAAAACTGGGACCGAATCCAACAACTCATTTGAAGCATGTAGAATAGCTGCACCCTCTACTGAAGCAACTGTTGAGCTGCCTTCTGCTACCTCTCATAATTTCAGGGTAGGAATTAAAATTAATACATGGATGTAGAGATTCGCAGATTATGCGAATAGCTGAACTCATATTAGTTATTTAAACGAATGAGCCGAATTTGATTTTTTGGAGCATTGGGAGCCGATGATCCAGGGGGACTATGTGAGGGCCTGAGCTGAAGTTTAGGTAGGCTTCCTTTTGTTGAAATAGAATAGGTTTTTGTTTTGTTGAGGACCATCTTTTTTCGGTTCACTGCTATCCTGTTTTTCAGCACCTACTACTTTCTTCTTCAACTTTTTCTTGTTTCATGAACTTCTTTCTTAGCTTCCTGTTTCTGTGCACCTTGTGCACAGATTCCGCGTTACCTCAACTCCATACTAAATGGTGCCTTCCTCTTTCCTCTCTTGGAACATCTTTGTCGTGGTTAAGGGAGGCTAAAACTTTCATATATAATAATAATAATAATAATAATGGGAGCCGATGATGTGTTGTGGTGCGATTGCGCGAGTTGGCACTTCGCAGACGCCGGGTGTATTGATCTATTGATTCCTGTTCGATATGGGTAAGCCGATTTAATTTTGTACCCTACCTGATGAAGGAAATTTAATGAGCTTAATCTAAGCTGATCCTTTCTACGTTGCAAGCCGCCCAGGGGGATACAACTATTGTATCTATGGGAATAAACACTCCCAGGGAAAAATATGAGGGCCCGAGCTGAGAATTTAAGGTAGGCTTTCTTTTTATTGAAATGAAGTGATTTTGTTATGTTAAGTACCTTTTTTTGCTTTATTGCTGTCCTGTTTTTCAGCACCTACTACTTTCTTCTTCAACTCTGATCTTGTTTCATGAACTTTTTTCTCAACTTACTGTTTCTATGCCCTTGCTGCGTAGATTCCGCGAGCCATTAACTCCATACTAAATGGTGCCTTTCCCCTTCCTCAATTTGGTTCGCATTTGTTGCTGCGGATAGGGGAGGCTTACACCAACTAATAATCTAATAATAATCTACGTTTCAAGCGCTCTTCTGCACTCTTGAGAATTAACAATGAGTGCCTGTGAAAGTAATCGGGAAACGGATTATTAATCTAGACCACAACATATAGTTCGGCAAGTTGACGTTTCATTTTAGAGCATTTATTCTTCTATCTAAATATCTGTACAAATTTTGAGGTTAGCTTTCTTCTTTTGTTCATGAGTATTTTCGCCTGAACAGTTTGATAAATAACATCAGTGTTCTAATTAAAAATGTAATTACTCCTTTTTCAGTTTGTTATATCACTTATGACATGTTGTTCAGCTCAAACTCTTTTAATTTACGTGACCTGTCTTGAAATTTGTTCGTTTATCAAGGGCTGCATTTATGTCTCTCAGTCGGACTCGGCTGAACGTTTGATCTATTCAACGACGTTTTGAAATGGATTTCCTCTGTATGATTAGGTCAGACTAGATTATGAGTTAGCACATTCCCTGTGTTTCCGGGGCTGTTAACGGTTGGTTTGGTCAGGTTGTTAGTAGCAGAATAGGGAAATCGATTTTCTAGGTTGAATAAATTTTATTTTTCATAATGAATATGAAAAATACAATTGAATGATAACATTTCACCTTATATGATGAGAATTATTTTTTTTTAAATGTCGCGAAACATAAAATGTCATGCATTTATACCGGTACCTAAACGTGCAATTCACTTGTTGGTACGCATGTGGCACAAAATGCAGGGAACGTGTTAGTTTAGGCTCTCACAGTTTACTTCTCACATTGCTGAACAAACTAAACACTCATAATATTTGCGTGACTACGCACTCTACCTGCGATCGGGAGCTATTGTTTTCACAAAGTTGAAAATTTACTGTATGAAAGAAAAGAAAAGAAAAAAAGAAAAAAACTTTATTTCCAATAGAGATTGTACAATATTACAATCATTGGTTTTTAAATATCTTAAAATTAATACACTTAGATGATACACACACACGAGTATTGAAAAACTCGTGTCACTAGTCGAAAATAAATGATTGAGGGCAATGTACTCCTAATCTTGCTTAATCTACATTTGACAATACATGTAATGATAATTATAAGAGATAACGCAAATTCATGGACGATGCATTTTCATTGTGGGGTGAAAAAACTTTTGACAGTTTACATGTACATGACATAAAACTTCGCAATTATTGATGCCAGGAAATAATATATGAATCGCTTGTTTCGGCAAATGTTCAAAAGTGTCATTTTAAGGAAGCATAAAAAAAAATATATATATATATAAATACAAATCCATATACATATATATACGTACATACATATATACATACATACATACACACACACATACAGATATATATATATATATATATATATATGTACGCATAAGCATGAGGACCAAGAAGATTATAAGTTTTGTATTTCTAATTCAACAATTTTAACATAACGGTCGTAAGTTAATAAGCATTTTATTTAAATATAAATGGATGATCGTACAACAAATGTATAGTTGGTACATGAATGCTTTGCAATAATAAAGAGATGACGAGTTAGGTAATGTTACAAGTTGAGAGTGAACAGAAAATGACCATTATCTCTAGTAAAATGCTAGTTGTCAGTTTAGTACACACATATGTGCACACATACATGTAAATATATACACATATATGTACACATAAAAAAGAAAAAAAATGGTTTATTTCCAATAGAGAGGGTACAAAAGTACCATCATTGGTTTTTAAAATATCTTAAAATTAATACACTTAGATGATACACACACACGAGTAATGAAAAACTCGTGTCACAAGTCAAAAGAAATGATTGAGGGCAATGAACCCCTTAATCTAGCTTAATCTACATCTGATAATACATGTAATGAAAATTGTAAGAGATAACACAATTTCATGGACGATGCATTTTCATTGTGGGGTGAAAACACTTTTGACAGTTTACATGTACATGGCATAAGACTTCGCAATTCTTGACGCCAGGAAATAATATATGAAATCGCTTGTTTCGGTCAATGTTTACAAATGTCATTTTGAGGAAGCATAAAAAAAAGAAAAATATATATAAATATATACCCACATACACACATATGTACATATACATATGCATGTGTGTATATATCCATACACACACTCACACACATACACACACACACATATATATATACACGCGTTTTACGGCCATGTGTGTGCCTAGGTTACGAAAAACACCGGTTTCGTTAACATGGACACACACGTGTGTACATATAAGCAAGAGGACCAAGAAGATTATAGGTTTTGCATTTCTGATTCAACAATTTTAACATAACGGTCATTAGTTAACAAGCATTTTATTTAAATATAAATGGATGATCGCACAACAAATGTATAGTTTTTACATGAATGCTTTACAATACTAAAGATATGACGAGTTAGGTAATGTTACAAGTTGAGAGTGCACTGAAAAAAAAAAGTTCTTCTTCAACTTTTTCTTGTTTCATGAACTTCTTTCTTAGCTTTCTGTTTCTGTGCCCTTTCTGCATAGATTCCACGTTCCCTTTAACTCCATACTAAATGGTGCCTTCTTCCTTCCTCTCTTTACATCTCATTGTTGAGGATAGGGAGGCTTAAACTAACTAATAAACTAATAAACTAAACTGAAAAAAAGACCATTATCTCTAGTAAAATGCTAGTTGTCAGTCTAGTACACACATATATGCACGTATACATGTAAATATTTACACATACACATGCACACATATACCCACGCACATATTTACACCTGACTCGTAAGCATACGCAAATGCATTTCTATACATCGAGGCAATACATACGCATTCTACAGAGTGTCATACGCATAGCGTGGACACGTACACATTTACACAAGTAAGCATGTGCGCAAATATCAGCGTAAACTAGTCAGTATAAATCAGAATTCCAATCGAGGGAAACGGAGAAAATATCTTTTATTATAGCATGAATTATATAAATTTTCGTACTAAAAATAGTGGCACAAAACAGTCTACTTAAGTCAGAAACATGAAAACGATTGTGGGACGTGAATAAGAAAGAAAACCTCAATGTCCTATAATGGTTTCATATTAGAAAAAAAATCACATTATCTTTGAAATATGGCGCAAATTGTCGTCAATTGATAAACAAACATAGGTATCACATTATTATAAGCATATAACTATAGGCCGAATAAGTATATTACTGCAGTATAAATGGATGATCACACAACGAATTTATTTTTTTTTACATGGATGCTTTACAATTTCATATTAGAAAAAATACATTATCTTTGTAATATGGTGCAGAATGTCTGTAATTGATCAACACACACACACATAGGTACCATGACGGTCTAGTTTGATGCTTGCACAGAAACGGAGAGGAATGACATCAAATGCACCTTCGACTGGTTCATCTACTCTAGTGCACACAGTTGTACGTGCACATATACACACCCATATGCGCACATACACCTATATACGTACACACATATACAAGTAAGCATGTTTGCAAATGACAACGTATTTGCAAACATGCTTACTGAGAGGTGAAGTCATTGTAATTTCCATTGTTCCTCCCTCTCACCTCCTCAATATGGTCTGCTTTAGTTAAAAAAAAGGACAAAATGATTTGCCTACCTGCTTTATATTATATTGATAAGAAATAGCCCGAATCGATTGATTATAGCGTTTATATTTCATGACAGAGAGTGACGTGCCCAGTGTGCTACAAATCTGTGAGGTCGATCTCTAAGCACATGAAGACCAAACTGCCGGGGCACAGGTGGCCTCGCGAAAAGGCCAAACATGCTGCGTGCATCCTGGGACTGCGGAAAACGAGGAAAAGAAAAGAAACCACATACGTCAGAAAAGCAAAAAAATGTCCGGTTAAGAACTGCTTCGCCTTAGTTGCCCGACTGGACTTACACATGAAAATATGCCACCCGATTTTACTGCCGACCAAAGCCTTGAAAAAACCGGCGATGGTCATCGATCTCTTTAAAGCGTGGGTAATGACGTCCGACAGGGGCTGCCTTGCTCCTAGAACATCCGCGCGCCAAGGGGAGCAGATTCGTCGCTTAGTAACTATGTTAAAAGTTGACTCGTGCGTCGATGTGTTTGATGACAAAGTAAAGTTGATCGAGCGGCTAACCAAGATCAACATGAGCAAAAACTGGAGCTGCAACACGGTAAAATCTTATTTATTTTCATTAAAGTCCTTTGGGAAATTTTTACGCAGTGAGACATTCGCGGAATACTACAAAAAGCATTCCAAAGATTTCTCCCAAAATTTGAAATCAATTCAGTCAAATTGCTCAGACGTCAGTGAATCCATCTCTAGATGGGCTAAAGAATTCACTAAGAAAGGCAAGGTGGGCGAAGCGGGACCGAGCGGAAGCACCGCAACCTCATCACTGCCGAACTAACACGCTCTTTTATTTGCGGTAAACTATACGACGAAGTGAGAAAACTGAAGAAACTTTTGCTTTACAATCAGATCAGTTCTGAGGGTCTCACGAGCTACCATTATGAATTAGTCCGAGATTATCTAATTCTAGACATTTTTCTGTCCAACGCTCATCGTAATGATGTAGTAGCCGAGCTGACTGTTGACGGATACAAAAACTCACGACTGCGTGGAGGAAAAACTACCATTGATGTTGAGAAGGAAAAGGCTTCAGGCAACTATTAGTCACTTTTTTTAGTCCTAGGTACAAGACTGGCATACTTGATCGTTTTCTTTGAAAAAATACGTCCCTTGATTGTATTGGATCATCCAGAGCACTTCTTTGTGACGAGGAATGGAACAGGATTGACTACAGGTTAAGTGGACTCCGCTGTCAGGGAAAATCAACTAAAACCCGCGTCTTTTTACAAGCTTCTTATGACTGTTCTGCTACCACAACTTTAATGGCGCGTTTCAGGCAGAACTGCAGCGCTGCTCTACAGGCGTTTCAATTTAGAAGAGAAGGCAGTGGTTTGGCATGGGACCACATCATCAGACAATAGCCTTCCGGAAAACTGTGACTTCTCTCAATGAGAAGATGATGGCAGTGAGTACGATAATGACCCTGAATTTACCATTAGTTCAGAAGCTTCTGATGTATAGCAGCAATCGACGGGTAAAGATGAACCTTCAAATTTGCAGAATTCATTGGACGATAATTCTCGAGAACCAACTGTTGCGGAGTCGCCTACTACAGCACCTGAACTTTTGAAGCAACCATTTGTTGATGTCAACCAGCAGCACCACATGTTCGTAGAATCTAATGTAAAACGGCTACAATCTCTTGATATCTTTACTGACGGTAGTAACAGGGAAGATTTGTAAACTGGTGTCAAACAATTCAAAGTTTTTTCAGTTGAAGACGATCAAGAAACCAAAACCCTTTTCCGAGATTTGACTTCACTTGGAGAATCAGTTACACAGGCAATCGTCCAGGGAGGGTTAGAAAATAAACAGCCATTTTTGAAACGAAAATATACTCCGACTCAAATTTTAGATAAAGTTCGTTACCTGAAGAAAAGCTTTCAAAAATAGTTTAGTGGTTCAAAATTTATTTCAACATGTGTGTTTGCTACTGTATTATTTTTCAGTTTAGTTGTTAGGATTGGAATCCTAATTTTTATTGAATATTGTATTGAACTCTTTGACCAAGTTCAGTGGTGATCAAGCTTTGTGTATTTGTTGTGAGGCTCTATTTTGAGATGTGATTTCCACCGCTGCAGATCAGTAGTTATGACATAGCTGCCACAAGTTGTGATGATCTATTTTGAGATGTGATTTCCACCGCTGCAAATCAGTAGTTATGGCATCGCTGCCACAGTTGTGAGGCTCTATTTTGAGATGTGATTTCCACCGCTGCAAATCAGTAGTTATGGCATCGCTGCCACAGTTGTGAGGCTCTATTTTGAGATGTGATTTCCACCGCTGCAGATCAGTAGTTATGGCATCGCTGCCACAGTTGTGAGGCTCTATTTTGAGATGTGATTTCCACCGCTGCAGATCAGTAGTTATGGCATCGCTGCCACAGTTGTGAGGCTCTATTTTGAGATGTGATTTCCACCGCTGCAGATCAGTAGTTATGGCATCGCTGCCACAGTTGTGAGGCTCTATTTTGAGATGTGATTTCCATTGCATTGATATTATCAGGTTGTGCTCCCCTGAGGACTCCGCATTCGCTGTTATATTTTAACTGTCGTGACATTTGGTTATGTCACATTATTATATTTTGTTAAATAAAATGGACGTGACTTTCCAGCCTTCTCGTCATATTAACAGGTTTATAGCTACGCTGCCACCAACTCCCTAAGGAGTAGACAATCGAATAATTATTATGATATCGATAAACGAATGGTAACGAGTCTTCATGCCTGTCTCTCACTCTTCAAAACGTAGGTATTAACACACTTGGAATCATGACGGAAATTTACTTATAAAGAATTGAAATAATACATGACAATTCGGTACTAGCGAGAGTTATTTCCGACTCATATTAATATTGATGCGAAACATCGCTAGCTTTCCTAAATCCATTTAAAGACCTGTGGGAAATTAATTGAGTCAATTAGGTTGAACTGGAAAAACAAGAGGAACTCCGCTTTTGATGTGGAAGCGGCACGCTGTCAGTTTTGGGGAGCGCTTTGGATGCAAATGTTCGTAGATACCCGGCGCTTTAATACGGAAATGATATGAGGAGGAACATGGCGTCCTGCTGCCATATGATTCGTATAGTTTACGAATTTCGATACAGTAAGTTTGGTTATAGATTTCACCGCCGACACCACAAGAGGGTGTGGCTCAAGAGTAGAAACGACACAATTGGAGGGCAAATATGCAGAGTGTCTTAACACAAAAATTTTTAAGACACTCAAGTTAGAGGCGTGGTGTTCATTGCCGAGTTGCCAAACTGGCTTTTCCTAGCTAACTTACTGACTAAGAAATGAACTATGCCGCTGTCTTTTTTTCTTATCTACGCCGCCATGAGGCGAAATAATCACTTAATCCATTCTGCCAGTTTTGACGTCAGATTTGTGGGTTAGGGCACTCAGCATATTTGCCCTCCAATTATAACTTTGATGGCGTCTCGCATCTGACTCAGTAAGCGTGGTAAAGAGTAAAATTGATGGCGTCTCGCGTCTGACCCGGCAAGCATGGTAAAGGGTATAATAGCCTGCGCCTAAATGGGCGAGGGCTAAACGCACTTCTGGCTTAGATCAAGTGATTGAGTATACAAATGCAACCAATCTATTTGAAAACTTATACATTTTACCATTCAGTCGAGGTATGCGCCTGAAAACAACAGTTAACATAAATATTCCGCCTACTGTAAATCAAAGCAAAACGTTCTGCGATAATCGGATTGATACCATCAGCAGAAATAAACAATTTATTAAAAAGTAGCAGAGAGTGCGATGATGCTTTCAGTTGACATCAACGAGAGAAACAAATTTGCCACTCGGAAAGGACCGTAATTCAAAGATGTGAAGTTTAAAATGTTCAAGGGAGGTGCTGCGCTCAACTTTCAATATGTTGGCAATTCAAATGTTCGTGGTATTGTGCAATTTTATTCCTGATGTTTAACTAGAATACTAACCGAGTCAGCGGATAATTTCGGATCTTTTCCAGATAAGCCCCACCACTAATGCAGCACATAAGTTCACCCATTTGTAGCTTTCGCAATAATGAACATATCGACTTGAAATTATTCTCAAACGAAAGACTAAAGCATTCTTTCATTGATAGAATGAATGTTTTCATCTTTTGTTTTAATCTTTCGTTTTTGGCAGTATAAGTGATGAACGCATAATGTGGCCGGGCGCACTGCGTTGATTCCTAGGGGGTTTTAGCTTTGGTAAGGCGCCCGGCCATAAATGGGTGGGCAACCAAACTCCTGCAGGGTTTTGCTGCCTGATGAGTTCGGATGATGCGTGGTGAGTTGAATGGTCATACTAATATCAGGCGGAATTGGGACTGTTGTTATATTGGGATAATATGACAATTATAACCGAATTCATGGTGGCTGTTGCCATGTTCTGTAATGACGGTCTTGATGGTCACAGCTATAACGATTACATAGTTGTCTTTGCTGTGGTGATGTGAGGGTTGGTGTTGAAGTTGTCAGACTTTTGGTGCGGTGTGGTCTTGGTTACTAAGTCACTAACGGGCCTATGCTTGTTGCCACTTGGGCAACTTATGTTTGCAACATTGAAGTGCTGTAACCTAGTCAACAGTCAGTGTAACAATCCTCCGCTTATATGTGCAACCTCGTAAATGAAACCTCCCCGAAATAAGTGTCAAAACCAGTACCTGGATCACGACTTGTACAGTGTAACAGTAATTTTCTTAAATCCTGGAAAACTCGCATTGGTGTGTTGTGACCGGCAAATTCGTTAAAGCGACAGCTAAATAGCCAATGAACGAAGCTTGGGTTGAATGAGTTTATTATTATTTAGCCTTTTAGAAACCTCTTTCCGTATTTCAACATAGTTCTTTCATTTTTAGGAGAGAAGGATTATTTGTCCACCAAACTACTTCGTATTTCACCTTTCAAAAACATCAAGTTTGAGAAATTAAGTTCGTTTAATTACGAGGTAGCACGGATACGAGTTAGTTGAGTTACCCTACAGCAGCAAATCGTAAGCTGGTTGGCGGCTGCGCGAGAGCAGAGACTGCAACTCATTCCTTGGTGGTTAGATAAAATTTACGTTGCCTTTTTTCCGATGCTAAAATGAAGTTCATCTCGCTTTTGATTACGGAAATTAGGGAAATCAAGTCTTATGAATCACTTGCAAAAATTTACACGAATTGAGTTTATGTTGCATTATTTTTTGATGTGATTTGTGTATTATCATAGTTATGCACCTTCAATCCTGACTGACGTAACGATGGGTCTTTATATATCACTAACTTTATTGTTTTCAATACTTCACGTATTGAAAAAAATTTTGATGGCAGGACAATAAGAATCGTTGACTTTTTATATACACTGATAAGAAAATTATTCCTAACTTTTGGTTTACATAATAAGTTTTTGAATGTGTTTACCAGCCATTGTCGATGGAGAATTGTCACTCACCATTTAAGTTGTCAATTCAGATAAATTTTGGAGCCGAGACCTGGCGTAGGAATTGATAACGTTGTCAACACCTCGACGTGATAGCTATTATCGATTGAGAGGTAGCAATGTAGAAATTGTTGAACGATATGGCAACATTGCACCAATAATTTTAAAAAATTGTCTTAATGATAATTCACAAACTCAAACTTTCACGTGCAATATATGACGATATTATTCATGAATAATTTTCCTAAATAGAACACCATGTATAGTAACACTGCTTCACGATAACAACGAAAATTGTTTTAAATTCATAGAGAAATATTCTTCAACGTACAATGGATGAATAAAACACAGCAGTGCAAGCCACGACATAAGGCAGCATAAAATTACGTTTTACGCGAACGCGAAGAAAATAAGAACTCTTTTACAAATCGTCACGATTTTGTGGTGCATGCGACCCAGAACTCACTCCCCTCTGGCAACAACACGTCCGGGGTAACTCCGCACGAAATTGTACGGCTTCGTTATTGGACGTACATCGTTTACAGAATTTCGCTTACTAATAACCTCTGGGCTTAAATTCAGCGTGTTCTTTTTAGGTTGTCTTTTTGCATCATAATTCAGAAACTGAGGGACTTTATGCCTCCTTCTTCATTATTGACTGCTTTGGGGGACATTATTAAAAATAAAGCTGCATATTGTTGAAATGTTAAAGAAAATTTCAGGTGGTAAGGAAACTGTAATTCGAGTTAAAGGCAGTCCAATCACTTACGAATGAATTTTTGAACCACGCGACTTTAATTAGATAGTTGGGTACATCAACTGAATTAAATCGCAAAGGTAAGGCAGGTAAGCAATAGAATAAATTTGGTTAGGGTGCGCTAATTTATGTCTTAACATTAGATGCACTCAATTTCACTCAAAATTATAGATAATAATTTCACTCTCAAAATTGTGAATTTATATTACTGCAGAATTGCACTTTGTGATGGGACGTTGTGACCGCTGCTGATGCATAACAAGGAACTGATTTATAAATGCATTACCGTGAAATCTATCATGAGATCATGTAACAATTGACGGACATGATTATGAAAAAATTATAAAATACCGCACAAAACTTTATTTTAAATGATATCATCGCAAAATAACGAAATAAAATACAAAATTTATTAATATTGGAAGTATTCAGAAAATTTCGTATTTCATGTAGTAAATAAGAGGCGCACTCGGCGGCACAAGGAAAGAAGATTCTTAAATGCATTAACCTAGTAATAAAATTTAAAACTGCGAATGCGGTTAGATGAGCGATTTAACGAAACGTACGTGATCGAGTTCTCTACGTTACTTCAACGCACTTGATAAGAGTTGTTAGCACGATTCTAGAGCACAATCAGCTCGTTGATTAATCAAGAATGACGAACTGAAATGGCATACAGAATAAGAACGTAGTACGCGCCTTAATACGCTGAGTAAGTCTCTTGGACTCGGGAGAACATTCATAACGTGGGAGCTAATAAGAGACGCATGCCAGGAATTATTCAGGAACAATAGAATTCAAGAAGCGAGTTCGCATTACTTCTCTCCTGAAGACACTTGGAAATGGTCTCACATGAGTAAGACATCTCCCATTCACAAGCCCAGCTCGTTCACTGCACGAACACCGTTCCATATATCTAACAAATGCTACTGACTTTACTATGATGAGTACCGTATCGCAAAAATGAATCTCTTGCTGTTCAGGGAATATTAAATCTATCGTTAACCGCTGTGCTCGCGGTGGCACAGCGGTTAAGGGATCGGACTTGTATGTTGGAGTCGCGGGTTCATATCCCGGCGCTGGCGCTGCGATTTTCCCCGTTGGGTATAAGGGAAAGCTCAAGCACAATACCTCACTCGACCCAGGTGTCGGAAATGGGTACCGGCTTTACGGGGGAACCGTCATGGTGTCCTATATATAGTGTTAGTTATAAGACATTTGAAAAACCAATGCTTAAGATCATTTGTATCAGTCTTGATTGGAAATAAAGCATCCCAAAGATGCAGATGTTTGCTTTTTTTTGCTTTACTTATCGATACGTTCTTTTGGTATCCAAGTTACCACATCCATTCAAGTTAATGAATGCAGTAAATTTAATTTTACTCACCACAAGCGTTGAAGAGTCAAGGAAAGTAGGCTTTAGTGAACTGAAGTTCGGCGCTACGTTGGGCAGACAGGACCATCTCATGTGCGTTGCTGTGGAACAAATTAACTTCTGCGTACAAGCTTTCAGTCACAGGAAGAGTTGATGCCAAATACGGTTCGTCATTTTGGGCTATTTAAAATATATAATTTTAGAAATAACTGCTGAAATAGAATTGAAACGTTCTTCATGGTTATTCGTCTTTACTTTAATGTCCATTATAGTGATTGTATGTGTTTATTAAAACAGTCCATTTTGTATTAAAAATCGGGATTTTCATGTCATGTACACTGGGATACACATGTGTTAACACTTGATAACTACACAACAAATTTAAAGTTAACACTACGCATTTTGACTGAACTATCAGCCAAAATGTCGACTTCTTACCGCTTTTAATGTTGTGGTTTGTCTCCTATTTTCAGTGACAGAGCAGTGCGCGTGCATACTTGGATTGTAAAGTCTGGTGTCATAAGCTGCTCTCCAAATCTATACTATAATAAGAGCCGCGTCCGTCCGTCCGTCCGAAGCCAGCCAGAAGAGTGTGATGAGCGTATCTGGGATACGGGCTCGGCCTCATCAACTCTCAAGAGATTTAATTTTTTATTTCTTTCGGCCTTTCTTTCATATCGCCTTCTTTCTCATTTTAAATAAAGGGGGATGGACTAGTCTATACTATAATAAGGGCCGCGTCCGTCCGTCCGTCGGTCGGTCTGTCCGAAGCCAGCCTGCAGTGTGTGATGAGCGTATCTATGATACAAGCTCCAGTCCTATATATTTTGACGGGCCGTGTTCACGCGGCCTCATCAACTCTCGAGAGATTGTATTTTTTAATTTCTTACGGCCTCTCTTTCATTTCGCCCTCTTTTTTATTTCAAATAAAGGGGGGGGGTGGACTAGTTGTGATAATTTCTCATCGTATTTGCTAACGAATAGTCCAATCCAATCATTGAAACGATGCCAGTAACTTCCGCCTCCCTACTCCTATACTAGGGTTAAGATTGTGCTACAACAGCTTATTCTCAAACATTTAAATAAAACAATCATTTTTCCTCTGTACAAAGTATCGTAGCTTGTGTTTCTTTTGAATCAAAATATACCGTCGCCAGTGTGATGTTCTCATTTTTTCAATTTCATGTCATGAGTTGCGTGATTTTTTCCCATGTTTTTCAACGTTGGAGGCAATCAACAGGACAGCTTATGACACACCGCAGACTTATGTCTTTGTTTACGTACGAAAAGTTAGTTAAAAATCAATAATTCTCTCACATAATTTACTCCTTTCATGCAAAATATTTCGTGGCTCATTAAGTATGAGACGCAATAATTTTCCACATTGCTATCTTCAGGCTCAAAACAGTGGCTCGTAACTGCAAACTGATGTTTGACATTGAACCTTTTGATGCTAATCTTCTTTCAGGAGTCCACAAGGCCTGTCTACAGCTGAGGTAACCTGCCAGTGTCTCCCCTGCATGGGCTGCTAGTCCCCATAGCACAAGGTAGACAAACGTGCCTAATTTAAACCCAATGCTTATTCTGTAATTTCTTGCGAGTTATATAAGTGCTGAAAACGGTATTTTTCGAAAATTAAATTATAGTCGTTTTCTCCCGTTCTAAAAATTGGATAACGTACAGCAAAATATCTCGAATAATTATGGTTTGTTAAAGGAATTATTCACATATTTAGGCTCAAACTAAAGTTCACATGACATTTTATTTATGATTGGTACGAACTCTTTCTAATTTCTAACGCGTCACAAGAGAATAAGTCGCATCATCTCTCTTATTTGAACAGCGAGCAATTAATTCACATATTTTACTGAAGAATCTGAATGAAAATTTGTATTATGAAATCAATCGTAACGGAAGTCTCTGTTAGTTCGAGGAAGGTATCCATCCCAGTGAAGGTCAGAAATCAAAACTCACATGTCGCGTTAACTTCAAGTTTGCGCTGAGTGAACGCTGAATAACGGCAGTGTATGAGTTAATGAGCCTGAGTAATATTCACCTCATTTGACGTTACTTGAATGATATTTGTGTGCTCTAATCCTGCTGATTCTTTTCTTACGCTCCGACATCCTCACACACCCGAGTGGCGACGACTACCTTAGTCAGCTGTTCGGTAAAACCTTCATAATTACACAGTAAGCCGTATAGATGGCTGCAAAATTACTTTATTCAATATTTAACGTCTCGCAGTCTGAAACTTGCAGTCAGTGTCATTTTTAGGTTGTTAGTTATATCAAAATATGTAACTATCTTTAGTTCTGAACTTGAGGCTGGTTTCAAAATTCATTTCCCAATTTTCGAACAGGATATTTATTTCACACTGGAAAAACGATAACAATCTTGTTTTATGAGTTAATTGGTCTACCTTTGAATATCTATGAACTCGAAGGATGACTAATGTAAAATACATATGCATATACCCCAAGTAACCTGGGATGAGGAAAAACGTACCTGCATACCGCAAAGAACTATTCAAACTCAATATAAATTACCTGCATCGATGACGGTAACGTAGAGTTCCTGAGACTGGAATTTGAGAGTTTATTTTTCTACGCTTAAAATGAACATTTTACTATTAAAGATAAATTCACTGAACTAGCGGCTTGCTAAAATACTTTGCATAAAATATCACATATAATTTCACGTTGAACAATAACTTTTCTAAGTAGATAAAAAAAAGTGCATAGCTTGCACAAACAGTCAGTTGTTGAATTCTAAATTTGTTTATTCCAAATTTTTTCTTCTATCAGCTGCAGATGTATGATAATTTCCACTGGCCTTCTCTGATGGAACTGCTCCAATAAGTGTTGCTCTCCATGATATTACTTTCGGAGGGAAACAACTATTGCAACCTTAGGAATGCACTATCCTAGGGGAAAATGTGAGGTCCCTATGCCGAAATGGAATAATTTGCTTGTTGTTAAGGACCATCTTTTTTCTATTGACTGCTGTCCTGATTTTTAGAATAAATTTTTTTTTCAATTCCTCTCTTGTTTCATGAACTTATTTCTCATATCACTTTTTCTAAGCACAACTGGTCGTTTGTGGGAAGGCAATTTGTGCATAAATTCCCTGTTTCTTCAATTTCACATTATATTTTGCCTCCCCAATTCTTCTCTTCAGTACACCTTTGCTGTGGTTAGGTACGCTAAAGCCTGTTTTAATGGTATGCATTCTATCGCAGGCTCACGTGCATACGCCTCATGTGGCACCTCACAAGAGCCATGAGCGTTTACACTAGACGTTAAGCGTGAGCACCGTGGTGTACGCTGCTCAATTTCTCAAAACCAGTCAGTGCGTCAATAACAGCTATTAGAGGTGGATTGCCGTCGCTTGTCTTAATATTGTTGCTGCATCGTAGGCTATGTTAGCTTTTTTTATTTCCAGGGGTGAAATGTTAATATTTAAGTTCATTTTCATTAAAATGTTATTGAAAGCAGCCTCCTTCATGTTACAACCCTTATATTGGCTGCTTTTAGCCCAGCAAATGCATTCATGGGCTCTGTACATTTAAATTAATTGCAACGTAGCTACTCGTGGCCAAGTTGCGTCAGTCATTGAGCAAATGGCTATGCCTCTACTCATGACAACTACCTGCACATTGACCATGGACAGAGTTGCAATTTCCAAGGCTCTCGTGAGTCGCGCCTCACGAATCCGATAAGAGTGAATAGGGAACTTTGTATACACACACACACTCACACAAATATGAGCCTCAGTGATGAGCCCCGTATACACGTGTCGCGCCTCACGGCCAAAATGTCCTCTAATGTAAACGGCCCTCAACACTAAATAATCTAATCTAGCCTCCCGGATATGTGGTTGTGTGTGAGTTTAGCTTTGCCGATAGTGGACAACTTCATATATTAGATTGTACAAGTTTCTTCACGAATGTAGTAAAGAAAAGCATCAATGTTTGCAACAAAATGGGTCATCAATATCGATAAAATACTGTTGAACATCCCGTGTTGGGACTTTGTTTGACCACACGTTACACTTCACAGCTTCACTTCACTAACTGCATAAATTATAGTAGAAGTTGATTAGGTCAATGGCCCATAAAAAATGTAACAACGTTACTCTATATTAAATGAAAACAAATTTAAAATATACGCAACAATCTAACTCAATGATGCAACCCTTTATATCACCCAACCAAAATTTAACCACCAGTAAATTTTCATAACAACACTAAAAACCCTACACGAGAACAAAGCTAGTCACAAATTAGTGATGCCTGTGACAATGTAGAGTAACTCCACCTAGGACAACAGCAGGTGCAGAGTTGCTGTACGGATCAGGAAGTGTTGGCTGGATAGGCCCGACAGATTTGTGCAATTATGTCGAGGTTAGGCAGGGTTGTATATAGGAGTTGCGTCAGGCCAGTCATGATAGCCAAGCAGCTTCTCGGGCAAAACCACTGCTTAACAAGAGAGACGTCAGCCAAGTCGGAGTATTGTTGGCTCGCGGCACCCATTTTCCCCAGCCCTTCCTCTTGTATGGTTTAGTTTTGCAGTGTTTGACTGAGTGCGTGATTGTGCAAAGTTAAGTGCCTCTTCATTATTTAGTACATGATTATAGCAGGTATTAAGCCGCAATGACTTCATTCTTAATGACGAGTTCACGGCTCCAAGAGTGGGGAACCTTGCCCCATCTGTGTGAACCTACGTCATCTGTTTCATTAAATATTAATCTTTAACTATTATCTGTCAAATTACTATTGGGCCTCTGCCCTTTCCTACTCTGATTGAACTTTACTGTAATCGCTACATCACCATTTCTCGCATCCATTAGCAGTCGATCCGCACACTATATCCTCCGTTGTGCGGATTGTGTATTCAATCTTATCTTCAGGTGCGTTGCTGTGCTGGTATATTTATTGTTGATTAAACTCATCTCATTGTTAACATTAGCTTTGATTTTTGCTTCTTTTCTCACCAAACGTTTACTTTGCAGTGTGTCGCACTGACCTGCCCTGAGCTGTACGTGCTGCCCGCTTCACGCCCAGCGATAGAATTTAGCTGTCTTCTGTGGGGCTACTGTGATTGAATCAGGTAACTCGTTAATTGTCAACTTAGATATTTACTCATGTATGTTGAATAGTACATACTGCTAGATAAAATTCCTTCTCTCTAATTATATGCTTATTTTGCTCATCTTTGTATATGCATCCCTGAGGGGACTGTGGACTTCCAGGAACGCGGTTGGTGTTCCTTGCGCATGCATGAGTGACCCCTGCCGTGACGTGATTGAACTAGTTTTGTCTAAAGCTTCACGGAAAAGGTAATGGTTTTCGTTCACTGCCATCAAAAAATTTTTTTAATACCTAAAGTGTAGAAAACACATCATAACTAATGATATTTAGATATCATCCGTATAGGTGTAAACACAAATTAAATCCGTATGATATTACACGGAACACAATTTAAAACGAAATCCCAACATAACTTCATTGCCTGGTGAGTATTTTTTAAAGCGATGAAAAAACTCCATTTCCATAATATCCGAAAAAGTCTTTACGTGAACTTATGCATCTGTTACAAAACATGTGCGCACCTGTACGACGTCCATCACATACCGAGGACTACGTCACCAGATGAAGATCAATAGGGGTTCTTCAACTGAAAATAAATTAATTGTACTTTGTCAATCAAAAGGAGAATGTATTTATGATTGAAATTAAATAACAAACTGGTCGAAACGAAATGAGTGGACGCAACAAAACCGCTGGTAAAATGAGTTAATCTGCTTCCAACTTTACTGAACGGTGCCAACCAATGATATGTTCGGCAAATGTGACCTAGTCACTTTAGGAGCAATGTAGCGAACATTGTGCAACATTTGACGGGATGTTACACTCCAAACGTTCAATCACCTGCACTTTATCAATGACAAAACTCATTGGTATATAATACATTTTACGTATATGCAAAACAAAGGATCCTGGTGTATAAATAGTTTTTTCGCTTTCTGTTTGCATATGTATATATGTATAATTATATTTCAATGAATATGTATAATCCTCTATATAAATTTTTTACCATTTCATTCATCGTTACCATAAGCGATGAATTTTGAATTTTCTAACAAATCTAATACTTGATTGAACATCTCGATGACCAATTTTTTAACTGTATTTCTTACAAAAATAATTTAGGCAAGGTCCAAATCTGCATGTTGAATTTAATTTTGGCTTCTCGACATCTGCAATTTTATTTTTTACCTAGATGTTTTTAATTTCGCTTTTCTATATATCTCCATCTTTTATAATTTCATTTTTATTCCGATATTTTTGAATGTTGTTCTTCCAAAATTTTGAAGAAAAAACGTACTCTTTAGTGCACACTTATTTTGAAATATGAAGTGAGGTTTTAACGGTTTCAAGGAATAATTGTTAAATAAAATAAGTGGCCCTTGGGCACGTTAAAGTTTTTAAGGTTAAGTGGCCCTTGGGCACGGTAAAGTTTAAGGTTAAGTGGCCCTTGGGCACGTTAAAGTTTAAGGTTAAGGTTAATACGCCATCAAGGCAAAACCTTGATAGCCCACCAACGGGCTTTACTAGAACTAATCACTGGACTGGTCAGGAGCACGAACATGCATTACGTAAATAATCAAAATGAAATAATAACGGCACCGTTTAAACTAAAATGTAAGCGAAAGAAAGGAAAAGGAACAAAATAATAGAGGAGCACAACGGCACTTGCTGCCGAGATCTCTCTCACTGCCTTGTCTTGTCTTGTTTTTGGTGGTTATTGGAGCTTCGAAGGCTGGTCCATGTAGCTCCACGTCAGAAGGGAGGTTTTCTTCTTGTTCTGGGCACTGTCTGTAGTAAAGAATAGGGATGCTTTAATGGAGTGTCCTTTGAATGTGGTTTGCAGTCATATGTTTCAGTAATTTCAGAGTTTATATCGCTCATAAAATTCATACGTTTTACAGAAGGGCTATTCAAGTGCACAAATTTATTTTGATTGACCCATGTTATATTTATGTCTACAGCATGTCCTACAACTAGCCTCACATGAGTGTCCCAAGTTATGGGAAGGTCCAGCCTGGGCGGCACAGCCTGGAGCTTCAGCTG
The DNA here is from genome assembly GCA_030386875.1 of Morinoia aosen. Taxonomy (NCBI): domain Eukaryota; kingdom Metazoa; phylum Arthropoda; class Malacostraca; order Amphipoda; family Talitridae; genus Morinoia; species Morinoia aosen. Next base: position 40,144,466 of record CM059580.1, read on the forward strand.
CCAGTGTCAGCAGAATAAAGTGAAATACCCATATTAGGGTTTATCAATATAGAACTCCTGTGGGCGGTTCTCTGAGGGAGTAAAGGTGAGTTTGGGTCATGAGGGGTTTAGTGGCAATATACTTTGTACAATGATTAGTATTAAGATCCAAGAACTCATGTGTACGCAGAACATCACCACTGTGCCTCAGTGAAGCACACTTAATGGTGCGGGAGGGATAAGATGATAGTGAACGCTGGTGTTAGCATGCCCACAGTTGTTAGGTTGTTCTACATAGGGTTAGATCATATCATGGTTTAGATCTATAGAGCATGGATTTTACCACAGTCTACCAAGTATCTGGAGACAGCTTTAATTATCTGGGCTTGCACTGGACTTGGGAAGAGGCCTCCCCCCAGTAAATTTTTCAGAGAAATAGGGACGTTCAGAGAGATTAAGGTGGTCTTCAGGTTGCTGCGGTGAACTGCATGATTAGGACAATACAAGAGGAAATGATCTATGCTCTCAACATCACCACATTCACAATTGGGGCTATCTGCTAAGTTAAACCGGGCCAAGTGGGATTTGACACCAGCATGTCCCACTCGTAGCCTTGCCAAGGCAACTTCAGCTGCGCGAGATTTATTCAAGGCCCAAGACCAGTTCTCAATACTATCCTTAATTTGAGTCAGAAACCGACCTTTTCCAGATGTCCTGACTGTAGTCAGCCAGGAGTGGTTCCAGTGCCTATGAAGGGCTTCACGGACGAGACTTACAGTTTCCTCCTTCGATGGAGGGGTGATGGTGCGATATCGAAGCGAATGGGCTTCTTTAGCAGAGAGGACCGCCGCTTCGTTACCTGCTATTTCTTTATGGCCAGGGATGAACTGAAATTTAATGTCATGGGAAATGGAGAGCAGAGTTAGTTTTTCATGAATGCTAAAGACCAGACGAATGTGATGGTTAGGTTTTTGGTCTCTAATTAGATACAATGAATTTAAAGAATCGGAAAAAATTACTATCTTTTCACGGTCAAAAAAGTGATGCTGGACCCATGTAAGTGCCTCGTTGATGGCAAAGAGTTCTGTTTCTAGGACTTGGATTTGTGGTCTCAGTTTCCAACTTAAGGATACATTTTTGGATGGGATCACAACTGCCGCTGACGTCGAGACATTTGGCTCTGTTATACGAGAGCCATCAGTATATATGGGTACAAATTGGGAGAATTTCGTATGTTGAAGGTCTTGGAAAATTTGTCGGACAGCCACAGAAGACAATGATGATACAGGAGTCGATGAGAACTCAGTGAGGATACAGTTGTCAGTATTGTACCAGGGTGGGAGTGGAGAAACCAGTGGAGAAGCAACATGGCGGGGGATAGGGAGGTGAAGTCTTGCAAAGATTGACTGGGCATAGGTAGCAAAAGAGTGTAGATTCAAAGTTGCAAGATTGGTCGGTAGATTGATAGTCTGCATGTTCTGGTGTGTGCCGACATTCATAGGCAGTTGCATCATCCTACAGTAATATGCGCAGGTAATTTGTTCTCGATGGAGCTGAAGTGGTAGTACATTTGCTTCCACCTCTAGAGTCGATATAGGTGTGGTTTTCCGGCAGCCTGTTGCTATTCGCAGGCTAGAATTTTGAATGAAGTTAAGTTTTTCAAGATTTGAGGGAGCTGCCACTCCATAGAAAGGGGCAGCATAATCGAGCCTGCTGCGAATCAATAGCGTGTACAGCATTAGCAGCATTTCTCTATCTGCACCCCAATGTCTGTGAGAAATTGACTGCAAGAGATTTATTATGGGCAAGCAAGTAATTCGTAAGTTATCAATGTGAGGTCCCCAACGAAGATGGGGGGCATCCAAGTTTACGCCAAGATATCGGAACTGTTTAACATATTCCAGTTCTTGGCCACTGATCTTTAATGGAAGAGTTACGATTCTTTTATTAGTGAAGCACATACATTTGGTTTTTTGCCGATTTAAAGTGAGGCCCCACTGTTTAGTCCATTTAAAAAAGGAGTTCAATTGGGCCTGGAGTCTAGCAGTAGCAATGTTAATATCGCTGTGAGTGGTAAAGAAAGAGATGTCATCGGCATATTCAATTGATTGTATTCCTCTTTCTAAAGGGATATCTCTTAACATTACATTAAAAAGAAGGGGAGAAAGAATAGCCCCTTGAGGAACACCAGAGCTTATTCTCCTTAGGGAGGAGTACTCTCCTTCAAAAAATACTTTGAAAGATCTGTCTGAAAGGTAGGACTGCAGCCAACGTAGGAGCTTGCCCTCAACACCACTCATGCTGAGTTTATACAAGAGTCCATTGTGCCATACAGTGTCAAAAGCGCTTGTTAGATCACAGAAAGCTACCAGAACAATAGACTTGGTTTTCAAAGCCAGGCGCACTGCTGTTTCCAGCCGAGCAACCTGATCAATAGTTGACAAACGGCGTCTAAAGCCACCCTGGGCATTTCGGAAGGTGCTGCTCTTTTCAAGTACGTAAGTCAGGCGCCTGTTTATCATGGATTCTAGCAATTTACCAACACAGGAAAGTAAGGAGATAGGACGGAAGGAGTTCATAGATGTCAAAGACTTATTCGGCTTTGGTATAGGAATAACGAGAGCCGTCTTCCAGGATTCGGGTATAGTACCTGAATGTAAGCTTTGATTGAAAATCTCTACAAGCCAAGACTTATAGCTATCAGGAAGATGTAACAGGTGTGCATTATGGATATTATCAAGGCCAGCACTAGTATTCTTTAGAGTACTGATACATGACTTGAGTTCGGTCACAGAAAACGGTTCGTTAATTGGTGAAGCCACATCAGTACTCAGAGAGAGGGCAAGTGGAAGAGTAATGAACGCAGGATAGGGGTTAGGAGCAGGAGCGCTAAGAGTTTCCTCATAGTGAGAGGCTAGAGCATCAGCTTTTGAAGCTGAATCTGAAATTATAGTATCATGAATAATAAATAGGCTGGTTTTCCTGGTATAGGGAGATTGCAGGCGACTCACATGCTTCCAAACTTTAGCCACAGGGGTGTCAGCAGTTATTGTACTGCAAAATTTTTTCCAAGAAGCTTTCTTGGCTACTTTAACCTGGTATTTTTACATCGCTTGGCAACGCTTATAATTAATTAAGTTTGCTGGAGATGGTTGAGAGATCAAAATTGTTTTTGCTAGTCTATGGGCATTCAAGGCATCAGCACATTTGGTTGTCCACCATGGTTTGGCATACCGAGGGTAAATGCGTTCTTTAGATAGCCGAAAGTTTTTTTGACTAGCAGATTTGATGTGATTTTGAAAACAGTTGTAACTTACTTCCAGGTCAGGAGACTCAGCTGTTCCAGAATGAAGCAGATCCCTTCTCCACACGTCCCAGGACCCAGTACTGAACCTCCATGTTGGCCGTGCCCTGCACTTGGCAGAGGTGGGAGCTACTCCAATACTGGTAACCACAGGGTAGTGGTCACTGCCCATGTCCTGCTCAGTATGTACAGAAGCAACAGGCTGCAAAGTAGCAGATATTAGTGAAAGGTCTATAGTTGAAAAGGTATTTTGATAAACATTAAAGTAAGTTGGGAGATCAGGAGGTGTAAGTACTGTAAGTGATGGATCTTGAAGCAAAACATCCAACAAGTTCCTGCCAGTGGGATTAGGTGTCTTATTTGGTTCCCAAAGGGGACTGTGAGCATTAAAATCTCCCACAATACATCATGTAGGTTCAAGCTGATTAAAGAAATGCATGAGCTCCTGAGATGAGACTGCTTGATTGGGGTTGTATACATTAAGAATGGAGAGAAGCGAATTATTCTTCAAAATTACATTTATTCCTAGAACTTCAAGTTTGCCTAAGGGAAATGGCTGTAGAGCTAATTCAAGATATGAGACATCATTTCTTATTAATATGGCAATACCTCCTCCAGCATGTGCAGCTCCTCTGTGCATGTATATGGCTGAATAGCCAACAAACCTAAACTGACTTTGTTCAGAGAGCCAGGTTTCATTTAAACATACAATATGTGGTATTGTGGTATACAAATGAATTTTAAAAGGGGAGAGCTTGTTGCTGAGGCTTCTACAGTTCCACTGGAGAATTTTAATTTCATTTTCTAGAGGCATTTAGTGATTTAATATTAGAACTATTCTTACCAGTATTTTGAGGCTGCTTTCCTTTGTAGTGAAGTGGTTTACCTCCAATGATGGGGGAGGGCTGCACCTCACTTGCTCCCCTAGTCTTCTTTGTCAGGTTTTCACCGCTGGCAGAAGGAGCAGAAGCCAATCGCTTCCCACTTACTGAGGCACTTGGCTGAACTAGAGCTTGGGAATCAGAATTATTATGGAGGTCCAAGTTCTTAGAGAGAGAAAAATCTTTAGTTGCAAGAGAAGCTGAGAGCAGCTTTGCGTGCAATGATGGTTTCAATTGAAATGTCTTTTCAGTAAGCTTGGTTATAGTCTCTAGTAGGTTAGTATCTATGTTAGACTGATTAAATATAGAAAGAAGTTTTGTCAGTAGTTCTACAAGTTGGGCTACAGAGACATTTTGAAGAGTCTGCAATGCTTCCACCTGGGACGTTTGTGTACCAATGGTTTTCTTAGGCAGTGCGTGAGTTCTTTCTCTAACAAAAGTAGCTCGAGTTAAGGTAGGGGAATGGGGAGCAGAGGGCTCAGACAAATGAAAGTCAGGAGGCTCGCATTGAACATGCGAGTTGGAAGGTTGGTTTACTGAATTTTTGATTTGCATTAGAGCCTCTTTATAGGATAGTTTATTTATCTGACGAGTTTTCTCCACTAGTTTTGCCTGCTTAACTTTGGGACAACCTCCATAATTGGCAGTGTGATTGCCTCCACAGTTGCAGCAGGCAATAGTGCCTGGAGAAGTGCAGTCTTTTACGCTGTGTGGCCCACTACAGGCCACGCAGCGAGGGGAGCCTTTACAGTTAGCAGCACTATGCCCAAATCTCTGGCATTTATAACACTGCCAAGGCTGTCCAACAAAGGTATTTACTCTGTACTGCTGGTATCCAACACGCACATAAGAAGGCAAGAGAGGAAGCTGAAAAATTACCTTGAACATTGAGGTTTTGATTTTCTCTTTTCCCTTAAAAATTCTTTGGGCAGAAAGAATTTTACATCCCTCCTGAATCAAGGCCTCAGTGAGTTCTTCATCTGAGGTATCCTCACCAAAAGGTCCAATGACTCCAGTACTGGTAGTCTGGTTGACAGGAAGTCGACATTTTACCTTCCAAGAACCAATTTTGGAAACATTCAACAAATTAGTTTGCTCAACTAAGGGTTTAGATATAAGCGTAATAACAAGCAGCTTTCGTCCAATATTTTTTGTTATTTTCTGAATACCTGCAGTGCCAAAAGGAGAGTTAGAAAGAGCTTTTCCCAGAGCAATGTCACTCGCAAAGAATTTGGATACTGGACGTTCATCTGGAACAGGTTCCACTATGATAACAGAGTGTGAAGCTCCATAAGCCTCTGAGCTGCAAGAAGTCAGAGGGCCATCTACAGCTACAGAGTTGTGTCCTGGAACTAACTCAGTCTCTCCTTCACTGTTAAGGATTACCCCCTTGTTTCTATGGTTGAATCCCTCAAAAGAAGGCTCTTTTTCCTCAATTACGTCACACCCTGAGGCAGCTTGGAAATGCACTGGGGACAGAGAAAGAGTCTGGGCACCCCGTTTAGCCAAGGCAGACTGAGTATCCTCCATCATGTCACCACTAGATATGGGGTGCAATGAAGGAGGCTGAGGCAAGCTAGAGGAAGGAAAGGATCTCCCTTCTGAATCGGTCTCAGAAGAGCTTGAAATCCCACTTTCTTTCTTTTTCCGTTTGTGCTTCGGCATGATTTCCTGATATGACTCAGGACAAAAAGAGGAGAAGCAAAAAAATAAAAATAAATAAAAGAAAGTAGACTAACTGTGATTCGGTAAGTAGAATTCCCTAAAAGTAAGCAATTACTCACCACTAGCAGACTTTCTACAACGATCTCGACGCTAATCCCCTTGGTACACTTGTACGCAACGATGCAACAACGGATCCATTTAACTAACTTCCTCTCACTGCCTTACTACTTTGTTTAAGAAGACCGCGGTCGAAGTGAGAAACTTTGATAACGAGAGGTCTTCATAGTGCGTCCTAAATTTTCTCACATAGTTTTATTAGCATACGGTGGTCCTATATCACATTTCAAACATTCCTCGGAATATGGTCTACATTCCTCATGTCCATTGGTCCACAATATAATGAGTACCAATAATAAGATTTTATATGAAAAACAAGACAAGTTTGAACGACGTGTTGCGCATACTCGTGCAAGTTGTGGCAATAACCTGCATGTCAAGTCCCGCTTTGAGGATCGATTCTGACCTAAATTCGTTAAGGGCGAGTTATATTTTTGTACAAGTTTAACGTGTCTCTCCTCCACAAAACTAGAAATAGGCAAGGTGTCTGAGGCACCTTCATCCTGACAATCACTTGAATGCGGTGTCATCTAATACTACAATTTCGTTTGGTTGACCTTAAACACAATTTCGCAATTAGTTCTAAATATCGCTCTCTCTCCACTGATTCACATATTAACACAATTCAACAGCTTCATATAACCTCTTAATAGCTACTTCAGTAGCCCAAAATTTGAGTAATTCTTAACAAGATCTACACTCATGGGTTTTTACCAATGTGGATCACTTTCAAATAAAGTGTTCTATCACATTCATTACTTATCTTTATCTTCAAATTTGACGTCATTTCTACTTTAGTATTCTCTTATTTGCGAGTAAAATATTTGTTTAGCATCATGAAAACCACGCAGAATTCATTTGTATTGATAAACATCGATTCTTTCAGGAAAGTTGAAAATTGGGATAACTATTTTATAAAACTTCATGAATTGCCACTCATTAAACACAGTATGTGAAAAAGGATCGAACTATGTAAATTCTCGTAGGTAAATAAGATTAGCAATAGAACAAATTTTGTCGCTTTTGGTAATGCATGGCACCCAATGTAGCAATTATAGCAAGGAAAATAAAACATCCGGCATTATTCCGAAGTGCCCGACGGATAACCGGCAGGCAAAGTAGGCCACACTACAGACATTAGGTCGAAATCAGGTCCAGTTAAACTTCAGTCAGAGTTATTTTCATTCCAAATTATAGAAAATAAGTGATTGAACTGAGAATTTCCTTGAAGTTATTTACTTGCCACTTATTTGGTGATAAGTCCTTATTATCACTAATTATACATAGTACGGAACTGATTTGCAACTGATTTATATATGCGTTACTCTTAAAAAAAATCTCTTCATTATCAATGAAGGATATCATTGTAAAAAACGCATTAAATTCGACAAAAAATATTATTTTAACTGTATTCCTTTCAGATTAGCCAAAAACTTCATTTTAATCTCGATTTTCAAAAATTTTTGGAATAAGCGAGAGGAATCTTTTCTATATGTTTTGCTTAATTGCATTTCTTTGTAGCGCTGAAGATTCATGAAAGTTTAAGGACACAAAAAATGCAGGTGTTAATTTTATTATGCTCACCACTGAGGCACATATTTGTGCGTGTGAGCATACGAAGATCTAAATTTTGTGGCGGGCGTTACGTTCTGACTGTGACTGCCATTTCAGTTCTTCGTGATTCTTGATTAATTAACGAGTTGATTGCGTCCTAGCACTCAGCGAATTACAGCATCGAGAAAGCGATCGATACATAAATTCTCATGGGCAATGCAGTTAAGGCTGAAGATGCGACTGCGTATGCAGTTCTAAAATTTAATTTTAACTTTTTATCTTATGAAACATTCACTGTGTAAATTGTATATAGGAACTTCACGGTCCGGCTCTTACTTACTACATGAATTCAAAATGTTTGTGATTACTTCCAAGATTGAAAAACTTTCTGTGATATTTCGGTATTCTGCGAATACAACAATTAAAATAAAAATTTTTTCCGTATTCTATAATTTTTTTTATAATCAAGCCCGTCGAATGTAACAAGAATTCACATTTTTAGGGTAACTTATTTATAAATCAGCTGTATATCAGTTCCACGTTATTCATCATCATTGATCATAAAGGCTCATTACAAAGTCAAATTCCTAATTATTATACATTCCTAATTTTAGGAGTGAAACTATTTTTTATAATTTTGAGTAAAATTCTGAGGTTAACACATAAAATAGCGTACCCTAATTTTAAGTGAACCCAACACAACTTCAGGGGCATGGCCTGCAGTAATCATTCGAACGCTGGATGTGTTGCTTTCCTTGCTATGATTATCATATTGTGTGCCATGCACAACAAAATGGAGATATATTTTGTTCCATTGCTTATCTTCTTCACCCCCGCGGATTTAATTCATATGCTGTACCTCTTCGATCTATTAAAGTCGCGTAGTTTAGAAATTAATTCATAAGTGATTGGACCGCCTTTAACTCGAGTTAAAGTTTCTTTCTACCTAACATTGTGTCTATTACATTTTCAATCCTATGCAGCTCCATTTTTAATCACAATTGAATTATTGATCCCCCAAAGCGGTAAATAATTAAGAAAGAGGCAGGAAGGCACTCAATTTCTGAATTATGATGTAAAAAAACTACTTAAAAAGAACGAATTGAATAAGAGCGCACCGTTTATGCGAAATTTTGCAAACGATATACCTTTAATAACGAAGCCTAACTTGACCTGCAACTTCGTGCGCTGCGGAGGAACCCCGGATACGTTGTTGCCAGAGGGAGAATTACGCTCTCGGGCGCATGTACTACAAAATTGTGTCGGGATGTGGCCTAATTTTTTTCCTAGTTTTCGCGTGCAAAGTAGATATAATGCTGCCGAACGTCATTGCTCGCATTGCATTGCTGTGTTGTATTCATCCATGTAGGGATAAAAAATATTTCTACGTCAATGTGAAACAATTTTCTGCTGATGTTGTCAAGCATTGTTGCTATACATGTATGAAGTATTGAATGAATTGGTGTTCTATTGTGGAATATTTCTAATCAATAATCTCGTCAAATTTTGCTGGCATATGTTGGAGTTTGTGAATTCATCATTTAGACATTTTTTTTTCTAACCAATTATGCTGTCATGGTCACCAAATCGTTGAGCAACTTTCCACATTGCTGACCTCCCAATCGATATTTGACATCTTTACGATACGTTTACCTTAATATCCTTTACTAAGCCACGTCATGGCTACAAAATTTTTTTGATTTATAAATAACTGGAGTGTAGTACTATTTGAATCAAAACTGAACCGTAAGCAGATTTAAAACTTGGTTATGTAAATAACAAATCTAATTAGTTTTCTCTTTAGTGTACCAGATAAGTCAATGATTTTCGTTTAACTGTCTTTATAAAATTTTTAATACGTAAATATTTAAAAACATATTGAAATTAGGTATAGAAATTCCACGGAAAACCGAAATTAAATTCTATGCGTAACTATATTACACAGAACACAATTCCAAAAAATATTGCAACTTTATTGACGAGTGTATTTGTGAGAACAGTTCATAAGACTCCATTTCCCTAATTTCCGAGACTAAAGCGAGAAGAACTTTATTTGAAGCATCGGAAAAGCGTCCACGTGAATTATTTCTATAACCAGCAGGGAATGCTGCTCTCGCGCAGCCGCCAACCAGCATACGATTCGCTGCTGTAGGGTACCTTAACTGACCTGTGTTTGTGCTACCTCGTAATTAAACGAACATAATTTCTCGAACTTAAGTGTTTTTATAAGTTCAAATACTTAGCAGTTTGGTGAACAAATAACCACTTTCTACTAAAGATATGAGAACTATGTTGAAATACAGCAAGAGATTTCCAAAATACTGAGTAAATGTGGAAACTCATTTAACGACAGCTTAGGTTGAAGACAAGACTAATAATAGTAATAAAAAACTCATTTAACGACAGCTTCGGTGATAAACTATTTAGCAGTCGCTTTGGCGTATTTGCCGTAGTCACAACACAACAAAACAAGTTTTTCAGGATTTAAGAAAATTATTGTCACACTGTACGCGTCGTGATCCACGGACTGGTTTTTACACTTATTTCGGGGAAGTTTCATTGACGAGGTTGTGCATATAAGTGGAGGATTGTTACACTGACTGTTGACAAGGTTGCAGCCTTTAGTTGCACAAGTGGCAGCAAGCGTAAGCCAGCTAGTGACAGTAACCAAGACCACACCGCACCGAAAGTCTCACAACTTCAATACCAACCCTCGCATCATCACAGCAAAGAGGACTGGGTAATCGTTATTGCTGTGACCATCAAGACCGTCATTACAGAATATAGCAACAGCCACCTTGAATTCGGCTATAATTGTCATATTATCCTAATATCACCACATTCTTATACCGTCTGATTTTAGTAAGATCATCCACCACACCACGCATCCTCCAAACTCGCTGGGCAGGCGCCTTACCCTCGCCTAAATCCCCGAGGTATCAACACAGCGCGCCCGGCCATATAGTGCGTTCATCAACTGTATACTCCCAATAATAAAGAAATTATCCGATGAAGTGGTTGGTATTCAAGTTAAATCTCAGAAATTAAATTGCACTATTCCACGAACAGTTGAATCACGGACACATTGAAAGTGGAGCGCAATGCTTCCCTTGAACATTCCAAACTCTACATCTACGAATTACGGTCTCTTCTGTGTTCCGTATTTGCTTCTCTTGTTGATGTCTCTCGAAAGCATCATCGCCCGTTCAGCTATTTTCGATAAAATTGTTTATTTCAGCTGAAGCTCTCATTCCAATTTGTAGAGTAAGTTTTGCCTTGATTTACGGAAGGTATATTATTTGTGTTAGCTGCTTCCAGGCGCTTACCTTGACCGAGTAGTAAAATTTACGAATAGATTGATTACTTTTGTATGCTCAAGCACTTTATGCACCGGACCACCATCTTTAAGAAAGTGACAGACACCCTCTCTTAGGATTCTTCCTCTTGCTTGCTGGAGAGCAGGACAAACTTCAATGATAAGCTTTACTGTAAGAACTGCACCTTCACACCATCCGCATACAGGTCGCTGGCCAAGGGCATCTGAGATCTGCAAGTAGCTGCGAGTCAGGGCAGTATTTTTCACTCGAAGTCTGTTTATCACAACCCCCTTGACGATTGTACTTGCGTTAGTTAACCTTCTACCTACCATGGTTGCTCTTCATCTCCTTAACATCAGTTTGGTCCCGCTGCCACTCATCATTCCATAGTTCAAATATTCTCCTTCTTATCAACGAATACCAACCCTTGTAAGCAACAAGGGCAAATTCAATTTGTCGCGTAGCTATTTTGCTGTTTGTTCCATACTTATATTCCCGCCGATGCCTACAAGGGCTGGCACCGAGCTAATGGTGATTTATTCCCTTCTTGAATCATTTGATACAAATCCGACATCATCCTATTGAGCAGTTGGCGGTCTTCAGCATTGTTGCTGCATACACATGAAAGCAAGATAGGTTTATCAGCCGATGCTCACCTTGAATTGTTCAGCAATTTGCTGGTTTCTAATTTTACAATCTGAAAGAACAGCCTTTTCATAGAAGATTGGTCTGTTAAGGCTGTAGTTTCTTCAATTTTAGCTACGATTAAAGTAAAATTCAGGAGATCTTGTTTCATGTCAACTTTTTCCCAAAACGTGATATATGTTATTAGTGGAAAATCAGTAAAATTAACAGAATCCAACAAAAAAGAAGAAATAAAAAGACCGGCGTGCCAAATTGCGACCAGTCGCGCGAACGGAAACTCGAACGCACTCTTTCTCCCTAAAAACAGGGTAAAGAAGACCGGCAGGCGGCAGCAGAGGGACTTCATAACGCCGTTAGGTACAGAATTTCTGGAGATTTCTTGAGTTCACCTCGTGCGACTTTACACTTAAGTTTACCGACTCGTAACTTTGGAACGGATGCACTCATCGACTTCAAATTACTCTTAAATGAAAGAGCGAAACATTCTCTACCTCCCATATCGAACACAAGACCACGACCTTAACGGTTCTCTCATAAATACAGAAATTATTCGATAAGCTTACCCGACTCGCGCGCCGTCAAAATTAATTGCGTTTACCGACTCGTAACTTTTGAAAGAATCCACTCATCGACTTCTAATTACTCTTAAATGAAAGAGCGAAACATTCTCTACCTCCCATATCGAACACAAGACCACGACCTTAACGGTTCTCTCATAAATACAGAAATTATTCGATAAGCTTACCCGACTCGCGCGCCGTCAAAATTAATTGCGTTTACCGACTCGTAACTTTTGAAAGAATCCACTCATCGACTTCTAATTACTTTTAAATGAAAGAGCGAAACATTCTCTACCTCCCATATCGAACACAAGACCACGACCCTAACGGTTCTCTCATAAATACAGAAATTATTCGATAAGCTTACCCGACTCGCGCGCCGTCAAAATTAATTGCGTTTACCGACTCGTAACTTTTGAAAGAATCCACTCATCAACTTCTAATTACTCTTAAATGAAAGAGCGAAACATTTTCTACCTTCCATATTGAACACAAGACCACGAACCTAACGGTTCTCTCATAAATACAGAAATTATTCGATAAGCTTACCCGACTCGCGCGCCGTCAAAATTAATTGCGTTTACCGACTCGTAACTTTTGAAAGAATCCACTCATCGACTTCTAATTACTCTTAAATGAAAGAGCGAAACATTCTCTACCTCCCATATCGAACACAAGACCACGACCCTAACGGTTCTCTCATAAATACAGAAATTATTCGATAAGCTTACCCGACTCGCGCGCCGTCAAAATTAATTGCGTTTACCGACTCGTAACTTTTGAAAGAATCCACTCATCGACTTCTAATTACTCTTAAATGAAAGAGCGAAACATTCTCTACCTCCCATATCGAACACAAGACCACGACCCTAACGGTTCTCTCATAAATACAGAAATTATTCGATAAGCTTACCCGACTCGCACGCCGTCAAAATTAATTGCGTTTACCGACTCGTAACTTTTGAAAGAATCCACTCATCGACTTCTAATTACGCTTAAATGAAAGAGCGAAACATTTTCTACCTTCCATATTGAACACAAGACCACGAACCTAACGGTTCTCTCAAAAAATACAGAAATTATTCGATAAGCTTACCCGACTCGCGCGCCGTCAAAATTAATTGCGTTTACCGACTCGTAACTTTTGAAAGAATCCACTCATCGACTTCTAATTACTCTTAAATGAAAGAACGAAACATTCTCTACCTCCCATATCGAACACAAGACCACGACCCTAACGGTTCTCTCATAAATACAGAAATTATTCGATAAGCTTACCCGACTCGCGCGCCGTCAAAATTAATTGCGTTTACCGACTCGTAACTTTTGAAAGAATCCACTCATCGACTTCTAATTACTCTTAAATGAAAGAACGAAACATTCTCTACCTCCCATATCGAACACAAGACCACGACCCTAACGGTTCTCTCATAAATACAGAAATTATTCGATAAGCTCACCCGACTCGCGCGCCGTCAAAATTAATTGCGTTTACCGACTCGTAACTTTTGAAAGAATCCACTCATCGACTTCTAATAACTCTCAAACGGGGTAATATTAGTATCTGTAAGTCTCATTTTTTCTGTACTTGCAATCATGTTAATTTCTGAATAAGTTTGATGCCTAATACTGTCAACTTGACTCTGTCATTGGGGGAAGATATTTTGAGAATTACAACATAATTAGGATGAATTCAACATGCACATGATCGTTTGAAGGTCTGGACTCTTTACACATAAACTGAATACATCCTTTACATTTATTTTAGCTTACCTTCTCAGCTTTCTCGAGATAGCGTACAGCGAAGACGACGACCACGACCCATTTTTTCTTCTGTAGTTGAATCCTATATGCCAAGGCTTGAGTAGCTCCATTGGTCTTATTTAGTGCTCCCGTCTTCGATGGTGAGTGATTATGCCTTTCATTACAACCTCACTATAATGGAAAACTGCCAAAAATCAGTCTGCCGCTATAGTGAGGCTATAATTTGGGCTATAAAGAAGCCTTTATTCATAAACAAAAATTATTCATTCATATACAAAATTATTCATAACATATACAAAATTATTCTACAGAACTCGATTATTGGAACATTTCTGCCGGGCCGGAGGCTTCAAAACCTTCCACATCGAACTTTTCTTGAGATAGCGTACAGCGAAGACGATGACCACGACCCATTTTTTCTTCTGTAGTTGAATCCTATATGCCAAGGCTTGAGTAGCTCCATTGGTCTTATTTAGTGCTCCCGTCTTCGATGGTGAGTGATTATGCCTTTCATTACAACCCCACTATAATGGAAAACTGCCAAAAATCAGTCTGCCGCTATAGTGAGGCTATAATTTGGGCTATAAAGAAGCCTTTATTCATAAACAAAAATTATTCATTCATATACAAAATTATTCATAACATATACAAAATTATTCTACAGAACTCGATTATTGGAATATTTCTGCCGGGCCGGAGGCTTCAAAACCTTCCACATCGAACTCATTGCATTCGGTGAGTTATGAACGTCAAAGAAACACATCCGAACGTGTACATGTGCACACAGATACATAGACATTCATATTTGCGTGCGCACACATGAACACACACATGCACACACCTACACACACATATTCATGTATATATACTTATTGAAAATGAATGCAAGGAAAATGAAAATACTAATAAACATAAAAAACAATCTTGCTCCTGCTACATCTAAAATGACAGTCAAGCTTTGTGTAATCGTCAGAAATAACCTGAGGAAAAAGTAAATAATATGCTAAAAGACTTCGAAAAACGTAGAAATGAAATGCTTTTTAATTTCGGAAAATTAGTTTTAAGAAAACTAAATTTTTCAAGGAACAAGAACAAAAGAACATATTTCATATTTTCTCCAACATCATGCGGACATGGGTACATGGGGTAAAATGGAGATACAGTGTATGCGTGATATCACTCATGATTAGCAGATATCTACGAAATTTCTGTAGAAATGCGTAGACAAACAAACATATACTCAACATCAAAATTCATAGCTTGTTCAACATACGGACAGAAAGAAAATTTTACTACTATTCATAGGCTCTTGGAATTGGGCTTTATTTCACTAAATTGATTTCTCAATTTTTTCCTATTCACAAAAACGCCCCTGGGGAAGTGATAGATCTCTTTTATATTTTTTTCGCTAGTGCAATTAAATTAATTAAGCGGATGGTTTTCACGTAAAGAAATGAAATAGAAACATGTATGTCTATTTATGTAGATATACATATACCTACATACGTACACACGCATACTAATCTACATATACATATTGAAAATGAAATATAAGAGTAAATAATATGTACATATAATAACAACATGAAAACAACCTACCATCTACTAAATCGAAAATTACAGTCGAGCTCACTGTAATCGTAAGAAATTTTTCAGACAAAATAACTAAAAGGAAAGAAAACTTCGAAAAACGTAAAAATACAATGAATGAACACTTAAAACGAAAGTTGTAAGGAGCCATTTCATCAGGAGTCAAGCTGAATCTCTTCGATCTTGAAAATTCTTTCTCCGTAGAGTCCGACCAGCTTTCCTTCTTCATCAGTGAAGTTTTCTTTTCTCTTTGACGATGGAAATTCCATGACAACATTTTGCTCGAGGCAGAAGATGATGTGTCTTCTCATTTTCTCTTTGACATAGGTTATAAGGCTGGGATCATGACCATTTACCACGGACGTAACGAACGCTAAACAGAATGGTCCGCAACTGGATGCGTCCATTTGATGTTGTACTGTTACACATTCAATAATCAGTTTCCTTATTGTCTTTATGCCTGTATAGAGATTCTGCAGATACTCTTTTACGTCGGTACTTGGTGCGCCGTTTAAAGAACAAATGTGCTGTACATGTGCTACACCTTCTTCAGAGCGGTCGCGAGACAATGCATTGGTGATGACTATCCAATGGGTACCGCCGTCACTCGCACTTTTGTAACCAGTCTTTTTGACCATGACCTTGCACCGGTTGTAGGTAGTATTGAGGACTTGTATAAATTTTTCGCTGGCGTATCTCAGGGGCGGTGGAGTAAAGCACGTCAGCGGCGAGTCGAATTTATACTGAGGATGGCAATTTCTAACAAGTCTTGCGAAGCCTTCTATCGTGTCACTTGTGAGCCAACTGGAGCATTGCAGGATGTTATCCTTGTCCTTCCTTTTTAGACCAAAACGACTGAGCCACATCATTTCACTTGGTGAGTATGTTTCTTCTGATTTGTACGTTTCCAAAGAGAACAATTTTTCTTTGTTGACATGCTGATTATGTTCATCATTGTATTTAACTTTCTTGTACGACTCCTTCTTTCGGGGCGACGTTGAAATGCTTCTACGGCGAAATTTCGCCAGCTTCACGATATCGCAAACGTTGGTCGATTGCGTTTCGCGTGTGTCATCTTTCTCAGATAGACGACCCTGTCGGACTTTTGCTTTCTCTTTAGCTTTAGAGCTGTAAGATTGCTCCAATTTTTCTTTTTTCTTTGACCAACGTTCAACAAATTCACTTAGATTAGAAATGATTTTTTTCTGAACGATTTTGTAGTCTTTTTCGGATTCTATCGTTCTGCCTTTAGTTTGTTCATACATTTTGAAAATAAAGTCAGCTGTTGATACTTGCTGGCCTCGGAGAATATCCCTCTTCACGATCTTGTGCCACCCCTCCACTAATCCGTTTGTTTCAGTTCCACCATGGATTCCACACCAGAGTGGCGTGAATGGCATGCAGGTTGTCAGTATTTTCTCCATGAAACTTGGAGAATAAAATGGGTTTTTCACACTACCTTCATTTGCAAGGTTATTTTTTACCTCTTCAGCTACAGACACGAATTTTTTACCTACTGCACATTTTTCACGATATCTTCCGCCATCTTCAACCACCAATGCGTTGGTCGACTCAACACTGTCACATTCACTACCAACGTAGCCACGGTCAAGAAGAGGTTTTATTTCTTCTCCAAGAAAACGGCTCTGTACTATTTTAGCCAGGTTTCGAAACACAGAGTACAGTTCATCTCTAGAGGAGGCTTCTGTCATGTCGGCGAAGTATTGTTTAATTATGCTACGGTCTTTGGGCTTCATATTCGGATAAAATTTTTTGCAGTTGTGTGCGATATTGTTCATAAAATGGGCTCTGCACAATTTTATATTCAGGAAGTTTAGTTCTGACTCTTCAGGATGCATCCACAACTTGTCAAGGTAGGTAGGCAGATCGCCCAGCTTAAATGAGGACACTATTGCGTGTAGATAAGCAAAGCTGTGGTCAACTACTATGCACTTCGGCGCGAGCTCTTTTCCGTGCACTTTTCGATAGTTGTGCAAGAGGCTGGCCAGCATGGCTTCGATGGTGTTGGCCGAACTTTGTTTTGTCAACATGGAGGTTGCTGTTAACTGTGGAGCTCCGCTGTGGCGCTGGTATACAACCGCGTGATATAAGTAGTTTCGGCCTTCTGAACCTTTGATGATACCACCTGTTGAATCTAAATGAAGAGTTACATTGGGGCATCTAGCTAGTTCGCGCAGCTCTCCTTCAGATTGCAGCACGATCCTTGACGTAAGTGGGTCGAATTCGGAAACAAAACCTGGGATGATTTTGTTCTCTGCTGAGTCTATGTTATGAAGAATCTTAGCGGTTAATTGGAGATTCTCCTCTTTATCTTGTGAAATTTTAAAATTGTTCTTGACGTTCTGCCCAAGTTTTTTCAAATTGTTCAGAGAGAAAATCTTCGGTTTCATATTCTTACCAACTGCCGCGTGTCGAATTTGATCATAGTACACGTTTGAGGGTCCATCTCTTAGAACAGCTTCTCCAATAACTCTTCTTTCCTCCTTTTCAGCTTGTCGCCTAGTTACTTTTTGGTTCTTATCAGCTTCGGTCTTTTCCAACAAATAAATGGTACATATGTTCACCTTTTCTTCGAGACCGGGGAAATAAACAATTTTTTGCTTCAGCTTACATGATGGCTCTTGGCATTTAATCAGGAAGCTGAAAAGTGGATCCCCTGCAAAACTGGAGTTGCGATGTTTTTTCCTTTCATAAACTTTTATAACGCAATCATTATTCACGTTCCGTATGCCATTCAGAAGAGTCTTGTGCTTTTCATGTCCTGGTTCAAATATGTTGTTAGGGCTACAATTATCTATCACCACCTTAAATCTTTGCTTCAATTTATAAGAATGATTTATTTTTCTTTCCAAAAAATAATTTAGATTAGTTTCGACACTTCTTTTCTGCGCCGCAAGTTTCCATTCTCGCATGAAAGATGCTTCATACACCTCATAATCTTGAGCCTGATGCACTTCGTTACTTTTTCCATTAATGCCTTCAGTGCTATATTCGACCTCGAAGCACACGGCTGGTGATTTGTTTCCGTTTTCTTCCTGCGAGTTCTCCTCTTCCCCATCATCTTCGGAATTGGCCTCTGATCCCTCTTGAGAAGCCGCCAGTGATGTGTCATCGGCTTGTGATGATTCTTCCTGTGAGTTCTCCTCTTCCCCATCATCTTCGGAATTGGCCTCTGATCCCTCTTGAGAATCCGCCAGTGATGTGTCATCGGCTTGTGATGATTCTTCCTGTGAATTCTCCTCTTCCCCATCATCTTCGGAATTGGCCTCTGATCCCTCTTGAGAAGCCGCCAGTGATGTGTCATCGGCTTGTGATGATTCTTCCTGTGAGTTCTCCTCTTCCCCATCATCTTCGGAATTGGCCTCTGATCCCTCTTGAGAATCCGCCAGTGATGTGTCATCGGCTTGTGATGATTCTTCCTGTGAATTCTCCTCTTCCCCATCATCTTCGGAATTGGCCTCTGATCCCTCTTGAGAAGCCGCCAGTGATGTGTCATCGGCTTGTGATGATTCTTCCTGTGAGTTCTCCTCTTCCCCATCATCTTCGGAATTGGCCTCTGATCCCTCTTGAGAATCCGCCAGTGATGTGTCATCGGCTTGTGATGATTCTTCCTGTGAGTTCTCCTCTTCCCCATCATCTTCGGAATTGGCCTCTGATCCCTCTTGAGAAGCCGCCAGTGATGTGTCATCGGCTTGTGATGATTCTTCCTGTGAGTTCTCCTCTTCCCCATCATCTTCGGAATTGGCCTCTGATCCCTCTTGAGAATCCGCCAGTGATGTGTCATCGGCTTGTGATGATTCTTCCTGTGAGTTCTCCTCTTCCCCATCATCTTCGGAATTGGCCTCTGATCCCTCTTGAGAAGCCGCCAGTGATGTGTCATCGGCTTGTGATGATTCTTCCTGTGAGTTCTCCTCTTCCCCATCATCTTCGGAATTGGCCTCTGATCCCTCTTGAGAATCCGCCAGTGATGTGTCATCGGCTTGTGATGATTCTTCCTGTGAATTCTCCTCTTCCCCATCATCTTCGGAATTGGCCTCTGATCCCTCTTGAGAAGCCGCCAGTGATGTGTCATCGGCTTGTGATGATTCTTCCTGTGAGTTCTCCTCTTCCCCATCATCTTCGGAATTGGCCTCTGATCCCTCTTGAGAATCCGCCAGTGATGTGTCATCGGCTTGTGATGATTCTTCCTGTGAGTTCTCCTCTTCCCCATCATCTTCGGAATTGGCCTCTGATCCCTCTTGAGAATCCGCCAGTGATGTGTGTTCGGCTTCTGATGTTTTCCCATCGACCTTCACCAGTGCACAATGAAAAGAACATTTTAATCACGGGTACCATTAGGCTGGATGTGTTTGTTTGACACCCACACCTGGATAATTTAGGGATGTAATGAATTGTGAATCCCTAAATTGATAATTTTGGGATTTAATACTGACGGAGAACCAGGGTTGGCACATAAAAAACCCACCCAAAAAAAAACACCTAAAAAAGCCCAAAAAAACCCACATTAAAAAGCCCACTAAATAGTGTTTTTTTTTTGTTTTTTTTTGGGTTTTATCATGGTGACTACTGATTTTTCATTTCCAAATTTTACTACTTTTTACTACCTTCAACGGCCAAAAAATTACTACCTTTTTTGAACACAAAGAATGTTGTCCAAATGTCCAGATGGTAGTAATAGGCCTATAATGAGTAATGTAAGTCAATAATATCCGCAATACCAAAAGTTCAAAAGAAGCTCCAAGTTTCTTAATACTTAAAATACTTAATACTGAATGGAGCAACCGAAGCTTTACTGCAAAAAAGTTACCTAAATTTCTATGGTACCCAATCCTAAATGAACTCCAACAAAAGTTTTGTGAAGACCTTGTCTTAACATCTTTCAACTATGAGGGCAACAGTTCATCATATGGAAAAAATAAACTGACTGAAAACTAGTAGATACCAGGGGATTTTCAGATCCCTTTACAGCAGGATAGAATATCAAGGAATTTCATTATGACCAAACACTATGGCACTTCGGAAATATGATTTTGTAAACTATTTCTATAGTACCTCAAAATCTAAATCGGCATCTTAATTGCGATCAATAATAAATAGGTTATGAACATGTTATGTTACGGAACCAATCACGAAAATGCAAATTTCATCTAGCTTTCCTATATACTTTTAGTAGAAGAATGAACTTTGATTACATGGAGTATCTGCATGCTATGACGACATCCTGGAGGTAACTGAATCGTCATGACTGCCAAAAGGAACTTCAAAGGAACTAAACCCTCATTCAAATGATGACACATTGTATCAAAAGATAATTTTAAAGCATTATTCTTTCTGTATTTGGACATGAATGAACGTTACTGAAAAAAAACCTTCAGCTTTACAAAGAAGTAATTAAAAAAAAAACATTTATAGTCACAGTAAATCGTTTTTTCCCCAAATCGAAGTGGACAGAATAAACTCGTCTTTCAAAGGAAGATAATACTGCTCACAATCAAGCTCAGGTTTTAAAAAAACCCTTTATGGATATAAATGAACTGCGGAGAAGTTCCTACGGCGTCATTGCAATGGTTCTATCCTGACGCAACAACTTTTAGTGTGGACATATTCGTCTTAGAACAAGAATTGGAAGGCTACATCAAGTTCATGATAGTCAAGACCTTACCAGCTAAATATATGACTTGGAATTAAACATTATTCATTAGGAGAACTTACTCATTAGGAGGACTTCATTCATTAAGAGGACTGTTCACAACTTACTCATCTGGAATTGCAGCAGGACTCTCTAAAAGCTAATTAAGAATAATTTTATTTCTGTACTTACGTTTGTGAATAAAATACTTTAATTTTTGAGTATCAAGTACACAAAAAGAACAATTACGCCAACTTTGCTATACATTTAACGGGCAACTGCATCCACTAAAGATGAAATCCAATAAAATGTAAGAGTTATTTAGTGATAAGTACAACTTCCTATTTAAAAATTTTTGCTTGTGGTTGAAAGTTATTCATGAGATTTAAAAGAAAAATTTCACAAGATGTTTTACATTTAAGAGAATCGTAATTCTTAATAAAATATAAATAATTTTACTTGACAAACATTTCAATAAAAGCTACTTGATATGCTTCCACAAGAAAATATGTAGCGATGGTATTTCATTTTTCCTTGAAATCGTACAATGCATATTTGATACGTAAGAATAAAAGATGTTAAATGTCGACCTCATAATCATAATTCGCTCAGCACAAAGAAGAAACCATCGCTTCATCAATTCACTTTAGAGAATGGAAACAAATTAGAACTCACCTTAGCGCACTTCGCCGTAGATGCTGAATCGTTTTCAGCGTGAAAATATTCATTGAGACGAACACCTCCGGTGGGAGGTCCTTTGCTTGTGTCGCACTTCAACTTGAAAGTAAAAGAAAAGCGACCATAAGTGAGTATCAGGCCACGTAGCTTACTGTTTCCGTGCACCTTTTGTATAGATTCCGCGTTCTCTCAACTCCATACTAAATGGTGCCTTCCTCTTTCCTTTCTTAGAACATCTTTGTCGGGGTTAAGGGAGGCAAAAACTTTATTATATAAAATAATAATAACAATAATAATGGAAAGAACGGAAATATGTTAATGAGGAAATAATTATCAAAACTTGCGCAAACGTTGTAATATATGCTTTACACTTCATTTTGTGATGTTTAGTTATGACGTTTCAGCAGTACTATTGTTTCCATTACATTACTGTACTTTTTCATAAAAGTGCATTTGTACACGAGTTATCAAAAAAATTTATATTTGTTATTTTTGTTATTTTCAAACGCTTCCTATCAATTTATTGTCCAATTCCGCTAGGGATTGCGACCTAAACATGTTTAATGAGGATAATAATAATAATGGTTCATTTGATAGGGTGTCATCTACCGGATGATCGTCGGTAGGAAATAACCCTTGGGTAATTGCTTATAGGGTTTCTTTGCTTATTTGCCTTTTAATAATAGGGTAAATAATTAAAGAAGTAATCAATGAATTATGATTCCTGCAGAATTGATGGAAAGGTAATTAGTTATTAATGAGCATTAAATAAAATTTAAATAATTACCAATTAAGATTAATTAACAAAGGTTCAGACCAAGGTTCAACCCTGTGGTTAGGGTAATGTATAGTATTTTATATATTTTAAATGCACAAGCTGAAAAAAATATTACGTAATTTGGGTATTGTAACTATCACAAACTAAAAATGATTTAAATCGATAGCAAATTGACAAAGAGCAAATCAGATTTCACTTAGCGCAATTCTATTTTCACGAGGAGCAAATCAAATTTCACTTGGAGCAATTCTATTTTTACGAGGACCAAATCAAATTTCACTTGGAGCAATTCTATTTTTACGAGGAGCAAATCAAAATTCACTTCGAGCAATTCTATTTTCACGAGGAGCAAATCAAATTTCACTTGGAGCAAATCAACTTGTAAATGGTACAGATAGGACTTTAGTGTTTTAATATTATTGCAATTTCCATCGCTACACAGTGTAGTCTAGACTAGCTCATAATATAGTTCAACTCTTTCATCAGAATATATTTAGGGGTTTGGTTTTGCAGGTAATAAAAAATATACTGTAATAGATACAATGGCAACAGACGATGTAGAAAGTAAAGCCTATGTGGGGCGATACTATGTTAAAGATGCAACTGGAGAAAGTGCGAAGTGTATACAGTGCGGCAAGAGTTTACTTTGAAAAGGCTGGTCTACCAGTGGTTTGTTACATCACCTAAAGAGTGAACACAATATAGTGAAGCCTTAAACTGTAGACCTAGTTGCTTCAACTAGTAGCTGAGAAAAAAAAATCTATTGGAACAAAGCACCCTCTTGCAAGAGGGCTTTGCTTCTTGCAAGCACTAAACATAAACAAACAAAAATAACATGTTTCGTAAAGATGCATCAAATTTCTCAGGAAGAAAAAGTGACTAAGATTGTAGCAATATAGGAAATCCTTCTCAGATAAGAATTTTTCACTCATATAAATATGTATTATATATATACATCGGAGTCGGACTCGCACAAACTAATTTAAGTTTATAAATTTACCTGAACTATTCTTGCCAATTGGTAGTTGAAAGCTGCATTCGAGGATTCCAGTGTTCTGAAGCGATTTCTGTCTCTTTCTGGTCTTCTACTTCCTAATTCTTTAGATAATAGTATATAAAGGGCATTTTTGCTTCTCACACTCTTGCTCGGAAACGTTTTCATGAGCTCGACTACACTGTCCATTTTGAAAGAAGAAAGAATTCACAATATTGAAACGTGCACTTTTTGATTGTCTTAGTTAGTTTTGATCTTTGATTAGTCAAATTTTTTATGATCGTCTGCTGTGACTAAAGGAATGGAGAACCTAGCACGAGAACTCTTCACATAAAACTGACGCAATATGCACGGAGCATATCGCAACTGCAGGAGAGATCTCAAAACATCCCGAGCGCAAGCCTCTGGGCCTCCAAAACATTTAAGGGCTTCGTCAGCAGAAATATGCAGTGTGCGCAAAATAATCCCGGCGTCTAGCTGTCCACATGTTATGAGTTAGATTAAAGAGTCTCACTTTAAATATGAAGTAGAAAACAGAATTGTTTTTTTCCAATATAAGTTTTACAGTTTCACATGCGAAAACTGAATTCTGTAACCCATCCGTTGTTTCTTAAAGCTGAAAAGTTCAACGTAACTTACCCATACGAATGAAAAATTGAAACTGAAAAATATTTATCTCTAATTTGCTGATTCGATGAATCTATACATTGGGATGTAAGAATGATTTAATAAGAAATTAAAGTGCTGAAAGTAGTATTTGAAACAAATTCAATCAAAACATATAAATTAATTCGGCAGTGTTATATCTGGGG
Source organism: Morinoia aosen (assembly GCA_030386875.1). NCBI lineage: Eukaryota > Metazoa > Arthropoda > Malacostraca > Amphipoda > Talitridae > Morinoia > Morinoia aosen. The sequence goes on from CM059580.1 coordinate 40,168,754, forward strand.
CTAGTAAGCCGTAAAAATGTGCGGTTCTTATTTGCTATAATTTAACGAAACATGGATAAATAAATCAGGATTATTAAGCGGCACATAAAATATAAGAAAAGGTAATTGCCTTGTCGCTTGTAGAAAAGCTGATTGGAAGGAAAAAATAAAAAGTATTCAGTGCTTATATTGGAGCTCGTCGTAAAATTCGATCAAATATCAAGACCGAAAACACATTAAATTTGAACCGTCTCGGCTGCGGCCTGCCGGTAAAGTAAACAATGAAGTATTGGACTAGCTAAAATTTTTGACTAGGTAAAATGTGGACTAGCTAAAATTTTATAATACTTCATGGCGGAGAAGCATGGTTCTCACTTTTAAGAACGTATTCTTGAAATGTTCAGAACTTTTATATTTTACCCATCCATCAATTTAATTATTTAAAAAACAAAATCAACGCGAAATTTTTTTACTTAAAGCTATGAATTTTAAGTCAAAAATGTGATAAACCCGTCAATATTGAACTAGACGCATCGTAAACGCCTGTTGAGCTGAAATAAATTTTGAAAAAAGTAACCAAAAATACCTGAGCATACATCCTGAAAGAACGCGTTGAGGCATCGAAACAGATTCATTAAGAATAAACATAAACACAACACAAAAATTGCAGTGGATATAATGTATAAACGCCTAAATGAACTGATTCAAAAGAATATTAATAAAAACAGGCAGTCCATAATAATTCGTTATGCACTACCATAAATTAGTTTATCAAAAATATTTCGCCCTAATGGTCACTCAATATAATTTTGGAAAATATACCAACCAAACCAGCTTTGCGAATGACAATTTGATTAGTTGAACTCTTGAATTAAATGAAAACAAAAGAAAAAACAAAGTGACACAACTTATCTAGACACAGCAACCGCGGGGAAAAAACTAATAGTTGAGTTCGAGGTTCCACAAATGCTTGAAATGGAAGTAGAATAATATTCTAGGTTTTCTAGGGCTTAAAGATAGTACATAAGCACAAAACAATTTAAATATTCGCTAAAAAAGGCTTCAATAGGGATCAAAATATACCTTGACACAACAGGAAAAACTTGAGCTTTTATTCTCCGAAAATATTGATGTAAGAAATGATATCACACTGAGGTTAATTATAATTGTTATTGATTTCCCATGCCTTCTTTTGCCATGAAAAGGTCTGTTCATTGTAAGTAAATTTGCGGATATTGTTATTTCGTATGTTAGGATAGGATGTTTTGACAACGCGCGAAGTACGAGTCGGTCAACCTAAGTTTTTTGACGGCGCGCGAGTCGGGTAAGCTTATCGAATAATTTCTGTATTTTTCAGAGAACCGTTAGGGTCGTGGTCTTGTGTTCGATATGGAAGGGAGAGAATGTTTCGCTCTTTCATTTAAGAGTAATTTGAAGTCGATGAGTGGATTCTTTCAAAAGTTACGAGTCGGTAAACGCAATTACTTTCGACGGCGCGCGAGTCGGGTAAGCTTATCGAATAATTTCTGTATTTTTCAGAGAACCGTTAGGGTCGTGGTCATGTGTTCGATATGTATGGGAGGGAGAGAATGTTTCGCTCTTTCATTTGAGAGTAATTTGAAGTCGATGAGTGTATTCTTTCAAAAGTTACGAGTCGGTAAACGCAATTAATTTTGACGGCGCGCGAGTCGGGTAAGCTTATCGAATAATTTCTGTATTTATGAGAGAACCGTTAGGGTCGTGGTCTTGTGTTCGATATGTGAGGTAGAGAATGTTTCGCTCTTTCATTTAAGAGTAATTAGAAGTCGATGAGTGGATTCTTTCAAAAGTTACGAGTCGGTAAACGCAATTAATTTTGACGGCGCGCGAGTCGGGTAAGCTTATCGAATAATTTCTGTATTTATGAGAGAACCGTTAGGGTCGTGGTCTTGTGTTCGATATGGGAGGTAGAGAATGTTTCGCTCTTTCATTTAAGAGTAATTAGAAGTCGATGAGTGGATTCTTTCAAAAGTTACGAGTCGGTAAACGCAATTAATTTTGACAGCGCGCGAGTCGGGTAAGCTTACCGAATAATTTCTGTATTTATGAGAGAACCGTTAGGGTCGTGGTCTTGTGTTCGATATGGGAGGTAGAGAATGTTTCGCTCTTTCATTTAAGAGTAATTAGAAGTCGATGAGTGGATTCTTTCAAAAGTTACGAGTCGGTAAACGCAATTAATTTTGACAGCGCGCGAGTCGGGTAAGCTTATCGAATAATTTCTGTATTTATGAGAGAACCGTTAGGGTCGTGGTCTTGTGTTCGATATGGGAGGTAGAGAATGTTTCGCTCTTTCATTTAAGAGTAATTTGAAGTCGATGGGTGCATCCGTTCCAAAGTTACGAGTCGGTAAACTTGAGTGTAAAGTCGCACGAGGTGAACTCAAGAAATCTCCAGAAATTCTGTACCTAACGGCGTTATGAAGTCCCTCTGCTGCCGCCTGCCGGTCTTCTTTACCCTGTTTTTAGGGAGAAAGAGTGCGTTCGAGTTTCCGTTCGCGCGACTGGTCGCAATTTGGCACGCCGGTAATAAAAAGCGACAATACTCGAACTCGCACGTTTATAACACGTCGGAGCTCTGTTGGGCTCAGTGCGCGCTGAGCTGCCGTCGGAGGAGCAGATTAGTCGGCAAGCTCCGCCAGCATCTGTTCCACTGACAGATCGTCTTGACACTGCAAGAAAAAATGTAAAAACAAATTATAACTTTGCTAACATGCGGTTATTGAAAATGCTTAATTTTTTAACACCATGATGATATTGCGGCGTTTAAATGAACTAAAAAACTAATTGCCTGATTTTTAATTCTATTTAATAATGATTTTTTTCCTATGACACTACATTGCAGAAAAAAATAACACATGGAAAAGTTTCTTCGAATGTTTGGCAGGACATACGGTTAAAAGCACCCGCTGGAGTCTTGTATTTTTACACCCGAGAAGTAAATATCTATGAAATATTCTGAGAATTAACCCACTCACCAAGAATATCTGCGTTGAGCAACTGTTCACCAAAAATCCCTTCTGTCATTGGGATGCATTCACTCCTATAAATCACTAACAAATTCAGCTAAACCCAGTGCTCAACTCGATAGGTCGCGATGAGGCACTAGTGTAAGGCAGTGCTCACTATTCCTGGTCACCCAGTGCGCAGTCTTCTCTCAAAATACTTCCCCTTTGCCCTTTATGATACCCTGCCTTTTCCTCTCCCATTTGCCGGATGTGCACTATGTGAATTCAACAACCTAGGTATAAATCTTCAAAATAATCCAATGCCTACTATCCCCATGTCTGCTCGATATCTCCCTCCAAGAATTGCTGCTCATTCTTCCTTATCCTCCTTTCCTAAATCTGCTCTGACTGATTCTCACTGGCAGCAGGCCTTCAAGGACTTGACTACAAGCTCATACCCCAACAGAATCCAAGTATTTACAGATGGTTCCACTAATGGCAACTGCACTGCCTGTGGGGTCTATTCCTCTGAGTTTAGCATCAAAGCCAAACTCCCCTCACATTCTACAATTTATACTGCAGAACTCTTTGCTTTATATTTAGCCTGCAAGTTCTTATCAGTGGTTCCTGGCAACTTCATTATCTTTTCGGATTCCCTTGGTTGCATTTCAGCATTGAACTCGATTAACCCTCCTACTCATTACCTTATCAACTGGATAGCCAACATTATTTCCTCCCTCAGCAGAGACAAAATTATAATAGAGTGGCTTCCCAGTCATGTCGGTATTAAAGGCAATGAAGCAGCAGACAAACTTGCGCGTGAGTCATTAAGTCTGGCTAACTATATAAATCTTTATCCTAGCAAACTTGAGCTGAAAACTAAATTCAAAATGCACTATGACTAACTTTGGCAGAGAAACTGGACATCACAACCTCCTTCCATCACCCATCTTGAGCCACACTTAGGTTCATCAATCCCCACAAATCTTTCTCGCTACAACCAAGTTATCTTCACACGTCTCCGACTGCAGACATGCAACCTAACGCATGCCCACTTCATCAAACAGACTCCTCGCCTATTTTGCACTTTTTGCAAGAGCAACATTACGCTGGAACACATCTTCATATTGTGCCCAACACACGAACCATATCGTGCTCCACTTCGAGCAGCATGCCTCTCCAAATCTCAGCCGTACTGTCTTTCTTCGCTCCTCTCCCCGATGCTGGCACCTGACCTGGTGCTGAAGTTCCTCGAAGACACGCAGCTGCTCAATCAAATCTGAAGAGTCAACAAGCGGAGTGAGGGCGCTAATACCCATCGATGGAGATGCGCCGCATCCTAACAAAGTAACAAAGTTGTGTAAGGCTGCCGTCAAGCAACAAAAGATTGTTTTTCCACAAAACTTTAACTACGTATCCTCTTCTTCCTGTTTTGAAACTTGAACCCGTTCATAAAATACATTTTGATAACAACCATGGATGAGTTCTGCAACTTCTGAATAGTAATGAAATATTGGAGGTACAGTCAATGACGATGAATACAGAAATTCGACGGTAGAACAAAAACAATATAGAAAGCAATAACCAAACGTGCCGCAGCAGTGCTAGTAATAACTATAACAAGAAGGTCATAACATAATTAACCAGACATCAAGTGTAAATTTCAGATCACTATGTAGCGTCCCACAGAGCGGCGCAAGTGACGGTCCGACGGACACACCTACTTATTTTTATGTTATTGTTGATTTATATTATTGATACCACTCCATTACCATACAGTCACAAGCAAGCGAAGTGAAGGGAACATTCAACAGGTTTTCCGCAAAGGAGTCACTGAGGGGATTTTCATAATGTTGCTGACAAACCTGCAGTCACTAACCTAAGGAGATATAAGTGTGACTTTGGAGGAGATATAAGTGTTTTTTTTGGAGGAGATTTTTTTTTTAGATTTTTGGAGGAGATATAAGTGTGACTTTGAACACTAGTTAACTTCTATATATATATTGCAGTGAGATAAATCTTTCATTTTGATTGCTGAATTTGATGAGAATAATTTCTATCAGTAAACCCAAGCAACTTGAAATTAGTTATTCACAAATAATGTGAGATCATCATCAATAATTGTTAATTTGTATTCAGTGAAGCCTGATAACCATTTGTTGCCAACAATTGGTTCAATGAGGTGGGTACTTGGTTTAAATGTGAATATGATGATCTGAATTTGATCAAATTTTGATCAAATGTAAGTTGTGGGCACAAAAAAGTAAAAGATATCTTTTAATTTTGTTAGCAAATTTTTCGAGGAACTTTCTTTTTTCATGTAAGTTGGTGTGCAGTGCACATCTTTATACATTGACTTGGGGTAACAAAATTTCTATATCAGAATGACGGAGCATAGAGATAAAAGCTTCCATACTGGGAATCAACTCGCACATTCGTCATATTCTGCGGTGCAAAATCATACCAAAAAAGCAATGTCCTTATATCTCCAAAAGTTCCAAAATTTTAGTCTGTGCATTGACATTTTAAAGTCCATGCATACTTTCAAATAAAACCCTTATCCGATCAATATGGACCGTTCAAACCCTTTTCAAATTGTGAATGGGTAGAAACCTCTCCATCAGCAGCTCAATTTAATTTCCTACTTATATATTACATGTATTTTTTGTTCGTATGTTTTTTTCCTTGACACACTTGTATTTTTGTGATTCCATGATATATTTTTGTGGGGTCAAAATCGGAAAAATTGAAAGATTTTGGTCGGGGAATTATTGTCCGTTGCGCCATAAAATTTTAGGAACGAATAGTCTACCACCTAAGGGTCCTTTTACAACGAAAACATGCAAAATGACCATGGAATCGACAGAATCTGGCAAGGGCCTGGGTCGATCTCCTTAAAGCTGAAAATGAGAATTCTATTAAGCTATAGTTGAACATCAAAAAAGGGTAGTCAATTGTTAATAATTTTTCTTTTTCATCAGGATGTGCTAAGTGAAGCTGTGCCGTGTTTGCAGAGCAGTATTTCTGATAATACATTCATTCCACTTTATGTCTGAAACATACAATTTTCATTCAACTTATGTTGCCAATACAGTTTTAGATGAATATTTGTAATTACAGAAGTAGTGTTGAACTATATCATTCATTTAAAATTCAGATGGTTGACCCGTTTTCGTGCTTGCAAGCGTGCAATTTTTTCCAGGCAAGAATCATGAGAGATCAACCATCATTCAACTTGATAGCAATTCTTCAATACTCGCGCCAAGCCACGAGATCACTGTGAGTGCAATATTGGGCGTAATTAACAATCGTCTTGCAGAACTGTAGTAGGCATGAAAATTCAAACTCTAGTCGCCTATAATTAAGGTATCAGTTGTTCTGTTGGATCACATGATAATGCTAGCATTACAAATCAGGAGACGATGGTTCAGAACTAGCGTGAGTAACGCAGAAGTTGATTGCTCAAATGACACCATTATTTTATGAAAGTCAGTGCTTTAATTCTCACCTTTGCTATATTTTTTTAATACCCCTGAGAATAACATAAACCTCACTTTTCCAGACAACACATACCGAAAGCAATGGTCAAAAAACTGGGACCGAATCCAACAACTCATTGTTATGCTTCTCCGCATAACTGTGTAAGGAATATCGCTAAGGATCCGAATAATCGTCCGGCCAACGACTTATTCATAAATGATTCAAAAGACCGAATATTAAGCCTGATTTCTGCGAGAAAGCATCACATCGTTGAATTCTAGAACAATCGACTCTTCAGGAACAACGTTCGAACGTCGCCGATACAAGTAGCGAACGATCACGCCAGCCGAAGATGCCAAGAACCTCAACGGATGTCTTCATTTGCTTTAATTCATATATTTAACATTGTTTTGTGGGGATTTTTATATAGTAATGAGGGTAAGGTTAATGATGTATGTTTTCTATTCGATTGTAGGGATATATCACGTTCTTATTGGTAACCTTGTTAGGTTGTTATTCAAACTTGGCACCTCAAGGGGACGCCAGGCGCGGTTACCTGAGGGAGAGCGGGCAGTAGAGGCGAGGACACGATCACAAGAAGCCGCATACGAGTTTGTTCCTCTACCTTGGTCCAGTTGGGCCGAGGCCTTGCCTCTTAAATTCACTACTCAAAGCCATCCTAGAATATCTGTGCCCTCATTCGCTCGAAAGTGATTAACTTCAAGAATACTCAACTGCAGTGCCAGCATAACGTAAATTAGAGATTATCAATCTAGATTGCTGTCGGCATAGCCCCAGCCATCAACCCGGTCTCTCTGCCCTCAACCAAATATGGCGACCTTGCTTCAGCGCGCCAGCCAGGCGACATTCAAACTGCGAGACCAATCTCCAAATCTCAAGATAAGTTTCCCTCCGATTTCATGTCAAACCCCAGTCCCCACTCAAGCTTCTGAGTATATTAGGATGTGAATGCGTAGATCGCGTGCGTTCAATTAATGCGTACTTTAGATAATTAATGTCTCAATATTTTACTTCGATCAATAGTGAATTTCCTTTAATGTTTTCGTCGTCCTTAATATCCCTCAAATAGATAGGAAGAGATGATATGATTTAGAAAGAAAAGATGATGTTTGAAGCCAGGAAACACGGCTAAAATGCACGATTAATCTATGGCCTTAAGCCGGTCGCTACGCTTACCGAAGATTGAATTAAATATTTACTCAGACTTACTCTGAGTTGGTGGCAGCTACCTTGATATTAACAAGTAGAAAATAAAAGAAATGTGACGAATAATCTTGATGTCACGACTAATAATATCACATGGAAAATATCATGCATCGCAACAAAGAATGACGGCAGAAAAAAATGAAGACCGTGACCTCAGCGAGATATAAAATAAAGAGGGTCACGACACATTTGAAGCGTGTACAATAGCTGCGCCCTCTACTGAAGCAACTGTTGAGCTGCCTTCTGCTACCTCTCATAATTTCAGGGTATAGGAATTAAAATTAATACATGGATGTAGAGATTTGCAGATTATGCGAATAGCTGAACTCATATTAGTCATTTAAACGAATGAGCCAAATTTAACCCTTTAACGCCCAACTAGACTTTACGGTCCTCTTTCAAAAATAACAATAATATATTGTATTTCTTATTCAATTTGTTAACTAATGTGTCCTTTGAACTTCACTGCCGAGTGGCAGTTCCTTCCCCATCTTGATAACAGTGACTACCTAATGCCAGTGTTGGTTTAGTTATAGTGGTTGTCATAACGGTAATATGAGTATAAAAATGTGGGCGTTAAAGGGTTAATTTTTTGGAGTATTGGGAGCCGATGATGTGTTGTGCGATTGCGCGAGTTGGCACTTTGCAGACGCCGGGTGTATTGATCTATTGATTCCTGTTCGATATGGGTAAGCCGATTTAATTTTGTACCCTACCTGATGAAGGAAATTTAATGAGCTTAATCTAAGCTGATGCTTTCTACGTTGCAAGCCGCCCAGGGGGATACAACTATTGTATCTATGGCAATAAACACTCCCAGGGAAAAATATGAGGGCCCGAGCTGAGAATTTAAGGTAGGCTTTCTTTTTATTGAAATGAAGTGATTTTTTTATGTTAAGTACCTTTTTTTGCTTTATTGCTGTCCTGTTTTTCAGCACCTACTACTTTCTTCTTCAACTCTGATCTTGTTTCATGAACTTTTTTCTCAACTTACTGTTTCTATGCCCTTGCTGCGTAGATTCCGCGTGACATTAACTCCATACTAAATGGTGCCTTTCCCCTTCCTCAATTCGGTTCGCATTTGTTGCTGCGGATAGGGGAGGCTTACACCAACTAATAATCCAATAATAATCTACGTTTTAAGCGCTCTTCTGCACTCTTGAGAATTAACAATGAGTGCCTGTGAAAGTAATCGGGAAACGGATTATTAATCTAGACCACAACATATAGTTCGGCAAGTTGACGTTTCATTTTAGAGCATTTATTCTTCTATCCAAATATCTGTACAAATTTTGAGGTTAGCTTTCTTCTTTTATTCATGAGGAATTTCGCCTGAAAGGTTTGATAAATAACATCAGTGTTCTAATTAAAAATGTAATTACTCCTTTTTCAGTTTGTTGTATCGCTTATGACATGTTGTTCAGCTCAAACTCTTTTAATTTACGTGACCTGTCTTGAAATTTGTTCGTTTATCAAGGGCTGCATTTATGTCTCTCAGTCGGACTCGGCTGAACGTTTGATCTATTCAACGACGTTTTGAAATGGATTTCCTCTGTATGATTAGGTCAGACTAGATTATGAGTTAGCACATTCCCTGTGTTTCCGGGGCTGTTAACGGTTGGTTTGGTCAGGTTGTTAGTAGCAGAATAGGGAAATCGATTTTCTAGGTTGAATAAATTTTATTTTTCACAATGAATATGAAAAATACAATTGAATGATAACATTTCACCTTATATGATAAGAATTATTTCTTTTTAAATGTCGCGAAACATAAAATGTCATGCATTTATACTGGTACCTGAACGTGCAATTCACCTGTTGGTACGCATGTGGCCCAAAATGCAGGGAACGTGTTAGTTTAGGCTCTCACAGTTTACTTCTCACATTGCTGAACAAACTAAACACTCATAATATTTGCGTGACTACGCACTCTACCTGCGATCGGGAGCTATTGTTTTCACAAAGTTGAAAATTTACTGTCTGAGAGGTGAAGTCATTGTAATTTCCATTGTTCCTCCCTCTCACCTCCTCAATATGGTCTGCTATAGTTAAAAAAAAGGACAAAATGATTTGCCTACCTGCTTTATATTATACTGATAAGAAATAGTCCGAATCGATAGATTATAACGTTTATATTTCATGACAGAAAGTGACGTGCCCAGTGTGCTACAAATCTGTGAGGTCGATCTCTAAGCACATGAAGACCAAACTGCCGGGGCACAGGTGGCCTCGCGAAAAGGCCAAACATGCTGCGTGCATCCTGGGACTGCAAAAAACGAGGAAAAGAAAAGAAACCACATACGTCAGAAAAGCAAAAAAATGTCCGGTTAAGAACTGCTTCGCCTTAGTTGCCCGACTGGACTTACACATGAAATTGTGCCACCCGATTTTACTGCCGACCAAAGCCTTGAAAAAACCGGCGATGGTTATCAATCTCTTTAAAACGTGGGTAATGACGTCCGACAGGGGCTGCCTTGCTCCTAGAACATTCGCGCGCCAAGGGGAGCAGATTCGTCGCTTAGTAACTATGTTAAAAGTTGACTCGTGCGTCGATGTGTTTGATGACAAAGTAAAGTTGATTGAGCGGCTAACCAAGATCAACATGAGCAAAAACTGGAGCTGCAACACGGTAAAATCTTATTTATTTTCATTAAAGTCCTTTGGGAAATTTTTACGCAGTGAGACATTCGCCGAATACTACAAAAAGCATTCCAAAGATTTCTCCCAAAATTTGAAAACAATTCAGTCAAATTGCGCAGACGTCAGTGAATCCATCTCTAGATGGGCTAAAGAATTCACTAAGAAAGGCAAGGTGGGCGAAGCGGGACCGAGCGGAAGCACCGCAACCTCATCACTGCCGAACTAACACGCTCTTTTATTTGCGGTAAACTATACGAGAAAGTGAGAAAACTGAAGAAACTTTTGCTTGACAATCAGATCAGTTTTGAGGGTCTCACGAGCTACCATTATGAATTAGTCCGAGATTATCTAATTCTAGACATTTCTCTGTCCAACGCTCATCGTAATGATGTAGTAGCCGAGCTGACTGTTGACGGGTACAAAAACTCACGACTGCGTGGAGGAAAAACTACCATTGATGTTGAGAAGGAAAAGGCTTCAGGCAACTATTAGTAACTTTTTTTAGTCCTAGGTACAAGACTGGCATATTTGATCGTTTTCTTTGAAAAAATATGTCCCTTGATTGTATTAGATAATCCAGAGCACTTCTTTGTGACGAGGAATGGAACAGGATTGACTACAGGGCAAGTGGACTCCGCTGTCAGCGAAAATCAACTAAAACCCGCGTCTTTTTACAAGCTTCTTATGACTGTTCTGCTACCACAACTTTAATGGCGCGTTTCAGACAGAACTGCAGCGCTGCTCAACAGGCGTTTGAATTTAGAAGAGAAGGTAGTGGTTTGGCATGGGACCACATCATCAGTCAATAGCCTTCCAGAAAACTAGCTGTGACTTCTCTCAACGAGAAGATGATGGCAGTGAGTACGATAACGACCCTGAATTTACCATTAATTCAGAAGCTTCTGATGTAGAGCAGCAATCGACGGGTAACGATGAACCTTCAAATTTGCAGAATTCATTGGACGATAATTCTCGAGAACCAACTGTTGCGGAGCCGCCTACTACAGCACCTGAACTTTTAAAGCAACCATTTGTCGATGTCAACCAGCAGCACTACATGTTCGTAGAATCTAATGTAAAACGGCTACAATCTCTTGATATCTTTACTGACGGTAGTGACAGGGAAGATTTGTAAACTGGTGTCAAAAAATTCAAAGTTTTTTTCAGTTGAAGACGACCAAGAAACCACAACCCTTTTCCGAGATTTGACTTCACTTGGAGAATCAGTTACAAAGGCAATAGTTCAGGGAGGGTTGGAAATAAACAGCCATTTTTGAAACGAAAATATACTCCGACTCAAATTTTAGATAAAGTTTGTTACCTGAAGAAAAGCTTTGAAAAATAGTTTAGTGGTTCAAAATTTATTTCAACATGTGTGTTTGCTACTGTATTCTATTTCAGTTTAGTTGTTAGGATTGGAATCCTAATTTTTATTGAATATTGTATTGAACTCTTAGACTAAGTTCAGTGGTGATCAAGCTTAGGGTATTTGTTGTGAGGTTCTATTTTGAGATGTGATTTCCACCGCTGCAGATCAGTAGTTATGACATCGCTGCCACAACTTGTGATGCTCTATTTTGAGATGTGATTTCCACCGCTGCGATCAGTAGTTATGACATCGCTGCCACAACTTGTGATGTTCTATTTTGAGATGTGATTTCCACCGCTGCAGATCGGTAGTTATGACATCGCTGTCACAACTTGTGATGACCTATTTTGAGATGTGATTTCCACCGCTGCAGATCAGTAGTTATGACATCGCTGCCACAACTTTTGATGCTCTATTTTGAGATGTGATTTCCACCGATGCAGATCAGTAGTTATTACATCGCTGCCACAACTTGTGATGCTCTATTTTGAGATGTGATTTCCACCGCTGCAGATCAGTAGTTATGACATCGCTGCCACAACTTGTGATGCTCTATTTTGAGATGTGATTTCCACCGCTGCAGATCAGTAGTTATTACATCGCTGCCACAACTTGTGATGTTCTATTTTGAGATGTGATTTCCACCGCTGCAGATCGGTAGTTATGACATCGCTGCCACAACTTGTGAGGCTCTATTTTGAGATGTGATTTCCACCGCTGCAGATCAGTAGTTATTACATCGCTGCCACAACATGTGATGCTCTATTTTGAGATATGATTTCCACCGCTGCAGATCAGTAGTTATGACATCGCTGCCACAACTTGTGAGGCTCTATTTTGAGATGTGATTTCCACCGCTGCAGACCAGTAGTTATTACATCGCTGCCACAACTTGTGAGGCTCTATTTTGAGATGTGATTTCCACCGCTGCAGACCAGTAGTTATTACATCGCTGCCACAACTTGTGAGGCTCTATTTTGAGATGTGATTTCCACCGCTGCAGATCAGTAGTTATTACATCGCTGCCACAACTTGTGAGGCTCTATTTTGAGATGTGATTTCCACCGCTGCAGATCAGTAGTTATTACATCGCTGCCACAACTTGTGAGGCTCTATTTTGAGATGTGATTTCCACCGCTGCAGATCAGTAGTTATTACATCGCTGCCACAACTTGTGATGCTCTATTTTGAGATGTGATTTCCACCTCTGCAGATCAGTAGTTATTACATCGCTGCCACAACTTGTGATGCTCTATTTTGAGATGTGATTTCCACCGCTGCAGACCAGTAGTTATTAAATCGCTGCCACAACTTGTGATGCTCTATTTTGAGATGTGATTTCCACCGCTGCAGACCAGCAGTTATTACATCGCTGCCACAACTTGTGAGGCTCTATTTTGAGATGTGATTTCCACCCCTGCAGACCAGTAGTTATTACATCGCTGCCACAACTTGTGATGCTCTAATTTGAGATGTGATTTCCACCGCTGCAGACCAGTAGTTATGACATCGCTGCCACAACTTGTTATGCTCTATTTTGAGATGTGATTTCCACCGCTGCAGACCAGTAGTTATTACATCGCTGCCACAACTTGTGAGGCTCTATTTTGAGATGTGATTTCCACCGCTGCAGATCAGTAGTTATTACATCGCTGCCACAACTTGTGATGCTCCAATTTGAGATGTGATTTCCACCGCTGCAGATCAGTAGTTATGACGTCGCTACCACAACTTGTGATGCTCTAATTTGAGATGTAATTTCCATTGCATCGATATTATCAGGTTTTCCTCTTCTGAGGACTCCACATTCGCTGTTATATTTTAGCCGTCGTGGCATTTTGGTTATGTCACATTATTGAATTTTGCTAAATGAAATAGACTTGATTTTCCAGTGTCCTCGTCATATTAATAGATTTATAGTAACGCTGCCACCAACTCCCTGAGGAGTAAACAATCGAATAATTATTATGATATCAATAAGCGAATGGAAACGAGCCTTCATGCCTGTCTCTCACTCTTCAAAACGTAGGTATTAATTCGTTTGAAATCATGACGGGAATTTACTTATAAAGAATTAATCCAACTCATATGACAATTAGGTATTAGCGAGAGTTATTTCCGACTCATGTGAATATCGATACGAAACATTGCTAGCTGTGCTAAATCCATATGAAGACCTGTGGGAAATTGATGAGTCGGTTAGGTTGAGCTGAAAAGGCAAAAGGAACTCAACTCTTGATGTGGAAGCAGCACGCTGTCAGTTTTGGGGAGCGCTTTGGATGCTAATGTTCGTGGTTACCCGGCTCTTTAACACAGAAATGATATGAGGAGGAACATGGCGTCTTACTGCTATATGATTCGTATAGTTTACGAATTTCGATACAGTGAGTTTGGTTATAGTTTTCAGCGCCGACACCACGAGGGGGTGTGGCTCAAGAGTAGAAACGACACAATTGGAGGGCAAATATGCAGAGTGTCTTAACACACAAAATTTTAGGACACTCAAGTTAGAGGCGTGGTGTTCATTGCAGAGTTGCCAAGCTGGCTTTTCCTAGCTAAGTTACTAACTAAGAAGTGAACTAGGCCGCTCTTTTTTATCTTCGCCGCCATGAGGCGAAATAATCACTTAGGTAATTCTGCCAGTTTTGACGTCTGATTTGTGGGTTAAGACACTCCGCATATTTGCCCTCCAATTATATCTTTGATGGCGTCTCGCGTCTCACTCAGTAAACGTGGTAAAGAGTATAATAGACTGCGCCCAAATGGGCGAGGGCTGAAACGCACTTCTGGCTTAGATAAAGTGATTGAGTACAAATGCAACCTATCTATTTAAAAACTTGAAATTTTTACCATTCGGTTGAGGTATGCGCCTGAAAACAACAGTTAACATAAATATTACACCTACTGTAAGTCAAGGCAAAACGTACTCCGCTAATCAGAATATTTTCAGCTGAAATGAACAATTAATTAAAAAGTAGCCGAGAATGCGATGATGCTTTCAATAGACATCAACGAGAGAAACAACTCTGGAACTCAGAAAAGACCGTAATTCAAAGATGTGAAGTTTAGAATGTTTCAGGCAGGCATTGCGCTCAACTTTCAATATGTTGGCACTTCAAATGTTCGTGGTATTGTGCCATTTTATTCCTGATGTTTAACTAATACCAACCGATTCAGCGGATATTTTCTTTTCAGGATAAGCCCCACCGCTAATGCGGCACATAAGTTCACCTATTTGTAAATTTTGCAATTATGCACAAATCGACTTTAAATTACTCTCAAACGAAAGACTAAAACATTCTTTCATTGATGGAATGAATGTTTTAACCTTTCGTTTTGAGAGTAATTTTAAGTGGATAGGTGCATTATTTCGAAAGGGACAAGTAGATGAACTTACGTGTTGCATTAGTGGTGAGGCTTATGTGGAAAAATCCATAATTTCTTTGTTTTTGGCAGTATAGGTGATGAACGCACAATGTGGCCAGGCGCGCTGTGTTGAATAATCAAAAACTGTTGATGTCTTTGGGTTTCAGCGTGGGTAAGGCGCCCGGCCATAAATGGGTGGGTAGCCAAACCGCCTACGGGGTTTGGCTGCCCGATGAGTTCGGATTATGCGTGGTGAGATGGATGGTCATACTAAGATCAGACGGAATTGGGACTGTTGTGATATTGGGACAATATGACAATTATAACCGAATTCATGGTGGCTGTTGCCATGTTCAGTAATGACGGTTTTGATGGTTACAGCTGTAACGATTACATAGTTGTCTTTGCTGTGGTGATGTGAGGGTTGGTGTTGAAGTTGTCAGACTTTTGGTGCGGTGTGGTCTTGGTTGCTAAGTCATTAACGGGTCTATGCTTGTTTCCACTTGTGCAACTTATGTTTGCAACATTGAAGTGCTGTAACCTAGTCAACAGTCAGTGAAACAATCCTCCGCTTATATGCACAACCTCGTAAATTAAACCTCCCCGAAATAAGTGTCAAAACCAGTCCCTGGATCACGACGCGTACAGTGTAACAGTAATATGCTTAAATCTTGGAAAACTCGCATTGTTGTGTTGTGACCGACAAATTCGCTAAAGCGACAGCTAAATAGTCTATGACCGAAGCTGGCGTTAAATGAGTTTATTATTATTATTATTATTATTATTATTATTATTATTATTATTTAGCCTTGCAGAAACCTCTTTCCGTATTTCACCATAGTTCTTTTATTGTTCAGATAGAGGGATTATTTGTTCACCAAACTGCTTCGTATTTCACCTTTCAAAAAAAATTTTGAGAAATTAGGTTCGTTTAATTACGAGGTAGCACGGACACGAGTTAGTTGAGTTACCCTACAGTAGTAAATCGTGCGCTGGTTGGCAGCTACGCGAGAACTGAGACTGCAACTCATTCCATGGCGGTTAGATGAAATTTAAGTTGACGTTTTCCGATGCTAAAATGAAGATCATATCGCTTTTGATCACGGATATTAGGGAAATCGAGTCTTATGAATCACTTGCAAAAATTTACATGAATTGGTTTATGTTGCAATATTTTTTGATGTGATTTGTGTAATATCATAGTTATGCACCTTCAATCCTGACTGACGCAACGATGGGTCTTTATATATTACTTACTTTATTTTTTTCAATACTTTGTTCATTGAAAAATTTTTTGATGGCAGAACAACTAGAATCATTGACTTCTTATGTAAACTGATGAGAAAATTATTGGAACTTTTAGTTTACATAATATGCTTTTGAATGTGTCTACCAATCATTGTCGATGGAGATGCCAGTTAGAGATTTGTTAAATCAGATAAAATTTAAACTTTAAAGCCGATACCTGGCTTAGGAATTGAAAACAGTGTCAACACCACGAAGTGATAGCTATTATCGATTGAGAGGTCAGCAATGTAGAAATTGTTCAACGATATGGCAACATTGTACCAATAATATGAAAAAATTGTCTTAATGATAATTCTCAACCTTACACTTACACGTGCAATATCTGACGATATTATTCATGAATTATTTTCCTAAATAGATCACCAATAATTATTTATTCAATACGTCATTCATGTATAGCAACACTGCTTCACAATAACAGCAAAAAATTGTTTTAACTTCATAGAGAAATATTCTTCAACATACAATGGATGAATAAAACACAGCAGTGCAAGCCACATTAGGGAACATAAAATCTACGTTCTACGCTAATACTAAGAAAATAAGAACTGTTTAAATTTCGTCAGGATTTTGTGGTGTATGCGACCCAGGACGGCGCTCTTCCTCTGGCAACAACACGTGCGGGGTGCACAGGGTCCAGTCTCGCGAATTTCTGCACCGCCGAAGCCTCTCGCTCCACCTCCAAGCAGCTACAGTGCCCACCTCCAAACAGCTACAGAAATGTCAGGTTAAATTAATTTAGGTTAGGTTAAGTTAAGTTAAGTTAGGTTAAGAGGTTAGGTTAAGTTAGGTTAGGTTGGGTAAGGTTAGGCCAAGTTCAGTTAGTTTAAGGTTAACTTAAAAAAGTTTAAAAATGCCTGTTTTTGCGTGCCGAGATGGAGGGTTGAATAGCGAAACACCAGCGGTCGTTTTCAAAATTTATTATAATGATTTAATACAGGTTAACTTTAACATTCCGCTCAAGTATCCACTTACTAAGTACTTGTAGTGGTTATAATGCAGTGATTAATAATAAATGTATAACGAACAGATACATTAATAAATTTCAGTAGTACTACATAGTTCAATAATTGGCGCGAATGGCAACTTTATGTAGCTGCTTGGAGGTGGAGCGAGAGGCTTCGGCGGTGTAGAAATTCGCGAGACTGGACCCAGTGCGTCCGGGGTAACTCCGCAGCGCACGAAATTGTACGGCAGGTTTGGCTTCGTTATTGCACGAAGAATTTCGCTTACTAATAAACTCTGGCCTTAAATTCAGCGTGTTCTTTTTAGGTTGTCTTTTTGCATCATAATTCAGAAACTGAGGGACTTTATGCCTCCTTCTTCATAATTGACTGCTTTGGGGGACATTATTAAAAATAAAGCTGCATATTGTTGAAATGTTAAAGAAAATTTCAGGGGGTAAGGAAACTGTAATTCGAGTTAAAGGCAGTCCAATCACTTACGAATGAATTTTTGAACCACGCGACTTTAATTAGATAGTTGGGTACATCAACTGAATTAAATCGCAAAGGTAAGGCAGGTAAGCAATAGAATAAATTTGGTTAGGGTGCGCTAATTTATGTCTTAACATTAGATGCACTCAATTTCACTCAAAATTATAGATAATAATTTCACTCTCAAAATTGTAAATTTATATTACTGCAGAATTGCACTTTGTGATGGGACGTTGTGACCGCTGCTGATGCATAACAAGGAACTGATTTATAAATGCGTTACCGTGAAATCTATCATGAAATCATGTAACAATTGACGGACATGATTATGAAAAAAAATATAAAATACGGCACAAAACTTTATTTTAAATGATATCATCGCAGAATAACGAAATTAAATACAAAATTTATTATTATTGGATGTATTCAGAAAATTTCGTATTTCATGTAGTAAATAAGAGGCGCACTCGGCGGCACAAGAAAAGAAATTCTTCTTTGAATTAACGTAGTATCACTAATTTAGAACTGCGAAAGCGGTTAGATGAGCGATATAACGAAACGTACGTGATCGAGTTCTCTACGTTACTTCAACGCACTTGATAAGAGTTGTTAGCACGATTCTAGAGCACAATCAGCTCGTTGATTAATCAAGAATGACGAACTGAAATGGCATACAGAATAAGAACGTAGTACGCGCCTTAATACGCTGAGTAAGTCTCTTGGACTCGGGAGAACATTCATAACGTGGGAGCTAATAAGAGACGCATGCCAGGAATTATTCAGGAACAATACAATTCAAGAAGCGAGGTCGCATTACTTCTCTCCTGAAGACACTTGGAAATGGTCTCACATGAGTAAGACGTCTCCCATTCACAAGCCCAGCTCGTTCACTTCACGAACACCGTTCCATATATCTAACAAATGCTACTGACTTTACTATGATGAGTACCGTATCGCAAAAATGAATCTCTTGCTGTTCAGGGAATATTAAATCTATCGTTAACCGCTGTGCTCGCGGTGGCACAGCGGTTAAGGGATCGGACTTGTATGTTGGAGTCGCGGGTTCATATCCCGGCGCTGGCGCTACGATTTTCCCCGTTGGGTATAAGGGAAAGCTCAAGCACAATACCTCACTCGACCCAGGTGTCGGAAATGGGTACCGGCTTTACGGGGGAACCGTCATGGTGTCCTATATATAGTGTTAGTTATAAGACATTTGAAAAACCAATGCTTAAGATCAATTGTATCAGTCTTGATTGGAAATAAAGCATCCCAAAGATGCCGATGTTTGCTTTTTTTTGCTTTACTTATCGATACGTTCTTTTGGTATCCAAGTTACCACATCCATTCAAGTTAATGAATGCAGTAAATTTAATTTTACTCACCACAAGCGTTGAAGAGTCAAGGAAAGTAGGCTTTAGTGAACTGAAGTTCGGCGCTACGTTGGGCAGACAGGACCATCTCATGTGCGTTGCTGTGGAACAAATTAACTTCTGCGTACAAGCTTTCAGTCACAGGAAGAGTTGATGCCAAATACGGTTCGTCATTTTGGGCTACAAAAAATATATAATTTTAGAAATAACTGCTGAAATAGAATTGAAACGTTCTTCATGGTTATTCGTCTTTACTTTAATGTCCATTATAGTGATTGTATGTGTTTATTAAAACAGTCCATTTTGTATTAAAAATCGGGATTTTCATGTCATGTACACTGGGATACACATGTGTTAACACTTGATAACTACACAACAAATTTAAAGTTAACACTACGCATTTTGACTGAACTATCAGCCAAAATGTCGACTTCTTACCGCTTTTAATGTTGTGGTTTGTCTCCTATTTTCAGTGACAGAGCAGTGCGCGTGCATACTTGGATTGTAAAGTCTGGTGTCATAAGCTGCTCTCCAAATCTATACTATAATAAGAGCCGCGTCCGTCCGTCCGTCGGTCGGTCTGTCCGAAGCCAGCCTGCAGTGTGTGATGAGCGTATCTATGATACAAGCTCCATTCCTATATATTTTGACGGGCCGTGTTCACGCGGCCTCATCAACTCTCGAGAGATTGTATTTTTTAATTTCTTACGGCCTCTCTTTCATTTTGCCTTCTTTTTTATTTCAAATAAAGGGGGGGTGGACTAGTTGTGATAATTTCTCATCGTATTTGCTAACGAATAGTCCAATCCAATCATTGAAACGATGCCAGTAACTTCCGCCTCCCTACTCCTATACTATGGTTAAGATTGTGCTACAACAGCTTATTCTCAAACATTTAAATAAAACAATCATTTTTCCTCTGTACGAAGTATCGTAGCTTGTGTTTCTTTTGAATCAAAATATACCGTCGCCAGTGTGATGTTCTCATTTTTTCAATTTCATGTCATGAGTTGCGCGATTTTTTCCCATGTTTTTCAACGTTGGAGGCAATCAACAGGACAGCTTATGACACACCGCAGACTTATGTCTTTGTTTACGTACGAAAAGTTCGTTAAAAATCAATAATTCTCTCACATAATTTACTCCTTTCATGCAAAATATTTCGTGGCTCATTGAGTATGAGACGCAATAATTTGCCACATTGCTATCTTCAGGCTCAAAACAGTGGCTCGTAACTGCAAACTGATGTTTGACATTGAACCTTTTGATGCACTCTAATCTTCTTTGAATTAAGGTTCTCCCCTGAAATCTGTTCCAAGTTTAATTTCCTGGTCTCGTAATTTTGTTTCTTTCTCGTAGCTACGCGATCAATTAACGATTTCGTGGAGCTCTCCTTCAACGAACAGGGAATCAAAAGCTCACCTTGTAGAAAACAGGGAATCTATGCAACAAGCGTATTTTCACAAAGGATACGCAACGCACAGAAGCAGCAAAGAAGAAAATGAGAAGACAATGAAGAGATGGCAAAGAAAGCATGAAAACTAAAAGCAGCAAAGTGGGCGCGATAGACAGGAGTCCACAAGGCCTGTCTACAGCTGAGGTAACCTGCCAGTGTCTCCCCTGCATGGGCTGCTAGTCCCCATAGCACAAGGTAGACAAACGTGCCTAATTTAAACCCAATGCTTATTCTGTAATTTCTTGCGAGTTATATAAGTGCTGAAAACGGCATTTTTCGAAAATTAAATTGTAGTCGTTTTCTCCCGTCCTAAAAATTGGATAACGTACAGCAAAATATCTCGAATAATTATGGTTTGTTAATGGAATTATTCACATATTTAGGCTCAAACTAAAGTTCACATGACATTTTATTTATGATTGGTACGAACTCTTTCTAATTTCTAACGCGTCACAAGAGAATAAGTCGCATCATCTCTCTTATTTGAACAGCGAGCAATTAATTCATATATTTTACTGAAGAATTTGAATGAAAATTTGTATTATGAAATCAATCGTAACGGAAGTCTCTGTTAGTTCGAGGAAGGTATCCATCCCAGTGAAGGTCAGAAATCAAAACTCACATGTCGCGTTAACTTCAAGTTTGCGCTGAGTGAACGCTGAATAACGGCAGTGTATGAGTTAATGAGCCTGAGTAATATTCACCTCATTTGACGTTACTTGAATGATATTTGTGCGCTCTAATCCTGCTGAATCTTTTCTTACGCTCTGACACACTCACACCCGAGTGGCGCTGACTACCTTTGTCACGCAAGTTCGGTGAAAGCTTCCCAATTCGTCAGTTAGCCAATTATACGGCCGCAAAATTTGGTGTTTTTTTCATTATTACGTAGTCCGAATCTGAAAATTGCAGTCAGTGTTATTTATAGGTCCATAGTTCTATCAAAATACGTAACTATCTTTAGTTCTGAACTTGAGGCTGGTTTCAAAATTCATTTCCCAATTTTCGAACAGGATATTTGTTTCACACTGGAAAAACGATAACAATCTTGTTTTATGAGTTAATTGGTCTATCTTTGAATATGTGGACAACGCGAAGGATGACTAATGTAAAATACATATGCATATACCCCAAGTAACCTGGGATGAGGAAAACGTACCTGCATACCGCAAAGAACTATTCAAACTCAATATAAATTACCTGCATCGATGACGGTAACGTAGAGTTCCTGAGACTGGAATTTGAGAGTTTATTTTTCTACGCTTAAAATGAACATTTTACTATTAAAGATAAATTCACTGAACTAGCGGCTTGCTAAAATACTTTGCATAAAATATCACATATAATTTCACGTTTAACAATAACTTTTCTAAGTAGATAAAAAAGTTCATAGCTTGCACAAACAGTCAGTTGTTGAATTCTAAATTTGTTTATTCCAAATTTTTTCTTCTATCAGCTGCAGATGTATGATAATTTCCACTGGCCTTCTCTGATGGAACTGCTCCAAAAAGTGTTGCTCTCCATGATATTACTTTCGGAGGGAAACAACTATTGCATCCTTAGGAATGCACTATCCTAGGGGAAAATGTGAGGTCCCTATGCCGAAATGGAATAATTTGCTTGTTGTTAAGGACCATCTTTTTTCTATTGACTGCTCTCCTGATTTTTAGCATCAATTTTTTTTCAATTCCTCTCTTGTTTCATGAACTTATTTCTCATATCACTTTTTCTAAGCACAACTGGTCGTTTGTGGGAAGGCAATTTGTGCGTAAATTCCCTGTTTCTTCAATTTCACATTAAATTTGGCCTCCCCAATTCTTCTCTTCAGTACACCTTTGCTGTGGTTAGGTACGCTAAAGTCTGTTTTAATGGTATGCATTCTATCGCAGGCTCACGTGCATACGCCTTATGTGGCACCTCACAAGAGCCATGAGCGTTCACACTAGACATTGGGCTGGTGCATCGTTTAATTTTTATTAAATTAAACTAGTTTTGTCTAAAGCTTCACGGAAAAGGTAATGGTTTTCGTTCACTGCCATCAAAAAATTTTATAATACCTAAAGTGTAGAAAACACATCATAACTAATGATATTTAGATATCATCCGTATAGGTGTAAACACAAATTAAATCCGTATGATATTACACGGAACACAATTTAAAACGAAATCCCAACATAACCTCATTTCCTGGTGAGTATTTTTTAAAGCGATGAAAAAACTCCATTTCCATAATATCCGAAAAAGTCTTCACGCGATCTGATGCATCTGTTACAAAATGTGTGCGCACCTGTACGACGTCCATCACATACCGAGGACTACGTCACCAGATGAAGATCAATAGGGGTTCTTCAACTGAAAATAAATTAATTGTACTTTGTCCATCAAAAGGAGAATGTATTTATGATTGAAATTAAATGCCGCCATAGCCATGTGGTATAGGTTCTGCCGCCGTGCGGCAAGGACCCGGGATCGAATCTCGGCGCTGGCAGTGGCGATTTTCTCTGTTGGGTATAGGAGAAAAATTCCAAGCACAATACCCCACTCCACCCAGGTGTCTGAAATGGGTACCGGTCTCGACCGGGGGAAAGCGTCATGGCGTCCTGGCGTTAGTTATAAGGCATTTGAAAATCCAATGTAAAAGGTGATATATGTATCAGGCTTGATTGGAAATAAAGCATCCGTAGATGCCTTCATTATAAAAAAAAATAACAAACTGGTCGAAACGAAATGACGTGGACGCAACAAAACCGCTGGTAAAATGAATTAATCTGCTTCCAACTTTACTGAACGGTGCCAATCAATGATATATTCGGCAAACGTGACCTAGTAACTTTAGGAGCAATGTAGCGAACATTGTGCAACATTTGACGGGATGTTACACTCCAAACGTTCAATCACCTGCATTTTATTAATGATTAAACTCATTGGTATATAATACATTTTACGTTTATACAAAACAAAGGATCCTGGTGTATAAATAGCTTTTTCGCTTTTTGTTTGCATATGTATATATGTATAATTATATTTCAATGAATATGTATAATCCTCTATATAAATTTTTTACCATTTCATTCATCGTTACCATAAGCGATGAATTTTGAACTTTTCTAACAAATCTAATACTTGATTGAACATCTCGAAGACCAATTTTTTAACTGTATTTCTTACAAAAATCATTTAGGCAAGGTCCAAATCTGCATGTTGAATTTAATTTTGGCTTCTCGACATTTGCAATTTTATTTTTTACCTAGATGTTTTTAATTTCGCTTTTCTATATATCTCCATCTTTTATAATTTCATTTTTATTCCGATATTTTTGAATGTTGTTCTTCCAAAATTGTGAAGAAAAAACGTACTCTTTAGTGCACACTTATTTTGAAATATGAAGTGAGGTTTTAACGGTTTTAAGGAATAATTGTTAAATAAAATAAGTGGCCCCTGGGCACGTTAAAGTTTTTAAGGTTAAGTGGCCCTTGGGCACGGTAAAGTTTAAGGTTAAGTGGCCCTTGGGCACGTTAAAGTTTAAGGTTAAGGTTGATACGCCATCAAGGCAAAACCTTGAAAGCCCACCAACGGGCTTTACTAGAACTAATCACTGGACTGGTCAGGAGCACGAACATGCATTACGTAAATAATCAAAATGAAATAATAACGGCACCGTTTAAACAAAAATGTAAGCGAAAGAAAGGAAAAGGAACAAAATAATAGAGGAGCACAACGGCACTTGCTGCCGAGATCTCTCTCACTGCCTTACTACTTTGTTTAAGAAGACCGCGGTCGAAGTGAGAAACTTTGATAACGAGAGGTCTTCATAGTGCGTCCTAAATTTTCTCACATAGTTTTATTAGCATACGGTGGTCCTATATCACATTTCAAACATTCCTCGGAATATGGTCTACATTCCTCATGTCCATTGGTCCACGATATAATGAATACCAAAAATAAGATTTTATA
The DNA here is from genome assembly GCA_030386875.1 of Morinoia aosen. Taxonomy (NCBI): domain Eukaryota; kingdom Metazoa; phylum Arthropoda; class Malacostraca; order Amphipoda; family Talitridae; genus Morinoia; species Morinoia aosen. The sequence goes on from CM059580.1 coordinate 40,193,325, forward strand.
TGAAAAACAAGACAAGTTTGAACGACGTGTTGCGCATACTCGTGCAAGTTGTGGCAATAACCTGCATGTCAAGTCCCGCTTTGTGTAAATCCTTATTTTCTTATTTTTTGTGTAAATAGCCTTGTGTGTCTGTATTTATTTTATCTTGCTTGAGGTTACTGTTTAACTTGCCCTAGTTTCTATTTTTGGTTGAAGCATATATTTTGTTATGTTGTTGGTTATGGCATTTGCATGAAGCATCTCAAGCTTCTCATGTTCCATCTACTGGTCTCTAAGTCATTTATATTGACAGGTAACTAATTTAAGGTTTTGATTTATTTCATACAGTGGCTCTTTCCTACTTGTCCATGCTCTGTTTCTTTGTTTAATTGATTCTTGCCATCCATGTTCCATTGACCTAGTCATTCATTGGATAACTTATTAGTTTCCTGAACATCAGATGGCGCAGTATTTCAAATGGTTTGCAAAGACAAAGCTAAGCTCACTGTTCAGTATACATTTCAAGAAGAATGTTGAAGCAATATTGTAAAATAAGTTTATATCCTGATTTTAAACTATTATGTTCTATTATTACTGAAAATACCATAATTTTTGACTTATGAGATAACACTGTTTGGAAGTAAATTTTGTGCATTTTAAAGCTCATTTTGTCTATTACACCTTAGAGTTTGGAAGTGTATGCTGCTGACACTGTGTTGTGGTAACACCCTTCATAGTTGGTTACTGGCATTGGTAAATTTTAAACTAATACAGTCACAATAGTTTAAATGAATAAAGATAGTCAAACACAGAGCACAACTTATACCTTAAATTAGCTGGTAAAATAAATGATTTGAAATATATTTGGCTGACAGTCTGAGAAATGCTATGTATAACTGTGTTGGGGGACAGGTAGGCTTCCTACCATCAACATGTGTGACCTAGATCTGTAGTGAACGCCTTCAGCCGCACTTCAGTCTAAATTTCATAAATTAATAAAACTACCTTCTAAAAATTAAATAAAGCTAACGCAATCATTATTACAATTTTAGATCACTATTGTCATTCAACATTACCCCGAAATCTATTAAAATTTGACCAAAAATATTTAAACATTTTTCGAGCGTCAGCTCGCATCGCGTTTTCACGCAGAACCATTTGGCAAGTTCCGATAGACATTTTCAGGCAGAGGCGTCATTCTGGTATTCGATGCTCCTGTGTTAGTGTTTGGGCCCCAGATGGGGCAATTGTAAGTATCAAGTGTTTATGTTAAGTGGTATTATGTCTAAACTTTCCTGTATTGTGTCTTAGGAGCATTCATTTTGTTTATCTGTGCCGGTGTAGTTAGGCACAAGCTTCAACTTCACTGCGCCATTTCGACAGTGTTTTGTCCTTGAATTAATGTAGCCGTGCAAACCTACATATTCACTTTAGCATCTGATTCCAATTGGAATGTGCCTTTTTTTACGTTTTCGCACTGGTGTTTTTACCAGTTCTGTCAGCCTTATAATTCAATTAACTTTTGGCAGTACAGTAGCTAGAATTTTAGTATTTTATTTACTGTCGTGCATTGTGTTAGGATATTGCAGCAAATCGCGTTTGTATTTTCTGTAGTACTCATTTCAAGTCAATTCACTACTTCATGTAAAGCCATTTTTAAGGGAAATTTTCCCTTTTGATGTTTCATATTTTTCATAAGCCAATATTTAAGATGGTGTTATTCTTATCAAATTATAAATTTCCCCTTTTTATTTTTAATATTTTTCATAAGCCAATACTCAATATGGTGTTATTTGTATCAAGATTAGGATTTTCCCTTTTGTATCAAAAATAACTTCTTTAGCCAATATTCAATATGGTGTTATTTGTGTGATCAAGTTAGACTTGCATCAAATTATCAATTTATTTCTTTAATGTTTTTTTTTAATCAAAGCAATCAAATTATCATTCTCAATTTTTTTTTGACAGCTGTATTTTGTCACAGCTGTATTTTCAATTAAGTAGGGTTTTGATATAATCACGTGGTTGTAGTTTTTATGTACAGTCAACATTAAAAATCATTCTTAACAAATTTTATAGTCAACCTTTGTTGTGATGATAATCAGAACAAACCTTGTAAATACCAATAACTGAATACCTGATTTTCCTCATAGAATCAGTATTTATACATGTCAGGCCGCACAGGGTTTGTCGAGCCTTTTTGTGTTAGTTACCCCTAATCTTAAGTATTTTCTTCATGTGTCCAGCTCTCTGAACGCCGACTTATCTATTTCCCCGCGCTGATGTTGCGTTTGTGCATTTACTTTAGTTAGCCCTTAAATATCATTTGTATTACATGGCGATATTTTAATGTTTCTTGTGTTATCTAGCTAAATGCGACTAATATTTTAAATGCAATTTTGAGTGTTGTACCCTGTTATGCAGTAGCTCACGTCTGTACGCACTATTTTTGCAATAGAAAATAAATCACTGTGTTTGTTAAAATATATCAGTTTATGTGATAGGGACTTCAAAGAGATTCATCATTAAACAAGTCACAACCTGAGGTCAAAAGAGTTTCCTTTCTCCTTGTTGACACTGGCTTTAGTCTCATACGACGCTTCGCCTAATAAGGGGTTTAAGGAGCCACCTCGGAAGGACGAACTATTTCGCATAGTTTGTCAATAGGAAGACGCTGTCGCAGTTCGGCACTAACAGAATTCACTTCTGTTGCCCTAGCGGTCTCATACGGCGCAGACAGTTGCTCGTCTTCCTAACGGTACCACCGTAGTTCGGCACTAACAGAATTTACTTCTGTTGCCCTAGCGGACTCATTACGGCGTAGGTGGTACCCACACACACACCTCACCCTAGCGGTACCACCGTAGTTCGGCACATAACAGAATTTACTTCTGTTGCCCTAGCGGACTGAATACGGCGCAGGTGGTACCTACACTAACCTCACCCCCCACACACAACGGTACCGCCGTAGTTCGGCACTAACAGAATTTACTTCTGTTGCCCTAGCGGACTGATTACGGCGTAGGCGGTACCCACACGAACCTCAGGAAGGGCAGCTGCGAAGAAAAGCTAGCGCCCCGGAAAAGGTAGCTGTACAGAAGACAGCCCCTTTTCCACGAACCCTCACGTCGACCGCACGACGGTATCGACATATTTTGGCGCCCGAACAGGGACCCAGAAGCTTTGCGCGACTACCAACGTTGTCTGGGATTTCTGGGTTCTAATCGACTACGCGGACACCGCATCACTTAAACAAGATGAATCTCGTCGCTCAAGCTCGAGAATACGTCGAAGCCCTCGGCCTCACTCCCACCGATGCGGAGTACCGGGAAGAATTTACCAGCCGCCTGAGGCATTTGGAAGAAGCCGCAGAACGAGCAGCGGAACGAGAAGCCGCAGAACGAGCAGCGGAACGAGGAGCCGCAGAACGAGCAGCGGAACGAGAAGCAGCACAACGAGACCACGAGCTCAGACTCCGACAACTCGATGCTCAAATCGCTCCCCAAAATGCTAGAGTGAAGATACCTCCACCGGCTTCATTCGATCCCACGAAAGAAAGGATGGACGAATTCTTGCAACGCTTCTGCACTCACACCACAGCGATGGGATTTACTGAAGTCGATGCTGTTGTCATGCTCCATAATTTGATCACACCGAAGGAACGTCGACTCATCGATACCCTGCCCGCAGCAGATCGCTTCAAGCTTCCTGAAATTAAATTGCTCCTACTAGATGCTCATAAAGTTACTCCGGCAAAACTACGTGCCAACTACTACGAATTGAAGCCAGAAGAAGGCGACAATATGTCACGTTACCTACGGCGACTCGAACAATCCTTTGACGCTTGGTTAAAAGGATGCAACATCGAAGCCAACTACAAGACTCTTCGTGACTTTCTAATTGTTGACCGAGCTTATTCAAGCTTGCCGCCCTTCCTCGCTACTCAGTTGCGTGACAGGGGTGGTAACACAGTCGCAAGCCTAGGAGAGCAAGGTGATAGCTTCTTACAAGCAAGACCTCATACATCGCTCCATCAGCTTTGTAAGGGTCGCACACTGACATCATCGACGGATGCGGGCCCTCCAGCACTCAAAGCATCAGGAGCACCAGAGCGACGCGCGACATTCCCTGTCCGAGCCCCGAGCACTCCAGCAAGAACACCCAACTCCAGCAACAACTCTCGAGGAACGCCGCCAAGAACTTCTAACACACGTGGTGGTCCCACCCGCTCAGGATCGGTCAACACTCCGCAGCGCGAACAACGAGGACCTTACAATGGATTTTACTGTACTTTTCATGGTCCCAACCAATCGCATTCCAGTGACGAGTGCCGCCAATTACAGAGGAGGCAAGGTGATGGTCCCAGTAATGGAGCAGGCCATGCAAGCCCACTTATCTCCAGTACTACCGCTCGAGTAAACAATCTAGCAACGCATGAAGAAGCACATGAATACGACGATATTCCCCCAGTCGCATGCAAGCACATCGCCTCGAACAAGCTGATCGAATTGGGACAGCTGAAAACATGCTCTGGCACCGTGAACCAACAACCCGTTCAAGTACTACTCGATGGAGGAGCAACGGCGGTCTTCGTCAAGAAGGCTCTCGTCCCAGCTGACGCCATTTTGAAGAAGGAAATAACCGTACGGCTGGCCAACAATCACTCTTTCGAAGCGCCTCTGGCCCGGGTCTCTCTCGTGTGCCCCTATTACCACGGAGAGGTGACAGCCGTAGCCATGGAAGAGCTCTCCCACGATGTCATTCTCGGCCGAGTTCCCGGAACCACCTCCTTCGAAGAACAGATGACCGACTATGAAGAGCAACCAGTTGCTGCAGAAGTCTCTCACGTTGTCACAAGGGCAGCAGCAAAAGCGATCGAAGATCCCACTGCCGCACCAAGCACTGTCGATATATTGCAACACAACAAAGAAGACTTCAAGAAATTACAGCGGGAGTGCAAAACATTGCAGCTTTTATTTAAGAAAGTTGATACTGGCAAAGAAGAAACGCACAAGGATGGCAGAGTCATTACCTTTGAACTCCATGACGGCATTCTCCATCGGAAAACGTTACGAAACGGTCAGGAAACTCATCAACTTGTAGCACCTGCAAGCGTGCGCCCACAAATCTTGGAAATGGCTCATGACAATCCACTTGCTGGCCATTATTCCCAAAAGAAGACTCAGGCTCGACTAGAACGCGATTTTTATTGGCCGTCCCTAGCAAAAGATGTGGTCCAATACTGTCACTCCTGCCATACCTGCCAGACGCACGCTCCATCTCGACCAAGAAAGGCACCTATCTCAACCCCACCGATCACCACTCCATTCTCCGCGCTCAGTGTTGATTTGGTAGGCCCATTACAACCAGCTTCGGCACGTGGCCACCGATACATTCTCACCGTGGTGGACCAAGCAACTCGGTACGCAGACGCAGCCCCGCTCAGACATATAGATGCAGAAACAGTCGCCCAGGAGCTACTCGAAATCTGCAGCAGAGTTGGTTTCCCTCACACGCTAACAAGCGACAACGGCACTCAGTTCACAGCTGCAACCTTCGAAGCTTTCCTGAAACTCGTCGGTATCCAGCACCGATTGACGCCATTATACCATGCCCAATCGAACGGCATAGTCGAACGCTTCAATGGTACGCTCAAAGTCATGTTGCGGAAGTTAGCCGTAGAACAGCCGCGAGATTGGGACCTGTATCTGCCTTCACTCCTTTTTGCTTATCGAGACGCTCCTCAGGCCTCAACCGGGTATTCTCCTTTCGAACTCATCTACGGCCATCGCGTCCGTGGACCTTTAACCGTGCTCAAGGAATGCTGGACCGATGAGAGCTTGCAAGACGACACGAGCACTGCTCAGTATTTGATGGAAATGAAGCACCGATTGAAAGAAACATGTAAAATCGCTCGCGAGAATCTAAACAGGAGCCAAGAGAAAAGCGCCAAGTTCTTCAACAGACGTACCAAGATGCGAACTCTAAAGCAAGGAGATAAAGTCCTCGTATTTCTGCCCGATTCTCGAAAGAAGCTACTTATGACTTGGAAAGGTCCCTATACAGTGAAATCACGCCTGGGAACCTATACCTATACATTGGACGTGGATGGAAACAACAAAGTCTATCACATCAACCTCCTTCGCCAGTACCACGACCGGGAGCAGCAAGGTTCCGCCTCACCAAGCGAGAAAGATCGCGAGGACGACGAGAGAGTAGAGGAAGCATTTGCAGCGGTTGGCCTCGCCCTAGAACCTACCTGCGAAGAAGAAGAACTCGACCGGAAAGAACCAGAGATACCGTCACCCGTCGGAGAAACCATTGAAGACTGTCTCATCTCCTCTACGTTGACTACAACACAACGCTCAGAACTCCAGGAACTACTTGAAGAATATCGCGATCTTTTCACAGATACTCCCGGAAGAACCAGCACGGCAGTTCATGAAATAAAATTGAAGGACCCTTCCAGTTTTCGACTTCAACATTCGTATCCACTTCCCTTAGCGCTGGAGCCTGAACTGCGGTCAAGTTTAGAGAAGTGGATGAAGATGGGAATCGTGATGCCATCCACATCACCTTACTATTCACCGCTCCTTGCTGTCCGGAAGAAAGACGGAACCCACCGATTTTGTCTGGACTGCAGGCACCTCAACAGCCAGACAGTATTCGATGCCGAGCCGATAGCAGACACCACTGCTATTTTCACCAATTTAGCAGGCAAAACAATATTCAGCAAAATGGATCTGACCAGTGGATATTGGCAAGTACCTCTACACCCTGAGTCCCGCCAATACACCGCCTTCAAAACTAGGTCTGGCCTCTATGAATTCAACGTACTGCCTTTCGGCCTAGCAAATGCTCCAGCCACTTTTTCCCGCCTTATACGTCAAGTCACTGCAGGACTGCAAGACACCGAGGTCTACATGGACGACATCTTAATCGCCTCGACAACCTGGGAAGATCATTGCACAGCATTAGCTAAACTGTTCGAAGCTCTCTCTCGACATGGCCTTAAGGCGAAGCCGTCCAAATGCGAATTCGGATTTGACAGCCTCCAGTATTTTGGTCATCAACTGAGCAGTAATCAGATCCAGCCTCTGGAGAACCGAGTCGAAGCCTTGAAATCGGCTCCACTCCCAAAAACCAAACGGGAGCTCCGAAGTTTTCTCGGTACAGTTGGGTACTACCAACAGTACATTCCTAACTACTCTCAACTGACATCTAAACTCCATGATTTCCTAAAGCAGAACTCCCCAGAACAAATACCTTGGACCGATACAACAGAAGATCTGTTCGAAAGTTTGAAGATAGCGTTAGTCAAGAGACCGGTCTTACAGTTACCAGACCCCAGATGTCCTTTCATTCTGAGGACAGATGCCTCCCAAACTGGACTTGGAGCAGCTCTTCTCCAGCCAAGCAAATGAGACTTCCGTCACTACGCGCCGGTAGCATATGCTTCACGTCGACTGAGAGGAGCAGAAATAAACTATTCTACCATTGAAAAAGAAGCGTTAAGCATCTACTGGGCTCTACAGAAGTTTGAGGTCTACCTGTATGGACGAGAATTTGTGTTACAAACCAACCATCGACCGCTCCTTTATTTGCAACAGGCAGACAAGTTGAACCCCCGATTGAAACGCTGGGCTTTGTATTTCAGCCTTTTTAGGTTCCGAGCCGAACACCTTCCGGGAGTCGACAACCACCTTGCAGATTTCCTGTCTCGGCTATCGTAGCAGAGACACCCTCCCCCGGGCGTGTCAGGCCGCACAGGGTTTGTCGAGCCTTTTTGTGTTAGTTACCCCTAATCTTAAGTATTTTCTTCATGTGTCCAGCTCTCTGAACGCCGACTTATCTATTTCCCCGCGCTGATGTTGCGTTTGTGCATTTACTTTAGTTAGCCCTTAAATATCATTTGTATTACATGGCGATATTTTAATGTTTCTTGTGTTATCTAGCTAAATGCGACTAATATTTTAAATGCAATTTTGAGTGTTGTACCCTGTTATGCAGTAGCTCACGTCTGTACGCACTATTTTTGCAATAGAAAATAAATCACTGTGTTTGTTAAAATATATCAGTTTATGTGATAGGGACTTCAAAGAGATTCATCATTAAACAAGTCACACCCTGAGGTCAAAAGAGTTTCCTTTCTCCTTGTTGACACTGGCTTTAGTCTCATACGACACTTCGCCTAATAAGGGGTTTAAGGAGCCACCTCGGAAGGACGAACTATTTCGCATAGTTTGTCAATAGGAAGACGCTGTCGCAGTTCGGCACTAACAGAATTCACTTCTGTTGCCCTAGCGGTCTCATACGGCGCAGACAGTTGCTCGTCTTCCTAACGGTACCACCGTAGTTCGGCACTAACAGAATTTACTTCTGTTGCCCTAGCGGACTCATTACGGCGTAGGTGGTACCCACACACACACCTCACCCTAGCGGTACCACCGTAGTTCGGCACATAACAGAATTTACTTCTGTTGCCCTAGCGGACTGAATACGGCGCAGGTGGTACCTACACTAACCTCACCCCCCACACACAACGGTACCGCCGTAGTTCGGCACTAACAGAATTTACTTCTGTTGCCCTAGCGGACTGATTACGGCGTAGGCGGTACCCACACGAACCTCAGGAAGGGCAGCTGCGAAGAAAAGCTAGCGCCCCGGAAAAGGTAGCTGTACAGAAGACAGCCCCTTTTCCACGAACCCTCACGTCGACCGCACGACGGTATCGACAATACATTAAATATTATTGATGTTTTTTTAGTTTAGTTAGATGGTAATTATTAAGCTGAATTGCCTCAACTTACCATTGTCTTGAATGTTAGGTGAATACCAATAACTAAATACCTGATTTTCCTCATAGAATCAGTATTTATACATTAAATATTATTGATGTTTTTTTTTAGGTTTAGTTAGATGGTAATTGTATAATTCTGTATAAAGTCAGGGTACGAAGTCAGATTCATCCCAGCTTTATCGTGGGCATTGCTGAGCGAAAAGAATATATTTTATCATAAGGCTGGATCTCAGATTACACGGGTCATAAATAACGACCGGCTTTCGTGCTATGGTCTTGGGAAAGGTATAAGAGAGACGTTCTCACTACGAAAGACTGCCATAGTAAATTTAATAATTGGATGTGCTTGGGCTGCGGCGGTCACTCCGTCATAAAGACGACGCAGGACTCGTAGAGCGCAACCACGTAGATTGGTCAAGGGCACTATAAGTTCTTGGAAATATATATAAAACGACGGCTAGCGTGCTGTCACGGTCGACCTTTATTTAATGTGCCGTAGCGGGAGGCGGGCAGGGGCATGAGACCCGACCCCTCTCCCCCAGCCGCACCTCGGTTGGGTGGAGGGAGGCGAAGCTCAGAACCCTCTCGCCCCGTCGCTGCCCGGCTCGTGCAGTGACCCCCCTTCCCTTGGGAGGGGTGAGCACTGTTCGAGCCGGAGTTGTGTCGGACGAGCGGAGGACACTTCGCGAGTAGCCGTCGTTGAGAGCGGGTAGGGAGCCGTGGTCGTGAACGGACGTCCTAGAGTTCAGTTTGGGAGTACGACGAACAACCGGTTTTGATACTTAGGAATTTGAGTTGATAGTAAAAGCCCATATCTTCAATAGTTGAATTTCGAGACCGTGTTCGACGAAAATCCATTGACTTGTGTGAGGGCGCATGATTTCAAGCGTTTGCTACACGCTTACCTTGGCTCAGCCTGTCGGTGATTGCAGAACACCCCCCGGGCTCGTGTTTCGTTGGCTCGTGTGTTGAGTGTCTGTACACGCTCAGTGGTTGGAGTAGGGTGTCTGCTAAACACCCGGTGATATCGTGAGGGAATATATGCAAAATATTCCCTGAGCTCGAGTTGTCGATTTCTTGTTAGCAGTGTCAATATTTGTCTCCTGAGTATGTCAGTATGTGGGGTTAACCCTCGGGTATTTATGTGGGACTTTCATAATCGCCGCACTTGTGCCGTCCTTCCAGTCTTGCAAAATAAATGAGAAAACGCGTCAGGAGTCGTCCCTTACCTCTCATCTCTCTCAGAAACTAGCGCCTGAAACACGCGCCAACCGCCGCCATTGCTACCAATAAATACGCACGTTACCAAAAGTTTATATATCTGAATAGGGGTGGTCGTAAAAGCTCCCGTATACGCGCTAACGCCACCCAGCTAAGTACTCAATTGACAATCGGAAACTAACGTAATTAATCTCCAATTTAGTTCCGGGCTCGCCCGGTGGTGGCAGTACGCTATCGTTATTAATTCTCATTATAAGAAAGAGCGGAAGAAAAACCCGACTCATAGAGTGGAGCCAGCGGTGTAGGATCCCAATCTGAGAGAGAGAGAGAATATTGTGTTAACAAGACAGAAGAAGCAACCAGTCCAACAGCTGCAAGCGAGCAACGGCGTCCAAGATCAACAAAAACCGTAAGTAGACACCATTTCATTTCATTTTGTGTGTGTACGTATATCATAGTTAGAAGTGTGGGGAAAACTCTTTTTCTATTCAGTTCGGTATTATTTTGCTGCGCGGCTGTGCCTTTCAGTGCGGATAATCATCGAAAAGTAACTCGGAGTTATAGTGATTTATTTTTCGTTCCGCGGGGATAAATCGTTGAGTTGTGTGCTTTGTCGTAAATTAGGTACATATTGGGTAATTATTGTGTTGTGAGCAGGATTGCAAATTTAGGGATTGTTCGTGCAAATCTAGTTTGCAAATAGATATTATTGTGGCATTTCTACTCCGTTATTGGGGATAAACCAACGATTTGTCTGTAGAAACATCCATTTAAATGTTCGTGTGTTCCCTAGGAAAGAAATAATACGTAGCAAGTACGCATTTTGTCGGTCGCTCTTTACCTGTGTTTGGGGAAGAGATCAACACTCCACATAAAGGTTTATTCTGTTGTCCCAAGAAAAGATATATTTGTTTTGTGTCGTGGGCTGAACTAGGATCAGTGAGATGACTATGCAAGAATAACATTGCAAATTGAGGGAACGATTAACGTAAATAGTTACGCAAAGTTGTGCTGGTATAGGACTCGTTTAATTAACAGTATTTGGTAAGGAGATTCCCTCCTGACTTATGATTTGATGCCCTACGCACGAGAGTCCGCATTTCGGTAATTTTGCCAGTGGGGCCCTCATATTTCCTCTCTTGGATACACCCGAAAATATTTTTTTTGTGTGTTATGCGTGGATACCAGTATTTATCGAAAAATTAGAGGTTCAGTGTAGTGCGTGTGCGTTGCAACTGCAATAGATAGATTGAAAAAAAAATGGAGTGATCATCGCTGAGTTTAAGCTGCAAAATGTCTAAGGACGAAGAAAACTATGCTTTGGAGGAGAACTTTCCTCACGCCGCTTTTGCCAGATTGCAAATTGCGTTCGAAAACGCGATTTCAGCAAGCCGAAATGCACATGACAAAAATGTGAGATATCAGCGCGTGAGAGATCAAGAACTTAGAGTCGGCGATTGCGTATTCCTACGGAATACAGCAGGAAGGAATAAGGCGATGGGAAAATTCCGACCTAATTGGTTAGGCCCGTACAGGGTTCAGGCCCTTCCAACACCGATGAACGTCGTAATACGACAAGTCCACGGCCGCCGGCAGGAGATAACGGTACACAGAAATCGACTGAAGCCCACGTCATTTCAACCAGAGGAGACAATAGTAATACAAGACGAGCGTCCTCGAAGGAATGGGAGGAGCGTCGAGCACGTCACCGAAGTACGTCACGACGATAGCGATTCGGAAAGCAGCGATGACGACATCTATGTAACAAGGCCTGAAGCACCCTCACCTCTACCCACCCCGGCAGCTAGACGTCCTTACGCTCTAAGATCCGCCGGTCCGGTAGAAGAGTAGAGGAGTAGAAGAGAAGATAACATGAGCAAAACTACTATGTAACAAGTAGAGAGGAGATGAGCCTACAAATTGCATGTTCTCTTTCAGATTAACCTAGTAAATAAGTAGGTAGATAAGCTGAATAATCTAATTTCTTTTCAGATTTAACCTAGTAAATAAGTAGGTAGATAAGCTGAATAATCTAATTTTCTTTTCAGATTTAACCTAGCAAAATAAGTAGTAGATAAGCACTAATTTAATTCCTTTACAGAATAGCTTAGCGACAACTAGGTTGGCAGGAAAATTTCTGAGTAGTCGACCGCTAGGCAAGTAACTTGTAGAAATGCTACCAGCCAGCACAAGCGACGGTGCTCAGAACAGGCACAGGATGAGAGTCATAAAATCGAGAGAGGCATAAAGGAACTCAGTCCGGGCCGGGAAATACGAGTAGAGACGGGGCATACAAATTATGATAACGCACTAGGAAAAGTGTATCGTGCTGGCTGCGCAGTTTTGAATGACGAGAATAAAACTTAGATATAATGACTTCACATTGAAATAGGAATTTGATTGCTGGTCAGTTGTTTGAGATGTATAAGGAATGAAGAGAGATTTCGAAGGAAACTAGCCGTCTAGGCAGAGATATAATTAAACAGTATTAAAAATATAAGTATAGCACAGCCGCAGCAGAGGTCCCTGCACATAATACGGCCAATAGTGGGTACGGCTCTGTAGTCCTCTCATAACTAGTAGGTTACAACTGAGAGGACGAAGTTTTTTTTTTGAGTAGCCTGAGAAATGACTAGTTATAAGCACTAATAAACCATTGCCTTTCAGGTGTAGGTTTGAAGAGTCAGCAACTTGGATGGGAATGGGATATATCCTTCTCGTAATTGTTTGTTAGCGTGAAAAATTCCCCGTGAAGGAATTTTTCTTGGATCGTCGGAGGGGAAGTAAATTTAAGAAATTAAATTTTTTTTATTATTGCGTCTAAATGACGTTTTAAAAAAGAGAAACCTGAGCCTGTCATGAGCCGAGTGGAGCCGATAATAAGATCGTGTATAGCAGAACCCTGAGAGTTGGGTAGAATGCTTAGCGAGACAGCAGATTAAATTAAAGATGTCCATTACGGACCTAGCATAAGCTTTAACATTACGGTCTTTAAAAATAACGTAGCTTAGGGTGGAAAGGCAAGTTGGACACGCACTCGCGTGGTGGAGACTCGAGGCATGTGCCCACGAGACAATACAGCAACAGAGGGACCATAAAACTGAGATGCGTCCCACGCTGGAACGCAGGTAATATGAGCGGCGTCACGCCGGAGATTAGAGAAGGCAGTCTGAGCAGAGAGAAGCGCACAGCGATTCGTGTGCGATGCTAATTACGAGATAGATGGGAGAACAAAATAAAGAGAGATGAGCAATATAGATAAAAAAAAGATGGATAGCTCCTGTGCTGGGAAACTGGAACGTGAACCGCACCGAACCGACGCTAGAGCTGAAATAGTTAATGATAAATGTACTAAGGTTATTTTGAAGATTTTCAGGAAGGCGACAGCGAGCGAGGTGAGGGCGTGTGCGTGTGCTACCCCAGCACCACAGCGGCATCCAACAGAACGGAAGTAGCAGACGGACCGGAACTGCGGTCGCGTAAGAGAGACGGAGAGGCATTCGGAAATGGTAAGATCGGGAATACCCCTGCGCGTAGGAAACACGTGCGTGAACTGTGGAGAGCGTTATGAATGTCGGTCTGCTAATGAGCGTTGGAGTGATACGGCGTGAAGCATGACTGAGAGGGATTGATGGGCCATCCAGAGGCATGTGCGCAATGCTTGAGGCATCGCAGCGGTTACCGATACCATGAGATTTGAAGATTAAAAAGATAAGTCGTGTGCGACGGGTACATAAAATATATCTGCAAACGAGGGACGCCTCCATATTGCACCCATACGAAATTGATGCTTGCTTCTCACGAGAGATTAGCAAATGCCATTCAGTAACAAAAAAAAACAGTCAGCTGACACGGAAAGAATAGGAAGTAGGAACAATTCTCATCATTTAATCATAAGGACCTGCACCACGAGTGAAAGACAAATGAACAGGAGGTGTGTGTGTTGTCAGAGTATGTGCGGTAACGTGTGCAGGAGTATGTGCTGTATAGCGTGCAGGAGTGTGGGGACTTAGTCATTCAAGTCTGCTAGGACTTGTTAGGTTCATGAATCCCAAAATCGTATATCAGTCATCATGTAACATACGCGCTCATTATGAGGCGAAGAAAGGAAAAATTTTTGAAAATAGGCTCTATATTGATGTCTAACCCATGTAACAAAATTAATGCCCGACCGTGTGCCGTAGGAAACGGCGACGTACATGCACCGAGGGCGGAGACGGAGGCCAAGCGAAGTGGTGCGCCAGCTCGGGACATACGTCGCAGCGCGCAACTACGAGACGTCGCTGTGGCTACCAGACGGGAGTCTGGCGACCGTCTCGGCCGAGACGGACTGGGGGCGGGCGGCCGCGACCCTGGAGGGTCGAGCGCTCATTGTCCACTTCGTCCCGAACCGGACGAACGCCTGACCGAGGCGACTCTCAGCAACTTGCTGCAGCATTTAGTGGTGCCCCGAAACGACGGAAGAGCTCGCCTCCCCAGTCCCGAAGGGGGCCAATATTATGTGAAAATGGCCGAAGCATAGGCGAGCGAGTTGTGGTCGCCGTCCTAGTTTTTTTTTGTGATATTGTAATTGATGTCATGTGGTATTGTGTTGCATTGTGATTTGATGTCAGGTTGTATCAGTGTTCGCCAGTCGGGTAAGAAATGCACTGGGGCCAAGACATGGAAAAGAAAAAAGAAATTATTACATAATTTTTTTTTTGCGTAGTGGGGGAAGGGTGTATAAAGTCAGGGTACGAAGTCAGATTCATCCCAGCTTTATCGTGGGCATTGCTGAGCGAAAAGAATATATTTTATCATAAGGCTGGATCTCAGATTACACGGGTCATAAATAACGACCGGCTTTCGTGCTATGGTCTTGGGAAAGATATAAGAGAGACGTTCTCACTACGAAAGACTGCCATAGTAAATTTAATAATTGGATGTGCTTGGGCTGCGGCGGTCACTCCGTCATAAAGACGACGCAGGACTCGTAGAGCGCAACCACGTAGATTGGTCAAGGGCACTATAAGTTCTTGGAAATATATATAAAACGACGGCTAGCGTGCTGTCACGGTCGACCTTTATTTAATGTGCCGTAGCGGGAGGCGGGCAGGGGCATGAGACCCGACCCCTCTCCCCCAGCCGCACCCCGGTTGGGTGGAGGGAGGCGAAGCTCAGAACCCTCTCGCCCCGTCGCTGCCCGGCTCGTGCAGTGACCCCCCTTCCCTTGGGAGGGGTGAGCACTGTTCGAGCCGGAGTTGTGTCGGACGAGCGGAGGACACTTCGCGAGTAGCCGTCGTTGAGAGCGGGTAGGGAGCCGTGGTCGTGAACGGACGTCCTAGAGTTCAGTTTGGGAGTACGACGAACAACCGGTTTTGATACTTAGGAATTTGAGTTGATAGTAAAAGCCCATATCTTCAATAGTTGAATTTCGAGACCGTGTTCGACGAAAATCCATTGACTTGTGTGAGGGCGCATGATTTCAAGCGTTTGCTACACGCTTACCTTGGCTCAGCCTGTCGGTGATTGCAGAACACCCCCCGGGCTCGTGTTTCGTTGGCTCGTGTGTTGAGTGTCTGTACACGCTCAGTGGTTGGAGTAGGGTGTCTGCTAAACACCCGGTGATATCGTGAGGGAATATATGCAAAATATTCCCTGAGCTCGAGTTGTCGATTTCTTGTTAGCAGTGTCAATATTTGTCTCCTGAGTATGTCAGTATGTGGGGTTAACCCTCGGGTATTTATGTGGGACTTTCATAATCGCCGCACTTGTGCCGTCCTTCCAGTCTTGCAAAATAAATGAGAAAACGCGTCAGGAGTCGTCCCTTACCTCTCATCTCTCTCAGAAACTAGCGCCTGAAACACGCGCCAACCGCCGCCATTGCTACCAATAAATACGCACGTTACCAAAAGTTTATATATCTGAATAGGGGTGGTCGTAAAAGCTCCCGTATACGCGCTAACGCCACCCAGCTAAGTACTCAATTGACAATCGGAAACTAACGTAATTAATCTCCAATTTAGTTCCGGGCTCGCCCGGTGGTGGCAGTACGCTATCGTTATTAATTCTCATTATAAGAAAGAGCGGAAGAAAAACCCGACTCATAGAATTCTTAGTCATTGTACATTGATTATTTCAGTTAGGAAGAACTGGGAACCTGTGTTTTCTAGTTCATTTGCATTTAGCAGATGCTGTAGATTTTTACCATTAGCTATTAATTAAGTGAGGCAGGATACTCAGTTCACTGCTTATGCCATCTTAGTTTCGCCAGGCAAAGTTTTGCCTGTGTGAATTACTAGTGTAGAATTTTTAGCTTCAGAAATATTAGAATTAAGATCTGGCTCCGAGCAAATTGTCAGTGCTCCGAAGTTGCTCCCCACTTGCACTCCGGCGCCAGAGTGCTGGTGGGGGTCGTTTTTCGAAGAGACTCCTCGCTTTGAGGCGGCATGTTAATGCCAGATTGTTTGCAGCATAGCATGTGTTGATATGTGTTTTAATACCGTGTGCAATTTCACCCAGCGTCTTATTCCGTACAGGAAGCTACGAGACACTTTACATCCCACTGCCACGTCACCTACCTTTACCTTGCCGATCATATCAAAAGGGTAAAATAACTCGGTAGCCAGACTTGGCAAAACAACTGCCTCCTTCATTGTTGCCTTTTCACTTCTAATAAACCCACAATTACTGGACGGCAAGCGCAAGTACCCAATTCCTCCTCCCCCTCACTCAGAATTGAGACATTTTTGGTTACAGCTAACCCAACTGCTGCATAACCTGCAAGTCTATATTCAAACACCACTGGAGGAATTGCACCTTACCGTCCTCACTTATCAGAGACGCTATTGCCGTCTCTAACCATTGGGTACCATTGCACACGACCTTCTCCACAATTACACTTCCCGCATACCGACGCAGCTGTGAGCCTGTTGCAGTTCCTACTCAAGATCGGACCTCAACATCAGCGCACCTTGAAGAGACAATCTGACAGCCTCCAATAAAACCAGGCCAGAATTAAATAACTATATCTACTTTCTTATCCTTTCGATGGTCCAGTTCCGAGGTGAAAATTATAGTATTTTGTTTTTGATTAAAGACGCCGGAAAGATAGCGTCCGAACCCCTCACTCTTAACTTCTCAGATGTCAGATGCCGTAAATCATTCAATTAGCCAGTAAGTGTGTTTGGTAAAACACTGGTGACCTCGCCATTATTAAATGAACATCTTTTGAAATAGTTAAATTCCTCAATATTCAACTTTATCCTTCAAAAATCTAGATAACCATAGAATTCAAACCGCTCTAAAGTAAAACTTGAGTAAAGACACTGTTGAACTTTACACTGGTGATAACCCAGAGTAGTTTAATCAGATATAAATACTCACCCGGACCACCATCGGAAGGATCAGGAGCGCATGTCTAGTGCTGTCAACTTCTGTGCATGGCTGACCTTGAAGGAGGTAGTTTCTTTCCTTACTCTCAGTAGCTAAACAGAGTATTTCCTCTCCAAACTCTTCCCTAATAATAAGTTATTGCTACTGCAGCCTATTCTAACAAATTCTTCATGTTTATCCATTGCTACTGAAGCCACCTTTTTCCAAAACTCTTCATGCATTTCCATTGCTACTGAAGCTCCTTACTAATAACCTTCGTAATTTCCATTGCTACTGCAGCACCATTGCTACTGAAGCACCAAATTAAATAACGTGTACGAAACACCAACTTGTCATTCTGAGCAATTGACTTATTTTTTTCTTCAAATATGTTCCCCAACCATAAATTTCAACGCTGTGATCGTTGCAAGGGACTGCCGGGTGTGCACCGTTGGTCTTTTGTAAGTTCCTCCGTATCCCAAATACCAAGCTCTTACCCGATCTCCCAATTTTTGTATCGCCGCCTGGTCGGTGTGCTTGTAGCCTTGGGGACGCCTGAGGAGCACGCACGTTGCCTAGGGAGGCTGTACAAACGACTTACGTCGCACATTTGCTGTATTTAACCGGCATATGTGTTTTGGGAAAGTAAGGAACTGATCTTTTATATTTTTTGTGAGGGCATAATGTCACAAACTTAGACTGCGATTCGCCCCAGGTCAACACCTGTCGAGCCAACGAATTCGTACTTGTCTTAGTTGATTGAGGTTCCTAAAGACGTGGAAAGCGACCAATTCTAGATTCCCCGGTATACCGTTCAAAGAACGCAGTCGGAGTTTGGTGATCCGGGTGCCTCCATTTCGGCGGACACTTCTAGCACGATTGTGCTCAGTGATGCTAACCTCACAGATTCTTTTATGGTCCCAGTTGGGGACCCGACCTGAAACTTTCATAGTTCCAGAGTTAACCTTCCACTATTTTCATCTATTTTCCCTCTGTCAAGCTTTCTTTTGGGAACTTCCCTTTTTAACTCCCTCGAGCATCTTACAAGTAACAGCTCCACTGTTACCAGACCTTTCGGTCTACATGCGTTGGGGGGTAGCTGTAGTGAACGCCTTCTGCCGCACTTCAGTCTAAATTTCATAAATTAATAAAACTACCTTCTAAAAATTAAATAAAGCTAACGCAATCATTATTACAATTTTAGATCACTATTGTCATTCAACATTACCCCGAAATCTATTAAAATTTGACCAAAAATATTTAAACATTTTTCGAGCGTCAGCTCGCATCGCGTTTTCACGCAGAACCATTTGGCAAGTTCCGATAGACATTTTCAGGCAGAGGCGTCATTCTGGTATTCGATGCTCCTGTGTTAGTGTTTGGGCCCCAGATGGGGCAATTGTAAGTATCAAGTGTTTATGTTAAGTGGTATTATGTCTAAACTTTCCTGTATTGTGTCTTAGGAGCATTCATTTTGTTTATCTGTGCCGGTGTAGTTAGGCACAAGCTTCAACTTCACTGCGCCATTTCGTCAGTGTTTTGTCCTTGAATTAATGTAGCCGTGCAAACCTACATATTCACTTTAGCATCTGATTCCAATTGGAATGTGCCTTTTTTTTACGTTTTCGCACTGGTGTTTTTACCAGTTCTGTCAGCCTTATAATTCAATTAACTTTTGGCAGTACAGTAGCTAGAATTTTAGTATTTTATTTACTGTCGTGCATTGTGTTAGGATATTGCAGCAAATCGCGTTTGTATTTTCTGTAGTACTCATTTCAAGTCAATTCACTACTTCATGTAAAGCCATTTTTAAGGGAAATTTTCCCTTTTGATGTTTCATATATTTCATAAGCCAATATTTAAGATGGTGTTTCTCTTATCAAATTATAAATTTCCCCTTTTTATTTTTAATATTTTTCATAAGCCAATACTCAATATGGTGTTATTTGTATCAAGATTAGGATTTTCCCTTTTGTATCAAAAATAACTTCTTTAGCCAATATTCAATATGGTGTTATTTGTGTGATCAAGTTAGACTTGCATCAAATTATCAATTTATTTCTTTAATGTTTTTTTTTAATCAAAGCAATCAAATTATCATTCTCAATTTTTTTTTGACAGCTGTATTTTGTCACAGCTGTATTTTCAATTAAGTAGGGTTTTGATATAATCACGTGGTTGTAGTTTTTATGTACAGTCAACATTAAAAATCATTCATAACAAATTTTATAGTCAACCTTTGTTGTGATGATAATCAGAACAAACCTTGTAAATACCAATAACTAAATACCTGATTTTCCTCATAGAATCAGTATTTATACATTAAATATTATTGATGTTTTTTAGTTTAGTTAGATGGTAATTATTAAGCTGAATTGCCTCAACTTACCATTGTCTTGAATGTTAGGTGAATACCAATAACTAAATACCTGATTTTCCTCATAGAATCAGTATTTATACATTAAATATTATTGATGTTTTTTTTTAGGTTTAGTTAGATGGTAATTGTATAATTCTTAGTCATTGTACATTGATTATTTCAGTTAGGAAGAACTGGGAACCTGTGTTTTCTAGTTCATTTGCATTTAGCAGATGCTGTAGATTTTTACCATTAGCTATTAATTAAGTGAGGCAGGATACTCAGTTCACTGCTTATGCCATCTTAGTTTCGCCAGGCAAAGTTTTGCCTGTGTGAATTACTAGTGTAGAATTTTTAGCTTCAGAAATATTAGAATTAAGATCTGGCTCCGAGCAAATTGTCAGTGCTCCGAAGTTGCTCCCCACTTGCACTCCGGCGCCAGAGTGCTGGTGGGGGTCGTTTTTCGAAGAGACTCCTCGCTTTGAGGCGGCATGTTAATGCCAGATTGTTTGCAGCATAGCATGTGTTGATATGTGTTTTAATACCGTGTGCAATTTCACCCAGCGTCTTATTCCGTACAGGAAGCTACGAGACACTTTACATCCCACTGCCACGTCACCTACCTTTACCTTGCCGATCATATCAAAAGGGTAAAATAACCCGGTAGCCAGACTTGGCAAAACAACTGCCTCCTTCATTGTTGCCTTTTCACTTCTAATAAACCCACAATTACTGGACGGCAAGCGCAAGTACCCAATTCCTCCTCCACCTCACTCAGAATTGAGACATTTTTGGTTACAGCTAACCCAACTGCTGCATAACCTGCAAGTCTATATTCAAACACCACTGGAGGAATTGCACCTTACCGTCCTCACTTATCAGAGACGCTATTGCCGTCTCTAACCATTGGGTACCATTGCACACGACCTTCTCCACAATTACACTTCCCGCATACCGACGCAGCTGTGAGCCTGTTGCAGTTCCTACTCAAGATCGGACCTCAACATCAGCGCACCTTGAAGAAACAATCTGACAGCCTCCAATAAAACCAGGCCAGAATTAAATAACTATATCTACTTTCTTATCCTTCTGATGGTCTAGTTCCGAGGTGAAAATTATAGTATTTTGTTTTTGATTAAAGACGCCGGAAAGATCGCGTCCGAACCCCCTACACTTCACACCTTCTGAGTCAGATTAAGTCATTAGTTTATTAATTAAGTGTTGGCGTTCGACGCCAACTGGTGACCCGCCTGGTGACCAGCCGTTGTAGGCTGTTCTTCGGTCTCACGCTGTAGAGGCTGGCACCACAGAGCTCTGGGTGATGGCTCTGGAGTACCCCGGTTGGCCTCTGCTTCTGCTCTCCAATTGGAGGTTGGTCCGGAGGTTTGGACCAGAGGTCTGGACCGGAGGTTTGGACCAGAGGTCTGGACCGGAGGTTTGGAGGTCTTCCTGCCAATCCGCCACGCATAATAAATAATAACTTCTAATGATAACATCAGCAATAAGGTACATAGTTTCTCACTCTTGCATAACAAATAATCAATATCATTTACGAATAAATATTTCAGTAAATAAATAAACTTATGCATTCATTCATTTCTATCCTATTGCTGCCTATTATTCTTACCCTTGCTGGATGATGCCGCTCTTAATAGTTTGCCTCTCTACTGTAATGCTGCACTTAGAAATACTCTCCTTTAACTATTTCACATCGATACATCTGTTCTGAAACAGAAAAAGTAGTGCTTAGGGGAATAGGCAGATTGCTCCATCTCATTAGCAAACACGGTTTAGGAGACTGGTGAATCACCCCATTACATTCCCCCCCACCAAGTGCAACCATAGGGTGCACTTAACACAATCTGCCATTTTCTAAACAATGTACACTTGTTATATACATACACTACTAACACATCTTAAATCTATAATTACAATAAATGAACTCTAGTGTCTATAATTTCCAAGTCATAGGAATTTTATTACAAGATGACGCTTTGGTACTGAACCTTACAAACTACAACATATCTTACAGACGCATAGACACATTGATATCAACATACCGTTCGACAGAACACGGCAAGTTGCTGGTATTGTCATTCGACATATCATGACAATCCAAACACTAAGCGCAGACATTACACAAATTACCAATAGTTTTTACAAACAGTCTATGTACATTTTAATCGCATCACATTTATTTGCAATAAAAGAAAACGCATTAACACATATTACTTAACCTGCTATTTAACCCAATACTCAACTTACTACTTAATCTACATGATTTTTTTGTATTTTTATATTTTGTTCATTTTTTTTTTATATGCTACTTATTTTTGACCTTATATTCTAATGTTCTTAACTGTACATTGAGCATGTTTTCCACATTTCCTCTAGCTCTAGTAATTCTACCAGAAGAAATGTAATCCAACCTTACCGGTGAAACACGAGGACTCTTGGTTTGTTCTCCATCACTAGCTGTTATACCAACTCTTGTACCACTAGACATGTATCTCCTTTGCCACATTTCCTGCAAAACTTCGTTGTTGGATTTTCTATACTTTGATGTACCTTCTTGCATCTGTTTGGAATGGTCCCTAAATCTCTTCAAAATGTTCAACTTCTCTCCTTCTCTCTTGTCAATAGTTCTGAATCCTGTGAAGTCATCTGTAAAGCCTGAGAAGTTACGGCTTTCCTCGGAAGTGTTGGTTACAAATAGTTGTAGAATATCCCCAGTTTGTCTCTCTTCATCTGTTTCTCCTACTTTGTTTCTATCTTGAGCTTCCTGCTCAGAGCAGTTAATCACTTTTTGTAGGTAATTCTCTTGAAAGCTCCAAGCTCTCTCAGACCAGATTGAAAAATTCTCTATCAACGAGCTATTCTGTGTTGCACTATTAGTGCTTATCTGAAGGGAACTTGACTGTGGTGTTTTAATTTTAATGCTAGACATTGGTTCATCCAGCCCTAAGTCAAAATCATCGGACAAACCTCTGGACATAGGAGATGACATTCTATAATTAATGTTTTTGACTACCTGTGAATCCATACTTATTGGTCTTATCACCTGATCTTCAATGGCCTCACTACAAGCAAGTTCGTTCAGATTTTTAGGAATTACATTGAGTTCTACTCTTTTAGTTTTCTCTTTTCTTTTCTTTATTATTACCGTTTCTTTTGACTTGGAAATTTTGTTTTCTAACTTATTTACATCTTTATTCCTACTCTTAGAGCTAGGGAAAGGAAGCACAGTTTCCTCCTTTGAATCACTTGGATTACTACTAAAGATAATATTTGTAATCCCTTGGGCTGATTCTGATTTGCAATCACTGTCAGTGGTTGCTTTGTGAACTCTATTTTCTTCATTGAAGATAACATGTTCCTTCAGATAGTCTGGAACTTCTCTCCAAAGCTTTAATTGCTTATAATGTGCTTTGATATTAACTTCAGTTGAATTCATTCTCTGTAGTTCATAAGTTACACTATTAGGTTGAACTTTGGTCACTCTATAAGGACCATCCTATTGTCTGGATAATTTATTAGCTACCCTATTTCCTTTCTTTATTGTTTTCCTTAACACAAGCTGGCCTACTCTAAATGGTGAGAACTTTGGATGTCCTGCTTTCCAGGTGGATGTTATATCCCTGTTTACAGAAATGTTGCGATCTGTTGGATGGGGTGTCTGCAAGATGCACTGAGATGGACTCATTCCTAATTGTGAATGTACAGTGTTATTGTGGACTATTAATGCCTGTGAGAGGTGATTGTCCCATGTATGGGGATTTTCCTGTACTAACCCCTTCAAGAGTTGAATGATGGTACGATTGCACCTTTCTACACATCCATTAGATGATGCCTTGTACGGAGTGGAATAGATGTGAGAGATATTGTGGAATTCAAGTAGAGCATTGAATTCCTGTGACTTAAATTCAGGGCCATTGTCCGTTAGTACTCTGTTAGGAAGTCTCGTTATTGATGGAAGTACATGAGCTGAAAATGCTGCAGCAACAGTCTTTGCCTTTTTATTGCTCAACGGCACTGCTGTTAGCCATTTAGAAAAATGTTCGACAGCCACAAGAACCCCAGAATTATTTTTCTTAGTCTTGGGCAGCAACATCAGATCTACAGCTATTAGTTCAAAGGTTGTTGTTGTTTCTATTTTGAGAGTTGGAGGAATAATGTGTTGATTACTAACCTTAAAGAACTGACAGTGGAGACATGATGCACAAATATCCCTAGCAATTTTGTCTAAAGCAGGGTGCCAAAAGCTCCTGAGAATGATGTCAACTAACTTATGTCTACCTATGTGAGAAAGCTGAGTATGAACCTTTGAAACAATTTCAGTCATCAGAGCAAATGACACCACTACGGAGGAATATCTATCTGTGTCTTGCGTGAGTAAGTCAAGGTGCACTCTGAGATTCTTCTTATACTTTTTGAACTGATCTAATGTTTTATTTCTCCAAAACTTAATATCCAGGTTTGTTGTAATATGTTCTTTCAAAGTGCTTATGGCTAAATCATTATTCTGTATATCAGTCAACTGTTCATTTGTTAAAGTAAATTTGACTTTGGGAGATAAGTCATCTATTCTATGGTGACAATTTTCTGATGAGGAAGACTGTTCCTCAACAACTGCCTCATTCTCCTGCTCACAAGTGATGTTTAGACTGAGATGTAGAGCTTTGTCCGGATCTGAAGTTGGGCTTAAACGACCAAGTGAATCTGTTACTCCTCGGAGATGAGCGTTCTGTGCTAGCTGTATAGGATGGATTTGATGCTCTGATTCGTTCTTTATGTGCATGTGTTTGGATTGAAAATCTAGTACAATCTTGTTTCTGGATAGAAAATTGGCTCCTAAGATACAGCAACACCGCATAGTTTTTGTTGGGACCACTGCAAACGGTGTACAGTCTGTAACTTCTACATCCATTAATTTAGGTCTTAATTGTACTATTTTTAATACTTCTGTTTGGTTCTGACCTATTCCTCCTAACAACTCATTCTCTTGATTTACTACTGAATTGTCCGTGATTACAGGATAAATTAAGTCAAAGACATATTCACTAATAACACTAACTTGGGCTCCGGTGTCAATTATGCAACAGAAGCTGAGATTTTCCATTGTTGCAATGTATTTTCCATCAGTGCTGTGGTTACACAGACACTGTTTGGCAGTAGAAGCAGCTAGTAGAGTGTTTCCCTCTAGGAGTTCCTGGAAATTGACATGGATGTCAACCGGCAAAGCCTCGGGTGAATGTGTAGTGTTGATGTTTTTCTCTTGAATGTGCTGTTGAATCCTATCATTAGATGCTGCTGTTATAGCAATGACTGGATTAAAATGAATTCCAGCCAAACACTGCAGGTGTATGATTCTTGGTGGTTGGTAAACTTAGTCTGATTTATAAATGACCGGAGTATGCATCCCATGGTGTACCCATATCTCTACATTGAAAATGTCACTTGCTGCTAGAAGAACTTCTTCACCAGGTAATTCGCCTGAGTTTTTCATAAAGTGTAATTGTTTTCTTCTGGCCTTGTCAAGCTTAATTTGAAATTTATCAGGATTGTTTAACAAGTGCTGCACCAGCTGCTCACGCAGGGTCTCATGATCGTCAGGTAAGTTTCCGTCAGATTCATTCATTTCCAGTTCAGACAGTAATAAAAACAAAGATATGAAGAGTGAATTTCCTCCTCCTTCTACCTTTTCCACCACTTTCAAGCCTTTGGGTAATTCTGGGGTAGTATTCCTGTAGGAAGTTGCTAATTTTTCGTAGCACCTCCTTCGAGTCACGGGGTTTAAGACCCGGTAAGGGATAGTAACGAGTCGGTCGCAGAAATGGATTTATTGTTTAGACTACTGAGGCCAGTAATCTCAAGAAGTAACGAGAACGTAAAATAGTATGACTAAAAGAGTGTAATCGTAAGGGTAACTTGAACAAACGAAGGAAATGAGGCAGTCGATAAAATGAATAGGTGATATGAGCCTCGAGACATTAAGATGATATTAGACGTTGCCATATTAACATAACGGCATTGTAATGTATGGTCAGGTGCGAATAAGGTGCAAATAAGTGGGTAAACAAAAGGGGGTAGCGGCGGAGTAGGCCTGTGAAAACGGTCTACGTTAATACACATGTAAAGACATATTTCTAGCACTTTGACATGCCTAATGCAATTATTATATCTAGGTATAACGACTATGGACACATATCATTATTACGTAATGTCTGTAAGTCGCACTAGTAATCACGAATTATCTAAAGAAACAATTATATTATTTTATCGTGAGCTCCGTTCTAAAATTCTCAATGTATTATAAGAACCAAAATTTTACACAGAACACAAGGCACGAAAGTAGTAGTTATTTCATCAACACAATAATTAAACACTGGCAGAAAATAGACACTCACCCAGACGGTTCAAGTTGGGAATACGCTACGTCTACATCCTGACGTAGTAGCTAGGCAAATGGGCTGGTGTCTACAGCCTCACGGTCGGCCTTGGCAAAATGTTGCCATAAAGGTTCACTCAACTCGTCTCGTAAGACGGTGTAGATTTAATCTATTTTAATATTTATTTATCTTTGAATAAAAGACTGTTTAAAAGGTACAAAATTACTTTATGTTAAATTCTAAATTTTTATTAATTATTCAGCAATTGTCCGGGCACCACAGTACTACCCTGGCCAGACGCGGAGCGCACAGAGGAAACTGAGATAGGGAAAGCCAGGTAGTTAGAGGTAAAGGAAATCGAGGGTAGGACATGTGGCGAGAGCCTGTGTTAGGTCACTAAAAGATTGCTCTGCAGCCTCGGTCCATGTCAGCCGTTTTAGCTGCTGGGGTGGTGGCGAAATAGTTTGATTAACATAAAGCATTGTCGACAAGGAGACGTATCGAAGGAGAAAGACTAATATTTGACATGTTCTTGAAACATTACAGGTCACGATAACACTAAGAACAGGCGCAGTCAGCAATGGTTGCTACTCTTATCAGTAGGGGCCGTACGCCGCCTGCGCTTACCTCGCACTCAAGGAAAGTAGGTTTAGTTTGAAAGGAGCTACATTTGTCTTACGACAAAAACTACCTGTGCTGAACCAGAAAGGAAAAAGATCAGGGTAGATCTACAGGCAAAGGAGTTTGAAAAGTCGGTTCGGAGGATAGTTTCCGAGGAAATTCAGGAATGAACATAATTTTGGACATATTATGTCAGAATTTAGTTTTAATTATGGCGCCTCTGTCGTTCACCACTTCAAACAGGAAACCTAAGCATGATATCCTCAAGATACGAATGTCATGGCTACCTGAGAAGCAGTGGAAATATTGAGTGGAACAGACAACAACATCTGTGTGCTGTCAGGAACCAGGGTGTGAAGTTTCTAGCGAGAAAAACATGAGCAGGACTGTCGGCAATAGCACGTTTTAGGTCACTTAAAAGGTAACTTTTTAGCCTTAGTCTCTCAAGTAATTCGTTCGGTAAAGGTACGTTCAGTAAGGCCCTGGGCGATGCTATCGGAAATCGGAGGAATATCATAAGGCGATAGGAGTCAAGCATGCCACAGGAGTATCAAGAACGAGTGCGGTCAGGAATTAGTGGCTGCTCTGTCGGCAGGGACCGTTTACCGTATGCACTCGTCTCATACTAGAAGAAAGGCTACTTATTTTATTTGTTATGGAAACTTCACATTTTTACGACAGCAAGGCATAACGAGCTATTTGCGAAGAATTAAGTAAATAAGTTAAAAATATATACTTGCCGCTATGCGGAAGCACAAGATATTTTTTTTTAGATAGGAAAAAAATTTTTTTTTTAATTTGAAAGAGAAGAAGGAGATTGTGGACAGAACGTCCAGGAACGCTTCCTCAAAATCAAAAATTGAGTTCATCTTCCGGAAAATGGAACATTTTTGGACGCAGAGAAACTACGTGTGTGGATCGTAAGCTCGTTAAAGACTCAGATTGAGTCGTATTAGGCATGATAAATTAGCATACAAGTTCCGCCAAGGAAAGTAGAAAAGGCAAAAGGAAAAGTAGAAACGAGAATAAGGGATCTTCGATGGTAAAACATCGTAATAGGAGGATACTTAACTAAATTGAGATTTACAACAGTAGTTCTTAAGAATCGGAGAAAACGAAACGTTAGAATTAGAGAAAATGTCAAAAATAGGGGAGACTTTAGAAAGAAAATAATGCTGCGCAATTGGCCAATGGAAATGATGGGTACACTCATAAAAGAAAATATAAATTAATTATCACAAAATTGCAAATGGGGAGAAATTAACCGTCTGGGATTTTTTAGTGTCTACTTACCACCAGCGCTGCTATGACTGTGTTCGGCTTCTTGGGCACCACGCCGGGTCTTCTTTCTTCTTTCTTGGTAATGGCATCCAGAACGTTCGGCTTGCAGGAGTTCGGCTGCTGGCTTCGGCGATCGGCAATGCTACCCCCCTTTTTTGTTATAATTATCTATAGTGGGTGTTTTTTTATGTGTGAGTAAAAATATGAGTTGGGTGATTATAATGAAGGTGGGTGTTGGAGCGAAAGGGTCACCACTGTAGGAAGTTGCTAATTTACTGTCGCACCTCCTTCGAGTCACGGGGTTTAAGACCCGGTAAGGGATAGTAACGAGTCGGTCGCAGAAATGGATTTATTGTTTAGACTACTGAGGCCAGTAATCTCAAGAAGTAACGAGAACGTAAAATAGTATGACTAAAAGAGTGTAATCGTAAGGGTAACTTGAACAAACGAAGGAAATGAGGCAGTCGATAAAATGAATAGGTGATATGAGCCTCGAGACATTAAGATGATATTAGACGTTGCCATATTAACATAACGGCATTGTAATGTATGGTCAGGTGCGAATAAGGTGCAAATAAGTGGGTAAACAAAAGGGGGTAGCGGCGGAGTAGGCCTGTGAAAACGGTCTACGTTAATACACATGTAAAGACATATTTCTAGCACTTTGACATGCCTAATGCAATTATTATATCTAGGTATAACGACTATGGACACATATCATTATTACCTAATGTCTGTAAGTCGCACTAGTAATCACGAATTATCTAAAGAAACAATTATATTATTTTATCGTGAGCTCCGTTCTAAAATTCTCAATGTATTATAAGAACCAAAATTTTACACAGAACACAAGGCACGAAAGTAGTAGTTATTTCATCAACACAATAATTAAACACTGGCAGAAAATAGACACTCACCCAGACGGTTCAAGTTGGGAATACGCTACGTCTACATCCTGACGTAGTAGCTAGGCAAATGGGCTGGTGTCTACAGCCTCACGGTCGGCCTTGGCAAAATGTTGCCATAAAGGTTCACTCAACTCGTCTCGTAAGACGGTGTAGATTTAATCTATTTTAATATTTATTTATCTTTGAATAAAAGACTGTTTAAAAGGTACAAAATTACTTTATGTTAAATTCTAAATTTTTATTAATTATTCAGCAATTGTCCGGGCACCACATTCCATTGGGAACCTTCTGGTGCTGTAGGTGTGTTGTAAATGATTCTGGATAAAGCATCAGCTGCTTCATTCTGTGGTCCGGGTCGGTATCGAATGGTGAAATCATACTCTGCAAGTTCATTTATAGTGCGCATTAACCTGGAGTTCTCTCTTGACATATTGTGTAGATATAATAATGGTTTGTGGTCAGTGAACAGTGTGAATTTTACTCCAAACAAAAATGCTCTGAAAGTTTTAATACCCCAACGTAATGCTACCAATTCTCTTTCTATAGTAGAATAGCGGCGTTGGGCCTCTGAGAAGGTAGTGGATGAATAAGCAATTGTTTTGTATTGCCCCTGCTGTTTTTGCATTAAGCATGCTCCTGCTCCTACACCTGAAGCATCTACAAAGAGCTCTAGGTCTTCTGATTCTCCAGAATAATCCGGAAATGAGAGGGTAACTTCTTCAGCTAACTTGCTCTTCAGAGATTCAAATGCAGTATTCATTTCTGGTGTCCAGTTTAAAGTCTTTCGTTTTGGTCCGCCTGTTAATTCGGTGAGTGGTTTGGCAATGACAGAACATTGACTCACGAATTTTCGTTGAAAGTTGACTAATCCTAAAAATTGCCTCAACTGGGTGACGGTCGTTGGTTTTGGGAAGTTTACAATTTTCTTTATATATTCTGGTGACTTTTGGATACCTTTCTTACTGATTAAATGACCTAGAAACGAAACCTTTTCCTTGAAAAATTCACATTTGTTAACCTTGATTTTTATTCCATTGTTCATCAATGTGGTAAGAACTTTCTCCACCATTGAGAGATGTTCGTCAAAAGATTTGCTCATTATTAAAATATCATCAATATAAACAATGATGTTTTGGAAGCACAAGTCTGAGAGAATTTCTTGCATGTTTCTTTGGAATTGGATACCACTATTTTTAAGACCAAAACTTAACCTCTTAAACTGATACTGATTGTGGGTTGTGCTGAATGATGTATATGGCCTACTTTCTTCATCAATAGGGACTTGGTAGTAACCCTTAATTAAGTCTAACTTGGTGAAATACTTAACCTGGTGTGCACTATAGATTGAATCAGTTAAGTTTGGCATTGGGAATTTTTCAGGTTTGGTTACGCTGTTGAGTTTTCGGTAATCCACACACAGTCTTAATTGCCCATCTGGTTTTGTAATAGGGACTACAGGTGAAGACCACGGTGATCGGCTATCCTCAATTATATCCAAAGCCTTCAATTCCTGACATTGTCTTTCTATTTCCTTATTAACTGGTTCAGCAAATCGTCTTGGTTTTTGCCATATCGGTGTGTGGTTTGTAAGTTCTATTTTATGAGGTGTTACATGTGCCTTCCCAATATCATTTTCATCCTTACTTAGGGCTTCTTCAACATTCTTCAACATACTAACAACCTTTTTCTTCTCAGTTGGTTCTAATGTTTCCCCAATGTCTAATTCAGCTTCCATCTTCTCCATGGTCCATTGTGAGGTTCCTGTTTCTTCCTCCTCAAGTTCTATAATGGTGCTCACATAACCTAGTAAGTCACCTTTCTTGATTTTACCATTTTTAACTGGAACTTTTTGGCGAACAATGACCCGGTCCTTGTCATTATTTATGGAAAAAATTCCATCTATGCCAGTGCACTTCTTATTTTTCATTTTCCCATTGTAGTAATAGATGTCCCTTTCACAAGCTTCACTTTGGCAAATGAGATTAACCTGAACTTCTACTTCAGTAGATTTTCCTGAATAATTGACAGTTTCTAAGGCATGAACTGGGATAGATTCATGAATTATTCTCATGGGCTTTGCAGTTTCACCTAAATAGATGTCAACTCTTGCATTATTTTAAGCAACCTTTGAAATCATTCTTTTACCTATGTTAACAATGAGCTGATTTTCAACCATGAATGGAGTCCCTAATATTATTGGATGATTAATAGCCTCATCAGGTACTACACTAAAAGTGGTTTTACAAGCCTTTATATCATAAAGGGAAAAGTTAAAGTGTGCTACACCAAGTGTTTTCACATTTACTATACCCAATCCTTGAAGGACAATGGAGTGGTCTGGGTTGCTTGGTAGGTTTAACTGATCAACAAGAGATTTCCGTATGAGATTAGTGGCTGCACCTGTGTCAAGTAGAGCTTCTATCCTGTTTTCTTGGATGCTGGTTTCTACGATTAGTAACTGACCCGGTTCCAGAGCTGCCAAATTTACCCAGGCACTGCCATTGTCATCTGGCTGTGAAGTTCCTGGAACAGCATTATCGGTCTTGAGGCACATTTTTGTTCTTTGGCTTGCTTCTTCAACACAAACTGAAGAGAGTCTGGAAGGTTCCTTCCTTTCTACTTCTC
Organism: Morinoia aosen; assembly: GCA_030386875.1. Taxonomy (NCBI): domain Eukaryota; kingdom Metazoa; phylum Arthropoda; class Malacostraca; order Amphipoda; family Talitridae; genus Morinoia; species Morinoia aosen. The sequence continues at coordinate 40,224,861 of CM059580.1, forward strand.
CTTTTGGCTTGACTTGGTTGCTTCTTGTTATGCCGTGGTCACCTAAATAGTTAGTGGTTTCCGGATTATCACCATCTTCATCTTCTACTTCAAGACAATCAAAGCGATTATGGGTCTCAAAGGGTGAAAACAAAGTGTAGGGGTGCTTCTTGGCTACTGGCATACCCTTGTCTTTACCAGAGCCTGTCAGTTTGACGCCCTGCCATACAGATTTTCGTCACTGTGCGCACGGTTTCCTTGAGGTGTTATGGGTGCAAAAGTAACGGTACCACCTGGGGCTCCTGGATTTTGAGATATCCCCCTGGGAGCATGCTGTGATTGTGACCTTGGATGAAACTTTGTAGGCCTTTGGTTGCAATCTCTATAATAATGTCCTCTTCTCCCACTTGCATAGCAGGAATTTGTTTTAGTTCTGCATTCAGCAGCACCATGACCATATCGGTTACAGTAAGTACATGTTAGGTTGTGAGAAGTAAGTCTTGCTGGAGGTCTCATGTTGAAGTTCCTTGGTGGTCCGGGGTTGGCTCTTGAGTGACTGTAATGCTGGTAGTTTGGCCTTTGATGGTGGAAGGAAGATGCACTGTGTAGAGAGACTGAATTTATTTGTTGAGCCTGATGGTTTCTGCTGTCCCGAGGCGAGTGCCTACCAAAGCTGACACTGTTGAGGAATGGAGCCCCGTTCGTACTACTTGTTCTTTGGTCATTCTGAGTGGCCCAAAAGAAATACAAAGTGGGCATGTTGCGGGAAAGAGCCATGGAAGAAGGTGCTCTCTTTGTTGTACTGGTGGAGACTCACCTCCACGAAGACGTGCTTGACGCGGAAGTGGCAATGGAAGGGTACACACTCCACAGATCGGATAGACGCCATGGCAGAAAAAAGGGAGGTGTTGCAGCATACATTAGGAATGACTTGGCACCCCAAACAGTAGTCTTGTCTGCAGACTCGGATGGTGTGGTTGAACACCTCGTTCTGTGGCTGGACCAGGTGAGACTAGCACTTGTGGTCGTGTATCGCCCTCCTGCCTGCGAATTGGAAAATTTCCTACCGGTAATGAGGCATGTTTCCACGAAGTTGGAGGAATTGGGAACACCATTGCCCACCATCATAGTGGCGGGTGATTTCAATTTCCCCTCAATGTGCTGGTCGACGAACCATATCTATGGGGGCTCGCGGGAGTTGAGGGCTCAGGCGACTCAGCTTACCGAGTTTATGGAGAAATTCGCCCTGGAGCAATATGTAGTGCTCCCGACTCGGCAAGATAACCTCCTCGACCTCTTCCTGACGAATAATGACGAAGTGGCGAGGGAAATTCGGGTGGAGGACACTGCCATGTCGGACCATAGGCTGCTGATAATAACTGCGGATATAGGTTGCGATGGTTCTTGCCCACGAGGCAACGGAAGCAATGTTGGACTGGGATCGCTAAATTTTATGAGCGATGCGACAGATTGGGACAGCATACGTGAAGAACTGGCGGCCGTAGACTGGGCTCTCTTAACATTCAGTTTGACCGTACGGGAAATATATGAAGTGTTGTTGAAGACTATCACGGATATCTGCACGAGACACACACTAGCGAGGAGGATAAGGTCGAAGAGACTTGTCCCCAAAGATCGCAGGATCTTGATGAAGAAGCGAAAGCGACTACTGCAACAGCTGACGGGAGCATCCAGGCCGGCGGCGAGGCAGCAGATTACGGAAAGAGCTTTGGATTTAGAGAACCAACTAATGAGATCTCACGACGCCGAGACCGAAGCTGAGGAAGTAAGGGCGGTTGATGCGATAAGGACTAATTCTAAATACTTCTACGCCTTTGCAAGGGCTAAAGCTGGAACCAAGTCACAAATAGGACCGTTCCGCTTGGAAGGCAACCTCATAGGCGATCCCAACCAAAAAAGTGAAGTGCTTAGGGAGCAGTATGAGTCTGTGTTCAGCGCGCCAACCTACACAAATCTGGAGGACCTACTGTCAGAGCCCCTTCAGTATCAAAACAACAACCACCTCAGCAGTGTGTCGTTCACTGAGGCGGAACTGGCTGAATGTATGGACGAGCTGTCGCCCACATCTGCACCGGGGCCAGACCAAGTACCGGCTGTTCTACTTAAGAAATGTCAGGACCAACTTAAGACACCCCTATGGATCATGTGGAAACTCTCGATGGACACCGGAGATATCCCAGATCAGTTGAAGTTGGGAATTGTCACACCCATATTCAAGGGTGGGGAAAAGCACCTACCAAAAAACTACAGACCGGTAACATTGACATCCCACATCATCAAAGTATTCGAGAAGGTGATCGTGAGGAAGATGGTGAGGTTTCTGGAGGATTCCGGCAGACTGAATAGATCACAGCATGGGTTCCGTAAGGGAAGGTCCTGCCTCTCGCAATTGCTGGAACATCAAAGAACCATCACCGAGGCTTTGGGAAACGGCCGCGCAGTGGACGTTGTCTATCTCGATTTCGCAAAGGCCTTCGATAAGGTGGACCACGGCATACTGCTTGGTAAGCTCATGGGCCAGCACATAGGAGGCCGGCTGCTGACGTGGTTGGCTCACTTCCTGACAGACAGAAGGCAGAGGATAGCTGTGGATGGATGCCTCTCGTCTGAGTCTCTGGTAGTGAGCGGCGTGCCACAGGGATCGGTGCTCGGACCACTGCTGTTTCTGGTCCATATATCGGACGTGGACGCCAACCTCCAATGTTCCCGTGCATCTTCTTTCGCAGACGACACGAGGTTGATGGTGGAGATAACTGATACGGAGGACTGCAGAGGGATGCAGAGTGACCTGGAGCGGATATACCGGTGGGCTCAGGTAAACAACATGCAGTTCAACGAAGCTAAATTTGAACTGATAAGGTATGGAAGTCACCCAAATGATGCCTTCTCCTACGTAACAGAGGGAGGACTGGACATAGAAAGAAAGCCCTCTCTTCGAGACCTGGGCGTCATCGTTGAGGATACTGGAGCCTTTCGTGAGCACATTGACCTGATTGTGAGCAGATGCAGGCGGCAGATGGGATGGGTGTGGAGAGTATTCCGCACAAGAGAGACCGTGCCCATGCTGACGCTTTACAAAGCACTCGTCCTTCCCCTGGCAGAGTATTGCTGCCAGCTCTGGAATCCGGGAGCCTGGGCTGACATTGTCAAGCTTGAGGGAGTCCAGAGATCCTTCACGGCAAGGATCTCGGAAGTAAGGCACCTGGACTATTGGCAACGTTTGAAACATCTTGCCCTTTACTCCCTCCAGAGAAGGCGAGAGAGATACACTATTATCTACACCTGGAAGATTGTGAGAGGGCTGGTCCCCAACTTTGTAGAGGATGGTTTGAAGCTGAAAACCAAACAGCACGTGCATTTTGGGAGGCTATGTGTCGTGCCGGAGTTCAACAACAGAGCTGCGGCCAGCATTCGCACAAGGCATGAACGGTCGTTCTCCGTGATGGGCCCACGACTCTTTAACTGTCTCCCAGCCGAGCTGCGTGAGTTTGAGGGGTCAGCTGAAAGCTTCAAACAAAAATTGGACATGTTCTTGAGATTGATTCCGGATAAGCCACCTCTACCACATTACTACCAGACCGCCTCTGGCAACAGCATCTTGCAGCAGCTCGCCGACCGGAGAGCGCGAGCGCTGTAGGAGGCGTAGCGGCACGAGGGCGGCGCAACGCGTGGCCCTGTAGCATACCGCTACATAAGCGTAAAAATTATAAATTTGCCATTCATACTTAAATAAATTATTAGCATTAAAAATCTTACTCTAACTTATTATTAATTATTTTCTACTTCTAATTCGTAATCATTGAAGTTTGTGTAAATGCATGAAATAATAAAAATAACACTTGACATTTTTCGAGAGAGAAGCCCTCTGGTGGCAACACTGCGCAGTTGCGCGTCTCTTCTTTCAAAAAGCCACTCTTACTTAGGCGTCCTACCTTAGCGGTGTTACAGCAAAATTCTCGTGAGTTCAAATGTGTTAGAAAATAATCGTGTCCTTTCTTCGTTCCCGTGAGTAATCAGTGTTAGGAAATAATCGTTGTTCTCTCTTCGTGTTCAGTGAATATTAATAGTTGACAGTGCAGTGTTATTAAGATACGTAGTTATGCGTGGGAATGGTGATGTAGCATGTTCTCATTCAGTGCTTTGTTTGTCTTTTCTCAACGTGACTTAGCGAAAGATATTGCGCCAGATGTGCATTGCATTTCCGTGTCATGATTTTATATCAAAGCATAATCATGTTCGTTCCTTTTCTTTTCGATAATCTACTAATCTACGATAATCTCTGTTTGGAATGAACGCGGCGAAATTTGCCGGCGTTCGTTCGATAGCGTCTTTGTAATGGCGGAACCTCACACCGCCATCTCTTGTCACTACTCTGTGATTATAAATACTATAGGCATGTGTATAGTAGCATTTATTCTTTTTTTTACAAACCGACTGGCAGTAGTTTAAATTACGAAAAGTATTCATGTCTATGCTTGCTAAGTTTTGGAATTTCATTTCTTAATTCCATATCCTTGCAAACTTTTACGTAAACGCCTTTATTTCAATAGAGAAACATTTCAATGAAAGTTAATTTAACTCATCGCATTCTGGTGATAAAGACACCCAACCTTCAGCCTATCTTAAGTGTGTGCAAATTGCTGGCGGCTCTGGCTGATGCCGACGCGTATAGTCGCCGGCTAAATCGCCACGCGTAACTTCGTGCTTTCGTGTTTTCTTTCTTCGCGTATTTTCCGCCTGTGAAATCAACGTTTAGGTTTCCCCTTCCTTTTATCATTGGGGATATATATATATATTTCCTTAATTCCTTTATTATTGCAAATGATCTACCAGAATTTCTCAGTAGGATTGATATCCTCGAATTTTAGGATTTTTATGTTTTTTCTTACTGCTTTCAAAAGTGCAGTCACTTGATATTTTCACCATTTTCCGTAGATCTCGTGTTTACTTGCCCGTAGTCTCTGTAAGGAATCACGACCCTTATTCTTGGAAATTCTTAAACCTAATACTCAGAATTTAAAGCCAGAGGCATTAGTGATTAAACAATTTATTTCTTGATTAAAATCTGTCAACCCAAAAATCTGTCCTATCACGTTTGAGTTGCCAAAAGTGAGAATCCCAAAGTAGCCGGAGTCAGACCTGTAGGAGTTTTTCGGATTTCTCCGTGTGGGAAGAGTTGTCATTATAATTTTGGATTGTCAGTGGTGGAATGTCTTGATGTCTCTCCTGGAATGTTTCATCCAGCATCTTGGACTCCTGTGCAGGACCTCTACATCATCGCCATACACGCAACACTCACAAAATTGAATCTCCCTGGGTTTTTCCTGAGTGCCATGTTAATTGCTATTCTCACATAAGCAGTGACTAAACTTGCTACTACTAATCTGAGCAAGTAATTCCACTTGCTTCTGCTAATGTGCCGACTTGATTCTGCTCACATGAGCCTGATTTAACTTGCTCACTCACACCCCACCTTATTTTGGAGTCATTAGTTCTACCTGAACTAATTCACTGACCTGCGCTCAATCATCTCAAATTGCCAAAACTCAAATTCCCAAATACAACTCACTCACCCTGCTTACTCCATCGCGTGCCGGCCTTCGTCAACGCCAGCCTGGTCCTCCGGCGAGGATTGCCCACCTAGACAAGCTCTCCGAGATCAAGATCCAAGCCAGTTCTCCTGGTTTCCTCTTCCAATAAACTCCACCTAAAAACGAGCTGAGTCCATAACCGCTTTTCATTATCCCTCTCGTAATTTTCCCTTACGCTTCGAGAATTGATCGAGTTGTTCTTGCCGTAAAAAAATCAATATTTTACATTCTAACCAACCAACGGCAGATAAACCCGACACTGGTGCATCGGCCGGGAAAACTCGTAAAATAAAAACTAAACTCGAAGTGTTTGAGAGATTGTGAGAGGATAATGTTGGCGTATCATTGTAGTGATAAGTTTTCCCATTTCGTGGTAGTTTGAGAAATTTCCTGTGGGTTTGTCCGTGCTAATATCTCTCTGAGCAGCTCTAACCAAATTTTTTTTCCAGCAATATCCTGTCCTTGTTTGTTTGTTTCATGTGCCTCAGTAGGTAGGGAAAATATTTTTTCCTATTTCCGTTCTTACGTGCATTCTGACTACCGTAAAATTCGCGTTTCCCTTCTCTATTTTTCCTCCATTTTCTTCAACGTTATTGATTGATTGAGTAGGTAGAAAAATAATTTTTCTCACCTGCTTTATTTTCGTGCCTACGCAAATTGCCGCATACCGCATAAATTTTTTTTTTCCTCTCGTTTCCAATTTCATATTTCCTTGTTTCTGTTTCAACTTTATCTGAATGATTGAGTTGGTAAAGAATTAACGCAAACCCTTGCCACTTAATTCCAAGTCTTAGGCACTGATATCATTAATTGTGCATCCCAAGAGTGATCGCTAGCATGACTGAATCAGATAATGAAGATCGAGCCCCCACAAAACCCATTAGGCTCCCGCCTTTTATTCCTGAGGACGCTCATACCTGGTTCCAGCAGTGTGAAGCAGTATTTAGGTATAATAAAATAAGTAGTGAGATAGACAAATTCTATGCTCTTGTGAGCGCTGCGCCCACAAAACTACTAAATAACTCTAATGACATCTTAGAAAACCCTCCAGATCATAATCCTTACGGAATCTTGAAAGGCAAAATCTTAGCAAGGCTTCAGATGTCCGATGCGGACAAATTCCGTAGTCTTGTAGATGCCTCAGCAATTCCATCTGTCTCTGTTTCTTTCTCTCCCTCTTCGCTAGTTAAAGAGCTGCGGAAACTCGCTACGGGGGTTGCCGTAGCTGAAGGATTTCTGAAGGAAGTTTTCATGACTAAGCTGTCACCTAACGTGCGTCCATTTCTATCGCTAGCAGGGCCCGAGCAAACGTTAGAGAAACTAGCGGAAGCCGCAGAGACGGTGATCCGAAATATTAATTTGCCACGAGAACCACAAGTTGCTTCCTTGAATGTAGGAGCTACAAATTTTAGCCCGTCAAATACGGCGCCTAATCAATCCTCAGCCACAATAGATAAGCTGCAGCAGGACATCGCTGAAATAAAGCAAGCTCTCCAAAATTTTCAAATAGGTCAGAGTCAAAGTGTGGCTCACATTCAGCAAGGCCCAGGGAGATTCCAAAGCCACCAAAATGCCTACGACTATCCCTCTGACTATCACTCTAACTATCCTCCTCCTCCTCCTCAACGCTTTGATAGAGGTAGATCTTTTGATAGGTCAAATCAAGACCGCCGCTTCAGGTCGCGCTCTCGTGATGCTAGTAGCAACTTATGCTGGTACCACATGAAATTTGGTGACCAAGCTCGCAAATGTGCCTCTAGATACTGTCCTCGTTATACCGAAATGACTTCGGGAAACGCCAACAGCGACGCATAGTAGCGAGTACTGCGTTGCCTCATTCCCAGACTACTCGCCTCCTTACTATTCTTGATCCCACAACCAAATATCGTTTTTTAATCGATACTGGGTCTAGTGTATCAATTATCCCAGCCACGGTGAAAGACAAAAAGAATCCATTGTTGGCGACATTACGCGCCGCAAACGGCACGCCAATTCCTTGTTACGGTGAAAGAATTTTAGAGTGCGGTCTGGGATTTAGGAGAAAATTCTGCTTTACCTTCATGATAGCTGATGTTCAAGAACCAATAATTGGTGCTGATTTTTTGGCCAAGTTTGGCATAGTTGTAGATATTAAGAATCGGTGTATTAGGGACGAGGAGACACAGATCTCAATTCCCGCTTGCAGCATAACTAGAGCAAATGTCTTGCATTCCTTCTCGATTGCTTTCAAGGAGGAGTGCATGTTTGAACAAGAACTTAAAAATTTCCCAGCATTAACAAACCCTAACTTAGCTTCTAATAACATGCAAACATGCACAAAGCACTTCATAGAAACTACGGGACCGCCCGTCTATTCCCGAGCAAGGCGATTACCGCCTGATCGATTAGCTTTAGCCAAGAAAGAATTCGCTAGGCTGCTCGAAAATGGCATCATCCGCACCTCCAAAAGCCCTTGGGCTAGCCCTCTTTTGCTAGTACCCAAGGTTAACGGTGAATTCAGACCGTGCGGGGATTTCCGCAGGTTGAATGCCGTTACTCTACCTGATCGCTATCCTATTCCTTACTTGCATGATTTCAGTGCAAATTTAGAGGGAGCACAAATTTTCTCTAAGATAGACCTACAGTCTGCCTTTCATCAAATTCCCTTGGATGAGTCTGCGATTCCTAAGACCGCGGTAATCACTCCGTTTGGTCTCTTTGAATTCCTAAAAATGCCTTACGGCTTGAGGAACGCTCCTCAGACGTTCCAAAGGCACATGGCTGAAATTTTCTCTGATCTCACTTTCGCTTATGTCTATTTAGACGACATCCTAGTGGCATCCACAACCCCAGAGTTGCACAAAGACCATCTTAGGGTCGTTTTTCAAAGATTGTCCGACAACGGACTCCTCGTAAATCCTGCAAAATGTGAGCTCGGAAAGCCATCACTGATTTACTTAGGTCATGAAATCTCTAGCCTAGGTCTAAAACCTTTGCCTTCCAAAGTAGAAGTGATCAAAAACTTTCCTCTTCCACAGACCCAGAAGGAACTAAGAAGGTTCCTAGGTTCTGTTAACTTCTACCATCGTTTCATACGCAACTGTGCTCAAACCTTAGCGCCCTTGTCTGACCTCCTCGAACCGAAACGAAAAGGCAAATCTATCGAGGTAAAATGGACGGAAGAAGCGCGCAAATCTTTTGATACCATCAAACACAAGTTAGCTTCCGCGACTGAACTATCTTACCCTATTGCTAATGCTGATTTCAGCCTCGTGGTTGACGCATCCAGTACCGCCGTAGGTGCTGTGTTGCAACAACAAGTAGGTACTAATATCTCTCCTCTTGCTTTCTTTTCCAAAAAGCTGTCGCCCACTGAGCGTGGTTATAGCGCGTTCGGTAGGGAACTTCTTGCTATCTACCTATCTGTGAGACACTTTCGCTATGCTCTAGAGGCGAGGGAGTTTGTGATCTACACTGATCACAAACCTTTGACCTCAGCGATCAAAATGCCTTCTGAAAGACATTCCCCTAGGGAAGCTCGACACTTGTCGTTTATAAGTCAGTTTACCACTGACATTCGTTACATTAAGGGACTAGACAATACCGTAGCCGATTGTCTCTCCCGAATTAATTCTGTCCAAACCAGTGGTGAAATCACCTTCGGCAACATTGCTAATGCTCAGAAGGAGGATCCTGAACTTCAGGACCTTCTCATACCTTCTAACACTTCCTCTCCAAAACTAACCTTGGTTGACGGCGTGTACCGTGATGCCGAGCGACCTTCTCGTTTGTATCTTCCTGCGACGCTCCGCAGAGTAGCTGTCCTCCACCTTCATTCCCTCTCTCATCCAGGTATTAACCGTACAGTGCGTTTGATTTCTGATCGTTTCGTCTGGCCAGCGATGCGTAAGGAGGTCAAGCAAATTGTGCAAAATTGCCATGCGTGTCAGAGTAGTAAGGTGGTGAAACATAATCGTGCGGCGCTGCAGAGTTGTGCATTCACAGGTCACAAGTTTGACTCTGTACACCTAGATTTGGTGGGTCCCTTGCCCGTATCGCGCGGTTATTCTTATTTGTTGACCATCATCGATAGGTTCACGCGTTGGGTTGAGGCTGTCCCTCTTCCTGATACACAAACTGAGACTGTAGCGCGCGCGTTCTTGTCGAACTGGATCTCTAGATTTGGGGTTCCCTTAAGTGTCACCCATGACCGGGGATCACAATTCACCTCCAAATTCTGGAGTGAGCTTAGCACCGCTTTAGGGTGTGCAAATACATCCACTACAGCGTATCATCCGCAGTCAAATGGACTTATTGAGAGAGTCCACAGAGACCTCAAGTCTGCCTTGCGCTGCCTTAACTGCAGTCACGATTGGACTGATAGACTTCCGGTAGTACTACTTAGCCTCCGGAATCTACACAGACAAGATCAGCAGTGCACAGCGGCTGAAATGTTGTACGGGAAGACGCTTCGTCTCCCCGGCGACATTGTTGACTCAAAACCTTTGCCTGAATTTTCATCCGCTGACCGTTCCGCTTATGTAACCTGCCTAAAAGATTGCATGCGCCAGATCAAGTATGTGGCTCCACGAATGCCTCAGACTCAGGACAAACTGGATTCCGCCCTGCAAGACTGCACACATGTGTATGTCCGCAATGATGCTATAAAACCTACACTCACGCGCCCTTATGATGGCCCATTCAAAGTACTTAAACGCAAGCAAAAATATTTCATCATCGAACGATTCGGTTCACACGATCCTGTGAGCATTGATCGATTAAAAGTCGCATACACCTCTGATCATAGTGTAACTCATAACTCATCCTCCTCTCCGCAGATTTCTCCTTCCACTGAGACTCGATCATATCTACCATCTCAGCTTCCTCAGTTGGCTGCCTTGTTGCCTAGTCAACTAGAGTGTAACCCTTTCTACGTGTCTGTACATTCAAACCCTATCTCTAACCCTGTCGTAGATTCTAACTCTAGTCCTCTTACTGACACAGCGACAAGTCTGGAGAGACCAGACGAGCCCGCTGCAGTAACTCCTGTTCCTAGGACTCTTGCCGATCTAAACTTGCAGACCCGTTTGGTGAAACTTCCCCGCTCAGTATCATTTGCCAATTGCCGAACTCGGCAGGGTCGTGTAGTTCGCCCTCCTTCCCGCAACAGATGATTGCAGCGGGTGGACCTTTCGGTCTGCGCCTTGGGGGGTAATGTAGCATACCGCTACATAAGCGTAAAAATTATAAATTTGCCATTCATACTTAAATAAATTAATTATTAGCATTAAAAATCTTACTCTAATTTATTATTAATTATTTTCTACTTCTAATTCGTAATCATTGAAGTTTGTGTAAATGCATGAAATAATAAAAATAACACTTGACATTTTTCGAGAGAGAAGCCCTCTGGTGGCAACACTGCGCAGTTGCGCGTCTCTTCTTTCAAAAAGCCACTCTTACTTAGGCGTCCTACCTTAGCGGTGTTACAGCAAAATTCTCGTGAGTTCAAATGTGTTAGAAAATAATCGTGTCCTTTCTTCGTTCCCGTGAGTAATCAGTGTTAGGAAATAATCGTTGTTCTCTCTTCGTGTTCAGTGAATATTAATAGTTGACAGTGCAGTGTTATTAAGATACGTAGTTATGCGTGGGAATGGTGATGTAGCATGTTCTCATTCAGTGCTTTGTTTGTCTTTTCTCAACGTGACTTAGCGAAAGATATTGCGCCAGATGTGCATTGCATTTCCGTGTCATGATTTTATATCAAAGCATAATCATGTTCGTTCCTTTTCTTTTCGATAATCTACTAATCTACGATAATCTCTGTTTGGAATGAACGCGGCGAAATTTGCCGGCGTTCGTTCGATAGCGTCTTTGTAATGGCGGAACCTCACACCGCCGTCTCTTGTCACTACTCTGTGATTATAAATACTATAGGCATGTGTATAGTAGCATTTATTCTTTTTTTTACAAACCGACTGGCAGTAGTTTAAATTACGAAAAGTATTCATGTCTATGCTTGCTAAGTTTTGGAATTTCATTTCTTAATTCCATATCCTTGCAAACTTTTACGTAAACGCCTTTATTTCAATAGAGAAACATTTCAATGAAAGTTAATTTAACTCATCGCATTCTGGTGATAAAGACACCCAACCTTCAGCCTATCTTAAGTGTGTGCAAATTGCTGGCGGCTCTGGCTGATGCCGACGCGTATAGTCACCGGCTAAATCGCCATGCGTAACTTCGTGCTTTCGTGTTTTCTTTCTTCGCGTATTTTCCGCCTGTGAAATCAACGTTTAGGTTTCCCCTTCCTTTTATCATTGGGGATATATATATATATTTCCTTAATTCCTTTATTATTGCAAATGATCTACCAGAATTTCTCAGTAGGATTGATATCCTCGAATTTTAGGATTTTTATGTTTTTTCTTACTGCTTTCAAAAGTGCAGTCACTTGATATTTTCACCATTTTCCGTAGATCTCGTGTTTACTTGCCCGTAGTCTCTGTAAGGAATCACGACCCTTATTCTTGGAAATTCTTAAACCTAATACTCAGAATTTAAAGCCAGAGGCATTAGTGATTAAACAATTTATTTCTTGATTAAAATCTGTCAACCCAAAAATCTGTCCTATCACGTTTGAGTTGCCAAAAGTGAGAATCCCAAAGTAGCCGGAGTCAGACCTGTAGGAGTTTTTCGGATTTCTCCGTGTGGGAAGAGTTGTCATTATAATTTTGGATTGTCAGTGGTGGAATGTCTTGATGTCTCTCCTGGAATGTTTCATCCAGCATCTTGGACTCCTGTGCAGGACCTCTACATCATCGCCATACACGCAACACTCACAAAATTGAATCTCCCTGGGTTTTTCCTGAGTGCCATGTTAATTGCTATTCTCACATAAGCGGTGACTAAACTTGCTACTACTAATCTGAGCAAGTAATTCCACTTGCTTCTGCTAATGTGCCGACTTGATTCTGCTCACATGAGCCTGATTTAACTTGCTCACTCACACCCCACCTTATTTTGGAGTCATTAGTTCTACCTGAACTAATTCACTGACCTGCGCTCAATCATCTCAAATTGCCAAAACTCAAATTCCCAAATACAACTCACTCACCCTGCTTACTCCATCGCGTGCCGGCCTTCGTCAACGCCAGCCTGGTCCTCCGGCGAGGATTGCCCACCTAGACAAGCTCTCCGAGATCAAGATCCAAGCCAGTTCTCCTGGTTTCCTCTTCCAATAAACTCCACCTAAAAACGAGCTGAGTCCATAACCGCTTTTCATTATCCCTCTCGTAATTTTCCCTTACGCTTCGAGAATTGATCGAGTTGTTCTTGCCGTAAAAAAATCAATATTTTACATTCTAACCAACCAACGGCAGATAAACCCGACAGCCCGGGCGGACGACCCGAACTCATCCTCAGGAACCTCAGGGCTGCATCCCGGTACAGCTTTTTCTGACCTACACTAATAGTGATTTCTTTTTGGTTGTCCCCCTGCTCACTCTCATTACTTTCTGATTCTTTTTCATTTTCCTTTTCTACATCCCTGAACCTGGCAAACTTCTGAATGGAGGACCATTTTACCTTTTTGTTGTTGATCTTATCACTGATCATTTGAGTTGAGATGATCCCTTTGAAGTCCTTAGGAATAGTTTGTAGGAACTTGTCCCGTAGAACAGAGCTTGGTTGAACCTTATGTTTCGGGTAAGCTATTTTAAACAACCTCTCAACGCGGCTGCTGTAAAGGTAGAGAGGTTTTTTTTATGGTATCTTATTTTATTAAAGTCCTCTCGGTTCCTCTTCTTCCGTAATTCGGCCATGTCTCTATACCATTGAACAAGTTTGTATTTAATGGTGGAATAGTTGTCCCCTACATCTCTCAGAGATTTCATTGCCATGAGGGTTTGGCCACTGAGCTGCTTCTCCAGCTCCCCTATCCAGAAGCGACTATCTCCTTTGAAATTCTCCTCACAATATCTTTCAAACCGCTTCAGGTAGTCTCTCAAGTCCTGCCCTGATTTTTCATCAAACTTTTCTTGTTGAGGAATTCTCCTATTGTCAAATCTTTCCATTAGTTTTTGCAGTGTTTTGAGTTCCCCTTGCTGGGTGGTCAGAAAAGGTTTCCGTTTCGGAGTCCTAGCTCGAACTGATGAGTCACAACTCAAAGTTCGCGAGTCAGTAGAACTAGTAGAATCCTCGGAGCTAGCACTATCCTCAGATGTGGAAGAATCCCTGTGTGACTGAGCAGGCCTATTTGTTTTAGGAATAGCTCCCTGTTTCTCAGATCTTACCTTAGTGGATTTTGGTTCCTCATCAGTATCAATTTGAATCCTTTGAAAATTTTTCTGGAGTTCAATCAACATTTTCTTGGACGAATTGGACATTTGTGAGGTATTCATTTGTTCCAGATTGGCTAGAAATTTATTCATATACTCACAATTTTGCTGAATCAGATCCTCTTCCTGTTCTGAAATATTTGGCGTTTCTTTACAGAGCACATCTGCAGCAGGAGGAGATCCTACCTTCTCATCTGAACCCTCTTGCTCAGCCATCTTGGCGCCCTACTACCAGAAGAGAAGACCTCCAAGTTATTACTACTATCCTATGCCAAAAAATAATAACAATTCCCAACGTGGTTTGACTTACCCTCCGTCCACAAGAACAGTACAGCTGCTTAGCAAGTTAACAGAAAAATTTTGAGCCTTAGCTGCAAAACCAAAACAGAACCTAAAGGTAATGAATAACTAGGGCACACAGTAAACACATGAAATAAATAACATCCTAACCTAAGTCCACATCCTGGTTATCCAATCGAAACACCTTGAGACAATATTATCAGGTATACAATAATGCTGAATAACAAGTTGATGGTCAGCTCAAACTAAATAACAGGTTGAAATAGCTACCCTAATTTACATATTAAGAGTTTTGGGTTACCCCGGAAAATCCTGGTCTATCCCGGCCAATCCTGGTCACGGCACCAAAAACACAATGTTGGGGGAGATTCGGTTACGCTGTTTGGAACGATGGAGATGACTTAGGTTGGAGAGACTGCGGCAGAGCGGCGGAAGAAGGTGAAACCTAAAAGTTTAGTGGTGAGCTATTTAATAACCTTAAGCGATCTTTATTTCTCAATTATATCTATTCTCTTTCATTTCTCTCCATTTCTTTCTATATTTATATAATTTTCTCTGCTTTCCGTTTGAGTTCCGTTAGTAACCATGCCTAAGCACAAGCGGAAAAAGAAGGAAAGTGGAATTTCAAGTTCCTCTGAGACTGAATCAGAAGGAAAATCTCTTTCATCTTCCAGCATGTCTCAGCCTCCTTCACTGTACCCCCAATCCAGTGGTGACTTGATGGAGGATACTCAGTGTGACTTGGCAAAACAAGGCACCCAATCTCTGTCTCTGTCCCCAGTTAATATTGAAGCCGCTTCTGAGAACAAAATAATTGAGGAAGGGGAGCATTCTTTTGATGGGTTCAGGAATGGGAGTGAAAATCCTGACATTAATAGGGAACTGGAGACAGTTTCAGGGCACAACCCTGCAACTGCAGTTGACCTTCAGACACCTGCCAACTCAGAGGTCCATAGGACTACAGATACTGTTATCATAGTAGAACCCATACCAGATGAGCGCCCTGTATCTAAATTCTTCTCTAATGACATTGCACTAGGAAAAGCCCTCTCTAACTCTCCCTTTGGCAATGCAGGTATACAGAAAATTACTAAAAATTTAGGACGTAAGCTCCTTGTTATTACTCTCATATCTGGCCCCACAGTTGATAAAAATACCCTCTTGACTGTGTCAAAAATTGGTTCCTGGAATGTAAAATGTAGACTTCCTGCAAACCAGACTTCCTCCATTGGAGTCATTGGACCGTTTGGTGAAGACACCTCGGATGAAGAACTCTCTGAGGCATTGACACAGGAGGGATACAATATTGTGTCAGCTCAGAGAATTTTTAAAGGGAGAGAGAGGATTAAGACGTCAATGTTCAAGGTAACTTTTCAGCTTTCTCTCTTACCTACTTTTGTACGCATTGGGTACCAGCAGTACAGAGTGAGCACATTTGTAGGCCAGCCATGGCAGTGCTACAAATGCCAAAGATTTGGCCATAGTGCTGCTAACTGTAAAGGCTCTCCTCGCTGTGTGGCTTGCAGTGGCCCACATAATGTAAAAGACTGCACCTCCCCAGGTACCACTACCTGCTGTAATTGTGGAGGAAATCATACAGCTAACTACGGGGGCTGTCCTAAAGTCAAGCAGGCCAAACTAGTCGAAAAAACACGACTAGTAAATAAACTATCCTATAAAGAGGCCCTCATGCAAGTAAAAAATTCAGAAAACCAAAATACCAACTTACCTGTTCAGTTTGAGCCCTCAGCCTCACGCTTACCGCAGCCTTCTGCCCCTTGGTTACCTAACTCAACTCAAAGAATCTCGATTAGAGAAAACATTCCAGTAATACCTACTAAAACCACTGGCACACAAACGACTCAAGCACAGGCCCCGCAAACTCTTCAGAATGTTTCTGTAGCCCAACTTGTGGAGCTACTGGCAAAATTACTCTCTGTATTTAACCAGTCTAATGTAGATATCAATGTACTGGAGACTATAACCAAACTTACTGAAGAAACCTTTCATTTAAAACCATCTCTGCATACAAAACTGCTCACAGCTTCTCTTGTCACTAAAGATTTTTCTCTCCCTAAGAAGCTGGACCAGTATGATAACTCTGAATCTCAAGGTTCAGTCCAACCAAGTGCCTCAGTGAGTGGGAAGCGAGTGGCCCCCAGTTCATCCGCCAGTGGTGAGAACCAGACCAAGAAGGCTAAGGGAGTGAAGGAGGTACAGCCTTCTCCCATCATTGGAGGTAAACCTCAACACTACAAAGGTAAACAACATCCAAATACAGGTAAGAATAATCTAAACAAACTACCAAATGCCCCTAGGAAATGAAATTCAAATCCTCCAGTGGAACTGCAGAAGCCTCAGCAACAAGATCTCCCCTTTCAAAATTCACTTGTATAGTACAAAGCCACATATTGTATGCTTGAATGAAACCTGGCTTTCTGAACAAAGTCAGTTTAGGTTTGGTGGCTACTCAGCCATATATAAGCATAGAGGAGCTGCACATGCTGGAGGAGGAATTGCTATTCTAATAAGAAATGATGTCTCTTATCTTGAACTGGCTCTACAGCCATTTCCTTTAGGTAAACTTGAAGCTTTAGGAATTAATTTAATTTTAAAAAATAATTCACTTCTCTCCATTCTTAATATATATAACCCAAATCAAGTAGTCTCATCTCAAGAGCTCAATCATTTCTTTAATCAACTTGAACCCATTCGTTGTATTGTAGGCGATTTCAATGCCCACAGCCCCCTATGGGAACCAAATAAGACGCCTAATCCCACTGGTAGGAACCTAATAGATGTTCTACTTCAAGACCCATCACTAACAGTGCTTACACCCCCTGGTCTCCCAACTTACTTTAATGTCTACCAAAATTCATTTTCAACTCTAGATCTTACACTAATTTCTGCTACTTTGCATCCAGGTGCCTCTGTACATACTGAGCAGGACATGGGCAGTGACCACTACCCTGTGGTCACCAGTATTGGAGTAACTCCCACCACTGCCAAGTGTAGGGCACGGCCAACATGGAAGTTCAGCACTGGGTCCTGGGACGCGTGGAGGAATGATCTGCTTCATACAGGAACAGCTGAGTCTCCTGACCTGGAAGTAAGTCACAATAATTTTGAAAACAGGTTAATTTCTGCTAGTCAAAAAAACTTCCAGCAATCCAAAGAAAATATCTCACCTCGGTATGCCAAACCATGGTGGAATACAAAATGTGCTGATGCCTTGAGTGCCCACAGAGCAGCAAAAACGACCTTGATCTCACAACCATCTCCAGTAAATTTAATAAATTACAAGCGTTGCCAAGCTATGTTGAAATATCAGGTTAAAGTAGCCAAGAAAGCCTCTTGGGAAAAATTTTGCAGCACGATCTCTGCTGACACCCCTGTAGCTAAAGTGTGGAAGCAGGTGAGTCGATTGCAATCCTCCTGTACTAGAAAAACTAGCCCATTTATTGTGCATAATTCCATAATTTCAGACTCTGCTTCAAAAGCTGAAGCATTAGCCTCTAGCTATGAGGAGACTCTTACTGCTCCTGCTCCTAACCCCTACCCTTCCTTCATTACTCTTCCACTTGCCCTCTCACTGAGTACTGACGTGGTTTCACCCATTGATGAACCATTTTCTGTGGGCGAACTCAACTTTTGTCTTAGTACTCTTAAGAATACTAGCGCTGGTCTTGACCAAATCCATAATGCACATCTGTCTCATCTTCCAGAGAGCTTTAAACTCTGGCTTTTAGATATCTTCAACCAAAGCCTACATACAGGCACCATACCTGAAACCTGGAAGACAGCTCTCATCATACCTATACCCAAGCCAAATAAGCCTCTGTCAGCTGTGAACTCTTTCCGCCCCATATCTTTACTTTCCTGTGTTGGCAAACTAATGGAGTCCCTTATAAACAGGCGCCTGAATTATGTGCTTGAGAAGAACAATACCTTCCGAAAAGCCCAAGGAGGCTTTAGACGCCGGATGTCGACTGTTGATCAGGTTGCTCGACTTGAGACAGCTGTGCGCCTGGCTTTGAGAACAAAGTCCATTGTCTTAATAGCCTTCTGTGATCTAACCAGTGCATTTGACACGGTGTGGCATAATGGACTCCTGTACAAACTCAGCATGAGTGGAGTCGAGGGCAAGCTGCTTCGTTGGTTGCAGTCTTATCTTTCGAACAGATCTTTCAAGGTATTTTTTGAAGGAGAGTATACTTCCTTGAAAAATATCAGCTCTGGCGTTCCCCAAGGGGCTATTCTCTCCCCCCTTCTTTTTAATGTAATGCTGAGAGACATCCCTATAGAGATGGGAATACAATCAATTGAATATGCTGACGATATCTCATTTTTTGCCTCTGACCGTGATATTAACGCTGCGACCGCCAGACTCCAAGCTCAATTGAACTCCTTCTACAAATGGACCAAGCAGTGGGGCCTCAAGCTGAATCTTCAAAAAACTAAATGTATGTATTTCACTAATAAAAGAATTGCAACTCTCCCACTAAAGATCAATGGCCAAGAATTAGAATACGTACAACAGTTCCGATATCTTGGAGTAGTTTTGGATGCCCCACATCTTCGATGGGGACCGCATATTGATAGCCTTAGAATATCTTGCTTGCCTATTGTAAATTTATTGCAATCAATATCCCACAGACATTGGGGTGCAGATCGAGAAACGCTGCTCAAGCTGTACTCGCTATTGATTCGTAGCAGACTCGATTATGCTGCTCCTTTTTATGGAGTGGCAGCCCCCTCGAATCTAGCAAAATTAAACCCTATTCAAAACTCTAGCTTGCGAATTGCCACAGGCTGCAGGAAAACCACCCCTGTATCCTCTTTGGAAGTAGAAGCAAATGTGCCCCCACTTCAGCTTCATCGAGAGCAAATTACCTGCTCATATTATTGCAGAATGATGCAGCTACCAATTGATGCTAAAATTTTGCAGAACATGCAAACTCTCAGTCGGTTAACCAATCGTGCATCCTCAAACTTGCACTCTTCTGCTACTTATGCTCAGTCAATTTTTGCCAAACTACACCTCCCAATCCCCCGTCATGTTGCTTTGCCACTGGTTTCCCCTCTTCCACCGTGGTATAACACCAATGATTGCATTTTCACTGAGTTTTTACCAACTCCTGTCTCATCTCTGTCTTCTGTATCTGTTGGACAAGTCTTTCAAGACCTGCAACAAACAAAATTTGCACAGTTTTTACCAGTATATACTGATGGCTCTTGTGTAACTGAGCCAAACACCTCTGCATCAGCAGCTGTTGTAATCCCTGTAAAAAATGTATCACTAAATTGGAAACTAAGACCTCAGGTCCAAGTTCTGGAAACAGAACTCTTTGCTATCAACGAGGCACTAACATGGGTTCAGAATAACCTATTTGACCGCGAAAAGATAGTGATCTTTTCAGATTCTTTAAATTCGTTGTACCTAATTGGAGATCAAAAACCTAAACGCTACATTCGTTTGGTTTTTAGCATTCAAGAAAAATTAATTTTGCTCTCCACTTCTCATGTTATTAAATTTCAGTTCATCCCTGGCCATAAAGAAATAGCAGGTAACGAAGCGGCGGACCTCTCTGCTAAAGAAGCCCATCTGCTCCGATATCGTACCATCACCCCTCCATCGAAGGAGGAAACTGTAAGTCTTGTGTGTAGTGCTCTTCACAGGCACTGGAACCTCTCCTGGCTGACTACAGTCAGAGAATCTGGGAAAGGTCGGTTCTTGACCCAAGTAAGGGATTATATTGAGAACTGGCCTTGGGCCTTAAATAAATCTCGCACAGCTGAAGTTGCTCTGGCAAGGCTACGAGTGGGACATGCTGGTGTCAAATCCCACTTGGCTCGGTTTAATTTAGCAGATAGCCCCAACTGTGAATGTGGTGCTGTTGAGAGCATAGACCACTTTCTTATGCATTGTCCAAATCACGCAGTCCATCGCAACAATCTGAGTACCACCTTAACCTTGTTGAACGTTCCTATTTCCCTGAAAAATTTGCTTGGAGGAGGCCCCTTCCCAAGTCCAGTGCAAGCCCAAATAGTTAAAGCTGTTCTCAGATATTTGACAGAATGTGATAAAATTCATACTATGTAGATCTAACCTTTGTTGCCCTATTGATAGCATATGTTGGACACATCTAACAACTGTGGGCATGCTAACACCATCGTTCACCGTCATCTTATCCCTCCCGCACCATTGAGTGTGCTTAATTGAGGCACAGTGGTGATGTACTGCGTACAATTAAGTTCTGGGATCTTTTTACTAATCATTGTACAAGGTATATTGCCACTAAACCCCTCATGACATAAATTTACCTTTACTCCTTCAGAGAATTGCCCACAGGAGTTCTATATAAATAAACCTTATCAAGGCTATCTGATTTCATCTTGCTGACATTGGCAACTGAAGCTCCAGGCTGTGCCACCCAGGCTGGACCTTCCCATAACTTGGGACACTCATGTGAGGCTAGTTATAGGGCATGCTGTAGACGTAAATATTATAACATGGGTCAATTAAAATAAAATTTTGTGCCTAAATCTCTTGTTTTATAAAACGTGAAAATATTATGAGCGATATAAATTCTGCAATCACTGAAACATATGACTGCAAGTTACTTTCAGAGAAAACCCCACTAAAACATCCCCATTCTGTACCTCAGACTGTGCCAAGAGCAAGAAGAAAACCCTCCCTTCTGACGTGGAGCTACATGGACCAGCCTTCGAAGCTCCAATAATCCCCAAACCAAGAACAAGAACAAGAATGTTGGGGGACAGGTGCTGCAGTGGCCCTGATAAGATACCATATGAGTTCTATAAATGTGGAGGAGAGAGTGTAGTCAGTATGTTGAAATGTTTATTTGATGAGATATGGAAGAGTGAAAGAGTACCGGATGACTGGAACAAGTGTAATGTAGTTCTGTTGCATAAGGGTGGACATAAGAGTATGAAAGAACTTAAAAATTACAGACCAATTGCACTGGGTGACACCGTATGTAAGATCTTTTGTGGTATTTTGAATGAGAGAATGAAAAATTTAGTTGAGGAATTAGGAGTCCTGGGAGAAGAACAGAATGGTTTTAGGCAAGATAGACGGGGGGAGGATAATCTGTTTGTAGTGAGTGAAATAATTGAGCGAATGAAGAAGGATAACAAGAAGGTATATTTAGCATTCCTGGATATTGAAAAGGCGTATGACAGAGTGGATCGGGTTAGGCTGTTTGAAATTTTGAGAAAAGTTGGTTTTAGCAGAAAAATAGTGAACATTGTACAGAGTCTGTATGAGAACACAAGTGCTATCTACAGGTTAGGAAATTTGGAAACAGGGCAAGTGAGGAGTGTTAGAGGAGTGAGACAGGGCTGTACTCTGTCCCCCCTGTTGTTTGGATTGTACACTGAAGAATTAGCAGTTCGACTGAGAGGGAGTGGTTTAGGACTGAAAGTTGGTAATGAGAGACTGAGCTGTTTGTTGTATGCTGATGATGTGGTTGTGGTTAGTGAATGTGGTCATGAACTACAAAGGATGCTTGACATTGTGAATGGATATAGTACAGATTTCAAGATGAACTTTGGTGCCGATAAAAGTAAGGTCATGGTTATAAATAGTGATGAGACTGATAGAGACGGACTGTGGAATATTGGAGAAATCAGAATAGGTAGAACAAAAGAATACAAATATCTAGGTTGTATGATGAGTGAAGATGGATGTACTAGAACTAAAGGTGAGAAAGTGGCTAAAGCAATGCAGTGGAGTGGACGGTTAGGCAGTGTGGCCAGATACAGAGCAAACAAGTACGAATGTGTGAGAGGAATGTGGAAGTATGTTGCTGTACCTAGTGTCATGTATGGTATGAGTGCTCTTGCTTGGAATGGAAGTGATCTTGAAAAGCTGGATGTGATACAAAATAAGGTAGGACGTGTAGCATTGGGTGCTCCGAAATGGACAGCTATAGAAGCCATTAGAGGTGACCTAGGGTGGAGCCTATTTTCAGAAAGAATGATGAAAGCTGTGCTGAATTATAAGGTGAGAATTGAAAGAATGCAGAATAGCAGGTGGGTAAGGCGAATCTTTGAATGGAATCTGAGTGTAAGCTATTGGGAGAAAGTATGTTGGGGGCATGCAAGGAAACTCAGTATGCAAAAAATTATTCATGTTAGAATTGGGAGACCTGTGGATGACTGGAGTTTAATAAATGTAGGAGGTGTAGGGCCTGAGTGGGACTGCAAGAGGTGGAAGAAAGAGATTGAGAGACAAACAAAAGAGTATGGATTGAATAAGTGGAAGCTTAGCATGATGCGGAAGCCTACACTTAACTGGTATATGAAAAAGAAAGCACCTAAGTTTGAGCTGTTCTATGATGGTAGTTTTGGAAGTCAACTCTTGTTTGCTGTGAGATGTAAGTCATTGAGTGTGAACAGACGTACATGGAGATGGAATGAGAATAATAACAGATTATGTCAGCAGTGTAATAGTGGAGTAGAGGAAACAATTGAGCATTTTGTGCTGGAATGTAGTAAGTATGAGCAAGAGAGAGAGAGTTTTATGAATGTGGTGTCTGAGCAGTATGGAGAGAATGAGTGGAATGCCAGATGTGCTGAAGATGATTGCGGTATGAGCTGTCTTGCTGGATTGGATCAGGAGTGTAATGCGAGTATCACTGAGGCTATGAAAGTGTTTCTTGTGCGTGCCTGGAGTAAGAGACAGTGACTGGAATGAGCCAGTCTGGTAGAATGGGCTGTAATGACCCAATGTGCCGGGGGATGGTGTTTTGACACACTGGCTGTCCCGGTGATGCCTTCCAATGGAGGCTTGTGACAAGGATCGTAGATCCTGAGTAGTTTAGTGGACAAGTCTGGTACCAGGCGCTGAACTCTTTGTGTGAAAATTGTGGAGGGAATTGTAGGCCGTTACAAAGGCCCCGACACTGTCGGCCCTCAAGTTCAAGTTCAAGTTCAAGGTAGGCTTCCTACCATCAACATGTGTGACCTAGATCCATAGCACTAATGTACATTGGTTGTGAGAGACCTAACCTACCTATGACTTCCATCTTGTCTCTAAGTGAATAAATAAGCCGACACTCCCAGGTAATGGGTTTACGATTCTTTCTTTTTTTGTTTATTGATACACTATTAACAATGATTACAGAAATATACATAGGAAAATAACCAGGTGTGGACACTAATAATTAACCTACCTACAGCGACCCATACAAAATAAACACTCTCAATTATGACACAGCGGGCAACTATACCAGGAACAATTTAGTACTGCAGCAACCCCAGGATGATTTTCTACCCAGCAATAATGGCCGACGCAAGGCTTGGCCTGTCGGACTGCAAGAGCGGTAGGAGCGCCAGAGGGGCAGATGCCGGAGTGCGGCAGTGGCAGGGTATGCCGGAGTACGGCAGCAGCCGAGTAGGCCGGGGCGCCGCAGCAACAGATTAGGCCGGGGTGCGGCAACAGAAGGGTTTGCCGAAGTACAGCGACAGTGGGGAGTGCTGAAGTATAACGGCAGCAGGTGGAGTACCGCAGCGGCAAGAGATGCCGGAGGAAGAACCAGCCGTTGTAGGCTGTTCTTCGGTCTCACGCTGTAGAGGCTGGCACCACAGAGCTCTGGGTGATGGCTCTGGAGTACCCCGGTTGGCCTCTGCTTCCGCTCTCCAATTGGAGGTTGGTCCGGAGGTTTGGACCGGAGGTTTGGACCAGAGGTCTGGACCGGAGGTTTGGACCAGAGGTCTGGAACGGAGGTTTGGACCAGAGGTCTGGACCGGAGGTTTGGAGGTCTTCCTGCCAATCCGCCATGCATAATAAATAACTTCTAATGATAACATCAGCAATAAGGTACATAGTTTCTCACTCTTGCATAACAAATAATCAATATCATTTACAAATAAATATTTCAGTAAATAAATAAACTTATGCATTCATTCATTTCTATCCTATTGCTGCCTATTATTCTTACCCTTGCTGGATGATGCCGCTCTTAATAGTTTGCCTCTCTACTGTTATGCTGCACTTAGAAATACTCTCCTTTAACTATTTCACATCGATACATCTGTTCTGAAACAGAAAAAGTAGGGGTTAGGGGAATAGGCAGATTGCACCATCTCATTAGCAAACACGGTTTAGGAGACTGGTGAATCGCCCCATTACAACTGGAGCATGGTAGCAGTGCAGGTCAAGAAAATAGGTTTTGATAGGTTTGGTAACTTTTTAACATGGGAAGTTGCAATTCTCTTACTTTATAATTGCTCCATGTTGTGCCAAAAAATGCAGATTCACACTTTTTGAGGCAGCTGTTGAATAAAATTATGGCACACGAGCTGAGACAAGCTCACAAAATCACAGCAAGAAAATTAGGAAAATGCAAATTGCATTCAGTCTTTTCAACCATCACCATCAAACAGTTGTAGGCAAACTAACCAGATAATGAGTCTTAATTCTTTGCAACTTTTTGTTAGATTTTTGGAGGAAATATAAGTGTGACTTTGAAAACTAGTTAACTTCTATATAAGTTAACTAGTTTTCAAAGTCACACTTATATCTCCTCCAAAAATCTAACAAAAAGTTGTAAAAATTCCGACTCATTATCTGGTTTATCTGGTGTATATATATATATATTGCAGTGAGATAAATCTTTCATTTTTATTGCTGAATTTGATGAGAAGAATTTGTATCAGTAAACCCAAGCAACTTGAAATTAGTTATCACAAATGATGTGAGATCATCATCAATAATTGTTAATTTGTATTCAGTGTAGCCTGATTACCATTTGTTTCCAGCTGGGGAATGAAGCCGCTGATGAATTGGCGAGAGAATCGTTGGGTTTGAACCACATGACACCCCTTTTTCCTAGCAACTATGAGCTGAAAAGAAAATTCATTCTCCACTATGACCAAGCATGGCAAAGCAACTGGTCATCACTTCCTCAATCCATCACTCACATCCGACCAACGCTGGGGCCATTCATCCCACAAAACCTCACCCGTGCTGACCAGAAGGTAATCACTCGTCTGCGACTACAAACATGCCTTCTAACTCATGGCCACTACATCACCAAAACAGCCCCTACATCCTGTCCAAACTGTCACTCTCACATCACGCTGAAGCACGTGTTCATTGAGTGTCCCACGTATGAACCCTTTCGCCACCAGCTGCGTACAACCTGCCGGATCAATGCCCTTCCTTTCAGTCTTTCGACACTACTCTATCCCCCCCTTGCTCCAAGCTTGATCATTTCATTCCTCCGGGAAGCTGGACTACTGAAGAGAATCTAATGGAACCAGTGGCGGAGTGGGGGCGCTAATTCCCATAGAAGGAGATGCGCCGCATCGTTAACAAGTAACAAGTAATTTGTTTCCAGCAATTGGTTCAATGAGGTGGGTACTTGATTCAAATGTGAATATGATGATCTCAATTTGATGAAACTCTGATCAATTGTAAGTTGTTGGCACAAAAAAAAGTAAAAGATATCTTCTAATTTTGTTAGCAAGTTTTTTGAGGAACTTTCTTCTTTCGTGAAAGTTGGTTTTGGTAATGTTTATTTACCGTTTTTGATGAAATAACTTTTTTTGAAAGTGAGCACTTGAAAGATAGTTGCTGTGAAATGTTGCTGACTACACAAAGTGATATGAGACTTCTTTACTGAGTATTTGGGGACAATGGTGACATTTCACACCACACATTTATTTGGTATCAAATGAAGACCTATATGTCTGAGAAAATTTAAAATCTAATTGATTGTTATATATTATATCTGTAAATTTTTTAGAACTAGACAGAGTTTTCTGTGAATGAACAGTTATGTGCGTATTTTGCAGCTAATGAGTTTTCACTGGGTGTATGAGCACCAATTTGTAAATTTAGAAATTTTTCCCTAAACAACGCACTTCACAAGCTGTCAAAGAAAATAAACAAAATGAGTTGTACTGTTCATTTCTGTATTTTGGGGCATTGTCTGAGAAGCTAGCATGGAAATTGAAATTGCTGTGTGCAAAATATTTTTATAACTTTACATGTCACTAATTAATAATTTCAAGGATGCTTCTTATTTTTGATACAAAGATATACTTTCCAGGATATGCAAGCCTCCTCTGTGTGCTCTTATAGTTGTGTGCAGTGTATGTCTTTATAAATTGACATGATGAAACAAAATTTCTATGTCAGAATGACGGAGCATAAAAATAAAAGCTTCCGTAACGGGAATCAACTCGCTCATTCATCATATTCTGCAGTGCAAAATCATACCAAAAAAGCAATGTCCCTAAATCTCCACAAATTTTCAAAATTTTAGCCTCTGCATTGACATTTTAGAGTCCATGCATATTTTCAAATAAAACTCTTATCTGATCAATATGGACTGTTCAAAGCCTTTTCAAATTGTAAATGGGTTGAAATCTCTCTATCAGCAGCTCAATTTAATATCCTACTGATATATTACATGTATTTTTTGTTCGTGTATTTTTTTCCTTGACACACTTGTATTTTTGTGATTCCATGATATATATTTAGGACCTACTATTCATTGTACTTTGATCTTTTATTTCAAACATACTGTTTTCTAACATATGATGGAGCGGGACTGGAAACATTATCTCAGTTAAGATGATAAATTTTCTCAAAATTTTTTTTTTAGATTTCTGATGTTACGACTAATGCAAATCACTGACATGTTCAAATATATTTGTACAAATACATGTAACATTTCTTGTCAGTATGTGCTCAGAGCACTTAGGGAGCATATCAGTTGCAAATTTTTCATTGCCTCACCTATTGAAATGGTTTCAAAATTGGGAGGTTGTTAAAATTAATGCATCTGTTTGGTGTCGGCATGAATAGGATCATGGTTGAGAAAATTGGCAAGGTTGTGAATCTTGTATCACAGATACAGCCATCAAATGGTCATTGCTTGGTCATGGTAAATTAGGGAGCAAAGCTGTTGTGTAAAACTGTCAACCAGAAACTATTTATTGTTTCCAAACATAAAATTTCATTTTTTTTTTACTGCTGTGTCCATTAACTTGCACTTGGACTCAGCCTTTCCAAGAAAAATTTTCAAAGCCAATTCTCTATGTACATAATGCAAACTGAATTAGTTTACTTCTGTAATGGCCATTCTGTTTCTGTGGTTAGAAATTTGTTTAATAAATTTAGAAAAATTCATTTGAAAAATTTACCTTCAACACATTTCCTGCGAAGTGACCCACCGGTGGTCACTTAGGTGATTTGCATAGTGCTGCTGAATCACCTGCTGTTCTTAACTCATTTTTTATTAATACTTAATGAAAGCTAAATGAAGGCCTAATCCAGGTCATGTTTGCTATTTTCAAAGTTGATTACCACAATTGACTTTAAATTTGGTCAATATTGAATATAATGTTGTCAACGAATTTTATAATTTCGTAGGTATAGATGGGTAATATAGTCGATTTTATGACGTTTTACATGAATGACAATGTGCCCGGAAATGCTTAGTTTTCGAGTTATTTAAGTTTGAAGTTATACGAACGGCGCTCCTGAATGGCCCTTTTAACGCAAAAAGTCATTGTTTTAGCAATGAAAATGTAAGCTAACCCCTATTACAAACGTAAAGAGGTTGGGTCGTGAGGGGTAGCAACAGTTCTTTTAGTGAAAATTATAAATAAAGCTTTCTAGTGATGTTTGTTTACATCAACTTGCAGATGGCTGCCGCCATCGTCAGCCGGTTGGCGCCATGGCGGCAGCCACCTTGGCGTCGATGTAAACAAACGTCACTCGAAACTTTTATTTATAATTTTCACTAAAAGAACTGTGCCTACCCCTCACGACCCAACCTCTTTACGTTTGTAATAGGGGGTTAGCTTTTGTTATTAATTAAATTACGCTAGCCCCGCGTGCTTCCATGGCGCGCACAAGCCAGCTTCAAAGTTGAATAATTCGAAAATAACGCATCGCCGGGCAGAATGTCATTCATGTAAAATGTCTTATAATCGACTATATTACTCATCTATACCTACAAAATTATGAAATTTGTTGACAACATTATATTCAATATTGACTTTAAATTTGAATCGAATATTGAACTTCAGTTTAACTCATTGCAGTAAACGCGTTAATTGAGTACTTCTATTGAATTACAGGGTAAAAACAACTCAGGGTCAACATATTAATTATAAGCTTCTAATATTGAAGACTACTTCTTTCATTTCCCTAATTCTCAAATATCATATGTCACTTTATCAACTGACTTTGTATCACCCAAATTTTCATGAAAAAATACCATATTTCATGATAGTTATTCATAATAAGTTTGGTAAAAAATTTCTTTTTCTTCTTAAAGTGACTGGCATAGATATAGCAAAAAACAACCAATGTACACATTAACTGCAACAGGTTAAATTTTAGTTCAATATTCAACTTAAATTTATGGTTGATTATGTATATAATATGGAAATTAGTAAATATCAACTAGATCGTGCTTCCATTTAGCCTTAATTGATTATTCATGAAAAGTGTGTTTGTGACTACTGGTTGGTCAGCAGCAACATGGCAATCCCTCAGTGACACCTGGTGGGTTTGTTGGCAGGATATGTGTTGACAATCAATTAAATTTTGTAAAAATGCTCTGGTCTGTCAGGTAGATTGCTGAATTTTATTTGCAGCATTCACTTCATACCCAGAATTAGAATAAAGCATGAAGAAGATCATTCTTTATAAGTTCATAGAAACCCTCACTTCCAATTGAGAAAAACTTCATAGCTTCTATTCATAGCATTTAGGCTGTTTTTTTATGTTTAATGCCTAGTCACAAAATTTACATGGAAAAATTTACTTTCTCTAGCTTGATGGTGGTATGATATGCTTACACAAATGAAGTTTCATATAGTAGTACAATCCAATGTAACCCAAAATATTTTGTAAGTTTGTAATCCACTTTAAACCTGGATTTACATTGAGAATATTTAATTGCATACTGCAAATGCATACTACAATTCAAGTGAACTGCAAGACTGAAGCATGCAGAGCAAAACTGGTGCTTAGCATGTCACCACCAAAGTTCATCGCAGTTTATTTCTTTCTGAAGAGTTGTTTATTTGGCTTAAACTTGCTCTAAAAGCTTTTATTCCATATTTGGAAGAATGGAGTTTGTGTTATCCTGGTCACTGAACAGGTAGCAACAACTTGCAGTTAAAATAATATATATTTTCGGTGAAAATGATTTACTTCTGTTGAACCCCTCACGGGGATACAACTATTGTATCTATGGGAATTAGCGCTCCCAGGGGAAAAATGTGAGGGCCCAAGCTGAGAGTTAGGTAGGCCTTCTTTTTGTTGAAATAAAATGTTTTTTGTTATGTTAAGGACCACCTTTTTTTGGTTCACTACTGTCCTCTTTTCAGCACCTCTGACTTTCTTCTTCAACTTTTATCTTATTTCATGAACTTCTTCCTTATCTTACTGTTTCTATGCCCTTTCTGCATAGATTCCTCACTTTCTTATCTCCATACTAAATGGTGCCTTCCTCCTTCCTCTCTTCGATCCGCTCTATTTTTGCAGCGGTTAGGGAGGCTTAAACTAACTTATAATCTAATCTTCACTTCTGTTGAAATAATTCATGAGCAAAATAGGAAGTGTTATGAACAATTGAGGTTGAAATACAACAAATGCAAATTTGAACAGTTTTTTTTTTTTAATCCAGCTTCATGGGATTGCTGATCACTTCATTATTGAATGTAGGTTGAAATGATATGCAATGCTGAATTCCACTCATGTTCTCTCTTTAAACCAAAAAAGAAAGTTAGTTAGAAAATAATTTCCAGACTTGTTTTTCCATAAGAGCTTTCTAACTTATTTTGGATATTTTTTAGATTAAATTCACGGTTTCAATTAGTATTTGAAGTATTTAAATACAGTCGACAAAAACTCCTTGAACTACTACTTATAGTTCAAGTTTTTATTGTGTTAGGACATGATGAAGTTGCCTAATATTTTTTCCTGGAAGTAATTAAAGAAAGGGAATCAGAAAGGCAAAAATGGATGTAGCTGTAGAGTTCTACAGTTTGGATACACAAATGTGCATGGATTGAATGATTTAAAATTAGAGGATCTTGTATATGAACTTGAAAAAACTGCAGCTGAAGAAACCTGGATAGGGATAGAGCAAGTTAAATGTTCTAGGTAAATTAGTATCAAATTATGGGTAAAGGACATGTCAAATTGTGGAAGAAAGTTAAGTTATTGAAGTGAAGCTGATGGTTGTCAATAATAATTTAAAATTGAGATTAGTTGAGATCTGTGTTGGGAATGAATATGAAAATGTGTAACACAACAGCTGTAGAGTACCTGGCATTTGAAAAGAAAGTAAACTACTTTGTATGCTTGGCTTAAAAGGGTATGGAAGAGTAAAACTGGCATACAGTGATTATATTAAGTGTTATGACTGTCCATTTTTGTATCCTTGATGAGAATATGATTGCTAAAAGGATAGAATAAATTTATTTTTGTTGAGGAAATGAACTTGCAAATCTGAATGTTACACAAGAGAATGGTTTGCACTTATGATAGAGTGAAGAATGGAGTGCAGCTGTTGGCTATGTCTTGTGAATTCTGGAGAGAAAAAAATATTGCTTGGAAATGATTGTGGATGGAGGTTATGCCTTGACATAGTTACAGATCACCAGATGGTTGTTATTTAATAACAGTGGAATATAGGTGTAGAAAACATCAGTAGAAGTAAGATTTAAGTGTAGAAAACAGTATGAAAAAAGGCATATAAAACTACTTGGGAAAATATAGGAGTGAGCTGAGTTACTTGAATCTAAGAGAAATGTAAATGTGGAAACATGATTGATTAGAACAAGACAGCAACTACCTAAACTGATGTTGCAAAACATTTAATTGGAAGAATAGAGTGCATTGGAAGTACAGTAAAATATGTATAGAATGTTACCCCTCAGGGGATACAACTGTTGTATCAATGGGAATTAGCACTCCCAGGGAGACAATGTGAGGGCCCAAGTTAAAGGATAGGTAGGCTTTCTTTTTGTTAAAATAACATAGGTTTTTGTTTTTTTACGGACTAACTTTTTTTCGGTTCACTGCTGTCCTGTTTCTCAACACGTACTACTTTCTTCTTCAACTTTTATCTTGTTTTCATGAACTTCTTTCACATCTGGTGTGGGTCTGGTGCTGCCGTCTCTGGCGCACAGAAGGCTAGTTGCCCAACTTTGCATTTTTTATAAACTATTCAACAATAGAAGGCACTGGTTGTTCCAGATGCTTCCCCCACAGGCCGAGCGAATTCGGGCTACCCGTGCTGCTGCTGCTGCTGCTGCTGCTGCTGCTGCTGCTGCTGCTCATAGTTTTGAGCTGAGGGAAGTTAGATGTAGAACTTCGCAGTATAGCCGTTGCTTTGTCCCTTGTCCTGTTGCCAGCTGGAACTCCCTTCCCTCTGCCGTGTTTGATTCGGGTTCGTTGGGTGGTTTCAAGGGTGCTGTCAACTCCTGGTTGTTGCGTGGTTGATGTCTCTTTCTCCTTCTCCTGTTTTCTTCCTTTAGTTTTTTCTTTGTTCTTTGTTTTTGTTTCACTGTTCGTGGAGTTGATGCTGGTGGGGTTTCCTATGTGAAATCTATGGAACCACTATTTGTCCCATTGGGGTTGCTTTGCTTGATTTAATAATAATAATAATAATAATAATAATCTTACTGTTTCTATGCCTTTTCTGCATAGGTTCCACATTCCCTTAACTCCATACTAAATGGTGCCTTCTTCCTTCCTCTCTTTGGATCTCATTTGTTGAGAATAGGGAAGCTTAAACTAACTAATAATCTAATCTAATCGAATCTGTACAGAGTTGTTACAGCAAGATTCAATATTTGAGACCAAAATGATGTTTTTACTACTACCCATTTCCAGGATGGAATATGAGGGCAGAGCAGCAGTAGTAGCTTCTTTCCGTGTTGGGGGGAAGCCTGCGGAAGTGATGGCCTGGTTTGGGTTTGAGAACACCATGATAATAAACATTTGGAGGGAGTGGATGGCTTGTGAGGACAAGGATGGGTTTTCTGTTGGACGAAAGGCCAAGAATGTTCATTCTTCGACTGTTAGGACCGACAAGTTCATCACTGACGTCAAGGCAACAGCCAACAATGAAGGAAGCCAGAGCTGTGCCATGGTTGTTGATGACATAGGCTGTCACAAGCCGACCATATGCCGAACAATCAAGAAGAACGTTGGTTACTCCTCTCATCACAAGCTCATCACGAGTGCCTCGAAGAAGTCGAGAAAGGTCAAGGCAGTGGATTTGCTGAACGAGCTCAAGCACAGGTCTACCGGGATGCTTTGGTACTGGTTTTACTGTGTATTTAATTTTTGTTGTCAGTATCTATTTAGGTTTATTTGTGTCAAGTTTTAAATTTGGCTACAACATCCTGTAATTTACAAGCATTGAAAAAACAACTAAAAAGGTGGTAAAAAACATAAAATATATAAAATGCTCGAATGACGTTCAATTAAGAGGTTGAATAGTTAAGTTCAAATGATCAGCACGATCAACATTTATCAACTAAGAAATCAACTCCATGACAATCATTTTTCATTTGCCAATGATTTCCTATTCATCCCCTTGATTTCCCATTTCTCCTTAGTATGCAATTTTTTCATTTGCATCTTCACACACTCACCACAGGTAAAAATCCTATGATCCACTACTATGGACTTGGCAAATGTCTAGAAAGTGTGTGGTAAGCACAACGCAATAACATGGTTAGGAGAGAACCCTTTTGAGTATGGTACTAACCATCACTAATTGAATAAAATGATACTTAGATTATGCCATGTCTGAAAAAATGAAAGTATGAACTTCATTTGATTGCTGATAGATATTCATTCTTTTAATTGACTGATTTTTGTTCTTAAAATTTTTTAATGAGGTGGTGTAAATTGAATCCTAATAATTGCATGGTTTTCACGGCTGTAGATCTAAAACTTGGGAACATTCTTCAGCTAAACACGTTCAAAATATCCTATCTATTGCGTAAGAGAATGTAAACCTTGTCAGTTCATAGAGTATGTTTTTATTGTTTCCTCATTGACTTGATTGGCTCTTGAAATTATTCGTGAAATATCAATTTATTGTTTTGTTATGAATTCCTATGGGAGTAATAGGAAAAGTCTTTCATATAAAAATATTTTTTGAGTCTATACAAAGACATTACCTGCTCATTGTGTTCAGGGAAAAATTAAGATAGTAATTCTCAATAGCAACTTCATCTAAATAGCTGAAACATTGGTGCACAATGAAAAATGTCTTACATTTGAAGCACATTTCTACTTCATGTTGAGATGTAATTTCTCAATAACTCGAAACCTCAATGCTGATGCTTAGTAGCACCGTGTGCAGTGAGTCTTCATCTTCAAGCATGGAGAGGGCAGAAGTTGTGGTGCACAAGCTGACAGATGCTGAAGTGAAGAGGCTGTGTTGCAGCCATGACTCCATCAAGCAGGAAGCTACAGCAGAGGACATGGTGCATGGTGAGTCTTGTTTCTGGTCTGTTTGTGAAACAAAAGTTCTTTAGTTTAGTGAATATCCTCTGCAAGAAATGAAAATTTTCGTTTTTTAGAAAACTTAGTCATCCATTGGAAGGCAATTTAAAATATTTTGCATGTTTCCACGGCTGGTTTTGATGGGCTGTTTGTAGCAAAACTAGGAAATCAACTTAACTGCTTGCGTACGTTTTCCTTCTTTCTAATAAATATGAAAAATGCAATCATACGATAACATTTCACCTTGTATGAAAAAATGTTATTTATTTAAAGAAAGATCAATAAACAAATGAAATCTCATTCAACCAACCCTTTGCTTGTTTTCAATCATTTCAATTTCTTGATTACATCATAGACCCATTACAAGCAGCGGAACTAAATATAGTTCGTCCCAAATGCAAATGAATGCGCCTGAAGCGAGAGCAATTGGGCGAGACTTGCGCCTCTCTTCACTGCTCACACCTCTCTTCACTGCTCACGCCTCTCTTCACTGCTCACGCGCGCACTCAATGATAGTGCCAACACATCTTAACCCTTTAACGTCCACATTTTGTACTCATGTTACCGTTATAACAACCACCATCATTAAACTGGCACCGGCTTCAGATCTTCTTTGATTTCAGGATGAGGAAGGAACTGCCACTCAACAGTGCAGTCCAAAAAACACTTCAGGGAACTAATTTTACGAGAAATACAATGTATTGAGGCTGTTTTTGAAGAAGGACCGTACAGCCCACTTGGGCGTTAAAGGGTTAAGGGTGGTATATGAAGTTCTGAACTGAAAGTTCAGTAGGCCACATTATTTTGGAGGGGAATAATTTTTTGTATTTTTATGGACTATCTTTGGTCAGTTAAGTGCTGTAATTTTTCCCCAATTACCGCTAATAAATTGAACTTCTATCATATTTCATAAACTGCTTTCAATACTGTTGCTTCTATGGGCAGGGTGATTCTTCATTCCCTTTCTTGGATAATAAATGTTGCCTTCCACCTTCCTTTCCTTGTTGTGATTAGATAAGGTACTCCATCTCATGATTTAACACTTTGACTTTAGCAGGTGTTACTGAATTTTAATATTCGATTGAAATTCAAAGCCAATTGTAGTAAGCAATGCTGAAGATACTAAACATTAACTGGATCATATTTTATTATTAAGTATTTTTGAAAATTGAGTTTATGACTACTGGTTGGTCAGCAACATAATGAGAACTCTCTCAGTGACCAAATATGGCTCACGTTGCAGTCAAAGTGGTAATCTAATCACTACTAAGAACAATTTCATTTTAAATTTGGTTGTGTAATCAAGAAACTATTAATTGGCTGGTACGTTCAAAATATTTAATTAATTTTTATGGTTGGGCCAAAGACTGACTCACTGCTAAAATATTGCCCAAGCAAAAATAAGTCTGAAATCCTTGTTTAGGATGTAGAAATGAAGACCAGTGGCTTTAAAGATGTCTCTCTTCAGTGCACCTTGGGACCAACTACTGTTTGGAGACCTATCAAATTTTTTTTGCTTCATTTTGGGCAGTATGCTGAGAGTAACTGCTCTCTTTGAGCAGACGTTCTCTGTTGCCACAATAAATACTCACCAAAAAATCAGCAACAGTTATTTGCAGGAATCTGTTGGGTGTTCAGACTTGTGCTTATGTTGCTTATATGCACATCGTATATCTCACTTCGTCTGAGATGAGGCCTGGATGCCCATCTCCTACTTTTTATGTGGCTTTGTTTTCGATTCATGAGTCTCATTTGTAGGGAAACTTGTAGCATCCATGTTGGTATGTATTTTCACTGATGTTGCAAGCTGTGTTAGCAAGGCACTGCAGCTTTCAACTTTTGTGTAGGAATTTGAACCTTAGCGTTGCAGGTTCTGCGAGTTTTCACCTAGCAGAAATGAATAAAAGAACACCTTGAACTAATAATTTTAGTTTGAAAGCAAGAGTTCTGCAGTGAAAATTTTTTTGCTCATGATGGGGCATTTTTTCTTTGAAGTTCTATTACCTTTTCTTCTCGTCAATAGCAGCATTCAATGATGAAATGGTGAATAAATTCAATTTAAATAACTCTGTTTAAGAGTTCAGGTGTTACCTATTTTTGATCTATTGGAGTTGTATCAATAGTGGAAACATATATCTGAGCTCCCGGTAATTTTTCTGCATTCGATTTTTTGTAGTTAACATACCCAATGGTGAAAATCCTTCAATAACAATGGTCAAGGATGAAGAGCCTGACGATGAGCTGGAGGTCATCACAGTGAAGGTGGAGCCCATTGGCTGGCATCAGGAACCTCAGGTGCGTCACTTGGTTGCCTGCTCGTCTCTGGAATGCTTTAATTCAAATTCATTTGATCTTCACAGTATTGTCGTTCATATCTTGAAATTTTTCTTCTGCTCCAATGTATTTATATCTTCTTTTTATGCCCAGTTGTGTTTGTTTCATTGTTGCTACTGCAATTTTCTGTTGCCCCATTAATGTTCACCATTAAAATTGATAAAATCCTTGAGTGAATGTAGTCTTAATTAATTTTATACAAACTGAAAAAGAATATAAAAAGTGGATGCCCCGTATGATGTTCCCCATTTCGGTTTTGTTCCCGACCTAAAATTTCAATTTAGATTTTGAATAAGTTTTTTCCAATGTCTATAGAAAAACTGAAGGAAAAAACGTCTGAAAGGAAATGTCCCACTACAGCTGCAGTAAATTACGTCTGCTGCAGTGGCACTTTCTACTGACGGAGCTCAAGAGAAGGAAGTGTTGATAGATCAATCCCTGTACCTGGCCTTGGTGAACCTTTGAGCTTTAGTGAAACGCAGTGGCTCCCTGATAGGCCTTATGTGTTTGAACTTATATTTTACTAATGGATATTGATTCTCCTCTCTTTTTATTTACAAAATTATTTTCTTACCGGCAATTATTCTGGCATAAATGTTGTGAAAGAATGCTAAGGCAAAAATAACGCACCATTTTGGACCGTATAATGCGTTACAGTGAAGAAAAAATTAATTTTTTGTTTGTGTGATGAAGTTATTTGTTGGTGAGGGTACAAGTTTCTTGAGCTGTTGCTAGTTATTTCAACTGTGTTTCCATTTACGAAGCTCTAATGTTGTGTTGTTGTGTTGTTTGTCATATGAAATGGTCTTCTTTATTCTGGATTTCTGGTTCAGAAGAATTATTTCACTTGAAACACTTATTGTTTGACATCTGACGATGTAGTTGTGAGATTATGAAAAGATCATGTACAAAATTTTTCTTTATTGAGTCCTCCTCAGGGAACAACATTACAGCACCTTGCGAATTAACATTCTCAGGATAAAAATGAAAGACTTTAAGCTGAAGTTTTAGGCCCATTTAGTTCATTTATTCTGCACCGTGTGCTTCACATTCTGGGCATATTATTTTTGTTCTTAACTTCTATTCTGTTTCATTCAATGTCTTCAAATTTTACTGTCCCGATGTGCGGGCGCGTGGACACATCTTATTCATGGCTTCTTTTTCCTTCCTCTTTCCAGAATTCAGTTGTTGCGGTTAAGAATGCTTGAAATATCTTGCAATCTAATTTTATATATAGTAAAGCTGAAAAGCATTCACTGATCATTTTACGTAAATGTTTTTTGAGAAACTACAATTCATTTACATTAGTCATGAATTTCATTTTTTACTGGTGAATTGCTGCATTATGTTGCTGGATCTCAAGTAGAAAGAAAATCTTTGTCAAAAATGTGGTTGTGCGTGATTTGCGCTTGGGTAACTGAGTGACTTCGCGTGATCTTCATGCGAGAATAATTGATCAGCAAAGAGATATTGTCCTCTGAAAGTACTGCACTCAACTACTTGAGAACATGCTGTCCTATGGCCTGTTACTTAATACTGTTTAACTAATGCTGTGGGGCAGAATATTTTTTAGAAGGTAAATTTTATCTCACATTTGTATATCAGCATTACGTGCATCGAATTGAAAAGGTAGGTTATAATTTTTAACAGCATCTTATGGTTATGGCCAGTCCGGGGATATAAACGTAGAAATTGTAAAGCATGAAGCGTTTGTTTCCAGCGGTCCACCCAAAGGGGAGGAGAAGGGAAGACTGATCCCTTAATTTATAAACAGCACTTTCTTCTTGTGCAATAGAATTTTGAGTTTTAGAATCTTGTTGTTCATTTTGAGATTAAACCTTAAAATCAGTCAATTTACTCCATACTAGATGGTGCCTTCCTCTCTTTGTATCGCATTTGTTGCTGCGGGTAGAGGGACTAAAACTAACGACTAATCAAATCTAATCCTATCTCAATTTCGTTTGGTCTTGATAGCTTTGATTAGTTGCACCGCGTTCGCAAAATAAACTCCCCGGGTTACAAAAGCAGTGCATCAGGGTGTGGTAGTGATACTATGTTGTAGAGAAATGATATCCATCGTGATTAATTGGAATTTTCCCTGCTCGAAAGACCATGGATGATTTGGACCGAGACATTCACAACCTGCAGATGCTTCTACAAGCCAAGCTTCAAGAACGATCTCTGAAAAAGGTTTGTTTCTGGTTTTCTGGTTCACAATTTTTAAAATTAAAACAAAACATGCCATCATCGAATTTTATCCAAAAGACTTTTTAGAACTTGAAGCCCCATGTTGATCACTGTTTACCATAGTCGGTGTACCAAAACTGTGAAGAATTGTGACGTTGTTACATGTGACGTATAAACTCTCGTATTAAGCATTGGAATAGTGTTATGTATACACTATTGAAAACTTGCTGACTTCGACTTTTGTTTATTCATATTCGAAATTTTTAATAATTTGATTTCTCATGTATCTTTTACACCTGCAAAGTAAAAACATAAGAGCTATCGATAAGCCACTTCTATATGAAATAAAATTAGTGTGCAATACATGCAGAAATAACTCTGGCAGTGACCACACTTTAACTATTTACAGCAGTCAGTATTATGCTCCTTGTATTAGTTTTCGAAAGTCTTCTTTATGGTGAGATTTGGGGAATATTTCATTGTCAGCATTGTATGGCAAAAAATTTAATATTTAGTGGATAATATTTTTGTGGCATGAGTAATGAAGTTGTACTTCTCTGTTAGTTGAGCTCCCTAATTGTTGTCATGTTTCTATTTCGTTGATGTTTTCATATGGAGGCCGGTCTGCCGTTTAGCTCTCTTGTATTCATTGTATTTCTTACTCTATGAAGAATTTAATGTTTTTGAATATTTTCTAGAAGAAATGCTTACAAAAACTTTTCTATTACTTTGAGGACTGCATCAGTCCAGATGCTGACGCAACTATTTTGAATCGCTAGAAATTTCAAATCGGCTATATTGTGAGGATGTCTGTAAAGGAGGACGAATGGTTTAAAGCTGAAAATGAGAATTCTATTGAGTAATAATTGAACGTCAACAAAGAATAGTCAATTGTTTGTAATTTTCTTTTTCATCAGGATGTGCAAAGCGAAGCTGTGCCGTGTTCGCAGAGCAGTGTTTCTGGTAATGCGTTCATTCCACTTTATGTCTAAAACATACAATTTTCATTTAACTTCTGTTGCCAATACAGGTTTAGATGAATATTTGTAATTACAGAAGTAGTGTTGAACTATATTATTCATTTAAAAATCAGATGGTTGACCCGTTTTCGTGCTTGCAAGCGTGCAATTTTTTCCAGGCAAGAATCATGAGAGATCACCCATCATTCACCTTGACAGCAATTCTTCAGTACGCACACCGAGCCACGAGATGATCGTGAGTGCGATATTGGGCGTGAATAACAATTGTCTTGCGAGACTGTAGTAGGCATGAAAATTCAAACTCTAGTCGCCTATAATTAATGTATCAGTTGTTCTGTTGGATCACATGATAATGCTAGCATTACAAATCAGGAGACAATGGTTCAGAACTAACGTTAGTTACTCAGAAGTTGATTTCTCAAAAGGCACTATTATTTTATGGAAGTCAGTGCTTTAATTTTCACTTTCACTATATTTTCCAATACCCCTGAAAATAACATAAACCTCACTTTTCCAGACAACACCCACCGAAAGCAATAGACAAAAAACTGGGACCGAATCCAACTCATTTGAAGCGTGTACAATAGCTGCGCCCTCTACTGAAGCAACTGTTGAGCTGCCTTCTGCTACCTCTCATAATTTCAGGGTAGGAATTAAAATTAATACATGGATGTAGAGATTCGCAGATTATGCGAATAGCTGAACTCATATTAGTTATTTGAACGAGTGAGCCGGATTTAATTTGTTGGGGTATTGGGAGACAATGGTGTGTTGTGATGCGATTGTACAAGTTGACACTTTGCAGACGCCGGGTGTATTGATCTAACGGTTCCTGTTTGATATGGGTAAGCCAAAATAATTTTTTGACCCTACCAGATGAAGGAAATTTAATGAGCTTAATCTAAGCTGATGCTTTCTACGTTGCAAGCCGCCCAGGGGGATACAACTATTGTATCTATGGGAATAAACAATCCCAGGGGAAAATGTAAGGGCCCCAGCTGAGAATTAGGTAGGCCTTCTTTTCATTGAAATAAAATGATTTTGTTATGATAAGGAGCATCTTGTTTTTGGTTCACTGCTGTCCTGTTTTCCAGCACCTATTACTTTCTTCTACAACTCGATTTTGTTTCATGATCTTTTTTCTCAACTTACTGTTTCTATGCCCTTGCTGCGTAGATTCCGCGTGCCATTAACTCCATACTAAATGGTGCCTTTCCCCTTCCTCAATTTGGTTCGCATTTGTTGCTGCGGATAAGGGAGGCTTACACCAACTAATAATCCAATAATAATCTACGTTTCAAGCGCTCTTCTGCACTCTTGAGAATTAACAATGAGTGCCTGTGAAAGTAATCGGGAAACGGATTATTAATCTAGACCACAACATATAGTTCGGCAAGTTGACGTTTCATTTTAGAGCATTTATTCTTCTATCCAGATATCTGTACAAATTTTGAGGTTAGCTTCCTTCTTTTGTTCATGAGTAATTTCGCCTGAACGGTTTGATAAATAACATCAGTGTTCTAATTCAAAAATGTAATTACTCCTTTTTCAGTTTGTTATATCGCTTATGACATGTTGTTCAGCTCAAACTCTTTTAACCCTTTAACGCCCACATTTTTATACTCATATTACCGTTATCACAACCACTATCACTTAACCGACACTGGCATTAGGTAGTCACTGTTATCAAGACGTGGAAGGAACTGCCACTCGGCAGTGAAGTTCAAAGGACACATTAGTGAACAAATTGAATAAGAAATAAAATATATTATTGTTATTTTTGAAAGAGGACCGTACAGTCCACTTGGGCGTTAAAGGGTTAATTTACGTGACCTGTCTTGAAATTTGTTCGTTTATCAAGGGCTGCATTTATGTCTCTCAGTCGGACTCGGCTGAACGTTTGATCTATTCGACGACGTTTTGAAATGGATTTCCTCTGTATGATTAGGTCAGACTAGATTATGAGTTAGCACATTCCCTGTGTTTCCGGGGCTGTTAACGGTTGGTTTGGTCAGGTTGTTAGTAGCAGAATAGGGAAATCGATTTTCTAGGTTGAATAAATTTTATTTTTCATAATGAATATAAAAAATACAATTGAATGATAACATTTCACCTTATATGATGAGAATTATTTTTTTTTTAAATGTCGCGAAACATAAAATGTCATGCATTTATACCGGTACCTAAACGTGCAATTCACCTGTTGGTACGCATGTGGCCCAAAATGCAGCGAACGTGTTAGTTTAGGCTCTCACAGTTTACTTCTTACATTGCTGAACAAACTAAACACTCATAATATTTGCGTGACAACGCACTCTACCTGCGATCGGGAGCTATTTTTTTCACAAAGTTGAAAATTTACTGTCTGAGAGGTGAAGTCATTGTAATTTCCATTTTTCCTCCCTCTCACCTCCTCAATATGGTCTGCTTTAGTTAAAAAAAAGGACAAAATGATTTGCCTACCTGCTTTATATTATACTGATAAGAAATAGTCCGAATCGATAGATTATAACGTTTATATTTCATGACAGAGAGTGACGTGCCCAGTGTGCTACAAATCTGTGAGGTCGATCTCTAAGCACATGAAGACCAAACTGCCGGGGCACAGGTGGCCTCGCGAAAAGGCCAAACATGCTGCGTGCATCCTGGGACTACGAAAAACGAGGAAAAGAAAAGAAACCATATACGTCAGAAAAGCAAAAGAATGTCCGGTTAAGAACTGCTTCGCCTTAGTTGCCCGACTGGACTTACACATGAAAATGTGCCACCCGATTTTACTGCCGACCAAAGCCTTGAAAAAACCGGCGATGGTCATCAATCTCTTTAAAGCGTGGGTAATGACGTCCGACAGGGGCTGCCTTGCTCCTAGAACATCCGCGCGCCAAGGGGAGCAGATTCGTCGCTTAGTAACTATGTTAAAAGTTGACTCGTGCGTCGATGTGTTTGATGACAAAGTAAAGTTGATTGAGCGGCTAACCAAGATCAACATGAGCAAAAACTGGAGCTGCAACACGGTAAAATCTTATTTATTTTCATTAAAGTCCTTTGGGAAATTTTTACGCAGTGAGACATTCGCCGAATACTACAAAAAGCATTCCAAAAAATTCTCCCAAAATTTGAAATCAATTCAGTCGAATTGCTCAGACGTCAGTGAATCCATCTCTAGATGGGCTAAAGAATTCACTGAGAAAGGCAAGGTGGGCGAAGCGGGACCGAGCGGAAGCACCGCAACCTCATCACTGCCGAACTAACACGCTCTTTTATTTGCGGTAAACTATACGAGAAAGTGAGAAAACTGAAGAAACTTGTGCTTGACAATCAGATCAGTTCTGAGGGTCTCACGAGCTACCATTATGAATTAGTCCGAGATTATCTAATTCTAGACATTTCTCTGTCCAACGCTCATCGTAATGATGTAGTAGCCGAGCTGACTGTTGACGGGTACAAAAACTCACGACTGCGTGGAGGAAAAACTACCATTGATGTTGAGAAGGAAAAGGCTTCAGGCAACTATTAGTAACTTTTTTTAGTCCTAGGTACAAGACTGGCATATTTGATCGTTTTCTTTGAAAAAATATGTCCCTTGATTGTATTAGATAATCCAGAGCACTTCTTTGTGACGAGGAATGGAACAGGATTGACTACAGGGCAAGTGGACTCCGCTGTCAGCGAAAATCAACTAAAACCCGCGTCTTTTTACAAGCTTCTTATGACTGTTCTGCTACCACAACTTTAATGGCGCGTTTCAGACAGGACTGCAGCGCTGCTCAACAGGCGTTTTAATTTAGAAGAGAAGGCAGTGGTTTGGCATGGGACCACATCATCAGTCCATAGCCTTCCAGAAAACTGTGACTTCTCTGAACGAGAAGATGATGGCAGTGAGTACGATAAAGACCCTGAACTTGCCATTAGTTCAGAAGCTTCTGATGTAGAGCAGCAATCGACGGGTAACGATGAACCTTCAAATTTGCAGAATTCATTGGACGATAATTCTCGAGAACCAACTGTTGCGGAGTCGCCTACTACAGCACCTGAACTTTTAAAGCAACCATTTGTCGATGTCAACCAGCAGCACCACATGTTCGTAGAATCTAATGTAAAACGGCTACAATCTCTTGATATCTTTACTGACGGTAGTGACAGGGAAGATTTGTAAACTGGTGTCAAAAAATTCAAAGTTTTTTCAGTTGAAGACGACCAAGAAACCAAAACCCTTTTCCGAGATTTGACTTCACTTGGAGAATCAGTTACAAAGGCAATAGTTCAGGGAGGGTTGGAAATAAACAGCC
This sequence comes from Morinoia aosen, assembly GCA_030386875.1. Lineage (NCBI taxonomy): Eukaryota > Metazoa > Arthropoda > Malacostraca > Amphipoda > Talitridae > Morinoia > Morinoia aosen. Next base: position 40,268,388 of record CM059580.1, read on the forward strand.
ATTTTTGAAACGAAAATATACTCCGACTCAAATTTTAGATAAAGTTTGTTACCTGAAGAAAAGCTTTGAAAAATAGTTTAGTGGTTCAAAATTTATTTCAACATGTGTGTTTGCTACTGTATTCTATTTCAGTTTAGTTGTTAGGATTGGAATCCTAATTTTTATTGAATATTGTATTGAACTCTTGGACTAAGTTCAGTGGTGATCAAGCTTAGGGTATTTGTTGTGAGGTTCTATTTTGAGATGTGATTTCCACCGCTGCAGATCAGTAGTTATGACATCGCTGCCACAACTTGTGATGCTCTATTTTGAGATGTGATTTCCACCGCTGCAGATCAGTAGTTATGACATCGCTGCCACAACTTTTGATGCTCTATTTTGAGATGTGATTTCCACCGCTGCAGATCAGTAGTTATGACATCGCTGCCAAAACTTTTGATGCTCTATTTTGAGATGTGATTTCCACCGCTGCAGATCAGTAGTTATGACATCGCTGCCACAACTTGTGATGCTCTATTTTGAGATGTGATTTCCACCGCTGCGATCAGTAGTTATGACATCGCTGCCACAACTTGTGAGGCTCTATTTTGAGATGTGATTTCCACCGCTGCAGATCAGTAGTTATTACATCGCTGCCACAACTTGTGAGGCTCTATTTTGAGATGTGATTTCCACCGCTGCAGATCAGTAGTTATGACATCGCTGCCACAACTTGTGAGGCTCTATTTTGAGATGTGATTTCCACCGCTGCAGACCAGTAGTTATTACATCGCTGCCACAACTTGTGAGGCTCTATTTTGAGATGTGATTTCCACCGCTGCAGATCAGTAGTTATGACATCGCTGCCACAACTTGTGAGGCTCTATTTTGAGATGTGATTTCCACCGCTGCAGATCAGTAGTTATTACATCGCTGCCACAACATGTGATGCTCTATTTTGAGATATGATTTCCACCGCTGCAGACCAGTAGTTATGACATCGCTGCCACAACTTGTGAGGCTCTATTTTGAGATGTGATTTCCACCGCTGCAGACCAGTAGTTATTACATCGCTGCCACAACTTGTGAGGCTCTATTTTGAGATGTGATTTCCACCGCTGCAGACCAGTAGTTATTACATCGCTGCCACAACTTGTGAGGCTCTATTTTGAGATGTGATTTCCACCGCTGCAGATCAGTAGTTATTACATCGCTGCCACAACTTGTGAGGCTTTATTTTGAGATGTGATTTCCACCGCTGCAGATCAGTAGTTATTACATCGCTGCCACAACTTTTGAGGCTCTATTTTGAGATGTAATTTCCACCGCTGCAGATCAGTAGTTATTACATCGCTGCCACAACTTGTGATGCTCTATTTTGAGATGTGATTTCCACCTCTGCAGATCAGTAGTTATTACATCGCTGCCACAACTTGTGATGCTCTATTTTGAGATGTGATTTCCACCGCTGCAGACCAGTAGTTATTAAATCGCTGCCACAACTTGTGATGCTCTATTTTGAGATGTGATTTCCACCGCTGCAGACCAGTAGTTATTACATCGCTGCCACAACTTGTGAGGCTCTATTTTGAGATGTGATTTCCACCGCTGCAGACCAGTAGTTATTACATCGCTGCCACAACTTGTGAGGCTCTATTTTGAGATGTGATTTCCACCGCTGCAGATCAGTAGTTATGACATCGCTGCTACAACTTGTGAGGCTCTATTTTGAGATGTGATTTCCACCGCTGCAGATCAGTAGTTATTACATCGCTGCCACAACATGTGATGCTCTATTTTGAGATATGATTTCCACCGCTGCAGATCAGTAGTTATGACATCGCTGCCACAACTTGTGAGGCTCTATTTTGAGATGTGATTTCCACCGCTGCAGACCAGTAGTTATTACATCGCTGCCACAACTTGTGAGGCTCTATTTTGAGATGTGATTTCCACCGCTGCAGACCAGTAGTTATTACATCGCTGCCACAACTTGTGAGGCTCTATTTTGAGATGTGATTTCCACCGCTGCAGATCAGTAGTTATTACATCGCTGCCACAACTTGTGAGGCTTTATTTTGAGATGTGATTTCCACCGCTGCAGATCAGTAGTTATTACATCGCTGCCACAACTTTTGAGGCTCTATTTTGAGATGTGATTTCCACCGCTGCAGATCAGTAGTTATTACATCGCTGCCACAACTTGTGATGCTCTATTTTGAGATGTGATTTCCACCTCTGCAGATCAGTAGTTATTACATCGCTGCCACAACTTGTGATGCTCTATTTTGAGATGTGATTTCCACCGCTGCAGACCAGTAGTTATTAAATCGCTGCCACAACTTGTGATGCTTTATTTTGAGATGTGATTTCCACCGCTGCAGACCAGTAGTTATTACATCGCTGCCACAACTTGTGAGGCTCTATTTTGAGATGTGATTTCCACCGCTGCAGACCAGTAGTTATTACATCGCTGCCACAACTTGTGATGCTCTAATTTGAGATGTGATTTCCACCGCTGCAGACCAGTAGTTATGACATCGCTGCCACAACTTGTTATGCTCTATTTTGAGATGTGATTTCCACCGCTGCAGACCAGTAGTTATTACATCGCTGCCACAACTTGTGATGCTCTATTTTGAGATGTGATTTCCACCGCTGCAGACCAGTAGTTATTACATCGCTGCCACAACTTGTGAGGCTCTATTTTGAGATGTGATTTCCACCGCTGCAGATCAGTAGTTATTACATCGCTGCCACAACTTGTGATGCTCCAATTTGAGATGTGATTTCCACCGCTGCAGATCAGTAGTTATGACGTCGCTGCCACAACTTGTGATGCTCTAATTTGAGATGTAATTTCCATTGCATCGATATTATCAGGTTTTCCTCTTCTGAGGACTCCACATTCGCTGTTATATTTTAGCCGTCGTGGCATTTTGGTTATGTCACATTATTTAATTTTGCTAAATGAAATAGACGTGATTTTCCAGTGTCCTCGTCATATTAATAGATTTATAGCTACGCTGCCACCAACTCCCTGAGGAGTAAACAATCGAATAATTATTATGATATCAATAAGCGAATGGAAACGAGCCTTCATGCCTGTCTCTCACTCTTCAAAACGTAGGTATTAATTCGTTTGAAATCATGACGGGAATTTACTTATAAAGAATTAATCCAACTCATATGACAATTAGGTATTAGCGAGAGTTATTTCCGACTCATGTGAATATTGATACGAAACATTGCTAGCTGTGCTAAATCCATATGAAGACCTGTGGGAAATTGATGAGTCGGTTGGGTTGAGCTGAAAAGGCAAAAGGAACTCAACTCTTGATGTGGAAGCAGCACGCTGTCAGTTTTGGGGAGCGCTTTGGATGCCAATGTTCGTGGTTACCCGGCTCTTTAACACAGAAATGATATGAGGAGGAACATGGCGTCTTACTGCTATATGATTCGTATAGTTTACGAATTTCGATACAGTGAGTTTGGTTATAGTTTTCAGCGCCGACACCACAAGAGGGTGTGGCTCAAGAGTAGAAACGACACAATTGGAGGGCAAATATGCAGAGTGTCTTAACACACAAAATTTTTGGACACTCAAGTTAGAGGCGTGGTGTTCATTGCAGAGTTGCCAAGCTGGCTTTTCCTAGCTAAGCTACCAACTGAAAAGTGAACTAGGTCGCTCTTTTTTTATCTTCGCCGCCATGAGGCGAAATAATCACTTAGGTAATTCTGCCAGTTTTGACGTCTGATTTGTGGGTTAAGACACTCCGCATATTTTCCCTCCAATTATATCTTTGATGGCGTCTCGCGTCTCACTCAGTAAACGTGGTAAAGGGTATAATAGACTGCGCCCAGATGGGCGAGGGCTGAAACGCACTTCTGGCTTAGATGAAGTGATTGAGTTCAAATGCAACCTATCTATTTAAAAACTTGAAAATTTTACCATTCGGTTGAGGTATGCACCTGAAAACAACAGTTAACATAAATATTACACCTACTGTAAATCAAGGCAAAACGTACTCCGCTAATCGGAATATTTTCAGCTGAAATGAACAATTAATTAAAAAGTAGCAGAGAATGCGATGATGCTTTCAATAGACATCAACGAGAGAAACAACTCTGGAACTCAGAAAAGACCGTAATTCAAAGATGTGAAGTTTAGAATGTTTCGGCAGGCATTGCGCTCAACTTTCAATATGTTGGCAATTCAAATGTTCGTGGTATTGTGCCATTTTATTCCTGATGTTTAACTAATACCAACCGATTCAGCGGATATTTTCTTTTCTTTTCAGGATAAGCCCCACCGCTAATGCGGCACATAAGTTCACCTATTTGTAAATTTTGCAATTATGCACAAATCGACTTTAAATTACTCTCAAACGAAAGACTAAAACATTCTTTCATTGATGGAATGAATGTTTTAACCTTTCGTTTTAAGAGTAATTTTAAGTGGATAGGTGCATTATTTCGAAAGGGACAAGTAGATGAACTTACGTGTTGCATTAGTGGTGAGGCTTATGTGGAAAAATCCATAATTTCTTTGTTTTTGGCAGTATAGGTGATGAACGCACAATGTGGCCAGGCGCGCTGTGTTGAATAATCAAAAACTGTTGATGTCTTTGGGTTTCAGCGTGGGTAAGGCGCCCGGCCATAAATGGGTGGGTAGCCAAACCGCCTACGGGGTTTGGCTGCCCGATGAGTTCGGATGATGCGTGGTGAGATGGATGGTCATACTAAGATCAGACGGAATTGGGACTGTTGTGATATTGGGATAATATGACAATTATGACCGAATTCATGGTGGCTGTTGCCATGTTCAGTAATGACGGTTTTGATGGTTACAGCTGTAACGATTACATAGTTGTCTGTGCTGTGGTGATGTGAGGGTTGATGTTGAAGTTGTCAGACTTTTGGTGCGGTGTGGTCTTGGTTGCTAAGTCATTAACGGGTCTATGCTTGTTTCCACTTGTGCAACTTATGTTTGCAACATTGAAGTGCTGTAACCTAGTCAACAGTCAGTGTAACAATCCTCCGCTTATATGCACAACCTCGTAAATGAAACCTCCCCGAAATAAGTGTCAAAACCAGTCCCTGGATCACGACGCGTACAGTGTAACAGTAATTTGCTTAAATCTTGGAAAACTCGCATTGTTGTGTTGTGACCGACAAATTCGCTAAAGCGACAGCTAAATAGTCTATGACCGAAGCTGGCGTTAAATGAGTTTATTATTATTATTATTATTATTATTATTCAGCCTTGCAGAAACCTCTTTCCGTATATCACCATAGTTCTTTTATTGTTCAGATAGAGGGATTATTTGTTCACCAAACAGCTTCGTATTTCACCTTTCAAAAACAATTTTGAGAAATTAGGTTCGTTTAATTACGAGGTAGCACGGACACGAGTTAGTTGAGTTACTCTACAGTAGTAAATCGTGCGCTGGTTGGCAGCTACGCGAGAACTGAGACTGCAACTCATTCCATGGCGGTTAGATGAAATTTACGTTGACGTTTTTCCGATGCTAAAATGAAGATCATCTCGCTTTTGATCACGGATATTAGGGAAATCGAGTCTTATGAATCACTTGCAAAAATTTACATGAGTGGGTTTATGTTGCAATATTTTTTGATGTGATTTGTGTAATATCATAGTTATGCACTTTCAATCCTGACTGACTCAACGATGGGTCTTTATATATTACTTACTTTATTTTTTCAAAACTTTGTTCATTGGAAAATTTTTTGATGGCAGAACAACTAGAATCATTGACTTCTTATGTAAACTGATGAGAAAATTATTGGAACTTTTGGTTTACATAATAAGCTTTTGAATGTGTCTACCAATCATTGGCGATGGAGATGCGCATTAGAGATTTGTTAAATCGGTTAAATTTTAAAGCCGATACCTGCTTAGGAATTGAATACAGTGTCATCACCTCGAAGTGATAGCTATTATCGATTGAGAGGTCAGCAATGTAGAAATTGTTCATCGATATGGCAACATTGTACCAATAATATGAAAAAATTGTCTTAATGATAATTCTCAACCTTACACTTACACGTGCAATATATGACGATATTATTCATGAATAATTTTCCTAAATAGAACACCAATAATTATTTATTCAATACGTCGTTCATGTATAGCAACACTGCTTCACAATAACAGCAAAAAATTGTTTTAACTTCATAGAGAAATATTCTTCAACATACAATGGATGAATAAAACACAGCAGTGCAAGCCACATTAGGGAACATTAAATCTACGTTCTACGCTATTACTAAGAAAATAAGAACTGTTTAAATTTCGTCAGGATTTTGTGGTCCAGGCGACCCAGAACTCACTCCCCTCTGGCAACAACACGTCCGGGGTAACTCCGCAGCGCACGAAATTGTACGGCAGGTTTGGCTTCGTTATTGCACGTACATCGTTTACAGAATTTCGCTTACTAATAAACTCTGGGCTTAAATTCAGCGTGCTCTTTTTAAGTTGTCTTTTTGCATCATAATTCAGAAACTGAGGGACTTTATGCCTCCTTCTTCATTATTGACTGCTTTGGGGGACATTATTAAAAATAAAGCTGCATATTGTTGAAATGTTAAAGAAAATTTCAGGTGGTAAGGAAACTGTAATTCGAGTTAAAGGCAGTCCAATCACTTACGAATGAATTTTTGAACCACGCGACTTTAATTAGATAGTTGGGTACATCAACTGAATTAAATCGCAAAGGTAAGGCAGGTAAGCAATAGAATAAATTTGGTTAGGGTGCGCTAATTTATGTCTTAACATTAGATGCACTCAATTTCACTCAAAATTATAGATAATAATTTCACTCTCAAAATTGTGAATTTATATTACTGCAGAATTGCACTTTGTGATGGGACGTTGTGACCGCTGCTGATGCATAACAAGGAACTGATTTATAAATGCGTTACCGTGAAATCTAGCATGAAGTCATGTAACAATTGACGGACATGCTTATAAAAAAAGTTATAGAATACGGCACAAAACTTCATTTTAGAAGATATCATTGCAGAATAACGAAATAAAATACAAAATTTATTAATATTGGAAGTAATCGCAAAATTTCGTACTTCATGTAGTAAATAAGAGGCGCACTGTGAAGTGCGCAAGGGCTTGTAATATAGAGTATAAAGTGTTAAAATTAAATTTTAGAACTGCGAAAGCGGTTAGAAGAGGAATATAAAGAAACGTCGGTTATTGGTTTCTTTACGGTTCTACAAAGCTCTTGATAGAGTTGTTCGCTCGAATCTAGCGCACAATCAGCTCGTTGATTGATCAAGAATGACAAGGAACTGAAATGGCATTCAGAATAAGAACGTAGTACGCGCCTTGATACGCTGAGTAAGTTTCCTGGACTCGGGAGAACATTCATAACGTGGGAGTTAAAAGAGACGCATGCCACCAATTATTCAGGAACAATAGAATTCTAGAAGCGAGGTCGCATTACTTCTCTCCTGAAGACACTTGGAAACGGTCTCACATGAGCAAGACGTCTCCCATTCATAAGCCCAGCTCGTTCACTTCACTAACACCGTTCCATATACCTAACAAATACTACTGACACTAATATGATGAGTACAGTATAGCAAAAATGAATCTCTTGCTGTTCAGGGAATATTAAATCGTTACTTATCAATACCTACTTCTGGTATCCCAGTTACCACATCCATTCAAGTGAATGGATGAAGTAAATTTAATGTCCCTCACCACAAGCGTTGAAGAGTCAAGACAAGGAAGGTATGCTTCAGTGAACTAAAGTTCGGCGCTACGTTGGGCAGACAGGACCATCTCATGTGCGTTGCTGTGGAATAAATTAACGTCTGCGTACAAGCTCTAAGTCGCTGGAGGAGTTGAAACCAAATGGGGTACGTCATTTTGGGCCATAAAAAATAGATAATTCTAGAACTAACTGCTGAAATAGAATTGAAACGTTCTTCATGTTTATTCGTCTTTACTTTAATATCCACTATAGTGATTGTATGTGTGTATTAAAACGGTCCATTCTGTATTAAAAATCGGGATTTTCATATCATGTGCACGGGGATACACATGTGTTAACACTTGTTAACTACACAATCAATGTAAAGTTAACACTACGCATTTTGGCTGAACTATAAGCCCAAATGACGACTTCTTAGCGCTTTTAATGTTGTGGTTTGTCTCCTATTTTCAGTGACGGAGCAGTGCGCGTGCATACATGGATTGGAAAGTCTGGTGTCATAAGCTGCTCTCCAAATTGTGATAATTTCTCATCGTATTTGCTAACGAATAGTCCAATCCACTCATTGAAACGATGCCGGTAACTTCCGCCTCCCTACTCCTATACCATGGTTAAGATTGTACTACAACAGCTTACTCTCAAACATTTAAATAAAACCATCATTTTTCCTCTGTACAAAGTATAAAAGGTTGTGTTTCTTTTGAATCAAAGTATACCGTCGCCAGTGTGACGTTCTCATTTTTTCAATTTCATGTCATGAGTTGCATGATTTTTTCCCATGTTCCTCAACGTATGAGGCAATCAACAGGACAGCTTATGACACACCGCAGACTTATGTCTTTGTTTATGTACGAAAAGTTAGTTAAAAAATCAATAATTCTGTCATATAATTTACTCCTTTCATGCAAAATATTTCGTGGCTCCTCATTAGGTATTAGACGTATTGATTTTCCTCATTGCTATCTTCAGGCTCAAAACAGTGGCTCGTAACTGCAAACTGATGTTCAACATTGATCCTTTTTATGCACTCTAATCTTACTTGAATTAAGGTTCTCCCCTGAAATCTGTTCCCAGTTTAATTTCCTGGTCTCGTAATTTTGTTTCTTTCTCGTAGCTACGCGATCAATTAACGATTTCGTGGAGCTCTCCATCAACGATCAGGGAATCAAAAGCTCGCCTTGCAGGAAACGGAATCTATGCAACAAGCGTATTTTCACAAAGGATGCGCAACGCATAGACGCAGCAAGGAAGAAAATGAAAAGACAATGAAGAGATGGCAAAGAAATCATGAAAACTAAAAGCAGCAAAGTGGGCACGATAGACAGGAGGCAACAAGGCCTGTCTACAGCTGAGGTAAACCTGCCAGTGTCTCCCCTGCATGGGCTGCTAGTCCCCATAGCACAAGGCAGACAAACGTGCCTAATTTAAACCCAATGCTTATTCTGTACTTTCTGGTGAGTTATACAAGTGCTAAAAACGGTATTTTTCGAAAATTAAATTATAGTCGTTTTCTCCCGTCCTAAAAATTGGATAACGTACAGCAAAATATCTGGAATAATTATGGTTTGTTAAAGGAATTATTCACATATTTCGGCTCAAACTAAAGTTCACATGACATTTTATTTATGATTGGTACGAACTCTTTCTAATTTCTATCGCGTCACAAGAGAATAGGTCGCATCATCTCTCTTATTTGAATAGCGAGCAATTAATTCATATATTTTACTGAAGAATCTAAACGAATATTTGTATTATGAAATCAATCGTAACGGAAGTCTCTGTTAGTTCGAGGAAGGTATCCATCCCAGTGAAAGTCAGAAATCAAAACTCACATGTCGCGTTAACTTCAAGTTTGCGCTGAGTGAACGCTGAATAACGGCAGTGTATGAGTTAATGAGCCTGAGTAATATTCACCTCATCTGACGTTACCTGAATGATATTTGTGTGCTCTAATCCTGCTGATTCTTTTCTTACGCTCCGACATACTCACACACCCGAGTGGCGACGACTACCTTAGCCAACTGTTCGGTAAAACCTTCATAATTACACAGTAAGCCATATAGATGGCTGCAAAATTACTTTATTCGATATTTAACGTCTCGCAGTCTGAAAATTGCAGTCAGTGTTATTTATAGGTCCATAGTTCTATCAAAATATGTAACTATCTTTAGTTCTGAACTTGAGGCTGGTTTCAAAATTCATTTCCCAATTTTCGAACAGGATATTTGTTTCACACTGGAAAAACGATAACAATCTTGTTTTATGAGTTAATTGGTCTATCTTTGAATATCTGGACAACGCGAAGGATGACTAATGTAAAATACATATGCATATCCCCCAAGTAACCTGGGATGAGGAAAAACGTACCTGCATACCGCAAAGAACTATTCAAACTCAATATAAATTACCTACATCGATGACGGTAACGTAGAGTTCCTGAGACTGGAATTTGAGAGTTTATTTTTCTACGCTTAAAATGAACATTTTACTATTAAAGATAAATTCACTGAACTAGCGGCTTGCTAAAATACTTTGCATAAAATATCACATATAATTTCACGTTGAACAATAACTTTTCTAAGTAGATAAAAAAGTTCATAGCTTGCACAAACAGTCAGTTGTTGAATTCTAAATTTGTTTATTCCAAATTTTTTCTTCTATCAGCTGCAGATGTATGATAATTTCCACTGGCCTTCTCTGATGGAACTGCTCCAATAAGTGTTGCTCTCCATGATATTACTTTCGGAGGGAAACAACTATTGCAACCTTAGGAATGCACTATCCTAGGGGAAAATGTGAGGTCCCTATGCCGAAATGGAATAATTTGCTTGTTGTTAAGGACCATCTTTTTTCTATTGACTGCTGTCCTGATTTTTAGCATCAATTTTTTTTTCAATTCCTCTCTTGTTTCATGAACTTATTTCTCATATCACTTTTTCTAAGCACAACTGGCCGTTTGTGGGAAGGCAATTTGTGCATAAATTCCCTGTTTCTTCAATTTCACATTAAATTTTGCCTCCCCAATTCTTCTCTTCAGTACACCTTTGCTGTGGTTAGGTACGCTAAAGCCTGTTTTAATGGTATGCATTCTATCGCAGGCTCACGTGCATACGCCTTATGCGGCACCTCACAAGAGCCATGAGCGTTTACACTAGACGTTAAGCGTGAGCACCGTGGTGTACGCTGCTCAATTTCTCAAAACCAGTCAGTGCGTCAATAACAGCTATTAGAGGTGGATTGCCGTCGCTTGTCTTAATATTGTTGCTGCATCGTAGGCTATGTTAGCTTTTTTTATTTCCAGGAGTGAAATGTTAATATTTAAGTTCATTTTCATTAAAATGTTATTGAAAGCAGCCTCCTTCATGTTACAACCCTTATATTGGCTGCTTTTAGCCCAGCATATGCATTCATGGGCTCTGTACATTTAAATTAATTGCAACGTAGCTACTCGTGGCCAAGTTGCGTCAGTCATTGAGCAAATGGCTATGCCTCTACTCATGACAACTACCTGCACATTGACCAGGGACAGAGTTGCAATTTCCAAGGCTCTCGTGAGTCGCGCCTCACGAATCCGATAAGAGTGAATAGGGAACTTTGTATACACACACACACTCACACAAATATGAGCCTCAGTGATGAGCCCCGTATACACGTGTCGCGCCTCACGGCCAAAATGTCCTCTAATGTAAACGGCCCTCAACACTAAATAATCTAATCTAGCCTCCCGGATATGTGGTTGTGTGTGAGTTTAGCTTTGCCGATAGTGGACAACTTCATATATTAGATTGTACAAGTTTCTTCACGAAGGTAGTAAAGAAAAGCATCAATGTTTGCAACAAAATGGGTCATCAATATCGATAAAATACTGTTGAACATCCCGTGTTGGGACCTTGTTTGACCACACGTTACACTTCACAGCTTCACTTCACTAACTGCATATATTATAGTAGAAGTTGATTAGGCCAATGGCCCATAAAAAATGTAACAACGTTACTCTATATTAAATGAAAACAAATTTAAAATATACACAACAATCTAACTCAATGATGCAACCCTTTATATCACCCAACCAAAATTTAACCACCAGTAAATTTTCATAACAACACAAAAAACCCTACACGAGAACAAAGCTAGTCACAAATTAGTGATGCCTGTGACAATGTAGAGTAACTCCACCTAGGACAACAGCAGGTGCAGAGTTGCTGTACGGATCAGGAAGTGTTGGCTGGATAGGCCCGACAGATTTGTGCAATTATGTCGAGGTTAGGCAGGGTTGTATATAGGAGTTGCGTCAGGCCAGTCATGATAGCCAAGCAGCTTCTCGGGCAAAACCACTGCTTAACAAGAGAGACGTCAGCCAAGTCGGAGTATTGTTGGCTCGCGGCACCCATTTTCCCCAGCCCTTCCTCTTGTATGGTTTAGTTTTGCAGTGTTTGACTGAGTGCGTGATTGTGCAAAGTTAAGTTCCTCTTCATTATTTAGTACATGATTATAGCAGGTATTAAGCCGCAATGACTTCATTCTTAATGACGAGTTCACAGCTCCAAGAGTGGGGAACCTTGCCCCATCTGTGTGAACCTACGTCATCTGTTTCATTAAATATTAATCTTTAACTATTATCTGTCAAATTACTATTGGGCCTCTGCCCTTTCCTACTCTGATTGAACTTTACTGTGATCGCTACATCACCATTTCTCGCATCCATTAGCAGTCGATCCGCACACTATATCCTCCATTGTGCGGATTGTGTATTCAATCTTATCTTCAGGTGCGTTGCTGTGCTGGTATATTTATTGTTGATTTAACTCATCTCATTGTTAACATTAGCTTTGATTTTTGCTTCTTTTCTCACCAAACGTTTACTTTGCAGTGTGTCGCACTGACCTGCCCTGAGCTGTACGTGCTGCCCGCTTCACGCCCAGCGATAGAATTTAGCTGTCTTCTGTGGGGCTACTGTGATTGAATCAGGTAACTCGTTAATTGTCAACTTAGATATTTACTCATGTATGTTGAATAGTACATGCTGCTAGATAAAATTCCTTCTCTCTAATTATATGCTTATTTTGCTCATCTTTGTATATGCATCCCTGAGGGGACTGTGGACTTCCAGGAACGCGGTTGGTGTTCCTTGCGCATGCATGAGTGACCCCTGCCGTGACTTGTTTGAACTAGTTTTGTCTAAAGCTTCACGGAAAAGGTAATGGTTTTCGTTCACTGCCATCAAAAAATTTTATAATACCTAAAGTGTAGAAAACACATAACTAATGATATTTAGATATCATCCGTATAAGTGTAAACACAAATTAAATCCGTATGAAATTACACGGAACACAATTTAAAACGAAATCCCAATATAACTTCATTACCTGGAGAGTATTTTTTTAAGCGATGAAAAAACTCCATTTCCATAATATCCGAAAAAGTCTTCACGCGATCTGATGCATCTGTTACAAAACGTGTGCGCACCTGTACGACGTCCATCACATACCGAGGACTACGTCACCAGATGAAGATCAATAGGGGTTCTTCAACTGAAAATAAATTAATTGTACTTTGTCAATCAAAAGGAGAATGTATTTATGATTGAAATTAAATAACAAACTGGTCGAAACGAAATGAGTGGACGCAACAAAACCGCTGGTAAAATGAGTTAATCTGCTTCCAACTTTACTGAACGGTGCCAACCAATGATATGTTCGGCAAACGTGACCTAGTAACTTTAGGAGCAATGTAGCGAACATTGTGCAACATTTGACGGGATGTTACACTCCAAACGTTCAATCACCTGCACTTTATCAATGACAAAACTCATTGGTATATAATACATTTTACGTATATGCAAAACAAAGGATCCTGGTGTATAAATAGTTTTTTCGCTTTCTGTTTGCATATGTATATATGTATAATTATATTTCAATGAATATGTATAATCCTCTATATAAATTTTTTACCATTTCATTCATCGTTACCATAAGCGATGAATTTTGAATTTTCTAACAAATCTAATACTTGATTGAACATCTCGAAGACCAATTTTTTAACTGTATTTCTTCCAAAAATAATTTAGGCAAGGTCCAAATCTGCATGTTGAATTTAATTTTGGCTTCTCGACATTTGCAATTTTATTTTTTACCTAGATGTTTTTAATTTCGCTTTTCTATATATCTCCATCTTTTATAATTTCATTTTTATTCCGATATTTTTGAATGTTGTTCTTCCAAAATTTTGAAGAAAAAACGTACTCTTTAGTGCACACTTATTTTGAAATGTGAAGTGAGGTTTTAACGGTTTTAAGGAATAATTGTTAAATAAAATAAGTGGCCCTTGGGCACGTTAAAGTTTTTAAGGTTAAGTGGCCCTTGGGCACGGTAAAGTTTAAGGTTAAGTGTCCCTTGGGCTCGTTAAAGTTTAAGGTTAAGGTTAATACGCCATCAAGGCAAAACCTTGAAAGCCCACCAACGGGCTTTACTAGAACTAATCACTGGACTGGTCAGGAGCACGAACATGCATTACGTAAATAATCAAAATGAAATAATAACGGCACCGTTTAAACAAAAATGTAAGCGAAAGAAAGGAAAAGGAACAAAATAATAGAGGAGCACAACGGCACTTGCTGCCGAGATCTCTCTCACTGCCTTACTACTTTGTTTAAGAAGACCGCGGTCGAAGTGAGAAACTTTGATAACGAGAGGTCTTCATAGCGCGTCCTAAATTTTCTCACATAGTTTTATTAGCATACGGTGGTCCTATATCACATTTCAAACATTCCTCGGAATATGGTCTACATTCCTCATGTCCATTGGTCCACGATATAATGAATACCAAAAATAAGATTTTATATGAAAAACAAGACAAGTTTGAACGACGTGTTGCGCATACTCGTGCAAGTTGTGGCAATAACCTGCATGTCAAGTCCCGCTTTGAGGATCGATTCTGACCTAAATTCGTTAAGGGCGAGTTATATTTTTGTACAAGTTTAACGTGTCTCTCCTCCACAAAACTAGAAATAGGCGAAGGTGTCTGAGGCACCTTCATCCTGACAATCAATTGAATGCGGTGTCATCTAATACTACAATTTCGTTTGGTTGACCTTAAACACAATTTCGCAATTAGTTCTAAATATCGCTCTCTCTCCACTGATTCACATATTAACACAATTCAATAGCTTCGTATAACTTCTTAATAGCTACCTCAGTAGCCCAAAATTTGATTAATTCTTAACAAGATCTTCGTTCGTTCGATGCTTATAGAAAAGACGGAAATAGGGTTTGACGCGGAGTGTGTCGGGAAGAGTAGGGGTGAAACGGAAAAGGATAGGTAGGAAACTGATAGAGATGCGCTTCTACATATGATGCTAGTGTTTGTGGGTAATTTATCAATCGTTATAAAGCGTTTTTACCAATGTGGATCACTTTCAAATAAAGTGTTCTATCACATTCATTACTTATCTTTATCTTCATATTTGACGTCATTTCTACTTTATTATTCTCCAATTTGCGAGCAAAATATTTGTTTTGCATCATGAAAATCACGTAGAATTCATTTGAATGAATAAACATCGATTCAAGTAATAAAGTTAAGGAATGGGATAACTATTATATAAAACTTCATGACTTGCCAATCATTAAACATAGTATGTGGAAAAGGATCGAATTATGTAAATTCTCGTAGGTAAGTAAGGTTAGCAATAGAGCAAATTTTGTCGCTTTTGATTTTGCATGGCACCCAATGTAGCAATTATAGCAAGGAAAACAAAACATCCGGCATTATTGAAGTGCTCAAAGCATTAACGGTAGGCAGGGCCGGCCATGCCCCAGACATTACGTCGAAATTAAGTTCAGTTAAACTTCTGGCGGAGTTATTTTTAGTACAAAACATATAAAGTAGGTAATTTTCCTGAGAATTTCCTTAATGTCATTTAGTAGCGACTTTTTGGGAGATAAATCCTTATGATCACTGATGATAAATGGCTCGAAACTGTTTTATTGATTTATAAATGCGTTACTCTTAAAAAAACTCTCTACACTCTCAATGAAGGATATGATTGTAAAAAAGCATAACATACGGCACAAAATATTATTTTAACTGTATTCCTATCAGATTAGCCAAAACTTCAAATTAATCTCAATTTTTTCATATTTGTAATAAGTGCGAGGAATCATTTCTATCCGTTTTGCTTAAATGCTATTCTTTGCAGCGCTGAAGATTCATGAAAGTTTAAGAACAGAAAAAATGCAGGTGTTAATTTTATTATGCTCACCATTGAAGCTCATATTTGTGTGTGTGTGTGTGCCTATGCGAATTCGCTCTGATCGAATTTGTGAGGCGCGACACACGAGAGCCTTGCGAGTTGCAACTCTGTCCCTGGTCAGTGTGCAGTTAGCATTCATGAATAGAGGCATAGCTATTTGCTCATCCATTATGAGATTTATGACTGACGCAACTTTGCCACGAGAAGCAAGAGTGCAATTAATTAAAATGTGCAGAGCCCATGAATGCCTTTGCCGGGCTTAAAGTAGCCAATATATGGATTGTAACATGAAAGAGGCTGCTTTCAATCATATTTTAATGAAAATGGACTTAAATATTAAAATTTCACTCCTTCAAATGAAAAAAAGATAACATGGCTTACGATGCAGCAACAATAGTAAGACAAGCGGCGGCAATCCACCCCTGTAGTCGCGGTTATTGACGCACTGGCTGGTTTTGATAAATTGAGCAGCGTGCGCCACGATGCACCAGCCCAATGTCTGGTGTGAACGCTCATGGCTCTTGTGAGGTGCCACATGAGGCGTATGCATGTGAGCCTGCGATAAAATACATACCAGTAAAACAGGCTTTAGCGTACCTAACCACAGCAAAAGTGTACCGAAGAAAAGAATTGGGGAGGCACCATTTAATATGAAATTAAGGAGACGGGGAATTTATGCACAAATTGTCGTCCCACAAAAGACCAGTTGTGCTTAGAAAAAGTGATATGAGAAATAAGTTTATGAAACAAGAGAGGAATTGAAGAAAAGCAACTGAAGCTAAACAACAAGACAGTAGTCAATAGAAAAGATGGTCCTTAACGAACAAGTAAATTATTTCATTTCGACATAGGGACCTCACATTTTCCACTAGGCTAGAGAATTCTTAAGGATGCAATAGTTGTATCACTCAGAAATTAATATCATGGAGAGCAACACTTATTGGAGCAGTTCCGTCAGAGAAGGCCAATGGAAATTACATCTGCAGCTGACGAAGAAAAAATTTTGAATAAACAAACTTGAAATTCAACTACTGATTGTTTGCGCAACCTATGAAATTATTTATTTAGAAAAGTTATAGTTCAACGGAAAATTACATGTGATGTTTAATGTTGAGTATTTTAGCAAGTCGCCAGTTCAGTAAATTTATCGTTAAATAGTAAGATGTTCATTTTTAGGCCTAGAAAAAAATGTTAAATTCCAGACTCAGCAACTCTACGTGGCTGTCTACGATGCAGGTATTTTATATTGAGTTTAAATAGCTCTTTGCAGTTCAAATCTCAGGTTTCCTAAGGAATTTGCATTTGTATTTTACATTAGTCATCCTTCAAAATTTTATAAAATTCAAAAATAGACCCATTAACTCATAAAATAAAAATATTATCGTTTTTCTAGTGTGAAACAAATATCCTGTTCAAAAATTGGCAAATGAATAATGAAACCAGCCTCAAGTTCAGAACCAAAGATAGGTACACATTCTGATAAAAAACCTTTTACCTAAAAATAAAACTGACTGCGATTTTCTAATTCTAAGCTGTTAAATATTGAGAAAAACAATTCTACAGCCGCCTAAATGGCTAAGTGAGGAATGATGAATCTCTCACCGAGCTGCCGTGCAAGATTACAGCGCCACTCGTGTGTGTGGTTGAGTCTGCGCGTACGAAAAGAACCAGCAGGATTAGAGCGCGCTGGTGTCATTGATGTGACGTCAAATAAGGTAATATTACTCAGGCTCATTAATGCATACACTGCCGATATTCGGTGTTCACTCAGCGCAAAACTTGAAGTTTACGCGACACGTGAGTTTTGATTTCTGACGTTCACTGGGATACCTTCCTCGAAGTAACAGTGGGTTCTGTTATGATTGAATTTGGTACAAAATTTACGTTTATGATACGAATTAATTGAATTCATAATTCAAATATTCATTCAGATTTTTCTGTTAAAAATAGGAATTAATTGCCCGCTGTTAAAATAGGAGAAATGAAGTAACTTATTATCCTGTGACGCATTAGAAATTAAAAAGAGTTCGTACCAATCATAAATAAAATGTCATGTGAACTTTAGTTTGAGCCTAAATATGTGAATAATTCCTTTAACAAACCATAATTATTCCAGATATTTTGCTGTACGTTATCCAATTTTTAGGACGGGAGAAAACGACTATAATTTAATTTTTGAAAAATACCGTTTTCAGCACTTATACAACTCGCCAGAAAGTACAGAATAAGCATTGGGTTTAAATTAGGCACGTTTGTCTACCTTGTGCTATGGGGACTAGCAGCCCATGCAGGGGAGACACTGGCAGGTTACCTCAGCTGTAGACAGGCCTTGTGGACTCCTGTCTATCGCGCCCACTTTGCTGCTTTCAGTTTTCATGCTTTCTTTGCCATCTCTTCATTGTCTTTTCATTTTCTTCTTTGCTGCTTCTATGCGTTGCGCATCCTTTGTGAAAATACGCTTGTTGCATAGATTCCCTGTTTCCTGCAAGGCGAGCTTTTGATTCCCTGATCGTTGATGGAGAGCTCCACGAAATCGTTAACGGATCGCGTAGCTACGAGAAAGAAACAAAATTACGAGACCGGAAAACTAAACTTGGAACAGATTTTAGGGAAGAAACTTAGTTCAAGGAAGATTAGAGTGCATCAAAAGGATCGATGTTGAACATCAGTTTGCAGTTACGAGCCACTGTTATGAGCCTGAAGATAGCAATGTGGAAAATTAATACGTCTAATATCTAATGAGGAGCCACGAAATATTTTGCATGAAAGGAGTAAATTATATGAGAGAATTATTGATTTTTACCTAACTTTTCGTACATAAACAAAGACATAAGTCTGCGGTGTGTCATAAGCTGTCCTGTTGATTGCCTCCAACGTTGAGGAACATCGGAAAAAATCATGCAACTCATGACATGAAATTGAAAAAATAAGAACATCACACTGGCGACGGTATACTTTGATTAAAAAAACACAAGCTTTTATACTTTGTGCAGAGAAAAAATGATTTTTTTTTCTTTTTGTTTTATTGAAATGTTTGAGAGTAAGCTGTTGTAGCACAATCTTAACGATAGTATTGTTTCAGTAAGGAGGCGAAAGTTACTGGGATCGTTTCTTTAATTTGATTGGACTATTCGCTAGCAAATACGATGAAAAATTATCACAAAAACACAACAAAACTTCACAACCCAAGTATGCACGAGCACTGCTCTGTCACTGAAAATAGGAGACAAACCACAACATTAAAAGCGCTAAGAAGTCGACATTTTGGCTCATAGTTCAGCCAAAATGTGTAGTGTTGACTATAAATTTGTTGTGCAGTTAACAAGTGTTAACTCACATGTGTATCCCAGTGGTGCACATGATATGAAAATCCCGATTTTTAATACAGAATAGACCGTGTTAATACACACATGCAATCACTATAGTGGACATTAAAGTAAAGTCGAAAAAACACGAAGAACGTTTCAATACTATTTCAGCAGTCAGTTCAAGAATTATTCATGTTTTGTAGCCCAAAATGACGTAGCACTTTGCCTTCAACTTCTCCAGTGGGAGCTTGCATGAGGGAGAAGTTAATTTGTTCCACAGCAACGCACATGAAATGGTCCTGTCTGCCCAACGTAGCCCCGAACTTCAGTTCACTAAAGCAAACTTTCTTTGTCTTGACTCTTTACCGCTTGTGGTGAGTGAAATTAAATTTACTGCATCCATTACTTGAAGGGATGTGGTAACTTGGATACCAGGAGCTCATATCGATATTTTAACGATTTAAAAGATGTTAATTTATGCAATACAGGGCTGCTCATAACAATGTTAGTAGTTTTTATTCACACGTTCACTGCGTATTGGGCCACATGTATACCAAGAGGTAAATTGTCCACTTACGTGCTGGTATAAATCCACGACATTATATCTGTTTTGCGATGTTTTTGCAAAATAATTGTTATCCTGCGAGGTAAAATGTTATCGTGCAATTGTATTCATATTCAATGCGAAGAATAAAAATTTATTCAAGCTGGGAAATTTATTTCCCTATTCTGCTACTTACAACCTAACCAAACCAACCGATAACAACCGCGGAAACGCAGTGAACGTGTCAAGTGCGTTGAATGGTATTAGTCGAGTGAACGAGCTGGGCTAATGAATCAGAGACATCTTACTGAGGTGCGACCATTTCCAAGTTTTCTAGGAAGAGGAGTATCGCAACCTCGCTTCAGGCCCCGATACACTGGCGTTCATGACTCGAGAAATTGCGGCAGTGGATCCGTCCGCCAGTTGAAGTGAGAACTGGCGACATGCACGGATCGCTGAAAGCTCGGTGGCCACTCTGCCAACTGGCTGGTGTGCAGGGATGGGAGGCACATTGAGAGGCGTGCTGGCAGTTATCACCGTGATATTTGCTGATTGCTTTCCTGAATTGGTGGCATGAGTTTCTAATTAACTCCACCATTACGAATGTTTCCCCGAGTCCAAGAACCTTAGCGTATTGAGGCGCGTGTTACGTTCTGACTGTGACTGCCATTTTAGTTCTTTGTCATTCTTGATTGATCAACGAGTTGATAGCGTCCTTGCACCCCGCGAATTACCGTTCCGAGTGAGATATCGTTACAAAGTCGCGCACAAACATGCCAGGTAAAGCTGAAGTAGTGACTGAAGTCAGTCTCAAAATTTAAATTCTCATTCCTCTGTTTCTTACGTTGGTATATGAACTTCCCCGGGCGGCTCTTACTTACTATATGAATTCAAAATGTTTTTGATAACTTCCAAGATCGAAAAAATTTCTGTGATATTTTGGTAGTCTGCGATTGCAACGAATAAAATCAAATTTTGTACCGTATTCTATAATTTTTTTATGGTCAAGCCTGTCGAATAAAACATGACTTTTTATTTTTAGGGTAACTTATTTATAAATCATGTGTATTTCAGCTCCACGTAATGCATCATCATTGATCATAAAGGCTCAATACAAAGTGCAATTCCTAAATATCATACATTCCTAATATCGAAAGTGAAATTATTTTTTATAATTTTGAGTAAAATTCTGAGGTTAACACATAAGATAGCGCACCCAAATTTTAAGTGAACCCAACACAATTTCATGAGCATGGCCGATCATTCGAAAGCTGGATGTGTTGCTTTCCTTGCTATGATTACCATATTGTGTGCCATGCACAACAAAACAGAGATAGATTTTACTCTATTGCTTATCTTCTTCACCCCCGCGGACTTAATTCATATGCTGTACCTCCACAATCTAGCAAAGTCGAGTAGTTCAGAAATTAATTCAAAAGTGATTGGACCGCCTTTAACTCGAGTTACAGTTTTTTCTACCTAACATTGTGTCTATTACATTTTCAATCTTATGCAGCTCCATTTTTAATCAAAATTGAATTATTGATCTTCCAGAGCGGTAAATAATGAAGAAAGAGGCAGGAAGGCACTCAATTTCTGAATTATGATGTAAAAAAACTACTTAAAAAGAACGAATTGAATAAGAGCGCACCGTTTATGCGAAATTCTGCAAACGATGAACCTATAATAACGAAGCCGAACTTGACCAGCAACTTCGTGCGCTGCGGAGGAACCCCGGACACGTTGTTGCCAGAGGGAGGATTACGCTCTCGGTCGCATGCACTACAAAATTGTGTCGGGATGTGGCCTGCTTTTTTTCCTAGTTTTCGCGTGCAAAGTAGATATAATGCTGCCTGACGTCATTGCTTGCATTGCTGTGTTGTATTCATCCATGTAGGGATAAAAAATATTTCTCCGTCAATGTGAAACAATTTTCTGCTGTTGTTGTAAAGCATTGTTGCTATACATGTATGAAGTATTGAATGAATTGGTATTCTATTGTGGAATATTTCTAGTCAATAATCTCGTCATTTAGACATTTTTTTCTAACCAATTATGCTGTCATGGTCACCAAATCGTTGAGCAACTTTCCACATTGCTGACCTCCCAATCGATAATTGACATCTTTACGATACGATGGCCTCAACATACTTTGCTAAGCCACGACATGGCTACAAACTTCGTTTTGTTAACGTAAAGTTCGACGCATTAATGACTCTACTGGAATCAAAACTGAACCGTAAGCAGATTTGAAACTTTGTTATGTAAATAAAAAATCAAATTAGTTTTCTCTTCAGTGTACCAGATAAGTCAATGATTTTCGTTTTAACTGTTTTTCTGAAATTTTTAATACGTTAATATTTAAAAACATATTGAAATTAGGTATAGAAATTTCACTGAATCACCGAAGTTCAAATCAGTGCGTAACTATGATATTACACAGAACACAATTCCAAAAATATTACAACTTTATTGACGAGTGTATTTGTGAGAATAGTTCATAAGACTCCATTTCCCTAATTTCCGAGACTAAAGCGAGAAGAACTTTATTTTAAGCATCGGAAAAACGCCCACGTGAATTATATCTATAACCAGCAGGGAATGCTGCTCTCGCGCAGCCGCCAACCAGCATACGATTCGCTGATGGAGGGTACCTTAACTAACCTGTGTTTGTGCTACCTCGTAATCAAACGAACATAATTTCTCGAACTTATGTGTTTTTATAAGTTCAAATACTAAGCAGTTTGGTGAACAAATAACCCCTTTCTACTAAAGATATGAGAACTATGTTGAAATACAGCAAGAGGTTTCCAAAATACTAAGTACATGAGGATACTCATTTAACGACAGCTTAGGTTGAAGAAAAGACTAATAATAGTAATAAAAAACTTATTTAACGACAGCTTCGGTGATAAACTATTTAGCAGTCGCTTTGGCGTATTTGCCGAAGTCACAACACAACAAAACAAGTTTTTTCAGGATTTAAGAAAATTATTGTCACACTGTACGCGTCGTGATCCACGGACTGGTTTATACACTTATTTCGGGGAAGTTTCATTGGCGAGGTTGTGCATATAAGTGGAGGACTGTTGGCAAGGTTGCAGCCTTTAGTTGCACAAGTGGCAGCCAGCATAGGCCAGCTAGTGACAGTAACCAAGACCACACCGCACCGAAAGTCTCACAATTTCAATACCAACCCTCATAACACCACAGCAAAGAGGACTGGGTAATCGTTATTGCTGAGACCATCAAGACCGTCATTAAAGAATATGGCAACCGCCCCCCTGAATTCGGTTATAATTGTCATATTATCCCAATATCACAACAGTTCAATCCCGTTTGATCTTAGTATGACCATCCATCTCACCACGCATCATCCGAGCTCATCAGGCATCCAAAACCCGCAGGAGTTTGGTTGCCCACCCATTTGTGGCCGGACGCCTAACCCACGCTGAAACCCCCAAGGCATCAACGCAGCGCGCCCGGCCACATTGCACGTTCATCACCTATACTGCCACAAAGAAATTATGGATTTTTTCCACATAAGCCCCACCACTAATGTAACACATAAGTTCACCCGAAGTAATGCACCTATCGACATCAAATAACTTACAAAACAAAAGATCAAAACATTCATTTCATCAATGAAAGAATGCTTTAGTCTTTCGTTTGAGAATAATTTCAAGTCGATATGTGATGCATTATTTCGAAAGCTACAAGTGTGTGAACTTATGTGCTGCATTAGTGGTGGGGCATATCTGGAAAAGATCCGAAATTATCCGCTGAATCGGTTAGTATTCTAGTTAAACATCAGGAATAAAATTGCACAATACCACGAACATTTGAATTGCCAACATATTGAAAGTTGAGCGCAGCACCTCCCTTGAACATTCTAAACTTCACATCTTTGAATTACGGTCTTTTCTGAGTGCCAAATTTGTTTCTCTCGTTGATGTCTACTGAAAGCATCATCGCACTCTCTGCTACTTTTTAATAAATTGTTTATTTCTGCTGAAGGTATCATTCCGATTAGCGGAGTACGTTTTGCCTTGATTTACAGTAGGCGTAATATTTATGTTAACTGTTGTTTTCAGGCGCATACCTCGTCTGAATGGTAAAATGTATAAGTTTTCAAATAGATTGGTTGCATTTGTATACTCAAGCACTTTATGTATCGGACCATCTTTCAGCAAGTGACCGACGCTACTCCCATCGACACCCTTTTGGAGGATTCTTTCTCTTGCTTGCTGTAGAGCAGGACAAACTTCTATGATAAGCTTTACTGCAAGAACTGCATCTTCACACCATCCGCATACAAGTCGCTGGCCAAGGGCATCTGGGATCCGCAAGTAGCTGCAGGTCAGGGCAGTATGTTTCAATCGTAGTCTAATTATCACAACCTCCTTGACGATTGTACTTGCGTTAGTTAACCTTCTACCCACCGTGGTTGCTCTTCATCTCCTTGGGATCGGGTTGGTCCCGCTGCCACTCATCATTCCATAGTTCAAATATTCTCCTTATCAACGAATACCAACCCTTGTAAGCAACGAGGGCAAATTATATTTGTCTCGTAGCTACTGTGCTGTTTGGTCCACACTTATATTCCCGCCGATGCCCACGAGGGCTGGCACCCAGCTAATGGTGATCTTATTCCTTTCTTGAATCATTTGATGCGAATCCGACATTATCCTATTGAGCAGTTGGCTGTCTTCAGCATTGTTGCTGCATACACATGTATGCGTACATACACATGAATGCGTACCTACACATGAAAGCAAGATAGGTTGATCAGTCGATGCTCACCTTGAAATGTTCAGTAATTTGCCGGCTTCTAATTTTCCAACCTAAAAGCTAAAAGAGCAGCCTTTTCATAGAAGATTGGTCTGTTAGGGCTGTAGTTTCTTCAATTTTAGCTACGATTAAAGTAAAATTCAGGAGATTTTGTATCATACCAACTTCTTCTCAAAACGTGGTGATAGATGTTATTAGTGGAAAATCAGTAAAATTAACAGAATCCAACAAAAAGGAGAAATAAATAGCGTCAATACTCGAACTCGCACGTTTATAACACGTCAGAGCTCTGTTGAGCTCAGGGCGCGCTGCGCTGCCGTGGGAGGAGGAGGTTAGTCGGCAAGCTCTGCCAGCATCTGTTCCACTGACAGGTCGTCTTGACACTGCAAGGGAAAATGTAAAAACAAATTATAACTTTGCTAACATGCGATTAATGGAAATGCTCAATTTTCTAACACCATGACGATATTGCGGCGTTTAAATGAACTAAAAAAACTAATTGCCTGATTTATAATCGTATTAAATGGCGCCTTTTACCTATGACAGTATTTTGAAGAAAGTAATCACACATGGAAAATTTTCTTCGAGCGTTTGGCAGGACAGACGTTTAAAAACACATTCTGGAGTCTTGTATTTTTACACCCGAGAAGTAAATATTGATGAAATTTTCTGAGAATTAATTCACTCCCCAAGAATATCTGCATTGAGCAACTGTACAAGAAAAATCACTCTCATGGGGATGCATTTGCTCGTATTAATCACTAACAAATTCAGCTAAACTCGATAGGTCGCGATGAGGCAACAGTGTAACGCAAGTCAAGCAACAAAAACAGTTTTTACACAAAACTTTACTACGTATCCTCTTCTTTCTGTTTTGAGAATTAGAAGTCGTTCGTCAAATATTATATTTTGATACTAACAAAGGATGAGTTCTGCAACTTGTAAATAGTAATGAAACATTGGAGGTACAGAAAAAGGTCATGATGACGAAGATAGAAATACGACGGTGGAACAACAACAAAATAGAAACCAATAACCAAACATGCCGCAGCGATGCTAGTAATAACTACAAGAAGAACATAACAAAATTAACCAGACATCAAAGTGTAAATTTGAGGTCACTAAGTAGCGTCCAGGTATCCAGTTTACAGAGCGGCACAAGTGACGGATACACCTACCCACTATTGATGTTATATTACTCCTATATTATTATTGATGTATATCATTGATATTACGACTTCATTACCACGCAATCTCAAGCGAGCAAAGAGAAGGGAACATTGAACAGGCTTTCTGCAATCACTGAGGGGTTTTCATAATGTTGCTGACCGACCTGCAGTCACTAACCTAATTTCAAAATTCTCAATGGAAGCTAAATGAAGGCACGATCCAGTTCATGTATGCCATTTCAAAAATTTTCACCACAATCGACGTTAAATTTCTATCGAATAATGAACTTCAGTTTAACCCATCGGAGTTAAAATCTAATGTGGATTAATGTGGAATTAAAATCTAGTGAAGAAGGAAGAGACATAGGAGAGATATCAAAGAATGCATGAAAACTGAAAGGAGTTAAGGCTTAAAAAACAAAAGCAATAAGATACACACAAACAATAGGAGACACAAACCTAAGCCTATTCTATGCGATAAGAAATAGGGAAACCCGTGCACAACGCGATGCTCAGCATGCAGGGAAATTGCAAATACTAAAGGCGTACACAAATTTAGGAAGGTCATTTTTCTTTAACCAAACGACCTTCAGCAACTTGAAAGCAGTTAATACTGAAATTACGATGTGTATATATAATTTCAATGAGAACTGTCACATTCGTTTTCAAGCTTCTGACGTGGAAATGATCAATATGTAAGTAGACACGTCAGTTTCTTACTAAACTGAATATAACTCAACTGAACATAACTCGACTGAATATGACTGACCTCATCAGAGTTACCGTGTTCACTGGCACCTTCCTTCTGCAGACAACAGTTGCTGGCACCGTCGGACTCAGAGGCTGTCTTCGTCTTCTGCGGGAGTTCCTTTTCCTTCTTTGCGCTCTTCACTTCTTCCTTGTTCTGCTCTTTCGTCTGCTTGCTCTTCTCCTTCTTTCCTTTTTTCCCGCTCTTTACCTCTTCCTTGCTATTCTCTTTCTTCTTCTCTCCCTTCACCTTTTTCTCGCTCTTCCCTTTCTTCTTGATTTTCTGCTTCTGGTCCACAGTCTTGTCTGTAGACGCGCTATTGGGTTGCAGTTTGCCTTCAACTTCAGCTAACTTTCTTACATCTCCGTTCATGTCCAAGCGAGTGGATTCCTCCATATTAGAATTCTCCTTATTTTCTTCTACATTTCCGTTAATTTCTTCTTGACTTTCATCTATTTCTGACTGATTTTCAAGCATTTCTTCATCATTTCCATTTATATCTTCCATATTTTCCTCAATTTCATCCATCTCTTCATCATCATCATTGTTGCTGCCATCGTCTCCATCACCGCCTGACAGTGACGCCTGGTCACCATCACTCACATCACCGTCATCACCACCAGAAAGCGATGGCTCCGAACCGTTACCAGCATTGTCTCCGCTACCGCGGCGTGAGGCAGCGACGGCAACTGTAGTGGAAAATGCAATCTTAAATTTGTATTATGCGATCACAGTAACTTTCCACATTGATTCCAGCCCTATTTCTTCCAATTTGAAAATATTTTTACGATTGTTTCTGTTCCTCACACATGTTGTCAAGTTCTGACCTGTCAAGACCCCACCCACATCCAGTTAGAACTCGCCCACATTGATCAAAACCCAACACCCCACATGCCGAGACCCCACCCACGCCTGCCGAGACCCCACCCACGCCTACCGAGACTTCCACCCACACCTACCGAGACCCTACCCACACCTACCGAGACCCCACCCACACCTACCGAGACCCCACCCACACCTACCGAGACCCCACTCACACCTACCGAGGCCCCGACCACACCTACCGAGACTTCCACCCACACCTGCCGAGACCCCACCCACACCTACCGAGGCCCCGGCCACACCTATAACCCCGCCCTTACTTTCAGAGAGAGCGGCAGCCCGCATGTCCTCAACGGTTTGCGAGAAAGTTCCCACCCTGGGGTGAGCGAGGAGGTAACGTAGCGGCCTGGTGCCCACCTGGGCCGTGGATCGGAGCTGCAGTGGGGCACGTTGCATTAGGTTGTGTCATCCATGTGGTATTTTAACTCAGTATTGGTCATTTCAAAACAGATAAAGAATTCACTCAGAAAATTTAAACCCACTGTCGGCTATTTCAACCCATTGTTGGCCATTTCAATCCATCGCGGCCTTTTCACCCATTTTCAGTCATTTCAACCCATTATAGGCGATTGTAATCAATTACCGGCCATTTCAAACTATTTTCTGCCAACGTCTTTCCTGAAGGACGTTGAGAAATTACTAAAATCGTTCTCATATTCTAGAAGCATCAATGAAAAGCTCACACCGTATTCGGCTTTATGAATAATTATTTAATGGAAAACACGGCAGTATTTCGTTCCATTGCAAAACAACTTGGCCATTACTGGCTTATCGATACATGCAACTCCGATATAATCATTGGCAATAGATGCAGGTATTCATAACCACAGTAGCTAGAACATAGGCTTTGCCTTTACACAATGAAAAAGTTATGTCTTGGCAATATTAGGTAATTGCAGCTGCACGTCACGCAACCAAATCCACACGCTAACATTAGCACTTATGATTACTCAGATAATTCGCTAAAACAAGCCACAAAAGACAAACAACCAACACAAGTACACAACTATAACAATAATACAACAAGTACACACAATAATACGAAACATAGACTAGCAGTACAAACACAAATCAAACACAAGCACAACCTATATAAACACACCAAAAACACAAACACGCAACCAATGCAAGCATACAACTGAACCCAGCACAACGAAAACCGACAATCAACACCAACACAACAAACACAACAACACACCACACACCAGACCTGGTGGGAGCAGGAGAGCTGGAGCTGGCCAGCATGCAGGAGGTGCAGCAGCTGGGCGGAGTGGGGCGGCAGGCGCGGCGTGCCGGCCGTGCCAAGCGACGACACCAGCCTGTGTGGGGGGCAAGTGAATGAGTACAAGGAATGAGTTACGGTGGAAAAGGAGAGATGAATTGGGGTGGAAAAGGCATAATGAGTACAAGGAATGAGTTGCGGTGGAAAAGGAGAGATGAATTGGGGTGGAAAAGGCATAATGAGTACAAGGAATGAGTTGCGGTGGAAAAGGAGAGATGAATTGGGGTGGAAAAGGAATAATGAGTACAAGGAATGAGTTGCGGTGGAAAAAGAGAGATGAATTGGGGTGGAAAAGGAATAATGAGTACAAGGAATGAGTTGTGGTGGAAAAAGAGAGATGAATTGGGGTGGAAAAGGAATAATGAGTACAAGGAATGAGTTGTGGTGGAAAAGGAGAGATGAATTGGGGTAGAAAAGGAATAATGAGTACAAGGAATGAGTTGTGGTGGAAAAAGAGAGATGAATTGGGGTGGAAAAGGAATAATGAGTACAAGGAATGAGTTGCGGTGGAAAAAGAGAGATGAATTGGGGTGGAAAAGGAATAATGAGTACAAGGAATGAGTTGTGGTGGAAAAAGAGAGATGAATTGGGGTGGAAAAGGAATAATGAGTACAAGGAATGAGTTGTGGTGGAAAAAGAGAGATGAATTGGGGTGGAAAAGGAATAATGAGTACAAGGAATGAGTTGCGGTGGAAAAAGAGAGATGAATTGGGGTGGAAAAGGCATAATGAGTACAAGGAATGAGTTGCGGCAGAAAGGGAGAAATTAATTAGGGAGGAAAAGGCATAATGAGTACAAGGAATGAGTTGTGGTAGAAAGGGAGAAATTTATTAGGGAGGAAAACGAGACAATGAATTAAAAGGGCATGTAGATAAGATTATATAAAATGTTACGTTGGTTTAAGCCTCCTTGACCGCAACAACAGATTAGATTAGTCGTTAGTTTTAGCCTCCCTACCCGCAGCAACAAATGCGATCCAAAGAGAGGGAGGAGGAAGGCACCATTTAGTATGGAGTTAAGGAATCTACGCAGAAAGGGCGTAGAAACAGTAAGTTGGGAAAGAAGTTCATAAAACAAGATCAAACTTGAAGAAGAAAGTATTAGGTGCTGAAAAACAGAACAGCAATGAACCGGAAAAAGTTGGTCCGTAACAAAACAAAACCTATTCTATTTCAACAAAAAGAAAGTCTACCTAACCTTTAGCTCAGGCCCTCACATTGTCCCCCTGGGAGTGCTAATTCCCATATAAACAACAGTTGCTTCCCCCTGAGAGGGATCGCAACCACATCGTTTCAAAAAGAGGATGACACCGTTTAGTTTGGACTCAAGGAACATGGAATCTATGCATGAGGCATAGAAGCAGTAAGTTGAGAAAGAAGTTTATGAAATAAGATTGAAGTTGAGGATGAAAGTAGCAGGTGCTGAAAACAGAACAACCGAAAAAGATGGTCTTTAATAAAGCAAAACCCTATTCTACATATTTTGACATAAGGAAGGCCTACCTAACATTTAGCTGGGGACCTCACCCATTCCTCCTTTGAGGGCTAATTCCCATAAATAAACTAATTGTGCCCTGAGGGGAATGAAGAAAATAAAAGTACAGGAAACGAATTGCAGAATCCATGAAAAAATCAAAAGTCAAAGAAATCAGTTACAAAACTTAGCTGCAGACAAAAATAACGTATCCAGCACAAGAAAACACAAAAAAAAATAGAGCGTAAAGTCCATCACGACAACATTCGGTTGCGCAACAGATTTTTGCAGCCGTTTTTGTTGCCGCCATGAACAATGCACGGCCAGCTCACTTTTTATTAACTCTTAATTAGAACTAAAAAAGGCACGATACAGTTTTTGTTTGGTAGCCTGTTTGGCAGATTTTGTTTCTTGCTCACTACAATCGGTATTAACCCTTTAACGCCCAAGTGGACTGTACGGTCCTCCTTCAAAAATAGCCCCAATATATTGTATTTTTCGTAAAATTAGTTCCCTAAAGGGTTTTTTGGACTGCACTGTCGAGTGGCAGTTCCTTCCTCATCGTTAAATCGATAAATATCTGAAGCCGGTGCCAGTTTAATGATGGTGGTTGTGATAACGGTAACATGAGTAGAAAATGTGGACGTTAGAGGGTTAAATTAGAGTTGTGAACTTTAGTTCTACTTGCCACAGTCAAGGGTTGAAAAAGGCACCTATACTACCCTATTAAAAATTAAGGGAGTAGCATGGTTGATTAAAGGAGACAGCGGAGAATTAAAGGAGTATTAAGCGAACCGAGGCCTCTTCCCTTCTGACACTTCCAGGGCGCGACTCATAAGCGCGATGCGAGCAAGTTCTCCCATGTTGCTACCAGAGGCCACTTGTGCAGATGGCCTCTTGGTGAGACGCCTGCCATCTTTCTCGAGAGAAATGACGGTTGCCATCTTTCGCCTCAGTTTTAAAGTTGGTGTTGTGCGTGACAGATGTCTGGATCGTGTCTCTATTATTTAAAACGTTTCAAGTAGTGTTAGAGTGTATATCAGTGCGAGTGTGTATTACGTGAGGGTGTATAGTACGTGAGGGTGTCAGAAGAAACAAGAGATGGAAGAGACGTATAATGCTGGTCTGTAGAGGCATTATTTCAAGAGCATGAACGGAGCAAGGACCCCAATGCTATATAGTTTCACCACCTCGGTCAATTGATATTTTAGACGATTCATCGTTGAGGTGGGGCTGGTAGTGAAGGCAAAACCTCAATGTGAGCAATGTAAAAACAACAAAATGTGGAAAACAAACCTGAATTTTCCCTCGTCAGTCTTCAGCAACCTTTGAATTGAAGGACGTTCTTGAAGGTGATCAACTATGTGTTCAGATACATATTTGTGTGGGGGTATGGGGTTAGGTGTGTGGGAGGGGGGTGTGGGGAGGGTTTGTGTGTGGGGATAGGTGGGGGAGTGTGTGTATATGAATAGCCGGTGTAATTAAGCTCGGGCAAGGTAAAGTCATTTTATTTTCCTTTCTAATTTTAGGAATGAAAGATGAAAAATCTGCTGGACGATAATTGTTTTTGTTATATATATAGCTACGAGTATATTCTTTCAACGACCCTAGGGTATTGTTGCTATATTCTTTTCAAGGTGCATTTGTATTGTTCCCTGCAGGCTTTCGCCTCCAAGGCTGCGTACAGCTGATTTCCCATTATTGCACATTCAACCGTTGACGCTTCTCAACCAAATATAGCCAGTTGCCCATTAATTACCTTAGTTATTGCGTTGCGAAAACTTCAAGCACAAGTTATACGTCACAAACATGTCCCATTAATGTCAGCTTAATAATGAACACGCACCCATGAAATTTTCTGCACATTAGTAAGAATGTATTTAATTTACATACTCTGGTACATTTTTATTGTGCTATAAACCGTGTTTGCTTATGGTGAATTGATTAATCGCGCAAGAACTAAGGTAATTCAAGGGCAAACTGGTTATAATCGGTTTGAGCAGTGTGACGGTTGGAAAGAGTGACTAATGGGAAATCAGCTGTGCGCAGCCGTTTTTTTGAAATCAAATTATGAGGTGGCCATCCTGGGCCTCTCATGATTCTCCGATGGTAAATAGGAGAAACTGGTCGCGCCTTGGGAGCGCGACGGTAGTGCTCCATGCTGAGCCATGCGTGGCCACCGGTTGGGACAGAGGCGCAGGCGCGCCTATAAAGTGGACACTTCGAAGTTGCCTCATAGGAGACGCATGGATGAAACAACCATGCATATTTGGGAGCGCTCCCAAGAATCACCGATGCCACTCCTATAATTTTTAATAGGGTACTACAATTGAACAGCGCAGTCGATATCTACGAGCTGAACATTCACTCATATTACATAAAATATTCATGCACAGTCTAAAGTAACGTTAAAACTAATGAGTTTCTGGAATACATACAGTTGGGTTAACTAAGTAAGACATAAAATGGGTTCAATGAAGATAAACATTCAAGCTCACAGCCGATACACAGTTCAACACGTTAACTGCTATGGATTAAACTGAAGTTCAATACTCAATTCAAATATAAAGTCAATTGTGGTAATCAACTTTAAAAATAGCAAACACCAACTGGATCGGGCCTTCATTTAGCTATCATTAAGTATTATTAAAAAATGAGTTGGTGACTGCAGGTGGGTCAGCAGCACTACGAAAATCACCTAAGTGACCACCGGTGGGTCACTTTGCAGGAAATGAGGTAGAGAGAATGTTAAGTTAGTTTTTAAGTGGATATAAAGTTGATTTGAAGAAGACGTGGAATTGGTTTCAAAAAGACATAGTTACTTTTACAAGGACATCAATACCAAATTAGTCAGTTTAAAACTCCCTAGCTACAACAGAGGCGATCTCAAAAGAACAAAGAAAAGTGACCATCTAGTATGGACTAAGGAAAACGGGGAATCTATGCACGAGGTGTGCTCCAACACACGATACCCTGCTCATAGAAACACCAAATTAAGAAAGAAGGGAAAGACAGAAGAGATAGCAAAAAAGAATGAAAAATGAGAGGAAGCAAAGGGGGCACGAAAGACACAAGTCCCGAAGGCCTTTCTATAGATGACGGGACCTAACAGTATCTCCCCTGAGGACGCCAGTACCCATAGCATGAGAAAGACAAACCTAACTAACTTGAACTAAAACTAAGAACACTACAGAGCTAAGAAGAAGACAAGTGAGCGAAGAAGAACACGACAGAGCTAAGAAGACTGAAACAAAATTGACTGAAATTGACGTAATTACAACAAAACAACATGCATAATCAAGAAAATAAATTATAAGACAATGAACCCAACCATGACCAGACAACAAGCACCACCAAGCGAGCACCTGATCAACTCTGCCAAGAGGGTCTGCCCCCTAAAGAAGCAGCGGAGGTCGGTCCTGCCTGAGGCGGACGTGTAGCACAAGTCGCCTGCCGCGCTGCCTCCCGCCCACCTCGCCGGCCGGTGTCTGTACTCCTCAGCCAGGGAACTGCGCGCGTAAATGACGTCAATTTGGAAAAGCATTTGGAACAGCAATTTGGAACATCACCTGGGAACAGGATTTGGAACATCACTTTGGAACAGCATTTAGAATATCACTTTGGAACAGCATTTAGAACATCACTTTGGGACAGTATTCGGAACAGCAATTTGCAACAGCACAAAACAAGCTCCATTTATTCTACTCCTGATATTCTATGATGAATGTTATCTCAGGGAAATGGGGGCGTAAACAACGCCAATTTGCAACAGCACAAAACAAGCTCCATTTATTCTACTCCTGATATTCTATGATGAATGTTATCTCAGGGAAATGGGGGCGTAAACAACGCCAATTTGGAACAGCACAAAACAAGCTCCATTTATTCTATTCCTGATATTCTATGATGAATGTTATCTCAAGGAAATGGGGGCATAAACAACGGCAATTTGCAACAGCACAAAACAAGCTCCATTTATTCCACTTCAGATATTCTATGATGAGTGGCGACGTTTCATTTCCTAGAGATGTTTCCTTTCAATTTTGTTGCGTCTCACACTCGAAATAAAAAATCTTCAGGAATTTTGAGCATCGGTGAGTGTAGGTAAAATTTAGTGCCTAGTAATACTGATTTACGGGAGACATAGCAGGGCAGAGATTGAACAATACCACGGTAAAAGATAAAAGGTATTGTCAAACCGATCTTCATTTGATCGACTGTGTAGCAACAGTGACGTCATGGCATTAAACCACAGCAGCACATAGATTGTTTTTGGCAGCACCGTTAGCCCCAAATCTGTCACCACTGTTGGCTTAACGATATGTCGTAAGTGACGTCACACAGCCTGTTTAACCTGAAGCCTTGCTACTGGCTAGACCAGCGAGTAGAGATCATGGTAGAGGAAACAAGGTAGGGTCATTTCTATGGGAGGAAATACACCTCCTCTTTTTCGGCTAACCAATAGAAAGCCTCTATTTCAAACAAACTTTATGACGTCACCAAAACGCATTGTAGTTAGGACAATAATGGAGCCTGATTTCGGGGTAGCAGTGCTACCAGGTGCCATATAAGCGCTGCTATTGGTTTGTTGCTTTGACGTGAGGAAAACCACGCGGTCGACAAAAAAAAAGACTGGTTTGAACCTACCTTGTTTCCTCTACCGTGGTGATGCTTTATTTCTGCTTAAGAAATAACGTGACCTTGTTTCCTTTACATGGCGTGAGTTTGTCGTGTGGGTTGTATTCGTCGTCACGTATACGTATCACAGATAGACTAGATTTTAGGTGCTGCAATGTGGACGTTAAGTTCTGTGGGTTGTAGCAGCCGTCATGCAAAGGCACTACAGATACACAATATTTACAGTCCTTTTGTCAGTGCAGCAAAGTAGAGGTGAGTGAAGTAACGTGGGCTGCTGCCAGCGTAGATGATACTGTCACGATTTACATACAGGGCATATTAACAAACCTTTCTTAGAAAAACTAATTTTATTGCTGAGCTTTAAAAATCATACATTCAGTACGTACTGCATGGTGGCATCAACTGAATTACGCAAAGGAGATGCATGGAAACTGCATCAAGGGGAATCGAATTACGTTAGATTTATAGTATATATAAATGGAGCAGTGGTATTGGAGGCGAAGAGTTCATCGATGCATTTTTTGTCATAAAATGTCCCCACAACAGCATCAAGTTCCAGTTTCTCGCTTTGCACAGCCTGGTCAGTTGGAAAATGAAGACGTGAGCATCTCGATGAGACAAAAAGAAGAGAGACTAGGAAATGAAAACCGACACTCGTTGCATGGTACGCCAGAGATTGTTTTAGCTTATAAGTTTGTTTAAGCCTCCTGAACCACAACAAAGGTGTCCCTAAAAGAAATAAACACCATTTGATACAAAGTTAAAGAATTGAGATTATATGCACAAGGTGAGTTCCCAAAAAATGAGAGAACCATTTGATACAAAATTAAAGAATGTGGATTCTATGCACAAGGTGTGATGGCCTGCGCATAAAAACAGCTACAGCAAAAAAAGTTTATAGAACAAGATAAAAGCTAAAGAAAAAATAATAAGCTCAGGAAAAAATCGTAGCAAACCAACAAATAAGCCCGAGAAATGAAATACAAACCTCTTATTTTAACAATATGAAGGCTAATCCAACCTCCAGCTTGGGATCTAACATTTTTCTCCTAGAGCACTACGCCTCACCAAGGCCCCTGGTTTCAAATGCTTCTCTAATGGCGCAGTGCACAACCAAAAAGAATCCTTCACAATAGAATTGAAGAAAACAAACCACTACAGATTCCTATAAGTGCCGCTGATTTTGGTGACAGATAACGTTAATTAATTGTTCAAGATAATTTATGGATATGATTTGCTCGTATTCATGAGACACACTTTATTACGCCTACACAACTACACTTGACCCTACCAAACCTGAGGCCCTGAACCTAACTGTCAAACGCCCCCAAGTAAACCCCGACACACGGGGGAGACATATAGAATCGCTAACCATGACGTTTGACGACGATTAGTTCGTTATTTTCAGCTTGTGATGAATTTTTGTCACATACTAGCAAAAATACTGAAAATCAGGTCCAGCAGTGTAGCAGCTGACTCAAAAATTACCAAAAATTGGAACAGGTTTGGGGTAGAACTAAATTTACCTGCACACTGCAGGCCAAAATTACGGAAAAATTAGAGCAGGGTGGAGCTAAATTTGCCCGCACACTGCGGACCGAAATTACGGAAAAATTAGAGCAGGGTGGAGCTAAATTTACCTGCACACTGCGGACCGAAATTACGGAAAAATTAGAGCAGGGTGGAGCTAAATTTACCTGCACACTGCGGACCGAAATTACGGAAAAATTAGAGCAGGGTGGAGCTAAATTTACCTGCACACGGGTGGCTCCCCAAGAGAGTGCGGAAACATCCTCCACTCAGAAATTAAGTATCTGGCGACTTTAGGCAACTCCTCGTGCAGTATACGGGCGCAGTCAACCGTCAGGGTGTAGTGTGACGTGGGGGAGGATATGACGCGCTGCAGCAGCTCCAGCGCGTAGTGGACAATACCGTGACTCAGCTCCAGAGACAAGGGAACTTTGGTCTCAGCATCGTCATCGTTAGCAGCAGGGGTGTTGTTTTTTGGCACGATGGAGTAGCCCTTGTTCTTGGATTTCTTCTTGATTGACATGTTCGCGATTGACTTCCTGGATAAATTCTGGAAAAAAGAATCATGTATACATCGCATATGTATCACATATTAAAAATTTGTGTATGTAATAGAGGTAACTCAGGCAGTTTGAATAGTATGAGAAATATAAAATGGACACCGACCTAATGCTAAAACTAATCCAGCATTGGTGTTCCACAACCATACAAGAATTGCGTATGAGTGTTGGTAGGACAAACACTACTTTATGGAAACACTTTATGAAAAAGGCTATAAATACTCATACAAAATGTGACTAGTATATCGAGATTAGATTAGAAATTAGTTCAAGCCTCCCTAACGGCAACTAAGGCGTTTCAAAGAGAGTAAGGCACCATTTAGTATGGAGTTAAGGGAACGCAAAATCTATGCACAAGGTGCATAGACGCAGTAAATTATGAGTAAATTTCAGGAAAAAAAAGCTGAAGAAGAAAGTAGCAGGTGCTGAAAAACAGGCCAGCAGTGAACCGGAAAAATGTAGTCCGTAACAAAAAATTTCCTTTTAACACAAAGAAGGCCTACCAAGCCCCCACCTCATAACCTGTCATTTTTCCTCTGAAGGTGCAAATTCTCATAGGTACTGTACAGTAACAGTATCGCTCTTAGGGGGACTACATCACACATCACCGAAGACGAAACGTTAAATTGTTTCACACCAAAAACGAAACGCAAATTCATTTCACACCAGACAAAATGCAAAATCATTTCACATCGGAGACAAAATGTCAATTCATTGCACAACAGAGACAAAATCTCAATTCATTGCACAACAGAGACAAAATGTCAAATCATTGCACAACAGAGACAAAATGTCAAATCATTGCACAAGTTCACAACAGAGACAAAATGTCAAATCATTGCACAACAGAGACAAAATGTCAAATCATTGCACAACAGAGACAAAATGTCAATTCATTGCATAACAGAGACAAAATGTCAATTCATTGCACAACAGAGACAAAATGTCAATTCATTGCATAACAGAGACAAAATGCCAAATCATTTCACATCGGAGACAAAATGTCAATTCATTGCACAACAGAGACAAAATGTCAATTCATTGCACAACAGAGACAAAATGTCAATTCATTGCACAACAGAGACAAAATGTCAATTCATTGCATAACAGAGACAAAATGCAAAATCATTTCACATCGGAGACAAAATGTCAATTCATTGCACAACAGAGACAAAATGTCAGTTCATTGCACAACAGAGACAAAATGTCAATTCATTGCACAACAGAGACAAAATGTCAATTCATTCCACAACAGAGACAAAATGTCAATTCATTGCACAACAGAGACAAAATGTCAATTCATTGCACAACAGAGACAAAATGTCAATTCATTCCACAACAGAGACAAAATGTCAATTCATTGCACAACAGAGACAAAATGTCAATTCATTGCACAACAGAGACAAAATGTCAATTCATTCCACAACAGAGACAAAATGTCAATTCATTGCACAACAGAGACAAAATGTCAATTCATTGCACAACAGAGACAAAATGTCAATTCATTGCACAACAGAGACAAAATGTCAATTCATTGCACAACAGAGACAAAATGTCAATTCATTGCACAACAGAGACAAAATTTCAATTCATTGCACAACAGAGACAAAATGTCAATTCATTGCACATCAGAGACAAAATGTCAATTCATTGCACAACAGAGACAAAATGTCAATTCATTGCACAACAGAGACAAAATGTCAATTCATTGCACAACAGAGACAGGATGTAAGTCCTGCCGCCAAGAGCTGCGACGCCTGACCTGCAGAGTGACGAGGGTGGAGGGCTGCACCGTCAGGTCTCTCATGACCACCTTCAGGAGGTTCACGTCCACCGGCAGGGCTCCTCTGGATGCCTGCACACACAGAGGGTGTGAGACGTGGGTGCTGGGACGGTGACTGCCTTGTGTTGTATGGGGTGTGGCGGTGTTTCCTTGTGTTGTGGTGCATGTGGTGGTGTGTCCTTGTGTTGTGTGGCATGTGGAGGTGTGTCCTTGTGTTGTGTGGCATGTGGTGGCGTGCCCTTGTGTTGTGTGGCATGTGGTGGTGTGCCCTTGTGTTGTGGTGCATGTGGTGGTGTGTCCTTGTGTTGTGTGGCATGTGGTGGTGTGTCCTTGTGTTGTGTGGCATGTGGTGGTGTGCCCTTGTGTTGTGCGGCATGTGGTGGTGTGCCCTTGTGTTGTGGTGCATGTGGTGGTGTGTCCTTGTGTTGTGTGGCATGTGGTGGTGTGTCCTTGTGTTGTGTGGCATGTGGTGGTGTGTCCTTGTGTTATGTGGCATGTGGTGGTGTGCCCTTGTGTTGTGGTGCATGTGGTGGTGTGTCCTTGTGTTGTGTGGCATGTGGTGGTATGTCCTTGTGTTGTGTGGCATGTGGTGGTGTGTCCTTGTGTTGTGTGGCATGTGGTGGTGTGTCCTTGTGTTGTGTGGCATGTGGTGGTGTGTCCTTGTGTTGTGTGGCATGTGGTGGTGTGTCCTTGTGTTGTGTGGCATGTGGTGGTGTGCCCTTGTGTTGTGTGGCATGTGGTGGTGTGTCCTTGTGTTGTGTGGCATGTGGTGGTGTGTCCTTGTGTTGTGTGGCGTGTGGTGGTGTGTCCTTGTGTTGTGTGGCGTGTGGTGGTGTGTCCTTGTGTTGTGTGGCGTGTGGTGGTGTGTCCTTGTGTTGTGTGGCATGTGGTGGTGTGTCCTTGTGTTGTGTGGCATGTGGTGGTGTGTCCTTGTGTTGTGTGGCGTGTGGTGGTGTGTCCTTGTGTTATGTGGCATGTGGTGGTGTGTCCTTGTGTTGTGTGGCGTGTGGTGGTGTGTCCTTGTGTTGTGTGGCATGTGGTGGTGTGTCCTTGTGTTGTGTGGCATGTGGTGGTGTGTCCTTGTGTTGTGTGGCATGTGGTGGTGTGTCCTTGTGTTGTGTGGCTTGTGGTGGTGTGTCCTTGTGTTGTGTGGCATGTGGTGGTGTGTCCTTGGGTTGTGTGACATGTGGTGGTGTGTCCTTGTGTTGTGTGGCATGTGGTGGTGTGTCCTTGTGTTGTGTGGCATGTGGTGGTGTGTCCTTGTGTTGTGTGGCATGTGGTGGTGTGTCCTTGTGTTGTGGGGCATGTGGTGGTGTGTCCTTGTGTTGTGTGGCATGTGGTGGTGTGTCCTTGTGTTGTGTGGCATGTGTTGGTGTGTCCTTGTGTTGTGTGGCATGTGGTGGTGTGTCCTTGTGTTGTGTGGCATGTGGTGGTGTGTCCTTGTGTTGTGTGGCATGTGGTGGTGTGTCCTTGTGTTGTGTGGCTTGTGGTGGTGTGTCCTTGTGTTGTGTGGCATGTGGTGGTGTGTCCTTGTGTTGTGTGGCATGTGGTGGTGTGTCCTTGTGTTGTGTGGCATGTGGTGGTGTGTCCTTGTGTTGTGTGGCATGTGGTGGTGTGTCCTTGTGTTGTGTGGCATGTGGTGGTGTGTCCTTGTGTTGTGGGGCATGTGGTAGTCTGCCCTTACATTCGGGAGTGACATGTGGTAGAGTCCTCTTATTTTCTCTATTTAGAATTAGTTCCATGAATGGGAAAAATTGAAAAAAGCAAGAAATTAAAAGTTCGTAAAAACTGTATTTAACAAAATTCTAGAACTTGCAATTCGTGTGTAGGGTGCAAAACTCGGCGTTTCTTCCCATTGAGAAAAGGAAGTTAAGAAGAACTAACAGTATTGTCATGTGTTTGAAAACGGCACTAGTTTGATGAAGAGTTATTATCATTACGTTCACTAGTTCCTTAAAGACATTTAAAAAAAACAATATAGAAAAGGATTTGTGTCAAGTTAAACTGTAAATAACACATTCACAAGCCTCATACAGGACTCCACTAACCTCCATCAACAACCCCAAACATTTGTAGATTAGCCGCACGATGTCCTGAAGCTCAGTAACGGCTTCGTCCGCCATTTTGTCAGAGGCGAGACCGCCATTTTGATTTTTCTTTTTAACAGGCGTGGCGGCGAGCAGCGTAGACACGAGCAGTTGCTGCAGCCCGGCGCACCTGACGGCAAGGTTGTGGTCGAAAAAAATGATGGCGGTGGCGAGGGTGGTCAGCGCGGTGCGGTGCAGGCTTGGCCAGAGGAGCGACAGCCGCGCTACTTCCGTCGTGGCGTACCGCTGTAGGGAGGCTGGCGACCTCTGCACGGACGTACATTAGATTAGATGTTAGTTCAAGTCTCCTTATCTGCAACAAAGGCGTTCCAAAGAGAGGAAGATTAGATTAGATTTTGTAAGTTAATTAGAACCTCCTAACCGTAACAAAAAAAAGAGTACCAAAGGGAAGAAGGATTATTAGATTATAGGTTAGTTTAAGCCTCCCTAACCGCTACAAAAAAAAAGCGTATCGAAGAGAGGAACGAGGAAGGCACCATTAAGTATGGATATTAGGGAATGCGGAATCTATGCAGAAGGGGCATAGCAACAGTAAGTTGGGAAAGAAGTTCATGAAACAAGATAAAAGTTGAAGAAGAAAGTAGTAGGTGCTGAAAAACAGGACAGTAGTGAACCGAAAAAGGTGGTCCTTAACATAGCAAAAAAATATTTTATTTCAACAAAAAGAAGACCTACCTAACTCTCAGCTCGGGCCCTCACATCTTCCCCCTGGGAGCGCTAATTCCCATAGATACAATAATTGTATCCGCCTGAGGGGAGGGAAGAAGGAAGGCACCATTTAGTATGGAGAGTAGAATATGGGGAATCTATTCAGAAGGGGCATAGAAACAGTAAGTTGAGAAAGAAGTTCATGAAACAAGACAAAAGTTGAAGAAGAAAGTATTAGGCGGTGAAAAAACAGGACAGCTGTGAAGTAAAAAAAAGGTGGTCCTCGACATAAGAAAAACATTTTAATTCAACACAAAGAAGGACTACCTAACTCTCAGCTCGGGCCCTCACACATTTTCCCAATGGAAGTGCTAATCTATACTATAATAAGAGCCGCGTCCGTCCGTCGGTCTGTCCGAAGCCAGCCTGCAGTGTGTGATGAGCGTATCTGTGATACATGCTCCAGCCCTACATATTTTGACGGGCCGTGTTCACGCGGCCGTATCAACTCTCGAGAGATTGTATTTTTTTATTTCTTACGGCTTTTCTCTCATTTCGCCCTCTTTTTTATTTCAAATAAAGGAGGGTGGACTACATAGTTCCAATAGATACTAGAGTTGTATCCCCCGCTGAGGGGGAAAAAGGAAGAAGGAAGGCATCATTTGGTATGGAGTTGAAGAAAGGTGGAATCGATGCATAAGATGCATGAAAAACATAACTCAAGAAGTTCAGGAAGTTGAAAAAAATGAAATAGATGCTGAAAAACTAGGAAGCAGTGAAGAAAAAAAACAGCAATAAAGAACAAACTTATTCTATATCAACGAATGGAATGCCTACCTAGACTTCATATGGGCACCTTACATATTCGCCCTGGGCTTGCTAATTCCCACAGATACAATAGTTGTATCTCCTGAGGGTTAAGAGCAAGCAGTCTTTTGATGCTAAAATCGGTGCAAGTGCATCAGTGCACTTTGTGATATACTTTGCACATCAGTATCAAACAGATGGCACATGTTTTGGAATTACCGTTTCGCACCACCTGTGACTATTCTCACATGATTCACATCTACAACCACACAGTTAAATATCTTTGACAGATAATATATCCCCTCCTTATAACTGCTTCATACACATCTTGCACGCCTTTTCTCCTCATCAACACACACATTACGAATCCCCTCTTCACATGTGAAGTACACTTCCCCTTCTAGCTTCATCAGCATTATTTATACACTTCTTTACCCAACCAACACAAACACACATACATCTCTCAGCACCACCACATGACACACATACATCTCTCAGTACCACCACATGACACACATACACCTCTTTACCCAACCAACACAAACACACATACATCTCTCAGCACCACCACATGACACACAAACACATCTCTCACCACCACCGCTAGACACGTACCACACAAACACACACACACTCACCACCACCACTAGACAAACACCACACACCCCCACACACCTGCAGGATGCGTCTGAGAGGATGCAAGAGATGTTCGGGAGCGACGGTAATGCCGTGCGGGTTACTGCCGGACGAGACAGACCGCAGCAGCCGGTCCGCAAACACGAGGAGGTTGCAGCAGCGACACACCAGCACCTCCACCAACTTCACAGGGTCACTGATGTCATCTGTGCTCCCTGTTCCATTTGCGCCAAGGTTTACAGAAGATTTTTGGCCAGATGCTTTTTTGAACTTCTTGGGAGCCTGCGCGACGTGATGGTCCACAATGGAAGGTATTCTCAGGGCTTCTTTTGTCGTTTTCTTGGTGGTTTGAGCTCCCTGTTGGATGCAAACGCATTGGTTAATGGTAAGTTGACATAATTTTAACCGTTAATGACCATAAATATAACAAAGAAAAGATAAAATAAACAAATATGTGAATAGAAGTGTTATCAATGCTTAAATGAGAGGGCAGAACCTAGTACAGAAAGTCAACTAAGAAAAACTGGGAAGAATAACACAATCTACACTATAATAAGAGCCGCGTCCGTCCGTCCGTCGGTCGGTCTGTCCGAAGCCAGCCTGCAGTGTGTGATGAGCGTATCTATGATACAAGCTCCAGCCCTATATATTTTGACGGGCCGTGTTCACGCGGCCTCATCAACTCTCGAGAGATTTCATTTTTTGACTTCTCATTGCCTTTCTTTCATTTCTCTTTTTTTCTCATTCCAAATACAGAGGGTGGACTAGTATTAAATAAAAATAAAAGTACGAGTCATAAAAACTTTGATACAACAACTTTGGCACATTCCTCAACAGTGAGGATAGAGGAGTTCAACCCTACAATGTCCTTCCCCCCATCAATGGCATTTCATGAACAGATTCGATGTTAGCTTAAGCCTCCCTAGCCGGAAAAAGGCGTTCTAAAAAGAGGAAGGAAGAAGGCACCCTTTAGTATGGACTTAAGGGAATGCGGAATTTATGCACTACGTGCTTAGAAACAGTAAGTTAAGAAAGAAGTTAATGAAACAAGATAGAAGTCAAAGAAGAAAGTAGTAGGTGCAGAACGGAAAAAAAGATAGCCCTTTACATAACAAACAACATTTTATTTCAACAAAAAGGCGTACTTAGCTCTCAGCTTGAGACCTCACACTTCCCACTAGGAGTGCTAATTCCCACAAATACAACAGTTGTATTCCCCTGAGGGGTGTCATGGCCATCATCGGGTCAAAGAATATCCACGCAAAGCTGTGCGG
The DNA here is from genome assembly GCA_030386875.1 of Morinoia aosen. NCBI lineage: Eukaryota > Metazoa > Arthropoda > Malacostraca > Amphipoda > Talitridae > Morinoia > Morinoia aosen. The sequence continues at coordinate 40,312,553 of CM059580.1, forward strand.
GCAAGACCCAATCTCCTTTCCTCATTCCATTTTTGGATGTGTTCTCTTCAGGACAGAACCCAAGATGCTAACTGTCTTTCCGCCTACCTAGAATTCCCTACATCACAAGACTTTTTACAAACTCAATAGTCAAGCCATAGTCAAGCCAATAGTGAAGTAGGGAGGCTCCCTACTTCACTGCCGCACCAGTGAGGTAGGGAGGCTTAAATACGTCAATATTTACACACCTTTTTCTTTAACACGCCTGCACAGCTACTTAGCACCTCTGAATCTATCGCTTCTACCACTCTGCTACTCACTCAGTCCTACAATTCAGACAATACCTGCTCGTTTCTACTCCCATCATGAATTCTTCATTTTTGCGCACTTTTTCAAATTCCAGTACCATACAATAACAGTTGAAAATGGGATTCATCTCCATGCTAAAAGTACATACGATTGAAATATTCCTGTACTTGTGCACTGGTGAAACTCGTATCACAGATACGGTCGTTGAGCATCTTTATGAGGGTCACAGAGAGACAAAAAGAAGCAAACACCAAACAAACATGGACCGTAGTATCATACGTGAAATCTGTGCACAAGGTTAGGATGGAAGAGGGAACAGCAAGTTGGGAAGGATAAAAAGATGTGATGGTGAAAATGTCATGAAAAATGGAAGAAGCAAAGTGGCACGAAAGACACAAGTTCCAAAGTCCTTTCTATAGCTGAGAGGACCTAACAGTATCTCTCCTAGAGAGACCAGTCCCCATAGCGCAGGATAGACCAAGGTTTAACAACCTGGGTACATTTGCTTATCCAAAGGGGTACATTTATGTTAACAAGAGAAATCAAAAATATATTCTTGTATATACATCACTGAATGTATACTCATATACTCAGCCTATCTGTCATACAGAATTAAGGGTACATGCCCATCAGTCGAAATAAATGCAGGGGATACAAGGTCAGAGATTAGATGTTAGTTCAAGTATCCCTAACCGCAAGAAAGGCGTTCCAAAGAGAGGAAGGCACCATTTAGGATGGGCTTGGGGAGATGCTAAGTCAGATAAAAGTAGGGAACCCTCGAGATACACAAACCTGACCAACCTGAACCATTTGCTTGAGAGGCATAAGATAAAGAACTTAATATTTACGAAGAATCGGAGATTTTAAAGCTGCAATTGTCTCTTCACCTGAACCAGCAGGACACCAGTCCAGTTGTCCTAGCTTACCTGAAAGGCGCATGACGATGATCCAAAGAATTGCACGCTATTCATTACACAACAGCCCCCTAACCTGTTTCTACACGACACCAGTCCAGTTGTCCTTGCTTACCAGCAAGACATAAGACAAAGAACACAAGATGTACAGTATTATACACCCTATAGAGAACACAAGAAGCTCCCTCACTACACAAACCTAACCAAGCTAAACTTTTTGCCTTAAGGCTTAAGACCTCAAACAGAAATTGCCCCATCACCTCTATCTGCACAACATCGGCCAGGAGACGGTCCAGCTGTGACTGCAACGCTGCCATCAGCTGCTGCAGCTGCGCCCCTCGCGCTGCCGCCACTCGCACGCCTCGCTGTCCGGCCCCCTTGGCGCCCCGGCCCCCATGTGCCTGGTCTGTGGAGGGGAGGAGTTAGTGTCTGGTGGTTAGTAACTGTAGGGGTATGCATTAGGATCTGGGGTTGGTAACTCGAAGGGTATGTCATTTTCTCGGGTTGGAAACTGGAGAGGTATGCGTCAGGGTCTGGAGTTGGTAACTCGGGGGGTGTGTCATGTTCTACGGTTGGTAACTGGTAGGGTGTGTCATGTTCTGGGGTTGGTAACTCGAGGGGCATGTCATGTTCTGGGGTTGGTAACTGGAGGGGTGTGTCATGTTCTGGGGTTGGTAACTCGAGGGGTGTGTCATGTTCTGGGGTTGGTAACTCGAGGGGTATGTCATGTTCTGGGGTTGGTAACTGGAAGGGTGTGTCATGTTCTGGGGTTGGTAACTGGAGGGGTGTGTCGTGTTCTGGGGTTGGTAACTCGAGAGGTGTGTCATGTTCTGGGGTTGGTAACTCGAGGGGTGTGTCATGTTCTGGGGTTGGTAACTGGAGGGGTGTGTCATGTTCTGGGGTTAGTAACTGGAGGGGTGTGTCATATTCTGGGGTTGGTAACTGGAGGGGTGTGTCATGTTCTGGGGTTGGTAACTGGAGGGGTGAGTCATGTTCTAGGATTGGTAACTGGAGGGGTGTTGTCATGTTCTGGGGTTGGTAACTGGAGGGGTGTGTCATGTTCTGGGGTTGGTAACTGGAGGGGTGTGTCATGTTTTGGGGTTGGTAACTGGAGGGGTGTGTCATGTTCTGGGGTTGTTAACTGGAGAGGTGTGTCATGTTATTATTATTATTATTATTATTATTATTATTATTATTATATAAGAAAGTTTTAGCCTCCCTTAACCACGACAAAGATGTTCCAAGAGAGGAAAGAGGAAGGCACCATTTAGTATGGAGTTGAGGGAACGCGGAATCTATGCACAAGGTGCACAGAAACAGTAAGCTAGGAAAGAAGTTCATGAAACAAGAAAAAAGTTGAAGAAGAAAGTAGTAGGTGCTGAAAAACAGGACAGCAGTGGACCGAAAAAAGATGGTCCGTAACAAAACAAAAACCTATTTTATTACAACAAAAGGAAGCCTACCTAACCTTTGGCTCAGGCCCTCACATAGTCCCCCTGGGAGCGCTAATTCCCATAGATACAATACCTGTATCCCCCTGAGGGGGGGTGTGTCATGTTCTGGGGTTGGTAACTAGAGGGGTGTGTCATGTTCTGGGGTTGGTTACTAGAGGGGCGTGTAAAGGTCTGGGGTTGGTAACTGGAGGGGCATGTCAAGGTCTATGGTTGGTAACTGGAGGGGTACCAGGTTTTAAGGTTGGTAACTGGAAGGGTGTCAGGTTCTAGGGGTTGGTAACTGGTAGGGTGTCAGGTTCTAGGGGTTGGTAACTAGTAGGGTGTCAGGTTCTAGGGGTTGGTAACTGGAGAGGTATGTGTCAGGTTCTGGGGCTGCTTACTGATGATAAGCGATTCTGTAACTGAAGTTAAGCAAGTTCAAGCCTCACTTGACACTACTTCTTGCAAAAGTGTCCTCTCACACGAGATTCCGAGCGCATAGAAACAGTCAGCTGAGAAAAAAGTTTATGAAACAAACGAGATGAAGGTTAATAAGTAAAATTTTAGGAACAAGATACAAGATGAAATAAATTTTAGGAACGAAATAGAAGCTAAAAAATTCATGAATGAGATAAAAACTTAATAACGTTTTTTGTACTGAAAAACAAGACAGCAGTGATCCAAAAAAAATATGGTTCATTACAAAACAAAAACCTATCCCATTCCAATAAAACGGAGGTACTTTCAACTTGGGACTCCACATTTGGTTAGTTGAGGAACCAATAGTCAGTTTACTAAGACTACAACAGAGAGTAAATTCAAGGTGGAATGGTGAGACAACAAAGACACTAATAATAGATGAATGAAGTCTCAAACAACAAATAAATTAAGATTTTAATGGTAAATAATTAAAATTTCTTAGGTACAATTATTGGAGACGCTAATCGCATTGTCTAAAGGGCAAGTAAATTATAGCTTGAGTTATGGCGGAGTGAACGCTTGAATAGCGAGCACTTCAAACTTGCAACGGTGGAGGTACTAACGCATGGATCGCCTTCACCGTAACACGTTCACCGCTTTTCCGCAGTTTTTAACGGTTGGTTTGGTCGGATTGTAAGTAGCACAACAGGGAAATTGACTTGTTGTTCGTTTACATTTCTGTTCTTCCTAAACTGCACAAAAAAAGATGCGATGACATTTCACCTAAATGACATTTTCAAAAATTTGTGAAACCGATGAAATTATCTTACAATTTACACCGGGACTTGAATGAGAAATTTACCTAGTGGTACACGTATGTCCCAATATGCAAGGAACGTGTACAGGCAGGCATATGTTAGCTTGAATTACAGACCAATTAGCGCATGGAACGCAATCACCTGAAGGCTCAAATAGTCAGTAAGCTGAGCGTCAATTTTTAGCATTGGCACTTAGCAACACAACTGATACAGGATGGCACACAAGGAATGCATGGACTTTACCGTTCTTTTAGCGCCACACTACAGTCATTCATGAGGTGGCCTAAACTCCTTGCCAACAGTATTTATCAAAGCAATTCTTGAGTAATTAGTGATTAGTTGTTAGTTTTAGCCTCCCTACCCAGCAATAAATGCAATCCAAAGAGAGGAAGGAGGAAGGCACCATTTAGTATGGATTTAAGGAAACCGGGAATCTATTTAGAAAGGCATAGAAACAGTAAGTTGTGAAAGAAGATTATGAAACAAGATCAAAGTCGAAGAAGAAAGTAGTAGGAGCTGAAGAACAGGACAGCAGTGAACCGAAAAAAGGTGGAATGCAGTTCTTGAGTTCAGATAAGCAACAAAATATCCTACAGCGCAGAGTTTGAAAGCATAAACATTAGATAAGAAGTTAGTTTGAGCAGCACGCACCATCATCAGCAGCCCCTGTAACACTCGCCACAGGCAGCAGGCTCCACACGTCACCAGCCAGCGCGACGGCAGCTCTGGAGGCCGTCGCTTTGGCCTCCCTAGAGCCCGCCGAGTGTGGGAAGTTTAACCACGGCAGCAGGTTCTCTTCTATTTGACACTGGAAATATAACAAGATTAATGCATTGACCCAGCATACGTTTAACTTAAGTTCAACATTCAACTCTAAGTTTTCTTTCATTTCAGTCTGGAAGTGTTATGAGGGGAAGTTCAATATTATTCAACTCCAAGTTGAAGGAAATTATAGTGAGCCGTTTGACAATGGCAAATATGAAGTGGATAGTGCCTTTTTTATATTTTGATTCAGTGTTCATGGAAATAGAGTTGTGACTTGGTTGGTCACAACATCATGAAAATTGCTTACGTGTACAACGGCAGTACACGTAAAAAATCTGTGACTTGGAATATTCTAGACCGTTCATTTTTGAACCATATGATATAGTTTGATGCTAACTTGCTGGATGCAACAAGTTACAGTGATTAAGTGGATAAATAAGGCAGAAATAAAAAATTAGTTGAAGCCTAGCTATAACAAAAGATGTTTCAAAGAGAGGAAGAATGAAAGCACCGTTTAGTGTGGAGTTTAGAAAACGCAGAATCATACACAAGGTGTGTTCTCACACTAGATCCCCTATGAAGAAAATTTATGAAACAAGATTGACGTGTAAAAAGAAAGTAATTAGTGCCTAAGAACAGGTCAGTAGCAAACAAAAATAGATTGTACTCAAAAAGTCAAAAACCAATTCTATGTCAACAAAAAAAACCTTCCCCATAGATAAAACAGCTGTTATTCCTTCAAGTAGCATACATATATACATGGGGCAATGAATCCAAATTCTTAATTTCTGTATACCTGCTAACTAAAAAAAAAACACTATTAAAATAATACTCCCCAAAGGAAACACAGATTCATCTTGCAAATGCCGGTCATTTTTAACAACGCGAGTACTTTGGTTACAGGATATAAGACAACTGAAGAAACTTTGGCAACTTTGGTTACAGATCAAGAGCCAATAAATTTCCTCGAATGTCTTCCATAGCCTTTTACCTGAAGTCTTAAATGACAAGTATATACCTGATGGAATGAGAGGTACCTCACTCTTATAATCTAGAATTACACTAGTTCACATTAATGCCGGTCTCACGAGAAGTCTTCACGTGATGAAAGGAAAGATTATTTTTATTATTATTATTATTATTATTATTATTATTATATAAGAAAGTTTTAGCCTCCCTTAACCACGACAAAGATGTTCCAAGATAGGAAAGAGGAAGGCACCATTTAGTATGGAGTTGAGGGAACGCGGAATCTATGCACAAGGTGCACAGAAAAAGTAAGCTAAGAAAGAAGTTCATGAAACAAGAAAAAAGTTGAAGAAGAAAGTAGTAGGTGCTGAAAAACAGGACAGCAGTGAACCGAAAAAAGATGGTCCGTAACAAAACAAAAACCTATTTTATTACAACAAAAAGGAAGCCTACCTAACCTTTAGCTCGGGCCCTCACATGATTCCCCTGGGAGCGCTAATTCCCATAGATACAATAGTTGTATCCCCCTGAGGGGTGAAAGGAAAGAGTTGCAGAGGAGTTTCCTCTGCAACTCAGAACTTTATGTATGCATGCATGCACGGGTGTAAAATATTCTATGTAGCCTATTGTACGCTAACTAAATTTATCCCTGATATCCTAAATCAATTTAGCCAATTCTATTCTAGTTTAATTCAGCCCTGATATTTCAACATGAGGGGGACAACCTAGTGACTTTTAATTTGTGGACTGATTGTTCAGAAATTTTCCCAATGTAATATATAAAAAGAAACTCTTATTTGTTCCTGTAACTTTTCTGATTTTGAGAAAACGGGAAATATTTTTTATTTAATTTTCTAAGACACTTAAAAAGAATAGAAGTCATTGAGCTTTCATGCAAGAAAAAAATCCAAAGACAATGTAGGAATCCTTGTCACATTTCTAACAAACTAAAGTTGCCCCTTTTACAATTTTTCCATTTTTTTCATTTTATCATAGCTCAAAGTTATATAGAAGTAATTTTTTTCTTCACAGTACAACATTCAAAAGAATAGAAGTCGGTGATTTTTCATGCTAGAAAAAACCTAAAACAGTTTTGGAATCCTTGTAACATTCCTAACAAGCTAAAGTTGCAAATTTTCTAATTTTTATGTTTCATTTTATTTTATCACAGTTCAAAGTGATAAAGTGATTTTTTTATAATTTTTCATAAAAAATAATTGTGAAAATTTACCAAAAAGTAACCTCAACTTAAGTTTTTTAGAAATGTTACAAGGATTCCAGAACTGTCTTTGATTTTTTTTCTAACATGAAAACTCACCGACTTCCATTATTTTGAAATATCCAAGCAAATTACATACAAAATATTTCCCATTTCTCAAAACTAGGGAAGAAATTAAAAAATTTACAGGGGCAAATGTTTTTTTATAAATTAAATTTTTTGTGATTTGTTATTTGTTACCGATTGTTCTGAAACCTGCCTAGTATTGGCAATTAAAAAAAAACACATATTTGCTCATGTAACTTTTGCAACTTTGGCCTTAGTTTTTGAAAAATAGAAAATATTTCAAAAGAATAGAAGTTAGTGAGTTTTTATGCTAGAAATAAAATCAAAGACAGTTTTTGAATCCTTTTAACATTTCTAAGAAATTGAAGTTACAGTTGCTTTTCGTTCAATTTTTACAATTATTTTTTACAAAAAAGTTATAAAAAAATCACTCTAAAACTTTGTCACAAAACAAAAGGTGGCTTTTGCCTCTCGTTTTTGATAGAGGGATTGAAACTTTGATAGTCGATGAGGAGAGGTAAATTATAGATGAGAAAATGCACAAAAGGAGAAAGGACAGAATAGGCACGAAAATAGAATGCAAGAGTCGCAATGGTGTGCATTTACGTGTCTACCTCAATAAAAACCTTCAATCAGCATGGGGTAACAACAACAGAGATAGTAAAATTTAATTACCCTGATTTAATATTAAGAATTGAACACAAGCGGGAGAACTGCAAACTGCAAAACTTGTTCAAGGTGCGTTAGTGCACGACTTCGCACTCTAAAGTTGTACAGTAAATGTAATGCTCATACAAAAGACAAAGGCTCACCACATGAAATGAAACACGAGCATAGAAGGACGAACCGTGCAGAAACACGATCAATGCAGTTATGAATTAGCGATTGCGACTGTCAGCTACTGTTGTACTAGAAAGTATTACAAAATTAAAATATCCAAAGACACGTATAAAAGGGCGCTATTGCAATGGCACCGACCACCAAGAAAACAACACAACTTACAAAAAGGTAATGCCACATTAAAATACCACTTCGTTTGCATGAAGAAAACGCAGCTATGGCCACGTACACTACTAAATTACAAAATTTTCTTTCACACATTCAATAACTACATAAGTAAGAATCTTTATGTTCCCTGACGATGATTATAAAGACAAACACAATGAATACACTTCTCAGTTTTGGTCACCATTACGTGGTACTTTTCAGTGACCTCTATAATGTGAGTTTGCATTTTCATTTTAATTCCCCCGTTCTTCTGAGATACAATGTCACTGCTGCCTCATGCCGACTCCATCTGGCGTTGGTGGTACTCAATTTAGACTTAGAGTATAGTAGTGGTGGTGCTTCTCGTCCGCCATCTTGCCGGGGTTGCTGACAGACATCTGGCTATCTTTGACGGTTGCCGACTTGTTGGTTGGTGCTCTTTGTTGGTGCTGGGAGATTGCGCTCCTCCCCGTTTTTCTGAAATGCGATGTTGCTGCTAACTTAATACAGATTCGTCCAGGCTACTGCATGCTGCCCGCTCAATGCTCGTAGAAGCCTCACACTTTTGTAAATTTCATCCGTGTGTAATTGCACTGAGGGATTTGTGAATTTCGGCGAGCTTGAGGGATTTTTTGCTCTTTTGCATCTTGTAGAGTTGAAGCATCAAAGGTGCTCTTTCTAACTTGTAGACCGATGGCCAGTTCACTGTTATTCTCTCTTCATGGTCAAACTTGCTCCTTGCACGGCGGGTGCTAAATTCCGGTGCTTTTATTTAGTCAACGCACTATGCCGGAGAAGTCGGCAGCAATGCCGGCCTTCCCAGCACCAACCCTAACTCTCTCGTACGAGTTTCCAGAAAGACCTCTCTCTTCTTCTTGTGTCCTCCTTCAATGTGTTTCACTTCGTTCCTTCTAGAATGTTCTCGAATCTTTGTTGTTACAATAACAGTATTTTATTCCTAATTGGTGGAGCTTTTGCCTGTTTTGATGCCTTGACTTCTCATTGGCTATCCCTCGCGTGCCTCTGACACACATACTTCGCGCGGTACATTCTTGCATTCCTGTTGGTTCTGGTGATGCGACTCTGCTTCCCCCTCACAGCTATTCCTCGCACCTCCTTTTCTCGTGGAATGCTGGCCGTTGTTTTGGCTTGCTGTTCCCACGCTGACTACGCTTTGTTCCAGCTTACCATTTTAACGATTTTTCCGAATAACGACATCCGAAATTCCTAACATTCCAATGTCTGTTCACATCGCAACTTCACCTAATTTACCAACCGAAATAATTCTACATTATCATTCATTTCGTTAAACTAATGTACTCTACTAAAGACTAAATGTGCAATTATTGAATCTATAGGAATTGGTGCTCCCCGGAGGCAGATGTGGGGTCCCAACCACGCTGAAAGGTTAGGTAAGCTATCTTTTTGCTGAAATGAAATAGGTTTTTTTAGGACTATCTTTCTCCAATTCACTGCTGTCTGTTTTTAATTTTTTATAAATTTTTATCTTGTTTCATCAAATTCTTTCTCAACGTATTGTTTCTATGCACCTTGTGCACAGATTCCCCATTCTCCTTAAATTCATACTAACTGCTACCTTCTTCCTACCTCTCTTCGGAACGTCTTTGTTGCGGTTGCACTAACATCTAATTCAATCCAGAATGATTAAGTGTTGGGATCCGTGTGCGCACATTACTTCAGGTAAACCTGAATACAAACTAATGCACAGCGACGGTGTAAGGTTTTAATTCGTTAGCATTTAGCCGCAGTGGCGGCCTCAAAAATATCTGTAACACCGATGAGTGTCACAAGTTAAGCGTCAGCTAACGAGGCAATTTTTTTTTTTAACCGTGCGGGTGCCTGGTTGAAATGCTTCCCCTAACACAGTGCTGCCTCTTCTTATACGGGGAACTTAGGTCGCCGAAATCTGTTTTCACAGTATTCAAATGACTGGGTACTTTTATTCGTTCTCATATGAGTGCAATGCTGGCTTCGGTGATTGATAGAACGTAGGGATGAATATTTTTTTTCAACATTTATGGGTAACTCGTGTATTTTTATTAGGTGTTGGTGGTAATTCCTGGCTCTTGTTAATAACATAGTGACAATGATGATAAGGAAAGCCGATGCAGTGAAGATTAATATTTTTCTTTCAATGTATGTGCAGTATATTTGATTTTGATGGTGACCTCCAAAATTGAGAATAGAATGGTCTGAATTAATTATTAATTATAATTAGCCTTTCTATTCTCAATTATGGAGGTAAAAATGAAAATTATATATACTGCACATACATTAAAAGAAAAATATCAATTTTAATGGCATCGCCTCTCATTATCATTGTAACTATGTTATTAACAAGAGCCAGGAATTATCACCAACACCTAATAAAAATACACGAGTTACCCATAAATAATCGAAAAGAAATATTCATCGCTACATTCTATCAATCCCCGAATTCAACATTGCACTCATATAAGAATGAATAAAAGTACCCAGTCATTTGAATACAGTGAAAACAGATTTCGGCGACCTAATTTGCCCGTATAAGAAGAGGCAGCACTGTGTTAGGGGAAGCACTTCAACCAGGCACCCGCACGGTTAAAAAAAACACTGTTCGAAAGGCTAATCTTGTGACACGCAGCGGTGTTACAAATATTTTTGAGGCCGCCACTGCGGCTAAAAGTAAAAGAATTAAAACCCTACACTATCCCTGTGCATTAATTGGTCGTTAGGTTTACCTGAAGGAATTTGTCCACACAGATTCCCAACACTTGACTCGTTTCCGCGGCTGTTAACGGCAGGTTCGGTTAGGTTGTAGGTAGCAGAATAGGTAAATCGATTTTCCAGCATAAATAAATTTCAATTCTTCTTAATGAATGTGTAAGATACAATGGCAAGATAATATTGCACCTAGTATGATAACAATTATTTTTAAAAAATGTCCTGAAACAGACCAAATGTGGATATATAACGACGCGTAAAAGGGCAATCTGCCTGTTGGTACACATGTGGCTCAATACGCGGAGAACGTGGTAATCATTCTGGATTAGATTAGATGTCAGTTCAACCGCAACAAAGGCGTTCCAAAGAGAGGTAGGAAGAAGGTAGCAGTTAGTATGAGTTTAAGGAAACGGGGAATCTGTGCACAATCAGTCCAAGGCTGCGCATAGAAACAATACGTTGAGCAAGAATTTGATGAAAAAAGATAAAAATTGAAGAAAAACTGAAAAACAGGACAGCAGTGAACTGGAAAAAAGATGGTCCAAAACAAGACAAAAACTTATTTTTTTTCAGCAAAAAGAATGCTTACCAAACCTTCAACATGGGTGGGACCCCACATGGGATCCCCTCGGATTGCTCAGGGGGTACTAATTCCCATAGATACAATAATTGCACTTCTTGACAGGAACGTGACCAGAAAACTGCCTCCAATCTTTTTTTACAATGAAATTTAAAGGAAAGATCAACGAATTTCGAGGTACCAAATAATGGAAACCTTCATACTTCTCGACTCAATAATTAAACTAAGAAATGTTAAAGAATTCGCACCCTAAATAGACACAACAACTACACTGATAGAGCTACAACCACTACACCCACTTAGCCCATGTTATTACTTTCACAGCAACGTAATGCAAAGGTGGCCACGGAGGAAATTTTCATTATGCTGCTCACCATACAGTAGTCACAAACTCGATTTTTCAAAACATTCAATGAATATTAAATGAAAGCACGATCTATTCGAAGTCCTTTATCACGTTCCCCGCGTTTTCGCGGCTGTTATCGCTTTGACTACGGAGTGGGACAAATGTGTACCACTAGGTAAATTGTTCAAATACGCACCAATGTAAATGTATAACTTTTCAAACCACTCTGCGACCTTTTTTGAAGGAATTTCATCATACCATGAAAATCTTATTGAGCTCTTATATTTTGTACATTTCTTACAAAGGATGGAAACTTATTCAAGCAAATAAATCGATTTAACCAGTTTGTTTTTTACAACCTAACCAAATCCACTTTACAACACGCGCAATCGTAGTCAACGTGCTAACGGCTGGTTTGGTTAGGTTGTAAGAAGCAGAATAGGGAAATTGATCTTTTAGCTTGAATACATTTTTATTCTTTCTAATGAGTATGAAAAATACAATTGAACGATAACATATCATCTTGTATGAGAACAATTATTTGAAAAAAAAGTTGCGAAACAGACCAATTGTCGTGCATTTATATCGGCAGGTGATGGGCCAATTTACCAGTTGGTACACATGTGGCCCAACATGCAGGCAATTGTCGTGCATTTATATCGGCAGGTGATGTGGCAATTTACCTGTTGGTACACATGTGGCCCAACATGCGGGGAACGTGTTATCAAAATTAATCTCTGAAATGTACCCTATGTGGAGTTGAATATTGAACCCACCGCAGTTAACGCGTCAACCGCACCTACACTGACGTTCAGTGAGCTACACTGTCTGCTGTCACCTGAACGCGCGTCAATGTGTGATGGCGCGACATACCTTTACGCATAAATGCGTCTATAGAATTCAGCGTTCGAGTTTTGTCTACTCAATTGCGAAGCAAGACATGGCTGTGCACCTCTCCCGTCAACGTTCAAAACTGTACTGCTCATCGCAGTGACGACCGTCCTAATCCAGACATGCTCGGATTGCTGAAAGCTCGGTGGCCACTCTGCCAACTGGTTGGTGTACAGGGATGGGAGGCACATTGAGAGGCGTGCTGGCGGTTATCACCGCGATTTTTGCCCAGTGTATCGGGGCCTTTAGTAAAGCGGTAGCGCACATCAGGTCCTAAGTCTACAGAAACCAGACCTGGCATGATCACCACACACGAGTTTCCCACGACAGACTCACAACCATATCATTATTGCATTGGGGGAGAGATAGACACTTAGCATCACCCTCGAGGGACATAACTGTTATCTTGAAGGAGATATCAATATTTTCAGGTCCAAGTAGAGAGAGACTTTTTCAAGTTTTTTCTTTGAATTGCATCTCAAATTTACAGTACTAGCCAATCTTAGTAAACACCGTTAAAAGCTTTAACACATTACTTTAGATCATAACAACAGTTGCCTTGGGGGAGGCACAGACTCTAGACACGCAACAATTACCCTGAGATGCAGACGCTAAGCATTACCCTGGAGTCTAGGGTATTGTATCTGCATCTCAGGGTAATTACCGTTTGTCTAGGCCCTAGATAAACACAGTAATTACCCTGAGATACAGATGCATATCATCACTACAGACAAACACAGTAATTACCCTGAGATACAGATGCATATCATCACTACAGACAAACACAGTAATTACCCTGAGGGACATGCAGACGCCGGGGTGCACCACCATCAGCTGGCTCAGTACGGCCAGATGGGGCAGATGCAGCTGCACAGTTTACAGACAATTAGAGACCAGGGCAAGAAACGTCAAATTCAAGATATGCATGCTTTTTAAACGTACCATATTTATAAGGTTTAAATTTACACAAATAATTGAACAAATGAAGAAATAATAAATGGTGAAAAGCTTACAAGTATTAACACGTTAAGTGTGCTTGCACGGTCGCTACGGTTGGTTTAGTTAAGTTGGGAGCATCACAACGGAAAGGCTGTCTATACTGCTTGACTACATTTTTGTCCTTTATAAGTAGTAGTAGTAGTAGTAAAATCCGGTTTCTAGCGCTTCAGTAATAAGAGGTGAAAAAATATAATCGAACAACCACCTTTTACATGGTGACTACTGATATTTCATTTCCAAATTTTACTACTTTTTACTACTTTTTACTACCTTCACCAGAAAAAAATTACTACCTATTTTTTACATAATGAATGTTGTCCAAATGTCCAGATGTAAGTCATCAGCCTATAATGAGTAGTATGAGTCAATGATACACGCAATACCAAATGTTCAAAAAGGGTCCAAGTTTCTTAATACTTAAAATACTTCATGCTCAATGTATCAATCAAAGCATCATTGAGAAAAAGTTACCTAAATTCCTAAGTTACCCCATCCTACTGGACTCTATCGAATGTTAAGACAAAGAACCATGTCTTAACATCTTTCAACGATGAGGACAACCATTCATGATACCCAAAAAATAAACCAACTGGAAACTAGTAGACACCAGGTGATCGTCATATCACTTTACACTGCAGGGTAGAATATCAGGGAACTTTATTGTGACTAAACACTATGACACTTCGTAAATATGAGATTGTGAACTATTGAACGAATTGAATATGTGAACGAATTTTTGTAAACTATATCTAAAGTACCTCAAAATTTAAATTTGCACCCTAATTGCGATCAATAATGATGACAAATTGGTTATTAACATCATATTATGGAACAAATGACGGAAATGCAAATTTCGTGTAACTTTCATATACATACATATAGTATCAGGTTGTAACATGAGTTCTGTCCAATTGTTGAGCTATATGTTTAGGGCAAGATTACTTCAATTTAGCTTGTTAATGTTGTATGCTTATCTATGGTAATTAATAAAATGTTGTTTCTTCTCTCATATTCTGTGATAATTATCGTAATTAGAAACTATTTTTAGCCCAAAGGTACACTCCAAGTAAAGAGCATGTCAGGCATATTTTACTGTTTGAATTTCATAAAGGCAATATGGCAGGCTCAGCAGCAAAAACACTCAAAGACACATGGAAATGATGTTGTGAATGAAAAGACCTGCAGAAGATCGTTTTTTGTTTAAAAAAATGACTACAGTCTAAAAGACTTACCATGAGCAAGGTGCTAAAAAAAACTCAATTCTGAGCAATTGCTAGCTGCCATTGATGAAAATCAAACCAGCACCACTAGAGAAATGAACAAAAACTTTAATGTAAGCCATATGACCATATATTGGGTAATCAAAAGATTTGGCAAAATCTCAAAGGCTGAGACACAGGGTCCCACACGATTTGTCAGAAATCAGCAGGCAACATACGGGCGACCTGTTGTCTTTCACTGCGTTCTCATGAACTTCAGACCCTTTTCTAGACCGAATCATAACTGGTGACGAGAAGTGAATCCTTTACAACAATGTTAAGCGCAAAAGACAGTGTCTAAGTTGTTGTTCAAAGCCAATTCCACAGCCGAGAAGTGGACTGCATCCTAAAAAAATTCTTTTGAGTGGATGCTGGGATTTGAAGGGAATTGTTTATTATGAATTAATGGGTGACAATCAAAAATAACATCTGAAGTTTACTGTCAGAAGCTAACTCGTTCAAAAGCAGTTTTACAGGAAAAACGGCCATTTTTGATCAATCGAAAAGGAGTGATTCTGCACCATGACAATGGTAGATCCCCCCCCCCCCCCCCCTTCAAGCGCAATTAAAAGTCTTGTTGAAGTATTTTGCTGGGAAGTCATGCATCACCAACCATATTCTCCAGATCTTGCTCCAACCGATTTTCACCTTTTCAGGGGCTTACAGAATCATTTAATGGAATAAAGGCTTACTACAAGAGAAGAGGTCGAAATGAAACTAGTTTCTCTTTGTGCGTCCAAACCATCTAAATTTTATGAAGAAGGAATCAAAAAGCTTACCGGAAAATGGGAGGACGTAATTAATAAAAATGGTGCCTATATTGAAGACTAAATAAATGCATTTTTGAGAGGATTTTCACTTTATTTCATATCTAAAAAAATGGACAGAACTTCTGCTACAACCTGATAGAAGACAGAACTTTAATAAGATGTAGCATCACCATGCTCCTCTGAAAACATCCTGGAGGTAACTGAACTGAACCGTGAGTCGCCATGACTGTCAAAAGGAACTTAATTCTCATTTGAAAGATTACATTTTGTTCTAAAAGACAATTTTATAGCATAATTCTTTCAGATTTGGACATTAATTAATGTCATGGGATTAGATTAGATTAGTTGTTAGTTTTAGCCTCCCTCCCCAGCAACAAATGCAATGAAAGAGAAAAAGGAGGAAGGCACCATTTAGTATGGAGTTGAATGACATGCGGAATCTACGCAGAAAGGGCATAGAAACAGTAAATTGTGAAAGAAGATTATGAAACAAGACCAAAGTTGAAGAAGAAAGTAGTAGGTGCTGAAAAACAGGACAGCAGTGAACCAAAAAAAGGTGGTCCTTAACATAAAAAAAATATTTTATTTTAACAAAAAAAGACTACCTAACTTTCAGCTTAGGCCCTGACATTCCCCCCTGGGAGTGCTAATTCCTATTGATACAATAATTGTATTCCCCTGAGGGGTAATGTCATGAGAAAGAGAAAAACTTTCAGCTTTACAAAGAGGTAAGCTTTTCTACAAAAAAAAACATTCATAGTTACAGTAAATTGTTATTGTTCCCCCTCACACCAAAACGGACAGAATAAACTCCAGTCTTTTCAAAGGAAGATATTATTGCTGGATGTAAATGAACTGCAGAGAAGTTCCTTTGAAATCTTCACCGAAGGATTGTAATGTACTGATGCTAAATTGAGGATGTAATGATGTATTGCAATATGATACATTCAAAATTATAATCCAAGGAACGTGATGTGAAAGAGTTGATATATAAATCCAGTTTTTCCCTTAAATTGCACATAAAATCCCATTTTTGTTTACATTGAAGAGCGTAGTGTGAGAATATTCATCTCTGAATAAGATTTGGAAGGTTATATCACTTGGTTCTTCACTGCTTATATTTTATACTCACATTTGTGAGGTATAGTTAAATGATGCAATAATTTGAGTGAAGTGCTATTAATAAACTTAGGGCAAGGACGTTTAAATGCCTAATATATGAAGAAGGATAAGTTTGTTCTTCGAAGGTAACGCTATGGGGTATATCCAAAGAAAATCAGCATAAGACATGAATGTTGAATATTATAGAGAGAAATAGCCACTTGAGGTTATTGCTTAAAAAAACTCGAGCAGGAAACTGAATTCAATCTTAGAAAAGTTTACAATCCTTGACTATTCACTGGTTATTAAAAATTTAATGCCTAAAAATTTATGAAATGGCATTGAAGAAAAGTAAAATTTAAACATTGAAATGGCCCAAATTAACCTTCCATCATAAAGCAATTCGATATCTTTCATATCAAACTGAATGAGAAAAAATGAACTATTTACAGTTGTCTCCAAAAATTTTGGAACATTTCTCTATTTTGGGTCCCCCAATCCTGAAATTACATCCCGCCATGCAGGAATATTTCACATAAACTGCGGCAAATTGCTAATGCTGGGAGAAATAAATTTTAAATAATCTTAATACACTTTATATATTACTTTATATACATTACTTTCAATTTTCAAAGAATTATTCCACTTCACAATTTTTTACAACCCAGAGGTAAATTTTACTACTTTTTTTACTACTTCTCAAATTTTACTACTTTTTACTATTTTTTACTACTTTACTACCTAGTAGACACCCTGTTTTAACATGCATGCTCCTGTCAAATTTAAATGATGTTAGTAAGATAATTTAAATGGCATTCACTGACACTGGTACGGAAATGAGATTTAGATAAGATTATTCATTAGTTTAAGCCTCCCTATTAGCAACAAAGGCAATCCAAAATGAGGAAGGAGGAAGGCACCATTTAATATGGAGTCAAGGGTTTGCGGAACCTATGCAGAAAGGCATAGAAACGGAAAGTTGAGAAAGAAGATTGCAAAACAAGTTCAAAGGTGACAGAAGAAAGTAGCAGATGCTGAAAAACAGGACAACAGTGAACCGAAAAAAGATGGTCCTTAATATAACAAAAACATTTTATTTCAACAAAAATAAGGCCTGCCTAACTCTCAGCTTGGGCTCTCACACATTTTCCCCTGGGAGAGCTAATTCCTGTAAATACAATAGTGGTATCCCCCTGAGGAAGTACGTAAATGAGCAATTCACATAGTGATAAACATACGTACATAATCATCTTGACCTGCTTGCACCACTATGCAGCGAATATGTTTAGAAATGTCCATACCTGTTATAGAAGAAATACATTGCACGTGAATGGGAAGTAGGAAGAATTAGAAGCAGAGTGAGCTAAGTAATTACCTCACAAAAGGTACAAAATTTTGGTGAAAGAGAAAAGGAAACGAATAATAAGACACTCGTGGAGGAGGTGCTCGTACACCAACTTTCTCCATGAGAAACGTAGAGAAGTCACCAACACAATGCAAGCATACTAACAATAAAGTAAGTCTATAAAACGCAACGTTTTGATATACAAACATCATCAGGCTGAAAATATACAGAAGAATTGATCAGTCACATTGGTAAAATGCAAATCTATTTCTTAAGCTATATGAGACTAGTATGATTGTGATTTCATCTTTCATACTAGTCTCATATAGCTTAAGAAATAGATTTGCATTTTACCAATGTGACTGATCAATTCTTCTGTATATTTTCAGCCTGTTGATATTTGTATATCAAAACGTTGCGTTTTATAGACTTCATAGGATGTACATTTTAACGATTGACAGTCTTCCAATAAAAAAAATATCGAGTGAATTTCTTCGTAACTTATTAGGTGATGAACTTCAAATAGGAAGTACCTTCTCAAACAGTTACGAATTTCGAATCATTTTGCCTACACTAATACTTAGAAGCGTACGCAGCCCGCCTACCTGAGCGGCGGGCGAGACCCAAGAGACGATTGCTTTAGCAAAAGGCAGGAGATGTTGCGGGTTCATCTGCAGCTTGCCGCCGGTGCTAGCCTGGCCGTCGTGGCTGCAGCGGCGCAGCAGGTGCGTCACCAGGCACGACGCCAGGCAGCCTTCTTGGAGGGTGCACTCTTCATTTGTCACCACCTGCAAAGGAATTTAGCATTATTTTTCATTCATGTGATATCAATAAAAATGCATTTTTTAACAAAAAACCAAGCGTTCATTCATAGATGTCAGTAAGCAACACTCTTCATTTGCTCTGAAAAATAATACTGGCACACTCCGTCTTAGACTACAAACCCTCAGTGATTTTTGCCCTACTTTGGCCCATCACTTTGTCTACTTCTAGTCAACTACAGCAAACAAGGTTTATGTTCCAGGGTTAAGAAGACAAAATCAAACAAACTAACACAGCAAAGCAAATGAAATAGGAAGGACACGTGATAGAGTTTACATCAGCAGTAGAAACCTTCCTCATAAGCAACAAAACAAAGTATAACTTTACATTTATATACTTTATTACACCCATGATAATTAGAAACCTAAATCACTTCACACACTCAAAGTGAGCATCTCATTAGTATTTTGACTGCGTTTCATTTTTCTCAAGACTCAATATGTTTCTCAATTTCCTTGTACACTAAGTCATCATCTATCATAAACAAAACTTCATTAAGCTGTTCTAACCGTAAACACGCAAGTCCAGTATTTTTAGCTCATTTTTGAACATGGAACAATAATCCAACAGGAAATACTCATACAGACTCATTCAAATGTAATATGCACTCATGTAATATGCACCTTTCTATAAAAAGAATATCACTCAAGAATCCTTTGCTCATGTTTTTCTGTAGCTTCACACTTCAATTTAAAGAAAACACTAATGGTGCTGACTTGGCCAATAAATAATTGAACTCACAGTTACAAAAAATTTTTGAAAAATTACATAGTTACCACAAAACATACGCACAACTGATCAAAGATGTTTCATGGGTCAAGCAAACACGTAAATTGAACAAATGAAAAATTAAATTCTGTAGGAATCATTTTTTTGTGTGATATTGGAATTCTCATTAGCAGAGGATGCAAGTCAGTATAGTAAATGTGTTGGGGCATTCCCTGCATCACTTCCTAACACTGGCTAGTACTGTAAATTTGAGATGCAATTCGAAGCAAAAACTTGAACAGTCTATACTAGGACTTTAAAAATCTTGTTGAAATTATGCATCAAGGTGCCATTACATCAGCTCTCGAGAGAGCTTGGTTTACAAAACCCGTAGTAGCATTGTGTTTCTGAAGCTTCCATGTCTATTTACCTTCAGCTATAGACACCAAGTGTATCACTGAGGTAAAATAAAAAATATAGTCGTGGAAGAGATACTACACCGGAAAGAAAATTTTTTCATTTATAATTTCTATTTCAATTGATAAATTGGCTTGATGTAAATTTCCAATCAATACTAGTTGATTCTAAACTCTCGATACAAAGTTACAAAGTTTGCTGACTTTTTGGTCAACCTAATAACTATCTTTAGGATAACTTTAATCATTGTTTTAATACATTTCCTGCAATGGGTTAAACTGATGTTCAATGTTCAATCAAATTTTATAGACATTTGTGCAAAATTTTGAAAATAGCTAACATGAACTGGATTTTGCCTTCATTTAGTTTTGATTGAGTATTTTTGAAAATTGAGTTTGTGACTGCAGGTTGGTCAGCAGCATTGTGAAAATCCTCTCAGGGACCCCTGGTGGGTCTCCTTCCACCGATAAAAACTACCTAACAACATTAAAGGCTATCCCAAGTGAGACAAATTTTAGTGTACCATAGCATATATTACATCACATTACCAGTTAGTTTGAGCCTTCTTCAGAACAATTAAGGCATTTTCAAGATACAAAGGTGGAAGCTATAATTTAGGTGTGAATTAGGGAGCAAGGAATCCATGCACAAGTGATGAGCTCCCATGCAAGACCCTTTGCTGATAGAACAGCAAGACTGGAAAAATTCATGAAAGACAAAAAAATTGAATAAGAAAGCAGTTAAAAAAACAAAATGGTGTATTAAAAAACAAAATACAAGTCTGTTTCAACAAAAGGAAGGGTTACCTAACTCTCAACAAAAGGATGGGGCTACCTAACTTTCAATTTAAGGAAGGGCTGCCTACTTTCAACAAAAGGAAGGGCTACCTAACTTCCAGCACAAGTCCTCATATTTTCCTATGAGGGAGCTAATTCCTACTGAGGGGATGAGCTGCGGCAAATGAGCAAGCTATTTTTCACACAGGATACCCAGCAAAGAGCAAGGGCAAGGACAAAAATTGAAATGAGATGAAGACATGAAAATTGAAAGATGGAAGGTGTCCAAAAAAAATTATAATTCCTGAAGGACAATCTATAGCTGAGGTAACCCAACATTGTCTTTCACCTGAAATCCAGTGCCATAGTACAGGATACACAAACCTAACTAACCTAAACTTGACACCTATTCTATGACCTCTGAGAGGAATACTTTCATAAAACAAAGGAACCACCTAATAAAGCCAATGACGTAGTGGAAGGACAATTATCCATGTAAAACTACCAATACACAGACAATAAAATATCAATGTTATCCAGATAAAATCCAACAAAATAATGCAAATTGCAATGCATGCACAAGGTACCTGAGTGGCAAGCTTTACAAATGCGGGCCCATCGTTGCGCAAGTCAACTGAACATGTCCTCGACTGCAGCCGATCAATTACACCCTGGAGACGCTGCAGCAAACTGAAACATACAATGTTCATTAATAAACAATTATGATATTGGGGCACCGATGAGTAATTCTGTTAGGTGCACGCAACAAATATACAATGGATCTTTGTGAGAGACTGTATACGCAGCAGCTACAGTGCAAGGGTTAACATGCATAGCTGTGTACCCACTCATTCCCTTTTATATAAAATTATGTTACAAATAATGCAGGTATGATAAATGCACACTAAAGAAAAATGTGGGAAGTTGTGTACAAACAGCAGTGTTTCAGCAGCTTAGACTATCTGAAAGGTAGGGAATAAGATTTTCAACTGAATAAACTGAAGAAAAGGTTAAAAATACAATAAAGAAAAGCAGACAGAAAAGAAATATTTATGGACTTGATAAGAGGTTGAATTTTGACCCAAACTTGTACAAAGGCTAAGTATACATGCCACGGGTAACACAGATCTGAACATTCTTAGTCTTACGACCTGTGGGTCAGAACCACACGTGGTTGTAAGGTGACGACTATGAGTAATGCCAACTAATTCAAGCTAAACAATTTTTGCACCACAAGAAGAACAAGTGTTTCAGAAATGAAAGATGCCAGCCTTTTTGTTTCAAAAAAGAAAAAAACAGTCTTGTGATACATTTAAAGATGACATTTTGGTACTTGTGTTATCTTTCAGCCCTTTTTAATTCAATTTCTACTGGTTATGTACATGATTTAAAGTTTCAACTCGCATGAAAAAAAAATATGTCTAACTTTAACCAACCAGACACTTAATATAAATAGTAAATTATACATAAAAACTTAGATCATCAAACTGCAAAGTGCTGGCAAATAAAAATCACT
Organism: Morinoia aosen; assembly: GCA_030386875.1. Taxonomy (NCBI): domain Eukaryota; kingdom Metazoa; phylum Arthropoda; class Malacostraca; order Amphipoda; family Talitridae; genus Morinoia; species Morinoia aosen. The sequence goes on from CM059580.1 coordinate 40,334,686, forward strand.
CGCCTACACTTTTCATCAAAAGACAAGTATCTAAAAATAGGTAATATCAGTTACCCAAGTGTTGTGAACCAAAGCTGCACAAAACAAAATTCATGAAAAAAAGCAGAACATAGGGAAATAAAAACATACATATTAAATAAATACATATTTTATATAAATACATATTTTATGCATTTATTGATATACTTGTTTTTATTCTCATTTATTTTAACCCTATATTGGCCAAATGTGTTGGATTATGAAGTTAATACTACAGTAATATTTAATAAATTTTCATAAATGAAGCCCAGTAAATGGGAACTTTTATCAAAGTATTCAGAAAATAAAAATGATGCAAGTAACTTCCTTATGTCCTTCAGAAAGGATGGCAGTCAAGATAGGGTTAATACCACAGTAATGGAAACAAGGTAGGGTCATTTCTTTGGGAGAAAATACGCTTCTTCTTGTTCGGCTAGCCAATAAAAAGTCTTTATTTCAAACAAACTTTATGACGTCACCAAAACGCCGTGACAGTAGGCCAATAGTGGAGCCATATGTAGGGGTAGCAGTGCTGCCAGATGCAATATGAGCGCTGCTATTGGCTTACTGCCGTGACGTCAGCAAACCCACACAGTCAACGGAAAAAAAGACTGGTATGACCCTACCTTGTTTCCTCTTCTGTGGGTAGTACCCACCATTCAAAGTAAATTCAATAACATGAAAAGGAATGCCTATTGTGCAGCTGACCTCTTTGATGCAGATGTGACAGCACCATTCTGTGGAGGCAATCCATTGCTGCTGGACTGGCTCCTCTTGCGCTTCTTCTTTTTTTGCCACTGACTTTCATGAATTTTAATTATTAATAAAAGAGAACTGAAAGAAAAACATTCCATAGCTTATTCATTATGAGATACATTAAAGCATTTCAAATTGAGAATTATCATCAATGCACACCATAATGAAATAAAGTAAGAACTTTTACTTCTAGGAAGAAAAGGAGAATCAAGTAAATGTAAAATTATTATGCGTGAGATTCCCCATGAATTGAAGTATTAGAAATACAAGTAAAATACATCACAAAAGTAGATGCAAATACTGGTGCTATTTAATTAAAGTTTGAGAAGTCAATAACCACTAACTTGTCAAAATTAAGGAAGATCATAAGCAAATATGAATGTAGTTTATAAAAACTTGACAGTGGCTTTACAATAAAGTGGCCGACAGTGGCGGTCACATTGCAAACTTAAAGAATGTTACCAAAAATTATATGATCAGCAGTTCCAAAAATGGAACACAAAATTCTAAATTAAATGTGTTAAAAGGTTACAAAAACCTAACCCAATAACAAGTGCAAAACATTTTTGCATAGAAGTGTACACAGCCCGACAAAAATAGCAGGATTTGACTGTACTGGGAAACTTGTATCACAGATATGGTCATTAAGCACAAACAGCTAAGGAAGTCGAACAATTGTTTCGTATAAAACTTCAAATATTAATAAAAAATACTTCAAGGGCGTAAGAAGCTTGGAGGTATTCACAACATATTTAGAACATTCGAATGGATGTTCAGAGCCCTAAATTTTTTAAATTTACCCATACCTCCCTCCCCCCCTCAGAAGGAAATTTCTAAAAAATCTTATTTCTCAGCCAACATTATACATAGACGATTAGTTTTTTTGTTTGATTCACAATGAACTGGTCCACAAAATAGAAATCCAGATTTTTGATATCGCTGAAATAAATTAAAGAATTTTTTGAATTTTTATCACAAATTATATGAACTTTTAGTTATTATTTTTAATGTCAATTAAACATTTTCTAATTTACTTGTGAAATATAAAATACACAGGTTTATAGTACTCACCTTGATCTTTACGATACAAAAAAGATCTTTTCCATAAGTAAAAAACTGTTGGAGAAATAATTAAAAAACTGAAACGCTCTCTCAAAAAAATTTTATTCGGCAGTGCGGCTCAATTTCTCCCTCAGTTTTTTACTTATGAAGGAGATCTTTTTTGCATCGTTAAGATCAATGTGAGTACTATAAATGCTAGGATTTATTTTTTGAAAATTTCAATTCTAAATTTTTTTATTGTCTATAGAAATAGAATTTTGATGTTTTTAATAATCAAGTAGACATAAATCTTTATTTTATATTTTTTTTAGAGCAAATCCAAAAAAACATTTCCCAGTTTTGTTAGATATTTGCATTGTGAATCGAACAAAAAAAGAGTTTGTCTCTATGTACAATATTGGCTGAGAAATTGAAATTTAAAAGAAAATTGTTCAAAGGTGGGGGGGGGGGGGGAAGGGATGTATGGGTAAATTTGGAAAAAAATTGGGCTTTAACTGTCTATCCGAATGTTATAAACATGCTGAGAGCACCCGAGAGGTTATTTTAATCCGCAAGTATTTGTTTTTATTTATCAAAGAATTCATAGAAAAAAGCGTTTGATTCCCTTAACCCTTTAATGCCCACTATCACTAAACCGACACTGGCATTAGGTAGTCACTGTTATCAAGATGGGGGAAGGAACTGCCACTCAGCAGTGAAGTTCAAAGGACACATTAGTGAACAAATTGAATAAGAAATAACATATATTATCGTTATTTTTGAAAGAGGACCGTACAGTCCACTTGAGCATTAAAGTGCCAACTAGCACTTGGACTCAGCATTTCCAAGAAAATTTTTCAAAGCCAATTCTCTATGCACATAATGTTAACTGAATTAGTTCACTTCAGTAGTGGCCATTCTGTTTCTGTGGTTAGAACTTTGTTTAATAAATTTAGAAAAATTCATTTGAAACATTTACCTTCAACACATTTCCTGCAAAGTGACCCACCGGTGGTCACTTAGGTGATTTGCATAGTGCTGCTGAATCACCTGCTGTTCTCAACTCATTTTTAATTAATACTTAATGAAAGCTAAATGAAGGCCTAATCCAGTTTATGTTTGCTATTTTCAAAGTTGATTACCACAATTGACTTTAAATTTGGCCAATATTGAATATAATGCTGTCAACGAATTTCATAATTTCGTAGGTATAGATGGGTAATATAGTAGATTTTAAGACGTTTTACAGGAATGACAATGTGCCCAGAAATGCTTAGTTTTCGAGTTATTTAAGTTTGAAGTTATACGAACGGCGCTCCTGAATGGCCCTTTTAATGCAAAAAGTCATTGTTTTAGCAATGAAAATGTAAGCTAACCCCTATTACAAACGTAAAAAGGTTGGGTCGTGAGGGGTAGCAACAGTTCTTTTAGTGAAAATTATAAATAAAGCTTTCTAGTGACGTTTGTTTACATCGACTTGCAGATGGCTGCCGCCATCGTCAGCCGGTTGGCGCCATGGCGGCAGCCACCTTGGCGTCGATGTAAACAAACGTCACTCGAAACTTTTATTTATAATTTTCACTAAAAGAACTGTGCCTACCCCTCACGACCCAACCTCTTTATGTTTGTAATAGGGGGTTAGCTTCCGTTATTAATTAAATTATGCTAGCCCCGCGTGCTTCCATGGCGCACACAAGCCAGCTTCAAAGTTGAATAATTCGAAAATAATGCATCGCCGGGCAGAATGTCATTCATGTAAAATGTCTTATAATCGACTATATTACTCATCTATACCTACGAAATTATGAAATTCGTTGACAACATTATATTCAATATTGACTTTAAATATGAATCGAATATTGAACTTCAGTTTAACTCATTGCACTAAACGTGTTAATTGAGTACTTCTATTGAATTACGGGGTAAAAACAACTCAGGGTCAACATATTAATTATGAGCTTCTAATATTGAAGACTACTTCTTTCATTTCCCTAATTCTCAAATATCATGTCAATTTATCAACTGACTTTGACTCACCCAAATTTTCATGAAAAAATACTATATTTCATGATAGTTATTCATAATAAGTTTGGTAAAAACTTTCCTTTTTTTCTTGAAGTGACTGGCATAGATATAGCAAAAAAAAACTACCAATGCACACATTAACTGCAACAGGTTAAATTTTAGTTCAATACTCAACTTAAATTTATGGTTGATTATGTATGTAATATGGAAATTAGTAAATATCAACTAGATCGTGCTTCTATTTAGCCTTAATTGATTATTCATGAAAAGTGGGTTTGTGGAGTGTCAAAGCCCGGTTCACTTCAGCTTCGTCATTGGTGCGGTTCAATTGTGTATCGCTCCTGAAATCGATTGTTGTTCTAAGTGGAACTTTTGGCAAACATGCCCCAAACTGCTCGCAACTTTGTTGCAGTTCTGCCTCCCAAGAAACCACCCGATAAAAGCAACCAAAAACCAGTGCGGAAAAATCCAGGTATCAAACGTAGGAGTAACTCTCCCCAAACCAGTGAAGTGAGACCAAAAAACCTCTGAAAACTAATAGCCCAATGATTTCAGATAGTGACTCTGAACAAAGTGGCGTCATTTCTGACTCCTGTGCCAGCTTGAATGCTGAAAGTATTCCCCCAACTCCCTCTTATCCAAATAAACAGGACAGCACTTCACCAACTCCACAGCCCATCAAGAACAGTGCAAGAGTAGACCTAAACTCTGCAGACAACCTTAAAAACGTTCCTGCTACTACTAGACAGGTGGTGATGACCAGCACAGATCCCAATATTCAACTTTCCAAGAAAAATCCCTTCCGCATTGGCCACGCCATGGACTTACTGTGCGATGCAGTGGAAAAAATTGAACATCAACGCTCTGGGTCACTGCTGATCACCACAAAAGACTTCAACCAAGTTCAAAAACTCCTCAGTGCCAAAAATTTATTACTGGACAACGATACCATCCCAATCACTGTCACAGTTGCATGGAGCACACAGTTCACATATGGTACAATCTTTGCCCCAGAACTAAAAGGTGAGTCCCTAGAATTTCTTCTAGAGGCCCTCAAACCTAATAAGGTAGTCAGAATACAAAAGCTCCTCTCTGACCCTCTCAAAGCTCATATTCCACTTTATGTGCTTACCTTCCTTCTTCCTACTCTTCCCTGTAAAATTCGTGTAGGCTATGTTTACTACAATGTAGACCAGTATTATCCCAGTCCACTGCGCTGCGGGCAGTGCTGCCGATATGGCCACACACGCAGCAGATGCAGCCAAAAATCCCCTGTATGTAGCCACTGCTCACAAAACGGACATCTCTCTAAAACATGCCCATCATCTGGAACACCACCAGTATGTGTAAACTGCAAGGGCCCTCACTCAGCAACTTCACGAGAATGTGTTGCTTACATGGCCGAGAAACGCGCATGTCATCTCACTGCAGATGAAGGCCTTACCTTTGCAGAGGCCAGAGAAAGAGCTAGAGATGAAATCACTGTAAAGCCAAACCAACCTTTAATATCTACTAGAAAGCAAAATTCTGAAATCTCAATTTTGCATCCCAATTCTCATTCTAAGCACCTTTTGGGAAAAAACACTCAATATGAAAATGCTCCGAATATCTCTTCAGCAAGTGCCTTTCCATCTCTGACTCAACTCATGACAGAAGAAACAGAATTCTCCCCTATCCCACCATCTCAGTCATCAGCGGCATGTTCCTATTCTTCTCGAATAACCCCAGCACAACAGCACTCCTCACAGGCTACAGCCAGTAACCAATCACCAACTTCTCAAGGAAATTCTCACTACCCATATATTCACTCATCTCATCCCAATAACACCACTTGCTTTGCCAATTCCTTCAATCAAAATAACCCAACAAACAACTTAAAGAATCATCAACAGGCATGTAATCAACCCGCAATCTCCTTCTCGGCTGAATTAACTCACCTCATAGTAAAAATTTTACCTATCATCATAAAACTCCTAATGGCTACTAACTTAACAGAAAAAATTCAAAGTATCACTGAACTGGGGCAAATTCTCAAAGCTGATGCTGTGGTAAATGAATCGCTCTTAACCTAGGCCTTTCATCCATTTCAAACTCATGTTAAACTTTAGTATCATTCAATGGAATGTTAGATCATACTATTCACGCCAACCCCATCTGCAGCAACTCATCACAGAAACCCAGCCCAGCATACTTTGTCTACAGGAAACAATGGCAAAACCCAATACAATCAGGTTAAAAGGCTTCAACCAGCCTATTGCTAGTCAGGAGAGAGTGTGTGGCAGTGGAGGAGGCACTGCAGTTTTAGTAAAAAATTCTATTCCCCATATAATCTTGCCACTAATGTGCTCCCTGGAAGCCTGTGCTAGCAGAGTGTCCCTACCACAACTCACAGTCTCTATCTGCTCTCTGTACATTCCTCCTAATCTTCCTAATTTTGTACTGATCTCAGAACTTCCACTTCTTTGTTCTCAACTTCCCCCACCTTTTGTAATCTGTATGGACTCCAACGCCCATCATCCTGGTTGGGGTTCACCATTAGAATACACCCGTGGCACTCTCATCCAGCAATGGGTCATGCAAAATGACCTATTCATACTCAATAATTCTGAGCCCACTTTTCTATCTGCAAGGGGCACATACAGCCACATTGACCTAACCATAACTTCTGCTAATATTGCTCCCTTATTTTCCTGGCAACCATACTCAAACCCTTGTACTAGTGATCACTTCCCTCTAATAATAGCTACTTCCCAACCTCCAATCTCTGAGCCCATGCAACGGTGGCATCTGCAGTCTGCACACTGGTCTGGTTTTCAAGCAAACTTAAAGTTACCAAATGTATTTCTCTCACCCACACAAGCATGTGGAGCAATAACTCATGCAATAATGAAATCTGCCAACCAATACATACCCAAAACTAACCCTAAACTGACTAATAGAGCACTCTGCTGGTGGAACCATAAGTGCTCAAAAACTCACAGGGCAAAAAACAGAGCGCTGTCACATTACAAAAACCACAGAGGCAGTCAGGAGCTATGGATTGCATACAAAAAAGCCCAAGCCAAGTTCAAACATGCAGTTAAAGAAGCACGAAAGACTTGCTGGGAAACATTCCTCTCTAATCTGAATACCAAGACAAGCAACTCAACTATATGGAAGAAAGTAAAAGCAATCTCCTCTCACCCCACACAAAAAACCATAGTGCTGAAAAAAGACCATACAATAATTGCAGACCAGCACAAAGTTGCAAATGAACTGGCCCATCACTTCTCACAGCAAAGTAACTCGTGCTCTAATGATCCTATATTCACCAGACGTCAAAACACAATTGCCGCTAACCCTCCTCAATTTCCTCATCACAACACCCCATGGTACAACCAGCCGTTTGAACTCCACGAACTCAAGCGTGCTTCAAAATCATCTACCTCACACTCTCCTGGAGCTGACACAATCCCATTTTCCTTTCTGCAGCACTTCACAGACAAACAACTGGCAACACTCTTAAGTTTCTACAACTTCCTTTACTCAAAAGGCTTCCCTCACCAGTGGAGAGAATCCATAGTTGTTCCCATCCTAAAGCCTACAAAACCCTCTACAAATACAAATTCCTATCGCCCAATAGCACTTACAAACTGTCTATGCAAAATACTTGAAAAAATGATCAACTATAGACTACAGGCCATACTAGAACGCTGCAGTTTTTTTGATCCATCGCAGAGTGGCTTCAGGAACTCTCACAGCACTCTAGATACACTCAGCAGACTCGAAAACACCATCCGAGAATCCTTTTTCAGTAATGGATACTGCTTGGCTGTCTTTTTAGATATAAATAAAGCATTTGATACTGTATGGCACCACGGCATACTCCTTAAACTACAAAAAATAGGTCTACAGGGAAACATAGCCACTTTCATATACAATTTCATCAAACTCCGTTCAATAAAAGTAAGGGTAAACAATGCCCACTCAAGGTCCTTCCCCATCTTATCAGGAGTCCCCCAAGGCTCAGTCATCAGCCCAACAATTTTCACTATATTCATAAATGACTTGCTTACTTCCCTTCCGAACAACATGCAACACTCTCTTTATGCAGATGATGCAGCCCTCTGGATCAAACATGAAAATCTTAATGTAGCTCTGAACCTTATGCAAAACTCCCTTGCACTAATAGAAAACTGGAGTCACAAATGGGGCTTGCAAATCTCCGCAAGCAAAACTTCTTGTATTATTTTTACCAGGCGCAGACCAAAAAACATAGACTCACTAACACTGAACCACACACCCATCAACTTTGTTAACTCGGTACGTTTTTTAGGACTCATCTTTGATCAACACCTAACATGGCTTCTTCATATATCCTACTTAGTAACTCGCTGTCAATCAGATCTTCGCCTAATGACTGTTGTAGCTTCCCGGGGGTGGGGTGCGGACTATCCTACTCTTCGTCTTCTCTATTTTTGCTTATCCGATCAAAACTCGAATATGCCTCCTTCCTCTACTCCACTGCTGCTACATCACATCTGGTTAAATTGGATCGGATACAATTTGCAGCCGCTCGAATAATGCTAGGTGCTCTCCGGTGCACACTCACAGCCAAACTTGAGGCTGAAGCCAACCTGTGTCCTCTGCATATCCGCCGTAAGCTACTACTTGTCTCTTACTGCTCAAGGGTACTTAGTATCCCTAGACATCCTGTCCGAAATCTTCTTCTTGGCTACTATCCATTTGCCTTATACAATAATTTGCCTTTTCCCCTTCCTTTTGCTGGACGAGCCTTTCGTGAATTCAGTGACCTTGGCCTGGAATTTTCATTCATAGCAACAATTCCCATGACAGCACGATATCTTCCACTCAGAATTCCTGCTCGCTCTTCTTTATCATTGTTCCCTAAATCAACACTGACTGACATCCACTGGCAACAGATTTTTAAGGATCTAACTACTCGCTTATATCTACAAAGAACCCAAGTGTTCACGGATGGCTCAACAATGGGAAACAGCACTGCATGCAGAGTCCATTCAACAAACTTCAACATAAAAGCAAAACTTCCACTTCACTGCACCATTTACACAGCAGAGCTGTATGCAATCTACATCGCATGCAGATACATATCAGTGCTGCCATGCTCCTTTGTAATTTTTACAGACTCTCTTGGCTGTATCTCTGCACTGAACTCTGGCAACCCTCCTAACCACTACCTACTCACCTGGATAGTTAACACTGTTTGTTCCACCAGCCCAAACAAAATCATCATAGAATGGCTCCCCAACCATGTTGGCATTGCTGGCAATGAAGCAGCAGATAGACTTGCAAGAGAATCAAATGACTTGACAATCATGGTAAACCTCCCACCTAGTAAATATGAACTCAAGTAAATTCATAAAACATTATGACCAGGCCTGGCAGAGAAGCTGGTCAGCTCAGCCTCATTTCATAACCAACTTCAAACCTCACTTAGGCTCATCAATTCCCTCAAACCTCACCCGTTTCAATCAAGTCATCTTCACTCGTCTCCGATTGCAGACATGCTACCTAACTCATGGACACTTTTTCAATAATTCCCCTCGTCCAGTTTGCTCCAACTGTCAAACTATCATCACTCTGGAACACATCTTTATAGTCTGCCCAGCTCTCGAACCGTTTCGTGACCCACTAAGAAGAGCATGCCACGCCAAGTCCCAGCCGTTCAGGCTGGCCTCTCTACTCACACCATCTGTAGCACCAGACTTGGTCATCAAATTCCTACAAGACACTCATCTGCTGAGCAAAATCTGAAGAGGCAACTGGCGGAGCGAGGGCGCTAATTCCCGAGGACGGAGATGCGCCGAATCTAAACTAAGTAAACTAAGTAAGTAAGTGGGTTTGTGACTACTGGTTGGTCAGCAGCAACATGGCAATCCCTCTGTGACATCTGGTGGGTTTGTTGGCAGGATCTGTGTTGACAATCAATTTAATTTTGTAAAAATGCTCTGGTCTGTCAGGTAGATTGCTGAATTTTATTTGCAGCATTCACTTCATACCCAGAATTAGAATAAAGTATGAAGAAGATCACTCTTTACAAGTTCATAGAAACCCTCATTTCCAATTGAGAAAAACTTCATAGCTTCTATTCATAGCATTTAGGCTGTTTTTTTATGTTTAATGCCTAGTCACAAAATTGACATGGAAAAATTTACTTACTCTAGCTTGATGGTGGTATGATATGCTTACACAAATATAGTTTCATTTAGTAGTACAATCCAATGTAACCCAAAATATTTTGTAAGTTTGTAATCCACATAAAACCTGGATTTACATTGCATACTACAAATGCATACTACAATGCAAGTGAACTGCAAGACTGAAGCATGCACAGCAAAATTGGTGCTTAGCATGTCACCACCAAAGTTCATCGCAGTTCATTTCTTTCTGAAGAGTTGTTTATTTGGCTTGAACTTGCTCTAAAAGCTTTTATTCTATATTTGGAAGAATGGAGTTTGTGTTACCCTGGTCACTGAACAGGTAGCAACAACTTGCAGTTAAAATAATATTAATTTTCGGTGAAAATGTTTTACTTCTGTTGAACCCCTCACGGGGATACAACTATTGTAAATTAGCGTAGTAGTGAATTAGCGCTCCCAGGGGAAAAATGTGAGGGCCCGAGCTGAGAGTTAGGTAGGCCTTCTTTTTGTTGAAATAAAATGTTTTTTGTTATGTTAAGGACCACCTTTTTTGGGTTCACTACTGTCCTCTTTTTCAGCACCTCTGACTTTCTTCTTCAACTTTTATCTTATTTCATGAACTTCTTTCTTATCTTACTGTTTCTATGCCCTTTCTGCATAGATTCCTCACTTTCTTATCTCCATACTAAATGGTGCCTTCCTCCTTCCTCTCTTTGATCCGCTCTATTTTTGCAGAGGTTAGGGAGGCTTAAACTAACTTATAATCTAATCTTTACTTCTGTTGAAATAATTCATGAGCAAAATAAGAAGTGTTATGAACAATTGAGGTTGAAGTACAACAAATGCTAATTTGAACAGTTTTTTTTTCTAATCCAGCTTCATGGGATTGCTGATCACTTCATTATTGAATGTAGGTTGAAATGATATGCAATGCTGAATTCCACTCATGTTCTCTCTTTAAACCAAAAAGGAAAGTTAGTTAGAAAATAATTTCCAGACTTGTTTTTCCATAAGAGCTTTCTAACTTATTTTGGATATTTTTTAGATTAAATTCACGGTTTCAATTAGTATTTGAAGTATTTAAATACAGTCGACAAAAACTCCTTGAACTCCTACTTATAGTTCAAGTTTTTATTGTGTTAGGACATGATGAAGTTGCCTAATATTTTTTCCTGGAAGTAATTAAAGAAAGGGAATCAGAAAGGCAAAAATAGATGTAGGTGTAGAGTTCTAAAGTTTGGATACACAAATGTGCATGGATTGAATGATTTAAAATTAGAGGATCTTGTATATGAACTTGAAAAAACTGCAGCTGAAGAAACCTGGATAGGGATAGAGCAAGTTAAATGTTCTAGGTAAATTAGTATCAAATTATGGGTAAAGGACATGTCAAATTGTGGAAGAAAGTTAAGTTATTGAAGTGAAGCTGATGGTTGTCAATAATAATTTAAAATTGAGATTAGTTGAGATCTGTGTTGGGAATGAATATGAAAATGTGTAACACAACAGCTGTAGAGTACCTGGCATTTGAAAAGAAAGTAAACTACTTTGTATGCTCGGCTTAAAAGGGTATGGAAGAGTATAACTGGCATACAGTGATTATATTAAGTGTTATGACTGTCCATTTTTGTATCCTTGATGAGAATATGATTGCTAAAAGGATAGAATAAATTTATTTTTGTTGAGGAAATGAACTTGCAAATCTGAATGTTACTCAAGAGAATGGTTTGCACTTATGATAGAGTGAAGAATGGAGTGCAGCTGTTGGCTATGTCTTGTGAATTCTGGAGAGAAAAAAATATTGCTTGGAAATGATTGTGGATGGAGGTTATGCCTTGACATAGTTACAGATCACCAGATGATTGTTATTTAATAACAGTGGAATATGGGTGTAGAAAACATCAGTAGAAGTAAGATTTAAGTGTAGAAAACAGTATGAAAAAAGGCATATAAAACTACTTGGGAAAATATAGGAGTGAGCTGAGTTACTTGAATCTAAGAGAAATGTAAATGTGGAAACGTGATTGATTAGAACAAGACAGCAACTACCTAAACTGATGTTGCAAAACATTTAATTGGAAGAATAGAGTGCATTGGAAGTACAGTAAAATATGTATAGAGTGTTACCCCTCAGGGGATACAACTGTTGTATCAATGGGAATTAGCACTCTCAGGGAGACAATGTGAGGGCCCAATTTAAAGGATAGGTAGGCTTTCTTTTTGTTAAAATAACATAGGTTTTTGTTTTTTTACGGACTAACTTTTTTTCGGTTCACTGCTGTCCTGTTTCTCAACACTTACTACTTTCTTCTTCAACTTTTATCTTGTTTACATGAACTTCTTTCACATCTGGTGTGGGTCTGGTGCTGCCGTCTCTGGCGCACAGAAGGCTATTTGCCCAACTTTGCATTTTTTATAAACTATTCAACAATAGAAGGCACTGGTTGTTCCAGATGCTTCCCCCACAGGCCGAGCGAATTCGGGCTACCTGTGCTGCTGCTGCTGCTGCTGCTGCTGCTCATAGTTTTGAGCTGAGGGAAGTTAGATGTAGGACATCACAGTATAGCCGTTGCTTTGTCCCTTGTTCCGTGTCCAGCTGGAACTCCCTTCCCTCTGCCGTGTTTGATTCGGGTTCGTAGGGTGGTTTCAAGGGTGCTGTCAACTCCTGGTTGTTGCGTGGTTGATGTCTCTTTCTCCTTCTCCTGCTTTCTTCCTTTAGTTTTTTCTTTGTTCTTTGTTTTTGTTTCACTGTTCGTGGAGTTGATGCTGGCGGGGTTTCCTATGTGAAATCTATGGAACCACTATTTGTCCCGTGGGGGTTGCTTTGCTTGATTTAATAATAATAATAATAATAATAATAATCTTACTGTTTCTATGCCTTTTCTGCATAGGTTCCACATTCCCTTAACTCCATACTAAATGGTGCCTTCTTCCTTCCTCTCTTTGGATCTCATTTGTTGAGAATAGGGAAGCTTAAACTAACTAATAATCTAATCTAATCGAATCTGTACAGAGTTGTTACAGCAAGATTCAATATTTGAGACCAAAATGATGTTTTTACTACCCATTTCCAGGATGGAATATGAGCGCAGAGCAGCAGTAGTAGCTTCTTTCCGTGTTGGGAAGAAGCCTGCAAAAGTGATGGCCTGGTTTGGGTTTGAGAACACCATGATAATAAACATTTGGAGGGAGTGGATGGCTTGTGAGGACAAGGATGGGTTTTCTGTTGGACGAAAGGCCAAGAATGTTCATTCTTCGACTGTTAGGACCGACAAGTTCATCACTGACGTCAAGGCAACAGCCAACAATGAAGGAAGCCAGAGCTGTGCCATGGTTGTCGATGACCTAGGCTGTCACAAGCCGACCATATGCCGAACAATCAAGAAGAACGTTGGTTACTCCTCTCATCACAAGCTCATCACGAGTGCCTCCAAGGAGTCGAGAAAGGTCAAGGCAGTGGATTTGCTGAACGAGCTCAAGCACAGGTCTACCGGGATGCTTTGGTACTGGTTTTACTGTGTATTTAATTTTTGTTGTCAGTATCTATTTAGGTTTATTTGTGTCAAGTTTTAAATTTGGCTACAACATCCTGTAATTTACAAGCGTTAAAAAAAACAACTAAAAAGTTGTTAAAAAACATAAAATATATAAAATGCTCGAATGACGTTCAATTAAGAGGTTGAATAGTTAAGTTCAAATGATCAGCACGATCAACATTTATCAACTAAGAAATCAACTCCATGACAATCATTTTTCATTTGTCAATGATTTCCTATTCATCCCCTTGATTTCCCATTTCTCCTTAGTATGCAATTTTTTCATTTGCATCTTCACACACTCACCACAGGTAAAAATCCTATGATCCACTACTATGGACTTGGCAAATGTCTAGAAAGTGTGTGGTAAGCACAACGCAATAACATGGTTAGGAGAGAACCCTTTTGAGTATGGTACTCACCATCACTAATTGAATAAAAAAATACTTAGATTATGCCATGTCTGTAAAAATGAAAGCATGAACTTCATTTGATTGCTGATAGATATTCATTCTTTTAATTGACTGATTTTTGTTCTTGAAATTTTTTAATGAGGTGGTGTAAATTGAATCCTAATAATTGCATGGTTTTCACGGCTGTAGATCTAAAACTTGGGAACATTCTTGAGCTAAACACGTTCAAAATATCCTATCTATTGCGTAAGAGAATGTAAACCTTGGCAGTTCATAGAGTATGTTTTTATTGTTTCCTCATTGACTTGATTGGCTCTTGAAACTATTCGAGAAATATCAATTTATTGTTTCGTTATGAATTCCTATGGGAGTAATAGGAAAATTCTTTCATATAAAAATATTTTTTGAGTCTATACTAAGACATTACCTGCTCATTGTGTTCAGGGAAAAATTAAGATAGTAATTCTCAATAGCAACTTCATCTAAATAGCTGAAACATTGGTGCTCAATGAAAAATGTCTTACATCTGAAGTACATTTCTACTTCATGTTGAGATGTAATTTCTCAATAACTCGAGACCTCAATGCTGATGCTTAGTAGCACCGTGTGCAGTGAGTCTTCATCTTCAAGCATGGAGAGTGCAGAAGTTGTGGTGCACAAGCTGACATGCTGAAGTGAAGAGGCTGTGTTGCAGCCATGACTCCATCAAGCAGGAAGCTACAGCAGAGGACATGGTGCATGGTGAGTCTTGTTTCTGGTCTGTTTGTGAAACAAAAGTTCTTTAGTTTAGTGAATACCCTCTGCAAGAAATGAAAATTTTCGTTTTTTAGAAAACTTAGTCATCCATTGGAAGGCAATTTAAAATATTTTGCATGTTTCCACGGCTGGTTTTGATGGGCTGTTTGTAGCAAAACTAGGAAATCAACTTAACTGCTTGCGTACGTTTTCCTTCTATCTAATAAATATGAAAAATGCAATCATACAATAACATTTCACCTTGTATGAAAAAATGTTATTTATTTAAAGAAAGAACAATAAACAAATGAAATCTCATTCAACCAACCCTTTGCTTGTTTTCAATCATTTCAATTTCTTGATTACATCATTGACCCATTTCAAGCGGCGGAACTAAATATAGTTCGTTCCAAATGCAAATGAATGTGCCTGAAGCGAGAGCAAGTGGGCGAGGGTTGCGCCTCTCTTCACTGCACAGCTTAACCATTTAACGTCCACATTTTATACTCATGTTACCGTTATCACAATCACCATCATTGAACTGGCCCCAGCATCAGATATTCATCAATTTCAGGATGAGGAAGGAACTGCCACTCAACAGTGCAGTCCAAAAAACACTGCAGGAAACTAATTTTAGAAGAAATACAATGTATTGAGGCTGTTTTTGAAGAAGGACCGTACAGCCCAATTGGGCTTTATAGGGTTAAGGGTGGTATATGAAGTTCTGAACTGAAAGTTCAGTAGGCCACATTATTTTGGAGGGGAATAATTTTTTGTATTTTTATGAACTATCTTTGGTCAGTTCAGTGCTGTAATTTTTTACCAATTACCGCTAATAAATTGAACTTCTGTCATATTTCATAAACTGCTTTCAATACTCTTGCTTCTATGGGCAGGGTGATTCTTCATTCCCTATCTTGGATAGTAAATGTTGCCTTCCACCTTCCTTACCTTGTTGTGATTAGATAAGGTACTCCATCTCATGATTTAACACTTTGACTGTAGCAGGTGTTACTGAATTTTAATATTCGATTGAAATTCAAAGCCAATTGTAGTAAGCGATGCTGAAGATACTAAACATTAACTGGATCATATTTTATTATTAAGTATTTTTGAAAATTGAGTTTATGACTACTGGTTGGTCAGCAGCAAAATGAAAACTCACTCAGTGACCAAATATGGCTCACGTTGCAGTCAAAGTGTTAATCTACTCACTACTAAGAACAATTTCATTTTAAATTTGGTAGTGTAATCAAGAAACTATTAAATGGCTGGTACGTTCAAAATATTTAATTAATTTTTATGTTTGGGCCAAAGACTGACTCGCTGCTAAAATATTGCCCAAGCAAAAAAAGTTCAAAATCCTTGCTTAGGATGTAGAAATAAAGTCCAGTGGCTTTAAAGATTCTCTTCAGTGCACCTTGGGACCAACTACTGTTTGGAGACCTATAGAATTTTTTTCGCTTCAGTTTGGGCAGTATGCTGAGAGTATCTGCTCTCTTTGGGCAGACGTTCTCTGTTGCAACAATAAATACTCACCAAAAAATCTGCAACAGTTGTTTGCAGGAAATTATTGGGTGTTCAGACTTGTACTTATGTTGCTTATATGCACATCATATATCTCACTTCCTCTGAGATGAGGCCTGGATGCCCATCTCCTACTTTTTAAGTGGCTTTGTTTTCGATTCATGAGTCTCATTTGTAGGGAAACTTGTAGCATCCATGTTGGTATGTATTTTCACTGATGTTGCAAGCTGTGTTAGCAAGACACTGCAGCTTTCAACTTTTGTGTAGGAATTTGAACCTAAGCGTTGCAGGTTCTGCGAGTTTTCACCTAGCATAAATGAATAAAAGAACACCTTGAACTAATAATTAGATTGAAAGCAATAGTTCTGCAGTGAAAATTTTTTTGCTCATGATGGGGCATTTTTTCTTTGAAGTTCTATTACCTTTTCTTCTTGTCAATAGCAGCATTCAATGATGAAATGGTGAATAAATTCAATTTAAATAACTCTGGTTAAGAGTTCAGGTGTTACCTATTTATGATCTATTGGAGTTGTATCAATAATGGAAACATATATCTGAGCTCCCGGTAATTTTTCTGCATTCGATTTTTTGTAGTTAACATACCCAATGGTGAAAATCCTTCAATAACAATGGTCAAGGATGAAGTGCCTGATGATGAGCTGGAGGGCATCACAGTGAAGGTGGAGCCAATTGGCTGGCGTCAGGAACCTCAGGTGCGTCACTTGGTTGCCTGCTCCTCTCTGGAATGCTTTAATTCAAATTCATTTGATCTTCATATTGTTGTCGTTCATATCTTGAAATTTTTCTTCTGCTCCAATGTATTTATATTTTCTTTTCATGTCCAGTTGTGTGTGTTTTATTGTTGCTACTACAATTTTTGTTGCCCCATAAATGTTCACCATTAAAATTGATAAAACCCTTGAGTGAATTTGGTCTTAATTAATTTTATACCAACTAAAAAAGAATATAAAAAGTGGATGCCCCCGTATGCTGTTTCCCCTTTCGGCTTTGTTCCCGACCTAAAATTTCAATTTATATTTTGAATAAGTTTTTAGCAATGTAGAGAGAAAAATTGAAGGAAAATAACATCTGAAAAGAAAATGTCCCACTACAGTAAATTTCGTCTGCTGTAGTGGCACTTTCTAATGTAGGAGCTCACGAGAAGGATGTGTTGATAGATCAATCCCTGGACCTGGCCTTGGTGAACCTTTGAGCTTTAGTGAAACACAGTGGCTCCCTGATAGGCCTTATGTGTTTGAACCAATATTTTGCTACTGAATATTGATTCTCCTCTCTTTTTATTTACAAAATTTTTTTTTAATCCGAATTCTTACCGGTAATTATTCTTGCATAAATGTCATGAAAGAATGTAGAGGTAAAAATAACCCACAATTTTTGACTGTTTAATGGGTTACAGTGAAGAAAAAATTAATTTTTTGTTTGTGTGATAAAGTTATTTGTTGGTGAGGGTACAAGTTTCTTGAGCTGTTGCTAGTTATTTCAACTGTGTTTCCATTTACGAAGCTCTAATGTGTTGTTGTGTTGTTTGTCATATGAAATGGTCTTCTTTATTCTGGATTTCTGGTTCGGAAGAATTATTCCCCTTCAAACACTTATTGTTTGACCTTTGACGATGTAGTTGTGAGATTATGAAAAGATCATGTACAAAATGATATTTTCTTTATTGAGTCCTCCTCAGGGAATAACATAACAGCACCTTGGGAATTAGCATTCTCAGGATAAAAATGAAAGACCCTAAGCTGAAGTTTTAGGCCCGTTTAGTTCATTTATTCTGCCCTGTGTGCTTCACATTCTGGGCGTACATATTATTTTTGTTCTCAGCTTCTATTCTGCTTCATTTATTGTCTTTATATTTTACTGTTCCGATGTGCGGGCGCGTGGACACATCTTATTCATGGTTTCTTTTCCTTCCTCTTTCCAGATTGCTTTTGTTGCGGTTAAGAATGCTTGAAATATCTTGCAATCTAATTTTATATATAGTAAAGCTGAAAAGCATTCAGTTGTCATTTTACGTAAATGTTTTTTGAGAAACTACAATTCATATACATTAGTCCTGAATTTCATTTTTTACTGGTGAATTGCTGCATTATGTTGCTGACTCTCAAGTAGAAAGAAAATCTTTGTCAAAAATGTGGTTGTGCGTGATTTGCGCTTGGGTAACTGAGGGACTACCCATGATCTTCATGGGAGAATAATTGATCAGCATAGAGATTTTGTCCTCTGAAAGTACTGCACTCAACTACTTGAGAACATGCTGTCCTATGGCCTGTTACTTAGTACTGTTTAACTAATGCTGTGGGGCAGAATATTTTTTAGAAGGTAAATTTGATCTCACATTTGTATATCAGCATTAAGTGCATCGAGTTGGAAAGGTAGGCTATAATTTTTAAAAGCATCTTATGGTTATGGCCAGTCCGGGGATATAAACGTAGAAATTGTAAAGCATGAAGCGTTTGTTTCCAGCGGTCCACTCAAAGGGGAGGAGAAGGGAAGACTGATCCCTTAATTTATAAACAGCACTTTCTTCTTGCGCAATAGAATTTTGAGTTTTAGAATCTTGTTGTTCATTTTGAGATTAAACCTTAAAATCAGTCAATTTACTCCATACTCGATGGTGCCTTCCTCTCTTTGTATCGCATTTGTTGCTGCGGGTAGAGGGACTAAAACTAACGACTAATCAATTCTGATCCTATCTCAATTTCGTTTGGTCTTGATAGCTTTGATTAGTTGCACCGCGTTCGCAAAATAAACTCCCCGGGTTACAAAAGCAGTGCATCAGGGTGTGGTAGTGATACTATGTTGTAGAGAAATGATATCCATCGCGATTAATTCGAATTTTCCCTGCTCGAAAGACCATGGATGATTTGGACCGAGACATTCACAACCTGCAGATGCTTCTACAAGCCAAGCAGCAAGAACGATCTCTGAAAAAGGTTTGTTTCCAGTTTCATGAGTTGAAAATTTGTCAAGTCTAGGACAAAACATACTGCCATCTTAGTTTATCAAGAAGACCTTTTAGAACTTGCAGCCCCAGGTTAATCAACCCTTTACCAAAGTTGGTGTAGCAAAAATTTGAAGAATTATTACGTTGTTACACGTAACATATAGACTCTCGTATACTTACTTGGTTTACTTGGTTTAGATTCGGCACATCTCCGTCCATGGGAATTAGCGCCCTCACTCCGTCAGTTGCGTCTTCAGATTTTACTCAGCAGGTGAGTGTCTTGAAGGAATTTGATGACCAAGTTTGGCACAAAAGATGGGGAGAGTAGAGAGGCTAGGCTGAACGGCTGGGACTTGGCATGGCATGCTCTTCTCAGTGGGACACGGAATGGTTCATGAGCTGGGCAGACTATGAAGATGTGCTCCAGAGTGATGACAGTTTGACAGTTGGAACAATGAGGACGAGGAGAGTTATTGAAGAAGTGTCCATGGGTTAGGTAACATGTCTGCAGTCGGAGGCGTGTGAAGATGGTTTGATTGGAACGGGTGAGGTTTGAGGGGATTGATGGGCCTAAGTGAGGTTTGAAGTTGGTTATGTAGTGAGGCTGAGCAGACCACCTTCTCTGCCAGGCCTGGTCATAGTGTTTTATGATTTTGCTCTTGAGTTCATATTTACTCGGTGGGAGATCTACCATGGTTGTCAGGTCATTTGATTCTCGTGCTAGTCTATCTGCAGCTTCATTGCCAGCAATGCCAACATGGCTGGGGAGCCATTCTATGATAATTTTATTTGAGCTGGTGGAACAAACAGTATTTACTATCCAGGTGAGCAAGTAATGGTTAGGAGGGTTGCCAGAGTTCAGTGCAGAGATGCAGCCGAGAGAGTCTGTAAAAATTACAAAAGAGCCTGGCAGCACTGATATATATCTGCAAGCGATGTAGATTGCATACAGCTCTGCTGTGTATATCGTAGATTGAAGTGGGAGTTTTGCTTTTATGTTGAAGTTTGATGAGTATACTCCACAAGCAGTGCTGTCACCCATAGTTGAGCCATCTGTGAACACCTGAGTTCTTTGTAGGTATAAGCAAGTAGTTATGTCCTTAAAAATCTGTTGCCAGTGGATGTCGGTCAGAGCTGACTTAGGGAACACTGATAAAGAAGAGCCGGTATGAATTCTGGGTGGGAGATATCGTGCTGTCATGGGGACTGTTGCTACGGATGAAAATTCCAGGCCGAGGTCATTGAATTCAAAAAAGGCTCGTCCAGCAAAAGGGAGAGGAAAAGGCAAATTATCGTATAAGGCAAATGGATAGTAGCTAAGGAGAAGATTTCGAACTGGATGTCTAGGGATGCTAAGCACTCTTGAGCAGTAAGAAGCAAGTAATAATTTTCGGCGAATATGCAGAGGACACAAGCTAGCTTCAGCCTCCAGTTTGGCTGTGGGTGTGCACCGGAGAGCACCTAGCATTATGCGAGCGCCAGCAAATTGAATACGGTCCAGTTTTATCAAATGTGATGGGGCAGCTGTGGAGTAAAGAAAGGAGGCATAGTCTAGTTTTGATCGGATAAGCGATATATAGAGGAGGCGAAGGGTTGAGTAGTCAGCACCCCAACCACGGGAAGCAACAACAGTCATTAAGCGAAGGTCTGATTGACAGCGAGTTACCAAGTTGGATATATGGCGGCTCCATGTTAGATGTTGATCAAAGATGAGTCCTAAGAAGCGTACCGAGTTGACAAAATTGATGGGTGTGTGAGTAAGTGTTAGCGGGTCTATGTTGTTTGGTCTGTGCCTGGTAAAAATGACACAAGAAGTTTTGCTTGCAGAGATTTCCAATCCCCATTTGTGGCTCCAGTTTTCTATTTGTATAAGGGAGTTTTGCATGAGGGTCAGGGCTTCATTGAGGTTTTCATGTTTGATTCAGAGGGCTGCATCATCTGCATAAAGGGAATGTTGCATGTTGGTTGGGAGGAAAGTAAGCAAGTCATTTATGAAGATAGTGAAAATTGTAGGACTAATGACCGAGCCTTGGGGGACTCCTGAATAGATGGGGAAGGACCTTGATTGAGCGTTGTTTACCCTTACTTTTATAGTACGAAGCTTAATGAAATTTGATATGAAGGTGGCTATGTTGCCACGTAGACCTATTTTTTTCAGTTTAAGGAGTATGCCGTGGTGCCATACGGTATCAAATGCTTTATTTATATCCAAGAAGACTGCTACGCAGTATCCATTACTGAAAAAAGACTCTCGAATGGTGTTTTTGAGTCTGCTGAGTGCATCTATTGTGCTGTGTGAGTTTCTGAAGCCGCTCTGTGAAGGATCAAAAAAGCTGCAGCGTTCAAGTATGGCCTGTAGTCTATAGTTTATCATTTTTCCCATCATTTTGCATAAACAGTTTGTAAGTGCTATTGGGCGATATGAATTTGTATACGTAGAGGGCTTAGTCGGCTTGAGGATAGGAACAATAATGGATTCTCTCCACTGGTGAGGGAAGCCATTTAAGAAAAGGAAGTTGTAGAAACTTAAGAGTGTTTCCAGTTGTTTGTTGGTGAAGTGCTGCAGGAATGCGAATGGGATTGTGTCAGCTCCAGGAGAATGTGAAGTAGATGATTTTAAGGCGTGCTTGAGTTCGTGGGATTCAAACGGCTGGTTGTACCATGGGGTGTTATGGTGAGGAAATTGAGGAGGGTCAATAGCAATTGTGTTTTGGCGTCTAGTGAATATAGGATCATTAGAGGTCGAGTCACTTTGTTGTGAGAAGTGATGGACCAGTTCATTTGCTACTTTGTGCTGGTCTGCTATTATAATGTTGTCTTTTTTCAACACTATTGTTTTATGCATGTGGTGACTGGCGATGGCTTTAACTTTTTTCCATATAGTTG
Organism: Morinoia aosen; assembly: GCA_030386875.1. Lineage (NCBI taxonomy): Eukaryota > Metazoa > Arthropoda > Malacostraca > Amphipoda > Talitridae > Morinoia > Morinoia aosen. Next base: position 40,356,749 of record CM059580.1, read on the forward strand.
AGTTGCTTGTCTTGTTGTTCAGGCTGGAGAGAAATGTTTCCCAGCTAGACTTACGTGCTTCTTTAACTGCATGTTTGAACTTGGCTTGGGCTTTTTTGTATGCAATCCATAACTCCTGATTGCCTCTGTGGTTTTTGTAGTGAGAGAGTGCTCTATTTTTTTCCCTGTGAGTTTTAGTGCACTTTTGATTCCACCAGCAGAGAGCTCTATTGGTGGGCTTAGGTTTGGTTTTGGATATGTGTTGGTTGGCTGATTTTAATATGGCATGAGTTATTGCTCCACAAGCTTGAGTTGGTGAGAGGAACATAGTGGGCAACTTTAAGCAAGCTTGAAATTGAGACCAGTTGGCTGACTGCAGATGCCACCGCTGCAGGGAGTCAGTGACAAGAGGTTGGAGAGTGGCTATTATTAGAGGAAAGTGGTCACTAGTGCAGGGGTTTGAGTATGGTTGCCAGGAAAATAAGGGAGCAATATTAGAAGAAATTATTGTCAGGTCAATATGACTATATGAGCCCCTCGAAGACAGGAAAGTGGGCTCAGAATTATTTAATATAAAGAGGTCGTTGTGCATGACCCATTGCTGAATGAGGGTGCCACGACTATCTTCTGAAGGTGAGCCCCAGCTAGGATGATGGGCATTAGAATCCATGCAGATAATAAAAGGCGGAGGTAGTTGTGAATAGAGGAGTGGAAGTTCAGAAATCAGTACTGAATTAGGAAGGTTAGGAGGAATGTACAATGAGCAGATAGAGACTGTGAATTGGGAAAGAGAGACTCTGCTTGCGCAGGCTTCTAGGGAGCACTTTATGGGTAGGATAACATGAGGAATAGAGTTTTTTACCAGTACTGCAGTGCCCCCTCCACTGCCACACACCCTCTCGTAACTGGCAATAGGTTGGCTGAAGGCTGTCAAACTGATTGTGTTGGATTTTGCCATTGTTTCCTGTAGACAGAGTATGCTAGGCTGAACCTCTGTTACAAGTTGCTGCAGGTGGGGCCGGCGTGAAAAGAATGATCTAACATTCCACTGAATAATACTAAAGTTTAACATGAATTTGTGATAGAAGAGAGGCCTAGATTGTTTAGAGATTCATTGACTACTGTATCAGCTTTAAGAATTTGCCCCAGTTCAGTGATACTTTGTATTTTTTCTGACAAGTTGGTAGCCATGAAGAGTTTAATGATGATAGGTAGAACTTTTACTATGAGTTGAGCTAATTCAGCTGAGAATGAGGTTGAGGGTAGATTACAAGTTGGCTGGTAATGGTTATTTAAACTATTTGATGGGTTATTCTGATTGGAGGAGTTTTCAGGACAAGTGGTGTTGCTCGGATGAGATGAGTGAGTATACGTGTAATGGGAATTCACTTTAGGAGTTGATGATTGGTTACTGGGAGTAGCCTGTGAGGAGTGCTGTTGTTGAGCTGGGGTTATTCGAGATGAGTAGGAGCGCACAGTTGATGATTGTGATGGCAGGGTATTGGGGGTTTCAACTTCTTCTGTCACGAGCTGAGTAAGAGATGGAAAGACACTAGTTGAGTAGATATTAGGAGTGATTTCATTTTGAGTGTTTTTTCCTGGAAGGTGATGAGGTTGAGAATTAGTTTGCAGTCTAGGAGGTTGAGGATTTAGCTTTCTAGTAGTTATTATAGTTTGCTTTGGATTAGGATTCACACTTATTTCGACTCTGGCTCTTTTTCTGGCCTCTGCAAAGGTAAGGCTAGAGATGTGACTCAAAAAAAACCATGCCGTTTTTTTTTTAAAAAACACGTTTTTTTTACAAAAAAAACCGTGGCCAAAAAAAACGTGGATATTTTGGTTTTTTTTTAATATCTTGTCTGAAAATAACTCGGCAAGAAAAAGAACCACATTACATTGTTTGTTTTCATGTCAAATTACAAAATAAAACAGCATACTTCTTAATTGATGGTTTTCTATGGTTTTATGAACTTTTTAATTTTCTGCGGTTTCATGCTTTGATATTTCATTTATTTTACAATACATATGAATGACCTTAAACTCCCAAAATGGTGTGTTATAATAACATATCTTTACTTATGGTTATTGATAGAGATGTGACTACAAAACCATGCTGTTTTTTTTAAAAAAACATGTTATTTATACAAAAATTATGACTAAAAAACATGGAAATTAATATATTTGTGACCTTAAAAATCCAATGCTGTTTTTTTAAACATTGTTTTTTAACAGAAAAATCTTGACTAAAAAAACATGGCTATTATATTTTATTGGACCAAAAAAGTTTTTTATAAACATTTAAAAAAAATCATGTCTAAAAAAACACAGATGTAAATATCAGGAAAGTTAGTTTTCTTTAATCGAATTGTCTTTAGAAACTTATAAACAAAGAATGCTGTTAATAGTGAAATCATGTTTATTAGAACTGTACTAGGTCTTAGAATAAAATATCTACATAGAATCTATTCACTCCATGAAACCTTTCGGAGACCAGCTCCATCCTCAGTCATTCTGTAAAATTTGGTGAAATGGACAATGAATTTTCACTGTTCCTTTGAAAAACATTTGACTGAATGACTTACTGATTCTTAGTGGATATTTTATTCTAAGACCTGGTATGGCTCTAATGGATATTAAAATATCTTATGTGACCAAAAAATCCATGCTGTTTTTTGAATGTTTTTGTTACAAAAAAGTCATGACTAAAAAACACGGATATTAATATACTTTATTTTATCATAAACAACCATGCTGTATTTTTTAAAATAAACATCTTTTTTACAGAAATTTCATGATTATAAAATGAGGATATTAATACATTTTAAGTGCCAAAAAAAACATGCTGTTTTTTTTAAATCATGTTTTCTTAACCAAAAAAAATCATGACTAAAAAACATGGATATTAATGACTTTTGGTGAAAAAAACATGGTTTTTAAAATGTCATGTTTTGTTTGGTCAGATAAAATATAATAACACTCATGTTTTTTGTAAAAAATCTTTTTTTCAGAAAACATGGTTTTGTGGTCACATAAAATAAATTAATATCCATGTTTTTTTTACAGATTGGATTAGTCATTAGTTTTAGCCTCCCTACCCAGCAACAAATGCAATCCAAAGAGAAGAAGGAAGATTATGAAACAAGATCAAAGTTGAAGAAGACAGTAGTAGGTGCTGAAAAACCGGACAGCAGTGAACCGAAATAAAGGTGGTCCTTAACATCACAAAAACATTTCATTTCAACAAAAAGAAGGCCTACCTAACTCTCAGCTTGGGCCCTTACATTGTCCCCCTGGGAGCGCTAGTTCTCATAGATACAATAATTGTATCCCCGAGGGGTGTTTTTTTTACAAAGAATTCGTGACCAAAAAATGAATAACATTATCTTTTTAATAAAAAAAACATGTTAAAAAAAACAGTGATTTTTCGGTAACATAAAATATTTTAATATCCATGATTTAAGCCACAATTTTTTAAGAAAAATACATATAATAAAACAGCATGGTTTTTTGGTCGCATAGAAAATATTCATATCCAGGTTTTCTTATACATCTTTGTTTGTAAAAAACCATATTTTTTAAAAAACAGCATGGGGTTTTTTAGGTCTCATAAATATATTCATGTTTTTTTAGTCATGATTTTTTAGTACAAAAACATTTTTTTGGTCTCAAATATATTATTCATGATTTTTCAGTCATGATTTTTTAGTAAAAAAACATGTTTTTTTTTAAACTGCATGGGGCTTTTTAGGTCACATAAAATATATTGTTTTTTAGTCATGATTCTTTTTAAAAAAAACAGCATGGTTATATTTGGCATTAGAGAATATATTAATATTCATTTTTATTAGTCAGAATTTGGTCAATGTGAAGTTTAATGCGATCATGGAAATTAATAATTATATTCCAAACAATCACTAAAGGAACCCATTCAAGAACTTTTCACAAGAACGAAATTCTGCTCGCCGATGCTTTATTTTTGAATCATTGAACTTTGAAGTTGGACTTCCCGAGCCAAAGGAAGCGAGCGTAATTTAATTAAAAACGGAAGCTAACCCCCTATTACAAACGTAAAGAGGTTGGGTCGTGAGGGGGAGGCACAGTTCTTCAATGAAAATTATAAATAAAGCTTCTAACTCACCCATTAGGGTGACGACCGCAATCTTGTTTACATCGGGTCTAAGATGGCGACCACCATGGGCTCCGCCATCTTGGACCCGATGTCAACAAGATTGCGGTCGTCACCCTAATGGGTGAGTTAGAAGCTTTATTTACAATTTTTACTAGAAGAACTGTGCCTCCCCCTCACAACCCAACCTCTTTACGTTTGTAATAGCTTCCGGTATTAATTAAATTCCGTTTGACGCGGTCGCTTCCTTTGGCGCAAAGGCCAACTTCAAAGTTCAATTATTCGAAAATAACGCATCAGCGAGCAGAATGTCATTCGTGTAAAACGTTCTTAAATGGGTTCCTTTAGTGATTCCTGGGATCGCTAATTATTATTTTCTGATTGCATTAAACTTCACATTGACCCAGAATTTTTTGTAAAAAAACATGTTTTTAAAAAAAAAGCATATTTTTTTGGTCACCTTAAATATATTAATATCTATGGTTTCAAGTCATTGTTTTGTAATGAAAACATGAAAAAGAAACCATACAGTAAAAGTGGTGGCAGATAACCCACAATTACCTAGAGTCTAAGAGGTACAGCAGGAGCCACAGAACTTATATTGATGGAGTCAAAATTCAGAGCTTATTATGGTAAATCTGAAGAATTTGTCAGTTATTGATTTTCCACTTTTTGGTGCCTGAACCTAATTAATTGAATCAAAATAAACAAGTTTTCTTCTACGCACCTTCCGTCTCAAATGAGTATTTTACGATTTATAGCGATAAGTTTAGTTTCGTCTTTGATGACGAATGCGCTCGAATTAACAGCTACTCATCGATTCAAATTTTTGTTGCTTGAATCATGGTAAAAACATCGAAATAAACAACTTTTCTTCTATACACTTTTCTCGTCAAAAGAGTATTTAACGAGGTATAGCGGTAGGTTTGGTTTCGTCTTTGATGACGATCGCGCTGGAAGCGAGTGCGCATTGCAGTGTTGCTGTCCGACGTGCTCCTTGAATTACTTGCCGCTTCAAACACAGGAGTTGCGGTAAGTCATTTACCGCTATAACTAATAAAATACTCATTTGAGACGGAAAGTGCATAGAAGAAAACTTGTTTATTTCGATCTAATTAACTATGCTTAGGTTAGGCATCAAAATTTACAAAATCGATAACTGACATATCCTTCAGATTTACCCTTAATATCTCTGCAAAGTCTGATTTTTTTGGTCACATAAAAATAAAATCAGGCATAGTAGAGATAGTAAGCTCTGAATTTTGACTCCATTAATATAAGTTCTGTGGCTCCTGCTGTTCCTCTTAGACGCCTCTAGGTAAATGTGGGTTATCTGCCACCAGCCCACCACTTTTACTGTATGGTTTCTTTTTGATGTTTTTATAACAATGAAATGACTAAAAAACATGGATATTAATATATTTCAGGTGTCCAAAAAAAAACCCAGACATATGCTTAACAAAATTTAGGTGTGCAAAAAAAAAACCAAAAAAAACAAAAAAAACACATAAAAAACACGTTTTTTTTGCAAAAAAAACCGCAATCAAATAAAACCGTTTTTTTTTGCATCACTAGGTAAGGCCCTCATCAGCAGTCAGGTGACATGCATGATTTTCTGCCATGTACGCAATGCAGTTGCGTGATGTTGCAGAGTGAGGACCCTTGCAGTTTACACACAAAGGTGGAGATCCAGATGATGGGCAGGTTTCAGAGAGATGGCCACTTTGAGAGCAGTGGCTGCAAACAGGGGACTTGCGGGGCAATCCCTAAAGTACGGAACGATGGAACGCCCGGAACGGAACGTTCCGTGGAACTGATATTACTGGCCCTAAAATCCGGAACGTTCCGCCCGGAACGTTCCGTTCCGTAGTGCCCGGAACGTTCCGTTCCGTAGTGCCCGGAACGTTCCGTTCCGTAGCGCCCGGAACAACTCTTACTAACCTAGCTTCGAATTATCGTGATGATGGAACACGCGGAAGCAGTTCGACCCAGTAAACAATAATGAAACCCTACAAAAATTGAGCTCTATAAACACCACACGAACATTTCTTCCCAGGAGCCTATTATGGTTCCGTAGTGCTCGGAACGATCCGTTCCGTGGTGCTCGGAACGTTCCGTTCCGTGGTGCCCGGAACGTTCCGTTCCGTACTGCCCGGAACGTTCCGTTCCGTATTGAACGGAACGTTCCGTTCCGTAGCGCCCGGAACAACTCTTACTAACCTATCTTCGAATTATCGTGATGATGGAACACGCGGAAGCAGTTTGACCCAGTAAACAATAATGAAACCCTACAAAAATTGAGCTCTATAAACACCACACGAACATTTCTTCCCAGGAGCCTATTATGGTTCCGTAGTGCTCGGAACGATCCGTTCCGTGGTGCTCGGAACGTTCCGTTCCGTGGTGCCCGGAACGTTCCGTTCCGTACTGCCCGGAACGTTCCGTTCCGTATTGAACGGAACGTTCCGTAGTGCCCGGAACGTTCCGTTCCGTAGTGCCCGGAACGTTCCGTTCCGTAGTGCCCGGAACGTTCCGTTCCGTAGTGCCCGGAACGTTCCGTTACGTGGTACTCGGAACGTTCCGTTCCGTGGTGCCCGGAACGTTCCGTTCCGTAGTGCCCGGAACGTTCCGTAGTGCCCGGAACGTTCCGTTCCGTAGTGCCCGGAACGTTCCGTTCCGTAGTGCCCGGAACGTTCCGTTCCGTAATGCCCGGAACGTTCCGTTCCGTAGTGCCCGGAACGTTCCGTTCCGTAGTGCCCGGAATGTTCCGTTCAGTAGTGCCCGGAACGTTCCGTTCCGTAGTGCCCGGAACGTTCCGTTCCGTAGTGCCCGGAACGTTCCGTTCCGTAGTGCCCGGAAACGAACCGTTCCGGAGCACTCGGAACAAATCGTTTTGCAACACTCGGAAGTAAGTAAACTCATTTAACGACAGCTTCTGTCCAAGACTATTTAGCTGTCGCTTTGGCATTTTTCTGAAGTTACAAAACATTATAAATCTTGAGGGATAGTTGAATTGTATGCATCGGGGTCCTGAATTCCGTCAATGCTTTCCGGATATAGTTTAATTGACGAGGTTCTGTGTCGATACCGCCGTGCGGTCGACGTAAGGGTTCGTGGAAAAAGGAGCTGTCTTCTGTGCAGCTACCTTTTTCTGGGGGTGTTAGCTTTTCCGCGCAGCTGCCCTTCCTGAGGCTCGTGTGGGTACCACCTACGCCGTAATTAGTCCGCTAGGGCAACAGAAGTAAATTCTGTTTATGCCGAACAACGGCGGTACCGCGGGAGTGAGGTTTGTGTGGATACCACCTACGCCGCAATTAGTCCGCTAGGGCAACAGAAGTAAATTCTGTTTATGCTGAACTACGGCGGTACCGCGAGAGTGAGGTTTGTGTGGGTACTGCCTACGCAGTAATTAGTCCGCTAGGGCAACAGAAGTAAATTCTGCTGATACCGAACTACGGTGGTACCGCGAGAGTGAGGTTTGTGTGGGTACCGCGTACGCCGTAATTAGTCCGCTAGGGAAACAGAAGTAAATTCTGTTTATGCCGAAGTACGGCGGTACTGCGAGAGTGAGGTTTGTGCGGGTACCGCCTACGCAGTATTAAGTCCGCTAGGGCAACAGAAGTAAATTTTGTTTATACTGAACTACGGCGGTACCGCGAGAGTTAGGTTTGTGTGGGTACTGCCTACGCCGTAATTAGTCCGCTAGGGCAAAAGTAAATTCTGTTTATGCCGAACTACGGCGGTACCGCGAGAGTGAGGTTTGTGTGGGTACCGCCTACGCCGTAATTAATCCGCTAGGGAAACAGAAGTAAATTCTGTTTATGCCGAACTACGGCGGTACCGCGAGAGTGAGGTTTGTGTGGGTACCGCCTACGCCGTAATTAGTCCCCTAGGGAAACTTAAGTAAATTCTGTTTATGCCGGAACTACTGCGGTACCACGAGAGTGAGGTTTGTGTGGGTACCGCCTACGCAGTAATTTGTCCGCTAGGGCAACAGAAGTAAATTCTGTTTATGCCGAACTACGGCGGTACCGCGAGAGTGGGGTTTATGTGGGTACCGCCTACGCCGTAATTAGTCCGCTAGGGCAACAGAAGTAAATTCTGTTTATGCCAAACTACGGCGGTACCGCGAGAGTGAGGTTTGTGTGGGTACCACCTACGCCGTAATTAGTCCGCTAGGGCAACAGAAGTAAATTCTGTTGATGCCGAACTACGGCGGTACCGCGAGAGTGAGGTTTATGTGGGTACCGCCTACGCCGTAATTAGTCCGCTAGGGCAACAGAAGTAAATTATTTTTATGCCAAACTACGGCGGTACCGCGGGAGTGAGGTTTGTGTGGGTACCACCTACGCCGTAATTAATCCGCTAGGGAAACAGAAGTAAATGCTGCTTATGCCGAACTACGGCGGTACCGCGCGAGTGAGGTTCGTGTGGGTACCGCCTACGCCGTTATTAGTCCGCTAGGACAACAGAAATAAATTATGTTTGTGCCGAACTACGGCGGTACCGCGAGAGTGAGGTTTGTGTCGGTACCGCCAACGCCGTAATTAATCCGCTAGGGCAACAGAAGAAATTCTTTTTTCCAGAACTACGGAGGTACCGTTAGGAAGACGAGCAACTGTCTGCGCCGTAATCAGTCCGTTAGAGCTCTTTAGAAAATTCCATGATTCGCGGAATTCCGACTTCGTCTACCTTTTCGATAAACTGTGCGGATTAATTTCCCCTCCTGAGAAGGTTCCTTTAGCCCCTTTATTAGCGAGGTGTTGAATTAGGCTAAAGCCTGTACCATGAAGGAGTAAGGAAGACTTTCGACTTCAGGATGTGAAGTTTTTCTTAAAGAATCTCTTTGTAGTGTCTCTGACATACACAGATACATTTCAGCAAGAAGAGTGATTTATATCCTTTTGCAAAATTAGTGAGTACAAACATGAGCTACCTCATAACATGGTACAACATGCAAAATTACATTTAAAATATTAGTGTTATTTCAGCTAGGAAATCAAAATAATATAGAAATATTAAAATACAATACAAATTACACTTCATGGCTAACTAAGGTAAATGCACAGACGCGCCATCGGGGTAGGGAAACAGATCTGGGCCCCGTACAGGAAACTGAACACATAAAGAAAGAAAAGAAAAGAAAGAAAAACATTTTATTTCCAATAAAGTACAAACATGAAATGTCGATACATTGGTTTTTAAAACACCTTAACATTAACATCCTTAAATGATTATAACACATTGGTATCGTAATACCCGTGTAAAATGTTGAAACGAAATGATTGATAGAAAAGTACAACAAAATTGAGTTCCTTTCCTTGCCTAATCTGATTTTGAACTTAGAGAGCACAATCCTCGCAACGCTCATTTGAAAAACACTTTCATTAGTACGTACAAGTATTGAAAAATGAAAGCGAAAAATGCATTCAAATACCTTAGCATAGAAACCCTTAATTGCTATTTATACAAGGTTATCGTAATACCCATGTTAAGTGTTGGAACATATGATTTAGATCCTTAATTGCTATTCATACATGATTTGCTATTGCAATTGCTATTCATACATGCTATTCATACACATAAAGAAAATACTTAAGATTATGTGTAACTAACACAAACTGGACTCGATACCACCTGCTGCCTCACATTCTGCAAGTAGTTTGAGGTCATTACACTGACATAACACTTTAGGGATTGCCATCGTTTCAGAGCACCCGGAACACCTGGAACAGAGTTCCAGGTTTTCCGGAGCATTCTGAATGATCCGTTCCGTAGTACTCGGAGCGAACCGTTCCGTAATACTCGGAACGACCCGTTCCGGAGCACTCGGAACAAACAGTTCCCGAATACTTGGAGCAAATTGTTCCAGAGCTCTCGGAATGAATCGTGCGGGAGTACTTAGGACAAACAGTTGTGGAACACTCCAAATAAACAGTTCTGGAACACATGAAACGAATCGTTCCAGTGCACTCGGAATGAACCGTTCCGGGACACTTGGAACGAATCGTTCCCAAGCAATCGGATGTAACCCCTCCGGAGCACTCGGAACAGTTCCGAAACAATTGGAACGAACAGTTTCATAGCACTCAGAGCAAACAGTTACGAAACACAGAGAACAAATTGTTCCGGAACAGTCAAAACCAACAATTTCGGAACACATGGAACGAATCGTTCTGGAACACTCCTAACAAATAGTTCCAGAACTCATGGAGCAAATTGTTCCGGAGTACCTGGGAAAACCCGTTTCGGGAACCTTGAAACGAATCTTTTTAGAGCATTCAGAACAAACTGTTCCGGAATACCCAGGAATAATCGCTCCGCAATTGACGGAACAACTGCTTTGTTATCGACGGAATATAGGCCAACTGTTTCAGAATAGAAAAAACCAACCGTTCCGGAATAGACACAACAAACCGTTCCGGAATAGACGAAACAAACCGCTCTGGAATAGACGGAACGAACCATTCTTGAACACCTAGAACATAATGTTCCAGAATAAACGGAACAGATGGTTCTGATTAAACAGAACAAACCGTTTTAGAATGCACGTAACAAACCTTTCTGGAACACATAGAGCAAACTGTTCCGGAACCCTCGAAAACTGCTCTACATCAGAACCAAACGCTCCGGAGTACTCGGAACCACCGAACAACGCCGTTCCAGATCCGGAACACGCCGCACCCGGAACAAAATGCTAAAACATTGAACATTGAAGTTTCTTCCATTTCTGTCCTACACAATGAAACACACCGCCAGGATTCAAACCTTCGACACCTTCACAGAAGAGCGGGTTATTTAACCACTCGGCTACGACGAGCACGTAGCAGAACACGTAGAACACGATACTGTCGCGGAATGGTGCATCGAAACGGTGGGTCGAAATGATGGAACGCAGCTTGAGCACGGAAATAGTTTTCAGGGCTTGAAAGGTGTGTGTGGAACGAGTGAAACACGTGTTTCGGGAATTCTGGAACACTTAAAGTAACAAATTTATTCAGAGCCCGCGAAACACATTGCATTAAAGCACTCATAACCAACTCTTCTGCAACACACAGCACAATCTGCTTCCGAGTCCTGAGAACACGAAGCGGAAGAACTTGAATCGTGTCTTACGCAATGGAAAAACGGCAAATTTGCATCTGGCAGAAACGCATCCGGAACAACCGATCTGGTGAGCCCGGAACACAACACTAAAGACGTGGAACAACGAAACTTTTTCATTCATGCCCGAGACGAAGGAACTTGAGCAGCAAAATTTGAGTAGAGGGATAAACTATGAATGATATCGTGGAACGAAAGAAACACTTGTTCCTAATCGCTCGGAAAATTTCTGGAACACACTTTTTTGTAGCAGTTGTGTTGTGTGTTCGGTTACGAATTCACTGACACGCTTCTAGTTGGCACCGCCGTGAACGTTTCCTAAACCAAAGACCGAACTAAGCGTGTGACAGAGTTTGGCATGGCACATGAACTGATCATGTAGGGAAAATGAAATAGTGTCTGGTACTCGCGAATATGTCTTCCCAAGGAGCAAGGTGTGCTGAATGAAACGCCCGTGACTTTCGTTTACCTGACATCTACGTACTATACACTAGTATACAGTGTTGACCTGGGCAATGACCATTCGCTGAGTGTAGTCCCGTTCGTCTGTTCGCCTCCTTTGTTTGACAGCTGTTTGCAGGTATTAACGTGTGCAGTGACCCGTGACTCACGTGTCCTAACGTTTGACTGGGAAGCTGCCCGTAATTTATGCTCGTTGACTGGAAGCTAGCATAAAACTGGACGGCTTCTTGTGACACGAGTGACATCCGAACGATTTATAAAAATTGATCTGATTTGTCTGAAAGTTGGCCACTCTATGCATTTTTTAAAAATAAACATATTTTACTCGTGTAACTTTTCGATTTAGGCTTCAGTTTTTTAAAAAATTGAAATATTCGTTTTTTAGTTCATTTGTACGAATATTTCGAAAGAATAGTCAATGAGTTACCAAATAGTCTACAACAAGTTCAAAGACAGTTTTGAAATCCTCTGAACAATTCTAACAAACTAATGGATCTGAATATTCTTTTAAATTTTTTTTTATTTTGAAAAGCGATTTTACATCACTAACTAAATAATACCAAATTTTTGGTTTGGAACTGTGATAAACAACCCCCCCCCCCGCCGGGGGGCACAATAGCCCATCACCTAAGGATTCTTTTTCAACAAAGTAACAAAAATGACCCATAGCGCCAGAAAGCCCCTGGATGTCCCCCTTAAGATTGCTAGGATACTGCTTTAAAGAGCTTACCTGGAAGGCTGTTCGAAACCTTTGCTTGCTAACGTCTAACTGGGATCCTGCTATTGACCTCTGCTTACTGGAGTCAAATTTTCAGACAATCCTGATGAACCGCAATCTAAAAATATGGTCTCGGTTAGATGCCGTTCATGAAACTTTGAAAATTGAATGGGAGCTTCACGAAGACTAAACCCATTCGAAGCCCTGCATTCAACTGTACAGCTCAGACTTAATACTGCATTGATTTAAAACGTCTTAGAGGGAAATAGCAAAGCTTTTAATAAAAAATAACGGAAACGAAATCTGAATTTTCTTAATCAGGAAAAAAACACATGAATAAAACAAATAAATAAAACAATATTCAGCAGCAATCAACAGTTCCATTGCAGAGCTATGAAGCCGTGCACACGGAAGTTATTATTTACGGCGAAACAATTACTTAACATTTGGAAAGCAAACAAGAAACAGAAAGTACAGCACTATTTTTTCACTCTATTTGCAACAAATAAAGGATTGACCAGGAAATCATTTAATCCTTTAACGTTTAGCTTCTTAGGGAAATACAACAAAGCACATACAGTAAAATATATATTCATCTTTATACTTTCTTTTAACAACGAGGCAAAAAGATTTCTAGTTTGTTCAGAACGATCGATAATGCATTATAAGGACATCACTGAAGAAAAGGCTCCCTTATCTGTTGAGGAAAAATTTGCAGTAATCATTTATGTTTCGACAGTTTATGCTCCAGAGAAACATTAGACGAAATACTCTTTCATGCCTTGCCCTGCCTCATTTTTTTTACATTCGTACCAAAGCAGCTAATCGGCTAGTCTGGTCGAAACGCACACACTGATTTCGCTGTTAAAAACTTTGCGACTTGAATCCTCGTAGAAGGATATGCCATGTGTGTGAATGGAAAGCGCTATTTCAGTAAATTGTATTGTTAACTTCATTTTAACAGCAATTATTGTCTTACTCTGTAACACTTTACTCAGGGCCATATATGGCAGAGTGAAGGTGCGCAACATAATAGTGAGCAGGCAAGCACTCAGTTTTGAGGGCTCTCCTTGTTTTCACAAAAATCATTTTCCTCGTACCTGGGGCGATTGCTTAGCTCAGATTGCAGCGTAGAATGACGGTTTTGGAGCAAATCGAAGCGTGATTTTATATTTTGCTAAAATCTGTATCGGGTTTCCAGATTTTTTAATGAAGATTGTGTTCTATGGCAATCTACGGAAGAGTGTGTTAATTTTTCATTTATCTGCAACAATGCCTTCTGACAGAAACGAAAATCACTCATTCCCAAATTAGAGATTCCTTTAAACACTCCCCTAAAATACAATATTCAATTACATTTGATATCATGAATGATTATTATTATCTCAGTTTTCTCTACCAAGAATATATATGAATTTCGACTTCTTTTTCTGCGAAATTAAAAATACATCAGAAGCATAATCAATTTTCCATTAGTTTTTTCATAGGTTTCTCGCGTTGAAATAATGAACAGAACTGGACACTTAAAACAGAAAGGAATGGGAAATAGTCTCTTAATATATCAGATTACGAAAAAAACAATGCCAACACAAGCTGGAATCAGCATAAATCTCCAGTATTAGGTTCTCTTCTATAACTTTGATCTTGAATACTCAATTGAGGGCATTAGCAGCACAAAAATGGTCCGATATTATTTAAAATTAATGATCTAATTTAAAAGCTGTTTTGAGGGGCTACTGACTACTGTAGCGCAGCCAAAGGGGGGAGGGGAGGCACGGGGCCATGCATCCTCCACCCCTCGAAATGTTGAGCAGGGAGGGGGGGGGGGGGGAGGAGTTTCAAGTAAATGAATGAAAAAAAATTGCTGATAATTAATGTCTGGTCACCCCTGAAATCATTTGTCAGGGATACTGGTCACTCCGAAATTTTGGGCTGGCTGCGCCACTGATTGACTTAACTTTACAACTCAACGCACACAGGCGGTTTCTAATTATTATAGAAGTTTTGCTCACACACTGCATCTCATCCAATTATTGCGCATACGGCAACTTCAAACTCAGTTTTCAAAACCGCATTTTATTACGCACACACCAAATGAGAAACCATCTCCCTCCACGTGAGAAACAGTCCTTTTTACTGCTGTGCAGATGCGCATTGAAATTAGTGTTACCGATTGAGTATACCAAGCTGATGGGGTTAGGTTGCTCTGTTTAAACGTGAAACGACAACACAAGCAAAGCTTCTTTCTTCGCCCGTGTACAGCCGAAGACAAAACTTAGAAGTCAAAGAATCTTCAAAGCACGTAATCCTTCTATTTCCCATTGTATACTTTCTCAACCACAGTTTGCTAAAAGTTCGTGACTTCTGACACTGAGTGTCTCTGGTGTCTCTCATCCATGGTAGGCCATGCATCTGAGACGTGCTGAGCTCATTCTACATTCTTTCTCTCAAACCTTGGCCAGTCTCTCATCTGCCAGTGCGATGGCACGCTGCGTGACGCGTGTTGTCCAGCGTCTTCCTTCAATAGTCCAGTGTGTCTGTAGAGCGCTCGGCTGAAAATGGTGAGTGAAATGTTTTTTAGAGTAGCCTGTATTGTTTATTTTAAGGCATTGTAATCAGTGCGCTTATTAAGTAACTATAGATAACCATCAATAAATTCGTTGCTCAAGGAAGCCTTCCACTCATTCGCTCATTGTCGGGCTTGGTTAGCCTGTTTCGAAAAATACGTGAGGTTTTTTCAGCTGTTGGGATCAACGAGTGAACAACTATCTGAGAAGCATCGGGACGTGGCAAATAAGTTGGTGAACCGGAGCGAGTGTCTTTTCGATTAATGTATGAAAATAATACAATTTAAGTTATATTTCTTACAGAATCATTATTGGATCACGTTCAGTTAACCTAGCCATTGATTATTCAGGCTATTTCGGTTATGAAGGCTTGACTTTCTCAAAGATTAATCCAAAAACTGTGGAGAATTATTGTATTTATTTAATTGGATGCTCGTTTCAAGTTGAGTTAACACGTCATTTTTTGAATAGAATCAAGCCTAAAGTGGAACACAAATATTTCGAATGTTTTACATGATAATAATAACAGTAATACTGAGACTCAAACGATAATATTTTAAACTTGACTCTCTCCATTTAAATGTTATTAACACGAGCTCCTCTTTCGTTTCCGCAATGCTTGAGAATTATCAGATGTTTCGAATATTCTGTAAAAAGTGATTCGCTCAATCTGTGATTTGTTGAATTACCTAATATCCTTTACAAAATATTTTAAATCTTTGTACAAACTCAGACCTTGATCCATTTGAACTCACAGTATGGGCGGGTTCGATCATTATTGAATACCCAATGCAATACGTGAATAATGCTGTTTATTATGAAGTATTCATTTATCTTGAAGATGTTGAACACAAGAAAAAAAAATTTTATATCATGAAATTTTTTTACACGTAATGATCAACACCCACTCCATCTGCTTCCAGATAATGCTAAAATACACTTAATATCTGCATTGAGCATCACCGCTGTGCGTAACTGAAGTAGCCATTCAACCACGATTTGTTCATGTACGCAATAAAAGTTTTTCAATTTGTAATTGCTGTCATAACATATTTCTCAGTTGCTCTTTTCTTATCAATGTCAGAGTGATCGAAATTTTTAAAGCGACACTATTGAAGAATACGCGCAGTTTACGTGAAACTGCTTCGGCAGATTTTGAAAGATGTTAGGCTCATTTGACCGGCGACTGTACAGCTCACGTGCTGCGTCGCTCCTGAACTGTGCCTGAGCAATGTTATGATGCTGCGAACTTGCGAAGATAACCTGGCGTCAGTCCACTGCTAACAAATTTTGTTTTACGAAACAAGTCTGACCTACAAGTCTTGTAGATTTATTAGACGTCCAAGTTGGAATTAGAATCAAAGTTAATCAAAACGAATTTTTTAGCATTCGGAGGTCGCGTGACACTTAAAAAATCTCGTTCATGTGAAGACCATTGTCCAAGAATATTATTGTAAGTCAAGTAAGAGAAGTTCCTCCAAAGCCTCTACAGTGGAGTTTCGAGAGTAGTATTGTATTACTTACTCAATCTAATGTTTTTAAAGTCGAGAAGTAGTGAAGAAACAAGATTTCCGTTATCGATGCTTGTGTACTTGTGCTTCAGATGATTTTAAGGCAGCTGGAATTGTTATTTGTTTGTTAGGAAGTCATTGATTCTTAATAAGAAATGAATTCAGTTTGATATCGGAGCATACTTTTTATATATTTCTCAAATGCCTACATGTAATAGTATGTTGTTTATAAGTTACAGAGGCAGATTTTCATAATTTTTCATCGTAAAAATTCTGAATAGAGAATGGTTAATTAAGTCTAATGAGAGGGTGTGATTTTGGCGCTGTGTATTTTAACACGTGTGCCGGGACACTTTCAATTCGTATACATTATTTTTAAAGTAAGTCGCGATACAGGCATGAATATTTGAAGTTTTAGTAAGCAGTAAGAGGAATGAAGATATGTATGTCCTTCTGGTCGTTGAAGGCTTCAATTTAGATGTGGTTTATTAAGCTCGACTCCCCCCTGCGGTGCCGTGTGTGTAAGAGCAGACATCTCTCTGGCCTGTCTGAAGTGAAAGTTTTATTGTCATGTATGAATAATAATTATTCCTTCCCTTTTAAACTCATTTCTCTTATGGAAATCGATTAATAGAGTTTCATATAGACTAATTCATGAAATGGAATTATTAAGTTGAGTAGACTTTATATTTTTGTACTGCGCCATTGCCTGTCGCCTAACCCACTGTTTGTCTCTTAAGAAAGTAGCTACTAATTTGCTTAATACTTGCAGTTTAAAATAATGGTTTCTGACTTTGTCGGAATAAAATACCAAGCAAAGCAGCTGAAAACTTAAGACCAAGACACTGACGCTCGAATTTGATCCAAAATGACATTGATGTGCCTACGAAATATAATGAAGTGTTTTTAAAAAAAATAGCTTGAAAATCGTTTCAATGAAATCGTCTCTCTATTTCATCACTTTTCGTATAAAATTATTGCTCACCATATTCTCCACATGTATTGCCTAATAACTTCACTGTTAAGATTGATCGAGTGCGGCCCGCCCGTACCCGCAACCCTGTTGGCCACTGAGTAAATAATACGCTGCGTTTTTCGGCAGCTTGAGAGATGTCGCGATCTTGTTATACAACACTCGAAATCTTCCCTCTTAATTCCTATTGTTCCTGCTGTCCTGTATCACTTTTTCTGTGTTTTGTTTAGTTTGTTTTTCTGCCTTATTATTGAAATAGAACCAGCTTAATCTGCATAGAAAAAAATGTTATGGATTCGCTGTTTACCTGGATTTGCCATCACTCGCAACAATACCTCCCTTTAATCCCTAGCGCGTAGCAATACCCTTTTTTGCGCGTAGCAAAATAATAATAATAATAGTGAGGGGTGTTGATACAATCAACATTAAAGCACGGATACGGGTCCTTTACTGCTCCCCTTTATGCATTTCGTCTGCGATCGAAAGATCAATTTTGAAATTCATCATTAAAGGTAAGTCAATTGCAAAGCAAAGTTACTGAAACATTTAAATTAGGTCGTGGACATCTATCACACGAAGATAGTTCATTAATTCCTTGACGTCTAAGTGGCGTCCCAATACCGTCTCGACGGTAGGTTGTAGCGTTTGGCAAGCCTTTATACAATTTCTACTAATTGTTAGACTTTCACATTCTATGATTAGGTGTTTGACAGTTAGTGTTGAGTTGTTGCAAAACTCGCATATTGGTGCAATATCAGTTATCTCATTGTTCATCAGGTAGCCATGCGTCAAGAATGTGTGTCCTATTCTGAGTCGGTTAACTATTATTTCCTCTTTACGTGGTGTTTTACCTAATTCTAATTCCGCGCCTGGTGATGGCTGTATTTCTCTTAACTTGTCCCTGCAACTTTCCCACATAGTTTCCCACTGGTCAATCATCTTTTGTTGTATTAATGGTTTCCAGTCTGAGTGGCAAATTAGAATAAATTCTTCGGGTCTTCGGGTAGCGTTCTTAGCTGCAGTTTCTGCAGCATCGTGACCGCATGCGTAGCAAAACTATGAGTGTAACTCATTTCTGATGCCTCACGAGAAGCATTTAATTTGCTGGTAAACATTTTTGGAACGATCAATTATGTTTCTCATTTGTGTGTGTGAGAGCTCTCATGTTTTCCAATTTTCTTGGCATACTTAGAAAAATCAATTAAAGTTCTCCGCTGATTGAATGTATCATTCTTTTGTACCTATCGAGAGCATATTTGAACTCAAAAATAGTGAAAGTTCGGAAATCAGTCGAGATGAAGTATTATCGCATGCTTCTCTCTAATTTAAATAAAAGTATAGAATTGTTCCAAGACATTGAATGGTAAATATTAGAAATAGCTTGATGCAATGTCATTCTGATCGAAAAACTGATGCAGGACTCCGCACTGGTATAGAAACGTAACACAGCGTCCTCACGCCTGCACTCTCTCTACAGATGTGGCTGTGCCCTGATGTGGCCGTCTCGCTGTCCTGCGGCCTGATGTGGCCGTCTCGCCGTCCTGCGGCCTGATGTGGCCGTCTCGCCGTCCTGCGGCCTGATGTGGCCGTCTCGCTGTCCTGCGGCCTGATGTGGCCGTCTCGCCGTCCTGCGGCCTGATGTGGCCGTCTCGGTGTCCTGCGGTCTGGTATGGCCGTCTCGCCGTCCTGCGGCCTGATGTGGCCGTCTCGCTGTCCTGCGGCCTGATGTGGCCGTCTCGCTGTCCTGCGGCCTGATGTGGCCGTCTCGCTGTCCTGCGGCCTGATGTGGCCGTCTCGCTGTCCTGCGGCCTGATGTGGCCGTCTCGCTGTCCTGCGGCCTGATGTGGCCGTCTCGATGTCCTGCGGCCTGATGTGGCCGTCTCGCCGTCCTGCGGCCTGATGTGGCCGTCTCGCCGTCCTGCGGCCTGATGTGGCCGTCTCGCTGTCCTGCGGCCTGATGTGGCCGTCTCGGTGTCCTGCGGTCTGGTATGGCCGTCTCGCCGTCCTGCGGCCTGATGTGGCCGTCTCGCTGTCCTGCGGCCTGATGTGGCCGTCTCGCCGTCCTGCGGCCTGATGTGGCCGTCTCGCTGTCCTGCGGCCTGATGTGGCCGTCTCGCCGTCCTGCGGCCTGATGTGGCCGTCTCGCCGTCCTGCGGCCTGATGTGGCCGTCTCGCTGTCCTGCGGCCTGATGTGGCCGTCTCGGTGTCCTGCGGTCTGGTATGGCCGTCTCGCCGTCCTGCGGCCTGATGTGGCCGTCTCGCTGTCCTGCGGCCTGATGTGGCCGTCTCGCTGTCCTGCGGCCTGATGTGGCCGTCTCGCTGTCCTGCGGCCTGATGTGGCCGTCTCGCTGTCCTGCGGCCTGATGTGGCCGTCTCGCTGTATTGCGACCTGATGTGGCCGTCTCGCTGTCCTGCGGCCTGATGTGGTCGTCTCGCTGTCCTGCGGCCTGATGTGGCCGTCTCGCTGTCTTGCGGCCTGATGTGGCCGTCTCGCTGTCCTGCGACCTGATGTGGCCGTCTCGCTATCATGCGACCTGATGTGGCCGTCTCGCTGTCCTGCGGCCTGATGTGGCCGTCTCGCTGTCTTGTGGCCTGATGTGGCCGTCCTGCGGCCTGATGGGGCCGTCTCGCTGTCCTGCGGCCTGATGTGGCCGTCTCGCTGTCCTGCGGCCTGATGTGGCCGTCTCGCTGACCTGCGGCCTGATGTGGCCGTCCCGCGGCCTGAAGTGTCTGTCCCGCGGCCTGACGTGGTCGTCCCGCGACCTGACGTGGTCGTCCCGCGGCCTGACGTGGTCGTCCCGCGGCCTGACGTGGTCGTCTCGGGGCCTCACGTGGCCGTGCTCCTGCTGCCCTGGTGGTGGCCGTGCTCCGGCCTGCTGCCCTGGTGGTGGCCGTGCTCCTGCCTGCTGCCCTGGTGGTGGCCGTGCTCCTGCCTGCTGCCCTGGTGGTGGCCGTGCTCCTGCCTGCTGCCCTGGTGGTGGCCGTGCTCCGGCCTGCTGCCCTGGTGGTGGCCGTGCTCCTGCCTGCTGCCCCCTGGTGGTGGCCGTGCTCCTGCCTGCTGCCCTGGTGGTGGCCGTGCTCCGGCCTGCTGCCCTGGTGGTGGCCGTGCTCCTGCCTGCTGCCCTGGTGGTGGCCGTGCTCCTGCCTGCTGCCCTGGTGGTGGCCGTGCTCCTGCCTGCTGCCCTGGTGGTGGCCGTGCTCCTGCCTGCTGTCCCCTGGTGGTGGCCGTGCTCCTGCCTGCTGCCCCCTGGTGGTGGCCGTGCTCCTGCCTGCTGCCCCCTGGTGGTGGCCGTGCTCCTGCCTGCTGCCCCCTGGTGGTGGCCGTGCTCCTGCCTGCTGCCCCCTGGTGGTGGCCGTGCTCCTGCCTGCTGCCCCCTGGTGGTGGCCGTGCTCCTGCCTGCTGCCCTGGTGGTGGCCGTGCTCCTGCCTGCTGCCCTGGTGGTGGCCGTGCTCCTGCCTGCTGCCCTGGTGGTGGCCGTGCTCCTGCCTGCTGCCCTGGTGGTGGCCGTGCTCCTGCCTGCTGCCCCCTGGTGGTGGCCGTGCTCCTGCCTGCTGCCCCCTGGTGGTGGCCGTGCTCCTGCCTGCTGCCCCCTGGTGGTGGCCGTGCTCCTGCCTGCTGCCCTGGTGGTGGCCGTGCTCCTGCCTGCTGCCCTGGTGGTGGCCGTGCTCCTGCCTGCTGCCCTGGTGGTGGCCGTGCTCCTGCCTGCTGCCCCCTGGTGGTGGCCGTGCTCCTGCCTGCTGCCCCCTGGTGGTGGCCGTGCTCCTGCCTGCTGCCCCCTGGTGGTGGCCGTGCTCCTGCCTGCTGCCCCCTGGTGGTGGCCGTGCTCCTGCCTGCTGCCCCCTGGTGGTGGCCGTGCTCCTGCCTGCTGCCCCCTGGTGGTGGCCGTGCTCCTGCCTGCTGCCCCCTGGTGGTGGCCGTGCTCCTGCCTGCTGCCCACTGGTGGTGGCCGTGCTCCTGCCTGCTGCCCCCTGGTGGTGGCCGTGCTCCTGCCTGCTGCCCCCTGGTGGTGGCCGTGCTCCTGCCTGCTGCCCCCTGGTGGTGGCCGTGCTCCTGCCTGCTGCCCCCTGGTGGTGGCCGTGCTCCTGCCTGCTGCCCCCTGGTGGTGGCCGTGCTCCTGCCTGCTGCCCCCTGGTGGTGGCCGTGCTCTTGCCTGCTGCCCCCTGGTGGTGGCCGTGCTCCTGCCTGCTGCCCCCTGGTGGTGGCCGTGCTCCTGCCTGCTGCCCTGGTGGTGGCCGTGCTCCTGCCTGCTGCCCTGGTGGTGGCCGTGCTCCTGCCTGCTGCCCTGGTGGTGGCCGTGCTCCTGCCTGCTGCCCTGGTGGTGGCCGTGCTCCTGCCTGCTGCCCTGGTGGTGGCCGTGCTCCTGCCTGCTGCCCTGGTGGTGGCCGTGCTCCTGCCTGCTGCCCTGGTGGTGGCCGTGCTCCTGCCTGCTGCCCTGGTGGTGGCCGTGCTCCTGCCTGCTGCCCTGGTGGTGGCCGTGCTCCTGCCTGCTGCCCTGGTGGTGGCCGTGTTCCTGCCTGCTGCCCTGGTGGTGGCCGTGCTCCTGCCTGCTGCCCCCTGGTGGTGGCCGTGCTCCTGCCTGCTGCCCCCTGGTGGTGGCCGTGCTCCTGCCTGCTGCCCCCTGGTGGTGGCCGTGCTCCTGCCTGCTGCCCTGGTGGTGGCCGTGCTCCTGCCTGCTGCCCTGGTGGTGGCCGTGCTCCTGCCTGCTGCCCTGGTGGTGGCCGTGCTCCTGCCTGCTGCCCTGGTGGTGGCCGTGCTCCTGCCTGCTGCCCTGGTGGTGGCCGTGCTCCTGCCTGCTGCCCTGGTGGTGGCCGTGCTCCTGCCTGCTGCCCTGGTGGTGGCCGTGCTCCTGCCTGCTGCCCTGGTGGTGGCCGTGCTCCTGCCTGCTGCCCTGGTGGTGGCCGTGCTCCTGCCTGCTGCCCTGGTGGTGGCCGTGCTCCTGCCTGCTGCCCTGGTGGTGGCCGTGCTCCTGCCTGCTGCCCTGGTGGTGGCCGTGCTCCTGCCTGCTGCCCTGGTGGTGGCCGTTCTCCTGCCGCCTTGGCGGTGACTTGATGCTGTAGTGGCGGTGGCCTGATGCTATCGGGGTTGCTTACGTCGCAGTTGTTTTTATTATCCCTTACAGAGTTAACTGTAAAAGAAGTACTTGAATTTTTTTAAATAAAATCAGCATAACAGAAATAGATCGTGAATTTTCAACACCCAGAAATAGGAGTTATTGGGTACTAAGAAAATTTTGATTCGTGAAGAAATTTAGAAGGTGGAGAAACTGGGTTAACTGCCCTGGTTATAGGACGATTGCGTGGGCATCGTTACAACTATGTCTGTTGATATGCGAAACCATTCATTGAGAGGAAAGCAGGAAAATTTGCATTTCCATTGGTGCGCTGATCTTTGTTAAACAATTCATTTAAATGCAAGTTAAACGGAAATGATACCCTTGCAATGTTGAAAACGCCCATCAGTGGGTGTGTGATAGGTACGTTTACGGTAATAAGAGTGATGTCTTAAACTGAAGTTTACGAGCTAAAAAACGTGATTGAGTATGAGCGTCTTGTACCGTCGGTAACTGTCGTGAACTAAGTTTATTTGTATTATTGTTCCAAGTGTTCCTATACAGTTCAATCCAAGTGTTCCTGAATGATATTTCTTCGTGTTCCGAGCACTACGGAACGGGACGTTCCCGGCACTACGAAACGTATCGTTCCGGCACTACGGAACGTATCGTTCCGGGCTCTACGGAACGTATCGTTCCGGGCACTACGGAACGTATCGTTTCGGGCACTACGGAACGTATCGTTCCGGGCACTACGGAACGTATCGTTTCGGGCACTACGGAACGTATCGTTCCGGGCTCTACGGAACGTATCGTTCCGGGCACTACGGAACGTATCGTTCCGGGCTCTACGGAACGTATCGTTCCGGGCACTACGGAACGTATCGTTTCGGGCACTACGGAACGGAACGTTCCCTGCGCTACAGAACGGATCGTTCCCGGCGCCTCGGAACGGAACGTTCCCTGCGCTACGGAACGGATCGTTCCCGGCGCTAGGGAACGGAACGTTCCGAGCGCTACGGAACGGATCGTTCCGGCCGCTACGGAACAGAACGTTCCGGGCGCTACAGAACGGAACGTTCTGGGCGCTACGTAACGGAACGTTCTGGGCGCTACGTAACGGAACGTTCCGGGCACTACGGAACGTTCTGGCGCTACGGAACGGAACGTTCTGGGCGCTACGGAACGGAACGTTCCGGGCGCAACGGAACGGAACGTTCCGGGCGCAACGGAACGGAACGTTCCGAGCACTGCGGAACCATAATAGGCTCCTGGGAAGAAATGTTCGTGTGGTGTTTATAGAGCTCAATTTTTGTAGGGTTTCATTATTGTTTACTGGGTCAAACTGCTTCCGCGTGTTCCATCATCACGATAATTCGAAGCTAGGTTTGTAAGAGTTGTTCCGTGCGCTACGGAACGGAACGTTCCGGGCGCTACGGAACGGAATGTTCCGGGCACTACGGAACGGAACGTTCCGGGCACTACGGAACGGAACGTTCCGGGCACTACGGAATGGAACGTTCCGGGCACTACGGAACGGAACGTTCCGGGCACTACGGAACGGATCGTTCCGAGCACTACGGAACCATAATAGGCTCCTGGGAAGAAATGTTCGTGTGGTGTTTATAGAGCTCAATTTTTGTAGGGTTTCATTATTGTTTACTGGGTCAAACTGCTTCCGCGTGTTCCATCATCACGATAATTCGAAGCTAGGTTAGTAAGAGTTGTTCCGGGCGCTACGGAACGGAACGTTCCGGGCACTACGGAACGGAACGTTCCGGGCACTACGGAACGGAACGTTCCGGGCACTACGGAACGGAACGTTCCGGGCGGAACGTTCCGGATTTTAGGGCCAGTAATATCAGTTCCACGGAACGTTCTGTTTCGGGCGTTCCATCGTTCCGTACTTTAGGGATTGCCGGACTTGCGGCTACATCTGCCACAAGTGTGGCCGTACCGGCAGCATTGACTACAGCGTATAGGACTCGGATAGTATTGATCTACATTGTAGTAAACATATCCTACTCGGATTTTGGGTGGAAGGCTAGGAAGAAGAAAGGTAAGTACAAACAATGGAATGTGTGCTTTGAGAGGGTCAGAGAGGAGTTTTCGAATCCCAACTACCTTGTTTGGTTTAAGGGCCTCTAGAAGAAATTCTAGGGACTCGCCTTTCAGTTCTGGAGCAAAGATTGTACCATATGTTAACTGTGTACTCCAGGCAATGGAAACAGTGATTGGAACAGTAATATTGTTTAGCATTAGGTTTTTGGCACTGAGCAGTTTTATTACTTGATTGAAATTTTTGGTAGTGATCAGCAGTGATCCAGAGCGTTGGTGTTCTATAGTTTCCACAGCATCACACAGCAGGTCCATGGCATGGCCAATGCGGAAAGGATTCTCTTTTGATAGTTGAATTTCAGGGTCTGTACTAGTCATGACTACCTGCCTTGTAGATGCAGGAATGTTTTTGAAGTTCTCCTCGGAGTTCAGGTTGATTCTTGCACTGTTCCTGACGAGCTGAGGCAGAGTGGTTGGAATGCTGTCCTCTATTGGGTTATCATCAATGTTGGGCGGTGCATTGGATTTAGTTGGATAGGAGGGAGTTGGAGGAATGCTGTCGGAATTCAGACTGGCACATGAATCTGAGATTATTCCACTTAGTTCTGTTTCACAATCCGAGATTGGTGGGCTATTGGTCTTAAGAGGTTTTTTAGGGCGCACTTCACTTGTTTGAGGAGAATTGCTCCTACGTTTGATGCCTGGGGTCTTCTGAGACGGTTTCTTATTCTTGTCACATTTATCTGGAGGTTTTTTCGGAGGCAAAGTTGCCACACAAACGAACAGTTTGGGGCATGATCACAAAACTTGTCACTTTGTCCGACGACGAGGAACGATAAACAACCGAATCGTTCAAGGATCAAAATGCAACTGGACTCTCGTATGCAGGATTGGAATAGCGTTAAGTGTACACTATGGACAACTTGCTAACTCCGCAGTTTAGGTATTCAAATTCGAATTTTTTGCGGACAATGATAATTTTATTTCTCATTTATCTTTTACACCTGCAAAGTAAAAATATAAGAGCTATCCATAAGCCACTCATATATGAAATAAAATTAGTGTGATACACATGTACATTAGAAATTACTCTGCCACTGACCACGCTTTAACACTTAGACTGCGACGTGCACCACTGGTGAGGTAATTTTCACAACGCTGCTGAACGACCTGTTGTCACAAACTCAATTTCCATAAAAACTTTCACATTTTCAAAATTATTTACTATAATTGACTTTCAATTTGACTTTGGTGTTGAACTTAATATTTAGTAGTTGCAGTCAAAGTGTTAACTATTTACAGCAGTCAGCATTATGCTCCATATATGAATTTTCGAAAGTCATCTTTTATGGTGAATTCTAGGAAATATTTCATTGTCAACATTGTACAGCAAAAAATTCAGTATTTATTTTCTTATCTCCATACTAAATGGTGCCTTCCTCCTTCCTCTCTTCGAAACGCTCTAATTTTGTAGCGGTTAGGGAGGCTTAAACTAACTTATAATATAATCTAATCTAATATTCAGTATTTAGAGGATAATATTTTCGTGGCATGAGCAATGAGAAGTTGTACTTTTCTGTTAGTTGAGTTCCCTAATTGTTGCCATGTTTCCATTTCGTTGATGTTTTCAAATGCAGGCCGGACTACCGTTTATCTCTCTTGTATTCAGTGTATTTCTTACTCTATGAAGAATTTATTGTTTTGAATGTTTTCTGGAAGAAATGCTTGCATAAACTTTTCTATTACTTTGAGGGCTGCATCAGTCCAGATGCTGAAGCAACTATTTCGAATCGCTAGAAATTTCAAATCGGCTATATTTTGAGAATGTCTGTAAAGGAGGACGAATGGTTTAAAGCTGAAAATGAGAATTCTATTAAGCTATAGTTGAACATCAAAAAAGGGTAGTCAATTGTTAATAATTTTTTTTTTTCATCAGGATGTGCAAAGTGAAGCTGTGCCGTGTTTGCAGAGCAGTACTTCTGGTAATGCGTTCATTCCACTTTATGTCTAAAACATACAATTTTCATATAACTTATGTTGCCAATACAGGTTTAGATGAATATTTGTAATTACAGAAGTAGTGTTGAACTATATTATTCATTTAAAAATCAGATGGTTGACCCGTTTTCGTGCTTGCAAGCGTGCAATTTTTTCCAGGCAAGAATCATGAGAGATCACCCATCATTCAACTTGATAGCAATTCTTCAATACTCGCGCCGAGCCACGAGATCACTGTGAGTGCAATATTGGGCGTAATTAACAATCGTCTTGCAGAACTGTAGTAGGCATGAAAATTCAAACTCTAGTCGCCTATAATTAAGGTATCAGTTGTTCTGTTGGATCACATGATAATGCTAGTGGTACAAATCAGGAGACGATGGTTCAAAACTAGCGTGAGTAAAGGCCTGTTGACACGAGGAGTGAGCGAGCGCTCCACCACGAGCTCAGTAAAATGCTTGTTCGAGTCAGGGTGTCCACACGGACCATGGCAGAGGTGCAGACTGTTCCAAGTAAAATCCTCAGTCTGCTCCTAGCAGCGGTAGGGAGAGAACGTACGAAGGTGGCTCTGCGACAGGTAATGGCGTTTTCAATCTATATCAGTTGTCGCGGCTATAAAGAAGAAACAAAAACGAATGAGGAAAATGTGGGCGAAGCGTTGGCTTAAAAAAGTCCTTTTTTGGCAGCTAAACGCCACTTTTCCAAGAGAACGTGTAGGCAGGGAGCAGAGACGCACACCCTACACGTTCAGCGTCTGAAATTGCACTGGGAAGCATTGAGTCGCTCGACGAAGACCAAACCTAGACAGACTGTTGTATACTGCTCCATTGAGCCTGAAACGAGAGAAAATGGGCGTGGTTTAAGCCTCTCTTTCTCGGTGGAGCGCTCGCTCACCCCTCGTGTCAACAGGCCTTAACGCAGAAGTTGATTGCTCAAATGACACCATTATTTTATGAGTCAGTGCTTTAATTCTCACCTTTGCTATATTTTTTTAATACCCCTGAGAATAACATAAACCTCACTTTTCCAGACAACACACACCGAATGCAATGGACAAAAAACTGGGACCGAATCCAACAACTCATTTTAAGCATGTAGAATAGCTGCGCCCTCTACTGAAGCAACTGTTGAGCTGCCTTCTGCTACCTCTCATAATTTCAGGGTAGGAATTAGAATTAATACATAGATGTAGAGATTTGCAGATTATGCGAATAGCTGAACTCATATTAGTTATTTAACCCTTTAACCCCCACATTTTTATACTCATATTACCGTTATAACAACCACTATCACTAAACCGACACTAGCATTAGATAGTTACTGTTATTAAGATATGGACGGAACTGCCACTCGCCAGTGAAGTTCATAGGACACATTAGTGAACAAATTGAATAAGAAATACAAAATATTATTGTTATTTTTGAAAGAGGACCGTTCAGTCCTCTTGGGCGTTAAATGGTTAAACGAATGAGCCGAATTTAATTTTTGGAGTATTGGGAGCCGATGATGTGTTGTGGTGCGATTGCGCGAGTTGGCACTTCGCAGACGCCGGGTGTATTGATCTATTGATTCCTGTTCGATATGGGTAAGCCGATTTAATTTTGTACCCTACCTGATGAAGGAAATTTAATGAGCTTAATCTAAGCTGATCCTTTCTACGTTGCAAGCCGCCCAGGGGGAAACAACTATTGTATCTATGGGAATAAACACTCCCAGGGAAAAATATGAGGGCCCGAGCTGAGAATTTAAGGGAGGCTTTCTTTTTATTGAAATGAAGTGATTTTGTTATGTTAAGTACCTTTTTTTTGCTTTATTGCTGTCCTGTTTTTCAGCACCTACTACTTTCTTCTTCAACTCTGATCTTGTTTCATGAACTTTTTTCTCAACTTACTGTTTCTATGCCCTTGCTGCGTAGATTCCGCGTGCCATTAACTCCATACTAAATGGTGCCTTTCCCCTTCCTCAATTTGGTTCGCATTTGTTGCAACTAATAATCTAATAATAATCTACGTTTCAAGCGCTCTTCTGTACTCTTGAGAATTAACAATGAGTGCCTGTGAAAGTAATTGGGAAACGGATTATTAATCTAGACCACAACATATAGTTCGGCAAGTTGACGTTCCATTTTAGAGCATTTATTCTTCTATCCAAATATCTGTACAAATTTTGAGGTTAGCTTTCTTCTTTTGTTCATGAGTAATTTCGCCTGAACGGTTTGATAAATAACATCAGTGTTCTAATTCAAAAATGTAATTACTCCTTTTTCAGTTTGTTATATCGCTTATGACATGTTGTTCAGCTCAAACTTTTAATTTACATGACCTGTCTTGAAATTTGTTCGTTTATCAAGGGCTGCATTTATGTCTCTCAGTCGGACTCGCCTGAACGTTTGATCTATTCGACGACGTTTTGAAATGGATTTCCTCTGTATGATAAGGTCAGACTAGATTATGAGTTAGCTCATTCCCTGTGTTTCCGGGGCTGTTAACGGTTGGTTTGGTCAGGTTGTTAGTAGCAGAATAGGGAAATCGATTTTCTAGGTTGAATAAATTTTATTTTTCATAATGAATATGAAAAATACAATTGAATGATAACATTTCACCTTATATGATGAGAATTATTTTTTTTAAATGTCGCGAAACATAAAATGTCATGCATTTATACCGGTACCTAAACGTGCAATTCAGCTGTTGGTACGCATGTGGCCCAAAATGCAGGGAACGTGTTAGTTTAGGCTCTCACAGTTTACTTCTTACATTGCTGAACAAACTAAACACTCATAATATTTGCGTGACTACGCACTCTACCTGCGATCGGGAGCTATTTTTTTCACAAAGTTGAAAATTTACTGTCTGAGAGGTGAAGTCATTGTAATTTCCATTGGTCCTCCCTCTCACCTCCTCAATATGGTCTGCTTTAGTTAAAAAAAAGGACAAAATGATTTGCCTACCTGCTTTATCTTATACTGATAATAAATAGTCCGAATCGATTGATTATAATGTTTATATTTCATGACAGAGAGTGACGTGCCCAGTGTGCTACAAAACTGTGAGGTCGATCTCTAACACTTTGACTGCGACTACTAAATATTCAGTTCAATGCCAAACTCAAATCTAAAGTCAATTGTTGTAAACCATTTTGAAAATACCAAACATGAACTGGATTGTGCCTCCATTTAGCTTTGATAAAGTATTTATAAAAATTAAATTTGCGACTACTGGTCGGTCAGCAGCATTATGAAAATTACCTCCGTGTACCACCGGTGGCGCACGTCGCAGTCAAAGTGTTAAGCACATGAAGACCAAACTGCCGGGGCACAGGTGGCCTCGCGAAAAGGCCAAACATGCTGCGTGCATCCTGGGACTGCAAAAAACGAGGAAAAGAAAAGAAACCACATTCGTCAGAAAAGCATAAAAATGTCCGGTTAAGAACTGCTTCGCCTTAGTTGCCCGACTGGACTAACACATGAAAATGTGCCACCCGATTTTACTGCCGACCAAAGCCTTGAAAAAAACGGCGATGGTCATCGATCTCTTTAAAGCGTGGGTAATGACGTCCGACAGGGGCTGCCTTGCTCCTAGAACATCCGCGCGCCAAGGGGAGCAGATTCGTCGCTTAGTAACTATGTTAAAAGTTGACTCGTGCGTCGATGTGTTTGATGACAAAGTAAAGTTGATCGAGCGGCTAACCAAGATCAACATGAGCAAAAACTGGAGCTGCAACACGGTAAAATCTTATTTATTTTCATTAAAGTCCTTTGGGAAATTTTAACGCAGTGAGACATTCGCCGAATACTACAAAAAACATTCCAAAGATTTCTCCCAAAATTTGAAATCAATTCAGTCAAATTGCTCAGACGTCAGTGAATCCATCTCTAGATGGGCTAAAGAATTCACTAAGAAAAGCAAGGTGGGCGAAGCGGGACCGAGCGGAAGCACCGCAACCTCATCACTGCAGAACTAACACGCTCTTTTATTTGCGGAAAACTATACGAGAAAGTGAGAAACTGAAGAAACTTTTGCTTGACAATCAGATCAGTTCTGAGGGTCGCACGAGCTACCATTATGAATTAGTCCGAGATTATCTAATTCTAGACATTTTTCTGTCCAACGCTCATCGTAATGATGTAGTAGCTGAGCTGACTGTTGACGGGTACAAAAACTCACGACTGCGGGGAGGAAAAACTACCATTGATGTTGAGAAGGAAAAGGCTTCAGGCAACTATTAGTCACTTTTTTTAGTCCTAGGTACAAGACTGGCATATGTGATGGTTTTCTTTGAAAAAATACGTCCCTTGATTGTATTGGATCATCCAGAGCACTTCTTTGTGACGAGGAATGGAACAGGATTGACTACAGGTTAAAGTGGACTCCGCTGTCAAGGAAAATTAACTAAAACCCGCGTCTTTTTACAAGCTTCTTATGACTGTTCTGCTACCACAACTTTAATGGCGCGTTTCAGACAGAACTGCAGCGCTGCTCAACAGTCGTTTTAATTTAGAAGAGAAGGCAGTGGTTTGGCATGGGACCACATCATTAGTCAATAGCCTTCCAGAAAACTGTGACTTCTCTGAACGAGAAGATGATGGCAGTGAGTACGATAACGACCCTGAATTTACCATTAGTTCAGAAGCTTCTGATGTAGAGCAGCAATCGACGGGTAACGATGAACCTTCAAATTTGCAGAATTCATTGGACGATAATTCTCGAGAACCAACTGTTGCGGAGTCGCCTACTACAGCACCTGAACTTTTAAAGCAACCATTTGTCGATGTCAACCAGCAGCACCACATGTTCGTAGAATCTAATGTAAAACGGCTACAATCTCTTGATATCTTTACTGACGGTAGTGACAGGGAAGAGTTGTAAACTGGTGTCAAAAAATTCAAAGTTTTTTCAGTTGAAGACGACCAAGAAACCAAAACCCTTTTATGAGATTTGACTTCACTTGGAGAATCGGTTACAAAGGCAATAGTTCAGGGAGGGTTGGAAATAAACAGCCATTTTTGAAACGAAAATATATATACTCCGACTCAAATTTTAGATAAAGTTTGTTACCTGAAGAAAAGCTTTAAAAAATACTTTAGTGGCTCAAAATTTATTTCAACATGTGTGTTTGCTACTGTATTCTATTTCAGTTTAGTTGTTAGGATTGGAATCCTAATTTTTATTGAATATTGTATTGAACTCTTGGACTAAGTTCAGTGGTGATCAAGCTTAGGGTATTTGTTGTGAGGCTCTATTTTTAGATGTGATTTCCACCGCTGCAGATCAGTAGTTATTACATCGCTGCCACAACTTGTGATGCTCTATTTTGAGATGTGATTTCCACCGCTGCAGATCAGTAGTTATGACATCGCTGCCACAACTTGTGATGCTCTATTTTGAGATGTGATTTCCACCGCTGCAGATCAGTAGTTATTACATCGCTGCCACAACTTGTGATGCTCTAATTCGAGATGTGATTTCCACCGCTGCAGATCAGTAGTTATGACATCGCTGCCACAACTTGTGATGCTCTAATTTGAGATGTGATTTCCACCGCTGCAGATCAGTAGTTATTACATCGCTGCCACAACTTGTGATGCTCTATTTTGAGATGTGATTTCCACCGCTGCAAATCGGTAGTTATTACATCGCTGCCACAACTTGTGATGCTCTATTTTGAGATGTGATTTCTACCGCTGCAGATCAGTAGTTATGACATCGCTGCCACAACTTGTGATGCTCTAATTTGAGATGTAATTTCCAGTGCATCGATATTATCAGGTTTTCCTCTTCTAAGGACTCCACATTCGCTGTTATATTTTAGCCGTCGTGGCATTTGGTGATGTCACATTATTAAATTTTGCTAAATGAAATAGACGTGATTTTCCAGTGTCCTCGTCATAGTAATAGATTTATAGCTACGCTGCCACCAACTCCCTGAGGAGTAAACAATCGAATAATTATTATGATATCAATAAGCGAATGGAAACGAACCTTCATGCCTGTCTCTCACTCTTCAAAACGTAGATATTAATTCGTTTGAAATCATGACGGGAATTTACTTATGAAGAATTAATCCAACTCATATGACAATTAGGTATTAGCGAGAGTTATTTCCGACTCATGTGAATATTGATACGAAACATTGCTCCCCTCAGGGGGATACAACTATTGTATCTATGGGAATTAGCGCTCCCAGGGGGACAATGTGAGGGCCCGAGCTAAAGGTTAGGTAGGCTTTCTTTTTGTTAAAATAGAATAGGTTTTTGTTGTGTTACGGACCATCTTTTTTCGGTTCACTGCTGTCCTGTTTTTCACCGCCTACTACTTTCTTCTTCAACTTTTTCTTGTTTCATGAACTTCTTTCTTAGCTTTCTGTTTCTGTGCCCTTTCTGCATAGATTCCACGTTCCCTTAGCTCCATACTAAATGGTGCCTTCTTCCTTCCTCTCTTTACATCTCATTTGTTGAGGATAGGGAGGCTTAAACTAACTAATAAACTAATAAACTAAACTACGAAACATTGCTAGCCGTGCTAAATCCATATGAAGACCTGTGGGAAATTGATGAGTCGGTTAGGTTGAGCTGAAAAGGCAAAAGGAACTCAACTCTTGATGTGGAAGCAGCACGCTGTCAGTTTTGGGGAGCGCTTTGGATGCCAATGTTCGTGGTTACCCGGCTCTTTACCACAGAAATGATATGAGGAGGAACATGGCGTCCTGCTGCCATATGATTCGTATAGTTTACGAATTTCGATACAGTGAGTTTGGTTATAGTTTTCAGCGCCGACACCACAAGAGGGTGTGGCTCAAGAGTAGAAACGACACAATTGGAGGGCAAATATGCAGAGTGTCTTAACACACAAAATTTTAGGACACTCAAGTTAGAGGTGTGGTGTTCATTGCAGAGTTGCCAAACTGGCTTTTCCTAGCTAAGTTACTAACTAAGAAGTGAACTAGGCCGCTCTTTTTTTATCTTCGCCGCCATGAGGCGAAATAATCACTTAGGTAATTCTGCCAGTTTTGACGTCTGATTTGTGGGTTAAGACACTCCGCATATTTGCCCTCCAATTATATCTTTGATGGCGTCTCGCGTCTGACTCAGTAAACGTGGTAAAGGGTATAATAGACTGCGTCCAGATGGGCGAGGGCTGAAACGCACTTCTGGCTTAGATGAAGTGATTGAGTTCAACTGCAACCTATCTATTTAAAAACTTGAAAATTTTACCATTCGGTTGAGGTATGCGCCTGAAAACAACAGTTAACATAAATATTACACCTACTGTAAATCAAGGCAAAACGTACACCGCTAATCAGAATATTTTCAGCTGAAATGAACAATTAATTAAAAAGTAGCAGAGAATGCGATGATGCTTTCAATAGACATCAACGAGAGAAACAACTCTGGAACTCAGAAAAGACCGTAATTCAAAGATGTGAAGTTTAGAATGTTTCAGGCAGGCATTGCGCTCAACTTTCAATATGTTGGCCATTCAAATGTTCGTGGTATTGTGCCATTTTATTCCTGATGTTTAACTAATACCAACCGATTCAGCGGATAATTTCTTTTCTTTTCAGGATAAGCCCCAACGCTAGTGCGGCACATAAGTTCACCTATTTGTAAATTTTGCAATTATGCACAAATCGACTTTAAATTACTCTCAAACGAAAGACTAAAACATTCTTTCATTGATGGAATGAATGTTTTAACCTTTCGTTTTGAGAGTAATTTTAAGTGGATAGGTGCATTATTTCGAAAGGGACAAGTAGATGAACTTACGTGTTGCATTAGTGGTGAGGCTTATGTGGAAAAATCCAT
This sequence comes from Morinoia aosen, assembly GCA_030386875.1. Classification (NCBI taxonomy): domain Eukaryota; kingdom Metazoa; phylum Arthropoda; class Malacostraca; order Amphipoda; family Talitridae; genus Morinoia; species Morinoia aosen. The sequence continues at coordinate 40,391,100 of CM059580.1, forward strand.
AATTTCTTTGTTTTTGGCAGTATAGGTGATGAACGCACAATGTGGCCAGGCGCGCTGTGTTGAATAATCAAAAACTGTTGATGTCTTTGGGTTTCAGCGTGGGTAAGGCGCCCGGCCATAAATGGGTGGGTAGCCAAACCGCCTACGGGGTTTGGCTGCCCGATGAGTTCGGATGATGCGTGGTGAGATGGATGGTCATACTAAGATCAGACGGAATTGGGACTGTTGTGATATTGGGATAATATGACAATTATAACCGAATTCATGGTGGCTGTTGCCATGTTCAGTAATGACGGTTTTGATGGTTACAGCTGTAACGATTACATAGTTGTCTTTGCTGTGGTGATGTGAGGGTTGTTGTTAAAGTTGTCAGACTTTTGGTGCGGTGTGGTCTTGGTTGCTAAGTCATTAACGGACCTATGCTTGTTGCCACTTGTGCAACTTATGTTTGCAACATTGAAGTGCTGTAACCTAGTCAACAGTCAGTGTAACAATCCTCCGCTTATATGCACAACCTCGTAAATGAAACTTCCCCGAAATAAGTGTCAAAACCAGTCCCTGGATCACGACGCGTACAGTGTAACAGTAATATGCTCAAATCTTGGAAAACTCGCATTGTTGTGTTGTGACCGACAAATTCGCTAAAGCGACAGCTAAATAGTCTATGACCGAAGCTGGCATTAAATGAGTTTATTATTATTATTATTATTATTATTATTATTTAGCCTTGCAGAAACCTCTTTCCGTATTTCACCATAGTTCTTTTATTGTTCAGAGAGAGGGATTATTTGTTCACCAAACTGCTTCGTATTTTACCTTTCAAAAACAATTTTGAGAAATTAGGTTCGTTTAATTACGAGGTAGCACGGACACGAGTTAGTTGAGTTACCCTACAGTAGTAAATCGTGCGCTGGTTGGCAGCTACACGAGAGCTGAGACTGCAACTCATTCCTTGGCGGTTAGATGAAATTTACGTTGACGTTTTTCCGATGCTAAAATGAAGATCATCTCGCTTTTGATCACAGATATTAGGGAAATCGAGTCTTATGAATCACTTGCAAAAATTTACATGAATTGGTTTATGTTGCAATATTTTTTGTTGTGATTTGTGTAATATCATAGTTATGCACCTTCAATCCTGACTGACGCAACGATGGGTCTTTATATATTACTTACTTTATTTTTTCAATACTTTGTTCATTGAAAAATTTTTTGATGGCAGAACAACTAGAATCATTGACTTCTTATGTAAACTGATGAGAAAATTGTTGGAACTTTTGGTTTACATAATAAGCTTTCGAATGTGTCTACCAATCATTGTCGATGAAGATGCCCATTAGAGATTTGTAAAATCAGATAAATTTTTAAGCCGATACCTGGCTTAGGAATTGAAAACAGTGTCAACACCTCGAAGTGATGGCTATTATCGATTGAGAGGTCAGCAATGTAGAAATTGTTCAACGATATGGCAACATTGTACCAATAATTAATTTTTTCATATTATAATATGAAAAAATTGTCTTAATGATAATTCTCAACCTTACACTTACACGTGTAAAATATAACGATATTATTCATGAATAATTTTCCTAAATAGAACACCAATAATTATTTATTCAATACGTCATTCATGTATGGCAACACTGCTTCACAATATCAGCAAAATATTGTTTTAAATTCACAGAGAATTATTCTTTAACGTACAATGGATGAATAAAACACAGCAGTGCAAGCCACATTAGGCAACATTAAATCTACGTTTTACGCGAACACAAAGAAAATAAGAACTCGTTAAAATTTCGTCACGATTTTGTGGTGTATGCGACCCAGAACTCACTCCCCTCTGGCAACAACACGTCCGGGGTAACTCCGCAGCGCACGAAATTGTACGGCAGGTTTGGCTTCGTTATTGGACGTACATCGTTTACAGAATTTCGCTTACTAATAAACTCTGGGCTTAAATTCAGCGTGTTCTTTTTAGGTTGTCTTTTTGCATCATAATTCAGAAACTGAGGGACTTTATGCCTCCTTCTTAATATTGACTGCTTTGGGGGACATTATTAAAAATAAAGCTGCATATTGTTGAAATGTTAAAAAAAATTTCAGGTGGTAAGGAAACTGTAATTCGAGTTAAAGGCAGTCCAATCACTTACGAATGAATTTTTGAACCACGCGACTTTAATTAGATAGTTGGGTACATCAACTGAATTAAATCGCAAAGGTAAGGCAGGTAAACAATAGAATAAATTTGGTTATGGTGCGCTAATTTATGTCTTAACATTAGATGCACTCAATTTCACTCAAAATTATGGATAATAATTTCACTCAAAATTATGAATTTATATTAATTCAGAATTGCACTTGGTGATGGGACGTTGTGACCGCTGCTGATGCATTACAAGGAACTGATTAATAAATGCGTTACCGTGAAATCTATCATGAAGTCATGTAACAATTGACGGACATGATTATGAAAAAAATTATAAAATACGGCACAAAACTTTATTTTAAATGATATCATCGCAGAAAAACGAAATAAAATACAAAATGTATTGATATTGGAAGTATTCACAAAATTTCGTACTTCATGTAGTAAATAAGAGGCGGACTGTGAAGTGCGCATGGTTCTGAATTAAAATGTATAAAGTGTTGAAATTAAACTTTAGAACTGCGAAAGCGGTTACAAGAGGAATTTAAGTAGAAGTACGTGATCGAGCTCTCTACGTTACTTCAACGCACTTGATAAGAGTTGTTAGCACGATTCTAGAGCACAATCAGTTCGTTGATTAATCAAGAATGACGAACTGAAATGGCATTCAGAATAAGAACGTAGTACGCGCCTTAATACGCTGAGTTAGTCTCTTGGACTCGGGAGAACATTCTTAATAAGAGACGCGTGCCACCAATTATTCAGGAACAATAGAATTCAAGAAGCGAGGTCGCATTACTTCTCTCCTGAAGACACTTGGAAATGGTCTCACATGAGTAAGACGTCTCCCATTCACAAGCCCAGCTCATTCACTTCACGAACACCGTTCCATATATCTAACAAATGCTACTGACTTTACTATGATGAGTACAGTATCGCAAAAATGAATCTCTTGCTATTCAGGGAATATTAAATCGTTACTTATCAATACCTACTTTTGGTATCCAAGTTACCACATCCATTCAAGTGAATGGATGAAGTAAATTTAATTTCACTCACCACAAGCGTTGAAGAGTCAAGACAAGGAAGGTATGCTTCGGTGAACTAAAGTTCGGCGCTACGTTGGGCAGACAGGACCATCTCATGTGCGTTGCTGTGGAATAAATTAACGTCTGCGTACAAGCTCTAAGTCGCTGGAAGAGTTGAAACCAAATAGGGTACGTCATTTTGGGCCCCAAAAAATAGATAATTCTAGAACTAACTGCTGAAATAGAATTGAAACGTTCTTCATGTTTATTCGTCTTTACTTTAATATCCACTGTAGTGATTGTATGTGTGTATTAAAACGGTCCATTCTGTATTAAAAATCGGGATTTTCATATCATGTGCACTGGGATACACATGTGTTAGCACTTGTTAACTACTCAACAAATTTAAAGTTAACACTACACATATTGGCGGAACTATCAGCCAAAATGTCGACTTCTTAGCGCTTTTAATGTTGTGGTCTGTCCCCTATTTTCAGTGACAGAGCAGTGCGCGTGCATACTTGGATTGTAAAGTCTGGTGTCATAAGCTGCTCTCCAAATTGTGATAATTTCTCATCGTATTTGCTAACGAATAGTCCAATCCAATCATTGAAACGATGCCAGTAACTTCCGCCTCCCTACTCCTTTACCATGGTTAAGATTGTGCTACAACAGCTTACTCTCAAACATTTAAATAAAACAATCGTTTTTCCTCCGTAAAAAGTCTCGTAGCTTGTGTTTCTTTTGAATCAAAGTATACCGTCGCCAGTGTGATGTTCTCATTTTTTCGATTTCATGTCATGAGTTGCATGATTTTTTCCCATGTTTCTCAACGTTGGAGGCAATCAACAGGACAGCTCATGACACACCGCAGACTTATTGCTTTGTTTACGTATGAAAAGTGAGTCAAAAATCAATAATTCTCTCATATAATTTCCTCCTTTCATGCAAAATATTTCGTGGCTCCTCATTAAGTATGAGACGCATTAATTTTCCACATTGATATCTTCAGGCTCATAGCAGTGGCTCGTAACTGTAAATTGATGTTCAACATTGATCCTTTTGATGCACTCTAATCTTCCTTGAATTAAGTTTCTCCCCTAAAATTTGTTCCAAGTTTGATTTCCTGATCTCGTTATTTTGTTTCTTTCTCGTAACTACACGATCAGGTTAACAATTTCATGGAGCTCTCCATCAACGAACAGGGAATCTAAAACCCACTAAGTAGAAAACAGGGAATCTATGCAACAAGCGTATTTTCACAAAGGATACGCAACTCATAGAAGCAGCAAGGAAGAAAATGAGAAGACAATGAAAAGATGGCAAAGAAAGCATGAAAACTGAAAGCAGCAAAGTGAGCACGATAGACAGGAGTCCACAAGACCTATCTCCAGCTGAGGTAACCTGCCAGTGTCTCCCCTGCATGGGCTGCTAGTCCCCATAGCACAGGGTAGACAAACGTGCCTAATTTAAACCCTATCATCATCCTGTACTTACTGGCGAGTTTTATAAGTGCTAAAAATGGTATTTTTAGAAAACTAAATTATAGTCGCTTTGTCCCATCTGAAAAAATGGATAAAGTACAGCAAAATATCTCGAATAATTATAGTTTGTTAAAAGAATTATTCGCGTATTTAGGGTCAAACTAAAGTTTACATGACATTTTATTTATGATTGGTACGAATTCTTTCTAATTTCTAATGCGTCACAAGAGAATAAGTCGCATCATCTCTTTTATTCGAATAGTGAGCAATTAATTCATATATTTTACTGAAGAATCTGAACGAAAATTTGTAACGGAAGTCTCTGTTAGTTCGAGGAAGGTATCCATCCCAGTGAATGTCAGAAATCAAACCTCACATGTCGCGTTAACTTCAAGTTTGCGCTGAATAACGGCAGTGTATGAGTTAATGAGCCTGAGTAATATTCACCTCATTTGACGTTACCTGAATGATATTTGTGCGCTCTAATCCTGCTGAATCTTTTCTTACGCTCTGACACACTCACACCCGAGTGGCGCTGACTGCCTCTGTCACGCAGGTTTGGTGTAAGCTTCCCAATTACTCAGTAAGCCAATTAGGCGGCCGCAAAATTCGTTTGTTTTCAACTGTTAGATTACCCCGATTCTGAAAATTGCAGTCAGTGTTATTTATGTGTCCATAGTTCTATCAAAATATGTAACTATCTTTAGTTCTGAACTTGAGGCTGGTTTCAAAATTCATTTCCCAATTTTCGAACAGGATATTTGTTTCACACTAGAAAAACGATAACAATTTTGTTTTATGAGTTAATTGGTCTATCTTTAAATATCTGAGGAACTCGAAGGATGACTAATGTAAAATACATTTGCATATACCCCAAGTAACCTGGGATGAGGAAAAACGTACCTGCATACCGCAAAGAACTATTCAAACTCAATATAAATTACCTGCATCGATGACGGTAACGTAGAGTTCCTGAGTCTGGAATTGAGAGTTTATTTTTCTACGCCTATAAATGAACATTTTACTATTAAAGATAAATACACTGAACTAGCGGCTTGCTAAAATACTTTGCATAAAATATCACATATAATTTCACGTTGAACAATAACTTTTCTAAGTAGATAAAAAAAGTTCATAGCTTGCACAAACAGTCAGTTGTTGAATTCTAAATTTGTTTATTCCAAATTTTTTCTTCTATCAGCTGCAGATGTATGATAATTTCCACTGGCCTTCTCTGATGGAACTGCTCCAAAAAGTGTTGCTCTCCATAATATTACTTTCGGAGGGAAACAACTATTGCATCCTTAGGAATGCACTATCCTAGGGGAAAATGTGAGGTCCCTATGCCGAAATGGAATAATTTGCTTGTTGTTAAGGACAATCTTTTTTCTATTGACTGCTCTCCTGATTTTTAGCATCAATTTTTTTTCAATTCCTCTCTTGTTTCATGAACTTATTTCTCATATCACTTTTTCTAAGCACAACTGGTCGTTTGTGGGAAGGCAATTTGTGCGTAAATTCCCTGTTTCTTCAATTTCACATTAAATTTTGCCTCCCCAATTCTTCTCTTCAGTACACCTTTGCTGTGGTTAGGTACGCTAAAGTCTGTTTTAATGGTATGCATTCTATCGCAGGCTCACGTGCATACGCCTTATGTGGCACCTCACAAGAGCCATGAGCGTTCACACTAGACATTGGGCTGGTGCATCGTTTAATTTTTATTAAATTAAACTAGTTTTGTCTAAAGCTTCACGGAAAAGGTAATGGTTTTCGTTCACTGCCATCAAAAAATTTTATAATACCTAAAGTGTAGAAAACACATCATAACTAATGATATTTAGATATCATCCGTATAGGTGTAAACACAAATTAAATCCGTATGATATTACACGGAACACAATTTAAAACGAAATCCCAACATAACCTCATTGCCTGGTGAGTATTTTTTAAAGCGATGAAAAAACTCCATTTCCATAATATCCGAAAAAGTCTTCACGCGAACTGATGCATCTGTTACAAAATGTGTGCGCACCTGTACGACGTCCATCACATACCGAGGACTACGTCACGAGATGAAGATCAATAGGGGTTCTTCAACTGAAAATAAATTAATTGTACTATGTCCATCAAAAGGAGAATGTATTTATGATTGAAATTAAATGCCGCCATAGCCATGTGGTATAGGTTCTGCCGCCGTGCGGCAAGGACCCGGGATCGAATCTCGGCGCTGGCAGTGGCGATTTTCTCTGTTGGGTATAGGAGAAAAATTCCAAGCACAATACCCCACTCCACCCAGGTGTCTGAAATGGGTGTGCGCCCGCCGAGTATATAAATAGAACCGGCAAGAGACATCGCCGTTCATTAGCGGTGGCCTGACGTAGAGGTAGCATTAAAAGAGTCGTCGCTCTTCAGTAGTGGAAGCGTGACCGTCGAGGAAGCACCTGTACAGATCACAGATGCGTTATAGAAGTAACATCACTTCGTATTAGCCCCTACCGTCCGATCTAACAGATTCTTTGCCAATACCGAAGCCTGTGCCAATTCCTAAGTACCAATGAAGGATAACCACGTTACGGCATTTGAGTCACTCCCGAACCTCATTCGCGTTAGTTTCGACCCGTACATGGAAAGGGACGGAACATTTATGGTGGCCAGTATATGGGGATGCCACATTAAAGATATCCACATTGCCACATTGCCCATTGAAGAAGAAAGTTATCAAGAATTGATCTTCGGTTCTGCTGATCCGTGATTTTAAGTGTGAGGAGTGTCACCCTGTTTGGAGTAACGTCGCATAGTTATCACATTACTTCAGAGCATCGAGAAAAGGAAGAAGGACGTCAGCGCAGAAAATCGAAGTTCTTGGAAAGAACTTCGAGGGAGAAAAAATCGAAAATCTACACGCCACTCAATCTTCACCAGCCTGGATCATCGCTACTCAAAGGAGAAGAAGAAGTGAAGGGGTCCAGATCAACAACCTGATCTGTCGACGAGATCTACGCATTTACGCACCGTCATCTGCAACGAGAAGATCGACGAGATCTACGCATCGCCAAAATATTGTTCAACGTCACCAACTAGCTTCGCATAGCAAGCTGAGTATACGCCGATAATGTTTGCTTGCGAATTAAATAAGCATGAGTTCAATTTAATGATTATACATAATCATTATAAAATTAATAAATAAGAAGTTCTCTATGTAAAACTATTTGAGCAGCATAGGCATTGCAAGCGCAGTGAGCACGCTGATTCTTGGGAGTGGGAGAGCCTGAATGCGGAAGCATTTGTGAGGCGGTAGTCCATTGTGTGAGAACAATTGAAGGAAGTTGTAGCCATTGTTCTCTAGCCCATTGTTCTCTAGCACATAAGAGTAAGCTGAAGCAGCCTGTCTCTGTCCAGTGTGGTGCCAGACTTCACGAGCATTTGTGGTGCTGAAATAACCTGTTTTAAGTCCACTGAAAATGTGAGTTATCATTTTATTGTATGTAGAATATTTTCATTAAATGTGTGTAGAACATTTTTCTCTTAAAGGTAATTGGAGGTCTAAGAATATAAGAGTATTTCGTGTTTATGTCGGACAGTGACTCTGACGGATACGAGTACATAAGAACTATACCGTATGTGACTAGCTTTGGAAGATTATCAATTCCTATTTTTTCCGCGAAGTCGACTTCAATACCTGTCACCATGACGACCACCACCACAGTCACCCCTGTTACCAGTGCAGTCACTACCACAGTTATCCCTGTCACTAGTACGGTTACCACTGTGACGACTTCTATTGTCGGTCCGATACCTAGTGTTGTAATTGCTGGGCAGGATCTGCCGCAGTTCAGGGGTAGAAAACGAAGGAATGATCCGGACTTCATAGAAAATAAGTCACTAGAAACGCATATAAAGAATGTGCGAGCATATTTCAATATGCTGTCAGATAATTCGGAGGAGGCGAAATTGAATTTATTGTTGCGAACTGCAGACAAGCGGGTAGGAGACTTCAATACTGTTGTCGCTTCCATAATTAGTGAAGGTTATGATTTAAGTTTCGAAGAAGTCGTACACCTGTTGGAGAATATCTACGTCTCAAAAGGTGAAAGATCTCTGCACGCGGTCGCCTGTGATCTAAATAACGTACGCCTAAAACGTAATGATGCTTTAGCAAGTCAGTTTGTTGCTATACTGTCCAAAATCCGTAAGCTAACCCACAGAATAATGACCAGCCCGGAGTGTTCAAACAGAGCCCACCCCTATGTAGTAAATTGTCCCGATCCTGTTGCTCTCGATAAGTATGTCGAGAATACTTTAATTGTTGCGTTAGCTATGGCCATCATCAACCCCCTAGTAACAGAAGATTTTTCCAAAAAACTATTTAACAAACCCTTTAACTCGTCGGAAGAGCTCCTTCAAAGACTAGTAACTGTCATTCGGAATTTTCCCGAGGATAAGCAAGTGTTAGCGACTCGATCTGAGAGATCTGTGGAAATCTATTGTGCAGAGGATGACCATTCGTCCGAATCAAACTTTGATGCAGCCTATGATGAGGCCGAAGTGTATACAATGACAAGAGGCGGATTTCAAGGTAGAGGTAGGACGCGTAGGCCCTACTCGAGACCAAATTTCTCAAGACCAACTTTCCGTGCTAGACCTCACGTAAAATCTTTTGTTGGAGATCGTGAATTAGGAACTCTAGAAGTCCAGGCGTTAGAGACAGCTACTGAAGCGAGGCGTTGCTCGAATTGTAACAGTAATATGTGTGTCTGCCAAGGACAAGGTGTGTCGGTAACCACTGTGGCTAGGAAACCGACTGATTGGTACAAACCAGGTTCAGGTCAGACAGCCACCGAGCATTCACTGCGTGACGTAGCTTGTTTTCGTTGTAATAAGTTAGGACACTACGCAAGAGACTGTAGGTCCAGACGAGACTATTTCAACAGACCAGGTAGACCTGATCGTGTCCGTGCGCGAGGACAGCATAAAACTCGTGTACCAGAAAAAGGCCAGGTGGAAACTTACCAAACTAACAGTGGCGATAATTTTTTAGCGTAAGCTGCGGAGACGATTTCATTTCCGATAGAAATAACGTCAATGGTAAAAATGAAATTGAAATAACTAAGTGTGACTCTACGTCAGTAGCTCCCTGTGAACCCGAGGAGAATTCTGGTGCGGAAGATTCCCTCGTTAAAAATGTCGAGAGAGTTGATGTGTTAAACATGCCTGGAGGTTCCCTCGTTAAAAATGTTGAGATAATCGATCCATTAATTAAGTGTCAAAATAGATATGAATCGCTGGAAGAGGTGGATTTAAGCGATTTAAATGATTTAAATGCTCATGGCACTGAATGTGAAAGCCATTTGACGGCAAACGTTTGTAAATACGAAGAAGATGAAGAAGTTGAAGTTACAGGACAAAATGAATTATTTGTAATACGAAAAAGTCATAAGCCCATGATTGTGCTTAGAAAAGATGCAGACCTGTGGAATGCATTGATTGATTCAGGATCAGAGAAATGTCTAATCAGCTACCACAGAATTAGTGAGATAAGTAATGACGTGAAGCCAAGTTCTCTGACTATAAAAGGCGTTAACGCTAAGAGTAATGTTGAAGGCGAGGTGGAGCTTGTCCTAAAGTTAAAAAACGGTGTAAGTTTAAAGACAAATGCTTTAATAATTAAAGATGGTATTTACAATTATGACGTCATTATTGGGCGTGATTTATTAGACAAGAACGCCGTTGTAGACTTAAAACAAAGATGTTTAATTATCAAACACGAGAAAATTCCCTTTGCAGAGGTAAAACGACGAAAAAAGAGAAAGACAGAGTGTCTCGAGTATTTAAAAGAGAATACTGAGTGTCTCATGGCGGACACGATTACGTCCAGAGCTAAGAAAAAAGTCCTAAATAAGCTAAGAGAGAAGAGAGAAATTCTCAGGACGTGTAATGCTGCGAGAGTAGGCGAGGAAGTAAAAAGGGATGGTAAGAGAGAAAATCAGCCTGTTCGAGGCGTAGTTGCAGTTACCAGTTCCCACACAGGGCCAAGGCCGTTAAGAGTTCATACTCAAAGAGTGGAGATTGCTCCCAATGTAATTTTGAAACATGTTGGACATGTTGGAAAGTGTAAAAATGGAGAATACATAATAAAGAAAGCAACTTTAAAAGAAGGCATTTGTGTCGCAGAAGCAATTGTGAGAGTTAGTAATAGGAGAAAGATTCCGTTGTTGTTAATTAATAGCTCCGACAGAGCGATTGTTTTACCAGAGAATGCAATTATAAGTACTTTAGAAAAAGTGGAGAAGGATCACATTGAATCCGAAGTTTACTTGTCAGATGTACAAGGAGAATTAAAAGGAGGATTGAGTACCTTTGTGCAGGCAGCTAGTGTTGTTCAGGACAGTCATTTAGATGTCGAGAAGAAAGACACTAATAGTGAATCTGTCGGGATCACAGGAGTTGTCGACAAAGGGTACGTTTCTGATTCCAAAGAAATAGCCCGTGGTCGGCGGAAATTAAATAATGATGATATCATGTGTAACGATGACGAAATGAAGCCTGAATTGCTGAGTTTGTTGAATGAATTCAGAGACGTTATTACTATAGACAATGAATCGATCTCCGCTGCTGCGATTAAACCATACAAAATACGTTTGAAACCTAACGTGGATGTCGTAAATGTCCCTCCCTATCGTATTGCCCACCGTTACATGGAAGACTTGAAAGTCGTTAACGAAAAAATGTTAGACGACGGAATTATTAGACCATCGATTTCAGCTTATAATTCACCGATAATTGTAGTTCATAAGAAAGATGGAACCATACGTCCGGTAGTTGACTTTCGCAAAGTAAATGAGGTAATTTATGAAGAATCATTCCCTCTACCGCGAATGGATGAGATTCTCTATAGTCTAAATGGTCAAAAATACTTTTCGAAATTAGATCTTAGGTCGGGATATCATAATATTACACTGACCGATGAGAGTGAGGAAATAACAGCATTTACCGTTGGTAGCAGAAAATACGAGTTCAATCGTTTACCTTTTGGTTTAAAAACCTCACCTGCATATTTCCAGTCAGTAATGACGCAAACGCTATCTCCTGTTCTAGGAAAACTATCTTTCGTCTTTATGGACGACGTACTCATTTTTTCAAAGGAAAAAGATCAGCATCTTGCCGATATAAAAGTTGTACTTGAACTATTAAGAAACGCTAGATTGTCAATAAAGACGGAAAAGTGCGAATTTTTTAGAGATGAGATTGAATATCTCGGACATTCCATTAGCGGAATGGGAACCAGAAGCACCGGTACTGACAAAGTAAAGAATTTAGAAATTCCTAAGAATGTGAAACAGTTACAGTCCTTTCTAGGACTAGTAAATTTCTTTCGTAGGTACATAAAAAATTTTGCGAGTATCGCAAGCCCGCTCTATAATCTTCTGAAGAAAAATGTTGAATTCAATTGGTCTAGAGATTGTCAAAACGCTTTTGAAGAATTAAAGGATGAACTGTGTGAAAATACAATCTTGAGTCACCCAAACTTCGATCAAAATTTTCATCTGTTTTGTGATGCATCAAACGTCGGCATAGGAGCTGTTTTACTCCAGTCATCTACTGATAAAGTTCGAAACATGAGACCTGTCGCATTTTTTTCTAAAACGTTGAATTCCACCCAACGACGATACTCAACAACAAAAAAGGAAATGTTTGCTATAGTTGAAGCGTTGAAGTACTTTAAATATCTTGTTTTAGGATATGATCTGGTCATTTACACCGATCATAAGCCTTTGGTTCCTTTATTTTCAAAGAAATTGCCTGAAGACAACACGCTCGCTAGATGGAGTATTTATGTGCAAGCTTTTGATGCCAAATTAAAGTATTTTTCTGGGAAAGCGAATAGTGCCGCCGATGCATTAAGTAGATTAAATCATGACAAAAATCCTTTAACAGAAAGAGAACTATTAGAGTGTTCTGAATTAAACCCGGATGTAGAGACTTTTCCCGTTGTAACCAGGCTGCAAGCCGCTGCTGCGGATAACAAATGTAACAAGCCGGTGACTGAGGGAGAGTTCGAGGAGACAATGCCAGGAAGAGAGGATGGAAGAAACAACAACAGTACTGCTGAACAGCAGACAGCCCCCAGACGTGAACCCAGTGACCTTAATAGCAGACAGAAAACGTGCTTATGCAGACTGGATAACGTTAACAAGACTACAGACCATTCAAGTATTAACGACAACTGGTCGTTAGACGAATTTAAGAGTGAACAAGATAGTGATCCTTTTTGTTCTGAAATAAAGGATGCCCTAGAGAATGCAACAAAAGTTACTAATACTGACATGAATGAATTTCTGATTATGAATGACATTTTGTATAAAAGACGAAGAATTGACAACAGACCCAGCACCATTCTGACTATTGTGGTGCCATATACTCTGCTACACAAGACAATTTTATTTATACATAATTTGTCCCACACAGATTTGAATCATACCTTGTTTAAGTTTAAATTAAAATATTTTCATCCGTACGAACGTACAATTACACGCAAAATTGTTGAATCTTGTGACATCTGTAAGATTCTAAAATCACGAATATCGACGCCGATTAAAATTCTAAATGCTCCAATTGGAACACGATGCTTTCAAACGGTCAGCATAGACTTCTACGGTCCATTAACAATGACAGACAATGGGAACAAATTTATTCTTGTCGTTATCGACTTGTTCTCGCGTTTTGTTAAATTATATTCGACTAGTGACCGACGTACAGAGACTGTTACAGATTGTCTATGGAATTTTTGCTGTTTGTTCGGTACCCCGGACGTATTGTTGTCCGACAATGCTTTAGAGTTTAAATCATCTAATGTGAGAAATTTCACAAAAGGACTTTCTATCTTAAAAAGGGAAGTTCTGGCTTATTCCCCTTTTTCTAATGGCATTGTTGAGCGATGTAATGGAAAAATTCGACACCTGCTCAAGTTATATCTAAATTTTCTTACTCATAATGAGTGGGATAGATTATTGGATATTGTGGAGAATTCGATTAACAATAGCTTTAATGAAACATTAGGCGATACCCCCGCATACACGGTTTTCGGTAGAGATACGTGTGTGTATATTAGTTCTACTAATTTAGAAGACTTCAATGTTGCGACTACATATGAAGATGTTCAAAAACAAAAATTTAAAGAGTCATCTATTGTAGTGAACAATATTAGAAATGCAATCATTAACGCTACAATCGAAAGAACTACCTATAGAAACGTGAAACGTCGCGATAAAAGTTTAAAGGTGACGGACCGTGTACTAGTGAAAAACCATGCCAAAAAACACAAGCTACTGCTAAATTTCTTAGGTCCCGGTATCATTGAAAGGCTAGGTAAAAATTATGCAGAAATTAAGATCGGTAACAAGATTATCCGATCGAACTTAAACCATGTACTGCCTTTAGATAAGTTAAAAGGGTAAAATTGTCAACCTAGTTTGGAACTGTTCATTTTCATATATTCCGAAATTGCCATTCCATATATGTATTTAAATGGTATTTAGCTTGTAAGTGTGTTCTATGAGTTTTTAGCTTGTAAGTGCGTTCTATGAGTTTTTTCTTATGACTTTATGTATGTCTTGCTTTAGGAAATATTTTGTTGCGCAAACACCTTGTGACGAGATGTTGAACTTAGGATGTTGTCATACTGTTATTGCGACATCAAAGTTGTGTTCATCAAGTCGTAAGCTAGAGTTGATAAACTTAGGTGCAATCGTGGAAATGTCGACACGAGAGTGCGAGTGCGAAACCCGCGAGAACTGCATCGCATCTGCCGCAACTTGTTTGAAAACAATGTCAGGCATTGTAGTTGGAATGAATGTGTCTTAATGAGAAGGAAGCGTTGCCTTAGTATGAAACGACAATTGTTTACTTTAAACTTGTGGCCATGCTAATCTGCTGTGTCGTTTCCTTTCAGATTCCTTGGGCGACTCCTGAACAACTCCAGAACATTACACATTCCGATTTACAATATACACATACACTTTACACCTTCACTTACTACTTGGTTTGCGCACTTATCTAATTTCAATAATAATTAATAATCATTAATAACTACTTACTTAATTTCAATAAGCACCTCAAAGACTTAAATCATTTTACTTCCTGCTCTGTTAGTCGCTTTGTGGCGACTAATATTAACGTAGAAGCCATTCTAACTGCAATTAAAGCCAATAATGGTCAGATATCGGATGAACTCATCCGCCATACAGAGGAAACGAGAGTCGATCTCATTCCTGATCAATTGAGTGACATACTGTTGCTCCTTTACACGTTAATCACGATTATAACTACTGTAATGATTATTTATATTAAAAGAGATCTCAACAAGGTTATTGGACGACTAAGTGGTGATGACGTGGCTTTGCGTCGAACCGCTTGGAAGGAAATCAGTAATAGTCCTAGGCAAATACTTGCACTTCCACCTCAAGTTAGCGCATAACATTACAACGCTAGACTCCTACATTCACATTAACATGACAAAACACACGTGCCACATGCACAGAGTCCACGTGCACGTCCCTACAAGATGGATCTTTACACATACAAGATGGAGACGACTGAATATCATATTACGCGTGATATACGAGGAGTAGACACCTTCCATGTCTTAGAATATTTCTATTTTATACGGATTATTACTTGTTCTTGGTGTCGTTAATTATAACCCATGATGTCGTTTTACTCGCCCCATGGAAATGTTTTGTTCATGTTTCGCGCGAGATAAGGAGACGAATTATTTATATTGCAAATAAAAACCAAATTGCACGCTTGTAGATTGGTTGAATTGAATTAGTTCATTTATTGATTATTCTATTTAATTTACTTTCAATATTCAATTTAGTTGAATTGAAATAAGTTAATTTGAATCGTAGGACGATTTGAATCGTACGGAAAAGCAAATCAACTTTTACCTTGCCATTTGTAGTAATGTAATGTATTGTTTTGCGTATATAAACTTATATTCTATATCTTTAGATAATATAGATTTATGATGGATTTTTCCTTCTAAATTTTTCATTTTCATTAAAATTTTTGTTTCTCGATTTGACGGTATGTGTCCAGTTTGTTCAAAAGAGTGTACCCTATGGAGATGATTTATTACGTACGTGATTTGATTTTTGATTTCGATAAGTTAATAAAATTGTGTGGTGTATCCAATATTGAATTGAATTTGAATTGAATTAATAAGAATAAATTGATTGTTTGAAGCTAAGTGGGAAGAGTGATTAATTAGTTGATTTTGGATAATAAATCAAGTATTGAATTGAAACTAAAATTAATAATGTTTAACGAGATGTAGGATTACCGTTGAATTTTGTTGAATTTATGCTTTGCTAAAGACAGCAAAAGCCATACCTGCCTACCTCCGTTCATAATTCGGAAGCATTTTGTGTCATACGTTCTGATCTGTTCGAATTAAATTGACGGATTGTAAGATTAATTGATAGTCAAAGGAAAATCAAAGTTAACTGAATAACGTTTTAAAAAATTTTTATTGTAATAAAGAATTTTTACGTGGGGGGAACAATTATGTGCGCCCGCCGAGTATATAAATAGAACCGGCAAGAGACATCGCCGTTCATTAGCGGTGGCCTGACGTAGAGGTAGCATTAAAAGAGTCGTCGCTCTTCAGTAGTGGAAGCGTGACCGTCGAGGAAGCACCTGTACAGATCACAGATGCGTTATAGAAGTAACATCACTTCGTATTAGCCCCTACCGTCCGATCTAACAGATTCTTTGCCAATACCGAAGCCTGTGCCAATTCCTAAGTACCAATAAAGGATAACCACGTTACTGCATTTGAGTCACTCCCGAACCTCATTCGCGTTAGTTTCGACCCGTACATGGAAAGGGACGGAACATGGGTACCGGTCTCGACCGGGGGAAAGCGTCATGGCGTCCTGGCGTTAGTTATAAGGCATTTGAAAATCCAATGTAAAAGGTGATATATGTATCAGGCTTGATTGGAAATAAAGCATCCGTAGATGCCTTAATTATAAAAAAAAATAACAAACTGGTCGAAACGAAATGACGTGGACGCAACAAAACCGCTGGTAAAATGAATTAATCTGCTTCCAACTTTACTGAACGGTGCCAATCAATGATATATTCGGCAAACGTGACCTAGTAACTTTAGGAGCAATGTAGCGAACATTGTGCAACATTTGACGGGATGTTACACTCCAAACGTTCAATCACCTGCATTTTATTAATGATTAAACTCATTGGTATATAATACATTTTACGTATATACAAAACAAAGGATCCTGGTGCATAAATAGTTTTTTCGCTTTTTGTTTGCATATGTACATATGTATAATTATATTTCAATGAATATGTATAATCCTCTATATAAATTTTTTACCATTTCATTCATCGTTACCATAAGCGATGAATTTTGAACTTTTCTAACAAATATAATACTTGCTTGAACATCTCGAAGACCAATTTTTTAACTGTATTTCTTACAAAAATCATTTAGGCAAGGTCCAAATCTGCATGTTGAATTTAATTTTGGCTTCTCGACATTTGCAATTTTATTTTTTACCTAGATGTTTTTAATTTCGCTTTTCTATATATCTCCATCTTTTATAATTTCATTTTTATTCCGATATTTTTGAATGTTGTTCTTCCAAAATTTTGAAGAAAAAACGTACTCTTTAGTGCACACTTATTTTGAAATATGAAGTGAGGTTTTAACGGTTTTAAGGAATAATTGTTAAATAAAATAAGTGGCCCTTGGGCACGTTAAAGTTTTTAAGGTTAAGTGGCCCTTGGGCACGGTAAAGTTTAAGGTTAAGTGGCCCTTGGGCACGTTAAAGTTTAAGGTTAAGGTTGATACGCCATCAAGGCAAAACCTTGAAAGCCCACCAACGGGCTTTACTAGAACTAATCACTGGACTGGTCAGGAGCACGAACATGCATTACGTAAATAATCAAAATGAAATAATAACGGCACCGTTTAAACAAAAATGTAAGCGAAAGAAAGGAAAAGGAACAAAATAATAGAGGAGCACAACGGCACTTGCTGCCGAGATCTCTCTCACTGCCTTACTACTTTGTTTAAGAAGACCGCGGTCGAAGTGAGAAACTTTGATAACGAGAGGTCTTCATAGTGCGTCCTAGATTTTCTCACATAGTTTTATTAGCATACGGTGGTCCTATATCACATTTCAAACATTCCTCGGAATATGGTCTACATTCCTCATGTCCATTGGTCCACGATATAATGAATACCAAAAATAAGATTTTATATGAAAAACAAGACAAGTTTGAACGACGTGTTGCGCATACTCGTGCAAGTTGTGGCAATAACCTGCATGTCAAGTCCCGCTTTGTGTCAATCCTTATTTTCTTATTTTTTGTGTAAATAGCCTTGTGTGTCTGTATTTATTTTATATTGCTTGAGGTTACTGTTTAACTTGCCCTAGTTTCTATTTTTGGTTGAAGCATATATTTTGTTATGTTGTTGGTTATGGCATTTGCATGAAGCATCTCAAGCTTCTCATGTTCCATCTACTGGTCTCTAAGTCATTTATATTGACAGGTAACTAATTTAAGGTTTTGATTTATTTCATACAGTGGCTCTTTCCTACTTGTCCATGCTCTGTTTCTTTGTTTAATTGATTCTTGCCATCCATGTTCCATTGACCTAGTCATTCATTGGATAACTTATTAGTTTCCTGAACATCAGATGGCGCAGTATTTCAAATGGTTTGCAAAGACAAAGCTAAGCTCACTGTTCAGTATACATTTCAAGAAGAATGTTGAAGCAATATTGTAAAATAAGTTTATATCCTGATTTTAAACTATTATGTTCTATTATTACTGAAAATACCATAATTTTTGACTTATGAGATAACACTGTTTGGAAGTAAATTTTGTGCATTTTAAAGCTCATTTTGTCTATTACACCTTTGAGTTTGGAAGTGTATGCTGCTGACACTGTGTTGTGGTAACACCCTTCATAGTTGGTTACTGGCATTGGTAAATTTTAAACTAATACAGTCACAATAGTTTAAATGAATAAAGATAGTCAAACACAGAGCACAACTTATACCTTAAATTAGCTGGTAAAATAAATGATTTGAAATATATTTGGCTGACAGTCTGAGAAATGCTATGTATAACTGTGTTGGGGGACAGGTAGGCTTCCTACCATCAACATGTGTGACCTAGATCCATAGCACTAATGTACATTGGTTGTGAGAGACCTAACCTACCTATGACTTCTATCTTGTCTCAAGGTGAATAAATAAGCCGACACTCCCAGGTAATGGGTTTACGATTCTTTCTTTTTTTTGTTTATTGATACACTATTAACAATGATTACAGAAATATACATAGGAAAATAACCAGGTGTGGACACTAATAATTAACCTACCTACAGCGGCCCATACAAAATAAACACTCTCAATTATGACACAGCGGGCAACTATACCAGGAACAATTTAGTACTGCAGCAACCCCAGGATGATTTTCTACCCAGCAATAATGGCCGACGCGAGGCTTGGCCTGTCGGACTGCAAGAGCGGTAGGAGCGCCAGAGGGGCAGATGCCGGAGTGCGGCAGCGGCAGGGTATGCCGGAGTACGGCAGCAGCCGAGTAGGCCGGGGCGCCGCAGCAACAGATTAGGCCGGGGTGCGGCAACAGCAGGGTTTGCCGAAGTACAGCGACAGTGGGGAGTGCTGAAGTATAACGGCAGCAGGTGGAGTACCGCAGCGGCAAGAGATGCCGGAGGAAGAACCAGCCGTTGTAGGCTGTTCTTCGGTCTCACGCTGTAGAGGCTGGCACCACAGAGCTCTGGGTGATGGCTCTGGAGTACCCCGGTTGGCCTCTGCTTCTGCTCTCCAATTGGAGGTTGGTCCGGAGGTTTGGACCAGAGGTCTGGACCGGAGGTTTGGAGGTCTTCCTGCCAATCCGCCACGCATAATAAATAATAACTTCTAATGATAACATCAGCAATAAGGTACATAGTTTCTCACTCTTGCATAACAAATAATCAATATCATTTACGAATAAATATTTCAGTAAATAAATACACTTATGCATTCATTCATTTCTATCCTATTGCTGCCTATTATTCTTACCCTTGCTGGATGATGCCGCTCTTAATAGTTTGCCTCTCTACTGTAATGCTGCACTTAGAAATACTCTCCTTTAACTATTTCACATCGATACATCTGTTCTGAAACAGAAAAAGTAGGGCTTAGGGGAATAGGCAGATTGCTCCATCTCATTAGCAAACACGGTTTAGGAGACTGGTGAATCACCCCATTACATTCCCCCCCACCAAGTGCAACCATAGGGTGCACTTAACACAATCTGCTATTTTCTAAACAATGTACACTTGTTATATTCATACACTACTATCACATCTTAAATCTATAATTACAATAAATGAACTCTAGTGTCTATAATTTCCAAGTCATAGGAATTTTATTACAAGATGACGCTTTGGTACTGAACCTTACAAACTACAACATATCTTACAGACGCATAGACACATTGATATCAACATACCGTTCGACAGAACACGGCAAGTTGCTGGTATTGTCATTCGACATATCATGACAATCCATACACTAAGCGCAGACATTACACAAATTACCAATAGTTTTTACAAACAGTCTATGTACATTTTAATCGCATCACATTTATTTGCAATAAAAGAAAACGCATTAACACATATTACTTAACCTGCTATTTAACCCAATACTTAACTTACTACTTAATCTACATGATTTTTTTGTATTTTTATCTTTTGTTCATTTTTTTTTATATGCTACTTATTTTTGACCTTATATTCTAATGTTCTTAACTGTACATTGAGCATGTTTTCCACATTTCCTCTAGCTCTAGTAATTCTACCAGAAGAAATGTAATCCAACCTTACCGGTGAAACACGAGGACTCTTGGTTTGTTCTCCATCACTAGCTGTTATACCAACTCTTGTACCACTAGACATGTATCTCCTTTGCCACATTTCCTGCAAAACTTCGTTGTTGGATTTTCTATACTTTGATGTACCTTCTTGCATCTGTTTGGAATGGTCCCTAAATCTCTTCAAAATGTTCAACTTCTCTCCTTCTCTCTTGTCAATACGAGTAGTTCTGAATCCTGTGAAGTCATCTGTAAAGCCTGAGAAGTTACGGCTTTCCTCGGAAGTGTTGGTTACAAATAGTTGTAGAATATCCCCAGTTTGTCTCTCTTCATCTGTTTCTCCTACTTTGTTTCTATCTTGAGCTTCCTGCTCAGAGCAGTTAATCACTTTTTGTAGGTAATTCTCTTGAAAGCTCCAAGCTCTCTCAGACCAGATTGAAAAATTCTCTATCAACGAGCTATTCTGTGTTGCACTATTAGTGCTTATCTGAAGGGAACTTGACTGTGGTGTTTTAATTTTAATGCTAGACATTGGTTCATCCAGCCCTAAGTCAAAATCATCTGACAAACCTCTGAACATAGGAGATGACATTCTATAATTAATGTTTTTGACTACCTGTGAATCCACACTTATTGGTCTTATCACCTGATCTTCAATGGCCTCACTACAAGCAAGTTCGTTCAGATTTTTAGGAATTACATTGAGTTCTACTCTTTTAGTTTTCTCTTTTCTTTTCTTTATTATTACCGTTTCTTTTGACTTGGAAATTTTGTTTTCTAACTTATTTACATCTTTATTCCTACTCTTAGAGCTAGGGAAAGGAAGCACAGTTTCCTCCTTTGAATCACTTGGATTACTACTAAAGATAATATTTGTAATCCCTTGGGCTGATTCTGATTCGCAATCACTGTCAGTGGTTGCTTTGTGAACTCTATTTTCTTCATTGAAGATAACATGTTCCTTTAGATAGTCTGGAACTTCTCTCCAAAGCTTTAATTGCTGATAATGTGCTTTGATATTAACTTCAGTTGAATTCATTCTCTGTAGTTCATAAGTTACACTATTAGGTTGAACTTTGGTTACTCTATAAGGACCATCCTATTGTCTGGATAATTTATTAGCTACCCTATTTCCTTTCTTTATTGTTTTCCTTAACACAAGCTGGCCTACTCTAAATGGTGAGAACTTTGGATGTCCTGCTTTCCAGGTGGATGTTATATCCCTGTTTACAGGAATGTTGCGATCTGTTGGATGGGGTGTCTGCAAGATGCACTGAGATGGACTCATTCCTTATTGTGAATGTACAGTGTTATTGTGGACTATTAATGCCTGTGAGAGGTGATTGTCCCATGTATGGGGATTTTCCTGTACTAACCCCTTCAAGAGTTGAATGATGGTACGATTGCACCTTTCTACACATCCATTAGATGATGCCTTGTACGGAGTGGAATAGATGTGAGAGATGTTGTGGAATTCAAGTAGAGCATTGAATTCCTGTGACTTAAATTCAGGGCCATTGTCCGTTAGTACTCTGTTAGGAAGTCTCGTTATTGATGGAAGTACATGAGCTGAAAATGCTGCAGCAACAGTCTTTGCCTTTTTATTGCTCAACGGCACTGCTGTTAGCCATTTAGAAAAATGGTCGACAGCCACAAGAACCCCAGAATTATTTTTGTTAGTCTTGGGCAGCAACATCAGATCTACAGCTATTAGTTCAAAGGGTGTTGTTGTTTCTATTTTGAGAGTTGGAGGAATAATGTGTTGATAACTAACCTTAAAGAACTGGCAGTGGAGACATGATGCACAAATATCCCTAGCAATTTTGTCTAAAGCAGGGTGCCAAAAGCTCCTGAGAATGATGTCAACTAACTTATGTCTACCTATGTGAGAAAGCTGAGTATGAACCTTTGAAACAATTTCAGTCATCAAAGCAAATGACACTACTACGGAGGAATATCTATCTGTGTCTTGCATGAGTAAGTCAAGGTGCACTCTGAGATTCTTCTTATACTTTTTGAACTGATCTAATGTTTTATTTCTCCAAAACTTAATATCCAGGTTTGTTGTAATATGTTCTTTCAAAGTGCTTATGGCTAAATCATTATTCTGTATATCAGTCAACTGTTCATTTGTTGAAGTAAATTTGACTTTGGGAGATAAGTCATCTATTCTATGGTGACAATTTTCTGATGAGGAAGACTGTTCCTCAACAACTGCCTCATTCTCCTGCTCACAAGTGATGTTTAGACTGAGATGTAGAGCTTTGTCCGGATCTGAAGTTGGGCTTAAACGACCAAGTGAATCTGTTACTCCTCGGAGATGAGCGTTCTGTGCTAGCTGTATAGGATGGATTTGATGCTCTGATTCGTTCTTTATGTGCATGTGTTTGGATTGAAAATCTAGTACAATCTTGTTTCTGGATAGAAAATTGGCTCCTAAGATACAGCAACACCGCATAGTTTTTGTTGGGACCACTGCAAACGGTGTACAGTCTGTAACTTCTACATCCATTAATTTAGGTCTTAATTGTACTATTTTTAATACTTCTGTTTGGTTCTGACCTATTCCTCCTAACAACTCATTCTCTTGATTTACTACTGAATTGTCCGTGATTACAGGATAAATTAATTCAAAGACATATTCACTAATAACACTAACTTGGGCTCCGGTGTCAATTATGCAACAGAAGCTGAGATTTTCCATTGTTGCAATGTATTTTCCATCAGTGCTGTGGTTACACAGACACTGTTTGGCAGTAGAAGCAGCTAGTAGAGTGTTTCCCTCTAGGAGTTCCTGGAAATTGACATGGATGTCAACCGGCAACCGGCAAAGCCTCGGGTGAATGTGTAGTGTTGATGTTTTTCTCTTGAATGTTTTGTTGAATCCTATCATTAGATGCTGCTGTTATTGCAATGACTGGATTAAAATGAATTCCAGCCAAACACTGCAGGTGTATGATTCTTGGTGGTTGGTAAACTTAGTCTGATTTATAAATGACCGGAGTATGCATCCCATGGTGTACCCATATCTCTACATTGAAAATGTCACTTGCTGCTAGAAGAACTTCTTCACCAGGTAATTCGCCTGAGTTTTTCATTAAGTGTAATTGTTTTCTTCTGGCCTTGTCAAGCTTAATTTGAAATTTATCAGGATTGTTTAACAAGTGCTGCACCAGCTGCTCACGCAGGGTCTCATGATCGTCAGGTAAGTTTCCGTCAGATTCATTCATTTCCAGTTCAGACAGTAATAAAAACAAAGATATGAAGAGTGAATTTCCTCCTCCTTCTACCTTTTCCACCACTTTCAAGCCTTTGGGTAATTCTGGGGTAGTATTCCATTGGGAACCTTCTGGTGCTGTAGGTGTGTTGTAAATGATTCTGGATAAAGCATCAGCTGCTTCATTCTGTGGTCCGGGTCGGTATCGAATGGTGAAATCATACTCTGCAAGTTCATTTATAGTGCGCATTAACCTGGAGTTCTCTCTTGACATATTGTGTAGATATAATAATGGTTTGTGGTCAGTGAACAGTGTGAATTTTACTCCAAACAAAAATGCTCTGAAAGTTTTAATACCCCAACGTAATGCTACCAATTCTCTTTCTATAGTAGAATAGCGGCGTTGGGCCTCTGAGAAGGTAGTGGATGAATAAGCAATTGTTTTGTATTGCCCCTGCTGTTTTTGCATTAAGCATGCTCCTGCTCCTACACCTGAAGCATCTACAAAGAGCTCTAGGTCTTCTGATTCTCCAGAATAATCCGGAAATGAGAGGGTAACTTCTTCAGCTAACTTGCTCTTCAGAGATTCAAATGCAGTATTCATTTCTGGTGTCCAGTTTAAAGTCTTTCGTTTTGGTCCGCCTGTTAATTCGGTGAGTGGTTTGGCAATGACAGAACATTGACTCACGAATTTTCGTTGAAAGTTGACTAATCCTAAAAATTGCCTCAACTGGGTGACGGTCGTTGGTTTTGGGAAGTTTACAATTTTCTCTATATATTCTGGTGACTTTTGGATACCTTTCTTACTGATTAAATGACCTAGAAACGAAACCTTTTCCTTGAAAAATTCACATTTGTTAACCTTGATTTTTATTCCATTGTTCATCAATGTGGTAAGAACTTTCTCCACCATTGAGAGATGTTCGTCAAAAGATTTGTTCATTATTAAAATATCATCAATATAAACAATGATGTTTTGGAAGCACAAGTCTGAGAGAATTTCTTGCATGTTTTTTTGGAATTGGATACCACTATTTTTAAGACCAAAACTTAACCTCTTAAACTGATACTGATTGTGGGTTGTGCTGAATGATGTATATGGCCTACTTTCTTCATCAATAGGGACTTGGTAGTAACCCTTAATTAAGTCTAACTTGGTGAAATACTTAACCTGGTGTGCACTATAGATTGAATCAGTTAAGTTTGGCATTGGGAATTTTTCAGGTTTGGTTACGCTGTTGAGTTTTCGGTAATCCACACACAGTCTTAATTGCCCATCTGGTTTTCTAATAGGGACTACAGGTGAAGACCACGGTGATCGGCTATCCTCAATTATATCCAAAGCCTTCAATTCCTGACATTGTTTTTCTATTTCCTTATTAACTGGTTCAGCAAATCGTCTTGGTTTTTGCCATATCGGTGTGTGGTTTGTAAGTTCTATTTTATGAGGTGTTACATGTGCCTTCCCAATATCATTTTCATCCTTACTTAGGGCTTCTTCAACATTCTTCAACATACTAACAACCTTTTTCTTCTCAGTTGGTTCTAATGTTTCCCCAATGTCTAATTCAGCTTCCATCTTCTCCATGGTCCATTGTGAGGTTCCTGTTTCTTCCTCCTCAAGTTCTATAATGGTGCTCACATAACCTAGTAAGTCACCTTTCTTGATTTTACCATTTTTAACTGGAACTTTTTGGCGAACAATGACCCGGTCCTTGTCATTATTTATGGAAAAAATTCCATCTATGCCAGTGCACTTCTTATTTTTCATTTTCCCATTGTAGTAATAGATGTCCCTTTCACAAGCTTCACTTTGGCAAATGAGATTAACCTGAACTTCTACTTCAGTAAATTTTCCTGAATAATTGACAGTTTCTGAGGCATGAACTGGGATAGATTCATGAATTATTCTCATGGGCTTTGCAGTTTCACCTAAATAGATGTCAACTCTTGCATTATTTTTAGCAACCTTTGAAATCATTCTTTTACCTATGTTAACAATGAGCTGATTTTCAACCATGAATGGAGTCCCTAATATTATTGGATGATTAATAGCCTCATCAGGTACTACACTAAAAGTGGTTTTACAAGCCTTTATATCATAAAGGGAAAAGTTAAAGTGTGCTACACCAAGTGTTTTCACATTTACTATACCCAATCCTTGAAGGACAATGAAGTGGTCTGGGTTGCTTGGTAGGTTTAACTGATCAACAAGAGATTTCCGTATGAGATTAGTGGCTGTACCTGTGTCAAGTAGAGCTTCTATCCTGTTTTCTTGGATGCTGGTTTCTACGATTAGTAACTGACCCGGTTCCAGAGCTGCCAAATTTACCCAGGCACTGCCATTGTCATCTGGCTGTGAAGTTCCTGGAACAGCATTATCGGTCTTGAGGCACATTTTTGTTCTTTGGCTTGCTTCTTCAACACAAACTGAAGAGAGTCTGGAAGGTTCCTTCCTTTCTACTTCTCCTTTTGGCTTGACTTGGTTGCTTCTTGTTATGCCGTGGTCACCTAAATAGTTAGTGGTTTCCGGATTATCACCATCTTCATCTTCTACTTCAAGACAATCAAAGCGATTATGGGTCTCAAAGGGTGAAAACAAAGTGTAGGGGTGCTTCTTGGCTACTGGCATACCCTTGTCTTTACCAGAGCCTGTCAGTTTGACGCCCTGCCATACAGATTTTCGTCACTGTGCGCACGGTTTCCTTGAGGTGTTATGGGTGCAAAAGTAACAGTACCACCTGGGGCTCCTGGATTTTGAGATATCCCCCTGGGAGCATGCTGTGATTGTGACCTTGGATGAAACTTTGTAGGCCTTTGGTTGCAATCTCTATAATAATGTCCTCTTCTCCCACTTGCATAGCAGGAATTTGTTTTAGTTCTGCATTCAGCAGCACCATGACCATATCGGTTACAGTAAGTACATGTTAGGTTGTGAGAAGTAAGTCTTGCTGGAGGTCTCATGTTGAAGTTCCTTGGTGGTCCGGGGTTGGCTCTTGAGTGACTGTAATGCTGGTAGTTTGGCCTTTGATGGTGGAAGGAAGATGCACTGTGTAGAGAGACTGAATTTATTTGTTGAGCCTGATGGTTTCTGCTGTCCCGAGGCGAGTGCCTACCAAAGCTGACACTGTTGAGGAATGGAGCCCCGTTCGTACTACTTGTTCTTTGGTCATTCTGAGTGGCCCAAAAGAAATACAAAGTGGGCATGTTGCGGGAAAGAGCCATGGAAGAAGGTGCTCTCTTTGTTGTACTGGTGGAGACTCACCTCCACGAAGACGTGCTTGACGCGGAAGTGGCAATGGAAGGCTACACACTCCACAGATCGGATAGACGCCATGGCAGAAAAAAGGGAGGTGTTGCAGCATACATTAGGAATGACTTGGCACCCCAAACAGTAGTCTTGTCTGCAGACTCGGATGGTGTGGTTGAACACCTCGTTCTGTGGCTGGACCAGGTGAGACTAGCACTTGTGGTCGTGTATCGCCCTCCTGCCTGCGAATTGGAAAATTTCCTACCGGTAATGAGGCATGTTTCCACGAAGTTGGAGGAATTAAGAACACCATTGCCCACCATCATAGTGGCGGGTGATTTCAATTTCCCCTCAATGTGCTGGTCGACGAACCATATCTATGGGGGCTCGCGGGAGTTGAGGGCTCAGGCGACTCAGCTTACCGAGTTTATGGAGAAATTCGCCCTGGAGCAATATGTAGTGCTCCCGACTCGGCAAGATAACCTCCTCGACCTCTTCCTGACGAATAATGACGAAGTGGCGAGGGAAATTCGGGTGGAGGACACTGCCATGTCGGACCATAGGCTGCTGATAATAACTGCGGATATAGGTTGCGATGGTTCTTGCCCACGAGGCAACGGAAGCAATGTTGGACTGGGATCGCTAAATTTTATGAGCGATGCGACAGATTGGGACAGCATACGTGAAGAACTGGCGGCCGTAGACTGGGCCCTCTTAACATTCAGTTTGACCGTACGGGAAATATATGAAGTGTTGTTGAAGACTATCACGGATATCTGCACGAGACACACACCAGCGAGGAGGATAAGGTCGAAGAGACTTGTCCCCAGAGATCGCAGGATCTTGATGAAGAAGCGAAAGCGACTACTGCAACAGCTGACGGGAGCATCCAGGCCGGCGGCGAGGCAGCAGATTACGGAAAGAGCTTTGGATTTAGAGAACCAACTAATGAGATCTCACGACGCCGAGACCGAAGCTGAGGAAGTAAGGGCGGTTGATGCGATAAGGACTAATTCTAAATACTTCTACGCCTTT
This sequence comes from Morinoia aosen, assembly GCA_030386875.1. Lineage (NCBI taxonomy): Eukaryota > Metazoa > Arthropoda > Malacostraca > Amphipoda > Talitridae > Morinoia > Morinoia aosen. The sequence goes on from CM059580.1 coordinate 40,419,181, forward strand.
GCAAGGGCTAAAGCTGGAACCAAGTCACAAATAGGACCGTTCCGCTTGGAAGGCAACCTCATAGGCGATCCCAACCAAAAAAGTGAAGTGCTTAGGGAGCAGTATGAGTCTGTGTTCAGCGCGCCAACCTACACAAATCTGGAGGACCTACTGTCAGAGCCCCTTCAGTATCAAAACAACAACCACCTCAGCAGTGTGTCGTTCACTGAGGCGGAACTGGCTGAATGTATGGACGAGCTGTCGCCCACATCTGCACCGGGGCCAGACCAAGTACCGGCTGTTCTACTTAAGAAATGTCAGGACCAACTTAAGACACCCTTATGGATCATGTGGAAACTCTCGATGGACACCGGAGATATCCCAGATCAGTTGAAGTTGGGAATTGTCACACCCATATTCAAGGGTGGGGAAAAGCACCTACCAAAAAACTACAGACCGGTAACATTGACATCCCACATCATCAAAGTATTCGAGAAGGTGATCGTGAGGAAGATGGTGAGGTTTCTGGAGGATTCCGGCAGACTGAATAGATCACAGCATGGGTTCCGTAAGGGAAGGTCCTGCCTCTCGCAATTGCTGGAACATCAAAGAACCATCACCGAGGCTTTGGGAAACGGCCGCGCAGTGGACGTTGTCTATCTCGATTTCGCAAAGGCCTTCGATAAGGTGGACCACGGCATACTGCTTGGTAAGCTCATGGGCCAGCACATAGGAGGCCGGCTGCTGACGTGGTTGGCTCACTTCCTGACAGACAGAAGGCAGAGGATAGCTGTGGATGGATGCCTCTCGTCTGAGTCTCTGGTAGTGAGCGGCGTGCCACAGGGATCGGTGCTCGGACCACTGCTGTTTCTGGTCCATATATCGGACGTGGACGCCAACCTCCAATGTTCCCGTGCATCTTCTTTCGCAGACGACACGAGGTTGATGGTGGAGATAACTGATACGGAGGACTGCAGAGGGATGCAGAGTGACCTGGAGCGGATATACCGGTGGGCTCAGGTAAACAACATGCAGTTCAACGAAGCGAAATTTGAACTGATAAGGTATGGAAGTCACCCAAATGATGCCTTCTCCTACGTAACAGAGGGAGGACTGGACATAGAAAGAAAGCCCTCTCTTCGAGACCTGGGCGTCATCGTTGAGGATACTGGAGCCTTTCGTGAGCACATTGACCTGATTGTGAGCAGATGCAGGCGGCAGATGGGATGGGTGTGGAGAGTATTCCGCACAAGAGAGACCGTGCCCATGCTGACGCTTTACAAAGCACTCGTCCTTCCACTGGCAGAGTATTGCTGCCAGCTCTGGAATCCGGGAGCCTGGGCTGACATTGTCAAGCTTGAGGGAGTCCAGAGATCCTTCACGGCAAGGATCTCGGAAGTAAGGCACCTGGACTATTGGCAACGTTTGAAACATCTTGCCCTTTACTCCCTCCAGAGAAGGCGAGAGAGATACACTATTATCTACACCTGGAAGATTGTGAGAGGGCTGGTCCCCAACTTTGTAGAGGATGGTTTGAAGCTGAAAACCAAACAGCACGTGCATTTTGGGAGGCTATGTGTCGTGCCGGAGTTCAACAACAGAGCTGCGGCCAGCATTCGCACAAGGCATGAACGGTCGTTCTCCGTGATGGGCCCACGACTCTTTAACTGTCTCCCAGCCGAGCTGCGTGAGTTTGAGGGGTCAGCTGAAAGCTTCAAACAAAAATTGGACATGTTCTTGAGATTGATTCCGGATAAGCCACCTCTACCACATTACTACCAGACCGCCTCTGGCAACAGCATCTTGCAGCAGCTCGCCGACCGGAGAGCGCGAGCGCTGTAGGAGGCGTAGCGGCACGAGGGCGGCGCAACGCGTGGCCCGGGCGGACGACCCGAACTCATCCTCAGGAACCTCAGGGCTGCATCCCGGTACAGCTTTTTCTGACCTACACTAATAGTGATTTCTTTTTGGTTGTCCCCCTGCTCACTCTCATTACTTTCTGATTCTTTTTCATTTTCCTTTTCTACATCCCTGAACCTGGCACACTTCTGAATGGAGGACCATTTTACCTTTTTGTTGTTGATCTTATCACTGATCATTTGAGTTGAGATGATCCCTTTGAAGTCCTTAGGAATAGTTTGTAGGAACTTGTCCCGTAGAACAGAGCTTGATTGAACCTTATGTTTCGGGTAAGCTATTTTAAACAACCCCTCAACGCGGCTGCTGTAAAGGTAGAGAGGTTTTTTTTATGGTATCTTATTTTATTAAAGTCCTCTCGGTTCCTCTTCTTCCGTAATTCGGCCATGTCTCTATACCATTGAACAAGTTTGTATTTAATGGTGGAATAGTTGTCCCCTACATCTCTCAGAGATTTCATTGCCATGAGGGTTTGGCCACTGAGCTGCTTCTCCAGCTCCCCTATCCAGAAGCGACTATCTCCTTTGAAATTCTCCTCACAATATCTTTCAAGCCGCTTCAGGTAGTCTCTCAAGTCCTGCCCTGATTTTTCATCAAACTTTTCTTGTTGAGGAATTCTCCTATTGTCAAATCTTTCCATTAGTTTTTGCAGTGTTTTGAGTTCCCCTTGCTGGGTGGTCAGAAAAGGTTTCCGTTTCGGAGTCCTAGCTCGAACTGATGAGTCACAACTCAAAGTTCGCGAGTCAGTAGAACTAGTAGAATCCTCGGAGCTAGCACTATCCTCAGATGTGGAAGAATCCCTGTGTGACTGAGCAGGCCTATTTGTTTTAGGAATAGCTCCCTGTTTCTCAGATCTTACCTTAGTGGATTTTGGTTCCTCATCAGTATCAATTTGAATCCTTTGAAAATTTTTCTGGAGTTCAATCAACATTTTCTTGGACGAATTGGACATTTGTGAGGTATTCATTTGTTCCAGATTGGCTAGAAATTTATTCATATACTCACAATTTTGCTGGATCAGATCCTCTTCCTGTTCTGAAATATTTGGCGTTTCTTTACAGAGCACATCTGCAGCAGGAGGAGATCCTACCTTCTCATCTGAACCCTCTTGCTCAGCCATCTTGGCGCCCTACTACCAGAAGAGAAGACCTCCAAGTTATTACTACTATCCTATGCCAAAAAATAATAACAATTCCCAACGTGGTTTGACTTACCCTCCGTCCACAAGAACAGTACAGCTGCCTAGCAAGTTAACAGAAAAATTTTGAGCCTTAGCTGCAAAACCAAAACAGAACCTAAAGGTAATGAATAACTAGGGCACACAGTAAACACATGAAATAAATAACATCCTAACCTAAGTCCACATCCTGGTTATCCAATCGAAACACCTTGAGACAATATTATCAGGTATACAATAATGCTGAATAACAAGTTGATGGTCAGCTCAAACTAAATAACAGGTTGAAATAGCTACCCTAATTTACATATTAAGAGTTTTGGGTTACCCCGGAAAATCCTGGTCTATCCCGGCCAATCCTGGTCACGGCACCAAAAACACAATGTTGGGGGACAGGTAGGTATGAACTTTGGACTTCTCCCAAGTTGGGGAACTAATTGAGTTTGAATTTTAAGGGTGGAATAGCGAGGAATTTCTCAAGTAACTAGGAGGATGATATTATTACTTTAAGGGCCACCAGTGCTCGGGGTAGAGCACACTTAATTGATAACAAATGAATGAATGAATCTGACTCAGAAGGGGTTTCTGTTTAGGTAATTCGAGTTGCCTTCCTGGCATCTATTTTCTCACTTGCACCATTGACCTCTGCAGGATAATGAAGGAACTGGATAATCTCGCCTCGTTTTTATTTTTGACGACTCTGAGTGCTGTGACTACGGCAGCAGTATGGGGGGTCCACTTCTTGAGGAAGGAGATCCGGGTCCAGTGAGTAGCCGCACTTCAGCAGGTGCCTCGGCTCGAGGGAATCCGGGGTGGATCCCGGCGAGAGTGGATTTGTTAGTGTAATGTTCCGCAGGTGCGGTAACAGTTTGATTATATGAGTATATGAAGGAGGTAGTTATTTTCTGCTAGTGCCTTGAGGCTTGGGTGGTTGATTGGTAGCCGTGTGGCTTAGTTGAATTGATTGCCGTGTGGCTTAGTTGAATTGATTGCCGTGTGGCGACCAGAGTTTTGAGGGATGTTGATTGAATGTTGGAGGTGATTGTTTGTGTGTCGGCCTCCCAGGATCTTCTGTACGGGAGATTAGCTTGGGTTAATTGTTCAAGCATGATAACACAAGGAGAGACAGTCGCTACGCAAGCCAGGCTGCGAGCTTTACTGCTGAATTACAGGATTGCCTCAAATAGAGGATTATATGCGGGTGCCTCGGCCCAATTCTGGCGCCTGAACAAGGGCGAGGCAGTCGCAACAATAAGTACTCGTATGGACAATCATGAATCTCCCTACATGCCCTTACTTCCCAACTAGTATTCTCCGGGTACTATTAATCGTGACGCGTCGTGTACGATCATCTCCGGATTGGAGTGCAAGATTGATACATGAGATAAGAATATTACTGGGTAGGCAACGTAAGTTAGTTCGTCTTCATTAACATTAAAGGCTTCTGCCGCCCAATAATCTACGCTATGACTGCTATTTACAATGAGTATCTTAAGAGTTGGCAGTGTTTAATTCGACGTTACGCTAAGCCGCCGTCGAGGGCTGACTGTATTGGTCCTAACTAAGGTTAGAATTGTCATAAAGATTACTTGACTTAAGCTAGGACTTGCGCCAGAGAGGGCAGGTGCAGTCTAATGATTGTTATTATTTATTATTATATGAGAAATCCCTGGTCTGAACGTGCAAGGTGTCCAACGAGAGGAGAGAGGAGGATACCATTTGGAAAAGGGTAGAGGGAACGCGGAATCTATGCACAAAGTGCACAGAATTGGTAGTTGAGGAGGAGGATCAGAGCACAAGAAGGATTTAGAAAACATTGATCATGCGGATACATATCAGCATAGTATTAGGCATCCTATGAGTTATAATGACAACAACCACTGGAGGTCGCCGGCATTGCCAAGAGGTCAAAGGAAAAAAATAGCTACAGTTGGGGCGACCCATTACTGGTTAAACTAAATTTAACCCCCAAATCAGATAGTTGGAAGATTTCTGGATTGGAATTTCCAGGAGTTGGGAATTTAGAATATTCGGAGACTTTCCGAGGTAAGCATAATTACCCTAATTTAGCTAAATCAGGTAACGACTAATTATTCACATTTTTATATACACAAATTGACCTACCCAAAATCAATAGTAAGAGTTGTCACTAAAGTGATTATGATAGGAATTCTTGCTACGGTTAATGATCAGGGAAGAATGATTATTTATGTGACTCGACTTGAGGTAAGTAACTACCGAGGATACAATCTCTATTGTGTAAATAACCTATCATGGCTTCATTTCCCAAGATATGACACTTAAACATTGACTAAAATTCAAGGGAATTCCACAAATTGAATAGACCTGACCTAATAAACATACAAAACTTGAGAACACAACTGGAACACACAAGAGATGGCAAAAACCCTAATGAGACCATGGCGGTCTATAGATTATTCCAATTCAATTGATTAGAGGCTTGAACACATCAGCAACTTTGCCTGGACTAACTAAGGTGGCATAAGCAGTAACACTTGAGCCTAGGTCTCACTTAATTAATCAATTATGGTAAAAAATCTACAGCATTTGCTAAATGCGATTGAACTAGAAAACTCATGTTTTCCAGTTATTCCTAACTGAAATAATCAATGTACAATGACTATTTAATTAAATTTACTAACTATCTATTCTTCAGAGTCAAGAATTATTTGTGTTTTTCTAAATTGATTATCTATCTAATTTAATTTAGAAATACAGTTGGGGCAATAATTGGTAATTGATGCAGGACTAGATGCATTCAGAAGTATACATCTATGACTGAAAATTAATTGGTGCTAGCCTAACTTGATAAAGCATAAACACATTTTGAAATATCGGCCTCAAATATTTTAGACAAAAAGGAAAATTCTAGCTTGATAAACAAATAACATACTGAATTTGGCATGATAAATTATTTTTGATACAAAGAGGAAATCCTAACCTTGAGAGAAATAATATCACATTGCAATGTTGACATAAAAATTAATTTAAGGAAAGGAGAATTTCTAGCCTGAATAAAATGCCATCACACCGAGATGTTGGAAAAAATTATTTTACGAACAGAAGGGGAAAACTCCCTAAAAATGGCTTTTACATTGAATAGTGAATTGTTTGCTAAAAGCTTTAAGATAGGATATACAACAATACACAAGGAAAGATGGCCTGTGGGGAACCCAAATTCTGGGCAAGGAAATCCTAAGCGTTTAGCACTCTGGAAAATTTAGGCAATTTTCCTTAATACATACACAATAATATTATTGACGGTTTCCATATAATACATAAATATAGTTACCCGTAGAACAGCAAAGTCACACACAATACTTTAATTCTCACCAGAGAAAACAACGCGATGCACACACTTTCAATGACTTGGTACGAGTGGCGCTAGTGCGAGTGAAAATGTTGCCGACACAGCGTCATGGAAGGTTTCGTTACAACGCAAAAATGATTTCTTAGAGAATGAATTTTTCAGTACACAATTTTAATAGAATTGAGGATAGAAGTTAATTAATTCCGTAATGAAATTTTATTCTAATGGTTGGATTTATTTTACTGAATTTTTAAATGATCATTTTGAGAATTTCCGAAATTTATGCTGAGTTGCGTGCCGAAGGTTCGCTACATAGGCTTCCTACCATCAACATGTGTGACCTAGATCCATAGCACTAATGTACATTGGTTGTGAGAGACCTAACCTACCTATGACTTCCATCTTGTCTCAAGGTGAATAAATAAGCCGACACTCCCAGGTAATGGGTTTACGATTCTTTCTTTTTTTTGTTTATTGATACACTATTAACAATGATTACAGAAATATACATAGGAAAATAACCAGGTGTGGACATTAATAATTAACCAACCTACAGCGACCCGTACAAAATAAACACTCTCAATTATGACACAGCGGGCAACTATACCAGGAACAATTTAGTACTGCAGCAACCCCAGGATGATTTTCTACCCAGCAATAATGGCCGACGCAAGGCTTGGCCTGTCGGACTGCAAGAGCGGTAGGAGCGCCAGAGGGGCAGATGCCGGAGTGCGGCAGTGGCAGGGTATGCCGGAGTACGGCAGCAGCCGAGTAGGCCGGGGCGCCGCAGCAACAGATTAGGCCGGGGTGCGGCAACAGAAGGGTTTGCCGAAGTACAGCGACAGTGGGGAGTGCTGAAGTATAACGGCAGCAGGTGGAGTACCGCAGCGGCAAGAGATGCCGGAGGAAGAACCAGCCGTTGTAGGCTGTTCTTCGGTCTCACGCTGTAGAGGCTGGCACCACAGAGCTCTGGGTGATGGCTCTGGAGTACCCCGGTTGGCCTCTGCTTCCGCTCTCCAATTGGAGGTTGGTCCGGAGGTTTGGACCGGAGGTTTGGACCAGAGGTCTGGACCGGAGGTTTGGACCAGAGGTCTGGACCGGAGGTTTGGAGGTCTTCCTGCCAATCCGCCACGCATAATAAATAACTTCTAATGATAACATCAGCAATAAGGTACATAGTTTCTCACTCTTGCATAACAAATAATCAATATCATTTACAAATAAATATTTCAGTAAATAAATAAACTTATGCATTCATTCATTTCTATCCTATTGCTGCCTATTATTCTTACCCTTGCTGGATGATGCCGCTCTTAATAGTTTGCCTCTCTACTGTTATGCTGCACTTAGAAATACTCTCCTTTAACTATTTCACATCGATACATCTGTTCTGAAACAGAAAAAGTAGGGGTTAGGGGAATAGGCAGATTGCACCATCTCATTAGCAAACACGGTTTAGGAGACTGGTGAATCGCCCCATTACAACTGGAGCATGGTAGCAGTGCAGGTCAAGAAAATAGGTTTTGATAGGTTTGGTAACTTTTTAACATGGGAAGTTGCAATTCTCTTACTTTATAATTGCTCCATGTTGTGCCAAAAAATGCAGATTCACACTTTTTGAGGCAGCTGTTGAATAAAATTATGGCACACGAGCTGAGACAAGCTCACAAAATCACAGCAAGAAAATTTGGAAAATGCAAATTGCATTCAGTCTTTCCAACCATCACCATCAAACAGTTGTAGGCAAACTAACCAGATAATGAGTCTTAATTCTTTGCAACTTTTTGTTAGATTTTTGGAGGAAATATAAGTGTGACTTTGAAAACTAGTTAACTTCTATATATATATAGAAGTTAACTAGTTTTCAAAGTCACACTTATATCTCCTCCAAAAATCTAACAAAAAGTTGTAAAAATTCCGACTCATTATCTGGTTTATCTGGTGTGTATATATATATATATATTGCAGTGAGATAAATCTTTCATTTTTATTGCTGAATTTGATGAGAATAATTTGTATCAGTAAACCCAAGCAACTTGAAATTAGTTATCACAAATGATGTGAGATCATCATCAATAATTGTTAATTTGTATTCAGTGTAGCCTGATTACCATTTGTTTCCAGCAATTGGTTCAATGAGGTGGGTACTTGATTCAAATGTGAATATGATGATCTCAATTTGATGAAATTCTGATCAATTGTAAGTTGTTGGCACAAAAAAAAGTAAAAGATATCTTCTAATTTTGTTAGCAAGTTTTTTGAGGAACTTTCTTCTTTCGTGTAAGTTGGTTTTGGTAATGTTTATTTACCGTTTTTGATGAAATAACTTTTTTTGAAAGTGAGCACTTGAAAGATAGTTGCTGTGAAATGTTGCTGACTACACAAAGTGATATGAGACTTCTTTACTGAGTATTTGGGGACAATGGTGACATTTCACACCACACATTTATTTGGTATCAAATAAAGACCTATATGTCTGAGAAAATTCAAAATCTAATTGATTGTTATATATTATATCTTTAAATTTTTTAGAACTAGACAGAGTTTTCTGTGAATGAACAGTTATGTGCGTATTTTACAGCTAATGAGTTTTCACTGGGTGTATGAGCACCAATTTGTAAATTTAGAAATTTTCCCCTAAACAACGCACTTCACAAGCTGTCAAAGAAAATAAAAAGAATGAGTTGTACTGTTCATTTCTGTATTTTGGGGCATTGTCTGAGAAGCTAGCATTGAAATTGAAATTGCTTTGTGCAAAATATTTTTATAACTTTACATGTCACTAATTAATAATTTCAAGGATGCTTCTTATTTTTGATACAAAGATATACTGTCCAGGATATGCAAGCCTCCTTTGTGTGCTCTTATAGTTGTGTGCAGTGTATGTCTTTATAAATTGACATGATGAAACAAAATTTCTATGTCAGAATGACGGAGCATAGAGATAAAAGCTTCCGTAACGGGAATCAACTTGCTCATTCATCATATTCTGCAGTGCAAAATCATACCAAAAAAGCAATGTCCCTAAATCTCCACAAATTTCCAAAATTTTAGCCTCTGCATTGACATTTTAGAGTCCATGCATATTTTCAAATAAAACTCTTATCTGATCAATATGGACCGTTCAAAGCCTTTTCAAATCGTAAATGGGTAGAAATCTCTCCATCAGCAGCTCAATTTAATATCCTACTGATATATTACGTGTAATTTTTGTTCGTGTATTTTTTTCCTTGACACACTTGTATTTTTGTGATTCCATGATATATATTTAGGACCTACTATTCATTGTACTTTGATCTTCTATTTCAAACATACTGTTTTCTAACATATGATGGAGCGGGACTTGGAAACATTATCTCAGTTAAGATGATTAATTTTCTCAGAATTTTGTTTTTAAATTTCTGATGTTACGACTAATGCAAATCACTGACATGTTCAAATATATTTGTTCAAATACAAGTAACATTTCTTGTCAGTATGTGCTCAGAGCATTTAACACGTTAACTGCGATGAGTTAAACTGAAGTTCAATATTCAATTCGAATTTTAATTCAGTTGTAGTAATCTACTTTGGAAATAGCAAACATAAACCGGATCGGGCTTTTGTTTAGCTTTCATTAAGTATTTATAATCAATGAGTTAGTGACTGCAGGTGGGTCAGCAGCACTTTGAAAACCACCTAAGGGACCACCGGTGGGTCCCTTTGCAGGGAACGTGTTAAGAAGCATATCAGTTCAACAATTTTCATTGCCTCACCTATTGAAATGGTTTCAAAATTGGGAGGGGGGTTAAAATTGATGTATCAGTTTGGTGTCAGCGTGAATAAGATCATGGTTGAGAAAATTGGCAAGATTGTAAATTTTGTATCAGACACGGTCATCAACAGGTCATTGCTTGGTCATGGTGAATTAGGGAGTAAAGATGTTGTGTAAAATTGTCAGCCAGAAACTATTTAGTGTTTCCTAACAAAATTTCATAATATTTTACTGCTGTGTCCATTAAGGGAATCGAACAATTTTTTTGTATAAAACTTAAAAAATTACTAAAAATTATCTCAAGAGTGTAGGAGCGAAATAAGCTTGGAGATATTCACAACATGTTTAGAGCATTCGAATGGATGTTCAGAGCACTAAAATTTTTTTAAATTTACCCATACCCCCTTTCCCCAACCCCCCCCTCCCCCCCCTCCTTCAAAGGGAAATTTCTAAAAAATCTTATTTCTCAGCCTATATTGTACATAGAGACGATTAGTTTTTTTGTTCGATTCACAGTGAACTGGTCTACAAAATAGAAATCCAGTTTTTTTATAACACTGAGGAAAAAAAATATTTCAATTTTTTTAATTATCATCACAAAACATTGACTTTTAGTTATTACTTTATAAGGCCATAAAACATTTTATAATTTACTTATCAAAACATAACTACGCAGGTTTATAGTACTCACCTTGATCTTTACGATGCAAAAAAGATCTTGTCCATAACCAAAAAACTTGGAGAAATAATTAAAAAACTGAAACGCTCTCTCAAAAAAAATTTTATTCGGCTGTGCGGCTCAATTTCTCCTTCAGTTTTTTCACTTATGAAGGAAATCTTTTTTGCATCGTTAAGATCAATGTGAGTACTATAAATGCTAGGATTTATTTTTTGAAAATTTTTATTCTAAATTTTTTTTATTGTCTATAGAAATAGAATTTTGATGTTTTTAATAATCAAGTAGACATAAATTTTTATTTTATATTTTTTTAGAGCAAATCCAAAAAAACATTTCCCAGTTTTGTTAGATATTTGCATTGTGAATCGAAAAAAAAAACGTTTGTCTCTATGTACAATATTGGTTGAGAAATTGAAATTCAAAAGAAAATTGTTCAAATGAGTGGGGGGGGGGGGGGGGGGGGGGGGGAGGGGGAAGGGATGTATGGGTAAATTTGGAAAAAAAATTGGGCTTTAAATGTCTATCCGAATGTTATAAACATGCTGAGAACACCCGAGAGGTTATTTTCATCCGCAAGTATTTGTTTTTATTTATCAAAGAATTCATAGAAAAAAGCGTTTGATTCCCTTAACCCTTTAATGCCCACTATCACTAAACCGACACTGGCATTAGGTAGTCACTGTTATCAAGATGGGGGGAAAGAACTGCCACTCAGCAGTGAAGTTCAAAGGACACATTAGTGAACAAATTGAATAAGAAATAACATATATTATCGTTATTTTTGAAAGAGGACCGTACAGTCCACTTGAGCATTAAAGTGCCAACTAGCACTTGGATTCAGCATTTCCAAGAAAATTTTTCAAAGCCAATTCTCTATGCACATAATGTTAACTGAATTAGTTCACTTCTGTAGTGGCCATTCTGTTTCTGTGGTTAGAACTTTGTTTAATAAATTTAGAAAAATTCATTTGAAAAATTTACCTTTAACACATTTCCTGCGAAGTGACCCACCGGTGGTCACTTAGGTGATTTGCATAGTGCTGCTGAATCACCTGCTGTTCTTAACTCATTTTTTATTAATACTTAAAAAATGAAAGCTAAATGAAGGCCTAATCCAGTTTATGTTTGCTATTTTCAAAGTTGATTACCACAATTGACTTTAAATTTGGTCAATATTGAATATAATGTTGTCAACAAATTTTATAATTTCGTAGGTATAGATGGGTAATATAGTCGATTTTAAGACGTTTTACATGAATGACAATGTGCCCGGAAATGCTTAGTTTTCGAGTTATTTAAGTTTGAAGTTATACGAACGGCGCTCCTGAATGGCCCTTTTAACGCAAAAAGTCATTGTTTTAGCAATGAAAATGTAAGCTAACCCCTATTACAAACGTAAAGAGGTTGGGTCGTGAGGGGTAGCAACAGTTCTTTTAGTGAAAATTATAAATAAAGCTTTCTAGTGACGTTTGTTTACATCAACTTGCAGATGGCTGCCGCCATCGTCAGCCGGTTGGCGCCATGGCGGCTGCCACCTTGGCGTCGATGTAAACAAACGTCACTCGAAACTTTTATTTATAATTTTCACTAAAAGAACTGTGCCTACCCCTCACGACCCAACCTCTTTACGTTTGTAATAGGGGGTTAGCTTCCGTTATTAATTAAATTACGCTAGCCCCGCGTGCTTCCATGGCGCGCACAAGCCAGCTTCAAAGTTGAATAATTCGAAAATAACGCATCGCCGGGCAGAATGTCATTCATGTTAAATGTCTTATAATCGACTATATTACTCATCTATACCTACAAAATTATGAAATTCGTTGACAACATTATATTCAATATTGACCTTAAATTTGAATCGAATATTGAACTTCAGTTTAACTCATTGCAGTAAACGCGTTAATTGAGTACTTCTATTGAATAACGGGGTAAAAACAACTCAGGGTCAACATATTAATTATAAACTTCTAATATTGAAGACTACTTCTTTCATTTCCCTAATTCTCAAATATCATATGTCACTTTATCAACTGACTTTGTCTCACCCAAATTTTCATGAAAAAATACCATATTTCATGATAATTATTCATAATAAGTTTGGTAAAAAATTTCTTTTTCTTCTTAAAGTGACTGGCATAGATATAGCAAAAAACTACCAATGCACACATTAACTGCAACAGGTTAAATTTTAGTTCAATATTCAACTTAAATTTATGGTTGATTATGTATATAATATGGAAATTAGTAAATATCAACTAGATCGTGCTTCCATTTAGCCTTAATTGATTATTCATGAAAAGTGGGTTTGTGACTACTGGTTGGTCAGCAGCAACATGGCAATGCCTCAGTGACACCTGGTGGGTTTGTTGGCAGGATATGTGTTGACAATCAATTAAATTTTGTAAAAATGCTCTGGTCTGTCAGGTAGATTGCTGAATTTTATTTGCAGCATTCACTTCATACCCAGAATTAGAATAAAGCATGAAGAAGATCATTCTTTATAAGTTCATAGAAACCCTCACTTCCAATTGAGAAAAACTTCATAGCTTCTATTCATAGCATTTAGGCTGTTTTTTTATGTTTAATGCCTAGTCACAAAATTGACATGGAAAGATTTACTTTCTCTAGCTTGATGGTGGTATAATATGCTTACACAAATATAGTTTCATATAGTAGTACAATCCAATGTAACCCAAAATATTTTGTAAGTTTGTAATCCACTTAAAACCTGGATTTACATCGAGAATATTTAATTGCATACTGCAAATGCATACTACAATGCAAGTGAACTGCAAGACTGAAGCATGCACAGCAAAATTGGTGCTTAGCATGTCACCACCAAAGTTCATTGCAGTTCATTTCTTTCTGAAGAGTTGTTTATCTGGCTTAAACTTGCTCTAAAAGCTTTTATTCCATATTTGGAAGAATGGAGTTTGTGTTGTCCTGGTCACTGAACAGGTAGCAACAACTTGCAGTTAAAATAATATTTTCGGTGAAAATGTTTTACTTCTGTTGAACCCCTCACGGGGATACAACTATTGTATCTATGGGAATTAGCGCTCGCAGGGGAAAAATGTGAGGGCCCGTGCTGAGAGTTAGGTAGGCCTTATTTTTGTTGAAATAAAATGTTTTTTGTTATGTTAAGGACCACCTTTTTTGGTTCACTACTGTCCTGTTTTTCAGCACCTCTGACTTTCTTCTTCAACTTTTATCTTATTTCATGAACTTCTTTCTTATCTTACTGTTTCTATGCCCTTTCTGCATAGATTCCTCATTTTCTTATCTCCATACTAAATGGTGCCTTCCTCCTTCCTCTCTTCGATCCGCTCTATTTTTGCAGCGGTTAGGGAGGCTTAAACTAACTTATAATCTAATCTTTACTTCTGTTGAAATAATTCATGAGCAAAATAGGAAGTGTTATGAACAATTCAGGTTGAAGTACAACAAATGCAAATTTGAACAGTTTTTTTCTAATCCAGCTTCATGGGATTGCTGATCACTTCATCATTGAATGTAGGTTGAAATGATATGCAATGCTGAATTCCACTCATGTTCTCTCTTTAAACCAAAAAGGAAAGTTAGTTGGAAAATAATTTCCAGACTTGTTTTTCCATAAGAGCTTTTTAACTTATTTTGGATATTTTTTAGATTAAATTCACGGTTTCAATTAGTATTTTGAAGTATTTAAATACAGTCGACAAAAACTCCTTGAACTCCTACATATAGTTCAAATTTTTATTGTGTTAGGACATGATTTAGTTGCCTAATATTTTTTCCTGGAAGTAATTAAAGAAAGGGAATCAGAAAGGCACAAATGGATGTAGCTGTAGAGTTCTAAAGTTTGGATACACAAATGTGCATGGATTGAATGTTTTAAAATTAGAGGATCTTGTATATGAACTTGAAAAAACTGCAGCTGAAGAAACCTGGATAGGGATATAAGCAAGTTAAATGTTCTAAGTAAATTAGTATCAAATTATGGGTAAAGGACATGTCAAATTGTGGAAGAAAGTTAAGTTATTGAAGTGAAGCTGATTGTGATCAATAATTTAAAATTGAGATTAGTTGAGATCTGTGTTGGGAATGAATATGAAAATGTGTAACACAACAGCTGTAGAGTACCTAGCATTTGAAAAGAAAGTAAACTACTTTGTATGCTCGGTTTAAAAGGGTATGGAAGAGTATAACTGGCATACAGTGATTATATTAAGTGTTATGACTGTCCATTTTTGTATCCTTGATGAGAATGTAATTGCTAAAAGGATAGTATAAATTTATTTTTGTTGAGGAAATGAACTTGCAAATCTGAATGTTACACAAGAGAATGGTTTGCATTTATGACAGTGAAGAATGGAATGCAGCTGTTGGTTATGTCTGGTGAATTCTGGAGAGAAAAAATATTGCTTGGAAATGATTGTGGATGGAGGTTATGCCTTGACATAGTTACAGATCACCAGATGATTGTTATTTAATAACAGTGGAATATGGGTGTAGAAAACATCAGTCGAAGTAAGATTTAGGTGTAGAAAACAATATGAAAAAAAGGCATATAAAACTACTTGGGAAAATATAGGAGTGAGCTGAGTTACTTGAATCTAAGAGAAATGTAAATGTGGAAATGTGATCGATTAGAACGAGACAGCAACTACCTAATCTGATGTTGCAGAACATTTAATTGGAATAATAGAGTGCATTGGAAGTACCGTAAAATATGTACAGAGTGTTACCTCTCCGGGGGATTATTATATTATTATGTAAGAAAGTTTTAGCCTCCCTTAATTGCACTACAAAGATGTTCTAAGAGAGGAAGGAGGAAGGCACCATTTAGTATGGAGTTGAGGGAACACAGAATCTATGCACAAGGTGCACAGAAACAGGAAGCTAAGAAAGAAGTTCATGAAACAAGAAAAAGTTGAAGAAGAAAGTAGTAGGTGCTGAAAAACAGGACAGCAATGAACCGAAAAAAGATGGTCCGTAACATAACAAAAACCAATTCTATTTCAACAAAAGGAAGCCTACCTAACCTTTAGCTCGGGCCCTCACATAGTCCCCCTGGGAGTGCTAATTCCCACAAATACAATACCTGTATCCCCCTGAGGGGCCCTCAGGGGGATACAACTGTTGTATCAATGGGAATATGGGATACAACTGTTGTATCAATGGGAATTAGCGCTTCCAGGGGGACAATGTGAGGGCCCGAGTTAGAGGATAGGTAGGCTTTCTTTTTGTTAAAATAACATAGGTTTTTGTTTTGTTTCGAACCAACTGTTTTTCGGGTCACTGCTGTCCTGTTTTTCAACACCTACTACTTTCTTCTTCAACTTTTATCTTGTTTTCATGAACTTCTTTCTCATCTTACTGTTTCCATGCCTTTTCTGCATAGATTCCACATTCCCTTAACTCCATACTAAATGGTGGCTTCTTCCTTCCTCTCTTTGGATCTCATTTGTTGGGAATAGGGAAGCTTGAACTAACTAATAATCTGATCTAATCAAATCTGTACAGAGTTGTTACAGCAAGATCCAACATTTGAGACCAAAATGACGTTTTTTTTACTGCCCATTTCCAGGATGGAATACGAGCGCAGAGCAGCAGTAGTAGCTTCTTTCCGTGTTGGGAAGAAGCCTGCGGAAGTGATGGCCTGGTTTGGGTTTGAGAACACCATGATAATAAACATTTGGAGGGAGTGGATCGCTTGTGAGGACAAGGATAGGTTTTCTGTTGGACGAAAGGCCAAGAATGTTCATTCTTCGACTGTTAGGACCAACAAGTTCATCACTGACGTCAAGGCAACAGCCAACAATGAAGGAAGCCAGAGCTGTGACATGATTGTCGATGACATAGGCTGTCACAAGCCGACCATATGCCGAACAATCAAGAAGAACGTTGGTTACTCCTCTCATCACAAGCTCATCACGAGTGCCTCCAAGGAGTCGAGAAAGGTCAAGGCAGTGGATTTGCTGATCGAGCTCAAGCACAGGTCTACCGGAATGCTTTGGTACTGGTTTTACTGTGTATTTAATTTTTGTTGTCAGTATCTATTTAGGTTTATTTGTGTCAAGTTTTAAATTTGGCTACAACATCCTGTAATTTACAAGCATTGAAAAAACAACTAAAAAGGTGGTAAAAAACATAAAATATATAAAATGCTCGCATGACGTTCAATTAAGAGGTTGAATAGTTAAGTTCAAATGATCAGCACGATCAACATTTATCAACTAAGAAATCAACTCTATGACAATCATTTTTCATTTGCCAATGATTTCCAATTAATCCCCTTGATTTCCCATTTCTCCTTAGTATGCAATTTTTTCATTTGCATCTTCACACACTCACCACAGGTAAAAATCCTATGATCCACTACTATGGACTTGGCAAATGTCTAGAAAGGGTGTGGTAAGCACAACGCTATAACATGGTTAGGAGAGAACCCTTTTGAGTATGGTACTCACCATCACTAATTGAATAAAAAAATACTTAGATTATGCCATGTCTGAATAAATGAAAGTATGAACTTCATTTGATTGCTGATAGATATTCATTCTTTTAATTGACTGATTTTTGTTCTTAAAATTTTTTAATGAGGTGGTGTAAATTGAATCCTAATAATTGCATGGTTTTCACGGCTGTAGATCTAAAACTTGGGAACATTCTTGAGCTAAACACGTTCAAAATATCCTATCTATTGCGTAAGAGAATGTAAACCTTGTCAGTTCATAGAGTATGTTTTTATTGTTTCCTCATTGACTTGATTGGCTTTTGAAATTATTCGTGAAATATCAATTTATTGTTTTGTTATGAATTCCTATGGGAGTAATAGGAAAAGTCTTTCATATAAAAATATTTTTTGAGTCTATACTAAGACATTACCTGCTCATTGTGTTCAGGGAGAAATTAAGATAGTAATTCTCAATAGCAACTTCATCTAAATAGCTGAAACATTGGTGCTCAATGAAAAATGTCTTACATCTGAAGTACATTTCTACTTCATGTTGAGATGTAATTTCTCAATAACTCGAGACCTCAAGGCTGATGCTTAGTAGCACCGTGTGCAGTGAGTCTTCATCTTCAAGCATGGAGAGTGCAGAAGTTGTGGTGCACAAGCTGACAGATGCTGAAGTGAAGAGGCTGTGTTGCAGCTATGATTCCATCAAGCAGGAAGCTACAGCAGAAGACATGGTGCATGGTGAGTCTTGTTTCTGGTCTCTTTGTGAAACAAAAGTTCTTTAGTTTAATGAATATCCTCTGCAAGAAATGAAAATTTTCGTTTTTTAGAAAACTTAGTCATCCATTCACTTGAAAGGCAATTTAAAACATTTTGCATGTTTCCACGGCTGGTTTTGGTGGGCTGTTTGTAGCAAAACTAGGAAATCAACTTAACTGCTCGCGTACATTTTCCTTCTTTCTAATAAATATGAAAAATGCAATCATACGATAACATTTCACCTTGTATGAAAAAATGTTATTTATTTAAAGAAAGATCAATAAACAAATGAAATCTCATTCAACCAACCCTTTGCTTGTTTTCAATCATTTCAATTTCTTGATTACATCATAGACCCATTACAAGCAGCGGAACTAAATATAGTTTGTCCCAAATTCAAATGAATGCGCCTGAAGCGAGAGCAAGTGGGCGAGGCTTGCACCTCTCTTCACTGCTCACGCCTCTCTTCACTGCTCACGCCTCTCTTCACTGCTCACGCGCGCACTCAATGATAGTGCCAACACATCTTAACCCTTTAACGTCCACATTTTATACTCATGTTACCGTTATCACAACCACCATCATTAAACTGGCACCGGCATCAGATATTCATCAATTTCAGGATGAGGAAGGAACTGCCACTCGACAGTGCAGTCCAAAAATCACTTCAGGGAACTAATTTTACGAGAAATACAATGTATTGAGGCTGTTTTTGAAGGAGGACCGTACAGCCCACTTGGGCGTTATAGGGTTAAGAGTGGTATATGAAGTTCTGAACTGAAAGTTCAGTAGGCCACATTATTTTGGAGGGGAATAATTTTTTGTATTTTTATGGACTAACTTTGGTCAGTTAAGTGCTGTAATTTTTCACCAATTACCGCTAATAAATTGAACTTCTATCATATTTCATAAACTGCTTTCAATACTGTTGCTTCTATGGGCAGGGTGATTCTTCATTCCCTTTCTTGGATAATAAATGTTGCCTTCCACCTTCCTTTCCTTGTTGTGATTAGATAAGGTACTCCATCTCATGATTTAACACTTTGACTGTAGCAGGTGTTACTGAATTTTAATATTCGATTGAAATTCAAAGCCAATTGTAGTAAGCAATGCTGAAGATACTAAACATTAACTGGATCATATTTTATTATTAAGTATTTTTGAAAATTGAGTTTATGACTACTGGTTGGTCAGCAGCAAAATGAGAACTCACTCAGTGACCAAATATGGCTCACGTTGCAGTCAAAGTGTTAATCTACTCACTACTAAGAACAATTTCATTTTAACACATTGACTGCGATACGACCCACCGGTGGGTCGTGGTTAGGTTTTTCCTGCTGCGAAACGACCCATCGATGGGTCGTTTTGAAAAATTCTAACAACCTTTCTAAAGTAATGGTATTTAACAGGCCCGGTTAATGTTTGATATTTACAGATTTGTTATCACTTTTGACTTTAAATTTCATTTGAATATTGAACTTTTGTTTAACCTATCGCAGTTAACGTGTTAAATTTGGTTGTGTAATCAAGAAACTATTAAATGGCTGGTACGTTCAAAATATTTAATTAATTTTTATGTTCGGGCCAAAGACTGACTCACTGCTAAAATATTGCCCAAGCAAAAAAAGTTTGAAATCCTTGTTTAGAATGTAGAAATAAAGTCCAGTGGCTTTAAAGATGTCTCTCTTCAGTGCACCTTGGGACCAACTACTGTTTGGAGACCTATAGAATTTTTTTCGCTTCAGTTTGGGCAGTATGCTGAGAGTATCTGCTCTCTTTGGGCGGACGTTCTCTGTTGCAACAATAAATACTCACCAAAAAATCAGCAACAGTTGTTTGCAGGAAATTATTGGGTGTTCAGACTTGTACTTATGTTGCTTATATGCACATCATATATCTCACTTCCTCTGAGATGAGGCCTGAATGTCCGTCACCTAGTTTTTATGTGGCTTTGTTTTCGATTCATGAGTCTCATTTGTAGGGAAACTTGTAGCATCCATGTTGGTATGTATTTTCACTGATGTTGCAAGCTGTGTTAGCAAGACACTGCAGCTTTCAACTTTTGTGTAGGAATTTGAACCTAAGCGTTGCAGGTTCTGCGAGTTTTCACCTAGCAGAAATGAATAAAAGAACACCTTGAACTAATAATTAGATTGAAAGCAAGAGTTCTGCAGTGAAAATTTTTTTGCTCATGATGGGGCATTTTTTCTTTGAAGTTCTATTACCTTTTCTTCTCGTCAATAGCAGCATTCAATGATGAAATGGTGAATAAATTCAATTTAAATAACTCTGGTTAAGAGTTCAGGTGTTACCTATTTATGATCTATTGGAGTTGTATCAATAATGGAAACATATATCTGAGCTCCCGGTAATTTTTCTGCATTCGATTTTTTGTAGCTAACATACCCAATGGTGAAAATCATTCAATAACAATGGTCAAGGATGAAGAGCCTGATGATGAGCTGGAGGTCATCACAGTGAAGGTGGAGCCAATTGGCTGGCGTCAGGAACCTCAGGTGCGTCACTTGGTTGCCTGCTCGTCTCTGGAATGCTTTAATTCAAATTCATTTGATCTTCATATTGTTGTCGTTCATATCTTGAAATTTTTCTTCTGCTCCAATGTATTTATATTTTCTTTTTATGTCCAGTTGTGTGTGTTTTATTGTTGCTACTACAATTTTTTGTTGCCCCATAAATGTTCACCATTAAAATTGATAAAATCCTTGAGTGAATTTGGTCTTAATTAATTTTATACCAACTGAAAAAGAATGTAAAAAGTGGATGCCCCCGTATGATGTTTCCCCTTTCGGCTTTGTTCCCGACCTAAAATTTCAATTTATATTTTGAATAAGTTTTTAGCAGTGTAGAGAGAAAAATTGAAGGAAAATAACATCTGAAAAGAAAATGTCCCACTACAGTAAATTTCGTCTGCTGTAGTGGCACTTTCTAATGTAGGAGCTCACGAGAAGGAAGTGTTGATAGATCAATCCCTGGACCTGGCCTTGGTGAACCTTTGAGCTTTAGTGAAACACAGTGGCTCCCTGATAGGCCTTATGTGTTTGAACCAATATTTTGCTACTGAATATTGATTCTCCTCTCTTTTTATTTACAAATTTTTTTTATCCGAATTCTTACCGGAATTATTCTTGCATAAATGTCATGAAAGAATGTAGAGGTAAAAATAACCCACAATTTTTGACTGTTTAATGGGTTACAGTGAAGAAAAAATTAATTTTTTGTTTGTGTGATACTTATAATCTAATCTAATCTGTTTGTATGATAAAGTTATTTGTTGGTGAGGGTACAAGTTTCTTGAGCCGTTGCTAGTTATTTCAACTGTGTTTCCATTTACGAAGCTCTAATGTGTTGTTGTTGTGTTGTTTGTCATAGGAAATGGTCTTCTTTATTCTGGATTTCTGGTTCAGAAGAATTATTCCCCTTCAAACACTTATTGTTTGACATTTGACGATGTAGTTGTGAGATTATGAAAAGATCATGTGCAAAATGATATTTTCTTTATTGAGTCCTCCTCAGGGAATAACATAACAGCACCTTGGGAATTAGCATTCTCAGAATAAAAATGAAAGACCCTAAGCTGAAGTTTTAGGCCCGTTTAGTTCATTTATTTTGCCCTGTGTGCTTCACATTCTGGGCATATCATTTTTGTTCTTAACTTCTATTCTGTTTCATTTAATGTCTTCAAATTTTACTGTCCCGATGTGCGGGCGCGTGGACACATCTTATTCATGGCTTCTTTTTCCTTCCTCTTTCCAGAATTCAGTTGTTGCGGTTGAGAATGCTTGAAATTTCTTACAATCTAATTTTATGTATAGTAAAGCTGAAAAGCATTCACTGATCATTTTATGTAAATGTTTTTTGAGAAACTACAATTCATATACATTAGTCCTGAATTTCATTTTTTACTGGTGAATTGCTGCATTATGTTGCTGAATCTTGAGTGGAAAGAAAATCTTTGTCAAAAACGTGATTGTGTGTGATTTGCGCTTGGGTAACTGAGGGACTACCCGTGATCTTCATGCGAGAATAATTGATCAGCATAGAGATTTTGTCCTCTGAAAGTACTGCACTCAACTACTTGAGAACATGCTGTCCTATGGCCTGTTACTTAGTACTGTTTAACTAATGCTGTGGGGCAGAATATTTTTTAGAAGGTAAATTTTATCTCACATTTGTATATCAGCATTAAGTGCATCGAGTTGAAAATGTAGGTTATAATTTTTAACAGCATCTTATGGTTATGGCCAGTCCGGGGATATAAACGTAGAAATTGTAAAGCATGAAGCGTTTTAGTTTCCAGTGGTCCACCCAAAGGGGAGGAGAAGGGAAGACTGATCCCTTAATTTATAAACAACACTTTCTTCTTGTGCAATAGAATTTTGAGTTTTAGAATCTTGTTCATTTTGAGATTAAACCTTAAAATCAGTCAATTTACTCCATACTAGATGGTGCCTTCCTCTCTTTGTATCGCATTTGTTGCTGCGGGTAGAGGGACCAAAACTAACGACTAATCAATTCTGATCCTATCTCAATTTCGTTTGGTCTTGATAGCTTTGATTAGTTGCAACGCGTTCGCAAAATAAACTCCCCGGGTTACAAAAGCAGTGCATCAGGGTGTGGTAGTGATACTATGTTCTAGAGAAATGATATCCATCGCGATTAATTCGAATTTTCCCTGCTCGAAAGACCATGGATGATTTGGACCGAGACATTCACAACCTGCAGATGCTTCTACAAGCCAAGCTTCAAGAACGATCTGTGAAAAAGGTTTGTTTCTGGTTTTATAAGTTCACAATTTTTAAATCTAAAACAAAACGTGCCATCATCGAAGTTTTTCAAAAAGACTTTTTAGAACTTGAAGCCCCATGTTAATCACTGTTTACCATAGTCGGTGTACCAAAACTGTGAAGAATTGTGACGTTGTTACATGTGACGTATAAACTCGCGTATTAAGCATTGGAATAGTGTTATGTATACACTATTGAAAACTTGCTGACCTCGCAGATTGGTTATTCAAATTCGAAATTTTTAATAATTTGATTTCTCACGTATCTTTTACACATAAAAAGTAAAAATATAAGAGCTATCCATAAGCCACTTCTATATGAAATAAAATTAGTGTGCAATACATGCAGAAATAACTCTGGCAGTGACCACACTTTAACTATTTACAGCAGTCAGTATTATGCTCCTTGTATTAATTTTCGAAAGTCCTCTTATATGGTGAGTTTTGGGGAATATTTCATTGTCAACATTGTACAGCAAAATATTCAGTATTTAGAGGATAATATTTTTGTGGCATGAGTAATGAAGTTGGACTTCTCTGTTAGTTGAGCTCATGTTCAATTGTTGTCATGTTTCTATTTCGTTGATGTTTTCATATGGAGGCCGGTCTGCCGTTTAGCTCTCTTGTATTCATTGTATTTCTCACTCTATGAAGAATTTAATGTTTTTGAATATTTTCTAGAAGAAATGCTTACAAAAACTTTTCTATTACTTTGAGGACTGCATCAGTCCAGATGCTGAAGCAACTATTTTGAATCGCTAGAAATTTCAAATCGGCTATATTGTGAGGATGTCTGTAAAGGAAGACAAATGGTTTAAAGCTGAAAATGAGAATTCTATTGAGTAATTATTGAACGTGGACAAAGAATAGTCAATTGTTTGCAATTTTCTTTTTCATCAGGATGTGCAAAGCGAAGCTGTGCCGTGTTCGCAGAGCAGTACTTCTGGTAATACATTCATTCCACTTTATGTTTAAAACATACAATTTTCATATAACTCATGTTGCCAATACAGGTTTAGATGAATATTTGTAATTACAGAAGTAGTGTTGAACTAGATTATTCGTTCAAAAATCGGATGATTGACCCGTTTTCGTGCTTGCTAGCGTGCAATTTTTTCCAGGCAAGAATCATGAGAGATCACCCATCATTCACCTTGACAGCAATTCTTCAGTACGCACACCGAGCCACGAGATGATCGTGAGTGCGATATTGGGCGTGAATAACAATTGTCTTGCGAGACTGTAGTAGGCATGAAAATTCAAACTCTAGTCGCCTATAATTAATGTATCAGTTGTTCTGTTGGATCACATGATAATGCTAGCATTACAAATCAGGAGACAATGGTTCAGAACTAGCGTTAGTTACTCAGAAGTTGATTTCTCAAAAGGCACTATTATTTTATGGAAGTCAGTGCTTTAATTTTCACTTTCACTATATTTTCCAATACCCCTGAAAATAACATAAACCTCACTTTTCCAGACAACACCCACCGAAAGCAATGGACAAAAAACTGGGACCAAATCCAACTCATTTGAAGCGTGTACAATAGCTGCGCCCTCTACTGAAGCAACTGTTGAGCTGCCTTCTGCTACCTCTCATAATTTCAGGGTAGGAATTAAGATTAATACATGGATGTAGAGATTCGCAGATTATGCGAATAGCTGAACTCATATTAGTTATTTGAACGAGTGAGCTGGATTTAATTTGTTGGGGTATTGGGAGACAATGGTGTGTTGTGATGCGATTGTACAAGTTGACAATTTGCAGACGCCGGGTGTATTGATCTAACGGTTCCTGTTTGATATGGGTAAGCCAAAATAATTTTTTGACCCTACCTGATGAAGGAAATTTAATGAGCTTAACCCTTTAACGTCCGAATTTTTGTACTCATATTACCGTTAACACAACCACCGTCACTAAACTGGCGCTGGCATCTGGCAGTCACCGATATCAGGATGGGATAAGAACTGCCACTCGGCAGAGAACTTCAAAGAACACATTAGGGAACTAATTGAATAAGAAATAAAATATATTGAAGGGGAATTTTGAAAGAGGACACTGGTGTCCTCTGGGGCGTTAAAGGGTTAATCTAAGCTGATGCTTTCTACGTTGCAAGCCGCCCAGGGGTGGCCCATTAACTCCATACTAAATGGTGCCTTTCCCCTTCCTCAATTTGGTTCGCATTTGTTGCTGCGAATAGGGGAGGCTCACATAGAGATGTGACTAAAAAAAAACCATGCCGTTTTTTTAAAAAAAAACACGTTTTTTTTACAAAAAAAACCGTGGCCAAAAAAAAACGTGCATATTTTGTTTTTTTTTAAATATTTTGTCTTAAAATAACTCGGCAAGAAAAAGAACCACATTACATTATGTGTTTTCATGTCAGATTATAAAATAAAACAACATACTTCTTATCTTAATTGGTGGTTTTCCATGGTTTTATGAAATTTTTCATTTTCTGAGGTTTCATGCTTTGATATTTCATTCTTTTTACAATACATGTGAATGACCTTCAAGTCCCAAAATGGTGTGTTATAATAACATATCTTTACTTATGGTCATTGATAGGGATGTGACTAAAAAACCATGCTGTTTAAAAAAAAACATGTTTATACAAAAATTATGAATAAAAAACATGGATAATAATATATTTATGTGACCTTAAAAATCCAATGCTGTTTTTTTTAAAACATTGTTTTTTAACCGAAAAATCTTGACTAAAAAACATGGCTGTTATATTTTATGGGACCAAAAAATTGTTGTTTTTTTTAAAACATTTAAAAAGATCATGACTAAAAAAACACGGATGTAAATATCAGAAAAGTTATTTTTCTTTTATCGAATTGTCTTTAGAAACTTATAAACAAAGATTGCTGTTAATATTGAAATCATGTTTATTAGAACTGTACTAGGTCTTAGAATAAAGTATCTACAAAGAATCTATTTACTCCATAAAACCTTATGGAGACCAGCTCCATCCTCAGTCATTCAGTAAAATTTGGTGAAATGGACAATGAATTTTCACTGTTCCTTTGAAAAACATTTGACTGAATGACTTACTGAGGATAGAGCTAGTCTCCGAAAGGTTTTATAGAGTGAATAGATTCTTTGTGGATATTTTATTCTAAGACCTGGTATGATTCTAATGGATATCAATATATCTTATGTGATCAAAAAATCCATGCTATTTTTTGAATGTTTTTGTTACAAAAAATTCATGACTAAAAAACACAGATATTAATATACTTTATTTTACCATAAACAACCATGCTGTTTTTTTTTAAACATCTTTTTACAGAAAAATCATGATTAAAAAATGTGAATATTAATATATTTTATGTGCCAAAAATAACCATGCTGGTTTTTTTTAAATCATGTTTTCTTTACCAAAAAATCATGACATAAAAACATGGATATTAATGACTTTTTGTGAAAAAAAACATGGTTTTTAAAATGTCATGTTTCTTTGATCAGATTAAATTTAATATCACTCCTGTTTTTTGTAGAAAAATCTTTTTTTCAAAAAGCATGTTTTTTTGGTCACCTAAAATAAATTAATATCCATGTTTTTTACAGATTAGATTAGTCATTAGTTTTAGCCTCCCTACCCAGCAACAAATGCAATCCAAAGAGAGGAAGGAAGATTATGAAACAAGATCAAAGTTGAAGAAGACAGTATTAGGTGCTGAAAAACAGGACAGCAGTGAATCGAAAAAAGGTGGTCCTCAACATAACAAAAGCATTTTATTTTAACAAAAAGGAGGCCTACCTCACTCTCAGCTTGGGCCCTCACATTGTCCTCCTGGGAGCGCTAGTTCCCATAGATACAATAGTTGTATCCCCCTGAGGGGGTGTTTTTTTTTACAAAAAAGTCGTGACCAAAAAATGAATCATAATAACTTTTTAATGAAAAAACATGTTTAAAATAAAACAATGATTTTTTTAGTAACATAAAATATGTTAATATCCATGATTTTAAGACAATTTTTA
This sequence comes from Morinoia aosen, assembly GCA_030386875.1. Classification (NCBI taxonomy): domain Eukaryota; kingdom Metazoa; phylum Arthropoda; class Malacostraca; order Amphipoda; family Talitridae; genus Morinoia; species Morinoia aosen. The sequence continues at coordinate 40,446,017 of CM059580.1, forward strand.
TGAAAAATGCATAAAATAAAACAGCATGGTTTTTTTGGTCGCATAAAATATATTCATATCCAGGTTTTCTTATACATCATTGTTTGTAAAAAAACATAATTTTTAAAAAACACCATTTTAGGTCTCATAAATATATTCATGTTTTTTAGTCATGATTTTTTAGTTCAAAAACATTTTTTTGGTCTCATAAATATATTCATGTTTTTTCAGACATGATTTTTTAGTAAAAAAACATGTTTTTTTTTAAACTTCATGGGGCTTTTTAGGTCACATAAAATATATTGTTTTTTAGTTATGATTCTTTGTAAAAAAACAGCATGGTTATATTTGGTACCAGAAAATATATTAATATTCATTTTTATAAGTCAGAATTTTTTGTAAAAAAAACATGTTTTTAAAAAAACCGCTCATTTTTTTGGTCACCTAAAATATATTAATATCTATGGTTTTTAGTCATTCTTTTGTAATGAAAACATAAAAAAGAAACCATACAGTAAAAGTGGTGGCAGATAACCCACAATTACCTAGAGGAGTCTAAGAGGTACAGCAGGAGCCACAGAACTTATATTGATGGAGTCAAAATTCAGAGCTTATTATCTGTGCGAGCGAGCATGCCTCCCTACCCCTGTGCTCAGAGGTCTTATAAGCGGTGAGCTCTTTAGGGCCCGCGCATTTGGTCCGCATCCCTACCTGTACAACATCGTACGAGTAAACGTCGCAGTTCTCCATTGTTATCTCTGCATATATCTCTGCCTGCATATATCTCTGCTATGTCTGATTTTTTTGGTCACATAAAAATACAATCAGACTTAGTAGAGATAGTAAGCTTTGAATTTTGACTCCATCAATATAAGTTCTGTGGCTCCTGCTGTTCCTCTTAGACGCCTCTAGGTAATTGTGGGTTATCTGCCACCACTTTTACTGTATGCTTTCTTTTTGATGTTTTTATAACAATAAAATGACTAAAAAACATGGATATTAATATATTTTAGGTGTCCGAAAAAAAACCCAGACATATACTTAACAAAATTTAGGTGAGCAAAAAAAAACAAAAAAAAACAAAAAAAACACATAAAAAACAGGTTTTTTTTGCAAAAAAAACCGCAATCAAATAAAACCGTTTTTTTGCATCACTAGGCAAATATCACCAACTAATAATCTAATAATAATTTACGTTTCAAGCGCTCTTCTGCACTCTTGAGAATTAACAATGAGTGCCTGTGAAAGTAATCGGGAAACGGATTATTAATCTAGACCACAACATATAGTTCGGCAAGTTGACGTTTCATTTTAGAGCATTTATTCTTCTATCTAAATATCTGTACAAATTTTGAGGTTAGCTTTCTTCTTTTGTTCATAAGTAATTTCGCCTGAATAGTTTGATAAATAACATCAGTGTTCTAATTAAAAATGTAATTACTCCTTTTTCAGTTTGTTATATCGCTTATGACATGTTGTTCAGCTCAAACTTTTTTAATTTACGTGCCCTGTCTTGAAATTTGTTTGTTTATCAAGGGCTGCATTTATGTCTCTCAGTCGGACTCGGCTGAACGTTTGATCTATTCGACGACGTTTTGAGGTGGCTTTCGTCTGTCTGATTAGGTTAGACTAGATTATGAGTTAATTTGTGCTCTCACAGTACTTCGGGACAAACCGAATATGTACTCATAATATTTGCGTGACTACGTACTCTACCTGCAATCGGGAGCTATTTTTTTCATGAAGTTGAATATTTACTGTCTGGAAGGTGAAGTCTCTGTAATTTTTTTCATGAAGTTGAATATTTACTGTCTGGAAGGTGAAGTCTCTGTAATTTCCATAGTTCTTCCCTCTCACCTCCACAATATGGTCTGCTTTAGTTAAAAAAAGGACAAAATGATTTACCTACCTGCTTTATTTTATACTGATAAGAAATAGTCCGAATCGATTGCTTATAATCTTTATATATCATGACAGAGAGTGACGTGCCCAGTGTGCTACAAATCTGTGACGAAGAAAAGAAAAGAAAACGCGTATGTCAGAAAAATGAAAAAATGTCCGGTTAAGAACTGCTTCGCCTTAGTTGCGCGACTGGGCTTGCACATGAAATTGTGCCACCCAATTTTACTGCGGACCAAAGCCTTGAAAAAAACGGCGACGGTCATTGATCACTTCAAAGCGTGGGTAATGACGCCCGACGGCGGCTGCCTTGCTCCTAGAACATCCTCGCGCCAAGGGGAGCAGATTCGTCGCTTGGCAACCATGTTGAAAGTTGCCTCGTACGTCGATGTGTTTGACGACGAAATAAAGTTGATCGAGCGGCTAACCAAGATGAACACAAGCAAAAACTAGAGCTGCAAAACAATAAAATCTTATTTATTTTCATTAAAGTCCTTTGGGAAATTTTTACGCAGTGAGACATTCGCCGAATACTACAAAAAGCATTCCAAAGATTTCTCCCAAAATTTGAAATCAATTCAGTCAAATTGCTCAGACGTCAGTGAATCCATCTCTAGATGGGCTAAAGAATTCACTAAGAAAGGCAAGGTGGGCGAAGCGGGACCAAGCGGAAGCACCGCAACCTCATCACTGCCGAACTAACACGCTCTTTTATTTGCGGTAAACTATACGAGAAAGTGAGAAAACTGAAGAAACTTTTGCTTGACAATCAGATCAGTTCTGAGGGTCTCACGAGCTACCATTATGAATTAGTCCGAGATTATCTAATTCTAGACATTTTTCTGTCCAACGCTCATCGTAATGATGTAGTAGCCGAGCTGACTGTTGACGGGTACAAAAATCACGACTGCGTGGAGGAAAAACTACCATTGATGTTGAGAAGGAAAAGGCTTCAGGCAACTGTTAGTAACTTTTTTTAGTCCTAGGTACAAGACTGGCATATTTGATCGTTTTCTTTGAAAAAATACGTCCCTTGATTGTATTAGATAATCCAGTGCACGTCTTTGTGACGAGGAATGGAACAGGATTGACTACAGGGCAAGTGGACTCCGCTGTCAGCGAAAGTCAACTAAAACCCGCGTCATTTTACAAGCTTCTTATGACTGTTCTGCTACCACAACTTAAATGGCGCGTTTCAGACAGAACTGCAGCGCTGCTCTACATGCGTTTCAATTTAGAAGAGAAGGCAGTGGTTTGGCATGGGACCACATCATCAGTCAATAGCCTTCCAGAAAACTGTGACTTCTCTCAACGAGAAGATGATGGCAGTGAGTACGATAACGACCCGGAATTTACCATTAATTCAGAAGCTTCTGATGTTGAGCAGCAATCGACGGGTAACGATGAACTTTCAAATTTGCAGAATTCATTGGACGATAATTCTCGAGAACCAACTGTTGCGGAGTCGCCTACTACAGCACCTGAACCTTTAAAGCAACCATTTGTCGATGTCAACCAGCAGCACCACATGTTCGTAGAATCTAATGTAAAACGGCTACAATCTCTTGATATCTTTACTGACGGTAGTGACAGGGAAGATTTGTAAACTGGTGTCAAAAAATTCAAAGTTTTTTTCAGTTGAAGACGACCAAGAAACCAAAACCCTTTTCCGAGATTTGACTTCACTTGGAGAATCAGTTACAAAGGCAATAGTTCAGGGAGGGTTGGAAATAAACAGCCATTTTTGAAACGAAAATATACTCCGATCAAATTTTAGATAAAGTTTGTTACCTGAAGAAAAGCTTTCAAAAATAGTTTAGTGGTTCAAAATTCATTTCAACATGTGTGTTTGCTACTGTATTCTATTTCAGTTTAGTTAGGATTGAAATCCTAATTTTTATTGAATATTGTATTGAACTCTTTGACCAAGTTCAGTGGTGATCAAGCTTAGGGTATTTGTTGTGAGGCTCTATTTTGAGATGTGATTTCCACCGCTGCAGATCAGTAGTTATGACATCGCTGCCACAACTTGTGATGCTCTATTTTGAGATGTGATTTCCACCGCTGCAGATCAGTAGTTATGACATCGCTGCCACAACTTGTGATGCTCTATTTTGAGATGCGATTTCCACCGCTGCAGATCAGTAGTTATGACGTCGCTGCAACAACTTGTGATGCTCTAATTTGAGATGTGATTTCCACCGCTGCAGATCAGTAGTTATGACATCGCTGCCACAACTTGTGATGCTCTAATTTGAGATGTAATTTCCATTGCATCGATATTATCAGGTTTTCCTCTTCTGAGGACTCCACATTCGCTGTTATATTTTAGCCGTCGTGGCATTTGGTTATGTCACATTATTAAATTTTGCTAAATGAAATAGACGTGATTTTCCAGTGTCCTCGTCATATTAATAGATTTATTGCTACGCTGCCACCAACTCCCTGAGGAGTAAACAATCGAATAATTATTATGATATCAATAAGCGAATGGAAACGAGCCTTCATGCCTGTCTCTCACTCTTCAAAACGTAGGTATTAATTCGTTTGAAATCATGACGGGAATTTACTTATAAAGAATTAATCCAACTCATATGACAATTAGGTATTAGCGAGAGTTATTTCCGACTCATGTGAATATTGATACGAAACATTGCTAGCTGTGCTAAATCCATATGAAGACCTGTGGGAAATTGATGAGTCGGTTAGGTTGAGCTGAAAAGGCAAAAGGAACTCAACTCTTGATGTGGAAGCAGCACGCTGTCAGTTTTGGGGAGCGCTTTGGATGCCAATGTTCGTGGTTACCCGGCTCTTTAACACAGAAATGATATGAGGAGGAACATGGCGTCCTGCTGCTATATGATTCGTATAGTTTACGAATTTCGATACAGTGAGTTTGGTTATAGTTTTCAGCGCCGACACCACAAGAGGGTGTGGCTCAAGAGTAGAAACGACACAATTGGAGGGCAAATATGCAGAGTGTCTTAACACACAAAATTTTTGGACACTCAAGTTAGAGGCGTGGTGTTCATTGCAGAGTTGCCAAACTGGCTTTACCTAGCTAAGTTACTAACTAAGAAGTGAACTAGGCCGCTCTTTTTTATCTTCACCGCCATGAGGCGAAATAATCACTTAGGTAATTCTGCCAGTTTTGACGTCTGATTTGTGGGTTAAGACACTCCGCATATTTGCCACTCCGCATATTTGGTTAAGACACTCGGCAAGCATGGTAAAGGGTATAATAGACTGCGCCCAAATGGGCGAGGGCTGAAACGCACTTCTGGCTTAGATGAAGTGATTGAGTACAAATGCAACCTATCTATTTAAAAACTTAAAAATTTTACCATTCAGTCGAGGTATGCGCCTGAAAACAACAGTTAACATAAATAATACACCTACTGTAAATCAAGGCTTAACGTACTCCGCTAATCAGAATATTTTCAGCTGAAATGAACAATTAATTGAAAATTAGCAGAGAATGCGATGATGCTTTCAATAGACATCAACGAGAGAAACAACTCTGGAACTCAGAAAAGACCGTAATTCAAAGATGTGAAGTTTAGAATGTTTCAGGCAGGCGTTGCGCTCAACTTTCAATATGTTGGCAATTCAAATGTTCGTGGTATTGTGCCATTTTATTCCTGATGTTTAACTAATACCAACCGATTCAGTGGATATTTTCTTTTCAGGATAAGCCCCACCGCTAATGCGGCACATAAGTTCACCTATTTGTAAATTTTGCAATTATTCACAAATCGACTTTAAATTACTCTCAAACGAAAGACTAAAACATTCTTTCATTGATGGAATGAATGTTTTAACCTTTCGTTTTGAGAGTAATTTTAAGTCGATAGGTGCATTATGTCGAAAGGGACAAGTAGATGAACTTACGTGTTGCATTAGTGGTGAGGCTTATGTGGAAAAGATCCATAATTTCTTTGTTTATGGCAGTATAGGTGATGAACGCACAATGTGGCCAGGCGCGCTGTGTTGAATAATCAAAAACTGTTGATGTCTTGGGATTTCAGCGTGGGTAAGGCGCCCGGCCATAAATGGGTGGGTAGCCAAACCGCCTACGGGGTTTGGCTGCCCGATGAGTTCGGATGATGCGTGGTGAGATGGATGGTCATACTAAGATCAGACGGAATTGGGACTGTTGTGATATTGGGATAATATGACAATTATAACCGAATTCATGGTGGCTGTTGCCATGTTCAGTAATGACGGTTTTGATGGTTACAGCTATAACGATTACATAGTTGTCTTTGCTGTGGTGATGTGAGGGTTGGTGTTGAAGTTGTCAGACTTTTGGTGCGGTGTGGTCTTGGTTGCTAAGTCATTAACGGGTCTATGCTTGTTTCCACTTGTGCAACTTATGTTTGCAACATTGAAGTGCTGTAACCTAGTCAACAGTCAGTGTAACAATCCTCCGCTTATATGCACAACCTCGTAAATGAAACCTCCCCGAAATAAGTGTCAAAACCAGTCCGTGGATCACGACGCGTACAGTGTAACAGTAATATGCTTAAATCTTGGAAAACTCGCATTGTTGTGTTGTGACCGACAAATTCGCTAAAGCGACAGCTAAATAGCCTATGACCGAAGCTGGCGTTAAATGAGTTTATTATTATTATTATACTCGTGATTTCTTGCGCTCATCTGACATCGAATCATTACTCATTATCATTGGTTGCTAGTGCTCAGAAGTGGGCGGGCTGTATATCGTTCGAAAGGGTGCATGGATAACGGCTCGGGAAATGAGTTTTTCCATTAATCCATGCCCTAATTATTTAGTAATGATGGATAATTATCGAAAACCAACTCCAAACCCAACAATGCGTGAACATCCTTCATTCCTGACTCAATCCACATAAAATTTTGGGGATCTAGATAATAATGCAAGTACTTAATGACTAAAATAACAAAATTAATTATTATCAAGTTTTTCTTATAATACTAATTTCTATTATTTGAAAAAAGTCCCATCTATGTCATTTAGACGTACCCGATCTGATTCCCGAAATAGATTCACGTTTTATCATGAACGACGTGTTTCTGAAAATGTTGAATTTTTTATTTTAGGAATGGAATTATGCTCTGAAAATTTGTCCATAGCTGCGTGAGACCATAATCGGATAACTTGTATTGTTTATTGGGCTTAGGGTCATCTTAATTTTTGTTAATGGTAGTAAATCTGGAAAAACTCGCCGGCCTTCTGCGCTTCCCTGACAAATGTTCCCTAGGGTAGATTTTTTTCACAGAATTTTCTTGACGGGACCCCCTAAAATGGTGAGGTTGATAGAAAAAATTATACTGGTAAAGTTTCAGACCATTTGAACATCGTTAACACGTGAACCAACGGCCTCAAAGTTCTGAAAAATCGCGAAAAATGTCATTTTTCAGAACTTTGAGGCCGTTGGGGCACGTGTTAACGATGTTCAAATGGTCTGAAACTTTACCAGTTTCATTTTTTCTATCGACCTCACCTTTTTAGGGGGTCCCGTCAAGAAAATTCTGTGGAAAAAAAATCTACCCTATGAGTACTGGCCACCATACCGGTACCCATTTCAGACACCTGGGTAGAGTGGGGTATTGTGCGTTGAATTGCTCCCCTATGCCCAACGGAGAAAATCTCCACCAAGCGCCGGAATTCGAACCCTCAATGCCTTCACGGAAGGGCATGTCTAAACCACACGACTATGACGAGTATGATTTTTGCATCAGGTTTAGGGTGAATGAAACGATTTTTAACCATTCAATCTATGTTCATGTGTGCAATCTTTTATTTTATTTTATTTTTGTAGGCTGTGCCAAGCTGTTCGTCTCAGCCTGGCAGCGTGTATCAGCCAGCTGTCCTTGGCCAGCTCGCCTCGGCCATCGTGTCTCAGCTCGCCTCGACCAGCTCGTCCCAACCTGGCTGCTCGTCCCAGCCTGGCTACTCATCTCAGCCAGCTCGTCTCAGGTCGTCTCGGTATTGGCAGTGCCCAATCTGCCCGAAATCCGTCGCTGCCCTTCCGAGGCATATGCGCTCTATTCATAACATGAGCAAAGAGGAGGCGAGATACATCTTGAAGACCCTTAATCTTGAATCACGGCAAATAAAAGAAAGAAAGAAAAACTGCCCAATCGAAGGCTGCTATGCAATGATAACGCGGGTGAAGCAGCACCTCAGAAGAGCTCATAAAATGAATTTTCCATGTAAAGAAGTTACGGATGCACCTGCAGTTCCATCATCGCCCCCTCTGTTAGAGGAAGAAGTGTCCAGCAATGCTGTCGATATCGTGACTCAAAACGTAGAAGTTCAAGCCAAAAATATGGAAGAAATTTCTCCTCCAGAGACCACAGAATTTACGGAAGTCCTCCGAAATTGCCTGAAGAGTTTTGAAAAGTGGTTATTGGGGCCTGATGGAGGTCGTCGGCATCCTCTCAGCGCAGCCAAGCACACGAAACAAGTAGAATACATTGCATCCCGAAGAAATGCAAACAGTATGTTAGATTTTTTTGACTCACAACCGATGTGGAAGCTTGTGGATGAGCACATCGAAGGATTGGTGTGGAAGGCTTTCACCGGTCGCCTCTACATTGCTTCTCTCTCTGAATTTTTAAAGTATCTGTTAAAGGTGCCCACAGCATTCCCGTGCACTTCTTCAGAAAGGGAACAAATGATTCTTCTGAAGGAAACCTTGCCTAACTGGCGTAAGTCCTACAGAAAACTGGATAACCTACAAAAAACAAGGAAGTGGGAACAACAAAGGGCCTTGCTTCACAACAATGATTCTGTCCGAAAGTACCTCACTTCTGACGATTACACAACAGCTTCCAAAATGATGGTGATGATCCAATCTGCGAAACATCCAATATGCCCACAGCGTCAAGAGTATGCCAAAATTGTTAGGACAATCTTGACAACCATCAGCATGTCTATTGCCAAACGCAGTGGCGTTTTGGCCGAAATGACCCTTGATGAATACAAGAAAAAAATCGAAAACGAAAATGGCACAGTAATAGTTTCAGTTCAGCACCGCAAAACCGAGGGCACGTGGGGATCTTCATGTTGTCCATTGACGAAATTCCAGTGCCAATGGATTGATCTCTACCTTGAAAAAATCCGAGTTGTCGCCAATGAACATTCTCAATCCCCCTATCTGTTCATAAAATTCAATGGCCAAAAATACACTAGTTCTGACATTTCCGCCGCACTGGCAAAATCATGGAAATTGGCAGGACTCGGCCACACCTCTGCAACGCTATTCCGAAAAAGTGCAGTCACCGCCATGTATCAAAACGCCCCAGATAAAAAAGCAAGCATGGCAGTTTTAATGGACCATTACGAGTCCACTGGTTCTACACATTACAGATTAATGGATAAACAGAAGCAAGCCATGGATGCTGCCGAGTTTAATGAAGAGGCTATGTTTGGTCAGTGCAGATCATCTGTTCTCGCATTGGATTCTGTGCCAAATGGAACACCTAAGACTCCTAATGAATCTCATGAATCTTTTGCTCCTTCTCTGGAGTCTGAAGATTCGGAGCCTCAAAATACGGAGCCTCGACGTTCCGAGCCTCGACATCCAGAGCTTCGATATCCAGAGCCTCAACGCAAGACGCTATCGCTCCGGAACCTGAGGCCGACTCATCGCCGAAAACAACAGATTTCTGAACCCGACTTAAAACGCATGAGGATTATCTTCAGAGACATGATCGAACTCGATCAGTCGATTACCGAACGAACAATACGGGATACTCCTGATTCAAAAAATTTCTTGACCAAGTATGGCAATGTATCAATAATGAGGAGGTTAAGGTATGAAAGATTATTGAATAGAAAGTTTAATTAAGCCGAAACCTTGCTAAAAATCTTGATAATTCGCCATCTAAAACTGCTTATGATTTATTACAAGTGTAGTCTCTGCATCGAAATTGAGTTAACTTAACCCGAGATATTCTGCGAAGGAACTTATTACTACTGATAACCTTACTATTTCATTTCATGTATTTTTTGAATTGTTTTCGATAAAGAATCTATTTTGTTTGATATCTTCCAAATTTCTAGCTAATTTTGAAATTATGTTCATTTTGCTCTACACACTCGTCAATTTGCAATGTAAATTTATAGTTATGTTACACTTACTTTCCATTTGTAGGTTTTACCTTGGAATTCTTGATCCCGTGGACAGTTTTCCAAGTAGGAGTTTTTCTACATTAGCAGTCATTTCTCGCGACATTTAAACAGTTATAACGGCGCTACAGGTTCGAGAATAAGAGCATACAACAACGATAGTGCAATGATGTTTTTCGTTTATGCTTGCTGTTTGTAAAGGACCGTACTCCTCATGGATTTTTTTTAATTACGTATTGTTAGAGTTAAAAATCCTATACAAATGTTTTCCAGAAACCACAAAACCAATGTACAGGTACTATTTCTAAGTTTAAAATTGTATTTCGTCTCTTCTAAACCTGAACACTTTATTTCTGTGGGTAATTTTGCTCATATAACAGGGATTGAAGTTGATTTTTTGCTTTAATACAGATAAAAATACATTCCATGCTCAAACAATAGAAATGCCTTGCACAGCACTGCTGCTTGAAAATATTTTCATAAGTATTTGAACAGCCATTGAAGAAATCTTGGAATAACACTATGCTTACTGTTTAAGTTTGCACATTACCATTGAGCGTTGTATTATTCTAAGATTTATTCAATGACTTTTCAAGTATTGAACTATTATCTCTTACCGTTTCGGCATAGTAAAAATTTTTCCAACCTCTAATTTATATCAGTATCCTTTTGCTGCTGTTAAGCTTGCAGTACAATTGCAATAACAATTTCGGATCAATTTTTGTTTCACAAAAATTCGAACTGTCCATTTGAATGTGAAGAACTTGCTAACTGATCAGCCAATTTGAATTTTCTTTTCTGTAAATTGCTGAAAAATGCGCTTTAACAAGAACATAAGTCACCAAAAGTCCAATGCCTTAGCCACCTCAACTTGACCGTGTGGGAAATTTTCTGAATCCCTCGCACAATCATTGAACGAGAAGGAACACAAAAGAATTTATTTTCATTCGCTATCATATATATTTGAAAATTTTACTGCATTTTGAAGTAAGAATAAAAACTACTTAATACCAATCGTTTCTCACGAAGTATAAGGAACTTTAGTTTCGATAGACAGAAAAGGCAATGCAGAAAAGAAGGTAAAAACTCACTAACAGCGATACGAGCTGGTACAGGACAGACAAAGTTTACATAAATGATTAACGCATCGCAACGAATATCTTATCTAGTGCAAGGGTGTCGTAAAACGATCTTTAGTTCTAGTTAATTTTAAAAGTGTTGCAACGGCAAATTATTATTCAGTTAATTTAAAAGGATTAGCCTTAGAGAAGCGATTTATTCTTTCGGAACCATGAAAAAATTTTAAAATTTAAAATCATAAAAGCTTTTCGTTTGCAGTTAGGGCGAGATCGAGGCAAGGAAATTCAGCAGGCAATTCGCTAGCGGACAGCGTTCGGCTGTAGAGTTACAAGTTCCCCGGGATCTGTGTTCTCAGCCACACCAGAACCCAGGTTCACAACACGTCCGATCTCCCAACGTCAACTGAAAAATAAAAATAGAATTTAGAGAAAAGCTTCCGATTCATTGCTACTGGACTGGACGATTCATTACTACGCCACCAGCCACACACCACTCCAACCACACCAACCACACACCATACCAACCACACACCACTCCAACCACACACCACACCAACCACACACCACTCGAACCACACACCGCACCAACTACACCACTCGAACCACACACCAACCACACACCACACCAACCACACACCACACCAACCACACACCACACCAACCACAGAGCAAACCAACCACACACCACTCCAACCACACACCATACCAACCACACACCAAACACACACCACTCCAACCACACACCACACCAACCACACCACTCGAACCACACACCAACCACACACCACACCAACCACACACCACACCAACCACACACCACACCAACCACAGAGCACACCAACCACACACCACACCAACCACAGAGCACACCAACCACACACCACTCCAACCACACACCACACCAACCACACACCAACCCCACACCACACACCACACCAACCACACACCACACCAACCACACACCACACCAACCACACACCACACCAGCCACACACCACACCAACCACAGAGCACACCAACCACACACCACACCAGCCACACACCACACCAGCCACACACCACACCAACCACACACAACACCAGCCACACACCACACCAACCACACACCACACTAACCACACACCACACCAGCCACACACCAGCCACACGCCACACCAGCCACACACCACACCAACCACACACCACACCAACCCCACACCACACCAACCACAGAGCACACCAACCACACACCACACCAACCACAGAGCACACCAACCACACACCACTCCAACCACACACCACACCAACCACACACCAAACACACACCACTCCAACCACACACCACACCAACCACACCACTCGAACCACACACCAACCACACACCACACCAACCACACACCCCACCAACCACACACCACACCAACCACAGAGCACACCAACCACACACCACACCAACCACAGAGCACACCAACCACACACCACTCCAACCACACACCACACCAACCACACACCAACCCCACACACCACACCAACCACACACCACACCAACCACACACCACACCAGCCACACCACACCAACCACAAAGCACACCAACCACACACCACACCAGCCACACACCACACCAGCCACACACCACACCAACCACACACAACACCAGCCACACACCACACCAACCACACACCACACTAACCACACACCACACCAGCCACACACCACACCAGCCACACGCCACACCAGCCACACACCACACCAACCACACACCACACCAACCCCACACCACACCAACCACACACCACACCAGTCACACACCACGCCAACCACACAACACCAGCCACACACAACACCAGCCACACACCACACCAACCACACACAACACTAACCACACACCACACTAACCACACCAGCCACACACCACACCAGCCACACACCACACCAGCCATACACCACACCAACCACACACAACACCAGCCACATACCACACCAGCCACACACCACACCAACCACACACAACACCATCCACACACAACACCAGCCACACACCACGCCAACCACACACAACACTAACCACACACCACACTAACCACACCAGCCACACACCACACCAACCACACACCACACCAACCACACACAACACCAGCCACACACCACACCAGCCACACACCACACCAACCACACACAACACCAGCCACACACAACACTAACCACACACCACACTAACCACACCAGCCACACACCACACCAACCACACTCAACACCAGCCACATACCACACCAGCCACACGATGCTCGTGATACGGTACATCTATGGGTGTTTTGAAAAATTCTTATAACCTTTTTTAAATTTGTATTAAAAAATGGACGCAGTTAATGCTTGGTGTTCATAAAATTGCAAAACACTTTTGACTCATAATTTGAATTGAATATTGAACTTTACTTTAACTCATAGCAGTCAACGTGTTAGACATTTAATTTAATCATAGATCTTTCTTCGAAGTTTAAAAGTTTTCATGACAGCAATGGAAAATCAAACGAAAAAAAACTAAACTGATATGTAGTTCATTTATTAGAAATAAAAACATAATTACATGGCTTGACATAATTCTGAAACCTCCAAGGACCGTGTTTACACAGGCTTTAATTCATCACAATCGGACGCGCTCTCGAAGCTGAAGTGGGCGTTCTTAGCCCCCTTTTATCGTATTATTTAAAAAGATGGCCGCCAAAAGCAACCGTTCCACCAATTAAAGATTATAGCTTCATAAGGGGGCAATGAGAGATGACCAGTGATTGGAAGGGGGCAATCGGTGACAACCAATCACGTTTCTCAATTACTGAGCGCTAATTTGTGGCTGAGCGAAAACTTGTGAGACGCCTCGTCACGGAGGCGCATTTCTGCGTCGCGCGGGCGGCCTCGCGTGCCAGAAGCGCACGGCCGGCGTCGACCAGGAGCATCACGGCTGCGGAGCGCAAGAAATCACGCAAGTTACGTCGCCGGAGCGCAGCCCCGCCCCAAGCCATGATTAATATTATTATTGCTATTATTTAGCCTTGCAGAAACCTCTTTCCGTATTTCACCATAGTTCTTTTATTGTTCAGAGAGAGGGATTATTTGTTCACCAAACTGCTTCGCATTTCACGTTTCAAAAACAATTTTGAGAAATTAGGTTCGTTTAATTACGAGGTAGCACGGACACGAGTTAGTTGAGTTACCCTACAGTAGTAAATCGTGCGCTGGTTGGCAGCTACGCGAGAGCTGAGACTGCAACTCATTCCATGGCGGTTAGATGAAATTTACGTTGACGTTTTCCGATGCTAAAATGAAGATCATATCGCTTTTGATCACGGATATTAGGGAAATCGAGTCTTATGAATCACTTGCAAAAATTTACATGAATTGGTTTATGTTGCAATATTTTTTGATGTGATTTGTGTAATATCATAGTTATGCACCTTCAATCCTGACTGACGCAACGATGGGTCTTTATATATTACTTACTTTATTTTTTTCAATACTTTGTTCATTGAAAAATTTTTTGATGGCAGAACAACTAGAATCATTGACTTCTTATGTAAACTGATGAGAAAATTATTGGAACTTTTGGTTTACATAATAAGCTTTTGAATGTGTCTACCAATCATTGTCGATGGAGATGCGCATTAGAGATTTGTTATATCAGATAAATTTTGAAGCCGATACCTGGCTTAGGAATTGAAAACAGTGTCAACACCTCGAAGTGATGGCTATTATCGATTGAGAGGTCAGCAATGTAGAAATTGTTCAACGATATGGCAACATTGTACCAATAATATAAAAAATTGTCTTAATGATAATTCTCAACCCTACACTTACACGTGCTATATATAACGATATTATTCATGAATAATTTTCCTAAATAAAACACCAACAATTATTTATTCAATACGTCATTCATGTATAGCAACACTGCTTCACAATAACAGCAAAAAATTGTTTTAAATTCACAGAGAAATATTCTTTAACGTACAATGGATGAATAAAACACAGCAGTGCAAGCCACATTAGGCAACATTAAATCTACGTTCTACGCAAATACTAAGAAAATAAGAACTCGTTAGAAGTTCGTCACGATTTTGTGGTGCATGCGACCCAGAACTCACTGCCCTCTGGCAACAACACGTCCGGGGTAACTCCGCAGCGCACGAAATTGTACGGCAGGTTTGGCTTCGTTATTGGACGTACATCGATTAGAGAATTTCGCTTACTTATAAACTCTTGGCTTAAATTCAGCGCGTTCTTTTTAGGTGGTCTTTTTGCATCATAATTCAGAAACTGAGGGACTTTATGCCTCCTTCTTCATTATTGACTGCTTTGGGGGACATTATTAAAAATAAAGCTGCATATTGTTGAAATGTTAAAGTTAATTTCAGGTGGTAAGAAAACTGTAATTCGAGTTAAGGGGACCATCCCGTGCCAAATTGGGTCCCCGAATGGAAATGCGTGTTTTTGTTGAAAAATTGATCATTAGGGGGTGGGTTATCTTGCCATGAAATTTTATGGCGCTACGGACGCTAGAACCCCCCCCACGGGGGGTCCAAAGGGGACCGATAAACATCATTTATGGACCCAATTTTTTTTCTTGTTGAAAAAGGATCCTTAGGGGTTGGGTTATTGTGCCATGAAATTTTATGGCGCTACGGACGCTAGAAACCCCCCACGGGAGGTCCAAAGGGGACCCCCCGGGGGTCCAAAGGGTGACCCCTCCACGAATTTTTCGAAAAATAATAAAAAACTAAGGCCTGAATCGAAAAAGTGACAGGAGTAAAAAAGGTTTGCTTTCAACAAATACATATACTGGCCAATTTTCAAACGAATCGGACGAAAAAAGTTGGTGAGACCTCAATATGACTGAGTACTCAAAAGAACTGTAATATTTCTCTATAATTTTATGCACTATATTTCTTGTGTTTCATTGAAATTCAAGAGGGAAAACGTTGCTCATAATTCGTACATAGAAATAAATCATGGAAATTGCATTCATGTACTAAAATTTTCATGATATTCTAATTCAATGGACATACTTTGTTTTTGGGCTCTAGTGAAAAATTACCGTTTTTACCATTCAAATCGTATCAGGGCATTGAGTTTTGATGCTAGAACAAAACCAAAGACAGTTTTAGAATCCTTGGAACATTTCTAACAAAAGTACATTCTCTTTGTTTTCAAATTCAAATATTTCGAAAAAATATATTGTTCTAAACCCAAAAAATTTTCAAGGGTTTAGAAAATTGAAAAAAATAGAAAAAATTCGAATTTCCAAAAAAAATAAATTTACTTTTGTTAGAAATGTTCCAAGGATTCTAAAACTGTCTTTGGTTTTGTTCTAGCATCAAAACTCAATGCCCTGATAGGATTTGAATGGTACCTAAATATGCCCCAAAAAACGAATTTTTCGTAAAAAAAAAATAAGGCCTAAATCGAAAAAGTGACGACAGGTGACGGTTTACTTTCAACAAATACATATACTGGCCAATTTTCAAACGAATCGGACGAAATTAGTTCAACCCCCCGGATGGTCCCCTTAAAGGCAGTCCAATCACTTACGAATGAATTTTTGAACCACGCGACTTTAATTAGATAGTTGGGTACATCAACTGAATTAAATCGCAAAGGTAAGGGAGGTAAGCAATAGAATAAATTTGGTTAGGGTGCGCTAATTTATGTCTTAACATTAGATGCACTCAATTTCACTCAAAATTATAGATAATAATTTCACTCTCAAAATTGTGAATTTATATTACTTCAGAATTGCACTTTGTGATGGGACGTTGTGACCGCTGCTGATGCATAATAAGGAACTGATTAATAAATGCGTTACCGTGAAATCTATCATGAAGTCATGTAACAATTGACGGACATGATTATAAAAAAAGTTATAGAATACGGCACAAAACTTCATTTTAGAAGATATCATTGCAGAATAACGAAATAAAATACAAAATTTATTAATATTGGAAGTAATCGCTAAATTTCGTACTTCATGTAGTAAATAAGAGGCGCACTGTGAAGTGCGCATGGGCTTGTAATAAAAAGTATAAAAAGTTAAAACTAAATTTTAGAACTGCGAAAGCGGTTACGAGAGGAATATAAAGAAACGTGGGTTATCGATTTCTTTACGGTTCTTCAAAGCACTTGATAGAGTTGTTCGCTCGAATCTAGCGCACAATCAGCTCGTTGATTGATCAAGAATGACAAGGAACTGAAATGGCATTCAGAATAAGAACGTAGTACGCGCCTTAATACGCTGAGTAAGTTTCCTGGACTCGGGAGAACATTCATAACGTGGGAGTTAATAAGTGACGCATGCCACCAATTATTCAGGAACAATAGAATTCAAGAAGCGAGGTCGCATTACTTCTCTCCTGAAGACACTTGGAAACGGTCTCACATGAGCAAGACGTCTCCCATTCATAAGCCCAGCTCGATCGTTCACTTAACTAAAACCGTTCCATATACCTAACAAATACTACTGACTTTACTATGATGAGTACAGAATCGCAAAAATGAATCGCTTGCTGTTCAGGGAATATTAAATCGTTACTTATCAATACCTACTTTTGGTATCCAAGTTACCACATCCATTCAAGTGAATGGATGAAGTAAATTTAATGTCACTCACCACAAGCGTTGAAGAGTCAAGACAAGGAAGGTATGCTTCAGTGAACTAAAGTTCGGCGCTACGTTGGGCAGACAGGACCATCTCATGTGCGTTGCTGTGGAATAAATTAACGTCTGCGTACAAGCTCTAAGTCGCTGGAGGAGTTGAAACCAAATGGAGTACGTCATTTTGGGCCACAAAAAATAGATAATTCTAGAACTAACTGCTGCAATAGAATTGAAACGTTCATCATGTTTATTCGTCTTTACTTAAATATCCACTATGGTGATTGTATGTGTGTATTAAAACGGTCCATTCTGTATTAAAAATCGGGATTTTCATATCATGTGCACTGGGATACACATGTGTTAACACTTGTTAACTACACAACCAATGTAAAGTTAACACTACGCATTTTGGCTGAACTATAAGCCCAAATGTCGACTTCTTAGCGCTTTTAATGTTGTGGTTTGTCTCCTATTTGCAGTGACGGAGCAGTGCGCGTGCATACATGGATTGGAAAGTCTGGTGTCATAAGCTGCTCTCTAAATCTATACTATAATAAGAGCCGCGTCCGTCCGTCCGTCCGAAGCCAGCCTGCAGTGTGTGATGAGCGTATCTGTGATACAAGCTCCAGCCCTATGTATTTTGACGGGCCGTGTTCACGCGGCCTCATCAACTCTCGAGAAATTGTATTTTCTAATTTCTTACGGCCTTTCTCTCACTTCGCCCTCTTTTTTATTTCATATTAACGCGGGGTGGACTAGTTGTGATAATTTCTCATCGTATTTGCTAACGAATAGTCCAATCCACTCATTGAAACGATGCCGGTAACTTCCGCCTCCCTACTCCCATACCATGGTTAAGATTGTACTAAACAAACAATTTAAACAATTTAAACAATTTATTTACCACAGGAGATACAGAGGTAGAATGTTTCTTAAGTCTAGTACAATGGACAAGTTTGAATATAGCTACCTGTGGGCCCGAATAAGTTCAGCGACTTCTGGGGCATCCTACCATCACGTTATTCTAAGGTTTACAATACTGTTTAACCTAAATCATTTAACCTAGTTTCGCATTAGACTGATCAGTGAGATAATTTACTCGATATCAGATATAATTTACTCGATATCAGATATTTCATTTTACAATATAGGTCATATGGACTGTATTAACAGTCCACTCGATAAACGATTTAACAGTAGATTGAATATCGGCGATATTACCCATGGCATATTACATTATTGGAAACAGTCATGTAGGAGACAAGATTTTGACTTGGTGATCTGACACGACTAATATTTCGATAGGAAGTGAGACTCAAGATTTCTTTTGAATACCTTGTAAGAATTACTATCACGGATCTCCGCAGGTATTGAGTTCCAAGTTTTAGTTCCAACGAAGAGGATACTGTGTTGCGACCGGGCCTTTGAATAATAAGGAAGCATAAATTGACTTCTATTTTGGGTTAAATGGTCGTGATGACCAGTTTTCGCAGTTAATAATTGTTTTAGGCTATTGTCGCCATCAATTGATAATGTTTTGTAAATGAAATTGCAAATGGAGATTTTGTAGAGATCCGAAAGTTTAAGTATTTGTAAATTTTTGAATGAATCATTTGTGTGAGCATTATATGCTAGATTCTTTACCGCTCTGATGGCTCTTTTTTGCAGAGTAAAAATTTTATTGGTTTTATTTTTATCAGTTCCGTGCCATGCTTCTATTCCGTATTGCAAGTATGGTGAAATTAGCGTTCGGTAGAGCATTCGTAAAGCTGTTTCAGGCAGGTAATTTTTAACTTTATTCAGGATTCCGATGGATTTTGATAATTTAGAACTAATATGAGCGATGTGCTCGTTAAAGGTCAGATATTTATCTATTATGATACCCAGAAACTTGCATGAGTTGGTTTCTTCGATTTCACCTTCGCCAATTTTTATGCGTGGGAGAGATATATTTTTCTTGTATGAGAATGTAATATATTTTGTTTTATCGATGTTGAGGCTTATTTTATTAGCTTTAAGCCATAATGAAACCTTATGGAATTCATTATTTATACTCTCCGCAATCATAGCGGGATTTTGGTTCGGAAGGACCGCAGAAAGCGTGCTGTCATCGGCAAAGAGTATGAAGTTGAAAAATGATGTAGATTTGATAATTTCAATTATAAATATCAGAAATAGGAGAGGCCCAAGGAAAGATCCTTGTGGAACTCCATGGCTAATTTTCTGTGGGTCTGATTTTGCATTGTCAATGACAACGTATTGTTTCCGGTTTGTTAGGTATGATTTGAACCAATCATGGGCGATTCCTCGAATGCCATAACAGTGTAGTTTCGAGAGTAATATGTTATGGTCCACACAATCGAATGCTTTTCGAAAGTCAAGAAACACGGAGAAAACAAGCTTTCCTTCATCTATATTAGAGTAAAGGTACTGTAAATGATTTAAAATAGCTTGTGTCGTTGATTTTTTAGAACGAAAACCGTATTGTATGCCGTAGAGAAAAGAATTTTGTTCAAAATACGAATGAACTTTTTTATACACAACTTTTTCAAATATTTTGCTAATAATTGGCTGTACAGAGATAGGTCTATAATTATTAATGCAATTTTTATCACCATTTTTAAAAATAGAGGTCACTCTGGCAGTTTTGAGAGAGTTGGGGAAGATACCCTGAGAAAGTGAATGGTTGATAATATTAGATATGCACGGTGCTATTATATCAGCTATAGCCTTAATAACTTTAGCTGAGAATGTATTTAATCCATTTGATTTGTTTTTCAAGTTGTTTATGCACGTAATTACATCGGAGGGATTAAATGGCGTGAAAAAGAAAGAATTGTGTTCACGGACATGGTCCATGTATTGCAGGTGGTCTGTAGGTTCACTAACGACACTATCGGCGATATTTTTCCCTATATTTATAAAAAAGTTGTTAAACACGGTTGCAATATCTTGTTTGTCATGATATTTTACATTTTTCATTTTTTCAATTTTACATTTACATGTTTGTCATGATATTTTACTACAACAGCTTACTCTCAAACATTTAAATAAAACCATCATTTTTCCTCTGTACAAAGTATAAAAGGTTGTGTTTCTTTTGAATCAAAGTATACCGTCGCCAGTGTGACGTTCTCATTTTTTCAATTTCATGTCATGAGTTGCATGATTTTTTCCGATGTTCCTCAACGTTGGAGGCAATCAACAGGACAGCTTATGACACACCGCAGACTTATGTCTTTGTTTATGTACGAAAAGTTAGTTAAAAATCAATAATTCTGTCATATAATTTACTCCTTTCATGCAAAATATTTCGTGGCTCCTCATTAGGTATTAGACGTATAAATTTTCCTCATTGCTATCTTCAGGCTCATAACAGTGGCTCGTAACTGCAAACTGATGTTCAACATTGAACCTTTTGATGCACTCTAATCTTACTTGAATTAAGGTTCTCCCCTGAAATCTGTTCCAAGTTTAGTTTTCCGGTCTCGTAATTTTGTTTCTTACTCGTAGATACGCGATCCGTTAACGATTTCGTGGAGCTCTCCATCAACGCTCAGGGAATCAAAAGCTCACCTTGCAGGAAACAGAGAATCTATGCAACAAGCGTATTTTCACAAAGGATGCGCAACGCATAGACGCAGCAAAGAAGAAAATGAGAAGACAATGAAGAGATGGTAAGGAAATCATGAAAACTGAAAGCAGCAAAGTGGGCACGATAGACAGGAGGCAACAAGGCCTGTCTACAGCTGAGGTAACCTGCCAGTGTCTCCCCTGCATGGGCTGCTAGTCCCCATAGCACAAGGTAGACAAACGTGCCTAATTTAAACCCAATGCTTATTCTGTACTTTCTGGCGAGTTATATAAGTGCTGAAAACGGTATTTTTCGAAAATTAAATTATAGTCGTTTTCTCCCGTCCTAAAAATTGGATAACGTACAGCAAAATATCTCGAATAATTATGGTTTGTTAAAGGAATTATTCACATATTTAGGCTCAAACTAAAGTTCACGTGACATTTTATTTATGATTGGTACGAACTCTTTCTAATTTCTAACGCGTCACAAGAGAATAAGTCGCATCATCTCTCTTATTTGAACAGCGAGCAATTAATTCATATGTTTTACTGAAGAATCTGAATGAAAATTTGTATTATGAAATCAATCGTAACGGAAGTCTCTTTTAGTTCGAGGAAGGTATCCATCCCAGTGAAGGTCAGAAATCAAAACTCACATGTCGCGTTAACTTCAAGTTTGCGCTGAGTGAACGCTGAATAACGGCAGTGTATGAGTTAATGAGCCTGAGTAATATTCACCTCATTTGACGTTACTTGAATGATATTTGTGCGCTCTAATCCTGCTGAATCTTTTCTTACGCTCTGACACACTCACACCCGAGTGGCGCTGACTACCTTTGTCACGCAAGTTCGGTGAAAGCTTCCCAATTACTCAGTAAGCCAATTAAACGTCCGCAAAATTTGCTGTTTGTTTCATTATTACGTATTCCGGATCTGAAAATTGCAGTCAGTGTTATTTATAGGTCAATAGTTCTATCAAAATATGTAACTATCTTTAGTTCTGAACTTGAGGCTGGTTTCAAAATTCATTTCCCAACTTTCGAACAGGATATTTGTTTCACACTGGAAAACGATAACAATCTTGTTTTTTTATGTGGTAATTGGTCTATCTTTGAAAATCTCTGTAACTTGAAGGATGACTAATGTAAAATACATATGCATATACCCCAAGTAACCTGGGATGAGGAAAAACGTACCTGCATACCGCAAAGAACTATTCAAACTCAATAGAAATTACCTGCATCGATGACGGTAACGTAGAGTTCCTGAGACTGGAATTTGAGAGTTTATTTTTCTACGCCTAAAATGAACATTTTACTATTAAAGATAAATTCACTGAACTAGCGGCTTGCTAAAATACTTTGCATAAAATATCACTTATAATTTCACGTTGAACAATAACTTTTCTAAGTAGATAAAAAAAGTTCATAGCTTGCACAAACAGTCAGTTGTTGAATTCTAAATTTGTTTATTCCAAATTTTTTCTTCTATCAGCTGCAGATGTATGATAATTTCCACTGGCCTTCTCTGATGGAACTGCTCCAATAAGTGTTGCTCTCCATGATATTACTTTCGGAGGGAAACAACTATTGCAACCTTAGGAATGCACTATCCTAGGGGAAAATGTGAGGTCCCTATGCCGAAATGGAATAATTTGCTTGTTGTTAAGGACCATCTTTTTTCTATTGACTGCTGTCCTGATTTTTAGCATCAATTTTTTTTTCAATTCCTCTCTTGATTCATGAACTTATTTCTCATATCACTTTTTCTAAGGACAACTGTTGTGGGAAAGCAATTTGTGCATAATTTCATATTAAATTTTGTCTCCCCAATTCTTCTCTTCAGTACACCTATGCTGTGGTTAGGTACGCTAAAGCCTGTTTTCTCCCCAAAATTAAATCAATTTCATATTTAATTCTGTCTCCCCAAGTCTTCTCTTCAGTACACCTTCGCTGTGGTTAGGTACGCTAAAGCCTGTTTTAATGGTATGCATTTTATCGCAGGCTCACGTGCATACGCCTCATGTGGCACCTCACAATGCCCACGAGCGTTCACTAGTTAGGCTGGTGCACCGTGAATTTCTCAAAACCAGTCAGTGCGTCAATAACCGCGACTGTAGAGGTGGTTTGTCATCGCTTGTCTTAAAATTGTTGCTGCATCGTAGGCTATGTTATATTTTTTTATTTGCAGGAGTGAAATGTTAATATTTAAGTTCATTTTCATTAAAATGTTATTGAAAGCAGCCTCCTTCATGTTACAATCCTTATATCGGCTGCTTTCAGCCCGGCATATGCATTCATGGGCTCTGTACATTTCAATTAATTGCAACGTAGCTACTCGTGGCTCAGTCATTGAGCAAATGGCTATGCCTCTACTCATGACAACTAACTGCACATTGACCAGGGACAGAGTTGCAACTTACAAGGCTCTCGTGAGTCACGCCTTACGATCTGATCAGAGCGAATAGGGAACTTTGTATAGACAAACACACACACACACAAATATGAGCCTCAGAGATGAGCCTCGTAAACAAGTGTCGCGCCTCACGGCCAAAATGTCCTCTAATGTAAACGGCCCTTAACACTAAATAATCTAATCTAGCCTCCCGGATATGTGGTTGTGTGTGAGTTTAGCTTTGCGGATAGTGGACAACTTCATATATTAGGTTGTACAAGTTTCTTCACGTATGTAGTAGAGAAAAACATCAATGCTTGCAACAAAATTGTCATCAATATCGGTAAAATACTGTTGAACATCCCGTGTTGGGACTTTGTTTTACCACACGTTACACTTCACAGCTTCACTTCACTAACTGCATAAATTATAGTAGAAGTTGATTAGGTCAATGGCCCATAAAAAATGTAACAACGTTACTCTATATTAAATGAAAACAAATTTAAAATGAACACAACAATCTAACTCAATGATGCAACCCTTTATATCACCCAACCAAAATTTAACCACCATTAAATTTTCATAACAACACAAAAAACCCTACACGAGAACAAAGCTAGTCACAAATTAGTGATGCCTGTGACAATGTAGAGTAACTCCACCTAGGACAACAGCAGGTGCAGAGTTGCTGTACGGATTAGGAAGTGTTGGCTGGATAGGCCCGACAGATTTGTGCAATTATGTCGAGGTTAGGCAGGGTTGTATATAGGAGTTGCGTCAGGCCGGTCATAATAGCCAAGCAGCTTCTCGGGCAGAACCACTGCTTAACAAGAGAGACGTCAGCCAAGTCGGAGTATTGTTGGCTCATGGCACCCATTTTCCCCAGCCCTTCCTCTTGTATGGTTTAGTATTGCAGTGTTTGACTGAGTGCATGATTGTGCAAAGTTAAGTTCCTCTTCATTATTTAGTACATGATTATAGCAGGTATTAAGCCGCAATGACTTCATTCTTAATAACGAGTTCACGGCTCCAAAAGTGGGGACCCTTGCCCCATCTGTGTGAACCTTCGTCCTCTGTTTCATTAAATAATAATCTTTAACTATTATCTGTCAAATTACTATTGGGCCTCTGCCCTTTCCTACTCTGATTGAACTTTACTGTGATCGCTACATCACCATTTCTCGCATCCATTAGCAGTCGATCCGCACATTATATCCTCCATTGTGCGGATTGTGTATTCAATCTTATCTTTAGGTGCGTTGCTGTGCTGGTATATTTATTGTTGATTTAATTCATCTCATTGTTAACATTAGCTTTGATTTTTGCTTCTTTTCTCACCAAACGTTTACTTTGCAGTATGTCGCACTGACCTGCCCTGAGCTGGACGTGCTGCCCGCTTCACGCCCAGCGATAGAATTTAGCTGTCTCCTGTGGGGCTACTGTGATTGAATCAGGTAACTCGTTAATTGTCAACTTAGATATTTACTCATGTATGTTGAATAGTACAAACTGCTAGATAAAATTCCTTCTCTCTAATTATATGCTTATTTTGCTCATCTTTGTATTTGCATCCCTGAGGGGACTGTGGACTTCCAGGAACGCGGTTGGTGTTCCTTGCGCATGCATGAGTGACCCCTGCCGTGACGTGTTTGAACTAGTTTTGTCTAAAGCTTCACGGAAAAGGTAATGGTTTTCGTTCACTGCCATCAAAAAATTTTATAATACCTAAAGTGTAGAAAACACATCATAACTAATGATATTTAGATATCATCCGTATAAGTGTAAACACAAATTAAATCCGTATGATATTACACGGAACACAATTTAAAACGAAATCCCAATATAACTTCATTACCTGGAGAGTATTTTTTTAAGCGATGAAAAAACTCCATTTCCATAATATCCGAAAAAGTCTTCACGCGATCTGATGCATCTGTTACAAAACGTGTGCGCACCTGTACGACGTCCATCACATACCGAGGACTACGTCACCAGATGAAGATCAATAGGGGTTCTTCAACTGAAAATAAATTAATTGTACTTTGTCAATCAAAAGGAGAATGTATTTATGATTGAAATTAAATAACAAACTGGTCGAAACGAAATGAGTGGACGCAACAAAACCGCTGGTAAAATGAGTTAATCTGCTTCCAACTTTACTGAACGGTGCCAACCAATGATATGTTCGGCAAACGTGACCTAGTAACTTTAGGAGCAATGTAGCGAACATTGTGCAACATTTGACGGGATGTTACACTCCAAACGTTCAATCACCTGCACTTTATCAATGACAAAACTCATTGGTATATAATACATTTTACGTATATGCAAAACAAAGGATCCTGGTGTATAAATAGTTTTTTCGCTTTCTGTTTGCAAATGTATATATGTATAATTATATTTCAATGAATATGTATAATCCTCTATATAAATTTTTTACCATTTCATTCATCGTTACCATAAGCGATGAATTTTGAATTTTTCTAACAAATCTAATACATGATTGAACATCTCGAAGACCAATTTTTTAACTGTATTTCTTACAAAAATAATTTAGGCAAGGTCCAAATCTGCATGTTGAATTTAATTTTGGCTTCTCGACATTTGCAATTTTATTTTTTACCTAGATGTTTTTAATTTCGCTTTTCTATATATCTCCATCTTTTATAATTTCATTTTTATTCCGATATTTTTGAATGTTGTTCTTCCAAAATTTTGAAGAAAAAACGTACTCTTTAGTGCACACTTATTTTGAAATGTGAAGTGAGGTTTTAACGGTTTTAAGGAATAATTGTTAAATAAAATAAGTGGCCCTTGGGCACGTTAAAGTTTGTAAGGTTAAGTGGCCCTTGGGCACGGTAAAGTTTAAGGTTAAGTGGCCCTTGGGCTCGTTAAAGTTTAAGGTTAAGGTTAATACGCCATCAAGGCAAAACCTTGAAAGCCCACCAACGGGCTTTACTAGAACTAATCACTGGACTGGTCAGGAGCACGAACATGCATTACGTAAATAATCAAAATGAAATAATAACGGCACCGTTTAAACAAAAATGTAAGCGAAAGAAAGGAAAAGGAACAAAATAATAGAGGAGCACAACGGCACTTGCTGCCGAGATCTCTCTCACTGCCTTACTACTTTGTTTAAGAAGACCGCGGTCGAAGTGAGAAACTTTGATAACGAGAGGTCTTCATAGCGCGTCCTAAATTTTCTCACATAGTTTTATTAGCATACGGTGGTCCTATATCACATTTCAAACATTCCTCGGAATATGGTCTACATTCCTCATGTCCATTGGTCCACGATATAATGAATACCAAAAATAAGATTTTATATGAAAAACAAGACAAGTTTGAACGACGTGTTGCGCATACTCGTGCAAGTTGTGGCAATAACCTGCATGTCAAGTCCCGCTTTGAGGATCGATTCTGACCTAAATTCGTTAAGGGCGAGTTATATTTTTGTACAAGTTTAACGTGTCTCTCCTCCACAAAACTAGAAATAGGCGAAGGTGTCTGAGGCACCTTCATCCTGACAATCACTTGAATGCGGTGTCATCTAATACTACAATTTCGTTTGGTTGACCTTAAACACAATTTCGCAATTAGTTCTAAATATCGCTCTCTCTCCACTGATTCACATATTAACACAATTCAATAGCTTCGTATAACTTCTTAATAGCTACCTCAGTAGCCCAAAATTTGAGTAATTCTTAACAAGATCTTCGTTCGTTCGTTCGATGCTTATAGAAAAGACGGAAATAGGGTTTGACGCGGAGTGTGTCGGGAAGAGTAGGGGTGAAACAGAAAAGGATAGATAGGAAACTGATAGAGATGCGCTTGCACATATGATGCTAGTGTTTGTGGGTAATTTATCAATCGTTATAAAGCGTTTTTACCAATGTGGATCACTTTCAAATAAAGTGTTCTATCACATTCATTACTTATCTTTATCTTCATATTTGACGTCATTTCTACTTTATTATTCTCCAATTTGCGAGCAAAATATTTGTTTTGCATCATGAAAATCACGTAGAATTCATTTGAATGAATAAACATCGATTCAAGTAATAAAGTTAAAGAATGGGATAACTATTATATAAAACTTCATGACTTGCCAATCATTAAACATAGTATGTGGAAAAGGATCGAATTATGTAAATTCTCGTAGGTAAGTAAGGTTAGCAATAGAGCAAATTTTGTCGCTTTTGATTTTGCATGGCACCCAATGTAGCAATTATAGCAAGGAAAACAAAACATCCGGCATTATTGAAGTGCTCAAAGCATTAACGGTAGGCAGGGCCGGCCATGCCCCAGACATTACGTCGAAATTAAGTTCAGTTAAACTTCTGGCGGAGTTATTTTTAGTACAAAACATATAAAGTAGGTAATTTTCCTGAGAATTTCCTTAATGTCATTTAGTAGCGACTTTTTGGGAGATAAATCCTTATGATCACTGATGATAAATGGCTCGAAACTGTTTTATTGATTTATAAATGCGTTACTCTTAAAAAAACTCTCTACACTCTCAATGAAGGATATGATTGTAAAAAAGCATAACATACGGCACAAAATATTATTTTAACTGTATTCCTATCAGATTAGCCAAAACTTCAAATTAATCTCAATTTTTTCATATTTGTAATAAGTGCGAGGAATCATTTCTATCCGTTTTGCTTAAATGCTATTCTTTGCAGCGCTGAAGATTCATGAAAGTTTAAGAACAGAAAAAATGCAGGTGTTAATTTTATTATGCTCACCATTGAAGCTCATATTTGTGTGTGTGTGTGTGCCTATGCGAATTCGCTCTGATCGAATTTGTGAGGCGCGACACACGAGAGCCTTGCGAGTTGCAACTCTGTCCCTGGTCAGTGTGCAGTTAGCATTCATGAATAGAGGCATAGCTATTTGCTCATCCATTATGAGTTTATGACTGACGCAACTTTGCCACGAGAAGCAAGAGTGCAATTAATTAAAATGTGCAGAGCCCATGAATGCCTTTGCCGGGCTTAAAGTAGCCAATATAAGGATTGTAACATGAAAGAGGCTGCTTTCAATCATATTTTAATGAAAATGGACTTAAATATTAAAATTTCACTCCTTCAAATGAAAAAAAGATAACATGGCTTACGATGCAGCAACAATAGTAAGACAAGCGGCGGCAATCCACCCCTGTAGTCGCGGTTATTGACGCACTGGCTGGTTTTGATAAATTGAGCAGCGTGCGCCACGATGCACCAGCCCAATGTCTGGTGTGAACGCTCATGGCTCTTGTGAGGTGCCACATGAGGCGTATGCATGTGAGCCTGCGATAAAATACATACCAGTAAAACAGGCTTTAGCGTACCTAACCACAGCAAAAGTGTACCGAAGAAAAGAATTGGGGAGGCACCATTTAATATGAAATTAAGGAGACGGGGAATTTATGCACAAATTGTCGTCCCACAAAAGACCAGTTGTGCTTAGAAAAAGTGATATGAGAAATAAGTTTATGAAACAAGAGAGGAATTGAAGAAAAGCAACTGAAGCTAAACAACAAGACAGTAGTCAATAGAAAAGATGGTCCTTAACGAACAAGTAAATTATTTCATTTCGACATAGGGACCTCACATTTTCCACTAGGCTAGAGAATTCTTAAGGATGCAATAGTTGTATCACTCAGAAATTAATATCATGGAGAGCAACACTTATTAGAGCAGTTCCGTCAGAGAAGGCCAATGGAAATTACATCTGCAGCTGACGAAGAAAAAATTTTGAATAAACAAACTTGAAATTCAACTACTGATTGTTTGCGCAACCTATGAAATTATTTATTTAGAAAAGTTATAGTTCAACGGAAAATTACATGTGATGTTTAATGTTGAGTATTTTAGCAAGTCGCCAGTTCAGTAAATTTATCGTTAAATAGTAAGATGTTCATTTTTAGGCCTAGAAAAAAATGTTAAATTCCAGACTCAGCAACTCTACGTGGCTGTCTACGATGCAGGTATTTTATATTGAGTTTAAATAGCTCTTTGCAGTTCAAATCTCAGGTTTCCTAAGGAATTTGCATTTGTATTTTACATTAGTCATCCTTCAAAATTTTATAAAATTCAAAAATAGACCCATTAACTCATAAAATAAAAATATTATCGTTTTTCTAGTGTGAAACAAATATCCTGTTCAAAAATTGGCAAATGAATAATGAAACCAGCCTCAAGTTCAGAACCAAAGATAGGTACACATTCTGATAAAAAACCTTTTACCTAAAAATAAAACTGACTGCGATTTTCTAATTCTAAGCTGTTAAATATTGAGAAAAACAATTCTACAGCCGCCTAAATGGCTAAGTGAGGAATGATGAATCTCTCACCGAGCTGCCGTGCAAGATTACAGCGCCACTCGTGTGTGTGGTTGAGTCTGCGCGTACGAAAAGAACCAGCAGGATTAGAGCGCGCTGGTGTCATTGATGTGACGTCAAATAAGGTAATATTACTCAGGCTCATTAATGCATACACTGCCGATATTCGGTGTTCACTCAGCGCAAAACTTGAAGTTTACGCGACACGTGAGTTTTGATTTCTGTCGTTCACTGGGATACCTTCCTCGAAATAACAGTGGGTTCTGTTATGATTGAATTTGGTACAAAATTTACGTTTATGATACGAATTAATTGAATTCATAATTCAAATATTCATTCAGATTTTTCTGTTAAAAATAGGAATTAATTGCCCGCTGTTAAAATAGGAGAAATGAAGTAACTTATTATCCTGTGACGCATTAGAAATTAAAAAGAGTTCGTACCAATCATAAATAAAATGTCATGTGAACTTTAGTTTGAGCCTAAATATGTGAATAATTCCTTTAACAAACCATAATTATTCCAGATATTTTGCTGTACGTTATCCAATTTTTAGGACGGGAGAAAACGACTATAATTTAATTTTTGAAAAATACCGTTTTCAGCACTTATACAACTCGCCAGAAAGTACAGAATAAGCATTGGGTTTAAATTAGGCACGTTTGTCTACCTTGTGCTATGGGGACTAGCAGCCCATGCAGGGGAGACACTGGCAGGTTACCTCAGCTGTAGACAGGCCTTGTGGACTCCTGTCTATCGCGCCCACTTTGCTGCTTTCAGTTTTCATGCTTTCTTTGCCATCTCTTCATTGTCTTTTCATTTTCTTCTTTGCTGCTTCTATGCGTTGCGCATCCTTTGTGAAAATACGTTTGTTGCATAGATTCCCTGTTTCCTGCAAGGCGAGCTTTTGATTCCCTGATCGTTGATGGAGAGCTCCACGAAATCGTTAACGGATCGCGTAGCTACGAGAAAGAAACAAAATTACGAGACCGGAAAACTAAACTTGGAACAGATTTTAGGGAAGAAACTTAGTTCAAGGAAGATTAGAGTGCATCAAAAGGATCGATGTTGAACATCAGTTTGCAGTTACGAGCCACTGTTATGAGCCTGAAGATAGCAATGTGGAAAATTAATACGTCTAATATCTAATGAGGAGCCACGAAATATTTTGCATGAAAGGAGTAAATTATATGAGAGAATTATTGATTTTTACCTAACTTTTCGTACATAAACAAAGACATAAGTCTGCGGTGTGTCATAAGCTGTCCTGTTGATTGCCTCCAACGTTGAGGAACATCGGAAAAAATCATGCAACTCATGACATGAAATTGAAAAAATAAGAACATCACACTGGCGACGGTATACTTTGATTAAAAAAACACAAGCTTTTATACTTTGTGCAGAGAAAAAATGATTTTTTTTCTTTTTGTTTTATTGAAATGTTTGAGAGTAAGCTGTTGTAGCACAATCTTAACGATAGTATTGTTTCAGTAAGGAGGCGAAAGTAACTGGGATCGTTTCTTTAATTTGATTGGACTATTCGCTAGCAAATACGATGAAAAATTATCACAAAAACACAACAAAACTTCACAACC
Organism: Morinoia aosen; assembly: GCA_030386875.1. Classification (NCBI taxonomy): domain Eukaryota; kingdom Metazoa; phylum Arthropoda; class Malacostraca; order Amphipoda; family Talitridae; genus Morinoia; species Morinoia aosen. The sequence goes on from CM059580.1 coordinate 40,477,614, forward strand.
CAAGTATGCACGAGCACTGCTCTGTCACTGAAAATAGGAGACAAACCAAAACATTAAAAGCGCTAAGAAGTCGACATTTTGGCTCATAGTTCAGCCAAAATGTGTAGTGTTGACTATAAATTTGTTGTGCAGTTAACAAGTGTTAACTCACATGTGTATCCCAGTGCACATGATATGAAAATCCCGATTTTTAATACAAAATAGACCGTGTTAATACACACATGCAATCACTATAGTGGACATTAAAGTAAAGACGAAAAAACACGAAGAACGTTTCAATACTATTTCAGCAGTTAGTTCAAGAATTATTCATGTTTTGTAGCCCAAAATGACGTAGCACTTTGCCTTCAACTTCTCCAGTGGGAGCTTGTATGAGGGAGAAGTTAATTTGTTCCACAGCAACGCATATGAAATGGTCCTGTCTGCCCAACGTAGCCCCGAACTTCAGTTCACTAAAGCAAACTTTCTTTGTCTTGACTCTTTACCGCTTGTGGTGAGTGAAGTTAAATTTACTGCATCCATTACTTGAAGGGATGTGGTAACTTGGATACCAGGAGCACGTATAGATATTTTAACGATTTAAAAGATGTTAATTTATGCAATACAGGGCTGCTCATAACAATGTTAGTAGTTTTTATTCACACGTTCACTGCGTATTGGGTCACATGCATACCAAGAGGTAAATTGTCCACTTACGTGCTGGTATAAATCCACGACATTATATCTGTTTTGCGATGTTTTTGCAAAATAATTGTTATCCTGCGAGGTAAAATATTATCGTGCAATTGTATTCATATTCAATGGGAAGAATTAAAATTTATTCAAGCTGGGAAATCTATTTCCCTATTCTGATAATTAAAACCTAACCAAACCAACCGTTAACAACCGCGGAAACGCAGTGAACGTGTCAAGTGCGTTGAATGGTCGAGTGAACGAGCTGGGCTAATGAATCAGAGACATCTTACTGAGGTGCGACCATTTCCAAGTTTTCTAGGAAGAGGAGCGTCGCAACCTCGCTTCAGGCCCCGATACACTGGCGTTCATGACTCGAGAAATTGCGGCAGTGGATGCGTCCGCCAGTTGAAGTGAGAACTGGCGACATGCACGGATCGCTGAAAGCTCGGTGGCCACTCTGCCAACTGGCTGGTGTGCAGGGATGGGAGGCACATTGAGAGGCGTGCTGGCGGTTATCACCGTGATATTTGCTGATTGCTTTCCTGAATTGGTGGCATGAGTTTCTAATTAACTCCACCATTACGAATGTTTCCCCGAGTCCAAGAACCTTAGCGTATTGAGGCGCGTGTTACGTTCTGACTGTGACTGCCATTTTAGTTCTTTGTCATTCTTGATTGATCAACGAGTTGATAGCGTCCTGGCACCCCGCGAATTACCGTTCCGAGTGAAATATCGTTACAATGACGCGCACATACATGCCAGGTTAGCTGAAGTTATGACTGATGTAAGTCCTAAAACTTAAATTGTTATTCCGGAATATGTTACGGTAGTATATGAACTTCACGGGGCGGCTCTTACTTACTACATGAATTCGAAATGTTTTGATAACTTCCAAGATCGAAAAGACTTCTGTGATATTTTGGTAGTCTGCGATTGCAACGATTAAAATCAAATTTTGTGCCGTATTCTATAATTTTTTTTATAGTCAAGCCTGTCGAATGAAACAAGACTTTTATTTTAGGGTAACTTATTTATAAATCATGTGTATTTCAGTTCCACGTAATGCATCATCATTGATCATAAAGGCTCATTACAAAGTGCAATTCCTAAATATCATACATTCCTAATTTCGAAAGTGAAATTATTTTTTATAATTTTGAGTAAAATTCTGAGGTTAACACATAAGATAGCGTACCCTAATTTTAAGTGAACCCAACACAATTTCATGAGCATGGCCGATCATTCGAAAGCTGGGTGTGTTGCTTTCCTTGCTATGATTATCATATTGTGTGCCATGCACAACAAAATAGAGATAGATTTTGTTCTATTGCTCATCTTCTTCACCCCCGCGGACTTAATTCATATGCTGTACCTCTACAATCTAGCAAAGTCGCATAGTTCAGAAATTAATTCAAAAGTGATTGGACCGCCTTTAACTCGAGTTACAGTTTTTTCTACCTAACATTGTGTCTATTACATTTTCAATCTTATGCAGCTCCATTTTTAACCACAATTGAATTAATGATCCCCCAAAGCGGTAAATAATGAAGAAAGAGGCAGGAAGGCACTCAATTTCTGAATTATGATGTAAAAAAACTACTTAGAGAGAACGAATTGAATAAGAGCGCAGCGATTGTGCGAAATTCTGCAATCGATGTACCTATAATAACGAAGCCTAACTTGACCTGCAACTTCGTGCGCTGCGGAGGAACCCCGGACACGTTGTTGCCAGAGGGAGAATTACGCTCTCGGTCGCATGCACTACAAAATTGTGTCGGAATGTGGCCTGCTTTTTTTCCTAGTTTTCGCGTGCAAAGTAGATATAATGCTGCCGAACGTCATTGCTTGCATTGCTGTGATGTATTCATCCATGTAGGGATAAAAAATATTTCTCCGTCAATGTAAAACAATTTTCTGCTGTTGTTGTAAAGCATTGTTGCTATACATGCATGAAGTATTGAATGAATTGGTATTCTATTGTGGAATATTTCTAATCAATAATCTCGTCAAAATTTGCCGGCATAAGTTCGAGTTTGTGAATTCATCATTTAGACATTTTTTTCTAACCAATTATGCTGTCATGGTCACCAAATCGTTGAGCAACTTTCCACATTGCTAACCTCCCAATCGATAATTGACATCTTTACGATACGATTGCCTCAACAACCTTTACTCAGCCACGTCATGGCTACAAAATTTGTCTGAATTATAAATAACTGGAGTGAGTTCCACTTTGAATCAAAACTAAACCGTAAGCAGATTTGAAACTTTGTTATGTAAATAACAAATCAAATTAGGTTTGTCTTCAGTGTACCAGATAAGTCAATGATTTTCGTTTAACTCTCTTTATAAAATTTTTAATTCGTAAATATTTGAAAACATATTGAAATTAGGTATAGAAATTGCACGGAACTATAGAAGTTGAGTTTGATGTGTAACAATGATATTACACAGAACACAATTTCCAAAAAATATTGCAACTTTATTGACGAGTGTACTTTTGAGAACAGTTCATAAGACTCCATTTCCCCAATTTCCGAGACTAAAGCGAGAAGAACTTCATTTTAAGCATCGGAAAAGCGGCCACGTGAATTATATCTTTATAAAGGAATGCTGCTCTCGCGCAGCCGCCAACCAGCATACGATTCGCTGCTGTAGGGTACTTTAACTAACCTGTGTTTGTGCTACCTCGTTATTAAAGGAACATAATTTCTTGAACTTATGTGTTTTTATACGTTCAAATACTAAGCAGTTTGGTGAACAAATAACCCCTTTCTACTAAAGATATGAGAACTATGTTGAAATACAGCAAGAGGTTTCCAAAATACTAAGTAAATGAGGAAACTCATTTAACGACAGATTAGGTTGAAGACAAGACTAATAATAGTAATAAAAAACTTATTTAACGACAGCTTCGGTGATAAACTATTTAGCAGTCGCTTTGGCGTATTTGAAGAAGTCACAACACAACAAAACAAGTTTTTCAGGATTTAAGAAAATTATTGTCACACTGTACGCGTCGTGATCCACGGACTGGTTTTTACACTTATTTCGGGGAAGTTTCATTAACGAGGTTGTGCATATAAGTGGAGGACTGTTGACAAGGTTGCAGCCTTTAGTTGCACAAGTGGCAGCCTGCATAGGCCAGCTAGTGACAGTAACCAATACCTCACCGCACCGAAAGTCTCATAATTTCAATACCAACCCTCATAACACCACAGCAAAGAGGACTGGGTAATCGTTATTGCTGTGACCATCAAGACCGTCATTAAGTAGTAGTAGTAGTAACATGGGTTTGCTAGCGCTTCAGTTACTCAAACTATATCGCACCGAAGGTCACATAATTTTATTCGTATCAGACTCTTCTAAATAATTACACAAGATAAACATCAATATTATTAGAAACATCAAAATTATATGAGCATCATGGTCATAATTACAACTCAAAATTACAAGTGTCTCCCCATTAAAATTTGTACACAACACAGTACATTCGAACGCACTGAGCAGCCAAACCCCGTAGTGGGGTTTCAGCTGCCCACCCATTTATGGCCGGACGCCTTACCCACGCTGAAACCCCCGAGGTATCAACGCAGCGCGCCCGGCCATATTAAGGCCTGTTGACACGAGGGGTGAGCGAGCGCTCCACCGAGAAAGAGAGGCTTAAACCACGCCCATTTTCTCTCGTTTCAGGCTCAATGGAGCAGTATACAACAGTCTGTCTAGGTTTGGTCTTCGTCGAGCGACTCAATGCTTCCCAGTGCAATTTCAGACGCTGAACGTGTAGGGTGTGCGTCTCTGCTCCCTGCCTACACGTTCTCTTGGAAAAGTGGCGTTTAGCTGCCAAAAAAGGACTTTTTTAAGCCTACGCTTCGCCCACATTTTCCTCATTCGTTTTTGTTTCTTCTTTATAGCCGCGACAACTGATATAGATTGAAAACGCCATTGCCTGTCGCAGAGCCACCTTCGTACGTTCTCTCCCTACCGCTGCTAGGAGCAGACTGAGGATTTTACTTGGAACAGTCTGCACCTCTGCCATGGTCCGTGTGGACACCCTGACTCGAACAAGCATTTTACTGAGCTCGTGGTGGAGCGCTCGCTCACTCCTCGTGTCAACAGGCCTTACAGTTTCTTCATCCTCAAAACTTCCAAGACGAAAAACACGTCTGGCTATAATGCCTTACAGCGTGGCTTCCCGTTAACTCTCTTGAAGTAGTACAACAAGGAGTACATACACTTCCAAGCACGTGAAAGTATGGACAACAAAAACAAAAACGATACGGATGATTATGTATGATCTTCGATCAGAATTCCGACAGCAATTTGCATCTCTCAAGAAACAACACCAGAGCATCCACATTGAAAGTCACACGTTCGATCTCCGCAAGCATCTTGGTTAGCACCTCTTCCACGGCAAATAGACGGAGGTTTGGAAAGCATACACTTCGGTCAGCTGCATATCTCGGGCACTCCGCAAGTATGTGTTTGACGGTCAGAGGAACGTGACACCGCTCGCATCGCGGCTGCGGTTGTCGCTCCATTAGATAACGGTGGGTCAGTCGAGTATGTCCGATGCGAAGACGGCAGAGCAGCACTTCCACCCGGCGGACGCGACACCTCGACGAGGGCCATTCCAGAACTGTTTCTTTAATAGTTCTCAGTTTGTTGTCCCATTCCTGTTGCCACAGATGTCTTACAGTAGCCTTGATCACGGGATAGTAGTCCCGAAAGGGTACCATTTGATTTAGAGTTTCCTCATTACTATTCGCAACACGCTTCGCCCCCTGGTCTGCTCTCACATTGCCTGACACCCCCACGTGTCCGGGCACCCAACACAATTTCACATGTTTGTGCTCACGCACAAGCTGCACCAGCATCAAGACGATCTCACCAATGAGGGGGTGAGTGCTATCATAAGCCTGAGCAGAGTCAATGACGCTTTTCGAGTCAATAAAAACAGTGAATTTATCATGCGGGTGTTCCTTGACTAGTTGAAGTGCCTCCAAGATACCATAGAGCTCCGCGGTGAAGCTCGAGGTCTCGGGTAGCAATCTTCTAGCCCTCACCATCTCTCCGGAAACAGCAGCACAACCTACAGCTATTCCCGTCTTGGAACCATCTGTGTAGATCTTAAAAGACTCCCCATGCACCCACCTCCAGCACATGCTCCATAAAGATATGCTTGAGAAAGTTGGCTGGCATCGACTCCTTCCTTGGCATCCTGCACCCGGGGCAGAAAGTCTCCACTGGTAGGCGCCACGTTGGAGAGTTGTCAAAGAGTACCGGAAGGACTCTCGTGGGTCTCAGCTGCATTGCGGCAACCAATGTCGGGTAATCTCTAGACGAAGGTAGAAAATATGGGAAAGGTAGGTGCCGTCCAAGAGGTGCATGTACGCTGACCCACGTTGGGGACAGAGGCAGCTGATCAAGTCGGGCAAGATACTGCAGGCTCAGCTGCACACGACGGAGCCAGAGAGGAGGTTCACCACTCTCCACATACAAACTCTCCGTCGGAGAGGTCCGGAAAGCACCAGTACAGAGTCTGATAGCTGCATTATGTACCGGATCCAGAGTTCTAAGCGCAGTTTCCCTTGCATGTTGGTAGATTATGCAGCCATAATCCAGTTTACTCCTAATTAGCGTTCGGTACAGACGAAGCAGCGTGGCACGATCTGCTCCCCAGGATAGTCCAGAGACACATTTTAGAAGGTTCATCCTTCTGGTACAGTCCGCCCTGAGGGAAGCCAAGTGAGGCTTCCACGATAGCTTGTCGTCAAAAATCATTCCGAGGAGCTTGGCACTGTGCACGAAATTAATCGGCTCCCCACGAAGCAACAACTGCGGAGGGTCGTGTCGACGGCGGCCTTGAAAGAGAAGAGCTGCGGTTTTGGTAGGTGAAAAGCTAAATCCGTTCTGTCCAGCCCAGTAGTTCACATTGTTCATTGCCAGCTGTATCCGACGTGTCAACGACGGCAAAAGAGTTGAAGAGGAGTATATCATAAAGTCATCAACGTATAATGACGAGGCAACACCAGCTGGCAAGTTAGATGTGATTCCGTTGAGTGCGATGGAGAAAAGCGAACAACTCATCACACTCCCTTGTGGAAGGCCCTCCTGTTGGATTTGCAGCGGGGATAGAACATTACCCACTTTGACACGAAAAGTTCTCTCCCTCAGGAACTGCTGTAGGTACATCGCCATATTACCCCGGAGGTCGCATTCATGCAAACGCTGCAGGATCCCGTGCCTCCAGACAGTGTCGTAGGCTTTGAAAAGATCAAAAAAGACACACAGAGTCTGTTTCCGGGCCGTGCCGCTGCTAAAGAGATGGTTTTGAAACCGTACAAGAGCGTCTGTAGTCCCTCGGAGTTGCCTGTTGCCAAATTGAACCGGGTTTAAAATTTCTTCAGCCTCCAACCATCTGACCAGTCGTACGTTCACAATTTTCTCCAACAGTTTCCCAACGCAGCTTGTGAGGGCGATGGGGCGGTAGCTATCTGTACGAGCGGGAGGCTTCTGGGGCTTTGGAAAAGCGAGAACCGTAGCAGTGGGCCATATTGTCGGGTAATCGTGAGTGCTCCAGACTTGATTGAAGATAAAGAGTAGTTGGCGGAACGCTGAGGAGTGCATTTTCTTTAGCATTTTATAATGGATTCCATCAGGCCCAGGCGCGGTGTTTTTACATTTCTTCAGGGCACGATAGATTTCAAGGATGGTGAATGGTTCGTTATAGGAGACACCCTCTTCAGCTGTAAAGTTCAGTCTTAGCTGTTCCTGTCTCTCTTAGTACCGTCATTAAAGAATATGGCAACAGCCCCCTTGAATTCGGTTATAATTGTCATATTATCCCAATATCACAACAGTTCAATCCCGTTTGATCTTAGTATGACCATCCATCTCACCACGCATCATCCGAACTCATCAGGCATCCAAAACCCGCAGGAGTTTGGTTGCCCACCCATTTGTGGCCGGACGCCTTACCCACGCTGAAACCCCCAAGGCATCAACGCAGCGCGCCCGGCCACATTGCACGTTCATCACCTATACTGCCACAAAGAAATTATGGATTTTTTCCACATAAGCCCCACCACTAATGTAACACATAAGTTCACCCGAAATAATGCACCTATCGACATCAAATAACTTACAAAACAAAAGATCAAAACATTCATTTCATCAATGAAAGAATGCTTTAATCTTTCGTTTGAGAATAATTTCAAGTCGATATGTTCATTATTTGAAAAGCTACAAGTGTGTGAACTTATGTGCTGCATTAGTAGTGGGGCTTATCTGGAAAAGATCCGAAATTATCCGCTGAATCGGTTAGTATTCTAGTTAAACATCAGGAATAAAATTGCACAATACCACGAACATTTGAATTGCCAACATATTGAAAGTTGAGCGCAGCACCTCCCTTGAACATTCTAAACTTCACATCTTTGAATTACGGTCTTTTCTGAGTGCCAAATTTGTTTCTCTCGTTGATGTCTACTGAAAGCATCATCGCACTCTCTGCTACTTTTTAAGAAATTGTTTATTTCTGCTGAAGGTATCATTCCGATTAGCGGAGTACGTTTTGCCTTGATTTACAGTAGGCGTAATATTTATGTTAACTGTTGTTTTCAGGCGCATACCTCGACTGAATGGTAATATGTATAAGTTTTCAAATAGATTGGTTGCATTTGTATACTCAAGCACTTTATGTATCGGACCATCTTTCAGCAAGTGACCGACGCTACTCCCATCGACACCCTTTTGGAGGATTCTTCCTCTTGCTTGCTGCAGAGCAGGACAAACTTCTATGATAAGCTTTACTGCAAGAACTGCATCTTCACACCATCCGCAAACAGGTCGCTGGCTAAGGGCATCTGGGATCCGCAAGTAGCTGCAGGTCAGGGCAGTATGTTTCAATCGTAGTCTAATTATCACAACCTCCTTGACGATTGTACTTGCGTTAGTTAACCTTCTACCCACCGTGGTTGCTCTTCATCTCCTTGGGATCGGGTTGGTCCCGCTGCCACTCATCATTCCATAGTTCAAATATTCTCCTTATCAACGAATACCAACCCTTGTAAGCAACGAGGGCAAATTATATTTGTCTCGTAGCTACTGTGCTGTTTGGTCCACACTTATATTCCCGCCGATGCCCACGAGGGCTGGCACCCAGCTAATGGTGATCTTATTCCTTCCTTGAATCATTTGATGCGAGTCCGACATTATCCTATTGAGCAGTTGGCTGTCTTCAGCATTGTTGCTGCATACACATGTATGCGAACATACACATGAAAGCAAGATAGGTTGATCAGTCGATGCTCACCTTGAAATGTGCAATAATTTGCCGGCTTCTAATTTCCCAACCTAAAAGCTAAAAGAGTAGCCTTTCCATAGAAGATTGGTCTGTCAGGGCTGTAGTTTCTTCAATTTTAGCTAAGATTAAAGTAAAATTCAGGAGATTTTGTATCATATCAACTTCTTCTCAAAACGTGGTGATAGATGTTATTAGTGGAAAATCAGTAAAATTAACAGAATCCAACAAAAAAGGAGAAATAAAAAGCGACAATACTCGAACTCACACGTTTATAACACGTCGGAGCTCTGTTGGGCTCAGTGCGCGCTGAGCTGCCGTGGGAGGAGCAGATTAGTCGGCAAGCTCCGCCAGCATCTGTTCCACTGACAGATCGTCTTGACACTGCAAGAGAAAATGTAAAAACAAATTATAACTTTGCTAACATGCGGTTAATGAAAATGCTTAATTTTCTAACACCATGATGATATTGCGGCGTTTAAATGAACTAAAAAACTAATTGCCTGGTTTTTAATTCTATTTAATAATGATTTTTTTCCTATGACAATACATTGCAGAAAAAAATAACACATGGAAAAGTTTCTTCGAACGTTTGGCAGGACATAGGGTTAAAAGCACACGCTTGAGTCTTATATTTTTACACCCGAGAAGTAAATATCTATGAAATATTCTGAGAATTAACTCAATCCCAAGAATATCTGCGTTGAGCAACTGTTCACCAAAAATCCCTTCTGTCATTGGGATGCATTCACTCCTATAAATCACTAACAAATTCAGCTAAACCCAGTGCTCAACTCGATAGGTCGCGATGAGGCACTAGTGTAAGGCAGTGCTCACTATTCCTGGTCACCCGGTGCGCAGTCTTCTCTCAAAATACTTCCCCTTTGCCCTTTATGATACCCTGCCTTTTCCTCTCCCATTTGCCGGATGTGCACTATGTGAATTCAACAACCTAGGTATAAATCTTCAAAATAATCCAATGCCTACCATCCCCATGTCTGCTCGATATCTCCCTCCAAGAATTGCTGCTCATTCTTCCTTATCCTCCTTTCCTAAATCTGCTCTGACTGATTCTCACTGGCAGCAGGCCTTCAAGGACTTGACTACAAGCTCATACCCCAACAGAATCCAAGTATTTACAGATGGTTCCACTAATGGCAACTGCACTGCCTGTGGGGTCTATTCCTCTGAGCTTAGCATCAAAGCCAAACTCCCCTCACATTCTACAATTTATACTGCAGAACTCTTTGCTCTATATTTAGCCTGCAAGTTCTTATCAGTGGTTCCTGGCAACTTCATTATCTTTTCGGATTCCCTTGGTTGCATTTCAGCACTAAACTCGATTAACCTTCCTACTCATTACCTTATCACCTGGATAGCCAACATTATTTCCTCCCTCAGCAGAGACAAAATTATAATAGAGTGGCTTCCCAGTCATGTCGGTATTAAAGGCAATGAAGCAGCAGACAAACTTGCGTGTGAGTCATTAAGTCTGGCTAACAATATAAATCTTTATCCTAGCAAACTTGAGCTGAAAACTAAATTCAAAATGCACTATGACCAACTTTGGCAGAGAAACTGGACATCACAACCTCCTTACATCACCCATCTTAAGCCACACTTAGGTTCATCAATCCCCACAAATCTTTCTCGCTACAACCAAGTTATCTTCACACGTCTCCGACTGCAGACATGCAACCTAACGCATGCCCACTTCATCAAACAGACTCCTCGCCCATTTTGCACTTTCTGCAAGAGCAACATTACGCTGGAACACATCTTCATATTGTGCCCAACACACGAACCATATCGTGCTCCACTTCGAGCAGCATGCCTCTCCAAATCTCAGCCGTACTGTCTTTCTTCGCTCCTCTCCCCGATGCTGGCACCTGACCTGGTGCTGAAGTTCCTCGAAGACACGCAGCTGCTCAATCAAATCTGAAGAGTCAACAAGCGGAGTGAGGGCGCTAATACCCATCGATGGAGATGCGCCGCATCCTAACAAAGTAACAAAGTTGTGTAAGGCTGCCGTCAAGCAACAAAAGATTGTTTTTCCACAAAACTTTAACTACGTATCCTCTTCTTCCTGTTTTGAAACTTGAACCCGTTCATAAAATACATTTTGATACCAACCAAGGATGAGTTCTGCAACTTCTGAATAGTAATGAAATATTGGAGGTACAGGCAATGATGATGAATACAGAAATTCGACGGTAGAACAAAAACAATATAGAAAGCAATAACCAAACGTGCCGCAGCAGTGCTAGTAATAACTATAACAAGAAGGTCATAACATAATTAACCAGACATCAAGTGTAAATTTCAGGTCACTATGTAGCGTCCCACAGAGAGCGCAAGTGACGGACACACCTACTTATTTTTATGTTATTGTTGATTTATATTATTGATACCACTCCATTACCATACAGTCACAAGCAAGCGAAGTGAAGGGAACATTCAACAGGTTTTCTGCAAAGGAGTCACTGAGGGGATTTTCATAATGTTGCTGACAAACCTGCAGTCACTAACCTAAGGAGATATAAGTGTGACTTTGGAGGAGATATAAGTGTTTTTTTGGAGGAGATTTTTTTTTTAGATTTTTGGATGAGAAATAAGTGTGAGTTTGAAAACTAGTTAACTTCTATATATATATTGCAGTGAGATAAATCTTTCATTTTGATTGCTGAATTTGATGAGAATAATTTCTATCAGTAAACCCAAGCAACTTGAAATTAGTTATTCACAAATAATGTGAGATCATCATCAATAATTGTTAATTTGTATTCAGTGAAGCCTGATAACCATTTGTTGCCAACAATTGGTTCAATGAGGTGGGTACTTGATTTAAATGTGAATATGATGATCTCAATTTGATGAAATTTTGATCAAATGTAAGTTGTGGGCACAAAAAATAAAAGATATCTTTTAATTTTGTTAGCAAATTTTTTGAGGAACTTTCTTTTTTCATATAAGTTGGTGTGCAGTGCACATCTTTATACATTGTCTTGGGGTAACAAAATTTCTATATCAGAATGACGGAGCATAGAGATAAAAGCTTCCATACTGGGAATCAACTCGCACATTCGTCATATTCTGCGGTGCAAAATCATACCAAAAAAGCAATGTCCTTATATCTCCAAAAGTTCCAAAATATTAGTCTGTGCATTGACATTTTAGAGTCCATGCATACTTTCAAATAAAACCCTTATCTGATCAATATGGACCGTTCAAACCCTTTTCAAATCGTGAATGGGTAGAAACCTCTCCATCAGCAGCTCAATTTAATTTCCTACTGATATATTACATGTATTTTTTGTTCGTATATTTTTTTCCTTGACACACTTGTATTTTTGTGATTCCATGATATATTTTTAGTACCTACTATTCATTGTACTTTGATCTTTTATTTCAAACATACAGTTTTCTAACATATGATGGAGCGGGACTTGGAAACATTCTCAGTTAAGATGATTAATTTTCTCAAAATTTTATTTTTTAGATTTCTGATGTTACGACTAATGCAAATCACTGACATGTTCAGATATATTTGTACAAATACATGTAACATTTCTTGTCAGTATGTGCTCAGAGCACTTAGGGAGCATGTCAGTTGCACATTTTTCATTGCCTCACCTATAGAAATGATTTCAAAATTGGGAGGTTGTTAAAATTGATGCATCTGTTTGGTGTCAGCATCAAAAGGATCATGGTTGAGAAAATTGGCAAGGTTGTGAATCTTGTATCACAGATACAGCCATCAAATGGTCATTGCTTGGTCATGGTAAATTAGGGAGTAAAGCTGTTGTGTAAAACTGTCAACCAGAAAATATTTATTGTTTCCAAACATAAAATTTCATTATTTTTTTTACTGCTGTATCCATTAACTTGCACTTGGACTCAGCCTTTCCAAGAAAAATTTTCAAAGCCAATTCTCTATGTACATAATGCGAACTGAATTAATTTACTTCTGTAATGGCCATTCTGTTTCTGTGGTCAGAACTTTGTTTAATAAATTGTAAAAAAAAATCATTTGAAAAATTCATCTTGAACACATTTCCTGCAAAGTGACCCACCGGTGGTAACTTGGGGGATTTTTATAGTGCTGCAGATCCACCTGCAGTCACTTACTTATTTTTTATTATTACGTAATCAAAGCTTAATGAAGGCCCAATCCAGTTTATGTTTGCTGTTTTCAAAGTTGATTACCCCAATTGACTTTAAATTTGAATTGAATATTGAACTTCAGTTTAACTCAAAGCAGTTAATGTGTTAAGTACTTCTTCAAAGTACTGGATAAAAACAGCTCAGGATGAAAATATTTATTATAAGCTTCCAATATTAAAGACTACTTCTGTCATTTCCCTTATTCTTCAATATCATAAATCAATATATCAACTGACTTTGACTTGCCTAAATTTTCTCGAAAAAATATCCCATTTCATGATGATTGTTACTCATCATGAGTTGGGTAAAAAAAATTTTTCTCTTCTTAAAGTGACTGGCATAGATATAGCGAAAAACCACCAATGAACACATTAACTGCAACGGGTTAAATTTTAGTTCAACATTCAACTCAAATTTATGGTTGATTATGTATATAATATGGAAATTAGAAAATATCAACTAGATCATGCTTCCATTTAGCCTTAATTAATTATTCATGAAAAGTGGGTTTGTGACTACTGGTTGGTCAGCAGCAACATGGCAATCCCTCAGTGACATCTGGTGGGTTTGTTGGCAGGATATGTGTTGACAATCAATTAAATTTTGTAAAAATTCTCTGGTCTGTCAGGTAGATTGCTGAATTTTATTTGCAGCATTCACTTCATACCCAGAATTAGAATAAAGCATGAAGAAGATCATTTTTTATAAGTTCATGGAAACCCTCACTTCCAATTGAGAAAAACTTCATAGCTTCTATTCATAGCGTTTAGGCTGTTTTTTTATGGTTAATGCCTAGTCACAAAATTGACATGGAAAAATTTACTTTCTCTAGCTTGATGGTGGTATGACATGCTTACACAAATATAGTTTCATATAGTAGTACAATCCAATGTAACCCAAAATATTTTGTAAGTTTGTAATCCACTTAAAACCTGGATTTACATTGAGAATATTTAATTGCATACTGCAAATGCATACTACAATGCAAGTGAACTGCAAGACTGAAGCATGCACAGCAAAATTGGTGCTTAGCATGTCACCACCAATAATGAAGGCATCTACGGATGCTTTATTTCCAATCAAGCCTGATACATATCACCTTGTACATTGGATTTTCAAATGCCTTATAACTAACGCCAGAACGCCATGACGCTTTCCCCCGGTCAAGACCGGTACCCATTTCAGACACCTGGGTAGAGTGGGGTATTGTGCTTGGAATTTTTCTCCCCTATACCCAACAGAGAAAATCGCCACCGCCAGCGCCGAGTTTCGAACCCGGGTCTCTGCCGCACGGCGGCAGAACCTCTAGCACATGGCTGTCGCGAGCACCAAAGTTCATCGCAGTTCATTTCTTTCTGAAGAGTTGTTTATTTGGCTTAAACTTGCTCTAAAAGCTTTTATTCCATATTTGGAAGAATGGAGTTTGTGTTATCCTGGTCACTGAACAGGTAGCAACAACTTGCAGTTAAAATAATATATATTTTCGGTGAAAATGTTTTACTTCTGTTGAACCCCTCACGGGGATATAACTATTGTTTCCATGGGAATTAGCGCTCCCAGGGGAGAAATGTGAGGCCCGAGCTGCGAGTTAGGTAGGCCTTCTTTTTGTTGAAATAAAATGTTTTTTGTTATGTTAAGGACCACCTTTTTTTGGTTCACTACTGTCCTCTTTTTCAGCACCTCTGACTTTCTTCTTCAACTTTTATCTTATTTCATGAACTTCTTTCTTATCTTACTGTTTCTATGCCCTTTCTGCATAGATTCCTCATTTTCTTATCTCCATACTAAATGGTGCCTTCCTCCTTCCTCTCTTCGATCCGCTCTGTTTTTGCAGCGGTTAGGGAGGCTTAAACTAACTTATAATCTAATCTTTACTTCTGTTGAAATAATTCATGAGCAAAATAGGAAGTGTTATGAACAATTGAGGTTGAAGTACAACAAATGCAAATTTGAACAGTTTATTTTCTAATCCAGCTTCATGGGATTGCTGATCACTTCATTATTGAATGCAGGTTGAAATGATATGCAATGCTGAATTCCACTCATGTTCTTTCTTTAAACCAAAAAGGAAAGTTAGTTAGAAAATAATTTCCAGACTTGTTTTTCCATAAGAGCTTTCTAACTTATTTTGGATATTTTTTAGATTAAATTCACGGTTTCAATTAGTATTTGAAGTATTTAAATACAGTCGACAAAAACTCCTTGAACTCCTACTTATAGTTCAAATTTTTATTGTGTTAGGACATGATGAAGTTGCCTAATATTTTTTCCTGGAAGTAATTAAAGAAAGGGAATCAGAAAGGCACAAATGGATGTAGCTGTAGAGTTCTAAAGTTTGGATACACAAATGTGCATGGATTGAATGTTTTAAAATTAGAGGATCTTGCATATGAACTTGAAAAAACTGCAGCTGAAGAAACCTGGATAGGGATAGAGCAAGTTAAATGTTCTAGGTAAATTGGTATCAAATTATGGGTAAAGGACATGTCAAATTGTGGAAGAAAGTTAAGTTATTGAAGTGAAGCTGATTGTTGTCAATAATAATTTAAGATTGAGATTAGTTGAGATCTGTGTTGGGAATGAATATGAAAATGTGTAACACAACAGCTGTAGAGTACCTGGCATTTGAAAAGAAAGTAAACTACTTTGTATGCTTGGTTTAAAAGGGTATGGAAAAGTTTAACTGGCATACAGTGATTATATTAAGTGTTGTGGCTATCCATTTTTATATCCTTGATAGGAATGTGATTGCTAATAGAATTGAATAAATTTATTTTTGTTGAGGAAATGAACTTGCAAATCTGAATGTTACACAAGAGAATGATTTGCATTTATGACAGAGTGAAGAATGGAGTGCAGCTGTTGGCTATGTCTTGTGAATTCTGGAGAGAAAAAAATATTGCTTGGAAATGATTGTGGATGGAGGTTATGCCTTGACATAGTTACAGATCACCAGATGATTGTTATTTAATAACAGTGGAATATGGGTGTAGAAAACATCAGTAGAAGTAAGATTTAAGTGCAGAAAACAATATGAAAAAAAGGCATATAAAACTACTTGGGAAAATATAGGAGTGAGCTGAGTTACTTGAATCTAAGAGAAATGTAAATGTGGAAATGTGATCGATTAGAACGAGACAGCAACTACCTAATATGATGTTGCAGAACATTTAATTGGAATAATAGAGTGCATTGGAAGTACCGTAAAATATGTACAGAGTGTTACCCCTCAGGGGGATTATTATATTATTATGTAAGAAAGTTTTAGCCTCCCTTAATTGCACGACAAAGATGTTCTAAGAGAGGAAGGAGGAAGGCACCATTTAGTATGGAGTTGAGAGAACGTGGAATCTATGCACAAGGTGCACAGAAACAGGAAGCTAAGAAAGAAGTTCATGAAACAAGAAAAAGTTGAAGAAGAAAGTAGTAGGTGCTGAAAAACAGGACAGCAGTGAACCGAAAAAAGATG
This sequence comes from Morinoia aosen, assembly GCA_030386875.1. Taxonomy (NCBI): domain Eukaryota; kingdom Metazoa; phylum Arthropoda; class Malacostraca; order Amphipoda; family Talitridae; genus Morinoia; species Morinoia aosen. The sequence continues at coordinate 40,494,227 of CM059580.1, forward strand.
GTCCGTAACAAAACAAAAACCAATTCTATTTCAACAAAAGGAAGCCTACCTAACCTTTAGCTCGGGCCCTCACATAGTCCCCCTGGGAGTGCTAATTCCCACAGATACAATACCTGTATCCCCCTGAGGGGCCCTCAGGGGGATACAACTGTTGTATCAATGGGAATATGGGATACAACTGTTGTATCAATGGGAATTAGCGCTCCCAGGGGGACAATGTGAGGGCCCGAGTTAGAGGATAGGTAGGCTTTCTTTTTGTTAAAATAACATAGGATTTTGTTTTGTTTCGACCAACTTTTTTTCAGTTCACTGCTGTCCTGTTTTTCAACACCTACTACTTTCATCTTCAACTTTTATCTTGTTTTCATGAACTTCTTTCTCATCTTACTGTTTCCATGCCTTTTCTGCATAGATTCCACATTCCCTTAACTCCATACTAAATGGTGGCTTCTTCCTTCCTCTCTTTGGATCTCATTTGTTGAGAATAGGGAAGCTTAAACTAACTAATAAACTAATCTAATCAAATCTGTACAGAGTTGTTACAGCAAGATCCAACATTTGAGACCAAAATGATGTTTTTTTACTACCCTTTTCCAGGATGGAATACGAACGCAGAGCAGCAGTAGTAGCTTCTTTCCGTGTTGGGAAGAAGCCTGCGGAAGTGATGGCCTGGTTTGGGTTTGAGAACACCATGATAATAAACATTTGGAGGGAGTGGATGGCTTGTGAGGACAAGGATGGGTTTTCTGTTGGACGAAAGGCCAAGAATGTTCATTCTTCAACTGTTGTGGTTCTTCTGGGACAGACTTTCGCCGTGTTCAAAGAAACGTTAAGAAAGGGTTGTTTTGGCCAAGCAACTATCTTCTAAAAGACCCGACATTGAATAAAATGCTCTCGACAATAAAGCACGGCATTTCTGAGTTCTACAAACTGCGCTTCAAATCGAGCTTCTCCAACTGTCAAGCATCACTTAAATACCAGCCAGCGAACCTCAACCCTCTACGAACCCCCCCCCAGTGGACTTCGGACTCTCTGCCACGTAGACGACGCCTGTACCCGAGATCATTTCAAGACACTTCTATATTTCTTCGTGTATTTAAACTTCTTCCTGTGAGACCTAAAATGTTGTTCATTCTACATAAATTACTTGCCATTTAATTATAAAGCTTAATCCATTTGAATCATCTCCCAACGCTTGCTATTTTCTGAGATATTTTCACGTAAAGCTTCAAGATAGGTAACGCGTTTGTTCTAACTCGAAACGGCGTCACATAGCCTCCTCCTGGGCAGTGTGTACAAGCGGCATTAGGTCCTGGGCCGTCAATTGGGCTAGACGTGTGAACTTCCGCTCACCCTTGCGGGTGGAGCGGGGGGAAGTGTTAACTCAAAGTTGTATTGAGTTGTCGGCCGCCATTCGGGAATACCACAGCTAAGTATCCCATATGCTCATCTATAATCTCATCGATCCTCTATAAGTAGCTTCATGTATTAGGTATAGATTAATCTTGCTCGATGTAACTTCTAGACGTTCTTTACTTCTCTGTTGATTACCCAGCGCCGAGACCTCATCTCACAACTAAGATGTGCTTCTCATAATTATCAATATGTTTCTCCACTAAATGATTCAGCTCCGAGGCTTCACCTCATTTAATATGTTCTTGTCAGACTTTTCAATATGTTGCTAATCTATGTTTTCATCTATTATTTCACGTTAAAAGGTTTCACCGATTTATCTCAATGCCATAGCGCGAATTCTTATGATTTATGTCATCTAATAGTTAAGAATTAACTCAATCACCGAGATCTGATAGCATTGTAATTATTTAGAACCTCAAATATGCTGTGTACTTCGTTAGTCGCTTCTTATTTCCACATGTATCATTCCTTTTGTTAATTGAGTTTAAAGACGTCATTATTATAACATTAAATTACGTTGCAACCATCTCGTCATTTACCTAATGAGGCCCTATTTGATTTGTTATAATATCGTGATTGACTGCAACTAATGACATCGAAAGGTCACTGCGTTTTTCGATCTTTATTGAAATAACAAAAATATAATAAATGAGGCCTTCTGTCTCGATCACCAACCTTGAGATTCCTGAAACCGAAAAGAAAATGACGATAAATAATACGATCAAAGGATTGCCTCCTGAAATTGGCCAGCAAATAAATGCGACATTGATGAAAATTACGATTACGGTTTCGATGAGAAACCACGTTCATAACACAACTGTTAGGACTAACAAGTTCATCACTGACGTCAAGGCAACAGCCAACAATGAAGGAAGCCAGAGCTGTGCCATGATTGTCGATGACATAGGCTGTCACAAGCCGACCATATGCCGAACAATCAAGAAGAACGTTGGTTACTCCTCTCATCACAAGCTCATCACGAGCGCCTCCGAGTCGAGAAAGGTCAAGGCAGTGGATTTGCTGAACGAGCTCAAGCACAGGTCTACCGGGATGCTCTGGTGCTGGTTTTACTGTGTATTTAATTTTTGTCAGTATCTATTTAGGTTTATTTGTGTCAAGTTTTAAATTTGGCTACAACATCCTGTAATTTACAAGCGTTGAAAAAACAACGAAAAAAGTTGTTAAAAAACATAAAATATATCAAATGCTCGAATGACGTTCAATTAAGAGGTTGAATAGTTAAGTTCAAGTGATCAGCACGATCAACATTTATCAACTAAGAAATCAACTCCATGACAATCATTTTTCATTTGCCAATGATTTCCTATTCATCCCCTTGATTTCCCATTTCTCCTTAGTATGCAATTTTTTCATTTGCATCTTCACACACTCACCACAGGTAAAAATCCTATGATCCACTCCTGTGGACTTGGCAAATGTCTAGAAAGTGTGTGGTAAGCACAACGCAATAACATGGTTAGGAGAGAACCCTTTTGAGTATGATACTCACCATCACTAATTGAATAAAAAAATACTTAGATTATGCCATGTCTGAAAAAATGAAAGTATGATCTTCATTTGATTGCTGATAGATATTCATTCTTTTAATTGACTGATTTTTGTTCCTAAAATTTTTTAATGAGGTGGTGTAAATTGAATCCTAATAATTGCATGGTTTTCACGGCTGTAGATCTAAAACTTGGGAACATTCTTGAGCTAAACACGTTCAAAATATTCTATCTATTGCGTAAGAGAATGTAAACCTTGTCAGTTCATAGAGTATGCTTTTATTGTTTCCTCATTGACTTGATTGGCTCTTGAAATTATTCGTGAAATATCAATTTATTGTTTGGTTATGAATTCCTATGGGAGTAATAGGAAAAGTCTTTCATATAAAAATATTTTTTGAGTCTATGCTAAGACATTACCTGCTCATTGTGTTCAGGGAAAAATTAAGATAGTAATTCTCAATAGCAACTTCATCTAAATAGCTGAAACATTGGTGCTCAATGAAATATGTCCTACATCTGGAGTACATTTCTACTTCATGTTGAGATGTAATTTCTCAATAACTCGAGACCTCAATGCTGATGCTTAGTAGCACCGTGTGCAGTGAGTCTTCATCTTCAAGCATGGAGAGTGCAGAAGTTGTGGTGCACAAGCTGACAGATGCTGAAGTAAAGAGGCTGTGTTGCACCCATGACTCCATCAAGCAGGAAGCTACAGCAGAGGACATGGTGCATGGTGAGTCTTGTTTCTGGTCTGTTTGTGAAACAAAAGTTCTTTAATTTAGTGAATATCCTCTGCAAGAAATGAAAATTTTCGTTTTTTAGAAAACTTAGTCATCCATTAACTTGAAAGGCAATTTGAAACATTTTGCATGTTTCCACGGCTGGTTTTGATGGGCTGTTTGTAGCAAAACTAGGAAATCAACTTAACTGCTTGCGTACGTTTTCCTTCTTTCTAATAAATATGAAAAATGCAATCATACGATAACATTTCACCTTGTATGAAAAAATGTTATTTATTTAAAGAAAGATCAATAAACAAATGAAATCTCATTCAACCAACCCTTTACTTGTTTTCAATCATTTCAATTTCTTGATTACATCATAGACCCATTACAAGCAGCGGAACTAAATATAGTTCGTCCCAAATGCAAATGAATGCGCCTGAAGCGAGAGCAAGTGGGCGAGACTTGCGCCTCTCTTCACTGCTCACGCCTCTCTTCACTGCTCACGCCTCTCTTCACTGCTCACGCCTCTCTTCACTGCTCACGCGCGCACTCAATGATAGTGCCAACACATCTTAACCCTTTAACGTCCACATTTTGTACTCATGTTACCGTTATCACAACCACCATCATTAAACTGACACCGGCTTCAGATCTTCTTTGATTTCAGGATGAGGAAGGAACTGCCACTCGACAGTGCAGTCCAAAAAACACTTCAGGGAATTAATTTTACGAGAAATACAATATATTGGGGCTATTTTTGAAGGAGGACCGTACAGCCCACTTGGGCGTTATAGGGTTAAGGGTGGTATATGAAGTTCTGAACTGAAAGTTGAGTAGGCCACATTATTTTGGAGAGGAATAATTTTTTGTATTTTTATAGACTATCTTTGGTCAGTTAAGTGCTGTAATTTTTCACCAATTACCGCTAATAAATTGAACTTCTATCATATTTCATAAACTGCTTTCAATACTGTTGCTTCTATGGGCAGAGTGATTCTTCATTCCCTTTCTTGGATAATAAATGTTGCCTTCCACCTTCCTTACCTTGTTGTGATTAGATAAGGTACTCCATCTCATGATTCAACACTTTGACTGTAGCAGGTGTTACTGAAGTTTAATATTCGATTGAAATTCAAAGCCAATTGTAGTAAGCAATGCTAAAGATACTAAACATTAACTGGATCATATTTTATTATTAAGTATTTTTGAAAATTGAGTTTATGACTACTGGTTGGTCAGCAGCAAAATGAAAACTCACTCAGTGACCAAATATGACTCATGTCGCAGTCAAAGTGTGAATCTAATCACTACTAAGAACAATTTCAATTTAAATTTGGTTGTGTAATCAAGAAAGTATTAAATGGCTGGTACGTTCAAAATATTTAATTAATTTTTATGTTTGGGCCAAAGACTGACTCACTGCTAAAATATTGCCCAAGCAAAAAAAGTTCGAAATCCTTGTTTAGGATGTAGAAATAAAGTCCAGTGGCTTTGAAGATGTCTCTCTTCAGTGCACCTTGGGACCAACTACTGTTTGGAGACCTATCAAATTTTTTTTCGCTTCAGTTTGGGCAGTATGCTGAAAGTATCTGCTCTCTTTGGGCAGACGTTCTCTGTTGCAACAATAAATACTCACCAAAAAATCAGCAACAGTTGTTTTCAGGAAATTATTGGGTGTTCAGACTTGTACTTATGATGCTTATATGCACATCATATATCTCACTTCCTCTGAGATGAGGCCTGAATGCCCGTCACCTAGTTTTTATGTGGCTTTGTTTTCGATTCATGAGTCTCATTTGTAGGGAAACTTGTAGCATCCATGTTGGTATGTATTTTCACTGATGTTGCAAGCTGTGTTAGCAAGACACTGCAGCTTTCAACTTTTGTGTAGGAATTTGAACCTAAGCGTTGCAGGTTCTGCGAGTTTTCACCTAGCAGAAATGAATAAAAGAACACCTTGAACTAATAATTAGATTGAAAGCAAGAGTTCTGCAGTGAAAATTTTTTTGCTCATGATGGGGCATTTTTTCTTTGAAGTTCTATTACCTTTTCTTCTCGTCAATAGCAGCATTCAATGATGAAATGGTGAATAAATTCAATTTAAATAACTCTGTTTAAGAGTTCAGGTGTTACCTATTTTTGATCTATTGGAGTTGTATCAATAATGGAAACACATATCTGAGCTCCCGGTAATTTTTCTGCATTCAATTTTTTGTAGTTAACATACCCAATGGTGAAAATCCTTCAATAACAATGGTCAAGGATGAAGAGCCTGATGATGAGCTGGAGGTCATCACAGTGAAGGTGGAGCCAATTGGCTGGCATCAGGAACCTCAGGTGCGTCAGTTGGTTGCCTGCTCGTCTCTGGAATGCTTTAATTCAAATTCATTTGATCTTCATATTGTTGTCGTTCATATCTTGAAATTTTTCTTCTGCTCCAATGTATTTATATTTTCTTTTTATGCCCAGTTGTGTGTGTTTTATTGTTACTACTACAATTTTTTGTTGCCCCATAAATGTTCACCATTAAAATTGATAAAATCCTTGAGTGAATTTGGTCTTAATTAATTTTATACCAACTGAAAAGAATATAAAAAGTGGATGCCCCCGTATGATGTTTCCCCTTTCGGCTTTGTTCCCGACCTAAAATTTCAATTTATATTTTGAATAAGTTTTTAGCAATGTAGGGAGAAAAATTGAAGGAAAATAACATCTGAAAAGAAAATGTCCCACTACAGTAAATTTCGTCTGCTGTAGTGGCACTTTCTAATGTAGGAGCTCACGAGAAGGAAGTGTTGATAGATCAATCCCTGGACCTGGCCTTGGTGAACCTTTGAGCTTTAGTGAAACACAGTGGCTCCCTGATAGGCCTTATGTGTTTGAACCAATATTTTGCTACTGAATATTGATTCTCCTCTCTTTTTATTTACAAAATTTTTTTTTTATCCGAATTCTTCCCGGCAATTATTCTTGCATAAATGTCATGAAAGAATGTAGAGGTAAAAATAACCCACAATTTTTGACTGTTTAATGGGTTACAGTGAAGAAAAAATTAATTTTTTGTTTGTGTGATAAAGTTATTTGTTGGTGGGGGTACAAGTTTCTTGAGGTGTTGCTAGTTATTTCAACTGTGTTTCCATTTACGAAGCTCTAATGTTGTGTTGTTGTGTTGTTTGTCATATGAAATGGTCTTCTTTATTCTGGATTTCTGGTTCAGAAGAATTATTCCCCTTCAAACACTTATTGTTTGACATCTGACGATGTAGTTGTGAGATTATGAAAAGATCATGTACAAAATGATATTTTCTGTATTGAGTCCTCCTCAGGGAATAACATAACAGTACCTTGGGAATTAGTATTCTCAGGATAAAAATGAAAGACCCTAAGCTGAAGTTTTAGGCCCATTTAGTTCATTTATTCTGCACCGTGTGCTTCACATTCTGGGCATATTATTTTTGTTCTTAACTTCTATTCTGTTTCATTTAATGTCTTCAAATTTTACTGTCCCGATGTGCGGGCGCGTGGACACATCTTATTCATGGCTTCTTTTTCCTTCCTCTTTTCAGAATTCAGTTGTTGCGGTTGAGAATGCTTGAAATATCTTACAATCTAATTTTATGTATAGTAAAGCTGAAAAGCATTCACTGATCATTTTATGTACATGTTTTTTTGAGAAACTACAATTCATATACATTAGTCCTGAATTTCATTTTTTACTGGTGATTGCTGCATTATGTTGCTGAATCTTGAGTGGAAAGAAAATCTTTGTCAAAAATGTAGTTGTGCGTGATTTGCGCTTGGGTAACTGAGTGACTACCCGTGATCTTCATGTGAGAATAATTGATCAGCATAGAGATATTGTCCTCTGAAAGTACTGCACTCAACTACTTGAGAACATGCTGTCCTATGGCCTGTTACTTAATACTGTTTAACTAATGCTGTGGGGCAGAATATTTTTTAGAAGGTAAATTTTATCTCACATTTGTATATCAGCATTAAGTGCATCGAGTTGAAAAGGTAGGTTATAATTTTCAACAGCATCTTATGGTTATGGCCAGTCCGGGGATATAAACGTAGAAATTGTAAAGCATGAAGCGTTTTAGTTTCCAGTGGTCCACTCAACGGGGGAGGAGAAGGGAAGACTGATCCCTTAATTTATAAACAATAATTTCTTCTTGTGCAGTAGAATTTTGAGTTTTAGAATCTTGTTCATTTTGAGATTAAACCTTAATATCAGTCAATTTACTCCATACTAGATGGTGCCTTCCTATCTTTGGATTGCATTTGTTGCTGCGGGTAGAGAGACTAAAACTAACGACTAATCAATTCTGATCCTATCTCAATTTCGTTTGGTCTTGATAGCTTTGATTAGTTGCACCGCGTTCGCAAAATAAACTCCCCGGGTTACAAAAGCAGTGCATCAGGGTGTGGTAGTGATACTATGTTGTAGAGAAATGATATCCATCGCGATTAATTCGAATTTTCCCTGCTCGAAAGACCATGGATGATTTGGACCGAGACATTCACAACCTGCAGATGCTTCTACAAGCCAAGCTTCAAGAACGATCTCTGAAAAAGGTTTGTTTCAGGTTTTCTGGTTCACAATTTTTAAAATTAAAACAAAACATGCCATCATCGAAGTTTATCAAAAAGACTTTTTAGAACTTGAAGCCCCATGTTGATTACTGTTTACCATAGTCGGTGTACCAAAACTGTGAAGAATTGTGACGTTGTTACATGTGACGTATAAACTCGTATTAAGCATTGGAATAGTGTTATGTATACACTATTGAAAACTTGCTGACTTCGCATTTTGTTTATTCATATTCGAAATTTTTAATAATTTGATTTCTCATGTATCTTTTACACCTGCAAAGTAAAAACATAAGAGCTATCCATAAGCCACTTCTATATGAAATAAAATTAGTGTGTAATACATGCAGAAATAACTCTGGCAGTGACCACACTTTAACTATTTACAGCAGTCAGTATTAAGCTCCGTGTATTAATTTTCGAAAGTCTTCTTATATGGTGAGTTTTGGGGAATATTTCATTGTCAGCATTGTATGGCAAAAAATTTAATATTTAGTGGATAATATTTTTGTGGCATGAGTAATGAAGTTGTACTTCTCTGTTAGTTGAGTTCCCTAATTGTTGTCATGTTTCTATTTCGTTGATGTTTTCATATGGAGGCCGGTCTGCCGTTTAGCTCTCTTGTATTCATTGTATTTCTTACTCTATGAAGAATTTAATGTTTTTGAATATTTTCTAGAAGAAATGCTTACAAAAACTTTTCTATTACTTTGAGGACTGCATCAGTCCAGATGCTGAAGCAACTATTTTGAATCGCTAGAAATTTCAAATCGGCTATATTGTGAGGATGTCTGTAAAGGAAGACAAATGGTTTAAAGCTGAAAATGAGAATTCTATTGAGTAATAATTTAATGTGAACAAAGAATAGTCAATTGTTTGTAATTTTATTTTTCATCAGGATGTGCAAAGCGAAGCTGTGCCGTGTTTGCAGAGCAGTACTTCTGGTAATGCGTTCATTCCACTTTATGTCTAAAACATACAATTTTCATATAACTCATGTTGCCAATACAGGTTTAGATGAATATTTGTAATTACAGAAGTAGTGTTGAACTATATTACTCATTTAAAAATCAGATGGTTGACCCGTTTTCGTGCTTGCAAGCGTGCAATTTTTTCCAGGCAAGAATCATGAGAGATCACCCATTATTCACCTTGACAGCAATTCTTCACCCAGTTAAAAATTCATGCCGTTTTTAGAGCGACTGGTAGCAGAACATAGTGAAACATGGCTGCAGAAGGCCAGAATATTTCTTTGTCGGCCGCTCTCGACTACAATTTCCCTTTCGACGGCCATCCGCTAGTCTAATTGGGACGTTATAAGCGCGGAAGAACCGTGCTCTTCCACAATAGGCCGGTGTCAAGCTACGCTGTCGGCTTGCGGTCGACTTCGATGCATGGGGCAGTTCCAAAGTTACAAAGCTGCCGAGGGAAGCTTAATTGGTAGTCAGAGCTGCCAACTAGGAAATTGGTAAATAAACCTTGAAATTTTAATTTATAGAACGTTTTTATGTTGTTAGAAATTTGAATGTCAATATAATAATTTATGCCAGTTTATTATGAATAATACTATCTCGCAGTTCGTCTGAGTGATTTTTTTCTTTGCATTCGACTTAGAGGGCAACACTGCACTGACATGTTGGGTTGGTGAACCTGTCACGCTGTCTCACGCGCGTTTTCGCGCCAGTTTTGTCCTTGGTGTTGTGTGTGACAGGTGTCTTAGTCGTGTCTCTATTATTTAAAACGTTTCAAGAAAAGTGTTCAGTGTTTATATCAGAGCGAGTGTATAGTAAGTGAGGGTGTATTTTATTTGTAATAAATTTGTGCTATGAGGTATAGGATGTTCGCTCTCACGTGAGTTCCTAATTCCATTGAGGACGTTAGAAGCCGGATAGTACGTCTGGCCTGGTACCGGATAGTACGTCTGGCCTGGTACCGGATTGTACGTCTGGCCGGATAATTTGAAACCAATAGAGGAAAGAGCCCAACTGTGAGTTCCACCCCCTCGGTGAATTGATATATATGACAATTCATCGTTGTGGTGGGACTGGTAGAGAAGGCAATGCAACTTCAGCATCACCAACGGAAAAACAAAACATGGAAACCATACGTGACTTTCCCCTCGGACAGTCTTCAGCAACTCTTGAATTGAAGGACCTTCTGGCAGGTGATGAACGATGTGTACATCTACATATTTGTGTACGTGTGTGCGTACGTGTGGGTGTGAACGTGTGTGTGTGTATGTGTGGGTGTGTACGTGTCCGTCTGTGTGTGTGTGTACGTGTGTGTGTGTACGTGTGTGTGTACGTGTGTGTGCACGTATGTGTACGGAAGGCCGGTGTAATTGAGTTCGGGCAAGGTCGAAATAATGCGGCAGGATGTTCGGAACGATGCGGCGCGTGGCCGTTTAGGAGCGTGGAAAGTCGATACGTAGCCGATAGAAGTGGAAATTTAGGAAAAGCTGCAAAGGAAATTCAATGGTTTTGAAGTCGTTTTTTACTGCCATATTAAGTGGTCATGGCGACCAAAAAACTACTGCTTTTCCGAATAATATACGGCTAGAAGTCTTGCCTACCGCAGCATAGAAACTACTTGAAAACGTCTAAAATTTTTAACTGGGCAGTACGCACACTGAGCCACGAGATGATCGTGAGTGCGATATTGGGCGTGAATAACAATTGTCTTGCGAGACTGTAGTAGGCATGAAAATTCAAACTCTAGTCGCCTATAATTAATGTATCAGTTGTTCTGTTAGATCACATGATAATGCTAGCATTACAAATCAGGAGACAATGGTTCAGAACTAGCGTTAGTTACTCAGAAGTTGATTCCTCAAAAGGCACTATTATTTTATGGAAGTCAGTGCTTTAATTTTCACTTTCACTATATTTTCCAATACCCCTGAAAATAACATAAACCTCACTTTTCCAGACAACACCCACCGAAAGCAATGGACAAAAAACTGGGACAGAATCCAACTCATTTGAAGCGTGTACAATAGCTGCGCCCTCTACTGAAGCAACTGTTGAGCTGCCTTCTGCTACCTCTCATAATTTCAGGGTAGGAATTAAAATTAATACATGGATGTAGAGATTCGCAGATTATGCGAATAGCTGAACTCATATTAGTTATTTGAACGAGTGAGCCGGATTTAATTTGTTGGGGTATTGGGAGGCAACGGTGTGTTGTGATGCGATTGTACAAGTTGACACTTTACAGACGCCGGGTGTATTGATCTAACGGTTCCTGTTTGATATGGGTAAGCTAAATAATTTTTCGACCCTACCTGATGAAGGAAATTTAATGAGCTTAACCCTTTAACTTCCGACTTTTTGTACTCATATTACCGTTAACATAATCAATGTCACTAAACTGGCGCTGGCATCAGGCAGTCACCGATATCAGGATGGGATAGGAACTGCCACTCGACAGAGAACTTCAAAGAATACATTAGGGAACTAATTGAACAAGAAATACAATATATTGAGGGTATTTTTGAAAGAGGACACTGGTGTCCTCTGGAGCGGTAAAGGGTTAATCTAAGCTGATGCTTTCTACGTTGCCAGCCGCCCAGGGGGATACAACTATTGTATCTAGGGGAATAAACAGTCCCAGGGGAAAATGTAAGGGCCCAAGCTGAGAATTAGGTAGGCCTTCTTTTCATAGAAATGAAATGATTTTGTTATGATAAGGAGCATCTTGTTTTTGGTTCACTGCTGTCCTGTTTTCCAACACCTATTACTTTCTTCTACAACTCGATTTTGTTTCATAATCTTTTTTCTCAACTTACTGTTTCTTTGCCCTTGCTGCGTAGATTCCGCGTGCCATTAACTCCATACTAAATGGTGCCTTTCCCCTTCCTCAATTTGGTTCGCATTTGTTGCTGCGGATAGATGAGGCTTACACCAACTAATAATCCAATAATAATCTACGTTTCAAGCGCTCTTCTGCACTCTTGAGAATTAACAATGAGTGCCTGTGAAAGTAATTGGGAAACGGATTATTAATCTAGACCACAACATATAGTTCGGCAAGTTGACGTTTCATTTTAGAGCATTTATTCTTCTATCCAAATATCTGTACAAATTTTGAGGTTAGCTTTCTTCTTTTGTTCATGATTAATTTTGCCTGAACGGTTTGATAAATAACATCAGTGTTCTAATTCAAAAATGTAATTACTCCTTTTTCAGTTTGTTATATCGCTTATGACATGTTGTTCAGCTCAAACTCTTTTAATTTACGTGACCTGTCTTGAAATTTGTTTGTTTATCAAGGGCTGCATTTATGTCTCTCAGTCGGACTCGGCTGAACGTTTGATCTATTCGACGACGTTTTGAAATGGATTTCCTCTGTATGATTAGGTCAGACTAGATTATGAGTTAGCACATTCCCTGTGTTTTCGGGGCTGTTAACGGTTGGTTTGGTCAGGTTGTTAGTAGCAGAATAGGGAAATCGATTTTCTAGGTTGAATAAATTTTATTTTTCATAATGAATATGAAAAATACAATTGAATGATAACATTTCACCTTATATGATGAGAATTATTTTTTTTCAAATGTCGCGAAACATAAAATGTCATGCATTTATGCCGGTACCTAAACGTGCAATTCACCTGTTGGTACGCATGTGGCCCAAAATGCAGGGAACGTGTTAGTTTAGGCTCTCACAGTTTACTTCTCACATTGCTGAACAAACTAAACACTCATAATAATTGCGTGACTACGCACTCTACCTGCGATTGGGAGCTATTGTTTTCACAAAGTTGAAAATTTACTGTCTGAGAGGTGAAGTCATTGTAATTTCCATTGTTCCTCCCTCTCACCTCCTCAATATGGTCTGCTTTAGTTAAAAAAAAAGGACAAAATGATTTGCCTACCTGCTTTATATTATACTGATAAGAAATAGTCCGAATCGATTGATTATAGCGTTTATATTTCATGACAGAGAGTGACGTGCCCAGTGTGCTACAAATCTGTGAGGTCGATCTCTAAGCACATGAAGACCAAACTGCCGGGGCACAGGTGGCCTCGCGAAAAGGCCAAACATGCTGCGTGCATCCTGGGACTGCAAAAAACGAGGAAAAGAAAAGAAACCACATACGTCAGAAAAGCAAAGAAATGTCCGGTTAAGAACTGCTTCGCCTTAGTTGCCCGACTGGACATACACATGAAAATATGCCACCCGATTTTACTGCCGACCAAAGCCTTGAAAAAACCGGCGATGGTCATCGATCTCTTTAAAGCGTGGGTAATGACGTCCGACAGGGGCTGCCTTGCTCCTAGAACATCCGCGCGCCAAGGGGAGCAGATTCGTCGCTTAGTAACTATGTTAAAAGTTGACTCGTGCGTCGATGTGTTTGATGACAAAGTAAAGTTGATAGAGCGGCTAACCAAGATCAACATGAGCAAAAACTGGAGCTGCAACACGGTAAAATCTTATTTATTTTCATTAAAGTCCTTTGGGAAATTTTTACGCAGTGAGACATTCGCCGAATACTACAAAAAGCATTCCAAAGATTTCTCTCAAAATTTGCAATCAATTCAGTCAAATTGCTCAGACGTCAGTGAATCCATCTCTAGATGGGCTAAAGAATTCACTAAGAAAGACAAGGTGGGCGAAGCGGGACCAAGCGGAAGCACCGCAACCTCATCACTGCCGAACTAACACGCTCTTTTATTTGCGGTAAACTATACGAGAAAGTGAGAAAACTGAAGAAACTTTTGCTTGACAATCAGATCAGTTCTGAGGGTCTCACGAGCTACCATTATGAATTAGTCCAAGAATATCTAATTCTAGACATTTTTCTGTCCAACGCTCATCGTAATGATGTAGTAGCCGAGCTGACTGTTGACGGGTACAAAAACTCACGACTGCGTGGAGGAAAAACTACCATTGATGTTGAGAAGGAAAAGGCTTCAGGCAACTATTAGTAACTTTTTTTAGTCCTAGGTACAAGACTGGCATATTTGATCGTTTTCTTTGAAAAAATATGTCCCTTGATTGTATTAGATAATCCAGAGCACTTCTTTGTGACGAGGAATGGAACAGGATTGACTACAGGGCAAGTGGACTCCGCTGTCAGCGAAAATCAACTAAAACCCGCGTCTTTTTACAAGCTTCTTATGACTGTTCTGCTACCACAACTTTAATGGCGCGTTTCAGACAGAACTGCAGCGCTGCTCTACAGGCGTTTCAATTTAGAAGAGAAGGCAGTGGTTTGGCATGGGACCACATCATCAGTCAATAGCCTTCCAGAAAACTGTGACTTCTCTCAACGAGAAGATGATGGCAATGAGTACGATAACGACCCTGAATTTACCATTAGTTCAGAAGCTTCTGATGTAGAGCAGCAATCGACGGGTAACAATGAACCTTCAAATTTGCAGAATTCATTGGACGATAATTCTCGAGAACCAACTGTTGCGGAGTCGCCTACTACAGCATTTGAACTTTTAAAGGAACCATTTGTCGATGTCAACCAGCAGCACTACATGTTCGTAGAATCTAATGTAAAACGGCTACAATCTCTTGATATCTTTACTGACGGTAGTAACAGGGAAGATTTGTAAACTGGTGTCAAAAAATTCAAAGTTTTTTTCAGTTGAAGACGACCAAGAAACCAAAACCCTTTTCCGAGATTTGATTTCACTTGGAGAATCAGTTACAAAGGCAATAGTTCAGGGAGGGTTGGAAATAAACAGCTATTTTTGAAACGAAAATATACTCAGACTCAAATTTTAGATAAAGTTCGTTACCTGAAGAAAAGCTTTAAAAGATAGTTTAGTGGTTCAAAATTTATTTCAACATGTGTGTTTGCTACTGTATTCTATTTCAGTTTAGTTGTTAGGATTGGAATCCTAATTTTTATTGAATACTGTATTGAACTCTTGGACTAAGTTCAGTGGTGATCAAGCTTAGGGTATTTGTTGTGAGGCTCTATTTTGAGATGTGATTTCCACCGCTGCAGATCAGTAGTTATGACATCGCTGCCACAACTTCTGATGCTCTATTTTGAGATGTGATTTCCACCGCTGCAGATCAGTAGTTATGACATCGCTGCCACAACTTGTGATGCTCTATTTTGAGATGTGATTTCCACCGCTGCAGATCAGTAGTTATGACATCGCTGCCACAACTTGTGATGCTCTATTTTGAGATGTAATTTCCATTGCATCGATATTATCAGGTTTTCCTCTTCTGAGGACTCCACATTCGCTGTTATATTTTAGCCGTCGTGGCATTTGGTTATGTCACATTATTAAATTTTGCTAAATGAAATAGACGTGATTTTCCAGTGTCCTCGTCATATTAATAGATTTATAGCTACGCTGCCACCAACTCCCTGAGGAGTAAACAATCGAATAATTATTATATGAATAAGCGAATGGAAACGAGCCTTCATGCCTGTCTCTCACTCTTCGAAACGTAGGTATTAATTCGTTTGAAATCATGACGGGAATTTACTTATAAAGAATTAATCGAACTCATATGACAATTCGGTATTAGCGAGAGTTATTTCCGACTCATGTGAATATTGATACGAAACATTGCTAGCTGTCCTAAATCCATATGAAGACCTGTGGGAAATTGATGAGTCGGTTAGGTTGAGCTGAAAAGGCAAAAGGAACTCAACTCTTGATGTGGAAGCAGCACGCTGTCAGTTTTGGGGAGCGCTTTGGATGCCAATGTTCGTTGTTACCCGGCTCTTTAACACAGAAATGAAATGAGGAGGAACATGGCGTCTTACTGCTATATGATTCGTATAGTTTACGAATTTCGATACAGTGAGTTTGGTTATAGTTTTCAGCGCCGACACCACAAGAGGGTGTGGCTCAAGAGTAGAAACGACACAATTGGAGGGCAAATATGCAGAGTGTCTTAACACGCAAAATTTTAGGACACTCAAGTTAGAGGCGTGGTGTTCATTGCAGAGTTGCCAAACTGGCTTTTCCTAGCTAAGAGACTAACTAAGAAGTGAACTAGGCCGCTCTTTTTTTATCTTCGCCGCCATGAGGCGAAATAATCACTTAGGTAATTCTGCCAGTTTTGACGTCTGATTTGAGGGTTAAGACACTCCGCATATTTGCCCTCCAATTATATCTTTGATGGCGTCTCGCGTCTGACTCAGTAAACGTGGTAAAGGGTATAATAGACTGCGCCCAAATGGGCGAGGGCTGAAACGCACTTCTGGCTTAGATGAAGTGATTGAGTTCAAATGCAACCTATCTATTTGAAAACTTGAAAATTTTACCATTCGGTTGAGGTATGCGCCTGAAAACAACAGTTAACATAAATATTACACCTACTGTAAATCAAGGCAAAACGTACTCCGCTAATCAGAATATTTTCAGCTGAAATGAACAATTAATTAAAAAGTAGCAGAGAATGCGATGATGCTTTCAATAGACACCAACGAGAGAAACAACTCTGGAACTCAGAAAAGACCGTAATTCAAAGATGTGAAGTTTAGAATGTTTCAGGCAGGCATTGCGCTCAACTTTCAATATGTTGGCAATTCAAATGTTCGTGGTATTGTGCCATTTTATTCCTGAAGTTTAACTAATACCAACCGATTCAGCGGATAATTTCTTTTCTTTTCAGGATAAGCCCCACCGCTAGTGCGGCACATAAGTTCACCTATTTGTAAATTTTGCAATTATGCACAAATCGACTTTAAATTACTCTCAAACGAAAGACTAAAACATTCTTTCATTGATGGAATGAATGTTTTAACCTTTCGTTTTAAGAGTAATTTTAAGTGGATAGGTGCATTATTTCGAAAGGGACAAGTAGATGAACTTACGTGTTGCATTAGTGGTGAGGCTTATGTGGAAAAATCCATAATTTCTTTGTTTTTGGCAGTATAGGTGATGAACGCACAATGTGGCCAGGCGCGCTGTGTTGAATAATCAAAAACTGTTGATGTCTTTGGGTTTCAGCGTGGGTAAGGCGCCCGGCCATAAATGGGTGGGTAGCCAAACCGCCTACGGGGTTTGGCTGCCCGATGAGTTCGGATGATGCGTGGTGAGATGGATGGTCATACTAAGATCAGACGGAATTGGGACTGTTGTGATATTGGGATAATATGACAATTATAACCGAATTCATGGTGGCTGTTGCCATGTTCAGTAATGACGGTTTTGATGGTTACAGCTGTAACGATTACATAGTTGTCTGTGCTGTGGTGATGTGAGGGTTGATGTTGAAGTTGTCAGACTTTTGGTGCGGTGTGGTCTTGGTTGCTAAGTCATTAACGGGTCTATGCTTGTTTCCACTTGTGCAACTTATGTTTGCAACATTGAAGTGCTGTAACCTAGTCAACAGTCAGTGTAACAATCCTCCGCTTATATGCACAACCTCGTAAATGAAACCTCCCCGAAATAAGTGTCAAAACCAGTCCCTGGATCACGACTCGTACAGTGTAACAGTAATATGCTTAAATCTTGGAAAACTCGCATTGTTGTGTTGTGACCGACAAATTCGCTAAAGCGACAGCTAAATAGTCTATGACCGAAGCTGGCGTTAAATGAGTTTATTATTATTATTATTATTATAATAATAATAATAATAATAATTTATTATTATTATTATTATTTAGCCTTGCAGAAACCTCTTTCCGTATTTCACCATCGTTCTTTTATTGTTCAGATAGAGGGATTATTTGTTCACCAAACTGCTTCGTATTTCACCTTTCAAAAAAAATTTTGAGAAATTAGGTTCGTTTAATTACGAGGTAGCACGGACACGAGTTAGTTGAGTTACCCTACAGTAGTAAATCGTGCGCTGGTTGGCAGCTACGCGAGAACTGAGACTGCAACTCATTCCATGGCGGTTAGATGAAATTTAAGTTGACGTTTTCCGATGCTAAAATGAAGATCATATCGCTTTTGATTACGGATATTAGGGAAATCGAGTCTTATGAATCACTTGCAAAAATTTACATGAATTGGTTTATGTTGCAATATTTTTTGATGTGATTTGTGTAATATCATAGTTATGCACCTTCAATCCTGACTGACGTAACGATGGGTCTTTATATATTACTTACTTTATTTTTTTCAATACTTTGTTCATTGAAAAAATTTTTGATGGCAGAACAACTAGAATCATTGACTTCTCATGTAAACTGATGAGAAAATTATTGGAACTTTTAGTTTACATAATAAGCTTTTGAATGTCTCTACCAATCATTGTCGATGGAGATGCCAGTTAGAGATTTGTTAAATCAGATAAATTTTAAAGCCGATACCTGGCTTAGGAATTGAAAACAGTGTCAACACCACGAAGTGATAGCTATTATCGATTGAGAGGTCAGCAATGTAGAAATTGTTCAACGATATGGCAACATTGTACCAATAATATGAAAAAATTGTCTTAATGATAATTCTCAACCTTACACTTACACGTGCAATATATGACGATATTATTCATGAATAATTTTCCTAAATAGAACACCAATAATTATTTATTCAATACGTCATTCATGTATAGCAACACTGCTTCACAATAACAGCAAAAAATTGTTTTAACTTCATAGAGAAATATTCTTCAACATACAATGGATGAATAAAACACAGCAGTGCAAGCCACATTAGGGAACATAAAATCTACGTTCTGCGCTAATACTAAGAAAATAAGAACTGTTTAAATTTCGTCAGGATTTTGTGGTGTATGCGACCCAGGACGGCGCTCTTCCTCTGGCAACAACACGTCCGGGGTAACTCCGCAGCGCACGAAATTGTACGGCAGGTTTGGCTTCGTTATTGCACGTACATCGTTTACAGAATTTCGCTTACTAATAAACTCTGGGCTTAAATTCAGCGTGTTCTTTTTAGGTTGTCTTTTTGCATCATAATTCAGAAACTGAGGGACTTTATGCCTCCTTCTTCATTATTGACTGCTTTGGGGGACATTATTAAAAATAAAGCTGCATATTGTTGAAATGTTAAAGAAAATTTCAGGCGGTAAGGAAACTGTAATTCGAGTTAAAGGCAGTCCAATCACTTACGAATGAATTTTAGAACCACGCGACTTTAATTAGATAGTTGGGTACATCAAATGAATTAAATCGCAAAGGTAAGGCAGGTAAGCAATAGAATAAATTTGGTTAGGGTGCGCTAATTTATGTCTTAACATTAGATGCACTAAATTTCACTCAAAATTATAGATAATAATTTCACTCTCAAAATTGTGAATTTATATTAATTCAGAATTGCACTTTGTGATGGGACGTTGTGACCGCTGCTGATGCATTACAAGGAACTGATTTATAAATGCGTTACCGTGAAATCTATCATGAAATCATGTAACAATTGACGGACATGATTATGAAAAAAATATAAAATACGGCACAAAACTTTATTTTAAATGATATCATCGCAGAATAACGAAATAAAATACAAAATTTATTATTATTGGATGTATTCAGAAAATTTCGTATTTCATGTAGTAAATAAGAGGCGCACTCGGCGGCACAAAGAAAGAACATACTTGTTTGCAATCTTAGTATCACAATTTTAGAACTGCGAAAGCGGTAAGATGAGCGAATTAACGAAACGTACGTGATCGAGTTCTCTACGTTACTTCAACGCACTTGATAAGAGTTGTTAGCACGATTCTAGAGCACAATCAGCTCGTTGATTAATCAAGAATGACGAACTGAAATGGCATACAGAATAAGAACGTAGTACGCGCCTTAATACGCTGAGTAAGTCTCTTGGACTCGGGAGAACATTCATAACGTGGGAGCTAATAAGAGACGCATGCCAGGAATTATTCAGGAACAATAGAATTCAAGAAGCGAGGTCGCATTACTTCTCTCCTGAAGACACTTGGAAATGGTCTCACATGAGTAAGACGTCTCCCATTCACAAGCCCAGCTCGTTCACTTCACGAACACCGTTCCATATATCTAACAAATGCTACTGACTTTACTATGATGAGTACCGTATCGCAAAAATGAATCTCTTGCTGTTCAGGGAATATTAAATCTATCGTTAACCGCTGTGCTCGCGGTGGCACAGCGGTTGAGGGATCGGACTTGTATGTTGGAGTCGCGGGTTCATATCCCGGCGCTGGCGCTGCGATTTTCCCCGTTGGGTATAAGGGAAAGCTCAAGCACAATACCTCACTCGACCCAGGTGTCGGAAATGGGTACCGGCTTTACGGGGGAACCGTCATGGTGTCCTATATATAGTGTTAGTTATAAGACATTTGAAAAACCAATGCTTAAGATCATTTGTATCAGTCTTGATTGGAAATAAAGCATCCCAAAGATGCCGATGTTTGCTTTTTTTTGCTTTACTTATCGATACGTTCTTTTGGTATCCAAGTTACCACATCCATTCAAGTTGATGAATGCAGTAAATTTAATTTTACTCACCACAAGCGTTGAAGAGTCAAGGAAAGTAGGCTTTAGTGAACTGAAGTTCGGCGCTACGTTGGGCAGACAGGACCATCTCATGTGCGTTGCTGTGGAACAAATTAACTTCTGCGTACAAGCTTTCAGTCACAGGAAGAGTTGATGCCAAATACGGTTCGTCATTTTGGGCTACAAAAAATATATAATTTTAGAAATAACTGCTGAAATAGAATTGAAACGTTCTTCATGGTTATTCGTCTTTACTTTAATGTCCATTATAGTGATTGTATGTGTTTATTAAAACAGTCCATTTTGTATTAAAAATCGGGATTTTCATGTCATGTACACTGGGATACACATGTGTTAACACTTGATAACTACACAACAAATTTAAAGTTAACACTACGCATTTTGACTGAACTATCAGCCAAAATGTCGACTTCTTACCGCTTTTAATGTTGTGGTTTGTCTCCTATTTTCAGTGACAGAGCAGTGCGCGTGCATACTTGGATTGTAAAGTCTGGTGTCATAAGCTGCTCTCCAAATCTATACTATAATAAGAGCCGCGTCCGTCCGTCCGTCGGTCGGTCTGTCCGAAGCCAGCCTGCAGTGTGTGATGAGCGTATCTATGATACAAGCTCCAGTCCTATATATTTTGACGGGCCGTGTTCACGCGGCCTCATCAACTCTCGAGAGATTGTATTTTTTAATTTCTTACGGCCTCTCTTTCATTTTGCCTTCTTTTTTATTTCAAATAAAGGGGGGGTGGACTAGTTGTGATAATTTCTCATTGTATTTGCTAACGAATAGTCCAATCCAATCATTGAAACGATGCCAGTAACTTCCACCTCCCTACTCCTATACTATGGTTAAGATTGTGCTACAACAGCTTATTCTCAAACATTTAAATAAAACAATCATTTTTCCTCTGTACAAAGTATCGTAGCTTGTGTTTCTTTTGAATCAAAATATACCGTCGCCAGTGTGATGTTCTCATTTTTTCAATTTCATGTCATGAGTTGCGTGATTTTTTCCCATGTTTTTCAACGTTGGAGGCAATCAACAGGACAGCTTATGACACACCGCAGACTTATGTCTTTGTTTACGTACGAAAAGTTCGTTAAAAATCAATAATTCTCTCACATAATTTACTCCTTTCATGCAAAATATTTCGTGGCTCATTAAGTATGAGACGCAATAATTTTCCACATTGCTATCTTCAGGCTCAAAACAGTGGCTCGTAACTGCAAACTGATGTTTGACATTGAACCTTTTGATGCACTCTAATCTTCTTTGAATTAAGGTTCTCCCCTGAAATCTGTTCCCAGTTTAATTTCCTGGTCTCGTAATTTTGTTTCTTTCTCGTAGCTACGCGATCAATTAACGATTTCGTGGAGCTCTCCTTCAACGAACAGGGAATCAAAAGCTCACCTTGTAGAAAACAGGGAATCTATGCAACAAGCGTATTTTCACCAAGGATACGCAACGCACAGAAGCAGCAAAGAAGAAAATGAGAAGACAATGAAGAGATGGCAAAGAAAGCATGAAAACTAAAAGCAGCAAAGTGGGCGCGATAGACAGGAGTCCACAAGGCCTGTCTACAGCTGAGGTAACCTGCCAGTGTCTCCCCTGCATGGGCTGCTAGTCCCCATAGCACAAGGTAGACAAACGTGCCTAATTTAAACCCAACGCTTATTTTGTACTCTCTGGGGAGTTATATAAGTGCTGAAAACGGTATTTTTCGAAAATTAAATTATAGTCTTTTTCTCCCGTCCTAAAAATTGGATAACGTACAGCAAAATATCTCGAATAATTATGGTTTGTTAAAGGAATTATTCACATATTTAGGCTCAAACTAAAGTTCACATGACATTTTATTTATGATTGGTACGAACTCTTTCTAATTTCTAACGCGTCACAAGAGAACAAGTCGCATCATCTCTCTTATTTGAACAGCGAGCAATTTATTCATATATTTTACTGAAGAATCTGAATGAAAATTTGTATTATGAAATCAATCGTACCGGAAGTCTCTGTTAGTTCGAGGAAGGTATCCATCCCAGTGAAGGTCAGAAATCAAAACTCACATGTCGCGTTAACTTCAAGTTTGCGCTGAGTGAACGCTGAATAACGGCAGTGTATGAGTTAATGAGCCTGAGTAATATTCACCTCATTTGACGTTACTTGAATGATATTTGTGCGCTCTAATCCTGCTGAATCTTTTCTTACGCTCTGACACACTCACACCCGAGTGGCGCTGACTACCTTTGTCACGCAAGTTCGGTGAAAGCTTCCCAATTACTCAGTAAGCCAATTAAACGTCCGCAAAATTTGGTGTTTATTTCACTATTACGTAGTCCGAATCTGAAAATTGCAGTCAGTGTTATTTATAGGTCCATAGTTCTATCAAAATATGTAACTATCTTTAGTTCTGAACTTGAGGCTGGTTTCAAAATTCATTTCCCAATTTTCGAACAGGATATTTGTTTCACACTGGAAAAACGATAACAATCTTGTTTTATGAGTTAATTGGTCTATCTTTGAAAATCTCGAAACTCGAAGGATGACTAATATAAAATACATATGCATATACCCCAAGTAACCTGGGATGAGGAAAAACGTACCTGCATACCGCAAAGAACTATTCAAACTCAATATAAATTACCTGCATCGATGACGGTAACGTAAAGTTCCTGAGACTGGAATTTGAGAGTTTATTTTTCTACGCTTAAAATGAACATTTTACTATTAAAGATAAATTCACTGAACTAGCGGCTTGCTAAAATACTTTACATAAAATATCACATATAATTTCACGTTGAACAATAACTTTTCTGAGTAGATAAAAAAAGTTCATAGATTGCACAAACAGTCAGTTGTTGAATTCTAAATTTGTTTATTCCAAATTTTTTCTCCTATCAGCTGCAAATGTATGATAATTTCCACCGGCCAAGTCTGATGGAACTGCTCCAATAAGTGTTGTTCTCCATAACAACTATTGCATCCTTAGGAATGAGCTATCCTAGGGGAAAATGTGAGGTCCCTATGTCGAAATGGAATAATTTGTTTGTTTGTTAAGGACCATCTTTTTTCTATTTTTTTTTTGACTGCTGTCCTGATTTTAGCATCAATTGTTTTTTTTCCATTCCTCTCTTGATTCATGAACTTATTTCTCATATCACTTTTTCTAAGGACAACTGTTGTGGGAAAGCAATTTGTGCATAATTTCATATTAAATTTTGTCTCCCCAATTCTTCTCTTCAGTACACCTATGCTGTGGTTAGGTACGCTAAAGCCTGTTTTCTCCCCAGAATTAAATCAATTTCATATTTAATTCTGTCTCCCCAAGTCTTCTCTTCAGTACACCTTCGCTGTGGTTAGGTACGCTAAAGCCTGTTTTAATGGTATGCATTTTATCGCAGGCTCACGTGCATACGCCTCATGTGGCACCTCACAATGCCCACGAGCGTTCACTAGTTAGGCTGGTGCACCGTGAATTTCTCAAAACCAGTCAGTGCGTCAATAACCGCGACTGTAGAGGTGGTTTGTCATCGCTTGTCTTAAAATTGTTGCTGCATCGTAGGCTATGTTATATTTTTTTATTTGCAGGAGTGAAATGTTAATATTTAAGTTCATTTTCATTAAAATGTTATTGAAAGCAGCCTCCTTCATGTTACAATCCTTATTTCGGCTGCTTTCAGCCCGGCATATGCATTCATGGGCTCTGTACATTTCAATTAATTGCAACGTAGCTACTCGTGGCTCAGTCATTGAGCAAATGGCTATGCCTCTACTCATGACAACTAACTGCACATTGACCAGGGACAGAGTTGCAACTTACAAGGCTCTCGTGAGTCGCGCCTTACGATCCGATCAGAGCGAATAGGGAACTTTGTATAGACACACACACACACACACAAATATGAGCCTCAGAGATGAGCCTCGTAAACAAGTGTCGCGCCTCACGGCCAAAATGTCCTCTAATGTAAACGGCCCTTAACACTAAATAATCTAATCTAGCCTCCCGGATATGTGGTTGTGTGTGAGTTTAGCTTTGCGGATAGTGGACAACTTCATATATTAGGTTGTACAAGTTTCTTCACGTATGTAGTAAAGAAAAGCATCAATGTTTGCAACAAAATTGGTCATCAATATCGGTAAAATACTGTTGAACATCCCGTGTTGGGACTTTGTTTTACCACACGTTACACTTCACAGCTTCACTTCACTAACTGCATAAATTATAGTAGAAGTTGATTAGGTCAATGGCCCATAAAAAATGTAACAACGTTACTCTATATTAAATGAAAACAAATTTAAAATGTACACAACAATCTAACTCAATGATGCAACCCTTTATATCACCCAACCAAAATTTAACCACCAGTAAATTTTCATAACAACACAAAAAACCCTACACGAGAACAAAGCTAGTCACAAATTAGTGATGTGAGGGAGAATGCCTTCAAATTAGTGAGGAACCCCGGACACGTTGTTGCCAGAGGGAGAATTACGCTCTCGGTCGCATGCACTACAAAATTGTGTCGGGATGTGGCCTGCTTTTTTCCTAGTTTTCGCGTGCAAAGTAGATATAATGCTGCCGAACGTCATTGCTTGCATTGCTGTGATGTATTCATCCATGTAGGGATAAAAAATATTTCTACGTCAATGTAAAACAATTTTCTGCATTGTAAAGCATTGTTGCTATACATGCATGAAGTATTGAATGAATTGGTATTCTATTGTGGAATATTTCTAAACAATAATCTCGTCAAATTTTGCCGGCATAAGTTCGGGTTTGTGAATTCATCACTTAGACATTTTTTTTCTAACCAATTATGCTGTCATGGTCACCAAATCGTTGAGCAACTTTCCCCATTGCTGACCTCCCAATCTATAATTGACATCTTTACGATACGATTGCCTCAACATCCTTTACTAAGCCCCGTCATGGCTACAAAATTTTTCTGATTTATAAATAACTGGAGTGAATTACACTTTGAATCAAATCTAAACCGTAAGCAGATCGATTTGAAACTTTGTTATGTAAATGACAAATCAAATTAGTTTTGTCTTTAGTGTACCAGATAAGTCAATGAGTTTCGTTTGACTGTCTTTAAAAAATTCTTAATACGTAAATATTTAAAAACATATTGAAATTAGGTATAGAAATTGCACGGAATTACGAAATTAAAATCAATGCGTAACTATATTACACAGAACACAATTCTAAAAAATATTGCAACTTTATTGACGAGTGTATTTTTGAGAACAGTTCATAAGACTCCATTTCCCTAATTTCCGAGACTAAAGCGAGAACAACTTTATTTGAAGCATCGGAAAAGCGTCCACGTGAATTATATCTATAACCGGCAGGGAATGCTGCTCTCGCGCAGCCGCCAACCAGCATACGATTCACTGCTGTAGGGTACCTTAACTAACCTGTGTTTATGCTACCCCGTAATTAAACGAATATAATTTCTCGAACTTATGTGTTTTTATAAGTTCAAATACTAAGCAGTTTGGTGAGCAAATAATCCCATTCTACTAAAGATATGAGAACTATGTTGAAATACAGCAAGAGGTTTCCAAAATACTAAGTAAATGAGGAAACTCATTTAACGACAGCTTAGGTTGAAGACAAGACTAATAATAGTAATAAAAAACTTATTTAACGACAGCTCCGGTGATAAACTATTTAGCAGTCGCTTTGGCGTATTTGCCGAAGTCACAACACAACAAAACAAGTTTTTCAGGATATAAGAAAATTATTGTCACACTGTACGCGTCGTGATCCACGGACTGGTTTTTACACTTATTTCGGGGAAGTTTCATTGACGAGGTTGTGCATATAAGTGGAGGACTGTTGACAAGGTTGCAGCCTTTAGTAGCACAAGTGGCAGCCAGCATAGGCCAGCTAGTGACAGTAACCAAGACCACACCGCACCGTAAGTCTCACAATTTCAATACCAACCCTCGCATCACCACAGCAAAGAGGACTGGGAAATCGTTATTGCTGTGACCATCAAGACCTTCATTACAGAATATAGCCATAGCCACCTTGAATTCGGCTGTAATTGTCCTACTATCCCAATACCACCACATTCTTATACCGTCTGAATTTAGTAAGATCATCCACCACACCACGCATCCTCCGAACTCGTTGGGCAGGCGCCTTACCCTCGCCTAAATCCCCGAGGTATCAACACAGCGCGCCCGGCCATATAGTGCGTTCATCAACTGTATACTCCCAATAATAAAGAAATTATCCGATGAAGGGGTTGGTATTCAAGTTAAATTTCAGGAATTAAATTACACTATTCCACGAACAGTTGAATCACGGACACGTTGAAAGTGGAGCGCAATGCTTCCCTTGAACATTCCAAACTGTACATCTACGAATTACGGTCTCTTCTGTGTTCCGTATTTGCTTCTCTTGTTGATGTCTCTCGAAAGCATCATCGCCCGTTCAGCTATTTTCAATAAAATTGTTTATTTCAGCTGAAGCTCTCATTCCAATTTGTAGAGTAAGTTTTGCCTTGATTTACGGAAGGTATATTATTTGTGTTAGCTGCTTCCAGGCGCTTACCTCGTCCGAGTAGTAAAATTTACAAAAAAAATGATCACTTTTGTATGCTCAAGCACTTTATGCACCGGACCACCATCTTTAAGCAAGTGACAGACACCCTCTCTCTTAGGATTCTTCCTCTTGCTTGCTGGAGAGCAGGGCAAACTTCAATGATAAGCTTTACTGTAAGAACTGCACCTTCACACCATCCGCATACAGGTCGCTGGCCAAGGGCATCTGAGATCTGCAAGTAGCTGCGGGTCAGGGCAGTATTTTTCACTCGAAGTCTGTTCATCACAACCCCCTTGACGATTGTACTTGCGTTAGTTAACCTTCTACCTACCATGGTTGCTCTTCATCTCCTTAACATCAGTTTGGTCCCGCTGCCACTCATCATTCCATAGTTCAAATATTCTCCTTCTTATCAACGAATACCAACCCTTGTAAGCAACAAGGGCAAATTCAATTAGTCGCGTAGCCATTTTGCTGTTTGGTCCACACTTATATTCCAGCCGATGCCTACAAGGGCTGGCACCCAGCTAATGGTGATTTATTCCCTTCTTGAATCATTTGATACGAATCCGACATCATCCTATTGAGCAGTTGGCTGTCTTCAGCATTGTTGCTGCATACACATGAAAGCAAGATAGGTTTATCAGCCGATGCTCACCTTGAATTGTTCAGCAATTTGCTGGTTTCTAATTTTCCAATCTGAAAGAGCAGCCTTTTCATAAAAGATTGGTCTGTTAAGGTTGTAGTTTCTTCAATTTTAGCTACGATTAAAATAAAATTCAGGAGATCTTGTTTCATGCCAACTTTTTCCCAAAACGTGATATATGTTATTAGTGGAAAATCAGTAAAATTAACAGAATACAACAAAAAAGGAGAAATAAAAAGCGACAATACTCGAACTCGCACGTTTATAACACGTCGGAGCTCTGTTGGGCTCAGTGCGCGCTGAGCTGCCGTGGGAGGAGCAGATTAGTCGGCAAGCTCCGCCAGCATCTGTTCCACTGACAGATCGTCTTGACACTGCAAGAGAAAATGTAAAAACAAATTATAACTTTGCTAACATGCGGTTATTGAAAATGCTTAATTTTCTAACACCATGATGATATTGCGGCGTTTAAATGAACTAAAAAACTAATTGCCTGATTTTTAATTCTATTTAATAATGATTTTTTTCCTATGACACTACATTGCAGAAAAAAATAACACATGGTAAAGTTTCTTCGAACGTTTAGCAGGACATACGGTTAAAAGCACACGCTGGAGTCTTGTATTTTTACACCCGAGAAGTGAATATCTATGAAATATTCTGAGAATTAACTCACTCCCCAAGAATATCTGCGTTGAGCAACTGTTCACCAAAAATCCCTTCTGTCATTGGGATGCATTCACTCCTATAAATCACTAACAAATTCAGCTAAACCCAGTGCTCAACTCGATAGGTCGCAATGAGGCACTAGTGTAAGGCAGTGCTCACTATTCCTGGTCACCCAGTGCGCAGTCTTCTCTCAAAATACTTCCCCTTTGCCCTTTATGATACCCTGCCTTTTCCTCTCCCATTTGCCGGATGTGCACTTTGTGAATTCAACAACCTAGGTATAAATCTTCAAAATAATCCAATGCCTACTATCCCCATGTCTGCTCGATATCTCCCTCCAAGAATTGCTGCTCATTCTTCCTTATCCTCCTTTCCTAAATCTGCTCTGACTGATTCTCACTGGCAGCAGGCCTTCAAGGACTTGACTACAAGCTCATACCCCAACAGAATCCAAGTATTTACAGATGGTTCCACTAATGGCAACTGCACTGCCTGTGGGGTCTATTCCTCTGAGTTTAGCATCAAAGCCAAACTCCCCTCACATTCTACAATTTATACTGCAGAACTCTTTGCTTTATATTTAGCCTGCAAGTTCTTATCAGTGGTTCCTGGCAACTTCATTATCTTTTCGGATTCCCTTGGTTGCATTTCAGCATTAAACTCGATTAACCCTCCTACTCATTACCTTATCACCTGGATAGCCAACATTATTTCCTCCCTCAGCAGAGACAAAATTATAATAGAGTGGCTTCCCAGTCATGTCGGTATTAAAGGCAATAAAGCAGCAGACAAACTTGCGCGTGAGTCATTAAGTCTGGCTAACAATATAAATCTTTATCCTAGCAAACTTGAGCTGAAAACTAAATTCAAAATGCACTATGACTAACTTTGGCAGAGAAACTGGACATCACAACCTCCTTACATCACCCATCTTAAGCCACACTTAGGTTCATCAATCCCCACAAATCTTTCTCGCTACAACCAAGTTATCTTCACACGTCTCCGACTGCAGACATGCAACCTAAAGCCCGTGTCACACCTTGCATTATGTCAATGCTACTTGTGACTGTATTGGTGTCGCAGAACAACCGCTGCGGCTTAACGAGCTTTTGGATGAGCGCGTGACAACGCGCGGCAGTCAGTTGCATTGAAGCTTTGAGAGGAGAAGGACGTCAGACGACGATGTGCTCTGCAAAGCAGCTGCGCTCGGATGTGCGCACATTGCAACAGTGAGCGCTTTAGCGAGACAACCGTGCTCAATGCCTGCTTGGCTCGCACTGGCTCTGCTGTGCGGTGTCGTCTTGCTACATGAATCAAGGTGGCTGGACTTTTGCTCATATGGGGTGATATGGCTGCCCGAGCGGTGAGAGAGCTCTGGGCAACTCGTCGGTGCGGCATGGAGCACTCGAAGTTGCAAGGTGTGGCACGGGCTTAACGCATGCCCACTTCAGCAAACAGACTCCTCGCCCATTTTGCACTTTCTGCAAGAGCAACATTACGCTGGAACACATCTTCATATTGCGCCCAACACACGAACCATATCGTGCTCCACTTCGAGCAGCATGCCTCTCCAAATCTCAGCCGTACTGTCTTTCTTCGCTCCTCTCCCCGATGCTGGCACCTGACCTTGTGCTGAAGTTCCTCGAAGACACGCAGCTGCTCAATCAAATCTGAAGAGTCAACAAGCGGAGTGAGGGCGCTAATACCCATCGATGGAGATGCGCCGCATCCTAACAAAGTAACAAAGTAAGTACCATACAGTCACAAGCAAGCGAAGTGAAGGGAACATTCAACAGGTTTTCTGCAAAGGAGTCACTGAGGGGATTTTCATAATGTTGCTGACAAACCTGCAGTCACTAACCTAAGGAGATATAAGTGTGACTTTGGAGGAGATATAAGTGTTTTTTGGAGGAGATTTTTTTTTTTAGATTTTTGGAGGAGATATAAGTATGACTTTGAAAACTAGTTAACTTCTATATATATATATTGCAGTGAGATAAATCTTTCATTTTGATTGCTGAATTTGATGAGAATAATTTCTGTCAGTAAACCCAAGCAACTTGAAATTAGTTATTCTCAAATAATGTGAGATCATCATCAATAATTGTTAATTTGTATTCAGTGAAGCCTGATAACCATTTGTTGCCAACAATTGGTTCAATGAGGTAGGTAGGTACTTGATTTAAATGTGAATATGATGATCTCAATTTGATCAAATTTTGATCAAATGTAAGTTGTGGGCACAAAAAAGTAAAAGATATCTTTTAATTTTGTTAGCAAATTTTTCGAGGAACTTTCTTTTTTCATGTAAGTTGGTGTGCAGTGCACATCTTTATACATTGACTTGGGGTAACAAAATTTCTATATCAGAATGACGGAGCATAGAGATAAAAGCTTCCATACTGGGAATCAACTCGCACATTCGTCATATTCTGCGGTGCAAAATCATACCAAAAAAGCAATGTCCTTATATCTCCAAAAGTTCCAAAATTTTAGTCTGTGCATTGACATTTTAGAGTCCATGCATACTTTCAAATAAAACCCTTATCTGATCAATATGGACCGTTCAAACCCTTTTCAAATTGTGAATGGGTAGAAACCTCTCCATCAGCAGCTCAATTTAATTTCCTACTTATATATTACATGTATTTTTTGTTCGTATGTTTTTTTCCTTGACACACTTGTATTTTTGTGATTCCATGATATATTTTTAGTACCTACTATTCATTGTACTTTGATCTTTTATTTCAAACATACAGTTTTCTAACATATGATGGAGCGGGACTGGAAACATTATCTCAGGTAAGATGATTAATTTTCTCAAAATTTTATTTTTTATATCTCTGATGTTACGACTAATGCGAATCACTGACATGTTCAGATATATTTATACAAATACATGTAACATTTCTTGTCAGTATGTGCTCAGAGCACTTAGGGAGCATAACAGTTGCACATTTTTCATTGCCTCACCTATAGAAATGATTTCAAAATTGGGAGGTTGTTAAAATTAATGCATCTGTTAGGTGTCAGCATCAATAGGATCATGGTTGAGAAAATTGGCAAGGTTGTGAATCTTGTATCACAGATACAGCCATCAAATGGTGATTGCTTGGTCATGGTAAATTAGGGAGTAAAGCTGTTGTGTAAAACTGTCAACCAGAAAATATTTATTGTTTCCAAACATAAAATTTCATTATTTTTTTTACTGCTGTATCCATTAACTTGCACTTGGACTCAGCCTTTCCAAGAAAAATTTTCAAAGCCAATTCTCTATGTACATAATGCGAACTGAATTAGTTTACTTCTGTAATGGCCATTCTGTTTCTCTGGTCAGAACTTTGTTTAATAAATTGTAAAAAAAATCATTTGAAAAATTCATCTTGAACACATTTCCTGCAAATTGACCCACCGGTGGTCACTTGGGGGATTTTCATAGTGCTGCAGATCCACCTGCAGTCACTTACTCATTTTTATTAATACGTAATCAAAGCTTAATGAAGGCCCAATCCAGTTTATGTTTGCTGTTTTCAAAGTTGATTACCCCAATTGACTTTAAATTTGAATTGAATATTGAACTTCAGTTTGACTCAAAGCAGTTAATGTGTTAAGTACTTCTTCAAAGTACTGGATAAAAACAGCTCAGGATGAAAATATTTATTATAAGCTTCCAATATTTAAGACTACTACTTTCATTTCCCTTATTCTTCAATATCATAAATCAATATATCAACTGACTTTGACTTGCCCAAATTTTCTTGAAAAAATATCCCATTTCATGATGATTGTTATTCATAATGAGTTGGTTAAAAAAATTTTTTTCTTCTTAAAGTGGCTGGCATAGATATAGTAAAAAACTACCAATGAACACATTAACTGCAACGGGTTAAATTTTAGTTCAACATTCAACTCAAATTTATGGTTGATTATGTATATAATATGGAAATTAGTAAATATCAACTAGATCATGCTTCCATTTAGCCTTTATTGATTATTCATGAAAAGTGGGTTTGTGACTACTGGTTGGTCAGCAGCAACATGGCAATACCTCAGTGACACCTGGTGGGTTTGTTGGCAGGATATGTGTTGACAATCAATTAAATTTTGTAAAAATGCTCTGGTCTGTCAAGTAGATTGCTAAATTTTATTTGCAGCATTCACTTCATACCCAGAATTAGAATAAAGCATGCAGAAGATCATTCTTTACAAGTTCATGGGAACCCTCACTTCCAATTGAGAAAAACTTCATAGCTTCTATTCATAGCATTTAGGCTGTTTTTTTATGTTTAATGCCTAGTCACAAAATTGACATGGAAAAATTTACTTTCTCTAGCTTGATGGTGGTATAATATGCTTACACAAATATAGTTTCATATAGTAGTACAATCCAATGTAACCCAAAATATTTTATAAGTTTGTAATCCACCCAAAACCTGGATTTACATTGAGAATATTTAATTGCATACTGCAAATGCATACTACAATGCAAGTGAACTGCAAGACTGAAGCATGCACAGCAAAATTGGTGCTTAGCATGTCACCACCAAAGTTCATTGCAGTTCATTTCTTTCTGAAGAGTTGTTTATTTGGCTTAAACTTGCTCTAAAAGCTTTTATTCCATATTTGGAAGAATGGAGTTTGTGTTATCCTGGTCACTGAACAGGTAGCAACAACTTGCAGTTAAAATAATATTTATTTTCAGTGAAAATGTTTTACTTCTGTTGAACCCCTCACGGGGATACAACTATTGTATCTATGGGAATTAGCGCTCCCAGGGGAAAAATGTGAGGGCCCGAGCTGAGAGTTAGGTAGGCCTTATTTTTGTTGAAATAAAATGTTTTTTGTTATGTTAAGGACCACCTTTTTTTTGGTTAACTACTGTCCTGTTTTTCAGCACCTCTGACTTTCTTCTTCAACTTTTATCTTATTTCATGAACTTCTTTATTATCTTACTGTTTCTATGCCCTTTCTGCATAGATTCCTCATTTTATTATCTCCATACTAAATGGTGCCTTCCTCCTTCCTCTCTTCGATCCGCCCTATTTATGCAGCGGTTAGGGAGGCTTAAACTAACCTATAATCTAATCTTTACTTCTGTTGAAATAATTCATGAGCAAAATAGGAAGTGTTATGAACAATTGAGGTTGAAGTACAACAAATGCAAATTTGAACAGTTTTTTTTTCTAATCCAGCTTCATGGGATTGCTGATCACTTCATCATTGAATGTAGGTTGAAATGATATGCAATGCTTAATTCCACTCATGTTCTCTCTTTAAACCAAGAAGGAAAGTTAGTTAGAAAATAATTTCCAGACTTGTTTTTCCATAAGAGCTTTTTAACTTATTTTGGATATTTTTTAGATTAAATTCACGGTTTCAATTAGTATTTGAAGTATTTGAATACAGTCGACAAAAACTCCTTGAACTCCTACTTATAGTTCAAATTTTTATTGTGTTAGGACATGATGAAGTTGCCTAATATTTTTTCCTGGAAGTAATTAAAGAAAGGGAATCAGAAAGGCACAAATGGATGTAGCTGTAGAGTTCTAAAGTTTGGATACACAAATGTGCATGGATTGAATGTTTTAAAATTAGAGGATCTTGTATATGAACTTGAAAAAACTGCAGCTGAAGAAACCTGGATAGGGATATAAGCAAGTTAAATGTTCTAGGTAAATTAGTATCAAATTATGGGTAAAGGACATGTCAAATTGTGGAAGAAAGTTAAGTTATTGAAGTGAAGCTGATTGTGATCAATAATTTAAAATTGAGATTAGTTGAGATCTGTGTTGGGAATGAATATGAAAATGTGTAACACAACAGCTGTAGAGTACCTGGCATTTGAAAAGAAAGTAAACTACTTTGTATGCTCGGTTTAAAAGGGTATGGAAGAGTATAACTGGCATACAGTGATTATATTAAGTGTTATGACTGTCCATTTTTGTATCCATGATGAGAATGTAATTGCTAAAAGGATAGTATAAATTTATTTTTGTTGAGGAAATGAACTTGCAAATCTGAATGTTACACAAGAGAATGGTTTGCATTTATGACAGTGAAGAATGGAATGCAGCTGTTGGTTATGTCTGGTGAATTCTGGAGAGAAAAAAATATTGCTTGGAAATGATTGTGGATGGAGGTTATGCCTTGACATAGTTACAGATCACCAGATGATTGTTATTTAATAACAGTGGAATATGGGTGTAGAAAACATCAGTAGAAGTAAGATTTAAGTGTAGAAAACAATATGAAAAAGGCATATAAAACTACTTGGGAAAATATAGGAGTGAGCTGAGTTACTTGAATCTAAGAGAAATGTAAATGTGGAAATGTGATCGATTAGAACGAGACAGCAACTACCTAATATGATGTTGCAGAACATTTAATTGGAATAATAGAGTGCATTGGAAGTACCGTAAAATATGTACAGAGTGTTACCCCTCAGGGGGATTATTATATTATTATGTAAGAAAGTTTTAGCCTCCCTTAATTGCACTACAAAGATGTTCTAAGAGAGGAAGGAGGAAGGCACCATTTAGTATGGAGTTGAGGGAACGCGGAATCTATGCAAAAGGTGCACAGAAACAGGAAGCTAAGAAAGAAGTTCATGAAACAAGAAAAAGTTGAAGAAGAAAGTAGTAGGTGCTGAAAAACAGGACAGCAATGAACCGAAAAAAGATGGTCCGTAACAAAACAAAAACCAATTCTATTTCAACAAAAGGAAGCCTACCTAACCTTTAGCTCGGGCCCTCACATAGTCCCCCTAGGAGTGCTAATTCCCACAGATACAATACCTGTATCCCCCTGAGGGGCCCTCAGGGGGATACAACTGTTGTATCAATGGGAATATGGGATACAACTGTTGTATCAATGGGAATTAGCGCTCCCAGGGGGACAATGTGAGGGCCCGAGTTAGAGGATAGGTAGGCTTTCTTTTTGTTAAAATAACATAGGTTTTTGTTTTGTTTCGAACCAACTGTTTTTAGGTTCACTGCTGTTCTGTTTTTCAACACCTACTACTTTCTTCTACAACTTTTATCTTGTTTTCATGAACTTCTTTCTCATCTTACTGTTTCCATGCTTTTTCTGCATAGATTCCACATTCCCTTAACTCCATACTAAATGGTGGCTTCTTCCTTCCTCTCTTTGGATTTCATTTGTTGAGAATAGGGAAGCTTAAACTAATTAATAATCTAATTTAATCAAATCTGTACAGTTGTTACAGCAAGATCCAACATTTGAGACCAAAATGATGTTTTTTTACTACCCATTTCCAGGATGGAATATGAGCGCAGAGCAGCAGTAGTAGCTTCTTTCCGTGTTGGGAAGAAGCCTGCGGAAGTGATGGCCTGGTTTGGGTTTGAGAACACCATGATAATCAACATTTGGAGGGAGTGGATGGCTTGTGAGGACAAGGATGAGTTTTCTGTTGGACGAAAGGCCAAGAATGTTCATTCTTCGACTGTTAGGACCAACAAGTTCATCACTGACGTCAAGGCAACAGCCAACAATGAAGGAAGCCAGAGCTGTGCCATGATTGTCGATGACATAGGCTGTCACAAGCCGACCATATGCCGAACAATCAAGAAGAACGTTGGTTACTCCTCTCATCACAAGCTCATCACGAGTGCCTCCAAGGAGTCGAGAAAGGTCAAGGCAGTGGATTTGCTGAACGAGCTCAAGCACAGGTCTACCGGGATGCTTTGGTACTGGTTTTACTGTGTATTTAATTTTTGTTGTCAGTATCTATTTAGGTTTATTTGTGTCAAGTTTTAAATGTGGCTACAACATCCTGTAATTTACAAGCATTGAAAAAACAACTAAAAAGGTGGTAAAAAACATAAAATATATAAAATGCTCGAATGACGTTCAATTAAGAGGTTGAATAATTAAGTTCAAATGATCAGCACGATAAACATTTATCAACTAAGAAATCAACTCCATGACAATCATTTTTCATTTGCCAATGATTTCCAATTAATCCCCTTGATTTCCCATTTCTCCTTAGTATGCAATTTTTTCATTTGCATCTTCACACACTCACCACAGGTAAAAATCCTATGATCCACTACTATGGACTTGGCAAATGTCTAGAAAGTGTGTGGTAAGCACAACGCAATAACATGGTTAGGAGAGAACCCTTTTGAGTATGGTACTCACCATCACTAATTGAATAAAAAAATACTTAGATTATGCCATGTCTGAAAAAATGAAAGTATGAACTTCATTTGATTGCTGATAGATATTCATTCTTTTAATTGACTGATTTTTGTCCTTAAAATTTTTTAATGAGGTGGTGTAAATTGAATCCTAATAATTGCATGGTTTTCACGGCTGTAGATCTAAAACTTGGGAACATTCTTGAGCTAAACACGTTCAAAATATCCTATCTATTGCGCAAGAGAATGTAAACCTTGTCAGTTCATAGAGTATGTTTTTATTGTTTCCTCATTGACTTGATTGGCTTTTGAAATTATTCGTGAAATATCAATTTATTGTTTTGTTATGAATTCCTATGGGAGTAATAGGAAAAGTCTTTCATATAAAAATATTTTTTGAGTCTATACTAAGACATTACCTGCTCATTGTGTTCAGGGAAAAATTAAGATAGTAATTCTCAATAGCAACTTCATCTAAATAGCTGAAACATTGGTGCTCAATAAAAAATGTCTTACATTTGAAGTACATTTCTACTTCATGTTGAGATGTAATTTCTCAATAACTCGAGACCTCAATGCTGATGCTTAGTAGCACCGTGTGCAGTGAGTCTTCATCTTCAAGCATGGAGAGTGCAGAAGTTGTGGTGCACAAGCTGACAGATGCTGAAGTGAAGAGGCTGTGTTGCAGCCATGACTCCATCAAGCAGGAAGCTACAGCAGAGGACATGGTGCATGGTGAGTCTTGTTTCTGGTCTGTTTGTGGAACAAAAGTTCTTTAGTTTAGTGAATATCCTCTGCAAGAAATGAAAATTTTCGTTTTTTAGAAAACTTAGTCATCCATTAACTTGAAAGGCAATTTAAAACATTTTGCATGTTTCCACGGCTGGTTTTGATGGGCAGTTTGTAGCAAAACTAGGAAATCAACTTAACTGCTCGCGTACGTTTTCCTTCTTTCTAATAAATATGAAAAATGCACTCATACGATAACATTTCACCTTGTATGAAAAAATGTTATTTATTTAAAGAAAGATCAATAAACAAATGAAATCTCATTCAACCAACTCTTTGCTTGTTTTCAATCATTTCAATTTCTTGATTACATCATAGACCCATTACAAGCAGCGGAACTAAATATAGTTTGTCCTAAATGCAAATGAATGCGCCTGAAGCGAGAGCAAGTGGGCGAGGCTTGCGCCTCTCTTCACTGCTCACGCGCGCACTCAATGATAGTGCCAACACATCTTAACCCTTTAACGTCCACATTTTGTACTCATGTTACCGTTATCACAATCACCATCATTAAACTGGCACCAGCATCAGATCTTCGTTGATTTCAGGATGAGGAAGGAACTGCCACTCGACAGTGCAGTCCAAAAAACACTTCAGGGAACTAATTTTACGAGAAATACAATGTATTGAGGCTATTTTTGAAGAAGGACCGTACAGCCCACTTGGGCGTTAAAGGGTTAAGGGTGGTATATGAAGTTCTGAACTGAAAGTTCAGTAGGCCACATTATTTTGGAGGGGAATAATTTTTTGTATTTTTATGGACTATCTTTGGTCAGTTAAGTGCTGTAATTTTTCACCAATTACCGCTAATAAATTGAACTTCTATCATATTTCATAAACTGCTTTCAATACTGTTGCTTCTATGGGCAGGGTGATTCTTCATTCCCTTTCTTGGATAATAAATGTTGCCTTCCACCTTCCTTTCCTTGTTGTGATTAGATAAGGTACTCCATCTCATGATTTAACACTTTGACTGTAGCAGGTGTTACTGAATTTTAATATTCGATTGAAATTCAAAGCCAATTGTAGTAAGCAATGCTGAAGATACTAAACATTAACTGGATCATATTTTATTATTAAGTATTTTTGAAAATTGAGTTTATGACTACTGGTTGGTCAGCAGCAAAATGAAAACTCACTCAGTGACCAAATATGGCTCACGTTGCAGTCAAAGTGTTAATCTACTCACTACTAAGAACAATTTCATTTTAAATTTGGTTGTGTAATCAAGAAACTATTAAATGGCTGATACGTTCAAAATATTTAATTAATTTTTATGTTTGGGCCAAAGACTGACTCACTGCTAAAATATTGCCCAAGCAAAAATAAGTTTGAAATCCTTGTTTAGGATGTAGAAATAAAGTCCAGTGGCTTTAAAGATGTCTCTCTTCAGTGCACCTTGGGACTAACTACTGTTTGGAGACCTATAGAATTTTTTTCGCTTCAGTTTGGGCAGTATGCTGAGAGTATCTGCTCTCTTTGGGCAGACGTTCTCTGTTGCAACAATAAATACTCACCAAAAAATCAGCAACAGTTGTTTGCAGGAAATTATTGGGTGTTCAGACTTGTACTTATGTTGCTTATATGCACATCGCATATCTCGCTTCCTCTGAGATGAGGCCTGGATGCCCATCTCCTACTTTTTATGTGGCTTTGTTTTCGATTCACGAGTCTCATTTGTTGGTAAACTTGTAGCATCCATGTTGGTATATATTTTCACTGATGTTGCAAGCTGTGTTAGCAAGACACTGCAGCTTTCAACTTTTGTGTAGGAATTTGAACCTTAGCGTTGCAGTTTCTGCGAGTTTTCACCTAGCAGAAATGAATAAAAGAACACCTTGAACTAATAATTAGATTGAAAGCAAGAGTTCTGCATTGAAAATTTTTTTGCTCATGATGGGGCATTTTTTCTTTGAAGTTCTATTACCTTTTCTTCTCGTCAATAGCAGCATTCAATGATGAAATGGTGAATAAATTCAATTTAAATAACTCTGGTTAAGAGTTCAGGTGTTACCTATTTATGATATATTCGAGTTGTATCAATAATGGAAACATATATCTGAGCTCCCTGTAATTTTTCTGCATTCGATTTTTTGTAGTTAACATACCCAATTGTGAAAATCCTTCAATAACAATGGTCAAGGATGTAGACCCTGATGATGAGCTGGAGGACATCACAGTGAAGGTGGAGCCAATTGGCTGGCGTCAGGAACCTCAGGTGCGTCAGTGGGTTGCCTGCTCGTCTCTGGAATGCTTTAATTCAAATTCATTTGATCTTCATATTGTTGTCGTTCATATCATGAATTTTTTTTTCTGCTCCAATGTATTTCTATTTTCTTTTTATGTCCAGTTGTGTGTGTTTTATTGTTGCTACTGCAATTTTTTGTTGCCCCATTAATGTTCACCATTAAAATTGATAAAATCCTTGAGTGAATTTGGTCTTAATTAATTTTATACCAACTGAAAAAGAATATAAAAAGTGGATGTTTCCCTTTTCAGCTTTGTTCCCGACCTAAAATTTCAATTTATATTTTGAATAAGTTTTTAGCAATGTAGAGAGAAAAATTGAAGGAAAATAACATCTGAAAAGAAAATGTCCCACTACAGTTAATTTCGTCTGCTGTAGTGGCACTTTCTAATGTAGGAGCTCACGAGAAGGAAGTGTTGATAGATCAATCCCTGGACCTGGCCTTGGTGAACCTTTGAGCTTTAGTGAAACACAGTGGCTCCCTGATAGGCCTTATGTGTTTGAACCAATATTTTGCTACTGAATATTGATTCTCCTCTCTTTTTATTTACAAATTTTTTTTTATCCGAATTCTTACCGGAATTATTCTTGCATAAATGTCATGAAAGAATGTAGAGGTAAAAATAACCCACAATTTTTGACTTTAATGGGTTACAGTGAAGAAAAAATTAATTTTTTGTTTGTGTGATTAAGTTATTTGTTGGTGAGGATACAAGTTTCTTGAGCTGTTGCTAGTTATTTCAACTGTTTCCATTTACGAAGCTCTAATGTTGTGTTGTGTTGTTTGTCATATGAAATGGTCTTCTTTATTCTGGATTTCTGGTTCAGAAGAATTATTCCCCGTCAAACACTTATTGTTTGACATTTGACGATGTAGTTGTGAGATTATGAAAAGATCATGTACAAAATGATATTTTCTTTATTGAGTCCTCCTCAGGGAATAACATAACAGCACCTTGGGAATTAGCATTCTCAGGATAAAAATGAAAGACCCTAAGCTGAAGTTTTAGGCCCGTTTAGTTCATTTATTTTGCCCTGTGTGCTTCACATTCTGGGCGTACATATTATTTTTGTTGTCAGCTTTTATTCTGCTTCATTTAATGTCTTTATATTTTACTGTTCCGATGTGCGGGCGCGTGGACACATCTTATTCATGGCTTCTTTTTCCTTCCTCTTTCCAGATTGCTTTTGTTGCGGTTAAGAATGCTTGAAATATCTTGCAATCTAATTTTATATATAGTAAAGCTGAAAAGCATTCAGTTGTCATTTTATGTAAATGTTTTTTGAGAAACTACAATTCATATACATTTGTCCTGAATTTCATTTTTTACTGGTGAATTGCTGCATTATGTTGCTGAATCTTGAGTGGAAAGAAAATCTTTGTCAAAAATGTGGTTGTGCGTGATTTGCGCTTGGGTAACTGAGGGACTACCCATGATCTTCATGCGAGAATAATTGATCAGCATAGAGATATTGTCCTCTAAAAGTACTGCACTCAACTACTTGAGAACATGCTGTCCTATGGCCTGTTACTTAATACTGTTTAACTAATGCTGTGAGGCAGAATATTTTTTAGAAGGTAAATTTTATCTCACGTTTGTATATCAGCATTAAGTGCATCGAGTTGAAAGGGTAGGTTATAATTTTTAAAAGCATCTTATGGTTATGGCCAGTCCGGGGATATAAACGTAGAAATTGTAAAGCATGAAGCGTTTTAGTTTCCAGTGGTCCACTCAAAGGGGGAGGAGAAGGGAAGACTGATCCCTTAATTTATAAACAACATTTTCTTCTTGTGCAGTAGAATTTTGAGTTTTAGAATCTTGTTCATTTTGAGATTAAACCTTAATATCAGTCAATTTACTCCATACTAGATGGTGCCTTCCTCTCTTTGGATTGCATTTGTTGCTGCGGGTAGAGAGACTAAAACTAACGACTAATCAAATCTGATCCTATCTCAATTTCGTTTGGTCTTGATAGCTTTGATTAGTTGCACCGCGTTCGCAAAATAAACTCCCCGGGTTACAAAAGCAGTGCATCAGGGTGTGGTAGTAATACTATGTTATAGAGAAATGATATCCATCGCGATTAATTCGAATTTTCCCTGCTCGAAAGACCATGGATGATTTGGACCGAGACATTCACAACCTGCAGATGCTTCTACAAGCCAAGCTTCAAGAACGATCTCTGAAAAAAGTTTGATTCTGGTTTTATAAGTTCACAATTTTTAAATCTAAAACAAAACATGCCATCATCGAAGTTTATCAAAAAGACTTTTTAGAA
Organism: Morinoia aosen; assembly: GCA_030386875.1. Classification (NCBI taxonomy): domain Eukaryota; kingdom Metazoa; phylum Arthropoda; class Malacostraca; order Amphipoda; family Talitridae; genus Morinoia; species Morinoia aosen. The sequence goes on from CM059580.1 coordinate 40,536,201, forward strand.
CTTGAAGCCCCATGTTAATCACTAGAGACCGGACGTTTAAGCGCTATCAAATATGACGAAATAGCTCGAAAAAATAGCATTTATAGCACTAAAGAATAAGCGCTAATAAAGCAGTTTCATGACTTTATTGATAAATGCTTATAGCATAATATGACAAATCAGACCAAAAGACACAAAAAGCATTTATTAAACAAGAACAATATAACACAATACAGTGAACGAACAATCGCAAGAAAGAACGAACACACACTACCATGTGTTTCTTACAGCTATTCAGAAGTTCTATTACAATGAATTATTAGCAACATTTTCAAATTTTCAAATGTTAAGTTGTGCCTTCTATCAGAGAGTATATATTTGAAAACAAAAAATGTTCTTTCAACTTCTGTTGAGACAGGAGCATATTTGAAAGCTGTAATTTGTTGAGGGTGCATGGCTATCGAAACTTCCCATGGTTTTCCTTTGAAAATGTCAGGTATTTTAACAAGAGTGTCTAAATTTGGATTGCCATTCACAACCATTTCACATTTCGCTCGTACACCATCACCCTTTGTTCCTGAAAGGGATGAAAGTTCTTGTATTACATTTTCAAATAATGAAATAGAATCTACGATGGGCTTGTTGCGTGCTTCTAGTGAGGTGATTGCTTTCGGTAGATTTCTGAAATGAGTCGCAATATATGCTAAGTCTGTTTTAACCAAGTCTTTTCCAAGTAATTCTTTAACTATTCTTATTGCTGATGAATCTTCACAGCTTAAACTGTTCATTAGAACAAGAACGTCAAAATTGCCAGAATAATAAAATACGGCGGACAACCAAGTTCCCCATCGCGTTACTACTGGTAGTGGTGGCAATGGAAGGTTAAGAGAAACACTTTTAAGTTTTTGAATTCTGGAGGGAGCTTTGAGGAATGTCTTTTTACCATTGGAAACTAGTTTGACAATTTCTGGAAAAATTTCCCTAACGTACTCGGCTACTCGGTGAAGTGCGTGAGCTAGGCACGTGACATGGAGCATGTGAGGGTAAATCACCTGCAGCGCAGTAGCTGCTTTCTTCATGTATGTTGCTGCATCTGTAAGCCGCAGCATTACTTTATCAAATATAATATCATCCGGCCATAGTACTAAAAGAGCTGTAGAAAACACTTTGGCTATCGAAGAGCTATTTGCTCTTTCAACTTGTTCTGATGTAAGTAAGTGGATGTTGGATTCTTTGTCAGCATTTAGTGAACCCACAACAACGTTCACAACAAACCTGCCTTTTGCATCAGAGGTTTCGTCGATTGATAGCCAGATGTAGTTTTAACCAATATTTTTTTCTAATTTGCTCTATTGTTGCACTGTGAGATTTTCCAATATAATTTTTACGCAGCGCTGATTCGTCTGGGACACTTCTTTTAGTATGCGAATTTAAGAAGCTTCTCATAGAGGGACTTTGAAGTTTCCATAATGGGATTCTGGAGTCCACAAAAGCGTTGCAAAGTCTTTGCAAAATTGCGTCGAAGAACAGTATGGATTTATTAAGTTTGATGTTGATGGGGTGGACGAAGGTTGTTCAGATAGATTGTCAACAGTTGATGCTTCTTCTATTTCTGATGCATTCACAGTAGCCGTAGTTCTTTGTCGTTCTTTATTTCTTCTATGTTTAGCTGAATTTACATGTTGTTATACATTAAACTTTTTTAAAAAATTGACATCGCATGGGCAAAGCAGGCAAAACAGGTTTGTTCCATTTTGTGAGAAATCAGTGCTGCCAAAAGTCATCACTAAATTTCGGAGTTTTACATCTGTTGACACAGGAACCTTCGGCATATTTCACCTAATGTCACTTAGGTGCCAATCTATCATACAAAAGTAAACAAACTCATTTAAGTGAGAATGAACTATGGTCATTACCAAGTTTACTTCATTCCGCAATTTTCACAATTTTGTTGCCTTATTTGTATAAAAAGAACCATTTTAAGACATTTGTCATGAATAACAATTTGCTCGCAAATGCTTAGTTTCCGAGATGTTCAACTTTGAAGTTTAAATTACATCCTGTATAATAGTGATGAACCGGACACATTAAAACGATTCATATTATAGAAATAAGGCAATAAAATTGTAAAAATTGCGGAATGAAGTAAACTTAATATTGACCAGAAATTTACAACATAAAATGGGATATGAAAAAAGGGACAGCAGTAGGCACGAAACCCAAAGTTACAAGCACAATAATGGATCAGCTACTCCGTACAGGGACAACAAGAAACTTTAAGCTGCATACGTACATAATGCCTGTGTGAAGGGACATACGCACTCAGTACGGACCCATTCACAGATCGAGATCAAGTGCACGACTGCCGTAATAAGCTATATATCATCACACACCCAACTGTAGGAATAACATTATTTCTAGGTATTAGGTGTGGGAAACCTACAATTTAACTACTGCAGATAATATGTCATGTGGAGAGAGGCAGACACAGAGAAAGCGAGAGAGCAAAAGAGGGAGAGATGATAAGAAAACTTTAAGTTGTAACTTAATATTTTAATCCAAGTATAATTTGTAAGTTAAATATACGTCTCTCTCTCTCTCTCTCTGATTGGCACACGGTGTACTTTCCTTTATTAACACAGAAAAGGGAAAAACCCTAATAAATATAAACAAAAAAAAAGATGCAATTTCAATAGTAACACAGACATACACACAGTGTAGAACTTTCTAGCATCACTTGCCTGCATGGCATGCAAATTACCCAAGAGGTGTACAAAAAACCCTAAGAGGCGCTTGCCGTCATACTTGCTTTTACATGCATTTATAGAAATATTAGCAAATGTATAACGCTATCAATTGCTATGTAAGCATTTATATGAAAAATAGCATTTAGAAGCAAAATAGGCATTTTCAAGCCGATATAGCATTTTTAAGCAAAATAAGCATTTATAGCATTTTGCTTGAAAATCCGGTCTCTATTAATCACTGTTTACCATAGTCGGTGTACCAAAACTGTGAAGAATTGTGACGTTGTTACATGTGACGTATAAACTCTCGTATTAAGCATTGGAATAGTGTTATGTATACACTATTGAAAACTTGCTGACCTTGCAGATTGGTTATTCAAATTCGAAATTTTTAATAATTTGATTTCTCACGTATCTTTTACACATAAAAAGTAAAAACATAAGAGCTATCCATAAGCCACTTCTATATGAAATAAAATTAGTGTGCAATACATGCAGAAATAACTCTGGCAGTGACCACACTTTAACTATTTACAGCAGTCAGTATTATGCTCCTTGTATTAATTTTCGAAAGTCCTCTTATATGGTGAGTTTTGGGGAATATTTCATTGTCAACATTGTACAGCAAAATATTCAGTATTTAGAGGATAATATTTTTGTGGCATGAGTAATGAAGTTGTACTTCTCTGTTAGTTGAGTTCCCTAATTGTTGTCATGTTTCTATTTCGTTGATGTTTTCATATGGAGGCCGGTCTGCCGTTTAGCTCTCTTGTATTCATTGTATTTCTTACTCTATGAAGAATTTAATGTTTTTGAATATTTTCTAGAAGAAATGCTTACAAAAATTTTTCTATTACTTTGAGGACTGCATCAGTCCAGATGCTGAAGCAACTATTGTGAATCGCTAGAAATTTCAAATCTGCTATATTGTGAGGATGTCTGTAAAGGAGGACGAATGGTTTAAAGCTGAAAATGAGAATTCTGTTGAGTAATAAATAATTGAACGTGAACAAAGAATAGTCAATTGTTTGTAATTTTCTTTTTCATCAGGATGTACAAGGTGAAGCTGTGCCGTGTTTGCAGAGCAGTACTTCTGGTAATGCATTCATTCCAATTTATGTCTAAAACATACAATTTTCATTTAACTTATGTTCCAATACAGGTTTAGATGAATATTTGTAATTACAGAAGTAGTGTTGAACTATATTATTCGTTTAAAAATCAGATGGTTGACCCGTTTTCGTGCTTGCAAGCGTGCAATTTTTTCCAGACAAGAATCATGAGAGATCACCCATCATTCAACTTGATAGCAATTCTTCAATACTCGCGCCGAGCCACGAGATCACTGTGAGTGCAATATTGGGCGTAATTAACAATCGTCTTGCAGAACTGTAGTAGGCATGAAATTTCAAACTCTAGTCGCCTATAATTAAGGTATCAGTTGTTCTGTTGGATCACATGATAATGCTAGTGGTACAAATCAGGAGACGATGGTTCAGAACTAGCGTGAGTAACGCAGAAGTTGATTGCTCAAATGACACCGTTATTTTATGAAAGTCAGTGCTTTAATTCTCACCTTTGCTATATTTTTTTAATACCCCTGAGAATAACATAAACCTCACTTTTCTAGACAACACACACCGAAAGCAATGGACAAAAAACTGGGACCGAATCCAACAACTCATTTGAAGCATGTAGAATAGCTGCACCCTCTACTGAAGCAACTGTTGAGCTGCCTTCTGCTACCTCTCATAATTTCAGGGTAGGAATTAAAATTAATACATGGATGTAGAGATTCGCAGATTATGCGAATAGCTGAACTCATATTAGTTATTTAAACGAATGAGCCGAATTTAACCCTTTAACGCCCAAGTGGACTGTATAGTCCTCTTTCAAAAATAACAATAATATATTGTATTTCTTATTCAATTTGTTAACTAATGTGTCCTTTGAACTTCACTGCCGAGTGGCAGTTCCTTCCCCATCTTGATAACAGTGACTACCTAATGCCAGTGTTGGTTTAGTTATAGTGGTTGTCATAACGGTAATATGAGTATAAAAATGTGGGCGTTAAAGGGTTAATTTTTTGGAGCATTGGGAGCCGATGATCCAGGGGGACTATGTGAGGGCCTGAGCTGAAGTTTAGGTAGGCTTCCTTTTGTTGAAATAGAATAGGTTTTTGTTTTGTTGCGGACCATCTTTTTTCGGTTCACTGCTATCCTGTTTTTCAGCACCTACTACTTTCTTCTTCAACTTTTTCTTGTTTCATGAACTTCTTTCTTAGCTTCCTGTTTCTGTGCACCTTGTGCACAGATTCCGCGTTCCCTCAACTCCATACTAAATGGTGCCTTCCTCTTTCCTCTCTTGGAACATCTTTGTCGTGGTTAAGGGAGGCTAAAACTTTCATATATAATAATAATAATGGGAGCCGATGATGTGTTGTGGTGCGATTGCGCGAGTTGGCACTTCGCAGACGCCGGGTGTATCGATCTATTGATTCCTGTTCGATATGGGTAAGCCGATTTAATTTTGTACCCTACCTGATGAAGGAAATTTAATGAGCTTAATCTAAGCTGATCCTTTCTACGTTGCAAGCCGCCCAGGGGGATACAACTATTGTATCTATGGGAATAAACACTCCCAGGGAAAAATATGAGGGCCCGAGCTGAGAATTTAAGGTAGGCTTTCTTTTTATTGAAATGAAGTGATTTTGTTATGTTAAGTACCTTTTTTTTGCTTTATTGCTGTCCTGTTTTTCAGCACCTACTACTTTCTTCTTCAACTCTGATCTTGTTTCATGAACTTTTTCTCAACTTACTGTTTCTATGCCCTTGCTGCGTAGATTCCGCGAGCCATTAACTCCATACTAAATGGTGCCTTTCCCCTTCCTCAATTTGGTTCGCATTTGTTGCTGCGGATAGGGGAGGCTTACACCAACTAATAATCTAATAATAATCTACGTTTCAAGCGCTCTTCTGCACTCTTGAGAATTAACAATGAGTGCCTGTGAAAGTAATCGGGAAACGGATTATTAATCTAGACCACAACATATAGTTCGGCAAGTTGACGTTCCATTTTAGAGCATTTATTCTTCTATCTAAATATCTGTACAAATTTTGAGGTTAGCTTTCTTCTTTTGTTCATGAGTAATTTCGCCTGAACAGTTTGATAAATAACATCAGTGTTCTAATTAAAAATGTAATTACTCCTTTTTCAGTTTGTTATATCGCTTATGACATGTTGTTCAGCTCAAACTTTTTTAATTTACGTGCCCTGTCTTGAAATTTGTTTGTTTATCAAGGGCTGCATTTATATCTCAGTCGGACTCGGCTGAACGTTTGATCTATTCAACGACGTTTTGAGGTGGCTTTCATCTGTCTGATTAGGTTAGACTAGATTATGAGTTAATTTGTGCTCTCACAGTACTGCGGGACAAACCGAATATGTACCCATTATATTTGCGTGACTACGCACTCTACCTGCAATCGGGAGCTATTTTTTTCATGCAGTTGAATATTTACTGTCTGGAAGGTGAAGTCTCTGTAATTTCCATAGTTCTTCCCTCTCACCTCCAAAATATGGTCTGCTTTAGTTAAAAAAAGGACAAAATGATTTTCCTACCTGCTTTATTTTATACTGATAAGAAATAGTCCGAATCGATTGCTTATAATCTTTATATATCATGACAGAGAGTGACGTGCCCAGTGTGCTACAAATCTGTGACAGCGATCTCGAGGCACATGAGGACCAAACAGCCAGGGCACGGGTGGCCTCGAGAAAAGGCCAGGTATGCTGCTAGCATCCTGGGACTACGAAAAACGAAGAAAAGAAAAGAAAACGCGTATGTCAGAAAAATGAAAAAATGTCCGGTTAAGAACTGCTTCGCCTTAGTTGCGCGACTGGGCTTGCACATGAAATTGTGCCATCCAATTTTACTGCGGACCAAAGCCTTGAAAAAAACGGCGACGGTCATTGATCACTTCAAAGCGTGGGTAATGACGTCCGACGGCGGCTGCCTTGCTCCTAGAACATCCTCGCGCCAAGGGGAGCAGATTCGTCGCTTGGCAACTATGTTGAAAGTTGCCTCGTACGTCGATGTGTTTGACGACGAAATAAAGTTGATCGAGCGGCTAACCAAGATGAGCACAAGCAAAAACTGGAGCTGCAAAACAATAAAATCTTATTTATTTTCATTAAAGTCCTTTGGGAAATTTTTACGCAGTGAGACATTCGCCGAATACTGCAAAAAGCATTCCAAAGATTTCTCCCAAAATTTGAAATCAATTCAGTCAAATTGCTCAGACGTCAGTGAATCCATCTCTAGATGGGCTAAAGAATTCACTAAGAAAGGCAAGGTGGGCGAAGCGGGACCGAGCGGAAGCACCGCAACCTCATCACTGCCGAACTAAAACGCTCTTTTATTTGCGGTAAACTATACGAGAAAGTGAGAAAACTGAAGAAACTTTTGCTTGACAATCAGATCAGTTCTGAGGGTCTCACGAGCTACCATTATGAATTAGTCCGAGATTATCTAATTCTAGACATTTTTCTGTCCAACGCTCATCGTAATGATGTAGTAGCCGAGCTGACTGTTGACGGGTACAAAAACTCACGACTGCGTGGAGGAAAAACTACCATTGATGTTGAGAAGGAAAAGGCTTCAGGCAACTGTTAGTAACTTTTTTTAGTCCTAGGTACAAGACTGGCATATTTGATCGTTTTCTTTGAAAAAAATACGTCCCTTGATTGTATTAGATAATCCAGAGCACTTCTTTGTGACGAGGAATGGAACAGGATTGACTACAGGGCAAGTGGACTCCGCTGTCAGCGAAAGTCAACTAAAACCCGCGTCTTTTTACAAGCTTCTTATGACTGTTCTGCTACCACAACTTTAATGGCGCGTTTCAGACAGAACTGCAGCGCTGCTCAACAGGCGTTTCAATTTAGAAGAGAAGGCAGTGGTTTGGCATGGGACCACATCATCAGTCAATAGCCTTCCAGAAAACTGTGACTTCTCTCAACGAGAAGATGATGGCAGTGAGTACGATAACGACCCTGAATTTACCATTAGTTCAGAAGCTTCTGATGTAGAGCAGCAATCGACGGGTAAAGATGAACCTTCAAATTTGCAGAATTCATTGGACGATAATTCTCGAGAACCAACTGTTGCGGAGTCGCCTACTACAGTACCTGAACTTTTAAAGCAACCATTTGTCGATGTCAACCAGCAGCACCACATGTTCGTAGAATCTAATGTAAAACGGCTACAATCTCTTGATATCTTTACTGACGGTAGTGACAGGGAAGATTTGTAAACTGGTGTCAAAAAATTCAAAGTTTTTTTCAGTTGAAGACGACCAAGAAACCAAAACCCTTTTATGAGATTTGACTTCACTTGGAGAATCGGTTACAAAGGCAATAGTTCAGGGAGGGTTCGGAAATAAACAGCCATTTTTGAAACGAAAATATACTCCGACTCAAATTTTAGATAAAGTTTGTTACCTGAAGAAAAGCTTTGAAAAATAGTTTAGTGGTTCAAAATTTATTTCAACATGTGTGTTTGCTACTGTATTCTATTTCAGTTTAGTTGTTAGGATTGGAATCCTAATTTTTATTGAATATTGTATTGAACTCTTGGACTAAGTTCAGTGGTGATCAAGCTTAGGGTATTTGTTGTGAGGCTCTATTTTGAGATGTGATTTCCACCGCTGCAGATCAGTAGTTATGAGATCGCTGCCACAACTTGTGATGCTCTATTTTGAGATGTGATTTCCACCGCTGCAGATCAGTAGTTATGACATCGCTGCCACAAGTTGTGATGCTCTATTTTGAGATGTGATTTCCACCGCTGCAGATCAGTAGTTATGACGTCGCCGCCACAACTTGTGATGCTCTATTTTGAGATGTGATTTCCACCGCTGCAGATCAGTAGTTATGACGTCGCTGCCACAACTTGTGATGCATAATAAGGAACTGATTTATAAATGCGTTACCGTGAAATCTATCATGAAGTCATGTAACAATTGACGGACATGATTATAAAAAAAGTTACAGAATACGGCACAAAACTTCATTTTAGAAGATATCCTTGCAGAATAACGAAATAAAATACCAAATTTATTAATATTAGAAGTAATCGCAAAATTTCGTACTTCATGTAGTAAATAAGAGGCGCACTGTGAAGTGCGCTAGGGCGTGATATATAAAGTATAAAGTGTTAAAATTAAATTTTAGAACTGCGAAAGCGGATAGAAGAGGAATATAAAGAAACGTCGGTTATCGGATTCTTTACGGTTCTACAAAGCACTTGATAGAGTTGTTCGCTCGCATCTAGCGCACAATCAGCTCGGTGATTAATCAAGAATGACGAACTGAAATGGCATTCAGAATAAGAACGTAGTACGCGCCTTAATACGCTGAGTAAGTCTCTTGGACTCGGGAGAACATTCATAACGTGGGAGTTAATAAGAGACGCATGCGACCAATTATTCAGGAAAAATAGAATTCAAGAAGCGAGGTCGCATTACTTCTCTCATGAAGACACTTGGAAATGGTCTCACATGAGTAAGACGTCTCCCATTCACAAGCCCAGCTCGTTCACTTCACGAACACCGTTCCATATATCTAACAAATGCTACTGACTTAACTATGATGAGTACCGTATCTCAAAAAATGAATCTCTTGCTGTTCAGGGAATATTAAATCTATCGTTAACCGCTGTGCTCGCAGTGGCACAGCGGTTAAGGGATCGGACTTGTATGTTGGAGTCGCGGGTTCGTATCCCGGCGCTGGCGCTGCGATTTTCCCCGTTGGGTATAAGGGAAAGCTCAAGCACAATACCTCACTCGACCCAGGTGTCGGAAATGGGTACCGGCTTTACGGGGGAACCGTCATGGTGTCCTATATATAGTGTTAGTTATAAGACATTTGAAAAACCAATGCTTAAGATCATTTGTATCAGTCTTGATTGGAAATAAAGCATCCCAAAGATGCCGATGTTTGCTTTTTTTTGCTTTACTTATCGATACGTTCTTTTGGTATCCAAGTTACCACATCCATTCAAGTTAATGAATGCAGTAAATTTAATTTTACTCACCACAAGCGTTGAAGAGTCGAGGAAATTAGGCTTTAGTGAACTGAAGTTCGGCGCTACGTTGGGCAGACAGGACCATCTCATGTGCGTTGCTGTGGAACAAATTAACTTCTGCGTACAAGCTTTCAGTCACAGGAAGAGTTGATGCCAAATACGGTTCGTCATTTTGGGCTATTTAAAATATATAATTTTAGAAATAACTGCTGAAATAGAATTGAAACGTTCTTCATGGTTATTCGTCTTTACTTTAATGTCCATTATAGTGATTGTATGTGTTTATTAAAACAGTCCATTTTGTAGTTAAAATCGGGATTTTCATGTCATGTACTCTGGGATACACATGTGTTAACACTTGATAACTACACAACAAATTTAAAGTTAACACTACGCATTTTGACTGAACTATCAGCCAAAATGTCGACTTCTTACCGCTTTTAATGTTGTGGTTTGTCTCCTATTTTCAGTGACAGAGCAGTGCGCGTGCATACTTGGATTGTAAAGTCTGGTGTCATAAGCTGCTCTCCAAATCTATACTATAATAAGAGCCGCGTCCGTCCGTCCGTCCGTCGGTCGGTCTGTCCGAAGCCAGCCTGCAGTGTGTGATGAGCGTATCTATGATACAAGCTCCAGTCCTATATATTTTGACGGGCCGTGTTCACGCGGTCTCATCAACTCTCGAGAGATTGTATTTTTTAATTTCTTACGGCCTCTCTTTCATTTTGCCCTCTTTTTTATTTCAAATAAAGGGGGGGTGGACTAGTTGTGATAATTTCTCATCGTATTTGCTAACGAATAGTCCAATCCAATCATTGAAACGATGCCAGGAACTTCCGCTTCCCTACTCCTATACTATGGTTAAGATTGTGCTACAACAGCTTATTCTCAAACATTTAAATAAAACAATCATTTTTTCTTTGTACAAAGTATACAAGGTTGTGTTTCTTTTGAATCAAAGTATACCGTCGCCAGTGTGATGTTCTTATTTTTTCAATTTCATGTCATGAGTTGCGTGATTTTTTCCCATGTTTTTCAACGTTGGAGGCAATCAACAGGACAGCTTATGACACACCGCAGACTTATGTCTTTGTTTACGTACGAAAAGTTCGTTAAAAATCAATAATTCTCTCACATAATTTACTCCTTTCATGCAAAATATTTCGTGGCTCATTAAGTATGAGACGCAATAATTTTCCACATTGCTATCTTCAGGCTCAAAACAGTGGCTCGTAACTGCAAACTGATGTTTGACATTGAACCTTTTGATGCACTCTAATCTTCTTTGAATTAAGGTTCTCCCCTGAAATCTGTTCCCAGTTTAATTTCCTGGTCTCGTAATTTTGTTTCTTTCTCGTAGCTACGCGATCAATTAACGATTTCGTGGAGCTCTCCTTCAACGAACAGGGAATCAAAAGCTCGCCTTGTAGAAAACAGGGAATCTATGCAACAAGCGTATTTTCACAAAGGATACGCAACGCACAGAAGCAGCAAAGAAGAAAATGAGAAGGCAATGAAGAGATGGTAAAGAAATCATGAAAACTAAAAGCAGCAAAGTGGGCACGATAGACAGGAGTCCACAAGGCCTGTCTACAGCTGAGGTAACCTGCCAGTGTCTCCCCTGCATGGGCTGCTAGTCCCCACAGCACAAGGTAGACAAACGTGCCTAATTTAAACCCAATGCTTATTCTGTAATTTCTTGCGAGTTATATAAGTGCTGAAAACGGTATTTTTCGAAAATTAAATTATAGTCGTTTTCTCCCGTCCTAAAAATTGGATAACGTACAGCAAAATATCTCGAATAATTATGGTTTGTTAAAGGAATTATTCACATATTTAGGCTCAAACTAAAGTTCACATGACATTTTATTTATGATTGGTACGAACTCTTTCTAATTTCTAACGCGTCACAAGAGAATAAGTCGCATCATCTCTCTTATTTGAACAGCGAGCAATTAATTCATATATTTTACTGAAGAATCTGAATGAAAATTTGTATTATGAAATCAATCGTAACGGAAGTCTCTGTTAGTTCGAGGAAGGTATCCATCCCAGTGAAGGTCAGAAATCAAAACTCACATGTCGCGTTAACTTCAAGTTTGCGCTGAGTGAACGCTGAATAACGGCAGTGTATGAGTTAATGAGCCTGAGTAATATTCACCTCATTTGACGTTACTTGAATGATATTTGTGCGCTCTAATCCTGCTGAATCTTTTCTTACGCTCTGACACACTCACACCCGAGTGGCGCTGACTACCTTTGTCACGCAAGTTCGGTGAAAGCTTCCCAATTCGTCAGTAAGCCAATTAAACGGCCGCAAAATTTGGTGTTTATTTCATTATTACGTAGTCCGAATCTGAAAATTGCAGTCAGTGTTATTTATAGGTCCATAGTTCTATCAAAATATGTAACTATCTTTAGTTCTGAACTTGAGGCTGGTTTCAAAATTTATTTCCTAATTTTCGAACAGGATATATGTTTCACACTGGAAAAACGATAACAATCTTGTTTTATGAGTTAATTGGTCTATCTTTGAATATCTCTGAACTCGAAGGATGACTAATGTAAAATACATATGCATATACCCCAAGTAACCTGGGATGAGGAAAAACGTACCTGCATACCGCAAAGAACTATTCAAACTCAATATAAATTACCTGCATCGATGACGGTAACGTAGAGTTCCTGAGACTGGACTTGAGAGTTTATTTTTCTACGCTTAAAATGAACATTTTACTATTAAAGATAAATTCACTGAACTAGCGGCTTGCAAAAATACTTTGCATAAAATATCACATATAATTTCACGTTGAACAATAACTTTTCTAAGTAGATAAAAAAAGTTCATAGCTTGCACAAACAGTCAGTTGTTGAATTCTAAATTTGTTTATTCCAAAATTTTTCTTCTATCAGCTGCAGATGTATGATAATTTCCACTGGCCTTCTCTGATGGAACTGCTCCAATAAGTGTTGCTCTCCATGATATTACTTTCGGAGGGAAACAACTATTGCATCCTTAGGAATGCACTATCCTAGGGGAAAATGTGAGGTCCCTATGCCGAAATGGAATAATTTGCTTGTTGTTAAGGACCATCTTTTTTCTATTGACTGCTGTCCTTATTTTTAGCATCAATTTTTTTTTCAATTCCTCTCTTGTTTCATGAACTTATTTCTCATATCACTTTTTCTAAGCACAACTGGTCGTTTGTGGGAAGGCAATTTGTGCATAAATTCCCTGTTTCTTCAATTTCATATTAAATTTTGCCTCCCCAATTCTTCTCTTCAGTACACCTTTGCTGTGGTTAGGTACGCTAAAGCCTGTTTTAATGGGATGCATTCTATCGCAGGCTCACGTGCATACGCCTTATGTGGCACCTCACAAGAGCCACGAGCGTTTACACTAGACGTTAAGCGTGAGCACCGTGGTGTACGCTGCTCAATTTCTCAAAACCAGTCAGTGCGTCAATAACAGCTATTAGAGGTGGATTGCCGTCGCTTGTCTTAATATTGTTGCTGCATCGTAGGCTATGTTAGCTTTTTTTTATTTCCAGGAGTGAAATGTTAATATTTAAGTTCATTTTCATTAAAATGTTATTGAAAGCAGCCTCCTTCATGTTACAACCCTTATATTGGCTGCTTTTAGCCCGGCATATGCATTCATGGGCTCTGTACATTTCAATTAATTGCAACGTAGCTACTCGTGGCCAAGTTGCGTCAGTCATTGAGCAAATGGCTATGCATCTACTCATGACAACTACCTGCACATTGACCAGGGACAGAGTTGCAATTTCCAAGGCTCTCGTGAGTCGCGCCTCACGAATCCGATAAGAGCGAATAGGGAACTTTGTATTCACACACACACACACACACACAAATATGAGCCTCAGTGATGAGCCCCGTATACACGTGTCGCGCCTCACGGCCAAAATGTCCTCTAATGTAAACGGCCCTCAACACTAAATAATCTAATCTAGCCTCCCGGATATGTGGTTGTGTGTGAGTTTAGCTTTGCCGATAGTGGACAACTTCATATATTAGATTGTACAAGTTTCTTCACGTATGTAGTAAAGAAAAGCATCAATGTTTGCAACAATATGGGTCATCAATATCGATAAAATACTGTTGAACATCCCGTGTTGGGACTTTGTTTGACCACACGTTACACTTCACAGCTTCACTTCACTAACTGCATAAATTATAGTAGAAGTTGATTAGGTCAATGGCCCATAAAAAATGTAACAACGTTACTCTATATTAAATGAAAACAAATTTAAAATGATCACAACAATCTAACTCAATGATGCAACCCTTTATATCACCCAACCAAAATTTAACCACCAGTAAATTTTCATAACAACACAAAAAACCCTACACGAGAACAAAGCTAGTCACAAATTAGTGATGCCTGTGACAATGTAGAGTAACTCCACCTAGGACAACAGCAGGTGCAGAGTTGCTGTACGGATTAGGAAGTGTTGGCTGGATAGGCCCGACAGATTTGTGCAATTATGTCGAGGTTAGGCAGGGTTGTATTTAGGAGTTGTGTCAGGCCGGTCATGATAGCCAAGCAGCTTCTCGGGCAGAACCACTGCTTAACAAGAGAGACGTCAGCCAAGTCGGAGTATTGTTGGCTCGCGGCACCCATTTTCCCCAGCCCTTCCTCTTGTATGGTTTAGTATTTCAGTGTTTGACTGAGTGCGTGATTGTGCAAAGTTAAGTTCCTCTTCATTATTTAGTACATGATTATAGCAGGTATTAAGCCGCAATGACTTCATTCTTAATGACGAGTTCACGGCTCCAAAAGTGGGGAACCTTACCCCATCTGTGTGAACCTTCGTCATCTGTTTCATTAAATATTAATCTTTAACTATTATCTGTCAAATTACTATTGGGCCTCTGCCCTTTCCTGCTCTGATTGAACTTTACTGTGATCGCTACATCACCATTTCTCGCATCCATTAGCAGTCGATCCGCACACTATATCCTCCATTGTGCGGATTGTGTATTCAATCTTATCTTCAGGTGCGTTGCTGTGCTGGTATATTTATTGTTCATTTAACTCATCTCATTGTTAACGTTAGCTTTGATTTTTGCTTCGTTTCTCACCAAACGTTTACTTTGCAGTATGTCGCACTGACCTGCCCTGAGCTGTACGTGCTGCCCGCTTCACGCCCAGCGATAGAATTTAGCTGTCTCCTGTGGGGCTACTGTGATTGAATCAGGTAACTCGTTAATTGTCAACTTAGATATTTACTCATGTATGTTGAATAGTACATACTGCTAGATAAAATTCCTTCTCTCTAATTATATGCTTATTTTGCTCATCTTTGTATATGCATCCCTGAGGGGACTGTGGACTTCCAGGAACGCGGTTGGTGTTCCTTGCGCATGCATGAGTGACCCCTGCCGTGACGTGCTACTGGGGAGCGGCCTTGCGTCGTTGTTGTCTGAAGCTACTTTCATCGGACGCCTGAAGGGTGGTTACCCTGCGCCCGTGGTGATTCCTGCGCCTGACACCCATTTAGGCAATTGAAATGTATATACGGATTCCAATCTAAATCAAAAATATTAAACGAGGATGAATTAGTCCCTTATGAAAACGTTAACGTGTTCAAAACAAACCGCATTAAGCTGGGAAAGTTGAATAATTTCTAAATTATAATTACCCTACTAACCTGATGTTCTTTCCTCGGTGTTGAGAGGCGACGTAATATACATAACAAATACACGAGATACATAACAAATTCAGAATGGCAAGATTTCTACACCTCTGCACAACTTCATCGCCGAGCAAACTTGCAACCAATCAACATTACACTCCACAAACACGCAAAAAGAATCTGGCAAAATATTCACGACACGCACCCACAACTCTACTTACAACTCACATTCCCGCAAGACACTCCGCAAATACCGCACTAACAATTCCAGAGCTCAAAAATGAAAACATTCGCACCCGAACCGAGACCAAAATACACTTACCACGACTCAAACGACGGACGGACAGACTCGACTGACCAGCACCGACTCAAGCGAATATTTTGTGATAAAGGAGACTTAACCAATACGGCAAGCCTACCCACCCACGTCCGGTACTAATGATGCCTACTAACTAAAGATCCACCCATACAAAACTCTAACGGGTAATTAACTTCTACCACCCTTAAACTACCTACAAAAAATACCCTCAACACTAGCATCATATGCGCAAAGCGCATCTCTATCGTTTTCCTACCTATCCTTTTCCGCTTCACCCCTTCTCTTCCCGACACACTCAGTGTCAAACTCTCTTTCCGTATTCTCTATAAGCATCGCCAAGTCGCCAAGAGGCGACGTAATGAAATTAACATCTGCACTTTTTTGTGTCCTTATATTTCAATAATTTTCAGCGCTACAGAGTAAAGCAATTAAGCAAAACGAATAGAAAAGATTCCTCACACTTGTTAAGAAATTTGAAAACATGTGATTAATATGATGTTTTTGGCTATTCCGAAACTAATCCAGTGAAAATAATATTTTGTGATGTATTTAATGCTTTGTTTCCCAACATATCTTTCATTGAAAACGTAGAATTTTTTTTTTAAGAGTAACGCATTTATAAATCAGTCGCAAAGCAGTTCCGTGTCGTGTTTCATCAGCGGTGATCATTAGGACTCATCACCAAATAAGTTACAACTTAATAACATTAAGTAAATTATTATTAAAGTTACTTATTTTCTATATTTTGGAATGAAAATAACTCCGTCTGAAGTAAAACTGGACTCAATTTCGACGTAATGTCTGGAGCATGGCCTACCCTACCTGCCGTTAATCCTTTGAGCACTGCTGAGTAATGCCGGATGGTTTGTTTTCCTTGTTATTATTGATACGTTGGGTGCAACGCACAACCGGAAGCGACAAAATTGTCGTTAATATTCTTGCCCTTCGAGAATTTAGTCAATTCGATCCTTTTTCACGTACTATGTTTAACGATTGTCAATTCATGAAGTTTTATATAATAGTTATCTAGGAATTTAGCGCTTCTCCGAAAATCGATGTTTTTCTAAACAAATCAATTCATCTTCATTTTCATGCTGCAAAACAAATATTTTGCTCGCAATTTGAAGAATAAAAAAAGTCGAACTTGCGTTAAATTTGAAAACAAAGATTAGTAATGAACCTGATAAAACACTTTACTTAAAAATGATCCGATGTGGTAGAAAACATCTTCGAAACGATCTTGTTAAAAGTATCTAAAATTTTGTGCTGCTGAGGTAGCTATGAAGAGGGAATGTGGAGCCTCTGAATCGTAAAAACACGCGAAGTAGGGATGCAGAGGAAAATTTAGATCAAATTGCTAAGGTACTATAAGGGTTCACCGAATGAAATAGAATTAGAAGACTAGAATGCTGGAATTCGAGAATGCTGGATTCGAGTGACTGTCAGGATGAAGGTGCCTCAGACACCTTTGCCTATTTCAAGTTTTGAGGAGGAGAGACATTAAACTTGTAATAAATATAACTAGCCCTTAATGAATTTAGAACAGAATTGGTTCTCAATTTGAATTCTATTTGAATACGGATATAGTAGAGCACTACACTGGTATTCGGGGCTGAAACATAGCTCAGATTTGCACCTGTAAATGTGTTTGGAACGATTCTGGATACTTCACATATGTATATATGTATAATTATATTTCAATGAATATGTATAATCCTCTATATAAATTTTTTACCATTTCATTCATCGTTACCATAAGCGATGAATTTTGAATTTTTCTAACAAATCTAATACTTGATTGAACATCTCGAAGACCAATTTTTTAACTGTATTTCTTACAAAAATAATTTAGGCAAGGTCCAAATCTGCATGTTGAATTTAATTTTGGCTTCTCGACATTTGCAATTTTATTTTTCACCTAGATGTTTTTAATTTCGCTTTTCTATATATCTCCATCTTTTATAATTTCATTTTTATTCCGATATTTTTGAATGTTGTTCTTCCAAAGTTTTGAAGAAAAAACGTACTCTTTAGTGCATACTTATTTTGAAATATGAAGTGAGGTTTTAACGGTTTTAAGGAATAATTGTTAAATAAAATAAGTGGCCCTTGGGCACGTTAAAGTTTTTAAGGTTAAGTGGCCCTTGGGCACGGTAAAGTTTAAGGTTAAGTGGCCCTTGGGCTCGTTAAAGTTTAAGGTTAAGGTTAATACGCCATCAAGGCAAAACCTTGAAAGCCCACCAACGGGCTTTACTAGAACTAATCACTGGACTGGTCAGGAGCACGAACATGCATTACGTAAATAATCAAAATGAAATAATAACGGCACCGTTTAAACAAAAATGTAAGCGAAAGAAAGGAAAAGGAACAAAATAATAGAGGAGCACAACGGCACTTGCTGCCGAAATCTCTCTCACTGCCTTACTACTTTGTTTAAGAAGACCGCGGTCGAAGTGAGAAAACGTTTGATCTATTCGACGACGTTTTGAAATGGATTTCCTCTGTATGATTAGGTCAGACTAGATTATGAATTAGCACATTCCCTGTGTTTCCGGGGCTGTTAACGGTTGGTTTGGTCAGGTTGTTAGTAGCAGAATAGGGAAATCGATTTTCTAGGTTGAATAAATTTTATTTTTCATAATGAATATGAAAAATACAATTGAATGATAACATTTCACCTTATATGATAAGAATTATTTTTTTTTAAATGTCGCGAAACATAAAATGTCATGCAATTATACCGGTACCTAAACGTGCAATTCACCTGTTGGTACGCATGTGGCCCAAAATGCAGGGAACGTGTTAGTTTAGGCTCTCACAGTTTACTTCTCACATTGCTGAACAAACTAAACACTCATAATATTTGCGTGACTACGCACTCTACCTGCGATCGGGAGCTATTTTTTTCACAAAGTTGAAAATTTACTGTCTGAGAGGTGAAGTCATTGTAATTTCCATTGTTCCTCCCTCTCACCTCCTCAATATCGTCTGCTTTAGTTAAAAAAAAGGACAAAATGATTTGCCTACCTGCTTTATATTATACTGATAAGAAATAGTCCGAATCGATAGATTATAACGTTTATATTTCATGACAGAGAGTGACGTGCCCAGTGTGCTACAAATCTGTGAGGTCGATCTCTAAGCACATGAAGACCAAACTGCCGGGGCACAGGTGGCCTCGCGAAAAGGCCAAACATGCTGCGTGCATCCTGGGACTACGAAAAACGAGGAAAAGAAAAGAAACCATATACGTCAGAAAAGCAAAAAAATGTCCGGTTAAGAACTGCTTCGCCTTAGTTGCCCGACTGGACTTACACATGAAATTGTGCCACCCGATTTTACTGCCGACCAAAGCCTTGTAAAAACCGGCGATGGTCATCAATCTCTTTAAAGCGTGGGTAATGACGTCCGACAGGGGCTGCCTTGCTCCTAGAACATCCGCGCGCCAAGGGGAGCAGATTCGTCGCTTAGTAACTATGTTAAAAGTTGACTCGTGCGTCGATGTGTTTGATGACAAAGTAAAGTTGATTGAGCGGCTAACCAAGATCAACATGAGCAAAAACTGCCCAGTTGAAAATTTTAAACGTTTTCAAGTAGTTTCTATGCTGCGGTAGGCAAGACTTCTAGCCGTATATTATTCGGAAAAGCAGTAGTTTTTTGGTCGCCATGACCACTTTATATGGCAGTAAAACACGACTTCAAAACCATTGAATTTCCTTTGCAGTTTTTCCTAAATTTCCACTTCTATCGGCTACGTATCGACTTTCCACGCACCTAAACGGCTACGCGCCGCATCGTTCCGAACATCCTGCCGCATTATTTCGACCTTGCCCGAACTCAATTACACCGGCCTTCCGTACACATACGTGCACACACACGTACACACACACAGACGGACACGTACACACCCACACGTACACACACACACGTACACAAATATGTAAATGTACACATCGTTCATTACCTGCCAGAAGGTCCTTCAATTCAAGAGTTGCTGAAGACTGTTCGGGGGGAAAGTCACGTATGGTTTCCATGTTTTGTTTTTCCGTTGGTGATGCTGAAGTTGAATTGCCTTCTCTACCAGTCCCACCAACACCGATGAATTGTCATATATATCAATTCACCGAGGTGGTGGAACTCACAGTTGGGCTCTTTCCTTTATTGTTGGTTTCAAATTATCCGGCCTGACGTACTATCCGGCTTCTAACGTCCTCAATGGAATTAGGAACTCACGTGAGAGCGAACATCCTATACCTCATAGCACAAATTTGTTACAAATAAAATACACCCTCACTTACTATACACTCGCTCTGATATAAACACTGAACACTTTTCTTGAAACGTTTTAAATAATAGAGACACGACTAAGACACCTGTCACACACAACACCAAGGACAAAACTGGCGCGAAAACGCGCGTGAGACGGCGTGACAGGTTCACCAACCCAACATGTCAGTGTAGTGTTGCCTTCTAAGTCGAATGCAAAGAAAAAAATCACTCAGATGAACTGCGAGATAGTATTATTCATAATAAACTGGCATAAATTATTATATTGACATTTAAATTTCTAATAACATAAAAACCTTCCATAAATTAAAATTTCAATGTTTATTTACCAATTTCCTAGTTGGCAGCTCTGACTACCAATTAAGCTTCCCTCGGCAGCTTTGTAACTTTGGAACTGCCCCATGCATCGAAGTCGACCGCAAGTCGACAGCGTAGCTTGACACCGGCCTTGTGGAAGAGCACGGTTCTTCCGCGCTTATAACGTCCAACTTAGATTAGAGGATGGCCGTTGAACGGGAAATTGTAGTCGAAAGCGGCCGACAAAGAAATATGCTGGCCTTCTGCAGCCATGTTTCACTATGTTCTGCTACCTGTCGCTCTAAAAACGGCATGAATTTTTAACTGGGTGGAGCTGCAACACGGTAAAATCTTATTTATTTTCATTAAAGTCCTTTGGGAAATTTTTACGCAGTGAGACATTCGCCGAATACTACAAAAAGCATTCCAAAGATTTCTCCCAAAATTTGAAAACAATTCAGTCAAATTGCGCAGACGTCAGTGAATCCATCTCTAGATGGGCTGAAGAATTCACTAAGGAAGGCAAGGTGGGCGAAGCGGGACCGAGCGGAAGCACCGCAACCTCATCACTGCCGAACTAACACGCTCTTTTATTTGCGGTAAACTATACGAGAAAGTGAGAAAACTGAAGAAACTTTTGCTTGACAATCAGATCAGTTCTGAGGGTCTCACGAGCTACCATTACGAATTAGTCCGAGATTATCTAATTCTAGACATTTCTCTGTCCAACGCTCATCGTAATGATGTAGTAGCCGAGCTGACTGTTGACGGGTACAAAAACTCACGACTGCGTGGAGGAAAAACTACCATTGATGTTGAGAAGGAAAAGGCTTCAGGCAACTATTAGTAACTTTTTTTAGTCCTAGGTACAAGACTGGCATATTTGATCGTTTTCTTTGAAAAAATATGTCCCTTGATTGTATTAGATAATCCAGAGCACTTCTTTGTGACGAGGAATGGAACAGGATTGACTACAGGGCAAGTGGACTCCGCTGTCAGCGAAAATCAACTAAAACCCGCGTCTTTTTACAAGCTTCTTATGACTGTTCTGCTACCACAACTTTAATGGCGCGTTTCAGACAGAACTGCAGCGCTGCTCAACAGGCGTTTCAATTTAGAAGAGAAGGCAGTGGTTTGGCATGGGACCACATCATCAGTCAATAGCCTTCCAGAAAACTGTGACTTCTCTCAACGAGAAGATGATGGCAGTGAGTACGATAACGACCCTGAATTTACCATTAGTTCAGAAGCTTCTGATGTAGAGCAGCAATCGACGGGTAACGATGAACCTTCAAATTTGCAGAATTCATTGGACGATAATTCTCGAGAACCAACTGTTGCGGAGTCGCCTACTACAGCACCTGAACTTTTAAAGCAACCATTTGTCGATGTCAACCAGCAGCACCACATGTTCGTAGAATCTAATGTAAAACGGCTACAATCTCTTGATATCTTTACTGACGGTAGTAACAGGGAAGTTTTGTTAACTGGTGTCAAAAAATTCAAAGTTTTTTCAGTTGAAGACGACCAAGAAACCAAAACCCTTTTCCGAGATTTGACTTCACTTGGAGAATCAGTTACAAAGGCAATAGTTCAGGGAGGGTTGGAAATAAACAGCCATTTTTGAAACGAAAATATACTCCGACTCAAATTTTAGAATAAGTTTGTTACCTGAAGAAAAGCTTTGAAAAATAGTTTAGTGGTTCAATATTTATTTCAACATGTGTGTCTGCTACTGTATTCTATTTCAGTTTAGTTGTTAGGATTGGAATCCTAATTTTTATTGAATATTGTATTGAACTCTTGGACTAAGTTCAGTGGTGATCAAACTTTGTGTATTTGTTGTGAGGCTCTATTTTGAGATGTGATTTCCACCGCTGCAGATCAGTAGTTATGACATCGCTGCCACAACTTGTGATGCTCTATTTTGAGATGTGATTTCCACCGCTGCAGATCAGTAGTTATTACATCGCTGCCACAACTTGTGATGCTCTATTTTGAGATGTGATTTCCACCGCTGCAGATCAGTAGTTATGACATCGCTGCCACAACTTGTGATGCTCTATTTTGAGATGTGATTTCCACCGCTGCAGATCAGTAGTTATTACATCGCTGCCACAACTTGTGAGGCTGTATTTTGAGATGTGATTTCCACCGCTGCAGATCAGTAGTTATGACATCGCTGCCACAACTTGTGAGGCTCTATTTTGAGATGTGATTTCCACCGCTGCAGATCAGTAGTTATTACATCGCTGCCACAACTTGTGATGCTCTATTTTGAGATATGATTTCCACCGCTGCAGATCAGTAGTTATTACATCGCTGCCACAACTTGTGAGGCTCTATTTTGAGATGTGATTTCCACCGCTGCAGATCAGTAGTTATTACATCGCTGCCACAACTTGTGAGGCTCTATTTTGAGATGTGATTTCCACCGCTGCAGATCAGTAGTTATTACATCGCTGCCACAACTTGTGATGATCTATTTTGAGATGTGATTTCCACCGCTGCAGATCAGTAGTTATGAGATCGCTGCCACAACTTGTGATGCTCTATTTTGAGATGTGATTTCCACCGCTGCAGATCAGTAGTTATGACATCGCTGCCACAAGTTGTGATGCTCTATTTTGAGATGTGATTTCCACCGCTGCAGATCAGTAGTTATGACGTCGCTGCCACAACTTGTGATGCTCTATTTTGAGATGTGATTTCCACCGCTGCAGATCAGTAGTTATGACGTCGCTGCCACAACTTGTGATGCTCTAATTTGAGATGTAATTTCCATTGCATCGATATTATCAGGTTTTCCTCTTCTGAGGACTCCACATTCGTTGTTATATTTTAGCCGTCGTGGCATTTGGTTATGTCACATTATTAAATTTTGCTAAATGAAATAGATGTGATTTTCCAGTGTCCTCGTCACATTAATAGATTTATAGCTACGCTGCCACCAACTCCCTGAGGAGTAAACAATCGAATAATTATTATGATATCAATAAGCGAATGGAAACGAGCCTTCATGCCTGTCTCTCACTCTTCAAAACGTAGGTATTAATTCGTTTGAAATCATCACGGGAATTTACTTATAAAGAATTAATCCAACTCATATGACAATTAAGTATTAGCGAGAGTTATTTCCGACTCATGTGAATATTGATACGAAACATTGCTAGCTGTGCTAAATCCATATGAAGACCTGTGGGAAATTGATGAGTCGGTTAGGTTGAGCTGAAAAAGCAAAAGGAACTCAACTCTTGATGTGGAAGCAGCACGCTGTCAGTTTCGGGGAGCGCTTTGGATGCCAATATTCGTGGTTACCCGGCTCTTTAGCACAGAAATGATATGAAGAGGAACATGGCGACTTACTGCTATGTGATTCGCGTAGTTTACGAATTTCGATACAGTGAGTTTGGTTATAGTTTTCAGCGCCGACACCACGAGGGGGTGTGGCTCAAGAGTAGAAACGACACAATTGGAGGGCAACTATGCAGAGTGTCCTAACACACAAAATTTTAGGACACTCAAGTTAGAGGCGTGGTGTTCATTGCAGAGTTGCCAAGCTGGCTTTTCCTAGCTAAGTTACTAACTAAGAAGTGAACTAGGCCGCTCTTTTTTTATCTTCGCCGCCATGAGGCGAAATAATCACTTAGGTAATTCTGCCAGTTTTGACGTCTGATTTCTGGGTTAAGACACTCCGCATATTTGCCCTCCAATTATATCTTTGATGGCGTCTCGCGTCTGACTCAGTAAACGTGGTAAAGGGTATAATAGACTGCGCCCAGATGGGCGAGGGCTGAAACGTACTTCTGGCTTAGATAAAGTGATTGAGTACAAATGCAACCTATCTATTTAAAAACTTAAAAATTTTACCATTCGGTTGAGGTATGCGCCTGAAAACAACAGTTAACATAAATATTACACCTACTGTAAGTCAAGGCAAAACGTACTCCGCTAATCAGAATATTTTAAGCTGAAATGAACAATTAATTAAAAAGTAGCAGAGAATGCGATGATGCTTTCAATAGACAACGAGAGAAACAACTCTGGAACTCAGAAAAGACCGTAATTCAAAGATGTGAAGTTTAGAATGTTTCAGGCAGGCGTTGCGCTCAACTTTCAATATGTTGGCAATTCAAATGTTCGTGGTATTGTGCCATTTTATTCCTGATGTTTAACTAATACCAACCGATTCAGCGGATAATTTCTTTTCTTTTCAGGATAAGCCCCACCGCTAGTGCGGCACATACCCCTCAGGGGGATACAATTATTGTATCTATGGGAACTAGCGCTCCCAGGGGGACAATGTGAGGGCCCGAGCTAAAGGTTAGGTAGGCTTTCTTTTGTTAAAATAGAATAGGTGTTGTTGTGTTACGGACCATCGTTTTTTCGGTTCACTGCTGTCCTGTTTTTCACCGCCTACCACTTTCTTCTTCAACTTTTTCTTTTTTCATGAACTTCTTTCTTAGCTTTCTGTTTCTGTGCCCTTTCTGCATAGATTCCACGTTCCCTTAACTCCATACTAAATGGTGCCTTCTTCCTTCCTCTCTTTACATCTCATTGTTGAGGATAGGGAGGCTTAAACTAACTAATAAACTAATAACTAATAGTGCGGCACATAAGTTCACCTATTTGTAAATATTGCAATTATGTACAAATCGACTTTAAATTACTCTCAAACGAAAGACTAAAACATTCTTTCATTGATGGAATGAATGTTTTAACCTTTCGTTTTAAGAGTAATTTTAAGTGGATAGGTGCATTATTTCGAAAGGGAAAAGTAGATGAACTAACGTGTTGCATTAGTGGTGAGGCTTATGTGGAAAAATCCATAATTTCTTTGTTTTTGGCAGTATAGGTGATGAACGCACAATGTGGCCAGGCGCGCTGTGTTGAATAATCAAAAACTGTTGATGTCTTTGGGTTTCAGCGTAGGTAAGGCGCCCGGCCATAAATGGGTGGGTAGCCAAACCGCCTACGGGGTTTGGCTGCCCGATGAGTTCGGATGATGCGTGGTGAGATGGATGGTCATACTAAGATCAGACGGAATTGGGACTGTTGTGATATTGGGATAATATGACAATTATAACCGAATTCGTGGTGGCTGTTGCCATGTTCAGTAATGACGGTTTTGATGGTTACAGCTGTAACGATTACATAGTTGTCTGTGCTGTGGTGATGTGAGGGTTGATGTTGAAGTTGTCAGACTTTTGGTGCGGTGTGGTCTTGGTTGCTAAGTCATTAACGGGTCTATGCTTGTTTCCACTTGTGCAACTTATGTTTGCAACATTGAAGTGCTGTAACCTAGTCAACAGTCAGTGTAACAATCCTCCGCTTATATGCACAACCTCGTAAATGAAACCTCCCCGAAATAAGTGTCAAAACCAGTCCCTGGATCACGACGCGTACAGTGTAACAGTAATATGCTTAAATCTTGGAAAACTCGCATTGTTGTGTTGTGACCGACAAATTTGCTAAAGCGACAGCTAAATAGTCTATGACCGAAGCTGGCGTTAAATGAGTTTATTATTATTATTATTTTTATTATTATTATTATTTAGCCTTGCAGAAACCTCTTTCCGTATTTCACCATAGTTCTTTTATTGTTCAGATAGAGGGATTATTTGTTCACCAAACTGCTTCGTATTTCACCTTTGAAAACAATTTTGAGAAATTAGGTTCGTTTAATTACGAGGTAGCACGGACACGAGTTAGTTGAGTTACCCTACAGTAGTAAATCGTGCGCTGGTTGGCAGCTACGCGAGAGCTGAGACTGCAACTCATTCCATGGCAGTTAGATGAAATTTACGTTGACGTTTTCCGATGCTAAAATGAAGATCATCTCGCTTTTGATCACGGATATTAGGGAAATCGAGTCTTATGAATCACTTGCAAAAATTTACATGAATTGGTTTATGTTGCAATATTTTTTTATGTGATTTGTGTAATATCATAGTTATGCACCTTCAATCCTGACTGACGTAACGATGGGTCTTTATATATTACTTACTTTATTTTTTTCAATACTTTGTTCATTGAAAAATTTTTTGATGGCAGAACAACTAGAATCATTGACTTCTTATGTAAACTGATGAGAAAATTATTGGAACTTTTAGTTTACATAATAAGCTTTTGAATGTGTCTACCAATCATTGTCGATGGAGATGCCATTTAGAGATTTGTGAAATCGGATAAATTTTAAAGCCGATACCTGCTTAGGAATTGAAAACAGTGTCAACACCACGAAGTGATAGCTATTATCGATTGAGAGGTCAGCAATGTGGAAATTGTTCAACGATATGGCAACATTGTACCAATAATATGAAAAAATTGTCTTAATGATAATTCTCAACCTTACACTTACACGTGCAATATATGACGATATTATTCATGAATAATTTTCCTAAATAGAAAACCAATAATTATTTATTCAATACGTCATTCATGTATAGCAACACTGCTTCACAATAACAGCAAAAAATTGTTTTAACTTCATAGAGAAATATTCTTCAACATACAATGGATGAATAAAACACAGCAGTGCAAGCCACATTAGGGAACATTAAATCTACGTTCTACGCTAACACTAAGAAAGTAAGAACTGTTTAAATTTCGTCAGGATTTTGTGGTGTATGCGACCCAGGACGGCGCTCTTCCTCTGGCAACAACACGTCCGGGGTAACTCCGCAGCGCACGAAATTGTACGGCAGGTTTGGCTTCGTTATTGCACGTACATCGTTTACAGAATTTCGCTTACTAATAAACTCTGGGCTTAAATTCAGCGTGTTCTTTTTAGGTTGTCTTTTTGCATCATAATTCAGAAACTGAGGGACTTTATGCCTCCTTCTTCATTATTGACTGCTTTGGGGGACATTATTAAAAATAAAGCTGCATATTGTTGAAATGTTAAAGAAAATTTCAGGCGGTAAGGAAACTGTAATTCGAGTTAAAGGCAGTCCAATCACTTACGAATGAATTTTAGAACCACGCGACTTTAATTAGATAGTTGGGTACATCAACTGAATTAAATCGCAAAGGTAAGGCAGGTAAGCAATAGAATAAATTTGGTTATGGTGCGCTAATTTATGTCTTAACATTAGATGCACTCAATTTCACTCAAAATTATAGGTAATAATTTCACTCTCAAAATTGTGAATTTATATTACTGCAGAATTGCACTTTGTGATGGGACGTTGTGACCGCTGCTGATGCATAATAAGGAACTGATTTATAAATGCGTTACCGTGAAATCTATCATGAAGTCATGTAACAATTGACGGACATGATTATAAAAAAAAGTTACAGAATACGGCACAAAACTTCATTTTAGAAGATATCATTGCAGAATAACGAAATAAAATACCAAATTTATTAATATTAGAAGTAATCGCAAAATTTCGTACTTCATGTAGTAAATAA
Source organism: Morinoia aosen (assembly GCA_030386875.1). Classification (NCBI taxonomy): domain Eukaryota; kingdom Metazoa; phylum Arthropoda; class Malacostraca; order Amphipoda; family Talitridae; genus Morinoia; species Morinoia aosen. Next base: position 40,563,993 of record CM059580.1, read on the forward strand.
GAGGCGCACTGTGAAGTGCGCTAGGGCGTGATATATAAAGTATAAAGTGTTAAAATTAAATTTTAGAACTGCGAAAGCGGATAGAAGAGGAATAAAAAGAAACGTCGGTTATCGGATTCTTTACGATTCTACAAAGCACTTGATAGAGTTGTTCGCTCGAATCTAGCGCACAATCAGCTCGGTGATTAATCAAGAATGACGAACTGAAATGGCATTCAGAATAAGAACGTAGTACGCGCCTTAATACGCTGAGTAAGTCTCTTGGACTCGGGAGAACATTCATAACGTGGGAGTTAATAAGAGACGCATGCGACCAATTATTCAGGAAAAATAGAATTCAAGAAGCGAGGTCGCATTACTTCTCTCATGAAGACACTTGGAAATGGTCTCACATGAGTAAGACGTCTCCCATTCACAAGCCCAGCTCGTTCACTTCACGAACACCGTTCCATATATCTAACAAATGCTACTGACTTAACTATGATGAGTACCGTATCTCAAAAAATGAATCTCTTGCTGTTCAGGGAATATTAAATCTATCGTTAACCGCTGTGCTCGCAGTGGCACAGCGGTTAAGGGATCGGACTTGTATGTTGGAGTCGCGGGTTCGTATCCCGGCGCTGGCGCTGCGATTTTCCCCGTTGGGTATAAGGGAAAGCTCAAGCACAATACCTCACTCGACCCAGGTGTCGGAAATGGGTACCGGCTTTACGGGGGAACCGTCATGGTGTCCTATATATAGTGTTAGTTATAAGACATTTGAAAAACCAATGCTTAAGATCATTTGTATCAGTCTTGATTGGAAATAAAGCATCCCAAAGATGCCGATGTTTGCTTTTTTTTGCTTTACTTATCGATACGTTCTTTTGGTATCCAAGTTACCACATCCATTCAAGTTAATGAATGCAGTAAATTTAATTTTACTCACCACAAGCGTTGAAGAGTCAAGGAAAGTAGGCTTTAGTGAACTGAAGTTCGGCGCTACGTTGGGCAGACAGGACCATCTCATGTGCGTTGCTGTGGAACAAATTAACTTCTGCGTACAAGCTTTCAGTCACAGGAAGAGTTGATGCCAAATACGGTTCGTCATTTTGGGCTATTTAAAATATATAATTTTAGAAATAACTGCTGAAATAGAATTGAAACGTTCTTCATGGTTATTCGTCTTTACTTTAATGTCCATTATAGTGATTGTATGTGTTTATTAAAACAGTCCATTTTGTATTAAAAATCGGGATTTTCATGTCATGTACTCTGGGATACACATGTGTTAACACTTGATAACTACACAACAAATTTAAAGTTAACACTACGCATTTTGACTGAACTATCAGCCAAAATGTCGACTTCTTACCGCTTTTAATGTTGTGGTTTGTCTCCTATTTTCAGTGACAGAGCAGTGCGCGTGCATACTTGGATTGTAAAGTCTGGTGTCATAAGCTGCTCTCCAAATCTATACTATAATAAGAGCCGCGTCCGTCCGTCCGTCGGTCGGCCTGTCCGAAGCCAGCCTGCAGTGTGTGATGAGCGTATCTATGATACAAGCTCCAGTCCTATATATTTTGACGGGCCGTGTTCACGCGGCCTCATCAACTCTCGAGAGATTGTATTTTTTAATTTCTTACGGCCTCTCTTTCATTTTGCCCTCTTTTTTATTTTAAATAAAGGGGGGGTGGACTAGTTGTGATAATTTCTCATCGTATTTGCTAACGAATAGTCCAATCCAATCATTGAAACGATGCCAGTAACTTCCGCCTCCCTACTCCTATACTATGGTTAAGATTGTGCTACAACAGCTTATTCTCAAACATTTAAATAAAACAATCATTTTTCCTCTGTACAAAGTATCGTAGCTTGTGTTTCTTTTGAATCAAAATATACCGTCGCCAGTGTAATGTTCTCATTTTTTCAATTTCATGTCATGAGTTGCGTGATTTTTTCCCATGTTTTTCAACGTTGGAGGCAATCAACAGGACAGCTTATGACACACCGCAGACTTATGTCTTTGTTTACGTACGAAAAGTTAGTTAAAAATCAATAATTCTCTCACATAATTTACTCCTTTCATGCAAAATATTTCGTGGCTCATTAAGTATGAGACGCAATAATTTTCCACATTGCTATCTTCAGGCTCAAAACAGTGGCTCGTAACTGCAAACTGATGTTTGACATTGAACCTTTTGATGCACTCTAATCTTCTTTGAATTAAGGTTCTCCCCTGAAATCTGTTCCCAGTTTAATTTCCTGGTCTCGTAATTTTCTTTCTTTCTCGTAGCTACGCGATCAATTAACGATTTCGTGGAGCTCTCCTTCAACGAACAGGGAATCAAAAGCTCACCTTGTAGAAAACAGGGAATCTATGCAACAAGCGTATTTTCACAAAGGATACGCAACGCACAGAAGCAGCAAAGAAGAAAATGAGAAGACAATGAAGAGATGGTAAGGAAATCATGAAAACTAAAAGCAGCAAAGTGGGCGCGATAGACAGGAGTCCACAAGGCCTGTCTACAGCTGAGGTAACCTGCCAGTGTCTCCCCTGCATGGGCTGCTAGTCCCCATAGCACAAGGTAGACAAACGTGCCTAATTTAAACCCAATGCTTATTCTGTAATTTCTTGCGAGTTATACAAGTGCTGAAAACGGCATTTTTCGAAAATTAAATTGTAGTCGTTTTCTCCCGTCCTAAAAATTGGATAACGTACAGCAAAATATCTCGAATAATTATGGTTTGTTAAAGGAATTATTCACATATTTAGGCTCAAACTAAAGTTCACATGACATTTTATTTATGATTGGTACGAACTCTTTCTAATTTCTAACGCGTCACAAGAGAATAAGTCGCATCATCTCTCTTATTTGAACAGCGAGCAATTAATTCATATATTTTACTGAAGAATTTGAATGAAAATTTGTATTATGAAATCAATCGTAACGGAAGTCTCTGTTAGTTCGAGGAAGGTATCCATCCCAGTGAAGGTCAGAAATCAAAACTCACATGTCGCGTTAACTTCAAGTTTGCGCTGAGTGAACGCTGAATAACGGCAGTGTATGAGTTAATGAGCCTGAGTAATATTCACCTCATTTGACGTTACTTGAATGATATTTGTGCGCTCTAATCCTGCTGAATCTTTTCTTACGCTCTGACACACTCACACCCGAGTGGCGCTGACTACCTTTGTCACGCAAGTTCGGTGAAAGCTTCCCAAATACTCAGTAAGCCAATTAAATGGCCGCAAAATTTGGTGTTTATTTCATTATTACGTACTCCGAATCTGAAAATTGCGGTCAGTGTTATTTATAGGTCCATAGTTCTATCAAAATATGTAACTATCTTTAGTTCTGAACTTGAGGCTGGTTTCAAAATTCATTTCCCAATTTTCGAACAGGATATTTGTTTCATACTGGAAAAACGATAACAATCTTGTTTTATGAGTTAATTGGTCTATCTTTGTAAATCTCTGATACAAGAAGGATGACTAATGTAAAATACATATGCATATACCCCAAGTAACCTGGGATGAGGAAAAACGTACCTGCATACCGCAAAGAACTATTCAAACTCAGTATAAATTACCTGCATCGATGACGGTAACGTAGAGTTCCTGAGACTGGAATTTGAGAGTTTATTTTTCTACGCTTAAAATGAACATTTTACTATTAAAGATAAATTCACTGAACTAGCGGCTTGCTAAAATACTTTGCATAAAATATCACATATAATTTCACGTTGAACAATAACTTTTCTAAGTAGATAAAAAAAGTTCATAGCTTGCACAAACAGTCAGTTGTTGAATTCTAAATTTGTTTATTCCAAATTTTTTCTTCTATCAGCTGCAGATGTATGATAATTTCCACTGGCCTTCTCTGATGGAACTGCTCCAATAAGTGTTGCTCTCCATGATATTACTTTCGGAGGGAAACAACTATTGCAACCTTAGGAATGCACTATCCTAGGGGAAAATGTGAGGTCCCTATGCCGAAATGGAATAATTTGCTTGTTGTTAAGGACCATCTTTTTTCTATTGACTGCTGTCCTGATTTTTAGCATCAATTTTTTTTCAATTCCTCTCTTGATTCATGAACTTATTTCTCATATCACTTTTTCTAAGGACAACTGTTGTGGAAAGCAATCTGTGCATAATTTCATATTAAATTTTGTCTCCCCAATTCTTCTCTTCAGTACACCTATGCTGTGGTTAGGTACGCTAAAGCCTGTTTTCTCCCCAAAATTAAATCAATTTCATATTTAATTCTGTCTCCCCAAGTCTTCTCTTCAGTACACCTTCGCTGTGGTTAGGTACGCTAAAGCCTGTTTTAATGGTATGCATTTTATCGCAGGCTCACGTGCATACGCCTCATGTGGCACCTCACAATGCCCACGAGCGTTCACTAGTTAGGCTGGTGCACCGTGAATTTCTCAAAACCAGTCAGTGCGTCAATAACCGCGACTGTAGAGGTGGTTTGTCATCGCTTGTCTTAAAATTGTTGCTGCATCGTAGGCTATTTTATATTTTTTTATTTGCAGGAGTGAAATGTTAATATTTAAGTTCATTTTCATTAAAATGTTATTGAAAGCAGCCTCCTTCATGTTACAATCCTTATATCGGCTGCTCTCAGCCCGGCATATGCATTCATGGGCTCTGTACATTTCAATTAATTGCAACGTAGCTACTCGTGGCTCAGTCATTGAGCAAATGGCTATGCCTCTACTCATGACAACTAACTGCACATTGACCAGGGACAGAGTTGCAACTTACAAGGCTCTCGTGAGTCGCGCCTTACGATCTGATCAGAGCGAATAGGGAACTTTGTATAGACACACACACACACACAAATATGAGCCTCAGAGATGAGCCTCGTAAACAAGTGTCGCGCCTCACGGCCAAAATGTCCTCTAATGTAAACGGCCCTTAACACTAAATAATCTAATATAGCCTCCCGGATATGTGGTTGTGTGTGAGTTTAGCTTTGCGGATAGTGGACAACTTCATATATTAGGTTGTACAAGTTTCTTCACGTATGTAGTAGAGAAAAACATCAATGCTTGCAACAAAATTGGTCATCAATATCGGTTAAATACTGTTGAACATCCCGTGTTGGGACTTTGTTTTACCACACGTTACACTTCACAGCTTCACTTCACTAACTGCATAAATTATAGTAGAAGTTGATTAGGTCAATGGCCCATAAAAAATGTAACAACGTTACTCTATATTAAATGAAAACAAATTTAAAATGAACACAACAATCTAACTCAATGATGCAACCCTTTATATCACCCAACCAAAATTTAACCACCAGTAAATTTTCATAACAACACAAAAAACCCTACACGAGAACAAAGCTAGTCACAAATTAGTGATGCCTGTGACAATGTAGAGTAACTCCACCTAGGACAACAGCAGGTGCAGAGTTGCTGTACGGATTAGGAAGTGTTGGCTGGATAGGCCCGACAGATTTGTGCAATTATGTCGAGGTTAGGCAGGGTTGTATATAGGAGTTGCGTCAGGCCAGTCATGATAGCCAAGCAGCTTCTCGGGCAGAACCACTGCTTAACAAGAGAGACGTCAGCCAAGTCGGAGTATTGTTGGCCCATGGCACCCATTTTCCCCAGCCCTTCCTCTTGTATGGTTTAGTATTGCAGTGTTTGACTGAGTGCGTGATTGTGCAAAGTTAAGTTCCTCTTCATTATTTAGTACATGATTATAGCAGGTATTAAGCCGCAATGACTTCATTCTTAATAACGAGTTCACGGCTCCAAAAGTGGGGACCCTTGCCCCATCTGTGTGAACCTTCGTCCTCTGTTTCATTATATATTAATCTTTAACTATTATCTGTCAAATTACTATTGGGCCTCTGCCCTTTCCTACTCTGATTGAACTTTACTGTGATCGCTACATCACCATTTCTCGCATCCATTAGCAGTCGATCCGCACACTATATCCTCCATTGTGCGGATTGTGTATTCAATCTTATCTTTAGGTGCGTTGCTGTGCTGGTATATTTATTGTTGATTTAACTCATCTCATTGTTAACATTAGCTTTGATTTTTGCTTCTTTTCTCACCAAACGTTTACTTTGCAGTATGTCGCACTGACCTGCCCTGAGCTGGACGTGCTGCCCGCTTCACGCCCAGCGATAGAATTTAGATGTCTCCTGTGGGGCTACTGTGATTGAATCAGGTAACTCGTTAATTGTCAACTTAGATATTTACTCATGTATGTTGAATAGTACATACTGCTAGATAAAATTCCTTCTCTCTAATTATATGCTTATTTTGCTCATCTTTGTATTTGCATCCCTGAGGGGACTGTGGACTTCCAGGAACGCGGTTGGTGTTCCTTGCGCATGCATGAGTGACCCCTGCCGTGACGTGTTTGAACTAGTTTTGTCTAAAGCTTCACGGAAAAGGTAATGGTTTTCGTTCACTGCCATCAAAAAATTTTATAATACCTAAAGTGTAGAAAACACATCATAACTAATGATACTTAGATATCATCCGTATAAGTGTAAACACAAATTAAATCCGTATGATATTACACGGAACACAATTTAAAACGAAATCCCAATATAACTTCATTACCTGGAGAGTATTTTTTTAAGCGATGAAAAAACTCCATTTCCATAATATCCGAAAAAGTCTTCACGCGATCTGATGCATCTGTTACAAAACGTGTGCGCACCTGTACGACGTCCATCACATACCGAGGACTACGTCACCAGATGAAGATCAATAGGGGTTCTTCAACTGAAAATAAATTAATTGTACTTTGTCAATCAAAAGGAGAATGTATTTATGATTGAAATTAAATAACAAACTGGTCGAAACGAAATGAGTGGACGCAACAAAACCGCTGGTAAAATGAGTTAATCTGCTTCCAACTTTACTGAACGGTGCCAACCAATGATATGTTCGGCAAACGTGACCTAGTCACTTTAGGAGCAATGTAGCGAACATTGTGCAACATTTGACGGGATGTTACACTCCAAACGTTCAATCACCTGCACTTTATCAATGGCAAAACTCATTGGTATATAATACATTTTACGTATATGCAAAACAAAGGATCCTGGTGTATAAATAGTTTTTTCGCTTTCTGTTTGCATATGTATATATGTATAATTATATTTCAATGAATATGTATAATCCTCTATATAAATTTTTTACCATTTCATTCATCGTTACCATAAGCGATGAATTTTGAATTTTCTAACAAATCTAATACTTGATTGAACATCTCGAAGACCAATTTTTTAACTGTATTTCTTCCAAAAATAATTTAGGCAAGGTCCAAATCTGCATGTTGAATTTAATTTTGGCTTCTCGACATTTGCAATTTTATTTTTTACCTAGATGTTTTTAATTTCGCTTTTCTATATATCTCCATCTTTTATAATTTCATTTTTATTCCGATATTTTTGAATGTTGCTCTTCCAAAATTTTGAAGAAAAAACGTACTCTTTAGTGCACACTTATTTTGAAATATGAAGTGAGGTTTTAACGGTTTTAAGGAATAATTGTTAAATAAAATAAGTGGCCCTTGGGCACGTTAAAGTTTTTAAGGTTAAGTGGCCCTTGGGCACGGTAAAGTTTAAGGTTAAGTGTCCCTTGGGCACGTTAAAGTTTAAGGTTAAGGTTAATACGCCATCAAGGCAAAACTTTGAAAGCTCACCAACGGGCTATACTAGAACTAATCACTGGACTGGTGAGGAGCACGAACATGCATTACGTAAATAATCAAAATGAAATAACAACGGCACCGTTTAAACAAAAATGTAAGCGAAAGAAAGGAAAAGGAACAAAATAATAGAGGAGCACAACGGCACTTGCTGCCGAGATCTCTCTCACTGCCTTACTACTTTGTTTAAGAAGACCGCGGTCGAAGTGAGAAACTTTGATAACGAGAGGTCTTCATAGCGCGTCCTAAATTTTCTCACATAGTTTTATTAGCATACGGTGGTCCTATATCACATTTCAAACATTCCTCGGAATATGGTCTACATTCCTCATGTCCATTGGTCCACAATATAATGAGTACCAAAAATAAGATTTTAAATGAAAAACAAGACAAGTTTGAACGACCGACGTGTTGCGCGTACTCGTGCAAGTTGTGGCAATAACCTGCATGTCAAGTCCCGCTTTGAGGATCGATTCTGACCTAAATTCGTTAAGGGCGAGTTATATTTTTGTACAAGTTTAACGTGTCTCTCCTCCACAAAACTAGAAATAGGCGAAGGTGTCTGAGGCACCTTCATCCTGACAATCACTTGAATGCGGTGTCATCTAATACTACAATTTCGTTTGGTTGACCTTAAACACAATTTCGCAATTAGTTCTAAATCTCGCTCTCTCTCCACTGATTCACATGTTAACACAATTCAATAGCTTCATATAACCTTTTAATAGCTACCTCAGTAGCTCAAAATTTGAGTAATTCTTAACAAGATCTTCACTACGCGTTTTTACCAATGTGGATCACTTTCAAATAGTGTGTTCTATCACATTCATTACTTATCTTTATCTTCAAATTTGACGTAATTTCTACTTTAGTATTATCAAATTTGCGAGCAAAATATTTGTTTTGCATCATGAAAATCACGCAGAATTCATTTGTATTAAATAAACATCGATTCAGTAAAGAGGTGTGAAATGGAATAACTATTATATAAAACTTCATGAATTACTAATCATTAAGCATAGTGTGTGAAAAAGAATCGAAGTTCTCGAAGGGTGAAGAAGATTAACAATAGAGCAAATTTTGTCGCTATTTTTTATGAATGTCACCCATTGGAGCAATAATAGCAAGGGAAACAAAACATCCGGCATTATTGAAGTGCTCAAAGGATTAACGGCAGGCAGGGCCGGCATTGCCCCAGACATTACGTCGAAATTAAGTTCAGTTAAACTTCAGACGGATTTGTTTTTAGTGCAAAATATAGAAAATAATAAATTTTTCTGAGAATATCCTTAATATCATTTAGTAGCGACTTATTGGGTGATAAATGCTAATGATCACTGATGATAAATGGCTCGGAACTGTTTTCCTGATTTATAAATGCGTTACTCTTAAAAAAAACTCTCTACACTTTCGATGAAGAAAGTGATTGTAAAAAATCATAACATACGGCACAAAATATTATTTTAACTCTATTCCTATCAGATTAGCCAAAACTTCAAATTAATTTATATATGTAATAAGTGCGAGGAATCTTTTCTATACGTTTTGCTTAAATGCTATTCTTTGCAGCGCTGAAGATTCATGAAAGTTTAAGAACACAAAAAATGCAGGTGTTCATTTTATTATGCTCACCATTGAGGCTCATATTTGTGTGTGTGTGTGCGTAAACGAATTCGCTCTGATCGATTTTGTGAGGCGCGACACACGAGAGCCTTGCGAGTTGCAACTCTGTCCCTGGTCAGTGTGCAGTTAGCAGTCATGAATAGAGGTATAGCTATTTGCTCATCCATTATGACTGACGCAACTTTGCCCGGAGAAGCAAGGTTGCAATTAATTGAAATTTACAGAGCCCATGAATGCCTATGCCGGGCTGAAAGCAGTCGATATAAGAATTGTAACATGAAGGAGGCTGCTTTCAATTATATTTTAATGAAAATGAACCTAAAAATTAACATTTCATTCCTGCAAATGAAAAAAAAGATAACATAGCCTACGATGCAGCAACAATATTAAGACAAGCGACGGCAATTCACCTCTAGTCGCGGTTATTGACGCGCTGGTTATGAGAAACTGAGCAGAGTGCGCCACGATGCACCAGCCCAATGTCTAGTGTGAACGCTCGTGGCTCTTGTGAGGTGCCACACGAGGCGTATGCATGTGAGCCTGCGATAAAATACATACCAGTAAAACAGGCTTTAGCGTACCTAACCACAGCAAAGGTGTACCGAAGAAAAGAATTGAAGAGGCACCATTTAATATGAAATTAAGGAGACGGGGAATTTATGCACAAATTGTCGTCCCACAAAAGACCAGTTGTTCTTAGAAAAAGTGATATGAGAAATAAGTTTATGAAACATGAGAGGAATTTAAGAAAAGCAACTGAAGCTAAACAACAAGACAGTAGTCAATAGAAAAGATGGTCCTTAACGAACAAGTAAATTATTTCATTTCGACATAGGGACCTCACATTTTCCACTAGGCTAGAGAATTCTTAAGGATGCAATAGTTGTATCACTCGGAAATTAATATCATGGAGAGCAACACTTATTGGAGCAGTTCCGTCAGAGAAGGCCATTTGGTGGTAGCTCGGACCCATTAAATTCGATGGGTCCGAGCAGTCAATAGTAATAGCAGTCAATAATAATAACGAGAAACTTCTATGATTTTAACATAACATTTGGTTATGTCACATTATTATATTTTGTTAAATAAAATGGACGTGACTTTCCAGTCTCCTCGTCATATTAACAGGTTCATAGCTACGCTGCCACCAACTCCCTAAGGAGTAGACAATCGAATAATTATTATGATATCAATAAACGAATGGTAACGAGTCTTCATGCCTGTCTCTCACTCTTCAAAATGTAGGCATTAATACACTTGGAATCATGACGGAAATTTACTTATAAAGAATTAAACTAACACATATGACGATTCGGTACTAGCGAGAGTTATTTCCGAATCATATGAATATTGATACGAAACATCGCTAGCTTTCCTAAATCCATTTAAAGACCTGTGGGAAATTATTTGAGTCAATTAGGTTGAACTGAAAAAACAAGAGGAACTCCGCTTTTGATGTGGAAGCAGCACGCTGTCAGTTTTGGGGAGCGCTTTGGATGCCAATGTTCGTGGTTACCCGGCTCTTTAACACAGAAATGATATGAAGAGGAACATGGCGTCCTGCTGCCATATGATTCGTATAGTTTACGAATTTCGATACAGTGAGTTTGGTTATAGTTTTCAGCGCCGACACCACGAGGGGGTGTGGCTCAAGAGTAGAAACGACACAATTGGAGGGCAAATATGCAGAGTGTCTTAACACACAAAATTTTAGGACACTCAAGTTAGAGGCGTGGTGTTCATTGCAGAGTTGCCAAACTGGCTTTTCCTAGCTAAGTTACTAACTAAGAAGTGAACTAGGCCGCTCTTTTTTTATCTTCGCCGCCATGAGGCGAAATAATCACTTAGGTAATTCTGCCAGTTTTGACGTCTGATTTGTGGGTTAAGACACTCCGCATATTTGCCCTCCAATTATATCTTTGATGGCGTCTCGCGTCCGACTCAGTAAACGTGGTAAAGGGTATAATAGACTGCGCCCAAATGGGCGAGGGCTGAAACGCACTTCTGGCTTAGATGAAGTGATTGAGTACAAATGCAACCTATCTATTTAAAAACTTGAAAATTTTACCATTCGGTTGAGGTATGCGCCTGAAAACAACAGTTAACATAAATATTACGCCTACTGTAAATCAAAGTAAAACGTACTCCGATAATCGGAATGATACCTTCAGCTAAAATAAGGCAATTTATTAAAAAGTAGCAGAGAGTGCGATGATGCTTTCAGTTGACATCAACGAGAGAAACAAATTTGGCACTCAGAAAAAACTGTAATTCAAAGATGTGAAGTTTAGAATGTTCAAGGGAGGTGATGCGCTCAACTTTCAATATGTTGGCAATTCAAATGTTCGTGGTATAGTGCAATTTTATTCCTGATGTTTAACTCGAATACTAACCGATTCAGCGGATAATTTCGGATCTTTTCCAGATAAGCCCCACCACTAATGCAGCACATAAGTTCACCCATTTGTAGCTTTCGCAATAATGAACATATCGACTTGAAATTATTCTCAAACGAAAGACTAAAGCATTCTTTCATTGATGAAATGAATGTTTTGATCTTTTGTTTTAATCTTTAATCTTTCGTTTTTGGCAGTATAAGTGATGAACGCATAATGTGGCCGGGCGCGCTGCGTTGATTCCTATGGGGCTTTAGCTTTGGTAATGCGCCCGGCCATAAATGGGTGGGCAACCAAACTCCTGCGGGGTTTTGCTGCCTGATGAGTTCGGATGATGCGTGGTGAGTTGAATGGTCATACTAATATCAGGCGGAATTTTTGCGACTGCTGTGATATTGGGATAATATGAAAATTATAACCGAATTCATGGTGGCTGTTGCCATGTTCAGTAATGACGGTCTTGATTGTCACAGCTATAACGATTACATAGTTGTCTTTGCTGTGGTGATGCGAGGGTTGGTGTTGAAGTTGTCAGACTTTTGGTGCGGTGTGGTCTTGGTTACTAAGTCACTAACGGGCCTATGCTTGTTGCCACTTGGGCAACTTATGTTTGCAACATTGAAGTGCTGTAACCTAGTCAACACTCAGTGTAACAATCCTCCGCTTATATGTACAACCTCGTAAATGAAACCTCCCCGAAATAAGTGTCAAAACCAGTACCTGGATCACGACGTGTACAGTGTAACAGTAATTTTCCTAAATCCTGGAAAACTCGCAGTGGTGTGTTGTGACCGGCAAATTCGTTAAAGCGACAGCTAAATAGCCTATGAACGAAGCTTGGGTTGAATGAGTTTATTATTATTTAGCCTTTTAGAAACCTCTTTCCGTATTTCAACATAGTTCATTCATTTTTAAGAGAGAAGGATTATTTGTCCACCAAACTGCTTCGTATTTCACCTTTCAAAAACATTTAGTTTGGGAAATAAAGTTCGTTTAATTACAAGGTAGCACGGATACGAGTTAGTTGAGTTACCCTACAGCAGCAAATCGTACGCTGGTTGGCGGCTGCGCGAGAGCAGAGACCAACTCATTCCTTGGCGGTTAGATAAAATTTACGTTGCCGTTTTTCCGATGCTAAAATGAAGTTCATCTCGCTTTTGATTACGGAAATTAGGGAAATCAAGTCTTATGAATCACTTGCAAAAAATTACACGAATTGAGTTTATGTTGCATTATTTTTTGATGTGATTTGTGTAATATCGTAGTTATGCACCTTCAATTAAGACTGACGTAACGATGGGTCTTTATATATTACTAACTTTATTGTTTTTAATACTTTACGTATTGAAAAAATTTTTGATGGCAGGACAACAAGAATCGTTGACTTTTTATATACACTGATGAGAAAGTTATTCCTAACTTTTGGTTCACATAATAAGTTTTTGAATGTGTCTACCAGCCATTGTCGATGGAGAATTCATACTGAACATTTAAATTGTCAATTTAGATAAATTTTAGAGCCGAGACCTGGCTAAGGAATTGATAACGTTGTCAACACCTCGACGTGATAGCTATTAACGATTGAGAGGTCAGCAATGTAGAAATTGTTCAACGATATGGCAACATTGTACCAATAATTTTAAAAAATTGTCTTAATGATAATTCACAAACTCAAACTTACACGTGCAATATGTGACGATATTATTCATGAATAATTTTCCTAAATAGAACACCATTAATTATTCATTCAATGCTTCATTCATGTATAGTAACACTGCTTCACAATAACGGCAAAAAATTGTTTTAAATTCATAGAGAAATATTCTTCAACATACAATGGATGAATAAAACACAGCAGTGCAAGCCACGACATTAGGCAGCATTAAATTACGTTGTACGCGAACACGAAAAAAATAAGAACTCGTATAAATTTCGTCACGATTTTGTGGTGCATGTGGCCCAGGACGGCGCTCTTCCTCTGGCAACAACACGTCCGGGGTAACTCCGCAGCGCACAAAATTGTACGGCAGGTTTGGGTTCGTTATTGGACGTACATCGTTTACAGAATTTCGCTTACTAATAACCTCTGGGCTTAAATTCAGCGTGTTCTTTTTAGGTTGTCTTTTTGCATCATAATTCAGAAACTGAGGGACTTTATGCCTCCTTCTTCATTATTGACTGCTTTGGGGGACATTATTAAAAATAAAGCTGCATATTGTTGAAATGTTAAAGAAAATTTCAGGTGGTAAGGAAACTGTAATTCGAGTTAAAGGCAGTCCAATCACTTACGAATGAATTTTTGAACCACGCGACTTTAATTAGATAGTTGGGTACATCAACTGAATTAAATCGCAAAGGTAAGGCAGGTAAGCAATAGAATAAATTTGGTTAGGGTGCGCTAATTTATGTCTTAACATTAGATGCACTCAATTTCACTCAAAATTATTATAATAATTTCACTCTCAAAATTGTGAATTTATATTACTGCAGAATTGCACTTTGTGATGGGACGTTGTGACCGCTGCTGATGCATAACAAGGAACTGATTTATAAATGCGTTACCGTGAAATCTATCATGAAATCATGTAACAATTGACGGACATGATTATGAAAAAATTATAAAATACGGCACAAAACTTTATTTTAAATGATATCATTGCAGAATAACGAAATAAAATACAAAATTTATCAATATTGGAAGTATTCAGAAAATTTCGTATTTCATGTAGTAAATAAGAGGCGCACTCGGCGGCAGAAGGAAAGAAGAATCTTAAATGAATTAACTTAGTAATACAATTTTAGAACTGCGAAAGCGGTTAGATGAGCGATTTAACGAAACGTACGTGATCGAGTTCTCTACGTAATTCAACGCACTTGATAAGAGTTGTAAGCACGATTCTAGAGCACAATCAGCTCGTTGATTAATCAAGAATGACGAACTGAAATGGCATACAGAATAAGAACGTAGTACGCGCCTTAATACGCTGAGTAAGTCTCTTGGACTCGGGAGAACATTCATAACGTGGGAGCTAATAAGAGACGCATGCCAGGAATTATTCAGGAACAATAGAATTCAAGAAGCGAGGTCGCATTACTTCTCTCCTGAAGACACTTGGAAATGGTCTCACATGAGTAAGACGTCTCCCATTCACAAGCCCAGCTCGTTCACTTCACGAACACCGTTCCATATATCTAACAAATGCTACTGACTTTACTATGATGAGTACCGTATCGCAAAAATGAATCTCTTGCTGTTCAGGGAATATTAAATCTATCGTTAACCGCTGTGCTCGCGGTGGCACAGCGGTTAAGGAATCGGACTTGTATGTTGGAGTCGCGGGTTCATATCCCGGCGCTGGCGCTGCGATTTTCCCCGTTGGGTATAAGGGAAAGCTCAAGCACAATACCTCACTCGACCCAGGTGTCGGAAATAGGTACCGGCTTTACGGGGGAACCGTCATGGTGTCCTATATATAGTGTTAGTTATAAGACATTTGAAAAACCAATGCTTAAGATCATTTGTATCAGTCTTGATTGGAAATAAAGCATCCCAAAGATGCAGATGTTTGCTTTTTTTTCTTTACTTATCGATACGTTCTTTTGGTATCCAAGTTACCACATCCATTCAAGTTAATGAATGCAGTAAATTTAATTTTACTCACCACAAGCGTTGAAGAGTCAAGGAAAGTAGGCTTTAGTGAACTGAAGTTCGGCGCTACGTTGGGCAGACAGGACCATCTCATGTGCGTTGCTGTGGAACAAATTAACTTCTGCGTGCAAGCTTTCAGTCACAGGAAGAGTTGATGCCAAATACGGTTCGTCATTTTGGGCTATTTAAAATATATCATTTTAGAAATAACTGCTGAAATAGAATTGAAACGTTCTTCATGGTTATTCGTCTTTACTTTAATGTCCATTATAGTGATTGTATGTGTTTATTAAAACAGTCCATTTTGTATTAAAAATCGGGATTTTCATATCATGTACACTGAGATACACATGTGTTAACACTTGATAACTACACAAAAAATTTAATGTGAACACTACGCATTTTGACTGAACTATCAGCCAAAATGTCGATTTCTTAACGCTTTTAATGTTGTGGTTTGTCTCCTATTTTCAGTGACAGAGCAGTGCGCGTGCATACTTGGATTGTAAAGTCTGGTGTCATAAGCTGCTCTCCAAATCTATGCTATAATAAGAGCCGCGTCCGTCCGTCCGTCCGTCGGTCGGTCTGTCCGAAGCCAGCCTGCAGTGTGTGATGAGCGTATCTATGATACAAGCTCCAGTCCTATATTTTTTGACGGGCCGTGTTCACGCGGCCTCATCAACTCTCGAGAGATTGTATTTTTTAATTTCTTACGGCCTCTCTTTCATTTTGCCCTCTTTTTTATTCCGAATAAAGGGGGGGTGGACTAGTTGTGATAATTTCTCATCGTATTTGCTAACGAATAGTCCAATCCAATCATTGAAACGATGCCAGTAACTTCCGCCTCCCTACTCCTATACTATGGTTAAGATTGTGCTACAACAGCTTATTCTCAAACATTTAAATAAAACAATCATTTTTCCTCTGTACGAAGTATCGTAGCTTGTGTTTCTTTTGAATCAAAATAAACCGTCGCCACTGTGATGTTCTCATTTTTTCAATTTCATGTCATGAGTTGCGTGATTTTTCCCATGTTTTTCAACGTTGGAGGCAATCAACAGGACAGCTTATGACACACCGCAGACTTATGTCTTTGTTTACGTACGAAAAGTTAGTTAAAAATCAATAATTCTCTCATATAATTTACTCCTTTCATGCAAAATATTTCGTGGCTCATTAAGTATGAGACGCAATAATTTTCCACATTGCTATCTTCAGGCTCAAAACAGTGGCTCGTAACTGCAAACTGATGTTTGACATTGAACCTTTTGATGCACTCTAATCTTACTTGAATTAAGGTTCTCCCCTGAAATCTGTTCCCAGTTTAATTTCCTGGTCTCGTAATTTTGATTCTTTCTCGTAGCTACGCGATCAATTAACGATTTCGTGGAGCTCTCCATCAACGATCAGGGAATCAAAAGCTCGCCTTGCAGGAAACAGGGAATCTATGCAACAAGCGTATTTTCACAAAGGATGCGCAACGCATAGACACAGCAAGGAAGAAAATGAAAAGACAATGAAGAGATGGTAAAGAAATCAGGAAAACTAAAAGCAGCAAAGTGGGCACGATAGACAGGAGGCAACAAGGCCTGTCTACAGCTGAGGTAACCTGCCAGTGTCTCCCCTGCATGGGCTGCCAGTTCCCATAGCACAAGGTAGACAAACGTGCCTAATTTAAACCCAATGCTTATTCTGTACTTTCTGGCGAGTTGTATAAGTGCTGAAAACGGTATTTTTCGAAAATTAAATTATAGTCGTTTTCTCTCGTCCTAAAAATTGGATAACGTACAGCAAAATATCTCGAATAATTATGGTTTGTTAAAGGAATTATTCACATATTTAGGCTCAAACTAAAGTTCACATGACATTTTATTTATGATTGGTACGAACTCTTTCTAATTTCTAACGCGTCACAAGAGAACAAGTCGCATCATCTCTCTTATTTGAACAGCGAGCAATTAATTCATTTATTTTACTGAAGAATCTGAATGAAAATTTGTATTATGAAATCAATCGTAACGGAAGTCTCTGTTAGTTCGAGGAAGGTATCCATCCCAGTGAAGGTCAGAAATCAAAACTCACATGTCGCGTTAACTTCAAGTTTGCGCTGAGTGAACGCTGAATAACGGCAGTGTATGAGTTAATGAGCCTGAATAATATTCACCTCATTTGACGTTACCTGAATGATATTTGTGCGCTCTAATCCTGCTGAATCTTTTCTTACGCTCTGACACACTCACAGCCGAGTGGCGCTGACTACCTTTGTCACGCAAGTTCGGTGAAAGCTTCCCAATTACACAGTAAGCCAATTAAACAGCCGCAAAATTTAGTGTTTATTTCATTATTACGTACTCCGAATCTGAAAATTGCAGTCAGTGTTATTTATTGGTCCATAGTTCTATCAAAATATGTAACTATCTTTAGTTCTGAACTTGAGGCTGGTTTCAAAATTCATTTCCCAATTTTCGAACAGGGTATTTGTTTCACACTGGAAAAACGATAACAATCTTGTTTTATGAGTTAATTGGTCTATCTTTGAATATCTCTGAACTCGAAGGATGACTAATGTAATATACATATGCATATACCCCAAGTAACCTGGGATGAGGAAAACGTACCTGCATACCGCAAAGAACTATTCAAACTCAATATAAATTACCTGCATCGATGACGGTAACGTAGAGTTCCTGAGACTGGAATTTGAGAGTTTATTTTTCTACGCTTAAAATGAACATTTTACTATTAAAGATAAATTCACTGAACTAGCGGCTTGCTAAAATACTTTGCATAAAATATCACATATAATTTCACGTTGAACAATAACTTTTCTAAGTAGATAAAAAAAGTTCATAGCTTGCAGAAACAGTCAGTTGTTGAATTCTAAATTTGTTTATTCCAAATTTTTTCTTCTATCAGCTGCAGATGTATGATAATTTCCACTGGCCTTCTCTGATGGAACTGCTCCAATAAGTGTTGCTCTCCATGATATTACTTTCGGAGGGAAACAACTATTGCAACCTTAGGAATGCACTATCGTAGGGGAAAATGTGAGGTCCCTATGCCGAAATGGAATAATTTGCTTGTTGTTAAGGACCATCTTTTTTCTATTGACTTCTGTCCTGATTTTTAGCATCAATTTTTTTTTCAATTCCTCTCTTGATTCATGAACTTATTTCTCATATCACTTTTTCTAAGGACAACTGTTGTGGGAAAGCAATCTGTGCATAATTTCATATTAAATTTTGTCTCCCCAATTCTTCTCTTCAGTACACCTATGCTGTGGTTAGGTACGCTAAAGCCTGTTTTCTCCCCAAAATTAAATCAATTTCATATTTAATTCTGTCTCCCCAAGTCTTCTCTTCAGTACACCTTCGCTGTGGTTAGGTACGCTAAAGCCTGTTTTAATGGTATGCATTTTATCGCAGGCTCACGTGCATACGCCTCATGTGGCACCTCACAATGCCCACGAGCGTTCACTAGTTAGGCTGGTGCACCGTGAATTTCTCAAAACCAGTCAGTGCGTCAATAACCGCGACTGTAGAGGTGGTTTGTCATCGCTTGTCTTAAAATTGTTGCTGCATCGTAGGCTATGTTATATTTTTTTATTTGCAAGAGTGAAATGTTAATATTTAAGTTCATTTTCATTAAAATGTTATTGAAAGCAGCCTCCTTCATGTTACAATCCTTATATCGGCTGCTTTCAGCCCGGCATATGCATTCATGGGCTCTGTACATTTCAATTAATTGCAACGTAGCTACTCGTGGCTCAGTCATTGAGCAAATGGCTATGCCTCTACTCATGACAACTAACTGCACATTGACCACGGACAGAGTTGCAACTTACAAGGCTCTCGTGAGTCGCGCCTTACGATCTGATCAGAGCGAATAGGGAACTTTGTATAGACACACACACACACACAAATATGAGCCTCAGAGATGAGCCTCGTAAACAAGTGTCGCGCCTCACGGCCAAAATGTCCTCTATATAATGTAAACGGCCCTTAACACTAAATAATCTAATCTAGCCTCCCGGATATGTGGTTGTGTGTGAGTTTAGCTTTGCGGATAGTGGACAACTTCATATATTAGGTTGTACAAGTTTCTTCACGTATGTAGTAGAGAAAAACATCAATGCTTGCAACAAAATTGGTCATCAATATCGGTAAAATACTGTTGAACATCCCGTGTTGGGGCTTCGTTTTACCACACGTTACACTTCACAGCTTCACTTCACTAACTGCATAAATTATAGTAGAAGTTGATTAGGTCAATGGCCCATAAAAAATTTAACAACGTTACTCTATATTAAATGAAAACAAATTTAAAATGAACACAACAATCTAACTCAATGATGCAACCCTTTATATCACCCAACCAAAATTTAACCACCAGTAAATTTTCATAACAACACAAAAAACCCTACACGAGAACAAAGCTAGTCACAAATTAGTGATGCCTGTGACAATGTAGAGTAACTCCACCTAGGACAACAGCAGGTGCAGAGTTGCTGTACGGATTAGGAAGTGTTGGCTGGATAGGCCCAACAGATTTGTGCAATTATGTCGAGGTTAGGCAGGGTTGTATATTGGAGTTGCGTCAGGCCGGTCATGATAGCCAAGCAGCTTCTCGGGCAGAACCACTGCTTAACAAGAGAGACGTCAGCCAAGTCGGAGTATTGTTGGCTCATGGCACCCATTTTCCCCAGCCCTTCCTCTTGTATGGTTTAGTATTGCAGTGTTTGACTGAGTGCGTGATTGTGCAAAGTTAAGTTCCTCTTCATTATTTAGTACATGATTATAGCAGGTATTAAGCCGCAATGACTTCATTCTTAATAACGAGTTCACGGCTCCAAAAGTGGGGACCCTTGCCCCATCTGTGTGAACCTTCCTCCTCTGTTTCATTAAATATTAATCTTTAACTATTATCTGTCAAATTACTATTGGGCCTCAGGGGAGAACCTTGATTCAAGTAAGATTAGAGTGCATCGAAATGATCAATGTTGAACATCAGTTTGCAGTTACGAGCCACTGCTATGAGCCTGAAGATAGCAATGTGGAAAATTATTGCGTCTCATACTAAATGAGGAGCCACGAAATATTTTGCATGAAAGGAGTAAATTATATGAGAGAATTAATGATTTTTGACTAACTTTTCGTACGTAAACAAAGACATAAGTGTGCGGTGTGTCATAAGCTGTCCTGTTGATAGCCTCGTACGTTGAGGAACATGGGAAAAAATCATACAACTCATGACATGAAATCGAAAAAATGAGAACATCACACTGGCGACGGTATACTTTGATTCAAAAGAAACACAACCTTTTATACTTTGTACAAAGAAAAAATGATTGTTTTATTTAAATGTTTGAGAGTAAGCTGTCGTAGCACAATCTTAACCATGGTATAGGAGTAGGGAGGCGGAAGTTACCGGCATCGTTTCAATGAGTGGATTGGACTATTCGTTAGCAAATACGATGAGAAATTATCACAATTTGGAGAGCAGCTTATGACACCAGACTTTCCAAACCATGTATGCACGCGCACTGCTCTGTCACTGGAAATAGGAGACAAGCCACTACAGTAAAAGCGCTAAGAAGTCGACATTTTGGCTGAACTAGAATTGTTAACCACATGTGTCTCCTAGTGCACATGATATGAAAATCCCGATTTTTAATACAGAATGGACTGTTTTAATAAACACATACAATCACTACAGTGAACATTGAAGTAAAGACGAAAAATAACACGAAGAACGTTTCAATTCTATTTCTGCGGTTAGTTCAAAAATTATTTATGTTTGTAGCCCAAAATGACGTACCCCATTTGGCTTCAACTCCTCCAGTGACTGAGAGCTTGTACGCAGAAGTTAATTTGTTCCACAGCCAACGCACATAAAATGGTCCTGTCTGCCCAACGCAGCTCCGAACTTCAGTTCACTAGAGCAAACTTTCTTTGTATTGACTCTTTACCGCTTGTGGTGAGTGAAATTAAATTTACTGCATCCATTACTTGAAGGGATGTGGTAACTTGGATACCAGGAGCACGTAGCGATATTTTAACGATTTAAAAGATGTTAATTTATGCAATACAGGGCTGCTCATAACAATGTTGGTAGTTTTTATTCACACGTTCACTGCGTATTGGGCCACATGTATACCAAGCGGTAAATTGTCCACTTACGTGCTGGTATAAATCCACGACATTATATCTGTTCTGCGATGTTTTTGCAAAATAATTGTTATCCTGCGAGGTAAAATGTTATCGTGCAATTGTATTCATATTCAACTAGCAGGACCCGTGGAAATTCCACGGACAATGTCATCAATAAGCTTTCGGGACCCGTGAGAAAATTCCGTCAACATTATTTAACAAATTTGAACATAACATATTCAAACCTATCTTGTCCTAACATATGCTAACCAAATCTATCCTAACCTAACATATCCCATCCTAACCTAACTTTAACCAACGTTATCCTAAGGCTAGGTGGACCTGTAAAAAAATTTGGTCAATATTACCTAACAAATTCTTACATAACAGATTTTAGCCTAACTCATCCAAAACTAACATATACTAACCTATCCTATCTCAACGTATCGTATCCTAAGTGAAGCTATCCTGATAATTAGGAAAACATAAAGAGCATCAACCCGTAAAAAATTTAGTCGACTTAACCTACCTAACCTACCCTAACCTAACATATCCTAACCTGCCCCAACCAAAGCTATACTGATAATATTTCAAAAATAAAAAAAGTTTACCCATTTAAAAATTTCCTCAACATCATCTAACAAATTCGACCATAACCCATTCTAACCTAAGCTATCCCAACCATAATATATTCTAACCCAACTCTTCCTGACCTAAGCTAACCAAACCTATCATGAAAATATGTCAAACATAAAAAACGTGGACCCTTGATAAAATTGTGTCAACATTACCTAACCTATCCTAACCTAACATATCTTAACCAATCCTATCCTGATAATATGACAAACATAAAAAACCGTGAATCCGTAAAAAATTTCATCGACATAACCTACCTAACCTATGCTAACCTAACCTATCCTAACCTACCCTAATCGAAGCCATCCTGATGATATGTCATAAATAAAAAACCGTGTCCCGTGCAAAAATTTCTTCAACATTATCTAACAAATTCAACCATAACCCATTCTAACCTAAGCTATAGCTCCTAACCTAACATTCTAACCTATCTCTTCCTGACCCATTCAATCAAAGCCTATCCTATCCTAACCCATCCTATCCTAACCTATCCTATCCAAACCTATTCTATCCTATCCTAACCTATCCTATCCAAACATACGTCCAAACATATCGTATCCTAACCTATTATATCCCAAACTATCATATCCTAACCTATCATATCCTAACCTATCCTCACCTAACTTATCCCACCGTATCCTAACCTAACTTAACCAATGTAATCGTTAAGCTAGGTGTACGCGTGAGAAAATTCGGTCAACATTAACCAACAAGTTCTAACAACATATTTTAACCTAACTTATCTTAACATGTATACACTAACCTATCCTATGCTAACGGAAGCTTTCCTGATAATATGTCAAACATAAAAACCGTCGGCCCGTGAATAAATGTCGTCAACATTACGTAACCTATGATAACTATCCTAACCTAACCTATCCTAACCTAACCTAACCTATCCTAACCTAACCTATCCTAACTTATCCTGATCTTGCCTATCCTAACCTAACCTATCCTGATCTTGCCTATCCTAACCTAACTCAACCTATCCTAACCCTACCTATCCTAACTGAACTGATGTCATTGTTAAGCTAGGTGGACCCATGAAAAAAATCGGTAAACATTACCCAAGAGAATCTAAAATAACATATTCCAACCTAACCCATGCTAACCTAACATGTACCAACCTATCCTATCCATTCTGCTTGTTTCCTTATGCATTGTATGTTCGTAGACACGATACCGCGAGTCACGGCGCCTTCATAATAATGAGTAGAAATCCGTGTGGATTACGCGGTTTCAATAATTAACTCACTTTCAAGCATATAAGGTTGAAGTATGAAGCAAATGTATTTTAATGGAATTCTTTGATATGGAAAGATTCCTGAAATAATTACTGTAATTTTGAATCAAATTTTTATGTTATGCAAAGTTTCAAAAAATGGAAGAAAAATGGAAGAAAAATAAAAAATAAAAGAAAATAAAAAATAAAAAGGAAATAAAAAAGATAAATGAATGAATAAGGAGAGAAAATTGAAATAAAAACTCTTAATTGAATAAAAATATAAAAAATATTAGAATAAAAAATGAAGTTATTAAAATAAACCAATGAAAATATATCATTGAACGAACTGTACAAAATAACACAAAAAAAAACAATAAAAAATAACAAAAAAAAAATGAAAATGAACTAAAAACAATAAAAAATGGAAATAAACAAAAAAATAATTGAATTAAAAAAATGAAAGGAAAAAAATAAAAATTAGAAAAAAATTGAAAATAGGGCCTAAATAAAAATATTAAAAATTGAAATTAAAAATTTAAAAAAAAATTGAAAAAATGATAATTGAAAACAAACTGAGAAAAAACTGAAAATAAAAAAAATTCAAAATTGAAAAAATAATATAAAAATATTGAAAATATTAAAAAACTATGAAATAAAAAAATTAACAAAGAAAAAGTGATAAATAAAAATAAAAAACTCAAACACTAGGAAAAAATACTAAAAAAATGAAAAAATAAGAAATTAAAAAATAATGAAAAATGGGAAAAAATGACAAATTAAATGATTATGTTAAAAAAATGGTACATAAAAATTAGAAAAATAAAAATATTGAATAAATAAGAAAATGAAATAAACAACCTGTACATAATTTAAAAATAAATATGCAAAAATAGAGAAAAATAAATAAATGATAAATAAAAAATAACAAATTAAGAAAAATATATAAATGGAAAAAGATGAAAAAATAAAAAAAAATGAAATTTTGAAAAAATGATAAACTGAAAAAAATGAAATTTGAAAAAAATGGAAAAAATAAGAAAAATTAAAATTTAGAAAAAATAAAAAATAAAAAATAATAAAAAAATAAAACAAATAAAAATTGGGAATGAATAAAAAATTTAAAAATAAAAAATTACAAAAAAATGAAAAGTTTTAAAAAAATTAAACATTTAAAATATAAATGAATAAAAAATAATTGGAATAAATTATAAAATAATTACCAAATTAACGAAAGGTAACAAATCAAAAATAAATTACCAAATTAAATAAAAATTAACGTATAAAAAGTACTTAATAGAAAATAAATAATATAAATACCCTCCCCTAACTCACCTATCCTATCAGACCTATTCGATGTAGAGCGTTACCCACGAATTTAGTTTTAAGCGTATTAATATATAGATGGGAAGAATTAAAATTTATTCAAGCTGGGAAATCTATTTCCCTATTCTGCTACTTACAACCTAACCAAACCAACCGTTAACAACCGCGGAAACGCAGTGAACGTGTCAAGTGCGTTGAATGGTATTAGTCGAGTGAACGAGCTGGGCTAATGAATCAGAGACATCTTACTGAGGTGCGACCATTTCCTAGTTTTCTAGGAAGAGGAGTGTCGCAACCTCACTTCAGGCCCCGATACACTGGCGTTCATGACTCGAGAAATTGCGGCAGTGGATCCGTCCGCCAGTTGAAGTGAGAACTGGCGACATGCACGGATCGCTGAAAGCTCGGTGGCCACTCTGCCAACTGGCTGGTGTGCAGGGATGGGAGGCACATTGAGAGGCGTGCTGGCGGTTATCACCGTGATATTTGCTGATTGCTTTCCTGAATTGGTGGCATGAGTTTCTAATTAACTCCACCATTACGAATGTTTCCCCGAGTCCAAGAACCTTAGCGTATTGAGGCGCGTGTTACGTTCTGACTGTGACTGCCATTTTAGTTCTTTGTCATTCTTGATTGATCAACGAGTTGATAGCGTCCTGGCACCCCGCGTATTACCGTTCCGAGTGAGATATCGTTACAATGACGCGCA
Source organism: Morinoia aosen (assembly GCA_030386875.1). Lineage (NCBI taxonomy): Eukaryota > Metazoa > Arthropoda > Malacostraca > Amphipoda > Talitridae > Morinoia > Morinoia aosen. The sequence continues at coordinate 40,589,381 of CM059580.1, forward strand.
CAAACATGCCAGGTCAGCTGAAGTTATGACTGAAGTCAGTCCCAAAATTTAAATATTTATTCATTAATTTGTTACGGTAGTACATGAACTTCACGGGGCAGCTCTTACTTACTACATGAATTCGAAATGTTTTTGATAACTTCCAAGATCGAAAAAATTTCTGTGATATTTTGGTAGTCTGCGATTGCAACGATTAAAATAAAATTTTGTGCCGTATTCTAGAATTTTTTTTATAGTCAAGCCTGTCGAATAAAACAAGACTCTTTTTTTTAGGGTAACTTATTTATAAATCAGGTGTATTTCAGTTCCACGTAATGCATCATCATTGATCATAAAGGCTCATTACAAAGTGCAATTCCTAAATATCATACATTCCTAATTTCGCAAGTGAAATTATTTTTTATAATTTTGGGTAAAATTCTGAGGTCAACACATAAGATAGCGTACCCTAATTTTAAGTGAACCCAACACAATTTCATGAGCATGGCCGATCATTCGAAAGCTGGATGTGTTGCTTTCCTTGCTATGATTATAATATTGTGCGCCATGCACACCAAAACAGAGATAGATTTTGTTCTATTGCTTATCTTCTTCACCCCCGCGGACTTAATTCATATGCTGTACCTCTACAATCTAGTAAATGCGCGTAGTTTAGAAATTAATTCAAAAGTGATTGGACCGCCTTTAACTCGAGTTACAGTTTCTTTCTACCTAACATTGTGTCTATTACATTTTCAATCTTATGCAGCACCATTTTTAATCACAATTGAATTATTGATCCCCCAAAGCGGTAAATAATGAAGAAAGAGGCAGGAAGGCACTCAATTTCTGAATTATGATGTAAAAAAACTACTTATAGAGAACGAATTGAATAAGAGCGACGCGATTATGCGAAATTCTGCAAACGATGTACCTATAATAACGAAGCCTAATTTGACCAGCAACTTCATGCGCTGCGGAGGAACCCCGGACACGTTGTTGCCAGAGGGAGGATTACGCTCTCGGTCGCATGCACTACAAAATTGTGTCGGGATGTGGCCTGCTTTTTTTCCTAGTTTTCGCGTGCAAAGTAGATATAATGCTGCCGAACGTCATTGCTTGCATTGCTGTGTTGTATTCATCCATTTAGGGATAAAAAATATTTCGCCGTCAATGTGAAACAATTTTCTGCTGTTGTTGTAAAGCATTGTTGCTATACATGTATGAAGTATTGAATGAATTGGTATTCTATTGTGGAATATTTCTAATCAATAATCTCGTCAAATTTTGCCGGCATAAGTTCGAGTTTGTGAATTCATCACTTAGACATTTTTTTCTAACCAATTATGCTGTCATGGTCACCAAATCTTGAGCAACTTTCCACATTGCTGACCTCCCAATCTATAATTGACATCTTTACGATACGATTGCCTCAACATCCTTTACTAAGCCACGTCATGGCTACAAAATTTGTCTTATATATAAATAACTGGAGTGAATTACAATTTGAATCAAAAATAAACCGTAAGCAGATCGATTTGAAACTTTGTTATGTAAATGACAAATCAAATTAATTTTCTCTTTTGTGTACCAGATAAGTCAATGAGTTTCGTTTAACTGTCTTTAAAAAATTCTTAAAACGTAAATATTTAAAAACATATTGAAATTAGGTATAGAAATTGCACGGAATTACCGAAATTAAAATCAATGCGTAACTATATTACACAGAACACAATTCTAAAAAATATTGCAACTTTATTGACGAGTGTATTTTTGAGAACAGTTCATAAGACTCCATTTCCCTAATTTCCGAGACTAAAGCGAGAAGAACTTTATTTGAAGCATCGGAAAAGCGTCCACGTGAATTATATCTATAACCGGCAGGGAATGCTGCTTTCGCGCAGCCGCCAACCAGCATACGATTCACTGCTGTAGGGTACCTTAACTAACCTGTGTTTATGCTACCTCGTAATTAAACGAATATAATTTCTCGAACTTATGTGTTTTTATAAGTTCAAATACTAAGCAGTTTGGTGAGCAAATAATCCCTTTCTACTAAAGATATGAGAACTATGTTGAAATACAGCAAGAGGTTTCCAAAATACTAAGTAAATGAGGAAACTCATTTAACGACAGCTTAGGTTGAAGACAAGACTAATAATAGTAATAAAAAACTTATTTAACGACAGCTTCGGTGATAAACTATTTAGCAGTCGCTTTGGCGTATTTGCCGAAGTCACAACACAACAAAACAAGTTTTTCAGGATTTAAGAAAATTATTGTCACACTGTACGCGTCGTGATCCACGGACTGGTTTTCACACTTATTTCGGGGAAGTTTCATTGACGAGGTTGTGCATATAAGTGGAGGACTGTTGACAAGGTTGCAGCCTTTAGTAGCACAAGTGGCAGCCAGCATAGGCCAGCTAGTGACAGTAACCAAGACCACACCGCACCGTAAGTCTCACAATTTCAATACCAACCCTCGCATCACCACAGCAAAGAGGACTGGGTAATCGTTATTGCTGTGACCATCAAGACCTTCATTACAGAATATAGCCATAGCCACCTTGAATTCGGCTATAATTGTCCTACTATCCCAATACCACCACATTCTTATACCGTCTGATTTTAGTAAGATCATCCACCACACCACGCATCCTCCGAACTCGTTGGGCAGGCGCCTTACCCTCGCCTAAATCCCCGAGGTATCAACACAGCGCGCCCGGCCATATAGTGCGTTCATCAACTGTATACTCCCAATAATAAAGAAATTATCCGATGAAGTGGTTGGTATTCAAGTTAAATTTCAGGAATTAAATTGCACTATTCCACGAACAGTTGAATCACGGACACATTGAAAGTGGAGCGCAATGCTTCCCTTGAACATTCCAAACTGTACATCTACGAATTACGGTCTCTTCTGTGTTCCGTATTTGCTTCTCTTGTTGATGTCTCTCGAAAGCATCATCGCCCGTTCAGCTATTTTCAATAAAATTGTTTATTTCAGCTGAAGCTCTCATTCCAATTTGTAGAGTAAGTTTTGCCTTGATTTACGGAAGGTATATTATTTGTGTTAGCTGCTTCCAGGCGCTTACCTCGTCCGAGTAGTAAAATTTACAAAAAAATTGATTACTTTTGTATGCTCAAGCACTTTATGCACCGGACCACCATCTTTAAGCAAGTGACAGACACCCTCTCTCTTAGGATTCTTCCTCTTGCTTGCTGGAGAGCAGGGCAAACTTCAATGATAAGCTTTACTGTAAGAACTGCACCTTCACACCATCCGCATACAGGTCGCTGGCCAAGGGCATCTGAGATCTGCAAGTAGCTGCGGGTCAGGGCAGTATTTTTCACTCGAAGTCTGTTCATCACAACCCCCTTGACGATTGTACTTGCGTTATTTAACCTTCTACCTACCATGGTTGCTCTTCATCTCCTTAACATCAGTTTGGTCCCGCTGCCACTCATCATTCCATAGTTCAAATATTCTCCTTCTTATCAACGAATACCAACCCTTGTAAGCAACAAGGGCAAATTCAATTTGTCGCGTAGCCATTTTGCTGTTTGGTCCACACTTATATTCCCGCCGATGCCTACAAGGGCTGGCACCGAGCTAATGGTGATTTATTCCCTTCTTGAATCATTTGATACAAATCCGACATCATCCTATTGAGCAGTTGGCGGTCTTCAGCATTGTTGCTGCATACACATGAAAGCAAGATAGGTTTATCAGCCGATGCTCACCTTGAATTGTTCAGCAATTTGCTGGTTTCTAATTTTACAATCTGAAAGAGCAGCCTTTTCATAGAAGATTGGTCTGTTAAGGCTGTAGTTTCTTCAATTTTAGCTACGATTAAAGTAAAATTCAGGAGATCTTGTTTCATGTCAACTTTTTCCCAAAACGTGATATATGTTATTAGTGGAAAATCAGTAAAATTAACAGAATCCAACAAAAAAGGAGAAATAAAAAGCGACAATACTCGAACTCGAACGTTTATAACACGTCGGCAGTGCTTCCACTCCTAGGGTAATTACCCTAGTTTAGGGTAATCAGACCCCTCCTAGGGTAGAGTCTAGGGTAAAGAGAAAAAATGTAAAATCTAGGGTAAAACCTAAATTTCAAATCTGGTTAGTAAAATAATGAAATAAATTGAAGATTGTAAATAACTACAGTTGAGTAACCGAAATAAGAATTAATTCAGGTGAAGACATTGATTCAAAGATTGTACGTATCAACATTTGAGTCTTAAATATAGCACAATTTAAAACGCTTTCCATACCGGTACTGAACAAGTTGCGTTTCTTTTCGCAGTGAGCGCCGTGAAGCTTCATTGCACATTTCTGTAGGACGATTGCTGGAGCAGTGGGATGCACTCTCACTTTACTCTGAGTCGTCGTTTAGCGAGCCAACTCAGGCAAATGATATGATAGCCAATGCTTTAATCCTCACTGATTTGGAGTTCATCGATTACAATTAGGGGAAATTAAACGCATTGAATACTTTGTTTCAATCTGGTTCTCCGAATATCTTCAATCTAAGATCTAAAATCTACAGCCTAATTAGGAGCTTATGTTCACATTTTGTGCATGTTGCTTATGTAAAGAATGCAACTATTTCTTTGCTGAATCTGCCCCATCCAACATTCGCCAGTGTTTTGTGTCAGTAGGTGATATACACTGAGATGACAGGAACTGAAACGATGTCAGAGATAATTGGCATTACTTCACGAGCCGAAGAGATTTTTTACTAACTTTAGATGCTTCTTGGTTGAAGCAGCTTTTACCAAATCGAGAAAAAGTTTTCCGTCGAGGATCATGTACATGATTTCGTACGCTGTCTAAAACCGCATAAAGCTTCAACACTGACCCAAAATCTTTGTCATATGTATTAGATGAAATTCCTCGAATGAAAAAGTTCGTCGAAAAGAAATGTCTCGGGGAAGAGAGGTGGAAACATTTCTTGGATGAACAATTAACACTAGTCATGCCAGCCGTCAATTACTGGGCAACAATGTTTAAAAATACTACTGTAATAATATTAACAATAATAACAATAATATTGATAAAATGATTGTCACGAGAAGAACGGGTCCCTTCACCTCCTTGTTAACATTTCATTAACAGGAAGATCCGGCTCTCGGAATTGAGGAATGGCACACCTCCAAGGGATACATATACGACACAAAAATTCATGGACAATAATTGACATTACAGTACATATACTAAAAACAAAGCGTTACTCACCGATGATGGTTGACTCAACTTACATCAGCGCGTTTCAGTGCGCTAGTTTGCCTCGGTGAGATGTGGTGCGCGCGTAACGGGTTTTTTAAACGCCATTAAATGCTGAAGAATCCTTTATAATGAACACCCTGGTACAAAGCCTTAATCGTAATTTACTGGAACTGTGAGTAACACATATTGACAAATACTACTCTGCCTAATTGACCGGTCAATTCCCTCAAGTAAATTACACACGGAACACATACAATCAAATAATGCCTAACTGATGGGTCGGCGCACTCCAACGTCACAATGGATTGTCGTTAGCCTCGGATCACAAGTTCTGTCATCCCAGAGCAGCTTCAGTTCATTCCCTGTTTCTTACACAGAGCATATACTGTCTTTGGACGTTCTTATGAAGAAGTAGTACTTGCAATCAATAGGAGAAAAGAGAAAAACCGCCCTCCTGTAGGGCAACAAAATTTGGACGATTACTTTAATTCTGCAATTTTCTCATACATATATATATGCACATATTCCACATTTAATTCAACTGCTCCAATTCTCTTATATGTTGTATGAACCTATCGTTTCCAGCGGTATCTATCGTAACAAAGGCACGAGCCTTACCCGCCCTGACGCCGTTATAAAACTTTTCCTTTAAAACAACCTCCCCGGCATGGGATCTTCTTCCCTCTGCACAAGCAAAAATGTGACTTTTAATTATTTGATTCAAGGAAAATATATCTCATTCCAGAGTATAACATTTAATTTGACACCTATTCACGACGCAGAGTATAACACTTTAGGTATCATGATGCCTAGCCACGCCGAACCTTATCGAGATGCTCGCAAACTCTCACTGACTCTCGTCTTTTCGTGCTAGTCAAAGTGTTCTTATGGGGGCTACCCTCTTTCTAATCATGACCAATGGCACCACTCTTGCACTTCCAAACCTTCGCCTGCTTTGTTCTATTGGCTGCTCCCGAGATTGTACGCTCCCTATTCGCTGTGAGCCGAACACGCATTTTTCGCCCCTATTTTGTGCGTTAATTCTTGAAGTCTAAGCCCGTTGGCGAGTAAGCTTTCTCACGCCTCTACCCTCTACTACCCCTACCCTTGGCCTGCCTATGGTCAACAAATTTTTCCTTTTGTGGTAACACTACACCGCACTCTTTGTTCGCGCTCTCGAGGTTTGCTTACCAAGCACAACACTAACCCAGCTCGAGTGCCTGCTTCACTTACAAGCCACATCACTCTATGTTGAATGTAAACATTCAGGCCTACACTAATGTTAGAGCAAGCAACTTGTAGCATTGGAATGCGCCTGACCACAGTTTTATAAACTCACAATTTTAGTTCAAGCAAACAATAAATGCGCACAAAATTCGTTACACACAATTACAAGATTTTGATCAAACTTTTCCTAAATTTTCATTTTTAATTCGCAAAATTGATCGTTCTTCACAGATTCTTGACATGATTAAAATAATATATGGTAGCCCACTGGTAAAAATACCAGTAGGCTACCATGTTATCCAAATCTTAAAATTGAAATTTCAACGTTTTGTCCCGCCCATTTTCAAATTCTTTCGTTGAACGTTTCTGTAGCTAATTAAATTTGACCAAAACTTCACCAAAAAAAAAAGAGAGTTAGAAGAACGAAATCGTACGTGGTTTAATGCATGCAGTATATTACCCTAAAGAATCTGGCTTCACTGTATTTAGTTTTGCAAATAATAATCTAATTAAGGCTATTAATGAGGTAAAAAGTAACGCCACGTGTGCAGAATCTTCGGCAATGCCAATACCATAGAAATATACAGTGCCTGGACACATGTATTTGCACTGCTTAATTTTTCGTGTATTTCAAAGACTTCGAGTTCTAGGTTAGGATAAAGATTACAAAAGGTTCAGAGAACGTATTTAAGGTTAAGGTTAAGGTTAGGTTAACATCGGCATCTTTGGGATGCTTTATTTCCAATCAAGCCTGATACATGTGATCTTAGCATTGGTTCTTCAAATGTCTTATAACTAACCCTACGTATAGGACACCATGACGGTTCCCCCGTAAAGCCGGTACCAATTTCCGACACCTGGGTCGAGTGGGGTATTGTGCTTGAGCTTTCCCTTATACCCAACGGGGAAAATCTCCGCGCCAGCGCCGGGATACGAACCCGCGACTCCAACATACGAGCCCGATCCCTTAACCACTGTACCACGGAGAGCACATCAACAGAATTTTATAACCGAACAGAAAAAATGAATGGTCAACTTGTTACATCACCCGAATAAAAAAATATTGGGTATAACATAATTTGGGTAAAATAAAAATAAAATCTAATATTTAGTAGCATGGCCTTTATTTGCAATTACAGCATGCACTCGGTTGATGTAGTTTGAAACTTGCTGATGACACTCTTTTGGTGGAACCTTGTTCTTTTCTTCAACGCAGATTGTCCTTAATTTTGTAAAAAAATGGATTTCTTTTCTGCACTGCAGATTTCAGTATTTTCCACAAATTTTCTGCGGGATTAAAGTCAGGAGACTAGATGGGCCAAGAGATAGCACTCATTTTCTTAGTAGAAAACCATTCTTCTGTTAATTTGGCCGTATGCTTTGGGTTATTGTCTTGCTGGAAGATCCACTTGAGCCAAGCGAAGAATTTTCTTGCGCTTGGAATCAGCCTATCTGCCGGTTCATGGAGCTATCCATTTTGACATCAATGACGTTGAGTTTCTCTATACCCTGAGAAGTGAAACAGCCCCAAATCATGGTATTGCCTCCTCCATGTTTGACAATAGGGAGGATGTCCTCAGGATCATAGGCAGTCTCCGGTCTCCTCCATGTATGACGAGAATCATTTCAGTGGAAGAGCTCAATTTTACTTCCGTCGGACCACACAACCTGTTCCCAAAGCTCATAACCTCTGTCAAGATGGTCTTTGGTCAACTTCGAACAGTTCTCCACATGATTAGCTTTCAGAGGAGGAGTCCAACGAAGAATGAAGGTCCGTAGACCCCTACGGTGCAATTCTTTACTGATAACTTTTAGACTGACGACAACTTCATGAAACTCAAGTCCTTGTTGCAGATCTTCCCGGGTTTTCATGGGCTCATTAGTCACTTTACAAAGTATATAACTTCGACAGGGATCCTTGATCTTGCGAGGAGCTCCGGCTTTTGGCAAATTAGAGATTGCACCCCGTCACTTGAAACTTCCGAACAATAGCTCCAATAGTTGAGTACGAACGTTTACCGCGTTAAGCGATTTGTCTGTATGTTAATCCTTCATTACGAAGCCCAACTCCATATTTGCTTTCGAATAATTTTTGCAACATTTTTGACTTTCGGTATTATTGTCACCGAAGTCTGCTTTCATGGAGATCTTGAAGGTAAATGATTGTGCTAATCATATTTGTTTGACTTCAAATGTGCCTCTAAAAGTTTCTCGAAACTCTCTCATGTTTTCAGGAGCTAAAGCAATGAAAAAATTTAAATTGTACTAGAAAATTTAAAGTATTTTAAATTGCGGCTAAGCCCTTTTGTTCTATGTTATTTTTCATTCGGGTAGTATTTTATGATATTGGTAACTTTTATTCAGTATTTTTCGCTAGGCTTTAATGAATGTTGGCTGAACCTTTAGTAATCTTTACCCAAACCCAGAACTCAAAGTCTTTGAAATACGTGAAATATTAAGTTGTGCAAATACTTGTGTCCAGCACTACAAAATGCAACGAGCGTGATAGCGTTTTTATTATGTTGTAGTTTGTAATTTTGTATTGTGTATTCTCAATAATTTTTTTATGTGAGTAGTATAGCTTTCTGGTGAAGATTAGATTAGATTATTAGTTAGTTTAAGCCTCCCTATCCGCAACAAGGGCTATCCAAAGAGAGGAAGGAAGATGGCACCATTTAGTATGGAGTTAAGGAAACGCGAAATCTACGCAGAAAGGGCACAGAAATAGAAAGCTAAGAAAGAAGATCATGAAACAAAAAAAAGTTGAAGAAGAAAGTAGTAGGTGCTGAAAAATAGGACAGCAGTGAACCGAAAAAAGATGGTCCGTAACAAAGCAAAAACCTACTCTATTTTAACAAAAAGAAAGCCTAACTAACCTATAGCTCAGGCCTTTACATAGTCCCCTTGGGGGCGCTAATTCCCATAGACACAATAGTTGTATCCCCCTGAGGGGGCTTTCTGGTGAAAAAAATTATTTGTATTAAGTTATGTTTTCTTTTCTTTTATTTTGAACAGATTGGTCAAAGGCTATACTTAACAACGCCCGTAGAGTTCATTCACTTTTTTTGATCAGTCAAACGACTCAATACAACGAGCGGGAAAAAATATTACATACGTCTGTTTTTTCCATCCCAATTTTTTGTTTGGTTTCTGTAACGATGATTATTTATGTATTGTGAACACTAGTTATGTAAATCTGGATTTCAATTTTATCGACCACTGAGCTCTGAGTTGTTTTCCGATCCACATTTTGGAATACCTTTTGTAATGTTAATGGAAGGATGTCATTTTACACACATTTCCATAACAAAGGTGTTCAGATCATTCATTTATTAATTAGCGAATCCCCAGAAATTTTAAATATTCTTCCGATGCGACGTAACTAAGGGCAAAGCTGATAGTATGATGAAGGACTGTACGGTAATTATTATAGAGACGTCATTTAATTTTTCTAGGGTAGTCAAGGGGCATTCTAGGGTAAAATACATGCTCGCCTAGGGTACAAAGATTGACGAGCGTGGAAGGCCTGCACGTCGGAGCTCTGTTGGGCTCAGTGCACGCTGAGCTGCCGTGGGAGGAGCAGATTAGTCGGCAAGCTCCGCCAGCATCTGTTCCACTGACAGATCGTCTTGACACTGCAAGAGAAAATGTAAAAACAAATTATAACTTTGCTAACATGCGGTTATTGAAAATGCTTAATTTTTTAACACCATGATGATATTGCGGCGTTTAAATGAACTAAAAAACTAATTGCCTGATTTTTAATTCTATTTAATAATGATTTTTTTCCTATGACACTACATTGCAGAAAAAAATAACACATGGAAAAGTTTCTTCGAATGTTTGGCAGGACATACGGTTAAAAGCACCCGCTGGAGTCTTGTATTTTTACACCCGAGAAGTAAATATCTATGAAATATTCTGAGAATTAACTCACTCACCAAGAATATCTGCGTTGAGCAACTGTTCACCAAAAATCCCTTCTGTCATTGGGATGCATTCACTCCTATAAATCACTAACAAATTCAGCTAAACCCAGTGCTCAACTCGATAGGTCGCGATGAGGCACTAGTGTAAGGCAGTGCTCACTATTCCTGGTCACCCAGTGCGCAGTCTTCTCTCAAAATACTTCCCCTTTGCCCTTTATGATACCCTGCCTTTTCCTCTCCCATTTGCCGGATGTGCACTATGTGAATTCAACAACCTAGGTATAAATCTTCAAAATAATCCAATGCCTACTATCCCCATGTCTGCTCGATATCTCCCTCCAAGAATTGCTGCTCATTCTTCCTTATCCTCCTTTCCTAAATCTGCTCTGACTGATTCTCACTGGCAGCAGGCCTTCAAGGACTTGACTACAAGCTCATACCCCAACAGAATCCAAGTATTTACAGATGGTTCCACTAATGGCAACTGCACTGCCTGTGGGGTCTATTCCTCTGAGTTTAGCATCAAAGCCAAACTCCCCTCACATTCTACAATTTATACTGCAGAACTCTTTGCTTTATATTTAGCCTGCAAGTTCTTATCAGTGGTTCCTGGCAACTTCATTATCTTTTCGGATTCCCTTGGTTGCATTTCAGCATTGAACTCGATTAACCCTCCTACTCATTACCTTATCAACTGGATAGCCAACATTATTTCCTCCCTCAGCAGAGACAAAATTATAATAGAGTGGCTTCCCAGTCATGTCGGTATTAAAGGCAATGAAGCAGCAGACAAACTTGCGCGTGAGTCATTAAGTCTGGCTAACTATATAAATCTTTATCCTAGCAAACTTGAGCTGAAAACTAAATTCAAAATGCACTATGACTAACTTTGGCAGAGAAACTGGACATCACAACCTCCTTCCATCACCCATCTTGAGCCACACTTAGGTTCATCAATCCCCACAAATCTTTCTCGCTACAACCAAGTTATCTTCACACGTCTCCGACTGCAGACATGCAACCTAACGCATGCCCACTTCATCAAACAGACTCCTCGCCTATTTTGCACTTTTTGCAAGAGCAACATTACGCTGGAACACATCTTCATATTGTGTCCAACACACGAACCATATCGTGCTCCACTTCGAGCAGCATGCCTCTCCAAATCTCAGCCGTACTGTCTTTCTTCGCTCCTCTCCCCGATGCTGGCACCTGACCTGGTGCTGAAGTTCCTCGAAGACACGCAGCTGCTCAATCAAATCTGAAGAGTCAACAAGCGGAGTGAGGGCGCTAATACCCATCGATGGAGATGCGCCGCATCCTAACAAAGTAACAAAGTTGTGTAAGGCTGCCGTCAAGCAACAAAAGATTGTTTTTCCACAAAACTTTAACTACGTATCCTCTTCTTCCTGTTTTGAAACTTGAACCCGTTCATAAAATACATTTTGATAACAACCATGGATGAGTTCTGCAACTTCTGAATAGTAATGAAATATTGGAGGTACAGGCAATGACGATGAATACAGAAATTCGACGGTAGAACAAAAACAATATAGAAAGCAATAACCAAACGTGCCGCAGCAGTGCTAGTAATAACTATAACAAGAAGGTCATAACATAATTAACCAGACATCAAGTGTAAATTTCAGATCACTATGTAGCGTCCCACAGAGCGGCGCAAGTGACGGTCCGACGGACACACCTACTTATTTTTATGTTATTGTTGATTTATATTATTGATACCACTCCATTACCATACAGTCACAAGCAAGCGAAGTGAAGGGAACATTCAACAGGTTTTCCGCAAAGGAGTCACTGAGGGGATTTTCATAATGTTGCTGACAAACCTGCAGTCACTAACCTAAGGAGATATAAGTGTTACTTTGGAGGAGATATAAGTGTTTTTTTGGAGGAGATTTTTTTTTTAGATTTTTGGAGGAGATATAAGTGTGACTTTGAACACTAGTTAACCTCTATATATATATTGCAGTGAGATAAATCTTTCATTTTGATTGCTGAATTTGATGAGAATAATTTCTATCAGTAAACCCAAGCAACTTGAAATTAGTTATTCTCAAATAATGTGAGATCATCATCAATAATTGTTAATTTGTATTCAGTGAAGCCTGATAACCATTTGTTGCCAACAATTGGTTCAATGAGGTGGGTACTTGATTTAAATGTGAATATGATGATCTCAATTTGATCAAATTTTGATCAAATGTAAGTTGTGGGCACAAAAAAGTAAAAGATATCTTTTAATTTTGTTAGCAAATTTTTCGAGGAACTTTCTTTTTTCATGTAAGTTGGTGTGCAGTGCACATCTTTATACATTGACTTGGGGTAACAAAATTTCAATATCAGAATGACGGAGCATAGAGATAAAAGCTTCCATACTGGGAATCAACTCGCACATTCGTCATATTCTGCGGTGCAAAATCATACCAAAAAAGCAATGTCCTTATATCTCCAAAAGTTCCAAAATTTTAGTCTGTGCATTGACATTTTAAAGTCCATGCATACTTTCAAATAAAACCCTTATCTGATCAATATGGACCGTTCAAACCCTTTTCAAATTGTGAATGGGTAGAAACCTCTCCATCAGCAGCTCAATTTAATTTCCTACTTATATATTACATGTATTTTTTGTTCGTATGTTTTTTTCCTTGACACACTTGTATTTTTGTGATTCCATGATATATTTTTGTGGGGTCAAAATCGGAAAAATTGAAAGATTTTGGTCGGGGAATTATTGTCCGTTGCGCCATAAAATTTTAGGAACGAATAGTCTACCACCTAAGGGTCCTTTTACAACGAAAACATGCAAAATGACCATGGAATCGACAGAATCTGGCAAGGGCCTGGGTCGATCTCCTTAAAGCTGAAAATGAGAATTCTATTAAGCTATAGTTGAACATCAAAAAAGGGTAGTCAATTGTTAATAATTTTTCTTTTTCATCAGGATGTGCTAAGTGAAGCTGTGCCGTGTTTGCAGAGCAGTATTTCTGATAATACATTCATTCCACTTTATGTCTGAAACATACAATTTTCATTCAACTTATGTTGCCAATACAGTTTTAGATGAATATTTGTAATTACAGAAGTAGTGTTGAACTATATCATTCATTTAAAAATCAGATGGTTGACCCGTTTTCGTGCTTGCAAGCGTGCAATTTTTTCCAGGCAAGAATCATGAGAGATCAACCATCATTCAACTTGATAGCAATTCTTCAATACTCGCGCCAAGCCACGAGATCACTGTGAGTGCAATATTGGGCGTAATTAACAATCGTCTTGCAGAACTGTAGTAGGCATGAAAATTCAAACTCTAGTCGCCTATAATTAAGGTATCAGTTGTTCTGTTGGATCACATGATAATGCTAGCATTACAAATCAGGAGACGATGGTTCAGAACTAGCGTGAGTAACGCAGAAGTTGATTGCTCAAATGACACCATTATTTTATGAAAGTCAGTGCTTTAATTCTCACCTTTGCTATATTTTTTAATACCCCTGAGAATAACATAAACCTCACTTTTCCAGACAACACATACCGAAAGCAATGGTCAAAAAACTGGGACCGAATCCAACAACTCATTGTTATGCTTCTCCGCATAACTGTGTAAGGAATATCGCTAAGGATCCGAATAATCGTCCGGCCAACGACTTATTCATAAATGATTCAAAAGACCGAATATTAAGCCTGATTTCTGCGAGAAAGCATCACATCGTTGAATTCTAGAACAATCGACTCTTCAGGAACAACGTTCGAACGTCGCCGATACAAGTAGCGAACGATCACGCCAGCCGAAGATGCCAAGAACCTCAACGGATGTCTTCATTTGCTTTAATTCATATGTTTAACATTGTTTTGTGGGGATTTTTATATAGTAATGAGGGTAAGGTTAATGATGTATGTTTTCTATTCGATTGTAGGGATATATCACGTTCTTATTGGTAACCTTGTTAGGTTGTTATTCAAACTTGGCACCTCAAGGGGACGCCAGGCGCGGTTACCTGAGGGAGAGCGGGCAGTAGAGGCGAGGACACGATCACAAGACCCGCATACGAGTTTGTTCCTCTACCTTGGTCCAGTTGGGCCGAGGCCTTGCCTCTTAAATTCACTACTCAAAGCCATCCTAGAATATCTGTGCCCTCATTCGCTCGAAAGTGATTAACTTCAAGAATACTCAACTGCAGTGCCAGCATAACGTAAATTAGAGATTATCAATCTAGATTGCTGTCGGCATAGCCCCAGCCATCAACCCGGTCTCTCTGCCCTCAACCAAATATGGCGACCTTGCTTCAGCGCGCCAGCCAGGCGACATTCAAACTGCGAGACCAATCTCCAAATCTCAAGATAAGTTTCCCTCCGATTTCATGTCAAACCCCAGTCCCCACTCAAGCTTCTGAGTATATTAGGATGTGAATGCGTAGATCGCGTGCGTTCAATTAATGCGTACTTTAGATAATTAATGTCTCAATATTTTACTTCGATCAATAGTGAATTTCCTTTAATGTTTTCGTCGTCCTTAATATCCCTCAAATAGATAGGAAGAGATGATATGATTTAGAAAGAAAAGATGATGTTTGAAGCCAGGAAACACGGCTAAAATGCACGATTAATCTATGGCCTTAAGCCGGTCGCTACGCTTACCGAAGATTGAATTAAATATTTACTCAGACTTACTCTGAGTTGGTGGCAGCTACCTTGATATTAACAAGTAGAAAATAAAAGAAATGTGACGAATAATCTTGATGTCACGACTAATAATATCACATGGAAAATATCATGCATCGCAACAAAGAATGACGGCAGAAAAAAATGAAGACCGTGACCTCAGCGAGATATAAAATAAAGAGGGTCACGACATATGGCGGCTGAGCGTTGGGATTTGAGTTTTGCTTTAAATGTAAATGTTACTGTAAAATCTCATGCCTGCCGAACTCACACCTCCAAATAAAAATATATGTGCATTCAAACATTCAAATTTAAAAATCTATATTTGGCCGACTAAAAATAATTTCTTTATCTGAATCATCTCATCTCTCTCTTCCTAATGAATACTTATTTGCGGGATGTCATCAGGAACGATGAATGAATGTTGCATTAATGTTTCATATTTCAATGTTGTCGATAGACTTATAATGTGTACGGATGTTCAACGTTTCCCTTCATCAATTAATTTCAATTACAGTATGCGGCATTTTCTGTACCATCCAATGTAAAAACTGAAATGTAGCAACATGCCATGTTGGGGACGAATGTTGAAGTCGATCATTCTAAGTCCTTAGGAGTGGTGGTGGCTTAGCGCCAGCCGCAGACGCTTACGTCGCATAAACAAAGCCTCGTATCCTCGCCCGAACGACTGCTCTCATGCACACACTCAGCAGCCTTACGAGCTCCTAGACTTCAATAACACAATACGTGTCGTGGACAATAAGTGTCGTGAACCACGAATTTCTTAATTTAGGCGTGTAATAGGTTACGTTTTTCAAATGAAAAATAAATTTAATTACATGTGAGAACGTAAAAATTTAATTATTTCATCATTACTGCGTGTAAAATTTCTAATTCGACGTTCATCAAACAAATTTCTGCGGATACCACGTCATAATTATGTCAATATCATGTGAATTTTATATTCAAAATTTAAATAATGATGACCAAAACCAGCTTATAGATAATTTTATTTCAATATCTGGAGTATAGGACTCCCGGCACTCGAGCTACACCCGTGTTCAGGCTGGCATCCAAGCACGAACAAAGCTCCTTTGTTGTCATCGTGGGAGCAGCCGCAAGGCTCACCACAGCTTTGACGACAAAAAATTTCGTAGAGCACGAATGTAAAATCTCACGAACCACGGATTGGTAAATTTTAGATGTAATACTTTACGCTTTCAAATAAAATTTAATTTGATAACGTGCGAGAACAAAATTCAATTAAATTCATTATTGCTACGGGAAATTTATGCGATGTAATCAGTAAATACTAACGATCTTACACGAAATTTGTCTGAGAATTTACTACGGATGCTAGGAATTGCTATTACAATTTAAAGTCAACGTATAATAAATTTAATCTTTTCCCAATATGATGTGCGATTTCTTGATCAATTATTTGGATTACGTACAATAAATTTAATTCCAATTACCAGCGACGTTATTCCAATGAGAATGAATGTAAACTGGAGACATTTGTCTGCTATTAGAGTTACTAGTTAGTTAAGGTTTCAAAATTTAATCACGATTCTTCGGACCAATCTCATTTTGGCGTATAATCTAAAGAATTAGATTTACTATTACTCTTAAAATAATTAATAACCTGCGAATACCTCACATGGGGACTCTTACTGTCACTGAAACGTTGTATAAATGATGCGCGAACTACTAGGAAAACACAACAACGTATCTGAATAGTGAAATAAATTCAATTCGTGATTTCAAAGAAAAATTTGATACAGCCAGGATTTATTTCTAACGAAAGAATTCAGTCACGACGATCTCATATTAATATGTTTGCTCAAACGTTCTACTGGTCCTGAAAATAACTATGAATTTCATTGCGTCGAGTTGGTCAAATTTAAATAATATGTATTATTTTTGTAATTAATATTTCTGTGTGGGGAAAATAGTTCAATTTTATTTCGCTTTCATGTATTTCGATAATTCCGTAAATGTGTGTGTACTCGTAGGTGTAATTAATTTTAAACTTTGCGATCTATACTTAAATAAATTTTGAACCTTATGTTCTATTCGTAATTTGCTTATAATAACGTAAAATTCAAACGTAGGATGCTTAAGTCCCTTTGTAAATACTTGGGAGTTTGAGAGGGAAGACTTGGTTGACGTGATGTAGAGGGGACTTGGGAAAAATTAAAGAAGAACATCAGAACAAACACTTAATGGGATTGACCTTTCAGGAATGGTGGATGACATCAGCTGAGCGCGGTTGAACGCTTGCGCCGGCGCACCATCACTCGCCAGTCATCAAGAGTGGTGAGAGACTCCACCACAGACGCATCACGGTCGCCCTGCTCGGACGACATCACTACTACGGGTTGGCCACGCATGCGCTGCGCCCCTGCTCCCTACTCCACCATCTACACGACGCTTGGAGCACGACGCAAGACGACAACCACCTGAGCTCGCGCGCCGACTAACAGAAAACGGCGAGGCGTAGAAAACTTCGCCAGGCGGCAGCTGGCTATCTCGACACGCAGCTGCAGACCTGAGCCCGCACACCGACTCGTAGAAAACGAGTACGCGAAGAAAATTTCTCATCAGCGGACTGGGTCGACGGCCGCGGTTAATTTTCTACTGAGGCACTGTGAATAGAAAACGACTGGCATTTAAAATTTAAAGGACAGCTCAACATTGGGATTTCAATCACGACTTCGGACTTCGGATGGATTCGACGACGACGGCTTCTGATGTGATCAACGACGATGAAAATAATACGGAGGCCCAGATGAAAATCAACGTATCTACTCAAAGATCTCAGCATAAAGGCAGCGAATCCTACGCAACCCCAAAAAAGATGATGAACTCCACGAGATAGTAGTCCACTTCGACCGACGACACACGGAATATATTTCGGAGATCTCTATAAGACTTCTGCAAAGTGGGGGAGCAAGTTATGCAGCCCAGGACTATACGACTTGGGTGTATTTGGAAGTGTTCGCTACACTTCCGAGGGTTTTCACTCTCAAGGATTACTGCAGTGATCCACGCAACGGAGGGAGAAGTCGGTGTCATCTATAGGACACGGTTCTGCCCATAGGACAACTATAATGACTCCTTCATTTGACGACTCTAAATCAGCGCTCGCCAGAAGAGCAAACTCCAGTTGTAAGCATCTTGACTCTTCCATGATCCACGCATTTAAGGCGTCGGCTGCACGTGTGAGCAACGTCGAAGATAAGCCTTTCGAACACAAGCGGGAGCTTGTGATTTGTTCGGCCACGGGGGATTCTGTTATGCTTCTCCGCATAACTGTGTAAGGAATATCGCTAAGGATCCGAATAATCGTCCGGCCAACGACTTATTCATAAATGATTCAAAAGACCGAATATTAAGCCTGATTTCTGCGAGAAAGCATCACATCGTTGAATTCTAGAACAATCGACTCTTCAGGAACAACGTTCGAACGTCGCCGATACAAGTAGCGAACGATCACGCCAGCCGAAGATGCCAAGAACCTCAACGGATGTCTTCATTTGCTTTAATTCATATGTTTAACATTGTTTTGTGGGGATTTTTATATAGTAATGAGGGTAAGGTTAATGATGTATGTTTTCTATTCGATTGTAGGGATATATCACGTTCTTATTGGTAACCTTGTTAGGTTGTTATTCAAACTTGGCACCTCAAGGGGACGCCAGGCGCGGTTACCTGAGGGAGAGCGGGCAGTAGAGGCGAGGACACGATCACAAGAAGCCGCATACGAGTTTGTTCCTCTACCTTGGTCCAGTTGGGCCGAGGCCTTGCCTCTTAAATTCACTACTCAAAGCCATCCTAGAATATCTGTGCCCTCATTCGCTCGAAAGTGATTAACTTCAAGAATACTCAACTGCAGTGCCAGCATAACGTAAATTAGAGATTATCAATCTAGATTGCTGTCGGCATAGCCCCAGCCATCAACCCGGTCTCTCTGCCCTCAACCAAATATGGCGACCTTGCTTCAGCGCGCCAGCCAGGCGACATTCAAACTGCGAGACCAATCTCCAAATCTCAAGATAAGTTTCCCTCCGATTTCATGTCAAACCCCAGTCCCCACTCAAGCTTCTGAGTATATTAGGATGTGAATGCGTAGATCGCGTGCGTTCAATTAATGCGTACTTTAGATAATTAATGTCTCAATATTTTACTTCGATCAATAGTGAATTTCCTTTAATGTTTTCGTCGTCCTTAATATCCCTCAAATAGATAGGAAGAGATGATATGATTTAGAAAGAAAAGATGATGTTTGAAGCCAGGAAACACGGCTAAAATGCACGATTAATCTATGGCCTTAAGCCGGTCGCTACGCTTACCGAAGATTGAATTAAATATTTACTCAGACTTACTCTGAGTTGGTGGCAGCTACCTTGATATTAACAAGTAGAAAATAAAAGAAATGTGACGAATAATCTTGATGTCACGACTAATAATATCACATGGAAAATATCATGCATCGCAACAAAGAATGACGGCAGAAAAAAATGAAGACCGTGACCTCAGCGAGATATAAAATAAAGAGGGTCACGACACATTTGAAGCGTGTACAATAGCTGCGCCCTCTACTGAAGCAACTGTTGAGCTGCCTTCTGCTACCTCTCATAATTTCAGGGTATAGGAATTAAAATTAATACATGGATGTAGAGATTCGCAGATTATGCGAATAGCTGAACTCATATTAGTCATTTGAACGAATGAGCCAAATTTAACCCTTTAACGCCCAACTAGACTTTACGGTCCTCTTTCAAAAATAACAATAATATATTGTATTTCTTATTCAATTTGTTAACTAATGTGTGCTTTGAACTTCACTGCCGAGTGGCAGTTCCTTCCCCATCTTGATAACAGTGACTACCTAATGCCAGTGTTGGTTTAGTTATAGTGGTTGTCATAACGGTAATATGAGTATAAAAATGTGGGCGTTAAAGGGTTAATTTTTTGGAGTATTGGGAGCCGATGATGTGTTGTGCGATTGCGCGAGTTGGCACTTTGCAGACGCCGGGTGTATTGATCTATTGATTCCTGTTCGATATGGGTAAGCCGATTTAATTTTGTACCCTACCTGATGAAGGAAATTTAATGAGCTTAATCTAAGCTGATGCTTTCTACGTTGCAAGCCGCCCAGGGGGATACAACTATTGTATCTATGGCAATAAACACTCCCAGGGAAAAATATGAGGGCCCGAGCTGAGAATTTAAGGTAGGCTTTCTTTTTATTGAAATGAAGTGATTTTTTTATGTTAAGTACCTTTTTTTGCTTTATTGCTGTCCTGTTTTTCAGCACCTACTACTTTCTTCTTCAACTCTGATCTTGTTTCATGAACTTTTTTCTCAACTTACTGTTTCTATGCCCTTGCTGCGTAGATTCCGCGTGACATTAACTCCATACTAAATGGTGCCTTTCCCCTTCCTCAATTCGGTTCGCATTTGTTGCTGCGGATAGGGGAGGCTTACACCAACTAATAATCCAATAATAATCTACGTTTTAAGCGCTCTTCTGCACTCTTGAGAATTAACAATGAGTGCCTGTGAAAGTAATCGGGAAACGGATTATTAATCTAGACCACAACATATAGTTCGGCAAGTTGACGTTTCATTTTAGAGCATTTATTCTTCTATCCAAATATCTGTACAAATTTTGAGGTTAGCTTTCTTCTTTTATTCATGAGGAATTTCGCCTGAAAGGTTTGATAAATAACATCAGTGTTCTAATTAAAAATGTAATTACTCCTTTTTCAGTTTGTTATATCGCTTATGACATGTTGTTCAGCTCAAACTCTTTTAATTTACGTGACCTGTCTTGAAATTTGTTCGTTTATCAAGGGCTGCATTTATGTCTCTCAGTCGGACTCGGCTGAACGTTTGATCTATTCAACGACGTTTTGAAATGGATTTCCTCTGTATGATTAGGTCAGACTAGATTATGAGTTAGCACATTCCCTGTGTTTCCGGGGCTGTTAACGGTAGGTTTGGTCAGGTTGTTAGTAGCAGAATAGGGAAATCGATTTTCTAGGTTGAATAAATTTTATTTTTCACAATGAATATGAAAAATACAATTGAATGATAACATTTCACCTTATATGATAAGAATTATTTCTTTTTAAATGTCGCGAAACATAAAATGTCATGCATTTATACTGGTACCTGAACGTGCAATTCACCTGTTGGTACGCATGTGGCCCAAAATGCAGGGAACGTGTTAGTTTAGGCTCTCACAGTTTACTTCTCACATTGCTGAACAAACTAAACACTCATAATATTTGCGTGACTACGCACTCTACCTGCGATCGGGAGCTATTGTTTTCACAAAGTTGAAAATTTACTGTCTGAGAGGTGAAGTCATTGTAATTTCCATTGTTCCTCCCTCTCACCTCCTCAATATGGTCTGCTTTAGTTAAAAAAAAGGACAAAATGATTTGCCTACCTGCTTTATATTATACTGATAAGAAATAGTCCGAATCGATAGATTATAACGTTTATATTTCATGACAGCAAGTGACGTGCCCAGTGTGCTACAAATCTGTGAGGTCGATCTCTAAGCACATGAAGACCAAACTGCCGGGGCACAGGTGGCCTCGCGAAAAGGCCAAACATGCTGCGTGCATCCTGGGACTGCAAAAAACGAGGAAAAGAAAAGAAACCACTTACGTCAGAAAAGCAAAAAAATGTCCGGTTAAGAACTGCTTCGCCTTAGTTGCCCGACTGGACTTACACATGAAATTGTGCCACCCGATTTTACTGCCGACCAAAGCCTTGAAAAAACCGGCGATGGTCATCAATCTCTTTAAAACGTGGGTAATGACGTCCGACAGGGGCTGCCTTGCTCCTAGAACATTCGCGCGCCAAGGGGAGCAGATTCGTCGCTTAGTAACTATGTTAAAAGTTGACTCGTGCGTCGATGTGTTTGATGACAAAGTAAAGTTGATTGAGCGGCTAACCAAGATCAACATGAGCAAAAACTGGAGCTGCAACACGGTAAAATCTTATTTATTTTCATTAAAGTCCTTTGGGAAATTTTTACGCAGTGAGACATTCGCCGAATACTACAAAAAGCATTCCAAAGATTTCTCCCAAAATTTGAAAACAATTCAGTCAAATTGCGCAGACGTCAGTGAATCCATCTCTAGATGGGCTAAAGAATTCACTAAGAAAGGCAAGGTGGGCGAAGCGGGACCGAGCGGAAGCACCGCAACCTCATCACTGCCGAACTAACACGCTCTTTTATTTGCGGTAAACTATACGAGAAAGTGAGAAAACTGAAGAAACTTTTGCTTGACAATCAGATCAGTTCTGAGGGTCTCACGAGCTACCATTATGAATTAGTCCGAGATTATCTAATTCTAGACATTTTTCTGTCCAACGCTCATCGTAATGATGTAGTAGCCGAGCTGACTGTTGACGGGTACAAAAACTCACGACTGCGTGGAGGAAAAACTACCATTGATGTTGAGAAGGAAAAGGCTTCAGGCAACTATTAGTAACTTTTTTTAGTCCTAGGTACAAGACTGGCATATTTGATCGTTTTCTTTGAAAAAATATGTCCCTTGATTGTATTAGATAATCCAGAGCACTTCTTTGTGACGAGGAATGGAACAGGATTGACTACAGGGCAAGTGGACTCCGCTGTCAGCGAAAATCAACTAAAACCCGCGTCTTTTTACAAGCTTCTTATGACTGTTCTGCTACCACAACTTAAATGGCGCGTTTCAGACAGAACTGCAGCGCTGCTCAACAGGCGTTTGAATTTAGAAGAGAAGGTAGTGGTTTGGCATGGGACCACATCATCAGTCAATAGCCTTCCAGAAAACTAGCTGTGACTTCTCTCAACGAGAAGATGATGGCAGTGAGTACGATAACGACCCTGAATTTACCATTAATTCAGAAGCTTCTGATGTAGAGCAGCAATCGACGGGTAACGATGAACCTTCAAATTTGCAGAATTCATTGGACGATAATTCTCGAGAACCAACTGTTGCGGAGTCGCCTACTACAGCACCTGAACTTTTAAAGCAACCATTTGTCGATGTCAACCAGCAGCACTACATGTTCGTAGAATCTAATGTAAAACGGCTACAATCTCTTGATATCTTTACTGACGGTAGTGACAGGGAAGATTTGTAAACTGGTGTCAAAAAATTCAAAGTTTTTTTCAGTTGAAGACGACCAAGAAACCACAACCCTTTTCCGAGATTTGACTTCACTTGGAGAATCAGTTACAAAGGCAATAGTTCAGGGAGGGTTGGAAATAAACAGCCATTTTTGAAACGAAAATATACTCCGACTCAAATTTTAGATAAAGTTTGTTACCTGAAGAAAAGCTTTGAAAAATAGTTTAGTGGTTCAAAATTTATTTCAACATGTGTGTTTGCTACTGTATTCTATTTCAGTTCAGTTGTTAGGATTGGAATCCTAATTTTTATTGAATATTGTATTGAACTCTTGGACTAAGTTCAGTGGTGATCAAGCTTAGGGTATTTGTTGTGAGGCTCTATTTTGAGATGTGATTTCCACCGCTGCAGATCAGTAGTTATTACATCGCTGCCACAAGTTGTGATGCTCTATTTTGAGATGTGATTTCCACCGCTGCAGATCAGTAGTTATGACGTCGCTGCCACAACTTGTGATGCTCTATTTTGAGATGTGATTTCCACCGCTGCAGATCAGTAGTTATGACGTCGCTGCCACAACTTGTAATGCTCTAATTTGAGATGTAATTTCCATTGCATCGATGTTATCAGGTTTTCCTCTTCTGAGGACTCCACATTCGCTGTTATATTTTAGCCGTCGTGGCATTTGGTTATGTCACATTATTAAATTTTGCTAAATGAAATAGATGTGATTTTCCAGTGTCCTCGTCATATTAATAGATTTATAGCTACGCTGCCACCAACTCCCTGAGGAGTAAACAATCGAATAATTATTATGATATCAATAAGCGAATGGAAACGAGCCTTCATGCCTGTCTCTCACTCTTCAAAACGTAGGTATTAATTCGTTTGAAATCATGACGGGAATTTACTTATAAAGAATTAATCCAACTCATATGACAATTAGGTATTAGCGAGAGTTATTTCCGACTCATGTGAATATTGATACGAAACATTACTAGCTGTGCTAAATCCATATGAAGACCTGTGGGAAATTGATGATTCGGTTAGGTTGAGCTGAAAAAGCAAAAGGAACTCAACTCTTGATGTGGAAGCAGCACGCTGTCAGTTTTGGGGAGCGCTTTGGATGCCAATGTTCGTGGTTAACCGGCTCTTTAGCACAGAAATGATATGAAGAGGAACATGGCGACTTACTACTATATGATTCGTATGGTTTACGAATTTCGATACAGTAAGTTTGGTTATAGTTTTCAGCGCCGACACCACAAGAGGGTGTGGCTCAAGAGTAGAAACGACACAATTGGAGGGCAAATATGCAGAGTGTCTTAACACACAAAATTTTAGGACACTCAAGTTAGAGGCGTGGTGTTCATTGCAGAGTTGCCAAGCTGGCTTTTCCTAGCTAAGTTACTAACTAAGAAGTGAACTAGGCCGCTCTTTTTTATCTTCGCCGCCATGAGGCGAAATAATCACTTAGGTAATTCTGCCAGTTTTGACGTCTGATTTGTGGGTTAAGACACTCCGCATATTTGCCCTCCAATTATATCTTTGATGGCGTCTCGCGTCTCACTCAGTAAACGTGGTAAAGGGTATAATAGACTGCGCCCAAATGGGCGAGGGCTGAAACGCACTTCTGGCTTAGATGAAGTGATTGAGTACAAATGCAACCTATCTATTTAAAAACTAAAAAATTTTACCATTCGGTTGAGGTATGCGCCTGAAAACAACAGTTAACATAAATATTACACCTACTGTAAATCAAGGCAAAACGTACTCCGCTAATCAGAATATTTCAGCTGAAATGAACAATTAATTAAAAAGTCGCAGAGAATGCGATGATGCTTTCAATAGACATCATCGAGAGAAACAACTCTGGAACTCAGAAAAGACCGTAATTCAAAGATGTGAAGTTTAGAATGTTTCAGGCAGGTGTTGCGCTCAACTTTCAATATGTTGGCAATTCAAATGTTTGTGGTATTGTGCCATTTTATTCCTGATGTTTAACTAATACCAACCGATTCAGCGGATAATTTCTTTTCTTTTCAGGATAAGCCCCACCGCTAATGCGGCACATAAGTTCACCTATTTGTAAATTTTGCAATTATGCACAAATCGACTTTAAATTACTCTCAAACGAAAGACTAAAACATTCTTTCATTGATGGAATGAATGTTTTAACCTTTCGTTTTGAGAGTAATTTTAAGTGGATAGGTGCATTATTTCGAAAGGGACAAGTAGATGAACTTACGTGTTGCATTAGTGGTGAGGCTTATGTGGAAAAATCCATAATTTCTTTGTTTTTGGCAGTATAGGTGATGAACGCACAATGTGGCCAGGCGCGCTGTGTTGAATAATCAAAAACTGTTGATGTCTTGGGGTTTCAGCGTGGGTAAGGCGCCCGGCCATAAATGGGTGGGTTGCCAAACCGCCTACGGGGTTTGGCTGCCCGATGAGTTCGGATGATGCGTGGTGAGATGGATGGTCATACTAAGATCAGACGGAATTGGGACTGTTGTGATATTGGGATAATATGACAATTATAACCGAATTCTTGGTGGCTGTTGCCATGTTCAGTAATGACGGTTTTGATGGTTACAGCTATAACGATTACATAGTTGTCTTTGCTGTGGTGATGTGAGGGTTGGTGTTGAAGTTGTCAGATTTTTGGTGCGGTGTGGTCTTGGTTGCTAAGTCATTAACGGGTCTATGCTTGTTTCCACTTGTGCAACTTATGTTTAGGGGTCATCTTAGTCAACCGTCAGTGTAACAATACAGTGTAACAGTAATATGCTTAAATCTTGGAAAACTCGCATTGTTGTGTTGTGACCGACAAATTCGCTAAAGCGACAGCTAAATAGTCTATGACCGAAGCTGGCGTTAAATGAGTTTATTATTATTATTATACTCGTGATTTCTTGCGCTCATCTGACATCGAATTATTACTCATTATCATTGGTTGCGAGTGCTCAGAAGTGGGCGGGCTGTATATCGTTCGATAGGGTGCATGGATAACGGCTCGGGAAATGAGTTTTTCCATTAATCCATGCCCTAATTATTTAGTAATGATGAATTATCAACGAAAACCAACTCCAAACCCAACAATGCGTGAACATCCTTCATTCCTGACTCAATCCACATAAAATTTTGGGGATCTAGATAATAATGCAAGTACTTAATGACTAAAATAACAAAATTAATTATCAAGTTTTTCTTATAATACTAATTTCTATTATTTGGAAAAAGTCCCATCTATGTCATTTAGATGTACCCGATCTGATTCCCGAAATAGATTCACGTTTTATCATGAACGACGTGTTTCTGAAAATGTTGAATTTTTTATTATAGGAACGGAATTATGCTCTGAAAATTTGTCCATAGCTGCGTGAGACCATAATCGGATAACTTGTATTGTTTATTGGGCTTAGGGTCATCTTAATTTTTGTTAATGGTCGTAAATCTTGAAAAACTCGCCGGCTTTCTGCGCTTCCCTGACAAATATTCCCTAGGGTAGATTTTTTTTCACAGAATTTTCTTGACGGGACCCCCTAAAAAGGTGAGGTTGATAGAAAAAATGATACTGGTAAAGTTTCAGACCATTTGAACATCGTTAACACGTGAACCAACGGCCTCAAAGTTCTGAAAAATCGCGAAAAATGTCATTTTTCAGAACTTCGAGGCCGTTGGGGCACGTGTTAACGATGTTCAAATGGCCTGAAACTTTACCAGTTTCATTTTTTCTATCAACCTCACCTTTTTAGGGGGTCCCGTCAAGAAAATTCTGTGGAAAAAAAATCTACCCTATGAGTACTGGCCACCCTACCGGTACCCATTTCAGACACCTGGGTAGAGTGGGGTATTGTGCGTTGAATTGCTCCCCTATGCCCAACGGAGAAAATCTCCACCAAGCGCCGGAATTCGAACCCTCAATGCCTTCACGGAAGGGCATGTCTAAACCCCACGACTATGACGAGCATGATTTTTGCATCAGGTTTAGGGTGAATGAAACGATTTTTAACCATTCAATCTATGTTCATGTGTGCAATCTTTTATTTTATTTTTGTAGGCTGTGCCAAGCTGTTCGTCTCAGCCTGGCAGCTTGTATCAGCCAGCTGTCCTTAGCCAGGTCGCCTCGGCCATCGTGTCTCAGCTCGTCTCGACCAGCTCGTCCCAGCCTGGCTGCTCGTCCCAGCCTGGCTACTCGTCCCAGCCTGGCTACTCATCTCAGCCAGCTCGTCTCAGGTCGTCTCGGTATTGGCAGTGCCCAATCTGCCCGAAATCCGTCGCTGCCCTTCCGAGGCATATGCGCTCTATTCATAACATGAGCAAAGAGGAGGCGAGATACATTTCGAAGACCCATAATCTTGAATCACGGAAAATAAAAGAAAGAAAGAAAAACTGCCTAATCGAAGGCTGCTATGCAATGATAACGCGGGTGAAGCAGCACCTCAGAAGAGCTCATAAAATGAATTTTCCATGTAAAGAAGTTACGGATGCACCTGCAGTTCCATCATCGCCCCCTCTGTTAGAGGAAGAAGTGTCCAGCAATGCTGTCGTTATCGTGACTCAAAACGTAGAAGTTCATGCCAAAAATATGGAAGAAATTTCTCCTCAAGAGACCACAGAATTCACGGAAGTCCTCAGAAATTGCCTGAAGAGTTTTGAAAAGTGGTTATTGGGGCCTGATGGAGGTCGTCGGCATCCTCTCAGCGCAGCCAAGCACACGAAACAAGTAGAATACATTGCATCCCGAAGAAATGCAAACAGTATGTTAGATTTTTTAGACTCACAACCGCTGTGGAAGGTTGTGGATGAGCACATCGAAGGATTGGTGTGGAAGGCTTCCACCGGTCGCCTCTACATTGCTTCTCTCTCTGAATTTTTAAAGTATCTGTTAAAGGTGCCCACAGCATTCCCGTGCACTTCTTCAGAAAGGGAACAAATGATTCTTCTGAAGGAAACCTTGCCTAACTGGCGTAAGTCCTACAGAAAACTGGATAACCTACAAAAAACAAGGAAGTGGGAACAACAAAGGGCCTTGCTTCACAACAATGATTCTGTCCGAAAGTACCTCACTTCTGACGATTACACAACAGCTTCCAAAATGATGGTGATGATCCAATCTGCGAAACATCCAATATGCCCACAGCGTCAAGAGTATGCCAAAATTGTTAGTACAATCTTGACAACCATCAGCATTTCTATTGCCAAACGCAGTGGCGTTTTGGCCGAAATGACCCTTGATGAAAACAAGAAAAAAATCGAAAACGAAAATGGCACAGTAATAGTTTCAGTTCAGCACCGCAAAACCGAGGGCACGTGGGGATCTTCATGTTGTCCATTGACGAAATTCCAGTGCCAATGGATTGATCTCTACCTTGAAAAAATCCGAGTTGTCGCCAATGAACATTCTCAATCCTCCTATCTGTTCATAAAATTCAATGGCCAAAAATGCACTAGTTCTGACATTTCCGCCGCACTGGCAAAATCATGGAAATTGGCTGGACTCGGCCACACCTCTGCAACGCTATTCCGAAAAAGTGCAGTCACCGCCATATATCAAAACGCCCCTGATAAAAAAGCAAGCATGGCAGTTTTAATGGACCATTACGAGTCCACTGGTTCTAAACATTACAGATTAATGGATAAACAGAAGCAAGCCATGGATGCTGCCGAGTTTAATGAAGAGGCTATGTTTGGTCAGTGCAGATCATCTGTTCTCGCATTGGATTCTGTGCTAAATGGAACACCTAAGACTCCTAATGAATCTCATGAATCTTTTGCTCCTTCTCTGGAGTCTGAAGATTCGGAGCCTCAAAATACGGACTCGATGTTCCGAGCCTCGACATCCAGAGCTTCGATATCCAGAGCCTCAACGCAAGACGCTATATATCGCTCCGGAACCTGAGGCCGACTCATCGCCGAAAACAACAGATTTCTGAACCCGACTTAAAACGCATGAAGATTATCTTCAGAGACATGATCGAACTCGATCAGTCGATTAGCGAACGAACAATACGGGATACTCCTGATTCAAAAAATTTCTTGACCAAGTATGGCAATGTATCAATAATGAGGAGGTTAAGGTATGAAAGATTATTGTATAGAAAGTTTAATTAAGCCGAAACCTTGCTAAAAATCTTGATAATTCGCCATCTAAAACAGCTCGTGATTTATTATAAGTGTAGTCTCTGCATCGAAATTGAGTTAACTTAACCCGAGATACTCTGCGAAGGAACTTATTACTACTGATAACCTTACTATTTCATTTCATGTATTTTTTGAATTGTTTTCGATAAAGAATCTATTTTGTTTGATATCTTCCAAATTTCTAGCTAATTTTGAAATTATGTTAATTTTGCTTTACACACTCGTCAATTTGCAATGTAAATTTGTAGTTATGTTACACTTACTTTCCATTTGTAGGTTTTACCTTGGAATTCTTGATCCCGTGGACAGTTTTCCAAGTAGGATTTTTTCTACATTAGCAGTCATTTCTCGCGACATTTAAACAGTTTTAACGGCGCTACAGGTTCGAGAATAAGAGCATACAA
Source organism: Morinoia aosen (assembly GCA_030386875.1). Lineage (NCBI taxonomy): Eukaryota > Metazoa > Arthropoda > Malacostraca > Amphipoda > Talitridae > Morinoia > Morinoia aosen. Next base: position 40,619,131 of record CM059580.1, read on the forward strand.
CAACGATAGTGCAATGATGTTTTTCGCTTATACTTGCTGTTTGTAAAGGACCGTACTCCTCATGGATTTTTTTTCAATTACGTATTGTTAGAGTTAAAAATCCTGTACAAATGTTTTCCAGAAACCACAAAACCAATGTACAGGTACTATTTCTAAGTTTAAAATTGTATTTCGTCTCTTCTAAACCTGAACACTTTATTTCTGTGGGTAATTTTGCTCATATAACAGGGATTGAAGTTGATTTTTTGCTTTAATACAGATAAAAATACATTCCATGCTCAAACAAAAGAAATGCCTTGCACAGCACTGCTGCTTGAAAATATTTTCATAAGTATTTGAATAGCCATTGAAGAAATCTTGGAATAACACTATGCTTACTGTTAATGTTTGCACGTTACCATTGAGCGTTGTGTTATTCTAAGAATTTTTCAATGCCTATTCAAGAAGTAATCTCTTATTGTTCATATTTATAAGTTCAGTATTTGAATAGGCATTGAAGAAATCTTGGAATAACACTATGCTTACTGTTAATGTTTGCACATTACCATTGAGCTTGTATTATTCTAAGATTTATTCAATGACTTTTCAAGTATTGAACTATTATCTCTTACTGTTTTGGCATAGTAAAAATTTTTCCAGCCTCTAATTTATATCAGTATCCTTTTGCTGCTGTTAAGCTTGCAGTACAATTGCAATAACAATTTCGGATCAATTTTTGTTTCACAAAAATTCGAACTGTCCATTTGAATGTGAAGAACTTGCTAACTGATCAGCCAATTTGAATTTTCTTTTCTGTAAATTGCTGAAAAATGCGCTTTAACGAGAACATAAGTCACCAAAAGTCCAATGCCTTAGCCACATCAACTTGACCGAGTGGGAAACTTTCTGAATCCCTCGCACAATCATTGAACGAGAAGGAACACAAAAGAATTTATTTTCATTCGCTATCATATATATTTGAAAATTTTACTGCATTCTGAAGTAAGAATAAAAACTACTTAATACCAATCGTTTCTCACGAAGTATAAGGAACTTTAGTTTCCATAGACAAAAAAGGCAATGCAGAAAAGAAGGTAAAAACTCACTAACAGCGATACGAGCTGGTACAGGACAGACAAAGTACTACTGGACTGGACGATTCATTACTACGCCACCAGCCACACACCACTCCAACCACACACCAAACACACACCACTCGAACCACACACCACACCAGCCACACACCACACCAACCACAGAGCACACCAACCACACATCACACCAGCCACACACCACACCAACCACACGCCACACCAGCCACACACCACACCAACCACACACCACACCAACCACACACCACACCAACCATACACCACACCAACCATGCACACACAACACCAGCCACATACCACACCAGCCACACGATGCTCGTGATACGGTACATCTATGGGTGTTTTGAAAAATTCTTATAACCTTTTTTAAATTTGTATTAAAAAATGGACGCAGTTAATGCTTGGTGTTCATAAAATTGCAAAACACTTTTAACTCATAATTTGAATTGAATATTGAACTTTACTTTAACTCATAGCAGACAACGTGTTAGACATTTAATTTATTCATAGATCTTTCTTCTTCGAAGTTCAAAAGTTTTCATGACAGCAATGGAAAATCAAACGAAAAAAACCTAAACTGATATGTGGTTCATTTATTAGAAATAAAAACATAATTACATGGCTGGACATATTTCTGAAACCTCCAAGGACCGTGTTTACACAGGCTTTAATTCATCACAATCGGACGCGCTCTCGAAGCTGAAGTGGGCGTTCTTAGCCCCCTTTTATCGTATTATTTAAAAAGATGGCCGCCAAAAGCAACCGTTCCACCAATTAAAGATTATAGCTTCATAAGGGGGCAATGAGAGATGACCAGTGATTGGAAGGGGGACAATCGGTGACAACCAATCACGTTTCTCAATTACTGAGCGCTAATTTGTGGCTGAGCGAAAACTTGTGAGACGCCTCGTCACGGAGGCGCATTTCTGCGTCGCGCGGGCGGCCTCGCGTGCCAGAAGCGCACGGCCGGCGTCGACCAGGAGCATCACGGCTGCGGAGCGCAAGAAATCACGCAAGTTACGTCGCCGGAGCGCAGCCCCGCCCCAAACCATGATTAATATTATTATTATTATTATTATTTAGCCATGCAGAAACCTCTTTCCGTATTTCACCATAGTTCTTTTATTGTTCAGAGAGAGGGATTATTTGTTCACCAAACTGCTTCGTATTTCACCTTTCAAAAACAATTTTGAGAAATTAGGTTCGTTTAATTACGAGGTAGCACGGACACGAGTTAGTTGAGTTACCCTACAGTAGTAAATCGTGCGCTGGTTGGCAGCTACGCGAGAGCTGAGACTGCAACTCATTCCTTGGCGGTTAGATGAAATTTACGTTGACGTTTTCCGATGCTAAAATGAAGATCATATCGCTTTTGATCACGGATATTAGGGAAATCGAGTCTTATGAATCACTTGCAAAGATTTACATGAATTGGATTATGTTGCAATATTTTTTGATGTGATTTGTGTAATATCATAGTTATGCACCTTCAATCCTGACTGACGTAACGATGGGTCTTTATATATTACTTACTTTATTTTTTTCAATACTTTGTTCATTGAAAAATTTTTTGATGGCAGAACAACTAGAATCATTGACTTCTTATGTAAACTGATGAGAAAATTATTGGAACTTTTGGTTTACATAATAAGCTTTCGAATGTGTTTACAAATCATTCTCGATGGAGATGCGCATTAGAGATTTGTTAAATCGGATAAATTTTAATGCCGATACCTGCTTAGGAATTGAAAACAGTGTCATCACCTCGAAGTGATAGCTATTATCGATTGAGAGGTCAGCAATGTAGAAATTGTTCTACGATATGGCAACATTGTACCAATAATGTGAAAAAATTGTCTTAATGATAATTCTCAACCTTACACTTACACGTGCAATATATGACGATATTATTCATGAATAATTTTCCTAAATAGAACACCAATAATTATTTATTCAATACGTCATTCATGTATAGCAACACTGCTTCACAGTAAAAGCGATAAATTGTTTTAAACTCACAGAGAAATATTCCTTACGTACAATGGACGAATATAACACTGCAGTGCAAGCCACATTAGGCAACTTTAAATCTACGTTCTTCGCGAATACTAAGAAAATAAGAACTCGTTTACCTTTCGTCACGATTTTGTGGTGCATGCGACCCAGAACTCACTCCCCTCTGGCTGCTAGTCTGGCAACAACACGTCCGGGGTAACTCCGCAGCGCACGAAATTGTACGGCAGGTTTGGCTTCGTTATTGCACGTACATCGTTTACAAAATTTCGCTTACTAATAAACTCTGGGCTTAAATTCAGCGTGTTCTTTTTAGGTTGTCTTTTTGCATCATAATTCAGAAACTGAGGGACTTTATGCCTCCTTCTTCATTATTGACTGCTTTGGGGGACATTATTAAAAATAAAGCTGCATATTGTTGAAATGTTAAAGAAAATTTCAGGGGGTAAGGAAACTGTAATTCGAGTTAAAGGCAGTCCAATCACTTACGAATGAATTTTTGAACCACGCGACTTTAATTAGATAGTTGGGTACATCAACTGAATTAAATCGCAAAGGTAAGGCAGGTAAGCAATAGAATAAATTTGGTTAGAGTGCGCTAATTTATGTCTTAACATTAGATGCACTCAATTTCACTCAAAATTATAGATAATAATTTCACTCTCAAAATTGTGAATTTATATTACTGCAGAATTGCACTTGGTGATGGGACGTTGTGACCGCTGCTGATGCATAACAAGGAACTGATTTATAAATGCGTTACCGTGAAATCTATCATGAAATCATGTAACAATTGACGGACATGATAATGAAAAAAATTATAAAATACGGCACAAAACTTTATTTTGAATGATATCATCGCAGAATAACGAAATAAAATACAAAATTTATTATTATTGGATGTATTCAGAAAATTTCGTATTTCATGTAGTAAATAAGAGGCGCACTCGGCGGCACAAGGAAAGAATATTTTTTTGTGCATTAATTCCCAGTATCACAATTTTAGAACTGCGAAAGCGGTTAGATGAGCGAATTAACGAAACGTACGTGATCGAGTTCACTACGTTACTTCAACGCACTTGATAAGAGTTGTTAGCACGGTTCTAGAGCACAATCAGCTCGTTGATTAATCAAGAATGACGAACTGAAATGGCATACAGAATAATAACGTAGTACGCGCCTTAATACGCTGAGTAAGTCACTTGGACTCGGGAGAACATTCATAACGTGGGAGTTAATAAGAGACGCATGCGACCAATTATTCAGGAAAAATAGAATTCAAGAAGCGAGGTCGCATTACTTCTCTCCTGAAGACACTTGGAAATGGTCTCACATGAGTAAGACGTCTCCCATTCACAAGCCCAGCTCGTTCACTTCACGAACACCGTTCCATATATCTAACAAATGCTACTGACTTTACTATGATGAGTACCGTATCGCAAAAATGAATCTCTTGCTGTTCAGGGAATATCAAATCTATCGTTAACCGCTGTGCTCGCGGTGGCACAGCGGTTAAGGGATCGGACTTGTATGTTGGAGTCGCGGGTTCATATCCCGGCGCTGGCGCTGCGATTTTCCCCGTTGGGTATAAGGGAAAGCTCAAGCACAATACCTCACTCGACCCAGGTGTCGGAAATGGGTACCGGCTTTACGGGGGAACCGTCATGGTGTCCTATATATAGTGTTAGTTATAAGACATTTGAAAAACCAAGATCATTTGTATCAGTCTTGATTGGAAATCAAGCATCCCAAAGATGCCGATGTTTGCTTTTTTTGCTTTACTTATCGATACGTTCTTTTGGTATCCAAGTTACCACATCCATTCAAGTTAATGAATGCAGTAAATTTAATTTTACTCACCACAAGCGTTGAAGAGTCAAGGAAAGTAGGCTTTAGTGAACTGAAGTTCGGCGCTACGTTGGGCAGACAGGACCATCTCATGTGCGTTGATGTGGAACAAATTAACTTCTGCGTACAAGCTTTCAGTCACAGGAAGAGTTGATGCCAAATACGGTTCGTCATTTTGTGCTATTTAAAATATATAATTTTAGAAATAACTGCTGAAATAGAATTGAAACGTTCTTCATGGTTATTCGTCTTTACTTTAATGTCCATTATAGTGATTGTATGTGTTTATTAAAACAGTCCATTTTGTAATAAAAATCGGGATTTTCATGTCATGTACACTGGGATACACATGTGTTAACACTTGATAACTACACAACAAATTTAAAGTTAACACTACGCATTTTGACTGAACTATCAGCCAAAATGTCGACTTCTTACCGCTTTTAATGTTGTGGTTTGTCTCCTATTTTCAGTGACAGAACAGTGCGCGTGCATACTTGGATTGTAAAGTCTGGTGTCATAAGCTGCTCTCCAAATCTATACTATAATAAGAGCCGCGTCCGTCCGTCCGTCGGTCGGTCTGTCCGAAGCCAGCCTGCAGTGTGTGATGAGCGTATCTATGATACAAGCTCCAGTCCTATATATTTTGACGGGCCGTGTTCACGCGGCCTCATCAACTCTCGAGAGATTGTATTTTTTAATTTCTTACGGCCTCTCTTTCATTTTGCCCTCTTTTTTATTTCAAATAAAGGGGGGGTGGACTACACCTTTTTAGCTTCAAATTAAAATATGTGAAGTTCAATTTAAAATTTGTAAAGTTCAATTTAAAATATGTAAAATTCAATTTAAAATTTCTACAGTTCAATTTAAAATATGTAAAGTTCCAATTAAAATATGTAAAGTTCAAATTAAAATTTGTGAAGTTCAATTTAAAAATTATAAAATTCAAATTCAAAATAGATAAATTTCAAATTAAAATTAGTAAAATTCAAATCAAAACACTTCCAATAATTAGAAATTGTTAAGCTCTCTAACCTCTAAAGTTCTCTAATTTGAAGTATTAATCGCTGTATTTAGCCTTATTATGGTCCCCATAACTTCCACTGTTATAAATTACCTATACTATTGTAGCATGGATACTATACATTTCCTTATAAAACACTGATATTTCAACTTTCATTCACTTTGTTTTTCTTATTTGGCAGCGTGAATGACACTTCATGTCTCATCACTAAATTGACCCAAAGTTTGGCCATACTATGTATAAAATGAATAAAAATTTTACAGCGTATAATCAGGCCAAATTTTCGTAGAATATATTTTATGTATATATCAAATACTAACTCTAAAATTCTGGGCAGCAATAACAAAGCCATTGCCTATAATATTTTGCATATTTTAAATATAATTTAGTAATTTTCATCATTTGCTGCATACCTATGTACATAGTGTGCAGAATATGGCACACACCGGTGAAATTTGAAATTTTTTCTAAATAAGGTATCATAGAAAAAAATTCCTATCGGCGTCGAGACTATGAGTCGGTTGACGGAGCGAGCTATGTATATATCTTCCATAAACCAAGAAGAATCCCAATTCATGAGGAAGTGGGTTAAATTGCAATTTACAAATTTCAATTGGAAGCTAAGTTAAAAGGTGTAGTTAAAAAATGTAAATTTTAGAAATTTTTGAAGTATTTTTATTTGAATTATTGCTAAATACAGCGATTAATACTTCAAATTAGAGAACTTTAGAGGTTAGAGAGCTTAACAATTTCTAATTATTGGAAGTGTTTTGATTTGAATTTTACAAATTTTAATTTGAAATTTATCTATTTTAATTTTGAATTTTATAATTTTTAAATTGAACTTTACAAATTTTAATTTGAACTTTACATATTTTAATTGGAACTTTACATATTTTAAATTGAACTGTAGAAATTTTAAATTGAATTTTACATATTTTAAATTGAACTTTACAAATTTTAAATTGAACTTCACATATTTTAATTTGAAGCTAAAAAGGTGTAGTTGTGATAATTTCTCATCGTATTTGCTAACGAATAGTCCAATCCAATCATTGAAACGATGCCAGTAACTTCCGCCTCCCTACTCCTATACTATGGTTAAGATTGTGCTACAACAGCTCATTCTCAAACATTTAAATAAAACAATCATTTTTCCTCTGTACAAAGTATCGTAGCTTGTGTTTCTTTTGAATCAAAATATACCGTCGCCAGTGTGATGTTCTCATTTTTTCAATTTCATGTCATGAGTTGCGTGATTTTTTCCCATGTTTTTCAACGTTGGAGGCAATCAACAGGACAGCTTATGACACACCGCAGACTTATGTCTTTGTTTACGTACGAAAAGTTAGTTAAAAATCAATAATTCTCTCACATAATTTACTCCTTTCATGCAAAATATTTCGTGGCTCATTAAGTATGAGACGCAAAAATTTTCCACATTGCTATCTTCAGGCTCAAAACAGTGGCTCGTAACTGCAAACTGATGTTTGACATTGAACCTTTTGATGCACTCTAATCTTCTTTGAATTAAGGTTCTCCCCTGAAATCTGTTCCCAGTTTAATTTCCTGGTCTCGTAATTTTGTTTCTTTCTCGTAGCTACGCGATCAATTAACGATTTCGTGGAGCTCTCCTTCAACGAACAGGGAATCAAAAGCTCACCTTGTAGAAAACAGGGAATCTATGCAACAAGCGTATTTTCACAAAGGATACGCAACGCACAGAAGCAGCAAAGAAGAAAATGAGAAGACAATGAAGAGATGGCAAAGAAAGCATGAAAACTAAAAGCAGCAAAGTGGGCGCGATAGACGGGAGTCCACAAGGCCTGTCTACAGCTGAGGTAACCTGCCAGTGTCTCCCCTGCATGGGCTGCTAGTCCCCATAGCACAAGGTAGACAAACGTGCCTAATTTAAACCCAATGCTTATTCTGTAATTTCTTGCGAGTTATATAAGTGCTGAAAACGGTATTTTTCGAAAATTAAATTAGAGTCGTTTTCTCCCGTCCTAAAAGTTGGATAACGTACAGCAAAATATCTCGAATAATTATGGTTTGTTAAAGGAATTATTCACATATTTAGGCTCAAACTAAAGTTCACATGACATTTTATTTATGATTGGTACGAACTCTTTCTAATTTCTAACGCGTCACAAGAGAATAAGTCGCATCATCTCTCTTATTTGAACAGCGAGCAATTGATTCATATATTTTACTGAAGAATCTGCATGAAAATTTGTATTATGAAATCAATCGTAACGGAAGTCTCTGTTAGTTCGAGGAAGGTATCCATCCCAGTGAAGGTCAGAAATCAAAACTCACATGTCGCGTTAACTTCAAGTTTGCGCTGAGTGAACGCTGAATAACGGCAGTGTATGAGTTAATGAGCCTGAGTAATATTCACCTCATTTGACGTTACTTGAATGATATTTGTGCGCTCTAATCCTGCTGAATCTTTTCTCACGCTCTGACACACTCACACCCGAGTGGCGCTGACTACCTTTGTCACGCAAGTTCGGTGAAAGCTTCCCAATAACTCAGTAAGCCAATTAAACGGCCGCAAAATTTGGTGTTTCTTTCATTATTACGTACTCCGAATCTGAAAATTGCAGTCAGTGTTATTTATAGGTCCATAGTTCTATCAAAATATGTAACTATTTTTAGTTCTGAACTTGAGGCTGGTTTCAAAATTCATTTCCCAATTTTCGAACAGGATATTTGTTTCATACTGGAAAAACGATAACAATCTTGTTTTATGAGTTAATTGGTCTATCTTTGAATATCTCTCAAACTTGAAGGATGACTAATGTAAAATACATATGCATATACCCTAAGTAACCTGGGATGAGGAAAAACGTACCTGCATACCGCAAAGAACTATTCAAACTCAATATAAATTACCTGCATCGATGACGGTAACGTAGAGTTCCTGAGACTGGAATTTGAGAGTTTATTTATCTACGCTTAAAATGAACATTTTACTATTAAAGATAAATTCACTGAACTAGCGGCTTGCTAAAATACTTTGCATAAAATATCACATATAATTTCACGTTGAACAATAACTTTTCTAAGTAGATAAAAAAAGTTCATAGCTTGCACAAACAGTCAGTTGTTGAATTCTAAATTTGTTTATTCCAAATTTTTTCTTCTATCAGCTGCAGATGTATGATAATTTCCACTGGCCTTCTCTGATGGAACTGCTCCAATAAGTGTTGCTCTCCATGATATTACTTTCGGAGGGAAACAACTATTGCATCCTTAGGAATGCACTATCCTAGGGGAAAATGTGAGGTCCCTATGCCGAAATGGAATAATTTGCTTGTTGTTAAGGACCATCTTTTTTCTATTGACTGCTGTCCTGATTTTTAGCATCAATTTTTTTTTCAATTCCTCTCTTGTTTCATGAACTTATTTCTCATATCACTTTTTCTAAGCACAACTGGTCGTTTGTGGGAAGGCAATTTTTGCATAAATTCCCTGTTTCTTCAATTTCACATTAAATTTTGCCTCCCCAATTCTTCTCTTCAGTACACCTTTGCTGTGGTTAGGTACGCTAAAGCCTGTTTTAATGGTATGCATTCTATCGCAGGCTCACGTGCATACGCCTTATGTGGCACCTCACAAGAGCCATGAGCGTTTACACTAGACGTTAAGCGTGAGCACCGTGGTGTACGCTGCTCAATTTCTCAAAACCAGTCAGTGCGTCAATAACAGCTATTAGAGGTGGATTGCCGTCGCTTGTCTTAATATTGTTGCTGCATCGTAGGCTATGTTAGCTTTTTTTATTTCCAGGAGTGAAATGTTAATATTTAAGTTCATTTTCATTAAAATGTTATTGAAAGCAGCCTCCTTCATGTTACAACCCTTATATTGGCTGCTTTTAGCATGGCATATGCATTCATGGGCTCTGTACATTTTAATTAATTGCAACGTAGCTACTCGTGGGCGTGGCCAAGTTGCGTCAGTCATTGAGCAAATGGCTATGCCTCTACTCATGACAACTACCTGCACACTGACCAGGGACAGAGTTGCAATTTCCAAGGCTCTCGTGAGTCGTGCCTCACGAATCCGATAAGAGTGAATAGGGAACTTTGTATACACACACACACACACACTCACACTCACACAAATATGAGCCTCAGTGATGAGCCCCGTATACACGTGTCGCGCCTCACGGCCAAAATGTCCTCTAATGTAAACGGCCCTCAACACTAAATAATCTAATCTAGCCTCCCGGATATGTGGTTGTGTGTGAGTTTAGCTTTGCCGATAGTGGACAACTTCATATATTAGATTGTACAAGTTTCTTCACGAATGTAGTAAAGAAAAGCATCAATGTTTGCAACAAAATGGGTCATCAATATCGATAAAATACTGTTGAACATCCCGTGTTGGGACTTTGTTTGACCACACGTTACACTTCACAGCTTCACTTCACTAACTGCATAAATTATAGTAGAAGTTGATTAGGTCAATGGCCCATAAAAAATGCAACAACGTTACTCTATATTAAATGAAAACAAATTTAAAATATACACAACAATCTAACTCAATGATGCAACCCTTTATATCACCCAACCAAAATTTAACCACCAGTAAATTTTCATAACAACACAAAAAACCCTACACGAGAACAAAGCTAGTCACAAATTAGTGATGCCTGTGACAATGTAGAGTAACTCCACCTAGGACAACAGCAGGTGCAGAGTTGCTGTACGGATTAGGAAGTGTTGGCTGGATAGGCCCGACAGATTTGTGCAATTATGTCGAGGTTAGGCAGGGTTGTATATAGGAGTTGCGTCAGGCCAGTCATGATAGCCAAGCAGCTTCTCGGGCAAAACCACTGCTTAACAAGAGAGACGTCAGCCAAGTCGGAGTATTGTTGGCTCGCGGCACCCATTTTCCCAAGCCCTTCCTCTTGTATGGTTTAGTTTTGCAGTGTTTGACTGAGTGCGTGATTGTGCAAAATTAAGTTCCTCTTCATTATTTAGTACATGATTATAGCAGGTATTAAGCCGCAATGACTTCATTCTTAATGACGAGTTCACGGCTCCAAGAGTGGGGAACCTTGCCCCATCTGTGTGAACCTACGTCATCTGTTTCATTAAATATTAATCTTTAACTGGTATCTGTCAAATTACTATTGGGCCTCTGCCCTTTCCTACTCTGATTGAACTTTACTGTGATCGCTACATCGCCATTTCTCGCATCCATTAGCAGTCGATCCGCACACTATATCCTCCATTGTGCGGATTGTGTATTCAATCTTATCTTCAGGTGCGTTGCTGTGCTGGTATATTTATTGTTGATTTAACTCATCTCATTGTTAACATTAGCTTTGATTTTTGCTTCTTTTCTCACCAAACGTTTACTTTGCAGTATGTCGCACTGACCTGCCCTGAGCTGTACGTGCTGCCCGCTTCACGCCCAGCGATAGAATTTAGCTGTCTTCTGTGGGGCTACTGTGATTGAATCAGGTAACTCGTTAATTGTCAACTTAGATATTTACTCATATATGTTGAATAGTACATGCTGCTAGATAAAATTCCTTCTCTCTAATTATATGCTTATTTTGCTCATCTTTGTATATGCATCCCTGAGGGGACTGTGGACTTCCAGGAACGCGGTTGGTGTTCCTTGCGCATGCATGAGTGACCCCTGCCGTGGCGTGTTTGAACTAGTTTTGTTTAAAGCTTCACGGAAAAGATAATGGTTTTCGTTCACTGCCATCAAAAAATTTTATAATACCTAAAGTGTAGAAAACACATCATAACTAATGATATTTAGATATCATCCGTATAAGTGTAAACACAAATTAAATCCGTATGATATTACACGGAACACAATTTAAAACGAAATCCCAATATAACTTCATTACCTGGAGAGTATTTTTTTAAGCGATGAAAAAACTCCATTTCCATAATATCCGAAAAAGTCTTCACGCGATCTGATGCATCTGTTACAAAACGTGTGCGCACCTGTACGACGTCCATCACATACCGAGGACTACGTCACCAGATGAAGATCAATAGGGGTTCTTCAACTGAAAATAAATTAATTGTACTTTGTCAATCAAAAGGAGAATGTATTTATGATTGAAATTAAATAACAAACTGGTCGAAACGAAATGAGTGGACGCAACAAAACCGCTGGTAAAATGAGTTAATCTGCTTCCAACTTTACTGAACGGTGCCAACCAATGATATGTTCGGCAAACGTGACCTAGTAACTTTAGGAGCAATGTAGCGAACATTGTGCAACATTTGACGGGATGTTACACTCCAAACGTTCAATCACCTGCACTTTATCAATGACAAAACTCATTGGTATATAATACATTTTACGTATATGCAAAACAAAGGATCCTGGTGTATAAATAGTTTTTTCGCTTTCTGTTTGCATATGTATATATGTATAATTATATTTCAATGAATATGTATAATCCTCTATATAAATTTTTTACCATTTCATTCATCGTTACCATAAGCGATGAATTTTGAATTTTCTAACAAATCTAATACTTGATTGAAAATCTCGAAGACCAATTTTTTAACTGTATTTCTTACAAAAATAATTTAGGCAAGGTCCAAATCTGCATGTTGAATTTAATTTTGGCTTCTCGACATTTGCAATTTTATTTTTTACCTAGATGTTTTTAATTTCGCTTTTCTATATATCTCCATCTTTTATAATTTCATTTTTATTCCGATATTTTTGAATGGTGTTCTTCCAAAATTTTGAAGAAAAAACGTACTCTTTAGTGCACACTTATTTTGAAATGTGAAGTGAGGTTTTAACGGTTTTAAGGAATAATTGTTAAATAAAATAAGTGGCCCTTGGGCAGGTTAAAGTTTTTAAGGTTAAGTGGCCCTTGGGCACGGTAAAGTTTAAGGTTAAGTGTCCCTTGGGCTCGTTAAAGTTTAAGGTTAAGGTTAATACGCCATCAAGGCAAAACCTTGAAAGCCCACCAACGGGCTTTACTAGAACTAATCACTGGACTGGTCAGGAGCACGAACATGCATTACGTAAATAATCAAAATGAAATAAGAACGGCACCGTTTAAACAAAAATGTAAGCGAAAGAAAGGAAAAGGAACAAAATAATAGAGGAGCACAACGGCACTTGCTGCCGAGATCTCTCTCACTGCCTTACTACTTTGTTTAAGAAGACCGCGGTCGAAGTGAGAAACTTTGATAACGAGAGGTCTTCATAGCGCGTCCTAAATTTTCTCACATAGTTTTATTAGCATACGGTGGTCCTATATCACATTTCAAACATTCCTCGGAATATGGTCTACATTCCTCATGTCCATTGGTCCACGATATAATGAATACCAAAAATAAGATTTTATATGAAAAACAAGACAAGTTTGAACGACGTGTTGCGCATACTCGTGCAAGTTGTGGCAATAACCTGCATGTCAAGTCCCGCTTTGAGGATCGATTCTGACCTAAATTCGTTAAGGGCGAGTTATATTTTTGTACAAGTTTAACGTGTCTCTCCTCCACAAAACTAGAAATAGGCGAAGGTGTCTGAGGCACCTTCATCCTGACAATCACTTGAATGTGGTGTCATCTAATACTACAATTTCGTTTGGTTGACCTTAAACACAATTTCGCAATTAGTTCTAAATATCGCTCTCTCTCCACTGATTCACATGTTAACACAATTCAATAGCTACGTATAACTTCTTAATAGCTACCTCAGTAGCCCAAAATTTGAGTAATTCTTAACAAGATCTTCGTTCGTTCGTTCTATGCTTATAGAAAAGACGGAAATAGGGTTTGACGCGGAGTGTGTCGGGAAGAGTAGGGGTGAAACGGAAAAGGATAGATAGGAAACTGATAGAGATGCGCTTGCGCATATGATGCTAGTGTTTGTGGGTAATTTATCAATCAGTCTAAAGCGTTCTTACCAATGTGGATCACTTTCAAATAAAGTGTTCTATCACATTCATTACTTATCTTTATCTTCATATATGACGTCATTTATACTTTATTATTCTCCAATTTGCGAGCAAAATATTTGTTTTGCATTATGAAAATCACGTAGAATTCATTTGAATGAATAAACATCGGTTCAAGTGATAATGTTTAAATGGGATAACTATCATATAAAACTTCATGACTTGCCAATCATTAAACATAGTATGTGGAAAAGGATCGAATTATGTAAATTCTCGTAGGTAAGTAAGGTTAGCAATAGAGCAAATTTTGTCGCTTTTGATTTTGCATGGCACCCAATGTAGCAATTATAGCAAGGAAAACAAAACATCCGGCATTATTGAAGTGCTCAAAGCATTAACGGTAGGCAGGGCCGGCCATGCCCCAGACATTACGTCGAAATTAAGTTCAGTTAAACTTCTGGCGGAGTTATTTTTAGTACAAAACATATAAAGTAGGTAATTTTCCTGAGAATTTCCTTAATGTCATTTAGTAGCGACTTATTGGGTGATAAATACTAATGATCACTGATGATAAATGGCTCGAAACTGTTTTATTGATTTATAAATGCGTTACTCTTAAAAAAACTCTCTACACTCTCAATGAAGGATATGATTGTAAAAAAAGCATAACATACGGCACGAAATATTATTTTAACTGTATTCCTATCAGATTAGCCAAAACTTCAAATTAATCTCAATTTTTTATATTTGTAATAAGTGCGAGGAATCATTTCTATACGTTTTGCTTAAATGCTATTCTTTGCAGCGCTGAAGATTCATGAAAGTTTAAGAACAGAAAAAAATGCAGGTGTTAATTTTATTATGCTCACCATTGAGGCTCATATTTGTGTGTGTGTGTGTGCGTATACGAATTCGCTCTGATCGAATTTGTGAGGCGCGACACACGAGAGCCTTGCGAGTTGCAACTCTGTCCCTGGTCAGTGTGCAGTTAGCAGTCATGAATAGAGGCATAGCTATTTGCTCATCCATTATGACTGACGCAACTTTGCCACGAGAAGCAAGGGTGCAATTAATTAAAATGTACAGAGCCCATGAATGCCTTTGCCGGGCTTAAAGTAGCCAATATAAGGATTGTAACATGAAAGAGGCTGCTTTCAATCATATTTTAATGAAAATGAACTTAAATATTAACATTTCACTCCTGCAAATGAAAAAAAAGAAAACATAGCCTACGATGCAGCAACAATATTAAGACAAGCGACGGCAATTCACCTCTAGTCGCGGTTATTGACGCACTGGTTATGAGAAACTGAGCAGAGTGCGCCACGATGCACCAGCCGAATGTCTAGTGTGAACGCTCATGGCTCTTGTGAGGTGCCACATGAGGCGTATGCATGTGAGCCTGCGATAAAATACATACCAGTAAAACAGGCTTTAGCGTACCTAACCACAGCAAAAGTGTACCGAAGAAAAGAATTGGGGAGGCACCATTTAATATGAAATTAAGGAGACGGGGAATTTATGCACAAATTGTCGTCCCACAAAAGATCAGTTGTGCTTAGAAAAAGTGATATGAGAAATAAGTTTATGAAACATGAGAGGAATTGAAGAAAAGCAACTGAAGCTAAACAACAAGACAGTAGTCAATAGAAAAGATGGTCCTTAACGAACAAGTAAATTATTTCATTTCGACATAGGGACCTCACATTTTCCATTAGGCTAGAGAATTCTTATGGAAGCAATAGTTGTATCACTCCGAAATTAATATCATGGAGAGCAACACTTATTGGAGCAGTTCCGTCAGAGAAGGCCAATGGAAATTACATCTGCAGCTGACGAAGAAAAAATTTTGAATAAACAAACTTGAAATTCAACAACTGATTGTTTGTGCAACCTATGAACTTATTATTTATTTAGAAAAGTTATAGTTCAACGGAAAATTACATGTGATGTTTAATGTTGAGTATTTTAGCAAGTCGCCAGTTCAGTAAATTTATCGTTAAATAGTAAGATGTTCATTTTTAGGCCTAGAAAAAAATGTTAAATTCCAGACTCAGCAACTCTACGTGGCTGTCTACGATGCAGGTATTTTATATTGAGTTTAAATAGCTCTTTGCAGTATGGAGGTACGGTTTCCCTGATCTCAGGTTTCCTAAGGAATGTGCATTTGTATTTTACATTAGTCATCCTTCAAAATTTTATAAAATTCAAAAATAGACCCATTAACTCATAAAATAAAAATATTATCGTTTTTCTAGTGTGAAACAAATATCCTGTTCAAAAATTAGCAAATGAATAATGAAACCAGCCTCAAGTTCAGAACCAAAGATAGGTACACATTTTGATAAAAAACCTTTTACCTAAAAATAAAACTGACAGCAATTTTCTAATTCTGAGCTGTTAAATATCGAGTAAAACAATTCTACAGCCGCCTAAATGGCTAAGTGAGGAATGATGAATCTCTCACCGAGCTGCCGTGCAAGATTACAGCGCCACTCGTGTGTGTGGGTGAGTCTGCGCGTACGAAAAGAACCAGCAGGATTAGAGCGCGCTGGTGTCATTCATGTAACGTTAAATAAGGAAATATTACTCAGGCTCATTAACTCATACACATACACTGCCGAAATTCGGTGTTCACTCAGCGCAAAACTTGAAGTTTACGCGACACTTGAGTTTTGATTTCTGACGTTCACTGGGATACCTTCCTCGAAATAACAGTGGGTTCTGTTATGATTGAATTTGTTACAAAATTTACGTTTATAATTCGAATTAATTGAATTCATAATTCAAATATTCATTCAGATTCTTCAGTAAAATACATGAATTAATTGCTCGCTGTTCAAATAAGAGAGATGATGCGACTTATTCTCTTGTGACGCGTTAGAAATTAGAAAGAGTTCGTACCAATCATAAATAAAATGTCATGTGAACATTAGTTTGAGCCTAAATATGTGAATAATTCCTTTAACAAACCATAATTATTCGAGATATTTTGCTGTACGTTATCCAATTTTTAGGACGGGAGAAAACGACTATAATTTAATTTTCGAAAAATGCCGTTTTCAGCACTTATATAACTCGCAAGAAATTACAGAATAAGCATTGGGTTTAAATTAGGCACGTTTGTCTACCTTGTGCTATGGGGACTAGCAGCCCATGCAGGGGAGACACTGGCAGGTTACCTCAGCTGTAGACAGGCCTTGTGGACTCCTGTCTATCGTGCCCACTTTGCTGCTTTTAGTTTTCATGCTTTCTTTGCCATCTCTTCATTGTCTTCTCATTTTCTTCCTTGCTGCTTCTATGCGTTGCGCATCCTTTGTGAAAATACGCTTGTTGCATAGATTCCCTGTTTCCTGCAAGGTGAGCTTTTGATTCCCTGATCGTTGATAGAGAGCTCCACGAAATCGTTAATTGATCGCGTAGCTACGAGAAAGAAACAAAATTACGAGACCAGGAAATTAAACTGGGAACAGATTTCAGGGGAGAACCTTAATTCAAGTAAGATTAGAGTGCATCAAAATGATCAATGTTGAACATCAGTTTGCAGTTACGAGCCACTGCTATGAGCCTGAAGATAGCAATGTGGAAAATTATTGCGTCTCATACTAAATGAGGAGCCACGAAATATTTTGCATGAAAGGAGTAAATTTTATGAGAGAACTAGTGATTTTTGACTAATTTTTCGTACGTAAACAAAGACATAAGTGTGCGGTGTGTCATAAGCTGTCCTGTTGATAGCCTCGTACGTTGAGGAACATGGGAAAAAATCATACAACTCATGACATGAAATCGAAAAAATGAGAACATCACACTGGCGACGGTATACTTTGATTCAAAAGAAACACAATTTTTTATACTTTGTACAAAGAAAAAATGATTGTTTTATTTAAATGTTTGAGAGTAAGCTGTCATAGCACAATCTTAACCATGGTATAGGAGTAGGGAGGCGGAAGTTCCTGGCATCGTTTCAATGAGTGGATTGGACTATTCGTTAGCAAATACGATGAGAAATTATCACAATTTGGAGAGCAGCTTATGACACCAGACTTTCCAAACCATGTATGCACGCGCACTGCTCTGTCACTGGAAATAGGAGACAAGCCACTACAGTAAAAGCGCTAAGAAGTCGACATTTTGGCTGAACTAGAATTGTTAACCACATGTGTATCCTAGTGCACATGATATGAAAATCCCGATTTTTAATACAGAATGGACTGTTTTAATAAACACATACAATCACTAAAGTGAACATTGAAGTAAAGACGAAAAATAACACGAAGAACGTTTCAATTCTATTTCAGCGGTTAGTTCAAAAATTATTTATGTTTGTAGCCCAAAATGACGTACCCCATTTGGCTTCAACTCCTCCAGTGACTGAGAGCTTGTACGCAGAAGTTAATTTGTTCCACAGCCAACGCACATAAAATGGTCCTGTCTGCCCAACGCAGCTCCGAACTTCAGTTCACTAGAGCAAACTTTCTTTGTCTTGACTCTTTACCGCTTGTGGTGAGTGAAATTAAATTTACTGCATCCATTACTTGAAGGCATGTGGTAACTTGGATACCAGGAGCACGTAGCGATATTTTAACGATTTAAAAGATGTTAATTTATGCAATACAGGGCTGCTCATAACAATGTTGGTAGTTTTTATTCACACGTTCACTGTGTATTGGGCCACATGTATACCAAGAGGTAAATTGTCCACTTACGTGCTGGTATAAATCCACGACATTATATCTGTTCTGCGATGTTTTTGCAAAATAATTGTTATCCGGCGAGGTAAAATGTTATCGTGCAATTGTATTCATATTCAACTAGCAGGACCCGTGGAAATTCCACGGACAATGTCATCAATAAGCTTTCGGGACCCGTGAGAAAATTCCGTCAACATTATTTAACAAATTTGAACATAACATATTCAAACCTATCTTGTCCTAACATATGCTAACCAAATCTATCCTAACCTAACATATCCCATCCTAACCTAACTTTAACCAACGTTATCCTAAGGCTAGGTGGACCTGTAAAAAAATTTGGTCAATATTACCTAACAAATTCTTACATAACAGATTTTAGCCTAACTCATCCAAAACTAACATATACTAACCTATCCTATCTCAACGTATCGTATCCTAAGTGAAGCTATCCTGATAATTAGGAAAACATAAAGAGCATCAACCCGTAAAAAATTTAGTCGACTTAACCTACCTAACCTACCCTAACCTAACATATCCTAACCTGCCCCAACCAAAGCTATACTGATAATATTTCAAAAATAAAAAACGTTTACCCATTTAAAAATTTCCTCAACATCATCTAACAAATTCGACCATAACCCATTCTAACCTAAGCTATCCCAACCTAACATATTCTAACCCAACTCTTCCTGACCTAAGCTAACCAAACCTATCATGAAAATATGTCAAACATAAAAAACGTGGACCCTTGATAAAATTGTGTCAACATTACCTAACCTATCCTAACCTAACATATCTTAACCAATCCTATCCTGATAATATGACAAACATAAAAAACCGTGAATCCGTAAAAAATTTCATCGACATAACCTACCTAACCTATGCTAACCTAACCTATCCTAACCTACCCTAATCGAAGCTATCCTGATGATATGTCAAAAATAAAAAACCGTGTCCCGTGCAAAAATTTCTTCAACATTATCTAACAAATTCAACCATAACCCATTCTAACCTAAGCTATAGCTCCTAACCTAACATTCTAACCTATCTCTTCCTGACCCATTCAATCAAAGCCTATCCTATCCTAACCCATCCTATCCTAACCTATCCTATCCAAACCTATTCTATCCTATCCTAACCTATCCTATCCAAACATACGTCCAAACATATCGTATCCTAACCTATTATATCCCAAACTATCATATCCTAACCTATCATATCCTAACCTATCCTCACCTAACTTATCCCACCGTATCCTAACCTAACTTAACCAATGTAATCGTTAAGCTAGGTGTACGCGTGAGAAAATTCGGTCAACATTAACCAACAAGTTCTAACAACATATTTTAACCTAACTTATCTTAACATGTATACACTAACCTATCCTATGCTAACGGAAGCTTTCCTGATAATATGTCAAACATAAAAACCGTCGGCCCGTGAATAAATGTCGTCAACATTACGTAACCTATGATAACTATCCTAACCTAACCTATCCTAACCTAACCTAACCTATCCTAACCTAACCTATCCTAACTTATCCTGATCTTGCCTATCCTAACCTAACCTATCCTGATCTTGCCTATCCTAACCTAACTCAACCTATCCTAACCCTACCTATCCTAACTGAACTGATGTCATTGTTAAGCTAGGTGGACCCATGAAAAAATTCGGTAAACATTACCCAAGAGAATCTAAAATAACATATTCCAACCTAACCCATGCTAACCTAACATGTACCAACCTATCCTATCCATTCTGCTTGTTTCCTTATGCATAGTATGTTCGTAGACACGATACCGCGAGTCACGGCGCCTTCATAATAATGAGTAGAAATCCGTGTGGATTACGCGGTTTCAATAATTAACTCACTTTCAAGCATATAAGGTTGAAGTATGAAGCAAATGTATTTTAATGGAATTCTTTGATATGGAAAGATTCCTGAAATAATTACTGTAATTTTGAATCAAATTTTTATGTTATGCAAAGTTTCAAAAAATGGAAGAAAAATGGAAGAAAAATAAAAAATAAAAGAAAATAAAAAATAAAAAGGAAATAAAAAGACAAATGAATGAATAAGGAGAGAAAATTGAAATAAAAACTCTTAATTGAATAAAAATATAAAAAATATTAGAATAAAAAATGAAGTTATTAAAATAAACCAATGAAAATATATCATTGAACGAACTGTACACAATAACACAAAAAAAAACAATAAAAAATAACAAAAAAAAATGAAAATGAACTAAAAACAATAAAAAATGGAAATAAACAAAAAAATAATTGAATTAAAAAAATGAAAGGAAAAAAATAAAAATTAGAAAAAAATTGAAAATAGGGCCTAAATAAAAATATTAAAAATTGAAATTGAAAATTTAAAAAAAATTGAAAAAATGATAATTGAAAACAAACTGAGAAAAAACTGAAAATTAAAAAAAAATTCGAAATTGAAAAAATAATATAAAAATATTGAAAATATTAAAAAATTATGAAATAAAAAAATTAACAAAGAAAAAGTGAAAAATAAAAATAAAAAACTCAAACACTAGGAAAAAATACTAAAAAACTGAAAAATAAGAAATCAAAAAATAATGAAAAATGGGAAAAAATGACAAATTAAATGATTATGTTAAAAAAATGGTACATAAAAATTAGAAAAATAAAAATATTGAATTAATAAGAAAATGAAATAAACAACCTGTACATAATTTAAAAATAAATATGCAAAAATAGAGAAAAATAAATAAATGATAAATAAAGAATAACAAATTGAGAAAAATAAATAAATGGAAAAAGATGAAAAAAAAAAAAAATGAAATTTTGAAAAAATGATAAAATGAAAAAAATGACATTTGAAAAAAATGGAAAAAATAAGAAAAATTAAAATTTAGAAAAAATAAAAAATAATGAAAAAATAAAACAAATAAAAATTGGGAATGAATAAAAAATTAATAAATAAAAAATTACAAAAAAATGAAAAGTTTTAAAAAAATTAAACATTTAAAATATAAATGAATAAAAAATAATTGGAATAAATTATAAAATAATTACCAAATTAACGAAAGTTAACAAATCAAAATTAATTACCAAATTAAATAAAAATTAACGTATAAAAAGTACTTAATAGAAAATAAATAATATAAATACCCTCCCCTAACTCACCTATCCTATCAGACCTATTCGATGTAGAGCGTTACCCACGAATTTAGTTTTAAGCGTATTAATATATAGATGGGAAGAATTAAAATTTATTCAAGCTGGGAAATCTATTTCCCTATTCTGCTACTTACAACCTAACCAAACCAACCGTTAACAACCGCGGAAACGCAGTGAACGTGTCAAGTGCGTTGAATGGTATTAGTCGAGTGAACGAGCTGGGCTAATGAATCAGAGACATCTTACTGAGGTGCGACCATTTCCTAGTTTTCTAGGAAGAGGAGTGTCGCAACCTCACTTCAGGCCCCGATACACTGGCGTTCATGACTCGAGAAATTGCGGCAGTGGATCCGTCCGCCAGTTGAAGTGAGAACTGGCGACATGCACGGATCGCTGAAAGCTCGGTGGCCACTCTGCCAACTGGCTGGTGTGCAGGGATGGGAGGCACATTGAGAGGCGTGCTGGCGGTTATCACCGTGATATTTGCTGATTGCTTTCCTGAATTGGTGGCATGAGTTTCTAATTAACTCCACCATTACGAATGTTTCCCCGAGTAAAAGAACCTTAGCGTATTGAGGCGCGTGTTACGTTCTGACTGTGACTGCCATTTTAGTTCTTTGTCATTCTTGATTGATCAACGAGTAAATACGTCCTGGCACCCCGCGAATTACCGTTCCGAGTGAGATATCGTTACAATGACGCGCACAAACATGCCAGGTCAGCTGAAGTTATGACTGAAGTCAGTCCCAAAATTTACATTATTATTCATTAATTTCTTACGGTGGTACATGAACTTCACGGGGCAGCTCTTACTTACTACATGAATTCGAAATGTTTTTGATAACTTCCAAGATCGAAAAAATTTCTGTGATATTTTGGTAGTCTGCGATTGCAACGATTAAAATAAAATTTTGTGCCGTATTCTAGAATTTTTTTTATAGTCAAGCCTGTCGAATAAAACAAGACTCATTTTTTAGGGTAACTTATTTATAAATCAGGTGTATTTCAGTTCCACGTAATGCATCATCATTGATCATAAAGGCTCATTACAAAGTGCAATTCCTAAATATCATACATTCCTAATTTCGCAAGTGAAATTATTTTTTATAATTTTGGGTAAAATTCTGAGGTCAACACATAAGATAGCGTACCCTAATTTTAAGTGAACCCAACACACTTTCATGAGCATGGCCGATCATTCGAAAGTTGGATGTGTTGCTTTCCTTGCTATGATTATAATATTGTGCGCCATGCACACCAAAACAGAGATAGATTTTGTTCTATTGCTTATCTTCTTCACCCCCGCGGACTTAATTCATATGCTGTACCTCTACAATCTAGTAAATGCGCGTAGTTTAGAAATTAATTCAAAAGTGATTGGACCGCCTTTAACTCGAGTTACAGTTTCTTTCTACCTAACATTGTGTCTATTACATTTTCAATCTTATGCAGCTCCATTTTTAATCACAATTGAGTTATTGATCCCCCAAAGCGGTAAATAATGAATAAAGAGGCAGGAGGCACTCAATTTCTGAATTATGATGTAAAAAAAAACACTTATAAAGAACGAATTGAGTAAGAGCGCACCGTTTATGCGAAATTCTGCAAAAGATGTACCTATAACAACGAAGCCTAACTTGACCTGCAACTTCGTGCGCTGCGGAGGAACCCCGGACACGTTGTTGCCAGAGGGAGAATTACGCTCTCGGTCGCATGCACTACAAAATTGTGTCGGGATGTGGCCTGCTTTTTTTCCTAGTTTTCGCGTGCAAAGTAGATATAATGCTGCCGAACGTCATTGCTTGCATTGCTGTGTTGTATTCATCCATGTAGGGATAAAAAATATTTCTACGTCAATGTGAAACAATTTTCTGCTGATGTTGTCAAGCATTGTTGCTATACATGTATGAAGTATTGAATGAATTGGTGTTCTATTGTGGAATATTTCTAATCAATAATCTCGTCAAATTTTGCTGGCATATGTTGGAGTTTGTGAATTCATCATTTAGACATTTTTTTTCTAACCAATTATGCTGTCATGGTCACCAAATCGTTGAGCAACTTTCCACACTGCTGACCTCCCAATCGATATTAGACATTTTTACGATACGTTTACCTTAATATCCTTTACTTAGCCACGTGATGGCTACAAAATTTTTCTGATTTATAAATAACTGAAGTGAAGTACTATTAGAATCAAAACTGAACCGTAAGCAGATTTAAAACTTTGTTATGTAAATAACAAATCAAATTAGTTTTTTCTCTAGTGTACCAGATAAGTCAATGATTTTAGTTTAACTGTCTTTATAAAATTTTTAATACGTAAATATTTAAAAACAAATTGAAATTAGGTATAAAAATTCCACGGAAAACCGAAATTAAATTCGATGCGTAACTATATTACACAGAACACAATTCCAAAAAATATTGCAACTTTATTGACGAGTGTATTTGTGAGAACAGTTCATAAGACTCCATTTCCCTAATTTCCGAGACTAAAGCGAGAAGAACTTTATTTGAAGCATCGGAAAAGCGTCCACGTGAATTATTTCTATAACCAGCAGGGAATGCTGCTCTCGCGCAGCCGCCAACCAGCATACGATTCGCTGCTGTAGGGTACCTTAACTGACCTGTGTTTGTGCTACCTCGTAATTAAACGAACATAATTTCTCGAACTTAAGTGTTTTTATAAGTTCAAATACTTAGCAGCTTGGTGAACAAATAACCCCTTTCTACTAAAGATATGAGAACTATGTTGAAATACAGCAAGAGATTTCCAAAATACTGAGTAAATGTGGAAACTCATTTAACGACAGCTTAGGTTGAAGACAAGACTAATAATAGTAATAAAAAACTCATTTAACGACAGCTTCGGTGATAAACTATTTAGCAGTCGCTTTGGCGTATTTGCCGAAGTCACAACACAACAAAACAAGTTTTTCAGGATTTAAGAAAATTATTGTCACACTGTACGCGTCGTGATCCACGGACTGGTTTTTACACTTATTTCGGGGAAGTTTCATTGACGAGGTTGTGCATATAAGTGGAGGATTGTTACACTGACTGTTGACAAGGTTGCAGCCTTTAGTTGCACAAGTGGCAGCAAGCGTAAGCCAGCTAGTGACAGTAACCAAGACCACACCGCACCGAAAGTCACACAACTTCAATACCAACCCTCGCATCATCACAGCAAAGAGGACTGGGTAATCGTTATTGCTGTGACCATCAAGACCTTCATTACAGAATATAGCCATAGCCACCTTGAATTCGGCTATAATTGTCCTACTATCCCAATATCACCACATTCTTATACCGTCTGATTTTAGTAAGATCATCCACCACACCACGCATCCTCCGAACTCGTTGGGCAGGCGCCTTACCCTCGCCTAAATCCCCGAGGTATCAACACAGCGCGCCCGGCCATATAGTGCGTTCATCAACTGTATACTCCCAATAATAAAGAAATTATCCGATGAAGTGGTTGGTATTCAAGTTAAATTTCAGGAATTAAATTGCACTATTCCACGAACAGTTGAATCACGGACACGTTGAAAGTGGAGCGCAATGCTTCCCTTGAACATTCCAAACTCTACATCTACGAATTACGGTCTCTTCTGTGTTCCGTATTTGCTTCTCTTGTTGATGTCTCTCGAAAGCATCATCGCCCGTTCAGCTATTTTCAATAAAATTGTTTATTTCAGCTGAAGCTCTCATTCCAATTTGTAGAGTAAGTTTTGCCTTGATTTACGGAAGGTATATTATTTGTGTTAGCTGCTTCCAGGCGCTTACCTCGACCGAGTAGTAAAATTTACAAATAGATTGATTACTTTTGTATGCTCAAGCACTTTATGCACCGGACCACCATCTTTAAGCAAGTGACAGACACCCTCTCTCTTAGGATTCTTCCTCTTGCTTGCTGGAGAGCAGGGCAAACTTAAATGATAAGCTTTACTGTAAGAACTGCACCTTCATACCATCCGCATACAGGTCGCTGGCCAAGGGCATCTGAGATCTGCAAGTAGCTGCGGGTCAGGGCAGTATTTTTCACTCGAAGTCTGTTCATCACAACCCCCTTGACGATTGTACTTGCGTTAGTTTACCTTCTACCTACCATGGTTGCTCTTCATCTCCTTAACATCAGTTTGGTCCCGCTGCCACTCATCATTCCATAGTTCAAATATTCTCCTTCTTATCAACGAATACCAACCCTTGTAAGCAACGAGGGCAAATTCAATTTGTCGCGTAGCTATTTTGCTGTTTGGTCCACACTTATATTCCCGCCGATGCCCACGAGGGCTGGCACCCAGCTAATGGTGATTTATTCCCTTCTTGAATCATTTGATACGAATCCGACATCATCCTATTGAGCAGTTGGCTGTCTTCAGCATTGTTGCTGCATACACATGAAAGCAAGATAGGTTTATCAGCCGATGCTCACCTTGAATTGTTCAGCAATTTGCTGTTTTCTAATTTTCCAATCTGAAAGAGCAGCCTTTTCATAGAAGATTGGTCTGTTAAGGTTGTAGTTTCTTCAATTTTAGCTACGATTAAAGTAAAATTCAGGAGATCTTGTTTCATGCCAACTTTTTCCCAAAACGTGATATATGTTATTAGTGGAAAATCAGTAAAATTAACAGAATACAACAAAAAAGGAGAAATAAAAAGCGACAATACTCGAACTCGCACGTTTATAACACGTCGGAGCTCTGTTGGGCTCAGTGCGCGCTGAGCTGCCGTGGGAGGAGCAGATTAGTCGGCAAGCTCCGCCAGCATCTGTTCCACTGACAGATCGTCTTGACACTGCAAGAGAAAATGTAAAAACAAATTATAACTTTGCTAACATGCGGTTATTGAAAATGCTTAATTTTCTAACACCATGATGATATTGCGGCGTTTAAATGAACTAAAAAACTAATTGCCTGATTTTTATTTCTATTTAATAATGATTTTTTTCCTATGACACTACATTGCAGAAAAAAATAACACATGGAAAAGTTTCTTCGAACGTTTAGCAGGACATACGGTTAAAAGCACACGCTGGAGTCTTGTATTTTTACACCCGAGAAGTGAATATCTATGAAATATTCTGAGAATTAACTCACTCCCCAAGAATATCTGCGTTGAGCAACTGTTCACCAAAAATCCCTTCTGTCATTGGGATGCATTCACTCCTATAAATCACTAACAAATTCAGCTAAACCCAGTGCTCAACTCGATAAGTCGCAATGAGGCACTAGTGTAAGGCAGTGCTCACTATTCCTGGTCACCCAGTGCGCAGTCTTCTCTCAAAATACTTCCCCTTTGCCCTTTATGATACCCTGCCTTTTCCTCTCCCATTTGCCGGATGTGCACTATGTGAATTCAACAACCTAGGTATAAATCTTCAAAATAATCCAATGCCTACTATCCCCATGTCTGCTCGATATCTCCCTCCAAGAATTGCTGCTCATTCTTCCTTATCCTCCTTTCCTAAATCTGCTCTGACTGATTCTCACTGGCAGCAGGCCTTCAAGGACTTGACTACAAGCTCATACCCCAACAGAATCCAAGTATTTACAGATGGTTCCACTAATGGCAACTGCACTGCCTGTGGGGTCTATTCCTCTGAGTTTAGCATCAAAGCCAAACTCCCCTCACATTCTACAATTTATACTGCAGAACTCTTTGCTTTATATTTAGCCTGCAAGTTCTTATCAGTGGTTCCTGGCAACTTCATTATCTTTTCGGATTCCCTTGGTTGCATTTCAGCATTAAACTCGATTAACCCTCCTACTCATTACCTTATCACCTGGATAGCCAACATTATTTCCTCCCTCAGCAGAGACAAAATTATAATAGAGTGGCTTCCCAGTCATGTCGGTATTAAAGGCAATAAAGCAGCAGACAAACTTGCGCGTGAGTCATTAAGTCTGGCTAACAATATAAATCTTTATCCTAGCAAACTTGAGCTGAAAACTAAATTCAAAATGCACTATGACTAACTTTGGCAGAGAAACTGGACATCACAACCTCCTTACATCACCCATCTTAAGCCACACTTAGGTTCATCAATCCCCACAAATCTTTCTCGCTACAACCAAGTTATCTTCACACGTCTCCGACTGCAGACATGCAACCTAAAGCCCGTGCCACACCTTGCATTATGTCAATGCTACTTGTGACTGTATTGGTGTCGCAGAACAACCGCTGCGGCTAAAGCTGGGTTTACACGAAGGGTGACTTCCCCGGGGCAAATCTCTCCCTCCCCGCCTCTTCAAAAAACCCCCAATCCCCCGGTCTAACGCCTCCCACTACTACCCCATGCGTGTCGACGCTGCTGCCCCACATGCTGGGACTGCCTGTGGAACGACGGAGAGACAGTGCCGTGGAGGGAGTATATATGGAGGGAGCATAGCCGTCTGTGAAGGGAACCAGTTTTTGAGATTTCTCCCATGTTTGTGGTAACCAATAGCCGTCTCGCAAGTGTGACGTCAGCACGGAAGCCAGTTACCTACCAACTACGCTAGGGTGCGCACATGCTCGCTGATTGCTCTTCCAGCTGTTGAGTTTATCGTAATCATTAATTTGGGATTCTAAGACTCCGAAAGATAATAAATTGTGTTTCCTCACTCGAGGACACTTAATAATATCAAAATTACTAGCAAAGATACATTAAGAGTTGAAAACTGTGAAGATTACAGGCCCTTGAATATAACAAATTAGAGAGCGACTTGCACGTGCACCTCATCCTTCGATTTGTGGAGCGGTACTAATCTTGCTTTGGCAAATGAACGAGTTGTAGAGGAGACGAGGAGGAGCCAACTTCAGCCAAGCGTCTGTGGTTGGCTCACGTGTGGGGCCTTGCCAATGCCCCAGTCTCCCAACTTTTGCAGCTAATTTGAACCCGATTGGAATCGGCTATGCTCCCTCCATATATCCTAGCTCCATGGACAGTGCGCTCCAGACAGTCTTGAGGGTAGGATGTATGTCTTGGCTGCTCTGTCGTCATGTTCTCATGCGTAATCTCAATCCAAAAAGTCTCTCCTGATCTGGAAAAGTGGCTGAAGGCTAAAGTTTTCACATTGATAGATTTATTGAAAGCAAAGCGTCAGTCTGATTGTATTTATTACGGCTGTAAATATAATTTTTTTATCAAGAACTATCGCTGAAATGATCTGTAGCTGAAATGATTTTCGATCTAATTCAAAAGTAATTACCTCTAACAATAGTAACACAAATTGTTCGCTGTCATGCTATTATTAACACAAGATGGCTCGTGATAGGACTTAGACTGATATAATTTTTTTTACTTATTTGTATTTCCTGTTATCAGACTCTATCGCGCATATTTCATTTATTTTGGTCTTTATATACATCTGCTGGGCAAGTTATATTTCGTTATTCCTTAGTTTGGGCATTAACAATAACGTCATAAAAGAAGCTATTTCTGCGCGAAGTTTTATTGATTTGCCTCCATTCCTTATTCAACCAATTGACACATTCGTTTCTGCTAAGGCACTTGGCCTTCGTTTAAGAAGTAATTCTTGAATTCTCCACGAATACGTGGAGAATAAATCTTATGCCGGCCTCCGTGAAATAGTTTACAGGTTAAAAATGGCATCTTCTTTTTTGCACGTACCTTGAATTACATTTCGACATCCTCACTCAGTCACTGTTATCTCCAGGGTTGCCGACTTTTTTTTTCTGATTGAATAAAACCTCCATGAAAACGTACCAAAAATTGTTAAAGTGTACCAAATATATTAAACTAGCAATAAAACGAAAATTTTAGGGTTTTGCCTACTTTTCCTGTTTGGATGAAATTTTTTCCTCCTCTTCTTCCTTCATCTGCCAATTTTTTTTAATTCATTTGTTGACTAAGCTACCGTGATGGTTCCAATTTGTGCAATCTATGTTCTCTAACGTAAATTTTGATCGCATTCGTGCATTTAGCCTTGCTCATTTTAACGAAATCCTGTTTT
Source organism: Morinoia aosen (assembly GCA_030386875.1). Lineage (NCBI taxonomy): Eukaryota > Metazoa > Arthropoda > Malacostraca > Amphipoda > Talitridae > Morinoia > Morinoia aosen. The sequence continues at coordinate 40,648,827 of CM059580.1, forward strand.
TTGTTTTTATGTAGTTAAGGTCAAAAAATTCTCTAGCTGCAGCAAAATAAAGCGGTATTGACAAAAGCTGTAATTTACTCGGGAAGCAGCGAGTAACAAAGCTGCGTACCAGAATTTTTCAGACACAATTTCTGTCTTGAAAGGAGCATCTTAAACAAACAGTTCTCGCCACTTCATCTTTATCTTTTCATGCTGCTCTCCTTTCACGAAATTGGAGAAATGCATTGAATATGGTGTTATTGAATTACATTTATTAAGATCTTTCAATCCAAACTCTTCTAGTTTTTTGGTACATATTTTGTTGACATTTCCCAGGAGAATGCTTTCTGCAGCAGCACCAAAATAAATCTCATTTATGTTGACATAGTTTGTGGGGTTGCCTACATTTATTTTGCAATTATTGTCATTCGAAATCAATAGATCCCTTTTTATGAAGTTGCCCATAGTAAAATTCTCACTCCAGAAAAATTAAAATTCATTTTTGTAAGGGGAACTTGTACATTTTCTGAACGCATTAATTTCGGCACCCTGGGCATCTCACCCTCCGTCTAAACGCAAGTGGGGAAGCTTGAGCGGGTGAGAGGGGTAGGGTAGGGGCGTCACCCCGGGGAAGTCACCCTCCGTGTAAACCCAGCTTTAACGAGCTTTTGGATGAGCGCGTGACAACGCGCGGCAGTCAGTTGCATTGAAGCTTTGAGAGGAGAAGGACGTCAGACGACGATGTGCTCTGCAAAGCAGCTGCGCTCGGATGTGCGCACATTGCAACAGTGAGCGCTTGAGCGAGACAACCGTGCTCAATGCCTGCTTGGCTCGCACTGGCTCTGCTGTGCGGTGTCGTCTTGCTACATGAATCAAGGTGGCTGGACTTTTGCTCATATGGGGTGATATGGCTGCCCGAGCGGTGAGAGAGCTCTGGGCAACTCGTCGGTGCGGCATGGAGCACTCGAAGTTGCAAGGTGTGGCACGGGCTTAACGCATGCCCACTTCATCAAACAGACTCCTCGCCCATTTTGCACTTTCTGCAAGAGCAACATTACGCTGGAACACATCTTCATATTGCGCCCAACACACGAACCATATCGTGCTCCACTTCGAGCAGCATGCCTCTCCAAATCTCAGCCGTACTGTCTTTCTTCGCTCCTCTCCCCGATGCTGGCACCTGACCTGGTGCTGAAGTTCCTCGAAGACACGCAGCTGCTCAATCAAATCTGAAGAGTCAACAAGCGGAGTGAGGGCGCTAATACCCATCGATGGAGATGCGCCGCATCCTAACAAGGTAACAATGTAAGTACCATACAGTCACAAGCAAGCGAAGTGAAGGGAACATTCAACAGGTTTTCTGCAAAGGAGTCACTGAGGGGATTTTCATAATGTTGCTGACAAACCTGCAGTCCCTAACCTAAGGAGATATAAGTGTGACTTTGGAGGAGATATAAGTGTTTTTTGGAGGAGATATAAGTGTTTTTTGGAGGAGATTTTTTTTTTAGATTTTTGGAGGAGATATAAGTATGACTTTGAAAACTAGTTAACTTCTATATATATATTGCAGTGAGATAAATCTTTCATTTTGATTGCTGAATTTCATGAGAATAATTTCTGTCAGTAAACCCAAGCAACTTGAAATTAGTTATTCTCAAATAATGTGAGATCATCATCAATAATTGTTAATTTGTATTCAGTGAAGCCTGATAACCATTTGTTGCCAACAATTGGTTCAATGAGGTGGGTACTTGATTTAAATGTGAATATGATGATCTCAATTTGATCAAATGTAAGTTGTGGGCACAAAAAAGTAAAAGATATCTTTTAATTTTGTTAGCAAATTTTTCGAGGAACTTTCTTTTTTCATGTAAGTTGGTGTGCAGTGCACATCTTTATACATTGACTTGGGGTAACAAAATTTCTATATCAGAATGACGGAGCATAGAGATAAAAGCTTCCATACTGGGAATCAACTCGCACATTCGTCATATTCTGCGGTGCAAAATCATACCAAAAAAGCAATGTCCTTATATCTCCAAAAGTTCCAAAATTTTAGTCTGTGCATTGACATTATAGAGTCCATGCATACTTTCAAATAAAACCCTTATCTGATCAATATGGACCGTTCAAACCCTTTTCAAATTGTGAATGGGTAGAAACCTCTCCATCAGCAGCTCAATTTAATTTCCTACTTATATATTACATGTAATTTTTGTTCGTATGTTTTTTTCCTTGACATACTTGTATTTTTGTGATTCCATGATCCATGATCTTCATGTTGTCCATTGACGAAATTCCAGTGCCAATGGATTGATCTCTACCTTGAAAAAATCCGAGTTGTCGCCAATGAACATTCTCAATCCTCCTATCTGTTCATAAAATTCAATGGCCAAAAATGCACTAGTTCTGACATTTCCGCCGCACTGGCAAAATCATGGAAATTGGCTGGACTCGGCCACACCTCTGCAACGCTATTCCGAAAAAGTGCAGTCACCGCCATATATCAAAACGCCCCTGATAAAAAAGCAAGCATGGCAGTTTTAATGGACCATTACGAGTCCACTGGTTCTAAACATTACAGATTAATGGATAAACAGAAGCAAGCCATGGATGCTGCCGAGTTTAATGAAGAGGCTATGTTTGGTCAGTGCAGATCATCTGTTCTCGCATTGGATTCTGTGCTAAATGGAACACCTAAGACTCCTAATGAATCTCATGAATCTTTTGCTCCTTCTCTGGAGTCTGAAGATTCGGAGCCTCAAAATACGGAGCCTCGATGTTCCGAGCCTCGACATCCAGAGCTTCGATATCCAGAGCCTCAACGCAAGACGCTATATATCGCTCCGGAACCTGAGGCCGACTCATCGCCGAAAACAACAGATTTCTGAACCCGACTTAAAACGCATGAAGATTATCTTCAGAGACATGATCGAACTCGATCAGTCGATTAGCGAACGAACAATACGGGATACTCCTGATTCAAAAAATTTCTTGACCAAGTATGGCAATGTATCAATAATGAGGAGGTTAAGGTATGAAAGATTATTGTATAGAAAGTTTAATTAAGCCGAAACCTTGCTAAAAATCTTGATAATTCGCCATCTAAAACTGCTCGTGATTTATTATAAGTGTAGTCTCTGCATCGAAATTGAGTTAACTTAACCCGAGATACTCTGCGAAGGAACTTATTACTACTGATAACCTTACTATTTCATTTCATGTATTTTTTGAATTGTTTTCGATAAAGAATCTATTTTGTTTGATATCTTCCAAATTTCTAGCTAATTTTGAAATTATGTTAATTTTGCTCTACACACTCGTCAATTTGCAATGTAAATTTGTAGTTATGTTACACTTACTTTCCATTTGTAGGTTTTACCTTGGAATTCTTGATCCCGTGGACAGTTTTCCAAGTAGGATTTTTTCTACATTAGCAGTCATTTCTCACGACATTTAAACAGTTTTAACGGCGCTACAGGTTCGAGAATAAGAGCATACAACAACGATAGTGCAATGATGTTTTCCGCTTATGCTTGCTGTTTGTAAAGGACCGTACTCCTCATGGATTTTTTTTCAATTACGTATTGTTAGAGTTAAAAATCCTGTACAAATGTTTTCCAGAAACCACAAAACCAATGTACAGGTACTATTTCTAAGTTTAAAATTGTATTTCGTCTCTTCTAAACCTGAACACTTTATTTCTGTGGGTAATTTTGCTCATATAACAGGGATTGAAGTTGATTTTTTGCTTTAATACAGATAAAAATACATTCCATGCTCAAACAATAGAAATGCCTTGCACAGCACTGCTGCTTGAAAATATTTTCATAAGTATTTGAATAGCCATTGAAGAAATCTTGGAATAACACTATGCGTACTGTTAATGTTTGCACATTACCATTGAGCGTTGTGTTATTCTAAGATTTTTTCAATGCCTATTCAAGAAGTAATCTCTTATTGTTCATATTTATAAGTTCAGTATTTGAATAGGCATTGAAGAAATCTTGGAATAACACTATGCTTACTGTTAATGTTTGCACATTACCATTGAGCGTTGTATTATTCTAAGATTTATTCAATGACTTTTCAAGTATTGAACTATTATCTCTTACTGTTTTGGCATAGTAAAAATTTTTCCAGCCTCTAATTTATATCAGTATCCTTTTGCTGCTGTTAAGCTTGCAGTACAATTGCAATAACAATTTCGGATCAATTTTTGTTTCACAAAAATTCGAACTGTCCATTTGAATGTGAAGAACTTGCTAACTGATCAGCCAATTTGAATTTTCTTTTCTGTAAATTGCTGAAAAATGCGCTTTAACGAGAATATAAGTCACCAAAAGTCCAATGCCTTAGCCACATCAACTTGACCGTGTGGGAAATTTTCTGAATCCCTCGCACATTCATTGAACGAGAAGGAACACAAAAGAATTTATTTTCATTCGCTATCATATATATTTGAAAATTTTACTGCATTTTGAAGTAAGAATAAAAAATACTTAATACCAATCGTTTCTCACGAAGTATAAGGAACTTTAGTTTCGATAGACAGAAAAGGCAATGCAGAAAAGAAGGTAAAAACTCACTAACAGCGATACGAGCTGGTACAGGACAGACAAAGTTTACATAAATGATTAACGCATCGCAACGAATATCTTATCTAGTGCAAGGGTGTCGCAAAACGATCTTTAGTTCTAGTTAATTTAAAAGTGTTGCAACGGCAAATTATTATTCAGTCAATTTAAAAGGATTAGCCTTAGAGAAGAGATTTATTCTTTCGGAACCATGAAAAGATTTTAAAATTTAAAATCATAAAAGCTTTTCGTTTGCAGTTAGGGCGAGATCGAGGCAAGGAAATTCAGCAGGCAATTCGCTAGCGGACAGCGTTCGGCTGTAGAGTTACAAGTTCCCCGGGATCTGTGTTCTCAGCCATACCGGAACCCAGGTTCACAACACGTCCGATCTCCCAACGCCAACTGAAAAATAAAAGTAGAATTTAGAGAAAAGCTTCCGATTCATTACTACTGGACTGGACGATTCATTACTTCGCCACCAGCCACACACCACTCCAACCACACCATACCAACCACACACCATACCAACCACACACCACTCCAACCACACACCACTCGAACCAAACACCACACCAGCCACACACCACACCAACCACACACCACTCCAACCACACACCACACCAACCACACACCACACCAGCCACACACAACACCAGCCACACACCACACCAACCACACACCATACCAACCACACACCATACCAACCACACACCAAACACACCACTCCAACCACACACCACACCAACCACACACCACACCAACCACACACAACACCAGCCACACACAACACCAGCCACACACAACACTAACCACACACCACACACCACACCAGCCACACACCACACCAGCCACACACCACACCAGCCACACCACACCAGCCACACACCACACCAACCACACACAACACCAACCACACACTACACTAACCACACACCACACCAGCCACACACCACACCAGCCACACACCACACCAGCCACACACCACACCAACCACACTCAACACCAGCCACATACCACACCAGCCACACGATGCTCGTGATACGGTACATCTATGGGTGTTTTGAAAAATTCTTATAACCTTTTTTAAATTTGTATTAAAAAATGGACGCAGTTAATGCTTGGTGTTTATAAAATTGCAAAACACTTTTGACTCATAATTTGAATTGAATATTGAACTTTACTTTAACTCATAGCAGTCAACGTGTTAGACATTTAATTTAATCATAGATCTTTCTTCTTCGAAGTTTAAAAGTTTTCATGACAGCAATGGAAAATCAAACGAAAAAAAACCTAAGCTGATATGTAGTTCATTTATTAGAAATAAAAACATAATTACATGGCTTGACATAATTCTGAAACCTCCAAGGACCGTGTTTACACAGGCTTTAATTCATCACAATCGGACGCGCTCTCGAAGCTGAAGTGGGCGTTCTTAGCCCCCTTTTATCGTATTATTTAAAAAGATGGCCGCCAAAAGCAACCGTTCCACCAATTAAAGATTATAGCTTCATAAGGGGACAATGAGAGATGACCAGTGATTGGAAGGGGGGCAATCGGTGACAACCAATCACGTTTCTCAATTACTGAGCGCTAATTTGTGGCTGAGCGAAAACTTGTGAGACGCCTCGTCACGGAGGCGCATTTCTGCGTCGCGCGGGCGGCCTCGCGTGCCAGAAGCGCACGGCCGGCGTCGACCGGGAGCATCACGGCTGCGGAGCGCAAGAAATCACGCAAGTTACGTCGCCGGAGCGCAGCCCCGCCCCAAACCATGATTAATATTATTATTATTATTATTTAGCCATGCAGAAACCTCTTTCCGTATTTCACCATAGTTCTTTTATTGTTCAGAGAGAGGGATTATTTGTTCACCGAACTGCTTCGTATTTCACCTTTCAAAAACAATTTTGAGAAATTAGGTTCGTTTAATTACGAGGTAGCACGGACACGAGTTAGTTGAGTTACCCTACCGTAGTAAATCGTGCGCTGGTTGGCAGCTACGCGAGAGCTGAGACTGCAACTCATTCTTGGCGGTTAGATGAAATTTACGTTGACGTTTTCCGATGCTAAAATGAAGATCATATCGCTTTTGATCACGGATATTAGGGAAATCGAGTCTTATGAATCACTTGCAAAAATTTACATGAATTGGTTTATGTTGCAATATTTTTTGATGTGATTTGTGTAATATCATAGTTATGCACCTTCAATCCTGACTGACGTAACGATGGGTCTTTATATATTACTTACTTTATTTTTTTCAATACTTTGTTCATTGAAAAATTTTTTGATGGCAGAACAACTAGAATCATTGACTTCTTATGTAAACTGATGAGAAAATTATTGGAACTTTTGGTTTACATAATAAGCTTTCGAATGTGTCTACCAATCATTGTCGATGGAGATGCCCATTAGAGATTTGTTAAAATCAGATGAATTTTGAAGCCGATACCTGGCTTAGGAATTGAAAACAGTGTCAACACCTCGAAGTGATGGTTATTATCGATTGCGAGGTCAGCAATGTAGAAATTGTTCAACGATATGGCAACATTGTACCAATAATATGAAAAAATTGTCTTAATGATAATTCTCAACCTTACACTTACACGTGCAATATATAACGATATTATTCATGAATAATTTTCCTAAATAGAACACCAATAATTATTTATTCAATACGTCATTCATGTATAGCAACACTGCTTCACAATAACAGCAAAAAATTGTTTTAAATTCACAGAGAAATATTCTTTAACGTACAACGGATGAATAAAACACAGCAGTGCAAGCCACATTACGCAACAATAAATCTACGTTCTATGCGAATACTAAGAAAATAAGAACTCGTTTACATTTCGTCACGATTTTGTGGTGCATGCGACCCAGAACGTCACTCTCCCTCTGGCAACAACACGTCCGGGATAACTCCGCAGCGCACGAAATTGTACGGCAGGTTTGGCTTCGTTATTAGACGTACATCGTTTACAGAATTTCGCTTACTTATAAACTCTTGGCTTAAATTCAGCGTGTTCTTTTTAGGTTGTCTTTTTGCATCATAATTCAGAAACTGAGGGACTTTATGCCTCCTTCTTCATTATTGACTGCTTTGGGGGACATTATTAAAAATAAAGCTGCATATTGTTGAAATGTTAAAGAAAATTTCAGGTGGTAAGGAAACTGTAATTCGAGTTAAAGGCAGTCCAATCACTTACGAATGAATTTTTGAACCACGCGACTTTAATTAGATAGTTGGGTACATCAACTGAATTAAATCGCAAAGGTAAGGCAGGTAAGCAATAGAATAAATTTGGTTAGGGTGCGCTAATTTATGTCTTAACATTAGATGCACTCAATTTCACTCAAAATTATAGATAATAATTTCACTCTCAAAATTGTGAATTTATATTAATTCAGAATTGCACTTTGTGATGGGACGTTGTGACCGCTGCTGATGCATAATAAGGAACTGATTTATAAATGCGTTACCGTGAAATCTATCATGAAGTCATGTAACAATTGACGGACATGATTATAAAAAAAAGTTATAGAATACGGCACAAAACTTCATTTTAGAAGATATCATTGCAGAATAACGAAATAAAATACAAAATTTATTATTATTGGAAGTAATCGCAAAATTTCGTACTTCATGTAGTAAATAAGAGGCTCACTGTGAAGTGCGCATGTGCTTCTAATATAAAGTATAAAGTGTTAAAATTATATTTTAGAACTGCGAAAGCGGTTACAAGAGGAATATAAAGAAAAGTCGGTAATCGATTTCTTTACGGTTCTTCAAAGCACTTGATAGAGTTGTTCGCTCGAATCTAGCGCACAATCAGCTCGTTGATTGATCAAGAATGACAAGGAACTGAAATGGCATTCAGAATAAGAACGTAGTACGCGCCTTAATACGCTGAGTAAGTCTCTTGGACTCGGAAGAACATTCATAACGTGGGAGTTAATAAGAGACGCATGCCACCAATTATTCAGGAACAATAGAATTCAAGAAGCGAGGTCGCATTACTTCTCTCCTGAAGACACTTGGAAACGGTCTCACATGAGCAAGACGTCTCCCATTCATAAGCCCAGCTCGTTCACTTCACTAACACCTTTCCATATACCTAACAAATACTACTGACTTTACTATGATGAGTACAGTATCGCAAAAATGAATCTCTAGCTGTTCAGGGAATATTAAATCGTTACTTATCAATACCTACTTTTGGTATCCAAGTTACCACATCCATTCAAGTGAATGGATGAAGTAAATTTAATGTCACTCACCACAAGCGTTGAAGAGTCAAGACAAGGAAGGTATGCTTCAGTGAACTAAAGTTCGGCGCTACGTTGGGCAGACAGGACCATCTCATGTGCGTTGCTGTGGAATAAATTAACGTCTGCGTACAAGCTCTAAGTCGCTGGAGGAGTTGAAACGAAATGGGGTACGTCATTTTGGGCCGCAAAAAAATAGATAATTCTAGAACTAACTGCTGAAATAGAATTGAAACGTTCTTCATGTTTATTCGTCTTTTTCTTTAATATCCACTATAGTGATTGTATGTGTATTAACACGGTCCATTCTGTATTAAAAATCGGGATTTTCATATCATGTGCACTGGGATACACATGTGTGAACACTTGTTAACTACACAACCAATGTAAAGTTAACACTACGCATTTTGGCTGAACTATAAGCCCAAATGTCGACTTCTTAGCGCTTTTAATGTTGTGGTTTGTCTCCTATTTTCAGTGACGGAGCAGTGCGCGTGCATACATGGATTGGAAAGTCTGGTGTCATAAGCTGCTCTCCAAATTGTGATAATTTCTCATCGTATTTGCTAACGAATAGTCCAATCCACTCACTGAAACGATGCCGGTAACTTCCGCCTCCCTACTCCTATACCATGGTTAAGATTGTACTACAACAGCTTACTCTCAAACATTTAAATAAAACAATCATTTTTCCTCTGTTCAAAGTATAAAAGCTTGTGTTGTTTTTTAATCAAAGTATACCGTCGCCAGTGTGACGTTCTCATTTTTTCAATTTCATGTCATGAGTTGCATAATTTTTTCCCATGCTTCTCAACGCTGGAGGCAATCAACAGGACAGCTTATGACTCACCGCAGACTGATGTCTTTGTTTATGTACGAAAAGTTAGTTAAAAATCATTAATTCTGTCATATAATTTACTCCTTTCATGCAAAATATTTCGGGGCTCCTCATTAGGTATTAGACGTATTAATTTTCCTCATTGCTATCTTCAGGCTCATAACAGTGGCTCGTAACTGCAAACTGATGTTCAACATTGATCTTTTTGATGCTCTCTAATCTTACTTGAATTAAGGTTCTCCCCTGAAATCTGTTCCCAGTTTAATTTCCTGGTCTCGTAATTTTGATTCTTTCTCGTAGCTACGCGATCAATTAACGATTTCGTGGAGCTCGCCATCAACGATCAGGGAATCAAAAACTCGCCTTGCAGGAAACAGGGAATCTATGCAACAAGCGTATTTTCACAAAGGATGCGCAACGCATAGACGCAGCAAGGAAGAAAATGAAAAGACAATGAAGAGATGGTAAAGAAATCAGGAAAACTAAAAGCAGCAAAGTGGGCACGATAGCAGGAGTCCACAAGGCCTGTCTACAGCTGAGGTAACCTGCCTGTGTCTCCCCTGCATGGGCTGCTAGTCCCCATAGCACAAGGTAGACAAACGTGCCTAATTTAAACCCAATGCTTATTCTGTAATTTCTTGCGAGTTATATAAGTGCTGAAAACGGTATTTTTCGAAAATTAAATTATAGTCGTTTTCTCCCGTCCTAAAAATTGGATAACGTACAGCAAAATATCTCGAATAATTATGGTTTGTTAAAGGAACTATTCACATATTTAGGCTCAAACTAAAGTTTACATGACATTTTATTTATGATTGGTACGAACTCTTTCTAATTTCTAACGCGTCACAAGAGAATAAGTCGCATCATCTCTCTTATTTGAACAGCGAGCAATTAATTCATATATTTTACTGAAGAATCTGAATGAAAATTTGTATTATGAAATCAATCGTAACGGAAGTCTCTGTTAGTTCGAGGAAGGTATCCATCCCAGTGAAGGTCAGAAATCAAAACTCACATGTCGCGTTAAATTCAAGTTTGCGCTGAGTGAACGCTGAATAACGGCAGTGTATGAGTTAATGAGCCTGAGTAATATTCACCTCATTTGACGTTACTTGAATGATATTTGTGCGCTCTAATCCTGCTGAATCTTTTCTTACGCTCTGACACACTCACACCCGAGTGGCGCTGACTACCTTTGTCACGCAAGTTCGGTGAAAGCTTCCCAATTACTCAGTAACCCAATTAGACGGCCGCAAAATTTGTTTATTTTTAACTGTTTAGTAGTCCGAATCTGAAAATTGCAGTCAGTGTTATTTATAGGTCTATAGTTCTATCAAAACATGTAACTATCTTTAGTTTTGAACTTGAGGCTGGTTTCAAAATTCAGTTCCCAATTTTCGAACAGGATATTTGTTTCACACTGGAAAAACGATAACAATCTTGTTTTATGAGTTAATTGGTCTATCTTTGAATATCTCTGAACCTCGAAGGATGACTAATGTAAAATACATATGCATATACCCCAAGTAACCTGGGATGAGGAAAAACGTACCTGCATACCGCAAAGAACTATTCAAACTCAATATAAATTACCTGCATCGATGACGGTAACGTAGAGTTCCTGAGACTGGAATTTGAGAGTTTATTTTTCTACGCTTAAAATGAACATTTTACTATTAAAGATAAAATTCACTGAACTAGCGGCTTGCTAAAATACTTTGCATAAAATATCACATATAATTTCACATTGAACAATAACTTTTCTTAGTAGATAAAAAAAGTTCATAGCTTGCACAAACAGTCAGTTGTTGAATTCTAAATTTGTTTATTCCAAATTTTTTCTTCTACCAGCTGCAGATGTATGATAATTTCCACTGGCCTTCTCTGATGGAACTGCTCCAATAAGTGTTGCTCTCCATGATATTACTTTCGGAGGGAAACAACTATTGCAACCTTAGGAATGCACTATCCTAGGGGAAAATGTGAGGTCCCTATGCCGAAATGGAATAATTTGCTTGTTGTTAAGGACCATCTTTTTTCTATTGACTGCTGTCCTGATTTTAAGTATCAATTTTTTTTTCAATTCCTCTCTTGTTTCATGAACTTATTTCTCATATCACTTTTTCTAAGCACAACTGGTCGTTTGTGGGAAGGCAATTTGTGCGTAAATTCCCTGTTTCTTCAATTTCAAATTAAATTTTGCCTCCCCAATTCTTCTCTTCAGTACACCTTTGCTGTGGTTAGGTACGCTAAAGCCTGTTTTAATGGTATGCATTCTATCGCAGGCTCACGTGCATACGCCTCATGTGGCACCTCACAAGAGCCATGAGCGTTTACACTAGACGTTAAGCGTGAGCACCGTGGTGTACGCTGCTCAATTTCTCAAAACCAGTCAGTGCGTCAATAACAGCTATTAGAGGTGGATTGCCGTCGCTTGTCTTAATATTGTTGCTGCATCGTAGGCTATGTTAGCTTTTTTTTATTTGCAGGAGTGAAATGTTAATATTTAAGTTCATTTTCATTAAAATGTTATTGAAAGCAGCCTCCTTCATGTTACAACCCTTATATTGGCTGCTTTTAGCCCAGCATATGCATTCATGGGCTCTGTACATTTAAATTAATTGCAACGTAGCTACTCGTGGCCAAGTTGCGTCAGTCATTGAGCAAATGGCTATGCCTCTACTCATGACAACTACCTGCACATTGACCAGGGACAGAGTTGCAATTTCCAAGGCTCTCGTGAGTCGCGCCTCACGAATCCGATAAGAGTGAATAGGGAACTTTGTATACACACACACACTCACACAAATATGAGCCTCAGTGATGAGCCCCGTATACACGTGTCGCGCCTCACGGCCAAAATGTCCTCTAATGTAAACGGCCCTCAACACTAAATAATCTAATCTAGCCTCCCGGATATGTGGTTGTGTGTGAGTTTAGCTTTGCCGATAGTGGACAACTTCATATATTAGATTGTACAAGTTTCTTCACGTATGTAGTAGAGAAAAACATCAATGCTTGCAACAAAATTGGTCATCAATATCGGTAAAATACTGTTGAACATCCCGTGTTGGGACTTTGTTTTACCACACGTTACACTTCACAGCTTCACTTCACTAACTGCATAAATTATAGTAGAAGTTAATTAGGTCAATGGCCCATAAAAAATGTAACAACGTTACTCTATATTAAATGAAAATAAATTTAAAATGAACACAACAATCTAACTCAATGATGCAACCCTTTATATCACCCAACCAAAATTTAACCACCAGTAAATTTTCATAACAACACAAAAAACCCTACACGAGAACAAAGCTAGTCACAAATTAGTGATGCCTGTGACAATGTAGAGTAACTCCACCTAGGACAACAGCAGGTGCAGAGTTGCTGTACGGATTAGGAAGTGTTGGCTGGATAGGCCCGACAGATTTGTGCAATTATGTCGAGGTTAGGCAGGGTTGTATATAGGAGTTGCGTCAGGCCGGTCATGATAGCCAAGCAGCTTCTCGGGCAGAACCACTGCTTAACAAGAGAGACGTCAGCCAAGTCGGAGTATTGTTGGCTCATGGCACCCATTTTCCCCAGCCCTTCCTCTTGTATGGTTTAGTATTGCAGTGTTTGACTGAGTGCGTGATTGTGCAAAGTTAAGTTCCTCTTCATTATTTAGTACATGATTATAGCAGGTATTAAGCCGCAATGACTTCATTCTTAATAACGAGTTCACGGCTCCAAAAGTGGGGACCCTTGCCCCATCTGTGTGAACCTTCGTCCTCTGTTTCATTAAATATTAATCTTTAACTATTATCTGTCAAATTACTATTGGGCCTCTGCCCTTTCCTACTCTGATTGAACTTTACTGTGATCGCTACATCACCATTTCTCGCATCCATTAGCAGTCGATCCGCACACTATATCCTCCATTGTGCGGATTGTGTATTCAATCTTATCTTTAGGTGCGTTGCTGTGCTGGTATATTTATTGTTGATTTAACTCATCTCATTGTTAACATTAGCTTTGATTTTTGCTTCTTTTCTCACCAAACGTTTACTTTGCAGTATGTCGCACTGACCTGCCCTGAGCTGGACGTGCTGCCCGCTTCACGCCCAGCGATAGAATTTAGCTGTCTCCTGTGGGGCTACTGTGATTGAATCAGGTAACTCGTTAATTGTCAACTTAGATATTTACTCATGTATGTTGAATAGTACATACTGCTAGATAAAATTCCTTCTCTCTAATTATATGCTTATTTTGCTCATCTTTGTATTTGCATCCCTGAGGGGACTGTGGACTTCCAGGAACGCGGTTGGTGTTCCTTGCGCATGCATGAATGACCCCTGCCGTGACGTGTTTGAACTAGTTTTGTCTAAAGCTTCACGGAAAAGGTAATGGTTTTCGTTCACTGCCATCAAAAAATTTTATAATACCTAAAGTGTAGAAAACACATCATAACTAATGATATTTAGATATCATCCGTATAAGTGTAAACACAAATTAAATCCGTATGATATTACACGGAACAAAATTTAAAACGAAATCCCAATATAACTTCATTACCTGGAGAGTATTTTTTTAAGCGATGAAAAAACTCCATTTCCATAATATCCGAAAAAGTCTTCACGCGATCTGATGCATCTGTTACAAAACGTGTGCGCACCTGTACGACGTCCATCACATACCGAGGACTACGTCACCAGATGAAGATCAATAGGGGTTCTTCAACTGAAAATAAATTAATTGTACTTTGTCAATCAAAAGGAGAATGTATTTATGATTGAAATTAAATAACAAACTGGTCGAAACGAAATGAGTGGACGCAACAAAACCGCTGGTAAAATGAGTTAATCTGCTTCCAACTTTACTGAACGGTGCCAACCAATGATATGTTCGGCAAACGTGACCTAGTCACTTTAGGAGCAATGTAGCGAACATTGTGCAACATTTGACGGGATGTTACACTCCAAACGTTCAATCACCTGCACTTTATCAATGACAAAACTCATTGGTATATAATACATTTTACGTATATGCAAAACAAAGGATCCTGGTGTATAAATAGTTTTTTCGCTTTCTGTTTGCATATGTATATATGTATAATTATATTTCAATGAATATGTATAATCCTCTATATAAATTTTTTACCATTTCATTCATCGTTACCATAAGCGATGAATTTTGTATTTTTCTAACAAATCTAATACTTGATTGAACATCTCGAAGACCAATTTTTTAACTGTATTTCTTACAAAAATAATTTAGGCAAGGTCCAAATCTGCATGTTGAATTTAATTTTGGCTTCTCGACATTTGCAATTTTATTTTTTACCTAGATGTTTTTAATTTCGCTTTTCTATATATCTCCATCTTTTATAATTTCATTTTTATTCCGATATTTTTGAATGTTGTTCTTCCAAAATTTTGAAGAAAAAACGTACTCTTTAGTGCACACTTATTTTGAAATATGAAGTGAGGTTTCAACGGTTTTAAGGAATAATTGTTAAATAAAATAAGTGGCCCTTGGGCACGTTAAAGTTTTTAAGGTTAAGTGGCCCTTGGGCACGGTAAAGTTTAAGGTTAAGTGGCCCTTGGGCTCGTTAAAGTTTAAGGTTAAGGTTAATACGCCATCAAGGCAAAACCTTGAAAGCCCACCAACGGGCTTTACTAGAACTAATCACTGGACTGGTCAGGAGCACGAACATGCATTACGTAAATAATCAAAATGAAATAATAACGGCACCGTTTAAACAAAAATGTAAGCGAAAGAAAGGAAAAGGAACAAAATAATAGAGGAGCACAACGGCACTTGCTGCCGAGATCTCTCTCACTGCCTTACTACTTTGTTTAAGAAGACCGCGGTCGAAGTGAGAAACTTTGATAACGAGAGGTCTTCATAGCGCGTCCTAAATTTTCTCACATAGTTTTATTAGCATACGGTGGTCCTATATCACATTTCAAACATTCCTCGGAATATGGTCTACATTCCTCATGTCCATTGGTCCACAATATAATGAGTACCAAAAATAAGATTTTATATGAAAAACAAGACAAGTTTGAACGACGTGTTGCGCATACTCGTGCAAGTTGTGGCAATAACCTGCATGTCAAGTCCCGCTTTGAGGATCGATTCTGACCTAAATTCGTTAAGGGCGAGTTATATTTTTGTACGAGTTTAACGTGTCTCTCCTCCACAAAACTAGAAATAGGCAAGGTGTCTGAGGCACCTTCATCCTGACAATCACTTGAATGCGGTGTCATCTAATACTACAGGGTGGGGCAGAAAAATCTATCCGATTTCAAAACGTTATAATATGAAAACCACTCAACTTGTCAAAAAAAAATTTTTATTAGCATATCGCAAATTTTATGCCATTTTAAAATTTAAGTTTTGAAAAGCACATCACTCAAATGTCGTCCTTGGGAGCGGATACACTGATTTAGGCGCTCGCGGTAGCTTTCCATGACTTTCACCGTCATTTCCACAGGAATTTCTTCAATTGCCCGAGCAATTTCCCTTCGTAAAGCAAGAAGGGTCCTTCGTCGATGCTGGTAAACCTTCGATTTGAGGTAACCCCAAAGGAAGAAGTCACATGGAGTGAGATCCGGTGAGCGCGGCGGCCAGCCAAGATCACCTCTCAGGGAAATGAGGCGACCGGGAAACAGTTCCCTGAGAATGTCCATTGATCGTCGCGATGTGTGGGCGGTTGCACCATCCTGTTGAAACCACACATTTTCCTCGCCATTTTCTTCCATTTTGGGTCTAAGAAAATTTTCCAGCATGAAACAATAGCGCTCGCTGTTGACCGTTACGGTTTGCCCATTTTCTTCAAAAAAGTAAGGCCCCCAGACGCCTAGGCGGGAAAGAGCACACCACACAGTCACTTTTGGGCTATGGAGGGGTTCCTGATGGATTTCTCGAGGATTTTCGTCACTCCAATATCGAAAATTCTGCCTGTTAACGGCACCACAAAAGTGAAAATGGGCTTCGTCCGTGAAGAGCACAACATCGTCGTTTGGGAGTTTTCGGAGATCGCGACACAGGTTCGTACGGGTTTCAAAATCCCTTTCACTTAATTCCTGTGCAACAACCATTTTGTAGGGATGCATTTTGAGGTCCCGGTGCAAAATGCGCCGAATACTGCGGTTGGAAATCGCCAAAGCGAGCGAATGTTTTCGCGCCGAACGACGCGGGGAACGTTCAATCGCGGCTCTCACATTGGCCACGTTTTCAGGTCCTGTTGCTGTCCTGGGACGTCCAGGCGACTTCTTTTTCAATGCTGAACTCGTCTGTCTGAAATTTGACACCCACACTTTAATCGTAGCGTGATGTGGAACAGGATCATGACGCCTGAGTCCGAAATGAATTCGAAAAGCACGTTGTGTAGCAATTATCGAACCGCCGCATTCGATAAACCGCTCAATAACAAAAGCACGATGTTCACCAGACCAAGGCATGTTGACTACTGACAAATGGCATAAAACCGGCTTTCTAACGGTTTTTACCCCACTACTCTACCTGCTCCCTCTTCTGAGAAATAGGGATTTGAAATCGGATAGGTTTTTCTGCTCCACCCTTTACAATTTCGTTTGGTTGACCTTAAACACAATTTCGCAATTAGTTCTAAATATCGCTCTCTCTCCACTGATTCACATATTAACACAATTCAACAGCTTCATATAACCTCTTAATAGCTACCTCAGTAGCCCAAAACTGGAGCTATTCCTAACAAGATCTTCACTAACGCGTTTTTACCAATGTGGATCATTTTCTAATGAAGTGTTCTATCACATTCATTACTTATCTTTATCTTCAAATTTAACGTAATTTCTACTTTAGTATTCTCAAATTTGAGAGCAAAATATTTGTTTTGCATCATGAAAATCACGCAGAATTTATTTGTATTAAATAAACATCGATTCAGTAAAGAGGTATGAAATTGGATAACTATTATATAAAACTTCATGAATTACTAACCATTAAACATAGTGTGTGAAAAAGGATCGAAGTTCTCGAAGGGTGAAGAAGATTAACAATAGAGCAAATTTTGTTGCTATTTTTTTATCAATGTCACCCATTGGAGCAATAATAGCAAGGGAAACAAAACATCCGGCATTATTGAAGTGCTCAAAGGATTAACGGCAGGCAGGGCCGGCAATGCCCCAGACATTACGTCGAAATTAAGTTCAGTTAAACTTCAGACGGATTTATTTTTAGTGAAAAATATAGAAAATAATTATTTTTTCTGAGAATATCCTTAATGTCATTTAGTAGCGACTTATTGGGTGATAAATGCTAATGATCACTGATGATAAATGGCTCGGAACTGTTTTACTGATTTATAAATGCGTTACTCTTAAAAAATAACTCTCTACACTTTTCCATGAAGAATATGATTGTAAAAAAAGCATAACATACGGCACAAAATATTATTTTAACTCTATTCCTATCAGATTAGCCAAAACTTCAAATTAATCTCAATTTTTTTATATTTTTAATAAGTGCGAGGAATATTTTTTATACGTTTTGCTGAAATGCTATTCTTTGCAGCGCTGAAGATTCATGAAAGTTAAAGAACACAAAAAATGCAGGTGTTCATTTTATTATGCTCACCATTGAGGCTCATATTTGTGTGTGTGTGTGTGCGTATACGAATTCGCTCTGATCGATTTTGTGAGGCGCGACACACGAGAGCCTTGCGAGTTGCAACTCTGTCCCTGGTCAGTGTGCAGTTAGCAGTCATGAATAGAGATATGGCTATTTGCTCATCCATTATGACTGACGCAAATTTGCCCGGAGAAACAAGGTTGCAATTAATTGAAATTTACAGAGCCCATGAATGCCTATGCCGGGCTAAAAGCAGTCGATATAAGAATTGTAACATGAAGGAGGCTGCTTTCAATTATATTTTAATGAAAATGAACTTAAATATTAACATTTCACTCCGGCAAATGAAAAAAAGATAACATAGCCTACGATGCAGCAACAATATTAAGACAAGCGACGGCAATTCACCTCTAGTCGCGGTTATTGACACACTGGTTATGAGAAACTGAGCAGAGTGCGCCACGATGCACCAGCCGAATGTCTAGTGTGAACGCTCATGGCTCTTGTGAGGTGCCACACGAGGCGTATGCATGTGAGCCTGCGATAAAATACAAACCAGTAAAACAGGCTTTAGCGTACCTAACCACAGCAAAAGTGTACCGAAGAAAATAATTGAAGAGGCACCATTTAATACGAAATTAAGGAGACGGGGAATTTTTGCACAAATTGTCGTCCCACAAAAGACCAGTTGTGCTTAGAAAAAGTGATATGAGAAATAAGTTTATGAAACAAGAGAGGAATTGAAGAAAAGCAACTGAAGCTAAACAACAAGACAGTAGTCAATAGAAAAGATGGTCCTAAACGAACAAGTAAATTATTTCATTTCGACATAGGGACCTCACATTTTCCACTAGGCTAGAGAATTCTTAAGGATGCAATAGTTGTATCACTCAGAAATTAATATCATGGAGAGCAACACTTATTAGAGCCGTTCCGTCAGAGAAGGCCAATGGAAATTACATCTGCAGCTGACGAAGAAAAAATTTTGAATAAACAAACTTGAAATTCAACTACTGATTGTTTGCGCAACCTATGAAATTATTTATTTAGAAAAGTTATAGTTCAACGGAAAATTACATGTGATGTTTAATGTTGAGTATTTTAGCAAGTCGCCAGTTCAGTAAATTTATCGTTAAATAGTAAGATGTTCATTTTTAGGCCTAGAAAAAAATGTTAAATTCCAGACTCAGCAACTCTACGTGGCTGTCTACGATGCAGGTATTTTATATTGAGTTTAAATAGCTCTTTGCAGTATGGAGGTACTGTTTTCCTGATCTCAGGTTTCCTAAGGAATTTGCATTTGTATTTTACATTAGTCATCCTTCAAAATTTTATAAAATTCAAAAATAGACCCATTAACTCATAAAATAAAAATATTATCGTTTTTCTAGTGTGAAACAAATATCCTGTTCAAAAATTGGCAAATGAATAATGAAACCAGCCTCAAGTTCAGAACCAAAGATAGGTACACATTTTGATAAAAAACCTTTTACCTAAAAATAAAACTGACTGCGATTTTCTAATTCTAAGCTGTGAAATATTGAGAAAAAGAATTTTACAGCCGCCTAAATGGCTAAGTGAGGGATGAAGAATCTCTCACCGAGCTGCCGTGCAAGATTACAGCGCCACTCGTGTGTGTGGGTGAGTCTGCGCGTACGAAAAGAACCAGCAGGATTAGAGCGCGCTGGTGTCATTGATGTGACGTCAAATAAGGTAATATTACTCAGGCTCATTAATGTATACACTGCCGATATTCGGTGTTCACTCAGCGCAAAACTTGAAGTTTACGCGACACTTGAGTTTTGATTTCTGACGTTCACTGGGATACCTTCCTCGAAATAACAGTGGGTTCTGTTATGATTGAATTTGTTACAAAATTTACGTTTATAATACGAATTAATTGAATTCATAATTCAAATATTCATTCAGATTCTTCAGTAAAATACATGAATTAATTGCTCGCTGTTCAAATAAGAGAGATGATGCGACTTATTCTCTTGTGACGCGTTAGAAATTAGAAAGAGTTCGTACCAATCATAAATAAAATGTCATGTGAACATTAGTTTGAGCCTAAATATGTGAATAATTCCTTTAACAAACCATAATTATTCGAGATATTTTGCTGTACGTTATCCAATTTTTAGGACGGGAGAAAACGACTATAATTTAATTTTCGAAACATGCCGTTTTCAGCACTTATATAACTCGCAAGAAAGTACAGAATAAGCATTGGGTTTAAATTAGGCACGTTTGTCTACCTTGTGCTATGGGGACTAGCAGCCCATGCAGGGGAGACACTGGCAGGTTACCTCAGCTGTAGACAGGCCTTGTGGACTCCTGTCTATCGTGCCCACTTTGCTGCTTTTAGTTTTCATGCTTTCTTTGCCATCTCTTCATTGTCTTCTCATTTTCTTCCTTGCTGCTTCTATGCGTTGCGCATCCTTTGTGAAAATACGCTTGTTGCATAGATTCCCTGTTTCCTGCAAGGTGAGCTTTTGATTCCCTGATCGTTGATGGAGAGCTCCACGAAATCGTTAATTGATCGCGTAGCTACGAGAAAGAAACAAAATTGCGAGACCAGGAAATTAAACTGGGAACAGATTTCAGGGGAGAACCTTAATTCAAGTAAGATTAGAGTGCATCAAAATGACCAATGTTGAACATCAGTTTGCAGTTACGAGCCACTGCTATGAGCCTGAAGATAGCAATGTGGAAAATTATTGCGTCTCATACTAAATGAGGAGCCACGAAATATTTTGCATGAAAGGAGTAAATTATGTGAGAGAATTAATGATTTTTGACTAACTTTTCGTACGTAAACAAAGACATAAGTGTGCGGTGTGTCATAAGCTGTCCTGTTGATAGCCTCGTACGTTGAGGAACATGGGAAAAAATCATACAACTCATGACATGAAATCGAAAAAATGAGAACATCACACTGGCGACGGTATACTTTGATTCAAAAGAAACACAACCTTTTATACTTTGTACAAAGAAAAAATGATTGTTTTATTTAAATGTTTGAGAGTAAGCTGTCGTAGCACAATCTTAACCATGGTATAGGAGTAGGGAGGCGGAAGTTACCGGCATCGTTTCAATGAGTGGATTGGACTATTCGTTAGCAAATACGATGAGAAATTATCACAATTTGGAGAGCAGCTTATGACACCAGACTTTCCAAACCATGTATGCACGCGCACTGCTCTGTCACTGGAAATAGGAGACAAGCCACTACAGTAAAAGCGCTAAGAAGTCGACATTTTGGCTGAACTAGAATTGTTAACCACATGTGTATCCTAGTGCACATGATATGAAAATCCCGATTTTTAATACAGAATGGACTGTTTTAATAAACACATACAATCACTACAGTGAACATTGAAGTAAAGACGAAAAATAACACGAAGAACGTTTCAATTCTATTTCAGCGGTTAGTTCAAAAATTATTTATGTTTGTAGCCCAAAATGACGTACCCCATTTGGCTTCAACTCCTCCAGTGACTGAGAGCTTGTACGCAGAAGTTAATTTGTTCCACAGCTAATGCCGGGGCCACACTAGTCTAACGTTCGTTCGTCAAATGAACTCCGTATGTCAAATGAACGCTGGAAGGCCCGTTCGATCATCATTTGATGAATGGATGCTCGTCATTTCGTGAAAGGTCGTCGGAGGTTTTCAGTCACCAAATGAACTACGAAGAACAAAGATGGCGGACAGTGTGGACAAGTGTCGCAGCTGTTATGTTGACTTTAAATGATGATTGTGGCCAATTTTGGCAGGAGATATATATAAGATATGGTTTTTAGCTGTTTTCGTGGTGGTATCAAAATGTAAAGCAATGAAATTCAGTGCTAGGTCTTGCAGTTTAGTGAAAAAGCAAGTAGCCTGTTACCAATCAAATTTAGCATTCATTTCCAACAATGTCGACATGTTTTGCATGGATGATAATGTGGTAAATGAAAAACTGTTGGTTTTGAAATTTTTTTAGCATTGCTCATGAATGCTATTCACATAAAAATGTGTCAAACAACTTGTTTTGCAGGAGTTTTTATTGCAGTTCCTTCCAGTTTATTAAAATTTATTTATTGTTTCATAAATTATAAAAGTTTCAATATAATTGAATAGAATTATATTTCATGTCGAAGTGTTAAATTTATTTAATGTGTTCTATAAAAAAGATCCATCTAATTTTAATTTCTTTTGATTTACAGATCCTAGACAACCTGAAGGTAGATATAGCTTAAAACTTGCATTAATTATGTAGACCTTTAAAAAACAATCCTGATTAATAAACTTCGTGAGTGTATTCAGGTTTTTGGGAACCACCAATCAGCTTTATACTTTTAGGTAAGTGAATGGTGTGCAAGAATGCCTCAAGAGTTCATTTCTTTTTTTTTGCAGATGTTAAAAGTGAGTTAATTATGTAAATATTCTAAATGAGCAGTTATTTCATTCAACAATCAAATAGGTCATTTTGAGAATGCAGGGTTAAACATTGGCTGAAATCAAATAGGGATTGATAAAGAGAACAACAATGTAATTGAAAATGCGGATGCTAGCAAAAAATATCTTGAAGTAGGCCTATTTTTGATTCATGTTACACTTTTTCTTCAAGTGGAAATTACAACGTTCAATTTTTGCTTTAATGTTGTCAACAATTTTCATAATTTTGTTGCCAATAATCAATAATGGAACACATTCAAAAACGTTTTACATGAATGACATTCTGCTCACTGATGCGTTATTTTTGAATTATTCAACTTTGAAGTTGGCTAGTGCGTACCAGGGAAGCGAGCGTGCCAAGCATAATTTAATTAAAAATGGAAGCTAACCCCCTATTACAAAAGTAAAGAGGTTGGGTCGTGAGGGGTAGTCACAATTCTTCTAGTGAAAATTATAAAATTATAAATAAAGGTTTCTACTGACGTCCATTTACATCATCTCCAATGACGGCCACCCAGTACCCAAGATGGCGGCCGCTATCTTGGAGCGGATGTAAACGGACGTCACTAGAAACCTTCATTTATAATTTTCACTAGAAAAACTGTGGCTACCCCTCATGACTTAACCTCTTTACGTTTGTGAAAGGGGGTTAGCTTCCGTTTCAACTCCGAAATTGAGCAAAAAAGGCCATTCAGGAGCGCCGCTCGTATAACTTCAAACTTAAATAACTCAAAAACTAAGCCTTTGCGAGCACATTGTCATTCATGTAAAACGTCTTAAAATCGACTATATTACCTATCTATTGCAACAAAATTATGAAAATCGTTGACAACATTAAAGTAAAAATTGACCGTTACAACTAACAATGACTTGATCAGGTTTAAAAATCCACTGCTTTTTGTGATTACCATTAGTCATATATTTTCCTTCAGGATTACTGCATAATTTTATGTTTAAGCAAATGGTGTTAGATAATTATTTTTAACTTTCAAGTTCTGTACAATGAGGATGAGCATGTCAATGTTGAACACAACAATAATGATAAGTAGGGCCATTATTACCTACCAGAGTTGATAGACAAACATTATTGACATTAGGTTATGAGTTTAGATAATGTTTGTAATGGTATTGTTGTTCTGTCGAGTACAACAAGTAGTATAAATGTTAGTGGTGACCTATTTAAACTGCCAGTTATTTGTATCACATTAGACCCTGAAATTTTGCTCTTAATTTTGAATTTGTTGTTTTATCTATTGAATTGTAAATATTCTACTTATCTGAAGCTGCTGATCATCTATGATGAAATTAGTCTGCTCGATGTTGTTGTACTCTTAAATTTGTACCTTTTTGCAAATGTGAAAATTAGTACAGATGTCTTTTGCCATTCTGAATGTCAGTGGAATTTGGGCATTAAGTTTGATACATTTGTTTTAAAGTATTTGGCAGAAAAGTTAGAATTCTGAAAATGGATGAGATTCTCTGCAAATTATTCTGAATTTAGGCGAGAAGCTTGTGGAAAAGTGTGCACTTGTTACTGACAGTTTTAGAAGCGAAGTAAACATAGCTTGATAGTATTTTTTTCTTAACAATGTGAACATTTTGATAGGAGGGCAGTTTCTAATTTAGATCATACAGTTGAGGTTTTATGATAACTATCATTATGACATAGATGAATCTTTGTAGTCATGTGTGACCCTCATGTAACATAAAGTGGAGGTTTTTATTGTTCCTCATTTGAGTTCTCAATGAAACTCATGGAAAACTTTTCCGTCATTAGCTAATAATTTTCAGTGTTGGATGAAAGTCAGTACCAGATTGTGTGACTGCGTACTCTGAGCATTATTTTAGCAATACCTAATGATATTTCTTTCAACATACAATTTTCAAACATTTCACTACACATATCTCTTTTTCTTGTGTTATTCCCTAACAAAACATGTTTATTTTTAATAAAGTTCCTGTACTGGAGCAAACAAATATGTTCTATGCACTTGAATAATCAAGTCTGTCACAAACACTATTAAAAGAATTAATATTACTAGTAACTATGTAGAGGACTATTATATCAATGGTGTAAGAATAATTCTAATTGATATTATTTTTTCAGATCTCCTAAAGAAGAGGACATCCCTCCCATGCTTCTATTTCTTGCGGCTCCTCGCTTCTGAAAGGATGAAAATATCAGGGTCTGGAGCTGTGGAGAGCAAGGCTTGGATGCGCACTAACCTTATGGCTTTTTTTTTCGGATTATGGGCCCCCAGACTGTAGCATGAGCAGCATGAATATTAATTCAAGTGATGATTTTGTTACCCACATTTCAAGTGAAAGGCAAATAATCAAAGAACCCTATACAGAGTATTGTTGTGTTGGTCGACAGATTGGTTTCAGGAAGAACTTGAAAATACTGTAGAAACTCAGTTAATGGGCACTTCAGCCGAAATTGATAACGATATCGTTCATGTAAGTAGTGGATCCAAGCCTCAAAATTGTCTCGCCTGCACCAAGCCTTCCCCGGCAGCAGATACATGTACTGATGTCATGGGCAGTGGGGGATTTTGTAAGTGTAAAAGGAGTAAGAAAGATAAGAGCATTTTAATTTAGTACGGTAGAGTTATTTTATGAAAATTTTTTTCATGTTGAGAGCTCATTAGCATGGAAAAGGAGTGCTGGAAATGATAATTACATTACCAAACTTGCTGTGAACTTGTGCTTGATAAACTGAATGGCTTTGCGGGTGAAGAACAAATGAAGTTCATGTCGAAACTTGCTAAACTCTGTTCTAAGAATTGACAAGTGTTAGATGTCATTTACTGGCCTCTTTAATAATAATCATGAACTTATCTATAAATTGCTTCCCTGCCTGACTGTGAAATTGTTCCTTTCTTTTATCTCAATGTATGATAGGATCAATTAACACATTCATTGCGGTACGACCCACCGGTGGGTCGTAGTTAGGTTTTTCTTGCTGCGAAACGACCCATCGATGGGTCGTTTTGAAAAATTCTAACAACCTTTCTAAATTAATGGTATTTAACAGGCCCAGTTAATGTTTGATATTTACAAATTTGCTTATATCTTTTGATTTTAAATTTAAGTTGAATATTGAACTTCAGTTTAACCCATCGCAACTAACGTGTTAAGTTACACCTTATGTGGTAAAATAGCATATCTAGGGTCAGTACAATGCTATTCTATAACATGTTACGGACCATCCTATTATTTTTGCTCCTCTTTGACTTATTTTTCCACTCCAAATACTTCACCCTTGACCTTCATCTGACTTCATAAATCTCCCGATTTTCTGTTTCTCTATCACGAGAAAAAACTATTGTATCTAAAAGAAGTAACACTTCCAGGAGAAGAATGGTAGGGCACAAGCTTGTTAAAATAGTGTTTCTGGTTTTGTTTTAGTGATCATGTTTTTCGGCTCATTGCCATCTTTTTCTTCAGCACCTACTACTACCTTCTTGCATGTTTATTTTATTTGAATTTTCTTCCCAACTTCCTGTTTAAATACGCATTGTATCCTGTGTGGCAAGACACTCGTTTTACCACACAAGAATGGCCTGTGTGAGACACACATTGTGCTTAGATTTCCGGTGTACGTTTCCGTACTCGATGGTCCCTTCACTATTCCTCTCTTGATCACGTCGTTGTCGTGACTAAGATGATCTAAACTAACCTAAATGATTATAATAGTAACTAGTAATAATTCCCCTCAGGGGGATACAATTATTGTATCTATGGGAACTAGCGCTCCCAGGGGGACAATGTGAGGGCCCGAGCTGAGAGTTATGTAGGCCTTCTTATTTGTTGAAATAAAATGTTCTTTTGGTATGTTAAGGACCACCTTTTTTCGGTTCACTGCTGTCCTGTTTTTCAGCACCTACTACTTTCTTCTTCAACTTTGATCTTTTTTCATGACCTTCTTTCACAACTTACTGTTTCTATGCCTTTCTGCGTAGATTCCGCGTTTCCTTAACTCCATACTAAATGGTACGTTCCTCCTTCCTCTCTTTGGATCGCATTTGTTGCTGGGTAGGGAGGCTAAAACTAACGACTAATCTAATCTATTATTCGCCGTTACTATGCGCACGTAATCATCTGTAAGAACACATATGCATAAATTTTTCAATACGCTGTTGAGTTGTAATATAATTTAATCTAAGGTGAACAACGAAACTATTCAATT
The DNA here is from genome assembly GCA_030386875.1 of Morinoia aosen. NCBI lineage: Eukaryota > Metazoa > Arthropoda > Malacostraca > Amphipoda > Talitridae > Morinoia > Morinoia aosen. Next base: position 40,675,727 of record CM059580.1, read on the forward strand.
TAACTTGTGAGGATGCGAACTATAGCTATGCACCATATCTGCATGATGGTAGGGCATAGAAGTAAATGGATGAAACTATTTCAGTTAGTGGCAGATTTATAAACTAGATATGAGTGTGGACAAAACTGTTTATTTGGTAACATTGGTTTACGTTGTTTGTTATTAAAAATCGGATTTTTATACTTGTTGAAACTCTGCACATGGATTTTGCGACAGTGCGTGATTGTGAATTCAGATTATGGATGTTCCTAACCTTAACACGTAATCTAGTTTGCAGTAATTACATTTCCTAAATCCTGTTGATGTAGATCTTTAGTTAGCCTTCCTAAGTCAAATATGATTTGTCAATGTTATATTTAACGATGAAAAGCTGGAATAAAATACATGATGTTATTGAAACAATTTATTTTGTTGATTGACCTAATACATTCATTCCAACAAGTAATACCAGAAAATAATGAGGAACTATTATTTCTCAGATATTTCTAACACTTTTAGGATGCATTTCCACAGTAGTGTTAGTGCATGGAGTCCCAACACTTTATCCAGCAAGCATACAGCTCCTCCGCTTGTGAAGTAGTTCTTCAGCTGGTCTCTGATGGCTGTAGCTGACAACCGATCGACCGCCTCAACACAACGAACCGAATGATGTCAGTGTTTTCCCACCAACTGCGGGTTGTGCACGATCCAGTGATAATGTGCTTTTTTCAAGAGCAAGCGGGTTGATGTAACGGAAGTCTTTATGATCATTTAGGTAATAATAAAGAGCGCAAGTTGCTAGAGTGGTAGACTGGATTCTCTTGACTGTGATGTTTGTATCAGTACGGAAAACTCTGAACGTACTTGACAGTAAGCCGAATGCGTTTGTCTCGGTTTTTCGTGCTCTAGAAAGACCAGCTGAAAACTCTTTGGTCGTGAGAAAGGTTAGTACAAGGATAATGCTTCATGAAACGAGTTGGCAATGGGAACGCATCATCTGCCGCTATGACATGTGGAGAAAGGAAGTTTTGGTCTCAAGAAGTTCACGAGTATGGGGCATGTTCAAGCAGTTAGAATCGAATGATTTCCTAAAGGATGAGTTATTGAACACTCCTGCGTCATGATACTCGATCAATTGTAGAGAGGTATCAGAGGGTAATTCCGAGTCGATCAAAAGCAGGGAAGCATTTCTGGAACTTGGTGTCTTGCTTGCAGATTACCGAGCCAACTTTGCCCAGTATGTCTTATACCTTCCGCAAAGAATAAGAAAACTTTCGCATAATTCTTGTGTATTAAGATGTATAAATGACGAACACCAAAATTATATATCGGAGAAAGCATTATATTATTCTCAACGAAGGCGATGGAGATGACTTATCTTGAATCAATTTTTTTAACGTTTCATGCCCTAAGCTCATTTTCAACAAGGAAAACTTGCACAATTTTAACAGATAACAATAGACAAACATGCAAAACATAAATGGAGAAACCTTGACAGTTTAATGACTTCAATCCCTCCCCATTCGCTCTATCTGAAGGTTGCTGAGCACACCTGCAAAAATCATCACTGGTAACATTCTTGGATCCCCTTTCTATTCTTGTATTAAAGAGCATTGCTCAACCCAGCCATGTTACCAAGCTATTTTCAGCGGTAAATTCTAAATTTTACACTCTAATTAAATAAAATCATTTATGATCCGTTTAAAAGAAACGTTCAAAAACAACTTTCTCCGTAGGAACAATCTCACTTAACTGCAATCGTTTACATCAGCAAGCAGATCTTCTCTCAATCGATTCGGATTGTTAGCTCTATTTCGCCATGGTTTTACCCAACATCTTCTTTTAGGTTTTGCTTTTTTGTACTTTCATAAAAAGTTGCGGTCACAAAAGTTCCTTTGACAGCAAATTTCTAGAGCTCACGCACATTCGCACGTCTTGCTCATCCACATCGCGTACGTACTTCGGTTTGTTTACATTCGATGAACGTCGGACGCTCATCACAGAGCTTAGTCAGAGCCACACACAGTCGTAATGTGGCCTGACTTGCTTAACGGCCGTTTGACATGACGAGTGTCCGTCATTCATTTGACGAACGAAAAATCGTAGTGTGGCCCCGGCATTACGCACATAAAATGGTCCTGTCTGCCCAACGCAGCTCCGAACTTCAGTTCACTAGAGCAAACTTTCTTTGTCTTGACTCTTTACCGCTTGTGGTGAGTGAAATTAAATTTACTGCATCCATTACTTGAAGGGATGTGGTAACTTGGATACCAGGAGCACGTAGCGATATTTTAACGATTTAAAAGATGTTAATTTATGCAATACAGGGCTGCTCATAACAATGTTGGTAGTTTTTATTCACACGTTCACTGCGTATTGGGCCACATGTATACCAAGAGGTAAATTGTCCACTTGCGTGCTGGCATAAATCCACGACATTATATCTGTTCTGCGATGTTTTTGCAAAATAATTGTTATCCTGCGAGGTAAAATGTTATCGTGCAATTGTATTCATATTCAACTAGCAGGACCCGTGGAAATTCCACGGACAATGTCATCAATAAGCTTTCGGGACCCGTGAGAAAATTCCGTCAACATTATTTAACAAATTTGAACATAACATATTCAAACCTATCTTGTCCTAACATATGCTAACCAAATCTATCCTAACCTAACATATCCCATCCTAACCTAACTTTAACCAACGTTATCCTAAGGCTAGGTGGACCTGTAAAAAAATTTGGTCAATATTACCTAACAAATTCTTACATAACAGATTTTAGCCTAACTCATCCAAAACTAACATATACTAACCTATCCTATCTCAACGTATCGTATCCTAAGTGAGGCTATCCTGATAATTAGGAAAACATAAAGAGCATCAACCCGTAAAAAATTTAGTCGACTTAACCTACCTAACCTACCCTAACCTAACATATCCTAACCTGCCCCAACCAAAGCTATACTGATAATATTTCAAAAATAAAAAACGTTTACCCATTTAAAAATTTCCTCAACATCATCTAACAAATTCGACCATAACCCATTCTAACCTAAGCTATCCCAACCATAATATATTCTAACCCAACTCTTCCTGACCTAAGCTAACCAAACCTATCATGAAAATATGTCAAACATAAAAACGTGGACCCTTGATAAAATTGTGTCAACATTACCTAACCTATCCTAACCTAACATATCTTAACCAATCCTATCCTGATAATATGACAAACATAAAAAACCGTGAATCCGTAAAAAATTTCATCGACATAACCTACCTAACCTATGCTAACCTAACCTATCCTAACCTACCCTAATCGAAGCTATCCTGATGATATGTCAAAAATAAAAAACCGTGTCCCGTGCAAAAATTTCTTCAACATTATCTAACAAATTCAACCATAACCCATTCTAACCTAAGCTATAGCTCCTAACCTAACATTCTAACCTATCTCTTCCTGACCCATTCAATCAAAGCCTATCCTATCCTAACCCATCCTATCCTAACCTATCCTATCCAAACCTATTCTATCCTATCCTAACCTATCCTATCCAAACATACGTCCAAACATATCGTATCCTAACCTATTATATCCCAAACTATCATATCCTAACCTATCATATCCTAACCTATCCTCACCTAACTTATCCCACCGTATCCTAACCTAACTTAACCAATGTAATCGTTAAGCTAGGTGTACGCGTGAGAAAATTCGGTCAACATTAACCAACAAGTTCTAACAACATATTTTAACCTAACTTATCTTAACATGTATACACTAACCTATCCTATGCTAACGGAAGCTTTCCTGATAATATGTCAAACATAAAAACCGTCGGCCCGTGAATAAATGTCGTCAACATTACGTAACCTATGATAACTATCCTAACCTAACCTATCCTAACCTAACCTAACCTATCCTAACCTAACCTATCCTAACTTATCCTGATCTTGCCTATCCTAACCTAACCTATCCTGATCTTGCCTATCCTAACCTAACTCAACCTATCCTAACCCTACCTATCCTAACTGAACTGATGTCATTGTTAAGCTAGGTGGACCCATGAAAAAAATCGGTAAACATTACCCAAGAGAATCTAAAATAACATATTCCAACCTAACCCATGCTAACCTAACATGTACCAACCTATCCTATCCATTCTGCTTGTTTCCTTATGCATAGTATGTTCGTAGACACGATACCGCGAGTCTCGGCGCCTTCATAATAATGAGTAGAAATCTGTGTGGATTACGCGGTTTCAATAATTAACTCACTTTCAAGCATATAAGGTTGAAGTATGAAGCAAATGTATTTTAATGGAATTCTTTGATATGGAAAGATTCCTGAAATAATTACTGTAATTTTGAATCAAATTTTTATGTTATGCAAAGTTTCGAAAAATGGAAGAAAAATGGAAGAAAAATAAAAAATAAAAGAAAATAAAAAATAAAAAGGAAATAAAAAAGATAAATGAATGAATAAGGAGAGAAAATTGAAATAAAAACTCTTAATTGAATAAAAATATAAAAAATAATAGAATAAAAAATGAAGTTATTAAAATAAACCAATGAAAATAAATCATTGAACGAACTGTACAAAATAACCCAAAAAAAAACAATAAAAAATAACAAAAAAAATGAAAATGAACTAAAAACAATATAAAATGGAAATAAACAAAGAAATAATTGAATTAAAAAATGAAAGGAAAAAAATAAAAATTAGAAAAAAATTGAAAATAGGGCCTAAATAAAAATATTAAAAATTGAAATTAAAAATTAAAAAAAAAATTGAAAAAATGATAATTGAAAACAAACTGAGAAAAAACTGAAAATTAAAAAAAAATTCAAAATTGAAAAAATAATATAAAAATATTGAAAATATTAAAAAACTATGAAATAAAAAATTAACAAAGAAAAAGTGAAAAATAAAAATAAAAAACTCAAACACTAGGAAAAAATACTAAAAAAAGTGAAAAAATAAGAAATTAAAAAATAATGAAAAATGGGAAAAAATGACAAATTAAATGATTATGTTAAAAAAATGGTACATAAAAATTAGAAAAATAAAAATATTGAATAAATAAGAAAATGAAATAAACAACCTGTACATAATTTAAAAATAAATATGCAAAAATAGAGTAAAATAAATAAATGATAAATAAAAAATAACAAATTAAGAAAAATATATAAATGGAAAAATGAAAAAATAAAAAAAAGGAATTTTGAAAAAATGATAAAATGAAAAAAATGAAATTTGAAAAAAATGGAAAAAATAAGAAAAATTAAAATTTAGAAAAAATAAAAAATAATAAAAAAATAAAACAAATAAAAATTGGGAATGAATAAAAAATTTAAAAATAAAAAATTACAAAAAAATGAAAAGTTTTAAAAAAATTAAACATTTAAAATATAAATGAATGAAAAATAATTGGAATAAATTATAAAATAATTACCAAATTAACGAAAGTTAACAAATCAAAAATAAATTACCAAATTAAATAAAAATTTACGTATAAAAAGTACTTAATAGAAAATAAATAATATAAATACCCTCCCCTAACTCACCTATCCTATCAGACCTATTCGATGTAGAGCGTTACCCACGAATTTAGTTTTAAGCGTATTAATATATAGATGGGAAGAATTAAAATTTATTCAAGCTGGGAAATCTATTTCCCTATTCTGCTACTTACAACCTAACCAAACCAACCGTTAACAACCGCGGAAACGCAGAGAACGTGTCAAGTGCGTTGAATGGTATTAGTCGAGTGAACGAGCTGGGCTAATGAATCAGAGACATCTTACTGAGGTGCGACCATTTCCTAGTTTTCTGGGAAGAGGAGTGTCGCAACCTCACTTCAGGCCCCGATACACTGGCGTTCATGACTCGAGAAATTACGGCAGTGGATCCGTCCGCCAGTTGAAGTGAGAACTGGCGACATGCACGGATCGCTGAAAGCTCGGTGGCCACTCTGCCAACTGGCTGGTGTGCAGGGATGGGAGGCACATTGAGAGGCGTGCTGGCGGTTATCACCGTGATATTTGCTGATTGCTTTCCTGAATTGGTGGCATGAGTTTCTAATTAACTCCACCATTACGAATGTTTCCCCGAGTCCAAGAACCTTAGCGTATTGAGGCGCGTGTTACGTTCTGACTGTGACTGCCATTTTAGTTCTTTGTCATTCTTGATTGATCAACGAGTTGATAGCGTCCTGGCACCCCGCGTATTACCGTTCCGAGTGAGATATCGTTACAATGACGCGCACAAACATGCCAGGTCAGCTGAAGTTATGACTGAAGTCAGTCCCAAAATTTAAATATTTATTCATTGATTTGTTACGGTAGTACATGAACTTCACGGGGCAGCTCTTACTTACTACATGAATTCGAAATGTTTTTGATAACTTCCAAGATCGAAAAAATTTCTGTGATATTTTGGTAGTCTGCGATTGCAACGATTAAAATAAAATTTTGTGCCGTATTCTAGAATTTTTTTTATAGTCAAGCCTGTCGAATAAAACAAGACTCTTTTTTTTAGGGTAACTTATTTATAAATCAGGTGTATTTCAGTTCCACGTAATGCATCATCATTGATCATAAAGGCTCATTACAAAGTGCAATTCCTAAATATCATACATTCCTAATTTCGCAAGTGAAATTATTTTTTATAATTTTGGGTAAAATTCTGAGGTCAACACATAAGATAGCGTACCCTAATTTTAAGTGAACCCAACACAATTTCATGAGCATGGCCGATCATTCGAAAGCTGGATGTGTTGCTTTCCTTGCTATGATTATAATCTTGTGCGCCATGCACACCAAAACAGAGATAGATTTTGTTCTATTGCTTATCTTCTTCACCCCCGCGGACTTAATTCATATGCTGTACCTCTACAATCTAGTAAATGCGCGTAGTTTAGAAATTAATTCAAAAGTGATTGGACCGCCTTTAACTCGAGTTACAGTTTCTTTCTACCTAACATTGTGTCTATTACATTTTCAATCTTATGCAGCTCCATTTTTAATCACAATTGAATTATTGATCCCCCAAAGCGGTAAATAATGAAGAAAGAGGCAGGAGGCACTCAATTTCTGAATTATGATGTAAAAAAAACACTTATAAAGAACGAATTGAATAAGAGCGCACCGTTTATGCGAAATTCTGCAAAAGATGTACCTATAATAACGAAGCCTAACTTGACCTGCAACTTCGTGCGCTGCGGAGGAACCCCGGACACGTTGTTGCCAGAGGGAGAATTACGCTCTCGGTCGCATGCACTACAAAATTGTGTCGGGATGTGGCCTGCTTTTTTTCCTAGTTTTCGCGTGCAAAGTAGATATAATGCTGCCGAACGTCATTGCTTGCATTGCTGTGTTGTATTCATCCATGTAGGGATAAAAAATATTTCTCCGTCAATGTAAAACAATTTTCTGCTGTTGTTGTAAAGCATTGTTGCTATACATGCATGGAGTATTGAATGAATTGGTATTCTATTGTGGAATATTTCTAATCAATAATCTCGTCAAATTTTGCCGGCATACGTTCGAGTTTGTGAAGTCATCATTTAGAAATTTTTTTTCTAACCAATTATGCTGTCATGGTCACCAAATCGTTGAGCAACTTTCCACATTGCTGACCTCCCAATCGATAATTGACGTCTTTACGATACGATTGCCTCAACATACTTTTCTAAGCCACGTCATGGCTACAAAATTCGTCTTGTTGACGTAAAGTTCGACGCATTAATGCCTCTACTGGAATCAAAACTGATCCGTAAGCAGATTTGAAACTTTGTTATGTAAATAACAAATCAAATTAGTTTTCTCTTCAGTGTAACAGATAAGTCAATGATTTTCGTTTAACTGTCTTTTTGAAATTTTTAATACGTTAATATTTAAAAACATATTGAAATTAGGTATAGAAATTTCACTGAATCACCGAAGTTAAAATCCGTGCGTAACTATGATATTACACAGAACACAATTCCAAAAATATTACAACTTTATTGACGAGTGTATTTGTGAGAATAGTTCATAAGACTCCATTTCCCTAATTTCCGAGACTAGAGTGAGAAGAACTTTATTTTAAGCATCGGAAAAACGTCCACGTGAATTATAATTATTATTATTATTATATTATTATATTATTATAATATTGTACAATCTCTATTGGAAATAAAGTTTTTTCTTTCTTTCTTTCTTTCTATATCTATAAGCGGCAAGGAATGCTGCTTTCGCGCATCCGTCAACCAGCATACGATTCGCTGCTGTAGGGTACCTGAACTAACCTGTGTTTGTGCTACCTCGTAATTAAACGAACATAATTTCTCGAACTTATGTGTTTTTATAAGTTCAAATACTAAGCAGTTTGGTGAACAAATAACCTCTTTCTACTAAAGATATGAGAACTATGTTGAAATACAGCAAGAGGTTTCCAAAATACTAAGTACATGAGGATACTCATTTAACGACAGCTTAGGTTGAAGAAAAGACTAATAATAGTAATAAAAAACTTATTTAACGACAGCTTCGGTGATAAACTATTTAGCAGTCGCTTTGGCGTATTTGCCGAAGTCACAACACAACACAACAAGTTTTTTCAGGATTTAAGAAAATTATTGTCACACTGTACGCGTCGTGATCCACGGACTGGTTTATACACTTATTTCGGGGAAGTTTCATTGGCGAGGTTGTGCATATAAGTGGAGGACTGTTGGCAAGGTTGCAGCCTTTAGTTGCACAAGTGGCAGCCAGCATAGGCCAGCTAGTGACAGTAACCAAGACCACACCGCACCGTAAGTCTCACAATTTCAATACCAACCCTCATAACACCACAGCAAAGAGGACTGGGTAATCGTTATTGATGTGACCATCAAGACCTTCATTCCAGAATATAGCCATAGCTACCTTGAATTCGGCTATAATTGTCCTACTATCCCAATATCACCACATTCTTATACCGTCTGATTTTAGTAAGATCATCCACCACACCACGCATCCTCCGAACTCGTTGGGCAGGCGCCTTACCCTCGCCTAAATCCCCGAAGTATCAACACAGCGCGCCCGGCCATATAGTGCGTTCATCAACTGTATACTCCCAATAATAAAGAAATTATCCAATGAAGTGGTTGGTATTCAAGTTAAATTTCAGGAATTAAATTGCACTATTCCACGAACAGTTGAATCACGGACACATTGAAAGTGGAGCGCAATGCTTCCCTTGAACATTCCAAACTGTACATCTACGAATTACGGTCTCTTCTGTGTTCCGTATTTGCTTCTCTTGTTGATGTCTCTCGAAAGCATCATCGCCCGTTCAGCTATTTTCAATAAAATTGTTTATTTCAGCTGAAGCTCTCATTCCAATTTGTAGAGTAAGTTTTGCCTTGATTTACGGAAGGTATATTATTTGTGTTAGCTGCTTCCAGGCGCTTACCTCGACCGAGTAGTAAAATTTACAAATAGATTGATTACTTTTGTATGCTCAAGCACTTTATGCACCGGACCACCATCTTTAAGCAAGTGACAGACACCCTCTCTTAGGATTCTTCCTCTTGCTTGCTGGAGAGCAGGACAAACTTCAATGATAAGCTTTACTGTAAGAACTGCACCTCCACACCATCCGCATACAGGTCGCTGGCCAAGGGCATCTGAGATCTGCAAGTAGCTGCGGGTCAGGGCAGTATTTTTCACTCGAAGTCTGTTTATCACAACCCCCTTGACGATTGTACTTGCGTTAGTTAACCTTCTACCCACCGTGGTTGCTCTTCATCTCCTTAACATCAGTTTGGTTCCGCTGCCACTCATCATTCCATAGTTCAAATATTCTCCTTCTTATCAACGAATACCAACCCTTGTAAGCAACAAGGGCAAATTCAATTTGTCGCGTAGCTATTTTGCTGTTTGGTCCACACTTATATTCCCGCCGATGCCTACAAGGGCTGGCACCCAGCTAATGGTGATTTATTCCCTTCTTGGATCATTTGATACGAATCCGACATCATCCTATTGAGCAGTTGGCTGTCTTCAGCATTGTTGCTGCATACACATGAAAGCAAGATAGGTTTATCAGCCGATGCTCACCTTGAATTGTTCAGCAATTTGCTGGTATCTAATTTTCCAATCTGAAAGAGAAGCCTTTTCATAGAAGATTGGTCTGTTAAGGCTGAAGTTTCTTCAATTTTAGCTACGATTAAAGTAAAATTCAGGAGATCTTGTTTCATGTCAACTTTTTCCCAAAACGTGATATATGTTATTAGTGGAAAATCAGTAAAATTAACAGAATCCAACAAAAAAGGAGAAATAAAAAGCGACAATACTCGAACTCGCACGTTTATAACACGTCGGAGCTCTGTTGGGCTCAGTGCGCGCTGAGCTGCCGTGGGAGGAGGAGATTAGTCGGCAAGCTCCGCCAGCATCTGTTCCACTGACAGATCGTCTTGACACTGCAAGAGAAAATGTAAAAACAAATTATAACTTTGCTAACATGCGGTTATTGAAAATGCTTAATTTTCTAACACCATGATGATATTGCGGCGTTTAAATGAACTAAAAAACTAATTGCCTGATTTTTAATTCTATTTAATAATGATTTTTTCCTATGGCACTACATTGCAGAAAAAAATAACACATGGAAAAGTTTCTTCGAACGTTTGGCAGGACATACGGTTAAAAGCACACGCTGGAGTCTTGTATTTTTACACCCGAGAAGTAAATATCTATGAAATATTCTGAGAATTAACTCACTCCCCAAGAATACCTGCGTTGAGCAACTGTTCACCAAAAATCCCTTCTGTCATTGGGATGCATTCACTCCTATAAATCACTAACAAATTCAGCTAAACCCAGTGCTCAACTCGATAGGTCGCGATGAGGCACTAGTGTAAGGCAGTGCTCACTATTCCTGGTCACCCAGTGCGCAGTCTTCTCTCAAAATACTTCCCCTTTGCCCTTTATGATACCCTGCCTTTTCCTCTCCCATTTGCCGGATGTGCACTATGTGAATTCAACAACCTAGGTATAAATCTTCAAAATAATCCAATGCCTACTATCCCCATGTCTGCTCGATATCTCCCTCCAAGAATTGCTGCTCATTCTTCCTTATCCCCCTTTCCTAAATCTGCTCTGACTGATTCTCACTGGCAGCAGGCCTTCAAGGACTTGACTACAAGCTCATACCCCAACAGAATCCAAGTATTTACAGATGGTTCCACTAATGGCAACTGCACTGCCTGTGGGGTCTATTCCTCTGAGTTTAGCATCAAAGCCAAACTCCCCTCACATTCTACAATTTATACTGCAGAACTCTTTGCTTTATATTTAGCCTGCAAGTTCTTATCAGTGGTTCCTGGCAACTTCATTATCTTTTCGGATTCCCTTGGTTGCATTTCAGCATTAAACTCGATTAACCCTCCTACTCATTACCTTATCACCTGGATAGCCAACATTATTTCCTCCCTCAGCAGAGACAAAATTATAATAGAGTAGCTTCCCAGTCATGTCGGTATTAAAGGCAATGAAGCAGCAGACAAACTTGCGCGTGAGACATTAAGTCTGGCTAACAATATAAATCTTTATCCTAGCAAACTTGAGCTGAAAACTAAATTCAAAATGCACTATGACTAACTTTTGAAAAGAAACTGGACATCACAACCTCCTTACATCACCCATCTTAAGCCACACTTAGGTTCATCAATCCCCACAAATCTTTCTCGCTACAACCAAGGGATCTTCACACGTCTCCGACTGCAGACATGCAACCTAACGCATGCCCACTTCATCAAACAGACTCCTCGCCCATTTTGCACTTTCTGCAAGAGCAACATTACGCTGGAACACATCTTCATATTGTGCCCAACACACGAACCATATCGTGCTCCACTTCGAGCAGCATGCCTCTCCAAATCTCAGCCGTACTGTCTTTCTTCGCTCCTCTCCCCGATGCTGGCACCTGACCTGGTGCTGAAGTTCCTCGAAGACACGCAGCTGCTCAATCAAATCTGAAGAGTCAACAAGCGGAGTGAGGGCGCTAATACCCATCGATGGAGATGCGCCGCATCCTAACAGAGTAACAAAGTTGTGTAAGGCTGCCGTCAAGCAACAAAAGATTGTTTTTCCACAAAACTTTAACTACGTATCCTCTTCTTCCTGTTTTGAAACTTGAACCCGTTCATAAAATACATTTTGATACCAACCAAGGATGAGTTCTGCAACTTCTGAATAGTAATGAAATATTGGAGGTACAGGCAATGATGATGAATACAGAAATTCGACGGTAGAACAAAATCAATATAGAAAGCAATAAACAAACGTGCCGCAGCAGTGCTAGTAATAACTATAACAAGAAGGTCATAACAAAATTAACCAGACATCAAGTGTAAATTTCAGGTCACTATGTAGCGTCCCACAGAGCGGCGCAAGTGACGGACACACCTACTTATTTTTATGTTATTGTTGATTTATATTATTGATACCACTCCATTACCATACAGTCACAAGCAAGCGAAGTGAAGGGAACATTCAACAGGTTTTCCGCAAAGGAGTCACTGAGGGGATTTTCATAATGTTGCTGACAAACCTGCAGTCACTAACCTAAGGAGATATAAGTGTGACTTTGGAGGAGATATAAGTGTTTTTTTGGAGGAGATTTTTTTTTAGATTTTTGGAGGAGATATAAGTGTGACTTTGAAAACTAGTTAACTTCTATATATATATTGCAGTGAGATAAATCTTTCATTTTGATTGCTGAATTTGATGAGAATAATTTCTATCAGTAAACCCAAGCAACTTGAAATTAGTTATTCACAAATAATGTGAGATCATCATCAATAATTGTTAATTTGTATTCAGTGAAGCCTGATAACCATTTGTTGCCAACAATTGGTTCAATGAGGTGGGTACTTGATTTAAATGTGAATATGATGATCTCAATTTGATCAAATTTTGATCAAATGTAAGTTGTGGGCACAAAAAAGTAAAAGATATCTTTTAATTTTGTTAGCAAATTTTTCGAGGAACTTTCTTTTTTCATGTAAGTTGGTGTGCAGTGCACATCTTTATACATTGACTTGGGGTAACAAAATTTCTATATCAGAATGACGGAGCATAGAGATAAAAGCTTCCATACTGGGAATCAACTCGCACATTCGTCATATTCTGCGGTGCAAAATCATACCAAAAAAGCAATGTCCTTATATCTCCAAAAGTTCCAAAATTTTAGTCTGTGCATTGACATTTTAGAGTCCATGCATACTTTCAAATAAAACCCTTATCTGATCAATATGGACCGTTCAAACCTGTCAAGATGCAGCGAGGTCCTGTACAAATGTAGCCTAGTTATGGGTAAACGAGATTGCTAGCGGAGGTCTAGAGATAAAGAGAGGAAGAAAGATTTAAATAGATCTCAAATTCTTGTGTATAAAAGTAGTAAGAGCTGCTGCGACCAATTTTATGTCGCAGCTCAAACCTATAAATAAAATAATATTGTATTGCTCCCGCGTAACTAGGATACGCGGCCGCTTATAGGTCCATCATTTGAAAAAATAGGGAGGAAGCGTTTTTGTGATTTCGAGAACTTCGCTTCCCAAGTTTCGGCGACTTTTACGAATTGTACTTTTGTCATTCCATCTCCGAATAAAGATATACTTTGGATAAAGTCTCCTGATTATCTACAACTCTTGAAAGGAGTTTAATTTTTAAGCTACGCATGGTATCAACGCCGGCGCTTACTAATGATCCAGCCAAGTACTGAGATTCATTTTGAAGTAATCTGCCTAGACAGGAAGGTTCTTCTACTATAAAAGCCGTAACCAACATCTCGGCTGCGACTGACGGCCCAAGGAGGTTCCCTGCAGTACGCTTTAAAAATTTCCTGTCGAACTCGCTGAAGGACTAAAATAGACACCCGTGAGAACTCGACAATATTGGCGCCCAACGTGGGGCCACGACCTCAAAGAGAACTAGCAAAGACTAGCGAATCATCCGGCAGAAGAACTCATTCACAACCAGCCGCGACGATCTCACCAGTAAGATGGACGATCAAGTACACAAAGCCCGGGAGTATGCTGAGGCATTAGGACTCCACCCCGGAGACGGTGAATATCGAGAAGTATTCCTAGGACGGCTAAGAACTCTGGAGGAGAATGACCGAGCCAAACAAGAAGCGCAGGAGGCGCGTGAGAGAGCAGAACGTGCCTTTGAACTAGAACGGGAGGAACGAATCAGAGCACGGGAGCACGAGCTCCAAATATTGCAACTCCAGCAGCGGAGAGAGGTACATGAGCCCCATGGAAGGACTCCGAACCTTCCAAAACCGCCTCCTTTTGACCCTAAACACGAAGGGATGCAGGAATTCCTCAAGAGGATAGAGCAATATGGACGAGCTATGGGCAGTACGGACGTGGAACAGGTCCAGACGATAGAGACCTTAGTAACCCCAAAAGAGCGACGGCTCATAGAGACCTTGCCCGCAGAAGACCGATATCAACTGGAAGAAATCAAAAACCTACTGTTAGGAGCCCACCGAGTGACACCTTCAAAACTCCGGGAAACCTTTTACCAAGTCACTCCGGACGAAGGAGATAATATGAGCAGGTTCCTTCGGAGACTAGAACAGGCTTTCGATGCCTGGATAAGAGGAAGCGAAGTCGCACCCACCTACGCGGCATTAAGAGACTTTCTATTGATAGACCGGGCATTTGAAGTGCTGCCAGGTCACATCGCGATCCACATCAAAGACCGGGGAGGGATCGATATTCCGACGATGGGCGAGCAAGGTGATAAATACCTCCAAGCTCGACCTCATCTGTCCCTCCAGCAACTGTGTCAAGGAAAAACCAAAACACCGGGAACAGAAATGCAGAACCAAATTGGTAAGAACGGGGCCGGAACTACAAAACCTGGCACCAATAAAACTTATGGATTCAACAATCATGCCAAACCAGGCTTCGAAAAATCCGTTGTTCCACGACCCATGGCAAGCAACAACCCGCGAAACATGGGGACACGCTTCCCGGAAACCAACCACCACGGTTGGCGGAACTACTATTGCCAGAGGCACGGACCAAACGCAGATCACACCACTGCCCAGTGTAGAGAGACACCGCAATTTAGGAACGAGCAACGCAGACCAGAGTCGGCAAGGCCTAGCACTTCCGCTCAAGTGAATGCTTTAGTTTTAGACGAAGAGTATGAAGAAAACAAGGAGGAGGAGATAGCGCCAGTGGAATGCAATCACCTTGCTTCCGGTAATAAATTACTAATAGGACAGCTAAAGACATGCTCAGGAAGCGTCGGGAATCACAAGGTAGACGTCATGCTAGATGGAGGAGCTAATGCCATCTTTGTAAAAAAACATTTTGTGCCCGAGAACGCGCGACTACCCACCGTGATCCAAGTACGTATGGCCGATAATCACGCCATAAGAGCACCTATGGCCCGCATACGATTAGAATGTCCGTACTACCGAGGAGAGGCTACGGTAGTCCTCATGAAAAATCTGTCCCACGATGTCATCCTTGGGCGTGTACCAGGAACTAGTTCATTTGAGGAGCCAAGCACTGAAGTGCTGGAGCAAGAACCCGCGGTGACGGTACATCATATGACCACCAGATCAGCCGCACAACAAATCAATAAACAAGCCGAAAATAACGAGAGGGAGTTCGAATTCACACCACAACCGACAAACAGAGCAGATTTAGCCAGGTTGCAACGAGAATGCCCCACCCTACAGAAAGCATTCAAGAAAGCAGAGCAAGGCATAGAAGAAAAGACTAGGAGGCGCGACATCCGAGCTTATGAATTACGGGACTCCATCCTGTATTGCCGCACCACCCACGGAGAACACAACAACCTTCAGGTGATGGTCCCTGCTATACTACGAGGCCAAATTCTTAAAATGGGCCACGATAACCCACTAGCGGGGCACTACTCGCAAAAGAAAACACAGACCCGCATAGAACGAGAATTTTATTGGCCCTCAATAGCCACCGATATTATGAAGTATTGCCACTCGTGCCACGAATGCCAAAAACGCGCACCCGCACGACCCGCACGAGCCATTCCCACCATGCCCGCCATCACCGGAACGCCTTTTGCAACTCTGAGTGTCGATCTAATTGGTCCCATTCAGCCCGCGTCTGCTCGAGGAAACCGCTATGTACTGACGGTCGTAGACCAGGCAACCCGTTATGCAGATGCAACTCTCCTCCGGCACATCGATGCTGAAACAATAGCCATCGCGTTAAACGAGATTTGTACTAGAGTAGGGTATCCGCACACTCTCACCACCGACAACGGTAAACAATTCACCGCTGAGACCTTTGAGAGCTTCTTAAGATTATACGGAATCAAACATAGGCGTACCCCACTATACCATGCGCAATCGAACGGAATTGTGGAACGGTTTAATGGGACGTTGAAGACAATGTCAAGAAAACTGGCAACAGAAAAACCCAGAGACTGGGATTTGTACTTACCCGCAGTATTATTTGTGTATCGAGACGCACCACAAGCTGCGACCGGGTTCTCGCCATTCGAATTAATTTACGGACATCAAGTCCGCGGACCACTAGCCATATTAAAAGAATGCTGGGTAGCTCCGGAACCCGCAGAAACCGATCGCAATGCCGCCCAGTACCTGATGGACATGCGGCAGAAACTCAAAGAAACGTGCGAGCTAGCTCAAAAGAATTTGAGAACTAGTCAGGAAAAAGCACACCAACGGGTGTGTAAGCATTACAAAGTGCGTGTCCTGGAAAAAGGAGACCAGGTTTTAGTCTTCAAACCAGACTCCACTAACAAGCTTACCATGGCATGGCAAGGTCCCCATATAATTAGCCAGAAATTGGGAACACACACGTACCGGGTGACCGTCGGGAAAGAGGAGAAAGTATACCACATAAATCTCCTACGGAAATACCAGCAGCCGAATGCCTGCACAATAAATCAGCAAGAAGCAAATGCCGATCCCGAAGAAACGGAAAGCGAAACGGTAGAGGAAGCATTCTCCGCGGCATGTTTAGCGGTAGAATACCCTGGAGAAGGAGAAGCGTTAGATCAACGTACGCCGGAAATTCCGCAGATCATAGGGGAGAGTATTATAGACTGCGACCTTAATCCGCAACTAAGCGACCAGCAGCGAGAGCAACTACAGAAACTACTACAAGAACAGGCACATATTTTTACGGATACCCCCGGTAAAACTTTCACCGTTAGTCACGAGATCAAATTGAAAGAGCCCACGGAGGTACGATTACAACACACCTATCCATTGCCGTTGTCGCTAGAGCCACAACTAAGGAGAGATCTAGAAAAGTGGTTGCAGCTAGGCATTGTGACTCCCTCCCAATCCCCACATTATTCCCCGCTCTTAGCAGTTAAGAAAAAGGACGGCAGCCACAGGTTCTGCCTAGACTGTAGACATCTGAACAGGCAGACGATCTTTGACGCCGAACCTATAGCCGATATTTCCGCAATTTTTACCCGGCTAGCAGGGAAAACAGTGTTTAGCAAAATAGACCTTACCAGTGGATATTGGCAGGTACCCCTACAGGAAAATTCGTGCGCATACACCGCATTTAAAACACGAACAGGCCTCTTCGAATTTAAAGTTATGCCTTTTGGCTTAGCAAACGCCCCCGCGACGTTCTCACGCCTAGTCCGAAAGGTAACCCAAGGGTTGAAGGACACGGAGGTGTACATGGACGACCTGTTGGTCGCGTCGAGTAGCTGGGAAGAACATGTAGCAGCGCTCCGGGGTCTACTCAGAGCCTTGGCAACTCATGGATTACATGCCAAACCCTCCAAATGCGCGTTTGGCTACGCCAACCTGCAGTACCTAGGTCACCAACTCAGCAGTGATCAGCTCCGACCTTTGGAGGAACGAACTAAAGCCCTAGCAAAAGCAGCGTTACCTAAAACTAAACCGGAACTGCGAAGTTTTCTGGGAAGCGTAGGGTATTATCAAAAATTCATTCCTAAATTTTCCGACCGCGCAGCCCCGTTACAAGATTTTCTACGAAAAAACTCCCCCGAGGAGATACCATGGACGGACATCGCCCAAGCAGCGTTCGAGCAACTGCGAACCGCACTCACCAAGCAACCGGTGTTGCAACTCCCTGATACCGATGCTCCGTTTATATTACGGACCGACGCATCCCAGACCGGCTTAGGGGCGGTACTACTACAACCCAGTAAAGCGGATTTTCGACAGTATGCGCCCGTCGCCTATGCTTCGCGACGGCTAAAATCCGCAGAACAGCAATACTCTAAGATCGAGAAAGAGGCGTTGGCAATTTATTGGGCCCTCCAAAAATTTGAGGTTTATGTATACGGCCGGGAATTCGTCCTACAGACCGATCATCAGCCATTACTCTACCTAGATCAGGCAGATAAACTAAATCCACGCCTCAAGAGATGGGCCATTTACTTCAGCCTATTTACGTTTAAAGCCGAACATATCGAGGGAAAAAGGAACCACTTGGCAGACTTTTTATCCCGTGCCCCCATAGAAGAGTGAAGAAATTACCCTGGCCCACGATAATTTGTAATTTCATGTACTGTAACCTTGCGGCTATATAAATCAGCATCTAGACCAACTATTTTCCAATTGGGGTTAAAAATAGGGGGCCTAAACGTAAAAAAAATTCTAAAATAAACCAGGAGGATAGCCCCATGTCCAAGCCACAAATATCATAGGTTTGGGGCCTATTTGTACATACCTCCTCAAGCTTTGACTGAAGTAAAAGCTTCACCAAGGGTGGGGATGTCAAGATGCAGCGAGGTCCTGTACAAATGTAGCCTAGTTATGGGTAAACGAGATTGCTAGCGGAGGTCTAGAGATAAAGAGAGGAAGAAAGATTTAAATAGATCTCAAATTCTTGTGTATAAAAGTAGTAAGAGCTGCTGCGACCAATTTTATGTCGCAGCTCAAACCTATAAATAAAATAATATTGTATTGCTCCCGCGTAACTAGGATACGCGGCCGCTTATAGGTCCATCATTTGAAAAAATAGGGAGGAAGCGTTTTTGTGATTTCGAGAACTTCGCTTCCCAAGTTTCGGCGACTTTTACGAATTGTACTTTTGTCATTCCATCTCCGAATAAAGATATACTTTGGATAAAGTCTCCTGATTATCTACAACTCTTGAAAGGAGTTTAATTTTTAAGCTACGCATGGTATCAACGCCGGCGCTTACTAATGATCCAGCCAAGTACTGAGATTCATTTTGAAGTAATCTGCCTAGACAGGAAGGTTCTTCTACTATAAAAGCCGTAACCAACATCTCGGCTGCGACTGACGGCCCAAGGAGGTTCCCTGCAGTACGCTTTAAAAATTTCCTGTCGAACTCGCTGAAGGACTAAATAAATTAAATAGACACCCGTGAGAACTCGACAAAACCCTTTTCAAATTGTGAATGGGTAGAAATCTCTCCATCAGCAGCTCAATTTAATTTCCTACTTATATATTACATGTATTTTTCGTTCGTATGTTTTTTTCCTTGACACACTTGTATTTTTGTGATTCCATGATATATTTTTATGGGGTCAAAATCGGAAAAATTGAAAGATTTTGGTAGGGGAATTATTGTCCGTTGCGCCATAAAATTTTAGGAACGAATAGTCTACCACCTAAGGGTCCTTTTACAACGAAAACATGCAAAATGACCATGGAATCGACAGAATCTGGCAAGGGCCTGGGTCGATCTCCTTAAAGCTGAAAATGAGAATTCTATTAAGCTATAGTTGAACATCAAAAAAGGGTAGTCAATTGTTAATAATTTTTCTTTTTCATCAGGATGTGCTAAGTGAAGCTGTGCCGTGTTTGCAGAGCAGTATTTCTGGTAATGCGTTCATTCCACTTTATGTCTGAAACATACAATTTTCATTCAACTTATGTTGCCAATACAGTTTTAGATGAATATTTGTAATTACAGAAGTAGTGTTGAACTATATCATTCATTCAAAAATCAGATGGTTGACCCGTTTTCGTGCTTGCAAGCGTGCAATTTTTTCCAGCCAAGAATCATGAGAGATCAACCATCATTCAACTTGATAGCAATTCTTCAATACTCGCGCCAAGCCACGAGATGATCGTGAGTGCAATATTGGGCGTAATTAACAATCGTCTTGCAGAACTGTAGTAGGCATGAAATTTCAAACTCTAGTCGCCTATAATTAAGGTATCAGTTGTTCTGTTGGATCACATGATAATGCTAGTGGTACAAATCAGGAGACGATGGTTCAGAACTAGCGTGAGTAACGCAGAAGTTGATTGCTCAAATGACACCATTATTTTATGAAAGTCAGTGCTTTAATTCTCACCTTTGCTATATTTTTTTAATACCCCTGAGAATAACATAAACCTCGCTTTTCCAGACAACACATACCGAAAGCAATGGACAAAAAACTGGGACCGAATCCAACAACTCATTTGAAGCATGTAGAATAGCTGCGCCCTCTACTGAAGCAACTGTTGAGCTGCCTTCTGCTACCTCTCATAATTTCAGGGTAGGAACTAAAATTAATACATGGATGTAGAGATTCGCAGATTATGCGAATAGCTGAACTCATATTAGTCATTTAAACGAATGAGCCAAATTTAACCCTTTAACGCCCAACTAGACTTTACGGTCCTCTTTCAAAAATAACAATAATATATTGTATTTCTTATTCAATTTGTTAACTAATGTGTCCTTTGAACTTCACTGCCGAGTGGCAGTTCCTTCCCCATCTTGATAACAGTGAATACCTAATGCCAGTGTTGGTTTAGTTATAGTGGTTGTCATAACGGTAATATGAGTATAAAAATGTGGGCGTTAATGGGTTAATTTTTTGGAGTATTGGGAGCCGATGATGTGTTGTGCGATTGCGCGAGTTGGCACTTTGCAGACGCCGGGTGTATCGATCTATTGATTCCTGTTCGATATGGGTAAGCCGATTTAATTTTGTACCCTACCTGATGAAGGAAATTTAATGAGCTTAATCTAAGCTGATGCTTTCTACGTTGCAAGCCGCCCAGGGGGATACAACTATTGTATCTATGGGAATAAACACTCCCAGGGAAAAATATGAGGGCCCGAGCTGAGAATTTAAGGTAGGCTTTCTTTTTATTGAAATAAAGTGATTTTTTTATGTTAAGTACCTTTTTTTTGCTTTATTGCTGTCCTGTTTTTCAGCACCTACTACTTTCTTCTTCAACTCTGATCTTGTTTCATGAACTTTTTTCTCAACTTACTGTTTCTATGCCCTTGCTGCGTAGATTCCGCGAGCCATTAACTCCATACTAAATGGTGCCTTTCCCCTTCCTCAATTTGGTTCGCATTTGTTGCTGCGGATAGGGGAGGCTTACACCAACTAATAATCCAATAATAATCTACGTTTCAAGCGCTCTTCTGCACTCTTGAGAATTAACAATGAGTGCCTGTGAAAGTAATCGGGAAACGGATTATTAATCTAGACCACAACATATAGTTCGGCAAGTTGACGTTTCATTTTAGAGCATTTATTCTTCTATCCAAATATCTGTACAAATTTTGAGGTTAGCTTTCTTCTTTTGTTCATGAGTAATTTCGCCTGAACGGTTTGATAAATAACATCAGTGTTCTAATTAAAAATGTAATTACTCCTTTTTCAGTTTGTTATATCGCTTATGACATGTTGTTCAGCTCAAACTCTTTTAATTTACGTGACCTGTCTTGAAATTTGTTCGTTTATCAAGGGCTGCATTTATGTCTCTCAGTCGGACTCGGCTGAACGTTTGATCTATTCGACGACGTTTTGAAATGGATTTCCTCTGTATGATTAGGTCAGACTAGATTATGAGTTAGCACATTCCCTGTGTTTCCGGGGCTGTTAACGGTTGGTTTGGTCAGGTTGTTAGTAGCAGAATAGGGAAATCGATTTTCTAGGTTGAATAAATTTTATTTTTCATAATGAATATGAAAAATACAATTGAATGATAACATTTCACCTTATATGATGGGAATTATTTTTTTTTAAATGTCGCAAAACATAAAATGTCATGCATTTATAATGGTACCTAAACGTGCAATTCACCTGTTGGTACGCATGTGGCCCAAAATGCAGCGAACGTGTTAGTTTAGGCTCTCACAGTTTACTTCTCACATTGCTGAACAAACTAAACACTCATAATATTTGTGTGACTACGCACTCTACCTGCGATCGGGAGCTATTGTTTTCACAAAGTTGAAAATTTACTGTCTGAGAGGTGAAGTCATTGTAATTTCCATTGTTCCTCCCTCTAACCTCCTCAATATGGTCTGCTTTAGTTAAAAAAATAGGACAAAATGATTTGCCTACCTGCTTTATATTATACTGATAAGAAATAGTCCGAATCGATTAATTATAGCGTTTATATTTCATGACAGAGAGTGACGTGCCCTGTGTGCTACAAATCTGTGAGGTCAATCTCTAAGCACATGAAGACCAAATTGCCGGGGCACAGGTGGCCTCGCGAAAAGGCCAAACATGCTGCGTGCATCCTGGGACTGCAAAAAACGAGGAAAAGAAAAGAAACCACATACGTCAGAAAAGCAAAAAAATGTCCGGTTAAGAACTGCTTCGCCTTAGTTGCCCGACTGGACTTGCACATGAAAATGTGCCACCCGATTTTACTGCCGACCATAGCCTTGAAAAAAACGGCGATGGTCATCGATCTCTTTAAAGCGTGGGTAATGACGTCCGACAGGGGCTGCCTTGCTCCTAGAACATCCGCGCGCCAAGGGGAGCAGATTCGTCGCTTAGTAACTGTGTTAAAAGTTGACTCGTGCGTCGATGTGTTTGATGACAAAGTAAAGTTGATCGAGCGGCTAACCAAGATCAACATGAGCAAAAACTGGAGCTGCAACACGGTAAAATCTTATTTATTTTCATTAAAGTCCTTTGGGAAATTTTTACGCAGTGAGACATTCGCCGAATACTACAAAAAGCATTCCAAAGATTTCTCCCAAAATTTGAAATCAATTCAGTCAAATTGCGCAGACGTCAGTGAATCCATCTCTAGATGGGCTAAAGAATTCACTAAGAAAAGCAAGGTGGGCGAAGCGGGACCAAGCGGAAGCACCGCAACATCATCACTGCCGAACTAACACGCTCTTTTATTTGCGGTAAACTATACGAGAAAGGGAGAAAACTGAAGAAACTTTTGCTTGACAATCAGATCAGTTCTGAGGGTCTCACGAGCTACCATTATGAATTAGTCCGAGATTATCTAATTCTAGACATTTCTCTGTCCAACGCTCATCGTAATGATGTAGTAGCCGAGCTGACTGTTGACGGGTACAAAAACTCACGACTGCGTGGAGGAAAAACTACCATTGATGTTGAGAAGGAAAAGGCTTCAGGCAACTATTAGTAACTTTTTTTAGTCCTAGGTACAAGACTGACATATTTGATCGTTTTCTTTGAAAAAATACATCCCTTGATTGTATTAGATAATCCAGAGCACTTCTTTGTGACGAGGAATGGAACAGGATTGACTACAGGGCAAGTGGACTCCGCTGTCAGCGAAAGTCAACTAAAACCCGCGTCTTTTTACAAGCTTCTTATGACTGTTCTGCTACCACAACTTTAATGGCGCGTTTCAGGCAGAACTGCAGCGCTGCTCTACAGGCGTTTCAATTTAGAAGAGAAGGCAGTGGTTTGGCATGGGACCACATCATCAGTCAATAGCCTTCCAGAAAACTGTGACTTCTCTCAACGAGAAGATGATGGCAGTGAGTACGATAACGACCCTGAATTTACCATTAGTTCAGAAGCTTCTGATGTAGAGCAGCAATCGACGGGTAACGATGAACCTTCAAATTTGCAGAATTCATTGGATGATAATTCTCGAGAACCAACTGTTGCGGAGTCGCCTACTACAGCACCTGAACTTTTAAAGCAACCATTTGTCGATGTCAACCAGCAGCACCACATGTTCGTAGAATCTAATGTAAAACGGCTACAATCTCTTGATATCTTTACTGACGGTAGTGACAGGGAAGATTTGTAAACTGGTGTCAAAAAATTAAAAGTTTTTTCAGTTGAAGACGACCAAGAACCCAAAACCCTTTTCCGAGATTTGACTTCACTTGGAGAATCAGTTACAAAGGCAATAGTTCAGGGAGGGTTGGAAATAAACAGCCATTTTTGAAACGAAAATATACTCCGACTCAAATTTTAGATAAAGTTTGTTACCTGAAGAAAAGCTTTGAAAAATAGTTTAGTGGTTCAAAATTTATTTCAACATGTGTGTTTGCTACTGTATTCTATTTCAGTTTAGTTGTTAGGATTGGAATCCTAATTTTTATTGAATATTGTATTGAACTCTTGGACTAAGTTCAGTGGTGATCAAGCTTAGGGTATTTGTTGTGAGGTTCTATTTTGAGATGTGATTTTCACCGCTGCAGATCAGTAGTTATGACATCGCTGCCACAACTTGTGATGCTCTATTTTGAGATGTGATTTCCACCGCTGCGATCAGTAGTTATGACATCGCTGCCACAACTTTTGATGCTCTATTTTGAGATGTGATTTCCACCGATGCAGATCAGTAGTTATTACATCGCTGCCACAACTTGTGATGCTCTATTTTGAGATGTGATTTCCACCGCTGCAGATCAGTAGTTATGACATCGCTGCCACAACTTGTGATGCTCTATTTTGAGATGTGATTTCCACCGCTGCAGATCAGTAGTTATTACATCGCTGCCACAACTTGTGAGGCTCTATTTTGAGATGTGATTTCTACCGCTGCAGATCAGTAGTTATGACATCGCTGCCACAACTTGTGAGGCTCTATTTTGAGATGTGATTTCCACCGCTGCAGATCAGTAGTTATTACATCGCTGCCACAACATGTGATGCTCTATTTTGAGATATGATTTCCACCGCTGCAGATCAGTAGTTATGACATCGCTGCCACAACTTGTGAGGCTCTATTTTGAGATGTGATTTCCACCGCTGCAGACCAGTAGTTATTACATCGCTGCCACAACTTGTGAGGCTCTATTTTGAGATGTGATTTCCACCGCTGCAGACCAGTAGTTATTACATCGCTGCCACAACTTGTGAGGCTCTATTTTGAGATGTGATTTCCACCGCTGAAGATCAGTAGTTATTACATCGCTGCCACAACTTGTGAGGCTCTATTTTGAGATGTGATTTCCACCGCTGCAGATCAGTAGTTATTACATCGCTGCCACAACTTGTGAGGCTCTATTTTGAGATGTGATTTCCACCGCTGCAGATCAGTAGTTATTACATCGCTGCCACAACTTGTGATGCTCTATTTTGAGATGTGATTTCCACCTCTGCAGATCAGTAGTTATTACATCGCTGCCACAACTTGTGATGCTCTATTTTGAGATGTGATTTCCACCGCTGCAGACCAGTAGTTATTAAATCGCTGCCACAACTTGTGATGCTCTATTTTGAGATGTGATTTCCACCGCTGCAGACCAGTAGTTATTACATCGCTGCCACAACTTGTGAGGCTCTATTTTGAGATGTGATTTCCACCGCTGCAGACCAGTAGTTATTACATCGCTGCCACAACTTGTGATGCTCTAATTTGAGATGTGATTTCCACCGCTGCAGACCAGTAGTTATGACATCGCTGCCACAACTTGTTATGCTCTATTTTGAGATGTGATTTCCACCGCTGCAGACCAGTAGTTATTACATCGCTGCCACAACTTGTGATGCTCTATTTTGAGATGTGATTTCCACCGCTGCAGACCAGTAGTTATTACATCGCTGCCACAACTTGTGAGGCTCTATTTTGAGATGTGATTTCCACCGCTGCAGATCAGTAGTTATTACATCGCTGCCACAACTTGTGATGCTCCAATTTGAGATGTGATTTCCACCGCTGCAGATCAGTAGTTATGACGTCGCTGCCACAACTTGTGATGCTCTAATTTGAGATGTAATTTCCATTGCATCGATATTATCAGGTTTTCCTCTTCTGAGGACTCCACATTCGCTGCTATATTTTAGCCGTCGTGGCATTTTGGTTATGTCACATTATTAAATTTTGCTAAATGAAATAGACGTGATTTTCCAGTGTCCTCGTCATATTAATAGATTTATAGCTACGCTGCCACCAACTCCCTGAGGAGTAAACAATCGAATAATTATTATGATATCAATAAGCGAATGGAAACGAGCCTTCATGCCTGTCTCTCACTCTTCAAAACGTAGGTATTAATTCGTTTGAAATCATGACGGGAATTTACTTATGAAGAATTAATCCAACTCATATGACAATTAGGTATTAGCGAGAGTTATTTCCGACTCATGTGAATATTGATACGAAACATTGCTAGCTGTGCTAAATCCATATGAAGACCTGTGGGAAATTGATGAGTCGGTTAGGTTGAGCTGAAAAGGCAAAAGGAACTCAACTCTTGATGTGGAAGTAGCACGCTGTCAGTTTTGGGGAGCGCTTTGGATGCCAATGTTCGTGGTTACCCGGCTCTTTAACACAGAAATGATATGAGGAGGAACATGGCGTCTTACTGCTATATGATTCGTATAGTTTACGAATTTCGATACAGTGAGTTTGGTTATAGTTTTCAGCGCCGACACCACGAGGGGGTGTGGCTCAAGAGTAGAAACGACACAATTGGAGGGCAAATATGCAGAGTGTCTTAACACACAAAATTTTAGGACACTCAAGTTAGAGGTGTGGTGTTCATTGCAGAGTTGCCAAACTGGCTTTTCCTAGCTAAGTTACTAACTAAGAAATGAACTAGGCCGCTCTTTTTTTTATCTTCGCCGCCATGAGGCGAAATAATCACTTAGGTAATTCTGCGAGTTATGACGTCTGATTTGTGGGTTAAGGCACTCCGCATATTTGCCCTCCAATTATATCTTTGATGGCGTCTCGCGTCTGACTCAGTAAACGTGGTAAAGGGTATAATAGACTGCGCCCAAATGGGCGAGGGCTGAAACGCACTTCTGGCTTAGATGAAGTGATTGAGTACAAATGCAACCTATCTATTTAAAAACTTGAAAATTTTACCATTCGGTTGAGGTATGCACCTGAAAACAACAGTTAACATAAATATTACACCTACTGTAAATCAAGGCAAAACGTACTCCGCTAATCGGAATATTTTCAGCTGAAATGAACAATTAATTAAAAAGTAGCCGAGAATGCGATGATGCTTTCAATAGACATCAACGAGAGAAACAACTCTGGAACTCAGAAAAGACCGTAATTCAAAGATGTGAAGTTTAGAATGTTTCAGGCAGGTGTTGCGCTCAACTTTCAATATGTTGGCAATTCAAATGTTCGTGGTATTGTGCCATTTTATTCCTGATGTTTAACTAATACCAACCGATTCAGCGGATAATTTCTTTTCTTTTCAGGATAAGCCCCACCGCTAATGCGGCACATAAGTTCACCTATTTGTAAATTTTGCAATTATGCACAAACCGACTTTAAATTACTCTCAAACGAAAGACTAAAACATTCTTTCATTGATGGAATGAATGTTTTAACCTTTCGTTTTAAGAGTAATTTTAAGTGGATAGGTGCATTATTTCGAAAGGGACAAGTAGATGAACTTACGTGTTGCATTAGTGGTGAGGCTTATGTGGAAAAATCCATAATTTCTTTGTTTTTGGCAGTATAGGTGATGAACGCACAATGTGGCCAGGCGCGCTGTGTTGAATAATCAAAAACTGTTGATGTCTTTGGGTTTCAGCGTGGGTAAGGCGCCCGGCCATAAATGGGTGGGTAGCCAAACCGCCTACGGGGTTTGGCTGCCCGATGAGTTCGGATGATGCGTGGTGAGATGGATGGTCATACTAAGATCAGACGGAATTGGGACTGTTGTGATATTGGGATAATATGACAATTATGACCGAATTCATGGTGGCTGTTGCCATGTTCAGTAATGACGGTTTTGATGGTTACAGCTGTAACGATTACATAGTTGTCTGTGCTGTGGTGATGTGAGGGTTGATGTTGAAGTTGTCAGACTTTTGGTGCGGTGTGGTCTTGGTTGCTAAGTCATTAACGGGTCTATGCTTGTTTCCACTTGTGCAACTTATGTTTGCAACATTGAAGTGCTGTAACCTAGTCAACAGTCAGTGTAACAATCCTCCGCTTATATGCACAACCTCGTAAATGAAACCTCCCCGAAATAAGTGTCAAAACCAGTCCCTGGATCACGACGCGTACAGTGTAACAGTAATATGCTTAAATCTTGGAAAACTCGCATTGTTGTGTTGTGACCGACAAATTCGCTAAAGCGACAGCTAAATAGTCTATGACCGAAGCTGGCGTTAAATGAGTTTATTATTATTATTATTATTATTATTATTCAGCCTTGCAGAAACCTCTTTCCGTATATCACCATAGTTCTTTTATTGTTCAGATAGAGGGATTATTTGTTCACCAAACAGCTTCGTATTTCACCTTTCAAAAACAATTTTGAGAAATTAGGTTCGTTTAATTACGAGGTAGCACGGACACGAGTTAGTTGAGTTACTCTACAGTAGTAAATCGTGCGCTGTTTGGCAGCTACGCGAGAACTGAGACTGCAACTCATTCCATGGCGGTTAGATGAAATTTACGTTGACGTTTTTCCGATGCTAAAATGAAGATCATCTCGCTTTTGATCACGGATATTAGGGAAATCGAGTCTTATGAATCACTTGCAAAAATTTACATGAGTGGGTTTATGTTGCAATATTTTTTGATGTGATTTGTGTAATATCATAGTTATGCACTTTCAATCCTGACTGACTCAACGATGGGTCTTTATATATTACTTACTTTATTTTTTCAAAACTTTGTTCATTGGAAAATTTTTTGATGGCAGAACAACTAGAATCATTGACTTCTTATGTAAACTGATGAGAAAATTATTGGAACTTTTGGTTTACATAATAAGCTTTTGAATGTGTCTACCAATCATTGGCGATGGAGATGCGCATTAGAGATTTGTTAAATCGGTTAAATTTTAAAGCCGATACCTGCTTAGGAATTGAATACAGTGTCATCACCTCGAAGTGATAGCTATTATCGATTGAGAGGTCAGCAATGTAGAAATTGTTCAACGATATGGCAACATTGTACCAATAATATGAAAAAATTGTCTTAATGATAATTCTCAACCTTACACTTACACGTGCAATATATGACGATATTATTCATGAATAATTTTCCTAAATAGAACACCAATAATTATTTATTCAATACGTCGTTCATGTATAGCAACACTGCTTCACAATAACAGCAAAAAATTGTTTTAACTTCATAGAGAAATATTCTTCAACATACAATGGATGAATAAAACACAGCAGTGCAAGCCACATTAGGGAACATTAAATCTACGTTCTACGCTATTACTAAGAAAATAAGAACTGTTTAAATTTCGTCAGGATTTTGTGGTCCAGGCGACCCAGAACTCACTCCCCTCTGGCAACAACACGTCTGGGGTAACTCCGCAGCGCACGAAATTGTACGGCAGGTTTGGCTTCGTTATTGCACGTACATCGTTTACAGAATTTCGCTTACTAATAAACTCTGGGCTTAAATTCAGCGTGCTCTTTTTAAGTTGTCTTTTTGCATCATAATTCAGAAACTGAGGGACTTTATGCCTCCTTCTTCATTATTGACTGCTTTGGGGGACATTATTAAAAATAAAGCTGCATATTGTTGAAATGTTAAAGAAAATTTCAGGTGGTAAGGAAACTGTAATTCGAGTTAAAGGCAGTCCAATCACTTACGAATGAATTTTTGAACCACGCGACTTTAATTAGATAGTTGGGTACATCAACTGAATTAAATCGCAAAGGTAAGGCAGGTAAGCAATAGAATAAATTTGGTTAGGGTGCGCTAATTTATGTCTTAACATTAGATGCACTCAATTTCACTCAAAATTATAGATAATAATTTCACTCTCAAAATTGTGAATTTATATTACTGCAGAATTGCACTTTGTGATGGGACGTTGTGACCGCTGCTGATGCATAACAAGGAACTGATTTATAAATGCGTTACCGTGAAATCTAGCATGAAGTCATGTAACAATTGACGGACATGCTTATAAAAAAAGTTATAGAATACGGCACAAAACTTCATTTTAGAAGATATCATTGCAGAATAACGAAATAAAATACAAAATTTATTAATATTGGAAGTAATCGCAAAATTTCGTACTTCATGTAGTAAATAAGAGGCGCACTGTGAAGTGCGCAAGGGCTTGTAATATAGAGTATAAAGTGTTAAAATTAAATTTTAGAACTGCGAAAGCGGTTAGAAGAGGAATATAAAGAAACGTCGGTTATTGGTTTCTTTACGGTTCTACAAAGCTCTTGATAGAGTTGTTCGCTCGAATCTAGCGCACAATCAGCTCGTTGATTGATCAAGAATGACAAGGAACTGAAATGGCATTCAGAATAAGAACGTAGTACGCGCCTTGATACGCTGAGTAAGTTTCCTGGACTCGGGAGAACATTCATAACGTGGGAGTTAAAAGAGACGCATGCCACCAATTATTCAGGAACAATAGAATTCTAGAAGCGAGGTCGCATTACTTCTCTCCTGAAAACACTTGGAAACGGTCTCACATGAGCAAGACGTCTCCCATTCATAAGCCCAGCTCGTTCACTTCACTAACACCGTTCCATATACCTAACAAATACTACTGACACTAATATGATGAGTACAGTATAGCAAAAATGAATCTCTTGCTGTTCAGGGAATATTAAATCGTTACTTATCAATACCTACTTCTGGTATCCCAGTTACCACATCCATTCAAGTGAATGGATGAAGTAAATTTAATGTCCCACACCACAAGCGTTGAAGAGTCAAGACAAGGAAGGTATGCTTCAGTGAACTAAAGTTCGGCGCTACGTTGGGCAGACAGGACCATCTCGTGTGCGTTGCTGTGGAATAAATTAACGTCTGCGTACAAGCTCTAAGTCGCTGGAGGAGTTGAAACCAAATGGGGTACGTCATTTTGGGCCATAAAAAATAGATAATTCTAGAACTAACTGCTGAAATAGAATTGAAACGTTCTTCATGTTTATTCGTCTTTACTTTAATATCCACTATAGTGATTGTATGTGTGTATTAAAACGGTCCATTCTGTATTAAAAATCGGGATTTTCATATCATGTGCACGGGGATACACATGTGTTAACACTTGTTAAGGAGAGCGTCCCCCATACGGACTTTTTTCTTTATTATTGAACCTAGAACAATAAAATTTGATATACTGATAGGAAATTAAATTTAGAAACGTTTTTACTTAGAGCAAAAGTTCAATTTTCTTGAAAAGAAAATGGGAAATCAAAGAAAACGAATTTCGAGGGGGGGGGGGGGGTTCAAAAATCTTCTCCTCCTACAGTTTTTGAACTACAGTGATGATTTTGGTATCATTAGATGCGGAAAGACACGGACTTTTAAGGAAACTAAAATTCATTCCAAAATTATTTATTGCTCATGAGATATGACGTCATAAAATTGTACATTTCCGAAAAAGTACATTTTTTTCCTATTTTTACACATTTTCATGTTAAAAATGGAAATTTGAGGAAACAAATTTTAGTTACCCTAAAAGCCCGTGTCTTCCCGCATCCAATGATACCAAAATCATTACTGTAGCTTAAAAACTGAAGGAGGAGAAGTTGTTTGAAACCCCAAAAACCATTGTTTACATTATAAGCAAAACAAAGAAACATAAACAATTCAAATAAAAAAATTGTAAAATTTTTGGTTCAAGTTAGACCCCTGAAATCATTATAGAGTAATCCAGAGCCAGAGGAGATGACATAGCAACTTTGCGCCGTGAAGAAAATGCCATTGGAGAGGTGTAACATGATAAAATACCACTTCCCCCTCCCCTCCCCCCCATTCTTTAAACCCCCGTAGCGGGCGAACGAGTGACCGTACGAGTCTCATTTTTTCACAGGATGTACCTGACCTCTTACACTTCTTCTAGCAGCAAAAATCCCAGTTTCTCAAGAAATCTCATAAGCATGGATTCATAAGGGGGACGCTTTCCTTAACTACACAATCAATGTAAAGTTAACACTACGCATTTTGGCTGAACTATAAGCCCAAATGACGACTTCTTAGCGCTTTTAATGTTGTGGTTTGTCTCCTATTTTCAGTGACGGAGCAGTGCGCGTGCATACATGGATTGGAAAGTCTGGTGTCATAAGCTGCTCTCCAAATTGTGATAATTTCTCATCGTATTTGCTAACGAATAGTCCAATCCACTCATTGAAACGATGCCGGTAACTTCCGCCTCCCTACTCCTATACCATGGTTAAGATTGTACTACAACAGCTTACTCTCAAACATTTAAATAAAACCATCATTTTTCCTCTGTACAAAGTATAAAAGGTTGTGTTTCTTTTGAATCAAAGTATACCGTCGCCAGTGTGACGTTCTCATTTTTTCAATTTCATGTCAGGAGTTGCATGATTTTTTCCCATGTTCCTCAACGTATGAGGCAATCAACAGGACAGCTTATGACACACCGCAGACTTATGTCTTTGTTTATGTACGAAAAGTTAGTTAAAAAATCAATAATTCTGTCATATAATTTACTCCTTTCATGCAAAATATTTCGTGGCTCCTCATTAGGTATTAGACGTATTGATTTTCCTCATTGCTATCTTCAGGCTCAAAACAGTGGCTCGTAACTGCAAACTGATGTTCAACATTGATCCTTTTTATGCACTCTAATCTTACTTGAATTAAGGTTCTCCCCTGAAATCTGTTCCCAGTTTAATTTCCTGGTCTCGTAATTTTGTTTCTTTCTCGTAGCTACGCGATCAATTAACGATTTCGTGGAGCTCTCCATCAACGATCAGGGAATCAAAAGCTCGCCTTGCAGGAAACGGAATCTATGCAACAAGCGTATTTTCACAAAGGATGCGCAACGCATAGACGCAGCAAGGAAGAAAATGAAAAGACAATGAAGAGATGGCAAAGAAATCATGAAAACTAAAAGCAGCAAAGTGGGCACGATAGACAGGAGGCAACAAGGCCTGTCTACAGCTGAGGTAAACCTGCCAGTGTCTCCCCTGCATGGGCTGCTAGTCCCCATAGCACAAGGCAGACAAACGTGCCTAATTTAAACCCAATGCTTATTCTGTACTTTCTGGTGAGTTATACAAGTGCTGAAAACGGTATTTTTCGAAAATTAAATTATAGTCGTTTTCTCCCGTCCTAAAAATTGGATAACGTACAGCAAAATATCTGGAATAATTATGGTTTGTTAAAGGAATTATTCACATATTTCGGCTCAAACTAAAGTTCACATGACATTTTATTTATGATTGGTACGAACTCTTTCTAATTTCTATCGCGTCACAAGAGAATAGGTCGCATCATCTCTCTTATTTGAATAGCGAGCAATTAATTCATATATTTTACTGAAGAATCTAAACGAATATTTGTATTATGAAATCAATCGTAACGGAAGTCTCTGTTAGTTCGAGGAAGGTATCCATCCCAGTGAAAGTCAGAAATCAAAACTCACATGTCGCGTTAACTTCAAGTTTGCGCTGAGTGAACGCTGAATAACGGCAGTGTATGAGTTAATGAGCCTGAGTAATATTCACCTCATCTGACGTTACCTGAATGATATTTGTGTGCTCTAATCCTGCTGATTCTTTTCTTACGCTCCGACATACTCACACACCCGAGTGGCGACGACTACCTTAGCCAGCTGTTTGGTAAAACCTTCATAATTACACAGTAAGCCATATAGATGGCTGCAAAATTACTTTATTCGATATTTAACGTCTCGCAGTCTGAAAATTGCAGTCAGTCTTATTTATAGGTCCATAGTTCTATCAAAATATGTAACTATCTTTAGTTCTGAACTTGAGGCTGGTTTCAAAATTCATTTCCCAATTTTCGAACAGGATATTTGTTTCACACTGGAAAAACGATAACAATCTTGTTTTATGAGTTAATTGGTCTATCTTTGAATATCTGTACAACGCGAAGGATGACTAATGTAAAATACATATGCATATCCCCCAAGTAACCTGGGATGAGGAAAAACGTACCTGCATACCGCAAAGAACTATTCAAACTCAATATAAATTACCTGCATCGATGACGGTAACGTAGAGTTCCTGAGACTGGAATTTGAGAGTTTATTTTTCTACGCCTAAAATGAACATTTTACTATTAAAGATAAATTCACTGAACTAGCGGCTTGCTAAAATACTTTGCATAAAATATCACATATAATTTCACGTTGAACAATAACTTTTCTAAGTAGATAAAAAAGTTCATAGCTTGCACAAACAGTCAGTTGTTGAATTCTAAATTTGTTTATTCCAAATTTTTTCTTCTATCAGCTGCAGATGTATGATAATTTCCACTGGCCTTCTCTGATGGAACTGCTCCAATAAGTGTTGCTCTCCATGATATTACTTTCGGAGGGAAACAACTATTGCAACCTTAGGAATGCACTATCCTAGGGGAAAATGTGAGGTCCCTATGCCGAAATGGAATAATTTGCTTGTTGTTAAGGACCATCTTTTTTCTATTGACTGCTGTCCTGATTTTTAGCATCAATTTTTTTTTCAATTCCTCTCTTGTTTCATGAACTTATTTCTCATATCACTTTTTCTAAGCACAACTGGTCGTTTGTGGGAAGGCAATTTGTGCATAAATTCCCTGTTTATTCAATTTCACATTAAATTTTGCCTCCCCAATTCTTCTCTTCAGTACACCTTTGCTGTGGTTAGGTACGCTAAAGCCTGTTTTAATGGTATGCATTCTATCGCAGGCTCACGTGCATACGCCTTATGCGGCACCTCACAAGAGCCATGAGCGTTTACACTAGACGTTAAGCGTGAGCACCGTGGTGTACGCTGCTCAATTTCTCAAAACCAGTCAGTGCGTCAATAACAGCTATTAGAGGTGGATTGCCGTCGCTTGTCTTAATATTGTTGCTGCATCGTAGGCTATGTTAGCTTTTTTTATTTCCAGGAGTGAAATGTTAATATTTAAGTTCATTTTCATTAAAATGTTATTGAAAGCAGCCTCCTTCATGTTACAACCCTTATATTGGCTGCTTTTAGCCCAGCATATGCATTCATGGGCTCTGTACATTTAAATTAATTGCAACGTAGCTACTCGTGGCCAAGTTGCGTCAGTCATTGAGCAAATGGCTATGCCTCTACTCATGACAACTACCTGCACATTGACCAGGGACAGAGTTGCAATTTCCAAGGCTCTCGTGAGTCGCGCCTCACGAATCCGATAAGAGTGAATAGGGAACTTTGTATACACACACACACTCACACAAATATGAGCCTCAGTGATGAGCCCCGTATACACGTGTCGCGCCTCACGGCCAAAATGTCCTCTAATGTAAACGGCCCTCAACACTAAATAATCTAATCTAGCCTCCCGGATATGTGGTTGTGTGTGAGTTTAGCTTTGCCGATAGTGGACAACTTCATATATTAGATTGTACAAGTTTCTTCACGAAGGTAGTAAAGAAAAGCATCAATATTTGCAACAAAATGGGTCATCAATATCGATAAAATACTGTTGAACATCCCGTGTTGGGACCTTGTTTGACCACACGTTACACTTCACAGCTTCACTTCACTAACTGCATATATTATAGTAGAAGTTGATTAGGCCAATGGCCCATAAAAAATGTAACAACGTTACTCTATATTAAATGAAAACAAATTTAAAATATACACAACAATCTAACTCAATGATGCAACCCTTTATATCACCCAACCAAAATTTAACCACCAGTAAATTTTCATAACAACACAAAAAACCCTACACGAGAACAAAGCTAGTCACAAATTAGTGATGCCTGTGACAATGTAGAGTAACTCCACCTAGGACAACAGCAGGTGCAGAGTTGCTGTACGGATTAGAAAGTGTTGGCTGGATAGGCCCGACAGATTTGTGCAATTATGTCGAGGTTAGGCAGGGTTGTATATAGGAGTTGCGTCAGGCCAGTCATGATAGCCAAGCAGCTTCTCGGGCAAAACCACTGCTTAACAAGAGAGACGTCAGCCAAGTCGGAGTATTGTTGGCTCGCGGCACCCATTTTCCCCAGCCCTTCCTCTTGTATGGTTTAGTTTTGCAGTGTTTGACTGAGTGCGTGATTGTGCAAAGTTAAGTTCCTCTTCATTATTTAGTACATGATTATAGCAGGTATTAAGCCGCAATGACTTCATTCTTAATGACGAGTTCACGGCTCCAAGAGTGGGGAACCTTGCCCCATCTGTGTGAACCTACGTCATCTGTTTCATTAAATATTAATCTTTAACTATTATCTGTCAAATTACTATTGGGCCTCTGCCCTTTCCTACTCTGATTGAACTTTACTGTGATCGCTACATCACCATTTCTCGCATCCATTAGCAGTCGATCCGCACACTATATCCTCCATTGTGCGGATTGTGTATTCAATCTTATCTTCAGGTGCGTTGCTGTGCTGGTATATTTATTGTTGATTTAACTCATCTCATTGTTAACATTAGCTTTGATTTTTGCTTCTTTTCTCACCAAACGTTTACTTTGCAGTGTGTCGCACTGACCTGCCCTGAGCTGTACGTGCTGCCCGCTTCACGCCCAGCGATGGAATTTAGCTGTCTTCTGTGGGGCTACTGTGATTGAATCAGGTAACTCGTTAATTGTCAACTTAGATATTTACTCATGTATGTTGAATAGTACATGCTGCTAGATAAAATTCCTTCTCTCTAATTATATGCTTATTTTGCTCATCTTTGTATATGCATCCCTGAGGGGACTGTGGACTTCCAGGAACGCGGTTGGTGTTCCTTGCGCATGCATGAGTGACCCCTGCCGTGACTTGTTTGAACTAGTTTTGTCTAAAGCTTCACGGAAAAGGTAATGGTTTTCGTTCACTGCCATCAAAAAATTTTATAATACCTAAAGTGTAGAAAACAC
Source organism: Morinoia aosen (assembly GCA_030386875.1). Lineage (NCBI taxonomy): Eukaryota > Metazoa > Arthropoda > Malacostraca > Amphipoda > Talitridae > Morinoia > Morinoia aosen. The sequence continues at coordinate 40,712,653 of CM059580.1, forward strand.
ATCATAACTAATGATATTTAGATATCATCCGTATAAGTGTAAACACAAATTAAATCCGTATGAAATTACACGGAACACAATTTAAAACGAAATCCCAATATAACTTCATTACCTGGAGAGTATTTTTTTAAGCGATGAAAAAACTCCATTTCCATAATATCCGAAAAAGTCTTCACGCGATCTGATGCATCTGTTACAAAACGTGTGCGCACCTGTACGACGTCCATCACATACCGAGGACTACGTCACCAGATGAAGATCAATAGGGGTTCTTCAACTGAAAATAAATTAATTGTACTTTGTCAATCAAAAGGAGAATGTATTTATGATTGAAATTAAATAACAAACTGGTCGAAACGAAATGAGTGGACGCAACAAAACCGCTGGTAAAATGAGTTAATCTGCTTCCAACTTTACTGAACGGTGCCAACCAATGATATGTTCGGCAAACGTGACCTAGTAACTTTAGGAGCAATGTAGCGAACATTGTGCAACATTTGACGGGATGTTACACTCCAAACGTTCAATCACCTGCACTTTATCAATGACAAAACTCATTGGTATATAATACATTTTACGTATATGCAAAACAAAGGATCCTGGTGTATAAATAGTTTTTTCGCTTTCTGTTTGCATATGTATATATGTATAATTATATTTCAATGAATATGTATAATCCTCTATATAAATTTTTTACCATTTCATTCATCGTTACCATAAGCGATGAATTTTGAATTTTCTAACAAATCTAATACTTGATTGAACATCTCGAAGACCAATTTTTTAACTGTATTTCTTCCAAAAATAATTTAGGCAAGGTCCAAATCTGCATGTTGAATTTAATTTTGGCTTCTCGACATTTGCAATTTTATTTTTTACCTAGATGTTTTTAATTTCGCTTTTCTATATATCTCCATCTTTTATAATTTCATTTTTATTCCGATATTTTTGAATGTTGTTCTTCCAAAATTTTGAAGAAAAAACGTACTCTTTAGTGCACACTTATTTTGAAATGTGAAGTGAGGTTTTAACGGTTTTAAGGAATAATTGTTAAATAAAATAAGTGGCCCTTGGGCACGTTAAAGTTTTTAAGGTTAAGTGGCCCTTGGGCACGGTAAAGTTTAAGGTTAAGTGTCCCTTGGGCTCGTTAAAGTTTAAGGTTAAGGTTAATACGCCATCAAGGCAAAACCTTGAAAGCCCACCAACGGGCTTTACTAGAACTAATCACTGGACTGGTCAGGAGCACGAACATGCATTACGTAAATAATCAAAATGAAATAAGAACGGCACCGTTTAAACAAAAATGTAAGCGAAAGAAAGGAAAAGGAACAAAATAATAGAGGAGCACAACGGCACTTGCTGCCGAGATCTCTCTCACTGCCTTACTACTTTGTTTAAGAAGACCGCGGTCGAAGTGAGAAACTTTGATAACGAGAGGTCTTCATAGCGCGTCCTAAATTTTCTCACATAGTTTTATTAGCATACGGTGGTCCTATATCACATTTCAAACATTCCTCGGAATATGGTCTACATTCCTCATGTCCATTGGTCCACGATATAATGAATACCAAAAATAAGATTTTATATGAAAAACAAGACAAGTTTGAACGACGTGTTGCGCATACTCGTGCAAGTTGTGGCAATAACCTGCATGTCAAGTCCCGCTTTGAGGATCGATTCTGACCTAAATTCGTTAAGGGCGAGTTATATTTTTGTACAAGTTTAACGTGTCTCTCCTCCACAAAACTAGAAAAAGGCGAAGGTGTCTGAGGCACCTTCATCCTGACAATCAATTGAATGCGGTGTCATCTAATACTACAATTTCGTTTGGTTGACCTTAAACACAATTTCGCAATTAGTTCTAAATATCGCTCTCTCTCCACTGATTCACATATTAACACAATTCAATAGCTTCGTATAACTTCTTAATAGCTACCTCAGTAGCCCAAAATTTGAGTAATTCTTAACAAGATCTTCGTTCGTTCGTTCGATGCTTATAGAAAAGACGGAAATAGGGTTTGACGCGGAGTGTGTCGGGAAGAGTAGGGGTGAAACGGAAAAGGATAGATAGGAAACTGATAGAGATGCGCTTGCACATATGATGCTAGTGTTTGTGGGTAATTTATCAATCTTTATAAAGCGTTTTTACCAATGTGGATCACTTTCAAATAAAGTGTTCTATCACATTCATTACTTATCTTTATCTTCATATTTGACGTCATTTCTACTTTATTATTCTCCAATTTGCGAGCAAAATATTTGTTTTGCATCATGAAAATCACGTAGAATTCATTTGAATGAATAAACATCGATTCACGTAATAAAGTTAAAAAAGGGGATAACTATTATATAAAACTTCATGACTTGCCAATCATTAAACATAGTATGTGGAAAAGGATCGAATTATGTAAATTCTCGTAGGTAAGTAAGGTTAGCAATAGAGCAAATTTTGTCGCTTTTGATTTTGCATGGCACCCAATGTAGCAATTATAGCAAGGAAAACAAAACATCCGGCATTATTGAAGTGCTCAAAGCATTAACGGTAGGCAGGGCCGGCCATGCCCCAGACATTACGTCGAAATTAAGTTCAGTTAAACTTCTGGCGGAGTTATTTTTAGTACAAAACATATAAAGTAGGTAATTTTCCTGAGAATTTCCTTAATGTCATTTAGTAGCGACTTATTGGGTGATAAATCCTAATGATCACTGATGATAAATGGCTCGAAACTGTTTTACTGATTTATAAATGCGTTACTCTTAAAAAATAACTCTCTACACTTTTCCATGAAGAATATGATTGTAAAAAAAGCATAACATACGGCACAAAATATTATTTTAACTCTATTCCTTTCAGATTAGCCAAAACTTCAAATTAATCTCAATTTTTTTATATTTGTAATAAGTGCGAGGAATATTTTCTATACGTTTTGCTTAAATGCTATTCTTTTCAGCGCTGAAGATTCATGAAAGTTTATGAACACAAAAAATGCAAGTGTTCATTTTATTATGCTCACCATTGAGGCTCATATTTGTGTGTGTGTGTGCGTATACGAATTCGCTCTGATCGATTTTGTGAGGCGCGACACACGAGAGCCTTGCGAGTTGCAACTCTGTCCCTGGTCAGTGTGCAGTTAGCAGTCATGAATAGAGATATGGCTATTTGCTCATCCATTATGACTGACGCAACTTTGCCCGAAGAAGCAAGGTTGCAATTAATTGAAATTTACAGAGCCCATGAATGCCTATGCCGGGCTAAAAGCAGTCGATATAAGAATTGTAACATGAAGGAGGCTGCTTTCAATTATATTTTAATGAAAATGAACCTAAATATTAACATTTCACTCCTGCAAATGAAAAAAAGATAACATAGCCTACGATGCAGCAACAATATTAAGACAAGCGACGGCAATTCACCTCTAGTCGCGGTTATTGACGCACTGGTTATGAGAAACTGAGCAGAGTGCGCCACGATGCACCAGCCCAATTTCTAGTGTGAACGCTCATGGCTCTTGTGAGGTGCCACATGAGGCGTATGCATGTGAGCCTGCGATAAAATACATACCAGTAAAACAGGCTTTAGCGTACCTAACCACAGCAAAAGTGTACCGAAGAAAAGAATTGGGGAGGCACCATTTAATATGAAATTAAGGAGACGGGGAATTTATGCACAAATTGTCGTCCCACAAAAGACCAGTTGTGCGTAGAAAAAGTGATATGAGAAATAAGTTTATGAAACATGAGAGGAATTGAAGAAAAGCAACTGAAGCTAAACAACAAGACAGTAGTCAATAGAAAAGATGGTCCTTAACGAACAAGTAAATTATTTCATTTCGACATAGGGACCTCACATTTTCCACTAGGCTAGAGAATTCTTAAGGATGCAATAGTTGTATCACTCCGAAATTAATATCATGGAGAGCAGCACTTATTGGAGCAGTTCCGTCAGAGAAGGCCAATGGAAATTACATCTGCAGCTGACGAAGAAAAAATTTTGAATAAACAAACTTGAAATTCATCTACTGATTGTTTGAGCACCCAATGAAATTATTTATTTAGAAAAGTTATAGTTCAACGGAAAATTACATGTGATGTTTAATGTTGAGTATTTTAGCAAGTCGCCAGTTCAGTAAATTTATCGTTAAATAGTAAGATGTTCATTTTTAGGCCTAGAAAAAAATCTTAAATTCCAGACTCAGCAACTCTACGTGGCTGTCTACGATGCAGGTATTTTATATTGAGTTTAAATAGCTCTTTGCAGTATGGAGGTACGGTTTCTTTAATCTCAGGTTTCCTAAGGAATTTGCATTTGTATTTTACATTAGTCATCCTTCAAAATTTCATAAAATTCAAAAATAGACCCATTAACTCATAAAATAAAAATATTATCGTTTTTCTAGTGTGAAACAAATATCCTGTTCAAAAATTGGCAAATGAATAATGAAACCAGCCTCAAGTTCAGAACCAAAGATAGGTACACATTTTGATAAAAAAACTTTTACCTAAAAATACAACTGACTGCGATTTTCTAATTCTAAGCTGTTAAATATTGAGAAAAAGAATTTTACAGCCGCCTAAATGGCTAAGTGAGGAATGATGAATTTCTCACCGAGCTGCCGTGCAAGATTACAGCGCCACTCGTGTGTGTGGGTGAGTCTGCGCGTACGAAAAGAACCAGCAGGATTAGAGCGCGCTGGTGTCATTGATGTGACGTCAAATAAGGTAATATTACTCAGGCTCATTAATGCATACACTGCCGATATTCGGTGTTCACTCAGCGCAAAACTTGAAGTTTACGCGACACTTGAGTTTTGATTTCTGACGTTCACTGGGATACCTTCCTCGAAATAACAGTGGGTTCTGTTATGATTGAATTTGTTACAAAATTTACGTTTATAATACGAATTAATTGAATTCATAGTTCAAATATTCATTCAGATTCTTCTGTTAAAAATAGGAATTAATTGCCCGCTGTTAAAATAGGAGAAATGAAGTAACTTATTATCCTGTGACGCATTAGAAATTAAAAAGAGTTCGTACCAATCATAAATAAAATGTCATGTGAACTTTAGTTTGAGCCTAAATATGTGAATAATTCCTTTAACAAACCATAATTATTCCAGATATTTTGCTGTACGTTATCCAAGTTTTAGGACGGGAGAAAACGACTATAATTTAATTTTCGAAAAATACCGTTTTCAGCACTTATACAACTCGCCAGAAAGTACAGAATAAGCATTGGGTTTAAATTAGGCACGTTTGTCTACCTTGTGCTATGGGGACTAGCAGCCCATGCAGGGGAGACACTGGCAGGTTACCTCAGCTGTAGACAGGCCTTGTGGACTCCTGTCTATCGTGCCCACTTTGCTGCTTTCAGTTTTCATGCTTTCTTTGCCATCTCTTCATTGTCTTCTCATTTTCTTCTTTGCTGCGTCTATGCGTTGCGCATCCTTTATGAAAATACGCTTGTTGCATAGATTCCCTGTTTCCTGCAAGGTGAGCTTTTGATTCCCTGATCGTTGATGGAGAGCTCCACGAAATCGTTAACGGATCGCGTATCTACGAGTAAGAAGCAAAATTACGAGACCGGAAAACTAAACTTGGAACAGATTTTAGGGAAGAAACTTAGTTCAAGGAAGATTAGAGTGCATCAAAAGGTTCAATGTTGAACATCAGTTTGTAGTTACGAGCCACTGTTATGAGCCTGAAGATAGCAATGTGGAAAATTAATACGTCTAATATCTAATGAGGAGCCACGAAATATTTTGCATGAAAAGAGTAAATTATATGAGAGAATTATTGATTTTTACCTAACTTTTCGTATGTAAACAAAAACATAAGTCTGCGGTGTGTCATAAGCTGTCCTGTTGATTGCCTCCAACGTTGAGGAACATCGGAAAAAATCATGCAACTCATGACATGAAATTGAAAAAATGAGAACATCACACTGGCGACGGTATACTTTGATTCAAGAGAAACAAAAGATTTTATACTTTGTGCAGAGGAAAAATGATTATTTTTTTTCTTTTTGTTTTATTGAAATGTTTGAGAATAAGCTGTTGTAGCACAATCTTAACGATAGTATTGTTTCAGTGAGGAGGCGAAAGTTACTGGGATCGTTTCTATAATTTGATTGGACTATTCGCTAGCAAATACGATGAGAAATTATCACAAAAACACAACAAAATTTTACAAACCAAGTATGCACGCGCACTGCTCTGTCACTGAAAATAGGAGACAAACCACAACATTAAAAGCGCTAAGTCGACATTTTGGCCCATAGTTCAGCCAAAATGTGTAGTGTTGACTATAAATTTGTTGTGTAGTTAACAAGTGTTAACTGACATGTGTATCCCAGTGCACATGATATGAAAATCCCGATTTTTAATACAGAATAGACCGTGTTAATACACACATGCAATCACTATAGTGGACATTAAAGTAAAGACGAAAAAACACGAAGAACGTTTCAATACTATTTCAGCAGTTAGTTCAAGAATTATTCATGTTTTGTAGCCCAAAATGATGTAGCACTTTGCCTTCAACTTCTCCAGTGGGCGCTTGTATGAGGGAGAAGTTAATTTGTTCCACAGCAACGCACATGAAATGGTCCTGTCTGCCCAACGTAGCCCCGAACTTCAGGTCACTAAAGCAAACTTTCTTTGTCTTGACTCTTTACCGCTTGTGGTGAGTGAAATTAAATTTACTGCAGCCATTACTTGAATGGATGTGGTAACTTGGATACCAGGAACACGTATCGATATTTTAACGATTTAAAAGATGTTAATTTATGCAATACAGGGCTGCTCATAACAATGTTAGTAGTTTTTATTCACACGTTCACTGGGTATTGGGCCACATGTATACCAAGAGGTAAATTGTCCACTTACGTGCTGGTATAAATCCACGACATTATATCTGTTTTGCGATGTTTTTGCAAAATAATTGTTATCCTGCGAGGTAAAATGTTATCGTGCAATTGTATTCATTTTCAATGGGAATAATTAAAATTTATTCAAGCTGGGAAATCTATTTCCCTATTCTGCTACTTACAACCTAACCAAACCAACCGCGGAAACGCAGTGAACGTGTCAAGTGCGTTGAATGGTATTAGTCGAGTGAACGAGCTGGGCTAATGAATCAGAGACATCTTACTGAGGTGCGACCATTTCCAAGTTTTCTAGGAAGAGGAGTATCGCAACCTCGCTTCAGGCCCCGATACACTGGCGTTCATGACTCGAGAAATTGCGGCAGTGGATCCGTCCGCCAGTTGAAGTGAGAACTGGCGACATGCACGGATCGCTGAAAGCTCGGTGGCCAATCTGCCAACTGGCTGGTGTGCAGGGATGGGAGGCACATTGAGAGGCGTGCTGGCGGTTATCACCGTGATATTTGCTGATTGCTTTCCTGAATTGGTGGCATGAATTTCTAATTAACTCCACCATTACGAATGTTTCCCCGAGTAAAAGAACCTTAGCGTATTGAGGCGCGTGTTACGTTCTGACTGTGACTGCCATTTCAGTTCTCTGTCATTCTTGATTGGTCAACGAGTTGATAGCGTCCTGGCACCCCGCGAATTACCGTTCCGAGTGAGATATCGATACAATGACGCGCACACACATACCAGGTCAGCTGAAGTTCTTGACTAATATCAGTTACAAAATTTACTAATAATGTTCAGAATCAATTTTCATCAACTACGGTAACACATGAACTTCACGGCTCGGCTCTTACTTACTACATGAATTCAAAATGTTTTTGATAACTTCCAAGATCGAAAAAATTTCTGTGATATTTTGGTAGTCTGCGATTACAACAATTAAAATCAAATTTTGTGCCGTATTCTATAATTTTTTTTATAGCCAAGCCTGTCGAATGCAACATGACTTCTTATTTTTAGGGTAACTTATTTATAAATCATGTGTATTTCAGTTCCACGTAATGCATCATCATTGATCATAAAGGCTCATTACAAAGTGCAATTCCTAAATATCATACATTCCTAATTTCGAAAGTGAAATTATTTTTTATAATTTTGAGTAAAATTCTGAGGTTAACACATAAGATAGCGTACCCTAATTTTAAGTGAACCCAACACAATTTCATGAGCATGGCCGATCATTCGAAAGCTGAATGTTGCTTTCCTTGCTATGATTATCATATTGTGTGCCATGCACAACAAAATAGAGATAGATTTTGTTCTATTGCTTATCTTCTTCACCCCCGCGGACTTAATTCATATGCTGTACCTCTACAATCTAGAAAAGTCGCGTAGTTTAGAAATTAATTCAAAAGTGATTGGACCGCCTTTAACTCGAGTTACAGTTTCTTTCTACCTAACATTGTGTCTATTACATTTTCAATCTTATGCAGCTCCATTTTTAATCACAATTGAATTATTGATCCCCCAAAGCGGTAAATAATGAAGAAAGAGGCAGGAAGGCACTCAATTTCTGAATTATGATGTAAAAAAACTACTTATAAAGAACGAATTGAATAAGAGCGCACCGTTTATGCGAAATTTTGCAAACGATGTACCTATAATAACGAAGCCTAACTTGACCTGCAACTTCGTGCGCTGCGGAGGAACCCCGGACACGTTGTTGCCAGAGGGAGAATTACGCTCTCGGTCGCATGCACTACAAATTGTGTCGGGATGTGGCCTGCTTTTTTTCCTAGTTTTCGCGTGCAAAGTAGATATAATGCTGCCGAACGTCATTGCTTGCATTGCTGTGTTGTATTCATCCATTTAGGGATAAAAAATATTTCGCCGTCAATGTGAAACAATTTTCTGCTGTTGTTGTAAAGCATTGTTGCTATACATGTATGAAGTATTGAATGAATTGGTATTCTATTGTGGAATATTTCTAATCAATAATCTCGTCAAATTTTGCCGGCATAAGTTCGAGTTTGTGAATTCATCACTTAGACATTTTTTTCTAACCAATTATGCTGTCATGGTCACCAAATCTTGAGCAACTTTCCACATTGCTGACCTCCCAATCTATAATTGACATCTTTACGATACGATTGCCTCAACATCCTTTACTAAGCCACGTCATGGCTACAAAATTTGTCTTATATATAAATAACTGGAGTGAATTACAATTTGAATCAAAAATAAACCGTAAGCAGATCGATTTGAAACTTTGTTATGTAAATGACAAATCAAATTAGTTTTCTCTTTTGTGTACCAGATAAGTCAATGAGTTTCGTTTAACTGTCTTTAAAAAATTCTTAATACGTAAATATTTAAAAACATATTGAAATTAGGTATAGAAATTGCACGGAATTACCGAAATTAAAATCAATGCGTAACTGTATTACACAGAACACAATTCCAAAAAATATTGCAACTTTATTGACGAGTGTATTTATGAGAACAGTTAATAAGACTCCATTTCCCTAATTTCCGAGACTAAAGCGAGGAGAACTTTATTTGAAGCATCGGAAAAGCGTCCACGTGAATTATATCTATAACCGGCAGGGAATGCTGCTTTCGCGCAGCCGCCAACCAGCATACGATTCACTGCTGTAGGGTACCTTAACTAACCTGTGTTTATGCTACCTCGTAATGAAACGAACATAATTTCTCGAACTTATGTGTTTTTATAAGTTCAAATACTAAGCAGTTTGGTGAACAAATAATCCCTTTCTACTAAAGATATGAGAACTATGTTGAAATACAGCAAGAGGTTTCCAAACTACTAAGTAAATGAGGAAACTCATTTAACAACAGCTTAGGTTGAAGACAAGACTAATAATAGTAATAAAAAACTTATTTAACGACAGCTTCGGTGATAAACTATTTAGCAGTCGCTTTGGCGTATTTGCCGAAGCCACAACACAACAAAACAAGTTTTTTCAGGATTTAAGAAAATTATTGTCACACTGTACGCGTCGTGATCCACGGATTGGTTTTTACACTTATTTCGGGGAAGTTTCATTGACGAGGTTGTGCATATAAGTGGAGGACTGTTGACAAGGTTGCAGCCTTTAGTTGCACAAGTGGCAGCCAGCATAGGCCAGCTAGTGACAGTAACCAATACCTCACCGCACCGAAAGTCTCACAATTTCAATACCAACCCTCGCATCACCACAGCAAAGAGGACTGGGTAATCGTTATTGCTGTGACCATCAAGACCGTCATTACAGAATATAGCCATAGCCACCTTGAATTCGGCTATAATTGTCCTACTATCCCAATATCACCACATTCTTATACCGTCTGATTTTAGTAAGATCATCCACCACACCACGCATCCTCCGAACTCGTTGGGCAGGCGCCTTACCCTCGCCTAAATCCCCGAGGTATCAACACAGCGCGCCCGGCCATATAGTGCGTTCATCAACTGTATACTCCCAATAATAAAGAAATTATCCGATGAAGTGGTTGGTATTCAAGTTAAATTTCAGGAATTAAATTGCACTATTCCACGAACAGTTGAATCACGGACACATTGAAAGTGGAGCGCAATGCTTCCCTTGAACATTCCAAACTGTACATCTACGAATTACGGTCTCTTCTGTGTTCCGTATTTGCTTCTCCTGTTGATGTCTCTCGAAAGCATCATCGCCCGTTCAGCTATTTTCAATAAAATTGTTTATTACACCTGAGCTCTCGTCTTGACACTGCAAGAGAAAATGTAAAAACAAATTATAACTTTGCTAACATGCGGTTAATGAAAATGCTTAATTTTCTAACACCATGATGATATTGCGGCGTTTAAATGAACTAAAAACTAATTGCCCGATTTTTAATTCTATTTAATAATGATTTTTTTCCTATGACAATACATTGCAGAAAAAAATAACACATGGAAAAGTTTCTTCGAACGTTTGGCAGGACATACGGTTAAAAGCACACGCTGGAGTCTTGTATTTTTACACCCGAGAAGTAAATATCTATGAAATATTCTGAGAATTAACTCACTCCCAAGAATATCTGCGTTGAGCAACTGTTCACCAAAAATCCCTTTTGTCATTGGGATGCATTCACTCCTATAAATCACTAACAAATTCAGCTAAACCCAGTGCTCAACTCGATAGGTCGCGATGAGGCACTATAGTGTAAGGCAGTGCTCACTATTCCTGGTCACCCGGTGCGCAGTCTTCTCTCAAAATACTTCCCCTTTGCCCTTTATGATACCCTGCCTTTTCCTCTCCCATTTGCCGGATGTGCACTATGTGAATTCAACAACCTAGGTATAAATCTTCAAAATAATCCAATGCCTACTATCCCCATGTCTGCTCGATATCTCCCTCCAAGAATTGATGCTCATTCTTCCTTATCCTCCTTTCCTAAATCTGCTCTGACTGACTCTCACTGGCAGCAGGCCTTCAAGGACTTGACTACAAGCTCATACCCCAACAGAATCCAAGTATTTACAGATGGCTCGAAGACACGCAGCTGCTCAATCAAATCTGAAGAGTCAACAAGCGGAGTGAGGGCGCTAATACCCATCGATGGAGATGCGCCGCATCCTAACAAAGTAACAAAGTTGTGTAAGGCTGCCGTCAAGCAACAAAAGATTGTTTTTCCACAAAACTTTAACTACGTATCCTCTTCTTCCTGTTTTGAAACTTGAACCCGTTCATAAAATACATTTTGATACCAACCAAGGATGAGTTCTGCAACTTCTGAATAGTAATGAAATATTGGAGGTACAGGCAATGATGATGAATACAGAAATTCGACGGTAGAACAAAAACAATATAGAAAGCAATAACCAAACGTGCCGCAGCAGTGCTAGTAATAACTATAACAAGAAGGTCATAACATAATTAACCAGACATCAAGTGTAAATTTCAGGTCACTATGTAGCGTCCCACAGAGCGGCGCAAGTGACGGACACATCTACTTATTTTTAAGTTATTGTTGATTTATATTATTGATAGCACTCCGTTACCATACAGTCACAAGCAAGCGAAGTGAAGGGAACATTCAACAGGTTTTCTGCAAAGGAGTCACTGAGGGGATTTTCATAATGTTGCTGACAAACCTGCAGTCACTAACCTAAGGAGATATAAGTGTGACTTTGGAGGAGATATAAGTGTTTTTTTGGAGGAGATTTTTTTTAGATTATTGGAGGAGATATAAGTGTGACTTTGAAAACTAGTTAACTTCTATATATATATTGCAGTGAGATAAATCTTTCATTTTGATTGCTGAATTTGATGAGAATAATTTCTATCAGTAAACCCAAGCAACTTGAAATTAGTTATTCACAAATAATGTGAGATCATCATCAAGAATTGTTAATTTGTATTCAGTGAAGCCTGAATGCCTGATAACCATTTGTTGCCAACAATTGGTTCAATGAGGTGGGTACTTGATTTAAATGTGAATATGATGATCTCAATTTGATGAAATTTTGATCAAATGTAAGTTGTGGGCACAAAAAAGTAAAAGATATCTTTTAATTATGTTAGCAAATTTTTTGAGGAACTTTCTTTTTTCATGTAAGTTGGTGTGCAGTGCACATCTATATACATTGACTTGGGGTAACAAAATTTCTATATCAGAATGACGGAGCATAGAGATAAAAGCTTCCATACTGGGAATCAACTCGCACATTCGTCATATTCTGCGGTGCAAAATCATACCAAAAAAGCAATGTCCTTATATCTCCAAAAGTTCCAAAATTTTAGTCTGTGCTTTGACATTTTAGAGTCCATGCATATTTTCAAATAAACCCTTATCTGATCAATATGGACCGTTCAAACCCTTTTCAAATAGTGAATGGGTAGAAACCTCTCCATCAGCCGCTCAATTTAATTTCCTACTGATATATTACATGTATTTTTTGTTCGTGTGTTTTTTTCCTTGACACACTTGAATTTTTGTGATTCCATGATATATATTTAGTACCTACTATTCATTGTACTTCGATATTTTATTTCAAACATACTGTTTTCTAACATATGATGGAGCGGGACTGGAAACATTATCTCAGTTAAGATGATTAATTTTCTCAAAATTTTATTTTTTAGATTTCTGATACGACTAATGCAAATCCCTGACATGTTCAGATATATTTATACAAATACATGTAGCATTTCTTGTCAGTATGTGCTCAGAGCACTTAGAGAGCATATCAGTTGCACATTTTTCATTGCCTCACCTATAGAAATGATTTAAAAATTGGGAGGTTGTTAAAATTAATGCATCTGTTTGGTGTCAGCATGAATAGGATCATGGTTGAGAAAATTGGCAAGGTTGTGAATCTTGTATCACAGATACCGCCATCAAATGGTCATTGCTTGGTCATGGTAAATTAGGGAGTAAAGCTGTTGTGTAAAACTGTCAACCAGAAAATATTTATTGTTTCCAAACATAAAATTTCATTATTTTTTTTACTGCTGTATCCATTAACTTGCGCTTGGACTCAGCCTTCCCAAGAAAAATTTTCAAAGCCAATTCTCTATGTACATAATGCGAACTGAATTAGTTTACTTCTGTAATGGCCATTCTGTTTCTGTGGTCAGAACTTTGTTTAATAAATTGTAAAAAAAATCATTTGAAAAATTCATCTTGAAAACATTTCTTGCAATGTGGCCCACCGGTGGTCACTTGGGGGATTTTCATAGTGCTGCAGATCCACCTGCAGTCACTTACTCTTTTTTTATTAATACATAATCAAAGCTTAATGAAGGCCCAATCCAGTTTATGTTAATGGACGTAGGTTAAGAAGACGAGACTCTTGGAGTTTGTATAATCAGTACACACAGCAGGACACACGTTTACATTACGAAGGGTAGCGGTGGAGTAGGCTCCAGCCAAGCCCGAGAACCACGAGCAGAGATCCACAAGAACCATGAGCTCAGTTCTCAACGCATAGTGCTGTCTAAATACATTCTTACGCAAGAGCACTGTAACATTATCAGTATTATACACATATACATTCAAGGTGCTACATGAAAGGTTTCAACACTCCTTCTCACATTGAATGTGTGTCAGATGAGACCATTCCTAACTTCGTTCTTAGTCTAGAGAACTTTTCTATCGGCAGGTTCTTGGTGAATATGTCGGCGAGCATTTCGTCGGTAGGGCAATACACTACGTCTATATCTTTGTTACTTACAAGATCCCGTACATAGTGAAACTTAATATCGATGTGCTTGCTCCTCCCATGATATTTGGGATTGTTGGCAAGACAGATGGCTGACTGGTTGTCTTCGTTTATAACCATTGGTTCCATAGTCCCAAAATTTAGATCACTGAGTAAGTGCTTTAACCAGACAGCCTCTTGAGCCGCACCGGCAAGAGCAACGTATTCGGCTTCTGCAGTTGAGAGGGCTACACAAGTTTGTTTGTTAGATCTCCACGTAATTACCGAATTACTGAGGGTGAAACAGTAACCAGAGGTAGACTTTCGGTCATTTTTATCACCAGCCCAGTCAGCATCTGAATAACCAATGCAAGTATCAGAACATTTGCTATACAAGAGACCTAGTTTAGAGGTGCCTCTCAGGTACCTGAATATTCTCTTAACACACATCCAATGCTGTTCAAGAGGTTTGGAGCTGTATTTAGCAACATTATTCACTGCGAATGCAATGTCAGGTCGAGTTCTGGTTGACAAATACAAAAGGCTACCTACAGCACTTTGATAAGTGGCAGGGTCAAATTCGACATCATTTGGGGAGCATATCGGATTTACGTTTACATCGGCGGGAGTTGCAACAGGTTTACAATTATCAAAGCCAAATTTTGACAACAGAGCCTCAGTGTAGGCATTTTGATTCAAGAAGACATTGTTTTTAAATTGTACAACACTTACACCTAGGAAGTAACTCAGCACACCAAGGTCCTTCATTTTGTATTGGGTAGAAAGGCTCAACTTTATTTGATTTATTTCATCACCAGACTCAGAAGCAATTATTAGATCGTCTACATACACCGCCACAATACACAGTTTCTTATCTTGAACACGAGTGTATATACAAGCATCACTCTTAGATTGTACAAAACCCAATTTCTTCAAATAGCTATCTAGTGTAGTATTCCAACACTTAGGAGCTTGTTTTAGTCCGTAGAGCGATTTTTGTAGTTTACACACCAGATTTTCTTTGCCTTTGACAATAAAACCGTCAGGTTGAACCAGATATAGTTCTTCAATCAGTTCTCCATTAAGGAAGGCTGTTGCAACGTCCATGTGATGGACTTGCATGTTGCATTTGGCAGCCAAAGCTAGTACTGTCCTGACAGACTCAAATCGAACCACGGGACTGAAGGTCTCGTCGTAGTCGATGCCATATTTTTGTGAGTAGCCCTGAGCCACAAGGCGAGCTTTGTACGAGCAAATGCTTCCGTCGGGTCCGGTTTTTCTTTTAAAGATCCACTTTGATTTGATAGGTTTTTTGTCATTAGGACACTCTACAAGGGACCATACTCTGTTTTGATTTATAGACTCCATCTCATTCTCCATAGCTGTTTCCCATAGTTTTGCTTCTGGTCCACTGAGTGCTTCTTGAACACAAGATGGTATATCAAGCTCATTTTTCATTAAATACACCCATTCACCAAACCTATCAGGAGCCCGTCGATATCTGGCTGATTGTCTAGGCTGCACTCCCTCCATCCCAGCATCTGACTGTCTATGCTCCACCCCTCCCTCAGAGTCTTCTGGCTCTGGATCCTGAGGAAGAAGAGAAAAATTACCATCATTTACTTCTGAAGGCTCCTTCTCAATTGGCATCTGCTGAGATTCATTGAACATAACGTCTCTACTCAAAAATATCCTTCTACTGTTTATGTCATACAGACGATATCCCTTGGATCCACTTCCATATCCTACAAGAACACACGGTTTAGATTTTGGATCAAGTTTTTCCCTCTCATCTTTGGGGACATGAGCGTACGCACTGCAGCCAAAGGTTTTGAGGTGCTGTACGTTGGGCTTGTGTCCATTAAGGGCCTGATAAGGGGTCATATCATTCAATGCACTAGCAGGGCTCCTATTTTTGACATACACGGCAGTTGATATAGCTTCACCCCAGAATGATTTTGGTAACTTTGAACCAGACAGCATAGCTCTGACAGAGTCAAGAAGAGTTCTATTCATTCTTTCTGCAACTCCATTTTGTTCAGGTGTCTTAGGCACAGTTTTTTCATGGATAATTCCTTCCCCTTTTAGGAATTGTTCAAAGTCATTAGAGATGTATTCCCCACCGTTATCGGAGCGCAGAATTTTAATTTTGTGATCATAGTGATTTTCTACCAAGGATTTGAACTCCTGAAACACTTTGAAAACATCACTCTTATGTTTGATAATGTACACCCAAGTATATCTGGAGTGGTCATCTATGAAGGTTACAAAATACCTTCCACTCCCAAGTGATATGGGATTAAGCTGGCCACACACATCACTGTGGATAAGTTCTAAGGGTTGGCGTTTCCTTTTGTGATTTGTTTTGGGGAACGGAAGCCTATGATTTTTACCATCACAACAGTTTTCACAAAAAATGTTATCTCCACTCACAGAACAATCAAAACCTCTAACAAGATTCTTAGTGCCTAATTTCTTAAGATTATTGAATCCTAGATGACAAAATCGTTTATGCCACAGAATTTCATCAGAGGAAACGTTCATGCATTTAGCGGCTGAATTAAGGGTGCAATTAAGTTTATACAATTTTCCTACTTTACTGCCTAAGGCAATTAATTCATCGTCTTTATTTACAATCTTACATGAGCTTTCGTCAAAGTAAACTGAGTTTCCACTTTCTGTAATCTGAGGCACGGAAAGTAAATTGTAGGCTAAGCCAGGTACATACAAGACATTCTTAACAACACAGGTATCTACTCGACCTTTAGGCAACAACACCATAACTTCAACATCACCTACACCAACACCTTGCAAGTTTCTACCATCACCAACTTCAATGTTAATTGGACTAGATAGCTCATTCATACAAGAAAAATCATTCCTATTATTACACATGTGTGCTGTTGCACCGGAATCAATTACCCAACAATTATTGATATTTATCACAGACAATGCACCGATATAATTTGTTTTACCTGCTACAAAATTGTTTTGGTTTTCTGTGTGGTTCCCATCTTCTTTCTTCAATTTTTCTTGATAGATCCAGCACTTGGTACGTAGGTGTCCCAATTTTCCGCATTCGAAGCATCGTGAGTTTTTCAATTTGGAGGTCACAAGGGATTTTTCACTGAAGTCTGAAGCACTTTGGTTTTTCAGTTTTGCTTCTTCACTCAGAAGACGCTCTGTCACAATATCCCATGACGGTAGTTTTTCATGAGCTTCCAGTGCAGTCACCAGTGTGGAGAAATGGTCGGGAAGTGACGACAGCAAGATTATTACACGACTTTCTTCGTCAACTGCGTCATCAATCACACTCAAGGACTCAAATATTTCGACAAATGCTTTGAGATGAGTTTGTAAGTCTTGGTCTTCTTTTAGTTTCATGTTGTAGAGTCTTTTGCGTAGTCTGAACTTGTTAGACCAAGTTTTCTTCTGGAATGTATCTTCAATCTTATGCCATAGTTGCACAGGGTCAGTAGGATCACCCAACAAATAAAGTTGACTTGTTTCGACACCAAGCACAATTGTTGCAAGTGCACTGTCACGTCTTTCTTCAAATTTTCTTCGAGCAGTCTCGTCCGTAGTCTGTGGCATGGTTTCCGTTCCTCGAACCAAGTTCCACAGTTTTTCCTTCATCAGAATCATCTTCATTTGCAGCTTCCACGTAGGATAGTTTTTATCATTAAGAGCCGTGAGGCAGTTCTTTGCACTTTCACTTACGGAGCCTGCCATGTTTCTTTCTCTTTCACCGTTTCTGTCTCACACAGCACTAACAAATCACCAACTTCTGTTCTCGCTGTCCCGGGCTGTTTTTCGCTTCGGGACTTAAGATAACCTCACTTGATATTGCTTCATCGGAAGGTTTACTGGGCCCATAACCTAATGGACGTAGGTTAAGAAGACGAGACTCTTGGAGTTTGTATAATCAGTACACACAGCAGGACACACGTTTACATTACGAAGGGTAGCGGTGGAGTAGGCTCCAGCCAAGCCCGAGAACCACGAGCAGAGATCCACAAGAACCATGAGCTCAGTTCTCAACGCATAGTGCTGTCTAAATACATTCTTACGCAAGAGCACTGTAACATTATCAGTATTATACACATATACATTCAAGGTGCTACATGAAAGGTTTCAACATATGTTTGCTGTTTTCAAAGTTGTTTACCCCAATTGACTTTAAATTTGAATTGAATATTGAACTTCAGTTTAACTCAAAGCAGTTAATGTGTTAAGTACTTCTTCAAAGTACTGGATAAAAACAGCTCAGGATGAAAATATTTATTATAAGCTTCCAATATTAAAGACTACTTCTTTCATTTCCCTTATTCTTCAATATCATAAATCAATATACCTATCAACTGACTTTGACTTGCCCAAATTTTCTCGAAAAAATATCCCATTTCATGATGATTGTTATTCATAATGAGTTGGGTAAAAAAATTTTTTTCTTTTTAAAGTGACTGGCATTGATATAGCTAAAAACTACCAATGAACACAATAAACTGCAACGGGTTTAATTTTAGATCAACATTCAACTCAAATTTATGGTTGATTATGTATATAATATGGAAATTAGTAAATATCAACAAGATCATGCTTCCATTTAGCCTTAATTAATTATTCATGAAAAGTGGGTTTGTGACTACTGGTTGGTCAGCAGCAACATGGCAATCCCTCAGTGACACCTGGTGGGTTTGTTGGCAGGATATGTGTTGACAATCAATTAAATTTTGTAAAAATGCTCAGGTCTGTCAGGTAGATTGCTGAATTTTATTTGCAGCATTCACTTCATACCCAGAATTAGAATAAAGCATGAAGAAGATCATTCTTTACAAGTTCATAGAAACCCTCACTTCCAATTGAGAAAAACTTCATAGCTTCTATTCATAGCGTTTAGGCTGTTTTTTATGGTTAATGCCTAGTCAAAAAATTGACATGGAAAAATTTACTTTCTCTGGCTTGATGGTGGTATGATATGCTTACACAAATATAGTTTCATATAGTAGTACAATCCAATGTAACCCAAAATATTTTGTAAGTTTGTAATCCACTTAAAACCTGGATTTACATTGAGAATATTTAATTGCATACTGCAAATGCATACTACAATGCAAGTGAACTGCAAGACTGAAGCATGCACAGCAAAATTGGTGCTTAGCATGTCACCACCAAAGTTCATCGCAGTTCATTTCTTTCTGAAGAGTTGTTTATTTGGCTTAAACTTGCTCTAAAAGCTTTTATTCCTTATTTGGAAGAATGGAGATTGTGTTATCCTGGTTACTGAAGAGGTAGCAACAACTTGCATTTAAAATAATATTTATTTTCTGTGAAAATGTTTTACTCCTGCTGAAATAATTCATGGGCAAAATAGGAAATATTATGAACATTTGAGGTTGAAGTACAACAAATGCAAATTTGAACTGATTTTTTTCTAATCCAGCTTCATTTGATTGTTGATTACTTCATAATTGAATGTAGTTTTAAACTTTATGCAATGCTTAATTCCACTCATGTTCTCTCTTAGTAAAAAAAAGCTATTTAGAAACTAATTTTCTGACTTCTTTTTCCGTTAGAGCTTTTTAACATTTAGAATTTTTTTTTAATGAAATTCATGATTTCAATTACTATTTTGAAGTTTTTAAATACAGTTCTCAAAAACTCATTGAACTCCTACTTCTAGTTCAAATTTGTGATTGTGCAAGGAAATGATAAAGTTGCCTAATATTTTTTTTCAAGAAGGAATGAAAAAAAGGGAATCAGAAAAGCACAAATGGATGTGGCTGTAGAGTTCTAAAGTTTGGATACACAAATGTGCATGGATTGAATGCTTCAAAATTAGAGGAACTTGTGTATGAACTTGAATAAACTGCCGCTGAAGAGACATAGATAGGGATAGAACAAGTTAAATGTGCTAGGTAAATTAGTATCAAAGGTAAAGGATATGTCAAATTATGGAAAAAAGTTGTTGAAGTGAAGCTGATCATGATCAATAATTTAAAATTGAAATTAGTTGAGATCTGTGTTGGGTATTAATCTGAAAATGAGGATATTTTGGCATTGAAGTGTAAGGAAGTGTAGGAAAATAGATATGTTATCTTGGGTGTGTATAACTAACAGCTATAGGGTGGGTATCCAGCATATGAAAAGAAAGTAAAGTACTCAGTAAACTCTGTTTAAAAGTTTATTGAAAAATACAACTGGCATGCAGTGATTATATTAAGTGTTGTGGCTATCCATTTTTATATCCTTGATAGGAATGTGATTGCTAATAGAATAGAATAAATTTATTTATGTTGAGAAAATGAACATGCAAATCTGAACGTTGCACAAGAGAATGGCTTGCATGTATGGCAGAGTGAAGAATGGAGTGCAGCTGTTGGCTATGTCTTGTGAATTCTGGACAGAAAAAAATATTGCTTGGAAATGATTGTGGATGGAGGTTATGCCTTGACATAGTTATAGATCACCAGATGATTGTTATTTAATGACAGTGGAATATGGGTGTAGAAAACATCAGTAGAAGTAAGATTTAAGGGTAGAAAACAGTATGAAAAAAGGCATATAAAACTACTTGGGAAAATATAGGAGTGAGCTGAGTTACTTGAATCTAAGAGAAATGTAAATGTGGAAATGTGATTGATTAGAACAAGACAGCAAGTACCTAAACTGATGTTGCAAAACATTTAATTGGAAGAATAGAGTGCATTGGAAGTACAGTAAAATATGTATAGAGTGTTACCCCTCAGGGGATACAACTGTTGTATCAATGGGAATTAGCACTCCCAGGGAGACAATGTTAGGGCCCAAGTTAAAGGATAGGTAGGCTTTCTTTTTGTTAAAAAAGAATAGGTTTTTGTTTTTTTACGGACTAACTTTTTTCGGTTCACTGCTGTCCTGTTTCTCAACACTTAATACCTTCTTCTTCAACTTTTATCTTGTTTTCATGAACTTCTTTCACATCTGGTGTGGGTCTGGTGATGCCGTCTCTGGCGCACAGACGGCTAGTTGCCCAACTTTGCGTTTTTTATAAACTCTTCAACAATAGAAGGCACTGGTTGTTCCAGATGCTTCCCCCACAGGCCGAGTTTGTTCGGGCTACCCGTGCTGCTGCTGCTGCTCATGGTTTTGAGCTGAGGGAAGTTAGATGTAGGACTTCGCAGTATAGGCGTTGCTTTGTCCCTTGTTCCGTTGCCAGCTGGAACTCCCTTCCCTCTGCCGTGTTTGATTCGGGTTCGTTGGGTGGTTTCAAGAGTGCTGTCAACTCCTGGTTGTTGCGTGGTTGATGTCTCTTTCTCCTTCTCCTGCTTTCTTCCTTTAGTTTTTTCTTTGTTCTTTGTTTTTGTTTCACTGTTCGTGGAGTTGATGCTGGCGGGGTTTCCTATGTGAAATCTATGGAACCACTATTTGTCCCGTTGGGGTTGCTTTGCTTGATTTAATAATAATAATAATTATAATAATAATAATAATAATCTTACTGTTTCTATGCCTTTTCTGCATAGGTTCCACATTCCCTTAACTCCATACTAAATGGTGCCTTCTTCCTTCCTCTCTTTGGATCTCATTTGTTGAGAATAGGGAAGCTTAAACTAACTAATAATCTAATCTAATCGAATCTTTACAGAGTTGTTACAGCAAGATCCAACATTTGAGACCAAAATGATGTTTTTACTACCCATTTCCAGGATGGAATATGAGCGCAGAGCAGCAGTAGTAGCTTCTTTCCGTGTTGGGAAGAAGCCTGCGGAAGTGATGGCCTGGTTTGGGTTTGAGAACACCATGGTAATAAACATTTGGGGGGAGTGGATGGCTTGTGAGGACAAGGATGGGTTTTCTGTTGGACGAAATGCCAAGAATGTTCATTCTTCGACTGTTAGGACCGACAAGTTCATCACTGACGTCAAGGCAACAGCCAACAATGAAGGAAGCCAGAGCTGTGCCATGATTGTCGATGACATAGGCTGTCACGAGCCGACCATATGCCGAACAATCAAGAAGAACGTTGGTTACTCCTCTCATCACAAGCTCATCAGGAGTGCCTCGAAGGTGTCGAGAAAGGTCAAGGCAGTGGATTTGCTGAACGAGCTCAAGCACAGGTCTACCGGGTTGCTTTGGTACTGGTTTTACTGTGTATTTAATTTTTGTTGTCAGTATCTATTTAGGTTTATTTGTGTCAAGTTTCAAATTTGGCTACAACATCCTGTAATTTACAAGCATTAAAAAAACAACTAAAAAAGTTGTCAAAAAACATAAAATATGTGAAATACTTGAATGACGTACAATTAAGAGGTTGAATAGTAAAGTTCAAATGATCAGCACGATCAACATTTATCAACTAAGAAATCAACTCCATGACAATCATTTTTCCTTTGCCAATGATTTCCTATTCATCCCCTTGTTTTCCCATTTCTCCTTAGTATGCAATTTTTTCATTTGCATCTTCATACACTCACCACAGGTAAAAATCCTATGATCCACTACTATGGACTTGGCAAATGTCTAGAAAGTGTGTGGTAAGCACAACGCAATAACATGGTTAGGAGAGAACCCTTTTGAGTATGGTAACCACCATCACTAATTGAATAAAAAAATACTTAGATTATGCCATGTCTGAAAAAATGAAAGTATGAACTTCATTTGATTGCTGATAGATATTCATTCTTTTAATTGACTGATTTTTGTTCTTAAATTTTTTTAATGAGGTGGTGTAAATTGAATCCTAATAATTGCATGGTTTTCACGGCTGTAGATCTAAAACTTGGGAACATTCTTGAGCTAAACACGTTCAAAATATCCTATCTATTGCGTAAGAGAATGTAAACCTTGTCAGTTCATAGAGTATGTTTTTATTGTTTCCTCATTGACTTGATTGGCTTTTGAAATTATTCGTGAAATATCAATTTATTGTTTTGATATGAATTCCTATGGGAGTAATAGGAAAAGTCTTTCATATAAAAATATTTTTTGAGTCTATACTAAGACATTACCTGCTCATTGTGTTCAGGGAAAAATTAAGATAGTAATTCTCAATAGCAACTTCATCTAAATAGCTGAAACATTGGTGCTCAATGAAAAATGTCTTACATTTCAAGTACATTTCTACTTCATGTTGAGATGTAATTTCTCAATAACTCAAGACCTCAATGCTGATGCTTAGTAGCACCGTGTGCAGTGAGTCTTCATCTTCAAGCATGGAGAGTGCAGAAGTTGTGGTGCACAAGCTGACAGATGCTGAAGTGAAGAGGCTGGGTTGCAGCCATGACTCCATCAATCAGGAAGCTACAGCAGAGGACATGGTGCATGGTGAGTCTTGTTTCTGGTCTGTTTGTGAAACAAAAGTTCTTTAGTTTAGTGAATATCCTCTGCAAGAAATGAAAATTTTCGTTTTTTTAGAAAACTTAGTCATCCATTAACTTGAAAGGCTATTTTAACACATTTTGCATGTTTCCACGGCTGGTTTTGATGGGCTGTTTGTAGCAAAACTAGGAAATCAACTTTACTGCTCGCGTACGTTTTCCTTCTTTCTAATAAATATGAAAAATGCAATCATACGATAACATTTCACCTTGTATGAAAAAATGTTATTTATTTAAAGAAAGATCAATAAACAAATGAAATCTCATTCAACCAACCCTTTGCTTGTTTTCAATCATTTCAATTTCTTGATTACATCATAGACCCATTACAAGCAGCGGAACTAAATATAGTTCGTCCCAAATGCAAATGAATGCGCCTGAAGCGAGAGCAAGTGGGCGAGGCTTGCGCCTCTCTTCACTGCTCACGCGCGCACTCAATGATAGTGCCAACACATCTTAACCCTTTAACGTCCACATTTTGTACTCATGTTACCTTTATCACAATCACCATCATTAAACTGGCACCAGCATCAGATCTTCTTCGATTTCAGGATGAGGAAGGAACTGCCACTCGACAGTGCAGTCCAAAAATCACTTCAGGGAACTAATTTTACGAGAAATACAATGTATTGAGGCTGTTTTTGAAGGAGGACCGTACAGCCCACTTGGGCGTTAAAGGGTTAAGGGTGGTAT
Organism: Morinoia aosen; assembly: GCA_030386875.1. Classification (NCBI taxonomy): domain Eukaryota; kingdom Metazoa; phylum Arthropoda; class Malacostraca; order Amphipoda; family Talitridae; genus Morinoia; species Morinoia aosen. The sequence continues at coordinate 40,736,750 of CM059580.1, forward strand.
ATGAAGTTCTGAACTGAAAGTTCAGTAGGCCACATTATTTTGGAGGGGAATAATTTTTTGTATTTTTATGGACTGTCTTTGGTCAGTTTACTGCTGTAATTTTTCAACAATTACTGCTTTAATATTCAACTTCTTTCATATTTCATAAACTGCTTTCAATATTGTTGCTTCTATGGGCAGGGTGATTCTTCATTCCCTCTCTTGGATAATAAATGTTGCCTTCCACCTTCCTTTCCTTGTTGTGGTTAAATAAGGTACTCCATCTCATGACTTAACACCTTGACTGCGGCAGGTGAAATTCAAGTTTAATATTCGATTGAAATTCAAAGCCAATTGTAGTAAGCAATGCTGAAGATACTAAACATTAACTGGATCATATTTTATTATTAAGTATTTTTGAAAATTGAGCTTATGACTACTGGTTGGTCAGCAACATAATGAGAACTCACTCAGTGACCAAATATGGCTCACGTTGCAGTCAAAGTGTTAATCTAATCACTACTAAGAACAATTTCATTTTAAATTTGTTTGTGTAATCAAGAAACTATTAAATGGCTGGTACGTTAAAAATATTCGATCAATTCTTATGTTTGGGCCAAAGACTGACTCACTGCTAAAATATTGCCCAAGCAAAAAAAAGTTTGAAATCCTTGTTTAGGGTGTAGAAATAAAGTCCAGTGGCTTTAGAGATGTCTCTCTTCAGTGCACCTTGGGACCAACTACTGTTTGGAGACCTATCAAATTTTTTTTGCTTCATTTTGGGCAGTATGCTGAGAGTAACTGCTCTCTTTGGGCAGACGTTCTCTGTTGCAACAATAAATACTCACCAAAAAATCAGCAACAGTTATTTGCAGGAATCTGTTGGGTGTTCAGACTTGTGCTTATGTTGCTTATATGCACATCGTATATCTCACTTCGTCTGAGATGAGGCCTGGATGCCCATCTCCTACTTTTTATGTGGCTTTGTTTTCGATTCATGAGTCTCATTTGTAGGGAATCTTGTAGCATCCATGTTGGTATGTATTTTCACTGATGTTGCAAGCTGTGTTAGCAAGACACTGCAGCTTTCAACTTTTGTGTAGGAATTTGAACCTAAGCGTTGCAGGTTCTGCGAGTTTTCACCTAGCAGAAATGAATAAAAGAACACCTTGAACTAATAATTAGATTGAAAGCAAGAGTTCTGCAGTGAAAATTTTTTGCTCATGATGGGGTATTTTTTCTTTGAAGTTCTATTACCTTTTCTTCTCGTCAATAGCAGCATTCAATGATGAAATGGTGAATAAATTCAATTTAAATAACTCTGGTTAGGAGTTCAGGTGTTACCTATTTATGATCTATTGGAGTTGTATCAATAATGGAAACATATATCTGAGCTCCCGGTAATTTTTCTGCATTCGATTTTTTGTAGTTAACATACCCACCCAATGGTGAAAATCCTTCAATAACAATGGTCAAGGATGAAGAGCCTGATGATGAGCTGGAGGTCATCACAGTGAAGGTGGAGCCAATTGGCTGGCGTCAGGAACCTCAGGTGCGTCACTTGGTTGCCTGCTCCTCTCTGGAATGCTTTAATTCAAATTCATTTTATCTTCATATTGTTGTCGTTCATATCTTGAAATTTTTCTTCTGCTCCAATGTATTTATATTTTCTTTTTATGTCCAGTTGTGTGTGTTTTATTGTTGCTACTACAATTTTTTGTTGCCCCATAAATGTTCACCATTAAAATTAATAAAATCCTTGAGTGAATTTGGTCTTAATTAATTTTATACCAACTGAGAAAGAATATAAAAAGTGGATGCCCCCGTATGATGTTTCCCCTTTCGGCTTTGTTCCCGACCTAAAATTTCAATTTATATTTTGAATAAGTTTTTAGCAATGTAGAGAGAAAAATTGAAGGAAAATAACATCTGAAAAGAAAATGTCCCACTACAGTAAATTTCGTCTGCTGTAGTGGCACTTTCAGTGTGTTTGGCTCCCAGTGGCTCCCTAACAGGCCTTATGTGTTTGAACCAATATTTTGCTACTGAATATTGATTCTCCTCTCTTTTTATTTACAAAATTTTTTTTTATCCGAATTCTTACCGGCAATTATTCTTGCATAAATGTCATGAAAGAATGTAGAGGTAAAAATAACCCACAATTTTTGACTGTTTAATGGGTTACAGTGAAGAAAAAATTAATTTTTTGTTTTTGTGATAAAGTTATTTGTTGGTGGGGGTACAAGTTTCTTGAGGTGTTGCTAGTTATTTCAACTGTGTTTCCATTTACGAAGCTCTAATGTTGTGTTGTTGTGTTGTCTGTCATATGAAATGGTCTTCTTTATTCTGGATTTCTGGTTCAGAAGAATTATTCCCCTTCAAACACTTATTGTTTGACATTTGACGATGTAGTTGTGAGATTATGAAAAGATCATGTACGAAATGATATTTTCTTTATTGAGTCCTCCTCAGGGAATAACATAACAGCACCTTGGGAATTAGCATTCTCAGGATAAAAATGAAAGACCCTAAGCTGAAGTTTTAGGCCCGTTTAGTTCATTTATTCTGCACTGTGTGCTTCACATTCTGGGCCTATTATTTTTGTTCTTAACTTCTATTCTGTTTCATCTAATGTCTTCAAATTTTACTGTCCCGATGTGCGGGAGCGTGGACACATCTTATTCATGGCTTCTTTTTCCTTCCTCTTTCCAGAATTCAGTTGTTGCGGTTGAGAATGCTTGAAATATCTTACAATCTAATTTTATGTATAGTGAAGCTGAAAGCATTCACTGATCATTTTATGTAAATGTTTTTTTGAGAAACTACAATTCATATACATTAGTCCTTAATTTCATTTTTTACTGGTGAATTGCTGCATTATGTTGCTGAATCTTGAGTGGAAAGAAAATCTTTGTCAAAAATGTAGTTGTGCGTGATTTGCGCTTGGGTAACTGAGGGACTACCCGTGATCTTCATGTGAGAATAATTGATCAGCATAGAGATTTTGTCCTCTGAAAGTACTGCACTCAACTACTTGAGAACATGCTGTCCTATGGCCTGTTACTTAATACTGTTTAACTAATGCTGTGGGGCAGAATATTTTTTAGAAGGTAAATTTTATCTCACATTTGTATATCAGCATTAAGTGCATCGAGTTGAAAAGGTAGGTTATAATTTTTAACAGCATCTTATGGTTATGGCCAGTCCGGGGATATAAACGTAGAAATTGTAAAGCATGAAGCGTTTTAGTTTCCAGTGGTCCACTCAAAGGGGAGGAGAAGGGAAGACTGATCCCTTAATTTATAAACAGCACTTTCTTCTTGTGCAATAGAATTTTGAGTTTTAGAATCTTGTTGTTCATTTTGAGATTAAACCTTAAAATCAATCAATTTACTCCATACTAGATGGTGCCTTCCTTTCTTTGTATCGCATTTGTTGCTGCGGGTAGAGGGACTAAAACTAACGACTAATCAATTCTGATCCTATCTCAATTTTGTTTGGTCTTGATAGCTTTGATTAGTTGCACCGCGTTCGCAAAATAAACTCCCCGGGTTACAAAAGCAGTGCATCAGGGTGTGGTAGTGATACTATGTTGTAGAGAAATAATATCCATCGCGATTAATTCGAATTTTCCCTGCTCGAAAGACCATGGATGATTTGGACCGAGACATTCACAACCTGCAGATGCTTCTACAAGCCAAGCTTCAAGAACGATCTCTGAAAAAGGTTTGTTTCTGGTTTTATAAGTTCACAATTTTTAAATCTAAAACAAAACATGCCATCATCGAAGTTTATCAAAAAGACTTTTTAGAACTTGAAGCCCCATGTTAATCACTGTTTACCATAGTTGGTGTACCAAAACTGTGAAGAATTGTGACGTTGTTACATGTGACGTATAAACTCTCGTATTAAGCATTGGAATATGTTATGTATACATTATTGAAAACTTGCTGACCTCGCAGATTGGTTATTCAAATTCGAAATTTTTAATAATTTGATTTCTCACGTATCTTTTACACATAAAAAGTAAAAATATAAGAGCTATCCATAAGCCACTTCTATATGAAATAAAATTAGTGTGCAATACATGCAGAAATAACTCTGGCAGTGACCACACTTTAACTATTTACAGCAGTCAGTATTATGCTCCTTGTATTAATTTTCGAAAGTCCTCTTATATGGTGAGTTTTGGGGAATATTTCATTGTCAACATTGTACAGCAAAATATTCAGTATTTAGAGGATAATATTTTTGTGGCATGAGTAATGAAGTTGTACTTCTCTGTTAGTTGAGTTCCCTAATTGTTGTCATGTTTCTATTTCGTTGATGATTTCATATGGAGGCCGGTCTGCCGTTTAGCTCTCTTGTATTCATTGTATTTCTTACTCTATGAAGAATTTAGTGTTTTTGAATATTTTCTAGAAGAAATGCTTACAAAAACTTTTCTATTACTTTGAGGACTGCATCAGTCCAGATGCTGAAGCGACTATTTTGAATCGCTAGAAATTTCAAATCGGCTAAATTGTGAGGATGTCTGTAAAGGAAGACAAATGGTTTAAAGCTGAAAATGAGAATTCTATTGAGTAATAATTGAACGTGAACAAAGAATAGTCAATTGTTTGTAATTTTCTTTTTCATCAGGATGTGCGAAACGAAGCTGTGCCGTGTTCGCAGAGCAGTACTTCTGGTAATGCGTTCATTCCACTTTATGTCTAAAACATACAATTTTCATATAATTCATGTTGCCAATACAGGTTTAGATGAATATTTGTAATTACAGAAGTAGTGTTGAACTAGATTATTCGTTCAAAAATCGGATGATTGACCCGTTTATGTGCTTGCAAGCGTGCAATTTTTTCCAGGCAAGAATCATGAGAGATCACCCATCATTCACCTTGACAGCAATTCTTCAGTACGCACGCCGAGCCACGAGATGATCGTGAGTGCGATATTGGGCGTGAATAACAATTGTCTTGCGAGACTGTAGTAGGCATGAAAATTCAAACTCTAGTCGCCTATAATTAATGTATCAGTTGTTCTGTTGGATCGCATGATAATGCTAGCATTACAAATCAGGAGACAATGGTTCAGAACTAGCGTTAGTTACTCAGAAGTTGATTTCTCAAAAGGCACTATTATTTTATGGAAGTCAGTGCTTTAATTTTCACTTTCACTATATTTTCCAATACCCCTGAAAATAACATAAACCTCACTTTTCCAGACAACACACACGGAAAGCAATGGACAAAAAACTGGGACCGAATCCAACTCATTTGAAGCGTGTACAATAGCTGCGCCCTCTACTGAAGCAACTGTTGAGCTGCCTTCTGCTACCTCTCATAATTTCAGGGTAGGAATTAAAATTAATACATGGATGTAGAGATTCGCAGATTATGCGAATAGCTGAACTCATATTAGTTATTTGAACGAGTGAGCCGGATTTAATTTGTTGGGGTATTGGGAGACAATGGTGTGTTGTGATGCGATTGTACAAGTTGACACTTTGCAGACGCCGGGTGTATTGATCTAACGGTTCCTGTTTGATATGGGTAAGCCAAAATAATTTTTTGACCCTACCTGATGAAGGAAATTTAATGAGCTTAATCTAAGCTGATGCTTTCTACGTTGCAAGCCGCCCAGGGGGATACAACTATTGTATCTATGGGAATAAACAGTCCCAGGGGAAAATGTAAGGGCCCCAGCTGAGAATTAGGTAGGCCTTCTTTTCATTGAAATAAAATGATTTTGTTATGATAAGGAGCATCTTGTTTTTGGTTCACTGCTGTCCTGTTTTCCAGCACCTATTACTTTCTTCTACAACTCGATTTTGTTTCATAATCTTTTTTCTCAACTTACTGTTTCTATGCCCTTGCTGCGTAGATTCCGCGTGCCATTAACTCCATACTAAATGGTGCCTTTCCCCTTCCTCAATTTGGTTCGCATTTGTTGCTGCGGATAGGGGAGGCTTACACCAACTAATAATCCAATAATAATCTACGTTTCAAGCGCTCTTCTGCACTCTTGAGAATTAACAATGAGTGCCTGTGAAAGTAATCGGGAAACGGATTATTAATCTAGACCACAACATATAGTTCGGCAAGTTGACGTTTCATTTTAGAGCATTTATTCTTCTACCTAAATATCTGTACAAATTTTGAGGTTAGCTTTCTTCTTTTGTTCATGAGTAATTTCGCCTGAACAGTTTGATAAATAACATCAGTGTTCTAATTAAAAATGTAATTACTCCTTTTTCAGTTTGTTATATCGCTTATGACATGTTGTTCAGCTCAAACTCTTTTAATTTACGTGCCCTGTCTTGAAATTTGTTCGTTTATCAAGGGCTGCATTTATATCTCATTCGGACTCGGCTGAACGTTTGATCTATTCAACGACGTTTTGAGGTGGCTTTCGTCTGTCTGATTAGGTTAGACTAGGTTATAAGTTAATTTGTGCTCTCACAGGACTTCGGGACAAACCGAATATGTACTCATTATATTTGCGTGACTACGTACTCTACCTGCAATCGGGAGCTATTTTTTTCATGAAGTTGAATGTTTACTGTCTGGAAGGTGAAGTCTCTGTAATTTCCATAGTTCTTCCCTCTCACCTCCACAATATGGTCTGCTTTAGTTAAAAAAAGGACAAAATGATTTGCCTACCTGCTTTATTTTATACTGATAAGAAATAGTCCGAATCGATTGCTTATAATCTTTATATATCATGCCAGAGAGTGACGTGCCCAGTGTGCTACAAATCTGTGACAGCGATCTCGAGGCACATGAGGACCAAACAGCCAGGGCACGGGTGGCCTCGAGAAAAGGCCAGGTATGCTGCTAGCATCCTGGGACTACGAAAAACGAAGAAAAGAAAAGAAAACGCGTATGTCAGAAAAATGAAAAAATGTCCGGTTAAGAACTGCTTCGCCTTAGTTGCGCGACTGGGCTTGCACATGAAATTGTGCCACCCAATTTTACTGCGGACCAAAGCCTTGAAAAAAACGGCGACGGTCATTGATCACTTCAAAGCGTGGGTAATGACGCCCGACGGCGGCTGCCTTGCTCCTAGAACATCCGCGCGCCAAGGGGAGCAGATTCGTCGCTTGGCAACTATGTTGAAAGTTGCCTCGTACGTCGATGTGTTTGACGACGAAATAAAGTTGATCGAGCGGCTAACCAAGATGAACACAAGCAAAAACTGGAGCTGCAAAACAATAAAATCTTATTTATTTTCATTAAAGTCCTTTGGGAAATTTTTACGCAGTGAGACATTCGCCGAATACTACAAAAAGCATTCCAAAGATTTCTCCCAAAATTTGAAATCAATTCAGTCAAATTGCTCAGACGTCAGTGAATCCATCTCTAGATGGGCTAAAGAATTCACTTAGAAAGGCAAGGTGGGCGAAGCGGGACCAAGCGGAAGCACCGCAACCTCATCACTGCCGAACTAACACGCTCTTTTATTTGCGGTAAACTATACGAGAAAGTGAGAAAACTGAAGAAACTTTTGCTTGACAATCAGATCAGTTCTGAGGGTCTCACGAGCTACCATTATGAATTAGTCCGAGATTATCTAATTCTAGACATTTTTCTGTCCAACGCTCATCATAATGATGTAGTAGCCGAGCTGACTGTTGACGGGTACAAAAACTCACGACTGCGTGGAGGAAAAACTACCATTGATGTTGAGAAGGAAAAGGCTTCAGGCAACTGTTAGTAACTTTTTTTAGTCCTAGGTACAAGACTGGCATATTTGATCGTTTTCTTTGAAAAAATACGTCCCTTGATTGTATTAGATAATCCAGTGCACGTCTTTGTGACGAGGAATGGAACAGGATTGACTACAGGGCAAGTGGACTCCGCTGTCAGGGAAAATCGACTAAAACCCGCGTCTTTTTACAAGCTTCTTATGACTGTTCTGCTACCACAACTTTAATGGCGCGTTTCAGACAGAACTGCAGCGCTGCTCTACATGCGTTTCAATTTAGAAGAGAAGGCAATGGTTTGGCATGGGACCACATCATCAGTCAATGGCCTTCCAGAAAACTGTGACTTCTCTCATCGAGAAGATGATGGCAGTGAGTACGATAACGACCCTAAATTTACCATTAGTTCAGAAGCTTCTGATGTAGAGCAGCAATCGACGGGTAACGATGAACCTTCAAATTTGCAGAATTCATTGGACGATAATTCTCGAGAACCAACTGTTGCGGAGTCGCCTACTACAGCACCTGAACTTTTAAAGCAACCATTTGTCGATGTCAACCAGCAGCACCACATGTTCGTAGAATCTAATGTAAAACGGCTACAATCTCTTGATATCTTTACTGATGGTAGTGACAGGGAAGATTTGTAAACTGGTGTCAAAAAATTCAAAGTTTTTTTCAGTTGAAGACGACCAAGAAACCAAAACCCTTTTATGAGATTTGACTTCACGTGGAGAATCGGTTACAAAGGCAATAGTTCAGGGAGGGTTCGGAAATAAACAGCCATTTTTGAAACGAAAATATACTCCGACTCAAATTTTAGATAAAGTTTGTTACCTGAAGAAAAGCTTTGAAAAATAGTTTAGTGGTTCAAAATTTATTTCAACATGTGTGTTTGCTACTGTATTCTATTTCAGTTCAGTTGTTAGGATTGGAATCCTAATTTTTATTGAATATTGTATTGAACTCTTGGACTAAGTTCAGTGGTGATCAAGCTTATGGTATTTGTTGTGAGGCTCTATTTTGAGATGTGATTTCCACCGCTGCAGATCAGTAGTTATTACATCGCTGCCACAACTTGTGATGCTCTATTTTGAGATGTGATTTCCACCGCTGCAGATCAGTAGTTATGACGTTGCTGCCACAACTTGTGATGCTCTATTTTGAGATGTGATTTCCACCGCTGCAGATCAGTAGTTATGACATCGCTGCCACAAGTTGTGATGCTCTATTTTGAGATGTGATTTCCACCGCTGCAGATCAGTAGTTATGACGTCGCTACCACAACTTGTGATGCTCTATTTTGAGATGTGATTTCCACCGCTGCAGATCAGTAGTTATGACGTCGCTGCCACAACTTGTAATGCTCTAATTTGAGATGTAATTTCCATTGCATCGATGTTATCAGGTTTTCCTCTTCTGAGGACTCCACATTCGCTGTTATATTTTAGCCGTCGTGGCATTTGGTTATGTCACATTATTAAATTTTGCTAAATGAAATAGATGTGATTTTCCAGTGTCCTCGTCATATTAATAGATTTATAGCTACGCTGCCACCAACTCCCTGAGGAGTAAACAATCGAATAATTATTATGATATCAATAAGCGAATGGAAACGAGCCTTCATGCCTGTCTCTCACTCTTCAAAACGTAGGTATTAATTCGTTTGAAATCATGACGGGAATTTACTTATAAAGAATTAATCCAACTCATATGACAATTAGGTATTAGCGAGAGTTATTTCCGACTCATGTGAATATTGATACGAAACATTGCTAGCTGTGCTAAATCCATATGAAGACCTGTGGGAAATTGATGATTCGGTTAGGTTGAGCTGAAAAAGCAAAAGGAACTCAACTCTTGATGTGGAAGCAGCACGCTGTCAGTTTTGGGGAGCGCTTTGGATGCCAATGTTCGTGGTTAACCGGCTCTTTAGCACAGAAATGATATGAAGAGGAACATGGCGACTTACTACTATATGATTCGTATGGTTTACGAATTTCGATACAGTGAGTTTGGTTATAGTTTTCAACGCCGACACCACAAGAGGGTGTGGCTCAAGAGTAGAAACGACACAATTGGAGGGCAAATATGCTGAGTGTCCTAACACACAAAATTTTAGGACACTCAAGTTAGAGGCGTGGTGTTCATTGCAGAGTTGCCAAACTGGCTTTTCCTAGCTAAGAGACTAACTAAGAAGTGAACTAGGCCGCTCTTTTTTTATCTTCGCCGCCATGAGGCGAAATAATCACTTAGGTAATTCTGCCAGTTTTGACGTCTGATTTGAGGGTTAAGACACTCCGCATATTTGCCCTCCAATTATATCTTTGATGGCGTCTCGCGTCTGACTCAGTAAACGTGGTAAAGGGTATAATAGACTGCGCCCAAATGGGCGAGGGCTGAAACGCACTTCTGGCTTAGATGAAGTGATTGAGTAAAAATGCAACCTATCTATTTAAAAACTTGAAAATTTTACCATTCGGTTGAGGTATGCGCCTGAAAACAACAGTTAACATAAATATTACACCTACTGTAAGTCAAGGCAAAACGTACTCCGCTAATCAGAATATTTTCAGCTGAAATGAACAATTAATTAAAAAGTATCCGAGAATGCGATGATGCTTTCAATAGACATCAACGAGAGAAACAACTCTGGAACTCAGAAAAGACCGTAATTCAAAGATGTGAAGTTTAGAATGTTTCAGGCAGGCATTGCGCTCAACTTTCAATATGTTGGCAATTCAAATGTTCGTGGTATTGTGCCATTTTATTCCTGATGTTTAACTAATACCAACCGATTCAGCGGATAATTTCTTTTCTTTTCAGGATAAGCCCCACCACAAATTATGCACAAATCGACTTTAAATTACTCTCAAACGAAAGACTTAAACATTCTTTCATTGATGGAATGAATGTTTTAACCTTTCGTTTTGAGAGTAATTTTAAGTCGATAGGTGCATTATTTCGAAAGGGACAAGTAGATGGATGAACTTACGTGTTGCATTAGTGGTGAGGCTTATGTGGAAAAGATCCATAACTTCTCTGTTTTTGGCAGTATAGGTGATGAACGCACAATGTGGCTGTGTTGAATAATCAAAAATTGTTGATGTCTTTGGGTTTCAGCGTGGGTAAGGCGCCCGGCGATAAATGGGTGGGTAGCCAAACCGCCTACGGGGTTTGGCTGCCCGATGAGTTCGGATGATGCGTGGTGAGATGGATGGTCATACTAAGATCAGACGGAATTGGGACTGTTGTGATATTGGGATAATATGACAATTATAACAGAATTCCTGGTGGCTGTTGCCATGTTCAGTAATGACGGTTTTGATGGTAACAGCTGTAACGATTACATAGTTGTCTTTGCTGTGGTGATGTGAGGGTTGGTGTTGAAGTTGTCAGACTTTTGGTGCGGTGTGGTCTTGGTTGCTAAGTCATTAACGGGTCTATGCTTGTTTCCACTTGTGCAACTTATGTTTGCAACATTGAAGTGCTGTAACCTAGTCAACAGTCAGTGTAACAATCCTCCGCTTATATGCACAACCTCGTAAATGAAACCTCCCCGAAATAAGTGTCAAAACCAGTCCCTGGATCACGACGCGTACAGTGTAACAGTAATATGCTTATATCTTGGAAAACTCGCATTGTTGTGTTGTGACCGACAAATTCGCTAAAGCGACAGCTAAATAGTCTATGACCGAAGCTGGCGTTAAATGAGTTTATGATTATTATTATACTCGTGATTTCTTGCGCTCATCTGACATCGAATTATTACTCATTGTCATTGGTTGCGAGTGCTCAGAAGTGGGCGGGCTGTATATCGTTCGAAAGGGTGCATGGATGACGGCTCGGGAAATGAGTTTTTCCATTAATCCATGCCCTAATTATTTAGTAATGATGGATTATCATCGAAAACCAACTCCAAACCCAACAATGCGTGAACATCCTTCATTCCTGACTCAATCCATATAAAATTTTGAGGATCTAGATAATAATGCAAGTACTTAATGACTAAAATAACAAAATTAATTATTATCAAGTTTTTCTTATAATACTAATTTCTATTATTTGGAAAAAGTCCCATCTATGTCATTTAGATGTACCCGATCTGATTCCCGAAATAGATTCACGTTTTATCATGAACGACGTGCTTCTGAAAATGTTGAATTTTTTGTTTTAGGAACGGAATTATGCTCTGAAAATTTGTCCATAGCTGCGTGAGACCATAATCGGATAACTTGTATTGTTTATTGGGCTTAGGGTCATCTTAATTTTTGTTAATGGTCGTAAATCTGGAAAAACTCGCCGGCCTTCTGCCCTTCCCTGACAAATGTTCCCTAGGGTAGATTTTTTTCACAGAATTTTCTTGACGGGACCCCCTAAAAAAGTGAGGTTGATAGAAAAAATGATACTGGTAAAGTTTCAGACCATTTGAACATCGTTAACACGTGAACCAACGGCCTCAAAGTTCTGAAAAATAGCGAAAAATGTCATTTTTCAGAACTTTGAGGCCGTTGGGGCACGTGTTAACGATGTTCAAATGGTCTGAAACTTTACCAGTTTCATTTTTTCTATCGACATCACCTTTTTAGGGGGTCCCGTCAAGAAAATTCTGTGGAAAAAAAATCTACCCTATGAGTACTGGCCACCCTACCGGTACCCATTTCAGACACCTGGGTAGAGTGGGGTATTGTGCGTTGAATTGCTCCCCTATGCCCAACGGAGAAAATCTCCACCAAGCGCCGGAATTCGAACCCTCAATGCCTTCACGGAAGGGCATGTCTAAACCCCACGACTATGACGAGTATAATTTTTGCATCAGGTTTAGGGTGAATGAAACGATTTTTAACCATTCAATCTATGTTCATGTGTGCAATCTTTTATTTTATTTTATTTTTGTAGGCTGTGCCAAGCTGTTCGTCTCAGCCTGGCAGCTTGTATCAGCCAGCTGTCCTTAGCCAGCTCGCCTCGGCCATCGTGTCTCAGCTCGCCTCGACCAGCACGTCCCAGCCTGGCTGCTTGTCCCAGCCTGGCTACTCATCTCAGCCAGCTCGTCTCAGGTCGTCTCGGTATTGGCAGTGCCCAATCTGCCCGAAATCCGTCGCTGCCCTTCCGAGGCATATGCGCTCTATTCATAACATGAGCAAAGAGGAGGCGAGATACATCTTGAAGACCCTTAATCTTGAATCACGGCAAATAAAAGAAAGAAAGAAAAACTGCCCAATCGAAGGCTGCTATGCAATGATAACGCGGGTGAAGCAGCACCTCAGAAGAGCTCATAAAATGAATTTTCCATGTGAAGAAGTTACGGATGCACCTGCAGTTCCATCATCGCCACCTCTGTTAGAGGAAGAAGTGTCCAGCAATGCTGTCGATATCGTGACTCAAAACGTAGAAGTTCAAGCCAAAAATATGGAAGAAATTTCTCCTCCAGAGACCACAGAATTTACGGAAGTCCTCCGAAATTGCCTGAAGAGTTTTGAAAAGTGGTTATTGGGGCCTGATGGAGGTCGTCGGCATCCTCTCAGCGCAGCCAAGCATACGAAACAAGTAGAATACATTGCATCCCGAAGAAATGCAAACAGTATGTTAGATTTTCTAGACTCACAACCGATGTGGAAGCTTGTGGATGAGCACATCGAAGGATTGGTGTGGAAGGCTTCCACCGGTCGCCTCTACATTGCTTCTCTCTCTGAATTTTTAAAGTATCTGTTAAAGGTGCCCTCAGCATTCCCGTGCACTTCTTCAGAAAGGGAACAAATGATTCTTCTGAAGGAAACCTTGCCTAACTGGCGTAAGTCCTACAGAAAACTGGATAACCTACAAAAAACAAGGAAGTGGGAACAACAAAGGGCCTTGCTTCACAACAATGATTCTGTCCAAAAGTACCTCACTTCTGACGATTACACAACAGCTTCCAAAATGATGGTGATGATCCAATCTGCGAAACATCCAATATGCCCACAGCGTCAAGATTATGCCAAAATTGTTGGGACAATCTTGACAACCATCAGCATGTCTATTGCCAAACGCAGTGGCGTTTTGGCCGAAATGACCCTTGATGAATACAAGAAAAAAATCGAAAACAAAAATGGCACAGTAATAGTTTCAGTTCAGCACCGCAAAACCGAGGGCACGTGGGGATCTTCATGTTGTCCATTGACGAAATTCCAGTGCCAATGGATTGATCTCTACCTTGAAAAAGTCCGAGTTGTCGCCAATGAACATTCTCAATCCCCCTATCTGTTCATAAAATTCAATGGCCAAAAATACACTAGTTCTGACATTTCCGCCGCACTGGCAAAATCATGGAAATTGGCTGGACTCGGCCACACCTCTGCAACGCTATTCCGAAAAAGTGCAGTCACCGCCATGTATCAAAACGCCCCTGATAAAAAAGCAAGCATGGCAGTTTTAATGGACCATTACGAGTCCACTGGTTCTAAACATTACAGATTAATGGATAAACAGAAGTAAGCCATGGATGCTGCCGAGTTTAATGAAGAGGCTATGTTTGGTCAGTGCAGATCATCTGTTCTCGCATTGGATTCTGTGCCAAATGGAACACCTAAGACTCCTAATGAATCTCATGAATCTTTTGCTCCTTCTTTGGAGTCTGAAGATTCGGAGCCTCAAAATACGGAGCCTCGATGTTCCGAGCCTCGACATCCAGAGCTTCGATATCCAGAGCCTCAACGTACGCAAGACGCTATCGCTCCGGAACCTGAGGCCGACTCATCGCCGAAAACAACAGATTTCTGGACCCGACTTAAAACGCATGAGGATTATCTTCAGAGACATGATCGAACTCGATCAGTCGATTACCGAACGAACAATACGGGATACTCCTGATTCAAAAAATTTCTTGACCAAGTATGGCAATGTATCAATAATGAGGAGGTTAAGGTATGAAAGATTATTGTATAGAAAGTTTAATTAAGCCGAAACCTTGCTAAAAATCTTGATAATTCGCCATCTAAAACTGCTCGTGATTTATTATAAGTGTAGTCTCTGCATCGAAATTGAGTTAACTTAACCCGAGATATTCTGCGAAGGAACTTATTACTACTGATAACCTTACTATTTCATTTCATGTATTTTTTGAATTGTTTTCGATAAAGAATATATTTTGTTTGATATCTTCCAAATTTCTAGCTAATTTTGAAATTATGTTAATTTTGCCCTACACACTCGTCAATTTGCAATGTAAATTTATAGTTATGTTACACTTACTTTCCATTTGTAGGTTTTACCTTGGAATTCTTGATCCCGTGGATAGTTTTCCAAGTAGGATTTTTTCTACATTAGCAGTCATTTCTCGCGACATTTAAACAGTTTTAACGGCGCTACAGGTTCGAGAATAAGAGCATACAACAACGATAGTGCAATGATGTTTTTCGCTTATGCTTGCTGTTTGTAAAGGACCGTACTCCTCATGGATTTTTTTTTCAATTACGTATTGTTAGAGTTAAAAATCCTGTACAAATGTTTTCCAGAAACCACAAAACCAATGTACAGGTACTATTTCTAAGTTTAAAATTGTATTTCGTCTCTTCTAAACCTGAACACTTTATTTCTGTGGGTAATTTTGCTCATATAACAGGGATTGAAGTTGATTTTTTGCTTTAATACATTTAAAAATACATTCCATGCTCAAACAATAGAAATGCCTTGCACAGCACTGCTGCTTGAAAATATTTTCATAAGTATTTGAATAGGCATTGAAGAAATCTTGGAATAACACTATGCTTACTGTTAATGTTTGCACATTACCATTGAGCGTTGTATTATTCTAAAATTTTTTCAATGCCTATTCAAGAAGTAATCTCTTATTGTTCATATATATAAGTTCAGTATTTGAATAGGCATTGAAGAAATCTTGGAATAACACTATGCTTACTGTTAATGTTTGCACATTACCATTGAGCGTTGTGTTATTCTAAGATTTTTTCAATGCCTATTCAAGAAGTAATCTCTTATTGTTCATATATATAAGTTCAGTATTTGAATAGGCATTGAAGAAATCTTGGAATAACACTATGCTTACTGTTAATGTTTGCACATTACCATTGAGCGTTGTGTTATTCTAAGATTTTTTCAATGCCTATTCAAGAAGTAATCTCTTATTGTTCATATTTATAAGTTCAGTATTTGAATAGGCATTGAAGAAATCTCGGAATAACACTATGCTTACTGTTAATGTTTGCACATTACCATTGAGCGTTGTATTATTCTAGGATTTATTCAATGACTTTTCAAGTATTGAACTATTATCTCTTACTGTTTTGGCATAGGAAAAATTTTTCCAACCTCTAATTTATATCAGTATCCTTTTGCTGCTGTTAAGCTTGCAGTACAATTGCAATAACAATTTCGGATCAATTTTTGTTTCACAAAAATTCGAACTGTCCATTTGAATGTGAAGAACTTGCTAACTGATCAGCCAATTTGAATTTTCTTTTCTGTAAATTGCTGAAAAATGCGCTTTAACGAGAACATAGTCACCAAAAGTCCAATGCCTTAGCCACATCAACTTGACCGTGTGGGAAATTTTCTGAATCCCTCGCACAATCATTGAACGAGAAGGAACACAAAAGAATTTATTTTCATTCGCTATCATATATATTTGAAAATTTTACTGCATTCTGAAGTAAGAATAAAAACTACTTAATACCTATCGTTTCTCACGAAGTATAAGGAACTTTAGTTTCCATAGACAAAAAAGGCAATGCAGAAAAGAAGGTAAAAACTCACTAACAGCGATACGAGCTGGTACAGGACAGACAAAGTACTACTGGACTGGACGATTCATTACTACGCCACCAGCCACACACCACTCCAACCACACACCAAACACACACCACTCGAACCACACACCAACCACACACCACACCAGCCACACACCACACCAACCACAGAGCACACCAACCACACACCACACCTGCCACACACCACACCAACCACACACCACACCAACCACACACCACACCAACCACACACCACACTAACCACACGCCACACCAGCCACACACCACACCAACCACACACCACACCAACCACACACCACACCAACCATGCACACACAACACCAGCCACATACCACACCAGCCACACGATGCTCGTGATACGGTACATCTATGGGTGTTTTGAAAAATTCTTATAACCTTTTTTAAATTTGTATTAAAAAATGGACGCAGTTAATGCTTGGTGTTCATAAAATTGCAAAACACTTTTGACTCATAATTTGAATTGAATATTGAACTTTACTTTAACTCATAGCAGTCAACGTGTTAGACATTTAATTTAATCATAGATCTTTCTTCTTCGAAGTTTAAAAGTTTTCATGACAGCAATGGAAAATCAAACGAAAAAAACCTAAACTGATATGTGGTTCATTTATTAGAAATAAAAACATAATTACATGGCTGGACATATTTCTGAAACCTCCAAGGACCGTGTTTACACAGGCTTTAATTCATCACAATCGGACGCGCTCTCGAAGCTGAAGTGGGCGTTCTTAGCCCCCTTTTATCGTATTATTTAAAAAGATGGCCGCCAAAAGCAACCGTTCCACCAATTAAAGATTATAGCTTCATAAGGGGGCAATGAGAGATGACCAGTGATTGGAAGGGGGCAATCGGTGACAACCAATCACGTTTCTCAATTACTGAGCGCTAATTTGTGGCTGAGCGAAAACTTGTGAGACGCCTCGTCACGGGGGCGCATTTCTGCGTCGCGCGGGCGGCCTCGCGTGCCAGAAGCGCACGGCCGGCGTCGACCAGGAGCATCACGGCTGCGGAGCGCAAGAAATCACGCAAGTTACGTCGCCGGAGCGCAGCCCCGCCCCAAACCATGATTAATATTATTATTATTATTATTTAGCCTTGCAGAAGCCTCTTTCCGTATTTCACCATAGTTCTTTTATTGTTCAGAGAGAGGGATTATTTGTTCACCAAACTGCTTCGTATTTCACCTTTCAAAAACAGTTTTGAGAAATTAGGTTCGTTTAATTACGAGGTAGCACGGACACGAGTTAGTTGAGTTACCCTACAGTAGTAAATCGTGCGCTGGTTGGCAGCTACGCGAGAGCTGAGACTGCAACTCATTCCTTGGCGGTTAGATGAAATGTACGTTGACGTTTTTCCGATGCTAAAATGAAGATCATATCGCTTTTGATCACGGATATTAGGGAAATCGAGTCTTATGAATCACTTGCAAAAATTTACATGAATTGGTTCATGTTGCAATATTTTTTGATGTGATTTGTGTAATATCATAGTTATGCACCTTCAATCCTGACTGACGCAACGATGGGTCTTTATATATTACTTACTTTATTTTTTTCAATATTTTGTTCATTGGAAAGTTTTTTGATGGCAGAACAACTAGAATCATTGACTTCTTATGTAAACTGATGAGAAAATTATTGGAACTTTTGGTTTACATAATAAGCTTTCGAATGTGTCTACCAATCATTGTCGATGAAGATGCCCGTTAGAGATTTGTTAAATCAGATAAAACTTAAAGCCGATACCTGGCTTAGGAATTGAAAACAGTGTCAACACCTCGAAGTGATGGCTATTATCGATTGAGAGGTCAGCAATGTAGAAATTGTTCAACGATATGGCAACATTGTACCAATAATATGAAAAAATTGTCTTAATGATAATTCTCAACCTTACACTTACACGTGCAATATATAACGATATTATTCATGAATAATTTTCCTAAATAGAACACCAATAATTAATTATTCAATACGTCATTCATGTATAGCAACACTGCTTCACAATAACAGCAAAAAATTGTTTTAAATTCACAGAGAATTATTCTTTAACGTACAACGGATGAATAAAACACAGCAGTGCAAGCCACATTAGGCAACATTAAATCTACGTTGTACGCGAACACGAAGAAAATAAGAACTCGTTTAAATTTCGTCACGATTTTGTGGTGCATGCGACCCAGAACTCACTCCCCTCTGGCAACAACACGTCCGGGGTAACTCCGCAGCGCACGAAATTGTACGGCAGGTTTGGCTTCGTTATTGGACGTACATCGTTTACAAAATTTCGCTTACTAATAAACTCTGGGCTTAAATTCAGCGTGTTCTTTTTAGGTTGTCTTTTTGCATCATAATTCAGAAACTGAGGGACTTTATGCCTCCTTCTTCATTATTGACTGCTTTGGGGGACATTATTAAAAATAAAGCTGCGTATTGTTGAAATGTTAAAGAAAATTTCAGGTGGTAAGGAAACTGTAATTCGAGTTAAAGGCAGTCCAATCACTTACGAATGAATTTTTGAACCACGCGACTTTAATTAGATAGTTGGGTACATCAGCTGAATTAAATCGCAAAGGTAAGGCAGGTAAGCAATAGAATAAATTTGGTTAGGGTGCGCTAATTTATGTCTTAACATTAGATGCACTCAATTTCACTCAAAATTATAGATAATAATTTCACTCTCAAAATTGTGAATTTATATTACTGCAGAATTGCACTTTGTGATGGGACGTTGTGACCGCTGCTGATGCATAACAAGGAACTGATTTATAAATGCGTTACCGTGAAATCTATCATGAAATCATGTAACAATTGACGGACATGATTATGAAAAAATTATAAAATACGGCACAAAACTTTATTTTAAATGATATCATCGCAGAATAACGAAATAAAATACAAAATTTATTAATATTGTAAGTATTCAGAAAATTTCGTATTTCATTTAGTAAATAAGAGGCGCACTCGGCGGCACAAGGAATGAACAATCTTAAATGCTGTAACGTGGTTACATAATTTTAGAACTGCGAAAGCGGTTAGATGAGCTTATTAACGAAACGTACGTGATCGAGTTCTCTACGTTACTTCAACGCACTTGATAAGAGTTGTTAGCACGATTCTAGAGCACAATCAGCTCGTTGATTGATCAAGAATGACGAACTGAAATGGCATACAGAATAAGAACGTAGTACGCGCCTTAATACGCTGAGTAAGTCTCTTGGACTCGGGAGAACGTTCATAACGTGGGAGCTAATAAGAGACGCATGCCACCAATTATTCAGGAACAATAGAATTCAAGAAGCGAGGTCGCATTACTTCTCTCCTGAAGACACTTGGAAATGGTCTCACATGAGTAAGACGTTTCCCATTCACAAGCCCAGCTCGTTCACTTCACGAACACCGTTCCATATATCTAACAAATGCTACTGACTTTACTATGATGAGTACCGTATCGCAAAAATGAATCTCTTGCTGTTCAGGGAATATTAAATCTATCGTTAACCGCTGTGCTCGCGGTGGCACAGCGGTTAAGGGATCGGACTTGTATGTTGGAGTCGCGGGTTCATATCCCGGCGCTGGCGCTGCGATTTTCCCCGTTGGGTATAAGGGAAAGCTCAAGCACAATACCTCACTCGACCCAGGTGTCGGAAATGGGTACCGGCTTTACGGGGGAACCGTCATGGTGTCCTATATATAGTGTTAGTTATAAGACATTTGAAAAACCAATGCTTAAGATCATTTGTATCAGTCTTGATTGGAAATAAAGCATCCCAAAGATGCCGATGTTTGCTTTTTTTGCTTTACTTATCGATACGTTCTTTTGGTATCCAAGTTACCACATCCATTCAAGTTAATGAATGCAGTAAATTTAATTTTACTCACCACAAGCGTTGAAGAGTCAAGGAAATTAGGCTTTAGTGAACTGAAGTTCGGCGCTACGTTGGGCAGACAGGACCATCTCATGTGCGTTGCTGTGGAACAAATTAACTTCTGCGTACAAGCTTTCAGTCACAGGAAGAGTTGATGCCAAATACGGTTCGTCATTTTGGGCTATTTAAAATATATAATTTTAGAAATAACTGCTGAAATAGAATTGAAACGTTCTTCATGGTTATTCGTCTTTACTTTAATGTCCATTATAGTGATTGTATGTGTTTATTAAAACAGTCCATTTTGTATTAAAAATCGGGATTTTCATGTCATGTACACTGGGATACACATGTGTTAACACTTGATAACTACACAACAAATTTAAAGTTAACACTACGCATTTTGACTGAACTATCAGCCAAAATGTCGACTTCTTACCGCTTTTAATGTTGTGGTTTGTCTCCTATTTTCAGTGACAGAGCAGTGCGCGTGCATACTTGGATTGTAAAGTCTGGTGTCATAAGCTGCTCTCCAAATCTATACTATAATAAGAGCGGCGTCCGTCCGTCCGTCGGTCGGTCTGTCCGAAGCCAGCCTGCAGTGTGTGATGAGCGTATCTATGATACAAGCTCCAGTCCTATATATTTTGACGGGCCGTGTTCACGCGGCCTCATCAACTCTCGAGAGATTGTATTTTTTAATTTCTTACGGTCTCTCTTTCATTTTGCCCTCTTTTTTATTTCAAATAAAGGGGGGGTGGACTAGTTGTGATAATTTCTCATCGTATTTGCTAACGAATAGTCCAATCCAATCATTGAAACGATGCCAGTAACTTCTGCCTCCCTACTCCTATACTATGGTTAAGATTGTGCTACAACAGCTTATTCTCAAACATTTAAATAAAACAATCATTTTTCCTCTGTACAAAGTATCGTAGCTTGTGTTTCTTTTGAATCAAAATATACCGTCGCCAGTGTGATGTTCTCATTTTTTCAATTTCATGTCATGAGTTGCGTGATTTTTTCCCATGTTCCTCAACGTTGGAGGCAATCAACAGGACAGCTTATGACACACCGCAGACTTATGTCTTTGTTTACGTACGAAAAGTTAGTTAAAAATCAATAATTCTCTCACATAATTTACTCCTTTCATGCAAAATATTTCGTGGCTCATTAAGTATGAGACGCAATAATTTTCCACATTGCTATCTTCAGGCTCAAAACAGTGGCTCGTAACTGCAAACTGATGTTTGACATTGAACCTTTTGATGCACTCTAATCTTCTTTGAATTAAGGTTCTCCCCTGAAATCTGTTCCCAGTTTAATTTCCTGGTCTCGTAATTTTGTTTCTTTCTCGTAGCTACGCGATCAATTAACGATTTCGTGGAGCTCTCTTTCAACGAACAGGGAATCAAAAGCTCACCTTGTAGAAAACAGGGAATCTATGCAACAAGCGTATTTTCACAAAGGATACGTAACGCACAGAAGCAGCAAAGAAGAAAATGAGAAGACAATGAAGAGATGGTAAAGAAATCATGAAAACTAAAAGCAGCAAAGTGGGCGCGATAGACAGGAGTCCACAAGGCCTGTTTACAGCTGAGGTAACCTGCCAGTGTCTCCCCTGCATGGGCTGCTAGTCCCCATAGCACAAGGTAGACAAACGTGCCTAATTTAAACCCAATGCTTATTCTGTAATTTCTTGCGAGTTATGTAAGTGCTGAAAACGGTATTTTTCGAAAATTAAATTATAGTCGTTTTCTCCCATCCTAAAAATTGGATAACGTACAGCAAAATATCTCGAATAATTATGGTTTGTTAAAGGAATTATTCACATATTTAGGCTCAAACTAAAGTTCACATGACATTTTATTTATGATTGGTACGAACTCTTTCTAATTTCTAACGCGTCACAAGAGAATAAGTCGCATCATCTCTCTTATTTGAACAGCGAGCAATTAATTCATATATTTTACTGAAGAATCTGAATGAAAATTTGTATTATGAAATCAATCGTAACGGAAGTCTCTGTTAGTTCGAGGAAGGTATCCATCCCAGTGAAGGTCAGAAATCAAAACTCACATGTCGCGTTAACTTCAAGTTTGCGCTGAGTGAACGCTGAATAACGGCAGTGTATGAGTTAATGAGCCTGAGTAATATTCACCTCATCTGACGTTACCTGAATGATATTTCTGCGCTCTAATCCTGCTGAATCTTTTCTTACGCTCTGACACACTCACACCCGAGTGGCGCTGACTGCCTCTGTCACGCAAGTTCGGTGAGAGCTTCCCAATTACTCAGTTAGCCAATTAGACGTCCGCAAAATTCGTTCGTTTTCATTTGTTTTTCTACCCGAATCTGAAAATTGCAGTCAGTGTTATTTATAGGTCCATAGTTATATCAAAATATGTAACTATCTTTAGTTCTGAACTTGAGGCTGGTTTCAAAATTCATTTCCCAATTTTCGAACAGAATATTTGTTTCATACTGGAAAAACGATAACAATCTTGTTTTATGAGTTAATTGGTCTATCTTTGTTTATCTCTGGAACTCGAAGGATGACTAATGTAAAATACATATGCATATACCCCAAGTAACCTGGGATGAGGAAAAACGTACCTGCATACCGCAAAGAACTATTCAAACTCAATATAAATTACCTGCATCGATGACGGTAACGTAGAGTTCCTGAGACTGGAATTTGAGAGTTTATTTTTCTACACTTAAAATGAACATTTTACTATTAAAGATAAATTCACTGAACTAGCGGCTTGCTAAAATACTTTGCATAAAATATCACATATAATTTCACGTTGAACAATAACTTTTCTAAGTAGATAAAAAAAGTTCATATCTTGCACAAACAGTCAGTTGTTGAATTCTAAATTTGTTTATTCCAAATTTTTTCTTCTATCAGCTGCAGATGTATGATAATTCCCACTGGCCTTCTCTGATGGAACTGCTCCAAAAAGTGTTGCTCTCCATGATATTACTTTCGGAGGGAAACAACTATTGCATCCTTAGGAATGCACTATCCTAGGGGAAAATGTGAGGTCCCTATGCCGAAATGGAATAATTTGCTTGTTGTTAAGGACCATCTTTTTTCTATTGACTGCTGTCCTGATTTGTAGCATCAAGTTTTTTTCAATTCCTCTCTTGTTTCATGAACTTATTTCTCATATCACTTTTTCTAAGCACAACTGGTCGTTTGTGGGAAGGCAATTTGTGCGTAAATTCCCTGTTTCTTCAATTTCATATTAAATTTTGCCTCCCCAATTCTTCTCTTCAGTACACCTTTGCTGTGGTTAGGTACGCTAAAGCCTGTTTTAATGGTATGCATTCTATCGCAGGCTCACGTGCATACGCCTTATGTGGCACCTCACAAGAGCCATGAGCGTTTACACTAGACGTTAAGCGTGAGCACCGTGGTGTACGCTGCTCAATTTCTCAAAACCAGTCAGTGCGTCAATAACAGCTATTAGAGGTGGATTGCCGTCGCTTGTCTTAATATTGTTGCTGCATCGTAGGCTATATTAGCTTTTTTTATTTGCAGGAGTGAAATGTTAATATTTAAGTTCATTTTCATTAAAATGTTATTGAAAGCAGCCTCCTTCATGTTACAACCCTTATATTGGCTGCTTTTAGCCCGGCATATGCATTCATGGGCTCTGTACATTTCAATTAATTGCAACGTAGCTACTCGTGGCCAAGTTGCGTCAGTCATTGAGCAAATGGCTATGCCTCTACTCATGACAACTACCTGCACATTGACCAGGGACAGAGTTGAAATTTCCAAGGCTCTCGTGAGTCGCGCCTCACGAATCCGATAAGAGTGAATAGGGAACTTTGTATACACACACACACACACACTCACACAAATATGAGCCTCAGTGATGAGCCCCGTATACACGTGTCGCGCTTCACGGCGAAAATGTCCTCTAATGTAAACGGCCCTCAACACTAAATAATCTAATCTAGCCTCCCGGATATGTGGTTGTGTGTGAGTTTAGCTTTGCCGATAGTGGACAACTTCATATATTAGATTGTACAAGTTTCTTCACGAATGTAGTAAAGAAAAGCATCAATGTTTGCAACAAAATGGGTCATCAATATCGATAAAATACTGTTGAACATCCCGTGTTGGGACTTTGTTTGACCACACGTTACACTTCACAGCTTCACTTCACTAACTGCATAAATTATAGTAGAAGTTGATTAGGTCAATGGCCCATAAAAAATGTAACAACGTTACTCTATATTAAATGAAAACAAATTTAAAATATACACAACAATCTAACTCAATGATGCAACCCTTTATATCACCCAACCAAAATTTAACCACCAGTAAATTTTCATAACAACACAAAAAACCCTACACGAGAACAAAGCTAGTCACAAATTAGTGATGCCTGTGACAATGTAGAGTAACTCCACCTAGGACAACAGCAGGTGCAGAGTTGCTGTACGGATTAGGAAGTGTTGGCTGGATAGGCCCGACAGATTTGTGCAATTATGTCGAGGTTAGGCAGGGTTGTATATAGGAGTTGCGTCAGGCCAGTCATGATAGCCAAGCAGCTTCTCGGGCAAAACCACTGCTTAACAAGAGAGAGGTCAGCCAAGTCGGAGTATTGTTGGCTCGCGGCACCCATTTTCCCCAGCCCTTCCTCTTGTATGGTTTAGTTTTGCAGTGTTTGACTGAGTGCGTGATTGTGCAAAGTTAAGTTCCTCTTCATTATTTAGTACATGATTATAGCAGGTATTAAGCCGCAATGACTTCATTCTTAATGACGAGTTCACGGCTCCAAGAGTGGGGAACCTTGCCCCATCTGTGTGAACCTACGTCATCTGTTTCATTAAATATTAATCTTTAACTATTATCTGTCAAATTACTATTGGGCCTCTGCCCTTTCCTACTCTGATTGAACTTTACTGTGATCGCTACATCACCATTTCTCGCATCCATTAGCAGTCGATCCGCACACTATATCCTCCATTGTGCGGATTGTGTATTCAATCTTATCTTCAGGTGCGTTGCTGTGCTGGTATATTTATTGTTGATTTAACTCATCTCATTGTTAACATTAGCTTTGATTTTTGCTTCTTTTCTCACCAAACGTTTACTTTGCAGTGTGTCGCACTGACCATAATAATACCTAAAGTGTAGAAAACACATCATAACTAATGATATTTAGAAATCATCCGTATAAGTGTAAACACAAATTAAATCCGTATGATATTACACGGAACACAATTTAAAACGAAATCCCAATATAACTTCATTACCTGGAGAGTATTTTTTTAAGCGATGAAAAAACTCCATTTCCATAATATCCGAAAAAGTCTTCACGCGATCTGATGCATCTGTTACAAAACGTGTGCGCACCTGTACGACGTCCATCACATACCGAGGACTACGTCACCAGATGAAGATCAATAGGGGTTCTTCAACTGAAAATAAATTAATTGTACTTTGTCAATCAAAAGGAGAATGTATTTATGATTGAAATTAAATAACAAACTGGTCGAAACGAAATGAGTGGACGCAACAAAACCGCTGGTAAAATGAGTTAATCTGCTTCCAACTTTACTGAACGGTGCCAATCAATGATATGTTCGGCAAACGTGACCTAGTAACTTTAGGAGCAATGTAGCGAACATTGTGCAACATTTGACGGGATGTTGCGCTCCAAACGTTCAATCACCTGCACTTTATCAATGACAAAACTCATTGGTATATAATACATTTTACGTATATGCAAAACAAAGGATCCTGGTGTATAAATAGTTTTTTCGCTTTCTGTTTGCATATGTATATATGTATAATTATATTTCAATGAATATGTATAATCCTCTATATAGATTTTTTACCATTTCATTCATCGTTACCATAAGCGATGAATTTTGAATTTTCTAACAAATCTAATACTTGATTGAACATCTCGAAGACCAATTTTTTAACTGTATTTCTTACAAAAATAATTTAGGCAAGGTCCAAATCTGCATGTTGAATTTAATTTTGGCTTCTCGACATTTGCAATTTTATTTTTTACCTAGATGTTTTTAATTTCGCTTTTCTATATATCTCCATCTTTTATCATTTCATTTTTATTCCGATATTTTTGAATGTTGTTCTTCCAAAATTTTGAAGAAAAAACGTACTCTTTAGTGCACACTTATTTTGAAATATGAAGTGAGGTTTTAACGGTTTTAAGGAATAATTGTTAAATAAAATAAGTGGCCCTTGGGCACGTTAAAGTTTTTAAGGTTAAGTGGCCCTTGGGCACGGTAAAGTTTAAGGTTAAGTGTCCCTTGGGCACGTTAAAGTTTTTAAGGTTAAGTGGCCCTTGGGCACGGTAAAGTTTAAGGTTAAGTGTCCCTTGGGCACGTTAAAGTTTAAGGTTAAGGTTAATACGCCATCAAGGCAAAACCTTGAAAGCCCACCAACGGGCTTTACTAGAACTAATCACTGGACTGGTCAGGAGCACGAACATGCATACGTAAATAATCAAAATGAAATAATAACGGCACCGTTTAAACAAAAATGTAAGCGAAAGAAAGGAAAAGGAACAAAATAATAGAGGAGCACAACGGCACTTGCTGCCGAGATCTCTCTCACTGCCTTACTACTTTGTTTAAGAAGACCGCGGTCGAAGTGAGAAACTTTGATAACGAGAGGTCTTCATAGCGCGTCCTAAATTTTCTCACATAGTTTTATTAGCATACGGTGGTCCTATGTCACATTTCAAACATTCCTCGGAATATGGTCTACATTCCTCATGTCCATTGGTCCACAATATAATGAGTACCAAAAATAAGATTTTATATGAAAAACAAGACAAGTTTGAACGACGTGTTGCGCATACTCGTGCAAGTTGTGGCAATAACCTGCATGTCAAGTCCCGCTTTGAGGATCGATTCTGACCTAAATTCGTTAAGGGCGAGTTATATTTTTGTACAAGTTTAACGTGTCTCTCCTCCACAAAACTAGAAATAGGCGAAGGTGTCTGAGGCACCTTCATCCTGACAATCACTTGAATGCGGTGTCATCTAATACTACAATTTCGTTTGGTTGACCTTAAACACAATTTCGCAATTAGTTCTAAATATCGCTCTCCCTCCACTGATTAACATGTTAACACAATTCAATAGCTTCGTATAACTTCTTAATAGCTACCTCAGTAGCCCAAAATTTGAGTAATTCTTAACAAGATCTTCGTTCGTTCGTTCGATGCTTATAGAAAAGACGGAAATAGGGTTTGACGCGGAGTGTGTCGGGAAGAGTAGGGGTGAAACGGAAAAGGATAGGTAGGAAACTGATAGAGATGCGCTTGCGCATATGATGCTAGTGTTTGTGGGTAATTTATCGATCAGTCTAAAGCGTTTTTACCAATGTGGATCACTTTCAAATAAAGTGTTCTATCACATTCATTACTTATCTTTATCTTCATATTTGACGTCATTTCTACTTTATTATTCTCCAATTTGCGAGCAAAATATTTGTTTTGCATTATGAAAATCACGTAGAATTCATTTGAATGAATAAACATCGATTCAAGTAATAAAGTTAAAAAAGGGGATAACTATTATATAAAACTTCATGACTTGCCAATCATTAAACATAGTATGTGGAAAAGGATCGAATTATGTAAATTCTCGTAGGTAAGTAAGGTTAGCAATAGAGCAAATTTTGTCGCTTTTGGTTTTGCATGGCACCCAATGTAGCAATTATAGAAAGGAAAACAAAACATCCGGCATTATTGAAGTGCTCAAAGCATTAACGGTAGGCAGGGCCGGCCATGCCCCAGACATTACGTCGAAATTAAGTTCAGTTAAACTTCTGGCGGAGTTATTTTTAGTACAAAACATATAAAGTAGGTAATTTTCCTGAGAATTTCCTTAATGTCATTTAGTAGCGACTTATTGGGTGATAAATACTAATGATCACTGATGATAAATGGCTCGAAACTGTTTTATTGATTTATAAATGCGTTACTCTTAAAAAAACTCTCTACACTCTCAATGAAGGATATGATTGTAAAAAAAGCATAACATACGGCACGAAATATTATTTTAACTGTATTCCTATCAGATTAGCCAAAACT
Organism: Morinoia aosen; assembly: GCA_030386875.1. Lineage (NCBI taxonomy): Eukaryota > Metazoa > Arthropoda > Malacostraca > Amphipoda > Talitridae > Morinoia > Morinoia aosen. Next base: position 40,765,181 of record CM059580.1, read on the forward strand.
TCAAATTAATCTCAATTTTTTATATTTGTAATAAGTGCGAGGAATCATTTCTATACGTTTTGCTTAAATGCTATTCTTTGCAGCGCTGAAGATTCATGAAAGTTTAAGAACAGAAAAAAATGCAGGTGTTAATTTTATTATGCTCACCATTGAGGCTCATATTTGTGTGTGTGTGTGTGCGTATACGAATTCGCTCTGATCGAATTTGTGAGGGGCGACACACGAGAGCCTTGCGAGTTGCAACTCTGTCCCTGGTCAGTGTGCAGTTAGCAGTCATGAATAGAGGCATAGCTATTTGCTCATCCATTATGACTGACGCAACTTTGCCACGAGAAGCAAGGGTGCAATTAATTAAAATGTACAGAGCCCATGAATGCCTTTGCCGGGCTTAAAGTAGCCAATATAAGGATTGTAACATGAAAGAGGCTGCTTTCAATCATATTTTAATGAAAATGAACTTAAATATTAACATTTCACTCCTGCAAATGAAAAAAAAGAAAACATAGCCTACGATGCAGCAACAATATTAAGACAAGCGACGGCAATTCACCTCTAGTCGCGGTTATTGACGCACTGGTTATGAGAAACTGAGCAGAGTGCGCCACGATGCACCAGCCGAATGTCTAGTGTGAACGCTCATGGCTCTTGTGAGGTGCCACATGAGGCGTATGCATGTGAGCCTGCGATAAAATACATACCAGTAAAACAGGCTTTAGCGTACCTAACCACAGCAAAAGTGTACCGAAGAAAAGAATTGGGGAGGCACCATTTAATATGAAATTAAGGAGACGGGGAATTTATGCACAAATTGTCGTCCCACAAAAGATCAGTTGTGCTTAGAAAAAGTGATATGAGAAATAAGTTTATGAAACATGAGAGGAATTGAAGAAAAGCAACTGAAGCTAAACAACAAGACAGTAGTCAATAGAAAAGATGGTCCTTAACGAACAAGTAAATTATTTCATTTCGACATAGGGACCTCACATTTTCCATTAGGCTAGAGAATTCTTATGGATGCAATAGTTGTATCACTCCGAAATTAATATCATGGAGAGCAACACTTATTGGAGCAGTTCCGTCAGAGAAGGCCAATGGAAATTACATCTGCAGCTGACGAAGAAAAAATTTTGAATAAACAAACTTGAAATTCAACAACTGATTGTTTGTGCAACCTATGAACTTATTATTTATTTAGAAAAGTTATAGTTCAACGGAAAATTACATGTGATGTTTAATGTTGAGTATTTTAGCAAGTCGCCAGTTCAGTAAATTTATCGTTAAATAGTAAGATGTTCATTTTTAGGCCTAGAAAAAAATGTTAAATTCCAGACTCAGCAACTCTACGTGGCTGTCTACGATGCAGGTATTTTATATTGAGTTTAAATAGCTCTTTGCAGTATGGAGGTACGGTTTCCCTGATCTCAGGTTTCCTAAGGAATGTGCATTTGTATTTTACATTAGTCATCCTTCAAAATTTTATAAAATTCAAAAATAGACCCATTAACTCATAAAATAAAAATATTATCGTTTTTCTAGTGTGAAACAAATATCCTGTTCAAAAATTAGCAAATGAATAATGAAACCAGCCTCAAGTTCAGAACCAAAGATAGGTACACATTTTGATAAAAAACCTTTTACCTAAAAATAAAACTGACAGCAATTTTCTAATTCTGAGCTGTTAAATATCGAGTAAAACAATTCTACAGCCGCCTAAATGGCTAAGTGAGGAATGATGAATCTCTCACCGAGCTGCCGTGCAAGATTACAGCGCCACTCGTGTGTGTGGGTGAGTCTGCGCGTACGAAAAGAACCAGCAGGATTAGAGCGCGCTGGTGTCATTCATGTAACGTTAAATAAGGAAATATTACTCAGGCTCATTAACTCATACACATACACTGCCGAAATTCGGTGTTCACTCAGCGCAAAACTTGAAGTTTACGCGACACTTGAGTTTTGATTTCTGACGTTCACTGGGATACCTTCCTCGAAATAACAGTGGGTTCTGTTATGATTGAATTTGTTACAAAATTTACGTTTATAATACGAATTAATTGAATTCATAATTCAAATATTCATTCAGATTCTTCAGTAAAATACATGAATTAATTGCTCGCTGTTCAAATAAGAGAGATGATGCGACTTATTCTCTTGTGACGCGTTAGAAATTAGAAAGAGTTCGTACCAATCATAAATAAAATGTCATGTGAACATTAGTTTGAGCCTAAATATGTGAATAATTCCTTTAACAAACCATAATTATTCGAGATATTTTGCTGTACGTTATCCAATTTTTAGGACGGGAGAAAAAGACTATAATTTAATTTTCGAAAAATGCCGTTTTCAGCACTTATATAACTCGCAAGAAATTACAGAATAAGCATTGGGTTTAAATTAGGCACGTTTGTCTACCTTGTGCTATGGGGACTAGCAGCCCATGCAGGGGAGACACTGACAGGTTACCTCAGCTGTAGACAGGCCTTGTGGACTCCTGTCTATCGTGCCCACTTTGCTGCTTTTAGTTTTCATGCTTTCTTTGCCATCTCTTCATTGTCTTCTCATTTTCTTCCTTGCTGCTTCTATGCGTTGCGCATCCTTTGTGAAAATACGCTTGTTGCATAGATTCCCTGTTTCCTGCAAGGTGAGCTTTTGATTCCCTGATCGTTGATAGAGAGCTCCACGAAATCGTTAATTGATCGCGTAGCTACGAGAAAGAAACAAAATTACGAGACCAGGAAATTAAACTGGGAACAGATTTCAGGGGAGAACCTTAATTCAAGTAAGATTAGAGTGCATCAAAATGATCAATGTTGAACATCAGTTTGCAGTTACGAGCCACTGCTATGAGCCTGAAGATAGCAATGTGGAAAATTATTGCGTCTCATACTAAATGAGGAGCCACGAAATATTTTGCATGAAAGGAGTAAATTTTATGAGAGAATTAGTGATTTTTGACTAATTTTTCGTACGTAAACAAAGACATAAGTGTGCGGTGTGTCATAAGCTGTCCTGTTGATAGCCTCGTACGTTGAGGAACATGGGAAAAAATCATACAACTCATGACATGAAATCGAAAAAATGAGAACATCACACTGGCGACGGTATACTTTGATTCAAAAGAAACACAATTTTTTATACTTTGTACAAAGAAAAAATGATTGTTTTATTTAAATGTTTGAGAGTAAGCTGTCATAGCACAATCTTAACCATGGTATAGGAGTAGGGAGGCGGAAGTTCCTGGCATCGTTTCAATGAGTGGATTGGACTATTCGTTAGCAAATACGATGAGAAATTATCACAATTTGGAGAGCAGCTTATGACACCAGACTTTCCAAACCATGTATGCACGCGCACTGCTCTGTCACTGGAAATAGGAGACAAGCCACTACAGTAAAAGCGCTAAGAAGTCGACATTTTGGCTGAACTAGAATTGTTAACCACATGTGTATCCTAGTGCACATGATATGAAAATCCCGATTTTTAATACAGAATGGACTGTTTTAATAAACACATACAATCACTAAAGTGAACATTGAAGTAAAGACGAAAAATAACACGAAGAACGTTTCAATTCTATTTCAGCGGTTAGTTCAAAAATTATTTATGTTTGTAGCCCAAAATGACGTACCCCATTTGGCTTCAACTCCTCCAGTGACTGAGAGCTTGTACGCAGAAGTTAATTTGTTCCACAGCCAACGCACATAAAATGGTCCTGTCTGCCCAACGCAGCTCCGAACTTCAGTTCACTAGAGCAAACTTTCTTTGTCTTGACTCTTTACCGCTTGTGGTGAGTGAAATTAAATTTACTGCATCCATTACTTGAAGGCATGTGGTAACTTGGATACCAGGAGCACGTAGCGATATTTTAACGATTTAAAAGATGTTAATTTATGCAATACAGGGCTGCTCATAACAATGTTGGTAGTTTTTATTCACACGTTCACTGTGTATTGGGCCACATGTATACCAAGAGGTAAATTGTCCACTTACGTGCTGGTATAAATCCACGACATTATATCTGTTCTGCGATGTTTTTGCAAAATAATTGTTATCCGGCGAGGTAAAATGTTATCGTGCAATTGTATTCATATTCAACTAGCAGGACCCGTGGAAATTCCACGGACAATGTCATCAATAAGCTTTCGGGACCCGTGAGAAAATTCCGTCAACATTATTTAACAAATTTGAACATAACATATTCAAACCTATCTTGTCCTAACATATGCTAACCAAATCTATCCTAACCTAACATATCCCATCCTAACCTAACTTTAACCAACGTTATCCTAAGGCTAGGTGGACCTGTAAAAAAATTTGGTCAATATTACCTAACAAATTCTTACATAACAGATTTTAGCCTAACTCATCCAAAACTAACATATACTAACCTATCCTATCTCAACGTATCGTATCCTAAGTGAAGCTATCCTGATAATTAGGAAAACATAAAGAGCATCAACCCGTAAAAAATTTAGTCGACTTAACCTACCTAACCTACCCTAACCTAACATATCCTAACCTGCCCCAACCAAAGCTATACTGATAATATTTCAAAAATAAAAAACGTTTACCCATTTAAAAATTTCCTCAACATCATCTAACAAATTCGACCATAACCCATTCTAACCTAAGCTATCCCAACCTAACATATTCTAACCCAACTCTTCCTGACCTAAGCTAACCAAACCTATCATGAAAATATGTCAAACATAAAAAACGTGGACCCTTGATAAAATTGTGTCAACATTACCTAACCTATCCTAACCTAACATATCTTAACCAATCCTATCCTGATAATATGACAAACATAAAAAACCGTGAATCCGTAAAAAATTTCATCGACATAACCTACCTAACCTATGCTAACCTAACCTATCCTAACCTACCCTAATCGAAGCTATCCTGATGATATGTCAAAAATAAAAAACCGTGTCCCGTGCAAAAATTTCTTCAACATTATCTAACAAATTCAACCATAACCCATTCTAACCTAAGCTATAGCTCCTAACCTAACATTCTAACCTATCTCTTCCTGACCCATTCAATCAAAGCCTATCCTATCCTAACCCATCCTATCCTAACCTATCCTATCCAAACCTATTCTATCCTATCCTAACCTATCCTATCCAAACATACGTCCAAACATATCGTATCCTAACCTATTATATCCCAAACTATCATATCCTAACCTATCATATCCTAACCTATCCTCACCTAACTTATCCCACCGTATCCTAACCTAACTTAACCAATGTAATCGTTAAGCTAGGTGTACGCGTGAGAAAATTCGGTCAACATTAACCAACAAGTTCTAACAACATATTTTAACCTAACTTATCTTAACATGTATACACTAACCTATCCTATGCTAACGGAAGCTTTCCTGATAATATGTCAAACATAAAAACCGTCGGCCCGTGAATAAATGTCGTCAACATTACGTAACCTATGATAACTATCCTAACCTAACCTATCCTAACCTAACCTAACCTATCCTAACCTAACCTATCCTAACTTATCCTGATCTTGCCTATCCTAACCTAACCTATCCTGATCTTGCCTATCCTAACCTAACTCAACCTATCCTAACCCTACCTATCCTAACTGAACTGATGTCATTGTTAAGCTAGGTGGACCCATGAAAAAATTTGGTAAACATTACCCAAGAGAATCTAAAATAACATATTCCAACCTAACCCATGCTAACCTAACATGTACCAACCTATCCTATCCATTCTGCTTGTTTCCTTATGCATAGTATGTTCGTAGACACGATACCGCGAGTCACGGCGCCTTCATAATAATGAGTAGAAATCCGTGTGGATTACGCGGTTTCAATAATTAACTCACTTTCAAGCATATAAGGTTGAAGTATGAAGCAAATGTATTTTAATGGAATTCTTTGATATGGAAAGATTCCTGAAATAATTACTGTAATTTTGAATCAAATTTTTATGTTATGCAAAGTTTCAAAAAATGGAAGAAAAATGGAAGAAAAATAAAAAATAAAAGAAAATAAAAAATAAAAAGGAAATAAAAAAGACAAATGAATGAATAAGGAGAGAAAATTGAAATAAAAACTCTTAATTGAATAAAAATATAAAAAATATTAGAATAAAAAATGAAGTTATTAAAATAAACCAATGAAAATATATCATTGAACGAACTGTACAAAATAACACAAAAAAAAACAATAAAAAATAACAAAAAAAAATGAAAATGAACTAAAAACAATAAAAAATGGAAATAAACAAAAAAATAATTGAATTAAAAAAATGAAAGGAAAAAAATAAAAATTAGAAAAAAATTGAAAATAGGGCCTAAATAAAAATATTAAAAATTGAAATTGAAAATTTAAAAAAAAATTGAAAAAATGATAATTGAAAACAAACTGAGAAAAAACTGAAAATTAAAAAAAAATTCGAAATTGAAAAAATAATATAAAAATATTGAAAATATTAAAAAATTATGAAATAAAAAAATTAACAAAGAAAAAGTGAAAAATAAAAATAAAAAACTCAAACACTAGGAAAAAATACTAAAAAAACTGAAAAATAAGAAATCAAAAAATAATGAAAAATGGGAAAAAATGACAAATTAAATGATTATGTTAAAAAAATGGTACATAAAAATTAGAAAAATAAAAATATTGAATAAATAAGAAAATGAAATAAACAACCTGTACATAATTTAAAAATAAATATGCAAAAATAGAGAAAAATAAATAAATGATAAATAAAGAATAACAAATTGAGAAAAATAAATAAATGGAAAAAGATGAAAAAAAAAAAATGAAATTTTGAAAAATGATAAAATGAAAAAAATGACATTTGAAAAAAATGGAAAAAATAAGAAAAATTAAAATTTAGAAAAAATAAAAAATAATGAAAAAATAAAACAAATAAAAATTGGGAATGAATAAAAAATTAAAAAATAAAAAATTACAAAAAAATGAAAAGTTTTAAAAAAATTAAACATTTAAAATATAAATGAATAAAAAATAATTGGAATAAATTATAAAATAATTACCAAATTAACGAAAGTTAACAAATCAAAATTAATTACCAAATTAAATAAAAATTAACGTATAAAAAGTACTTAATAGAAAATAAATAATATAAATACCCTCCCCTAACTCACCTATCCTATCAGACCTATTCGATGTAGAGCGTTACCCACGAATTTAGTTTTAAGCGTATTAATATATAGATGGGAAGAATTAAAATTTATTCAAGCTGGGAAATCTATTTCCCTATTCTGCTACTTACAACCTAACCAAACCAACCGTTAACAACCGCGGAAACGCAGTGAACGTGTCAAGTGCGTTGAATGGTATTAGTCGAGTGAACGAGCTGGGCTAATGAATCAGAGACATCTTACTGAGGTGCGACCATTTCCTAGTTTTCTAGGAAGAGGAGTGTCGCAACCTCACTTCAGGCCCCGATACACTGGCGTTCATGACTCGAGAAATTGCGGCAGTGGATCCGTCCGCCAGTTGAAGTGAGAACTGGCGACATGCACGGATCGCTGAAAGCTCGGTGGCCACTCTGCCAACTGGCTGGTGTGCAGGGATGGGAGGCACATTGAGAGGCGTGCTGGCGGTTATCACCGTGATATTTGCTGATTGCTTTCCTGAATTGGTGGCATGAGTTTCTAATTAACTCCACCATTACGAATGTTTCCCCGAGTCCAAGAACCTTAGCGTATTGAGGCGCGTGTTACGTTCTGACTGTGACTGCCATTTTAGTTCTTTGTCATTCTTGATTGATCAACGAGTAAATACGTCCTGGCACCCCGCGAATTACCGTTCCGAGTGAGATATCGTTACAATGACGCGCACAAACATGCCAGGTCAGCTGAAGTTATGACTGAAGTCAGTCCCAAAATTTAAATTATTATTCATTAATTTCTTACGGTGGTACATGAACTTCACGGGGCAGCTCTTACTTACTACATGAATTCGAAATGTTTTTGATAACTTCCAAGATCGAAAAAATTTCTGTGATATTTTGGTAGTCTGCGATTGCAACGATTAAAATAAAATTTTGTGCCGTATTCTAGAATTTTTTTTATAGTCAAGCCTGTCGAATAAAACAAGACTCATTTTTTAGGGTAACTTATTTATAAATCTGGTGTATTTCAGTTCCACGTAATGCATCATCATTGATCATAAAGGCTCATTACAAAGTGCAATTCCTAAATATCATACATTCCTAATTTCGCAAGTGAAATTATTTTTTATAATTTTGGGTAAAATTCTGAGGTCAACACATAAGATAGCGTACCCTAATTTTAAGTGAACCCAACACACTTTCATGAGCATGGCCGATCATTCGAAAGTTGGATGTGTTGCTTTCCTTGCTATGATTATAATATTGTGCGCCATGCACACCAAAACAGAGATAGATTTTGTTCTATTGCTTATCTTCTTCACCCCCGCGGACTTAATTCATATGCTGTACCTCTACAATCTAGTAAATGCGCGTAGTTTAGAAATTAATTCAAAAGTGATTGGACCGCCTTTAACTCGAGTTACAGTTTCTTTCTACCTAACATTGTGTCTATTACATTTTCAATCTTATGCAGCTCCATTTTTAATCACAATTGAGTTATTGATCCCCCAAAGCGGTAAATAATGAATAAAGAGGCAGGAGGCACTCAATTTCTGAATTATGATGTAAAAAAAACACTTATAAAGAACGAATTGAATAAGAGCGCACCGTTTATGCGAAATTCTGCAAAAGATGTACCTATAACAACGAAGCCTAACTTGACCTGCAACTTCGTGCGCTGCGGAGGAACCCCGGACACGTTGTTGCCAGAGGGAGAATTACGCTCTCGGTCGCATGCACTACAAAATTGTGTCGGGATGTGGCCTGCTTTTTTTCCTAGTTTTCGCGTGCAAAGTAGATATAATGCTGCCGAACGTCATTGCTTGCATTGCTGTGTTGTATTCATCCATGTAGGGATAAAAAATATTTCTACGTCAATGTGAAACAATTTTCTGCTGATGTTGTCAAGCATTGTTGCTATACATGTATGAAGTATTGAATGAATTGGTGTTCTATTGTGGAATATTTCTAATCAATAATCTCGTCATTAGCCATGGAGTTCCACAAGGATCTGTTCTTGGGCCTCTCCTTTTTCTGATTTTTATCAATGATATTATTAAATCTACATCATTTTTTAAATTCATACTTTTTGCCGATGACAGTACGCTTTCTGCGGTCCTTCCGAATGAAAATCCCACTACGATTGCGGAGAGTATAAATAATGAACTCCATAAGGTTTCACTGTGGCTTAAAGCTAATAAAATAAGCCTCAATATCGATAAAACAAATTATATTACGTTCTCATACAAGAAAAATATATCTCTACCATCCATTAAAATTGGCGAAGGTGAAATCAAAGAAACCAACTCATGTAAATTTCTGGGCATCATAATAGATAAACATCTGACCTTCAAAGAGCACATCACTCATATTAGTTCTAAATTATCAAAATCCATCGGAATCCTGAATAAAGTTAAAAATTTCCTGCCTGAAACAGCCTTACTAATGCTTTATCGAACGCTCATTTCACCATACCTGCAATACGGAATAGAAGCATGGCATGGAACTGATAAAAATAAAACTAATATAATTTTTACTCTGCAAAAAAGAGCCATCAGAGCGGTAAAGAACCTAGAATATAATGCTCACACAAATGATTCATTCAAAAATTTACAAATACTTAAACTCTCGGATCTCTACAAAATCTCCATCTGCAATTTCATCTACAAAACATTAGCTAATGATGGCGACAATAGCCTTCAACAGTTATTAACTGCGCAAACTGGTCATCACGACCATTTAACACGAAATAAAAGTAAATTCATGCTTCCTTATTATTCAAAGGCCCGCTCGCAACATAGTATACTATTCGTTGGAACTAAAACCTGGAACTCAATACCTGCGGAGATCCGTGAAAGTAATTCTTACAAGGTATTTAAAAGAAATCTTGAGTCTCACTTCTTATCAGAATACTAGTCGTGTAAGATCACCAAGTCAAATCCTGCCTCCTACATGTCTGGTCCTAATAATGCAATTTGCCATGAGTAATATCGCCGATTTTCAGTCTGCTCCCAAATCGTTATCGAATATACTGTTAAATATTGTCCATATGACCTATATTGTAAAATTAAACATCAATATCGAGTTCATCATCCTGTTGATCAGTCTAATGAGAAACTAGGCTAAGTGAATTAGGTTAAACATTATTGTACGCCCTAGAATAATGTAATGGTAGGATGCCCTAGAAGTCGCTGAACTTATTCGGGCCCACAGGTAGCTATACTCAACTCTGACCATTGTATTAGACTTAAGAAACATTCTACCTCTGTATTTCCTGTGGTAAATAAATTGTTTAAATTGTTTAAATTGTTTAAATTGTTTAAATTGTCAAATTTTGCTGGCATATGTTGGAGTTTGTGAATTCATCATTTAGACATTTTTTTTCTAACCAATTATGCTGTCATGGTCACCAAATCGTTGAGCAACTTTCCACACTGCTGACCTCCCAATCGATATTTGACATTTTTACGATACGTTTACCTTAATATCCTTTACTTAGCCACGTCATGGCTACAAAATTTTTCTGATTTATAAATAACTGAAGTGAAGTACTATTAGAATCAAAACTGAACCGTAAGCAGATTTAAAACTTTGTTATGTAAATAACAAATCAAATTAGTTTTTTCTTTAGTGTACCAGATAAGTCAATGATTTTAGTTTAACTGTCTTTATAAAATTTTTAATACGTAAATATTTAAAAACAAATTGAAATTAGGTATAAAAATTCCACGGAAAACCGAAATTAAATTCGATGCGTAACTATATTACACAGAACACAATTCCAAAAAATATTGCAACTTTATTGACGAGTGTATTTGTGAGAACAGTTCATAAGACTCCATTTCCCTAATTTCCGAGACTAAAGCGAGAAGAACTTTATTTGAAGCATCGGAAAAGCGTCCACGTGAATTATTTCTATAACCAGCAGGGAATGCTGCTCTCGCGCAGCCGCCAACCAGCATACGATTCGCTGCTGTAGGGTACCTTAACTGACCTGTGTTTGTGCTACCTCGTAATTAAACGAACATAATTTCTCGAACTTAAGTGTTTTTATAAGTTCAAATACTTAGCAGTTTGGTGAACAAATAACCCCTTTCTACTAAAGATATGAGAACTATGTTGAAATACAGCAAGAGATTTCCAAAATACTGAGTAAATGTGGAAACTCATTTAACGACAGCTTAGGTTGAAGACAAGACTAATAATAGTAATAAAAAACTCATTTAACGACAGCTTCGGTGATAAACTATTTAGCAGTCGCTTTGGCGTATTTGCCGAAGTCACAACACAACAAAACAAGTTTTTCAGGATTTAAGAAAATTATTGTCACACTGTACGCGTCGTGATCCACGGACTGGTTTTTACACTTATTTCGGGGAAGTTTCATTGACGAGGTTGTGCATATAAGTGGAGGATTGTTACACTGACTGTTGACAAGGTTGCAGCCTTTAGTTGCACAAGTGGCAGCAAGCGTAAGCCAGCTAGTGACAGTAACCAAGACCACACCGCACCGAAAGTCACACAACTTCAATACCAACCCTCGCATCATCACAGCAAAGAGGACTGGGTAATCGTTATTGCTGTGACCATCAAGACCTTCATTACAGAATATAGCCATAGCCACCTTGAATTCGGCTATAATTGTCCTACTATCCCAATATCACCACATTCTTATACCGTCTGATTTTAGTAAGATCATCCACCACACCACGCATCCTCCGAACTCGTTGGGCAGGCGCCTTACCCTCGCCTAAATCCCCGAGGTATCAACACAGCGCGCCCGGCCATATAGTGCGTTCATCAACTGTATACTCCCTATAATAAAGAAATTATCCGATGAAGTGGTTGGTATTCAAGTTAAATTTCAGGAATTAAATTGCACTATTCCACGAACAGTTGAATCACGGACACATTGAAAGTGGAGCGCAATGCTTCCCTTGAACATTCCAAACTGTACATCTACGAATTACGGTCTCTTCTGTGTTCCGTATTTGCTTCTCTTGTTGATGTCTCTCGAAAGCATCATCGCCCGTTCAGCTATTTTCGATGAAATTGTTTATTTCAGCTGAAGCTCTCATTCCAATTTGTAGAGTAAGTTTTGCCTTGATTTACGGAAGGTATATTATTTGTGTTAGCTGCTTCCAGGCGCTTACCTTGACCGAGTAGTAAAATTTCCGAATAGATTGATTACTTTTGTATGCTCAAGCACTTTATGCACCGGACCACCATCTTTAAGCAAGTGACAGACACCCTCTCTTAGGATTCTTCCTCTTGCTTGCTGGAGAGCAGGACAAACTTCAATGATAAGCTTTACTGTAAGAACTGCACCTTCACACCATCCGCATACAGGTCGCTGGCCAAGGGCATCTGAGATCTGCGAGTAGCTGCGAGTCAGGGCAGTATTTTTCACTCGAAGTCTGTTTATCACAACCCCCTTGACGATTGTACTTGCGTTAGTTAACCTTCTACCTACCATGGTTGCTCTTCATCTCCTTAACATCAGTTTGGTCCCGCTGCCACTCATCATTCCATAGTTCAAATATTCTCCTTCTTATCAACGAATATCAACCCTTGTAAGCAACAAGGGCAAATTCAATTTGTCGCGTAGCTATTTTGCTGTTTGTTCCATACTTATATTCCCGCCGATGCCTACAAGGGCTGGCACCGAGCTAATGGTGATTTATTCCCTTCTTGAATCATTTGATACAAATCCGACATCATCCTATTGAGCAGTTGGCGGTCTTCAGCATTGTTGCTGCATACACATGAAAGCAAGATAGGTTTATCAGCCGATGCTCACCTTGAATTGTTCAGCAATTTGCTGGTTTCTAATTTTCCAATCTGAAAGAGCAGCCTTTTCATAGAAGATTGGTCTGTTAAGGCTGTAGTTTCTTCAATTTTAGCCACGATTAAAGTAAAATTCAGGAGATCTTGTTTCATGTCAACTTTTTCCCAAAACGTGATATATGTTATTAGTGGAAAATCAGTAAAATTAACAGAATACAACAAAAAAGGAGAAATAAAAAGCGACAATACTCGAACTCGCACGTTTATAACACGTCGGAGCTCTGTTGGGCAGCTTGGGCTCAGTGCGCGCTGAGCTGCTGTGGGAGGAGTAGATTAGTCGGCAAGCTCCGCCAGCATCTGTTCCACTGACAGATCGTCTTGACACTGCAAGAGAAAATGTATAAACAAATTATAACTTTGCTAACATGCGGTTATTGAAAATGCTTAATTTTCTAACACCATGATGATATTGCGGCGTTTAAATGAACTAAAAAACTAATTGCCTGATTTTTAATTCTATTTAATAATGATATTTTTCCTATGACACTACATTGCAGAAAAAAATAACACATGGAAAAGTTTCTTCGAACGTTTGGCAGGACATACGGTTAAAAGCACACGCTGGAGTCTTGTATTTTTACACCCGAGAAGTAAATATCTATGAAATATTCTGAGAATTAACTCACTCCCCAAGAATATCTGCGTTAAGCAACTGTTCACCAAAAATCCCTTCTGTCATTGGGATGCATTCACTCCTATAAATCACTAACAAATTCAGCTAAACCCAGTGCTCAACTCGATAGGTCGCGATGAGGCACTAGTGTAAGGCAGTGCTCACTATTCCTGGTCACCCAGTGCGCAGTCTTCTCTCAAAATACTTCCCCTTTGCCCTTTATGATACCCTGCCTTTTCCTCTCCCATTTGCCGGATGTGCACTATGTGAATTCAACAACCTAGGTATAAATCTTCAAAATAATCCAATGCCTACTATCCCCATGTCTGCTCGATATCTCCCTCCAAGAATTGCTGCTCATTCTTCCTTATCCTCCTTTCCTAAATCTGCTCTGACTGATTCTCACTGGCAGCAGGCCTTCAAGGACTTGACTACAAGCTCATACCCCAACAGAATCCAAGTATTTACAGATGGTTCCACTAATGGCAACTGCACTGCCTGTGGGGTCTATTCCTCTGAGTTTAGCATCAAAGCCAAACTCCCCTCACATTCTACAATTTATACTGCAGAACTCTTTGCTTTATATTTAGCCTGCAAGTTCTTATCAGTGGTTCCTGGCAACTTCATTATCTTTTCGGATTCCCTTGGTTGCATTTCAGCATTAAACTCGATTAACCCTCCTACTCATTACCTTATCACCTGGATAGCCAACATTATTTCCTCCCTCAGCAGAGACAAAATTATAATAGAGTGGCTTCCCAGTCATGTCGGTATTAAAGGAAATGAAGCAGCAGACAAACTTGCGCGTGAGTCATTAAGTCTGACTAACAATATAAATCTTTATCCTAGCAAACTTGAGCTGAAAACTAAATTCAAAATGCACTATGACTAACTTTGGCAGAGAAACTGGACATCACAACCTCCTTCCATCACCCATCTTGAGCCACACTTAGGTTCATCAATCCCCACAAATCTTTCTCGCTACAACCAAGTTATCTTCACACGTCTCCGACTGCAGACATGCAACCTAACGCATGCCCACTTCATCAAACAGACTCCTCGCCTATTTTGCACTTTCTGCAAGAGCAACATTACGCTGGAACACATCTTCATATTGTGCCCAACACACGAACCATATCGTGCTCCACTTCGAGTAGCATGCCTCTCCAAATCTCAGCCGTACTGTCTTTCTTCGCTCCTCTCCCCGATGCTGGCACCTGACCTGGTGCTGAAGTTCCTCGAAGACACGCAGCTGCTCAATCAAATCTGAAGAGTCAACAAGCGGAGTGAGGGCGCTAATACCCATCGATGGAGATGCGCCGCATCCTAACAAAGTAACAAAGTTGTGTAAGGCTGCCGTCAAGCAACAAAAGATTGTTTTTCCACAAAACTTTAACTACGTATCCTCTTCTTCCTGTTTTGAAACTTGAACCCGCTCATAAAATACATTTTGATACCAACCATGGATGAGTTCTGCAACTTCTGAATAGTAATGAAAAAATTCAAATCTCCAAAATTCATAGTAATGAAAAAATTCAAATCTCCTCTCCAAATCTCAGCCGTACTGTCTTTCTTCGCTCCTCTCCCCGATGCTGGCACCTGACCTGGTGCTGAAGTTCCTCGAAGACACGCAGCTGCTCAATCAAATCTGAAGAGTCAACAAGCGGAGTGAGGGCGCTAATACCCATCGATGGAGATGCGCCGCATCCTAACAAAGTAACAAAGTTGTGTAAGGCTGCCGTCAAGCAACAAAAGATTGTTTTTCCACAAAACTTTAACTACGTATCCTCTTCTTCCTGTTTTGAAACTTGAACCCGCTCATAAAATACATTTTGATACCAACCATGGATGAGTTCTGCAACTTCTGAATAGTAATGAAATATTGGAGGTACAGGCAATGATGATGAATACAGAAATTCGACGGTAGAACAAAAACAATATAGAAATCAATAACCAAACGTGCTGCAGCAGTGCTAGTAATAACTATAACAAGAAGGTCATAACATAATTAACCAGACATCAAGTGTAAATTTCAGATCACTATGTAGCGTCCCACAGAGCGGCGCAAGTGACGGTCCGACGGACACACCTACTTATTTTTATGTTATTGTTGATTTATATTATTGATACCACTCCATTACCATACAGTCACAAGCAAGCGAAGTGAAGGGAACATTCAACAGGTTTTCCGCAAAGGAGTCACTGAGGGGATTTTCATAATGTTGCTGACAAACCTGCAGTCACTAACCTAAGGAGATATAAGTGTGACTTTGGAGGAGATATAAGTGTTTTTTGGAGGAGATTTTTTTTTTAGATTTTTGGAGGAGATATAAGTGTGACTTTGAAAACTAGTTAACTTCTATATATATATTGCAGTGAGATAAATCTTTCATTTTGATTGCTGAATTTGATGAGAATAATTTCTATCAGTAAACCCAAGCAACTTGAAATTAGTTATTCACAAATAATGTGAGATCATCATCAATAATTGTTAATTTGTATTCAGTGAAGCCTGATAACCATTTGTTGCCAACAATTGGTTCAATGAGGTGGGTACTTGATTTAAATGTGAATATGATGATCTCAATTTGATCAAATTTTGATCAAATGTAAGTTGTGGGCACAAAAAAGTAAAAGATATCTTTTAATTTTGTTAGCAAATTTTTCGAGGAACTTTCTTTTTTCATGTAAGTTGGTGTGCAGTGCACATCTTTATACATTGACTTGGGGTAACAAAATTTCTATATCAGAATGACGGAGCATAGAGATAAAAGCTTCCATACTGGGAATCAACTCGCACATTCGTCATATTCTGCAGTGCAAAATCATACCAAAAAAGCAATGTCCTTATATCTCCAAAAGTTCCAAAATTTTAGTCTGTGCATTGACATTTTAGAGTCCATGCATACTTTCAAATAAAACCCTTTTCTGATCAATATGGACCGTTCAAACCCTTTTCAAATTGTGAATGGGTAGAAACCTCTCCATCAGCAGCTCAATTTAATTTCCAACTTATATATTACATGTATTTTTTGTTCGTATGTTTTTTTCCTTGACACACTTGTATTTTTGTGATTCCATGATATATTTTTGTGGGGTCAAAATCGGAAAAATTGAAAGATTTTGGTCGGGGAATTATTGTCCGTTGCGCCATAAAATTTTAGGAACGAATAGTCTACCACCTAATTAAGGGTCCTTTTACAACGAAAACATGCAAAATGACCATGGAATCGACAGAATCTGGCAAGGGCCTGGGTCGATCTCCTTAAAGCTGAAAATGAGAATTCTATTAAGCTATAGTTGAACATCAAAAAAGGGTAGTCAATTGTTAATAATTTTTCTTTTTCATCAGGATGTGCTAAGTGAAGCTGTGCCGTGTTTGCAGAGCAGTATTTCTGGTAATACATTCATTCCACTTTATGTCTGAAACATACAATTTTCATTCAACTTATGTTGCCAATACAGTTTTAGATGAATATTTGTAATTACAGAAGTAGTGTTGAACTATATCATTCATTTAAAAATCAGATGGTTAACCCGTTTTCGTGCTTGCAAGCGTGCAATTTTTTCCAGGCAAGAATCATGAGAGATCAACCATCATTCAACTTGATAGCAATTCTTCAATACTCGCGCCAAGCCACGAGATCACTGTGAGTGCAATATTGGGCGTAATTAACAATCGTCTTGCAGAACTGTAGTAGGCATGAAATTTCAAACTCTAGTCGCCTATAATTAAGGTATCAGTTGTTCTGTTGGATCACATGATAATGCTAGTGGTACAAATCAGGAGACGATGGTTCAGAACTAGCGTGAGTAACGCAGAAGTTGATTGCTCAAATGACACCATTATTTTATGAAAGTCAGTGCTTTAATTCTCACCTTTGCTATATTTTTTTAATACCCCTGAGAATAACATAAACCTCACTTTTCCAGACAACACATACCGAAAGCAATGGACAAAAAACTGGGACCGAATCCAACAACTCATTTGAAGCATGTAGAATAGCTGCGCCCTCTACTGAAGCAACTGTTGAGCTGCCTTCTGCTACCTCTCATAATTTCAGGGTAGGAATTAAAATTAATACATGGATGTAGAGATTCGCAGATTATGCGAATAGCTGAACTCATATTAGTCATTTAAACGAATGAGCCAAATTTAACTCTTTAACGCCCAACTAGACTTTACGGTCCTCTTTCAAAAATAACAATAATATATTGTATTTCTTATTCAATTTGTTAACTAATGTGTGCTTTGAACTTCACTGCCGAGTGGCAGTTCTTTCCCCATCTTGATAACAGTGACTACCTAATGCCAGTGTTGGTTTAGTTATAGTGGTTGTCATAACGGTAATATGAGTATAAAAATGTGGGCGTTAAAGGGTTAATTTTTTGGAGTATTGGGAGCCGATGATGTGTTGTGCGATTGCGCGAGTTGGCACTTTGCAGACGCCGGGTGTATCGATCTATTGATTCCTGTTCGATATGGGTAAGCCGATTTAATTTTGTACCCTACCTGATGAAGGAAATTTAATGAGCTTAATCTAAGCTGATGCTTTCTACGTTGCAAGCCGCCCAGGGGGATACAACTATTGTATCTATGGGAATAAACACTCCCAGGGAAAAATATGAGGGCCCGAGCTGAGAATTTAAGGTAGGCTTTCTTTTTATTGAAATGAAGTGATTTTTTTATGTTAAGTACCTTTTTTTTGCTTTATTGCTGTCCTGTTTTTCAGCACCTACTACTTGCTTCTTCAACTCTGATCTTGTTTCATGAACTTTTTTCTCAACTTACTGTTTCTATGCCCTTGCTGCGTAGATTCCGCGTGCCATTAACTCCATACTAAATGGTGCCTTTCCCCTTCCTCAATTTGGTTCGCATTTGTTGCTGCGGATAGGGGAGGCTTACACCAACTAATAATCCAATAATAATCTACGTTTCAAGCGCTCTTCTGCACTCTTGAGAATTAACAATGAATGCCTGTGAAAGTAATCGGGAAACGGATTATTAATCTAGACCACAACATATAGTTCGGCAAGTTGACGTTTCATTTTAGAGCATTTATTCTTCTATCCAAATATCTGTACAAATTTTGAGGTTAGCTTCCTTCTTTTGTTCATGAGTAATTTCGCCTGAACGGTTTGATAAATAACATCAGTGGTCTAATTCAAAAATGTAATTACTCCTTTTTCAGTTTGTTATATCGCTTATGACATGTTGTTCAGCTCAAACTCTTTTAATTTACGTGACCTGTCTTCAAATTTGTTCGTTTATCAAGGGCTGCATTTATGTCTCTCAGTCGGACTCGGCTGAACGTTTGATCTATTCAACGACGTTTTGAGGTGGCTTTCGTCTGTCTGATTAGGTCAGACTAGATTATGAGTTAGCACATTCCCTGTGTTTCCGGGGCTGTTAACGGTTGGTTTGGTCAGGTTGTTAGTAGCAGAATAGGGAAATCGATTTTCTAGGTTGAATAAATTTTATTTTTCACAATGAATATGAAAAATACAATTGAATGATAACATTTCACCTTATATGATGAGAATTATTTTTTTTTAAATGTCGCGTAACATAAAATGTCATGCATTTATACCGGTACCAAAACGTGCAATTCACCTGTTGGTACGCATGTGGCCCAAAATGCAGGGAACGTGTTAGTTTAGGCTCTCACAGTTTACTTCTCACATTGTTGAATAAACTAAACACTCATAATATTTGCGTGACTACGCACTCTACCTGCGATCGGGAGCTATTGTTTTCACAAAGTGGAAAATTTACTATCTGGGAGGTGAAGTCATTGTAATTTCCATTGTTCCTCCCTCTCACCTCCTCAATATGGTCTGCTTTAGTTAAAAAATAGGACAAAATGATTTGCCTACCTGCTTTATATTATACTTATAAGAAATAGTCCGAATCGATTGATTATAATCTTTAAATTTCATGACAGAGTGACGTGCCCAGTGTGCTACAAATCTGTAAGGTCGATCTCTAAGCACATGAAGACCAAACTGCCGGGGCACAGGTGGCCTCGCGAAAAGGCCAAACATGCTGCGTGCATCCTGGGACTGAAAAAAACGAGGAAAAGAAAAGAAACCACATACGTCAGAAAAGCAAAAAAATGTCCGGTTAAGAACTGCTTCACCTTAGTTGCCCGACTGGACTTACACATGAAAATGTGCCACCCAATTTTACTGCCGACCAAAGCCTTGAAAAAAACGGCGATGGTCATCGATCTCTTTAAAGCGTGGGTAATGACGTCCGACAGGGGCTGCCTTGCTCCTAGAACATCCGCGCGCCAAGGGGAGCAGATTCGTCGCTTAGTAACTATGTTAAAAGTTGACTCGTACGTCGATGTGTTTGACGACGAAATAAAGTTGATCGAGCGGCTAACCAAGATGAACACAAGCAAAAACTGGAGCTGCAACACGGTAAAATCTTATTTTTTTTCATTAAAGTCCTTTGGGAAATTTTTACGCAGTGAGACATTCGCCGAATACTACAAAAAGCATTCCAAAGATTTCTCCCAAAATTTGAAATAAATTCAGTCAAATTGCTCAGACGTCAGTGAATCCATCTCTAGATGGGCTAAAGAATTCACTAAGAAAGGCAAGGTGGGCGAAGCGGGACCGAGCGGAAGCACCGCAACCTCATCACTGCCGAACTAACACGCTCTTTTATTTGCGGTAAACTATACGAGAAAGTGAGAAAACTGAAGAAACTTTTGCTTTACAATCAGATCAGTTCTGAGGGTCTCACGAGCTACCATTATGAATTAGTCCGAGATTATCTAATTCTAGACATTTTTCTGTCCAACGCTCATCGTAATGATGTAGTAGCCGAGCTGACTGTTGACGGGTACAAAAACTCACGACTGCGTGGAGGAAAAACTACCATTGATGTTGAGAAGAAAAAGGCTTCAGGCAACTATTAGTAACTTTTTTTAGTCCTAGGTGCAAGACTGGCATATTTGATCGTTTTCTTTGAAAAAATACGTCCCTTGATTGTATTGGATCATCCAGAGCACTTCTTTGTGACGAGGAATGGAACAGGATTGACTACAGGTTAAGTGGACTCCGCTGTCAGGGAAAATCAACTAAAACCCGCATCTTTTTACAAGCTTCTTATGACTGTTCTGCTACCACAACTTTAATGGCGCGTTTCAGACAGAACTGCAGCGCTGCTCTACAGGCGTTTCAATTTAGAAGAGAAGGCAGTGGTTTGGCATGGGACCACATCATCAGTCAATAGCCTTCCAGAAAACTGTGACTTCTCTCAACGAGAAGATGATGGCAGTGAGTACGATAACGACCCTAAATTTACCATTAGTTCAGAAGCTTCTGATGTAGAGCAGCAATCGACGGGTAACGATGAACCTTCAAATTTGCAGAATTCATTGGACGATAATTCTCGAGAACCAACTGTTGCGGAGTCGCCTACTACAGCACCTGAACATTTAAAGCAACCATTTGTCGATGTCAACCAGCAGCACCACATGTTCGTAGAATCTAATGTAAAACGGCTACAATCTCTTGATATCTTTACTGACGGTAGTGACAGGGAAGATTTGTAAACTGGAGTCAAAAAATTCAAAGTTTTTTCAGTTGAAGACGACCAAGAAACCAAAACCCTTTTCCGAGATTTGACTTCACTTGGAGAATCAGTTACAAAGGCAATAGTTCAGGGAGGGTTGGAAATAAACAGCCATTTTTGAAACGAAAATATACTCCGACTCAAATTTTAGATAAAGTTTGTTACCTGAAGAAAAGCTTCGAAAAATAGTTTAGTGGTTCAATATTTATTTCAACATGTGTGTCTGCTACTGTATTCTATTTCAGTTTAGTTGTTAGGATTGGAATCCTAATTTTTATTGAATATTGTATTGAACTCTTGGACTAAGTTCAGTGGTGTTCAAGCTTTGTGTATTTGTTGTGAGGCTCTATTTTGAGATGTGATTTCCACCGCTGCAGATCAGTAGTTATGACATCGCTGCCACAACTTGTGATGCTCTATTTTGAGATGTGATTTCCACCGCTGCAGATCAGTAGTTATTACATCGCTGCCACAACTTGTGATGCTCTATTTTGAGATGTGATTTCCACCGCTGCAGATCAGTAGTTATGACATCGCTGCCACAACTTGTGATGCTCTATTTTGAGATGTGATTTCCACCGCTGCAGATCAGTAGTTATTACATCGCTGCCACAACTTGTGAGGCTCTATTTTGAGATGTGATTTCCACCGCTGCAGATCAGTAGTTATGACATCGCTGCCACAACTTGTGAGGCTCTATTTTGAGATGTGATTTCCACCGCTGCAGATCAGTAGTTATTACATCGCTGCCACAACTTGTGATGCTCTATTTTGAGATATGATTTCCACCGCTGCAGATCAGTAGTTATTACATCGCTGCCACAACTTGTGAGGCTCTATTTTGAGATGTGATTTCCACCGCTGCAGATCAGTAGTTATTACATCGCTGCCACAACTTGTGAGGCTCTATTTTGAGATGTGATTTCCACCGCTGCAGATCAGTAGTTATTACATCGCTGCCACAACTTGTGATGATCTATTTTGAGATGTGATTTCCACCGCTGCAGATCAGTAGTTATGAGATCGCTGCCACAACTTGTGATGCTCTATTTTGAGATGTGATTTCCACCGCTGCAGATCAGTAGTTATGACATCGCTGCCACAAGTTGTGATGCTCTATTTTGAGATGTGATTTCCACCGCTGCAGATCAGTAGTTATGACGTCGCTGCCACAACTTGTGATGCTCCAATTTGAGATGTAATTTCCATTGCATCGATATTATCAGGTTTTCCTCTTCTGAGGACTCCACATTCGTTGTTATATTTTAGCCGTTGTGGCATTTGGTTATGTCACATTATTAAATTTTGCTAAATGAAATAGATGTGATTTTCCAGTGTCCTCGTCATATTAATAGATTTATAGCTACGCTGCCACCAACTCCCTGATGAGTAAACAATCGAATAATTATTATGATATCAATAAGCGAATGGAAACGAGCCTTCATGCCTGTCTCTCACTCTTCAAAACGTAGGTATTAATTCGTTTGAAATCATGACGGGAATTTACTTATAAAGAATTAATCCAACTCATATGACAATTCGGTATTAGCGAGAGTTATTTCCGACTCATGTGAATATTGATACGAAACATTGCTAGCTGTCCTAAATCCATATGAAGACCTGTGGGAAATTGATGAGTCGGTTAGGTTGAGCTGAAAAGGCAAAAGGAACTCAACTCTTGATGTGGAAGCAGCACGCTGTCAGTTTTGGGGAGCGCTTTGGATGCCAATGTTCGTTGTCACCCGGCTCTTTAACACAGAAATGATATGAGGAGGAACATGGCGTCTTACTGCTATATGATTCGTATAGTTTACGAATTTCGATACAGTGAGTTTGGTTATAGTTTTCAGCGCCGACACCACAAGAGGGTGTGGCTCAAGAGTAGAAACGACACAATTGGAGGGCAAATATGCAGAGTGTCTTAACACGCAAAATTTTAGGACACTCAAGTTAGAGGCGTGGTGTTCATTGCAGAGTTGCCAATCTGGCTTTTCCTAGATAAGTTACTAACTAAGAAGTGAACTAGGCCGCTCTTTTTTTTTATCTTCGCCGCCATGAGGCGAAATCATCACTTAGGTAATCCTGCCAGTTTTGACGTCTGATTTGTGGGTTAAGACACTCCGCATATTTGCCCTCCAATTATATCTTTGATGGCGTCTCGCGTCTGACTCAGTAAACGTGGTAAAGGGTATAATAGACTGCGCCCAAATGGGCGAGGGCTGAAACGCACTTCTGGCTTAGATGAAGTGATTGAGTACAAATGCAACCTATCTATTTAAAAACTTGAAAATTTTACCATTCGGTTGAGGTATGCGCCTGAAAACAACAGTTAACATAAATATTACGCCTACTGTAAGTCAAGGCAAAACGTACTGCGATAATCAGAATATTTTCAGCTGAAATGAACAATTAATTAAAAAGTAGCAGAGAATGCAATGATGCTTTCAATAGACATCATCGAGAGAAACAACTCTGGAACTCAGAAAAGACCGTAATTCAAAGATGTGAAGTTTAGAATGTTTCAGGCAGGTGTTGCGCTCAACTTTCAATATGTTGGCAATTCAAATGTTTGTGGTATTGTGCCATTTTATTCCTGATGTTTAACTAATACCAACCGATTCAGCGGATAATTTCTTTTCTTTTCAGGATAAGCCCCACCGCTAATGCGGCACATAAGTTCACCTATTTGTAAATTTTGCAATTATGCACAAATCGACTTTAAATTACTCTCAAACGAAAGACTAAAACATTCTTTCATTGATGGAATGAATGTTTTAACCTTTCGTTTTGAGAGTAATTTTAAGTGGATAGGTGCATTATTTCGATTGGGACAAGTAGATGAACTTACGTGTTGCATTAGTGGTGAGGCTTATGTGGAAAAATCCATAATTTCTTTGTTTTTGGCAGTATAGGTGATGAACGCACAATGTGGCCAGGCGCGCTGTGTTGAATAATCAAAAACTGTTGATGTCTTTGGGTTTCAGCGTGGGTAAGGCGCCCGGCCATAAATGGGTGGGTAGCCAAACCGCCTACGGGGTTTGGCTGCCCGATGAGTTCGGATTATGCGTGGTGAGATGGATGGTCATACTAAGATCAGACGGAATTGGGACTGTTGTGATATTGGGATAATATGACAATTATAACCGAATTCATGGTGGCTGTTGCCATGTTCAGTAATGACGGTTTTGATGGTTACAGCTGTAACGATTACATAGTTGTCTTTGCTGTGGTGATGTGAGGGTTGGTGTTGAAGTTGTCAGACTTTTGGTGCGGTGTGGTCTTGGTTGCTAAGTCATTAACGGGTCTATGCTTGTTTCCACTTGTGCAACTTATGTTTGCAACATTGAAGTGCTGTAACCTAGTCAACAGTCAGTGAAACAATCCTCCGCTTATATGCACAACCTCGTAAATTAAACCTCCCCGAAATAAGTGTCAAAACCAGTCCCTGGATCACGACGCGTACAGTGTAACAGTAATATGCTTAAATCTTGGAAAACTCGCATTGTTGTGTTGTGACCGACAAATTCGCTAAAGCGACAGCTAAATAGTCTATGACCGAAGCTGGCGTTAAATGAGTTTATTATTATTATTATTATTATTATTATTATTATTATTATTATTTAGCCTTGCAGAAACCTCTTTCCGTATTTCACCATAGTTCTTTTATTGTTCAGATAGAGGGATTATTTGTTCACCAAACTGCTTCGTATTTCACCTTTCAAAAAAAATTTTGAGAAATTAGGTTCGTTTAATTACGAGGTAGCACGGACACGAGTTAGTTGAGTTACCCTACAGTAGTAAATCGTGCGCTGGTTGGCAGCTACGCGAGAACTGAGACTGCAACTCATTCCATGGCGGTTAGATGAAATTTAAGTTGACGTTTTCCGATGCTAAAATGAAGATCATATCGCTTTTGATCACGGATATTAGGGAAATCGAGTCTTATGAATCACTTGCAAAAATTTACATGAATTGGTTTATGTTGCAATATTTTTTGATGTGATTTGTGTAATATCATAGTTATGCACCTTTAATCCTGACTGACGCAACGATGGGTCTTTATATATTACTTACTTTATTTTTTTCAATACTTTGTTCATTGAAAAATTTTTTGATGGCAGAACAACTAGAATCATTGACTTCTTATGTAAACTGATGAGAAAATTATTGGAACTTTTAGTTTACATAATATGCTTTTGAATGTGTCTACCAATCATTGTCGATGGAGATGCCAGTTAGAGATTTGTTAAATCAGATAAATTTTAAAGCCGATACCTGGCTTAGGAATTGAAAACAGTGTCAACACCACGAAGTGATAGCTATTATCGATTGAGAGGTCAGCAATGTAGAAATTGTTCAACGATATGGCAACATTGTACCAATAATATGAAAAAATTGTCTTAATGATAATTCTCAACCTTACACTTACACGTGCAATATATGACGATATTATTCATGAATTATTTTCCTAAATAGATCACCAATAATTATTTATTCAATACGTCATTCATGTATAGCAACACTGCTTCACAATAACAGCAAAAAATTGTTTTAACTTCATAGAGAAATATTCTTCAACATACAATGGATGAATAAAACACAGCAGTGCAAGCCACATTAGGGAACATAAAATCTACGTTCTACGCTAATACTAAGAAAATAAGAACTGTTTAAATTTCGTCAGGATTTTGTGGTGTATGCGACCCAGGACGGCGCTCTTCCTCTGGCAACAACACGTGCGGGGTGCACAGGGTCCAGTCTCGCGAATTTCTGCACCGCCGAAGCCTCTCGCTCCACCTCCAAGCAGCTACAGTGCCCACCTCCAAACAGCTACAGAAATGTCAGGTTAAATTAATTTAGGTTAGGTTAAGTTAAGTTAAGTTAGGTTAAGAGGTTAGGTTAAGTTAGGTTAGGTTGGGTAAGGTTAGGCCAAGTTCAGTTAGTTTGAGGTTAACTTAAAAAAGTTTAAAAATGCCTGTTTTTGCGTGCCGAGATGGAGGGTTGAATAGCGAAACACCAGCGGTCGTTTTCAAAATTTATTATAATGATTTAATACAGGTTAACTTTAACATTCCGCTCAAGTATCCACTTACTAAGTACTTGTAGTGGTTATAATGCAGTGATTAATAATAAATGTATAACGAACAGATACATTAATAAATTTCAGTAGTACTACATAGTTCAATAATTGGCGCGAATGGCAACTTTATGTAGCTGCTTGGAGGTGGAGCGAGAGGCTTCGGCGGTGTAGAAATTCGCGAGACTGGACCCAGTGCGTCCGGGGTAACTCCGCAGCGCACGAAATTGTACGGCAGGTTTGGCTTCGTTATTGCACGTACATCGTTTACAGAATTTCGCTTACTAATAAACTCTGGCCTTAAATTCAGCGTGTTCTTTTTAGGTTGTCTTTTTGCATCATAATTCAGAAACTGAGGGACTTTATGCCTCCTTCTTCATAATTGACTGCTCTGGGGGACATTATTAACAATAAAGCTGCATATTGTTGAAATGTTAAAGAAAATTTCAGGTGGTAAGGAAACTGTAATTCGAGTTAAAGGCAGTCCAATCACTTACGAATGAATTTTTGAACCACGCGACTTTAATTAGATAGTTGGGTACATCAACTGAATTAAATCGCAAAGGTAAGGCAGGTAAGCAATAGAATAAATTTGGTTAGGGTGCGCTAATTTATGTCTTAACATTAGATGCACTCAATTTCACTCAAAATTATAGATAATAATTTCACTCTCAAAATTGTAAATTTATATTACTGCAGAATTGCACTTTGTGATGGGACGTTGTGACCGCTGCTGATGCATAACAAGGAACTGATTTATAAATGCGTTACCGTGAAATCTATCATGAAATCATGTAACAATTGACGGACATGATTATGAAAAAAAATATAAAATACGGCACAAAACTTTATTTTAAATGATATCATCGCAGAATAACGAAATAAAATACAAAATTTATTATTATTGGATGTATTCAGAAAATTTCGTATTTCATGTAGTAAATAAGAGGCGCACTCGGCGGCACAAGAAAAGAAAATTCTTCTTTGAATTAACGTAGTATCACTAATTTAGAACTGCGAAAGCGGTTAGATGAGCGATATAACGAAACGTACGTGATCGAGTTCTCTACGTTACTTCAACGCACTTGATAAGAGTTGTTAGCACGATTCTAGAGCACAATCAGCTCGTTGATTAATCAAGAATGACGAACTGAAATGGCATACAGAATAAGAACGTAGTACGCGCCTTAATACGCTGAGTAAGTCTCTTGGACTCGGGAGAACATTCATAACGTGGGAGCTAATAAGAGACGCATGCCAGGAATTATTCAGGAACAATAGAATTCAAGAAGCGAGGTCGCATTACTTCTCTCCTGAAGACACTTGGAAATGGTCTCACATGAGTAAGACGTCTCCCATTCACAAGCCCAGCTCGTTCACTTCACGAACACCGTTCCATATATCTAACAAATGCTACTGACTTTACTATGATGAGTACCGTATCGCAAAAATGAATCTCTTGCTGTTCAGGGAATATTAAATCTATCGTTAACCGCTGTGCTCGCGGTGGCACAGCGGTTAAGGGATCGGACTTGTATGTTGGAGTCGCGGGTTCATATCCCGGCGCTGGCGCTGCGATTTTCCCCGTTGGGTATAAGGGAAAGCTCAAGCACAATACCTCACTCGACCCAGGTGTCGGAAATGGGTACCGGCTTTACGGGGGAACCGTCATGGTGTCCTATATATAGTGTTAGTTATAAGACATTTGAAAAACCAATGCTTAAGATCATTTGTATCAGTCTTGATTGGAAATAAAGCATCCCAAAGATGCCGATGTTTGCTTTTTTTGCTTTACTTATCGATACGTTCTTTTGGTATCCAAGTTACCACATCCATTCAAGTTAATGAATGCAGTAAATTTAATTTTACTCACCACAAGCGTTGAAGAGTCAAGGAAAGTAGGCTTTAGTGAACTGAAGTTCGGCGCTACGTTGGGCAGACAGGACCATCTCATGTGCGTTGCTGTGGAACAAATTAACTTCTGCGTACAAGCTCTCAGTCACAGGAAGAGTTGATGCCAAATACGGTTCGTCATTTTGGGCTACAAAAAATATATAATTTTAGAAATAACTGCTGAAATAGAATTGAAACGTTCTTCATGGTTATTCGTCTTTACTTTAATGTCCATTATAGTGATTGTATGTGTTTATTAAAACAGTCCATTTTGTATTAAAAATCGGGATTTTCATGTCATGTACACTGGGATACACATGTGTTAACACTTGATAACTACACAACAAATTTAAAGTTAACACTACGCATTTTGACTGAACTATCAGCCAAAATGTCGACTTCTTACCGCTTTTAATGTTGTGGTTTGTCTCCTATTTTCAGTGACAGAGCAGTGCGCGTGCATACTTGGATTGTAAAGTCTGGTGTCATAAGCTGCTCTCCAAATCTATACTATAATAAGAGCCGCGTCCGTCCGTCCGTCGGTCGGTCTGTCCGAAGCCAGCCTGCAGTGTGTGATGAGCGTATCTATGATACAAGCTCCATTCCTATATATTTTGACGGGCCGTGTTCACGCGGCCTCATCAACTCTCGAGAGATTGTATTTTTTAATTTCTTACGGCCTCTCTTTCATTTTGCCTTCTTTTTTATTTCAAATAAAGGGGGGGTGGACTAGTTGTGATAATTTCTCATCGTATTTGCTAACGAATAGTCCAATCCAATCATTGAAACGATGCCAGTAACTTCCGCCTCCCTACTCCTATACTATGGTTAAGATTGTGCTACAACAGCTTATTCTCAAACATTTAAATAAAACAATCATTTTTCCTCTGTACGAAGTATCGTAGCTTGTGTTTCTTTTGAATCAAAATATACCGTCGCCAGTGTGATGTTCTCATTTTTTCAATTTCATGTCATGAGTTGCGCGATTTTTTCCCATGTTTTTCAACGTTGGAGGCAATCAACAGGACAGCTTATGACACACCGCAGACTTATGTCTTTGTTTACGTACGAAAAGTTCGTTAAAAATCAATAATTCTCTCACATAATTTACTCCTTTCATGCAAAATATTTCGTGGCTCATTGAGTATGAGACGCAATAATTTGCCACATTGCTATCTTCAGGCTCAAAACAGTGGCTCGTAACTGCAAACTGATGTTTAACATTGAACCTTTTGATGCACTCTAATCTTCTTTGAATTAAGGTTCTCCCCTGAAATCTGTTCCCAGTTTAATTTCCTGGTCTCGTAATTTTGTTTCTTTCTCGTAGCTACGCGATCAATTAACGATTTCGTGGAGCTCTCCTTCAACGAACAGGGAATCAAAAGCTCACCTTGTAGAAAACAGGGAATCTATGCAACAAGCGTATTTTCACAAAGGATACGCAACGCACAGAAGCAGCAAAGAAGAAAATGAGAAGACAATGAAGAGATGGCAAAGAAAGCATGAAAACTAAAAGCAGCAAAGTGGGCGCGATAGACAGGAGTCCACAAGGCCTGTCTACAGCTGAGGTAACCTGCCAGTGTCTCCCCTGCATGGGCTGCTAGTCCCCATAGCACAAGGTAGACAAACGTGCCTAATTTAAACCCAATGCTTATTCTGTAATTTCTTGCGAGTTATATAAGTGCTGAAAACGGTATTTTTCGAAAATTAAATTATAGTCGTTTTCTCCCGTCCTAAAAATTGGATAAGGTACAGCAAAATATCTCGAATAATTATGGTTTGTTAAAGGAATTATTCACATATTTAGGCTCAAACTAAAGTTCACATGACATTTTATTTATGATTGGTACGAACTCTTTCTAATTTCTAACGCGTCACAAGAGAATAAGTCGCATCATCTCTCTTATTTGAACAGCGAGCAATTGATTCATATATTTTACTGAAGAATCTGAATGAAAATTTGTATTATGAAATCAATCGTAACGGAAGTCTCTGTTAGTTCGAGGAAGGTATCCATCCCAGTGAAGGTCAGAAATCAAAACTCACATGTCGCGTTAACTTCAAGTTTGCGCTGAGTGAACGCTGAATAACGGCAGTGTATGAGTTAATGAGCCTGAGTAATATTCACCTCATTTGACGTTACTTGAATGATATTTGTGCGCTCTAATCCTGCTGAATCTTTTCTTACGCTCTGACACACTCACACCCGAGTGGCGCTGACTACCTTTGTCACGCAAGTTCGGTGAAAGCTTCCCAATAACTCAGTAAGCCAATTAAACGGCCGCAAAATTTGGTGTTAGTTTCATTATTACGTAGTCCGAATCTGAAAATTGCAGTCAGTGTTATTTATAGGTCCATAGTTCTATCAAAATATGTAACTATCTTTAGTTCTGAACTTGAGGCTGGTTTCAAAATTCATTTCCCAATTTTCGAACAGGATATTTGTTTCACACTGGAAAAACGATAACAATCTTGTTTTATGAGTTAATTGGTCTATCTTTGAATATCTCTGAAAATCGAAGGATGACTAATGTAAAATACATATGCATATACCTCAAGTAACCTGGGATGAGGAGAAACGTACCTGCATACCGCAAAGAACTATTCAAACTCAATATAAATTACCTGCATCGATGACGGTAACGTAGAGTTCCTGAGACTGGAATTTGAGAGTTTATTTTTCTACGCTTAAAATGAACATTTTACTATTAAAGATAAATTCACTGAACTAGCGGCTTGCTAAAATACTTTGCATAAAATATCACATATAATTTCACGTTGAACAATGTGCTGCCTTCGCAGCAATTTAGGAAATTTCTATTTTCAAACAGCGGTAGAAAATTTGTGCCTTCGAATATCGAGGGAACCAGTCCGCACGTTCACTCGTTTTCCGGAAACGCTCTCTTCCGGTACATTAGGTATTTAAACTCTGCGAGCTGAGTAGAGGCCGCCAGTTGTGTTGAAGTAGTGTGTAGACTCCAGAGAAGGAAATGTAAGTAAAGAGTGCTAAATATTAAGTGCATTGGGTCCCTATAGATGTCTGTTTTGTGTCTCCTACTAGACAGTGAATTCTTAGGTCCTAGAAAAGCTAAAAGATTTCAGGGGATGTTAGAATGTGTGCTGTCACAGTTTTTCTGTTTGTGCTTTTACAATTCTAGATACTGATTCTTCATTCGCGGTGCCAATATAATGTAATGCTGTGTTTACCTATTTGTACCTGGCTCAAATTGTCTAGTGGTATTGCCCTGTGTTGGACAGGGTTGTGAGACTTTCTTGCAAACAGTCATGTTTTGATTATATTGTTGAGCCTGATTTGTTCTGTGCTTGTCAGTGCTACTTAATTTATTTGCTGGAATTCACAGCTGGATTCATTGTGCTCAGTTGTTGATTTGATCTAAGCACATTGCATTATATAGATCCTTGTTATCATTCACGATTAATGTTAGTGGATTTAAACTCTGGTATTTGGACTCTAGAATTGTGTAATTCCTCACTCAAGTTGCTATTTTACCAGTCTGTAGAGTGTGGTGGTTTTTGCCTATTTTTATTTGTGTGATTTTTACTGTGCTGCGGATATTTTATATTGCCTGGTTGATGATGTGTCCATGCCTGTTAGGTAACTATTTACTTGTGCAGAGGTGTCTAAGTGTGCCCCCTTGTTCACTTATTAACCACCTTTATAGATGGGTGTGTTTTAACTATGCCCAGGTGGTACTATAGATTGATAGACTTTTGTGACTAGTCATGTGAGTCAGAAACAACTCAAGTTGTCAGGCACTGTTTACGTAGGAATAGCTGTGTAACTTTAGTTCAGCGTCTACCGGGTTGGACATGCATTTTTATATGGGAATAGCCGTGTAACTTCAATTCAGCATCTACCTGGTTGGACATTAGTGTGTAGAGCCTACTGCCTGACCTTAGTATTTAATGAGGGCCTCATTAGGTTGACTGGTTATATCTGATTGTGTCATTGGGATGCTCGTATGAAAATTGTACTAAGTCTCGCCAATGATTTGGGTGTTGAATGAGCCGCTGAAGTATTACCCGTGTTCTCTGAATTAGATTTTCTTGTGCCAGTGATGCAGTTCTGCCCCAATTTTTGCGTCCTTATTTTCTGGTTTGCCCTCTGAATCACTTTTAGATATGCAATCTCTAAAAACTGTATATTTTTTGTATTACTTTTGTGCTAACTAGACCTTTCTATTTCAGGAAAATTTATGTACAATAAATGGCTGCTTAAGACAAGTTTTGCATCATCCGTGGACTTTTCTGAACCTTCCCCTCGTCGATAGAAATTGTTGAGGCAGTCACAATAAATTTTCATTTCCTTCTCTGGAGTCTACACACTACTTCAACACAACTGGCCAAAAGAAGCTCAAAGAAAACCCTTAAACTAGCTGAAGTTGAAGCCGTAAAGACCTATGACGATCTTTATGAAGCCCTGTCCAGGGAGAGTCCAGGAGAGGATGAGACGTCGGCCATCTTATCCTTCATAGCTGAACTTAAGGTCAAGCGCGATCAGTTCATCACTTCAAGCAGAGCCTTTGAAGGTTCCTTGGAACGAGCAGGACATAAGCAGCGGTACCATGAGCAATTTTTGAAGAGACGTGTGATGCTGGAAGACTGCTTTGGTCGCATCGCGACGCTCAACAAACAGATGGAGAGGCTTGGAGGGGACATGGTTTCCAACCTTGATCCCAAAGACCTGTCTTCTCTGCGTAGTGAGAGAATGAGTAAACTTACCTCCGTAAGAAGAGAAAAAGTTGGACCTTTTTCCACACCACTGTCGGTAGCCTCTGAGGTTTCTACTATCTCAGAAGGAGAGGATGAAGAATATCAAGAGCAGGAAAGCAACCTAGATGATCTGGCAGGGCTGATGGAACACGCTTCCGTGAGCTCTCGCAGGTCGATTCTAGAGCCTAGAGTAGAGGCAAACCATCGACTGAGAGCTCCTAGGCAGGGAAGCACTCTAGATGCAGCTTCTGTTCACCTTATCCGGGCCGAGCTGTTGAAGACCCCTGCCAACCCCTTCAAAGGAGACATCGGATTGTACCATTGCTGGGAATCTGATCTGAAGAATCGACTGCAGGGACTAGCTTTGGGCCCCATCGAAGAGCTACAAGTTTTGGCGGCCAATACCGCGGGTAAACCCAAGGAGTACGTTCAGAGAACTATGAGGTCAGTCATCGGAAACAATGCAGAGGCAGTGTTGCAGGTGGTATGGAACACCCTTCGTGAGCGTTATGGTTCGGACTGGTTGCTAGCAGAACACACGGCAGACCAACTTCGGAACTTCCCAAACATCCCTCCTGGGGATCTTACCGCTCTCCAGGATTTCTTAGATTCTACGAGTACCGCACTTACCAACGCAGCAAGATCGGACGAGCTGGAGGAGTTTTGCACTACCAGAGGCATGAGGCTCTTGGCACTCAAACTCCCGCCAGATCTGCAACGCAGATGGCATAGGAAAGCATCTGACCTACGAGCCAAGAGTGGGCAGCGCCCAACGTTCTCCTTCTTCAACCAGTTCCTAAGAGACGAAGAAAGAGCGATGAGGGATCCATTTTTCAACCCAGCACTGTCAGGCGGAAGACCCAAGCCCGTTCGGGTCCTGCACACAAGCGCTGACCAGAATACCAAGAAAGAGTCTAGTGAAGGTGATCAGTCCATGGTGGCCTACAACAAACCTGAGTCAAGATATGAGGCGCAAGGACCTCACAACAAAAACCTCCGGAAACGGACCATAGAATCAACAAATGTATTTTCCACAAGGTCGACGCCCATGGAACCTGGGAGTGCCGGTCCTTTGGAAGACTACCCATCGACCAGAAGAAGAAGCTCATCACCGAGGCGAAGGTATGCTTCCGATGCCTTGGTCCCCATTACATCAGGAACTGCGACAAACAAGTGAAGTGTTCTCACTGTCAAGGCTCACACTTGACGGTCATGCACCGGGCAAGCACTAAACCGGTGACCCCTGGTGAGGTCGCCACCTGCACCAGAACGGGATGCCTCGGTCTCGAGTCCAGGGAATTTTCCAAGACGCTGTTAGTAGATGTCACCTCGACGTCCACCCAGAGAAAAGTGCGTTGTTACGCCATCATTGACGAGCAAAGCTCAAGATGCTTTGCGGACCCTTCTCTGATAGAACAGCTCGATCTTAAGGCCACTCCCTGGAAGTACGCCCTCAGAACACTGAGTGGTCTGTCGTCTGAGGTGGAAGGACACGCCATCACCGGGCTCAAGATAAGGGGTGTGGGTGAGAACCGATGGCATCAGCTACCCACTACATGGACCAACGAAAATATCCCGGACACGACTGACGAAGTAGCCACTCCCGACGTTGTGAAGAAGCTCAGCCACGTTGCGCACCTGGTCAAGCACTTCAATGAGCATGATCCTTTGGCTCGGTCACTGATACTCATCGGAAGAGAGGCCGTGTCGCTCATGGCATCTAGACACTATGGAGTACGAGGTCCTCTTGCCTGCAAGACCGCCCTGGGCTGGGCACTGTTGGGACCATTGAACGGAGGAGCGAGAACCCAGCAGACCACTGCCCTGCGGACGTCATTCGTGAACCACGAGGATCATCACTTCTCGATCAAGATACGTGGGCCCAACCCTGGGAGGCAGACGCTCGACGTCTTTGAGGAGCGAGTCGACGACGAGCTCCAGGGTCTGAGTGTGTTTGACAATAAATTTGTAAGTATTTTGAGAGCTGGTATCGAAGTGAAAGACGATAGGATTGTTGCGCCCTTACCCTTTACTAGAGATCCACCAAATTTGTGTAATAATTACGTGTCTGTATTGGGAAGAACGAACACGACGTTGGGAAAACTGCGTCGAGATCCCTCAAGTGCTACACTAAGTCTCGAGAAAATGCAATCGTACATTGACAATGATCACGTTGAGGAAGTAGTCGCAGGGGAACTTCCTGAGAAAGGCGTGGGATGGTACTTGCCTATCTTCCCGGTAAGGCAAGCCGAAGAAGGGAAAGTTAGGTTGGTGTTCGATGGTTCAGCAAAGCACAAGGGACACTGCCTCAATGATGAGTTGTTGACGGGCCCCGATTTGAACAACAGCCTTCGGGGAATATTGCAGAGATTCCGACTCCACCAGGTAGCCTTTACAATTGATATAAAAAATATGTTCCACAATTTTCGGGTCAAGATTGAAGACAGGGACTATCTGCGTTTCTTTTGGTTCAAAGATAATCAGGTTACTAACGAGATTGTCCCCTACAGAGCTAAGGTCCATGTCTTCGGGTTGCGGAGCTCTCCGGCCGTCGCTGCGTTCGCCCTTCGCCATATCGCCGACCTGGGCGATGCATCCGGACGCCCGAGCCGGGCCACTGACTTTCTCCGTCATGCGACGTACGTTGATGATGGGTCTGCTAGTTTGGACTCCCCAGACGAGGCCAGGGAGCTGCTTGGCGAGGTGCGGTCTCTGTTGCACAAGTATGGGTTGAACATTCACAAAGTTGCCACGTCTGACACTCGGGTAACGGTGGGTCTGCCAGACGAGGAACTAGCCGCACCAAAGACTGTCACTTGGGACGGATCCGTTATCCAACGAACATTGGGGATCCATTGGAACGTCTCCGAAGATCTGTTAATATTCAAGGTCAATATCCCGGACAGACCCTTCACTAGGAGGGGTGTGCTGTCTACTGTGAACTCCTTCTTTGACCCCCTCGGACTAGCTGCGCCTCTTATTTTGGGTGGCAGACTTCTACAAAGAAAGGCGCTGTCTGATAGCACTGCCGAAACTAACCAAAGCTCCACTCTGTGGGACGAACCTCTACCTAAGAAACTGGAAGAGCATTGGGAATCGTGGAAAGACGGACTGAGAAGATCAAAGGAAATACGCCTCAGTCGGTGCGTGAAGCCGCGCGACTTTGGGGAGGTTTCACGGCACTCGCTTCACGTTTTTTGTGACGCCTCTCAGGAGGCCATTGGCTATGCGATTTATTTGCGGCTGACCAGTACCCGAGAGCAGAAACATTCCACCTTGATCAACGCCAGTTCGAGGGTGGCACCTAGGGCAGCTACCACCATACCACGGTTGGAACTGTGCGCCGCAGTCGAAGCAGTACTGGCAGCAAGAGAGACCCTCAACGACCTCAAGGTGAATGTGCAAGAAGTCAGATACTACACGGACAGTCAAATTGTTCTTGGATACCTGAAAAATGAGGATAAACGCTTCACCAGATATGTGACGCGGATAATAGAGTTGATTAATAAGCATTGCTCTCCGACTCAGTGGTACTTCGTAGACACGAAAGAGAACCCCGCAGACATGGCTACTCGTCCCACGGATGTAGAGCAGCTCGTACACAGCCATTGGTTCACCGGCCCTGCCTGGATATTAGAAGATTGCGTCGTCGACGCTCAGCCCCCTTTTGAGGAAGCGCAACTAACAGAATCGTTGCCGGAGACCAAAGCCTTCACGACCTTGACCGGTTCGCCACCTCCATTTCGTACGGTGATGGACCGACTGAGTAGGTGGACCAGGCTTCTCGGGGTTACCCGCACCGTGCACAACCTGGCACATAAGTGGCTGATGCGAGCGAGATCTAACCTCAACACTTCTTCGGAACCGACACTACGTATACTTCAGAACGACCAGGAAGCTGAAATGTACCTCGTTAAGGCCGTCCAACAAGAATCTTACAGCGAAATACTACCCAAGACGGGGAAACCAGGTCCAATGCAGCTACCGGAAGGACATCAACTGACACCACTGGCCCCCTTTGTGGATGAAGAGGGTCTGATCCGTGTAGGAGGCCGCCTAAAGCACAGTGACTTACCAGTGGATCAAAAACACCCTTTGATCCTACCCAGGAACCATCCCTTCACTCAGATAATTATAAGACGGGCACACCAGCTGGTGGCTCACCAGGGCCGTCTCCTCACCCTTGGTAAGGTGCGATCTCTGGGCTTCTTCATCCCGCAAGGTAGAAAGCAAATAGAACGACTCCTGAGGAGCTGTGTGATTTGTAGGAGGCTGAGAGCTCCCTTTGAGCAACAGATGATGGCCGACCTCCCGGAAGATCGTCTCATCCCCACCCCACCTTTCACCCGGGTGGGCTTAGATGTCTTCGGGCCGTTCACTGTACATGACGGACAGAGCACCCGAATCACAAAGGCCACGAAGAAAATGTATGGCCTACTGGTGACCTGCCTTGTGTCCAGGGCAGTTCACGTTGAACCTCTCTGTGGGATGGATACTCTTTCCTTTATGAACGCATTGCGTAGATTCATCTCTGTACGAGGCACCCCCCAGCTGATAAGAAGCGATCGAGGCACCAACTTTACAGGTGCAGTATCTCAATCTTGCGATTTGAACAAAGTATCAAAGGACATGGAGACTAGGGGATGCGAGTAGAAATTTAATCTCCCTGGAGCGAGTCATCATGGAGGTGTGTGGGAGAGAAAAATTGGAGCGATCAGAAAGGTACTCGACCTGACCTTGGGGAGGTCAGGAAAGGTGACACTCAACCGTGATGATATGCACACCCTCCTGATAGAAGCCGCGGCCATTGTAAATTCTACGCCCCTGTACGCCCCTTCCGAAGACCCCAATGATGTGTTCCCTATCAGTCCCTCCACTTTGCTAACCATGAGGGACGCCTCTCGCACACAGTCGTCAGACTCGTTCACAGATCGCGACCTCCTCGCTTATGGTCCACGAAGATGGCGGCGAGTGCAGCTGTTGGCGGACCAATTCTGGCAACTATGGAGACAATTCTACCTTCAAGAAATCAGTCGTCGCAGAAAATGGACGACACCAAGGCGTCCCTTGTCCCAGGGGGACATCGTACTGGTACGAGACTCGCAGTCTCCAAGATGTCAGTGGCCCCTGGCTCGGGTAGAGTCGGTGCATCGCTCGGGATCGGACGGACGCGTGCGTGGGGCGACGCTGCGGCGGACGGACAATTCCGGAGGTACCAAAAGTTGTGAGCGATCGATTAAAGATATTGTAGTAATCTTACCTAGCACTGTTGAGAGAGAGGAGTGTGCTGCCTTCGCAGCAATTTAGGAAATTTCTATTTTCAAACAGCGGTAGAAAATTTGTGCCTTCGAATATCGAGGGAACCAGTCCGCACGTCCACTCGTTTTCCGGAAACGCTCTCTTCCGGTACATTAGGTATTTAAACTCTGCGAGCTGAGTAGAGGCCGCCAGTTGTGTTGAAGTAGTGTGTAGACTCCAGAGAAGGAAATGTAAGTAAAGAGTGTTAAATATTAAGTGCATTGGGTCCCTATAGATGTCTGTTTTGTGTCTCCCACTAGACAGTGAATTCTTAGGTCCTAGAAAAGCTAAAAGATTTCAGGGGATGTTAGAATGTGTGCTGTCACAGTTTTTCTGTTTGTGCTTTTACAATTCTAGATACTGATTCTTCATTCGCGGTGCCAATATAATGTAATGCTGTGTTTACCTATTTGTACCTGGCTCAAATTGTCTAGTGGTATTGCCCTGTGTTGGACAGGGTTGTGAGACTTTCTTGCAAACACTCAGTCATGTTTTGATTATATTGTTGAGCCTGATTTGTTCTGTGCTTGTCAGTGCTACTTAATTTATTTGCTGGAATTCACAGCTGGATTCATTGTGCTCAGTTGTTGATTTGATCTAAGCACATTGCATTATATAGATCCTTGT
Organism: Morinoia aosen; assembly: GCA_030386875.1. Classification (NCBI taxonomy): domain Eukaryota; kingdom Metazoa; phylum Arthropoda; class Malacostraca; order Amphipoda; family Talitridae; genus Morinoia; species Morinoia aosen. The sequence continues at coordinate 40,803,967 of CM059580.1, forward strand.
TATCATTCACGATTAATGTTAGTGGATTTAAACTCTGGTATTTGGACTCTAGAATTGTGTAATTCCTCACTCAAGTTGCTATTTTACCAGTCTGTAGAGTGTGGTGGTTTTTGCCTATTTTTATTTGTGTGATTTTTACTGTGCTGCGGATATTTTATATTGCCTGGTTGATGATGTGTCCATGCCTGTTAGGTAACTATTTACTTGTGCAGAGGTGTCTAAGTGTGCCCCCTTGTTCACTTATTAACCACCTTTATAGATGGGTGTGTTTTAACTATGCCCAGGTGGTACTATAGATTGATAGACTTTTGTGACTAGTCATGTGAGTCAGAAACAACTCAAGTTGTCAGGCACTGTTTACGTAGGAATAGCTGTGTAACTTTAGTTCAGCGTCTACCGGGTTGGACATGCATTTTTATATGGGAATAGCCGTGTAACTTCAATTCAGCATCTACCTGGTTGGACATTAGTGTGTAGAGCCTACTGCCTGACCTTAGTATTTAATGAGGGCCTCATTAGGTTGACTGGTTATATCTGATTGTGCCATTGGGATGCTCGTATGAAAATTGTACTAAGTCTCGCCAATGATTTGGGTGTTGAATGAGCCGCTGAAGTATTACCCGTGTTCTCTGAATTAGATTTTCTTGTGCCAGTGATGCAGTTCTGCCCCAATTTTTGCGTCCTTATTTTCTGGTTTGCCCTCTGAATCACTTTTAGATATGCAATCTCTAAAAACTGTATATTTTTTGTATTACTTTTGTGCTAACTAGACCTTTCTATTTCAGGAAAATTTATGTACAATAAATGGCTGCTTAAGACAAGTTTTGCATCATCCGTGGACTTTTCTGAACCTTCCCCTCGTCGATAGAAATTGTTGAGGCAGTCACAAACAATAACTTTTCTAAGTAGATAAAAAAAGTTCATAGCTTGCACAAACAGTCAGTTGTTGAATTCTAAATTTGTTTATTCCAAATTTTTTCTTCTATCAGCTGCAGATGTATGATAATTTCCACTGGCCTTCTCTGATGGAACTGCTCCAATAAGTGTTGCTCTCCATGATATTACTTTCGGAGGGAAACAACTATTGCAACCTTAGGAATGCACTATCCTAGGGGAAAATGTGAGGTCCCTATGCCGAAATGGAATAATTTGCTTGTTGTTAAGGACCATCTTTTTTCTATTGACTGCTGTACTGATTTTTAGCATCAATTTTTTTTTCAATTCCTCTCTTGTTTCATGAACTTATTTCTCATATCACTTTTTCTAAGCACAACTGGTCGTTTGTGGGAAGGCAATTTGTGCATAAATTCCCTGTTTCTTCAATTTCACATTAAATTTTGCCTCCCCAATTCTTCTCGTCAGTACACCTTTGCTGTGGTTAGGTACGCTAAAGCCTGTTTTAATGGTATGCATTCTATCGCAGGCTCACGTGCATACGCCTTATGTGGCACCTCACAAGAGCCATGAGCGTTTACACTAGACGTTAAGCGTGAGCACCGTGGTGTACGCTGCTCAATTTCTCAAAACCAGTCAGTGCGTCAATAACAGCTATTAGAGGTGGATTGCCGTCGCTTGTCTTAATATTGTTGCTGCATCGTAGGCTATGTTAGCTTTTTATATTTCCAGGAGTGAAATGTTAATATTTAAGTTCATTTTCATTAAAATGTTATTGAAAGCAGCCTCCTTCATGTTACAACCCTTATATTGGCTGCTTTTAGCCCAGCATATGCATTCATGGGCTCTGTACATTTAAATTAATTGCAACGTAGCTACTCGTGGCCAAGTTGCGTCAGTCATTGAGCAAATGGCTATGCCTCTACTCATGACAACTACCTGCACATTGACCAGGGATAGAGTTGCAATTTCCAAGGCTCTCGTGAGTCGCGCCTCACGAATCCGATAAGAGTGAATAGGGAACTTTGCATACACACACACACTCACACAAATATGAGCCTCAGTGATGAGCCCCGTATACACGTGTCGCGCCTCACGGCCAAAATGTCCTCTAATGTAAACGGCCCTCAACACTAAATAATCTAATCTAGCCTCCCGGATATGTGGTTGTGTGTGAGTTTAGCTTTGCCGATAGTGGACAACTTCATATATTAGATTGTACAAGTTTCTTCACGAATGTAGTAAAGAAAAGCATCAATGTTTGCAACAAAATGGGTCATCAATATCGATAAAATTCTGTTGAACATCCCGTGTTGGGACTTTGTTTGACCACACGTTACACTTCACAGCTTCACTTCGCTAACTGCATAAATTATAGTAGAAGTTGATTAGGTCAATGGCCCATAAAAAATGTAACAACGTTACTCTATATTAAATGAAAACAAATTTAAAATATACACAACAATCTAACTCAATGATGCAACCCTTTATATCACCCAACCAAAATTTAACCACCAGTAAATTTTCATAACAACACAAAAAACCCTACACGAGAACAAAGCTAGTCACAAATTAGTCATGTGAGGGAGAATGCCTTCAAATTAGTGAGGAACCCCGGACACGTTGTTGCCAGAGGGAGAATTACGCTCTCGGTCGCATGCACTACAAAATTGTGTCGGGATGTGGCCCTGCTTTTTTTCCTATTTTTCGCGTGCAAAGTAGATATAATGCTGCCGAACGTCATTGCTTGCATTGCTGTGTTGTATTCATCCATGTAGGGATAAAAAATATTTCTCCGTCAATGTAAAACAATTTTCTGCCTTGTAAAGCATTGTTGCTATACATGCATGAAGTATTGAATGAATTGGTATTCTATTGTGGAATATTTCTAAACAATAATCTCGTCAAATTTTGCCGGCATAAGTTCGGGTTTGTGAATTCATCACTTAGACATTTTTTTTCTAACCAATTATGCTGTCATGGTCACCAAATCGTTGAGCAACTTTCCCCATTGCTGACCTCCCAATCTATAATTGACATCTTTACGATACGATTGCCTCAACATCCATTACTAAGCCACGTCATGGCTACAAAATTTTTCTGATTTATAAATAACTGGAGTGAATTACACTTTGAATCAAAACTAAACCGTAAGCAGATCGATTTGAAACTTTGTTATGTAAATGACAAATCAAATTAGTTTTGTCTTTAGTGTACCAGATAAGTCAATGAGTTTCGTTTAACTGTCTTTAAAAAATTCTTAATACGTAAATATTTAAAAACATATTGAAATTAGGTATAGAAATTGCACGGAATTACCGAAATTTAAATCAATGCGTAACTATATTACACAGAACACAATTCTAAAAAATATTGCAACTTTATTGACGAGTGTATTTTTGAGAACAGTTCATAAGACTCCATTTCCCTAATTTCCGAGACTAAAGCGAGAAGAACTTTATTTGAAGCATCGGAAAAGCGTCCACGTGAATTATATCTATAACCGGCAGTGAATGCTGCTGTCGCGCAGCCGCCAACCAGCATACGATTCACTGCTGTAGGGTACCTTAACTAACCTGTGTTTATGCTACCTCGTAATTAAACGAATATAATTTCTCGAACTTATGTGTTTTTATAAGTTCAAATACTAAGCAGTTTGGTGAGCAAATAATCCCATTCTACTAAAGATATGAGAACTATGTTGAAATACAGCAAGAGGTTTCCAAAATACTAAGTAAATGAGGAAACTCATTTAACGACAGCTTAGGTTGAAGACAAGACTAATAATAGTAATAAAAAACTTATTTAACGACAGCTTCGGTGATAAACTATTTAGCAGTCGCTTTGGCGTATTTGCCGAAGTCACAACACAACAAAACAAGTTTTTCAGGATTTAAGAAAATTATTGTCACACTGTACGCGTCGTGATCCACGGACTGGTTTTTACACTTATTTCGGGGAAGTTTCATTGACGAGGTTGTGCATATAAGTGGAGGACTGTTGACAAGGTTGCAGCCTTTAGTAGCACAAGTGGCAGCCAGCATAGGCCAGCTAGTGACAGTAACCAAGACCACACCGCACCGTAAGTCTCACAATTTCAATACCAACCCTCGCATCACCACAGCAAAGAGGACTGGGTAATCGTTATTGCTGTGACCATCAAGACCTTCATTACAGAATATAGCCATAGCCACCTTGAATTCGGCTATAATTGTCCTACTATCCCAATACCACCACATTCTTATACCGTCTGATTTTAGTAAGATCATCCACCACACCACGCATCCTCCGAACTCGTTGGGCAGGCGCCTTACCCTCGCCTAAATCCCCGAGGTATCAACACAGCGCGCCCGGCCATATAGTGCGTTCATCAACTGTATACTCCCAATAATAAAGAAATTATCCGATGAAGTGGTTGGTATTCAAGTTAAATTTCAGGAATTAAATTCACTATTCCACGAACAGTTGAATCACGGACACGTTGAAAGTGGAGCGCAATGCTTCCCTTGAACATTCCAAACTGTACATCTACGAATTACGGTCTCTTCTGTGTTCCGTATTTGCTTCTCTTGTTGATGTCTCTCGAAAGCATCATCGCCCGTTCAGCTATTTTCAATAAAATTGTTTATTTCAGCTGAAGCTCTCATTCCAATTTGTAGAGTAAGTTTTGCCTTGATTTACGGAAGGTATATTATTTGTGTTAGCTGCTTCCAGGCGCTTACCTCGTCCGAGTAGTAAAATTTACAAAAAAAATTGATTACTTTTGTATGCTCAAGCACTTTATGCACCGGACCACCATCTTTAAGCAAGTGACAGACACCCTCTCTCATAGGATTCTTCCTCTTGCTTGCTGGAGAGCAGGGCAAACTTCAATGATAAGCTTTACTGTAAGAACTGCACCTTCACACCATCCGCATACAGGTCGCTGGCCAAGGGCATCTGAGATCTGCAAGTAGCTGCGGGTCAGGGCAGTATTTTTCACTCGAAGTCTGTTCATCACAACCCCCTTGACGATTGTACTTGCGTTAGTTAACCTTCTACCTACCATGGTTGCTCTTCATCTCCTTAACATCAGTTTGGTCCCGCTGCCACTCATCATTCCATAGTTCAAATATTCTCCTTCTTATCAATGAATACCAACCCTTTTAAGCAACAAGGGCAAATTCAATTTGTCGCGTAGCCATTTTGCTGTTTGGTCCACACTTATATTCCCGCCGATGCCTACAAGGGCTGGCACCCAGCTAATGGTGATTTATTCCCTTCTTGAATCATTTGAAACGAATCCGACATCATCCTATTGAGCAGTTGGCTGTCTTCAGCATTGTTGCTGCATACACATGAAAGCAAGATAGGTTTATCAGCCGATGCTCACCTTGAATTGTTCAGCAATTTGCTGGTTTCTAATTTTCCAATCTGAAAGAGCAGCCTTTTCATAAAAGATTGGTCTGTTAAGGTTGTAGTTTCTTCAATTTTAGCTACGATTAAAGTAAAATTCAGGAGATCTTGTTTCATGCCAACTTTTTCCCAAAACGTGATATATGTTATTAGTGGAAAATCAGTAAAATTAACAGAATACAACAAAAAAGGAGAAATAAAAAGCGACAATACTCGAACTCGCACGTTTATAACACGTCGGAGCTCTGTTGGGCTCAGTGCGCGCTGAGCTGCCGTGGGAGGAGCAGATTAGTCGGCAAGCTCCGCCAGCATCTGTTCCACTGACAGATCGTCTTGACACTGCAAGAGAAAATGTAAAAACAAATTATAACTTTGCTAACATGCGGTTATTGAAAATGCCCAATTTTCTAACACCATGATGATATTGCGGCGTTTAAATGAACTAAAAAACTAATTGCCTGATTTTTAATTCTATTTAATAATGATTTTTCTCCTATGACACTACATTGCAGAAAAAAATAACACATGGAAAAGTTTCTTCGAACGTTTAGCAGGACATACGGTTAAAAGCACACGCTGGAGTCTTGTATTTTTACACCCGAGAAGTGAATATCTATGAAATATTCTGAGAATTAACTCACTCCCCAAGAATATCTGCGTTGAGCAACTGTTCACCAAAAATCCCTTCTGTCATTGGGATGCATTCACTCCTATAAATCACTAACAAATTCATCTAAACCCAGTGCTCAACTCGATAGGTCGCAATGAGGCACTAGTGTAAGGCAGTGCTCACTATTCCTGGTCACCCAGTGCGCAGTCTTCTCTCAAAATACTTCCCCTTTGCCCTTTATGATACCCTGCCTTTTCCTCTCCCATTTGCCGGATGTGCACTATGTGAATTCAACAACCTAGGTATAAATCTTCAAAATAATCCAATGCCTACTATCCCCATGTCTGCTCGATATCTCCCTCCAAGAATTGCTGCTCATTCTTCCTTATCCTCCTTTCCTAAATCTGCTCTGACTGATTCTCACTGGCAGCAGGCCTTCAAGGACTTGACTACAAGCTCATACCCCAACAGAATCCAAGTATTTACAGATGGTTCCACTAATGGCAACTGTACTGCCTGTGGGGTCTATTCCTCTGAGTTTAGCATCAAAGCCAAACTCCCCTCACATTCTACAATTTATACTGCAGAACTCTTTGCTTTATATTTAGCCTGCAAGTTCTTATCAGTGGTTCCTGGCAACTTCATTATCTTTTCGGATTCCCTTGGTTGCATTTCAGCATTAAACTCGATTAACCCTCCTACTCATTACCTTATCACATGGAGAGCCAACATTATTTCCTCCCTCAGCAGAGACAAAATTATAATAGAGTGGCTTCCCAGTCATGTCGGTATTAAAGGCAATAAAGCAGCAGACAAACTTGCGCGTGAGTCATTAAGTCTGGCTAACAATATAAATCTTTATCCTAGCAAACTTGAGCTGAAAACTAAATTCAAAATGCACTATGACTAACTTTGGCAGAGAAACTGGACATCACAACCTCCTTACATCACCCATCTTAAGCCACACTTAGGTTCATCAATCCCCACAAATCTTTCTCGCTACAACCAAGTTATCTTCACACGTCTCCGACTGCAGACATGCAACCTAAAGCCCGTGCCACACCTTGCATTATGTCAATGCTACTTGTGACTGTATTGGTGTCGCAGAACAACCGCTGCGGCTTAACGAGCTTTTGGATGAGCGCGTGACAACGCGCGGCAGTCAGTTGCATTGAAGCTTTGAGAGGAGAAGGACGTCAGACGACGATGTGCTCTGCAAAGCAGCTGCGCTCGGATGTGCGCACATTGCAACAGTGAGCGCTTTAGCGAGACAACCGTGCTCAATGCCTGCTTGGCTCGCACTGGCTCTGCTGTGCGGTGTCGTCTTGCTACATGAATCAAGGTGGCTGGACTTTTGCTCATATGGATTATGGGGTGATATGGCTGCCCGAGCGGTGAGAGAGCTCTGGGCAACTCGTCAGTCGTCGGTGCGGCATGGAGCACTCGAAGTTGCAAGGTGTGGCACGGGCTTAACGCATGCCCACTTCATCAAACAGACTCCTCGCCCATTTTGCACTTTCTGCAAGAGCAACATTACGCTGGAACACATCTTCATATTGCGCCCAACACACGAACCATATCGTGCTCCACTTCGAGCAGCATGCCTCTCCAAATCTGAGCCGTACTGTCTTTCTTCGCTCCTCTCCCCGATGCTGGCACCTGACCTAGTGCTGAAGTTCCTCGAAGACACGCAGCTGCTCAATCAAATCTGAAGAGTCAACAAGCGGAGTGAGGGCGCTAATACCCATCGATGGAGATGCGCCGCATCCTAACAAAGTAACAAAGTAAGTACCATACAGTCACAAGCAAGCGAAGTGAAGGAAACATTCAACAGGTTTTCTGCAAAGGAATCACTGAGGGGATTTTCATAATGTTGCTGACAAACCTGCAGTCACTAACCTAGGGAGATATAAGTGTGACTTTGGAGGAGATATAAGTGTTTTTTGGAGGAGATTTTTTTTTTTAGATTTCAGGAGGAGATATAAGTATGACTTTGAAAACTAGTTAACTTCTATATATATATTGCAGTGAGATAAATCTTTCATTTTGATTGCTGAATTTGATGAGAATAATTTCTGTCAGTAAACCCAAGCAACTTGAAATTAGTTATTCTCAAATAATGTGAGATCATCATCAATAATTGTTAATTTGTATTCAGTGAAGCCTGATAACCATTTGTTGCCAACAATTGGTTCAATGAGGTGGGTACTTGATTTAAATGTGAATATGATGATCTCAATTTGATCAAATTTTGATCAAATGTAAGTTGTGGGCACAAAAAAGTAAAAGATATCTTTTAATTTTGTTAGCAAATTTTTCGAGGAACTTTCTTTTTTCATGTAAGTTGGTGTGCAGTGCACATCTTTATACATTGACTTGGGGTAACAAAATTTCAATATCAGAATGACGGAGCATAGAGATAAAAGCTTCCATACTGGGAATCAACTCGCACATTCGTCATATTCTGCGGTGCAAAATCATACCAAAAAAGCAATGTCCTTATATCTCCAAAAGTTCCAAAATTTTAGTCTGTGCATTGACATTTTAGAGTCCATGCATACTTTCAAATAAAACCCTTATCTGATCAATATGGACCGTTCAAACCCTTTTCAAATTGTGAATGGGTAGAAACCTCTCCATCAGCAGCTCAATTTAATTTCCTACTTATATATTACATGTATTTTTTGTTCGTATGTTTTTTTCCTTGACACACTTGTATTTTTGTGATTCCATGATATATTTTTAGTACCTACTATTCATTGTACTTTGATCTTTTATTTCAAACATACAGTTTTCTAACATATGATGGAGCGGGACTGGAAACATTATCTCAGTTAAGATGATTAATTTTCTCAAAATTTTATTTTTTATATTTCTGATGTTACGACTAGTGCGAATCACTGACATGTTCAGATATATTTATACAAATACATGCAACATTTCTTGTCAGTATGTGCTCAGAGCACTTAGGGAGCATAACAGTTGCACATTTTTCATTGCCTCACCTATAGAAATGATTTCAAAATTGGGAGGTTGTTAAAATTAATGCATCTGTTTGGTGTCAGCATCAATAGGATCATGGTTGAGAAAATTGGCAAGGTTGTGAATCTTGTATCACAGATACAGCCATCAAATGGTCATTGCTTGGTCATGGTAAATTAGGGAGTAAAGCTGTTGTGTAAAACTGTCAACCAGAAAATATTTATTGTTTCCAAACATAAAATTTCATTATTTTTTTACTGCTGTATCCATTAACTTGCACTTGGACTCAGCCTTTCCAAGAAAAATTTTCAAAGCCAATTCTCTATGTACATAATGCGAACTGAATTAGTTTACTTCTGTAATGGCCATTCTGTTTCTCTGGTCAGAACTTTGTTTAATAAATTGTAAAAAAAAATCATTTGAAAAATTTATCTTGAACACATTTCCTGCAAATTGACCCACCGGTGGTCACTTGGGGGATTTTCATAGTGCTGCAGATCCACCTGCAGTCACTTACTCATTTTTTATTAATACGTAATCAAAGCTTAATGAAGGCCCAATCCAGTTTATGTTTGCTGTTTTCAAAGTTGATTACCCCAATTGACTTTAAATTTGAATTGAATATTGAACTTCAGTTTGACTCAAAGCAGTTAATGTGTTAAGTACTTCTTCAAAGTACTGGATAAAAACAGCTCAGGATGAAAATATTTATTATAAGCTTCCAATATTAAAGACTACTACTTTCATTTCCCTTATTCTTCAATATCATAAATCAATATATCAACTGACTTTGACTTGCCCAAATTTTCTCAAAAAAATATCCCATTTCATGATGATTGTTATTCATAACGAGTTGGTTAAAAAAAATTTTTTTCTTCTTAAAGTGGCTGGCATAGATATAGTAAAAAACTACAAATGAACACATTAACTGCAACGGGTTAAATTTTAGTTCAACATTCAACTCAAATTTATGGTTGATTATGTATATAATATGGAAATTAGTAAATATCAACTAGATCATGCTTCCATTTAGCCTTTATTGATTATTCATGAAAAGTGGGTTTGTGACTACTGGTTGGTCAGCAGCAACATGGCAATCCCTCAGTGACACCTGGTGGGTTTGTTGGCAGGATATGTGTTGACAATCAATTAAATTTTGTAAAAATGCTCTGGTCTGTCAGGTAAATTCTAAATTTTATTTGCAGCATTCACTTCATACCCAGAATTAGAATAAAGCATGCAGAAGATAATTCTTTACAAGTTCATGGGAACCCTCACTTCCAATTGAGAAAAACTTCATAGCTTCTATTCATAGCATTTAGGCTGTTTTTTTATGTTTAATGCCTAGTAACAAAATTGACATGGAAAAATTTACTTTCTCTAGCTTGATGGTGGTATAATATGCTTACACAAATATAGTTTCATATAGTAGTACAATCCAATGTAACCCAAAATATTTTATAAGTTTGTAATCCACCCAAAACCTGGATTTACATTGAGAATATTTAATTGCATACTGCAAATGCATACTACAATGCAAGTGAACTGCAAGACTGAAGCATGCACAGCAAAATTGGTGCTTAGCATGTCACCACCAAAGTTCATTGCAGTTCATTTCTTTCTGAAGAGTTGTTTATTTGGCTTAAACTTGCTCTAAAAGCTTTTATTCCATATTTGGAAGAATGGAGTTTGTGTTATCCTGGTCACTGAACAGGTTGCAACAACTTGCAGTTGAAATAATATTTATTTTTGGTGAAAATGTTTTACTTCTGCTGAACCCCTCACGGGGATACAACTATTGTATCTATGGGAATTAGCGCTCCCAGGGGAAAAATGTGAGGGCCCGAGCTGAGAGTTAGGTAGGCCTTATTTTTGTTGAAATAAAATGTTTTTTGTTATGTTAAGGACCACCTTTTTTTGGTTAACTACTGTCCTGTTTTTCAGCACCTCTGACTTTCTTCTTCAACTTTTATCTTATTTCATGAACTTCTTTTTTATCTTACTGTTTCTATGCCCTTTCTGCATAGATTCCTCATTTTCTTATCTCCATACTAAATGGTGCCTTCCTCCTTCCTCTCTTCGATCCGCTCTATTTTTGCAGCGGTTAGGGAGGCTTAAACTAACTTATAATCTAATCTTTACTTCTGTTGAAATAATTCATGAGCAAAATAGGAAGTGTTATGAACAATTGAGGTTGAAGTACAACAAATGCAAATTTGAACAGTTTTTTTTCTAATCCAGCTTCATGGGATTGCTGATCACTTCATCATTGAATGTAGGTTGAAATGATATGCAATGCTGAATTCCACTCATGTTCTCTCTTTAAACCAAGAAGGAAAGTTATTTAGAAAATAATTTCCAGACTTGTTTTTCCATAAGAGCTTTTTAACTTATTTTGGATAGTTTTTAGATTAAATTCACGGTTTCAATTAGTATTTGAAGTATTTGAATACAGTCGACAAAAACTCCTTGAACTCCTACTTATAGTTCAAATTTTTATTGTGTTAGGACATGATGAAGTTGCCTAATATATTTTCTGGAAGTAATAAAAGAAAGGGAATCAGAAAGGCACAAATGGATGTAGCTGTAGAGTTCTAAAGTTTGGATACACAAATGTGCATGGATTGAATGTTTTAAAATTAGAGGATCTTGTATATGAACTTGAAAAAACTGCAGCTGAAGAAACCTGGATAGGGATATAAGCAAGTTAAATGTTCTAGGTAAATTAGTATCAAACTATGGGTGAAGGACATGTCAAATTGTGGAAGAAAGTTAAGTTATTGAAGTGAAGCTGATTGTTGTCAATAATAATTTAAAATTGAGATTAGTTGAGATCTGTGTTGGGAATGAATATGAAAATGTGTAACACAACAGCTGTAGAGTACCTGGCATTTGAAAAGAATGTAAACTACTTTGTATGCTCGGTTTAAAAGTGTATGGAAGAGTATAACTGGCATACAGTGATTATATTAAGTGTTATGACTGTCCATTTTTGTATCCTTGATGAGAATGTAATTGCTAAAAGGATAGTATAAATTTATTTTTGTTGAGGAAATGAACTTGCAAATCTGAATGTTACACAAGAGAATGGTTTGCATTTATGACAGTGAAGAATGGAATGCAGCTGTTGGTTATGTCTGGTGAATTCTGGAGAGAAAAAAATATTGCTTGGAAATGATTGTGGATGGAGGTTATGCCTTGACATAGTTACAGATCACCAGACGATTGTTATTTAATAACAGTGGAATATGGGTGTAGAAAACATCAGTAGAAGTAAGATTTAAGTGAAGAAAACAATATGAAAAAAGGCATATAAAACTACTTGGGAAAATATAGGAGTGAGCTGAGTTACTTGAATCTAAGAGAAATGTAAATGTGGAAATGTGATCGATTAGAACGAGACAGCAACTACCTAATATGATGTTGCAGAACATTTAATTGGAATAATAGAGGGCATTGGAAGTACAGTAAAATATGTACAGAGTGTTACCCCTCAGGGGGATTATTATATTATTATGTAAGAAAGTTTTAGCCTCCCTTAATTGCACTACAAAGATGTTCTAAGAGAGGAAGGAGGAAGGCACCATTTAGTATGGAGTTGAGGGAACGCGGAATCTATGCACAAGGTGCACAGAAACAGGAAGCTAAGAAAGAAGTTCATGAAACAAGAAAAAGTTGAAGAAGAAAGTAGTAGGTGCTGAAAAACAGGACAGCAATGAACCGAAAAAAGATGGTCCGTAACAAAACAAAAACCAATTCTATTTCAACAGAAGGAAGCCTACCTAACCTTTAGCTCGGGCCCTCACATAGTCCCCCTGGGAGTGCTAATTCCCACAGATACAATACCTGTATCCCCCTGAGGGGCCCTCAGGGAGATACAACTGTTGTATCAATGGGAATATGGGATACAACCGTTGTATCAATGGGAATTAGCGCTCCCAGGGGGACAATGTGAGGGCCCGAGTTAGAGGATAGGTAGGCTTTCTTTTTGTTAAAATAACATAGGTTTTTGTTTTGTTTCGAACCAACTGTTTTTAGGTTCACTGCTGTCCTGTTTTTCAACACCTACTACTTTCTTCTTCAACTTTTATCTTGTTTTCATGAACTTCTTTCTCATCTTACTGTTTCCATGCTTTTTCTGCATAGATTTCACATTCCCTTAACTCCATACTAAATGGTGGCTTCTTCCTTCCTCTCTTTGGATCTCATTTGTTGAGAATAGGGAAGCTTAAACTAACTAATAATCTAATCTAATCAAATCTGTACAGTTGTTACAGCAAGATCCAACATTTGAGACCAAAATGATGTTTTTTTACTACCCATTTCCAGGATGGAATACGAGCGCAGAGCAGCAGTAGTAGCTTCTTTCCGTGTTGGGAAGAAGCCTGCGGAAGTGATGGCCTGGTTTGGGTTTGAGAACACCATGATAATCAACATTTGGAGGGAGTGGATGGCTTGTGAGGACAAGGATGAGTTTTCTGTTGGACGAAAGGCCAAGAATGTTCATTCTTCGACTGTTAGGACCAACAAGTTCATCACTGACGTCAAGGCAACAGCCAACAATGAAGGAAGCCAGAGCTGTGCCATGATTGTCGATGACATAGGCTGTCACAAGCCGACCATATGCCGAACAATCAAGAAGAACGTTGGTTACTCCTCTCATCACAAGCTCATCACGAGTGCCTCCAAGGAGTCGAGAAAGGTCAAGGCAGTGGATTTGCTGAACGAGCTCAAGCACAGGTCTACCGGGATGCTTTGGTACTGGTTTTACTGTGTATTTAATTTTTGTTGTCAGTATCTATTTATGTTTATTTGTGTCAAGTTTTAAATTTGGCTACAACATCCTGTAATTTACAAGCGTTGAAAAAACAACTAAAAAGGTGGTAAAAAACATAAAATATATAAAATGCTCGAATGACGTTCAATTAAGAGGTTGAATAGTTAAGTTCAAGTGATCAGCACGATCAACATTTATCAACTAAGAAATCAACTCCATGACAATCATTTTTCATTTGCCAATGATTTCCTTTTCATCCCCTTGATTTCCCATTTCTCCTTAGTATGCAATTTTTTCATTTGCATCTTCACACACTCAACACAGGTAAAAATCCTATGATCCACTACTATGGACTTGGCAAATGTCTAGAAAGTGTGTGGTAAGCACAACGCAATAACATGGTTAGGAGAGAACCCTTATGAGTATGGTACTCACCATCACTAATTGAATAAAAAAATACTTTGATTATGCCATGTCTGAAAAAATGAAAGTATGAACTTCATTCGATTGATGATAGATATTCATTCTTTTAATTGACTGATTTTTGTTCTTAAAATTTTTTAATGAGGTGGTGTAAATTGAATCCTAATAATTGCATAGTTTTCACGGCTGTAGATCTAAAACTTGGGAACATTCTTGAGCTAAACACGTTCAAAATATTCTATCTATTGCGTAAGAGAATGTAAACCTTGTCAGTTCATAGAGTATGTTTTTAATGTTTCCTCATTGACTTGATTGGCTCTTGAAATTATTCGTGAAATATCAATTTATTGTTTGGTTATGAATTCCTATGGGAGTAATAGGAAAAGTCTTTCATATAAAAATATTTTTTGAGTCTATACTAAGACATTACCTGCTCATTGTGTTCAGGGAAAAATTAAGATAGTAATTCTCAATAGCAACTTCATCTAAATAGCTGAAACATTGGTGCTCAATGAAAAATGTCTTACATTTGAAGTACATTTCTACTTCATGTTGAGATGTAATTTCTCAATAACTCGAGACCTCAATGCTGATGCTTAGTAGCACCGTGTGCAGTGAGTCTTCATCTTCAAGCATGGAGAGTGCAGAAGTTGTGGTGCACAAGCTGACAGATGCTGAAGTGAAGAGGCTGTGTTGCAGCCATGACTCCATCAAGCAGGAAGCTACAGCAGAGGACATGGTGCATGGTGAGTCTTGTTTCTGGTCTGTTTGTGAAACAAAAGTTCTTTAGTTTAGTGAATATCCTCTGCAAGAAATGAAAATTTTCGTTTTTTAGAAAACTTAGTCATCCATTAACTTGAAAGGCAATTTAAAACATTTTGCATGTTTCCACGGCTGGTTTTGATGGGCTGTTTGTAGCAAAACTAGGAAATCAACTTAACTGCTCGCGTATGTTTTCCTTCTTTCTAATAAACATGAAAAATGCAATCATACGATAACATTTCACCTTGTATGAAAAAATGTTATTTATTTAAAGAAAGATCAATAAACAAATGAAATCTCATTCAACCAACCCTTTGCTTGTTTTCAACCATTTCAATTTCTTGATTGCATCATAGACCCATTACAAGCAGCGGAACTAAATATAGTTCGTCCCAAATGCAAATGAATGCGCCTGAAGCGAGAGCAAGTGGGCGAGACTTGCGCCTCTCTTCACTGCTCACGCGCGCACTCAATGATAGTGCCAACACATCTTAACCCTTTAACGTCCACATTTTGTACTCATGTTACCGTTATCACAATCACCATCATTAAACTGGCACCAGCATCAGATCTTCTTCGATTTCAGGATGAGGAAGGAACTGCCACTCGACAGTGCAGTAAACACTTCAGGGAACTAATTTTACGAGAAATACAATGTATTGAGGCTATTTTTGAAGAAGGACCGTACAGCCCACTTGGGCGTTATAGGGTTAAGGGTGGTATGTGAAGTTCTGAACTGAAAGATCAGTAGGCCACATTATTTTGGAGGGGAATAGTTTTTTGTATTTTTATGATCTATCTTTGGTCAGTTTACTGCTGTAATTTTTCAATAATTACTGCTTTAATATTTAACTTCTATCATATTTCATAAACTGCTTTCAATATTGTTGCTTCTATGGGCAGGGTGATTCTTCATTCCCTTTCTTGGATAGTAAATGTTGCCTTCCACCTTCCTTTCCTTATTGTGATTAGATAAGGTACTCCATCTCATGATTTAACACTTTGACTGTAGCAGGTGTTACTGAATTTTAATATTCGATTGAAATTCAAAGCCAATTGTAGTAAGCAATGCTGAAGATACTAAACATTAACTGGATCATATTTTATTATTAAGTATTTTTGAAAATCGAGTTTATGACTACTGGTTGGTCAGCAGCAAAATGAGAACTCTCTCAGTGACCAAATATGGCTCACGTTGCAGTCAAAGTGTTAATCTAATCACTACTAAGAACAATTCATTTTAAATTTGGTTGTGTAATCAAGAAACTATTAAATGGCTGGTACGTTCAAAATATTTAATTAATTTTTATGTTTGGGCCAAAGACTGACTCACTGCTAAAATATTGCCCAAGCAAAAAAAGTTCGAAATCCTTGTTTAGGATGTAGAAATAAAGTCCAGTGGCTTTAAAGATGTCTCTCTTCAGTGCACCTTGGGACCAACTACTGTTTGGAGACCTATAAAATTTTTTTCGCTTCAGTTTGGGCAGTATGCTGAGAGTATCTGCTCTCTTTGGGCAGACGTTCCCTGTTGCAACAATAAATACTCACCAAAAAATCAGCAACAGTTGTTTGCAGGAAATTATTGGGTGTTCAGACTTGTACTTATGTTGCTTATATGCACATCGCATATCTCGCTTCCTCTGAGATGAGGCCTGAATGCCCGTCACCTAGTTTTTATGTGGCTTTGTTTTCGATTCATGAGTCTCATTTGTTGGGAAACTTGTAGCATCCATGTTGGTATGTATTTTCACTGATGTTGCAAGCTGTGTTAGCAAGACACTGCAGCTTTCAACTTTTGTGTAGGAATTTGAACCTTAGCGTTGCAGGTTCTGCGAGTTTTCACCTAGCAGAAATGAATAAAAGAACACCTTGAACTAATAATTAGATTGAAAGCAAGAGTTTTGCAGTGAAAATTTTTTTGCTCATGATGGGGCTTTTTTTCTTTGAAGTTCTATTACCTTTTATTCTCGTCAATAGCAGCATTCAATGATGAAATGGTGAATAAATTCAATTTAAATAACTCTGGTTAAGAGTTCAGGTGTTATTTTTTATGATCTATTGGAGTTGTATCAATAATGGAAACATATATCTGAGCTCCCGGAAATTTTTCTGCATTCGATTTTTTGTAGTTAACATATCCAATGGTGAAAATCCTTCAATAACAATGGTCAAGGATGAAGAGCCTGACGATGAGCTGGAGGTCATCACAGTGAAGGTGGAGCCAATTGGCTGGCGTCAGGAACCTCAGGTGCGTCACTTGGTTGCCTGCTCGTCTCTGGAATGCTTTAATTCAAATTCATTTGATCTTCATATTGTTGTCGTTCATATCTTGAAATTTTTCTTCTGCTCCAATGTATTTATATTTTCTTTTTATGTCCAGTTGTGTGTGTTTTATTGTTGCTACTACAATTTTTTGTTGCCCCATAAATGTTCACCAATAAAATTGATAAAATCCTTGAGTGAATTTGGTCTTAATTTTATACCAACTGAAAAAGAATATAAAAAGTGGATGCCCCCGTATGATGTTTCCCCTTTTGGCTTTGTTCCCGACCTAAAATTTCAATTTATATTTTGAATAAGTTTTTAGCAATGTAGAGAAGAAAATTGAAGGAAAAAGCATCTGAAAAGAAAATGTCCCACTACAGTAAATTTCGTCTGCTGTAGTGGCACTTTCTAATGTAGGAGCTCACGAGAAGGAAGTGTTGATAGATCAATCCCTGGACCTGGCCTTGGTGAACCTTTGAGCTTTAGTGAAACGCAGAGGCTCCCTGATAGGCCTTATGTGTTTGAACCAATATTTTGCTACTGAATATTGATTCTCCTCTCTTTTTATTTACAAAATTTTTTTAATCCGAATTCTTACCGGTAATTATTCTTGCATAAATGTCATGAAAGAATGTAGAGGTAAAAATAACCCACAATTTTTGACTGTTTAATGGGTTACAGTGAAGAAAAAATTAATTTTTTGTTTGTGTGATAAAGTTATTTGTTGGTGAGGGTACAAGTTCCTTGAGCTGTTGCTAGTTATTTCAACTGTGTTTCCATTTACGAAGCTCTAATGTTGTGTTATTGTGTTGTTTGTCATATGAAATGGTCTTCTTTATTCTGGATTTCTGGTTCAGAAGAATTATTCCCCTTCAAACACTTATTGTTTGACATTTGACGATGTAGTTGTGAGATTAAGAAAAGATCATGTACAAAATGATATTTTCTTTATTGAGTCCTCCTCAGGGAATAACATAACAGCACCTTGGGAATTAGCATTCTCAGGATAAAAATGAAAGACCCTAAGCTGAAGTTTTAGGCCCGTTTAGTTCATTTATTCTGCCCTGTGTGCTTCACATTCTGGGCGTACATATTATTTTTGTTCTCAGCTTCTATTCTGCTTCATTTATTGTCTTTATATTTTACTGTTCCGATGTGCGGGCGCGTGGACACATCTTATTCATGGTTTCTTTTTCCTTCCTCTTTCCAGATTGCTTTTGTTGCGGTTAAGAATGCTTGAAATATCTTGCAATCTAATTTTATATATAGAAAAGCTGAAGAGCATTCAGTTGTCATTTTACGTAAATGTTTTTTGAGAAACTACAATTCATATACATTAGTCCTGAATTTCATTTTTTACTGGTGAATTGCTGCATTATGTTGCTGAATCTCAAGTAGAAAGAAAATCTTTGTCAAAAATGTGGTTGTGCGTGATTTGCGCTTGGGTAACTGAGGGACAACCCATGATCTTCATGCAAGAATAATTGATCAGCATAGAGATTTTGTCCTCTGAAAGTACTGCACTCAACTACTTGAGAACATGCTGTCCTATGGCCTGTTACTTAATACTGTTTAACTAATGCTGTGGGGCAGAATATTTTTTAGAAGGTAAATTTTATCTCACATTTGTATATCAGCATTAAGTGCATCGAGTTGAAAAGGTAGGTTATAATTTTTAACAGCATTTTATGGTTATGGCCAGTCCGGGGATATAAAAGTAAAAATTGTAAAGCATGAAGCGTTTTAGTTTCCAGTGGTCCACTCAAAGGGGAGGAGAAGGGAAGACTGATCCCTTAATTTATAAACAACACTTTCTTCTTGTGCAATAGAATTTTGAGTTTTAGAATCTTGTTGTTCATTTTAAGATTAAACCTTAAAATCAGTCAATTTACTCCATACTAGATGGTGCCTTCCACTCTTTGTATCGCATTTGTTGCTGCGGGTAGAGGGACTAAAACTAATGACTAATCAATTCTGATCCTATCTCAATTTCGTTTGGTCTTGATAGCTTTGATTAGTTGCACCGCGTTCGCCAAATAAACTCCCCGGGTTACAAAAGCAGTGCATCAGGGTGTGGTAGTGATACTATGTTGTAGAGAAATGATATCCATCGCGATTAATTTGAATTTTCCCTGCTCGAAAGACCATGGATGATTTGGACCGAGACATTCACAACCTGCAGATGCTTCTACAAGCCAAGCTTCATGAACGATCTCTGAAAAAGGTTTGTTTCTGGTTTTCTGGTTCACAATTTTTAAAATTAAAACAAAACATGCCATCATCGAAGTTTATCAAAAAGACTTTTTAGAACTTGAAGCCCCATGTTGATCACTGTTTACCATAGTCGGTGTACCAGAACTGTGAAGAATTGTGACGTTGTTACATGTGACGTATAAACTCTCGTATTAAGCATTGGAATAGTGTTATGTATACACTATTGAAAACTTGCTGACCTCGCAGATTGGTTATTCAAATTCGAAATTTTTAATAATTTGATTTCTCACGTATCTTTTACACATAAAAAGTAAAAATATAAGAGCTATCCATAAGCCACTTCTATATGAAATAAAATTAGTGTGCAATACATGCAGAAATAACTCTGGCAGTGACCACACTTTAACTATTTACAGCTGTCAGTATTATGCTCCTTGTATTAATTTTCGAAAGTCCTCTTATATAGTGAGTTTTGGGGAATATTTCATTGTCAACATTGTACAGCAAAATATTCAGTATTTAGAGGATAATATTTTTGTGGCATGAGTAATGAAGTTGTACTTCTCTGTTAGTTGAGTTCCCTAATTGTTGTCATGTTTCTATTTCGTTGATGTTTTCATATGGAGGCCGGTCTGCCGTTTAGCTCTCTTGTATTCATTGTATTTCTTACTCTATGAAGAATTTAATGTTTTTGAATATTTTCTAGAAGAAATGCTTACAAAAACTTTTCTATTAATTTGAGGACTGCATCAGTCCAGATGCTGAAGCAACTATTTTGAATCGCTAGAAATTTCAAATCGGCTATATTTTGAGGATGTCTGTAAAGGAAGACAAATGGTTTAAAGCTGAAAATGAGAATTCTATTGTGTAATAATTGAACGTGAACAAAGAATAGTCAATTGTTTGTAATTTTCTTTTTCATCAGGATGTGCAAAGCGAAGCTGTGCCGTGTTCGCAGAGCAGTACTTCTGGTAATACATTCATTCCACTTTATGTCTAAAACATACAATTTTCATATAACTCATGTTGCCAATACAGTTTTAGATGAATATTTGTAATTACAGAAGTAGTGTTGAACTAGATTATTCGTTCAAAAATCGGATGATTGACCCGTTTTTGTGCTTGCAAGCGTGCAATTTTTTCCAGGCAAGAATCATGAGAGATCACCCATCATTCACCTTGACAGCAATTCTTCAGTACGCACACCGAGCCACGAGATGATCGTGAGTGCGATATTGGGCGTGAATAACAATTGTCTTGCGAGACTGTAGTAGGCGTGAAAATTCAAACTCTAGTCGCCTATAATTAATGTATCAGTTGTTCTGTTGGATCACATGATAATGCTAGCATTACAAATCAGGAGACAATGGTTCAGAACTAGCGTTAGTTACTCAGAAGTTGATTTCTCAAAAGGCACTATTATTTTATGGAAGTCAGTGCTTTAATTTTCACTTTCACTATATTTTCCAATACCCCTGAAAATAACATAAACCTCACTTTTCCAGACAACACCCACCGAAAGCAATGGACAAAAAACTGGGACCGAATCCAACTCATTTGAAGCGTGTACAATAGCTGCGCCCTCTACTGAAGCAACTGTTGAGCTGCCTTCTGCTACCTCTCATAATTTCAGGGTAGGAATTAAAATTAATACATGGATGTAGAGATTCGCAGATTATGCGAATAGCTGAACTCATATTAGTTATTTGAACGAGTGAGCCGGATTTAATTTGTTGGGGTATTGGGAGACAATGGTGTGTTGTGATGCGATTGTAAAAGTTGACACTTTACAGACGCCGGGTGAATTGATCTAACGGTTCCTGTTTGATATGGATAAGCCATGATAATTTTTTGACCCTACCTGATGAAGGAAATTTAATGAGCTTAATCTAAGCTGATGCTTTCTACGTTGCAAGTCCGCCCAGGGGGATACAACTATTGTATCTATGGGAATAAACAGTCCCAGGGGAAAATGTAAGGGCCCCAGCTGAGAATTAGGTAGGCCTTCTTTTCATTGAAATAAAATGATTTTGTTATGATAAGGAGCATCTTGTTTTTGGTTCACTGCTGTCCTGTTTTCCAGCACCTATTACTTTCTTCTACAACTCGATTTTGTTTCATGATCTTTTTCTCAACTTACTGTTTCTATGCCCTTGCTGCGTAGATTCCGCGTGCCATTAACTCCATACTAAATGGTGCCTTTCCCCTTCCTCAATTTGGTTCGCATTTGTTGCTGCGGATAGGGGAGGCTTACACCAACTAATAATCCAATAATAATCTACGTTTCAAGCGCTCTTCAGCACTCTTGAGAATTAACAATGAGTGCCTGTGAAAGTAATTGGGAAACGGATTATTAATCTAGACCACAACATATAGTTCGGCAAGTTGACGTTTCATTTTAGAGCATTTATTCTTCTATCCAAATATCTGTACAAATTTTGAGGTTAGCTTTCTTCTTTTGTTCATGAGTAATTTCGCCTGAACGGTTTGATAAATAACATCAGTGTTCTAATTAAAAATGTAATTACTTCTTTTTCAGTTTGTTATATCGCTTATGACATGTTGTTCAGCTCAAACTCTTTTAATTTACGTGACCTGTCTTGAAATTTGTTCGTTTATCAAGGGCTGCATTTATGTCTCTCAGTCGGACTCGGCTGAACGTTTGATCTATTCAACGACGTTTTGAGGTGGCTTTCGTCTGTCTGATTAGGTTAGACTAGATTATGAGTTAATTTGTGCTCTCACAGTATATCGGGACAAACCGAATATGTACTCATTATATTTGCGTGACTACGCACTCTACCTGCAATCGGGAGCTATTTTTTTCATGAAGTTGAATATTTACTGTCTGGAAGGTGAAGTCTCTGTAATTTCCATAGTTCTTCCCTCTCACCTCCACAATATGGTCTGCTTTAGTTAAAAAAAGGACAAAATGATTTACCTACCTGCTTTATTTTATACTGATAAGAAATAGTCCGTATCGACTGCTTATAATCTTTATATATCATGCCAGAGAGTGACGTGCCCAGTGTGCTACAAATCTGTGACAGCGATCTCGAGGCACATGAGGACCAAACAGCCAGGGCACGGGTGGCCTCGAGAAAAGGCCAGGTATGCTGCTAGCATCCTGGGACTACGAAAAACGGAGAAAAGAAAAGAAAACGCGTATGTCAGAAAAATGAAAAAATGTCCGGTTAAGAACTGCTTCGCCTTAGTTGCGCGACTGGGCTTGCACATGAAATTGTGCCACCCAATTTTACTGCGGACCAAAGCCTTGAAAAAAACGGCGACGGTCATTGATCACTTCAAAGCGTGGGTAATGACGCCCGACGGCGGCTGCCTTGCTCCTAGAACATCCTCGCGCCAAGGGGAGCAGATTCGTCGCTTGGCAACTATGTTGAAAGTTGCCTCGTACGTCGATGTGTTTGACGACGAAATAAAGTTGATCGAGCGGCTAACCAAGATGAACACAAGCAAAAACTGGAGCTGCAAAACAATAAAATCTTATTTATTTTCATTAAAGTCCTTTGGGAAATTTTTACGCAGTGAGACATTCGCCGAATACTACAAAAAGCATTCCAAAAATTTCTCCCAAAATTTGAAATCAATTCAGTCAAATTGCTCAGACGTCAGTGAATCCATCTCTAGATGGGCTAAAGAATTCACTAAGAAAGGCAAGGTGGGCGAAGCGGGACCGAGCGGAAGCACCGCAACCTCATCACTGCCGAACTAACATGCTCTTTTATTTGCGGTAAACTATACGAGAAAGTGAGAAAACTGTAGAAACTTTTGCTTGACAATCAGATCAGTTCTGAGGGTCTCACGAGCTACCATTGTGAATTAGTCCGAGATTATCTAATTCTAGACATTTTTCTGTCCAACGCTCATCGTAATGATGTAGTAGCCGAGCTGACTGTTGACGGGTACAAAAACTCAGCACTGCGGGGAGGAAAAACTACCATTGATGTTGAGAAGGAAAAGGCTTCAGGCAACTATTAGTAACTTTTTTTAGTCCTAGGTACAAGACTGGCATATTTGATCGTTTTCTTTGAAAAAATACATCCCTTGATTGTATTAGATAATCCAGAGCACTTCTTTGTGACGAGGAATGGAACAGGATTGACTACTGGGCAAGTGGACTCCGCTGTCAGCGAAAGTCAACTAAAACCCGCGTCTTTTTACAAGCTTCTTATGACTGTTCTGCTACCACAACTTTAATGGCGCGTTTCAGACAGGACTGCAGCGCTGCTCTACAGGCGTTTCAATTTAGAAGAGAAGGCAGTGGTTTGGCATGGGACCACATCATCAGTCAATAGCCTTCCAGAAAACTGTGACTTCTCTGAACGAGAAGATGATGGCAGTGAGTACGATAACGACCCTGAATTTACCATTAGTTCAGAAGCTTCTGATGGAGAGCAGCAATCGACGGGTAACGATGAACCTTCAAATTTGCAGAATTCATTGGACGATAATTCTCGAGAACCAACTGTTGCGGAGTCGCCTACTACAGCACCTGAACTTTTAAAGCAACCATTTGTCGATGTCAACCAGCAGCACCACATGTTCGTAGAATCTAATGTAAAACGGCTACAATCTCTTGATATCTTTACTGACGGTAGTAACAGGGAAGATTTGTAAACTGGTGTCAAAAAATTCAAAGTTTTTTCAGTTGAAGACGACCAAGAAACCAAAACCCTTTTCCGAGATTTGACTTCACTTGGAGAATCAGTTACAATGGCAATAGTTCAGGGAGGGTTGGAAATAAACAGCCATTTTTGAAACGAAAATATACTCCGACTCAAATTTTAGATAAAGTTTGTTACCTGAAGAAAAGCTTTAAAAAATAGTTTAGTGGTTCAAAATTTATTTCAACATGTGTGTTTGCTACTGTATTCTATTTCAGTTTAGTTGTTAGGATTGGAATCCTAATTTTTATTGAATATTGTATTGAACTCTTGGACTAAGTTCAGTGGTGATCAAGCTTAGGGTATTTGTTGTGAGGCTCTATTTTGAGATGTGATTTCCACCGCTGCAGATCAGTAGTTATGACAACGCTGCCACAACTTGTGATGCTCTATTTTGAGATGTGATTTCCACCGCTGCAGATCAGTAGTTATGACATCGCTGCCACAACTTGTGAGGCTCTATTTTGAGATGTGATTTCCACCGCTGCAGATCAGTAGTTATGACATCGCTGCCACAACTTGTGATGCTCTATTTTGAGATGTGATTTCCACCGCTGCAGATCAGTAGTTATGACATCGCTGCCACAACTTGTGATGCTCTATTTTGAGATGTGATTTCCACCGCTGCAGATCAGTAGTTATGACATCGCTGCCACAACTTGTGATGCTCTATTTTGAGATGTGATTTCCACCGCTGCAGATCAGTAGTTATGACATCGCTGCCACAACCTGTGATGCTCCAATTTGAGATGTGATTTCCACCGCTGCAGATCAGTAGTTATGACATCGCTGCCACAACTTGTGATGCTCTATTTTGAGATGTGATTTCCACCGCTGCAGATCAGTAGTTATGACATCGCTGCCACAACTTGTGATGCTCTATTTTGAGATGTGATTTCCACCGCTGCAGATCAGTAGTTATGACATCGCTGCCACAACTTGTGATGCTCTATTTTGAGATGTGATTTCCACCGCTGCAGATCAGTAGTTATGACATCGCTGCCACAACTTGTGATGCTCTATTTTGAGATGTAATTTCCACCGCTGCAGACCAGTAGTTATGACATCGCTGCCACAACTTGTGATGCTCTATTTTGAGATGTGATTTCCACCGCTGCAGACCAGTAGTTATGACATCGCTGCCACAACTTGTGATGCTCTATTTTGAGATGTGATTTCCACCGCTGCAGATCAGTAGTTATGACGTCGCTGCCACAACTTGTGATGCTCTAATTTGAGATGTGATTTCCACCGCTGCAGATCAGTAGTTATGACATCGCTGCCACAACTTGTGATGCTCTATTTTGAGATGTAATTTCCATTGCATTGATATTATCAGGTTTTCCTCTTCTGAGGACTCCACATTCGGTGTTATATTTTAGCCGTCGTGGCATTTGGTTATGTCACATTATTAAATTTTGCTAAATGAAATAGACGTGCTTTTCCAGTGTCCTCGTCATATTAATAGATTTATAGCTACGCTGCCACCAACTCCCTGAGGAGTAAACAATCGAATAATTATTATATGAATAAGCGAATGGAAACGAGCCTTCATGCCTGTCTCTCACTCTTCGAAACGTAGGTATTAATTCGTTTGAAATCATGACGGGAATTTTCTTATAAAGAATTAATCGAACTCATATGACAATTCGGTATTAGCGAGAGTTATTTCCGACTCATGTGAATATTGATCCGAAACATTGCTAGCTGTCCTAAATCCATATGAAGACCTGTGGGAAATTGATGAGTCGGTTAGGTTGAGCTGAAAAGGCAAAAGGAACTCAACTCTTGATGTGGAAGCAGCACGCTGTCAGTTTTGGGGAGCGCTTTGGATGCCAATGTTCGTTGTTACCCGGCTCTTTAACACAGAAATGATATGAGGAGGAACATGGCGTCTTACTGCTATATGATTCGTATAGTTTACGAATTTCGATACAGTGAGTTTGGTTACAGTTTTCAGCGCCGACACCACAAGAGGGTATGGCTCAAGAGTAGAAACGACACAATTGGAGGGCAAATATGCAGAGTGTCTTAACACGCAAAATTTTAGGACACTCAAGTTAGAGGCGTGGTGTTCATTGCAGAGTTGCCAATCTGGCTTTTCCTAGCTAAGTAACTAAGAAGTGAACTAGGCCGCTCTTTTTTTTTATCTTCGCCGCCATGAGGCGAAATCATCACACAAAGTAATTCTGCCAGTTTTGACGTCTGATTTGTGGGTTAAGACACTCCGCATATTTGCCCTCTAATTATATCTTTGATGGCGTCTCGCGTCTGACTCAGTAAACGTGGTAAAGGGTATAATCGACTGCGCCCAAATGGGCGAGGGCTGAAACGCACTTCTGGCTTAGATGAAGTGATTGAGTACAAATGCAACCTATCTATTTAAAAACTTAAAAATTTTACCATTCGGTTGAGGTATGCGCCTGAAAACAACAGTTAACATAAATATTACACCTACTGTAAATCAAGGCAAAACGTACTCCGCTAATCAGAATATTTTCAGCTGAAATGAACAATTAATTAAAAAGTAGCAGAGAATGCGATGATGCTTTCAATAGACATCAACGAGAGAAACAACTCTGGAACTCAGAAAAGACCGTAATTCAGAGATGTGAAGTTTAGAATGTTTCAGGCAGGCATTGCGCTCAACTTTCAATATGTTGGCAATTCAAATGTTCGTGGTATTGTGCCATTTTATTCCTGATGTTTAACTAATACCAACCGATTCAGCGGATAATTTCTTTTCTTTTCAGGATAAGCCCCACCGCTAATGCGGCACATAAGTTCACCTATTTGTAAATTTTGCAATTATGCACAAATCGACTTTAAATTACTCTCAAACGAAAGACTAAAACATTCTTTCGTTGATGGAATGAATGTTTTAACCTTTCGTTTTGAGAGTAATTTTAAGTCGATAGGTGCGTTATTTCGAAAGGGACAAGTAGAAGAACTTACGTGTTGCATTAGTGGTGAGGCTTATGTGGAAAAAATCCATAATTTCTTTGTTTTTGGCAGTATAGGTGATGAACGCACAATTTGGCCAGGCGCGCTGTGTTGAATAATCAAAAACTGTTGATGTCTTGGGATTTCAGCGTGGGTAAGGCGCCCGGCCATAAATGGGTGGGTAGCCAAACCGCCTACGGGGTTTGGCTGCCCGATGAGTTCGGATGATGCGTGGTGAGATGGATGGTCATACTAAGATCAGACGGAATTGGGACTGTTGTGATATTGGGATAATATGACAATTATAACCGAATTCTTGGTGGCTGTTGCCATGTTCAGTAATGACGGTTTTGATGGTTACAGCTATAACGATTACATGTTGTCTTTGCTGTGGTGATGTGAGGGTTGGTGTTGAAGTTGTCAGACTTTTGGTGCGGTGTGGTCTTGGTTGCTAAGTCATTAACGGGTCTATGCTTGTTTCCACTTGTGCAACTTATGTTTGCAACATTGAAGTGCTGTAACCTAGTCAACCGTCAGTGTAACAATCCTCCGCTTATATGCACAACCTCGTAAATGAAACCTCCCCGAAATAAGTGTCAAAACCAGTCCCTGGATCACGACACGTACAGTGTAACAGTAATATGCTTAAATCTAGGAAAACTCGCATTGTTGTGTTGTGACCGACAAATTCGCTAAAGCGACAGCTAAATAGTCTATGACCAAAGCTGACGTTAAATGAGTTTATTATTATTATACTCGTGATTTCTTGCGCTCATCTGACATCGAATTATTACTCATTATTATTGGTTGCGAGTGCTCAGAAGTGGGCGGGCTGTATATCGTTCGAAAGGGTGCATGGATAACGGCTCGGGAAATGAGTTTTTCCATTAATCCATGCCCTAATTATTTAGTAATGATGGATTATCATCGAAAACCAACTCCAAACCCAACAATGCGTGAACATCCTTCCTGACTCAATCCACATAAAATTTTGGGGATCTAGATAATAATGCAAGTACTTAATGACTAAAATAACAAAATTAATTATCAAGTTTTTCTTATAATACTAATTTCTATTATGTGTAAAAAGTCCCATATATGTCATTTAGATGTACCCGATCTGATTCCCGAAATAGATTCACGTTTTATCATGAACGACGTGTTTCTGAAAATGTTGAATTTTTTATTTTAGGAATGGAATTATGCTCTGAAAATTTGTCCATAGCTGCGTGAGACCATAATCGGATAACTTGTATTGTTTATTGGGCTTAGGGTCATCTTAATTTTTGTTAATGGTCGTAAATCTGGAAAAACTCGCCGGCCTTCTGCTCTTCCCTGACAAATGTTCCCTAGGGTAGATTTTTTTTCACAGAATTAACACGTGAACCAACGGCCTCAAAGTTCTGAAAAATCGCGAAAAATGTCATTTTTCAGAACTTTGAGGCCGTTGGGGCACGTGTTAACGATGTTCAAATGGTCTGAAACTTTACCAGTTTCATTTTTTCTATCAACCTCACCTTTTTAGGGGGTCCCGTCAAGAAAATTCTGTGGAAAAAAAATCTACCCTATGAGTACTGGCCACCCTACCGGTACCCATTTCAGACACCTGGGTAGAGTGGGGTATTGTGCGTTGAATTGCTCCCCTATGCCCAACGGAGAAAATCTCCACCAAGCGCCGGAATTCGAACCCTCAATGCCTTCACGGACGGGCATGTCTAAGCCCCACGACTATGACGAGTATGATTTTTGCATCAGGTTTAGGGTGAATGAAACGATTTTTAACCATTCAATCTATGTTCATGTGTGCAAACTTTTATTTTATTTTATTTTTGTAGGCTGTGCCAAGCTGTTCGTCTCAGCCTGGCAGCTTGTATCAGCCAGCTGTCCTTGGCCAGCTCGCCTCGGCCATCGTGTCTCAGCTCGCCTCGACCAGCTCGTCCCAACCTGGCTGCTCGTCCCAGCCTGGCTACTCATCTCAGCCAGCTCGTCTCAGGTCGTCTCGGTATTGGCAGTGCCCAATCTGCCCGAAATCCGTCGCTGCCCTTCCGAGGCATATGCGCTCTATTCATAACATGAGCAAAGAGGAGGCGAGATACATCTTGAAGACCCTTAATCTTGAATCACGGCAAATAAAAGAAAGAAAGAAAAACTGCCCAATCGAAGGCTGCTATGCAATGATAACGCGGGTGAAGCAGCACCTCAGAAGAGCTCATAAAATGAATTTTCCATGTAAAGAAGTTACGGATGCACCTGCAGTTCCATCATCGCCCCCTCTGTTAGAGGAAGAAGTGTCCAGCAATGCTGTCGATATCGTGACTCAAAACGTAGAAGTTCAAGCCAAAAATATGGAAGAAATTTCTCCTCCAGAGACCACAGAATTTACGGAAGTCCTCAGAAATTGCCTGAAGAGTTTTGAAAAGTGGTTATTGGGGCCTGATGGAGGTCGTCGGCATCCTCTCAGCGCAGCCAAGCACACGAAACAAGTAGAATACATTGCATCCCTAAGAAATGCAAACAGCATGTTAGATTTTTTAGACTCACAACCGATGTGGAAGCTTGTGGATGAGCACATCGAAGGATTGGTGTGGAAGGCTTCCACCGGTCGCCTCTACATTGCTTCTCTCTCTGAATTTTTAAAGTATCTGTTAAAGGTGCATACAGCATTCCCGTGCACTTCTTCAGAAAGGGAACAAATGATTATTCTGAAGGAAACCTTGCCTAACTGGCGTAAGTCCTACCGAAACCTGGATAACCTACAAAAAACAAAGAAGTCGGAACAACAAAGGGCCTTGCTTCACAACAATGATTCTGTCCGAAAGTACCTCACTTCTGACGATTACACAACAGCTTCCAAAATGATGGTGATGATCCAATCTGCGAAACATCCAATATGCCCACAGCGTCAAGAGTATGCCAAAATTATTAGGACAATCTTGACAACCATCAGCATGTCTATTGCCAAACGCAGTGGCGTTTTGGCCGAAATGACCCTTGATGAATACAAGAAAAAAATCGAAAACGAAAATGGCACAGTAATAGTTTCAGTTCAGCACCGCAAAACCGAGGGCACGTGGGGATCTTCATGTTGTCCATTGACGAAATTCCAGTGCCAATGGATTGATCTCTACCTTGAAAAAATCCGAGTTGTCGCCAATGAACATTCTCAATCCCCCTATCTGTTCATAAAATTCAATGGCCAAAAATACACTAGTTCTGACAT
The DNA here is from genome assembly GCA_030386875.1 of Morinoia aosen. Classification (NCBI taxonomy): domain Eukaryota; kingdom Metazoa; phylum Arthropoda; class Malacostraca; order Amphipoda; family Talitridae; genus Morinoia; species Morinoia aosen. The sequence goes on from CM059580.1 coordinate 40,834,137, forward strand.
TTCCGCCGCACTGGCAAAATCATGGAAATTGGCTGGACTCGGCCACACCTCTGCAACGCTATTCCGAAAAAGTGCAGTCACCGCCATGTATTAAAACGCCCCGGATAAAAAAGCAAGCATGGCAGTTTTAATGGACCATTACGAGTCCACTGGTTCTAAACATTACAGATTAATGGATAAACAGAAGCAAGCCATGGATGCTGCCGAGTTTAATGAAGAGGCTATGTTTGGTCAGTGCAGATCATCTGTTCTCGCATTGGATTCTGTGCCAAATGGAACACCTAAGACTCCTAATGAATCTCATGAATCTTTTGCTCCTTCTCTGGAGTCTGAAGATTCGGAGCCTCAAAATACGGAGCCTCGACGTTCCGAGCCTCGACATCCAGAGCTTCGATATCCAGAGCCTCAACGCAAGACGCTATCGCTCCGGAACCTGAGGCCGACTCATCGCCGAAAACAACAGATTTCTGAACCCGACTTAAAACGCATGAGGATTATCTTCAGAGACATGATCGAACTCGATCAGTCGATTACCGAACGAACAATACGGGATACTCCTGATTCAAAAAATTTCTTGACCAAGTATGGCAATGTATCAATAATGAGGAGGTTAAGGTATGAAAGATTATTGTATAGAAAGTTTAATTAAGCCGAAACCTTGCTAAAAATCTTGATAATTCGCCATCTAAAACTGCTCGTGATTTATTACAAGTGTAGTCTCTGCATCGAAATTGAGTTAACTTAACCCGAGATATTCTGCGAAGGAACTTATTACTACTGATAACCTTACTATTTCATTTCATGTATTTTTTTAATTGTTTTCGATAAAGAATCTATTTTGTTTGATATCTTCCAAATTTCTAGCTAATTTTGAAATATGGTAATTTTGCTCTACACACTCGTCAATTTGCAATGTAAATTTATAGTTATGTTACACTTACTTTCCATTTGTAGGTTTTACCTTGGAATTCTTGATCCCGTGGACAGTTTTCCAAGTAGGATTTTTTCTACATTAGCAGTCATTTCTCGCGACATTTAAACAGTTTTAACGGCGCTACAGGTTCGAGAATAAGAGCATACAACAACGATAGTGCAATGATGTTTTTCGCTTATGCTTGCTGTTTGTAAAGGACCGTACTTCTCATGGATTTTTTTTCAATTACGTATTGTTAGAATTAAAAATCCTGTACAAATGTTTTCCAGAAACCACAAAACCAATTTACAGGTACTATTTCTAAGTTTAAAATTGTATTTCGTCTCTTCTAAACCTGAACACTTTATTTCTGTGGGTAATTTTGCTCATATAACAGGGATTGAAGTTGATTTTTTGCTTTAATACAGATAAAAATACATTCCATGCTCAAACAATAGAAATGCCTTGCACAGCACTGCTGCTTGAAAATATTTTCATAAGTATTAGAACAGCCATTGAAGAAATCTTGGAATAACACTATGCTTACTGTTTAAGTTTGCACATTACCATTGAGCGTTGTATTATTCTAAGATTTATTCAATGACTTTTCAAGTATTGAACTATTATCTCTTACTGTTTCGGCATAGTAAAAATTTTTCCAATCTCTTATTAATATCAGTATCCTTTTGCTGCTGTTAAGTTTGCAGTACAATTGCAATAACAATTTCGGATCAATTTTTGTTTCACAAAAATTCGAACTGTCCATTTGAATGTGAAGAACTTGCTAACTGATCAGCCAATTTGAATTTTCTTTTCTGTAAATTTCTGAAAAATGCGCTTTAACGAGAACATAAGTCACCAAAAGTCCAATGCCTTAGCCACATCAACTTGACCGTGTGGGAAATTTTCTGAATCCCTCGCACAATCATTGAACGAGAAGGAACACAAAAGAATTTATTTTCATTCGCTATCATATATATTTGAAAATTTTACTGCATTTTGAAGTAAGAATGAAAAATTACTTAATACCAATCGTTTCTCACGAAGTATAAGGAACTTTAGTTTCGATAGACAGAAAAGGCAATGCAGAAAAGAAGGTAAAAACTCACTAACAGCGATACGAGCTGGTATAGGAGAGACAAAGTTTACATAAATGATTAACGCATCGCAACGAATATCTTATCTAGTGCAAGGGTGTCGCAAAACGATCTTTAGTTCTAGTTAATTTTAAAAGTGTTGCAACGTCAAATTATTATTCAGTTAATTTAAAAGGATTAGCCTTAGAGAAGCGATTTATTCTTTCGGAACCATGAAAAAATTTTAAAATTTAAAATCATAAAAGCTTTTCGTTTGCAGTTAGGGCGAGATCGAGGCAAGGAAATTCAGCAGGCAATTCGCTAGCGGACAGCATTCGGCTGTAGAGTTATAAGTTCCCCGGGATCTGTGTTCTCAGCCATACCGGAACCCAGGTTCACAACACGTCCGATCTCCCAACGTCAACTGAAAAATAAAAGTGGAATTTAGAGAAAAGCTTCCGATTCATTACTACTGGACTGGACGATTCATTACTACGCCACCAGCCACACACCACTCCAACCACACACCACACCAACCACACACCAAACACACGACTCCAACCACACACCACACCAACCACACACCATACCAACCACACACCAAACACAACACTCCAACCACACACCACACCAACCACACACCATACCAACCACACACCAAACACACACCACTCCAACCACACACCACACCAACCACACACCATACCAACCACACACCAAACACACCACTCCAACCACACACCACACCAGCAACACACAACACCAGCCACACCACACCAGCCACACACCACACCAGCCACACACCACACCAGCCACACGCCACACACCACACCGACCACAGAGCACACCAACCTCACACCACACCAACCACAGAGCACACCAACCACACACCACACCAGCCACACACCACACCAACCACACACCACACCAGCCACACACAACACCAGCCACACACCACACCAACCACACACAACACTAACCACACACCACACCAGCCACACACAACACCAGCCACATACCACACCAGCCACACGATGCTCGTGATACGGTACAGCTATGGGTGTTTTGAAAAATTCTTATAACCTTTTTAAAATTTGTATTAAAAAATGGACGCAGTTAATGCTTGGTGTTCATAAAATTGCAAAACACTTTTGACTCATAATTTGAATTGAATATTGAAATTTACTTTAACTCATAGCAGTCAACGTGTTAGACATTTAATTTAATCATAGATCTTTCTTCTTCGAAGTTTAAAAGTTTTCATGACAGCAATGGAAAATCAAACGAAAAAAAACCTAAACTGATGTGTAGTTCATTTATTAGAAATAAAAACATAATTACATGGCTTGACATAATTCTGAAACCTCCAAGGACCGTGTTTACACAGGCTTTAATTCATCACAATCGGACGCGCTCTCGAAGCTGAAGTGGGCGTTCTTAGCCCCCTTTTATCGTATTATTTAAAAAGATGGCCGCCAAAAGAAACCGTTCGACCAATTAAAGATTATAGCTTCATAAGGGGGCAATGAGAGATGACCAGTGATTGGAAGGGGGGCAATCGGTGACAACCAATCACGTTTCTCAATTACTGAGCGCTAATTTGTGGCTGAGTGAAAACTTGTGAGACGCCTCGTCACGGAGGCGCATTTCTGCGTCGCGCGGGCGGCCTCGCGTGCCAGAAGCGCACGGCCGGCGTCGACCAGGAGCATCACGGCTGCGGAGCGCAAGAAATCACGCAAGTTACGTCGCCGGAGCGCAGCCCCGCCCCAAACCATGATTAATATTATTATTATTATTATTTAGCCATGCAGAAACCTCTTTCCGTATTTCACCATAGTTCTTTTATTGTTCAGAGAGAGGGATTATTTGTTCACCAAACTGCTTCGTATTTCACCTTTCAAAAAAAATTTTGAGAAATTAGGTTCGTTTAATTACGAGGTAGCACGGACACGAGTTAGTTGAGTTACCCTACCGTAGTAAATCGTGCGCTGGTTGGCAGCTACGCGAGAGCTGAGACTGCAACTCATTCCTTGGCGGTTAGATGAAATTTGCGTTGACGTTTTTCCGATGCTAAAATGAAGATCATCTCGCTTTTGATCACGGATATTAGGGAAATCGAGTCTTATGAATCACTTGCAAAAATTTACATGAATTGGTTTATGTTGCAATATTTTTTGTTGTGATTTGTGTAATATCATAGTTATGCACCTTCAATCCTGACTGACGCAACGATGGGTCTTTATATATTACTTACTTTATTTTTTCAATACTTTGTTCATTGAAAAATTTTTTGATGGCAGAACAACTAGAATCATTGACTTCTTATGTAAACTGATGAGAAAATTGTTGGAACTTTTGGTTTACATAATAAGCTTTCGAATGTGTCTACCAATCATTGTCGATGAAGATGCCCATTAGAGATTTGTTAAATCAGGTAAATTTTAAAGCCGATACCTGGCTTAGGAATTGAAAACAGTGTCAACACCTCGAAGTGATGGCTATTATCGATTGAGAGGTCAGCAATGTAGAAATTGTTCAACGATATGGCAACATTGTACCAATAATTAATTTTTTCATATTATAATATGAAAAAATTGTCTTAATGATAATTCTCAACCTTACACTTACACGTGCAATATATAACGATATTATTCATGAATAATTTTCCTAAATAGAACACCAATAATTATTTATTCAATACGTCATTCATGTATAGCAACACTGCTTCACAATAACAGCAAAAAATTGTTTTAAATTCACAGAGAAATATTCTTTAACGTACAATGGATGAATAAAACACAGCAGTGCAAGCCACATTAGGCAACATTAAATCTACGTTCTACGCGAACACGAAGAAAATAAGAACTCGTTTAAATTTCGTCACGATTTTGTGGTGCATGCGACCCAGAACTCACTCCCCTCTGGCAACAACACGTCCGGGGTAACTCCGCAGCGCACGAAATTGTACGGCAGGTTTGGCTTCGTTATTGCACGTACATCGTTTACAGAATTTCGCTTACTAATAAACTCTGGGCTTAAATTCAGCGTGTTCTTTTTAGGTTGTCTTTTTGCATCATAATTCAGAAACTGAGGGACTTTATGCCTCCTTCTTCATTATTGACTGCTTTGGGGGACATTATTAAAAATAAAGCTGCATATTGTTGAAATGTTAAAGAAAATTTCAGGTGGTGAGGAAACTGTAATTCGAGTTAAAGGCAGTCCAATCACTTACGAATGAATTTTTGAACCACGCGACTTTAATTAGATAGTTGGGTACATCAACTGAATTAAATCGCAAAGGTAAGGCAGGTAAACAATAGAATAAATTTGGTTATGGTGCGCTAATTTATGTCTTAACATTAGATGCACTCAATTTCACTCAAAATTATGGATAATAATTTCACTCAAAATTATGAATTTATATTAATTCAGAATTGCACTTGGTGATGGGACGTTGTGACCGCTGCTGATGCATTACATGGAACTGATTAATAAATGCGTTACCGTGAAATCTATCATGAAGTCATGTAACAATTGACGGACATGATTATGAAAAAAATTATAAAATACGGCACAAAACTTCATTTTAAATGATATCATCGCAGAAAAACGAAATAAAATACAAAATGTATTGATATTGGAAGTATTCACAAAATTTCGCACTTCATGTAGTAAATAAGAGGCGGACTGTGAAGTGCGCATGGTTCCGTAATATAATGTATAAAGTGTTAAAATTAAATTTTAGAACTGCGAAAGCGGTTACAAGAGGAGTTTAAGTAGAAGTACGTGATCGAGTTCTTTACGTTACTTCAACGCACTTGATAAGAGTTGTTAGCACGATTCTAGAGCACAATCAGTTCGTTGATTAATCAAGAATGACGAACTGAAATGGCATTCAGAATAAGAACGTAGTACGCGCCTTAATACGCTGAGTTAGTCTCTTGGACTCGGGAGAACATTCTTAATAAGAGACGCGTGCCACCAATTATTCAGGAACAATAGAATTCAAGAAGCGAGGTCGCATTACTTCTCTCCTGAAGACACTTGGAAATGGTCTCACATGAGTAAGACGTCTCCCATTCACAAGCCCAGCTCATTCACTTCACGAACACCGTTCCATATATCTAACAAATGCTACTGACTTTACTATGATGAGTACAGTATCGCAAAAATGAATCTCTTGCTATTCAGGGAATATTAAATCGTTACTTATCAATACCTACTTTTGGGATCCAAGTTACCACATCCATTCAAGTGAATGGATGAAGTAAATTTAATTTCACTCACCACAAGCGTTGAAGAGTCAAGACAAGGAAGGTATGCTTCGGTGAACTAAAGTTCGGCGCTACGTTGGGCAGACAGGACCATCTCATGTGCGTTGCTGTGGAATAAATTAACGTCTGCGTACAAGCTCTAAGTCGCTGGAAGAGTTGAAACCAAATAGGGTACGTCATTTTGGGCCCCAAAAAATAGATAATTCTAGAACTAACTGCTGAAATAGAATTGAAACGTTCTTCATGTTTATTCGTCTTTACTTTAATATCCACTGTAGTGATTGTATGTGTGTATTAAAACGGTCCATTCTGTATTAAAAATCGGGATTTTCATATCATGTGCACTGGGATACACATGTGTTAGCACTTGTTAACTACTCAACAAATTTAAAGTTAACACTACACATATTGGCGGAACTATCAGCCAAAATGTCGACTTCTTAGCGCTTTTAATGTTGTGGTCTGTCCCCTATTTTCAGTGACAGAGCAGTGCGCGTGCATACTTGGATTGTAAAGTCTGGTGTCATAAGCTGCTCTCCAAATTGTGATAATTTCTCATCGTATTTGCTAACGAATAGTCCAATCCAATCATTGAAACGATGCCAGTAACTTCCGCCTCCCTACTCCTTTACCATGGTTAAGATTGTGCTACAACAGCTTACTCTCAAACATTTAAATAAAACAATCGTTTTTCCTCCGTAAAAAGTCTCGTAGCTTGTGTTTCTTTTGAATCAAAGTATACCGTCGCCAGTGTGATGTTCTCATTTTTTCGATTTCATGCCATGAGTTGCATGATTTTTTCCCATGTTTCTCAACGTTGGAGGCAATCAACAGGACAGCTCATGACCCACCGCAGACTTATTGCTTTGTTTACGTATGAAAAGTGAGTCAAAAATCAATAATTCTCTCATATAATTTCCTCCTTTCATGCAAAATATTTCGTGGCTCCTCATTAAGTATGAGACGCATTAATTTTCCACATTGATATCTTCAGGCTCATAGCAGTGGCTCGTAACTGTAAATTGATGTTCAACATTGATCCTTTTGATGCACTCTAATCTTCCTTGAATTAAGTTTCTCCCCTAAAATTTGTTCCAAGTTTGATTTCCTGATCTCGTTATTTTGTTTCTTTCTCGTAACTACACGATCAGGTTAACAATTTCATGGAGCTCTCCATCAACGAACAAGGAATCTAAAACCCACCAAGTAGAAAACAGGGAATCTATGCAACAAGCGTATTTTCACAAAGGATACGCAACTCATAGAAGCAGCAAGGAAGAAAATGAGAAGACAATGAAAAGATGGCAAAGAAAGCATGAAAACTGAAAGCAGCAAAGTGAGCACGATAGACAGGAGTCCACAAGACCTATCTACAGCTGAGGTAACCTGCCAGTGTCTCCCCTGCATGGGCTGCTAGTCCCCATAGCACAGGGTAGACAAACGTGCCTAATTTAAACCCTATCATCATCCTGTACTTACTGGCGAGTTTTATAAGTGCTAAAAATGGTATTTTTAGAAAACTAAATTATAGTCGCTTTGTCCCATCTGAAAAAATGGATAAAGTACAGCAAAATATCTCGAATAATTATAGTTTGTTAAAAGAATTATTCGCGTATTTAGGGTCAAACTAAAGTTTACATGACATTTTATTTATGATTGGTACGAATTCTTTCTAATTTCTAATGCGTCACAAGAGAATAAGTCGCATCATCTCTTTTATTCGAATAGTGAGCAATTAATTCATATATTTTACTGAAGAATCTGAACGAAAATTTGTATTATGAAATCAATCGTAACGGAAGTCTCTGTTAGTTCGAGGAAGGTATCCATCCCAGTGAATGTCAGAAATCAAACCTCACATGTCGCGTTAACTTCAAGTTTGCGCTGAATAACGGCAGTGTATGAGTTAATGAGCCTGAGTAATATTCACCTCATTTGACGTTACCTGAATGATATTTGTGCGCTCTAATCCTGCTGAATCTTTTCTTACGCTCTGACACACTCACACCCGAGTGGCGCTGACTGCCTCTGTCACGCAGGTTTGGTGTAAGCTTCCCAATTACTCAGTAAGCCAATTAGGCGGCCGCAAAATTCGTTTGTTTTCAACTGTTAGAGTACCCCGATTCTGAAAATTGCAGTCAGTGTTATTTATAGGTCCATAGTTCTATCAAAATATGTAACTATCTTTAGTTCTGAACTTGAGGCTGGTTTCAAAATTCATTTCCCAATTTTCGAACAGGATATTTGTTTCACACTAGAAAAACGATAACAATTTTGTTTTATGAGTTAATTGGTCTATCTTTAAATATCTGAGGAACTCGAAGGATGACTAATGTAAAATACATTTGCATATACCCCAAGTAACCTGGGATGAGGAAAAACGTACCTGCATACCGCAAAGAACTATTCAAACTCAATATAAATTACCTGCATCGATGACGGTAACGTAGAGTTCCTGAGTTTGGAATTGAGAGTTTATTTTTCTACGCCTAAAAATGAACATTTTACTATTAAAGATAAATACACTGAACTAGCGGCTTGCTAAAATACTTAGCATAAAATATCACATATAATTTCACGTTGAACAATAACTTTTCTAAGTAGATAAAAAAAGTTCATAGCTTGCACAAACAGTCAGTTGTTGAATTCTAAATTTGTTTATTCCAAATTTTTTCTTCTATCAGCTGCAGATGTATGATAATTTCCACTGGCCTTCTCTGATGGAACTGCTCCAAAAAGTGTTGCTCTCCATGATATTACTTTCGGAGGGAAACAACTATTGCATCCTTAGGAATGCACTATCCTAGGGGAAAATGTGAGGTCCCTATGCCGAAATGGAATAATTTGCTTGTTGTTAAGGACCATCTTTTTTCTATTGACTGCTCTCCTGATTTTTAGCATCAATTTTTTTTTCAATTCCTCTCTTGTTTCATGAACTTATTTCTCATATCACTTTTTCTAAGCACAACTGGTCGTTTGTGGGAAGGCAATTTGTGCGTAAATTCCCTGTTTCTTCAATTTCACATTAAATTTTGCCTCCCCAATTCTTCTCTTCAGTACACCTTTGCTGTGGTTAGGTACGCTAAAGTCTGTTTTAATGGTATGCATTCTATCGCAGGCTCACGTGCATACGCCTTATGTGGCACCTCACAAGAGCCATGAGCGTTCACACTAGACATTGGGCTGGTGCATCGTTTAATTTTTATTAAATTAAACTAGTTTTGTCTAAAGCTTCACGGAAAAGGTAATGGTTTTCGTTCACTGCCATCAAAAAATTTTATAATACCTAAAGTGTAGAAAACACATCATAACTAATGATATTTAGATATCATCCGTATAGGTGTAAACACAAATTAAATCCGTATGATATTACACGGAACACAATTTAAAACGAAATCCCAACATAACCTCATTGCCTGGTGAGTATTTTTTAAAGCGATGAAAAAACTCCATTTCCATAATATCCGAAAAAGTCTTCACGCGAACTGATGCATCTGTTACAAAATGTGTGCGCACCTGTACGACGTCCATCACATACCGAGGACTACGTCACCAGATGAAGATCAATAGGGGATCTTCAACTGAAAATAAATTAATTGTACTTTGTCCATCAAAAGGAGAATGTATTTATGATTGAAATTAAATGCCGCCATAGCCATGTGGTATAGGTTCTGCCGCCGTGCCAAGGACCCGGGATCGAATCTCGGCGCTGGCAGTGGCGATTTTCTCTGTTGGGTATAGGAGAAAAATTCCAAGCACAATACCCCACTCCACCCAGGTGTCTGAAATGGGTGTGCGCCCGCCGAGTATATAAATAGAACCGGCAAGAGACATCGCCGTTCATTAGCGGTGGCCTGACGTAGAGGTAGCATTAAAAGAGTCGTCGCTCTTCAGTAGTGGAAGCGTGACCGTCGAGGAAGCACCTGTACAGATCACAGATGCGTTATAGAAGTAACATCACTTCGTATTAGCCCCTACCGTCCGATCTAACAGATTCTTTGCCAATACCGAAGCCTGTGCCAATTCCTAAGTACCAATAAAGGATAACCACGTTACTGCATTTGAGTCACTCCCGAACCTCATTCGCGTTAGTTTCGACCCGTACATGGAAAGGGACGGAACATTTATGGTGGCCAGTATATGGGGATGCCACATTAAAGATATCCACATTGCCACATTGCCCATTGAAGAAGAAAGATATCAAGAATTGATCTTCGGTTCTGCTGATCCGTGATTTTAAGTGTGAGGAGTGTCACCCTGTTTGGAGTAACGTCGCATAGTTATCACATTACTTCAGAGCATCGAGAAAAGGAAGAAGGACGTCAGCGCAGAAAATCGAAGTTCTTGGAAAGAACTTCGAGGGAGAAAAAATCGAAAATCTACGCGCCACTCAATCTTCACCAGCCTGGATCATCGCTACTCAAAGGAGAAGAAGAAGTGAAGGGGTCCAGATCAACAACCTGATCTGTCGACGAGATCTACGCATTTACGCACCGTCATCTGCAACGAGAAGATCGACGAGATCTACGCATCGCCAAAATATTGTTCAACGTCACCAACTAGCTTCGCATAGCAAGCTGAGTATACGCCGATAATGTTTGCTTGCGAATTAAATAAGCATGAGTTCAATTTAATGATTATACATAATCATTATAAAATTAATAAATAAGAAGTTCTCTATGTAAAACTATTTGAGCAGCATAGGCATTGCAAGCGCAGTGAGCACGCTGATTCTTGGGAGTGGGAGAGCCTGAATGCGGAAGCATTTGTGAGGCGGTAGTCCATTGTGTGAGAACAATTGAAGGAAGTTGTAGCCATTGTTCTCTAGCCCATTGTTCTCTAGCACATAAGAGTAAGCTGAAGCAGCCTGTCTCTGTCCAGTGTGGTGCCAGACTTCACGAGCATTTGTGGTGCTGAAATAACCTGTTTTAAGTCCACTGAAAATGTGAGTTATCATTTTATTGTATGTAGAATATTTTCATTAAATGTGTGTAGAACATTTTTCTCTTAAAGGTAATTGGAGGTCTAAGAATATAAGAGTATTTCGTGTTTATGTCGGACAGTGACTCTGACGGATACGAGTACATAAGAACTATACCGTATGTGACTAGCTTTGGAAGATTATCAATTCCTATTTTTTCCGCGAAGTCGACTTCAATACCTGTCACCATGACGACCACCACCACAGTCACCCCTGTTACCAGTGCAGTCACTACCACAGTTATCCCTGTCACTAGTACGGTTACCACTGTGACGACTTCTATTGTCGGTCCGATACCTAGTGTTGTAATTGCTGGGCAGGATCTGCCGCAGTTCAGGGGTAGAAAACGAAGGAATGATCCGGACTTCATAGAAAATAAGTCACTAGAAACGCATATAAAGAATGTGCGAGCATATTTCAATATGCTGTCAGATAATTCGGAGGAGGCGAAATTGAATTTATTGTTGCGAACTGCAGACAAGCGGGTAGGAGACTTCAATACTGTTGTCGCTTCCATAATTAGTGAAGGTTATGATTTAAGTTTCGAAGAAGTCGTACACCTGTTGGAGAATATCTACGTCTCAAAAGGTGAAAGATCTCTGCACGCGGTCGCCTGTGATCTAAATAACGTACGCCTAAAACGTAATGATGCTTTAGCAAGTCAGTTTGTTGCTATACTGTCCAAAATCCGTAAGCTAACCCACAGAATAATGACCAGCCCGGAGTGTTCAAACAGAGCCCACCCCTATGTAGTAAATTGTCCCGATCCTGTCGCTCTCGATAAGTATGTCGAGAATACTTTAATTGTTGCGTTAGCTATGGCCATCATCAACCCCCTAGTAACAGAAGATTTTTCCAAAAAACTATTTAACAAACCCTTTACCTCGTCGGAAGAGCTCCTTCAAAGACTTGTGACTGTCATTCGGAATTTTCCCGAGGATAAGCAAGTGTTAGCGACTCGATCTGAGAGATCTGTGGAAATCTATTGTGCAGAGGATGACCATTCGTCCGAATCAAACTTTGATGCAGCCTATGATGAGGCCGAAGTGTATACAATGACAAGAGGCGGATTTCAAGGTAGAGGTAGGACGCGTAGGCCCTACTCGAGATCAAATTTCCCAAGACCAACTTTCCGTGCTAGACCTCACGTAAAATCTTTTGTTGGAGATCGTGAATTAGGAACTCTAGAAGTCCAGGCGTTAGAGACAGCTACTGAAGCGAGGCGTTGCTCGAATTGTAACAGTAATATGTGTGTCTGCCAAGGACAAGGTGTGTCGGTAACCACTGTGGCTAGGAAACCGACTGATTGGTACAAACCAGGTTCAGGTCAGACAGCCACCGAGCATTCACTGCGTGACGTAGCTTGTTTTCGTTGTAATAAGTTAGGACACTACGCAAGAGACTGTAGGTCCAGACGAGACTATTTCAACAGACCAGGTAGACCTGATCGTGTCCGTGCGCGAGGACAGCATAAAACTCGTGTACCAGAAAAAGGCCAGGTGGAAACTTACCAAACTAACAGTGGCGATAATTTTTTAGCGTAAGCTGCGGAGACGATTTCATTTCCGATAGAAATAACGTCAATGGTAAAAATGAAATTGAAATAACTAAGTGTGACTCTACGTCAGTAGCTCCCTGTGAACCCGAGGAGAATTCTGGTGCTGAAGATTCCCTCGTTAAAAATGTCGAGAGAGTTGATGTGTTAAACATGCCTGGAGGTTCCCTCGTTAAAAATGTTGAGATAATCGATCCATTAATTAAGTGTCAAAATAGATATGAATCGCTGGAAGAGGTGGATTTAAGCGATTTAAATGATTTAAATGCTCATGGCACTGAATGTGAAAGCCATTTGACGGCAAACGTTTGTAAATACGAAGAAGATGAAGAAGTTGAAGTTACAGGACAAAATGAATTATTTGTAATACGAAAAAGTCATAAGCCCATGATTGTGCTTAGAAAAGATGCAGACCTGTGGAATGCATTGATTGATTCAGGATCAGAGAAATGTCTAATCAGCTACCACAGAATTAGTGAGATAAGTAATGACGTGAAGCCAAGTTCTCTGACTATAAAAGGCGTTAACGCTAAGAGTAATGTTGAAGGCGAGGTGGAGCTTGTCCTAAAGTTAAAAAACGGTGTAAGTTTAAAGACAAATGCTTTAATAATTAAAGATGGTATTTACAATTATGACGTCATTATTGGGCGTGATTTATTAGACAAGAACGCCGTTGTAGACTTAAAACAAAGATGTTTAATTATCAAACACGAGAAAATTCCCTTTGCAGAGGTAAAACGACGAAAAAAGAGAAAGACAGAGTGTCTCGAGTATTTAATAGAGAATACTGAGTGTCTCATGGCGGACACGATTACGTCCAGAGCTAAGAAAAAAGTCCTAAATAAGCTAAGAGAGAAGAGAGAAATTCTCAGGACGTGTAATGCTGCGAGAGTAGGCGAGGAAGTAAAAAGGGATGGTAAGAGAGAAAATCAGCCTGTTCGAGGCGTAGTTGCAGTTACCAGTTCCCACACAGGGCCAAGGCCGTTAAGAGTTCATACTCAAAGAGTGGAGATTGCTCCCAATGTAATTTTGAAACATGTTGGACATGTTGGAAAGTGTAAAAATGGAGAATACATAATATAGAAAGCAACTTTAAAAGAAGGCATTTGTGTCGCAGAAGCAATTGTGAGAGTTAATAATAGGAGAAAGATTCCGTTGTTGTTAATTAATAGCTCCGACAGAGCGATTGTTTTACCAGAGAATGCAATTATAAGTACTTTAGAAAAAGTGGAGAAGGATCACATTGAATCCGAAGTTTACTTGTCAGATGTACAAGGAGAATTAAAAGGAGGATTGAGTACCTTTGTGCAGGCAGCTAGTGTTGTTCAGGACAGTCATTTAGATGTCGAGAAGAAAGACACTAATAGTGAATCTGTCGGGATCACAGGAGTTGTCGACAAAGGGTACGTTTCTGATTCCAAAGAAATAGCCCGTGGTCGGCGGAAATTAAATAATGATGATATCAAGTGTTACGATGACGAAATGAAGCCTGAATTGCTGAGTTTGTTGAATGAATTCAGAGACGTTATTACTATAGACAATGAATCGATCTCCGCTGCTGCGATTAAACCATACAAAATACGTTTGAAACCTAACGTGGATGTCGTAAATGTCCCTCCCTATCGTATTGCCCACCGTTACATGGAAGACTTGAAAGTCGTTAACGAAAAAATGTTAGACGACGGAATTATTAGACCATCGATTTCAGCTTATAATTCACCGATAATTGTAGTTCATAAGAAAGATGGAACCATACGTCCGGTAGTTGACTTTCGCAAAGTAAATGAGGTAATTTATGAAGAATCATTCCCTCTACCGCGAATGGATGAGATTCTCTATAGTCTAAATGGTCAAAAATACTTTTCGAAATTAGATCTTAGGTCGGGATATCATAATATTACACTGACCGATGAGAGTGAGGAAATAACAGCATTTACCGTTGGTAGCAGAAAATACGAGTTCAATCGTTTACCTTTTGGTTTAAAAACCTCACCTGCATATTTCCAGTCAGTAATGACGCAAACGCTATCTCCTGTTCTAGGAAAACTATCTTTCGTCTTTATGGACGACGTACTCATTTTTTCAAAGGAAAAAGATCAGCATCTTGCCGATATAAAAGTTGTACTTGTACTATTAAGAAACGCTAGATTGTCAATAAAGACGGAAAAGTGCGAATTTTTTAGAGATGAGATTGAATATCTCGGACATTCCATTAGCGGAATGGGAACCAGAAGCACCGGTACTGACAAAGTAAAGAATTTAGAAATTCCTAAGAATGTGAAACAGTTACAGTCCTTTCTAGGACTAGTAAATTTCTTTCGTAGGTACATAAAAAATTTTGCGAGTATCGCAAGCCCGCTCTATAATCTTCTGAAGAAAAATGTTGAATTCAATTGGTCTAGAGATTGTCAAAACGCTTTTGAAGAATTAAAGGATGAACTGTGTGAAAATACAATCTTGAGTCACCCAAACTTCGATCAAAATTTTCATCTGTTTTGTGATGCATCAAACGTCGGCATAGGAGCTGTTTTACTCCAGTCATCTACTGATAAAGTTCGAAACATGAGACCTGTCGCATTTTTTTCTAAAACGTTGAATTCCACCCAACGACGATACTCAACAACAAAAAAGGAAATGTTTGCTATAGTTGAAGCGTTGAAGTACTTTAAATATCTTGTTTTAGGATATGATCTGGTCATTTACACCGATCATAAGCCTTTGGTTCCTTTATTTTTAAAGAAATTGCCTGAAGACAACACGCTCGCTAGATGGAGTATTTATGTGCAAGCTTTTGATGCCAAATTAAAGTATTTTTCTGGGAAAGCGAATAGTGCCGCCGATGCATTAAGTAGATTAAATCATGACAAAAATCCTTTAACAGAAAGAGAACTATTAGAGTGTTCTGAATTAAACCCGGATGTAGAGACTTTTCCCGTTGTAACCAGGCTGCAAGCCGCTGCTGCGGGTAACAAATGTAACAAGCCGGTGACTGAGGGAGAGTTCGAGGAGACAATGCCAGGAAGTGAGGATGGAAGAAACAACAACAGTACTGCTGAACAGCAGACAGCCCCCAGACGTGAACCCAGTGACCTTAATAGTAGACAGAAAACGTGCTTATGCAGACTGGATAACGTTAACAAGACTACAGACCATTCAAGTATTAACGACAACTGGTCGTTAGACGAATTTAAACGTGAACAAGATAGTGATCCTTTTTGTTCTGAAATAAAGGATGCCCTAGAGAATGCAACAAAAGTTACTAATACTGACATGAATGAATTTCTGATTATGAATGACATTTTGTATAAAAGACGAAGAATTGACAACAGACCCAGCACCATTCTGACTATTGTGGTGCCATATACTCTGCTACACAAGACAATTTTATTTATACATAATTTGTCCCACACAGATTTGAATCATACCTTGTTTAAGTTTAAATTAAAATATTTTCATCCGTACGAACGGACAATTACACGCAAAATTGTTGAATCTTGTGACATCTGTAAGATTCTAAAATCACGAATATCGACGCCGATTAAAATTCTAAATGCTCCAATTGGAACACGATGCTTTCAAACGGTCAGCATAGACTTCTACGGTCCATTAACAATGACAGACAATGGGAACAAATTTATTCTTGTCGTTATCGACTTGTTCTCGCGTTTTGTTAAATTATATTCGACTAGTGACCGACGTACAGAGACTGTTACAGATTGTCTATGGAATTTTTGCTGTTTGTTCGGTACCCCGGACGTATTGTTGTCCGACAATGCTTTAGAGTTTAAATCATCTAATGTGAGAAATTTCACAAAAGGACTTTCTATCTTAAAAAGGGAAGTTCTGGCTTATTCCCCTTTTTCTAATGGCATTGTTGAGCGATGTAATGGAAAAATTCGACACCTGCTCAAGTTGTATCTAAATTTTCTTACTCATAATGAGTGGGATAGATTATTGGATATTGTGGAGAATTCGATTAACAATAGCTTTAATGAAACATTAGGCGATACCCCCGCATACACGGTTTTCGGTAGAGATACGTGTGTGTACTCGTATATTAGTTCTACTAATTTAGAAGACTTCAATGTTGCGACTACATATGAAGATGTTCAAAAACAAAAATTTAAAGAGTCATCTATTGTAGTGAACAATATTAGAAATGCAATCATTAACGCTACAATCGAAAGAACTACCTATAGAAACGTGAAACGTCGCGATAAAAGTTTAAAGGTGACGGACCGTGTACTAGTGAAAAACCATGCCAAAAAACACAAGCTACTGCTAAATTTCTTAGGTCCCGGTATCATTGAAAGGCTAGGTAAAAATTATGCAGATATTAAGATCGGTAACAAGATTATCCGATCGAACTTAAACCATGTACTGCCTTTAGATAAGTTAAAAGGGTAAAATTGTCAACCTAGTTTGGAACTGTTCATTTTCATATATTCCGAAATTGCCATTCCATATATGTATTTAAATGGTATTTAGCTTGTTAGTGTGTTCTATGAGTTTTTAGCTTGTAAGTGCGTTCTATGAGTTTTTTTCTTATGACTTTATGTATGTCTTGCTTTAGGAAATATTTTGTTGCGCAAACACCTTGTGACGAGATGTTGAACTTAGGATGTTGTCATACTGTTATTGCGACATCAAAGTTGTGTTCATCAAGTCGTAAGCTAGAGTTGATAAACTTAGGTGCAATCGTGGAAATGTCGACACGAGAGTGCGAGTGCGAAACCCGCGAGAACTGCATCGCATCTGCCGCAACTTGTTTGAAAACAATGTCAGGCATTGTAGTTGGAATGAATGTGTCTTAATGAGAAGGAAGCGTTGCCTTAGTATGAAACGACAATTGTTTACTTTAAACTTGTGGCCATGCTAATCTGCTGTGTCGTTTCCTTTCAGATTCCTTGGGCGACTCCTGAACAACTCCAGAACATTACACATTCCGATTTACAATATACACATACACTTTACACCTTCACTTACTACTTGGTTTGCGCACTTATCTAATTTCAATAATAATTAATAATCATTAATAACTACTTACTTAATTTCAATAAGCACCTCAAAGACTTAAATCATTTTACTTCCTGCTCTGTTAGTCGCTTTGTGGCGACTAATATTAACGTAGAAGCCATTCTAACTGCAATTAAAGCCAATAATGGTCAGATATCGGATGAACTCATCCGCCATACAGAGGAAACGAGAGTCGACCTCATTCCTGATCAATTGAGTGACATACTGTTGCTCCTTTACACGTTAATCACGATTATAACTACTGTAATGATTATTTATATTAAAAGAGATCTCAACAAGGTTATTGGACGACTAAGTGGTGATGACGTGGCTTTGCGTCGAACCGCTTGGAAGGAAATCAGTAATAGTCCTAGGCAAATACTTGCACTTCCACCTCAAGTTAGCGCATAACATTACAACGCTAGACTCCTACATTCACATTAACATGACAAAACACACGTGCCTCATGCACAGAGTCCACGTGCACGTCCCTACAAGATGGATCTTTACACATACAAGATGGAGACGACTGAATATCATATTACGCGTGATATACGAGGAGTAGACACCTTCCATGTCTTAGAATATTTCTATTTTATACGGATTATTACTTGTTCTTGGTGTCGTTAATTATAACCCATGATGTCGTTTTACTCGCCCCATGGAAATGTTTTGTTCATGTTTCGCGCGAGATAAGGAGACGAATTATTTATATTGCAAATAAAAACCAAATTGCACGCTTGTAGATTGGTTGAATTGAATTAGTTCATTTATTGATTATTCTATTTAATTTACTTTCAATATTCAATTTAGTTGAATTGAAATAAGTTAATTTGAATCGTAGGACGATTTGAATCGTACGGAAAAGCAAATCAACTTTTACCTTGCCATTTGTAGTAATGTAATGTATTGTTTTGCGTATATAAACTTATATTCTATATCTTTAGATAATATAGATTTATGATGGATTTTTCCTTCTAAATTTTTCATTTTCATTAAAATTTTTGTTTCTCGATTTGACGGTATGTGTCCAGTTTGTTCAAAAGAGTGTACCCTATGGAGATGATTTATTACGTATGTGACTGCCTCAACAATTTCTATCGACGAGGGGAAGGTTCAGAAAAGTCCACGGATGATGCAAAACTTGTCTTAAGCAGCCATTTATTGTACATAAATTTTCCTGAAATAGAAAGGTCTAGTTAGCACAAAAGTAATACAAAAAATATACAGTTTTTAGAGGTTAAATATCTAAAAGTGATTCAGAGGGCAAACCAGAAAATAAGGACGCAAAAATTGGGGCAGAACTGCATCACTGGCACAAGAAAATCTAATTCAGAGAACACGGGTAATACTTCAGCGGCTCATTCAACACCCAAATCATTGGCGAGACTTAGTACAATTTTCATACGAGCATCCTAATGGCACAATCAGATATAACCAGTCAACCTAATGAGGCCCTCATTAAATACTAAAGTCAGGCAGTAGGCTCTACACACTAATGTCCAACCGGGTAGATGCTGAATTGAAGTTACACGGCTATTCCCATATAAAAATGCATGTCCAACCCGGTAGACGCTGAACTAAAGTTACACAGCTATTCCTACGTAAACAGTGTCTGACAACTTGAGTTGTTTCTGACTCACATGACTAGTCACAAAGGTCTATCAATCTATAGTACCACCTGGGCATAGTTGAAACATGTCACCCATCTACAAAGGTGGTTAATAAGTGAACAAAGGGGCACACTTAGACACCTCTGAACAAGTAAATAGTTACCTAACAGGCATGAACACATCATCAACCAGGCCATATAAAATATCCGCAGCACAGTAAAAATCACACAAATAAAAATAGGCAAAACCACCACACTCTACAGACTGGTAAAATAGCCACTTGAGTGAGGAATTACACAATTCTAGTGTCCAAATACCAGAGTTTAAATCCACTAACATTAATCGTGAATGATAACAAGGATCTATATAATGCAATGTGCTTAGATCAAATCAACAACTGAGCACAATGAATCCAGCTGTGAATTCCAGCAAATAAATTAGGTAGCACTGACAAGCACAGAACAAATCAGGCTCAACAATATAATCAAAACATGACTGAGTGTTTGCAAGAAAGTCTCACGACCCTGTCCAACACAGGGCAATACCACTAGACAATTTGAGCCAGGTACAAATAGGTAAACACAGCATTACATTATATTGGCACCGCGAATGAAGAATCAGTATCTAGAATTGTAAAAGCACAAACAGAAAAACTGTGACAGCACACATTCTAACCTCCCCTGAAATCTTTTAGCTTTTCTAGGACCTAAGAATTCACTGTCTAGTAGGAGACACAAAACAGACATCTATAGGGACCCAATACACTTAATATTTAGCACTCTTTACTTACATTTCCTTCTCTGGAGTCTACACACTACTTCAACACAACTGGCGGCCTCTACTCAGCTCGCAGAGTTTAAATACCTAATGTACCGGAAGAGAGCGTTTCCGGAAAACGAGTGAACGTGCGGGCTGGTTCCCTCGATATTCGAAGGCACAAATTTTCTACCGCTGTTTGAAGATATAAATTTCCTAAATTGCTGCGAAGGCAGCACAACGTACGTGATTTGATTTTTGATTTCGATAAGTTAATAAAATTGTGTGGTGTATCCAATATTGAATTGAATTTGAATTGAATTAATAAGAATAAATTGATTGTTTGAAGCTAAGTGGGAAGAGTGATTAATTAGTTGATTTTGGATAATAAATCAAGTATTGAATTGAAACTAAAATTAATAATGTTTAACGAGATGTAGGATTACCGTTGAATTTTGTTGAATTTATGCTTTGCTAAAGACAGCAAAAGCCATACCTGCCTACCTCCGTTCATAATTCGGAAGCATTTTGTGTCACACGTTCTGATCTGTTCGAATTAAATTGACGGATTGTAAGATTAATTGATAGTCAAAGGAAAATCAAAGTTAACTGAATAACGTTTTAAAATTTTTTTTATTGTAATAAAGAATTTTTACGTGGGGGGAACAATTATGTGCGCCCGCCGAGTATATAAATAGAACCGGCAAGAGACATCGCCGTTCATTAGCGGTGGCCTGACGTAGAGGTAGCATTAAAAGAGTCGTCGCTCTTCAGTAGTGGAAGCGTGACCGTCGAGGAAGCACCTGTACAGATCACAGATGCGTTATAGAAGTAACATCACTTCGTATTAGCCCCTACCGTCCGATCTAACAGATTCTTTGCCAATACCGAAGCCTGTGCCAATTCCTAAGTACCAATAAAGGATAACCACGTTGCTGCATTTGAGTCACTCCCGAACCTCATTCGCGTTAGTTTCGACCCGTACATGGAAAGGGACGGAACATGGGTACCGGTCTCGACCGGGGGAAAGCGTCATGGCGTCCTGGCGTTAGTTATAAGGCATTTGAAAATCCAATGTAAAAGGTGATATATGTATCAGGCTTGATTGGAAATAAAGCATCCGTAGATGCCTTCATTATAAAAAAAAAATAACAAACTGGTCGAAACGAAATGACGTGGACGCAACAAAACCGCTGGTAAAATGAATTAATCTGCTTCCAACTTTACTGAACGGTGCCAATCAATGATATATTCGGCAAACGTGACCTAGTAACTTTAGGAGCAATGTAGCGAACATTGTGCAACATTTGACGGGATGTTACACTCCAAACGTTCAATCACCTGCATTTTATTAATGATTAAACTCATTGGTATATAATACATTTTACGTATATACAAAACAAAGGATCCTGGTGTATAAATAGTTTTTTCGCTTTTTGTTTGCATATGTATATATGTATAATTATATTTCAATGAATATGTATAATCCTCTATATAAATTTTTTACCATTTCATTCATCGTTACCATAAGCGATGAATTTTGAACTTTTCTGACAAATCTAATACTTGATTGAACATCTCGAAGACCAATTTTTTAACTGTATTTCTTACAAAAATCATTTAGGCAAGGTCCAAATCTGCATGTTGAATTTAATTTTGGCTTCTCGACATTTGCAATTTTTTTTACCTAGATGTTTTTAATTTCGCTTTTCTATATATCTCCATCTTTTATAATTTCATTTTTATTCCGATATTTTTGAATGTTGTTCTTCCAAAATTTTGAAGAAAAAACGTACTCTTTAGTGCACACTTATTTTGAAATATGAAGTGAGGTTTTAACGGTTTTAAGGAATAATTGTTAAATAAAATAAGTGGCCCTTGGGCACGTTAAAGTTTTTAAGGTTAAGTGGCCCTTGGGCACGGTAAAGTTTAAGGTTAAGTGGCCCTTGGGCACGTTAAAGTTTAAGGTTAAGGTTGATACGCCATCAAGGAAAAACCTTGAAAGCCCACCAACGGGCTTTACTAGAACTAATCACTGGACTGGTCAGGAGCACGAACATGCATTACGTAAATAATCAAAATGAAATAATAACGGCACCGTTTAAACAAAAATGTAAGCGAAAGAAAGGAAAAGGAACAAAATAATAGAGGAGCACAACGGCACTTGCTGCCGAGATCTCTCTCACTGCCTTACTACTTTGTTTAAGAAGACCGCGGTCGAAGTGAGAAACTTTGATAACGAGAGGTCTTCATAGTGCGTCCTAAATTTTCTCACATAGTTTTATTAGCATACGGTGGTCCTATATCACATTTCAAACATTCCTCGGAATATGGTCTACATTCCTCATGTCCATTGGTCCACGATATAATGAATACCAAAAATAAGATTTTATATGAAAAACAAGACAAGTTTGAACGACGTGTTGCGCATACTCGTGCAAGTTGTGGCAATAACCTGCATGTCAAGTCCCGCTTTGTGTCAATCCTTATTTTCTTATTTTTTGTGTAAATAGCCTTGTGTGTCTGTATTTATTTTATCTTGCTTGAGGTTACTGTTTAACTTGCCCTAGTTTCTATTTTTGGTTGAAGCATATATTTTGTTATGTTGTTGGTTATGGCATTTGCATGAAGCATCTCAAGCTTCTCATGTTCCATCTACTGGTCTCTAAGTCATTTATATTGACAGGTAACTAATTTAAGGTTTTGATTTATTTCATACAGTGGCTCTTTCCTACTTGTCCATGCTCTGTTTCTTTGTTTAATTGATTCTTGCCATCCATGTTCCATTGACCTAGTCATTCATTGGATAACTTATTAGTTTCCTGAACATCAGATGGCGCAGTATTTCAAATGGTTTGCAAAGACAAAGCTAAGCTCACTGTTCAGTATACATTTCAAGAAGAATGTTGAAGCAATATTGTAAAATAAGTTTATATCCTGATTTTAAACTATTATGTTCTATTATTACTGAAAATACCATAATTTTTGACTTATGAGATAACACTGTTTGGAAGTAAATTTTGTGCATTTTAAAGCTCATTTTGTCTATTACACCTTAGAGTTTGGAAGTGTATGCTGCTGACACTGTGTTGTGGTAACACCCTTCATAGTTGGTTACTGGCATTGGTAAATTTTAAACTAATACAGTCACAATAGTTTAAATGAATAAAGATAGTCAAACACAGAGCACAACTTATACCTTAAATTAGCTGGTAAAATAAATGATTTGAAATATATTTGGCTGACAGTCTGAGAAATGCTATGTATAACTGTGTTGGGGGACAGGTAGGCTTCCTACCATCAACATGTGTGACCTAGATCCATAGCTCACTAATGTACATTGGTTGTGAGAGACCTAACCTACCTATGACTTCTATCTTGTCTCAAGGTGAATAAATAAGCCGACACTCCCAGGTAATGGGTTTACGATTCTTTCTTTTTTTTGTTTATTGATACACTATTAACAATGATTACAGAAATATACATAGGAAAATAACCAGGTGTGGACACTAATAATTAACCTACCTACAGCGACCCATACAAAATAAACACTCTCAATTATGACACAGCGGGCAACTATACCAGGAACAATTTAGTACTGCAGCAACCCCAGGATGATTTTCTACCCAGCAATAATGGCCGACGCGAGGCTTGGCCTGTCGGACTGCAAGAGCGGTAGGAGCGCCAGAGGGGCAGATGCCGGAGTGCGGCAGCGGCAGGGTATGCCGGAGTACGGCAGCAGCCGAGTAGGCCGGGGCGCCGCAGCAACAGATTAGGCCGAGGTGCGGCAACAGCAGGGTTTGCCGAAGTACAGCGACAGTGGGGAGTGCTGAAGTATAACGGCAGCAGGTGGAGTACCGCAGCGGCAAGAGATGCCGGAGGAAGAACCAGCCGTTGTAGGCTGTTCTTCGGTCTCACGCTGTAGAGGCTGGCACCACAGAGCTCTGGGTGATGGCTCTGGAGTACCCCGGTTGGCCTCTGCTTCTGCTCTCCAATTGGAGGTTGGTCCGGAGGTTTGGACCAGAGGTCTGGACCGGAGGTTTGGACCAGAGGTCTGGACCGGAGGTTTGGAGGTCTTCCTGTTAATCCGCCACGCATAATAAATAATAACTTCTAATGATAACATCAGCAATAAGGTACATAGTTTCTCACTCTTGCATAACAAATAATCAATATCATTTACGAATAAATATTTCAGTAAATAAATAAACTTGTGCATTCATTCATTTCTATCCTATTGCTGCCTATTATTCTTACCCTTGCTGGATGATGCCGCTCTTAATAGTTTGCCTCTCTACTGTAATGCTGCACTTAGAAATACTCTCCTTTAACTATTTCACATCGATACATCTGTTCTGAAACAGAAAAAGTAGGGCTTAGGGGAATAGGCAGATTGCTCCATCTCATTAGCAAACACGGTTTAGGAGACTGGTGAATCACCCCATTACATTCCCCCCCACCAAGTGCAACCATAGGGTGCACTTAACACAATCTGCTATTTTCTAAACAATGTACACTTGTTATATTCATACACTACTATCACATCTTAAATCTATAATTACAATAAATGAACTCTAGTGTCTATAATTTCCAAGTCATAGGAATTTTATTACAAGATGACGCTTTGGTACTGAACCTTACAAACTACAGCATATCTTACAGACGCATAGACACATTGATATCAACATACCGTTCGACAGAACACGGCAAGTTGCTGGTATTGTCATTCGACATATCATGACAATCCATACACTAAGCGCAGACATTACACAAAGTACCAATAGTTTTTACAAACAGTCTATGTACATTTTAATCGCATCACATTTATTTGCAATAAAAGAAAACGCATTAACACATATTACTTAACCTGCTATTTAACCCAATACTTAACTTACTACTTAATCTACATGATTTTTTTTGTATTTTTATCTTTTGTTCATTTTTTTTTATATGCTACTTATTTTTGACCTTATATTCTAATGTTCTTAACTGTACATTGAGCATGTTTTCCACATTTCCTCTAGCTCTAGTAATTCTACCAGAAGAAATGTAATCCAACCTTACCGGTGAAACACGAGGACTCTTGGTTTGTTCTCCATCACTAGCTGTTATACCAACTCTTGTACCACTAGACATGTATCTCCTTTGCCACATTTCCTGCAAAACTTCGTTGTTGGATTTTCTATACTTTGATGTACCTTCTTGCATCTGTTTGGAATGGTCCCTAAATCTCTTCAAAATGTTCAACTTCTCTCCTTCTCTCTTGTCAATAGTTCTGAATCCTGTGAAGTCATCTGTAAAGCCTGAGAAGTTACGGCTTTCCTCGGAAGTGTTGGTTACAAATAGTTGTAGAATATCCCCAGTTTGTCTCTCTTCATCTGTTTCTCCTACTTTGTTTCTATCTTGAGCTTCCTGCTCAGAGCAGTTAATCACTTTTTGTAGGTAATTCTCTTGAAAGCTCCAAGCTCTCTCAGACCAGATTGAAAAATTCTCTATCAACGAGCTATTCTGTGTTGCACTATTAGTGCTTATCTGAAGGGAACTTGACTGTGGTGTTTTAATTTTAATGCTAGACATTGGTTCATCCAGCCCTAAGTCAAAATCATCTGACAAACCTCTGAACATAGGAGATGACATTCTATAATTAATGTTTTTGACTACCTGTGAATCCACACTTATTGGTCTTATCACCTGATCTTCAATGGCCTCACTACAAGCAAGTTCGTTCAGATTTTTAGGAATTACATTGAGTTCTACTCTTTTAGTTTTCTCTTTTCTTTTCTTTATTATTACCGTTTCTTTTGACTTGGAAATTTTGTTTTCTAACTTATTTACATCTTCATTCCTACTCTTAGAGCTAGGGAAAGGAAGCACAGTTTCCTCCTTTGAATCACTTGGATTACTACTAAAGATAATATTTGTAATCCCTTGGGCTGATTCTGATTCGCAATCACTGTCAGTGGTTGCTTTGTGAACTCTATTTTCTTCATTGAAGATAACATGTTCCTTCAGATAGTCTGGAACTTCTCTCCAAAGCTTTAATTGCTTATAATGTGCTTTGATATTAACTTCAGTTGAATTCATTCTCTGTAGTTCATAAGTTACACTATTAGATTGAACTTTGGTTACTCTATAAGGACCATCCTATTGTCTGGATAATTTATTAGCTACCCTATTTCCTTTCTTTATTGTTTTCCTTAACACAAGCTGGCCTACTCTAAATGGTGAGAACTTTGGATGTCCTGCTTTCCAGGTGGATGTTATATCCCTGTTTACAGGAATGTTGCGATCTGTTGGATGGGGTGTCTGCAAGATGCACTGAGATGGACTCATTCCTAATTGTGAATGTACAGTGTTATTGTGGACTATTAATGCCTGTGAGAGGTGATTGTCCCATGTATGGGGATTTTCCTGTACTAACCCCTTCAAGAGTTGAATGATGGTACGATTGCACCTTTCTACACATCCATTAGATGATGCCTTGTACGGAGTGGAATAGATGTGAGAGATATTGTGGAATTCAAGTAGAGCATTGAATTCCTGTGACTTAAATTCAGGGCCATTGTCCGTTAGTACTCTGTTAGGAAGTCTCGTTATTGATGGAAGTACATGAGCTGAAAATGCTGCAGCAACAGTCTTTGCCTTTTTATTGCTCAACGGCACTGCTGTTAGCCATTTAGAAAAATGGTCGACAGCCACAAGAACCCCAGAATTATTTTTTTTAGTCTTGGGCAGCAACATCAGATCTACAGCTATTAGTTCAAAGGGTGTTGTTGTTTCTATTTTGAGAGTTGGAGGAATAATGTGTTGATAACTAACCTTAAAGAACTGGCAGTGGAGACATGATGCACAAATATCCCTAGCAATTTTGTCTAAAGCAGGGTGCCAAAAGCTCCTGAGAATGATGTCAACTAACTTATGTCTACCTATGTGAGAAAGCTGAGTATGAACCTTTGAAACAATTTCAGTCATCAAAGCAAATGACACTACTACGGAGGAATATCTATCTGTGTCTTGCATGAGTAAGTCAAGGTGCACTCTGAGATTCTTCTTATACTTTTTGAACTGATCTAATGTTTTATTTCTCCAAAACTTAATATCCAGGTTTGTTGTAATATGTTCTTTCAAAGTGCTTATGGCTAAATCATTATTCTGTATATCAGTCAACTGTTCATTTGTTGAAGTAAATTTGACTTTGGGAGATAAGTCATCTATTCTATGGTGACAATTTTCTGATGAGGAAGACTGTTCCTCAACAACTGCCTCATTCTCCTGCTCACAAGTGATGTTTAGACTGAGATGTAGAGCTTTGTCCGGATCTGAAGTTGGGCTTAAACGACCAAGTGAATCTGTTACTCCTCGGAGATGAGCGTTCTGTGCTAGCTGTATAGGATGGATTTGATGCTCTGATTCGTTCTTTATGTGCATGTGTTTGGATTGAAAATCTAGTACAATCTTGTTTCTGGATAGAAAATTGGCTCCTAAGATACAGCAACACCGCATAGTTTTTGTTGGGACCACTGCAAACGGTGTACAGTCTGTAACTTCTACATCCATTAATTTAGGTCTTAATTGTACTATTTTTAATACTTCTGTTTGGTTCTGACCTATTCCTCCTAACAACTCATTCTCTTGATTTACTACTGAATTGTCCGTGATTACAGGATAAATTAATTCAAAGACATATTCACTTATAACACTAACTTGGGCTCCGGTGTCAATTATGCAACAGAAGCTGAGATTTTCCATTGTTGCAATGTATTTTCCATCAGTGCTGTGGTTACACAGACACTGTTTGGCAGTAGAAGCAGCTAGTAGAGTGTTTCCCTCTAGGAGTTCCTGGAAATTGACATGGATGTCAACCGGCAACCGGCAAAGCCTCGGGTGAATGTGTAGTGTTGATGTTTTTCTCTTGAATGTTTTGTTGAATCCTATCATTAGATGCTGCTGTTATTGCAATGACTGGATTAAAATGAATTCCAGCCAAACACTGCAGGTGTATGATTCTTGGTGGTTTGTAAACTTAGTCTGATTTATAAATGACCGGAGTATGCATCCCATGGTGTACCCATATCTCTACATTGAAAATTTCACTTGCTGCTAGAAGAACTTCTTCACCAGGTAATTCGCCTGAGTTTTTCATTAAGTGTAATTGTTTTCTTCTGGCCTTGTCAAGCTTAATTTGAAATTTATCAGGATTGTTTAACAAGTGCTGCACCAGCTGCTCACGCAGGGTCTCATGATCGTCAGGTAAGTTTCCGTCAGATTCATTCATTTCCAGTTCAGACAGTAATAAAAACAAAGATATGAAGAGTGAATTTCCTCCTCCTTCTACCTTTTCCACCACTTTCAAGCCTTTGGGTAATTCTGGGGTAGTATTCCATTGGGAACCTTCTGGTGCTGTAGGTGTGTTGTAAATGATTCTGGATAAAGCATCAGCTGCTTCATTCTGTGGTCCGGGTCGGTATCGAATGGTGAAATCATACTCTGCAAGTTCATTTATAGTGCGCATTAACCTGGAGTTCTCTCTTGACATATTGTGTAGATATAATAATGGTTTGTGGTCAGTGAACAGTGGGAATTTTACTCCAAACAAAAATGCTCTGAAAGTTTTAATACCCCAACGTAATGCTACCAATTCTCTTTCTATAGTAGAATAGCGGCGTTGGGCCTCTGAGAAGGTAGTGGATGAATAAGCAATTGTTTTGTATTGCCCCTGCTGTTTTTGCATTAAGCATGCTCCTGCTCCTACACCTGAAGCATCTACAAAGAGCTCTAGGTCTTCTGATTCTCCAGAATAATCCGGAAATGAGAGGGTAACTTCTTCAGCTAACTTGCTCTTCAGAGATTCAAATGCAGTATTCATTTCTGGTGTCCAGTTTAAAGTCTTTCGTTTTGGTCCGCCTGTTAATTCGGTGAGTGGTTTGGCAATGACAGAACATTGACTCACGAATTTTCGTTGAAAGTTGACTAATCCTAAAAATTGCCTCAACTGGGTGACGGTCGTTGGTTTTGGGAAGTTTACAATTTTCTCTATATATTCTGGTGACTTTTGGATACCTTTCTTACTGATTAAATGACCTAGAAACGAAACCTTTTCCTTGAAAAATTCACATTTGTTAACCTTGATTTTTATTCCATTGTTCATCAATGTGGTAAGAACTTTCTCCACCATTGAGAGATGTTCGTCAAAAGATTTGCTCATTATTAAAATATCATCAATATAAACAATGATGTTTTGGAAGCACAAGTCTGAGAGAATTTCTTGCATGTTTTTTGGAATTGGATACCACTATTTTTAAGACCAAAACTTAACCTCTTAAACTGATACTGATTGTGGGTTGTGCTGAATGATGTATATGGCCTACTTTCTTCATCAATAGGGACTTGGTAGTAACCCTTAATTAAGTCTAACTTGGTGAAATACTTAACCTGGTGTGCACTATAGATTGAATCAGTTAAGTTTGGCATTGGGAATTTTTCAGGTTTGGTTACGCTGTTGAGTTTTCGGTAATCCACACACAGTCTTAATTGCCCATCTGGTTTTCTAATAGGGACTACAGGTGAAGACCACGGTGATCGGCTATCCTCAATTATATCCAAAGCCTTCAATTCCTGACATTGTCTTTCTATTTCCTTATTAACTGGTTCAGCAAATCGTCTTGGTTTTTGCCATATCGGTGTGTGGTTTGTAAGTTCTATTTTATGAGGTGTTACATGTGCCTTCCCAATATCATTTTCATCCTTACTTAGGGCTTCTTCAACATTCTTCAACATACTAACAACCTTTTTCTTCTCAGTTGGTTCTAATGTTTCCCCAATGTCTAATTCAGCTTCCATCTTCTCCATGGTCCATTGTGAGGTTCCTGTTTCTTCCTCCTCAAGTTCTATAATGGTGCTCACATAACCTAGTAAGTCACCTTTCTTGATTTTACCATTTTTAACTGGAACTTTTTGGCGAACAATGACCCGGTCCTTGTCATTATTTATGGAAAAAATTCCATCTATGCCAGTGCACTTCTTATTTTTCATTTTCCCATTGTAGTAATAGATGTCCCTTTCACAAGCTTCACTTTGGCAAATGAGATTAACCTGAACTTCTACTTCAGTAAATTTTCCTGAATAATTGACAGTTTCTGAGGCATGAACTGGGATAGATTCATGAATTATTCTCATGGGCTTTGCAGTTTCACCTAAATAGATGTCAACTCTTGCATTATTTTTAGCAACCTTTGAAATCATTCTTTTACCTATGTTAACAATGAGCTGATTTTCAACCATGAATGGAGTCCCTAATATTATTGGATGATTAATAGCCTCATCAGGTACTACACTAAAAGTGGTTTTACAAGCCTTTATATCATAAAGGGAAAAGTTAAAGTGTGCTACACCAAGTGTTTTCACATTTACTATACCCAATCCTTGAAGGACAATGGAGTGGTCTGGGTTGCTTGGTAGGTTTAACTGATCAACAAGAGATTTCCGTATGAGATTAGTGGCTGCACCTGTGTCAAGTAGAGCTTCTATCCTGTTTTCTTGGATGCTGGTTTCTACGATTAGTAACTGACCCGGTTCCAGAGCTGCCAAATTTACCCATGCACTGCCATTGTCATCTGGCTGTGAAGTTCCTGGAACAGCATTATCGGTCTTGAGGCACATTTTTGTTCTTTGGCTTGCTTCTTCAACACAAACTGAAGAGAGTCTGGAAGGTTCCTTCCTTTCTACTTCTCCTTTTGGCTTGACTTGGTTGCTTCTTGTTATGCCGTGGTCACCTAAATAGTTAGTGGTTTCCGGATTATCACCATCTTCATCTTCTACTTCAAGACAATCAAAGCGATTATGGGTCTCAAAGGGTGAAAACAAAGTGTAGGGGTGCTTCTTGGCTACTGGCATACCCTTGTCTTTACCAGAGCCTGTCAGTTTGACGCCCTGCCATACAGATTTTCGTCACTGTGCGCACGGTTTCCTTGAGGTGTTATGGGTGCAAAAGTAACAGTACCACCTGGGACTCCTGGATTTTGAGATATCCCCCTGGGAGCATGCTGTGATTGTGACCTTGGATGAAACTTTGTAGGCCTTTGGTTGCAATCTCTATAATAATGTCCTCTTCTCCCACTTGCATAGCAGGAATTTGTTTTAGTTCTGCATTCAGCAGCACCATGACCATATCGGTTACAGTAAGTACATGTTAGGTTGTGAGAAGTAAGTCTTGCTGGAGGTCTCATGTTGAAGTTCCTTGGTGGTCCGGGGTTGGCTCTTGAGTGACTGTAATGCTGGTAGTTTGGCCTTTGATGGTGGAAGGAAGATGCACTGTGTAGAGAGACTGAATTTATTTGTTGAGCCTGATGGTTTCTGCTGTCCCGAGGCGAGTGCCTACCAAAGCTGACACTGTTGAGGAATGGAGCCCCGTTCGTACTACTTGTTCTTTGGTCATTCTGAGTGGCCCAAAAGAAATACAAAGTGGGCATGTTGCGGGAAAGAGCCATGGAAGAAGGTGCTCTCTTTGTTGTACTGGTGGAGACTCACCTCCACGAAGACGTGCTTGACGCGGAAGTGGCAATGGAAGGCTACACACTCCACAGATCGGATAGACGCCATGGCAGAAAAAAGGGAGGTGTTGCAGCATACATTAGGAATGACTTGGCACCCCAAACAGTAGTCTTGTCTGCAGACTCGGATGGTGTGGTTGAACACCTCGTTCTGTGGCTGGACCAGGTGAGACTAGCACTTGTGGTCGTGTATCGCCCTCCTGCCTGCGAATTGGAAAATTTCCTACCGGTAATGAGGCATGTTTCCACGAAGTTGGAGGAATTAAGAACACCATTGCCCACCATCATAGTGGCGGGTGATTTCAATTTCCCCTCAATGTGCTGGTCGACGAACCATATCTATGGGGGCTCGCGGGAGTTGAGGGCTCAGGCGACTCAGCTTACCGAGTTTATGGAGAAATTCGCCCTGGAGCAATATGTAGTGCTCCCGACTCGGCAAGATAACCTCCTCGACCTCTTCCTGACGAATAATGACGAAGTGGCGAGGGAAATTCGGGTGGAGGACACTGCCATGTCGGACCATAGGCTGCTGATAATAACTGCGGATATAGGTTGCGATGGTTCTTGCCCACGAGGCAACGGAAGCAATGTTGGACTGGGATCGCTAAATTTTATGAGCGATGCGACAGATTGGGACAGCATACGTGAAGAACTGGCGGCCGTAGACTGGGCCCTCTTAACATTCAGTTTGACCGTACGGGAAATATATGAAGTGTTGTTGAAGACTATCACGGATATCTGCACGAGACACACACCAGCGAGGAGGATAAGGTCGAAGAGACTTGTCCCCAGAAATCGCAGGATCTTGATGAAGAAGCGAAAGCGACTACTGCAACAGCTGACGGGAGCATCCAGGCCGGCGGCGAGGCAGCAGATTACGGAAAGAGCTTTGGATTTAGAGAACCAACTAATGAGATCTCACGACGCCGAGACCGAAGCTGAGGAAGTAAGGGCGGTTGATGCGATAAGGACTAATTCTAAATACTTCTACGCCTTTGCAAGGGCTAAAGCTGGAACCAAGTCACAAATAGGACCGTTCCGCTTGGAAGGCAACCTCATAGGCGATCCCAACCAAAAAAGTGAAGTGCTTAGGGAGCAGTATGAGTCTGTGTTCAGCGCGCCAACCTACACAAATCTGGAGGACCTACTGTCAGAGCCCCTTCAGTATCAAAACAACAACCACCTCAGCAGTGTGTCGTTCACTGAGGCGGAACTGGCTGAATGTATGGACGAGCTGTCGCCCACATCTGCACCGGGGCCAGACCAAGTACCGGCTGTTCTACTTAAGAAATGTCAGGACCAACTTAAGACACCCCTATGGATCATGTGGAAACTCTCGATGGACACCGGAGATATCCCAGATCAGTTGAAGTTGGGAATTGTCACACCCATATTCAAGGGTGGGGAAAAGCACCTACCAAAAAACTACAGACCGGTAACATTGAAATCCCACATCATCAAAGTATTCGAGAAGGTGATCGTGAGGAAGATGGTGAGGTTTCTGGAGGATTCCGGCAGACTGAATAGATCACAGCATGGGTTCCGTAAGGGAAGGTCCTGCCTCTCGAAATTGCTGGAACATCAAAGAACCATCACCGAGGCTTTGGGAAACGGCCGCGCAGTGGACGTTGTCTATCTCGATTTCGCAAAGGCCTTCGATAAGGTGGACCACGGCATACTGCTTGGTAAGCTCATGGGCCAGCACATAGGAGGCCGGCTGCTGACGTGGTTGGCTCACTTCCTGACAGACAGAAGGCAGAGGATAGCTGTGGATGGATGCCTCTCGTCTGAGTCTCTGGTAGTGAGCGGCGTGCCACAGGGATCGGTGCTCGGACCACTGCTGTTTCTGGTCCATATATCGGACGTGGACGCCAACCTCCAATGTTCCCGTGCATCTTCTTTCGCAGACGACACGAGGTTGATGGTGGAGATAACTGATACGGAGGACTGCAGAGGGATGCAGAGTGACCTGGAGCGGATATACCGGTGGGCTCAGGTAAACAACATGCAGTTCAACGAAGCTAAATTTGAACTGATAAGGTATGGAAGTCACCCAAATGATGCCTTCTCCTACGTAACAGAGGGAGGACTGGACATAGAAAGAAAGCCCTCTCTTCGAGACCTGGGCGTCATCGTTGAGGATACTGGAGCCTTTCGTGAGCACATTGACCTGATTGTGAGCAGATGCAGGCGGCAGATGGGATGGGTGTGGAGAGTATTCCGCACAAGAGAGACCGTGCCCATGCTGACGCTTTACAAAGCACTCGTCCTTCCACTGGCAGAGTATTGCTGCCAGCTCTGGAATCCGGGAGCCTGGGCTGACATTGTCAAGCTTGAGGGAGTCCAGAGATCCTTCACGGCAAGGATCTCGGAAGTAAGGCACCTGGACTATTGGCAACGTTTGAAACATCTTGCCCTTTACTCCCTCCAGAGAAGGCGAGAGAGATACACTATTATCTACACCTGGAAGATTGTGAGAGGGCTGGTCCTCAACTTTGTAGAGGATGGTTTGAAGCTGAAAACCAAACAGCACGTGCATTTTGGGAGGCTATGTGTCGTGCCGGAGTTCAACAACAGAGCTGCGGCCAGCATTCGCACAAGGCATGAACGGTCGTTCTCCGTGATGGGCCCACGACTCTTTAACTGTCTCCCAGCCGAGCTGCGTGAGTTTGAGGGGTCAGCTGAAAGCTTCAAACAAAAATTGGACATGTTCTTGAGATTGATTCCGGATAAGCCACCTCTACCACATTACTACCAGACCGCCTCTGGCAACAGCATCTTGCAGCAGCTCGCCGACCGGAGAGCGCGAGCGCTGTAGGAGGCGTAGCGGCACGAGGGCGGCGCAACGCGTGGCCCGGGCGGACGACCCGAACTCATCCTCAGGAACCTCAGGGCTGCATCCCGGTACAGCTTTTTCTGACCTACACTAATAGTGATTTCTTTTTGGTTGTCCCCCTGCTCACTCTCATTACTTTCTGATTCTTTTTCATTTTCCTTTTCTACATCCCTGAACCTGGCACACTTCTGAATGGAGGACCATTTTACCTTTTTGTTGTTGATCTTATCACTGATCATTTGAGTTGAGATGATCCCTTTGAAGTCCTTAGGAATAGTTTGTAGGAACTTGTCCCGTAGAACAGAGCTTGATTGAACCTTATGTTTCGGGTAAGCTATTTTAAACAACCTCTCAACGCGGCTGCTGTAAAGGTAGAGAGGTTTTTTATGGTATCTTATTTTATTAAAGTCCTCTCGGTTCCTCTTCTTCCGTAATTCGGCCATGTCTCTATACCATTGAACAAGTTTGTATTTAATGGTGGAATAGTTGTCCCCTACATCTCTCAGAGATTTCATTGCCATGAGGGTTTGGCCACTGAGCTGCTTCTCCAGCTCCCCTATCCAGAAGCGACTATCTCCTTTGAAATTCTCCTCACAATATCTTTCAAGCCGCTTCAGGTAGTCTCTCAAGTTCTGCCCTGATTTTTCATCAAACTTTTCTTGTTGAGGAATTCTCCTATTGTCAAATCTTTCCATTAGTTTTTGCAGTGTTTTGAGTTCCCCTTGCTGGGTGGTCAGAAAAGGTTTCCGTTTCGGAGTCCTAGCTCGAACTGATGAGTCACAACTCAAAGTTCGCGAGTCAGTAGAACTAGTAGAATCCTCGGAGCTAGCACTATCCTCAGATGTGGAAGAATCCCTGTGTGACTGAGCAGGCCTATTTGTTTTAGGAATAGCTCCCTGTTTCTCAGATCTTACCTTAGTGGATTTTGGTTCCTCATCAGTATCAATTTGAATCCTTTGAAAATTTTTCTGGAGTTCAATCAACATTTTCTTGGACGAATTGGACATTTGTGAGGTATTCATTTGTTCCAGATTGGCTAGAAATTTATTCATATACTCACAATTTTGCTGGATCAGATCCTCTTCCTGTTCTGAAATATTTGGCGTTTCTTTACAGAGCACATCTGCAGCAGGAGGAGATCCTACCTTCTCATCTGAACCCTCTTGCTCAGCCATCTTGGCGCCCTACTACCAGAAGAGAAGACCTCCAAGTTATTACTACTATCCTATGCCAAAAAATAATAACAATTCCCAACGTGGTTTGACTTACCCTCCGTCCACAAGAACAGTACAGCTGCTTAGCAAGTTAACAGAAAAATTTTGAGCCTTAGCTGCAAAACCAAAACAGAACCTAAAGGTAATGAATAACTAGGGCACACAGTAAACACATGAAATAAATAACATCCTAACCTAAGTCCACATCCTGGTTATCCAATCGAAACACCTTGAGACAATATTATCAGGTATACAATAATGTTGAATAACAAGTTGATGGTCAGCTCAAACTAAATAACAGGTTGAAATAGCTACCCTAATTTACATATTAAGAGTTTTGGGTTACCCCGGAAAATCCTGGTCTATCCCGGCCAATCCTGGTCACGGCACCAAAAACACAATGTTGGGGGACAGGTAGGCTTCCTACCATCAACATGTGTGACCTAGATCCATAGCACTAATGTACATTGGTTGTGAGAGACCTAACCTACCTATGACTTCCATCTTGTCTCAAGGTGAATAAATAAGCCGACACTCCCAGGTAATGGGTTTACGATTCTTTCTTTTTTTTGTTTATTGATACACTATTAACAATGATTACAGAAATATACATAGGAAAATAACCAGGTGTGGACACTAATAATTAACCAACCTACAGCGACCCGTACAAAATAAACACTCTCAATTATGACACAGCGGGCAACTATACCAGGAACAATTCAGTACTGCAGCAACCCCAGGATGATTTTCTACCCAGCAATAATGGCCGACGCGAGGCTTGGCCTGTCGGACTGCAAGAGCGGTAGGAGCGCCAGAGGGGCAGATGCCGGAGTGCGGCAGTGGCAGGGTATGCCGGAGTACGGCAGCAGCCGAGTAGGCCGGGGCGCCGCAGCAACAGATTAGGCCGGGGTGCGGCAACAGAAGGGTTTGCCGAAGTACAGCGACAGTGGGGAGTGCTGAAGTATAACGGCAGCAGGTGGAGTACCGCAGCGGCAAGAGATGCCGGAGGAAGAACCAGCCGTTGTAGGCTGTTCTTCGGTCTCACGCTGTAGAGGCTGGCACCACAGAGCTCTGGGTGATGGCTCTGGAGTACCCCGGTTGGCCTCTGCTTCCGCTCTCCAATTGGAGGTTGGTCCGGAGGTTTGGACCGGAGGTTTGGACCAGAGGTCTGGACCGGAGGTTTGGACCGGAGGTTTGGAGGTCTTCCTGCCAATCCGCCACGCATAATAAATAACTTCTAATGATAACATCAGCAATAAGGTACATAGTTTCTCACTCTTGCATAACAAATAATATCATTTACAAATAAATATTTCAGTAAATAAATAAACTTATGCATTCATTCATTTCTATCCTATTGCTGCCTATTATTCTTACCCTTGCTGGATGATGCCGCTCTTAATAGTTTGCCTCTCTACTGTTATGCTGCACTTAGAAATACTCTCCTTTAACTATTTCACATCGATACATCTGTTCTGAAACAGAAAAAGTAGGGGTTAGGGGAATAGGCAGGTTGCACCATCTCATTAGCAAACACGGTTTAGGAGACTGGTGAATCGCCCCATTACAACTGGAGCATGGTAGCAGTGCAGGTCAAGAAAATAGGTTTTGATAGGTTTGGTAACTTTTTAACATGGGAAGTTGCAATTCTCTTACTTTATAATTGCTCCATGTTGTGCCAAAAAATGCAGATTCACACTTTTTGAGGCAGCTGTTGAATAAAATTATGGCACACGAGCTGAGACAAGCTCACAAAATCACAGCAAGAAAATTTGGAAAATGCAAATTGCATTCAGTCTTTCCAACCATCACCATCAAACAGTTTTAGGCAAACTAACCAGATAATGAGTCTTAATTCTTTGCAACTTTTTGTTAGATTTTTGGAGGAAATATAAGTGTGACTTTGAAAACTAGTTAACTTAACTAGTTTTCAAAGTCACACTTATATCTCCTCCAAAAATCTAACAAAAAGTTGTAAAAATTCCGACTCATTATCTGGTTTATCTGGTGTATATATATATATATATATTGCAGTGAGATAAATCTTTCATTTTTATTGCTGAATTTGATGAGAATAATTTGTATCAGTAAACCCAAGCAACTTGAAATTAGTTATCACAAATGATGTGAGATCATCATCAATAATTGTTAATTTGTATTCAGTGTAGCCTGATTACCATTTGTTTCCAGCAATTGGTTCAATGAGGTGGGTACTTGATTCAAATGTGAATATGATGATCTCAATTTGATGAAATTCTGATCAATTGTAAGTTGTTGGCACAAAAAAAAGTAAAAGATATCTTCTAATTTTGTTAGCAAGTTTTTTGAGGAACTTTCTTCTTTCGTGTAAGTTGGTTTTGGTAATGTTTATTTACCGTTTTTGATGAAATAACTTTTTTGAAAGTGAGCACTTGAAAGATAGTTGCTGTGAAATGTTGCTGACTACACAAAGTGATATGAGACTTCTTTACTGAGTATTTGGGGACAATGGTGACATTTCACACCACACATTTATTTGGTATCAAATGAAGACCTATATGTCTGAGAAAATTCAAAATCTAATTGATTGTTATATATTATATCTTTAAATTTTTCAGAACTAGACAGAGTTTTCTGTGAATGAACAGTTATGTGCGTATTTTACAGCTAATGAGTTTTCACTGGGTGTATGAGCACCAATTTGTAAATTTAGAAATTTTCCCCTAAACAACGCACTTCACAAGCTGTCAAAGAAAATAAAAAAAATGAGTTGTACTGTTCATTTCTGTATTTTGGGGCATTGTCTGAGAAGCTAGCATGGAAATTGAAATTGCTTTGTGCAAAATATTTTTATAACTTTACATGTCACTAATTAATAATTTCAAGGATGCTTCTTATTTTTGATACAAAGATATACTTTCCAGGATATGCAAGCCTCCTTTGTGTGCTCTTATAGTTGTGTGCAGTGTATGTCTTTATAAATTGACATGATGAAACAAAATTTCTATGTCAGAATGACGGAGCATAGAGATAAAAGCTTCCGTAACGGGAATCAACTCGCTCATTCATCATATTCTGCAGTGCAAAATCATACCAAAAAAGCAATGTCCCTAAATCTCCACAAATTTCCAAAATTTTAGCCTCTGCATTGACATTTTAGAGTCCATGCATATTTTCAAATAAAACTCTTATCTGATCAATATGGACCGTTCAAAGCCTTTTCAAATCGTAAATGGGTAGAAATCTCTCCATCAGCAGCTCAATTTAATATCCTGCTGATATATTACGTGTAATTTTTGTTCGTGTATTTTTTTCCTTGACACACTTGTATTTTTGTGATTCCATGATATATATTTAGGGCCTACTATTCATTGTACTTTGATCTTCTATTTCAAACATACTGTTTTCTAACATATGATGGAGCGGGACTTGGAAACATTATCTCAGTTAAGATGATTAATTTTCTCAGAATTTTGTTTTTAAATTTCTGATGTTACGATTAAAGCAAATCACTGACATGTTCAAATATATTTGTTCAAATACAAGTAACATTTCTTGTCAGTATGTGCTCAGAGCATTTAACACGTTAACTGCGATGAGTTAAACTGAAGTTCAATATTCAATTCGAATTTTAATTCAGTTGTAGTAATCTACTTTGGAAATAGCAAACATAAACCGGATCGGGCTTTTGTTTAGCTTTCATTAAGTATTTATAATCAATGAGTTAGTGACTGCAGGTGGGTCAGCAGCACTTTGAAAACCACCTAAGGGACCACCGGTGGGTCCCTTTGCAGGGAACGTGTTAAGAAGCATATCAGTTCAACAATTTTCATTGCCTCACCTATTGAAATGGTTTCAAAATTGGGAGGTGGTTAAAATTGATGTATCAGTTTGGTGTCAGCGTGAGTTGAGAAAATTGGCAAGATTGTAAATTTTGTATCAGACACGGTCATCAACAGGTCATTGCTTGGTCATGGTGAATTAGGGAGTAAAGATGTTGTGTAAAATTGTCAGCCAGAAACTATTTAGTGTTTCCTAACAAAATTTCATAATATTTTACTGCTGTGTCCATTAAGGGAATCAAACAATTTTTTTGTATAAAACTTAAAAAATTACTAAAAATTATCTCAAGAGTGTAGGAGCGAAATAAGCTTGGAGATATTCACAACATGTTTAGAGCATTCGAATGGATGTTCAGAGCACTAAAATTTTTTAAATTTACCCATACCCCCTTTCCCCAACCCCCCCCTCCCCCCCCTCCTTCAAAGGGAAATTTCTAAAAAATCTTATTTCTCAGCCTATATTGTACATAGAGACGATTAGTTTTTTTGTTCGATTCACAGTGAACTGGTCTACAAAATAGAAATCCAGTTTTTTTATATCACTGAGGAAAAAAAATATTTCAAATTTTTTAATTATCATCACAAAACATTGACTTTTAGTTATTACTTTATAAGGCCATAAAACATTTTATAATTTACTTATCAAAACATAACTACGCAGGTTTATAGTACTCACCTTGATCTTTACGATGCAAAAAAGATCTTGTCCATAACCAAAAAACTTGAAGAAATAATTAAAAAACTGAAACGCTCTCTCGAAAAAAATTTTATTCGGCTGTGCGGCTCAATTTCTCCTTCAGTTTTTCACTTATGAAGGAAATCTTTTTTGCATCGTTAAGATCAATGTGAGTACTATAAATGCTAGGATTTATTTTTTGAAAATTTTTATTCTAAATTTTTTTATTGTCTATAGAAATAGAATTTTGATGTTTTTAATAATCAAGTAGACATAAATTTTTATTTTATATTTTTTTAGAGCAAATCCAAAAAAACATTTCCAAGTTTTGTTAGATATTTGCATTGTGAATCGAAAAAAAAAAACGTTTGTCTCTATGTACAATATTGGTTGAGAAATTGAAATTCAAAAGAAAATTGTTCAAATGAGTGGGGGGGGGGGGGAAGGGATGTATGGGTAAATTTGGAAAAAAATTGGGCTTTAAATGTCTATCCAAATGTTATAAACATGCTGAGAACACCCGAGAGGTTATTTTCATCCGCAAGTATTTGTTTTTATTTATCAAAGAATTCATAGAAAAAAGCGTTTGATTCCCTTAACCCTTTAATGCCCACTATCACTAAACCGACACTGGCATTAGGTAGTCACTGTTATCAAGATGGGGGAAGGAACTGCCACTCAGCAGTGAAGTTCAAAGGACACATTAGTGAACAAATTGAATAAGAAATAACATATATTATCGTTATTTTTGAAAGAGGACCGTACAGTCCACTTGAGCATTAAAGTGCCAACTAGCACTTGGATTCAGCATTTCCAAGAAAATTTTTCAAAGCCAATTCTCTATGCACATAATTTTAACTGAATTAGTTCACTTCTGTAGTGGCCATTCTGTTTCTGTGGTTAGAACTTTGTTTAATAAATTTAGAAAAATTCATTTGAAAAATTTACCTTTAACACATTTCCTGCGAAGTGACCCACCGGTGGTCACTTAGGTGATTTGCATAGTGCTGCTGAATCACCTGCTGTTCTTAACTCATTTTTTATTAATACTTAATGAAAGCTAAATGAAGGCCTAATCCAGTTTATGTTTGCTATTTTCAAAGTTGATTACCACAATTGACTTTAAATTTGGTCAATATTGAATATAATGTTGTCAACAAATTTTATAATTTCG
This sequence comes from Morinoia aosen, assembly GCA_030386875.1. Classification (NCBI taxonomy): domain Eukaryota; kingdom Metazoa; phylum Arthropoda; class Malacostraca; order Amphipoda; family Talitridae; genus Morinoia; species Morinoia aosen. The sequence goes on from CM059580.1 coordinate 40,875,591, forward strand.
TAGGTATAGATGGGTAATATAGTCGATTTTAAGACGTTTTACATGAATGACAATGTGCCCGGAAATGCTTAGTTTTCGAGTTATTTAAGTTTGAAGTTATACGAACGGCGCTCCTGAATGGCCCTTTTAACGCAAAAAGTCATTGTTTTAGCAATGAAAATGTAAGCTAACCCCTATTACAAACGTAAAGAGGTTGGGTCGTGAGGGGTAGCAACAGTTCTTTTAGTGAAAATTATAAATAAAGCTTTCTAGTGACGTTTGTTTACATCAACTTGCAGATGGCTGCCGCCATCGTCAGCCGGTTGGCGCCATGGCGGCTGCCACCTTGGCGTCGATGTAAACAAACGTCACTCGAAACTTTTATTTATAATTTTCACTAAAAGAACTGTGCCTACCCCTCACGACCCAACCTCTTTACGTTTGTAATAGGGGGTTAGCTTCCGTTATTAATTAAATTACGCTAGCCCCGCGTGCTTCCATGGCGCGCACAAGCCAGCTTCAAAGTTGAATAATTCGAAAATAACGCATCGCCGGGCAGAATGTCATTCATGTAAAATGTCTTATAATCGACTATATTGCTCATCTATACCTACAAAATTATGAAATTCGTTGACAACATTATATACAATATTGACCTTAAATTTGAATCGAATATTGAACTTCAGTTTAACTCATTGCAGTAAACGCGTTAATTGAGTACTTCTATTGAATAATGGGGTAAAAACAACTCAGGGTCAACATATTAATTATAAACTTCTAATATTGAAGACTACTTCTTTCATTTCCCTAATTCTCAAATATCATTTGTCACTTTATCAACTGACTTTGTCTCACCCAAATTTTCATGAAAAAATACCATATTTCATGATAATTATTCATAATAAGTTTGGTAAAAAATTTCTTTTTCTTCTTAAAGTGACTGGCATAGATATAGCAAAAAACTACCAATGCACACATTAACTGCAACAGGTTAAATTTTAGTTCAATATTCAACTTAAATTTATGGTAGATTATGTATATAATATGGAAATTAGTAAATATCAACTAGATCGTGCTTCCATTTAGCCTTAATTGATTATTCATGAAAAGTGGGTTTGTGACTACTGGTTGGTCAGCAGCAACATGGCAATGCCTCAGTGACACCTGGTGGGTTTGTTGGCAGGATATGTGTTGACAATCAATTAAATTTTGTAAAAATGCTCTGGTCTGTCAGGTAGATTGCTGAATTTTATTTGCAGCATTCACTTCATACCCAGAATTAGAATAAAGCATGAAGAAGATCATTCTTTATAAGTTCATAGAAACCCTCACTTCCAATTGAGAAAAACTTCATAGCTTCTATTCATAGCATTTAGGCTGTTTTTTTATGTTTAATGCCTAGTCACAAAATTGACATGGAAAGATTTACTTTCTCTAGCTTGATGGTGGTATAATATGCTTACACAAATATAGTTTCATATAGTAGTACAATCCAATGTAACCCAAAATATTTTGTAAGTTTGTAATCCACTTAAAACCTGGATTTACATCGAGAATATTTAATTGCATACTGCAAATGCATACTACAATGCAAGTGAACTGCAAGACTGAAGCATGCACAGCAAAATTGGTGCTTAGCATGTCACCACCAAAGTTCATTGCAGTTCATTTCTTTCTGAAGAGTTGTTTATCTGGCTTAAACTTGCTCTAAAAGCTTTTATTCCATATTTGGAAGAATGGAGTTTGTGTTGTCCTGGTCACTGAACAGGTAGCAACAACTTGCAGTTAAAATAATATTTTCGATGAAAATGTTTTACTTCTGTTGAACCCCTCACGGGGATACAACTATTGTATCTATGGGAATTAGCGCTCGCAGGGGAAAAATGTGAGGGCCCGTGCTGAGAGTTAGGTAGGCCTTATTTTTGTTGAAATAAAATGTTTTTTGTTATGTTAAGGACCACCTTTTTTGGTTCACTACTGTCCTGTTTTTCAGCACCTCTGACTTTCTTCTTCAACTTTTATCTTATTTCATGAACTTCTTTCTTATCTTACTGTTTCTATGCCCTTTCTGCATAGATTCCATATTTTCTTATTTCCATACTAAATGGTGCCTTCCTCCTTCCTCTCTTCGATCCGCTCTATTTTTGCAGCGGTTAGGGAGGCTTAAACTAACTTATAATCTAATCTTTACTTCTGTTGAAATAATTCATGAGCAAAATAGGAAGTGTTATGAACAATTCAGGTTGAAGTACAACAAATGCAAATTTGAACAGTTTTTTTTCTAATCCAGCTTCATGGGATTGCTGATCACTTCATCATTGAATGTAGGTTGAAATGATATGCAATGCTGAATTTCACTCATGTTCTCTCTTTAAACCAAAAAGGAAAGTTAGTTGGAAAATAATTTCCAGACTTGTTTTTCCATAAGAGCTTTTTAACTTATTTTGGATATTTTTTAGATTAAATTCACGGTTTCCATTAGTATTTTGAAGTATTTAAATACAGTCGACAAAAACTCCTTGAACTCCTACATATAGTTCAAATTTTTATTGTGTTAGGACATGATTTAGTTGCCTAATATTTTTTCCTGGAAGTAATTAAAGAAAGGGAATCAGAAAGGCACAAATGGATGTAGCTGTAGAGTTCTAAAGTTTGGATACACAAATGTGCATGGATTGAATGTTTTAAAATTAGAGGATCTTGTATATGAACTTGAAAAAACTGCAGCTGAAGAAACCTGGATAGGGATATAAGCAAGTTAAATGTTCTAAGTAAATTAGTATCAAATTATGGGTAAAGGACATGTCAAATTGTGGAAGAAAGTTAAGTTATTGAAGTGAAGCTGATTGTGATCAATAATTTAAAATTGAGATTAGTTGAGATCTGTGTTGGGAATGAATATGAAAATGTGTAACACAACAGCTGTAGAGTACCTAGCATTTGAAAAGAAAGTAAACTACTTTGTATGCTCGGTTTAAAAGGGTATGGAAGAGTATAACTGGCATACAGTGATTATATTAAGTGTTATGACTGTCCATTTTTGTATCCTTGATGAGAATGTAATTGCTAAAAGGATAGTAAAAATTTATTTTTGTTGAGGAAATGAACTTGCAAATCTGAATGTTACACAAGAGAATGGTTTGCATTTATGACAGTGAAGAATGGAATGCAGCTGTTGGTTATGTCTGGTGAATTCTGGAGAGAAAAAATATTGCTTGGAAATGATTGTGGATGGAGGTTATGCCTTGACATAGTTACAGATCACCAGATGATTGTTATTTAATAACAGTGGAATATGGGTGTAGAAAACATCAGTAGAAGTAAGATTTAGGTGTAGAAAACAATATGAAAAAAAGGCATATAAAACTACTTGGGAAAATATAGGAGTGAGCTGAGTTACTTGAATCTAAGAGAAATGTAAATGTGGAAATGTGATCGATTAGAACGAGACAGCAACTACCTAATCTGATGTTGCAGAACATTTAATTGGAATAATAGAGTGCAGTGGAAGTACAGTAAAATATGTACAGAGTGTTACCCCTCAGGGGGATTATTATATTATAATATGAGAAAGTTTTAGCCTCCCTTAATTTCACGACAAAGATGTTCTAAGAGAGGAAGGAGGAAGGCACCATTTAGTATGGAGTTAAGGGAATGCGGAATCTATGCACAAGGTGCACAGAAACAGGAAGCTAAGAAAGAAGTTCATGAAACAAGAAAAAGTTGAAGAAGAAAGTAGTAGGTGCTGAAAAACAGGACAGCAATGAACCGAAAAAAGATGGTCCGTAACATAACAAAAACCAATTCTATTTCAACAAAAGGAAGCCTACCTAACCTTTAGCTCGGGCCCTCACATAGTCCCCCTGGGAGTGCTAATTCCCACAGATACAATACCTGTATCCCCCTGAGGGGCCCTCAGGGGGATACAACTGTTGTATCAATGGGAATATGGGATACAACTGTTGTATCAATGGGAATTAGCGCTTCCAGGGGGACAATGTGAGGGCCCGAGTTAGAGGGTAGGTAGGCTTTCTTTTTGTTAAAATAACATAGGTTTTTGTTTTGTTTCGAACCAACTGTTTTTCGGGTCACTGCTGTCCTGTTTTTCAACACCTACTACTTTCTTCTTCAACTTTTATCTTGTTTTCATGAACTTCTTTCTCATCTTACTGTTTCCATGCCTTTTCTGCATAGATTCCACATTCCCTTAACTCCATACTAAATGGTGGCTTCTTCCTTCCTCTCTTTGGATCTCATTTGTTGAGAATAGGGAAGCTTGAACTAACTAATAATCTAATCTAATCAAATCTGTACAGAGTTGTTACAGCAAGATCCAACATTTGAGACCAAAATGACGTTTTTTTACTGCCCATTTCCAGGATGGAATACGAGCGCAGAGCAGCAGTAGTAGCTTCTTTCCGTGTTGGGAAGAAGCCTGCGGAAGTGATGGCCTGGTTTGGGTTTGAGAACACCATGATAATAAACATTTGGAGGGAGTGGATCGCTTGTGAGGACAAGGATGGGTTTTCTGTTGGACGAAAGGCCAAGAATGTTCATTCTTCGACTGTTAGGACCAACAAGTTCATCACTGACGTCAAGGCAACAGCCAACAATGAAGGAAGCCAGAGCTGTGACATGATTGTCGATGACATAGGCTGTCACAAGCCGACCATATGCCGAACAATCAAGAAGAACGTTGGTTACTCCTCTCATCACAAGCTCATCACGAGTGCCTCCAAGGAGTCGAGAAAGGTCAAGGCAGTGGATTTGCTGATCAAGCTCAAGCACAGGTCTACCGGAATGCTTTGGTACTGGTTTTACTGTGTATTTAATTTTTGTTGTCAGTATCTATTTAGGTTTATTTGTGTCAAGTTTTAAATTTGGCTACAACATCCTGTAATTTACAAGCATTGAAAAAACAACTAAAAAGGTGGTAAAAAACATAAAATATATAAAATGCTCGCATGACGTTCAATTAAGAGGTTGAATAGTTAAGTTCAAATGATCAGCACGATCAACATTTATCAACTAAGAAATCAACTCTACGACAATCATTTTTCATTTGCCAATGATTTCCAATTAATCCCCTTGATTTCCCATTTCTCCTTAGTATGCAATTTTTTCATTTGCATCTTCACACACTCACCACAGGTAAAAATCCTATGATCCACTACTATGGACTTGGCAAATGTCTAGAAAGGGTGTGGTAAGCACAACGCTATAACATGGTTAGGAGAGAACCCTTTTGAGTATGGTACTCACCATCACTAATTGAATAAAAAAATACTTAGATTATGCCATGTCTGAATAAATGAAAGTATGAACTTCATTTGATTGCTGATAGATATTCATTCTTTTAATTGACTGATTTTTGTTCTTGAAATTTTTTAATGAGGTGGTGTAAATTGAATCCTAATAATTGCATGGTTTTCACGGCTGTAGATCTAAAACTTGGGAACATTCTTGAGCTAAACACGTTCAAAATATCCTATCTATTGCGTAAGAGAATGTAAACCTTGTCAGTTCATAGAGTATGTTTTTATGGTTTCCTCATTGACTTGATTGGCTTTTGAAATTATTCGTGAAATATCAATTTATTGTTTTGTTATGAATTCCTATGGGAGTAATAGGAAAATTCTTTCATATAAAAATATTTTTTGAGTCTATACTAAGACATTACCTGCTCATTGTGTTCAGGGAAAAATTAAGATAGTAATTCTCAATAGCAACTTCATCTAAATAGCTGAAACATTGGTGCTCAATGAAAAATGTCTTACATTTGAAGTACATTTCTACTTCATGTTGAGATGTAATTTCTCAATAACTCGAGACCTCAATGCTGATGCTTAGTAGCACCGTGTGCAGTGAGTCTTCATCTTCAAGCATGGAGAGTGCAGAAGTTGTGGTGCACAAGCTGACAGATGCTTAAGTGAAGAGGCTGTGTTGCAGCCATGACTCCATCAAGCAGGAAGCTACAGCAGAGGACATGGTGCATGGTGAGTCTTGTTTCTGGTCTGTTTGTGAAACAAAAGTTCTTTAGTTTAGTGAATATCCTCTGCAAGAAATGAAAATTTTCGTTTTTTAGAAAACTTAGTCATCCATTCACTTGAAAGGCAATTTAAAACATTTTGCATGTTTCCACGGCTGGTTTTGGTGGGCTGTTTGTAGCAAAACTAGGAAATCAACTTAACTGCTCGCGTACATTTTCCTTCTTTCTAATAAATATGAAAAATGCAATCATACGATAACATTTCACCTTGTATGAAAAAATGTTATTTATTTAAAGAAAGATCAATAAACAAATGAAATCTCATTCAACCAACCCTTTGCTTGTTTTCAATCATTTCAATTTCTTGATTACATCATAGACCCATTACAAGCAGCGGAACTAAATATAGTTTGTCCCAAATGCAAATGAATGCGCCTGAAGCGAGAGCAAGTGGGCGAGGCTTGCGCCTCTCTTCACTTCTCACGCCTCTCTTCACTGCTCACGCGCGCACTCAATGATAGTGCCAACACATCTTAACCCTTTAACGACCACATTTTATACTCATGTTACCGTTATCACAACCACCATCATTAAACTGGCACCGGCATCAGATATTCATCAATTTCAGGATGAGGAAGGAACTGCCACTCGACAGTGCAGTCCAAAAATCACTTCAGGGAACTAATTTTACGAGAAATACAATGTATTGAGGCTGTTTTTGAAGGAGGACCGTACAGCCCACTTGGGCGTTATAGGGTTAAGAGTGGTATTTGAAGTTCTGAACTGAAAGTTCAGTAGGCCACATTATTTTGGAGGGGAATAATTTTTTGTATTTTTATGGACTAACTTTGGTCAGTTAAGTGCTGTAATTTTTCACCAATTACCGCTAATAAATTGAACTTCTATCATATTTCATAAACTGCTTTCAATACTGTTGCTTCTATGGGCAGGGTGATTCTTCATTCCCTTTCTTGGATAATAAATGTTGCCTTCCACCTTCCTTCCCTTGTTGTGATTAGATAAGGTACTCCATCTCATGATTTAACACTTTGACTGTAGCAGGTGTTACTGAATTTTAATATTCGATTGAAATTCAAAGCCAATTGTAGTAAGCAATGCTGAAGATACTAAACATTAACTGGATCATATTTTATTATTAAGTATTTTTGAAAATTGAGTTTATGACTACTGGTTGGTCAGCAGCAAAATGAAAACTCACTCAGTGACCAAATATGGCTCACGTTGCAGTCAAAGTGTTAATCTACTCACTACTAAGAACAATTTCATTTTAAATTTGGTTGTGTAATCAAGAAACTATTAAATGGCTGGTACGTTCAAAATATTTAATTAATTTTTATGTTTGGGCCAAAGACTGACTCACTGCTGAAATATTGCCCAAGCAAAAAAAGTTCGAAATCCTTGTTTAGGATGTAGAAATAAAGTCCAGTGGCTTTAAAGATGTCTCTCTTCAGTGCACCTTGGGACCAACTACTGTTTGGAGACCTATAGAATTTTTTTCGCTTCAGTTTGGGCAGTATGCTGAGAGTATCTGCTCTCTTTGGGCGGACGTTCTCTGTTGCAACACTAAATACTCACCAAAAAATCAGCAACAGTTGTTTGCAGGAAATTATTGGGTGTTCAGACTTGTACTTATGTTGCTTATATGCACATCATATATCTCACTTCCTCTGAGATGAGGCCTGGATGCCCATCTCCTACTTTTTAAGTGGCTTTGTTTTCGATTCATGAGTCTCATTTGTAGGGAAACTTGTAGCATCCATGTTGGTATGTATTTTCACTGATGTTGCAAGCTGTGTTAGCAAGACACTGCAGCTTTCAACTTTTGTGTAGGAATTTGAACCTTAGCGTTGCAGGTTATGCGAGTTTTCACCTAGCATAAATGAATAAAAGAACACCTTGAACTAATAATTAGATTGAAAGCAAGAGTTCTGCAGTGAAAATTTTTTTGCTCATGATGGGGCATTTTTTCTTTGAAGTTCTATTACCTTTTCTTCTCGTCAATAGCAGCATTCAATGATGAAATAGTGAATAAATTCAATTTAAATAACTCTGGTTAAGAGTTCAGGTGTTACCTATTTACGATCTATTGGAGTTTTATCAATAATGGAAACATATATCTGAGCTCCCGGTAATTTTTCTGCATTCGATTTTTTGTAGTTAACATACCCAATGGTGAAAATCCTTCAATAACAATGGTCAAGGATGAAGAGCCTGATGATGACCTGGAGGTCATCACAGTGAAGCAGGAGCCAATTGGCTGGCGTCAGGAACCTCAGGTGCGTCACTTGGTTGCCTGCTCGTCTCTGGAATGCTTTAATTCAAATTCATTTGATCTTCATATTGTTGTCGTTCATATCTTGAAATTTTTCTTCTGCTCCAATGTATTTATATTTTCTTTTTATGTCCAGTTGTGTGTGTTTTATTGTTGCTACTACAATTTTTTGTTGCCCCATAAATGTTCACCATTAAAATTGATAAAATCCTTGAGTGAATTTGGTCTTAATTCATTTTATACCAACTGAAAAAGAATATAAAAAGTGGATGCCCCCGTATGATGGTTCCCCTTTCGGCTTTGTTCCCGACCTAAAATTTCAATTTTTATTTTGAATAAGTTTTTAGCAATGTAGAGAGAAAAATTGAAGGAAAATAACATCTGAAAAGAAAATGTCCCACTACAGTAAATTTCGTCTGCTGTAGTGGCACTTTCTAATGTAGGAGCTCACGAGAAGGAAGTGTTGATAGATCAATCCCTGGACCTGGCCTTTGTGAACCTTTGAGCTTTAGTGAAACACAGTGGCTCCCTGATAGGCCTTATGTGTTTGAACCAATATTTTGCTACTGAATATTGATTCTCCTCTCTTTTTATTTACAAAATTTTTTTTTTATCCGAATTCTTACCGGCAATTATTCTTGCATAAATGTCATGAAAGAATGTAGAGGTAAAAATAACCCACAATTTTTGACTGTTTAATGGGTTACAGTGAAGAAAAAATTAATTTTTTGTTTGTGTGATAAAGTTATTTGTTGGTGGGGGTACAAGTTTCTTGAGGTGTTGCTAGTTATTTCAACTGTGTTTCCATTTACGAAGCTCTAATGTTGTGTTGTTGTGTTGTTTGTCATATGAAATGGTCTTCTTTATTCTGGATTTCTGGTTCAGAAGAATTATTCCCCTTCAAACACTTGTTTGACATCTTACGATGTAGTTGTGAGATTATGAAAAGATCATGTACAAAATGATATTTTCTGTATTGAGTCCTCCTCAGGGAATAACATAACAGTACCTTGGGAATTAGTATTCTCAGGATAAAAATGAAAGACCCTAAGCTGAAGTTTTAGGCCCATTTAGTTCATTTATTCTGCACCGTGTGCTTCACATTCTGGGCATATTATTTTTGTTCTTAACTTCTATTCTGTTTCATTTAATGTCTTCAAATTTTACTGTCCCGATGTGCGGGCGCGTGGACACATCTTATTCATGGCTTCTTTTTCCTTCCTCTTTTCAGAATTCAGTTGTTGCGGTTGAGAATGCTTGAAATATCTTACAATCTAATTTTATGTATAGTAAAGCTGAAAAGCATTCACTGATCATTTTATGTACATGTTTTTTTGAGAAACTACAATTCATATACATTAGTCCTGAATTTCATTTTTTACTGGTGATTGCTGCATTATGTTGCTGAATCTTGAGTGGAAAGAAAATCTTTGTCAAAAATGTAGTTGTGCGTGATTTGCGCTTGGGTAACTGAGTGACTACCCGTGATCTTCATGTGAGAATAATTGATCAGCATAGAGATATTGTCCTCTGAAAGTACTGCACTCAACTACTTGAGAACATGCTGTCCTATGGCCTGTTACTTAATACTGTTTAACTAATGCTGTGGGGCAGAATATTTTTTAGAAGGTAAATTTTATCTCACATTTGTATATCAGCATTAAGTGCATCGAGTTGAAAAGGTAGGTTATAATTTTCAACAGCATCTTATGGTTATGGCCAGTCCGGGGATATAAACGTAGAAATTGTAAAGCATGAAGCGTTTTAGTTTCCAGTGGTCCACTCAACGGGGGAGGAGAAGGGAAGACTGATCCCTTAATTTATAAACAATACTTTCTTCTTGTGCAGTAGAATTTTGAGTTTTAGAATCTTGTTCATTTTGAGATTAAACCTTAATATCAGTCAATTTACTCCATACTAGATGGTGCCTTCCTCTCTTTGGATTGCATTTGTTGCTGCGGGTAGAGAGACTAAAACTAACGACTAATCAATTCTGATCCTATCTCAATTTCGTTTGGTCTTGATAGCTTTGATTAGTTGCACCGCGTTCGCAAAATAAACTCCCCGGGTTACAAAAGCAGTGCATCAGGGTGTGGTAGTGATACTATGTTGTAGAGAAATGATATCCATCGCGATTAATTCGAATTTTCCCTGCTCGAAAGACCATGGATGATTTGGACCGAGACATTCACAACCTGCAGATGCTTCTACAAGCCAAGCTTCAAGAACGATCTCTGAAAAAGGTTTGTTTCTGGTTTTCTGGTTCACAATTTTTAAAATTAAAACAAAACATGCCATCATCGAAGTTTATCAAAAAGACTTTTTAGAACTTGAAGCCCCATGTTGATCACTGTTTACCATAGTCGGTGTACCAAAACTGTGAAGAATTGTGACGTTGTTACATGTGACGTATAAACTCGTATTAAGCATTGGAATAGTGTTATGTATACACTATTGAAAACTTGCTGACTTCGCATTTTGTTTATTCATATTCGAAATTTTTAATAATTTGATTTCTCATGTATCTTTTACACCTGCAAAGTAAAAACATAAGAGCTATCCATAAGCCACTTCTATATGAAATAAAATTAGTGTGCAATACATGCAGAAATAACTCTGGCAGTGACCACACTTCAACTATTTACAGCAGTCAGTATTATGCTCCGTGTATTAATTTTCGAAAGTCTTCTTATATGGTGAGTTTTGGGGAATATTTCATTGTCAGCATTGTATGGCAAAAAATTTAATATTTAGTGGATAATATTTTTGTGGCATGAGTAATGAAGTTGTACTTCTGTTAGTTGAGTTCCCTAATTGTTGTCATGTTTCTATTTCGTTGATGTTTTCATATGGAGGCCGGTCTGCCGTTTAGCTCTCTTGTATTCATTGTATTTCTTACTCTATGAAGAATTTAATGTTTTTGAATATTTTCTAGAAGAAATGCTTACAAAAACTTTTCTATTACTTTGAGGACTGCATCAGTCCAGATGCTGAAGCAACTATTTTGAATCGCTAGAAATTTCAAATCGGCTATATTGTGAGGATGTCTGTAAAGGAAGACAAATGGTTTAAAGCTGAAAATGAGAATTCTATTGAGTAATAATTTAATGTGAACAAAGAATAGTCAATTGTTTGTAATTTTCTTTTTCATCAGGATGTGCAAAGCGAAGCTGTGCCGTGTTTGCAGAGCAGTACTTCTGGTAATGCGTTCATTCCACTTTATGTCTAAAACATACAATTTTCATATAACTCATGTTGCCAATACAGGTTTAGATGAATATTTGTAATTACAGAAGTAGTGTTGAACTATATTACTCATTTAAAAATCAGATTGTTGACCCGTTTTCGTGCTTGCAAGCGTGCAATTTTTTCCAGGCAAGAATCATGAGAGATCACCCATCATTCACCTTGACAGCAATTCTTCAGTACGCACACTGAGCCACGAGATGATCGTGAGTGCGATATTGGGCGTGAATAACAATTGTCTTGCGAGACTGTAGTAGGCATGAAAATTCAAACTCTAGTCGCCTATAATTAATGTATCAGTTGTTCTGTTAGATCACATGATAATGCTAGCATTACAAATCAGGAGACAATGGTTCAGAACTAGCGTTAGTTACTCAGAAGTTGATTTCTCAAAAGGCACTATTATTTTATGGAAGTCAGTGCTTTAATTTTCACTTTCACTATATTTTCCAATACCCCTGAAAATAACATAAACCTCACTTTTCCAGACAACACCCACCGAAAGCAATGGACAAAAAACTGGGACAGAATCCAACTCATTTGAAGCGTGTACAATAGCTGCGCCCTCTACTGAAGCAACTGTTGAGCTGCCTTCTGCTACCTCTCATAATTTCAGGGTAGGAATTAAAATTAATACATGGATGTAGAGATTCGCAGATTATGCGAATAGCTGAACTCATATTAGTTATTTGAACGAGTGAGCCGGATTTAATTTGTTGGGGTATTGGGAGGCAACGGTGTGTTGTGATGCGATTGTACAAGTTGACACTTTACAGACGCCGGGTGTATTGATCTAACGGTTCCTGTTTGATATGGGTAAGCAAAATAATTTTTTGACCCTACCTGATGAAGGAAATTTAATGAGCTTAACCCTTTAACTTCCGACTTTTTGTACTCATATTACCGTTAACACAATCAATGTCACTAAACTGGCGCTGGCATCAGGCAGTCACCGATATCAGGATGGGATAGGAACTGCCACTCGACAGAGAACTTCAAAGAATACATTAGGGAACTAATTGAACAAGAAATACAATATATTGAGGGTATTTTTGAAAGAGGACACTGGTGTCCTCTGGAGCGGTAAAGGGTTAATCTAAGCTGATGCTTTCTACGTTGCCAGCCGCCCAGGGGGATACAACTATTGTATCTAGGGGAATAAACAGTCCCAGGGGAAAATGTAAGGGCCCCAGCTGAGAATTAGGTAGGCCTTCTTTTCATAGAAATGAAATGATTTTGTTATGATAAGGAGCATCTTGTTTTTGGTTCACTGCTGTCCTGTTTTCCAACACCTATTACTTTCTTCTACAACTCGATTTTGTTTCATAATCTTTTTTCTCAACTTACTGTTTCTTTGCCCTTGCTGCGTAGATTCCGCGTGCCATTAACTCCATACTAAATGGTGCCTTTCCCCTTCCTCAATTTGGTTCGCATTTGTTGCTGCGGATAGGGGAGGCTTACACCAACTAATAATCCAATAATAATCTACGTTTCAAGCGCTCTTCTGCACTCTTGAGAATTAACAATGAGTGCCTGTGAAAGTAATTGGGAAACGGATTATTAATCTAGACCACAACATATAGTTCGGCAAGTTGACGTTTCATTTTAGAGCATTTATTCTTCTATCCAAATATCTGTACAAATTTTGAGGTTAGCTTTCTTCTTTTCTTCATGATTAATTTTGCCTGAACGGTTTGATAAATAACATCAGTGTTCTAATTCAAAAATGTAATTACTCCTTTTTCAGTTTGTTATATCGCTTATGACATGTTGTTCAGCTCAAACTCTTTTAATTTACGTGACCTGTCTTGAAATTTGTTCGTTTATCAAGGGCTGCATTTATGTCTCTCAGTCGGACTCGGCTGAACGTTTGATCTATTCGACGACGTTTTGAAATGGATTTCCTCTGTATGATTAGGTCAGACTAGATTATGAGTTAGCACATTCCCTGTGTTTTCGGGGCTGTTAACGGTTGGTTTGGTCAGGTTGTTAGTAGCAGAATAGGGAAATCGATTTTCTAGGTTGAATAAATTTTATTTTTCATAATGAATATGAAAAATACAATTGAATGATAACATTTCACCTTATATGATGAGAATTATTTTTTTTTAAATGTCGCGAAACATAAAATGTCATGCATTTATGCCGGTACCTAAACGTGCAATTCACCTGTTGGTACGCATGTGGCCCAAAATGCAGGGAACGTGTTAGTTTAGGCTCTCACAGTTTACTTCTCACATTGCTGAACAAACTAAACACTCATAATATTTGCGTGACTACGCACTCTACCTGCGATCGGGAGCTATTTTTTTCACAAAGTTGAAAATTTACTGTCTGAGAGGTGAAGTCATTGTAATTTCCATTGTTCCTCTCTCTCACCTCCTCAATATGGTCTGCTTTATTTAAACAAATTACAAAATGATTTGCCTACCTGCTTTATATTATACTGATAATAAATAGTCCGAATCGATTGATTATAATGTTTATATTTCATGACAGAGAGTGACGTGCCCAGTGTGCTACAAATCTGTGAGGTCGATCTCTAAGCACATGAAGACCAAACTGCCGGGGCACAGGTGGCCTCGCGAAAAGGCCAAACATGCTGCGTGCATCCTGGGACTGCAAAAAACGAGGAAAAGAAAAGAAACCACTTACGTCAGAAAAGCAAAAAAATGTCCGGTTAAGAACTGCTTCGCCTTAGTTGCCCGACTGGACTTACACATGAAAATGTGCCACCCGATTTTACTGCCGACCAAAGCCTTGAAAAAAACGGCGATGGTCATCGATCTCTTTAAAGCGTGGGTAATGACGTCCGACAGGGGCTGCCTTGCTCCTAGAACATCCGCGCGCCAAGGGGAGCAGATTCGTCGCTTAGTAACTATGTTAAAAGTTGACTCGTGCGTCGATGTGTTTGATGACAAAGTAAAGTTGATCGAGCGGCTAACCAAGATCAACATGAGCAAAAACTGGAGCTGCAACACGGTAAAATCTTATTTATTTTCATTAAAGTCCTTTGGGAAATTTTTACGCAGTGAGACATTCGCCGAATACTACAAAAAGCATTCCAAAAAATTCTCCCAAAATTTGAAATCAATTCAGTCAAATTGCGCAGACGTCAGTGAATCCATCTCTAGATGGGCTAAAGAATTCACTAAGAAAGGCAAGGTGGGCGAAGCGGGACCGAGCGGAAGCACCGCAACCTCATCACTGCCGAACTAACACGCTCTTTTATTTGCGGCAAACTATACGAGAAAGTGAGAAAACTGAAGAAACTTTTGCTTGACAATCAGATCAGTTCTGAGGGTCTCACGAGCTACCATTATGAATTAGTCCGAGATTATCTAATTCTAGACATTTCTCTGTCCAACGCTCATCGTAATGATGTAGTAGCCGAGCTGACTGTTGACGGGTACAAAAACTCACGACTGCGTGGAGGAAAAACTACCATTGATGTTGAGAAGGAAAAGGCTTCAGGCAACTATTAGTAACTTTTTTTTAGTCCTAGGTACAAGACTGGCATATTTGATCGTTTTCTTTGAAAAAATACGTCCCTTGATTGTATTAGATAATCCAGAGCACTTCTTTGTGACGAGGAATGGAACAGGATTGACTACAGGGCAAGTGGACTCCGCTGTCAGCGAAAGTCAACTAAAACCCGCGTCTTTTACAAGCTTCTTTTGACTGTTCTGCTACCACAATTTTATTAGCGCGTTTCAGGCAGAACTGCAGCGCTGCTCTACAGGCGTTTCAATTTAGAAGAGAAGGCAGTGGTTTGGCATGGGACCACATCATCAGTCAATAGCCTTCCAGAAAACTGTGACTTCTCTGAACGAGAAGATGATGGCAGTGAGTACGATAACGACCCTGAATTTACCATTAGTTCAGAAGCTTCTGATGTAGAGCAGCAATCGACGGGTAACGATGAACCTTCAAATTTGCAGAATTCATTGGACGATAATTCTCGAGAACCAACTGTTGCGGAGTCGCCTACTACAGCACCTGAACTTTTAAAGCAACCATTTGTCGATGTCAGCCAGCAGCACCACATGTTCGTAGAATCTAATGTAAAACGGCTACAATCTCTTGATATCTTTACTGACGGTAGTGACAGGGAAGATTTGTAAACTGGTGTCAAAAAATTCAGTTTTTTTCAGTTGACGACGAACAAGAAACCAAAACCCTTTTCCGAGATTTGACTTCAATTGGAGAATCAGTTACAAAGGCAATGGTTCAGGGAGGGTTGGAAATAAACAGCCATTTTTGAAACGAAAATATACTCCGACTCAAATTTTAGATAAAGTTTGTTACCTGAAGAAAAGCTTTGAAAAATAGTTTAGTGGTTCAAAATTTATTTCAACATGTGTGTTTGCTACTGTATTATATTTCAGTTTAGTTGTTAGGATTGGAATCCTAATTTTTATTGAATATTGTATTGAACTCTTGGACTAAGTTCAGTGGTGATCAAGCTTAGGGTATTTGTTGTGAGGCTCTATTTTGAGATGTGATTTCCACCGCTGCAGATCAGTAGTTATGACATAGCTGCCACAACTTGTGATGCTCTATTTTGAGATGTGATTTCCACCGCTGCAGATCAGTAGTTATGACATCGCTGCCACAACCTGTGATGCTCTAATTTGAGATGTGATTTCCACCGCTGCAGATCAGTAGTTATGACGTCGCTGCCACAACTTGTGATGCTCTATTTTGAGATTTAATTTCCATTGCATCAATATTATCAGGTTTTCCTCTTCTGAGGACTCCACATTCGCTGTTATATTTTAGCCGTCGTGGCATTTGGTTATGTCACATTATTAAATTTTGCTAAATGAAATAGACGTGATTTTCCAGTGTCCTCGTCATATTAATAGATTTATAGCTACGCTGCCACCAACTCCCTGAGGAGTAAACAATCGAATAATTATTATGATATCAATAAGCGAATGGAAACGAGCCTTCATGCCTGTCTCTCACTCTTCAAAACGTAGGTATTAATTCGTTTGAAATCATGACGGGAATTTACTTATAAAGAATTAATCCAACTCATATGACAATTAGGTATTAGCGAGAGTTATTTCCGACTCATGTGAATATTGATACGAAACATTGCTAGCTGTGCTAAATCCATATGAAGACCTGTGGGAAATTGATGAGTCGGTTAGGTTGAGCTGAAAAGGCAAAAGGAACTCAACTCTTGATGTGGAAGCAGCACGCTGTCAGTTTTGGGGAGCGCTTTGGATGCCAATGTTCGTGGTTACCCGGCTCTTTAACACAGAAATGATATGAGGAGGAACATGGCGTCTTACTGCTATATGATTCGTATAGTTTACGAATTTCGATACAGTGAGTTTGGTTATAGTTTTCAGCGCCGACACCACAAGAGGGTGTGGCTCAAGAGTAGAAACGACACAAATGGAGGGCAAATATGCAGAGTGTCCTAACACACAAAATTTTAGGACACTCAAGTTAGAGGCGTGGTGTTCATTGCAGAGTTGCCGAACTGGCTATTCCTAGCTAAGTTACTAACTAAGAAGTGAACTAGGCCGCTCTTTTTTTATCTTCGCCGCCATGAGGCGAAATAATCACTTAGGTAATTCTGCCAGTTTTGACGTCTGATTTGTGGGTTAAGACACTCCGCATATTTGCCCTCCAATTATATCTTTGATGGCGTCTCGCGTCTGACTCAGTAAACGTGGTAAAAAGTATGGACTGCGCCCAAATGGGCGAGGGCTGAAACGCACTTCTGGCTTAGATGAAGTGATTGAGTACAAATGCAACCTATCTATTTAAAAACTTGAAAATTTTACCATTCGGTTGAGGTATGCGCCTGAAAACAACAGTTAACATAAATATTACACCTACTGTAAATCAAGGCAAAACGTACTCCGCTAATCAGAATATTTTCAGCTGAAATGAACAATTAATTAAAAAGTAGCAGAGAATGCAATGATGCTTTCAATAGACACCAACGAGAGAAACAACTCTGGAACTCAGAAAAGACCGTAATTCAAAGATGTGAAGTTTAGAATGTTTCAGGCAGGCGTTGCGCACAACTTTCAATATGTTGGCAATTCAAATGTTCGTGGTATTGTGCCATTTTATTCCTGATGTTTAACTAATACCAACCGATTCAACGGATAATTTCTTTTCTTTTCAGGATAAGCCCCACCACTAATGCAGCACATAAGTTCACCTATTTGTAAATTTTGCAATTATGCACAAATCGACTTTAAATTACTCTCAAACGAAAGACTAAAACATTCTTTCATTGATGGAATGAATGTTTTAACCTTTCGTTTTGAGAGTAATTTTAAGTCGATAGGTGCATTATTTCGAAAGGGACAAGTAGATGAACTTACGTGTTGCATTAGTGGTGAGGCTTATGTAGAAAAAATCCATAATTTCTTTGTTTTTATCAGTATAGGTGATGAACGCACAATGTGGCTGTGTTGAATAATCAAAAACTGTTGATGTCTTGGGGTTTCAGCGTGGGTAAGGCGCCCGGCCATAAATGAGTAGGTAGCCAAACCGCCTACGGGGTTTGGCTGCCCGATGAGTTCGGATGATGCGTGGTGAGATGGATGGTCATACCCAGTTAAAAAATTAAGACGTTTTCAAGTCGTTTCTGTGCCGCGGAAGGCAAGACTTCTAGCCGTGTTTTATTCGGAAAAGCAGCCGTATTTTGGTCGCCATGTCCTCTTTTTATGGGAGGAAAAAACGGCTACAAAACCATTAAATTCCCTTTGCAGCTGTTCGGAAATTCCCACCTTTAACGGCTACATATCGACTTTCCACGGCCCCAATTCGACCTTCCGCGGCTTCTCCATTCTATGTATCGGCTCTCTGCCGACCTTACGCGACCTTGTACCGGCCTCCCGCGGCAGCAAATCGACCTTGCCCGAACTTAATTACACTGGCTATTCATATACACCCCCCACCCCCACACACACCCCTTCTCCCCCGCACCCACACACCCATAACCCCCCCCCTACCACATATACACACACACACACACAAATATGTATCTGAACACATAGTTGATTACCTTCAAGAACGTCCTTCAATTCAGAGGTTGCTGAAGACTGACGAGGGAAAATTCAGGTTAGGTTTCCACATTTTGTTGTTTTTACATTGCTCACATTTAGGATTGAGGAGTAAATAGTAGCCTTCACAACCAGCCCCACCACAACGATGAATCGTCATAAATATCAATTAACCGAGGTGGTGAAGCTAATAGTTGGGCCCATGCTTTCGTTTATGCTCTGGAAATTGTGCCTCTGCAGACCAGCATTCTACATCTCTTCCATCTCTTTTTTCTTCAGAAGAACCGCCATCTTCGCCAGAAGTCACGGGTCCGAACTTAATTACATGCGAAATTTTAGAAGAAAGCCACTCATTGCGCGTTTCAGCGTCATTTTTTTATAAAGCTTTAGCCAGAGCAGCCAACCGTCTTTTTTTTGTCGTTGCACAAAAACGTAAATTGCTTTCTTTTTTATCTGAAATTTAGATCGAAACTTTAAAAAATACGAGTATTTATAAATTCCTGTCATAAAATTATTGATGTAGCGATGTATCGGTATCGGTCATTTTTACTGGTAATGGTGAAATCCAGCCAGTACTTTCCAATAATACGTATTTTATCATAAAAATGAAGGTCATAAATCATGAAAGTAAAAGTATGATCAAATAAAAAGCCTATTCATCATACCTAGTAAATTAGTTAGCTAACTGTTGAATTACAGTGTTTAATCCAGTCCGCTAACTTAATTTAATACTTTGACTGCCCGATGAGGCACAAAATGTCAGTACGTGAAAGATATGTAGCATGAATAGTTGAAAACAGAAGCGACATAAAATTATTATACTCCTACAACTTTAACAGGCTAACAAAACTCAAACTAATTATGTAAATAAATTTAAAGGTGCATTTTAAAGTTTTTGAAATTTTAATACAGAAAAAGCTGAAAATTCTTTTTTAATTTATCTTGTAAATCGTCAATTACCACAGAGCTAATAATTTTATTCTAATTTCGCATATGAATCACCGCACACTAGGAATATTGCATTTTTCTTTAATGTACGGTTTTTTAAAAATTCACGAACAATCTTATTCATCTTATTCTAATTCCGGTTGCGCTTGTTTGGATCTTTTTGGTTTCGGGGTCTATCAAATATTAATGTTTTCTTTTCGCCAAAGTATGTATTTTGGTGTGAAAAACACAAAAATGATGACCATTTTGTGGAGAAATTATTGTTTTGGTCCACTTTTGGAACCAGCTGCTATTACAACTAGTCTACATTACGTTGCTATACGATCAGAAACACTTATCTATTGAATGGACTTGATTTTGATGTTTTTTGCAACAATATAGTTAACATAGCATGAGCAGTTCTATTATTATCATCTAAGTGTATTAGCTTTGAGATATTTTAAAAACCAATGATGTTACTTTTGTACCATCTCTATTGGAAATATAGTGTTTTTCTATTTTTTCTTAATCTTATTCCTAATCGAAAAATTTATTGTCGATATTGTTATATTATAAGATATTCAAGTTAATAATTTATTATAACACCTATGTAGGCCTTATAATGGTTTTATTTTACTATAATTGTAGAAGTATCGGTATCGGTTGTAGTATCGGTCAAAGTATCGGTATTTCCAAATATCGGAGTATCGATCAAAAAGTGGGTATCGGTATCGGCCAAAAAAATGAAATCGGTACATCACCACATAAAATACTTACACAATAATTAAAGAAACGAATGTTTTATTATTAACTCTTATTAAATCGGAAGAGGTACTTGGATATTCATGCTGGAAAATAGGTATCTACCGATAGTATCGGTTTCGGAATTGGCAGTATCAGCCTTTTTCTCGAGTATCGGTACCGGCGTCCAAAAAAATGGATCTTAGCCGATACTCTCTTACTTCTATACTACCTTCAGGAGACCGGCAATGCAAAATTTCAGAAGAAAATCTTAATATCACACACTAACTGCATAAATTTATTTATTAGATATAATAAAAGTTTGATTTAATCTCGTACAAGAAATAATTGAATAGAAATAATTATTGTCACAACCTATTTCATTTACATAGAAAAAAGGTGCTTGAGTGTCCGTTCGCGTGTTCACAAGCACACGCAGGAACACGTGACGTCTGCCTAAGATTAGTGACGTACCGATACCATTTTTGTGGCCCACACTGATACCGATACCCATTTTTTGCAGATACCGATACTCCGATACTTGGAAATACCGATACTTTGATCGATACTATATCCGATACCGATACTTTTACAAATACATTTAAATAAAATCATTATAAGCTCAACATGAGTAATGTAATAAAATTATTAACTAATATATCTAATAATTCAACAATATTGACAATAAAGTTTTCGATTAGGAATAATAGAACTGCTCTTGCTATGTTAACTTTATTGTTGCAAAAAAATAACAAAATGAAATCCATGCAATAATAGATAAGTGTTTCTAACCGTATTGCAACGTAATGTAGACTAGCTGTAATAGCAACGGTTTTCAAAAGTGGACCGAAACAATAATTTCTCCACATTATGGTAATCATTTTCATGTTTTTAACACCAAATTACATACTTTGACGAAAAGAAAACATTAAAAATCGATAGGATCGGAAACCGGAAAGATGCGCAAACACGCAACCAACTATAAGATTGTTCGTGATTTTTTCAAACATCTTAAAATAGAAGAAAAAGGCAAGATTCGTAATGAACCGTGATTTACACGCTAAATTAAAATAAAATAATTAGCTTTGTAATATTTTACGATCTACGAGCTTAGTTAAAATAGAATTTTAGTTATTTCTATGTTAAATTCATAAAAACTTTAGAATGCACCTTCAACGATATTTAAATGCTTTGATTGTTGTTAGCCTGTTACATACTCTACGAAATTTAAATTTGGTCAAACTATATAGGTTTTAGTTGTAAAAGTATAATAATTGTATGTCCCCACTGTGTTTAACTATTTTTACTACAAAGCTTTCACTTACAGACCGTCCGTGACATCGGGAATTCAACGTAGTAAATTCACTTAGCGGGGCTGATTAAACGCTGTAATTCAACAGTTAGCTAACTAATTTACTAGGGATAAATAGGCTCTTTATTTAATTTTACTTTTACTTCTATGATTTATGACCTCATTTTCACGATAAAATACGTATTATTGGAAAGTATCGATAAAATATCGGCCAGATTTTGCCGCTACTGATATATCTGTACATCACTAGCCTACGATCACGCAACGCTTGCTTTAGTAGGACGCTTCTCAATTTAAAGTATAATTCAACCCTAACTCATCAATGATGCTGATGTTCATCAGGTGATAAAGAGTTTTCTTCGGTCAGTATTTACTTTAATGCGTTCACGGAAATCACGACCTCTGTTTTAAAGAATCACTAAAAACGCTCATTTAAGAACGCTTTACACGAATGACATTTTGCTTGCTGATACGTAATTTTCGAGCTATAACATGAATTACGTTCCGGTTAAAGTAACATTATATATTCGGCTGCATCGTACCTGCATTCTTGAAATACGCCCAGTATTTCGGCGGTAACCATCAGTGTCAGTAGGCTAAGTTAAGTTATTTTAGGTTAGTTTATTCAGCTAATCTAACGTTACCTAACCTAATTTAACCTAGCATCACGTCATGCCGTATTATATCATATTTACGTATCCGTTTCTCCACTTTTATATACAAAGTTCCTATAACTTCACAAGTTAATAACTCAAAATTACGCATCAGCGAGCAAAATGTCATTCATTTAAAACGTCCTCAAATGTGTTCCTATAGAGATTCTTTGAAACAGAATTCTTAATTTCCGCGAACGAATTTAATTAAGTAGATATTGACCTTTTCTTCTTTCATCATCGTTATTCCTTAATTTTATAACGCAGATAGTCAAATATTTATGAAGTTTAATTTTCTTACTAAAAAATGGAAAACTAGTGATGTACTGATAATAGAAAAAGGCTGATACTAATACTATCGGTACATCTGAATTGAAAACATTACATATTGTTGCTTTTCAAAGGTTTCTCAAGTAAAATTATACTGCAACTTAGAAGTTTGAAGCTAAATTGTGTTAACACTCACTGTAAAATATAAATGGAATTAATATTGAATAAACATATTATTACTATTCTTTCACACTAAAAAATTATTGAGACGACGAGGCACTTGTCGTCTCAATCATCACCTTCATCAGGCACTTGACAACATGTCATACCGGCTTAACGTCTTCAGTGGAATAAGAATCTCACGTAAGAGCGAACACCTCATACCTTTTTAGAGCAGAAATTTTTTCAGAAATAAGATACACTCTAACGTACTACTCATTCGCACTGAAATACATTTTTACATTGCTTGAAACTTATTAAATGATTCAGAAAGCACCACTGCAACTGTGACGTACAACATCATTCAAATAACTGCCGCGAAAGAGCTTGCCAGTCAATGCCAGAATGCCAGTCTTGCCAACACGTGCGAGCAGTGTTGCCATCTCTAACTCGAATGCAGATAAAAATTTTGGCTGAGATGAACAACAGGATAGTATTATTTGATGTAACCTATACAAAATGATTAAATTGACATTTAAATACCTTATTACAATATAACTATCCGCAAGTTAAAGTTGTAGGTAAATTTAACAATTTTTTAGTTGACTGCTTTGACTAGCAAGTATTCCTCGGCAGCTACCAACTGTAATTTTCATGGCAAATGAATTTTGCTGTCTGACAGTGCTCAAGAATGTTAGCAAGTTCGATTTTCTTAAGAATGTTTTTATCTTTCATTTGAGAGTAATTTGAACTTGATAGGTGAATTATTTCAAAAGTTACGAGTGGTAGACTGAAATCTAAAGTTGCACTCAAGAAATTCTAAAGAAATTTCTGTAGTTTCCAGAAGACTGTTTCCATACCGTCTCTGCTGCAGCCTGCCGCTCCGATTTCGAAAGTTTTGCTTGTATGAGCTATGAAAAGTTAAAATTTTTAAGCTATTGGTGTCATAAAAATTTATAATTATCGGCATATTCATTGTATTAATCGTATTTTGATTTTATCGAAGGTATCTCTCACTATTTCGAGACGGTATATAAATAATAAACCGATGAACAGTTATTCTCTTATTAAACTATTACATTTCTTTTATATTGTTATGATTGTCACAATTTACTTCTGTTTGTAGGCTATTACGGGTAGTTTTTAATATACGTATTCTTTGAGATTTTTGCCTATTATGGATCTGTCCAAATTGTGCGAGCATTGAATTAATTTTCGATTTATCTGCAAGCCTTTTTTAAAATGAGCCAAGAGCTTGCAACGTTCAAATGAATTCGTTTTTAAAATGGAGCTTCTCCATCGCCTGCTTTACGAACTGTGTTTTCTTGTATGAGAATTGCACATATAATTGTTCTGGCAATTATACATATTTTATTAGGCTTGATTGGAATAAAACACACCCTCAGAGGGATACAACTATTGTATCTGTGGGAATTAGCGCTCCCAGGGGAAAAATGTGAGGGCCCGAGCTGAGAGTTAGGTAGGCCTTTTTTTTTTGTTGAAATAAAATGTTTTTTGCTAGGTTAAGGACCACCATTTTTCGATTCACTACTTCCCGGTTTTCCGCACCTTTGATTTTCTTCTTCAACTTTTATCTTATTTCATGAACTTCTTTCTCATCTTACTGTTTCTATGCCCCTTCTGCTTAGATTCCTCATTCTCTTATCTCCATACTGAATGGTGCCTTCCTCCTTCCTCTCTTCGATAAGCTCTATTTTTGTAGCGGTTAGGGAGGCTTTAACTAACTTATAACCTAATCTGGAATAAAAACATCCTATTCATAGAGACCTGAATATTTTAATTGTTATCTCAGTGTGAAAGGTTCTATAATTAGTAAAGCATAAATATAAAATTTCTGTATAGCTTTTTTTATTCATTTCATTATTACTTTGTTCATTTCATTTCATTTCAAAATTAAGAGGTTATTTAACATATTTTAATTTTAGTTGCTTAGTATGAAAATTACTTATATATATTAATTCCATATAAATACTTGAACATGCCAGCGAAATAGATTTGCTCAACGCCGGTGATATTTATGAACAAACACTTGAGAGAAATGAGTCAGCTGGTATGTTGCGCGACCGTTAATCAAATAGGTCGAACGCAAGCCGACATTCTCTTCTTGAATTCGGCCGTGTGCAAGGGCTCGATTTTTCCGGCTTGTTTACGTCTAAATGAGACAAGCGGATAGCCGTCGAACAGCAAATTTTGGTCGAGAGCGGCCGACAGAGGAACGTTCTGACCTTCAGCGGCCATCTTTCACTGTGTTTTGCTACCTGTAGACCTAAAAACGGCATGAATTTTTAACTGGGTACTAAGATCAGACGGAATTGGGACTTGTGATATTGGGATAATATGACAATTATAACCGAATTCATGGTGGCTGTTGCCATGTTCAGTAATGACGGTTTTGATGGTTACAGCTGTAACGATTACATAGTTGTCTTTGCTGTGGTGATGTGAGGGTTGGTGTTGAAGTTGTCAGACTTTTGGTGCGGTGTGGTCTTGGTTGCTAAGTCATTAACGGGTCTATGCTTGTTTCCACTTGTGCAACTTATGTTTGCAACATTGAAGTGCTGTAACCTAGTCAACAGTCAGTGTAACAATCCTCCGCTTATATGCACAACCTCGTAAATGAAACCTCCCCGAAATAAGTGTCAAAACCAGTCCCTGGATCACGTCGCGTACAGTGTAACAGTAATATGCTTAAATCTTGGAAAACTCGCATTGTTGTGTTGTGACCGACAAATTCGCTAAAGCGACAGCTAAATAGTCTATGACCAAAGCTGACGTTAAATGAGTTTATTATTATTATACTCGTGATTTCTTGCGCTCATCTGAGATTGAATTATTACTCATTATTATTGGTTGCGAGTGCTCAGAAGTGGGCGGGCTGTACATATGTATATCGTTCGAAAGGGTGCATGGATAACGGCTCGGGAAATGAGTTTTCCATTAATCCATGCCCTAATTATTTAGTAATGATGGATTATCATCGAAAACCAACTCCAAACCCAACAATGCGTGAACATCCTTCATTCCTGACTCAATCCATATAAAATTTTGGGGATCTAGATAATAATGCAAGTACTTAATGACTAAAATAACAAAATTAATTATTATCAAGTTTTTCTTATAATACTAATTTCTATTATTTGAAAAAAGTCCCATCTTTGTCATTTAGATGTACCCTATCTGATTCCCGAAATAGATTCACGTTTTATCATGAACGACGTGTTTCTGAAAATGTTGAATTTTTTATTTTAGGAATGGAATTATGCTCTGAAAATTTGTCCATAGCTGCGTGAGACCATAATCGGATAACTTGTATTGTTTATTGGGCTTAGGGTCATCTTAATTTTTGTTGATGGTCGTAAATCTGGAAAAACTCGCCGGCCTTCTGCGCTTCCCTGACAAATGTTCCCTAGGGTAGATTTTTTTTCACAGAAGTTTCTTGACGGGACCCCCTAAAATGGTGAGGTTGATATAAAAAATGATACTGGTAAAGTTTCAGACCATTTGAACATCGTTAACACGTGAACCAACGGCCTCAAAGTTCTGAAAAATCGCGAAAAATGTCATTTTTCAAAACATTGAGGCCGTTGGGGCACGTGTTAACGATGTTCAAATGGTCTGAAACTTTACCAGTGTCATTTTTTCTATCAACCTCACCTTTTTAGGGGGTCCCGTCAAGAAAATTCTGTGGAAAAAAAATCTACCCTATGAGTACTGGCCACCATACCGGTACCCATTTCAGACACCTGGGTAGAGTGGGGTATTGTGCGTTGAATTGCTCCCCTATGCCCAACGGAGAAAATCTCCACCAAGCGCCGGAATTCGAACCCTCAATGCCTTCACGGAAGGGCATGTCTAAACCCCACGACTATGACGAGTATGATTTTTGCATCAGGTTTAGGGTGAATGAAACGATTTTTAACCATTCAATCTATGTTCATGTGTGCAATCTTTTATTTTATTTTATTTTTGTAGGCTGTGCCAAGCTGTTCGTCTCAGCCTGGCAGCGTGTATCAGCCAGTTGTCCTTGGCCAGCTCGCCTCGGCCATCGTGTCTCAGCTCGCCTCGACCAGCTCGTCCCAACCTGGCTGCTCGTCCCAGCCTGGCTACTCATCTCAGCCAGCTCGTCTCAGGTCGTCTCGGTATTGGCAGTGCCCAATCTGCCCGAAATCCGTCGCTGACCTTCCGAGGCATATGCGCTCTATTCATAACATGAGCAAAGAGGAGGCGAGATACATCTTGAAGACCCTTAATCTTGAATCACGGCAAATAAAAGAAAGAAAGAAAAACTGCCCAATCGAAGGCTGCTATGCAATGATAACGCGGGTGAAGCAGCACCTCAGAAGAGCTCATAAAATGAATTTTCCATGTAAAGAAGTTACGGATGCACCTGCAGTTCCATCATCGCCCCCTCTGTTAGAGGAAGAAGTGTCCAGCAATGCTGTCGATATCGTGACTCAAAACGTAGAAGTTCAAGCCAAAAATATGGAAGAAATTTCTCCTCCAGAGACCACAGAATTTACGGAAGTCCTCCGAAATTGCCTGAAGAGTTTTGAAAAGTGGTTATTGGGGCCTGATGGAGGTCGTCGGCATCCTCTCAGCGCAGCCAAGCACACGAAACAAGTAGAATACATTGCATCCCGAAGAAATGCAAACAGTATGTTAGATTTTTTAGACTCACAACCGATGTGGAAGCTTGTGGATGAGCACATCGAAGGATTGGTGTGGAAGGCTTCCACCGGTCGCCTCTACATTGCTTCTCTCTCTGAATTTTTAAAGTATCTGTTAAAGGTGCCCACAGCATTCCCGTGCACTTCTTCAGAAAGGGAACAAATGATTCTTCTGAAGGAAACCTTGCCTAACTGGCGTAAGTCCTACATAAAACTGGATAACCTACAAAAAACAAGGAAGTGGGAACAACAAAGGGCCTTGCTTCACAACAATGATTCTGTCCGAAAGTACCTCACTTCTGACGATTACACAACAGCTTCCAAAATGATGGTGATGATCCAATCTGCGAAACATCCAATATGCCTACAGCGTCAAGAGTATGCCAAAATTGTTAGGACAATCTTGACAACCATCAGCATGTCTATTGCCAAACGCAGTGGCGTTTTGGCCGAAATGACCCTTGATGAATACAAGAAAAAAATCGAAAACGAAAATGGCACAGTAATAGTTTCAGTTCAGCACCGCAAAACCGAGGGCACGTGGGGATCTTCATGTTGTCCATTGACGAAATTCCAGTGCCAATGGATTGATCTCTACCTTGAAAAAATCCGAGTTGTCGCCAATGAACATTCTCAATCCCCCTATCTGTTCATAAGATTCAATGGCCAAAAATACACTAGTTCTGACATTTCCGCCGCACTGGCAAAATCATGGAAATTGGCTGGACTCGGCCACACCTCTGCAACGCTATTCCGAAAAAGTGCAGTTACCGCCATGTATCAAAACGCCCCAGATAAAAAAGCAAGCATGGCAGTTTTAATGGACCATTACGAGTCCACTGGTTCTAAACATTACAGATTAATGGATAAACAGAAGCAAGCCATGGATGCTGCCGAGTTTAATGAAGAGGCTATGTTTGGTCAGTGCAGATCATCTGTTCTCGCATTGGATTCTGTGCCAAATGGAACACCTAAGACTCCTAATGAATCTCATGAATCTTTTGCTCCTTCTCTGGAGTCTGAAGATTCGGAGCCTCAAAATACGGAGCCTCGACGTTCCGAGCCTCGACATCCAGAGCTTCGATATCCAGAGCCTCAACGCAAGACGCTATCGCTCCGGAACCTGAGGCCGACTCATCGCCGAAAACAACAGATTTCTGAACCCGACTTGAAACGCATGAGGATTATCTTCAGAGACATGATCGAACTCGATCAGTCGATTACCGAACGAACAATACGGGATACTCCTGATTCAAAAAAATTCTTGACCAAGTATGGCAATGTATCAATAATGAGGAGGTTAAGGTATGAAAGATTATTGTATAGAAAGTTTAATTAAGCCGAAACCTTGCTAAAAATCTCGATAATTCGCCATCTAAAACTGCTCGTGATTTATTATAAGTGTAGTCTCTGCATCGAAATTGAGTTAACTTAACCCGAGATATTCTGCGAAGGAACTTATTACTACTGATAACCTTACTATTTCATTTCATGTATTTTTTGAATTGTTTTCGATAAAGAATCTATTTTGTTTGATATCTTCCAAATTTCTAGCTAATTTTGAAATTATGTTAATTTTGCTCTACACACTCGTCAATTTGCAATGTAAATTTATAGTTATGTTACACTTACTTTCCATTTGTAGGTTTTACCTTGGAATTCTTGATCCCGTGGACAGTTTTCCAAGTAGGATTTTTCTACATTAGCAGTCATTTCTCGCGACATTTAAACAGTTTTAACGGCGCTACAGGTTCGAGAATAAGAGCATACAACAACGATAGTGCGATGATGTTTTTCGCTTATGCTTGCTGTTTGTAAAGGACCGTACTCCTCATGGATTTTTTTTCAATTACGTATTGTTAGAGTTAAAAATCCTGTACACATGTTTTCCAGAAACCACAAAACCAATGTACAGGTACTATTTCTAAGTTTAAAATTGTATTTCGTCTCTTCTAAACCTGAACACTTTATTTCTGTGGGTAATTTTGCTCATATAACAGGGATTGAAGATGATTTTTTGCTTTAATACAGATAAAAATACATTCCATGCTCAAACAATAGAAATGCCTTGCACAGCACTGCTGCTTGAAAATATTTTCATAAGTATTTGAATAGCCATTGAAGAAATCTTGGAATAACACTATGCTTACTGTTAATGTTTGCACATTACCATTGAGCGTTGTATTATTCTAAGATTTATTCAATGACTTTTCAAGTATTGAACTATTATCTCTTACTGTTTCGGCATAGTAAAAATTTTTCCAACCTCTAATTTATATCAGTATCCTTTTGCTGCTGTTAAGCTTGCAGTACAATTGCAATAACAATTTCGGATCAATTTTTGTTTCACAAAAATTCGAACTGTCCATTTGAATGTGAAGAACTTGCTAACTGATCAGCCAATTTGAATTTTCTTTTCTGTAAATTGCTGAAAAATGCGCTTTAACGAGAACGTAAGTCACCAAAAGTCCAATGCCTTAGCCACATCAACTTGACCGTGTGGGAAATTTTCTGAATCCCTCGCACAATCATTGAACGAGAAATAACACAAAAGAATTTATTTTCATTCGCTATCATATATATTTGAAAATTTTACTGCATTTTGTAGTAAGAATAAAAGCTACTTAATACCAATCGTTTCTCACGAAGTATAAGGAACTTTAGTTTCGATAGACAGAAAAGGCAATGCAGAAAAGAAGGTAAAAACTCACTAACAGCGATACGAGCTGGTACAGGACAGACAAAGTTTACATAAATGATTAACGCATCGCAACGAATATCTTACCTAGTGCAAGGGTGTCGCAAAACGATCTTTAGTTCTAGTTAATTTTAAAAGTGTTGCAACGGCAAATTATTATTCAGTTAATTTAAAAGGATTAGCCTTAGAGAAGAGGTTTATTCTTTCGGAACCATGAAAAAAAATTTAAAATCATATAAGCTTTTCGTTTGCAGTTAGAGCGTGAGCGAGGCAAGGAAATTCAGCAGGCAATTCGCTATCGGACAGCGTTCGGCTGTTGAGTTACAAGTTCCCCGGGATCTGTGTTCTCAGCCATACCGGAACCCAGGTTCACAACACGTCCGATCTCCCAACGTCAACTGAAAAATAAAAGTAGAATTTAGAGAAAAGCTTCCGATTCATTACTACGCCACCAGCCACACATCACTCCAACCACACACCACACCAACCACACACCACACTAACCACACACCACGCCAGCCACACACCACACCAGCCACACACCACACCAGCCACACACCACACCAACCACACACAACACCAGCCACATACCACACCAGCCACACGATGCTCGTGATACGGTACATCTATGGGTGTTTGAAAAATTCTTATAACCTTTTTTAAATTTGTATTAAAAAATGGACGCAGTTAATGCTTGGTGTTCATAAAATTGCAAAACACTTTTGACTCATAATTTGAATTGAATATTGAACTTAACTTTAACTCATAGCAGTCAACGTGTTAGACATTTAATTTAATCATAGATCTTTCTTCTTCGAAGTTTAAAAGTTTTCATGACAGCAATGGAAAATCAAACGAAAAAAACCTAAACTGATATGTAGTTCATTTATTAGAAATAAAAACATAATTACATGGCTTGACATAATTCTGAAACCTCCAAGGACCGTGTTTACACAGGCTTTAATTCATCACAATCGGACGCGCTCTCGAAGCTGAAGTGGGCGTTCTTAGCCCCCTTTTATCGTATTATTAAAAAATATGGCCGCCAAAAGCAACCGTTCCACCAATTAAAGATTATAGCTTCATAAGGGGGCAATGAGAGATGACCAGTGATTGGAAGGGGGCAATCGGTGACAACCAATCACGTTTCTCAATTACTGAGCGCTAATTTGTGGCTGAGCGAAAACTTGTGAGACGCCTGGTCACGGAGGCGCATTTCTGCGTCGCGCGGGCGGCCTCGCGTGCCAGAAGCGCACGGCCGGCGTCGACCAGGAGCATCACGGCTGCGGAGCGCAAGAAATCACGCAAGTTACGTCGCCGGAGCGCAGCCCCGCCCCAAACCATGATTAATATTATTATTATTATTATTTAGCCTTGCAGAAACCTCTTTCCGTATTTCACCATAGTTCTTTTATTGTTCAGAGAGAGGGATTATTTGTTCACCAAACTGCTTTGTATTTCACCTTTCAAAAACAATTTTGAGAAATTAGGTTCGTTTAATTACGAGGTAGCATGGACACGAGTTAGTTGAGTTACCCTACAGTAGTAAATCGTGCGCTGGTTGGTAGCTACGCGAGAGCTGAGACTGCAACTCATTCCTTGGCGGTTAGATGAAATTTACGTTGACGTTTTTCCGATGCTAAAATGAAGATCATATCGCTTTTGATCACGGATATTAGGGAAATCGAGTCTTATGAATCACTTGCAAAAATTTACATGAATTGGTTTATGTTGCAATATTTTTTGATGTGATTTGTGTAATATCATAGTTATGCACCTTCAATCCTGACTCACGTAACGATGGGTCTTTATATATTACTTACTTTATTTTTTCAATACTTTGTCCATTGAAAATTTTTTTTATGGCAGAACAACTAGAATCATTGACTTCTTATGTAAACTGATGAGAAAATTATTGGAACTTTTAGTTTACATAATAAGCTGTCGAATGTGTCTACCAATTACTGTCGATGGAGATGCCCTTTAGAGATTTGTTAAACTAGATAAATTTTATAGCCGATTCCTGGCTTAGGAATTGAAAACAGTGTCAACACCTCGAAGTGGTGGCTATTATCGATTGAGAGGTCAGCAATGTAGAAATTGTTCAACGATATGGCAACATTGTACCAATAATATGAAAAAATTGTCTTAATGATAATTCTCAACCTTACACTTACACGTGCAATATATGACGATATTATTCATGAATAATTTTCCTAAATAGAACACCAATAATTATTTATTCAATACGTCATTCATGTATAGCAACACTGCTTCACAACAACAGCAAAAAATTGCTTTAAATTCATAGAGAAACATTCTTCAACATACAATGGATGAATAAAACACAGCAGCGCAAGCCATATTAGGCAACATTAAATTCACGTTTTACGCGACTACCGACTAAATAATTAGGAACTCGTTTAAATTTCGTCACGACTTTGTGGTGCATGCGACCCAGAACTCACTCACCTCTGGCAACAACACGTCCGGGGTAACTCCGCAGCGCACGAAATTGTACGGCAGGTTTGGCTTCGTTATTGGACGTACATCGTTTACAAAATTTCGCTTACTAATAAACTCTGGGCTTAAATTCAGCGTGTTCTTTTTAGGTTGTCTTTTTGCATCATAATTCAGAAACTGAGGGACTTTATGCCTCCTTCTTCATTATTGACTGCTTTGGGGGACATTATTAAAAATAAAGCTGCGTATTGTTGAAATGTTAAAGAAAATTTCAGGTGGTAAGGAAACTGTAATTCGAGTTAAAGGCAGTCCAATCACTTACGAATGAATTTTTGAACCACGCGACTTTAATTAGATAGTTGGGTACATCAGCTGAATTAAATCGCAAAGGTAAGGCAGGTAAGCAATAGAATAAATTTGGTTAGGGTGCGCTAATTTATGTCTTAACATTAGATGCACTCAATTTCACTCAAAATTATAGATAATAATTTCACTCTCAAAATTGTGAATTTATATTACTGCAGAATTGCACTTTGTGATGGGACGTTGTGACCGCTGCTGATGCATAACAAGGAACTGATTTATAAATGCGTTACCGTGAAATCTATCTTGAAATCATGTAACAATTGACGGACATGATTATGAAAAAATTATAAAATACGGCACAAAACTTTATTTTAAATGATATCATCGCAGAATAACGAAATAAAATACGAAATTTATTAATATTGGAAGTATTCAGAAAATTTCGTATTTCATTTAGTAAATAAGAGGCGCACTCGGCGGCACAAGGAATGAAAAATAACGAAGCAGTAACGTGATTATAAAATTTTAGAACTGCGAAAGCGGTTAGATGAGCTTATTAACGAAACGTACGTGATCGAGTTCTCTACGTTACTTCAACGCACTTGATAAGAGTTGTTAGCACGATTCTAGAGCACAATCAGCTCGTTGATTGATCAAGAATGACGAACTGAAATGGCATACAGAATAAGAACGTAGTACGCGCCTTAATACGCTGAGTAAGTCTCTTGGACTCGGGAGAACATTCATAACGTGGGAGCTAATAAGAGACGCATGCCACCAATTATTCAGGAACAATAGAATTCAAGAAGCGAGGTCGCATTACTTCTCTCCTGAAGACACTTGGAAATGGTCTCACATGAGTAAGACGTCTCCCATTCACAAGCCCAGCTCGTTCACTTCACGAACACCGTTCCATATATCTAACAAATGCTACTGACTTTACTATGATGAGTACCGTATCGCAAAAATGAATCTCTTGCTGTTCAGGGAATATTAAATCTATCGTTAACCGCTGTGCTCGCGGTGGCACAGCGGTTAAGGGATCGGACTTGTATGTTGGAGTCGCGGGTTCATATCCCGGCGCTGGCGCTGCGATTTTCCCCGTTGGGTATAAGGGAAAGCTCAAGCACAATACCTCACTCGACCCAGGTGTCGGAAATGGGTACCGGCTTTACGGGGGAACCGTCATGGTGTCCTATATATAGTGTTAGTTATAAGACATTTGAAAAACCAATGCTTAAGATCATTTGTATCAGTCTTGATTGGAAATAAAGCATCCCAAAGATGCCGATGTTTGCTTTTTTTTGCTTTACTTATCGATACGTTCTTTTGGTATCCAAGTTACCACATCCATTCAAGTTAATGAATGCAGTAAATTTAATTTTACTCACCACAAGCGTTGAAGAGTCAAGGAAATTAGGCTTTAGTGAACTGAAGTTCGGCGCTACGTTGGGCAGACAGGACCATCTCATGTGCGTTGCTGTGGAACAAATTAACTTCTGCGTACAAGCTTTCAGTCACAGGAAGAGTTGATGCCAAATACGGTTCGTCATTTTGGGCTATTTAAAATATATAATTTTAGAAATAACTGCTGAAATAGAATTGAAACGTTCTTCATGGTTATTCGTCTTTACTTTAATGTCCATTATAGTGATTGTATGTGTTTATTAAAACAGTCCATTTTGTATTAAAAATCGGGATTTTCATGTCATGTACACTGGGATACACATGTGTTAACACTTGATAACTACACAACAAATTTAAAGTTAACACTACGCATTTTGACTGAACTATCAGCCAAAATGTCGACTTCTTGCCGCTTTTAATGTTGTGGTTTGTCTCCTATTTTCAGTGACAGAGCAGTGCGCGTGCATACTTGAATTGTAAAGTCTGGTGTCATAAGCTGCTCTCCAAATCTATACTATAATAAGAGCGGCGTCCGTCCGTCCGTCGGTCGGTCTGTCCGAAGCCAGCCTGCAGTGTGTGATGAGCGTATCTATGATACAAGCTCCAGTCCTATATATTTTGACGGGCCGTGTTCACGCGGCCTCATCAACTCTCGAGAGATTGTATTTTTTAATTTCTTACGGTCTCTCTTTCATTTTGCCCTCTTTTTTATTTCAAATAAAGGGGGGGTGGACTAGTTGTGATAATTTCTCATCGTATTTGCTAACGAATAGTCCAATCCAATCATTGAAACGATGCCAGTAACTTCTGCCTCCCTACTCCTATACTATGGTTAAGATTGTGCTACAACAGCTTATTCTCAAACATTTAAATAAAACAATCATTTTTCCTCTGTACAAAGTATCGTAGCTTGTGTTTCTTTTGAATCAAAATATACCGTCGCCAGTGTGATGTTCTCATTTTTTCAATTTCATGTCATGAGTTGCGTGATTTTTTCCCATGTTCCTCAACGTTGGAGGCAATCAACAGGACAGCTTATGACACACCGCAGACTTATGTCTTTGTTTACGTACGAAAAGTTAGTTAAAAATCAATAATTCTCTCACATAATTTAATCCTTTCATGCAAAATATTTCGTGGCTCATTAAGTATGAGACGCAATAATTTTCCACATTGCTATCTTCAGGCTCAAAACAGTGGCTCGTAACTGCAAACTGATGTTTGACATTGAACCTTTTGATGCACTCTAATCTTCTTTGAATTAAGGTTCTCCCCTGAAATCTGTTCCCAGTTTAATTTCCTGGTCTCGTAATTTTGTTTCTTTCTCGTAGCTACGCGATCAATTAACGATTTCGTGGAGCTCTCCATCAACGAACAGGGAATCAAAAGCTCACCTTGTAGAAAACAGGGAATCTATGCAACAAGCGTATTTTCACAAAGGATACGTAACGCACAGAAGCAGCAAAGAAGAAAATGAGAAGACAATGAAGAGATGGTAAAGAAATCATGAAAACTAAAAGCAGCAAAGTGGGCGCGATAGACAGGAGTCCACAAGGCCTGTCTACAGCTGAGGTAACCTGCCAGTGTCTCCCCTGCATGGGCTGCTAGTCCCCATAGCACAAGGTAGACAAACGTGCCTAATTTAAACCCAATGCTTATTCTGTAATTTCTTGCGAGTTATGTAAGTGCTGAAAACGGTATTTTTCGAAAATTAAATTAGAGTCGTTTTCTCCCATCCTAAAAATTGGATAACGTACAGCAAAATATCTGGAATAATTATGGTTTGTTAAAGGAATTATTCACATATTTAGGCTCAAACTAAAGTTCACATGACATTTTATTTATGATTGGTACGAACTCTTCCTAATTTCTAACGCGTCACAAGAGAACAAGTCGCATCATCTCTCTTATTTGAACAGCGAGCAATTAATTCATATATTTTACTGAAGAATCTGAATGAAAATTTGTATTATGAAATCAATCGTAACGGAAGTCTCTGTTAGTTCGAGGAAGGTATCCATCCCAGTGAAGGTCAGAAATCAAAACTCACATGTCGCGTTAACTTCAAGTTTGCGCTGAGTGAACGCTGAATAACGGCAGTGTATGAGTTAATGAGCCTGAGTAATATTCACCTCATTTGACGTTACCTGAATGATATTTGTGCGCTCTAATCCTGCTGAATCTTTTCTTACGCTCTGACACACTCACACCCGAGTGGCGCTGACTACCTTTGTCACGCAAGTTCGGTGAAAGCTTCCCAATTACTCAGTAAGCCAATTAGACGGCCGCAAAATTCGTTTGTTTTCAACTGTTAAGTTGTTTGACTCTGAAAATTGCAGTCAGTGTTATTTATAGGTCCATAGTTCTATCAAAATATGTAACTATCTTTAGTTCTGAACTTGAGGCTGGTTTCGAAATTCATTTCCCAATTTTCGAACAGGATATTTGTTTCACACTGGAAAAACGATAACAATCTTGTTTTATGAGTTAATTGGTCTATCTTTGAATATCTCAGAAACTCCAAGGATGACTAATGTAAAATACATATGCATATACCCCAAGTAACCTGGGATGAGGAAAAACGTACCTGCATACCGCAAAGAACTATTCAAACTCAATATAAATTACCTGCATCGATGACGGTAACGTAGAGTTCCTGAGACTGGAATTTGAGAGTTTATTTTTCTACGCTTAAAATGAACATTTTACTATTAAAGATAAATTCACTGAACTAGCGGCTTGCTAAAATACTTTGCATAAAATATCACATATAATTTCACGCTGAACAATAACTTTTCTAAGTAGATAAAAAAAGTTCATAGCTTGCACAAACAGTCAGTTGTTGAATTCTAAATTTGTTTATTCCAAATTTTTTCTTCTATCAGCTGCAGATGTATGATAATTTCCACTGGCCTTCTCTGATGGAACTGCTCCAATAAGTGTTGCTCTCCATGATATTACTTTCGGAGGGAAAACAACTATTGCAACCTTAGGAATGCACTATCCTAGGGAAAAATGTGAGGTCCCAATGCCGAAATGGAATAATTTGCTTGTTGTTAAGGACCATCTTTTTTCTATTGACTGCTGTCCTGATTTTTAGCGTCAATTTTTTTTTCAATTCCTCTCTTGTTTCATGAACTTATTTCTCATATCACTTTTTCTAAGCACAACTGGTCGTTTGTGGGAAGGCAATTTGTGCATAAATTCCCTGTTTCTTCAATTTCACATTAAATTTTGCCTCCCCAATTCTTCTCTTCAGTACACCTTTGCTGTGGTTAGGTACGCTAAAGCCTGTTTTAATGGTATGCATTCTATCGCAGGCTCACGTGCATACGCCTCATGTGGCACCTCACAAGAGCCATGATCGAGCGTTTACACTAGACGTTAAGCGTGAGCACCGTGGTGTACGCTGCTCAGTTTCTCAAAACCAGCCAGTGCGTCAATAACAGCTATTAGAGGTGGATTGCCGTCGCTTGTCTTAATATTGTTGCTGCATCGTAGGCTATGTTAGCTTTTTTTATTTCCAGGAGTGAAATGTTAATATTTAAGTTCATTTTCATTAAAATGTTATTGAAAGCAGCCTCCTTCATGTTACAACCCTTATATTGGCTGCTTTTAGCCCAGCATATGCATTCATGGGCTCTGTACATTTCAATTAATTGAAACGTAGCTACTCGTGGCCAGGTTGCGTCAGTCATTGAGCAAATGGCTATGTCTCTACTCATGACAACTACCTGCACATTGACCAGGGACAGAGTTGCAATTTCCAAGGCTCTCGTGAGTCGCGCCTCACCAATCCGATAAGAGTGAATAGGGAACTTTGTATACACACACACACACTCACACAAATATGAGCCTCAGTGATGAGCCCCGTATACACGTGTCGCGCCTCACGGCCAAAATGTCCTCTAATGTAAACGGCCCTCAACACTAAATAATCTAATCTAGCCTCCCGGATATGTGGTTGTGTGTGAGTTTAGCTTTGCCGATAGTGGACAACTTCATATATTAGATTGTACAAGTTTCTTCACGAATGTAGTAAAGAAAAGCATCAATGTTTGCAACAAAATGGGTCATCAATATCGATAAAATACTGTTGAACATCCCGTGTTGGGACTTTGTTTGACCACACGTTACACTTCACAGCTTCACTTCACTAACTGCATAAATTATAGTAGAAGTTGATTAGGTCAATGGCCCATAAAAAATGTAACAACGTTACTCTATATTAAATGAAAACAAATTTAAAATGTACACAACAACCTAACTCAATGATGCAACCCTTTATATCACCCAACCAAAATTTAACCACCAGTAAATTTTCATAACAACACAAAAAACCCTACACGAGAACAAAGCTAGTCACAAATTAGTGATGCCTGTGACAATGTAGAGTAACTCCACCCAGGACAACAGCAGGTGCAGAGTTGCTGTACGGATTAGGAAGTGTTGGCTGGATAGGCCCGACAGATTTGAGCAATTATGTCGAGGTTAGGCAGGGTTGTATATAGGAGTTGCGTCAGGCCAGTCATGATAGCCAAGCAGCTTCTCGGGCAAAACCACTGCTTAACAAGAGAGACGTCAGCCAAGTCGGAGTATTGTTGGCTCGTGGCACCCATTTTCCCCAGCCCTTCCTCTTGTATGGTTTAGTATTGCAGTGTTTGACTGAGTGCGTGATTGTGCAAAGTTAAGTTCCTCTTCATTATTTAGTACATGATTATAGCAGGTATTAAGCCGCAATGACTTCATTCTTAATGACGAGTTCACGGCTCCAAAAGTGGGGAACCTTGCCCCATCTGTGTGAACCTACGTCATCTGTTTCATTAAATATTAATCTTTAACTATTATCTGTCAAATTACTATTGGGCCTCTGCCCTTTCCTACTCTGATTGAACTTTACTGTGATCGCTACATCACCATTTCTCGCATCCATTAGCAGTCGATCCGCACACTATATCCTCCATTGTGCGGATTGTGTATTCAATCTCATCTTCAGGTGCGTTGCTGTGCTGGTATATTTATTGTTGATTTAAATCATCTCATTGTTAACATTAGCTTTGATTTTTGCTTCGTTTCTCACCAAACGTTTACTTTGCAGTATGTCGCACTGACCTGCCCTGAGCTGTACGTGCTGCCCGCTTCACGCCCAGCGATAGAATTTAGCTGTCTTCTGTGGGGCTACTGTGATTGAATCAGGTAACTCGTTAATTGTCAACTTAGATATTTACTCATGTATGTTGAATAGTACATACTGCCAGATAAAATTCCTTCTCTCTAATTATATGCTTATTTTGCTCATCTTTGTAGGTATATGCATCCCTGAGGGGACTGTGGACTTCCAGGAACGCGGTTGGTGTTCCTCGCGCATGCATGAGTGACCCCTGCCGTGACATGCTACTGGGGAGCGGCCTTGCGTCGTTGTTGTCTGAAGCTACTTTCATCGGACGCCTGAAGGGTGGTTACCCTGCGCCCGTGGTGATTCCTGCGCCTGACACCCATTTAGGCAATTGAAATGTATATACGGATTCCAATCTAAATCAAAAATATTGAACGAGGATGAATTAGTCCCTTATGAAAACGTTAACGTGTTCAAAACCAACCCCATTAAGCTGGGAAAGTTGAATAATTTCTAAATT
This sequence comes from Morinoia aosen, assembly GCA_030386875.1. Taxonomy (NCBI): domain Eukaryota; kingdom Metazoa; phylum Arthropoda; class Malacostraca; order Amphipoda; family Talitridae; genus Morinoia; species Morinoia aosen. Next base: position 40,915,398 of record CM059580.1, read on the forward strand.
ATAATTACCCTACTAACCTGATGTTCTTTCCTCGGTGTTGAGAGGCGACGTAATATACATAACAAATACACGAGATACATAACAAATTCAGAATGGCAAGATTTCTACACCTCTGCACAACTTCATCGCCGAGCAAACTTGCAACCAATCAACATTACACTCCACAAACACGCAAAATAATCTGGCAAAATATTCACGACACGCACCCACAACTCTACTTACAACTCACATTCCCGCAAGACACTCCGCAAATACCGCACAAACAATTCCAGAGCTAAAAAATGAAAACACTCGCACCCCAACCGAGACCAAAATACACTTAACACGACTCAAACGACGGACGGACGGACGGACAGACTCGACTGACCAGCACCGACTCAAGCGAATATTTTGTGATAAAGGAGACTTAACCAATACGGCAAGCCTACCCACCCACGTCCGGTACTATGTGATGCCTACTAACTAAAGATCCACCCATACAAAACTCTAACGGGTAATTAACTTCTACCACCCTTAAACTACCTACAAAAAATACCCTCAACACCAGCATCATATGCGCAAAGCGCATCTCTATCGTTTTCCTACCTATCCTTTTCCGCTTCACCCCTTCTCTTCCCGACACACTCTGTGTCAAACTTTCTTTCCGTCTTCTCTAAAAGCATCGCCAAGTCGCCAAGAGGCGACGTAATGAAATTAACATCTGCACTTTTTTGTGTCCTTATATTTCAATAATTTTCAGCGCTACAGAGTAAAGCAATTAAGCAAAACGAATAGAAAAGATTCCTCTCACTTGTTAAGAAATTTGAAAACATGTGATTAATATGATGTTTTTGGCGATTCTGAAACTAATCCAGTGAAAATAATATTTTGTGCTGTATTTAATGCTTTGTTTCCCATCATATCTTTCATTGAAAACGTAGAGATTTTTTTTAAGAGTAACGCATTTATAAATCAGTCGCAAAACAGTTCCGTGTCATGTTTCATCAGCGGTGATCATTAGGACTCATCACCAAATAAGTTACAACTTAATAACATTAAGGAAATTATTATTAAAATTACTTATTTTCTATATTTTGGAATAAAAATAACTCCGTCTGAAGTAAAACTGGACTCAATTTCGACGTAATGTCTGGAGCATGGCCTACACTACCTGCCGTTAATCCTTTGAGCACTGCTGAGTAATGCCGGATGGTTTGTTTTCCTTGCTATTATTGATACGTTGGGTGCAACGCACAACCGAAAGCGACAAAATTGTCGTTAATATTCTTGGCCTTCGAGAATTTAGTCAATTCGATCCTTTTTCACGTTCTATGTTTAACGATTGTCAATTCATGAAGTTTTATATAATAGTTATCTAGAAATTTAGCGAAAATCGATGTTTTTCTAAACAAATCAATTCTTCTTCATTTTCATGCTGTAAAACAAATATTTTGCTAGCAATTTGAAGAATAAAAAAAGTCGAACTTGCGTTAAATTTGAAAACAAAGATTAGTAATGAATCTGATAAAACACTTTACTTAAAAATGATCCGACGTGGTAGAAAACATCTTCGAATTGATCTTGTTAAAAGTATCTAAAATTTTGTGCTGCTGAGGTAGCTATAAAAAGGAAATGTGGAGCCTCTGAATCGTAAAAACACGCGAAGTAGGGATGTAAGAGGAAAATTTAGATCAAATTGTTAAGTTACTATATGGGTTCACCGAATGAAATAGAATTAGAAGACTAGAATGCTGGAATTCGAGAATGCTGGATTCAAGTGACTGTCAGGATGAAGGTGCCTCAGACACCTTCGCCTATTTCGAGTTTTGTGGAGGAGAGACACATTAAACTTGTAAAAAATATAACTAGCCCTTAATGAATTTAGAACAGAATTGGTTCTCAATTTGAATTCTATATGAAAACGGATATAGTAGAGCACTACACTGGTATTTGGGGCTGAAACATCGCTCAGATTTGCACCTGTAAATGTGTTTGGAACGATTCTAGACACTTCATCGAAAACTTCTTGTGTTTTTCGTTTTGTTGAGGACTATATTTTTCGTGATATTGCTGTCTGTTTTTCAGAGCCTCTCGTTTTTTTTTTGACTTTTATCTCGTTTGATAGCTTTATATTGAACTTCCTGTTTGTATGCGAAGGAGATCCAATGCGGGAACACATCTTGCGTATGGATTCCGCGTTCGTTTAACTCCATACCAGAAGATGCCTTGGTGTTTGTTTTCCTTTTTAAGATCTTCGTTGTGATAGGCGATCCATATACTGACTTTTCAGTCGATTTCCTTTTCTCGCAGAAGTTTCACACAGTATGTTGTTAATCTTACGGTTTGGTTTTGTACTTCACGGTGCGGCTCTTACTCACTACATACATTCAAAATGCATGTGATTACTTCCAAGATTTATAAAATCTTTGTTATTTTCTTCTTCTGCTTGACAACAATTAAAATGGAATTTTGTACTGTATTCAATAACTTTTTTAATCATTCCCGTCGATTGTAACGTCGTGATACTGATATTTTTCAGGGTAATGCATTTAACTAGCGGCTATTTATCAGTTCTACGGGGGTAACAAAAATGTTGTGAAATCCCCTTAATATGATTGTTGCGAATGATTACTAGTAGGGTGCAGGAACGAGACAGTTAATTTTGTTTAGTTCATATTATCTTAATATTGATAATGGAATCATGGTCGGGCCATACGTATACTGAGTAAGTCGACGGTAAGTAATGGTAAGTGAAGGGGCCAAAATGATTAACACGGTTAAAGGAAAAAGGGGTAGCATGGGGCGCCCCAGACGGTTGTATAAGAGAGAACACGGCCAACTACACCGTACCAGTGCTTGTAGGGAAATACGATGGTGTCTACAGCTTGCTGATCGGCCTAAGCAAAATGTTACCGAATAGCCTTTGGTATTGCAATGCGTGAGGTGCTTGGGTCTTATTCAATTATTTGATATCCATAAAACTGTTGTTTGAAAATAATAATATTAATGCTCTAGCTTTAATGCTGGATTTTAGTAATTACTTTAGAATTTTCCTAGGCACCACAGCACCAAATTCCAAAGTGATCATAACGGCTCATCACCAAGTGCAATTCCGCATTAATATAAATTCCAAATTTGAGAATGGCATTATTTTCTATCATTCTGGATGAAATTGAGTCCATCTGAAGTTAAGACATAAATTAATGCACCCTAATTTTAACATGACCTAATTTCGACAAAATGTCAGGAGCATGGCCTACTCTGCCTGCAATTAATCATTCGGCCACTTCGGATTAATGCCGGATGTGCTGTTTTCCTTGCTATAATTGCTACATTGGATGTGTCATGCACAACAAGATACAGACAAAATTTGTTCTATTGCCTATCTTCTATACTTACGAGGATTCGATTCAGTTGATATACCTTGACAATCTAGTGTCTATTATTACATTTATAATTCCATGGAGCTTTACTTTTAATCAGAATTAATCTGTCCCCCAAACCAGTCAATAACGAAGAAAGAGGCAGTGAGTCACTCAGTTTCTGAATTACGTAAAAAGACAAGCTGAATTTGAGCTCACCGTTTACAACTGAGCGAAATTCTATAAGTGATGTACGTATAGTAACGAATCCAAACTTGACCTGCAATTTCGTGTGCTGCGCAGTAACCACGGACGCGATGTTGCCAGAGGGAGAGTTAAGGGCCGTTTACACTGGTATCCATTTTGCTGCAGGCTCATGTGTAGACGCCTCGTGTGGAGCTTCACAAGAGTCATGTGCGTTTAGACTAGACATGGAACGAACCACGGCGCGCAGCGCGCGCTGCTCAACAGGGCTGCCACTCTAGGTATTTTATAGGGTAGATCCAGATGTTTTTGCTGAAGCCTAGATGAAAAATTTTGAACCTATTTATTAGCTATAAAATCTAAATAGTTTTTTCAGCGTGCTAGATATTTTCTAGCTAGAATTACAATTAAACTATGTATATGATAGATTACTGTAAATTCGAATTAGGAATTCACTATTGGTTGGTTACTACTTCATTCTTATTATATTTGTTAATTTACTTAACAAAATTGTCTGAATAGTGAACCAACCATATTCTGATCATGTTATGTTCAGATTATGAACGACACCAAGACGGATATTTCAATGTATTTGTGCTACCATAGTGTAATTCCTAATTGTGATCATACGGTTCTTAAGCTACAGCACACTATCTCCAATTGAAAAACTTGTGATGATATCAAAAAATAATGGAATAAAATGCACATATAGTACATTATTAAGAATGAGTGGCTTCATTTTGACGAAAGACTGAACAATGATATTGGTAACAATGAGTTCAGTTTATTGTTGGATGGAAGCAATGATATTTCTATTATAAAACTACTTGGTGTATCAGTTTTATACTAAAGTCATGCATCTAATAAAGTTGAATCAACTTACTTAGTAATTGCAAAATTATTAAAAGTGATGCAGATAGCGTTGTGAAAGCCTTACAATAATTGTTGATAAGTAGGAATCTGAGCATTGATAATTGCAATGCATTAGAAACTGACCTACCTACTCGCAACACTTGTGAAATTGAAAGAATATTTGGATACCAAGCTTTATTAGTATAAATCTCAGGAAACTAGATAATTTACTTTAAGATAAATTGCCTAATATAAAGCAATTTATGATATAATTATTTTATATACTATTGTTTAGCTAATTTATTATAGTAGATAATTAATTTATTTCTAGATGTAATTTTGAATGTTTTATTTCTAAATTTAGATGTTTCTAGGTTTTTTTGAGGTCACACTAGATTTTTTGGTCAAACTAAAGTGGCAGCCATGCTGCTCAAAGCCAGTCAGTGTGGCCAGCTGCTATGAAATATGGAATGCTATAGACAAGCTTGTGTGAATATTGTTGCTGCATCGTAAGCTACGTAATCTTTTTTTTAATTAGCATGAGCGAAATGTTACTATATTCGTTCATTTTCATTAAAATATAGTGGAAAGCAGCCTCCTTATATTCGCAGCTTTTAGTCTGCCAAAGGCATTGATGGGCTTAGTACATTTCAATTAAAAGCAATGTAGTTTCTCGCAGCAGTGTTGCGTCAGCCATAACGGATGAGCGAGAGGCACAAGCCTACTTGATGACTATCAACTGCACACTGAGTTGCGAGGCTCTCGTGCGCTGCGCCTCACGAATTCGATCTGAGTGAATAGGGAATTTCGGACACACACACACAAATATGAGTCTCTGTGGTCTCTGTGCACTGCGACTGAAGTTGTGTGCGAAAGTCCCACCACAGGAAGAATATACACCACCACAGTTGACTTCCACTTGGATACGACATCCTCAGATAGGGAAAAGGAAAACCGAAAAATGGAAAATAGAAAAAATCCCAGGCACAAGCAAGAGACGGAAAGAAGTGTTCCAGAAGAAGATAGAGACATGTATGAGGAAGAGTTAAGAAAATCCAACTTACTGGAAAGGAATAAAGCTCGACTGAAATCACATGGCACTTCTGGAGAGGACCGTAGACAGAGATCCCCACGAAGAGGACAGGCTGGTAATAGCAATGACCAGCGAAGACCTGGAGGTGGCACGAGGAAATGGCGATGAGCGCTGGTGCAGGAAGGGAAATCTTTCTACAATGGAATCTCCAAGGAATGAACTCATCGAAGGAAGACTTAAATCAATTTGATAGACACGTACAAACCGGCTGTAGTGGCGGTCCAAGAAATTTTCTATGGCAATGATTTTATATCACCAATAGCTGGATACAAGGGTTATGCAAACAAGGTCACTTTGACAACAGATATCATGGAGGAGTAGCACTATACATTTACTCTTCAATGCCAACCCAAGAAGTTAATATTCAGTCATCGCTTCAAATCATAGGAGCAAGAATACATCTAGATCACTATAAAATAATCACCATCGCATCGATATATCTACCCCCCGGAGCAAATGTCGACCTTCAAGAGTTATCCACGGCACTGAATGACTTACCTCAGCCGATCATCGTGATGGGAGACTTCAACGCTCACCACACCGATTGGGGCAACAGAATAACAGACCGTCGAGGCCGCATGGTACAAAACCTCCTCACCCAAAATAATTTGAGTATCATGAATGATAACTCAGCCACACACATATCTGGCACAGTGATCGATCTCACGCTGGCTTCTCCTGATATAACTCCAGACTTGGACTTTGTGGTGCTCTCTTCTGTATTAAGTAGTGATCACTACCCGATAACTCTGTCGGTGACTACACAGCAGGGTGACGGAAGAGGCGAAACTGAGGGATGGAACTATAAAAAAGGCCATTGGAAAGAATACCGCAATGATATCACGTGGAGACACATTCATGAGCAGGAACTGCCAGAGAGTCCTGAAATGGCAATTGACTAACTCTACAGACTGTTCCGATGCACTATGGAAAAGTGGGTTCCTAAATATAAGATCCGACGCCACTTCGCAAAGCCTTTGTGGACACCTGAGTGTAAGAGTGTGTGGCGAGAACGTGAGAAGCTCTACAGAGACTACAAACGCACCGGTACGTCGGAAGACAAGGTCAAATGGAAAAGGGCAAGAGCCGTTGCAACACGTACCTTCAGAGAGGCCAAAGCTCAACAGCTGGCGAGAGTATGTGTCATCACTGAACATAACCACATCAAGCAGTTGCATTTGGGAGCGAATAAATAAAATCCGTGGCAGAGCTATAAAAGACAAATAACCATATTGAAAGAAGGAAACACCCTCTTCTCAACAACTTCAGACACAGCAGAAAAACTATCGGAAACCTTTGCTCATACTTCCAGCGACGAGAACTACTCCAGAGAGTTCCGTCAGTACAGACAACACATTGAACAGATACCAGTAGACTTCGCGAGCAATAACGACGAACCGTACAACAACCCATTCACCATCTATGAACTAACATCAGCAATCAAGAGTAATAGAATTACCACCCCAGCACCTGATAATATCAGTAATCTTATGATAAAAAATATGCCAGATAATGCTCACCAATACCTGTTGAATGTCTACAATAAAATATGGATGGAAGAATACATCTATCCACCATGGAAGGAAGCCATTGTACTACCTATACCCAAACCAGGCAAGGATCATACAGACCCAAGAAACTACAGGCCTATCTCACTGACAAGTTGTCTGTGCAAGACGTTTGAAAAAATGATTAACCCAAGACTGACAGAATATCTTGAGAGTAACAAAATATTTGCAGACATCCAGTGTGGCTTCAGAAAACATTGTGCACCAATAGACCACCTAGTGAGATTCGACACATACATAAGGCAGTCGCTCGCCGCCGGCAAGTATGTAATGGCAGTCTTCTTCGATCTGGAAAAAGCTTTCGACATGACATGGCGCCATGGTATATTGAGGGACCTGGAGACAGCAGGCTTGAAAGGGAGGCTACCGAACTTCGTTGGGGAATTCCTGAGGAACCGCACCTTCCAAGTGAGAGTTGGACAGCTTCTATCGTCACCAAAGAAACTGGCTAACGGCACACCGCAAGGTAGCACATTAAGTGTTACCCTCTTTGCCATAAAAATTAATTCATTGGCGAGAGAAATTCCTCAGGAAGTATTCAGCTCACTATTTGTAGACGACTTACTCATTGCATTCGCTGACTACAGTAGATCTAAAGTGCAAACAACTATCAACAAAGTCACGGAATGGGCAAGACATAGCGGATTCAGATTTTCAGCAACCAAAACAACAGCAATGCAATTTTACAAAAGAATTGAACCAATAATAGTTCCAACGTTGCAACTAGAAGGAAACAACATACCCAACGTGGAAAACACGAAATTCCTTGGACTCGAGTGGGACAGGAAGCTCAGCTGGGTCACACACATACAAAGAACAAAGGCGAAATGCAACAATGACCTTAATCTGCTAAAATCCGTATCGTCTCATATGTGGGGAGCAGATCAAGAGATCCTAATGAGAGTGTATAGATCCTTAGTCCGCCCGAAAATAGATTACGGTTGTATAGTATACGGATCAGCCAGTGCGACAGCATTAAAGGAGCTTGACGTCATCGCGAACGAGGCGATGCGCATCAGCACTGGAGCCTTCAAGACAACTCCAGCGCAAAACTTGAACATCATCACTAACGAACTAAAGCTTGAACTCAGAAGGAAAGAACTGCTCCTGCGATACTATTTTAAGCTTAAATGTCACTTTCTTAACCCTGCTTATCGTTGTGTTCACAACACTAATCTAGAACTATTCTTCAGCAGCCGTGATCGCATCTCGAAATCAGTTGTCATGAAACTCCGTGGAGTCATAAATGAGTACAACATTCCAACCCAACCAGTCCAACCGTATTTCACTCCTACAACATATACATGGATCTTAAAGCGGCCGAACATTGAGGAAAATATAACAAATCTAAGGAAAGAAGAGATATCTCCAGCATTCATGTGGCACCTGCACAAAGAGATTGTGAGCATTTACAATGACTGTATGCAGATTTTCACTGATGGGTCGAAGTCACCGGCGGGAGTTGGTGCTGCAGCGGTGATGGGTAACATCATAAGAAGAATCTCACTACCGCTGGTTGCAAGTGTAATGACTGCGGAGCTCTATGCGATCAAACTGGCAGTCAGTATGATAAAAGAAACGAAATTTGATCGCTTTGTTATATTTAGCGATTCACTGAGCTGTATACAGGCAATCAACAACGACACTGGAAGCAATCAACTTCTCGATAGGATTATGCTGGATATGCATCAGCTGATTCTAGAAGGGAAAAGTATTACCATCAGCTGGGTGCCAGCCCACGTAGGCATCGGTGGGAATGAGCGTGCGGACCTAACAGCAAAGGAAGCAGCAATGAGACCGGCTGAATTTGCCCTTATTCCATATAAAGACTGGTTTCCATTGATACGAAGGAGGTCATATGATATCTGGAATGGTGAGTGGCAGCAGGAGCGAAGTGATCTCAGAGAAATGAAGAGCTCCCCCGGCAGGTGGAAATTACGCAAGCATAAGTTTAACCGTCAAGAAGAGGTGGTTATCAATAAGCTCCGATTAAAACATACTGCCTGACCCACAACTATTTACTGAACCCAGAAGCCCTCGGCCAGAGACCAATATGCGGATGGTGTGAAGACGCAGTGCTGACGGTAAAACACATCATAGAAGTATGCCCTGCATTACAGCAACCAAGAGGAAGAATCCTTCGCGAGGAAGTTGACGGGAGCAGTGTTGGTGACTTACTGAGGGATGGTGGTCCAGTACATAAAGTGCTGGAATATGTAAAAGCAATTAATGCGTATGCAAATTTGTAAATTCCATCATTCGGTCGAGGTGGTCTCTTGAGGGTTGCGGTAAACACGAAATGATACATCTATGAATCACTACATACTGTTCTTTGTAACATGGGGTACGCATCTTCGGCTGAAATGTTGAGATGTACAACTTTATTGGAATGGAGCAAAACGTGCCACAACGCTTTTGACGGACAACAACGCGAAAGTCATCTCGGGAACATGGAAGAGGAGTCTAAAGCCGATTGCCGTAACTTGAAGTTGAAGTGCTGATTGAAATGTCTAGGAAATGCGAGCGCGCAACTTCGATGTGACAGAGCTTCACCTGTTCTTAAGTGCAGTCTAACTTTTGGGGAACTAACGAAGAATGAGAGCCTCAGCTTAAAATTTCTTTACTTTCGTGGTGAAGACGAGGAATAGAAATATGGCCGGGCGCGCTGCGTTGGTACCTCGGGGGGTTTCAGCGTGGGTAAGGCGCCCGGCCATAAATGGGTGGGCAGCTGAAACCCCCTACGGGGTTTGGCTGCCCAGTGTGTTAAAGTGATTTGTGGATTAGTGGATCAACATATCAGTTAGGTTTTGTATATAACGATAATAAGAAATGATTGGGGTGATAACCGAAGCTATTTATATGGCATCTAATGCCAGGTTGATCTATTTATGGTCACTGTTGTAACGGCTAGTCAAAAATCTTTGAGATGGTGTAGGAGTTGGCGTAGAGGTCGTTTCGCTAGTGTCTTTTGAGTGCGGTCGCTATACTACAAGTGTCTGAAACCCCATTGGCGGACTACTATAACCTAGCCATCAGTCAGTGTAACAATCTCTTCCCTATTTGCAGAACCTCGGCAATAAACTATATCCAGAAGGAGTGGACGGAACTGAGGACCGTGACGCATATGATGCAACAGTCTTTTAATAACTGTAATGTCGTGTAACTTTGGCAAATTGCCAAAGCGACAGCTAAATAGTCTTGGACCGAAGCTGTCGTTAAATGAGTTTACTTACTTACTTTGGGATGCTTTATTTCCAATCAAGCCTGATACATATGATCTTGAGCATTGGTTTTTCAAATGTCTTATAACTAACACTATATATAGGACACCATGACGGTTCCCCCGTAAAGCCGGTACCCACTTTCGACGCCTGAGTTGAGTGGGGTATTGTGCTTGAGCTTTCCCTTATACCCAACGGGGAAAACCGCTGCGCCAGCGCCGGGATACGAACCCTCGTCTCCAACATACAAAGCCGATCCCTAAACCACTGTTCCACGGAGAGCACGTAGGTATTAATTCCTTTGAAATCATGACGGGAATTTATTTATAAAGAATTAATCCAACTCATATAACAATTCGGTACTAGCGAGAGTTATTTCCGACTCATGTGTATAATGATCCGAAACATTGTTAGCTATCCTAAATCCATATAAAGACCTGTGGGAAATTGATGAGTCGGTTAGGTTGAGCTGAAAAGGCATAAGGAACTCAACTCTTGATGTGGAAGCAGCTCGCTGTCAGTTTTTGGGAGCGCATTGGATGGCAATATTCGTAGTTACCCAGCACTTCAACACGGAAATGATATGAGGAGGAACATTGGGTCATGCTACCATATAAGTATAGTTTACGAATTTCGATACAGTAAGTTTGATTATAGTAATCAGCGCCGACACCCCAAGAGGGGTGTGGCTTAAGAGTAGAAACGACACCATTGGAGGGCAAATATACAGAGTGTCCTAACCCAAAAAACACAAAATTTTAGGCCACTAAAGTTAGAGGAGTGGTGTTCATAGCAGGGTTGTCAAACTGGCTTTTCCTAGCTAAGTTACTGACTAAGAACTGAACTATGATCACTTAATCCATTCTGCCAGTTTTGACGTCAGATTTGTGGGTTAGGGCACTCAGCATATTTACCCTCCAATTATATCTTTGATGGCGTCTCGCATCTGACTCAGTAAACGTGGTAAAGAGTATGATTGATGGCGTCTCGCGTCTGACTCGGCAAGCATGGTAAAGGGTATAATGGCCTGCGCCTAAATGGGCGAGGGCTGAAACGCACTTCTGGCTTAGATCAAGTGATTGAGTATACAAATGCAACCAATCTATTTGAAAACTAATACATTTTACCATTCAGTCGAGGTATGCGCCTGAAAACAACAGTTAACATAAATATTACGCCTACTGTAAATCAAGGCAAAACGTACTGCGATAATTAGAATTATACCTTCAGCTGAAATAAACAATTTATTGAAAAGTAGCAGAGAGTGCGATGATGCTTTCAGTAGACATCAACGAGAGAAACAAATTTGGCACTCAGAAAAAACCGTAATTCAAAGATGTGAAGTTTAAAATGTTCAAGGGAGGTGCTGCGCTCAACTTTCAATATGTTGGCAATTCAAATGTTCGTGGTATTGTGCAATTTTATTCCTGATGTTTAACTAGAATACAACCGATTCAGCGGATAATTTCGGATCTTTTCCAGATAAGCCCCATCCTCTAATGCAGCACATAAGTTCACCCATTTGTAGCTTTCGCAATAATGAACATATCTACTTGAAATTACTCTCAAACGAAAGACTAAAACATTCTTTCATTGATAGAATGAATGTTTTCATCTTTTGTTTTAATCTTTAATCTTTCGTTTTTGGCAGTAAAAGTGATGAACGCATAATGTGGCCGGGCGCGCTGCGTTGATTCCTAGGGGGCTTTAGCTTTGGTAAGGCGCCCGGCCATAAATGGGTGGGCAACCAAACTCCTGCGGGGTTTTGCTGCCTGATGAGTTCGGATGATGCGTGGTGAGATGAATGGTCATACTAATATCAGGCGGAATTTTTGCGACTGTTGTGATATTGGGATAATATGACAATTATAACCGAATTCATGGTGGCTGTTGCCATGTTCTGTAATAACGGTCTTGATGGTCACAGCTATAACGATTACATAGTTGTCTTTGCTGTGGTGATGTGAGGGTTGGTGTTGAAGTTGTCAGACTTTTAGTGCGGTGTGGTCTTGGTTACTAAGTCACTAACGGACCTATGCTTGTTGCCACTTGTGCAACTTATGTTTGCAACATTGAAGTGCTGTAACCTAGTCAACAGTCAGTGTAACAATCCTCCGCTTATATGTACAACCTCGTAAATGAAACCTCCCCGAAATAAGTGTCAAAACCAGTACCTGGATCACGACGTGTACAGTTTAACAGTAATTTTCTTAAATCCTGGCAAACTCGCATTGGTGTGTTGTGACCGGCAAATTCGTTAAAGCGACAGCTAAATAGTCTATGAACGAAGCTTGGGTTGAATGAGTTTATTATTATTTAGCCTTTTAGAAACCTCTTTCCGTACTTCAACATAGTTCTTTCATTTTTAAGAGAGAAGGATTATTTGTCCACCAAACTGCTTCGTATTTCACCTTTCACAAACATCAAGTTTGAGAAATTAAGTTCATTTAATTACGAGGTATCACGGTTACGAGTTAGTTGAGTTACCCTACAGTAGCAAATCGTACGCTGGTTGGCGGCTGCGCGAGAGCAGAGACCAACTCATTCCTTAGCGGTTAGATAAAATTTACGTTGCCGTTTTACCGATGCTAAAATGAAATTCATCTCGCTTTTGATTACGGAAATTAGAGAAATCAAGTCTTATGAATCACTTGCAAAAATTTACACGAATTGAGTTTATGTTGCGTTATTTTTTGATGTGATTTCTGTAATATCATAGTTATGCACCTAAAATCCTGACTGACGTAACGATGGGTCTTTATATATTACTAACTTCATTGTTTTCAATACTTAACGTATTGAACAAATTTCTGATGGCAGGACAGCTAGAATCATTGACTTCTTATATACACTGATGGTAAAATTATTTAACTTTTGGTTTACATAATAAGTTTTCGAATGTGTCTACCAGCCATTGTCGATGGAGATGCCGAACGTACATCAGTTATTTCTAAATAAGATAAATTTTGGAGCTGACACCTGGCATAGGATATGATAGCTATGTGAAAACCTCGAAGTGATAGCTATTATCGAATGATAGGTCAGCAAAGTAGAAATTGTTCAACGGTTTGGCAACATTGCACAAATAATTCGAAAACAATTGTGTAAATGATAATTCTCAAACTTACACCTGCAATATGTGACGAGATTATTCATGAATAATTTTCCTAAATTGAACACCAATAATTATTCATTCAATACGTCATTCATGTATAGCAACATTGCTTCCCAATAACAGCAAAAAATTGTTTTAAATTCATAGAGGAATATTCTTCAACTTACAATGGATGAATAAAACACAGCAGTGCGAGCCACGACATTAGGCAGCATTAAATCTACGTTGTACGCGAACACGAAGAAAATAAGAACTCATTTACATTTCGTCACGATTTTGTGGTGCATGTGGCCCAGGACGTCGCTCTTCCTCTGGCAACAACACGTCCGGGGTAACTCCGCAGCGCACGAAATTGTACGGCAGGTTTGGCTTCGTTATTGGACGTACATCGTTTACAGAATTTCGCTTACTAATAAACTCTGGGCTTAAATTCAGCGTGTTCTTTTTAGGTTGTCTTTTTGCATCATAATTCAGAAACTGAGGGACTTTATGCCTCCTTCTTCATTATTGACTGCTTTGGGGGACATTATTAAAAATAAAGCTGCATATTGTTGAATTGTTAAAGAAAATTTCAGGTGGTAAGGAAACTGTAATTCGAGTTAAAGGCAGTCCAATCACTTACGATTGAATTTTTGAACCACGCGACTTTAATTAGATAGTTGGGTACATCAACTGAATTAAATCGCAAAGGTAAGGCAGGTAAGCAATAGAATAAATTTGGTTAGGGTGCGCTAATATATGTCTTAACATTAGATGCACTCAATTTCACTCAAAATTGTAGATAATAATTTCACTCTCAAAATTGTGAATTTATATTACTTCAGAATTGCACTTGGTGATGGGACGTTGTGACCGCTGCTGATGCATTACAAGGAACTGATTAATAAATGCGTTACCGTGAAATCTATCATGAAATCATGTAACAATTGACGGACATGATTATGAAAAAAATTATAAAATACGGCACAAAACTTTATTTTGAATGATATCATCGCAGAATAACGAAATGAAATACAAAATTTATTAATATTGGAAGTATTCAGAAAATTTCGTATTTCATGTAGTAAATAAGAGGCGCACTCGGAGGCGCACTCACAGGCGCACTCGGCGGCACAAAAAAAGAACATTCTTAAATGCATTAACCTAGTATAAGAATTTTAGAACTGTGAAAGCGGTTACATGAGGAATTTAAGTAAACGTACGTGATCGAGTTCTCTACGTTACTTCAACGCACTTGATAAGAGTTGTTAGCTCGATTCTAGAGCACAATCAGCTCGTTGATTAAATCAAGAATACCAAGGAACTGGAATGGCATTCAGAATCAGAACGTAGTACGCGCCTTAATTCGCTGAGTAACTTTCCTGGACTCGGGAGAACATTCATAACGTGGGAGTTAATAAGAGACTCATGCCATCAATTATTCAGGAACAATAGAATTGAAAAAGCGAGGTCGCATTACTTCTCTCCTGAAGACACTTGGAAACGGTCTCACATGACTAAGACGTCTCCCATTCATAAGCCCAGCTCGTTTACTTCACTAATACCGTTCCACATATCTAATTAATACTACTAACTTTGCTAAGATCAGTACCGCATCGCAAAAATGAATCTCTTGTTGTTCAGGGAATGTTAAATCGTTATATATCGATAAGTGCTTTTGGTATCCAAGTTACCACAACCATTCAAGTTAATGGATGCAGTAAATTTAATTTTACTCACCCCATGCGTTGAAGAGTCAAGACAAGGAAGGTATGCTTCAGTGAACTGAAGTTCGGCGTCACGATGGGCAGACAGGACAATCTCATGTGCGTTGCTGTGGAACAAATTAACTTCTGGGTACAAGCTCTCAGTCGCTGGAGGAGTTGAAACCAAAAGGGGTACGTCATTTTGGGCTACAAAAAATAGATAATTCTTGAACTAACTGCTGAAATAGAACTACAACGTTCTTCATGTTTATCGTCTTTACTTTAATGTCGACTATAGTGATTGCATGTGTGTATGAACACCGTCCATTCTGTATTAGAAATCAGGATTTTCATATCATGTGCACACTGGGATACACATCTGAGTTAACACTTGTTAACTACTCAACAAATGTATAGTTAACACCACACATATTGGCGGAACTATCAGCCGAAATGTCGACTTCTTGGCGCTTTTAATGTTGTGGTTTGTCTCCTATTTTCAGTGTCAGATCAGTGCGCGTGCAAACTCGGATTGTAAAGTTTTGTTGTGTTTTAAGACGCTCTCCGAATTTCCCATTCTATAATTTTCCATTGTATTTGCTAGCGAATAGTCCAATCCACTCATTGAAACGATGCCAGTAACTTCCGCCTCCTTACTCCTATTATGGTTAAGATTGTGCTACGACAGCTTACTCTTAAACATTTAAATAAAACAATCGTTTTTCCTCTGTACAAAGTATAAAAGCTTATGTTTCTTTTGAATCAAAGTATACCGTCGCCAGTGTGATGTTCTCATTTTTTCGATTTCATGTCATGAGTGGCGTGATTTTTTCCCATGATTCTCAACGTTGGAGGCAATCAACAGGACAGCTTATGACCCACCACAGACTTATGTCTTTGTTTACGTACGAAAAGTTAGTTGAAAATCAATTATTCTCTCATATAATTTATTCCTTTCATGTAAAATATTTCGTATCTCCTCATTAAGTATTAGACGCATTAATTTTTCTCATTGATATCTTCAGGCTCAAAGCAGTGGCTCGTAACTGCAAACAGAAGCTTAACATAGAACTTTTTGAATTACTCTAGTCTTTCTTGAATTTTCTTCCCTAAAATCTGTTCCAAGTTTAATTTTCTGGTCTTGTTATTTTGTTTCTTCCTCGTAGCTACGCGATCAATTAAAGATTTCAAGGAGCTCTCCATCAACGATCAGGGAATCAAATGCTCACTTTGCAGAAAACAGGAATCTATGCAATAAGTGTGTTTTCACACAGGATACGGAACGCATAGAAGCAGCAGTAAAGAGGAAGAAAAGACAATGACGAGATGGGAAAGAATGCATGAAAACTAAAAGCAGCAAAGTGGGCACGATAGACAGGAGTCCACAAGACCTATCTACAGCGGAGGTAACCTGCCAGCGTCTCCCCTGCATGGGCTGCTAGTCCCCATAGCACAAGGTAGACAAACGTGCCTAATTTAAACCCAATGCTTATTCTGTATTTCCTGGCGAGTTATATAAGTGCTGAAAACGGTATTTTTCGAAAATTAAATTATAGTCGTTTTCTCCCATCCTAAAAATTGGGTAACGTACAGCAAAATATCTCGAATAATTATAGTTTGTTAAAGGAATTATTCACATATTTAAGCTCAAACTAAAGTTCACATGACATTTTATTTATGTTTGGTACGAACTCTTCTAATTTCTAATGCGTCACAAGAGAATAAGTCGCTTCATCTCTTTAATTTGAACAGTGAGCAATTAATTCATATATTTTACTGAAGAATCTGAACGAAAATTAGTATTATGAAATCAATCGTAACGGAAGTCTCTGTTATTTCGAGGAAGGTATCCCAGTGAAGGTCAGAAATCAAAACTCACAACATGTCGCGTTAACTTCAAGTTTGCGCTGAGTGAACGCTGAATAACGGCAGTGTTTGAGTTAATGAGCCTGAGTAATATTACCTCATTTGACGTTACTTGAATGATATTTGTGCGCTCTAATCCTGCTGATTGATTTCTTACGCTCTGGCACACCCACACACTCGAGTAGCGCTGACTGCCTCAGTCACGGCAGCTCGGTGAAAGCTTCATAATTACTCAGTAAGCCAATCAGACGGCTACAAAATTTCTTTATTCAATATTTAACTTCTGAACATCTGAAAATTGCAGTCAGTGTTATTTTTAGGTTATTAATTATATCAAAATATGTAACTATCTTTAGTTCTGAATTTGAGGCTGGTTTCAAAATTCATTTCCCCATTTTCGAACAGGAAATTTGTTTCACACTAGAAAAACGATAATATTTTTGTTTTATGAGTTAATGGGTCTATCTTTAAATTTTCAGAAAACTCGAAGGATGACTGATGTAAAATACATAGGCATATACCTGCAGTAAGCTGGGATGAGGAAAAACGTACCTGCATCACGCAAAGAACTATTCAAACTCAATATAAGTTACCTGTATCTATGACGGTAACGTAGAGTTCCTGAGTCTGGAATTGAGAGTTTATTTTTCTACGCCTAAAAATGAACATTTTACTATTAAAGATAAATTCACTGAACTAGCGGCTTGCTAAAATACTTTGCATTAAATATCACATATAATTTCACGCTGAACAATAACTTTTCTAAGTAAATAAAAAAAAGTTCAAAGCTTGCACAAACAGTCAGTTGTTGAATTCCAAATTTGTTTATTCAAAATTTTTTCTTCTATCAACTGCAAATGTATGATAATTTCCACTGGCCAAGTCTGATGGAACTGCTCCAATAAGTGTTGCTCTCCATGATATTGCTTTCGGAGGGAAACAACTATTGCATCCTTAGTGAGAAAAATGTGAGGTCCCTATGCTGAAATGGAATAATTTGCTTGTTTGTGAAGGACCATCTTTTTTCTATTGACTGTTGTCCTGATTTTTAGCATCAATTGTTTTTTTTCAATTCCTCTCATGTTTCATGAACTTATTTCTCATATCACTTTTTCTAAGCACAACTGGTCTTTTGTGGGAAGACAATTTGTGCGTCCCCGTCTCCTCAATTTCATATTGAATGGTGCCTCCCCAATTCATCTCTTCTGTACACCTTTACTGTGGTTAGGTAGGCTAAAGCCCTGTTTTACTGGTATGCATTTTGTTGCAGGCTCACGTGTATACGCCTCATATGTGGCACCTCACAAGAGCCACGAGCGTTCACACTAGACATTAGGCTGGCTCAATGTGGCACGCGCTGCTCAATTTCTCAAAACCAGTGCATCAATAACCGCTATTAGCGGTGGATTGCCGTCGCTTGTCTTAATATTGTTGCTGCATCGTAGGCTATAACATATTTTTTATTATTTGCAGCAGTGAAATTTTAATATGTTAATTTTCATTCATATATAATTGAAAGCAGCCTCCTTCATATTACGATCCTTATATTTGCTGCTTTTAGACCGTCATAGGCATTCATGGGCCCTGTACATTTCAATAAATTGCAACGTAGCTTCTCGTGGCAAAGTTGCGTCAGTCATAAGTAATGGATGAGCAAAGGGCCTCATGACTGCTACCTGAACACTGACCAGGGACAGAGTTGCAATTTGCAAGGCTCTCGTGTGTCGCGCCTCACGAATTCAATCAGAGCGAATAGGGAACTTCGTATACACACACACAAATATGAGCCTGAGTGGTGAGCCTCGTATACACGTGTCGCGCTTCACGGCCAAAATGTCCCCTAGTGTGAACGGCCCTTAGCACTAAATAATCTAATTTAGCCTCCCGGATATGTGGTTGTGTATGAATTCAGCTTTGCCGATAGTGGGCAAGTTCATATATCAGATTGTACAAGTTTCTCCACGAATGTACGAGTAGTAAAGAAAAACAACAATGTTTGCAACAAAATGGGTCATCAATATCGATTAAATACCGTTGAACAATTGTGTTGGGACTTTGTTTGACAACACGTTAAACTTTACAGCTCATCATTAATTGAATAAATTATACTAGAAGTTAATTAGGTCAATGGCCCGTAAAAAATGTAGCAACGTTGCTCTATGTTAAATGAAAACAAATCTAAAATGAACATAACAATCAAACTCAATGTTGCGATCCTTCATATCACCAAACCAAAATTTCACCAACAGTAAATTTTCATAACAACACAAAAAACCCTGCACGAGAACAAATCTAGTCACAAATTAGTGGTGCCTGTGGCAATGTAGAGTAACTCCACCTAGGACAACAGCAGGTGCAGAGTTACTGTGCGGATTAGGAAGTGCTGGATAGGCCAGACAGAGTTGTGCAAGTATATACGTCGAGGTTAGGCAGAGTTGTAGATATATTGCGTCAATTTGGTGTGTTCCCTTCAGGGGGTAATATTTTCAGCTGCAGATTCAGAAACTCTACGTTTATGAAATGTGAATAGTAAAATAATATTAATTTGACCAGAAGTTTGCAGTATATGAGCACACTACTTCCAACCCCTGGTGAACTGCTCTCACATATGAATGTTTGATACTCAGATATTTTTCATCATATATTAGTTGTTATAAAGCACAATTGAGTTTCATGAAGTTGAAGGCTTCATGTAAATGAAAAATTGTCATGTTTTTTGTTATATAAAGAATATATTCTGATAGCCATTTGAAAAATAGAATTTCAAATGAGTCTGAATTTTGAAACTAGAAGTAGTTAAAGTTTTTGATGAAGTTTCAAATATCAACATGAGACCACGTGGAAGGTCAATTTTTGTAAATTAAATTCTAAATAAATATTGCAAGCAATTGTGTCATTTCCAAGTTTCCTTGGGAGAATAACCCAAGCTCGCTTTTTGAATTCAATTGTTCCTGAATCGGTGACATGAGTCTCTGATTAACTCCCACGGTATATAAATGTTTTCTCGAGTCTATGAAACTTACTTAGCGTATTGAGGCACGTACTACGTTCTGAATGTGATGACAGTTTCTTACCGTACTGGTTTGATCAACTGATATTTGTGCACTAAAATCAGTCCCATAGAATCGTCTGAGGCATCTACAGTAGATATATCCAATTTTACAATTCATGACATCTACAGTAGTAATATCCAATTTTATAATTCATGACATCTACAGTAGAAATATCCAATTTTACAATTCATGACATCTACAGTAGTAATATCCAATTTTACAATTCATGACATCTACAGTAGTAATATCCAATTTTACAATTCATGACATCTACAGTAGTAATATCCAATTTTACAATTCATGACATCTACAGTAGAAATATCCAATTTTAAAATTCATGACATCTACAGTAGTAATATCCAATTTTATAATTCATGACATCTACAGTAGTAATATCCAATTTTATAATTCATTACATCTACAGTAGTAATATCCAATTTTATAATTCATGACATCTACAGTAGAAATATCCAATTTTACAATTCATGACATCTACAGTAGTAATATCCAATTTTACAATTCATGACATCTACAGTAGAAATATCCAATTTTACAATTCATGACATCTACAGTAGTAATATCCAATTTTATAATTCATGACATCTACAGTAGTAATATCCAATTTTATAATTCATTACATCTACAGTAGTAATATCCAATTTTATAATTCATGACATCTACAGTAGAAATATCCAATTTTACAATTCATGACATCTACAGTAGTAATATCCAATTTTACAATTCATGACATCTACAGTAGTAATATCCAATTTTACAATTCATGACATCTACAGTAGTAATATCCAATTTTACAATTCATGACATCTACAGTAGAAATATCCAATTTTACAATTCATGACATCTACAGTAGTAATATCCAATTTTATAATTCATGACATCTACAGTAGTAATATCCAATTTTATAATTCATTACATCTACAGTAGTAATATCCAATTTTATAATTCATGACATCTACAGTAGTAATATCCAATTTTAAAATTCATGACATCTACAGAAGAAATATCCAATTTTACAATTCATGACATCTACAGTAGAAATATCCAATTTTACAATTCATGACATCTACAGTAGAAATATCCAATTTTACAATTCATGACCTCTACAGTAGTAATATCCAATCTTACATTACCTTAACAATATTACCGCTGACGCTAGTTACATCTAGTTTAATTTTTTTATTTAAATATTCGTAAAACAATTATTAGGGTATGGCTCTAATGGGAAATAAATTCCTCACAGATTCATCATTGGCTATCATTCTGGTTCATACTTTGAAGATAGACCGCTGGGGTCTATCTTCACTATATAGTGGACATAGTGTGCGGGTCGCTCCACACACTATATCCTCCAGAGTGCGGATTGTGCGTTCAATCCTATCTTCAGGTGCGTTGCTGTGCTGGTATATTTGTTGTTGATTTAACCCCTCTCATTGTTAACATTAGCTTTGATTTATGCTTGATTTTCTCACCAAACGTTTACTTTGCAGTATCTCGCACTGGCCTTCCTTGCGCTACGTGCTGCCTGCTTCACACCCAGCTAAAAAATTTAGCTGTCTTGAGTGGGGCTACTGGCATTGAATCAGGTAAACTCGTCTAATTGTCAACCTAGAAATTTACTCATGTATGTTGAATAGTACATACTGCTAGATAAAATTCCTTTTCTCTAATAATTATATGCGTACCTTTGCTCATCTTTGTATATGCAGCCCTGAGGAGACTGTGGACTTCCCGGAACGCGGTTGGTGTTTCTTACGCTTGCATGAGTGACCCCTGGTCGTGACTACGCATCTTAACACATGCCGTGACATTATTTGGATTTCTAGAAGTTGACATGTCAAAATGATGGGTAAACTTGCACTACCGGACCCCAGAGGGATTAGCGTGATTGGCGTGACTGCGTCGGATTTGCGCGTAAAGGCATGAATTTTAAAGCTAGGTGAGATCCTTTCACCGTAATGTATTTGATTATGTCTTCCGTGAATGAGAATATAATCTCTCAAATTACATTGTACAAATTTCTTATCTTTACTCTACTAAGAGAGATAATGTATGATCAGTACCGTATCATCCTTTTCCACTTGCATACTTATTCGATGATTTAAAAATGTAAGTGAAATTTAGCTGGGCTCTCAATTTTTTTACAAATATATTGAAATTGTCATAACCTTGCTATTTTTGTATGAATGGATCTTTTCCAACTAGTTATTGAGGTGTGTAACCATCTCAAAACTACTACACGAGTTTTTGCAAAACCCTAACAGAGATAGTTTTATAAGCATACGGCGATACAAAATCTCATTTTAAACATTCTTGGGAATATGGTCCACATTCCTCATGTGCATTGGTCCACGATATAATGAGTACCAAAAATTAGATTTTATATGAAAAACAGGACAAGTTTGAACGACGTGTTGCGTATACTCGTGCAAGTTGTGGCAATAACCTGCATGTCAAATACCGATTTGAGGGCCAATTCTGTTCTAAATTCGTTAAGTGCTAGTTATATTTTTGTACAAGTTTTGTGGGGAAAATTCCCCACAGATTCGCTCGGAGTGTACTTCGATTTCTTTACTATTAACGCAAACGGCTGGTGCTGCGGGACAGGTGAGGTCGCGCAGCAGCAGCGCATAGAAATAGGTCGTCTGTAGAAAATCAGGTCGGAAGCAGTGTAGGGAGCTGTGACAGGTGTCAAGGTGTCAAGGTGTCAGGTCGGAAGGAGAAAGGTGTGTCAAGGTGTGTCCGGTTAACGAGAGGCCAGGCTGAGTCTCGGTCAAAGGCCTCTGTTACGTCGGCACGTCTGGGGTACGCTTGGCTCATGACGCGTAGGTGACGGTCGCCAGCCTGACTCTTCCATCCCTTCTTCCTGCATGTTCAATAAGTTCATGGTTTGATTGTGTGCGTGAAAGCGTTGACTTTAGGTTCTTTTTCATTAATTAAATGCATGATTAAGGCGGGTTGCGAACCGCAATTAACTTTCTTCTAACTAGGCGTGTTCGCTGCTCTAAAAGGGGGCTAACCTTACCCTGTCGCAGTGAACCGCCGTCCTTATTAACTATTACTATTACTATTAACCATTACCTATTATCTATAAACTACTATTGGGCTTCTGCCTCCATTACTATTGACACTGAATTGCGACTTCTATATCGCCATTACTGCCATCGTCTAACAGTCGCTATGCGCACTGGAGGATAAATTCTTCAGGTTGGTAGTCGTGTGTCTAATATTTGCCGATTATTGAACTTTATATCTATGTTTACCTTTATCAACGAGATTGACTTTGGTCTTAACCGGTACCTGTATTTTCAGTATCTAGCGGGCACTTCGTCGCACTGCGCACTTCGTGCTTCACAACGTTGATAGCCAATTAAGCCAACTTGTGGGACAGCAGTAGCAGCAACTAGGTAATTACGTTGACCATTAATTATTTTGTTCATTCTAAATTCTTTGTATAGCGCTGTTTCATAATATTTGCTCAGTTAATTATTTTTCTTGTGTACATTTCTTGATCTTTATGTACAGCTGTGAAGGGACTGGAGGCATTGGTCAAGGCTTAGCTGCTCTGGCCCTGGTTGTGCCGCCGTCGCCGTGCCTGTTTCCTTCGTGTAGCGTCAGTTGGCGCCAACTTCGGTCTTCCTGAAGAGCTTGTAGCAAGCTAGCACGTTGAAGCACAGTCGATACCGCGTGACGTCCGTTTAAGCTGGCACTGTTAGCCCTGAAACAGAGAGCCTATCCGGCCTCCTCGTGCCTGCGCCTGTAGTCTGTCATTACCTGAAACCCTAACTTCCGACCTTAAAATTATATGCGCATTTTAACCTAAATAAATATAAATATATCAATAAATAAAGGAATAAATAAATGCGATACTTGAGGGCGAATTGTCCTTTAGTTTTTAACAATTAATACTTTGTAAATCGGCTACTTGCCGTATTGTTTGTTCAGTACTTGTTGCCTTGTTACTATTATGAATCTTCCTTGGCGTTTAGGCGACTGATTAAAAATATTAAATTTGGAAACTTTGTGTCCTTGTCTTTATTAATCTTTGCAGCTTCGAAACGGCTGTTGAGTCAAATGTGCAGAGGTAGTTCCTCACACATTTAATACTGAAGAATTTGTTGATTTCGATGGTGGGGTTATTCTAAATTTGTTAGGTGTATATGTGGATGTGAACCAATTGATTATTAAGCTAACTTCTCCTTTATTTCAAGGTTTACCTCTGCTCTTTTGGAGTTGCGGTCCCGTTCCGGTTTACTCTGCCGTTTGAGTTGGTGCCACGAACATGGAGACATCACTGGCTAAAAAAAGGGGTGTGTTTAAGCGTAAGGTAACGCTTGCCCTGAAAAAAGCGCAGGAACTCGTGGATGGTGGAGCTACTTCTGAGCTGAGCGTGCATTGTGACCTTGTTCGTCGCAATCTCCACCAGGTGAGTCAGTATGATGAACAAATAACTAATTGTTTAATTGAGAAGGGCAGTTCTGACGAGACGCTCAACACTGAGGTCGAAGCTCAGATGGCTTACGGTGTGGAGATAGAGATGGCTCTTGCCGAGTTGAGCGCGCCGCGCAATTCGGTTGACACTGTTAATGAAAGAACCGTTTTGTGCAAGGACGTGAAACTACCTCAGTTGAAAATTGAAACGTTTAAAGGAGACTCGAGTGACAGTTTGAAGTACCATAGTTTTCTGACCTCTTTCAATAATGCTATTGGTTACAGAGCTGGGCTGACGGCCTCTGCCAAATTAACTTACCTTCGGGGTTATTTGTCGGGCTATGCGCTCAAGCTGATAGATCATCTTTCTGTGGAGGACGCTAACTATGTGGTTGCTTTACAGATGTTGGAGAAAGAATTTCTGAATAAGAAAGAGCTAATTAATAAACTGTGTTTGAAACTTGTGAACTTGAAATGTATTTATGATAGAAAATTTTTAGAGACTAGGCTGTTTGTGACCGAAGTAAAAAGTATTTTGGCAGACCTTGCTAACTACGATTGTGATATTGTAGGCGAGAAATCCAGTAATACTTTCATAGGCCACTTAATATTTTCCAAATTGCCGCAGTTACTTCAACAAGAACTGGCTCGTAAGTTGAACGATAATTATCCCTCATTGGAAGAAATTTTTGACAATTATGCGGAGGCTATTGCTGTCTTGAATTTGAGAGTCTCTACTGATGAAGCGAAATCTGATGTTAAACCTTTTCCCAGGAAGGCTGGTTATGGCAACCGAACCGATCCTCCCGTGTTTGCTAATGCTGCTATGGTACCGCCTGAGCGGAAGAGTTGCAAATTTTGTTTCAGTAAGGGTCACTCTATGATGAATTGTGCTTCCTATCCGGATTATCTTTCTAGGCGAGAAAGGTGTAAAGATTTGAATCTTTGTCACAAATGCACTAGTTCCAAGCATGATGCTGCTAAATGTTACAGTAATTTAGATTTCGAATGTAAATTTTGCAAGCAGAAGACGCACGTTTCTGCTTTATGTCCCAAGGACGAATTATCACGTGGTTCTTTGCAGGCTAATTATTGTTTGAATTCTGCCGCGGGCATACGATCTTGTTACATTTTACCGACCATTTCTCTGCCCGTCGGTCGGGGTAAGAATGTTACGCATGTAAGGTTTTTACTCGATACAGGATCTCAGCGCTCGTACGTCGCAGCTAGAGTATTGAATAGGTTTAACTTCGATGGAGTGTTGAGGTTTGCGGACTTCTCGGTGAACTCGTTCTTGGAGTCTGGTGTTCGCAAATTCGCTGAGCTAAGTCTGTATGTAGATTTACTCAATGGTAAAAGTCCTGTTCAGGCGCCAATTTTGGTAGACGAACAGTTCAGAATGGAGTTCGAGGTTAACTCTTTGGGAAAAGCTGTACGTAATGTGTCAAAGTGTGGAGGTTTGGCAGATAGCGCGTTTGGTCGCAAATGTAACGTAAATACCGTCAGTGTTGAAGGTATTCTAGGTATTGATGTGTTGCAATGTTTGAGTGATTTTCGTATTGTCCCGTGTCTTAAAGGTTCCGCTTTTTCTTGGTGCGACAAACTTATTCCCATCGGGAATGTCGAGCATTTCCTCACTCGCGAGGAGGCTAAAGACATGTATCGCGAGCCAAGTGCACCAATGTTTACTGGTGAATCGGCGGTAAATTTCGTGTTGGAACCCCGTGCCTGTTGCATCGATCCTGTGTGCAGTGTGTTGTCTACGGGCCATGTGGAGGGTAATTTGGATAAGATATACGAATTGGAGTCAATCGGAATTTCTGAAGAGGTCGTTTCGGATATGGATAAAGCAAAAATTCATGAATTTGATTCTGGAATTCAAATGAAAGACGGAAAGTACCATGTCAAACTAGTTTGGAAGGATAATTTACCTGATGTTCACAATAATTATAATGTAGCTAGAGCAGTTTTGAGTAAGATTGTTCAACGGTTGAAGAAAACTGGTGTGTATAATGCATACGATTCCGTGTTTCTGCAGCAACTACAAGATGGAATTCTCGAGAGAGTACCGTTGCAGTGTGACCGGAAACGAATATATTTACCTCATAGGGAAGTCGTCCGAAATGACCCAATGTGTTCTACGAAGGTAAGACCGGTGTTGAATTGTAGTGTGAAGGTCGGTAGTAATCCGTCGCTTAATGAAGCTGCATATCCCGGAGTTGATTTAATGGGCAATTTATTTAACTTGTTGGTTGGGCTAAGATCTGACGATTTTTTGGTGCTCGCTGATATAAGGAAGGCGTTCTTACAAATTAAACTTGCTTCAGAGGATGACCGTAATAGGTTTTGCATTTTGTGGGAAACGGATAAAGGTTTGGAAGTTTATCGGTATACGACAATTGTTTTCGGGTTTATCGCGAGTCCGTTTATTCTGAACTACGTAATAAGACAGCATGTTAAGAACTATCCCGATGACTTGTGTAGCTATTTTTTACTTAATCGTATGTACGTCGACAACCTTTTCATGACAGGCAACAGAGAGCACGATTTGGAAAACCTGTATCGTACTGCTCGGTCTAGGATGTTAGAAGCGGGATTCGACTTGAGGTCGTGGTCAAGTAACAGTAATGTATTAGAAAAGGTTTTCGACGAGGATCAGGTAAGTTCTGAGCATTCAGAACCTTTCGAGAAAGTGTTAGGGTACAAGTATGACAAAGGACATGATTTGTTGAGTGTGAATTTTTGTCTAGAAGACGATCAAAAAGCTACTAAACGTACGGTGCTATCTACTCTAGCCAAGTGTTTTGACCCGTTAGGTTTGGTGACGCCTGTCACAGTTACTGGGAAAGCTTTGCTGAGGGATATTTGGCGTAAGCAATTGGGTTGGGACGAGCAGCTCACGGAGGAGCTGGAGGGGAGCTGGAAACTTTTAAAGGGAGAATTGAATAAATTGAACACATTAAAGTTTCATCGTAAGGTCTTTGAAAATGAAAAAAACGTAGAGTTGATCATATTTACGGATGCGTCTAAAACACACTACGGATTGTGTGTTTATGTTTTAAGTGACGGGGTTGACAAGCCGTCGTTGCTATTCAGCAAGGCGAAGGTGGCTCCCATTAAAACTAAAACTTTGCCTACTTTGGAATTGCTTGCCATTTATTTAGCATTTAAGTGTTTGTTTAATTTGTTGAAAGCTTTGGATAAAGTAACGGTTACTAATATTACTATTGCAACAGATTCCCAGATTGCGTTGTCTTGGGTATTGAACAAAGGAGTAAAATCGGGCAATGTTTTTGCAAATAATAGGGTTAAGGACATTACCTTGTTTCAGTTGCGGTTGAAAAATGAATTTAATGCTACTTGCTCTTTCAGATTCGTTCCAACTGACCAAAACCCCGCAGATTTGGTTACTCGTGGTGTGACTGTGCAGAAACTGACGGATCGTTTCAGTTTTTGGGCGCACGGACCCTCCTTCTTGCAGCAACCTGTCCAGTGGCCAGAGGCTGCCTTGGGATGCATATCTTCCCTTAATCAAACTTTAATTTCTTGCGCTGTGCAGGTGGATGAAGTGAAGGCTGCGCAGCCTGTCTTCCCCGTTGAAAGGTATTCTAACTTTGACAAATTAATAGGTGTAACCGCCCGTCTCTTCAAAGTAATGTTCGTTGCTAAGCGTAAGTCCGCGTCTCGCCTGGATTGCATTAACAAAGCTAGGTTGTATTGGCTTAAATTTGAGCAGCGGGAACATTTCAGTGTTGAGTATAGTTTTCTTGCCCATGCTGGGGAGCGTACTTCTGTACCTCCTCTGGTGCGGGATTTAAATTTGTTCCTTGACAGGGAAGGGTTGATCCGGTCGAGCGGCCGATTAGGGAAGTGCGCTTCTCTTTCGTACGATGTTTCTAATCCTTTGCTTCTTCCCAAGGAGAGTTTCTTCACGAGACTGTTAATTGTAAATTGTCACGAGAAATGTTTGCATTTGGGAGTAGGATCTACCTTGAACCTTTTGAGGAATAGAGGTTACTGGCTACCCAAAGCCAGGGTATGCATTAAAAAAGTACTACGTGAGTGTATAACCTGCAAAAAGGTTAACGCGCTCGCATTTAAATACCCTAAGACCACCGATCTTCCAGGTGATAGAGTAAATTTCAACAGGCCTTTTGAAGCGGTAGGTGTAGATTTCACCGGCCATTTTCACGTAAGCTTAGGCGGGACTTTAACTAAAATGTACATTTTGCTTTTCACATGTATGACCGTGAGATTAGTTCATTCGGAATTACTACCAGACATGACCACAGCTTCCTTCTGTTGAAACCTTTCATGTAGCACCTTGAATGTATATGTGTATAATACTGATAATGTTACAGTGCTCTTGCGTAAGAATGTATTTAGACAGCACTATGCGTTGAGAACTGAGCTCATGGTTCTTGTGGATCTCTGCTCGTGGTTCTCGGGCTTGGCTGGAGCCCACTCCACCGCTACCCTTCGTAATGTAAACGTGTGTCCTGCTGTGTGTACTGATTATACAAACTCCAAGAGTCTCGTCTTCTTAACCTACGTCCATTAGGTTATGGGCACAGTAAACCTTCCGATGAAGCAATATCAAGTGAGGTTATCTTAAGTCCCGAAGCGAAAAACAGCCCGGGACAGCGAGAACAGAAGTTGGTGATTTGTTAGTGCTGTGTGAGACAGAAACGGTGAAAGAGAAAGAAACATGGCAGGCTCCGTAAGTGAAAGTGCAAAGAACTGCCTCACGGCTCTTAATGATAAAAACTATCCTACGTGGAAGCTGCAAATGAAGATGATTCTGATGAAGGAAAAACTGTGGAACTTGGTTCGAGGAACGGAAACCATGCCACAGACTACGGACGAGACTGCTCGAAGAAAATTTGAAGAAAGACGTGACAGTGCACTTGCAACAATTGTGCTTGGTGTCGAAACAAGTCAACTTTATTTGTTGGGTGATCCTACTGACCCTGTGCAACTATGGCATAAGATTGAAGATACATTCCAGAAGAAAACTTGGTCTAACAAGTTCAGACTACGCAAAAGACTCTACAACATGAAACTAAAAGAAGACCAAGACTTACAAACTCATCTCAAAGCATTTGTCGAAATATTTGAGTCCTTGAGTGTGATTGATGACGCAGTTGATGAAGAAAGTCGTGTAATAATCTTGCTGTCGTCACTTCCCGACCATTTCTCCACACTGGTGACTGCACTGGAAGCTCATGAAAAACTACCGTCATGGGATATTGTGACAGAGCGTCTTCTGAATGAAGAAGCAAAACTGAAAAACCAAAGTGCTTCAGACTTCAGTGAAAAATCCCTTGTGACCTCCAAATTGAAAAACTCACGATGCTTCGAATGCGGAAAATTGGGACACCTACGTACCAAGTGCTGGATCTATCAAGAAAAATTGAAGAAAGAAGATGGGAACCACACAGAAAACCAAAACAATTTTGTAGCAGGTAAAACAAATTATATCGGTGCATTGTCTGTGATAAATATCAATAATTGTTGGGTAATTGATTCCGGTGCAACAGCACACATGTGTAATAATAGGAATGATTTTTCTTGTATGAATGAGCTATCTAGTCCAATTAACATTGAAGTTGGTGATGGTAGAAACTTGCAAGGTGTTGGTGTAGGTGATGTTGAAATTATGGTGTTGTTGCCTAAAGGTCGAGTAGATACCTGTGTTGTTAAGAATGTCTTGTATGTACCTGGTTTAGCTTACAATTTACTTTCCGTGCCTCAGATTACAGAAAGTGGAAACTCAGTTTACTTTGACGAAAGCTCATGTAAGATTGTAAATAAAGACGATGAATTAATTGCCTTAGGCAGTAAAGTAGGAAAATTGTATAAACTTAATTGCACCCTTAATTCAGCCGCTAAATGCATGAACGTTTCCTCTGATGAAATTCTGTGGCATAAACGATTTTGTCATCTAGGATTCAATAATCTTAAGAAATTAGGCACTAAGAATCTTGTTAGAGGTTTTGATTGTTCTGTGAGTGGAGATAACATTTTTTGTGAAAACTGTTGTGATGGTAAAAATCATAGGCTTCCGTTCCCCAAAACAAATCACAAAAGGAAACGCCAACCCTTAGAACTTATCCACAGTGATGTGTGTGGCCAGCTTAATCCCATATCACTTGGGAGTGGAAGGTATTTTGTAACCTTCATAGATGACCACTCCAGATATACTTGGGTGTACATTATCAAACATAAGAGTGATGTTTTCAAAGTGTTTCAGGAGTTCAAATCCTTGGTAGAAAATCACTATGATCACAAAATTAAAATTCTGCGCTCCGATAACGGTGGGGAATACATCTCTAATGACTTTGAACAATTCCTAAAAGGGGAAGGAATTATCCATGAAAAAACTGTGCCTAAGACACCTGAACAAAATGGAGTTGCAGAAAGAATGAATAGAACTCTTCTTGACTCTGTCAGAGCTATGCTGTCTGGTTCAAAGTTACCAAAATCATTCTGGGGTGAAGCTATATCAACTGCCGTGTATGTCAAAAATAGGAGCCCTGCTAGTGCATTGAATGATATGACCCCTTATCAGGCCCTTAATGGACACAAGCCCAACGTACAGCACCTCAAAACCTTTGGCTGCAGTGCGTACGCTCATGTCCCCAAAGATGAGAGGGAAAAACTTGATCCAAAATCTAAACCGTGTGTTCTTGTAGGATATGGAAGTGGATCCAAGGGATATCGTCTGTATGACATAAACAGTAGAAGGATATTTTTGAGTAGAGACGTTATGTTCAATGAATCTCAGCAGATGCCAATTGAGAAGGAGCCTTCAGAAGTAAATGATGGTAATTTTTCTCTTCTTCCTCAGGATCCAGAGCCAGAAGACTCTGAGGGAGGGGTGGAGCATAGACAGTCAGATGCTGGGATGGAGGGAGTGCAGCCTAGACAATCAGCCAGATATCGACGGGCTCCTGATAGGTTTGGTGAATGGGTGTATTTAATGAAAAATGAGCTTGATATACCATCTTGTGTTCAAGAAGCACTCAGTGGACCAGAAGCAAAACTATGGGAAACAGCTATGGAGAATGAGATGGAGTCTATAAATCAAAACAGAGTATGGTCCCTTGTAGAGTGTCCTAATGACAAAAAACCTATCAAATCAAAGTGGATCTTTAAAAGAAAAACCGGACCCGACGGAAGCATTTGCTCGTACAAAGCTCGCCTTGTGGCTCAGGGCTACTCACAAAAATATGGCATCGACTACGACGAGACCTTCAGTCCCGTGGTTCGATTTGAGTCTGTCAGGACAGTACTAGCTTTGGCTGCCAAATGCAACATGCAAGTCCATCACATGGACGTTGCAACAGCCTTCCTTAATGGAGAACTGATTGAAGAACTATATCTGGTTCAACCTGACGGTTTTATTGTCAAAGGCAAAGAAAATCTGGTGTGTAAACTACAAAAATCGCTCTACGGACTAAAACAAGCTCCTAAGTGTTGGAATACTACACTAGATAGCTATTTGAAGAAATTGGGTTTTGTACAATCTAAGAGTGATGCTTGTATATACACTCGTGTTCAAGATAAGAAACTGTGTATTGTGGCGGTGTATGTAGACGATCTAATAATTGCTTCTGAGTCTGGTGATGAAATAAATCAAATAAAGTTGAGCCTTTCTACCCAATACAAAATGAAGGACCTTGGTGTGCTGAGTTACTTCCTAGGTGTAAGTGTTGTACAATTTAAAAACAATGTCTTCTTGAATCAAACTGCCTACACTGAGGCTCTGTTGTCAAAATTTGGCTTTGATAATTGTAAACCTGTTGCAACTCCCGCCGATGTAAACGTAAATCCGATATGCTCCCCAAATGATGTCGAATTTGACCCTGCCACTTATCAAAGTGCTGTAGGTAGCCTTTTGTATTTGTCAACCAGAACTCGACCTGACATTGCATTCGCAGTGAATAATGTTGCTAAATACAGCTCCAAACCTCTTGAACAGCATTGGATGTGTGTTAAGAGAATATTCAGGTACCTGAGAGGCACCTCTAAACTAGGTCTCTTGTATAGCAAATGTTCTGATACTTGCATTGGTTATTCAGATGCTGACTGGGCTGGTGATAAAAATGACCGAAAGTCTACCTCTGGTTACTGTTTCACCCTCAGTAATTCGGTAATTACGTGGAGATCTAACAAACAAACTTGTGTAGCCCTCTCAACTGCAGAAGCCGAATACGTTGCTCTTGCC
This sequence comes from Morinoia aosen, assembly GCA_030386875.1. Classification (NCBI taxonomy): domain Eukaryota; kingdom Metazoa; phylum Arthropoda; class Malacostraca; order Amphipoda; family Talitridae; genus Morinoia; species Morinoia aosen. Next base: position 40,948,075 of record CM059580.1, read on the forward strand.
GGTGCGGCTCAAGAGGCTGTCTGGTTAAAGCACTTACTCAGTGATCTAAATTTTGGGACTATGGAACCAATGGTTATAAACGAAGACAACCAGTCAGCCATCTGTCTTGCGAACAATCCCAAATATCATGGGAGGAGCAAGCACATCGATATTAAGTTTCACTATGTACGGGATCTTGTAAGTAACAAAGATATAGACGTAGTGTATTGCCCTACCGACGAAATGCTCGCCGACATATTCACCAAGAACCTGCCGATAGAAAAGTTCTCTAGACTAAGAACGAAGTTAGGAATGGTCTCATCTGACACACATTCAATGTGAGAAGGAGTGTTGAAACCTTTCATGTAGCACCTTGAATGTATATGTGTATAATACTGATAATGTTACAGTGCTCTTGCGTAAGAATGTATTTAGACAGCACTATGCGTTGAGAACTGAGCTCATGGTTCTTGTGGATCTCTGCTCGTGGTTCTCGGGCTTGGCTGGAGCCCACTCCACCGCTACCCTTCGTAATGTAAACGTGTGTCCTGCTGTGTGTACTGATTATACAAACTCCAAGAGTCTCGTCTTCTTAACCTACGTCCATTACCTTCTTGGCTGCGTTTGTGCGGTTTACCAATGGGTTTGGTACACCTCGTGTACTATATAGTGACAACGCCCCGACATTTTCTCAAGGTGCTGAATTGCTGGGACGTTCATCGTCAGATAGTCTGCTTAGTGAACATTTAGCTAGGAATAATATTAAGCACGTTGTCCCGGCCCTTTTCTGTATCAGGCCGCAAACACACGCGGATGGGGTTCGGGAGTGAAGAATCAGTAACGTGATGATCATTTATTGGAACTTCTGAATTGATACAGGCTTGGTAGTTGGCAAGAATCAGAGAGATCAGACGATAGGTGCTAGTGCTAGTCTTCTACAATGCATCTGTGATCTATACAGGTGCTCCGTGATGGTAACGCGTCTGCTACTGAACAGAGGTGCCTCTTTCTAATGTGATCTCTACGGCAGCGCACCGCCAATGAACGGCGCTGTCTCTTGCTGATGCTATTTATACATTCTGAGGGCGCACATAATGCTCCCCCTAATATTTTAAAAATTCTTTATGACAATAAAAATTTTTAACGTTATTCAATTAACTTTGATTTTCCCTTGACTATCAGTTAATCTTACAATCCGTCAAGTCAATTCGAGCAGATCAGAACATATGACACTAGAGGCTTCCAAATAATGAACTGAGGTAGGCAGGTATGGCTTTTTCTGTCTGTAGCAAGCATAAAGACAACAAAATTCAACGGCAAACCTACATTTTGTTAAACATTATAGTGTTAATTCACTACTCGATTTTAGAATCCAAAATCAACCAAATAAACACTCTACGCACTTAGCTCAAACAATTTGTTCATCATTTATCAATTGATTCTTCTAATTCTTGGCTACTCCAGATATTTCGGATACAAAAAATACACTGCACAATTTATTTAACATATCAGAATATCAAAATCAAACATCAAAACGCGTACTGAATAAATCCTTTCGTGGCAAAACAACCGCCAGTATCAGTAAAAACAAACGCGTCAAGTTAAATTCAACAAAAAGCATCGCAAAGAAAAACGCATCGTTGAACAACAACTGAAAAGTTTTTAATCAAACACAAATAAGAAATAGGGCACGCAGATACCTCGACAATAAGAAATCATTCTCGCCATAAAATTTAAATAAATCAATACATTCGTTAAGGATAATAATAGCACGCATGAAATTAAATACACAATACCTTTAAAATTTTAAATGAACAAGTATTTGCACAAATCGAGTTATCGATAAACCAAAATGAAACAAATCGTAATTATATACCTGAACGTTTCATCGACTCGAGCATCTTCGCGAACATGGTTAAAATGAAATACGTAAAACACAAGCTTGGAAATACCAACTTAATATTAATTCATGAGTAAATATAAAAACATCCGCTTACATCGCTGGTGAAACAGTAACACCGAGCAAAACACGAGTTCTTCGGCAAGGCAATTTCGGGAAGTTTTATAAGAATCAAAACTATTGCCTCGTAGGTAATGAAAAATGATACAGAAAAGTTGAGTTGAAATTAAATAAAGCATCATTAAAGCTTTCACCAAAAAGAAACATTCAAAATATCGTCTGCGTTACCGTAGACTTGAAAATAGAAGTTAGTGTTATAGCCAAACATCGCACAAATTAGAACAGAACCTTTCCACTATTAGTTAAAACAATAATCGAAATAAACAGAGTACCGTTGACTCGTAAAACTTAATTCTATCGGTAACATAATGGTATAGCTCGTGGATTAAGATATAAGATAATACGTAACAAAATCGAAAACACACTAGTTTAGAACATCGAATATGAATATGAAAACCGGTTTCGCACTCTGCAAAAATAAAAGGAAAATCACTAAACAATTTCAATTTGTCGTAATCCAATAGTAATAACATGTGAACAAAGTCCAAAACTCTTGAACTACTCTGAATTTATAATTACCATATTTTAAGTTACTAAATTTATTAAACCACGTTTTCAACACTATGTCCACGGTAAAGTATAAAGTAGTAACACCATATTAAACCTTTAAAGTGAGTTACTCTCTTCAAGTCACTGCGCGCGAAGGTAAACTCTTTCAGTAATCTCTTGACTGCGCGCGAAGGTAAATTTCGGTAATCTCTTCGCTGTATGCGAAGCTTAGCTGCCGCCAAGGCCAGCGATGTTTGTTGACAGTCTCAACGCGACACTCTGTCGCGACCGGACTCCGCACTGCATAGTGCGTACCTCGTCACGTGTGACTGCGTGACCCGCCCGTACTGGCTGTGCTTCTTTTTGCTGGCACAGCTGCATGAATCGCGTTTCAGATGACGTGTTACCGCTCGCACACGCTCGAACTGAAATTGGAGAACATACGAAAATTAGCATGGCTAAAGCGCAAAATTAGGTACATGAATACTTGAATAAAGTGAAATGACGAACAAAAGTAGCTTCCTCATTAGCATCCAAGAATCTTCCAGTAACATAATTGCTAAACTAATAAAACGACTAAATTTCGCATTTACATTTAATCTTCGTTGCAGACATTCAAATTTCTCATTAAGACACATTCTCATTAAGACACATTCTCATTAAGACACATTCTCATTAAGACACTCTCATTCCAACTACACTGCCCAGCATTGTTGTCAAACAATCTGAGGCAGATTCGAGGCAGTTCTCGCGGTTGCACACTCGCACTCTCGTGTCGACATCTCCACACTATTGCACCTAAGTTTATCAATTCTAGCTGACGGCTTGATGAGCACAGCTGATGTCGCAACGATAGTATGACAACATCCTCAGCTCATCATCTCGGCTGAAGGTGTTTGCGTAACAGAAATATTTCCTAGAGCAAGACACACATAAAGTCTTAAGAACTCAAAGAACGCACTTACAGGCTAAGAACTCATAGAACGCATATATGGAATTCAAAACTAAGAACTGTTAATTAACCGTTTCCAACGTGAGCAAAACTGGGCATTTTCAGCCTCGATGCACAATGAAAAAATAAATTTCTGCAAGGTCATCAATGTTTCTTGCGCAACGACAGACCATAATCAATAATCACGTACTGCTTTTGCACAAGAAAATTACGTATTATTATACTGTACTTGTTGAACTGTTACACTGTGAACGGTTACTTTATGTTTCACATTTAGCGTTACGTTAATGCCTCAATCAAAAAGGTTAAATACTAAAGCATATAAGGGGTTAACATGAAGCATAAGCAAATACAACAAAAAGAATGATTGAACACGTAAGGACATACTTTTACAGTACGTACACAAAAAGTTGTCAATGCAAAATTCCATATTGACGTTAAATACTCTAAATTTTAATCGTTCAATCAGTTGTTAATTTTAATCGTTCAATCAGTTGTTAATTATAATCGTTCAATCAGTTGTTAATTATCCCGTAGAAACTTTGGAAGACTTGACGATAAATTTTACATTCTTTTGCGTTTGATTAATTTCAAATTACACCACATAAAACTATACTGAGCATGAAATTCGGGTAGGCTTGCAAAAATGACTGTTATGACGCACTAGATCGTTTCAACGTGCTCAAAAATTATTAACTGAAAGAATATTAAATGAAGCCTCTCTCATTGACAAATGACTATGAAGTAAATTAATTTTTACTCTCACACTGAATTAGTGTGGACTCTCACGTCCAAAACACATCTAATTCATGACTATCCACCAGTCACACCAGTCACTAAAAAATGTTTTAACAACATTAACAACATTAATGACATTTGTGGCACTTTACCATAATCTTTAATGGTCACTATCATAACTAGTTACCTAGTCATATACTGCTTCACAGTATTACTAACATTACTGCCTCGTGCCAATACTAACGCGTACGAAATGCTGAGCACAGCTCTCGGCCTTGCGCCGGCGTACAAAAAAAATATCTGCTTCTGCATCAAGCAAAAAAAAACTCCACACTCACTCGTGTGCGCTGCAGTGCAGCTGTACTGGTAACTTTACTCGATACTCTTTACCAGTGATACTTGATACTCGATACTTGTTACTCTTTAACTTATTACCAGACAACCACGTGTGGTTAATTAACGGGCATCTATCGCCTCTCATTATTATTCGCCAGCACAATGACAACTGCAATCTGCAATGCTAAACTCTGATCATCATGGTATCAATGGCATTAATTCCAAGTTCGTGTTAATTAATTCGTAATTCACTTCTCTAAAGCTTACTCACTTAATTGTCTGCGCGAATTCGTTTCTACTTCAATACTTTGACCTCGCTGATAGAATTACCTGGTACTAATTTGCCTTTTCCCAGATAACCTCACAGCATTTCTGTCTCGGGGTTATTCGCTGTCCCACAGCATTTATCGCTAGGCTATCTAGTTGCCTTCCGCCATTTTCTAGGCTCTCTATACCGTAGCAAATATTACTCTTTACGCCTCCTCTGGGCAACCACGTCTGTCATCAGACACTCTGCATTATTTAATTTCCGCCGACCACTGGCTATTTCTTCGGAATTAGAAACGTACCCTTTGTCGACAACTCATGTGATCCTGACAGATTTACTATTAGTGTCTTTCTTCTCGACATCTAAATGACTGTCCTGAACAACACTCGTTGCCTGCACAAAAGTACTTAATCCTTGTTTTAATTCTCCTTGTACATCTGACAAGTAAACTTCGGACTCAACTTGATCCTTTTCCACTTTTTCTAAGGTACTTAAACAATCGCTCTGTCGGAGCTATTAATTAACAACAACGGAATCTTTCTCCTATTGTTAACTCTCACAATTGCTTCGGCGACACAAACGCCTTCTTTTAAAGTTGCTTTCTTTATTATATATTCGCCATTTCTACATTTTCCAACATGTCCAACATGTTTCAAAATTACATTGGGAGCGATTTCAATTCTTCGAGTATGCACTCTTAACGGCTTGTGGGAACTGGTAACTGCAACTACGCCTCGAACAGGCTGGTTTTCTCTCTTACCATCCCTTTTTACTTCCTCACTTGCTTTCTCAGCAATGCACGTTCTCTTCTCTCTTAGCTTATTTAGGACTTTTTTCTTAGCTCTGGACGTAATCGTGTCTGCCATGAGACACTCAGTATTCTCTATTAAATACTTCAGACATGTTTAACACATCAACTCTCTCGACATTTTTAACGAGGGAACCTTCACCACCAGAATTCTCCTCGGGATTTTTAACGAGGGAATCTTCAACACCAGAATCCTCCTCGGGTTCACAGGGATTTGCCGCCGTAGAGTCATACTTAGTTATGGTAGTTTCATTTTTACCATCGACATTATCTCTATCGAAAATGAAATCTTCTCTGCTGTTTACTCTGCTAAAAAATCATTGCCACTGTTAGTTTGGTAAGTTTCTACCTGGCCTTTTTCTGACATACGAGTTTTATACTGTCCTCACGCACGGACACGATTCGGTCTGCCTGGTCTGTTTAAATAGTCTCTTCTGGACCTACAATCTCTGGCGTAGTGTCCTAACTTATTACAACGAAAACAAGCTTCATCACGCAGCGAATGCTCGGTGACTGTCTGAGATGAACCCGGTTTGTACCAATCAGTCGGTTTCCTAGCCACGGTGGTTGCCGACTCGCCTTGTCCTTGACAGACACACTCACGATTGAAACAATTCGAGCAACGCTTCGCTTCAGCTGTTTCTAATGCTTGGACTTCGAGAGTTCCTAACAAAAATATTCCTATATTCATAAACCTCCAATTTCCTCTTTAAAAAGCAAAATGTTCTACACACATTTAAAGAAAATATTATACACACAATAAAATGATACTCACAATTCCAGTGGACTTAAAACAGGCTAATTGCTAATTACTCGAAGTCTGGCACCACTCTGAATAGAGGTGAGCTGCTCCAGCTTACTTTTATACGCTAGAGACAATGGGTCGCGAACAATAGGTGCTGGAGGACCGAGCTCCGGCTACAACTTCCTTCAACTGTTTACCCACACAATACTTCCGCGAACAGGCTCGCTCTCCCGCTTACCAAGAACCTGCGCTTGCTGCAATGCTATGCTGCTCGCTCACTGCGCTTGCACTGCTGAGTGATTACTGCTTAACTCCTACTCATTAATTTTATAATGATCATTAATTTGAGCTCATGCTTATTTAATTCGCAAACAAACATTATCGGTGCACACTTAACTTAATATTTGGCGATGTGTAGCTCTCGTCGATCTCCTCGTAGATCTTCTCGTTGCAGATGACGATGGGTAGATGATGCGTAGATCGTAGATGTGGACCCTCACTTCTTCTTCTTTGAGTAGCGATGAGTAGACTGGTAGACTGGTGAAGACTGCGTAGCGTGTAAATTTTCGATTATTTTTCTCTCCTTTCTTTCTCGAAGTGTTTCTTGAAAGAACTTCGATTTTCTGCGCTGACGTCTTTCTTCCTTTTCTTCTTTTCTCGATGCTCTGAAGTAATGTGATGACTGTGCGACGTTACGTTACTCCAAAGGCTGACACTCCTCACATTTAAAAGCAGAACTGAAGATCAATTCTTGATGTTTTCTTCTTCAATGGAGCAATGTGGCAATCTTTAATGTGGCTTCTTGATGTGGTATCCCCATACATGGGTCACCAAAATGTGCCGGCCCTCTTCTATAACAGGCCGTAATCAAACGCGGATGGGATTCGAGAGTGACGAAGCAACGACGTGATTCTGGTTTATTGGTACTTCAGAGTAGATACAGATTTGATGGTTGGCAAGACAGAGAGATCGGACGATCGGCAAGACGTCTGCTACTACAGAGGTGTCTCTTTCTAACGTGATCTCCACGACAGCGCACCGCCAATGAACGGCGCTGTCTCTTGCTGATGCTATTTATACATTCTGAGGGCGCACAACGTATGCATTCCGTTGTACTCGGCATGGGTCGGGGCTGCATGGGAAAGGTTGATAGGGGTTATTAAACGTTGCCTGTATAAGGCTATTGGTAGGGGAAAAATGGAATATTTCAGTTTTCTCACTTTATTATCCGATGTTCAGGAGGCGGTTAATAATAGGCCTCTTACGTATCGTAGTAGCTCTGATCAGAACCATGAAGTTATTACTCCTAATTCTTTCCTTAAAATTGCTCCGTATGGAAATTCATCGTTTGATAGTGAACAGGGCAGTGAATTACTAAATCCTTCTCGTACCGCCTTACTAACGGTTTTGGAGTCTCGACAAATTGTGTTCGAGAAATTTAAAGATTTATTTTTTGCGGAATATCTATTGTCTCTAAGAGAACGACAGGTTGACAGATACCAGCCTGCTTGGGAGGAGAGAGTTAAGATAAATGATATTGTATTAATTACTTCACCCGTGAAAGCGCGACCCTTCTGGTCCTTGGGAAGGATTGTGCAATTGCACCCTGGTAGGGATGGGAAAACTCGTTCTGTCCAGGTTATGAGAACCGACCGGTCCGTGGGAGAGTATGCAATCTCTCTTTTATACCCATTAGAATTAAGTGCTGATACGGTAAGCGCAGCTACAGTCTCGTGTAGCGGCCCGAAGGCGTCGAAGCAAATTGTTACCAAAACTCGTCCATTGCGAAAGGCAGCTGAGCTGTGTAAAATTAAATTAAGCCAATAGCTTATAAGCATTTTGCGGGCCGGGAGTGTGTGGGGAAAATTCCCCACAGATTCGCTCGGAGTGTACTTCGATTTCTTTACTATTAACGCAAACGGCTGGTGCTGCGGGACAGGTGAGGTCGCGCAGCAGCAGCGCATAGAAATAGGTCGTCTGTAGAAAATCAGGTCGGAAGCAGTGTAGGGAGCTGTGACAGGTGTCAAGGTGTCAAGGTGTCAAGGTGTCAGGTCGGAAGGAGAAAGGTGTGTCAAGGTGTGTCCGGTTAACGAGAGGCCAGGCTGAGTCTCGGTCAAAGGCTTCTGTTACGTCGGCACGTCTGGAGTACGCTTGGCTCATGACGCGTAGGTGACGGTCGCCAGCCTGACTCTTCCATCCCTTCTTCCTGCATGTTCAATAAGTTCATGGTTTGATTGTGTGCGTAAAAGCGTTGACTTTAGGTTCTTTTTCATTAATTAAATGCATGATTAAGGCGGGTTGCGAACCGCAATTAACTTTCTTCTAACTAGGCGTGTTCGCTGCTCTAAAAGGGGGCTAACCTTACCCTGTCGCAGTGAACCGCCGTCCTTATTAACTATTACTATTACTATTAACCATTACCTATTATCTATAAACTACTATTGGGCTTCTGCCTCCATTACTATTGACACTGAATTGCGACTTCTATATCGCCATTACTGCCATCGTCTAACAGTCGCTATGCGCACTGGAGGATAAATTCTTCAGGTTGGTAGTCGTGTGTCTAATATTTGCCGATTATTGAACTTTATATCTCTGTTTACCTTTATCAACGAGATTGACTTTGGTCTTAACCGGTACCTGTATTTTCAGTATCTAGCGGGCACTTCGTCGCACTGCGCACTTCGTGCTTCACAACGTTGATAGCCAATTAAGCCAACTTGTGGGACAGCAGTAGCAGCAACTAGGTAATTACGTTGACCATTAATTATTTTGTTCATTCTAAATTCTTTGTATAGCGCTGTTTCATAATATTTGCTCAGTTAATTATTTTTCTTGTGTACATTTCTTGATCTTTATGTACAGCTGTGAAGGGACTGGAGGCATTGGTCAAGGCTTAGCTGCTCTGGCCCTGGTTGTGCCGCCGTCGCCGTGCCTGTTTCCTTCGTGTAGCGTCAGTTGGCGCCAACTTCGGTCTTCCTGAAGAGCTTGTAGCAAGCTAGCACGTTGAAGCACAGTCGATACCGCGTGACGTCCGTTTAAGCTGGCGCTGTTAGCCCTGAAACAGAGAGCCTATCCGGCCTCCTCGTGCCTGCGCCTGTAGTCTGTCATTACCTGAAACCCTAACTTCCGACCTTAAAATTATATGCGCATTTTAACCTAAATAAATATAAATATATCAATAAATAAAGGAATAAATAAATGCGATACTTGAGGGCGAATTGTCCTTTAGTTTTTAACAATTAATACTTTGTAAATCGGCTACTTGCCGTATTGTTTGTTCAGTACTTGTTGCCTTGTTACTACTATGAATCTTCCTTGGCGTTTAGGCGACTGATTAAAAATATTAAATTTGGAAACTTTGTGTCCTTGTCTTTATTAATCTTTGCAGCTTCGAAACGGCTGTTGAGTCAAATGTGCAGAGGTAGTTCCTCACAGTTTAATGTGTCTCTCCTCCACAAAACTAGAAATAGGCGAAGGTGTCTGAGGCACCTTCATCCTGACAATCACTTGAATGCGGTGTCATCTAACACTACAACTTCGTTTTGTTGACCTTAAACACAATTTCGCAAATAGTTCTAAATATGGCTCTCTCTTCACTGATTCACATGTTAACACAATTCTATAGATCCATACACCGGTTACACCCTCTTAATAGCTACCTCAGCAGCCCAAAATTTGAGTAATTCTTAACAAGATCTACACTCATGGGTTTTTACCAATGTGGATCACTTTCAAATAAAGTGTTCTATCACATTCATTACTTATCTTTATCTTCAAATTTGACGTCATTTCTACTTTAGTATTCTCTTATTTGCGAGTAAAATATTTGTTTAGCATCATGAAAACCTAGCAGAATTCATTTGTATTGATAAACATCGATTCACACAGGAAAGTTAAAAATTGGGATAACTATTATATAAAACTTCATGAATTACCACTCATTAAACACAGTATGTGAAAAAGGATCGAATTATGTAAATTCTCGTAGGTAAATAAGATTAGCAATAGAGCAAATTTTGTCGCTTTTGGTAATGCATGGCACCCAATGTAGCAATTATAGCAAGGAAAACAAAACATCCGGCATTATTCCGAAGTGCCCGACGGATAACCGGCAGGCAAAGTAGGCCACACTACAGATATTAGGTCGAAATCAGGTCCAGTTAAACTTCAGTCAGAGTTATTTTCATTCCAAATGATAGAAAATAAGTGATTGAACTGAGAATTTCCTTGAAGTTATTTAGTTGCCACTTATTTGGTGATAAGTCCTTATTATCACTAATTATACATGGTACGGAACTGATTTGCAACTGATTTATATATGCGTTACTCTTAAAAAAAAATCTCTTCATTTTCAATGAAGGATATCATTGTAAAAAACGCATTAAATACGACAAAAAATATTATTTTAACTATTCCTTTCAGATTAGCCAAAAACTTCATTTTAATCTCGATTTTCAAAAAATTTTGGAATAAGCGAAAGGAATCTTTTCTATACGTTTTGCTTAATTGCATTTCTTTGAAGCGCTGAAGATTCATGAAAGTTCAAGGACACAAAAAATGCAGGTGTTAATTTTATTATGCTCACCACTGAGGCTCATATTTGTGCGTGTGTGTATACGAAGATCTAAATTTTGTGGCGGGCGTTACGTTCTGACTGTGACTGCCATTTCAGTTCTTCGTGAATCTTGATTGATTAACGAGTTGATTGCGTCCTAGCTCTTAACGAATTACAGTATCGAGAAAGCGATCGATACAAAATTTCTCATGGGTAAAGCAGTTAAGGCTGAAGGTGTGACTGCGTAAGCAGTTCTAAAATTTAATTTTAACTTTTTATACGTTGTATTACGTGACTGAAGGAACATCACGGTGCGGCTCTTACTTACTACATGAATTCAAAATGTTTTTGATTACTTCCAAGATTGAAAAAATTTCTGTTTTATTTCGGTATTCTGCAATTACAACGATTAAAATGAAATTTTGTTTCGTATTCTATAATTTTTTTTATAATCAAGCCCGTTGAATGTAACAAGACTTCACATTTTTAGGGTAACTTATTTACAAATCAGCTGTATATCAGTTCCACGTTATTCATCATCATTGATCATAAAGGCTCATTACAAAGTGCAATTCCTAAATATCATACATTCCTAATTTCGAAAGTGAAATTATTTTTTATAATTTTCAGTAAAATTCTGAGGTTAACACATAAGATAGCGTACCCTAATTTTAAGTGAACCCAACACAATTTCATGAGCATGGCCGATCATTCGACAGCTGGATGTGTAGCTTTCCTTGCTATGATTATCATATTGTGTGCCATGCACAACAAAATAGAGATAGATTTTGTTCTATTGCTTATCTTCTTCACCCCCGCGGACTTAATTCATATGCTGTACCTCTTCAATCTAGTAAAGTCGCGTAGTATAGAAGTTAATTCAAAAGTGATTGGACCGCCTTTAACTCGAGTTAAAGTTTCTTTCTACCTAACATTGTGTCTATTACATTTTCAATCCTATGCAGCTCTATTTTTAATCACAATTGAATTATTGATCCCCCAAAGCGGTAAATAATTAAGAAAGAGGCAGGAAGGCACTGAATTTCTGAATTATGATGTACAAAACTACTTTAAAAGAACGAATTGAATAAGAGCCCACCGTTTGTGCGAAATTCTGCAAACGATGTACCTATAATAACGAAGCCTAACTTGACCTGCAATTTCGTGCGCTGCGGAGGAACCCCGGACCCGTTGTTGCCAGAGGGAGAATTACGCTCTGGGTCGCAAGCACCAAAAAATTGTGACGAGATGTGGCCTGCTTTTTTCTTCGTTTTCGCGTGCAAAGTAGATATAATGCTGCCCAATATCATGGCTTGCATTGCTGTGTTTTATTCATCCATGTAGTGATAAAAAATATTTCTCCGTCAATGTGAAACAATTTTCTGCTGTTGTTGTCAAGCATTGTTGCTATACATGTATGAAGTATTGAATGAATTGGTGTTCTATTGTGGAATATTTCTAATCAATAATCTCGTCAAATTTTGCTGGCATGAGTTCGAGTTTGTGAATTCATCATTTAGACATTTTTTTCCAACCAATTATGCTGTCATGGACTCCAAATCTTTGAGCAACTTTCCACATTGCTGACTTCCCAATCGATATTTGACATCTATACGATACGTTTATCTCAACATCCTATACTAAGCCACGTCTTGGCTACAAAATTAGTCTTTTTTATAAATACTCTTTTTTGTAAATACTTGGAGTTAGTTACAACTGGAATCAAAACTGAACCGTAAGCAGATTTGAAACTCTGTTATGTAAATAACAAATCAAATTAGTTTTCTCTTTAGTGAACCAGATAAGTCAATGATTTTCGTTTAGCTGTCTTTATAAAATTTTTAATAAGTAAATATTTAAAACCATATTGAAATTAGGTATAGAAATTGCACGGAAATACACTAGTTTTTAATTTATGCGTAACTATGATATTACACAGAACACAATTCCAAAAAATATTGCAACTTTATTGACGAGTGTATTTTTGAGAGCAGTTCATAAGACTCCATTTCCTAATTTCCGAGACTAAAGCGAGAAGAACTTTATTTGAAGCATCGGAAGAGCGTCCACGTGAATTATATCTATAACCGGCAAGGAATGCTGCTCTCGCGCAGCCGCCAACCAGCATACGATTCGCTGCTGTAGGGTACCTTAACTAACCTGTGTTTGTGCTACCTCGTAATTAAACGAACATAATTTCTCGAACTTATGTGTTTTTATAAGTTCAAATACTAAGCAGTTTGGTGAACAAATAACCCCTTTCTACTAAAGATATGAGAACTATGTTGAAATACAGCAAGAGGTTTCCAAAATACAAGTAAATGAGGAAACTCATTTAACGACAGCTTAGGTTGAAGACAAGACTAATAATAGTAATAAAAAACTTATTTAACGACAGCTTCGGTGATAAACTATTTAGCAGTCGCTTTGGCGTATTTGCCGAAGTCACAACACAACAAAACAAGTTTTTCAGGATTTAAGAAAATTATTGTCACACTGTACGCGTCGTGATCCACGGACTGGTTTTTACACTTATTTCGGGGAAGTCTCATTGACGAAATTGTGCATATAAGTGGAGGATTGTTACACTGACTGTTGACAAGGTTGCAGCCTATAGTTGCACAAGTGGCAGCCAGCATAGGCCAGCTAGTGACAGTAACCAAGACCTCACCGCACCGAAAGTTCACAATTTCGAAACCAACCCTCATAACACCACAGCAAAGAGGACTGGGTAATCGTTATTGCTGTGACCATCAAGACCGTCATTAAAGAATATGGCAACAGCCCCCCTGAATTCGGTTATAATTGTCATATTATCCCAATATCACAACAGTTCAATCCCGTTTGATCTTAGTATGACTATCCATCTCACCACGCATCATCCGAGCTCATCAGGCATCCAAAACCCGCAGGAGTTTGGTTGCCCACCCATTTGTGGCCGGACGCCTTACCCACGCTGAAACCCCCAAGGCATCAACGCAGCGCGCCCGGCCACATTGCACGTTCATCACCTATACTGCCACAAAGAAATTATGGATTTTTTCCACATAAGCCCCACCACTAATGTAACACATAAGTTCACCCGAAATAATGCACCTATCGACATCAAATAACTTACAAAACAAAAGATCAAAACATTCATTTCATCAATGAAAGAATGCTTTAATCTTTCGTTTGAGAATAATTTCAAGTCGATATGTTCATTATTTCGAAAGCTACAAGTGTGTGAACTCATGTGCTGCATTAGTGATGGGGCTTATCTGGAAAAGATCCGAAATTATCCGCTGAATCGGTTAGTATTCTAGTTAAACATCAGGAATAAAATGGCACAATACCACGAACATTTGAATTTCCAACATATTGAAAGTTGAGCGCAGCACCTCCCTTGAACATTCTAAACTTCACATCTTTGAATTACGGTTTTTTCTGGGTGCCAAATTTGTTTCTCTCGTTGATGTCTACTGAAAGCATCATCGCACTCTCTGCTACTTTTTAATAAATTGTTTATTTCTGCTGAGGGTATCATTCCGATTAGCGGAGTACGTTTTGCCTTGATTTACAGTAGGCGTAATATTTATATTAACTGTCGTTTTCAGGCGCGTACCTCGACTGAATGGTAAAATGTATAAGTTTTCAAATAGATTGGTTGCATTTGTATACTCAAGCACTTTATGTATCGGACCATCTTTCAGCAAGTGACCGACGCTACTCCCATCGACACCCTTTTGGAGGATTCTTCCTCTTGCTTGCTGCAGAGCAGGACAAACTTCTATGATAAGCTTTACTGCAAGAACTGCATCTTCACACCATCCGCATACAAGTCGCTGGCCAAGGGCATCTGGGATCCGCAAGTAGCTGCAGGTCAGGGCAGTATGTTTCAATCGTAGTCTAATTATCACAACCTCCTTGACGATTGTACTTGCGTTAGTTAACCTTCTACCCACCGTGGTTGCTCTTCATCTCCTTGGGATCGGGTTGGTCCCGCTGTCACTCATCATTCCATAGTTCAAATATTCTCCTTATCAACGAATACCAACCCTTGTAAGCAACGAGGGCAAATTATATTTGTCTCGTAGCTACTGTGCTGTTTGGTCCACACTTATATTCCCGCCGATGCCCACGAGGGCTGGCACCCAGCTAATGGTGATCTTATTCCTTTCTTGAATCATTTGATGCGAATCCGACATTATCCTATTGAGCAGTTGGCTGTCTTCAGCATTGTTGCTGCATACACATGTATGCGTACATACACATGAAAGCAAGGTAGGTTAATCAGCCGATGCTCACCTTGAAATGTTCAGTAATTTGCCGGCTTCTAATTTTCCAACCTAAAAGTAAAAAGAGCAGCCTTTTCATAGAAGATTGGTCTGTTAGAGCTGTAGTTTCTTCAATTTTAGCTAAGGTTAAAGTAAAATTCAGGAGATCTTGTATCATATCAACTTCTTCTCAAAACGTGGTCATAGATGTTATTAGTGGAAAATCAGTAAAATTAACAGAATCCAACAAAAAGGAGAAATAAATAGCGTCAATACTCGAACTCGCACGTTTATAACCAGGGCTCCCACTCATGGGTTTTTCCACCCAGATCTTGGTTTTTTAGACCCCTCCTGGGCTGCTAGGTTTAATTTTTGAAAAATTCGTTAAGTCTGGGTTTTTTTAAGTCAGTAAATTCATCATTAACTCGAATAAATTGAACAATGCAGTTAAGAATTTCTGATTCTACACCGCATGCAAAAGCATATCATGTACAAAACTAAGCCAATCGGATGAGGTAGAACGTGTTTAATCCGTTTTTCGCCCGTTAAAACGCGTAACGAACGAATAGCAAACGAACTTGTACGCCCGGCCAAGCCGGGATTAACCGGCGCGCCACTTCAGTGAGTTCAGCCTTTGGTAAGTTGTGTTGTTTTGATTTGCTTGGCTCGTGGCAGTGACGTGACTGATTGTGACCAAAGCGGCCCATAGACGATCAATGTTATTGTCAATATAATTGACAATGATGAATATTGACAATTTAATTGATCGTCTGTGGGCTTGATTGACGATCATCAATTAATTGACTTAGTGGGCAAAAATAATTTCATCAATATATTGAGTGAATGACATTGACAATCAAATTGATCGTCTATGGGCCGCTTGAAACTGATAGTGCATTATTTAAAAGTGCATGTAGAAATGTATTATAGATATTTAATTTTCATATTTCAGCCGCAGTGGTATTCAAAATGGCTAGCCCTCCAAAAAAGATGGCTAAAAAGTGGTATAAGCAATTTAAAGAAGAATGGTTGAAGGACGAGAATTTGAAAGGGTGGCTTAAAGAAGATCCAAGTGAAAAAGGGCTGTAGTTACTGCGTATGCTGTGATACAAAATAAGAAACGCAAATAAGTCAATGTTGTTAGCGCATAGTAAGACTGCTTAACACGAGAAGAACATGAAATGTGCAAAGTCAACGACGAAGTTGGATGTATTTTTTAAGAAACCGAAGCTTAGAGAAAACGAGGTGGCAAAGGCAAAACTGATGATCTCTGCTTTCATTGCCGAGCATCATATGCCATTTGCTCACTCATGATCATTTGATAGAAGTGTATAAGAAAGCCTTCCATAACAACACTATTGCTAAAGGGGTTAAAATGGAAGCAACAAAAGCATCTTATCTCATTCGAGAACGAATTTCATACCATGAAAAACTGGAGAGATGTCATCTACGGAGTATGTCACCAGCTAATGAAAAGTGCCTTGCACAACAGAAAAGTCGCCTTAATATTGATATTTGCGCTGCAGAAGCGAATTAAGAGGAGGAACAGGAATAAAATCAGCATTACCATCATTGTTTTCCCTCATGTTAACTTTTACTTTTTCCTATTAAAATAACACTTCTAGGTTTTTTTGAACAAATCTGTTTTTTTTTCATGTCCAATCTAGGTTTATCTGGAAAGTTAGAGTGGGAGCCCTGCCGCCATTCAGTACTATCGCTGCAACGAAGGTGTGTGTGCGCTACTTAGCAGCGCTAGGCGAATGCAGATCTGTGTTCAGGGTACGTGAAAGTTAGAACATTGGCTGTGGTGTTTCTTTTACTCTGGTGTTTAAATAATTCCCCGAATAGAATCATTGTGTCCAAATCACTGTACTGCCGGCACATATCTGCCAGAAGCTGTGCCACGTAGATGCAAACGTATTTGTGTTAATTGTGTTGGATCCAAGTATGAGTACCAAGTATGATTTAACTTGGGTAGATATTGATAGCAACTAAAATTAGTGTTTTAGGGGTGCTTTTATCTTCAGCGTTCGATGTCTCAAAACGCTTTTTGGAAAATTAATTTTGAGTTTATAAGCTCGAATGTTTCTACTGAACGATAAGTCGGTTACCGTAGCTCATTCATATGTAAGACTGAATTTCATACTAATGAATAATTATAATCTGTATTTTGACACTTTCATTTATGAAATCTGAATACTGGGAATACTTCATGACAAATTAAAGCTTCAAATAATGACTTGCAATTATATTACTCTTGTGAGGTAAAAAATCAACTGCTAAACAAGATCTATGTATCTATGAGTGTAAATTGCATGCTTGGCTGAATATTCGGAAAAATAACTTTCTATCGAAGTTAATGTGTCTTAGCCTGTCGTGAAAAACAAAGCAGTACATTTTGTGAATTGCAATTAAAAATAGCAATCTCCGCATAATTTTTAATAAATTAAATTGTTCTACCTGTAACCTTATCAAGTTTCCACTTAAAACGGGTTAAAAACATTTGGCTACTGTTGGAAAACGGTTTTATTGTCAACTGTTATTTTTTGTGCAAGACTCATTTCTTTTGTAGAAAAAGTCAGCAGTCTTACGCTTCGATAGTGGCATTAAACGTGATTGATAGGAATTGCTCCCACAAATTCACCGTATGCCTAGCAAATACTCCTAGAAAATGTTTATCTAATATATTTGATTGTATGATGTCGTACATGATGGGTCAGTATAGGAAGTTTTGCATAAATTAATCATGGTCTTTATTGCCTATCAATCACCTGATGTCTACGTTTGATCGAAGGGAACAGAAAAGTAAAGATTATTTACTGCTTATCTGAAACATGTGAGGTGCTAGCAGAGGCGTAGACTTATTTTATGAGACACAGAGTGAGAAAAAACTTCGGACACGAAGTTTGAGTTATCTATTGAGCTGAATATCATTCATTATATACCTCATGGTGGATCTATTTATGTTATGTTGAATTCTGTACCAATGAATTTCATTTCTCGTATTGACTTCAGCGCCACCACGTGCACGCATTGTAATTCAGTTTAATTGTTTTCTCTGGAAATATATCATAAATGGTTTTCAGTGACCAGAAGAATTGGAGAATAATTAGTTTTGATGGTCTTATGTATTTTATGTTGCTAAGGTAGTGACTGTATCAGAAAGAAATGCAGCCTCTGCTATCGCTTGCGGTAGGCTGCTTTATTAGTTGTTTCTTATCCTATCACTTGATTGAGCTTATGAGCATTGCAAGGTACAACAATCCTGTGTCAGTATCTTTGAGCCTTTTTCAGGTCAATTTCATCCGTTGATATTCAACTCACCTGAAAAAAAAATTAGCGTCAGTAAATCAAAACATTGGAAAAATGATCTAGCTTGCATCTTCTTTGAATCACGAACGAAATATTTTGGTGTACATGAGCATTGAAAAGCTAAGTAACGAGTCATTGTAAAATATTTCAGACCCCCCTGAAGTGGGTTGGAAAGTTTCAAAAAAACTTGAGCTTTTTAAATTGAGTATGTGTTCCATGATAGCAAAATATTCAGTAGAGGAGAGGATTAATTACCTATCTTGAAAGACTCAGAGTATATAAAAAGTACTTGTACATATTTAGATGGCTATGGAAACGTGTTGCCGAAATTGGGAAGAAATAGGAATTTTTTAAATAAAAACTTGAAAGCTTCTGACGAGCGTTTAGAGCTCTTCACGTTCAAGAAATGTTTAAAAAAGGTTTCAGGAAGATCTGAATTTCATGATTACGATAAAAGGTTTGAAAACATATTTTAAAGTGTTCGAATGTGCCTCAGATGAGACAACCATTGTCGGAAATATTTTAAAATTTGATGGTGTTCAAATGATATTTGATGGTGTTCTGATAAATGGTTCCATGGCAGCGTGAACATTCCTCACCTATTTGTGAATTTTCCTCGCAGGCTGGAATTATTCCCAACTTCCTCGCTCCAGAGCTTACGTGTCATTCCTTCGTCTGAGTGTTTGTAAAAGGACTTCACATATTCCTGCCGATGTAAGGGACTTATTTTACTTGATATGTTTGTCTGTACTGTTAATAACTCTGTGCAAAAGATGATGAATTTAGATCACTTTTTATTCCTGCAATAATGTTTCATTTTTATCTTTTGTGAAAGACGACTTTATTTAGCTGAATTAAGCTCAAACTGCCACTTGCATAAGTGCGCGTTAGTACTTAGTATTGAACGTTTGTACGCGCACCGTGACTGCATGGTTACAATTCCCAGTATTTCTCTGACTCTGAAGTATTTGGTGTTCATCGTCTATCCCATTGTTATCTAAACATGACAAGCGACTGTACTTTCAAATCAACAATGTTTCGTTTTATAAGATAGAAATGCTGTATGTCAAAACTTTGATATTGTACAAATGTTCTAAATAGAATTCTAAATGCCATCTCTATATCAGGGGTTTTATTGGGTCTACAAATTTTCATTGTATGCCCGTGAAACTCTTCTCTTATGGTTCTACCACCTGCTTGTGTACTCGTAGCTTCAATTTTAACTACAAGTTTCTTTTAATTAATTAATCACCTGCTTGTATTAAACTTTCTTAAAACGTTCTCACGACGACCAACTCCGGTCTTGTGTGCTGCATCTGACCATGAGAAGTTGTGGTTCAGTTTCGTGCCTTAAATAGAAAAGAAAACATTTTGTCTTCAATGAACTTGATATGTAAGGACTATGCAATTATTTTTCAAATGGCATTGCATAAAGATCCATAATAAACATTCATGTGTACGATAATAGTCATGTCAAAATCTGAACAAAGTGTTAAAATAGAAACATTGAAATGCATTGTCTACGTGAATGCAATTGATTTATTATCAGATCTCTAATAATTCAATAGATGATTTTGATCGTAAAAATTCGCAAGAATTATATTCTTAGGAAATGCAAGGAGAAGATAATGCCTTGAGAAACAGTGATGATGAAAAGATTATTTGAGGTTAACAGATACATAAACGTTCACACTGTAGCAATTGGTTGCGTAAGAACTACATTTTGTCGTGTTATGAGGTTTCCTACTGATTTTTCATTCACAAAATGTTATGTTTATGAGCTTATGAACTGCGGTACTTCAAAAAGATATCTAAAATCAGCGACATGGGAGTCGATGAAAAGTTGCTGCATTTGGAGTTCAAATGAAAGGGAACGACACATACTTTGCTACCACGCACTAACTATTGCTCACATCTATCTGAATGGCACCAGCTAGAAAACATTCAAAGGTGTCACTAACGTATCCGAACTGACGTTAGATTTTTGATTATTAAATGTAAAATAATGTTGAGAAGAAATTGGAAGCAAATATTTTTTTATGTACGTCAGCAAGCACTAAGGAAATAGCGTGAGTCTATGGCAAAGAAAACATGTTTCAGCTCGCAAAATCTTTTGAACTTTCTTCTTAAAAAATTCTAGGAGAAAATGTTTCGAAAATAAGAAATTTAGAAAGGTCGCTATGCTAATCAAGACCGTGGTGTGACAAAAAATCAGAAAAATAAAATAAAATTCAAAACCCGAACCTTCGGTAGAATATTGTGCAGTGTGAGGTGAACTTCTGCAACGGAGGTTTCTTTGTAATGTATAAATATTTTCTCCAATTCATGAAGATCCTTGATCAAAAATGTTTAAAATCTAGAGGTATTTGGAAAAAATGGTAGTTTTGAACAGTAATTAAAATTTTCTGAAATATTTTTAAAAAAATTTGAATACATTCTCAAGTACCTTGCATGTTTCTTGTGTGTGCATGAACCCTCGTATTTTAGAATTCTAATGTTTTGTTTCGTATCTTCAGTAAACCATCATAAACCTTAATTTACCAAAGCTTATTGCATGTTAGGCTACATAAGTTGATTTAATAATGTACGTCATGTGAACAAATAGTCACTTTTTCCTTCATTGAAATTCTTTCTCCCCCAGTCAAGCCAAACAATCTGAAATCATGTGAATCAACATTTTATTCTCTACTGTTTTCAAGTTTTGTAGCTTAACACTGAATAAAAGAGAATCAATCCAAATAACCAAACAAAACATTTTACTGTTTCTTTTCTTTATAATTTTTACATAATATATGCTTAAAGAATCAAGCATGTGCCACATCTGAAGCAAAAAAACTGGATTTAATTCACGCTAAGGAGAAAACAGGATTTGAAGCAATGTTATTGCGTTTCAGTCCTCAAGTCTCGTACATTGTATTTCCTTCTTGTAAGGTGCAAAAATTGCAAACGATATTACAATTAGATGATTATTTGGCGAATTTGTCTATAATAGCTTAAGCAATTCTTTCTGGTGCAAGTGCTTTTTACTTCTCACATGTATATTTTTCAGATGTCCTCAACACAAGTCATGATGAACACTGATCCCCAAGTGCAAGATGAACAAGAAGGCTGCAGCTATTTATGCCATTTGCCGGAAGAGCTTCTTCTCAAAATATTTTCCTCGCTGTCAAAGACTGATCTTCTCAGCGTTCAACATGCATGCGAGAGGTTCAAAAGAATAGGACACGATGCAACGCTCTGGCAAACTGTGGAGTTCAGTCCACGTGAGGAACACAAGTTAGATGCGTGCGCGGCAGCAGTACGGGCAGGGTTGGCACATAAAAAAACCACCCAAAAAAAACACTCAAAAAAGCCCAAAAAAACCCACTTAAAAAAAAACCAAATAGTGGATTTTTTGGGTTTTCTTGGGTTTTATTAGTGCTATTTGAATTTCACTTGTTTTCAAGCTTATAGAATCAAAATGAGCTAAATATTTATATTATCAAAAATTTGTCCAAAACATTTGCATGACAACACTATGAAAATAAATATTAAAAAAACACTATGAAAATAAAATAAAAAAAACTCTAATCACAAAAAAAACTCGAGGGGCTAGTATATTTCGATGAATTCCATTTCCAAAGTAGAAAACAAAAATTAAGAAACAAATGCAGTTTGACTATTTGAGAGTAAAGAGACATCTGAATTCTTCCTCTGTCTTCTAGACTATGTAGACCGCTACATTACAGTACTACTGTATTTCTCTTTCTACATCCACTGCCATTTTATCGTTGTCATCCACATCATGATCATTTACGAGGTGGCGATATAATGAGACCAATTTCTGTGCGCATTCCGATCCTAATCTATTTCTCAATTTATTCTGCACTGTTCCAAATGTTTAGAAAATGCTCTCAACGGATCCTGAACTTGCAAAGCAAGAATGAAGATTGCTTATAAACTTGCAGAAACCCTCTGCCAGTGTTTTTTTAAGAATCTGCATTTTCTGCTGTTTCATGTCTTGAATATCCCACCATCAATGAGTAGTCATCGTCTTAGTGATATTCTTGTTGAACATATGTTTTGGGAAGATGTTGGAGTCCTTCAATTTATACAAATAAATCGCACCGATCAACTCCGGATTGCAGTCAGCCAACCACTCTTCAATATCTGTCTCCTGTGAGAGCTTTGCCTGAAATAAGTCTAACAATTATAGTCAGATGGGGTAAGACACGACCGCAGCCATCATGGGGTAAGAAAGTAAATAAACGACTGGCCTATGGTGAACATTCAAGCTGCACTGGAACAAATTTGACGATGGAATCTGTTAGAGCATTTATTTCTAATCATTTTAGTGTTTGTTGCTATCCTGAACTGCAAAAAGGGATTTTTTTGACAAATTTTTAAAAAAAATTTTTGGCATGTCACTTCATGTTGTAACATGTAACAGTGTGGTTGACTGACTTGGCTTGCGTCGCTAAGCCCTCCAGCTCACACAATACACATGTTAAGTTGTTAACAGCATTACTGTTAAGTGATGTGCAGCTGTCTTGCTTCAAGTTGCTTGTTATGATCTGCATGGTGCTTCCCTCTCACATGACTTGCGTCTGTCAGCTGCTAAAACAACTTACTATGCATTGACAAGCATAGCAATTCTCTTTGCACATCTTATATCTTTACAGACTGCACAGCTATGCCCCTATGCATATGGTTATTGGTAAGTGGTAATTGTGATGGACAAACTTAATTCATATATGGTTCAAATAATGTAATAATTCATATAATAATGTAATATAATGTTGGAAATAAAGTAATCAAATAACAATATTTCCTCAATAAGTGTATATAAATCTGGAAAAGAGGCAACTGGAGCTATGTGAATAACTCTTTTAGACAAATACAGGTATTACAAAAAAACAATAAAGCCCAAAAAAACAATGAAACCCCCCCAAAAAAAATTTAACCCAAAAAAACCCACGTGGGTTGGGTTTTTTAAAAACCCAGGGTTTTTTCCATCCCTGAGTACGGGTGAACAGTAACTTCATCGAGAGACTTACTTTCACTAGACCCTCTCGCAAATTTTTGGCTGATGTCGTGTCACTGTGTCATAACCTCACCCACCTCACGCTAGTAGCGCCTAAATTATTTGACAAAAAATCTGTGCTTACGCTTGCAAGGGAGTGCCCCAAAATATGTTACCTCGAAATAAAATCATGCAAGAAAATTTGTTAATTATGAAAATTATTACTCTGATGCAAAATTCTGTGGCCTAGCTAAACATTATTCATCTGGATTTGAGAAATTTAGGAACCTGAAAAAACTCTGCCTAAAAAATATACCGACATGCGACCAAAGGGCAGTGGGTAATTATGGTCATTTGTTTCCGCATGTTGAGTCTATTGACATCCACGTTCCAGAGATTGATCTTGATATGATTTTATATTTTTGTGAGCACACTGCACAGCGGCTTTCCGTAACAACAAATGTGGCAGAGGCTTATTACATCAAACAACAATTTGCTCTATTTAGCGATGTAGACTTTAATTTGCTGGATATAAAAATATATCGTTATCGTTCGTCTTTTAAGGCGAATCCATATCACAGCTAATATCACTTATCCAGTTCCCAAGTGTCTAGATTGAGATCTAACAGGATAAATTTGCGCACATAAATTCTGTCTTTGGGAAACTCATTTATGACATTTAATCCCAGAACTAAATCAAAGTCCCAGAAGCAAAATAAATCAAACTTTTTGATAAAATCGCCTCAGCAGTAACAGTTTAATTTTGGATATCGTCCCTCTCCTTCACCTCATTCATTCCAATTAGTCATCACCTATCACTCACCCCGCATCTCAATCACTTCACTTCCAGTCACTTAGGGCTTTATGTCACGCGGCAGATCATGCACATGAGTACATCAGGCATCGCTGGCGATGAACAACGCAGCAGTTCACCAACATGAGCAGGGCCACCAAAGTTTACTCTGATGAAACGAGTCGTGAAATCTTTGATCTAAGAGGTTTGAAATTAGCCACTTTATAGATCTTAATTAACAGTTTATAAGCTACAATGAATCAGGTTCTCAGTTATACGATTAGTTCAGTGAGCAAAACGATTCGAATTCAAAAGAATCACACGGACAACTTTATGTTTCATTGCACTGTATATACAGGGTGTTTCAGGGCAAAAAGCACAAAGTTGAACGCCATGTAAAAAACGACCAAATAAACACTTTTTCGCTTGTGAAACTTTCCCAAAAAATGCGTTTTAAAAGGTAATAGATCTTTATTGTTTTCAAGGAAGAAATTTAATTACACAAGTACAAAATTTACGTTAAAAACATTTTCATTCTATAAAAGCATACGATAATAAAACGAAGCTTCAGTAATATTTGGTAAAAAGTTTCAACAAGATGGTTCATGCTACACCAATTGAATCTGAGGAAGATCTCGTGGCCAGAATTGCAGTGGCCACGAGGGAGATTTCTAATAAACAACCTGTTTCCTAATATCCGGCAGTCGTTAAGGCTAAGATTTGAAGAGTGCATTGATGTGTGTAGGTAGAGCATATTTTTAATATCTTTCGTAAAGTAAATTCAAAACAAATATTGTGAGTAATTGTTTCAATAAATTTTATCTTGTAAATCAATAAACAGCTGATATCTTAAAAACCCGTATTTTTCAAGGAAAATTTCTTAGAAGAAAAAGTGTTTATTTGGCCATTTACTATTTGGTGTGTAATTTTGTACTCATGTTCTGAAACACCTTGTGGAACTGTTTGTTCCCAGCAGGAGCATAGCGGAGAGTGACAACTTCTGATGAAGCATTTTTCCCCCAGAAAGAAATACTTCATGCTGAGACATTATAGAACTTGAGTCTTCAGGAAAAGAACTATAATTTTTTCATTACCATTGTGCGTTATGTTTTGCTGTTTTATGAACTGTATCAGGCTGTAAC
This sequence comes from Morinoia aosen, assembly GCA_030386875.1. NCBI lineage: Eukaryota > Metazoa > Arthropoda > Malacostraca > Amphipoda > Talitridae > Morinoia > Morinoia aosen. The sequence goes on from CM059580.1 coordinate 40,973,473, forward strand.
CTAAAATTCCGAATTAGATTGTTGAATGCTTTCTTTTTCATGGATCCCAATGTGATTGACAGTAAGTTGAACTCTCTGCAGCCACTACAAATGTTTGAACTCTTTATTTCTTCCAGCTGTTGCAGACTTAGGAACCAATCCTAGCAATGTAGAAGAAAGATAGGGAGAATATGTGTGTGTCAACATGTGTTAGCATTCGTTAGAAAGTAATAAATTACAATAAAAATCTCGAAGTTTTTTACTTTCGCATATCCCATAAGCAAGCTGAATTGCCTGATAGTGCAGTACTCACGAATAGATGATGAACAAGAGTACTTCTTCGTGTCACAAAATAATGACTCATGATCAACGAAAAATTCATTTTATGAAATAGTTTCCTCCACCAAGTTTTCGTTTCCTACATCAAAACTGCGTCTTTATATTACATGTAAGTGACGCTTGAAAATCGCTGGTTTCAATCAATCGTTGATTTTCTTAATACTTGTATACCTCGTTGAGTAATTTACTGCTTATGTCCGTATACCCGCTCCCCATTTCTAGCAATGATTCTCCTAATCAATGGGAGAGAATTTACAGTGAGCACCAATTTTTTCTGATTACTGAGTGTAAGGCGTACAGTTGACTACTAAAATTATGTACATGCACTTTGATGAAGAAGCATGCAGTTATATTTTCTGTGGGTCGATCTTTCCTTACAGAATATGAGTATGAATGGAATTCATGTTCATGAACTGCAACAATATGCCGCCTGGGTGAACGTTTAAATATTCCGTGATGTTGATATTCTGACTTTCAGTCTCACATCCATTCAGGTTTCAATGTTGGTATTAAATTGAAAATGATAAAAAAAATCACTTTAATTCATTTTACATTTGAAATGATACACACGCCTTTGTGACCACCGAAAGACTTAGCCGAGAGATACTCAGGATTAAGCCAAGACCAACTCGATTCTGTTTCCTACCTCCACTGGATGTGTGGAGAATCCACGTAAACGAGATTTAAAACGAATAAGCCGTCGATGATCCAAAGTGTTTATTACCGTGTAGATCATACTGCTACGAGCGAAACTTTACATCAGTCAAGGCCATAATGGAGATAAGGAATCTTTCGAATATATGTTTTTTTCAGTTAAAACCTAGTTAACCTAACGAATATCGACCTTGCTTGGCAACAGTAGCATCACTGCTGATGCAAAGTGAGCGAGTGACAAAAATGAAACGTGCGGCTCTCACGTAGATCATTACTATGCCTTATGTCAGAGACATCGAGCTTGCTCCGCTGCTGGCGTCCTGCTGAGCACGGTCGAGACCCTTCGCCTAGGAGGGCCACAAAAACCTCAAACGAACTCTTGCAACTGGTAGGTTCCAGCAAATCGAGAACAACCGAAAGTAGAAGTCCCAATGGTTTATGTGCTCGTCGTAGTCGAGTGGGTAAAGAACTCGCCCTTCCAAGAATGTCTCGTGAGTTCGAATCCCGGCGATTTGCGGCGATTTTTTCCGTTGGGTATAAGGAAAAACCCAAGCACAATACCCCACTCTACCCAGGTGTTGAAAATGGGTACCGGCTTTAGGGGGGAAACCGTCATGCCGTTCTGGTGTTAGTTAAAGGCATATAGAAAAGAAAGAAAAAGAAATAAAAACCGTTTATTTCCAACGACTTTGCCACATGAGATACATGCCAACATATTGGCTTTTAAAAAATTTTTAATATAAGACGTTTTAGGACAAACGTTCCCCACGAGGAGTACTAAAAGACAACCTATCCGAGGTGTACAAACAGATAAACCATACGAGGCGTACTTATATACAAATCATACGCGGCGTGCTAATAGTTTAACTCTGTCAAGGGAAGGAAGGCCGAATAAAAAATGAAAAATATAATCTCTTGGATATTTTATTATCGAAGAGACGGCTAACAACTTATGAATAATTCAAATACGACTAAATAATTTTTCGGAACTCTTAAGTTATTAGTTGAATCGAAGTAAGAAAAAGACAAAAAACGCTATTTCGGAGCAGATTGAAATACCATCGTAAACGACAATCAAGTATTGAGGAAAGGTCAGTCACAATGTAATTGATAAAGAACATCGCGCAACACAGCACGCACATCTAGAAATGCGTAAACAAACTTACACGCAAAAATGAAAATCTTGGCTATTTCAGCATACGGGTATAGAGATAATATTTTCACGAGCGCACCAAAACCATCATGCAAGATGATATTCATCACGCTTGATTGGAATAACGCCTCCTTTACGAGGTATAAACCCGTCGTGTTCAACAGTGCTTTGAAGCAACTGTCTAATCTCCCGCAGATACTACCAAATGAACGAAAAGTTCGTTTCTCAGAGCGAGAGAAATACCGGGCGAAAGTTATGGCTTCCATACATGTGACATGATGAGGCCATACCATTCAAAACAGCAACCATAATGCTTACCTGAGTTAATTATTCATCAGAGTGAAGATCACTTGAAGAGTTGACTGGACGAGGTAAGAAGTTTATTAAGAGAAGGGATATGCTCACGCAGAGCAGAAATAGCTTAGTAATTGGGATCAGCTGGGGGTGCTTTAATAAAATTTCTTCCAGACGAATGACAGTTGGTTAATCGTCTATAAGTCTGACCCCGGTCAATGAAAATAATATTGAATAGCAATTAAGTTCTGTAAGCTCGCCCTAGACAAGCTGAGCAGTAATCAGCTATCCGCTATAATGAGATTCACAAGTGTACCCCCATTCGCACAGTGTTAATAATTTACTAATGTGGTAAGGTAACTAGGTAAAAGAGAAATTACGTAAATAGTTAAGCCTCTCAGTTGCTAAATAGTTAATAGTTGCTGTCCAAGCCTCCAGGACAGCAACTCCGACGACCAGGCGTACACACACGGCACGCACCGCAGGTCACGATCACTTTCGAACTGAATAACTCTGAACTCAATGTTGCAGGTTTCACTATAGTACAGAGCTCACCATCACAATAGTAATCATCAAAAATGATACCCTAAACTACAGCAAAGCAGCCCCGTGCAGCTCACCTGCCCTAAGCCGTCTTGAAATGTACTTGAACACAAATGTACCTGGTAGCAAAAGGGGAATATTATGATTCTACATAGAGAGTCTCCTTCATTTTGTGGTGGTCGAGCGTGGATTCTATATTCTCTTTTTGAGGATGCAAATTTTGATACAGTGTATACATTCAAAACCAAAATCAAGCATCTCGCGAACATTACCAGCGAACAGTTGTTGAGTTAGGTGAATTCCTTAATTTTCTTCACAAACAAAATTTGATTTCCTGTTCATTCGTTCAAAACTATAATTATCAGTTACAACTCGTGTAGTAATTCATTCCGTTGCTACTTCTTTTTCTCTCCCAATGAAGTAAAGATGACATTCAAATGCGGCTTAGTTGGTAGTTTTTCATTTCCGACCTCCGTAAGGGTCCAATATTTAGTCAAGAGGAACCGCTGCTCATAAGGTTAGAAAATGTTGGTCCAGATTTGATTTAGTAGCGTAGTTGAGTGTATAGTGTATCAAAGCTTGCAATTATGCAGGGTTGGGTGAGTTAATGGGAAAAATATACGCGTATTTGAACAATTAATACAATTTATTTACCACAGGTACCACATTCCTGGCTAATGTGCTTTTGTTTAATTATATTGAGGGCTTCTGATTGCGGAGAGAGGATTTGAAAGCTCATATTTTTACACAAGTTGTTGTATTTGAAGCATCACTAGCAGCCATGCAGTCCAACCTGCACTGGGACTTGATAAGTTTTGCACTTGAACAGTGCCCTTCTCTTCACCGGGGCCTGTGAAAAAGAAAAAACATTTTACTTCCAATAAAGTGCAAACATGAAATGTCGATACATTGGTTTTTAAAACGCCTTAACATTTATCATCCTAAATTGATAAATTGATAATAACACATTGGTATCGAAGTACCCGTGTAAAAGTTGAAAAGAAAATCATTGACAGAAAAGCACTACAAAATAAGTTCACTCCTTGCCTGATCTGATTTTGATAGTGCATTCAAATATAAGTAACTAAGAGAACATAATCCTCACGACGTTCATTTGAAGAACACTATCATTAGTGCGCACATGTATTGCGATAAAAGCAGAAAACGCATTCAAATACTTTATCACAGAGACCCTTAATTGCTATTGATACATGGTTATCGTAGTATCCACAGTAAGTGTTGAAACAAATGATTTAGATCCTTAATTGCTATTCATACGTGGTTATCGTAATACCCATGTTAAGTGTTGAAACAAATGATTTAGATCCTTAATTTCTATTCATACATGGTTTTCGTAATACCCATGATAATTTTCGAAACAGGATTTGGAGAAAAGCATGAAAAAAAGTGAATTTCGAACCATCAAAGCAAACGGTGTTAAACATGTGAAACATATGCAGAGTTTCTGCTCTGGTATTGTTTTTTCGCTATTGTACATCCTAAATATCCCATTTGCGGGGTATCTGCCTGCAAGAAGAGAATATGCGATGATTTGTTCATGTCAATTTCCGCTGGGCGCTTTTCAAATTGAATGAATAGTTATATGAATTAGTTTCTTGTTAACCGAACAGTGAATTTTTGCTTCATGCAGTGTTTAAAGTAAGTTGGATTTAAGTTTGTCTGATCTATGTTTGTAATTTCCTGGCAGTGTTGAAATTGTTGTAATAATGTTCGTAAACTAATGCTACAACTTCTGTTGACATGTTATTTAATGATTGATACAGTGTACAAATGGGAGCCATGAAAAATATATCTTTTCAATAACAATCAGCAGATATGAATGTGATATAATTCCTTCGGTCCCACAGAACTGATGTTGTCTAACAAAATATGTATACGCATTCTGTTCATAGAAGTAAAGTATGTGATCTGCTTCTTTTGGATCGAATTGATATTTTTAAGGATCTGGTATTCTTCTTGGATGCCATTGCGATAAAATTATGAACAGGTTCCCCGTATATTTCGAAATGCAAATGCATTTACTGCTAACACTTATCACCAACATCTGCTTTAATGAACGTTTGTCTTGAAGGTAGACAGGCTTCTTCGACTGTCGGGTAGCCTCACTGGATCAAACTGTTTGAAATAATCTAGTGCACAGCGGTGCTGGAGGGGTGACACGCTCCTACCCCTCTTCGTTAAAAGACACAGGCATGTTCTCCAGGACAGATCGTGCCTGGGACCCCAAGGACCTCAGGGTTGAATAAGGCACAGACACCTAACATCGAAGCCCGAATACCCCAAAAACCGACATAACAAAATTAGCTATTTCTCCCAAACCAATAGGAATACTAAAAAAATACCGACTCCTAAATCAGGTGCTATCCACTGATAGATGCTATTCATATATATCAGGTGCTATCCTCTTCAAAATAATAGATTTTTTATAAGCAAACGTTCTAAATTCTTCCCTAAACTGGCTTTGAAGCGTGTTACCTTTTTCCTTCAGACCATTCTCATCTAAACTAATATTGTACTGCCTCATTGCTTTAATAACTTTTTTGCGTGATTTGCTTCTGATATCTCTGCTCTTGTATTCGTTTCTTTGCACTTTCTACAATGGAGGCTGCTTCAGAAAATAGCTATTTAAAGAAACTGTCTCTTCTCCAGACCAGGCAGGGCCATTTGCTACGGGGGAGCGACAACAGCTATCCGTACTGGACGCCGGGCGGGCAGAAACTTACGCGCAAATAGAAGCAAACCAACAGTCAAACCACTTCAGCCACAATGTGTGCTGCCGATAAGAGATCTCGCATGCCCAAATATGGTGCTAAAGAGCTGTGAGTGCCAGAGTGACTGAAGGAAAATCTGATCGTGTGTAAGCCCTTTTTAGACGAGGCAGAAGACGCGCACTAGCGTGACTTTGTCTTGCGCAAATGACTCCCTCCTTCCTCCCTATTACGACACAGTTTTGAGCGTTCTTCTGCGGGAATATCGTTCACTCACGGCCTTGCTCAAAATGCTTTCGTACTCAAACGAAACATTCAAGCACTCAGTGATCGAATTATGATCGCAAAATTGAGTGTTTTTAATACAGCTGCTCTGAGTCATCAGCTAATTTGATTGTTATGAAAACATCTAATCGTTTCCCACAGTTTTGAAGGTACAGGAAGGGCAAACATACCAATAGATTGGACTCAAATAGTGCTAAAAAAGCAGTGGAGTTTATTTAAAGAAATACTCAGTTCGAAAATTATGGGGAAAAGAGGAGAAAATTATCAGAAAAATGGCTGTTCTAGAAACTTGCAATTTTTGCCTTTGAAGTGCATCTACTCCCACAATTTTAAAATTACAGGAATAACAATTATATTTTTCGAAATGTCTGATAAAGATGTAAAGAAATACTTGAAGCGATTTTCAAAATTTTATTTAGGTTGAAAATTTTACGGTACGAAAAAAAAGTCCCATTGTTGAGGAAAAATTCCTAAAATTTACCAAGGCAAATTATCGAACTTCTCTAGATAATAACGTAAGCTATCTATGTACACACACAAACAAAACAGCAATACTCCACAAAACCGGCGTATTGCCGGTTTTGTGGCTTCAAAATTGTAGGAGGAGATCCAATTTTAGATAAACACATTTTAAACATATTTTGTTGGTTTATCCGAAAAAAAATCCGTTTCCGAGTGGAAAAACAAAGAGCACGTTATTAATAGAAAAATTTTTGCATCATTTCACAGCTGTTGGTAAAATTTCAGAAAAATCCGTCTAGAAATAAAGGACTTTTTTGAATATACTATCCCCTCAATAAAACTGTTCCTGAGCGCCTCAAGAGTTCCAGGATTCCAAAGTATTTTAACATGAATGAAAACGAATTTCAACTAGGTCTTGAGTTCTAGGACCAATTTTCTTGCACGTTCTCTTATGTTCTTTACTGTTTAAGCATAAAGTTTATTTCATGCCAAAACTTGATAGATTAACATTTACAATGCGTTCTAGAAATTTTTGCGCAATACTTGTCAAAACTTTCAATTGCCTCAAAAATAACTATGCCGGTATAACTAGGGCTCGTGTTATGCCCTGGCATGAATTTTGTAATTAATAAAACCTTTTCTAATAGCATTTAATATAGAACTTACGACGCAAGTTACCCCGAAATGTAATATGCGAGCGCACTTGACTGGAACGCCCCCATTCGCTAGTTGACCGTAGTCGAGGCTGCCACGTAGTTTTTTTGTGTTAAACGTTCGTGTTTATTTAGTGTATAATTTGACTGTTCTCCGTTGTTTCTACGGACTTGTTAAAGTGCAACTTTAATTGCATTTCTTAAATGTTTAAGTATTGAAACCTTGTAGATAGGTGATGTTGTACTGTTTCAATTGATTATTTTTCGATAATTTCTTAGAGAATTGTTAAAACCACCTTAATTGTCGCTGAATGCTTTCAATAAACTTTTAATGGTAATTTCTCTAGTAATAGTTATCTCACAAGAGTCTGAATCCATAAAATATTTCATAAATATATTTGTGTTTACAGAACTGTAACTTTCGTAAGTTAGTGCAACGATGAGAAATTGTATATTTACGAAATTTGGCAGAATATTACTTCGGTAAGTTTCTACTTAATGCAAACCTCGCCACGCTACACAGCGCGTATTATTTATTTCGAAATGTAATTTAATTTGAAAGATGGAAGCTGCATTATCCAAGTGAAATATTAAATATTTGCTATTAAATGTTACAGTGTAATTTTGCATTAGTTTAATTGCGTATCGCGTGCTGTATTTTGTACTAGGCCGTTATGTTTAGTGTTTACCAGTTAGGTTGAGTACTTGCCAGTTTCCTGATTATTAAAATCGTGACATGAATTGAGCCCTGAAATATCTTCGTAGTTAAAATGTTAGCCAATGTAATAAAGCAAAATCGGATTTAGTTACTAAGTATAAACCTCTTCTTTGTCGACTTTCAGATTTTACGAAGTAAAATGAGACTGAAATCCTTTCATTCTTCTACCGTTAACTGGCTGAAAACTTCTGCTAACATTACTGCAGCGGAACGCTCAGTACAGCTCGATATGTTAATAAATGCCATTCGGTAAGCGTATTCATTCCGACTGGGACACGCTGCTCATTCTACTCCATAATACAAATATTTAGCTCTGGATATCTCTGGATGTTGCTTTAGCTCAACGGGAAAATAGTTCCACTTAGGTAAAAGTTATTCCGAGATCGATTATTCCAAAATGGTGGAATTCATTCATCCGAGCGGGGCATTCAGGTTATAGCAAAAAACAGCGTGCATGAGGGTGAGAGGTTAGGTTAAGGTTAACATCGGCATCTTTGGGATGCTTTATTTCCAATCAAGCCTGATACATATGATCTTAGCATTGGTTTTTCAAATGTCTTATAACTAACACTATATATAGGACACCATGACGGTTCCCCCGTGAAGCCGGTACCCAATTCCGACACCTGGGTCGAGTGGGGTATTGTGCTTGAGCTTTCCCTTATACCCAACGGGGAAAATCTCCGCGCCAGCGCCGGGAATCGAACCCGCGACTCCAGTATACGAGCCCGATCCCTTAACCACTGTACCACGGTGAGAAGTTAAAGAGGAAACCAATTAGATCAATGGCCACTCGCTGTCACTTTCTTTTAGTTTCTCATACTCGCTGTCACGTTTATGACTGCAAATACCGGTGTAAAATATTGAGATCAACAGCAATATATCTATGATTAAATACCAGGTTCTAAAAAGAAATTTCCCGAAAATCGTCAAAACGAGTGAAAATTTTGAATTGGAATTCACAATTGCATTTAGTAAGAAGACCATTGCACAAAAAACTTAACGAAACTAGAGTCACTCCCATTTAGTTTTTTCAACGTTTTTAACGTACGACTCCCGGGAGAGAGAGTCAGGACTTATTTTCGTCGGTGTAAAGTAGATTCATTCATTCAATAGTCTTACAAGGTGGTGCAATACCTTTGCTGAGAGAAAATGACAGAACAGATTCTGTTAATTAATATCAAACATAATTAAAATTGAACTACATACTACATACAACTACATATATATATATATATATATATATATATATATATATATGTATATATATATATATATCACTCTCAATATTGAAAACATTACCTTAAGTGAACAGTTCTCGTCAATTTTAAATTAAAAGCTTATTGGGGAAAAATTTTGGCTAGGTATACTTGAGTACCAATGAACCTGCAACACTGCCATAAATAATTCGATTCCTTATGACTGAAATCTAATTTTGATATTAAAGACCCTATATTTGTAAACAAAATGGATTGTGAGACATCTCACATGCGAGTTGTGATTTTTTATCATATATATTTATATGTTTCATATTTGCTCCGTTTGTTAATATTTAAAAGTTTGCTGAGATCGAACAATGTTGCTAATATATACCGAGCTGAGACGGTGAAAAAGTCTATTTCATTCGGAGAACATATACTGCAGTGAAAAATTATAATATTTTTTGTACGCATAATGCCTCTAAAAAATGTTTTGCTATTGTGTTCGATGAGCGACCAAATCTTTCCCGTTCGGAAGCGCAGATATTCTTGGGAATTTGTAACTGTCATTTTATGTATGATCTCACGTTCATTATAGTAGAAAATAGGACTAAAACCTAAAATGGGATCGAGTCACTACATTGATCTCCGTGCTCTCAAAACTAATGTTCTCAAGTGTGATAGAACTTTCCTTATCAAATTAATAAAGTACATTGAAAACCGATAACATGAGCAAATTGTTTGATGCTTTTCCATCAACTCACTACAATACATTTTTTAACCATGTTTTGAGAGCAGATGTGCACATGTTGAAACCATTGCAAAAGAGTAGGAGATTTTTGGCTCACTTGCAGGTATTCGCGCTTGAAAACAACTTCAAAATATAACCAGTATTCTGAAGGGTCATAAAGTTATTACTTAAAACTCATATCGAGTGAATGATGGATTCAAATGAGCATAGAAATTGAACCTCTGCTCTTTCAAAAGGATGCTTCATTCCAATCAATCAAGCCTGTTTCATATCACCTTGTACATTGGTTTTTCGGTTTTTCCATTACCTTATAATTAACTCTAAGACGCCAGGACGGTTGCCCGAGTCAAGCCGGTACCCATTTTAGTTACCTGGGTAGAGTAGGGGTATGAGCTTGAGTTTTCCCTTTACCCAGCGGGGAAAATCGTCGGGTAGGGCCGAGATTCGAGCCCTCGACTCCCTCATGGAAGGGCGCGTTCTTAACCACTCGGTTATGGCGAGCATTAATAACGTTGACTCGTAAGAAACTTAATTTAATTATGAAGGAACTAAGCAGATCCTAAATCATAACTGATTCTCAAATATGAATTGATAGCCGTTCACATTAAATTTTTCGGATGTATGGTTGGCAAACTAAATTATTTTTCCTTGTAGTGCATGAGAAAATTGTTCTGGGACTGACTTAATAGCTGAAGTCAGGCTGTAGATACATGAAGTTAACTTAGGAGTGAAAATTTTCTTGTGAGTGAAAATGCATGTGCATAAAAAGCTCTAATATGATAATTCAGAGGTCGTGCGCTGATGAAAAAGAAAACATGGAGATCAACCCAGCGATTTTTAAATTTCGATCCGATTGGATGAAATTTGGCCAGTATATGTATATGTTGAAAAAACATACTTTACTCTATAACTTATTTGATTTAGGCCTTTCTTTTTAAATTCTAAAAAATAGTTTTTTGGTACATTTTTATGGATATTTAAAAACAATAGAAGTCATTGAGTTTTTATGCTAGAACAAATCCAAAGACAGTTTTAGAATCCTTGAAGCATTGTAAACAAAGTTACGGTGGCAAATTTCCAATTTCCTGCTTTGTTTTCTTTTCATATGGGGTCTCATTTGGAGTCAAAAATTCAGCATTTTTGATCCCCTTTCACTCCCCTGGGGGGGGGGGATCTAATGTCCGTAGCGCCGTAAAATTTCAGGACCGAATAGTTCACCACCTAAGGGTCCTTTTTCAACAACAACAACAACAACAACAACAACAAAATTGGGTCATCTGACCGACATGGGCCTGGGTTGATCTCCTTTACGACTGGTATGGGGACAAATTTATTGGAGTGAATAAATAGTTATTTCCTGGCGTCAAGAATTGCGAAGTCTTATGTCATGTACATGTAAACTGTCAAAAGTTTCTCACCCCACAATGAAAGTGCATCGTCCATGAATTTGTGTTCTCTTAAATCATCATTACTGTTTCATCAAATGTAGATTAAGCAACATTAGGAGTACCTTACCCTCAATCAATTTTTTTAACTAGTGACATGGGTATTACAATACTCGTGTGTGTGTGTATCATCTAAGTGCATTAGCTTTAAGATATTTTAAAAACCAATGATGGTATTTCTGTACCATCTATATTGGAAATAAACTGTTTTTCTTTCTTTCTTTCTTTTCTGATGCATGATATATATGTTGTATTTTACGAAGGAGAATGTTGTATCGAGATAGATATAATACCTATACATTAATAGTGAATGATACACTATCAGTGATAGAAAACATTTGCCCAACGTATTTTTTGAAATAATTCATTTCTTGAAAGTTTTGAACTAGCGTACACTGGTGTAAAAGAATTGTAAGCTAAGGAGATGCTTAGCATGAGTTTTCAGCAAGTTTTACCAAGGTTATGAATATTTTCATGAGAATCCTTGGGAACAAAATCAAACGAAAAATTACAAAATTCATTGTAAAAATTGCTCTCAGTGACTTGTGGCAACTTCGTACGGTGTTGTCTTTGGCAACTCGGGAGACTCTCCAATAAGCCTAAGTGGCGCATTTCTCAACCGCTTGTCAGTCATAGGAGGCAGAAAAAAAGCTAACGAGAATTGAGGACGGGCACAGTAGAAATAGCTGTGCTACTTTCAAGGCTCCATGACTCCAGAAGTTCTTTTTAGGTATCGAAATTAAGTATTACTCACCAGCTGAATGCACTAGACGAAATACATCTCTAAACACCAAAGAGAAAACTTGCCGTTCTGTCTACACAAGGTTAATTTTGTACAAGAATCACTTGATTTTACCTGCAAACCTCACTCAATATTTACCACTAGTCACTTACATTTCTATCTCTGGAGTAACACATTTTATTATATACAAATTACATGATAACTGGCAGCATCTGCACTGCTCACCAATGCTTAAATACCTAAAGTATGGGGAGCGAGTGTGCTGTCTGATGGTTACAGGCCTGGTCCGAAAGTCGAATATTTTTAAGTGCTATGCAGGCAGCACATATACCTTTAAATGATTGAGAACATTTGCTTAATATAATGTATGAAATCATTCATTTATAGACGGTTTGATCTAGAGTACAAAGATGCTAAAGAATTGTAATTATGAAAAGATTTGAATAACTTTTTCTAGCCAGGAATATTGTCATGACATTCTTCGGAAGCAAAGTCAAGCCCAAATTCGCCTAATACGTTATAAGAATTACTCTCAGTGACTTCGGAAAACTTACTATGGTGGTCTTTGGCAGCTCGGAGGACTCTCCAATAGGCCTACGTTACGCATTTCTCCACTGCCATTCAGTACTATCGCTGCAACGAAGGTGTGTGTACGCTACATAGCAGCTCTAGGCGAATGCATATTTGTGTGCAGGGTACGTGAAAGGTAATTTCTTTGTTAAAACATTGGCTGTGGTGTTTCTTTTACTCTGGTGTTTAAATAGTTTCCTGAGTAGAATCAGTGTTTCCTAATCACTGGACTGACGGCACAAATCTGCCAGAAGCTGTGCCACGTGGATGCAAACGTATTTGTGTTAGTTGTGCTGGAACCAAGTATGAGTGCCAAGTATGGTTTAACTTGGGTAGATGGTGCTATCAACTAAAATTAGTGTTTTAGGGGTACTTTTATCTTCAGCGTTCGATGTCTCAAAAATCTTTTTGGAAAATTAATTTTGAGTTTATAAGCTCGAATATTTCTACTGAACGATAACTCGGTTACCGTAGCTCATTTAAATGTAAGACTGAATTTCATACTAATGAATAATCTGTATTTTGACACTTTCATTTTTAACTCTGAATACTGCGAATACTTCATGACTAATTAAAGCTTCAAATAATGACTTGAAAGTATAATACACTTGTGAGGTAAAAATCAACAGTTAAACAAGATCTATGTATCTATGAGTGTAAATTGCATGCTGGGCTGAATATTCGGAGAAATAACTTTCTATCAAAGTTAATGTGTTTTAGGTTGTCGTGAAAAACAAAGCAGTACATATGATTAAATTAGGTTGGAGCACTCTTGCAAGTTTTAAAATAAAAATGATAGCAAAGACAGCTGATTTTAAAATCATTTTAATTTGTGAACGTTTTGGCTTCAAGCTCAAGCCATTATCAACAGTTGTGAAATATAATTGAAATACAGAAGATCAGACATGGCTAAAGGACAAAAAGAATACATCTTAAAATAGTACAAACAGTTGCAAAAAAAGGAATGGAGAAATTATACTGCAATTCATTTCTGAAAATCAGGCTATTTCTAACTGGAATGATGACATCATTGAATTTAGAACTGGTTTCATTTGTTTAATGTAAAGAGATTTTAGTATAGGTAGGTCGTTTTTATTTGAACAGAACCTAAAATTGAAAAATCAGATTTGCTTACTATTACACTGTACTGCTCAGCGTGATCCCTAATGGCTGAAAAAGACGGCTTAGCTAAAACTCTACCCGTTCTGGAGCGCCTACCAACGTGCTCGAAAAATCTAGTTCTAAAACTACGCTGAGTGCAACCCACATAGCAAGACCCGCACAGCGGGCAACAAAACTTTTAGATTATGCGCGAGCACAGTTCAGTTGGCAGACGGTCTTTGAAACGTCACTGGCAAGCTTCTCAGACTGTGCACCATAATTAAGCAGGTTACAATACAATTTCTTTTTCTTTACAGTTGTCTCAAAGTAGGTCGGTTTATATTTTTTGTCTAAAAATAGCCTTATAATTTTAGAGATTAGGTTATTTGGAAAACTATTGTTGCTGAAAAAAGTTTGTAGAAAATTAAATTCATCATGCATATTGCGGTAGGTATTTGGGGTATTTCAATTATCTTTTAAAGGTGTTGATAATGGCTTGAGCTTAAAGCCGAAACGTTCACAAATTAAAATGATTTTAAAATCAGCTTTCTTTGCTATCATTTTTATTTTAAAGCAGTACATTTTGGGAATTGCAATTAAAAATAGCAATCTCCGCATAATTTTTATTAAATTAAATTGTTCTACCTACAACTTTGTCAAGTATCCACTTCAAACGGGTTAAAAACACTTGGCTACTGTTTGGAAAACGGTTCTATTGTCAACTGTTACTTTTTGTGCATGACTCACTTCTTTTGTAGAAGAAGTCAGAAGTCTCACTTTTCAATAGTGGTATTGAACATGATTGATAGGAAGCTTCCACAAATTCACTATATGCCCAGTCAATACTCCTAGCAAATGCTCATCTAAAATGTTGAATTTCAAGAATATCGTATATGATGGGTCAGTATAAGAAGTTTTATATAAATGAATCATGGTCTTCATTGCCTATTAATCACCTGATGTCTACATTTGGTCGAAGGGAACAGAAAAGTGAGAAGTATTAGCGGCTTATCTGAAACACGTGAGGTGCTAGCAGAGGCGTAAACGTATTTGGGAGATGCAGAGTGAGAAAGACTTCGGACACAAAGCTTGAGCAATATATTGAACTGAATATCATTCATTATAAACCTCATGGTGGATCTATTTATGTTCTGTCGAATTCTGTACCTATGAATTTCATTTCTTTTATTGACTTCAGCGCCACCAAGTTCATGCTTTGTAATTCAGTTTAATTGCTTTCTCTGGAAATATATCATAAGTGGTTTCCAGTGAAAAAAAGAATTGGAGAAAAATTAATTTTAATGATCTTATGTATTTTATGCTGTTAAGGTAGTGACTGTATTGGAAAGAAATGCAGCCTCTGCTATCGCATGCGGTAGGTTGCTTTAGTAGTTATTTCTTCCCCTACCACTTGATTGAGCTGATGAGCATTGCGAGGTTCAACAATCCTGTGTCAGTAGCTTTTGGCCGTTTTCGGGTCAATTGCATCGGTTGAAATTCAACCCACCTTATATGAAAATTAACGTCAGTAATTGAAAATATTTGAAAAATGATCTAGCTTGCATCTTCTTTGAATCACCAATGAAATATTTTGGTGTAAATGAGCATTGAAAAGCTAATTAACGAGTCTTTTTAAAATATTTCAGACCTCGCTGAAGTGGGTTGGAAAGTTTCAGAAAAACTTGAGCTTTTTAAATTGAGTATGTGTTCCATAATTGTAGCAAAATAATCAGTAGAGGAGAGGATTAATTACCTATCTTGAAAGACTCCCAGTATATAAAAAATACTTGTAAAAATACTTGTACATATTTTGATGGCAATGGAAACGTGTTCCCGAGATTGGAAAAAATAGGAATTTTTTTGACAAAAACTTGGAAGCTTCTGACGAGCGCTTAGAGTTTTTCACATTTAAGAAATGTTTAAAAATGTTTCAGGAAGATCTGAATTTCATGATTAAGATAAAAATTTTGAAAATATCTTTTAAAGTTTTTGACTGTGCCTCAGATGAGACAACCATTGTCGGAAATGTTTTGAAATTTGATAGTGTTCAAATGAGAGTCAATATGATAAATTGTTTTATGGTGGCGTGAACAATCCTCACCTAACTGTGAATTTTCGTCGCAGGCTTGAATTCTTCCTTACTTCCTCGCTTCAGAGCCTACGTGTCATTCCGTCGTCTGAGTGCTTGGAAAAGGACTTCACATCTTCTTGCCGATGTAAGTGACTTATTGATATGTTTGTCTGGACTGTTTATAACTTGGTGGGATAGATGATAAATTTGAATCACATTTTATTCCTGGAATAACTTTTTACTTTTTCTATTGTGAAAGACCACTTTCTCTAGCTGATTTTAACTCAAACAGCCACTTGCAAAAGTGCACGTTGGTACTTAGTATTGATACGTTTGTGCGCGCACCGTGACTGCATGTTTGCAAATCGAGTATTGATCTAAGCGCAAATTAACGTGAGCCTACTTCACATACAATAGATTTGAATCATTTGATTATCATATGGGCAGTTCGTTTGTCCATTTCGTTCATGAATTTGTTTCGACAAGCGACCGTTATATATCCCTTCTCCTGAAATATACAGACTTGCCCTCATGTTTGAGTTTTTCATTGTAATAGCTATTGTTCTGTTTACAGATTTCCTACAAATTATTCACCTTCAAACTCGGTAATCATAATTTTTTGAATGACACGACTAGCTTTTTCTAGTCCATTATGTCAGAATTTAGTCTTCTTCAAACAAATTACTCTGAAAAATATGGACAACATCAAATTTACAAAAACCTCCAGTAATTTTACCTTTCTCGGAACCTCATTTCAAGTCACACAAATATCTCAAATGTGAAGTCAGTCTGCGCTAATTTGCAATTTCGAAAAAGTGTTATGCTTCTCCGCATAACTGAGTACGGAACATCGCTAAGAATCTCGAGGAGCGTTGCTTGGCCTACAACGTAATCCTCAATAATTCTAAAAGACCAAATATTAAGTCTGATTTCTGCGAGGAAGCATTGCAACATTAAATTCAAGAACAGTCGACTCGTCAGGAACAACGCCCAGACGTCGTCGATACGCGTTACGAACGAAGACGCTAACGGAAGATGCCAAGAACCTCAACGGGTGTCTTCATTTGCTTTAATTCATATGTCTAACATTGTTTTGTGGGGATTTTTATATAGTAATGAGGGTAAGGTTAATGATGTATGTTTTCTATTTGATAGTAGGGATATATCACGTTCTTATTGGTAACCTTGTTAGGTCGTTATTCAAACTTGGCACCTCAAGGGGACGCCAGACGCGGTTGCCTGAGGGAGAGCGGCAGTTGAGGCGAGAACACGATCACAAGCAGCCGCATACGAGTTTGTTCCTCTACCTTGGTCCAGTTGGGCCGAGGCTTGCCTCTTAAATTCACTACTCAAAGCCATCCTAGAATATCTGTGCCCTCATTCGCTCGAAAGTGATTAACTTCAAGAATACTCAACTGCAGTGCCAATAACGTAAATTAGAGATTGTCAACCTAGATTGCTAACTGTCGGCATAGCCCCAGCCATCAACCTGGTCTCTCTGCCCTCAACCAAACATGGCGACCTTGCTCCAGCGCGCCAGCCAGGCGACATTCAGACTGCGAGACCGATCTCCAAATCTCAAGATAAGTTTCCCTCTGATTTCATGTCAAATCCCAGTTCCCTCTCACGCTTCTAAGTATATTAGGATGTGAATGCGCAGATCGCGTGCATTCAATTAGCTTGCGTACTTTCGATGATTAATGTCTTGATAATTTCCTTTGTTCAATAGCGAATTTCTTTGATGTTCCTGTATCTTTAATAACCTTCAGATAAATAGGAGGAGAGGACATGATGATTCAGAAGGAAAGTAATAATGTTTGAAGCCAGGAAACACGGCTAAAATGCACGATTAATTTATGGCCTTAAGCCGCTCGTAACGCTTACCGAAGATTGAATTAAATATTTATACAGAAACCCTGTATTGGTGGCAGCTACCTTGATATTACCAAGTAGAAAATATATGAATTGTGACGAATAATCTTAATGTCACAACTAATAATATCACATGGAAAAATATCATGCATCGCAACAAAGAATGACGGCAGAGAAAAATGAAGACCGTGACCTCAGCGAGACAAAATAAAGAGGGTCACGACAAATGGGGGCTGAGCGGTGGGATTTGAGTTTTGCTTTAAATGTGAATGTTACTGTAAAATCTCATGCCTACCGAACTTATACCTCCGAATAAAAAATATATACGTGCATTCAAACATTCAAATTTAAAAATTGATATTTGGCCGACTAAAAATAATTTCTTTATCTGAATCATCTTATCTCTCTCTTCCTAATGAATACTTATTTGCAGAATGTCATTTGGAACGATAAAGTAATGTTGTATTAATGTTTCATATTTCAATGTTGTCGATAGACTCATAATAGGTACGGATGTGCAACGTATCCCTTCATCAATTAAATTCATATACCATGTATGTGGCATTTTCTGCACTACCCAACGTTAAAACTGTAATGTAAAAACTGAAATGTAACAACATGCTACGTTGGAGACGAATGTTAAGATCGAACATTCCTAAGTCCTTGGGTAGGGCTGGCTTACCGCAGCAGCCGCTCGCTCCCCCACGCCAATGGCATGTGATACATAAACAAAGCCCACGTACCCGCGTACGAACTGCCACAAATGCCACACGCTAGAGCTTTCCATGGTCCTGTAACTTCAATAACGCGAACGATAAATGTTGTGAATCACGATTTTCTTAGTTTAGGCATGTAATATTTACGTTTTTCAAATGAAAAATAAATTTAATTACATGTGAGAACGTAAAGTTTAATTATTTCATCATTACTGCGTGTAAAATTCCTAATTCGACGTTCATCAAACAAATTTCTGCGGATACCACGGCATAATTATGTCAATATCATGTGAATTTTTTTTCAAAATTTAAATACTAATGATCAAAACCAGCTTATAGATAATTTTATTCCAATTTCCGGAGATAGCATTCTTTAACAATTTTAAATTCGATATTTAAATACAATAGATTCAATTTAAATACCAAATGGCACAGTTTCAGCTAGAATGAATGTAAACCAGAGGCGTTTGTCTGCTATTAGAATTACTAGTGAGTGAAGGTTTGCAAAAATTTAATTACGGTTCCTTGGACCAATCTCATTTTGGCGTATAATCTAAAGAATTAGATTTACTATTACTCTTAAAATAATTAATAACCTGCGAATACCTCACATGGGGACTCATGTTGTCACTGAAACGTAGTATAAATGATGCGCGAACTACTAGGAAAACACAACAACGTATCTGAATAGTGAAGTAAATTTAGTTCGTGATTTAAAAAAAAAATTTTGTGCAGCCAGGATTTATTTCAAACGGGTTTATTCAATCTCGACGATCTCGTATTAATATGTTTGCGCATACATGTTCTACTGGTCCTGAACATAACTATGAATTTCATTGCGTCGAGTTGGTCAAATTTAAATACTATGTATAATTTTTGTAATTAATATTCCTGTGTGGGGAAAATAGTTCAATTTGTTTCACTTTCATGTATTTCGATAATTCCGTAAATGTGTGTGTACTCGTAGGATGTAATTAATTTTAAACTTTGCGATCTATACTTAAATAATTTTTTGAACCTTATGTTCTATTCGTAATTTGCTTATAATAACGTAAAATTCAAACGTAGGATGCTTAAGTTTTTTTTGTAAATACTTGGGAGTTTGAGAGGGAAGGCTTGGTTGATGTGATGTAGAGGGAGACTTGGGAAAAATTAAAGAAGGACATCAGAACAAACACTTAATGGGATTGACCTTTCAGGAATGGTGGATGACATCAGCTGAGCGCGGCTGAACGCTTGCGCCGGCGCACCATCACTCGCCAGTCATCAAGAGTGGTGAGCGACTCCACCACAGACGCATCACGGTCGCCCTGCTCGGACGGCATCACTACTACGGGTTGGCCGCGCACACACGAACGCACGCTGCACCCCGCTCCCTACTCCACCATCTACCTCGACGCTCGAAACACGACACGCAGCGGCAGATCTGAGCTCGCAAGCCGACTCGTAGAAAACGAGTACGCGAAGAAAATTTCTTATCAGCGGACTGGGTCGACGACCGCGGCTAATTTTCTACTGAGGCACGGTGAATAGAAAACGACTGGCATTTAAAATTTAAAGGACAGCTCAACATTGGGATTTCAATCACGACTTCGGACTTCGGATGGATTCGACGACGACGGCTTCAGATGTAATCAACGACGATGAAAATAATACGGAGGCCCGGATGAAAATCAACGTATCAACTCAAAGATCTCAGCATAAAGGCAGCGAGTCCTACGCAACCCCCAAAAAAGATGATGAACTCCACGAGATAGTAGTCCACTTCGACCGACGACACACGGAATATTTTTCGGAGATCTCTATAAGACTTCTGCAAGTGGTGGAGCAAGTTATGCAGCCCAGGATTATACGACTTGGGTGTATTTGGAAGTGTTCGCTACACTTCCGAGGGTTTTCACTCTCAAGGATTACTGCAGTGATCCACGCAACGGAGGGAGAAGTCGGTGTCATCTATAGGACACGGTTCTGCCCATAGGACAACTATAATGACTCCTTTATTTGACGACTCTGAATCAGCGCTCGCCAGAAGAGCAAACTCCAGTTGTAAGCATCTTGACTCTTCCCATGATCCACGCATTAAGGCGTCGGCTGCACGTGATGAGCAACGTCGAAGATAAGCCTTTCGAGCACAAGCAGGAGCTTGTGATTTGTTCGGCCACGGGGGATGTTATGCTTCTCCGCATAACTGAGTACGGAACATCGCTAAGAATCTCGAGGAGCGTTGCTTGGCCTACAACGTAATCCTCAATAATTCTAAAAGACCAAATATTAAGCCTGATTTCTGCGAGGAAGCATTGCAACATTAAATTCAAGAACAGTCGACTCGTCAGGAACAACGCCCAGACGTCGTCGATACGCGTTACGAACGAAGACGCTAACGGAAGATGCCAAGAACCTCAACGGGTGTCTTCATTTGCTTTAATTCATATGTCTAACATTGTTTTGTGGGGATTTTTATATAGTAATGAGGGTAAGGTTAATGATGTATGTTTTCTATTTGATAGTAGGGATATATCACGTTCTTATTGGTAACCTTGTTAGGTCGTTATTCAAACTTGGCACCTCAAGGGGACGCCAGACGCGGTTGCCTGAGGGAGAGCGGCAGTTGAGGCGAGAACACGATCACAAGCAGCCGCATACGAGTTTGTTCCTCTACCTTGGTCCAGTTGGGCCGAGGCTTGCCTCTTAAATTCACTACTCAAAGCCATCCTAGAATATCTGTGCCCTCATTCGCTCGAAAGTGATTAACTTCAAGAATACTCAACTGCAGTGCCAATAACGTAAATTAGAGATTGTCAACCTAGATTGCTAACTGTCGGCATAGCCCCAGCCATCAACCTGGTCTCTCTGCCCTCAACCAAACATGGCGACCTTGCTCCAGCGCGCCAGCCAGGCGACATTCAGACTGCGAGACCGATCTCCAAATCTCAAGATAAGTTTCCCTCTGATTTCATGTCAAATCCCAGTTCCCTCTCACGCTTCTAAGTATATTAGGATGTGAATGCGCAGATCGCGTGCATTCAATTAGCTTGCGTACTTTCGATGATTAATGTCTTGATAATTTCCTTTGTTCAATAGCGAATTTCTTTGATGTTCCTGTGTCTTTAATAACCTTCAGATAAACAGGAGGAGAGGACATGATGATTCAGAAGGAAAATAATAATGTTTGAAGCCAGGAAACACGGCTAAAATGCACGATTAATTTATGGCCTTAAGCCGCTCGTAACGCTTACCGAAGATTGAATTAAATATTTATACAGAAACCCTGTATTGGTGGCAGCTACCTTGATATTACCAAGTAGAAAATATATGAATTGTGACGAATAATCTTAATGTCACGACTAATAATATCACATGGAAAAATATCATGCATCGCAACAAAGAATGACGGCAGAGAAAAATGAAGACCGTGACCTCAGCGAGACAAAATAAAGAGGGTCACGACAAAAGAATTCCAGGATAAATAACAGAGACATAGGCATACCTCAATTCCCTGTAGAAAATTAATGTAAGTTAAAATATGGGATCATATTTTTTCAATTTATTGAATCAAATAACTCTTTTTCCATTAAATTTGAAAATTTTCTGAACTTCTGTGATGTCGAACATTAGATATTGCTACTGCTGTTTAGTGTTTTTCTCATTAATGAATTTAATAATAGTATACATGTGAGAGATATTAGATTGTAGCAATAGTTGCATTTATAATCGGATTACTCATCAAGCATATCGTTTTGTAATTTTATAAGTTCCAGAAGAACTAAATAATCATTGGTTGTTAGTTCTTTCTTATGAAAAAGTAACTGTAACTGAGACTCGAAAACAACATGCATTTGGATCTCTAAAGAACCATAATATTTGAAACAAAAACTGGAAATTTATTGGTGCTCATGTCTCACGGTGCCAATTAAAATAGCTCATTCGAAAATAGTTATCTTCACGATAACATGAACGTACATTTTCGAATACTTTTTGTAACGTAGTAAGTACAATTAACCCTAGAAGGCGCTGTAAGTCATACGCAGTTGTAATCGGCAGGCGTTCGAACACCATCTCTCTATCTCTGTTTGCACGTAGCTTCCATGAAACTATGCTGTATCTCTGTCCTCTTGTTGGTACTATGTCAACGTGTGCCTGGTCATGTTCCTGGACCTAGTCATCTGTGTGCGGAGATAACTACGTAGAGTGAGCTGCTCACTGTAATCTTACGCTACAGTATTTTGGCGACAACCGATGTGTTCCTGTACAATGGCCGGATTGTTACCTGTCTTTGTGAAAAGAAAATTGAAGTTCCTGTTCCTTCTGTGTAAATAAGGATGTTCTTGTTCAAAAAAGCCTTTGGAGTACCTCCTGGATCAAAAACCCAAGTCAAATCATTACACTTTTCACTTTAGTCTCATGTTTTATGCCCTGCTAATGAATTTAAGAAATGGTGATACCTTTTCGTAATACTAAAAACAGTTTAGAACGTATTATTAGCGGTAATGAATAAAATATAAAAATTTAGTCACATTGAAAGGAAACTTCACTGTAGAGGGAAGGAAAAAGTTATATATCTTTAATTTGAATGTAAAAGAATCTACGAACAATTATGAAAAATTTTTAACACGTATTTCTCAGCCTGAAGATGATGTATGAAACATTTAAATTTTATCTTTTTAAGACTGACGGTGCTGCATAGAATTATCCCAATAGAGTATTTTCAGAAAAATGATTGGCCATAATCTTTTTATTTTAACATTTGGCGAACCGGAATAAAATCCATAGACCACTTTAACAGGATATATAAGCGCTTTATTTGATGAAATGATACGTTAAGAAATTTATTATGTCAAATTTCAGTGAAATTACGTTTAATGCTGTACCTCAATAGAAAATTAATATTTTCATTAAATTTGTCGCAAAAAAAATAGAATTTCCCAATGTGATGGTTGGTTTAAAGATTTTGCTCTGAAAAACCCTGCTCTCTCGCTCTTTCAAATAACATTAAGAAAAAAAATGACCGAATCGGATTTTTTTATATTTATTTTAATTTTCGGTGTCTTTCGCTTAGCTTCATTTGATTCGCTACAAAAAGTTTAAAGTGTTTAACCACATTTGATATCAGTCAATACAGGAGTTAAATGTCTAAGTTCTGTTAACCAAGACGACGTATTTTTTAGTCAATATTAGGAATTAACTCAGCACATGAAATTACGTTAACAGTACTCTCTCAATTCCGATTTCTGAATCATTCTTTCTTTTATTATTCAATGCCATTCATATTTCCCCGTATGAGTTTTCTCGTTGCCAGTTGTAGAAAATATCAGAGAACAATCATGAGACGCAACGGTACATTCATTACAGCTTTAAATGTTGATCATTGTTAATTTTGTCTGAGGAAACGTTGAATAATCTTTGACCTGTCGAGAATTCATTGATGCGCAGATTTTGATGAACTTTATTTTGTGTTTTTATCAGAATGCTTGACTTCTCCAATAATATTTTCAATGATATGAATAACAGCAAAATAGGGCTTTCCTAGTGAATGTTCAAAATTAAACCAACCTGTTTCCAATAAATTATTCCATCACCCTACAGAGTACAAAAAAATGTAACTCCTTCTTGTTTGCGTATTCCTTTCAATTACGTCGTCTTTCTAACCTTGTATTTCGATGTATACTGACAAAAGAACATCATGAGGGCCAAAATCTCTAAAATTGAATTTACGTAAAAGATGTGAAGGAGTTCACGAGAAGTGGACATAATTCAGACGACACGCACTATATATGACCCAAAGAAACTGGAAGCGAGCCTAACAATAAGTTACAAAGAATCACATCAAATCGAAGCTGAACATTCATGATGTAATCCAAAGATAGTAAAAGTGTGCCAACCTTGCAGGAAAAGAACTAATTAAGTTCCTGTGCTATAAATTGTAGTAGTTTACATTCATTTAATCAGAGACAAAGAAGTGGCACCGTTATTTTCCCAGGTATACGGATTCATATGCGGTGGAAAGTTATATGCTACATTGCATCGTTATTCAACAAAACAATTTTATGCATAATATCAAGACGCATAGTCTGAACCTTCATCACTGCTGGGATACGGTTTCCATTTGTTGACATTAAATGTTCGCAACTTTTTTTTAATATGATCATTCACTGTTCTATCTAGACATTTTCAATTGTGCAAGATTCTTCTCACATTTTGCTCTGATTCTTCAATGTTCCTGAAAGAATTTCGAACCTTTGATATTAAGCATTAGGCACAGTTCCGAAAAAAACATCAATTTTAATTTGATTTAACCGCTTGCGGGTTACACCTGCAGCGTGTTTAGCGTGGTTGTCCTATTGGAACATCCAGCATTTTAAACTGTGAGGAAACGCGGTGCATGAGGAATTGGATTCCTTTTCTAAATGACGCTCCACATAGTCTGTTACGTCTTTCGTTTGGCAAAATGGATTGCATCAGTGCTATTTGAGGTGAAAAGACCACGTCAACATCGCAGTATTTCTCAGGCTCTGAAGTATTTGAAGTTCATAGTCAATCCCATCGTTCTCTAAACATGACAAGCGACTTTGCTTTCAAATCATTAAGGTTTCGTTTTATAAGATCAAAATATTATATATCAAAACTTTGCTATTGTCCGAATGTTCTAAATGTAATTCTATATGCTACCTCTATAATAAGGGTTTATGAGGTTTACATATTTTCATAGTGTGCCGGTGAAGTTCTTAACTCATGGTTCTACCACCTGCTTGTGTAGCTTCAATTTTAACTATAGAGTTTTCAAATTAAATAATCACATGCTTATATTAAACTTTCTTACAACGTTCTCACGACGACCAACTCCGGTCTTGTGTGCTGCATCTGACCATGGGAAGTTGTGGTTCAGTTTCGTTCATTTAATTCACAACAGAAAAGAATACTTTTTGTTTCCGATGAACTTGATATGTAAAGACCATGAAATTATTTTTCAAATGTCATTGCATAAAAATCCATAACAAATATTTATATGTATGATAATAGTCATGTTAAAATCTGAACAAAGTGTTGAAAGAGAAAGGTTGTACTGCATCGTCTACGTAAATGCAATTGATTTATAATAAGATCTCTAATAATCCGTTAGATGATTTTGATAGTAAAAATTTGCAAGAAATATTTTGTTAGGAAACGCTGAGAGAAGATCATGCTTTGAGAAACATTGATGATGAAAAAATTATTTGACGTTAAAAGACGCATAAACGTTCACACTGATTAGATTATTAGTTAGTTTAAGCCTCCCTCTCCTCAACAAATGAGATCCAAAGAGAGGAAGGAAGAAGGCACCATTTAGTATGGAGTTAAGGAAACGCGGAATTTATGCAGAAAGGACATAAAAACAGTAAGATGAGAAAGAAGTTCATGAAGCAAGATCAAAGTTGATGAAGAAAGTAGTAGGGGCTTAAGAGCAGGACAGCAGTGAACCGAAAAAAGATGGTCTGTCAAAAAACAAAAACTTATGTCATTTAAACAAAAAGGAAGCCCACCTAACCTTTAGCTCGGGCCCTCACACAGTCCCCCTGGGAGCGCTAATTCCCATAGAGTCAATAATTGTATCCCGCTGAGGGGGCGTTCACACTGTAACAATTTTGTCATGTGAGAATCACAATTCGTCGTACTTCTAGATTTCCTACTAATTTTTCATTCACAAAATGTTGCGTTTATGAGCTTATAAAATGCGGTACTTCAAAAAGATGACTAAAAGCATCGGCTTGGTGGTCGATGAAAAGTTACTGCATTTGGAGTTGAAATGAAAGGGAAAGACTCATACTTTGCCATCTTGCACTAACTATTGCACACATCTATCTGAATGGTACTAGCTAGAAATTATTCACAGGTATCATTTATGTATCCGAACTGACGTTAGATCTATGATTATTTAATGTAAAAGAATGTCATGAAGAAATTGGAAGCTAACATTTTTTTATTTACGTCAACACCGGCGCGCCATTTTAGAGTACCCATCTAAGATCCTTCGCGAATTACCCTGACAAAAAGGGTAATTTCTATACTATAAGACGTACAATCTTGAAATTAATACCAAATGAATGGGTGTGACGAGTACAACATATTTATGTAATTAAAAAACTTTTTACGCCCCTGTGGGGGGCAGGAAGAGGGCCTCTCGTGGCCCCTCAATACTCGGCCGATTTTCTCTATGAGGCTCATTTTGGACGAGTCGTAATTTCTAAAGTATTGCACCTAAAAATTTGAAATTAGGTTCATTTCAAGCGTCAAATCATTCTCCAAATGTGAGTGTATAATAAAACTGTCATACGCTCCCTGGAGGAAGATGAAGAGCAAGTTTCTCCTAGCCTCTGAATGGTCGACCGATTTTTCGTAAGGCTCAATTTGTTCGCGTCATAATTTCTAAACTATTGCACCTAAAAATTTGAAATTGGGTTCATTTTAAGCGTCAATTCATTCTCCAAATGTGAGTGTATAATAAAACTCTCATACGATCCCTGGGGGATGACAGAGAGCAAGGTTCATTTGTTGTTAAATATGGTTCATCAATAAAATACAATAGAGGTGTCCGAACTGAAATTAATGCAGTTTCAAGTTTTGAAGACTTTTATAGCGTGATAGTTTTGTGCATCTAGTGATAGTTTTCTTGTTCTCTTCTACACATAGGCCTACCTATACGTACAAAAGTGTTCAAGTGAAAATACAACTGTGAAATTTGTATCAATTTCCGATACATATGCATTCAGTGAAGTAATAATAAATCCCTCTGTTGTGCTGTGCCTGTTTATTAAAAAATGAGAAGAAAGTCAACAAAGTAATCCCTCTAATTCCAGAAATCCAACGAATTCCCAAAGTTTGCATCATTATAGTGATTTCGCTTTCTGGACTTAGATAAGGGCAACCAAATCTGCAATCGACATTTAGAGATTATATACTGATTTGAATATTCCTGCAATTCTTCGTTATTCAAAACCTAATGCGAATGTTTGGTATTCTGGGATCTCCGAAATGAGAGGGATTACGTAGAAGAAAATTATGATAATTTTTTTCTAATTTTTTTTTATTAATTTTCGTATTGAAATTTAGCGATATCTTTCATAATATGTAGATGATTGAAGAAGTGAACAAATTTCTTATACTATTCTAATGATTATCATTATTCAGTAGTTACCCCATGCGCAAAGTACCCCAAAGAGTAAGGAATGATACTTTCATGAATGAATTCCCATAATATGACTCTGTGGACGGAAATCTGTACAATACTTATTGCGGGAAACCTGTTCGTTTATCGTGAAACATTATAAGAGTCTACACTGTTTTTGTCCAAATATCGGCTGAGACTTCATCTTTATCAATAACGAAGATAATCCTTTTGGTTCAGCATAAAGTTAACTAAAGTTAACCATTTTCATCTACGATAAAATCAAAGAAAGCTGGTAGCTCGCTTTGACTAAGTTCCCTTCTGTCAAGGTGTCACGGGTTCGAATCCCATCGCTGCGCATCGATTTTTGCATGGCATCCAGTGAATATTTTCATGTTTTCTTCATTAGCAGCAAATGCATGATATTTTAAATATTGAAGACTATCGTAAAGAATCATTGCTTTACGGTTCAATATTTGATATATCGCACAAGTTCCAACTAACTGAAGTCCTTCATTCAGCAGTCGCATATTGCTTGCATATAATTGCGAGGTACTGTGCATACGACACTCCGCAATCGCATATATCTAACCTGGAGCCGCATATTTTAAGCGCTGACAATTTCACATACGCGTCCATATATGCATTTGCATATTGGCACAGCTTTAATTATAAGCATTATTAGGTTTCCTCAAAGCGTTACTGCAGAAATAGAAAGTTAGTATCAAGTTCTTAGTTGGAAAAGTTATGCCAATACAAAATACGCCAATACAAGCTCGCCCCAACGAGAGTGTTCTCAACTATCCGCAGTTTTGGGCAGCTGCGCCGCAACAAGTTGCGGCCGCAATTGCGGTCGCAACTTTTTCTGTTGCGGTTGCAACCGGTTGCGCCGCAATAATTTTTGGAAAGTTGCGAACCTGTTGCGATCGCAACAATTTTCGACGTGTCAGGCCACAACTCGCAACCGCAACATCACGATGTCAATTAAATTTGCAAAATAACTTCAATAAAGTTCAATACGCGTTTCATTCTCGTTTGAAACTCAACCGTACAGGGTACAACCCATCCGGCAACTGTTTATTATAAGCATTAGGCGATACAGTGAAACACATACACTTTGCTCACAGTATATAAGTATATTTTAATGTAACTCATTATATAACATATGTTATTAGGAATGATGTGAGTTGTCAGCTGCCCAAAACTGCGGATAGTTGAGAACACTCTCGTTGGGGCGCGCTTGTATTGGCGTATTTTGTATTGGCATATTGGCATAACTTTTCCATCTAAGAACTTGATACTAACTTTCTATTTCTGCAGTAACGCTTTGAGGAAACCTAATAATGCTTATAATTAAAGCTGTGCCAATATGCACATGCATATATGGACGCGTATGTGAAATTGTCAGCGCTTAAAATATGCGGCTCCAGGTTAGATATACGCGATTGCGGAGTGTTGTATGCACAGTACCTCGCAATTATATGCAAGCAATATGCGACTGCTGAATGAAGGACTTCAGTTAGTTGGATATTGTGCGATATATCAAATATTGAACCGTAAAGTAATGATTCTTTACGATAGTCTTCAATATTTAAAATATCATGCATTTGCTGCTAATGAAGAAAACATGAAAATATTCACTGGATGTCATGCAAAAATCGATGCGCAGCGATGGGATTCGAACCCGCGACACCTTGACAGAAGGGAACTTAGTCAAAGCGAGCTACCAGCTTTCTTTGATTTTATCGTAGATGAAAATGGTTAACTTTAGTTAACTTTATGCTGAACCAAAAGGATTATCTTCGTTATTGATAAAGATGAAGTCTCAGCCGATATTTGGACAAAAACAGTGTAGACTCTTATAATGTTTCACGATAAACGAACAGGTTTCCCGCAATAAGTATTGTACAGATTTCCGTCCACAGAGTCATATTATGGGAATTCATTCATGAAAGTATCATTCCTTACTCTTTGGGGTACTTTGCGCATGGGGTAACTACTGAATAATGATAATCATTAGAATAGTATAAGAAATTTGTTCACTTCTTCAATCATCTACATATTATGAAAGATATCGCTAAATTTCAATACGAAAATTAATAAAAAAAAATTAGAAAAAAATTATCATAATTTTCTTCTACGTAATCCCTCTCATTTCGGAGATCCCAGAATACCAAACATTCGCATTAGGTTTTGAATAACGAAGTATTGCAGGAATATTCAAATCAGTATATAATCTCTAAATGTCGATTGCAGATTTGGTTGCCCTTATCTAAGTCCAGAAAGCGAAATCACTATAATGATGCAAACTTTGGGAATTCGTTGGATTTCTGGAATTAGAGGGATTACTTTGTTGACTTTCTTCTCATTTTTTAATAAACAGGCACAGCACAACAGAGGGAATTATTATTACTTCACTGAATGCATATGTATCGGAAATTGATACAAATTTCACAGTTGTATTTTCACTTGAGCACTTTTGTACGTATAGGTAGGCCTATGTGTAGAAGAGAACAAGAAAACTGTCACTAGATGCACAAAACTATCACGCTATAAAAGTCTTCAAAACTTGAAACTGCATTAATTTCAGTTCGGACACCTCTATTGTATTTTATTGATGAACCATATTTAACAACAAATGAACCTTGCTCTCTCTCATCCCCCAAGGAGCGTATGAGAGTTTATTATACACTCACATTTGGAGGATGAATTGACGCTTAAAATGAACCCAATTTCAAATTTTTAGGTGCAATACTTTAGAAATTATGACTCGTACAAAATGAGCGTTATAGATAAAATCGGCCGAGTATTGAGGGGCCACGAGAGGCTCTCTTCCTGCCCCCCACAGGGGCGTAAAAAAATTTTAATTACATAAATATGTTGTACTCGTCACGCCCATTCATTTGGTATTAATATCAAGATTGTACGTCTTATAGTTTAGAAATTACCCTTTTTGTCAGGGTAATTCGCGAAGGATCTTAGATGGGTTCTCTAAAATGGCGCGCCGGTTCCAAATCCACGAAGATCCTTACTCAAAAATTGTTTAAAATTTTGAGGTATTTGTGAACAACAGTAATTTTAAACATTAATTCATTTTTTTTGGAATTTCTTTGAAAATATTTGAATACATTCTCTAGTACCTTGCAAGTTTTTGTGTGTGCATGAACCCTCGTATTTTAAAATTCTAATGTTTTGTTTCGTATGTTCAGTCCACCATCATGAACCTTAATCTCTCAAAGCTATTGCATGTTAGAAGTTAAGATAATAATATACGTCATGTAAACAAATAGTTACTTTTTAACATCATTGAAATTCTTTCTCGCCCAGTCAAGCCGAACAATTTGAGGTCGTGGAAATCCACGTTTTATTCTCTACTGTTTTCAGGTTATGTACCTTATCACTGAATAAGAAAGAATCAATGCAAATAGCAACAAAGTATTTCACTGTTTCTTTTCTTTTCATTTTTTACATAATATATCCTTAAAAAATCGAGCATGTGCTACATATAAGGAAAAAAACTGGATTTAGTTCAGACTAAGGAAAAAACAGGATTTGTAGCGATGACAAAGCATTCCAGTACTCATGTCTCGCATATTGTATTCCCTTTTTTTAAGACGAAAAAATTGCAAACGATTTTACAATTTTGATGATCATCGGACTGATGTCATTTGGCGGATTTGTTTACATCAAGGAATTCTTTCTGTTGCACGTGCATTATGTTTCTCTCATAAATATTTTTCAGATGTCCTCAACACAAGTCATGGTGAACACTGATCCCCAAGTGGAAGATGATCAAGAAGGCTGCAGCTATTTATGCCATTTGCCGGAAGAGCTTCTTCTCAAAATATTTTCCTCGCTGTCAACGACTGATCTTCTCAGCGTTCAACATGCGTGTGAGAGGTTCAAAAGAATAGGACACGATGCAACGCTCTGGCAAACTGTGGAGTTCAGTTCGTGTGAAGAAAACAAGTTAGATGCGTGCACGGCAGCAGTACGGGTGAAAAGAAACTTCATCAAGAGACTTACATGCACCAGACCCTCTCGCATATTCTTGACTGATGTCGTGTCGCTGTGTCATAACCTCACTCACCTCTCGCTAGTAGCGCCTAAATTCCTTGACAAAAGGTCTATGCATACGCTTGCAAGGGCGTGCCCTAAAATATGTTACCTCGAAATAAAGCATACCAGCGAATTAGTTAATTATGAAAATTATGACTCTGATGTAGAATTCTGTGATTTAGATACACATTATTCATCCGGACTGAAGAGATTTGAGAACCTGAAGAAACTCTGCCTTAAAAATATACCGAAATGCGACCAAGAGGCGATGAGAAATCATGGTCATTTGCTTACGCATATTAAGTCCATTGACATCCACGCGCCATCGATTTATTTTTATTTGATTTTAAATTTTTGTTGGCGCAAAACAGAACGAATTTCCGTAACAACAAATGTGACAGAAGCTAATTTCATCAAACGTCTTTTGAGACTATTCAGAGGAATAGACTATAATTCGCTGGATATACAAATATATCCTTTGCCTTTGTAATATCACAGCTAACGTCACTTATCCAGTTCCCATGTGTCTAGATTGAGATCTAACATGATAAATTTGCGCACATAAATTCTACCTTTGGGATTTTTATTTAAGACATTTAATCCCAGTACTAGATCAAAGTCCCGTGCATTACCGTGGAATTGACTAGCGGCTTCAGAAATATTTTCGTAAACAAAATGAATAAGACAATAAGACCTCTGATAAAATCGCCTCAGCAGCAATAGTTTAATTTTGGATATCGTCCCTCTCTTTTATTCCATTCAGTTCAGCAGGCATCGCTGGTGATGAACAACGCAGCAGTTCACCGACATGAGCAGGGCAACAAAATTTTAATCTAATGAAACGAATCGTGAAATCTTTGGTCTGACAGATTTGAAATTAGCCGCTTTATACATCTTAACAGTTTATAAGCTACAATGAATCAGGCTCTCAGTTATATGGTTAATTCAGTGTACAAAACGATTCGGATTCAAGGGAGTCAGGGCGAACCACGGACTACTTTATGTTTAGTTGTACTGGATATACAGGGTGTTCCAGAACAAGAAGCAAAAAATTTCACGCCAAGTAAAAACGACCAAATAAGCACTTTTTCATTTGTGAAATTTTCCCCATAAATTCGTTTTTAAGGGGTGAGCTATTTATTGTTTTCAAGGATAAAATTTAATTACAAAATTACAAAATTTTTGTTACAAACATTTCAATTCTATGAGAGCTTACAATAATAAAATTTGGCTTTAGTTATATATGGTAAGAATGGTTAAAGCAAGAAGGTTTATGCTACACCCATTGAATCTGGGGAAAATCTCGAGGCCAGAATTGCAGTGGCCAAGGGTGAGATTTCTAAAAAACAACCGGTTTCCTAATATCCGGCAGTCGTTAAGGCTAAAATTAGAAAAGTGCATTGATGTGTGTAGGTGAAACATATTTTTAACAATTTTTGTAAAGTAAATTTAAAAAAATATATTGTCAGTTATTGTGAGATTACATTTTATCTTGTAAAACAATAAACAGCTAATATCCTAAAAACCCGATTTTGAGGGGGGGGGGAAATTTCATAGAAGAAAAAGTGCTTATCATGCCATTTTCTGGTGTGCAATTTTGGAACCTCTTGTTCTGAAACACCATGTATAACTGTTCGTTCCCAGCAGAAGTGCAGCAGAGAAGACAGCTTCCGAAAAAAAGGGCTGATGAGGCATTTTCCCCCACAGAAAGAAATACTTAATACTTAGACATCGTAGAACTTGAGTTGTCAGGAAAATAACTATTATTTTTTCATTACCATGGTGCGTTTCATTGTGCCGTTTTATCAACTGTTTCAGGCTGTAACCTAAAATTCTGAATTAGATTGTCGAATGCTTCCTTTTCATGCAACCCAATGTGATTGACAGTAAGTTGAACTCACTGCGGCCACTCTAAATGTTTGAATAGTGTATTCCTCACAGTTGTTGATGACTGAGGAACCAATCCTAGCAATGCAGAAGAAAGATAGAAAAATATGTATGTGTCAACATATTTCAGCATTCGTAAGAAAGTAATAAATTACAATAAAAATCTCGAAATTTATTCACCTTCGCATATCCCATAAGCAAGCTGAATTGCCTCATAGTGTAATACTAATGAATAAATGATGAACAAGGGTACTTTTTCGTAACACAAAATGTTATGATTCATGTTCGAACGAAGAAGTTATTTTGTGAAAAAATTTGCTCCACCAATTTTTTATTCCCTGTCTGAAAACTGCGCATTTATTCTGTAAGTGTCGCTGGAAAATCGCTGGTTTGAATCCTTCATTAATTTTCTTAATACTTGTATACCTCGTTGAGTAATTTACTGCTTGTGTCCGTATACCCGCTCTCCATTTCTAGCAATGATTTTCTCAATCAATGGGAGAGAATTTACAGTGAGCACCAATTTTTTTCTGATTACTGAGTGTAAGACGTACAGTTGACTACTAGAATTTTGCACTGCACTTTGATGAAGAAGCATGCAGTTATATTTTCTGTGGGTCGATCCTTGCTTGCAGAATATGAGTACGAATGGAATTTATGTTCATGGACTGCAGTAATCTGACGCCCGGTTGAACGTTTAATTATTCCCTGATGTTGATTTGTGACTTTCAGTCTCCCATCCATCCAGGTTTCAATTTTAGTATTATATTGAAAACGATGAAAAATTCCCATTACTTTTTTACATTTGAAATGATACTCACGCCTTTGCGATCACCGGAAGACTTAGTCCTTGCAATTTGTATTGACGTAAAATCTACCAAAACATCAGCCATCTCAGTAGATATAGGAAGTAGCCGCGTGGCGAAGTGGGTTATGGCGTGTAAAAACAGAGAAGAGAGACTTTTTGGTTCTCTCGTACGCAGGATTTGGTGCAATTTAGGGAACAGAATCGAGATACTCAGGATTTGGTGAAGACCTACTCGATTCTGCTCCCTGCCTCCATTGGATGTGTGGAGAATCCATGTAATTCAAAGTAAGACGAATATGACCATTATGATGCGAAGGATGCTTATTACCTTGTAGGTCATACTGCTACAAGAGAAGCTTAAGATTAGTGGAAACTTGAATGGAGATAAGGAACCTTACGAAAATATAGTTTTTTAGTTAAAACTTAGTAAATCTAACGAATAACGACCGTGCTTGGCAACGGTAGCAGCACTGCTGCAACAAAGCGAGTGAGTGACAAAAACGAAACGTGCAGCTCTCGCGTATAGATCAACTATGTTTTGCGTCAGAGACATCGTGCTTGCTCCGCTGCTGGCGTCCTGCTGAGCAAGGTCGAGACCCTTCGTCTAGGAGGGCCACAAAAACCTCGAACTCTTACAACCGGTAGGTTCCAGCAAATCGAGAACAACCGAAAGTAGAAGCCTCATCGTTGTTTTACATGCTCGTCGTAGTCGAGTGGTTACGAACACACCCTTCTGAGAAGGTGTCGTTAGTTCGAATCTCCCCGCTTTGCGTTGATTTTTTCCGTTGCGTGCAAGGAAAAACCCAAGCACAATACCCCCCCCCCCCCCCCCCCACTCTACCCAGGTGTCGAAAATTAGTGCCGGCTTTACTGAGGAAACCGCCATGGCGTCCTGGTGTTAATTAAAGGCATTAGAAAAACCACTATGCAAGATGATATTTATCAGGCTTGATGGGAATAAAGCATCCTTTACGAGGAATTAACCCGTCGTTTTCAACAGTGCTTCGAAGCAACTGTCTAATCCTCCGCAGATACAACCAAATGAATGAAATGTTCATTTCTCTGAGCGAGAAAAATACCGGGCTAAAATTATGGCTTCCATACATGCTGTGTTGGGCAGTTGCGGCCGCAATTGCGATCGCAACTTTTTCTGTTGCGGTTGCGGTTGCGCCGTTGCGGTTGCGGTTGCGCCGCAACAATTTTTGGAAAGTTGCAAATCTGTTGCGATCGCAACAATTTTCGACGTATCAGGCCGCAGCCACGGTATACATAAGACTTATGTATACCGTGGCCGCAGCTCGCAACCGCAACATCACGATTGTAATTCAATTTTTAAAATAATTTCAATAAAGTTTAAAATGCGTTTCATTGTCGTTTGAAACTAAACCTTACAGGGTACAACCCATCTGGCAACTGTTTATTATTAGCATTAGGCGATACAGCGGTGCTCATACACTTTGCTTACAGTATATGAGGATATTTAATGTAACTCATTATATAACATATGTTATTGGGAATGATGTGAGTTGTAAGTGTAAAATTACGTGTTGTACGGCAAATCTACATAGCTAGATGTTGCGATTTGCCAATGTACTCGTAGTTCACAACGACGATTTTATCTTGGCGTCCTCTCTGCATCTACATTTTAAGCTAAAATGGCTCTACGAGGTACAGAGAGTGAAGGTAATAACAAAAAAAAACTAATCGCCAATCTTATTAGCAGATCGGAAAATGGTATTTCAGCTGAGAAGAGCAGTGCCGCCCAGGTAGCAAAATTTGTTGGCCTAATATCGAGCCAATATACAGTTTCAATATTGACTGGATATTCAAAATGAACATTGGGGCAATACCTTATTTTGGAAAATTCGGTTGATATTAGAAAAATATATTGGCCCAATAACAATATTATCATCAACCCAATATCAACTAATTATTGTGTCAATTTTGACTTGATAATGAAGTGTTCCCTGCAATAACATTGGCTTAATACTCAATTCTTGATAGGTTGATATTAGTATTACTGAACACAATTGGACTAGAACTGAGTTTGAGGGGTAACTAACGTAGGGTACTACAGGCCCAATTCTCATTTTCTGACATCAAGTGGATATTGGTAGAATATATTGTCCAAATAATAATTTATTTTTAACCCAGTATCAGCTAATTACTGTGTCACTATTGACTTGATATTGAGGTGTTTCCCTCAACAACACTTTGGCTCAATAATTCATTTTTAATATCGCGTCAATATTTGGAAGGGTTCAAAGACGAGAAATATATATAATTCTGAAAGCTCTGTTATCCGATGTACATACCTACACACCTACAAGACTATGAATTAAACTGCATTCAAAATTTATCTAAAATCCATGATTACAAACGTCTTCGGCATCGTAGTCCAAATTTTGTGTTGCACGTACGTACCAGTGGTCGGGCAACCTGTAATAAGCAGCATATATTCGTTCATCTAAGCAGCATATATATGTGTCGCGATATGAAAAAAGGGTGTGGTTTAGGACCCCCCTTCCCAGACGCTTGAGGGAATTTCAACCCCCGTACAATTTTTGAGTATTATACTTTCATGCTTGCGTACACCTGCATACCAGACATGGAGAATAAAAGAATTTGAAAGATTAACATGAATATTATTTTATTTTAAGATGAACACGTGAATATGGGCACAGGGAAACATGTAATCGCAAAATCAAAATGCGCACCAGTGTCCTCAGACCAGATGCTCATTGCAAGCGAGATGATACCCACTGAAATTGTTTTACTTTAGCTGCATAGGCAAACGGGAAAAATGTAATGCTTGACATCAAAATTCTACCACTTGGTATTCATAATAATGAGAACACTTCACACCGTGGTGCCCGACAGGGACACTACACCCATGTAATTTGCACTTGCTATCTGATTCATCATGAACACAGCGCGCCAGAATGGATTTGTACTGTTCAGCGTACCTCTTCTTCCTTTGCTTCTCCAAGCAACTACCACTTTCGAGCTCGCCACCTAACTCATCATGAACACAGCGCGCCAGAATGAATTTCTACTCTCCTGCGTGCCTCTGTTTCTTTCCTTCTTCACATTTACTACTTGAGTGGCATCCAGGTTTCCATATTAGCGTTGAGGACCAAGCCAGCTGCCCGCTGCAAGGCTGCGAACGCTCGGCCGGTTGTAGCGCTACGACTGCCGCGTAGGCCAGCTTCCCCAACCCGCCTGTGAACAATGCGCAAATTAAGTAACTAGCTCCATTTGAATCTTTATTCCCTGCAATACACCTACTTCACATTGCATTGATTGAACTACTTCTTTACTCCCCTTTAATTCTCAAAATCAATCCTAATTTATTTCCCTCTGAAACCAATCCGGGTGAGTATTTTACCCCGCTTCACAAACAAATCACAAAGCACTCCGTTACAAAAAAACATCAAGCCTGCACTTCAATAATAAAACACGAATATTCTGATTCCCCATTTTATGCCGTCTCAAAAACAAATCCCCTATGAGAAATGATCATTTTACCGTCATACTAAAAGCCCAATGCAAAGCATCCTGTTTGAGAGAATCAATGTAATCAATAATTCAAAATAAAAATAATTAGCATTCTGCAAATCACTGCGTCCAGAAGTTAGACGTAATACGTTTCGATGACTCCACATGAATTATCAATAAATTAAACCACGTATCCTCACATCCCCTCTGGCCGTCAGAAAGCCTACATTCTTGTCACTGCACCAGTCAAATAGACCGGTTCTACATCCTTCTACCCTTTTATACCTCACCCGCACAAAGGATGCGCATCGTGGGTTATGCGGGATGCCCGCGAAAATCCTCGCCCTCTGATTGGTTCGTTCTTAAGCGTCCTTTCCTTATGCGACGTGTCCCTCTCTCCAATTTGAAATTACTCCGCTTTTTACTCTCAAATACCAAGAATTCTTCGTCCCCTGTTCGTAGCCAATAATCTTTTTGACCCTCTATTTTTCTGTGCTATTTTGTTTATTTACAATAACTCCCGTAAATGTGATGTATTTCGGACTAGCTCTTGATACAGCCTCTACCCCCTACGTGCTCCTCCCATCTGCTGATTTGGTACACCCCTCATCCCCTCACGATCCGCGCATTGCTGCATGTAGAGCCGGTTGCTTGCTGCGTAGCGTCGGTTTTTATATATATATGCCTAATATAATTTATTTCCTCACATATGCGTGATTGAAAAATTGCACGAAAGCGCTTTACTCAAAGAATGATGCATGCAAAATGGGTTATATGGTAGGAATAGGCCTACTCAATACCTTCGTTACGAAATCAAGTCATTTATATCATCTATATAAATGACTTTGTATCATCTTAATTCAATATATATACATTTATTACTATATGACAAACGATTTCAGCATATTTTTTGAAAAAATTAGACCTTCGAAACTCATTGGACTACTCAAAAAAACAAGAACTGTGAACCTGTGATTACAGTTATTCTAAATATACCTATTATTGTAACGTATTCACATTTCTTGATATCTGTCAAATATATCTGCACTCGTTAATGACTGCAATAACTATTCAATAACTTTATTGGTACATTTTAAACAAATTACTCCGTATTATTGGCGTACAATATCAACCCAATAATATATCTATGAAGTTCTGGTTTTGGTGGTGAGAATTAATTACGTTATGAACTTTGGGCAGGGTCACCAGTATTCTTGTGCCTATGGCTAGGCACAAAAAATACAATTTCTTTGTGTGTTAATCGTGAATGTTTTCTCGGCCCTTTTGATTCTGAAGGAGTAAGTACTCGGGTGCTCTACTGGCACCTAATTTTTATCAACTTGCACGAAATAAACCTCTGTAGGGCAATGATACACGACATCTACTTCTCGCCTTGCTTTATTTAGTTGACTCTGAGTGCCGTGACTACGGCAGCTGTGGGGAGAATCCACTTCTTGTGGAAGAAGATCCGGGTCCAGTAAGGTGACGCACTCCAGCAGGTGTCGCGGCTAGAGGGAATCCGTTGTGGATCCAGGCGAGAATGGATTGTTGGAACTATCCGCAGATGCGGTGATAATTGTTTGAATTATGGTGTCTCGAAAGAGGCAGTCCCCGTAGGAGTTTCTGCCTGTGAGCCATGTGGCTGAATTGGTATGATTGTTAGCCGTTTGGCTGAAATGACTTTGAGAAACGTCTCAGGTGGTTCTGAGAACGTTCCGAATGAATCAAAGGGGGACGTTCTCAAGTGGTTCTGAGGAACGTCACAATTGAGGGTTGGGGGTGGTGTTTGTGTGTCGCTTCGTAGGTTCTTCTGTACGGGAGAGAGGACTTGGGTTACTTGTTCCAGCACGATAAAACAAGGGAGAGAACAGTCGCTACACAGGCCAGGCTGCGAGCTACTGCCAATTAACATGGTTGCCTCGAATCGAGGAGTCTATGCTGGTACCTCGGTCGTAATTCTGGCGCCCGAATACGGCCGAGGCAGTCGCAATATTAAGTACATCGAATGGACAATCATGAAATTTCCTTAGGTGCCATTTTTCCCCATTTCTCTACACACGAGTATGCTCGGGGTACTACTAGAAGTGACACGTCGTATCTTAAACTGTCTCCGACATGGAGTGCAAGATCAGTCCACGAGATAAAAGAGTATTACTGGCTAGGCAACGTAAGGGAGTTTGGCTTGATTAAAAATCAAGGCTTTTGCCGCCGAATAATCCAGGGTGTAATTAATATACTACAAGGAGTGCTTAGAACATTACCACTATCCTATGGGTATCTAAACATGAATTGGGTGAGACTCTTAAGCTGTTACAATTGAGTCTTAACGGCCATAAGATTGCTTTAAGTTAAAATTTACTAGGATCAAACAATAGCAGGAATAACCGCACAACTTTAAATTTAGAAGTTGGCTTAGACTAATGAAATTATTAAAGTGCTTGAGTAAATTGTTTATTGTAAATAAATTATTTAAATTGTTTTGAGTTAGCTAAATTGATTTCAAGTTGATACGGGAATGGGAATCAGTATGCTTGACACAATGAGACTCTGAAACCTACCTAACCTATGTAGCACATAAATTAAGACAACTTTTACCATATTCACCCGGCACAAGGAAATTACTGAACCTAGCTTAGATAATTACTAATACATTAATAAGTGAAATAAGAACTCTGCGCCGGCTGAAGGTTCATAACTTATTTAATAATTAATTAACTTTAGCACATGAAACACTGTGGACCAAGTGAAACACATGGTCCATACGTCACATTAATTATGAGCCTGAAAAAGTAGAACTTTGAAAACTTACTAACTAATTTTGCAAAAGTGAGGGTACCTATTTTACAAAGTACATATTGAAATATTTATCACTAATTGTATAGCACTCAGAAGCATGACAACTGAGATATGAGCAACCTTCAGCGCTATATCCTTAACAACTATTGGCATGTCTGAATTATTTAAGAATGAGAATGACTTGACATTTAATAGGGATTTGACAATTTCATACTTCTGAAAATAATGACAGCAACTAGATTGCTACTATGCATCCTGCAGAGAATAATTCTCCTGGCTAGTCCAGCCAGTTGCGTCTAGTCAAATTCTGAGGGTTACTTCTAAGAATTGCTTCTTGGAAGAACTATGTTGTTAAGAATCCCTGTAAGGCCAGGAATAATTTGTTTGCCCAAACTCTAATTAGGATATACCACAACACACAAGGAACAGAAGCACTGTGAGAACCACAAATTCTGGGACAGAAAACCTACATCACAATTCTAGCACTAATGGTAATTTGAGGTAATCCTACTTGATATTTACACACTACAATATTATTTACATGTTACATATAATATATATAGTTACCCGTAGATCAGCACAAGTAAAACCAATAATTTAAGTCTCACCAGTATATAAAAACCGAGATGTGCACACTCTGAATGATTTAAGACAAGTGGTCGCTTGGCCGGATCAAATGTTGCTAACGCGCAGCCATGAGAGGTTTCGTTAAGATTCGAAAGTGATTTTTTAGAGATTGCATTTTTAGGTACACAATTTTAATGAAATTGGGGATAGTGATTAATTAATTTTGTACTGTAATTTTATGATAATGGTTGAATTTATATTATTGAATTTTTAAATGATCGTTCTAAAAATTCGTAAATTTTTGGTCGGTAAGAGGCTGGAAGAATCCACTACATATCAACCCAGAAACTCTTCACAAATGTGAAGCGTGACCAAGTGTAGAGGCATGACCGGATGCGGGGCATCACCGGAAGAGGGAGTGAAGTGTTGTCGGATGGGCGAAAGGAATTTTTGGATTTTGGAGTTGATAATTTATTAGAAAAAAATAGGCTCCATTTCCATTCCTGGGCACCACAGATGAAGTACTAGTAATTGTGGAAAGCAACCTCATTCCCCTGCATGGAACCAACAGTTGTGATGCTCATTTTATTCGACAGGAATGAGTAAGATCAATATTAGAATGACTTAGCGCACGTACAATAAGATAAATTTTCACTTCCTAGCAAAAATTTCAGAAATCGAAACTTAGAAATTGAAACACAGAAACTGAACTTAGTGCCGCCCTCCAAATGCAAACGATCCTCTTATACATATTATTGTTTATTTTTTATTAACTTGTGCTTCTCCCTAAATCCTGTGTCGACAACTATCATGTGTATTACGATAACCATGTATGAATAGCAATTAAGGATCTAAATCATATGTTCCAACACTTAACATGGGTGTTACGATAACCAAGTATAAATAGCAATTAAGGGTTTCTATGTTAATGTATTTGAATGCATTTTTCGCTTTCATTTTCAAAACTTATGCGTACTAATGAAAGTGTTTTTCAAATGAGCGTCGCGAGGATTGTGCTCTCTTTGTTCAAAATCAGATTAGGCAAGGAAAGGAACTCAATTTTGTTGTACTTTTCTATCAATCATTTTGTTTCAACATTCTACACGGGTATTACGATACCAATGTGTTATAATCATTTAAGGATGTTAATGTTAAGGTGTTTTAAAACCAATGTATCGACATTTCGTGTTTGTACTTTATTGGAAATAAAAATTTTTTCTTTTCTTCTTTTTCTTTGGGCAATAATAATTTATATTTTAGGAAATTTTATGAAATTGCGAGATTTTTAATTATTATGAGATATGTATATATATATACATATATGATGTTCTCCCAATGTGGGGGAAATCAATTGAATTTGACTTTTAAAGGTTGAATATCGAGGAATTTATCGATTTCACAAGGAGATGTTCTTTTACAAAGGCGGGTCACCAGTGCTCCTGGTAGAGCACACTTAATAGCTAAATGAATGGATTACGGCCTCTGACTCAGAAGGAGTTAGGCGGTATTCGGACGCAATATTTCAAGCGTCTACAATCAACAACAAAATTACCACAAGCCAACACCAGGGGAAAATGAGAGAATAGTTTCACTCGCCGGTATGGGATTTATTG
Organism: Morinoia aosen; assembly: GCA_030386875.1. Classification (NCBI taxonomy): domain Eukaryota; kingdom Metazoa; phylum Arthropoda; class Malacostraca; order Amphipoda; family Talitridae; genus Morinoia; species Morinoia aosen. Next base: position 41,016,116 of record CM059580.1, read on the forward strand.
AGGAGAAGGTTGCACGCCAAAGTGCGAGGCTTGACTCTTGTTCGAGAGACGTTCTTGGGGAGAGTCCGAGGAGGTTGAATAACTTCAGACGATTCGTTCAGCTCAGGCTTGTGGAAGCGTGTGCTGGAGTGTGAAGTCGATGATGGTGTAAGTGTGGGAGGTTCCGACACTAAGTGAGTGGTGAATTTAGTGATGAGTATGGGGATAGTTACCGGTTGGGAAAACTCGGTAGGAAGGGACTCTCGACCCAAAGGTAGTCACAACTAAAGGTTTAAGCGGCTTAGCTGCAGGGATGCAGGCCTTCCAGTTTCACAAGTTAAATAGGAGGGGAAACTCGGAGAATCAACTCAGAGGCAAAACCCGGAGGATGAACCCGGAGGATGAACCCGGAGGAGGTAAGCTCCTTAAATTAAGAAGTTAGGGTTTGGTTTCATACGTGTTTGTGAGTGCATGGATGTGTGGTCCAGTCGATCCTGTCAGGAGACATTGTGCTGGATTATTTGAACAAAAAAAACGAGTCTATGCATAACACATGTGCAAGACTGCGCAAACTGCAACATTAACAGGATAAACAATGGCAGGAGTCCGGTGATAAGAATCAGTCCACAACTCTAGCGCCCGAGTCGCAACCTGAACCATCTTAACACCAGAATCAGTGTTCCAGACCAACTGGTCACAAGCTCTATCCTGACATTACAAGCAGCAACACAACTGAGTTTAAATGAACTACAGCCAAAATAATAGCTAAAGCACTGAGGTAATTAGATGATTAATGTACTAAAATATGAGTATGAGAAAAGGTGAAGTCTCTATACTCTATTATTCAGATGAGCAAGAATTGCAGCAGAAGTTACATAAAAAGGAGCAGCACATAAACAGACACGAAAGTCACAACAACTAAGCTGAGAACAAAGTTACAGTGATTTAAAAAAGGCTCAATTAATTCATGGAAAAATGTTGACACATAAGAACACTGCTTCTATTCCTAAAAGACATGTCAAATGTAGTTAGGTATTTATAAGGAACAATTATTTATGTGAATAGATTTGAAATGCGTACTACAGAAAATACAAACGCGATTTGCTGCAATATCCTATTTTATTTCTTAAGATTTTTGGACTTTGAACGTTGAGTGTTGAACGTGAAAAGAATTCCATACTTAATTACACAATGCACGACAGTAAACAAAATAACTAAAAATTCTAGCTACTGTACTGCCAAAAGTTAATTGAATTATAAGGCTAACAGGACTGGTAAAAAACACCAGTGCGAAACCGTGTAAAAGACACATTCAAATTGGGATCTGATGCTAAAGTGAATATGCAAGTTTGCACGGCTAAATTAATTCAGGGAAAACACTGACGAAATGGCGCAGTGAACTTGAATCTTGTGCCTAACTACACAGGCACAGATAAACACAGTGAATGTTCCTAAGACACAATAACGAGCGCTCCCTAACAGGGAACAAGCTAAGACACAACACAGGAAAGTTAAGACATAATACAAATAACTCTAACACTTGATACTTACAATTGCCCGCTCTGGGGCCCAAGCGCTAGTCAGGAGGATCTATACGAGAATGACGACTCTGCCTGGGAAGCCGGCCTTATATGCGCTTTGAGCGGACGAGCGTTTCCGGAATTTTCCGGAAACGGATGAACTTGCGATATGGTTCTACGTAAAAACGCCGTTCTTTCTTGTCGAAGTATTTCTTTGGTCAAATTTTAATAGATTTAGGGGAATGTTGAATGAAAATAGTAATCTAAAATTTTAAGAATGATTACGTTAACTTTATTTAATTTTTAGAAGATGGTTTTAATAATTTATGAAATTTAGACTGAAGTGCGGCTGAGGGTTCACTACAGCTACCCCCCAACGCATGTAGACCGAAAGGTCTGGTAACAGTGAAACTGTTACTTGTAAGATGCTCGAAGGAGTTACGAAAGGAAATTCCCAGAAGAAAGCTTGACAGAGGAAATAGATGAAAATAGTGGAAGGTTAACTCTGGAACTATGAAAGTTTCAGCTCGGATCCCCAACTGGGACCATAAAAGAATCTGTGAGGTTAGCATCACTGAGCACAATCGTGCTAGAAGTGTCCGCCGAAATGGAGGCACCCGAATTACCAGACTCCGACTGCGTTCTTTGAACGGTATACCGGGGAATCTAGAATTGGTCGCCTTCCACGTCTTTAGGAACCTCAATCAACTAAGAAGGTACGAATTCGTTGGCTCGACAGGTGTTGACCTGAGGCGAAATCGCAGTCTGGGTTTGTGACATTATGCCCTCAAAAAAATATAAAAGATCAGTTCCTTACTTTCCCAAAACACATATGCCGGTTAAATACGGCAAATGTGCGACGTAAGTCGTTTGTACAGCCTCCCTAGGCAACGTGCGTGCTCCTCAGGCGTCCCCAAGGCTACAAGCACACCGACCAGACTACAAGCACACCGAAAATTTCTTGCTACCTGGGCGAGGACGTTTATGACAAAGATGACTTCTTCAACAACCGGCGTCTTCAACATCGTAATAGCGGAAGATAGGAAAAAACGAAGAAAAGTTCGTTGAAACAAGTCACTGATTGGCTGTAACAGGCAGCAATCAACAGAACTAGCCACTCTGACATTGTTCACTGAGCGATGTTTCCTTTAAGTGAATTTTTCGTTTCGTTCATCCAATTCAACACGCTAATACCATCGAGCGCTGCGGTTGAACGACTGTTCTCCTTAGGCAAAGAAATTTTGAGACCACGACGTGCTCGCTTTCTTTGGCACGCGAAAGCCAACTTCAAAGTTGAATAATTCGAAAATAAAGCATTTGCGAGCAGAATGTCATTCATGTAAAACGTTTATAAATGGGTTGGCTTTCGCGCGCCAAAGGAAGCGGGCACGCCCAGCAGAATTTAATTAATAACGGAAGCTAACATCCTATTACATACTTGAAGAGGTTAGGTCGTCTGGGGGAGCCACAGTTCTTCTAGTGAAAATTTTAAATGAAGGTTCAAACCCACCCATTAGGGTGATGTCAACAATTTTACATCAGCTCTGATATGGCGCCCACCCGGTACTGTTGCAGCCATCTTGGAGCTGATGTAAACACAACTGCGGATGCACCCTAATGGGTCGGTTAGAACCTTTATTTATAATTTTCAGTAGAAGAACTGTGGCTCCCCCTCACGACCTAACCTTTTTACGTTTGTAATAGGGTTTTAGCTTCCGTTATATAATTCCGCTTGGCGCACTCGCTGCAAAAGCTAACTTTAAGGAGACCATCCCACTTTTTCAACTTTTTTAGTCCGATTCGTTTAAAAGTTGGCCAGTATATGTATTTTGTAAAAGTAAACCTTTTTACTCCTGTCATTTTTTCGATTTAGGCCTTACTTTTTTTTTGGCGAAAAATGTGTTTTTGGTATATTTTTATTGAAATTTCAGATTGGGACTCCTCCTCCAGTTTTGATGCTAGAACAAAAACAAAGACAGTTTTAGAACCCTTGGAACATTTCTAACAAACGTGCGTTCAGTTTTTTTTCAAATTCAAATTTTTTCTATTTTTTCAAAAATTTTTAAAATTTCAAAAATCAGCAACAATTTTTTAGGTTTAGAGCTATATATTTTTTCAAAGAATTCGAATTTGAAAAAAGCCGAACGAGCGTTTGTTAGAGATGTTTCAAGGATTCTAAAACCGTCTTTGGATTTGTTCTAGCATCAAAACTCAAGAACTAGTCGCAGGATGAATGTTGAAAATTCAAAGTGCTGGGTGGAGAGAGACAGTTGCGTTCGTTGAGATAAGACTGTATCGTGCCAAGCTCCTGTGAAAAGATAAAAGTAATTCCAAAATTAATCCTAGTAACATTCATTATTTTCCATTCCACGCGCAACCGGCTCTCTCCTCTCCATCTGAGGTGGTGTGGTAATTCGGTTGGGGTGGGAGGGGGTGCGGAAGGTGGTGTGACTAATTGTTTGGATTCTTCACCGTTCCCCTGACCACGTTATACTGTAATCATATATATATATATTGTAATTGTTTACCTTTTTTTATAATTTCTACTTCTGCCCTGCTGATTGTTTATAATACTCTGTGTTGGTGGCCCCTTTCTGGGGCTACCTTTAAAATCTGAAATGGCCGAACTGCCATTGGCAAATCGGTTTAGTGATTTGAGAGAGTCAGAAGATCCCTGCTCTGAAATCGAAGAAGAGCTGTTGCTAGCCGCCAATCCTGCCAGTGAAGAAGAGCAAACCGACGAAGAGAAAACAATGAGTACTGAAGAAATTAATGAATCTGTAATACAAGGGACTTGGTTCAAGGAGAACATCCCATCAAAAAAAAGAGAAAGAACCAGTGTAAGCCTCTCAAGCTCAAACTCCGATTGTGACACATCAAAAAAGACGCGTAAAACTACTCAGTCTCCACTTGAACCAAAAAAGATTTACCCAACTAATAAAACAATGGCATCCAAACAGAAAATGTGTACCTTGCTGATCACTCAACTACAGGAGTCAAGCAATGAATTACTTGGAGCAAACAAGAAAAAAATGACCTATGACCCATTTGGACTGGCTCAAGGACTGAAACAAATACTGAACTATGACTACATTAAAGAGGTAAGAGTGAACAAACAACGAAACCTGATTGCAGTTGAATTCAAAGAGACTACCGAAGAAGAAATAACAAGACTGTTGAAAATTAACAGCGTTGGAAAATTTGCAGTTAGTTGCTATAAACCACGCTCAGAATCCTCACAATCTACCTTTGGGGTTATTAGACCAATTGACTATGATGTAAATTTAAATGAGCTTATCCCAATTGCCAGCTGTGAAAATGCCAAAGTTATCAACATGGTCAGACTGCCAAAATTCTCTAATGGAAAAAAAGAGGATTCCCTCAGTGTAAAAGTACAATTTCAAGGCAGTGATCTCCCAAAACAACTTAAAATAGAATACATGAATTTCAAGGTCAATCCGTATTCACCTCCACCTATCCGATGTTATAAATGCCAACGTCATGGACATTTTGCTACTGGGTGTACATCTGTTGAAAGGTGCCTTATCTGTGGTGGAGGCCATTCAAAAGACAAGTGTAGTGCCCCCACTCCCTTCTGTGCTAACTGCAAGGGAAATCATGTGGCCAGCTCTAGAGAATGCCCATATATTCAAAATGCTGTTCAAATACAAACACTGATGAAAGAAGGCGTCTCCTTTTCAGAGGCTCGAAGGCAAATCATATATGAGACCACAGATAGTCTAGAATCTATCTCGCAAAGAGCCAAAACCACCTACAATGAGCCAAGTTCTCAACTGAATCAATGGACCAAGGAAAAAACTGCCCCTACGCAAGAAAAAATGCAAATTCCAGAATCAAGGATTAATGAAAAAACATATGCTGCATCTCTGAAAACCACACAACCAAAACAAGTGACTGTTCCAGCTGATGTACACCAATCTCAAGGGTCCTACTACATACCAAGAAGGATTCCCCAGGTCAAACCCAACCAGCCTAAGCAGAATGTACTAGCCTCTCATTTTAATGATCGTCAGCCTTCGCAAGAAACAATGGTCACCAACGAAGATCCAATACAAGTAGTGCTGAAGAAAATTGAGTCCCAGGTCCAAACTATGTTTGAGGATTTCTTCTTCCGCCTGGGTAAATTCATGATGGAAGCATTTTCATCTAACTCGAACCATGAAAACAAGCGTGAGAGGAATCTTCTGCTGTTGGGAATGATAAGAAACCATCTTGGCCAAAAAATTGGAGCACAGCTACTCAGCAAATATCATAGTAATGTAAAATCTCAAAATAAAGGTGAGACTGTTTTGGAAAAAAATTCTAAAACCCCCTCCAAAATTCCTCTTTCTCATGCTAAAGGAAACAAAAGATTGGGAGCAATTCCAAGAAAGAAATGATGCGTAACTTTAAAATCTGTGATCAGAAAACCAAAAGAAGTGGTGCTTTGGAAAAAAATCTTCTTGTTTATCAACTAAATTGTAATGGTCTATCTTCTAAATTGTCAGAAGTGAAACTCTATCTATATACTAAGAAACCTGATGTACTGTGTTTATGTGAGACATTTATCAAAACTAAGGAGCCTAAATTTTTAGGCTATGAGTGTGTGTGGTCCCATAGGAATGATGGAGCCAAAGGTGGATTATGTTTCATTATTAGAAATGATATTAATTTTTCTGTGAATAATATAGATAGTTATTTAAATGGTAGATTAGAGATTGCATCAATTAAAGTGTTCTGTTCCTTTGGTTATATTGATATATGTAATATTTACAATCCTAATGCATGTATTACTTATGAAGAATTTTATCATTATTATGTTCAGATGAGTGATTTGTTTATATTCATTGGTGATGTGAATGCTCATGCGCCTTTGTGGGACTTTAAAGGCCGACTGAATGCTTCGGGAAAGAATCTCTGTAAACTTCTAGATGAGAACTCTCTTGGAATACTCAACCCTCCCAACTTACCCACTTACATAGACGCTCGAGTAGGGACAAGTTCCACATTAGACTTGTGCATTGTCCCTCCAACTCTCCTTGCTTGTGGGTCTCTTCAGAGAGGTGCAGACCTTGGGAGTGACCATTATCCCATTGAATGTACTTTTGGTACTGTAATACAAAAATCTGAAAACCATCTCTGTAGATGGATTATTAAAAATGCAAACTGGGTTGGATTCAGAGAAAAACTATCACAAATCCATACAAGTCAGATAATGAATCTTTCAGTTGATGATCTAAATGCACTGTTGACAAAATCTTTACAGGATGCAGCTAACAAGTACATCCCCAAATCTTCCCCAGCTTGGGGAGCTAGGAGGAGGACACCATGGTGGGACAGAGAGTGCACTTTGGCTGTAGCACAGCGAAGGAAAGCACGCAACAAGTTATCAAAATATCCCACGGCAGAAAATCTACATCTGTACAAGGCATGTGAAACCAAAGCCAAAGAAATCATTAAGCAAAAGAAAATTAAAAGCTGGACTAGTTATGTAAGCACTCTGGACTCCAACACTGGTGTTGGTAATGTTTGGAGGCTAATACGCTCCATGAGGGGCAGTTATGTGAATCCACGCCCAACTGTTGGTGACATAGCTGACAGCACAGCAGACAAAGCTCAATTATTACTGGCCCATTTTTGTCGACACGAGATAAAATTAGGTGATGAATTTTCTGAAACAATCGAAAATACCATCTCAAATTTAGCAGCAGTACAGGTAGAAGATACATATCTTAACTCTCAAATTGAACTGCACGAATTCCAGAAAAGTTTAAAACACGCAAAAAATACTAGCCCTGGTTTTGACGAAGTTCCTTATGCTTTTTTCACCAAAGCACCATATTCATTTCTGGAACATGTAATCTATTTATTCAACAAAAGTTACTCTAGTGGTTATTTCCCAGAAGCATGGAAGTTGGGGATTATATGTCCAATAAAGAAGCCTAAAAGAGATCATTCGATTCCCAGTGGGTATCGACCCATCACTTTGCTATCATGTTTCTCAAAAATCATGGAACAAATTGTTAAACGCAGGCTTGATTATTTTTTGGAAAAAAATAAAGTTTTCTCTTGTTATCAAACAGGGTTCCGTAGAAAGCGATCTACATATGATGCTCTTGCTCTAATTAAAAACTGTATCTCACAGGCCTTCTTCAAAAAAGCTTATTGTTTGATTGTTTATATAGATTTGGAAAATGCATATGATATTGTGTGGCATGCTGGACTATTGCATAAGCTAATAAATATTGGTTGTGACATTCGTATGGTCTTATGGCTACGATCATATTTAAGCAATAGGTGTGTTAAGGTAAGGGTGGCAGATGCTGTCTCATCTGGCAAAATTCTTGCTTGTGGTTTGCCCCAAGGTGCAGTCTTGAGCCCCCTGCTGTTCAATGTGATGCTTCATGATTTACCTCAGATGGAGAGCATCCAATGCATTGCATATGCAGACGATGTGACTATAGTTGCAAGTGGGAGATCCCCAATCGAGATCCAGAGAACGATGCAGAACTACCTTAATTGCCTTACGAAATGGCTGAAAAAGTGGAAACTTGCCATAAATGTGGATAAAACGAAGTATCAAATCTTTACACATAAAAAATATGTACCATTGATTAACCTCAGATTAAACTCTAAACCAATAAATAAAACTGATGAACAGCGTGTACTTGGAATAACATTGGACTCCCCTAAACTTACGTTCTTACCACATATACGAAGTGTTAAAACAGAGTGTCAAAGACGGCTGCAGGTTCTCAGGGCATTGTCTGGCGTCTCGTGGGGATCTTCTCAAAAATTATTGCGACAGGTATATATATCATTCATTAGAAGTAAACTTACGTATGGACATATAATCTTCACAAAGCTACCTGAAAGTAGTATGAAATTATTTGGTGTGATTCAAAATTCAGCTCTGCGATCTATCTTGGGTGCACGGAAAACATCTCCAGTTTCCTCAATGGAAGCTGAAGCATTCATTATGCCTCTGAGATTGTACCTTGATTTCTTGTTCCTGAAGTGGTGTTTGAGGTGCAGTTTCTCGGATGCTGAGCCCAATGAGTTCCCAGCTAAAATTGAGCTATTTAGATCTCCTCCAAAAAGTGAGCTTGCACTAAAACGTGTAGAAATAATGAGCAAGATTCAGTTTAATTTTTTTCCTCCAGGATCCCAAATTGAATATTTCACTTCTCCATGTATTGAGATCTCATCTAATGTGTGTGTTGAATTTCCTGATGTTAAATCTCTCTCTGCAGCTGAGGTAGATCATAAATTTGAAGAGTATGTAACATCAAAATTTTGTAACTTCTATAGGATCTTCACAGATGGCTCCAAGCTACAATCAGGTTCAGCATCCGCTGCTATGTATGTACCACATCTAAAAATATGTACTTCTTGGCTCCTAAACCCAGGTCACTCAATTGTGGGAGCAGAGCTATTTGCAATTTTACAGGCTGTAAATTATACGGTTGATAACTTATCAAATCATAATGTGGTCATTTTTGTTGATTCTAAATGTTCCCTGGATATTATATTGAACTTGACTAACCCCACCTATGAGATCTTTAGTAAAAAAATTCAAAAAATGGTTGTTCAATCGAATAACAAGATTCAGTTACAATGGATCCCTGCTCATTCAGGCATAATGGGAAATGAGATAGCGGACCGATGTGCAAAAATGGGTCACCAAAACTCAAAATCAGTACTCACTTATCTTAGTTATGAGGAGCAGGTTAGCCAACTGAAAAGCAAAATGTTGGACTACTGGAGCGAGTGTTGGGGAAATCAAGTGAGGGGATCCGGAAAGGGGAGATTTATGTATGAGTTGTGTAGTAGACCAAAGTTTAGATTGGGTGACGCCATGCCACGAAAATTTCAGTGTATTATTAGCCGATTTAGAATTGGTCATGTTGGTGTTCTTTCTCATTTGAGTAGATTTAACCTGTGTCAAAGCCCTCTCTGCCCAGAGTGTGGTGTTCCAGAGACCATTGAGCACTTCTTGCTCAGCTGTCCGCAATATGAGGCTGCCAGACTCCATTTATGTCTACCTTTTGTAAAATTTAATCTTGAACTAAATCTGAAAAATGTCTTAGGATTTTGTGAATATCAATCCCGTGTACAATTTGCAATTCTCCGCTCCTTGGTGAACTTCCTTGGTGCTACTAATAGATGTAAGCTTCTATAAATGTCCTGAATTTGACTGTGTCATATCTGTCTCTAATGAAGTGATCTTGAGACAATAAGCTGTCAGCCTCTGCAGATAACAGCTTGAGGGGTCCCACAATATTGAGGACTCAAGAGAAAAGTGCTGCAGTATTGGGGGATTTGCTTGACCCTGCTTATGCTGCCAAAGTACAAGCTGTCAGGTTACACGGATTTCTGCTGAAGAAGTCCAACGACTTTCAAGATCCCTCCGGATCCTCGATAAAGAAGAAAGAAGAAGAAAGTGTTGGGTATACCTAAGCAAAAAATAAAATTTTGTGTTGAAGTGTAATATAATGAACAATTGATGTAATTGAATGCAGTTTTAATTTTTATTTCGATACTTTCCATACATAACATCATATTCAAACTGTGAATTGTGATTTCATAAAAAAAAAATTATAAAAATTTTTACTCTTTTATCAAAAAAATTTTTTTTCTTTTTTCAGTCTGATTCTTATGAAATTTGACTATGATATGTAACCTTTGAAAAGAAGCACAATTGATTCTATTCATTTTTTTGATTCAGGCCTTAGATTTTGCAAAAATTTGACATATTGGTTTTTAGGTATTGATATTTCACTAATATTGATATTTCAAAATGGGACTCCTCCTTCAGTTTTGATGCTAGAACAAAAAAAAAATGCAGTTTTAGAATCCCTGAAACATTTCTAACACACTCACGTTCGGCTTTTTTTCCATTTCCTATTTGTTCTCTTTATATATGGGGTCAAAATCAGGAAAAAGTTAAAAAAATTTGGGTGCTTTTCATTGATATTGATATTTCAAAATGGGACTCCTCCTTCAGTTTTGATGCTAGAACAAAAACAAATGCAGTTTTAGAATCCTTGGAACATTTCTAACAAACGCTCGTTCGGCTTTTTTCCATTTCCCATTTGTTCTCTTTTTATATGGGGTCAAAATCGGGAAAATTGAAATATTTTGGTCCCTTCACCCTCCCCCCCGGGAGGGGGGGGAATTATTGTCGACCACAAATAATGTGAGATCATCATCAATAATTGTTAATTTGTATTCAGTGAAGCCTGATAACCATTTGTTGCCAATAATTGGTTCAATGAGGTGGGTACTTGATTTAAATGTGAATATGATGATCTCAATTTGATGAAATTTTGATCAAATATAAGTTGTGGGCACAAAAAAGTAAAAGATATCTTTTAATTTTGTTAGCAAATTTTTTGAGGAACTTTCTTTTTTCATGTAAGTTGGTGTGCAGTGCACATCTTTATACATTGACTTGGGGTAACAAAATTTCTATATCAGAATGACGGAGCATAGAGATAAAAGCTTCCATACTGGGAATCAACTCGCACATTCGTCATATTCTGCGGTGCAAAATCATACCAAAAAATCAATGTCCTTATATCTCCAAAAGTTTCAAAATTTTAGTCTGTGCATTGACATTTTAGAGTCCATGCATACTTTCAAATAAAACCCTTATCTGATCAATATGGACCATTCAAACCCTTTTCAAATTGTGAATGGGTAGAAACCTCTCCATCAGCAGCTCAATTTAATTTCCTACTGATATATTACATGTATTTTTTGTTCGTATGTTTTTTTCCTTGACACACTTGTATTTTTGTGATTCCATGATATATTTTTAGTACCTACTATTCATTGTACTTTGATCTTTTATTTCAAACATACAGTTTTCTAACATATGATGGAGCGGGACTTGGAAACATTCTCAGTACAGATGATTAATTTTCTTAGAATTTTCTTTTTCAGATTTCTGATGTTACGACTAATGCAAATCACTGACATGTTCAGATATATTTATACAAATACATGTAACATTTCTTGTCAGTATGTGCTCAGAGCACTTAGGGAGCATATCAGTTGCACATTTTTCATTGCCTCACCTATAGAAATGATTTCAAAATTGGGAGGTTGTTAAAATTAATGCATCTGTTTGGTGTCAGCATGAATAGGAACATGGTTGAGAAAATTGGCAAGGTTGTGAATCTTGTATCACAGATACAGCCATCAAATGGTCATTACTTGGTCATGGTAAATTAGGGAGTAAAGCTGTTGTGTAAAACTGTCAACCAGAAAATATTTATTGTTTCCAAACATAAAATTTCATTATTTTTTTTACTGCTGTATCCATTAACTTGCGCTTGGACTCAGCCTTTCCAAGAAAAATTTTCAAAGCCAATTCTCTGTGTACATAATGCGAACTGAATTAGTTAACTTCTGTAATGGCCATTCTGTTTCTGTGGTCAGAACTTTGTTTAATAAATTGTAAAAAAATATCATTTGAAAAATTTATCTTGAACACATTTCCTGCAAAGTGACCCACCGGTGGTCACTTGGGGGATTTTCATAGTGCTGCAGATCCACCTGCAGTCACTTACTCATTTTTTATTAATACGTAATCAAAGCTTAATGAAGGCCCAATCCAGTTTATGTTTGCTGTTTTCAAAGTTGATTACCACAATTGACTTTAAATTTGAATTGAATATCGATCTTCAGTTTAACTCAAAGCAGTTAATGTGTTAAGTACTTCTTCAAAGTACTGGATAAAAACAGCTAAGGATGAAAATATTTATTATAAGCTTCCAATATTAAAGACTACTTCTTTCATTTCCCTTATTCTTCAATATCATAAATCAATATATCAACTGACTTTGACTTGCCCGAATTTTCTCAAAAAAATATCCCATTTCATGATTGTTATTCATAATGAGTTGGGTAAAAAAAAATTTTTTCTTCTCAAAGTGGCTGGCATAGATATAGTAAAAAACTACCAATGAACATATTAACTGCAACGGGTTAAATTTTAGTTCAACATTCAACTCAAATTTATGGTTGATTATGTATATAATATGGAAATTAGTAAATATCAACTAGATCATGCTTCCATTTTGCCTTTATTGATTATTCATGAAAAGTGGGTTTGTGACTACTGGTTGGTCAGCAGCAACATGGCAATCCCTCAGTGACACCTGGTGGGTTTGTTGGCAGGATATGTGTTGACAATCAATTAAATTTTGTAAAAATGCTCTGGTCTGTCAGGTAGATTGCTAAATTTTATTTGCAGCATTCACTTCATACCCAGAATTAGAATAAAGCATGAAGAAGATCATTCTTTATAAGTTCATAGAAACCCTCACTTCCAATTGAGAAAAACTTTATAGCTTCTATTCATAGCATTTAGGCTGTTTTTTTTATGTTTAATGCCTAGTCACAAAATTTACATGGAAAAATTTACTTTCTCTAGCTTGATGGTGGTATGATATGCTTACACAAATATAGTTTCATATAGTAGTACAATCCAATGTAACCCAAAATATTTCGTAAGTTTGTAATCCACTTAAAACCTGGATTTACATAGAGAATATTTAATTGCATACTGCAAATGCATACTACAATTCAAGTGAACTGCAAGACTGAAGCATGCACAGCAAAACTGGTGCTTAGCATGTCACCACCAAAGTTCATCGCAGTTCATTTCTTTCTGAAGAGTTGTTTATTTGGCTTAAACTTGCTCTAAAAGCTTTTATTCCATATTTGGAAGAATGGAGTTTGTGTTATCCTGGTCACTGAACAGGTAGCAACAACTTGCAGTTAAAATAATATATATTTTCGGTGAAAATGTTTTACTTCTGTTGAACCCCTCACGGGGATACAACTATTGTATCTATGGGAATTAGCGCTCCCAGGGGAAAAATATGAGGGCCCGAGCTGAGAGTTAGGTAGGCCTTCTTTTTGTTGAAATAAAATGTTTTTTGTTATGTTAAGGACCACCTTTTTTTGGTTCACTACTGTCCTCTTTTTCAGCACCTCTGACTTTCTTCTTCAACTTTTATCTTATTTCATGAACTTCTTTCTTATCTTACTGTTTCTATGCCCTTTCTGCATAGATTCCTCACTTTCTTATCTCCATACTAAATGGTGCCTTCCTCCTTCCTCTCTTCGATCCGCTCTATTTTTGCAGCGGTTAGGGAGGCTTAAACTAACTTATAATCTAATCTTTACTTTTGTTGAAATAATTCATGAGCAAAATAGGAAGTGTTATGAACAATTGAGGTTGAAGTACAACAAATGCAAATTTGAACAGTTTTTTTTCTAATCCAGCTTCATGGGATTGCTGATCACTTCATTATTGAATGTAGGTTGAAATGATATGCAATGCTGAATTCCACTCATGTTCTCTCTTTAAACCAAAAAGGAAAGTTAGTTAGAAAATAATTTCCAGACTTGTTTTTCCATAAGAGCTTTCTAACTTATTTTGGATATTTTTTAGGTTAAATTCACGGTTTCAATTAGTATTTGAAGTATTTAAATACAGTCGACAAAAACTCCTTGAACTCCTACTTATAGTTCAAGTTTTTATTGTGTTAGGACATGATGAAGTTGCCTAATATTTTTTCCTGGAAGTAATTAAAGAAAGGGAATCAGAAAGGCACAAATGGATGTAGCTGTAGAGTTCTAAAGTTTGGATACACAAATGTGCATGGATTGAATGATTTAAAATTAGAGGATCTTGTATATGAACTTGAAAAAACTGCAGCTGAAGAAACCTGGATAGGGATAGAGCAAGTTAAATGTTCTAGGTAAATTAGTATCAAATTATGGGTAAAGGACATGTCAAATTGTGGAAGAAAGTTAAGTTATTGAAGTGAAGCTGATGGTTGTCAATAATAATTTAAAATTGAGATTAGTTGAGATCTGTGTTGGGAATGAATATGAAAATGTGTAACACAACAGCTGTAGAGTACCTGGCATTTGAAAAGAAAGTAAACTACTTTGTATGCTCGGCTTAAAAGGGTATGGAAGAGTATAACTGGCATACAGTGATTATATTAAGTGTTATGACTGTCCATTTTTGTATCCTTGATGAGAATATGATTGCTAAAAGGATAGAATAAATTTATTTTTGTTGAGGGAATGAACTTGCAAATCTGAATGTTACACAAGAGAATGGTTTGCACTTATGATAGATTGAAGAATGGAGTGCAGCTGTTGGCTATGTCTTGTGAATTCTGGAGAGAAAAAAAATATTGCTTGGAAATGATTGTGGATGGAGGTTATGCCTTGACATAGTTACAGATCACCAGATGGTTGTTATTTAATAACAGTGGAATATAGGTGTAGAAAACATCAGTAGAAGTAAGATTTAAGTGTAGAAAACAGTATGAAAAAAGGCATATAAAACTACTTGGGAAAATATAGGAGTGAGCTGAGTTACTTGAATCTAAGAGAAATGTAAATGTGGAAACGTGATTGATTAGAACAAGACAGCAACTACCTAAACTGATGTTGCAAAACATTTAATTGGAAGAATAGAGTGCATTGGAAGTACAGTAAAATATGTATAGAGTGTTACCCCTCAGGGGATACAACTGTTGTATCAATGGGAATTAGCACTCCCAGGGAGACAATGTGAGGGCCCAAGTTAAAGGATAGGTAGGCTTTCTTTTTGTTAAAATAACATAGGTTTTTGTTTTTTTACGGACTAACTTTTTTTTGTTTCACTGCTGTCCTGTTTCTCAACACTTACTACTTTCTTCTTCAACTTTTATCTTGTTTTCATGAACTTCTTTCACATCTAATGTGGGTCTGGTGCTGCCGTCTCTGGCGCACAGAAGGCTAGTTGCCCAACTTTGCATTTTTTATAAACTATTCAACAATAGAAGGCACTGGTTGTTCCAGATGCTTCCCCCACAGGCCGAGCGAATTTGGGCTACCCGTGCTGCTGCTGCTGCTGCTGCTGCTGCTGCTCATAGTTTTGAGCTGAGGGAAGTTAGATGTAGAACTTCGCAGTATAGCCGTTGCTTTGTCCCTTGTTCCGTTGCCAGCTGGAACTCCCTTCCCTCTGCCGTGTTTGATTCGGGTTCGTTGGGTGGTTTCAAGGGTGCTGTCAACTCATGGTTGTTGCGTGGTTGATGTCTCTTTCTCCTTCTTCTGCTTTCTTCCTTTAGTTTTTTCTTTGTTCTTTGTTTTTGTTTCACTGTTCATGGAGTTGATACTGGCGGGGTTTCCTATGTGAAATCTATGGAACCACTATTTGTCCCGTTGAGGTTGCTTTGCTTGATTTAATAATAATAATAATAATAATCTTACTGTTTCTATGCCTTTTCTGCATAGGTTCCACATTCCCTTAACTCCATACTAAATGGTGCCTTTTTCCTTCCTCTCTTTGGATCTCATTTGTTGAGAATAGGGAAGCTTAAACTAACTAATAATCTAATGTAATCGAATCTGTACAGAGTTGTTACAGCAAGATTCAATATTTGAGACCAAAATGATGTTTTTACTACCCATTTCCAGGATGGAATATGAGCGCAGAGCAGCAGTAGTAGCTTCTTTCCGTGTTGGGAAGAAGCCTGCGGAAGTGATGGCCTGGTTTGGGTTTGAGAACACCATGATAATAAACATTTGGAGGGAGTGGATGACTTGTGAGGACAAGGATGGGTTTTCTGTTGGACGAAAGGCCAAGAATGTTCATTCTTCGACTGTTAGGACCGACAAGTTCATCACTGACGTCAAGGCAACAGCCAACAATGAAGGAAGCCAGAGCTGTGCCATGGTTGTCGATGACATTGGCTGTCACAAGCCGACCATATGCCGAACAATCAAGAAGAACGTTGGTTACTCCTCTCATCACAAGCTCATCACGAGTGCCTCCAAGGAGTCGAGAAAGGTCAAGGCGGTGGATTTTCTGAACGAGCTCAAGCACAGGTCTACCGGGATGCTTTGGTACTGGTTTTACTGTGTATTTAATTTTTGTTGTCAGTATCTATTTAGGTTTATTTGTGTGAAGTTTTAAATTTGGCTACAACATCCTTTAACTTACAAGCGTTAAAAAAACAACTAAAAAAGTTGTTAAAAAACATAAAATATATAAAATGCTCGAATGACGTTCAATTAAGAGGTTGAATAGTTAAGTTCAAATGATCAGCACGATCAACATTTATTAACTAAGAAATCAACTCCATGACAATCATTTTTCATTTGCCAATGATTTCCTATTCATCCCCTTGATTTCCCATTTCTCCTTAGTATGCAATTTTTTCATTTGCATCTTCACACACTCACCACAGGTAAAAATCCTATGATCCACTACTATGGACTTGGCAAATGTCTAGAAAGTGTGTGGTAAGCACAACGCAATAACATGGTTAGGAGAGAACCCTTTTGAGTATGGTACTCACCATCACTAATTGAATAAAATAATACTTAGATTATGCCATGTCTGAAAAAATGAAAGTATGAAATTCATTTGATTGCTGATAGATATTCATTCTTTCAATTGACTGATTTTTGTTCTTAAAATTTTTTAATGAGTTGGTGTAAATTGAATCCTAATAATTGCATGGTTTTCACGGCTGTAGATCTAAAACTTGGGAAAATTCTTGAGCTAAACACGTTCAAAATATCCTATCTATTGCGTAAGAGAATGTAAACCTTGTCAGTTCATAGAGTATGTTTTTATTGTTTCCTCATTGACTTGATTGGCTCTTGAAATTATTCGTGAAATATCAATTTATTGTTTTGTTATGAATTCCTATGGGAGTAATAGGAAAAGTCTTTCATATAAAAATATTTTTTCGAGTCCATACTAAGACATTACCTGCTCATTGTGTTCAGGGAAAAATTAAGATAGTAATTCTCAATAGCAACTTCGTCTAAATAGCTGAAACATTGGTGCTCAATGAAAAATGTCTTACATTTGAAGTACATTTCTACTTCATATTGAGATGTAATTTCTCAATAACTTGAGACCTCAATGCTGATGCTTAGTAGCACCGTGTGCTGTGAGTCTTCATCTTCAAGCATGGAGAGTGCAGAAGTTGTGGTGCACAAGCTGACAGATGCTGAAGTGAAGAGGCTGTGTTGCAGCCATGACTCCATCAAGCAGGAAGCTACAGCAGAGGACATGGTGCATGGTGAGTCTTGTTTCTGGTCTGTTTGTGAAACAAAAGTTCTTTAGTTTAGTGAATATCCTCTGCAAGAAATGAAAATTTTCGTTTTTTAGAAAACTTAGTCATCCATTAACTTGAAAGGCAATTTAAAACATTTTGCATGTTTCCACAGCTGGTTTTGATGGGCTGTTTGTAGCAAAACTAGGAAATCAACTTAACTGCTCGCGTACGTTTTCCTTCTTTCTAATAAATATGAAAAATGCAATCATATGATAACATTTCACCTTGTATGAAAAAATGTTATTTATTTAAAGAAAGATCAATAAACAAATGAAATCTCATTCAACCAACCCTTTGCTTGTTTTCAATCATTTCAATTTCTTGATTACATCATAGACCCATTACAAGCAGCGGAACTAAATATAGTTTGTCCCAAATGCAAATGAATGCGCCTGAAGCGAGAGCAAGTGGGCGAGGCTTGCGCCTCTCTTCACTGCTCACGCCTCTCTTCACTGCTCATGCGCGCACTCAATGATAGTGCCAACACATCTTAACCCTTTAACGTCCACATTTTGTACTCATGTTACCGTTATCACAATCACCACCATTAAACTGGCACCAGCATCAGATCTTCTTCGATTTCAGGATGAGGAAGGAACTGCCACTCGACAGTGCAGTCCAAAAAACACTTCAGGGAACTAATTTTACGAGAAATACAATGTATTGAGGCTGTTTTTGAAGAAGGACCGTAAAGCCCACTTTGGCATTACAGGGTTCAGGGTGGTATATGAAGTTCTGAACTGAAAGTTCAGTAGGCCATATTATTTTGGAGGGAATAATTTTTTGTATTTTTATGGACTATCTTTGGTCAGTGGAGTGCTGTAATTTTTCACCAATTACCGCTAATAAATTGAACTTCTATCATATTTCATAAACTGCTTTCAATACTGTTGCTTCTATGGGCAGGGTGATTCTTCATTCCCTTTCTTGGGTAATAAATGTTGCCTTCCACCTTCCTTTCCTTGTTGTGATTAGATAAGGTACTCCATCTCATGACTTAACACTTTGACTGCGGCAGGTGAAATTTAAGTTTAATATTCGATTGAAATTTAAAGCCAATTGTAGTAAGCAATACTGGAAATACTAAACATTAACTGGATCATATTTTATTATTAAGTATTTTTGAAAATTGAGTTTATGACTACTGGTTGGTCAGCAGCAAAATGAAAACTCACTCAGTGACCAAATATGGCTCACGTTGCAGTCAAAGTGTTAATCTACTCACTACTAAGAACAATTTCATTTTAAATTTGGTTGTGTAATCAAGAAACTATTAAATGGCTGGTACGTTGAAAATATTTGATTAATTGTTATGTTTGGGCCATAGACTGACTCACTGCTAAAATATTGCCCAAGCAAAAAATGGCTGGTACGTTCTAAATATTTAATTAATTTTTATGTTTGGGCCAAAGACTGACTCACTGCTAAAATATTGCCCAAGCAAAAAATGGCTGGTACGTTCTAAATATTTAATTAATTTTTATGGTTGGGCCAAAGACTGACTCACTGCTAAAATATTGCCCAAGCAAAAAAAGTTCGAAATCCTTGTTTAGGATGTAGAAATAAAGTCTGGTGGCTTTAAAGATGTCTCTCTTCAGTGCACCTTGGGACCAACTACTGTTTGGAGACCTATCAAATTTTTTTCGCTTCAGTTTGGGCAGTATGCTGAGAGTATCTGCTCTCTTTGGGCAGACGTTCTCTGTTGCAACAATAAATACTCACCAAAAAATCAGCAACAGTTGTTTGCAGGAAATTATTGGTTGTTCAGACTTGTACTTATGTTGCTTATATGCACATCATATATCTCACTTCCTCTGAGATGAGGCCTGAATGTCCGTCACCTAGCTTTTATGTGGCTTTGTTTTTGATTCATGAGTCTCATTTGTAGGGAAACTTGTAGCATCCATGTTGGTATGTATTTTCACTGATGTTGCAAGCTGTGTTAGCAAGACACTGCAGCTTTCAACTTTTGTATAGGAATTTGAACCTAAGCGTTGCAGGTTCTGCGAGTTTTCACCTAGCAGAAATGAATAAAAGAACACCTTGAACTAATAATTAGATTGAAAGCAAGAGTTCTGCAGTGAAAATTTTTTTGCTCATGATGGGGCATTTTTTCTTTGAAGTTCTATTACCTTTTCTTCTCGTCAATAGCAGCATTCAATGATGAAATGGTGAATAAATTCAATTCAAATAACTCTGGTTAAGAGTTCAGGTGTTACCTATTTATGATCTATTTGAGTTGTGTCAATAATGGAAACATATATCTGAGCTCCCGGTAATTTTTCTGCATTCGATTTTTTGTAGTTAACATACCCAATGGTGAAAATCCTTCAATAACAATGGTCAAGGATGAAGAGCCTGATGATGAGCTGGAGGTCATCACAGTGAAGGTGGAGCCAATTGGCTGGCGTCAGGAACCTCAGGTGCGTCACTTGGTTGCCTGCTCGTCTCTGGAATGCTTTAAGTCAAATTCATTTGATCTTCATACTGTTGTCGTTCATATCTTGAAATTTTTCTTCTGCTCCAATGTATTTATATCTTCTTTTTATGCCCAGTTGTGTTTGTTTCATTGTTGCTACTGCAATTTTTTGTTGCCCCTATAAATGTTCACCATTAAAATTGATAAAATCCTTGAGTGAATGTAGTCTTAATTAATTTTATACCAACTGAAAAAGAATATAAAAAGTGCATGTATGATGTTTCCCCTTTCGGCTTTGTTCCCGACCTAAAATTTCAATTTATATTTTGAATAAGTTTTTAGCAATGTAGAGAGAAAAATTGAAGGAAAATAACATTTGAAAAGAAAATGTCCCACTACAGTAAATTTCGTCTGCTGTAGGGGCACTTTCTAATGAAGGAGCTCACGAGAAGGAAGTGTTGATAGATCAATCCCTGGACCTGGCCTTGGTGAACCTTTGAGCTTTAGTGAAACACAGTGGCTCCCTGATAGGCCTTATGTGTTTGAACCAATATTTTGCTACTGAATATTGATTCTCCTCTCTTTTTATTTACAAAATTTTTTTTTTATCCGAATTCTTATCGGCAATTATTCTTGCATAAATGTCATGAAAGAATGTAGAGGTAAAAATAACCCACAATTTTTGACTGTTTAATGGGTTACAGTGAAGAAAAAATTAATTTTTTGTTTGTGTGATAAAGTTATTTGTTGGTGAGGGTACAAGTTTCTTGAGCTGTTGCTAGTTATTTCAACTGTGTTTCCATTTACGAAGCTCTAATGTTGTGTTGTTTGTCATATGAAATGGTCTTCTTTTTATGGATTTCTGGTTCAGAAGAATTATTCCCCTTCAAACACTTATTGTTTGACATTTGACGATGTAGTTGTGAGATTATGAAAAGATCATGTACGAAATGATATTTTCTTCATTGAGTCCTCCTCAGGGAATAACATAACAGCACCTTGGGAATTAGCATTCTCAGGATAAAAATGAAAGACCCTAAGCTGAAGTTTTAGGCCCGTTTAGTTCATTTATTCTGCACCGTGTGCTTCACATTCTGGGCATATTAATTTTGTTCTTAACTTCTATTCTGTTTCATTTAATGTCTTCAAATTTTACTGTCCCGATGTGCGGGCGCGTGGACACATCTTATTCATGGCTTCTTTTTCCTTCCTCTTTCCAGGTTACTATTGTTGCGGTTAAGAATGCTTAAAATATCTTGCAATCTAATTTTATATGTAGTAAAGCTGAAAAGCATTCAGTGTCATTTTATGTAAATGTTTTTTGAGAAACTACAATTCATATACATTAGTCCTGAATTTCATTTTTTACTGGTGAATTGCTGCATTATGTTGCTGAATCTCAGAAAGAAAATCTTTGTCAAAAATGTGGTTGTGCGTGATTTGCGCTTGGGTAACTGAGGGACTACCCATGATCTTCATGTGAGAATAATTGATCAGCATAGAGATATTGTCCTCTGAAGGTACTGCACTCAACTACTTGAGAACATGCTGTCTTATGGCCTGTTAATTAATACTGTTCAACTAATGCTGTCGGGCAGAATATTTTTTAGAAGGTAAATTTTATCTCACATTTGTATATCAGCATTAAGTGCATCGAGTTGAAAAGGTAGGTTATAATTTTTAACAGCATCTTATGGTTATGGCCAGTCCGGGGATATAAACGTAGAAATTGTAAAGCATGAAGCGTTTTAGTTTCCAGTGGTCCACTCAAAGGGGAGGAGAAGGGAAGACTGATCCCTTAATTTATAAACAACACTTTCTTCTTGTGCAATAGAATTTTGAGTTTTAGAATCTTGTTCATTTTGAGATTAAACCTTAAAATCAGTCAATTTACTCCATACTAGATGGTGCCTTCCTCTCTTTGTATCGCATTTGTTGCTGCGGGTAGAGGGACCAAAACTAACGACTAATCAATTCTGATCCTATCTCAATTTCGTTTGGTCTTGATAGCTTTGATTAGTTGCAACGCGTTCGCAAAATAAACTCCCCGGGTTACAAAAGCAGTGCATCAGGGTGTGGTAGTGATACTATGTTGTAGAGAAATGATATCCATCGCGATTAATTTGAATTTTCCCTGCTCAAAAGACCATGGATGATTTGGACCGAGACATTCACAACCTGCAGATGCTTCTACAAGCCAAGCTTCAAGAACGATCTCTGAAAAAGGTTTGTTTCTGGTTTTCTGGTTCACAATTTTTAAAATTAAAACAAAACATGCCATCATCAAAGTTTATCAAAAAGACTTTTTAGAACTTGAAGCCCCATGTTGATCACTGTTTACCATAGTCGGTGTACCAAAACTGAGAAGAATTGTGACGTTGTTACATGTGACGTATAAACTCTCGTATTAAGCATTGGAATAGTGTTATGTATACACTATTGAAAACTTGCTGACCTCGCAGATTGATTATTCAAATTCGAAATTTTTAATAATTTGATTTCTCACGTATCTTTTACACATAAAAAGTAAAAATATAAGAGCTATCCATAAGCCACTTCTATATGAAATAAAATTAGTGTGCAATACATGCAGAAATAACTCTGGCAGTGACCACACTTTAACTATTTACAGCAGTCAGTATTATGCTCCTTGTATTAATTTTCGAAAGTCTTCTTATATGGTGAGTTTTGGGGAATATTTCATTGTCAACATTGTACAGCAAAATATTCAGTATTTAGAGGATAATATTTTTGTGGCATGAGTAATGAAGTTGTACTTCTCTGTTAGTTGAGTTCCCTAATTGTTGTCATGTTTCTATTTCGTTGATGTTTTCATATGGAGGCCGGTCTGCCGTTTAGCTCTCTTGTATTCATTGTATTTCTTACTCTTTGAAGAATTTAATGTTTTTGAATATTTTCTAGAAGAAATGCTTACAAAAACTTTTCTATTACTTTGAGGACTGCATCAGTCCAGATGCTGAAGCAACTATTTTGAATCGCTAGAAATTTCAAATCGGCTATATTGTGAGGATGTCTGTAAAGGAAGACAAATGGTTTAAAGCTGAAAATGAGAATTCTATTGAGTAATAATTGAACGTGAACAAAGAATAGTCAATTGTTTGTAATTTTCTTTTTCATCAGGATGTGCAAAGCGGAGCTGTGCCGTGTTCGCAGAGCAGTACTTCTGGTAATACATTCATTCCGCTTTATGTCTAAAACATACAATTTTCATGTAACTCATGTTGCCAATACAGGTTTAGATGAATATTTGTAATTACAGAAGTAGTGTTGAACTAGATTATTCGTTCAAAAATCGGATGATTGACCCGTTTTTGTGCTTGCAAGCGTGCAATTTTTTCCAGGCAAGAATCATGAGAGATCACCCATCATTCACCCTGACAGCAATTTTTCAGTACGCACACCGAGCCACGAGATGATCGTGAGTGCGATATTGGGCGTGAATAACAATTGTCTTGCGAGACTGTAGTAGGCATGAAAATTCAAACTCTAGTCGCCTATAATTAATGTATCAGTTGTTCTGTTGGATCACATGATAATGCTAGCATTACAAATCAGGAGACAATGGTTCAGAACTAGCGTTAGTTACTCAGAAGTTGATTTCTCAAAAGGCACTATTATTTTATGGAAGTCAGTGCTTTAATTTTCACTTTCACTATATTTTCCAATACCCCTGAAAATAACATAAACCTCACTTTTCCAGACAACACCCACCGAAAGCAATGGACAAAAAACTGGGACCGAATCCAACTCATTTGAAGCGTGTACAATAGCTGCGCCCTCTACTGAAGCAACTGTTGAGCTGCCTTCTGCTAACTCTCATAATTTCAGGGTAGGAATTAAAATTAATACATGGATGTAGAGATTCGCAGATTATGCGAATAGCTGAACTCATATTAGTTATTTGAACGAGTGAGCCGGATTTAATTTGTTGGGGTATTGGGAGACAATGGTGTGTTGTGATGCGATTGTACAAGTTGACACTTTGCAGACGCCGGGTGTATTGATCTAACGGTTCCTGTTTGATATGGGTAAGCCAAAATAATTTTTTGACCCTACCTGATGAAGGAAATTTAATGATCTCAAATCTAAGCTGATGCTTTCTACGTTGCAAGCCGCCCAGGGGGATACAACTATTGTATCTATGGGAATAAACAGTCCCAGGGGAAAATGTAAGGGCCCCAGCTGAGAATTAGGTAGGCCTTCTTTTCATTGAAATAAAATGATTTTGTTATGATAAGGAGCATCTTGTTTTTGGTTCACTGCTGTCCTGTTTTCCAGCACCTATTACTTTCTTCTACAACTCGATTTTGTTTCATAATCTTTTTTCTCAACTTACTGTTTCTCTGCCCTTGCTGCGTAGATTCCGCGTGCCATTAACTAAACACTAAATGGTGCCTTTTCCCTTCCTCAATTTGGTTCGCATTTGTTGCTGCGGATAGGGGAGGCTTACACCAACTAATAATCCAATAATAATCTACGTTTCAAGCGCTCTTCTGCACTCTTGAGAATTAACAATGAGTGCCGGTGAAAATAATCAGGAAACCGATTATTAATCTAGACCACAACATATAGTTCGGCAAGTTGACGTTCCATTTTAGAGCATTTATTCTTCTATCCAAATATCTGTACAAATTTTGAGGTTAGCTTTCTTCTTTTGTTCATGAGTAATTTCGCCTGAACAGTTTGATAAATAACATCAGTGTTCTAATTAAATATGTAATTACTCCTTTTTCAGTTTGTTATATCGCTTATGACATGTTGTTCAGCTCAAACTTTTTTAATTTACGTGCCCTGTTTTGAAATGTGTTTGTTTATCAAGGGCTGCATTTATATCTCAGTCGGACTCGGCTGAACGTTTGATCTATTCGACGACGTTTTGAGGTGGCTTTCGTCTGTCTGATTAGGTTAGACTAGATTATGAGTTAATTTGTGCTCTCACAGTACTTCGGGACAAACCGAATATGTACTCATTATATTTGCGTGACTACGCACTCTACCTGCAATCGGGAGCTATTTTTTTCATGAAGTTGAATATTTACTGTCTGGAAGGTGAAGTCTCTGTAATTTTTTTCATGAAGTTGAATATTTACTGTCTGGAAGGTGAAGTCTCTGTAATTTCCATAGTTCTTCCCTCTCACCTCCACAATATGGTCTGCTTTAGTTAAAAAAAGGACAAAATGATTTACCTACCTGCTTTATTTTATACTGATAAGAAATAGTCCGAATCGATTGCTTATAATCTTTATATATCATGACAGAGAGTGACGTGCCCAGTGTGCTACAAATCTGTGACAGCGATCTCGAGGCACATGAGGACCAAACAGCCAGGGCACGGGTGGCCTCGAGAAAAGGCCAGGTATGCTGCTAGCATCCTGGGACTACGAAAAACGAAGAAAAGAAAAGAAAACGCGTATGTCAGAAAAATGAAAAAATGTCCGGTTAAGAACTGCTTCGCCTTAGTTGCGCGACTGGGCTTGCACATGAAATTGTGCCACCCAATTTTACTGCGGACCAAAGCCTTGAAAAAAACGGCGACGGTCATTGATCACTTCAAAGCGTGGGTAATGACGCCCGACGGCGGCTGCCTTGCTCCTAGAACATCCTCGCGCCAAGGGGAGCAGATTCGTCGCTTGGCAACTATGTTGAAAGTTGCCTCGTACGTCGATGTGTTTGACGACGAAATAAAGTTGATCGAGCGGCTAACCAAGATGAACACAAGCAAAAACTGGAGCTGCAAAACAATAAAATCTTATTTATTTTCATTAAAGTCCTTTGGGAAATTTTTACGCAGTGAGACATTCGCCGAATACTACAAAAAGCATTCCAAAGATTTCTCCCAAAATTTGCAATCAATTCAGTCAAATTGCTCAGACGTCAGTGAATCCATCTCTAGATGGGCTAAAGAATTCACTAAGAAAGGCAAGGTGGGCGAAGCGGGACCAAGCGGAAGCACCGCAACCTCATCACTGCCGAACTAACACGCTCTTTTATTTGCGGTAAACTATACGAGAAAGTGAGAAAACTGAAGAAACTTTTGCTTGACAATCAGATCAGTTCTGAGGGTCTCACGAGCTACCATTATGAATTAGTCCGAGATTATCTAATTCTAGACATTTCTCTGTCCAACGCTCATTACTAGACAACTAGACTGACAACTAGCATTTTACTAGAGATAATGGTCTTTTTTTCAGTGCACTCTCAACTTGTAACATTACCTAACTCGTCACATCTTTAGTATTGTAAAGCATTCATGTAAAAACTATACATTTGTTGTGCGATCATCCATTTATATTTAAATAAAATGCTTGTTAACTAATGACCGTTATGTTAAAATTGTTGAATCAGAAATGCAAAACCTATAATCTTCTTGGTCCTCTTGCTTATATGTACACACGTGTGTGTCCATGCGAAACCGGTGTTTTTCGTAACCTAGGCACACACATGGCCGTAAAACGCGTGTATATATATGTGTGTGTGTGTGTATATGTGTGTGAGTGTGTGTATGGATATATACACACATGCATACGTATATATACATATGTGTGTATGTGGGTATATATTTATATATATTTTTCTTTTTTTATGCTTCCTCAAAATGACACTTGTAAACATTGACCGAAACAAGCGATTTCATATATTATTTCCTGGCGTCAAGAATTGCGAAGTCTTATGTCATGTACATGTAAACTGTCAAAAGTGTTTTCACCCCACAATGAAAATGCATCGTCCATGAAATTGTGTTATCTCTTACAATTTTCATTACATGTATTATCAGATGTAGATTAAGCTAGATTAGGAGTTCATTGCCCTCAATCATTTCTTTTGACTAGTGACACGAGTTTTTCAATACTCGTGTGTGTGTATCATCTAAGTGTATTAATTTTAAGATATTTTAAAAACCAATGATGGTACTTTTGTACCATCTCTATTGGAAATAAACCATTTTTTTTTCTTTTTTATGTGTACATATATGTGTATATATTTACATGTATGTGTGCACATATGTGTGTACTAAACTGACAACTAGCATTTTACTAGAGATAATGGTCATTTTCTGTTCACTCTCAACTTGTAACATTACCTAACTCGTCATCTCTTTATTATTGCAAAGCATTCATATACCAACTATACATTTGTTGTACGATCATCCATTTATATTTAAATAAAATGCTTATTAACTAACGACCGTTATGTTAAAATTGTTGAATTAGAAATACAAAACTTATAATCTTCTTGGTCCTCATGCTTATGCGTACATATATATATATATATATATGTCTGTATGTGTGTGTGTATGTATGTATGTATATATGTATGTACGTATATATATGTATATGGATTTGTATTTATATATATATATTTTTTTTTTCATGCTTCCTTAAAATGACACTTTTGAACATTTGCCGAAACAAGCGATTCATATATTATTTCCTGGCATCAATAATTGCGAAGTTTTATGTCATGTACATGTAAACTGTCAAAAGTTTTTTCACCCCACAATGAAAATGCATCGTCCATGAATTTGCGTTATCTCTTATAATTATCATTACATGTATTGTCAAATGTAGATTAAGCAAGATTAGGAGTACATTGCCCTCAATCATTTATTTTCGACTAGTGACACGAGTTTTTCAATACTCGTGTGTGTGTATCATCTAAGTGTATTAATTTTAAGATATTTAAAAACCAATGATTGTAATATTGTACAATCTCTATTGGAAATAAAGTTTTTTCTTTCTTTCTTTCTTTCATCGTAATGATGTAGTAGCCGAGCTGACTGTTGACGGGTACAAAAACTCACGACTGCGTGGAGGAAAAACTACCATTGATGTTGAGAAGGAAAAGGCTTCAGGCAACTATTAGTAACTTTTTTTAGTCCTAGGTACAAGACTGGCATATTTGATCGTTTTCTTTGAAAAAATACGTCCCTTGATTGTATTAGATAATCCAGTGCACGTCTTTGTGACGAGGAATGGAACAGGATTGACTACAGGGCAAGTGGACTCCGCTGTCAGCGAAATTCAATTAAAACCCGCGTCTTTTTACAAGCTTCTTATGACTGTTCTGCTACCACAACTTTAATGGCGCGTTTCAGACAGAACTGCAGCGCTGCTCTACAGGCGTTTCAATTTAGAAGAGAAGGCAGTGGTTTGGCATGGGACCACATCAGCAGTCAATAGCCTTCCGGAAAACTGTGACTTCTCTCAACGAGAAGATGATGGCAGTGAGTACGATAACGACCCTGAATTTACCATTAGTTCAGAAGCTTCTGATGTAGAGCAGCAACCGACGGGTAACGATGAACCTTCAAATTTGCAGAATTCATTGGACGATAATTCTCGAGAACCAACTGTTGCGGAGTCGCCTACTACAGCACCTGAACTTTTAAAGCAACCATTTGTCGATGTCAACCAGCAGCACCACATGTTCGTAGAATCTAATGTAAAACGGCTACAATCTCCTGATATCTTTACTGACGGTAGTAACAGGGAAGATTTGTAAACTGGTGTCAAAAAATTCAAAGTTTTTTCAGTTGAAGACGACCAAGAAACCAAAACCCTTTTCCGAGATTTGACTTCACTTGGAGAATCAGTTACAAAGGCAATAGTTCAGGGAGGGTTGAAAATAAACAGCCATTTTTGAAACGAAAATATACTCCGACTCAAATTTTAAATAAAGTTTGTTACCTGAAGAAAAGCTTTGAAAAATAGTTTAGTGGTTCAAAATTTATTTCAACATGTGTGTTTGCTACTGTATTCTATTTCAGTTTAGTTGTTAGGATTGGAATCCTAATTTTTATTGAATATTGTATTGAACTCTTGGACTAAGTTCAGTGGTGATCAAGCTTAGGGTATTTGTTGTGAGGTTCTATTTTGAGATGTGATTTCCACCGCTGCAGATCAGTAGTTATGACATCGCTGCCACAACTTGTGATGCTCTATTTTGAGATGTGATTTCCACCGCTGCGATCAGTAGTTATGACATCGCTGCCACAACTTTTGATGCTCTATTTTGAGATGTGATTTCCACCGATGCAGATCAGTAGTTATTACATCGCTGCCACAACTTGTGATGCTCTATTTTGAGATGTGATTTCCACCGCTGCAGATCAGTAGTTATGACATCGCTGCCACAACTTGTGATGCTCTAATTTGAGATGTGATTTCCACCGCTGCAGATCAGTAGTTATTACATCGCTGCCACAACTTGTGAGGCTCTATTTTGAGATGTGATTTCCACCGCTGCAGATCAGTAGTTATTACATCGCTGCCACAACTTGTGATGCTCTATTTTGAGATGTGATTTCCACCTCTGCAGGTCAGTAGTTATTACATCGCTGCCACAACTTGTGATGCTCTATTTTGAGATGTGATTTCCACCGCTGCAGACCAGTAGTTATTAAATCGCTGCCACAACTTGTGATGCTCTATTTTGAGATGTGATTTCCACCGCTGCAGACCAGTAGTTATTACATCGCTGCCACAACTTGTGAGGCTCTATTTTGAGATGTGATTTCCACCGCTGCAGACCAGTAGTTATTAAATCGCTGCCACAACTTGTGATGCTCTAATTTGAGATGTGATTTCCACCGCTGCAGACCAGTAGTTATGACATCGCTGCCACAACTTGTTATGCTCTATTTTGAGATGTGATTTCCACCGCTGCAGACCAGTAGTTATTACATCGCTGCCACAACTTGTGATGCTCTATTTTGAGATGTGATTTCCACCGCTGCAGACGAGTAGTTATTACATCGCTGCCACATCTTGTGAGGCTCTATTTTGAGATGTGATTTCCACCGCTGCAGATCAGTAGTTATTACATCGCTGCCACAACTTGTGATGCTCCAATTTGAGATGTGATTTCCACCGCTGCAGATCAGTAGTTATGACCTCGCTGCCACAACTTGTGATGCTCTAATTTGAGATGTAATTTCCATTGCATCGATATTATCAGGTTTTCCTCTTCTGAGGACTCCACATTCGCTGTTATATTTTAGCCGTCGTGGCATTTTGGTTATGTCACATTATTAAATTTTGCTAAATGAAATAGACGTGATTTTCCAGTGTCCTCGTCATATTAATAGATTTATAGCTACGCTGCCACCAACTCCCTGAGGATTAAACAATCGAATAATTATTATGATATCAATAAGCGAATGGAAACGAGCCTTCATTCCTGTCTCTCACTCTTCAAAACGTAGGTATTAATTCGTTTGAAATCATGACGGGAATTTACTTATGAAGAATTAATCCAACTCATATGACAATTAGGTATTAGCGAGAGTTATTTCCGACTCATGTGAATATTGATACGAAACATTGCTAGCTGTGCTAAATCCATATGAAGACCTGTGGGAAATTGATGAGTCGGTTAGGTTGAGCTGAAAAGGCAAAAGGAACTCAACTCTTGATGTGGAAGCGGCACGCTGTCAGTTTTGGGGAGCGCTTTGGATGCCAATGTTCGTGGTTACCCGGCTCTTTAACACAGAAATGATATGAGGAGGAACATGGCGTCTTACTGCCATATGATTCGTATAGTTTACGAATTTCGATACAGTGAGTTTGGTTATAGTTTTCAGCGCCGACACCACAAGAGGGTGTGGCTCAAGAGTAGAAACGACACAATTGGAGGGCAAATATGCAGAGTGTCTTAACACACAAAATTTTAGGACACTCAAGTTAGAGGCGTGGTGTTCATTGCAGAGTTGCCAAACTGGCTTTTCCTAGCTAAGTTACCAACTGAGAAGTGAACTAGGCCGCTCTTTTTTTATCTTCGCCGCCATGAGGCGAAATAATCACTTAGGTAATTCTGCCAGTTTTGACGTCTGATTTGTGGGTTAAGACACTCCGCATATTTGCCCTCCAATTATATCTTTGATGGCGTCTCGCGTCTCACTCAGTAAACGTGGTAAAGGGTATAATAGACTGCGCCCAAATGGGCGAGGGCTGAAACGCACTTCTGGCTTAGATAAAGTGATTGAGTACAAATGCAACCTATCTATTTAAAAACTTGAAATTTTTACCATTCGGTTGAGGTATGCGCCTGAAAACAACAGTTAACATAAATATTACACCTACTGTAAGTCAAGGCAAAACGTACTCCGCTAATCAGAATATTTTCAGCTGAAATGAACAATTAATTAAAAAGTAGCCGAGAATGCGATGATGCTTTCAATAGACATCAACGAGAGAAACAACTCTGGAACTCAGAAAAGACCGTAATTCAAAGATGTGAAGTTTAGAATGTTTCAGGCAGGCATTGCGCTCAACTTTCAATATGTTGGCACTTCAAATGTTCGTGGTATTGTGCCATTTTATTCCTGATGTTTAACTAATACCAACCTATTCAGCGGATATTTTCTTTTCAGGATAAGCCCCACCGCTAATGCGGCACATAAGTTCACCTATTTGTAAATTTTGCAATTATGCACAAATCGACTTTAAATTACTCTCAAACGAAAGACTAAAACATTCTTTCATTGATGGAATGAATGTTTTAACCTTTCGTTTTGAGAGTAATTTTAAGTGGATAGGTGCATTATTTCGAAAGGGACAAGTAGATGAACTTACGTGTTGCATTAGTGGTGAGGCTTATGTGGAAAAATCCATAATTTCTTTGTTTTTGGCAGTATAGGTGATGAACGCACAATGTGGCCAGGCGCGCTGTGTTGAATAATCAAAAACTGTTGATGTCTTTGGGTTTCAGCGTGGGTAAGGCGCCCGGCCATAAATGGGTGGGTAGCCAAACCGCCTACGGGGTTTGGCTGCCCGATGAGTTCGGATTATGCGTGGTGAGATGGATGGTCATACTAAGATCAGACGGAATTGGGACTGTTGTGATATTGGGATAATATGACAATTATAACCGAATTCATGGTGGCTGTTGCCATGTTCAGTAATGACGGTTTTGATGGTTACAGCTGTAACGATTACATAGTTGTCTTTGCTGTGGTGATGTGAGGGTTGGTGTTGAAGTTGTCAGACTTTTGGTGCGGTGTGGTCTTGGTTGCTAAGTCATTAACGGGTCTATGCTTGTTTCCACTTGTGCAACTTATGTTTGCAACATTGAAGTACTGTAACCTAGTCAACAGTCAGTGAAACAATCCTCCGCTTATATGCACAACCTCGTAAATTAAACCTCCCCGAAATAAGTGTCAAAACCAGTCCCTGGATCACGACGCGTACAGTGTAACAGTAATATGCTTAAATCTTGGAAAACTCGCATTGTTGTGTTGTGACCGACAAATTCGCTAAAGCGACAGCTAAATAGTCTATGACCGAAGCTGGCGTTAAATGAGTTTATTATTATTATTATTATTATTATTATTATTATTATTTAGCCTTGCAGAAACCTCTTTCCGTATTTCACCATAGTTCTTTTATTGTTCAGATAGAGGGATTATTTGTTCACCAAACTGCTTCGTATTTCACCTTTCAAAAAAAATTTTGAGAAATTAGGTTCGTTTAATTACGAGGTAGCACGGACACGAGTTAGTTGAGTTACCCTACAGTAGTAAATCGTGCGCTGGTTGGCAGCTACGCGAGAACTGAGACTGCAACTCATTCCATGGCGGTTAGATGAAATTTAAGTTGACGTTTTCCGATGCTAAAATGAAGATCATATCGCTTTTGATCACGGATATTAGGGAAATCGAGTCTTATGAATCACTTGCAAAAATTTACATGAATTGGTTTATGTTGCAATATTTTTTGATGTGATTTGTGTAATATCATAGTTATGCACCTTCAATCCTGACTGACGCAACGATGGGTCTTTATATATTACTTACTTTATTTTTTTCAATACTTTGTTCATTGAAAAATTTTTTGATGGCAGAACAACTAGAATCATTGACTTCTTATGTAAACTGATGAGAAAATTATTGGAACTTTTAGTTTACATAATATGCTTTTGAATGTGTCTACCAATCATTGTCGATGGAGATGCCAGTTAGAGATTTGTTAAATCAGATAAATTTTAAAGCCGATACCTGGCTTAGGAATTGAAAACAGTGTCAACACCACGAAGTGATAGCTATTATCGATTGAGAGGTCAGCAATGTAGAAATTGTTCAACGATATGGCAACATTGTACCAATAATATGAAAAAATTGTCTTAATGATAATTCTCAACCTTACACTTACACGTGCAATATATGACGATATTATTCATGAATTATTTTCCTAAATAGATCACCAATAATTATTTATTCAATACGTCATTCATGTATAGCAACACTGCTTCACAATAACAGCAAAAAATTGTTTTAACTTCATAGAGAAATATTCTTCAACATACAATGGATGAATAAAACACAGCAGTGCAAGCCACATTAGGGAACATAAAATCTACGTTCTACGCTAATACTAAGAAAATAAGAACTGTTTAAATTTCGTCAGGATTTTGTGGTGTATGCGACCCAGGACGGCGCTCTTCCTCTGGCAACAACACGTGCGGGGTGCACAGGGTCCAGTCTCGCGAATTTCTGCACCGCCGAAGCCTCTCGCTCCACCTCCAAGCAGCTACAGTGCCCACCTCCAAACAGCTACAGAAATGTCAGGTTAAATTAATTTAGGTTAGGTTAAGTTAAGTTAAGTTAGGTTAAGAGGTTAGGTTAAGTTAGGTTAGGTTGGGTAAGGTTAGGCCAAGTTCAGTTAGTTTAAGGTTAACTTAAAAAAGTTTAAAAATGCCTGTTTTTGCGTGCCGAGATGGAGGGTTGAATAGCGAAACACCAGCGGTCGTTTTCAAAATTTATTATAATGATTTCATACAGGTTAACTTTAACATTCCGCTCAAGTATCCACTTACTAAGTACTTGTAGTGGTTATAATGCAGTGATTAATAATAAATGTATAACGAACAGATACATTAATAAATTTCAGTAGTACTACATAGTTCAATAATTGGCGCGAATGGCAACTTTATGTAGCTGCTTGGAGGTGGAGCGAGAGGCTTCGGCGGTGTAGAAATTCGCGAGACTGGACCCAGTGCGTCCGGGGTAACTCCGCAGCGCACGAAATTGTACGGCAGGTTTGGCTTCGTTATTGCACGTACATCGTTTACAGAATTTCGCTTACTAATAAACTCTGGCCTTAAATTCAGCGTGTTCTTTTTAGGTTGTCTTTTTGCATCATAATTCAGAAACTGAGGGACTTTATGCCTCCTTCTTCATAATTGACTGCTTTGGGGGACATTATTAAAAATAAAGCTGCATATTGTTGAAATGTTGAAGAAAATTTCAGGGGGTAAGGAAACTGTAATTCGAGTTAAAGGCAGTCCAATCACTTACGAATGAATTTTTGAACCACGCGACTTTAATTAGATAGTTGGGTACATCAACTGAATTAAATCGCAAAGGTAAGGCAGGTAAGCAATAGAATAAATTTGGTTAGGGTGCGCTAATTTATGTCTTAACATTAGATGCACTCAATTTCACTCAAAATTATAGATAATAATTTCACTCTCAAAATTGTAAATTTATATTACTGCAGAATTGCACTTTGTGATGGGACGTTGTGACCGCTGCTGATGCATAACAAGGAACTGATTTATAAATGCGTTACCGTGAAATCTATCATGAAATCATGTAACAATTGACGGACATGATTATGAAAAAAAATATAAAATACGGCACAAAACTTTATTTTAAATGATATCATCGCAGAATAACGAAATAAAATACAAAATTTATTATTATTGGATGTATTCAGAAAATTTCGTATTTCATGTAGTAAATAAGAGGCGCACTCGGCGGCACAAGAAAAGAAAATTCTTCTTTGAATTAACGTAGTATCACTAATTTAGAACTGCGAAAGCGGTTAGATGAGCGATATAACGAAACGTACGTGATCGAGTTCTCTACGTTACTTCAACGCACTTGATAAGAGTTGTTAGCACGATTCTAGAGCACAATCAGCTCGTTGATTAATCAAGAATGACGAACTGAAATGGCATACAGAATAAGAACGTAGTACGCGCCTTAATACGCTGAGTAAGTCTCTTGGACTCGGGAGAACATTCATAACGTGGGAGCTAATAAGAGACGCATGCCAGGAATTATTCAGGAACAATAGAATTCAAGAAGCGAGGTCGCATTACTTCTCTCCTGAAGACACTTGGAAATGGTCTCACATGAGTAAGACGTCTCCCATTCACAAGCCCAGCTCGTTCACTTCACGAACACCGTTCCATATATCTAACAAATGCTACTGACTTTACTATGATGAGTACCGTATCGCAAAAATGAATCTCTTGCTGTTCAGGGAATATTAAATCTATCGTTAACCGCTGTGCTCGCGGTGGCACAGCGGTTAAGGGATCGGACTTGTATGTTGGAGTCGCGGGTTCATATCCCGGCGCTGGCGCTGCGATTTTCCCCGTTGGGTATAAGGGAAAGCTCAAGCACAATACCTCACTCGACCCAGGTGTCGGAAATGGGTACCGGCTTTACGGGGGAACCGTCATGGTGTCCTATATATAGTGTTAGTTATAAGACATTTGAAAAACCAATGCTTAAGATCATTTGTATCAGTCTTGATTGGAAATAAAGCATCCCAAAGATGCCGATGTTTGCTTTTTTTTGCTTTACTTATCGATACGTTCTTTTGGTATCCAAGTTACCACATCCATTCAAGTTAATGAATGCAGTAAATTTAATTTTACTCACCACAAGCGTTGAAGAGTCAAGGAAAGTAGGCTTTAGTGAACTGAAGTTCGGCGCTACGTTGGGCAGACAGGACCATCTCATGTGCGTTGCTGTGGAACAAATTAACTTCTGCGTACAAGCTTTCAGTCACAGGAAGAGTTGATGCCAAATACGGTTCGTCATTTTGGGCTACAAAAAATATATAATTTTAGAAATAACTGCTGAAATAGAATTGAAACGTTCTTCATGGTTATTCGTCTTTACTTTAATGTCCATTATAGTGATTGTATGTGTTTATTAAAACAGTCCATTTTGTATTAAAAATCGGGATTTTCATGTCATGTACACTGGGATACACATGTGTTAACACTTGATAACTACACAACAAATTTAAAGTTAACACTACGCATTTTGACTGAACTATCAGCCAAAATGTCGACTTCTTACCGCTTTTAATGTTGTGGTTTGTCTCCTATTTTCAGTGACAGAGCAGTGCGCGTGCATACTTGGATTGTAAAGTCTGGTGTCATAAGCTGCTCTCCAAATCTATACTATAATAAGAGCCGCGTCCGTCCGTCCGTCGGTCGGTCTGTCCGAAGCCAGCCTGCAGTGTGTGATGAGCGTATCTATGATACAAGCTCCATTCCTATATATTTTGACGGGCCGTGTTCACGCGGCCTCATCAACTCTCGAGAGATTGTATTTTTTAATTTCTTACGGCCTCTCTTTCATTTTGCCTTCTTTTTTATTTCAAATAAAGGGGGGGTGGACTAGTTGTGATAATTTCTCATCGTATTTGCTAACGAATAGTCCAATCCAATCATTGAAACGATGCCAGTAACTTCCGCCTCCCTACTCCTATACTATGGTTAAGATTGTGCTACAACAGCTTATTCTCAAACATTTAAATAAAACAATCATTTTTCCTCTGTACGAAGTATCGTAGCTTGTGTTTCTTTTGAATCAAAATATACCGTCGCCAGTGTGATGTTCTCATTTTTTCAATTTCATGTCATGAGTTGCGCGATTTTTTCCCATGTTTTTCAACGTTGGAGGCAATCAACAGGACAGCTTATGACACACCGCAGACTTATGTCTTTGTTTACGTACGAAAAGTTCGTTAAAAATCAATAATTCTCTCACATAATTTACTCCTTTCATGCAAAATATTTCGTGGCTCATTGAGTATGAGACGCAATAATTTGCCACATTGCTATCTTCAGGCTCAAAACAGTGGCTCGTAACTGCAAACTGATGTTTGACATTGAACCTTTTGATGCACTCTAATCTTCTTTGAATTAAGGTTCTCCCCTGAAATCTGTTCCAAGTTTAATTTCCTGGTCTCGTAATTTTGTTTCTTTCTCGTAGCTACGCGATCAATTAACGATTTCGTGGAGCTCTCCTTCAACGAACAGGGAATCAAAAGCTCACCTTGTAGAAAACAGGGAATCTATGCAACAAGCGTATTTTCACAAAGGATACGCAACGCACAGAAGCAGCAAAGAAGAAAATGAGAAGACAATGAAGAGATGGCAAAGAAAGCATGAAAACTAAAAGCAGCAAAGTGGGCGCGATAGACAGGAGTCCACAAGGCCTGTCTACAGCTGAGGTAACCTGCCAGTGTCTCCCCTGCATGGGCTGCTAGTCCCCATAGCACAAGGTAGACAAACGTGCCTAATTTAAACCCAATGCTTATTTTGTACTCTCTGGGGAGTTATATAAGTGCTGAAAACGGCATTTTTCGAAAATTAAATTGTAGTCGTTTTCTCCCGTCCTAAAAATTGGATAACGTACAGCAAAATATCTCGAATAATTATGGTTTGTTAATGGAATTATTCACATATTTAGGCTCAAACTAAAGTTCACATGACATTTTATTTATGATTGGTACGAACTCTTTCTAATTTCTAACGCGTCACAAGAGAATAAGTCGCATCATCTCTCTTATTTGAACAGCGAGCAATTAATTCATATATTTTACTGAAGAATTTGAATGAAAATTTGTATTATGAAATCAATCGTAACGGAAGTCTCTGTTAGTTCGAGGAAGGTATCCATCCCAGTGAAGGTCAGAAATCAAAACTCACATGTCGCGTTAACTTCAAGTTTGCGCTGAGTGAACGCTGAATAACGGCAGTGTATGAGTTAATGAGCCTGAGTAATATTCACCTCATTTGACGTTACTTGAATGATATTTGTGCGCTCTAATCCTGCTGAATCTTTTCTTACGCTCTGACACTCACACCCGAGTGGCGCTGACTACCTTTGTCACGCAAGTTCGGTGAAAGCTTCCCAATTGCTCAGTAAGCCATTTAAACGGCCGCAAAATTTGGTGTTTGTTTCATTATTACGTACTCCGAATCTGAAAATTGCAGTCAGTGTTATTTATAGGTCCATAGTTCTATCAAAATATGTAACTATTTTTAGTTCTGAACTTGAGGCTGGTTTCAAAATTCATTTCCCAATTTTCGAACAGGATATTTGTTTCACACTGGAAAAACGATAACAATCTTGTTTTATGAGTTAATTGGTCTATCTTTGAATATCTCTGAACTCGAAGGATGACTAATGTAAAATACATATGCATATACCCCAAGTAACCTGGGATGAGGAAAACGTACCTGCATACCGCAAAGAACTATTCAAACTCAATATAAATTACCTGCATCGATGACGGTAACGTAGAGTTCCTGAGACTGGAATTTGAGAGTTTATTTTTCTACGCTTAAAATGAACATTTTACTATTAAAGATAAATTCACTGAACTAGCGGCTTGCTAAAATACTTTGCATAAAATATCACATATAATTTCACGTTGAACAATAACTTTTCTAAGTAGATAAAAAAAGTTCATAGCTTGCACAAACAGTCAGTTGTTGAATTCTAAATTTGTTTATTCCAAATTTTTTCTTCTATCAGCTGCAGATGTATGATAATTTCCACTGGCCTTCTCTGATGGAACTGCTCCAATAAGTGTTGCTCTCCATGATATTACTTTCGGAGGGAAACAACTATTGCAACCTTAGGAATGCACTATCCTAGGGGAAAATGTGAGGTCCCTATGCCGAAATGGAATAATTTGCTTGTTGTTAAGGACCATCTTTTTTCTATTGACTTCTGTCCTGATTTTTAGCATCAATTTTTTTTCAATTCCTCCCTTGATTCATGAACTTATTTCTCATATCACTTTTTCTAAGGACAACTGTTGTGGGAAAGCAATCTGTGCATAATTTCATATTAAATTTTGTCTCCCCAATTCTTCTCTTCAGTACACCTATGCTGTGGTTAGGTACGCTAAAGCCTGTTTTCTCCCCAAAATTAAATCAATTTCATATTTAATTCTGTCTCCCCAAGTCTTCTCTTCAGTACACCTTCGCTGTGGTTAGGTACGCTAAAGCCTGTTTTAATGGTATGCATTTTATCACAGGCTCACGTGCATACGCCTCATGTGGCACCTCACAATGCCCACGAGCGTTCACTAGTTAGGCTGGTGCACCGTGAATTTCTCAAAACCAGTCAGTGCGTCAATAACCGCGACTGTAGAGGTGGTTTGTCATCGCTTGTCTTAAAATTGTTGCTGCATCGTAGGCTATGTTATATTTTTTTATTTGCAGGAGTGAAATGTTAATATTTAAGTTCATTTTCATTAAAATGTTATTGAAAGCAGCCTCCTTCATGTTACAATCCTTATATCGGCTGCTTTCAGCCCGGCATATGCATGCATGGGCTCTGTACATTTCAATTAATTGCAACGTAGCTACTCGTGGCTCAGTCATTGAGCAAATGGCTATGCCTCTACTCATGACAACTAACTGCACATTGACCAGGGACAGAGTTGCAACTTACAAGGCTCTCGTGAGTCGCGCCTAACGATCTGATCAGAGCGAATAGGGAACTTTGTATAGACACACACACACACACACAAATATGAGCCTCAGAGATGAGCCTCGTAAACAAGTGTCGCGCCTCACGGCCAAAATGTCCTCTATATAATGTAAACGGCCCTTAACACTAAATAATCTAATCTAGCCTCCCGGATATGAGGTTGTGTGTGAGTTTAGCTTTGCGGATAGTGGACAACTTCATATATTAGGTTGTACAAGTTTCTTCACGTATGTAGTAGAGAAAAACATCAATGCTTGCAACAAAATTGGTCATCAATATCGGTAAAATACTGTTGAACATCCCGTGTTGGGACTTTGTTTTACCACACGTTACACTTCACAGCTTCACTTCACTAACTGCATAAATTATAGTAGAAGTTGATTAGGTCAATGGCCCATAAAAAATGTAACAACGTTACTCTATATTAAATGAGAACAAATTTAAAATGAACACAACAATCTAACTCAATGATGCAACCCTTTATATCACCCAACCAAAATTTAACCACCAGTAAATTTTCATAACAACACAAAAAACCCTACACGAGAACAAAGCTAGTCACAAATTAGTGATGCCTGTGACAATGTAGAGTAACTCCACCTAGGACAACAGCAGGTGCAGAGTTGCTGTACGGATTAGGAAGTGTTGGCTGGATAGGCCCGACAGATTTGTGCAATTATGTCGAGGTTAGGCAGCTTCTCGGGCAGAACCACTGCTTAACAAGAGAGACGTCAGCCAAGTCGGAGTATTGTTGGCTCATGGCACCCATTTTCCCCAGCCCTTTCTCTTGTATGGTTTAGTATTGCAGTGTTTGACTGAGTGCGTGATTGTGCAAAGTTAAGTTCCTCTTCATTATTTAGTACATGATTATAGCAGGTATTAAGCCGCAATGACTTCATTCTTAATAACGAGTTCACGGCTCCAAAAGTGGGGACCCTTGCCCCATCTGTGTGAACCTTCGTCCTCTGTTTCATTAAATATTAATCTTTAACTATTATCTGTCAAATTACTATTGGGCCTCTGCCCTTTCCTACTCTGATTGAACTTTACTGTGATCGCTACATCACCATTTCTCGCATCCATTAGCAGTCGATCCGCACACTATATCCTCCATTGTGCGGATTGTGTATTCAATCTTATCTTTAGGTGCGTTGCTGTGCTGGTATATTTATTGTTGATTTAACTCATCTCATTGTTAACATTAGCTTTGATTTTTGCTTCTTTTCTCACCAAACGTTTACTTTGCAGTATGTCGCACTGACCTGCCCTGAGCTGGACGTGCTGCCCGCTTCACGCCCAGCGATAGAATTTAGCTGTCTCCTGTGGGGCAACTGTGATTGAATCAGGTAACTCGTTAATTGTCAACTTAGATATTTACTCATGTATGTTGAATAGTACATACTGCTAGATAAAATTCCTTCTCTCTAATTATATGCTTATTTTGCTCATCTTTGTATTTGCATCCCTGAGGGGACTGTGGACTTCCAGGAACGCGGTTGGTGTTCCTTGCGCATGCATGAGTGACCTCTGCCGTGACGTGTTTGAACTAGTTTTGTCTAAAGCTTCACGGAAAAGTTAATGGTTTTCGTTCACTGCCATCAAAAAATTTTATAATACCTAAAGTGTAGGAAACACATCATAACTAATGATATTTAGATATCATCCGTATAAGTGTAAACACAAATTAAATCCGTATGATATTACACGGAACACAATTTAAAACGAAATCCCAATTTAACTTCATTACCTGGAGAGTATTTTTTTAAGCGATGAAAAAACTCCATTTCCATAATATCCGAAAAAGTCTTCACGCGATCTGATGCATCTGTTACAAAACGTGTGCGCACCTGTACGACGTCCATCACATACCGAGGACTACGTCACCAGATGAAGATCAATAGGGGTTCTTCAACTGAAAATAAATTAATTGTACTTTGTCAATCAAAAGGAGAATGTATTTATGATTGAAATTAAATAACAAACTGGTCGAAACGAAATGAGTGGACGCAACAAAACCGCTGGTAAAATGAGTTAATCTGCTTCCAACTTTACTGAACGGTGCCAACCAATGATATGTTCGGCAAACGTGACCTAGTAACTTTAGGAGCAATGTAGCGAACATTGTGCAACATTTGAAGGGATGTTACACTCCAAACGTTCAATCACCTGCACTTTATCAATGACAAAACTCATTGGTATATAATACATTTTACGTATAGGCAAAACAAAGGATCCTGGTGTATAAATAGTTTTTTCGCTTTCTGTTTGCATATGTATATATGTATAATTATATTTCAATGAATATGTATAATCCTCTATATAAATTTTTTACCATTTCATTCATCGTTACCATAAGCGATAAATTTTGAATTTTTCTAACAAATCTAATACTTGATTGAACATCTCGAAGACCAATTTTTTAACTGTATTTCTTACAAAAATAATTTTGGCAAGGTCCAAATCTGCATGTTGAATTTAATTTTGGCTTCTCGACATTTGCAATTTTATTTTTTACCTAGATGTTTTTAATTTCGCTTTTCTATATATCTCCATCTTTTATAATTTCATTTTTATTCCGATATTTTTGAATGTTGTTCTTCCAAAATTTTGAAGAAAAAGCGTACTCTTTAGTGCACACTTATTTTGAAATATGAAGTGAGGTTTTAACGGTTTTAAGGAATAATTGTTAAATAAAATAAGTGGCCCTTGGGCACGTTAAAGTTTTTAAGGT
Source organism: Morinoia aosen (assembly GCA_030386875.1). Taxonomy (NCBI): domain Eukaryota; kingdom Metazoa; phylum Arthropoda; class Malacostraca; order Amphipoda; family Talitridae; genus Morinoia; species Morinoia aosen. Next base: position 41,058,471 of record CM059580.1, read on the forward strand.
TAAGTGGCCCTTGGGCACGGTAAAGTTTAAGGTTAAGTGGCCCTTGGGCTCGTTAAAGTTTAAGGTTAAGGTTAATACGCCATCAAGGCAAAACCTTGAAAGCCCACCAACGGGCTTTACTAGAACTAATCACTGGACTGGTCAGGAGCACGAACATGCATTACGTAAATAATCAAAATGAAATAATAACGGCACTGTTTAAACAAAAATGTAAGCGAAAGAAAGGAAAAGGAACAAAATAATAGAGGAGCACAACGGCACTTGCTGCCGAGATCTCTCTCACTGCCTTACTACTTTGTTTAAGAAGACCGCGGTCGAAGTGGAAACTTTGATAACGAGAGGTCTTCATAGCGCGTCCTAAATTTTCTCACATAGTTTTATTAGCATACGGTGGTCCTATATCACATTTCAAACATTCCTCGGAATATGGTCTACATTCCTCATGTCCATTGGTCCACAATATAATGAGTACCAAAAATAACATTTTATATGAAAAACAAGACAAGTTTGAACGACGTGTTGCGCATACTCGTGCAAGTTGTGGCAATAACCTGCATGTCAAGTCCCGCTTTGAGGATCGATTCTGACCTAAATTCGTTAAGGGCGAGTTATATTTTTGTACAAGTTTAACGTGTCTCTCCTCCACAAAACTAGAAATAGGCGAAGGTGTCTGAGGCACCTTCATCCTGACAATCACTTGAATGCGGTGTCATCTAATACTACAATTTCGTTTGGTTGACCTTAAACACAATTTCGCAATTAGTTCTAAATATCGCTCTCTCTCCACTGATTCACATATTAACACAATTCAACAGCTTCATATAACCTCTTAATAGCTACCTCAGTAGCCCAAAACTGGAGCTATTCTTAACAAGATCTTCACTAACGCGTTTTTACCAATGTGGATCATTTTCTAATAAAGTGTTCTATCACATTCATTACTTATCTTTATCTTCAAATTTAACGTAATTTCTACTTTAGTATTCTCAAATTTGAGAGCAAAATATTTGTTTTGCATCATGAAAATCACGCAGAATTTATTTGTATTAAATAAACATCGATTCAGTAAAGAGGGATGAAATGGGATAACTATTATATAAAACTTCATGAATTACTAACCATTAAACATAGTGTGTGAAAAAGGATCGAAGTTCTCGAAGGGTGAAGAAGATTAACAATAGAGCAAATTTTGTTGCTATTTTTTTATCAATGTCACCCATTGGAGCAATAATAGCAAGGGAAACAAAACATCCGGCATTATTGAAGTGCTCAAAGGATTAACGGCAGGCAGGGCCGGCAATGCCCCAGACATTACGTCAAAATTAAGTTCAGTTAAACTTCAGACGGATTTATTTTTAGTGAAAAATATAGAAAATAATCAATTTTCTGAGAATATCCTTACTGTCATTTAGTAGCGACTTATTGGGTGATAAATGCTAATGATCACTGATGATAAATGGCTCGGAACTGTTTTACTGATTTATAAATGCGTTACTCTTAAAAAATAACTCTCTACACTTTTCCATGAAGAATATGATTGTAAAAAAGCATAACATACAGCACAAAATATTATTTTAACTCTATTCCTATCAGATTAGCCAAAACTTCAAATTAATCTCAATTTTTTATATTTGTAATAAGTGCGAGGAATATTTTCTATACGTTTTGCTGAAATGCTATTCTTTGCAGCGCTGAAGATTCATGAAAGTTTAAGAACACAAAAAATGCAGGTGTTCATTTTATTATGCTCACCATTGAGGCTCATATTTGTGTGTGTGTGTGCGTATACGAATTCGCTCTGATCGATTTTGTGAGGCGCGACACACGAGAGCCTTGCGAGTTGCAACTCTGTCCCTGGTCAGTGTGCAGTTAGCAGTCATGAATAGAGATATGGCTATTTGCTCATCCATTATGACTGACGCAAATTTGCCCGGAGAAGCAAGGTTGCAATTAATTGAAATTTACAGAGCCCATGAATGCCTATGCCGGGCTAAAAGCAGTCGATATAAGAATTGTAACATGAAGGAGGCTGCTTTCAATTATATTTTAATGAAAATGAACTTAAATATTAACATTTCACTCCTGCAAATGAAAAAAAAGATAACATAGCCTACGATGCAGCAACAATATTAAGACAAGCGACGGCAATTCACCTCTAGTCGCGGTTATTGACACACTGGTTATGAGAAACTGAGCAGAGTGCGCCACGATGCACCAGCCGAATGTCTAGTGTGAACGCTCATGGCTCTTGTGAGGTGCCACACGAGGCGTATGCATATGAGCCTGCGATAAAATACAAACCAGTAAAACAGGCTTTAGCGTACCTAACCACAGCAAAAGTGTACCGAAGAAAATAATTGAAGAGGCACCATTTAATACGAAATTAAGGAGACGGGGAATTTTTGCACAAATTGTCGTCCCACAAAAAAACAGTTGTCCTTAGAAAAAGTGACATGAGAAATAAGTTTATGAAACAAGAGAGGAATTGAAGATAAGCAACTGAAGCTAAACAACAAGACAGTAGTCAATAGAAAAGATGGTCCTAAACGAACAAGTAAATTATTTCATTTCGACATAGGGACCTCACATTTTCCACTAGGCTAGAGAATTCTTAAGGATGCAATAGTTGTATCACTCAGAAATTAATATCATGGAGAGCAACACTTATTAGAGCAGTTCCGTCAGAGAAGGCCAATGGAAATTACATCTGCAGCTGACGAAGAAAAAATTTTAAATAAACAAACTTGAAATTCAACTACTGATTGTTTGCGCAACCTATGAAATTATTTATTTAGAAAAGTTATAGTTCAACGGAAAATTACATGTGATGTTTAATGTTGAGTATTTTAGCAAGTCGCCAGTTCAGTAAATTTATCGTTAAATAGTAAGATGTTCATTTTTAGGCCTAGAAAAAAATGTTAAATTCCAGACTCAGCAACTCTACGTGGCTGTCTACGATGCAGGTATTTTATATTGAGTTTAAATAGCTCTTTGCAGTATGGAGGTACTGTTTTCCTGATCTCAGGTTTCCTAAGGAATTTGCATTTGTATTTTACATTAGTCATCCTTCAAAATTTTATAAAATTCAAAAATAGACCCATTAACTCATAAAATAAAAATATTATCGTTTTTCTAGTGTGAAACAAATATCCTGTTCAAAAATTGGCAAATGAATAATGAAACCAGCCTCAAGTTCAGAACCAAAGATAGGTACACATTTTGATAAAAAACCTTTTACCTAAAAATAAAACTGACTGCGATTTTCTAATTCTAAGCTGTTATATATTGAGAAAAAGAATTTTACAACCGCCTAAATGGCTAAGTGAGGGATGAAGAATCTCTCACCGAGCTGCCGTGCAAGATTACAGCGCCACTCGTGTGTGAGGGTGAGTCTGCGCGTACGAAAAGAACCAGCAGGATTAGAGCGCGCTGGTGTCATTGATGTGACGTCAAATAAGGTAATATTACTCAGGCTCATTAATGTATACACTGCCGATATTCGGTGTTCACTCAGCGCAAAACTTGAAGTTTACTCGACACTTGAGTTTTGATTTCTGACGTTCACTGGGATACCTTCCTCGAAATAACAGTGGGTTCTGTTATGATTGAATTTGTTACAAAATTTACGTTTATAATACGAATTAATTGAATTCATAATTCAAATATTCATTCAGATTCTTCAGTAAAATACATGAATTAATTGCTCGCTGTTCAAATAAGAGAGATGATGCGACTTATTCTCTTGTGACGCGTTAGAAATTAGAAAGAGTTCGTACCAATCATAAATAAAATGTCATGTGAACATTAGTTTGAGCCTAAATATGTGAATAATTCCTTTAACAAACCATAATTATTCGAGATATTTTGCTGTACGTTATCCAATTTTTAGGACGGGAGAAAACGACTATAATTTAATTTTCGAAACATGCCGTTTTCAGCACTTATATAACTCGCAAGAAAGTACAGAATAAGCATTGGGTTTAAATTAGGCACGTTTGTCTACCTCGTGCTATGGGGACTAGCAGCCCATGCAGGGGAGACACTGGCAGGTTACCTCAGCTGTAGACAGGCCTTGTGGACTCCTGTCTATCGTGCCCACTTTGCTGCTTTTAGTTTTCATGCTTTCTTTGCCATCTCTTCATTGTCTTCTCATTTTCTTCCTTGCTGCTTCTATGCGTTGCGCATCCTTTGTGAAAATACGCTTGTTGCATAGATTCCCTGTTTCCTGCAAGGTGAGCTTTTGATTCCCTGATCGTTGATGGAGAGCTCCACGAAATCGTTAATTGATCGCGTAGCTACGAGAAAGAAACAAAATTGCGAGACCAGGAAATTAAACTGGGAACAGATTTCAGGGGAGAACCTTAATTCAAGGAAGATTAGAGTGCATCAAAATGACCAATGTTGAACATCAGTTTGCAGTTACGAGCCACTGCTATGAGCCTGAAGATAGCAATGTGGAAAATTATTGCGTCTCATACTAAATGAGGAGCCACGAAATATTTTGCATGAAAGGAGTAAATTATGTGAGAGAATTAATGATTTTTGACTAACTTTTCGTACGTAAACAAAGACATAAGTGTGCGGTGTGTCATAAGCTGTCCTGTTGATAGCCTCGTACGTTGAGGAACATGGGAAAAAATCATACAACTCATGACATGAAATCGAAAAAATGAGAACATCACACTGGCGACGGTATTCTTTGATTCAAAAGAAACACAACCTTTTATACTTTGTACAAAGAAAAAATGATTGTTTTATTTAAATGTTTGAGAGTAAGCTGTCGTAGCACAATCTTAACCATGGTATAGGAGTAGGGAGGCGGAAGTTACCGGCATCGTTTCAATGAGTGGATTGGACTATTCGTTAGCAAATACGATGAGAAATTATCACAATTTGGAGAGCAGCTTATGACACCAGACTTTCCAAACCATGTATGCACGCGCACTGCTCTGTCACTGGAAATAGGAGACAAGCCACTACAGTAAAAGCGCTAAGAAGTCGACATTTTGGCTGAACTAGAATTGTTAACCACATGTGTATCCTAGTGCACATGATATGAAAATCCCGATTTTTAATACAGAATGGACTGTTTTAATAAACACATACAATCACTACAGTGAACATTGAAGTAAAGACGAAAAATAACACGAAGAACGTTTCAATTCTATTTCAGCGGTTAGTTCAAAAATTATTTATGTTTGTAGCCCAAAATGACGTACCCCATTTGGCTTCAACTCCTCCAGTGACTGAGAGCTTGTACGCAGAAGTTAATTTGTTCCACAGCCAACGCACATAAAATGGTCCTGTCTGCCCAACGCAGCTCCGAACTTCAGTTCACTAGAGCAAACTTTCTTTGTCTTGACTCTTTACCGCTTGTGGTGAGTGAAATTAAATTTACTGCATCCATTACTTGAAGGGATGTGGTAACTTGGATACCAGGAGCACGTAGCGATATTTTAACGATTTAAAAGATGTTAATTTATGCAATACAGGGCTGCTTATAACAATGTTGGTAGTTTTTATTCACACGTTCACTGCGTATTGGGCCACATGTATACCAAGAGGTAAATTGTCCACTTACGTGCTGGTATAAATCCACGACATTATATCTGTTCTGCGATGTTTTTGCAAAATAATTGTTATCCTGCGAGGTAAAATGTTATCGTGCAATTGTATTCATATTCAACTAGCAGGACCCGTGGAAATTCCACGGACAATGTCATCAATAAGCTTTCGGGACCCGTGAGAAAATTCCGTCAACATTATTTAACAAATTTGAACATAACATATTCAAACCTATCTTGTCCTAACATATGCTAACCAAATCTATCCTAACCTAACATATCCCATCCTAACCTAACTTTAACCAACGTTATCCTAAGGCTAGGTGGACCTGTAAAAAAATTTGGTCAATATTACCTAACAAATTCTTACATAACAGATTTTAGCCTAACTCATCCAAAACTAACATATACTAACCTATCCTATCTCAACGTATCGTATCCTAAGTGAAGCTATCCTGATAATTAGGAAAACATAAAGAGCATCAACCCGTAAAAAATTTAGTCGACTTAACCTACCTAACCTACCCTAACCTAACATATCCTAACCTGCCCCAACCATAGCTATACTGATAATATTTCAAAAATAAAAAACGTTTACCCATTTAAAAATTTCCTCAACATCATCTAACAAATTCGACCATAACCCATTCTAACCTAAGCTATCCCAACCATAATATATTCTAACCCAACTCTTCCTGACCTAAGCTAACCAAACCTATCATGAAAATATGTCAAACATAAAAAACGTGGACCCTTGATAAAATTGTGTCAACATTACCTAACCTATCCTAACCTAACATATCTTAACCAATCCTATCCTGATAATATGACAAACATAAAAAACCGTGAATCCGTAAAAAATTTCATCGACATAACCTACCTAACCTATGCTAACCTAACCTATCCTAACCTACCCTAGTCGAAGCTATCCTGATGATATGTCAAAAATAAAAAACCGTGTCCCGTGCAAAAATTTCTTCAACATTTTCTAACAAATTCAACCATAACCCATTCTAACCTAAGCTATAGCTCCTAACCTAACATTCTAACCTATCTCTTCCTGACCCATTCAATCAAAGCCTATCCTATCCTAACCCATCCTATCCTAACCTATCCTATCCAAACCTATTCTATCCTATCCTAACCTATCCTATCCAAACATACGTCCAAACATATCGTATCCTAACCTATTATATCCCAAACTATCATATCCTAACCTATCATATCCTAACCTATCCTCACCTAACTTATCCCACCGTATCCTAACCTAACTTAACCAATGTAATCGTTAAGCTAGGTGTACGCGTGAGAAAATTCGGTCAACATTAACCAACAAGTTCTAACAACATATTTTAACCTAACTTATCTTAACATGTATACACTAACCTATCCTATGCTAACGGAAGCTTTCCTGATAATATGTCAAACATAAAAACCGTCGGCCCGTGAATAAATGTCGTCAACATTACGTAACCTATGATAACTATCCTAACCAAACCTATCCTAACCTAACCTAACCTATCCTAACCTAACCTATCCTAACTTATCCTGATCTTGCCTATCCTAACCTAACCTATCCTGATCTTGCCTATCCTAACCTAACTCAACCTATCCTAACCCTACCTATCCTAACTGAACTGATGTCATTGTTAAGCTAGGTGGACCCATGAAAAAAATCGGTAAACATTACCCAAGAGAATCTAAAATAACATATTCCAACCTAACCCATGCTAACCTAACATGTACCAACCTATCCTATCCATTCTGCTTGTTTCCTTATGCATAGTATGTTCGTAGACACGATACCGCGAGTCACGGCGCCTTCATAATAATGAGTAGAAATCCGTGTGGATTACGCGGTTTCAATAATTAACTCACTTTCAAGCATATAAGGTTGAAGTATGAAGCAAATGTATTTTAATGGAATTCTTTGATATGGAAAGATTCCTGAAATAATTACTGTAATTTTGAATCAAATTTTTATGTTATGCAAAGTTTCAAAAAATGGAAGAAAAATGGAAGAAAAATAAAAAATAAAGAAAATAAAAAATAAAAAGGAAATAAAAAAGATAAATGAATGAATAAGGAGAGAAAATTGAAATAAAAACTCTTAATTGAATAAAAATATAAAAAATATTAGAATAAAAAATGAAGTTATTAAAATAAACCAATGAAAATATATCATTGAACGAACTGTACAAAATAACACAAAAAATAACAAAAAAAATGAAAATGAACTAAAAACAATAAAAAATGGAAATAAACAAAGAAATAATTGAATTAAAAAAATGAAAGGAAAAAAATAAAAATTAGAAAAAAATTGAAAATAGGGCCTAAATAAAAATATTAAAAATTGAAATTAAAAATTTAAAAAAAAATTGAAAAAATGATAATTGAAAACAAACAGAAAAAACTGAAAATTAAAAAAAAATTCAAAATTGAAAAAATAATATAAAAATATTGAAAATATTAAAAAACTATGAAATAAAAAAATTAACAAAGAAAAAGTGAAAAATAAAAATAAAAAACTCAAACACTAGGAAAAAATACTAAAAAAAGTGAAAAAATAAGAAATTAAAAAATAATGAAAAATGGGAAAAAATGACAAATTAAATGATTATGTTAAAAAAATGGTACATAAAAATTAGAAAAATAAAAATATTGAATAAATAAGAAAATGAAATAAACAACCTGTACATAATTTAAAAATAAATATGCAAAAATAGAGAAAAATAAATAAATGATAAATAAAAAATAACAAATTAAGAAAAATATATAAATGGAAAAAGATGAAAAAACAAAAAAAAAATGAAATTTTGAAAAAATGATAAAATGAAAAAAATGAAATTTGAAAAAAATGGAAAAAATAAGAAAAATTAAAATTTAGAAAAAATAAAAAATAAAAAATAATAAAAAAATAAAACAAATAAAAATTGGGAATGAATAAAAAATTTAAAAATAAAAAATTACAAAAAAATGAAAAGTTTTAAAAAAATTAAACATTTAAAATATAAATGAATAAAAAATAATTGGAATAAATTATAAAATAATTACCAAATTAACGAAAGTTAACAAATCAAAAATAAATTACCAAATTAAATAAAAATTAACGTATAAAAAGTACTTAATAGAAAATAAATAATATAAATACCCTCCCCTAACTCACCTATCCTATCAGACCTATTCGATGTAGAGCGTTACCCACGAATTTAGTTTTAAGCGTATTAATATATAGATGGGAAGAATTAAAATTTATTCAAGCTGGGAAATCTATTTCCCTATTCTGCTACTTACAACCTAACCAAACCAACCGTTAACAACCGCGGAAACGCAGTGAACGTGTCAAGTGCGTTGAATGGTATTAGTCGAGTGAACGAGCTGGGCTAATGAATCAGAGACATCTTACTGAGGTGCGACCATTTCCTAGTTTTCTAGGAAGAGGAGTGTCGCAACCTCACTTCAGGCCCCGATACACTGGCGTTCATGACTCGAGAAATTGCGGCAGTGGATCCGTCCGCCAGTTGAAGTGAGAACTGGCGACATGCACGGATCGCTGAAAGCTCGATGGCCACTCTGCCAACTGGCTGGTGTGCAGGGATGGGAGGCACATTGAGAGGCGTGCTGGCGGTTATCACCGTGATATTTGCTGATTGCTTTCCTGAATTGGTGGCATGAGTTTCTAATTAACTCCACCATTACGAATGTTTCCCCGAGTCCAAGAACCTTAGCGTATTGAGGCGCGTGTTACGTTCTGACTGTGACTGCCATTTCAGTTCTTTGTCATTCTTGATTGATCAACGAGTTGATAGCTGTCGGGTTTTATGTGACCGTTGGGGTAGTTTGAACTGAAATGTTAGTTCTTGACGGCCAAAAACTCGAACAATTCTCGATAGTGATCTGGGAAAATTATGAGAGGGATAATGAAAAACGGGTTTGGACTCAGCTTATTTTTTCAGGTGGAGTTTATTGGAAGAGGAAACCGGGAGGTCTTCGATGAGCTTGACTGTAAATCCCAGTGAGGTCCGGAGTGCCGGTGGTGAGCTTCGGTGAGCGCTGGCGTCGCTCCGGCCGGTGGATGAGATTTTTAAGTGTATTGAGTTCAGAATATTCGCTTTACGGTGGGCAATTTTTAAACAAAGCACAACAATAGGTGCGTAGCTATTTGTGTGGGCAAAGCATGCTTAATTTTGGAGCAGGTGAGTTTGATCAAGGTGCCGAGCCTGATGGCGATGATGACTCTTGGTTTGAATAGTACTTAAGATCCAGGCACGCGGAATTCAGCGAATGCAAAGCTAATTCAATGGTGCCCGTACTTTTAGGCAGTTGAGAATTAAGGCCCGTAATTAGAGAATATATCCGGCTAAAGGCCCAGAGCACAACTAAATCCAATCCAAGTAGAAGAACCAAAAGCGGCCCAAAAGCGGCCCAGGGAGAATGTTGTAAATGGTGTGTGTGATGACGTTGAGGTCCTGTAAGGGCAGAGGCGCTGGATGAAACGTTCCAGGAGAGACATCAAGACATTCCACCACTGGCAATCCAACATATAAGGACAACTCTTCCCACACGGAGAACTCCGAGAAACTCCTACAGGTTTGACACCAGCTACTTTAAGGATTCTCACTTTTGGCAAGCTCAAGGAGATAGGACAGATTTTTGGTTGACAGGTTTTAACAATAAATAAATTGTTTAAACTGTTTAGCTGTCAAAACTGTTCACTAATGCCTCTGGCTTTAAAAATCTGAGTATTAGGTTTAAGAACTTCCGGTAATAAAGATCGTGATTCCTTACAGAGACTACGGGCAAGTAAACACGAGATCTACAGAATATCGTGAAAATATCAAGTGACTGCACTTTTGAAAGCAGTAAGAAAAAAAACATAAAAATCCTAAAGTTCATGGATATAAATCCTACTGAAAAATCCTGGTAGATATCATTTGCAATAATAAAGGAATTAAGGAATAATATATATCCCCAATGATAAAAGGAAAACCTAAGCGTTGATTTCACAGGCGGAAAATACGCGAAGAAAGAAAAACGAAAGCATGAAAGTTCCGTGTGGCGATTTAGCCGGGCAGCTTTACACGTCGGCCTCAGCCGAAGCCGCCAGCAATTTGCACACACTCAAGATAGGCAGATGGTAGTGGGTGTTTGTCACAAGAATGCGATGAGTTAAATTAATTTTTATTGAAATGTTTTATATTGAAATAAGTGCGGTTACGTAAAGGTTTCAAAGAGTATGGAATTAAGAAATGAAATTCCAAAACTTAGCAAGCATAGACATGAATACTTTTCGTAATTTAAAACTACTACAAGTCGGTTTGTAAAAAAAAGAATAAATGCTACTATAACACATGCCTATAGTATTTATAGTCACAGAGTAGTGACAAGAGACGGCGGTGTGGTGTTCCGCCATTAAACAAAGACGCTATCGACAACGAAAGCCGGCAAGTTCAGCCGCGTTCGTTCCGAGTATCGAATCATGAATGGAACTGCAGGTATATACTATTATCGTAAAGAAAAGGAACGAACATGATTATGCTTTGATAATAAAATCATGACACGGAAATGCAATGCACATCTGACGCAAAATTTTTACGCTAAGTCATGTTGAGAAACAAAACAAAACACTGAATGAAAACATGCTACATCACAATTCCTACGCATAACTACGTATCTTAATAACACTGCACTGTCAACAATTAATACTCACTGAACACGAAAAAAGAACACGATTATTTTCTAACACTGATTACTCACGAGAACGAAGAAAGAACACGATTATTTTCTAACACATTTAAACTCACGAGAATTTGCTGTAACACCGCTAAAGTAGGACGCCAAAGTAAGAGTGGCTTTTTGAAAGAAGAGACGCGCAACTGCGCAGTGTTGCCACCAGAGGGCTCCTCTCTCGAAAAATGTCAAGTGTTATTTTTATTATTTCATGCATTTACACAAAAACTTCAATGATTACGAATTAGAAGTAGAAAATAATTAATAATAAATTAGAGTAAGATTTTTAATGCTGCTAATTAATTTATTTGAGTGCGAATGGCAAATTTCTAATTTTTACGCTTATGTAGCGGTATGCTACATTACCCCCCAAGGCGCAGACCGAAAGGTCCACCCGCTGCAATCATCTGTAGCGGGAAGGAGGGCGAACTACACGACCCTGCCGAGTTCGGCAATTGGCAAATGATACTGAGCGGGGAAGTTTCACCAAACGGGTCTGCAAGTTTAGATCGGCAAGAGTCCTAGGAACAGGGGTTACTGCAGCGGGCTCGTCTGGTCTCTCCAGACTTGTCGCTGTGTCAGTAAGAGGGCTAGAATTAGAGTCTACGATAGGCTTAGGGATAGGGTTTGAATGTACAGACACGTAGAAAGGGTTACACTCAAGTTGACTAGGCAACAAGGCAGCCAACTGAGGAAACTGAGATGGTAGATATGATCGAGTCTCAGTTGAAGGAGAAATCTGCGGAGAGGATGATGAGTTATAAGTTACACTATGATCAGAAGTGTATGCGACTTTTAATCGATCAATGCTCACAGGGTCGTGTGAACCGAGTCTTTCGAGGATGAAATATTTTTGCTTGCGTTTAAGTACTTTGAATGGGCCATCATAAGGGCGCGTGAGTGTAGGTTTTATAGCATCATTGCGGACATACACATGTGTGCAGTCTTGCAGGGCAGAATCCAGTTTGTCCTGAGTCTGAGGCATTCGTGGAGCCACATACTTGATCTTACGCATGCAATCTTTGAGACAGGTTACATAAGCGGAACGGTCAGCGGATGAAAATTCAGGCAAAGGTATTGGGTCAACAATGTCGCCGGGGAGACGAAGCGTTTTCCCGTACAACATTTCAGCCGCTGTGCACTGCTGATCCTGTCTGTGTAAATTTCGGATGCTAAGTAGTACTACTGGAAGTCTATCAGTCCAATCGTGACTGCAATTAAGGCAGCGCAATGCAACCTTGAGGTCTCTGTGGACTCTCTCAATAAGTCCATTTGACTGCGGATGATACGCTGTAGTTGATGTATTTGCACACCCTAAAGCGGTGCTAAGCTCACTCCAGAATTTGGAGGTGAATTGTGATCCCCGGTCATGTGTGACACTTAAGGGAACCCCAAATCTAGAGATCCAGTTTGACAAGAAAGCGCGCGCTACAGTCTCAGTTTGGGTATCAGGAAGAGGGACAGCCTCAACCCAACGCGTGAACCTATCGATGATGGTCAACAAATAAGAATAACCGCGCGATAAAGGCAAAGGACCCACCAAATCTAGGTGTACAGAGTCGAACTTGTGACCTGTGTATGCACAACTCTGCAGCGCTGCACGATTGTGTTTCACCACCTTACTACTCTGACACGCATGGCAATTTTGCACAATTTGCTTGACCTCCTTACGCATCGCTGGCCAGACGAAACGATCAGAAATCAAACGCACTGTACGGTTAATACCTGGATGAGAGAGGGAATGGTAGTGGAGGACAGCTACTCTGCGGAGCGTCGCAGGAAGATACAAACGAGAAAGTCGCTCGGCATCACGGTACACGCCGTCAACCAAGGTTAGTTTTGGAGAGGAAGTGTTAGAAGGTTTGAGAAGGTCCTGAAGTTCAGGATCCTCCTTCTGCGCGTTTGCAATGTTGCCGAAAGTGATTTCACCACCGGTTTGGACGGTGTTGATTCTGGAAAGACAATCAGCAACAGTATTGTCCAACCCTTTTATGAAACGGATGTCAGTGGTAAACTGACTTATAAACGACAAGTGTCGAGCTTCCCTAGGGGAATGTCTTTCAGAAGGCATTTTGATCGCTGAGGTCAGAGGTTTGTGATCTGTGTAGATCACAAACTCCCTCGCCTCTAGAGCATAGCGGAAGTGTCTCACAGACAAGTAGATAGCAAGAAGTTCCCTACCGAACGCGCTATAACCACGCTCAGTGGGCGACAGCTTTTTGGAAAAGAAAGCAAGAGGAGAGATATTAGTACCTACTTGTTGTTGCAACACAGCACCTACGGCGGTACTGGATGCGTCAACAACGAGACTAAAATCAGCATTAGCAATAGGGTAGGATAATTCAGTCGCGGAAGCTAACTTGTGCTTGATTGTCTCAAAAGCTTTGCGCGCTTCTTCTGTCCATTTTACCTCAATGGATTTTCCTTTTCGTTTCGGTTCGAGGAGGTCAGACAAAGGCGCTAAAGTTTGAGCACAGTTGCGTATGAAACGATGGTAGAAGTTAACAGAACCTAGGAACCTTCTTAGTTCCTTCTGGGTCTGTGGAAGAGGAAAGTTTTTGATCACTTCTACTTTGGAAGGCAAAGGTTTTAGACCTAGGCTAGAGATTTCGTGACCTAAGTAAATAAGTGATAGCTTTCCGAGCTCACATTTTGCAGGATTTACGAGGAGTCCATTGTCGGACAATCTTTGAAAAACGACCCTAAGATGGTCTTTGTGCAACTCCGGGGTTGTGGATGCCACTAGGATGTCGTCTAAATAGACATAAGCGAAAGTGAGATCAGAGAAAATTTCAGCCATGTGCCTTTGGAACGTTTGAGGAGCGTTCCTCAAGCCATATGGCATCTTGAGGAACTCAAAGAGACCAAACGGAGTGATTACCGCGGTCTTAGGAATCGCAGACTCATCCAAGGGAATTTGATGGAAGGCAGACTGCAGGTCTATCTTAGAGAAAATTTGTGCTCCCTCTAAATTTGCACTGAAATCATGAAGGTAGGGGATAGGGTATCGATCAGGTAAAGTAACAGCGTTCAACCTGCGGAAATCCCCGCACGGTCTGAATTCACCGTTAGCCTTGGGTACTAGCAAAAGAGGGCTAGCCCAAGGGCTTTTGGAGGTGCGGATGATGCCATTTTCGAGCATGCGCGCAAATTCTTTCTTAGCTAACGCCAATCGATCAGGCGGCAGTCGCCTAGCACGGGAGAAAACTGGCGGACCTTGCGTCTCTATGAAGTGCTTTGTGCATGTTTGCATGTTATTAGAAGCTAAGTTAGGGTTTGTTAATGCTGGGAAATTTTTAAGTTCTTGTTCAAACATGCACTCCTCTTGAAAGCAATCGAGAAGGAATGCAAGACATTTGCTCTAGTTATGCTACAAGCGGGAATTGAGATCTGTGTCTCCTCGTCCCTAATTCTACGGTTCTTAATATCTACAATTATGCCAAACTTGGCTAGGAAATCAGCACCTATGATGGGCTCTTGGACTTCAGCTACCAAGAAAGTAAATGTTAATTTTCTCCTCAATCCCAGACCGCACTCTAAAATTCTTTCACCGTAACAAGCTATTGGCGTGCCGTTTGCGGCGCGTAATGTCGCCAACAATGGATTGTTTTTGTCTTTCACCGTGGCTGGGATAATTGACACACTGGAGCCAGTGTCTATTAAAAATCGATATTTGGTAACGGGATCGAGAATAGTAAGGAGGCGAGTAGTCTGGGAATGAGGCAACGCAGTACTCGCTACTATGCGTCGCTGTTGGCGTTTCCCGAAGTCATTTCGGTATAACGAGGACAGTATCTAGAGGCGCATTTGCGAGCTTGGTCACCAAATTTCATGTGGTACCAGCATAAATTGCTACTAGCATCACGAGAACGCGACCTGAAGCGGCGGTCTTGATTTGTCCTATCATAAGATCTACCTCTATCAAAGCGTTGAGGAGGAGGAGAAGGATAGTTTGAGTGATAGTCATAGGGATAGTCGTGGGCATTTTGGTGGCTTTGGAATCTCCCTGGGCCTTGCTGAATGTGAGCCACACTCTGACCTATTTGAAAATTTTGGAGAGCTTGCTTTATTTCAGCGATGTCCTGCTGCATCTTATCTATTGTGGCTGAGGATTGATTTTGCGCCGTATTTGACGGGCTAAAAGTTGTAGCGGCTACATTCAGGGAAGCAACTTGTGGTTCTCGGGACAAATTAATATTTCGCATCACCGTCTCTGCAGACTCCGCTAATTTTTCTAACGTTTGCTCGGGCCCTGCTAACGATAGGAATGGACGCACGTTCGGAGGAAGCTTAGTCATGAAAACTTCCTTCAGAAATCCCTCAGCTACGGCAACACCCGTAGCGAGTTTCCGCAGTTCTTTCACTAGCGAAGTTGGAGAGAAAGAAACAGAGACAGATGGAATTGCTGAGGCGTCTACAAGACTTCGGAATTTGTCCGCATCGGACATCTGAAGTTTTGCTAAAATTTTGCCTTTCAAGATTCCGTAAGGATTGAGAGCTGGAGGGTTTTCTAATATTTGGTTTGAGTCATTCAATAGTTTTGTGGGCGCGGCGGAAACAAGCGCATAGAATTTGTCTATGTCATTTATTATTTTATGATACCTAAACACGGCTTCACACTGTTGAAACCAGGTGTGAGCGTCCTCCGGAATAAAGGGCGGGAGCCTAATGGGTTTTGAGGGGGCTCGATCTTCATTATCTGATTCAGTCATGCTAGCGATCACTTTTGGGGATGCACAATTAATGATATCAGTGCCTAAGACTTGGGATTAAGTGGCAAGGGTTTGCGTTAATTCTTTACCTACTCAATCATTCAGGTTAAGTTGAAACAGAAGGAAGGAAATATGAAATTGGAAACGAAAAAAAAATTTTATGCGGTATGCGGCAATTTGCGTAGGCACAAAAATAAAGCAGGTGAGAAAAATTATTTTTCTACCTACTCAATCAATCAATAACGTTGAAGAAAAACGGAGGGAAAATGGAGAATGGAAACGCGAATTTTATGGTAGTCAGAATGAACGTAAGCACGGAAATAGAAAAAAATATTTTTCCTACCTACTGTGGCACATGAAACAAACAAACAAGGACAGGATAGCGCTGAAAAAAAAATTTTTGTTAGAGCTGCTCAGAGAACAATTAGCACGGTCAAAATCCACAGGAATCTCTCAAACTACTACGACATGGGAAAATTTATCACTACAATGATACGCCAACATTATCCTCTCACAATCTCTCAAACACTTCGAGTTGAGTTTTTATTTTTACGAGTTTCCCGGCCAATGCAATAGTGTCGGGATTTATGACCGTTGGGGTAGTTTGAACTGAAATGTTAGTTCTTGACGGCCAAAAACTCGAACAATTCTCGATAGTGATCTGGGAAAATTATGAGAGGGATAATGAAAAACGGGTTTGGACTCAGCTTATTTTTTCAGGTGGAGTTTATTGGAAGAGGAAACCGGGAGGTCTTCGATGAGCTTGACTGTAAATCCCAGTGAGGTCCGGAGTGCCGGTGGTGAGCTTCGGTGAGCGCTGGCGTCGCTCCGGCCGGTGGATGAGATTTTTAAGTGTATTGAGTTCAGAATATTCGCTTTACGGTGGGCAATTTTTAAACAAAGCACAACAATAGGTGCGTAGCTATTTGTGTGGGCAAAGCATGCTTAATTTTGGAGCAGGTGAGTTTGATCAAGGTGCCGAGCCTGATGGCGATGATGACTCTTGGTTTGAATAGTACTTAAGATCCAGGCACGCGGAATTCAGCGAATGCAAAGCTAATTCAATGGTGCCCGTACTTTTAGGCAGTTGAGAATTAAGGCCCGTAATTAGAGAATATATCCGGCTAAAGGCCCAGAGCACAACTAAATCCAATCCAAGTAGAAGAACCAAAAGCGGCCCAAAAGCGGCCCAGGGAGAATGTTGTAAATGGTGTGTGTGATGACGTTGAGGTCCTGTAAGGGCAGAGGCGCTGGATGAAACGTTCCAGGAGAGACATCAAGACATTCCACCACTGGCAATCCAACATATAATGACAACTCTTCCCACACGGAGAACTCCGAGAAACTCCTACAGGTTTGACACCAGCTACTTTAAGGATTCTCACTTTTGGCAAGCTCAAGGAGATAGGACAGATTTTTGGTTGACAGGTTTTAACAATAAATAAATTGTTTAAACTGTTTAGCTGTCAAAACTGTTCACTAATGCCTCTGGCTTTAAAAATCTGAGTATTAGGTTTAAGAACTTCCGGTAATAAAGATCGTGATTCCTTACAGAGACTACGGGCAAGTAAACACGAGATCTACAGAATATCGTGAAAATATCAAGTGACTGCACTTTTGAAAGCAGTAAGAAAAAAAACATAAAAATCCTAAAGTTCATGGATATAAATCCTACTGAAAAATCCTGGTAGATATCATTTGCAATAATAAAGGAATTAAGGAATAATATATATCCCCAATGATAAAAGGAAAACCTAAGCGTTGATTTCACAGGCGGAAAATACGCGAAGAAAGAAAAACGAAAGCATGAAAGTTCCGTGTGGCGATTTAGCCGGGCAGCTTTACACGTCGGCCTCAGCCGAAGCCGCCAGCAATTTGCACACACTCAAGATAGGCAGATGGTAGTGGGTGTTTGTCACAAGAATGCGATGAGTTAAATTAATTTTTATTGAAATGTTTTATATTGAAATAAGTGCGGTTACGTAAAGGTTTCAAAGAGTATGGAATTAAGAAATGAAATTCCAAAACTTAGCAAGCATAGACATGAATACTTTTCGTAATTTAAAACTACTACAAGTCGGTTTGTAAAAAAAAGAATAAATGCTACTATAACACATGCCTATAGTATTTATAGTCACAGAGTAGTGACAAGAGACGGCGGTGTGGTGTTCCGCCATTAAACAAAGACGCTATCGACAACGAAAGCCGGCAAGTTCAGCCGCGTTCGTTCCGAGTATCGAATCATGAATGGAACTGCAGGTATATACTATTATCGTAAAGAAAAGGAACGAACATGATTATGCTTTGATAATAAAATCATGACACGGAAATGCAATGCACATCTGACGCAAAATTTTTACGCTAAGTCATGTTGAGAAACAAAACAAAACACTGAATGAAAACATGCTACATCACAATTCCTACGCATAACTACGTATCTTAATAACACTGCACTGTCAACTATTAATACTCACTGAACACGAAAAAAGAACACGATTATTTTCTAACACTGATTACTCACGAGAACGAAGAAAGAACACGATTATTTTCTAACACATTTAAACTCACGAGAATTTGCTGTAACACCGCTAAAGTAGGACGCCAAAGTAAGAGTGGCTTTTTGAAAGAAGAGACGCGCAACTGCGCAGTGTTGCCACCAGAGGGCTCCTCTCTCGAAAAATGTCAAGTGTTATTTTTATTATTTCATGCATTTACACAAAAACTTCAATGATTACGAATTAGAAGTAGAAAATAATTAATAATAAATTAGAGTAAGATTTTTAATGCTGCTAATTAATTTATTTGAGTGCGAATGGCAAATTTCTAATTTTTACGCTTATGTAGCGGTATGCTACATTACCCCCCAAGGCGCAGACCGAAAGGTCCACCCGCTGCAATCATCTGTAGCGGGAAGGAGGGCGAACTACACGACCCTGCCGAGTTCGGCAATTGGCAAATGATACTGAGCGGGGAAGTTTCACCAAACGGGTCTGCAAGTTTAGATCGGCAAGAGTCCTAGGAACAGGGGTTACTGCAGCGGGCTCGTCTGGTCTCTCCAGACTTGTCGCTGTGTCAGTAAGAGGGCTAGAATTAGAGTCTACGATAGGCTTAGGGATAGGGTTTGAATGTACAGACACGTAGAAAGGGTTACACTCAAGTTGACTAGGCAACAAGGCAGCCAACTGAGGAAACTGAGATGGTAGATATGATCGAGTCTCAGTGGAAGGAGAAATCTGCGGAGAGGATGATGAGTTATAAGTTACACTATGATCAGAAGTGTATGCGACTTTTAATCGATCAATGCTCACAGGGTCGTGTGAACCGAGTCTTTCGAGGATGAAATATTTTTGCTTGCGTTTAAGTACTTTGAATGGACCATTATAAGGGCGCGTGAGTGTAGGTTTTATAGCATCATTGCGGACATACACATGTGTGCAGTCTTGCAGGGCAGAATCCAGTTTGTCCTGAGTCTGAGGCATTCGTGGAGCCACATACTTGATCTTACGCATGCAATCTTTGAGACAGGTTACATAAGCGGAACGGTCAGCGGATGAAAATTCAGGCAAAGGTTTTGGGTCAACAATGTCGCCGGGGAGACGAAGCGTTTTTCCTGGCACCCCGCGTATTACCGTTCCGAGTGAGATATCGTTACAATGACGCGCACAAACATGCCAGGTCAGCTGAAGTTATGACTGAAGTCAGTCCTAAAATTTAAATATTTATTCATTAATTTGTTACGGTAGTACATGAACTTCACGGGGCAGCTCTTACTTACTACATGAATTCGAAATGTTTTTGATAACTTCCAAGATCGAAAAAATTTCTGTGATATTTTGGTAGTCTGCGATTGCAACGATTAAAATAAAATTTTGTGCCGTATTCTAGAATTTTTTTTATAGTCAAGCCTGTCGAATAAAACAAGACTCTTTTTTTTAGGGTAACTTATTTATAAATCAGGTGTATTTCAGTTCCACGTAATGCATAATCATTGATCATAAAGGCTCATTACAAAGTGCAATTCCTAAATATCATACATTCCTAATTTCACAAGTGAAATTATTTTTTATAATTTTGGGTAAAATTCTGAGGTCAACACATAAGATAGCGTACCCTAATTTTAAGTGAACCCAACACAATTTCATGAGCATGGCCGATCATTCGAAAGCTGGATGTGTTGCTTTCCTTGCTATGATTATAATATTGTGCGCCATGCACACCAAAACAGAGATAGATTTTGTTCTATTGCTTATCTTCTTCACCCCCGCGGACTTAATTCATATGCTGTACCTCTACAATCTAGTAAATGCGCGTAGTTTAGAAATTAATTCAAAAGTGATTGGACCGCCTTTAACTCGAGTTACAGTTTCTTTCTACCTAACATTGTGTCTATTACATTTTCAATCTTATGCAGCTCCATTTTTAATCACAATTGAATTATTGATCCCCCAAAGCGGTAAATAATGAAGAAGGAGGCAGGAGGCACTCAATTTCTGAATTATGATGTAAAAAAAACACTTATAAAGAACGAATTGAATAAGAGCGCACCGTTTATGCGAAATTCTGCAAACGATGAACCTATAATAACGAAGCCGAACTTGACCTGCAACTTCGTGCGCTGCGGAGGAACCCCGGACACGTTGTTGCCAGAGGGAGGATTACGCTCTCGGTCGCATGCACTACAAAATTGTGTCGGGATGTGGCCTGCTTTTTTTCCTAGTTTTCGCGTGCAAAGTAGATATAATGCTGCCGAACGTCATTGCTTGCATTGCTGTGTTGTATTCATCCATTTAGGGATAAAAAATATTTCTCCGTCAATGTAAAACAATTTTCTGCTGTTGTTGTAAAGCATTGTTGCTATACATGCATGGAGTATTGAATGAATTGGTATTCTATTGTGGAATATTTCTAATCAATAATCTCGTCAAATTTTGCCGGCATACGTTCGAGTTTGTGAATTCATCATTTAGAAATTTTTTTTCTAACCAATTATGCTGTCATGGTCACCAAATCGTTGAGCAACTTTCCACATTGCTGACCTCCCAATCGATAATTGACGTCTTTACGATACGATTGCCTCAACATACTTTGCTAAGCCACGTCATGGCTACAAAATTCGTCTTGTTGACGTAAAGTTCGACGCATTAATGCCTCTACTGGAATCAAAACTGAACCGTAAGCAGATTTGAAACTTTGTTATGTAAAAACAAATCAAATTAGTTTTCTCTTCAGTGTAACAGGTAAGTCAATGATTTTCGTTTAACTGTCTTTTTGAAATTTTTAATACGTTAATATTTAAAAACATATTGAAATTAGGTATAGAAATTTCACTGAATCACCGAAGTTAAAATCCGTGCGTAACTATGATATTACACAGAACACAATTCCAAAAATATTACAACTTTATTGACGAGTGTATTTGTGAGAATAGTTCATAAGACTCCATTTCCCTAATTTCCGAGACTAGAGTGAGAAGAACTTTATTTTAAGCATCGGAAAAACGTCCACGTGAATTATAATTATTATTATTATTATTATATTATCATATTATTATAATATTGTACAATCTCTATTGGAAATAAAGTTTTTTCTTTCTTTCTTTCTATATCTATAAGCGGCAAGGAATGCTGCTTTCGCGCATCCGTCAACCAGCATACGATTCGCTGCTGTAGGGTACCTGAACTAACCTGTGTTTGTGCTACCTCGTAATTAAACGAACATAATTTCTCGAACTTATGTGTTTTTATAAGTTCAAATACTAAGCAGTTTGGTGAACAAATAACCCCTTTCTACTAAAGATATGAGAACTATGTTGAAATACAGCAAGAGGTTTCCAAAATACTAAGTACATGAGGATACTCATTTAACGACAGCTTAGGTTGAAGAAAAGACTAATAATAGTAATAAAAAACTTATTTAACGACAGCTTCGGTGATAAACTATTTAGCAGTCGCTTTGGCGTATTTGCCGAAGTCACAACACAACAAAACAAGTTTTTTCAGGATTTAAGAAAATTATTGTCACACTGTACGCGTCGTGATCCACGGACTGGTTTATACACTTATTTCGGGGAAGTTTCATTGGCGAGGTTGTGCATATAAGTGGAGGACTGTTGGCAAGGTTGCAGCCTTTAGTTGCACAAGTGGCAGCCAGCATAGGCCAGCTAGTGACATTAACCAAGACCACACCGCACCGAAAGTCTCACAATTTCAATACCAACCCTCATAACACCACAGCAAAGAGGACTGGGTAATCGTTATTGCTGTGACCATCAAGACCGTCATTAAAGAATATGGCAACCGCCCCCCTGAATTCGGTTATAATTGTCATATTATCCCAATATCACAACAGTTCAATCCCGTTTGATCTTAGTATGACCATCCATCTCACCACGCATCATCCGAGCTCATCAGGCATCCAAAACCCGCAGGAGTTTGGTTGCCCACCCATTTGTGGCCGGACGCCTAACCCACGCTGAAACCCCCAAGGTATCAACGCAGCGCGCCCGGCCACATTGCACGTTCATCACCTATACTGCCACAAAGAAATTATGGATTTTTTCCACATAAGCCCCACCACTAATGTAACACATAAGTTCACCCGAAGTAATGCACCTATCGACATCAAATAACTTACAAAACAAAAGATCAAAACATTCATTTCATCAATGAAAGAATGCTTTAGTCTTTCGTTTGAGAATAATTTCAAGTCGATATGTGCATTATTTCGAAAGCTACAAGTGTGTGAACTTATGTGCTGCATTAGTGGTGGGGCATATCTGGAAAAGATCCGAAATTATCCGCTGAATCGGTTAGTATTCTATTTAAACATCAGGAATAAAATTGCACAATACCACGAACATTTGAATTGCCAACATATTGAAAGTTGAGCGCAGCACCTCCCTTGAACATTCTAAACTTCACATCTTTGAATTACGGTCTTTTCTGAGTGCCAAATTTGTTTCTCTCGTTGATGTCTACTGAAAGCATCATCGCACTCTCTGCTACTTTTTAATAAATTGTTTATTTCTGCTGAAGGTATCATTCCGATTAGCGGAGTACGTTTTGCCTTGATTTACAGTAGGCGTAATATTTATGTTAACTGTTGTTTTCAGGCGCATACCTCGTCTGAATGGTAAAATGTATAAGTTTTTAAATAGATTGGTTGCATTTGTATACTCAAGCACTTTATGTATCGGACCATCTTTCAGCAAGTGACCGACGCTACTCCCATCGACACCCTTTTGGAGGATTCTTTCTCTTGCTTGCTGCAGAGCAGGACAAACTTCTATGATAAGCTTTACTGCAAGAACTGCATCTTCACACTATCCGCATACAAGTCGCTGGCCAAGGGCATCTGGGATCCGCAAGTAGCTGCAGGTCAGGGCAGTATGTTTCAATCGTAGTCTAATTATCACAACCTCCTTGACGATTGTACTTGCGTTAGTTAACCTTCTACCCACCGTGGTTGCTCTTCATCTCCTTGGGATCGGGTTGGTCCCGCTGCCACTCATCATTCCATAGTTCAAATATTCTCCTTATCAACGAATACCAGCCCTTGTAAGCAACGAGGGCAAATTATATTTGTCTCGTAGCTACTGTGCTGTTTGGTCCACACTTATATTCCCGCCGATGCCCACGACGGCTGGCACCCAGCTAATGGTGATCTTATTCCTTTCTTGAATCATTTGATGCGAATCCGACATTATCCTATTGAGCAGTTGGCTGTCTTCAGCATTGTTGCTGCATACACATGTATGCGTACATACACATGAATGCGTACCTACACATGAAAGCAAGATAGGTTGATCAGCCGATGCTCACCTTGAAATGTTCAGTAATTTGCCGGCTTCTAATTTTCCAACCTAAAAGCTAAAAGAGCAGCCTTTTCATAGAAGATTGGTCTGTTAGGGCTGTAGTTTCTTCAATTTTAGCTACGATTAAAGTAAAATTCAGGAGATTTTGTATCATACCAACTTCTTCTCAAAACGTGGTGATAGATGTTATTAGTGGAAAATCAGTAAAATTAACAGAATCCAACAAAAAGGAGAAATAAATAGCGTCAATACTCGAACTCGCACGTTTATAACACGTCAGAGCTCTGTTGAGCTCAGGGCGCGCTGCGCTGCCGTGGGAGGAGGAGGTTAGTCGGCAAGCTCTGCCAGCATCTGTTCCACTGACAGGTCGTCTTGACACTGCAAGGGAAAATGTAAAAACAAATTATAACTTTGCTAACATGCGATTAATGGAAATGCTCAATTTTCTAACACCATGACGATATTGCGGCGTTTAAATGAACTAAAAAAACTAATTGCCTGATTTATAATCGTATTAAATGGCGCCTTTTACCTATGACAGTATTTTGAAGAAAGTAATCACACATGGAAAATTTTCTTCGAGCGTTTGGCAGGACAGACGTTTAAAAACACATTCTGGAGTCTTGTATTTTTACACCCGAGAAGTAAATATTGATGAAATTTTCTGAGAATTAATTCACTCCCCAAGAATATCTGCATTGAGCAACTGTACAAGAAAAATCACTCTCATGGGGATGCATTTGCTCGTATTAATCACTAACAAATTCAGCTAAACTCGATAGGTCGCGATGAGGCAACAGTGTAACGCAAGTCAAGCAACAAAAACAGTTTTTACACAAAACTTTACTACGTATCCTCTTCTTTCTGTTTTGAGAATTAGAAGTCGTTCGTCAAATATTATATTTTGATACTAACAAAGGATGAGTTCTGCAACTTGTAAATAGTAATGAAATATTGGAGGTACAGAAAAAGGTCATGATGACGAAGATAGAAATACGACGGTGGAACAACAACAAAATAGAAACCAATAACCAAACATGCCGCAGCGATGCTAGTAATAACTACAAGAAGAACATAACAAAATTAACCAGACATCAAAGTGTAAATTTGAGGTCACTAAGTAGCGTCCAGGTATCCAGTTTACAGAGCGGCACAAGTGACGGATACACCTACCCACTATTGATGTTATATTACTCCTATATTATTATTGATGTATATCATTGATATTACGACTTCATTACCACGCAATCTCAAGCGAGCAAAGAGAAGGGAACATTGAACAGGCCTTCTGCAATCACACAAATTTAGGAAGGTCATTTTTCTTTAACCAAACGACCTTCAGCAACTTGAAAGCAGTTAATACTGAAATTCCGATGTGTATATATAATTTCAATGAGAACTGTCACATTCGTTTTCAAGCTTCTGACGTGGAAATGATCAATATGTAAGTAGACACGTCAGTTTCTTACTAAACTGAATATAACTCAACTGAACATAACTCGACTGAATATGACTGACCTCATCAGAGTTACCGTGTTCACTGGCACCTTCCTTCTGCAGACAACAGTTGCTGGCACCGTCGGACTCTGCAGCTGTCTTCGTCTTCTGCGGGAGTTCCTTTTCCTTCTTTGCGCTCTTCACTTCTTCCTTGTTCTGCTCTTTCGTCTGCTTGCTCTTCTCCTTCTTTCCTTTTTTCCCGCTCTTTACCTCTTCCTTGCTATTCTCTTTCTTCTTCTCTCCCTTCACCTTTTTCTCGCTCTTCCCTTTCTTCTTGATTTTCTGCTTCTGGTCCACAGTCTTGTCTGTAGACGCGCTATTGGGTTGCAGTTTGCCTTCAACTTCAGCTAACTTTCTTACGTCTCCGTTCATGTCCAAGCGAGTGGATTCCTCCATATTAGAATTCTCCTTATTTTCTTCTACATTTCCGTTAATTTCTTCTTGACTTTCATCTATTTCTGACTGATTTTCAAGCATTTCTTCTTCATTTCCATTTATATCTTCCATATTTTCATCAATTTCATCCATCTCTTCATCATCATCATTGTTGCTGCCATCGTCTCCATCACCGCCTGACAGTGACGCCTGGTCACCATCACTCACATCACCGTCATCACCACCAGAAAGCGATGGCTCCGAACCGTTACCAGCATTGTCTCCGCTACCGCGGCGTGAGGCAGCGACGGCAACTGTAGTGGAAAATGCAATCTTAAATTTGTATTATGCGATCACAGTAACTTTCCACATTGATTCCAGCCCTATTTCTTCCAATTTGAAAATATTTTTACGATTGTTTCTGTTCCTCACACATGTTGTCAAGTTCTGACCTGTCAAGACCCCACCCACATCCAGTTAGAACTCGCCCACATTGATCAAAACCCAACACCCCACATGCTGAGACCCCACCCACGTCTGCCGAGACCCCACCCACGCCTACCGAGACTTCCACCCACACCTACCGAGACCCCACCCACACCTACCGAGACCCCACCCACACCTACCGAGACCCCACCCACACCTACCGAGACCCCACTCACACCTACCGAGGCCCCGACCACACCTACCGAGACTTCCACCCACACCTGCCGAGACCCCACCCACACCTACCGAGGCCCCGACCACACCCATAACCCCGCCCTTACTTTCAGAGAGAGCGGCAGCCCGCATGTCCTCAACGGTTTGCGAGAAAGTTCCCACCCTGGGGTGAGCGAGGAGGTAACGTAGCGGCCTTGTGCCCACCTGGGCCGTGGATCGGAGCTGCAGTGGGGCACGTTGCATTAGGTTGTGTCATCCATGTGGTATTTTAACTCAGTATTGGTCATTTCAAAACAGATAAAAAATTCACTCAGAAAATTTAAACCCACTGTCGGCTATTTCAACCCATTGTTGGCCGTTTCAATCCATCGCGGCCTTTTCACCCATTTTCAGTCATTTCAACCCATTATAGGCGATTGTAATCAATTACCGGCCATTTCAAACTATTTTCTGCCAACGTCTTTCCTGAAGGACGTTGAGAAATTACTAAAATCGTTCTCATATTCTAGAAGCATCAATGAAAAGCTCACACCGTATTCGGGTTTATGAATAATTATTTAATGGAAAACACGGCAGTATTTCGTTCCAATGCAAAACAACTTGGCCATTACTGGCTTATCGATACATGCAACTCCGATATAATCATTGGCAATAGATGCAGGTATTCATAACCACAGTAGCTAGAACATAGGCTTTGCCTTTACACAATGGAAAAGTTATGTCTTGGCAATATTAGGTAATTGCAGCTGCACGTCACGCAACCAAATCCACACGCTAACATTAGCACTTATGATTACTCAGATAATTCGCTAAAACAAGCCACAAAAGACAAACAACCATCACAAGTACACAACTATAACAATAATACAACAAGTACACACAATAATACGAAACATAGACTAGCAGTACAAACACAAATCAAACACAAGCACAACTTAAATAAACACACCAAAAACACAAACACGCAACCAATGCAAGCACACAACTGAACCCAGCACAACGAAAACCGACAATCAACACCAACACAACAAACACAACAACACACCACACACCAGACCTGGTGGGAGCAGGAGAGCTGGAGCTGGCCAGCATGCAGGAGGTGCAGCAGCTGGGCGGAGTGGGGCGGCAGGCGCGGCGTGCCGGCCGTGCCCAGCGACGACACCAGCCTGTGTGGGGGGCAAGTGAATGAGTACAAGGAATGAGTTACGGTGGAAAAGGAGAGATGAATTGGGGTGGAAAAGGAATAATGAGTACAAGGAATGAGTTGTGGTAGAAAGGGAGAAATTAAAATGAATTGAAAGGGCATGTAGATAAGATTATATAAAATGTTACGTTGGTTTAAGCCTCCTTGACCGCAACAACAGATTAGATTAGTCGTTAGTTTTAGCCTCCCTACCCGCAGCAACAAATGCGATCCAAAGAGAGGGAGGAGGAAGGCACCATTTAGTATGGAGTTAAGGAATCTACGCAGAAAGGGCGTAGAAACAGTAAGTTGGGAAAGAAGTTCATAAAACAAGATCAAAGTTGAAGAAGAAAGTATTAGGTGCTGAAAAACAGAACAGCAATGAACCGGAAAAAGTTGGTCCGTAACAAAACAAAACCTATTCTATTTCAACAAAAAGAAAGTCTACGTAACCTTTAGCTCAGGCCCTCACATTGTCCCCCTGGGAGTGCTAATTCCCATATAAACAACAGTTGCTTCCCCCTGAGAGGGATCGCAACCACATCGTTTCAAAAAGAGGATGACACCGTTTAGTTTGGACTCAAGGAACATGGAATCTATGCATGAGGCATAGAAGCAGTAAGTTGAGAAAGAAGTTTATGAAATAAGATTGAAGTTGAGGATGAAAGTAGCAGGTGCTGAAAACAGAACAACCGAAAAAGATGGTCTTTAATAAAGCAAAAACCTATTCTACATATTTTGACATAAGGAAGGCCTACCTAACATTTAGCTGGGGACCTCACTCATTCTTCCTGTGAGGGCTAATTCCCATAAATAAACTAATTGTGCCCTGAGGGGAATGAAGAAAATAAAAGTACAGGAAACGAATTGCAGAATCCATGAAAAAATCAAAAGTCAAAGAAATCAGTTACAAAACTTAGCTGCAGACAAAAATAACGTATCCAGCAAAAGAAAACACAAAAAAAATAGAGCGTAAAGTCCATCACGACAACATTCGGTTGCGCAACAGATTTTTGCAGCCGTTTTTGTTGCCGCCATGAACAATGCACGGCCAGCTCACTTTTTATTAACTCTTAATTAGAACTAAAAAAGGCACGATACAGTTTTTGTTTGGTAGCCTGTTTGGCAGTTTTTGTTTCTTGCTCACTACAATCGGTATTAACCCTTTAACGCCCAAGTGGACTGTACGGTCCTCCTTCAAAAATAGCCCCAATATATTGTATTTTTCGTAAAATTAGTTCCCTGAAGTGTTTTTTGGACTGCACTTTCGATTGGCAGTTCCTTCCTCATCGTTAAATCGATAAATATCTGAAGCCGGTGCCAGTTTTATGATGGTGGTTGTGATAACGGTAACATGAGTAGAAAATGTGGACGTTAAAGGGTTAAATTAGAGTTGTGAACTTTAGTTCTACTTGCCACAGTCAAGGGTTGAAAAAGGCACCTATACTACTACAATTGAACAGCGTAGTCGATATCTACGAGCTGAACATTCACTCATATTACATAAAATATTCATGCACAGTCTGAAGCAACGTGAAAGCTAATGGGTTTCTGGAATACATACAGTTGGGTTAACTAAGTAAGACATAAAATGGGTTCAATGAAGATAAACATTCAAGCTCACAGCCGATACACAGTTCAACACGTTAACTGCTATGGATTAAACTGAAGTTCAATACTCAAATCAAATATAAAGTCAATTGTGATAATCAACTTTGAAAATAGCAAACACCAACTGGATCGGGCCTTCATTTAGCTATCATTAAGTATTATTAAAATATGAGTTAGTGACTACAGGTGGGTCAGCAGCACTACGAAAATCACCTAAGTGACCACCGGTGGGTCACTTTGCAGGAAATGAGTTAAAGAGAATGTTAAGTTAGTTTTTAAGTGGATATGAAGTAAGTTTGAAGAGGACGTGGAATTGGTTTCAAAAAGACATAGTTACTTTTACAAGGACATCAATACCAAATTAGTCAGGTTAAAACTCCCTAGCTACAACAGAGGCGATCTCAAAAGAACAAAGAAAAGTGACCATCTAGTATGGACTAAGGAAAACGGGGAATCTATGCACAAGGTGTGCTCCAACACACGATACCCTGCTCATAGAAACACCAAATTAAGAAAGAAGGGAAAGACAGAAGAGATAGCAAAAAAGAATGAAAAATAAGAGGAAGCAAAGGGGGCACGAAAGACACAAGTCCCGAAGGCCTTTCTATAGCTGACGGGACCTAACAGTATCTCCCCTGAGGACGCCAGTACCCATAGCATGAGAAAGACAAACCTAACTAACTTGAACTAAAACTAAGAACACTACAGAGCTAAGAAGAAGACAACTGAGCGAAGAAGAACACGACAGAGATAAGAAGACTGAATCAAAATTGACTGAAATTGATGTAATTACAACAAAACAACATGCATAATTAAGAAAAGAAATTATAATACAATGAACCCAACCATGACCAGACAACAAGCACCACCAAGCGAGCACCTGATCAACTCTGCCAAGAGGGTCTGCCCCCTAAAGAAGCAGCGGAGGTCGGTCCTGCCTGAGGCGGACGTGTAGCACAAGTCGCCTGCCGCGCTGCCTCCCGCCCACCTCGCCGGCCGGTGTCTGTACTCCTCAGCCAGGGAACTGCGCGCGTAAATGACGTCAATTTGGAAAAGCATTTGGAACAGCAATTTGGAACATCACCTTGGAACAGGATTTGGAACAGCATTTAGAACATCACTTTGGGACAGCATTCGGAACAGCAATTTGCAACAGCACAAAACAAGCTCCATTTATTCTATTCCTGATATTCTATGATGAATGTTATCCCAGGGAAATAGGGGCGTAAATAACGCCAATTTGCAACAGCACAAAACAAGTTCCATTTATTCTATTCCTGATATTCTATGATGAATGTTATCTCAGGGAAATGGGGGCGTAAACAACGCCAATTCGCAACAGCACAAAACAAGCTCCATTTATTCCACTTCAGATATTCTATGATGCGTGGCGACGTTTCATTTCCTAGAGATGTTTTCTTTCAATTTTGTTGCGTCTCACACTCGAAATGAAAAATCTTCAAGAATTTTGAGCATCGGTGAGTGTAGGTACAATTTAGTGCCTAGTAATACTGATTTACGGGAGACATAGCAGGACAGAGTTTGAACAATACCACGGTAAAAGATAAAAGGTATTGTCAAACCGATCTTCATTTGATCGACTGTGTAGCAACAGTGACGTCAGGCATTAAACCACAGCAGCACATAGATTGTTTTTGGCAGCACCGTTAGCCCCAAATCTGTCACCACTATTGGCTTAACGATATGTCGTAACAGTGACGTCACACAGCCTGTTTGATCTGAAGCCTTGCTACTGGCTAGGCCAGCGAGTAGAGATCATGGTATAGGAAACAAAGTAGGGTCATTTCTATGGGAGGAAATACACCTCCTCTTCTTCAGCTAACCAATAGAAAGCCTTTATTTCAAACAAACTTTATGACGTCACCAAAACGCATTGTAGTTAGGACAATAATGGAGCCTGATTTCGGGGTAGCAGTGCTACCAGGTGTCATATAAGCGCTGCTATTGGTTTGTTGCTGTTACGTGAGGAAAACCACGCGGTCGACAAAAAAAGACTGGTTTGAACCTACCTTGTTTCCTCTACCGTGGTGATGTTTTATTTCTGCTTAAGAAATAACGTGACCTTGTTTCCTTTACATGGCGTGAGTTTGTCGTGTGGGTTGTAGTCGTCGTCACATAAACGTATCACAGATAGACTAGATTTTAGGTGCTGCAAGGTGGACGTTAAGTTCTGTGGGTTGTAGCAGCCGTCATGCAAAGGCACTACAGATACACAATATTAACAGTCCTTTTGTCAGTGCAGCAAAGTAGAGGTGAGTGAAGCAGTGTGGGCTGCTGCCAGCGCAGGTGATACTGTCACGATTTACATACAGGGCATATTAACAAGTCTTTCTTAGAAAAACTAATTTTATTGCTGTGCTTTAAAAATTATACATTCAGTACTGCATGGTGGCATCAACTGAATTACGCAAAGGAGATGCATGGAAACTGCATCAAGGGGAATCGAATTACGTTAGATTTATAGTATAAATGGAGCAGTGGTATTGAAGGCGAAGAGTTCATCGATGCATTTTTTGTCATAAAATGTCCCCACAACAGCATCAAGTTCCAGTTTCTCGCTTTGCACAGCCTGGTCAGTTGGAAAATGAAGACGTGAGCATCTCGATGAGACAAAAAGAAGAAGAGGGACTAGGAAATGAAAACCGACACTCGTTGCATGGTACGCCAGAGATTGTTTTAGCTTATAAGTTTGTTCAAGCCTCCTAAACCACAACAAAGGTGTCCCTAAAAGAAATAAACACCATTTGATACAAAGTTAAAGAATTGAGATTATATGCACAAGGTGAGTTCCCAAAAAATGAGAGCACCATTTGATACAAAATTAAAGAATGTGGATTCTATGCACAAGGTGTGATGGCCTGCGCATAAAAACAGCTACAGCAAAAGAAGTTTATAGAACAAGATAAAAGCTGAAGAAAAAATAATAATCTCAGGAAAAAATCATAGCAAACCAAAAAATAAGCCCGAGAAATGAAATACAAACCTCTTATTTTAACAATATGAAGGCTAATCCAACCTCCAGCTTGGGATCTAACATTTTTCTCCTAGAGCACTACGCCTCACCAAGGCCCCTGGTTTCAAATGCTTCTCTAATGGCGCAGTGCACAACCAAAAAGAATCCTTCACAATAGAATTGAAGAAAACAAACCACTACAGATTCCTATAAGTGCCGCTGATTTTGGTGACAGATAAGGTTAATTAATTGTTCAAGATAGTTTATGGATATGATTTGCTCGTATTCATGAGACACACTTTATTACACCTACACAACTACACTTGACCCTACCAAACCTGAGGCCCTGAACCTAACTGTCAAACGCCCCCAAGTAAACCCCGACACACGGGGGAGACATATAGAATCGCTAACCATGACGTTTGACGACGATTAGTTCGTTATTTTCAGTTTGTGATGAATTTTTGTCACATACTAGCAAAAATACTGAAAATCAGGTCCAGCAGTGTAGCAGCTGACTCAAAAATTACCAAAAATTGGAACAGGTTTGGGGTAGAACTAAATTTACCTGCACACTGCGGACCGAAATTACGGAAAAATTAGAGCAGGGTGGAGCTAAATTTACCTGCACACTGCGGACCGAAATTACGGAAAAATTAGAGCAGGGTGGAGCTAAATTTACCTGCACACGGGTGGCTCCCCAAGAGAGTGCGGGAACATCCTCCACTCAGAAATTAAGTATCTGGCGACTTTAGGCAACTCCTCGTGCAGTATACGGGCGCAGTCAACCGTCAGGGTGTAGTGAGACTGTGGGGAGGATATGACGCGCTGCAGCAGCTCCAGCGCGTAGTGGACAATACCGTGACTAAGCTCCAGAGACAAGGGAACTTTGGTCTCAGCATCGTCATCGTTAGCAGCAGGGGTGTTGTTTTTTGGCACGATGGAGTAGCCCTTGTTCTTGGATTTCTTCTTGATTGACATGTTCGCGATTGACTTCCTGGATAAATTCTGGAAAAAAGAATCATGTATACATCGCATATGTATCACATATTAAAAATTTGTGTATGTAATAGAGGTAACTCAGGCAGTTTGAATAGTATGAGAAATATAAAATGGACACCGACCTAATGCTAAAACTAATCCAGCATTGGTGTTCCACAACCATACAAGAATTGCGTATGAGTGTTGGTAGGACAAACACTACTTTATGGAAACACTTTATGAAAAAGGCTATAAATACTCATACAATATGTGACTAGTATATCGAGATTAGATTAGAAATTAGTTCAAGCCTCCCTAACGGCAACTAAGGCGTTTCAAAGAGAGTAAGGCACCATTTAGTATGGAGTTAAGGGAACGCAAAATCTATGCACAAGGTGCATAGACGCAGTAAATTATGAGTAAATTTCAGGAAAAAAAAGTTGAAGAAGAAAGAAGTAGGTGCTGAAAAACAGGCCAGCAGTGAACCGGAAAAATGTAGTCCGTAACAAAAAATTTCCTTTTAACACAAAGAAGGCCTACCAAGCCCCCACCTCATAACCTGTCATTTTTCCTCTGAAGGTGAAAATTCTCATAGGTACTGTACAGTAAAAGTATCGCTCTTAGGGGGACTACATCACACATCACCGAAGACGAAACGTTAAATTGTTTCACACCAAAAGCGAAACGCAAATTCATTTCACACCAGACAAAATGCAAAATCATTTCACATCGGAGACAAAATGTCAATTCATTGCACAACAGAGACAAAATCTCAATTCATTGCACAACAGAGACAAAATGTCAATTCATTGCACAACAGAGGCAAAATCTCAATTCATTGCACAACAGAGACAAAATGTCAATTCATTGCACAACAGAGACAAAATCTCAATTCATTGCACAACAGAGACAAAATGTCAAATCATTGCACAACAGAGACAAAATGTCAAATCATTGCACAACAAAGACAAAATGTCAATTCATTGCACAACAGAGACAAAATGTCAATTCATTGCACAACAGAGACAAAATGTCAATTCATTGCACAACAGAGACAAAATGTCAATTCATTGCACAACAGAGACAAAATGTCAATTCATTGCACAACAGAGACAAAATTTCAATTCATTGCTCAACAGAGACAAAATGTCAATTCATTGCACAACAGAGACAAAATGTCAATTCATTGCACAACAGAGACAAAATGTCAATTCATTGCACAACAGAGACAGGATGTAAGTCCTGCCGCCAAGAGCTGCGACGCCTGACCTGCAGAGTGACGAGGGTGGAGGGCTGCACCGTCAGGTCTCTCATGACCACCTTCAGGAGGTTCACGTCCACCGGCAGGGCTCCTCTGGATGCCTGCACACACAGAGGGTGTGAGACGTGGGTGCTGGGACGGTGACTGCCTTGTGTTGTATGGGGTGTGGCGGTGTTTCCTTGTGTTGTGGTGCATGTGGTGGTGTGTCCTTGTGTTGTGTGGCATGTGGAGGTGTGTCCTTGTGTTGTGTGGCATGTGGTGGTGTGCCCTTGTGTTGTGTGGCATGTGGTGGTGTGCCCTTGTGTTGTGGTGCATGTGGTGGTGTGTCCTTGTGTTGTGTGGCATGTGGTGGTGTGTCCTTGTGTTGTGTGGCATGTGGTGGTGTGTCCTTGTGTTGTGTGGCATGTGGTGGTGTGTCCTTGTGTTGTGTGGCATGTGGTGGTGTGTCCTTGTGTTGTGTGGCATGTGGTGGTGTGTCCTTGTGTTGTGTGGCGTGTGGTGGTGTGTACTTGTGTGGTGTTGCGTGTGGTGGTGTGTCCTTGTGTTGTGTGGCATGTGGTGGTGTGTCCTTGTGTTGTGTGGCATGTGGTGGTGTGTCCTTGTGTTGTGTGGCATGTGGTGGTGTGCCCTTGTGTTGTGGTGCATGTGGTGGTGTGTCCTTGTGTTGTGTGGCATGTGGTGGTATGTCCTTGTGTTGTGTGGCATGTGGTGGTGTGTCCTTGTGTTGTGTGGCGTGTGGTGGTGTGTCCTTGTGTTGTGGGGCATGTGGTGGTGTGCCCTTGTGTTGTGTGGCATGTGGTGGTGTGCCCTTGTGTTGTGGGGCATGTGGTGGTGTGCCCTTGTGTTGTGTGGCATGTGGTGGTGTGTCCTTGTGTTGTGTGGCGTGTGGTGGTGTGTCCTTGTGTTGTGTGGCATGTGGTGGTGTGCCCTTGTGTTGTGGGGCATGTGGTGGTGTGCCCTTGTGTTGTGTGGCATGTGGTGGTGTGTCCTTGTGTTGTGTGGCATGTGGTGGTGTGTCCTTGTGTTGTGTGGCATGTGGTGGTGTGTCCTTGTGTTGTGTGGCATGTGGTGGTGTGTCCTTGTGTTGTGTGGCATGTGGTGGTGTGTCCTTGTGTTGTGTGGCATGTGGTAGTCTGCCCTTATATTCGGGAGTGACATGTGGTAGAGTCCTCTTATTTTCTCTATTTAGAATTAGCTCCATGAATGGGAAAAATTGAAAAAAGTAAGAAATTAAAAGTTTGTAAAAACTGTATTTAACAAAATTCTAGAGCTTGCAATTCGTGTGTAGGGTGCAAAACTCGGTGTTTCTTCCCATTGAGAAAAGGAAGTTAAGAAGAACTAACACTTTCGTCATGTGTTTGAAAACGGCACTAGATTGATGAAGGGTTATCATTACGTTCACTAGTTCCTTAAAGACATTTAAAAAAAACAATATAGAAAAGGATTTGTGCAAGTTAAACTGTAAATAACACATTCACAAGCCTCATACAGGACTCCACTAACCTCCATCAACAACCCCAAACATTTGTAGATTAGCCGCACGATGTCCTGAAGCTCAGTAACGGCTTCTTCGTCCGCCATTTTGTCAGAGGCGAGACCGCCATTTTGATTTTTTTTAACAGGCGCGGCGGCGAGCAGCGTAGACACGAGCAGTTGCTGCAGCCCGGCGCACCTGACCGCGAGGTTGTGGTCGAAAGTTGTGATGGCGGTGGCGAGGGTGGTCAGCGCGGTGCGGTGCAGGCTTGGCCAGAGGAGCGACAGCCGCGCTACTTCCGTCGTGGCGTACCGCTGTAGGGAGGCTGGCGACCTCTGCACGGACGTACATTAGATTAGATGTTAGTTCAAGTCTCCTTATCTGCAACAAAGGCGTTCCAAAGAGAGGAAGATTAGATTATAAGTTAATTTAAACCTCCCTAACCGAAACAAAATAAGCGTACCAAAGGGAGGAAGGAAGGCACCATTTAGTATGGAGATTAGAAAATGGGGAATCTATGCAGAAGGGGCATAGAAACAGTAAGTTGAGAAAGAAGTTCGTGAAACAAGATAAAAGTTGAAGAAGAAAGTATTGAGTGCTGAAAAAACAAAACAGCTGTGAACCAAAAAAGGTGGTACTCAACATAACAAAAAACATTTTATTTCAACAAAAAGAAGGCCTACCAAACTCTCAGCTCAGTCCCTCACACATTTTCCCCCTGGGAGTGCTAATCTATACTATAATAAGAGTCGCGTCCGTCCGTCGGTCTGTCCGAAGCCAGCCTGCAGTGTATGATGAGCGTATATGTGATACAAGCTGCAGCCCTATATATTGTGACGGGCCGTGTTCACGCGGCGTTATCAACTCTCGAGAGATTGTATTTTTTTATTTCTTACGGCCTTTCTCATTTCACCCTCTTTTTTATTTCAAATAAAAGGGGGGTGGACTAATTCCAATAGAACCAAGAGTTGTCTCCCTCCTTAGAAGGAAAAAGGAAGGCATCGTTTAGTATGGAGTTGAAGAAAAGTGGAATCGATGGATAAGATGCATGAAAAACATAACTCAAGAAGTTCAGAAAATTAAAAGGAAGTTGAAATAAATGAAATAGATGCTGAAAAACTGGAAAGCAGTGAAGCAAAAAAAAAACACCAATAAAGAACAAACTTATTCTATATCAACAAATGGAATGCCTACCTAGACTTCAGATGGGCACCTAACATATTCGCCCTGGGCTTGCTAATTCTCACAGATACAATAGTTGTATCTCCTGAGGGGGTTAGGAGCAAGCAGTCTTTTGATGCTAAAATCGGTGCAAGTGCATCAGTGCACTTTGTGATACACTTTGCACATCAGTATCAAACAGATGGCACATGTTTTGGAATTACCATTTCGCACCACCATGTGACTATCCTCACATCTACAACCACACAGCTACTCATCTATGACTGATGACTCATCCCCTCCTTATAGCTGCTCCAAACACATCTTGCACGCCTCTTCTCCCCACCAACACACATTACGCATCCCCTCTTCACATGTGAAGTACACTCCCCCTTCTAGCTTCATCAGCATTATTTATACACTTCTTTACCCAACCCACACAAACACCTCTCAGCACCACCACATGACACACACATCTCTCAGCACCACCACATGACACACACACACATCTCTCAGCACCACCACATGACACACACACATCTCTCAGCACCACCACATGACACACATACATCTCTCAGCACCACCACATGAACACATACATCTCTCAGCACCACCACATGACACACACACATCTCTCAGCACCACCACATGACACACACACATCTCTCAGCACCACCACATGACACACACACATCTCTCAGCACCACCACATGACACACACACATCTCTCAGCACCACCACATGACACACACACATCTCTCAGCACCACATGACACACACACACATCTCTCAGCACCACCACATGACACACACACATCTCTCAGCACCACCACATGACACACACACATCTCTCAGCACCACCACATGACACACACACATCTCTCAGCACCACCACATGACACACACACATCTCTCAGCACCACCAAACGACACACATACATCTCTCAGCACCACCACATGACACACACACATCTCTCAGCACCACCAAATGACACACATACATCTCTCAGCACCACCACATGATACACATACATCTCTCAGCACCACCACATGACACACATACATCTCTCAGCACCACCACATGACACACACACATCTCTCAGCACCACCACATGACACACACACATCTCTCAGCACCACCACATGACACACACACATCTCTCAGCACCACCACATGACACACACACACATCTCTCAGCACCACCACATGACACACACACATCTCTCAGCACCACCAAATGACACACACACATCTCTCAGCACCACCACATGACACACATACATCTCTCAGCACCACCACATGACACACATACATCTCTCAGCACCACCACATGACACACACACATCTCTCAGCACCACCACATGACACACACACGTCTCTCAGCACCACCACATGACACACACACACATCTCATCACCACCACATGACACACATACATCTCTCAGCACCACCACATGACACACATACATCTCTCAGCACCACCACATGACACACATACATCTCTCAGCACCACCACATGACACACACACACATCTCAGCACCACCACATGACACACATACACCTCTCAGCACCACCACATGACACACATACACCTCTCAGCACCACCACATGACACACATACATCTCTCAGCACCACCACATGACACACACACATCTCTCAGCACCACCACATGACACACACACATCTCTCAGCACCACCACATGACACAAACATCTCTCAGCACCACCACATGACACACACACATCTCTCAGCACCACCACATGACACACACACATCTCTCAGCACCACCACATGACACACATACATCTCTCAGCACCACCACATGACACACATACATCTCTCAGCAACACCACATGACACACATTCATCTTTCAGCACAACCACATGACACACACACATCTCTCAGCACCACCACATGACACACACACACATCTCTCACCACCACCACATGACACACATACATCTCTCAGCACCACCACATGACACACACACACATCTCTCACCACCACATGACACACATACATCTCTCAGCACCAACACATGACACACATACATCTCTCAGCACCACCACATGACACACATACATCTCTCAGCACCACCACATGACACACATACACCTCTCAGCACCACCACATGACACACACACATCTCTCAGCACCACCACATGGCACACATACATCTCTCAGCACCACCACATGGCACACATACATCTCTCAGCACCACCACATGACACACATACATCTCTCAGCGCCACCACATGACACATACACATCTCTCAGCACCACCACATGACACACATACATCTCTCAGCACCACCACATGACACACATACATCTCTCAGCACCACCACATGACACACATACATCTCTCAGCACCACCACATGACACACATACATCTCTCAGCATCACCACATGACACACATACATCTCTCAGCACCACCACATGACACACATACATCTCTCAGCACCACCACATGACACACATACATCTCTCAGCACCACCACATGACACATACACATCTCTCAGCACCACCACATGACACATACACACCTCTCAGCACCACCACATGACACACATACATCTCTCAGCACCACCACATGACACACATACATCTCTCAGCACCACCACATGACACATACACATCTCTCAGCACCACCACATGACACACATACATCTCTCAGCACCACCACATGACACACATACACCTCTCAGCACCACCACATGACACACATATATCTCTCAGCACCACCACATGACACACAAACACATCTCTCACCACCACCGCTAGACACATACCACACAAACACACACACTCACCACTCACTACCACTGCTAGACAGACACCACACACCCACACACACCTGCAGGATGCGTCTGAGAGGTTGCAAGAGATGTTCGGGAGCGACGGTAATGCCGTGCGGGTTACTGCCGGACGAGACAGACCGCAGCAGCCGGTCCGCAAACACGAGGAGGTTGCAGCAGCGACACACCAGCACCTCCACCAACTTCACAGGGTCACTGATGTCATCTGTGCTCCTTGTTCCATTTGCGCCAAGGTTTACAGAAGATTTTTGGCCAGTAGCTTTTTTGAACTTCTTGGGAGCCTGCGCGACGTGATGGTCCACAATGGGAGGTATTCTCAGGGCTTCTTTTGTCGTTTTCTTGGTGGTTTGAGCTCCCTGTTGGATGCAAACGCATTGGTTAATGGTAAGTTGACATAATTTTAACCGTTAATGACCATAAATATAACAAAGAAAAGATAAAATAAACAAATATGTGAATATAAGTGTTATCAATGCTTAAATGAGAGGGCAGAACCTAGTACAGAAAGTCAACTAAGAAAAACTGGGAAGAATAACACAATATTAAATAAAAATAAAAGTACGAGTCATAAAAACTTTGATACAACAACTTTGGCACATTCCTCAACAGTGAGGATAGAGGAGTTCAACCCTACAATGTCCTTCCCCTCATCGATGGCATTTCATGAACAGATTCGATGTTAGCTTAAGCCTCCCTAGTCGGAAAAAGGCGTTCTAAAAAGAGGAAGGAAGAAGGCACCCTTTAGTATGGACTTAAGGGAATGCGGAATTTATGCACTACATGCTTAGAAACAGTAAGTTAAGAAAGAAGTTAATGAAACAAGATAGAAGTCAAAGAAGAAAGTAGTAGGTGCAGAACGGAAAAAAAGATAGCCCTTTACATAACAAACAACATTTTATTTCAACAAAAAGGCCTACTTAGCTCTCAGCTTGAGACCTCACACTTCCCACTAGGAGTGCTAATTCCCACAGATACAACAGTTGTATTCCCCTGAGGGGTGTCATGGCCATCATCGGGTCAAAGAATATCCACGCAAAGCTGTGCGGGCAAGACCCAATCTCCTTTCCTCATTCCATTTTTGGATGTGTTCTCTGCAGGACAGAACCCAAGATGCTAACGGTCTTTCCGCCTACCTAAAATTCCCTACATCACAAGACTTTTTACAAACTCAACAGTAAAGCAGCCTCCCTACCTCACTGCCTCACCAGTGAGGTAGGGAGGCTTAAATACGTCAATATCTACACACCTTTTTCTTTAACACGCCTGCACAGCTACTTAGCACCTCTGAATCTATCGCTTCTACCACTCTGCTACTCACTCAGTCCTACAATTCAGACAATACCTGCTCGTTTCTACTCCCATCATGAATTCTGCATTTTTGCGCACTTTTTCAAATTCCAGTACCATACAATAACAGTTGAAAATGGGATTCATATCCATGCTAAAATTACATGCGATTGAAATATTCCTGTACTTGTGCACTGGTGAAACTCGTATCACAGATACGGTCGTTGAGCATCTTTATGAGCGTCACAGAGAGACAAAAAGAAGCGGACACCAAACAAACATGGACCGTAGTATCATACGTGAAATCTTTGCACAAGGTTAGGATGGAAGAGGGAACAGCAAGTTGGGAAGGATAAAAAGATGTGATGGTGAAAATGTCATGAAAAATGGAAGAAGCAAAGTGGCACGAAAGACACAAGTTCCAAAGTCCTATCTACAGCTGAAGGGACCTAACAGTATCTCCCCTAGAGAGACCAGTCTCCACTCTCCATAGCACAGGATAGACCAAGGGTTCACAACCTGGGTACATTTGCTTATCTAAAGGGGTACATTTATGTTAACAAGAGAAATCAAAAATATATTCATGTATATACATTACTGAATATACTGCATATACTCAGCCCATCTGTCATACAGAATTAAGGGTACATGCCCATCAGTCGAAATAAATGCAGGGGATACAAGGTCAGAGATTAGATGTTAGTTCAAGTATCCCTAACCGCAAGAAAGGCGTTCCAAAGAGAGGAAGGCACCATTTAGGATGGGCTTGGGGAGATGCTAAGTCAGAGAAAAGTAGGGAAGCCTTGACGTACACAAACCTGACCAACCTGAACCATTTGCTTGAGAGGCATAAAATAAAGAACTTAATATTTACGAAGAATCGGAGATTTCAAACAGAAATTGATTCCTCACCTGTACCAGAAGGACACCAGTCCAGTTGTCCTAGCTTACCTGAGAGGCGCATGACGATGATCCAAAGAATTGCACGCTATTCATTACACAACATCCCCCTAACCTGTTTCTACACGACACCAGTCCAGTTGTCCTTGCTTACCAGCAAGACATAAGACAAAGAACACAAGATGTTCAGTATTATACACCCTATAGAGAACACAAGAAGCTCCCTCACTACACAAACCTAACCAAGCTAAACTTTTTGCTTTAAGGCTTAAGACCTCAAACAGAAATTGCCCCATCACCTCTATCTGCACAACATCGGCCAGGAGGCGGTCCAGCTGTGACTGCAACGCTGCCATCAGCTGCTGCAGCTGCGCCCCTCGCGCTGCCGCCACTCGCACGCCTCGCTGTCCGGCCCCCTTGGCGCCCCGGCCCCCATGTGCCTGGTCTGTGGAGGGGAGGAGTTAGCGTCAGGTGGTTAGTAACTGAAGGGGTATGCATTAGGATCTAGGGTTGGTAACTGGAGAGGTATGTGTCAGGTTCTGGGGTTGGAAACTGGAGAGGTATGCGTCAGGGTCTGGAGTTGGTAACTCGAGGGGTATGTCATTTTTCCGGGTTGGTAACTGGAGGGGTGTCACAGGTTCTAAGGTTGGTAACTGGAGGGGCGTCAGGTTCTAAGGTTGGTAACTGGAGGGGCATGTCAAGTTCTGGGGTTGGTAACTGGAGATGCATGTCAAGTTCTGGGGTTGGTAACTGGAGATGCATGTCAGGTTCTAGGGGTTGGTAATTGGAGAGGTATGTGTCAGGTTCTGGGGTTAGTTACTGATAAGCGATTATGTAACTGAAGTTAAGCAAGTTCAAGCCTCCTTGACACTACTTCATGCAAAAGTGTCCTCTCCACACGAGATTCCGAGCGCATAGCAGCAGTCAGCTGAGAAAAAAGTTTATGAAACGAGATGAAAGTAAAATTTTAAGAACAAGATACAAGTTGAAGAAAATTCTAGGAACGA
Source organism: Morinoia aosen (assembly GCA_030386875.1). Taxonomy (NCBI): domain Eukaryota; kingdom Metazoa; phylum Arthropoda; class Malacostraca; order Amphipoda; family Talitridae; genus Morinoia; species Morinoia aosen. Next base: position 41,101,488 of record CM059580.1, read on the forward strand.
AATAGAAGCTAAAAAGTTCTTGAATGAGATAAAAATTTACTAACGTTTTTTGTACTGAAAAACAAGACAGCAGTGATCCAAAAAAAAAATGGTTCATTACAAAACAAAAACCTATCCCATTCCAATAAAACGAAGGTACTTTCAACTTGGGACTCCACATTTGGTTAGTTGAGGAACCAATAGTCAGTTTACTAAGGCTAAAACAGAGAGTTAATTCAGGGTGGAATGGTGAGACAACAAAGACACTAATAATAGATGAATCAAGTCTCAAACAACAAATAAATTAAGATTTTGATGGTAAATAATCAAAATTTCTTAGGTACAATTATTGGAGATGCTAATCGCATTGTCTAAAGGGCAGGTGAATTATAGCTTGAGTTATGGCGGAGTGAACGCTTGAATAGCGAGCACTTCAAACTTGCAACGGTGAAGGTACTAACGCATGGATCGCCTTCACCGTAACACGTTCACCGCTTTTCCGCAGTTGTTAACGGTTGGTTTGGTCGGATTGTAAGTAGCACAACAGGGAAATCGACTTGTTGTTCGTTTACGTTTCTGTTCTTCCTAAACTGCACAAAAAAAAATGCGATGACATTTCACCTAAATGACATTTTCAAAAATTTGTGAAACCGATGAAATTATCTTACATTTACACCGGGACATGAATGAGAAATTTACCTAGTGGTACACATATTGCTCCATATGCGAGGAACGAGTCCAGGCAGGCATATGTTAGCTTGAATTACAGACCAATTAGCGCATGGAACGCAATCACCTGAAGGCTCAAATAGTCGGTAAGATGAGCGTCAATTTTTAGCATTGGCACTTAGCAACACAACTGATACAGGATGGCACACAAGAAACGCATGGACTTTACCGTTCTTTTAGCGCCACGCTACAGTCATTCGTGTGGTGGACCAAATTCCTTGCTACCAGAGTTTATTAGTGCAATTCTTGAGTGATTAGTGATTAGAGATTAGTTGTTAGTTTTAGCCTCCCTACCCAGTAATAAATGCAATCCAAAGAGAAGAAGGAGGAAGGCACCATTTAGTATGGAGTTAAGGAAACCGGGAATCTATGTAGAAAGGCATAGAAACAGTAAGTTGTGAAAGAAGATTATGAAACAAGATCAAAGTCGAAGAAGAAAGTAGTAGGAGCTGAAGAACAGGACAGCAGTGAACCGAAAAAAGGTGGAATGCAGTTCTTGAGTTCAGATAAGCAACAAAATATCCTACAGCGCAGAGTTTGGAAGCATAAACATTAGATAAGAAGTTAGTTTGAGCAGCACGCACCATCACCAGCCGCCCCCGCAACACTCGCCACAGGCAGCAGGCTCCACACGTCACCAGCCAGCGCGACGGCAGCTCTGGAGGCCGTCGCTTTGGCCTCCCTAGAGCCCGCCGAGTGTGGGAAGTTTAACCACGGCAGCAGGTGCTCTTCTATTTGACACTGGAAATATAACAAGATTAATGCATTGACCCAGCATACGTTTAACTTAAGTTCAACATTCAACTCTAAGTTTTCTTTTATTTCAGTCTGGAAGTGTTACGAGGGGAAGACGTTCACCGCGATGGGTTCGGCTGAAGTTCAATATTCAACTCCAAGTTGAAGGAAATTATGGTGAGCCATGGATAGTGCCTTTTTTATATTTTGATTCAGTGTTCATGGAAATAGAGTTGTGAATTGGTTGGTCACAACATCATGAAAATTGCTTACGTGTACAATGGCAGTACACGTAAAAAATCTGTGACTTGGAATATTTTTGACCATTTATTTTTTAACCATATGATATAGTTTGATGCTAACTTGCTGGATGCAACAAGGTGCAGTAATTAAGTGGATAAATAAGGCAGAAATAAAAAAATTAGTTGAAGCCTAGCTATAACAAAAGATGTTTCAAAGAGAGGAAGAATGAAAGCACCGTTTAGTGTGGAGTTTAGAAAACGCAGAATCATACACAAGGTGTGTTCTCACACTAGATCCCCTATGAAGAAAATTTATGAAACAAGATTGACGTGTAAAAAGAAAGTAATTAGTGCCAAAGAACAGGTCAGTAGCAAACAAAAATAGATTGTACTCAAAAAGTCAAAAACCAATTCTATGTCAACAAAAAAAAACCTTCCCCATAGATAAAACAGCTGTTATTCCTTCAAGTAGCATACATACATGGGGCAATGAATCCAAATTCTTAATTTCTGTATACCTGCTAACTAAAAAAAAAAAACACAATTAAAATAATACTCCCCAAAGGAAACATAGATTCATGTTGCAAATGTCGGTCATTTTTAACAACGTGAGTACTTTGGTTACAGAACAAGAGCCAAGAAATTTCCTCGAGCGTCTTTCATAGCCTCTTACCTGAAGTCTTAAATGACGTGTATATAACTGATGGAATGAGAGGTACCTCACTCTTATAATCTAGAATTACACTAGTTCACATTAATGCCGGTCTCACGAGAAGTCTTCACGTGATGAAAGGAAAGAGCTGCAGAGGAGTTTCCTCTGCAGCTCAGAACTTTATGTATGCATGCACGGGTGCAAAATATTCAATGTAGCTTATTGTGCTCTAACTAAATTTAGCCCTGATATCCTAAATCAATTTAGCCAATTCTATTCTAGTTTAATTTAGCCCTGATATCCTAAATCAATTTAGCCAATTCTAATCTAGTTTAATTTAGCCCTGATATCCTAAATCAATTTAGCCAATTCTATTCTAGTTTAATTTAGCCCTGATATCCTAAATCAATTTAGCCAATTCTATTCTAGTTTAATTTAGCCCTGATATCCTAAATCAATTTAGCCAATTCTATTCTAGTTTAATTCAGCCCTGATATCTCAACTTGAGGGGGACAACCTAGTGACTTTTAATTTGGGGACTGATTGTTCAGAAATTTTCCCAATGTAATTTATAAAAAGAAACTCTTATTTGTTCCTGTAACTTTTCATATTTTGAGAAAACGGGAAATATTTTTTATATAATTTTCTAAGACACTTAAAAAGAATAGAAGTCATTGAGCTTTCATGCAAGAAAAAAAATCCAAAGACAATGTAGGAATCCTTGTCACATTTCTAACAAACTAAAGTTGCCCTTTTTACAATTTTTCCATTTTTTCATATTTATCATAGTTCAAAGTTATATAGAAGTAATTTTTTTCTTCACAGCACAACATTCAAAAGAATAGCAGTCGGTGATTTTTCATGCTAGAAAAAACCTAAAACAGTTTTGGAATCCTTGTAACATTCCTAACAAACTAAAGTTGCAAATTTTCTAATTTTTACGTTTCATTGTATTTCATCACCGTTCAAAGTGGTAAAGTGATTTTTTTTTATAATTTTTTTTAATAATTGTGAAAATTTAGCAAAAAGTAACTTCAGCTTTAGTTTCTTAGAAATGTTACAAGGATTCCAAAACTGTCTTTGATTTTATTAATAGCATGAAAACTTACTGACTTCTATTTTTTAAATGCACGAGAAAATGACATAAAAAATATTTCCCATTTCTCAAAACTAAGGAAAAAATTGAAAAATTTACAGGGGCAAATGTTTTTTTTAAATTAAATTTTTTGTGATTTGTTATTTGTTACAGATTGTTCTGAAACCTGCCTAGTATTGGTAATTTTAAAAATACACATATTTGCTCATGTAACTTTTTCAACTTTGGCCTTAGTTTTTGAAAAATAGAAAATATTACAAAAGAATAGAAGTTAGTGAGTTTTTATGCTAGAAATAAAATCAAAGACAGTTTTTGAATCCTTTTAACATTTCTAAGAAATTGAAGTTCAGTTGCTTTTCGTTCAATTTTTACAATTATTTTTTACAAAAAAGTTATAAAAAAATCACTAAAACTTTGTCACAAAACAAAAGGTGGCTTTTGCCTCTCGTTTTTGATAGAGGAATTGAAACCTTGATAGTCGAAGAGGAAAGGTAAATTAAAGATAGGAAAATGCACAGAAGGAGAAAGGACAGAATAGGTACGAAAATAGAATGCAAGAGTCGCAATGGTGTGCATTTACGTGTCTACCTCAATAAAAACCTTCAATCAGCATGGGGTAATAACAACAGAGATAGTAAAATTTAATTACCCTGATTTAACATTAAGAATTGAACACAAGCGGGAGAACTGCGAACTGCAAAACTTGTTCAAGGTGCGTTAGTGTACGACTTCGCACTCTAACGTTGTACAGTAAATGTAATGCTCATACAAAAGACAAAGGCTCACCGCATGGAATGAAACACGAGCATAGAAGGACGAACCGTGCAGAAACACGATCAATGCAATGCAGTTATGAATTAGCGATTGCGGCTGTCAGCTACTGTTGTACTAGAAAGTATTACAAAATGAAAATTTCCAAAGACACGTATAATAGGGCGCTATTGCAATGGCACCGACCACCAAGAAAACAACACAACTTACAAAAAGGTAATGCCACATTAAAATACCACTTCGTTTGCATGAAGAAAACGCAGCTATGGCCACGTACACTACTAAATTACAAAATTTTCTTTCACACATTCAATAACTACAAAAGTAAGAACCTTGATGTTCCCTGACGATGATTATAAAGACAAACGCAATAAATACACTTCACAGTTTTGGTCACCATTACGTGGTACTTTTCAGTGACCTCTATAATGTGAGTTTGCATTTTCATTTTAATTCCCCCGTTCTTCTGAGATACAATGTCACTGCTGCCTCATGCCGACTCCATCTGGCGTTGGTGGTACTCAATTTAGACTTAGAGTATAGTAGTGGTGGTGCTTCTCGTCCGCCATCTTGCCGGGGTTGTTGACAGACGTCTGGCTATCTTTGACGGTTGCCGACTTGTTGGTTGGTGCTCTTTGTTGGTGCTGGGAGATTGCGCTCCTCCCCGTTTTTCTGAAATGCGAAGTTGCTGCTAACTTAATACCGATTCGTCCAGGCTACTGCATGCCGCTCGCTCGATGCTCGTAGAAGCCTCACACTTTTGTATGTTTCATCAGTGTGTAATTGCACTGAGGGATTTGTGAATTTCTGGCGAGCTTGAGGGATTTTTTGCTCTTTTGCATCTTGTAGAGTTGAAGCATCAGAGGCACTCTTTCTAACTTGTAGACCGATGGCCAGTTCACTGTTATTCTCTCTTCATGGTCAAACTTGCTCCTTGCACGGCTGGTGCTAAATTCCGGTGCTTTTATTTAGTCAACGCACTATGCCGGGGAAGTCGGCAGCAATGCCGGCCTTCCCCGCACCAACCCTAACTCTCTCGTACGAGTTTCCAGAAAGACCTCTCTCTTCTTCTTGTGTCCTCCTTCAATGTGTTTCACTTCGTTCCTTCTAGAATGTTCTCGAATCTTTGTTGTTACAATAACAGTATTTTATTCCGAATTGGTGGAGCTTTTGCCTGTTTTGATGCCTTGACTTCTCATTGGCTATCCCTCGCGTGCCTCTGACACACATACTTCGCGCGGTACATTCTTGCATTCCTGTTGGTTCTGGTGATGCGACTCTGCTTCCCCCTCACAGCTATCCCTCGCACCTCCTTTTCTCGTGGAATGCTGGCCGTTGTTTTGGCTTGCTGTTCCCACGCTGTCCACGCTTTGTTCCAGCTTACCATTTTAACGATTTTTCCGAATAACGACATCCGAAATTCCTAACATTCCAATGTCTGTTCACATCGCAACTTCACCTAATTTACCAACCGAAATAATTCTACATTATCATTCATTTCGTTAAACTAATGTACTCTACATAAAGAGTAAATGTGCAATTATTGCATCTATAGGAATTGGTGCTCCCCGAAGGCAGATGTGGGGTCCCAACCACGCTGAAAGGTTAGGTAAGCTATCTTTTTGCTGAAATGAAATAGGTTTTTTTAGGACTATCTTTTTCCAATTCACTGCTGTCTGTTTTTAATTTTTTTATAAATTTTTATCTTGTTTCATCAAATTCTTTCTCAACGTATTGTTTCTATGCACCTTGTGCACAGATTCCCCATTCTCCTTAAATTCATACTAACTGCTACCTTCTTCCTACCTCTCTTCGGAACGCCTTTGTTGCGGTTGCACTAACATCTAATCTAATCCAGAATGATTAAGTGTTGGGATCCGTGTGCGCACATTACTTCAGGTAAACCTGAATACAAACTAATGCACAGCGACGGTGTAAGGTTTTAATTCGTCAGCATTTAGCCGCAGTGGCGGCCTCAAAAATATCTGTAATGCCGGGGCCACACTAGGCTAACGTTCGTTCGTCAAATGAACTCCGTATGTCAAATGAACGCTGGAAGGCCCGTTCGCTCATCATTTGATGAATGTATGCTAATCATTTCGGGAAAGGTCGTCGGAGGTTTTCAGTCATCAAATGAACTACGAAGAACAAAGATGGCGGAGAGTGTTGACAAGTTTCGCAACTGTTATGTTGATTTTAAATGATGATTGTGGCCAATATTGGCAGGAGATATATATTAGATATGGTTTTTAGCTGTTTTCGTGGTGGTATCAAAATGTAAAGCAATGAAATTCAGTGCTAGGTCTTGCAGTTTAGTTAAAAAGCAAGTAGCCTGTTACCAATCAAATTTAGCATTCATTTCCAACAATGTCAACATGTTTTACATGGATGATAATGTGGTAAATGAAAAACTTTTGGTTTTGTAATTTTTTAGCATTGCTCATGAATGCTATTCACAGAAAAATGTGTCAAACAACTTGTTTTGCAGGCGTTTTCATTGAAGTTCCTTCCAGATTATTAAAATTTATTTATTGTTTCATAAATTATAAAAGTGTCAATATAATTGAATAGAATTATATTTTATGTTAAAGTGTTAAATTTATTTAATGTGTTCTGTAAAAAAAGATCCATCTAATTTTATTGTCTTTTGATTTACAGATCCTAGACAACCAGAAGGTAGATATAGCTTAAAACTTGCTTTAATTATGTAGACCTTTAAAAAACAAACGTGATTAATAAACTTCGTGAGTGTATTCAGGTTTTTGGGAAACACCACTCAGCTTTATACTTCTAGGTAAGTGTAATGGTGTGCAAGAATGCCTCAAGAGTTCATTTCTTTTTTTTTTGCAGGTGATAAAAGTGAGTTGATTATATAAATATTCTAAATGAGCAGTTATTTCATTCGACAATGAAATAGGTCATTTTGAGAATGCAGGGTTAAACATTGGCTGGAATCAAATAAGGATTGATAATGAGAAGAACAATGTTATTGAAATGTAAAGTATTTTTGATTCATGTTACACTTTTTCCTTAAGTGGAAATTACAACGGTCAATTTTTGCTATAATGTGGTCAACGATTTTCATAATTTTGTTACCAATAATCAATAATAGAACACATTTAAAAACGTTTTACATGAATGACATTCTGCTCACTGATGCGTTATTTTCAAATTATTCAACTTCGAAGTTGGCTAGTGCGTGCCAGGGAAGCGAGCGTGCCAAGCATAATTTAATTAAAAACGGAAGCTAACCCCCTATTACAAAAGTAAAGAGGTTGGGTCGTGAGGGGTAGCCACAATTCTTCTAGTGAAAATTATAAAATTATAAATAAAGGTTTCTAGTTACGTCCATTTACATCATCTCCAATGACGGCCACCCGGGACCCAAGATGGCGGCCGCCATCTTGGAGCGGATGTAAACGGACGTAACTAGAAACCTTCATTCATAATTTTCACCAGAAGAACTGTGGCTACCCTTCATGACTCAACCTCTTTACATTTGTAATAGGGGGGTTAGCTTCCGTTTCAACTCTGAAATTGCGCAATAAAGGCCATTCAGGAGCGCCGCTCGTATAACTTCAAACTTAAATAACTCGAAAACTAAGCATTTGCGAGCACATTGTCATTCATGTAAAACGTCTTAAAATTGACTATATTACCTATGTATGGTAACAAAATTGTGAAAATCGTTGACAACATTAAAGTAAAAATTGACCGTAACGACTAACAATGACTTGATCAGGTTTTAAAATCCAATGTTTTTTGTGATTACCATTAGGCTAGTCATTTATTCCCCTTCAGGATTACTGCATAATCTTATGTTTTAGCAAATGGTGTTAGATAATTATTTTTAACTTTCATGTTCTGTACAATGAGCATGAGCATGTCAATGTTGAACACAACAATAATGATCAGTAGGGCCATTATTACCTACCAGAGTTATTAGACAAACAATATTGACATTAGGTTATGAGTTTAGATAATGTTTGTAATGGTATTGTTGTTCTGTGGAGTACAACAAGTTGTATAAATGTTATTGGGGACCTATTTAAACTGCCAGTTATTTGTATCACATTAGATCCTGAAATTTTGCTCTTAATTTTGAATTTGTTGTTTTATCTATTGAATTGTAAATGATCTATTTATCTGAAGCTGCTGATCATCTATGATGAAATTAATCTGCTCGATGTTGTTGTACTTTTAAATTTGTACCTTTTTGCAAATGTGAAAATTAGTACAGATGTCTTATTGCCATTCTGAATGTCAGTGCAATTTGGGCATTAAAGTTTGATACATTTGTTTTAAAGTATTTGGCAGAAAAGTTAGAATTCTGAAAATGGATGAGATTCTCTGCAAATTATTCTGAATTTAGGCGAGAAGCTTGTGGAAAAATGTGCACTTGTTACTGACAGTTTTAAAAGTGAAGTAAACATAGCTTGATAGTATTTTTTCTTAACAACGTGAACATTTTGCTAGGAGGGCAATTTCTAATTTAGATCATACAGTTGAGGTTTTATGAAAACTATCATTATGACACAGGTGAATCTTTGTAGTCATGTGTGACCCTCATGTAACATAAAGTGGAGGTTTTTATTGTTCCTCATTTGAGTTCTCAATGAAACTCATGGAAAATTTTTCCTTCATTAGCTAATAATTTTCAGTGTTGGATGAAAGTCAGTCCCAGATTGTGTGACTCTGAACATTATTTTAACAATACCTAATGATATTTCTTTCAACATATAATTTTCAAACATTTCATTACACATATCTCTACTTCTTGTGTTATTCCCTAACAAAACATGTTTATTTTCAATAAAGCTCATGTACTGGAGCAAACAAATATGTTCTATGCACTTGAATAATCAAGCCTGTCACAAACACTATTGCAAGAATTAATATTACTAGTAACTATGTAAAGGACTATTATATCAATGGTTTAAGAATAATTCTAATTGATATTATTTATTTCAGATCTCCTAAAGAAGAGGACATCCCTCCCATGCTTCAATTTCTTGCGGCTCCTCGCTTCTGAAAGGATGAAAATATCAGGGTCTGGAGCTGTGGAGAGCAAGGCTTGGATGCGCACTAACCTTATGGCCTTTTTTTCGGATTATGGGCCCCCAGACTGTAGCATGAGCAGCATGAATATTAATTCAAGTGATGATTTTGTTACCCACATTTCAAGTGAAAGGCAAATAATCAAAGAACCCTATACAGAGTATTGTTGTGTTGGTCGACAGATTGGTTTCAGGAAGAACTTAAAAATACTGTAGAAACTCAGTTAATGGGCACATCAGCTGAAATTGAAAACGATATCGTTCATGTAAGTAGTGGATCCAAGCCTCAAAATTGTCTCGCCTGCACCAAGCCTTCCCCGGCAGCAGATACATGTACTGATGTCATGGGCAGTGGGGGATTTTGTAAGTGTAAAAGGAGTAAGAAAGATAAGATCATTTTAATTTAGTACGGTAGAGTTATTTCATGAAAATTTTTTTCATGTTGAGAGCTCATTAGCATGAAAAAGGAGTGCTGGAAATGATAATTACATTACCAAACTTGCTGTGAACTTGTACTTGATAAACTGAATGGCCTTGCGGGTGAAGAACATGTGAAGTTCATGTCGAAACTTGCTAAACTCTGTTCAAAGAATTGACAAGTGTTAGATGTCATTTACTGGCCTCTTTAATAATAATCATGAACTTATCTATAAATTGCTTCCCTGCCTGACTGTGAAATTGTTCCTTCTTTTATCTCAATGTATGATAGGATCAATTAAGTTATACCTTATGTGGTAAAATAGCATATCTAGGGTCAGTACAATGCTATTCTATAATATGTTACGGACCATCCTATTATTTTTGCTCCTCTTTGACTTATTTTTCCACTCCAAATACTTTACCCTTAACCTTCATCTGACTTCATAAATCTCCCGATTTTCTGTTTCTCTATCACGAGAAAAAACTATTGTATCTAAGGGAAGTAACGCTTCCAGGCGAAGAATGGTAGGGCACGAGCTTGTTAAAATAGTGTTTCTGGTTTTGTTTTAGTGATCATGTTTTTTCGGCTCATTGCCATCTTTTTCTTCAGCACCTACTACTACCTTCTTGCATGTTTATTCTATTTGAATTTTTTTCCCAACTTCCTGTTTAAATACGCATTGTATCCTGTGTGGCAAGACACTCGTTTTACCACAGAAGGATGGCCTGTGTGAGACACACATTGTGCTTAGATTTCTGGTGTACGTGTCCGTACTCGATGGTCCCTTCACTATTCCTCTCTTGATCACGTCGTTGTCGTGACTAAGATGATCTAAACTAACGTAAATAATTATAATAGTAACTAGTAATTATTCCCCTCAGGGGGATACAATTATTGTATCTATGGGAACTAGCGCTCCCAGGGGGACAATGTGAGGGCCAGAGCCGAGAGTTAGGTAGGCCTTCTTTTTTGTTGAAATAAAATGTTCTTTTGGTATGTTAAGTACCACCTTTTTTCGGTTCACTGCTGTCCTTTTCTTCTACACCAACTACTTTCTTCTTCAACTTTTTGATCTTTTTTTTCATGACCTTCTTTCACAACTTACTGTTTCTATGCCTTTCTGCGTAGATTCCGCGTTTCCTTAACTCCATACTCAATGGTACGTTCCTCCTTCCTCTCTTTGAATCGCATTTGTTGCTGGGTAGGGGGGGCTAAAACTAACGACTAATCTAATTTATTATCCGCCGTTACTATGCGCACGTAATCATCTGTAAGAACACATGTGCATAAATTTTTCAATACGCTGTTGAGTTGTAATATAATTTAATCTAAGGTGAACAAAGGAACTATTCAATTTAACTTGTGAGGATGCGAACTATAGCCATGCACCATATCTGCATGATGGTAGGGCATACGAGTAAATGGATGAAACTATTTCAGTTAGTGGCAGATTTATAAACTAGATATGAGTGTGGACAAAACTGTTTATTTGGTAACATTGGTTTACGTTGCTTGTTATTAAAAATCGGATTTTTATACTTGTTGAAACTCTGCACATGGATTTTGCGACAATGCGTGATTGTGAATTCAGATTATGGATGTTCCTAACCTTAACACGTAATCTAGTTTGCAGTAATTACATTTCCTAAATCCTGTTGATGTAGATCTTTAGTTAGCCTTCTTAAGTCAAATAATGATTTGTCAATGTTTTATTTAACGAGGAAAAGCTGGAATAAAATACATGATGTTATTGAAACAATTTATTTTGTTGATTGACCTAATACATTCATTCCAACAAGTAATACCAGAAAATAATGAGGAACTATTATGTCTCAGATATTTCTAACACTTTTAGGATGCATTTCCACAGTAGTGTTAGTGCATGGAGTCCCAACACTTTATCCAGCAAGCATACAGCTCCTCCGCTTGTGAAGTAGTTCTTCAGCTGGTCTCTGATGGCTGTAGCTGACACAGCCGATCGACCGCCTCAACACAACGAACCGAATGATGTCCAGTATTTTCCCACCAACTGCGGGTTGTGCACGATCCAGTGATAATGTCCTTTTTTCAAGAGCAAGCGGGTTGACGTAACGGAAGTCTTTATGATCATTTAGGTAATAATAAAGAGCGCAAGTTGCTAGAGTGGTAGACTGGATTCTCTTGACTGTGATGTTTGTATCAGTACGGAAAACTCTGAACGTACTTGACAGTAAGCCGAATGCGTTTGTCTCTGTTTTTCGTGCTCTAGAAAGACCAGCTGAAAACTTTTTGGTCGTGAGAAAGGTTAGTACAAGGATAATGCTTCATGAAACGAGTTGGCAATGGGAACGCATCATCTGCCGCTATGGCATGTGGAGAAAGGAAGTTGGTCACAAGAAGTTCACGAGTATGGGGCATGTTCAAGCAGTTAGAATCGAATGATTTCCTAAAGGATGAGTTATTGAACACTCCTGCGTCATGATACTCGATCAATTGTAGCGAGGTATCAGGGTAATTCCGAGTCGATCAAAAGCAGGGAAGCATTTCTGGAACTTGGTGTCTTGCTTGCAGATTACCGAGCCAACTTTGCCCAGTATGTCTTATACCTTCCGCAAAGGATAAGAAAATTTTTGCATAATTCTTGTGTATTAACGCGTATAAATGACGAACACCAAAATTATACATCGAAGAAAGCATTATATTATTCTCAACGAAGGCGGTGGAGAATACTTATCTTGAATAAATTTTTTTAACGTTTCATGCCTTAAGCTCATTTTCAACAAGGAAAACTTGCACAATTTTAACAGATAACAATAGACAAACATGCAAAACATAAATGGAAAAACTTTGACAGTTTAATGACTTCAATCCCTCCCCATTCACTCTATCTGAGGGTTGCTGAGCACACCTTCAAAAATCATCAAACTGTTAACATTCTTGGATCCCCTTTTCATTCTTGTATTAAAGACCATTGCTCAACTCAGCCATATTACCAAGCTATTTTCAGCGGTAAATTCTAAATTTTATTCTCCAATTAAATAAAATCATTTATGATCCGTTCAAAAGAAACGTTCAAAAGCAACCATTTTCTCCGTAGGAACAATCTCACTTAACTGCAATCGTTTACATCAGTGTTCCGGCCCTTTTTAGTATCAGGTCGAACTAACGCGAATGAGGTTCGGGAGTGAATCACAGCCGATTGTGGTTATCCTTTATTGTACTTCAGAATTGACACAGGCGTGTAATTGGTAGAGAGTCTTTAGATCGGAAGATAATCTCGTTAACTTATAGCGCATCAGTGATCTCTACAGATGCTTCTCGACAGCCGAGCTCCGCTACTGACAGCGACGCTTTTGTTTATAAACTCGACCTCTACGGCAGACCACCGCTAAATGAACGTCGATGTCTCTCGCCGATCCTATTTATATGCCTGGCGGGCGCACATCAGCAAGCAGATCTTCTCTCAATCGATTCGGATTGTTAGCTCTATTTCGCCATGGTTTTACCCAACATCTTCTTTTAGGTTTCGCTTTTTTTGTACTTTCATAAAAATTTGCGGTCACAAAAGTTCCTTCGGCATCAAATTTCTAGAGCTCACACACATTCGCACGTCCTGCTCATCCATATCGCGTACTTACTTCGGTTTGTTTACATTCGATGAACGTCGGACGCTCATCACAGAGCTTAGTCAGAGCCACACACAGTCGTAATGTGGCCTGACTTGCTTAACGGCCGTTTGACATGACGAGTGTCCGTCATTCATTTGACGAACGAAAAATCGTAGTGTGGCCCCGGCATTACACCGATGAGTGTCACAAGATAAGCGTCAGCTAACGAGGCAATTTGTTTTTTAACCGTGCGGGTGCCTGGTTGAAATGCTTCCCCTAACACAGTGCTGCCTCTTCTTATACGGGGAACTTAGGTCGCCGAAATCTGTTTTCACAGTATTCAAATGACTGGGTACTTTTATTCGTTCTTATATGAGTGCAATGCTGGCTTCGGTGATTGATAGAACGTAGGGATGAATATTTTTTTTCAACATTTATGGGTAACTCGTGTATTTTTATTAGGTGTTGGTGGTAATTCCTGGCTCTTGTTAATAACATAGTGACAATGATAAGGAAAGCCGATGCAGTGAAGATTAATATTTTTCTTTCAATGTATGTGCAGTATATATGATTTTGATGGTGACCTCCAAAATTGAGAATAGAATGGTCTGAATTAATTATTAATTATAATTAGCCTTTCTATTCTCAATTATGGAGGTAAAAATGAAAATTATATATACTGCACATACATTAAAAGAAAAATATCAATTTTCATGGCATCGCCTCTCATTATCGTTGTCACTATGTTATTAACAAGAGCCAGGAATTATCACCAACACCTAATAAAAATACACGAGTTACCCATAAATAATCGAAAAGAAATATTCATCGCTACATTCTATCAATCCCCGAATTCAACATTGCACTCATATAAGAATGAATTAAAGTACCCAGTCATTTGAATACTGTGAAAACAGATTTCGGCGACCTAAGTTGCCCGTATAAGAAGAGGCAGCACTGTGTTAGAGGAAGCACTTCAACCAGGCACCCGCACGGTTAAAAAAAACACTGTTCGAAAGGCTAATCTTGTGACACGCAGCGGTGTTACAAATATTTTTGAGGCCGCCACTGCGGCTAAAAGTAAAGAATTTAAACCCTACACTATCCCTGTGCATTAGTTTGTCATTAGGTTTACCTGAAGGAATTTGTCCACACAGATTCCCAACACTTGACTCGTTCCCTGCGTTTCCGCGGCTGTTCACGGCTGGTTCGGTTAGGTTGTAAGTAGCAGAATAGGGGAATCGATTTTCCAGCATAAATAAATTTCAATTCTTCCTAATGAATGTGTAAGGTACAATGGCAAGATAATATTGGGACTAGTATAACAATTTTTTTAAAAATGTCTTGAAACAGACCAAATGTGGATGTATACCGACGCGTAAAAGGGGCAATCTACCTGTTGGTACACATGTGGCTCAAGACGCGGAGAACGTGTTAATCATTCTGGAATAGATGTTAGTTCAGCCGCAACAAAGGTGCTCCAAAGAGAGGAAGGAAGAAGGTAGCAGTTAGTGCAAGTTTAAGGAAACGGGGAATCTGTGCACCATCAGTCCAACGCTGCGCATAGAAACAATACGTTGAGAAAGAATTTGATGAAACAAGATAAAAATTGAAGAAAAATTGAAAAACAGGACAGAAGTGAACTGGAAAAAAGATGGTCCAAAACAAAAACCTATTTTATAGCAGCAAAGAGAAAGCTTACCAAACCTTCAGCATGAGTGGGACCCCACATCTGCCCTCAGGTGGTACTAATTCCTATAGATACAATAATTGCAATTCCTGATTGGAACGCAACCAGAAAACTGCCTCCAATCTTTTTTACAATGAAATTTAAAGGAAAGATCAACGAATTTCGAGGTATCAAATAATGGAAACCTTCATACTTCCCGACACAATTAAACTAAGAAATGTTAAAGAATTCGCACCCTAAAGAGACACAAGAACTACACTGATAGAGCTACGACCACAACAACCACTCAGCCCATGTTACCACTTCCACAGCAACGTGATCTAAAGGTGGCCACGGAGGACCGACTAAAAGTCACAAACTCAATTTTTCAAAATGTTCAATGAAAATTAAATGAAGGCCCGATCTATTTGAAGTCCATTGTCAAAATTAATCTCTGAAATTTACTCTAAGTGGAGTTGCATACTGAACTTTGGTATAACCAGCCGCAGTTAACGCGTTGACTGCACCTACACTGATGTTCAGTGAGCTACACTGTCTTGCCTCAACTGAACGCGCGTCAACGCGGCTTCACACACACACACCTCTACACATTAACCGTGATGGGTTAAACTGAAGATCAATATTCATATTTAATTGAAAGATAATTGTGGCAAGCCATTTTGAAAATAGCAAACATAACCTGGATTGTCCTTCATTTAGAGAATCATAGCTAAACTTCAACTGGTGGAGTTGGACTTCCAACTCTGACCAATGTTCACCAGGAATACATTCCACCCGTCCATATTATTATTATTTAAGAAAGTTTTAGCCTCCCTTAACCACAACAAAGATGTTCTAAGAGAGGAAAGAATAAAGCACCATTCAGCATGGAGTTGAGGGAACGCGGAATCTATGCACAAGGTGCACAGAAACAGTAAGCTAGGAAAGAAGTTCATGAAACAAGAAAAAAGTTGAAGAAGAGAGTAGTAAGTGCTGAAAAACAGGACAGCAGTGGACCGAAAAAAACATGGTCCGTAACAGAACAAAAACCTATTTTATTACAACAAAAAGAAAGCCTACCTAACCTTTAGCTCAGGCCCTCACATGGTTCCCCTGGGAGCGCTAATTCCCATAGATACAATACTTGTATCCCCCTGAGGGGTCCACCCGTCTGTAATGGTTTCCAAGAACAAGATCCCTTTCAAACACTTCCCAGTCATGACCTTGAAAAAAACTGGTTCATCCCATCTCAACATTAAAACTATTCCAATAAAAAGAAGGCCCACATAACCTCCAGCTCGGGACCTCACGTATGGCTAGCCGAGGAACCAAAGGTCAGTTAACTAAGGCTACAACAGAGATTAAAATGAGATTAAAATGGTGAGTAAGTTCAAAGTGGAATGGTAGGTCACTGAAGACTTGAATGATAGACAAGTTAACACGTTCCCTGCGTATCGGGCCACAGGTGTACCAACAGGTGAATTGCCCATTCAAGTGCCGGTATAAATGTACGACATTTGATGTTTCCCGACATTTTTTAAAAATAATTGAAATCCAAGGTAACATGTTATCGTGCAATTGTATTTTTCATATTCATTATGAAAAATTTAAATATATTCAAGCTTTGAAACCGATCTCCCTATTCTGCAACTTACAACCTAACCAAAAAAAAAAGGTTGAAGCCGTAGAAATGCAGGGAACGTGTTAAGTCTCAATCAACATACAAGCAAGACCACCATCTTGCTGTAATTCACCGACACTAAGTTCTCA
The DNA here is from genome assembly GCA_030386875.1 of Morinoia aosen. Classification (NCBI taxonomy): domain Eukaryota; kingdom Metazoa; phylum Arthropoda; class Malacostraca; order Amphipoda; family Talitridae; genus Morinoia; species Morinoia aosen. Next base: position 41,118,196 of record CM059580.1, read on the forward strand.
CGAACCCGTATGTTCATTTCCCGTCTTAGAGAAGTGAACTGCACCAGTCTATTCACCAGTGAATAGGTGAATATCATCCACAGTTTTGTCCCTTCACATACAAATCTTCATTACATTTTGTTTCAACTCGAGAGAGTACTTGTTGTACGACTTATCAAGTGCAGACATTACGAGCTGCTAGCATTTCTTAACAGCACCACAAAGTTCCCGTCAAGTTAGATCGAGCATCTCGCTCTGTTAGCATTTGTTCCTCGCTCTGTTAGCATTTGTTCCCATCAACTAAGTCAAGCAAAGCGGTAGCGCACATCAAGTGCTAGGTCTACAGGAACCAGACCTGGCATGATCAGCACACACGAGTATTCCACGACAGACTTAGAACCATACCATAATTACATTGAGAGAGAGATAGACACATATAGCATCACCCTCGATGGACACAACTGTTACCTCGGAGATACTAAGCCTTACTCTAGATCGACACAACAGTTGCCTGGGGGCGGCACAGACTCTAGACACGCAACAATTACCCTGAGATGCAGACACTTAGCATTACCCTGGAGTCGAGGGTAAAGCATCTGTATTTCAGGGTAAGTACGGGGTCTTTAAACTCTCTAGCTTTAGGGTCATGCTGATAACTCCAGTAAATTCCAAGGGCCAAAGCCATTTTAATTTGTAGGGTCATTATCTATGTTAACAATAACAACAATAAGTCATCAGCTGTTTCGGGCCGGCGGATTGGGCCTGCGGGCCTTAGTAATTACAAAAACAGTAATTACCCTGAGATACAGATGCTTATTATCACTACAGACAAACACAGTAATTACCCTGAGGGAGATGCAGACGCCGGGGTGCACCACCATCAGCTGGCTCAGTACGGCCAGATGGGGCAGATGCAGCTGCACAGTTTACAGACAATTAGTGCCCCACGCTAGAAACGCCAAATTCAAGAAATGCATACTTTTTAACCATGCCATATTTATAAGGTATTAAATAGACACAAAATATCAAACAAACAAGGAAATGTTATATGCTGAAAATTTTACAAGGATTAACATGTTAAGTGCGCTTGTGCGGTCGCTACGGTCGGTTTGGTTACGTTGGAAACATCACAACTACTCTGCTTGACCACATTTTTGTACTTTATACGAGGTGCGAAAATATAATTGCATGATAACATTTCAACGTGTACGCTCCAGTCTAATTTAAATAATGTTAGTTAGATAATTTAAATGGCATTCATTGATACTGGTACTTGAATGAGATTTTGATTAAATTATTGGTTAGTTGCAGTATCTGCAACGAAGGGGACCCAAAGAGAGGATGGAGGAAGGCACCATTTATTATGGAGTCAAGAGAACGCAGAATCTATGTAGAAAAAGTGTGTTGAGAAAAAAAGTTCATGAAACAAGATAAAAATTGAAGAAGTAGTAGGTGTTGAAGATTAGATTATTATTTAGTTACGCCTCCCTACCCGTAACAAAAAGGATTCAAAGAGAGGAAGGAAGAAGGTACCATCTAGTCTGGAGTTAAAGGAAAGCAGATTCTATGCAGAAAGGGCATAGAAACAGTAAGATGAGAAAGAAGATGGCGAAACAAGTTCAAAGTTGAAGAAGAAAGTAGTTGATGCTGAAAAACAGGACAGCAGTAAACCGAAAAAAAGTGGTCATTAACGTAACAAAAAAACTTTTATTTATACAAAAAGAAGGCCTACGTAACTCTCAGCTCAGGCCCTCTCATTGTCCCCCTGGGAGCGCAAATTCCCGTACATACAACAGTTGTATCCCCCTGAAGAGGTACGTAAATGAGTAATTCACACAGTGATAAACACACGTACATAACCATCTAGACCTGCTTCTACCACTGCGCAGTGAATGTGTTTAGAAATCTCCATACCTGTTATAGAAGAAGCAATACATTGCACATGAAAGGGAAGACAGAAGAATTAGAAGCATGGTGAGCTAAGTGATTATTTCACAAATGTTTCCACGATGGTACAAAATTTTGGTGAAAGAGAAAAAGAAACAAACAATTAGACGCTCTGGAGGAGGTGCTGGTACGCCAACTTTCTCCATGAGAAACGCAGAGAAGTCACCAACACAAAGCAAGCATACCCAACAATAAAGTAACTCCTCAATAGAGTCCTTTAACAGAAGTAGCTGATTTTAAGATAGGAAGCTATAACACACTTCAAGTATGCCATATAGTACCTTAGTCATCTGAACCTCCTCAAACAATTAAGAGCTACTTTTTCTAATTTCTCAACTTTATGAAACAGTTGAAGTTCATCATGTGATAAATTACAAAGAAATTCACTCAACATTTTTTTATTGGAAGACTGTCAATCACAATCCTACTATGTAGTCTCATATAGCTTAAGAATTAGATTTGCATTTCACCAATGTGACTGATCAATTCTTCTGTATATTTTCAGCCTGATGATGTTTGTACATCGAAACGTTGCGTTTTATAGACTTCATAGGAAGTACTATGCAGAAATCTGCAGGATTTCCTGCAGTTGCTTTGGGGCTTTATTTAGGAGTCCCTTCCTTTGTACATAGGAATTCACGTTGCCATCAAGTGTTCCGATAATTCTAGAATTATTTGCTCGATTTCACATCTTTATTATAGTATTCCCAGCTCACTAAAAATTGGCCTTCTCTGTCTACACCATAGTACGCAATTTTCATTACTTGACCTGAATGCAACCACCTGAATGCACCATCATGGTGAGCAGAGCTTATGTAGCCCAGCCAACACGATCTTCAGCAGATCACCACTACCCGTTATCGCACTAACTTCAATTTTTGCCTCTCAGAGATTAAGCACTGCTGTTCCGTAAAACCTCAGCCAGGCTCTCCGCTACGCTCGAGAGATGTGCGTGATTCTCCACCCTACCAGCTACCGGCTCATCATGATGGGCTGAGACGTCAGCACGGCTGCCACGCTCTCCGTCTACTCTTCTAGCTTCCGCCGCTGCACTTCAGAGGCTCACTAACTATATGGAGGTGTGTGGACTATGGTTCATAGACTGGGAATAACCATTTTAGTGAGCTGGGAATTGTTGATGTGTCACCCATTCAATATAACGTACGACATAAGACCTACAACGTAAAACCTTCAATGTATAACGTATAATTTATAACATACGACTTATAACTTTAAACGTATAACCTATAACCTATAACCTCTATAACCTATAACCTCTATAACCTATAACCTCTATAACCTATAACTTCTTTCTACGAAAGGAATTGGAATTTGCTACGGCTAACTGAAATTACTCTTATTTGTTCGCTAATCTTCCCAATTCCTTCTCAGACTCTGTGCGGGCGCGTCCTGTTCCTCGACCGCATCTCCTTACGGCCGACGGGACCTGAACGTACCAAGCGTCATTCCCAAGACACGCAACGATCAAGCCAACTGGAGGACGGCTCCGCCCTAACTCACTTTAAACTTTGAACTTGCTGCATTTGTTGTCAACAAATCTGCTGAATATAATTAATCCATTTGTCATTTATTTTCTTTCCTGATCGAAAGGATTATATTTTCTAGATGGTGGCCAGTATGGGGACACACAAGTGGCTTCGCGGAAGTGACGTCGAGGGACGGAGGAAGGCGTGGCAGTTGATGTAATCTGAGAAATTTGTCGTGTACTTTCAACTAATATTTTAATTCGTGACTAATCCTATTCTCTCCAAGGTCATGGCAAATGTTAAGCCCAAAGGTCCTACATCAGTAGCTGACCATGGGCCCGACCTCACCACCATGACTAAAACTCGAAAATATTTGAGGCAAAAGGTAACTCGTGTGCACAATACTATTAAAGCTAGTATTTCCGAGTTTTCAGAGCAGCAGAAAAAACTAAATCTTTCCAAGGTTGCTTCTTTGCAGGTTGAGCTTGGAAATTTGGATAAGGCAATTTTTGAGCTTTTAATCCGCAGCGAAGCCGCAGACGATGTACTAGAGAACGCCGCAGAGGAGCAAGAAGCGTATGAAGAGCAACTGTACGACTGCCTGGCCCTGTTGCAGGCCCAGCCTTCCACCGTGCCTTCAGATGCGGCTACGCATCCCACTGGCTCACCCTTCTCAGGTACTGTTCGCGCCGAGCAAAAGCTTAGGTTGCCAGACGTCCCACTACCGAGTTTTAGCAATGCAAAGACAGAGTGTCTGGAGAAGTTTTTCTTCAACTTCGAAGCAGTATTCGATAAACATAACTTAACATCCTACGAGAAATATGTCTATCTGCATAGTAGAGTGTCTGGATCTCCTAAGACCTTGTTAGATTCTCTAGATGTATCTGAGCAAACTTACGAGGCAGCGAAGGAACTCCTGTACAAAGCATTTGCGTCAACGATTGTGCAAAAGTACAATTCAATCGAAAAACTTGCTAAGATTAAGCTTGAGCAGGACCCGTATCAGTACATCGGAGAGTTAAAAACGGTAATAGCCTCTTTCAAAAAACTTGAAATCGATGTCGATACTGTACTTGCCTATTTTTTCTGGAACGCACTGAACGAGAAATTTCAAAATTGCCTAATTCAAATCACCAACACAAACAGGCCGTCTTTGTCTCAAATTGAATCAAATTTGTTTGAGGCAACGGAACGCTATTTGCGCCAGGCTGTCCCTTCTAACCTTTCATCGAGAAAGGAGCAGAAAGAAATTAAACTCTTGCCGGTTACCACTAGCTCAGGGCCGTCAAAAACAAAAAAGCAGTTTTGTGTGCTTTGCCTAAGTGATGGTAATGATTCGCATCATCAAATGAGAGATTGCCCTAAATATGACACAGCGGCCAAAAAATGTGACAAGCTTAGAGCTATTAACGCTTGTACGAAGTGCTCTTTCAAAAACCACACGGCGGCTAATTGTAAATTTCAGTTTTCATCGCCGTGCCGCAATTGCAGTGGCGAGCACATGACTTACTTGTGTCGGAAGTCGGGACCTGTTAACGCAGGTGTTCGGCCGCGAACAGAGTCATCGAGACCAATGGTTAATGCCTTGACCCTCACAGAATGTGCTTTCAGTGACATCGTCGATGATGCGAACTTGCTGCCAACTTTCACGGCGAATATCAACTCTACAAAGGTGAGAATATTGAAAGATGGTGGTAGTCAAAAAAACTTTATTGTTAGTTCTCTGGCGGAAGAACTGGATCTCCCGATCGTGAAGGACAATGAAAGAGTAAAAATTCAAGGTTTTAATTCCTGCACAGATTTCACAACTAAAGTAGTCAAAGTTCCTATCGTTGTGGGAATTAACAAATATAGCATAAATGCGATCTGTGTTCCTCGTATACGAATTTCCTTGCCTAGCTCGGGGTGCAGTGAAATAACAAATGCCTTCAAATCTAAAGGTTACGAGCTTGCTGACGAATCTCTGGCAAATTACAACTCTGAGTATCCTACTGAAATCTCGTTAATACTAGGTACAGAATCTGATTACCTATTTGAAATGAGCTATGTAAACTTCGGCAAAAAAGACAAGCAGTCTTGTTTCATTAATTCGACTGTGGGAGTATTTCTTACTGGCAACGTTCGCGATTTGAAGCAGAACATTCAATTTTTACCGTCAGTATACTCACCTTTGAGCAGCCTGGGAGCGCCTTCACTTTCCTGTGCAGTGCCAAATTTCTGTGCCGCAGCGGAAGTTTCTTCTGGCAGAACTCTCACCCAAACAACGTGCGGCAGCTCGGTTTCAACGGACTTCCATTCCTGCATTGACCAGGAGTCTTCAGAAGTTCTGAATGATCGATGTGGTAGCCTTTTGGGGTTGGACCGTCTTGAAGATTCTGAGCAAACACAAGTGAACAATAAACTGGTAAGTTACGTGTTGAAAAATACCGATAGGGACAAAGAAGGTAGGCTTGTGATGCCCTTAATGTGGAACCACAAAATTTCGCATAAATTAGCAAGAAACTATGCTTTGTCCCATCAAATCTTGCGGAGTAACTATAAAAAGCTTTCATCAGACTCTGAACGTCTCAAACTTTACGACTCTGTTTTCAAAGAGCAAGAACAGGATGGAATTATTGCACGAATTCACAACTTGGAAGCTCATATGACAGACCATCCAGAGTGCAGTTTTCTGCCGCATATGGGAGTTTTTCGTATGGCTAGTGAAACCACTAAATGTCGGGTCGTATTTCTGTCCAACCTCGCTGAAAAAACCTCAAACTCTGTAAGTCATAACCAGGCTACTCTAGCGGGACCGTGCCTTAATCATAAGCCAGATTTGGCTCTTGCTTTGCATAGATTTGACCAGTTCCTACTGACTTTCGATATTAAGCAGGCCTTTTTGAATATAAAATTGAGGGAAGTGGATCAAAACAGGCTCTGTTTTTTGTGGTACAGGAATGTTAGCAAGAATGACCTAACTGTCATTGCTTACAAAAGTTTAAGACTCGTATTTGGACTCAGGCCAAGCCCAACCTTACTGATGTTAGCCCTTTATAAGGTTTTGATCTTAGACGACCCAAAAAACGACCTGAATCTGTCAGAGATTCGGAAAACTGTGTACTCAATGATGTACATGGACAATGGCGCCTACTCGAGTGATGACCTTGGTAAAATTGAGGACTGCTACGAATTCCTGCCAAATCAATTCGGTCAGTACAAATTTCCTTTGCAGAAATTTCAGACTAATGTCCAATCCTTGCAGAATAAAATAGATGACGAGTACTCTACTCAAACTCCCGAGAAGGTAAAACTTTTGGGAATGATTTGGAATCGAACTCAGGACACTCTCGAGCCGAGCTCGCTAAACCTTGATCCGAAAGCAGACACAAAACGCAAGATCCTTGCTAGTATTAACGAAATTTACGATGTTTTTAACATTTACTGCCCTGTCCTTAACAGAGCCCGGATTTTCCTGCACAAGCTTCAAACTGACCCTACCTTGACGTGGGATTCAAAGCTCTCCAAAGCTTCGCTGCGCGAGTGGGTGCTCATTGCAAACCAGGTAAACTGTGCAAAATATCCGGCAGTGTCCAGGTCGTTCGGAAATCGAACCGGAGATTTCTCATTGATCGCATTTACCGACGCTTCTAAAAGCCTGTATGGCTACGTAATTTACATAAAAGAGCATAATCAAGGCAAAGTGTCATTACTTTCGAGCAAGTCTAAAGTCTTGAACAAGAGCATGCAAACCAAAACTATCCCTGTCCTTGAGTTGTCTGCTATTCATTCGGGTGTTTCGGCACTAATGAGCTGGTACGACAGCTTTTGCGGGGATAAGAGCGTAGCTCCGTTGAACATAACTTCCTTGCAGCTCTATAGCGATAGCATGGTGGCTCTTCACTGGATAAAATCCTTCTCTAACGACTTCGATAAAATGCAGAAGCGAAGTGTGTTCACCATGAACAAGCTGCAAGACATAGAGGCTCTGTGCAGCAGAAAGCCGGTGAATTTCCTTTTCACTGCTGGCAGGGAAAACCCTGCGGACTTCGTCAGCCGCTGCGCTAGTGCCAGACAATTGACTAACTCAAGTTACTTCCCAGGTCCTACCTTTATCCATGATCCTTCGCCAGTGGACCCAGACTTCTCCCTCGTGGTGCCTCACGCTGACAGCAGGCTCCAAGCGGCCCTCCATAACTCCGTTGAAGGACTGGTAACCTGCAAAAGCGACACATGCAATGAGGTAAGGGATACTGGAGTAGTCGCGTGCACGACCGCAGCGGTTAATGTTGATTCTCACATTATTCCTCTTGATAAATATTCTACTCTGGCAAAGCTGGTAAATGTACTGGCTAATGTATTGAAATTCATTCACAAACTGCGATTGAAAGTAGTAAGCTCCAGCCGGGCTGATCCCGTAAAATCTCCAAATTTCTATGCAGTGGCTCTTAATCGCGTTCTGAAAACAAAGCAGCATCTCCACTTTGCCGATATTTTTGACTATCTAAACGCTTCTAAGCCTCCCCAGAATTCAGTACCTCCACTTGTCACACGTTTGAACGTATTTGTCTCTCAGGATGGCCTGTTGAGGGTGAAATCAAAATTCCCGAAGCAGGATCCTACTTCTTACCCTGTCCTCTTGCCAAAAAACGGACTGATAACCAAACGCGTGATAGAGAACGCTCACGTTCAAACCGGTCATGCGGGCGTTTACTCAGTTCTGCACGAGCTCAGAAAAAACTACTTTTTCATTCACCCGTTCTCTCAGGTACGTAAAGTTCTCAAACAATGTGTACTCTGCCGTAGAGTGAATGAAAGGCCAGTCAAACTTAATCAAAATTCCTACCGTGACTTCAGAATCTCTCCTCCTTCCAAACCGTTTTCCTCTGTATTTTTGGACTATATGGGTCCCTGGACAGTGAGCATTAATGGTGTAAAGCAAAAAGTTTGGATTTTAATACTCACTTGCTTATGGAGCCGAGCCATAAATATGAAGCTCTGCATTTCCGCGGATACCAAAGACTTTCTTAAAGCTGTACAATGGCATGTGTACGACTACGGCATGTTTAAGCACTGCGTAGCCGACCTAGGAAGCCAAATTTCGGCAGGCTTTAACACTATGAGGTCATTTTTAGATGACCACGAAACTAGGAGCTACTTAGAAAAGCACGGCGTTTCTGAGATTTCTTTGTCCCAGTATTGCAAAGGAAATAGCTCCTTGGGTTCCTTGATTGAAAGCTGTGTAAAAGCAGCAAAGAGATTGATCTATAAATCGATAGGTAGGAAAACTTTAACGTACTTCGACTTTCAGCTACTAGTTGTTAAAGCTGTGCATCTAATAAACAGGAGACCGATTACGTTCAAAGAGTCCTTGCGTGCCAACGAGGTCGGGTCAATTTCTCCTATTACTCCGGAGATGCTCATTCACGGTTATGAACTGCCATCAGTAAACATAATACCAAATTTGCAGTCTACATCTGTAGACGATGCCGACTTCACGCCTAGTTCAAATAGTGAAATTGAGAAATACCACGAACTATTGCTCAAAAGTCATGATAAGCTTAAGGATCTTTACCATTCGGAGTTCATGGCTACTCTAATCTATCAGGCTACAAACAAAAAAGATAGATTTAGAAAAGTGAAGCATACTGTCATAAAGCCTGGTGATACGGTCTTGCTAGTGGATAAATTTGTGAAACAATCGTCTTACCCTTTAGGAGTAGTACTCAGCACGGAGACGAATTCCCTGGACGAGGTTACTGCTGCCGTCGTTCGTAAGACAACCGGGGATGAAGTTTATCGGCACGCTTCTTCGCTCATCCTTCTCTTACCAGGAGACGATGCGCAGTGCACCCAAACGGCTCCAGTGGACAAACCAAGCCCGGAACCTGTCGTACCTCCAGAGCGTCGTGCTCCGCGAAAAGCAGCAATAGCTGCTCAGCGTAAATTACGCTCATGGGTGGCAGACGATGCATTGTAATTTTTGTAAATATGTTCCTAATAACCTTTTCTAACATTCGTCTTCATCTATTGTGAAGCCGAATCCCTGGCGGGGAATATGCAGAAATCTGCAGGATTTCCTGCAGTTGCTTTGGGGCTTTATTTAGGAGTCCCTTCCTTTGTACATAGGAATTCACGTTGCCATCAAGTGTTCCGATAATTCTAGAATTATTTGCTCGATTTCACATCTTTATTATAGTATTCCCAGCTCACTAAAAATTGGCCTTCTCTGTCTACACCATAGTACGCAATTGTCATTACTTGACCTGAATGCAACCACCTGAATGCACCATCATGGTGAGCAGAGCTTATGTAGCCCAGCCAACACGATCTTCAGCAGATCACCACTACCCGTTATCGCACTAACTTCAATTTTTGCCTCTCAGAGATTAAGCACTGCTGTTCCGTAAAACCTCAGCCAGGCTCTCCGCTACGCTCGAGAGATGTGCGTGATTCTCCACCCTACCAGCTACCGGCTCATCATGATGGGCTGAGACGTCAGCACGGCTGCCACGCTCTCCGTCTACTCTTCTAGCTTCCGCCGCTGCACTTCAGAGGCTCACTAACTATATGGAGGTGTGTGGACTATGGTTCATAGACTGGGAATAACCATTTTAGTGAGCTGGGAATTGTTGATGTGTCACCCATTCAATATAACGTACGACATAAGACCTACAACGTAAAACCTTCAATGTATAACGTATAATTTATAACATACGACTTATAACTTTAAACGTATAACCTATAACCTATAACCTCTATAACCTATAACCTCTATAACCTATAACCTCTATAACCTATAACTTCTTTCTACGAAAGGAATTGGAATTTGCTACGGCTAACTGAAATTACTCTTATTTGTTCGCTAATCTTCCCAATTCCTTCTCAGACTCTGTGCGGGCGCGTCCTGTTCCTCGACCGCATCTCCTTACGGCCGACGGGACCTGAACGTACCAAGCGTCATTCCCAAGACACGCAACGATCAAGCCAACTGGAGGACGGCTCCGCCCTAACTCACTTTAAACTTTGAACTTGCTGCATTTGTTGTCAACAAATCTGCTGAATATAATTAATCCATTTGTCATTTATTTTCTTTCCTGATCGAAAGGATTATATTTTCTACAAGTACATTTTAACGATAAACAGTCTTCCAATAAAAAATGGAGAGTGAATTTCTTCGTAATTTATCAGGTGATAAACATCAAATAAGGACTCCCTTCTCAAACAGTTGAGAATTTCGAATTATTTTGCCTACACTAATTACTTAGAAGCGCACGTTCTACCTCAGCGTCGGGCGAGACCCGAGAGACGATTGCTTTAGCAAAAGGCAGGAGATGTTGCGGGGTCATCTGCAGCTTGCCGCCGGTGCTGGTCTGGCCGTCGTGGCTGCAGCGGCGCAGCAGGTGCGTCACCAGACACGACGCCAGGCAGCCTTCTTGGAGGGTGCACTCCTCATTTGTCACCACCTGCAACGGAATTTAGCATTATTTTTCATTCATGTGATATCAATAAAGATGCATTTTTTAAACAAAAAACCAAGCGTTAATTCATAGACGTTAGTAAGCAACACTCTTCATTTGCTCTAAAATAATACTGGCACACTCTGTTTTAGACTACAAATCCTCAGTGATTTTCGCCCTACATCACCCCATCATTTTGTGCACTTCTAGTCAACTACAGCAAACAAGGTTTAAGTTCCAGGGTTAAAAGACAAAACCAGACTATCATAGCAAAGCAAATAAAATGGAAAGGACACATGATAGAGTTTACATCAGCAGTAGAAATATTCCTCAAAGGCAACAAAACAAAGTATGACTTTACATTTATGTACTTTATTATGCTCATAATAATTAGAAACCAAAATCACTTTACATACTCAAAGTGAACATCCCATTGGTACCTTGACTAAGAAATTTCATTAGTCCCACAACTCAATATGTTTATCAATTTCCTTGTACACTAAGTCATCATCTATCATAAACAAAACTTCATTACGCTGGTCTAACCGTAAACACGCAAGCCCAGTATTTTTAGCTCATTTTTGAACATGGAACAACAATCCTACAGGAAATACTCGTACAGACTCATTCAAATGGAATATTCACTCATATGAATTTTTCTATAAAAAGAGTATCACTCAACAATCCTTGGCTCATGTTCTTTCTGAAGCTTCACACTTCAATTTAAAGAAAACACTAATGGTGTTGATTTGGCCAATAAACAATTTAACTCGTGAATAACAAAAATTTAAAAATACATAGTTACCTTTAACCCTCTATGACCCAAATTAATTTCCGCTATTAAAATTTTTTATTGTTTGCTTCTGATGAGTAATTTATAGTCGCTTGAAGTAATTTCAATGACTGGAAAACAAATTTTCAGCATGGTTTTATTTTTATTCTAACGTCCTACATGAAGGACATTGGGTCGTTAGGACATGCCAAATGGACTTCATCAGAGTGGTACAAAAACACTTCTTCCAGCTAAAACCACGGAAAAAAGAGTTGAAATACGCAAGTTTTGGTTTGGACTGCACATTTTACCCATAAAAAATTAAAAATAATGAATGTATATTCTTAGATTGGTATAATATTGTACGAGAAGGAAAATTGTAGATATGTGTCCGAAATACTTATTGACAGAAAAACCGTCGAAATGAAATAAAACAATACCTAAATCAGATGAAATCAAGTGGGCCATGTCTAGAGCCTGTTTCAATTGTCCTTTCTAAGTGAATTTTTTCAGGTTTAATTCTTCATGGTTTTCCTTTTGCTGACGTATTACACATAATTATTTATATGTAATGATAAATTCATAAATAAACTTTATAATAGACTCAGCTAGTTCAATTATCATAAAAGTATCTTCAACATCGCATCAGCACCTGTTTCTTCAGCACAAACTTCTGCAATGCAGCATATAGGAGAGGTAGTATAGAATCTGAGTGGATCCATTGTTACATAATAGATTTGGCGTAACGATCCACTGTCCTACATAAAGGACATTAGAAAATTTACTCAATAATTCTACAAAACAAAGTTATTTGGTTGAAAAGTATTTTCAAAGGAATGTTGAATGGTTTTCACACGTGTATGAATTATTGTATCACTCTGTGTTTACTATTAGCAAAGAAATTAACGCAGATATAAGGAGTGTACGATCACTCACAGGCATTTCACGCTCCACCAAACTAAAAGCCCATGACAGTTGAGTGAGCCAAATATTATGACACACTACGCTCCTTTATCAAAGCACAACGCCTCTTCTCTTCACTAACATGAAGTACTGCTTGAAAATGATCACCGGAACAAAAATAAATGGGATTTCTCTAATGTCCTTCAAGAAGGACGGTGGGTCATAGAGGGTTAAAGACAAGCACAACTCATCAAAGTTGCTATCTGCGTAAAGCAAACCCTTATACTGAACAAATGCAAAATTTTATTCTGTAGGAATCACTTTTTCTGTGAGATATTAGAATTCTTATTAGCAGAGGATGCAAGTCAGTATAGTAAATGTGTTGGGGCATTCCCTGCATCACCTAACAGTGGCTTGCTTGTACTGTAAATTTTAGATGCAGCTCTTGAAGGAGTCTCTACTTGGATCTCAGGAATTGTGTTCAAATTATACATCAAGGTGCCATTCTATCAGCTCTAAAAAGAGCTTGCTTAACTCTTTGACTGCGATGTGCGCCACCAGTGGTACACGGAGTAAATTTTCATAATGCTGCTGACCAGCCAGTAATCGCAAACTCAATTTTCATAAATATTTAATCAAAGCTAAATGAAGGCACGATCCAGTTCATGCTTGGTTTTTTTCCAAATAGCTTACTACAATTGACATTATATTTGGGTTATGTGTTGAAATTAATATTTAGTAGTCAAAGTGTTAAGACAATCTATAGTAGCCCTGTATCTCTGAAACTACACTGTCTATTTACCTTCATCTATGCACACCACGTGTATCACCAAGGTAAAATAAGACACATAGTTGTAGAAGGAGTACTACATGGGAAAGAAAATTTTTTCATTTATAATTTCTATTTCAATTGATAAATTAGGTTGATGTAAATTTCCAACCAATACTAGTTGATTCTAAACTCTCCATACAAAGTTACAAACTGCGCTCACTTTTTGGTCAACCCAATAACTATCTTTAGGATAACTTTAATCATTGTTTTAACACATTTCCTGCAATGGGTTAAACTGATGTTCAATGTTCAATCAAATTTTATAGACATTTGTGCAAAATTTTGAAAATAGCTAACATGAACTGGATTTTGCCTTCATTTAGTTTTGATTGAGTATTTTTGAAAATTGAGTTTGTGACTACTGGTTGGTCAGCAGCATTGTGAAAATCCTCTCAGAGACCCCTGGTGGGTCTCCTTCCACGATAAAAACTTCCTAACAACATTAAAGGCTATCCCAAGTGAGACAAATTTTAGTGTACCACAGCAAATATTACATAACATTACCAGTTAGTTTGAGCCTTCTTCAGAACAATTAAGGCATTTTCAAGATACAAAGGTGGAAGCTATAATTCAGGTGTGAATTAGGGAGCAAGGAATCCATGCACAAGTGATGAGCTTGCATGCAAGACCCTTTGCTAATAGAAACAGCAAGACTGGAAAAATTCATGAAAGACAAAAAAATTGAATAAGAAAGCAGTGACAAAAACAAAATGGTGTATTAAAAAACAAAATACAAGTCTGTTTCAACAAAGGGAAGGGTTACCTAACTCTCAACAAAAGGATGGGGCTACCTAACTTTCAATTTAAGGAAGGGCTGCCTACTTTCAACAAAAGGAAGGGCTACCTAACTTCCAGCCCAAGTCCTCATATTTTCCTATGAGGGAGCTAATTCCTACTGAGGGGATGAGCTGCGGCAAATGAGCAAGCTATTTTTCACACAGGATACCCAGCAAAGAGCAAGGGCAAGGACAAAAATTGAAATGAGATGAAGACGTGAAAATTGAAAGATGGAAGGTGTCCAAAAAAATTATAATTCCTGAAGGACAATCTATAGCTGAGGTAACCCAACAGTGTCTTTCCCCTGAAATCCAGTGCCATAGCATAGGATACACAAACCTAACTAACCTAAACTTGACACCTATTCCATGACCTCTGAGAGGAATACTTTCATAAAACAAAGGAACCACCTAATAAAGCCAATGACGTAGTGGAAGGACAATTATCCATGTAAAACTACCAATACACAGACAATAAAATATCAATGTTATCCAGATAAAATCCAACAAAATAATGCAAATTGCAATGCATGCACAAGGTACCTGAATGGCAAGCTTTACAAATGCGGGCCCATCGTTGCGCAAGTCAACTGAACATGTCCTCGACTGCAGCCGATCAATTACACCCTGGAGACGCTGCAGCAAACTGAAACATACAATGTTCATTAATAAACAATTATGATATTGGGACACCGATGAGTAATTCTGATAGGTGCACACAACAAATATACAATGGATCTTTGTAAGAGACTGTATACGCAGCAGCTACAGTGCAAGGATTAACATGCATGGTTGTGTACACACTCATTCCCTTTTATATAAAATTATGTGACAAATAATGCAGGTATGATAAATGCACACTAAAGAAAAATGTGGGAAGTTGTGTACAAACAGCAGTGTTTCAGCAGCTTAGACTAGCTGAAAGGTAGGGAATAAGATTTTCAACTGAATAAACTGAAGAAAAGGTTAAAAATACAATAAAGAAAAGCAGACAGGAAAGCAATATTTATGGACTTGATAAGAGGTTGAATTTTGACCCAAACTTGTACAAAGGCTAAGTATACATGCCACGGGTAACACAGATCTGAACAGTCTTAGTCTTACGACCTGTGGGTCAGAACCACACGTGGTTGTAAGGTGACGACTATGAGTAATGCCAACTAATTCAAGCTAAACAATTCTTGCACCACAAGAAGAACAAGTGTTTCAGAAATGAAAGATGCCAGCCTTTTTGTTTCAAAAAAGAAAAAAACAGTCTTGTGATACATTTAAAGATGACATTTTGGTACTTGTGTTATCTTTCAGCCCTTTTTAATTCAATTTCTACTCGTTATGTACATGATTTAAAGTTTCAACTCGCATGAAAAAAAAATATGTCTAACTTTAACCAACCAGACACTTAATATAAATAGTAAATTATACATAAAAACTTAGATCATCAAACTGCAAAGTGCAGGCAAATAAAAATCACTCGCCTACACTTTTCATCAAAAGACAAGTATCTAAGAATAGGTAATATCAGTTACCCAAGTGTTGTGAACCAAAGCTGCACAAAACAAAATTCATGAAAAAAACAGAACATAGGGAAATAAAAACATACATATGAAATAAATACATATGAAATAAATACATATTTTATATAAATACATATTTTATGCATTTATTGATATACTTGTTTTTATTCTCATATATTTTAACCCTATATTGGCCAAATGTGTTGGATTATGAAGTTAATACTACAGTAATATTTAATAAATTTTCATAAATGAAGCCCAGTAAATGGGAACTTTTATCAGAGTATTCAGAAAATAAAAATGATGCAAGTAACTTCCTTATGTCCTTCAGAAAGGATGGCAGTCAAGATAGGGTTAATACCACAGTAATGGAAACAAGGTAGGGTCATTTCTTTGGGAGAAAATACGCTTCTTCTTGTTCGGCTAGCCAATAAAAAGGCTTTATTTCAAACAAACTTTATGACGTCACCAAAACGCCGTGACAGTAGGCCAATAGTGGAGCCATATGTAGGGGTAGCAGTGCTGCCAGATGCAATATGAGCGCTGCTATTGGCTTACTGCCGTGACGTCAGCAAACCCACACAGTCAACGGAAAAAAAGACTGGTATGACCCTACCTTGTTTCCTCTTCTGTGGGTAGTACCCACCATTCAAAGTAAATTCAATAACATGAAAAGGAATGCCTATTGTGCAGCTGACCTCTTTGATGCAGATGTGACAGCACCATTCTGTGGAGGCAATCCATTGCTGCTGGACTGGCTCCTCTTGCGCTTCTTCTTTTTTTGCCACTGACTTTCATGAATTTTAATTATTAATAAAAGAGAACTGAAAGAAAAACATTCCATAGCTTATTCATTATGAGATACATTAAAGCATTTCAAATTGAGAATTATCATCAATGCACACCATAATGAAATAAAGTAAGAACTTTTACTTCTAGGAAGAAAAGGAGAATCAAGTAAATGTAAAATTATTATGCGTGAGATTCCCCATGAATTGAAGTATTAGAAATACAAGTAAAATACATCACAAAAGTAGATGCAAATACTGGTGCTATTTAATTAAAGTTTGAGAAGTCAATAACCACTAACTTGTCAAAATTAAGGATGATCATAAGCAAATATGAATGTAGTTTATAAAAACTTGACAGTGGCTTTACAATAAAGTGGCCGACAGTGGCGGTCACATTGCAAACTAGGTTAGGTTAGGTTAACATCGGCATCTTTGGGATGCCTTATTTCCAATCAAGCCTGATACATATGATCTTAGCATTGGTTTTTCAAATGTCTTATAACTAAGCCTATATATAGGACACCATGACGGTTCCCCCGTAAAGCCGGTACCCATTTCCGACACCTGGGTTGAGTGGGGTATTGTGCTTGAGCTTTCCCTTATACCCAACGGGGAAAATCTTCGCGCCAGCGCTGGGAACGAACCCGCGACTTCCAGCATACAAGTCCGATCCCTTAACCGCTGTGCCACGGAGAGCACCACTCACAACGTCACGGTTTCCTCCAAGTCTTATAAACTGGGCTCTTAAATCATTTGCAAACAACACACACTGTCGACTCCAGCACTTCTCCAGGAGCCGCCCGTCTGCCCGGACTGCAAACCCTCTTCAGCCAAGTTCATCGGTCGCTCAAGACTCGGCGGTCCTCTCCGGTTTCCTTCCAATATACACCAAAAGCTAACTAAAAGAATGTTACCTAAAATTATATGATCAGCAGTTTCAAAAATGGAACACAAAATTCTAAATTAAATGTGTTAAAGGTTACAAAAACCTAACCCAATAACAAGTGCAAAACATTTTTGCATAGAAGTGTACACAGCCCAACAAAAATAGCAGGATGTGACTGTACTGGGAAACTTGTATCACAGATACGGTCATTAAGCACAAACAGCTAAGGAAGTTGAACAATTGCTTCATATAAAACTTCAAATATTAATAAAAAATACTTCAAGGGCGTAAGAAGCTTGGAGGTATTCACAACATATTTAGAACATTCGAATGGATGTTCAGAGCCCTAAATTTTTTAAATTTACCCATACCTCCCTCCCCCCCTCAGAAGGAAATTTCTAAAAAATCTTATTTCTCAGCCAACATTATACATAGATGATTAGTTTTTTTTGTTTGATTCACAATGAACTGGTCCACAAAATAGAAATCCAGTATTTTGATATCGCTGAAAAAAAATCAAAGGATTTTTTGAATTTTTATCACATATTATATGAACTTTTAGTTATTAGTTTTAATGTCAATAAAACATTTTCTAATTTACTTATAAAAAATAAAATACACAGGTTTATAGTACTCACCTTGATCTTTACGATACAAAAAAGATCTTTTCCATAAGTAAAAAACTGTTGGAGAAATAATTAAAAAACTGAAACGCTCTCTCAAAAAAATTTTATTCGGCAGTGCGGCTTAATTTCTCCTTCAGTTTTTTACTTATGAAGGAGATCTTTTTTGCATCGTTAAGATCAATGTGAGTACTATAAATGCTAGGATTTATTTTTTGAAAATTTCAATTCTAAATTTTTTTATTGTCTATAGAAATAGAATTTTGATGTTTTTAATAATCAAGTAGACATAAATTTTTATTTTATATTTTTTTTAGAGCAAATCCAAAAAAACATTTCCCAGTTTTGTTAGATATTTGCATTGTGAATCGAACAAAAAAAGAGTTTGTCTCTATGTACAATATTGGCTGAGAAATTTAAATTTAAAAGAAAATTGTTAAAAGGTGGGGGGGGGGGGGGGGGTGAAGCGATGTATGGGTAAATTTGGAAAAAAATTGGGCTTTAACTGTCCATCCGAATGTTATAAACATGCTGAGAACACCCGAGAGGTTATTTTCATCCGCAAGTATTTGTTTTTATTTATCAAAGAATTCATAGAAAAAAGCGTTTGATTCCCTTAACCCTTTAATGCCCACTATCACTAAACCGACACTGGCATTAGGTAGTCACTGTTATCAAGATGGGGGAAGGAACTGCCACTCAGCAGTGAAGTTCAAAGGACACATTAGTGAACAAATTGAATAAGAAATAACATATATTATCGTTATTTTTGAAAGAGGACCATACAGTCCACTTGAGCATTAAAGTGCCAACTAGCACTTGGACTCAGCATTTCCAAGAAAATTTTTCAAAGCCAATTCTCTATGCACATAATGTTAACTGAATTAGTTCACTTCTGTAGTGGCCATTCTGTTTCTGTGGTTAGAACTTTGTTTAATAAATTTAGAAAAATTCATTTGAAAAATTTACCTTCAACACATTTCCTGCGAAGTGACCCACCGGTGGTCACTTAGGTGATTTGCATAGTGCTGCTGAATCACCTGCTGTTCTTAACTCATTTTTTATTAATACTTAATGAAAGCTAAATGAAAGCCTAATCCAGTTTATGTTTGCTATTTTCGGTCAATGTATAGTTTCCCTTCGGCAGCGAAATTAAAGATGTCGTTGCTGATAATCACTAAATGAGCGCATTTGAAAACCTTTTACATGAATGGCATTATGCTCTCTGATGCGTTATTTTTGAATAATTGAACTTTGAAGTTGGCCTTTGCGCCATAGGAAGCGAGCGCGTGAAACGGAATTTAATTAAAAACGGAAGCTATTACAAACGTAAAGAGGTTGGGTCGTGAGGGAGAGGCACAGTTCTTCTAGTGAAAATTATAAATAAAGCTTCTAACCCACCCATTAGGGTGACGACCGCAATCTTGTTGACATCGGGTCCAATATGGCGGCGCCCATGGTGGTCGCTATGTTAGACCGGATGTAAACAAGATTGCGGTCGTCACCCTAATGGGTGGGTTAGAAGCTTTATTTATAATTTTCACTAGAAGAACTGTGCCTCCCCCTCACGACCCAACCTCTTTACGTTTGTAATAGGGGGTTAGCTTCCGTTTTTAATTCAATTACGCTCGCTTTCTTTGGCGCGGGAAGGCCAACTTCAAAGTTCAATAATTCAAAAATAACGCATCAGAGAGCATAATGCCATTCATGTAAAAGGTTTTTAAATGTGCTCATTTAGTGATTATCAGCAACGACATCTTTAATTTCGCTGCCGAAGGGAAACTATACATTGACCCTATTTTCAAAGTTGATTACCACAATTGACTTTAAATTTGGTCAATATTGAATATAATGTTGTCAACGAATTTTATAATTTCGTAGGTATAGATGGGTAATATAGTCGATTTTAAAACGTTTTACATGAATGACAATGTGCCCGGAAATGCTTAGTTTTCGAGTTATTTAAGTTTGAAGTTATACGAACGGCGCTCCTGAATGGCCCTTTTAACGCAAAAAGTCATTGTTTTAGCAATGAAAATGTAAGCTAACCCCTATTACAAACGTAAAGAGGTTGGGTCGTGAGGGGTAGCAACAGTTCTTTTAGTGAAAATTATAAATAAAGCTTTCTAGTGACGTTTGTTTACATCAACTTGCAGATGGCTGCCGCCATCGTCAGCCGGTTGGTGCCATGGGGGCAGCCACCTTGGCGTCGATGTAAACAAACGTCACTCGAAACTTTTATTTATAATTTTCACTAAAAGAACTGTGCCTACCCCTCACGACCCAACCTCTTTACGTTTGTAATAGGGGGTTAGCTTCCGTTATTAATTAAATTACGCTAGCCCCGCGTGCTTCCATGGCGCGCACAAGCCAGCTTCAAAGTTGAATAATTCGAAAATAACGCATCGCCGGGCAGAATGTCATCCATGTGAAATGTCTTATAATCGACTATATTACTCATCTATACTTACAAAATTATGAAATTCGTTGACAACATTATATTCAATATTGACCTTAAATTTGAATCGAATATTGAACTTCAGTTTAACTCATTGCAGTAAACGCGTTAATTGAGTACTTCTATTGAATTACGGGGTAAAAACAACTGAGGGTCAACATATTAATTATAAGCTTCTAATATTGAAGACTACTTCTTTCATTTCCCTAATTCTCAAAGATCATATGTCACTTTATCAACTGACTTTGTCTCACCCAAATTTTCATGGAAAAATACCATATTTCATGATAATTATTCATAACAAGTTTGGTGAAAAATTTCTTTTTCTTCTTAAAGTGACTGGCATAGATATAGCAAAAAACTACCAATGCACACATTAACTGCAACAGGTTAAATTTTAGTTCAATATTCAACTTAAATTTATGGTTGATTATGTATATAATATGGAAATTAGTAAATATCAACTAGATCGTGCTTCCATTTAGCCTTAATTGATTATTCATGAAAAGTGAGTTGGTGACTACTGGTTGGTCAGCAGCAACATGGCAATCCCTCAGTGACACCTGGTGGGTTTGTTGGCAGGATATGTGTTGACAATCAATTAAATTTTGTAAAAATGCTCTGGTCTGTCAGGTAGATTGCTGAATTTTATTTGCAGCATTCACTTCATACCCAGAATTAGAATAAAGCATGAAGAAGATCATTCTTTATAAGTTCATAGAAACCCTCACTTCCAATTGAGAAAAACTTCGGTAAATCTGAAGGAGATGACAGTTGTCGATTTTGTAAATTTTGATGCCTTAGCATAGTTAATTAGATCGAAATAAACAAGTTTTCTTCTATGCACTTTTTGTCTCAAATGAGTATTTTATTAGTTATAGCGGTAAATGACTTACCGCAACTCCAGTCTTTGAAGCGGAAAGAAATTCTTTGATCGAGTTGTATGGCAATACTGCAATGGCGTCTCGCTTCCAGCGCTCTGTCTTGAAAGACGAAACCAAACCTACCGCTATACCTCGTGAAATACTCATTTGACGAAAAAAGTGTATAGAATAAAAGTTGTTTATTTCGATGTTATTACCATGTTTCAAGCAACAAAAATTCAAAAATCGATGAGTAGCTGTTTATTCGAGCGCATTCGTCATCAATGACGAAACTAAACTTACCGCTATAAATCGTAAAATACTCATTTGAGACGAAAAAAGAATAGAAGAAAACTTGTTCATTTTGATTCAATTAATTAGGTTCAGGCACCAAAAAGTGGAAAATCGACAACTGTCATCTCCTTCAGATTTACCAAAACTTCATAGCTTCTATTCATAGCATTTAGGCTGTTTTTTTATGTTTAATGCCTAGTCACAAAATTTACATGGAAAAATTTACTTTCTCTAGCTTGATGGTGGTATGATATGCTTACACAAATATAGTTTCATATAGTAGTACAATCCAATGTAACCCAAAATATTTTGTAAGTTTGTAATCCACTTAAAACCTGGATTTACATTGAGAATATTTAATTGCATACTGCAAATGCATACTACAATTCAAGTGAACTGCAAGACTGAAGCATGCACAGCAAAACTGGTGCTTAGCATGTCACCACCAAAGTTCATCGCAGTTCATTTCTTTCTGAAGAGTTGTTTATTTGGCTTAAACTTGCTCTAAAAGCTTTTATTCCATATTTGGAAGAATGGAGTTTGTGTTATCCTGGTCACTGAACAGGTAGCAACAACTTGCAGTTAAAATAATATATATTTTTGGTGAAAATGTTTTATTTCTGTTGAACCCCTCACGGGGATACAACTATTGTATCTATGGGAATTAGCGCTCCCAGGGGAAAAATGTGAGGGCCCGAGCTGAGAGTTAGGTAGGCCTTCTTTTTGTTGAACTAAAATGTTTTTGTTATGTTAAGGACCAACTTTTTTCGGTTCACTACTGTCCTGTTTTTCAGCACCTCTGACTCTCTTCTTCAGCTTTTATCTTATTTCATGAACTTCTTTCCCATCTTACTGTTTCTATGCCCTTTCTGCATAGATTCCTCATTTTCTTATCTCCATACTAAATGGTGCCTTCCTCCTTCTTCTCTTCGATACGCTCTATTGTTGCAGCGGTTAGGGAGGCTTAAACTAACTTATAATCTTAATCTTTACACCTGCAAAGTAAAAACATAAGAGCTATCCATAAGCCACTTCTATATGAAATAAAATTAGTGTGCAATACATGCAGAAATAACTCTGGCAGTGACCACACTTTAACTATTTACAGCAGTCAGTATTATGCTCCTTGTCTTAGTTTTCGAAAGTCTTCTTTATGGTGAGATTTGGGGAATATTTCATTGTCAGCATTGCATGGCAAAAAATTTAATATTTAGTGGATAACATTTTTGTGGCATGAGTAATGAAGTTGTACTTCTCTGTTAGTTGAGTTCCCTAATTGTTGTCATGTTTCTATTTCGTTGATGTTTTCATATGGAGGCCGGTCTGCCGTTTAGCTCTCTTGTATTCATTGTATTTCTTACTCTATGAAGAATTTAATGTTTTTGAATATTTTCTAGAAGAAATGCTTACAAAAACTTTTCTATTACTTTGAGGACTGCATCAGTCCAGATGCTGAAGCAACTATTTTGAATCGCTAGAAATTTCAAATTGGCTAAATTGTGAGGATGTCTGTAAAGGAAGACAAATGGTTTAAAGCTGAAAATGAGAATTCTATTGAGTAATAATTTAATGTGAACAAAGAATAGTCAATTGTTTGTAATTTTCTTTTTCATCAGGATGTGCAAAGCGAAGCTATGCCGTGTTTGCAGAGCAGTACTTCTGGTAATACATTCATTCCACTTTATGTCTAAAACATACAATTTTCATATAACTCATGTTGCCAATACAGTTTTAGATGAATATTTGTAATTACAGAAGTAGTGTTGAACTAGATTATTCGTTCAAAAATCGGATGATTGACCCGTTTTCGTGCTTGCAAGCGTGCAATTTTTTCCAGGCAAGAATCATGAGAGATCACCCATCATTCACCTTGACAGCAATTCTTCAGTACGCACACCGAGCCACGAGATGATCGTGAGTGCGATATTGGGCGTGAATAACAATTGTCTTGCGAGACTGTAGTAGGCATGAAAATTCAAACTCTAGTCGCCTATAATTAATGTATCAGTTGTTCTGTTAGATCACATGATAATGCTAGCATTACAAATCAGGAGACAATGGTTCAGAACTAGCGTTAGTTACTCAGAAGTTGATTTCTCAAAAGGCACTATTATTTTATGGAAGTCAGTGCTTTAATTTTCACTTTCACTATATTTTCCAATACCCCTGAAAATAACATAAACCTCACTTTTCCAGACAACACCCACCGAAAGCAATGGACAAAAAACTGGGACAGAATCCAACTCATTTGAAGCGTGTACAATAGCTGCGCCCTCTACTGAAGCAACTGTTGAGCTGCCTTCTGCTACCTCTCATAATTTCAGGGTAGGAATTAAAATTAATACATGGATGTAGAGATTCGCAGATTATGCGAATAGATGAACTCATATTAGTTATTTGAACGAGTGAGCCGGATTTAATTTGTTGGGGTATTGGGAGGCAATGGTGTGTTGTGATGCGATTGTACAAGTTGACACTTTACAGACGCCGGGTGTATTGATCTAACGGTTCCTGTTTGATATGGGTAAGCAAAATAATTTTTTGACCCTACCTGATGAAGGAAATTTAATGAGCTTAACCCTTTAACTTCCGACTTTTTGTACTTGTCGGGTTTTCTCGCCGTTGGGTGGTTGAATGTAAATATTAATTTGAACGGCCAAGAAAAACTCGATCAATTCTCGAAGCGCATGGGAAAATTATGAGAGGGATAATGAAAGCGGTTTTGGACTCAGCTCGTTTTTAGGTGGAGTTTATTGGAAGAGGAAACCAGGAGAACTGGCTTGGATCTTGATCTCGGAGAGCTTGTCTAGGTGGGCTATCCTTGCCGGAGGACCAGGCTGGCGTTGACGAAAGCCGGCACGCGATGGAGTAGGCAGGGTGAGTG
Source organism: Morinoia aosen (assembly GCA_030386875.1). Classification (NCBI taxonomy): domain Eukaryota; kingdom Metazoa; phylum Arthropoda; class Malacostraca; order Amphipoda; family Talitridae; genus Morinoia; species Morinoia aosen. The sequence continues at coordinate 41,142,644 of CM059580.1, forward strand.
AGTTGTATTTGGGAAGTTGAATTAGGCAATTTGAGATAATTGAGCGAGGGTCAGTGACGTAGTTCAGGTATAACTAATGACTCCAAAATAAGGTGGGGCGTGAGTGAGCAAGTTAAATCCGGCTCATGTGAGCAGAACCAAGTCGGCACATTAGCAGATTAGCACATTAGCAGGAGAAAGTTAAATGACGTGCTCTTATTAGTAGGAGCAAGTTTAGTCACTGCTTATGTGAGAATAGCGATCAGCATGGCACTCAGGAAACCCAGGGAGATTCAAACTGTGAGTGTTGTGTGTATGGCGATGATGTAGAGGTCCTGCACAGGAGTCCAAGACGCTGGATGAAACGTTCCAGGAGAGACATCAAGACATTCCACCACTGATAATCCAACATAATAATGACAACTCTTCCCACACGGAGAAATCCGAGAAACTCCTACAGGTTTGACTCCAGCTACTTTAGGATTCTCACTTTTGGCAAAACTCAAAAGAGATAGGACAGATTTTTGGTTGACAGATTTTTAACCATAAATAAATTGTTTAATCACTAATGCCTCTGGCTTTAAAAATCTGAGTATTAGGTTTAAGAATTTCCAAGAATAAAGATCGTGATTCCTTACAGAGACTACGGGCAAGTAAACACGAGATCTACGGAAAATGGTGAAAATATCAAGTGACTGCACTTTTGAAAGCAGTAAAAAGAACACATAAAAAATCCTAAGTTCATGGATATAAATCCTAAACGTTGATTTCCCAGGCGGAAAATACGCGAAGAAAGAAAACACGAAAGGATGAAAGTTCCGTGTGGCGATTTAGCCGGCGACTATACGCGTCGGCCTCAGCCAGAGTCGCCAGCAATTTGCACACACTTAAGATAGTCAGATAGTAGTGGGTGTTTTGTCACAAGAATGCGATGAGTTAAATTAAATTTCATTGAAATGTTTCTCTATTGAAATAAGGCGTTTACTTAAAGGTTTGCAAGGATATGGAATTAAGAAATGAAATTCCAAAATTTATCAAGCATAGGCATGAATACTTTTCGTAATTTAACTACTGCAAGTCGGTTTGTAAAAAAAAGAATAAATGCTACTATAACACATGCCTATAGTATTTATAATCACAGAGTAGTGACAAGAGACGACGGTGTGAGGTTCCGCCATTACACAAAGACGCTATCGAACGAACGCCGGCAATTTTCGCCGCGTTCATTCCAAGCAGAGATTATCGTAGATTAGTAGATTATCGAAAAGAAAAAGAACGAGCATGATTATGCTTTGATAATAAAATCATGACACGGAAATGCAATGCACATCTGGCGCAATATCTTTACGCTAAGTCACGTTGAGAAAAGACAAACAAAGCACTGAATGAGACACATGCTACATCAATATTCCCACGCATAACTACGTAACTTAATAACACTGCACTGTCACTTATTAATATTCACTGAACACGAAGAAAGAACAGGATTATTTTCTAACGCTGATTACTCACGAGAACGAAGAAAGAACACGATTATTTTCTAACACATTTAAACTCACGAGAATTTGCTGTAACACCGCTAAGGTAGGACGCCAGAGTAAGAGTGGCTGTTTGAAAGAAGAGACGCGCAACTGCGCAGTGTTGCCACCAGAGGGCTTCTCTCTCGAAAAATGTCAAGTATTATTTTTATTATTTCATGCATTTACACAAAAACTTCAATGATTACGAATTAGAAGTAGAAGATACTAAATAAAAAATTAGAGTAATATTTTTACTGCTACTAATTAATTTATTTAAGTATGAATGGGAAATTTATAATTTTTACGCTTATGTAGCGGTATGCTACATACTCATATTACCGTTAACACAACCAATGTCACTAAACTGGCGCTGGCAGCAGGCAGTCACCGATATCAGGATGGGATAGGAACTGCCACTCGACAGAGAACTTCAAAGAACACATTAGGGAACTAATTGAACAAGAAATACAATATATTGAGGGTATTTTTGAAAGAGGACACTGGTGTCCTCTGGAGCGGTAAAGGGTTAATCTAAGCTGATGCTTTCTACGTTGCCAGCCGCCCAGGGGGATACAACTATTGTATCTAGGGGAATAAACAGTCCCAGGGGAAAATGTAAGGGCCCCAGCTGAGAATTAGGTAGGCCATCTTTTCATAGAAATGAAATGATTTTGTTATGATAAGGAGCATCTTGTTTTTGGTTCACTGCTGTCCTGTTTTCCAACACCTATTACTTTCTTCTACAACTCGATTTTGTTTCATAATCTTTTTTCTCAACTTACTGTTTCTATGCCCTTGCTGCGTAGATTCCGCGTGCCATTAACTCCATACTAAATGGTGCCTTTCCCCTTCCTCAATTTGGTTCGCATTTGTTGCTGCGGATAGGGGAGGCTTACACCAACTAATAATCCAATAACAATCTACGTTTCAAGCGCTCTTCAGCACTCTTGAGAATTAACAATGAGTGCCTGTGAAAGTAATTGGGAAACGGATTATTAATCTAGACCACAACATATAGTTCGGCAAGTTGACGTTCCATTTTAGAGCATTTATTCTTCTATCCAAATATCTGTACAAATTTTGAGGTTAGCTTTCTTCTTTTGTTCATGAGTAATTTCGCCTGAACGGTTTGATAAATAACATCAGTGTTCTAATTCAAAAATGTAATTACTCCTTTTTCAGTTTGTTATATCGCTTATGACATGTTGTTCAGCTCAAACTCTTTTAATTTACGTGACCTGTCTTGAAATTTGTTCGTTTATCAAGGGCTGCATTTATGTCTCTCAGTCGGACTCGGCTGAACGTTTGATCTATTCGACGACGTTTTGAAATGGATTTCCTCTGTATGATTAGGTCAGACTAGATTATGAGTTAGCACATTCCCTGTGTTTCCGGGGCTGTTAACGGTTGGTTTGGTCAGGTTGTTAGTAGCAGAATAGGGAAATCGATTTTCTAGGTTGAAAAAATTTTATTTTTCATAATGAATATGAAAAATACAATTGAATGATAACATTTCACCTTATATGATGGGAATTATTTTTTTTTAAATGTCGCAAAACATAAAATGTCAAGCATTTATACCGGTACCTAAACGTGCAATTCACCTGTTGGTACGCATGTGACCCAAAATGCAAGGAACGTACTAGTTTAGGCTCTCACAGCTTACTTCTCACATTGTTGAATAAACTAAACACTCATAATATTTGCGTGACTACGCACTCTACCTGCGATCGGGAGCTATTGTTTTCACAAAGTGGAAAATTTACTGTCTGAGAGGTGAAGTCATTGTTTTTCCATTGTTCCTCCCTCTCACCTCCTCAATATGGTCTGCTTTAGGTAAAAAAAAGGACAAAATGATTTGCCTACCTGCTTTATATTATACTGATAAGAAATAGTCCGAATCGATTGATTATAATCTTTAAATTTCATGACAGAGTGACGTGCCCAGTGTGCTACAAATCTGTGAGGTCGATCTCTAAGCACATGAAGACCAAACTGCCGGGGCACAGGTGGCCTCGCGAAAAGGCCAAACATGCTGCGTGCATCCTGGGACTGAAAAAAACGAGGAAAAGAATAGAAACCACATACGTCAGAAAAGCAAAAAAATGTCCGGTTAAGAACTGCTTCGCCTTAGTTGCCCGAATGGACTTACACATGAAAATGTGCCACCCAATTTTACTGCCGACCAAAGCCTTGAAAAAAACGGCGATGGTCATCGATCTCTTTAAAGCGTGGGTAATGACGTCCGACAGGGGCTGCCTTGCTCCTAGAACATCCTCGCGCCAAGGGGAGCAGATTCGTCGCTTAGTAACTATGTTAAAAGTTGACTCGTACGTCGATGTGTTTGACGACGTAATAAAGTTGATCGAGCGGCTAACCAAGATGAACACAAGCAAAAACTGGAGCTGCAACACGGTAAAATCTTATTTATTTTCATTAAAGTCCTTTGGGAAATTTTTACGCAGTGAGACATTCGCCGAATACTACAAAAAGCATTCCAAAGATTTCTCCCACAATTTGAAATCAATTCAGTCAAATTGCTCAGACGTCCGTGAATCCATCTCTAGATGGGCTAAAGAATTCACTAAGAAAGGCAAGGTGGGCGAAGCGGGACCGAGCGGAAGCACCGCAACCTCATCACTGCCGAACTAACACGCTCTTTTATTTGCGGTAAACTATACGATAAAGTGAGAAAACTGAAGAAACTTTTGCTTGACAATCAGATCAGTTCTGAGGGTCTCACGAGCTACCATTATGAATTAGTCCGAGATTATCTAATTCTAGACATTTTTCTGTCCAACGCTCATCGTAATGATGTAGTAGCCGAGCTGACTGTTGACGGGTACAAAAACTCACGACTGCGTGGAGGAAAAACTACCATTGATGTTGAGAAGAAAAAGGCTTCAGGCAACTATTAGTAACTTTTTTTAGTCCTAGGTACATGACTGGCATATTTGATCGTTTTCTTTGAAAAAATACGTCCCTTGATTGTATTGGATCATCCAGAGCACTTCTTTGTGACGAGGAATGGAACAGGATTAACTACAGGTTAAGTGGACCCCGCTGTCAGGGAAAATCAACTAAAACCCGCGTCTTTTTACAAGCTTCTTATGACTGTTCTGCTACCACAACTTTATTAGCGCGTTTCAGGCAGAACTGCAGCGCTGCTCTACAGGCGTTTCAATTTAGAAGAGAAGGCAGTGGTTTGGCATGGGACCACATCATCAGTCAATAGCCTTCCAGAAAACTGTGACTTCTCTCAACGAGAAGATGATGGCAGTGAGTACGATAACGACCCTGAATTTACCATTAGTTCAGAAGCTTCTGATGTATAGCAGCAATCGACGGGTAAAGATGAACCTTCAAATTTGTAGAATTCATTGGACGATAATTCTCGAGAACCAACTGTTGCGGAGTCGCCTACTACAGCACCTGAACTTTTAAAGCAACCATTTGTCGATGTCAACCAGCAGCACCACATGTTCGTAGAATCTAATGTAAAACGGCTACAATCTCTTGATATCTTTACTGACGGTAGTGACAGGGAAGATTTGTAAACTGGTGTCAAAAAATTCAAAGTTTTTTCAGTTGAAGACGACCAAGAAACCAAAACCCTTTTCCGAGATTTGACTTCACTTGGAGAATCAGTTACAAAGGCAATAGTTCAGGGAGGGTTGGAAATAAACAGCCATTTTTGAAAAGAAAATATACTCCGACTCAAATTTTAGATAAAGTTTGTTACCTGAAGAAAAGCTTAAAAAAATACTTTAGTGGCTCAAAATTTATTTCAACATGTGTGCTACTGTATTCTATTTCAGTTTAGTTGTTAGGATTGGAATCCTAATTTTTATTGAATATTGTATTGAACTCTTGGACTAAGTACAGTGGTGATCAAGCTTAGGGTATTTGTTGTGAGGTTCTATTTTGAGATGTGATTTCCACCGCTGCAGATCAGTAGTTATGACATCGCTGCCACAACTTGTGATGCTCTATTTTGAGATATGATTTCCACCGCTGCGATCAGTAGTTATGACATCGCTGCCACAACTTTTGATGCTCTATTTTGAGATGTGATTTCCACCGATGCAGATCAGTAGTTATTACATCGCTGCCACAACTTGTGATGCTCTATTTTGAGATGTGATTTCCACCGCTGCAGATCAGTAGTTATGACATCGCTGCCACAACTTGTGATGCTCTATTTTGAGATGTGATTTCCACCGCTGCAGATCAGTAGTTATTACATCGCTGCCACAACTTGTGAGGCTCTATTTTGAGATGTGATTTCCACCGCTGCAGATCAGTAGTTATGACATCGCTGCCACAACTTGTGAGGCTCTATTTTGAGATGTGATTTCCACCGCTGCAGATCAGTAGTTATTACATCGCTGCCACAACATGTGATGCTCTATTTTGAGATATGATTTCCACCGCTGCAGATCAGTAGTTATGACATCGCTGCCACAACTTGTGAGGCTCTATTTTGAGATGTGATTTCCACCGCTGCAGACCAGTAGTTATTACATCGCTGCCACAACTTGTGAGGCTCTATTTTGAGATGTGATTTCCACCGCTGCAGACCAGTAGTTATTACATCGCTGCCACAACTTGTGAGGCTCTATTTTGAGATGTGATTTCCACCGCTGCAGATCAGTAAGTATTACATCGCTGCCACAACTTGTGAGGCTCTATTTTGAGATGTGATTTCCACCGCTGCAGATCAGTAGTTTTTACATCGCTGCCACAACTTGTGAGGCTCTATTTTGAGATGTGATTTCCACCGCTGCAGACCAGTAGTTATTACATCGCTGCCACAACTTGTGATGCTCTATTTTGAGATGTGATTTCCACCGCTGCAGACCAGTAGTTATTACATCGCTGCCACAACTTGTGAGGCTCTATTTTGAGATGTGATTTTCACCGCTGCAGATCAGTAGTTATTACGTCGCTGCCACAACTTGAGATGCTCTATTTTGAGATGTGATTTCCACCGCTGCAGATCAGTAGTTATGACGTCGCTGCCACAACTTGTAATGCTCTAATTTGAGATGTAATTTCCATTGCATCGATGTTATCAGGTTTTCCTCTTCTGAGGACTCCACATTCGCTGTTATATTTTAGCCGTCGTGGCATTTGGTTATGTCACATTATTAAATTTTGCTAAATGAAATAGACGTGATTTTCCAGTGTCCTCGTCATATTAATAGATTTATAGCTACGCTGCCACCAACTCCCTGAGGAGTAAACAATCGAATAATTATTATGATATCAATAAGCGAATGGAAACGAGCCTTCATGCCTGTCTCTCACTCTTCAAAACGTAGGTATTAATTCGTTTGAAATCATGACGGGAATTTACTTATGAAGAATTAATCCAACTCATATGACAATTAGGTATTAGCGAGAGTTATTTCCGACTCATGTGAATATTGATACGAAACATTGCTAGCTGTGCTAAATCCATATGAAGACCTGTGGGAAATTGATGAGTCGGTTAGGTTGAGCTGAAAAGGCGAAAGGAACTCAACTCTTGATGTGGAAGCAGCACGCTGTCAGTTTTGGGGAGCGCTCTGGATGCCAATGTTCGTGGTTACCCGGCTCTTTAACACAGAAATGAAATGAGGAGGAACATGGCGTCCTGTTGCCATATGATTCGTATAGTTTACGAATTTCGATACAGTAAGTTTGGTTATAGTTTTCAGCGCCGACACCACGAGGGGGTGTGGCTCAAGAGTAGAAACGACACAATTGGAGGGCAAATATGCAGAGTGTCCTAACACACAAAATTTTAGGACACTCAAGTTAGAGGCGTGGTGTTCATTGCAGAGTTGCCAAGCTGGCTTTTCCTAGCTAAGTTACCAACTAAGAAGTGAACTAGGCCGCTCTTTTTTATCTTCGCCGCCATGAGGCGAAATAATCACTTAGGTAATTCTGCCAGTTTTGACGTCTGATTTGTGGGTTAAGACACTCCGCATATTTGCCCTCCAATTATATCTTTGATGGCGTCTCGCGTCTCACTCAGTAAACGTGGTAAAGGGTATAATCGACTGCGCCCAATTGGGCGAGGGCTGAAACGCACTTCTGGCTTAGATAAAGTGATTGAGTACAAATGCAACCAATCTGTTTGAAAACTTATACATTTTACCATTCAGTCGAGGTATGCGCCTGAAAACCAGTTAACATAAATATTACACCTACTGTAAGTCAAGGCAAAACGTACTCCGCTAATCAGAAAATTTTCAGCTGAAATGAACAATTAATTAAAAAGTAGCAGAGAATGCGATGATGCTTTCAATAGACATCAACGAGAGAAACAACTCTGGAACTCAGAAAAGACCGTAATTCAAAGATGTGAAGTTTAGAATGTTTCAGGCAGGCGTTGCGCTCAACTTTCAATATGTTGGCAATTCAAATGTTCGTGGTATTGTGCCATTTTATTCCTGATGTTTAACTAATACCAACCGATTCAGAGGATAATTTCTTTTCTTTTCAGGATAAGCCCCACCACTAATGCGGCACATAAGTTCACCTATTTGTAAATTTTGCAATTATGCACAAATCGACTTTAAATTACTCTCAAACGAAAGACTAAAACATTCTTTCATCGATGGAATGAATGTTTTAACCTTTCGTTTTGAGAGTAATTTTAAGTCGATAGGTGCATTATTTCGAAAGAGACAAGTAGATGAACTTACGTGTTGCATTAGTGGTGAGGCTTATGTGGAAAAGATCCATAACTTCTCTGTTTTTGGCAGTATAGGTGATGAACGCACAATGTGGCTGTGTTGAATAATCAAAAACTGTTGATGTCTTGGAGTTTCAGCGTGGGTAAGGCGCCCGGCCATAAATGGGTGGGTAGCCAAACCGCCTACTGGGTTTGGCTGCCCGATGAGTTCGGATGATGCGTGGTGAGATGGATGGTCATACTAAGATCAGACGGAATTGGGACTGTTGTGATATTGGGATAATATGACAATTATAACCGAATTCATGGCGGCTGTTGCCATGTTCAGTAATGACGGTTTTGATGGTTACAGCTGTAACGATTACATAGTTGTCTTTGCTGTGGTGATGTGAGGGTTGGTGTTGAAGTTGTCAGACTTTTGGTGCGGTGTGGTCTTGGTTGCTAAGTCATTAACGGGTCTATGCTTGTTTCCACTTGTGCAACTTATGTTTGCAACATTGAAGTGCTGTAACCTAGTCAACAGTCAGTGTAACAATCCTCCGCTTATATGCACAACCTCGTAAATGAAACCTCCCCGAAATAAGTGTCAAAACCAGTCCCTGGATCACGACGCGTACAGTGTAACAGTAATATGCTTAAATCTTGGAAAACTCGCATTGCTGTGTTGTGACCGACAAATTCGCTAAAGCGACAGCTAAATAGTCTATGACCGAAGCTGGCGTTAAATGAGTTTATTATTATTATTATTATTATTATTATTATTATTATTATTATTATTATATAAGAAAGTTTTAGCCTCCCTTAACCACGACAAAGATGTTCCAAGAGAGGAAGGCACCATTTAGTATGGAGTTGAGGGAACGCGGAATCTATGCACAAGGTGCACAGAAACAGTAAGCTAGGAAAGAAGTTCATGAAACAAGAAAAAAGTTGAAGAAGAAAGTAGTAGGTGCTGAAAAACAGGACAGCAGTGGACCGAAAAAAGATGGTCCGTAACAAAACAAAAACCTATTTTATTACAACAAAAGGAAGCCTACCTAACCTTTAGCTCAGGCCCTCACATAGTCCCCCTGGGAGCGCTAATTCCCATAGATACAATACCTGTATCCCCCTGAGGGGGGTGTGTCATGTTCTGGGGTTGGTAACTAGAGGGGTGTGTCATGTTCTGGGGTTGGTTACTAGAGGGGCGTGTAAAGGTCTGGGGTTGGTAACTGGAGGGGCATGTCAAGGTCTATGGTTGGTAACTGGAGGGGTACCAGGTTCTAAGGTTGGTAACTGGAAGGGTGTCAGGTTCTAGGGGTTGGTAACTGGTAGGGTGTCAGGTTCTAGGGGTTGGTAACTAGTAGGGTGTCAGGTTCTAGGGGTTGGTAACTGGAGAGGTATGTGTCAGGTTCTGGGGCTGCTTACTGATGATAAGCGATTCTGTAACTGAAGTTAAGCAAGTTCAAGCCTCACTTGACACTACTTCTTGCAAAAGTGTCCTCTCACACGAGATTCCGAGCGCATAGAAACAGTCAGCTGAGAAAAAAGTTTATGAAACAAACGAGATGAAGGTTAATAAGTAAAATTTTAGGAACAAGATACAAGATGAAATAAATTTTAGGAACGAAATAGAAGCTAAAAAATTCATGAATGAGATAAAAACTTAATAATGTTTTTTGTACTGAAAAACAAGACAGCAGTGATCCAAAAAAATATGGTTCATTACAAAACAAAAACCTATCCCATTCCAATAAAACGGAGGTACTTTCAACTTGGGACTCCACATTTGGTTAGTTGAGGAACCAATAGTCAGTTTACTAACACTACAACAGAGAGTAAATTCAAGGTGGAATGATGAGACAACAAAGACACTAATAATAGATGAATCAAGTCTCAAACAACAAATAAATTAAGATTTTAATGGTAAATAATTAAAATTTCTTAGGTACAATTATTGGAGACGCTAATCGCATTGTCTAAAGAGCAGGTGAATTATAGCTTGAGTTATGGCGGAGTGAACGCTTGAATAGCGAGCACTTCAAACTTGCAACGGTGGAGGTACTAACGCATGGATCGCCTTCACCGTAACACGTTCACCGCTTTTCCGCAGTTGTTAACAGTTGGTTTGGTCGGATTGTAAGTAGCATAACAGGGAAATTGACTTGTTGTTCATTTACGTTTCTGTTCTTCCTAAACTGTACAAAAAAAGATGCGATGACATTTCACCTAAATGACATTTTCAAAAATTTGTGAAACCGATGAAATTATCTTACAATTTACACCGGGACTTGAATGAGAAATTTACCTAGTGGTACACATATGTCCCAATATGCAAGGAACGTGTACAGGCAGGCATATGTTAGCTTGAATTACAGACCAATTAGCGCATGGAACGCAATCACCTGAAGGCTCAAATAGTCGGTAAGCTGAGCGTCAATTTTTAGCATTGGCACTTAGCAACAAAACTGATACAGGATGGCACACAAGGAACGCATGGACTTTACCGTTCTTTTAGCGCCACACTACAGTCATTCATGAGGTGGCCTAAACTCCTTGCCAACAGTATTTATCAAAGCAATTCTTGAGTAATTAGTGATTAGTTGTTAGTTTTAGCCTCCCTACCCAGCAATAAATGCAATCCAAAGAGAGGAAGGAGGAAGGCATCATTTAGAATGGAGTTAAGGAAACCGGGAATCTGTGTAGAAAGGCATAGAAACAGTAAGTTGTGAAAGAAGATTATGAAACAAGATCAAAGTCGAAGAAGAAAGTAGTAGGAGCTGAAGAACAGGACAGCAGTGAACCGAAAAAAGGTGGAATGCAGTTCTTGAGTTCAGATAAGCAACAAAATATCCTACAGCGCAGAGTTTGAAAACATAAACATTAGATAAGAAGTTAGTTTGAGCAGCACGCACCATCATCAGCAGCCCCTGTAACACTCGCCACAGGCAGCAGGCTCCACACGTCACCAGCCAGCGCGACGGCAGCTCTGGAGGCCGTCGCTTTGGCCTCCCTAGAGCCCGCCGAGTGTGGGAAGTTTAACCACGGCAGCAGGTTCTCTTCTATTTGACACTGGAAATATAACAAGATTAATGCATTGACCCAGCATACGTTTAACTTAAGTTCAACATTCAACTCTAAGTTTTCTTTTATTTCAGTCTGGAAGTGTTACGAGGGGAAGACGTTCACCGCGATGGGTTCGGCTGAAGTTCCATATTCAACTCCAAGTTGAAGGAAATTATGGTGAGCCATTTGACAATGGCAAATATGAAGTGGATAGTGCCTTTTTTATATTTTGATTCAGTGTTCATGGAAATAGAGTTGTGACTTGGTTGGTCACAACATCATGAAAATTGCTTACGTGTACAATGGCAGTACACGTAAAAAATCTGTAACTTGGAATATTTTAGACCGTTCATTTTTGAACCATATGATATAGTTTGATGCTAACTTGCTGGATGCAACAAGGTGCAGTGATTAAGTGGATAAATAAGGCAGGAATAAAAAAATTAGTTGAAGCCTAGCTATAACAAAAGAGGTTTCAAAGAGAGGACGGATGAAAGCACCGTTTAGTATGGAGTTTAGAAAACGCAGAATCATACACAAGGTGTGTTCTCACACTAGATCCCCTATGAAGAAAATTTATGAAACAAGATTGACGTGTAAAAAGAAAGTAATTAGTGCCAAAGAACAGGTCAGTAGCAAACAAAAATAGATTGTACTCAAAAAGTCAAAAACCAATTCTATGTCAACAAAAAAAAAACCTTCCCCATAGATAAAACAGCTGTTATTCCTTCAAGTAGTATACATACATGGGGCAATGAATCCAAATTCTTGATTTCTGTATACCTGCTAACTAAAAAAAACACCTTTAAAACAATTCCTCAGAGGCAACATAGTTTCATGTTGCAAATGCCGGTCATTTTTGTTTTGACGACGCGAGTACTTTGGTTATAGGATATAAGACAACTGGAGGAACTTTGGCAACCTTGGTTACAGATCAAGAGCCAAGAAATTTCCTCGAGCGTCTTTCATAGCCTCTTACCTGAAGTCTTAAATGACAGGTATATAACTGATGGAATGAGAGGTACCTCACTCTTATAATCTAGAATTACACTAGTTCACATTAATGCCGGTCTCACGAGAAGTCTTCAAGTGATGAAAGGTAAGAGTTGCAGAGGAGTTTCCTCTGCAGCTCAGACTTTATGTATACATGCACGGGTGCAAAAAATTCAATGTAGCTTATTGTGCTCTAACTATATTTAGCCCTGATATCCTAAATCAATTTAGCCAATTCTATTCTAGTTTAATTTAGCCCTGATATCCTAAATCAATTTAGCCAATTCTATTCTAGTTTAATTTAGCCCTGATATCCTAAATCAATTTAGCCAATTCTATTCTAGTTTAATTTAGCCCTGATATCTTAACTTGAGGGGGACAACCTAGTGACTTTTAATTTGTGGACTGATTGTTCAGAAATTTTCCCAATGTAATTTTTAAAGATAAACTCTTATTTGTTCCTGTAACTTTTCTGATTTTGAGAAAACGGGAAATATTTTTTATATAATTTTCTAAGACACTTAAAAAGAATAGAAGTCATTGAGCTTTCATGCAAGAAAAAAAATCGAAAGACAATGTAGGAAGCCTTGTCACATTTCTAACAAACTAAAGTTGCCCTTTTTACAATTTTTCCATTTTTTTCATATTTATCATAGCTCAAAGTTATATAGAAGTAATTTTTTTCTTCACAGTACAACATTCAAAACAATAGAAGTCGGCGATTTTTCATGCTAGAAAAAACCTAAAACAGTTTTGGAATTCTTGTAACATTCCTAACAAACTTAAGTTGCAAATTTTCTAATTTTTACGTTTCATTTTATTTTATCATCATTCAAAGTGATATGAGCGATTTTTTTATAATTTTTCGTAAAAAATAATTGTGAAAATTTACCAAAAAGTAACTTCAGCTTTAGTTTCTTAGAAATGTTACAAGGATTCCAGAACTGTCTTTGATTTTATTAATAGCATGAAAACTCACCGACTTCCATTCTTTTGAAATATCCAAGAAAATTACATACAAAATATTTCCCATTTCTCAAAACTAGGGAAGAAATTAAAAAATTTACAGGGGCAAATGTTTTTTTTTTAAATTAAATTTTTTGTGATTTGTTATTTGTTACAGATTGTTCTGAAACCTGCCTAGTATTGGTAATTTTAAAAAAACACGTATTTGCTCATGTAACTTTTTCAACTTTGGCCTTAGTTTTTGAAAAATAGAAAATATTTCAAATGAATAGAAGTTAGTGAGTTTTTATGCTAGAAATAAAATCAAAGACAGTTTTTGAATCCTTTTAACATTTCTAAGAAATTGAAGTTACAGTTGCTTTTTGTTCAATTTTTACAATTATTTTTTACAAAAAAGTTATGAAAAAATCACTCTAAAACTTTGTCACAAAACAAAAGGTGGCTTTTGCCTCTCGTTTTTGATAGAGGGATTGAAACTTTGATAGTCGATGAGGAAAGGTAAATTATAGATGAGAAAATGCACAGAAGGAGAAAGGACAGAATAGGCACGAAAATAGAATGCAAGAGTTGCAATGGTGTGCATTTACGTGTCTACCTCAATAAAAACCTTCAATCAGCATGGGGTAACAACAACAGAGATAGTAAAATTTAATTACCCAGATTTAATATTAAGAATTGAACACAAGCGGGAGAACTGCAAACTGCAAAACTTGTTCAAGGTGCGTTAGTGTACGACTTCGCACTCTAACGTTGTACAGTAAATGTAATGCTCATACAAAAAACAAAGGCTCACCGCATGGAATGAAACACGAGCATAGAAGGACGAACCGTGCAGAAACACGATCAATGCAGTTACGAATAAGCGATTGCGGCTGTCAGCTACTGTTGTACTAGAAAGTATTACAAAATGAAAATATCCAAAGACACGTATAAAAGGGCGCTATTGCAATGGCACCGACCACCAAGAAAACAACACAACTTACAAAAAGGTAATGCCACATTAAAATACCACTTCGTTTGCATGAAGAAAACGCAGCTATGGCTACGTACACTACTAAATTACAAAATTTTCTTTCACACATTCAATAACTACAAAAGTAAGAATCTTGATGTCCCCTGACGATGATTATAAAGACAAACGCAATAAATACACTTCTAAGTTTTGGTCACCATTACGTGGTACTTTTCAGTGACCTCTATAATGTGAGTTTGCATTTTCATTTTAATTCCCCCGTTCTTCTGAGATACAATGTCACTGCTGCCTCATGCCGACTCCATCTGGCGTTGGTGGCACTCAATTTAGACTTAGAGTATAGTAGTGGTGGTGCTTCTCGTCCGCCATCTTGCCGGGGTTGTTGACAGACGTCTGGCTATCTTTGACGGTTGCCGACTTGTTGGTTGGTGCTCTTTGTTGGTGCTGGGAGATTGCGCTCCTCCCCGTTTTTCTGAAATGCGATGTCGCTGCTAACTTAATACCGATTCGTCCAGGCTACTGCATGCTGCCCGCTCAATGCTCGTAGAAGCCTCACACTTTTGTAGATTTCATCAGTGTGTAATTGCACCGAGGGATTTGTGAATTTCTGGCGAGCTTGAGGGATTTTTTGCTCTTTTGCATCTTGTAGAGTTGAAGCATCAGAGGCACTCTTTCTAACTTGTAGACCGATGGCCAGTTCACTGTTATTCTCTCTTCATGGTCAAACTTGCTCCTTGCACGGCTGGTGCTAAATTCCGGTGCTTTTATTTAGTCAAGGCACTATGCCGGGGAAGTCGGCAGCGATGCCGGCCTTCCCCGCACCAACCCTAACTCTCTCGTACGAGTTTCCAGAAAGACCTCTCTCTTCTTCTTGTGTCCTCCTTCAATGCGTTTCACTTCGTTCCTTCTCGGAGGTTCTCGAATCTTCGTTGTTACAATAACAGTATTTTACTCCTAATTGGTGGAGCTTTTGCTTGTTCTGATGCCTTGACTTTTCATTGGCTATCCCTCGCGTGCCTCTGACGCACATACTTCGTGCGGTACATTCTTGCGCTCCCGTTGGTTCTGGTGATGCGACTCTGCTTCCCCCTCACTGCTATCCCTGGCACCTCCTTTTCTCGTGGAATGCTCGCCGTTATTTGGGCTTGCTGTTCCCACGCCGCATACGCTTTGTTTCACCTTCAGACATTCAAACGGTTTTTCCGAATGACGACATCAGACATTCCAAACATTCCAATGTCTGTTCACATCGCAACTTTATCTAATTTACCAACCGAAATATTTCTTCATTATCATTCATTTTGTTAAACTAATGTACTCTAGGTAAGGAGTAAATGTGCAATTATTGCATCTATAGGAATTGGTGCTTCCTGAGGGCAGATGTGGGGTCCCAACCATGCCGAAAGTTTGATAAGCTATATTTTTGTTGAAATGAAATAGGTTTTTGTTTTGGACCAACTTTTTCCAGTTCACTGCTGTCCTGTTTTTCAATTTCTCATAAATTTTTATCTTGTTTCATCAAATTCTTTCTCAACGTATTGTTTTGTTTCTGTGCACGTTGTGCACAGATTACGCATCTCCATAAATTCATACTAACTGCTATCTTCTTCCTACCTCTCTTTGGAACGCCTTTGTTGCGGTTGCACTAACATCTTATCTAATCCAGAATAATTAAGTGTTGGGATCCGTGTGCGCACATTCCTTCAGGTAAACCTGAATACAAACTAATGCACAGGGACGGTGCAAGGTTTTAATTCATTAGCATTTAGCCGCAGTGGCGGCCTCAAAAATATTTATAACACCGATGAGTGTCACAAGATAAGCGTCAGCTATCGAAGCAATTTTTTTTATAACCGTGCGGGTGCCTGGTTGAAATGCTTCTCCTAACACAGTGCTGCCTCTTCTTATACGGGTAACTTTGGTTGCCGAAATCTGTTTTCACTGTATTCAAATGATTGGGTACTTTTATTCATTCTTATATGAGTGCAATGCTGGCTTCGGTGATTGATAGAACGTAGGGATGAATATTTATTTTTCAACATTTATGGGTAACTCGTGTATTTTTATTAGGTGTTGGTGATAATTCCTGGCTCTTGTTAATAACATAGTTACAATGAAAATAAGGAAAACCGATGCAGTGAACAATATTATTTTTTCTCAATGTACATGCAGTATATATGATTTCGATGGTGACCTCCAAAATTGAGAATAGAATGGTCTGAATTAATTATTAATTATAATTAGCCTTTCTATTCTCAATTATGGAGGTAAAAATGAAAATTATATATACTGCACATACATTGAAAGAAAAATATCAATTTTCATGGCATCGCCTCTCATTATCGTTGTCACTAAGTTATTAACAAGAGCCAGGAATTATCACCAACACCTAATAAAAATACACGAGTTACCCATAAATAATCGAAAAGAAATATTCATCGCTACATTCTATCAATCCCCGAATTCAACATTGCACTCATATAAGAATGAATAAAAGTACCCAGTCATTTGAATACAGTGAAAACAGATTTCGGCGACCTAAGTTGCCCGTATAAGAAGAGGCAGCACTGTGTTAGGGGAAGCACTTCAACCAGGCACCCGCACGGTTAAAAGAAAACACTGTTCTAAAGGCTAATCTTGTGACACGCAGCGGTGTTACAAATATTTTTGAGGCCGCCACTGCGGCTAAAAGTAAAAGAATTAAAACCCTACACTATCCCTGTGCATTAATTGGTCTTTAGGTTTACCTGAAGGTATTTGTCCACACAGATTCCCAACACTTTACTCATTCCCCGCGATTCCGCGGCTGTTCACGGCTGGTTCGGTTAGGTTGTAAGTAGCAGAATAGGGAAATCGATTTTCCAGCATAAATAATTTCAATTCTTCCTAATGAATGTGTAAGATACAATGGCAAGATAATATTGGGGCTAGTATAACAATTATTTTTAAAAAATGTCTTGAAACAGACCAAATGTGGATGTATACCGACGCGTAAAAGGGGCAATCTGCCTGTTGGTACACATGTGGCTCAAGACGCGGAGAACGTGTTAATCATTCTGGAATAGATGTTAGTTCAGCCGCAACAAAGGTGCTCCAAAGAGAGGAAGGAAGAAGGTAGCAGTTAGTATGAGTTTAAGGAAACGGGGAATATGTGCACAATCAGTCCAACGCTGCGCATAGAAACAATACGTTAAGCAAGAATTTGATGAAAAAAGATAAAAATTGAAGAAAAATTGAAAAACAGGACAGAAGTGAACTGGAAAAAGATGGTCCGAAACAAAAACCTATTTTATATCAGCAAAGAGAAAGCTTACCAAACCTTCAGCATTGGTGGGACCCCACATCTGCCCTCAGGGGGTACTAATTCCTATAGATACAATAATTGCAATTCCTGATTGGAACGCAACCAGAAAACTGCCTCCAATCTTTTTTACAATGAAATTTAAAGGAAAGATCAACGAATTTCGAGGTATCAAATAATGGAAACCTTCATACTTCCCGACACAATTAAACTAAGAAATGTAAAAGAATTCGCACCCTAAAGAGACACAAGAACTACACTGATAGAGCTACGACCACAACAACCACTTAGCCCATGTTATTACTTCCACAGCAACGTGATCTAAAGGTGGCCACGGAGGAAATTTTCATTATGCTGCTCACCGTCCAGTTGTCACAAACTCAATTTTTCAAAATATTCAATGAAAACTAAATGAAGGCACGATCTATTTGAAGTCCATTGTCAAAATAATCTCTGAAATTTACTCTAAGTGGAGTTGCATACTGAACTTTGGTATAACCAGCCGCAGTTAACGCGTTGACTGCACCTACACTGATGTTCAGTGAGCTACACTGTCTTGCCTCAACTGAACGCGCGTCAACGCGGCTTCACACACACACACCTCTACACATTAACCGTGATGGGTTAAACTGAAGATCAATATTCATATTTAATTGAAAGCTAATTGTGGCAAGCCATTTTGAAAATAGCAAACATAACCTGGATTGTCCTTCATTTAGAGAATCATAGCTAAACTTCAACTGGTGGAGTTGGACTTCCAACTCTGACCAATGTTCACCAGGAATACATTCCACCCGTCCATATTATTATTATTTAAGAAAGTTTTAGCCTCCCTTAACCACAACAAAGATTTTCTAAGAGAGGAAAGAGGAAAGCACCATTCAGCATGGAGTTGAGGGAACGCGGAATCTATGCACAAGGTGCACAGAAACAGTAAGCTAGGAAAGAAGTTCATGAAACAAGAAAAAAGTTGAAGAAGAGAGTAGTAAGTGCTGAAAAACAGGACAGCAGTGGACCGAAAAAAACATGGTCCGTAACAGAACAAAAACCTATTTTATTACAACAAAAAGAAAGCCTACCTAACCTTTAGCTCAGGCCCTCACATGGTTCCCCTGGGAGCGCTAATTCCCATAGATACAATACTTGTATCCCCCTGAGGGGTCCACCCGTCTGTAATGGTTTCCAAGAACAAGATCCCTTTCAAACATTTCCCAGTCATGACCTTGAAAAAAACTGGTTCATCCCATCTCAACATTAAAACTATTCCAATAAAAAGAAGGCCCACATAACCTTCAGCTCGGGACCTCACGTATGGCTAGTCGAGGAACCAAAGGTCAGTTAACTAAGGCTACAACAGAGATTAAAATGAGATTAAAATGGTGAGTAAGTTCAAAGTGGAATGGTAGGTCACTGAAGACTTGAATGATAGACAAGTTAACACGTTCCCTGCGTATCGGGCCACAGGTGTACCAACAGGTGAATTGCCCATTCAAGTGCCGGTATAAATGTACGACATTTGATGTTTCCCGACATTTTTTAAAAATAATTGAAATCCAAGGTAACATGTTATCGTGCAATTGTATTTTTCATATTCATTATGAAAAATTTAAATATATTCAAGCTTTGAAACCGATCTCCCTATTCTGCAACTTACAACCTAACCAAAAAAAAAGGTTGAAGCCGTGGAAATGCAGGGAACGTGTTAAGTCTCAATCAACATACAAGCAAGACCACCATCTTGCTGTAATTCACCGACACTAAGTTCTCACGAACCCGTATGTTCATTTCCCGTCTTAGAGAAGTGAACTGCACCAGTCTATTCACCAGTGAATAGGTGAATATCATCCACAGTTTTGTCCCTTCACATACAAATCTTCATTACATTTTGTTTCAACTCGAGAGAGTACTTGTTGTACGACTTATCAAGTGCAGACATTACGAGCTGCTAGCATTTCTTAACAGCACCACAAAGTTCCCGTCAAGTTAGATCGAGCATCTCGCTCTGTTAGCATTTGTTCCTCGCTCTGTTAGCATTTGTTCCCATCAACTAAGTCAAGCAAAGCGGTAGCGCACATCAAGTGCTAGGTCTACAGGAACCAGACCTGGCATGATCAGCACACACGAGTATTCCACGACAGACTTAGAACCATACCATAATTACATTGAGAGAGAGATAGACACATATAGCATCACCCTCGATGGACACAACTGTTACCTCGGAGATACTAAGCCTTACTCTAGATCGACACAACAGTTGCCTGGGGGCGGCACAGACTCTAGACACGCAACAATTACCCTGAGATGCAGACACTTAGCATTACCCTGGAGTCGAGGGTAAAGCATCTGTATTTCAGGGTAAGTACGGGGTCTTTAAACTCTCTAGCTTTAGGGTCATGCTGATAACTCCAGTAAATTCCAAGGGCCAAAGCCATTTTAATTTGTAGGGTCATTATCTATGTTAACAATAACAACAATAAGTCATCAGCTGTTTCGGGCCGGCGGATTGGGCCTGCGGGCCTTAGTAATTACAAAAACAGTAATTACCCTGAGATACAGATGCTTATTATCACTACAGACAAACACAGTAATTACCCTGAGGGAGATGCAGACGCCGGGGTGCACCACCATCAGCTGGCTCAGTACGGCCAGATGGGGCAGATGCAGCTGCACAGTTTACAGACAATTAGTGCCCCACGCTAGAAACGCCAAATTCAAGAAATGCATACTTTTTAACCATGCCATATTTATAAGGTATTAAATAGACACAAAATATCAAACAAACAAGGAAATGTTATATGCTGAAAATTTTACAAGGATTAACATGTTAAGTGCGCTTGTGCGGTCGCTACGGTCGGTTTGGTTACGTTGGAAACATCACAACTACTCTGCTTGACCACATTTTTTTACTTTATACGAGGTGGGAAAATATAATTGCATGATAACATTTCAACGTGTACGCTCCAGTCTAATTTAAATAATGTTAGTTAGATAATTTAAATGGCATTCATTGATACTGGTACTTGAATGAGATTTTGATTAAATTATTGGTTAGTTGCAGTATCTGCAACGAAGGAGACCCAAAGAGAGGATGGAGGAAGGCACCATTTATTATGGAGTCAAGAGAACGCAGAATCTATGTAGAAAAAGTGTGTTGAGAAAAAAAGTTCATGAAACAAGATAAAAATTGAAGAAGTAGTAGGTGTTGAAGATTAGATTATTATTTAGTTACGCCTCCCTACCCGTAACAAAAAGGATTCAAAGAGAGGAAGGAAGAAGGTACCATCTAGTCTGGAGTTAAAGGAAAGCAGATTCTATGCAGAAAGGGCATAGAAATAGTAAGATGAGAAAGAAGATGGCGAAACAAGTTCAAAGTTGAAGAAGAAAGTAGTTGATGCTGAAAAACAGGACAGCAGTAAACCGAAAAAAAGTGGTCATTAACGTAACAAAAAAACTTTTATTTATACAAAAAGAAGGCCTACGTAACTCTCAGCTCAGGCCCTCTCATTGTCCCCCTGGGAGCGCAAATTCCCGTACATACAACAGTTGTATCCCCCTGAAGAGGTACGTAAATGAGTAATTCACACAGTGATAAACACACGTATATAACCATCTAGACCTGCTTCTACCACTGCGCAGTGAATGTGTTTAGAAATCTCCATACCTGTTATAGAAGAAGCAATACATTGCACATGAAAGGGAAGACAGAAGAATTAGAAGCATAGTGAGCTAAGTGATTATTTCACAAATGTTTCCACGATGGTACAAAATTTTGGTGAAAGAGAAAAAGAAACAAACAATTAGACGCTCTGGAGGAGGTGCTGGTACGCCAACTTTCTCCATGAGAAACGCAGAGAAGTCACCAACACAAAGCAAGCATACCCAACAATAAAGTAACTCCTCAATAGAGTCCTTTAACAGAAGTAGCTGATTTTAAGATAGGAAGCTATAACACACTTCAAGTATGCCATATAGTACCTTAGTCATCTGAACCTCCTCAAACAATTAAGAACTACTTTTTCTAATTTCTCAACTTTATGAAACAGTTGAAGTTCATCATGTGATAAATTACAAAGAAATTCACTCAACATTTTTTTATTGGAAGACTGTCAATCACAATCCTACTATGTAGTCTCATATAGCTTAAGAATTAGATTTGCATTTCACCAATGTGACTGATCAATTCTTCTGTATATTTTCAGCCTGATGATGTTTGTACATCGAAACGTTGCGTTTTATAGACTTCATAGGAAGTACATTTTAACGATCAACAGTCTTCCAATAAAAAATGGAGAGTGAATTTCTTCGTAATTTATCAGGTGATAAACATCAAATAAGGACTCCCTTCTCAAACAGTTGAGAATTTCGAATTATTTTGCCTACACTAATTACTTAGAAGCGCACGTTCTACCTCAGCGTCGGGCGAGACCCGAGAGACGATTGCTTTAGCAAAAGGCAGGAGATGTTGCGGGGTCATCTGCAGCTTGCCGCCGGTGCTGGTCTGGCCGTCGTGGCTGCAGCGGCGCAGCAGGTGCGTCACCAGACACGACGCCAGGCAGCCTTCTTGGAGGGTGCACTCCTCATTTGTCACCACCTGCAACGGAATTTAGCATTATTTTTCATTCATGTGATATCAATAAAGATGCATTTTTTAAACAAAAAACCAAGCGTTAATTCATAGACGTTAGTAAGCAACACTCTTCATTTGCTCTAAAATAATACTGGCACACTCTGTTTTAGACTACAAATCCTCAGTGATTTTTGCCCTACATCACCCCATCATTTTGTGCACTTCTAGTCAACTACAGCAAACAAGGTTTAAGTTCCAGGGTTAAAAGACAAAACCAGACTATCATAGCAAAGCAAATAAAATGGAAAGGACACATGATAGAGTTTACATCAGCAGTAGAAATATTCCTCAAAGGCAACAAAACAAAGTATGACTTTACATTTATGTACTTTATTATGCTCATAATAATTAGAAACCAAAATCACTTTACATACTCAAAGTGAACATCCCATTGGTACCTTGACTAAGAAATTTCATTTGTCCCACAACTCAATATGTTTATCAATTTCCTTGTACACTAAGTCATCATCTATCATAAACAAAACTTCATTACGCTGGTCTAACCGTAAACACGCAAGCCCAGTATTTTTAGCTCATTTTTGAACATGGAACAACAATCCTACAGGAAATACTCGTACAGACTCATTCAAATGGAATATTCACTCATATGAATTTTTCTATAAAAAGAGTATCACTCAACAATCCTTGGCTCATGTTCTTTCTGAAGCTTCACACTTCAATTTAAAGAAAACACTAATGGTGTTGATTTGGCCAATAAACAATTTAACTCGTGAATAACAAAAATTTAAAAATACATAGTTACCTTTAACCCTCTATGACCCAAATTAATTTCCGCTATTAAAATTTTTTATTGTTTGCTTCTGATGAGTAATTTATAGTCGCTTGAAGTAATTTCAATGACTGGAAAACAAATTTTCAGCATGGTTTTATTTTTATTCTAACGTCCTACATGAAGGACATTGGGTCGTTAGGACATGCCAAATGGACTTCATCAGAGTGGTACAAAAACACTTCTTCCAGCTAAAACCACGGAAAAAAGAGTTTAAATACGCAAGTTTTGGTTTGGACTGCACATTTTACCCATAAAAAATTAAAAATAATGAATGTATATTCTTAGATTGGTATAATATTGTACGAGAAGGAAAATTGTAGATATGTGTCCGAAATACTTATTGACAGAAAAACCGTCGAAATGAAATAAAACAATACCTAAATCAGATGAAATCAAGTGGGCCATGTCTAGAGCCTGTTTCAATTGTCCTTTCTAAGTGAATTTTTTCAGGTTTAATTCTTCATGGTTTTCCTTTTGCTGACGTATTACACATAATTATTTATATGTAATGATAAATTCATAAATAAACTTTATAATAGACTCAGCTAGTTCAATTATCATAAAAGTATCTTCAACATCGCATCAGCACCTGTTTCTTCAGCACAAACTTCTGCAATGCAGCATATAGGAGAGGTAGTATAGAATCTGAGTGGATCCATTGTTACATAATAGATTTGGCGTAACGATCCACTGTCCTACATAAAGGACATTAGAAAATTTACTCAATAATTCTACAAAACAAAGTTATTTGGTTGAAAAGTATTTTCAAAGGAATGTTGAATGGTTTTCACACGTGTATGAATTATTGTATCACTCTGTGTTTACTATTAGCAAAGAAATTAACGCAGATATAAGGAGTGTACGATCACTCACAGGCATTTCACGCTCCACCAAACTAAAAGCCCATGACAGTTGAGTGAGCCAAATATTATGACACACTACGCTCCTTTATCAAAGCACAACGCCTCTTCTCTTCACTAACATGAAGTACTGCTTGAAAATGATCACCGGAACAAAAATAAATGGGATTTCTCTAATGTCCTTCAAGAAGGACGGTGGGTCATAGAGGGTTAAAGACAAGCACAACTCATCAAAGTTGCTATCTGCGTAAAGCAAACCCTTATACTGAACAAATGCAAAATTTTATTCTGTAGGAATCACTTTTTCTGTGAGATATTAGAATTCTTATTAGCAGAGGATGCAAGTCAGTATAGTAAATGTGTTGGGGCATTCCCTGCATCACCTAACAGTGGCTTGCTTGTACTGTAAATTTTAGATGCAGCTCTTGAAGGAGTCTCTACTTGGATCTCAGGAATTGTGTTCAAATTATACATCAAGGTGCCATTCTATCAGCTCTAAGAAGAGCTTGCTTAACTCTTTGACTGCGATGTGCGCCACCAGTGGTACACAGAGTTAATTTTCATAATGCTGCTGACCAGCCAGTAATCGCAAACTCAATTTTCATAAATATTTAATCAAAGCTAAATGAAGGCACGATCCAGTTCATGCTTGGTTTTTTTCCAAATAGCTTACTACAATTGACATTATATTTGGGTTATGTGTTGAAATTAATATTTAGTAGTCAAAGTGTTAAGACAATCTATAGTAGCCCTGTATCTCTGAAACTACACTGTCTATTTACCTTCATCTATGCACACCACGTGTATCACCAAGGTAAAATAAGACACATAGTTGAAGAAGGAGTACTACATGGGAAAGAAAATTTTTTCATTTATAATTTCTATTTCAATTGATAAATTAGGTTGATGTAAATTTCCAACCAATACTAGTTGATTCTAAACTCTCCATACAAAGTTACAAACTGCGCTCACTTTTTGGTCAACCCAATAACTATCTTTAGGATAACTTTAATCATTGTTTTAACACATTTCCTGCAATGGGTTAAACTGATGTTCAATGTTCAATCAAATTTTATAGACATTTGTGCAAAATTTTGAAAATAGCTAACATGAACTGGATTTTGCCTTCATTTAGTTTTGATTGAGTATTTTTGAAAATTGAGTTTGTGACTACTGGTTGGTCAGCAGCATTGTGAAAATCCTCTCAGAGACCCCTGGTGGGTCTCCTTCCACGATAAAAACTTCCTAACAACATTAAAGGCTATCCCAAGTGAGACAAATTTTAGTGTACCACAGCAAATATTACATAACATTACCAGTTAGTTTGAGCCTTCTTCAGAACAATTAAGGCATTTTCAAGATACAAAGGTGGAAGCTATAATTTAGGTGTGAATTAGGGAGCAAGGAATCCATGCACAAGTGATGAGCTCGCATGCAAGACCCTTTGCTGATAGAAACAGCAAGACTGGAAAAATTCATGAAAGACAAAAAAATTGAATAAGAAAGCAGTGACACAAACAAAATGGTGTATTAAAAAACAAAATACAAGTCTGTTTCAACAAAGGGAAGGGTTACCTAACTCTCAACAAAAGGATGGGGCTACCTAACTTTCAATTTAAGGAAGGGCTGCCTACTTTCAACAAAAGGAAGGGCTACCTAACTTCCAGCCCAAGTCCTCATATTTTCCTATGAGGGAGCTAATTCCTACTGAGGGGATGAGCTGCGGCAAATGAGCAAGCTATTTTTCACACAGGATACCCAGCAAAGAGCAAGGACAAGGACAAAAATTGAAATGAGATGAAGACGTGAAAATTGAAAGATGGAAGGTGTCCAAAAAAAATTATTATTCCTGAAGGACAATCTATAGCTGAGGTAACCCAACAGTGTCTTTCCCCTGAAATCCAGTGCCATAGCATAGGATACACAAACTTAACTAACCTAAACTTGACACCTATTCCATGACCTCTGAGAGGAATACTTTCATAAAACAAAGGAACCACCTAATAAAGCCAATGATGTAGTGGAAGGACAATTATCCATGTAAAACTACCAATACACAGACAATAAAATATCAATGTTATCCAGATAAAATCCAACAAAATAATGCAAATTGCAATGCATGCACAAGGTACCTGAATGGCAAGCTTTACAAATGCGGGCCCATCGTTGCGCAAGTCAACTGAACATGTCCTCGACTGCAGCCGATCAATTACACCCTGGAGACGCTGCAGCAAACTGAAACATACAATGTTCATTAATAAACAATTATGATATTGGGACACCGATGAGTAATTCTGATAGGTGCACACAACAAATATACAATGGATCTTTGTGAGAGACTGTATACGCAGCAGCTATAGTGCAAGGATTAACATGCATGGTTGTGTACACACTCATTCCCTTTTATATAAAATTATGTGACAAATAATGCAGGTATGATAAATGCACACTAAAGAAAAATGTGGGAAGTTGTGTACAAACAGCAGTGTTTCAGCAGCTTAGACTAGCTGAAAGGTAGGGAATAAGATTTTCAACTGAATAAACTGAAGAAAAGGTTAAAAATACAATAAAGAAAAGCAGACAGGAAAGCAATATTTATGGACTTGATAAGAGGTTGAATTTTGACCCAAACTTGTACAAAGGCTAAGTATACATGCCACGGGTAACACAGATCTGAACAGTCTTAGTCTTACGACCTGTGGGTCAGAACCACACGTGGTTGTAAGGTGACGACTATGAGTAATGCCAACTAATTCAAGCTTAACAATTCTTGCACCACAAGAAGAACAAGTGTTTCAGAAATGAAAGATGCCAGCCTTTTTGTTTCAAAAAAGAAAAAAACAGTCTTGTGATACATTTAAAGATGACATTTTGGTACTTGTGTTATCTTTCAGCCCTTTTTAATTCAATTTCTACTCGTTATGTACATGATTTAAAGTTTCAACTCGCATGAAAAAAAAATATGTCTAACTTTAACCAACCAGACACTTAATATAAATAGTAAATTATACATAAAAACTTAGATCATCAAACTGCAAAGTGCAGGCAAATAAAAATCACTCGCCTACACTTTTCATCAAAAGACAAGTATCTAAGAATAGGTAATATCAGTTACCCAAGTGTTGTGAACCAAAGCTGCACAAAACAAAATTCATGAAAAAAACAGAACATAGGGAAATAAAAACATACATATGAAATAAATACATATGAAATAAATACATATTTTATATAAATACATATTTTATATAAATACATATTTTATGCATTTATTGATATACTTGTTATTATTCTCATATATTTTAACCCTATATTGGCCAAATGTGTTGGATTATGAAGTTAATACTAGAGTAATATTTAATAAATTTTCATAAATGAAGCCCAGTAAATGGGAACTTTTATCAAAGTATTCAGAAAATAAAAATGATGCAAGTAACTTTCTTATGTCCTTCAGAAAGGATGGCAGTCAAGATAGGGTTAATACCACAGTAATGGAAACAAGGTAGGGTCATTTCTTTGGGAGAAAATACGCTTCTTCTTGTTCGGCTAGCCAATAAAAAGGCTTTATTTCAAACAAACTTTATGACGTCACCAAAACGCCGTGACAGTAGGCCAATAGTGGAGCCATATGTAGGGGTAGCAGTGCTGCCAGATGCAATATGAGCGCTGCTATTGGCTTACTGCCGTGACGTCAGCAAACCCACACAGTCAACGGAAAAAAAAAACTGGTATGACCCTACCTTGTTTCCTCTTCTGTGGGTAGTACCCACCATTCAAAGTAAATTCAATAACATGAAAAGGAATGCCTATTGTGCAGCTGACCTCTTTGATGCAGATGTGACAGCACCATTCTGTGGAGGCAATCCATTGCTGCTGGACTGGCTCCTCTTGCGCTTCTTCTTTTTTTGCCACTGACTTTCATGAATTTTAATTATTAATAAAAGAGAACTGAAAGAAAAACATTCCATAGCTTATTCATTATGAGATACATTAAAGCATTTCAAATTGAGAATTATCATCAATGCACACCATAATGAAATAAAGTAAGAACTTTTACTTCTAGGAAGAAAAGGAGAATCAAGTAAATGTAAAATTATTATGCGTGAGATTCCCCATGAATTGAAGTATTAGAAATACAAGTAAAATACATCAAAAAAGTAGATGCAAATACTGGTGCTATTTAATTAAAGTTTGAGAAGTCAATAACCACTAACTTGTCAAAATTAAGGATGATCATAAGCAAATATGAATGTAGTTTATAAAAACTTGACAGTGGCTTTACAATAAAGTGGCCGACAGTGGCGGTCACATTGCAAACTAGGTTAGGTTAGGTTAACATCGGCATCTTTGGGATGCCTTATTTCCAATCAAGCCTGATACATATGATCTTAGCATTGGTTTTTCAAATGTCTTATAACTAAGCCTATATATAGGACACCATGACGGTTCCCCCGTAAAGCCGGTACCCATTTCCGACACCTGGGTTGAGTGGGGTATTGTGCTTGAGCTTTCCCTTATACCCAACGGGGAAAATCTTCGCGCCAGCGCTGGGAACGAACCCGCGACTTCCAGCATACAAGTCCGATCCCTTAACCGCTGTGCCACGGAGAGCACCACTCACAACGTCACGGTTTCCTCCAAGTCTTATAAACTGGGCTCTTAAATCATTTGCAAACAACACACACTGTCGACTCCAGCACTTCTCCAGGAGCCACCCGTCTGCCCGGACTGCAAACCCTCTTCAGCCAAGTTCATCGGTCGCTCAAGACTCGGCGGTCCTCTCCGGTTTCCTTCCAATATACACCAAAAGCTAACTAAAAGAATGTTACCTAAAATTATATGATCAGCAGTTTCAAAAATGGAACACAAAATTCTAAATTAAATGTGTTAAAGGTTACAAAAACCTAACCCAATAACAAGTGCAAAACATTTTTGCATAGAAGTGTACACAGCCCAACAAAAATAGCAGGATGTGACTGTACTGGGAAACTTGTATCACAGATACGGTCATTAAGCACAAACAGCTAAGGAAGTCAAACAATTGCTTCATATGAAACTTCAAATATTAATAAAAAATACTTCAAGGGCGTAAGAAGCTTGGAGGTATTCACAACATATTTAGAACATTCGAATGGATGTTCAGAGCCCTAAATTTTTTAAATTTACCCATACCTCCCTCCCCCCCTCAGAAGGAAATTTCTAAAAAATCTTATTTCTCAGCCAACATTATACATAGACGATTAGTTTTTTTTGTTTGATTCACAATGAACTGGTCCACAAAATAGAAATCCAGTATTTTGATATCGCTGAAAAAAAATCAAAGGATTTTTTGAATTTTTATCACATATTATATGAACTTTTAGTTATTAGTTTTAATGTCAATAAAACATTTTCTAATTTACTTATAAAAATAAAATACACAGGTTTATAGTACTCACCTTGATCTTTACGATACAAAAAAGATCTTTTCCATAAGTAAAAAACTGTTGGAGAAATAATTAAAAAACTGAAACGCTCTCTCAAAAAAATTTTATTTGGCAGTGCGGCTTAATTTCTCCTTCAGTTTTTTACTTATGAAGGAGATCTTTTTTGCATCGTTAAGATCAATGTGAGTACTATAAATGCTAGGATTTATTTCTTGAAAATTTCAATTCTAAATTTTTTTATTGTCTATAGAAATAGAATTTTGATGTTTTTAATAATCAAGTAGACATAAATTTTTATTTTATATTTTTTTTAGACCAAATCCAAAAAAACACTTCCCAGTTTTGTTAGATATTTGCATTGTGAATCGAACAAAAAAAGAGTTTGTCTCTATGTACAATATTGGCTGAGAAATTTAAATTTAAAAGAAAATTGTTAAAAGGTGGGGGGGGGGGAAGCGATGTATGGGTAAATTTGGAAAAAAATTGGGCTTTAACTGTCCATCCGAATGTTATAAACATGCTGAGAACACCCGAGAGGTTATTTTCATCCGCAAGTATTTGTTTTTATTTAGCAAAGAATTCATAGAAAAAAGCGTTTGATTCCCTTAACCCTTTAATGCCCACTATCACTAAACCGACACTGGCATTAGGTAGTCACGGTTATCAAGATGGGGGAAGGAACTGCCACTCAGCAGTGAAGTTCAAAGGACACATTAGTGAACAAATTGAATAAGAAATAACATATATTATCGTTATTTTTGAAAGAGGACCATACAGTTCACTTGAGCATTAAAGTGCCAACTAGCACTTGGACTCAGCATTTCCAAGAAAATTTTTCAAAGCCAATTCTCTATGCACATAATGTTAACTGAATTAGTTCACTTCTGTAGTGGCCATTCTGTTTCTGTGGTTAGAACTTTGTTTAATAAATTTAGAAAAATTCATTTGAAAAATTTACCTTCAACACATTTCCTGCGAAGTGACCCACCGGTGGTCACTTAGGTGATTTGCATAGTGCTGCTGAATCACCTGCTGTTCTTAACTCATTTTTTATATATACTTAATGAAAACTAAATGAAAGCCTAATCCAGTTTATGTTTGCTATTTTCGGTCAATGTATAGTTTCCCTTCGGCAGCGGAATTAAAGATGTCGTTGCTGATAATCACTAAATGAGCGCATTTGAAAACCTTTTACATGAATGGCATTATGCTCTCTGATGCGTTATTTTTGAATAATTGAACTTTGAAGTTGGCCTTTGCGCCAAAGGAAGCGAGCGCGTGAAACGGAATTTAATTAAAAACGGAAGCTATTACAAACGTAAAGAGGTTGGGTCGTGAGGGGGAGGCACAGTTCTTCTAGTGAAAATTATAAATAAAGCTTCTAACCCACCCATTAGGGTGACGACCGCAATCTTGTTGACATCGGGTCCAATATGGCGGCGCCCATGGTGGTCGCCATGTTAGACCCGATGTAAACAAGATTGCGGTCGTCACCCTAATGGGTGGGTTAGAAGCTTTATTTATAATTTTCACTAGAAGAACTGTGCCTCCCCCTCACGACCCAACCTCTTTACGTTTGTAATAGGGGGTTAGCTTCCGTTTTTAATTCAATTACGCTCGCTTTCTTTGGCGCGGGAAGGCCAACTTCAAAGTTCAATAATTCGAAAATAACGCATCAGAGAGCAGAATGCCATTCATGTAAAAGGTTTTTAAATGTGCTCATTTAGTGATTATCAGCAACGACATCTTTAATTTTGCTGCCGAAGGGAAACTATACATTGACCCTATTTTCAAAGTTGATTACCACAATTGACTTTAAATTTGTTCAATATTGAATATAATGTTGTCAACGAATTTTATAATTTCGTAGGTATAGATGGGTAATGTAGTCGATTTTAAGACGTTTTACATGAATGACAATGTGCCCGGAAATACTTAGTTTTCGAGTTATTTAAGTTTGAAGTTATACGAACGGCGCTCCTGAATGGCCCTTTTAACGCAAAAAGTCATTGTTTTAGCAATGAAAATGTAAGCTAACCCCTATTACAAACGTAAAGAGGTTGGGTCGTGAGGGGTAGCAACAGTTCTTTTAGTGAAAATTATAAATAAAGCTTTCTAGTGACGTTTGTTTACATCAACTTGCAGATGGCTGCCACCATCGTCAGCCGGTTGGCGCCATGGGGGCAGCCACCTTGGCGTCGATGTAAACAAACGTCACTCGAAACTTTTATTTATAATTTTCACTAAAAGAACTGTGCCTACCCCTCACGACCCAACCTCTTTACGTTTGTAATAGGGGGTTAGCTTCCGTTATTAATTAAATTACGCTAGCTCCGCGTGCTTCCATGGCGCGCACAAGCCAGCTTCAAAGTTGAATAATTCGAAAATAACGCATCGCCGGGCAGAATGTCATTCATGTAAAATGTCTTATAATCGACTATATTACTCATCTATACTTCCAAAATTATAAAATTTGTTGACAACATTATATTCAATATTGACCTTAAATTTGAATCGAATATTGAACTTCAGTTTAACTCATTGCAGTAAATGCGTTAATTGAGTACTTCTATTGAATTACGGGGTAAAAACAACTGAGGGTCAACATATTAATTATAAGCTTCTAATATTGAAGACTACTTCTTTCATTTCCCTAATTCTCAAAGATCATATGTCACTTTATCAACTGACTTTGTCTCACCCAAATTTTCATGGAAAAATACCATATTTCATGATAATTATTCATAATAAGTTTGGTAAAAAATTTCTTTTTCTTCTTAAAGTGACTGGCATAGATATAGCAAAAAACTACCAATGCACACATTAACTGCAACAGGTTAAATTTCAGTTCAATATTCAACTTAATTTATGGTTGATTATGTATATAATATGGAAATTAGTAAATATCAACTAGATCGTGCTTCCATTTAGCCTTAATTGATTATTCATGAAAAGTGAGTTGGTGACTACTGGTTGGTCAGCAGCAACATGGCAATCCCTCAGTGACACCTGGTGGGTTTGTTGGCAGGATATGTGTTGACAATCAATTAAATTTTGTAAAAATGCTCTGATCTGTCAGGTAGATTGCTGAATTTTATTTGCAGCATTCACTTCATACCCAGAATTAGAATAAAGCATGAAGAAGATCATTCTTTATAAGTTCATAGAAACCCTCACTTCCAATTGAGAAAAACTTCGGTAAATCTGAAGGAGATGACAGTTGTCAATTTTGTAAATTTTGATGCCTTAGCATAGTTAATTAGATCGAAATAAACAAGTTTTCTTCTATGCACTTTTTGTCTCAAATGAGTATTTTATTAGTTATAGCGGTAAATGACTTACCGCAACTCCAGTCTTTGAAGCGGAAAGAAATTCTTTGATCGAGTTGTATGGCAATACTGCAATGGCGTCTCGCTTCCAGCGCTCTGTCTTGAAAGACGAAACCAAACCTACCGCTATACCTCGTGAAATACTCATTTGAAGAAAAAAGTGTATAGAATAAAAGTTGTTTATTTCGATGTTATTACCATGTTTCAAGCAACAAAAATTCGAAAATCGATGAGTAGCTGTTCATTCGAGTGCATTCGTCATCAATGACGAAACTAAACTTACCGCTATAAATCGTAAAATACTCATTTGAGACGAAAAAAGAATAGAAGAAAACTTGTTCATTTTGATTCAATTAATTAGGTTCAGGCACCAAAAAGTGGAAAATCGACAACTGTCATCTCCTTCAGATTTACCAAAACTTCATAGCTTCTATTCATAGCATTTAGGCTGTTTTTTTATGTTTAATGCCTAGTCACAAAATTTACATGGAAAAATTTACTTTCTCTAGCTTGATGGTGGTATGATATGCTTACACAAATATAGTTTCATATAGTAGTACAATCCAATGTAGCCCAAAATATTTTGTAAGTTTGTAATCCACTTAAAACCTGGATTTACATTGAGAATATTTAATTGCATACTGCAAATGCATACTACAATTCAAGTGAACTGCAAGACTGAAGCATGCACAGCAAAACTGGTGCTTAGCATGTCACCACCAAAGTTCATCGCAGTTCATTTCTTTCTGAAGAGTTGTTTATTTGGCTTAAACTTGCTCTAAAAGCTTTTATTCCATATTTGGAAGAATGGAGTTTGTGTTATCCTGGTCACTGAACAGGTAGCAACAACTTGCAGTTAAAATAATATATACTTTAGGTGAAAATGTTTTATTTCTGTTGAACCCCTCACGGGGATACAACTATTGTATCTATGGGAATTAGCGCTCCCAGGGGAAAAATGTGAGGTCCCGAGCTGAGAGTTAGGTAGGCCTTCTTTTTGTTGAACTAAAATGTTTTTGTTATGTTAAGGACCAACTTTTTTCGGTTCACTACTGTCCTGTTTTTCAGCACCTCTGACTCTCTTCTTCAGCTTTTATCTTATTTCATGAACTTCTTTCCCATCTTACTGTTTCTATGCCCTTTCTGCATAGATTCCTCATTTTCTTTTCTCCATACTAAATGGTGCCTTCCTCCTTCCTCTCTTCGATACGCTCTATTGTTGCAGCAGTTAGGGAGGCTTAAACTAACTTATAATCTTAATCTTAATCTTTACACCTGCAAAGTAAAAACATAAGAGCTATCCATAAGCCACTTCTATATGAAATAAAATTAGTGTGCAATACATGCAGAAATAACTCTGGCAGTGACCACACTTTAACTATTTACAGCAGTCAGTATTATGCTCCTTGTATTAGTTTTCGAAAGTCTTCTTTATGGTGAGATTTGGGGAATATTTTATTGTCAGCATTGTATGGCAAAAAATTTAATATTTAGTGGATAACATTTTTGTGGCATGAGTAATGAAGTTGTACTTCTCTGTTAGTTGAGTTCCCTAATTGTTGTCATGTTTCTATTTCGTTGATGTTTTCATATGGAGGGCGGTCTGCCGTTTAGCTCTCTTGTATTCATTGTATTTCTTAGGCTAGACGCACACCAAAAGACGGCAAGCTACAAAGCAAGCGAGAGAGAAAGATGTTTGGCGTGATCTACAGCACACCAAAAGCTTGCTCGAGACCGCAGTTCGCAGCTGACTGTCATAGAGAGGGAGTCGTAGACCGGCGGTGCAAGCATGAGTTTAGTGAAAAGACTTCACTCGTTAGAAAACACTACTCTTAAATGGAGTGTGCTGAAAGGCTTCAATCGACAAGTTTGGGTTCATCCAATAAATGAGGAAAGAGCTACCTTTGGTGAATACCATCACCTAACTCCTAGATTGAGATGTGACGCGAAAAAATTTAAAGATTATTTCAGGATGTCACCCGCTACATTTGATTATATATTGAATGCTGTCTCTCCATTGATAGAGAAAAATACGACAAATTACAGGAAACCCATTTCACCAGAAGAAAGACTATGTGTGACGCTGAGGTAAGTGCATTTTTCATTTCTGACTTTATTAATTTGTACGCCAATATGAACGGAAAAAATATGGAAGTAGTCATTTAGATACTCCATGCAATACAGGACAAATGATAGGAGTAACGTGCAACATACATATTTTATTATGTAAAAAGTCCGTTAGTTTTAACCTATTATAATTCCCTCTGAACAAAATAAATGTTCTTGACGATAAGAAAGCTTTGATTAAGACTAAAAATAATAAAAAGATATTGTATTGATGTAAGTGGGTTACTTATTGGAAATCCTAATTTATAGAGCAAGTTTATTAAAGGGTTTCTGGCTAATAGTGATTAAATAATGAAACACAGTTGGTTCGTTTGTCTATGACGCTGATAAGGATACTCAAAAACGGGATCGATGCTACGAGTTTTAACAGTGCAGAAGTGCAAGAATATTTTAATAGCGGTTGGTATCACGATTAATCTATTTTATTTGTCATCCATACATTGAGGGTTATTTAAATGAAAATATCAAATCCCTTAATTCTTGACTGGTCGTGTATATACTAGTTATAAATAAAAGTGGAGGGAAACTCGTTTTAAATTATATCATTATTATACAAAAGAAAGTCGATGACTAAAATATTTTGAACGTTTCAATCTCCCATGATCATTATCAACTTGAAAATTTGAGAATTATGTAATTTTCAGGATGATAATGATCTGGGGGTCGAAACGTTCAAAACATTTTTACTCATTGACTATCGTTAATATAATAATGATCTCATTATAGATCCGTTTTCCTGCACTTTTCTTTATAATAAAGATATTATATAACTATAATTGAACGAAAACATGAACACAGCATTCCTATGACTTTCAATCCATTTGTCTAAATAAAACTCAGCACTACTAAGAAACTACCGTCCACCATACTAAAAGTAAAGTCTGAAATCTTTACTTGTACTGTCAATGAAGTTCATATTTATTCCATAAAAGAAAAATAAGCGTACAATTAGACGAAAGAACACTGGAATTACGCAAGGCGAAAAACTACACAGTATAGTTTCTCTTCTCTGTAACTATTTTCTACTGTGTATTGCCCCCGTAATTAGCCTCGTGCAATAATTGAGTAATTTTCATTTTTGTTTCACTCAATTTTTGTGGTGACAGACTTCTAAATTGAGGTAGAAGGCCGAGAAGAAAATGTTTCTCTGGGTCATCGTCGCTTTCTGCAGCTTTCCTAAGCCACTCCATCTTCTCTTTTTCAATGTTGATAAAATCTTGCTGAGCGGATCCTGTTTTTCTTCTTTTTGGAATGGGCTCCATTGGTGTTTGACTGCTGGAATGGGAAGGAGTTTGCTGGATAGGGGTTTGGCATCTTAAATGCGCTGCACTTGAAAATGAATGAGTTGCTGAAGAGGGACGATTCTGCTCAGTAATTGTTGAGAGTGGGGAAAGTACTTCGATGTTTTGCTCGGAGAAAAATTCTAGTAACTCTGATGAAAACTCTTGGTTGGTTGGCTCTACAGTAGAAACAGGTGAACTAAGTTGTTCTCTCATCCTCGCTGCCAATGACGACAAGTTTCCTACGGTTTTTCGCCCATAAATATCGTCTCTTAAGAAAAACAACAGCTTAAAGTAGGGCCAAGTGGAGAAGTATTCCTCCATTGGGACTCCCGCGTCACCAGATTTGCCGATGGGAAGTTTTTTCAATTCAGCTCGAAACTGGTCGCGAAGAGTTTTGAATTTTCTCTTAGCAGTCTCTCCTGCAATAAAAATATTAGATATTAATCATAAAGAATCGATTAGCTACTTGCAAATAAAATAATAATAAAATATAAATAAAACCTCGAAAATCTTGTCGTTAAATGTTCGATATAAATTATGTTTTGTGTCTCCACATTAATACGTAGTTTGTCTGTTGCAGGTTCTTAGCAACAGGACTATCCTTTCGTGCACTGGCTTTCGAATTTCGAATGGGCGACTCTACAGTTGGTTCCATTGTGTTGGACACGTGCAAAGCGCTATGGGAGGTCTTACAACCACAGCATATGCCAACACCGAATGAATTACTATGCAAGAAATCCGAAGAAGCATTTCGAACTAAATGGAATTTTCCTAACTGTTTCGGTTGCATTGACGGGAAGCACGTCAGAGTAAAGTGCCCCGAAAAATCAGGATCACAATATTACAACTATAAGCAGTATTTTTCGATCGTCTTGCAGGGACTCGCAGATGCTCATTCGAAGTTTATTGCTATTGATGTGGGAGCAATGGGAAAACAGAGTGATGGAGGTGTTTTTAGG
Source organism: Morinoia aosen (assembly GCA_030386875.1). NCBI lineage: Eukaryota > Metazoa > Arthropoda > Malacostraca > Amphipoda > Talitridae > Morinoia > Morinoia aosen. Next base: position 41,179,507 of record CM059580.1, read on the forward strand.
AACAGTGATTTGTTTGTTTGTTTGGAATCAAATGCTTTCAATGTACCTACGTATAAAAATATTCCAAATACGAATATCAAGACTCCCTTTGTTGTCGTAGGAGACGAGGCCTACCCTCTTCTTACATATCTAATGCGTCCGTTCCCTAGAAATTCACTTGATCATTCAAAGAAAATCTACAACTACAGGCTCTCACGAGCTAGACGATGTGTGGAATGCGCTTTTGGCATTATGGCCCAAAAGTTCAGAATATTACAAAAACAAATTGAGACAACAGTAGAAACGGCTACACACATCGTGAAAGCTACTTGCATCCTTCACAATGCAATTATCGATAAAGAAGGCATTGATCACTTTTTAACTGATGCATATGAAATTCAAAATGACTGTAGTATTCAACTCGTTAATAGAGATGTGAGTCAGTCACGACAGATTGCTCATGTTATTAGAAATAAATTCAAAGATTACTTTACTTCAGAAGAAGGAAGTGTGCCATGGCAAAATTACGTAATATAGTGCATAACATTTAAAGATGACTCATTGCATTACTAGCTTTTCACCAAATGCATCTAGCTAAATTTTTGTGCGTTCCTCTTAGTGCACCAGATCGTTACATTTTTTCTTTTTATAATTAGTATTGACTTCATTCTTTATTGAAAATAAAATAACGTTCATTCAAAACTATCGTTGTTTTCAAATAGTTCGTCAACAGTTTCCTTTGAAAATACACGTGAATAAATATTACTTAGGGCTAAATATTCCGTTAAATATCTGCTGATGTACAACTTAACTAATAGCTGTGAAAATACAAACGAATGTTTTATTTTCTGAATAGGCATGAACTTATGTGAGTCAAAAAGAACAGTCATTTGCAAATATTACTATCTATTATTACGACAAATGTTTAAAAAATATATCGAATAATTCATAAATTGTCATGATGAATACAAATGGTACACCTGTATATCTCGAATATTCTGATATATTGACGATAACAGACAGGAATCAACTAAACACTACCTAATTAAAGGTACTTTTTAGCCACTGGCTATAAGTTTTTTGTATTCAATGGATATCCTTACACCTAATAAACTTTACCTGTAACGTCGAGTCTCATTCCTATTTCATCCCATCGCTTGGAAATATATGCCCTGTCGCTGTGTTTTGGGTCCTTCGAGTTCCAAAGGCAAGGCATAGCGAACACTTCCGATATCAGTAGTTCAACGTCCATGCTGAAGGAAATGAGCCACACACCTACCTCGTCGATCTCTCATAGCACACTGCCAGTGCAGGGTTGCCAGAAGGTTTTCGTGAATAGTAACAAATTCCCATCACAAAAGGTAACAAATTGAATCAAAAAGTAACAAAACCTGAAAATCGTCAAATAAATAATTTAACATTGAAGGAAGTGTTCACTAACCTTTCAAAAAGTAGCTCCTTCTTCAGCACTGCCGTATAAGTCCCCTTGCGTCATCAATTTGAGTAATTCTTGAGAAGGCTGCCATTTCATGCAGTTAGTGCCAGTAAGTAAGCTTTTGGAGTACAGAAGTGCGTTTAAAGTTTCTGTTTTCAACAGAGACCTATTTTTACGTTTAATATTATTTAAAAAGGAAAATATTCTTTCGGCACAGGCTGAGGAATGAGGCAACGCAAGTAGGCTCATCATTAACTTTGACAATAGTGGATATCGAAGTCCATCACCGCACTTTTCTTTTGAAACAGTGTACCAGAAGTTTTCAGGTTCCTCGTCAGTTATACGGTTCGTGTCCTCCAAAGTGAGCTCTCGCCACTCGGTATTCAGTGTTTCGAACTCTTCTTCAGAAATGATGTTAGGAAATTTTAAGGCAAGAGGAATGATGGAGGCAGGTTTTCCCATATTAACGTTGGCGGGGTCCATAGCCTCAAGTAATTCCAACTTTTTAAGCATTTCATTCGAGAGAAAACGGCTAAACATTTCTTTCATTAATCGTACATAAAAATTCAAGATGTTCACTCGAAATTGTTTTAGGTCCTTGTCAGAAATTTTTTCAGAATTCTCGCAATAAACAGCTTCTGCTTTGGCCCCAGGGTAAATTTTCTCAATTGGAAGGAAGACCGAAGGATCATTAACAGCAATTTCTGCTAGATCTTTATTTTTGATTATTTCTCGTTTCACAAAGTAACTCAGGATAGTTTTTACAGAAATATTTATAGAACTCTTCAGTTTGTGCAGTCGAAAGGTCTCAGTTTGAAATTCAAGGTTAATCTTACTGACGTTGGGTAATATGAAGGCCAAGAACGAATAGTACATCTTATTTTGTGGGTTCCGCAATTGTTCTAATATTGCTGCAGCCGACTTGACATTATCTTCTAATGCTGCTGATGTGAAGAATAAAGTGAGAGCTGCCCACTGATCCAGAATTCTTGTTACGACTTGCTCAAGAGACAGCCATCTAGTGCAACTTAGATGCAAGATTTTTCTTGGGTCGGTGTCTGTAAACTTTTGAAATTCTTTATACTCATTGAGACGTTTGGGACTATTTGCTATGTATGAGTAAATACTTCGAGCTAAATCTTCCAACTCGTTCGGGAGTTCTAAGCAAGCCTTGGAAGCGCACAGGTGCATTGAATGGCATACGCAACCTTGAACAAATAATGCTGGGACCTTTTCTTTCAGCAAATGTTGAACACCGTTTTTCCGGCCCATCATGACACTTGCGTTATCGCTTGCAAACCCAATAAGATTATCAAAGGAAATGCCATGTTTTTCAAAAAAGGTAGTCAAAGAATCAAAAATTCCTTTAGCGTTACAATCCATTACCTCAATTAAAGCCAAAAATTTATCCACAGTTTTTTGCACATCAAGATCATAATATCTGGTAACCAATACAAGTTGTTTAGTAGTGGAAACATCAGTGGTTTCATCGATAATTAACGAAAATTTTGTTTTCGTTCATTTTGCAGTAAGTTCGTTTAAATAATGCTTACCAATGACAGCACGAAACACACCGGTGCCTTTCGTTCGGCCGCATTTGATGTCTTTACTGATTGAGGAATCTTCGCAAACATTAGCCACCAACCCAGGTAAGTGGTCCAAAATAGAGACAGGTAAGTTGTGTTCTGCGACGAAGACACAAAGTTTTAGTTCAGCTGCAGCAACTTTGTTTGAACGTAGCGTTGACGTACTGGGTCGCACGAAGTCAGTCACCTTTGAGCACTTGTTAATAGTACGCTCATTTTTTTGTGCTTTTCTGTATTTCCATGTCTTTCAATCTGTGTTATTCCACCAGCTAATTCACAATTGCAAAACTTGCAATATGCTTTATTTTCATCTCCTTTACTAACTTGAATCCAAGCTGAAAATTTTTCATCGTCAAGCCATTCTTTTCTGAGCTTTCGTTGGTAAACGTTAGCTAGTTTACACTTTTTCTTTTCGGGTGTTTTGTTAATATCACTTTCCGAATTATCTCTTTTTGCACTCATCATGGAATAATGGTTTATAACTTGAAAAATTATAAAGATGAACCGATAAGATGCTATTATCTGAGTGGAAAGCACAAGCGAACTTAACTGCGGCACCGCTCTCACAGACGCAACTCAACTCAATGAATCATTGCATCATTTGACAGTGACCGGCGAACGTTGCCGAACTTGTCGACCCGACCATACGGGTTATGAACGAGACAAGGCGCGGTTGAAACGACTCTTTAGTCAGCACGAGTGCCTACGGAACGGGACCTTCTTTAAAGAACTATTGGCTGAAATTTCAAAAAAAGTAACAATATTTGTCGAATTTTGTCAAAGTCGTAACAAAAGTATCAACATAGGGATCTGATAGGAAAAAGTAACACTTTTGTTACGAACGTAACACTTCTGGCAACCCTGTGCAACCAGTGGCTCCACCCTGCAGCTCTCAGGCGTAAACAGGCGTGAAACCATCTTCAAGTTGCTTTCTCGCTGCAGCCAATCTTCAATCTTTCTCACTCGCTCGCTAGCTTGCTTGTGGTGTGCGCACTCCCATAGGAATACATGTATATCGATTCAAGCTTGCTCGCTTTCTCGCCTGAAATCTTTTGGTGTGCGTCTACCCTTACTCTATGAAGAATTTAATGTTTTTGAATATTTTCTAGAAGAAATGCTTACAAAAACTTTTCTATTACTTTGAGGACTGCATCAGTCCAGATGCTGAAGCAACTATTTTGAATCGCTAGAAATTTCAAATTGGCTAAATTGTGAGGATGTCTGTAAAGGAAGACAAATGGTTTAAAGCTGAAAATGAGAATTCTATTAAGTAATAATTGAACGTGAACAAAGAATAGTCAATTGTTTGTAATTTTCTTTTTCATCAGGATGTGCGAAGCGAAGCTGTGCCGTGTTCGCAGAGCAGTACTTCTGGTAATGCGTTCATTCCACTTTATGTCTAAAACATACAATTTTCATATAACTCATGTTGCCAGTACAGGTTTAGATGAATATTTGTAATTACAGAAGTAGTTTTGAACTAGATTATTCGTTCAAAAATCGGATGATTGACCCGTTTTTGTGCTTGCAAGCGTGCAATTTTTTCCAGGCAAGAATCATGAGAGATCACCCATCATTCACCTTGACAGCAATTCTTCAGTACGCACACCGAGCCACGAGATGATCGTGAGTGCGATATTGGGCGTGAATAACAATTGTCTTGCGAGACTGTAGTAGGCATGAAAATTCAAACTCTAGTCGCCTATAATTAATGTATCAGTTGTTCTGTTGGATCGCATGATAATGCTAGCATTACAAATCAGGAGACAATGGTTCAGAACTAGCGTTAGTTACTCAGAAGTTGATTTCTCAAAAGGCACTATTATTTTATGGAAGTCAGTGCTTTAATTTTCACTTTCACTATATTTTCCAATACCCCTGAAAATAACATAAACCTCACTTTTCCAGACAACACCCACCGAAAGCAATGGACAAAAAACTGGGACCGAATCCAACTCATTTGAAGCGTGTACAATAGCTGCGCCCTCTACTGAAGCAACTGTTGAGCTGCCTTCTGCTACCTCTCATAATTTCAGGGTAGGAATTAAAATTAATACATGGATGTAGAGACTCGCAGATTATGCGAATAGCTGAACTCATATTAGTTATTTGAACGAGTGAGCCGGATTTAATTTGTTGGGGTATTGGGAGACAATGGTGTGTTGTGATGCGATTGTAAAAGTTGACACTTTACAGACGCCGGGTGAATTGATCTAACGGTTCCTGTTTGATATGGATAAGCCATGATAATTTTTTGACCCTACCTGATGAAGGAAATTTAATGAGCTTAATCTAAGCTGATGCTTTCTACGTTGCAAGTCCGCCCCGGGGGATACAACTATTGTATCTATGGGAATAAACAGTCCCAGGGGAAAATGTAAGGGCCCCAGCTGAGAATTAGGTAGGCCTTCTTTTCATTGAAATAAAATGATTTTGTTATGATAAGGAGCATCTTGTTTTTGGTTCACTGCTGTCCTGTTTTCCAGCACCTATTACTTTCTTCTACAACTCGATTTTGTTTCATGATCTTTTTTCTCAACTTACTGTTTCTATGCCCTTGCTGCGTAGATTCCGCGTGCCATTAACTCCATACTAAATGGTGCCTTTCCCCTTCCTCAATTTGGTTCGCATTTGTTGCTGCGGATAGGGGAGGCTTACACCAACTAATAATCCAATAATAATCTACGTTTCAAGCGCTCTTCTGCACTCTTGAGAATTAACAATGAGTGCCTGTGAAAGTAATCGGGAAACGGATTATTAATCTAGACCACAACATATAGTTCGGCAAGTTGACGTTTCATTTTAGAGCATTTATTCTTCTATCCAGATATCTGTACAAATTTTGAGGTGAGCTTTCTTCTTTTGTTCATGAGTAATTTCGCCTGAACAGTTTGATAAATAACATCAGTGTTCTAATTCAAAAATGTAATTACTCCTTTTTCAGTTTGTTATATCGCTTATGACATGTTGTTCAGCTCAAACTCTTTTAATTTACGTGACCTGTCTTGAAATTTGTTTGTTTATCAAGGGCTGCATTTATGTCTCTCAGTCGGACTCGGCTGAACGTTTGATCTATTCGACGACGTTTTGAAATGGATTTCCTCTGTATGATTAGGTCAGACTAGATTATGAGTTAGCACATTCCCTGTGTTTCCGGGGCTGTTAACGGTTGTTTTGGTCAGGTTGTTAGTAGCAGAATCGGGAAATCGATTTGCTAGGTTGAATAAATTTTATTTTTCATAATGAATATGAAAAATACAATTGAATGATAACATTTCACCTTATATGACGAGAATTATTTTTTTTTAAATGTCGCGAAGCATAAAATGTCATGCATTTATACCGGTACATAAGCGTGCAATTCACCTGTTGGTACGCATGTGGCCCAAAATGCAGGGAACGTGTTAGTTTAGGCTCTCACAGTTTACTTCTCACATTGCTGAACAAACTAAACACTCATAATATTTGCGTGACTACGCACTCTACCTGCGATCGGGAGCTATTGTTTTCACAAAGTTGAAAATTTACTGTCTGAGAGGTGAAGTCATTGTAATTTCCATTGTTCCTCCCTCTCACCTCCTCAATATGGTCTGCTTTAGTTAAAAAAAAGGACAAAATGATTTGCCTACCTGCTTTATATTATACTGATAAGAAATAGTCCGAATCGATAGATTATAACGTTTATATTTCATGACAGAGAGTGACGTGCCCAGTGTGCTACAAATCTGTGAGGTCGATCTCTAAGCACATGAAGACCAAACTGCCGGGGCACAGGTGGCCTCGCGAAAAGGCCAAACATGCTGCGTGCATCCTGGGACTACGAAAAACGAGGAAAAGAAAAGAAACCATATACGTCAGAAAAGCAAAAAAATGTCCGGTTAAGAACTGCTTCGCCTTAGTTGCCCGACTGGACTTACACATGAAATTGTGCCACCCGATTTTACTGCCGACCAAAGCCTTGAAAAAACCGGCGATGGTCATCAATCTCTTTAAAACGTGGGTAATGACGTCCGACAGGGGCTGCCTTGCTCCTAGAACATTCGCGCGCCAAGGGGAGCAGATTCGTTGCTTAGTAACTATGTTGAAAGTTGACTCGTGCGTCGATGTGTTTGATGACAAAGTAAAGTTGATTGAGCGGCTAACCAAGATCAACATGAGCAAAAACTGGAGCTGCAACACGGTAAAATCTTATTTATTTTCATTAAAGTCCTTTGGGAAATTTTTACGCAGTGAGACATTCGCCGAATACTACAAAAAGCATTCCAAAGATTTCTCCCAAAATTTGAAAACAATTCAGTCAAATTGCGCAGACGTCAGTGAATCCATCTCTAGATGGGCTAAAGAATTCACTAAGAAAGGCAAGGTGGGCGAAGCGGGACCGAGCGGAAGCACCGCAACCTCATCACTGCCGAACTAACACGCTCTTTTATTTGCGGTAAACTATACGAGAAAGTGAGAAAACTGAAGAAACTTTTGTTTGACAATCAGATCAGTTCTGAGGGTCTCACGAGCTACCATTATGAATTAGTCCGAGATTATCTAAGTCTAGACATTTTTCTGTCCAACGCTCATCGTAATGATGTAGTAGCCGAGCTGACTGTTGACGGGTACAAAAACTCACGACTGCGTGGAGGAAAAACTACCATTGATGTTGAGAAGGAAAAGGCTTCAGGCAACTATTAGTGACTTTTTTTAGTCCTAGGTACAAGACTGGCATATTTGATCGTTTTCTTTGAAAAAATATGTCCCTTGATTGTATTAGATAATCCAGAGCACTTCTTTGTGACGAGGAATGGAACAGGATTGACTACAGGGCAAGTGGACTCCGCTGTCAGCGAAAATCAACTAAAGCCCGCGTCTTTTTACAAGCTTCTTATGACTGTTCTGCTACCACAACTTTAATGGCGCGTTTCAGACAGAACTGCAGCGCTGCTGTACAGGCGTTTGAATTTAGAAGAGAAGGCAGTGGTTTGGCATGGGACCACATCATCAGTCAATAGCCTTCCAGAAAACTGTGACTTCTCTCAACGAGAAGATGATGGCAGTGAGTACGATAACGACCCTGAATTTACCATTAATTCAGAAGCTTCTGATGTAGAGCAGCAATCGACGGGTAACGATGAACCTTCAAATTTGCAGAATTCATTGGACGATAATTCTCGAGAACCAACTGTTGCGGAGTCGCCTACTACAGCACCTGAACTTTTAAAGCAACCATTTGTCGATGTCAACCAGCAGCACCACATGTTCGTAGAATCTAATGTAAAACGGCTACAATCTCTTGATATCTTTACTGACGGTAGTGACAGGGAAGATTTGTAAACTGGTGTCAAAAAATTCAAAGTTTTTTTCAGTTGAAGACGACCAAGAAACCAAAACACTTTTCCGAGATTTGACTTCACTTGGAGAATCAGTTACAAAGGCAATAGTTCAGGGAGGGTTGGAAATAAAGAGCCATTTTTGAAACGAAAATACACTCCGACTCAAATTTTAGATAAAGTTTGTTACCTGAAGAAAAGCTTTAAAAAATACTTTAGTGGCTCAAAATTTATTTCAACATGTGTGTTTGCTACTGTATTCTATTTCAGTTTAGTTGTTAGGATTGGAATCCTAATTTTTATTGAATATTTTATTGAACTCTTGGACTAAGTTCAGTGGTGATCAAGCTTAGGGTATTTGTTTTGAGACTCTATTTTGAGATGTGATTTCCACCGCTGCAGATCAGTAGTTATGAGATCGCTGCCACAACTTGTGAGGCTCTATTTTGAGATGTGATTTCAACCGCTGCAGATCAGTAGTTATGACGTTGCTGCCCCAACTTGTAATGCTCTATTTTGAGATGGGATTTCCACCGCTGCAGATCAGTAGTTATGAGATCGCTGCCACAACTTGTGATGCTCTATTTTGAGATGTGATTTCCACCGCTGCAGATCAGTAGTTATGACATAGCTGCCACAACTTGTGAGGCTCTATTTTGAGATGTGATTTCCACCGCTGCAGATCAGTAGTTATGACGTTGCTGCCCCAACTTGTGATGCTCTATTTTGAGATGTGATTTCCACCGCTGCAGATCAGTAGTTATGAGATCGCTGCCGCAACTTGTGATGCTCTATTTTGAGATGTGATTTCCACCGCTGCAGATCAGTAGTTATGACATCGCTGCCACAAGTTGTGATGCTCTATTTTGAGATGTGATTTCCACCGCTGCAGATCAGTAGTTATGACGTCGCTGCCACAAGTTGTGATGCTCTATTTTGAGATGTGATTTCCACCGCTGCAGATCAGTAGTTATGACGTCGCTGCCACAACTTGTAATGCTCTAATTTGAGATGTAATTTCCATTGCATCGATGTTATCAGGTTTTCCTTTTCTGAGGACTCCACATTCGCTGTTATATTTTAGCCGTCGTGGCATTTGGTTATGTCACATTATTAAATTTTGCTAAATGAAATAGATGTGATTTTCCAGTGTCCTCGTCATATTAATAGATTTATAGCTACGCTGCCACCAACTCCCTGAGGAGTAAACAATCGAATAATTATTATGATATCAATAAGCGAATGGAAACGAGCCTTCATGCCTGTCTCTCACTCTTAAAAACGTAGGTATTAATTCGTTTGAAATCATGACGGGAATTTACTTATAAAGAATTAATCCAACTCATATGACAATTAGGTATTAGCGAGAGTTATTTCCGACTCATGTGAATATTGATACGAAACATTGCTAGCTGTGCTAAATCCATATGAAGACCTGTGGGAAATTGATGAGTCGGTTAGGTTGAGCTGAAAAGGCAAAAGGAACTCAACTCTTGATGTGGAAGCAGCACGCTGTCAGTTTTGGGGAGCGCTTTGGATGCCAATGTTCGTGGTTACCCGGCTCTTTAACACAGAAATGATATGAGGAGGAACATGGCGTCTTACTGCTATATGATTCGTATAGTTTACGAATTTCGATACAGTGAGTTTGGTTATAGTTTTCAGCGCCGACACCACGAGGGGGTGTGGCTCAAGAGTAGAAACGACACAATTGGAGGGCAAATATGCAGAGTGTCTTAACACACAAAATTTTTGGACACTCAAGTTAGAGGTGTGGTGTTCATTGCAGAGTTGCCAAGCTGGCTTTTCCTAGCTAAGTTACTAACTAAGAAGTGAACTAGGCCGCTCTTTTTTATCTTCGCCGCCATGAGGCGAAATAATCACTTAGGTAATTCTGCCAGTTTTGACGTCTGATTTGTGGGTTAAGACACTCCGCATATTTGCCCTCCAATTATATCTTTGATGGCGTCTCGCGTCTGACTCGGTAAACGTGGTAAAGGGTATAATAGACTGCGCCCAAATGGGCGAGGGCTGAAACGCACTTCTGGCTTAGATAAAGTGATTGAGTAAAAATGCAACCAATCTGTTCGAAAACTTATACATTTTACCATTCAGTCGAGGTATGCGCCTGAAAACAACAGTTAACATAAATATTACACCTACTGTAAGTCAAGGCAAAACGTACTCCGCTAATCAGAATATTTTCAGCTGAAATGAACAATTAATTAAAAAGTAGCCGAGAATGCGATGATGCTTTCAATAGACATCAACTAGAGAAACAACTCTGGAACTCAGAAAAGACCGTAATTCAAAGATGTGAAGTTTAGAATGTTTCAGGCAGGCGTTGCGCTCAACTTTCAATATGTTGGCACTTCAAATGTTCGTGGTATTGTGCCATTTTATTCCTGATGTTTAACTAATACAAACCGATTCAGCGGATAATTTCTTTTCTTTTCAGGATAAGCCCCACCACTAATGCGGCACATAAGTTCACCTATTTGTAAATTTTGCAATTATGCACAAATCGACTTTAAATTACTCTCAAACGAAAGACTAAAACATTCTTTCATTGATGGAATGAATGTTTTAACCTTTCGTTTTGAGAGTAATTTCAAGTCGATAGGTGCATTATTTCGAAAGGGACAAGTAGATGAACTTACGTGTTGCATTAGTGGTGAGGCTTATGTGGAAAAATCCATAATTTCTTTGATTTTGGCAGTATAGGTGATGAACGCACAATGTGGCCAGGCGCGCTGTGTTGAATAATCAAAAACTGTTGATGTCTTTGGGTTTCGGCGTGGGTAATGCGCCCGGCCATAAATGGGTGGGTTGCCAAACCGCCTACGGGGTTTGGCTGCCCGATGAGTTCGGATGATGCGTGGTGAGATGGATGGTCATACTAAGATCAGACGGAATTGGGACTGTTGTGATATTGGGATAATATGACAATTATAACCGAATTCATGGTGGCTGTTGCCATGTTCAGTAATGACGGTTTGATGGTTACAGCTGTAACGATTACATAGTTGTCTTTGCTGTGGTGATGTGAGGGTTGGTGTTGAAGTTGTCAGACTTTTGGTGCGGTGTGGTCTTGGTTGCTAAGTCATTAACGGGTCTATGCTTGTTTCCACTTGTGCAACTTATGTTTGCAACATTGAAGTGCTGTAACCTAGTCAACAGTCAGTGTAACAGTCCTCCGCTTAAATGTACAACCTCGTAAATGACACCTCCCCGAAATAAGTGTCAAAACCAGTCCGTGGATCACGACGCGTACAGTGTAACAGTAATATGCTTAAATCTTGGAAAACTCGCATTGTTGTGTTGTGACCGACAAATTCGCTAAAGTGACAGCTAAATAGTCTATGACCGAAGCTGGCGTTAAATGAGTTTATTATTATTATTATTATTATTATTTTTATTAGTATTCAGCCTTGCAGAAACCTCTTTCCGTATTTCACCATAGTTCTTTTTATTGTTCAGATAGAGGGATTATTTGTTCACCAAACTGCTTCGTATTTCACCTTTCAAAAACAATTTTGAGAAATTAGGTTCGTTTAATTACGAGGTAGCACGGACACGAGTTAGTTGAGTTACCCTACAGTAGTAAATCGTGCGCTGGTTGGCAGCTACGCGAGAGCTGAGACTGCAACTCATTCCTTGGCGGTTAGATGAAATTTACGTTGACGTTTTCCGATGCTATAATGAAGATCATCACGCTTTTGATCACGGATATTAGGGAAATCGAGTCTTATGAATCACTTGCAAAAATTTACATGAATTGGTTTATGTTGCAATATTTTTTGATGTGATTTGTGTAGTATCATAGTTATGCACCTTCAATCCTGACTGACGTAACGATGGGTCTTCATATATTACTTACTTTATTTTTTTCAATACTTTGTTCATTGAAAAATTTTTTGATGGCAGAACAACTAGAATCATTGACTTCTTATGTAAACTGATGAGAAAATTATTGGAACTTTTGGTTTACATAATAAGCTTTTGAATGTGTCTACCAATCATTGTCGATGGAGATGCCCATTAGAGATTTGTTAGCTCTGATAAATTTATAGCCGATACCTGGCTTAGGAATTGAAAACAGTGTCATCACCTCGAAGTGATGGCTATTATCGATTGAGAGGTCAGCAATGTAGAAATTGTTCAACGATATGGCAACATTGTACCAATAATATGAAAAAATTGTCTTAATGATAATTCTCAACCTTACACTTACACGTGCAATATATGACGATATTATTCATGAATAATTTTCCTAAATTAAACACCAATTATTATTTATTCAATACGTCATTCATGTATAGCAACACTGCTTCACAACAACAGCAAAAAATTGTTTTAAATTCATAGAGAAACATTCTTTAACGTACAATTTATGAATAAAACACAGCAGTGCAAGCCACATTAGGCAACATTAATTCAACGTTCTACGCGAATACTAAGAAGATAAGAGCTCGTTTAAATTACGTCACGATTTTGTGATGCATGCGACCCAGAACTCACTCCCCTCAGGCAACAACACGTCCGGGGTAACTCCGCAGCGCACGAAATTGTACGGCAGGTTTGGCTTCGTTATTGCACGTACATCGTTTACAGAATTTCGCTTACTAATAAACTCTGGGCTTAAATTCAGCGTGTTCTTTTTAGGTTGTCTTTTTGCATCATAATTCAGAAACTGAGGGACTTTATGCCTCCTTCTTCATTATTGACTGCTTTGGGGGACATTATTAAAAATAAAGCTGCATATTGTTGAAATGTTAAAGAAAATTTCAGGTGGTAAGGAAACTGTAATTCGAGTTAAAGGCAGTCCAATCACTTACGAATGAATTTTTGAACCACGCGACTTTAATTAGATTGTTGGGTACATCAACTGAATTAAATCGCAAAGGTAAGGCAGGTAAGCAATAGAATAAATTTGGTTAGGGTGCGCTAATTTATGTCTTAACATAAGATGCACTCAATTTCACTCAAAATTATAGATAATAATTTCACTCTCAAAATTGTAAATTTATATTACTGCAGAATTGCACTTTGTGATGGGACGTTGTGACCGCTGCTGATGCATAACAAGGAACTGATTTATAAATGCGTTACCGTGAAATCTATCATGAAATCATGTAACAATTGACGGACATGGTTATGAAGAAAATTGTAAAATACGGCACAAAACTTTATTTTAAATGATATCATCGCAGAATAACGAAATAAAATACAAAATTTATTATTATTGGATGTATTCAGAAAATTTCGTATTTCATGTAGTAAATAAGAGGCGCACTCGGCGGCACAAGGAAAGAAGATTCTTCTTTGCATTAACCTAATATTACAATTTCAGAACTGCGTAAGCGGTTAGATGAGCGATATAACGGAACGTACGTGATCGACTTCTCTACGTTACTTCAACGCACTTGATAAGAGTTGTTAGCACGATTCTAGAGCGCAATCAGCTCGTTGATTAATCAAGAATGACGAACTGAAATGGCATACAGAATAAGAACGTAGTACGCGCCTTAATACGCTGAGTAAGTCTCTTGGACTCGGGAGAACATTCATAACGTGGGAGCTAATAAGAGACGCATGCCACGAATTATTCAGGAACAATAGAATTCAAGAAGCGAGGTCGCATTACTTCTCTCCTGAAGACACTTGGAAATGGTCTCACATGAGTAAGACGTCTCCCATTCACAAGCCCAGCTCGTTCACTTCACGAACACCGTTCCATATATCTAACAAATGCTACTGACTTTACTATGATGAGTACCGTATCGCAAAAATGAATCTCTTGCTGTTCAGGGAATATTAAATCTATCGTTAACCGCTGTGCTCGCGGTGGCACAGCGGTTAAGGGATCGGACTTGTATGTTGGAGTCGCGGGTTCATATCCCGGCGCTGGCGCTGCGATTTTCCCCGTTGGGTATAAGGGAAAGCTCAAGCACAATACCTCACTCGACCCAGGTGTCGGAAATGGGTACCGGCTTTACGGGGGAACCGTCATGGTGTCCTATATATAGTGTTAGTTATAAGACATTTGAAAAACCAATGCTTAAGATCATTTGTATCAGTCTTGATTGGAAATAAAGCATCCCAAAGATGCCGATGTTTGCTTTTTTTTGCTTTACTTATCGATACGTTCTTTTGGTATCCAAGTTACCACATCCATTCAAGTTAATGAATGCAGTAAATTTAATTTTACTCACCACAAGCGTTGAAGAGTCAAGGAAAGTAGGCTTTAGTGAACTAAAGTTCGGCGCTACGTTGGGCAGACAGGACCATCTCATGTGCGTTGCTGTGGAACAAATTAACTTCTGCGTACAAGCTTTCAGTCACAGGAAGAGTAGATGCCAAATACGGTTCGTCATTTTGTGCTATTTAAAATATATAATTTTAGAAATAACTGCTGAAATAGAATTGAAACGTTCTTCATGGTTATTCGTCTTTACTTTAATGTCCATTATAGTGATTGTATGTGTTTATTAAAACAGTCCATTTTGTATTAAAAATCGGGATTTTCATGTCATGTACACTGGGATACACATGTGTTAACACTTGATAACTACACAACAAATTTAAAGTTAACACTACGCACTTTGACTGAACTATCAGCCAAAATGTCGACTTCTTACCGCTTTTAATGTTGTGGTTTGTCTCCTATTTTCAGTGACAGAGCAGTGCGCTTGCATACTTGGATTGTAAAGTCTGGTGTCATAAGCTGCTCTCCAAATCTATACTATAATAAGAGCCGCGTCCGTCCGTCCGTCGGTCGGTCTGTCCGAAGCCAGCCTGCAGTGTGTGATGAGCGTATCTATGATACAAGCTCCAGTCCTATGTATATTGACGGGCCGTGTTCACGCGGCCTCATCAACTCTCGAGAGATTGTATTTTTTAATTTCTTACGGCCTCTCTTTCATTTTGCCCTCTTTTTTATTTCAAATAAAGGGGGGGTGGACTAGTTGTGATAATTTCTCATCGTATTTGCTAACGAATAGTCCAATCCAATCATTGAAACGATGCCAGTAACTTCCGCCTCCCTACTCCTATACTATGGTTAAGATTGTGCTACAACAGCTTATTCTCAAACATTTAAATAAAACAATCATTTTTCCTCTGTACAAAGTATCGTAGCTTGTGTTTCTTTTGAATCAAAATATTCCGTCGCCAGTGTGATGTTCTCATTTTTTCAATTTCATGTCATGAGTTGCGTGATTTTTTCCCATGTTTTTCAACGTTGGAGGCAATCAACAGGACAGCTTATGACACACCGCAGACTTATGTCTTTGTTTACGTACGAAAAGTTAGTTAAAAATCAATAATTCTCTCACATAATTTACTCCTTTCATGCAAAATATTTCGTGGCTCATTAAGTATGAGACGCAAAAATTTTCCACATTGCTATCTTCAGGCTCGAAACAGTGGCTCGTAACTGCAAACTGATGTTTGACATTGAACCTTTTGATGCACTCTTATCTTCTTTGAATTAAGGTTCTCCCCTGAAATCTGTTCCCAGTTTAATTTCCTGGTCTCGTAATTTTGTTTCTTTCTCGTAGCTACGCGATCAATTAACGATTTCGTGGAGCTCTCCTTCAACGAACAGGGAATCAAAAGCTCACCTTGTAGAAAACAGGGAATCTATGCAACAAGCGTATTTTCACAAAGGATACGACACGCACAGAAGCAGCAAAGAAGAAAATGAGAAGACAATGAAGAGATGGTATGGAAAGCATGAAAACTAAAAGCAGCAAAGTGGGCGCGATAGACAGGAGTCCACAAGGCCTGTCTACAGCTGAGGTAACCTGCCAGTGTCTCCCCTGCATGGGCTGCTAGTCCCCATAGCACAAGGTAGACAAACGTGCCTAATTTATACCCAATGCTTATTCTGTAATTTCTTGCGAGTTATATAAGTGCTGAAAACGGCATTTTTCGAAAATTAAATTATAGTCGTTTTCTCCCGTCCTAAAAATTGGATAACGTACAGCAAAATATCTCGAATAATTATGGTTTGTTAAAGGAATTATTCACATATTTAGGCTCAAACTAAAGTTCACATGACATTTTATTTATGATTGGTACGAACTCTTTCTAATTTCTAACGCGTCACAAGAGAATAAGTCGCATCATCTCTCTTATTTGAACAGCGAGCAATTGATTCATATATTTTACTGAAGAATCTGAATGAAAATTTGTATTATGAAATCAATCGTAACGGAAGTCTCTGTTAGTTCGAGGAAGGTATCCATCCCAGTGAAGGTCAGAAATCAAAACTCACATGTCGCGTTAACTTCAAGTTTGCGCTGAGTGAACGCTGAATAACGGCAGTGTATGAGTTAATGAGCCTGAGTAATATTCACCTCATTTGACGTTACTTGAATGATATTTGTGCGCTCTAATCCTGCTGAATCTTTTCTCACGCTCTGACACACTCACACCCGAATGGCGCTGACTACCTTTGTCACGCAAGTTCGGTGAAAGCTTCCCAATAACTCGATAAGCCAATTAAACGGCCGCAAAATTTAGTGCTTATTTCATTATTACGTACTCCGAATCTGAAAATTGCAGTCAGTGTTATTTATAGGTCTATAGTTCTATTAAAATATGTAACTATTTTTAGTTCTGAACTTGAGCCTGGTTTCAAAATTCATTCCCCAATTTTCGAACAGGATATTTGTTTCACACTGGAAAAACGATAACAATCTTGTTTTATGAGTTAATTGGTCTATCTTTGAATATCTCTCAAACTCGAAGGATGACTAATGTAAAATACATATGCATATACCCTAAGTAACCTGGGATGAGGAAAAACGTACCTGCATACCGCAAAGAACTATTCAAACTCAATATAAATTACCTGCATCGATGACGGTAACGTAGAGTTCCTGAGACTGGAATTTGAGAGTTTATTTTTCTACGCTTAAAATGAACATTTTACTATTAAAGATAAATTCACTGAACTAGCGGCTTGCGAAAATACTTTGCATAAAATATCACATATAATTTCACGTTGAACAATAACTTTTCTAAGTAGATAAAAAAAGTTCATAGCTTGCACAAACAGTCAGTTGTTGAATTCTAAATTTGTTTATTCCAAATTTTTTCTTCTATCAGCTGCAGATGTATGATAATTTCCACTGGCCTTCTCTGATGGAACTGCTCCAATAAGTGTTGCTCTCCATGATATTACTTTCGGAGGGAAACAACTATTGCATCCTTAGGAATGCACTATCCTAGGGGAAAATGTGAGGTCCCTATGCCGAAATGGAATAATTTGCTTGTTGTTAAGGACCATCTTTTTTCTATTGACTGCTGTCCTGATTTTTAGCATCAATTTTTTTTTCAATTCCTCTCTTGTTTCATGAACTTATTTCTCATATCACTTTTTCTAAGCACAACTGGTCGTTTGTGGGAAGGCAATTTTTGCATAAATTCCCTGTTTCTTCAATTTCACATTAAATTTTGCCTCCCCAATTCTTCTCTTCAGTACACCTTTGCTGTGGTTAGGTACGCTAAAGCCTGTTTTAATGGTATGCATTCTATCGCAGGCTCACGTGCATACGCCTTATGTGGCACCTCACAAGAGCCATGAGCGTTTACACTAGACGTTAAGCGTGAGCACCGTGGTGTACGCTGCTCAATTTCTCAAAACCAGTCAGTGCGTCAATAACAGCTATTAGAGGTGGATTGCCGTCGCTTGTCTTAATATTGTTACTGCATCGTAGGCTATGTTAGCTTTTTTTATTTCCAGGAGTGAAATGTTAATATTTAAGTTCATTTTCAATAAAATGTTATTGAAAGCAGCCTCCTTCATGTTACAACCCTTATATTGGCTGCTTTTAGCCCGGCATATGCATTCATGGGCTCTGTACATTTTAATTAATTGCAACGTAGCTACTAGTGGCCAAGTTGCGTCAGTCATTGAGCAAATGGCTATGCCTCTACTCATGACAACTACCTGCACACTGACCAGGGACAGAGTTGCAATTTCCAAGGCTCTCGTGAGTCGTGCCTCACGAATCCGATAAGAGTGAATAGGGAACTTTGTATACACACACACACACACTCACACTCACACAAATATGAGCCTCAGTGATGAGCCCCGTATACACGTGTCGCGCCTCACGGCCAAAATGTCCTCTAATGTAAACGGCCCTCAACACTAAATAATCTAATCTAGCCTCCCGGATATGTGGTTGTGTGTGAGTTTAGCTTTGCCGATAGTGGACAACTTCATATATTAGATTGTACAAGTTTCTTCACGAATGTAGTAAAGAAAAGCATCAATGTTTGCAACAAAATGGGTCATCAATATCGATAAAATACTGTTGAACATCCCGTGTTGGGACTTTGTTTGACCACACGTTACACTTCACAGCTTCACTTCACTAACTGCATAAATTATAGTAGAAGTTGATTAGGTCAATGGCCCATAAAAAATGCAACAACGTTACTCTATATTAAATGAAAACAAATTTAAAATATACACAACAATCTAACTCAATGATGCAACCCTTTATATCACCCAACCAAAATTTACCCACCAGTAAATTTTCATAACAACACAAAAAACCCTACACGAGAACAAAGCTAGTCACAAATTAGTGATGCCTGTGACAATGTAGAGTAACTCCACCTAGGACAACAGCAGGTGCAGAGTTGCTGTACGGATTAGGAAGTGTTGGCTGGATAGGCCCGACAGATTTGTGCAATTATGTCGAGGTTAGGCAGGGTTGTATATAGGAGTTGCGTCAGGCCAGTCATGATAGCCAAGCAGCTTCTCGGGCAAAACCACTGCTTAACAAGAGAGACGTCAGCCAAGTCGGAGTATTGTTGGCTCGCGGCACCCATTTTCCCCAGCCCTTCCTCTTGTATGGTTTAGTTTTGCAGTGTTTGACTGAGTGCGTGATTGTGCAAAATTAAGTTCCTCTTCATTATTTAGTACATGATTATAGCAGGTATTAAGCCGCAATGACTTCATTCTTAATGACGAGTTCACGGCTCCAAGAGTGGGGAACCTTGCCCCATCTGTGTGAACCTACGTCATCTGTTTCATTAAATATTAATCTTTAACTGTTATCTGTCAAATTACTATTGGGCCTCTGCCCTTTCCTACTCTGATTGAACTTTACTGTGATCGCTACATCGCCATTTCTCGCATCCATTAGCAGTCGATCCGCACACTATATCCTCCATTGTGCGGATTGTGTATTCAATCTTATCTTCAGGTGCGTTGGTGTGCTGGTATATTTATTGTTGATTTAACTCATCTCATTGTTAACATTAGCTTTGATTTTTGCTTCTTTTCTCACCAAACGTTTACTTTGCAGTGTGTCGCACTAACCTGCCCTGAGCTGTACGTGCTGCCCGCTTCACGCCCAGCGATAGAATTTAGCTGTCTTCTGTGGGGCTACTGTGATTGAATCAGGTAACTCGTTAATTGTCAACTTAGATATTTACTCATATATGTTGAATAGTACATGCTGCTAGATAAAATTCCTTCTCTCTAATTATATGCTTATTTTGCTCATCTTTGTATATGCATCCCTGAGGGGACTGTGGACTTCCAGGAACGCGGTTGGTGTTCCTTGCGCATGCATGAGTGACCCCTGCCGTGACGTGTTTGAACTAGTTCTGTCTAAAGCTTCACAGAAAAGGTAATGGTTTTCGTTCACTGCCATCAAAAAATTTTATAATACCTAAAGTGTAGAAAACACATCATAACTAATGATATTTAGATATCATCCGTATAAGTGTAAACACAAATTAAATCCGTATGATGTTACACGGAACACAATTTAAAACGAAATCCCAATATAACTTCATTACCTGGAGAGTATTTTTTTAAGCGATGAAAAAACTCCATTTCCATAATATCCGAAAAAGTCTTCACGCGATCTGATGCATCTGTTACAAAACGTGTGCGCACCTGTACGACGTCCATCACATACCGAGGACTACGTCACCAGATGAAGATCAATAGGGGTTCTTCAACTGAAAATAAATTAATTGTACTTTGTCAATCAAAAGCAGAATGTATTTATGATTGAAATTAAATAACAAACTGGTCGAAACGAAATGAGTGGACGCAACAAAACCGCTGGTAAAATGAGTTAATCTGCTTCCAACTTTACTGAACGGTGCCAACCAATGATATGTTCGGCAAACGTGACCTAGTCACTTTAGGAGCAATGTAGCGAACATTGTGCAACATTTGACGGGATGTTACACTCCAAACGTTCAATCACCTGCACTTTATCAATGACAAAACTCATTGGTATATAATACATTTTACGTATATGCAAAACAAAGGATCCTGGTGTATAAATAGTTTTTTCGCTTTCTGTTTGCATATGTATATATGTATAATTATATTTCAATGAATATGTATAATCCTCTATATAAATTTTTTACCATTTCATTCATCGTTACCATAAGCGATGAATTTTGAATTTTCTAACAAATCTAATACTTGATTGAACATCTCGAAGACCAATTTTTTAACTGTATTTCTTACAAAAATCATTTAGGCAAGGTCCAAATCTGCATGTTGAATTTAATTTTGGCTTCTCGACATCTGCAATTTTATTTTTTACCTAGATGTTTTTAATTTCGCTTTTCTATATATCTCCATCTTTTATAATTTCATTTTTATTCCGATATTTTTTAATGTTGTTCTTCCAAAATTTTGAAGAAAAAACGTACTCTTTAGTGCACACTTATTTTGAAATATGAAGTAAGGTTTTAACGGTTTTAAGGAATAATTGTTAAATAAAATAAATGGCCCTTGGGCACGTGAAAGTTTTTAAGGTTAAGTGGCCCTTGGGCACGGTAAAGTTTAAGGTTAAGTGGCCCTTGGGCACGTTAAAGTTTAAGGTTAAGGTTGATACGCCATCAAGGCAAAACCTTGATAGCCCACCAACGGGCTTTACTAGAACTAATCACTGAACTGGTCAGGAGCACGAACATGCATTACGTAAATAATCAAAATGAAATAATAACGGCACCGTTTAAACTAAAATATAAGCGAAAGAAAGGAAAAGGAACAAAATAATAGAGGAGCACAACGGCACTTGCTGCCGAGATCTCTCTCACTGCCTTGTCTTGTCTTGTTTTTGGTGGTTATTGGAGCTTCGAAGGCTGGTCCA
The DNA here is from genome assembly GCA_030386875.1 of Morinoia aosen. Taxonomy (NCBI): domain Eukaryota; kingdom Metazoa; phylum Arthropoda; class Malacostraca; order Amphipoda; family Talitridae; genus Morinoia; species Morinoia aosen. Next base: position 41,200,976 of record CM059580.1, read on the forward strand.
TGTAGCTCCACGTCAGAAGGGAGGTTTTCTTCTTGTTCTGGGCACTGTCTGTAGTAAAGAATAGGGATGCTTTAATGGAGTGTCCTTTGAATGTGGTTTGCAGTCATATGTTTCAGTAATTTCAGAGTTTATATCGCTCATAAAATTCATACGTTTTACAGAAGGGCTATTCAAGTGCACAAATTTATTTTGATTGACCCATGTTATATTTATGTCTACAGCATGCCCTACAACTAGCCTCACATGAGTGTCCCAAGTTATGGGAAGGTCCAGCCTGGGCGGCACAGCCTGGAGCTTCAGCTGCCAGTGTCAGCAGAATAAAGTGAAATACCCTTAATAGGGTTTATCAATATAGAACTCCTGTGGGCGGTTCTCTGAGGGAGTAAAGGTGAGTTTAGGTCATGAGGGGTTTAGTGGCAATATACTTTGTACAATGATTAGTATTAAGATCCCAGAACTCATGTGTACGCAGTACATCACCACTGTGCCTCAGTGAAGCACACTTAATGGTGCGGGAGGGATAAGATGATAGTGAACGCTGGTGTTAGCATGCCCACAGTTGTTAGGTTGTTCTACATAGGGTTAGATCATATCATGGTTTAGATCTATAGAGCATGGATTTTGCCACAGTCTACCAAGTATCTGGAGACAGCTTTAATTATCTGGGCTTGCACTGGACTTGGGAAGGGGCCTCCTCCCAGTAAATTTTTCAGAGAAATAGGGACGTTCAGAGAGATTAAGGTGGTCTTCAGGTTGCTGCGGTGAACTGCATGATTAGGACAATACAAGAGGAAATGATCTATGCTCTCAACATCACCACATTCACAATTGGGGCTATCTGCTAAGTTAAACCGGGCCAAGTGGGATTTGACACCAGCATGTCCCACTCGTAGCCTTGCCAAGGCAACTTCAGCTGCGCGAGATTTATTCAAGGCCCAAGACCAGTTCTCAATACTATCCTTAATTTGAGTCAGAAACCGACCTTTTCCAGATGCCCTGACTGTAGTCAGCCAGGAGTGGTTCCAGTGCCTATGAAGGGCTTCACGGACGAGACTTACATTTTCCTCCTTCGATGGAGGGGTGATGGTGCGATATCGAAGCGAATGGGCTTCTTTAGCAGAGAGGTCCGCCGCTTCGTTACCTGCTATTTCTTTATGGCCAGGGATGAACTGAAATTTAATGTCATGGGAAATGGAGAGCAGAGTTAGTTTTTCATGAATGCTAAAGACCAGACGAATGTAATGGTTAGGTTTTTGGTCTCTAATTAGATACAATGAATTTAAAGAATCGGAAAAAATTACTATCTTTTCACGGTCAAACAAGTGATGCTGGACCCATGTAAGTGCCTCGTTGATGGCAAAGAGTTCTGTTTCTAGGACTTGGATTTGTGGTCTCAGTTTCCAACTTAAGGATACATTTTTGGATGGGATCACAACTGCCGCTGACGTCGAGACATTTGGCTCTGTTATACGAGAGCCATCAGTATATATGGGTACAAATTGGAAGAATTTCGTATGTTGAAGGTCTTGGAAAATTTGTCGGACAGCCACAGAAGACAATGATGATACAGGAGTCGATGAGAACTCAGTGAGGATACAGTTGTCAGTATTGTACCAGGGTGGGAGTGGAGAAACCAGTGGAGAAGCAACATGGCGGGGGATAGGGAGGTGAAGTCTTGCAAAGATTGACTGGGCATAGGTAGCAAAAGAGTGTAGATTCAAAGTTGCAAGATTGGTCGGTAGATTGATAGTCTGCATGTTCTGGTGTGTGCCGACATTCATAGGCAGTTGCATCATCCTACAGTAATATGCGCAGGTAATTTGTTCTCGATGGAGCTGAAGTGGTAGTACATTTGCTTCCACCTCTAGAGACGATATAGGTGTGGTTTTCCGGCAGCCTGTTGCTATTCGCAGGCTAGAATTTTGAATGAAGTTAAGTTTTTCAAGATTTGAGGGAGCTGCCACTCCATAGAAAGGGGCAGCATAATCGAGCCTGCTGCGAATCAATAGCGTGTACAGCATTAGCAGCATTTCTCTATCTGCACCCCAATGTCTGTGAGAAATTGACTGCAAGAGATTTATTATGGGCAAGCAAGTAATTCGTAAGTTATCAATGTGAGGTCCCCAACGAAGATGGGGGGCATCCAAGTTTACGCCAAGATATCGGAACTGTTTAACATATTCCAGTTCTTGGCCACTGATCTTTAATGGAAGAGTTACGATTCTTTTATTAGTGAAGCACATACATTTGGTTTTTTGCCGATTTAAAGTGAGGCCCCACTGTTTAGTCCATTTAAAAAAGGAGTTCAATTGGGCCTGGAGTCTAGCAGTAGCAATGTTAATATCGCTGTGAGTGGTAAAGAAAGAGATGTCATCGGCATATTCAATTGATTGTATTCCTCTTTCTAAAGGGATATCTCTTAACATTACATTAAAAAGAAGGGGAGAAAGAATAGCCCCTTGAGGAACACCAGAGCTTATTCTCCTTAGGGAGGAGTACTCTCCTTCAAAAAATACTTTGAAAGATCTGTCTGAAAGGTAGGACTGCAGCCAACGTAGGAGCTTGCCCTCAACACCACTCATGCTGAGTTTATACAAGAGTCCATTGTGCCATACAGTGTCAAAAGCGCTTGTTAGATCACAGAAAGCTACCAGAACAATAGACTTGGTTTTCAAAGCCAGGCGCACTGCTGTTTCCAGCCGAGCAACCTGATCAATAGTTGACAAACGGCGTCTAAAGCCACCCTGGGCATTTCGGAAGGTGTTGCTCTTTTCAAGTACGTAAGTCAGGCGCCTGTTTATCATGGATTCTAGCAATTTACCAACACAGGAAAGTAAGGAGATAGGACGGAAGGAGTTCATAGATGTCAAAGACTTATTCGGCTTTGGTATAGGAATAACGAGAGCCGTCTTCCAGGATTCGGGTATAGTACCTGAATGTAAGCTTTGATTGAAAATCTCTACAAGCCAAGACTTATAGCTATCAGGAAGATGTAACAGGTGTGCATTATGGATATTATCAAGGCCAGCACTAGTATTCTTTAAAGTACTGATACATGACTTGAGTTCGGTCACAGAAAACGGTTCGTTAATTGGTGAAGCCACATCAGTACTCAGAGAGAGGGCAAGTGGAAGAGTAATGAACGCAGGATAGGGGTTAGGAGCAGGAGCGCTAAGAGTTTCCTCATAGTGAGAGGCTAGAGCATCAGCTTTTGAAGCTGAATCTGAAATTATAGTATCATGAATAATAAATGGGCTGGTTTTCCTGGTATAGGGAGATTGCAGGCGACTCACATGCTTCCAAACTTTAGCCACAGGGGTGTCAGCAGTTATTGTACTGCAAAATTTTTTCCAAGAAGCTTTCTTGGCTACTTTAACCTGGTATTTTTACATCGCTTGGCAACGCTTATAATTAATTAAGATTGCTGGAGATGGTTGAGAGATCAAAATTGTTTTTGCTAGTCTATGGGCATTCAAGGCATCAGCACATTGGGTTGTCCACCATGGTATGGCATACCGAGGGGAAATGCGTTCTTTAGATAGCCGAAAGTTTTTTTGACTAGCAGATTTGATGTGATTTTGAAAACAGTTGTAACTTACTTCCAGGTCAGGAGACTCAGCTGTTCCAGAATGAAGCAGATCCCTTCTCCACACGTCCCAGGACCCAGTACTGAACCTCCATGTTGGCCGTGCCCTGCACTTGGCAGAGGTGGGAGCTACTCCAATACTGGTAACCACAGGGTAGTGGTCACTGCCCATGTCCTGCTCAGTATGTACAGAAGCAACAGGCTGCAAAGTAGCAGATATTAGTGAAAGGTCTATAGTTGAAAAGGTATTTTGATAAACATTAAAGTAAGTTGGGAGATCAGGAGGTGTAAGTACTGTAAGTGATGGATCTTGAAGCAAAACATCCAACAAGTTCCTGCCAGTGGGATTAGGTGTCTTATTTGGTTCCCAAAGGGGACTGTGAGCATTAAAATCTCCCACAATACATCATGTAGGTTCAAGCTGATTAAAGAAATGCATGAGCTCCTGAGATGAGACTGCTTGATTGGGGTTGTATACATTAAGAATGGAGAGAAGCGAATTATTCTTCAAAATTACATTTATTCCTAGAACTTCAAGTTTGCCTAAGGGAAATGGCTGTAGAGCTAATTCAAGATATGAGACATCATTTCTTATTAATATGGCAATACCTCCTCCAGCATGTGCAGCTCCTCTGTGCATGTATATGGCTGAATAGCCAACAAACCTAAACTGACTTTGTTCAGAGAGCCAGGTTTCATTTAAACATACAATATGTGGCATTGTGGTATACAAATGAATTTTAAAAGGGGAGATCTTGTTGCTGAGGCTTCTACAGTTCCACTGGAGAATTTTAATTTCATTTTCTAGAGGCATTTAGTGATTTAATATTAGAACTATTCTTACCAGTATTTTGAGGCTGCTTTCTTTTGTAGTGAAGCGGTTTACCTCCAATGATGGGGGAGGGCTGCACCGCACTTGCTCCCCTAGTCTTCTTTGTCAGGTTTTCACCGCTGGCAGAAGGAGCAGAAGCCAATCGCTTCCCACTTACTGAGGCACTTGGCTGAACTAGAGCTTGGGAATCAGAATTATTATGGAGGTCCAAGTTCTTAGAGAGAGAAAAATCTTTAGTTGCAAGAGAAGCTGAGAGCAGCTTTGCGTGCAATGATGGTTTCAATTGAAATGTCTTTTCAGTAAGCTTGGTTATAGTCTCTAGTAGGTTAGTATCTATGTTAGACTGATTAAATATAGAAAGAAGTTTTGTCAGTAGTTCTACAAGTTGGGCTACAGAGACATTTTGAAGAGTCTGCAATGCTTCCACCTGGGACGTTTGTGTACCAATGGTTTTCTTAGGCAGTGCGTGAGTTCTTTCTCTAACAAAAGTAGCTCGAGTTAAGGTAGGGGAATGGGGAGCAGAGGGCTCAGACAAATGAAAGTCAGGAGGCTCGCATTGAACATGCGAGTTGGAAGGTTGGTTTACTGAATTTTTGATTTGCATTAGAGCCTCTTTATAGGATAGTTTATTTATCTGACGAGTTTTTTCCACTAGTTTTGCCTGCTTAACTTTGGGACAACCTCCATAATTGGCAGTGTGATTGCCTCCACAGTTGCAGCAGGCAATAGTGCCTGGAGAAGTGCAGTCTTTTACGCTGTGTGGCCCACTACAGGCCACGCAGCGAGGGGAGCCTTTACAGTTAGCAGCACTATGCCCAAATCTCTGGCATTTATAACACTGCCAAGGCTGTCCAACAAAGGTATTTACTCTGTACTGCTGGTATCCAACACGCACATAAGAAGGCAAGAGAGGAAGCTGAAAAATTACCTTGAACATTGAGGTTTTGATTTTCTCTTTTCCCTTAAAAATTCTTTGGGCAGAAAGAATTTTATATCCCTCCTGAATCAAGGCCTCAGTGAGTTCTTCATCTGAGGTATCCTCACCAAAAGGTCCAATGACTCCAGTACTGGTAGTCTGGTTGACAGGAAGTCGACATTTTACCTTCCAAGAACCAATTTTGGAAACATTCAACAAAGTAGTTTGCTCAACTAAGGGTTTAGATATAAGCGTAATAACAAGCAGCTTTCGTCCAATATTTTTTGTTATTTTCTGAATACCTGCAGTGCCAAAAGGAGAGTTAGAAAGAGCTTTTCCCAGAGCAATGTCACTCGCAAAGAATTTGGATACTGGACGTTCATCTGGAACAGGTTCCACTATGATAACAGAGTGTGAAGCTCCATAAGCCTCTGAGCTGCAAGAAGTCAGAGGGCCATCTACAGCTACAGAGTTGTGTCCTGGAACTAACTCAGTCTCTCCTTCACTGTTAAGGATTACCCCCTTGTTTCTATGGTTGAATCCCTCAAAAGAAGGCTCTTTTTCCTCAATTACGTCACACCCTGAGGCAGCTTGGAAATGCACTGGGGACAGAGAAAGAGTCTGGGCACCCCGTTTAGCCAAGGCAGACTGAGTATCCTCCATCATGTCACCACTAGATATGGGGTGCAATGAAGGAGGCTGAGGCAAGCTAGAGGAAGGAAAGGATCTCCCTTCTGAATCGGTCTCAGAAGAGCTTGAAATCCCACTTTCTTTCTTTTTCCGTTTGGTCTTCGGCATGATTTCCTGATATGACTCAGGACAAAAAGAGGAGAAGCAAAAAAATAAAAATAAATAAAAGAAAGTAGACTAACTGTGATTCGGTAAGTAGAATTCCCTAAAAGTAAGCAATTACTCACCACTAGCAGACTTTCTACAACGATCTCGACGCTAATCCCCTTGGTACACTTGTACGCAACGATGCAACAACGGATCCATTTAACTAACTTCCTCTCACTGCCTTACTACTTTGTTTAAGAAGACCGCGGTCGAAGTGAGAAACTTTGATAACGAGAGGTCTTCATAGCGCGTCCTAAATTTTCTCACATAGTTTTATTAGCATACGGTGGTCCTATATCACATTTCAAACATTCCTCGGAATATGGCCTACATTCCTCATGTCCATTGGTCCACAATATAATGAGTACCAAAAATATGATTTTATATGAAAAACAAGACAAGTTTGAACGACGTGTTGCGCATACTCGTGCAAGTTGTGGCAATAACCAGCATGTCAAGTCCCGCTTTGAGGATCGATTCTGACCTAAATTCGTTAAGGGCGAGTTATATTTTTGTACAAGTTTAACGTGTCTCTCCTCCACCAAACTAGAAATAGGCAAGGTGTCTGAGGCACCTTCATCCTGACCATCACTTGAATGCGGTGTCATCTAATACTACAATTTCGTTTGGTTGACCTTAAACACAATTTCGCAATTAGTTCTAAATATCGCTCTCTCTCCACTGATTCACATATTAACACAATTCAACAGCTTCATATAACCTCTTAATAGCTACTTCAGTAGCCCAAAATTTGAGTAATTCTTAACAAGATCTACACTCATGGGTTTTTACCAATGTGGATCACTTTCAAATAAAGTGTTCTATCACATTCATTACTTATCTTTATCTTCAAATTTGACGTCATTTCTACTTTAGTATTCTCTTATTTGCGAGTAAAATATTTGTTTAGCATCATGAAAACCACGCAGAATTCATTTGTATTGATAAACATCGATTCATTAAGGAAAGTTGAAAATTGGGATAACTATTTTATAAAACTTCATGAATTGCCACTCATTAAACACAGTATGTGAAAAAGGATCGAACTATGTAAATTCTCGTAGGTAAATAAGATTAGCAATAGAACAAATTTTGTCGCTTTTGGTAATGCATGGCACCCAATGTAGCAATTATAGCAAGGACAAAACATCCGGCATTATTCCGAAGTGCCCGACGTATAACCGGCAGGCAAAGTAGGCCACACTACAGACATTAGGTCGAAATCAGGTCCAGTTAAACTTCAGTCAGAGTTATTTTCATTCCAAATTATAGAAAATAAGTGATTGAACTGAGAATTTCCTTGAAGTTATTTACTTGCCACTTATTTGGTGATAAGTCCTTATTATCACTAATTATACATAGTACGGAACTGATTTGCAACTGATTTATATATGCGTTACTCTTAAAAAAAATCTCTTCATTTTCAATGATGGATATCATTGTAAAAAACGCATTCAATTCGACAAAAAATATTATTTTAACTGTATTCCTTTCAGATTAGCCAAAAACTTCATTTTAATCTCGATTTTCAAAAATTTTTGGAATAAGCGAGAGGAATCTTTTCTATATGTTTTGCTTAATTGCATTTCTTTGTAGCGCTGAAGATTCATGAAAGTTTAAGGACACAAAAAATGCAGGTGTTAATTTTATTATGCTCACCACTGAGGCACATATTTGTGCGTGTGTGCATACGAAGATCTAAATTTTGTGGCGGGCGTTACGTTCTGACTGTGACTGCCATTTCAGTTCTTCGTGAATCTTGATTGATTAACGAGTTGATTGCGTCCTAGCACTCAGCGAATTACAGCATCGAGAAAGCAATCGATACATAAATTCTCATGGGCAATGCAGTTAAGGCTGAAGATGCGACTGCGTACGCAGTTCTAAAATTTAATTTTAATTTTTTATCTTATGAAACATTCACTGTGTAGTTGTATATAGGAACTTCACGGTCCGGCTCTTACTTACTACATGAATTCAAAATGTTTGTGATTACTTCCAAGATTGAAAAACTTTCTGTGATATTTTGGTATTCTGCGAATACAACAATTAAAATAAAAATTTTTTCCGTATTCTATAATTTTTTTTATAATCAAGCCCGTCGAATGTAACAAGAATTCACATTTTTAGGGTAACTTATTTATAAATCAGCTGTATATCAGTTCCACGTTATTCATCATCATTGATCATAAAGGCTCATTACAAGGTGAAATTCCTTATTATTATACATTCCTAATTTTAGGAGTGAAACTATTTTTTATAATTTTGAGTAAAATTCTGAGGTTAACACATAAAATAGCGTACCCTAATTTTAAGTGAACCCAACACAACTTCAGGGGCATGGCCTGCAGTAATCATTCGAACGCTGGATGTGTTGCTTTCCTTGCTATGATTATCATATTGTGTGCCATGCACAACAAAATGGAGATATATTTTGTTCCATTGCTTATCTTCTTCACCCCCGCGGATTTAATTCATATGCTGTACCTCTTCAATCTATTAAAGTCGCGTAGTTTAGAATTTAATTCATAAGTGATTGGACCGCCTTTAACTCGAGTTAAAGTTTCTTTCTACCTAACATTGTGTCTATTACATTTTCAATCCTATGCAGCTCCATTTTTAATCACAATTGAATTATTGATCCCCCAAAGCGGTAAATAATTAAGAAAGAGGCAGGAAGGCACTCAATTTCTGAATTATGATGTAAAAAAACTACTTAAAAAGAACGAATTGAATAAGAGCGCACCGTTTATGCGAAATTTTGCAAACGATATACCTTTAATAACGAAGCCGAACTTGACCTGCAACTTCGTGCGCTGCGGAGGAACCCCGGATACGTTGTTGCCAGAGGGAGAATTACGCTCTCGGGCGCATGTACTACAAAATTGTGTCGGGATGTGGCCTACTTTTTTTCCTAGTTTTCGCGTGCAAAGTAGATATAATGCTGCCGAACGTCATTGCTCGCATTGCATTGCTGTGTTGTATTCATCCATGTAGGGATAAAAAATATTTCTACGTCAATGTGAAACAATTTTCTGCTGATGTTGTCAAGCATTGTTGCTATACATGTATGAAGTATTGAATGAATTGGTGTTCTATTGTGGAATATTTCTAATCAATAATCTCGTCAAATTTTGCTGGCATATGTTGGAGTTTGTGAATTCATCATTTAGACATTTTTTTTTCTAACCAATTATGCTGTCATGGTCACCAAATCGTTGAGCAACTTTCCACATTGCTGACCTCCCAATCGGTATTTGACATCTTTACGATACGTTTACCTAAATATCCTTTTTCTAAGCCACGTCATCGCTACAAAATTTTTTTGACTTTTAAATAACTGGAGTGAAGTATAATTTGAATCAAAACTGAACCGTAAGCAGATTTAAAACTTGGTTATGTAAATAACAAATCAAATTAGTTTTCTCTTTAGTGTACCAGATAAGTCAATGATTTTCGTTTAACTGTCTATATAAAATTTTTATTACGTAAATATTTAAAAACATATTGAAATTAGGTATAGAAATTCCACGGAAAACAGAAATTGAATTCGATGCGTAACTATATTACACAGAACACAATTCCAAATAATATTGCAACTTTATTGACGAGTGTATTTGTGAGAACAGTTCATAAGACTCCATTTCCCTAATTTCCGAGACTAAAGCGAGAAGAACTTTATTTGAAGCATCGGAAAAGCGTCCACGTGAATTATTTCTATAACCAGCAGGGAATGCTGCTCTCGCGCAGCCGCCAACCAGCATACGATTCGCTGCTGTAGGGTACCTGAACTAACCTGTGTTTGTGTTACCTCGTAATTAAACGAACATAATTTCTCGAACTTAAGTGTTTTTATAAGTTCAAATATTTAGCAGTTTGGTGAACAAATAACCACTTTCTACTAAAGATATGAGAACTATGTTGAAATACAGCAAGAGATTTCCAAAATACTGAGTAAATGTGGAAACTAATTTAACGACAGCTTAGGTTGAAGACAAGACTAATAATAGTAATAAAAAACTCATTTAACGACAGCTTCGGTGATAAACTATTTAGCAGTCGCTTTGGCGTATTTGCCGTAGTCACAACACAACAAAACAAGTTTTTCAGGATTTAAGAAAATTATTGTCACACTGTACGCGTCGTGATCCACGGACTGGTTTTTACACTTATTTCGGGGAAGTTTCATTGACGAGGTTGTGCATATAAGTGGAGGATTGTTACACTGACTGTTGACAAGGTTGCAGCCTTTAGTTGCACAAGTGGCAGCAAGCGTAAGCCAGCTAGTGACAGTAACCAAGACCACACCGCACCGAAAGTCTCACAACCTCAATACCAACCCTCGCATCATCACAGCAAAGAGGACTGGGTAATCGTTATTGCTGTGACCATCAAGACCGTCATTACAGAATATAGCAACAGCCACCTTGAATTCGGCTATAATTGTCATATTATCCTAATATCACCACATTCTTATACCGTCTGATTTTAGTAAGATCATCCACCACACCACGCATCCTCCAAACTCGCTGGGCAGGCGCCTTACCCTCGCCTAAATCCCCGAGGTATCAACACAGCGCGCCCGGCCATATAGTGCGTTCATCAACTGTATACTCCCAATAATAAAGAAATTATCCGATGAAGTGGTTGGTATTCAAGTTAAATTTCAGAAATTAAATTGCACTATTCCACGAACAGTTGAATCACGGACACATTGAAAGTGGAGCGCAATGCTTCCCTTGAACATTCCAAACTCTACATCTACGAATTACGGTCTCTTCTGTGTTCCGTATTTGCTTCTCTTGTTGATGTCTCTCGAAAGCATCATCGCCCGTTCAGCTATTTTCGATAAAATTGTTTATTTCAGCTGAAGCTCTCATTCCAATTTGTAGAGTAAGTTTTGCCTTGATTTACGGAAGGTATATTATTTGTGTTAGCTGCTTCCAGGCGCTTACCTTGACCGAGTAGTAAAATTTACGAATAGATTGATTACTTTTGTATGCTCAAGCACTTTATGCACCGGACCATTATCTTTAAGAAAGTGACAGACACCCTCTCTTAGGATTCTTCCTCTTGCTTGCTGGAGAGCAGGACAAACTTCAATGATAAGCTTTACTGTAAGAACTGCACCTTCACACCATCCGCATACAGGTCGCTGGCCAAGGGCATCTGAGATCTGCAAGTAGCTGCGAGTCAGGGCAGTATTTTTCACTCGAAGTCTGTTTATCACAACCCCCTTGACGATTGTACTTGCGTTAGTTAACCTTCTACCTACCATGGTTGCTCTTCATCTCCTTAACATCAGTTTGGTCCCGCTGCCACTCATCATTCCATAGTTCAAATATTCTCCTTCTTATCAACGAATACCAACCCTTGTAAGCAACAAGGGCAAATTCAATTTGTCACGTAGCTATTTTGCTGTTTGTTCCATACTTATATTCCCGCCGATGCCTACAAGGGCTGGCACCGAGCTAATGGTGATTTATTCCCTTCTTGAATCATTTGATACAGATCCGACATCATCCTATTGAGCAGTTGGCGGTCTTCAGCATTGTTGCTGCATACACATGAAAGCAAGATAGGTTTATCAGCCGATGCTTACCTTGAATTGTTCAGCAATTTGCTGGTTTCTAATTTTACAATCTGAAAGAGCAGCCTTTTCATAGAAGGTTGGTCTGTTAAGGCTGTAGTTTCTTCAATTTTAGCTACGATTAAAGTAAAATTCAGGAGATCTTGTTTCATGTCAACTTTTTCCCAAAACGTGATATATGTTATTAGTGGAAAATCAGTAAAATTAACAGAATCCAACAAAAAATGAGAAATAAAAACCGACAATACTCGAACTCGCACGTTTATAACACGTCGGAGCTCTGTTGGGCTCAGTGCGCGCTGAGCTGCCGTCGGAGGAGCAAATTAGTCGGCAAGCTCCGCCAGCATCTGTTCCACTGACAGATCGTCTTGACACTGCAAGAGAAAATGTAAAAACAAATTATAACTTTGCTAACATGCGGTTATTGAAAATGCTTAATTTTCTAACACCATGATGATATTGCGGCGTTTAAATGAACTAAAAAACTAATTGCCTGATTTTTAATTCTATTTAATAATGATTTTTTTCCTATGACACTACATTGCAGAAAAAAATAACACATGGAAAAGTTTCTTCGAACGTTTGGCAGGACATACGGTTAAAAGCACCCGCTGGAGTCTTGTATTTTTACACCCGAGAAGTAAATATCTATGAAATATTCTGAGAATTAACTCACTCACCAAGAATATCTGCGTTGAGCAACTGTTCACCAAAAATCCCTTCTGTCATTGGGATGCATTCACTCCTATAAATCACTAACAAATTCAGCTAAACCCAGTGCTCAACTCGATAGGTCGCGATGAGGCACTAGTGTAAGGCAGTGCTCACTATTCCTGGTCACCCAGTGCGCAGTCTTCTCTCAAAATACTTCCCCTTTGCCCGTTATGATACCCTGCCTTTTCCTCTCCCATTTGCCGGATGTGCACTATGTGAATTCAACAACCTAGGTATAAATCTTCAAAATAATCCAATGCCTACTATCCCCATGTCTGCTCGATATCTCCCTCCAAGAATTGCTGCTCATTCTTCCTTATCCTCCTTTCCTAAATCTGCTCTGACTGATTCTCACTGGCAGCAGGCCTTCAAGGACTTGACTACAAGCTCATACCCCAACAGAATCCAAGTATTTACAGATGGTTCCACTAATGGCAACTGCACTGCCTGTGGGGTCTATTCCTCTGAGTTTAGCATCAAAGCCAAACTCCCCTCACATTCTACAATTTATACTGCAGAACTCTTTGCTTTATATTTAGCCTGCAAGTTCTTATCAGTGGTTCCTGGCAACTTCATTATCTTTTCGGATTCCCTTGGTTGCATTTCAGCATTAAACTCGATTAACCCTCCTACTCATTACCTTATCAACTGGATAGCCAACATTATTTCCTCCCTCAGCAGAGACAAAATTATAATAGAGTGGCTTCCCAGTCATGTCGGTATTAAAGGCAATGAAGCAGCAGACAAACTTGCGCGTGAGTCATTAAGTCTGGCTAACTATATAAATCTTTATCCTAGCAAACTTGAGCTGAAAACTAAATTCAAAATGCACTATGACTAACTTTGGCAGAGAAACTGGACATCACAACCTCCTTCCATCACCCATCTTGAGCCACACTTAGGTTCATCAATCCCCACAAATCTTTCTCGCTACAACCAAGTTATCTTCACACGTCTCCGACTGCAGACATGCAACCTAACGCATGCCCACTTCATCAAACAGACTCCTCGCCTATTTTGGACTTTTTGCAAGAGCAACATTACGCTGGAACACATCTTCATATTGTGCCCAACACACGAACCATATCGTGCTCCACTTCGAGCAGCATGCCTCTCCAAATCTCAGCCGTACTGTCTTTCTTCGCTCCTCTCCCCGATGCTGGCACCTGACCTGGTGCTGAAGTTCCTCGAAGACACGCAGCTGCTCAATCAAATCTGAAGAGTCAACAAGCGGAGTGAGGGCGCTAATACCCATCGATGGAGATGCGCCGCATCCTAACAAAGTAACAAAGTTGTGTAAGGCTGCCGTCAAGCAACAAAAGATTGTTTTTCCACAAAACTTTAACTACGTATCCTCTTCTTCCTGTTTTGAAACTTGAACCCGTTCATAAAATACATTTTGATAACAACCATGGATGAGTTCTGCAACTTCTGAATAGTAATGAAATATTGGAGGTACAGGCAATGACGATGAATACAGAAATTCGACGGTAGAACAAAAACAATATAGAAAGCAATAACCAAACGTGCCGCAGCAGTGCTAGTAATAACTATAACAAGAAGGTCATAACATAATTAACCAGACATCAAGTGTAAATTTCAGATCACTATGTAGCGTCCCACAGAGCGGCGCAATTGACGGTCCGACGGACACACCTACTTATTTTTATGTTATTGTTGATTTATATTATTGATACCACTCCATTACCATACAGTCACAAGCAAGCGAAGTGAAGGGAACATTCAACAGGTTTTCCGCAAAGGAGTCACTGAGGGGATTTTCATAATGTTGCTGACAAACCTGCAGTCACTAACCTAAGGAGATATAAGTGTGACTTTGGAGGAGATATAAGTGTTTTTTTGGAGGAGATTTTTTTTTTAGATTTTTGGAGGAGATATAAGTGTGACTTTGAACACTAGTTAACTTCTATATATATATTGCAGTGAGATAAATCTTTCATTTTGATTGCTGAATTTGATGAGAATAATTTCTATCAGTAAACCCAAGCAACTTGAAATTAGCTATTCACAAATAATGTGAGATCATCATCAATAATTGTTAATTTGTATTCAGTGAAGCCTGATAACCATTTGTTGCCAACAATTGGTTCAATGAGGTGGGTACTTGATTAAAATGTGAATATGATGATCTGAATTTGATCAAATTTTATTCAAATGTAAGTTGTGGGCACAAAAAAGTAAAAGATATCTTTTAATTTTGTTAGCAAATTTTTCGAGGAACTTTCTTTTTTCATGTAAGTTGGTGTGCAGTGCACATCTTTATACATTGACTTGGGGTAACAAAATTTCTATATCAGAATGACGGAGCATAGAGATAAAAGCTTCCATACTGGGAATCAACTCGCACATTCGTCATATTCTGCGGTGCAAAATCATACCAAAAAAGCAATGTCCTTATATCTCCAAAAGTTCCAAAATTTTAGTCTGTGCATTGACATTTTAGAGTCCATGCATACTTTCAAATAAAACCCTTATCTGATCAATATGGACCGTTCAAACCCTTTTCAAATTGTGAATGGGTAGAAACCTCTCCATCAGCAGCTCAATTTAATTTCCTACTTATATGTTACATGTATTTTTTGTTCGTATGTTTTTTTCCTTGACACACATTTATTTTTGTGATTCCATGATATATTTTTGTGGGGTCAAAATCGGAAAAATTGAAAGATTTTGGTCGGGGAATTATTGTCCGTTGCGCCATAAAATTTTAGGAACGAATAGTCTACCACCTAAGGGTCCTTTTACAACGAAAACATGCAAAATGACCATGGAATCGACAGAATCTGGCAAGGGCCTGGGTCGATCTCCTTAAAGCTGAAAATGAGAATTCTATTAAGCTATAGTTGAACATCAAAAAAGGGTAGTCAATTGTTAATAATTTTTCTTTTTCATCAGGATGTGCTAAGTGAAGCTGTGCCGTGTTTGCAGAGCAGTATTTCTGATAATACATTCATTCCACTTTATGTCTGAAACATACAATTTTCATTCAACTTATGTTGCCAATACAGTTTTAGATGAATATTTGTAATTACAGAAGTAGTGTTGAACTATATCATTCATTTAAAAATCAGATGGTTGACCCGTTTTCGTGCTTGCAAGCGTGCAATTTTTTCCAGGCAAGAATCATGAGAGATCAACCATCATTCAACTTGATAGCAATTCTTCAATACTCGCGCCAAGCCACGAGATCACTGTGAGTGCAATATTGGGCGTAATTAACAATCGTCTTGCAGAACTGTAGTAGGCATGAAAATTCAAACTCTAGTCACCTATAATTAAGGTATCAGTTGTTCTGTTGGATCACATGATAATGCTAGTGGTACAAATCAGGAGACGATGGTTCAGAACTAGCGTGAGTAACGCAGAAGTTGATTGCTCAAATGACACCATTATTTTATGAAAGTCAGTGCTTTAATTCCCACCTTTGCTATATTTTTTTAATACCCCTGAGAATAACATAAACCTCACTTTTCCAGACAACACATACCGAAAGCAATGGACAAAAAACTGGGACCGAATCCAACAACTCATTTGAAGCATGTAGAATAGCTGCGCCCTCTACTGAAGCAACTGTTGAGCTGCCTTCTGCTACCTCTCATAATTTCAGGGTATAGGAATTAAAATTAATACATGGATGTAGAGATTCGCAGATTATGCGAATAGCTGAACTCATATTAGTCATTTAAACGAATGAGCCAAATTTAATTTTTTGGAGTATTGGGAGCCGATGATGTGTTGTGCGATTGCGCGAGTTGGCACTTTGCAGACGCCGGGTGTATCGATCTATTGATTCCTGTTCGATATGGGTAAGCCGATTTAATTTTGTACCCTACCTGATGAAGGAAATTTAATGAGCTTAATCTAAGCTGATGCTTTCTACGTTGCAAGCCGCCCAGGGGGATACAACTATTGTATCTATGGGAATAAACACTCCCAGGGAAAAATATGAGGGCCCGAGCTGAGAATTTAAGGTAGGCTTTCTTTTTATTGAAATGAAGTGATTTTTTTATGTTAAGTACCTTTTTTTGCTTTATTGCTGTCCTGTTTTTCAGCACCTACTACTTTCTTCTTCAACTCTGATCTTGTTTCATGAACTTTTTTCTCAACTTACTGTTTCTATGCCCTTGCTGCGTAGATTCCGCGTGACATTAACTCCATACTAAATGGTGCCTTTCCCCTTCCTCAATTCGGTTCGCATTTGTTGCTGCGGATAGGGGAGGCTTACACCAACTAATAATCCAATAATAATCTACGTTTCAAGCGCTCTTCTGCACTCGTGAGAATTAACAATGAGTGCCTGTGAAAGTAATCGGGAAACGGATTATTAATCTAGACCACAACATATAGTTCGGCAAGTTGACGTTTCATTTTAGAGCATTTATTCTTCTATCCAAATATCTGTACAAATTTTGAGGTTAGCTTTCTTCTTTTGTTCATGAGGAATTTCGCCTGAAAGGTTTGATAAATAACATCAGTGTTCTAATTAAAAATGTAATTACTCCTTTTTCAGTTTGTTATATCGCTTATGACATGTTGTTCAGCTCAAACTCTTTTAATTTACGTGACCTGTCTTGAAATTTGTTCGTTTATCAAGGGCTGCATTTATGTCTCTCAGTCGGACTCGGCTGAACGTTTGATCTATTCGACGACGTTTTGAAATGGATTTCCTCTGTATGATTAGGTCAGACTAGATTATGAGTTAGCACATTCCCTGTGTTTCCGGGGCTGTTAACGGTTGGTTTGGTCAGGTTGTTAGTAGCAGAATAGGGAAATCGATTTTCTAGGTTGAATAAATTTTATTTTTCACAATGAATATGAAAAATACAATTGAATGATAACATTTCACCTTATATGATAAGAATTATTTTTTTTTAAATGTCGCGAAACATAAAATGTCATGCATTTATACTGGTACCTAAACGTGCAATTCACCTGTTGGTACGCATGTGGCCCAAAATGCAGGGAACGTGTTAGTTTAGGCTCTCACAGTTTACTTCTCACATTGCTGAACAAACTAAACACTCATAATATTTGCGAGACTACGCACTTTACCTGCGATCGGGAGCTATTGTTTTTACAAAGTTGAAAATTTACTGTCTGAGAGGTGAAGTCATTGTAATTTCCATTGTTCCTCCCTCTCACCTCCTCAATATGGTCTGCTTTAGTTAAAAAAAAGGACAAAATGATTTGCCTACCTGCTTTATATTATACTGATAAGAAATAGTCCGAATCGATAGATTATAACGTTTATATTTCATGACAGAGAGTGACGTGCCCAGTGTGCTACAAATCTGTGAGGTCGATCTCTAAGCACATGAAGACCAAACTGCCGGGGCACAGGTGGCCTCGCGAAAAGGCCAAACATGCTGCGTGCATCCTGGGACTGAAAAAAACGAGGAAAAGAATAGAAACCACATACGTCAGAAAAGCAAAAAAATGTCCGGTTAAGAACTGCTTCGCCTTAGTTGCCCGACTGGACTTACACATGAAAATGTGCCACCCGATTTTACTGCCGACCAAAGCCTTGAAAAAACGGCGATGGTCATCGATCTCTTTAAAGCGTGGGTAATGACGTCCGGCAGGGGCTGCCTTGCTCCTAGAACATCCGCGCGCCAAGGGGAGCAGATTCGTCGCTTAGTAACTATGTTAAAAGTTGACTCGTGCGTCGATGTGTTTGATGACAAAGTAAAGTTGATCGAGCGGCTAACCAAGATCAACATGAGCAAAAACTGGAGCTGCAACACGGTAAAATCTTATTTATTTTCATTAAAGTCCTTTGGGAAATTTTTACGCAGTTAGACATTCGCCGAATACTACAAAAAGCATTCCAAAGATTTCTCCCAAAATTTGCAATCAATTCAGTCAAATTGCTCAGACGTCAGTGAATCCATCTCTAGATGGGCTAAAGAATTCACTAAGAAAGGCAAGGTGGGCGAAGCGGGACCGAGCGGAAGCACCGCAACCTCATCACTGCCGAACTAACACGCTCTTTTATTTGCGGTAAACTATACGAGAAAGTGAGAAAACTGAAGAAACTTTTGCTTGACAATCAGATCAGCTCTGAGGGTCTCACGAGCTACCATTATGAATTAGTCCGAGATTATCTAATTCTAGACATTTTTCTGTCCAACGCTCATCGTAATGATGTAGTAGCCGAGCTGACTGTTGACGGGTACAAAAACTCACTACTGCGTGGAGGAAAAACTACCATTGATGTTGAGAAGGAAAAGGCTTCAGGCAACTATTAGTCACTTTTTTTAGTCCTAGGTACGAGACTGGCATAGGTGATGGTTTTCTTTGAAAAAATACGTCCCTTGATTGTATTGGATCATCCAGAGCACTTCTTTGTGACGAGGAATGGAACAGGATTGACTACAGGGCAAGTGGACTCCGCTGTCAGGGAAAGTCAACTACAACCCGCGTCTTTTTACAAGCTTCTTATGACTGTTCTGCTACCACAACTTTAATGGCGCGTTTCAGACAGAACTGCAGCGCTGCTCTACAGGCGTTTCAATTTAGAAGAGAAGGCAGTGGTTTGGCATGGGACCACATCATCAGTCAATAGCCTTCCGGAAAACTGTGACTTCTCTCAACGAGAAGATGATGGCAGTGAGTACGATAACGACCCTGAATTTACCATTAGTTCAGAAGCTTCTGATGTAGAGCAGCAATCGACGGGTAACGATGAACCTTCAAATTTGCAGAATTCATTGGGCGATAATTCTCGAGAACCAACTGTTGCGGAGTCGCCTACTACAGCACCTGAACTTTTAAAGCAACCATTTGTCGATGTCAACCAGCAGCACCACATGTTCGTAGAATCTAATGTAAAACGGCTACAATCTCTTGATATCTTTACTGACGGTAGTGACAGGGAGGATTTGTAAACTGGTGTCAAAAAATTCCAAGTTTTTTTCAGTTGAAGACGACCAAGAAACCAAAACCCTTTTCCGAGATTTGACTTCAATTGGAGAAACAGTTACAAAGGCAATAGTTCAGGGAGGGTTGGAAATAAACAGCCATTTTTGAAACGAAAATGTACTCCGACTCAAATTTTAGATAAAGTTTGTTACCTGAAGAAAAGCTTTGAAAAATAGTTTAGTGGTTCAAAATTTATTTCAACATGTGTCTTTGCTACTGTATTCTATTTCAGTTTAGTTAGGATTGGAATCCTAATTTTTATTGAATATTGTATTGAACTCTTGGACTAAGTTCAGTGGTGATCAAGCTTAGGGTATTTGTTGTGAGGCTCTATTTTGAGATGTGATTTCCACCGCTGCAGATCAGTAGTTATGACGTTGCTGCCACAACTTGTGCTGCTCTATTTTGAGATGTGATTTCCACCGCTGCAGATCAGTAGTTATGACATCGCTGCCGCAACTTGTGATGCTCTATTTTGAGATGTGATTTCCACCGCTGCAGATCAGTAGTTATGACATCGCTGCCACAACCTGTGATGCTCTATTTTGAGATATGATTTCCACCGCTGCAGATCAGTAGTTATGACATCGCTGCCACAACTTGTGATGCTCTAATTTGAGATGTAATTTCCATTGCATCGATATTATCAGGTTTTCCTCTTCTGAGGACTCCACATTCGCTGTTATATTTTAGCCGTCGTGGCATTTGGTTATGTCACATTATTAAATTTTGCTAAATGAAATAGACGTGATTTTCCAGTGTCCTCGTCATATTAATAGATTTATAGCTACGCTGCCACCAACTCCCTGAGGAGTAAACAATCGAATAATTATTATATCAATAAGCGAATGGAAACGAGCCTTCATGCCTGTCTCTCACTCTTCAAAACGTAGGTATTAATTCGTTTGAAATCATGACGGGAATTTACTTATGAAGAATTAATCCAACTCATATGACAATTAGGTATTAGCGAGAGTTATTTCTGACTCATGTGAATATTGATACGAAACATTGCTAGCTGTGCTAAATCCATATGAAGACCTGTGGGAAATTGATGAGTCGGTTAGGTTGAGCTGAAAAGGCAAAAGGAACTCAACTCTTGATGTGGAAGCAGCACGCTGTAAGTTTTGGGGAGCGCTTTGGATGCTAATGTTCGTGGTTACCCGGCTCTTTAACACAGAAATGAAATGAGGAGGAACATGGCGTCTTACTGCTATATGATTCGTATAGTTTACGAATTTCGATACAGTGAGTTTGGTTATAGTTTTCAGCGCCGACACCACGAGGGGGTGTGGCTCAAGAGTAGAAACGACACAATTGGAGGGCAAATATGCAGAGTGTCTTAACACACAAAATTTTTGGACACTCAAGTTAGAGGCGTGGTGTTCATTGCAGAGTTGCCAAACTGGCTTTTCCTAGCTAAGTTACCAACTAAGAAGTGAACTAGGCCGCTCTTTTTTTATCTTCGCCGCCATGAGGCGAAATAATCACTTGGGTAATTCTGCCAGTTTTGACGTCTGATTTGTGGGTTAAGACACTCCGCATATTTGCCCTCCAATTATATCTTTGATGGCGTCTCGCGTCTCATTCAGTAAACGTGGTAAAGGGTATAATAGACTGCGCCCAAATGGGCGAGGGCTGAAACGCACTTCTGGCTTAGATAAAGTGATTGAGTACAAATGCAACCTATCTATTTAAAAACTTAAAAATTTTACCATTCAGTCGAGGTATGCGCCTAAAAGCAACAGTTAACATAAATATTACACCTACTGTAAGTCAAGGCAAAACGTACTCCGCTAATCAGAATATTTTCAGCTGAAATGAACAATTAATTAAAAAGTAGCAGAGAATGCGATGATGCTTTCAATAGACATCAACGAGAGAAACAACTCTGGAACTCAGAAAAGACCGTAATTCAAAGATGTGAAGTTTAGAATGTTTCAGGCAGGCGTTGCGCTCAACTTTCAATTTGTTGGCAATTCAAATGTTCGTGGTATTGTGCCATTTTATTCCTGATGTTTAACTAATACCAACCGATTCAGCGGATAATTTCTTTTCTTTTCAGGATAAGCCCCACCGCTAGTGCGGCACATAAGTTCACCTATTTGTAAATTTTGCAATTATGCAAAAATCGACTTTAAATTACTCTCAAACGAAAGACTAAAACATTCTTTCATTGATGGAATGAATGTTTTAACCTTTCGTTTTAAGAGTAATTTTAAGTGGATAGGTGCATTATTTCGAAAGGGACAAGTAGATGAACTTACGTGTTGCATTAGTGGTGAGGCTTATGTGGAAAAATCCATAATTTCTTTGTTTTTGGCAGTATAGGTGATGAACGCACAATGTGGCCAGGCGCGCTGTGTTGAATAATCAAAAACTGTTGATGTCTTTGGGTTTCAGCGTGGGTAAGGCGCCCGGCCATAAATGGGTGGGTAGCCAAACCGCCTACGGGGTTTGGCTGCCCGATGAGTTCGGATGATGCGTGGTGAGATGGATGGTCATACTAAGATCAGACGGAATTGGGACTGTTGTGATATTGGGATAATATGACAATTATAACCGAATTCATGGTGGCTGTTGCCATGTTCAGTAATGACGGTTTTGATGGTTACAGCTGTAACGATTACATAGTTGTCTGTGCTGTGGTGATGTGAGGGTTGATGTTGAAGTTGTCAGACTTGTGGTGCGGTGTGGTCTTGGTTGCTAAGTCATTAACGGGTCTATGCTTGTTTCCACTTGTGCAACTTATGAATGCAACATTGAAGTGCTGTAACCTAGTCAACAGTCAGTGTAACAATCCTCCGCTTATATGCACAACCTCGTAAATGAAACCTCCCCGAAATAAGTGTCAAAACCAGTCCCTGGATCACGACGCGTACAGTGTAACAGTAATATGCTTAAATCTTGGAAAACTCGCATTGTTGTGTTGTGACCGACAAATTCGCTAAAGCGACAGCTAAATAGTCTATGACCGAAGCTGGCGTTAAATGAGTTTGTTATTATTATTATTATTATTATTATTATTATTATTATTATTTAGCCTTGCAGAAACCTCTTTCCGTATTTCACCATAGTTTTTTTATTGTTCAGAGAGAGGGATTATTTGTTCACCAAACTGCTTCGTATTTCACCTTTCAAAAAAAATTTTGAGAAATTAGGTTCGTTTAATTACGAGGTAGCACGGACACGAGTTAGTTGAGTTACCCTACAGTAGTAAATCGTGCGCTGGTTGGCAGCTACGCGAGAGCTGAGACTGCAACTCATTCCTTGGCGGTTAGATGAAATTTACGTTGACGTTTTCCGATGCTAAAATGAAGATCATCTCGCTCTTGATCACGGATATTAGGGAAATCGAGTCTTATGAATCACTTGCAAAAATTTACATGAATTGGTTTACGTTGCAATATTTTTTGATGTGATTTGTGTAATATCATAGTTATGCACCTTCAATCCTGACTGACGTAACGATGGGTCTTCATATATTACTTACTTTATTTTTTTCAATATTTTGTTCATTGAAAAATTTTTTGATGGCAGAATAACTAGAATCATTGACTTCTTATGTAAACTGATGAGAAAATTATAGGAACTTTTGGTTTCCATAATAAGCTTTTGAATGTGTCTACCAATCATTGTCGATGGAGATGCCCATTAGAGATTTGTTAAATCAGATAAATTTTAAAGCCGATACCTGGCTTAGGGATTGAAAACAGTGGCAACACCTCGAAGTGATGGCTATTATCGATTGAGAGGTCAGCAATGTAGAAATCGTTCAACGATACGGCAACATTGTACCAATAATATGAAAAAATTGTCTTAATGATAATTCTCAACCTTACACTTACACGTGCAATATATGACGATATTATTCATGAATAATTTTCCTAAATAAAACACCAATAATTACTTATTCAATATGTCATTCATGTATAGCAGCACTGCTTCACAATAGCAGCAAAATATTGTTTTAAATTCACAGAGAAATATTATTTAACGAACAAACGATGTATGAAACACAGCAGTGCAAGCCCCATTAGGCAACATTAAATTTACGTTTTACGCTAATACTAAGAAATTAAGAACTCGTTAAAATTTCGTCACGACTTTGTGGTGCATGCGACCCAGAACTCACTCCCTTCTGGCAACAACACGTCCGGGGTAACTCCGCAGCGCACGAAATTGTACGGCAGGTTTGGCTTCGTTATTGCACGTACATCGTTTACAGAATTTCGCTTACTAATAAACTCTGGGCTTAAATTCAGCGTGTTCTTTTTAGGTTGTCTTTTTGCATCATAATTCAGAAGCTGAGGGACTTTAAGCCTCCTTCTTCATTATTGACTGCTTTGCGGGACATTATTAAAAATAAAGCTGCATATTGTTGAAATGTTAAAGAAAATTTCAGGTGGTAAGGAAACTGTAATTCGAGTTAAAGGCAGTCCAATCACTTACGAATGAATTTTTGAACCACGCGACTTTAATTAGATAGTTGGGTACATCAACTGAATTAAATCGCAAAGGTAAGGCAGGTAAGCAATAGAATAAATTTGGTTAGGGTGCGCTAATATATGTCTTAACATTAGATGCACTCAATTTCACTCAAAATTATAGATAATAATTTCACTCTCAAAATTGTCAATTTATATTACTGCAGAATTGCACTTTGTGATGGGACGTTGTGACCGCTGCTGGTGCATAATAAGGAACTGATTTATAAATGCGTTACCGTGAAATCTATCATGAAGTCATGTAACAATTGACGGACATGATTATAAAAAAAGTTATAAAATACGGCACAAAACTTCATTTTAGAAGATATCATTGCAGAATAACGAAATAAAATACAAAATTTACTTATATTGGAAGTAATCGCAATATTTCGTACTTCATGTAGTAAATAAGAGGCGCACTGTGAAGTGCGCAAGGGCTTGTAATATAAAGTATAAAGTGTTAAAATGAAATTTTAGAACTGCGAAAGCGGTTAGAAGAGGAATATAAGAAACGTCGGTTATCGGTTTCTTTACGGTTCTACAAAGCACTTGATAGAGTTGTTCGCTCGAATCTAGCGCACAATCAGCTCGGTGATTAATCAAGAATGACGAACTGAAATGGCATTCAGAATAAGAACGTAGTACGCGCCTTAATACGCTGAGTAAGTCTCTTGGACTCGGGAGAACATTCATAACGTGGGAGTTAATAAGAGACGCATGCGACCAATTATTCAGGAAAAATAGAATTCAAGAAGCGAGGTCGCATTACTTCTCTCCTGAAGACACTTGGAAATGGTCTCACATGAGTAAGACGTCTCCCATTCACAAGCCCAGCTCGTTCACTTCACGAACACCGTTCCATATATCTAACAAATGCTACTGACTTAACTATTATGAGTACCGTATCTCAAAAATGAATCTCTTGCTGTTCAGGGAATATTAAATCTATCGTTAACCGCTGTGCTCGCAGTGGCACAGCGGTTAAGGGATCGGACTTGTATGTTGGAGTCGCGGGTTCGTATCCCGGCGCTGGCGCTGCGATTTTCCCCGTTGGGTATAAGGGAAAGCTCAAGCACAATACCTCACTCGACCCAGGTGTCGGAAATGGGTACCGGCTTTACGGGGGAACCGTCATGGTGTCCTATATATAGTGTTAGTTATAAGACATTTGAAAAACCAATGCTTAAGATCATTTGTATCCGTCTTGATTGGAAATAAAGCATCCCAAAGATGCCGATGTTTGCTTTTTTTTGCTTTACTTATCGATACGTTCTTTTGGTATCCAAGTTACCACATCCATTCAAGTTAATGAATGCAGTAAATTTAATTTTACTCACCACAAGCGTTGAAGAGTCAAGGAAAGTAGGCTTTAGTGAACTGAAGTTCGGCGCTACGTTGGGCAGACAGGACCATCTCATGTGCGTTGCTGTGGAACAAATTAACTTCTGCGTACAAGCTCTCAGTCACAGAAAGAGTTGATGCCAAATACGGTTCGTCATTTTGGGCTACAAAAAATATATAATTTTAGAATTAACTGCTGAAATAGAATTGAAACGTTCTTCATGGTTATTCGTCTTTACTTTAATGTCCATTATAGTGATTGTATGTGTTTATTAAAACAGTCCATTTTGTATTAAAAATCGGGATTTTCATGTCATGTACACTGGGATACACATGTGTTAACACTTGATAACTACACAACAAATTTAAAGTTAACACTACGCATTTTGACTGAACTATCAGCCAAAATGTCGACTTCTTACCGCTTTTAATGTTGTGGTTTGTCTCCTATTTTCAGTGACAGAGCAGTGCGCGTGCATACTTGGATTGTAAAGTCTGGTGTCATAAGCTGCTCTACAAATCTATACTATAATAAGAGCCGCGTCCGTCCGTCCGTCGGTCGGTCTGTCCGAAGCCAGCCTGCAGTGTGTGATGAGCGTATCTATGATACAAGCTCCAGCCCTATATATTTTGACGGGCCGTGTTCACGCGGCCTCATCAACTCTCGAGAGATTGTATTTTTTAATTTCTTACGGCCTCTCATTCATTTTGCCCTCTTTTTTATTTCAAATAAAGGGGGGTGGACTAGTTGTGATAATTTCTCATCGTATTTGCTAACGAATAGTCCAATCCAATCATTGAAACGATGCCAGTAACTTCCGCCTCCCTACTCCTGTACTATGGTTAAGATTGTGCTACAACAGCTTATTCTCAAACATTTAAATAAAACAATCATTTTTCCTCTGTACGAAGTATCGTAGCTTGTGTTTCTTTTGAATCAAAATATACCGTCGCCAGTGTGATGTTCTCATTTTTCCAATTTCATGTCATGAGTTGCGTGATTTTTTCCCATGTTTTTCAACGTTGGAGGCAATCAACAGGACAGCTTATGACACACCGCAGACTTATGTCTTTGTTTACGTACGAAAAGTTAGTTAAAAATCAATAATTCTCTCACATAATTTACTCCTTTCATGCAAAATATTTCGTGGCTCATTAAGTATGAGACGCAATAATTTTCCACATTGCTATCTTCAGGCTCAAAACAGTGGCTCGTAACTGCAAACTGATGTTTGACATTGAACCTTTTGATGCACTCTAATCTTCTTTGAATTAAGGTTCTCCCCTGAAATCTGTTCTCAGTTTAATTTCCTGGTCTCGTAATTTTGTTTCTTTCTCGTAGCTACGCGATCAATTAACGATTTCGTGGAGCTCTCCTTCAACGAACAGGGAATCAAAAGCTCACCTTGTAGAAAACAGGGAATCTATGCAACAAGCGTATTTTCACAAAGGATACGCAACGCACAGAAGCAGCAAAGAAGAAAATGAGAAGACAATGAAGAGATGGTAAGGAAATCATGAAAACTAAAAGCAGCAAAGTGGGCGCGATAGACAGGAGTCCACAAGGCCTGTCTACAGCTGAGGTAACCTGCCAGTGTCTCCCCTGCATGGGCTGCTAGTCCCCATAGCACAAGGTAGACAAACGTGCCTAATTTAAACCCAATGCCAATTCTGTAATTTCTTGCGAGTTATATAAGTGCTGAAAACGGCATTTTTCGAAAATTAAATTATAGTCGTTTTCTCCCGTCCTAAAAATTGGATAACGTACAGCAAAATATCTCGAATAATTATGGTTTGTTAAAGGAATTATTCACATATTTAGGCTCAAACTAAAGTTCACATGACATTTTATTTATGATTGGTACGAACTCTTTCTAATTTCTAACGCGTCACAAGAGAATAAGTCGCATCATCTCTCTTATTTGAACAGCGAGCAATTAATTCATATATTTTACTGAAGAATCTGAATGAAAATTTGTATTATGAAATCAATCGTAACGGAAGTCTCTGTTAGTTCGAGGAAGGTATCCATCCCAGTGAAGGTCAGAAATCAAAACTCACATGTCGCGTTAACTTCAAGTTTGCGCTGAGTGAACGCTGAATAACGGCAGTGTATGAGTTAATGAGCCTGAGTAATATTCACCTCGTTTGACGTTACTTGAATGATATTTGTGCGCTCTAATCCTGCTGAATCTTTTCTTACGCTCTGACACACTCACACCCGAGTGGCGCTGACAACCTTTGTCACGCAAGTTCGGTGAAGGCTTCCCAATTACTCAGTAAGCCAATTAAATGGCCGCAAAATTTGGTGTTTCTTTCATTATTACCGAGTCCGAATCTGAAAATTGCAGTCAGTGTTATTTATAGGTCCATAGTTCTATCAAAATATGTAACTATCTTTAGTTCTGAACTTGAGGCTGGTTTCAAAATTCATTTCCCAATTTTCGAACAGGATATTTGTTTCACACTGGAAAAACGATAACAATCTTGTTTTATGAGTTAATTGGTCTATCTTTTAATATCTCTGAACTCGAAGGATGACTAATGTAAAATACATATGCATATACCCCAAGTAACCTGGGATGAGGAAAAACGTACCTGCATACCGCAAAGAACTATTCAAACTCAATATAAATTACCTGCATCGATGACGGTAACGTAGACTTCCTGAGACTGGAATTTGAGAGTTTATTTTTCTACGCTTAAAATGAACATTTTACTATTAAAGATAAATTCACTGAACTAGCGGCTTGCTAAAATACTTTGCATAAAATATCACATATAATTTCACGTTGAACAATAACTTTTCTAAGTAGATAAAAAAGTTCATAGCTTGCACAAACAGTCAGTTGTTGAATTCTAAATTTGTTTATTCCAAATTTTTTCTTCTATCAGCTGCAGATGTATGATAATTTCCACTGGCCTTCTCTGATGGAACTGCTCCAATAAGTGTTGCTCTCCATGATATTACTTTCGGAGGGAAACAACTATTGCAACCTTAGGAATGCACTATCCTAGGTGAAAATGTGAGGTCCCTATGCCGAAATGGAATAATTTGCTTGTTGTTAAGGACCATCTTTTTTCTATTGACTGCTGTCCTGATTTTTAGCATCAATTTTTTTTTCAATTCCTCTCTTGATTCATGAACTTATTTCTCATATCACTTTTTCTAAGGACAACTGTTGTGGGAAAGCAATCTGTGCATAATTTCATATTAAATTTTGTCTCCCCAATTCTTCTCTTCAGTACACCTATGCTGTGGTTAGGTACGCTAAAGCCTGTTTTCTCCCCAAAATTAAATCAATTTCATATTTAATTCTGTCTCCCCAAGTCTTCTCTTCAGTACACCTTCGCTGTGGTTAGGTACGCTAAAGCCTGTTTTAATGGTATGCATTTTATCGCAGGCTCACGTGCATACGCCTCATGTGGCACCTCACAATGCCCACGAGCGTTCACTAGTTAGGCTGGTGCACCGTGAATTTCTCAAAACCAGTCAGTGCGTCAATAACCGCGACTGTAGAGGTGGTTTGTCATCGCTTGTCTTAAAATTGTTGCTGCATCGTAGGCTATGTTATATTTTTTTATTTGCAGGAGTGAAATGTTAATATTTAAGTTCATTTTCATTAAAATGTTATTGAAAGCAGCCTCCTTCATGTTACAATCCTTATATCGGCTGCTTCCAGCCCGGCATATGCATTCATGGGCTCTGTACATTTCAATTAATTGCAACGTAGCTACTCGTGGCTCAGTCATTGAGCAAATGGCTATGCCTCTACTCATGACAACTAACTGCACATTGACCAGGGACAGAGTTGCAACTTACAAGGCTCTCGTGAGTCGCGCCTTACGATCTGATCAGAGCGAATAGGGAACTTTGTATAGACACACACACAAATATGAGCCTCAGAGATGAGCCTCGTAAACAAGTGTCGCGCCTCACGGCCAAAATGTCCTCTAATGTAAACGGCCCTTAACACTAAATAATCTAATCTAGCCTCCCGGATATGTGGTTGTGTGTGAGTTTAGCTTTGCGGATAGTGGACAACTTCATATATTAGGTTGTACAAGTTTCTTCACGTATGTAGTAGAGAAAAACATCAATGCTTGCAACAAAATTGGTCATCAATATCGGTAAAATACTGTTGAACATCCCGTGTTGGGACTTTGTTTTACCACACGTTACACTTCACAGCTTCACTTCACTAACTGCATAAATTATAGTAGAAGTTGATTAGGTCAATGGCCCATAAAAAATGTAACAACGTTACTCTATATTAAATGAAAACAAATTTAAAATGAACACAACAATCTAACTCAATGATGCAACCCTTTATATCACCCAACCAAAATTTAACCACCAGTAAATTTTCATAACAACACAAAAAACCCTACACGAGAACAAAGCTAGTCACAAATTAGTGATGCCTGTGACAATGTAGAGTAACTCCACCTAGGACAACAGCAGGTGCAGAGTTGCTGTACGGATTAGGAAGTGTTGGCTGGATAGGCCCAACAGATTTGTGCAATTATGTCGAGGTTAGGCAGGGTTGTATATAGGAGTTGCGTCAGGCCGGTCATGATAGCCAAGCAGCTTCTCGGGCAGAACCACTGCTTAACAAGAGAGACGTCAGCCAAGTCGGAGTATTGTTGGCTCATGGCACCCATTTTCCCCAGCCCTTCCTCTTGTATGGTTTAGTATTGCAGTGTTTGACTGAGTGCGTGATTGTGCAAAGTTAAGTTCCTCTTCATTATTTAGTACATGATTATTGCAGGTATTAAGCCGCAATGACTTCATTCTTAATGACGAGTTCACGGCTCCAAGAGTGGGGACCCTTGCCCCATCTGTGTGAACCTACGTCATCTGTTTCATTAAATATTAATCTTTAACTATTATCTGTCAAATTACTATTGGGCCTCTGCCCTTTCCTACTCTGATTGAACTTTACTGTGATCGCTACATCACCATTTCTCGCATCCATTAGCAGTCGATCCGCACACTATATCCTCCATTGTGCGGATTGTGTATTCAATCTTATCTTTAGGTGCGTTGCTGTGCTGGTATATTTATTGTTGATTTAACTCATCTCATTGTTAACATTAGCTTTGATTTTTGCTTCTTTTCTCACCAAACGTTTACTTTGCAGTATGTCGCACTGACCTGCCCTGAGCTGGACGTGCTGCCCGCTTCACGCCCAGCGATAGAATTTAGCTGTCTCCTGTGGGGCTACTGTGATTGAATCAGGTAACTCGTTAATTGTCAACTTAGATATTTACTCATGTATGTTGAATAGTACATACTGCTAGATAAAATTCCTTCTCTCTAATTATATGCTTATTTTGCTCATCTTTGTATTTGCATCCCTGAGGGGACTGTGGACTTCCAGGAACGCGGTTGGTGTTCCTTGCGCATGCATGAGTGACCCCTGCCGTGACGTGTTTGAACTAGTTTTGTCTAAAGCTTCACGGAAAAGGTAATGGTTTTCGTTCACTGCCATCAAAAAATTTTATAATACCTAAAGTGTAGAAAACACATCATAACTAATGATATTTAGATATCATCCGTATAAGTGTAAACACAAATTAAATCCGTATGATATTACACGGAACACAATTTAAAACGAAATCCCAATATAACTTCATTACCTGGAGAGTATTTTTTTAAGCGATGAAAAAACTCCATTTCCATAATATCCGAAAAAGTCTTCACGCGATCTGATGCATCTGTTACAAAACGTGTGCGCACCTGTACGACGTCCATCACATACCGAGGACTACGTCACCAGATGAAGATCAATAGGGGTTCTTCAACTGAAAATAAATTAATTGTACTTTGTCAATCAAAAGGAGAATGTATTTATGATTGAAATTAAATAACAAACTGGTCGAAACGAAATGAGTGGACGCAACAAAACCGCTGGTAAAATGAGTTAATCTGCTTCCAACTTTACTGAACGGTGCCAACCAATGATATGTTCGGCAAACGTGACCTAGTAACTTTAGGAGCAATGTAGCGAACATTGTGCAACATTTGACGGGATGTTACACTCCAAACGTTCAATCACCTGCACTTTATCAATGACAAAACTCATTGGTATATAATACATTTTACGTATATGCAAAACAAAGGATCCTGGTGTATAAATAGTTTTTTCGCTTTCTGTTTGCATATGTATATATGTATAATTATATTTCAATGAATATGTATAATCCTCTATATAAATTTTTTACCATTTCATTCATCGTTACCATAAGCGATGAATTTTGAATTTTCTAACAAATCTAATACTTGATTGAACATCTCGAAGACCAATTTTTTAACTGTATTTCTTCCAAAAATAATTTAGGCAAGGTCCAAATCTGCATGTTGAATTTAATTTTGGCTTCTCGACATTTGCAATTTTATTTTTTACCTAGATGTTTTTAATTTCGCTTTTCTATATATCTCCATCTTTTATAATTTCATTTTTATTCCGATATTTTTGAATGTTGTTCTTCCAAAATTTTGAAGAAAAAACGTACTCTTTAGTGCACACTTATTTTGAAATATGAAGTGAGGTTTTAACGGTTTTAAGGAATAATTGTTAAATAAAATAAGTGGCCATTGGGCACGTTAAAGTTTTTAAGGTTAAGTGGCCCTTGGGCACGGTAAAGTTTAAGGTTAAGTGGCCCTTGGGCTCGTTAAAGTTTAATGTTAAGGTTAATACGCCATCAAGGCAAAACCTTGAAAGCCCACCAACGGGCTTTACTAGAACTAATCACTGGACTGGTCAGGAGCACGAACATGCATTACGTAAATAATCAAAATGAAATAATAACGGCACCGTTTAAACAAAAATGTAAGCGAAAGAAAGGAAAAGGAACAAAATAATAGAGGAGCACAACGGCACTTGCTGCCGAGATCTCTCTCACTGCCTTACTACTTTGTTTAAGAAGACCGCGGTCGAAGTGAGAAACTTTGATAACGAGAGGTCTTTATAGCGCGTCCTAAATTTTCTCACATAGTTTTATTAGCATACGGTGGTCCTATATCACATTTCAAACATTCCTCGGAATATGGTCTACATTCCTCATGTCCATTGGTTCACAATATAATGAGTACCAAAAATAAGATTTTATATGAAAAACAAGACAAGTTTGAACGACGTGTTGCGCATACTCGTGCAAGTTGTGGCAATAACCTGCATGTCAAGTCCCGCTTTGAGGATCGATTCTGACCTAAATTCGTTAAGGGCGAGTTATATTTTTGTACAAGTTTAACGTGTCTCTCCTCCACAAAACTAGAAATAGGCGAAGGTGTCTGAGGCACCTTCATCCTGACAATCACTTGAATGCGGTGTCATCTAATACTACAATTTCGTTTGGTTGACCTTAAACACAATTTCGCAATTAGTTCTAAATATCGCTCTCTCTCCACTGATTCACATATTAACACAATTCAACAGCTTCATATAACCTCTTAATAGCTACCTCAGTAGCCCAAAACTGGAGCTATTCTTAACAAGATCTTCACTAACGCGTTTTTACCAATGTGGATCATTTTCTAATAAAGTGTTCCATCACATTTATTACTTATCTTTATCTTCAAATTTAACGTAATTTCTACTTTAGTATTCTCAAATTTGAGAGCAAAATATTTGTTTTGCATCATGAAAATCACGCAGAATTTATTTGTATTAAATAAACATCGATTCAGTAAAGAGGGATGAAATGGGATAACTATTATATAAAACTTCATGAATTACTAACCATTAAACATAGTGTGTGAAAAAGGATCGAAGTTCTCGAAGGGTGAAGAAGATTAACAATAGAGCAAATTTTGTTGCTATTTTTTTATCAATGTCACCCATTGGAGCAATAATAGCAAGGGAAACAAAACATCCGGCATTATTGAAGTGCTCAAAGGATTAACGGCAGGCAGGGCCGGCAATGCCCCAGACATCACGTCAAAATTAAGTTCAGTTAAACTTCAGACGGATTTATTTTTAGTGAAAAATATAGAAAATAATCAATTTTTCTGAGAATATCCTTAATGTCATTTAGTAGCGACTTATTGGGTGATAAATGCTAATGATCACTGATGATAAATGGCTCGGAACTGTTTTACTGATTTATAAATGCGTTACTCTTAAAAAATAACTCTCTACACTTTTCCATGAAGAATATGATTGTAAAAAAGCATAACATACGGCACAAAATATTATTTTAACTCTATTCCTATCAGATTAGCCAAAACTTCAAATTAATCTCAATTTTTTTATATTTGTAATAAGTGCGAGGAATATTTTCTATACGTTTTGCTGAAATGCTATTCTCTGCAGCGCTGAAGATTCATGAAAGTTTAAGAACACAAAAAATGCAGGTGTTCATTTTATTATGCTCACCATTGAGGCTCATATTTGTGTGTGTGTGTGTGCGTATACGAATTCGCTCTGATCGATTTTGTGAGGCGCGACACACGAGAGCCTTGCGAGTTGCAACTCTGTCCCTGGTCAGTGTGCAGTTAGCAGTCATGAATAGAGATATGGCTATTTGCTCATCCATTATGACTGACGCAACTTTGCCCGGAGAAGCAAGGTTGCAATTAATTGAAATTTACAGAGCCCATGAATGCCTATGCCGGGCTAAAAGCAGTCGATATAAGAATTGTAACATGAAGGAGGCTGCTTTCAATTATATTTTAATGAAAATGAACTTAAATATTAACATTTCACTCCTGCAAATGCAAAAAAGATAACATAGCCTACGATGCAGCAACAATATTAAGACAAGCGACGGCAATTCACCTCTAGTCGCGGTTATTGACACACTGGTTATGAGAAACTGAGCAGAGTGCGCCACGATGCACCAGCCGAATGTCTAGTGTGAACGCTCATGGCTCTTGTGAGGTGCCACATGAGGCGTATGCATGTGAGCCTGCGATAAAATACATACCAGTAAAACAGGCTTTAGCGTACCTAACCACAGCAAAGTGTACCGAAGAAAATAATTGACGAGGCACCATTTATAACGAAATTAAGGAGACGGGGAATTTTTGCACAAATTGTCGTCCCACAAAAGACCAGTTGTGCTTAGAAAAAGTGATATGAGCAATAATTTTATGAAACAAGAGAGGAATTGAAGAAAAGCAACTGAAGCTAAACAACAAGACAGTAGTCAATAGAAAAGATGGTCCTAAACGAACAAGTAAATTATTTCATTTCGACATAGGGACCTCACATTTTCCACTAGGCTAGAGAATTCTTACGGATGCAATAGTTGTATCACTCAGAAATTAATATCATGGAGAGCAACACTTATTAGAGCAGTTCCGTCAGAGAAGGCCAATGGAAATTACATCTGCAGCTGACGAAGAAAAATTTTTGAATAAACAAACTTGAAATTCAACTACTGATTGTTTGCGCAACCTATGAAATTATTTATTTAGAAAAGTTATAGTTCAACGGAAAATTACATGTGATGTTTAATGTTGAGTATTTTAGCAAGTCGCCAGTTCAGTAAATTTATCGTTAAATAGTAAGTTGTTCATTTTTAGGCCTAGAAAAAAATGTTAAATTCCAGACTCAGCAACTCTTCGTGGCTGTCTACGATGCAGGTATTTTATATTGAGTTTAAATAGCTCTTTGCAGTATGGAGGTACTGTTTCCCTGATCTCAGGTTTCCTAAGGAATTTCCATTTGTATTTTACATTAGTCATCCTTCAAAATTTTATAAAATTCAAAAATAGACCCATTAACTCATAAAATAAAAATATTATCGTTTTTCTAGTGTGAAACAAATATCCTGTTCAAAAATTGGCAAATGAATAATGAAACCAGCCTCAAGTTCAGAACCAAAGATAGGTACACATTTTGATAAAAAACCTTTTACCTAAAAATAAAACTGACTGCGATTTTCTAATTCTAAGCTGTTAAATATTGAGAAAAAGAATTTTACAGCCGCCTAAATGGCTAAGTGAGGGATGAAGAATCTCTCACCGAGCTGCCGTGCAAGATTACAGCGCCACTCGTGTGTGTGGGTGAGTCTGCGCGTACGAAAAGAACCAGCAGGATTAGAGCGCGCTGGTGTCATTGATGTGACGTCAAATAAGGTAATATTACTCAGGCTCATTAATGTATACACTGCCGATATTCGGTGTTCACTCAGCGCAAAACTTGAAGTTTACGCGACACGTGAGTTTTGATTTCTGACGTTCACTGGGATACCTTCCTCGAAATAACAGTGGGTTCTGTCATGATTGAATTTGTTACAAAATTTACGTTTATAATACGAATTAATTGAATTCATAATTCAAATATTCATTCAGATTTTTCTGTTAAAAATAGGAATTAATTGCCCGCTGTTAAAATAGGAGAAATGAAGTAACTTATTATCCTGTGACGCATTAGAAATTAAAAAGAGTTCGTACCAATCATAAATAAAATGTCATGTGAACTTTAGTTTGAGCCTAAATATGTGAATAATTCCTTTAACAAACCATAATTATTCCAGATATTTTGCTGTACGTTATCAAATTTTTAGGACGGGAGAAAACGACTATAATTTAATTTTTGAAAAATACCGTTTTCAGCACTTATACAACTCGCCAGAAAGTACAGAATAAGCATTGGGTTTAAATTAGGCGCGTTTGTCTACCTTGTGCTATGGGGACTAGCAGCCCATGCAGGGGAGACACTGGCAGGTTACTTCAGCTGTAGACAGGCCTTGTGGACTCCTGTCTATCGCGCCCACTTTGCTGCTTTCAGTTTTCATGCTTTCTTTGCCATCTCTTCATTGTCTTTTCATTTTCTTCTTTGCTGCTTCTATGCGTTGCGCATCCTTTGTGAAAATACGCTTGTTGCATAGATTCCCTGTTTCCTGCAAGGCGAGCTTTTGATTCCCTGATCGTTGATGGAGAGCTCCACGAAATCGTTAACGGATCGCGTAGCTACGAGAAAGAAACAAAATTACGAGACCGGAAAACTAAACTTGGAACAGATTTTAGGGAAGAAACTTAGTTCAAGGAAGATTAGAGTGCATCAAAAGGATCGATGTTGAACATCAGTTTGCAGTTACGACTCACGAGCCACTGTTATGAGCCTGAAGATAGCAATGTGGAAAATTAATACGTCTAATATCTAATCAGGAGCCACGAAATATTTTGCATGAAAGGAGTAAATTATATGAGAGAATTATTGATTTTTAACTAACTTTTCGTACATAAACAAAGACATAAGTGTGCGGTGTGTCATAAGCTGTCCTGTTGATTGCCTCCAACGTTGAGGAACATCGGAAAAAATCATGCAACTCATGACATGAAATTGAAAAAATAAGAACATCACACTGGCGACGGTATACTTTGATTAAAAAAACACAAGCTTTTATACTTTGTGCAGAGAAAAAATGATTTTTTTTTCTTTTTGTTTTATTGAAATGTTTGAGAGTAAGCTGTTGTAGCACAATCTTAACGATAGTATTGTTTCAGTAAGGAGGCGAAAGTTACTGGGATCGTTTCTTTAATTTGATTGGACTATTCGCTAGCAAATACGATGAAAAATTATCACAAAAACACAACAAAACTTCACAACCCAAGTATGCACGAGCACTGCTCTGTCACTGAAAATAGGAGACAAACCACAACATTAAAAGCGCTAAGAAGTCGACATTTTGGCTCATAGTTCAGCCAAAATGTGTAGTGTTGACTATAAATTTGTTGTGCAGTTAACAAGTGTTAACTCACATGTGTATCCCAGTGCACATGATATGAAAATCCCGATTTTTAATACAGAATAGACCGTGTTAATACACACATGCAATCACTATAGTGGACATTAAAGTAAAGTCGAAAAAACACGAAGAACGTTTCAATACTATTTCAGCAGTCAGTTCAAGAATTATTCATGTTTTGTAGCCCAAAATGACGTAGCACTTTGCCTTCAACTTCTCCAGTGGGAGCTTGCATGAGGGAGAAGTTAATTTGTTCCACAGCAACGCACATGAAATGGTCCTGTCTGCCCAACGTAGCCCCGAACTTCAGTTCACTAAAGCAAACTTTCTTTGTCTTGACTCTTTACCGCTTGTGGTGAGTGAAATTAAATTTACTGCATCCATTACTTGAAGGGATGTGGTAACTTGGATACCAGGAGCACGTATCGATATTTTAACGATTTAAAAGATGTTAATTTATGCAATACAGGGCTGCTCATAACAATGTTAGTAGTTTTTATTCACACGTTCACTGCGTATTGGGCCACATGTATACCAAGAGGTAAATTGTCCACTTACGTGCCGGTATAAATCCACGACATTATATCTCTTTTGCGACGTTTTTGCAAAATAATTGTTATCCTGCGAGGTAAAATGTTATCGTGCAATTGTATTCATATTCAATGGGAAGAATAAAAATTTATTCAAGCTGGGAAATCTATTTCCCTATTCTGCTACTTACAACCTAACCAAACCAACCGATAACAACCGCGGAAACGCAGTGAACGTGTCAAGTGCGTTGAATGGTATTAGTCGAGTGAACGAGCTGGGCTAATGAATCAGAGACATCTTACTGAGGTGCGACCATTTCCTAGTTTTCTAGGAAGAGGAGTATCGCAACC
This sequence comes from Morinoia aosen, assembly GCA_030386875.1. Taxonomy (NCBI): domain Eukaryota; kingdom Metazoa; phylum Arthropoda; class Malacostraca; order Amphipoda; family Talitridae; genus Morinoia; species Morinoia aosen. The sequence goes on from CM059580.1 coordinate 41,238,808, forward strand.
TCGCTTCAGGCCCCGATACTTGAACTTGAACTTGAAATTGAGGGCCGACAGCGTCGGGGCCTTTGTAACGGCCTACAATTCCCTCCACAGTTATCACACAAAGAGTTCAGCGCCTGGTACCAGACTTGTCCACTAAACTACTCAGGATTTACCAATCCTCGTCACAAGCTGCCATTGGATGGCGTCACTGGGATAGCCAGTGCGTCAAAACACCATCCCCAGGCATATTGGGTCATTACTGACCATTCTACCTGACTGGCTCATTCCAGTCACTGTCTCTTACTCCAGGCACGCACAAGAAACAATTTCATAGCTTCGATGATACTCAAATTGCACTCCTGATCCAATCCAGCAAGACAGCTCATACCGCAATCATCTTCAGCACATCTGGCATTCCACTCATTCTCTCCATACTGCTCAGACACCACATTCATAAAACTCTCTCTCTCTTGCTCATACTTACTACATTCCAGCACTAAATGCTCAATTGTTTCCTCTACTCCACTATTACACTGCTGACATAATCTGTTATTATTCTCATTCCATCTCCATGTACGTCTGTTCACACTCAATGACTTACATCTCACAGCAAACAAGAGTTGACTTCCAAAACTACCATCATAGAACAGCTCAAACTTAGGTGCTTTCTTTTTCATATACCAGTTAAGTGTAGGCTTGCGCATCATGCTAAGCTTCCACTTATTCAATCCATACTCTTTTGTTCGTCTCTCAATCTCTTTCTTCCACCTCTTGCAGTCCCACTCAGGCCCTACACCTCCTACATTTATTAAACTCCAGTCATCCACAGGTCTCCCAATTCTAACATGAATAATCTTTTGCATACTGAGTTTCCTTGCATGCCCCCAACATACTTTCTCCCAATAGCTTACACTCAGATTCCATTCAAAGATTCGCCTTACCCACCTGCTATTCTGCATTCTTTCAATTCTCACCTTATAATTCAGCACAGCTTTCATCATTCTTTCTGAAAATAGGCTCCACCCTAGGTCACCTCTAATGGCTTCTGTAGCTGTCCATTTCGGAGCACCCAATGCTACACGTCCTACCTTATTTTGTATCACATCCAGCTTTTCAAGATCACTTCCATTCCAGGCAAGAGCACTCATACCATACATGACACTAGGTACAGCAACATACTTCCACATTCCTCTCACACATTCGTACTTGTTTGCTCTGTATCTGGCCACACTACCTAACCGTCCACTCCACTGCATTGCTTTAGCCACTTTCTCACCTTTAGTTCTAGTACATCCATCTTCACTCATCATACAACCTAGATATTTGTATTCTTTTGTTCTACCTATTCTGATTTCTCCAATATTCCACAGTCTGTCTCTATCAGTCTCATCACTATTTATAACCATGACCTTACTTTTATCGGCACCAAAGTTCATCTTGAAATCTGTACTATATCCATTCACAATGTCAAGCATCCTTTGTAGTTCATGACCACATTCACTAACCACAACCACATCATCAGCATACAACAAACAGCTCAGTCTCTCATTACCAACTTTCAGTCCTAAACCACTCCCTCTCAGTCGAACTGCTAATTCTTCTGTGTACAATCCAAACAACAGGGGGGACAGAGTACAGCCCTGTCTCACTCCTCTAACACTCCTCACTTGCCCTGTTTCCAAATTTCCTAACCTGTAGATAGCACTTGTGTTCTCATACAGACTCTGTACAATGTTCACTATTTTTCTGCTAAAACCAACTTTTCTCAAAATTTCAAACAGCCTAACCCGATCCACTCTGTCATACGCCTTTTCAATATCCAGGAATGCTAAATATACCTTCTTGTTATCCTTCTTCATTCGCTCAATTATTTCACTCACTACAAACAGATTATCCTCCCCCCGTCTATCTTGCCTAAAACCATTCTGTTCTTCTCCCAGGACTCCTAATTCCTCAACTAAATTTTTCATTCTCTCATTCAAAATACCACAAAAGATCTTACATACGGTGTCACCCAGTGCAATTGGTCTGTAATTTTTAAGTTCTTTCATACTCTTATGTCCACCCTTATGCAACAGAACTACATTACACTTGTTCCAGTCATCCGGTACTCTTTCACTCTTCCATATCTCATCAAATAAACATTTCAACATACTGACTACACTCTCTCCTCCACATTTATAGAACTCATATGGTATCTTATCAGGGCCACATGCCTTTCCATTTTTCACTTTCTTCAAAAAACTTACAATCTCTTCACAAGTGATTTCGTCTTCCATTTGCAGTTCATGTTCATCTATCAGAAAATTTATTGGTTCATCATCTGTAACCTGCTCATTCATTCCACCAATGTCCTCCCAGTATTCTTCAACTGCTTTCACCATTTGCATCCTATCTTGTACACTGCAACCATTGACTACTAATTCATCAACTTGAACTTCACTACCTCTATCATTACCTTGTATAAACCTATACCAATCTTTTATTCCATCTAGACCTTTCTTTCTTAGATTTTCAACTTGGTGTCTCTCTTCTTTAACCCTAGCCTCATTGATCATTCTCTTTACTTTCTTCTGCTGGTCCTTGTACTCATTCCATACACTCTGCCATTCATCCACAGTAATTCTGCGTCTTTCATACATTTTCCTCATACTGCGTTGTTTTTTATTTAAAGTCTTCCTTCTCGTTCGTTCTTCCTTTATCTCACTCGTAAACCACCTAGCATTCCCTGTACTTTTCCTGCATTTCATTCTACCGATCTTTTGCTCTGCCACATCATACAAGGTTCTTGCAATCTCCTTATTTAGGTCATTTACATTTCCACACCTGTTCCAGTTACATCTACTCAATTCATTTCTAAATTCTTCCCAGTTTGCCATTTTAATACGCCAATTTTCTCTTACTCTGCTGGCCTTCTGCATCGGCTCCTTTCCACCCCAATTATATTCTAGTACAAGCATTTTATGGTCACTATCAATATCAAAATCATCTTCATCTACAAACATTTCTTTGACACACTCTCTTGCTCTACTATTCACTATCATATAGTCAATTGCAGTTTTACATTCCCTGCTTTGCCATGTATGCAAGCCATTTCCTATTGTTACATTTAGGTTCTCAAGTTCATTCTCATCACAGAAATCAATCAATTTTTGTCCATTTGCATTCACAGGCTCACCCAGTATACCAACATGGCCATTCATATCACCCATTAAAATCAGAGGGCATCTGCAATGCTCTTGCACAATTCTTGTTAATATTTCATACTTTTTTACATTCTCTTGATGAGCTAAAAAACCATCAGTTGTCATATAGCATACAACCACAATAACACATTCTCTGGCATGCATTCTTTCACACTTTATTACTAACAGATCTTCACTCTCAGGTTCATTTCCAACAGGAATTTCTTCTAATTTCCAATTTAGAGCATTTTTTACAATGAGACCAACTCCACCACCTCTTTTTTGCCAACTTACACGCCCTTTTCCAATCATGTAGTACTTACTCTCCTTACACTTTAAACTGACTCTATCACGCATTTGGGTCTCTACTACACCAACACAATCCAAATCTCCATTCTCAAATTCTGCTACAAGGTCATTTAACTTTCCTGCATTCCATCCACGCACATTTATACATCCAAACCTTACAACACTATTGGACAATTCACAACATTTTTCATTTTTGCTCTGACAGCTTTCCATTCATCCAGTTCCACCTTCCATTACAATATGAGTACACCCAATCCACTGGATGTATCTCCTGGAGAGTTTCATCTCACCTTCTTGAGTAAGGTGGACTCCATCTCCACGAAAACACCCACTCTGGATCAGGTTATCCATATCAAGGAAGCTGGAACCCATTTCAATACACTGGCGTTCATGACTCGAGAAATTGCGGCAGTGGATCCGTCCGCCAGTTGAAGTGAGAACTGGCGACATGCACGGATCGCTGAAAGCTCGGTGGCCACTCTGCCAACTGGCTGGTGTGCAGGGATGGGAGGCACATTGAGAGGCGTGCTGGCAGTTATCACCGTGATATTTGCTGATTGCTTTCCTGAATTGGTGGCATGAGTTTCCAATTAACTCCACCATTACGAATGTTTCCCCGAGTCCAAGAACCTTAGCGTATTGAGGCGCGTGTTACGTTCTGACTGTGACTGCCATTTTAGTTCTTTGTCATTCTTGAATGGTCAACCAGTTGATGCAGTCCTGGCACCCCGCGATATACCGTTCCGAGTGAGATATCGACACAACGACGCGCACATTCATACCAGGTTAGCTAAAATTATGACTGATATCAGTCCCAAAATCTATTTTATTGCTATATCCTTCGTATTACGGTTACCATGAACTTCACGGGGCGGCTCTTACTTACTACATGAATTCAAAATGTTTTTGATAACTTCCAAGATCGAAAAAATTTCTGTGATATTATGGTAGTCTGCGATTGCAACGATTAAAATCAAATTTTGTGCCGTATTCTATAATTTTTTTTATAGTCAAGCCTGTCGAATGAAACATGACTTCTTATTTTAGGGTAACTTATTTATAAATCATGTGTATTTCAGTTCCACGTAATGCATCATCATTGATCATAAAGGCTCATTACAAAGTGCAATTCCTAAATATCATACATTCCTATTTTCGAAAGTGAAATTATTTTTTATAATTTTGAGTAAAATTCTGAGGTTAACACATAAGATAGCGTACCCTAATTTTAAGTGAACCCAACACAATTTTATGAGCATGGCCGATCATTCGAAAGCTGGATGTGTTGCTTTCCTTGCTATGATTATCATATTGTGCGCCATGCAAAACAAAACAGAGATAGATTTTGTTCTATTGCTTATCTTCTTCACCCCCGCGGACTTAATTCATGTGCTGTACCTCTACAATCTAGTAAAGTCGCGTATTTTAGAAATTAATTCAAAAGTGATTGGACCGCCTTTAACTCGAGTTACAGTTTCTTTCTACCTAACATTGTGTCTATTACATTTTCAATCTTATGCAGCGCTATTTTTAATCACAATTGAATTATTGATCCCCCAAAGCGGTAAATAATGATGAAAGAGGCAGGAAGGCACTCAATTTCTGAATTATGATATAAAAAAACTACTTATAAAGAACGAATTGAATAAGAGCGCACCGATTATGCGAAATTCTGCAAACGATGTACCTATAATAACGAAGCCTAACTTGACCTGCAACTTCGTGCGCTGCGGAGGAACCCCGGACACGTTGTTGCCAGAGGGAGGATTACGCTCTCGGTCGCATGCACTACAAAATTGTGTCGGGATGTGGCCTGCTTTTTTTCCTAGTTTTCGCGTGCAAAGTAGATATAATGCTGCCGAACGTCATTGCTTGCATTGCTGTGTTGTATTCATCCATGTAGGGATAAAAAATATTTCTCCGTCAATGTGAAACAATTTTCTGCTGATGTTGTCAAGCATTGTTGCTATACATGTATGAAGTATTGAATGAATTGGTGTTCTATTGTGGAATATTTCTAATCAATAATCTCGTCAAATTTTGCTGGCATATGTTGGAGTTTGTGAATTCATCATTTAGACATTTTTTTTTTCTAACCAATTATGCTGTCATGGTCACCAAATCGTTGAGCAACTTTCCACATTGCTGACCTCCCAATCGATAATTGACATTTTTACGATACGTTTACCTTAATATCCTTTACTTAGCCACGTCATGGCTACAAATTTTTCTAATTAATAAATAACTGCAGTGAAGTACTATTAGAATCAAAACTGAACCGTAAGCAGATTTGAAACTTTGTTATGTAAATAACAAATCAAATTAGTTTTCTCTTTAGTGTACCAGATAAGTCAATGATTTTCGTTTAACTGTCTTTTTAAAATTTTTAATGCGTAAATATTCAAAAACATATTAAAATTAGGTATAGAAATTCCACGGAAAACCAAATTAAATTCGATGCGTAACTATATTACACAGAACACAATTCCAAAAAATATTGCAACTTTATTGACGAGTGTATTTGTGAGAACAGTTCATAAGACTCCATTTCCCTAATTTCCGAGACTAAAGCGAGAAGAACTTTATTTGAAGCATCGGAAAAGCGTCCACGTGAATTATTTCTATAACCAGCAGGGAATGCTGCTCTCGCGCATCCGTCAACCAGCATACGATTCGCTGCTGTAGGGTACCTGAACTAACCTGTGTTTGTGTTACCTCGTAATTAAACGAACATAATTTCTCGAACTTAAGTGTTTTTATAAGTTCAAATACTTAGCAGTTTGGTGAACAAATAACCCCTTTCTACTAAAGATATGGGAACTATGTTGAAATACAGCAAGAGATTTCCAAAATACTGAGTAAATGTGGAAACTCATTTAACGACAGCTTAGGTTGAAGACAAGACTAATAATAGTAATAAAAAACTCATTTAACGACAGCTTCGGTGATAAACTATTTAGCAGTCGCTTTGGCGTATTTGCCGAAGTCACAACACAACAAAACAAGTTTTTCAGGATTTAAGAAAATTATTGTCACACTGTACGCGTCGTGATCCACGGACTGGTTTTTACACTTATTTCGGGGAAGTTTCATTGACGAGGTTGTGCATATAAGTGGAGGATTGTTACACTGACTGTTGACAAGGTTGCAGCCTTTAGTTGCACAAGTGGCAGCAAGAGTAAGCCAGCTAGTGACAGTAACCAAGACCACACCGCACCGAAAGTCTCACAACTTCAATACCAACCCTCGCATCATCACAGCAAAGAGGACTGGGTAATCGTTATTGCTGTGACCATCAAGACCTTCATTACAGAATATAGCCATAGCCACCTTGAATTCGGCTATAATTGTCCTACTATCCCAATATCACCACATTCTTATACCGTCTGATTTTAGTAAGATCATCCACCACACCACGCATCCTCCGAACTCGTTGGGCAGGCGCCTTACCCTCGCCTAAATCCCCGAGGTATCAACACAGCACGCCCGGCCATATAGTGCGTTCATCAACTGTATACTCCCAATAATAAAGAAATTATCCGATGAAGTGGTTGGTATTCAAGTTAAATTTCAGGAATTAAATTGCACTATTCCACGAACAGTTGAATCACGGACACATTGAAAGTGGAGCGCAATGCTTCCCTTGAACATCCCAAACTGTACATCTACGAATTACGGTCTCTTCTGTGTTCCGTATTTGCTTCTCTTGTTGATGTCTCTCGAAAGCATCATCGCCCGTTCAGCTATTTTCGATAAAATTGTTTATTTCAGCTGAAGCTCTCATTCCAATTTGTAGAGTAAGTTTTGCCTTGATTTACGGAAGGTATATTATTTGTGTTAGCTGCTTCCAGGCGCTTACCTTGACCGAGTAGTAAAATTTACGAATAGATTGATTACTTTTGTATGCTCAAGCACTTTATGCACCGGACCACCATCTTTAAGCAAGTGACAGACACCCTCTCTTAGGATTATTCCTCTTGCTTGCTGGAGAGCAGGACAAACTTCAATGATAAGCTTTACTGTAAGAACTGCACCTTCACACCATCCGCATACAGGTCGCTGGCCAAGGGCATCTGAGATCTGCAAGTAGCTGCGAGTCAGGGCAGTATTTTTCACTCGAAGTCTGTTTATCACAACCCCCTTGACGATTGTACTTGCGTTAGTTAACTGCTCGCGTACGTTTTCCTTCTTTCTAATAAATATGAAAAATGCAATCATACGATAACATTTCACCTTGTATGAAAACATGTTATTTATTTAAAGAAAGATCAATAAACAAATGAAATCTCATTCAACCAACCCTTTGCTTGTTTTCAATCATTTCAATTTCTTGATTACATCATAGACCCATTACAAGCAGCGGAACTAAATATAGTTCGTCCCAAATGCAAATGAATGCGCCTGAAGCGAGAGCAAGTGGGCGAGACTTGCGCCTCTCTTCACTGCTCACGCCTCTCTTCACTGCTCATGCGCGCACTCAATGATAGTGCCAACACATCTTAACCCTTTAACGTCCACATTTTGTACTCATGTTACCGTTATCACAATCACCACCATTAAACTGGCACCAGCATCAGATCTTCTTCGATTTCAGGATGAGGAAGGAACTGCCACTCGACAATGCAGTCCAAAAAACACTTCAGGGAACTAATTTTACGAGAAATACAATGTGTTGAGGCTGTTTTTGAAGGAGGACCGTAAAGCCCACTTTGGCATTACAGGGTTAAGGGTGGTATATGAAGTTCTGAACTGAAAGTTCAGTAGGCCACATTATTTTGGAGGGAATAATTTTTTGTATTTTTATGGACTATCTTTGGTCAGTTGAGTGCTGTAATTCTTCACCAATTACCGCTAATAAATTATACTTCTATCATATTTCATAAACTGCTTTCAATACTGTTGCTTCTATGGGCAGGGTGATTCTTCATTCCCTTTCTTGGATAGTAAATGTTGCCTTCCACCTTCCTTTCCTTGTTGTGGTTAAATAAGGTACTCCATCTCATGACTTAACACCTTGACTGCGGCAGGTGAAATTCAAGTTTAATATTCGATTGAAATTCAAAGCCAATTGTAGTAAGCAATGCTGAAGATACTAAACATTAACTGGATCATATTTTATTATTAAGTATTTTTGAAAATTGAGTTTATGACTACTGGTTGGTCAGCAACATAATGAGAACTCTCTCAGTGACCAAATATGGCTCACGTTGCAGTCAAAGTGTTAATCTACTCACTACTAAGAACAATTTCATTTTAAATTTGGTTGTGTAATCAAGAAACTATTAAATGGCTGATACGTTCAAAATATTTAATTAATTTTTATGTTTGGGCCAAAGACTGACTCACTGCTAAAATATTGCCCAAGCAAAAATAAGTTTGAAATCCTTGTTTAGGATGTAGAAATAAAGTCCAGTGGCTTTAAAGATGTCTCTCTTCAGTGCACCTTGGGACTAACTACTGTTTGGAGACCTATAGAATTTTTTTCGCTTCAGTTTGGGCAGTATGCTGAGAGTATCTGCTCTCTTTGGGCAGACGTTCTCTGTTGCAACACTAAATACCAAAAAATCAGCAACAGTTGTTTGCAGGAAATTATTGGGTGTTCAGACTTGTACTTATGTTGCTTATATGCACATCATATATCTCACTTCCTCTGAGATGAGGCCTGAATGTCCGTCACCTAGTTTTTATGTGGCTTTGTTTTCGATTCATGAGTCTCATTTGTAGGGAAACTTGTAGCATCCATGTTGGTATGTATTTTCACTGATGTTGCAAGCTGTGTTAGCAAGACACTGCAGCTTTCAACTTTTGTGTAGGAATTTGAACCTAAGCGTGGCAGGTTCTGCGAGTTTTCACCTAGCAGAAATGAATAAAAGAACACCTTGAACTAATAATTAGATTGAAAGCAAGAGTTCTGCAGTGAAAATTTTTTTGCTCATGACGGGGCATTTTTTCTTTGAAGTTCTATTACCTTTTCTTCTCGTCAATAGCAGCATTCAATGATGAAATGGTGAATAAATTCAATTTAAATGACTCTGGTTAAGAGTTCAGGTGTTACCTATTTATGATCTATTGGAGTTGTATCAATAATGGAAACATATATCTGAGCTCCCGGTAATTTTTCTGCATTCGATTTTTTGTAGTTAACATACCCAATGGTGAAAATCCTTCAATAACAATGGTCAAGGATGAAGTGCCTGATGATGAGCTGGAGGGCATCACAGTGAAGGTGGAGCCAATTGGCTGGCGTCAGGAACCTCAGGTGCGTCACTTGGTTGCCTGCTCGTCTCTGGAATGCTTTAAGTCAAATTCATTTGATCTTCATACTGTTGTCGTTCATATCTTGAAATTTTTCTTCTGCTCCAATGTATTTACATCTTCTTTTTATGCCCAGTTGTGTTTGTTTCATTGTTGCTACTGCAATTTTTTGTTGCCCCCATAAATGTTCACCATTAAAATTGATAAAATCCTTGAGTGAATGTAGTCTTAATTAATTTTATACCAACTGAAAAAGAATATAAAAAGTGCATGTATGATGTTTCCCCTTTCGGCTTTGTTCCCGACCTAAAATTTCAATTTATATTTTGAATAAGTTTTTAGCAATGTAGAGAGAAAAATTGAAGGAAAATAACATCTGAAAAGAAAATGTCCCACTACAGTAAATTTCGTCTGCTGTAGTGGCACTTTCTAATGTAGGAGCTCACGCGAAGGAAGTGTTGATAGATCAATCCCTGGACCTGGCCTTGGTGAACCTTTGAGCTTTAGTGAAACACAGTGGCTCCCTGATAGGCCTTATGTGTTTGAACCAATATTTTGCTACTGAATATTGATTCTCCTCTCTTTTTATTTACAAAAAATTTTTTTTATCCGAATTCTTACCGGCAATTATTCTTGCATAAATGTCATGAAAGAATGTAGAGGTAAAAATAACCCACAATTTTTGACTGTTTAATGGGTTACAGTGAAGAAAAAATTAATTTTTTGTTTGTGTGATAAAGTTATTTGTTGGTGGGGGTACAAGTTTCTTGAGGTGTTGCTAGTTATTTCAACTGTGTTTCCATTTACGAAGCTCTAATGTTGTGTTGTTGTGTTGTTTGTCATATGAAATGGTCTTCTTTATTCTGGATTTCTGGTTCAGAAGAATTATTCCCCTTCAAACACTTATTGTTTGACATCTGACTATGTAGTTGTGAGATTATGAAAAGATCATGTACAAAATGATATTTTCTGTATTGAGTCCTCCTCAGGGAATAACATAACAGCACCTTGGGAATTAGTATTCTCAGGATAAAAATGAAAGACCCTAAGCTGAAGTTTTAGGCCCATTTAGTTCATTTATTCTGCACCGTGTGCTTCACATTCTGGGCATATTATTTTTGTTCTTAACTTCTATTCTGTTTCATTTAATGTCTTCAAATTTTACTGTCCCGATGTGCGGGCGCGTGGACACATCTTATTCATGGCTTCTTTTTCCTTCCTCTTTCCAGAATTCAGTTGTTGCGGTTGAGAATGCTTGAAATATCTTACAATCTAATTTTATGTATAGTAAAGCTGAAAAGCATTCACTGATCATTTTATGTAAATGCTTTTTTGAGAAACTACAATTCATATACATTGGTCCTGAATTTCATTTTTTACTGGTGATTGCTGCATTATGTTGCTGAATCTTGAGTGGAAAGAAAATCTTTGTCAAAAATGTAGTTGTGCGTGATTTGCGCTTGGGTAACTGAGTGACTACGCGTGATCTTCATGCAAGAATAATTGATCAGCATAGAGATATTGTCCTCTGAAAGTACTGCACTCAACTACTTGAGAACATGCTGTCCTACGGCCTGTTACTTAATACTGTTTAACTAATGCTGTGGGGCAGAATATTTTTTAGAAGGTAAATTTTATCTCACATTTGTATATCAGCATTAAGTGCATCGAGTTGAAATGGTAGGTTATAATTTTCAACAGCATCTTATGGTTATGGCCAGTCCGGGGATATAAACGTAGAAATTGTAAAGCATGAAGCGTTTTAGTTTCCAGTGGTCCACTCAAAGGGGAGGAGAAGGGAAGACTGATCCCTTAATTTATAAACAATACTTTCTTCTTGTGCAGTAGAATTTTGAGTTTTAGAATCTTGTTCATTTTGAGATTAAACCTTAATATCAGTCAATTTACTCCATACTAGATGGTGCCTTCCTCTCTTTGGATTGCATTTGTTGCTGCGGGTAGAGAGACTAAAACTAACGACTAATCAATTCTGATCCTATCTCAATTTCGTTTGGTCTTGATAGCTTTGATTAGTTGCACCGCGTTCGCAAAATAAACTCCCCGGGTCACAAAAGCAGTGCATCAGGGTGTGGTAGTGATACTATGTTCTAGAGAAATGATATCCATCGCGATTCATTCGAATTTTCCATTCTCGAAAGACCATGGATGATTTGGACCGAGACATTCACAACCTGCAGATGCTTCTACAAGCCAAGCTTCAAGAACGATCTCTGAAAAAGTTTTGTTTCTGGTTTTATAAGTTCACAATTTTTAAATCTAAAATAAAACATGCCATCATCGAAGTTTATCAAAAAGACTTTTTAGAACTTGAAGCCCCATGTTAATCACTGTTTACCATAGTCGGTGTACCAAAACTGTGAAGAATTGTGACGTTTTACATGTGACGTATAAAGTCTCGGATTAAGCATTGGAATAGTGTTATGTATACACTATTGAAAACTTGCTGACCTCGCAGATTGGTTATTCAAATTCGAAATTTTTAATAATTTGATTTCTCACGTATCTTTTACACATAAAAAGTAAAAATATAAGAGCTATCCATAAGCCACTTTTATATGAAATAAAATTAGTGTGCAATACATGCAGAAATAACTCTAGCAGTGACCACACTTTAACTATTTACAGCAGTCAGTATTATGCTCCTTGTATTAATTTTCGAAAGTCCTTTTATATGGTGAGTTTTGGGGAATATTTCATTGTCAACATTGTACAGCAAAATATTCAGTATTTAGAGGATAACATTTTTGTGGCATGAGTAATGAAGTTGTACTTCTCTGTTAGTTGAGTTCCCTAATTGTTGTCATGTTTCTATTTCGTTGATGTTTTCATATGGAGGCCGGTCTGCCGTTTAGCTCTCTTGTATTCATTGTATTTCTTACTCTATGAAGAATTTAATGTTTTTGAATATTTTCTAGAAGAAATGCTTACAAAAACTTTTCTATTACTTTGAGGACTGCATCAGTCCAGATGCTGAAGCAACTATTTTGAATCGCTAGAAATTTCAAATCGGCTATATTGTGAGGATGTCTGTAAAGGAAGACAAATGGTTTAAAGCTGAAAAAGAGAATTCTATTGAGTAATAATTGAACGTGAACAATGAATAGTCAATTGTTTGTAATTTTCTTTTTCATCAGGATGTGCAAAGCGAAGCTGTGCCATGTTCGCAGAGCAGTACTTCTGGTAATACATTCATACCACTTTATGTCTAAAACATACAATTTTCATTTAACTTATGTTGCCAATACAGGTTTAGATGAATATTTGTAATTACAGAAGTAGTGTTGAACTGTATTATTCATTTAAAAATCAGATTGTTGACCCGTTTTCGTGCTTGTAAGCGTGCAATTTTTTCCAGGCAAGAATCATGAGAGATCAACCATCATTCAACTTGATAGCAATTCTTCAATACTCGCGCCGAGCCACGAGATCATTGTGAGTGTAATATTGGGCGTAATTAACAATCGTCTTTCAGAACTGTAGTAGGCATGAAAATTCAAACTCTAGTCGCCTATAATTAATGTATCAGTTGTTCTGTTGGATCACATGATAATGCTAGCATTACAAATCAGGAGACAATGGTTCAGAACTAGCGTTAGTTACTCAGAAGTTGATTTCTCAAAAGGCACTATTATTTTATGGAAGTCAGTGCTTTCATTTTCACTTTCACTATATTTTCCAATACCCCTGAAAATAACATAAACCTTACTTTTCCAGACAACACACACCGAAAGCAATGGACAAAAAACTGGGACCGAATCCACCTCATTTGAAGCGTGTACAATAGCTGCGCCCTCTACTGAAGCAACTGTTGAGCTGCCTTCTGCTACCTCTTATAATTTCAGGGTAGGAATTAAAATTAATACATGGATGTAGAGATTCGCAGATTATGCGAATAGCTGAACTCATATTAGTTATTTGAACGAGTGAGCCGGATTTAATTTGTTGGGGTATTGGGAGACAATGGTGTGTTGTGATGCGATTGTACAAGTTGACACTTTGCAGACGCCGGGTGTATTGATCTAACGGTTCCTGTTTGATATGGATAAGCCATGATAATTTTTTGACCCTACCTGATGAAGGAAATTTAATGAGCTTAATCTAAGCTGATGCTTTCTACGTTGCCAGCCGCCCAGGGGGATACAACTATTGTATCTAGGGGAATAAACAGTCCCAGGGGAAAATGTAAGGGCCCCAGCTGAGAATTAGGTAGGCCTTCTTTTCATTGAAATAAAATGATTTTTTATGATAAGGAGCATCTTGTTTTTGGTTCACTGCTGTCCTGTTTTCCAGCACCTATTACTTTCTTCTACAACTCGATTTTGTTTCATAATCTTTTTTCTCAACTTACTGTTTCTATGCCCTTGCTGCGTAGATTCCGCGTGCCATTAACTCCATACTAAATGGTGCCTTTCCCCTTCCTCAATTTGGTTCGCATTTGTTGCTGCGGATAGGGGAGGCTTACACCAACTAATAATCCAATAATAATCTACGTTTCAAGCGCTCTTCTGCGTTCTTGAGAATTAACAATGAGTGCCTGTGAAAGTAATCGGGAAACCGATTATTAATCTAGACCACAACATATAGTTCGGCAAGTTGACGTTTCATTTTAGAGCATTTATTCTTCTATCCAGATATCTGTACAAATTTTGAGGTTAGCTTTCTTCTTTTGTTCATGAGTAATTTCGCCTGAACGGTTTGATAAATAACATCAGTGTTCTAATTAAAAATGTAATTACTTCTTTTTCAGTTTGTTATATCGCTTATGACATGTTGTTCAGCTCAAACTCTTTTAATTTATGTGACCTGTCTTGAAATTTGTTCGTTTATCAAGGGCTGCATTTATGTCTCTCAGTCGGACTCGGCTGAACGTTTGATCTATTCAACGACGTTTTGAGGTGGCTTTCGTCTGTCTGATTAGGTTAGACTAGATTATGAGTTAATTTGTGCTCTCACAGTACTTCGGGAAAAACCGAATATGTACTCATTATATATGCGTGACTACGTACTCTACCTGCAATCGGGAGCTATTTTTTTCATGAAGTTGAATATTTACTGTCTGGAAGGTGAAGTCTCTGTAATTTCCATAGTTCTTCCCTCTCACCTCCACAATATGGTCTGCTTTAGTTAAAAAAAAGACAAAATGATTTACCTACCTGCTTTATTTTATACTGATAAGAAATAGTCCGAATCGATTGCTTATAATCTTTATATATCATGACAGAAAGTGACGTGCCCAGTGTGCTACAAATCTGTGACAGCGATCTCGAGGCACATGAGGACCAAACAGCCAGGGCACGGGTGGCCTCGAGAAAAGGCCAGGTATGCTGCACGCATCCTGGGACTACGAAAAACGAAGAAAAGAAAAGAAAACGCGTATGTCAGAAAAATGAAAAAATGTCCGGTTAAGAACTGCTTCGCCTTAGTTGCGCGACTGGGCTTGCACATGAAATTGTGCCACCCAATTTTACTGCGGACCAAAGCCTTGAAAAAAACGGCGACGGTCATTGATCACTTCAAAGCGTGGGTAATGACGCCCGACGGCGGCTGCCTTGCTCCTAGAACATCCTCGCGCCAAGGGGAGCAGATTCGTCGCTTGGCAACTATGTTGAAAGTTGCCTCGTACGTCGATGTGTTTGACGACGAAATAAAGTTGATCGAGCGGCTAACCAAGATGAACACAAGCAAAAACTGGAGCTGCAAAACAATAAAATCTTATTTATTTTCATTAAAGTCCTTTGGGAAATTTTTACGCAGTGAGACATTCGCCGAATACTACAAAAAGCATTCCAAAGATTTCTCCCAAAATTTGAAATCAATTCAGTCAAATTGCTCAGACGTCAGTGAATCCATCTCTAGATGGGCTAAAGAATTCACTAAGAAAGGCAAGGTGGGCGAAGCGGGACCGAGCGGAAGCACCGCAACCTCATCACTGCCGAACTAACACGCTCTTTTATTTGCGGTAAACTATACGAGAAAGTGAGAAAACTGAAGAAACTTTTGTTTGACAATCAGATCAGTTCTGAGGGTCTCACGAGCTACCATTATGAATTAGTCCGAGATTACCTAATTCTAGACATTTCTCTGACCGACGCTCATCGTAATGATGTAGTAGCCGAGCTGACTGTTGACGGGTACAAAAACTCACGACTGCGTGGAGGAAAAACTACCATTGATGTTGAGAAGGAAAAGGCTTCATGCAACTATTAGTCACTTTTTTTAGTCCTAGGTACAAGACTGGCATATTTGATCGTTTTCTTTGAAAAAATAAGTCCCTTGATTGTATTAGATAATCCAGAGCACTTCTTTGGGGCGAGGAATGGAACAGGATTGACTACAGGTTAAGTGGACTCCGCTGTCAGCGAAAATCAACTAAAACCCGCGTCTTTTTACAAGCTTCTTATGACTGTTCTGCTACCACAACTTTAATGGCGCGTTTCAGACAGAACTGCAGCGCTGCTCTACAGGCGTTTTAATTTAGAAGAGAAGGCAGTGGTTTGGCATGGGACCACATCATCAGTCAATAGCCTTCCAGAAAACTGTGACTTCTCTCAACGAGAAGATGATGGCAGTGAGTACGATAACGACCCTGAATTTACCATTAATTCAGAAGCTTCTGATGTAGAGCAGCAATCGACGGGTAAAGATGAACCTTCAAATTTGCAGAATTCATTGGACGATAATTCTCGAGAACCAACTGTTGCGTAGTCGCCTACTACAGCACCTGAACTTTTAAAGCAACCATTTGTCGATGTCAACCAGCAGCACCACATGTTCGTAGAATCTAATGTAAAACGGCTACAATCTCTTGATATCTTTACTGACGGTAGTGACAGGGAAGATTTGTAAACTGGTGTCAAAAAATTCAAAGTTTTTTTCAGTTGAAGACGACCAAGAAACCAAAACCCTTTTCCGAGATTTGACTTCACTTGGAGAATCAGTTACAAAGGCAATAGTTCAGGGAGGGTTGGAAATAAACAGCCATTTTTGAAACGAAAATATACTCCGACTCAAATTTTAGATAAAGTTTGTTACCTGAAGAAAAGCTTTGAAAAATAATACTTTAGTGGCTCAAAATTTATTTCAACATGTGTGTTTGCTACTGTATTCTATTTCAGTTTAGTTGTTAGAATTGGAATCCTAATTTTTATTGAATATTGTATTGAACTCTTGGACTAAGTTCAGTGGTGATCAAGCTTAGGGTATTTGTTGTGAGGCTCTATTTTTAGATGTGATTTCCACCGCTGCAGATCAGTAGTTATGACATCGCTGCCACAACTTGTGATGCTCTATTTTGAGATGTGATTTCCACCGCTGCAGATCAGTAGTTATTACATCGCTGCCACAATTTGTGATGTTCTATTTTGAGATATGATTTCCACCGCTGCAGATCAGTAGTTATTACATCGCTGCCACAACTTGTGAGGCTCTATTTTGAGATGTGATTTCCACCGCTGCAGATCAGTAGTTATTACATCGCTGCCACAACTTGTGAGGCTCTATTTTGAGATGTGATTTCCACCGCTGCAGATCATTAGTTATCACATCGCTGCCACAACTTGTGAGGCTCTATTTTGAGATGTGGTTTCCACCGCTGCAGATCAGTAGTTATTACATCGCTGCCACAACTTGTGAGGCTCTATTTTGAGATGTGATTTCCACCGCTGCAGACCAGTAGTTATGACATCGCTGCCACAACTTGTGATGCTCTATTTTGAGATGTGATTTCCACCGCTGCAGACCAGTAGTTATTACATCGCTGCCACAACTTGTGATGCTCTATTTTGAGATGTGATTTCCACCGCTGCAGACCAGTAGTTATTACATCGCTGCCACAACTTGTGAGGCTCTATTTTGAGATGTGATTTCCACCGCTGCAGGTCAGTAGTTATTACATCACTGCCACAACTTGTGAGGCTCTATTTTGAGATGTGATTTCCACCGCTGCAGATCAGTAGTTATTACATCGCTGCCACAACTTGTGATGCTCCAATTTGAGATGTGATTTCCACCGCTGCAGATCAGTAGTTATGACGT
The DNA here is from genome assembly GCA_030386875.1 of Morinoia aosen. Classification (NCBI taxonomy): domain Eukaryota; kingdom Metazoa; phylum Arthropoda; class Malacostraca; order Amphipoda; family Talitridae; genus Morinoia; species Morinoia aosen. The sequence goes on from CM059580.1 coordinate 41,256,591, forward strand.
CGCTGCCACAACTTGTGATGCTCTAATTTGAGATGTAGTTTCCATTGCATCGTTATTATCAGGTTTTCCTCTTCTGAGGACTCCACATTCGCTGTTATATTTTAGCCGTCGTGGCATTTTGGTTATGTCACATTATTAAATTTTGCTAAAGGTAATAGACGTGATTTTTCAGTGTCCTCGTCATATTAATAGATTTATAGCTACGCTGCCACCAACTCCCTGAGGAGTAAACAATCGAATAATTATTATGATATCAATAAGCGAATGGAAACGAGCCTTCATGCCTGTCTCTCACTCTTCAAAACGTAGGTATTTATTCGTTTGAAATCATGACGGGAATTTACTTATGAAGAATTAATCCAACTCATATGACAATTAGGTATTAGCGAGAGTTATTTCCGACTCATGTGAATATTGATACGAAACATTGCTAGCTGTGCTAAATCCATATGAAGACCTGTGGGAAATTGATGAGTCGGTTAGGTTGAGCTGAAAAGGCAAAAGGAACTCAACTCTTGATGTGGAAGCAGCACGCTGTCAGTTTTGGGGAGCGCTTTGGATGCCAATGTTCGTGGTTACCCGGCTCTTTAGCACAGAAATGATATGAGGAGGAACATGGCGTCTTACTGCTATATGATTCGTATAGTTTACGAATTTCGATACAGTGAGTTTGGTTATAGTTTTCAGCGCCGACACCACAAGAGGGTGTGGCTCAAGAGTAGAAACGACACAATTGGAGGGCAAATATGCAGAGTGTCTTAACACACAAAATTTTTGGACACTCAAGTTAGAGGCGTGGTGTTCATTGCAGAGTTGCCAAGCTGGCTTTTCCTAGCTAAGTTACCAACTGAAAAGTGAACTAGGTCGCTCTTTTTTTATCTTCGCCGCCATGAGGCGAAATAATCACTTAGGTAATTCTGCCAGTTTTGACGTCTGATTTGTGGGTTAAGACACTCCGCATATTTGCCCTCCAATTATATCTTTGATGGCGTCTCGCGTCTGACTCAGTAAACGTGGTAAAGGGTATAATAGACTGCGCCCAAATGGGCGAGGGCTGAAACGCACTTCTGGCTTAGATAAAGTGATTGAGTAAAAATGCAACCAATCTGTTTGAAAACTTATACATTTTACCATTCGGTTGAGGTATGCGCCTGAAAACAACAGTTAACATAAATATTACGCCTACTGTAAGTCAAGGCAAAACGTACTCCGCTAATCGGAATATTTTCAGCTGAAATGAACAATTAATTAAAAAGTAGCAGAGAATGCGATGATGCTTTCAATAGACATCAACGAGAGAAACAACTCTGGAACTCAGAAAAGACCGTAATTCAAAGATGTGAAGTTTAGAATGTTTCAGGCAGGCATTGCGCTCAACTTTCAGTATGTTGGCAATTCAAATGTTCGTGGTATTGTGCCATTTTATTCCTGATGTTTAACTAATACCAACCTATTCAGTGGATATTTTCTTTTCAGGATAAGCCCCACCGCTAATGCGGCACATAAGTTCACCTATTTGTAAATTTTGCAATTATGCGCAAATCGACTTTAAATTACTCTCAAACGAAAGACTAAAACATTCTTTCATTGATGGAATGAATGTTTTAACCTTTCGTTTTGAGAGTAATTTTAAGTGGATAGGTGCATTATTTCGAAAGGGACAAGTAGATGAACTTACGTGTTGCATTAGTAGTGAGGCTTATGTGGAAAAATCCATAATTTCTTTGTTTTTGGCAGTATAGGTGATGAACGCACAATGTGGCCAGGCGCGCTGTGTTGAATAATCAAAAACTGTTGATGTCTTTGGGTTTCAGCGTGGGTAAGGCGCCCGGTCATAAATGGGTGGGTAGCCAAACCGCCTACGGGGTTTGGCTGCCCGATGAGTTCGGATTATGCGTGGTGAGATGGATGGTCATACTAAGATCAGACGGAATTGGGACTGTTGTGACATTGGGATAATATGACAATTATAACCGAATTCATGGTGGCTGTTGCCATGTTCAGTAATGGCGGTTTTGATGGTTACAGCTGTAACGATTACATAGTTGTCTTTGCTGTAGTGATGTGAGGGTTGGTGTTGAAGTTGTCAGACTTTTGGTGCGGTGTGGTCTTGGTTGCTAAGTCATTAACGGGTCTATGCTTGTTTCCACTTGTGCAACTTATGTTTGCAACATTGAAGTGCTGTAACCTAGTCAACAGTCAGTGTAACAATCCTCCGCTTATATGCACAACCTCGTAAATGAAACCTCCCCGAAATAAGTGTCAAAACCAGTCCCTGGATCACGACGCGTACAGTGTAACAGTAATATGCTTAAATCTTGGAAAACTCGCATTGTTGTGTTGTGACCGACAAATTCGCTAAAGCGACAGCTAAATAGTCTATGACCGAAGCTGGCGTTAAATGAGTTTATTATTATTATAGTTATTATTATTATTATTATTATTATTTAGCCTTGCAGATACCTCTTTCCGTATTTCACCATAGAAATAAAAAAAAATAATGAAGGCATCTACGGATGCCTTCATTATTTTGCCTTCATAGTTCTTTTATTGTTCAGAGAGAGGGATTATTTGTTCACCAAACTGCTTCGTATTTCACCTTTCAAAAACAATTTTGAGAAATTAGGTTCGTTTAGTTACGAGGTAGCATGGACACGAGTTAGTTGAGTTACCCTACAGTGGTAAATCGTGCGCTGGTTGGCAGCTACGCGAGAGCTGAAACTGCAACTCATTCCTTGGCGGTTAGATGAAATTTGAGTTGACGTTTTCCGATGCTATAATGAAGATCATTTCGCTTTTGATCACGGATATTAGGGAAATCGAGTCTTATGAATCACTTGCAAAAATTTACATGAATTGGTTTATGTTGCAATATTTTTTGATGTGATTTGTGTAATATCATAGTTATGCACCTTCAATCCTGACTGACGCAACGATGGGTCTTTATATATTACTTACTTCATTTTTTTCAATACTTTGTTCATTGAAAAATTTTTTGATGGCAGAACAACTAGAATCATTGACTTCTTATGTAAACTGATGAGAAAATTATTGGAACTTTTAGTTTACATAATAAGCTTTTGAATGTGGCTACAAATCATTGTCGATGGAGATGCCAGTTAGAGATTTGTTAAATCAGATAAATTTTAAAGCCGATACCTGGCTTAGGAATTGAAAACAGTGTCATCACCACGAAGTGATAGCTATTATCGATTGAGAGGTCAGCAATGTAGAAATTGTTCAACGATATGGCAACATTGTACCCGTGGAGGGAGTATATATGGAGGGAGCATAGACATCTGTGAAGAGAACCAGTTTTTGAGATTTCTCCCTTGTTTGTGGTAACCAATAGCCGTCTCGCAAGTGTGACGTCAGCACGGAAGCCAGTTACCTACTAACTACGCTGGGGTGTGCACATGCTCGCTGATTGCTCTTCCAGCTGTTGAGTTTATCGTAAACATTAATTTGGGATTCTAAGACTCCGAAAGATAATAAATTGTGTTTCCTCACTCGAGGACACTTAATAATATCAAAATTACTAGCAAAGATACATTAAGAGTTAAAAACTGTAAAGATTACAGGCCCTTGAATATAACAAATTAGAGAGCGACTTGCACGCGCACCTCATCCTTCGATTTGTGGAGCGGTACTAATCTTGCTTTGGCAAATGAACGAGTTGTAGAGGAGGCGAGGAGGAGCCAACTTCAGCCAAGCGTCTGTGGTTGGCTCACGTGTGGGGCCTTGCCAATGCCCCAGTCTCCCAACTTTTGCAGCTAATTTGAACCCGATTGGAATCGGCTATGCTCCCTCCAGTATATCCTAGCTCCATGATTGTACCAATAATATGAAAAAATTGTCTTAATGATAATTCTCAACCTTACACTTACACGTGCAATATATGACGATATTATTCATGAATAATTTTCCTAAGTAGAACACCAATAATTATTTATTCAATACGTCATTCATGTATAGCAATACTGCTTCACAATAACAGCAAATAATTGTTTTAACTTCATAGAGAAATATTCTTCAACATACAATGGATGAATAAAACACAGCAGTGCAAGCCACATTAGGGAACATTAAATCTACGTTCTACGCTAATACTAAGAAAATAAGAACTGTTTAAATTTCGTCAGGATTTTGTGGTGTATGCGACCCAGGACGGCGCTCTTCCTCTGGCAACAACACGTCCGGGGTAACTCCGCAGCGCACGAAATTGTACGGCAGGTTTGGCTTCGTTATTGCACGTACATCGTTTGTACGTTGCACGTACAAATTCAGCGTGTTCTTTTTAGGTTGTCTTTTTGCATCATAATTCAGAAACTGAGGGACTTTATGCCTCCTTCTTCATTATTGACTGCTTTGGGGGACATTATTAAAAATAAAGCTGCATGTTGTTGAAATGTTAAAGAAAATTTCAGGCGGTAAGGAAACTGTAATTCGAGTTAAAGGCAGTCCAATCACTTACGAATGAATTTTTGAACCACGCGACTTTAATTAGATAGTTGGGTACATCAACTGAATTAAATCGCAAAGGTAAGGCAGGTAAGCAATAGAATATATTTGGTTAGGGTGCGCTAATTTATGTCTTGACATTAGATGCACTCAATTTCACTCAAAATTATAGATAATAATTTCACTCTCAAAATTGTGAATTTATATTACTGCAGAATTGCACTTTGTGATGGGACGTTGTGACCGCTGCTGATGCTTAACAAGGAACTGATTTATAAATGCGTTACCGTGAAATCTATCATGAAATCATGTAACAATTGACGGACATGATTATGAAAAAAATTATAAAATACGGCACAAAACTTTATTTTAAATGATATCATCGCAGAATAACGAAATAAAATACAAAATTTATTATTATTGGATGTATTCAGAAAATTTCGCATTTCATGTAGTAAATAAGAAGCGCACTCGGCGGCACAAGGAAAGAAGATTCTTCTTTGCATTAACCTAGTATGAAAAGTTTAGAACTGCGAAAGCGGTAAGATGAGCGAATTAACGAAACGTACGTGATCGAGTTCTCTACGTTACTTCAACGCACTTGATAAGAGTTGTTAGCACGATTTTAGAGCACAATCAGCTCGTTGATTAATCAAGAATGACGAACTGAAATGGCATACAGAATAAGAACGTAGTACGCGCCTTAATACGCTGAGTAAGTCTCTTGGACTCGGGAGAACATTCATAACGTGGGAGCTAATAAGAGACGCATGCCAGGAATTATTCAGGAACAATAGAATTCAAGAAGCGAGGTCGCATTACTTCTCTCCTGAAGACACTGTCTCCCATGAGTAAGACGTCTCCCATTCACAAGCCCAGCTCGTTCACTTCACGAACACCGTTCCATATATCTAACAAATGCTACTGACTTTACTATGATGAGTACCTTATCGCAAAAATGAATCTCTTGCTGTTCAGGGAATATTAAATCTATCGTTAACCGCTGTGCTCGCGGTGGCACAGCGGTTAAGGGATCGGACTTGTATGTTGGAGTCGCGGGTTTATATCCCGGCGCTGGTGCTGCGATTTTCCCCGTTGGGTATAAGGGAAAGCTCAAGCACAATACCTCACTCGACCCAGGTGTCGGAAATGGGTACCGGCTTTACGGGGGAACCGTCATGGTGTCCTATATATAGTGTTAGTTATAAGACATTTGAAAAACCAATGCTTAAGATCATTTGTATCAGTCTTGATTGGAAATAAAGCATCCCAAAGATGCCGATGTTTGCTTTTTTTTGCTTTACTTATCGATACGTTCTTTTGGTATCCAAGTTACCACATCCATTCAAGTTAATGAATGCAGTAAATTTAATTTTACTCACCACAAGCGTTGAAGAGTCAAGGAAAGTAGGCTTTAGTGAACTGAAGTTCGGCGCTACGTTGGGCAGACAGGACCATCTCATGTGCGTTGCTGTGGAACAAATTAACTTCTGCGTACAAGCTTTCAGTCACAGGAAGAGTTGATGCCAAATACGGTTCGTCATTTTGTGCTATTTAAAATATACAATTTTAGAAATAACTGCTGAAATAGAATTGAAACGTTCTTCATGGTTATTCGTCTTTACTTTAATGTCCATTATAGTGATTGTATGTGTTTATTAAAACAGTCCATTTTGTATTAAAAACCGGGATTTTCATGTCATGTACACTGGGATACACATGTGTTAACACTTGATAACTACACAACAAATTTAAAGTTAACACTACGCATTTTGACTGAACTATCAGCCAAAATGTCGACTTCTTACCGCTTTTAATGTTGTGGTTTGTCTCCTATTTTCAGTGACAGAGCAGTGCGCGTGCATACTTGGATTGTAAAGTCTGGTGTCATAAGCTGCTCTCCAAATCTATACTATAATAAGAGCCGCGTCCGTCCGTCCGTCGGTCGGTCTGTCCGAAGCCAGCCTGCAGTGTGTGATGAGCGTATCTATGATACAAGCTCCAGTCCTATATATTTTGACGGGCCGTGTTCACGCGGCCTCATCAACTCTCGAGAGATTGTATTTTTTAATTTCTTACGGCCTCTCTTTCATTTTGCCCTCTTTTTTATTTCAAATAAAGGGGGGGTGGACTAGTTGTGATAATTTCTCATCGTATTTGCTAACGAATAGTCCAATCCAATCATTGAAACGATGCCAGTAACTTCCGCCTCCCTACTCCTATACTATGGTTAAGATTGTGCTACAACAGCTTATTCTCAAACATTTAAATAAAACAATCATTTTTCCTCTGTACAAAGTATCGTAGCTTGTGTTTCTTTTGAATCAAAATATACCGTCGCCAGTGTGATGTTCTCATTTTTTCAATTTCATGTCATGAGTTGCGTGATTTTTTCCCATGTTTTTCAACGTTGGAGGCAATCAACAGGACAGCTTATGACACACCGCAGACTTATGTCTTTGTTTACGTACGAAAAGTTAGTTAAAAATCAATAATTCTCTCACATAATTTACTCCTTTCATGCAAAATATTTCGTGGCTCATTAAGTTTGAGACGCAAAAATTTTCCACATTGCTATCTTCAGGCTCAAAACAGTGGCTCGTAACTGCAAACTGATGTTTGACATTGAACCTTTTGATGCACTCTAATCTTCTTTGAATTAAGGTTCTCCCCTGAAATCTGTTCCCAGTTTAATTTCCTGGTCTCGTAATTTTGTTTCTTTCTCGTAGCTACGCGATCAATTAACGATTTCGTGGAGCTCTCCTTCAACGAACAGGGAATCAAAAGCTCACCTTGTAGAAAACAGGGAATCTATGCAACAAGCGTATTTTCACAAAGGATACGCAACGCACAGAAGCAGCAAAGAAGAAAATGAGAAGACAATGAAGAGATGGCAAAGAAAGCATGAAAACTAAAAGCAGCAAAGTGGGCGCGATAGACAGGAGTCCACAAGGCCTGTCTACAGCTGAGGTAACCTGCCAGTGTCTCCCCTGCATGGGCTGCTAGTCCCCATAGCACAAGGTAGACAAACGTGCCTAATTTAAACCCAATGCTTATTCTGTAATTTCTTGCGAGTTATATAAGTGCTGAAAACGGTATTTTTCGAAAATTAAATTATAGTCGTTTTCTCCCGTCCTAAAAATTGGATAACGTACAGCAAAATATCTCGAATAATTATGGTTTGTTAAAGGAATTATTCACATATTTAGGCTCAAACTAAAGTTCACAAGACATTTTATTTATGATTGGTACGAACTCTTTCTAATTTCTAACGCGTCACAAGAGAATAAGTCGCATCATCTCTCTTATTTGAACAGCGAGCAATTAATTCATATATTTTACTGAAGAATCTGAACGAAAATTTGTATTATGAAATCAATCGTAACGGAAGTCTCTGTTAGTTCGAGGAAGGTATCCATTCCAGTGAAGGTCAGAAATCAAAACTCACATGTCGCGTTAACTTCAAGTTTGCGCTGAGTGAACGCTGAATAACGGCAGTGTATGAGTTAATGAGCCTGAGTAATATTCACCTCATTTGACGTTACTTGAATGATATTTGTGCGCTCTAATCCTGCTGAATCTTTTCTTACGCTCTGACACACTCACACCCGAGTGGCGCTGACTACCTTTGTCACGCAAGTCCGGTGAAAGCTTCCAAATTACTCAGTAAGCCAATTATACGGCCGCAAAATTTGTTCGTTTTCAAATGTTAAGTACTCCGAATCTGAAAATTGCAGTCAGTGTTATTTATAGGTCCATAGTTCTATCAAAATATGTAACTATCTTTAGTTCTGAACTTGAGGCTGGTTTCAAAATTCATTTCCCAATTTTCGAACAGGATATTTGTTTCACACTGGAAAAACGATAACAATCTTGTTTTATGAGTTAGTTGGTCTATCTTTGAATATTTTTAAAAATCGAAGGATGACTAATGTAAAATACATATGCATATACCCCAAGTAACCTGGGATGAGGAAAAACGTACCTGCATACCGCAAAGAACTATTCAAACTCAATATAAATTACCTGCATCGATGACGGTAACGTAGAGTTCCTGAGACTGGAATTTGAGAGTTTATTTTTCTACGCTTAAAATGAACATTTTACTATTAAAGATAAATTCACTGAACTAGCGGCTTGCTAAAATACTTTGCATAAAATATCACATATAATTTCACGTTGAACAATAACTTTTCTAAGTAGATAAAAAAAGTTCATAGCTTGCACAAACAGTCAGTTGTTGAATTCTAAATTTGTTTATTCCAAATTTTTTCTTCTATCAGCTGCAGATGTATGATAATTTCCACTGGCCTTCTCTGATGGAACTGCTCCAATAAGTGTTGCTCTCCATGATATTACTTTCGGAGGGAAACAACTATTGCAACCTTAGGAATGCACTATCCTAGGGGAAAATGTGAGGTCCCTATGCCGAAATGGAATAATTTGCTTGTTGTTAAGGACCATCTTTTTTCTATTGACTGCTGTCCTGATTTTTAGCATCAATTTGTTTTTCAATTCCTCTCTTAATTCATGAACTTATTTCTCATATCACTTTTTCTAAGGACAACTGTTGTGGGAAAGCAATCTGTGCATAATTTCATATTAAATTTTGTCTCCCCAATTCTTCTCTTCAGTACACCTATGCTGTGGTTAGGTACGCTAAAGCCTGTTTTCTCCCCAAAATTAAATCAATTTCATATTTAATTCTGTCTCCCCAAGTCTTCTCTTCAGTACACCTTCGCTGTGGTTAGGTACGCTAAAGCCTGTTTTAATGGTATGCATTTTATCGCAGGCTCACGTGCATACGCCTCATGTGGCACCTCACAATGCCCACGAGCGTTCACTAGTTAGGCTGGTGCACCGTGAATTTCTCAAAACCAGTCAGTGCGTCAATAACCGCGACTGTAGAGGTGGTTTGTCATCGCTTGTCTTAAAATTGTTGCTGCATCGTAGGCTATGTTATATTTTTTTATTCGCAGGAGTGAAATGTTAATATTTAAGTTCATTTTCATTAAAATGTTATTGAAAGCAGCCTCCTTCATGTTACAATCCTTATATCGGCTGCTTTCAGCCCGGCATATGCATTCATGGGCTCTGTACATTTCAATTAATTGCAACGTAGCTACTCGTGGCTCAGTCATTGAGCAAATGGCTATGCCTCTACTCATGACAACTAACTGCACATTGACCAGGGACAGAGTTGCAACTTACAAGGCTCTCGTGAGTCGCGCCTTACGATCTGATCAGAGCGAATAGGGAACTTTGTATAGACACACACACACACAAATATGAGCCTCAGAGATGAGCCTCGTAAACAAGTGTCGCGCCTCACGGCCAAAATGTCCTCTAATGTAAACGGCCCTTAACACTAAATAATCTAATCTTGCCTCCCGGATATGTGGTTGTGTGTGAGTTTAGCTTTGCGGATAGTGGACAACTTCATATATTAGGTTGTACAAGTTTCTTCACGTATGTAGTAGAGAAAAACATCAATGCTTGCAACAAAATTGGTCATCAATATCGGTAAAATACTGTTGAACATCCCGTGTTGGGACTTTGTTTTACCACACGTTACACTTCACAGCTTCACTTCACTAACTGCATAAATTATAGTAGAAGTTGATTAGGTCAATGGCCCATAAAAAATGTAACAACGTTACTCTATATTAAATGAAAACAAATTTAAAATGAACACAACAATCTAACTCAATGATGCAACCCTTTATATCACCCAACCAAAATTTAACCACCAGTAAATTTTCATAACAACACAAAAAACCCTACACGAGAGCAAAGCTAGTCACAAATTAGTGATGCCTGTGACAATGTAGAGTAACTCCACCTAGGACAACAGCAGGTGCAGAGTTGCTGTACGGATTAGGAAGTGTTGGCTGGATAGGCCCGACAGATTTGTGCAATTATGTCGAGGTTAGGCAGGGTTGTATATAGGAGTTGCGTCAGGCCGGTCATGATAGCCAAGCAGCTTCTCGGGCAGAACCACTGCTTAACAAGAGAGACGTCAGCCAAGTCGGAGTATTGTTGGCTCATGGCACCCATTTTCCCCAGCCCTTCCTCTTGTATGGTTTAGTATTGCAGTGTTTGACTGAGTGCGTGATTGTGCAAAGTTAAGTTCCTCTTCATTATTTAGTACATGATTATAGCAGGTATTAAGCCGCAATGACTTCATTCTTAATAACGAGTTCACGGCTCCAAAAGTGGGGACCCTTGCCCCATCTGTGTGAACCTTCGTCCTCTGTTTCATTAAATATTAATCTTTAACTATTATCTGTCAAATTACTATTGGGCCTCTGCCCTTTCCTACTCTGATTGAACTTTACTGTGATCGCTACATCACCATTTCTCGCATCCATTAGCAGTCGATCCGCACACTATATCCTCCATTGTGCGGATTGTGTATTCAATCTTATCTTTAGGTGCGTTGCTGTGCTGGTATATTTATTGTTGATTTAACTCATCTCATTGTTAACATTAGCTTTGATTTTTGCTTCTTTTCTCACCAAACGTTTACTTTGCAGTATGTCGCACTGACCTGCCCTAAGCTGTACGTGCTGCCCGCTTCACGCCCAGCGATAGAATTTAGCTGTCTTCTGTGTGGCTACTGTGATTGAATCAGGTAACTCGTTAATTGTCAACTTAGATATTTACTCATATATGTTGAATAGTACATGCTGCTAGATAAAATTCCTTCTCTCTAATTATATGCTTATTTTGCTCATCTTTGTATATGCATCCCTGAGGGGACTGTGGACTTCCAGGAACGCGGTTGGTGTTCCTTGCGCATGCATGAGTGACCCCTGCCGTGACGTGTTTGAACTAGTTCTGTCTAAAGCTTCACAGAAAAGGTAATGGTTTTCGTTCACTGCCATCAAAAAATTTTATAATACCTAAAGTGTAGAAAACACATCATAACTAATGATATTTAGATATCATCCGTATAAGTGTAAACACAAATTAAATCCGTATGATGTTACACGGAACACAATTTAAAACGAAATCCCAATATAACTTCATTACCTGGAGAGTATTTTTTTAAGCGATGAAAAAACTCCATTTCCATAATATCCGAAAAAGTCTTCACGCGATCTGATGCATCTGTAACAAAACGTGTGCGCACCTGTACGACGTCCATCACATACCGAGGACTACGTCACCAGATGAAGATCAATAGGGGTTCTTCAACTGAAAATAAATTAATTGTACTTTGTCAATAAAAAGGAGAATGTATTTATGATTGAAATTAAATAACAAACTGGTCGAAACGAAATGAGTGGACGCAACAAAACCGCTGGTAAAATGAGCTAATCTGCTTCCAACTTTACTGAACGGTGCCAACCAATGATATGTTCGGCAAACGTGACCTAGTAACTTTAGGAGCAATGTAGCGAACATTGTGCAACATTTGACGGGATGTTACACTCCAAACGTTCAATCACCTGCACTTTATCAATGACAAAACTCATTGGTATATAATACATTTTACGTATATGCAAAACAAAGGATCCTGGTGTATAAATAGTTTTTTCGCTTTCTGTTTGCATATGTATATATGTATAATTATATTTCAATGAATATGTATAATCCTCTATATAAATTTTTTACCATTTCATTCATCGTTACCATAAGCGATGAATTTTGAATTTTTCTAACAAATCTAATACTTGATTGAACATCTCGAAGACCAATTTTTTAACTGTATTTCTTACAAAAATAATTTAGGCAAGGTCCAAATCTGCATGTTGAATTTAATTTTGGCTTCTCGACATTTGCAATTTTATTTTTTACCTAGATGTTTTTAATTTCGTTTTTCTATATATCTCCATCTTTTATAATTTCATTTTTATTCCGATATTTTTGAATGTTGTTCTTCCAAAATTTTGAAGAAAAAACGTACTCTTTAGTGCACACTTATTTTGAAATGTGAAGTGAGGTTTTAACGGTTTTAAGGAATAATTGTTAAATAAAATAAGTGGCCCTTGGGCACGTTAAAGTTTTTAAGGTTAAGTGGCCCTTGGGCACGGTAAAGTTTAAGGTTAAGTGTCCCTTGGGCTCGTTAAAGTTTAAGGTTAAGGTTAATACGCCATCAAGGCAAAACCTTGAAAGCCCACCAACGGGCTTTACTAGAACTAATCACTGGACTGGTCAGGAGCACGAACATGCATTACGTAAATAATCAAAATGAAATAAGAACGGCACCGTTTAAACAAAAATGTAAGCGAAAGAAAGGAAAAGGAACAAAATAATAGAGGAGCACAACGGCACTTGCTGCCGAGATCTCTCTCACTGCCTTACTACTTTGTTTAAGAAGACCGCGGTCGAAGTGAGAAACTTTGATAACGAGAGGTCTTCATAGCGCGTCCTAAATTTTCTCACATAGTTTTATTAGCATACGGTGGTCCTATATCACATTTCAAACATTCCTCGGAATATGGTCTACATTCCTCATGTCCATTGGTCCACGATATAATGAATACCAAAAATAAGATTTTATATGAAAAACAAGACAAGTTTGAACGACGTGTTGCGCATACTCGTGCAAGTTGTGGCAATAACCTGCATGTCAAGTCCCGCTTTGAGGATCGATTCTGACCTAAATTCGTTAAGGGCGAGTTATATTTTTGTACAAGTTTAACGTGTCTCTCCTCCACAAAACTAGAAATAGGCGAAGGTGTCTGAGGCACCTTCATCCTGACAATCACTTGAATGCGGTGTCATCTAATACTACAATTTCGTTTGGTTGACCTTAAACACAATTTCGCAATTAGTTCTAAATATCGCTCTCTCTCCACTGATTCACATATTAACACAATTCAATAGCTTCGTATAACTTCTTAATAGCTACCTCAGTAGCCCAAAATTTGAGTAATTCTTAACAAGATCTTCGTTCGTTCGTTCGGTGCTTATAGAAAAGACGGAAATAGGGTTTGACGTGGAGTGTGTCGGGAAGAGTAGGGGTGAAACGGAAAAGGATAGATAGGAAACTGATAGAGATGCGCTTGCGCATATGATGCTAGTGTTTGTGGGTAATTTATCAATCAATCTAAAGCGTTTTTACCAATGTGGATCACTTTCAAATAAAGTGTTCTATCACATTCATTACTTACCTTTATCTTCATATTTGACGTCATTTCTACTTTATTATTCTCCAATTTGCGAGCAAAATATTTGTTTTGCCATATGAAAATCACGTAGAATTCATTTGAATGAATAAACATCGATTCAAGTGATAAAGTAAAAAATGGGATAACTATTATTTAAAACTTCATGACTTGCCAATCATTAAACATAGTATGTGGAAAAGGATCGAATTATGTAAATTCTCGTAGGTAAATAAGGTTAGCAATAGAGCAAATTTTGTCGTTTTTAATATTGCATGGCACCCAATGTAGCAATTATAGCAAGGAAAACAAAACATCCGGCATTATTGAAGTGCTCAAAGCATTAACGGTAGGCAGGGCCGGCCATGCCCCAGACATTACGTCGAAATTAAGTTCAGTTAAACTTCTGGCGGAGTTATTTTTAGTACAAAACATATAAAGTAGGTAATTTTCCTGAGAATTTCCTTAATGTCATTTAGTAGCGACTTATTGGGTGATAAATCCTAATGATCACTGATGATAAATGGCTCGAAACTGTTTTATTGATTTATAAATGCGTTACTCTTAAAAAAACTCTCTACACTCTGAATGAAGGAAATGATTGCAAAAAAGCATAACATACGGCACAAAATATTATTTTAACTGTATTCCTATCAGATTAGCCAAAACTTCAAATTAATCTCAATTTTTTTATATTTGTAATAAGTGCGAGGAATCATTTCTATACGTTTTGCTTAAATGCTATTCTTTGCAGCGCTGAAGATTCATGAAAGTTTAAGAACAGAAAAAAATGCAGGTGTTAATTTTATTATGCTCACCATTGAAGCTCATATTTGTGTGTGTGTGTGTGCGTATGCGAATTCGCTCTCATCGAATTTGTGAGGCGCGACACACGAGAGCCTTGCGAGTTGCAACTCTGTCTTTGGTCAGTGTGCAGTTAGCAGTCATGAATAGAGGCATAGCTATTTGCTCATCCAGTATGACTGACGCAACTTTGCCACGAGAAGCAAGGGTGCAATTAATTAAAATGTACAGAGCCCATGAATGCCTTTGCCGGGCTTAAAGTAGCCAATATAAGGATTGTAACATGAAAGAGGCTGCTTTCAATCATATTTTAATGAAAATGGACTTAAATATTAAAATATCACTCCTTCAAATGAAAAAAAGATAACATGGCTTACGATGCAGCAACAATAGTAAGACAAGCGGCGGCAATCCACCCCTGTAGTCGCGGTTATTGACGCACTGGCAGGTTTTGATAAATTGAGCAGCGTGCGCCACGATGCACCAGCCCAATGTCTAGTGTGAACGCTCATGGCTCTTGTGAGGTGCCACATGAGGCGTATGCATGTGAGCCTGCGATAAAATACATACCAGTAAAACAGGCTTTAGCGTACCTAACCACAGCAAAAGTGTACCGAAGAAAAGAATTGGGGAGGCACCATTTAATATGAAATTAAGGAGACGGGGAATTTATGCACAAATTGTCGTCCCACAAAAGACCAGTTGTGCTTAGAAAAAGTGATATGAGAAATAAGTTTATGAAACATGAGAGGAATTGAAGAAAAGCAACTGAAGCTAAACAACAAGACAGTAGTCAATAGAAAAGATGGTCCTTAACGAACAAGTAAATTATTTCATTTCGACATAGGGACCTCACATTTTCCACTAGGCTAGAGAATTCTTAAGGATGCAATAGTTGTATCACTCAGAAATTAATATCATGGAGAGCAACACTTATTAGAGCAGTTCCGTCAGAGAAGGCCAATGGAAATTACATCTGCAGCTGACGAAGAAAAAATTTTGAATAAACAAACTTGAAATTCAACTACTGATTGTTTGCGCAACCTATGAAATTATTTATTCAGAAAAGTTATAGTTCAACGGAAAATTACATGTGATGTTTAATGTTGAGTATTTTAGCAAGTCGCCAGTTCAGTAAATTTATCGTTAAATAGTAAGATGTTCATTTTTAGGCCTAGAAAAAAATGTTAAATTCCAGACTCAGCAACTCTACGTGGCTGTCTACGATGCAGGTATTTGATATTGAGTTTAAATAGCTCTTTGCTGTATGGAGGCACTGTTTCCCTAATCTCAGGTTTCCTAAGGAATTTGCATTTGTATTTTACATTAGTCATCCTTCAAAATTTTATAAAATTCAAAAATAGACCCATTAACTCATAAAATAAAAATATTATCGTTTTTCTAGTGTGAAACAAATATCCTGTTCAAAAATTGGCAAATGAATAATGAAACCAACCTCAAGTTCAGAACCAAAGATAGGTACACATTTTGATAAAAAAACTTTTACCTAAAAATACAACTGACTGCGATTTTCTAATTCTAAGCTGTTAAATATTGAGAAAAAGAATTTTACAGCCGCCTAAATGGCTAAGTGAGGAATGATGAATCTCTCACCGAGCTGCCGTGCAAGATTACAGCGCCACTCGTGTGTGTGGGTGAGTCGGCGCGTACGAAAAGAACCAGCAGGATTAGAGCGCGTTGGTGTCATTGATGTGACGTCAAATAATGCAATATTACTCAGGCTCATTAATGTATACACTGCCGATATTCGGTGTTCACTCAGCGCAAAACTTGAAGTTTACGCGACACGTGAGTTTTGATTTCTGACGTTCACTGGGATACCTTCCTCGAAATAACAGTGGGTTCTGTCATGATTGAATTTGTTACAAAATTTACGTTTATAATACGAATTAATTGAATTCATAATTCAAATATTCATTCAGATTTTTCTGTTAAAAATAGGAATTAATTGCCCGCTGTTAAAATAGGAGAAATGAAGTAACTTATTATCCTGTGACGCATTAGAAATTAAAAAGAGTTCGTACCAATCATAAATAAAATGTCATGTGAACTTTAGTTTGAGCCTAAATATGTGAATAATTCCTTTAACAAACCATAATTATTCCAGATATTTTGCTGTACGTTATCCAATTTTTAGGACGGGAGAAAACGACTATAATTTAATTTTCGAAAAATACCGTTTTCAGCACTTACACAACTCGCCAGAAAGTACAGAATAAGCTTCGGGTTTAAATTAGGCACGTTTGTCTACCTTGTGCTATGGGGACTAGCAGCCCATGCAGGGGAGACACTGGCAGGTTACCTCAGCTGTAGACAGGCCTTGTGGACTCCTGTCTATCGCGCCCACTTTGCTGCTTTCAGTTTTCATGCTTTCTTTGCCATCTCTTCATTGTCTTCTCATTTTCTTCCTTGCTGCGTCTATGCGTTGCGCATCCTTTGTGAAAATACGCTTGTTGCATAGATTCCCTGTTTCCTGCAAGGTGAGCTTTTGATTCCCTGATCGTTGATGGAGAGCTCCACGAAATCGTTAACGGATCGCGTATCTACGAGTAAGAAACAAAATTACGAGACCGGAAAACTAAACTTGGAACAGATTTTAGGGAAGAAACTTAGTTCAAGGAAGATTAGAGTGCATCAAAAGGTTCAATGTTGAACATCAGTTTGCAGTTACGAGCCACTGTTATGAGCCTGAAGATAGCAATGTAGAAAATTAATACGTCTAATATCTAATGAGGAGCCACGAAATATTTTGCATGAAAGAAGTAAATTATATGAGAGGATTATTGATTTTTAACTAACTTTTCGTACATAAACAAAGATATAAGTCTGCGGTGTGTCATAAGCTGTCCTGTTGATTGCCTCCAACGTTGAAAAACATGGGAAAAAATCACGCAACTCGTGACATGAAATTGAAAAAATGAGAACATCACACTGGCGACGGTATACTTTGATTAAAAAAAACACAAGCTTTTATACTTTGTGCAGAGAAAAAATTATTTTTTTTTCTTATTTTTATTGAAATGTTTGAGAGTAAGCTGTTGTAGCACAATCTAAACGATAGTGTTGTTTCAGTAAGGAGGCGAAAGTTACTGGGATCGTTTCCATAATTTGATTGGACTATTCGCTAGCAAATACGATGAGAAATTATCACAAAAACACAACAAAACTTCGCAATCCAAGTATGCACGCGCATTGCTCTGTCACTGAAAATAGGAGACAAACCACAACATTAAAAGCGCTAAGAAGTCGACATTTTGGCCCATAGTTCAGCCAAAATGTGTAGTGTTGACTATAAATTTGTTGTGTAGTTAACAAGTGTTAACTCACATGTGTATCCCAGTGTGCACATGATATGAAAATCCCGATTTTTAATACAGAATAGACCGTGTTAATACACACATGCAAAAACTATAGTGGACATTAAAGTAAAAACGATAAAACACGAAGAACGTTTCAATACTATTTCAGCAGTTAGTTCAAGAATTATTCATGTTTTGTAGCCCAAAATGACGTAGCACTTTGCCTTCAACTTCTCCAGTGGGAGCTTGTATGAGGGAGAAGTTAATTTGTTCCACAGCAACGCACATGAAATGGTCCTGTCTGCCCAACGTAGCCCCGAACTTCAGTTCACTAAAGCAAACTTTCTTTGTATTGACTCTTTACCGCTTGTGGTGAGTGAAATTAAATTTACTGCATCCAATACTTGAAGGGATGTGGTAACTTGGATACCAGGAGCACGTATCGATATTTTAACGATTTAAAAGATGTTAATTTATGCAATACAGGGCTGCTCATAACAATGTTAGTAGTTTTTATTCACACGTTCACTGCGTATTGGGCCACATGTATACCAAGAGGTAAATTGTCCACTTACGTGCTGGTATAAATCCACGACATTATATCTGTTTTGCGATGTTTTTGCAAAATAATTGTTATCCTGCGAGGTAAAATGTTATCGTGCAATTGTATTCATATTCAATGGGAAGAATATAAATTTATTCAAGCTGGGAAATTTATTTCCCTATTCTGCTACTTACAACCTAACCAAACCAACCGTTAACAACCGCGGAAACGCAGTGAACGTGTCAAGTGCGTTGAATGGTATTAGTCGAGTGAACGAGCTGGGCTAATGAATCAGAGACATCTTACTGAGGTGCGACCATTTCCAAGTTTTCTAGGAAGAGGAGTATCGCAATCTCACTTCAGGCCCCGATACACTGGCGTTCATGACTCGAGAAATTGCGGCAGTGGATCCGTCCGCCAGTTGAAGTGAGAACTGGCGACATGCACGGATCGCTGAAAGCTCGGTGGCCACTCTGCCAACTGGCTGGTGTGCAGGGATGGGAGGCACATTGAGAGGCGTGCTGGCGGTTATCACCGTGATATTTGCTGATTGCTTTCCTGAATTGGTGGCATGAGTTTCTAATTAACTCCACCATTACGAATGTTTCCCCGAGTCCAAGAACCTTAGCGTATTGAGGCGCGTGTTACGTTCTGACTGTGACTGCCATTTTAGTTCTTTGTCATTCTTGATTGATCAACGAGTTGATAGCGTCCTGGCACCCCGCGAATTACCGTTCCGAGTGAGATATCGTTACAAAGTCGCGCACAAACATGCCAGGTAAAGCTGAAGTAGTGACTGAAGTCAGTCCCAAAATTTAAATTATCATTCTTCTGTTTGTAACGTTTGTATATTAACTTCACCGGGCGGCTCTTACTTACTACATGAATTCAAAATGTTTTTGATAACTTCCAAGATCGAAAAAATTTCTGTGATATTTTGGTAGTCTGCGATTGCAACGATTAAAATCAAATTTTGTACCGTATTCTATAATTTTTTTATTGTCAAGCCTGTCGAATGAAACATGACTTTTTATTTTTAGGGTAACTTATTTATAAATCATGTGTATTTCAGCTCCACGTAATGCATCATCATTGATCATAAAGGCTCAATACAAAGTGCAATTCCTAAATATCATACATTCCTAATATCGAAAGTGAAATTATTTTTTATAATTTTGAGTAAAATTCTGAGGTTAACACATAAGATAGCGCACCCAAATTTTAAGTGAACCCAACACAATTTCATGAGCATGGCCGATCATTCGAAAGCTGAATGTTGCTTTCCTTGCTATGATTACCATATTGTGTGCCATGCACAACAAAACAGATAGATTTTACTCTATTGCTTATCTTCTTCACCCCCGCGGACTTAATTCATATGCTGTACCTCCACAATCTAGCAAAGTCGAGTAGTTCAGAAATTAATTCAAAAGTGATTGGACCGCCTTTAACTCGAGTTACAGTTTTTTCTACCTAACATTGTGTCTATTACATTTTCAATCTTATGCAGCTCCATTTTTAATCAAAATTGAATTATTGATCTTCCAAAGCGGTAAATAATGAAGAAAGAGGCAGGAAGGCACTCAATTTCTGAATTATGATGTAAAAAAACTACTTAACAAGAACGAATTGAATAAGAGCGCACCGTTTATGCGAAATTCTGCAAAAGATGTACCTATAATAACGAAGCCGAACTTGACCTGCAACTTCGTGCGCTGCGGAGGAACCCCGGACACGTTGTTGCCAGAGGGAGGATTACGCTCTCGGTCGCATGCACTACAAAATTGTGTCGGGATGTGGCCTGCTTTTTTTCCTAGTTTTCGCGTGCAAAGTAGATATAATGCTGCCGAACGTCATTGCTTGCATTGCTGTGTTGTATTCATCCATGTAGGGATAAAAAATATTTTTCCGTCAATGTGAAACAATTTTCTGCTGTTGTTGTAAAGCATTGTTGCTATACATGTATGAAGTATTGAATGAATTGGTATTCTATTGTGGAATATTTCTAGTCAATAATCTCGTCATTTAGACATTTTTTTCTAACCAATTATGCTGTCATGGTCACCGAATCGTTGAGCAACTTTCCACATTGCTGACCTCCCAATCGATAATTGACATCTTTACGATACGATTGCCTCAACATACTTTGCTAAGCCACGTCATGGCTACAAACTTCGTTTTGTTAACGTAAAGTTCGACGTATTAATCAGTCTACTGGAATCAAAACTGAACCGTAAGCAGATTTGAAACTTTGTTATGTAAATAAAAAATCAAATTAGTTTTCTCTTCAGTGTAACAGATAAGTCAATGATTTTCGTTTTAACTGTTTTTTCTGAAATTTTTAATACGTTAATATTTAAAAACATATTGAAATTAGGTATAGAAATTTCATTGAATCACCGAAGTTAAATCCGTGCGTAACTATGATATTACACAGAACACAATTCCAAAAATATTACAACTTTATTGACGAGTGTATTTGTGAGAATAGTTCATAAGACTCCATTTCCCTAATTTCCGAGACTAGAGTGAGAAGAACTTTATTTTAAGCATCGGAAAAACGTCCACGTGAATTATAATTATTATTATTATTATATTATTATTATTATATTATTATAATATTGTACAATCTCTATTGGAAATAAAGTTTTTTCTTTCTTTCTATATCTATAAGCGGCAAGGAATGCTGCTTTCGCGCAGCCGCCAACCAGCATACGATTCGCTGCTGTAGGGTACCTGAACTAACCTGTGTTTGTGCTACCTCGTAATTAAACGAACATAATTTCTCGAACTTATGTGTTTTTATAAGTTCAAATACTAAGCAGTTTGGTGAACAAATAACCCCTTTCTACTAAAGATATGAGAACTATGTTGAAATACAGCAAGAGGTTTCCAAAATACTAAGTACATGAGGATACTCATTTAACGACAGCTTAGGTTGAAGAAAAGACTAATAATAGTAATAAAAAACTTATTTAACGACAGCTTCGGTGATAAACTATTTAGCAGTCGCTTTGGCGTATTTGCCGAAGTCACAACACAACAAAACAAGTTTTTTCAGGATTTAAGAAAATTATTGTCACACTGTACGCGTCGTGATCCACGGACTGGTTTATACACTTATTTCGGGGAAGTTTCATTGGCGAGGTTGTGCATATAAGTGGAGGACTGTTGACAAGGTTGCAGCCTTTAGTTGCACAAGTGGCAGCCAGCATAGGCCAGCTAGTGACGGTAACCAAGACCACACCGCACCGAAAGTCTCACAATTTCAATACCAACCCTCATAACACCACAGCAAAGAGGACTGGGTAATCGTTATTGCTGTGACCATCAAGACCGTCATTAAAGAATATGGCAACCGCCCCCCTGAATTCGGTTATAATTGTCATATTATCCCAATATCACAACAGTTCAATCCCGTTTGATCTTAGTATGACCATCCATCTCACCACGCATCATCCGAGCTCATCAGGCATCCAAAACCCGCAGGAGTTTGGTTGCCCACCCATTTGTGGCCGGACGCCTAACCCACGCTGAAACCCCCAAGGTATCAACGCAGCGCGCCCGGCCACATTGCACGTTCATCACCTATACTGCCACAAAGAAATTATGGATTTTTTCCACATAAGCCCCACCACTAATTTAACACATAAGTTCACCCGAAGTAATGCACCTATCGACATCAAATAACTTACAAAACAAAAGATCAAAACATTCATTTCATCAATGAAAGAATGCTTTAGTCTTTCGTTTGAGAATAATTTCAAGTCGATATGTGCATTATTTCGAAAGCTACAAGTGTGTGAACTTATGTGCTGCATTAGTGGTGGGGCATATCTGGAAAAGATCCGAAATTATCCGCTGAATCGGTTAGTATTCTAGTTAAACATCAGGAATAAAATTGCACAATACCACGAACATTTGAATTGCCAACAAATTGAAAGTTGAGCGCAGCACCTCCCTTGAACATTCTAAACTTCACATCTTTGAATTACGGTCTTTTCTGAGTGCCAAATTTGTTTCTCTCGTTGATGTCTACTGAAAGCATCATCGCACTCTCTGCTACTTTTTAATAAATTGTTTATTTCTGCTGAAGGTATCATTCCGATTAGCGGAGTACGTTTTGCCTTGATTTACAGTAGGCGTAATATTTATGTTAACTGTTGTTTTCATGCGCATACCTGATCGTCTGAATGGTAAAATGTATAAGTTTTCAAATAGATTGGTTGCATTTGTATACTCAAGCACTTTATGTATCGGACCATCTTTCAGCAAGTGACCGACGCTACTCCCATCGACACCCTTTTGGAGGATTCTTTCTCTTGCTTGCTGCAGAGCAGGACAAACTTCTATGATAAGCTTTACTGCAAGAACTGCATCTTCACACCATCCGCATACAAGTCGCTGGCCAAGGGCATCTGGGATCCGCAAGTAGCTGCAGGTCAGGGCAGTATGTTTCAATCGTAGTCTAATTATCACAACCTCCTTGACGATTGTACTTGCGTTAGTTAACCTTCTACCCACCGTGGTTGCTCTTCATCTCCTTGGGATCGGGTTGGTCCCGCTGCCACTCATCATTCCATAGTTCAAATATTCTCCTTATCAACGAATACCAACCCTTGTAAGCAACGAGGGCAAATTATATTTGTCTCGTAGCTACTGTGCTGTTTGGTTCACACTTATATTCCCGCCGATGCCCACGAGGGCTGGCACCCAGCTAATGGTGATCTTATTCCTTTCTTGAATCATTTGATGCTAATCCGACATTATCCTATTGAGCAGTTGGCTGTCTTCAGCATTGTTGCTGCATACACATGTATGCGCACATACACATGAAAGCAAGATAGGTTGATCAGCCGATGCTCACCTTGAAATGTTCAGTAATTTGCCGGCTTCTAATTTTCCAACCTAAAAGCTAAAAGAGCAGCCATTTCATAGAAGATTGGTCTGTTAGGGCTGTAGTTTCTTCAATTTTAGCTACGATTAAAGTAAAATTCAGGAGATTTTGTATCATACCAACTTCTTCTCAAAACGTGGTGATAGATGTTATTAGTGGAAAATCAGTAAAATTAACAGAATCCAACAAAAAGGAGAAATAAATAGCGTCAATACTCGAACTCGCACGTTTATAACACGTCAGAGCTCTGTTGAGCTCAGGGCGCGCTGCGCTGCCGTGGGAGGAGGAGGTTAGTCGGCAAGCTCTGCCAGCATCTGTTCCACTGACAGGTCGTCTTGACACTGCAAGAGAAAATGTAAAAACAAATTATAACTTTGCTAACATGCGATTAATGAAAATGCTCAATTTTCTAACACCATGACGATATTGCGGCGTTTAAATGAACTAAAAAAACTAATTGCCTGATTTATAATCGTATTAAATGGCGCCTTTTACCTATGACAGTATTTTGAAGAAAGTAATCACACATGGAAAATTTTCTTCGAGCGTTTGGCAGGACAGACGTTTAAAAACACATTCTGGAGTCTTGTATTTTTACACCCGAGAAGTAAATATTGATGAAATTTTCTGAGAATTAATTCACTCCCCAAGAATATCTGCATTGAGCAACTGTACAAGAAAAATCACTCTCATGGGGATGCATTTGCTCGTATTAATCACTAACAAATTCAGCTAAACTCGATAGGTCGCGATGAGGCAACAGTGTAACGCAAGTCAAGCAACAAAAACAGTTTTTACACAAAACTTTACTACGTATCCTCTTCTTTCTGTTTTGAGAATTAGAAGTTGTTCGTCAAATATTATATTTTGATACTAACCAAGGATGAGTTCTGCAACTTGTAAATAGTAATGAAATATTGGAGGTACAGAAAAAGGTCATGATGACGAAGATAGAAATACGACGGTGGAACAACAACAAAATAGAAACCAATAACCAAACATGCCGCAGCGATGCTAGTAATAACTATAACAAGAAGAACATAACAAACTTCACCAGACATCAAAGTGTAAATTTGAGGTCACTAAGTAGCGTCCAGGTATCCAGTTTACAGAGCGGCACAAGTGACGGATACACCTACCCACTATTGATGTTATATTACTCCTATATTATTATTGATGTATATCATTGATATTACGACTTCATTACCACGCAATCTCAAGCGAGCAAAGAGAAGGGAACATTGAACAGGCCTTCTGCAATCACTGAGGGGTTTTCATAATGTTGCTGACCGACCTGCAGTCACTAACCTAATTTCAAAAATTCTCAATGGAAGCTAAATGAAGGCACGATCCAGTTCATGTATGCCATTTCAAAAATTTTCACCACAATCGACGTTAAATTTCTATCGAATAATGAACTTCAGTTTAACCCATCGGAGTTAAAATCTAATGTGGATTAATGTGGAATTAAAATCTAGTGAAGAAAGAAGAGACATAGGAGAGATATCAAAGAATGCATGAAAACTGAAAGGAGTTAAGGCTTAAAAAACAAAAGCAATAAGATACACACAAACAATAGGAGACACAAACCTAAACCTATTCTATGCGATAAGAAATAGGGAAACCCGTGCACAACGCGATGCTCAGCATGCAGGGAAATTGCAAATACTAAAGGCGTACACAAATTTAGGAAGGTCATTTTTCTTTAACCAAACGACCTTCAGCAACTTGAAAGCAGCTAATACTGAAATTCTGATGTGTATATATAATTTCAATGAGAACTGTCACATTCGTTTTCAAGCTTCTGACGTGGAAATGATCAATATGTAAGTAGACACGTCAGTTTCTTACTGAACTCAATGTTACTAAACTGAATATAACTCAACTGAATATCACTGAACTGAATGTTACTGAAATGAATATCACTCAACTGAACATAACTCGACTGAATACCACTGACCTCATCAGAGTTACCGTGTTCACTGGCACCTTCCTTCTGCAGACAACAGTTGCTGGCACCGTCGGACTCTGCAGCTGTCTTCGTCTTCTGCGGGAGTTCCTTTTCCTTCTTTGCGCCCTTCACTTCTTCCTTGTTCTGCTCTTTCGTCTGCTTGCTCTTCTCCTTCTTTCCTTTTTTCCCGCTCTTTACCTCTTCCTTGCTATTCTCTTTCTTCTTCTCTCCCTTCACCTTTTTCTCGCTCTTTCCTTTCTTCTTGATTTTATGCTTCTGGTCCACAGTCTTGTCTGTAGACGCGCTATTGGGTTGCAGTTTGCCTTCAACTTCAGCTAACTTTCTTACATCTCCGTTCATGTCCAAGCGAGTGGATTCCTCCATATTAGAATTCTCCTTATTTTCTTCTACATTTCCGTTGATTTCTTCTTGACTTTCATCTATTTCTGACTGATTTTCAAGCATTTCTTCTTCATTTCCATTTATATATTCCATATTTTCATCAATTTCATCCATCTCTTCATCATCATCATTGTTGCTGCCATCGTCTCTATCACCGCCTGACAGTGACGCCTGGTCACCATCACTCACATCACCGTCATCACCACCAGAAAGCGATGGCTCCGAACCGTTACCAGCATTGTCTCCGCTACCGCGGCGTGAGGCAGCGACGGCAACTGTAGTGGAAAATGCAATCCTAAATTTGTATTATGCGATCACAGTAACTTTCCACATTGATTCCAGCCCTATTTCTTCCAATTTGAAAATATTTTTACGATTGTTTCTGTTCCTTACACATGTTGTCAAGTTATGACCTGTCAAGGCCCCGCCCACATCCAGTTGGATCTCGCCCACATTGATCAAAACCCAACACCCCACATGCCAAGACCCCACCCACGCCTACCGAGACTTCCACCCACACCTACCGAGACCCCACCCACACCTACCGAGACCCCACCCACACCTACCGAGACCCCACTCACACCTACCGAGGCCCCGACCACACCTACCGAGACTTCCACCCACACCTGCCGAGACCCCACCCACACCTGCCGAGACCCCACCCACACCTACCGAGGCCCCGACCACACCTATAACCCCGCCCTTACTTTCAGAGAGAGCGGCAGCCCGCATGTCCTCAACGGTTTGCGAGAAAGTTCCCACCCTGGGGTGAGCGAGGAGGTAACGTAGCGGCCTTGTGCCCACCTGGGCCGTGGATCGGAGCTGCAGTGGGGCACGTTGCGTTAGGTTGTGTTATCCATGTGGTATTTTAACTCAGTATTGGTCATTTCAAAACAGATAAAGAATTCACTCAGAAAATTTAAACCCACTGTCGGCTATTTCAACCCATTGTTGGCTATTTCAACCCATTGTTGGCCATTTCAATCCATCGCGGCCTTTTCACCCATTTTCAGTCATTTCAACCCATTATAGGCGATTGTAATCAATTACCGGCCATTTCAAACTATTTTCTGTCAACGTCTTTCCTGAAGGACGTTGAGAAATTACTAAAATCGTTCTCATATTCTAGAAGCATCAATGAAAAGCTCACACCGTATTCGGCTTTATGAATAATTATTTAAGGGAAAACACGGCAGTATTTCGTTCCAATGCAAAACAATTTGGCCATTATTGGCTTATCGATACATGCAACTCCGATATAATCATTGGCAATAGATGCAGGTATTCATAACCACAGTAGCTAGAACATAGGCTTTGCCTTTACACAATGAAAAAGTTATGTCTTGGCAATATTAGGTAATTGCAGCTGCACGTCACGCAACCAAATTCACACGCTAACATTAGCACTTATGATTACTCAGATAATTCGCTAAAACAAGCCACAAAAGACAAACAACCATCACAAGTACACAACTATAACAATAATACAACAAGTACACACAATAATACGAAACATAGACTAGCAGTACAAACACAAATCAAACACAAGCACAACCTATATAAACACACCAAAAACACAAACACGCAACCAATTCAAGCACACAACTGAACCCAGCACAACGAAAACCGACAATCAACACCAACACAACAAACACAACAACACACCACACACCAGACCTGGTGGGAGCAGGAGAGCTGGAGCTGGCCAGCATGCAGGAGGTGCAGCAGCTGGGCGGAGTGGGGCGGCAGGCGCGGAGTGCCGGCCGTGCCCAGCGACGACACCAGCCTGTGTGGGGGGCAAGTGAATGAGTACAAGGAATGAGTTGCGGTGGAAAAGGAGAGATGAATTGGGGTGGAAAATGAATAATGAGTACAAGGAATGAGTTGCGGTGGAAAAGGAGAGATGAATTGGGGTGGAAAAGGAATAATGAGTACAAGGAATGAGTTGTGGTAGAAAGGGAGAAATTGATTAGGGAGGAAAACGAGACAATGAATTGAAAGGGCATGTAGATAAGATTATATAAAATGTTACGTTGGTTTAAGCCTCCTTGACCGCAACAACAGATTAGATTAGTCGTTAGTTTTAGCCTCCCTACCCGCAGCAACAAATGCGATCCAAAGAGAGGGAGGAGGAAGGCACCATTTAGTATGGAGTTAAGGAATCTACGCAGAAAGGGCGTAGAAACAGTTAGTTGGGAAAGAAGTTCATAAAACAAGATCAAAGTTGAAGAAGAAAGTATTAGGTGCTGAAAAACAGAACAGCAATGAACCGGAAAAAGATGGTCCGTAACAAAACAAAACCTATTCTATTTCAACAAAAAGAAAGCCCACCTAACCTTTAGCTAAGGCCCTCACATTGTCCCCCTGGGAGTGCTAATTCACATATAAACAACAGTTGCTTCCCCCTGAGAGGGATCGCAACCACATCGTTTCAAAAAGAGGATGACACCGTTTAGTTTGGACTCAAGGAACATGGAATCTATGCATGAGGCATAGAAGCAGTAAGTTGAGAAAGAAGTTTATGAAATAAGATTGAAGTTGAGGATGAAAGCAGCAGGTGCTGAAAACAGAACGGCAAGTCAACCTAAAAAGATGGTCTTTAATAAAGCAAAATCCTATTCTACATATTTCGACATAAGGAAGGCCTACCTAACATTTAGCTGGGGACCTCACACATTCCTCCTGTGAGGGCTAATTCCCAAAAATAAACTAATTGTACCCTGAGGAGAATGAAGAAAATAAAAGTACAGGAAACGAATTGCAGAATCCATGAAAAAATCAAAAGTCAAAGAAATCAGTTACAAAACTTAGCTGCAGACAAAAATAACGTATCAAGCAGAAGAAAACACAAAAAAATTAGAGCGTAAAGTCCATCACGACAACATTCGGTTGCGCAACAGATTTTTGCAGCCGTTTTTGTTGCCGCCATGAACAATGCACGGCCAGCTCAATTTTTATTAACTCTTAATTAGAACTAAAAAAGGCACGATACAGTTTTTGTTTGGAAGCTTGTTTGGCAGTTTTTGTTTCTTGCTCACTACAATCGGTATTAACCCTTTAACGCCCAAGTGGACTGTACGGTCCTCCTTCAAAAATAGCCGCAATACATTGTATTTTTCGTAAAATTAGTTCCCTAAAGTGTTTTTTGGACTGCACTGTCGAGTGGCAGTTCCTTCCTCATCGTTAAATCGATAAATATCTGAAGCCGGTGCCAGTTTAATGATGGTGGTTGTGATAACGGTAACATGAGTAGAAAATGTGGACGTTAAAGGGTTAAATTAGAGTTGTGAACTTTAGTTCTACTTGCCACAGTCAAGGGTTGAAAAAGGCACCTATACTACTACAATTGAACAGCGCAGTCGATATCTACAAGCTGAACATTCACTCATATTACATAAAATATTCATGCACAGTCTAAAGTAACGTTAAAACTAATGGGTTTCTGGAATACATACAGTTGGTTTAACTAAGTAAGACATAAAATGGGTTCAATGAAGATAAACATTCAAGCTTACAGCTGATGTACAATTAGTTCAACACGTTAACTGCGATGGATTAAACTGAAGTTCAATATTCAATTCAAATTTATAGTCAATTGTGGTAATCAACTTTGAAAATAGCAAACACCAACTGGATCAGGCCTTCATTTAGCGTTCCTTAAGTATTAACAAAAAATGACTTGGTGACTGCAGGTGGGTCAGCAGCACTATGAAAATCACCTAAGTGACTACCGGTGGGTCACTTTGCAGGAAATGTGTTTAAGAGAATGTTAAGATGGTTCTAAAGCGGATGTAAAGTTGGTTTGAAAAGGACGTAGAATTGGTTTTAAAAAGACATACAATTAGTTTTACTAAGAATATTGGTATCAAATTGGTGAGTTTAAAGCTTCCTAGCTACAACAGAGGCAATCTCAAAAGAACATAGAAAAGGGACTATTTAGCATGGACTAAGTAAAAAGGAAATCTAGGCACAAGGTGTGTTCCCACACACGATAGCCTGCTCATAGAAACAGCAATTTAAGAAGGAAGGGAAAGACAGAAGAGATAGCAAAGAAGACATGAAAAATAAGACGAGGTAAAGAGGCCACGATAGACAGGAGCCCACAAGGCCTATTCATAGCTGAGGGAACCTAACAGTATCTCCCCTGGGGCCGCTAGTCCCCATACCACAGGATAGACCAGTAGTTCTTAACCTTTTTTTCTCCATTTCCCCACTTTTTAGCGAGCCAACTCTCCATTCCCCACCTCAGCATCGGTGGGAAATAGAGCATTCCCCACCACAGCATCAGTGGGAAATGGATCATTCCCCAACACAGCATCGGTGGAAAATGGAGCATACCCCACCTCAGCATCGGTGGAAAATGGAGCAAGCCCCACCTCAGCATCGGTGGAAAATGGAGCAAACCCCACCTCAGCATCGGTGGAAAATGGAGCAAACCCCACCTCAGCATCGGTGGAAAATGGAGCAAACCCCACCTCAGCATCGGTGGAAAATGGAGCAAACCCCACCTCAGCATCGGTGGAAAATGGAGCAAACCCCACCTCAGCATCGGTGGAAAATGGAGCATTCCCCACCACAGCATCTTCCTTTTGATTATATGTGGCATTCCTAACACGTCAGTGTTATTTTTACCCAAACTTGACATACAGTACCTCATTACGGTTGTTTTTGTTACTAAAACAGTCTGTAAATCGTTTTTATTTGTGAAGGAAGTCAACATTTGCATGCAATGTTTTAGATTATGAAATACTATCCATATTTTAGGGGTGGAAACAATTGCACGAAATTCCCCAACTGGTAACACTCCCATTCCCCACAGGTTAAGAACCACTGGGGTAGACAAACCTTACTAACTGGAATTCAAACCAAGAAGAACACAAGAGAGCTAAAACGACACATCAGAACCCAGAAGACTGAAACGAAACAACTAACAAAATCAAGACCAGGCAATAAACACAACCAAGACCAGGCAATAAACACAACCAAGACCAGGCAATAAACACAACCAAGACCAGGCAATAAACACAACCAAGACCAGACAATAAACACAACCAAGACCAGGCAATAAACACAACCAAGACCAGGCAATAAACACAACCAAGACCAGGCAATAAACACAACCAAGACCAGGCAATAAACACAACCAAGACCAGGCAATAAACACAACCAAGACCAGACAATAAACACAACCAAGACCAGGCAATAAACACAACCAAGACCAGACAATAAACACAACCAAGACCAGACAATAAACACAACCAAGACCAGGCAATAAACACAACCAAGACCAGGCAATAAACACAACCAAGACCAGGCAATAAACACAACCAAGACCAGGCAATAAACACAAGCACAATGCAATGAACACCACCAAGCGCACACCTGATCAACTCTGCCAAGAGGGCCTGCCCCCTAAAGAAGCAGCGGAGGTCGGTCCTGCCTGAGGCGGACGTGTAGCACAAGTCGCCTACCGCGCTGCCTCCCGCCCACCTCGCCGGCCGGTGTCTGTACTCCTCAGCTAGGGAACTGCACGTGTAAAATTGAGTTAGATTTTAATTTTAAGTTAGTTCAAGCCTCCCTCACCGCTACAAAAAAAAGAGCGTATCGAAGAGAGGTAGGAGGAAGGCACCATTTAGTATGGAGATAAGAGAATGAGGAATCTATGCAGAAGGGGCATAGAAACAGTAAGTTGAGAAAAAAGTCCATGAAGCAAGAAAAAAGTCCATGAAGCAAGAAAAAAGTCCATGAAGCAAGATAAAAGTTGAAGAAGAAAGTAGTAAGGGCTGAAAAACAGGACAGCGGTGAACCGAAAAAAGGTGGTCCTTAACAAAACAAAACCTATTCTATTTCAACAAAAAAGAAAGCCTTCCTGACCTCAAGCTCGGGCACTCACACATTTCCCCCTGGGAGTGCTAATTCCCATAAATGCAATAGTTGTATCCCCCTGAGGGGACTGTGAGCAAAAATAACGTCAATTTGCAACAGCACAAAACAAACTCCCTTTATTCCATTCCAGATATTCTATGGTGAATAGTGTCATTTCATCTCCTAGAGATGTTTCCTTTCAAATTTGTTGCACGTGTCACACACGAAATGACAAATTCTCAGGAATTTTGAGCATCGGTGAGTGTAGGTACAATTAAGTGCCTAGTAATACTGATTTACGGGAGACATAGCAGGGCAGAGTTTGAACAATACCACGGTAAAAGATAAAAGGTATTGTCAAACCGATCTTCATTTGATCGACTGTGTAGCAACGGTGACGTCATGGCATTAAACCACAGCAGCACATAGGTTGTTTTTGGCAGCACCGTTAGCCCCAAATCTGTCACCACTATTGGCTTAACGATATGTCGTAACAGTGACGTCAAACAGCCTGTTTGATCTGAAGCTTTGCTACTGGCTAGGCCAGCGAGTAGAGATCATGGTAGAGGAAACAAAGTAGGGTCATTTCTATGGGAGGAAATACACCTCCTCTTCTTCGGCTAACCAATAGAAAGCCTTTATTTCAAACAAACTTTATGACGTCACCAAAACGCATTGTAGTTAGGACAATAATGGAGCCTGATTTCGGGGTAGCAGTGCTACCAGGTGCCATATAAGCGCTGCTATTGGTTTGTTGCTGTGACGTGAGGAAAACCACGCGGTCGACAAAAAAAAGACTGGTTTGAACCTACCTTGTTTCCTCTACCGTGGTGATGCTTTATTTCTGCTCAAGAAATAACTTGACCTTGTTTCCTTTACATAGCGTGAGTTTGTCGTGTGGGTTGTAGTCGTCGTCACGTAACGGTATCACAGATAGACTAGATTTTAGGTGCTGAAGGGTGGACGTAAGTTCTGTGGGTTCTAGCAGCCGTCATGCAAAGGCACTACAGATACACAATATTTACAGTCCTTTTGTCAGTGCAGCAAAGTAGAGGTTAGTGAAGTAACGTGGGCTGCTGCCAGCGTAGATGATACTGTCACGATTTACATACAGGGCATATTAACAAATCTTTCTTAGAAAAACTAATTTTATTGCTGTGCTTCAAAAATTATTCATTCAGTACTGCATGGTGGCATCAACTGAATTACGCAAAGGAGATGCATGGAAACTGCATCAAGGGGAATCGAATTAAGTTAGATTTATAGTATAAATGGAGCAGTGGTATTGGAGGCGAAGAGTTCATCGATGCATTTTTTGTTATAGAATGCCCCCACAACAGCATCAAGTTCCAGTTTCTCGCTTTGCACAGCCTGGTCAGTTGGAAAATGAAGGCGTGAGCATCTCGATGAGACAAAAAGAAGAAGAGAGACTAGGAATTGAAAACCGACACTCGTTGCATGGTACGCCAGAGATTGTATTAGCTTATAAGTTTTCTTAAGCCTCCTGAACAACAACAAAGGTGTCCCTAAAAGAAATAAACACCATTTGATACAAAGTTAAAGAATGTGGATTCTATGCACAAGGTGTGATGGCCTGCGCATAAAAACAGCTACAGCAAAAGAAGTTTATAGAACAAGATAAAAGCTAAAGAAAAAATAATGAGCTCAGGAAAAAATCGTAGCAAACCAAAAAATAAGCCCGAGAAATGAAATACAAACCTCTTATTTTAACAATATGAAGGCTAATCCAACCTCCAGATTGGGATCTAATATTTTTCTCCTAGAGCACTACGCCTCACCAAGGCCCCTGGTTTCAAATGCTTCTCTAATGGCGCAGTGCACAACCAAAAAGAATCCTTCACAATAGAATTGAAGAAAACAAACCACAACAGATTCCTATAAGTGCCGCTGATTTTGGTGACAGATAAGGTTAATTTATTGTTCAAGATAATTTATGGATATGATTTGCTAGTATTCATGAGACACACTTTATTACACCTACACAACTACACTTGACCCTACCAAACCTGAGGCCCTGAACCTAACTGTCAAACGCCACCAAGTAATCCCCGACACACGGGGGCAGACATTTGGAATCGCTAACCATGACGTTTGACCACGATTAGTTCGTTATTTTCAGCTTATGATGAATTTTTGTCACATATTAGCGAAAATATTGAAAATCAGGTCCAGCAGTGTAGCAGCTGACTCAAAAATTACCAAAAATAGGAACAGGTTTGGGGTAGAACTAAATTTGCCCGCACACTGCGGACCGAAATTACGGAACAATTACAGCAGGGTGGAGCTAAATTTACCTGCACACTGCGGACCGAAATTACGGAAAAATTAGAGCAGGGTGGAGCTAAATTTGCCTGCACACTGCGGACCGAAATTACGGAACAATTACAGCAGAGTGGAGCTAAATTTACCTGCACACTGCGGACCGAAATTACGGAAAAATTAGAGCAGGGTGGAGCTAAATTTGCCTGCACACTGCGGACCGAAATTACGGAAAAATTAGAGCAAGGTGGAGCTAAATTTACCCGCACACTGCGGACCGAAATTATGGAAAAATTAGAGCAGGGTGGAGCTAAATTTACTCGCACACTGCGGACCGAAATTACGGAAAAATTAGAGCAGGGTGGAGCTAAATTTGCCCGCACACTGCGGACCGAAATTATGGAAAAATTAGAGCAGGGTGGAGCTAAATTTACCCGCACACGGGTGGCTCCCCAAGAGAGTGCGGGAACATCCTCCACTCAGAAATGAAGTATCTGGCGACTTTAGGCAACTCCTCGTGCAGTATACGGGCGCAGTCAACCGTCAGGGTGTAGTGAGACTGTGGGGAGGATATGACGCGCTGCAGCAGCTCCAGCGCGTAGTGGACAATACCGTGACTCAGCTCCAGAGACAAGGGAACTTTGGTCTCAGCATCGTCATCGTTAGCAGCAGGAGTGTTGTTTTTTGGCACGATGGAGTAGCCCTTGTTCTTGGATTTCTTCTTGATTGACATGTTCGCGATAGACTTCCTGGATAAATTCTGAAAAAATGCAAATACATAGAATGCCTAAGTACGAAAATGCATAGACGTATACATGTACAAAAAGTCACTCAAGCGGTATGATTCAGATGGGGAAATATAAAAACGTTGAACCATAGCATTGACTACATGTTGAAGAAAAATTAATACAGAAATCTGCACTTATCTACAGAACATTCAGAAATCAAACATAAAGGAATTGTCAGTTTAATAAATGACTACAACCATGACTATAGAAATCCACCGACGATTTTTCAGAGCATTACACCAAAATACTTGTAGAACGAACATTCCTTTATGGAACCTGATTATTAAAACCATCCAATAACCTTTACACAGAGAAAACTAATCCAATCCCCTTTACATAGAGAATAATAACCCAACAATCTTTACTTGGAGACCAATAATCCAATAACCTTTACATAGAGAATAATAACCCAACAATCTTTACTTGGAGACTAATAATCCAATAACCTTTACATAGAGAATAATAACACAACAATCTTTACTTGGAGACTAATAATCCAATCCCCTTTACATAGAGAATAATAAGCCAACAATCTTTACTTGGAGACCAATAATCCAATCCCCTTTACATAGAGAATAATAAGTCAACAATCTTTACTTGGAGACCAGTAATCCAATCCCCTTTACATAGAGAATAATAACCCAACAATCTTTACTTGGAGACCAATAATCCAATCCCCTTTACATAGAGAATAATAACCCAACAATCTTTACTTGGAGACTAATAATCCAATAACCTTTACATAGAGAATAATAACACAACAATCTTTACTTGGAGACTAATAATCCAATCCCCTTTACATAGAGAATAATAAGCCAACAATCTTTACTTGGAGACCAATAATCCAATCCCCTTTACATAGAGAATAATAAGTCAACAATCTTTACTTGGAGACCAGTAATCCAATCCCCTTTACATAGAGAATAATAAGCCAACAATCTTTACTTGGAGACCAATAATGCAATCCCCTTTACATAGAGAATAATAAGCCAACAATCTTTACTTGGAGACCAATAATCCAATCCCCTTTACATAGAGAATAATAACCCAACAATCTTTACTTGGAGATTAATAATCCAATCCCCTTTACATAGAGAATAATAAGCCAACAATCTTTACTTGGAGATTAATAATCCAATAACCTTTACATAGAGAATAATAACCCAACAATCTTTACTTGGAGACTAATAATGCAATCCCCTTTACATAGAGAATAATAAGCCAACAATCTTTACTTGGAGACCAATAATCCAATCCCCTTTACATAGAGAATAATAACCCAACAATCTTTACTTGGAGACCAGTAATCCAATCCCCTTTACATAGAGAATAATAACCCAACAATCTTTACTTGGAGACCAGTAATCCAATCCCCTTTACATAGAGAATAATAACCCAACAATCTTTACTTGGAGACTAATAATGCAATCCCCTTTACATAGAGAATAATAACCCAACAATCTTTACTTGGAGACCAGTAATCCAATCCCCTTTACATAGAGAATAATAACCCAACAATCTTTACTTGGAGACCAGTAATCCAATCCCCTTTACATAGAGAATAATAACCCAACAATCTTTACTTGGAGACTAATAATGCAATCCCCTTTACATAGAGAATAATAACCCAACAATCTTTACTTGGAGACCAATAATCCAATCCCCTTTACATAGAGAATAATAAGCCAACAATCTTTACGCAGAAAAGCACTCGACATTCAAGAAGAAAATGAGAAGCTTAACGAGAGCATGAAGAGAAAAGGTTGCCCCGCTATATAAGGCTTAGCTGTAAAACGCTAGAAAACTCGGACAATTGGTGACTGCTATACCAAGATTAGATTACATGCTAGTATAAGCCTTCTAACCGCAACAAATGCGTTCCAAAGAGCGGGAGAAAGAAGGCACCATTTAATACGGACTTATGCTAACGCGGAATTTATGCACAAAGTGCACACAAAAAGTAAATTCAGAAAGAAGTTCGTGCAACAATGTAAATTGAGAAAGAAGTTCAAGCAACAAAGTTAAAGTTCAAAAAGAAAGTAGTAGGTGCTGAAAACAGGACAGCAGTGAAATAAAAAATAATGGTTCTTAACACAGATTAGATTAGATTAGATTATTAGTTAGTTTAAGCCTTCCTATTCGCAACAAAGGCGATCCAAAGAGAGGAAAGAAGAAGGCACCATTTAGTATGGAGTTAAGGGAACGTGGAATCTATGCAGAAAGGGCACAGAAACAGTAAGATGAGAAAGAAGTTCATGAAACAAGATCAAAGTTGAAGAAGAAAGTAGTAGGTGCTGAAAAACAGGACAGGAGTGAACCGAAAAAAGATGGTCCGTAACAAAACAAAAACCTATTTTATTACAACAAAAAGGAAGCCTACCTAACCTTTAGCTCAGGCCCTCACATAGTCCCCCTGGGAGCGCCAATTCCCATAGATACAATAGTTGTATCCTCCAGTGGGGTGGTTCTTAACACAACAAAAACCTTTTATTTCAATAAAAAGAAGGCCTCCCTACTCTCAGCACTCGGGAGCTTACAATTCCCCTATATGTGCCAATTCTCACACATACACTAGTTTTCCCTCACTAAGGGGGGGACTACTATACCAAACATGGGAATCACGGCGGATGTGGTCAACACATCCGTAATGTTCAGTTCTTCCGTATAACTACAGAAACTAGCTGGAGTCTTTTGGGTGGATGCTGAATCTTTAAAATTGGATGGAATTTATTTGATGGACGGTAAATCTCTTTCAACTTGAGACTAAGTAGCGAAACACTTCACACCAGAGACCAAATGTGGGAAACTTCACCTCAAAGACAAAACGTAAACTCAATTCACAGCAAAAACGAAATGAAATCATTTCACACACGCGACAAAATGCAAAAAGTATCCCTGTCTCCATGAGAGAACGAGGCCTGACCTGCAGAGTGACGAGGGTGGAGGGCTGCACCGTCAGGTCTTTCATGACCACCTTCAGGAGGTTCACGTCCACCGGCACAGCTCCTCTGGACGCCTGCACACACACGGCGGGCATGAGACGTCGGTGCTGGGGTACTGACTGCCTTGTGTTGTGTGAGGTGTGGCGTTGTGTCCTTGTGTTGTGTGGCATGTGGTGGTGTGCCCTTGTGTTGTGTGGCATGTGGTGGTGTGCCCTTGTGTTGTGTGGCATGTGGTGGTGTGCCCTTGTGTTGTGTGGTATGTGGTGGTGTGCCCTTGTGTTGTGTGGTATGTGGTGGTGTGCCCTTGTGTTGTGTGGCATGTGGTGGTTGGTGTGCCCTTGTGTTGTGTGGCATGTGGTGGTGTGTCCTTGTGTTGTGTGGCATGTGGTGGTGTGTCCTTGTGTTGTGTGGCATGTGGTGGTGTGTCCTTGCGTTGTGTGGCATGTGGTGGTGTGTCCTTGTGTTGTGTGGCATGTGGTGGTGTGTCCTTGTGTTGTGTGGCATGTGGTGGTGTGCCCTTGTGTTGTGTGGCATGTGGTGGTGTGTCCTTGTGTTGTTTGGCATGTGGTGGTGTGTCCTTGTGTTGTGTGGCATGTGGTAGTCTGCCCTTACATTCGGAAGTGACATGTGGTAGAGTCCTCTTATTTTCTCTATTTAGAATTAGTTCCATGAATGGGAAAAATTGAAAAAAGTAAGAAATTAAAAATTCGTAAAAATGGTATTTAACAAAATTCTAGAGCTTGCAATTCGTGTGTAGGGTGCAAAACTCGGTGTTTCTTCCCATTGAGAAAAGGAAGTTAAGAAGAACTAACACTTTTGTCATGTGTTTGAAAACGGCACTAGTTTGATGAAGAGTTATTATCATTACGTTCACTAGTTCCTTAAAGACATTTAAAAAAAACAATATAGAAAAGAATTTGTGTCAAGTTAAACTGTAAATAACACATTCACAAGCCTCATACAGGACTCCACTAACCTCCATCAACAACCCCAAACATTTGTAGATTAGCCGCACGATATCCTGAAGCTCAGTAACGGCTTCTTCGTCCGCCATTTTGTCAGAGGCGAGACCGCCATTTTGATTTTTTCTAACAGGCGCGGCGGCGAGCAGCGTAGACACGAGCAGTTGCTGCAGCCCGGCGCACCTGACATTGAGGTTGTGGTCGAAAGTAATGATGGCGGTGGCGAGGGTGGTCAGCGCGGTGCGGTGCAGGCTTGGCCAGAGGAGCGACAGCCGCGCTACTTCTGTCGTGGCGTACCGCTGTAGGGAGGCTGGCGACCTCTGCACGGACGTACATTAGATTAGATGTTAGTTCAAGTCTCCTTATCTGCAACAAAGGCGTTCCAAAGAGAGGAAGATTAGATTAGATTTTGTAAGTTAATTAGAACCTCCTAACCGTAACAAAAAAAAAGAGTACCAGAGGGAAGAAGGATTATTGGATTATAGGTTAGTTTAAGCCTCCCTAACCGCTACAAAAAAAGAGCGTATCGAAGAGAGGAAGGATGAAGGCACCATTAAGTATGGATATTAGGGAATGCGGAATCTATGCAGAAAGGGCATATAAACAGTAACTTGGGAAAGAAGTTCATGAAACAAGATAAAAGTTGAAGAAGAAAGTAGTAGGTGCTGAAAAACAGGACAGTAGTGAACCGAAAAAGGTGGTCCTTAACAGAGCAAAAAAATATTTTATTTCAACAAAAAGAAAACCTACCTAACTCTCAGCTCGGGCCCTCACATCTTCCCCCTGGGAGCGCTAATTCCCATAGATACAATAATGTATCCCCCTGAGGGGAGGGAAGAAGGAAGGCACCATTTAGTATGGAGATTAGAGAATAGGGAATCTATTCAGAAGGGGCATAGAAACAGTAAGTTGAGAAAGAAGTTCATGAAACAAGACAACAGTTGAAGAAGAAAGTATTAGGTGCTGAAAAAACAGGACAGCTGTGAACCAAAAAAAAGGTGGTCCTCGACATAAGAAAAACATTTTAATTCAACAAAAAGAAGGACTACCTAACTCTCAGCTCGGGCCCTCACACATTTTCCCCATCTATACTTCGCTAATCTACACTATAATAAGAGCCGCGTCCGTCCGTCGGTCTGTCCGAAGCCAGCCGAAAGTGTGTGATGAGCGTATCTGTGATACATGCTCCAGCCCTACATAATTTGACGGGCCGTGTTCACGCGGCCGTATCAACTCTCGAGAGATTGTATTTTTTATTTCTTACGGCCTTTCTCTCATTTCGCCCTTTTTTTTATTTCAAATAAAGGAGGGTGGACTACATAGTTCCAATAGATACTAGAGTTGTATCCCCCGCTGAGGGGGAAAAAGGAAGAAGGAAGGCATCATTTGGTGTGGAGTTGAAGAAAAGTGGAATCGATGCATAAGATGCATGAAAAACATAACTCAAGAAGTTCAGGAAGTTGAAAAAAAATGAAATAGATGCTGAAAAACTAGGAAGCAGTGAAGAAAAAAAACAGCAATAAAGAACAAACTTATTCTATATCAACGAATGGAATGCCTACCTAGACTTCAGATAAGCACCTTACATATTCGCCCTGGGCTTGCTAATTCCCACAGATACAATAGTTGTATCTCCTGAGGGTTAGGAGCAAGCAGTCTTTTGATGCTAAAATCGGTGCAAGTGCATCAGTGCACTTTGTGATATACTTTGCACATCAGTATCAAACAGATGGCACATGTTTTGGAATTACCGTTTCGCACCACCTGTGACTATCCTCACATGATTCACATCTACAACCACACAGCTAAATATCTTTGACAGATGATATATCCCCTCCTTATAACTGCTTCATGCACATCTTGCACGCCTTTTCTCCTCATCAACACACACATTACGAATCCCCTCTTCACATGTGAAGTACACTTCCCCTTCTAGCTTCATCAGCATTATTTATACACTTCTTTACCCGACCAACACAAACACACATACATCTCTCAGCACCACCACATGACACACAAACATCTCTCAGCACCACCATATGACACACATACGTCTCTCAGCACCACCACATGACACACAAACATCTCTCAGCACCACCACATGACACACATACATCTCTCAGCACCACCACATGACACACAAACATCTCTCAGCACCACCACATGACACACATACATCTCTCAGCACCACCACATGACACACAAACACATCTCTCACCACCACCGCTAGACACATACCACACAAACACACACACTCACCACTCACCACCACCGCTAAACAGACACCACACACCCACACACACCTGCAGGATGCGTCTGAGAGGATGCAAGAGATGTTCGGGAGCGACGGTAATGCCGTGCGGGTTACTGCAGGACGAGACAGACCGCAGCAGCCGGTCCGCAAACACGAGGAGGTTGCAGCAGCGACACACCAGCACCTC
This sequence comes from Morinoia aosen, assembly GCA_030386875.1. Lineage (NCBI taxonomy): Eukaryota > Metazoa > Arthropoda > Malacostraca > Amphipoda > Talitridae > Morinoia > Morinoia aosen. The sequence goes on from CM059580.1 coordinate 41,297,364, forward strand.
CACCAACTTCACAGGGTCACTGATGTCATCTGTGCTCCCTGTTCCATTTGCGCCAAGGTTTACAGAAGATTTTTGGCCAGATGCTTTTTTGAACTTCTTGGGAGCCTGCGCGACGTGATGGTCCACAATGGGTGGTATTCTCAGGGCTTCTTTTGTCGTTTTCTTGGTGGTTTGAGCTCCCTGTTGGATGCAAACGCATTGGTTGATGGTAAGTTGACATGATTTTAACCGTTAATGACCATATATATAACAAAGAAAAGATAAAATAAACAAATATGTGAATAGAAGTGTTATCAATGCTTAAATGAGAGGGTAGAACCTAGTACAGAAAGTCAACTAAGAAAAACTGGGAAGAATAACACAATCTATACTATAATAAGAGCCGCGTCCGTCCGTCTGTCTGTCTGTCTGTCCGAAGCCAGCCTGCAGTGTGTGATGAGCGTATCTATGATACAAGCTCCAGCCCTATATATTTTGACGGGCCGTGTTCACGCGGCCTCATCAACTCTCGAGAGATTTCATTTTTTGACTTCTCATTGCCTTTCTTTCATTTCTCTTTTTTTCTCATTCCGAATACAGAGGGTGGACTAGTATTAAATAAAAATAAAAGTACGAGTCATAAAAACTTTGATACAACAACTTTAGCACATTCCTCAACAGTGAGGATAGAGGAGTTCAACCCTACAATGTCCTTCCCCCCATCAATGGCATTTCATGAACAGATTCGATGTTAGCTTAAGCCTCCCTAGCCGGAAAAAGGCGTTCTAAAAAGAGGAAGGAAGAAGGCACCCTTTAGTATGGACTTAAGGGAATGCGGAATTTATGTACTACGTGCTTAGAAACAGTAAGTTAAGAAAGAAGTTAATGAAACAAGATAGAAGTCAAAGAAGAAAGTAGTAGGTGCAGAACGAAAAAAAAGATAGCCCTTTACATAACAAACAACATTTTATTTCAACAAAAAGGCCTACTTAGCTCTCAGCTTGAGACCTCACACTTCCCACTAGGAGTGCTAATTCCCACAGATACAACAGGTGTATTCCCCTGAGGGGTGTCATGGCCATCATCAGGTCAAAGAATATCCACGCAAAGCTGTGCGGGCAAGACCCAATCTCCTTTCCTCATTCCATTTTTGGATGTGTTCTCTGCAGGACAGAACCCAAGATGCTAACTGTCTTTCCGCCTACCTAAAATTCCCTACATCACAAGACTTTTTACAAACTCAACAGTAAAGCAGCCTCCCTACCTCACTACCTCACCAGTGAGGTAGGGAGGCTTAAATACGTCAATATCTACACACCTTTTTCTTTAACACGCCTGCACAGCTACTTAGCACCTCTGAATCTATCGCTTCTACCACTCTGCTGCTCACTCAGTCCTACAATTCAGACAATACCTGCTCGTTTCTACTCCCATCATGAATTCTGCATTTTTGCGCACTTTTTCAAATTCCAGTACCATACAATAACAGTTGAAAATGGGATTCATCTCCATGCTAAAATTACATGCGATTGAAATATTCCTGTAATTGTGCACTGGTGAAACTCGTATCACAGATACGGTCGTTGAGCATCTTTATGAGCGTCACAGAGAGACAAAAAGAAGCGGACACCAAACAAACATGGACCGTAGTATCATACGTGAAATCTGTGCACAAGGTTAGGATGGAAGAGGGAACAGCAAGTTGGGAAGGATAAAAAGATGTGATGGTGAAAATGTCATGAAAAATGAAAGAAGCAAAGTGGCACGAAAGACACAAGTTCCAAAGTCCTTTCTATAGCTGAGAGGACCTAACAGTATCTCCCCTAGAGAGACCAGTCCCCATAGCGCAGGATAGACCAAGGTTTAACAACCTGGGTACATTTGCTTATCTAAAGGGGTACATTTATGTTAACAAGAGAAATCAAAAATATATTCTTGTATATACATCACTGAATGTATACTCATATACTCAGCCTATCTGTCATACAGAATTAAGGGGACATGCCCATCAGTCGAAATAAATGCAGGGGATACAAGGTCAGAGATTAGATGTTAGTTCAAGTATCCCTAACCGCAAGAAAGGCGTTCCAAAGAGAGGAAGGCACCATTTAGGATGGGCTTGGGGAGATGCTAAGTCAGAGAAAAGTAGGGAACCCTCTAGATACACAAACCTGACCAACCTGAACCATTTGCTTGAGAGGCATAAGATAAAGAACTTAATATTTACGAAGAATCGGAGATTTCAAACAGAAATTGATTCCTCACCTGTACCAGAAGGACACCAGTCCAGTTGTCCTAGCTTACCTGAGAGGCGCATGACGATGATCCAAAGAATTGCACGCTATTCATTACACAACAGCCCCCTAACCTGTTTCTACACAACACCAGTCCAGTTGTCCTTGCTTACCAGCAAGACATAAGACAAAGAACACAAGATGTTCAGTATTATACACCCTATAGAGAACACAAGAAGCTCCCTCACTACACAAACCTAACCAAGCTAAACTTTTTGCCTTAAGGCTTAAGACCTCAAACAGAAATTGCCCCATCACCTCTATCTGCACAACATCGGCCAGGAGACGGTCCAGCTGTGACTGCAACGCTGCCATCAGCTGCTGCAGCTGCGCCCCTCGCGCTGCCGCCACTCGCACGCCTCGCTGTCCGGCCCCCTTTGCGCCCCGGCCCCCATGTGCCTGGTCTGTGGAGGGGAGGAGTTAGCGTCAGGTGGTTAGTAACTGAAGAACGGTAACGGTTAGTAACGGTATGCATTAGGATCTAGTGTTGGTAACTGGAGAGGTATGTGTCAGGTTCTGGGGTTGGAAACTGGAGAGGTATGCGTCAGGGTCTGGAGTTGGTAACTCGAGGGGTATGTCATTTTTCCGGGTTGGTAACTGGAGGGGTGTCACAGGTTCTAAGGTTGGTAACTGGAGGGGTGTCAAGTTCTAAGGTTGGTAACTGGAGGGGCATGTCAAGTTCTAGGGGTTGGTAACTGGAGAGGTATGTGTCAGGTTCTGGGGTTAGTTACTGATGATAAGCGATTCTGTAACTGAAGTTAAGCAAGTTCAAGCCTCCTTGACACTACTTCATGCAAAAGTGTCCTCTCACACGAGATTCCGAGCGCATAAAAGCAGTCAGCTGAGAAAAAAGTTTATGAAACGAGATGAAAGTAAAATTTTAAGAACAAGATACAAGTTGAAGAAAATTTTAGGAACGAAATAGAAGCTAAAAAGTTCATGAATGAGATAAAAATTTACTAACGTTTTTTGTACTGAAAAACAAGACAGCAGTGATCCAAAAAAAAGATGGTTCATTACAAAACAAAAACCTATCCCATTCCAATAAAACGAAGGTACTTTCAACTTGGGACTCCCCATTTGGTTAGTTGAGGAACCAATAGTCAGTTTACTAAGGCTACAACAGAGTGTTAATTCAAGGTGGAATGGTGAGACAACAAAGACACCAATAATAGATGAATCAAATCTCAAACAACAAATAAATTAAGATTTTAATGGTAAATAATCAAAATTTCCTAGGGAAAATTAATGGAGGTGCTAATCGCATTGTCTAAAGGGCAAGTAAATTATAGCTTGAGTTATGGCGGAGTGAACGCTTGAATAGCGAGCACTTCAAACTTGCAACGGTGGAGGTACTAACGCATGGATCGCCTTCACCGTAACACGTTCACCGCTTTTCCGCAGTTGTTAACGGTTGGTTTGGTCGGATTGTAAGTAGCACAACAGGGAAATTGACTTGTTGTTCATTTACGTTTCTGTTCTTCCTAAACTGTACAAAAAAAGATGCGATGACATTTCACCTAAATGACATTTTCAAAAATTTGTGAAACCGATGAAATTATCTTACATTTACACCGGGACATGAATGGGAAATTTACCTAGTGGTACACATATGTCCCAATATGCGAGGAACGTGTACAGGCAGGCATATGTTAGCTTGAATTAAAGATCAATTAGCGCATGGAATGCAATCACCTGAAGGCTCAAATAGTCGGTAAGATGAGCGTCAATTTTTAGCATTGGCACTTAGCAACACAACTGATACAGGATGGCACACAAGGAACGCATGGACTTTACCGTTCTTTTAGCGCCACACTACAATCATTCATGTGGTGGACCAAATTCCTTGCTACAGTGTTTATCAATGCAATTCTTGAGTTCAGATAAGCAACAAAATAGCCTACAGAGCAGAGTTTGAAAACATAAACATTAGATAAGAAGTTAGTTTGAGCAGCACGCACCATCATCAGCAGCCCCTGTAACACTCGCCACAGGCAGCAGGCTCCACACGTCACCAGCCAGCGCGACGGCAGCTCTGGAGGCCGTCGCTTTGGCCTCCCTAGAGCCCGCCGAGTGTGGGAAGTTTAACCACGGCAGCAGGTGCTCTTCTATTTGACACTGGAAATATAACAAGATTAATGCATTGACCCAGCATACGTTTAACTCAAGTTCAACATTCAACTCTAAGTTTTCTTTTATTTCAGTCTGGAAGTGTTATGAGGGGAAGTTCAATATTATTCAACTCCAAGTTGAAGGAAATTATGGTGAGCCATTTGGCAATGGCAAATATGAAGTGGATAGTGCCTTTTTTATATTTTGATTCAGTGTTCATGGAAATAGAGTTGTGACTTGGTTGGTCACAACATCATGAAAATTGCTTACGTGTACAATGGCAGTACACGTAAAAAATCTGTGACTTGGAATATTTTTGACCGTTCATTTTTGAACCATATGATATAGTTTGATGCTAACTTGCTGGATGCAACAAGGTGCAGTGATTAAGTGGATAAATAAGGCAGAAATAAAAAAATTAGTTGAAGCCTAGCTATAACAAAAGATGTTTCAAAGAGAGGACGGATGAAAGCACCGTTTAGTGTGGAGTTTAGGAAACGCAGAATCATACACAAGGTGTGTTCTCACACTAGATCCCCTATGAAAAAAATTTATGAAACAAGATTGACGTGTAAAAAGAAAGTAATTAGTGCCAAAGAACAGGTCAGTAGCAAACAAAAATAGATTGTACTCAAAAAGTCAAAAACCAATTCTATGTCAACAAAAAAACCTTCCCCATAGATAAAACAGCTGTTATTCCGTCAAGTAGCATACATACATGGGGCAATGAATCCAAATTCTTAATTTCTGTATCCCTGCTAACTAAAAAAAAAACACAATTAAAATAATACTCCCCAAAGGAAACATAGATTCATGTTGCAAATGTCGGTCATTTTTAACAACGCGAGTACTTTGGTTACAGAACAAGAGCCAAGAAATTTCCTCGAGCGTCTTCCATAGCCTCTTACCTGAAGTCTTAAATGACAGGTATATAACTGATGGAATGAGAGGTACCTCACTCTTATAATCTAGAATTACACTAGTTCACATTAATGCCGGTCTCACGAGAAGTCTTCAAGTGATGAAAGGTAAGAGTTGCAGAGGAGTTTCCTCTGCAGCTCAGAACTTTATGTATGCATGCACGGGTGCAAAATATTCAATGTAGCTTATTGTGCTCTAACTAAATTTATCCCTGATATCCTAAATCAATTTAGCCAATTCTATTCTAGTTTAATTTAGCCCTGATATCTTAACTTGAGGGGGACAACCTAGTGACTTTTAATTTGTGGACTGATTGTTCAAAAATTTCCCAATGTAATTTTTAAAGATAAACTCTTATTTGTTCCTGTAACTTTTCTGATTTTGAGAAAACGGGAAATATTTTTTATATAATTTTCTAAGACACTTAAAAAGAATAGAAGTCATTGAGCTTTCATGCAAGAAAAAAAATCGAAAGACAATGTAGGAAGCCTTGTCACATTTCTAACAAACTAAAGTTGCCCTTTTTACAATTTTTCCATTTTTTTTCATATTTATCATAGCTCAAAGTTATATAGAAGTAATTTTTTTCTTCACAGTACAACATTCAAAAGAATAGAAGTCAGCGATTTTTCATGCTAGAAAAAACCTAAAACAGTTTTGGAATCCTTGTAACATTCCTAACAAACTTAAGTTGCAGATTTTCTAATTTTTACGTTTCATTTTATTTCATCACCAGTCAAAGTGATATGAGCGATTTTTTTATAATTTTTCGTAAAAAATAATTGTGAAAATTTACCAAAAAGTAACTTCAGCTTTAGTTTCTTAGAAATGTTACAAGGATTCCAGAACTGTCTTTGATTTTATTAATAGCATGAAAACTCACCGACTTCCATTCTTTTGAAATATCCAAGAAAATTACATACAAAATATTTCCCATTTCTCAAAACTAGGGAAGAAATTAAAAAATTTACAGGGGCAAATGTTTTTTTTTTAAATTAAATTTTTTGTGATTTGTTATTTGTTACAGATTGTTCTGAAACCTGCCTAGTATTGGTAATTATAAAAAAACACATATTTGCTCATGTAACTTTTTCAGCTTTGGCCTTAGTTTTTGAAAAATAGAAAATATTTCAAAAGAATAGAAGTTAGTGAGTTTTTATGCTAGAAATAAAATCAAAGACAGTTTTTGAATCCTTTTAACATTTCTAAGAAATTGAAGTTACAGTTGCTTTTCGTTCAATTTTTACAATTATTTTTTACAAAAAAGTTATAAAAAAATCACTCTAAAACTTTGTCACAAAACAAAAGGTGGCTTTTGCCTCTCGTTTTTGATAGAGGGATTGAAACTTTGATAGTCGAAGAGGAAAGGTAAATTATAGATAGGAAAATGCACAGAAGGAGAAAGGACAGAATAGGCACGAAAATAGAATGCAAGAGTTGCAATGGTGTGCATTTACGTGTCTACCTCAATAAAAACCTTCAATCAGCATGGGGTAACAACAACAGAGATAGTAAAATTTAATTACCCAGATTTAATATTAAGAATTGAACACAAGCGGGAGAACTGCAAACTGCAAAACTTGTTCAAGGTGCGTTAGTGTACGACTTCGCACTCTAACGTTGTACAGTAAATGTAATGCTCATACAAAAAACAAAGGCTCACCGCATGGAATGAAACACGAGCATAGAAGGACGAACCGTGCAGAAACACGATCAATGCAGTTATGAATAAGCGATTGCGGCTGTCAGCTACTGTTGTACTAGAAAGTATTACAAAATGAAAATATCCAAAGACACGTATAAAAGGGCGCTATTGCAATGGCTCCGACCACCAAAAAAACAACACAACTTACAAAAAGGTAATGCCACATTAAAATACCACTTCGTTTGCATGAAGAAAACGCAGCTATGGCTACGTACACTACTAAATTACAAAATTTTCTTTCACGCATTCAATAACTACAAAAGTAAGAATCTTGATGTCCCCTGACGATGATTATAAAGACAAACACAATGAATACACTTCTAAGTTATGGTCACTATTACGTGGTACTTTTCAGTGACCTCTATAATGTGAGTTTGCATTTTCATTTTAATTCCCCCTTTCTTCTGAGATACAATGTCACTGCTGCCTCATGCCGACTCCATCTGATGTTGGTGGCACTCAATTTAGACTTAGAGTATAGTAGTGGTGGTGCTTCTCGTCCGCCATCTTGCCGGGGTTGTTGACAGACGTCTGGCTATCTTTGACGGTTGCCGACTTGTTGGTTGGTGCTCTTTGTTGGTGCTGGGAGATTGCGCTCCTCCCCGTTTTTCTGAAATGCGATGTCGCTGCTAACTTAATACCGATTCGTCCAGGCTACTGCATGCTGCCCGCTCAATGCTCGTAGAAGCCTCACACTTTTGTAGATTTCATCAGTGTGTAATTGCACCGAGGGATTTGTGAATTTCTGGCGAGCTTGAGGGATTTTTTGCTCTTTTGCATCTTGTAGAGTTGAAGCATCAGAGGCACTCTTTCTAACTTGTAGACCGATGGCCAGTTCACTGTTATTCTCTCTTCATGGTCAAACTTGCTCCTTGCACGGCTGGTGCTAAATTCCGGTGCTTTTATTTAGTCAAGGCACTATGCCGGGGAAGTCGGCAGCGATGCCGGCCTTCCCCGCACCAACCCTAACTCTCTCGTACGAGTTTCCAGAAAGACCTCTCTCTTCTTCTTGTGTCCTCCTTCAATGCGTTTCACTTCGTTCCTTCTCGGAGGTTCTCGAATCTTCGTTGTTACAATAACAGTATTTTACTCCTAATTGGTGGAGCTTTTGCTTGTTCTGATGCCTTGACTTTTCATTGGCTATCCCTCGCGTGCCTCTGACGCACATACTTCGTGCGGTACATTCTTGCGCTCCCGTTGGTTCTGGTGATGCGACTCTGCTTCCCCCTCACTGCTATCCCTGGCACCTCCTTTTCTCGTGGAATGCTCGCCGTTATTTGGGCTTGCTGTTCCCACGCCGCATACGCTTTGTTTCACCTTCAGACATTCAAACGGTTTTTCCGAATGACGACATCAGACATTCCAAACATTCCAATGTCTGTTCACATCGCAACTTTATCTAATTTACCAACCGAAATATTTCTTCATTATCATTCATTTTGTTAAACTAATGTACTCTAGGTAAGGAGTAAATGTGCAATTATTGCATCTATAGGAATTGGTGCTTCCTGAGGGCAGATGTGGGGTCCCAACCATGCCGAAAGTTTGATAAGCTTTATTTTTGTTGAAATGAAATAGGTTTTTGTTTTGGACCAACTTTTTCCAGTTCACTGCTGTCCTGTTTTTCAATTTCTCATAAATTTTTATCTTGTTTCATCAAATTCTTTCTCAACGTATTGTTTTGTTTCTGTGCACGTTGTGCACAGATTACGCATCTCCATAAATTCATACTAACTGCTATCTTCTTCCTACCTCTCTTTGGAACGCCTTTGTTGCGGTTGCACTAACATCTAATCTAATCCAGAATAATTAAGTGTTGGGATCCGTGTGCGCACATTCCTTCAGGTAAACCTGAATACAAACTAATGCACAGGGACGGTGTAAGGTTTTAATTCATTAGCATTTAGCCGCAGTGGCGGCCTCAAAAATATTTATAACACCGATGAGTGTCACAAGATAAGCGTCAGCTATCGAAGCAATTTTTTTTTTAACCGTGCGGGTGCCTGGTTGAAATGCTTCTCCTAACACAGTGCTGCCTCTTCTTATACGGGTAACTTTGGTTGCCGAAATCTGTTTTCACTGTATTCAAATGATTGGGTACTTTTATTCATTCTTATATGAGTGCAATGCTGGCTTCGGTGATTGATAGAACGTAGGGATGAATATTTATTTTTCAACATTTATGGGTAACTCGTGTATTTTTATTAGGTGTTGGTGATAATTCCTGGCTCTTGTTAATAACATAGTTACAATGATAATAAGGAAAACCGATGCAGTGAACAATATTATTTTTTCTCAATGTACATGCAGTATATATGATTTCGATGGTGACCTCCAAAATTGAGAATAGAATGGTCTGAATTAATTATTAATTATAATTAGCCTTTCTATTCTCAATTATGGAGGTAAAAATGAAAATTATATGTACTGCACATACATTGAAAGAAAAATATCAATTTTCATGGCATCGCCTCTCATTATCGTTGTCACTAAGTTATTAACAAGAGCCAGGAATTATCACCAACACCTAATAAAAATACACGAGTTACCCATAAATAATCGAAAAGAAATATTCATCGCTACATTCTATCAATCCCCGAATTCAACATTGCACTCATATAAGAATGAATAAAATTACCCAGTCATTTGAATACAGTGAAAACAGATTTCGGCGACCTAAGTTGCCCGTATAAGAAGAGGCAGCACTGTGTTAGGGGAAGCACTTCAACCAGGCACCCGCACGGTTAAAAAAAAACACTGTTCGAAAGGCTAATCTTGTGACACGCAGCGGTGTTACAAATATTTTTGAGGCCGCCACTGCGGCTAAAAGTCAAAGAATTTAAATCCTACACTATCCCTGTGCATTAGTTTGTCTTTAGGTTTACCTGAAGGAATTTGTCCACACAGATTCCCAACACTTTACTCATTCCCCGCGATTCCGCGGCTGTTCACGGCTGGTTCGGTTAGGTTGTAAGAAGCAGAATAGGGAAATCGATTTTCCAGCATAAATAATTTCAATTCTTCCTAATGAATGTGTAAGATACAATGGCAAGATAATATTGGGGCTAGTATAACAATTATTTTTAAAAAATGTCTTGAAACAGACCAAATGTGGATGTATACCGACGCGTAAAAGGGGCAATCTACCTGTTGGTACACATGTGGCTCAAGACGCGGAGAACGTGTTAATCATTCTGGAATAGATGTTAGTTCAGCCGCAACAAAGGTGCTCCAAAGAGAGGAAGGAAGAAGGTAGCAGTTAGTATGAGTTTAAGGAAACGGGGAATATGTGCACAATCAGTCCAACGCTGCGCATAGAAACAATACGTTGAGCAAGAATTTGATGAAAAAAGATAAAAATTGAAGAAAAATTGAAAAACAGGACAGAAGTGAACTGGAAAAAGATGGTCCGAAACAAAAACCTATTTTATATCAGCAAAGAGAAAGCTTACCAAACCTTCAGCATTGGTGGGACCCCACATCTGCCCTCAGGGGGTACTAATTCCTATAGATACAATAATTGCAATTCCTGATTGGAACGCAACCAGAAAACTGCCTCCAATCTTTTTTACAATGAAATTTAAAGGAAAGATCAACGAATTTCGAGGTATCAAATAATGGAAACCTTCATACTTCCCGACACAATTAAACTAAGAAATGTAAAAGAATTCGCACCCTAAAGAGACACAAGAACTACACTGATAGAGCTACGACCACAACAACCACTTAGCCCATGTTATTACTTCCACAGCAACGTGATCTAAAGGTGGCCACGGAGGAAATTTTCATTATGCTGCTCACCGTCCAGTTGTCACAAACTCAATTTTTCAAAATATTCAATGAAAACGAAATGAAGGCACGATCTATTTGAAGTCCATTGTCAAAATAATCTCTGAAATTTACTCTAAGTGGAGTTGCATACTGAACTTTGGTATAACCAGCCGCAGTTAACGCGTTGACTGCACCTACACTGATGTTCAGTGAGCTACACTGTCTTGCCTCAACTGAACGCGCGTCAACGCGGCTTCACACACACACACCTCTACACATTAACCGTGATGGGTTAAACTGAAGATCAATATTCATATTTAATTGAAAGCTAATTGTGGCAAGCCATTTTGAAAATAGCAAACATAACCTGGATTGTCCTTCATTTAGAGAATCATAGCTAAACTTCAACTGGTGGAGTTGGACTTCCAACTCTGACCAATGTTCACCAGGAATACATTCCACCCGTCCATATTATTATTATTTAAGAAAGTATTAGCCTCCCTTAACCACAACAAAGATGTTCTAAGAGAGGAAAGAGGAAAGCACCATTCAGCATGGAGTTGAGGGAACGCGGAATCTATGCACAAGGTGCACAGAAACAGTAAGCTAGGAAAGAAGTTCATGAAACAAGAAAAAAGTTGAAGAAGAGAGTAGTAAGTGCTGAAAAACAGGAGAGCAGTGGACCGAAAAAAACATGGTCCGTAACAGAACAAAAACCTATTTTATTACAACAAAAAGAAAGCCTACCTAACCTTTAGCTCAGGCCCTCAGTTTATTAGTTTATTAGTTAGTTTAAGCCTCCCTATCCTCAACAATGAGATGTAAAGAGAGGAAGGAAGAAGGCACCATTTAGTATGGAGTTAAGGGAACGTGGAATCTATGCAGAAAGGGCACAGAAACAGAAAGCTAAGAAAGAAGTTCATGAAACAAGAAAAAGTTGAAGAAGAAAGTGGTAGGCGGTGAAAAACAGGACAGCAGTGAACCGAAAAAAAGATGGTCCGTAACACAACAAAACCTATTCTATTTTAACAAAAGAAAGCCTACCTAACCTTTAGCTCGGGCCCTCACATTGTCCCCCTGGGAGCGCTAGTTCCCATAGATACAATAATTGTATCCCCCTGAGGGGGCTCAGGCCCTCACATGGTTCCCCTGGGAGCGCTAATTCCCATAGATACAATACTTGTATCCCCCTGAGGGGTCCACCCGTCTGTAATGGTTTCCAAGAACAAGATCCCTTTCAAACACTTCCCAGTCATGACCTTGAAAAAAACTGGTTCATCCCATCTCAACATTAAAACTATTCCAATAAAAAGAAGGCCCACATAACCTTCAGCTCGGGACCTCACGTATGGCTAGTCGAGGAACCAAAGGTCAGTTAACTAAGGCTACAACAGAGATTAAAATGAGATTAAAATGGTGAGTAAGTTCAAAGTGGAATGGTAGGTCACTGAAGACTTGAATGATAGACAAGTTAACACGTTCCCTGCGTATCGGGCCACAGGTGTACCAACAGGTGAATTGCCCATTCAAGTGCCGGTATAAATGTACGACATTTGATGTTTCCCGACATTTTTTAAAAATAATTGAAATCCAAGGTAACATGTTATCGTGCAATTGTATTTTTCATATTCATTATGAAAAATTTAAATATATTCAAGCTTTGAAACCGATCTCCCTATTCTGTAACTTACAACCTAACCAAAAAAAAAAGGTTGAAGCCGTGGAAATGCAGGGAACGTGTTAAGTCTCAATCAACATACAAGCAAGACCACCATCTTGCTGTAATTCACCGACACTAAGTTCTCACGAACCCGTATGTTCATTTCCCGTCTTAGAGAAGTGAACTGCACCAGTCTATTCACCAGTGAATAGGTGAATATCATCCACAGTTTTGTCCCTTCACATACAAATCTTCATTACATTTTGTTTCAACTCGAGAGAGTACTTGTTGTACGACTTATCAAGTGCAGACATTACGAGCTGCTAGCATTTCTTAACAGCACCACAAAGTTCCCGTCAAGTTAGATCGAGCATCTCGCTCTGTTAGCATTTGTTCCTCGCTCTGTTAGCATTTGTTCCCATCAACTAAGTCAAGCAAAGCGGTAGCGCACATCAAGTGCTAGGTCTACAGGAACCAGACCTGGCATGATCAGCACACACGAGTATTCCACGACAGACTTAGAACCATACCATAATTACATTGAGAGAGAGATAGACACATATAGCATCACCCTCGATGGACACAACTGTTACCTCGGAGATACTAAGCCTTACTCTAGATCGACACAACAGTTGCCTGGGGGCGGCACAGACTCTAGACACGCAACAATTACCCTGAGATGCAGACACTTAGCATTACCCTGGAGTCGAGGGTAAAGCATCTGTATTTCAGGGTAAGTACGGGGTCTTTAAACTCTCTAGCTTTAGGGTCATGCTGATAACTCCAGTAAATTCCAAGGGCCAAAGCCATTTTAATTTGTAGGGTCATTATCTATGTTAACAATAACAACAATAAGTCATCAGCTGTTTCGGGCCGGCGGATTGGGCCTGCGGGCCTTAGTAATTACAAAAACAGTAATTACCCTGAGATACAGATGCTTATTATCACTACAGACAAACACAGTAATTACCCTGAGGGAGATGCAGACGCCGGGGTGCACCACCATCAGCTGGCTCAGTACGGCCAGATGGGGCAGATGCAGCTGCACAGTTTACAGACAATTAGTGCCCCACGCTAGAAACGCCAAATTCAAGAAATGCATACTTTTTAACCATGCCATATTTATAAGGTATTAAATAGACACAAAATATCAAACAAACAAGGAAATGTTATATGCTGAAAATTTTACAAGGATTAACATGTTAAGTGCGCTTGTGCGGTCGCTACGGTCGGTTTGGTTACGTTGGAAACATCACAACTACTCTGCTTGACCACATTTTTGTACTTTATACGAGGTGGGAAAATATAATTGCATGATAACATTTCAACGTGTACGCTCCAGTCTAATTTAAATAATGTTAGTTAGATAATTTAAATGGCATTCATTGATACTGGTACTTGAATGAGATTTTGATTAAATTATTGGTTAGTTGCAGTATCTGCAACGAAGGAGACCCAAAGAGAGGATGGAGGAAGGCACCATTTATTATGGAGTCAAGAGAACGCAGAATCTATGTAGAAAAAGTGTGTTGAGAAAAAAAGTTCATGAAACAAGATAAAAATTAAAGAAGTAGTAGGTGTTGAAGATTAGATTATTATTTAGTTACGCCTCCCTACCCGTAACAAAAAGGATTCAAAGAGAGGAAGGAAGAAGGTACCATCTAGTCTGGAGTTAAAGGAAAGCAGATTCTATGCAGAAAGGGCATAGAAACAGTAAGATGAGAAAGAAGATGGCGAAACAAGTTCAAAGTTGAAGAAGAAAGTAGTTGATGCTGAAAAACAGGACAGCAGTAAACCGAAAAAAAGTGGTCATTAACGTAACAAAAAAACTTTTATTTATACAAAAAGAAGGCCAGTTGTATCCCCCTGAAGAGGTACGTAAATGAGTAATTCACACAGTGATAAACACACGTACATAACCATCTAGACCTGCTTCTACCACTGCGCAGTGAATGTGTTTAGAAATCTCCATACCTGTTATAGAAGAAGCAATACATTGCACATGAAAGGGAAGACAGAAGAATTAGAAGCATAGTGAGCTAAGTGATTATTTCACAAATGTTTCCACGATGGTACAAAATTTTGGTGAAAGAGAAAAAGAAACAAACAATTAGACGCTCTGGAGGAGGTGCTGGTACGCCAACTTTCTCCATGAGAAACGCAGAGAAGTCACCAACACAAAGCAAGCATACCCAACAATAAAGTAACTCCTCAATAGAGTCCTTTAACAGAAGTAGCTGATTTTAAGATAGGAAGCTATAACACACTTCAAGTATGCCATATAGTACCTTAGTCATCTGAACCTCCTCAAACAATTAAGAACTACTTTTTCTAATTTCTCAACTTTATGAAACAGTTGAAGTTCATCATGTGATAAATTACAAAGAAATTCACTCAACATTTTTTTATTGGAAGACTGTCAATCACAATCCTACTATGTAGTCTCATATAGCTTAAGAATTAGATTTGCATTTCACCAATGTGACTGATCAATTCTTCTGTATATTTTCAGCCTGATGATGTTTGTACATCGAAACGTTGCGTTATATAGACTTCATAGGAAGTACATTTTAACGATCAACAGTCTTCCAATAAAAAATGGAGAGTGAATTTCTTCGTAATTTATCAGGTGATAAACATCAAATAAGGACTACCTTCTCAAACAGTTGAGAATTTCGAATTATTTTGCCTACACTAATTACTTAGAAGCGCACGTTCTACCTCAGCGTCGGGCGAAACCCGAGAGACGATTGCTTTAGCAAAAGGCAGGAGATGTTGCGGGGTCATCTGCAGCTTGCCGCCGGTGCTGGTCTGGCCGTCGTGGCTGCAGCGGCGCAGCAGGTGCGTCACCAGACACGACGCCAGGCAGCCTTCTTGGAGGGTGCACTCCTCATTTGTCACCACCTGCAACGGAATTTAGCATTATTTTTCATTCATGTGATATCAATAAAGATGCATTTTTTAAACAAAAAACCAAGCGTTAATTCATAGACGTTAGTAAGCAACACTCTTGATTTGCTCTAAAATAATACTGGCACACTCTGTTTTAGACTACAAATCCTCAGTTATTTTTGCCCTACATCACCCCATCATTTTGTGCACTTCTAGTCAACTACAGCAAACAAGGTTTAAGTTCCAGGGTTAAAAGACAAAACCAGACTATCATAGCAAAGCAAATAAAATGGAAAGGACACATGATAGAGTTTACATCAGCAGTAGAAATATTCCTCAAAGGCAACAAAACAAAGTATGACTTTACATTTATGTACTTTATTATGCTCATAATAATTAGAAACCAAAATCACTTTACATACTCAAAGTGAACATCCCATTGGTACCTCGACTAAGAAATTTCATTTGTCCCACAACTCAATATGTTTATCAATTTCCTTGTACACTAAGTCATCATCTATCATAAACAAAACTTCATTACGCTGGTCTAACCGTAAACACGCAAGCCCAGTATTTTTAGCTCATTTTTGAACATGGAACAACAATCCTACAGGAAATACTCGTACAGACTCATTCAAATGGAATATTCACTCATATGAATTTTTCTATAAAAAGAGTATCACTCAACAA
The DNA here is from genome assembly GCA_030386875.1 of Morinoia aosen. Taxonomy (NCBI): domain Eukaryota; kingdom Metazoa; phylum Arthropoda; class Malacostraca; order Amphipoda; family Talitridae; genus Morinoia; species Morinoia aosen. The sequence goes on from CM059580.1 coordinate 41,313,388, forward strand.
TCCTTGGCTCATGTTCTTTCTGAAGCTTCACACTTCAATTTAAAGAAAACACTAATGGTGTTGATTTGGCCAATAAACAATTTAACTCGTGAATAACAAAAATTTAAAAATACATAGTTACCTTTAACCCTCTATGACCCAAATTAATTTCCGCTATTAAAATTTTTTATTGTTTGCTTCTGATGAGTAATTTATAGTCGCTTGAAGTAATTTCAATGACTGGAAAACAAATTTTCAGCATGGTTTTATTTTTATTCTAACGTCCTACATGAAGGACATTGGGTCGTTAGGACATGCCAAATGGACTTCATCAGAGTGGTACAAAAACACTTCTTCCAGCTAAAACCACGGAAAAAAGAGTTGAAATACGCAAGTTTTGGTTTGGACTGCACATTTTACCCATAAAAAATTAAAAATAATGAATGTATATTCTTAGATTGGTATAATATTGTACGAGAAGGAAAATTGTAGATATGTGTCCGAAATACTTATTGACAGAAAAACCGTCGAAATGAAATAAAACAATACCTAAATCAGATGAAATCAAGTGGGCCATGTCTAGAGCCTGTTTCAATTGTCCTTTCTAAGTGAATTTTTTCAGGTTTAATTCTTCATGGTTTTCCTTTTGCTGACGTATTACACATAATTATTTATATGTAATGATAAATTCATAAATAAACTTTATAATAGACTCAGCTAGTTCAATTATCATAAAAGTATCTTCAACATCGCATCAGCACCTGTTTCTTCAGCACAAACTTCTGCAATGCAGCATATAGGAGAGGTAGTATAGAATCTGAGTGGATCCATTGTTACATAATAGATTTGGCGTAACGATCCACTGTCCTACATAAAGGACATTAGAAAATTTACTCAATAATTCTACAAAACAAAGTTATTTGGTTGAAAAGTATTTTCAAAGGAATGTTGAATGGTTTTCACACGTGTATGAATTATTGTATCACTCTGTGTTTACTATTAGCAAAGAAATTAACGCAGATATAAGGAGTGTACGATCACTCACAGGCATTTCACGCTCCACCAAACTAAAAGCCCATGACAGTTGAGTGAGCCAAATATTATGACACACTACGCTCCTTTATCAAAGCACAACGCCTCTTCTCTTCACTAACATGAAGTACTGCTTGAAAATGATCACCGGAACAAAAATAAATGGGATTTCTCTAATGTCCTTCAAGAAGGACGGTGGGTCATAGAGGGTTAAAGACAAGCACAACTCATCAAAGTTGCTATCTGCGTAAAGCAAACCCTTATACTGAACAAATGCAAAATTTTATTCTGTAGGAATCACTTTTTCTGTGAGATATTAGAATTCTTATTAGCAGAGGATGCAAGTCAGTATAGTAAATGTGTTGGGGCATTCCCTGCATCACCTAACAGTGGCTTGCTTGTACTGTAAATTTTAGATGCAGCTCTTGAAGGAGTCTCTACTTGGATCTCAGGAATTGTGTTCAAATTATACATCAAGGTGCCATTTTATCAGCTCTAAAAAGAGCTTGCTTAACTCTTTGACTGCGATGTGCGCCACCAGTGGTACACAGAGTTAATTTTCATAATGCTGCTGACCAGCCAGTAATCGCAAACTCAATTTTCATAAATATTTAATCAAAGCTAAATGAAGGCACGATCCAGTTCATGCTTGGTTTTTTTCCAAATAGCTTACTACAATTGACATTATATTTGGGTTATGTGTTGAAATTAATATTTAGTAGTCAAAGTGTTAAGACAATCTATAGTAGCCCTGTATCTCTGAAACTACACTGTCTATTTACCTTCATCTATGCACACCACGTGTATCACCAAGGTAAAATAAGACACATAGTTGTAGGGAGTACTACATGGGAAAGAAAATTTTTTCATTTATAATTTCTATTTCAATTGATAAATTAGGTTGATGTAAATTTCCAACCAATACTAGTTGATTCTAAACTCTCCATACAAAGTTACAAACTGCGCTCACTTTTTGGTCAACCCAATAACTATCTTTAGGATAACTTTAATCATTGTTTTAACACATTTCCTGCAATGGGTTAAACTGATGTTCAATGTTCAATCAAATTTTATAGACATTTGTGCAAAATTTTGAAAATAGCTAACATGAACTGGATTTTGCCTTCATTTAGTTTTGATTGAGTATTTTTGAAAATTGAGTTTGTGACTACTGGTTGGTCAGCAGCATTGTGAAAATCCTCTCAGAGTCCCCTGGTGGGTCTCCTTCCACGATAAAAACTTCCTAACAACATTAAAGGCTATCCCAAGTGAGACAAATTTTAGTGTACCACAGCAAATATTACATAACATTACCAGTTAGTTTGAGCCTTCTTCAGAACAATTAAGGCATTTTCAAGATACAAAGGTGGAAGCTATAATTTAGGTGTGAATTAGGGAGCAAGGAATCCATGCACAAGTGATGAGCTTGCATGCAAGACCCTTTGCTGATAGAAACAGCAAGACTGGAAAAATTCATGAAAGACAAAAAAATTGAATAAGAAAGCAGTGACAAAAACAAAATGGTGTATTAAAAAACAAAATACAAGTCTGTTTCAACAAAGGGAAGGGTTACCTAACTCTCAACAAAAGGATGGGGCTACCTAACTTTCAATTTAAGGAAGGGCTGCCTACTTTCAACAAAAGGAAGGGCTACCTAACTTCCAGCCCAAGTCCTCATATTTTCCTATGAGGGAGCTAATTCCTACTGAGGGGATGAGCTGCGGCAAATGAGCAAGCTATTTTTCACACAGGATACCCAGCAAAGAGCAAGGGCAAGGACAAAAATTGAAATGAGATGAAGACGTGAAAATTGAAAGATGGAAGGTGTCCAAAAAAAATTATAATTCCTGAAGGACAATCTATAGCTGAGGTAACCCAACAGTGTCTTTCCCCTGAAATCCAGTGCCATAGCATAGGATACACAAACCTAACTAACCTAAACTTGACACCTATTCCATGACCTCTGAGAGGAATACTTTCATAAAACAAAGGAACCACCTAATAAAGCCAATGACGTAGTGGAAGGACAATTATCCATGTAAAACTACCAATACACAGACAATAAAATATCAATGTTATCCAGATAAAATCCAACAAAATAATGCAAATTGCAATGCATGCACAAGGTACCTGAATGGCAAGCTTTACAAATGCGGGCCCATCGTTGCGCAAGTCAACTGAACATGTCCTCGACTGCAGCCGATCAATTACACCCTGGAGACGCTGCAGCAAACTGAAACATACAATGTTCATTAATAAACAATTATGATATTGGGACACCGATGAGTAATTCTGATAGGTGCACACAACAAATATACAATGGATCTTTGTGAGAGACTGTATACGCAGCAGCTACAGTGCAAGGATTAACATGCATGGTTGTGTACACACTCATTCCCTTTTATATAAAATTATGTGACAAATAATGCAGGTATGATAAATGCACACTAAAGAAAAATGTGGGAAGTTGTGTACAAACAGCAGTGTTTCAGCAGCTTAGACTAGCTGAAAGGTAGGGAATAAGATTTTCAACTGAATAAACTGAAGAAAAGGTTAAAAATACAATAAAGAAAAGCAGACAGGAAAGCAATATTTATGGACTTGATAAGAGGTTGAATTTTGACCCAAACTTGTACAAAGGCTAAGTATACATGCCACGGGTAACACAGATCTGAACAGTCTTAGTCTTACGACCTGTGGGTCAGAACCACACGTGGTTGTAAGGTGACGACTATGAGTAATGCCAACTAATTCAAGCTAAACAATTCTTGCACCACAAGAAGAACAAGTGTTTCAGAAATGAAAGATGCCAGCCTTTTTGTTTCAAAAAAGAAAAAAACAGTCTTGTGATACATTTAAAGATGACATTTTGGTACTTGTGTTATCTTTCAGCCCTTTTTAATTCAATTTCTACTCGTTATGTACATGATTTAAAGTTTCAACTCGCATGAAAAAAAATATGTCTAACTTTAACCAACCAGACACTTAATATAAATAGTAAATTATACATAAAAACTTAGATCATCAAACTGCAAAGTGCAGGCAAATAAAAATCACTCGCCTACACTTTTCATCAAAAGACAAGTATCTAAGAATAGGTAATATCAGTTACCCAAGTGTTGTGAACCAAAGCTGCACAAAACAAAATTCATGAAAAAAACAGAACATAGGGAAATAAAAACATACATATGAAATAAATACATATGAAATAAATACATATTTTATATAAATACATATTTTATGCATTTATTGATATACTTGTTTTTATTCTCATATATTTTAACCCTATATTGGCCAAATGTGTTGGATTATGAAGTTAATACTACAGTAATATTTAATAAATTTTCATAAATGAAGCCCAGTAAATGGGAACTTTTATCAAAGTATTCAGAAAATAAAAATGATGCAAGTAACTTCCTTATGTCCTTCAGAAAGGATGGCAGTCAAGATAGGGTTAATACCACAGTAATGGAAACAAGGTAGGGTCATTTCTTTGGGAGAAAATACGCTTCTTCTTGTTCGGCTAGCCAATAAAAAGGCTTTATTTCAAACAAACTTTATGACGTCACCAAAACGCCGTGACAGTAGGCCAATAGTGGAGCCATATGTAGGGGTAGCAGTGCTGCCAGATGCAATATGAGCGCTGCTATTGGCTTACTGCCGTGACGTCAGCAAACCCACACAGTCAACGGAAAAAAAGACTGGTATGACCCTACCTTGTTTCCTCTTCTGTGGGTAGTACCCACCATTCAAAGTAAATTCAATAACATGAAAAGGAATGCCTATTGTGCAGCTGACCTCTTTGATGCAGATGTGACAGCACCATTCTGTGGAGGCAATCCATTGCTGCTGGACTGGCTCCTCTTGCGCTTCTTCCTTTTTTGCCACTGACTTTCATGAATTTTAATTATTAATAAAAGAGAACTGAAAGAAAAACATTTCATAGCTTATTCATTATGAGATACATTAAAGCATTTCAAATTGAGAATTATCATCAATGCACACCATAATGAAATAAAGTAAGAACTTTTACTTCTAGGAAGAAAAGGAGAATCAAGTAAATGTAAAATTATTATGCGTGAGATTCCCCATGAATTGAAGTATTAGAAATACAAGTAAAATACATCACAAAAGTAGATGCAAATACTGGTGCTATTTAATTAAAGTTTGAGAAGTCAATAACCACTAACTTGTCAAAATTAAGGATGATCATAAGCAAATATGAATGTAGTTTATAAAAACTTGACAGTGGCTTTACAATAAAGTGGCCGACAGTGGCGGTCACATTGCAAACTAGGTTAGGTTAGGTTAACATCGGCATCTTTGGGATGCCTTATTTCCAATCAAGCCTGATACATATGATCTTAGCATTGGTTTTTCAAATGTCTTATAACTAAGCCTATATATAGGACACCATGACGGTTCCCCCGTAAAGCCGGTACCCATTTCCGACACCTGGGTTGAGTGGGGTATTGTGCTTGAGCTTTCCCTTATACCCAACGGGGAAAATCTTCGCGCCAGCGCTGGGAACGAACCCGCGACTTCCAGCATACAAGTCCGATCCCTTAACCGCTGTGCCATGGAGAGCACCACTCACAACGTCACGGTTTCCTCCAAGTCTTATAAACTGGGCTCTTAAATCATTTGCAAACAACACACACTGTCGACTCCAGCACTTCTCCAGGAGCCGCCCGTCTGCCCGGACTGCAAACCCTCTTCAGCCAAGTTCATCGGTCGCTCAAGACTCGGCGGTCCTCTCCGGTTTCCTTCCAATATACACCAAAAGCTAACTAAAAGAATGTTACCTAAAATTATATGATCAGCAGTTTCAAAAATGGAACACAAAATTCTAAATTAAATGTGTTAAAGGTTACAAAAACCTAACCCAATAACAAGTGCAAAACATTTTTGCATAGAAGTGTACACAGCCCAACAAAAATAGCAGGATGTGACTGTACTGGGAAACTTGTATCACAGATACGGTCATTAAGCACAAACAGCTAAGGAAGTCGAACAATTGCTTCATATAAAACTTCAAATATTAATAAAAAATACTTCAAGGGCGTAAGAAGCTTGGAGGTATTCACAACATATTTAGAACATTCGAATGGATGTTCAGAGCCCTAAATTTTTTAAATTACCCATACCTCCCTCCCCCCCTCAGAAGGAAATTTCTAAAAAATATTATTTCTCAGCCAACATTATACATAGACGATTCGTTTTTTTTGTTTGATTCACAATGAACTGGTCCACAAAATAGAAATCCAGTATTTTGATATCGCTGAAAAAAAATCAAAGGATTTTTTGAATTTTTATCACATATTATATGAACTTTTAGTTATTAGTTTTAATGTCAATAAAACATTTTCTAATTTACTTATAAAAAATAAAATACACAGGTTTATAGTACTCACCTTGATCTTTACGATACAAAAAAGATCTTTTCCATAAGTAAAAAACTGTTGGAGAAATAATTAAAAAACTGAAACGCTCTCTCAAAAAAATTTTATTCGGCAGTGCGGCTTAATTTCTCCTTCAGTTTTTTACTTATGAAGGAGATCTTTTTTGCATCGTTAAGATCAATGTGAGTACTATAAATGCTAGGATTTATTTTTTGAAAATTTCAATTCTAAATTTTTTTATTGTCTATAGAAATAGAATTTTGATGTTTTTAATAATCAAGTAGACATAAATTTTTATTTTATATTTTTTTTAGAGCAAATCCAAAAAAACATTTCCCAGTTTTGTTAGATATTTGCATTGTGAATCGAACAAAAAAAGAGTTTGTCTCTATGTACAATATTGGCTGAGAAATTTAAATTTAAAAGAAAATTGTTAAAAGGTGGGGGGGGGGGGGGGGGGAAGCGATGTATGGGTAAATTTGGAAAAAAATTGGGCTTTAACTGTCCATCCGAATGTTATAAACATGCTGAGAACACCCGAGAGGTTATTTTCATCCGCAAGTATTTGTTTTTATTTATCAAAGAATTCATAGAAAAAAGCGTTTGATTCCCTTAACCCTTTAATGCCCACTATCACTAAACCGACACTGGCATTAGGTAGTCACTGTTATCAAGATGGGGGAAGCAACTGCCACTCAGCAGTGAAGTTCAAAGGACACATTAGTGAACAAATTGAATAAGAAATAACATATATTATCGTTATTTTTGAAAGAGGACCATACAGTCCACTTGAGCATTAAAGTGCCAACTAGCACTTGGACTCAGCATTTCCAAGAAAATTTTTCAAAGCCAATTCTCTATGCACATAATGTTAACTGAATTAGTTCACTTCTGTAGTGGCCATTCTGTTTCTGTGGTTAGAACTTTGTTTAATAAATTTAGAAAAATTCATTTGAAAAATTTACCTTCAACACATTTCCTGCGAAGTGACCCACCGGTGGTCACTTAGGTGATTTGCATAGTGCTGCTGAATCACCTGATGTTCTTAACTCATTTTTTATTAATACTTAATGAAAGCTAAATGAAAGCCTTATCCAGTTTATGTTTGCTATTTTCGGTCAATGTATAGTTTCCCTTCGGCAGCGAAATTAAAGATGTCGTTGCTGATAATCACTAAATGAGCGCATTTGAAAACCTTTTACATGAATGGCATTATGCTCTCTGATGCGTTATTTTTGAATAATTGAACTTTGATGTTGGCCTTTGCGCCAAAGGAAGCGAGCGCGTGAAACGGAATTTAATTAAAAACGGAAGCTATTACAAACGTAAAGAGGTTGGGTCGTGAGGGGGAGGCACAGTTCTTCTAGTGAAAATTATAAATAAAGCTTCTAACCCACCCATTAGGGTGACGACCGCAATCTTGTTGACATCGGGTCCAATATGGCGGCGCCCATGGTGGTCGCCATGTTAGACCCGATGTAAACAAGATTGCGGTCGTCACCCTAATGGGTGGGTTTGAAGCTTCATTTATAATTTTCACTAGAAGAACTGTGCCTCCCCCTCACGACCCAACCTCTTTACGTTTGTAATAGGGGGTTAGCTTCCGTTTTTAATTCAAATACGCTCGCTTTCTTTGGCGCGGGAAGGCCAACTTCAAAGTTCAATAATTCGAAAATAACGCATCAGAGAGCATAATGCCATTCATGTAAAAGGTTTTTAAATGTGCTCATTTAGTGATTATCAGCAACGACATCTTTAATTTCGCTGCCGAATGGAAACTATACATTGACCCTATTTTCAAAGTTGATTACCACAATTGACTTTAAATTTGGTCAATATTGAATATAATGTTGTCAACGAATTTTATAATTTCGTAGGTATAGATGGGTAATATAGTCAATTTTAAGACGTTTTACATGAATGACAATATGCCCGGAAATGCTTAGTTTTCGAGTTATTCAAGTTTGAAGTTATACGAACGGCGCTCCTGAATGGCCCTTTTAACGCAAAAAGTCATTGTTTTAGCAATGAAAATGTAAGCTAACCCCTATTACAAACGTAAAGAGGTTGGGTCGTGAGGGGTAGCAACAGTTCTTTTAGTGAAAATTATAAATAAAGCTTTCTAGTGACGTTTGTTTACATCAACTTGCAGATGGCTGCCACCATCGTCAGCCGGTTGGCGCCATGGGGGCAGCCACCTTGGCGTCGATGTAAACAAACGTCACTCGAAACTTTTATTTATAATTTTCACTAAAAGAACTGTGCCTACCCCTCACGACCCAACCTCTTTACGTTTGTAATAGGGGGTTAGCTTCCGTTATTAATTAAATTACGCTAGCCCCGCGTGCTTCCATGGCGCGCACAAGCCAGCTTCAAAGTTGAATAATTCGAAAATAACGCATCGCCGGGCAGAATGTCATTCATGTAAAATGTCTTATAATTGACTATATTACTCATCTATACTTACAAAATTATGAAATTCGTTGACAACATTATATTCAATATTGACCTTAAATTTGAATCGAATATTGAACTTCAGTTTAACTCATTGCAGTAAACGCGTTAATTGAGTACTTCTATTGAATTACGGGGTAAAAACAACTGAGGGTCAACATATTAATTATAAGCTTCTAATATTGAAGACTACTTCTTTCATTTCCCTAATTCTCAAAGATCATATGTCACTTTATCAACTGACTTTGTCTCACCCAAATTTTCAAGGAAAAATACCATATTTCATGATAATTATTCATAATAAGTTTGGTAAAAAATTTCTTTTTCTTCTTAAAGTGACTGGCATAGATATAGCAAAAAACTACCAATGCACACATTAACTGCAACAGGTTAAATTTTAGTTCAATATTCAACTTAAATTTATGGTTGATTATGTATATAATATGGAAATTAGTAAATATCAACTAGATCGTGCTTCCATTTAGCCTTAATTGATTATTCATGAAAAGTGAGTTGGTGACTACTGGTTGGTCAGCAGCAACATGGCAATCCCTCAGTGACACCTGGTGGGTTTGTTGGCAGGATATGTGTTGACAATCAATTAAATTTTGTAAAAATGCTCTGGTCTGTCAGGTAGATTGCTGAATTTTATTTGCAGCATTCACTTCATACCCAGAATTAGGATAAAGCATGAAGAAGATCATTCTTTATAAGTTCATAGAAACCCTCACTTCCAATTGAGAAAAACTTCGGTATATCTGAAGGAGATGACAGTTGTCGATTTTGTAAATTTTGATGCCTTAGCATAGTTAATTAGATCGAAATAAACAAGTTTTCTTCTATGCACTTTTTGTCTCAAATGAGTATTTTATTAGTTATAGCGGTAAATGACTTACCGCAACTCCAGTCTTTGAAGCGGAAAGAAATTCTTTGATCGAGTTGTATGGCAATACTGCAATGGCGTCTCGCTTCCAGCGCTCTGTCTTGAAAGACGAAACCAAACCTACCGCTATACCTCGTGAAATACTCATTTGACGAAAAAAGTGTATAGAATAAAAGTTGTTCATTTCGATGTTATTACCATGTTTCAAGCAACAAAAATTCGAAAATCGATGAGTAGCTGTTTATTCGAGCGCATTCGTCATCAATGACGAAACTAAACTTACCGCTATAAATCGTAAAATACTCATTTGAGACGAAAAAAGAATAGAAGAAAACTTGTTCATTTTGATTCAATTAATTAGGTTCAGGCACCAAAAAGTGGAAAATCGACAACTGTCATCTCCTTCAGATTTACCAAAACTTCATAGCTTCTATTCATAGCATTTAGGCTGTTTTTTTATGTTTAATGCCTAGTCACAAAATTTACATGGAAAAATTTACTTTCTCTAGCTTGATGGGGGTATGATATGCTTACACAAATATAGTTTCATATAGTAGTACAATCCAATGTAACCCAAAATATTTTGTAAGTTTGTAATCCACTTAAAACCTGGATTTACATTGAGAATATTTAATTGCATACTGCAAATGCATACTACAATTCAAGTGAACTGCAAGACTGAAGCATGCACAGCAAAACTGGTGCTTAGCATGTCACCACCAAAGTTCATCGCAGTTCATTTCTTTCTGAAGAGTTGTTTATTTGGCTTAAACTTGCTCTAAAAGCTTTTATTCCACATTTGGAAGAATGGAGTTTGTGTTATCCTGGTCACTGAACAGGTAGCAACAACTTGCAGTTAAAATAATATATATTTTTGGTGAAAATGTTTTATTTCTGTTGAACCCCTCACGGGGATACAACTATTGTATCTATGGGAATTAGCGCTCCCAGGGGAAAAATGTGAGGGCCCGAGCTGAGAGTTAGGTAGGCCTTCTTTTTGTTGAACTAAAATGTTTTTGTTATGTTAAGGACCAACTTTTTTCGGTTCACTACTGTCCTGTTTTTCAGCACCTCTGACTCTCTTCTTCAGCTTTTATCTTATTTCATGAACTTCTTTCCCATCTTACTGTTTCTATGCCCTTTCTGCATAGATTCCTCATTTTCTTATCTCCATACTAAATGGTGCCTTCCTCCTTCCTCTCTTCGATACGCTCTATTGTTGCAGCGGTTAGGGAGGCTTAAACTAACTTATAATCTTAATCTTAATCTTTACACCTGCAAAGTAAAAACATAAGAGCTATCCATAAGCCACTTCTATATGAAATAAAATTAGTGTGCAATACATGCAGAAATAACTCTAGCAGTGACCACACTTTAACTATTTACAGCAGTCAGTATTATGCTCCTTGTATTAGTTTTCGAAAGTCTTCTTTATGGTGAGATTTGGGGAATATTTCATTGTCAGCATTGTATGGCAAAAAATTTAATATTTAGTGGATAACATTTTTGTGGCATGAGTAATGAAGTTGTACTTCTCTGTTAGTTGAGTTCCCTAATTGTTGTCATGTTTCTATTTCGTTGATGTTTTCATATGGAGGCCGGTCTGCCGTTTAGCTCTCTTGTATTCATTGTATTTCTTACTCTATGAAGAATTTAATGTTTTTGAATATTTTCTAGAAGAAATGCTTACAAAAACTTTTCTATTACTTTGAGGACTGCATCAGTCCAGATGCTGAAGCAACTATTTTGAATCGCTAGAAATTTCAAATTGGCTAAATTGTGAGGATGTCTGTAAAGGAAGACAAATGGTTTAAAGCTGAAAATGAGAATTCTATTGAGTAATAATTGAACGTGAACAAAGAATAGTCAATTGTTTGTAATTTTCTTTTTCATCAGGATGTGCGAAGCGAAGCTGTGCCGTGTTCGCAGAGCAGTACTTCTGGTAATGCGTTCATTCCACTTTATGTCTAAAACATACAATTTTCATATAACTCATGTTGCCAATACAGGTTTAGATGAATATTTGTAATTACAGAAGTAGTTTTGAACTAGATTATTCGTTCAAAAATCGGATGATTGACCCGTTTTTGTGCTTGCAAGCGTGCAATTTTTTCCAGGCAAGAATCATGAGAGATCACCCATCATTCACCTTGACAGCAATTCTTCAGTACGCACACCGAGCCACGAGATGATCGTGAGTGCGATATTGGGCGTGAATAACAATTGTCTTGCGAGACTGTAGTAGGCATGAAAATTCAAACTCTAGTCGCCTATAATTAATGTATCAGTTGTTCTGTTGGATCACATGATAATGCTAGCATTACAAATCAGGAGACAATGGTTCAGAACTAGCGTTAGTTACTCAGAAGTTGATTTCTCAAAAGGCACTATTATTTTATGGAAGTCAGTGCTTTAATTTTCACTTTCACTATATTTTCCAATACCCCTGAAAATAACATAAACCTCACTTTTCCAGACAACACCCACCGAAAGCAATGGACAAAAAACTGGGACCGAATCCAACTCATTTGAAGCGTGTACAGCAGCTGCGCCCTCTACTGAAGCAACTGTTGAGCTGCCTTCTGCTACCTCTCATAATTTCAGGGTAGGAATTAAAATTAATACATGGATGTAGAGATTCGCAGATTATGCGAATAGCTGAACTCATATTAGTTATTTGAATGAGTGAGCCGGATTTAATTTGTTGGGGTATTGGGAGACAATGGTGTGTTGTGATGCGATTGTACAAGTTGACACTTTGCAGACGCCGGGTGTATTGATCTAACGGTTCCTGTTTGATATGGGTAAGCCAAAATAATTTTTTGACCCTACCTGATGAAGGAAATTTAATGAGCTTAATTTAATCTAAGCTGATGCTTTCTACGTTGCAAGCCGCCCAGGGGGAAACAACTTTTGTATCTATGGGAATAAACACTCCCAGGGAAAAATATGAGGGCCCGAGCTGAGAATTTAAGGTAGGCTTTCTTTTTATTGAAATGAAGTGATTTTGTTATGTTAAGTACCTTTTTTTTTGCTTTATTGCTGTCCTGTTTTCCAGCACCTATTACTTTCTTCTACTACTCGATTTTGTTTCATAATCTTTTTTCTCAACTTACTGTTTCTATGCCCTTGCTGCGTAGATTCCGCGTGCCATTAACTCCATACTAAATGGTGCCTTTCCCCTTCCTCAATTTGGTTCGCATTTGTTGCTGCGGATAGGGGAGGCTTACACCAACTAATAATCTAATAATAATCTACGTTTCAAGCACTCTTCTGCATTCTTGAGAATTAACAATGAGTGCCTGTGAAAGTAATTGGGAAACGGATTATTAATCTAGACCACAACATATAGTTCGGCAAGTTGACGTTCCATTTTAGAGCATTTATTCTTCTATCCAAATATCTGTACAAATTTTGAGGTTAGCTTTCTTCTTTTGTTCATGAGTAATTTCGCCTGAACAGTTTGATAAATAACATCAGTGTTCTAATTCAAAAATGTAATTACTCCTTTTTCAGTTTGTTATATCGCTTATGACATGTTGTTCAGCTCAAACTCTTTTAATTTACATGACCTGTCTTGAAATTTGTTCGTTTATCAAGGGCTGCATTTATGTCTCTCAGTCGGACTCGGCTGAACGTTTGATCTATTCGACGACGTTTTGAAATGGATTTCCTCTGTATGATTAGGTCAGACTAGATTATGAGTTAGCACATTCCCTGTGTTTCCGGGGCTGTTAACGGTTGGTTTGGTCAGGTTGTTAGTAGCAGAATAGGGAAATCGATTTTCTAGGTTGAATAAATTTTATTTTTCATAATGAATATGAAAAATACAATTGAATGATAACATTTCACCTTATATGATGAGAATTATTTTTTTTTAAATGTCGCAAAACATAAAATGTCATGCATTTATACCGGTACTTAAACGTGCAATTCACCTGTTGGTACGCATGTGGCCCAAAATGCAAGGAACGTGTTAGTTTAGGCTCTCACAGTTTACTTCTCACATTGCTGAACAAACTAAACACTCATAATATTTGCGTGACTACGCACTCTACCTGCGATCGGGAGCTATTTTTTTCACAAAGTTGAAAATTTACTGTCTGAGAGGTGAAGTCATTGTAATTTCCATTGTTCCTCCCTCTCACCTCCTCAATATGGTCTGCTTTAGTTAAAAAAAAGGACAAAATGATTTGCCTACCTGCTTTATATTATACTGATAAGAAATAGACCGAATCGATAGATTATAACGTTTATATTTCATAACAGAGAGTGACGTGCCCAGTGTGCTACAAATCTGTGAGGTCGATCTCTAAGCACATGAAGACCAAACTGCCGGGGCACAGGTGGCCTCGCGAAAAGGCCAAACATGCTGCGTGCATCCTGGGACTGCGGAAAACGAGGAAAAGAAAAGAAACCATATACGTCAGAAAAGCAAAAAAATGTCCGGTTAAGAACTGCTTCGCCTTAGTTGCCCGACTGGACTTACACATGAAATTGTGCCACCCGATTTTACTGCCGAAAAAAGCCTTGAAAAAACCGGCGATGGTCATCGATCTCTTTAAAGCGTGGGTAATGACGTCCGACAGGGGCTGCCTTGCTCCTAGAACATCCGCGCGCCAAGGGGAGCAGATTCGTCGCTTAGTAACTATGTTAAAAGTTGACTCGTGCGTCGATGTGTTTGATGACAAAGTAAAGTTGATTGAGCGGCTAACCAAGATCAACATGAGCAAAAACTGGAGCTGCAACACGGTAAAATCTTATTTATTTCCATTAAAGTCCTTTGGGAAATTTTTACGCAGTGAGACATTCGCCGAATACTACAAAAAGCATTCCAAAGATTTCTCCCAAAATTTGAAATCAATTCAGTCAAATTGCGCAGACGTCAGTGAATCCATCTCTAGATGGGCTAAAGAATTCACTAAGAAAGGCAAGGTGGGCGAAGCGGGACCGAGCGAAAGCACCGCAACCTCATCACTGCCGAACTAACACGCTCTTTTATTTGCGGTAAACTATACGAGAAAGTGAGAAAACTGAAGAAACTTTTGCTTGACAATCAGATCAGTTCTGAGGGTCTCATGAGCTACCATTATGAATTAGTCCGAGATTATCTAATTCTAGACATTTCTCTGTCCAACGCTCATCGTAATGATGTAGTAGCCGAGCTGACTGTTGACGGGTACAAAAACTCACGACTGCGTGGAGGAAAAACTACCATTGATGTTGAGAAGGAAAAGGCTTCAGGCAACTATTAGTAACTTTTTTTAGTCCTAGGTACAAGACTGGCATATTTGATCGTTTTCTTTGAAAAAATATGTCCCTTGATTGTATTAGATATTCCAGAGCACTTCTTTGTGACGAGGAATGGAACAGGATTGACTACAGGGCAAGTGGACTCCGCTGTCAGCGAAAATCAACTAAAACCCGCGTCTTTTTACAAGCTTCTCATGACTGTTCTGCTACCACAACTTTAATGGCGCGTTTCAGACAGAAGTGCAGCGCTGCTCAACAGGCGTTTTAATTTAGAAGAGAAGGTAGTGGTTTGGCATGGGACCACATCATCAGTCAATAGCCTTCCAGAAAACTGTGACTTCTCTCAACGAGAAGATGATGGCAGTGAGTACGATAACAACCCTGAATTTACCATTAGTTCAGAAGCTTCTGATGTAGAGTAGCAATCGACGGGTAAAGATGAACCTTCAAATTTGCAGAATTCATTGGACGATAATTCTCGAGAACCAACTGTTGCGGAGTCGCCTACTACAGCACCTGAACTTTTAAAGCAACCATTTGTCGATGTCAACCAGCAGCACCACATGTTCGTAGAATCTAATGTAAAACGGCTACAATCTCTTGATATCTTTACTGACGGTAGTGACAGGGAAGGTTTGTAAACTGGTGTCAAAAAATTCAAAGTTTTTTTTCAGTTGAAGACGACCAAGAAACCAAAACCCTTTTCCGAGATTTGCCTTCACTTGGAGAATCAGTTACAAAGGCAATAGTTCAGGGAGGGTTGGAAATAAAGAGCCATTTTTGAAACGAAATATACTCCGACTCAAATTTTAGATAAAGTTTGTTACCTGAAGAAAAGCTTTGAAAAATAGTTTAGTGGTTCAAAATTTATTTCAACATGTGTGTTTGCTACTGTATTCTATTTCAGTTTAGTTGTTAGGATTGGAATCCTAATTTTTATTGAATATTGTATTGAACTCTTGGACTAAGTTCAGTGGTGATCAAGCTTAGGGTATTTGTTGTGAGGCTCTATTTTGAGATGTGATTTCCACCGCTGCAGACCAGTAGTTATGACATCGCTGCCACAACTTGTGATGCTCTATTTTGAGATGTGATTTCCACCGCTGCAGATCAGTAGTTATGACATCGCTGCCACAAGTTGTGATGCTCTATTTTGAGATGTGATTTCCACCGCTGCAGATCAGTAGTTATGACGTCACTGCCACAACTTGTGATGCTCTATTTTGAGATGTGATTTCCACCGCTGCAGACCAGTAGTTATGACATCGCTGCCACAACTTGTGATGCTCTATTTTGAGATGTGATTTCCACCGCTGCAGATCAGTAGTTATGACATCGCTGCCACAAGTTGTGATGCTCTATTTTGAGATGTGATTTCCACCGCTGCAGATCAGTAGTTATGACGTCGCTGCCACAACTTGTAATGCTCTAATTTGAGATGTAATTTCCATTGCATCGATGTTATCAGGTTTTCCTCTTCTGAGGACTCCACATTCGCTGTTATATTTTAGCCGTCGTGGCATTTGGTTATGTCACATTATCAAATTTTGCTAAATGAAATAGATGTGATTTTCCAGTGTCCTCGTCATATTAATAGATTTATAGCTACGCTGCCACCAACTCCCTGAGGAGTAAACAATCGAATAATTATTATGATATCAATAAGCGAATGGAAACGAGCCTTCATGCCTGTCTCTCACTCTTCAAAACGTAGGTATTAATTCGTTTGAAATCATGACGGGAATTTACTTATAAAGAATTAATCCAACTCATATGACAATTAGGTATTAGCGAGAGTTATTTCCGACTCATGTGAATATTGATACGAAACATTGCTAGCTGTGCTAAATCCATATGAAGACCTGTGGGAAATTGATGATTCGGTTAGGTTGAGCTGAAAAAGCAAAAGGAACTCAACTCTTGATGTGGAAGCAGCACGCTGTCAGTTTTGGGGAGCGCTTTGGATGCCAATGTTCGTGGTTACCCGGCTCTTTAGCACAGAAATGATATGAAGAGGAACATGGCGACTTACTACTATATGATTCGTATAGTTTACGAATTTCGATACAGTGAGTTTGGTTATAGTTTTCAACGCCGACACCACAAGAGGGTGTGGCTCAAGAGTAGAAACGACACAATTGGAGGGCAAATATGCAGAGTGTCCTAACACACAAAATTTTAGGACACTCAAGTTAGAGGCGTGGTGTTCATTGCAGAGTTGCCAAACTGGCTTTTCCTAGCTAAGTTACCAACTGAAAAGTGAACTAGGTCGCTCTTTTTTTATCTTCGCCGCCATGAGGCGAAATAATCACTTAGGTAATTCTGCCAGTTTTGACGTCTGATTTGTGGGTTAAGACACTCCGCATATTTGCCCTCCAATTATATCTTTGATGGCGTCTCGCGTCTCACTCAGTAAACGTGGTAAAGGGTATAATAGACTGCGCCCAGATGGGCGAGGGCTGAAACGCACTTCTGGCTTAGATAAAGTGATTGAGTAAAAATGCAACCAATCTGTTTGAAAACTTATACATTTTACCATTCGGTTGAGGTATGCGCCTGAAAACAACAGTTAACATAAATATTACACCTACTGTAAGTCAAGGCAAAACGTACTCCGCTAATCAGAATATTTTCAGCTGAAATGAACAATTAATTAAAAAGTAGCAGAGAATGCGATGATGCTTTCAATAGACATCAACGAGAGAAACAACTCTGAAACTCAGAAAAGACCGTAATTCAAAGATGTGAAGTTTAGAATGTTTCAGGTAGGCGTTGCGCTCAACTTTCAATATGTTGGCAATTCAAATGTTCGTGGTATTGTGCCATTTTATTCCTGATGTTTAACTAATACCAACCGATTCAGCGGATAATTTCTTTTCTTTTCAGGATAAGCCCCACCGCTAATGCGGCACATAAGTTCACCTATTTGTAAATTTTGCAATTATGCACAAATCGACTTTAAATTACTCTCAAACGAAAGACTAAAACATTCTTTCATTGATGGAATGGATGTTTTAACCTTTCGTTTTGAGAGTAATTTCGGATGATGCGTGGTGAGATGGATGGTCATACTAAGATCAGACGGAATTGGGACTGTTGTGATATTGGGATAATATGACAATTATAACCGAATTCATGGTGGCTGTTGCCATGTTCAGTAATGACGGTTTTGATGGTTACAGCTGTAACGGTTACATAGTTGTCTTTGCTGTGGTGATGTGAGGGTTGGTGTTGAAGTTGTCAGTTGTGCGGTGTGGTCTTGGTTGCTAAGTCATTAACGGGTCTATGCTTGTTTCCACTTGTGCAACTTATGTTTGCAACATTGAAGTGCTGTAACCTAGTCAACAGTCAGTGTAACAATCCTCCGCTTATATGCACAACCTCGTAAATGAAACCTCCCCGAAATAAGTGTCAAAACCAGTCCCTGGATCACGATGCGTACAGTGTAACAGTAATATGCTTAAATCTTGGAAAACTCGCATTGTTGTGTTGTGACCGACAAATTCGCTAAAGCGACAGCTAAATAGTCTATGACCGAAGCTGGCGTTAAATGAGTTTATTATTATTATACTCGTGATTTCTTGCGCTCATCTGACATCGAATTATTACTCATTATCATTGGTTGCGAGTGCTCAGAAGTGGGCGGGCTGTATATCGTTCGAAAGGGTGCATGGATAATGGCTCGGGAAATGAGTTTTTCCGTTAATCCATGCCCTAATTATTTAGTAATGATGGATTATCATCGAAAACCATCTCCAAACCCAACAATGCGTGAACATCCTTCATTCCTTACTCAATCCATATAAAATTTTGGGGATCTAGATAATAATGCAAGTACTTAATGACTAAAATAACAAAATTAATTATTATCAAGTTTTTCTTATAATACTAATTTCTATTATTTGGAAAAAGTCCCATCTATGTCATTTAGATGTACCCGATCTGATTCCCGAAATAGATTCACGTTTTATCATGAACGACGTGCTTCTGAAAATGTTGAATTTTTTATTTCAGGAACGGAATTATGCTCTGAAAATTTGTCCACAGCTGCGTGAGACCATAATCGGATAACTTGTATTGTTTATTGGGCTTAGGGTCATCTTAATTTTTGTTAATGGTCGTAAATCTGGAAAAACTCGCCGGCCTTCTGCGCTTCCCTGACAAATGTTCCCTAGGGTAGATTTTTTTCACAGAATTTTCTTGACGGGACCCCCTAAAAAGGTGAGGTTGATAGAAGAAATGATACTGGTAAGGTGTCAGACCATTTGAACATCGTTAACACGTGAACCAACGGCCTCAAAGTTCTGAAAAATCGCGAAAAATGTCATTTTTCAGAACTTTGAGGCCGTTGGGGCACGTGTTAACGATGTTCAAATGGTCTGAAACTTTACCAGTTTCATTTTTTCTATCGACCTCACCTTTTTAGGGGGTCCCGTCAAGAAAATTCTGTGGAAAAAAAATCTACCCTATGAGTACTGGCCACCCTACCGGTACCCATTTCAGACACCTGGGTAGAGTGGGGTATTGTGCGTTGAATTGCTCCCCTATGCCCAACGGAGAAAATCTCCACCAAGCGCCGGAATTCGAACCCTCAATGCCTTCACGGAAGGGCATGTCTAAACCCCACGACTATGACGAGTATGATTTTTGCATCAGGTTTAGGGTGAATGAAACGATTTTTAACCATTCAATCTATGTTCATGTGTGCAATCTTTTATTTTATTTTATTTTTGTAGGCTGTGCCAAGCTGTTCGTCTCAGCCTGGCAGCGTGTATCAGCCAGTTGTCCTTGGCCAGCTCGCCTCGGCCATCGTGTCTCAGCTCGCCTCGACCAGCTCGTCCCAGCCTGGCTGCTCGTCCCAGCCTGGCTACTCATCTCAGCCAGGTCGTCTCGGTATTGGCAGTGCCCAATCTGCCCGAAATCCGTCGCTGCCCTTCCGAGGCATATGCGCTCTATTCATAACATGAGCAAAGAGGAGGCGAGATACATCTTGAAGACCCTTAATCTTGAATCACGGCAAATAAAAGAAAGAAAGAAAAACTGCCCAATCGAAGGCTGCTATGCAATGATAACGCGGGTGAAGCAGCACCTCAGAAGAGCTCATAAAATGAATTTTCCATGTAAAGAAGTTACGGATGCACCTGCAGTTCCATCATCGCCACCTCTGTTAGAGGAAGAAGTGTCCAGCAATGCTGTCGATATCGTTACTCAAAACTCAAAAGTTCAAGCCAAAAATATGGAAGAAATTTCTCCTCCAGAGACCACAGAATTTATGGAAGTCCTCCGAAATTGCCTGAAGAGTTTTGAAAAGTGGTTATTGGGGCCTGATGGAGGTCGTCGGCATCCTCTCAGCGCAGCCAAGCACACGAAACAAGTAGAATACATTGCATCCCGAAGAAATGCAAACAGTATGTTAGATTTTTTAGACTCACAACCGATGTGGAAGCTTGTGGATGAGCACATCGAAGGATTGGTGTGGAAGGCTTCCACCGGTCGCCTCTACATTGCTTCTCTCTCTGAATTTTTAAAGTATCTGTTGAAGGTGCCCACAGCATTCCCGTGCACTTCTTCAGAAAGGGAACAAATGATTCTTCTGAAGGAAACCTTGCCTAACTGGCGTAAGTCCTACAGAAACCTGGATAACCTACAAAAAACAAGGAAGTGGGAACAACAAAGGGCCTTGCTTCACAACAATGATTCTGTCCGAAAGTACCTCACTTCTGACGATTACACAACAACTTCCAAAATGATGGTGATGATCCAATCTGCGAAACATCCAATACGCCCACAGCGTCAAGAATATGCCAAAATTGTTAGGACAATCTTGACAACCATCAGCATGTCTATTGCCAAACGCAGTGGCGTTTTGGCCGAAATGACCCTTGATGAATACAAGAAAAAAATCGAAAAATAAAATGGCACAGTGATAGTTTCAGTTCAGCACCTGAAAACCGAGGGCACGTGGGGATCTTCATGTTGTCCATTGACGAAATTCCAGTGCCAATGGATTGATCTCTACCTTGAAAAAATCCGAGTTGTCGCCAATGAACATTCTCAATCCCCCTATCTGTTCATAAAATTCAATGGCCAAAAATACACTAGTTCTGACATTTCCGCCGCACTGGCAAAATCATGGAAATTGGCTGGACTCGGCCACACCTCTGCGACGCTATTCCGAAAAAGTGCAGTCACCGCCATGTATCAAAACGCCCCTGATAAAAAAGCAAGCATGGCAGTTTTAATGGACCATTACGAGTCCACTGGTTCTAAACATTACAGATTAATGGATAAACAGAAGCAAGCCATGGATGCTGCCGAGTTTAATGAAGAGGCTATGTTTGGTCAGTGCAGATCATCTGTTCTCGCATTGGATTCTGTGCCAAATGGAACACCTAAGACTCCTAATGAATCTCATGAATCTTTTGCTCCTTCTCTGGAGTCTGAAGATTCGGAGCCTCAAAATACGGAGCCTCGACGTTCCGAGCCTCGACATCCAGAGCTTCGATATCCAGAGCCTCAACGCAAGACGCTATCGCTCCGGAACCTGGGGCCGACTCATCGCCGAAAACGACAGATTTCTGAACCTGACTTAAAACGCATGAGGATTATCTTCAGAGACATGATCGAACTCGATCAGTCGATTACCGAACGAACAATACGGGATACTCCTGATTCAAAAAATTTCTTGACCAAGTATGGCAATGTATCAATAATGAGGAGGTTAAGGTATGAAAGATTATTGTATAGAAAGTTTAATTAAGCCTAAACCTTGCTAAAAATTTTGATAATTCGCCATCTAAAACTGCTCGTGATTTATTATAAGTGTAGTCTCTGCATCGAAATTGAGTTAACTTAACCTGAGATATTCTGCGAAGGAACTTATTACTACTGATAACCTTACTATTTCATTTCATGTATTTTTTGAATTGTTTTCGATAAAGAATCTATTTTGTTTGATATCTTCCAAATTTCTAGCTAATTTTGAAATTATGTTAATTTTGCTCTACACACTCGTCAATTTGCAATGTAAATTTATAGTTATGTTACACTTACTTTCCATTTGTAGGTTTTACCTTGGAATTCTTGATCCCGTGGACAGTTTTCCAAGTAGGATTTTTTCTACATTAGCAGTCATTTCTCGCGACATTTAAACAGTTTTAACGGCGCTACAGGTTCGAGAATAAGAGCATACAACAACGATAGTGCAATGATGTTTTTCGCTTATGCTTGCTGTTTGTAAAGGACCGTACTCCTCATGGATTTTTTTTCAATTACGTATTGTTAGAGTTAAAAATCCTGTACAAATGTTTTCCAGAAACCACAAAACCAATGTACAGGTACTATTTCTAAGTTTAAAATTGTATTTCGTCTCTTCTAAACCTGAACACTTTATTTCTGTGGGTTATTTTGCTCATATAACAGGGATTGAAGTTGATTTTTTGCTTCAATACATATAAAAATACATTCCATGCTCAAACAATAGAAATGCCTTGCACAGCACTGCTGCTTGAAAATATTTTCA
The DNA here is from genome assembly GCA_030386875.1 of Morinoia aosen. Lineage (NCBI taxonomy): Eukaryota > Metazoa > Arthropoda > Malacostraca > Amphipoda > Talitridae > Morinoia > Morinoia aosen. The sequence goes on from CM059580.1 coordinate 41,335,913, forward strand.
TAAGTATTTGAATAGCCATTGAAGAAATCTTGGAATAACACTATGCTTACTGTTAATGTTTGCACATTACCATTGAGCGTTGTGTCATTCTAAGATTTTTTCAATGCCTATTCAAGAAGTAATCTCTTATATTGTTCATATTTATAAGTTCAGTATTTGAATAGGCATTGAAGAAATCTTGGAATAACACTATGCTTACTGTTAATGTTTGCACATTACCATTGAGCGTTGTGTTATTCTAAGATTTTTTCAATGCCTATTCAAGAAGTAATCTCTTATTGTTCATATTTATAAGTTCAGTATTTGAATAGGCATTGAAGAAATCTTGGAATAACACTATGCTTACTGTTAATGTTTGCACATTACCATTGAGCGTTGTGTTATTCTAAGATTTTTTCAATGCCTATTCAAGAAGTAATCTCTTATTGTTCATATTTATAAGTTCAGTATTTGAATAGCCATTGAAGAAATCTTGGAATAACACTATGCTTACTGTTAATGTTTGCACATTACCATTGAGCGTTGTGTTATTCTAAGATTTTTTCAATGCCTATTCAAGAAGTAATCTCTTATTGTTCATATTTATAAGTTCAGTATTTGAATAGGCATTGAAGAAATCTTGGAATAACACTATGCTTACTGTTAATGTTTGCACATTACCATTGAGCGTTGTGTTATTCTAAGATTTTTTCAATGCCTATTCAAGAAGTAATCTCTTATTGTTCATATTTATAAGTTCAGTATTTGAATAGCCATTGAAGAAATCTTGGAATAACACTATGCTTACTGTTAATGTTTGCACATTACCATTGAGCGTTGTGTTATTCTAAGATTTTTTCAATGCCTATTCAAGAAGTAATCTCAAATTTAAAAGCGAAGAAAATGCTGATAAAACTAGTCATATTTACTCAAATTGAGAAAAAACAAAATCGAAAACGTTTCGGAGTCCAGCTCCATCTTCAGTTCTGTAAAATACAAATAACTCAAGAAAGTGCAAAAAGTACAAACATTACAAAGAATACAAGCAATACAAAAAGTAAAAAACAATTGTATCAACAAAAAGATAAATAAACGTCAAACTAGCAAAAAAGTAACGAAAAAATACACACTATGAATTTACTATTTGAAGGGGATAGGAACTAAGCATATTATTTAGGGAAGGTTTTTCTTTAAAAATATGAAGGGATTCTAAAATTCGTAGGTCAAACTCATTAGGAGCGCTATCAATGACTTTAAAATCTTCCTCACGAACTACTATATTGCACTGTTCAGCATGGTTGCGTACGGCTGAATGAGGAGGATGTGCAAGTAAGTTGCTGGTACGGTGGCTCCTACCGCGGTGTTCTGCTATTCTTGTGTAAATACTGCGTGACGTCATCCCGACGTACGCCGATGTGCACTGCACACAACTATATTTATAAATGACACAAGAACGCATTAGACCAGGGGTGGATTCCTTGTGCCGAAAGAAAGAACCTATTTTTGCCTTATTAATCAAAATTACACGCAGGTTGATAGTAGGAATATACCTATCAAAAAGAGACTTTAATTCACGGGCCAGTTTCTCAGAAGGGGTACCAAAATAGGGTAGAGTGCAGTAAAGAAAACTATCGGATCTGACATCAATGTTCGACTGAGAATATTTTCCAGATAAAAACTTTTTAATTTGGGAGTGTACAATTCCTATAGGAAAACCATTTTTATAGAAGAAATCTCGTGAAAAATCAAATTCCGCATGTATATCATTAAACGATGAACATATATTATAAGCCCTATTTAACAGAGTCTTTATTCCGTTTACCTTGAAAATTTTATGACAGAAACTAAAAAAACTAGTACCCAAACCAGTAAATGTTGGCTTACGATAAACAGATGTTACAAAACTTGCGCCATTCTTAGAGATCAGACAATCAAGAAACGATAATTTGTTACATATTTCTATTTCCATTGTAAATTTAATGGATGGGTGTTTCCCATTTAGATAATTCAGGAAAGATTCGGCATGTGAAGAGCTCTTAAAAAGTAAAAATGTATCATCGATATACCGGCTGTAAAAAACAGGCTTGAAAACTGCAGGACAATCGGCTAACCATTTTTTCTCATGGAAACACAAAAATACATTCGCAAAAGTTGGTCCTAATGCGTCACCCATTGCGATTCCCTCTATTTGTTTAAAAAACTTCCCTGCAAACAAGAAAAAAGAATTCAACACCGAAAGCTCAAGCAACGTCCCGAAAAATTTTCGATTAAGGCCTATGATTTTATCTTCAGATGTGCGAAACAAAGAATCTAAACATATTTCTATAGTTTCACGAAGGGGAATATTTGTGAATAGGTTTTCAACATCAAAAGATACCATTGTTAAATTTTGGGCATTTTCGATAGTTTTCAATTTTTTGCTAAACTCGAAAGAGTTCTCAACAGTGAATTCGTTAGTTGTCAAATGACTTAAAACAGGCACCAGAAATTTAGCTAGTTTATAATTAGGAGTATTGACAGCTGAAAAAATGGGTCGGAATTGAAACAATGTAGCAAAGTCTGGCTTGTGAATTTTGGGTAAGCCATATAGGACACCTGGACTCTGGATTTCTTCTATAAAAATGGTTTTCCTATAGGAATTGTAAACTCCCAAATTAAAAAGTTTTTATCTGGAAAATATTCTCAGTCGAACATTGATGTCAGATCCGATAGTTTTCTTTACTGCACTCTACCCTATTTTGGTACCCCTTCTGAGAAACTGGCCCGTGAATTAAAGTCTCTTTTTGATAGGTATATTCCTACTATCAACCTGCGTGTAATTTTGATTAATAAGGCAAAAATAGGTTCTTTTTTTCGGCACAAGGAATCCACCCCTGGTCTAATGCGTTCTTGTGTCATTTATAAATATAGTTGTGTGCAGTGCACATCGGCGTACGTCGGGATGACGTCACGCAGTATTTACACAAGAATAGCAGAACACCGCGGTATAGGAGCCACCGTACCAGCAACTTACTTGCACATCCTCCTCATTCAGCCGTACGCAACCATGCTGAACAGTGCAATATAGTAGTTCGTGAGGAAGATTTTAAAGTCATTGATAGCGCTCCTAATGAGTTTGACCTACGAATTTTAGAATCCCTTCATATTTTTAAAAAAAAACCTTCCCTAAATAATATGCTTAGTTCCTATCCCCTTCAAATAGTAAATTCATAGTGTGTATTTTTTCGTTACTTTTTTGCTAGTTTGACGTTTATTTATCTTTTTGTTGATACAATTGTTTTTTACTTTTTGTATTGCTTGTATTCTTTGTAATGTTTGTACTTTTTGCACTTTCTTGAATTATTTGTATTTTACAGAACTGAAGATGGAGCTGGACTCCGAAACGTTTTCGATTTTGTTTTTTCTCAATTTGAGTAAATATGACTAGTTTTATCAGCATTTTCTTCGCTTTTAAATTTCTATTAGCATTGCGATTCAAGCAAAGTGATAAGTTTTTTAGAAGTAATCTCTTATTGTTCATATTTATAAGTTCAGTATTTGAATAGGCATTGAAGAAATCTTGGAATAACACTATGCTTACTGTTAATGTTTGCACATTACCGTTGAGCGTTGTATTATTCTAGGATTTATTCAATGACTTTTCAAGTATTGAACTATTATCTCTTACTGTTTTGGCATAGTAACAATTTTTCCAACCTCTAATTTATATCAGTATCCTTTTATTGCTGTTAAGCTTGCAGTACAATTGCAATAACAATTTCGGATCAATTTTTGTTTCACAAAAATTCGAACTGTCCATTTGAATGTGAAGAACTTGCTAACTGATCAGCCAATTTGAATTTTCTTTTCTGTAAATTGCTGAAAAATGCGCTTTAACGAGAACGTAAGTCACCAAAAGTCCAATGCCTTAGCCACATCAACTTGACCGTGTGGGAAATTTTCTGAATCCCTCGCACAATCATTGAACGAGAAGGAACACAAAAGAATTTATTTTCATTCGCTATCATATATATTTGAAAATTTTACTGCATTTTGTAGTAAGAATAAAAGCTACTTAATACCAATCGTTTCTCACGAAGTATAAGGAACTTTAGTTTCGATAGACAGAAAAGGCAATGCAGAAAAGAAGGTAAAAACTCACTAACAGCGATACGAGCTGGTACAGGACAGACAAAGTACTACTGGACTGGACGATTCATTACTACGCCACCAGCCACACACCACTCCAACCACACACCAAACACACACCACACCAACCACACACCACTCGAACCACACACCAACCACACACCACACCAACCACACACCACACCAACCACACACCACACCAACCACACACCACACCAACCACACACCACACCAACCACACACCAGCCACACACCACACCAGCCACACACCACACCAGCCACACACCACACCAACCACACACCACACCAACCACACACCACACCAACCACACACCAGCCACACACCACACCAGCCACACACCACACCAACCACACACAACACCAGCCACACACCACACCAACCACACACAACACCAGCCACACACCACACCAACCACACACCACACCAACCACACACCACACCAACCATGCACACACAACACCAGCCACATACCACACCAGCCACACGATGCTCGCGATACGGTACATCTATGGGTGTTTTGAAAAATTCTTATAACCTTTTTTAAATTTGTATTAAAAAATGGACGCAGTTAATGCTTGGTGTTCATAAAATTGCAAAACACTTTTGACTCATAATTTGAATTGAATATTGAACTTTACTTTAACTCATAGCAGTCAACGTGTTAGACATTTAATTTAATCATAGATCTTTCTTCTTCGAAGTTTAAAAGTTTTCATGACAGCAATGGAAAATCAAACGAAAAAAACCTAAACTGATATGTGGTTCATTTATTAGAAATAAAAACATAATTACATGGCTTGACATATTTCTGAAACCTCCAAGGACCGTGTTTACACAGGCTTTAATTCATCACAATCGGACGCGCTCTCGAAGCTGAAGTGGGCGTTCTTAGCCCCCTTTTATCGTATTATTTAAAAAGATGGCCGCCTAAAGCAACCGTTCCACCAATTAAAGATTATAGCTTCATAAGGGGGCAATGAGAGATGACCAGTGATTGGAAGGGGGGCAATCGGTGACAACCAATCACGTTTCTCAATTACTGAGCGCTAATTTGTGGCTGAGCGAAAACTTGTGAGACGCCTCGTCACGGAGGCGCATTTCTGCGTCGCGCGGGCGGCCTCGCGTGCCAGAAGCGCACGGCCGGCGTCGACCAGGAGCATCACGGCTGCGGAGCGCAAGAAATCACGCAAGTTACGTCGCCGGAGCGCAGCCCCGCCCCAAACCATGATTAATATTATTATTATTATTATTTAGCCTTGCAGAAACCTCTTTCCGTATTTCACCATAGTTCTTTTATTGTTCAGAGAGAGGGATTATTTGTTCACCAAACTGCTTTGTATTTCACCTTTCAAAAACAATTTTGAGAAATTAGGTTCGTTTAATTACGAGGTAGCATGGACACGAGTTAGTTGAGTTACCCTACAGTAGTAAATCGTGCGCTGGTTGGCAGCTACGCGAGAGCTGAGACTGCAACTCATTCCTTGGCGGTTAGATGAAATTTACGTTGACGTTTTTCCGATGCTAAAATGAAGATCATATCGCTTTTGATCACGGATATTAGGGAAATCGAGTCTTATGAATCACTTGCAAAAATTTACATGAATTGGTTTATGTTGCAATATTTTTTGATGTGATTTGTGTAATATCATAGTTATGCACCTTCTATCCTGACTGACGTAACGATGGGTCTTTATATATTACTTACTTTATTTTTTTCAATACTTTGTCCATTGAAAATTTTTTTGATGGCAGAACAACTAGAATCATTGACTTCTTATGTAAACTGATGAGAAAATTATTGGAACTTTTAGTTTACATAATAAGCTTTCGAATGTGTCTACCAATTACTGTCGATGGGGATGCCCATTAGAGATTTGTTAAACCAGATAAATTTTATAGCCGATTCCTGGCTTAGGAATTGAAAACAGTGTCAACACCTCGAAGTGGTGGCTATTATCGATTGAGAGGTCAGCAATGTAGAAATTGTTCAACGATATGGCAACATTGTACCAATAATATGAAAAAATTGTCTTAATGATAATTCTCAACCTTACACTTACACGTGCAATATATGACGATATTATTCATGAATAATTTTCCTAAATAGAACACCAATAATTATTTATTCAATACGTCATTCATGTATAGCAACACTGCTTCACAACAACAGCAAACAATTGTTTTAAATTCATAGAGAAACATTCTTCAACATACAATGGATGAATAAAACACAGCAGCGCAAGCCACATTAGGCAACATTAAATTCACGTTTTACGCGAGTACCGATGAAGAAATTAAGAACTCGTTTAAATTACGTCACGACTTTGTGGTGCATGCGACCCAGAACTCACTCACCTCTGGCAACAACACGTCCGGGGTAACTCCGCAGCGCACGAAATTGTACGGCAGGTTTGGCTTCGTTATTGCACGTACATCGTTTACAAAATTTCGCTTACTAATAAACTCTGGGCTTAAATTCAGCGTGTTCTTTTTAGGTTGTCTTTTTGCATCATAATTCAGAAACTGAGGGACTTTATGCCTCCTTCTTCATTATTGACTGCTTTGGGGGACATTATTAAAAATAAAGCTGCGTATTGTTGAAATGTTAAAGAAAATTTCAGGTGGTAAGGAAACTGTAATTCGAGTTAAAGGCAGTCCAATCACTTACGAATGAATTTTTGAACCACGCGACTTTAATTAGATAGTTGGGTACATCAGCTGAATTAAATCGCAAAGGTAAGGCAGGTAAGCAATAGAATAAATTTGGTTAGGGTGCGCTAATTTATGTCTTAACATTAGATGCACTCAATTTCACTCAAAATTATAGATAATAATTTCACTCTCAAAATTGTGAATTTATATTACTGCAGAATTGCACTTTGTGATGGGACGTTGTGACCGCTGCTGATGCATAACAAGGAACTGATTTATAAATGCGTTACCGTGAAATCTATCATGAAATCATGTAACAATTGACGGACATGATTATGAAAAAATTATAAAATACGGCACAAAACTTTATTTTAAATGATATCATTGCAGAATAACGAAATAAAACACAAAATTTATTAATATTGGAAGTATTCAGAAAATTTCGTATTTCATTTAGTAAATAAGAGGCGCACTCGGCGGCACAAGGTTTTTGTGTATTTTTGAAACACCCTGTATAATTTTAGAACTGCGAAAGCGGTTAGATGAGCTTATTAACGAAACGTACGTGATCGAGTTCTCTACGTTACTTCAACGCACTTGATAAGAGTAGTTAGCACGATTCTAGAGCACAATCAGCTCGTTGATTGATCAAGAATGACGAACTGAAATGGCATACAGAATAAGAACGTAGTACGCGCCTTAATACGCTGAGTAAGTCTCTTGGACTCGGAAGAACATTCATAACGTGGGAGCTAATAAGAGACGCATGCCACCAATTATTCAGGAACAATAGAATTCAAGAAGCGAGGTCGCATTACTTCTCTCCTGAAGACACTTGGAAATGGTCTCACATGAGTAAGACGTCTCCCATTCACAAGCCCAGCTCGTTCACTTCACGAACACCGTTCCATATATCTAACAAATGCTACTGACTTTACTATGATGAGTACCGTATCGCAAAAATGAATCTCTTGCTGTTCAGGGAATATTAAATCTATCGTTAACCGCTGTGCTCGCGGTGGCACAGCGGTTAAGGGATCGGACTTGTATGTTGGAGTCGCGGGTTCATATCCCGGCGCTGGCGCTGCGATTTTCCCCGTTGGGTATAAGGGAAAGCCCAAGCACAATACCTCACTCGACCCAGGTGTCGGAAATGGGTACCGGCTTTACGGGGGAACCGTCATGGTGTCCTATATATAGTGTTAGTTATAAGACATTTGAAAAACCAATGCTTAAGATCATTTGTATCAGTCTTGATTGGAAATAAAGCATCCCAAAGATGCCGATGTTTGCTTTTTTTTGCTTTACTTATCGATACGTTCTTTTGGTATCCAAGTTACCACATCCATTCAAGTTAATGAATGCAGTAAATTTAATTTTACTCACCACAAGCGTTGAAGAGTCAAGGAAATTAGGCTTTAGTGAACTGAAGTTCGGCGCTACGTTGGGCAGACAGGACCATCTCATGTGCGTTGCTGTGGAACAAATTAACTTCTGCGTACAAGCTTTCAGTCACAGGAAGAGTTGATGCCAAATACGGTTCGTCATTTTGGGCTATTTAAAATATATAATTTTAGAAATAACTGCTGAAATAGAATTGAAACGTTCTTCATGGTTATTCGTCTTTACTTTAATGTCCATTATAGTGATTGTATGTGTTTATTAAAACAGTCCATTTTGTATTAAAAATCGGGATTTTCATGTCATGTACACTGGGATACACATGTGTTAACACTTGATAACTACACAACAAATTTAAAGTTAACACTACGCATTTTGACTGAACTATCAGCCAAAATGTCGACTTCTTGCCGCTTTTAATGTTGTGGTTTGTCTCCTATTTTCAGTGACAGAGCAGTGCGCGTGCATACTTGGATTGTAAAGTCTGGTGTCATAAGCTGCTCTCCAAATCTATACTATAATAAGAGCGGCGTCCGTCCGTCCGTCGGTCGGTCTGTCCGAAGCCAGCCTGCAGTGTGTGATGAGCGTATCTATGATACAAGCTCCAGTCCTATATATTTTGACGGGCCGTGTTCACGCGGCCTCATCAACTCTCGAGAGATTGTATTTTTTAATTTCTTACGGTCTCTCTTTCATTTTGCCCTCTTTTTTATTTCAAATAAAGGGGGGGTGGACTAGTTGTGATAATTTCTCATCGTATTTGCTAACGAATAGTCCAATCCAATCATTGAAACGATGCCAGTAACTTCCGCCTCCCTACTCCTATACTATGGTTAAGATTGTGCTACAACAGCTTATTCTCAAACATTTAAATAAAACAATCATTTTTCCTCTGTACAAAGTATCGTAGCTTGTGTTTCTTTTGAATCAAAATATACCGTCGCCAGTGTGATGTTCTCATTTTTTCAATTTCATGTCATGAGTTGCGTGATTTTTTCCCATGTTTTTCAACGTTGGAGGCAATCAACAGGACAGCTTATGACACACCGCAGACTTATGTCTTTGTTTACGTACGAAAAGTTAGTTAAAAATCAATAATTCTCTCACATAATTTACTCCTTTCATGCAAAATATTTCGTGGCTCATTAAGTATGAGACGCAATAATTTTCCACATTGCTATCTTCAGGCTCAAAACAGTGGCTCGTAACTGCAAACTGATGTTTGACATTGAACCTTTTGATGCACTCTAATCTTCTTTGAATTAAGGTTCTCCCCTGAAATCTGTTCCCAGTTTAATTTCCTGGTCTCGTAATTTTGTTTCTTTCTCGTAGCTACGCGATCAATTAACGATTTCGTGGAGCTCTCCTTCAACGAACAGGGAATCAAAAGCTCACCTTGTAGAAAACAGGGAATCTATGCAACAAGCGTATTTTCACAAAGGATGCGCAACGCATAGACGCAGCAAGGAAGAAAATGAGAAGACAATGAAGAGATGGCAAAGAAAGCATGAAAACTAAAAGCAGCAAAGTGGGCGCGATAGACAGGAGTCCACAAGGCCTGTCTACAGCTGAGGTAACCTGCCAGTGTCTCCCCTGCATGGGCTGCTAGTCCCCATAGCACAAGGTAGACAAACGTGCCTAATTTAAACCCAATGCTTATTCTGTAATTTCTTGCGAGTTATATAAGTGCTGAAAACGGTATTTTTCGAAAATTAAATTATAGTCGTTTTCTCCCGTCCTAAAAATTGGATAACGTACAGCAAAATATCTCGAATAATTATGGTTTGTTAAAGGAATTATTCACATATTTAGGCTCAAACTAAAGTTGACATGACATTTTATTTATGATTGGTACGAACTCTTTCTAATTTCTAACGCGTCACAAGAAAATAAGTCGCATCATCTCTCTTATTTGAACAGCGAGCAATTAATTCATATATTTTACTGAAGAATCTGAATGAAAATTTGTATTATGAAATCAATCGTAACGGAAGTCTCTGTTAGTTCGAGGAAGGTATCCATCCCAGTGAAGGTCAGAAATCAAAACTCACATGTCGCGTTAACTTCAAGTTTGCGCTGAGTGAACGCTGAATAACGGCAGTGTATGAGTTAATGAGCCTCAGTAATATTCACCTCATTTGACGTTACCTGAATGATATTTGTGCGTTCTAATCCTGCTGAATCTTTTCTTACGCTCTGACACACTCACACCCGAGTGGCGCTGACTGCCTCTGTCCCGCAGGTTCGGTGAGAGCTTCCCAATTACTCAGTAAGCCAATTGGACGGCCGCAAAATACGTTTATTTTCAACTGTTAGGTACTCCGAATCTGAAAATTGCAGTCAGTGTTATTTATAGGTCCATAGTTCTATCAAAATTAGTAACTAACTTTAGTTCTGAACTTGAGGCTGGTTTCAAAATTCATTCCCCAATTTTCGAACAGGATATTTGTTTCACACTAGAAAAACGATAACAATCTTGTTTTATGAGTTAATTGGTCTATCTTTGAAAATCTATATAACTCGAAGGATGACTAATGTAAAATACATATGCATATACCCCAAGTAACCTGGGATGAGGAAAAACGTACCTGCATACCGCAAAGAACTATTCAAACTCAATATAAATTACCTGCATCGATGACGGTAACGTAGAGTTCCTGAGACTGGAATTTGAGAGTTTATTTTTCTACGCTTAAAATGAACATTTTACTATTAAAGATAAATTCACTGAACTAGCGGCTTGCTAAAATACTTTGCATAAAATATCACATATAATTTCACGTTGAACAATAACTTTTCTAAGTAGATAAAAAAAGTTCATAGCTTGCACAAACAGTCAGTTGTTGAATTCTAAATTTGTTTATTCCAAATTTTTTCTTCTATCAGCTGCAGATGTATGATAATTTCCACTGGCCTTCTCTGATGGAACTGCTCCAATAAGTGTTGCTCTCCATGATATTACTTTCGGAGGGAAAACAACTATTGCAACCTTAGGAATGCACTATCCTAGGGAAAAATGTGAGGTCCCAATGCCGAAATGGAATAATTTGCTTGTTGTTAAGGACCATCTTTTTTCTATTGACTGCTGTCCTGATTTTTAGCATCAATTTTTTTTTCAATTCCTCTCTTGTTTCATGAACTTATTTCTCATATCACTTTTTCTAAGCACAACTGGTCGTTTGTGGGAAGGCAATTTGTGCATGAATTCCCTGTTTCTTCAATTTCACATTAAATTTTGCCTCCCCAATTCTTCTCTTCAGTACACCTTTGCTGTGGTTAGGTACGCTAAAGCCTGTCTTAATGGTATGCATTCTATCGCAGGCTCACGTGCATACGCCTCATGTGGCACCTCACAAGAGCCATGAGCGTTTACACTAGACGTTAAGCGTGAGCACCGTGGTGTACGCTGCTCAGTTTCTCAAAACCAGCCAGTGCGTCAATAGCAGCTATTAGAGGTGGATTGCCGTCGCTTGTCTTAATATTGTTGCTGCATCGTAGGCTATGTTAGCTTTTTTTATTTCCAGGAGTGAAATGTTAATATTTAAGTTCATTTTCATTAAAATGTTATTGAAAGCAGCCTCCTTCATGTTACAACCCTTATATTGGCTGCTTTTAGCCCAGCATATGCATTCATGGGCTCTGTACATTTCAATTAATTGCAATGTAGCTACTCGTGGCCAGGTTGCGTCAGTCATTGAGCAAATGGCTATGTCTCTACTCATGAATACTACCTGCACATTGACCAGGGACAGAGTTGCAATTTCCAAGGCTCTCGTGAGTCGCGCCTCACCAATCCGATAAGAGTGAATAGGGAACTTTGTATACACACACACATACTCACACAAATATGAGCCTCAGTGATGAGCCCCGTATACACGTGTCGCGCCTCACGGCCAAAATGTCCTCTAATGTAAACGGCCCTCAACACTAAATAATCTAATCTAGCCTCCCGGATATGTGGTTGTGTGTGAGTTTAGCTTTGCCGATAGTGGACAACTTCATATATTAGATTGTACAAGTTTCTTCACGAATGTAGTAAAGAAAAGCATCAATGTTTGCAACAAAATGGGTCATCAATATCGATAAAATACTGTTGAACATCCCGTGTTGGGACTTTGTTTTACCACACGTTACACTTCACAGCTTCACTGCACTAACTGCATAAATTATAGTAGAAGTTGATTAGGTCAATGGCCCATAAAAAATGTAACAACGTTACTCTATATTAAATGAAAACAAATTTAAAATATACACAACAACCTAACTCAATGATGCAACCCTTTATATCACCCAACCAAAATTTAACCACCAGTAAATTTTCATAACAACACAAAAAACCCTACACGAGAACAAAGCTAGTCACAAATTAGTGATGCCTGTGACAATGTAGAGTAACTCCACCTAGGACAACAGCAGGTGCAGAGTTGCTGTACGGATTAGGAAGTGTTGGCTGGATAGGCCCGACAGATTTGTGCAATTATGTCGAGGTTAGGCAGGGTTGTATATAGGAGTTGCGTCAGGCCAGTCATGATAGCCAAGCAGCTTCTCGGGCAAAACCACTGCTTAACAAGAGAGACGTCAGCCAAGTCGGAGTATTGTTGGCTCGTGGCACCCATTTTCCCCAGCCCTTCCTCTTGTATGGTTTAGTATTGCAGTGTTTGACTGAGTGCGTGATTGTGCAAAGTTAAGTTCCTCTTCATTATTTAGTACATGATTATAGCAGGTATTAAGCCGCAATGACTTCATTCTTAATGACGAGTTCACGGCTCCAAAAGTGGGGAACCTTGCCCCATCTGTGTGAACCTACGTCATCTGTTTCATTAAATATTAATCTTTAACTATTATCTGTCAAATTACTATTGGGCCTCTGCCCTTTCCTACTCTGATTGAACTTTACTGTGATCGCTACATCACCATTTCTCGCATCCATTAGCAGTCGATCCGCACACTATATCCTCCATTGTGCGGATTGTGTATTCAATCTCATCTTCAGGTGCGTTGCTGTGCTGGTATATTTATTGTTGATTTAAATCATCTCATTGTTAACATTAGCTTTGATTTTTGCTTCGTTTCTCACCAAACGTTTACTTTGCAGTATGTCGCACTGACCTGCCCTGAGCTGTACGTGCTGCCCGCTTCACGCCCAGCGATAGAATTTAGCTGTCTTCTGTGGGGCTACTGTGATTGAATCAGGTAACTCGTTAATTGTCAACTTAGATATTTACTCATGTATGTTGAATAGTACATACTGCTAGATAAAATTCATTCTCTCTAATTATATGCTTATTTTGTTCATCTTTGTAGGTATATGCATCCCTGAGGGGACTGTGGACTTCCAGGAACGCGGTTGGTGTTCCTTGCGCATGCATGAGTGACCCCTGCCGTGACATGCTACTGGGGAGCGGCCTTGCGTCGTTGTTGTCTGAAGCTACTTTCATCGGACGCCTGAAGGGTGGTTACCCTGCGCCCGTGGTGATTCCTGCGCCTGACACCCATTTAGGCAATTGAAATGTATATACGGATTCCAATATAAATCAAAAATATTGAACGAGGATGAATTAGTCCCTTATGAAAACGTTAACGTGTTCAAAACCAACCGCATTAAGCTGGGAAAGTTGAATAATTTCTAAATTATAATTACCCTACTAACCTGATGTTCTTTCCTCGGTGTTGAGAGGCGACGTAATATACATAACAAATACACGAGATACATAACAAATTCAGAATGGCAAGATTTCTACACCTCTGCACAACTTCATCGCCGAGCAAACTTGCAACCAATCAACATTACACTCCACAAACACGCAAAATAATCTGGCAAAATATTCACGACACGCACCCACAACTCTACTTACAACTCACATTCCCGCAAGACACTCCGCAAATACCGCACAAACAATTCCAGAGCTAAAAAATGAAAACACTCGCACCCCAACCGAGACCAAAATACACTTAACACGACTCAAACGACGGACGGACGGACGGACGGACAGACTCGACTGACCAGCACCGACTCAAGCGAATATTTTGTGATAAAGGAGACTTAACCAATACGGCAAGCCTACCCACCCACGTCCGGTACTATATGATGCCTACTAACTAAAGATCCACCCATACAAAACTCTAACGGGTAATTAACTTCTACCACCCTTAAACTACCTACAAAAAATACCCTCAACACCAGCATCATATGCGCAAAGCGCATCTCTATCGTTTTCCTACCTATCCTTTTCCGCTTCACCCCTTCTCTTCCCGACACACTCTGTGTCAAACTCTCTTTCCGTCTTCTCTAAAAGCATCGCCAAGTCGCCAAGAGGCGACGTAATGAAATTAACATCTGCACTTTTTTGTGTCCTTATATTTCAATAATTTTCAGCGCTACAGAGTAAAGCAATTAAGCAAAACGAATAGAAAAGATTCCTCACACTTGTTAAGAAATTTGAAAACATGTGATTAATATGATGTTTTTGGCTATTCTGAAACTAATCCAGTGAAAATAATATTTTGTGCTGTATTTAATGCATTGTTTCCCATCATATCTTTCATTGAAAACGTAGAGATTTTTTTTAAGAGTAACGCATTTATAAATCAGTCGCAAAACAGTTCCGTGTCATGTTTCATCAGCGGTGATCATTAGGACTCATCACCAAATAAGTTACAACTTAATAACATTAAGGAAATTATTAGTAAAGTTACTTATTTTCTATATTTTGGAATGAAAATAACTCTGTCTGAAGTAAAACTGGACTCAATTTCGACGTAATGTCTGGAGCATGGCCTACCCTACCTGCCGTTAATCCTTTGAGCACTGCTGAGTAATGCCGGATGGTTTGTTTTCCTTGCTATTATTGATACGTTAGGTGCAATGCACAACCGAAAGCGACAAAATTGTCGTTAATATTCTTGGCCTTCGAGAATTTAGTCAATTCGATCCTTTTTCACGTACTGTGTTTAACGATTGTCAATTCATGAAGTTTTATATAATAGTTATCTAGAAATTTAGCGAAGATCGATGTTTTTCTAAACAAATCAATTCTTCTTCACTTTCATGCTGTAAAACAAATATTTTGCTAGCAATTTGAAGAGTAAAAAAAGTCGAACTTGCGTTAAATTTGAAAACAAAGATTAGTAATGAATCTGATAAAACACTTTACTTAAAAATGATCCGACGTGGTAGAAAACATCTTCGAATTGATCTTGTTAAAAGTTTCTAAAATTTTGTGCTGCTGAGGTAGCTATAAAAAGGAAATGTGGAGCCCCTGAATCGTAAAAACACGCGAAGTAGGGATGTAGAGAAAAATTTAGACCAAATTGCTAAGTTACTATATGGGTTCACCGAATGAAATAGAATTAGAAGACTAGAATGCTGGAATTCGAGAATGCTGGATTCGAGTGACTGTCAGGATGAAGGTGCCTCAGACACCTTCGCCTATTTCAAGTTTTGAGGAGGAGAGACATTAAACTTGTAAAAAATATAACTAGCCCTTAATGAATTTAGAACAGAATTGGTTCTCAATTTGAATTCTATATGAATACGGATATAGTAGAGCACTACACTGGTATTCGGGGCTGAAACATCGCTCAGATTTGCACCTGTAAATGTGTTTGGAACGATTCTGGACACTTCATCGAAAACTTCTTGTGTTTTTCGTTTTGTTGAGGACTATATTTTTCGCGATATTGCTGTCTGTTTTCCGAACCTCTCGCTTTCTTCTTGACTTTTATCTCGTTTGATAGCTTTATATTGAACTTCCTGTTTGTATGGGAAGGAGATCCAATGCGGGAACACATCTTGCGCATGGATTCCGCGTTCGTTTAACTCCATACCAGAAGATGCCTTGGTGTTTTTTTCCTTTTTAAGATCTTCGTTGTGATAGGAGATCCATATCCTGACTTTTCAGTCGATTCCCTTTTCTCGCAGAAGTGTCACACAGTATATCGTTAATCTTACAATATGGTTCTGTACTTCACGGTGCGGCTCTTACTCACTACATACATTCAAAAAGCATGTGATTACTTCCAAGATTTATAAAATCTTTGTTATTTCCTTCTTCTGCAATGACAACAATTAAAATGGAATTTGGTACTGTATTCAATAACTTTTTTAATCATGCTTGTCGATTGTAACGTCGTGATAATGATATTTTGCAGAGTAATGCATTTAAATATCGGCTATTTATCAGTTCTACGCTGGTAACAAAAATGTTTTGAAATCCCCTTAATATGATTGTTGCGAATGATTACTAGCAGGGTGCAGGAACGAGACAGTTAATTTTGTTTAGTTCATATTATCTTAATATTGATAATGGAATCATGGTCGGGTAATACGAATACTGAGTAAGTCGACGGTAAGTAATGGTAAGTGGAGGGGCCAAAATGATTAACACGGTTAAAGGAAAAAGGGGTAGCATGGGGTGCCCCAGACGGTTGTATAAGAGAGAACACGGCCAACTACACCGTACCAGTGCTTGTAGGGAAATACGCTGGTGTCTACAGCTTGCTGATCGGCCTAGGCAAAATGTTACCGAATAGCCTTTGGTATTGCAATGCGTGAGGTGCTTGGGTTTTATTCAATTAATTGGTATCCATAAAACTGTTGTTTGAAAATAATAATAATAATGCTCTAGCTTTAATGCTGGATTTTAGTAATTACTTTAGAATTTTACTAGGCACCACAGTACCATCATGTGGATTATCAGTGATCATAACGGCTCATCACCAAGTGCAATTCCGCATTAATATAAATTCCAAATTTGAGAATGGCATTATTTTCTATCATTCTGGATGAAATTGAGTCCATCTGAAGTTAAGACATAAATTAATGCACCCTAATTTTAACTCGACCTAATTTCGACAAAATGTCAGGAGCATGGCCTACCCTGCCTGCAATTAATCATTCGGCCACTTCGGATTAATGCCGGATGTGCTGTTTTCCTTGCTATAATTGCTACATTGGATGTGTCATGCACAACAAGATACAGACAAAATTTGTTCTATTGCTTATCTTCTATACTTACGAGGATTCGATTCAGTTGATATACCTTGACAATCTAGTGTCTATTATTACATTTATAATTCCATGGAGCTTTACTTTTAATCAGAATTAATCTGTCCCCCAAAGCAGTCAATAACGAAGAAAGAGGCAGTGAGTCACTCAGTTTCTGAATTACGTAAAAAGACAAGCTGAATTTGAGCGCACCGTTTACAACTGAGCGAAATTCTGTAAACGATGTACGTATAGTAACGAATCCAAACTTGACCTGCAATTTCGTGCGCTGCGCAGTAAGCCATAACCACGGACGCGATGTTGCCAGAGGGAGAGTTACGCTCTGGGTCGCATGCACCTCTAAATTATGACGAGATGTGGACAGGTTCCTTTTTTCTTCGTGGTCGCGTCCAAGGTAGATTCAATGCTGCCTGATGTCATGGCTCGCACTGCTGTGTTTTATTCATCCATGTAATAGTGAAAAATATTTCTCCGAGAATTTAAAACAATTTTTTGCTGTTATAATCACGCAGAATTGCTATACATGAATGAAGTATTGGAGGAATTGGTATTCTATTTCGGAAAACAATTCATGAATAATCTTGCAAAGTTTTGCTTGTTTAAGTTTGAATTTTTTTATTTCATTTGAAAAATGTTTTTCACACCATTTGGGCAACGTTGCCAGATCGTTGAGCAACTTTTTACGAGCTGACCTGTCATTCGCTAATTGACAGCTCTGCGATCGTTTATTTCTTTAAGTAAGCGAGTACTAGCTCTTAAATTTGTTTGAATCATTAACTTCTCGTATACGAAAAAAATTGATCGTAACTAGTCGATATGCAGATTTAAAATTTGTTCTGTGAATCAGAAATTGAACTAGTTTTGTCTAAAGCTTCACGGAAAAGGTAATGGTTTTCGTTCACTGCCGTCAAAAAATTTTTTTAATACCTAAAGTGTAGAAAACACATCATAACTAATGATAATAAATAAAATAGCAAGGATAGTCGCTTTTAAAAGATCCATTATCAGTTAGTTGTTTAATAAATAGAAGGACCTAAAATGATATATAAAATTGAACGTTTCGACTACAGGAGTCATCTTCAGCATTACCAAGATCTATGGAAGACAAAAAATACATTTTATTGAAAATAAGTGCAATGGTAAAAACAAATAAAAAGAAGTGGACGAAAAAGGATGGAGAACAATACTAACATGCTATTAACAGAGGGAATGACGATTCAGTTTCATTTAAAATAGGTTTGTCTTTCATGATAAAAAGAGATTCTAAAATACGAAGGTCTGATTGACTAGATGTGGTTCCTATTATCTGGAAGTTGTCCAAGCGGACTAGCAGGTCGCACTTCTCGGCATGAGTGCGTACCGAAGAGTGAGGGGGAGAGGCAAGGGGATTATTGGTTCGTGTGGCGGAGCATGCTGGAAGGAGCTTCCGAACCAATAATCCCCTTGCCTCTCCCCCTCACTCTTCGGTACGCACTCATGCCGAGAAGTGCGACCTGCTAGTCCGCTTGGACAACTTCCAGATAATAGGAACCACATCTAGTCAATCAGACCTTCGTATTTTAGAATCTCTTTTTATCATGAAAGACAAACCAATTTTAAATGAAACTGAATCGTCATTCCCTCTGTTAATAGCATGTTAGTATTGTTCTCCATCCTTTTTCGTCCACTTCTTTTTATTTGTTTTTACTGTTGCACTTATTTTGAATAAAATGTATTTTTTGTCTTCCATAGATCTTGGTAATGCTGAAGATGACTCCTGTAGTCGAAACGTTCAATTTTATATATCATTTTAGGTCCTTCTATTTATTAAACAACTAACTGATAATGGATCTTTTAAAAGCGACTATCCTTGCTATTTTATTTATTGTTAGACTTTGCAAAAAGCAAAACTTAGATGTGTGCAGATAACTAATGATATTTAGATATCATCCGTATAAGTGTAAAACACAAATTAAATCCGTATGATATTACATGGAACGCAATTTAAATCGAAATCCCAACATAACTTCATTGCCTGGTGAGTATTTTTTAAAGCGATGAAAAAACTCTATTTCCATAATATCCGAAAAAGTCTTTACGCGAACTGATGCATCTGTTACAAAACGTGTGCGCACCTGTACGACGTCCATCACATACCGAGGACTACGTCACCAGATGAAGATCAATAGGGGTTCTTCAACTGAAAATAAATTAATTGTACTTTGTCAATCAAAAGGAAAATGTATTTATGATTGAAATTAAATAACAAACTGGTCGAAACGAAATGAGTGGACGCAACAAAACCGCTGGTAAAATGAGTTAATCTGCTTCCAACTTTACTGAACGGTGCCAACCAATGATATGTTCGGCAAACGTGACCTAGTAACTTTAGGAGCAATGTAGCGAACATTGTGCAACATTTGACGGGATGTTACACTCCAAACGTTCAATCACCTGCACTTTATCAATGACAAAACTCATTGGTATATAATACATTTTACGTATATGCAAAACAAAGGATCCTGGTGTATAAATAGTTTTTTCGCTTTCTGTTTGCATATGTATATATGTATAATTATATTTCAATGAATATGTATAATCCTCTATATAAATTTTTTACCATATCATTCATCGTTACCATAAGCGATGAATTTTGAATTTTCTAACAAATCTAATACTTGATTGAACATCTCGAAGACCAATTTTTTAACTGTATTTCTTCCAAAAATAATTTAGGCAAGGTCCAAATCTGCATGTTGAATTTAATTTTGGCTTCTCGACATTTGCAATTTTATTTTTTACCTAGATGTTTTTAATTTCGCTTTTCTATATATCTCCATCTTTTATAATTTCATTTTTATTCCGATATTTTTGAATGTTGTTCTTCTAAAATTTTGAAGAAAAAACGTACTCTTTAGTGCACACTTATTTTGAAATATGAAGTGAGGTTTTAACGGTTTTAAGGAATAATTGTTAAATAAAATAAGTGGCCCTTGGGCACGTTAAAGTTTTTAAGGTAAAGTGGCCCTTGGGCACGGTAAAGTTTAAGGTTAAGTGGCCCTTGGCCACGGTAAAGTTTAAGGTTAAGTGGCCCTTGGGCACGGTAAAGTTTAAGGTTAAGGGTCCCTTGGGCACGTTAAAGTTTAAGGTTAAGGTTAATACGCCATCAAGGCAAAACCTTGAAAGCCCACCAACGGGCTTTACTAGAACTAATCACTGGACTGGTGAGGAGCATGAACATGCATTACGTAAATAATCAAAATGAAATAATAACGGCACCGTTTAAACAAAAATGTAAGCGAAAGAAAGGAAAAGGAACAAAATAATAGAGGAGCACAACGGCACTTGCTGCCGAGATCTCTCTCACTGCCTTACTACTTTGTTTAAGAAGACCGCGGTCGAAGTGAGAAACTTTGATAACGAGAAGTCTTCATAGCGCGTCCTAAATTTTCTCACATAGTTTTATTAGCATACGGTGGTCCTATATCACATTTCAAATATTCCTCGGAATATGGTCTACATTCCTCATGTCCATTGGTCCACAATATAATGAGTACCAAAAATAAGATTTTATATGAAAAACAAGACAAGTTTGAACGACGTGTTGCGCATACTCGTGCAAGTTGTGGCAATAACCTGCATGTCAAGTCCCGCTTTGAGGATCGATTCTGACCTAAATTCGTTAAGGGCGAGTTATATTTTTGTACAAGTTTAACGTGTCTCTCCTCCACAAAACTAGAAATAGGCGAAGGTGTCTGAGGCACCTTCATCCTGACAATCACTTGAATGCGGTGTCATCTAATACTACAATTTCGTTTGGTTGACCTTAAACACAATTTCGCAATTAGTTCTAAATATCGCTCTCTCTCCACTGATTCACATATTAACACAGTTCAATAGCTTCATATAACCTCTTAATAGCTACCTCAGTAGCCCAAAATTTGAGTAATTCTTAACAAGATCTTCACTAACGCGTTTTTACCAATGCGGATCTATTTCAAATAGTGTGTTCTATCACATTCATTACTTATCTTTATCTTCAAATTTGACGTAATTTCTACTTTAGTATTCTCCAATTTGCGAGCAAAATATTTGTTTTGCATCATGAAAATCACGCAGAATTCATTTGTATTAAATAAACATCGATTCAGTAAAGAGGTGTGAAATGGGATAACTATTATATAAAACTTCATGAATTACTAATCATTAAACATAGTGTGTGAAAAAGGATCGAAGTTCTCGAAGGGTGAAGAAGATTAACAATTGAGCAAATTTTGTTGCTATTTTTTTATGAATGTCACCCATTGGAGCAATAATAGCAAGGGAAACAAAACATCCCCCATTATTGAAGTGCTCAAAGGATTAACGGCAGGCAGGGCCGGCAATGCCCCAGACATTACGTCGAAATTAAGTTCAGTTAAACTTCAGACGGATTTATTTTTAGTGCAAAATATAGAAAATAATTAATTTTTCTGAGAATATCCTTAATGTCATTTAGTAGCGACTTATTGGTTGATAAATGCTAATGATCACTGATGATAAATGGCTCGGAACTGTTTTACTGATTTATAAATGCGTTACTCTTAAAAAATAACTCTCTACACTTTTCCATGAAGAATATGATTGTAAAAAAAGCATAACATACGGCACAAAATATTATTTTAACTCTATTCCTATCAGATTAGCCAAAACTTCAAATTAATCTCATTTTTTTATATTTGTAATAAGTGCGAAGAATATTTTCTATACGTTTTGCTTAAATGCTATTCTTTGCAGCGCTGAAGATTCGTAAAAGTTTAAGAACACAAAAAATGCAGGTGTTAATTTTATTATGCTCACCATTGAGGCTCATATTTGTGTGTGTGTGTGCGTATACGAATTCGCTCTGATCGATTTTGTGAGGCGCGACACACGAGAGCCTTGCGAGTTGCAACTCTGTCCCTGGTCAGTGTGCAGTTAGCAGTCATGAAAAGAGGTATAGCTATTTGCTCATCCATTATGACTGACGCAACTTTGCCCGGAGAAGCAAGGTTGCAATTAATTGAAATTTACAGAGCCCATGAATGCCTATGCCGGGCTAAAAGCAGTCGATATAAGAATTGTAACATGAAGGAGGCTGCTTTCAATTATATTTTAATGAAACTGAACTTAATTATTAACATTTCACTCCTGCAAATGAAAAAAAGATAACATAGCCTACGATGCAGCAACAATATTAAGACAAGCGACGGCAATTCACCTCTAGTCGCGGTTATTGACGCACTGGTTATGAGAAACTGAGCAGAGTGCGCCACGATGCACCAGCCGAATGTCTAGTGTGAACGCTCGTGGCTCTTGTGAGGTGCCACATGAGGCGTACGCATGTGAGCCTGCGATAAAATACATACCAGTAAAACAGGCTTTAGCGTACCTAACCACAGCAAAAGTGTATCGAAGAAAAGAATTGGGGAGGCACTATTTAATATGAAATTAAGGAGACGGGGAATTTATGCACAAATTGTCGTCCCACAAAAGACCAGTTGTGCTTAGAAAAAGTGATATGAGAAATAAGTTTATGAAACATGAGAGGAATTGAAGAAAAGCAACTGAAGCTAAACAACAAGACAGTAGTCAATAGAAAAGATGGTCCTTAACGAACAAGTAAATTATTTCATTTCGACATAGGGACCTCACATTTTCCACTAGGCTAGAGAATTCTTATGGATGCAATAGTGTATCACTCCGAAATTAATATCATGGAGAGCAACACTTATTGGAGCAGTTCCGTCAGAGAAGGCCAATGGAAATTACATCTGCAGCTGACGAAGAAAAAATTTTGAATAAACAAACTTGAAATTCAACAGCTGATTGTTTGCGCAACCTATGAACTTATTATTTATTTAGAAAAGTTACAGTTCAACGGAAAATTACATGTGACGTTTAATGTTGAGTATTTTAGCAAGTCGCTAGTTCAGTAAGTTTATCGTTAAATAGTAAGATGTTCATTTTTAGGCCTGGAAAAAAAATGTTCAATTCCAGACTCAGCAACTCTACGTGGCTGTCTACGATGCAGGTATTTTATATTGAGTTTAAATAGCTCTTTGCGGTATGCATGTACGTTTTTCCCGATCGAAAGTTGTTTGAGGAATTTGCATATGTATTTTACATTAGTCATCCTTCAAAATGTTAGGAAATTCAAAAATAGACCCATTAACTCATAAAATAAAATTATTATCGTTTTTCTAGTGTGAAACAAATATCCTGTTCTAAAATTGGAAAATTAATTTTGAAACAGCCTCAATTTTAGAACTAAAGATAGGTACACATTTTGATAAAAACCTTTCACCTAAAAAGAAAACTGACTGCAATTTTCTAATTCTGAGCTGTTAAATATTGAGAAAAACAATTTTCCAGCCGCCTAAATGGCTAAGCGAGGAAAGATGAATCTCTCACCGAGCTGCCGTGCAAGATTACAGCGCCACTCGTGTGTGTGGGTGAGTCTGCGTGTACGAAAAGAATCAGCAGGATAAGAGCGCGTCGATATCATTCATGTAACGTTAAAATAAGGTAATATTACTCAGGCTCATTAACTCATACACATACACTGTCGATATTCGGTGTTCACTCAGCGCAAAACTTGAAGTTAACGCGACATGTTGTGAGTTTTGATTTCTGACGTTCACTGGGATACCTTCCTCGAAATAACAGAGGGATCTGTTTTGATTGAATTTGTTACAAAAATTTACGTTTATAATACGAATTAATTGAATTCATAATACAAATATTCGTTTAGATTCTTCAGTAAAATATATGAAATAATTGCTCACTGTTCAAATAAGAGAAATGAGGCAACTTATTCTCTTGTGACGCATGAGAAATTAGTAAGAATTCTTAACAATCATAAATAAAATGTCATGTGAACTTTAGTTTGAGCCTAAATATGTGAATAATTCCTTTAACAAACCATAATTATTAGAGATATTTTGCAGTACGTTGTAAGGACATCGGTCCGATATTCTTGTAGGTCGTAAAATTCTACTTCTCTATCTCTACCTCGGAGTTCGGGGCGTTGTGCCCCCATACGCTTGCCGCCCCGCACTACAGGTAATTAACGAAATATTTAATCGTGAAGTGTACGGTGATTTACTTTTGTTATAGTTCTTCGTGAAATAGCGGATAATGAGATAGTATCTCGGTTGAAGTTCATGTTTTCGTTGAATTATTTATCTTTTCTGCTAGTCATGCCTGATCCCTGTTGAGAGAGCTTTTCATTTGTCTGTCCAACAGGCCAGATCGTTGACTGCGCCTCACCCATATCGCTAATTCAGAACTGTTCTAGAATCTTTGTCTTTTTCTAAATTTTGTACTTGCCTGATATTCGATGTATAACCATTCGATGTCACTTCCAAACTCGTCTATTTGTATATTTGAGAATTAGTTTGCATTATTGTTATTCACTGTTTATTATTTATCTTGAAAGTGTAAACCCAATATAAACGTTAATTATACTGTGGAATATACAGTAGAACCTTATTGATTTTCTGTTACCTGCCACCTAACCTATGCCGATCCTGCATGCCCTGACATACGTTATCCATTTTTTAGGATGGGAGAAAACGGCTATAATTTAATTTTCGAAAAATACCGTTTTCAGCACTTATATAACTCGTCAGAAAGTACAGAATAAGCATTGGGTTTAAATTAGGCACGTTTGTCTACCCTGTGCTATGGGGACTAGCAGCCCATACAGGGGAGACACTGGCAGGTTACATCAGCTGTAGACAGGCCTTGTGGACTCCTGTCTATCGTGCCCACTTTGCTGCTTTTAGTTTTCATGCTTTCTTTGCCGTCTCTTCATTGTCTTCTCATTTTCTTCCTTGCTGCTTCTATGCGTTGCGCATCCTTTGTGAAAATACGCTTGTTGCATAGATTCCCTGTTTCCTGCAAGGTGAGCTTTTGATTCCCTGATCGTTGATGGAGAGCTCCACGAAATCGTTAACGGATCGCGTATCTACGAGTAAGAAACAAAATTACGAGACCAGGAAATTAAACTGGGAACAGATTTTAGGGAAAAAACTTAGTTCAAGGAAGATTAGAGTGTATCAAAAGGTTCAATGTTGAACATCAGTTTGTAGTTACGAGCCACTGTTATGAGCCTGAAGATAGCAATGTGGAAAATTAATACGACTAATATCTAATGAGGAGCCACGAAATATTTTGCATGAAAAGAGTAAATTATATGAGAGAATTATTGATTTTTAACTAACTTTTCGTACGTAAACAAAAACATAAGTTTGCGGTGTGTCATAAGCTGTCCTGTTGATTGCCTCCAACGTTGAGGAACATGGGAAAAAATCATGCAACTCATGACATGAAATTGAAAAAATGAGAACATCACACTGGCGACGGTATACTTTGATTCAGAAGAAACAAAAGCTTTTATACTTTGTGCAGAGGAAAAATGATTATTTTTTTCTTTTTGTTTTATTGAAATGTTTGAGAGTAAGCTGTTGTAGCACAATCTTAACGATAGTATTGTTTCAGTGAGGAGGCGAAAGTTACTGGGATCGTTTCTATAATTTGATTGGGCTATTCGCTAGCAAATACGATGAGAAATTATCACAAAAACACAACAAAATTTTACAAACCAAGTATGCACGCGCACTGCTCTGTCACTGAAAATAGGAGACAAACCACAACATTAAAAGCGCTAAGAAGTCGACATTTTGGCCCATAGTTCAGCCAAAATGTGTAGTGTTGACTATAAATTTGTTGTGTAGTTAACAAGTGTTAACTCACATGTGTATCCCAGTGCACATGATATGAAAATCCCGATTTTTAATACAGAATAGACCGTGTTAATACACACATGCAATCACTATAGTGGACATTAAAGTAAAGACGAAAAAACACGAAGAACGTTTCAATACTATTTCAGCAGTTAGTTCAAGAATTATTCATGTTTTGTAGCCCAAAATGATGTAGCACTTTGCCTTCAACTTCTCCAGTGGGAGCTTGTATGAGGGAGAAGTTAATTTGTTCCACAGCAACGCACATGAAATGGTCCTGTCTGCCCAACGTAGCCCCGAACTTCAGGTCACTAAAGCAAACTTTCTTTGTCTTGACTCTTTACCGCTTGTGGTGAGTGAAATTAAATTTACTGCAGCCATTACTTGAATGGATGTGGTAACTTGGATACCAGGAACACGTATCGATATTTTAACGATTTAAAAGATGTTAATTTATGCAATACAGGGCTGCTCATAACAATGTTAGTAGTTTTTATTCACACGTTCACTGCGTATTGGGCCACATGTATACCAAGAGGTAAATTGTCCACTTACGTGCTGGTATAAATCCACGACATTATATCTGTTTTGCGATGTTTTTGCAAAATAATTGTTATCCTGCGAGGTAAAATGTTATCGTGCAATTGTATTCATATTCAATGGGAAGAATTAAAATTTATTCAAGCTGGGAAATCTATTTCCCTATTCTGCTACTTACAACCTAACCAAACCAACCGCGGAAACGCAGTGAACGTGTCAAGTGCGTTGAATGGTATTAGTCGAGTGAACGAGCTGGGCTAATGAATCAGAGACATCTTACTGAGGTGCGACCATTTCCAAGCTTTCTAGGAAGAGGAGTATCGCAACCTCGCTTCAGGCCCCGATACACTGGCGTTCATGACTCGAGAAATTGCGGCAGTGGATCCGTCCGCCAGTTGAAGTGAGAACTGGCGACATGCACGGATCGCTGAAAGCTCGGTGGCCACTCTGCCAACTGGCTGGTGTGCAGGGATGGGAGGCACATTGAGAGGCGTGCTGGCGGTTATCACCGTGATATTTGCTGATTGCTTTCCTGAATTGGTGGCATGAATTTCTAATTAACTCCACCATTACGAATGTTTCCCCGAGTAAAAGAACCTTAGCGTATTGAGGCGCGTGTTACGTTCTGACTGTGACTGCCATTTCAGTTCTCTGTCATTCGTGATTGGTCAACGAGTTGATAGCGTCCTGGCACCCCGCGAATTACCGTTCCGAGTGAGATATCGATACAATGACGCGCACTCACATACCAGGTCAGCTGAAGTTCTTGACTGATATCAGTCACAAAATTTACTAATACTATTCAGAACTAATTCTCATCAACTACGGTAACACATGAACTTCACGGGTCGGCTCTTACTTACTACATGAATTCAAAATGTTTTTGATAACTTCCAAGATCGAAAAAATTTCTGTGATATTTTGGTAGTCTGCGATTACAACAATTAAAATCAAATTTTGTGCCGTATTCTATAATTTTTTTTATAGCCAAGCCTGTCGAATGAAACACGACTTCTTATTTTTAGGGTAACTTATTTATAAATCATGTGTATTTCAGTTCCGCGGAATGCATCATCATTGATCATAAAGGCTCATTACAAAGTGCAATTCCTAAATATCATACATTCCTAATTTCGAAAGTGAAATTATTTTTTATAATTTTGAGTAAAATTCTGAGGTTAACACATAAGATAGCGTACCCTAATTTTAAGTGAACCCAACACAATTTCATGAGCATGGCCGATCATTCGAAAGCTGAATGTTGCTTTCCTTGCTATGATTATCATATTGTGTGCCATGCACAACAAAATAGAGATAGATTTTGTTCTATTGCTTATCTTCTTCACCCCCGCGGACTTAATTCATGTGCTGTACCTCTACAATCTAGAAAAGTCGCGTAGTTTAAAAATTAATTCAAAAGTGATTGGACCGCCTTTAACTCGAGTTACAGTTTCTTTCTACCTAACATTGTGTCTATTACATTTTCAATCTTATGCAGCTCCATTTTTAATCACAATTGAATTATTGATCCCCCAAAGCGGTAAATAATGAAGAAAGAGGCAGGAAGGCACTCAATTTCTGAATTATGATGTAAAAAAAACTACTTATAAAGAACGAATTGAATAAGAGCGCACCGTTTATGCGAAATTTTGCAAACGATGTACCTATAATAACGAAGCCTAACTTGACCAGCAACTTCGTGCGCTGCGGAGGAACCCCGGACACGTTGTTGCCAGAGGGAGAATTACGCTCTCGGTCGCATGCACTACAAATTGTGTCGGGATGTGGCCTGCTTTTTTTCCTAGTTTTCGCGTGCAAAGTAGATATAATGCTGCCGAACGTCATTGCTTGCATTGCTGTGTTGTATTCATCCATTTAGGGATAAAAAATATTTCGCCGTCGATGTGAAACAATTTTCTGCTGTTGTTGTAAAGCATTGTTGCTATACATGTATGAAGTATTGAATGAATTGGTATTCTATTGTGGAATATTTCTAATCAATAATCTCGTCAAATTTTGCCGGCATAAGTTCGAGTTTGTGAATTCATCACTTAGACATTTTTTTCTAACCAATTATGCTGTCATGGTCACCAAATCTTGAGCAACTTTCCACATTGCTGACCTCCCAATCTATAATTGACATCTTTACGATACGATTGCCTCAACATCCTTTACTAAGCCACGTCATGGCTACGAAATTTGTCTTATATATAAATAACTGGAGTGAATTACAATTTGAATCAAAAATAAACCGTAAGCAGATCGATTTGAAACTTTGTTATGTAAATGACAAATCAAATTAGTTTTCTCTTTTGTGTACCAGATAAGTCAATGAGTTTCGTTTAACTGTCTTTAAAAAATTCTTAATACGTAAATATTTAAAAACATATTGAAATTAGGTATAGAAATTGCACGGAATTACCGAAATTAAAATCAATGCGTAACTATATTACACAGAACACAATTCCAAAAAATATTGCAACTTTATTGACGAGTGTATTTTTGAGAACAGTTCATAAGACTCCATTTCCCTAATTTCCGAGACTAAAGCGAGAAGAACTTTATTTGAAGCATCGGAAAAGCGTCCACGTGAATTATATCTATAACCGGCAGGGAATGCTGCTTTCGCGCAGCCGCCAACCAGCATACGATTCGCTGCTGTAGGGTACCTTAACTAACCTGTGTTTATGCTACCTCGTAATTAAACGAACATAATTTCTCGAACTTATGTGTTTTTATAAGTTCAAATACTAAGCAGTTTGGTGAACAAATAATCCCTTTCTACTAAAGATATGAGAACTATGTTGAAATACAGCAAGAGGTTTCCAAAATACTAAGTAAATGAGGAAACTCATTTAACGACAGCTTAGGTTGAAGACAAGACTAATAATAGTAATAAAAAACTTATTTAACGACAGCTTCGGTGATAAACTATTTAGCAGTCGCTTTGGCGTATTTGCCGAAGTCACAACACAACAAAACAAGTTTTTTCAGGATTTAAGAAAATTATTGTCACACTGTACGCGTCGTGATCCACGGACTGGTTTTTACACTTATTTCGGGGAAGTTTCATTGACGAGGTTGTGCATATAAGTGGAGGACTGTTGACAAGGTTGCAGCCTTTAGTTGCACAAGTGGCAGCCAGCATAGGCCAGCTAGTGACAGTAACCAAGACCTCACCGCACCGAAAGTCTCACAATTTCAATACCAACCCTCGCATCACCACAGCAAAGAGGACTGGGTAATCGTTATTGCTGTGACCATCAAGACCGTCATTACAGAATATAGCCATAGCCACCTTGAATTCGGCTATAATTGTCCTACTATCCCAATATCACCACATTCTTATACCGTCTGATTTTAGTAAGATCATCCACCACACCACGCATCCTCCGAACTCGTTGGGCAGGCGCCTTACCCTCGCCTAAATCCCCGAGGTATCAACACAGCGCGCCCGGCCATATTGTGCGTTCATCAACTGTATACTCCCAATAATAAAGAAATTATCCGATGAAGTGGTTGGTATTCAAGTTAAATTTCAGGAATTAAATTGCACTATTCCACGAACAGTTGAATCACGGACACATTGAAAGTGGAGCGCAATGCTTCCCTTGAACATTCCAAACTGTACATCTACGAATTACGGTCTCTTCTGTGTTCCGTATTTGCTTCTCTTGTTGATGTCTCTCGAAAGCATCATCGCCCGTTCAGCTATTTTCGATAAAATTGTTTATTTCAGCTGAAGCTCTCATTCCAATTTGTAGAGTAAGTTTTGCCTTGATTTACGGAAGGTATATTATTTGTGTTAGCTGCTTCCAGGCGCTTACCTCGACCGAGTAGTAAAATTTACAAATAGATTGATTACTTTTGTATGCTCAAGCACTTTATGCACCGGACCACCATCTCTAAGCAAGTGACAGACACCCTCTCTTAGGATTCTTCCTCTTGCTTGCTGGAGAGCAGGACAAACTTCAATGATAAGCTTTACTGTAAGAACTGCACCTTCACACCATCCGCATACAGGTCGCTGGCCAAGGGCATCTGAGATCTGCAAGTAGCTGCGGGTCAGGGCAGTATTTTTCACTCGAAGTCTGTTTATCACAACCCCCTTGACGATTGTACTTGCGTTAGTTAACCTTCTACCTACCATGGTTGCTCTTCATCTCCTTAACATCAGTTTGGTCCCGCTGCCACTCATCATTCCATAGTTCAAATATTCTCCTTCTTATCAACGAATACCAACCCTTGTAAGCAACAAGGGCAAATTCAATTTGTCGCGTAGCTATTTTGCTGTTTGGTCCACACTTATATTCCCGCCGATGCTTACAAGGGCTGGCACCCAGCTAATGGTGATTTATTCCCTTCTTGAATCATTTGATACGCAACCGACATCATCCTATTGAGCAGTTGGCTGTCTTCAGCATTGTTGCTGCATACACATGAAAGCAAGATAGGTTTATCAGCCGATGCTCACCTTGAATTGTTCAGCAATTTGCTTGTTTCTAATTTTCCAATCTGAAATTCAGGAGATCTTGTTTCATGTCAACTCAGGAGATCTTGTTTCATGTCAAATTTTTCCCAAAACGTGATATATGTTATAAGTGGAAAATCAGTAAAATTAACAGAATCCAACAAAAAAGGAGAAATAAAAAGCGACAATACTCGAACTCACACGTTTATAACACGTCGGAGCTCTGTTGGGCTCAGTGCGCGCTGAGCTGCCGTGGGAGGAGCAGATTAGTCGGCAAGCTCCGCCAGCATCTGTTCCACTGACAGATCGTCTTGACACTGCAAGAGAAAATGTAAAAACAAATTATAACTTTGCTAACATGCGGTTAATGAAAATGCTTAATTTTCTAACACCATGATGATATTGCGGCGTTTAAATGAACTAAAAAACTAATTGCCTGATTTTTAATTCTATTTAATAATGATTTTTTTCCTATGACAATACATTGCAGAAAAAAATAACACATGGAAAAGTTTCTTCGAACGTTTGGCAGGACATACGGTTAAAAGCACACGCTGGAGTCTTGTATTTTTGCACCCGAGAAGTAAATATCTATGAAATATTCTGAGAATTAACTCACTCCCAAGAATATCTGCGTTGAGCAACTGTTCACCAAAAATCCCTTCTGTCATTGGGATGCATTCACTCCTATAAATCACTAACAAATTCAGCTAAACCCAGTGCTCAACTCGATAGGTCGCGATGAGGCACTAGTGTAAGGCAGTGCTCACTATTCCTGGTCACCCGGTGCGCAGTCTTCTCTCAAAATACTTCCCCTTTGCCCTTTATGATACCCTGCCTTTTCCTCTCCCATTTGCCGGATGTGCACTATGTGAATTCAACAACCTAGGTATAAATCTTCAAAATAATCCAATACCTACAATCCCCATGTCTGCTCGATATCTCCCTCCAAGAATTGGTGCTCATTCTTCCTTATCCTCCTTTCCTAAATCTGCTCTGATTGACTCTCACTGGCAGCAGGCCTTCAAGGACTTGACTACAAGCTCATACCCCAGCAGAATCCAAGTATTTACAGATGGTTCCACTAATGGCAACTGCACTGCCTGTGGGGTCTATTCCTCTGAGTTTAGCATCAAAGCCTAACTCCCCTCACATTCTACAATTTATACTGCAGAACTCTTTGCTTTATATTAAGCCTGCAAGTTCTTATCAGTGGTTCCTGGCAACTTCATTATCTTTTCGGATTCCCTTGGTTGCATTTCAGCACTAAACTCGATTAACCTTCCTACTCATTACCTTATCACCTGGATAGCCAACATTATTTCCTCCCTCAGCAGAGACAAAATTATAATAGAGTGGCTTCCCAGTCATGTCGGTATTAAAGGCAATGAAGCAGCAGACAAACTTGCGCGTGAGTCATTAAGTCTGGCTAACAATATAAATCTTTATCCTAGCAAACTTGAGCTGAAAACTAAATTCAAAATGCACTATGACCAACTTTGGCAGAGAAACTGGACATCACAACCTCCTTCAATCACCCATCTTAAGCCACACTTAGGTTCATCAATCCCCACAAATCTTTCTCGCTACAACCAAGTTATCTTCACACGTCTCCGACTGCAGACATGCAACCTAACGCATGCCCACTTCATCAAACAGACTCCTCGCCCATTTTGCACTTTCTGCAAGAGCAACATTACGCTGGAACACATCTTCATATTGTGCCCAACACACGAACCATATCGTGCTCCACTTCGAGCAGCATGCCTCTCCAAATCTCAGCCGTACTGTCTTTCTTCGCTCCTCTCCCCGATGCTGGCACCTGACCTGGTGCTGAAGTTCCTCGAAGACACGCAGCTGCTCAATCAAATCTGAAGAGTCAACAAGCGGAGTGAGGGCGCTAATACCCATCGATGGAGATGCGCCGCATCCTAACAAAGTAACAAAGTTGTGTAAGGCTGCCGTCAAGCAACAAAAGATTGTTTTTCCACAAAACTTTAACTAAGTATCCTCTTCTTCCTGTTTTGAAACTTGAACCTGTTCATAAAATACATTTTGATACCAACCAAGGATGAGTTCTGCAACTTCTGAATAGTAATGAAATATTGGAGGTACAGGCAATGATGATGAATACAGAAATTCGACGGTAGAACAAAAACAATATAGAAAGCAATAACCAAACGTGCCGCAGCAGTGCTAGTAATAACTATAACAAGAAGGTCATAACATAATTAACCAGACATCAAGTGTAAATTTCAGGTCACTATGTAGCGTCCCACAGAGCGGCGCAAGTGACGGACACACCTACTTATTTTTATGTTATTGTTGATTTATATTATTGATACCACTCCGTTACCATACAGTCACAAGCAAGCGAAGTGAAGGGAACATTCAACAGGTTTTCTGCAAAGGAGTCACTGAGGGGATTTTCATAATGTTGCTGACAAACCTGCAGTCACTAACTTAAGGAGATATAAGTGTGAGTTTGGAGGAGATATAAGTGTTTTTTTGGAGGAGATTTTTTTTTAGATTATTGGAGGAGATATAAGTGTGACTTTGAAAACTAGTTAACTTCTATATATATATATTGCAGTGAGATAAATCTTTCATTTTGATTGCTGAATTTGATGAGAATAATTTCTCTCAGTAAACCCAAGCAACTAGAAATTAGTTATTCACAAATAATGTGAGATCATCATCAATAATTGTTAATTTGTATTCAGTGAAGCCTGAATGCCTGATAACCATTTGTTGCCAACAATTGGTTCAATGAGGTGGGTACTTGATTTAAATGTGAATATGATGATCTCAATTTGATCAAATTTTGATCAAATGTAAGTTGTGGGCACAAAAAAGTAAAAGATATCTTTTAATTATGTTAGCAAATTTTTTGAGGAACTTTCTTTTTTCGTGTAAGTTGGTGTGCAGTGCACATCTTTATACATTGACTTGGGGTAACAAAATTTCTATATCAGAATGACGGAGCATAGAGATAAAAGCTTCCATACTGGGAATCAACTCGCACATTCGTCATATTCTGCGGTGCAAAATCATACCAAAAAAGCAATGTCCTTATATCTCCAAAAGTTCCAAAATTTTAGTCTGTGCTTTGACATTTTAGAGTCCATGCATATTTTCAAATAAACCCTTATCTGATCAATATGGACCGTTCAAACCCTTTTCAAATCGTGAATGGGTAGAAACCTCTCCATCAGCCGCTCAATTTAATTTCCTACTGATATATTACATGTATTTTTTGTTCGTGTGTTTTTTTCCTTGACACAATTGTATTTTTGTGATTCCATGATATATATTTAGTACCTACTATTCATTGTACTTCGATATTTTATT
This sequence comes from Morinoia aosen, assembly GCA_030386875.1. Lineage (NCBI taxonomy): Eukaryota > Metazoa > Arthropoda > Malacostraca > Amphipoda > Talitridae > Morinoia > Morinoia aosen. The sequence goes on from CM059580.1 coordinate 41,370,211, forward strand.
TCAAACATACTGTTTTCTAACATATGATGGAGCGGGACTGGAAACATTATCTCAGTTAAGATGATTAATTTTCTCAAAATTTTATTTTTTAGATTTCTGATGTTACGACTAATGCAAATCACTGACATGTTCAGATATATTTATACAAATACATGTAACATTTCTTGTCAGTATGTGCTCAGAGCACTTAGAGAGCATATCAGTTGCACATTTTTCATTGCCTCACCTATAGAAATGATTTCAAAATTGGGAGGTTGTTAAAATTAATGCATCTGTTTGGTGTCAGCATGAATAGGATCATGGTTGAGAAAATTGGCAAGGTTGTGAATCTTGTATCACAGATACCGCCATCAAATGGTCATTGCTTGGTCATGGTAAATTAGGGAGTAAAGCTGTTGTGTAAAACTGTCAACCAGAAAATATTTATTGTTTCCAAACATAAAATTTCATTATTTTTTTTACTGCTGTATCCATTAACTTGCACTTGGACTCAGCCTTTCCAAGAAAAATTTTCAAAGCCAATTCTCTATGTACATAATGCGAACTGAATTAGTTTACTTCTGTAATGGCCATTCTGTTTCTGTGGTCAGAACTTTGTTTAATAAATTGTAAAAAAAATCATTTGAAAAATTCATCTTGAACACATTTCCTGCAAAGTGACCCACCGGTGGTCACTTGGGGGATTTTTATAGTGCTGCAGATCCACCTGCAGTCACTTACTCATTTTTTATTAATACGTAATCAAAGCTTAATGAAGGCCCAATCCAGTTTATGTTTGCTGTTTTCAAAGTTGATTACCCCAATTGACTTTAAATTTGAATTGAATATTGAACTTCAGTTTAACTCAAAGCAGTTAATGTGTTAAGTACTTCTTCAAAGTACTGGATAAAAACAGCTCAGGATGAAAATATTTATTATAAGCTTCCAATATTAAAGACTACTTCTTTCATTTCCCTTATTCTTCAATATCATAAATCAATATATCAACTGACTTTGACTTGCCCAAATTTTCTCGAAAAAATATCCCATTTCATGATGATTGTTATTCATAATGAGTTGGGTAAAAAAATTTTTTTCTTTTTAAAGTGACTGGCATTGATATAGCTAAAAACTACCAATGAACACAATTAACTGCAACGGGTTGAATTTTAAATCAACATTCAACTCAAATTTATGGTTGGTTATGTATATAATATGGAAATTAGTAAATATCAACAAGATCATGCTTCCATTTTGCCTTAATTAATTATTCATGAAAAGTGGGTTTGTGACTACTGGTTGGTCAGCAGCAACATGGCAATCCCTCAGTGACACCTGGTGGGTTTGTTGGCAGGATATGTGTTGACAATCAATTAAATTTTGTAAAAATGCTCAGGTCTGTCAGGTAGATTGATGAATTTTATTTGCAGCATTCACTTCATACCCAGAATTAGAATAAAGCATGAAGAAGATCATTCTTTACAAGTTCATAGAAACCCTCACTTCCAATTGAGAAAAACTTCATAGCTTCTATTCATAGCGTTTAGGCTGTTTTTTTATGGTTAATGCCTAGTCACAAAATTGACATGGAAAAATTTACTTTCTCTGGCTTGATGGTGGTATGATATGCTTACACAAATATAGTTTCATATAGTAGTACAATCCAATGTAACCCAAAATATTTTGTAAGTTTGTAATCCACTTAAAACCTGGATTTACATTGAGAATATTTAATTGCATACTGCAAATGCATACTACAATGCAAGTGAACTGCAAGACTGAAGCATGCACAGCAAAATTGGTGCTTAGCATGTCACCACCAAAGTTCATCGCAGTTCATTTCTTTCTGAAGAGTTGTTTATTTGGCTTAAACTTGCTCTAAAAGCTTTTATTCCTTATTTGGAAGAATGGAGTTTGTGTTATCCTGGTTACTGAAGAGGTAGCAACAACTTGCATTTAAAATAATATTTATTTTCTGTGAAAATGTTTTACTCCTGCTGAAATAATTCATGGGCAAAATAGGAAATATTATGAACATTTGAGGTTGAAGTACAACAAATGCAAATTTGAACTGCTTTTTTTCTAATCCTGCTTCATTTGATCGTTGATTACTTCATAATTGAATGTAGTTTTAAACTTTATGCAATGCTTAATTCCACTCATGTTCTCTCTTAATAAAAAAAAGCTATTTAGAAACTAATTTTCTGACTTCTTTTTCCGTTAGAGCTTTTTAACATATAGAATTTTTTTTTAATGAAATTCATGATTTCAATTACTATTTTGAAGTTTTTAAATACAGTTCTCAAAAACTCATTGAACTCCTACTTCTAGTTCAAATTTGTGATTGTGCAAGGAAATGATAAGGTTGCCTAATATTTTTTTTCAAGAAGGAATGAAAAAAAGGGAATCAGAAAAGCACAAATGGATGTGGCTGTAGAGTTCTAAAGTTTGGATACACAAATGTGCATGGATTGAATGCATCAAAATTAGAGGAACTTGTGTATGAACTTGAATAAACTGCCGCTGAAGAGACATAGATAGGGATAGCACAAGTTAAATGTGCTAGGTAAATTAGTATCAAAGGTAAAGGATATGTCAAATTATGGAAAAAAGTTGTTGAAGTGAAGCTGATCATGATCAATAATTTAAAATTGAAATTAGTTGAGATCTGTGTTGGGTATTAATCTGAAAATGAGGATATTTTGGCATTGAAGTGTAAGGAAGTGTAGGAAAATAGATATGTTATCTTGGGTGTGTATAACTAACAGCTATAGGGTGGGTATCCAGCATATGAAAAGAAAGTAAAGTACTCAGTAAACTCTGTTTAAAAGTTTATTGAAAAATACAACTGGCATGCAGTGATTATATTAAGTGTTGTGGCTATCCATTTTTATATCCTTGATAGGAATGTGATTGCTAATAGAATAGAATAAATTTATTTATGTTGAGAAAATGAACATGCAAATCTGAACGTTGCACAAGAGAATGGCTTGCATGTATGGCAGAGTGAAGAATGGAGTGCAGCTGTTGGCTATGTCTTGTGCATTCTGGACAGAAAAAAATATTGCTTGGAAATGATTGTGGATGGAGGTTATGCCTTGACATAGTTATAGATCACCAGATGATTGTTATTTAATGACAGTGGAATATGGGTGTAGAAAATATCAGTAGAAGTAAGATTTAAGGGTAGAAAACAGTATGAAAAAAGGCATATAAAACTACTTGGGAAAATATAGGAGTGAGCTGAGTTACTTGAATCTATGAGAAATGTAAATGTGGAAATGTGATTGATTAGAACAAGACAGCAACTACCTAAACTGATGTTGCAAAACATTTAATTGGAAGAATAGAGTGCATTGGAAGTACAGTAAAATATGTATAGAGTGTTACCCCTCAGGGGATACAACTGTTGTATCAATGGGAATTAGCACTCCCAGGGAGACAATGTTAGGGCCCAAGTTAAAGGATAGGTAGGCTTTCTTTTTGTTAAAAAAGAATAGGTTTTTGTTTTTTTACGGACTAACTTTTTTCGGTTCACTGCTGTCCTGTTTCTCAACACTTACTACTTTCTTCTTCAACTTTTATCTTGTTTTCATGAACTTCTTTCACATCTGGTGTGGGTCTGGTGATGCCGTCTCTGGCGCACAGACGGCTAGTTGCCCAACTTTGCGTTTTTTATAAACTCTTCAACAATAGAAGGCACTGGTTGTTCCAGATGCTTCCCCCACAGGCCGAGTGCATTCGGGCTACCCGTGCTGCTGCTGCTGCTCATGGTTTTGAGCTGAGGGAAGTTAGATGTAGGACTTCGCAGTATAGGCGTTGCTTTGTCCCTTGTTCCGTTGCCAGCTGGAACTCCCTTCCCTCTGCCGTGTTTGATTCGGGTTCGTTGGGTGGTTTCAAGAGTGCTGTCAACTCCTGGTTGTTGCGTGGTTGATGTCTCTTTCTCCTTCTCCTGCTTTCTTCCTTTAGTTTTTTCTTTGTTCTTTGTTTTTGTTTCACTGTTCGTGGAGTTGATGCTGGCGGGGTTTCCTATGTGAAATCTATGGAACCACTATTTGTCCCGTTGGGGTTGCTTTGCTTGATTTAATAATAATAATAATAATAATAATAATCTTACTGTTTCTATGCCTTTTCTGCATAGGTTCCACATTCCCTTAACTCCATACTAAATGGTGCCTTCTTCCTTCCTCTCTTTGGATCTCATTTGTTGAGAATAGGGAAGCTTAAACTAACTAATAATCTAATCTAATCGAATCTTTACAGAGTTGTTACAGCAAGATCCAACATTTGAGACCAAAATGATGTTTTTACTACCCATTTCCAGGATGGAATATGAGCGCAGAGCAGCAGTAGTAGCTTCTTTCCGTGTTGGGAAGAAGCCTGCGGAAGTGATGGCCTGGTTTGGGTTTGAGAACACCATGGTAATAAACATTTGGGGGGAGTGGATGGCTTGTGAGGACAAGGATGGGTTTTCTGTTGGACGAAATGCCAAGAATGTTCATTCTTCGACTGTTAGGACCGACAAGTTCATCACTGACGTCAAGGCAACAGCCAACAATGAAGGAAGCCAGAGCTGTGCCATGATTGTCGATGACATAGGCTGTCACGAGCCGACCATATGCCGAACAATCAAGAAGAACGTTGGTTACTCCTCTCATCACAAGCTCATCAGGAGTGCCTCGAAGGTGTCGAGAAAGGTCAAGGCAGTGGATTTGCTGAACGAGCTCAAGCACAGGTCTACCGGGATGCTTTGGTACTGGTTTTACTGTGTATTTAATTTTTGTTGTCAGTATCTATTTAGGTTTATTTGTGTGAAGTTTTAAATTTGGCTACAACATCCTGTAATTTACAAGCATTGAAAAAACAACTAAAAAAGTTGTCAAAAAACATGAAATATATATAAAATGCTTGAATGACATACAATTAAGAGGTTGAATAGTAAAGTTCAAATGATCAGCACGATCAACATTTATCAACTAAGAAATCAACTCCATGACAATCATTTTTCATTTGATAATGATTTCCAATTCATCCCCTTGATTTCCCATTTCTCCTTAGTATGCAATTTTTTCATTTGCATCTTCACACACTCACCACAGGTAAAAATCCTATGATCCACTGCTATGGACTTGACAAATGTCAGAAAGTGTGTGGTAAGCACAATGCAATAACATGGTTAAGAGAGAACCCATTCAAGTATGGTACTCACCATCACTAATTGAATAAAAAAATACTAAGATTGTGTCATGTCCAAAAAAATGAAGTATGAACTTTATTTGATTGTTGATAGATATTCATTCTTTTAATTGACTGATTTTTGTTCTTGAAATTTTTTAATGAGTTGGTGTCAATTGAATCCTAATAATTGCATTGTTTTCACGGCTGTAGATCTAAAACTTGGGAACATTCTTGAGCTAAACACGTTCAAAATATCCTATCTATTGCGTAAGAGAATGTAAACCTTGTCAGTTCATAGAGTATGTTTTTATTGTTTCCTCATTGACTTGATTGGCTCTTGAAACTATTCGAGAAATATCAATTTATTGTTTTGTTATGAATTCCTATGGGAGTAATAGGAAAATTCTTTCGTATAAAAATATTTTTTGAGTCTATACTAAGACATTACCTGCTCATTGTGTTCAGGGAAAAATTAAGATAGTAATTCTCAATAGCAACTTCATCTAAATAGCTGAAACATTGGTGCTCAATGAAAAATGTCTTACATTTGAAGTACATTTCTACTTCATGTTGAGATGTAATTTCTCAATAACTCGAGACCTCAATGCTGATGCTTAGTAGCACCGTGTGCAGTGAGTCTTCATCTTCAAGCATGGAGAGTGCAGAAGTTGTGGTGCACAAGCTGACAGATGCTGAAGTGAAGAGGTTGTGTTGCAGCCATGACTCCATCAAGCAGGAAGCTACAGCAGAGGACATGGTGCATGGTGAGTCTTGTTTCTAGTCTGTTTGTGAAACAAAAGTTCTTTAGTTTAGTGAATATCCTCTGCAAGAAATGAAAATTTTCGTTTTTTAGAAAACTTAGTCATCCATTAACTTGAAAGGCAATTTAAAACATTTTGCATGTTTCCACGGCTGGTTTTGATGGGCTGTTTGTAGCAAAACTAGGAAATCAACTTAACTGCTCGCGTACGTTTTCCTTCTATCTAATAAATATGAAAAATGCAATCATACAATAACATTTCACCTTGTATGAAAAAATGTTATTTATTTAAAGAAAGAACAATAAACAAATGAAATCTCATTCAGCCAACCCTTTGCTTGTTTTCAATCATTTCAATTTCTTGATTACATCATTGACCCATTCCAAGCGGCGGAACTAAATATAGTTCGTTCCAAATGCAAATGAATGCGCCTGAAGCGAGAGCAAGTGGGCGAGGCTTGCGCCTCTCTTCACTGCACAGCTTAACCATTTAACGTCCACATTTTATACTCATGTTACCGTTATCACAATCACCATCATTAACCCTTTCGGTACGATAATTCAAATTGTTTGGGTAAAAACTTCCTGGGGAAAAAGTTGTCATTACCCTTAATTGTCAGTGAAATTGTCCTAGTGTGGTGCTTTTAGCTTAAGTAAGTGCCTTCTTCATTATTTTAATTTTGAAATTTTTTGTATCTTTGAAGCTCGATGCTTGGCGACAGAAATTTTTGATGTTGATAATAAAGTTTTCGTATTTACGAAGAAATTATTTATACGTTTTTGCCCGAATTTACCAAAAATCAACAAAGTTCAGAAAAAACTTGCTCAAGTTAAATGGAAAGGATATTGAATATGTTGCTCGGGTCCTGTAGCATGAACTTACGCGTGCTACAGGGTCCTATGGTAATTACAGGGGCCTATGGTAACCTATGGTAATTTACGCGTGCAGGTTTCTGGAATTGTTTAAAAACTAGTTTAATGAATGTTTGTAATTTCCCTAATTTTGTTATTACTCCAAAATATTCCCTCACTAGTTAAATTAGTTTAAAACTAGGTTAGATGCCCTAAACTGGAAGCACTAGCCAACTTGGCACTGGAGTAGCCGTCAGGACCGAAAGGGTTAAACTGGCACCAGCATCAGATATTCATCAATTTCAGGATGAGGAAGGAACTGCCACTCGACAGTGCAGTCCAAAAAACACTGCAGGAAACTAATTTTAGAAGAAATACAATGTATTGAGGCTGTTTTTGAAGAAGGACCGTACAGCCCACTTGGGCTTTATAGGGTTAAGGGTGGTATATGAAGTTCTGAACTGAAAGTTCAGTAGGCCACATTATTTTGGAGGGGAATAATTTTTTGTATTTTTATGAACTATCTTTGGTCAGTTCAGTGCTGTAATTTTTCACCAATTACCGCTAATAAATTGAACTTCTATCATATTTCATAAACTGCTTTCAATACTGTTGCTTCTATGGGCAGGGTGATTCTTCATTCCCTTTCTTGGATAGTAAATGTTGCCTTCCACCTTCCTTTCCTTTTTGTGATTAGATAAGGTACTCCATCTCATGATTTAACACTTTGACTGTAGCAGGTGTTACTGAAGTTTAATATTCGATTGAAATTCAAAGCCAATTGAAGCAATGCTGAAGATACTAAACATTAACTGGATCATATTTTATTATTAAGTATTTTTGAAAATTGAGTTTATGACTACTGGTTGGTCAGCAGCAAAATGAAAACTCACTCAGTGACCAAATATGGCTCACGTTGCAGTCAAAGTGTTAATCTAATCACTACTAAGAACAATTTCATTTTAAATTTGGTTGTGTAATCAAGAAACTATTAAATGGCTGGTACGTTCAAAATATTTAATTAATTTTTATGTTTGGGCCAAAAACTGACTCACTGCTAAAATATTGCCCAAGCAAAAATAAGATTGAAATCCTTCTTTAGGATGTAGATAGAAAGTCCAGTGGCTTTAAAGATGTCTCTCTTCAGTGCACCTTGGGACCAACTACTGTTTGGAGGCCTATCAAATTTTTTTTGCTTCATTTTGGGCAGTATGCTGAGAGTAACTGCTCTCTTTGGGCAGACGTTCTCTGTTGCAGCACTAAATACTCACCAAAAAATCTGCAACAGTTGTTTGCAGGAAATTATTGGGTGTTCAGACTTGTGCTTATGTTGCTTATATGCACATCATATATCTCACTTCCTCTGAGATGAGGCCTGAATGCCCATCTCCTACTTTTTAAGTGGCATTGTTTTCGATTCATGAGTCTCATTTGTTGGTAAACTTATAGCATCCATGTTGGTAGATATTTTCACTGATGTTGCAAGCTGTGTTAGCAAGACACTGCAGCTTTCAACTTTTGTGTAAGTATTTGAACCTAAGCGTTGCAGGTTCTGTGACTTCACTTAGTAGAAATGAATGAAAGAACACCTTGAACTAATAATTAGATTGAAAGCAAAAGCTCTGCAGTGAAAATTTTGTTTTGTTCAAGACGGGGCATTTTTTCTTAAAAGTGTTATTACCTTTTCCTTTCGTCAATAGCAACATTCAATGATGAAACGATAAATAATTCAATTTATATAACTCAGGTTAAGAGTTCAGGTGTTACCTATTTTTGATCTATTCGAGTTGTATCAATAATGGAAACAGATATCTGAGCTCCCGGTAATTTTTCTGCATTCGATTTTTTGTAGTTAACATACCCAATGGTGAAAATCCTTCAATAACAATGGTCAAGGATGAAGAGCCTGATGATGAGCTGGAGGTCATCACAGTGAAGGTGGAGCCAATTGGCTGGCGTCAGGAACCTCAGGTGCGTCACTTGGTTGCCTGCTCGTCTCTGGAATGCTTTAATTCAAATTCATTTGATCTTCATATTGTTGTCGTTCATATCTTGAAATTTTTCTTCTGCTCCAATGTATTTATATTTTCTTTTTATGCCCAGTTGTGTTTGTTTTATTGTTGCTACTACAATTTTTTGTTGCCCCCATAAATGTTCACCATTAAAATTGATAAAATCCTTGAGTGAATTTGGTCTTAATTAATTTTATACCAACTGAAAAAGAATATAAAAAGTGGATGCCCCCGTATGATGTTTCCCCTTTTGGCTTTGTTCCCGACCTAAAATTTCAATTTATATTTTGAATAAGTTTTTAGCAATGTAGAGAGAAAAATTGAAGGAAAATAACATCTGAAAAGAAAATGTCCCACTACAGTAAATTTCGTCTGCTGTAGTGGCACTTTCTAATGAAGGAGCTCACGAGAAGGAAGTGTTGATAGATCAATCCCTGGACCTGGCCTTGGTGAACCTTTGAGCTTTAGTGAAACACAGTGGCTCCCTGATAGGCCTTATGTGTTTGAACCAATATTTTGCTACTGAATATTGATTCTCCTCTCTTTTTATTTTCAAAAATTTTTTTTTATCCGAATTCTTACCGGCAATTATTCTTGCATAAATGTCATGAAAGAATGTAGAGGTAAAAATAACCCACAATTTTTGACTGTTTAATGGGTTACAGTGAAGAAAAAATTAATTTTTTGTTTGTGTGATAAAGTTATTTGTTGGTGAGGGTGCAAGTTTCTTGAGCTGTTACTAGTTATTTCAACTGTGTTTCCATTTACAAAGCTCTAATGTGCATGGTATGTTTTGTTGTGTTGTTTGTCATATGAAATGGTCTTCTTTATTCTGGATTTCTGGTTCAGAAGAATTATTCCCCTTCAAACACTTATTGTTTGACATTTGACGATGTAGTTGTGAGATTATGAAAAGATCATGTTCAAAATGATATTTTCTTTATTGAGTCCTCCTCAGGGAACAACATAACAGCACCTTGGGAATTAGCATTCTCAGGATAAAAATGAAAGACCCTAAGCTGAAGTTTTAGGCCCATTTAGTTCATTTATTCTGCACCGTGTGCTTCACATTCTGGGCATATTATTTTTGTTCTTAACTTCTATTCTGTTTCATTTAATGTCTTCAAATTTTACTGTCCCGATGTGCGGGCGCGTGGACACATCTTATTCATGGCTTCTTTTTCCTTCCTCTTTCCAGAATTCAGTTGTTGCGGTTGAGAATGCTTGAAATATCTTACAATCTAATTTTATGTATAGTAAAGCTGAAAAGCATTCACTGATCATTTTATGTAAATGTTTTTTTGAGAAACTACAATTCATATACATTAGTCATGAATTTCATTTTTTATTGGTGAATTGCTGCATTATGTTGCTGAATCTTGAGTGGAAAGAAAATCTTTGTCAAAAATGTGGTTGTGCGTGATTTGCGCTTGGGTAACTGAGGGACTACCCGTGATCTTCATGCGAGAATAATTGATCAGCATAGAGATTTTGTCCTCTGAAAGTACTGCACTCAACTACTTGAGAACATGCTGTCCTATGGCCTGTTACTTAGTACTGTTTAACTAATGCTGTGGGGCAGAATATTTTTTAGAAGGTAAATTTTAGCTCACATTTGTATATCAGCATTAAGTGCATCGAGTTGAAAAGGTAGGTTATAATTTTTAACAGCATCTTATGGTTATGGCCAGTCCGGGGATATAAACGTAGAAATTGTAAAGCATGAAGCGTTTTAGTTTCCAGTGGTCCACTCAAAGGGGAGGAGAAGGGAAGACTGATCCCTTAATTTATAAACCACACTTTCTTCTTGTGCAATAGAATTTTGAGTTTTAGAATCTTGTTGTTCATTTTGAGATTAAACCTTAAAATCAGTCAATTTACTCCATACTAGATGGTGCCTTCCTCTCTTTGTATCGCATTTGTTGCTGCGGGTAGAGGGACTAAAACTAACGACTAATCAATTCTGATCCTATCTCAATTTCGTTTGGTCTTGATAGGATTAGTTGCACCACGTTCGCAAAATAAACTCCCCGGGTTACAAAAGCAGTGCATCAGGGTGTGGTAGTGATACTATGTTGTAGAGAAATGATATCCATCGCGATTAATTCGAATTTTCCCTGCTTGAAAGACCATGTATGATTTGGACCGAGACATTCACAACCTGCAGATGCTTCTACAAGCCAAGCTTCAAGAACGATCTCTGAAAAAGGTTTGTTTCTGGTTTTATAAGTTCACATTTTTTAAATCTAAAACAAAACATGCCATCACCGAAGTTTATCAAAAAGACTTTTTAGAACTTGAAGCCCCATGTTAATCACTGTTTACCATAGTCGGTGTACCAAAACTGTGAAGAATTGTGACGTTGTTACATGTGACGTATAAACTCTCGTATTAAGCATTGGAATAGTGTTATGTATACACTATTGAAAACTTGCTGACCTCGCAGATTGGTTATTCAAATTCGAAATTTTTAATAATTTGATTTCTCACGTATCTTTTACACATAAAAAGTAAAAATATAAGAGCTATCCATAAGCCACTTCTATATGAAATAAAATTAGTGTGCAATACATGCAGAAATAACTCTGGCAGTGACCACACTTTAACTATTTACAGCAGTCAGTATTATGCTCCTTGTATTAATTTTCGAAAGTCCTCTTATATGGTGGGTTTTGGGGAATATTTCATTGTCAACATTGTACAGCAAAATATTCAGTATTTAGAGGATAATATTTTTGTGGCATGAGTAATGAAGTTGTACTTCTCTGTTAGTTGAGTTCCCTAATTGTTGTCATGTTTCTATTTCGTTGATGTTTTCATATGGAGGCCGGTCTGCCGTTTAGCTCTCTTGTATTCATTGTATTTCTTACTCTATGAAGAATTTAATGTTTTTGAATATTTTCTAGAAGAAATGCTTACAAAAATTTTTCTATTACTTTGAGGACTGCATCAGTCCAGATGCTGAAGCAACTATTGTGAATCGCTAGAAATTTCAAATCTGCTATATTGTGAGGATGTCTGTAAAGGAGGACGAATGGTTTAAAGCTGAAAATGAGAATTCTGTTGAGTAATAAATAATTGAACGTGAACAAACAATAGTCAATTGTTTGCAATTTTCTTTTTCATCAGGATGTGCAAAGCGAAGCTGTGCCGTGTTCGCAGAGCAGTACTTCTGGTAATACATTCATTCCACTTTATGTCTAAAACATACAATTTTCATACAACTCATGTTGCCAATACAGGTTTAGATGAATATTTGTAATTACAGAAGTAGTGTTGAACTAGATTATTCGTTCAAAAATCGGATGATTGACCCGTTTTCGTGCTTGCAAGCGTGCAATTTTTTCCAGGCAAGAATCATGAGAGATCACCCATCATTCACCTTGACAGCAATTCTTCAGTACGCACACCGAGCCACGAGATGATCGTGAGTGCGATATTGGGCGTGAATAACAATTGTCTTGCGAGACTGTAGTAGGCGTGAAAATTCAAACTCTAGTCGCCTATAATTAATGTATCAGTTGTTCTGTTGGATCACATGATAATGCTAGCATTACAAATCAGGAGACAATGGTTCAGAACTAACGTTAGTTACTCAGAAGTTGATTTCTCAAAAGGCACTATTATTTTATGGAAGTCAGTGCTTTAATTTTCACTTTCACTATATTTTCCAATACCCCTGAAAATAACATAAACCTCACTTTTCCAGACAACACCCACCGAAAGCAATAGACAAAAAACTGGGACCGAATCCAACTCATTTGAAGCGTGTACAATAGCTGCGCCCTCTACTGAAGCAACTGTTGAGCTGCCTTCTGCTACCTCTCATAATTTCAGGGTAGGAATTAAAATTAATACATGGATGTAGAGATTCGCAGATTATGCGAATAGCTGAACTCATATTAGTTATTTGAACGAGTGAGCCGGATTTAATTTGTTGGGGTATTGGGAGACAATGGTGTGTTGTGATGCGATTGTACAAGTTGACACTTTGCAGACGCCGGGTGTATTGATCTAACGGTTCCTGTTTGATATGGGTAAGCCAAAATAATTTTTTGACCCTACCAGATGAAGGAAATTTAATGAGCTTAATCTAAGCTGATGCTTTCTACGTTGCAAGCCGCCCAGGGGGATACAACTATTGTATCTATGGGAATAAACAATCCCAGGGGAAAATGTAAGGGCCCCAGCTGAGAATTAGGTAGGCCTTCTTTTCATTGAAATAAAATGATTTTGTTATGATAAGGAGCATCTTGTTTTTGGTTCACTGCTGTCCTGTTTTCCAGCACCTATTACTTTCTTCTACAACTCGATTTTGTTTCATGATCTTTTTTCTCAACTTACTGTTTCTATGCCCTTGCTGCGTAGATTCCGCGTGCCATTAACTCCATACTAAATGGTGCCTTTCCCCTTCCTCAATTTGGTTCGCATTTGTTGCTGCGGATATGGGAGGCTTACACCAACTAATAATCCAATAATAATCTACGTTTCAAGCGCTCTTCTGCACTCTTGAGAATTAACAATGAGTGCCTGTGAAAGTAATCGGGAAACGGATTATTAATCTAGACCACAACATATAGTTCGGCAAGTTGACGTTTCATTTTAGAGCATTTATTCTTCTATCCAGATATCTGTACAAATTTTGAGGTTAGCTTCCTTCTTTTGTTCATGAGTAATTTCGCCTGAACGGTTTGATAAATAACATCAGTGTTCTAATTCAAAAATGTAATTACTCCTTTTTCAGTTTGTTATATCGCTTATGACATGTTGTTCAGCTCAAACTCTTTTAATTTACGTGACCTGTCTTGAAATTTGTTCGTTTATCAAGGGCTGCATTTATGTCTCTCAGTCGGACTCGGCTGAACGTTTGATCTATTCGACGACGTTTTGAAATGGATTTCCTCTGTATGATTAGGTCAGACTAGATTATGAGTTAGCACATTCCCTGTGTTTCCGGGGCTGTTAACGGTTGGTTTGGTCAGGTTGTTAGTAGCAGAATAGGGAAATCGATTTTCTAGGTTGAATAAATTTTATTTTTCATAATGAATATAAAAAATACAATTGAATGATAACATTTCACCTTATATGATGAGAATTATTTTTTTTTTAAATGTCGCGAAACATAAAATGTCATGCATTTATACCGGTACCTAAACGTGCAATTCACCTGTTGGTACGCATGTGGCCCAAAATGCAGGGAACGTGTTAGTTTAGGCTCTCACAGTTTACTTCTTACATTGCTGAACAAACTAAACACTCATAATATTTGCGTGACTACGCACTCTACCTGCGATCGGGAGCTATTTTTATCACAAAGTTGAAAATTTACTGTCTGAGAGGTGAAGTCATTGTAATTTCCATTTTTCCTCCCTCTCACCTCCTCAATATGGTCTGCTTTAGTTAAAAAAAAGGACAAAATGATTTGCCTACCTGCTTTATATTATACTGATAAGAAATAGTCCGAATCGATAGATTATAACGTTTATATTTCATGACAGAGAGTGACGTGCCCAGTGTGCTACATATCTGTGAGGTCGATCTCTAAGCACATGAAGACCAAACTGCCGGGGCACAGGTGGCCTCGCGAAAAGGCCAAACATGCTGCGTGCATCCTGGGACTACGAAAAACGAGGAAAAGAAAAGAAACCATATACGTCAGAAAAGCAAAAGAATGTCCGGTTAAGAACTGCTTCGCCTTAGTTGCCCGACTGGACTTACACATGAAAATGTGCCACCCGATTTTACTGCCGACCAAAGCCTTGAAAAAACCGGCGATGGTCATCAATCTCTTTAAAGCGTGGGTAATGACGTCCGACAGGGGCTGCCTTGCTCCTAGAACATCCGCGCGCCAAGGGGAGCAGATTCGTCGCTTAGTAACTATGTTAAAAGTTGACTCGTGCGTCGATGTGTTTGATGACAAAGTAAAGTTGATTGAGCGGCTAACCAAGATCAACATGAGCAAAAACTGGAGCTGCAACACGGTAAAATCTTATTTATTTTCATTAAAGTCCTTTGGGAAATTTTTACGCAGTGAGACATTCGCCGAATACTACAAAAAGCATTCCAAAAAATTCTCCCAAAATTTGAAATCAATTCAGTCGAATTGCTCAGACGTCAGTGAATCCATCTCTAGATGGGCTAAAGAATTCACTGAGAAAGGCAAGGTGGGCGAAGCGGGACCGAGCGGAAGCACCGCAACCTCATCACTGCCGAACTAACACGCTCTTTTATTTGCGGTAAACTATACGAGAAAGTGAGAAAACTGAAGAAACTTGTGCTTGACAATCAGATCAGTTCTGAGGGTCTCACGAGCTACCATTATGAATTAGTCCGAGATTATCTAATTCTAGACATTTCTCTGTCCAACGCTCATCGTAATGATGTAGTAGCCGAGCTGACTGTTGACGGGTACAAAAACTCACGACTGCGTGGAGGAAAAACTACCATTGATGTTGAGAAGGAAAAGGCTTCAGGCAACTATTAGTAACTTTTTTTAGTCCTAGGTACAAGACTGGCATATTTGATCGTTTTCTTTGAAAAAATATGTCCCTTGATTGTATTAGATAATCCAGAGCACTTCTTTGTGACGAGGAATGGAACAGGATTGACTACAGGGCAAGTGGACTCCGCTGTCAGCGAAAATCAACTAAAACCCGCGTCTTTTTACAAGCTTCTTATGACTGTTCTGCTACCACAACTTTAATGGCGCGTTTCAGACAGGACTGCAGCGCTGCTCAACAGGCGTTTTAATTTAGAAGAGAAGGCAGTGGTTTGGCATGGGACCACATCATCAGTCCATAGCCTTCCAGAAAACTGTGACTTCTCTGAACGAGAAGATGATGGCAGTGAGTACGATAACGACCCTGAATTTGCCATTAGTTCAGAAGCTTCTGATGTAGAGCAGCAATCGACGGGTAACGATGAACCTTCAAATTTGCAGAATTCATTGGACGATAATTCTCGAGAACCAACTGTTGCGGAGTCGCCTACTACAGCACCTGAACTTTTAAAGCAACCATTTGTCGATGTCAACCAGCAGCACCACATGTTCGTAGAATCTAATGTAAAACGGCTACAATCTCTTGATATCTTTACTGACGGTAGTGACAGGGAAGATTTGTAAACTGGTGTCAAAAAATTCAAAGTTTTTTCAGTTGAAGACGACCAAGAAACCAAAACCCTTTTCCGAGATTTGACTTCACTTGGAGAATCAGTTACAAAGGCAATAGTTCAGGGAGGGTTGGAAATAAACAGCCATTTTTGAAACGAAAATATACTCCGACTCAAATTTTAGATAAAGTTTGTTACCTGAAGAAAAGCTTTGAAAAATAGTTTAGTGGTTCAAAATTTATTTCAACATGTGTGTTTGCTACTGTATTCTATTTCAGTTTAGTTGTTAGGATTGGAATCCTAATTTTTATTGAATATTGTATTGAACTCTTGGACTAAGTTCAGTGGTGATCAAGCTTAGGGTATTTGTTGTGAGGTTCTATTTTGAGATGTGATTTCCACCGCTGCAGATCAGTAGTTATGACATCGCTGCCACAACTTGTGATGCTCTATTTTGAGATGTGATTTCCACCGCTGCAGATCAGTAGTTATGACATCGCTGCCACAACTTTTGATGCTCTATTTTGAGATGTGATTTCCACCGCTGCAGATCAGTAGTTATGACATCGCTGCCAAAACTTTTGATGCTCTATTTTGAGATGTGATTTCCACCGCTGCAGATCAGTAGTTATGACATCGCTGCCACAACTTGTGATGCTCTATTTTGAGATGTGATTTCCACCGCTGCGATCAGTAGTTATGACATCGCTGCCACAACTTGTGAGGCTCTATTTTGAGATGTGATTTCCACCGCTGCAGATCAGTAGTTATTACATCGCTGCCACAACTTGTGAGGCTCTATTTTGAGATGTGATTTCCACCGCTGCAGATCAGTAGTTATGACATCGCTGCCACAACTTGTGAGGCTCTATTTTGAGATGTGATTTCCACCGCTGCAGACCAGTAGTTATTACATCGCTGCCACAACTTGTGAGGCTCTATTTTGAGATGTGATTTCCACCGCTGCAGATCAGTAGTTATGACATCGCTGCCACAACTTGTGAGGCTCTATTTTGAGATGTGATTTCCACCGCTGCAGATCAGTAGTTATTACATCGCTGCCACAACATGTGATGCTCTATTTTGAGATATGATTTCCACCGCTGCAGATCAGTAGTTATGACATCGCTGCCACAACTTGTGAGGCTCTATTTTGAGATGTGATTTCCACCGCTGCAGACCAGTAGTTATTACATCGCTGCCACAACTTGTGAGGCTCTATTTTGAGATGTGATTTCCACCGCTGCAGACCAGTAGTTATTACATCGCTGCCACAACTTGTGAGGCTCTATTTTGAGATGTGATTTCCACCGCTGCAGATCAGTAGTTATTACATCGCTGCCACAACTTGTGAGGCTTTATTTTGAGATGTGATTTCCACCGCTGCAGATCAGTAGTTATTACATCGCTGCCACAACTTTTGAGGCTCTATTTTGAGATGTGATTTCCACCGCTGCAGATCAGTAGTTATTACATCGCTGCCACAACTTGTGATGCTCTATTTTGAGATGTGATTTCAACCTCTGCAGATCAGTAGTTATTACATCGCTGCCACAACTTGTGATGCTCTATTTTGAGATGTGATTTCCACCGCTGCAGACCAGTAGTTATTAAATCGCTGCCACAACTTGTGATGCTCTATTTTGAGATGTGATTTCCACCGCTGCAGACCAGTAGTTATTACATCGCTGCCACAACTTGTGAGGCTCTATTTTGAGATGTGATTTCCACCGCTGCAGACCAGTAGTTATTACATCGCTGCCACAACTTGTGAGGCTCTATTTTGAGATGTGATTTCCACCGCTGCAGATCAGTAGTTATGACATCGCTGCTACAACTTGTGAGGCTCTATTTTGAGATGTGATTTCCACCGCTGCAGATCAGTAGTTATTACATCGCTGCCACAACATGTGATGCTCTATTTTGAGATATGATTTCCACCGCTGCAGATCAGTAGTTATGACATCGCTGCCACAACTTGTGAGGCTCTATTTTGAGATGTGATTTCCACCGCTGCAGACCAGTAGTTATTACATCGCTGCCACAACTTGTGAGGCTCTATTTTGAGATGTGATTTCCACCGCTGCAGACCAGTAGTTATTACATCGCTGCCACAACTTGTGAGGCTCTATTTTGAGATGTGATTTCCACCGCTGCAGATCAGTAGTTATTACATCGCTGCCACAACTTGTGAGGCTTTATTTTGAGATGTGATTTCCACCGCTGCAGATCAGTAGTTATTACATCGCTGCCACAACTTTTGAGGCTCTATTTTGAGATGTGATTTCCACCGCTGCAGATCAGTAGTTATTACATCGCTGCCACAACTTGTGATGCTCTATTTTGAGATGTGATTTCCACCTCTGCAGATCAGTAGTTATGACATCGCTGCCACAACTTGTGAGGCTCTATTTTGAGATGTGATTTCCACCGCTGCAGATCAGTAGTTATTACATCGCTGCCACAACATGTGATGCTCTATTTTGAGATATGATTTCCACCGCTGCAGATCAGTAGTTATGACATCGCTGCCACAACTTTTGAGGCTCTATTTTGAGATGTGATTTCCACCGCTGCAGATCAGTAGTTATTACATCGCTGCCACAACTTGTGATGCTCTATTTTGAGATGTGATTTCCACCTCTGCAGATCAGTATTTATTACATCGCTGCCACAACTTGTGATGCTCTATTTTGAGATGTGATTTCCACCGCTGCAGACCAGTAGTTATTAAATCGCTGCCACAACTTGTGATGCTCTATTTTGAGATGTGATTTCCACCGCTGCAGACCAGTAGTTATTACATCGCTGCCACAACTTGTGAGGCTCTATTTTGAGATGTGATTTCCACCGCTGCAGACCAGTAGTTATTACATCGCTGCCACAACTTGTGAGGCTCTATTTTGAGATGTGATTTCCACCGCTGCAGATCAGTAGTTATGACATCGCTGCTACAACTTGTGAGGCTCTATTTTGAGATGTGATTTCCACCGCTGCAGATCAGTAGTTATTACATCGCTGCCACAACATGTGATGCTCTATTTTGAGATATGATTTCCACCGCTGCAGATCAGTAGTTATGACATCGCTGCCACAACTTGTGAGGCTCTATTTTGAGATGTGATTTCCACCGCTGCAGACCAGTAGTTATTACATCGCTGCCACAACTTGTGAGGCTCTATTTTGAGATGTGATTTCCACCGCTGCAGACCAGTAGTTATTACATCGCTGCCACAACTTGTGAGGCTCTATTTTGAGATGTGATTTCCACCGCTGCAGATCAGTAGTTATTACATCGCTGCCACAACTTGTGAGGCTTTATTTTGAGATGTGATTTCCACCGCTGCAGATCAGTAGTTATTACATCGCTGCCACAACTTTTGAGGCTCTATTTTGAGATGTGATTTCCACCGCTGCAGATCAGTAGTTATTACATCGCTGCCACAACTTGTGATGCTCTATTTTGAGATGTGATTTCCACCTCTGCAGATCAGTAGTTATGACATCGCTGCCACAACTTGTGAGGCTCTATTTTGAGATGTGATTTCCACCGCTGCAGATCAGTAGTTATTACATCGCTGCCACAACATGTGATGCTCTATTTTGAGATATGATTTCCACCGCTGCAGATCAGTAGTTATGACATCGCTGCCACAACTTTTGAGGCTCTATTTTGAGATGTGATTTCCACCGCTGCAGATCAGTAGTTATTACATCGCTGCCACAACTTGTGATGCTCTATTTTGAGATGTGATTTCCACCTCTGCAGATCAGTATTTATTACATCGCTGCCACAACTTGTGATGCTCTATTTTGAGATGTGATTTCCACCGCTGCAGACCAGTAGTTATTAAATCGCTGCCACAACTTGTGATGCTCTATTTTGAGATGTGATTTCCACCGCTGCAGACCAGTAGTTATTACATCGCTGCCACAACTTGTGAGGCTCTATTTTGAGATGTGATTTCCACCGCTGCAGACCAGTAGTTATTACATCGCTGCCACAACTTGTGAGGCTCTATTTTGAGATGTGATTTCCACCGCTGCAGATCAGTAGTTATGACATCGCTGCTACAACTTGTGAGGCTCTATTTTGAGATGTGATTTCCACCGCTGCAGATCAGTAGTTATTACATCGCTGCCACAACATGTGATGCTCTATTTTGAGATATGATTTCCACCGCTGCAGATCAGTAGTTATGACATCGCTGCCACAACTTGTGAGGCTCTATTTTGAGATGTGATTTCCACCGCTGCAGACCAGTAGTTATTACATCGCTGCCACAACTTGTGAGGCTCTATTTTGAGATGTGATTTCCACCGCTGCAGACCAGTAGTTATTACATCGCTGCCACAACTTGTGAGGCTCTATTTTGAGATGTGATTTCCACCGCTGCAGATCAGTAGTTATTACATCGCTGCCACAACTTGTGAGGCTTTATTTTGAGATGTGATTTCCACCGCTGCAGATCAGTAGTTATTACATCGCTGCCACAACTTTTGAGGCTCTATTTTGAGATGTGATTTCCACCGCTGCAGATCAGTAGTTATTACATCGCTGCCACAACTTGTGATGCTCTATTTTGAGATGTGATTTCCACCTCTGCAGATCAGTAGTTATGACATCGCTGCCACAACTTGTGAGGCTCTATTTTGAGATGTGATTTCCACCGCTGCAGATCAGTAGTTATTACATCGCTGCCACAACATGTGATGCTCTATTTTGAGATATGATTTCCACCGCTGCAGATCAGTAGTTATGACATCGCTGCCACAACTTGTGAGGCTCTATTTTGAGATGTGATTTCCACCGCTGCAGACCAGTAGTTATTACATCGCTGCCACAACTTGTGAGGCTCTATTTTGAGATGTGATTTCCACCGCTGCAGACCAGTAGTTATTACATCGCTGCCACAACTTGTGAGGCTCTATTTTGAGATGTGATTTCCACCGCTGCAGATCAGTAGTTATTACATCGCTGCCACAACTTGTGAGGCTCTATTTTGAGATGTGATTTCCACCGCTGCAGATCAGTAGTTATTACATCGCTGCCACAACTTGTGAGGCTCTATTTTGAGATGTGATTTCCACCGCTGCAGATCAGTAGTTATTACATCGCTGCCACAACTTGTGATGCTCTATTTTGAGATGTGATTTCCACCTCTGCAGATCAGTAGTTATTACATCGCTGCCACAACTTGTGATGCTCTATTTTGAGATGTGATTTCCACCGCTGCAGACCAGTAGTTATTAAATCGCTGCCACAACTTGTGATGCTCTATTTTGAGATGTGATTTCCACCGCTGCAGACCAGTAGTTATTACATCGCTGCCACAACTTGTGAGGCTCTATTTTGAGATGTGATTTCCACCGCTGCAGACCAGTAGTTATTACATCGCTGCCACAACTTGTGATGCTCTAATTTGAGATGTGATTTCCACCGCTGCAGACCAGTAGTTATGACATCGCTGCCACAACTTGTTATGCTCTATTTTGAGATGTGATTTCCACCGCTGCAGACCAGTAGTTATTACATCGCTGCCACAACTTGTGATGCTCTATTTTGAGATGTGATTTCCACCGCTGCAGACCAGTAGTTATTACATCGCTGCCACAACTTGTGAGGCTCTATTTTGAGATGTGATTTCCACCGCTGCAGATCAGTAGTTATTACATCGCTGCCACAACTTGTGATGCTCCAATTTGAGATGTGATTTCCACCGCTGCAGATCAGTAGTTATGACGTCGCTGCCACAACTTGTGATGCTCTAGTTTGAGATGTAATTTCCATTGCATCGATATTATCAGGTTTTCCTCTTCTGAGGACTCCACATTCGCTGCTATATTTTAGCCGTCGTGGCATTTTGGTTATGTCACATTATCAAATTTTGCTAAATGAAATAGACGTGATTTTCCAGTGTCCTCGTCATATTAATAGATTTATAGCTACGCTGCCACCAACTCCCTGAGGAGTAAACAATCGAATAATTATTATGATATCAATAAGCGAATGGAAACGAGCCTTCATGCCTGTCTCTCACTCTTCAAAACGTAGGTATTAATTCGTTTGAAATCATGACGGGAATTTACTTATGAAGAATTAATCCAACTCATATGACAATTAGGTATTAGCGAGAGTTATTTCCGACTCATGTGAATATTGATACGAAACATTGCTAGCTGTGCTAAATCCATATGAAGACCTGTGGGAAATTGATGAGTCGGTTAGGTTGAGCTGAAAAGGCAAAAGGAACTCAACTCTTGATGTGGAAGCAGCACGCTGTCAGTTTTGGGGAGCGCTTTGGATGCCAATGTTCGTGGTTACCCGGCTCTTTAACACAGAAATGATATCATATGAGGAGGAACATGGCGTCTTACTGCTATATGATTCGTATAGTTTACGAATTTCGATACAGTGAGTTTGGTTATAGTTTTCAGCGCCGACACCACGAGGGGGTGTGGCTCAAGAGTAGAAACGACACAATTGGAGGGCAAATATGCAGAGTGTCTTAACACACAAAATTTTAGGACACTCAAGTTAGAGGTGTGGTGTTCATTGCAGAGTTGCCAAGCTGGCTTTTCCTAGCTAAGTTACTAACTAAGAAGTGAACTAGGCCGCTCTTTTTTTATCTTCGCCGCCATGAGGCGAAATAATCACTTAGGTAATTCTGCCAGTTTTGACGTCTGATTTGTGGGTTAAGACCCTCCGCATATTTGCCCTCCAATTATATCTTTGATGGCGTCTCGCGTCTCACTCAGTAAACGTGGTAAAGGGTATAATAGACTGCGCCCAAATGGGCGAGGGCTGAAACGCACTTCTGGCTTAGATGAAGTGATTGAGTACAAATGCAACCTATCTATTTAAAAACTTAAAAATTTTACCATTCAGTCGAGGTATGCGCCTGAAAACAACAGTTAACATAAATATTACGCCTTCTGTAAGTCAAGGCAAAACGTACTCCGCTAATCAGAATATTTTCAGCTGAAATGAACAATTAATTAAAAAGTAGCAGAGAATGCGATGATGCTTTCAATAGACATCAACGAGAGAAACAACTCTGGAACTCAGAAAAGACCGTAATTCAAAGATGTGAAGTTTAGAATGTTTCAGGCAGGCATTGCGCTCAACTTTCAATATGTTGGCAATTCAAATGTTCGTGGTATTGTGCCATTTTATTCCTGATGTTTAACTAATACCAACCTATTCAGCGGATAATTTCTTTTCTTTTCAGGATAAGCCCCACCGCTAGTGCGGCACATAAGTTCACCTATTTGTAAATTTTGCAATTATGCACAAATCGACTTTAAATTACTCTCAAACGAAAGACTAAAACATTCTTTCATTGATGGAATGAATGTTTTAACCTTTCGTTTTGAGAGTAATTTTTAGTGGATAGGTGCATTATTTCGAAAGGGACAAGTAGATGAACTTACGTGTTGCATTAGTGGTGAGGCTTATGTGGAAAAATCCATAATTTCTTTGTTTTTGGCAGTATAGGTGATGAACGCACAATGTGGCCAGGCGAGCTGTGTTGAATAATCAAAAACTGTTGATGTCTTGGGGTTTCAGCGTGGGTAAGGCGCCCGGCCATAAATGGGTGGGTAGCCAAACCGCCTACGGGGTTTGGCTGCCCGATGAGTTCGGATGATGCGTGGTGAGATGGATGGTCATACTAAGATCAGACGGAATTGGGACTGTTGTGATATTGGGATAATATGACAATTATGACCGAATTCATGGTGGCTGTTGCCATGTTCAGTAATGACGGTTTTGATGGTTACAGCTGTAACGATTACATAGTTGTCTTTGCTGTGGTGATGTGAGGGTTGTTGTTGAAGTTGTCAGACTTTTGGTGCGGTGTGGTCTTGGTTGCTAAGTCATTAACTGGTCTATGCTTGTTTCCACTTGTGCAACTTATGTTTGCAACATTGAAGTGCTGTAACCTAGTCAACAGTCAGTGTAACAATCCTCCGATTATATGCACAACCTCGTAAATGAAACCTCCCCGAAATAAGTGTCAAAACCAGTCCCTGGGTCACGACGCGTACAGTGTAACAGTAATATGCTTAAATCTTGGAAAACTCGCATTGTTGTGTTGTGACCGACAAATTCGCTAAAGCGACAGCTAAATAGTCTATGACCGAAACTGGCGTTAAATGAGTTTATTATTATTATTATACTCGTGATTTCTTGCGCTCATCTGACATCGAATTATTACTCATTATCATTGGTTGCGAGTGCTCAGAAGTGGGCAGGCTGTATATCGTTAGAAAGGGTGCATGGATAACGGCTCGGGAAATGAGTTTTTCCATTAATCCATGCCCTAATTATTTAGTAATGATGGATTATCATCGAAAACCAACTCCAAACCCAACAATGCGTGAACATCCTTCATTCCTTACTCAATCCATATAAAATTTTGGGGATCTAGATAATAATGCAAGTACTTAATGACTAAAATAACAAAATTAATTATTATCAAGTTTTTCTTATAATACTAATTTCCATTATTTGGAAAAAGTCCCATCTATGTCATTTAGATGTACCCGATCTGATTCCCGAAATAGATTCACGTTTTATCATGAACGACGTGTTTCTGAAAATGTTGAATTTTTTATTTTAGGAACGGAATTATGCTCTGAAAATTTGTCCACAGCTGCGTGAGACCATAATCGGATAACTTGTATTGTTTATTGGGCTTAGGGTCATCTTAATTTTTGTTAATGGTAGTAAATCTGGAAAAACTCGCCGGCCTTCTGCGCTTCCCTGACAAATGTTCCCTAGGGTAGATTTTTTTCACAGAATTTTCATGACGGGACCCCCTAAAAAGGTGAGGTTGATAGAAGAAATGATACTGGTAAGGTGTCAGACCATTTGAACATCGTTAACACGTGAACCAACGGCCTCAAAGTTCTGAAAAATCGCGAAAAATGTCATTTTTCAGAACTTTCACGTGTTAACGATGTTCAAATGGTCTGAAACCTTACCAGTATCATTTTTTCTATCAACCTCACCTTTTTAGGGGGTCCCGTCATGAAAATTCTGTGGAAAAAAAATCTACCCTATGAGTACTGGCCACCCTACCGGTACCCATTTCAGACACCTGGGTAGAGTGGGGTATTGTGCGTTGAATTGCTCCCCTATGCCCAACGGAGAAAATCTCCACCAAGCGCCGGAATTCGAACCCTCAATGCCTTCACGGAAGGGCATGTCTAAACCCCACGACTATGACGAGTATGATTTTTGCATCAGGTTTAGGGTGAATGAAACGATTTTTAACCATTCAATCTATGTTCATGTGTGCAATCTTTTATTTTATTTTATTTTTGTAGGCTGTGCCAAGCTGTTCGTCTCAGCCTGGCAGCTTGTATCAGCCAGCTGTCCTTAGCCAGCTCGCCTCGGCCATCGTGTCTCAGCTCGCCTCGACCAGCTCGTCCCAGCCTGGCTACTCATCTCAGCCAGCTCGTCTCAGGTCGTCTCGGTATTGGCAGTGCCCAATCTGCCCGAAATCCGTCGCTGCCCTTCCGAGGCATATGCGCTCTATTCATAACATGAGCAAAGAGGAGGCGAGATACATCTTGAAGACCCTTAATCTTGAATCACGGCAAATAAAAGAAAGAAAGAAAAACTGCCCAATCGAAGGCTGCTATGCAATGATAACGCGGGTGAAGCAGCACCTCAGAAGAGCTCATAAAATGAATTTTCCATGTAAAGAAGTTACGGATGCACCTGCAGTTCCATCATCGCCACCTCTGTTAGAGGAAGAAGTGTCCAGCAATGCTGTCGATATCGTTACTCAAAACTCAAAAGTTCAAGCCAAAAATATGGAAGAAATTTCTCCTCCAGAGACCACAGAATTTACGGAAGTCCTCCGAAATTGCCTGAAGAGTTTTAAAAAGTGGTTATTGGGGCCTGATGGAGGTCGTCAGCATCCTCTCAGCGCAGCCAAGCACACGAAACAAGTAGAATACATTGCATCCCGAAGAAATGCAAACAGTATGTTAGATTTTTTAGACTCACAACCGATGTGGAAGCTTGTGGATGAGCACATCGAAGGATTGGTGTGGAAGGCTTCCACCGGTCGCCTCTACATTGCTTCTCTCTCTGAATTTTTAAAGTATCTGTTGAAGGTGCCCACAGCATTCCCGTGCACTTCTTCAGAAAGGGAACAAATGATTCTTCTGAAGGAAACCTTGCCTAACTGGCGTAAGTCCCACAGAAACCTGGATAACCTACAAAAAACAAGGAAGTGGGAACAACAAAGGGCCTTGCTTCACAACAATGATTCTGTCCGAAAGTACCTCACTTCTGACGATTACACAACAACTTCCAAAATGATGGTGATGATCCAATCTGCGAAACATCCAATACGCCCACAGCGTCAAGAATATGCCAAAATTGTTAGGACAATCTTGACAACCATCAGCATGTCTATTGCCAAACGCAGTGGCGTTTTGGCCGAAATGACCCTTGATGAATACAAGAAAAAAATCGAAAACGAAAATGGCACAGTGATAGTTTCAGTTCAGCACCTGAAAACCGAGGGCACGTGGGGATCTTCATGTTGTCCATTGACGAAATTCCAGTGCCAATGGATTGATCTCTACCTTGAAAAAATCCGAGTTGTCGCCAATGAACATTCTCAATCCCCCTATCTGTTCATAAAATTCATTGGCCAAAAATACACTAGTTCTGACATTTCCGCCGCACTGGCAAAATCATGGAAATTGGCTGGACTCGGCCACACCTCTGCAACGCTATTCCGAAAAAGTGCAGTCACCGCCATGTATCAAAACGCCCCTGATAAAAAAGCAAGCATGGCAGTTTTAATGGACCATTACGAGTCCACTGGTTCTAAACATTACAGATTAATGGATAAACAGAAGCAAGCCATGGATGCTGCCGAGTGTAATGAAGAGGCCATGTTTGGTCAGTGCAGATCATCTGTTCTCGCATTGGATTCTGTGCCAAATGGAACACCTAAGACTCCTAATGAATCTCATGAATCTTTTGCTCCTTCTCTGGAGTCTGAAGATTCGGAGCCTCAAAATACGGAGCCTCGACGTTCCGAGCCTCGACATCCAGAGCTTCGATATCCAGAGCCTCAACGCAAGACGCTATCGCTCCGGAACCTGAGGCCGACTCATCGCCGAAAACGACAGATTTCTGAACCTGACTTAAAACGCATGAGGATTATCTTCAGAGACATGATCGAACTCGATCAGTCGATTACCGAACGAACAATACGGGATACTCCTGATTCAAAAAATTTCTTGACCAAGTATGGCAATGTATCAATAATGAGGAGGTTAAGGTATGAAAGATTATTGCATAGAAAGTTTAATTAAGCCTAAACCTTGCTAAAAATCTTGATAATTCGCCATCTAAAACTGCTCGTGATTTATTATAAGTGTAGTCTCTGCATCGAAATTGAGTTAACTTAACCTGAGATATTCTGCGAAGGAACTTTTTACTACTGATAACCTTACTATTTCATTTCATGTATTTTTTGAATTGTTTTCGATAAAGAATCTATTTTGTTTGATATCTTCCAAATTTCTAGCTAATTTTGAAATTATGTTAATTTTGCTCTACACACTCGTCAATTTGCAATGTAAATTTATAGTTATGTTACACTTACTTTCCATTTGTAGGTTTTACCTTGGAATTCTTGATCCCGTGGACAGTTTTCCAAGTAGGATTTTTTCTATATTAGCAGTCATTTCTCGCGACATTTAAACAGTTTTAACGGCGCTACAGGTTCGAGAATAAGAGCATACAACAACGAGAGTGCAATGATGTTTTTCGCTTATGCTTGCTGTTTGTAAAGGACCGTACTCCTCATGGATTTTTTTTCAATTACGTATTGTTAGAGTTAAAAATCCTGTACAAATGTTTTCCAGAAACCACAAAACCAATGTACAGGTACTATTTCTAAGTTTAAAATTGTATTTCGTCTCTTCTAAACCTGAACACTTTATTTCTGTGGGTAATTTTGCTCATATATCAGGGATTGAAGTTGATTTTTTGCTTTAATACATATAAAAATACATTCCATGCTCAAACAATAGAAATGCCTTGCACAGCACTGCTGCTTGAAAATATTTTCATAAGTATTTGAATAGCCATTGAAGAAATCTTGGAATAACACTATGCTTACTGTTAATGTTTGCACATTACCATTGAGCGTTGTATTATTCTAAGATTTTTTCAATGCCTATTCAAGAAGTAATCTCTTATTGTTCATATTTATAAGTTCAGTATTTGAATAGGCATTGAAGAAATCTTGGAATAACACTATGCTTACTGTTAATGTTTGCACATTACCATTGAGCGTTGTATTATTCTAAGATTTTTTCAATGCCTATTCAAGAAGTAATCTCTTATTGTTCATATTTATAAGTTCAGTATTTGAATAGGCATTGAAGAAATCTTGGAATAACACTATGCTTACTGTTAATGTTTACACATTACCATTGAGCGTTGTATTATTCTAAGATTTATTCAATCTTAGAATAAATCTTAGAATAATACAACGCTCAATGGTAATGTTTACACATTACCATTGAGCGTTGTATTATTCTAAGATTTATTCAATGACTTTTCAAGTATTGAACTATTATCTCTTACTGTTTTGGCATAGTAAAAATTTTTCCAACCTCTAATTTATATCAGTATCCTTTTGCTGCTGTTAAGCTTGCAGTACAATTGCAATAACAATTTCGGATCAATTTTTGTTTCACAAAAATTCGAACTTTCCATTTGAATGTGAAGAACTTGCTAACTGATCAGCCAATTTGAATTTTCTTTTCTGTAAATTGCTGAAAAATGCGCTTTAACGAGAACATAAGTCACCAAAAGTCCAATGCCTTAGCCACATCAACTTGACCGAGTGGGAAACTTTCTGAATCCCTCACACAATCATTGAACGAGAAGGAACACAAAAGAATTTATTTTCATTCGCTATCATATATATTTGAAAATTTTACTGCATTCTGAAGTAAGAATAAAAACTACTTAATACCAATCGTTTCTCACGAAGTATAAGGAACTTTAGTTTCCATAGACAAAAAAGGCAATGCAGAAAAGAAGGTAAAAACTCACTAACAGCGATACGAGCTGGTACAGGACAGACAAAGTACTACTGGACTGGACGATTCATTACTACGCCACCAGCCACACACCACTCCAACCACACACCAAACACACACCACACCAACCACACACCACTCGAACCACACACCAACAACACACCACACCAAGCACACACCACACCAGCCACACACCACACCAACCACAGAGCACACCAACCACATACCACACCAGCCACACACCACACCAACCACACACCACACTAACCACACGCCACACCAGCCACACACCACACCAACCACACACCACACCAACCACACACCACACCAACCATGCACACACAACACCAGCCACATACCACACCAGCCACACGATGCTCGCGATACGGTACATCTATGGGTGTTTTGAAAAATTCTTATAACCTTTTTTAAATTTGTATTAAAAAATGGACGCAGTTAATGCTTGGTGTTCATAAAATTGCAAAACACTTTTGACTCATAATTTGAATTGAATATTGAACTTTACTTTAACTCATAGCAGTCAACGTGTTAGACATTTAATTTAATCATAGATCTTTCTTCTTTGAAGTTTAAAAGTTATCATGACAGCAACGGAAAATCAAACGAAAAAAACCTAAACTGATATGTGGTTCGTTTATTAGAAATAAAAACATAATTACATGGCTTGACATATTTCTGAAACCTCCAAGGACCGTGTTTACACAGGCTTTAATTCATCACAATCGGACGCGCTCTCGAAGCTGAAGTGGGCGTTCTTAGCCCCCTTTTATCGTATTATTTAAAAAGATGGCCGCCAAAAGCAACCGTTCCACCAATTAAAGATTATAGCTTCATAAGGGGGCAATGAGAGATGACCAGTGATTGGAAGGGGGGCAATCGGTGACAACCAATCACGTTTCTCAATTACTGAGCGCTAATTTGTGGCTGAGCGAAAACTTGTGAGACGCCTCGTCACGGAGGCGCATTTCTGCGTCGCGCGGGCGGCCTCGCGTGCCAGAAGCGCACGGCCGGCGTCGACCAGGAGCATCACGGCTGCGGAGCGCAAGAAATCACGCAAGTTACGTCGCCGGAGCGCAGCCCCGCCCCAAACCATGATTAATATTATTATTATTATTATTTAGCCTTGCAGAAACCTCTTTCCGTATTTCACCATAGTTCTTTTATTGTTCAGAGAGAGGGATTATTTGTTCACCAAACTGCTTTGTATTTCACCTTTCAAAAACAATTTTGAGAAATTAGGTTCGTTTAATTACGAGGTAGCATGGACACGAGTTAGTTGAGTTACCCTACAGTAGTAAATCGTGCGCTGGTTGGCAGCTACGCGAGAGCTGAGACTGCAACTCATTCCTTGGCGGTTAGATGAAATTTACGTTGACGTTTTTCCGATGCTAAAATGAAGATCATATCGCTTTTGATCACGGATATTAGGGAAATCGAGTCTTATGAATCACTTGCAAAAATTTACATGAATTGGTTTATGTTGCAATATTTTTTGATGTGATTTGTGTAATATCATAGTTATGCACCTTCTATCCTGACTGACGTAACGATGGGTCTTTATATATTACTTACTTTATTTTTTTCAATACTTTGTCCATTGAAAATTTTTTTGATGGCAGAACAACTAGAATCATTGACTTCTTATGTAAACTGATGAGAAAATTATTGGAACTTTTAGTTTACATAATAAGCTTTCGAATGTGTCTACCAATTACTGTCGATGGGGATGCCCATTAGAGATTTGTTAAACCAGATAAATTTTATAGCCGATTCCTGGCTTAGGAATTGAAAACAGTGTCAACACCTCGAAGTGGTGGCTATTATCGATTGAGAGGTCAGCAATGTAGAAATTGTTCAACGATATGGCAACATTGTACCAATAATATGAAAAAATTGTCTTAATGATAATTCTCAACCTTACACTTACACGTGCAATATATGACGATATTATTCATGAATAATTTTCCTAAATAGAACACCAATAATTATTTATTCAATACGTCATTCATGTATAGCAACACTGCTTCACAACAACAGCAAACAATTGTTTTAAATTCATAGAGAAACATTCTTCAACATAAAATGGATGAATAAAACACAGCAGCGCAAGCCACATTAGGCAACATTAAATTCACGTTTTACGCGAGTACCGACGAAGAAATTATGAACTCGTTTAAATTACGTCACGACTTTGTGGTGCATGCGACCCAGAACTCACTCACCTCTGGCAACAACACGTCCGGGGTAACTCCGCAGCGCACGAAATTGTACGGCAGGTTTGGCTTCGTTATTGCACGTACATCGTTTACAAAATTTCGCTTACTAATAAACTCTGGGCTTAAATTCAGCGTGTTCTTTTTAGGTTGTCTTTTTGCATCATAATTCAGAAACTGAGGGACTTTATGCCTCCTTCTTCATTATTGACTGCTTTGGGGGACATTATTAAAAATAAAGCTGCGTATTGTTGAAATGTTAAAGAAAATTTCAGGTGGTAAGGAAACTGTAATTCGAGTTAAAGGCAGTCCAATCACTTACGAATGAATTTTTGAACCACGCGACTTTAATTAGATAGTTGGGTACATCAGCTGAATTAAATCGCAAAGGTAAGGCAGGTAAGCAATAGAATAAATTTGGTTAGGGTGCGCTAATTTATGTCTTAACATTAGATGCACTCAATTTCACTCAAAATTATAGATAATAATTTCACTCTCAAAATTGTGAATTTATATTACTGCAGAATTGCACTTTGTGATGGGACGTTGTGACCGCTGCTGATGCATAACAAGGAACTGATTTATAAATGCGTTACCGTGAAATCTATCATGAAATCATGTAACAATTGACGGACATGATTATGAAAAAATTATAAAATACGGCACAAAACTTTATTTTAAATGATATCATTGCAGAATAACGAAATAAAACACAAAATTTATTAATATTGGAAGTATTCAGAAAATTTCGTATTTCATTTAGTAAATAAGAGGCGCACTCGGCGGCACAAGGTTTTTGTGTATTTTTGAAACACCCTGTATAATTTTAGAACTGCGAAAGCGGTTAGATGAGCTTATTAACGAAACGTACGTGATCGAGTTCTGTACGTTACTTCAACGCACTTGATAAGAGTAGTTAGCACGATTCTAGAGCACAATCAGCTCGTTGATTGATCAAGAATGACGAACTGAAATGGCATACAGAATAAGAACGTAGTACGCGCCTTAATACGCTGAGTAAGTCTCTTGGACTCGGAAGAACATTCATAACGTGGGAGCTAATAAGAGACGCATGCCACCAATTATTCAGGAACAATAGAATTCAAGAAGCGAGGTCGCATTACTTCTCTCCTGAAGACACTTGGAAATGGTCTCACATGAGTAAGACGTCTCCCATTCACAAGCCCAGCTCGTTCACTTCACGAACACCGTTCCATATATCTAACAAATGCTACTGACTTTACTATGATGAGTACCGTATCGCAAAAATGAATCTCTTGCTGTTCAGGGAATATTAAATCTATCGTTAACCGCTGTGCTCGCGGTGGCACAGCGGTTAAGGGATCGGACTTGTATGTTGGAGTCGCGGGTTCATATCCCGGCGCTGGCGCTGCGATTTTCCCCGTTGGGTATAAGGGAAAGCCCAAGCACAATACCTCACTCGACCCAGGTGTCGGAAATGGGTACCGGCTTTACGGGGGAACCGTCATGGTGTCCTATATATAGTGTTAGTTATAAGACATTTGAAAAACCAATGCTTAAGATCATTTGTATCAGTCTTGATTGGAAATAAAGCATCCCAAAGATGCCGATGTTTGCTTTTTTTTGCTTTACTTATCGATACGTTCTTTTGGTATCCAAGTTACCACATCCATTCAAGTTAATGAATGCAGTAAATTTAATTTTACTCACCACAAGCGTTGAAGAGTCAAGGAAATTAGGCTTTAGTGAACTGAAGTTCGGCGCTACGTTGGGCAGACAGGACCATCTCATGTGCGTTGCTGTGGAACAAATTAACTTCTGCGTACAAGCTTTCAGTCACAGGAAGAGTTGATGCCAAATACGGTTCGTCATTTTGGGCTATTTAAAATATATAATTTTAGAAATAACTGCTGAAATAGAATTGAAACGTTCTTCATGGTTATTCGTCTTTACTTTAATGTCCATTATAGTGATTGTATGTGTTTATTAAAACAGTCCATTTTGTATTAAAAATCGGGATTTTCATGTCATGTACACTGGGATACACATGTGTTAACACTTGATAACTACACAACAAATTTAAAGTTAACACTACGCATTTTGACTGAACTATCAGCCAAAATGTCGACTTCTTGCCGCTTTTAATGTTGTGGTTTGTCTCCTATTTTCAGTGACAGAGCAGTGCGCGTGCATACTTGGATTGTAAAGTCTGGTGTCATAAGCTGCTCTCCAAATCTATACTATAATAAGAGCGGCGTCCGTCCGTCCGTCGGTCGGTCTGTCCGAAGCCAGCCTGCAGTGTGTGATGAGCGTATCTATGATACAAGCTCCAGTCCTATATATTTTGACGGGCCGTGTTCACGCGGCCTCATCAACTCTCGAGAGATTGTATTTTTTAATTTCTTACGGTCTCTCTTTCATTTTGCCCTCTTTTTTATTTCAAATAAAGGGGGGGTGGACTAGTTGTGATAATTTCTCATCGTATTTGCTAACGAATAGTCCAATCCAATCATTGAAACGATGCCAGTAACTTCCGCCTCCCTACTCCTATACTATGGTTAAGATTGTGCTACAACAGCTTATTCTCAAACATTTAAATAAAACAATCATTTTTCCTCTGTACAAAGTATCGTAGCTTGTGTTTCTTTTGAATCAAAATATACCGTCGCCAGTGTGATGTTCTCATTTTTTCAATTTCATGTCATGAGTTGCGTGATTTTTTCCCATGTTTTTCAACGTTGGAGGCAATCAACAGGACAGCTTATGACACACCGCAGACTTATGTCTTTGTTTACGTACGAAAAGTTAGTTAAAAATCAATAATTCTCTCACATAATTTACTCCTTTCATGCAAAATATTTCGTGGCTCATTAAGTATGAGACGCAATAATTTTCCACATTGCTATCTTCAGGCTCAAAACAGTGGCTCGTAACTGCAAACTGATGTTTGACATTGAACCTTTTGATGCACTCTAATCTTCTTTGAATTAAGGTTCTCCCCTGAAATCTGTTCCCAGTTTAATTTCCTGGTCTCGTAATTTTGTTTCTTTCTCGTAGCTACGCGATCAATTAACGATTTCGTGGAGCTCTCCTTCAACGAACAGGGAATCAAAAGCTCACCTTGTAGAAAACAGGGAATCTATGCAACAAGCGTATTTTCACAAAGGATGCGCAACGCATAGACGCAGCAAGGAAGAAAATGAGAAGACAATGAAGAGATGGCAAAGAAAGCATGAAAACTAAAAGCAGCAAAGTGGGCGCGATAGACAGGAGTCCACAAGGCCTGTCTACAGCTGAGGTAACCTGCCAGTGTCTCCCCTGCATGGGCTGCTAGTCCCCATAGCACAAGGTAGACAAACGTGCCTAATTTAAACCCAATGCTTATTCTGTAATTTCTTGCGAGTTATATAAGTGCTGAAAACGGTATTTTTCGAAAATTAAATTATAGTCGTTTTCTCCCGTCCTAAAAATTGGATAACGTACAGCAAAATATCTCGAATAATTATGGTTTGTTAAAGGAATTATTCACATATTTAGGCTCAAACTAAAGTTGACATGACATTTTATTTATGATTGGTACGAACTCTTTCTAATTTCTAACGCGTCACAAGAAAATAAGTCGCATCATCTCTCTTATTTGAACAGCGAGCAATTGATTCATATATTTTACTGAAGAATCTGAATGAAAATTTGTATTATGAAATCAATCGTAACGGAAGTCTCTGTTAGTTCGAGGAAGGTATCCATCCCAGTGAAGGTCAGAAATCAAAACTCACATGTCGCGTTAACTTCAAGTTTGCGCTGAGTGAACGCTGAATAACGGCAGTGTATGAGTTAATGAGCCTCAGTAATATTCACCTCATTTGACGTTACCTGAATGATATTTGTGCGTTCTAATCCTGCTGAATCTTTTCTTACGCTCTGACACACTCACACCCGAGTGGCGCTGACTGCCTCTGTCCCGCAGGTTCGGTGAGAGCTTCCCAATTACTCAGTAAGCCAATTGGACGGCCGCAAAATTCGTTTATTTTCAACTGTTAGGTACTCCGAATCTGAAAATTGCAGTCAGTGTTATTTATAGGTCCATAGTTCTATCAAAATTAGTAACTAACTTTAGTTCTGAACTTGAGGCTGGTTTCAAAATTCATTCCCCAATTTTCGAACAGGATATTTGTTTCACACTAGAAAAACGATAACAATCTTGTTTTATGAGTTAATTGGTCTATCTTTGAAAATCTATAGAACTCGAAGGATGACTAATGTAAAATACATATGCATATACCCCAAGTAACCTGGGATGAGGAAAAACGTACCTGCATACCGCAAAGAACTATTCAAACTCAATATAAATTACCTGCATCGATGACGGTAACGTAGAGTTCCTGAGACTGGAATTTGAGAGTTTATTTTTCTACGCTTAAAATGAACATTTTACTATTAAAGATAAATTCACTGAACTAGCGGCTTGCTAAAATACTTTGCATAAAATATCACATATAATTTCACGTTGAACAATAACTTTTCTAAGTAGATAAAAAAAGTTCAAAGCTTGCACAAACAGTCAGTTGTTGAATTCTAAATTTGTTTATTCCAAATTTTTTCTTCTATCAGCTGCAGATGTATGATAATTTCCACTGGCCTTCTCTGATGGAACTGCTCCAATAAGTGTTGCTCTCCATGATATTACTTTCGGAGGGAAAACAACTATTGCAACCTTAGGAATGCACTATCCTAGGGAAAAATGTGAGGTCCCAATGCCGAAATGGAATAATTTGCTTGTTGTTAAGGACCATCTTTTTTCTATTGACTGCTGTCCTGATTTTTAGCATCAATTTTTTTTTCAATTCCTCTCTTGTTTCATGAACTTATTTCTCATATCACTTTTTCTAAGCACAACTGGTCGTTTGTGGGAAGGCAATTTGTGCATGAATTCCCTGTTTCTTCAATTTCACATTAAATTTTGCCTCCCCAATTCTTCTCTTCAGTACACCTTTGCTGTGGTTAGGTACGCTAAAGCCTGTCTTAATGGTATGCATTCTATCGCAGGCTCACGTGCATACGCCTCATGTGGCACCTCACAAGAGCCATGAGCGTTTACACTAGACGTTAAGCGTGAGCACCGTGGTGTACGCTGCTCAGTTTCTCAAAACCAGCCAGTGCGTCAATAACAGCTATTAGAGGTGGATTGCCGTCGCTTGTCTTAATATTGTTGCTGCATCGTAGGCTATGTTAGCTTTTTTTATTTCCAGGAGTGAAATGTTAATATTTAAGTTCATTTTCATTAAAATGTTATTGAAAGCAGCCTCCTTCATGTTACAACCCTTATATTGGCTGCTTTTAGCCCAGCATATGCATTCATGGGCTCTGTACATTTCAATTAATTGCAATGTAGCTACTCGTGGCCAGGTTGCGTCAGTCATTGAGCAAATGGCTATGTCTCTACTCATGAATACTACCTGCACATTGACCAGGGACAGAGTTGCAATTTCCAAGGCTCTCGTGAGTCGCGCCTCACCAATCCGATAAGAGTGAATAGGGAACTTTGTATACACACACACATACTCACACAAATATGAGCCTCAGTGATGAGCCCCGTATACACGTGTCGCGCCTCACGGCCAAAATGTCCTCTAATGTAAACGGCCCTCAACACTAAATAATCTAATCTAGCCTCCCGGATATGTGGTTGTGTGTGAGTTTAGCTTTGCCGATAGTGGACAACTTCATATATTAGATTGTACAAGTTTCTTCACGAATGTAGTAAAGAAAAGCATCAATGTTTGCAACAAAATGGGTCATCAATATCGATAAAATACTGTTGAACATCCCGTGTTGGGACTTTGTTTTACCACACGTTACACTTCACAGCTTCACTGCACTAACTGCATAAATTATAGTAGAAGTTGATTAGGTCAATGGCCCATAAAAAATGTAACAACGTTACTCTATATTAAATGAAAACAAATTTAAAATATACACAACAACCTAACTCAATGATGCAACCCTTTATATCACCCAACCAAAATTTAACCACCAGTAAATTTTCATAACAACACAAAAAACCCTACACGAGAACAAAGCTAGTCACAAATTAGTGATGCCTGTGACAATGTAGAGTAACTCCACCTAGGACAACAGCAGGTGCAGAGTTGCTGTACGGATTAGGAAGTGTTGGCTGGATAGGCCCGACAGATTTGTGCAATTATGTCGAGGTTAGGCAGGGTTGTATATAGGAGTTGCGTCAGGCCAGTCATGATAGCCAAGCAGCTTCTCGGGCAAAACCACTGCTTAACAAGAGAGACGTCAGCCAAGTCGGAGTATTGTTGGCTCGTGGCACCCATTTTCCCCAGCCCTTCCTCTTGTATGGTTTAGTATTGCAGTGTTTGACTGAGTGCGTGATTGTGCAAAGTTAAGTTCCTCTTCATTATTTAGTACATGATTATAGCAGGTATTAAGCCGCAATGACTTCATTCTTAATGACGAGTTCACGGCTCCAAAAGTGGGGAACCTTGCCCCATCTGTGTGAACCTACGTCATCTGTTTCATTAAATATTAATCTTTAACTATTATCTGTCAAATTACTATTGGGCCTCTACCCTTTCCTACTCTGATTGAACTTTACTGTGATCGCTACATCACCATTTCTCGCATCCATTAGCAGTCGATCCGCACACTATATCCTCCATTGTGCGGATTGTGTATTCAATCTCATCTTCAGGTGCGTTGCTGTGCTGGTATATTTATTGTTGATTTAAATCATCTCATTGTTAACATTAGCTTTGATTTTTGCTTCGTTTCTCACCAAACGTTTACTTTGCAGTATGTCGCACTGACCTGCCCTGAGCTGTACGTGCTGCCCGCTTCACGCCCAGCGATAGAATTTAGCTGTCTTCTGTGGGGCTACTGTGATTGAATCAGGTAACTCGTTAATTGTCAACTTAGATATTTACTCATGTATGTTGAATAGTACATACTGCTAGATAAAATTCATTCTCTCTAATTATATGCTTATTTTGTTCATCTTTGTAGGTATATGCATCCCTGAGGGGACTGTGGACTTCCAGGAACGCGGTTGGTGTTCCTTGCGCATGCATGAGTGACCCCTGCCGTGACATGCTACTGGGGAGCGGCCTTGCGTCGTTGTTGTCTGAAGCTACTTTCATCGGACGCCTGAAGGGTGGTTACCCTGCGCCCGTGGTGATTCCTGCGCCTGACACCCATTTAGGCAATTGAAATGTATATACGGATTCCAATATAAATCAAAAATATTGAACGAGGATGAATTAGTCCCTTATGAAAACGTTAACGTGTTCAAAACCAACCGCATTAAGCTGGGAAAGTTGAATAATTTCTAAATTATAATTACCCTACTAACCTGATGTTCTTTCCTCGGTGTTGAGAGGCGACGTAATATACATAACAAATACACGAGATACATAACAAATTCAGAATGGCAAGATTTCTACACCTCTGCACAACTTCATCGCCGAGCAAACTTGCAACCAATCAACATTACACTCCACAAACACGCAAAATAATCTGGCAAAATATTCACGACACGCACCCACAACTCTACTTACAACTCACATTCCCGCAAGACACTCCGCAAATACCGCACAAACAATTCCAGAGCTAAAAAATGAAAACACTCGCACCCCAACCGAGACCAAAATACACTTAACACGACTCAAACGACGGACGGACGGACGGACGGACAGACTCGACTGACCAGCACCGACTCAAGCGAATATTTTGTGATAAAGGAGACTTAACCAATACGGCAAGCCTACCCACCCACGTCCGGTACTATATGATGCCTACTAACTAAAGATCCACCCATACAAAACTCTAACGGGTAATTAACTTCTACCACCCTTAAACTACCTACAAAAAATACCCTCAACACCAGCATCATATGCGCAAAGCGCATCTCTATCGTTTTCCTACCTATCCTTTTCCGCTTCACCCCTTCTCTTCCCGACACACTCTGTGTCAAACTCTCTTTCCGTCTTCTCTAAAAGCATCGCCAAGTCGCCAAGAGGCGACGTAATGAAATTAACATCTGCACTTTTTTGTGTCCTTATATTTCAATAATTTTCAGCGCTACAGAGTAAAGCAATTAAGCAAAACGAATAGAAAAGATTCCTCACACTTGTTAAGAAATTTGAAAACATGTGATTAATATGATGTTTTTGGCTATTCTGAAACTAATCCAGTGAAAATAATATTTTGTGCTGTATTTAATGCATTGTTTCCCATCATATCTTTCATTGAAAACGTAGAGATTTTTTTTAAGAGTAACGCATTTATAAATCAGTCGCAAAACAGTTCCGTGTCATGTTTCATCAGCGGTGATCATTAGGACTCATCACCAAATAAGTTACAACTTAATAACATTAAGGAAATTATTAGTAAAGTTACTTATTTTCTATATTTTGGAATGAAAATAACTCTGTCTGAAGTAAAACTGGACTCAATTTCGACGTAATGTCTGGAGCATGGCCTACCCTACCTGCCGTTAATCCTTTGAGCACTGCTGAGTAATGCCGGATGGTTTGTTTTCCTTGCTATTATTGATACGTTAGGTGCAATGCACAACCGAAAGCGACAAAATTGTCGTTAATATTCTTGGCCTTCGAGAATTTAGTCAATTCGATCCTTTTTCACGTACTGTGTTTAACGATTGTCAATTCATGAAGTTTTATATAATAGTTATCTAGAAATTTAGCGAAGATCGATGTTTTTCTAAACAAATCAATTCTTCTTCACTTTCATGCTGTAAAACAAATATTTTGCTAGCAATTTGAAGAGTAAAAAAAGTCGAACTTGCGTTAAATTTGAAAACAAAGATTAGTAATGAATCTGATAAAACACTTTACTTAAAAATGATCCGACGTGGTAGAAAACATCTTCGAATTGATCTTGTTAAAAGTTTCTAAAATTTTGTGCTGCTGAGGTAGCTATAAAAAGGAAATGTGGAGCCCCTGAATCGTAAAAACACGCGAAGTAGGGATGTAGAGAAAAATTTAGACCAAATTGCTAAGTTACTATATGGGTTCACCGAATGAAATAGAATTAGAAGACTAGAATGCTGGAATTCGAGAATGCTGGATTCGAGTGACTGTCAGGATGAAGGTGCCTCAGACACCTTCGCCTATTTCAAGTTTTGAGGAGGAGAGACATTAAACTTGTAAAAAATATAACTAGCCCTTAATGAATTTAGAACAGAATTGGTTCTCAATTTGAATTCTATATGAATACGGATATAGTAGAGCACTACACTGGTATTCGGGGCTGAAACATCGCTCAGATTTGCACCTGTAAATGTGTTTGGAACGATTCTGGACACTTCATCGAAAACTTCTTGTGTTTTTCGTTTTGTTGAGGACTATATTTTTCGCGATATTGCTGTCTGTTTTCCGAACCTCTCGCTTTCTTCTTGACTTTTATCTCGTTTGATAGCTTTATATTGAACTTCCTGTTTGTATGGGAAGGAGATCCAATGCGGGAACACATCTTGCGCATGGATTCCGCGTTCGTTTAACTCCATACCAGAAGATGCCTTGGTGTTTTTTTCCTTTTTAAGATCTTCGTTGTGATAGGAGATCCATATCCTGACTTTTCAGTCGATTCCCTTTTCTCGCAGAAGTGTCACACAGTATATCGTTAATCTTACAATATGGTTCTGTACTTCACGGTGCGGCTCTTACTCACTACATACATTCAAAAAGCATGTGATTACTTCCAAGATTTATAAAATCTTTGTTATTTCCTTCTTCTGCAATGACAACAATTAAAATGGAATTTGGTACTGTATTCAATAACTTTTTTAATCATGCTTGTCGATTGTAACGTCGTGATAATGATATTTTGCAGAGTAATGCATTTAAATATCGGCTATTTATCAGTTCTACGCTGGTAACAAAAATGTTTTGAAATCCCCTTAATATGATTGTTGCGAATGATTACTAGCAGGGTGCAGGAACGAGACAGTTAATTTTGTTTAGTTCATATTATCTTAATATTGATAATGGAATCATGGTCGGGTAATACGAATACTGAGTAAGTCGACGGTAAGTAATGGTAAGTGGAGGGGCCAAAATGATTAACACGGTTAAAGGAAAAAGGGGTAGCATGGGGTGCCCCAGACGGTTGTATAAGAGAGAACACGGCCAACTACACCGTACCAGTGCTTGTAGGGAAATACGCTGGTGTCTACAGCTTGCTGATCGGCCTAGGCAAAATGTTACCGAATAGCCTTTGGTATTGCAATGCGTGAGGTGCTTGGGTTTTATTCAATTAATTGGTATCCATAAAACTGTTGTTTGAAAATAATAATAATAATGCTCTAGCTTTAATGCTGGATTTTAGTAATTACTTTAGAATTTTACTAGGCACCACAGTACCATCATGTGGATTATCAGTGATCATAACGGCTCATCACCAAGTGCAATTCCGCATTAATATAAATTCCAAATTTGAGAATGGCATTATTTTCTATCATTCTGGATGAAATTGAGTCCATCTGAAGTTAAGACATAAATTAATGCACCCTAATTTTAACTCGACCTAATTTCGACAAAATGTCAGGAGCATGGCCTACCCTGCCTGCAATTAATCATTCGGCCACTTCGGATTAATGCCGGATGTGCTGTTTTCCTTGCTATAATTGCTACATTGGATGTGTCATGCACAACAAGATACAGACAAAATTTGTTCTATTGCTTATCTTCTATACTTACGAGGATTCGATTCAGTTGATATACCTTGACAATCTAGTGTCTATTATTACATTTATAATTCCATGGAGCTTTACTTTTAATCAGAATTAATCTGTCCCCCAAAGCAGTCAATAACGAAGAAAGAGGCAGTGAGTCACTCAGTTTCTGAATTACGTAAAAAGACAAGCTGAATTTGAGCGCACCGTTTACAACTGAGCGAAATTCTGTAAACGATGTACGTATAGTAACGAATCCAAACTTGACCTGCAATTTCGTGCGCTGCGCAGTAAGCCATAACCACGGACGCGATGTTGCCAGAGGGAGAGTTACGCTCTGGGTCGCATGCACCTCTAAATTATGACGAGATGTGGACAGGTTCCTTTTTTCTTCGTGGTCGCGTCCAAGGTAGATTCAATGCTGCCTGATGTCATGGCTCGCACTGCTGTGTTTTATTCATCCATGTAATAGTGAAAAATATTTCTCCGAGAATTTAAAACAATTTTTTGCTGTTATAATCACGCAGAATTGCTATACATGAATGAAGTATTGGAGGAATTGGTATTCTATTTCGGAAAACAATTCATGAATAATCTTGCAAAGTTTTGCTTGTTTAAGTTTGAATTTTTTTATTTCATTTGAAAAATGTTTTTCACACCATTTGGGCAACGTTGCCAGATCGTTGAGCAACTTTTTACGAGCTGACCTGTCATTCGCTAATTGACAGCTCTGCGATCGTTTATTTCTTTAAGTAAGCGAGTACTAGCTCTTAAATTTGTTTGAATCATTAACTTCTCGTATACGAAAAAAATTGATCGTAACTAGTCGATATGCAGATTTAAAATTTGTTCTGTGAATCAGAAATTGAACTAGTTTTGTCTAAAGCTTCACGGAAAAGGTAATGGTTTTCGTTCACTGCCGTCAAAAAATTTTTTTAATACCTAAAGTGTAGAAAACACATCATAACTAATGATAATAAATAAAATAGCAAGGATAGTCGCTTTTAAAAGATCCATTATCAGTTAGTTGTTTAATAAATAGAAGGACCTAAAATGATATATAAAATTGAACGTTTCGACTACAGGAGTCATCTTCAGCATTACCAAGATCTATGGAAGACAAAAAATACATTTTATTGAAAATAAGTGCAATGGTAAAAACAAATAAAAAGAAGTGGACGAAAAAGGATGGAGAACAATACTAACATGCTATTAACAGAGGGAATGACGATTCAGTTTCATTTAAAATAGGTTTGTCTTTCATGATAAAAAGAGATTCTAAAATACGAAGGTCTGATTGACTAGATGTGGTTCCTATTATCTGGAAGTTGTCCAAGCGGACTAGCAGGTCGCACTTCTCGGCATGAGTGCGTACCGAAGAGTGAGGGGGAGAGGCAAGGGGATTATTGGTTCGTGTGGCGGAGCATGCTGGAAGGAGCTTCCGAACCAATAATCCCCTTGCCTCTCCCCCTCACTCTTCGGTACGCACTCATGCCGAGAAGTGCGACCTGCTAGTCCGCTTGGACAACTTCCAGATAATAGGAACCACATCTAGTCAATCAGACCTTCGTATTTTAGAATCTCTTTTTATCATGAAAGACAAACCAATTTTAAATGAAACTGAATCGTCATTCCCTCTGTTAATAGCATGTTAGTATTGTTCTCCATCCTTTTTCGTCCACTTCTTTTTATTTGTTTTTACTGTTGCACTTATTTTGAATAAAATGTATTTTTTGTCTTCCATAGATCTTGGTAATGCTGAAGATGACTCCTGTAGTCGAAACGTTCAATTTTATATATCATTTTAGGTCCTTCTATTTATTAAACAACTAACTGATAATGGATCTTTTAAAAGCGACTATCCTTGCTATTTTATTTATTGTTAGACTTTGCAAAAAGCAAAACTTAGATGTGTGCAGATAACTAATGATATTTAGATATCATCCGTATAAGTGTAAAACACAAATTAAATCCGTATGATATTACATGGAACGCAATTTAAATCGAAATCCCAACATAACTTCATTGCCTGGTGAGTATTTTTTAAAGCGATGAAAAAACTCTATTTCCATAATATCCGAAAAAGTCTTTACGCGAACTGATGCATCTGTTACAAAACGTGTGCGCACCTGTACGACGTCCATCACATACCGAGGACTACGTCACCAGATGAAGATCAATAGGGGTTCTTCAACTGAAAATAAATTAATTGTACTTTGTCAATCAAAAGGAAAATGTATTTATGATTGAAATTAAATAACAAACTGGTCGAAACGAAATGAGTGGACGCAACAAAACCGCTGGTAAAATGAGTTAATCTGCTTCCAACTTTACTGAACGGTGCCAACCAATGATATGTTCGGCAAACGTGACCTAGTAACTTTAGGAGCAATGTAGCGAACATTGTGCAACATTTGACGGGATGTTACACTCCAAACGTTCAATCACCTGCACTTTATCAATGACAAAACTCATTGGTATATAATACATTTTACGTATATGCAAAACAAAGGATCCTGGTGTATAAATAGTTTTTTCGCTTTCTGTTTGCATATGTATATATGTATAATTATATTTCAATGAATATGTATAATCCTCTATATAAATTTTTTACCATATCATTCATCGTTACCATAAGCGATGAATTTTGAATTTTCTAACAAATCTAATACTTGATTGAACATCTCGAAGACCAATTTTTTAACTGTATTTCTTCCAAAAATAATTTAGGCAAGGTCCAAATCTGCATGTTGAATTTAATTTTGGCTTCTCGACATTTGCAATTTTATTTTTTACCTAGATGTTTTTAATTTCGCTTTTCTATATATCTCCATCTTTTATAATTTCATTTTTATTCCGATATTTTTGAATGTTGTTCTTCTAAAATTTTGAAGAAAAAACGTACTCTTTAGTGCACACTTATTTTGAAATATGAAGTGAGGTTTTAACGGTTTTAAGGAATAATTGTTAAATAAAATAAGTGGCCCTTGGGCACGTTAAAGTTTTTAAGGTAAAGTGGCCCTTGGGCACGGTAAAGTTTAAGGTTAAGTGGCCCT
The DNA here is from genome assembly GCA_030386875.1 of Morinoia aosen. NCBI lineage: Eukaryota > Metazoa > Arthropoda > Malacostraca > Amphipoda > Talitridae > Morinoia > Morinoia aosen. The sequence goes on from CM059580.1 coordinate 41,415,183, forward strand.
TGGCCACGGTAAAGTTTAAGGTTAAGTGGCCCTTGGGCACGGTAAAGTTTAAGGTTAAGTGTCCCTTGGGCACGTTAAAGTTTAAGGTTAAGGTTAATACGCCATCAAGGCAAAACCTTGAAAGCCCACCAACGGGCTTTACTAGAACTAATCACTGGACTGGTGAGGAGCATGAACATGCATTACGTAAATAATCAAAATGAAATAATAACGGCACCGTTTAAACAAAAATGTAAGCGAAAGAAAGGAAAAGGAACAAAATAATAGAGGAGCACAACGGCACTTGCTGCCGAGATCTCTCTCACTGCCTTACTACTTTGTTTAAGAAGACCGCGGTCGAAGTGAGAAACTTTGATAACGAGAAGTCTTCATAGCGCGTCCTAAATTTTCTCACATAGTTTTATTAGCATACGGTGGTCCTATATCACATTTCAAATATTCCTCGGAATATGGTCTACATTCCTCATGTCCATTGGTCCACAATATAATGAGTACCAAAAATAAGATTTTATATGAAAAACAAGACAAGTTTGAACGACGTGTTGCGCATACTCGTGCAAGTTGTGGCAATAACCTGCATGTCAAGTCCCGCTTTGAGGATCGATTCTGACCTAAATTCGTTAAGGGCGAGTTATATTTTTGTACAAGTTTAACGTGTCTCTCCTCCACAAAACTAGAAATAGGCGAAGGTGTCTGAGGCACCTTCATCCTGACAATCACTTGAATGCGGTGTCATCTAATACTACAATTTCGTTTGGTTGACCTTAAACACAATTTCGCAATTAGTTCTAAATATCGCTCTCTCTCCACTGATTCACATATTAACACAGTTCAATAGCTTCATATAACCTCTTAATAGCTACCTCAGTAGCCCAAAATTTGAGTAATTCTTAACAAGATCTTCACTAACGCGTTTTTACCAATGCGGATCTATTTCAAATAGTGTGTTCTATCACATTCATTACTTATCTTTATCTTCAAATTTGACGTAATTTCTACTTTAGTATTCTCCAATTTGCGAGCAAAATATTTGTTTTGCATCATGAAAATCACGCAGAATTCATTTGTATTAAATAAACATCGATTCAGTAAAGAGGTGTGAAATGGGATAACTATTATATAAAACTTCATGAATTACTAATCATTAAACATAGTGTGTGAAAAAGGATCGAAGTTCTCGAAGGGTGAAGAAGATTAACAATTGAGCAAATTTTGTTGCTATTTTTTTATGAATGTCACCCATTGGAGCAATAATAGCAAGGGAAACAAAACATCCCCCATTATTGAAGTGCTCAAAGGATTAACGGCAGGCAGGGCCGGCAATGCCCCAGACATTACGTCGAAATTAAGTTCAGTTAAACTTCAGACGGATTTATTTTTAGTGCAAAATATAGAAAATAATTAATTTTTCTGAGAATATCCTTAATGTCATTTAGTAGCGACTTATTGGTTGATAAATGCTAATGATCACTGATGATAAATGGCTCGGAACTGTTTTACTGATTTATAAATGCGTTACTCTTAAAAAATAACTCTCTACACTTTTCCATGAAGAATATGATTGTAAAAAAAGCATAACATACGGCACAAAATATTATTTTAACTCTATTCCTATCAGATTAGCCAAAACTTCAAATTAATCTCATTTTTTTATATTTGTAATAAGTGCGAAGAATATTTTCTATACGTTTTGCTTAAATGCTATTCTTTGCAGCGCTGAAGATTCGTAAAAGTTTAAGAACACAAAAAATGCAGGTGTTAATTTTATTATGCTCACCATTGAGGCTCATATTTGTGTGTGTGTGTGCGTATACGAATTCGCTCTGATCGATTTTGTGAGGCGCGACACACGAGAGCCTTGCGAGTTGCAACTCTGTCCCTGGTCAGTGTGCAGTTAGCAGTCATGAAAAGAGGTATAGCTATTTGCTCATCCATTATGACTGACGCAACTTTGCCCGGAGAAGCAAGGTTGCAATTAATTGAAATTTACAGAGCCCATGAATGCCTATGCCGGGCTAAAAGCAGTCGATATAAGAATTGTAACATGAAGGAGGCTGCTTTCAATTATATTTTAATGAAACTGAACTTAATTATTAACATTTCACTCCTGCAAATGAAAAAAAGATAACATAGCCTACGATGCAGCAACAATATTAAGACAAGCGACGGCAATTCACCTCTAGTCGCGGTTATTGACGCACTGGTTATGAGAAACTGAGCAGAGTGCGCCACGATGCACCAGCCGAATGTCTAGTGTGAACGCTCGTGGCTCTTGTGAGGTGCCACATGAGGCGTACGCATGTGAGCCTGCGATAAAATACATACCAGTAAAACAGGCTTTAGCGTACCTAACCACAGCAAAAGTGTATCGAAGAAAAGAATTGGGGAGGCACTATTTAATATGAAATTAAGGAGACGGGGAATTTATGCACAAATTGTCGTCCCACAAAAGACCAGTTGTGCTTAGAAAAAGTGATATGAGAAATAAGTTTATGAAACATGAGAGGAATTGAAGAAAAGCAACTGAAGCTAAACAACAAGACAGTAGTCAATAGAAAAGATGGTCCTTAACGAACAAGTAAATTATTTCATTTCGACATAGGGACCTCACATTTTCCACTAGGCTAGAGAATTCTTATGGATGCAATAGTGTATCACTCCGAAATTAATATCATGGAGAGCAACACTTATTGGAGCAGTTCCGTCAGAGAAGGCCAATGGAAATTACATCTGCAGCTGACGAAGAAAAAATTTTGAATAAACAAACTTGAAATTCAACAGCTGATTGTTTGCGCAACCTATGAACTTATTATTTATTTAGAAAAGTTACAGTTCAACGGAAAATTACATGTGACGTTTAATGTTGAGTATTTTAGCAAGTCGCTAGTTCAGTAAGTTTATCGTTAAATAGTAAGATGTTCATTTTTAGGCCTGGAAAAAAAATGTTCAATTCCAGACTCAGCAACTCTACGTGGCTGTCTACGATGCAGGTATTTTATATTGAGTTTAAATAGCTCTTTGCGGTATGCATGTACGTTTTTCCCGATCGAAAGTTGTTTGAGGAATTTGCATATGTATTTTACATTAGTCATCCTTCAAAATGTTAGGAAATTCAAAAATAGACCCATTAACTCATAAAATAAAATTATTATCGTTTTTCTAGTGTGAAACAAATATCCTGTTCTAAAATTGGAAAATTAATTTTGAAACAGCCTCAATTTTAGAACTAAAGATAGGTACACATTTTGATAAAAACCTTTCACCTAAAAAGAAAACTGACTGCAATTTTCTAATTCTGAGCTGTTAAATATTGAGAAAAACAATTTTCCAGCCGCCTAAATGGCTAAGCGAGGAAAGATGAATCTCTCACCGAGCTGCCGTGCAAGATTACAGCGCCACTCGTGTGTGTGGGTGAGTCTGCGTGTACGAAAAGAATCAGCAGGATAAGAGCGCGTCGATATCATTCATGTAACGTTAAAATAAGGTAATATTACTCAGGCTCATTAACTCATACACATACACTGTCGATATTCGGTGTTCACTCAGCGCAAAACTTGAAGTTAACGCGACATGTTGTGAGTTTTGATTTCTGACGTTCACTGGGATACCTTCCTCGAAATAACAGAGGGATCTGTTTTGATTGAATTTGTTACAAAAATTTACGTTTATAATACGAATTAATTGAATTCATAATACAAATATTCGTTTAGATTCTTCAGTAAAATATATGAAATAATTGCTCACTGTTCAAATAAGAGAAATGAGGCAACTTATTCTCTTGTGACGCATGAGAAATTAGTAAGAATTCTTAACAATCATAAATAAAATGTCATGTGAACTTTAGTTTGAGCCTAAATATGTGAATAATTCCTTTAACAAACCATAATTATTAGAGATATTTTGCAGTACGTTGTAAGGACATCGGTCCGATATTCTTGTAGGTCGTAAAATTCTACTTCTCTATCTCTACCTCGGAGTTCGGGGCGTTGTGCCCCCATACGCTTGCCGCCCCGCACTACAGGTAATTAACGAAATATTTAATCGTGAAGTGTACGGTGATTTACTTTTGTTATAGTTCTTCGTGAAATAGCGGATAATGAGATAGTATCTCGGTTGAAGTTCATGTTTTCGTTGAATTATTTATCTTTTCTGCTAGTCATGCCTGATCCCTGTTGAGAGAGCTTTTCATTTGTCTGTCCAACAGGCCAGATCGTTGACTGCGCCTCACCCATATCGCTAATTCAGAACTGTTCTAGAATCTTTGTCTTTTTCTAAATTTTGTACTTGCCTGATATTCGATGTATAACCATTCGATGTCACTTCCAAACTCGTCTATTTGTATATTTGAGAATTAGTTTGCATTATTGTTATTCACTGTTTATTATTTATCTTGAAAGTGTAAACCCAATATAAACGTTAATTATACTGTGGAATATACAGTAGAACCTTATTGATTTTCTGTTACCTGCCACCTAACCTATGCCGATCCTGCATGCCCTGACATACGTTATCCATTTTTTAGGATGGGAGAAAACGGCTATAATTTAATTTTCGAAAAATACCGTTTTCAGCACTTATATAACTCGTCAGAAAGTACAGAATAAGCATTGGGTTTAAATTAGGCACGTTTGTCTACCCTGTGCTATGGGGACTAGCAGCCCATACAGGGGAGACACTGGCAGGTTACATCAGCTGTAGACAGGCCTTGTGGACTCCTGTCTATCGTGCCCACTTTGCTGCTTTTAGTTTTCATGCTTTCTTTGCCGTCTCTTCATTGTCTTCTCATTTTCTTCCTTGCTGCTTCTATGCGTTGCGCATCCTTTGTGAAAATACGCTTGTTGCATAGATTCCCTGTTTCCTGCAAGGTGAGCTTTTGATTCCCTGATCGTTGATGGAGAGCTCCACGAAATCGTTAACGGATCGCGTATCTACGAGTAAGAAACAAAATTACGAGACCAGGAAATTAAACTGGGAACAGATTTTAGGGAAAAAACTTAGTTCAAGGAAGATTAGAGTGTATCAAAAGGTTCAATGTTGAACATCAGTTTGTAGTTACGAGCCACTGTTATGAGCCTGAAGATAGCAATGTGGAAAATTAATACGACTAATATCTAATGAGGAGCCACGAAATATTTTGCATGAAAAGAGTAAATTATATGAGAGAATTATTGATTTTTAACTAACTTTTCGTACGTAAACAAAAACATAAGTTTGCGGTGTGTCATAAGCTGTCCTGTTGATTGCCTCCAACGTTGAGGAACATGGGAAAAAATCATGCAACTCATGACATGAAATTGAAAAAATGAGAACATCACACTGGCGACGGTATACTTTGATTCAGAAGAAACAAAAGCTTTTATACTTTGTGCAGAGGAAAAATGATTATTTTTTTCTTTTTGTTTTATTGAAATGTTTGAGAGTAAGCTGTTGTAGCACAATCTTAACGATAGTATTGTTTCAGTGAGGAGGCGAAAGTTACTGGGATCGTTTCTATAATTTGATTGGGCTATTCGCTAGCAAATACGATGAGAAATTATCACAAAAACACAACAAAATTTTACAAACCAAGTATGCACGCGCACTGCTCTGTCACTGAAAATAGGAGACAAACCACAACATTAAAAGCGCTAAGAAGTCGACATTTTGGCCCATAGTTCAGCCAAAATGTGTAGTGTTGACTATAAATTTGTTGTGTAGTTAACAAGTGTTAACTCACATGTGTATCCCAGTGCACATGATATGAAAATCCCGATTTTTAATACAGAATAGACCGTGTTAATACACACATGCAATCACTATAGTGGACATTAAAGTAAAGACGAAAAAACACGAAGAACGTTTCAATACTATTTCAGCAGTTAGTTCAAGAATTATTCATGTTTTGTAGCCCAAAATGATGTAGCACTTTGCCTTCAACTTCTCCAGTGGGAGCTTGTATGAGGGAGAAGTTAATTTGTTCCACAGCAACGCACATGAAATGGTCCTGTCTGCCCAACGTAGCCCCGAACTTCAGGTCACTAAAGCAAACTTTCTTTGTCTTGACTCTTTACCGCTTGTGGTGAGTGAAATTAAATTTACTGCAGCCATTACTTGAATGGATGTGGTAACTTGGATACCAGGAACACGTATCGATATTTTAACGATTTAAAAGATGTTAATTTATGCAATACAGGGCTGCTCATAACAATGTTAGTAGTTTTTATTCACACGTTCACTGCGTATTGGGCCACATGTATACCAAGAGGTAAATTGTCCACTTACGTGCTGGTATAAATCCACGACATTATATCTGTTTTGCGATGTTTTTGCAAAATAATTGTTATCCTGCGAGGTAAAATGTTATCGTGCAATTGTATTCATATTCAATGGGAAGAATTAAAATTTATTCAAGCTGGGAAATCTATTTCCCTATTCTGCTACTTACAACCTAACCAAACCAACCGCGGAAACGCAGTGAACGTGTCAAGTGCGTTGAATGGTATTAGTCGAGTGAACGAGCTGGGCTAATGAATCAGAGACATCTTACTGAGGTGCGACCATTTCCAAGCTTTCTAGGAAGAGGAGTATCGCAACCTCGCTTCAGGCCCCGATACACTGGCGTTCATGACTCGAGAAATTGCGGCAGTGGATCCGTCCGCCAGTTGAAGTGAGAACTGGCGACATGCACGGATCGCTGAAAGCTCGGTGGCCACTCTGCCAACTGGCTGGTGTGCAGGGATGGGAGGCACATTGAGAGGCGTGCTGGCGGTTATCACCGTGATATTTGCTGATTGCTTTCCTGAATTGGTGGCATGAATTTCTAATTAACTCCACCATTACGAATGTTTCCCCGAGTAAAAGAACCTTAGCGTATTGAGGCGCGTGTTACGTTCTGACTGTGACTGCCATTTCAGTTCTCTGTCATTCGTGATTGGTCAACGAGTTGATAGCGTCCTGGCACCCCGCGAATTACCGTTCCGAGTGAGATATCGATACAATGACGCGCACTCACATACCAGGTCAGCTGAAGTTCTTGACTGATATCAGTCACAAAATTTACTAATACTATTCAGAACTAATCCTCATCAACTACGGTAACGCATGAACTTCACGGGTCGGCTCTTACTTACTACATGAATTCAAAATGTTTTTGATAACTTCCAAGATCGAAAAAATTTCTGTGATATTTTGGTAGTCTGCGATTACAACAATTAAAATCAAATTTTGTGCCGTATTCTATAATTTTTTTTATAGCCAAGCCTGTCGAATGAAACACGACTTCTTATTTTTAGGGTAACTTATTTATAAATCATGTGTATTTCAGTTCCGCGTAATGCATCATCATTGATCATAAAGGCTCATTACAAAGTGCAATTCCTAAATATCATACATTCCTAATTTCGAAAGTGAAATTATTTTTTATAATTTTGAGTAAAATTCTGAGGTTAACACATAAGATAGCGTACCCTAATTTTAAGTGAACCCAACACAATTTCATGAGCATGGCCGATCATTCGAAAGCTGAATGTTGCTTTCCTTGCTATGATTATCATATTGTGTGCCATGCACAACAAAATAGAGATAGATTTTGTTCTATTGCTTATCTTCTTCACCCCCGCGGACTTAATTCATGTGCTGTACCTCTACAATCTAGAAAAGTCGCGTAGTTTAAAAATTAATTCAAAAGTGATTGGACCGCCTTTAACTCGAGTTACAGTTTCTTTCTACCTAACATTGTGTCTATTACATTTTCAATCTTATGCAGCTCCATTTTTAATCACAATTGAATTATTGATCCCCCAAAGCGGTAAATAATGAAGAAAGAGGCAGGAAGGCACTCAATTTCTGAATTATGATGTAAAAAAAACTACTTATAAAGAACGAATTGAATAAGAGCGCACCGTTTATGCGAAATTTTGCAAACGATGTACCTATAATAACGAAGCCTAACTTGACCAGCAACTTCGTGCGCTGCGGAGGAACCCCGGACACGTTGTTGCCAGAGGGAGAATTACGCTCTCGGTCGCATGCACTACAAATTGTGTCGGGATGTGGCCTGCTTTTTTTCCTAGTTTTCGCGTGCAAAGTAGATATAATGCTGCCGAACGTCATTGCTTGCATTGCTGTGTTGTATTCATCCATTTAGGGATAAAAAATATTTCGCCGTCGATGTGAAACAATTTTCTGCTGTTGTTGTAAAGCATTGTTGCTATACATGTATGAAGTATTGAATGAATTGGTATTCTATTGTGGAATATTTCTAATCAATAATCTCGTCAAATTTTGCCGGCATAAGTTCGAGTTTGTGAATTCATCACTTAGACATTTTTTTCTAACCAATTATGCTGTCATGGTCACCAAATCTTGAGCAACTTTCCACATTGCTGACCTCCCAATCTATAATTGACATCTTTACGATACGATTGCCTCAACATCCTTTACTAAGCCACGTCATGGCTACGAAATTTGTCTTATATATAAATAACTGGAGTGAATTACAATTTGAATCAAAAATAAACCGTAAGCAGATCGATTTGAAACTTTGTTATGTAAATGACAAATCAAATTAGTTTTCTCTTTTGTGTACCAGATAAGTCAATGAGTTTCGTTTAACTGTCTTTAAAAAATTCTTAATACGTAAATATTTAAAAACATATTGAAATTAGGTATAGAAATTGCACGGAATTACCGAAATTAAAATCAATGCGTAACTATATTACACAGAACACAATTCCAAAAAATATTGCAACTTTATTGACGAGTGTATTTTTGAGAACAGTTCATAAGACTCCATTTCCCTAATTTCCGAGACTAAAGCGAGAAGAACTTTATTTGAAGCATCGGAAAAGCGTCCACGTGAATTATATCTATAACCGGCAGGGAATGCTGCTTTCGCGCAGCCGCCAACCAGCATACGATTCGCTGCTGTAGGGTACCTTAACTAACCTGTGTTTATGCTACCTCGTAATTAAACGAACATAATTTCTCGAACTTATGTGTTTTTATAAGTTCAAATACTAAGCAGTTTGGTGAACAAATAATCCCTTTCTACTAAAGATATGAGAACTATGTTGAAATACAGCAAGAGGTTTCCAAAATACTAAGTAAATGAGGAAACTCATTTAACGACAGCTTAGGTTGAAGACAAGACTAATAATAGTAATAAAAAACTTATTTAACGACAGCTTCGGTGATAAACTATTTAGCAGTCGCTTTGGCGTATTTGCCGAAGTCACAACACAACAAAACAAGTTTTTTCAGGATTTAAGAAAATTATTGTCACACTGTACGCGTCGTGATCCACGGACTGGTTTTTACACTTATTTCGGGGAAGTTTCATTGACGAGGTTGTGCATATAAGTGGAGGACTGTTGACAAGGTTGCAGCCTTTAGTTGCACAAGTGGCAGCCAGCATAGGCCAGCTAGTGACAGTAACCAAGACCTCACCGCACCGAAAGTCTCACAATTTCAATACCAACCCTCGCATCACCACAGCAAAGAGGACTGGGTAATCGTTATTGCTGTGACCATCAAGACCGTCATTACAGAATATAGCCATAGCCACCTTGAATTCGGCTATAATTGTCCTACTATCCCAATATCACCACATTCTTATACCGTCTGATTTTAGTAAGATCATCCACCACACCACGCATCCTCCGAACTCGTTGGGCAGGCGCCTTACCCTCGCCTAAATCCCCGAGGTATCAACACAGCGCGCCCGGCCATATTGTGCGTTCATCAACTGTATACTCCCAATAATAAAGAAATTATCCGATGAAGTGGTTGGTATTCAAGTTAAATTTCAGGAATTAAATTGCACTATTCCACGAACAGTTGAATCACGGACACATTGAAAGTGGAGCGCAATGCTTCCCTTGAACATTCCAAACTGTACATCTACGAATTACGGTCTCTTCTGTGTTCCGTATTTGCTTCTCTTGTTGATGTCTCTCGAAAGCATCATCGCCCGTTCAGCTATTTTCGATAAAATTGTTTATTTCAGCTGAAGCTCTCATTCCAATTTGTAGAGTAAGTTTTGCCTTGATTTACGGAAGGTATATTATTTGTGTTAGCTGCTTCCAGGCGCTTACCTCGACCGAGTAGTAAAATTTACAAATAGATTGATTACTTTTGTATGCTCAAGCACTTTATGCACCGGACCACCATCTCTAAGCAAGTGACAGACACCCTCTCTTAGGATTCTTCCTCTTGCTTGCTGGAGAGCAGGACAAACTTCAATGATAAGCTTTACTGTAAGAACTGCACCTTCACACCATCCGCATACAGGTCGCTGGCCAAGGGCATCTGAGATCTGCAAGTAGCTGCGGGTCAGGGCAGTATTTTTCACTCGAAGTCTGTTTATCACAACCCCCTTGACGATTGTACTTGCGTTAGTTAACCTTCTACCTACCATGGTTGCTCTTCATCTCCTTAACATCAGTTTGGTCCCGCTGCCACTCATCATTCCATAGTTCAAATATTCTCCTTCTTATCAACGAATACCAACCCTTGTAAGCAACAAGGGCAAATTCAATTTGTCGCGTAGCTATTTTGCTGTTTGGTCCACACTTATATTCCCGCCGATGCTTACAAGGGCTGGCACCCAGCTAATGGTGATTTATTCCCTTCTTGAATCATTTGATACGCAACCGACATCATCCTATTGAGCAGTTGGCTGTCTTCAGCATTGTTGCTGCATACACATGAAAGCAAGATAGGTTTATCAGCCGATGCTCACCTTGAATTGTTCAGCAATTTGCTTGTTTCTAATTTTCCAATCTGAAATTCAGGAGATCTTGTTTCATGTCAACTCAGGAGATCTTGTTTCATGTCAAATTTTTCCCAAAACGTGATATATGTTATAAGTGGAAAATCAGTAAAATTAACAGAATCCAACAAAAAAGGAGAAATAAAAAGCGACAATACTCGAACTCACACGTTTATAACACGTCGGAGCTCTGTTGGGCTCAGTGCGCGCTGAGCTGCCGTGGGAGGAGCAGATTAGTCGGCAAGCTCCGCCAGCATCTGTTCCACTGACAGATCGTCTTGACACTGCAAGAGAAAATGTAAAAACAAATTATAACTTTGCTAACATGCGGTTAATGAAAATGCTTAATTTTCTAACACCATGATGATATTGCGGCGTTTAAATGAACTAAAAAACTAATTGCCTGATTTTTAATTCTATTTAATAATGATTTTTTTCCTATGACAATACATTGCAGAAAAAAATAACACATGGAAAAGTTTCTTCGAACGTTTGGCAGGACATACGGTTAAAAGCACACGCTGGAGTCTTGTATTTTTGCACCCGAGAAGTAAATATCTATGAAATATTCTGAGAATTAACTCACTCCCAAGAATATCTGCGTTGAGCAACTGTTCACCAAAAATCCCTTCTGTCATTGGGATGCATTCACTCCTATAAATCACTAACAAATTCAGCTAAACCCAGTGCTCAACTCGATAGGTCGCGATGAGGCACTAGTGTAAGGCAGTGCTCACTATTCCTGGTCACCCGGTGCGCAGTCTTCTCTCAAAATACTTCCCCTTTGCCCTTTATGATACCCTGCCTTTTCCTCTCCCATTTGCCGGATGTGCACTATGTGAATTCAACAACCTAGGTATAAATCTTCAAAATAATCCAATACCTACTATCCCCATGTCTGCTCGATATCTCCCTCCAAGAATTGGTGCTCATTCTTCCTTATCCTCCTTTCCTAAATCTGCTCTGATTGACTCTCACTGGCAGCAGGCCTTCAAGGACTTGACTACAAGCTCATACCCCAGCAGAATCCAAGTATTTACAGATGGTTCCACTAATGGCAACTGCACTGCCTGTGGGGTCTATTCCTCTGAGTTTAGCATCAAAGCCTAACTCCCCTCACATTCTACAATTTATACTGCAGAACTCTTTGCTTTATATTAAGCCTGCAAGTTCTTATCAGTGGTTCCTGGCAACTTCATTATCTTTTCGGATTCCCTTGGTTGCATTTCAGCACTAAACTCGATTAACCTTCCTACTCATTACCTTATCACCTGGATAGCCAACATTATTTCCTCCCTCAGCAGAGACAAAATTATAATAGAGTGGCTTCCCAGTCATGTCGGTATTAAAGGCAATGAAGCAGCAGACAAACTTGCGCGTGAGTCATTAAGTCTGGCTAACAATATAAATCTTTATCCTAGCAAACTTGAGCTGAAAACTAAATTCAAAATGCACTATGACCAACTTTGGCAGAGAAACTGGACATCACAACCTCCTTCAATCACCCATCTTAAGCCACACTTAGGTTCATCAATCCCCACAAATCTTTCTCGCTACAACCAAGTTATCTTCACACGTCTCCGACTGCAGACATGCAACCTAACGCATGCCCACTTCATCAAACAGACTCCTCGCCCATTTTGCACTTTCTGCAAGAGCAACATTACGCTGGAACACATCTTCATATTGTGCCCAACACACGAACCATATCGTGCTCCACTTCGAGCAGCATGCCTCTCCAAATCTCAGCCGTACTGTCTTTCTTCGCTCCTCTCCCCGATGCTGGCACCTGACCTGGTGCTGAAGTTCCTCGAAGACACGCAGCTGCTCAATCAAATCTGAAGAGTCAACAAGCGGAGTGAGGGCGCTAATACCCATCGATGGAGATGCGCCGCATCCTAACAAAGTAACAAAGTTGTGTAAGGCTGCCGTCAAGCAACAAAAGATTGTTTTTCCACAAAACTTTAACTAAGTATCCTCTTCTTCCTGTTTTGAAACTTGAACCTGTTCATAAAATACATTTTGATACCAACCAAGGATGAGTTCTGCAACTTCTGAATAGTAATGAAATATTGGAGGTACAGGCAATGATGATGAATACAGAAATTCGACGGTAGAACAAAAACAATATAGAAAGCAATAACCAAACGTGCCGCAGCAGTGCTAGTAATAACTATAACAAGAAGGTCATAACATAATTAACCAGACATCAAGTGTAAATTTCAGGTCACTATGTAGCGTCCCACAGAGCGGCGCAAGTGACGGACACACCTACTTATTTTTATGTTATTGTTGATTTATATTATTGATACCACTCCGTTACCATACAGTCACAAGCAAGCGAAGTGAAGGGAACATTCAACAGGTTTTCTGCAAAGGAGTCACTGAGGGGATTTTCATAATGTTGCTGACAAACCTGCAGTCACTAACTTAAGGAGATATAAGTGTGAGTTTGGAGGAGATATAAGTGTTTTTTTGGAGGAGATTTTTTTTTTAGATTATTGGAGGAGATATAAGTGTGACTTTGAAAACTAGTTAACTTCTATATATATATTGCAGTGAGATAAATCTTTCATTTTGATTGCTGAATTTGATGAGAATAATTTCTCTCAGTAAACCCAAGCAACTAGAAATTAGTTATTCACAAATAATGTGAGATCATCATCAATAATTGTTAATTTGTATTCAGTGAAGCCTGAATGCCTGATAACCATTTGTTGCCAACAATTGGTTCAATGAGGTGGGTACTTGATTTAAATGTGAATATGATGATCTCAATTTGATCAAATTTTGATCAAATGTAAGTTGTGGGCACAAAAAAGTAAAAGATATCTTTTAATTATGTTAGCAAATTTTTTGAGGAACTTTCTTTTTTCATGTAAGTTGGTGTGCAGTGCACATCTTTATACATTGACTTGGGGTAACAAAATTTCTATATCAGAATGACGGAGCATAGAGATAAAAGCTTCCATACTGGGAATCAACTCGCACATTCGTCATATTCTGCGGTGCAAAATCATACCAAAAAAGCAATGTCCTTATATCTCCAAAAGTTCCAAAATTTTAGTCTGTGCTTTGACATTTTAGAGTCCATGCATATTTTCAAATAAACCCTTATCTGATCAATATGGACCGTTCAAACCCTTTTCAAATCGTGAATGGGTAGAAACCTCTCCATCAGCCGCTCAATTTAATTTCCTACTGATATATTACATGTATTTTTTGTTCGTGTGTTTTTTTCCTTGACACAATTGTATTTTTGTGATTCCATGATATATATTTAGTACCTACTATTCATTGTACTTCGATATTTTATTTCAAACATACTGTTTTCTAACATATGATGGAGCGGGACTGGAAACATTATCTCAGTTAAGATGATTAATTTTCTCAAAATTTTATTTTTTAGATTTCTGATGTTACGACTAATGCAAATCACTGACATGTTCAGATATATTTATACAAATACATGTAACATTTCTTGTCAGTATGTGCTCAGAGCACTTAGAGAGCATATCAGTTGCACATTTTTCATTGCCTCACCTATAGAAATGATTTCAAAATTGGGAGGTTGTTAAAATTAATGCATCTGTTTGGTGTCAGCATGAATAGGATCATGGTTGAGAAAATTGGCAAGGTTGTGAATCTTGTATCACAGATACCGCCATCAAATGGTCATTGCTTGGTCATGGTAAATTAGGGAGTAAAGCTGTTGTGTAAAACTGTCAACCAGAAAATATTTATTGTTTCCAAACATAAAATTTCATTATTTTTTTTACTGCTGTATCCATTAACTTGCACTTGGACTCAGCCTTTCCAAGAAAAATTTTCAAAGCCAATTCTCTATGTACATAATGCGAACTGAATTAGTTTACTTCTGTAATGGCCATTCTGTTTCTGTGGTCAGAACTTTGTTTAATAAATTGTAAAAAAAATCATTTGAAAAATTCATCTTGAACACATTTCCTGCAAAGTGACCCACCGGTGGTCACTTGGGGGATTTTTATAGTGCTGCAGATCCACCTGCAGTCACTTACTCATTTTTTATTAATACGTAATCAAAGCTTAATGAAGGCCCAATCCAGTTTATGTTTGCTGTTTTCAAAGTTGATTACCCCAATTGACTTTAAATTTGAATTGAATATTGAACTTCAGTTTAACTCAAAGCAGTTAATGTGTTAAGTACTTCTTCAAAGTACTGGATAAAAACAGCTCAGGATGAAAATATTTATTATAAGCTTCCAATATTAAAGACTACTTCTTTCATTTCCCTTATTCTTCAATATCATAAATCAATATATCAACTGACTTTGACTTGCCCAAATTTTCTCGAAAAAATATCCCATTTCATGATGATTGTTATTCATAATGAGTTGGGTAAAAAAATTTTTTTCTTTTTAAAGTGACTGGCATTGATATAGCTAAAAACTACCAATGAACACAATTAACTGCAACGGGTTGAATTTTAAATCAACATTCAACTCAAATTTATGGTTGGTTATGTATATAATATGGAAATTAGTAAATATCAACAAGATCATGCTTCCATTTTGCCTTAATTAATTATTCATGAAAAGTGGGTTTGTGACTACTGGTTGGTCAGCAGCAACATGGCAATCCCTCAGTGACACCTGGTGGGTTTGTTGGCAGGATATGTGTTGACAATCAATTAAATTTTGTAAAAATGCTCAGGTCTGTCAGGTAGATTGATGAATTTTATTTGCAGCATTCACTTCATACCCAGAATTAGAATAAAGCATGAAGAAGATCATTCTTTACAAGTTCATAGAAACCCTCACTTCCAATTGGGAAAAACTTCATAGCTTCTATTCATAGCGTTTAGGCTGTTTTTTTATGGTTAATGCCTAGTCACAAAATTGACATGGAAAAATTTACTTTCTCTGGCTTGATGGTGGTATGATATGCTTACACAAATATAGTTTCATATAGTAGTACAATCCAATGTAACCCAAAATATTTTGTAAGTTTGTAATCCACTTAAAACCTGGATTTACATTGAGAATATTTAATTGCATACTGCAAATGCATACTACAATGCAAGTGAACTGCAAGACTGAAGCATGCACAGCAAAATTGGTGCTTAGCATGTCACCACCAAAGTTCATCGCAGTTCATTTCTTTCTGAAGAGTTGTTTATTTGGCTTAAACTTGCTCTAAAAGCTTTTATTCCTTATTTGGAAGAATGGAGTTTGTGTTATCCTGGTTACTGAAGAGGTAGCAACAACTTGCATTTAAAATAATATTTATTTTCTGTGAAAATGTTTTACTCCTGCTGAAATAATTCATGGGCAAAATAGGAAATATTATGAACATTTGAGGTTGAAGTACAACAAATGCAAATTTGAACTGCTTTTTTTCTAATCCTGCTTCATTTGATCGTTGATTACTTCATAATTGAATGTAGTTTTAAACTTTATGCAATGCTTAATTCCACTCATGTTCTCTCTTAATAAAAAAAAAGCTATTTAGAAACTAATTTTCTGACTTCTTTTTCCGTTAGAGCTTTTTAACATATAGAATTTTTTTTTAATGAAATTCATGATTTCAATTACTATTTTGAAGTTTTTAAATACAGTTCTCAAAAACTCATTGAACTCCTACTTCTAGTTCAAATTTGTGATTGTGCAAGGAAATGATAAGGTTGCCTAATATTTTTTTTCAAGAAGGAATGAAAAAAAGGGAATCAGAAAAGCACAAATGGATGTGGCTGTAGAGTTCTAAAGTTTGGATACACAAATGTGCATGGATTGAATGCATCAAAATTAGAGGAACTTGTGTATGAACTTGAATAAACTGCCGCTGAAGAGACATAGATAGGGATAGCACAAGTTAAATGTGCTAGGTAAATTAGTATCAAAGGTAAAGGATATGTCAAATTATGGAAAAAAGTTGTTGAAGTGAAGCTGATCATGATCAATAATTTAAAATTGAAATTAGTTGAGATCTGTGTTGGGTATTAATCTGAAAATGAGGATATTTTGGCATTGAAGTGTAAGGAAGTGTAGGAAAATAGATATGTTATCTTGGGTGTGTATAACTAACAGCTATAGGGTGGGTATCCAGCATATGAAAAGAAAGTAAAGTACTCAGTAAACTCTGTTTAAAAGTTTATTGAAAAATACAACTGGCATGCAGTGATTATATTAAGTGTTGTGGCTATCCATTTTTATATCCTTGATAGGAATGTGATTGCTAATAGAATAGAATAAATTTATTTATGTTGAGAAAATGAACATGCAAATCTGAACGTTGCACAAGAGAATGGCTTGCATGTATGGCAGAGTGAAGAATGGAGTGCAGCTGTTGGCTATGTCTTGTGCATTCTGGACAGAAAAAAATATTGCTTGGAAATGATTGTGGATGGAGGTTATGCCTTGACATAGTTATAGATCACCAGATGATTGTTATTTAATGACAGTGGAATATGGGTGTAGAAAATATCAGTAGAAGTAAGATTTAAGGGTAGAAAACAGTATGAAAAAAGGCATATAAAACTACTTGGGAAAATATAGGAGTGAGCTGAGTTACTTGAATCTATGAGAAATGTAAATGTGGAAATGTGATTGATTAGAACAAGACAGCAACTACCTAAACTGATGTTGCAAAACATTTAATTGGAAGAATAGAGTGCATTGGAAGTACAGTAAAATATGTATAGAGTGTTACCCCTCAGGGGATACAACTGTTGTATCAATGGGAATTAGCACTCCCAGGGAGACAATGTTAGGGCCCAAGTTAAAGGATAGGTAGGCTTTCTTTTTGTTAAAAAAGAATAGGTTTTTGTTTTTTTACGGACTAACTTTTTTCGGTTCACTGCTGTCCTGTTTCTCAACACTTACTACTTTCTTCTTCAACTTTTATCTTGTTTTCATGAACTTCTTTCACATCTGGTGTGGGTCTGGTGATGCCGTCTCTGGCGCACAGACGGCTAGTTGCCCAACTTTGCGTTTTTTATAAACTCTTCAACAATAGAAGGCACTGGTTGTTCCAGATGCTTCCCCCACAGGCCGAGTGCATTCGGGCTACCCGTGCTGCTGCTGCTGCTCATGGTTTTGAGCTGAGGGAAGTTAGATGTAGGACTTCGCAGTATAGGCGTTGCTTTGTCCCTTGTTCCGTTGCCAGCTGGAACTCCCTTCCCTCTGCCGTGTTTGATTCGGGTTCGTTGGGTGGTTTCAAGAGTGCTGTCAACTCCTGGTTGTTGCGTGGTTGATGTCTCTTTCTCCTTCTCCTGCTTTCTTCCTTTAGTTTTTTCTTTGTTCTTTGTTTTTGTTTCACTGTTCGTGGAGTTGATGCTGGCGGGGTTTCCTATGTGAAATCTATGGAACCACTATTTGTCCCGTTGGGGTTGCTTTGCTTGATTTAATAATAATAATAATAATAATAATAATCTTACTGTTTCTATGCCTTTTCTGCATAGGTTCCACATTCCCTTAACTCCATACTAAATGGTGCCTTCTTCCTTCCTCTCTTTGGATCTCATTTGTTGAGAATAGGGAAGCTTAAACTAACTAATAATCTAATCTAATCGAATCTTTACAGAGTTGTTACAGCAAGATCCAACATTTGAGACCAAAATGATGTTTTTACTACCCATTTCCAGGATGGAATATGAGCGCAGAGCAGCAGTAGTAGCTTCTTTCCGTGTTGGGAAGAAGCCTGCGGAAGTGATGGCCTGGTTTGGGTTTGAGAACACCATGGTAATAAACATTTGGGGGGAGTGGATGGCTTGTGAGGACAAGGATGGGTTTTCTGTTGGACGAAATGCCAAGAATGTTCATTCTTCGACTGTTAGGACCGACAAGTTCATCACTGACGTCAAGGCAACAGCCAACAATGAAGGAAGCCAGAGCTGTGCCATGATTGTCGATGACATAGGCTGTCACGAGCCGACCATATGCCGAACAATCAAGAAGAACGTTGGTTACTCCTCTCATCACAAGCTCATCAGGAGTGCCTCGAAGGTGTCGAGAAAGGTCAAGGCAGTGGATTTGCTGAACGAGCTCAAGCACAGGTCTACCGGGATGCTTTGGTACTGGTTTTACTGTGTATTTAATTTTTGTTGTCAGTATCTATTTAGGTTTATTTGTGTGAAGTTTTAAATTTGGCTACAACATCCTGTAATTTACAAGCATTGAAAAAACAACTAAAAAAGTTGTCAAAAAACATGAAATATATATAAAATGCTTGAATGACATACAATTAAGAGGTTGAATAGTAAAGTTCAAATGATCAGCACGATCAACATTTATCAACTAAGAAATCAACTCCATGACAATCATTTTTCATTTGATAATGATTTCCAATTCATCCCCTTGATTTCCCATTTCTCCTTAGTATGCAATTTTTTCATTTGCATCTTCACACACTCACCACAGGTAAAAATCCTATGATCCACTGCTATGGACTTGACAAATGTCAGAAAGTGTGTGGTAAGCACAATGCAATAAAATGGTTAAGAGAGAACCCATTCAAGTATGGTACTCACCATCACTAATTGAATAAAAAAATACTAAGATTGTGTCATGTCCAAAAAAATGAAGTATGAACTTTATTTGATTGTTGATAGATATTCATTCTTTTAATTGACTGATTTTTGTTCTTGAAATTTTTTAATGAGTTGGTGTCAATTGAATCCTAATAATTGCATTGTTTTCACGGCTGTAGATCTAAAACTTGGGAACATTCTTGAGCTAAACACGTTCAAAATATCCTATCTATTGCGTAAGAGAATGTAAACCTTGTCAGTTCATAGAGTATGTTTTTATTGTTTCCTCATTGACTTGATTGGCTCTTGAAACTATTCGAGAAATATCAATTTATTGTTTTGTTATGAATTCCTATGGGAGTAATAGGAAAATTCTTTCGTATAAAAATATTTTTTGAGTCTATACTAAGACATTACCTGCTCATTGTGTTCAGGGAAAAATTAAGATAGTAATTCTCAATAGCAACTTCATCTAAATAGCTGAAACATTGGTGCTCAATGAAAAATGTCTTACATTTGAAGTACATTTCTACTTCATGTTGAGATGTAATTTCTCAATAACTCGAGACCTCAATGCTGATGCTTAGTAGCACCGTGTGCAGTGAGTCTTCATCTTCAAGCATGGAGAGTGCAGAAGTTGTGGTGCACAAGCTGACAGATGCTGAAGTGAAGAGGTTGTGTTGCAGCCATGACTCCATCAAGCAGGAAGCTACAGCAGAGGACATGGTGCATGGTGAGTCTTGTTTCTAGTCTGTTTGTGAAACAAAAGTTCTTTAGTTTAGTGAATATCCTCTGCAAGAAATGAAAATTTTCGTTTTTTAGAAAACTTAGTCATCCATTAACTTGAAAGGCAATTTAAAACATTTTGCATGTTTCCACGGCTGGTTTTGATGGGCTGTTTGTAGCAAAACTAGGAAATCAACTTAACTGCTCGCGTACGTTTTCCTTCTATCTAATAAATATGAAAAATGCAATCATACAATAACATTTCACCTTGTATGAAAAAATGTTATTTATTTAAAGAAAGAACAATAAACAAATGAAATCTCATTCAGCCAACCCTTTGCTTGTTTTCAATCATTTCAATTTCTTGATTACATCATTGACCCATTCCAAGCGGCGGAACTAAATATAGTTCGTTCCAAATGCAAATGAATGCGCCTGAAGCGAGAGCAAGTGGGCGAGGCTTGCGCCTCTCTTCACTGCACAGCTTAACCATTTAACGTCCACATTTTATACTCATGTTACCGTTATCACAATCACCATCATTAAACTGGCACCAGCATCAGATATTCATCAATTTCAGGATGAGGAAGGAACTGCCACTCGACAGTGCAGTCCAAAAAACACTGCAGGAAACTAATTTTAGAAGAAATACAATGTATTGAGGCTGTTTTTGAAGAAGGACCGTACAGCCCACTTGGGCTTTATAGGGTTAAGGGTGGTATATGAAGTTCTGAACTGAAAGTTCAGTAGGCCACATTATTTTGGAGGGGAATAATTTTTTGTATTTTTATGAACTATCTTTGGTCAGTTCAGTGC
Organism: Morinoia aosen; assembly: GCA_030386875.1. Taxonomy (NCBI): domain Eukaryota; kingdom Metazoa; phylum Arthropoda; class Malacostraca; order Amphipoda; family Talitridae; genus Morinoia; species Morinoia aosen. Next base: position 41,435,981 of record CM059580.1, read on the forward strand.
TGTAATTTTTCACCAATTACCGCTAATAAATTGAACTTCTATCATATTTCATAAACTGCTTTCAATACTGTTGCTTCTATGGGCAGGGTGATTCTTCATTCCCTTTCTTGGATAGTAAATGTTGCCTTCCACCTTCCTTTCCTTTTTGTGATTAGATAAGGTACTCCATCTCATGATTTAACACTTTGACTGTAGCAGGTGTTACTGAAGTTTAATATTCGATTGAAATTCAAAGCCAATTGAAGCAATGCTGAAGATACTAAACATTAACTGGATCATATTTTATTATTAAGTATTTTTGAAAATTGAGTTTATGACTACTGGTTGGTCAGCAGCAAAATGAAAACTCACTCAGTGACCAAATATGGCTCACGTTGCAGTCAAAGTGTTAATCTAATCACTACTAAGAACAATTTCATTTTAAATTTGGTTGTGTAATCAAGAAACTATTAAATGGCTGGTACGTTCAAAATATTTAATTAATTTTTATGTTTGGGCCAAAGACTGACTCACTGCTAAAATATTGCCCAAGCAAAAATAAGATTGAAATCCTTCTTTAGGATGTAGATAGAAAGTCCAGTGGCTTTAAAGATGTCTCTCTTCAGTGCACCTTGGGACCAACTACTGTTTGGAGGCCTATCAAATTTTTTTTGCTTCATTTTGGGCAGTATGCTGAGAGTAACTGCTCTCTTTGGGCAGACGTTCTCTGTTGCAGCACTAAATACTCACCAAAAAATCTGCAACAGTTGTTTGCAGGAAATTATTGGGTGTTCAGACTTGTGCTTATGTTGCTTATATGCACATCATATATCTCACTTCCTCTGAGATGAGGCCTGAATGCCCATCTCCTACTTTTTAAGTGGCATTGTTTTCGATTCATGAGTCTCATTTGTTGGTAAACTTATAGCATCCATGTTGGTAGATATTTTCACTGATGTTGCAAGCTGTGTTAGCAAGACACTGCAGCTTTCAACTTTTGTGTAAGTATTTGAACCTAAGCGTTGCAGGTTCTGTGACTTCACTTAGTAGAAATGAATGAAAGAACACCTTGAACTAATAATTAGATTGAAAGCAAAAGCTCTGCAGTGAAAATTTTGTTTTGTTCAAGACGGGGCATTTTTTCTTAAAAGTGTTATTACCTTTTCCTTTCGTCAATAGCAACATTCAATGATGAAACGATAAATAATTCAATTTATATAACTCAGGTTAAGAGTTCAGGTGTTACCTATTTTTGATCTATTCGAGTTGTATCAATAATGGAAACAGATATCTGAGCTCCCGGTAATTTTTCTGCATTCGATTTTTTGTAGTTAACATACCCAATGGTGAAAATCCTTCAATAACAATGGTCAAGGATGAAGAGCCTGATGATGAGCTGGAGGTCATCACAGTGAAGGTGGAGCCAATTGGCTGGCGTCAGGAACCTCAGGTGCGTCACTTGGTTGCCTGCTCGTCTCTGGAATGCTTTAATTCAAATTCATTTGATCTTCATATTGTTGTCGTTCATATCTTGAAATTTTTCTTCTGCTCCAATGTATTTATATTTTCTTTTTATGCCCAGTTGTGTTTGTTTTATTGTTTGTACTACAATTTTTTGTTGCCCCCATAAATGTTCACCATTAAAATTGATAAAATCCTTGAGTGAATTTGGTCTTAATTAATTTTATACCAACTGAAAAAGAATATAAAAAGTGGATGCCCCCGTATGATGTTTCCCCTTTTGGCTTTGTTCCCGACCTAAAATTTCAATTTATATTTTGAATAAGTTTTTAGCAATGTAGAGAGAAAAATTGAAGGAAAATAACATCTGAAAAGAAAATGTCCCACTACAGTAAATTTCGTCTGCTGTAGTGGCACTTTCTAATGAAGGAGCTCACGAGAAGGAAGTGTTGATAGATCAATCCCTGGACCTGGCCTTGGTGAACCTTTGAGCTTTAGTGAAACACAGTGGCTCCCTGATAGGCCTTATGTGTTTGAACCAATATTTTGCTACTGAATATTGATTCTCCTCTCTTTTTATTTTCAAAAATTTTTTTTTATCCGAATTCTTACCGGCAATTATTCTTGCATAAATGTCATGAAAGAATGTAGAGGTAAAAATAACCCACAATTTTTGACTGTTTAATGGGTTACAGTGAAGAAAAAATTAATTTTTTGTTTGTGTGATAAAGTTATTTGTTGGTGAGGGTGCAAGTTTCTTGAGCTGTTACTAGTTATTTCAACTGTGTTTCCATTTACAAAGCTCTAATGTGCATGGTATGTTTTGTTGTGTTGTTTGTCATATGAAATGGTCTTCTTTATTCTGGATTTCTGGTTCAGAAGAATTATTCCCCTTCAAACACTTATTGTTTGACATTTGACGATGTAGTTGTGAGATTATGAAAAGATCATGTTCAAAATGATATTTTCTTTATTGAGTCCTCCTCAGGGAACAACATAACAGCACCTTGGGAATTAGCATTCTCAGGATAAAAATGAAAGACCCTAAGCTGAAGTTTTAGGCCCATTTAGTTCATTTATTCTGCACCGTGTGCTTCACATTCTGGGCATATTATTTTTGTTCTTAACTTCTATTCTGTTTCATTTAATGTCTTCAAATTTTACTGTCCCGATGTGCGGGCGCGTGGACACATCTTATTCATGGCTTCTTTTTCCTTCCTCTTTCCAGAATTCAGTTGTTGCGGTTGAGAATGCTTGAAATATCTTACAATCTAATTTTATGTATAGTAAAGCTGAAAAGCATTCACTGATCATTTTATGTAAATGTTTTTTTGAGAAACTACAATTCATATACATTAGTCATGAATTTCATTTTTTATTGGTGAATTGCTGCATTATGTTGCTGAATCTTGAGTGGAAAGAAAATCTTTGTCAAAAATGTGGTTGTGCGTGATTTGCGCTTGGGTAACTGAGGGACTACCCGTGATCTTCATGCGAGAATAATTGATCAGCATAGAGATTTTGTCCTCTGAAAGTACTGCACTCAACTACTTGAGAACATGCTGTCCTATGGCCTGTTACTTAGTACTGTTTAACTAATGCTGTGGGGCAGAATATTTTTTAGAAGGTAAATTTTAGCTCACATTTGTATATCAGCATTAAGTGCATCGAGTTGAAAAGGTAGGTTATAATTTTTAACAGCATCTTATGGTTATGGCCAGTCCGGGGATATAAACGTAGAAATTGTAAAGCATGAAGCGTTTTAGTTTCCAGTGGTCCACTCAAAGGGGAGGAGAAGGGAAGACTGATCCCTTAATTTATAAACCACACTTTCTTCTTGTGCAATAGAATTTTGAGTTTTAGAATCTTGTTGTTCATTTTGAGATTAAACCTTAAAATCAGTCAATTTACTCCATACTAGATGGTGCCTTCCTCTCTTTGTATCGCATTTGTTGCTGCGGGTAGAGGGACTAAAACTAACGACTAATCAATTCTGATCCTATCTCAATTTCGTTTGGTCTTGATAGCTTTGATTAGTTGCACCACGTTCGCAAAATAAACTCCCCGGGTTACAAAAGCAGTGCATCAGGGTGTGGTAGTGATACTATGTTGTAGAGAAATGATATCCATTGCGATTAATTCGAATTTTCCCTGCTCGAAAGACCATGGATGATTTGGACCGAGACATTCACAACCTGCAGATGCTTCTACAAGTCAAGCTTCAAGAACGATCGCTGAAAAAGGTTTGTTTCTGGTTTTATAAGTTCACAATTTTTAAATCTAAAACAAAACATGCCATCATCGAAGTTTATCAAAAAGACTTTTTAGAACTTGAAGCCCCATGTTAATCAATGTTTACCATAGTCGGTGTACCAAAACTGTGAAGAATTGTGACGTTGTTACATGTGACGTATAAACTCTCGTATTAAACATTGGGATAGTGTTATGTATACACTATTGGAAACTTGCTGACCTCGCAGATTGGTTATTCAAATTCGAAATTTTTAATGATTTGATTTCTCACGTATCTTTTACACATAAAAAGTAAAAATATAAGAGCTATCCATAAGCCACTTCTATATGAAATAAAATTAGTGTGCAATACATGCAGAAATAACTCTGGCAGTGACCACACTTTAACTATTTACAGCAGTCAGTATTATGCTCCTTGTATTAATTTTCGAAAGTCCTCTTATATGGTGAGTTTTGGGGAATATTTCATTGTCAGCATTGTATGGCAAAAAATTTAATATTTAGTGGATAATATTTTTGTGGCATGAGTAATGAAGTTGTACTTCTCTGTTAGTTGAGTTCCCTAATTGTTGTCATGTTTCTATTTCGTTGATGTTTTCATATGGAGGCCGGTCTGCCGTTTAGCTCTCTTGTATTCATTGTATTTCTTACTCTATGAAGAATTTAATGTTTTTGAATATTTTCTAGAAGAAATGCTTACAAAAATTTTTCTATTACTTTGAGGACTGCATCAGTCCAGATGCTGAAGCAACTATTGTGAATCGCTAGAAATTTCAAATCTGCTATATTGTGAGGATGTCTGTAAAGGAGGACGAATGGTTTAAAGCTGAAAATGAGAATTCTGTTGAGTAATAAATAATTGAACGTGAACAAACAATAGTCAATTGTTTGCAATTTTCTTTTTCATCAGGATGTGCAAAGCGAAGCTGTGCCGTGTTCGCAGAGCAGTACTTCTGGTAATACATTCATTCCACTTTATGTCTAAAACATACAATTTTCATACAACTCATGTTGCCAATACAGGTTTAGATGAATATTTGTAATTACAGAAGTAGTGTTGAACTAGATTATTCGTTCAAAAATCGGATGATTGACCCGTTTTCGTGCTTGCAAGCGTGCAATTTTTTCCAGGCAAGAATCATGAGAGATCACCCATCATTCACCTTGACAGCAATTCTTCAGTACGCACACCGAGCCACGAGATGATCGTGAGTGCGATATTGGGCGTGAATAACAATTGTCTTGCGAGACTGTAGTAGGCGTGAAAATTCAAACTCTAGTCGCCTATAATTAATGTATCAGTTGTTCTGTTGGATCACATGATAATGCTAGCATTACAAATCAGGAGACAATGGTTCAGAACTAACGTTAGTTACTCAGAAGTTGATTTCTCAAAAGGCACTATTATTTTATGGAAGTCAGTGCTTTAATTTTCACTTTCACTATATTTTCCAATACCCCTGAAAATAACATAAACCTCACTTTTCCAGACAACACCCACCGAAAGCAATAGACAAAAAACTGGGACCGAATCCAACTCATTTGAAGCGTGTACAATAGCTGCGCCCTCTACTGAAGCAACTGTTGAGCTGCCTTCTGCTACCTCTCATAATTTCAGGGTAGGAATTAAAATTAATACATGGATGTAGAGATTCGCAGATTATGCGAATAGCTGAACTCATATTAGTTATTTGAACGAGTGAGCCGGATTTAATTTGTTGGGGTATTGGGAGACAATGGTGTGTTGTGATGCGATTGTACAAGTTGACACTTTGCAGACGCCGGGTGTATTGATCTAACGGTTCCTGTTTGATATGGGTAAGCCAAAATAATTTTTTGACCCTACCAGATGAAGGAAATTTAATGAGCTTAATCTAAGCTGATGCTTTCTACGTTGCAAGCCGCCCAGGGGGATACAACTATTGTATCTATGGGAATAAACAATCCCAGGGGAAAATGTAAGGGCCCCAGCTGAGAATTAGGTAGGCCTTCTTTTCATTGAAATAAAATGATTTTGTTATGATAAGGAGCATCTTGTTTTTGGTTCACTGCTGTCCTGTTTTCCAGCACCTATTACTTTCTTCTACAACTCGATTTTGTTTCATGATCTTTTTTCTCAACTTACTGTTTCTATGCCCTTGCTGCGTAGATTCCGCGTGCCATTAACTCCATACTAAATGGTGCCTTTCCCCTTCCTCAATTTGGTTCGCATTTGTTGCTGCGGATATGGGAGGCTTACACCAACTAATAATCCAATAATAATCTACGTTTCAAGCGCTCTTCTGCACTCTTGAGAATTAACAATGAGTGCCTGTGAAAGTAATCGGGAAACGGATTATTAATCTAGACCACAACATATAGTTCGGCAAGTTGACGTTTCATTTTAGAGCATTTATTCTTCTATCCAGATATCTGTACAAATTTTGAGGTTAGCTTCCTTCTTTTGTTCATGAGTAATTTCGCCTGAACGGTTTGATAAATAACATCAGTGTTCTAATTCAAAAATGTAATTACTCCTTTTTCAGTTTGTTATATCGCTTATGACATGTTGTTCAGCTCAAACTCTTTTAATTTACGTGACCTGTCTTGAAATTTGTTCGTTTATCAAGGGCTGCATTTATGTCTCTCAGTCGGACTCGGCTGAACGTTTGATCTATTCGACGACGTTTTGAAATGGATTTCCTCTGTATGATTAGGTCAGACTAGATTATGAGTTAGCACATTCCCTGTGTTTCCGGGGCTGTTAACGGTTGGTTTGGTCAGGTTGTTAGTAGCAGAATAGGGAAATCGATTTTCTAGGTTGAATAAATTTTATTTTTCATAATGAATATAAAAATACAATTGAATGATAACATTTCACCTTATATGATGAGAATTATTTTTTTTTAAATGTCGCGAAACATAAAATGTCATGCATTTATACCGGTACCTAAACGTGCAATTCACCTGTTGGTACGCATGTGGCCCAAAATGCAGGGAACGTGTTAGTTTAGGCTCTCACAGTTTACTTCTTACATTGCTGAACAAACTAAACACTCATAATATTTGCGTGACTACGCACTCTACCTGCGATCGGGAGCTATTTTTATCACAAAGTTGAAAATTTACTGTCTGAGAGGTGAAGTCATTGTAATTTCCATTTTTCCTCCCTCTCACCTCCTCAATATGGTCTGCTTTAGTTAAAAAAAAGGACAAAATGATTTGCCTACCTGCTTTATATTATACTGATAAGAAATAGTCCGAATCGATAGATTATAACGTTTATATTTCATGACAGAGAGTGACGTGCCCAGTGTGCTACAAATCTGTGAGGTCGATCTCTAAGCACATGAAGACCAAACTGCCGGGGCACAGGTGGCCTCGCGAAAAGGCCAAACATGCTGCGTGCATCCTGGGACTACGAAAAACGAGGAAAAGAAAAGAAACCATATACGTCAGAAAAGCAAAAGAATGTCCGGTTAAGAACTGCTTCGCCTTAGTTGCCCGACTGGACTTACACATGAAAATGTGCCACCCGATTTTACTGCCGACCAAAGCCTTGAAAAAACCGGCGATGGTCATCAATCTCTTTAAAGCGTGGGTAATGACGTCCGACAGGGGCTGCCTTGCTCCTAGAACATCCGCGCGCCAAGGGGAGCAGATTCGTCGCTTAGTAACTATGTTAAAAGTTGACTCGTGCGTCGATGTGTTTGATGACAAAGTAAAGTTGATTGAGCGGCTAACCAAGATCAACATGAGCAAAAACTGGAGCTGCAACACGGTAAAATCTTATTTATTTTCATTAAAGTCCTTTGGGAAATTTTTACGCAGTGAGACATTCGCCGAATACTACAAAAAGCATTCCAAAAAATTCTCCCAAAATTTGAAATCAATTCAGTCGAATTGCTCAGACGTCAGTGAATCCATCTCTAGATGGGCTAAAGAATTCACTGAGAAAGGCAAGGTGGGCGAAGCGGGACCGAGCGGAAGCACCGCAACCTCATCACTGCCGAACTAACACGCTCTTTTATTTGCGGTAAACTATACGAGAAAGTGAGAAAACTGAAGAAACTTGTGCTTGACAATCAGATCAGTTCTGAGGGTCTCACGAGCTACCATTATGAATTAGTCCGAGATTATCTAATTCTAGACATTTCTCTGTCCAACGCTCATCGTAATGATGTAGTAGCCGAGCTGACTGTTGACGGGTACAAAAACTCACGACTGCGTGGAGGAAAAACTACCATTGATGTTGAGAAGGAAAAGGCTTCAGGCAACTATTAGTAACTTTTTTTAGTCCTAGGTACAAGACTGGCATATTTGATCGTTTTCTTTGAAAAAATATGTCCCTTGATTGTATTAGATAATCCAGAGCACTTCTTTGTGACGAGGAATGGAACAGGATTGACTACAGGGCAAGTGGACTCCGCTGTCAGCGAAAATCAACTAAAACCCGCGTCTTTTTACAAGCTTCTTATGACTGTTCTGCTACCACAACTTTAATGGCGCGTTTCAGACAGGACTGCAGCGCTGCTCAACAGGCGTTTTAATTTAGAAGAGAAGGCAGTGGTTTGGCATGGGACCACATCATCAGTCCATAGCCTTCCAGAAAACTGTGACTTCTCTGAACGAGAAGATGATGGCAGTGAGTACGATAACGACCCTGAATTTGCCATTAGTTCAGAAGCTTCTGATGTAGAGCAGCAATCGACGGGTAACGATGAACCTTCAAATTTGCAGAATTCATTGGACGATAATTCTCGAGAACCAACTGTTGCGGAGTCGCCTACTACAGCACCTGAACTTTTAAAGCAACCATTTGTCGATGTCAACCAGCAGCACCACATGTTCGTAGAATCTAATGTAAAACGGCTACAATCTCTTGATATCTTTACTGACGGTAGTGACAGGGAAGATTTGTAAACTGGTGTCAAAAAATTCAAAGTTTTTTCAGTTGAAGACGACCAAGAAACCAAAACCCTTTTCCGAGATTTGACTTCACTTGGAGAATCAGTTACAAAGGCAATAGTTCAGGGAGGGTTGGAAATAAACAGCCATTTTTGAAACGAAAATATACTCCGACTCAAATTTTAGATAAAGTTTGTTACCTGAAGAAAAGCTTTGAAAAATAGTTTAGTGGTTCAAAATTTATTTCAACATGTGTGTTTGCTACTGTATTCTATTTCAGTTTAGTTGTTAGGATTGGAATCCTAATTTTTATTGAATATTGTATTGAACTCTTGGACTAAGTTCAGTGGTGATCAAGCTTAGGGTATTTGTTGTGAGGTTCTATTTTGAGATGTGATTTCCACCGCTGCAGATCAGTAGTTATGACATCGCTGCCACAACTTGTGATGCTCTATTTTGAGATGTGATTTCCACCGCTGCAGATCAGTAGTTATGACATCGCTGCCACAACTTTTGATGCTCTATTTTGAGATGTGATTTCCACCGCTGCAGATCAGTAGTTATGACATCGCTGCCAAAACTTTTGATGCTCTATTTTGAGATGTGATTTCCACCGCTGCAGATCAGTAGTTATGACATCGCTGCCACAACTTGTGATGCTCTATTTTGAGATGTGATTTCCACCGCTGCGATCAGTAGTTATGACATCGCTGCCACAACTTGTGAGGCTCTATTTTGAGATGTGATTTCCACCGCTGCAGATCAGTAGTTATTACATCGCTGCCACAACTTGTGAGGCTCTATTTTGAGATGTGATTTCCACCGCTGCAGATCAGTAGTTATGACATCGCTGCCACAACTTGTGAGGCTCTATTTTGAGATGTGATTTCCACCGCTGCAGACCAGTAGTTATTACATCGCTGCCACAACTTGTGAGGCTCTATTTTGAGATGTGATTTCCACCGCTGCAGATCAGTAGTTATGACATCGCTGCCACAACTTGTGAGGCTCTATTTTGAGATGTGATTTCCACCGCTGCAGATCAGTAGTTATTACATCGCTGCCACAACATGTGATGCTCTATTTTGAGATATGATTTCCACCGCTGCAGATCAGTAGTTATGACATCGCTGCCACAACTTGTGAGGCTCTATTTTGAGATGTGATTTCCACCGCTGCAGACCAGTAGTTATTACATCGCTGCCACAACTTGTGAGGCTCTATTTTGAGATGTGATTTCCACCGCTGCAGACCAGTAGTTATTACATCGCTGCCACAACTTGTGAGGCTCTATTTTGAGATGTGATTTCCACCGCTGCAGATCAGTAGTTATTACATCGCTGCCACAACTTGTGAGGCTTTATTTTGAGATGTGATTTCCACCGCTGCAGATCAGTAGTTATTACATCGCTGCCACAACTTTTGAGGCTCTATTTTGAGATGTGATTTCCACCGCTGCAGATCAGTAGTTATTACATCGCTGCCACAACTTGTGATGCTCTATTTTGAGATGTGATTTCAACCTCTGCAGATCAGTAGTTATTACATCGCTGCCACAACTTGTGATGCTCTATTTTGAGATGTGATTTCCACCGCTGCAGACCAGTAGTTATTAAATCGCTGCCACAACTTGTGATGCTCTATTTTGAGATGTGATTTCCACCGCTGCAGACCAGTAGTTATTACATCGCTGCCACAACTTGTGAGGCTCTATTTTGAGATGTGATTTCCACCGCTGCAGACCAGTAGTTATTACATCGCTGCCACAACTTGTGAGGCTCTATTTTGAGATGTGATTTCCACCGCTGCAGATCAGTAGTTATGACATCGCTGCTACAACTTGTGAGGCTCTATTTTGAGATGTGATTTCCACCGCTGCAGATCAGTAGTTATTACATCGCTGCCACAACATGTGATGCTCTATTTTGAGATATGATTTCCACCGCTGCAGATCAGTAGTTATGACATCGCTGCCACAACTTGTGAGGCTCTATTTTGAGATGTGATTTCCACCGCTGCAGACCAGTAGTTATTACATCGCTGCCACAACTTGTGAGGCTCTATTTTGAGATGTGATTTCCACCGCTGCAGACCAGTAGTTATTACATCGCTGCCACAACTTGTGAGGCTCTATTTTGAGATGTGATTTCCACCGCTGCAGATCAGTAGTTATTACATCGCTGCCACAACTTGTGAGGCTTTATTTTGAGATGTGATTTCCACCGCTGCAGATCAGTAGTTATTACATCGCTGCCACAACTTTTGAGGCTCTATTTTGAGATGTGATTTCCACCGCTGCAGATCAGTAGTTATTACATCGCTGCCACAACTTGTGATGCTCTATTTTGAGATGTGATTTCCACCTCTGCAGATCAGTAGTTATGACATCGCTGCCACAACTTGTGAGGCTCTATTTTGAGATGTGATTTCCACCGCTGCAGATCAGTAGTTATTACATCGCTGCCACAACATGTGATGCTCTATTTTGAGATATGATTTCCACCGCTGCAGATCAGTAGTTATGACATCGCTGCCACAACTTTTGAGGCTCTATTTTGAGATGTGATTTCCACCGCTGCAGATCAGTAGTTATTACATCGCTGCCACAACTTGTGATGCTCTATTTTGAGATGTGATTTCCACCTCTGCAGATCAGTATTTATTACATCGCTGCCACAACTTGTGATGCTCTATTTTGAGATGTGATTTCCACCGCTGCAGACCAGTAGTTATTAAATCGCTGCCACAACTTGTGATGCTCTATTTTGAGATGTGATTTCCACCGCTGCAGACCAGTAGTTATTACATCGCTGCCACAACTTGTGAGGCTCTATTTTGAGATGTGATTTCCACCGCTGCAGACCAGTAGTTATTACATCGCTGCCACAACTTGTGAGGCTCTATTTTGAGATGTGATTTCCACCGCTGCAGATCAGTAGTTATGACATCGCTGCTACAACTTGTGAGGCTCTATTTTGAGATGTGATTTCCACCGCTGCAGATCAGTAGTTATTACATCGCTGCCACAACATGTGATGCTCTATTTTGAGATATGATTTCCACCGCTGCAGATCAGTAGTTATGACATCGCTGCCACAACTTGTGAGGCTCTATTTTGAGATGTGATTTCCACCGCTGCAGACCAGTAGTTATTACATCGCTGCCACAACTTGTGAGGCTCTATTTTGAGATGTGATTTCCACCGCTGCAGACCAGTAGTTATTACATCGCTGCCACAACTTGTGAGGCTCTATTTTGAGATGTGATTTCCACCGCTGCAGATCAGTAGTTATTACATCGCTGCCACAACTTTTGAGGCTCTATTTTGAGATGTGATTTCCACCGCTGCAGATCAGTAGTTATTACATCGCTGCCACAACTTGTGATGCTCTATTTTGAGATGTGATTTCCACCTCTGCAGATCAGTAGTTATGACATCGCTGCCACAACTTGTGAGGCTCTATTTTGAGATGTGATTTCCACCGCTGCAGATCAGTAGTTATTACATCGCTGCCACAACATGTGATGCTCTATTTTGAGATATGATTTCCACCGCTGCAGATCAGTAGTTATGACATCGCTGCCACAACTTGTGAGGCTCTATTTTGAGATGTGATTTCCACCGCTGCAGACCAGTAGTTATTACATCGCTGCCACAACTTGTGAGGCTCTATTTTGAGATGTGATTTCCACCGCTGCAGACCAGTAGTTATTACATCGCTGCCACAACTTGTGAGGCTCTATTTTGAGATGTAATTTCCACCGCTGCAGATCAGTAGTTATTACATCGCTGCCACAACTTGTGAGGCTCTATTTTGAGATGTGATTTCCACCGCTGCAGATCAGTAGTTATTACATCGCTGCCACAACTTGTGAGGCTCTATTTTGAGATGTGATTTCCACCGCTGCAGATCAGTAGTTATTACATCGCTGCCACAACTTGTGATGCTCTATTTTGAGATGTGATTTCCACCTCTGCAGATCAGTAGTTATTACATCGCTGCCACAACTTGTGATGCTCTATTTTGAGATGTGATTTCCACCGCTGCAGACCAGTAGTTATTAAATCGCTGCCACAACTTGTGATGCTCTATTTTGAGATGTGATTTCCACCGCTGCAGACCAGTAGTTATTACATCGCTGCCACAACTTGTGAGGCTCTATTTTGAGATGTGATTTCCACCGCTGCAGACCAGTAGTTATTACATCGCTGCCACAACTTGTGATGCTCTAATTTGAGATGTGATTTCCACCGCTGCAGACCAGTAGTTATAAAATCGCTGCCACAACTTGTTATGCTCTATTTTGAGATGTGATTTCCACCGCTGCAGACCAGTAGTTATTACATCGCTGCCACAACTTGTGATGCTCTATTTTGAGATGTGATTTCCACCGCTGCAGACCAGTAGTTATTACATCGCTGCCACAACTTGTGAGGCTCTATTTTGAGATGTGATTTCCACCGCTGCAGATCAGTAGTTATTACATCGCTGCCACAACTTGTGATGCTCCAATTTGAGATGTGATTTCCACCGCTGCAGATCAGTAGTTATGACGTCGCTGCCACAACTTGTGATGCTCTAATTTGAGATGTAATTTCCATTGCATCGATATTATCAGGTTTTCCTCTTCTGAGGACTCCACATTCGCTGCTATATTTTAGCCGTCGTGGCATTTTGGTTATGTCACATTATTAAATTTTGCTAAATGAAATTGACGTGATTTTCCAGTGTCCTCGTCATATTAATAGATTTATAGCTACGCTGCCACCAACTCCCTGAGGAGTAAACAATCGAATAATTATTATGATATCAATAAGCGAATGGAAACGAGCCTTCATGCCTGTCTCTCACTCTTCAAAACGTAGGTATTAATTCGTTTGAAATCATGACGGGAATTTACTTATGAAGAATTAATCCAACTCATATGACAATTAGGTATTAGCGAGAGTTATTTCCGACTCATGTGAATATTGATACGAAACATTGCTAGCTGTGCTAAATCCATATGAAGACCTGTGGGAAATTGATGAGTCGGTTAGGTTGAGCTGAAAAGGCAAAAGGAACTCAACTCTTGATGTGGAAGCAGCACGCTGTCAGTTTTGGGGAGCGCTTTGGATGCCAATGTTCGTGGTTACCCGGCTCTTTAACACAGAAATGATATCATATGAGGAGGAACATGGCGTCTTACTGCTATATGATTCGTATAGTTTACGAATTTCGATACAGTGAGTTTGGTTATAGTTTTCAGCGCCGACACCACGAGGGGGTGTGGCTCAAGAGTAGAAACGACACAATTGGAGGGCAAATATGCAGAGTGTCTTAACACACAAAATTTTAGGACACTCAAGTTAGAGGTGTGGTGTTCATTGCAGAGTTGCCAAGCTGGCTTTTCCTAGCTAAGTTACTAACTAAGAAGTGAACTAGGCCGCTCTTTTTTTATCTTCGCCGCCATGAGGCGAAATAATCACTTAGGTAATTCTGCCAGTTTTGACGTCTGATTTGTGGGTTAAGACCCTCCGCATATTTGCCCTCCAATTATATCTTTGATGGCGTCTCGCGTCTCACTCAGTAAACGTGGTAAAGGGTATAATAGACTGCGCCCAAATGGGCGAGGGCTGAAACGCACTTCTGGCTTAGATGAAGTGATTGAGTACAAATGCAACCTATCTATTTAAAAACTTAAAAATTTTACCATTCAGTCGAGGTATGCGCCTGAAAACAACAGTTAACATAAATATTACGCCTTCTGTAAGTCAAGGCAAAACGTACTCCGCTAATCAGAATATTTTCAGCTGAAATGAACAATTAATTAAAAAGTAGCAGAGAATGCGATGATGCTTTCAATAGACATCAACGAGAGAAACAACTCTGGAACTCAGAAAAGACCGTAATTCAAAGATGTGAAGTTTAGAATGTTTCAGGCAGGCATTGCGCTCAACTTTCAATATGTTGGCAATTCAAATGTTCGTGGTATTGTGCCATTTTATTCCTGATGTTGGGAAATTTTACGTGTTCCCTTTACCAGGTTTACTGGTACCAAATTATTGAATTATTGAGCTTGGTGAAGGGAAAGAAGTCGTAGACAAGGATTGATACAGGAATACCTACTCACGAGCAGGTATCCAGCTGACCCGGCACCTTCTCGTGGTGGTACCGTTGAAATACCCAACTGCCCTTTCCTCTATCTTTTGAGTTTTCTTTCGAGGGATTAAGATTTTAGGTTTTTTTTCCAAATCCCCGTTGTTGGGTAGAACAAAGTCGGGCGGCGGCCCGAGCTCTTCGGAGCTTGGGTCTCATTTGCGTAGTTATTTTCTCTTTAATTTGCCCTATACTCCAGGGCCCTTAAATAACCTATAAGAATAGACTTAAGCTACGCAGACCAATAGTCCATTTTGGATTACTACTTTGGATCCCAAAGTAAAACTTTAAGCACTTCTGGCAACAATCAGCGAATACCTCAAACCCCGACTTCGAGGCGGGGAAACCCCCTCTGAAGCCGGGAGTATGTACGCCAAAAATAAAAACAAATTAAAACAACGAATAAACTCTTACAAAAACAACCTAAGCACTGCTACCAACGTAGGTGCAACAAACCCCAAAACTAACGCTATCACCAGGAAGATAAGCGAAAACAATGACACATCTGACCAAACAACCGAAAAAACTCCACCAGAACCAAACGGTGCTACCTGTAAGGTGGACCAATTGGAGGCTAAATTAAATGAAGTGCTGAATAGACTTGCGGCAGGTGATGCAACCAAATGCATCAACCCCGATAAACATGAAGTTGAAAAAGAAGCACAAAATGTAGACGATCGAATAAGGAAAATCGAAAAAACACTCGAAAAAATCCTAGAAATGACGAAAGCGCAGAACATAGGAAAAAACAGTAAAATCATGGGCTGCGAGAAGGAAAATGTGAGAAAACAAAGCAAAGCTAACAAATACACACCCATATCGTTGAACCAAGAAATGACGAAGAACGACCATTATACAAAGTTCTTCTCGGTCAAATTCAAAATTGAAGAGAGAAACCAAATAAATCCATTTTGCCTCCAAGAAGAAATAGTCAAAATAACTGGTTTGAAGGCGAAAAGAATAACTTATTCAAGTAAAGATAGCTTTATCATAGAAACTCGAAACAAACCCCAATCTGAGCGCATCACCAGACTTACTAACGTCGACGGCATTAATTGCCAGATCAGCGAACACCCATACTACAATCAATCCAAAGGACTAATATATATTCAAGAATACGATGTAGATAATATGGAAGATTTTGTGGAAGGCCTGAAGAGCCAGTACAATATCAGTGACGCTGTCCGTGCCAGCTTCATTAAAACTCGATTCTCCCAAACCACCCCACTCCTACTAACCTTTAATAGCTACACAACACCAGACTCTATATATATCCCAGGCGAAAAATCAGATACGATAGTATACCCATTTATTAATAGACCAATGATCTGCCACAAATGCCAAAACTACGGCCACACAGCCAAACACTGCCATAACGAAGCAAACTGTAAACGCTGCGGAGAAACAGGCCATGACAGCGAACACTGTGGCAGCGCCCTCTCCTGCATGCATTGCAAGCGCCAACATGAAACTGGCCACAGAGAATGCCCGAAACATATCATGGAAACAGAAATATGCAAAGTCCAACAAGAACAACGAGTTAATAGGCGTCGTGCTGTACAGATAGTCACAGGACACTCCGAGATACCAATATCAGATACGAACACCCCCACAACTCATTTCAATATAACAATGCAGGAAAACGAAAAGCGGAAAATTACTCCATGGCTCCTAGAAAAATGTATTGCAAACCAAATCCAAGGAAAACCCAAATCTATTCGATCGGGCGGCAAAAACACATTTATTGTAGAAATAGATCACACACGACAAAAAGATGAAATACAGAAAATCAAAGACATAAACAACATCCCTGTGCAAGTAACAGAAAATAACTATGTAAATCTTTCAAAAGGACTCGCCTACATCTATAACTACGACTTCACCAACTTCGAGAAATTCAAACAAGGTTTAATGGAAAACCATATAATCAAAAATGTTGAACCAGCAAATTGGATAAAAAGCCGTAACACAAATGCAAAAGCAATACTTCTAACTTTCAGAGGCTCAACCCCCCCTGAGTATATCGACATCCTTGGCCAAGACTGCAAGAGTAGGATATATGAATACTTCGACCGCCCTATGATGTGTAAAAAGTGCTTGGAATACAACCATACTGCTAAAAGATGTACCAGTGAAGAGTTCGTGTGTGGAAAATGCGCAACAAAAGGCCATAAAGCAACAAATTGCACTGAAAACAACTTGACATGCTACCACTGCGGAAACAATCACAAAACTGGAGACCGGACTTGCCCGGAACAACGCAAGCAACAAGAACTAATTTCTATCCGTACTAAACAAAACGTATCAAGAGAACAAGCCCTTATAATATACCACAAACGATCCCCACAACTCGATCAAAGCTACGCACAAATAACCAGAAATCGAACGGATCAAATACCCAAAGTACCAACCCCCCAACCCTTTATGGCGGCTACCAAAAACCAAACGATCACCGAACAAAATATGGCTCCCCCACTTTGTAACGAACCAGGTACAACTGATAACACAACCGATACACCAGAAACCAAACCACCGCAAACTTCACAACGCGACCACGAAACATGCGAAAAAGAAATACTCCGCATTAAACCCAACCCAACACAATTGCTCAAATCCACAATTAATATTGAAACTACAGCCGAAGGATCTGAAAATGAGGAAGATGGCACGAGCGAATGCAACCCTATTATGAGACAAGAAGCCAGACGAATATTCAACGAATTCAAACCCCCAAAGCAGCACAAACCTCCCAAAACCCAAAACAAGAAGCGACCAAGATCACGATCAAAATCACGATCCCCCACCTACAGCCGCAACAGACACGATAAACGACAAATTTACTCAGATGAGGAACAATCATACTACTCTCGAGACTCTAGGATTAGAGATAGATCACCCAAAAGAAAGTAACTAATTGAACGATTGAATAACAAAATCAAATCAAACACACCCCATGGCTAACGTAGGAATCCTGCAGTGGAACTGCCAAGGCATCAGGGGAAAGAAAGATGAACTAATGGAAACAATAAACAACCACCAACCCAGTATAATAGCACTTCAAGAAACAAAGCTATGGGATAACTGCCAGTTTAGAATAAACGGCTACAGTGATGTGCTACGACACGGTCATTACAACAGAACCCCCCATGGAGGTGTTGGAATATATGTCCATAGCTCAATACCTTTTTGTGAACTGAATCTACAGACTGAACTACAAAGCGTGGCCATTCAAGTAAACATAGGACAGCTGATAACCATCTGCAGCATCTACATACCCGGTAGACAAACAGTCACAAACGAAAAACTAAATAACCTAATCCACCAACTACCGAATCCTTTCATCCTAGCCGGCGACTTCAACGGACACAGCACCATATGGGGCTGCAAGAATACAGATAATAGGGGGAAGCTGATAGAAACTGTTATTACAAACAATAACCTTTGCCTATTAAATACCGGTTCACCCACTAGAATAGGATACAATTCAGAATCAGCTATTGATCTGACAATTTGCTCACCTACATTGGCCGTGCTATTAGACTGGGTTGCTTTCGACTCGCCGTGTGATAGCGATCATTGCCCAATTTTGATCACCTACCTTAACGAAAATCGTCCCAACCAACCCCCATCAACTATCTGGAACTACTCAAAAGCTAACTGGGATCTATATTCCAATAACAATGCATGGAACAAGCCGATGTTGAACACAACAACTAATAACGAACAACTACTCACCGACTTATACCAGCGGTTCTACTCAGCAGCTGAAAAAGCCATCCCAACTTATATACCAGGAAAATACTACCCCAAACCATGGTGGACAAAAGAACTCCAAGAATCAAAAGAAGAAAGAGAAAAACTTTACAAGAAATACCACCGCAATAAAAATCTTACTAACTTAATTAACTGGAAACGAGCAAGGGCAAATCATAAATACAAAATTCGAGCAAGCAAACAGGAAACGTGGAAGAATTTCGTAAACCAACTTAATAAATATACACCAATGGCCAGAGTGTACGAAACAATAAGGAAAATAAAAGGTCGAGCACAAAGAAAAGTCCATATATTAATAGAAAACAATATACACTACAGCACAATCCCTGATATTGTGAATAAACTGGCTGAGAATTTCAGCGAAGTGTCAAGCGATCAAAGCTATTCCCCCGAATTTCAACAAATAAAAACCGCAAATGAAACTATACCGATCCATTTCAGTTCGCCAAACGTAGAAATCTATAACCAAACTTTCCATATGCATGAATTTGAATCCGCCCTAAGAAAAACTAAAAACACATCACCAGGAAACGACAAAATAACATACGACATGATCAAACACCTAAAACTACCAGCTAAACAATACATCTTGAACACTTTTAACAAATTCTGGACAACGGGCTACTTCCCACCACAATGGCAGCACTCAATAATAATACCAATCCCAAAACCTGGAAAAGACCACAGTAAGCCGAACAACTACAGACCGATCGCACTAACGAGCTGTCTGTGCAAACTTATGGAACGAATGATCAATAACCGACTGATAGAATATTTTGATATGCATAACATAATAAATAAAGCGCAGTGTGGATGCAGGAGAGGGCGTAGCACTGTAGATCACTTGGTCAGACTAGACTCAACCGTAAGATTAGCCTTTGCAAACAGAGAACACTTCATTTCAGTGTTTTTTGACCTCGGAAAAGCTTATGACAGAACATGGAGATATGGGATTATACGTGACTTATTTGACATTGGACTCAGGGGTAGACTACCAATTTTCATCACCAAATTCTTAGAACATAGAACACTGAGTGTCCGAGTGGATAACTATAACTCAAACACCTACGAACAGCGAAACGGAGTCCCTCAAGGCAGTGTCCTCTCAGTTACATTATTTGCCCTCAAAATAAACGACATAGCTAAACAGATTCCACCGGACAACAATTTCCATTACTCTCTATATGTTGACGACTTGCAAGTCGGATACCACCATCAAGACCTCCAGGTCATTCAAAACAAAATGCAATCCTGCATTGATAATATATTTAAGTGGTCTCAAAATCATGGATTCAAATTTTCACTGAGCAAAAGTAAAGCAATTCATTTTAATATTATACCCGGACTATTCCTCAGCCCAACACTCAAAATCAATAACGAAAACATTCAATACACAAAATCACATAAATTCCTAGGCCTAATCTTCGACGATAAATTGAACTGGCAACAACACATCGCTGCTCTAAAGAAAAAAGGAAATGACAGCCTTAACGTACTGAAATCAATAACAGCTCAAAGCTGGGGAGCCGACCAAACCACAGTTCTCAGAATCTACAGAAGTATGACAAGATCAATTCTCGACTATGGATCAATAATCTATAACTCTGCCAGTCAAACAACTTTGAAACCCCTCGAGTCAATTACGCGCGAGGCACTACGAATCGCTACGGGAGCATTTAGATCCAGCCCAACAAATAGCCTATATATTATTTGCAATGAAATGCCTCCCGATATTAGACGAAATTATCTCTCACTCTGCTACTACTACAAGGTCCGAAGTCAGCACGGAAACCCCGCTTTTAGTTGCACTGTAACGGCGAGCAATAGACTACTCTTTCAAAATAGGAGAATAACCCCAACTTTGGCCATCAGAATGCAAATACTAATAGAAAAATTAAGTTTGAGGAAAAACCGAATTAAACCAGACTTTTCCTACCGACTATTAAACATTGATACCCCTACATGGGCTTTAACAAAACCAACTATAAATACAGAACTAACCGAACTCCCAAAGAACGAAACTCCCGAATACATAATCCGGCGAGAGCATAAAAGAATAACAAAAGAACAATATGATGGATACGTGACCATATACACGGACGGCTCACGAGGGGAGGGTGGCACAGGAGCGGCGGCAGTATGTGGCACTATTGTTCGCACTGCAACACTTCCGAAGGAAGCCTCAATATATTCAGCTGAAATACACGCCATTCACTTGGCCCTTAACATCATTAGAGATAAAAGAGATAAAAAATATGTAATTTACTGTGACTCTTTGAGTGTCGTTAACGGCCTAAATTGCGAGACACATCACCCAGTACTACGCCGAATACAACACGAAATACACGACGTGCAAAAAAGTGGTAAACTCATCAACATATGCTGGATCCCCTCCCATGTCGGAATAGGCGGTAACGACGCTGCAGATACCGCAGCTAAGAACGCTACCCGAAGAACCGAAGAATTCATTCTTATTTGCCACTCAGACTGGAAACCATTAATACAACAAAAGATGATTGACCAGTGGAAGACTAGGTGGGAAAATTGCAGAGACAGGTTGAGGGAAATACAGCCATCACCAGGCACGAAATTGGAACTAGGTAAAATATCACGTAAAGAGGAAATAATAGTTAACAGACTCAGAATAGGACACACATTCTTAACGCATGGCTACCTGATGAACAACGAGATACCTGATATTGCACCAGTATGCGAGTTTTGCAACAACTCAACACTAACTGTCAAACACCTAATCATAGAATGTGAAAGTCTAACAATTAGTAGAAATTGTATAAAGGCTTGCCAAACGCTACAACCTACCGTCGAGACGGTATTGGGACGCCATTTAGACGTCAAGGAATTAATGAACTATCTTCGTGTGATAGATGTCTATGACCTAATTTAAATGTTTTCAGTAACTTTGCATTGCAATTGACTTACCTTTAATGATGAGTTTCTAAATCGACCTTTCGATCGCAGACGACATGCATAAAGGGGAGCAGTAAAGGACCCGTGTCCGTGCTTTAATGTTGATTGTATCAACACCCCTCATTATTATTATTATTCCTGATGTTTAACTAATACCAACCTATTCAGCGGATAATTTCTTTTCTTTTCAGGATAAGCCCCACCGCTAGTGCGGCACATAAGTTCACCTATTTGTAAATTTTGCAATTATGCACAAATCGACTTTAAATTACTCTCAAACGAAAGACTAAAACATTCTTTCATTGATGGAATGAATGTTTTAACCTTTCGTTTTGAGAGTAATTTTTAGTGGATAGGTGCATTATTTCGAAAGGGACAAGTAGATGAACTTACGTGTTGCATTAGTGGTGAGGCTTATGTGGAAAAATCCATAATTTCTTTGTTTTTGGCAGTATAGGTGATGAACGCACAATGTGGCCAGGCGAGCTGTGTTGAATAATCAAAAACTGTTGATGTCTTGGGGTTTCAGCGTGGGTAAGGCGCCCGGCCATAAATGGGTGGGTAGCCAAACCGCCTACGGGGTTTGGCTGCCCGATGAGTTCGGATGATGCGTGGTGAGATGGATGGTCATACTAAGATCAGACGGAATTGGGACTGTTGTGATATTGGGATAATATGACAATTATGACCGAATTCATGGTGGCTGTTGCCATGTTCAGTAATGACGGTTTTGATGGTTACAGCTGTAACGATTACATAGTTGTCTTTGCTGTGGTGATGTGAGGGTTGTTGTTGAAGTTGTCAGACTTTTGGTGCGGTGTGGTCTTGGTTGCTAAGTCATTAACTGGTCTATGCTTGTTTCCACTTGTGCAACTTATGTTTGCAACATTGAAGTGCTGTAACCTAGTCAACAGTCAGTGTAACAATCCTCCGATTATATGCACAACCTCGTAAATGAAACCTCCCCGAAATAAGTGTCAAAACCAGTCCCTGGGTCACGACGCGTACAGTGTAACAGTAATATGCTTAAATCTTGGAAAACTCGCATTGTTGTGTTGTGACCGACAAATTCGCTAAAGCGACAGCTAAATAGTCTATGACCGAAACTGGCGTTAAATGAGTTTATTATTATTATTATACTCGTGATTTCTTGCGCTCATCTGACATCGAATTATTACTCATTATCATTGGTTGCGAGTGCTCAGAAGTGGGCAGGCTGTATATCGTTAGAAAGGGTGCATGGATAACGGCTCGGGAAATGAGTTTTTCCATTAATCCATGCCCTAATTATTTAGTAATGATGGATTATCATCGAAAACCAACTCCAAACCCAACAATGCGTGAACATCCTTCATTCCTTACTCAATCCATATAAAATTTTGGGGATCTAGATAATAATGCAAGTACTTAATGACTAAAATAACAAAATTAATTATTATCAAGTTTTTCTTATAATACTAATTTCCATTATTTGGAAAAAGTCCCATCTATGTCATTTAGATGTACCCGATCTGATTCCCGAAATAGATTCACGTTTTATCATGAACGACGTGTTTCTGAAAATGTTGAATTTTTTATTTTAGGAACGGAATTATGCTCTGAAAATTTGTCTATAGCTGCGTGAGACCATAATCGGATAACTTGTATTGTTTATTGGGCTTAGGGTCATCTTAATTTTTGTTAATGGTAGTAAATCTGGAAAAACTCGCCGGCCTTCTGCGCTTCCCTGACAAATGTTCCCTAGGGTAGATTTTTTTCACAGAATTTTCATGACGGGACCCCCTAAAAAGGTGAGGTTGATAGAAGAAATGATACTGGTAAGGTGTCAGACCATTTGAACATCGTTAACACGTGAACCAACGGCCTCAAAGTTCTGAAAAATCGCGAAAAATGTCATTTTTCAGAACTTTCACGTGTTAACGATGTTCAAATGGTCTGAAACCTTACCAGTATCATTTTTTCTATCAACCTCACCTTTTTAGGGGGTCCCGTCATGAAAATTCTGTGGAAAAAAAATCTACCCTATGAGTACTGGCCACCCTACCGGTACCCATTTCAGACACCTGGGTAGAGTGGGGTATTGTGCGTTGAATTGCTCCCCTATGCCCAACGGAGAAAATCTCCACCAAGCGCCGGAATTCGAACCCTCAATGCCTTCACGGAAGGGCATGTCTAAACCCCACGACTATGACGAGTATGATTTTTGCATCAGGTTTAGGGTGAATGAAACGATTTTTAACCATTCAATCTATGTTCATGTGTGCAATCTTTTATTTTATTTTATTTTTGTAGGCTGTGCCAAGCTGTTCGTCTCAGCCTGGCAGCTTGTATCAGCCAGCTGTCCTTAGCCAGCTCGCCTCGGCCATCGTGTCTCAGCTCGCCTCGACCAGCTCGTCCCAGCCTGGCTACTCATCTCAGCCAGCTCGTCTCAGGTCGTCTCGGTATTGGCAGTGCCCAATCTGCCCGAAATCCGTCGCTGCCCTTCCGAGGCATATGCGCTCTATTCATAACATGAGCAAAGAGGAGGCGAGATACATCTTGAAGACCCTTAATCTTGAATCACGGCAAATAAAAGAAAGAAAGAAAAACTGCCCAATCGAAGGCTGCTATGCAATGATAACGCGGGTGAAGCAGCACCTCAGAAGAGCTCATAAAATGAATTTTCCATGTAAAGAAGTTACGGATGCACCTGCAGTTCCATCATCGCCACCTCTGTTAGAGGAAGAAGTGTCCAGCAATGCTGTCGATATCGTTACTCAAAACTCAAAAGTTCAAGCCAAAAATATGGAAGAAATTTCTCCTCCAGAGACCACAGAATTTACGGAAGTCCTCCGAAATTGCCTGAAGAGTTTTAAAAAGTGGTTATTGGGGCCTGATGGAGGTCGTCAGCATCCTCTCAGCGCAGCCAAGCACACGAAACAAGTAGAATACATTGCATCCCGAAGAAATGCAAACAGTATGTTAGATTTTTTAGACTCACAACCGATGTGGAAGCTTGTGGATGAGCACATCGAAGGATTGGTGTGGAAGGCTTCCACCGGTCGCCTCTACATTGCTTCTCTCTCTGAATTTTTAAAGTATCTGTTGAAGGTGCCCACAGCATTCCCGTGCACTTCTTCAGAAAGGGAACAAATGATTCTTCTGAAGGAAACCTTGCCTAACTGGCGTAAGTCCCACAGAAACCTGGATAACCTACAAAAAACAAGGAAGTGGGAACAACAAAGGGCCTTGCTTCACAACAATGATTCTGTCCGAAAGTACCTCACTTCTGACGATTACACAACAACTTCCAAAATGATGGTGATGATCCAATCTGCGAAACATCCAATACGCCCACAGCGTCAAGAATATGCCAAAATTGTTAGGACAATCTTGACAACCATCAGCATGTCTATTGCCAAACGCAGTGGCGTTTTGGCCGAAATGACCCTTGATGAATACAAGAAAAAAATCGAAAACGAAAATGGCACAGTGATAGTTTCAGTTCAGCACCTGAAAACCGAGGGCACGTGGGGATCTTCATGTTGTCCATTGACGAAATTCCAGTGCCAATGGATTGATCTCTACCTTGAAAAAATCCGAGTTGTCGCCAATGAACATTCTCAATCCCCCTATCTGTTCATAAAATTCATTGGCCAAAAATACACTAGTTCTGACATTTCCGCCGCACTGGCAAAATCATGGAAATTGGCTGGACTCGGCCACACCTCTGCAACGCTATTCCGAAAAAGTGCAGTCACCGCCATGTATCAAAACGCCCCTGATAAAAAAGCAAGCATGGCAGTTTTAATGGACCATTACGAGTCCACTGGTTCTAAACATTACAGATTAATGGATAAACAGAAGCAAGCCATGGATGCTGCCGAGTTTAATGAAGAGGCCATGTTTGGTCAGTGCAGATCATCTGTTCTCGCATTGGATTCTGTGCCAAATGGAACACCTAAGACTCCTAATGAATCTCATGAATCTTTTGCTCCTTCTCTGGAGTCTGAAGATTCGGAGCCTCAAAATACGGAGCCTCGACGTTCCGAGCCTCGACATCCAGAGCTTCGATATCCAGAGCCTCAACGCAAGACGCTATCGCTCCGGAACCTGAGGCCGACTCATCGCCGAAAACGACAGATTTCTGAACCTGACTTAAAACGCATGAGGATTATCTTCAGAGACATGATCGAACTCGATCAGTCGATTACCGAACGAACAATACGGGATACTCCTGATTCAAAAAATTTCTTGACCAAGTATGGCAATGTATCAATAATGAGGAGGTTAAGGTATGAAAGATTATTGCATAGAAAGTTTAATTAAGCCTAAACCTTGCTAAAAATCTTGATAATTCGCCATCTAAAACTGCTCGTGATTTATTATAAGTGTAGTCTCTGCATCGAAATTGAGTTAACTTAACCTGAGATATTCTGCGAAGGAACTTTTTACTACTGATAACCTTACTATTTCATTTCATGTATTTTTTGAATTGTTTTCGATAAAGAATCTATTTTGTTTGATATCTTCCAAATTTCTAGCTAATTTTGAAATTATGTTAATTTTGCTCTACACACTCGTCAATTTGCAATGTAAATTTATAGTTATGTTACACTTACTTTCCATTTGTAGGTTTTACCTTGGAATTCTTGATCCCGTGGACAGTTTTCCAAGTAGGATTTTTTCTATATTAGCAGTCATTTCTCGCGACATTTAAACAGTTTTAACGGCGCTACAGGTTCGAGAATAAGAGCATACAACAACGAGAGTGCAATGATGTTTTTCGCTTATGCTTGCTGTTTGTAAAGGACCGTACTCCTCATGGATTTTTTTTCAATTACGTATTGTTAGAGTTAAAAATCCTGTACAAATGTTTTCCAGAAACCACAAAACCAATGTACAGGTACTATTTCTAAGTTTAAAATTGTATTTCGTCTCTTCTAAACCTGAACACTTTATTTCTGTGGGTAATTTTGCTCATATATCAGGGATTGAAGTTGATTTTTTGCTTTAATACATATAAAAATACATTCCATGCTCAAACAATAGAAATGCCTTGCACAGCACTGCTGCTTGAAAATATTTTCATAAGTATTTGAATAGCCATTGAAGAAATCTTGGAATAACACTATGCTTACTGTTAATGTTTGCACATTACCATTGAGCGTTGTATTATTCTAAGATTTTTTCAATGCCTATTCAAGAAGTAATCTCTTATTGTTCATATTTATAAGTTCAGTATTTGAATAGGCATTGAAGAAATCTTGGAATAACACTATGCTTACTGTTAATGTTTGCACATTACCATTGAGCGTTGTATTATTCTAAGATTTTTTCAATGCCTATTCAAGAAGTAATCTCTTATTGTTCATATTTATAAGTTCAGTATTTGAATAGGCATTGAAGAAATCTTGGAATAACACTATGCTTACTGTTAATGTTTACACATTACCATTGAGCGTTGTATTATTCTAAGATTTATTCAATCTTAGAATAAATCTTAGAATAATACAACGCTCAATGGTAATGTTTACACATTACCATTGAGCGTTGTATTATTCTAAGATTTATTCAATGACTTTTCAAGTATTGAACTATTATCTCTTACTGTTTTGGCATAGTAAAAATTTTTCCAACCTCTAATTTATATCAGTATCCTTTTGCTGCTGTTAAGCTTGCAGTACAATTGCAATAACAATTTCGGATCAATTTTTGTTTCACAAAAATTCGAACTTTCCATTTGAATGTGAAGAACTTGCTAACTGATCAGCCAATTTGAATTTTCTTTTCTGTAAATTGCTGAAAAATGCGCTTTAACGAGAACATAAGTCACCAAAAGTCCAATGCCTTAGCCACATCAACTTGACCGAGTGGGAAACTTTCTGAATCCCTCACACAATCATTGAACGAGAAGGAACACAAAAGAATTTATTTTCATTCGCTATCATATATATTTGAAAATTTTACTGCATTCTGAAGTAAGAATAAAAACTACTTAATACCAATCGTTTCTCACGAAGTATAAGGAACTTTAGTTTCCATAGACAAAAAAGGCAATGCAGAAAAGAAGGTAAAAACTCACTAACAGCGATACGAGCTGGTACAGGACAGACAAAGTACTACTGGACTGGACGATTCATTACTACGCCACCAGCCACACACCACTCCAACCACACACCAAACACACACCACACCAACCACACACCACTCGAACCACACACCAACAACACACCACACCAAGCACACACCACACCAGCCACACACCACACCAACCACAGAGCACACCAACCACATACCACACCAGCCACACACCACACCAACCACACACCACACTAACCACACGCCACACCAGCCACACACCACACCAACCACACACCACACCAACCACACACCACACCAACCATGCACACACAACACCAGCCACATACCACACCAGCCACACGATGCTCGCGATACGGTACATCTATGGGTGTTTTGAAAAATTCTTATAACCTTTTTTAAATTTGTATTAAAAAATGGACGCAGTTAATGCTTGGTGTTCATAAAATTGCAAAACACTTTTGACTCATAATTTGAATTGAATATTGAACTTTACTTTAACTCATAGCAGTCAACGTGTTAGACATTTAATTTAATCATAGATCTTTCTTCTTTGAAGTTTAAAAGTTATCATGACAGCAACGGAAAATCAAACGAAAAAAACCTAAACTGATATGTGGTTCGTTTATTAGAAATAAAAACATAATTACATGGCTTGACATATTTCTGAAACCTCCAAGGACCGTGTTTACACAGGCTTTAATTCATCACAATCGGACGCGCTCTCGAAGCTGAAGTGGGCGTTCTTAGCCCCCTTTTATCGTATTATTTAAAAAGATGGCCGCCAAAAGCAACCGTTCCACCAATTAAAGATTATAGCTTCATAAGGGGGCAATGAGAGATGACCAGTGATTGGAAGGGGGGCAATCGGTGAAAACCAATCACGTTTCTCAATTACTGAGCGCTAATTTGTGGCTGAGCGAAAACTTGTGAGACGCCTCGTCACGGAGGCGCATTTCTGCGTCGCGCGGGCGGCCTCGCGTGCCAGAAGCGCACGGCCGGCGTCGACCAGGAGCATCACGGCTGCGGAGCGCAAGAAATCAC
This sequence comes from Morinoia aosen, assembly GCA_030386875.1. NCBI lineage: Eukaryota > Metazoa > Arthropoda > Malacostraca > Amphipoda > Talitridae > Morinoia > Morinoia aosen. The sequence goes on from CM059580.1 coordinate 41,464,528, forward strand.
GCAAGTTACGTCGCCGGAGCGCAGCCCCGCCCCAAACCATGATTAATATTATTATTATTATTATTTAGCCATGCAGAAACCTCTTTCCGTATTTCACCATAGTTCTTTTATTGTTCAGAGAGAGGGATTATTTGTTCACCAAACTGCTTCGTATTTCACCTTTCAAAAACAATTTTGAGAAATTAGGTTCGTTTAATTACGAGGTAGCACGGACACGAGTTAGTTGAGTTACCCTACAGTAGTAAATCGTGCGCTGGTTGGCAGCTACGCGAGAACTGAGACTGCAACTCATTCCTTGGCGGTTAGATGAAATTTACGTTGACGTTTTCCGATGCTAAAATGAAGATCATATCGCTTTTGATCAAGGATATTAGGGAAATCGAGTCTTATGAATCACTTGCAAAAATTTACATGAATTGGTTTATGTTGCAATATTTTTTGATGTAATTTGTGTAATATCATAGTTATGCACCTTAAACCTGACTGACGTAACGATGGGTCTTTATATATTACTTACTTTATTTTTTTCAATACTTTGTTCATTGAAAAATTTTTTGATGGCAGAACAACTAGAATCATTGACTTCTTATGTAAACTGATGAAAAAATAATTGGAACTTTTGGTTTACATAATAAGCTTTCGAATGTGTTTACAAATCATTCTCGATGGAGATGCGCATTAGAGATTTGTTAAATCGGATAAATTTTAATGCCGATACCTGCTTAGGAATTGAAAACAGTGTCATCACCTCGAAGTGATAGCTATTATCGATTGAGAGGTCAGCAATGTAGAAATTGTTCTACGATATGGCAACATTGTACCAATAAGGTGAAAAAATTGTCTTAATGATAATTCTCAACCTTACACTTACACGTGCAATATATGACGATATTATTCATGAATAATTTTCCTAAATAGAACACCAATAATTATTTATTCAATACGTCATTCATGTATAGCAACACTGCTTCACATTAAAAGCGATAAATTGTTTTAAACTCACAGAGAAATATTCCTTACGTACAATGGACGAATATAACACTGCAGTGCAAGCCACATTAGGCAACTTTAAATCTACGTTCTTCGCGAATACTAAGAAAATAAGAACTCGTTTACATTTCGTCACGATTTTGTGGTGCATGCGACCCAGAACTCACTCCCCTCTGGCTGCTAGTCTGGCAACAACACGTCCGGGGTAACTCCGCAGCGCACGAAATTGTACGGCAGGTTTGGCTTCGTTATTAGACGTACATCGTTTACAAAATTTCGCTTACTAATAAACTCTGGGCTTGAATTCAGCGTGTTCTTTTTAGGTTGTCTTTTTGCATCATAATTCAGAAACTGAGGGACTTTATGCCTCCTTCTTCATTATTGACTGCTTTGGGGGACATTATTAAAAATAAAGCTGCATATTGTTGAAATGTTAAAGAAAATTTCAGGTGGTAAGGAAACTGTAATTCGAGTTAAAGGCAGTCCAATCACTTACGAATGAATTTTTGAACCACGCGACTTTAATTAGATAGTTGGGTACATCAACTGAATTAAATCGCAAAGGTAAGGCAGGTAAGCAATAGAATAAATTTGGTTGGGGTGCGCTAATTTATGTCTTAACATTAGATGCACTCAATTTCACTCAAAATTATAGATAATAATTTCACTCTCAAAATTGTGAATTTATATTACTGCAGAATTGCACTTGGTGATGGGACGTTGTGACCGCTGCTGATGCATAACAAGGAACTGATTTATAAATGCGTTACCGTGAAATCTATCATGAAATCATGTAACAATTGACGGACATGATAATGAAAAAAATTATAAAATACGGCACAAAACTTTATTTTAAATGATATCATCGCAAAATAACGAAATTAAATACAAAATTTATTATTATTGGATGTATTCAGAAAATTTCGTATTTCATGTAGTAAATAAGAGGCGCACCCGGCGGCACAAGGAAAGAAAATTTTTCTGTGCATTAATTCCTAGTATCAAAATTTTAGAACTGCGAAAGCGGTTAGATGAGCTAATTAACGAAACGTACGTGATCGAGTTCACTACGTTACTTCAACGCACTTGATAAGAGTTGTTAGCACGGTTCTAGAGCACAATCAGCTCGTTGATTAATCAAGAATGACGAACTGAAATGGCATACAGAATAATAACGTAGTACGCGCCTTAATACGCTGAGTAAGTCACTTGGACTCGGGAGAACATTCATAACGTGGGAGTTAATAAGAGACGCATGCGACCAATTATTCAGGAAAAATAGAATTCAAGAAGCGAGGTCGCATTACTTCTCTCCTGAAGACACTTGGAAATGGTCTCACATGAGTAAGACGTCTCCCATTCACAAGCCCAGCTCGTTCACTTCACGAACACCGTTCCATATATCTAACAAATGCTACTGACTTTACTATGATGAGTACCGTATCGCAAAAATGAATCTCTTGCTGTTCAGGGAATATTAAATCTATCGTTAACCGCTGTGCTCGCGGTGGCACAGCGGTTAAGGGATCGGACTTGTATGTTGGAGTCGCGGGTTCATATCCCGGCGCTGGCGCTGCGATTTTCCCCGTTGGGTATAAGGGAAAGCTCAAGCACAATACCTCACTCGACCCAGGTGTCGGAAATGGGTACCGGCTTTACGGGGGAACCGTCATGGTGTCCTATATATAGTGTTAGTTATAAGACATTTGAAAAACCAAGATCATTTGTATCAGTCTTGATTGTAAATAAAGCATCCCAAAGATGCCTATGTTTGCTTTTTTTGCTTTACTTATCGATACGTTCTTTTGGTATCCAAGTTACCACATCCATTCAAGTTAATGAATGCAGTAAATTTAATTTTACTCACCACAAGCGTTGAAGAGTCAAGGAAAGTAGGCTTTAGTGAACTGAAGTTCGGCGCTACGTTGGGCAGACAGGACCATCTCATGTGCGTTGCTGTGGAACAAATTAACTTCTGCGTACAAGCTTTCAGTCACAGGAAGAGTTGATGCCAAATACGGTTCGTCATTTTGTGCTATTTAAAATATATAATTTTAGAAATAACTGCTGAAATAGAATTGAAACGTTCTTCATGGTTATTCGTCTTTACTTTAATGTCCATTATAGTGATTGTATGTGTTTATTAAAACAGTCCATTTTGTATTAAAAATCGGGATTTTCATGTCATGTACACTGGGATACACATGTGTTAACACTTGATAACTACACAACAAATTTAAAGTTAACACTACGCATTTTGACTGAACTATCAGCCAAAATGTCGACTTCTTACCGCTTTTAATGTTGTGGTTTGTCTCCTATTTTCAGTGACAGAGCAGTGCGCGTGGATACTTGGATTGTAAAGTCTGGTGTCATAAGCTGCTCTCCAAATCTATACTATAATAAGAGCCGCGTCCGTCCGTCCGTCGGTCGGTCTGTCCGAAGCCAGCCTGCAGTGTGTGATGAGCGTATCTATGATACAAGCTCCAGTCCTATATATTTTGACGGGCCGTGTTCACGCGGCCTCATCAACTCTCGAGAGATTGTATTTTTTAATTTCTTACGGCCTCTCTTTCATTTTGCCCTCTTTTTTATTTCAAATAAAGGGGGGGTGGACTAGTTGTGATAATTTCTCATCGTATTTGCTAACGAATAGTCCAATCCAATCATTGAAACGATGCCAGTAACTTCCGCCTCCCTACTCCTATACTATGGTTAAGATTGTGCTACAACAGCTTATTCTCAAACATTTAAATAAAACAATCATTTTTCCTCTGTACAAAGTATCGTAGCTTGTGTTTCTTTTAAATCAAAAAATACCGTCGCCAGTGTGATGTTCTCATTTTTTCAATTTCATGTCATGAGTTGCGTGATTTTTTCCCATGTTTTTCAACGTTGGAGGCAATCAACAGGACAGCTTATGACACACCGCAGACTTATGTCTTTGTTTACGTACGAAAAGTTAGGTAAAAATCAATAATTCTTTCACATAATTTACTCCTTTCATGCAAAATATTTCGTGGCTCATTAAGTATGAGACGCAAAAATTTTCCACATTGCTATCTTCAGGCTCAAAACAGTGGCTCGTAACTGCAAACTGATGTTTGACATTGAACCTTTTGATGCACTCTAATCTTCTTTGAATTAAGGTTCTCCCCTGAAATCTGTTCCCAGTTTAATTTCCTGGTCTCGTAATTTTGTTTCTTTCTCGTAGCTACGCGATCAATTAACGATTTCGTGGAGCTCTCCTTCAACGAACAGGGAATCAAAAGCTCACCTTGTAGAAAACAGGGAATCTATGCAACAAGCGTATTTTCACAAAGGATACGCAACGCACAGAAGCAGCAAAGAAGAAAATGAGAAGACAATGAAGAGATGGTAAGGAAATCATGAAAACTAAAAGCAGCAAAGTGGGCGCGATAGACAGGAGTCCACAAGGCCTGTCTACAGCTGAGGTAACCTGCCAGTGTCTCCCCTGCATGGGCTGCTAGTCCCCATAGCACAAGGTAGACAAACGTGCCTAATTTAAACCCAATGCTTATTCTGTAATTTCTTGCGAGTTATATAAGTGCTGAAAACGGTATTTTTCGAAAATTAAATTATAGTCGTTTTCTCCCGTCCTAAAAATTGGATAACGTACAGCAAAATATCTCGAATAATTATGGTTTGTTAAAGGAATTATTCACATATTTAGGCTCAAACTAAAGTTCACATAACATTTTATTTATGATTGGTACGAACTCTTTCTAATTTCTAACGCGTCACAAGAGAATAAGTCGCATCATCTCTCTTATTTGAACAGCGAGCAATTAATTCATATATTTTACTGAAGAATCTGAATGAAAATTTGTATTATGAAATCAATCGTAACGGAAGTCTCTGTTAGTTCGAGGAAGGTATCCATCCCAGTGAAGGTCAGAAATCAAAACTCACATGTCGCGTTAACTTCAAGTTTGCGCTGAGTGAACGCTGAATAACGGCAGTGTATGAGTTAATGAGCCTGAGTAATATTCACCTCATTTGACGTTACTTGAATGATATTTGTGCGCTCTAATCCTGCTGAATCTTTTCTTACGCTCTGACATACTCACACCCGAGTGGCGCTGACTACCTTTGTCACGCAAGTTCGGTGAAAGCTTCCCAATTACTCAGTAAGCCAATTAAACGGCCGTAAAATTTGGTGTTTATTTCATTATTACGTAGTCCGAATCTGAAAATTGCAGTCAGTGTTATTTATAGGTCCATAGTTCTATCAAAATATGTAACTATCTTTAGTTCTGAACTTGAGGCTGGTTTCAAAATTCATTTCCCAATTTTCGAACAGGATATTTGTTTCACACTGGAAAAACGATAACAATCTTGTTTTATGAGTTAATTGGTCTATCTTTGAAAATCTCTGAAAATCGAAGGATGACTAATGTAAAATACATATGCATATACCTCAAGTAACCTGGGATGAGGAAAAACGTACCTGCATACCGCAAAGAACTATTCAAACTCAATATAAATTACCTGCATCGATGACGGTAACGTAGAGTTCCTGAGACTGGAATTTGAGAGTTTATTTTTCTACGCTTAAAATGAACATTTTACTATTAAAGATAAATTCACTGAACTAGCGGCTTGCTAAAATACTTTGCATAAAATATCACATATAATTTCACGTTGAACAATAACTTTTCTAAGTAGATAAAAAAAGTTCATAGCTTGCACAAACAGTCAGTTGTTGAATTCTAAATTTGTTTATTCCAAATTTTTTCTTCTATCAGCTGCAGATGTATGATAATTTCCACTGGCCTTCTCTGCTGGAACTGCTCCAATAGGTGTTGCTCTCCATGATATTACTTTCGGAGGGAAACAACTATTGCAACCTTAGGAATGCACTATCCTAGGGGAAAATGTGAGGTCCCTATGCCGAAATGGAATAATTTGCTTGTTGTTAAGGACCATCTTTTTTCTATTGACTGCTGTACTGATTTTTAGCATCAATTTTTTTTCAATTCCTCTCTTGTTTCATGAACTTATTTCTCATATCACTTTTTCTAAGCACAACTGGTCGTTTGTGGGAAGGCAATTTGTGCATAAATTCCCTGTTTCTTCAATTTCACATTAAATTTTGCCTCCCCAATTCTTCTCTTCACTACACCTTTGCTGTGGTTAGGTACGCTAAAGCCTGTTTTAATGGTATGCATTCTATCGCAGGCTCACGTGCATACGCCTTATGTGGCACCTCACAAGAGCCATGAGCGTTTACACTAGACGTTAAGCGTGAGCACCGTGGTGTACGCTGCTCAATTTCTCAAAACCAGTCAGTGCGTCAATAACAGCTATTAGAGGTGGATTGCCGTCGCTTGTCTTAATATTGTTGCTGCATCGTAGGCTATGTTAGCTTTTTTTATTTCCAGGAGTGAAATGTTAATATTTAAGTTCATTTTCATTAAAATGTTATTGAAAGCAGCCTCCTTCATGTTACAACCCTTATATTGGCTGCTTTTAGCCCAGCATATGCATTCATGGGCTCTGTACATTTAAATTAATTGCAACGTAGCTACTCGTGGCCAAGTTGCGTCAGTCATTGAGCAAATGGCTATGCCTCTACTCATGACAACTACCTGCACATTGACCAGGGATAGAGTTGCAATTTCCAAGGCTCTCGTGAGTCGCGCCTCACGAATCCGATAAGAGTGAATAGGGAACTTTGTATACACACACACACTCACACAAATATGAGCCTCAGTGATGAGCCCCGTATACACGTGTCGCGCCTCACGGCCAAAATGTCCTCTAATGTAAACGGCCCTCAACACTAAATAATCTAATCTAGCCTCCCGGATATGTGGTTGTGTGTGAGTTTAGCTTTGCCGATAGTGGACAACTTCATATATTAGATTGTACAAGTTTCTTCACGAATGTAGTAAAGAAAAGCATCAATGTTTGCAACAAAATGGGTCATCAATATCGATAAAATTCTGTTGAACATCCCGTGTTGGGACTTTGTTTGACCACACGTTACACTTCACAGCTTCACTTCACTAACTGCATAAATTATAGTAGAAGTTGATTAGGTCAATGGCCCATAAAAAATGTAACAACGTTACTTTATATTAAATGAAAACAAATTTAAAATATACACAACAATCTAACTCAATGATGCAACCCTTTATATCACCCAACCAAAATTTAACCACCAGTAAATTTTCATAACAACACAAAAAGCCCTACACGAGAACAAAGCTAGTCACAAATTAGTGATGTGAGGGAGAATGCCTTCAAATTAGTGAGGAACCCCGAACACGTTGTTGCCAGAGGGAGAATTACGCTCTCGGTCGCATGCACTACAAAATTGTGTCGGGATGTGGCCCTGCTTTTTTTCCTAGTTTTCGCGTGCAAAGTAGATATAATGCTGCCGAACGTCATTGCTTGCATTGCTGTGTTGTATTCATCCATGTAGGGATAAAAAATATTTCTCCGTCAATGTAAAACAATTTTCTGCATTGTAAAGCATTGTTGCTATACATGCATGAAGTATTGAATGAATTGGTATTCTATTGTGGAATATTTCTAAACAATAATCTCGTCAAATTTTGCCGGCATAAGTTCGGGTTTGTGAATTCATCACTTAGACATTTTTTTCCTAACCAATTATGCTGTCATGGTCACCAAATCGTTGAGCAACTTTCCCCATTGCTGACCTCCCAATCTATAATTGACATCTTTACGATACGATTGCCTCAACATCCATTACTAAGCCACGTCATGGCTACAAAATTTTTCTGATTTATAAATAACTGGAGTGAATTACACTTTGAATCAAAACTAAACCGTAAGCAGATCGATTTGAAACTTTGTTATGTAAATGACAAATCAAATTAGTTTTGTCTTTAGTGTACCAGATAAGTCAATGAGTTTCGTTTAACTGTCTTTAAAAAATTCTTGATACGTAAATATTTAAAAACATATTGAAATTAGGTATAGAAATTGCACGGAATTACCGAAATTTAAATCAATGCGTAACTATATTACACAGAACACAATTCTAAAAAATATTGCAACTTTATTGACGAGTGTATTTTTGAGAACAGTTCATAAGACTCCATTTCCCTAATTTCCGAGACTAAAGCGAGAAGAACTTTATTTGAAGCATCGGAAAAGCGTCCACGTGAATTATATCTATAACCGGCAGTGAATGCTGCTTTCGCGCAGCCGCCAACCAGCATACGATTCACTGCTGTAGGGTACCTTAACTAACCTGTGTTTATGCTACCTCGTAATTAAACGAATATAATTTCTCGAACTTATGTGTTTTTATAAGTTCAAATACTAAGCAGTTTGGTGAGCAAATAATCCCATTCTACTAAAGATATGAGAACTATGTTGAAATACAGCAAGTGGTTTCCAAAATACTAAGTAAATGAGGAAACTCATTTAACGACAGCTTAGGTTGAAGACAAGACTAATAATAGTAATAAAAAACTTATTTAACGACAGCTTCGGTGATAAACTATTTAGCAGTCGCTTTGGCGTATTTGCCGAAGTCACAACACAACAAAACAAGTTTTTCAGGATTTAAGAAAATTATTGTCACACTGTACGCGTCGTGATCCACGGACTGGTTTTTACACTTATTTCGGGGAAGTTTCATTGACGAGGTTGTGCATATAAGTGGAGGACTGTTGACAAGGTTGCAGCCTTTAGTAGCACAAGTGGCAGCCAGCATTGCCAGCTAGTGACAGTAACCAAGACCACACCGCACCGTAAGTCTCACAATTTCAATACCAACCCTCGCATCACCACAGCAAAGAGGACTGGGTAATCGTTATTGCTGTGACCATCAAGACCTTCATTACAGAATATAGCCATAGCCACCTTGAATTCGGCTATAATTGTCCTACTATCCCAATACCACCACATTCTTATACCGTCTGATTTTAGTAAGATCATCCACCACACCACGCATCCTCCGAACTCGTTGGGCAGGCGCCTTACCCTCGCCTAAATCCCCGAGGTATCAACACAGCGCGCCCGGCCATATAGTGCGTCCATCAACTGTATACTCCCAATAATAAAGAAATTATCCGATGAAGTGGTTGGTATTCAAGTTAAATTTCAGGAATTAAATTGCACTATTCCACGAACAGTTGAATCACGGACACGTTGAAAGTGGAGCGCAATGCTTCCCTTGAACATTCCAAATTGTACATCTACGAATTACGGTCTCTTCTGTGTTCCGTATTTGCTTCTCTTGTTGATGTCTCTTGAAAGCATCATCGCCCGTTCAGCTATTTTCAATAAAATTGTTTATTTCAGCTGAAGCTCTCATTCCAATTTGTAGAGTAAGTTTTGCCTTGATTTACGGAAGGTATATTATTTGTGTTAGCTGCTTCCAGGCGCTTACCTCGTCCGAGTAGTAAAATTTACAAAAAAATTGATTACTTTTGTATGCTCAAGCACTTTATGCACCGGACCACCATCTTTAAGCAAGTGACAGACACCCTCTCTCTTAGGATTCTTCCTCTTGCTTGCTGGAGAGCAGGGCAAACTTCAATGATAAGCTTTACTGTAAGAACTGCACCTTCACACCATCCGCATACAGGTCGCTGGCCAAGGGCATCTGAGATCTGCAAGTAGCTGCGGGTCAGGGCAGTATTTTTCACTCGAAGTCTGTTCATCACAACCCCCTTGACGATTGTACTTGCGTTAGTTAACCTTCTACCTACCATGGTTGCTCTTCATCTCCTTAACATCAGTTTGGTCCCGCTGCCACTCATCATTCCATAGTTCAAATATTCTCCTTCTTATCAATGAATACTAACCCTTGTAAGCAACAAGGGCAAATTCAATTTGTCGCGTAGCCATTTTGCTGTTTGGTCCACACTTATATTCCCGCCGATGCCTACAAGGGCTGGCACCCAGCTAATGGTGATTTATTCCCTTCTTGAATCATTTGATACGAATCCGACATCATCCTATTGAGCAGTTGGCTGTCTTCAGCATTGTTGCTGCATACACATGAAAGCAAGATAGGTTTATCAGCCGATGCTCACCTTGAATTGTTCAGCAATTTGCTGGTTTCTAATTTTCCAATCTGAAAGAGCAGCCTTTTCATAGAAGATTGGTCTGTTAAGGTTGTAGTTTCTTCAATTTTAGCTACGATTAAAGTAAAATTCAGGAGATCTTGTTTCATGCCAACTTTTTCCCAAAACGTGATATATGTTATTAGTGGAAAATCAGTAAAATTAACAGAATACAACAAAAAAGGAGAAATAAAAAGCGAAAATACTCGAACTCGCACGTTTATAACACGTCGGAGCTCTGTTGGGCTCAGTGCGCGCTGAGCTGCCGTGGGAGGAGGAGATTAGTCGGCAAGCTCCGCCAGCATCTGTTCCACTGACAGATCGTCTTGACACTGCAAGAGAAAATGTAAAAACAAATTATAACTTTGCTAACATGCGGTTATTGAAAATGCTTAATTTTCTAACACCATGATGATATTGCGGCGTTTAAATGAACTAAAAAACTAATTGCCTGATTTTTAATTCTATTTAATAATGATTTTTTTCCTATGACACTACATTGCAGAAAAAAATAACACATGGAAAAGTTTCTTCGAACGTTTAGCAGGACATACGGTTAAAAGCACACGCTGGAGTCTTGTATTTTTACACCCGAGAAGTGAATATCTATGAAATATTCTGAGAATTAACTCACTCCCCAAGAATATCTGCGTTGAGCAACTGTTCACCAAAAATCCCTTCTGTCATTGGGATGCATTCACTCCTATAAATCACTAACAAATTCAGCTAAACCCAGTGCTCAACTCGATAGGTCGCGATGAGGCACTAGTGTAAGGCAGTGCTCACTATTCCTGGTCACCCAGTGCGCAGTCTTCTCTCAAAATACTTCCCCTTTGCCCTTTATGATACCCTGCCTTTTCCTCTCCCATTTGCCGGATGTGCACTATGTGAATTCAACAACCTAGGTATAAATCTTCAAAATAATCCAATGCCTACTATCCCCATGTCTGCTCGATATCTCCCTCCAAGAATTGCTGCTCATTCTTCCTTATCCTCCTTTCCTAAATCTGCTCTGACTGATTCTCACTGGCAGCAGGCCTTCAAGGACTTGACTACAAGCTCATACCCCAACAGAATCCAAGTATTTACAGATGGTTCCACTAATGGCAACTGCACTGCCTGTGGGGTCTATTCCTCTGAGTTTAGCATCAAAGCCAAACTCCCCTCACATTCTACAATTTATACTGCAGAACTCTTTGCTTTATATTTAGCCTGCAAGTTCTTATCAGTGGTTCCTGGCAACTTCATTATCTTTTCGGATTCCCTTGGTTGCATTTCAGCATTAAACTCGATTAACCCTCCTACTCATTACCTTATCACCTGGATAGCCAACATTATTTCCTCCCTCAGCAGAGACAAAATTATAATAGAGTGGCTTCCCAGTCATGTCGGTATTAAAGGCAATAAAGCAGCAGACAAACTTGCGCGTGAGTCATTAAGTCTGACTAACAATATAAATCTTTATCCTAGCAAACTTGAGCTGAAAACTAAATTCAAAATGCACTATGACTAACTTTGGCAGAGAAACTGGACATCACAACCTCCTTACATCACCCATCTTAAGCCACACTTAGGTTCATCAATCCCCACAAATCTTTCTCGCTACAACCAAGTTATCTTCACACGTCTCCGACTGCAGACATGCAACCTAAAGCCCGTGTCACACCTTGCATTATGTCAATGCTACTTGTGACTGTATTGGTGTCGCAGAACAACCGCTGCGGCTTAACGAGCTTTTGGATGAGCGCGTGACAACGCGCGGCAGTCAGTTGCATTGAAGCTTTGAGAGGAGAAGGACGTCAGACGACGATGTGCTCTGCAAAGCAGCTGCGCTCGGATGTGCGCACATTGCAACAGTGAGCGCTTTAGCGAGACAACCGTGCTCAATGCCTGCTTGGCTCGCACTGGCTCTGCTGTGCGGTGTCGTCTTGCTACATGAATCAAGGTGGCTGGACTTTTGCTCATATGGGGTGATATGGCTGCCCGAGCGGTGAGAGAGCTCTGGGCAACTCGTCGGTGCGGCATGGAGCACTCGAAGTTGCAAGGTGTGGCACGGGCTTAACGCATGCCCACTTCAGCAAACAGACTCCTCGCCCATTTTGCACTTTCTGCAAGAGCAACATTACGCTGGAACACATCTTCATATTGCGCCCAACACACGAACCATATCGTGCTCCACTTCGAGCAGCATGCCTCTCCAAATCTCAGCCGTACTGTCTTTCTTCGCTCCTCTCCCCGATGCTGGCACCTGACCTTGTGCTGAAGTTCCTCGAAGACACGCAGCTGCTCAATCAAATCTGAAGAGTCAACAAGCGGAGTGAGGGCGCTAATACCCATCGATGGAGATGCGCCGCATCCTAACAAAGTAACAAAGTAAGTACCATACAGTCACAAGCAAGCGAAGTGAAGGGAACATTCAACAGGTTTTCTGCAAAGGAGTCACTGAGGGGATTTTCATAATGTTGCTGACAAACCTGCAGTCACTAACCTAAGGAGATATAAGTGTGACTTTGGAGGAGATATAAGTGTTTTTTGGAGGAGATTTTTTTTTTAGATTTTTGGAGGAGATATAAGTATGACTTTGAAAACTAGTTAACTTCTATATACATATATATATTGCAGTGAGATAAATCTTTCATTTTGATTGCTGAATTTGATGAGAATAATTTCTGTCAGTAAACCCAAGCAACTTGAAATTAGTTATTCTCAAATAATGTGAGATCATCATCAATAATTGTTAATTTGTATTCAGTGAAGCCTGATAACCATTTGTTGCCAACAATTGGTTCAATGAGGTAGGTAGGTACTTGATTTAAATGTGAATATGATGATCTCAATTTGATCAAATTTTGATCAAATGTAAGTTGTGGGCACAAAAAAGTAAAAGATATCTTTTAATTTTGTTAGCAAATTTTTCGAGGAACTTTCTTTTTTCATGTAAGTTGGTGTGCAGTGCACATCTTTATACATTGACTTGGGGTAACAAAATTTCTATATCAGAATGACGGAGCATAGAGATAAAAGCTTCCATACTGGGAATCAACTCGCACATTCGTCATATTCTGCGGTGCAAAATCATACCAAAAAAGCAATGTCCTTATATCTCCAAAAGTTCCAAAATTTTAGTCTGTGCATTGACATTTTAGAGTCCATGCACACTTTCAAATAAAACCCTTATCTGATCAATATGGACCGTTCAAACCCTTTTCAAATTGTGAATGGGTAGAAACCTCTCCATCAGCAGCTCAATTTAATTTCCTACTTATATATTACATGTATTTTTTTCGTATGTTTTTTTCCTTGACACACTTGTATTTTTGTGATTCCATGATATATTTTTAGTACCTACTATTCATTGTACTTTGATCTTTTATTTCAAACATACAGTTTTCTAACATATGATGGAGCGGGACTGGAAACATTATCTCAGGTAAGATGATTAATTTTCTCAAAATTTTATTTTTTATATCTCTGATGTTACGACTAATGCGAATCACTGACATGTTCAGATATATTTATACAAATACATGTAACATTTCTTGTCAGTATGTGCTCAGAGCACTTAGGGAGCATAACAGTTGCACATTTTTCATTGCCTCACCTATAGAAATGATTTCAAAATTGGGAGGTTGTTAAAATTAATGCATCTGTTAGGTGTCAGCATCAATAGGATCATGGTTGAGAAAATTGGCAAGGTTGTGAATCTTGTATCACAGATACAGCCATCAAATGGTGATTGCTTGGTCATGGTAAATTAGGGAGTAAAGCTGTTGTGTAAAACTGTCAACCAGAAAATATTTATTGTTTCCAAACATAAAATTTCATTATTTTTTTTACTGCTGTATCCATTAACTTGCACTTGGACTCAGCCTTTCCAAGAAAAATTTTCAAAGCCAATTCTCTATGTACATAATGCGAACTGAATTAGTTTACTTCTGTAATGGCCATTCTGTTTCTCTGGTCAGAACTTTGTTTAATAAATTGTAAAAAAAAATCATTTGAAAAATTCATCTTGAACACATTTCCTGCAAATTGACCCACCGGTGGTCACTTGGGGGATTTTCATAGTGCTGCAGATCCACCTGCAGTCACTTACTCATTTTTATTAATACGTAATCAAAGCTTAATGAAGGCCCAATCCAGTTTATGTTTGCTGTTTTCAAAGTTGATTACCCCAATTGACTTGAAATTTGAATTGAATATTGAACTTCAGTTTGACTCAAAGCAGTTAATGTGTTAAGTACTTCTTCAAAGTACTGGATAAAAACAGCTCAGGATGAAAATATTTATTATAAGCTTCCAATATTAAAGACTACTACTTTCATTTCCCTTATTCTTCAATATCATAAATCAATATATCAACTGACTTTGACTTGCCCAAATTTTCTTGAAAAAATATCCCATTTCATGATGATTGTTATTCATAATGAGTTGGTTAAAAAAAATTTTTTTCTTCTTAAAGTGGCTGGCATAGATATAGTAAAAAACTACCAATGAACACATTAACTGCAACGGGTTAAATTTTAGTTCAACATTCAACTCAAATTTATGGTTGATTATGTATATAATATGGAAATTAGTAAATATCAACTAGATCATGCTTCCATTTAGCCTTTATTGATTATTCATGAAAAGTGGGTTTGTGACTACTGGTTGGTCAGCAGCAACATGGCAATCCCTCAGTGACACCTGGTGGGTTTGTTGGCAGGATATGTGTTGACAATCAATTAAATTTTGTAAAAATGCTCTGGTCTGTCAAGTAGATTGCTAAATTTTATTTGCAGCATTCACTTCATACCCAGAATTAGAATAAAGCATGCAGAAGATCATTCTTTACAAGTTCATGGGAACCCTCACTTCCAATTGAGAAAAACTTCATAGCTTCTATTCATAGCATTTAGGCTGTTTTTTTTTATGTTTAATGCCTAGTCACAAAATTGACATGGAAAAATTTACTTTCTCTAGCTTGATGGTGGTATAATATGCTTACACAAATATAGTTTCATATAGTAGTACAATCCAATGTAACCCAAAATATTTTATAAGTTTGTAATCCACCCAAAACCTGGATTTACATTGAGAATATTTAATTGCATACTGCAAATGCATACTACAATGCAAGTGAACTGCAAGACTGAAGCATGCACAGCAAAATTGGTGCTTAGCATGTCACCACCAAAGTTCATTGCAGTTCATTTCTTTCTGAAGAGTTGTTTATTTGGCTTAAACTTGCTCAAAAAGCTTTTATTCCATATTTGGAAGAATGGAGTTTGTGTTATCCTGGTCACTGAACAGGTAGCAACAACTTGCAGTTAAAATAATATTTATTTTCAGTGAAAATGTTTTACTTCTGTTGAACCCCTCACGGGGATACAACTATTGTATCTATGGGAATTAGCGCTCCCAGGGGAAAAATGTGAGGGCCCGAGCTGAGAGTTAGGTAGGCCTTATTTTTGTTGAAATAAAATGTTTTTTGTTATGTTAAGGACCACCTTTTTTTTGGTTAACTACTGTCCTGTTTTTCAGCACCTCTGACTTTCTTCTTCAACTTTTATCTTATTTCATGAACTTCTTTATTATCTTACTGTTTCTATGCCCTTTCTGCATAGATTCCTCATTTTCTTATCTCCATACTAAATGGTGCCTTCCTTCTTCCTCTCTTCGATCCGCCCTATTTATGCAGCGGTTAGGGAGGCTTAAACTAACCTATAATCTAATCTTTACTTCTGTTGAAATAATTCATGAGCAAAATAGGAAGTGTTATGAACAATTGAGGTTGAAGTACAACAAATGCAAATTTGAACAGTTTTTTTTTCTAATCCAGCTTCATGGGATTGCTGATCACTTCATCATTGAATGTAGGTTGAAATGATATGCAATGCTTAATTCCACTCATGTTCTCTCTTTAAACCAAGAAGGAAAGTTAGTTAGAAAATAATTTCCAGACTTGTTTTTCCATAAGAGCTTTTTAACTTATTTTGGATATTTTTTAGATTAAATTCACGGTTTCAATTAGTATTTGAAGTATTTGAATACAGTCGACAAAAACTCCTTGAACTCCTACTTATAGTTCAAATTTTTATTGTGTTAGGACATGATGAAGTTGCCTAATATTTTTTCCTGGAAGTAATTAAAGAAAGGGAATCAGAAAGGCACAAATGGATGTAGCTGTAGAGTTCTAAAGTTTGGATACACAAATGTGCATGGATTGAATGTTTTAAAATTAGAGGATCTTGTATATGAACTTGAAAAAACTGCAGCTGAAGAAACCTGGATAGGGATATAAGCAAGTTAAATGTTCTAGGTAAATTAGTATCAAATTATGGGTAAAGGACATGTCAAATTGTGGAAGAAAGTTAAGTTATTGAAGTGAAGCTGATTGTGATCAATAATTTAAAATTGAGATTAGTTGAGATCTGTGTTGGGAATGAATATGAAAATGTGTAACACAACAGCTGTAGAGTACCTGGCATTTGAAAAGAAAGTAAACTACTTTGTATGCTCGGTTTAAAAGGGTATGGAAGAGTATAACTGGCATACAGTGATTATATTAAGTGTTATGACTGTCCATTTTTGTATCCTTGATGAGAATGTAATTGCTAAAAGGATAGTATAAATTTATTTTTGTTGAGGAAATGAACTTGCAAATCTGAATGTTACACAAGAGAATGGTTTGCATTTATGACAGTGAAGAATGGAATGCAGCTGTTGGTTATGTCTGGTGAATTCTGGAGAGAAAAAAATATTGCTTGGAAATGATTGTGGATGGAGGTTATGCCTTGACATAGTTACAGATCACCAGATGATTGTTATTTAATAACAGTGGAATATGGGTGTAGAAAACATCAGTAGAAGTAAGATTTAAGTGTAGAAAACAATATGAAAAAAGGCATATAAAACTACTTGGGAAAATATAGGAGTGAGCTGAGTTACTTGAATCTAAGAGAAATGTAAATGTGGAAATGTGATCGATTAGAACGAGACAGCAACTACCTAATATGATGTTGCAGAACATTTAATTGGAATAATAGAGTGCATTGGAAGTACCGTAAAATATGTACAGAGTGTTACCCCTCAGGGGGATTATTATATTATTATGTAAGAAAGTTTTAGCCTCCCTTAATTGCACTACAAAGATGTTCTAAGAGAGGAAGGAGGAAGGCACCATTTAGTATGGAGTTGAGGGAACGCGGAATCTATGCACAAGGTGCACAGAAACAGGAAGCTAAGAAAGAAGTTCATGAAACAAGAAAAAGTTGAAGAAGAAAGTAGTAGGTGCTGAAAAACAGGACAGCAATGAACCGAAAAAAGATGGTCCGTAACAAAACAAAAACCAATTCTATTTCAACAAAAGGAAGCCTACCTAACCTTTAGCTCGGGCCCTCACATAGTCCCCCTAGGAGTGCTAATTCCCACAGATACAATACCTGTATCCCCCTGAGGGGCCCTCAGGGGGATACAACTGTTGTATCAATGGGAATATGGGATACAACTGTTGTATCAATGGGAATTAGCGCTCCCAGGGGGACAATGTGAGGGCCCGAGTTAGAGGATAGGTAGGCTTTCTTTTTGTTAAAATAACATAGGTTTTTGTTTTGTTTCGAACCAACTGTTTTTAGGTTCACTGCTGTTCTGTTTTTCAACACCTACTACTTTCTTCTACAACTTTTATCTTGTTTTCATGAACTTCTTTCTCATCTTACTGTTTCCATGCTTTTTCTGCATAGATTCCACATTCCCTTAACTCCATACTAAATGGTGGCTTCTTCCTTCCTCTCTTTGGATCTCATTTGTTGAGAATAGGGAAGCTTAAACTAATTAATAATCTAATCAAATCTGTACAGTTGTTACAGCAAGATCCAACGTTTGAGACCAAAATGATGTTTTTTTACTACCCATTTCCAGGATGGAATATGAGCGCAGAGCAGCAGTAGTAGCTTCTTTCCGTGTTGGGAAGAAGCCTGCGGAAGTGATGGCCTGGTTTGGGTTTGAGAACACCATGATAATCAACATTTGGAGGGAGTGGATGGCTTGTGAGGACAAGGATGAGTTTTCTGTTGGACGAAAGGCCAAGAATGTTCATTCTTCGACTGTTAGGACCAACAAGTTCATCACTGACGTCAAGGCAACAGCCAACAATGAAGGAAGCCAGAGCTGTGCCATGATTGTCGATGACATAGGCTGTCACAAGCCGACCATATGCCGAACAATCAAGAAGAACGTTGGTTACTCCTCTCATCACAAGCTCATCACGAGTGCCTCCAAGGAGTCGAGAAAGGTCAAGGCAGTGGATTTGCTGAACGAGCTCAAGCACAGGTCTACCGGGATGCTTTGGTACTGGTTTTACTGTGTATTTAATTTTTGTTGTCAGTATCTATTTAGGTTTATTTGTGTGAAGTTTTAAATTTGGCTACAACATCCTGTAATTTACAAGCATTGAAAAAACAACTAAAAAGGTGGTAAAAAACATAAAATATATAAAATGCTCGAATGACGTTCAATTAAGAGGTTGAATAATTAAGTTCAAATGATCAGCACGATAAACATTTATCAACTAAGAAATCAACTCCATGACAATCATTTTTCATTTGCCAATGATTTCCTATTCATCCCCTTGATTTCCCATTTCTCCTTAGTATGCAATTTTTTCATTTGCATCTTCACACACTCACCACAGGTAAAAATCCTATGATCCACTACTATGGACTTGGCAAATGTCTAGAAAGTGTGTGGTAAGCACAACGCAATAACATGGTTAGGAGAAAACCCTTTTGAGTATGGTACTCACCATCACTAATTGAATAAAAAAATACTTAGATTATGCCATGTCTGAAAAAATGAAAGTATGAACTTCATTTGATTGCTGATAGATATTCATTCTTTTAATTGACTGATTTTTGTCCTTAAAATTTTTTAATGAGGTGGTGTAAATTGAATCCTAATAATTGCATGGTTTTCACGGCTGTAGATCTAAAACTTGGGAACATTCTTGAGCTAAACACGTTCAAAATATCCTATCTATTGCGCAAGAGAATGTAAACCTTGTCAGTTCATAGAGTATGTTTTTATTGTTTCCTCATTGACTTGATTGGCTTTTGAAATTATTCGTGAAATATCAATTTATTGTTTTGTTATGAATTCCTATGGGAGTAATAGGAAAAGTCTTTCATATAAAAATATTTTTTGAGTCTATACTAAGACATTACCTGCTCATTGTGTTCAGGGAAAAATTAAGATAGTAATTCTCAATAGCAACTTCATCTAAATAGCTGAAACATTGGTGCTCAATAAAAAATGTCTTACATTTGAAGTACATTTCTACTTCATGTTGAGATGTAATTTCTCAATAACTCGAGACCTCAATGCTGATGCTTAGTAGCACCGTGTGCAGTGAGTCTTCATCTTCAAGCATGGAGAGTGCAGAAGTTGTGGTGCACAAGCTGACAGATGCTGAAGTGAAGAGGCTGTGTTGCAGCCATGACTCCATCAAGCAGGAAGCTACAGCAGAGGACATGGTGCATGGTGAGTCTTGTTTCTGGTCTGTTTGTGGAACAAAAGTTCTTTAGTTTAGTGAATATCCTCTGCAAGAAATGAAAATTTTCGTTTTTTAGAAAACTTAGTCATCCATTAACTTGAAAGGCAATTTAAAACATTTTGCATGTTTCCACGGCTGGTTTTGATGGGCAGTTTGTAGCAAAACTAGGAAATCAACTTAACTGCTCGCGTACGTTTTCCTTCTTTCTAATAAATATGAAAAATGCACTCATACGATAACATTTCACCTTGTATGAAAAAATGTTATTTATTTAAAGAAAGATCAATAAACAAATGAAATCTCATTCAACCAACTCTTTGCTTGTTTTCAATCATTTCAATTTCTTGATTACATCATAGACCCATTACAAGCAGCGGAACTAAATATAGTTTGTCCTAAATGCAAATGAATGCGCCTGAAGCGAGAGCAAGTGGGCGAGGCTTGCGCCTCTCTTCACTGCTCACGCGCGCACTCAATGATAGTGCCAACACATCTTAACCCTTTAACGTCCACATTTTGTACTCATGTTACCGTTATCACAATCACCATCATTAAACTGGCACCAGCATCAGATCTTCGTTGATTTCAGGATGAGGAAGGAACTGCCACTCGACAGTGCAGTCCAAAAAACACTTCAGGGAACTAATTTTACGAGAAATACAATGTATTGAGGCTATTTTTGAAGAAGGACCGTACAGCCCACTTGGGCGTTAAAGGGTTAAGGGTGGTATATGAAGTTCTGAACTGAAAGTTCAGTAGGCCACATTATTTTGGAGGGGAATAATTTTTTGTATTTTTATGGACTATCTTTGGTCAGTTAAGTGCTGTAATTTTTCACCAATTACCGCTAATAAATTGAACTTCTATCATATTTCATAAACTGCTTTCAATACTGTTGCTTCTATGGGCAGGGTGATTCTTCATTCCCTTTCTTGGATAATAAATGTTGCCTTCCACCTTCCTTTCCTTGTTGTGATTAGATAAGGTACTCCATCTCATGATTTAACACTTTGACTGTAGCAGGTGTTACTGAATTTTAATATTCGATTGAAATTCAAAGCCAATTGTAGTAAGCAATGCTGAAGATACTAAACATTAACTGGATCATATTTTATTATTAAGTATTTTTGAAAATTGAGTTTATGACTACTGGTTGGTCAGCAGCAAAATGAAAACTCACTCAGTGACCAAATATGGCTCACGTTGCAGTCAAAGTGTTAATCTACTCACTACTAAGAACAATTTCATTTTAAATTTGGTTGTGTAATCAAGAAACTATTAAATGGCTGATACGTTCAAAATATTTAATTAATTTTTATGTTTGGGCCAAAGACTGACTCACTGCTAAAATATTGCCCAAGCAAAAATAAGTTTGAAATCCTTGTTTAGGATGTAGAAATAAAGTCCAGTGGCTTTAAAGATGTCTCTCTTCAGTGCACCTTGGGACTAACTACTGTTTGGAGACCTATAGAATTTTTTTCGCTTCAGTTTGGGCAGTATGCTGAGAGTATCTGCTCTCTTTGGGCAGACGTTCTCTGTTGCAACAATAAATACTCACCAAAAAATCAGCAACAGTTGTTTGCAGGAAATTATTGGGTGTTCAGACTTGTACTTATGTTGCTTATATGCACATCGCATATCTCGCTTCCTCTGAGATGAGGCCTGGATGCCCATCTCCTACTTTTTATGTGGCTTTGTTTTCGATTCACGAGTCTCATTTGTTGGTAAACTTGTAGCATCCATGTTGGTATGTATTTTCACTGATGTTGCAAGCTGTGTTAGCAAGACACTGCAGCTTTCAACTTTTGTATAGAAATTTGAACCTAAGCGTTGCAGGTTCTGCGAGTTTTCACCTAGCAGAAATGAATAAAAGAACACCTTGAACTAATAATTAGATTGAAAGCAAGAGTTCTGCAGTGAAAATTTTTTTGCTCATGATGGGGCATTTTTTCTTTGAAGTTCTATTACCTTTTCTTCTCGTCAATAGCAGCATTCAATGATGAAATGGTGAATAAATTCAATTTAAATAACTCTGGTTAGGAGTTCAGGTGTTACCTATTTATGATCTATTGGAGTTGTATCAATAATGGAAACATATATCTGAGCTCCCGGTAATTTTTCTGCATTCGATTTTTTGTAGTTAACATACCCAATGGTGAAAATCCTTCAATAATAATGGTCAAGGATGAAGAGCCTGATGATGAGCTGGAGGTCATCACAGTGAAGGTGGAGCCAATTGGCTGGCGTCAGGAACCTCAGGTGCGTCACTTGGTTGCCTGCTCGTCTCTGGAATGCTTTAAGTCAAATTCATTTGATCTTCATACTGTTGTCGTTCATATCTTGAAATTTTTCTTCTGCTCCAATGTATTTATATCTTTTTTATGCCCAGTTGTGTTTGTTTCATTGTTGCTACTGCAATTTTTTGTTGCCCCCATAAATGTTCACCATTAAAATTGATAAAATCCTTGAGTGAATGTAGTCTTAATTAATTTTATACCAACTGAAAAAGAATATAAAAAGTGCATGTATGATGTTTCCCCTTTCGGCTTTGTTCCCGACCTAAAATTTCAATTTATATTTTGAATAAGTTTTTAGCAATGTAGAGAGAAAAATTGAAGGAAAATAACATCTGAAAAGAAAATGTCCCACTACAGTAAATTTCGTCTGCTGTAGTGGCACTTTCTAATGTAGGAGCTCACGAGAAGGAAGTGTTGATAGATCAATCCCTGGACCTGGCCTTGGTGAACCTTTGAGCTTTAGTGAAACACAGTGGCTCCCTGATAGGCCTTATGTGTTTGAACCAATATTTTGCTACTGAATATTGATTCTCCTCTCTTTTTATTTACAAAATTTTTTTTTTACCCCAATTCTTACCGGCAATTATTCTTGCATAAATGTCATGAAAGAATGTAGAGCTAAAAATAACCCACAATTTTTGACTGTTTAATGGGTTACAGTGAAGAAAAAATTAATTTGTTGTTTGTGTGATAAAGTTATTTGTTGGTGAGGGTACAAGTTTCTTGAGCTGTTGCTAGTTATTTCATCTGTGTTTCCATTTACGAAGCTCTAATGTTGTGTTGTTGTGTTGTTTGTCATATGAAATGGTCTTTCTTTTTCTGGATTTCTGGTTCAGAAGAATTATTCCCCTTCAAACACTTATTGTTTGACATTTGACGATGTAGTTGTGAGATTAAGAAAAGATCATGTACAAAATATTTTCTTCATTGAGTCCTCCTCAGGGAATAACATAACAGCACCTTGGGAATTAGCATTCTCAGGATAAAAATGAAAGACCCTAAGCTGAAGTTTTAGGCCCGTTTAGTTCATTTATTCTGCACCGTGTGCTTCACATTCTGGGCATATTAATTTTGTTCTTAACTTCTATTCTGTTTCATTTAATGTCTTCAAATTTACTGTCCCGATGTGCGGGCGCGTGGACACATCTTATTCATGGCTTCTTTTTCCTTCCTCTTTCCAGGTTACTACTGTTGCGGTTAAGAATGCTTGAAATATCTTGCAATCTAATTTTATATGTAGTAAAGCTGAAAAGCATTCAGTGTCATTTTATGTAAATGTTTTTTGAGAAACTACAATTCATATACATTAGTCCTGAATTTCATTTTTTACTGGTGAATTGCTGCATTATGTTGCTGAATCTCAGAAAGAAAATCTTTGTCAAAAATGTGGTTGTGCGTGATTTGCGCTTGGGTAACTGAGGGACTACCCATGATCTTCATGTGAGAATAATTGATCAGCATAGAGATATTGTCCTCTGGAGGTACTGCACTCAACTACTTGAGAACATGCTGTCCTATGGCCTGTTACTTAATACTGTTTAACTAATGCTGTGGGGCAGAATATTTTTTAGAAGGTAAATTTTATCTCACATTTGTATATCAGCATTAAGTGCATCGAGTTGAAAAGGTAGGTTATAATTTTTAATAGCATCTTATGGTTATGGCCAGTCCGGGGATATAAACGTAGAAATTGTAAAGCATGAAGCGTTTTAGTTTCCAGTGGTCCACTCAAAGGGGAGGAGAAGGGAAGACTGATCCCTTAATTTATAAACAACACTTTCTTCTTGTGCAATAGAATTTTGAGTTTTAGAATCTTGTTCATTTTGAGATTAAACCTTAAAATCAGTCAATTTACTCCATACTAGATGGTGCCTTCCTCTCTTTGTATCGCATTTGTTGCTGCGGGTAGAGAGATTAAAACTAACGACTAATCAAATCTGATCCTATCTCAATTTCGTTTGGTCTTGATAGCTTTGATTAGTTGCACCGCGTTCGCAAAATAAACTTCCCGGGTTACAAAAGCAGTGCATCAGGGTGTGGTAGTGATACTATGTTATAGAGAAATGATATCCATCGCGATTAATTCGAATTTTCCCTGCTTGAAAGACCATGTATGATTTGGACCGAGACATTCACAACCTGCAGATGCTTCTACAAGCAAGCTTCAAGAACGATCTCTGAAAAAGGTTTGTTTCTGGTTTTATAAGTTCACATTTTTTAAATCTAAAACAAAACATGCCATCACCGAAGTTTATCAAAAAGACTTTTTAGAACTTGAAGCCCCATGTTAATCACTGTTTACCATAGTCGGTGTACCAAAACTGTGAAGAATTGTGACGTTGTTACATGTGACGTATAAACTCTCGTATTAAGCATTGGAATAGTGTTATGTATACACTATTGAAAACTTGCTGACCTCGCAGATTGGTTATTCAAATTCGAAATTTTTAATAATTTGATTTCTCACGTATCTTTTACACATAAAAAGTAAAAATATAAGAGCTATCCATAAGCCACTTCTATATGAAATAAAATTAGTGTGCAATACATGCAGAAATAACTCTGGCAGTGACCACACTTTAACTATTTACAGCAGTCAGTATTATGCTCCTTGTATTAATTTTCGAAAGTCTTCTTATATGGTGAGTTTTGGGGAATATTTCATTGTCAACATTGTACAGCAAAATATTCAGTATTTAGAGGATAATATTTTTGTGGCATGAGTAATGAAGTTGTACTTCTCTGTTAGTTGAGTTCCCTAATTGTTGTCATGTTTCTATTTCGTTGATGTTTTCATATGGAGGCCGGTCTGCCGTTTAGCTCTCTTGTATTCATTGTATTTCTTACTCTATGAAGAATTTAATGTTTTTGAATATTTTCTAGAAGAAATGCTTACAAAAATTTTTCTATTACTTTGAGGACTGCATCAGTCCAGATGCTGAAGCAACTATTGTGAATCGCTAGAAATTTCAAATCTGCTATATTGTGAGGATGTCTGTAAAGGAGGACGAATGGTTTAAAGCTGAAAATGAGAATTCTGTTGAGTAATAAATAATTGAACGTGAACAAAGAATAGTCAATTGTTTGTAATTTTCTTTTTCATCAGGATGTACAAGGTGAAGCTGTGCCGTGTTTGCAGAGCAGTACTTCTGGTAATGCATTCATTCCAATTTATGTCTAAAACATACAATTTTCATTTAACTTATGTTCCAATACAGGTTTAGATGAATATTTGTAATTACAGAAGTAGTGTTGAACTATATTATTCGTTTAAAAATCAGATGGTTGACCCGTTTTCGTGCTTGCAAGCGTGCAATTTTTTCCAGACAAGAATCATGAGAGATCACCCATCATTCAACTTGATAGCAATTCTTCAATACTCGCGCCGAGCCACGAGATCACTGTGAGTGCAATATTGGGCGTAATTAACAATCGTCTTGCAGAACTGTAGTAGGCATGAAATTTCAAACTCTAGTCGCCTATAATTAAGGTATCAGTTGTTCTGTTGGATCACATGATAATGCTAGTGGTACAAATCAGGAGACGATGGTTCAGAACTAGCGTGAGTAACGCAGAAGTTGATTGCTCAAATGACACCGTTATTTTATGAAAGTCAGTGCTTTAATTCTCACCTTTGCTATATTTTTTTAATACCCCTGAGAATAACATAAACCTCACTTTTCTAGACAACACACACCGAAAGCAATGGACAAAAAACTGGGACCGAATCCAACAACTCATTTGAAGCATGTAGAATAGCTGCACCCTCTACTGAAGCAACTGTTGAGCTGCCTTCTGCTACCTCTCATAATTTCAGGGTAGGAATTAAAATTAATACATGGATGTAGAGATTCGCAGATTATGCGAATAGCTGAACTCATATTAGTTATTTAAACGAATGAGCCGAATTTAACCCTTTAACGCCCAAGTGGACTGTATAGTCCTCTTTCAAAAATAACAATAATATATTGTATTTCTTATTCAATTTGTTAACTAATGTGTCCTTTGAACTTCACTGCCGAGTGGCAGTTCCTTCCCCATCTTGATAACAGTGACTACCTAATGCCAGTGTTGGTTTAGTTATAGTGGTTGTCATAACGGTAATATGAGTATAAAAATGTGGGCGTTAAAGGGTTAATTTTTTGAAGCATTGGGAGCCGATGATCCAGGGGGACTATGTGAGGGCCTGAGCTGAAGTTTAGGTAGGCTTCCTTTTGTTGAAATAGAATAGGTTTTTGTTTTGTTGCGGACCATCTTTTTTCGGTTCACTGCTATCCTGTTTTTCAGCACCTACTACTTTCTTCTTCAACTTTTTCTTGTTTCATGAACTTCTTTCTTAGCTTCCTGTTTCTGTGCACCTTGTGCACAGATTCCGCGTTCCCTCAACTCCATACTAAATGGTGCCTTCCTCTTTCCTCTCTTGGAACATCTTTGTCGTGGTTAAGGGAGGCTAAAACTTTCATATATAATAATAATAATGGGAGCCGATGATGTGTTGTGGTGCGATTGCGCGAGTTGGCACTTCGCAGACGCCGGGTGTATCGATCTATTGATTCCTGTTCGATATGGGTAAGCCGATTTAATTTTGTACCCTACCTGATGAAGGAAATTTAATGAGCTTAATCTAAGCTGATCCTTTCTACGTTGCAAGCCGCCCAGGGGGATACAACTATTGTATCTATGGGAATAAACACTCCCAGGGAAAAATATGAGGGCCCGAGCTGAGAATTTAAGGTAGGCTTTCTTTTTATTGAAATGAAGTGATTTTGTTATGTTAAGTACCTTTTTTTTGCTTTATTGCTGTCCTGTTTTTCAGCACCTACTACTTTCTTCTTCAACTCTGATCTTGTTTCATGAACTTTTTTCTCAACTTACTGTTTCTATGCCCTTGCTGCGTAGATTCCGCGAGCCATTAACTCCATACTAAATGGTGCCTTTCCCCTTCCTCAATTTGGTTCGCATTTGTTGCTGCGGATAGGGGAGGCTTACACCAACTAATAATCTAATAATAATCTACGTTTCAAGCGCTCTTCTGCACTCTTGAGAATTAACAATGAGTGCCTGTGAAAGTAATCGGGAAACGGATTATTAATCTAGACCACAACATATAGTTCGGCAAGTTGACGTTCCATTTTAGAGCATTTATTCTTCTATCTAAATATCTGTACAAATTTTGAGGTTAGCTTTCTTCTTTTGTTCATGAGTAATTTCGCCTGAACAGTTTGATAAATAACATCAGTGTTCTAATTAAAAATGTAATTACTCCTTTTTCAGTTTGTTATATCGCTTATGACATGTTGTTCAGCTCAAACTTTTTTAATTTACGTGCCCTGTCTTGAAATTTGTTTGTTTATCAAGGGCTGCATTTATATCTCAGTCGGACTCGGCTGAACGTTTGATCTATTCAACGACGTTTTGAGGTGGCTTTCGTCTGTCTGATTAGGTTAGACTAGATTATGAGTTAATTTGTGCTCTCACAGTACTGCGGGACAAACCGAATATGTACCCATTATATTTGCGTGACTACGCACTCTACCTGCAATCGGGAGCTATTTTTTTCATGCAGTTGAATATTTACTGTCTGGAAGGTGAAGTCTCTGTAATTTCCATAGTTCTTCCCTCTCACCTCCAAAATATGGTCTGCTTTAGTTAAAAAAAGGACAAAATGATTTGCCTACCTGCTTTATTTTATACTGATAAGAAATAGTCCGAATCGATTGCTTATAATCTTTATATATCATGACAGAGAGTGACGTGCCCAGTGTGCTACAAATCTGTGACAGCGATCTCGAGGCACATGAGGACCAAACAGCCAGGGCACGGGTGGCCTCGAGAAAAGGCCAGGTATGCTGCTAGCATCCTGGGACTACGAAAAACGAAGAAAA
Source organism: Morinoia aosen (assembly GCA_030386875.1). Lineage (NCBI taxonomy): Eukaryota > Metazoa > Arthropoda > Malacostraca > Amphipoda > Talitridae > Morinoia > Morinoia aosen. Next base: position 41,492,309 of record CM059580.1, read on the forward strand.
GAAAAGAAAACGCGTATGTCAGAAAAATGAAAAAATGTCCGGTTAAGAACTGCTTCGCCTTAGTTGCGCGACTGGGCTTGCACATGAAATTGTGCCATCCAATTTTACTGCGGACCAAAGCCTTGAAAAAAACGGCGACGGTCATTGATCACTTCAAAGCGTGGGTAATGACGTCCGACGGCGGCTGCCTTGCTCCTAGAACATCCTCGCGCCAAGGGGAGCAGATTCGTCGCTTGGCAACTATGTTGAAAGTTGCCTCGTACGTCGATGTGTTTGACGACGAAATAAAGTTGATCGAGCGGCTAACCAAGATGAGCACAAGCAAAAACTGGAGCTGCAAAACAATAAAATCTTATTTATTTTCATTAAAGTCCTTTGGGAAATTTTTACGCAGTGAGACATTCGCCGAATACTGCAAAAAGCATTCCAAAGATTTCTCCCAAAATTTGAAATCAATTCAGTCAAATTGCTCAGACGTCAGTGAATCCATCTCTAGATGGGCTAAAGAATTCACTAAGAAAGGCAAGGTGGGCGAAGCGGGACCGAGCGGAAGCACCGCAACCTCATCACTGCCGAACTAAAACGCTCTTTTATTTGCGGTAAACTATACGAGAAAGTGAGAAAACTGAAGAAACTTTTGCTTGACAATCAGATCAGTTCTGAGGGTCTCACGAGCTACCATTATGAATTAGTCCGAGATTATCTAATTCTAGACATTTTTCTGTCCAACGCTCATCGTAATGATGTAGTAGCCGAGCTGACTGTTGACGGGTACAAAAACTCACGACTGCGTGGAGGAAAAACTACCATTGATGTTGAGAAGGAAAAGGCTTCAGGCAACTGTTAGTAACTTTTTTTAGTCCTAGGTACAAGACTGGCATATTTGATCGTTTTCTTTGAAAAAAATACGTCCCTTGATTGTATTAGATAATCCAGAGCACTTCTTTGTGACGAGGAATGGAACAGGATTGACTACAGGGCAAGTGGACTCCGCTGTCAGCGAAAGTCAACTAAAACCCGCGTCTTTTTACAAGCTTCTTATGACTGTTCTGCTACCACAACTTTAATGGCGCGTTTCAGACAGAACTGCAGCGCTGCTCTACAGGCGTTTCAATTTAGAAGAGAAGGCAGTGGTTTGGCATGGGACCACATCATCAGTCAATAGCCTTCCAGAAAACTGTGACTTCTCTCAACGAGAAGATGATGGCAGTGAGTACGATAACGACCCTGAATTTACCATTAGTTCAGAAGCTTCTGATGTAGAGCAGCAATCGACGGGTAACAATGAACCTTCAAATTTGCAGAATTCATTGGACGATAATTCTCGAGAACCAACTGTTGCGGAGTCGCCTACTACAGCACCTGAACTTTTAAAGCAACCATTTGTCGATGTCAACCAGCAGCACCACATGTTCGTAGAATCTAATGTAAAACGGCTACAATCTCTTGATATCTTTACTGACGGTAGTAACAGGGAAGATTTGTAAACTGGTGTCAAAAAATTCAAAGTTTTTTTCAGTTGAAGACGACCAAGAAACCAAAACCCTTTTCCGAGATTTGATTTCACTTGGAGAATCAGTTACAAAGGCAATAGTTCAGGGAGGGTTGGAAATAAACAGCTATTTTTGAAACGAAAATATACTCCGACTCAAATTTTAGATAAAGTTTGTTACCTGAAGAAAAGCTTTAAAAAATAGTTTAGTGGTTCCAAATTTATTTCAACATGTGTGTTTGCTACTGTATTCTATTTCAGTTTAGTTGTTAGGATTGGAATCCTAATTTTTATTGAATACTGTATTGAACTCTTGGACTAAGTTCAGTGGTGATCAAGCATAGGGTATTTGTTGTGAGGCTCTATTTTGAGATGTGATTTCCACCGCTGCAGATCAGTAGTTATGACATCGCTGCCACAACTTGTGAGGCTCTATTTTGAGATGTGATTTCCACCGCTGCAGATCAGTAGTTATGACATCGCTGCCACAACTTGTGATGCTCTATTTTGAGATGTAATTTCCATTGCATCGATATTATCAGGTTTTCCTCTTCTGAAGACTCCACATTCGCTGTTATATTTTAGCCGTCGTGGCATTTGGTTATGTCACATTATTAAATTTTGCTAAATGAAATAGACGTGATTTTCCAGTGTCCTCGTCATATTAATAGATTTATAGCTACGCTGCCACTAACTCCCTGAGGAGTAAGCAATCGAATAATTATTAAATGAATAAGCGAATGGAAACGAGCCTTCATGCCTGTCTCTCACTCTTCGAAACGTAGGTATTAATTCGTTTGAAATCATGACGGGAATTTACTTATAAAGAATTAATCGAACTCATATGACAATTCGGTATTAGCGAGAGTTATTTCCGACTCATGTGAATATTGATACGAAACATTGCTAGCTGTCCTAAATCCATATGAAGACCTGTGGGAAATTGATGAGTCGGTTAGGTTGAGCTGAAAAGGCAAAAGGAACTCAACTCTTGATGTGGAAGCAGCACGCTGTCAGTTTTGGGGAGCGCTTTGGATGCCAATGTTCGTTGTTACCCGGCTCTTTAACACAGAAATGATATGAGGAGGAACATGGCGTCTTACTGCTATATGATTCGTATAGTTTACGAATTTCGATACAGTGAGTTTGGTTACAGTTTTCAGCGCCGACACCACAAGAGGGTATGGCTCAAGAGTAGAAACGACACAATTGGAGGGCAAATACGCAGAGTGTCTTAACACACAAAATTTTAGGACACTCAAGTTAGAGGCGTGGTGTTCATTGCAGAGTTGCCAAGCTGGCTTTTCCTAGCTAAGTTACCAACTGAAAAGTGAACTAGGTCGCTCTTTTTTTATCTTCGCCGCCATGAGGCGAAATAATCACTTAGGTAATTCTGCCAGTTTTGACGTCTGATTTGTGGGTTAAGACACTCCGCATATTTGCCCTCCAATTATATCTTTGATGGCGTCTCGCGTCTCACTCAGTAAACGTGGTAAAGGGTATAATAGACTGCGCCCAAATGGGCGAGGGCTGAAACGCACTTCTGGCTTAGATGAAGTGATTGAGTTCAAATGCAACCTATCTATTTAAAAACTTGAAAATTTTACCATTCAGTCGAGGTATGCGCCTAAAAACAACAGTTAACATAAATATTACACCTACTGTAAGTCAAGGCAAAACGTACTCCGCTAATCAGAATATTTTCAGCAGAAATGAACAATTAATTAAAAAATAGCAGAGAATGCGATGATGCTTTCAATAGACATCAACGAGAGAAACAACTCTGGAACTCAGAAAAGACCGTAATTCAAAGATGTGAAGTTTAGAATGTTTCCGGCAGGCATTGCGCTCAACTTTCAATATGTTGGCAATTCAAATGTTCGTGGTATTGTGCCATTTTATTCCTGATGTTTAACTAATACCAACCGATTCAGCGGATAATTTCTTTTCTTTTCAGGATAAGCCCCACCGCTAATGCGGCACATAAGTTCACCTATTTGTAAATTTTGCAATTATGCACAAATCGACTTTAAATTACTCTCAAACGAAAGACTAAAACATTCTTTCATTGATGGAATTAATGTTTTAACCTTTCGTTTTAAGAGTAATTTTAAGTGGATAGGTGCATTATTTCGAAAGGGACAAGTAGATGAACTTACGTGTTGCATTAGTGGTGAGGCTTATGTGGAAAAATCCATAATTTCTTTGTTTTTGGCAGTATATGTGATAAACGCACAATGTGGCCAGGCGCGCTGTGTTGAATAATCAAAAACTGTTGATGTCTTTGGGTTTCAGCGTGGGTAAGGCGCCCGGCCATAAATGGGTGGGTAGCCAAACCGCCTACGGGGTTTGGCTGCCCGATGAGTTCGGATGATGCGTGGTGAGATGGATGGTCATACTAAGATCAGACGGAATTGGGACTGTTGTGATATTGGGATAATATGACAATTATAACCGAATTCATGGTGGCTGTTGCCATGTTCAGTAATGACGGTTTTGATGGTTACAGCTGTAACGATTACATAGTTGTCTGTGCTGTGGTGATGTGAGGGTTGTTGTTGAAGTTGTCAGACTTTTGGTGCGGTGTGGTCTTGGTTGCTAAGTCATTAACGGGTCTATGCTTGTTTCCACTTGTGCAACTTATGTTTGCAACATTGAAGTGCTGTAACCTAGTCAACAGTCAGTGTAACAATCCTCCGCTTATATGCACAACCTCGTAAATGAAACCTCCCCGAAATAAGTGTCAAAACCAGTCCCTGGATCACGACGCGTACAGTGTAACAGTAATATGCTTAAATCTTGGAAAACTCGCATTGTTGTGTTGTGACCGACAAATTCGCTAAAGCGACAGCTAAATAGTCTATGACCGAAGCTGGCGTAAATGAGTTTTTTATTATTATTATTATTATTTAGCCTTGCAGAAACCTCTTTCCGTATTTCACCATAGTTCTTTTATTGTTCAGATAGAGGGATTATTTGTTCACCAAACTGCTTCGTATTTCACCTTTCAAAAACAATTTTGAGAAATTAGGTTCGTTTAATTACGAGGTAGCACGGACACGAGTTAGTTGAGTTACCCTACAGTAGTAAATCGTGCGCTGGTTGGCAGCTACGCGAGAGCTGAGACTGCAACTCATTCCTTGGCGGTTAGATGAAATTTACGTTGACGTTTTCCGATGCTAAAATGAAAATCATCTCGCTTTTGATCACGGATATTAGGGAAATCGAGTCTTATGAATCACTTGCAAAAATTTACATGAATTGGTTTATGTTGCAATATTTTTTGATGTGATTTGTGTAATATCATAGTTATGCACTTCAATCTTAACTGACGCAACGATGGGTCTTCATATGTTACTTACTTTATTTTTTTCAATACTTTGTTCATTGAAAAATTTTTTGATGGCAGAACAACTAGAATCATTGACTTCTTATGTAAACTGATGAGAAAATTATTGGAACTTTTGGTTTACATAATAAGCTTTCGAATGTGTCTACCAATCATTGTCGATGGAGATGCCCATTAGAGATTCGTTAAATCAGATAAGTTTTAAAGCCGATACCAGTTTTTTCGTCAGTCAACACTGTCACTCTAGACTGTGGTCAAAACACTCGCGTTCACACGTACGTTCGCGTGACTGAAGTGGCGCGTCACTGGCAAGCTTGGCAGTGCTTCACTATGCATAGTCGAGAAAGATTCGTCGTAGTCAAAGCAAGCATACTCATCGGCTTTGCGGTCATAGAGAAGAAAAAACACCATAAATAGATAGTGGGTAAAAGAATGGCTAGCTAAACATCCAGAAAATGGCAGTTATAACCGGATTTGTAGTAAGTTAGGGCTAAATATCAAAATTTCGCTCACTAATTATTTGTCGCATTCGTTCCTTTTCTCAGCATTTGTAAAATTTGGTCACACCAAATCTAACAAATACTAAAACTACTACGAATGTAATAATCTACTTCATAATAACTTCAAGTGCAGGTAATATTTTCCGCTCGTTCTGTACAGTTTTGCATGTACCAGCGTGTAATAGTATGGCTCCTAAATTGAATTTTTTTCTTGAACTATATTCGGTCATTTCCTTGCGACGCAGTGACTAGGATATAGAAACTCCAATTGAAATCTAGCGCACATTCATTTGAACTGTGTGATAGAATGCATGCGTAAATCTGTCATCCGCAAGCAACTATTATAGATTATAATAAGCCTCTCAAATTACTGCGTGATAATATCTAATAATCCATGTGAATGTGACAGCGGTACGGATAAACTAATAAATGTTTAGATATATTTCAGGAAACATTTTCATGCTGAAATTAAATGTTAAGGAGAATTCATGGAAAAAATTTTTATTTTATTTGAAAATGCCGGACAAATTGTTGAAGTTGCACTACGGTTAAATATTTAATTTTTTCATTCTAATAAACAAAAATATTATACATTTGCAGTATTTCCAGAGTGAATATTAAATAAGATTGAAAATCCTTTGTAAATGGCGCTGACACTACAACAGAACGAATGCATTATGATATGCTTGTAAAAATGAAAACTATTGTTCCCCGCACCTGTGAATCCAGGTGTTATCCTCTGCTAAATAATAGTTTTTTGGAAGCAAATGCTCTAAATTCTTTCCTAAACTATTTTTGAAGCGTATTAATTTTTTCCTTCAACCCATTCTCATGTAAACTAATATTGTGTTGATTCATTGCTTCAATAACATATTTGAGCTACTTGCTTCTTATATCTCTGCTCTTGTATTCGTTGCTTTGCACTTTCCACAAAGCAGGCTGTTGACGAAAATAGCTAATTAATGATTTAGACCAGGTTGAGACCATTTAACACTAGAGAGGGATCGCATCCATGATTACTAGGCGCCGGGCGGGCGAAAACTGACACGCAAATAGAAGCAAAGCAGCAGTCAAACCCGACAGTGGCGAGTGCCGAGTAGAGAGCAAAAGAGAGCACGCATGCCCAAATATGGTGATGCGGACCGTGAGTGTCAGTGTTAACTGACGAAAAAACTGATCGTGTGAAAGCCCCTTTAGGAATTGAAAACAGTGTCAACACCTCGGAGTGATAGCTATTATCGATTGAGAGGTCAGCAATGTAGAAATTGTTCAACGATATGGCAACATTGTACCAATAATATGAAAAAATTGTCTTAATGATAATTCTCAACCTTACACTTACACGTGCAATATATGACGATATTATTCATGAATAATTTTCCTAAATAGAACACCAATAATTATTTATTCAATACGTCATTCATGTATAGCAACACTGCTTCACAATAACAGCAAAAAATTGTTTTAAATTCATAGAGAAACATTCTTCAACATACAATGGATGAATAAATCACAGCAGTGCAAGCCCCATTAGGGAACATTAAATCTACGTTCTACGCTAATACTAAGAAAATAAGAACTGTTTAAATTTCGTCAGGATTTTGTGGTGTATGCGACCCAGGACGGCGCTCTTCCTCTGGCAACAACACGTCCGGGGTAACTCCGCAGCGCACGAAATTGTACGGCAGGTTTGGCTTCGTTATTGCACGTACATCGTTTACAGAATTTCGCTTACTAATAAACTCTGGGCTTAAATTCAGCGTGTTCTTTTTAGGTTGTCTTTTTGCATCATAATTCAGAAGCTGAGGGACTTTATGCCTCCTTCTTCATTATTGACTGCTTTGGGGGACATTATTAAAAATAAAGCTGCATATTGTTGAAATGTTAAAGAAAATTTCAGGTGGTAAGGAAACTGTAATTCGAGTTAAAGGCAGTCCAATCACTTACGAATGAATTTTTGAACCACGCGACTTAAATTAGATAGTTGGGTAGATCAACTGAATTAAATCGCAAAGGTAAGGCAGGTAAGCAATAGAATAAATTTGGTTAGGGTGCGCTAATTTATGTCTTAACATTAGATGCACTCAATTTCACTCAAAATTATAGATAATAATTTCACTCTAAATTATAGATAATAATTTCACTCTCAAAATTTTGAATTTATATTACTGCAGAATTGCACTTTGTGGTGGGAGGTTGTGACCGCTGCTGATGCATAACATGGAATATTCATTCAGATTTTTCTGTTAAAAATAGGAATTAATTGCCCGCTGTTAAAATAGGAGAAATGAAGTAACTTATTATCCTGTGACGCATTAGAAATTAAAAAGAGTTCGTACCAATCATAAATAAAATGTCATGTGAACTTTAGTTTGAGCCTTAATATGTGAATAATTCCTTTAACAAACCATAATTATTCCAGATATTTTGCTGTACGTTATCCAATTTTTAGGACGGGAGAAAACGACTATAATTTAATTTTCGAAAAATGCCGTTTTCAGCACTTATACAACTCGCCAGAAAGTACAGAATAAGCATTGGGTTTAAATTAGGCACGTTTGTCTACCTTGTGCTATGGGGACTAGCAGCCCATGCAGGGGAGACACTGGCAGGTTACCTCAGCTGTAGACAGGCCTTGTGGACTCCTGGCTATCGCGCCCACTTTGCTGCCATGCTTTCTTTGCCATCTCTTCATTGTCTTCTCATTTTCTTCTTTGCTGCGTCTATGCGTTGCGCATCCTTTGTGAAAATACGCTTGTTGCATAGATTCCCTGTTTCCTGCAAGGTGAGCTTTTGATTCCCTGATCGTTGATGGAGAGCTCCACGAAATCGTTAACGGATCGCGTATCTACGAGTAAGAAACAAAATTACGAGACCGGAAAACTAAACTTGGAACAGATTTTAGGGAAGAAACTTAGTTCAAGGAAGATTAGAGTGCATCAAAAGGTTCAATGTTGAACATCAGTTTGCAGTTACGAGCCACTGTTATGAGCCTGAAGATAGCAATGTGGAAAATTAATACGTCTAATATCCAATGAGGAGCCACGAAATATTTTGCATGAAAGGAGTAAATTATATGAGAGAATTATTGATTTTTAACTAACTTTTCGTACATAAACAAAGATATAAGTCTGCGGTGTGTCATAAGCTGTCCTGTTGATTGCCTCCAACGTTGAGGAACATCGGAAAAAATCATGCAACTCATGACATGAAATTGAAAAAATGAGAACATCACACTGGCGACGGTATACTTTGATTAAAAAAAACACAAGCTTTTATACTTTGTGCAGAGAAAAAATGATTTTATTTTCTTATTTTTATTGAAATGTTTGAGAGTAAGCTGTTGTAGCACAATCTAAACGATAGTGTTGTTTCAGTAAGGAGGCGAAAGTTACTGGGATCGTTTCCATAATTTGATTGGGCTATTCGCTAGCAAATACGATGAGAAATTATCACAAAAACACAACAAAACTTCACAATCCAAGTATGCACGAGCACTGCTCTGTCACTGAAAATAGGAGACAAACCACAACATTAAAAGCGCTAATAAGTCGACATTTTGGCTCATAGGTCAGCCGAAATGTGTAGTGTTGACTATAAATTGGTTGTGTAGTTAACAAGTGTTAACTCACATGTGTATCCCAGTGCACATGATATGAAAATCCCGATTTTTAATACAAAATAGACCGTGTTAATACACACATGCAATCACTATAGTGGACATTAAAGTAAAGACGATAAAACACGAAGAACGTTTCAATACTATTTCAGCAGTCAGTTCAAGAATTATTCATGTTTTGTAGCCCAAAATGACGTAGCACTTTGCCTTCAACTTCTCCAGTGGGAGCTTGTATGAGGGAGAAGTTAATTTGTTACACAGCAACGCACATGAAATGGTCCTGTCTGCCCAACGTAGCCCCGAACTTCAGTTCACTAAAGCAAACTTTCTTTGTCTTGACTCTTTACCGCTTGTGGTGAGTGAAATTAAATTTACTGCATCCATTACTTGAAGGGATGTGGTAACTTGGATAGCAGGAGCACGTAGCGATATTTTAACGATGTAAAAGATGTTAATTTATGCAATACAGGGCTGCTCATAACAATGTTGGTAGTTTTTATTCACACGTTCACTGCGTATTGGGCCACATGTATACCAAGAGGTAAATTGTCCACTTACGTGCTGGTATAAATCCACGACATTATATCTGTTTTGCGATGTTTTTGCAAAATAATTGTTATCCTGCGAGGTAAAATGTTATCGTGCAATTGTATTCATATTCAATGGGAAGAATAAAAATTTATTCAAGCTGGGAAATCTATTTCCCTATTCTGCTACTTACAACCTAACCAAACCAACCGATAACAACCGCGGAAACGCAGTGAACGTGTCAAGTGCGTTGAATGGTATTAGTCGAGTGAACGAGCTGGACTAATGAATCAGAGACATCTTACTGAGGTGCGACCATTTCCAAGTTTTCTAGGAAGAGGAGTATCGCAACCTCGCTTCAGGCCCCGATACACTGGCGTTCATGACTCGAGAAATTGCGGCAGTGGATCCGTCCGCCAGTTGAAGTGAGAACTGGCGACATGCACGGATCGCTGAAAGCTCGGTGGCCACTCTGCCAACTGGCTGGTGTGCAGGGATGGGAGGCACATTGAGAGGCGGGCTGGCGGTTATCACCGTGATATTTGCTGATTGCTTTCCTGAATTGGTGGCATGAGTTTCTAATTAACTCCACCATTACGAATGTTTCCCCGAGTCCAAGAACCTTAGCGTATTGAGGCGCGTGTTACGTTCTGACTGTGACTGCCATTTTAGTTCTTTGTCATTCTTGATTGATCAACGAGTTGATAGCGTCCTGACACCCCGCGAATAACCGTTCCGAGTGAGATATCGTTGCAATGACGCGCACACACATGCCAGGTCAGCTGAAGTTGTGACTGAAGTCAGTCCCAAAATCTAAATTATTATTTCTCTCTTTGTTACGGTGGTCAATGAACTTCACGGGGCGGCTCTTACTTACTACATGAATTCAAAATGTTTTTGATAACTTCCAAGATCGAAAAAATTTCTGTGATATTTTGGTAGTCTGCGATTGCAAAGATTAAAATCAAATTTTGTGCCGTATTCTATAATTTTTTTTATGGTCAAGCCTGTCGAATGAAACATGACTTTTTATTTTTAGGGTAACTTATTTATATATCATGTGTATTTCAGTTCCACGTAATGCATCATCATTGATCATAAAGGCTCAATACAAAGTGCAATTCCTAAATACCATACATTCCTAATTTCGAAAGTGAAATTATTTTTTATAATTTTGAGTAAAATTCTGAGGTTAACACATAAGATAGCGCACCCAAATTTTAAGTGAACCCAACACAATTTCATGAGCATGGCCGATCATTCGAAAGCTGGATGTGTTGCTTTCCTTGCTATGATCATCATATTGTGTGCCATGCACAACAAAACAGAGATAGATTTTATTCTATTGCTTATCTTCTTCACCCCCGCGGACTTAATTCATATGCTGTACCTCCACAATCTAGCAAAGTCGCGTAGTTCAGAAATTAATTCAAAAGTGATTGGACCGCCTTTAACTCGAGTTACAGTTTTTTCTACCTAACATTGTGTCTATTACATTTTCAATCTTATGCAGCTCCATTTTTAATCAAAATTGAATTATTGATCCTCCAAAGCGGTAAATAATGAAGAAAGAGGCAGGAAGGCACTCAATTTCTGAATTATGATGTAAAAAAACTACTTAAAAAGAACGAATTGAATAAGAGCGCACCGTTTATGCGAAATTCTGCAAACGATGAACCTATAATAACGAAGCCGAACTTGACCTGCTACTTCGTGCGCTGCGGAGGAACCCCGGACACGTTGTTGCCAGAGGGAGGATTACGCTCTCGGTCGCATGCACTACAAAATTGTGTCGGGATGTGGCCTGCTTTTTTTCCTAGTTTTCGCGTGCAAAGTAGATATAATGCTGCCGAACGTCATTGCTTGCATTGCTGTGTTGTATTCATCCATGTAGGGATAAAAAATATTTCTACGTCAATGTGAAACAGTTTTCTGCTGATGTTGTCAAGCATTGTTGCTATACATGTATGAAGTATTGAATGAATTGGTGTTCTATTGTGGAATATTTCTAATCAATAATCTCGTCAAATTTTGCCGGCATAAGTTCGAGTTTGTGAATTCATCACTTAGACATTTTTTTTCTAACCAATTATGCTGTCATGGTCACCAAATCTTGAGCAACTTTCCACATTGCTGACCTCCCAATCTATAATTGACATCTTTACGATACGATTGCCTCAACATCCTTTACTAAGCCACGTCATGGCTACAAAATTTGTCTTATATATAAATAACTGGAGTGAATTACAGTTTGAATCAAAACTAAACCGTAAGCAGATCGATTTGAAACTTTGTTATGTAAATGACAAATCAAATTAGTTTTCTCTTTAGTGTACCAGATAAGTCAATGAGTTTCGTTTAACTGTCTTTAAAAAATTCTTAATACGTAAATATTTAAAAACATATTGAAATTAGGTATAGAAATTGCACGGAATTACCGATATTGAAATCAATGCGTAACTATATTACACAGAAAAGAAAGAAAGAAAGAAAACAGTTTATTTCCAATAGAGATTGTACAATATTACAATCATTGGTTTTTAAATATCTTAAAATTAATATACTTAGATGATACACACACACGAGTATTGAAAAACTCGTGTCACTAGTCGAAAAGAAATGATTGAGGGCAATGAACTCCTAATCTAGCTTAATCTACATTTGATAATACATGTAATGATAATTATAAGAGATAACACAATTTCATGGACGATGCATTTTCATTGTGAGGTGAAAACACTTTTGACAGTTTACATGTACATGACATAAAACTTCGCAATTCTTGACGCCGGGAAATAATATATGAAATCGCTTGTTTCGGTCAATGTTCACAAGTGTCGTTTTAAGGAAGCATGAAAAAAAATATATAAATATATATCCATATGCACACATATGTAAATATACGTATGCATGCGTGTGCATATCCATACACACACACACACAAATACATATATACATATAAGCATGAGGACCAAGAAGATTATAAGTTTTGTATTACTGATTCAACAATTTTAACATAACGGTCATTAGTTAACAAGCATTTTATATAAATATAAATGGATGATCGTACAACAAAAGTATAGTTTTTACATGAATGCTTTACAATACTAAAGAGATGACGAGTTAGGTAATGTTACAAGTTGAGTGTGCACAGAAAAAAGACCATTATCTCTGGTAAAATGCTAGTTGTCAGTCTAGTATACACATATGTGCACGTATACATGTAAATATATACACATACACATGCACACATATACCCACGCACATACTTACACCAAACTCGTAAGCAAACACAAATGCATTTCTATGCATCGAGGCAATACACACGCATTCTACAGAGTGTCATACGCATAGCGTGGACACGTACACATATACACAAGTAAGCATGTGCGCAAATGTCAGCGTAAACTAGTTCGTATAAACCAGAATTCCAATCGAGGGAAACGGAGAAAATATCTTTTATTATAGCATGAATTTTATAATATTTCGTACTAAAAATAGTGGCACAAAACAGTCTACTTAAGTCAGAAACATGAAAACGATTGTGGGACGTGAATAAGAAAGAAAACATTAATGTCCTATAAAGGTTTCATATTAGAAAAAAAAATCACATTATCTTTGAAATATGGCGCAAATTGTCGGCAGTTGATAAACAAACATAGGTATCACATTATTATAAGCATATAACTATAAGCCGAATAAGTATATTACTGCAGTATAAATGGATGATCACACAACGAATTTATTTTTTTTACATGGATGCTTTACAATTTCATATTAGAAAAAAACACATTATTTTTTTTAATATGGTGCAGAATGTCTGCAATTGATCAACACACACACACATAGGTACCATGTCGGTCTAGTTTGATGCTTGCACAGAAACGGAGAGGAATGACATAAAATGCACCTTCGACTGGTTGATCTACTCTAGTGCACACAGTTGTACGTGCACATATACACACCCATATGCGCACATACACCTATATACGTACACACATATACAAGTAAGCATGTTTGCAAATGACAACGTATAGGCGGTCAAATCATAATACCTACGCATACTTCAAGACTGTTGTGTGATGTCTTGAATTATAAAAACAATGAGCGAGGGAGATTGTTCAGCAAGGGAGATACCAGGGAAATGAGATTCGTCAGTGCTCATTCAGTATGTTCTGTAATTAAGGATTATTATTGAGACACAAGATGACGAGTTATTTTGGCTTTAAATTCTCTCGGTCTTTGAGGGACTTTAATACTCAGGGGAAGTTTGTTCCACAGTAAGGCGCCTGATATGGACAGAGCCTTCTGCCCTAAGTGAGATGAACGATAGTTGACTAAGACATTATTGTTTCTGTTCGGTTTTTGATTGGTTACAGTGGGTGGATGGAAACGCACTATCTCAGCATTGCTCTGAGGAAGATATAACGAGGAGAATACGTATTGGGCCTTCTGCATGAGGAGCCTTTCTTGGATAGGGATCCAGCCGAGTTTATTGAGGAGAGGGGTTACGTGATCACTTCTTTTGAAATTACCGTTGCATACCACCTTGGCTGCAAAATTCATGCATTTTTGTAAGTCCCTTTTAAGGTATTGAGGTAAGTCTCCCCATACTAGGCTGCAGTAGTCAATGCGCGATAACACAAGGGATTGAATGGCTAATAATCTGGATTTTTCGTCTAGCATACTTTTTATACGATGAAAAAACATTAAAGTTCCGTAGATTTTGTTGCAAGTAGTCTCAACGTGAGATTTGAAGGACATATTTCTATCGAACCAGATACCCAGATTTTTAACTTTTTCTGATGCATTAATTTTATCATTTCCAACTACAAGAGTAAGATCTGAAGTTTTTTTAATTGCATCTTTGGATCCAAAAATAATGCATTGTGTTTTATTAGCATTTAATTTCAGACCATTTCGGTCGTACCATGATTTCAGGCTAGTCAGTAAAGTTTCGGCTTTAATTTGCGTCTGTGGTATTTCCGATACAGAACTTGTTATTGCAATTTGAACATCATCTGCATACATTGAGATCCGTGTGTCAGAAGGCATTGGAGGGAAATCATTAATGAAAAAAGAAAACAGCAGTGGACCAAGAATGGATCCTTGGGGAACACCAAAATTGTTTTGAGTGAATGGGGACAATTTGTTTTCTATGCGGACTGCATGAGATCGATTTGACAAGTAACTTTCAAACCATTGCGTGTCTATTCCCAAGTTCAGTATTTTACGTAAAAGTCTTTCATGTTAGACGCTATCGAACGCCTTAGAGAGATCGAGTAGCAGCAAGAGTGTTACATTCTTTTGATCAATGTCATTGTATATTTTTTCAGATATATTGAGCAGAGCGTCTTGAGTGCTAGTATTTCTTCTATAGGCATATTGATTTTGGTGGAGTAAATTTGACTCGTCCAGGTGAAATGACAGTTGATTTGTCACCACTTTCTCCAATAGTTTGGACATGACAGGCAAAAGACTGATGGGCCTGTAGTTTGATGCTGTATTTAAGTCACCACTTTTGTGCAACGGTCTAATAATGGAGTGTTTCCATTGGTTTGGAAATGTGTTGGTTACTATTGATGTATTAATTATACATCACAGAACACAATTCCAAAAAATATTGCAACTTTATTGACGAGTGTATTTTTGAGAACAGTTCATAAGACTCCATTTCCCTAATTTCCGAGACTAGAGTGAGAAGAACTTTATTTGAAGCATCGGAAAAGCGTCCACGTGAATTATATCTATAACCGGCAGGGAATGCTGCTCTCGCGCAGCCGCCAACCAGCATACGATTCACTGCTGTAGGGTACCTTAACTAACCTGTGTTTGTGCTACCTCGTAATTAAACGAACATAATTTCTCGAACTTATGTGTTTTTATAAGTTCAAATACTAAGCAGTTTGGTGAACAAATAATCCCTTTCTACTAAAGATATGAGAACTATGTTGAAATACAGCAAGAGGTTTCCAAAATACTAAGTAAATGAGGAAACTCATTTAACGCCAGCTTAGGTTGAAGACAAGACTAATAATAGTAATAAAAAACTTATTTAACGACAGCTTCGGTGATAAACTATTTAGCAGTCGCTTTGGCGTATTTGCCGAAGTCACAACACAACAAAACAAGTTTTTTCAGGATTTAAGAAAATTATTGTCACACTGTACGCGTCGTGATCCACGGGCTGGTTTTTACACTTATTTCGGGGAAGTTTCATTGACGAGGTTGTGCATATAAGTGGAGGACTGTTGACAAGGTTGCAGCCTTTAGTTGCACAAGTGGCAGCCTGCATAGGCCAGCTAGTGACAGTAACCAAGACCACACCGCACCGTAAGTCTCACAATTTCAATACCAACCCTCATAACACCACAGCAAAGAGGACTGGGTAATCGTTATTGCTGTGACCATCAAGACCTTCATTACAGAATATAGCCATAGCCACCTTGAATTCGGCTATAATTGTCCTACTATCCCAATATCACCACATTCTTATACCGTCTGATTTTAGTAAGATCATCCACCACACCACGCATCCTCCGAACTCGTTGGGCAGGCGCCTTACCCTCGCCTAAATCCCCGAGGTATCAACACAGCGCGCCCGGCCATATAGTGCGTTCATCAACTGTATACTCCCAATAATAAAGAAATTATCCGATGAAGTGGTTGGTATTCAAGTTAAATTTCAGGAATTAAATTGCACTATTCCACGAACAGTTGAATCACGGACACATTGAAAGTGGAGCGCAATGCTTCCCTTGAACATTCTAAACTGTATATCTACGAATTACGGTCTCTTCTGTGTTCCGTATTTGCTTCTCTTGTTGATGTCTCTCGAAAGCATCATCGCCCGTTCAGCTATTTTCAATAAAATTGTTTATTTCAGCTGAAGCTCTCATTCCAATTTGTAGAGTAAGTTTTGCCTTGATTTACGGAAGGTATATTATTTGTGTTAGCTGCTTCCAGGCGCTTACCTCGACCGAGTAGTAAAATTTACAAATAGATTGATTACTTTTGTATGCTCAAGCACTTTATGCACCGGACCACCATCTTTAAGCAAGTGACAGACACCCTCTCTTAGGATTCTTCCTCTTGCTTGCTGGAGAGCAGGACAAACTTCAATGATAAGCTTTACTGTAAGAACTGCACCTTCACACCATCCGCATACAGGTCGCTGGCCAAGGGCATCTGAGATCTGCAAGTAGCTGCGGGTCAGGGCAGTATTTTTCACTCGAAGTCTGTTTATCACATCCCCCTTGACGATTGTACTTGCGTTAGTTAACCTTCTACCTACCATGGTTGCTCTTCATCTCCTTAACATCAGTTTGGTCCCGCTGCCACTCATCATTCCATAGTTCAAATATTCTCCTTCTTATCAACGAATACCAACCCTTGTAAGCAACAAGGGCAAATTCAATTTGTCGCGTAGCTATTTTGCTGTTTGGTCCACACTTATATTCCCGCCGATGCCTACAAGGGCTGGCAACCAGCTAATGGTGATTTATTCCCTTCTTGAATCATTTGATACGAATCCGACATCATCTTATTGAGCAGTTGGCTGTCTTCAGCATTGTTGCTGCATACACATGAAAGCAAGATAGGTTTATCAGCCGATGCTCACCTTGAATTGTTCAGCAATTTGCTGGTATCTAATTTTCCAATCTGAAAGAGCAGCCTTTTCATAGAAGATTGGTCTGTTAAGGCTGTAGTTTCTTCAATTTTAGCTACGATTAAAGTAAAATTCAGGAGATCTTGTTTCATGTCAACTTTTTCCCAAAACGTGATATATGTTATTAGTGGAAAATCAGTAAAATTAACAGAATCCAACAAAAAAGGAGAAATAAAAAGCGACAATACTCGAACTCGCACGTTTATAACACGTCGGAGCTCTGTTGGGCTCAGTGCGCGCTGAGCTGCCGTGGGAGGAGGAGATTAGTCGGCAAGCTCCGCCAGCATCTGTTCCACTGACAGATCGTCTTGACACTGCAAGAGAAAATGTAAAAACAAATTATAACTTTGCTAACATGCGGTTATTGAAAATGCTTAATTTTCTAACACCATGATGATATTGCGGCGTTTAAATGAACTAAAAAACTAATTGCCTGATTTTTAATTCTATTTAATAATGATTTTTTCCTATGACACTACATTGCAGAAAAAAATAACACATGGAAAAGTTTCTTCGAACGTTTGGCAGGACATACGGTTAAAAGCACACGCTGGAGTCTTGTATTTTTACACCCGAGAAGTAAATATCTATGAAATATTCTGAGAATTAACTCACTCCCCAAGAATATCTGCGTTGAGCAACTGTTCACCAAAAATCCCTTCTGTCATTGGGATGCATTCACTCCTATAAATCACTAACAAATTCAGCTAAACCCAGTGCTCAACTCGATAGGTCGCGATGAGGCACTAGTGTAAGGCAGTGCTCACTATTCCTGGTCACCCAGTGCGCAGTCTTCTCTCAAAATACTTCCCCTTTGCCCTTTATGATACCCTGCCTTTTCCTCTCCCATTTGCCGGATGTGCACTATGTGAATTCAACAACCTAGGTATAAATCTTCAAAATAATCCAATGCCTACTATCCCCATGTCTGCTCCATATCTCCCTCCAAGAATTGCTGCTCATTCTTCCTTATCCCCCTTTCCTAAATCTGCTCTGACTGATTCTCACTGGCAGCAGGCCTTCAAGGACTTGACTACAAGCTCATACCCCAACAGAATCCAAGTATTTACAGATGGTTCCACTAATGGCAACTGCACTGCCTGTGGGGTCTATTCCTCTGAGTTTAGCATCAAAGCCAAACTCCCCTCACATTCTACAATTTATACTGCAGAACTCTTTGCTTTATATTTAGCCTGCAAGTTCTTATCAGTGGTTCCTGGCAACTTCATTATCTTTTCGGATTCCCTTGGTTGCATTTCAGCATTAAACTCGATTAACCCTCCTACTCATTACCTTATCACCTGGATAGCCAACATTATTTCCTCCCTCAGCAGAGACAAAATTATAATAGAGTGGCTTCCCAGTCATGTCGGTATTAAAGGCAATAAAGCAGCAGACAAACTTGCGCGTGAGTCATTAAGTCTGGCTAACAATATAAATCTTTATCCTAGCAAACTTGAGCTGAAAACTAAATTCAAAATGCACTATGACTAACTTTGGTAAAGAAACTGGACATCACAACCTCCTTACATCACCCATCTTAAGCCACACTTAGGTTCATCAATCCCCACAAATCTTTCTCGCTACAACCAAGGGATCTTCACACGTCTCCGACTGCAGACATGCAACCTAACGCATGCCCACTTCATCAAACAGACTCCTCGCCCATTTTGCACTTTCTGCAAGAGCAACATTACGCTGGAACACATCTTCATATTGTGCCCAACACTCGAACCATATCGTGCTCCACTTCGAGCAGCATGCCTCTCCAAATCTCAGCCGTACTGTCTTTCTTCGCTCCTCTCCCCGATGCTGGCACCTGACCTGGTGCTGAAGTTCCTCGAAGACACGCAGCTGCTCAATCAAATCTGAAGAGTCAACAAGCGGAGTGAGGGCGCTAATACCCATCGATGGAGATGCGCCGCATCCTAACAGAGTAACAAAGTTGTGTAAGGCTGCCGTCAAGCAACAAAAGATTGTTTTTCCACAAAACTTTAACTACGTATCCTCTTCTTCCTGTTTTGAAACTTGAACCCGTTCATAAAATACATTTTGATACCAACCAAGGATGAGTTCTGCAACTTCTGAATAGTAATGAAATATTGGAGGTACAGGCAATGATGATGAATACAGAAATTCGACGGTAGAACAAAATCAATATAGAAAGCAATAAACAAACGTGCCGCAGCAGTGCTAGTAATAACTATAACAAGAAGGTCATAACAAAATTAACCAGACATCAAGTGTAAATTTCAGGTCACTATGTAGCGTCCCACAGAGCGGCGCAAGTGACGGACACACCTACTTATTTTTATGTTATTGTTGATTTATATTATTGATACCACTCCATTACCATACAGTCACAAGCAAGCGAAGTGAAGGGAACATTCAACAGGTTTTCCGCAAAGGAGTCACTGAGGGGATTTTCATAATGTTGCTGACAAACCTGCAGTCACTAACCTAAGGAGATATAAGTGTGACTTTGGAGGAGATATAAGTGTTTTTTTGGAGGAGATTTTTTTTTTAGATTTTTGGAGGAGATATAAGTGTGACTTTGAAAACTAGTTAACTTCTATATACATATTGCAGTGAGATAAATCTTTCATTTTGATTGCTGAATTTGATGAGAATAATTTCTATCAGTAAACCCAAGCAACTTGAAATTAGTTATTCACAAATGATGTGAGATCATCATCAATAATTGTTAATTTGTATTCAGTGAAGCCTGATAACCATTTGTTGCCAACAATTGGTTCAATGAGGTGGGTACTTGATTTAAATGTGAATATGATGATCTCAATTTGATCAAATTTTGATCAAATGTAAGTTATGGGCACAAAAAAGTAAAAGATATCTTTTAATTTTGTTAGCAAATTTTTCGAGGAACTTTCTTTTTTCATGTAAGTTGGTGTGCAGTGCACATCTTTATACATTGACTTGGGGTAACAAAATTTCTATATCAGAATGACGGAGCATAGAGATAAAAGCTTCCATACTGGGAATCAACTCGCACATTCGTCATATTCTGCGGTGCAAAATCATACCAAAAAAGCAATGTCCTTATATCTCCAAAAGTTCCAAAATTTTAGTCTGTGCATTGACATTTTAGAGTCCATGCATACTTTCAAATAAAACCCTTATCTGATCAATATGGACCGTTCAAACCTGTCAAGATGCAGCGAGGTCCTGTACAAATGTAGCCTAGTTATGGGTAAACGAGATTGCTAGCGGAGGTCTAGAGATAAAGAGAGGAAGAAAGATTTAAATAGATCTCAAATTCTTGTGTATAAAAGTAGTAAGAGCTGCTGCGACCAATTTTATGTCGCAGCTCAAACCTATAAATAAAATAATATTGTATTGCTCCCGCGTAACTAGGATACGCGGCCGCTTATAGGTCCATCATTTGAAAAAATAGGGAGGAAGCGTTTTTGTGATTTCGAGAACTTCGCTTCCCAAGTTTCGGCGACTTTTACGAATTGTACTTTTGTCATTCCATCTCCGAATAAAGATATACTTTGGATAAAGTCTCCTGATTATCTACAACTCTTGAAAGGAGTTTAATTTTTAAGCTACGCATGGTATCAACGCCGGCGCTTACTAATGATCCAGCCAAGCACTGAGATTCATTTTGAAGTAATCTGCCTAGACAGGAAGGTTCTTCTACTATAAAAGCCGTAACCAACATCTCGGCTGCGACTGACGGCCCAAGGAGGTTCCCTGCAGTACGCTTTAAAAATTTCCTGTCGAACTCGCTGAAGGACTAAAATAGACACCCGTGAGAACTCGACAATGTTGGCGCCCAACGTGGGGCCACGACCTCAAAGAGAACTAGCAAAGACTAGCGAATCATCCGGCAGAAGAACTCATTCACAACCAGCCGCGACGATCTCACCAGTAAGATGGACGATCAAGTACACAAAGCCCGGGAGTATGCTGAGGCATTAGGACTCCACCCCGGAGACGGTGAATATCGAGAAGTATTCCTAGGACGGCTAAGAACTCTGGAGGAGAATGACCGAGCCAAACAAGAAGCGCAGGAGGCGCGTGAGAGAGCAGAACGTGCCTTTGAACTAGAACGAGAGGAACGAATCAGAGCACGGGAGCACGAGCTCCAAATATTGCAACTCCAGCAGCGGAGAGAGGTACATGAGCCCCATGGAAGGACTCCGAACCTTCCAAAACCGCCTCCTTTTGACCCTAAACACGAAGGGATGCAGGAATTCCTCAAGAGGATAGAGCAATATGGACGAGCTATGGGCAGTACGGACGTGGAACAGGTCCAGACGATAGAGACCTTAGTAACCCCAAAAGAGCGACGGCTCATAGAGACCTTGCCCGCAGAAGACCGATATCAACTGGAAGAAATCAAAAACCTACTGTTAGGAGCCCACCGAGTGACACCTTCAAAACTCCGGGAAACCTTTTACCAAGTCACTCCGGACGAAGGAGATAATATGAGCAGGTTCCTTCGGAGACTAGAACAGGCTTTCGATGCCTGGATAAGAGGAAGCGAAGTCGCACCCACCTACGCGGCATTAAGAGACTTTCTATTGATAGACCGGGCATATGAAGTGCTGCCAGGTCACATCGCGATCCACATCAAAGACCGGGGAGGGATCGATATTCCGACGATGGGCGAGCAAGGTGATAAATACCTCCAAGCTCGACCTCATCTGTCCCTCCAGCAACTGTGTCAAGGAAAAACCAAAACACCGGGAACAGAAATGCAGAACCAAATTGGTAAGAACGGGGCCGGAACTACAAAACCTGGCACCAATAAAACTTATGGATTCAACAATCATGCCAAACCAGGCTTCGAAAAATCCGTTGTTCCACGACCCATGGCAAGCAACAACCCGCGAAACATGGGGACACGCTTCCCGGAAACCAACCACCACGGTTGGCGGAACTACTATTGCCAGAGGCACGGACCAAACGCAGATCACACCACTGCCCAGTGTAGAGAGACACCGCAATTTAGGAACGAGCAACGCAGACCAGAGTCGGCAAGGCCTAGCACTTCCGCTCAAGTGAATGCTTTAGTTTTAGACGAAGAGTATGAAGAAAACAAGGAGGAGGAGATAGCGCCAGTGGAATGCAATCACCTTGCTTCCGGTAATAAATTACTAATAGGACAGCTAAAGACATGCTCAGGAAGCGTCGGGAATCACAAGGTAGACGTCCTGCTAGATGGAGGAGCTAATGCCATCTTTGTAAAAAAACATTTTGTGCCCGAGAACGCGCGACTACCCACCGTGATCCAAGTACGTATGGCCGATAATCACGCCATAAGAGCACCTATGGCCCGCATACGATTAGAATGTCCGTACTACCGAGGAGAGGCTACGGTAGTCCTCATGAAAAATCTGTCCCACGATGTCATCCTTGGGCGTGTACCAGGAACTAGTTCATTTGAGGAGCCAAGCACTGAAGTGCTGGAGCAAGAACCCGCGGTGACGGTACATCATATGACCACCAGATCAGCCGCACAACAAATCAATAAACAAGCCGAAAATAACAAGAGGGAGTTCGAATTCACACCACAACCGACAAACAGAGCAGATTTAGCCAGGTTGCAACGAGAATGCCCCACCCTACAGAAAGCATTCAAGAAAGCAGAGCAAGGCATAGAAGAAAAGACTAGGAGGCGCGACATCCGAGCTTATGAATTACGGGACTCCATCCTGTATTGCCGCACCACCCACGGAGAACACAACAACCTTCAGGTGATGGTCCCTGCTATACTACGAGGCCAAATTCTTAAAATGGGCCACGATAACCCACTAGCGGGGCACTACTCGCAAAAGAAAACACAGACCCGCATAGAACGAGAATTTTATTGGCCCTCAATAGCCACCGATATTATGAAGTATTGCCACTCGTGCCACGAATGCCAAAAACGCGCACCCGCACGACCCGCACGAGCCATTCCCACCATGCCCGCCATCACCGGAACGCCTTTTGCAGCTCTGAGTGTCGATCTAATTGGTCCCATTCAGCCCGCGTCTGCTCGAGGAAACCGCTATGTACTGACGGTCGTAGACCAGGCAACCCGTTATGCAGATGCAACTCTCCTCCGGCACATCGATGCTGAAACAATAGCCATCGCGTTAAACGAGATTTGTACTAGAGTAGGGTATCCGCACACTCTCACCACCGACAACGGTAAACAATTCACCGCTGAGACCTTTGAGAGCTTCTTAAGATTATACGGAATCAAACATAGGCGTACCCCACTATACCATGCGCAATCGAACGGAATTGTGGAACGGTTTAATGGGACGTTGAAGACAATGTTAAGAAAACTGGCAACAGAAAAACCCAGAGACTGGGATTTGTACTTACCCGCAGTATTATTTGCGTATCGAGACGCACCACAAGCTGCGACCGGGTTCTCGCCATTCGAATTAATTTACGGACATCAAGTCCGCGGACCACTAGCCATATTAAAAGAATGCTGGGTAGCTCCGGAACCCGCAGAAACCGATCGCAATGCCGCCCAGTACCTGATGGACATGCGGCAGAAACTCAAAGAAACGTGCGAGCTAGCTCAAAAGAATTTGAGAACTAGTCAGGAAAAAGCACACCAACGGGTGTGTAAGCATTACAAAGTGCGTGTCCTGGAAAAAGGAGACCAGGTTTTAGTCTTCAAACCAGACTCCACTAACAAGCTTACCATGGCATGGCAAGGTCCCCATATAATTAGCCAGAAATTGGGAACACACACGTACCGGGTGACCGTCGGGAAAGAGGAGAAAGTATACCACATAAATCTCCTACGGAAATACCAGCAGCCGAATGCCTGCACAATAAATCAGCAAGAAGCAAATGCCGATCCCGAAGAAACGGAAAGCGAAACGGTAGAGGAAGCATTCTCCGCGGCATGTTTAGCGGTAGAATACCCTGGAGAAGGAGAAGCGTTAGATCAACGTACGCCGGAAATTCCGCAGATCATAGGGGAGAGTATTATAGACTGCGACCTTAATCCGCAACTAAGCGACCAGCAGCGAGAGCAACTACAGAAACTACTACAAGAACAGGCACATATTTTTACGGATACCCCCGGTAAAACTTCCACCGTTAGTCACGAGATCAAATTGAAAGAGCCCACGGAGGTACGATTACAACACACCTATCCATTGCCGTTGTCGCTAGAGCCACAACTAAGGAGAGATCTAGAAAAGTGGTTGCAGCTAGGCATTGTGACTCCCTCCCAATCCCCACATTATTCCCCGCTCTTAGCAGTTAAGAAAAAGGACGGCAGCCACAGGTTCTGCCTAGACTGTAGACATCTGAACAGGCAGACGATCTTTGACGCCGAACCTATAGCCGATATTTCCGCAATTTTTACCCGGCTAGCAGGGAAAACAGTGTTTAGCAAAATAGACCTTACCAGTGGATATTGGCAGGTACCCCTACAGGAAAATTCGTGCGCATACACCGCATTTAAAACACGAACAGGCCTCTTCGAATTTAAAGTTATGCCTTTTGGCTTAGCAAACGCCCCCGCGACGTTCTCACGCCTAGTCCGAAAGGTAACCCAAGGGTTGAAGGACACGGAGGTGTACATGGACGACCTGTTGGTCGCGTCGAGTAGCTGGGAAGAACATGTAGCAGCGCTCCGGGGTCTACTCAGAGCCTTGGCAACTCATGGATTACATGCCAAACCCTCCAAATGCGCGTTTGGCTACGCCAACCTGCAGTACCTAGGTCACCAACTCAGCAGTGATCAGCTCCGACCTTTGGAGGAACGAACTAAAGCCCTAGCAAAAGCAGCGTTACCTAAAACTAAACCGGAACTGCGAAGTTTTCTGGGAAGCGTAGGGTATTATCAAAAATTCATTCCTAAATTTTCCGACCGCGCAGCCCCGTTACAAGATTTTCTACGAAAAAACTCCCCCGAGGAGATACCATGGACGGACATCGCCCAAGCAGCGTTCGAGCAACTGCGAACCGCACTCACCAAGCAACCGGTGTTGCAACTCCCTGATACCGATGCTCCGTTTATATTACGGACCGACGCATCCCAGACCGGCTTAGGGGCGGTACTACTACAACCCAGTAAAGCGGATTTTCGACAGTATGCGCCCGTCGCCTATGCTTCGCGACGGCTAAAATCCGCAGAACAGCAATACTCTACGATCGAGAAAGAGGCGTTGGCAATTTATTGGGCCCTCCAAAAATTTGAGGTTTATGTATACGGCCGGGAATTCGTCCTACAGACCGATCATCAGCCATTACTCTACCTAGATCAGGCAGATAAACTAAATCCACGCCTCAAGAGATGGGCCATTTACTTCAGCCTATTTACGTTTAAAGCCGAACATATCGAGGGAAAAAGGAACCACTTGGCAGACTTTTTATCCCGTGCCCCCATAGAAGAGTGAAGAAATTACCCTGGCCCACGATAATTTGTAATTTCATGTACTGTAACCTTGCGGCTATATAAATCAGCATCTAGACCAACTATTTTCCAATTGGGGTTAAAAATAGGGGGCCTAAACGTAAAAAAAATTCTAAAATAAACCAGGAGGATAGCCCCATGTCCAAGCCACAAATATCATAGGTTTGGGGCCTATTTGTACATACCTCCTCAAGCTTTGACTGAAGTAAAAGCTTCACCAAGGGTGGGGATGTCAAGATGCAGCAAGGTCCTGTACAAATGTAGCCTAGTTATGGGTAAACGAGATTGCTAGCGGAGGTCTAGAGATAAAGAGAGGAAGAAAGATTTAAATAGATCTCAAATTCTTGTGTATAAAAGTAGTAAGAGCTGCTGCGACCAATTTTATGTCGCAGCTCAAACCTATAAATAAAATAATATTGTATTGCTCCCGCGTAACTAGGATACGCGGCCGCTTATAGGTCCATCATTTGAAAAAATAGGGAGGAAGCGTTTTTGTGATTTCGAGAACTTCGCTTCCCAAGTTTCGGCGACTTTTACGAATTGTACTTTTGTCATTCCATCTCCGAATAAAGATATACTTTGGATAAAGTCTCCTGATTATCTACAACTCTTGAAAGGAGTTTAATTTTTAAGCTACGCATGGTATCAACGCCGGCGCTTACTAATGATCCAGCCAAGTACTGAGATTCATTTTGAAGTAATCTGCCTAGACAGGTAGGTTCTTCTACTATAAAAGCCGTAACCAACATCTCGGCTGCGACTGACGGCCCAAGGAGGTTCCCTGCAGTACGCTTTAAAAATTTCCTGTCGAACTCGCTGAAGGACTAAAATAGACACCCGTGAGAACTCGACAAAACCCTTTTCAAATTGTGAATGGGTAGAAATCTCTCCATCAGCAGCTCAATTTAATTTCCTACTTATATATTACATGTATTTTTCGTTCGTATGTTTTTTTCCTTGACACACTTGTATTTTTGTGATTCCATGATATATTTTTATGGGGTCAAAATCGGAAAAATTGAAAGATTTTGGTAGGGGAATTATTGTCCGTTGCGCCATAAAATTTTAGGAATGAATAGTCTACCACCTAAGGGTCCTTTTACAACGAAAACATGCAAAATGACCATGGAATCGACAGAATCTGGCAAGGGCCTGGGTCGATCTCCTTAAAGCTGAAAATGAGAATTCTATTAAGCTATAGTTGAACATCAAAAAAGGGTAGTCAATTGTTAATAATTTTTCTTTTTCATCAGGATGTGCTAAGTGAAGCTGTGCCGTGTTTGCAGAGCAGTATTTCTGGTAATGCGTTCATTCCACTTTATGTCTGAAACATACAATTTTCATTCAACTTATGTTGCCAATACAGTTTTAGATGAATATTTGTAATTACAGAAGTAGTGTTGAACTATATCATTCATTCAAAAATCAGATGGTTGACCCGTTTTCGTGCTTGCAAGCGTGCAATTTTTTCCAGCCAAGAATCATGAGAGATCAACCATCATTCAACTTGATAGCAATTCTTCAATACTCGCGCCAAGCCACGAGATGATCGTGAGTGCAATATTGGGCGTAATTAACAATCGTCTTGCAGAACTGTAGTAGGCATGAAATTTCAAACTCTAGTCGCCTATAATTAAGGTATCAGTTGTTCTGTTGGATCACATGATAATGCTAGTGGTACAAATCAGGAGACGATGGTTCAGAACTAGCGTGAGTAACGCAGAAGTTGATTGCTCAAATGACACCATTATTTTATGAAAGTCAGTGCTTTAATTCTCACCTTTGCTATATTTTTTTAATACCCCTGAGAATAACATAAACCTCACTTTTCCAGACAACACATACCGAAAGCAATGGACAAAAAACTGGGACCGAATCCAACAACTCATTTGAAGCATGTAGAATAGCTGCGCCCTCTACTGAAGCAACTGTTGAGCTGCCTTCTGCTACCTCTCATAATTTCAGGGTAGGAATTAAAATTAATACATGGATGTAGAGATTCGCAGATTATGCGAATAGCTGAACTCATATTAGTCATTTAAACGAATGAGCCAAATTTAACCCTTTAACGCCCAACTAGACTTTACGGTCCTCTTTCAAAAATAACAATAATATATTGTATTTCTTATTCAATTTGTTAACTAATGTGTCCTTTGAACTTCACTGCCGAGTGGCAGTTCCTTCCCCATCTTGATAACAGTGAATACCTAATGCCAGTGTTGGTTTAGTTATAGTGGTTGTCATAACGGTAATATGAGTATAAAAATGTGGGCGTTAATGGGTTAATTTTTTGGAGTATTGGGAGCCGATGATGTGTTGTGCGATTGCGCGAGTTGGCACTTTGCAGACGCCGGGTGTATCGATCTATTGATTCCTGTTCGATATGGGTAAGCCGATTTAATTTTGTACCCTACCTGATGAAGGAAATTTAATGAGCTTAATCTAAGCTGATGCTTTCTACGTTGCAAGCCGCCTAGGGGGATACAACTATTGTATCTATGGGAATAAACACTCCCAGGGAAAAATATGAGGGCCCGAGCTGAGAATTTAAGGTAGGCTTTCTTTTCATTGAAATAAAGTGATTTTTTTATGTTAAGTACCTTTTTTTTGCTTTATTGCTGTCCTGTTTTTCAGCACCTACTACTTTCTTCTTCAACTCTGATCTTGTTTCATGAACTTTTTTCTCAACTTACTGTTTCTATGCCCTTGCTGCGTAGATTCCGCGAGCCATTAACTCCATACTAAATGGTGCCTTTCCCCTTCCTCAATTTAGTTCGCATTTGTTGCTGCGGATAGGGGAGGCTTACACCAACTAATAATCCAATAATAATCTACGTTTCAAGCGCTCTTCTGCACTCTTGAGAATTAACAATGAGTGCCTGTGAAAGTAATCGGGAAACGGATTATTAATCTAGACCACAACATATAGTTCGGCAAATTGACGTTTCATTTTAGAGCATTTATTCTTCTATCCAAATATCTGTACAAATTTTGAGGTTAGCTTTCTTCTTTTGTTCATGAGTAATTTCGCCTGAACGGTTTGATAAATAACATCAGTGTTCTAATTAAAAATGTAATTACTCCTTTTTCAGTTTGTTATATCGCTTATGACATGTTGTTCAGCTCAAACTCTTTTAATTTACGTGACCTGTCTTGAAATTTGTTCGTTTATCAAGGGCTGCATTTATGTCTCTCAGTCGGACTCGGCTGAACGTTTGATCTATTCGACGACGTTTTGAAATGGATTTCCTCTGTATGATTAGGTCAGACTAGATTATGAGTTAGCACATTCCCTGTGTTTCCGGGGCTGTTAACGGTTGGTTTGGTCAGGTTGTTAGTAGCAGAATAGGGAAATCGATTTTCTAGGTTGAATAAATTTTATTTTTCATAATGAATATGAAAAATACAATTGAATGATAACATTTCACCTTATATGATGGGAATTATTTTTTTTTAAATGTCGCAAAACATAAAATGTCATGCATTTATAATGGTACCTAAACGTGCAATTCACCTGTTGGTACGCATGTGGCCCAAAATGCAGCGAACGTGTTAGTTTAGGCTCTCACAGTTTACTTCTCACATTGCTGAACAAACTAAACACTCATAATATTTGTGTGACTACGCACTCTACCTGCGATCGGGAGCTATTGTTTTCACAAAGTTGAAAATTTACTGTCTGAGAGGTGAAGTCATTGTAATTTCCATTGTTCCTCCCTCTAACCTCCTCAATATGGTCTGCTTTAGTTAAAAAAATAGGACAAAATGATTTGCCTACCTGCTTTATATTATACTGATAAGAAATAGTCCGAATCGATTAATTATAGCGTTTATATTTCATGACAGAGAGTGACGTGCCCTGTGTGCTACAAATCTGTGAGGTCAATCTCTAAGCACATGAAGACCAAATTGCCGGGGCACAGGTGGCCTCGCGAAAAGGCCAAACATGCTGCGTGCATCCTGGGACTGCAAAAAACGAGGAAAAGAAAAGAAACCACATACGTCAGAAAAGCAAAAAAATGTCCGGTTAAGAACTGCTTCGCCTTAGTTGCCCGACTGGACTTACACATGAAAATGTGCCACCCGATTTTACTGCCGACCATAGCCTTGAAAAAAACGGCGATGGTCATCGATCTCTTTAAGGCGTGGGTAATGACGTCCGACAGGGGCTGCCTTGCTCCTAGAACATCCGCGCGCCAAGGGGAGCAGATTCGTCGCTTAGTAACTGTGTTAAAAGTTGACTCGTGCGTCGATGTGTTTGATGACAAAGTAAAGTTGATCGAGCGGCTAACCAAGATCAACATGAGCAAAAACTGGAGCTGCAACACGGTAAAATCTTATTTATTTTCATTAAAGTCCTTTGGGAAATTTTTACGCAGTGAGACATTCGCCGAATACTACAAAAAGCATTCCAAAGATTTCTCCCAAAATTTGAAATCAATTCAGTCAAATTGCGCAGACGTCAGTGAATCCATCTCTAGATGGGCTAAAGAATTCACTAAGAAAAGCAAGGTGGGCGAAGCGGGACCAAGCGGAAGCACCGCAACATCATCACTGCCGAACTAACACGCTCTTTTATTTGCGGTAAACTATACGAGAAAGGGAGAAAACTGAAGAAACTTTTGCTTGACAATCAGATCAGTTCTGAGGGTCTCACGAGCTACCATTATGAATTAGTCCGAGATTATCTAATTCTAGACATTTTTCTGTCCAACGCTCATCGTAATGATGTAGTAGCCGAGCTGACTGTTGACGGGTACAAAAACTCACGACTGCGTGGAGGAAAAACTACCATTGATGTTGAGAAGGAAAAGGCTTCAGGCAACTATTAGTAACTTTTTTTAGTCCTAGGTACAAGACTGACATATTTGATCGTTTTCTTTGAAAAAATACATCCCTTGATTGTATTAGATAATCCAGAGCACTTCTTTGTGACGAGGAATGGAACAGGATTGACTACAGGGCAAGTGGACTCCGCTGTCAGCGAAAGTCAACTAAAACCCGCGTCTTTTTACAAGCTTCTTTTGACTGTTCTGCTACCACAACTTTAATGGCGCGTTTCAGGCAGAACTGCAGCGCTGCTCTACAGGCGTTTCAATTTAGAAGAGAAGGCAGTGGTTTGGCATGGGACCACATCATCAGTCAATAGCCTTCCAGAAAACTGTGACTTCTCTCAGTATGATGGCAGTGAGTACGATAACGACCCTGAATTTACCATTAGTTCAGAAGCTTCTGATGTAGAGCAGCAATCGACGGGTAACGATGAACCTTCAAATTTGCAGAATTCATTGGACGATAATTCTCGAGAACCAACTGTTGCGGAGTCGCCTACTACAGCACCTGAACTTTTAAAGCAACCATTTGTCGATGTCAACCAGCAGCACCACATGTTCGTAGAATCTAATGTAAAACGGCTACAATCTCTTGATATCTTTACTGACGGTAGTAACAGGGAAGATTTGTAAACTGGTGTCAAAAAATTCAAAGTTTTTTTCAGTTGAAGACGACCAAGAAACCAAAACCCTTTTCCGAGATTTGACTTCACTTGGAGAATCAGTTACAAAGACAATAGTTCAGGGAGGGTTGGAAATAAACAGCCATTTTTGAAACGAAAATATACTCCGACTCAAATTTTAGATAAAGTTTGTTACCTGAAGAAAAGCTTTGAAAAATAGTTTAGTGGTTCAAAATTCATATCAACATGTGTGTTTGCTACTGTATTCTATTTCAGTTTAGTTAGGGTTGGAATCCTATTTTTTATTGAATATTGTATTGAACTCTTTGACCAAGTTCAGTGGTGATCAAGCTTAGGGTATTTGTTGTAAGGCTCTATTTTTAGATGTGATTTCCACCGCTGCAGATCAGTAGTTATGACATCGCTGCCACAACTTGTGATGCTCTATTTTGAGATGTGATTTCCACCGCTGCAGATCAGTAGTTATGACATCGCTGCCACAACTTGTGATACTCTATTTTGAGATGTGATTTCCACCGCTGCAGATCAGTAGTTATGACATCGCTGCCACAACTTGTGATGCTCTATTTTGAGATGTGATTTCCACCGCTGCAGATCAGTAGTTATGACATCGCTGCCACAACTTGTGATGCTCTATTTTGAGATGTGATTTCCACCGCTGCAGATCAGTAGTTATGACATCGCTGCCACAACTTGTGATGCTCTATTTTGAGATGTGATTTCCACCGCTGCAGATCAGTAGTTATGACATCGCTGCCACAAGTTGTGATCCTCTATTTTGAGATGTGATTTCCACCGCTGCAGATCAGTAGTTATGACATCGCTGCCACAACTTGTGATGCTCTATTTTGAGATGTGATTTCCACCGCTGCAGATCAGTAGTTATGACATCGCTGCCACAACTTGTGATGCTCTATTTTGAGATGTGATTTCCACCGCTGCAGATCAGTAGTTATGACGTCGCTGCCACAACTTGTGATGCTCTATTTTGAGATGTGATTTCCACCGCTGCAGATCAGTAGTTATGACGTCGCTGCCACAACTTGTGATGCTCTATTTTGAGATGTGATTTCCACCGCTGCAGATCAGTAGTTATGACGTCGCTGCCACAACTTGTGATGCTCTATTTTGAGATGTGATTTCCACCGCTGCAGATCAGTAGTTATGACGTCGCTGCCACAACTTGTGATGCTCTATTTTGAGATGTGATTTCCACCGCTGCAGATCAGTAGTTATGGCATCGCTGCCACAACTTGTGATGCTCTATTTTGAGATGTGATTTCCACCGCTGCAGATCAGTAGTTATGACATCGCTGCCACAACTTGTGATGCTCTATTTTGAGATGTGATTTCCACCGCTGCAGATCAGTAGTTATGACATCGCTGCCACAACTTGTGATGCTCTATTTTGAGATGTGATTTCCACCGCTGCAGATCAGTAGTTATGACATCGCTGCCACAACTTGTGATGCTCTATTTTGAGATGTGATTTCCACCGCTGCAGATCAGTAGTTATTACATCGCTGCCACAACTTGTGATGCTCTAATTCGAGATGTGATTTCCACCGCTGCAGATCAGTAGTTATGACATCGCTGCCACAACTTGTGATGCTCTATTTTGAGATGTGATTTCCACCGCTGCAAATCGGTAGTTATTACATCGCTGCCAAAACTTGTGATGCTCTATTTTGAGATGTGATTTCCACCGCTGCAGATCAGTAGTTATGACATCGCTGCCACAACTTGTGATGCTCTAATTTGAGATGTAATTTCCATTGTGTCGATATTATCAGGTTTTCCTCTTCTAAGGACTCCACATTCGCTGTTATATTTTAGCCGTCGTGGCATTTGGTGATGTCACATTATTAAATTTTGCTAAATGAAATAGACGTGATTTTCCAGTGTCCTCGTCATAGTAATAGATTTATAGCTACGCTGCCACCAACTCCCTGAGGAGTAAACAATCGAATAATTATTATGATATCAATAAGCGAACGGAAACGAGCCTTCATGCCTGTCTCTCACTCTTCAAAACGTAGGTATTAATTCGTTTGAAATCATGGCGGAAATTTACTTATAAAGAATTAATCCAACTCATATGACAATTAGGTATTAGCGAGAGTTATTTCCGACTCATGTGAATATTGATACGAAACATTGCTAGCTGTGCTAAATCCATATGAAGACCTGTGGGAAATTGATGAGTCGGTTAGGTTGAGCTGAAAAGGCAAAAGGAACTCAACTCTTGATGTGGAAGCAGCACGCTGTCAGTTTTGGGGAGCGCTTTGAATGCCAATGTTCGTGGTTACCCGGCTCTTTAACACAGAAATGATATGAAGAGGAACATGGCGACTTACTGCTATATGATTCGTATAGTTTACGAATTTCGATACAGTGAGTTTGGTTATAGTTTTCAACGCCGACACCACAAGAGGGTGTGGCTCAAGAGTAGAAACGACACAATTGGAGGGCAAATATGCAGAGTGTCCTAACACACAAAATTTTAGGACACTCAAGTTAGAGGCGTGGTGTTCATTGCAGAGTTGGCAAACTGGCTTTTCCTAGCTAAGTTACTAACTAAGAAGTGAACTAGGCCGCTCTTTTTTTATCTTCGCCGCCATGAGGCGAAATAATCACTTAGGTAATTCTGCCAGTTTTGACGTCTGATTTGTGGGTTAAGACACTCCGCATATTTGCCCTCCAATTATATCTTTGATGGCGTCTCGCGTCTGACTCAGTAAACGTGGTAAAGGGTATAATAGACTGCGCCCAAATGGGCGAGGGCTGGAACGCACTTCTGGCTTAGATGAAGTGATTGAGTTCAAATGCAACCTATCTATTTAAAAACTTGAAAATTTTACCATTCGGTTGAGGTATGCGCCTGAAAACAACAGTTAACATAAATATTACGCCTACTGTACATCAAGGCAAAACGTACTCCGCTAATCAGAATATTTTCAGCTGAAATGGACAATTAATTAAAAAGTAGCTGAGAATGCGATGATGCTTTCAATAGACATCATCGAGAGAAACAACTCTGGAACTCAGAAAAGACCGTAATTCAAAGATGTGAAGTTTAGAATGTTTCAGGCAGGCGTTGCGCTCAACTTTCAATATGTTGGCAATTCAAATGTTCGTGGTATTGTGCCATTTTATTCCTGATGTTTAACTAATACCAACCGATTCAGCGGATATTTCCTTTTCAGGATAAGCCCCACCACTAATGCGGCACATAAGTTCACCTATTTGTAAATTTTGCAATTATGCACAAATCGACTTTAAATTACTCTCAAACGAAAGACTAAAACATTCTTTCATTGATGGAATGAATGTTTTAACCTTTCGTTTTGAGAGTAATTTTAAGTCGATAGGTGCATTATTTCGAAAGGGACAAGTAGATGAACTTACGTGTTGCATTAGTGGTGAGGCTTATGTGGAAAAATCCATAATTTCTTTGTTTTTGGCAGTATATGTGATGAACGCACAATGTGGCCAGGCGCGCTGTGTTGAATAATCAAAAATTGTTGATGTCTTGGGATTTCAGCGTGGGTAAGGCGCCCGACCATAAATGGGTGGGTAGCCAAACCGCCTACGGTGTTTGGCTGCCCGATGAGTTCGGATGATGCCTGGTGAGATGGATGGTCATACTAAGATCAGACGGAATTGGGACTGTTGTGATATTGGGATAATATGACAATTATAACCGAATTCTTGGTGGCTGTTGCCATGTTCAGTAATGACGGTTTTGATGGTTACAGCTATAACGATTACATAGTTGTCTTTGCTGTGGTGATGTGAGGGTTGGTGTTGAAGTTGTCAGACTTTTGGTGCGGTGTGGTCTTGGTTGCTAAGTCATTAACGGGTCTATGCTTGTTTCCACTTGTGCAACTTATGTTTGCAACATTGAAGTGCTGTAACCTAGTCAACCGTCAGTGTAACAATCCTCCGTTTATATGCACAACCTCGTAAATGAAACCTCCCCGAAATAAGTGTCAAAACCAGTCCCTGGATCACGACGCGTACAGTGTAACAGAAATATGCTTAAAACTTGGAAAACTCGCATTGTTGTGTTGTGACCGACAAATTCGCTAAAGCGACAGCTAAATAGTCTATGACCGAAGCTGACGTTAAATGAGTTTATTATTATTATACTCGTGATTTCTTGCGCTCATCTGACATCGAATTATTACTCATTATCATTGGTTGCGAGTGCTCAGAAGTGGGCGGGCTGTATATCGTTCGAAAGGGTGCATGGATAACGGCTCGGGAAATGAGTTTTTCCATTAATCCATGCCCTAATTATTTAGTAATGATGGATTATCATCGAAAACCAGCTCCAAACCCAACAATGCGTGAACATCCCTCATTCCTGACTCAATCCATATAAAATTTTGGGGATCTAGATAATAATGCAAGTACTTAATGACTAAAATAACAAAATAAATTATCAAGTTTTTCTTATAATACTAATTTCTATCATTTTGAAAAAGTCCCATCTATGTCATTTAGATGTACCCGATCTGATTCCCGAAATAGATTCACGTTTTATCATGAACGACGTGTTTCTGAAAATGTTGAATTTTTTATTTTAGGAACGGAATTATGCTCTGAAAATTTGTCCATAGCTGCGTGAGACCATAATAGGATAACTTGTATTGTTTATTGGGCTTAGGGTCATCTTAATTTTTGTTAATGGTCGTAAATCTTGAAAAACTCGCCGGCTTTCTGCGCTTCCCTGACAAATATTCCCTAGGGTAGATTTTTTTTCACAGAATTTTCTTGACGGGACCCCCTAAAAAGGTGAGGTTGATAGAAAAAATGATAC
Source organism: Morinoia aosen (assembly GCA_030386875.1). Lineage (NCBI taxonomy): Eukaryota > Metazoa > Arthropoda > Malacostraca > Amphipoda > Talitridae > Morinoia > Morinoia aosen. Next base: position 41,528,171 of record CM059580.1, read on the forward strand.
TGGTAAAGTTTCAGACCATTTGAACATCGTTAACACGTGAACCAACGGCCTCAAAGTTCTGAAAAATCGCGAAAAATGTCATTTTTCAGAACTTCGAGGCCGTTGGGGCACGTGTTAACGATGTTCAAATGGCCTGAAACTTTACCAGTTTAATTTTTTCTATCAACCTCACCTTTTTAGGGGGTCCCGTCAAGAAAATTCTGTGGAAAAAAAATCTACCCTATGAGTACTGGCCACCCTACCGGTACCCATTTCAGACACCTGGGTAGAGTGGGGTATTGTGCGTTGAATTGCTCCCCTATGCCCAACGGAGAAAATCTCCACCAAGCGCCGGAATTCGAACCCTCAATGCCTTCACGGAAGGGCATGTCTAAACCCCACGACTATGACGAGCATGATTTTTGCATCAGGTTTAGGGTGAATGAAACGATTTTTAACCATTCAATCTATGTTCATGTGTGCAATCTTTTATTTTATTTTATTTTTGTAGGCTGTGCCAAGCTGTTCGTCTCAGCCTGGCAGCTTGTATCAGCCAGCTGTCCTTAGCCAGGTCGCCTCGGCCATCGTGTCTCAGCTCGTCTCGACCAGCTCGTCCCAGCCTGGCTGCTCGTCCCAGCCTGGCTACTCGTCCCAGCCTGGCTACTCATCTCAGCCAGCTCGTCTCAGGTCGTCTCGGTATTGGCAGTGCCCAATCTGCCCGAAATCCGTCGCTGCCCTTCCGAGGCATATGCGCTCTATTCATAACATGAGCAAAAAGGAGGCGAGATACATTTCGAAGACCCATAATCTTGAATCACGGAAAATAAAAGAAAGAAAGAAAAACTGCCTAATCGAAGGCTGCTATGCAATGATAACGCGGGTGAAGCAGCACCTCAGAAGAGCTCATAAAATGAATTTTCCATGTAAAGAAGTTACGGATGCACCTGCAGTTCCATCATCGCCCCCTCTGTTAGAGGAAGAAGTGTCCAGCAATGCTGTCGTTATCGTGACTCAAAACGTAGAAGTTCATGCCAAAAATATGGAAGAAATTTCTCCTCAAGAGACCACAGAATTCACGGAAGTCCTCAGAAATTGCCTGAAGAGTTTTGAAAAGTGGTTATTGGGGCCTGATGGAGGTCGTCGGCATCCTCTCAGCGCAGCCAAGCACACGAAACAAGTAGAATACATTGCATCCCGAAGAAATGCAAATAGTATGTTAGATTTTTTAGACTCACAACCGCTGTGGAAGGTTGTGGATGAGCACATCGAAGGATTGGTGTGGAAGGCTTCCACCGGTCGCCTCTACATTGCTTCTCTCTCTGAATTTTTAAAGTATCTGTTAAAGGTGCCCACAGCATTCCCGTGCACTTCTTCAGAAAGGGAACAAATGATTCTTCTGAAGGAAACCTTGCCTAACTGGCGTAAGTCCTACAGAAAACTGGATAACCTACAAAAAACAAGGAAGTGGGAACAACAAAGGGCCTTGCTTCACAACAATGATTCTGTCCGAAAGTACCTCACTTCTGACGATTACACAACAGCTTCCAAAATGATGGTGATGATCCAATCTGCGAAACATCCAATATGCCCACAGCGTCAAGAGTATGCCAAAATTGTTAGGACAATCTTGACAACCATCAGCATTTCTATTGCCAAACGCAGTGGCGTTTTGGCCGAAATGACCCTTGATGAAAACAAGAATAAAATCGAAAACGAAAATGGCACAGTAATAGTTTCAGTTCAGCACCGCAAAACCGAGGGCACGTGGGGATCTTCATGTTGTCCATTGACGAAATTCCAGTGCCAATGGATTGATCTCTACCTTGAAAAAATCCGAGTTGTCGCCAATGAACATTCTCAATCCTCCTATCTGTTCATAAAATTCAATGGCCAAAAATGCACTAGTTCTGACATTTCCGCCGCACTGGCAAAATCATGGAAATTGGCTGGACTCGGCCACACCTCTGCAACGCTATTCCGAAAAAGTGCAGTCACCGCCATATATCAAAACGCCCCTGATAAAAAAGCAAGCATGGCAGTTTTAATGGACCATTACGAGTCCACTGGTTCTAAACATTACAGATTAATGGATAAACAGAAGCAAGCCATGGATGCTGCCGAGTTTAATGAAGAGGCTATGTTTGGTCAGTGCAGATCATCTGTTCTCGCATTGGATTCTGTGCTAAATGGAACACCTAAGACTCCTAATGAATCTCATGAATCTTTTGCTCCTTCTCTGGAGTCTGAAGATTCGGAGCCTCAAAATACGGAGCCTCGATGTTCCGAGCCTCGACATCCAGAGCTTCGATATCCAGAGCCTCAACGCAAGACGCTATATATCGCTCCGGAACCTGAGGCCGACTCATCGCCGAAAACAACAGATTTCTGAACCCGACTTAAAACGCATGAAGATTATCTTCAGAGACATGATCGAACTCGATCAGTCGATTAGCGAACGAACAATACGGGATACTCCTGATTCAAAAAATTTCTTGACCAAGTATGGCAATGTATCAATAATGAGGAGGTTAAGGTATGAAAGATTATTGTATAGAAAGTTTAATTAAGCCGAAACCTTGCTAAAAATCTTGATAATTCGCCATCTAAAACTGCTCGTGATTTATTATAAGTGTAGTCTCTGCATCGAAATTGAGTTAACTTAACCCGAGATACTCTGCGAAGGAACTTATTACTACTGATAACCTTACTATTTCATTTCATGTATTTTTTGAATTGTTTTCGATAAAGAATCTATTTTGCTTGATATCTTCCAAATTTCTAGCTAATTTTGAAATTATGTTAATTTTGCTCTACACACTCGTCAATTTGCAATGTAAATTTGTAGTTATGTTACACTTACTTTCCATTTGTAGGTTTTACCTTGGAATTCTTGATCCCGTGGACAGTTTTCCAAGTAGGATTTTTTCTACATTAGCAGTCATTTCTCACGACATTTAAACAGTTTTAACGGCGCTACAGGTTCGAGAATAAGAGCATACAACAACGATAGTGCAATGATGTTTTTCGCTTATGCTTGCTGTTTGTAAATTAAGGACCGTACTCCTCATGGATTTTTTTTCAATTACGTATTGTTAGAGTTAAAAATCCTGTACAAATGTTTTCCAGAAACCACAAAACCAATGTACAGGTACTATTTCTAAGTTTAAAATTGTATTTTGTCTCTTCTAAACCTGAACACTTTATTTCTGTGGGTAATTTTGCTCATATAACAGGGATTGAAGTTGATTTTTTGCTTTAATACAGATAAAAATACATTCCATGCTCAAACAATAGAAATGCCTTGCACAGCACTGCTGCTTGAAAATATTTTCATAAGTATTTGAATAGCCATTGAAGAAATCTTGGAATAACACTATGCTTACTGTTAATGTTTGCACATTACCATTGAGCGTTGTATTATTCTAAGATTTATTCAATGCCTATTCAAGAAGTAATCTCTTATTGTTCATATTTATAAGTTCAGTATTTGAATAGGCATTGAAGAAATCTTGGAATAACACTATGCTTACTGTTAATGTTTGCACATTACCATTGAGCGTTGTGTTATTCTAAGATTTTTTCAATGCCTATTCAAGAAGTAATCTCTTATTGTTCATATTTATAAGTTCAGTATTTGAATAGGCATTGAAGAAATCTTGGAATAACACTATGCTTACTGTTAATGTTTGCACATTACCATTGAGCGTTGTATTATTCTAAGATTTATTCAATGACTTTTCAAGTATTGAACTATTATCTCTTACTGTTTTGGTATAGTAAAAATTTTTCCAGCCTCTAATTTATATCAGTATCCTTTTGCTGCTGTTAAGCTTGCAGTACAATTGCAATAACAATTTCGGATCAATTTTTGTTTCACAAAAATTCGTACTGTCCATTTGAATGTGAAGAACTTGCTAACTGATCAGCCAATTTGAATTTTCTTTTCTGTAAATTGCTGAAAAATGCGCTTTAACGAGAACGTAAGTCACCAAAAGTCCAATGCCTTAGCCACATCAACTTGACCGTGTGGGAAATTTTCTGAATCCCTCACACAATCATTGAACGAGAAGGAACACAAAAGAATTTATTTTCATTCGCTATCATATATATTTGAAAATTTTACTGCATTTTGTAGTAAGAATAAAAGCTACTTAATACCAATCGTTTCTCACGAAGTATAAGGAACTTTAGTTTCGATAGACAGAAAAGGCAATGCAGAAAAGAAGGTAAAAACTCACTAACAGCGATACGAGCTGGTACAGGACAGACAAAGTTTACATAAATGATTAACGCATCGCAACGAATATCTTACCTAGTGCAAGGGTGTCGCAAAACGATCTTTAGTTCTAGTTAATTTTAAAAGTGTTGCAACGGCAAATTATTATTCAGTTAATTTAAAAGGATTAGCCTTAGAGAAGAGGTTTATTCTTTCGGAACCATGAAAAAAAATTTAAAATCATATAAGCTTTTCGTTTGCAGTTAGAGCGTGAGCGAGGCAAGGAAATTCAGCAGGCAATTCGCTATCGGACAGCGTTCGGCTGTAGAGTTACAAGTTCCCCGGGATCTGTGTTCTCAGCCATACCTGAACCCAGGTTCACAACACGTCCGATCTCCCAACGTCAACTGAAAAATAAAAGTAGAATTTAGAGAAAAGCTTCCGATTCATTACTACGCCACCAGCCACACATCACTCCAACCACACACCACACCAACCACACACCACACTAACCACACACCACGCCAGCCACACACCACACCAGCCACACACCACACCAGCCACACACCACACCAACCACACACAACACCAGCCACATACCACACCAGCCACACGATGCTCGTGATACGGTACATCTATGGGTGTTTGAAAAATTCTTATAACCTTTTTTAAATTTGTATTAAAAAATGGACGCAGTTAATGCTTGGTGTTCATAAAATTGCAAAACACTTTTGACTCATAATTTGAATTGAATATTGAACTTAACTTTAACTCATAGCAGTCAACGTGTTAGACATTTAATTTAATCATAGATCTTTCTTCTTCGAAGTTTAAAAGTTTTCATGACAGCAATGGAAAATCAAACGAAAAAAACCTAAACTGATATGTAGTTCATTTATTAGAAATAAAAACATAATTACATGGCTTGACATAATTCTGAAACCTCCAAGGACCGTGTTTACACAGGCTTTAATTCATCACAATCGGACGCGCTCTCGAAGCTGAAGTGGGCGTTCTTAGCCCCCTTTTATCGTATTATTAAAAAATATGGCCGCCAAAAGCAACCGTTCCACCAATTAAAGATTATAGCTTCATAAGGGGGCAATGAGAGATGACCAGTGATTGGAAGGGGGCAATCGGTGACAACCAATCACGTTTCTCAATTACTGAGCGCTAATTTGTGGCTGAGCGAAAACTTGTGAGACGCCTCGTCACGGAGGCGCATTTCTGCGTCGCGCGGGCGGCCTCGCGTGCCAGAAGCGCACGGCCGGCGTCGACCAGGAGCATCACGGCTGCGGAGCGCAAGAAATCACGCAAGTTACGTCGCCGGAGCGCAGCCCCGCCCCAAACCATGATTAATATTATTATTATTATTATTTAGCCTTGCAGAAACCTCTTTCCGTATTTCACCATAGTTCTTTTATTGTTCAGAGAGAGGGATTATTTGTTCACCAAACTGCTTTGTATTTCACCTTTCAAAAACAATTTTGAGAAATTAGGTTCGTTTAATTACGAGGTAGCATGGACACGAGTTAGTTGAGTTACCCTACAGTAGTAAATCGTGCGCTGGTTGGTAGCTACGCGAGAGCTGAGACTGCAACTCATTCCTTGGCGGTTAGATGAAATTTACGTTGACGTTTTTCCGATGCTAAAATGAAGATCATATCGCTTTTGATCACGGATATTAGGGAAATCGAGTCTTATGAATCACTTGCAAAAATTTACATGAATTGGTTTATGTTGCAATATTTTTTGATGTGATTTGTGTAATATCATAGTTATGCACCTTCAATCCTGACTCACGTAACGATGGGTCTTTATATATTACTTACTTTATTTTTTTCAATACTTTGTCCATTGAAAATTTTTTTGATGGCAGAACAACTAGAATCATTGACTTCTTATGTAAACTGATGAGAAAATTATTGGAACTTTTAGTTTACATAATAAGCTGTCGAATGTGTCTACCAATTACTGTCGATGGAGATGCCCATTAGAGATTTGTTAAACCAGATAATTTTATAGCCGATTCCTGGCTTAGGAATTGAAAACAGTGTCAACACCTCGAAGTGGTGGCTATTATCGATTGAGAGGTCAGCAATGTAGAAATTGTTCAACGATATGGCAACATTGTACCAATAATATGAAAAAATTGTCTTAATGATAATTCTCAACCTTACACTTACACGTGCAATATATGACGATATTATTCATGAATAATTTTCCTAAATAGAACACCAATAATTATTTATTCAATACGTCATTCATGTATAGCAACACTGCTTCACAACAACAGCAAACAATTGTTTTAAATTCATAGAGAAACATTCTTCAACATACAATGGATGAATAAAACACAGCAGCGCAAGCCATATTAGGCAACATTAAATTCACGTTTTACGCGAGTACCGACTAAGAAATTAGGAACTCGTTTAAATTTCGTCACGACTTTGTGGTGCATGCGACCCAGAACTCACTCACCTCTGGCAACAACACGTCCGGGGTAACTCCGCAGCGCACGAAATTGTACGGCAGGTTTGGCTTCGTTATTGGACGTACATCGTTTACAAAATTTCGCTTACTAATAAACTCTGGGCTTAAATTCAGCGTGTTCTTTTTAGGTTGTCTTTTTGCATCATAATTCAGAAACTGAGGGACTTTATGCCTCCTTCTTCATTATTGACTGCTTTGGGGGACATTATTAAAAATAAAGCTGCGTATTGTTGAAATGTTAAAGAAAATTTCAGGTGGTAAGGAAACTGTAATTCGAGTTAAAGGCAGTCCAATCACTTACGAATGAATTTTTGAACCACGCGACTTTAATTAGATAGTTGGGTACATCAGCTGAATTAAATCGCAAAGGTAAGGCAGGTAAGCAATAGAATAAATTTGGTTAGGGTGCGCTAATTTATGTCTTAACATTAGATGCACTCAATTTCACTCAAAATTATAGATAATAATTTCACTCTCAAAATTGTGAATTTATATTACTGCAGAATTGCACTTTGTGATGGGACGTTGTGACCGCTGCTGATGCATAACAAGGAACTGATTTATAAATGCGTTACCGTGAAATCTATCATGAAATCATGTAACAATTGACGGACATGATTATGAAAAAATTATAAAATACGGCACAAAACTTTATTTTAAATGATATCATTGCAGAATAACGAAATAAAACACAAAATTTATTAATATTGGAAGTATTCAGAAAATTTCGTATTTCATTTAGTAAATAAGAGGCGCACTCGGCGGCACAAGGATTTTGTGTATTTTTGAAAAACCCTGTATAATTTTAGAACTGCGAAAGCGGTTAGATGAGCTTATTAACGAAACGTACGTGATCGAGTTCTCTACGTTACTTCAACGCACCTGATAAGAGTTGTTAGCACGATTCTAGAGCACAATCAGCTCGTTGATTGATCAAGAATGACGAACTGAAATGGCATACAGAATAAGAACGTAGTACGCGCCTTAATACGCTGAGTAAGTCTCTTGGACTCGGGAGAACATTCATAACGTGGGAGCTAATAAGAGACGCATGCCACCAATTATTCAGGAACAATAGAATTCAAGAAGCGAGGTCGCATTACTTCTCTCCTGAAGACACTTGGAAATGGTCTCACATGAGTAAGACGTCTCCCATTCACAAGCCCAGCTCGTTCACTTCACGAACACCGTTCCATATATCTAAAAAATGCTACTGACTTTACTATGATGAGTACCGTATCGCAAAAATGAATCTCTTGCTGTTCAGGGAATATTAAATCTATCGTTAACCGCTGTGCTCGCGGTGGCACAGCGGTTAAGGGATCGGACTTGTATGTTGGAGTCGCGGGTTCATATCCCGGCGCTGGCGCTGCGATTTTCCCCGTTGGGTATAAGGGAAAGCTCAAGCACAATACCTCACTCGACCCAGGTGTCGGAAATGGGTACCGGCTTTACGGGGGAACCGTCATGGTGTCCTATATATAGTGTTAGTTATAAGACATTTGAAAAACCAATGCTTAAGATCATTTGTATCAGTCTTGATTGGAAATAAAGCATCCCAAAGATGCCGATGTTTGCTTTTTTTTGCTTTACTTATCGATACGTTCTTTTGGTATCCAAGTTACCACATCCATTCAAGTTAATGAATGCAGTAAATTTAATTTTACTCACCACAAGCGTTGAAGAGTCAAGGAAATTAGGCTTTAGTGAACTGAAGTTCGGCGCTACGTTGGGCAGACAGGACCATCTCATGTGCGTTGCTGTGGAACAAATTAACTTCTGCGTACAAGCTTTCAGTCACAGGAAGAGTTGATGCCAAATACGGTTCGTCATTTTGGGCTATTTAAAATATATAATTTTAGAAATAACTGCTGAAATAGAATTGAAACGTTCTTCATGGTTATTCGTCTTTACTTTAATGTCCATTATAGTGATTGTATGTGTTTATTAAAACAGTCCATTTTGTATTAAAAATCGGGATTTTCATGTCATGTACACTGGGATACACATGTGTTAACACTTGATAACTACACAACAAATTTAAAGTTAACACTACGCATTTTGACTGAACTATCAGCCAAAATGTCGACTTCTTGCCGCTTTTAATGTTGTGGTTTGTCTCCTATTTTCAGTGACAGAGCAGTGCGCGTGCATACTTGGATTGTAAAGTCTGGTGTCATAAGCTGCTCTCCAAATCTATACTATAATAAGAGCGGCGTCCGTCCGTCCGTCGGTCGGTCTGTCCGAAGCCAGCCTGCAGTGTGTGATGAGCGTATCTATGATACAAGCTCCAGTCCTATATATTTTGACGGGCCGTGTTCACGCGGCCTCATCAACTCTCGAGAGATTGTATTTTTTAATTTCTTACGGTCTCTCTTTCATTTTGCCCTCTTTTTTATTTCAAATAAAGGGGGGGTGGACTAGTTGTGATAATTTCTCATCGTATTTGCTAACGAATAGTCCAATCCAATCATTGAAACGATGCCAGTAACTTCCGCCTCCCTACTCCTATACTATGGTTAAGATTGTGCTACAACAGCTTATTCTCAAACATTTAAATAAAACAATCATTTTTCCTCTGTACAAAGTATCGTAGCTTGTGTTTCTTTTGAATCAAAATATACCGTCGCCAGTGTGATGTTCTCATTTTTTCAATTTCATGTCATGAGTTGCGTGATTTTTTCCCATGTTCCTCAACGTTGGAGGCAATCAACAGGACAGCTTATGACACACCGCAGACTTATGTCTTTGTTTACGTACGAAAAGTTAGTTAAAAATCAATAATTCTCTCACATAATTTACTCCTTTCATGCAAAATATTTCGTGGCTCATTAAGTATGAGACGCAATAATTTTCCACATTGCTATCTTCAGGCTCAAAACAGTGGCTCGTAACTGCAAACTGATGTTTGACATTGAACCTTTTGATGCACTCTAATCTTCTTTGAATTAAGGTTCTCCCCTGAAATCTGTTCCCAGTTTAATTTCCTGGTCTCGTAATTTTGTTTCTTTCTCGTAGCTACGCGATCAATTAACGATTTCGTGGAGCTCTCCATCAACGAACAGGGAATCAAAAGCTCACCTTGTAGAAAACAGGGAATCTATGCAACAAGCGTATTTTCACAAAGGATACGTAACGCACAGAAGCAGCAAAGAAGAAAATGAGAAGACAATGAAGAGATAGTAAGGAAATCATGAAAACTAAAAGCAGCAAAGTGGGCGCGATAGACAGGAGTCCACAAGGCCTGTCTACAGCTGAGGTAACCTGCCAGCGTCTCCCCTGCATGGGCTGCTAGTCCCCATAGCACAAGGTAGACAAACGTGCCTAATTTAAACCCTATGCTTATTCTGTAATTTTTTGCGAGTTATATAAGTGCTGAAAACGGTATTTTTCGAAAATTAAATTATAGTCGTTTTCTCCCGTCCTAAAAATTGGATAACGTACAGCAAAATATCTCGAATAATTATGGTTTGTTAAAGGAATTATTCACATATTTAGGCTCAAACTAAAGTTCACATGACATTTTATTTATGATTGGTACGAACTCTTTCTAATTTCTAACGCGTCACAAGAGAACAAGTCGCATCATCTCTCTTATTTGAACAGCGAGCAATTAATTCATATATTTTACTGAAGAATCTGAATGAAAATTTGTATTATGAAATCAATCGTAACGGAAGTCTCTGTTAGTTCGAGGAAGGTATCCATCCCAGTGAAGGTCAGAAATCAAAACTCACATGTCGCGTTAACTTCAAGTTTGCGCTGAGTGAACGCTGAATAACGGCAGTGTATGAGTTAATGAGCCTGAGTAATATTCACCTCATTTGACGTTACTTGAATGATATTTGTGCGCTCTAATCCTGCTGAATCTTTTCTTACGCTCTGACACACTCACACCCGAGTGGCGCTGACTGCCTCTGTCACGCAAGTTCGGTGAAAGCTTCCCAATTACTCAGTAAGCCAATTAAACGGCCGCAAAATTTGGTCTTTATTTCATTATTACGTAGTCCGAATCTGAAAATTGCAGTCAGTGTTATTTATAGGTCAATAGTTCTATCAAAATATGTAACTATCTTTAGTTCTGAACTTGAGGCTGGTTTCAAATATCATTTCCCAATTTTCGCACAGGATATTTGTTTCACACTGGAAAAACGATAACAATCTTGTTTTATGAGTTAATTGGTCTATCTTTGTTAATCTCTGGAACTCGAAGGATGACTAATGTAAAATACATATGCATATACCCCAAGTAACCTGGGATGAGGAAAAACGTACCTGCATACCGCAAAGAACTATTCAAACTCAATATAAATTACCTGCATCGATGACGGTAACGTAGAGTTCCTGAGACTGGAATTTGAGAGTTTATTTTTCTACACTTAAAATGAACATTTTACTATTAAAGATAAATTCACTGAACTAGCGGCTTGCTAAAATACTTTGCATAAAATATCACATATAATTTCACGTTGAACAATAACTTTTCTAAGTAGATAAAAAAAGTTCATATCTTGCACAAACAGTCAGTTGTTGAATTCTAAATTTGTTTATTCCAAATTTTTTCTTCTATCAGCTGCAGATGTATGATAATTTCCACTGGCCTTCTCTGATGGAACTGCTCCAAAAAGTGTTGCTCTCCATGATATTACTTTCGGAGGGAAACAACTATTGCATCCTTAGGAATGCACTATCCTAGGGGAAAATGTGAGGTCCCTATGCCGAAATGGAATAATTTGCTTGTTGTTAAGGACCATCTTTTTTCTATTGACTGCTGTCCTGATTTTTAGCATCAATTTTTTTTTCAATTCCTCTCTTGTTTCATGAACTTATTTCTCATATCACTTTTTCTAAGCACAACTAGTCGTTTGTGGGAAGGCAATTTGTGCGTAAATTCCCTGTTTCTTCAATTTCATATTAAATTTTGCCTCCCCAATTCTTCTCTTCAGTACACCTTTGCTGTGGTTAGGTACGCTAAAGCCTGTTTTAATGGTATGCATTCTATCGCAGGCTCACGTGCATACGCCTTATGCGGCACCTCACAAGAGCCATGAGCGTTTACACTAGACGTTAAGCGTGAGCACCGTGGTGTACGCTGCTCAATTTCTCAAAACCAGCCAGTGCGTCAATAACAGCTATTAGAGGTGGATTGCCGTCGCTTGTCTTAATATTGTTGCTGCATCGTAGGCTATGTTAGCTTTTTTTATTTCCAGGAGTGAAATGTTAATATTTAAGTTCATTTTCATTAAAATGTTATTGAAAGCAGCCTCCTTCATGTTACAACCCTTATATTGGCTGCTTTTAGCCCAGCATATGCATTCATGGGCTCTGTACATTTCAATTAATTGCAACGTAGCTACTCGTGGCCAGGTTGCGTCAGTCATTGAGCAAATGGCTATGTCTCTACTCATGACAACTACCTGCACATTGACCAGGGACAGAGTTGCAATTTCCAAGGCTCTCGTGAGTCGCGCCTCACCAATCCGATAAGAGTGAATAGGGAACTTTGTATACACACACACACACTCACACAAATATGAGCCTCAGTGATGAGCCCCGTATACACGTGTCGCGCCTCACGGCCAAAATGTCCTCTAATGTAAACGGCCCTCAACACTAAATAATCTAATCTAGCCTCCCGGATATGTGGTTGTGTGTGAGTTTAGCTTTGCCGATAGTGGACAACTTCATATATTAGATTGTACAAGTTTCTTCACGAATGTAGTAAAGAAAAGCATCAATGTTTGCAACAAAATGGGTCATCAATATCGATAAAATACTGTTGAACATCCCGTGTTGGGACTTTGTTTGACCACACGTTACACTTCACAGCTTCACTTCACTAACTGCATAAATTATAGTAGAAGTTGATTAGGTCAATGGCCCATAAAAAATGTAACAACGTTACTCTATATTAAATGAAAATAAATTTAAAATATACACAACAACCTAACTCAATGATGCAACCCTTTATATCACCCAACCAAAATTTAACCACCAGTAAATTTTCATAACAACACAAAAAACCCTACACGAGAACAAAGCTAGTCACAAATTAGTGATGCCTGTGACAATGTAGAGTAACTCCACCTAGGACAACAGCAGGTGCAGAGTTGCTGTACGGATTAGGAAGTGTTGGCTGGATAGGCCCGACAGATTTGAGCAATTATGTCGAGGTTAGGCAGGGTTGTATATAGGAGTTGCGTCAGGCCAGTCATGATAGCCAAGCAGCTTCTCGGGCAAAACCACTGCTTAACAAGAGAGACGTCAGCCAAGTCGGAGTATTGTTGGCTCGTGGCACCCATTTTCCCCAGCCCTTCCTCTTGTATGGTTTAGTATTGCAGTGTTTGACTGAGTGCGTGATTGTGCAAAGTTAAGTTCCTCTTCATTATTTAGTACATGATTATAGCAGGTATTAAGCCGCAATGACTTCATTCTTAATGACGAGTTCACGGCTCCAAAAGTGGGGAACCTTGCCCCATCTGTGTGAACCTACGTCATCTGTTTCATTAAATATTAATCTTTAACTATTATCTGTCAAATTACTATTGGGCCTCTGCCCTTTCCTACTCTGATTGAACTTTACTGTGATCGCTACATCACCATTTCTCGCATCCATTAGCAGTCGATCCGCACACTATATCCTCCATTGTGCGGATTGTGTATTCAATCTGGTGCCGCCATAGCCATGTGGTAGAGGTTCTGCCGCAGTGCGGCAAGGACTCGGGATCGAATCTCGGCGCAGGCAGTGGCGATTTTCTCTGTTGGGTATAGGAGAAAAATTCCAAGCATAATACCCCACTCTACCCAGGTGTCTGAAATGGGTACCGGTCTCGACCGGGGGAAAGCGTCATGGCGTCCTGGCGTTAGTTATAGGGCATTTGAAAATCCAATGTACAAGGTGATATGAATCAGGCTTGATTGGAAATAAAGCATCCGTAGATGCCTTCATTACTTTACTTTACTTTAAAATCTCATCTTCAGGTGCGTTGCTGTGCTGGTATATTTATTGTTGATTTAAATCATCTCATTGTTAACATTAGCTTTGATTTTTGCTTCGTTTCTCACCAAACGTTTACTTTGCAGTATGTCGCACTGACCTGCCCTGAGCTGTACGTGCTGCCCGCTTCACGCCCAGCGATAGAATTTAGCTGTCTTCTGTGGGGCTACTGTGATTGAATCAGGTAACTCGTTAATTGTCAACTTAGATATTTACTCATGTATGTTGAATAGTACATACTGCCAGATAAAATTCCTTCTCTCTAATTATATGCTTATTTTGCTCATCTTTGTAGGTATATGCATCCCTGAGGGGACTGTGGACTTCCAGGAACGCGGTTGGTGTTCCTTGCGCATGCATGAGTGACCCCTGCCGTGACATGCTACTGGGGAGCGGCCTTGCGTCGTTGTTGTCTGAAGCTACTTTCATCGGACGCCTGAAGGGTGGTTACCCTGCGCCCGTGGTGATTCCTGCGCCTGACACCCATTTAGGCAATTGAAATGTATATACGGATTCCAATCTAAATCAAAAATATTGAACGAGGATGAATTAGTCCCTTATGAAAACGTTAACGTGTTCAAAACCAACCGCATTAAGCTGGGAAAGTTGAATAATTTCTAAATTATAATTACCCTACTAACCTGATGTTCTTTCCTCGGTGTTGAGAGGCGACGTAATATACATAACAAATACACGAGATACATAACAAATTCAGAATGGCAAGATTTCTACACCTCTGCACAACTTCATCGCCGAGCAAACTTGCAACCAATCAACATTACACTCCACAAACACGCAAAATAATCTGGCAAAATATTCACGACACGCACCCACAACTCTACTTACAACTCACATTCCCGCAAGACACTCCGCAAATACCGCACAAACAATTCCAGAGCTAAAAAATGAAAACACTCGCACCCCAACCGAGACCAAAATACACTTAACACGACTCAAACGACGGACGGACGGACGGACAGACTCGACTGACCAGCACCGACTCAAGCGAATATTTTGTGATAAAGGAGACTTAACCAATACGGCAAGCCTACCCACCCACGTCCGGTACTACGAGTATATGATGCCTACTAACTAAAGATCCACCCATACAAAACTCTAACGGGTAATTAACTTCTACCACCCTTAAACTACCTACAAAAAATACCCTCAACACCAGCATCATATGCGCAAAGCGCATCTCTATCGTTTTCCTACCTATCCTTTTCCGCTTCACCCCTTCTCTTCCCGACACACTCTGTGTCAAACTCTCTTTCCGTCTTCTCTAAAAGCATCGCCAAGTCGCCAAGAGGCGACGTAATGAAATTAACATCTGCACTTTTTTGTGTCCTTATATTTCAATAATTTTCAGCGCTACAGAGTAAAGCAATTAAGCAAAACGAATAGAAAAGATTCCTCACACTTGTTAAGAAATTTGAAAACATGTGATTAATATGATGTTTTTGGCTATTCTGAAACTAATCCAGTGAAAATAATATTTTGTGCTGTATTTAATGCTTTGTTTCCCATCATATCTTTCATTGAAAACGTAGAAATTTTTTTTAAGAGTAACGCATTTATAAATCAGTCGCAAAACAGTTCCGTGTCATGTTTCATCAGCGGTGATCATTAGGACTCATCACCAAATAAGTTACAACTTAATAACATTAAGGAAATTATTAGTAAAGTTACTTATTTTCTATATTTTGGAATGAAAATAACTCTGTCTGAAGTAAAACTGGACTCAATTTCGACGTAATGTCTGGAGCATGGCCTACCCTACCTGCCGTTAATCCTTTGAGCACTGCTGAGTAATGCCGGATGGTTTGTTTTCCTTGCTATTATTGATACGTTGGGTGCAATGCACAACCGAAAGCGACAAAATTGTCGTTAATATTCTTGGCCTTTGAGAATTTAGTCAATTCGATCCTTTTTCACGTACTGTGTTTAACGATTGTCAATTCATGAAGTTTTATATAATAGTTATCTAGAAATTTAGCGAAAATCGATGTTTTTCTAAACAAATCAATTCTTCTTCACTTTCATGCTGTAAAACAAATATTTTGCTAGCAATTTGAAGAGTAAAAAAGTCGAACTTGCGTTAAATTTGAAAACAAAGATTAGTAATGAATCTGATAAAACACTTTACTTAAAAATGATCCGACGTGGTAGAAAACATCTTCGAATTGATCTTGTTAAAAGTTTCTAAAATTTTGTGCTGCTGAGGTAGCTATAAAAAGGAAATGTGGAGCCCCTGAATCTTAAAAACACGCGAAGTAGGGATGTAGAGAAAAATTTAGACCAAATTGCTAAGTTACTATATGGGTTCACCGAATGAAATAGAATTAGAAGACTAGAATGCTGGAATTCGAGAATGCTGGATTCGAGTGACTGTCAGGATGAAGGTGCCTCAGACACCTTCGCCTATTTCAAGTTTTGAGGAGGAGAGACATTAAACTTGTAAAAAATATAACTAGCCCTTAATGAATTTAGAACAGAATTGGTTCTCAATTTGAATTCTATATGAATACGGATATAGTAGAGCACTACACTGGTATTCGGGGCTGAAACATCGCTCAGATTTGCACCTGTAAATGTGTTTGGAACGATTCTGGACACTTCATCGAAAACTTCTTGTGTTTTTCGTTTTGTTGAGGACTATATTTTTCGCGATATTGCTGTCTGTTTTCCGAACCTCTCGCTTTCTTCTTGACTTTTATCTCGTTTGATAGCTTTATATTGAACTTCCTGTTTGTATGGGAAGGAGATCCAATGCGGGAACACATCTTGCGCATGGATTCCGCGTTCGTTTAACTCCATACCAGAAGATGCCTTGGTGTTTTTTTTCCTTTTTAAGATCTTCGTTGTGATAGGAGATCCATATCCTGACTTTTCAGTCGATTCCCTTTTCTCGCAGAAGTGTCACACAGTATATCGTTAATCTTACAATATGGTTCTGTACTTCACGGTGCGGCTCTTACTCACTACATACATTCAAAAAGCATGTGATTACTTCCAAGATTTATAAAATCTTTGTTATTTCCTTCTTCTGCAATGACAACAATTAAAATGGAATTTGGTACTGTATTCAATAACTTTTTTAATCATGCTTGTCGATTGTAACGTCGTGATAATGATATTTTGCAGAGTAATGCATTTAAATATCGGCTATTTATCAGTTCTACGCTGGTAACAAAAATGTTGTGAAATCCCCTTAATATGATTGTTGCGAATGATTACTAGCAGGGTGCAGGAACGAGACAGTTAATTTTGTTTAGTTCATATTATCTTAATATTGATAATGGAATCATGGTCGGGTAATACGAATACTGAGTGAGTCGACGGTAAGTAATGGTAAGTGGAGGGGCCAAAATGATTAACACGGTTAAAGGAAAAAGGGGTAGCATGGGGTGCCCCAGACGGTTGTATAAGAGAGAACACGGCCAACTACACCGTACCAGTGCTTGTAGGGAAATACGCTGGTGTCTACAGCCTGCTGATCGGCCTAGGCAAAATGTTACCGAATAGCCTTTGGTATTGCACTGCGTGAGGTGCTTGGGTCTTATTCAAATAATTGGTATCCATAAAACTGTTTTTTGTAAATAATAATAATGCTCTAGCTTTAATGCTGGATTTTAGTAATTACTTTAGAATTTTACTAGGCACCACAGTGCCATCATGTGGATTATCAGTGATCATAACGGCTCATCACCAAGTGCAATTCCGCATTAATATAAATTCCAAATTTGAGAATGGCATTATTTTCTATAATTTAGGATGAAATTGAGTCCATCTGAAGTTAAGACATAAATTAATGCACCCTAATTTTAACTCGACCTAATTTCGACAAAATGTCAGGAGCATGGCCTACCCTGCCTGCAATTAATCATTCGGCCACTTCGGATTAATGCCGGATGTGCTGTTTTCCTTGCTATAATTGCTACATTGGATGTGTCATGCACAACAAGATACAGACAAAATTTGTTCTATTGCTTATCTTCTATACTTACGAGGATTCGATTCAGTTGATATACCTTGACAATCTAGTGTCTATTATTACATTTATAATTCCATGGAGCTTTACTTTTAATCAGAATTAACCTGTCCCCCAAAGCAGTCAATAACGAAGAAAGAGGCAGTGAGTCACTCAGTTTCTGAATTACGTAAAAAGACAAGCTGAATTTGAGCGCACCGTTTACAACTGAGCGAAATTCTGTAAACGATGTACGTATAGTAACGAATCCAAACTTGATCTGCAATTTCGTGCGCTGCGCAGTAAGCCATAACCACGGACGCGATGTTGCCAGAGGGAGAGTTACGCTCTGGGTCGCATGCACCTCTAAATTATGACGAGATGTGGACAGGTTCCTTTTTTCTTCGTGGTCGCGTCCAAGGTAGATTCAATGCTGCCTGATGTCATGGCTCGCACTGCTGTGTTTTATTCATCCATGTAATATTGAAAAATATTTCTCCGAGAATTTAAAACAATTTTTTGCTGTTATAATCACGCAGAATTGCTATACATGAATGAAGTATTGGAGGAATTGGTATTCTATTTCGGAAAACAATTCATGAATAATCTTGCAAAGTTTTGCTTGTTTAAGTTTGAATTTTTTTATTTCATTTGAAAAATGTTTTTCACACCATTTGGGCAACGTTGCCAGATCGTTGAGCAACTTTTTACGAGCTGACCTGTCATTCGCTAATTGACAGCTCTGCGATCGTTTATTTCTTTAAGTAAGCGAGTACTAGCTCTTAAATTTGTTTGAATCATTAACTTCTCGCATATGAAAAAAATTGATCGTAACTAGTCGATATGCAGATTTAAAATTTGTTCTGTGAATCAGAAATTGAACTAGTTTTGTCTAAAGCTTCACTTAAAAGGTAATGGTTTTCGTTCACTGCCATCAAAAAATTTTTTTAATACCTAAAGTGTAGAAAACACATCATAACTAATGATATTTAGATATCATCCGTATAAGTGTAAAACACAAATTAAAACCGTATGATATTACATGGAACACAATTTAAATCGAAATCCCAACATAACTTCATTGCCTGGTGAGTATTTTTTAAAGCGATGAAAAAACTCTATTTCCATAATATCCGAAAAAGTCTTTACGCGAACTGATGCATCTGTTACAAAACGTGTGCGCACCTGTACGACGTCCATCACATACCGAAGACTACGTCACCAGATGAAGATCAATAGGGGTTCTTCAACTGAAAATAAATTAATTGTACTTTGTCCATCAAAAGGAGAATGTACTTATGATTGAAATTAAATAACAAACTGGTCGAAACGAAATGACGTGGACGCAACAAAACCGCTGGTAAAATGAGTTAATCTGCTTCCAACTTTACTGAACGGTGCCAACCAATGATATGTTCGGCAAACGTGACCTAGTAACTTTAGGAGCAATGTAGCGAACATTGTGCAACATTTGACGGGATGTTGCGCTCCAAACGTTCAATCACCTGCACTTTATCAATGACAAAACTCATTGGTATATAATACATTTTACGTATATGCAAAACAAAGGATCCTGGTGTATAAATAGTTTTTTCGCTTTCTGTTTGCATATGTATATATGTATAATTATATTTCAATGAATATGTATAATCCTCTATATAAATTTTTTACCATTTCATTCATCGTTACCATAAGCGATGAATTTTGAATTTTTCTAACAAATCTAATACTTGATTGAACATCTCGAAGACCAATTTTTTAACTGTATTTCTTACAAAAATAATTTAGGCAAGGTCCAAATCTGCATGTTGAATTTAATTTTGGCTTCTCGACATTTGCAATTTTATTTTTTACCTAGATGTTTTTAATTTCGCTTTTCTATATATCTCCATCTTTTATAATTTCATTTTTATTCCGATATTTTTGAATGTTGTTCTTCCAAAATTTTGAAGAAAAAACGTACACTTTAGTGCACACTTATTTTGAAATATGAAGTGAGGTTTTAACGGTTTTAAGGAATAATTGTTTAATAAAATAAGTGGCCCTTGGGCACGTTAAAGTTTTTAAGGTTAAGTGGCCCTTGGGCACGGTAAAGTTTAAGGTTAAGTGGCCCTTGGGCACGTTAAAGTTTAAGGTTAAGGTTAATACGCCATCAAGGCAAAACCTTGAAAGCCCACCAACGGGCTTTACTAGAACTAATCACTGGACTGGTCAGGAGCACGAACATGCATTACGTAAATAATCCAAATGAAATAATAACGGCACCGTTTAAACAAAAATGTAAGCGAAAGAAAGGAAAAGGAACAAAATAATAGAGGAGCACAACGGCACTTGCTGCCGAGATCTCTCTCACTGCCTTACTACTTTGTTTAAGAAGACCGCGGTCGAAGTGAGAAACTTTGATAACGAGAGGTCTTCATAGCGCGTCCTAAATTTTCTCACATAGGTTTATTAGCATACGGTGGTCCTATGTCACATTTCAAATATTCCTCGGAATATGGTCTACATTCCTCATGTCCATTGGTCCACAATATAATGAGTACCAAAAATAAGATTTTATATGAAAAACAAGACAAGTTTGAACGACGTGTTGCGCATACTCGTGCAAGTTGTGGCAAGAACCTGCATGTCAACTCCCGCTTTGAGGATCGATTCTGACCTAAATTCGCTAAGGGCGAGTTATATTTTTGTACAAGTTTAACGTGTCTCTCCTCCACAAAACTAGAAATAGGCGAAGGTGTCTGAGGCACCTTCATCCTGACAATCACTTGAATGCGGTGTCATCTAATACTACAATTTCGTTTGGTTGACCTTAAACACAATTTCGCAATTAGTTCTAAATATCACTCTCTCTCCACTGATTCACATATTAACACAGTTCAATAGCTTCATATAACCTCTTAATAGCTACCTCAGTAGCCCAAAATTTGAGTAATTCTTAACAAGATCTTCACTAACGCGTTTTTACCAATGCGGATCTATTTCAAATAGTGTGTTCTATCACATTCATTACTTATCTTTATCTTCAAATTTGACGTAATTTCTACTTTAGTAGTCTCCAATTTGCGAGCAAAATGTTTGTTTTGCATCATGAAAATCACGCAGAATTCATTTGTATTAAATAAACATCGATTCAGTAAAGAGTGCGAAATGGGATAACTATTATATAAAACTTCATGAATTACTAATCATTAAACATAGTGTGTGAAAAAGGATCGAAGTTCTCGAAGGGTGAAGAAGATTAACAATAGAGGAAATTTTGTTGCTATTTTTTTATGAATGTCACCCATTGGAGCAATAATAGCAAGGGAAACAAAACATCCGACATTATTGAAGTGTTCAAAGGATTAACGGCAGGCAGGGCCGGCAATGCCCCAGACATTACGTCGAAATTAAGTTCATTTAAACTTCAGACGGATTTATTTTTAGGGCAAAATATAGAAAATAATTAATTTTTCTGAGAATATCCTTAATGTCATTTAGTAGCGACTTATTGGGTGATAAATGCTAATATCACTGATGATAAATGGCTCGGACCTGTTTTACTGATTTATAAATGCGTTACTCTTAAAAAATAACTCTCTACACTTTTCCATGAAGAATATGATTGTAAAAAAAGCATAACATACGGCATAAAATATTATTTTAACTGTATTCCTATCAGATTAGCCAAAACTTCAAATTAATCTCATTTTTTTTATATTTGTAATAAGTGCGAGGAATATTTTCTATACGTTTTGCTTAAATGCTATTCTTTGCAGCGCTGAAGATTCATGAAAGTTTAAGAACACAAAAAATCCAGGGGTTCATTTTATTATGCTCACCATTGAGGCTCATATTTGTGTGTGTGTGTGCGTATACGAATTCGCTCTGATCGATTTTGTGAGGCGCGACACACGAGAGCCTTGCGAGTTGCAACTCTGTCCCTGGTCAGTGTGCAGTTAGCAGTCATGAATAGAGGTATAGCTATTTGCTCATCCATTATGACTGACGCAACTTTGCCCGGAGAAGCAAGGTTGCAATTAATTGAAATTTACAGAGCTCATGAATGCCTATGCCGGGCTAAAAGCAGTCGATATAAAAATTGTAACATGAAAGGTTAAAAGGTTAACATCGGCATCTTTGGGATGCTTTATTTCCAATCAAGCCTGATACATATGATCTTAGCATTGGTTTTTCAAATGTCTTATAACTAAGCCTATATATAGGACACCATGACGGTTCCCCCGTAAAGCCGGTACCCATTTCCGACACCTGGGTTGAGTGGGGTATTGTGCTTGAGCTTTCCCTTATACCCAACGGGTATAAGGGAAGGAGGCTGCTTTCAATTATATTTTAATGAAAATGAACTTAAATATTAACATTTCACTCCTGCAAATGAAAAAAAGATAACATAGCCTACGATGCAGCAACAATATTAAGACAAGCGACGGCAATTCACCTCTAGTCGCGGTTATTGACGCACTGGTTATGAGAAACTGAGCAGAGTGCGCCACGATGCACCAGCCGAATGTCTAGTGTGACCGCTCATGGCTCTTGTGAGGTGCCACATGAGGCGTATGCATGTGAGCCTGCGATAAAATACATACCAGTAAAACAGGCTTTAGAGTACCTAACCACAGCAAAAGTGTCCGAAGAAAAGAATTGAAGAGGCACCATTTAATATGAAATTAAGGAGACGGGGAATTTATGCACAAATTGTCGTCCCACAAAAGACCAGTTGTGCTTAGAAAAAGTGATATGAGAAATAAGTTTATGAAACATGAGAGGAATTGAAGAAAAGCAACTGAAGCTAAACAACAAGACAGTAGTCAATAGAAAATATGGTCCTTAACGAAAAAGTAAATTATTTCATTTCGACATAGGGACCTCACATTTTCCACTAGGCTAGAGAATTCTTAAGGATGCAATAGTTGTATCACTCGGAAATTAATATCATGAACAGCAACACTTATTGGAGCAGTTCCGTCAGAGAAGGCCATTTGGTGGTAGCTCGGAGCCATTAAATTCAATGGGTCCGAGCAGTCAATAGTAATAGCAGTCAATAATAATAACGAGAAACTTCTATGATTTTAACATAACATTAGGTTATGTCACATTATTATATTTTGTTAAATAAAATGGACGTGACTTTCCAGTCTCCTCGTCATATTAACAGGTTCATAGCTACGCTGCCACCAACTCCCTAAGGAGTAGACAATCGAATAATTATTATGATATCAATAAACGAATGGTAACGAGTCTTCATGCCTGTCTCTCACTCTTCAAAATGTAGGCATTAATACACTTGGAATCATGACGGAAATTTACTTATAAAGAATTAAACTAACACATATGACAATTCGGTACTAGCGAGAGTTATTTCCGAATCATATGAATATTGATACGAAACATCGCTAGCTTTCCTAAATCCATTTAAAGACCTGTGGGAAATTATTTGAGTCAATTAGGTTGAACTGAAAAAACAAGAGGAACTCCGCTTTTGATGTGGAAGCGGCACGCTGTCAGTTTTATGAAGGAGCGCTTTGGATGCCAATGTTCGTAGTTACCCGGCGCTTTAACACAGAAACGATATGAGGAGGAACATGGCGTCCTGCTGCCATATGATTCGTATAGTTAACGAATTTCGATACAGTGAGTTTGGTTATAGTTTTCAGCGCCAACACCACAAGAGGGTGTGGCTCAAGAGTAGAAACGACACAATTGGAGGGCAAATATGCAGGATGTCTTAACACAAAAATTTTTAAGACACTCAAGTTAGAGGCGTGGTGTTCATTGCCGAGTTGCCAAACTGGCTTTTCCTAGCTAAGTTACTGACTAAGAAATGAACTATGCCGCTCTGTCTTTTTTTCTTATCTACGCCGCCATGAGGCGAAATAATCACTTAATCCATTCTGCCAGTTTTGACGTCAGATTTGTGGGTTAGGGCACTCAGCATATTTGCCCTCCAATTATAACTTTGATGACGTCTCGCATCTGACTCAGTAAACGTGGTAAAGAGTATAATTGATGGCGTCTCGCGTCTGACTCGGCAAGCATGGTAAAGGGTATAATAGCCTGCGCCTAAATGGGCGAGGGCTGAAACGCACTTCTGGCTTATATCAAGTGATTGAGTATACAAATGCAACCAATCTATTTGAAAACTTATACATTTTACCATTCAGTCGAGGTATGCGCCTGAAAACAACAGTTAACATAAATATTACGCCTACTGTAAATCAAGGCAAAACGTACTGCGATAATCGGAATGATACCTTCAGCAGAAATAAACAATTTATTAAAAAGTAGCAGAGAGTGCGATGATGCTTTCAGTAGACATCAACGAGAGAAACAAATTTGGCACTCAGAAAAAACCGTAATTCAAAGATGTGAAGTTTAAAATGTTCAAGGGAGGTGCTGCGCTCAACTTTCAATATGTTGGCAATTCAAATGTTCGTGGTATTGTGCCATTTTATTCCTGATGTTTAACTAGAATACTAACCGATTCAGCGGATAATTTCGGATATTTTCCAGATAAGCCCCACCACTAATGCAGCACATAAGTTCACCCACTTGTAGCTTTCGAAATAATGAACATATCGACTTGAAATTACTCTAAACGAAAGACTAAAACATTCTTTCATCAATGAAATTAATGTTTTGATCTTTCGTTTTGTAAGTAATTTGAAGTCGATTGGTGCATTATTCTTTCCTCCTTCCTCTCTTCGATACGCTCTATTTTTGTAGGGGTTAGGGAGACTTAAACTAACTTATAATCTACAATCTTGTGTTGAAAAGATCCATAATTTCTTTTTTTTTTGCAGAATAGGTGATGAACGCGCAATATGGCCGAGCGCGCTGCTTTGATGACTTTGTGGGTTTCAGCGTGGGTAAGGCGCCCGGCCACAAATGGGTGGGCAGCCAAACCGCCTACGGGGTTTTGCTGCCTGATGAGTTCGGATAATGCGTGGTGAGATGGATGGCCATACTAGGTGCCCACACACTAACAGCAGTTCAGCGAGTAGCAGGCAGGCAGGCAGGCAGGCAGTATTTGTGAAGCAGTGAATGCGTTGGAAGCGCACACATTGGAAGCTGGCGGTTGAGCAGGCAGCAGCAGTTGGCCGAGCGGTCAGCTGTCGGCGCGCGTTGCAAGCGGTTCCTGCTCAAACTGCTGCTGTGTTGCGCTGGCAATGCACGATCAGTGTGTAGAGAGACGTTGTAAGGTCAGGTATGAAGTGTTGCTCGCTCAGCTATGGATGCAGAATTGCTCATTTCCGAAGTGTTTGCTTGTCCAGCCATATGGTGTGCGAAAGATGCTCAACATAGCGACAGACTTTATGTTGCCAAGCAATGGGAAAATATAGGAGTAAAACTTGGAGTCACAGGTGAGTTTTTATTATAAACAAATGTGAATGTAACAGACATAATTAGATGTGAAAAAAGGCATAATTGGATAAAATATTTTGGTAGTTGAAAATGCATTATACTTGAATGTGCACATTAACCCTTTACTACAGAAATGATTTCAGCCTAACTTCTAAAATATTTGAAAAGATAAAGTGTTTTAACTCAAGAAATACTTCAAAATAATCGGTAGACAATGTACGCACAGGAAGAACGTAGCTACCGCGCGTGAACGCTCCACTCACTATATCTGTTCCAAACTAATTTAGTGTAAATTAATAGTAGTTACCGAGTCTTTCTCGAACTTGAAGAGGGACGTAGAAGTCCATTTTTGCGGTAAAGGGTTAAGTGTTCTTGAACCTTTGTACTTTACATAGTGATGAAATTTTGCCAAGGAACAGAGCCCTGTTCGGATACAAAATACTCCTTAAATTTATTTCTGGTATTCTGAGCAATGCGACGCGAATTAGTTGATTCTCTCTTTAGAGGAGCCTTATTCAAGGCAGTTTCTGGGTTCTCAGCAATCAAAGAATAATCTACATCCTCTTTATCGATTATCGTATTGTGAAGCACACATGCTGCCTTGACGATGAGTACAGCATTGGAAGGTTTTGTTTCGATTGCTTTGTGTAGAATGCGAAATTTTTGAGTCATGATTCCAAATGCGCATTCTACGCAGCGCCTAGCCCTCGACAACCTATAGTTAAAAATCTTTTTTGAGTTATCCAACGACGCTCTTGGAAAAGGGCGCATCAAATAAGTGAGAAGCGGGTAAGCTTCGTCACCTAAAATAACATATGAAGTTTTAATATTTGTACCTGGAAGATTAACAGACGAAGGGACATTAAATGCATTAGTTTCTAGACAAATGTACAAATCACTGTTTCTAAAAACACCTCCGTCGCTCTGTTTTCCTGCAGCTCCAACATCAATCGTAATAAATTTCAAGTCAGCGTCAGCAACTCCTTGCAACACAATGGAGAAATATTGTTTATAGTTATAGAATTGGGACCCTGATAGCTCAGGACACGTGACTCTGATATGTTTCCCGTCTATGCACCCGAAGCAGTTAGGGAAATTCCATTTTGTACGAAACCCTTCTTCAACTTTCTTGCAGGAAGTCTGATTCGGAGTTGGCATATGCACAGGCTGTAGAACATCCCACAGAGCTTCACACGTTTCTGCAACGATCGAAGCCACGGTTGATGCTCCCATTCTGAACGAGAAAGCTAATCCACTGAATGACAGTCCTGTAGCCAAGAACCTGCAATGAAAAGACAATAAATATCCACGCAGATTACACCGCTGCAATTATTCCTTGTAAAATCTTTTTGTATATGTACAGGTGGAAACAGAGAAATGTGTTCAGTTCCCAAAAGCATCTCCAGTAGTGAATTGCACAGTATGTATACTACTGGAACTATGTTTGATTGCTCGGTACATAAGCGGGCCAGTAACTGCAATAATATGGACGAGCATTTAATGACTAGATATGGAGTCTCAGTAGTATCGTTGACGATTTTTTATTAGTCTACACGTAAAACCTTTATCTGTTGCCGACCGCTAGGTATATATCACAACAACCATTATATCTGTTATTGATTGCATCTTCGAAATAAATTCTGCTGCAACTACTTATGTATTTGCGTTCCATGCATTCAGTTGGCTCTTGAGTTTTATGAAATTCATTTTTTATTTTCAGCGGACGCAGCTAAGAAGAAATTTAAAATTCTCCGGGACCAGTTTCGACTAGAAATCAAGAAAGTTCCTTTCGGCAAGTCCGGAGATCCAGGCCTGCCAATTGACGAATACTTGTCTACGTGGCCGTTTTTCAAACTGATGTTCTTTCTGCGAGACGAAATGCAAGGGCGGAAAACGGTTGGAAACTTGACTCAAACAGCTGCGAACATCAGGTCACAAGTTTTGCTTCCCGTAAACCAACCAACAACGTCGCAAGAGTTATCGTCAGACATGTTGTCTTTAATCAACGATGAAAATATTGATATGACACCGACCCCACCACCACCTACTACCGAACAACCCGTCCATCTAGCCCAAGAGGAACAGCATTCATGTTCTAGTGACACAGGTTATATTCCTACCTGTTCGCGCAGTACTTCTCGTTCCCGTAGCGAAACTCCTATTGGACCTCGTAGCAAGAAAAGTAAAACACTCTTAGTTCAAGAACAGCTACTCAATGTTGAAAGAGAAAAAATGGAGTGGTTCAAAAAATCTACCGAAGAAGACGATGATGCTGATCGGAAGTTTCTACTTAGTCTTCTGCCACAGATGAAAAGCCTTCCTCCTAAGAAATTAAGCGCATTGAAATTAAAATTTTTCACACTATTACATGAAGCTACTTATGGAGACACTGAAGAGAATTCTCTCTAATTAAAGTGTCAACAATTATTTCTAAGTGATCAGAAAGTGTCAGTGCAAATGTTATGTATCGTAATAAAATGCCATCACTAGAATAAATTTATATTATGTTCTTGTTTATTGTACTCTCCAATAGATCATAAAGGGAATTGTTTCATTGATTTGCATATTTTTTATTTTCTTTATAAAAATAATCTGATAAAAATTAGTATCATTTGATTTCCTTACCTGAGAGTTACAGAAAGCCTCTCCTCTGGTGAGATGGATTTCCTGAAGTTGGTGGTATTCTTCACTATTAGTGGAGACACTCGTTCCAAAATATAGTCAAATGTTGCCGGCGACATCCGAAAATACTCTTTAAACTTAGTGGGATCATTTCGCAATTGGGGAATCAGATGATGGTACTCCCCAAATGTGTCTCTTTCTTCATTAATAGGGTGAACCCATATTTCGCGATCTGATGCTCCTAGCAAACTAAATTTCAGAGCAGTGTTGTCTAATAAGTACATTCTCTTTGCAAAACTCATTGTACCGTAGTCACAGCGTAGAGCACTGCTGCAACACCAACTGCAACGACTGTCTGTCACACACTGCCGCACCGCTATACTGCTCCTGGTGTGTGGGACACACTGCCGGACTGCCTGCCCGCCTGCCTGCCTGCCTGCTCAACTGCTGTTAGTGTGTGGGCACCCTAAGTTAGTGTGTGGGCACCCTAAGATCAGGGGGAATTGGGACTGTTGTGATATTGGGATAATATGACAATTATAACCGAATTCATGTTGGCTGTTGCCATGTTCTGTAATGACGGTCTTGATGGTCACAGCTATAACGATTACATAGTTGTCTTTGCTGTGGTGATGTGAGGGTTGGTGTTGAAGTTGTCAGACTTTTGGTGCGGTGTGGTCTTGGTTACTAAAGGGCCGTTTACACTGGTCTACATTTTGCTGCAGGCTCACGTGTAGACGCCTCGTGTGGAGCTTCACATGAGCCATGTGCGTTTAGACTAGACATGGAGCGTGCCGCGGAACGCGCGCTGCTCAAAATCAGTCAGTGTGTCGCCAGCTACTATGAAAGATGGGTTGCAGTCGACGAGGTTGTCTGAATATTGCTGCTGCATCATAAACTACGTAATCTCTTATTTATTTGCATGGGTGAAATGATACTATATTCGTTTATTTTATATTCAAATATAATGGAAAGCAGCCTCCTTATATTCGCAGCCTTTGGTCTGCCAAATGCATTGATGGGCTTATAAATTTCAATTAAAAGCAATGTAGTTTCTCGTGGCAGCGTTATGTCAGCCGTAATCGATGAGCAAAGGGCTACACCTCATCTGATGACTGTTTACTACACACTGAGCTGAGAGGCTCACGTGCGTTGCGCCTCACGAATTCGATCAGAGCGAATATGGAACTTTGGGCTCACACACACAAATATGAGCCTCAGTGGTGAGCCTCGTCTACACGAGTCGCGCCTCACGGCCGAAATGTCCCCTAGTGTAAACAGCCCCTAAGTCACTAACGGGCCTATGCTTGTTGCCACTTGGGCAACTTATGTTTGCAACATTGAAGTGCTGTAACCTAGTCAACAGTCAGTGTAACAATCATCCGCTTATATGTACAACCTCGTAAATGAAACCTCCCCGAAATAAGTGTCAAAACCAGTACCTGGATCACGACGTGTACAGTGTAACGTGTAAAACTCGCATTGGTGTGTTGTGACCGGCAAATTCGTTTTAAAGCGACAGCTAAATAGCCTATGAACGAAGCTTGGGTTGAATGAGTTCATTATTATTTAGCCTTTCAGAAACCTCTTTCCGTATTTCAACATAGTTCTTTCATTTTTGAGAGAGAAGGATTATTTGTCCACCAAACTGCTTCGTATTTCACCTTTCAAAAACATCAAGTTTGAGAAATTAAGTTCATTTAATTACGAGGTATCACGGTTACGAGTTAGTTGAGTTACCCTACAGCAGCAAATCGTACGCTGGTTGGCGGCTGCGCGAGAGCAGAGACTAACTCATTCCTTAGCGGCTAGATAAAATTTACGTTGCCGTTTTTCCGATGCTAAAATGAAGTTCATCTCGCTTTTGATTACGGAAATTAGAGAAATCAAGTCTTAAGAATCACTTGCAAAAATTTACACGAATTGAGTTTATGTTGCATTATTTTTTGATGTGATTTGTGTATTATCATAGTTATGCACCTTCTATTCTGACTGCCCTAACGATGGGTCTTAATATATCACTAACTTTATTGTTTTCAATACTTCACGTATTGAAAAAAATTTTGATGGCAGGACAACAAGAATCGTTGACTTATTTTATACACTGATGAGAAAATTATTCCTAACTTTTGGTTTACATAATAAGTTTTTGAATGTGTCTACCAGCCATTGTCGATGGAGAATTTTCACTCACGATTTAAGTTGTCAAATCAGATAAATATTGGAGCCGAGACCTGGCTTAGGAATTGATAACGTTGTCAACACCTCGACGTGATAGCTATTATCGATTGAGAGGTAGCAATGTAGAAATTGTTGAACGATATGGCAACATTGTACCAATAATTTTAAAAAATTGTCTTAATGATAATTCACAAACTCAAACTTTCACGTGCAATATATGACGATATTATTCATGAATAATTTTCCTAAATAGAACACCATGTATAGTAACACTGCTTCACAATAACAACGAAAATTGTTTTAAATTCATAGAGAAATATTTTTCAACATACAATGGATGAATAAATCACAGCAGTGCAAGCCACGACATTAGGCAGCATAAAATTACGTTGTACGCGAACACGAAGAAAATAAGAACTCGTTTACATTTCGTCACGATTTTGTGGTGCATGCGACCCAGAACTCACTCCCCTCTGGCAACAACACGTCCGGGGTAACTCCGCAGCGCACGAAATTGTACGGCAGGTTTGGCTTCGTTATTGGACGTACATCGTTTACAGAATTTCGCTTACTAATAACCTCTGGGCTTAAATTCAGCGTGTTCTTTTTAGGTTGTCTTTTTGCATCATAATTCAGAAACTGAGGGACTTTATGCCTCCTTCTTCATTATTGACTGCTTTGGGGGACATTATTAAAAATAAAGCTGCATATTGTTGAAATGGTAAAGAAAATTTCAGGTGGTAAGGAAACTGTAATTCGAGTTAAAGGCAGTCCAATCACTTACGAATGAATTTTTGAACCACGCGACTTTAATTAGATAGTTGGGTACATCAACTGAATTAAATCGCAAAGGTAAGGCAGGTAAGCAATAGAATAAATTTGGTTAGGGTGCGCTAATTTATGTCTTAACATTAGATGCACTCAATTTCACTCAAAATTATAGATAATAATTTCACTCTCAAAATTGTGAATTTATATTACTGCAGAATTGCACTTGGTGATGGGACGTTGTGACCGCTGCTGATGCATAACAAGGAACTGATTTATAAATGCGTTACCGTGAAATCTATCATGAAATCATGTAACAATTGACGGACATGATTATGAAAAAATTATAAAATACGGCACAAAACTTTATTTTAAATGATATCATCGCAGAATAACGAAATAAAATACAAAATTTATTAATATGGGAAGTATTCAGAAAATTTCGTATTTCATGTAGTAAATAAGAGGCGCACTCGGCGGCACAAGTAACCCAGTAATGAGTAAATGCAATGCAGTAACGTGGTTATCGAAATTTTAGAACTGCGAAAGCGGTTAGATGAGCTATTTAACGAAACGTACGTGATCGAGTTCTCTACGTTACTTCAACGCACTTGATAAGAGTTGTTAGCACGATTCTAGAGCACAATCAGCTCGTTGATTAATCAAGAATGACGAACTGAAATGGCATACAGAATAAGAACGTAGTACGCGCCTTAATACGCTGAGTAAGTCTCTTGGACTCGGAAGAACATTCATAACGTGGGAGCTAATAAGAGACGCATGCCAGGAATTATTCAGGAACAATAGAATTCAAGAAGCGAGGTCGCATTACTTCTCTCCTGAAGGCACTTGGAAATGGTCTCACATGAGTAAGACGTCTCCCATTCACAAGCCCAGCTCGTTCACTTCACGAACACCGTTCCATATATCTAACAAATGCTACTGACTTTACTATGATGAGTACCGTATCGCAAAAATGAATCTCTTGCTGTTCAGGGAATATTAAATCTATCGTTAACCGCTGTGCTCGCGGTGGCACAGCGGTTAAGGGATCGGACTTGTATGTTGGAGTCGCGGGTTCATATCCTGGCGCTGGCGCTGCGATTTTCCCCGTTGGGTATAAGGGAAAGCTCAAGCACAATACCTCACTCGACCCAGGTGTCGGAAATGGGTACCGGCTTTACGGGGGAACCGTCATGGTGTCCTATATATAGTGTTAGTTATAAGACATTTGAAAAACCAATGCTTAAGATCATTTGTATCAGTCTTGATTGGAAATAAAGCATCCCAAAGATGCAGATGTTTGCTTTTTTTTTCTTTACTTATCGATACGTTCTTTTGGTATCCAAGTTACCACATCCATTCAAGTTAATGAATGCAGTAAATTTAATTTTACTCACCACAAGCGTTGAAGAGTCAAGGAAAGTAGGCTTTAGTGAACTGAAGTTCGGCGCTACGTTGGGCAGACAGGACCATCTCATGTGCGTTGCTGTGGAACAAATTAACTTCTGCGTACAAGCTTTCAGTCACAGGAAGAGTTGATGCCAAATACGGTTCGTCATTTTGGGCTATTTAAAATATATAATTTTAGAAATAACTGCTGAAATAGAATTGAAACGTTCTTCATGGTTATTCGTCTTTACTTTAATGTCCATTATAGGGATTGTATGTGTTTATTAAAACAGTCCATTTTGTATTAAAAATCGGGATTTTCATATCATGTACACTGAGATACACATGTGTTAACACTTGATAACTACACAACAAATTTAAAGTGAACACTACGCATTTTGACTGAACTATCAGCCAAAATGTCGATTTCTTACCGCTTTTAATGTTGTGGTTTGCCTCCTATTTTCAGTGACAGAGCAGTGCGCGTGCATACTTGGATTGTAAAGTCTGGTGTCATAAGCTGCTCTCCAAATCTATGCTATAATAAGAGCCGCGTCCGTCCGTCCGTCCGTCGGTCGGTCTGTCCGAAGCCAGCCTGCAGTGTGTGATGAGCGTATCTATGATACAAGCTCCAGTCCTATATATTTTGACGGGCCGTGTTCACGCGGCCTCATCAACTCTCGAGAGATTGTATTTTTTAATTTCTTACGGTCTCTCTTTCATTTTGCCCTCTTTTTTATTTCAAATAAATGGGGGGTGGACTAGTTGTGATAATTTCTCATCGTATTTGCTAACGAATAGTCCAATCCAATCATTGAAACGATGCCAGTAACTTCCGCCTCCCTACTCCTATACTATGGTTAAGATTGTGCTACAACAGCTTATTCTCAAACATTTAAATAAAACAATCATTTTTCCTCTGTACAAAGTATCGTAGCTTGTGTTTCTTTTGAATCAAAGTATACCGTCGCCAGTGTGATGTTCTCATTTTTTCAATTTCATGTCATGAGTTGCGTGATTTTTTCCCATGTTCCTCAACGTTGGAGGCAATCAACAGGACAGCTTATGACACACCGCAGACTTATGTCTTTGTTTACGAACGAAAAGTTAGTTAAAAATCAATAATTCTCTCACATAATTTACTCCTTTCATGCAAAATATTTCGTGGCTCATTAAGTATGAGACGCAATAATTTTCCACATTGCTATCTTCAGGCTCAAAACAGTGGCTCGTAACTGCAAACTGATGTTTGACATTGAACCTTTTGATGCACTCTAATCTTCTTTGAATTAAGGTTCTCCCCTGAAATCTGTTCCCAGTTTAATCTCCTGGTCTCGTAATTTTGTTTCTTTCTCGTAGCTACGCGATCATTTAACGATTTCGTGGAGCTCTCCTTCAACGAACAGGGAATCAAAAGCTCACCTTGTAGAAAACAGGGAATCTATGCAACAAGCGTATTTTCACAAAGGATACGCAACGCACAGAAGCAGCAAAGAAGAAAATGAGAAGACAATGAAGAGATGGTAAAGAAATCATGAAAACTGAAAGCAGCAAAGTGGGCGCGATAGACAGGAGTCCACAAGGCCTGTCTACAGCTGAGGTAACCTGCCAGTGTCTCCCCTGCATGGGCTGCTAGTCCCCATAGCACAAGGTAGACAAACGTGCCTAATTTAAACCCAATGCTTATTCTGTAATTTCTTGCGAGTTATATAAGTGCTGAAAACGGTATTTTTCGAAAATTAAATTATAGTCGTTTTCTCCCGTCCTAAAAATTGGATAACGTACAGCAAAATATCTCGAATAATTATGGTTTGTTAAAGGAATTATTCACATATTTAGGCTCAAACTAAAGTTCACATGACATTTTATTTATGACTGGTACGAACTCTTTCTAATTTCTAACGCGTCACAAGAGAATAAGTCGCATCATCTCTCTTATTTGAACAGCGAGCAGTTAATTCATATATTTTACTGAAGAATCTGAATGAAAATTTGTATTATGAAATCAATCGTAACGGAAGTCTCTGTTAGTTCGAGGAAGGTATCCATCCCAGTGGAGGTCAGAAATCAAAACTCACATGTCGCGTTAACTTCAAGTTTGCGCTGAGTGAACGCTGAATAACGGCAGTGTATGAGTTAATGAGCCTGAGTAATATTCACCTCATTTGACGTTACTTGAATGATATTTGTGCGCTCTAATCCTGCTGATTCTTTTCTTACGCTCCGACATACTCACACACCCGAGTGGCGACGACTACCTAAGTCAGCTGTTCGGTAAAACCTTCATAATTACACAGTAAGCCATATAGATGGCTGCAAAATTACTTTATTCAATATTTAACGTCTCGCAGTCTGAAACTTGCAGTCAGTGTCATTTTTAGTTTGTTAGTTATATCAAAATATGTAACTATCTTTAGTTCTGAACTTGAGGCTGGTTTCAAAATTCATTTCCCAATTTTCGAACACGATATTTGTTTCACACTGGAAAAACGATCACAATCTTGTTTTATGAGTTAATTGGTCTATCTTTGAATATCTCTGAAACTCGAAGGATGACTAATGTAAAATACATATGCATATACCCCAAGTAACCTGGGATGAGGAAAAACGTACCTGCATACGGCAAAGAACTATTCAAACTCAATATAAATTACCTGCATCGATGACGGTAACGTAGAGTTCCTGAGACTGGAATTGAGAGTTTATTTTTCTACGCTTAAAATGAACATTTTACTATTAAAGATAAATTCACTGAACTAGCGGCTTGCTAAAATACTTTGCATAAAATATCACATATAATTTCACGTTGAACAATAACTTTTCTAAGTAGATAAAAAAAGTTCATAGCTTGCACAAACAGTCAGTTGTTGAATTCTAAATTTGTTTATTCCAAATTTTTTCTTCTATCAGCTGCAGATGTATGATAATTTCCACTGGCCTTCTCTGATGGAACTGCTCCAATAAGTGTTGCTCTCCATGATATTACTTTCGGAGGGAAACAACTATTGCAACCTTAGGAATGCACTTTCCTAGGGGAAAATGTGAGGTCCCTATGCCGAAATGGAATAATTTGCTTGTTGTTAAGGACCATCTTTTTTCTATTGACTGCTGTCCTGATTTTTAGCATCAATTTTTTTTTCAATTCCTCTCTTGTTTCATGAACTTATTTCTCATATCACTTTTTCTAAGCACAACTGGTCGTTTGTGGGAAGGCAATTTGTGCATAAATTCCCTGTTTCTTCAATTTCACATCAAATTTTGCCTCCCCAATTCTTCTCTTCAGTACACCTTTGCTGTGATTAGGTACGCTAAAGCCTGTTTTAATGGTATGCATTCTATCGCAGGCTCACGTGCATACGCCTTATGCGGCACCTCACAAGAGCCATGAGCGTTTACACTAGACGTTAAGCGTGAGCACCGTGGTGTACGCTGCTCAATTTCTCAAAACCAGCCAGTGCGTCAATAACAGCTATTAGAGGTGGATTGCCGTCGCTTGTCTTAATATTGTTGCTGCATCGTAGGCTATGTTAGCTTTTTTTATTTCCAGGAGTGAAATGTTAATATTTAAGTTCATTTTCATTAAAATGTTATTGAAAGCAGCCTCCTTCATGTTGCAACCCTTATATTGGCTGCTTTTAGCCCAGCATATGCATTCATGGGCTCTGTACATTTAAATTAATTGCAACGTAGCTACTCGTGGCCAAGTTGCGTCAGTCATTGAGCAAATGGCTATGCCTCTACTCATGACAACTACCTGCACATTGACCAGGGACAGAGTTGCAATTTCCAAGGCTCTCGTGAGTCGCGCCTCACGAATCCGATAAGAGTGAATAGGGAACTTTGTATACACACACACACTTACACAAATATGAGCCTCAGTGATGAGCCCCGTATACACGTGTCGCGCCTCACGGCCAAAATGTCCTCTAATGTAAACGGCCCTCAACACTAAATAATCTAATCTAGCCTCCCGGATATGTGGTTGTGTGTGAGTTTAGCTTTGCCGATAGTGGACAACTTCATATATTAGATTGTACAAGTTTCTTCACGAATGTAGTAAAGAAAAGCATCAATGTTTGCAACAAAATGGGTCATCAATATCGATAAAATACTGTTGAACATCCCGTGTTGGGACCTTGTTTGACCACACGTTACACTTCACAGCTTCACTTCACTAACTGCATAAATTATAGTAGAAGTTGATTAGGTCAATGGCCCATAAAAAATGTAACAACGTTACTCTATATTAAATGAAAACAAATTTAAAATATACACAACAATCTAACTCAATGATGCAACCCTTTATATCACCCAACCAAAATTTAACCACCAGTAAATTTTCATAACAACACAAAAAACCCGGCCCACACGAGAACAAAGCTAGTCACAAATTAGTGATGCCTGTGACAATGTAGAGTAACTCCACCTAGGACAACAGCAGGTGCAGAGTTGCTGTACGGATTAGGAAGTGTTGGCTGGATAGGCCCGACAGATTTGTGCAATTATGTCGAGGTTAGGCAAGGTTGTATATAGGAGTTGCGTCAGGCCAGTCATGATAGCCAAGCAGCTTCTCGGGCAAAACCACTGCTTAACAAGAGAGACGTCAGCCAAGTCGGAGTATTGTTGGCTCGCGGCACCCATTTTCCCCAGCCCTTCCTCTTGTATGGTTTAGTTTTGCAGTGTTTGACTGAGTGCGTGATTGTGCAAAGTTAAGTTCCTCTTCATTATTTAGTACATGATTATAGCAGGTATTAAGCCGCAATGACTTCATTCTTAATGACGAGTTCACGGCTCCAAGAGTGGGGAACCTTGCCCCATCTGTGTGAACCTACGTCATCTGTTTCATTAAATATTAATCTTTAACTATTATCTGTCAAATTACTATTGGGCCTCTGCCCTTTCCTACTCTGATTGAACTTTACTGTGATCGCTACATCACCATTTCTCGCATCCATTAGCAGTCGATCCGCACACTATATCCTCCATTGTGCGGATTGTGTATTCAATCTTATCTTCAGGTGCGTTGCTGTGCTGGTATATTTATTGTTGATTTAACTCATCTCATTGTTAACATTAGCTTTGATTTTTGCTTCTTTTCTCACCAAACGTTTACTTTGCAGTGTGTCGCACTGACCTGCCCTGAGCTGTACGTGCTGCCCGCTTCACGCCCAGCGATAGAATTTAGCTGTCTTCTGTGGGGCTACTGTGATTGAATCAGGTAACTCGTTAATTGTCAACTTAGATATTTACTCATGTATGTTGAATAGTACATGCTGCTAGATAAAATTCCTTCTCTCTAATTATATGCTTATTTTGCTCATCTTTGTATTTGCATCCCTGAGGGGACTGTGGACTTCCAGGAACGCGGTTGGTGTTCCTTGCGCATGCATGAGTGACCCCTGCCGTGACTTGTTTGAACTAGTTTGTCTAAAGCTTCACGGAAAAGGTAATGGTTTTCGTTCACTGCCATCAAAAAATTTTATAATACCTAAAGTGTAGAAAACACATCATAACTAATGATATTTAGATATCATCCGTATAAGTGTAAACACAAATTAAATCCGTATGATATTACACGGAACACAATTTAAAACGAAATCCCAATATAACTTCATTACCTGGAGAGTATTTTTTTAAGCGATGAAAAAACTCCATTTCCATAATATCCGAAAAAGTCTTCACGCGATCTGATGCATCTGTTACAAAACGTGTGCGCACCTGTACGACGTCCATCACATACCGAGGACTACGTCACCAGATGAAGATCAATAGGGGTTCTTCAACTGAAAATAAATTAATTGTACTTTGTCAATCAAAAGGAGAATGTATTTATGATTGAAATTAAATAACAAACTGGTCGAAACGAAATGACGTGGACGCAACAAAACCGCTGGTAAAATGAGTTAATCTGCTTCCAACTTTACTGAACGGTGCCAACCAATGATATGTTCGGCAAACGTGACCTAGTAACTTTAGGAGCAATGTAGCGAACATTGTGCAACATTTGACGGGATGTTACACTCCAAACGTTCAATCACCTGCACTTTATCAATGACAAAACTCATTGGTATATAATACATTTTACGTATATGCAAAACAAAGGATCCTGGTGTATAAATAGTTTTTTCGCTTTCTGTTTGCATATGTATATATGTATAATTATATTTCAATGAATATGTATAATCCTCTATATAAATTTTTTACCATTTCATTCATCGTTACCATAAGCGATGAATTTTGAATTTTTCTAACAAATCTAATACTTGATTGAACATCTCGAAGACCAATTTTTTAACTGTATTTCTTACAAAAATAATTTAGGCAAGGTCCAAATCTGCATGTTGAATTTAATTTTGGCTTCTCGACATCTGCAATTTTATTTTTTACCTAGATGTTTTTAATTTCGCTTTTCTATATATCTCCATCTTTTATAATTTCATTTTTATTCCGATATTTTTGAATGTTGTTCTTCCAAAATTTTGAAGAAAAAACGTACTCTTTAGTGCACACTTATTTTGAAATATGAAGTGAGGTTTTAACGGTTTTAAGGAATAATTGTTAAATTAAATAAATGGCCCTTGGGCACGTTAAAGTTTTTAAGGTTAAGTGGCCCTTGGGCACGGTAAAGTTTAAGGTTAAGTGGCCCTTGGGCACGTTAAAGTTTAAGGTTAAGGTTAATACGCCATCAAGGCAAAACCTTGATAGCCCACCAACGGGCTTTACTAGAACTAATCAC
Organism: Morinoia aosen; assembly: GCA_030386875.1. Lineage (NCBI taxonomy): Eukaryota > Metazoa > Arthropoda > Malacostraca > Amphipoda > Talitridae > Morinoia > Morinoia aosen. Next base: position 41,566,890 of record CM059580.1, read on the forward strand.
TGGACTGGTCAGGAGCACGAACATGCATTACGTAAATAATCAAAATGAAATAATAACGGCACCGTTTAAACTAAAATGTAAGCGAAAGAATGGAAAAGGAACAAAATAATAGAGGAGCACAACGGCACTTGCTGCCGAGATCTCTCTCACTGCCTTGTCTTGTCTTGTTTTTGGTGGTTATTGGAGCTTCGAAGGCTGGTCCATGTAGCTCCACGTCAGAAGGGAGGTTTTCTTCTTGTTCTGGGCACTGTCTGTAGTAAAGAATAGGGATGCTTTAATGGAGTGTCCTTTGAATGTGGTTTGCAGTCATATGTTTCAGTAATTTCAGAGTTTATATCGCTCATAAAATTCATACGTTTTACAGAAGGGCTATTCAAGTGCACAAATTTATTTTGATTGACCCATGTTATATTTATGTCTACAGCATGCCCTACAACTAGCCTCACATGAGTGTCCCAAGTTATGGGAAGGTCCAGCCTGGGCGGCACAGCCTGGAGCTTCAGCTGCCAGTGTCAGCAGAATAAAGTGAAATACCCTTAATAGGGTTTATCAATATAGAACTCCTGTGGGCGGTTCTCTGAGGGAGTAAAGGTGAGTTTAGGTCATGAGGGGTTTAGTGGCAATATACTTTGTACAATGATTAGTATTAAGATCCCAGAACTCATGTGTACGCAGTACATCACCACTGTGCCTCAGTGAAGCACACTTAATGGTGCGGGAGGGATAAGATGATAGTGAACGCTGGTGTTAGCATGCCCACAGTTGTTAGGTTGTTCTACATAGGGTTAGATCATATCATGGTTTAGATCTATAGAGCATGGATTTTACCACAGTCTACCAAGTATCTGGAGACAGCTTTAATTATCTGGGCTTGCACTGGACTTGGGAAGGGGCCTCCCCCCAGTAAATTTTTCAGAGAAATAGGGACGTTCAGAGAGATTAAGGTGTTCTTCAGGTTGCTGCGGTGAACTGCATGATTAGGACAATACAAGAGGAAATGATCTATGCTCTCAACATCACCACATTCACAATTGGGGCTATCTGCTAAGTTAAACCGGGCCAAGTGGGATTTGACACCAGCATGTCCCACTCGTAGCCTTGCCAAGGCAACTTCAGCTGCGCGAGATTTATTCAAGGCCCAAGACCAGTTCTCAATACTATCCTTAATTTGAGTCAGAAACCGACCTTTTCCAGATGCCCTGACTGTAGTCAGCCAGGAGTGGTTCCAGTGCCTATGAAGGGCTTCACGGACGAGACTTACAGTTTCCTCCTTCGATGGAGGGGTGATGGTGCGATATCGAAGCGAATGGGCTTCTTTAGCAGAGAGGACCGCCGCTTCGTTACCTGCTATTTCTTTATGGCCAGGGATGAACTGAAATTTAATGTCATGGGAAATGGAGAGCAGAGTTAGTTTTTCATGAATGCTAAAGACCAGACGAATGTAATGGTTAGGTTTTTGGTCTCTAATTAGATACAATGAATTTAAAGAATCGGAAAAAATTACTATCTTTTCACGGTCAAACAAGTGATGCTGGACCCATGTAAGTGCCTCGTTGATGGCAAAGAGTTCTGTTTCTAGGACTTGGATTTGTGGTCTCAGTTTCCAACTTAAGGATACATTTTTGGATGGGATCACAACTGCCGCTGACGTCGAGACATTTGGCTCTGTTATACGAGAGCCATCAGTATATATGGGTACAAATTGGGAGAATTTCGTATGTTGAAGGTCTTGGAAAATTTGTCGGACAGCCACAGAAGACAATGATGATACAGGAGTCGATGAGAACTCAGTGAGGATACAGTTGTCAGTATTGTACCAGGGTGGGAGTGGAGAAACCAGTGGGGAAGCAACATGGCGGGGGATAGGGAGGTGAAGTCTTGCAAAGATTGACTGGGCATAGGTAGCAAAAGAGTGTAGATTCAAAGTTGCAAGATTGGTCGGTAGATTGATAGTCTGCATGTTCTGGTGTGTGCCGACATTCATAGGCAGTTGCATCATCCTACAGTAATATGCGCAGGTAATTTGTTCTCGATGGAGCTGAAGTGGTAGTACATTTGCTTCCATCTCTAGAGACGATATAGGTGTGGTTTTCCGGCAGCCTGTTGCTATTCGCAGGCTAGAATTTTGAATGAAGTTAAGTTTTTCAAGATTTGAGGGAGCTGCCACTCCATAGAAAGGGGCAGCACAATCGAGCCTGCTGCGAATCAATAGCGTGTACAGCATTAGCAGCATTTCTCTATCTGCACCCCAATGTCTGTGAGAAATTGACTGCAAGAGATTTATTATGGGCAAGCAAGTAATTCGTAAGTTATCAATGTGAGGTCCCCAACGAAGATGGGGGCATCCAAGTTTACGCCAAGATATCGGAACTGTTTAACATATTCCAGTTCTTGGCCACTGATCTTTAATGGAAGAGTTACGATTCTTTTATTAGTGAAGCACATACATTTGGTTTTTTGCCGATTTAAAGTGAGGCCCCACTGTTTAGTCCATTTAAAAAGGAGTTCAATTGGGCCTGGAGTCTGGCAGTAGCAATGTTAATATCGCTGTGAGTGGTAAAGAAAGAGATGTCATCGGCATATTCAATTGATTGTATTCCTCTTTCTAAAGGGATATCTCTTAACATTACATTAAAAAGAAGGGGAGAAAGAATAGCCCCTTGAGGAACACCAGAGCTTATTCTCCTTAGGGAGGAGTACTCTCCTTCAAAAAATACTTTGAAAGATCTGTCTGAAAGGTAGGACTGCAGCCAACGTAGGAGCTTGCCCTCAACACCACTCATGCTGAGTTTATACAAGAGTCCATTGTGCCATACAGTGTCAAAAGCGCTTGTTAGATCACAGAAAGCTACCAGAACAATAGACTTGGTTTTCAAAGCCAGGCGCACTGCTGTTTCCAGCCGAGCAACCTGATCAATAGTTGACAAACGGCGTCTAAAGCCACCCTGGGCATTTCGGAAGGTGTTGCTCTTTTCAAGTACGTAAGTCAGGCGCCTGTTTATCATGCATTCTAGCAATTTACCAACACAGGAAAGTAAGGAGATAGGACGGAAGGAGTTCATAGATGTCAAAGACTTATTCGGCTTTGGTATAGGAATAACGAGAGCCGTCTTCCAGGATTCGGGTATAGTACCTGAATGTAAGCTTTGATTGAAAATCTCTACAAGCCAAGACTTACAGCTATCAGGAAGATGTAACAGGTGTGCATTATGGATATTATCAAGGCCAGCACTAGTATTCTTTAGAGTACTGATACATGACTTGAGTTCGGTCACAGAAAACGGTTCGTTAATTGGTGAAGCCACATTAGTACTCAGAGAGAGGGCAAGTGGAAGAGTAATGAACGCAGGATAGGGGTTAGGAGCAGGAGCGCTAAGAGTTTTCTCATAGTGAGAGGCTAGAGCATAAGCTTTTGAAGCTGAATCTGAAATTATAGTATCATGAATAATAAATGGGCTGGTTTTCCTGGTATAGGGAGATTGCAGGCGACTCACATGCTTCCAAACTTTAGCCACAGGGGTGTCAGCAGTTATTGTACTGCAAAATTTTTCCCAAGAAGCTTTCTTGGCTACTTTAACCTGGTATTTTAACATCGCTTGGCAACGCTTATAATTAATTAAGTTTGCTGGAGATGGTTGAGAGATCAAAATTGTTTTTGCTAGTCTATGGGCATTCAAGGCATCAGCACATTTGGTTGTCCACCATGGTTTGGCATACCGAGGGGAAATGCGTTCTTTAGATAGCCGAAAGTTTTTTTGACTAGCAGATTTGATGTGATTTTGAAAACAGTTGTAACTTACTTCCAGGTCAGGAGACTCAGCTGTTCCAGAATGAAGCAGATCCCTTCTCCACACGTCCCAGGACCCAGTACTGAACCTCCATGTTGGCCGTGCCCTGCACTTGGCAGAGGTGGGAGCTACTCCAATACTGGTAACCACAGGGTAGTGGTCACTGCCCATGTCCTGCTCAGTATGTACAGAAGCAACAGGCTGCAAAGTAGCAGATATTAGTGAAAGGTCTATAGTTGAAAAGGGATTTTGATAAACATTAAAGTAAGTTGGGAGATCAGGAGGTGTAAGTACTGTAAGTGATGGATCTTGAAGCAAAACATCCAACAAGTTCCTGCCAGTGGGATTAGGTGTCTTATTTGGTTCCCAAAGGGGACTGTGAGCATTAAAATCTCCCACAAGACATCGGGTAGGTTCAAGCTGATTAAAGAAATGCATGAGCTCCTGAGATGAGACTGCTTGATTGGGGTTGTATACATTAAGAATGGAGAGAAGCGAATTATTCTTCAAAATTACATTTATTCCTAGAACTTCAAGTTTGCCTAAGGGAAATGGCTGTAGAGCTAATTCAAGATATGAGACATCATTTCTTATTAATATGGCAATACCTCCTCCAGCATGTGCAGCTCCTCTGTGCATGTATATGGCTGAATAGCCAACAAACCTAAACTGACTTTGTTCAGAGAGCCAGGTTTCATTTAAACATACAATATGTGGCTTTGTGGTATACAAATGAATTTTAAAAGGGGAGATCTTGTTGCTGAGGCTTCTACAGTGCCACTGGAGAATTTTAATTTCATTTTCTAGAGGCATTTAGTGATTTAATATTAGAACTATTCTTACCAGTATTTTGAGGCTGCTTTCCTTTGTAGTGAAGTGGTTTACCTCCAATGATGGGGGAGGGCTGCACCTCACTTGCTCCCCTAGTCTTCTTTGTCAGGTTTTCACCGCTGGCAGAAGGAGCAGAAGCCAATCGCTTCCCACTTACTGAGGGACTTGGCTGAACTAGAGCTTGGGAATCAGAATTATTATGGAGGTCCAAGTTCTTAGAGAGAGAAAAATCTTTAGTTGCAAGAGAAGCTGAGAGCAGCTTTGCGTGCAATGATGGTTTCAATTGAAATGTCTCTTCAGTAAGCTTGGTTATAGTCTCTAGTAGGTTAGTATCTATGTTAGACTGATTAAATATAGAAAGAAGTTTTGTCAGTAGTTCTACAAGTTGGGCTACAGAGACATTTTGAAGAGTCTGCAATGCTTCCACCTGGGACGTTTGTGTACCAATGGTTTTCTTAGGCAGTGCGTGAGTTCTTTCTCTAACAAAAGTAGCTCGAGTTAAGGTAGGGGAATGGGGAGCAGAGGGCTCAGACAAATGAAAGTCAGGAGGCTCGCATTGAACATGCGAGTTGGAAGGTTGTTTTACTGAATTTTTGATTTGCATTAGAGCCTCTTTATAGGATAGTTTACTTATCTGACGAGTTTTTTCCACTAGTTTTGCCTGCTTAACTTTGGGACAACCTCCATAATTGGCAGTGTGATTGCCTCCACAGTTGCAGCAGGCAGTAGTGCCTGGAGAAGTGCAGTCTTTTACGCTGTGTGGCCCACTACAGGCCACGCAGCGAGGGGAGCCTTTACAGTTAGCAGCACTATGCCCAAATCTCTGGCATTTATAACACTGCCAAGGCTGTCCAACAAAGGTATTTACTCTGTACTGCTGGTATCCAACACGCACATAAGAAGGCAAGAGAAGAAGCTGAAAAATTACCTTGAACATTGAGGTTTTGATTTTCTCTTTTCCCTTAAAAATTCTTTGGGCAGAAAGAATTTTATATCCCTCCTGAATCAAGGCCTCAGTGAGTTCTTCATCTGAGGTATCCTCACCAAAAGGTCCAATGACTCCAGTACTGGTAGTCTGGTTGACAGGAAGTCGACATTTTACCTTCCAAGAACCAATTTTGGAAACATTCAACAAAGTAGTTTGCTCAACTAAGGGTTTAGATATAAGCGTAATAACAAGCAGCTTTCGTCCAATATTTTTTGTTATTTTCTGAATACCTGCAGTGCCAAAAGGAGAGTTAGAAAGAGCTTTTCCCAGAGCAATGTCACTCGCAAAGAATTTGGATACTGGACGTTCATCTGGAACAGGTTCCACTATGATAACAGAGTGTGAAGCTCCATAAGCCTCTGAGCTGCCAGAAGTCAGAGGGCCATCTACAGCTACAGAGTTGTGTCCTGGAACTAACTCAGTCTCTCCTTCACTGTTAAGGATTACCCCCTTGTTTCTATGGTTGAATCCCTCAAAAGAAGGCTCTTTTTCCTCAATTACGTCACACCCTGAGGCAGCTTGGAAATGCACTGGGGACAGAGAAAGAGTCTGGGCACCCCGTTTAGCCAAGGCAGACTGAGTATCCTCCATCATGTCACCACTAGATATGGGGTGCAATGAAGGAGGCTGAGGCAAGCTAGAGGAAGGAAAGGATCTCCCTTCTGAATCGGTCTCAGAAGAGCTTGAAATCCCACTTCCTTTCTTTTTCCGTTTGTGCTTCGGCATGATTTCCTGATATGACTCAGGACAAAAAGAGGAGAAGCAAAAAAATAAAAATAAATAAAAGAAAGTGGACTAACTGTGATTCGGTAAGTAGAATTCCCTAAAAGTAAGCAATTACTCACCACTAGCAGACTTTCTACAACGATCTCGACGCTAATCCCCTTGGTACACTTGTACGCAACGATGCAACAACGGATCCATTTAACTAACTTCCTCTCACTGCCTTACTACTTTGTTTAAGAAGACCGCGGTCGAAGTGAGAAACTTTGATAACGAGAGGTCTTCATAGCGCGTCCTAAATTTTCTCACATCGTTTTATTAGCATACGGTGGTCCTATATCACATTTCAAACATACCTCGGAATATGGTCTACATTCCTCATGTCCATTGGTCCACAATATAATGAGTACCAAAAATAAGATTTTATATGAAAAACAAGACAAGTTTGAACGACGTGTTGCGCATACTCGTGCAAGTTGTGGCAATAACCTGCATGTCAAGTCCCGCTTTGAGGATCGATTCTGACCTAAATTCGTTAAGGGCGAGTTATATTTTTGTACAAGTTTAACGTGTCTCTCCTCCACAAAACTAGAAATAGGCAAGGTGTCTGAGGCACCTTCATCCTGGCAATCACTTGAATGCGGTGTCATCTAATACTACAATTTCGTTTGGTTGACCTTAAACACAATTTCGCAATTAGTTCTAAATATCGCTCTCTCTCCACTGATTCACATATTAACACAATTCAATAGCTTCATATAACCTCTTAATAGCTACCTCAGTAGCCCAAAATTTGAGTAATTATTAACAAGATCTACACTCATGGGTTTTTACCAATGTGGATCACTTTCAAATAAAGTGTTCTATCACATTCATTACTTATCTTTATCTTCAAATTTGACGTCATTTCTACTTTAGTATTCTCTTATTTGCGAGTAAAATATTTGTTTAGCATCATGAAAACCACGCAGAATTCATTTGTATTGATAAACATCGATTCATTCAGGAAAGTTAAATATTGGGATAACTATTTTATAAAACTTCATGAATTGCCACTCATTAAACACAGTATGTGAAAAAGGATCGAACTATGTAAATTCTCGTAGGTAAATAAGATTAGCAATAGAACAAATTTTGTCGCTTTTGGTAATGCATGGCACCCAATGTAGCAATTATAGCAAGGAAAACAAAACATCCGGCATTATTCCGAAGTGCCCGACGGATAACCGGCAGGCAAAGTAGGCCACACTACAGACATTAGGTCGAAATCAGGTCCAGTTAAACTTCAGTCAGAGTTATTTTCATTCCAAATTATAGAAAATAAGTGATTGAACTGAGAATTTCCTTGAAGTTATTTAGTTGCCACTTATTTGGTGATAAGTCCTTATTATCACTAATTATACATAGTACGGAACTGATTTGCAACTGATTTATATATGCGTTACTCTTAAAAAAAATCTCTTCATTTTCAATGAAGGATATCATTGTAAAAAACGCATTAAATTCGACAAAAAATATTATTTAAACTGTATTCCTTTCAGATTAGCCAAAAACTTCATTTTAATCTCGATTTTCAAAAAATTTTGGAATAAGCGAGAGGAATCTTTTCTATACGTTTTGCTTAATTGCATTTCTTTGTAGCGCTGAAGATTCATGAAAGTTTAAGGACACAAGAAATGCAGGTGTTAATTTTATTATGCTCACCACTGAGGCTCATATTTGTGCGTGTGTGCATACGAAGATCTAAATTTTGTGGCGGGCGTTACGTTCTGACTGTGACTGCCATTTCAGTTCTTCGTGAATCTTGATTGATTAACGAGTTGATTGCGTCCTAGCACTCAGCGAATTACAGCATCGAGAAAGCGATCGATACATAAATTCTCATGGGCAATGCAGTTAAGGCTGAAGATGCGACTGCGTACGCAGTTCTAAAATTTAATTTTAATATTTTATCTTATGAAACATTCACTCTGTAACTTGAATATAGGAACTTCACGGTCCGGCTCTTACTTACTACATGAATTCAAAATGTTTGTGATTACTTCCAAGATTGAAAAACTTTCTGTGATATTTCGGTATTCTGCAAATACAACAATTAAAATGAAATTTTGTTCCGTATTCTATAATTTTTTTATAATCAAGCCCGTCGAATGTAACAAGACTTCACATTTTTAGGGTAACTTATTTATAAATCAGCTGTATATCAGTTCCACGTTATTCATCATCATTGATCATAAAGGCTCATTACAAAGTGAAATTCCTAATTATTATACATTCCTAATTTTAGGAGTGAAACTATTTTTTATAATTTTGAGTAAAATTCTGAGGTTAACACATAAAATAGCGTACCCTAATTTTAAGTGAACCCAACACAACTTCAGGGGCATGGCCTGCAGTAATCATTCGAACGCTGGATGTGTTGCTTTCCTTGCTATGATTATCATATTGTGTGCCATGCACAACAAAATGGAGATATATTTTGTTCCATTGCTTATCTTCTTCACCCCCGCGGATTTAATTCATATGCTGTACCTCTTCAATCTATTAAAGTCGCGTAGTTTAGAAATTAATTCATAAGTGATTGGACCGCCATTAACTCGAATTAAAGTTTCTTTCTACCTAACATTGTGTCTATTACATTTTCAAACTTATGCAGCTCCATTTTTAATCACAATTGAATTATTGATCCCCCAAAGCGGTAAATAATTAAGAAAGAGGCAGGAAGGCACTCAATTTCTGAATTATGATGTAAAAAAACTACTTAAAAAGAACGAATTGAATAAGAGCGCACCGTTTATGCGAAATTTTGCAAACGATGTACCTATGATAACGAAGCCTAACTTGACCTGCAACTTCGTGCGCTGCGGAGGAACCCCGGATAAGTTGTTGCCAGAGGGAGAATTACGCTCTCGGGCGCATGCACTACAAAATTGTGTCGGGATGTGGCCTGCTTTTTTTCCTAGTTTTCGCGTGCAAAGTAGATATAATGCTGCCGAACGTCATTGCTTGCATTGCTGTGATGTATTCATCCATGTAGGGATAAAAAATATTTCTACGTCAATGTGAAACAATTTTCTGCTGATGTTGTCAAGCATTGTTGCTATACATGTATGAAGTATTGAATGAATTGGTGTTCTATTGTGGAATATTTCTAACCAATAATCTCGTCAAATTTTGCTGGCATATGTTGGAGTTTGTGAATTCATCATTTAGACATTTTTTTTTCTAACCAATTATGCTGTCATGGTCACCAAATCGTTGAGCAACTTTCCACATTGCTGACCTCCCAATCGATATTTGACATTTTTACGATACGTTTACCTTAATATCCTTTACTAAGCCACGTCATGGCTACAATATTTTTTTGATTTATAAATAACTGGAGTGAAGTACTATTAGAATCAAAACTGAACCGTAAGCAGATTTAAAACTTTGTTATGTAAATAACAAATCAAATTAGTTTTCTCTTTAGTGTACCAGATAAGTCAATGATTTTCGTTTAACTGTCTTTATAAAATTTTTAATACGTAAATATTTAAAAACATATTGAAATTAGGTATAGAAATTCCACGGAAAACCGAAATTACATTCGATGCGTAACTATATTACACAGAACACAATTCCAAAAAATATTGCAACTTTATTGACGTGTGTATTTGTGAGAACAGTTCATAAGACTCCATTTCCCTAATTTCCGAGACTAAAGCGAGAAGAACTTTATTTGAAGCATCGGAAAAGCGTCCACGTGAATTATTTCTATAACCAGCAGGGAATGCTGCTTTCGCGCAGCCGCCAACCAGCATACGATTCGCTGCTGTAGGGTACCTTAACTGACCTGTGTTTGTGCTACCTCGTAATTAAACGAACATAATTTCTCGAACTTATGTGTTTTTATAAGTTCAAATACTTAGCAGTTTGGTGAACAAATAACCCCTTTCTACTAAAGATATGAGAACTATGTTGAAATACAGCAAGAGATTTCCAAAATACTGAGTAAATGTGGAAACTCATTTAACGACAGCTTAGGTTGAAGACAAGACTAATAATAGTAATAAAAAACTCATTTAACGACAGCTTCGGTGATAAACTATTTAGCAGTCGCTTTGGCGTATTTGCCGAAGTCACAACACAACAAAACAAGTTTTTCAGGATTTAAGAAAATTATTGTCACACTGTACGCGTCGTGATCCACGGACTGGTTTTTACACTTATTTCGGGGAAGTTTCATTGACGAGGTTGTGCATATAAGTGGAGGATTGTTACACTGACTGTTGACAAGGTTGCAGCCTTTAGTTGCACAAGTGGCAGCAAGCGTAAGCCAGCTAGTGACAGTAACCAAGACCACACCGCACCGAAAGTCTCACAACTTCAATACCAACCCTCGCATCATCACAGCAAAGAGGACTGGGTAATCGTTATTGCTGTGACCATCAAGACCTTCATTACAGAATATAGCCATAGCCACCTTGAATTCGGCTATAATTGTCCTACTATCCCAATATCACCACATTCTTATACCGTCTGATTTTAGTAAGATTATCCACCACACCACGCATCTTCCGAACTCGTTGGGCAGGCGCCTTACCCTCGCCTAAATCCCCGAGGTATCAACACAGCGCGCCCGGCCATATAGTGCGTTCATCAACTGTATACTCCCAATAATAAAGAAATTATCCGATGAAGTGGTTGGTATTCAAGTTAAATTTCAGGAAATAAATTGCACTATTCCACGAACAGTTGAATCACGGACACATTGAAAGTGGAGCGCAATGCTTCCCTTGAACATTCCAAACTGTACATCTACGAATTACGGTCTCTTCTGTGTTCCGTATTTGCTTCTCTTGTTGATATCTCCCGAAAGCATCATCGCCCGTTCAGCTATTTTCGATAAAATTGTTTATTTCAGCTGAAGCTCTCATTCCAATTTGTAGAGTAAGTTTTGCCTTGATTTACGGAAGGTATATTATTTGTGTTAGCTGCTTCCAGGCGCTTACCTTGACCGAGTAGTAAAATTTACGAATAGATTGATTACTTTTGTATGCTCAAGCACTTTATGCACCGGACCACCATCTTTAAGCAAGTGACAGACACCCTCTCTTAGGATTCTTCCTCTTGCTTGCTGGAGAGCAGGACAAACTTCAATGATAAGCTTTACTGTAAGAACTGCACCTTCACACCATCCGCATACAGGTCGCTGGCCAAGGGCATCTGAGATCTGCAAGTAGCTGCGGGTCAGGGCAGTATTTTTCACTCGAAGTCTGTTCATCACAACCCCCTTGACGATTGTACTTGCGTTAGTTAACCTTCTACCTACCATGGTTGCTCTTCATCTCCTTAACATCAGTTTGGTCCCGCTGCCACTCATCATTCCATAGTTCAAATATTCTCCTTCTTATCAACGAATACCAACCCTTGTAAGCAACAAGGGCAAATTCAATTTGTCGCGTAGCTATTTTGCTGTTTGGTCCACACTTATATTCCCGCCGATGCCTACAAGGGCTGGCACCCAGCTAATGGTGATTTATTCCCTTCTTGAATCATTTGATACGAATCCGACATCATCCTATTGAGCAGTTGGCTGTCTTCAGCATTGTTGCTGCATACACATGAAAGCAAGATAGGTTTATCAGCCGATGCTCACCTTGAATTGTTCAGCAATTTGCTGGTTTCTAATTTTCCAATCTGAAAGAGCAGCCTTTTCATAGAAGATTGGTCTGTTAAGGTTGTAGTTTCTTCAATTTTAGCTACGATTAAAGTAAAATTCAGGATATCTTGTTTCATGCCAACTTTTTCCCAAAACGTGATATATGTTATTAGTGGAAAATCAGTAAAATTAACAGAATACAACAAAAAAGGAGAAATAAAAAGCGACAATACTCGAACTCGCACGTTTATAACACGTCGGAGCTCTGACTCTGTTGGGCTCAGTGCGCGCTGAGCTGCCGTGGGAGAAGCAGATTAGTCGGCAAGCTCCGCCAGCATCTGTTCCACTGACAGATCGTCTTGACACTGCAAGAGAAAATGTAAAAACAAATTATAACTTTGCTAACATGCGGTTATTGAAAATGCTCAGTTTTCTAACACCATGATGATATTGCGGCGTTTAAATGAACTAAAAAACTAATTGCCTGATTTTTAATTCTATTTAATAATGATTTTTTCCTATGACAATACATTGCAGAAAAAAATAACACATGGAAAAGTTTCTTCGAACGTTTAGCAGGACATACGGTTAAAAGCACACGCTGGAGTCTTGTATTTTTACACCCGAGAAGTAAATATCTATGAAATATTCTGAGAATTAACCCACTCCCCAAGAATATCTGCGTTGAGCAACTGTTCACCAAAAATCCCTTCTGTCATTGGGATGCATTCACTCCTATAAATCACTAACAAATTCAGCTAAACCCAGTGCTCAACTCGATAGGTCGCGATGAGGCACTAGTGTAAGGCAGTGCTCACTATTCCTGGTCACCCAGTGCGCAGTCTTCTCTCAAAATACTTCCCCTTTGCCCTTTATGATACCCTGCCTTTTCCTCTCCCATTTGCCGGATGTGCACTATGTGAATTCAACAACCTAGGTATAAATCTTCAAAATAATCCAATGCCTACTATCTCCATGTCTGCTCGATATCTCCCTCCAAGAATTGCTGCTCATTCTTCCTTATCCTCCTTTCCTAAATCTGCTCTGACTGATTCTCACTGGCAGCAGGCCTTCAAGGACTTGACTACAAGCTCATACCCCAACAGAATCCAAGTATTTACAGATGGTTCCACTAATGGCAACTGCACTGCCTGTGGGGTCTATTCCTCTGAGTTTAGCATCAAAGCCAAACTCCCCTCACATTCTACAATTTATACTGCAGAACTCTTTGCTTTATATTTAGCCTGCAAGTTCTTATCAGTGGTTCCTGGCAACTTCATTATCTTTTCGGATTCCCTTGGTTGCATTTCAGCATTAAACTCGATTAACCCTCCTACTCATTACCTTATCACCTGGATAGCCAACATTATTTCCTCCCTCAGCAGAGACAAAATTATAATAGAGTGGCTTCCCAGTCATGTCGGTATTAAAGGCAATGAAGCAGCAGACAAACTTGCGCGTGAGTCATTAAGTCTGGCTAACAATATAAATCTTTATCCTAGCAAACTTGAGCTGAAAACTAAATTCAAAATGCACTATGACTAACTTTGGCAGAGAAACTGGACATCACAACCTCCTTCCATCACCCATCTTGAGCCACACTTAGGTTCATCAATCCCCACAAATCTTTCTCGCTACAACCAAGTTATCTTCACACGTCTCCGACTGCAGACATGCAACCTAACGCATGCCCACTTCATCAAACAGACTCCTCGCCTATTTTGCACTTTTTGCAAGAGCAACATTACGCTGGAACACATCTTCATATTGTGCCCAACACACGAACCATATCGTGCTCCACTTCGAGCAGTATGCCTCTCCAAATCTCAGCCGTACTGTCTTTCTTCGCTCCTCTCCCCGATGCTGGCACCTGACCTGGTGCTGAAGTTCCTCGAAGACACGCAGCTGCTCAATCAAATCTGAAGAGTCAACAAGCGGAGTGAGGGCGCTAATACCCATCGATGGAGATGCGCCGCATCCTAACAAAGTAACAAAGTTGTGTAAGGCTGCCGTCAAGCAACAAAAGATTGTTTTTCCACAAAACTTTAACTACGTATCCTCTTTTTCCTGATTTGAAACTTGAACCCGTTCATAAAATACATTTTGATACCAACCATGGATGAGTTCTGCAACTTCTGAATAGTAATGAAATATTGGAGGTACAGGCAATGATGATGAATACAGAAATTCGACGGTAGAACAAAAACAATATAGAAAGCAATAACCAAACGTGCCGCAGCAGTGCTAGTAATGACTATAACAAGAAGGTCATAACATAATTAACCAGACATCAAGTGTAAATTTCAGATCACTATGTAGCGTCCCACAGAGCGGCGCAAGTGACGGTCCGACGGACACACCTACTTACTTTATGTTATTGTTGATTTATATTATTGATACCACTCCATTACCATACAGTCACAAGCAAGCGGGGCGCCATTTCCCAAGAAGGAGACGTGCCTCATCCCTAACAAAGTAAGTAACAAGCAAGCGAAGTGAAGGGAACATTCAATAGGTTTTCTGCAAAGGAGTCACTGAGGGGATTTTCATAATGTTGCTGACAAACCTGCAGTCACTAACCTAAGGAGATATAAGTGTGACTTTGGAGGAGATATAAGTGTTTTTTTGGAGGAGATTTTTTTTTTAGATTTTTGGAGGAGATATAAGTGTGACTTTGAAAACTAGTTAACTTCTATATATATATTGCAGTGAGATAAATCTTTCATTTTGATTGCTGAATTTGATGAGAATAATTTCTATCAGTAAACCTAAGCAACTTGAAATTAGTTATTCACAAATAATGTGAGATCATCATCAATAATTGTTAATTTGTATTCAGTGAAGCCTGATAACCATTTGTTGCCAACAATTGGTTCAATGAGGTGGGTACTTGATTTAAATGTGAATATGATGATCTCAATTTGATGAAATTTTGATCAAATGTAAGTTGTGGGCACAAAAAAGTAAAAGATATCTGTTAATTTTGTTAGCAAATTTTTTGAGGAACTTTCTTTTATCATGTAAATTGGTGTGCAGTGCACATCTTTATACATTGACTTGGGGTAACAAAATTTCTATATCAGAATGACGGAGCATAGAGATAAAAGCTTCCATACTGGGAATCATCTCGCACATTCGTCATATTCTGCGGTGCAAAATCATACCAAAAAAACAATGTCCTTATATCTCCAAAAGTTCCAAAATTTTAGTCTGTGCAATGACATTTTAGAGTCCATGCATACTTTCAAATAAAACCCTTATCTGAACAATATGGACCGTTCAAACCCTTTTCAAATCGTGAATGGGTAGAAACCTCTCCATCAGCAGCTCAATTTAATTTCCTACTGATATATTACATGTATTTTTTGTTCGTATGTTTTTTTCCTTAACACACTTGTATTTTTGTGATTCCATGATATATTTTTAGTACCTACTATTCATTGTACTTTGATCTTTTATTTCAAACATACAGTTTTCTAACATATGATGGAGTGGGACTTGGAAACATTCTCAGTTAAGATGATTAATTTTCTTAGAATTTTGTTTTTCAGATTTCTGATGTTACGACTAATGCAAATCACTGACATGTTCAGATTTATTTATACAAATACATGTAACATTTCTTGTCAGTATGTGCTCAGAGCACTTAGGGAGCATATCAGTTGCACATTTTTCATTGCCTCACCTATAGAAATGATTTCAAATTTGGGAGGTTGTTAAAATTAATGCATCTGTTTGGTGTCAGCATGAATAGGATCATGGTTGAAAAAATTGGCAAGGTTGTGAATCTTGTATCACAGATACCGCCATCAAATGGTCATTGCTTGGTCATGGTAAATTAGGGAGTAAAGCTGTTGTGTAAAACTGTCAACCAGAAAATATTTATTGTTTCCAAACATAAAATTTCATTATTTTTTTTACTGCTGTATCCATTAACTTGCGCTTGGACTCAGCCTTTCCAAGAAAAATTTTCAAAGCCAATTCTCTGTGTACATAATGCGAACTGAATTAGTTAACTTCTGTAATGGCCATTCTGTTTCTGTGGTCAGAACTTTGTTTAATAAATTGTAAAAAAAATCATTTGAAAAATTCATCTTGAACACATTTCCTGCAAAGTGACCCACCGGTGGTCACTTGGGTGATTTTCATAGTGCTGCAGATCCACCTGCAGTCACTTACTCATTTTTTATTAATACGTAATCAAAGCTTAATGAAGGCCCAATCCAGTTTATGTTTGCTGTTTTCAAAGTTGATTACCACAATTGACTTTAAATTTGAATTTAATATTGAACTTCAGTTTAACTCAAAGCAGTTAATGTGTTAAGTACTTCTTCAAAGTACTGGATAAAAACAGCTCAGGATGAAAATATTTATTATAAGCTTCCAATATTAAAGACTACTTCTTTCATTTCCCTTATTCTTCAATATCATAAATCAATATATCAACTGACTTTGACTTGCCCAAATTTTCTCGAAAAAATATCCCATTTCATGATTGTTATTCATAATGAGTTGGGTAAAAAAAATTTTTCTTCTTAAAGTGACTGGCATAGATATAGTAAAAACTACCAATGAACACATTAACTGCAACAGGTTAAATTTTAGTTCAACATTCAACTCAAATTTATAGTTGATTATGTATATAATATGGAAATTAGAAAATATCAACTAGATCATGCTTCCATTTAGCCTTTATTGATTATTCATGAAAAGTGGGTTTGTGACTACTGGTTGGTCAGCAGCAACATGGCAATCCCTCAGTGACACCTGGTGGATTTGTTGGCAGGATATGTGTTGACAATCAATTAAATTTTGTAAAAATGCTCTGGTCTGTCAGGTAGATTGCTGAATTTTATTTGCAGCATTCACTTCATACCCAGAATTAGAATAAAGCATGAAGAAGATCATTCTTTATAAGTTCATAGAAACCCTCACTTCCAATTGAGAAAAACTTCATAGCTTCTATTCATAGCATTTAGGCTGTTTTTTTATGTTTAATGCCTAGTCACAAAATTGACATGGAAAAATTTACTTTCTCTAGCCTGATGGTGGTATGATATGCTTACACAAATATAGTTTCATATAGTAGTACAATCCAATGTAACCCAAAATATTTTGTAAGTTTGTAATCCACTTAAAACCTGGATTTACATTGAGAATATTTAATTGCATACTGCAAATGCATACTACAATTCAAGTGAACTGCAAGACTGAAGCATGCACAGCAAAACTGGTGCTTAGCATGTCACCACCAAAGTTCATCGCAGTTCATTTCTTTCTGAAGAGTTGTTTATTTGGCTTAAACTTGCTCTAAAAGCTTTTATTCCATATTTGGAAGAATGGAGTTTGTGTTGTCCTGGTCACTGAACAGGTAGCAACAACTTGCAGTTAAAATAATATATATTTTTGGTGAAAATGTTTTATTTTTGTTGAACCCCTCACGGGGATACAACTATTGTATCTATGGGAATTAGCGCTCCCAGGGGAAAAATGTGAGGGCCCGAGCTGAGAGTTAGGTAGGCCTTCTTTTTGTTGAAATAAAATGTTTTTTGTTATGTTAAGGACCACCTTTTTTTGGTTCACTACTGTCCTCTTTTTCAGCACCTCTGACTTTCTTCTTCAACTTTTATCTTATTTCATGAACTTCTTTTTTTATCTTACTGTTTCTATGCCCTTTCTGCATAGATTCCTCACTTTCTTATCTCCATACTAAATGGTGCCTTCCTCCTTCCTCTCTTCGATCCGCTCTATTTTTGCGTTGGTTAGGGAGGCTTAAACTAACTTATAATCTAATCTTTACTTCTGTTGAAATAATTCATGAGCAAAATAGGAAGTGTTATGAACAATTGAGGTTGAAATACAACAAATGCAAATTTGAACAGTTTTTTTTTCTAATCCAGCTTCATGGGATTGCTGATCACTTCATTATTGAATGTAGGTTGAAATGATATGCAATACTGAATTCCACTCGTGTTCTCTCTTTAAACCAAGAAGGAAAGTTAGTTAGAAAATAATTTCCAGACATGTTTTTCCATAAGAGCTTTCTAACTTATTTTGGATATTTTTTAGATTAAATTCACGGTTTCAATTAGTATTTGAAGTATTTAAATACAGTCGACAAAAACTCCTTGAACTCCTACTTATAGTTCAAGTTTTTATTGTGTTAGGACATGATGAAGTTGCCTAATATTTTTTCCTGGAAGTAATTAAAGAAAGGGAATCAGAAAGGCAAAAATGGATGTAGCTGTAGAGTTCTACAGTTTGGATACACAAATGTGCATGGATTGAATGATTTAAAATTAGAGGATCTTGTATATGAACTTGAAAAAACTGCAGCTGAAAAAACCTGGATAGGGATAGAGCAAGTTAAATGTTCTAGGTAAATTAGTATCAAATTATGGGTAAAGGACATGTCAAATTGTGGAAGAAAGTTAAGTTATTGAAGTGAAGCTGATGGTTGTCAATAATAATTTAAAATTGAGATTAGTTGAGATCTGTGTTGGGAATGAAAATGAAAATGTGTAACACAACAGCTGTAGAGTACCTGGCATTTGAAAAGCAAGTAAACTACTTCGTATGCTTGGCTTAAAAGGGTATGGAAGAGTATAACTGGCATACAGTGATTATATTAAGTGTTATGACTGTCCATTTTTGTATCCTTGATGAGAATGTGATTGCTAAAAGGATAGAATAAATTTATTTTTGTTGAGGGAATGAACTTGCAAATCTGAATGTTACACAAGAGAATGGTTTGCATTTATGACAGAGCGAAGAATGGAATGCAGCTGTTGGTTATGTCTGGTGAATTCTGGAGAGAAAAAAATATTGCTTGGAAATGATTGTGGATGGAGGTTATGCCTTGACATAGTTACAGATCACCAGATGATTGTTATTTAATAACAGTGGAATATGGGTGTAGAAAACATCAGTAGAAGTAAGATTTAAGTGTAGAAAACAATATGAAAAAAAGGCATATAAAACTACTTGGGAAAATATAGGAGTGAGCTGAGTTACTTGAATCTAAGAGAAATGTAAATGTGGAAATGTGATCGATTAGAACGAGACAGCAACTACCTAATCTGATGTTGCAGAACATTTAATTGGAAGAATAGAGTGCATTGGAAGTACAGTAAAATATGTACAGAGTGTTACCCCTCAGGGGGATTATTATATTATTATGTAAGAAAGTTTTAGCCTCCCTTAATTGCACGACAAAGGTGTTCTAAGAGAGGAAGGAGGAAGGCACCATTTAGTATGTAGTTGAGGGAACGTGGAATCTATGCACAAGGTGCACAGAAACAGGAAGCTAAGAAAGAAGTTCATGAAACAAGAAAAAGTTGAAGAAAGTAGTAGGTGCTGAAAAACAGGACAGCAGTGAACCGAAAAGAGATGGTCCGTAACAAAACAAAAACCAATTCTATTTCAACAAAAGGAAGCCTACCTAACCTTTAGCTCGGGCCCTCACATAGTCCCCCTGGGAGTGCTAATTCCCACAGATACAATACCTGTATCCCCCTGAGGGGCCCTCAGGGGGATACAACTGTTGTATCAATGGGAATATGGGATACAACTGTTGTATCAATGGGAATTAGCGCTCCCAGGGGGACAATGTGAGGGCCCGAGTTAGAGGATAGGTAGGCTTTCTTTTTGTTAAAATAACATAGGTTTATGTTTTGTTTCAGACCAACTTTTTTTCGGTTCACTGCTGTCCTGTTTTTCAACACCTACTACTTTCTTCTTCAACTTTTATCTTGTTTTCATGAACTTCTTTCTCATCTTACTGTTTCCATGCCTTTTCTGCATAGATTCCACATTCCCTTTACTCCATACTAAATGGTGGCTTCTTCCTTCCTCTCTTTGGATCTCATTTGTTGAGAATAGGGAAGCTTAAACTAACTAATAAACTAATCTAATCGAATCTGTACAGAGTTGTTACAGCAAGATCCAACATTTGAGACCAAAATGTTTTTTTACTACCCATTTCCAGGATGGAATACGAGCGCAGAGCAGCAGTAGTAGCTTCTTTCCGTGTTGGGAAGAAGCCTGCGGAAGTGATGGCCTGGTTTGGGTTTGAGAACACCATGATAATAAACATTTGGAGGGAGTGGAGGGCTGGTGAGGACAAGGATGGGTTTTCTGTTGGACGAAAGGCCAAGAATGTTCATTCTTCAACTGTTAGGACTAACAAGTTCATCACTGACGTCAAGGCAACAGCCAACAATGAAGGAAGCCAGAGCTGTGCCATGATTGTCGATGACATAGGCTGTCACAAGCCGACCATATGCCGAACAATCAAGAAGAACGTTGGTTACTCCTCTCATCACAAGCTCATCACGAGCGCCTCCGAGTCGAGAAAGGTCAACGCAGTGGATTTTCTGAACGAGCTCAAGCACAGGTCTACCGGGATGCTTTGGTACTGGTTTTACTGTGTATTTAATTTTTGTTGTCAGTATCTATTTAGGTTTATTTGTGTCAAGTTTTAAATTTGGCTACAACATCCTGTAATTTACAAGCGTTGAAAAAACAACTAAAAAAGTTGTTAAAAAACATAAAATATATCAAATGCTCGAATGACGTTCAATTAAGAGGTTGAATAGTTAAGTTCAAATGATCAGCACGATCAACATTTATCAACTAAGAAATCAACTCCATGACAATCATTTTTCATTTGCCAATGATTTCCTATTCATCCCCTTGATTTCCCATTTCTCCTTAGTATGCAATTTTTCATTTGCATCTTCACACACTCACCACAGGTAAAAATCCTATGATCCACTACTATGGACTTGGCAAATGTCTAGAAAGTGTGTGGTAAGCACAACGCAATAACATGGTTAGGAGAGAACCCTTTTGAGTATGGTACTCACCATCACTAATTGAATAAAATAATACTTAGATTATGCCATGTCTGAAAAAATGAAAGTATGAAATTCATTTGATTGCTGATAGATATTTATTCTTTCAATTGACTGATTTTTGTTCTTGAAATTTTTTAATGAGTTGGTGTAAATTGAATCCTAATAATTGTATGGTTTTCACGGCTGTAGATCTAAAACTTGGGAACATTCTTGAGCTAAACACGTTCAAAATATCCTATCTATTGCGTAAGAGAATGTAAACCTTGTCAGTTCATAGAGTATGTTTTTATTGTTTCCTCATTGACTTGATTGGCTCTTGAAATTATTTGTGAAATATCAATTTATTGTTTTGTTATGAATTCCTATGGGAGTAATAGGAAAATTCTTTCATATAAAAATATTTTTTGAGTCTATACTAAGACATTACCTGCTCATTGTGTTCAGGGAAAAATTAAGATAGTAATTCTCAATAGCAACTTCATCTAAATAGCTGAAACATTGGTGCTCAATGAAAAATGTCTTACATTTGAAGTACATTTCTACTTCATGTTGAGATGTAATTTCTCAATAACTCGAGACCTCAATGCTGATGCTTAGTAGCACCGTGTGCAGTGAGTCTTCATCTTCAAGCATGGAGAGTGCAGAAGTTGTGGTGCACAAGCTGACAGATGCTGAAGTGAAGAGGCTGTGTTGCAGCCATGACTCCATCAAGCAGGAAGCTACAGCAGAGGACATGGTGCATGGTGAGTCTTGTTTCTGGTCTGTTTGTGAAACAAAAGTTCTTTAGTTTAGTGAATATCCTCTGCAAGAAATGAAAATTTTCGTTTTTTAGAAAACTTAGTCATCCATTAACTTGAAAGGCAATTTAAAACATTTTGCATGTTTCCACGGCTGGTTTTGATGGGCTGTTTGTAGCAAAACTAGGAAATCAACTTAACTGCTCGCGTACGTTTTCCTTCTTTTTAATAAATATGAAAAATGCAATCATATGATAACATTTCACCTTGTATGAAAAAATGTTATTTATTTAAAGAAAGATCAATAAACAAATGAAATCTCATTCAACCAACCCTTTGCTTGTTTTCAATCATTTCAATTTCTTGATTACATCATAGACCCATTACAAGCAGCGGAACTAAATATAGTTTGTCCTAAATGCAAATGAATGCGCCTGAAGCGAGAGCAAGTGGGCGAGGCTTGCGCCTCTCTTCACTGCTCACGCCTCTCTTCACTGCTCATGCGCGCACTCAATGATAGTGCCAACACATCTTAACCCTTTAACGTCCACATTTTGTTCTCATGTTACCGTTATCACAATCACCACCATTAAACTGGCACCAGCATCAGATCTTCTTCGATTTCAGAATGAGGAAGGAACTGCCACTCGACAGTGCAGTCCAAAAAACACTTCAGGGAACTAATTTTACGAGAAATACAATGTATTGAGGCTGTTTTTGAAGAAGGACCGTAAAGCCCACTTTGGCATTACAGGGTTCAGGGTGGTATATGAAGTTCTGAACTGAAAGTTCAGTAGGCCACATTATTTTGGAGGGAATAATTTTTTGTATTTTTATGGACTATCTTTGGTCAGTTGAGTGCTGTAATTTTTCACCAATTACCGCTAATAAATTGAACTTCTATCATATTTCATAAACTGCTTTCAATACTGTTGCTTCTATGGGCAGGGTGATTCTTCATTCCCTTTCTTGGATAATAAATGTTGCCTTCCACCTTCCTTTCCTTGTTGTGATTAGATAAGGTACTCCATCTCATGACTTAACACTTTGACTGCGGCAGGTGAAATTGAAGTTTAATATTCGATTGAAATTTAAAGCCAATTGTAGTAAGCAATACTGGAAATACTAAACATTAACTGGACAATATTTTATTATTAAGTATTTTTGAAAATTGAGTTTATGACTACTGGTTGGTCAGCAGCAAAATGAAAACTCACTCAGTGACCAAATATGGCTCACGTTGCAGTCAAAGTGTTAATCTACTCACTACTAAGAACAATTTCATTTTAAATTTGGTTGTGTAATCAAGAAACTATTAAATGGCTGGTACATTGAAAATATTTGATTAATTGTTATGTTTGGGCCATAGACTAACTCACTGCTAAAATATTGCCCAAGCAAAAAATGGCTGGTACGTTCTAAATATTTAATTAATTTTTATGTTTGGGCCAAAGACTGACTCACTGCTAAAATATTGCCCAAGCAAAAAAAGTTCGAAATCCTTGTTTAGGATGTAGAAATAAAGTCTAGTGGCTTTAAAGATGTCTCTCTTCAGTGCACCTTGGGACCAACTACTGTTTGGAGACCTATAGAATTTTTTTTCGCTTCAGTTTGGGCAGTATGCTGAGAGTATCTGCTCTCTTTGGGCAGACGTTCTCTGTTGCAACAATAAATACTCACCAAAAAATCAGCAACAGTTGTTTGCAGGAAATTATTGGGTGTTCAGACTTGTACTTATGTTGCTTATATGCACATCGCATATCTCGCTTCCTCTGAGATGAGGCCTGGATGCCCATCTCCTACTTTTTATGTGGCTTTGTTTTCGATTCACGAGTCTCATTTGTTGGTAAACTTGTAGCATCCATGTTGGTATATATTTTCACTGATGTTGCAAGCTGTGTTAGCAAGACACTGCAGCTTTCAACTTTTGTGTAGGAATTTGAACCTTAGCGTTGCAGTTTCTGCGAGTTTTCACCTAGCAGAAATGAATAAAAGAACACCTTGAACTAATAATTAGATTGAAAGCAAGAGTTCTGCATTGAAAATTTTTTTGCTCATGATGGGGCATTTTTTCTTTGAAGTTCTATTACCTTTTCTTCTCGTCAATAGCAGCATTCAATGATGAAATGGTGAATAAATTCAATTTAAATAACTCTGGTTAAGAGTTCAGGTGTTACCTATTTATGATATATTCGAGTTGTATCAATAATGGAAACATATATCTGAGCTCCCTGTAATTTTTCTGCATTCGATTTTTTGTAGTTAACATACCCAATTGTGAAAATCCTTCAATAACAATGGTCAAGGATGTAGACCCTGATGATGAGCTGGAGGACATCACAGTGAAGGTGGAGCCAATTGGCTGGCGTCAGGAACCTCAGGTGCGTCAGTGGGTTGCCTGCTCGTCTCTGGAATGCTTTAATTCAAATTCATTTGATCTTCATATTGTTGTCGTTCATATCTTGAAATTTTTCTTCTGCTCCAATGTATTTATATTTTCTTTTTATGTCCAGTTGTGTGTGTTTTATTGTTGCTACTGCAATTTTTTGTTGCCCCATTAATGTTCACCATTAAAATTGATAAAATCCTTGAGTGAATTTGGTCTTAATTAATTTTATACCAACTGAAAAAGAATATAAAAAGTGGATGTTTCCCTTTTCAGCTTTGTTCCCGACCTAAAATTTCAATTTATATTTTGAATAAGTTTTTAGCAATGTAGAGAGAAAAATTGAAGGAAAATAACATCTGAAAAGAAAATGTCCCACTACAGTAAATTTCGTCTGCTGTAGTGGCACTTTCTAATGTAGGAGCTCACGAGAAGGAAGTGTTGATAGATCAATCCCTGGACCTGGCCTTGGTGAACCTTTGAGCTTTAGTGAAACACAGTGGCTCCCTGATAGGCCTTATGTGTTTGAACCAATATTTTGCTACTGAATATTGATTCTCCTCTCTTTTTATTTACAAATTTTTTTTTTATCCGAATTCTTACCGGAATTATTCTTGCATAAATGTCATGAAAGAATGTAGAGGTAAAAATAACCCACAATTTTTGACTTTAATGGGTTACAGTGAAGAAAAAATTAATTTTTTGTTTGTGTGATAAAGTTATTTGTTGGTGAGGATACAAGTTTCTTGAGCTGTTGCTAGTTATTTCAACTGTTTCCATTTACCAAGCTCTAATGTTGTGTTGTGTTGTTTGTCATATGAAATGGTCTTCTTTATTCTGGATTTCTGGTTCAGAAGAATTATTCCCCTTCAAACACTTATTGTTTGACATTTGGCGATGTAGTTGTGAGATTATGAAAAGATCATGTACAAAATGATATTTTCTTTATTGAGTCCTCCTCAGGGAATAACATAACAGCACCTTGGGAATTAGCATTCTCAGGATAAAAATGAAAGACCCTAAGCTGAAGTTTTAGGCCCGTTTAGTTCATTTATTTTGCCCTGTGTGCTTCACATTCTGGGCGTACATATTATTTTTGTTGTCAGCTTTTATTCTGCTTCATTTAATGTCTTTATATTTTACTGTTCCGATGTGCGGGCGCGTGGACACATCTTATTCATGGCTTCTTTTTCCTTCCTCTTTCCAGATTGCTTTTGTTGCGGTTAAGAATGCTTGAAATATCTTGCAATCTAATTTTATATATAGTAAAGCTGAAAAGCATTCAGTTGTCATTTTATGTAAATGTTTTTTGAGAAACTACAATTCATATACATTGGTCCTGAATTTCATTTTTTACTGGTGAATTGCTGCATTATGTTGCTGAATCTTGAGTGGAAAGAAAATCTTTGTCAAAAATGTGGTTGTGCGTGATTTGCGCTTGGGTAACTGAGGGACTACCCATGATCTTCATGCGAGAATAATTGATCAGCATAGAGATATTGTCCTCTAAAAGTACTGCACTCAACTACTTGAGAACATGCTGTCCTATGGCCTGTTACTTAATACTGTTTAACTAATGCTGTGAGGCAGAATATTTTTTAGAAGGTAAATTTGATCTCACGTTTGTATATCAGCATTAAGTGCATCGAGTTGAAAGGGTAGGTTATAATTTTTAAAAGCATCTTATGGTTATGGCCAGTCCGGGGATATAAACGTAGAAATTGTAAAGCATGAAGCGTTTTAGTTTCCAGTGGTCCACTCAAAGGGGGAGGAGAAGGGAAGACTGATCCCTTAATTTATAAACAACATTTTCTTCTTGTGCAGTAGAATTTTGAGTTTTAGAATCTTGTTCATTTTGAGATTAAACCTTAATATCAGTCAATTTACTCCATACTAGATGGTGCCTTCCTCTCTTTGGATTGCATTTGTTGCTGCGGGTAGAGAGACTAAAACTAACGACTAATCAATTCTGATCCTATCTCAATTTCGTTTGGTCTTGATAGCTTTGATTAGTTGCACCGCGTTCGCAAAATAAACTCCCCGGGTTACAAAAGCAGTGCATCAGGGTGTGGTAGTAATACTATGTTATAGAGAAATGATATCCATCGCGATTAATTCGAATTTTCCCTGCTCGAAAGACCATGGATGATTTGGACCGAGACATTCACAACCTGCAGATGCTTCTACAAGCCAAGCTTCAAGAACGATCTCTGAAAAAAGTTTGATTCTGGTTTTATAAGTTCACAATTTTTAAATCTAAAACAAAACATGCCATCATCGAAGTTTATCAAAAAGACTTTTTAGAACTTGAAGCCCCATGTTAATCACTGTTTACCATAGTCGGTGTACCAAAACTGTGAAGAATTGTGACGTTGTTACATGTGACGTATAAACTCTCGTATTAAGCATTGGAATAGTGTTATGTATACACTATTGAAAACTTGCTGACCTCGCAGATTGGTTATTCAAATTCGAAATTTTTAATAATTTGATTTCTCACGTATCTTTTACACATAAAAAGTAAAAATATAAGAGCTATCCATAAGCCACTTCTATATGAAATAAAATTAGTGTGCAATACATGCAGAAATAACTCTGGCAGTGACCACACTTTAACTATTTACAGCAGTCAGTATTATGCTCCTTGTATTAATTTTCGAAAGTCCTCTTATATGGTGAGTTTTGGGGAATATTTCATTGTCAACATTGTACAGCAAAATATTCAGTATTTAGAGGATAATATTTTTGTGGCATGAGTAATGAAGTTGTACTTCTCTGTTAGTTGAGTTCCCTAATTGTTGTCATGTTTCTATTTCGTTGATGTTTTCATATGGAGGCCGGTCTGCCGTTTAGCTCTCTGGTATTCATTGTATTTCTTACTCTATGAAGAATTTAATGTTTTTGAATATTTTCTAGAAGAAATGCTTACAAAAACTTTTCTATTACTTTGAGGACTGCATCAGTCCAGATGCTGAAGCAACTATTTTGAATCGCTAGAAATTTCAAATCGGCTATATTGTGAGGATGTCTGTAAAGGAAGACGAATGGTTTAAAGCTGAAATGAGAATTCTATTGAGTAATAATTGAACGTGAACAAAGAATAGTCAATTGTTTGTAATTTTCTTTTTCATCAGGATGTGCAAAGCGAAGCTGTGCCGTGTTTGCAGAGCAGTACTTCTGGTAATACATTCATTCCGCTTTATGTCTAAAACATACAATTTTCATTTAACTTATGTTCCAATACAGGTTTAGATGAATATTTGTAATTACAGAAGTAGTGTTGAACTATATTATTCGTTTAAAAATCAGATGGTTGACCCGTTTTCGTGCTTGCAAGCGTGCAATTTTTTTCCAGGCAAAAATCATGAGAGATCACCCATCATTCAACTTGATAGCAATTCTTCAATACTCGCGCCGAGCCACGAGATCACTGTGAGTGCAATATTGGGCGTAATAAACAATCGTCTTGCAGAACTGTAGTAGGCATGAAATTTCTAACTCTAGTCGCCTATAATTAAGGTATCAGTTGTTCTGTTGGATCACATGATAATGCTAGTGGTACAAATCAGGAGACGATGGTTCAGAACTAGCGTGAGTAACGCAGAAGTTGATTGCTCAAATGACACCATTATTTTATGAAAGTCAGTGCTTTAATTCTCACCTTTGCTATATTTTTTTAATACCCCTGAGAATAACATAAACCTCACTTTTCCAGACAACACACACCGAAAGCAATGGACAAAAAACTGGGACCGAATCCAACAACTCATTTGAAGCATGTAGAATAGCTGCACCCTCTATTGAAGCAACTGTTGAGCTGCCTTCTGCTACCTCTCATAATTTCAGGGTAGGAATTAAAATTAATACATGGATGTAGAGATTCGCAGATTATGCGAATAGCTGAACTCATATTAGTTATTTAAACGAATGAGCCGAATTTAACCCTTTAACGCCCAAGTGGACTGTATAGTCCTCTTTCAAAAATAATAATATATTGTATTTCTTATTCAATTTGTTAACTAATGTGTCCTTTGAACTTCACTGCCGAGTGGCAGTTCCTTCCCCATCTTGATAACAGTGACTACCTAATGCCAGTGTTGGTTTAGTTATAGGGGTTGTCATAACGGTAATATGAGTATAAAAATGTGGGCGTTAAAGGGTTAATTTTTTGAAGCATTGGGAGCCGATGATCCAGGGGGACTATGTGAGGGCCTGAGCTGAAGTTTAGGTAGGCTTCCTTTTGTTGAAATAGAATAGGTTTTTGTTTTGTTGCGGACCATCTTTTTTCGGTTCACTGCTATCCTGTTTTTCAGCACCTACTACTTTCTTCTTCAACTTTTTCTTGTTTCATGAACTTCTCTCTTAGCTTCCTGTTTCTGTGCACCTTGTGCACAGATTCCGCGTTCCCTCAACTCCAGACTAAATGGTGCCTTCCTCTTTCCTCTCTTGGAACATCTTTGTCGTGGTTAAGGGAGGCTAAAACTTTCATATATAATAATAATAATAATAATAATAATAATGCGAGCCGATGATGTGTTGTGGTGCGATTGCGCGAGTTGGCACTTCGCAGACGCCGGGTGTATCGATCTATTGATTCCTGTTCGATATGGGTAAGCCGATTTAATTTTGTACCCTACCTGATGAAGGAAATTTAATGAGCTTAATCTAAGCTGATCCTTTCAACGTTGCAAGCCGCCCTGGGGGATACAACTATTGTATCTACGGGAATAAACACTCCCAGGGAAAAATATGAGGGCCCGAGCTGAGAATTTAAGGTAGGCTTTCTTTTTATTGAAATGAAGTGATTTATTTATGTTAAGTACCTTTTTTTTGCTTTATTGCTGTCCTGTTTTTCAGCACCTACTACTTTCTTCTTCAACTCTGATCTTGTTTCATGAACTTTTTTCTCAACTTACTGTTTCTATGCCCTTGCTGCGTAGATTCCGCGAGCCATTAACTCCATACTAAATGGTGCCTTTCCCCTTCCTCAATTTGGTTCGCATTTGTTGCTGCGGATAGGGGAGGCTTACACCAACTAATAATCTAATAATAATCTACGTTTCAAGCGCTCTTCTGCACTCTTGAGAATTAACAATGAGTGCCTGTGAAAGTAATCGGGAAACGGATTATTAATCTAGACCACAACATATAGTTCGGCAAGTTGACGTTTCATTTTAGAGCATTTATTCTTCTATCCAAATATCTGTACAAATTTTGAGGTTAGCTTTCTTCTTTTGTTCATGAGTATTTTCGCCTGAACGGTTTGATAAATAACATCAGTGTTCTAATTAAAAATGTAATTACTCCTTTTTCAGTTTGTTATATCGCTTATGACATGTTGTTCAGCTCAAACTCTTTTAATTTACGTGCCCTGTCTTGAAATTTGTTTGTTTATCAAGGGCTGAATTTATATCTCATTCGGACTCGGCTGAACGTTTGATCTATTCAACGACGTTTTGAGGTGGCTTTCGTCTGTCTGATTAGGTTAGACTAGATTATGAGTTAATTTGTGCTCTCACAGTACTTCGGGACAAACCGAATATGTACTCATTATATTTGCGTGACTACGCACTCTACCTGTAATCGGGAGCTGTTTTTTTCATGAAGTTGAATATTTACTGTCTGGAAGGTGAAGTCTCTGTAATTTCCATAGTTCTTCCCTCTCACCTCCACAATATGGTCTGCTTTAGTTAAAAAAAGGACAAAATGATTTACCTACCTGCTTTATTTTATACTGATAAGAAATAGTCCGAATCGATTGCTTATAATCTTTATATATCATGACAGAGAGTGACGTGCCCAGTGTGCTACAAATCTGTGACAGCGATCTCGAGGCACATGAGGACCAAACAGCCAGGGCACGGGTGGCCTCGAGAAAAGGCCAGGTATGCTGCTAGCATCCTGGGACTACGAAAAACGAAGAAAAGAAAAGAAAACGCGTATGTCAGAAAAATGAAAAAATGTTCGGTTAAGAACTGCTTCGCCTTAGTTGCGCGACTGGGCTTGCACATGAAATTGTGCCACCCAATTTTACTGCGGACCAAAGCCTTGAAAAAAACGGCGACGGTCATTGATCTCTTCAAAGCGTGGGTAATGACGCCCGACGGCGGCTGCCTTGCTCCTAGAACATCCTCGCGCCAAGGGGAGCAGATTCGTCGCTTGGCAACTATGTTGAAAGTTGCCTCGTACGTCGATGTGTTTGACGACGAAATAAAGTTGATCGAGCGGCTAACCAAGATGAGCACAAGCAAAAACTGGAGCTGCAAAACAATAAAATCTTATTTATTTTCATTAAAGTCCTTTGGGAAATTTTTACGCAGTGAGACATTCGCCGAATACTACAAAAAACATTCCAAAGATTTCTCCCAAAATTTGAAATCAATTCAGTCAAATTGCTCAGACGTCAGTGAATCCATCTCTAGATGGGCTAAAGAATTCACTAAGAAAGGCAAGGTGGGCGAAGCGGGACCGAGCGGAAGCACCGCAACCTCATCACTGCCGAACTAACACGCTCTTTTATTTGCGGTAAACTATACGAGAAAGTGAGAAAACTGAAGAAACTTTTGCTTGACAATCAGAGCAGTTCTGAGGGTCTCACGAGCTACCATTATGAATTAGTCCGAGATTATCCAATTCTAGACATTTTTCTGTCCAACGCTCATCGTAATGATGTAGTAGCCGAGCTGACTGTTGACGGGTACAAAAACTCACGACTGCGTGGAGGAAAAACTACCATTGATGTTGAGAAGGAAAAGGCTTCAGGCAACTGTTAGTAACTTTTTTTAGTCCTAGGTACAAGACTGGCATATTTGATCGTTTTCTTCGAAAAAATACGTCCCTTGATTGTATTAGATAATCCAGAGCACTTCTTTGTGACGAGGAATGGAACAGGATTGACTACAGGGCAAGTGGACTCCGCTGTCAGCGAAAGTCAACTAAAACCCGCGTCTTTTTACAAGCTTCTTTTGACTGTTCTGCTACCACAATTTTATTAGCGCGTTTCAGGCAGAACTGCAGCGCTGCTCTACAGGCGTTTCAATTTAGAAGAGAAGGCAGTGGTTTGGCATGGGACCACATCATCAGTCAATAGCCTTCCAGAAAACTGTGACTTCTCTGAACGAGAAGATGATGGCAGTGAGTACGATAACGACCCTGAATTTACCATTAGTTCAGAAGCTTCTGATGTAGAGCAGCAATCGACGGGTAACGATGAACCTTCAAATTTGCAGAATTCATTGGACGATAATTCTCGAGAACCAACTGTTGCGGAGTCACCTACTACAGCACCTGAACTTTTAAAGCAACCATTTGTCGATCTCAACCAGCAGCACCACATGTTCGTAGAATCTAATGTAAAACGGCTACAATCTCTTGATATCTTTACTGACGGTAGTGACAGGGAAGATTTGTAAACTGGTGTCAAAAAATTCAAAGTTTTTTTCAGTTGAAGACGACCAAGAAACCAAAACCCTTTTCCGAGATTTGACTTCACTTGGAGAATCAGTTACAAAGGCAATAGTTCAGGGAGGGTTGGAAATAAACAGCCATTTTTGAAACGAAAATATACTCCGACTCAAATTTTAGATAAACTTAGTTACCTGAACAAAAGCTTTGCTGTATTCTATTTCAGTTTAGTTAGGATTGGAATCCTAATTTTTATTGAATATTGTGTTGAACTCTTGGACTAAGTTCAGTGGTGATCAAGCTTAGGGTATTTGTTGTGAGGCTCTATTTTGAGATGTGATTTCCACCGCTGCAGATCAGTAGTTATGACATCGCTGCCACAACTTGTGATGCTCTATTTTGAGATGTGATTTCCACCGCTGCAGATCAGTAGTTATGACATCGCTGCCACAACTTGTGAGGCTCTATTTTGAGATGTGATTTCCACCGCTGCAGATCAGTAGTTATGACATAGCTGCCACAACTTGTGATGCTCTAATTTGAGATGTGATTTCCACCGCTGCAGATCAGTAGTTATGACATCGTTGCCACAACTTGTGAGGCTCTATTTTGAGATGTGATTTCCACCGCTGCAGATCAGTAGTTATGACATCGCTGCCACAACTTGTGATGCTCTATTTTGAGATGTGATTTCCACCGCTGCAGATCAGTAGTTATGACATCGCTGCCACAACTTGTGAGGCTCTATTTTGAGATGTGATTTCCACCGCTGCAGATCAGTAGTTATGACATAGCTGCCACAACTTGTGATGCTCTAATTTGAGATGTGATTTCCACCGCTGCAGATCAGTAGTTATGACATCGCTGCCACAACTTGTGAGGCTCTATTTTGAGATGTGATTTCCACCGCTGCAGATCAGTAGTTATGACATAGCTGCCACAACTTGTGATGCTCTATTTTGAGATGTGATTTCCACCGCTGCAGATCAGTAGTTATGACATCGCTGCCACAACTTGTGAGGCTCTATTTTGAGATGTGATTTCCACCGCTGCAGATCAGTAGTTATGACATCGCTGCCACAACTTGTGATGCTCTATTTTGAGATGTGATTTCCACCGCTGCAGATCAGTAGTTATGACATCGCTGCCACAACTTGTGAGGCTCTATTTTGAGATGTGATTTCCACCGCTGCAGATCAGTAGTTATGACATCGCTGCCACAACTTGATGCTCTATTTTGAGATGTGATTTCCACCGCTGCAGATCAGTAGTTATGACATCGTTGCCACAGTTGTGAGGCTCTATTTTGAGATGTGATTTCCACCGCTGCAGATCAGTAGTTATGACATCGCTGCCACAACTTGTGATGCTCTAATTTGAGATGTAATTTCCATTGCATCGATATTATCAGGTTTTCCTCTTCTTAGGACTCCACATTCGCTGTTATATTTTAGCCGTCGTGGCATTTGGTTATGTCACATTATTAAATTTTGCTAAAGGTAATAGACGTGATTTTTCAGTGTCCTCGTCATATTAATAGATTTATAGCTACGCTGCCACCAACTCCCTGAGGAGTAAACAATCGAATAATTATTATGATATCAATAAGCGAATGGAAACGAGCCTTCATGCCTGTCTCTCACTCTTCAAAACGTAGGTATTAATTCGTTTGAAATCATGACGGGAATTTACTTATAAAGAATTAATCCAACTCATATGACAATTCGGTATTAGCGAGAGTTATTTCCGACTCATGTGAATATTGATACGAAACATTGCTAGCTGTGCTAAATCCATATGAAGACCTGTGGGAAATTGATGAGTCGGTTAGGTTGAGCTGAAAAGGCAAAAGGAACTCAACTCTTGATGTGGAAGCAGCACGCTGTCAGTTTTGGGGAGCGCTTTGGATGCTAATGTTCGTGGTTACCCGGCTCTTTAACACAGAAATGATATGAGGAGGAACATGGCGTCTTACTGCTATATGATTCGTATAGTTTACGAATTTCGATACAGTGAGTTTGGTTATAGTTTTCAGCGCTGACACCACAAGAGGGTGTGGCTCAAAAGTAGAAACGACACAATTGGAGGGCAAATACGCAGAGTGTCCTAACACACAAAATTTTAGGACACTCAAGTTAGAGGCGTGGTGTTCATTGCAGAGTTGCCAAACTGGCTTTTCCTAGCTAAGTTACCAACCGAGAAGTGAACTAGGCCGCTCTTTTTTTATCTTCGCCGCCATGAGGCGAAATAATCACTTGGGTAATTCTGCCAGTTTTGACGTCTGATTTGTGGGTTAAGACCCTCCGCATATTTGCCCTCCAATTATATCTTTGATGGCGTCTCGCGTCTCACTCAGTAAACGTGGTACAGGGTATAATAGACTGCGCCCAAATGGGCGAGGGCTGAAACGCACTTCTGGCATAGATAAAGTGATTGAGTACAAATGCAACCTATCTATTTAAAAACTTAAAAATTTTACCATTCAGTCGAGGTATGCGCCTAAAAACAACAGTTAACATAAATATTACACCTACTGTAAGTCAAGGCAAAACGTACTCCGCTAATCAGAATATTTTCAGCAGAAATGAACAATTAATTAAAAAGTAGCAGAGAATGCGATGATGCTCTCAATAGACATCATCGAGAGAAACAACTCTGGAACTCAGAAAAGACCGTAATTCAAAGATGTGAAGTTTAGAATGTTTCAGGCAGGCATTGCGCTCAACTTTCAATTTGTTGGCAATTCAAATGTTCGTGGTATTGTGCCATTTTATTCCTGATGTTTAACTAATACCAACCGATTCAGCGGATAATTTCTTTTCTTTTCAGGATAAGCCCCACCGCTAGTGCGGCACATAAGTTCACCTATTTGTAAATTTTGCAATTATGCACAAATCGACTTTAAATTACTCTCAAACGAAAGACTAAAACATTCTTTCATTGATGGAATGAATGTTTTAACCTTTCGTTTTAAGAGTAATTTTAAGTGGATAGGTGCATTATTTCGAAAGGGACAAGTAGATGAACTTACGTGTTGCATTAGTGGTGAGGCTTATGTGGAAAAATCCATAATTTCTTTGTTTTTGGCAGTATAGGTGATGAACGCACAATGTGGCCAGGCGCGCTGTGTTGAATAATCAAAAACTGTTGATGTCTTTGGGTTTCAGCGTGGGTAAAGCGCCCGGCCATAAATGGGTGGGTAGCCAAACCGCCTACGGGGTTTGGCTGCCCGATGAGTTCGGATGATGCGTGGTGAGATGGATGGTCATACTAAGATCAGACGGAATTGGGACTGTTGTGATATTGGGATAATATGACAATTATAACCGAATTCATGGTGGCTGTTGCCATGTTCAGTAATGACGGTTTTGATGGTTACAGCTGTAACGATTACATAGTTGTCTGTGCTGTGGTGATGTGAGGGTTGATGTTGAAGTTGTCAGACTTTTGGTGCGGTGTGGTCTTGGTTGCTAAGTCATTAACGGGTCTATGCTTGTTTCCACTTGTGCAACTTATGTTTGCAACATTGAAGTGCTGTAACCTAGTCAACAGTCAGTGTAACAATCCTCCGCTTATATGCACAACCTCGTAAATGAAACCTCCCCGAAATAAGTGTCAAAACCAGTCCCTGGATCACGACGCGTACAGTGTAACCGTAATATGCTTAAATCTTGGAAAACTCTCATTGTTGTGTTGTGACCGACAAATTCGCTAAAGCGACAGCTAAATAGTCTATGACCGAAGCTGGCGTTAAATGAGTTTGTTATTATTATTATTATTATTATTATTATTATTATTATTTAGCCTTGCAGAAACCTCTTTCCGTATTTCACCATAGTTCTTTTATTGTTCAGAGAGAGGGATTATTTGTTCACCAAACTGCTTCGTATTTCACCTTTCAAAAAAAATTTTGAGAAATTAGGTTCGTTTAATTACGAGGTAGCACGGACACGAGTTAGTTGAGTTACCCTACAGTAGTAAATCGTGCGCTGGTTGGCAGCTACGCGAGAGCTGAGACTGCAACTCATTCCTTGGCGGTTAGATGAAATTTACGTTGACGTTTTCCGATGCTAAAATGAAGATCATCTCGCTTTTGATCACGGATATTTGGGAAATCGAGTCTTATGAATCACTTGCAAAAATTTACATGAATTGGTTTATGTTGCAATATTTTTTGATGTGATTTGTGTAATATCATAGTTATGCACCTTCAATCCTGACTGACGTAACGATGGGTCTTTATATATTACTTACTTTATTTTTTTCAATACTTTGTTCATTGAAAAATTTTTTGATGGCAGAACAACTAGAATCATTGACTTCTTATGTAAACTGATGAGAAAATTATTGGAACTTTTAGTATACATAATAAGCTTTTGAATGTGTCTACCAATCATTGTCGATGGAGATGCCATTTAGAGATTTGTTAAATCAGATAAATTTTAAAGCCGATACCTGGCTTAGGAATTGAAAACAGTGTCGTCACCACGAAGTGATAGCTATTATCGATTGAGAGGTCAGCAATGTAGAAATTGTTCAACGATATGGCAACATTGTACCAATAATATGAAAAAATTGTCTTAATGATAATTCTCAACCTTACACTTACACGTGCAATATATGACGATATTATTCATGAATAATTTTCCTAAATAGAACACCAATAATTATTTATTCAATACGTCATTCATGTATAGCAACACTGCTTCACAATAACAGCAAAAAATTGTTTTAACTTCATAGAGAAATATTCTTCAACATACAATGGATGAATAAAACACAGCAGTGCAAGCCACATTAGGGAACATTAAATCTACGTTCTACGCTAATACTAAGAAAATAAGAACTGTTTAAATTTCGTCAGGATTTTGTGGTGTATGCGACCCAGGACGGCGCTCTTCCTCTGGCAACAACACGTCCGGGGTAACTCCGCAGCGCACGAAATTGTACGGCAGGTTTGGCTTCGTTATTGCACGTACATCGTTTACAGAATTTCGCTTACTAATAAACTCTGGGCTTAAATTCAGCGTGTTCTTTTTAGGTTGTCTTTTTGCATCATAATTCAGAAACTGAGGGACTTTATGCCTCCTTCTTCATTATTGACTGCTTTGGGGGACATTATTAAAAATAAAGCTGCATATTGTTGAAATGTTAAAGAAAATTTCAGGCGGTAAGGAAACTGTAATTCGAGTTAAAGGCAGTCCAATCACTTACGAATGAATTTTTGAACCACGCGACTTTAATTAGATAGTTGGGTACATCAACTGAATTAAATCGCAAAGGTAAAAAAAAAAAAAAAAAAAAACGTTTATTTCCAAATTGTCACATGAGATACATGCCAACATATTGGCTTTTAAAAGTTTCTTAAATATAGGGCATCCTAAAACAAATGTTCCATACGAGGAGTACTAATTGACAAACCATCCGAGGTGTACAAGTAGATGAGCCATACGAGGCATAATAATAGACAAACTATACGAGGTGTACTAATAGACAAACTGTCAGAGGTGTACAAGTAGATAGACCATACGAGGCATGTTAATTGACAAAATATACGAGGCGTTCTAATAGACAAACCATTTGTGGTGTGCTAGTAGTCTAACAAAAGTTCTATACTAGGAGTACTAATTGACAAACCATCCGAGGTGTACA
The DNA here is from genome assembly GCA_030386875.1 of Morinoia aosen. NCBI lineage: Eukaryota > Metazoa > Arthropoda > Malacostraca > Amphipoda > Talitridae > Morinoia > Morinoia aosen. The sequence goes on from CM059580.1 coordinate 41,603,901, forward strand.
AATAGATAAGCCATACGAGGCATGATAATAATAGGCAAACTATACGAGGTGTACTAATAGACAAGCTATCAGAGGTGTACAAAATAGATAGACCATACGAGGCATGTTAATAGACAAAATATACGAGGCGTACTAATAGACAAACCACACGTGGCTTGCCAATAGTCTATCTCTGTCAAGGGTAGTTGAATGAGAAATGAAAAATATGCCCTAAAAATATGCAAAGCCCTATCACCACCAAAAGCATATTTCGTATCTTCTCGATATTCACCACATCATGCGGACATGGGTGCATGGGATAAAATAGAGATACAGTGTAAGCCGGTTACCACTCATGATTGACAAATATCTAAAAAATATTGGTAGAAATGGGTAAACAAACATATATTCAATATCAAAATTCATAGCTTGTACAACATACGGACAGAAAGATAATTTTACTACGATTCATATGCTCAAACTGCACTTTATTTCATTAATTATATATGACATTATTCCGATTCACAGAAACGCCCTCTGGGGAAGTGCTAGATCTATTTTTGAATCATTTCGCTATTGCAATAAAATTTATTAACCGAATGGTTCTTGCGTAAAGAAATGAAATAGAAACATGTATATCTATTTATGTAGATACATATATATACCTACACACGTACACACACATATTAATATATATATACTTATTGAAAATAAAATATTAGAAAAAAAAATACATATATAAGATAAAAGAAAGAAGCAACCTACCATCTACTACACAGAAAATGACAGCTGAGCTCACTGTAATCCTAAGTAATTTTTCGCAAAAGATAACTAAAAGGAAGAGAAGACTTCGAAAAGCATAAAAATGAGCTGTTTTTTAATTTCTTCACAAAAATTTTTAAGAAAAATCAAGTTATAGTCAAGAAGCAACACAACTCTTCAGCATTATACGGACATGTGTACGTGGGATAAAATGGAGTAACATTGTGGCCGGATATCACATCTGAGTGGAGAATATTCACAAAATTGGCACATATAGGAAGATTAGGCCTTGATCCAAAATAATAATTTTGATTACAGAAATTTAGAGTTTTTTCCGATTTGAAAGTTCGGTGCTAGTGTGCGCTGAACGCACGGAAAAAAAAATAAAAATAAAAAGACTAAATGCAATGCTTAAATTACCCCTTTCCCCCCAGCTCAGCCGAAAATCGATTGAAAACATCTTCGAGAATGATTTTGAAATAGCGAGACAACGTTAGCCAAAAATTTAATTCATTATAAACTTTGCACAACCCTCACATCTATAAACTTGTATATTGGTGTACACTCAAAATGTATTTCATGGTATATTTGTCATACGGACGTTAAATATTAATACAGAAAAGAGAAAGAAATAACAAAATCAATATGAGGAAATACTCCTAATTATGGAAAGAACGTTCGTTCTGCTGCACTGAACTGACGGCTGTGGTGCTCATTGTTGTCGACAGAAATAAGTAAGATGAATATGCGAATCGCTTAGCAAACGTAAAATGAAATAGTTTCTAAATTTCTAACAGAAATTTCAGGAAAAATTAAAATTTCTGATAGATGGGAAGTTCACACCGAGATGCTGCAGGCCCTATGACAGAGATGCAAAATGACGTGACACATTTACTCTAAATTCTTTTCCAGTTTTAGAGTTTTTGATATGCTGGGGAAGCTTGTTCCACAAAAAAGCTCCAGAAACTGAGAGAGCTTTTTGTCCCACGTTAGATGAGCGGTAACTGACTAAAACATCGTTCCTCCGGTTTGGTCTTTCGTTTGGGATATTAGATGGAAAAAATTTTACCACCTCTGCATTACTTTGGGGGAGGTACAGAGAGGAGAATACTCGTCGAGCTTTCTGGATCATGAATCTGTTCGGTATTGGGATCCAGTCGAGTTTTTTTAAAAGAGGGGTGACATGATCGTATTTATTGAAATTTCCTTTGCATACTACTTTGGCGGCGAAGTTTACACATTTTTGCAACTCTTCCTGACGACATTTAGGTAAGTCTCCCCACACAAGACTGCAGTAGTCCAGACGCGATAAAACTAAAGACTGAATCACTAACAATCTAGATTTTTCGTCAAGTGTGTTCTTTATACGATGAAAGAACATTAAGGTTCCGTTAATTTTGTTGCACATTGTTTCGACGTGTGAATTGAAAGTCATATTTTTGTCAAACCAAACACCCAGATTTTTAACCTTATCGACTGGTTTAATTGTATCGTCTCCAAATGTTAGCTTGAATGGTGGTAAATTTTCAGTCGCATTCTGTGATCCAAAAATAATGCATTGCGTTTTACTTGCGTTAAGTTTGAGGCCATTATGGTCATACCACAATTTCAGATTTCTCAGAAGGTTTTCAGCGTTGGCTTGTGTTTCTGTTAAATCCGCTGTTGAGCTTGTCATGGCAATTTGTACATCATCAGCATACATTGAGATTTTTGTGTCTGCCGGCATGGTGGGGAAATCGTTGATGAAAATTGAAAATAGGAGTGGGCCGATGATTGAACCTTGAGGAACGCCAAAGTTATTTGGTATGAATGATGACATTTTGTTATTCAAGCACACTGCATGAGAGCGGTTTCGTAGGTAGCTTTCAAACCACTGAGTGTCTATTCTGAGGTTTGAAATTTTTTGTAGAAGTTTCTTATGCTCAACACTGTCGAAAGCTTTGGAGAGATCAAGCAATAGTAAGAGAGTTAATTTTTTTTGGTCAATATCATTGTAAATTTTTTCTGTTATGTTTAACAGGGCGTCCTGAGTACTGGTATTCCTCCTGTAAGCATATTGATTGCGATGCAGTAGATGTGACTCGTCTATGTAAGACGAGAGCTGGTTTGTTATTAGTAAGGCAGGTAAGCAATAGAATAAATTTGGTTAGGGTGCGCTAATTTATGTCTTAACATTAGATGCACTCAATTTCACTCAAAATTATAGATAATAATTTCACTCTCAAAATTGTGAATTTATATTACTGCAGAATTGCACTTTGTGATGGGACGTTGTGACCGCTGCTGATGCATAACAAGGAACTGATTTATAAATGCGTTACCGTGAAATCTATCATGAAATCATGTAACAATTGACGGACATGATTATGAAAAAAATTATAAAATACGGCACAAAACTTTATTTTGAATGATATCATCGCAGAATAACGAAATAAAATACAAAATTTATTATTATTGGATGTATTCAGAAAATTTCGCATTTCATGTAGTAAATAAGAGGCGCACTCGGCGGCACAAGGAAAGGAAATTCTTCTTTGCATTAACCTAGTATCACAAATTTAGAATTGCGAAAGCGGTTAGATGAGCGATATAACGAAACGTACGTGATCGAGTTCTCTACGTTACTTCAACGCACTTGATAAGAGTTGTTAGCACGATTCTAGAGCACAATCAGCTCGTTGATTAATCAAGAATGACGAACTGAAATGGCATACAGAATAAGAACGTAGTACGCGCCTTAATACGCTGAGTAAGTCTCTTGGACTCGGGAGAACATTCATAACGTGGGAGCTAATAAGAGACGCATGCGACCAATTATTCAGGAAAAGTAGAATTCAAGAAGCGAGGTCGCATTACTTCTCTCCTGAAGACACTTGGAAATGGTCTCACATGAGTAAGACGTCTCCCATTCACAAGCCCAGCTCGTTCACTTCACGAACACCGTTCCATATATCTAACAAATGCTACTGACTTTACTATGATGAGTACCGTATCGCAAAAATGAATCTCTTGCTGTTCAGGGAATATTAAATCTATCGTTAACCGCTGTGCTCGCGGTGGCACAGCGGTTAAGGGATCGGACTTGTATGTTGGAGTCGCGGGTTCATATCCCGGCGCTGGCGCTGCGATTTTCCCCGTTGGGTATAAGGGAAAGCTCAAGCACAATACCTCACTCGACCCAGGTGTCGGAAATGGGTACCGGCTTTACGGGGGAACCGTCATGGTGTCCTATATATAGTGTTAGTTATAAGACATTTGAAAAACCAATGCTTAAGATCATTTGTATCAGTCTTGATTGGAAATAAAGCATCCCAAAGATGCCGATGTTTGCTTTTTTTTGCTTTACTTATCGATACGTTCTTTTGGTATCCAAGTTACCACATCCATTCAAGTTAATGAATGCAGTAAATTCAATTTTACTCACCACAAGCGTTGAAGAATCAAGGAAAGTAGGCTTTAGTGAACTGAAGTTCGGCGCTACGTTGGGCAGACAGGACCATCTCATGTGCGTTGCTGTGGAACAAATTAACTTCTGCGTACAAGCTTTCAGTCACAGGAAGAGTTGATGCCAAATACGGTTCGTCATTTTGGGCTACAAAAAATATATAATTTTAGAAGTAACTGCTGAAATAGAATTGAAACGTTCATCATGGTTATTCGTCTTTACTTTAATGTCCATTATAGTGATTGTATGTGTGTATTAAAACCGTCCATTTTGTATTAAAAATCGGGATTTTCATGTCATGTACACTGGGATACACATGTGTTAACACTTGATAACTACACAACAAATTTAAAGTTAACACTACGCATTTTGACTGAACTATCAGCCAAAATGTCGACTTCTTACCGCTTTTAATGTTGTGGTTTGTCTCCTATTTTCAGTGACAGAGCAGTGCGCGTGCATACTTGGATTGTAAAGTCTGGTGTCATAAGCTGCTCTCCAAATCTATACTATAACAAGAGCCGCGTCCGTCTGTCCGTCGGTCGGTCTGTCCGAAGCCAGCCTGCAGTGTGTGATGAGCGTATCTATGATACAAGCTCCAGCCCTATATATTTTGACGGGCCGTGTTCACGCGGCCTCATCAACTCTCGAGAGATTGTATTTTTTAATTTCTTACGGCCTCTCTTTCATTTTGCCTTCTTTTTTATTTCAAATAAAGGGGGGGGGGGGGTGGACTAGTTGTGATAATTTCTCATCGTATTTGCTAACGAATAGTCCAATCCAATCATTGAAACGATACCAGTAACTTCCGCCTCCCTACTCCTATACTATTGTTAAGATTGTGCTACAACAGCTTATTCTCAGACATTTAAATAAGACAATCATTTTTCCTCTGTACAAAGTATCGTAGCTTGTGTTTCTTTTGAATCAAAATATACCGTCGCCAGTGTGATGTTCTCATTTTTTCAATTTCATGTCATGAGTTGCGTGATTTTTTCCCATGTTTTTCAACGTTGGAGGCAATCAACAGGACAGCTTATGACACACCGCAGACTTATGTCTTTGTTTACGTACGAAAAGTTAGTTAAAAATCAATAATTCTCTCACATAATTTACTCCTTTCATGCAAAATATTTCATGGCTCATTAAGTATGAGACGCAATAATTTTCCACATTGCTATCTTCAGGCTCAAAACAGTGGCTCGTAACTGCAAACTGATGTTTGACATTGAACCTTTTGATGCACTCTAATCTTCTTCGAATTAAGGTTCTCCCCTGAAATCTGTTCCCAGTTTAATTTCCTGGTCTCGTAATTTTGTTTCTTTCTCGTAGCTACGCGATCAATTAACGATTTCGTGGAGCTCTCCTTCAACGAACAGGGAATCAAAAGCTCACCTTGTAGAAAACAGGGAATCTATGCAACAAGCGTATTTTCACAAAGGATACGCAACGCACAGAAGCAGCAAAGAAGAAAATGAGAAGACAATGAAGAGATGGTAAGGAAATCAGGAAAACTAAAAGCAGCAAAGTGGGCGCGATAGACAGGAGTCCACAAGGCCTGTCTACAGCTGAGGTAACCTGCCAGTGTCTCCCCTGCATGGGCTGCTAGTCCCCATAGCACAAGGTAGACAAACGTGCCTAATTTAAACCCAATGCTTATTCTGTAATTTCTTGCGAGTTATATAAGTGCTGAAAACGGCATTTTTCGAAAATTAAATTATAGTCGTTTTCTCCCGTCCTAAAAATTGGATAACGTACAGCAAAATATATCGAATAATTATGGTTTGTTAAAGGAATTATTCACATATTTAGGCTCAAACTAAAGTTCACATGACATTTTATTTATGATTGGTACGAACTCTTTCTAATTTCTAACGCGTCACAAGAGAATAAGTCGCATCATCTCTCTTATTTGAACAGCGAGCAATTAATTCATATATTTTACTGAAGAATCTGAATGAAAATTTGTATTATGAAATCAATCGTAACGGAAGTCTCTGTTAGTTCGAGGAAGGTATCCATCCCAGTGAAGGTCAGAAATCAAAACTCACATGTCGCGTTAACTTCAAGTTTGCGCTGAGTGAACGCTGAATAACGGCAGTGTATGAGTTAATGAGCCTGAGTAATATTCACCTCATTTGACGTTACTTGAATGATATTTGTGCGCTCTAATCCTGCTGAATCTTTTCTTACGCTCTGACACACTCACACCCGAGTGGCGCTGACTACCTTTGTCACGCAAGTTCGGTGAAAGCTTCCCAATTACTCAGTAAGCCAATTAAACGGCCGCAAAATTTGGTCTTTATTTCATTATTACGTACTCCGAATCTGAAAATTGCAGTCAGTGTTATTTATAGGTCCATAGTTCTATCAAAATACGTAACTATCTTTAGTTCTGAACTTGAGGCTGGTTTCAAAATTCATTTCCCAATTTTCGAACAGGATATTTGTTTCACACTGGAAAAACGATAACAATCTTGTTTTGTGAGTTAATTGGTCTATATTTGAATTTCTCTGAACTCGAAGGATGACTAATGTAAAATACATATGCATATACCCCAAGTAACCTGGGATGAGGAAAACGTACCTGCATACCGCAAAGAACTATTCAAACTCAATATAAATTACCTGCATCGATGACGGTAACGTAGAGTTCCTGAGACTGGAATTTGAGAGTTTATTTTTCTACGCTTAAAATGAACATTTTACTATTAAAGATAAATTCACTGAACTAGCGGCTTGCTAAAATACTTTGCATAAAATATCACATATAATTTCACGTTTAACAATAACTTTTCTAAGTAGATAAAAAAGTTCATAGCTTGCACAAACAGTCAGTTGTTGAATTCTAAATTTGTTTATTCCAAATTTTTTCTTCTATCAGCTGCAGATGTATGATAATTTCCACTGGCCTTCTCTGATGGAACTGCTCCAAAAAGTGTTGCTCTCCATGATATTACTTTCGGAGGGAAACAACTATTGCATCCTTAGGAATGCACTATCCTAGGGGAAAATGTGAGGTCCCTATGCCGAAATGGAATAATTTGCTTGTTGTTAAGGACCATCTTTTTTCTTTTGACTGCTCTCCTGATTTTTAGCATCAATTTTTTTTTCAATTCCTCTCTTGTTTCATGAACTTATTTCTCATATCACTTTTTCTAAGCACAACTGGTCGTTTGTGGGAAGGCAATTTGTGCGTGAATTCCCTGTTTCTTCAATTTCACATTAAATTTTGCCTCCCCAATTCTTCTCTTCAGTACACCTTTGCTGTGGTTAGGTACGCTAAAGTCTGTTTTAATGGTATGCATTCTATCGCAGGCTCACGTGCATACGCCTTATGTGGCACCTCACAAGAGCCATGAGCGTTCACACTAGACATTGGGCTGGTGCATCGTTTAATTTTTATTAAATTAAACTAGTTTTGTCTAAAGCTTCACGGAAAAGGTAATGGTTTTCGTTCACTGCCATCAAAAAATTTTATAATACCTAAAGTGTAGAAAACACATCATAACTAATGATATTTAGATATCATCCGTATAGGTGTAAACACAAATTAAATCCGTATGATATTACACGGAACACAATTTAAAACGAAATCCCAACATAACCTCATTTCCTGGTGAGTATTTTTTAAAGCGATGAAAAAACTCCATTTCCATAATATCCGAAAAAGTCTTCACGCGAACTGATGCATCTGTTACAAAATGTGTGCGCACCTGTACGACGTCCATCACATACCGAGGACTACGTCACCAGATGAAGATCAATAGGGGTTCTTCAACTGAAAATAAATTAATTGTACTTTGTCCATCAGAAGGAGAATGTATTTATGATTGAAAAATAAATGCCGCCATAGCCATGTGGTATAGGTTCTGCCGCCGTGCGGCAAGGACCCGGGATCGAATCTCGGCGCTGGCAGTGGCGATTTTCTCTGTTGGGTATAGGAGAAAAATTCCAAGCACAATACCCCACTCCACCCAGGTGTCTGAAATGGGTACCGGTCTCGACCGGGGGAAAGCGTCATGGCGTCCTGGCGTTAGTTATAAGGCATTTGAAAATCCAATGTAAAAGGTGATATATGTATCAGGCTTGATTGGAAATAAAGCATCCGTAGATGCCTTCATTATAAAAAAAAAAATAACAAACTGGTCGAAACGAAATGACGTGGACGCAACAAAACCGCTGGTAAAATGAATTAATCTGCTTCCAACTTTACTGAACGGTGCCAATCAATGATATATTCGGCAAACGTGACCTAGTAACTTTAGGAGCAATGTAGCGAACATTGTGCAACATTTGACGGGATGTTACACTCCAAACGTTCAATCACCTGCATTTTATTAATGATTAAACTCATTGGTATATAATACATTTTACGTATATACAAAACAAAGGATCCTGGTGTATAAATAGCTTTTTCGCTTTTTGTTTGCATATGTATATATGTATAATTATATTTCAATGAATATGTATAATCCTCTATATAAATTTTTTACCATTTCATTCATCGTTACCATAAGCGATGAATTTTGAACTTTTCTAACAAATCTAATACTTGATTGAACATCTCGAAGACCAATTTTTTAACTGTATTTCTTACAAAAATCATTTAGGCAAGGTCCAAATCTGCATGTTGAATTTAATTTTGGCTTCTCGACATTTGCAATTTTATTTTTTACCTAGATGTTTTTAATTTCGCTTTTCTATATATCTCCATCTTTTATAATTTCATTTTTATTCCGATATTTTTGAATGTTGTTCTTCCAAAATTTTGAAGAAAAAACGTACTCTTTAGTGCACACTTATTTTGAAATATGAAGTGAGGTTTTAACGGTTTTAAGGAATAATTGTTAAATAAAATAAGTGGCCCTTGGGCACGTTAAAGTTTTTAAGGTTAAGTGGCCCTTGGGCACGGTAAAGTTTAAGGTTAAGTGGCCCTTGGGCACGTTAAAGTTTAAGGTTAAGGTTGATACGCCATCAAGGCAAAACCTTGAAAGCCCACCAACGGGCTTTACTAGAACTAATCACTGGACTGGTCAGGAGCACGAACATGCATTACGTAAATAATCAAAATGAAATAATAACGGCACCGTTTAAACAAAAATGTAAGCGAAAGAAAGGAAAAGGAACAAAATAATAGAGGAGCACAACGGCACTTGCTGCCGAGATCTCTCTCACTGCCTTACTACTTTGTTTAAGAAGACCGCGGTCGAAGTGAGAAACTTTGATAACGAGAGGTCTTCATAGTGCGTCCTAAATTTTCTCACATAGTTTTATTAGCATACGGTGGTCCTATATCACATTTCAAACATTCCTCGGAATATGGTCTACATTCCTCATGTCCATTGGTCCACGATATAATGAATACCAAAAATAAGATTTTATATGAAAAACAAGACAAGTTTGAACGACGTGTTGCGCATACTCGTGCAAGTTGTGGCAATAACCTGCATGTCAAGTCCCGCTTTGTGTAAATCCTAATTTTCTTATTTTTTGTGTAAATAGCCTTGTGTGTCTGTATTTATTTTATCTTGCTTGAGGTTACTGTTTAACTTGCCCTAGTTTCTATTTTTGGTTGAAGCATATATTTTGTTATGTTGTTGGTTATGGCATTTGCATGAAGCATCTCAAGCTTCTCATGTTCCATCTACTGGTCTCTAAGTCATTTATATTGACAGGTAACTAATTTAAGGTTTTGATTTATTTCATACAGTGGCTCTTTCCTACTTGTCCATGCTCTGTTTCTTTGTTTAATTGATTCTTGCCATCCATGTTCCATTGACCTAGTCATTCATTGGATAACTTATTAGTTTCCTGAACATCAGATGGCGCAGTATTTCAAATGGTTTGCAAAGACAAAGCTAAGCTCACTGTTCAGTATACATTTCAAGAAGAATGTTGAAGCAATATTGTAAAATAAGTTTATATCCTGATTTTAAACTATTATGTTCTATTATTACTGAAAATACCATAATTTTTGACTTATGAGATAACACTGTTTGGAAGTAAATTTTGTGCATTTTAAAGCTCATTTTGTCTATTACACCTTAGAGTTTGGAAGTGTATGCTGCTGACACTGTGTTGTGGTAACACCCTTCATAGTTGGTTACTGGCATTGGTAAATTTTAAACTAATACAGTCACAATAGTTTAAATGAATAAAGATAGTCAAACACAGAGCACAACTTATACCTTAAATTAGCTGGTAAAATAAATGATTTGATATATATTTGGCTGACAGTCTGAGAAATGCTATGTATAACTGTGTTGGGGGACAGGTAGGCTTCCTACCATCAACATGTGTGACCTAGATCTGTAGTGAACGCCTTCTGCCGCACTTCAGTCTAAATTTCATAAATTAATAAAACTACCTTCTAAAAATTAAATAAAGCTAACGCAATCATTATTACAATTTTAGATCACTATTGTCATTCAAAATTACCCCAAAATCTATTAAAATTTGACCAAAAATATTTAAACATTTTTCGAGCGTCAGCTCGCATCGCGTTTTCACGCAGAACCATTTGGCAAGTTCCGATAGACATTTTCAGGCAGAGGCGTCATTCTGGTATTCGATGCTCCTGTGTTAGTGTTTGGGCCCCAGATGGGGCAATTGTAAGTATCAAGTGTTTATGTTAAGTGGTATTATGTCTAAACTTTCCTGTATTGTGTCTTAGGAGCATTCATTTTGTTTATCTGTGCCGGTGTAGTTAGGCACAAGCTTCAACTTCACTGCGCCATTTCGTCAGTGTTTTGTCCTTGAATTAATGTAGCCGTGCAAACCTACATATTCACTTTAGCATCTGATTCCAATTGGAATGTGCCTTTTTTTTACGTTTTCGCACTGGTGTTTTACCAGTTCTGTCAGCCTTATAATTCAATTAACTTTTGGCAGTACAGTAGCTAGAATTTTAGTATTTTATTTACTGTCGTGCATTGTGTTAGGATATTGCAGCAAATCGCGTTTGTATTTTCTGTAGTACTCATTTCAAGTCAATTCACTACTTCATGTAAAGCCATTTTTAAGGGAAATTTTCCCTTTTGATGTTTCATATTTTTCATAAGCCAATATTTAAGATGGTGTTATTCTTATCAAATTATAAATTACTATTACTCAATATGGTGTTATTTGTATCAAGATTAGGATTTTCCCTTTTGTATCAAAAATAACTTCTTTAGCCAATATTGAATATGGTGTTATTTGTGTGATCAAGTTAGACTTGCATCAAATTATCAATTTATTTCTTTAATGTTTTTTTTTAATCAAAGCAATCAAATTATCATTCTCAATTTTTTTTTGACAGCTGTATTTTGTCACAGCTGTATTTTCAATTAAGTAGGGTTTTGATATAATCACGTGGTTGTAGTTTTTATGTACAGTCAACATTAAAAATCATTCTTAACAAATTTTATAGTCAACCTTTGTTGTGATGATAATCAGAACAAACCTTGTAAATACCAATAACTAAATACCTGATTTTCCTCATAGAATCAGTATTTATACATTAAATATTATTGATGTTTTTTTAGTTTAGTTAGATGGTAATTATTAAGCTGAATTGCCTCAACTTACCATTGTCTTGAATGTTAGGTGAATACCAATAACTAAATACCTGATTTTCCTCATAGAATCAGTATTTATACATTAAATATTATTGATGTTTTTTTTTAGGTTTAGTTAGATGGTAATTGTATAATTCTTAGTCATTGTACATTGATTATTTCAGTTAAGAAGAACTGGGAACCTGTGTTTTCTAGTTCATTTGCATTTAGCAGATGCTGTAGATTTTTACCATTAGCTATTAATTAAGTGAGGCAGGATACTCAGTTCACTGCTTATGCCATCTTGGTTTCGCCAGGCAAAGTTTTGCCTGTGTGAATTACTAGTGTAGAATTTTTAGCTTCAGAAATATTAGAATTAAGATCTGGCTCCGAGCAAATTGTCAGTGCTCCGAAGTTGCTCCCCACTTGCACTCCGGCGCCAGAGTGCTGGTGGGGGTCGTTTTTCGAAGAGACTCCTCGCTTTGAGGCGGCATGTTAATGCCAGATTGTTTGCAGCATAGCATGTGTTGATATGTGTTTTAATACCGTGTGCAATTTCACCCAGCGTCTTATTCCGTACAGGAAGCTACGAGACACTTTACATCCCACTGCCACGTCACCTACCTTTACCTTGCCGATCATATCAAAAGGGTAAAATAACCCGGTAGCCAGACTTGGCAAAACAACTGCCTCCTTCATTGTTGCCTTTTCACTTCTAATAAACCCACAATTACTGGACGGCAAGCGCAAGTACCCAATTCCTCCTCCACCTCACTCAGAATTGAGACATTTTTGGTTACAGCTAACCCAACTGCTGCATAACCTGCAAGTCTATATTCAAACACCACTGGAGGAATTGCACCTTACCGTCCTCACTTATCAGAGACGCTATTGCCGTCTCTAACCATTGGGTACCATTGCACACGACCTTCTCCACAATTACACTTCCCGCATACCGACGCAGCTGTGAGCCTGTTGCAGTTCCTACTCAAGATCGGACCTCAACATCAGCGCACCTTGAAGAGACAATCTGACAGCCTCCAATAAAACCAGGCCAGAATTAAATAACTATATCTACTTTCTTATCCTTTCGATGGTCCAGTTCCGAGGTGAAAATTATAGTATTTTGTTTTTGATTAAAGACGCCGGAAAGATAGCGTCCGAACCCCTCACTCTTAACTTCTCAGATGTCAGATGCCGTAAATCATTCAATTAGCCAGTAAGTGTGTTTGGTAAAACACTGGTGACCTCGCCATTATTAAATGAACATCTTGTGAAATAGTTAAATTCCTCAATATTCAACTTTATCCTTCAAAAATCTAGATAAGCATAGAATTCAAACCGCTCTAAAGTAAAACTTGAGTAAAGACACTGTTGAACTTTACACTGGTGATAACCCAGAGTAGTTTAATCAGATATAAATACTCACCCGGACCACCATCGGAAGGATCAGGAGCGCATGTCTAGTGCTGTCAACTTCTGTGCATGGCTGACCTTGAAGGAGATAGTTTCTTTCCTTACTCTCAGTAGCTAAACAGAGTATTTCCTCTCCAAACTCTTCCCTAATAATAAGTTATTGCTACTGCAGCCTATTCTAACAAATTCTTCATGTTTATCCATTGCTACTGAAGCCACCTTTTTCCAAAACTCTTCATGCATTTCCATTGCTACTGAAGCTCCTTACTAATAACCTTCGTAATTTCCATTGCTACTGCAGCACCATTGCTACTGAAGCACCAAATTAAATAACGTGTACGAAACACCAACTTGTCATTCTGAGCAATTGACTTATTTTTTTCTTCAAATATGTTCCCCAACCATAAATTTCAACGCTGTGATCGTTGCAAGGGACTGCCGGGTGTGCACCGTTGGTCTTTTGTAAGTTCCTCCGTATCCCAAATACCAAGCTCTTACCCGATCTCCCAATTTTTGTATCGCCGCCTGGTCGGTGTGCTTGTAGCCTTGGGGACGCCTGAGGAGCACGCACGTTGCCTAGGGAGGCTGTACAAACGACTTACGTCGCACATTTGCTGTATTTAACCGGCATATGTGTTTTGGGAAAGTAAGGAACTGATCTTTTATATTTTTTGTGAGGGCATAATGTCACAAACTTAGACTGCGATTCGCCCCAGGTCAACACCTGTCGAGCCAACGAATTCGTACTTGTCTTAGTTGATTGAGGTTCCTAAAGACGTGGAAAGCGACCAATTCTAGATTCCCCGGTATACCGTTCAAAGAACGCAGTCGGAGTTTGGTGATCCGGGTGCCTCCATTTCGGCGGACACTTCTAGCACGATTGTGCTCAGTGATGCTAACCTCACAGATTCTTTTATGGTCCCAGTTGGGGACCCGACCTGAAACTTTCATAGTTCCAGAGTTAACCTTCCACTATTTTCATCTATTTTCCCTCTGTCAAGCTTTCTTTTGGGAACTTCCCTTTTTAACTCCCTCGAGCATCTTACAAGTAACAGCTCCACTGTTACCAGACCTTTCGGTCTACATGCGGTTGGGGGGTAGCTGTAGTGAACGCCTTCTGCCGCACTTCAGTCTAAATTTCATAAATTAATAAAACTACCTTCTAAAAATTAAATAAAGCTAACGCAATCATTATTACAATTTTAGATCACTATTGTCATTCAACATTACCCCGAAATCTATTAAAATTTGACCAAAAATATTTAAACATTTTTCGAGCGTCAGCTCGCATCGCGTTTTCACGCAGAACCATTTGGCAAGTTCCGATAGACATTTTCAGGCAGAGGCGTCATTCTGGTATTCGATGCTCCTGTGTTAGTGTTTGGGCCCCAGATGGGGCAATTGTAAGTATCAAGTGTTTATGTTAAGTGGTATTATGTCTAAACTTTCCTGTATTGTGTCTTAGGAGCATTCATTTTGTTTATCTGTGCCGGTGTAGTTAGGCACAAGCTTCAACTTCACTGCGCCATTTCGTCAGTGTTTTGTCCTTGAATTAATGTAGCCGTGCAAACCTACATATTCACTTTAGCATCTGATTCCAATTGGAATGTGCCTTTTTTTACGTTTTCGCACTGGTGTTTTTACCAGTTCTGTCAGCCTTATAATTCAATTAACTTTTGGCAGTACAGTAGCTAGAATTTTAGTATTTTATTTACTGTCGTGCATTGTGTTAGGATATTGCAGCAAATCGCGGTTGTATTTTCTGTAGTACTCATTTCAAGTCAATTCACTACTTCATGTAAAGCCATTTTTAAGGGAAATTTTCCCTTTTGATGTTTCATATTTTTCATAAGCCAATATTTAAGATGGTGTTATTCTTATCAAATTATAAATTTCCCCTTTTTATTTTTAATATTTTTCATAAGCCAATACTCAATATGGTGTTATTTGTATCAAGATTAGGATTTTCCCTTTTGTATCAAAAATAACTTCTTTAGCCAATATTCAATATGGTGTTATTTGTGTGATCAAGTTAGACTTGCATCAAATTATCAATTTATTTCTTTAATGTTTTTTTTAATCAAAGCAATCAAATTATCATTATCAATTTTTTTTTGACAGCTGTATTTTGTCACAGCTGTATTTTCAATTAAGTAGGGTTTTGATATAATCACGTGGTTGTAGTTTTTATGTACAGTCAACATTAAAAATCATTCTTAACAAATTTTATAGTCAACCTTTGTTGTGATGATAATCAGAACAAACCTTGTAAATACCAATAACTAAATACCTGATTTTCCTCATAGAATCAGTATATATACATTAAATATTATTGATGTTTTTTTAGTTTAGTTAGATGGTAATTATTAAGCTGAATTGCCTCAACTTACCATTGTCTTGAATGTTAGGTGAATACCAATAACTAAATACCTAATTTTCCTCATAGAATCAGTATTTATACATTAAATATTATTGATGTTTTTTTTAGGTTTAGTTAGATGGTAATTGTATAATTCTTAGTCATTGTACATTGATTATTTCAGTTAGGAAGAACTGGGAACCTGTGTTTTCTAGTTCATTTGCATTTAGCAGATGCTGTAGATTTTTACCATTAGCTATTAATTAAGTGAGGCAGGATACTCAGTTCACTGCTTATGCCATCTTAGTTTCGCCAGGCAAAGTTTTGCCTGTGTGAATTACTAGTGTAGAATTTTTAGCTTCAGAAATATTAGAATTAAGATCTGGCTCCGAGCAAATTGTCAGTGCTCCGAAGTTGCTCCCCACTTGCACTCCGGCGCCAGAGTGCTGGTGGGGGTCGTTTTTCGAAGAGACTCCTCGCTTTGAGGCGGCATGTTAATGCCAGATTGTTTGCAGCATAGCATGTGTTGATATGTGTTTTAATACCGTGTGCAATTTCACCCAGCGTCTTATTCCGTACAGGAAGCTACGAGACACTTTACATCCCACTGCCACGTCACCTACCTTTACCTTGCCGATCATATCAAAAGGGTAAAATAACCCGGTAGCCAGACTTGGCAAAACAACTGCCTCCTTCATTGTTGCCTTTTCACTTCTAATAAACCCACAATTACTGGACGGCAAGCGCAAGTACCCAATTCCTCCTCCACCTCACTCAGAATTGAGACATTTTTGGTTACAGCTAACCCAACTGCTGCATAACCTGCAAGTCTATATTCAAACACCACTGGAGGAATTGCACCTTACCGTCCTCACTTATCAGAGACGCTATTGCCGTCTCTAACCATTGGGTACCATTGCACACGACCTTCTCCACAATTACACTTCCCGCATACCGACGCAGCTGTGAGCCTGTTGCAGTTCCTACTCAAGATCGGACCTCAACATCAGCGCACCTTGAAGAAACAATCTGACAGCCTCCAATAAAACCAGGCCAGAATTAAATAACTATATCTACTTTCTTATCCTTCTGATGGTCTAGTTCCGAGGTGAAAATTATAGTATTTTGTTTTTGATTAAAGACGCCGGAAAGATCGCGTCCGAACCCCCTACACTTCACACCTTCTGAGTCAGATTAAGTCATTAGTTTATTAATTAAGTGTTGGCGTTCGACGCCAACTGGTGACCCGCCTTCAGCAAAAATTCAAACCTGCCTAAAGTAAAACTTGAACTTTACAGTGCCAAACTTGAACTTTACAGATCCATAGCACTAATGTACATTGGTTGTGAGAGACCTAACCTACCTATGACTTCTATCTTGTCTCAAGGTGAATAAATAAGCCGACACTCCCAGGTAATGGGTTTACGATTCTTTCTTTTTTATGTTTATTGATACACTATTAACAATGATTACAGAAATATACATAGGAAAATAACCAGGTGTGGACACTAATAATTAACCTACCTACAGCGACCCATACAAAATAAACACTCTCAATTATGACACAGCGGGCAACTATACCAGGAACAATTTAGTACTGCAGCAACCCCAGGATGATTTTCTACCCAGCAATAATGGCCGACGCGAGGCTTGGCCTGTCGGACTGCAAGAGCGGTAGGAGCGCCAGAGGGGCAGATGCCGGAGTGCGGCAGCGGCAGGGTATGCCGGAGTACGGCAGCAGCCGAGTAGGCCGGGGCGCCGCAGCAACAGATTAGGCCGGGGTGCGGCAACAGCAGGGTTTGCCGAAGTACAGCGACAGTGGGGAGTGCTGAAGTATAACGGCAGCAGGTGGAGTACCGCAGCGGCAAGAGATGCCGGAGGAAGAACCAGCCGTTGTAGGCTGTTCTTCGGTCTCACGCTGTAGAGGCTGGCACCACAGAGCTCTGGGTGATGGCTCTGGAGTACCCCGGTTGGCCTCTGCTTCTGCTCTCCAATTGGAGGTTGGTCCGGAGGTTTGGACCAGAGGTCTGGACCGGAGGTTTGGACCAGAGGTCTGGACCGGAGGTTTGGAGGTCTTCCTGCCAATCCGCCACGCATAATAAATAATAACTTCTAATGATAACATCAGCAATAAGGTACATAGTTTCTCACTCTTGCATAACAAATAATCAATATCATTTACGAATAAATATTTCAGTAAATAAATAAACTTATGCATTCATTCATTTCTATCCTATTGCTGCCTATTATTCTTACCCTTGCTGGATGATGCCGCTCTTAATAGTTTG
The DNA here is from genome assembly GCA_030386875.1 of Morinoia aosen. Lineage (NCBI taxonomy): Eukaryota > Metazoa > Arthropoda > Malacostraca > Amphipoda > Talitridae > Morinoia > Morinoia aosen. Next base: position 41,621,691 of record CM059580.1, read on the forward strand.
CCTCTCTACTGTAATGCTGCACTTAGAAATACTCTCCTTTAACTATTTCACATCGATACATCTGTTCTGAAACAGAAAAAGTAGGGCTTAGGGGAATAGGCAGATTGCTCCATCTCATTAGCAAACACGGTTTAGGAGACTGGTGAATCACCCCATTACATTCCCCCCCACCAAGTGCAACCATAGGGTGCACTTAACACAATCTGCTATTTTCTAAACAATGTACACTTGTTATATACATACACTACTATCACATCTTAAATCTATAATTACAATAAATGAACTCTAGTGTCTATAATTTCCAAGTCATAGGAATTTTATTACAAGATGACGCTTTGGTACTGAACCTTACAAACTACAACATATCTTACAGACGCATAGACACATTGATATCAACATACCGTTCGACAGAACACGGCAAGTTGCTGGTATTGTCATTCGACATATCATGACAATCCATACACTAAGCGCAGACATTACACAAATTACCAATAGTTTTTACAAACAGTCTATGTACATTTTAATCGCATCACATTTATTTGCAATAAAAGAAAACGCATTAACACATATTACTTAACCTGCTATTTAACCCAATACTCAACTTACTACTTAATCTACATGATTTTTTTGTATTTTTATCTTTTGTTCATTTTTTTTTTATATGCTACTTATTTTTGACCTTATATTCTAATGTTCTTAACTGTACATTGAGCATGTTTTCCACATTTCCTCTAGCTCTAGTAATTCTACCAGAAGAAATGTAATCCAACCTTACCGGTGAAACACGAGGACTCTTGGTTTGTTCTCCATCACTAGCTGTTATACCAACTCTTGTACCACTAGACATGTATCTCCTTTGCCACATTTCCTGCAAAACTTCGTTGTTGGATTTTCTATACTTTGATGTACCTTCTTGCATCTGTTTGGAATGGTCCCTAAATCTCTTCAAAATGTTCAACTTCTCTCCTTCTCTCTTGTCAATAGTTCTGAATCCTGTGAAGTCATCTGTAAAGCCTGAGAAGTTACGGCTTTCCTCGGAAGTGTTGGTTACAAATAGTTGTAGAATATCCCCAGTTTGTCTCTCTTCATCTGTTTCTCCTACTTTGTTTCTATCTTGAGCTTCCTGCTCAGAGCAGTTAATCACTTTTTGTAGGTAATTCTCTTGAAAGCTCCAAGCTCTCTCAGACCAGATTGAAAAATTCTCTATCAACGAGCTATTCTGTGTTGCACTATTAGTGCTTATCTGAAGGGAACTTGACTGTGGTGTTTTAATTTTAATGCTAGACATTGGTTCATCCAGCCCTAAGTCAAAATCATCGGACAAACCTCTGAACATAGGAGATGACATTCTATAATTAATGTTTTTGACTACCTGTGAATCCATACTTATTGGTCTTATCACCTGATCTTCAATGGCCTCACTACAAGCAAGTTCGTTCAGATTTTTAGGAATTACATTGAGTTCTACTCTTTTAGTTTTCTCTTTTCTTTTCTTTATTATTACCGTTTCTTTTGACTTGGAAATTTTGTTTTCTAACTTATTTACATCTTTATTCCTACTCTTAGAGCTAGGGAAAGGAAGCACAGTTTCCTCCTTTGAATCACTTGGATTACTACTAAAGATAATATTTGTAATCCCTTGGGCTGATTCTGATTCGCAATCACTGTCAGTGGTTGCTTTGTGAACTCTATTTTCTTCATTGAAGATAACATGTTCCTTCAGATAGTCTGGAACTTCTCTCCAAAGCTTTAATTGCTTATAATGTGCTTTGATATTAACTTCAGTTGAATTCATTCTCTGTAGTTCATAAGTTACACTATTAGGTTGAACTTTGGTCACTCTATAAGGACCATCCTATTGTCTGGATAATTTATTAGCTACCCTATTTCCTTTCTTTATTGTTTTCCTTAACACAAGCTGGCCTACTCTAAATGGTGAGAACTTTGGATGTCCTGCTTTCCAGGTGGATGTTATATCCCTGTTTACAGGAATGTTGCGATCTGTTGGATGGGGTGTCTGCAAGATGCACTGAGATGGACTCATTCCTAATTGTGAATGTACAGTGTTATTGTGGACTATTAATGCCTGTGAGAGGTGATTGTCCCATGTATGGGGATTTTCCTGTACTAACCCCTTCAAGAGTTGAATGATGGTACGATTGCACCTTTCTACACATCCATTAGATGATGCCTTGTACGGAGTGGAATAGATGTGAGAGATATTGTGGAATTCAAGTAGAGCATTGAATTCCTGTGACTTAACCCTTTCGGTACGATAATTCAAATGGTTTGGGTAAAAACTTGCAGGGGAAAAAGTTGTCGTTACCCTGAATTGTCAGTGAAATTGTCCTAATGTGGATGCTTTCAGCTTAAGTAAGTGCCTACTTCATTATTTTAATTTTTAAAAATTTTCAACCTTTGAAGCTCTTTGCTTGGCGACAGAAATTTTTGATGTTGATAATTAGGTTTTTGTATTTACGAAGAAATTATCTACGAGTTCTTGCCCGAATTTATAAAATATAAACAAAGTTCAGTAAACTTGTTCAAGTGCAATGGAAAGGGTATTGAATGTGTTGCACGGACCCTGTAGCATGAACACACGCGAGCCTATGCAACAGGGTCCTTTGTTAAAACAGGGTCCTATGGTAACTTATGGTAATTTACACGTGCAGGTTTCTGGAATTGTTGAAAAACTAGTTTAATGATTGTTTTGAATTTCCCTAAGTTTTTTATTTACTCCAAAATATTCCCTCACTAGTTAAATTACATTAAAACTAGGTTATATGCCCTAAATTGGAAGCACTAGCAAACTTGGCACTGGAGTAGCCGTTAGTACCGAAAGGGTTAAATTCAGGGCCATTGTCCGTTAGTACTCTGTTAGGAAGTCTCGTTATTGATGGAAGTACATGAGCTGAAAATGCTGCAGCAACAGTCTTTGCCTTTTTATTGCTCAACGGCACTGCTGTTAGCCATTTAGAAAAATGGTCGACAGCCACAAGAACCCCAGAATTATTTTTCTTAGTCTTGGGCAGCAACATCAGATCTACAGCTATTAGTTCAAAGGTTGTTGTTGTTTCTATTTTGAGAGTTGGAGGACTAATGTGTTGATTACTAACCTTAAAGAACTGACAGTGGAGACATGATGCACAAATATCCCTAGCAATTTTGTCTAAAGCAGGGTGCCAAAAGCTCCTGAGAATGATGTCAACTAACTTATGTCTACCTATGTGAGAAAGCTGAGTATGAACCTTTGAAACAATTTCAGTCATCAGAGCAAATGACACTACTACGGAGGAATATCTATCTGTGTCTTGCATGAGTAAGTCAAGGTGCACTCTGAGATTCTTCTTATACTTTTTGAACTGATCTAATGTTTTATTTCTCCAAAACTTAATATCCAGGTTTGTTGTAATATGTTCTTTCAAAGTGCTTATGGCTAAATCATTATTCTGTATATCAGTCAACTGTTCATTTGTTGAAGTAAATTTGACTTTGGGAGATAAGTCATCTATTCTATGGTGACAATTTTCTGATGAGGAAGACTGTTCCTCAACAACTGCCTCATTCTCCTGCTCACAAGTGATGTTTAGACTGAGATGTAGAGCTTTGTCCGGATCTGAAGTTGGGCTTAAACGACCAAGTGAATCTGTTACTCCTCGGAGATGAGCGTTCTGTGCTAGCTGTATAGGATGGATTTGATGCTCTGATTCGTTCTTTATGTGCATGTGTTTGGATTGAAAATCAAGTACAATCTTGTTTCTGGATAGAAAATTGGCTCCTAAGATACAGCAACACCGCATAGTTTTTGTTGGGACCACTGCAAACGGTGTACAGTCTGTAACTTCTACATCCATTAATTTAGGTCTTAATTGTACTATTTTTAATACTTCTGTTTGGTTCTGACCTATTCCTCCTAACAACTCATTCTCTTGATTTACTACTGAATTGTCCGTGATTACAGGATAAATTAAGTCAAAGACATATTCACTAATAACACTAACTTGGGCTCCGGTGTCAATTATGCAACAGAAGCTGAGATTTTCCATTGTTGCAATGTATTTTCCATCAGTGCTGTGGTTACACAGACACTGTTTGGCAGTAGAAGCAGCTAGTAGAGTGTTTCCCTCTAGGAGTTCCTGGAAATTGACATGGATGTCAACCGGCAAAGCCTCGGGTGAATGTGTAGTGTTGATGTTTTTCTCTTGAATGTTTTGTTGAATCCTATCATTAGATGCTGCTGTTATAGCAATGACTGGATTAAAATGAATTCCAGCCAAACACTGCAGGTGTATGATTCTTGGTGGTTGGTAAACTTAGTCTGATTTATAAATGACCGGAGTATGCATCCCATGGTGTACCCATATCTCTACATTGAAAATGTCACTTGCTGCTAGAAGAACTTCTTCACCAGGTAATTCGCCTGAGTTTTTCATTAAGTGTAATTGTTTTCTTCTGGCCTTGTCAAGCTTAATTTGAAATTTATCAGGATTGTTTAACAAGTGCTGCACCAGCTGCTCACGCAGGGTCTCATGATCGTCAGGTAAGTTTCCGTCAGATTCATTCATTTCCAGTTCAGACAGTAATAAAAACAAAGATATGAAGAGTGAATTTCCTCCTCCTTCTACCTTTTCCACCACTTTCAAGCCTTTGGGTAATTCTGGGGTAGTATTCCTGTAGGAAGTTGCTAATTTTTCGTAGCACCTCCTTCGAGTCACGGGGTTTAAGACCCGGTAAGGGATAGTAACGAGTCGGTCGCAGAAATGGATTTATTGTTTAGACTACTGAGGCCAGTAATCTCAAGAAGTAACGAGAACGTAAAATAGTATGACTAAAAGAGTGTAATCGTAAGGGTAACTTGAACAAACGAAGGAAATGAGGCAGTCGATAAAATGAATAGGTGATATGAGCCTCGAGACATTAAGATGATATTAGACGTTGCCATATTAACATAACGGCATTGTAATGTATGGTCAGGTGCGAATAAGGTGCAAATAAGTGGGTAAACAAAAGGGGGTAGCGGCGGAGTAGGCCTGTGAAAACGGTCTACGTTAATACACATGTAAAGACATATTTCTAGCACTTTGACATGCCTAATGCAATTATTATATCTAGGTATAACGACTATGGACACATATCATTATTACGTAATGTCTGTAAGTCGCACTAGTAATCACGAATTATCTAAAGAAACAATTATATTATTTTATCGTGAGCTCCGTTCTAAAATTCTCAATGTATTATAAGAACCAAAATTTTACACAGAACACAAGGCACGAAAGTAGTAGTTATTTCATCAACACAATAATTAAACACTGGCAGAAAATAGACACTCACCCAGACGGTTCAAGTTGGGAATACGCTACGTCTACATCCTGACGTAGTAGCTAGGCAAATGGGCTGGTGTCTACAGCCTCACGGTCGGCCTTGGCAAAATGTTGCCATAAAGGTTCACTCAACTCGTCTCGTAAGACGGTGTAGATTTAATCTATTTTAATATTTATTTATCTTTGAATAAAAGACTGTTTAAAAGGTACAAAATTACTTTATGTTAAATTCTAAATTTTTATTAATTATTCAGCAATTGTCCGGGCACCACATTCCATTGGGAACCTTCTGGTGCTGTAGGTGTGTTGTAAATGATTCTGGATAAAGCATCAGCTGCTTCATTCTGTGGTCCGGGTCGGTATCGAATGGTGAAATCATACTCTGCAAGTTCATTTATAGTGCGCATTAACCTGGAGTTCTCTCTTGACATATTGTGTAGATATAATAATGGTTTGTGGTCAGTGAACAGTGTGAATTTTACTCCAAACAAAAATGCTCTGAAAGTTTTAATACCCCAACGTAATGCTACCAATTCTCTTTCTATAGTAGAATAGCGGCGTTGGGCCTCTGAGAAGGTAGTGGATGAATAAGCAATTGTTTTGTATTGCCCCTGCTGTTTTTGCATTAAGCATGCTCCTGCTCCTACACCTGAAGCATCTACAAAGAGCTCTAGGTCTTCTGATTCTCCAGAATAATCCGGAAATGAGAGGGTAACTTCTTCAGCTAACTTGCTCTTCAGAGATTCAAATGCAGTATTCATTTCTGGTGTCCAGTTTAAAGTCTTTCGTTTTGGTCCGCCTGTTAATTCGGTGAGTGGTTTGGCAATGACAGAACATTGACTCACGAATTTTCGTTGAAAGTTGACTAATCCTACAAATTGCCTCAACTGGGTGACGGTCGTTGGTTTTGGGAAGTTTACAATTTTCTCTATATATTCTGGTGACTTTTGGATACCTTTCTTACTGATTAAATGACCTAGAAACGAAACCTTTTCCTTGAAAAATTCACATTTGTTAACCTTGATTTTTATTCCATTGTTCATCAATGTGGTAAGAACTTTCTCCACCATTGAGAGATGTTCGTCAAAAGATTTGCTCATTATTAAAATATCATCAATATAAACAATGATGTTTTGGAAGCACAAGTCTGAGAGAATTTCTTGCATGTTTCTTTGGAATTGGATACCACTATTTTTAAGACCAAAACTTAACCTCTTAAACTGATACTGATTGTGGGTTGTGCTGAATGATGTATATGGCCTACTTTCTTCATCAATAGGGACTTGGTAGTAACCCTTAATTAAGTCTAACTTGGTGAAATACTTAACCTGGTGTGCACTATAGATTGAATCAGTTAAGTTTGGCATTGGGAATTTTTCAGGTTTGGTTACGCTGTTGAGTTTTCGGTAATCCACACACAGTCTTAATTGCCCATCTGGTTTTCTAATAGGGACTACAGGTGAAGACCACGGTGATCGGCTATCCTCAATTATATCCAAAGCCTTCAATTCCTGACATTGTCTTTCTATTTCCTTATTAACTGGTTCAGCAAATCGTCTTGGTTTTTGCCATATCGGTGTGTGGTTTGTAAGTTCTATTTTATGAGGTGTTACATGTGCCTTCCCAATATCATTTTCATCCTTACTTAGGGCTTCTTCAACATTCTTCAACATACTAACAACCTTTTTCTTCTCAGTTGGTTCTAATGTTTCCCCAATGTCTAATTCAGCTTCCATCTTCTCCATGGTCCATTGTGAGGTTCCTGTTTCTTCCTCCTCAAGTTCTATAATGGTGCTCACATAACCTAGTAAGTCACCTTTCTTGATTTTACCATTTTTAACTGGAACTTTTTGGCGAACAATGACCCGGTCCTTGTCATTATTTATGGAAAAAATTCCATCTATGCCAGTGCACTTCTTATTTTTCATTTTCCCATTGTAGTAATAGATGTCCCTTTCACAAGCTTCACTTTGGCAAATGAGATTAACCTGAACTTCTACTTCAGTAGATTTTCCTGAATAATTGACAGTTTCTGAGGCATGAACTGGGATAGATTCATGAATTATTCTCATGGGCTTTGCAGTTTCACCTAAATAGATGTCAACTCTTGCATTATTTTTAGCAACCTTTGAAATCATTCTTTTACCTATGTTAACAATGAGCTGATTTTCAACCATGAATGGAGTTCCTAATATTATTGGATGATTAATAGCCTCATCAGGTACTACACTAAAAGTGGTTTTACAAGCCTTTATATCATAAAGGGAAAAGTTAAAGTGTGCTACACCAAGTGTTTTCACATTTACTATACCCAATCCTTGAAGGACAATGGAGTGGTCTGGGTTGCTTGGTAGGTTTAACTGATCAACAAGAGATTTCCGTATGAGATTAGTGGCTGCACCTGTGTCAAGTAGAGCTTCTATCCTGTTTTCTTGGATGCTGGTTTCTACGATTAGTAACTGACCCGGTTCCAGAGCTGCCAAATTTACCCAGGCACTGCCATTGTCATCTGGCTGTGAAGTTCCTGGAACAGCATTATCGGTCTTGAGGCACATTTTTGTTCTTTGGCTTGCTTCTTCAACACAAACTGAAGAGAGTCTGGAAGGTTCCTTCCTTTCTACTTCTCCTTTTGGCTTGACTTGGTTGCTTCTTGTTATGCCGTGGTCACCTAAATAGTTAGTGGTTTCCGGATTATCACCATCTTCATCTTCTACTTCAAGACAATCAAAGCGATTATGGGTCTCAAAGGGTGAAAACAAAGTGTAGGGGTGCTTCTTGGCTACTGGCATACCCTTGTCTTTACCAGAGCCTGTCAGTTTGACGCCCTGCCATACAGATTTTCGTCACTGTGCGCACGGTTTCCTTGAGGTGTTATGGGTGCAAAAGTAAAAGTACCACCTGGGGCTCCTGGATTTTGAGATATCCCCCTGGGAGCATGCTGTGATTGTGACCTTGGATGAAACTTTGTAGGCCTTTGGTTGCAATCTCTATAATAATGTCCTCTTCTCCCACTTGCATAGCAGGAATTTGTTTTAGTTCTGCATTCAGCAGCACCATGACCATATCGGTTACAGTAAGTACATGTTAGGTTGTGAGAAGTAAGTCTTGCTGGAGGTCTCGTGTTGAAGTTCCTTGGTGGTCCGGGGTTGGCTCTTGAGTGACTGTAATGCTGGTAGTTTGGCCTTTGATGGTGGAAGGAAGATGCACTGTGTAGAGAGACTGAATTTATTTGTTGAGCCTGATGGTTTCTGCTGTCCCGAGGCGAGTGCCTACCAAAGCTGACACTGTTGAGGAATGGAGCCCCGTTCGTACTACTTGTTCTTTGGTCATTCTGAGTGGCCCAAAAGAAATACAAAGTGGGCATGTTGCGGGAAAGAGCCATGGAAAAAGGTGCTCTCTTTGTTGTACTGGTGGAGACTCACCTCCACGAAGACGTGCTTGACGCGGAAGTGGCAATGGAAGGCTACACACTCCACAGATCGGATAGACGCCATGGCAGAAAAAAGGGAGGTGTTGCAGCATACATTAGGAATGACTTGGCACCCCAAACAGTAGTCTTGTCTGCAGACTCGGATGGTGTGGTTGAACACCTCGTTCTGTGGCTGGACCAGGTGAGACTAGCACTTGTGGTCGTGTATCGCCCTCCTGCCTGCGAATTGGAAAATTTCCTACCGGTAATGAGGCATGTTTCCACGAAGTTGGAGGAATTGGGAACACCATTGCCCACCATCATAGTGGCGGGTGATTTCAATTTCCCCTCAATGTGCTGGTCGACGAACCATATCTATGGGGGCTCGCGGGAGTTGAGGGCTCAGGCGACTCAGCTTACCGAGTTTATGGAGAAATTCGCCCTGGAGCAATATGTAGTGCTCCCGACTCGGCAAGATAACCTCCTCGACCTCTTCCTGACGAATAATGACGAAGTGGCGAGGGAAATTCGGGTGGAGGACACTGCCATGTCGGACCATAGGCTGCTGATAATAACTGCGGATATAGGTTGCGATGGTTCTTGCCCACGAGGCAACGGAAGCAATGTTGGACTGGGATCGCTAAATTTTATGAGCGATGCGACAGATTGGGACAGCATACGTGAAGAACTGGCGGCCGTAGACTGGGCCCTCTTAACATTCAGTTTGACCGTACGGGAAATATATGAAGTGTTGTTGAAGACTATCACGGATATCTGCACGAGACACACACTAGCGAGGAGGATAAGGTCGAAGAGACTTGTCCCCAGAGATCGCAGGATCTTGATGAAGAAGCGAAAGCGACTACTGCAACAGCTGACGGGAGCATCCAGGCCGGCGGCGAGGCAGCAGATTACGGAAAGAGCTTTGGATTTAGAGAACCAACTAATGAGATCTCACGACGCCGAGACCGAAGCTGAGGAAGTAAGGGCGGTTGATGCGATAAGGACTAATTCTAAATACTTCTACGCCTTTGCAAGGGCTAAAGCTGGAACCAAGTCACAAATAGGACCGTTCCGCTTGGAAGGCAACCTCATAGGCGATCCCAACCAAAAAAGTGAAGTGCTTAGGGAGCAGTATGAGTCTGTGTTCAGCGCGCCAACCTACACAAATCTGGAGGACCTACTGTCAGAGCCCCTTCAGTATCAAAACAACAACCACCTCAGCAGTGTGTCGTTCACTGAGGCGGAACTGGCTGAATGTATGGACGAGCTGTCGCCCACATCTGCACCGGGGCCAGACCAAGTACCGGCTGTTCTACTTAAGAAATGTCAGGACCAACTTAAGACACCCCTATGGATCATGTGGAAACTCTCGATGGACACCGGAGATATCCCAGATCAGTTGAAGTTGGGAATTGTCACACCCATATTCAAGGGTGGGGAAAAGCACCTACCAAAAAACTACAGACCGGTAACATTGACATCCCACATCATCAAAGTATTCGAGAAGGTGATCGTGAGGAAGATGGTGAGGTTTCTGGAGGATTCCGGCAGACTGAATAGATCACAGCATGGGTTCCGTAAGGGAAGGTCCTGCCTCTCGCAATTGCTGGAACATCAAAGAACCATCACCGAGGCTTTGGGAAACGGCCGCGCAGGGGACGTTGTCTATCTCGATTTCGCAAAGGCCTTCGATAAGGTGGACCACGGCATACTGCTTGGTAAGCTCATGGGCCAGCACATAGGAGGCCAGCTGCTGACGTGGTTGGCTCACTTCCTGACAGACAGAAGGCAGAGGATAGCTGTGGATGGATGCCTCTCGTCTGAGTCTCTGGTAGTGAGCGGCGTGCCACAGGGATCGGTGCTCGGACCACTGCTGTTTCTGGTCCATATATCGGACGTGGACGCCAACCTCCAATGTTCCCGTGCATCTTCTTTCGCAGACGACACGAGGTTGATGGTGGAGATAACTGATACGGAGGACTGCAGAGGGATGCAGAGTGACCTGGAGCGGATATACCGGTGGGCTCAGGTAAACAACATGCAGTTCAACGAAGCTAAATTTGAACTGATAAGGTATGGAAGTCACCCAAATGATGCCTTCTCCTACGTAACAGAGGGAGGACTGGACATAGAAAGAAAGCCCTCTCTTCGAGACCTGGGCGTCATCGTTGAGGATACTGGAGCCTTTCGTGAGCACATTGACCTGATTGTGAGCAGATGCAGGCGGCAGATGGGATGGGTGTGGAGAGTATTCCGCACAAGAGAGACCGTGCCCATGCTGACGCTTTACAAAGCACTCGTCCTTCCCCTGGCAGAGTATTGCTGCCAGCTCTGGAATCCGGGAGCCTGGGCTGACATTGTCAAGCTTGAGGGAGTCCAGAGATCCTTCACGGCAAGGATCTCGGAAGTAAGGCACCTGGACTATTGGCAACGTTTGAAACATCTTGCCCTTTACTCCCTCCAGAGAAGGCGAGAGAGATACACTATTATCTACACCTGGAAGATTGTGAGAGGGCTGGTCCCCAACTTTGTAGAGGATGGTTTGAAGCTGAAAACCAAACAGCACGTGCATTTTGGGAGGCTATGTGTCGTGCCGGAGTTCAACAACAGAGCTGCGGCCAGCATTCGCACAAGGCATGAACGGTCGTTCTCCGTGATGGGCCCACGACTCTTTAACTGTCTCCCAGCCGAGCTGCGTGAGTTTGAGGGGTCAGCTGAAAGCTTCAAACAAAAATTGGACATGTTCTTGAGATTGATTCCGGATAAGCCACCTCTACCACATTACTACCAGACCGCCTCTGGCAACAGCATCTTGCAGCAGCTCGCCGACCGGAGAGCGCGAGCGCTGTAGGAGGCGTAGCGGCACGAGGGCGGCGCAACGCGTGGCCCGGGCGGACGACCCGAACTCATCCTCAGGAACCTCAGGGCTGCATCCCGGTACAGCTTTTTCTGACCTACACTAATAGTGATTTCTTTTTGGTTGTCCCCCTGCTCACTCTCATTACTTTCTGATTCTTTTTCATTTTCCTTTTCTACATCCCTGAACCTGGCACACTTCTGAATGGAGGACCATTTTACCTTTTTGTTGTTGATCTTATCACTGATCATTTGAGTTGAGATGATCCCTTTGAAGTCCTTAGGAATAGTTTGTAGGAACTTGTCCCGTAGAACAGAGCTTGGTTGAACCTTATGTTTCGGGTAAGCTATTTTAAACAACCTCTCAACGCGGCTGCTGTAAAGGTAGAGAGGTTTTTTTTATGGTATCTTATTTTATTAAAGTCCTCTCGGTTCCTCTTCTTCCGTAATTCGGCCATGTCTCTATACCATTGAACAAGTTTGTATTTAATGGTGGAATAGTTGTCCCCTACATCTCTCAGAGATTTCATTGCCATGAGGGTTTGGCCACTGAGCTGCTTCTCCAGCTCCCCTATCCAGAAGCGACTATCTCCTTTGAAATTCTCCTCACAATATCTTTCAAACCGCTTCAGGTAGTCTCTCAAGTCCTGCCCTGATTTTTCATCAAACTTTTCTTGTTGAGGAATTCTCCTATTGTCAAATCTTTCCATTAGTTTTTGCAGTGTTTTGAGTTCCCCTTGCTGGGTGGTCAGAAAAGGTTTCCGTTTCGGAGTCCTAGCTCGAACTGATGAGTCACAACTCAAAGTTCGCGAGTCAGTAGAACTAGTAGAATCCTCGGAGCTAGCACTATCCTCAGATGTGGAAGAATCCCTGTGTGACTGAGCAGGCCTATTTGTTTTAGGAATAGCTCCCTGTTTCTCAGATCTTACCTTAGTGGATTTTGGTTCCTCATCAGTATCAATTTGAATCCTTTGAAAATTTTTCTGGAGTTCAATCAACATTTTCTTGGACGAATTGGACATTTGTGAGGTATTCATTTGTTCCAGATTGGCTAGAAATTTATTCATATACTCACAATTTTGCTGGATCAGATCCTCTTCCTGTTCTGAAATATTTGGCGTTTCTTTACAGAGCACATCTGCAGCAGGAGGAGATCCTACCTTCTCATCTGAACCCTCTTGCTCAGCCATCTTGGCGCCCTACTACCAGAAGAGAAGACCTCCAAGTTATTACTACTATCCTATGCCAAAAAATAATAACAATTCCCAACGTGGTTTGACTTACCCTCCGTCCACAAGAACAGTACAGCTGCTTAGCAAGTTAACAGAAAAATTTTGAGCCTTAGCTGCAAAACCAAAACAGAACCTAAAGGTAATGAATAACTAGGGCACACAGTAAACACATGAAATAAATAACATCCTAACCTAAGTCCACATCCTGGTTATCCAATCGAAACACCTTGAGACAATATTATCAGGTATACAATAATGCTGAATAACAAGTTGATGGTCACCTCAAACTAAATAACAGGTTGAAATAGCTACCCTAATTTACATATTAAGAGTTTTGGGTTACCCCGGAAAATCCTGGTCTATCCCGGCCAATCCTGGTCACGGCACCAAAAACACAATGTTGGGGGACAGGTAGGCTTCCTACCATCAACATGTGTGACCTAGATCCATAGCACTAATGTACATTGGTTGTGAGAGACCTAACCTACCTATGACTTCCATCTTGTCTCTAAGTGAATAAATAAGCCGACACTCCCAGGTAATGGGTTTACGATTCTTTCTTTTTTTGTTTATTGATACACTATTAACAATGATTACAGAAATATACATAGGAAAATAACCAGGTGTGGACACTAATAATTAACCTACCTACAGCGACCCATACAAAATAAACACTCTCAATTATGACACAGCGGGCAACTATACCAGGAACAATTTAGTACTGCAGCAACCCCAGGATGATTTTCTACCCAGCAATAATGGCCGACGCAAGGCTTGGCCTGTCGGACTGCAAGAGCGGTAGGAGCGCCAGAGGGGCAGATGCCGGAGTGCGGCAGTGGCAGGGTATGCCGGAGTACGGCAGCAGCCGAGTAGGCCGGGGCGCCGCAGCAACAGATTAGGCCGGGGTGCGGCAACAGAAGGGTTTGCCGAAGTACAGCAACAGTGGAGAGTGCTGAAGTATAACGGCAGCAGGTGGAGTACCGCAGCGGCAAGAGATGCCGGAGGAAGAACCAGCCGTTGTAGGCTGTTCTTCGGTCTCACGCTGTAGAGGCTGGCACCACAGAGCTCTGGGTGATGGCTCTGGAGTACCCCGGTTGGCCTCTGCTTCCGCTCTCCAATTGGAGGTTGGTCCGGAGGTTTGGACCGGAGGTTTGGACCAGAGGTCTGGACCGGAGGTTTGGACCAGAGGTCTGGACCGGAGGTTTGGACCAGAGGTCTGGACCGGAGGTTTGGAGGTCTTCCTGCCAATCCGCCACGCATAATAAATAACTTCTAATGATAACATCAGCAATAAGGTACATAGTTTCTCACTCTTGCATAACAAATAATCAATATCATTTACAAATAAATATTTCAGTAAATAAATAAACTTATGCATTCATTCATTTCTATCCTATTGCTGCCTAATATTCTTACCCTTGCTGGATGATGCCGCTCTTAATAGTTTGCCTCTCTACTGTTATGCTGCACTTAGAAATACTCTCCTTTAACTATTTCACATCGATACATCTGTTCTGAAACAGAAAAAGTAGGGGTTAGGGGAATAGGCAGATTGCACCATCTCATTAGCAAACACGGTTTAGGAGACTGGTAAATCGCCCCATTACAACTGGAGCATGGTAGCAGTGCAGGTCAAGAAAATAGGTTTTGATAGGTTTGGTAACTTTTTAACATGGGAAGTTGCAATTCTCTTACTTTATAATTGCTCCATGTTGTGCCAAAAAATGCAGATTCACAATTTTTGAGGCAGCTGTTGAATAAAATTATGGCACACGAGCTGAGACAAGCTCACAAAATCACAGCAAGAAAATTAGGAAAATGCAAATTGCATTCAGTCTTTCCAACCATCACCATCAAACAGTTGTAGGCAAACTAACCAGATAATGAGTCTTAATTCTTTGCAACTTTTTGTTAGATTTTTGGAGGAAATATAAGTGTGACTTTGAAAACTAGTTAACTTCTATATAAGTTAACTAGTTTTCAAAGTCACACTTATATCTCCTCCAAAAATCTAACAAAAAGTTGTAAAAATTCCGACTCATTATCTGGTTTATCTGGTATATATATATATATATATATTGCAGTGAGATAAATCTTTCATTTTTATTGCTGAATTTGATGAGAAGAATTTGTATCAGTAAACCCAAGCAACTTGAAATTAGTTATCACAAATGATGTGAGATCATCATCAATAATTGTTAATTTGTATTCAGTGTAGCCTGATTACCATTTGTTTCCAGCTGGGGAATGAAGCCGCTGATGAATTGGCGAGAGAATCGTTGGGTTTGAACCACATGACACCCCTTTTTCCTAGCAACTATGAGCTGAAAAGAAAATTCATTCTCCACTATGACCAAGCATGGCAAAGCAACTGGTCATCACTTCCTCAATCCATCACTCACTTCCGACCAACGCTGGGGCCATTCATCCCACAAAACCTCATCCGTGCTGACCAGAAGGTAATCACTCGTCTGCGACTACAAACATGCCTTCTAACTCATGGCCACTACATCACCAAAACAGCCCCTACATCCTGTCCAAACTGTCACTCTCACATCACGCTGAAGCACGTGTTCATTGAGTGTCCCACGTATGAACTCTTTCGCCACCAGCTGCGTACAACCTGCCGGATCAATGCCCTTCCTTTCAGTCTTTCGACACTACTCTATCCCCCCCTTGCTCCAAGCTTGATCATTTCATTCCTCCGGGAAGCTGGACTACTGAAGAGAATCTAATGGAACCAGTGGCGGAGTGGGGGCGCTAATTCCCATAGAAGGAGATGCGCCGCATCGTTAACAAGTAACAAGTAGTTTGTTTCCAGCAATTGGTTCAATGAGGTGGGTACTTGATTCAAATGTGAATATGATGATCTCAATTTGATGAAATTCTGATCAATTGTAAGTTGTTGGCACAAAAAAAAGTAAAAGATATCTTCTAATTTTGTTAGCAAGTTTTTTGAGGAACTTTCTTCTTTCGTGTAAGTTGGTTTTGGTAATGTTTATTTACCGTTTTTGATGAAATGACTTTTTTTGAAAGTGAGCACTTGAAAGATAGTTGCTGTGAAATGTTGCTGACTACACAAAGTGATATGAGACTTCTTTACTGAGTATTTGGGGACAATGGTGACATTTCACACCACACATTTATTTGGTATCAAATGAAGACCTATATGTCTGAGAAAATTTAAAATCTAATTGATTGTTATATATTATATCTGTAAATTTTTTAGAACTAGACAGAGTTTTCTGGGAATGAACAGTTATGTGCGTATTTTGCAGCTAATGAGTTTTCACTGGGTGTATGAGCACCAATTTGTAAATTTAGAAATTTTTCCCTAAACAACGCACTTCACAAGCTGTCAAAGAAAATAAACAAAATGAGTTGTACTGTTCATTTCTGTATTTTGGGGCATTGTCTGAGAAGCTAGCATGGAAATTGAAATTGCTGTGTGCAAAATATTTTTATAACTTTACATGTCACTAATTAATAATTTCAAGGATGCTTCTTATTTTTGATACAAAGATATACTTTCCAGGATATGCAAGCCTCCTCTGTGTGCTCTTATAGTTGTGTGCAGTGTATGTCTTTATAAATTGACATGATGAAACAAAATTTCTATGTCAGAATGACGGAGCATAAAAATAAAAGCTTCCGTAACGGGAATCAACTCGCTCATTCATCATATTCTGCAGTGCAAAATCATACCAAAAAAGCAATGTCCCTAAATCTCCACAAATTTTCAAAATTTTAGCCTCTGCATTGACATTTTAGAGTCCGTGCATATTTTCAAATAAAACTCTTATCTGATCAATATGGACTGTTCAAAGCCTTTTCAAATTGTAAATGGGTTGAAATCTCTCCATCAGCAGCTCAATTTAATATCCTACTGATATATTACATGTATTTTTTGTTCGTGTATTTTTTTCCTTGACACACTTGTATTTTTGTGATTCCATGATATATATTTAGGACCTACTATTCATTGTACTTTGATCTTCTATTTCAAACATACTGTTTTCTAACATATGATGGAGCGGGACTTGGAAACATTATCTCAGTTAAGATGATTAATTTTCTCAGAATTTTGTTTTTAAATTTCTGATGTTACGACTAATGCAAATCACTGACATGTTCAAATATATTTGTTCAAATACAAGTAACATTTCTTGTCAGTATGTGCTCAGAGCATTTAACACGTTAACTGCGATGAGTTAAACTGAAGTTCAATATTCAATTCGAATTTTAATTCAGTTGTAGTAATCTACTTTGGAAATAGCAAACATAAACCGGATCGGGCTTTTGTTTAGCTTTCATTAAGTATTTATAATCAATGAGTTAGTGACTGCAGGTGGGTCAGCAGCACTTTGAAAACCACCTAAGGGACCACCGGTGGGTCCCTTTGCAGGGAACGTGTTAAGAAGCATATCAGTTCAACAATTTTCATTGCCTCACCTATTGAAATGGTTTCAAAATTGGGAGGTGGTTAAAATTGATGTATCAGTTTGGTGTCAGCGTGAATAAGATCATGGTTGAGAAAATTGGCAAGATTGTAAATCTTGTATCAGACACGGTCATCAACAGGTCATTGCTTGGTCATGGTGAATTAGGGAGTAAAGATGTTGTGTAAAATTGTCAACCAGAAACTATTTAGTGTTTCCTAACAAAATTTCATAATATTTTACTGCTGTGTCCATTAAGGGAATCGAACAATTTTTTTGTATAAAACTTAAAAAATTACTAAAAATTATCTCAAGAGTGTAGGAGCGAAATAAGCTTGGAGGTATTCACAACATGTTTAGAGCATTCGAATGGATGTTCAGAGCACTAAAATTTTTGAAATTTACCCATACCCCCTTTCCCCAACCCCCCCTCACCCCCCCCTTCAAAGGGAAATTTCTAAAAAATCTTATTTCTCAGCCTATATTGTACATAGAGACGATTAGTTTTTTTTGTTCGATTCACAGTGAACTGGTCTACAAAATAGAAATCCAGTTTTTTATATCACTGAGGAAAAAAAATATTTCAATTTTTTTAATTATCATCACAAAACATTGAATTTTAGTTATTACTTTATAAGGCCATAAAACATTTTATAATTTACTTATCAAAACATAACTACGCAGGTTTATAGTACTCACCTTGATCTTTACGATGCAAAAAAGATCTTGTCCATAACCAAAAAACTTGGAGAAATAATTAAAAAACTGAAACGCTCTCTCAAAAAAATTTTTATTCGGCTGTGCGGCTCAATTTCTCCTTCAGTTTTTCACTTATGAAGGAAATCTTTTTTGCATTGTTAAGATCAATGTGAGTACTATAAATGCTAGGATTTATTTTTTGAAAATTTTTATTCTAGATTTTTTTATTGTCTATAGAAATAGAATTTTGATGTTTTTAATAATCAAGTAGACATAAATTTTTATTTTATATTTTTTTAGAGCAAATCCAAAAAAACATTTCCCAGTTTTGGTAGATATTTGCATTGTGAATCGAAAAAAAAAACGTTTGTCTCTATGTACAATATTGGTTGAGAAATTGAAATTTAAAAGAAAATTGTTCAAATGAGTGGGGGGGGGGAAAGGGATGTATGGGTAAATTTGGAAAAAAATTGGGCTTTAACTGTCTATCTGAATGTTATAAACATGCTGAGAACACCCGAGAGGTTATTTTCATCCGCAAGTATTTGTTTTTATTTATCAAAGAATTCATAGAAAAAAGCGTTTGATTCCCTTAACCCTTTAATGCCCACTATCACTAAACCAACACTGGCATTAGGTAGTCACTGTTATCAAGATGGGGGAAGGAACTGCCACTCAGCAGTGAAGTTCAAAGGACACATTAGTGAACAAATTGAATAAGAAATAACATATATTATCGTTATTTTTGAAAGAGGACCATACAGTCCACTTGAGCATTAAAGTGTCAACTAGCACTTGGACTCAGCATTTCCAAGAAAATTTTTCAAAGCCAATTCTCTATGCACATAATGTTAACTGAATTAGTTCACTTCTGTAGTGGCCATTCTGTTTCTGTGGTTAGAAATTTGTTTAATAAATTTAGAAAAATTCATTTGAAAAATTTACCTTCAACACATTTCCTGCGAAGTGACCCACCGGTGGTCACTTAGGTGATTTGCATAGTGCTGCTGAATCACCTGCTGTTCTTAACTCATTTTTTATTAATACTTAATGAAAGCTAAATGAAGGCCTAATCCAGGTCATGTTTGCTATTTTCAAAGTTGATTACCACAATTGACTTTAAATTTGGTCAATATTGAATATAATGTTGTCAACGAATTTTATAATTTCGTAGGTATAGATGGGTAATATAGTCGATTTTAAGACGTTTTACATGAATGACAATGTGCCCGGAAATGCTTAGTTTTCGAGTTATTTAAGTTTGAAGTTATACGAACGGCGCTCCTGAATGGCCCTTTTAACGCAAAAAGTCATTGTTTTAGCAATGAAAATGTAAGCTAACCCCTATTACAAACGTAAAGAGGTTGGGTCGTGAGGGGTAGCAACAGTTCTTTTAGTGAAAATTATAAATAAAGCTTTCTAGTGATGTTTGTTTACATCAACTTGCAGATGGCTGCCGCCATCGTCAGCCGGTTGGCGCCATGGCGGCAGCCACCTTGGCGTCGATGTAAACAAACGTCACTCGAAACTTTTATTTATAATTTTCACTAAAAGAACTGTGCCTACCCCTCACGACCCAACCTCTTTACGTTTGTAATAGGGGGTTAGCTTTCGTTATTAATTAAATTACGCTAGCCCCGCGTGCTTCCATGGCGCGCACAAGCCAGCTTCAAAGTTGAATAATTCGAAAATAACGCATCGCCGGGCAGAATGTCATTCATGTAAAATGTCTTATAATCGACTATATTACTCATCTATACCTACAAAATTATGAAATTTGTTGACAACATTATATTCAATATTGACTTTAAATTTGAATCGAATATTGAACTTCAGTTTAACTCATTGCAGTAAACGCATTAATTGAGTACTTCTATTGAATTACAGGGTAAAAACAACTCAGGGTCAACATATTAATTATAAGCTTCTAATATTGAAGACTACTTCTTTCATTTCCCTAATTCTCAAATATCATATGTCACTTTATCAACTGACTTTGTATCACCCAAATTTTCCTGAAAAAATACCATATTTCATGATAGTTATTCATAATAAGTTTGGTAAAAAATTTCTTTTTCTTCTTAAAGTGACTGGCATAGATATAGCAAATAACTACCAATGCACACATTAACTGCAACAGGTTAAATTTTAGTTCAATATTCAACTTAAATGTATGGTTGATTATGTATATAATATGGAAATTAGTAAATATCAACTAGATCGTGCTTCCATTTAGCCTTAATTGATTATTCATGAAAAGTGTGTTTGTGACTACTGGTTGGTCAGCAGCAACATGGCAATCCCTCAGTGACACCTGGTGGGTTTGTTGGCAGGATATGTGTTGACAATCAATTAAATTTTGTAAAAATGCTCTGGTCTGTCAGGTAGATTGCTGAATTTTATTTGCAGCATTCACTTCATACCCAGAATTAGAATAAAGCATGAAGAAGATCATTCTTTATAAGTTCATAGAAACCCTCACTTCCAATTGAGAAAAACTTCATAGCTTCTATTCATAGCATTTAGGCTGTTTTTTATGTTTAATGCCTAGTCACAAAATTTACATGGAAAAATTTACTTTCTCTAGCTTGATGGTGGTATGATATGCTTACACAAATATAGTTTCATATAGTAGTACAATCCAATGTAACCCAAAATATTTTGTAAGTTTGTAATCCACTTTAAACCTGGATTTACATTGAGATTATTTAATTGCATACTGCAAATGCATACTACAATTCAAGTGAACTGCAAGACTGAAGCATGCACAGCAAAACTGGTGCTTAGCATGTCACCACCAAAGTTCATCGCAGTTTATTTCTTTCTGAAGAGTTGTTTATTTGGCTTAAACTTGCTCTAAAAGCTTTTATTCCATATTTGGAAGAATGAAGTTTGTGTTATCCTGGTCACTGAACAGGTAGCAACAACTTGCAGTTAAAATAATATATATTTTCGGTGAAAATGTTTTACTTCTGTTGAACCCCTCACGGGGATACAACTATTGTATCTATGGGAATTAGCGCTCCCAGGGGAAAAATGTGAGGGCCCAAGCTGAGAGTTAGGTAGGCCTTCTTTTTGTTGAAATAAAATGTTTTTTGTTATGTTAAGGACCACCTTTTTTTGGTTCACTACTGTCCTCTTTTTCAGCACCTCTGACTTTCTTCTTCAACTTTTATCTTATTTCATGAACTTCTTCCTTATCTTACTGTTTCTATGCCCTTTCTGCATAGATTCCTCACTTTCTTATCTCCATACTAAATGGTGCCTTCCTCCTTCCTCTCTTCGATCCGCTCTATTTTTGCAGCGGTTAGGGAGGCTTAAACTAACTTATAATCTAATCTTCACTTCTGTTGAAATAATTCATGAGCAAAATAGGAAGTGTTATGAACAATTGAGGTTGAAATACAACAAATGCAAATTTGAACAGTTTTTTTTTCTAATCCAGCTTCATGGGATTGCTGATCACTTCATTATTGAATGTAGGTTGAAATGATATGCAATGCTGAATTCCACTCATGTTCTCTCTTTAAACCAAAAAGGAAAGTTAGTTAGAAAATAATTTCCAGACTTGTTTTTCCATAAGAGCTTTCTAACTTATTTTGGATATTTTTTAGATTAAATTCACGGTTTCAATTAGTATTTGAAGTATTTAAATACAGTCGACAAAAACTCCTTGAACTCCTACTTATAGTTCAAGTTTTTATTGTGTTAGGACATGATGAAGTTGCCTAATATTTTTTCCTGGAAGTAATTAAAGAAAGGGAATCAGAAAGGCAAAAATGGATGTAGCTGTAGAGTTCTACAGTTTGGATACACAAATGTGCATGGATTGAATGATTTAAAATTAGAGGATCTTGTATATGAACTTGAAAAAACTGCAGCTGAAGAAACCTGGATAGGGATAGAGCAAGTTAAATGTTCTAGGTAAATTAGTATCAAATTATGGGTAAAGGACATGTCAAATTGTGGAAGAAAGTTAAGTTATTGAAGTGAAGCTGATGGTTGTCAATAATAATTTAAAATTGAGATTAGTTGAGATCTGTGTTGGGAATGAATATGAAAATGTGTAACACAACAGCTGTAGAGTACCTGGCATTTGTAAAGAAAGTAAACTACTTTGTATGCTCGGCTTAAAAAAGGTATGGAAGAGTAAAACTGGCATACAGTGATTATATTAAGTGTTATGACTGTCCATTTTTGTATCCTTGATGAGAATATGATTGCTAAAAGGATAGAATAAATTTATTTTTGTTGAGGAAATGAACTTGCAAATCTGAATGTTACACAAGAGAATGGTTTGCACTTATGATAGAGTGAAGAATGGAGTGCAGCTGTTGGCTATGTCTTGTGAATTCTGGAGAGAAAAAAATATTGCTTGGAAATGATTGTGGATGGAGGTTATGCCTTGACATAGTTACAGATCACCAGATGGTTGTTATTTAATAACAGTGGAATATAGGTGTAGAAAACATCAGTAGAAGTAAGATTTAAGTGTAGAAAACAGTATGAAAAAAGGCATATAAAACTACTTGGGAAAATATAGGAGTGAGCTGAGTTACTTGAATCTAAGAGAAATGTAAATGTGGAAACATGATTGATTAGAACAAGACAGCAACTACCTAAACTGATGTTGCAAAACATTTAATTGGAAGAATAGAGTGCATTGGAAGTACAGTAAAATATGTATAGAATGTTACCCCTCAGGGGATACAACTGTTGTATCAATGGGAATTAGCACTCCCAGGGAGACAATGTGAGGGCCCAAGTTAAAGGATAGGTAGGCTTTCTTTTTGTTAAAATAACATAGGTTTTTGTTTTTTACGGACTAACTTTTTTTCGGTTCACTGCTGTCCTGTTTCTCAACACGTACTACTTTCTTCTTCAACTTTTATCTTGTTTTCATGAACTTCTTTCACATCTGGTGTGGGTCTGGTGCTGCCGTCTCTGGCGCACAGAAGGCTAGTTGCCCAACTTTGCATTTTTTATAAACTATTCAACAATAGAAGGCACTGGTTGTTCCAGATGCTTCCCCCACAGGCCGAGCGAATTCGGGCTACCCGTGCTGCTGCTGCTGCTGCTGCTGCTGCTGCTCATAGTTTTGAGCTGAGGGAAGTTAGATGTAGAACTTCGCAGTATAGCCGTTGCTTTGTCCCTTGTCCTGTTGCCAGCTGGAACTCCCTTCCCTCTGCCGTGTTTGATTCGGGTTCGTTGGGTGGTTTCAAGGGTGCTGTCAACTCCTGGTTGTTGCGTGGTTGATGTCTCTTTCTCCTTCTCCTGTTTTCTTCCTTTAGTTTTTTCTTTGTTCTTTGTTTTTGTTTCACTGTTCGTGGAGTTGATGCTGGTGGGGTTTCCTATGTGAAATCTATGGAACCACTATTTGTCCCATTGGGGTTGCTTTGCTTGATTTAATAATAATAATAATAATAATAATCTTACTGTTTCTATGCCTTTTCTGCATAGGTTCCACATTCCCTTAACTCCATACTAAATGGTGCCTTCTTCCTTCCTCTCTTTGGATCTCATTTGTTGAGAATAGGGAAGCTTAAACTAACTAATAATCTAATCTAATCGAATCTGTACAGAGTTGTTACAGCAAGATTCAATATTTGAGACCAAAATGATGTTTTACTACTACCCATTTCCAGGATGGAATATGAGGGCAGAGCAGCAGTAGTAGCTTCTTTCCGTGTTGGGGGGAAGCCTGCGGAAGTGATGGCCTGGTTTGGGTTTGAGAACACCATGATAATAAACATTTGGAGGGAGTGGATGGCTTGTGAGGACAAGGATGGGTTTTCTGTTGGACGAAAGGCCAAGAATGTTCATTCTTCGACTGTTAGGACCGACAAGTTCATCACTGACGTCAAGGCAACAGCCAACAATGAAGGAAGCCAGAGCTGTGCCATGGTTGTTGATGACATAGGCTGTCACAAGCCGACCATATGCCGAACAATCAAGAAGAACGTTGGTTACTCCTCTCATCACAAGCTCATCACGAGTGCCTCGAAGGAGTCGAGAAAGGTCAAGGCAGTGGATTTGCTGAACGAGCTCAAGCACAGGTCTACCGGGATGCTTTGGTACTGGTTTTACTGTGTATTTAATTTTTGTTGTCAGTATCTATTTAGGTTTATTTGTGTCAAGTTTTAAATTTGGCTACAACATCCTGTAATTTACAAGCATTGAAAAAACAACTAAAAAGGTGGTAAAAAACATAAAATATATAAAATGCTCGAATGACGTTCAATTAAGAGGTTGAATAGTTAAGTTCAAATGATCAGCACGATCAACATTTATCAACTAAGAAATCAACTCCATGACAATCATTTTTCATTTGCCAATGATTTCCTATTCATCCCCTTGATTTCCCATTTCTCCTTAGTATGCAATTTTTTCATTTGCATCTTCACACACTCACCACAGGTAAAAATCCTATGATCCACTACTATGGACTTGGCAAATGTCTAGAAAGTGTGTGGTAAGCACAACGCAATAACATGGTTAGGAGAGAACCCTTTTGAGTATGGTACTAACCATCACTAATTGAATAAAATAATACTTAGATTATGCCATGTCTGAAAAAATGAAAGTATGAACTTCATTTGATTGCTGATAGATATTCATTCTTTTAATTGACTGATTTTTGTTCTTAAAATTTTTTAATGAGGTGGTGTAAATTGAATCCTAATAATTGCATGGTTTTCACGGCTGTAGATCTAAAACTTGGGAACATTCTTCAGCTAAACACGTTCAAAATATCCTATCGCGTAAGAGAATGTAAACCTTGTCAGTTCATAGAGTATGTTTTTATTGTTTCCTCATTGACTTGATTGGCTCTTGAAATTATTCGTGAAATATCAATTTATTGTTTTGTTATGAATTCCTATGGGAGTAATAGGAAAAGTCTTTCATATAAAAATATTTTTTGAGTCTATACAAAGACATTACCTGCTCATTGTGTTCAGGGAAAAATTAAGATAGTAATTCTCAATAGCAACTTCATCTAAATAGCTGAAACATTGGTGCTCAATGAAAAATGTCTTACATTTGAAGCACATTTCTACTTCATGTTGAGATGTAATTTCTCAATAACTCGAAACCTCAATGCTGATGCTTAGTAGCACCGTGTGCAGTGAGTCTTCATCTTCAAGCATGGAGAGGGCAGAAGTTGTGGTGCACAAGCTGACAGATGCTGAAGTGAAGAGGCTGTGTTGCAGCCATGACTCCATCAAGCAGGAAGCTACAGCAGAGGACATGGTGCATGGTGAGTCTTGTTTCTGGTCTGTTTGTGAAACAAAAGTTCTTTAGTTTAGTGAATATCCTCTGCAAGAAATGAAAATTTTCGTTTTTTAGAAAACTTAGTCATCCATTGGAAGGCAATTTAAAATATTTTGCATGTTTCCACGGCTGGTTTTGATGGGCTGTTTGTAGCAAAACTAGGAAATCAACTTAACTGCTTGCGTACGTTTTCCTTCTTTCTAATAAATATGAAAAATGCAATCATACGATAACATTTCACCTTGTATGAAAAAATGTTATTTATTTAAAGAAAGATCAATAAACAAATGAAATCTCATTCAACCAACCCTTTGCTTGTTTTCAATCATTTCAATTTCTTGATTACATCATAGACCCATTACAAGCAGCGGAACTAAATATAGTTCGTCCCAAATGCAAATGAATGCGCCTGAAGCGAGAGCAATTGGGCGAGACTTGCGCCTCTCTTCACTGCTCACACCTCTCTTCACTGCTCACGCCTCTCTTCACTGCTCACGCGCGCACTCAATGATAGTGCCAACACATCTTAACCCTTTAACGTCCACATTTTGTACTCATGTTACCGTTATAACAACCACCATCATTAAACTGGCACCGGCTTCAGATCTTCTTTGATTTCAGGATGAGGAAGGAACTGCCACTCGACAGTGCAGTCCAAAAAACACTTCAGGGAACTAATTTTACGAGAAATACAATGTATTGAGGCTGTTTTTGAAGAAGGACCGTACAGCCCACTTGGGCGTTAAAGGGTTAAGGGTGGTATATGAAGTTCTGAACTGAAAGTTCAGTAGGCCACATTATTTTGGAGGGGAATAATTTTTTGTATTTTTATGGACTATCTTTGGTCAGTTAAGTGCTGTAATTTTTCCCCAATTACCGCTAATAAATTGAACTTCTATCATATTTCATAAACTGCTTTCAATACTGTTGCTTCTATGGGCAGGGTGATTCTTCATTCCCTTTCTTGGATAATAAATGTTGCCTTCCACCTTCCTTTCCTTGTTGTGATTAGATAAGGTACTCCATCTCATGATTTAACACTTTGACTGTAGCAGGTGTTACTGAATTTTAATATTCGATTGAAATTCAAAGCCAATTGTAGTAAGCAATGCTGAAGATACTAAACATTAACTGGATCATATTTTATTATTAAGTATTTTTGAAAATTGAGTTTATGACTACTGGTTGGTCAGCAACATAATGAGAACTCTCTCAGTGACCAAATATGGCTCACGTTGCAGTCAAAGTGGTAATCTAATCACTACTAAGAACAATTTCATTTTAAATTTGGTTGTGTAATCAAGAAACTATTAAATGGCTGGTACGTTCAAAATATTTAATTAATTTTTATGGTTGGGCCCCCTCCCAACGCCCCCTTACCTTATTGTGGTGGGAGGGTTTGTGTGTTGTGAGGAGGAGTGAGGCTATGCTGTCGGGACCTCGGTCCTGGTGGGTGCAACCGCGGCAGACAGGCTCACTCGGAGCAGCCAGACAAAATGGGGGGCCATGGGAAGGCCCCCCATGTAAATAAAACCGGGCCCCCGCAGTTACGGGTTATAAAGTCCCCGGTTATCCCGGGCATGCGTGGGGACTGCCACGGGCGGGGGCCGACGGTGGGAGAGATATTTATCTCTACTGGTGAATGTGCGCCCGCCTTAAGTGTGGAGACACACCAATTGTGCAATTGACCGCCCGGGGGTCCCCTTTCCGGCCTGAGCCAGCCTGGATAGGGAGGAGCAATCCTTCTGACAAAGGGGACCTTAAACAATGTGCTTGCTTCCAAGGAAACTTCTTTTACTGTCCCTTCCCCGGCAACGACCCTGATTCAACCACGGGACTTTCATCCGACCGCCTCTCAACTTCAAGGGAACCCCCCAAGAGTGACACAGGTGCCACCAACATCGCAGAACTCTGCGAGTGGAGGTGAAGCAGCGTGGAAAGTGAGACCTCTAAGAACCCACAACTGATACAGCGACTGCCGCAAACTGCTGTCAGTGAGGCGGAAACTAGGCCGCTTGAGAACCTAAACCTGACAGTAGAACCCTATGAGCCCCCTCTAAGGGTGGATGATTTGTATGGTGGAGGCCAGCCTCGCCGCCAAAATCGCCGTAACCGACGACTACACCACCTTGCCGAACCTGTGTCCACAAATGAAAATCAAAATCAGACCTTACCAACGGAATACAAAAGATTTTTTACTCTTAAAACTAAGAATGGAGCACCGATGAGCCACGTGGACGTAATCGCAGCAAATCGTGATCTGTGCCGAAGGCTGGGTGGCAGACCAGCAAAGGTGACGGAAGCTCGAAATGGTAGCCTCCTCGTAGAGGTCCGAAACCAGCACCAGAGCGCGTCTATCGCAGGCATTCGGACCCTCGCGGGAACCGACATTCAGGTCACCCCGCATGAGAGCCTGAATGAGTGCAAGGGCACCATATTTTATGCTAATTACCCACAATACAGTGATGAGCAGCTTTTGGAAGAGCTGAAGCAGTTTGAGGTGAAGGCGATTTACCGGATACGAAGGATGGAATATGGTGCGTTGGTCCCTTCCTCGATATACATCCTCACCTTCGACCGATGTAACCTGCCCCAATCAGTAGACATTGGATGGACGCGATGCTTGGTGCGTCAATATATACCGAAGCCTCGCCGCTGCTTTAAGTGTCAGGTCTTTGGACACGGAGCAAAGTCCTGCCGTGCTCAAATTGGCGTGTGTGCCAACTGTGCTGAACAGCAACACGAAATGCCTTGCACTGGCTCCCCGAGGTGTGCAAATTGTGATGAGCAGCACCCTTCTAGCTCCCGAAACTGTTATTACTATAAGCTGGAAGAGGAGATTCTGGCAGTACAAACAAAAGAAAAGATTAGCTACGGCGAAGCCAAGCGCACTGTTAGCAGCAGGTTTGTACGCCCCCGTGTAACATATGCTGGAGCGGTGCGAGCAACCCAAGAAAGACCGCTAAACTCCATTCCTGCCCTTCTCGGTGGACGACGCGGGAGTGCTGATCCTGTGAGACAGCAGCTGGGACCGGAAGGCCCTACGAGAATTATAGACGTAGAAGAGCCACGGCCACTCAGAGAATCCAGGAGCAGCCAGACAAGCGCTCCCACAGCTGCAGTAGAACCATCTCCGGGTGAGCAGGAAGAACCATTGAGGGCAATTCCATCTATCGTAACCTCCCGGAAACGTATGCAAAGCAGCGCCTCACCACCTCAAAATAGTACTGTAACTAAGATCCTTAAAATCACTGAAGTCACCCAGCCAAAGGCAGGGGTCCCCCTGAGTCGGGCCACCCATGATAGACGCGAACCAGCGCGGGAGTCGACAGGCATGTGCAAGATAGCCCCTGAGCCGCCGCCTGTCGTGACTAGGAAGCCCCGCCCTGCTGTGCGGGAGCCCGGTCGCCCGAGTGTGGTGGAGGTGGGAAACAGACGTGACCTTTCGGCTCCTCGATCGGGTGCCCACGGGTCGGGGGGCAGCGGGACTGAGCTCTTACCTCATGTGGTATCGCAACGCGTGCGATCTCTGGAACGCGTTATAACCGTCCCAGAGGATGTTGCATCCCACTTGTTGAGAAAATTCCCCGCCCCGCCAAACCTTCCAACCAAACCTCCTCCTACAGTGCCTATTCACTCATGGGACGACAGACCTGACGACCCTTCATCATCCAAAACGGGATGTACCTCACAGCAGGAACTTGAAAGGGAATCATACCCGTGTAAAACCAAAGTAAGCAAACCATGAACACCTTTATCCAGTGGAACATACGAGGATACCGCCGTAACTACGGTGACCTCAGAGTGCTCATTGAAATGCATCAGCCTATCTGTGTTTGCCTACAGGAGACCATTCTTGGAAGCCTTCAACTCGCCCCTCCGTCAAACTACAATGTTGAGTTTTTCTCGCCAATACCCGACCCAGTGCCAGGAATGGGACTGGCGGTTCTGGTGCGTTGGGACGTTGGGTATAGTAGGGTGACCCTGAACACTAGGCTGCAGGCTCTAGCCCTCCACATGTGCATCGGACGACGTATGGTGTCTGTATGCAATGTATACGTTCCACCTGGAGACCTTCTCAACTCGCAGGACATCACTCATATTAGCAGCCAACTAGATAGGCCGGCATTTATACTCGGAGACCTCAACGCCAAACACGTGTACTGGGGTAACGAGAGTACTGACCGACATGGCAGGGCGGTGGAGGAGTTCCTTGCTTCCACTGACTTTTGCTTACTGAACAGCGGAGCACCGACACACTTCCATGTCCAAAGCAATACCTCATCTGCCATAGACCTTAGTCTGTGCTCGCCAGAGATCTACCCAGATGCCCAGTGGACCGTCGCCGAAGACACGTATGGCAGTGACCATTATCCCATTATAGTAAACATGCAGCAACGCCACCCTATCTCCATGGAACCGCGCTATATACTGAGGCGGGCAGATTGGAGAACTTTCGAGGCTTTGTCGCTGATGGAGGAACCCAATGAGACCCTAAACGTGGATGCCTTGGTGGGTCAGTTGGAAAGAACCCTGCATGCTGCTGCTAATGTTGCTATCCCTCAATCAAGAGGAGGGCCACCAAGACATTGTATACCTTGGTGGAATGGTGAGTGTGCAGCAGCAAACGCTATACGGAAGCGAGCCCTTCGAAAATACCAGCGGACGGGAGAAGTAGCGGATAAGATTGCGTACAATCGAGCGAGGGCCAAAGCCCAAAATGTGAAAGATGAAGCTCGGAGGATGTCCTGGAAGAGATATGTATCAACCTTGAATACAGACACCCCGATGGCGAAAGTATGGCAGCGCTTTAATAAGATGAAAGGAAGGTATGGCTCCAGGAAACCGTGCTTGGAGATTGACGGCACTCTCACTGCAGATCCAGGACGTGTAGCGGATGCCCTGGCCCGGAACTTCTCTCGTGTGAGCAACGGTCGCTCATATCCTCCCGCCTTCCTAGCGCTGAAGCGCCAGCAAGAGCGCCAGGCACTTGACTTCTCCACGAATGCCATGCTGTCTTACAATGACCCCCTCACTATTACTGAACTATACTATGCCTTAAAGAAGTCAAAAAATACAGCACCTGGTCCTGATGGCATCCACTACCAGATGTTGAAGAGAATGCACTCTACAGCAGTCTGTCACCTCTTATATATTTATAACAAAGTATGGAACGCGCATATGTATCCACGCCAGTGGCGCATTGCAACAGTCCTGGCCTTTGCAAAACCAAATAAACCCCTCTCTAACCCGAATAGTTACCGCCCTATTGCTTTAACCAGCTGTATTGGCAAATTGATGGAGAGAATCGTCAACATCCGGCTCATGAGATGGTTGGAGTCTGAAGAATTGATAAACCCTGTTCAGTTTGGTTTTCGACCGCACCGAGGGACAACAGACGCTCTGGTTCGTCTCCAGAACTACCTGGTGGCCAATCTCGCCGAGCGCCGCCAGACTCTGTGTGTCTTCTTTGATCTGCACAAGGCCTATGACACTGCGTGGAGATACGGAATTCTAAGAACTTTGCACGGATTCGGACTCCGCGGTAATTTGGCCATGTATGTGCAGGAATTTCTAAGAGAAAGAACTTTTCGCGTCAGAGTTGGCACAACGTTGTCTTCGCTGCAAGTGCAACACGAGGGCCTACCACAGGGCAGTGTAATGAGCTGCACACTCTTCAGCGTGGGCCTTAACAAGATTACATCTGTACTGCCTCCCGACGTGTCGGCGTCTCTATATGTGGATGATTTCATGCTTTACTCTTCATCTGCACACCTGCCAGCCTTGAGCCGCAGGATGCAAATGACTATCAGCCGTGTAAACAACTGGGCTACAGAACATGGTTTTGTTTTTTCCCCGGATAAGACTGTTGGCCTGCACTTCCAGGGGCGTAAGCGCTGCAACCCTCCGCGGCTGGTACTACAAGGAAGGATAGTAAGCTTTGTTCATAGTGCCAAATTCTTGGGAATGATTGTGGACGATAAGCTGTCATGGAAACCTCACTTGAACTCTCTCAAGCTTGAGTGCACCCGGCGAATGAATATACTGAAATGTCTATCTGGTTTGTCATGGGGGGCAGATAGGGCTACGCTGCTCAGGCTATACAGGACGCTCATTAGAAGTAAGATGGATTATGGATGTGTTGTGTACCAAAATGCCAGGGAAACTAACCTGGCAAAACTAGATCCTCTGCATCATACCGCCCTCCGACTGTGCACTGGCGCTTTTCGCACTTCACCGGTGGCTAGTTTGTGTGTGGAGAGTGGCGAGCCCCCTCTCTGGGCACGGCGGCTTACTTTGAGCCTGCAGTACCTGGCCAGACTGGAGCAGCTCCCTCTATCCCCAACTTGGATGAGCGTACACGCACCTTTGGGACGATATCTGCGCTTTCCATACTTCCTTCCTTCATCCATGAGCTATCATGTGCTGGTTCAGACCATGCAGCTGGATGGTATGCGAGTGTGCCCCTGTATTCCTGATAGCACCCCAACCTGGCGACTGCCAATAGAGACTTTCTGCACTGGGTGTCGGCTGCCCAAGAAGCTTTCATTGCCGGCTAACGCCATTAGAGGCCTGTTTCTTGAACATGTTGTTGACCAGCACGCTGCGTCAGTGAAGATCTACACCGATGGCTCAAAGTCTGGCAACGCTGTAGGGTGCTCCGCTGTCTCGGGTGAGATGGTAAGAGCTGGAAGACTTCTCCCGGAGACCTCTGTGTTCACTGCTGAACTGTATGGTGTCGTGCAGGCTCTGCAACTCATAGAGGAACATCCAAATTACCACTTCACTATTTTCACGGACTCAAAGAGCATCATAGATGCTATTCAAAGCTATGCAAGCAGCCACCCCGTTATTGGTGAGATTTACGACGTGTTGATGCGACTTGTACGCGTCTCAAAACAGGTCAGGTTTTGTTGGGTGCCTGGGCACGTGGGTGTCTCGGGAAATGAGAGAGCGGACACTGAAGCAAAATTAGCGGCCGCCGCTGAGGGAGACACTTTGAATGCATCTGTGCCCTGCCGTGACTACTACCCTATAATTAAGGCAGCAGTAAGAGGATTATGGCAACAGCGGTGGGCTGCCGAGAATAACAATAAGCTCTGGAAGATTAAAAACACTGTGCGTGAATGGACCTCGTCCAGCTGCCGTAGCCGCCGGATGGAGGTGGCTTTATGCCGTCTGCGGATTGGTCATACGAGACTTACGCACATCTACCTCATGGAGCGGCTCCCCCAACCGCTCTGTGAGCGATGCAGGGTTCCTTTGACCGTTGAACACTTCCTTGTCGTGTGCCCGTTGCATGCAGGTGTCCGGCGCGCGTGCTTTCCACGTCTGCGCGGTAATGATCCGGATACAATGATGCGCAGCATTCTGGCGGAACCTGAGCGTGCCCCTTTCCATACTGATGCACTGAGAGCGTTTATTGAATCGTGCAATATACTTTCAAAAATTTAAATTTTGTGATGAAAAATAAATTTCAAGCCTTGCTATCTTAATGATAAACTGTAATACGGCCGAGCGCGCCCACGTGATGCCCAACGGGGGTTTCAGCGTGGGTACGGCGCTCGGCCGTAAAATGGGTGGGCAGCTGAAACCCCCTGGGGCTCGGCTGCCCAATGAATGCATATGTAACCTGATTTTCTGTTTTTTCGGAATAATTCCGGGGACTTAATACCTTGATTTAATTACTGAACTGGTGGAGCAGTTGTGTTTGTAGCAACTGAATTTAATTTGAGCTTATCATGACTGACTTTTTGTTGTGTTTGTGGCTGCAACGTCTAACCTGTTTGCGTATTCTTAAATATGTTACATGGAGCTCCGTGATGGCGATTAATGGTTATTTTTGTACCACAACGGTGATGTGACCGATAGGTCGATAATTGTGACGCGAGACCTTCGGCGCGATATAGTAGGACCTACTGAAGCGCTAGCAAATTCATGGTACTACTACTACTACTACTACTATGGTTGGGCCAAAGACTGACTCACTGCTAAAATATTGCCCAAGCAAAAATAAGTCTGAAATCCTTGTTTAGGATGTAGAAATAAAGACCAGTGGCTTTAAAGATGTCTCTCTTCAGTGCACCTTGGGACCAACTACTGTTTGGAGACCTATCAAATTTTTTTTGCTTCATTTTGGGCAGTATGCTGAGAGTAACTGCTCTCTTTGAGCAGACGTTCTCTGTTGCCACAATAAATACTCACCAAAAAATCAGCAACAGTTATTTGCAGGAATCTGTTGGGTGTTCAGACTTGTGCTTATGTTGCTTATATGCACATCGTATATCTCACTTCGTCTGAGATGGGGCCTGGATGCCCATCTCCTACTTTTTATGTGGCTTTGTTTTCGATTCATGAGTCTCATTTGTAGGGAAACTTGTAGCATCCATGTTGGTATGTATTTTCACTGATGTTGCAAGCTGTGTTAGCAAGGCACTGCAGCTTTCAACTTTTGTGTAGGAATTTGAACCTTAGCGTTGCAGGTTCTGCGAGTTTTCACCTAGCAGAAATGAATAAAAGAACACCTTGAACTAATAATTTTAGTTTGAAAGCAAGAGTTCTGCAGTGAAAATTTTTTTGCTCATGATGGGGCATTTTTTCTTTGAAGTTCTATTACCTTTTCTTCTCGTCAATAGCAGCATTCAATGATGAAATGGTGAATAAATTCAATTTAAATAACTCTGGTTAAGAGTTCAGGTGTTACCTATTTATGATATATTGGAGTTGTATCAATAATGGAAACATATACCTGAGCTCCCGGTAATTTTTCTGCATTCGATTTTTTGTAGTTAACATACCCACCCAATGGTGAAAATCCTTCAATAACAATGGTCAAGGATGAAGAGCCTGATGATGAGCTGGAGGTCATCACAGTGAAGGTGGAGCCAATTGGCTGGCGTCAGGAACCTCAGGTGCGTCACTTGGTTGCCTGCTCGTCTCTGGAATGCTTTAATTCAAATTCATTGGATCTTCATATTATTGTCGTTCATATACTGAAATTTTTCTTCTGCTCTAATGTATTTATATCTTCTTTTTATGCCCAGTTGTGTTTGTTTCATTGTTGCTACTGCAATTTTTTGTTGCCCCATTAATGTTCACCATTAAAATTGATAAAATCCTTGAGTGAATGTAGTCTTAATTAATTTTATACAAACTGAAAAAGAATATAAAAAGTGGATGCCCCGTATGATGTTCCCCATTTCGGTTTTGTTCCCGACCTAAAATTTCAATTTAGATTTTGAATAAGTTTTTTCCAATGTCTATAGAAAAACTGAAGGAAAAAACGTCTGAAAGGAAATGTCCCACTACAGCTGCAGTAAATTACGTCTGCTGCAGTGGCACTTTCTACTGACGGAGCTCAAGAGAAGGAAGTGTTGATAGATCAATCCCTGTACCTGGCCTTGGTGAACCTTTGAGCTTTAGTGAAACGCAGTGGCTCCCTGATAGGCCTTATGTGTTTGAACTTATATTTTACTAATGGATATTGATTCTCCTCTCTTTTTATTTACAAAATTATTTTCTTACCGGCAATTATTCTGGCATAAATGTTGTGAAAGAATGCTAAGGCAAAAATAACGCACCATTTTGGACCGTATAATGCGTTACAGTGAAGAAAAAATTAATTTTTTGTTTGTGTGATGAAGTTATTTGTTGGTGAGGGTACAAGTTTCTTGAGCTGTTGCTAGTTATTTCAACTGTGTTTCCATTTACGAAGCTCTAATGTTGTGTTGTTGTGTTGTTTGTCATATGAAATGGTCTTCTTTATTCTGGATTTCTGGTTCAGAAGAATTATTTCACTTGAAACACTTATTGTTTGACATCTGACGATGTAGTTGTGAGATTATGAAAAGATCATGTACAAAATTTTTCTTTATTGAGTCCTCCTCAGGGAACAACATTACAGCACCTTGCGAATTAACATTCTCAGGATAAAAATGAAAGACTTTAAGCTGAAGTTTTAGGCCCATTTAGTTCATTTATTCTGCACCGTGTGCTTCACATTCTGGGCATATTATTTTTGTTCTTAACTTCTATTCTGTTTCATTTAATGTCTTCAAATTTTACTGTCCCGATGTGCGGGCGCGTGGACACATCTTATTCATGGCTTCTTTTTCCTTCCTCTTTCCAGAATTCAGTTGTTGCGGTTAAGAATGCTTGAAATATCTTGCAATCTAATTTTATATATAGTAAAGCTGAAAAGCATTCACTGATCATTTTACGTAAATGTTTTTTTGAGAAACTACAATTCATTTACATTAGTCATGAATTTCATTTTTTACTGGTGAATTGCTGCATTATGTTGCTGGATCTCAAGTAGAAAGAAAATCTTTGTCAAAAATGTGGTTGTGCGTGATTTGCGCTTGGGTAACTGAGTGACTTCGCGTGATCTTCATGCGAGAATAATTGATCAGCAAAGAGATATTGTCCTCTGAAAGTACTGCACTCAACTACTTGAGAACATGCTGTCCTATGGCCTGTTACTTAGTACTGTTTAACTAATGCTGTGGGGCAGAATATTTTTTAGAAGGTAAATTTTATCTCACATTTGTATATCAGCATTAAGTGCATCGAGTTGAAAAGGTAGGCTATAATTTTTAACAGCATCTTATGGTTATGGCCA
Organism: Morinoia aosen; assembly: GCA_030386875.1. Classification (NCBI taxonomy): domain Eukaryota; kingdom Metazoa; phylum Arthropoda; class Malacostraca; order Amphipoda; family Talitridae; genus Morinoia; species Morinoia aosen. The sequence goes on from CM059580.1 coordinate 41,657,546, forward strand.
GTCCGGGGATATAAACGTAGAAATTGTAAAGCATGAAGCGTTTGTTTCCAGCGGTCCACCCAAAGGGGAGGAGAAGGGAAGACTGATCCCTTAATTTATAAACAGCACTTTCTTCTTGTGCAATAGAATTTTGAGTTTTAGAATCTTGTTGTTCATTTTGAGATTAAACCTTAAAATCAGTCAATTTACTCCATACTAGATGGTGCCTTCCTCTCTTTGTATCGCATTTGTTGCTGCGGGTAGAGGGACTAAAACTAACGACTAATCAAATCTGATCCTATCTCAATTTCGTTTGGTCTTGATAGCTTTGATTAGTTGCACCGCGTTCGCAAAATAAACTCCCCGGGTTACAAAAGCAGTGCATCAGGGTGTGGTAGTGATACTATGTTGTAGAGAAATGATATCCATCGCGATTAATTGGAAATTTCCCTGCTCGAAAGACCATGGATGATTTGGACCGAGACATTCACAACCTGCAGATGCTTCTACAAGCCAAGCTTCAAGAACGATCTCTGAAAAAGGTTTGTTTCTGGTTTTCTGGTTCACAATTTTTAAAATTAAAACAAAACATGCCATCATCGAATTTTATCCAAAAGACTTTTTAGAACTTGAAGCCCCATGTTGATCACTGTTTACCATAGTCGGTGTACCAAAACTGTGAAGAATTGTGACGTTGTTACATGTGACGTATAAACTCTCGTATTAAGCATTGGAATAGTGTTATGTATACACTATTGAAAACTTGCTGACTTCGACTTTTGTTTATTCATATTCGAAATTTTTAATAATTTGATTTCTCATGTATCTTTTACTCCTGCAAAGTAAAAACATAAGAGCTATCGATAAGCCACTTCTATATGAAATTAAATTAGTGTGCAATACATGCAGAAATAACTCTGGCAGTGACCACACTTTAACTATTTACAGCAGTCAGTATTATGCTCCTTGTATTAGTTTTCGAAAGTCTTCTTTATGGTGAGATTTGGGGAATATTTCATTGTCAGCATTGTATGGCAAAAAATTTAATATTTAGTGGATAATATTTTTGTGGCATGAGTAATGAAGTTGTACTTCTCTGTTAGTTGAGCTCCCTAATTGTTGTCATGTTTCTATTTCGTTGATGTTTTCATATGGAGGCCGGTCTGCCGTTTAGCTCTCTTGTATTCATTGTATTTCTTACTCTATGAAGAATTTAATGTTTTTGAATATTTTCTAGAAGAAATGCTTACAAAAACTTTTCTATTACTTTGAGGACTGCATCAGTCCAGATGCTGACGCAACTATTTTGAATCGCTAGAAATTTCAAATCGGCTATATTGTGAGGATGTCTGTAAAGGAGGACGAATGGTTTAAAGCTGAAAATGAGAATTCTATTGAGTAATAATTGAACGTCAACAAAGAATAGTCAATTGTTTGTAATTTTCTTTTTCATCAGGATGTGCAAAGCGAAGCTGTGCCGTGTTCGCAGAGCAGTGTTTCTGGTAATGCGTTCATTCCACTTTATGTCTAAAACATACAATTTTCATTTAACTTCTGTTGCCAATACAGGTTTAGATGAATATTTGTAATTACAGAAGTAGTGTTGAACTATATTATTCATTTAAAAATCAGATGGTTGACCCGTTTTCGTGCTTGCAAGCGTGCAATTTTTTCCAGGCAAGAATCATGAGAGATCACCCATCATTCACCTTGACAGCAATTCTTCAGTACGCACACCGAGCCACGAGATGATCGTGAGTGCGATATTGGGCGTGAATAACAATTGTCTTGCGAGACTGTAGTAGGCGTGAAAATTCAAACTCTAGTCGCCTATAATTAATGTATCAGTTGTTCTGTTGGATCACATGATAATGCTAGCATTACAAATCAGGAGACAATGGTTCAGAACTAACGTTAGTTACTCAGAAGTTGATTTCTCAAAAGGCACTATTATTTTATGGAAGTCAGTGCTTTAATTTTCACTTTCACTATATTTTCCAATACCCCTGAAAATAACATAAACCTCACTTTTCCAGACAACACCCACCGAAAGCAATAGACAAAAAACTGGGACCGAATCCAACTCATTTGAAGCGTGTACAATAGCTGCGCCCTCTACTGAAGCAACTGTTGAGCTGCCTTCTGCTACCTCTCATAATTTCAGGGTAGGAATTAAAATTAATACATGGATGTAGAGATTCGCAGATTATGCGAATAGCTGAACTCATATTAGTTATTTGAACGAGTGAGCCGGATTTAATTTGTTGGGGTATTGGGAGACAATGGTGTGTTGTGATGCGATTGTACAAGTTGACACTTTGCAGACGCCGGGTGTATTGATCTAACGGTTCCTGTTTGATATGGGTAAGCCAAAATAATTTTTTGACCCTACCTGATGAAGGAAATTTAATGAGCTTACTCTAAGCTGATGCTTTCTACGTTGCAAGCCGCCCAGGGGGATACAACTATTGTATCTATGGGAATAAACAATCCCAGGGGAAAATGTAAGGGCCCCAGCTGAGAATTAGGTAGGCCTTCTTTTCATTGAAATAAAATGATTTTGTTATGATAAGGAGCATCTTGTTTTTGGTTCACTGCTGTCCTGTTTTCCAGCACCTATTACTTTCTTCTACAACTCGATTTTGTTTCATGATCTTTTTTCTCAACTTACTGTTTCTATGCCCTTGCTGCGTAGATTCCGCGTGCCATTAACTCTATACTAAATGGTGCCTTTCCCCTTCCTCAATTTGGTTCGCATTTGTTGCTGCGGATATGGGAGGCTTACACCAACTAATAATCCAATAATAATCTACGTTTCAAGCGCTCTTCTGCACTCTTGAGAATTAACAATGAGTGCCTGTGAAAGTAATCGGGAAACGGATTATTAATCTAGACCACAACATATAGTTCGGCAAGTTGACGTTTCATTTTAGAGCATTTATTCTTCTATCCAGATATCTGTACAAATTTTGAGGTTAGCTTCCTTCTTTTGTTCATGAGTAATTTCGCCTGAACGGTTTGATAAATAACATCAGTGTTCTAATTCAAAAATGTAATTACTCCTTTTTCAGTTTGTTATATCGCTTCCCTACATACAATGTCACATGGAAGCCACGTGGTTAGGTGCTGGTTACGTGGATTTTAGTTGGCAAAATGGATTTACCACTGAATATACTCATAATAGCCATATTAGTACATTGCATGCTGGATTTGATACGTGGGATCCACGTGTGATTTCCTATTAGCTACCACATTGCCTTCAAATAAATTTTTCCACATGGGAGGCACGTGTGCATGCAACGTACTTGCTTATGAACGGCTTTTAAGAAAATATTGCGTATATATAAATATTAAAATAATTGTTATATGTTTTCGATGAAATGTCAAAGATTCCATTCAGAGCACATATTAAATTCTACATTTATAACCAATTACCCGTTTACACATCAGATTATTCCCAAATTTACTAATATTTTCTTGATGGTCAAAAATATATACGTTATTATTTGTAGTATTCAGGGTCAAGCTGAGATAAAAGAAACTCTTTGTGCTAAAAAATCTAACATTCGCCTTTTCAAGTCTTAGCTGTATCTTATTCAGTTGTAATGCTCATTTTAAACATTAGTAATAACTAATAAGTTAATCATTTCCTATGAAATATATGCTGATAATCTCTTTGAACCAAAAATTGGGATAACTAAATTCTATATATGCGTCTGGTGCGATTTCAAAAGCTTTCGTAAAATAATACTGAAAGACAGAACACACCAATGAATAAATTGATATACACACATGAAACTATTTGGATAAGTTTTGACGTTTCGATTTCGAAAGAATGTGCATCTGGCAACTACCCCTCCTCTCAGACGTTGTGGCACCTCCTATTCAAACTTCCGTGCTCCGTCTTCCGACCGTGACCGTTACTTAGTTCTGCTCAAGACGTGATCGGTGTTAATTGTGCTCCTGTATATTTCTAGGAACCTCATTCAATTCGCAGTATTAGTGAATCTAAGTGGAAGATAGGGATAATTAACAAGACGAGCTTTTCACTGTCCATATTAGAGACATTAAAACTGAGCATAGTTCTTATGTGCTGCTGGTTAAAGCGATACGGCTGGTTAATTTGTTTTCATTACTTTCTGTTGAACTGTAGCTCATTTTGGTACTGAAGCCATGAACAATAATCTGATTTTATTACAATAATTCTCTCATAAGCACGCCGTTGTGATGAGGAGTGATGAGTCGCTGGAAATCGTGTAAGATTAATATACAGAGTTCTAGTTCTTATATAAATGTAAACCTTTCGACAGTAATGATAACTTATATTGCGCCATTTCTCGTTTGCGCTGAATGAATAAAATATCTTCTAATTCTTTTTCTTGTAATTCATTTTGTTGCTTTGTGGTACTTATGCTATAAAATATATTTACGTAAGCATTTAAATTTGAAATACCGCCTAAGAAATCCATCATTACAATTATTGACTGGTAAGATTTTGTTTCTTATTTCATTATTTATTGTTTTGACCTTCATTTTGAGGGTTTATCAGTCTTCACATTATGGATGAGGTTTGCGAGTATAATTTATTTTGTCAATGTTTTGCCTGAATTTGTCATGACACAATAGAAATATACAATGAAGGACAAATTTACACCCTAAAATGCATAAACATGTATTCACAACCATTATATATGAATATGAACGAATTGGAAGTGAATTGTTAAAAATTTTTCATGCATTTGAGGGGTAAATTCATTCTTCATAGTTCATTTTTATAGAACCATGATGTTTCATATGTGAACATTAAAGTTAGCGCTGCCATTTTATCATATTTAAGGAATTGAATTTGTTTCTAAGAAAAGTTAACAAAATCCAAGAATGAACAATTAAGCTAGTACAATTTCTCGATTTTGATTGATGAAGTTTGCGGTGCCATTATATTATAGGAATTTGATTTGCTTTAATAAAAATGTTACAATTCATAACTGAACAATTCATCTGTCATCTTGATTTTTCGAGTTTGAATATTTATATTCCCTGCCATAGTATTAGTGGACTTTAATTTTTTCTAGAAATCATTGCAAAATTAAACAAAAAATTCCTTGCTGACGGTCAGGTTTTTCCATTCCAAATTAATGTGGTGGATATCTGCCCTGGAAAAAAATTATGAACGTGCTTTTACTACGAACACCCAAACTGGGTGTCCCCCCAAAATGTCCCCGACTTGTCGGTTGATTATATCTCCGCAATAAATTAACATATTTGAGATGTCTTTTTTTCACAGTGTAGCAAATTTAGTTTCTTTTTCGAATAATTCACGTTTTTGAAAATAGTTTAATAACCACTTGAGTGTTATGACATACTATGCGGTTGCGGCAGCGTGAAACTGTTACCGCGACCGCGCGCGGTAAAAACGCATTTGTAGGTAGATGACACATTGGCGCGCTAACCGTGAAGGTTGTCGCGCGTTTTTTCGTACAGTGCTGTTTGGAACTCTGAACAGAATGGAGGTTTCACATTTCATAAATGTTGCCACTGTGTGCGCTGCTGAGAGCGAAGGATTATTGGATATGCCTCGTGTACGGAGATATTTCGTGCACCCATACAACGTGGCTGAGACAAGTTTCCTCGTTTTTATGAAAATATTAGAGAGCACAGTGATAAATGAAATAATAATTGCTATTACAAATCAGAAATAATAATAGATAATAGATAAAATAATAATAATAAATAATATTTGATGAAAATATATGGATTTCTTCCTGATATTCTATGGGAAACTAGAAATGAATTGCGTTTACTGCAGCGCTGTGAGCGGCTAACACGTCACTAGTCATTACTTTCTGTGTTGACTGCTCTAAACCGCGCCGCGGTAAATCTCCTTCCGCCGACACGCGCGGTAGAAAAATTTCTCTTGTATGTCAGGCCTGGTAAGACAACACGTGCTGACGGATTTGCGGCTACCGCAGCTTTGCGCGGAAGCGCGTTTTAACGCTTAGTATGTCACTACACTAACAGTGATCGATTTACTAAAAGAGGTAGAAAAACTAATTGTTCAAAGGAAAGTTTTAAAAACAACACTGGTGATCTTCATTTCCCAATACCTACTGTTAAGAATAATTTCACAATGATGTATCCTACATACCGCCAAGTCTTTAAACCCTCTGAGAGGTTATTTACTTTCTTATTTCATCATTTGAAGACACTTAAAATGCAGCTAACTAACTATCAATGAATTTCCATCGTATTGGAATACGAAGCAATGGAAATCTATAAGAAAGTTTGAAAAGCGTTTAATGAAACATTCCCGGAAAGGAACTCGTCATATAAGAAGACTGTGTTTCTCACTGTTAGAAAATATGGAAGAAAATTTAATGCTCTTACTTTTTCACCGCTTTTCGTTGCTTCATATTCATTCCAATACGATGAAAATTCTTTGATCGTTAGTGAGCTGCATTTTGAGTGTCTTCAGACTTCAAATGATGAAATAAGAAAGTAAATAACCTCTCAGAGGGTTTAAAGACTTGGCGGTGTGTAGGATACATCATTGTGAAATTATTCTTAACAGTAGGTATTCAGAAATGAAGAAGATCACCAGTGTTGTTTTTAAAACTTTCATTTGAACAATTAGTTTTTCTACCTCTTTTAGTTAATCGATCACTGTTAAGTGGTTTTAAACGATTTTCAAAAACTTAAATTATTCGAAAAAGAAACGAAATTTGCAACACTGTGAAAAAAAGACATTTCAAATATGTTTATTTATTGCGGAGATATAATCAATCGAAAAGTCGGGGACATTTTCATGGGACACCAGGTACAGCGTGGTGTAAGTTATGCCATGGAGGGTTCATAGTCTTTGTTCTTCTTTGAAAGCCTTATTTATAGAAGCATTCAATTTTTGAATTTATCTTATTACAAGTCAATGAGTACAAAGAAAATTTGAAATGTTTGAATAATGGAATTATTCACTGCATCTTAGCCTGACTGTTAACCCTACTTTCTTCACTCGGGAAACAATATCGCAATTTGCAAGTTGCTCCGAGATCGTCGGTTGATATTTCATTCACAATGCATGTGCGCCTTTGTGAATTAACAGCCTTGTGACATAAATATTAGTATAATACTTGTATATATGTCACTAAAACACGCTACAAAGAGTGGTGGAGGCTGCCATGAAACCCTATGAATACTGAAATGCCATTCCTTTCGCCACTAATTACTGTCCCGGCTGATAAATTACTGCAAAGCAAGTCGCGAAACATTTGCATGAGTGTTCATAAAATAACCATATATGGAATCAAGGATTAGTGAGGGAGGAGAATGGCATTTTGGGGGGACGTGTTCTATACGTTTGATTGCAAACAGGTAATCTCCTACAAGACATGACAATGCAGCGGCACCGTCACACCGAAGCGATCAACTAACTTTGATACACATGGAAACGGTGTATAATACACGTCAGTAGAATTCATGGTAAGTCTGCTTGATTCATAGATGGAACCCACGCGTAATTACCAAATGGATCTTAGCTGGCAGAAGCGAGGGATAACCATGAGGCATATGGTGTCCATGTAGAACCCACATCCTCGACACGTGTCGTAACCATGTGGGCACCAGGTGGGGCCACTTTCCAAAAGTCCATGTGGTTTCCACATAGCATGGGCAGATAGAACCCATATGTAAAACATCTACAATCCATGTCGTAACCATGTGGTTTCCATGTAGAACCCACATCCTCGACAAGTGTCCTAACCATGTGGGTACCAGGTGGGGCCACTTTCCAAAAGTCCATGTGGTTTCCACATAGCATGGGCAGATAGAACCCATATGGCAAACATGGACAATCCATGTCGTAACCATGTGGCTTCCACGTGACCTTGTATGTAGGGTTATGACATGTTGTTCAGCTCAAACTCTTTTAATTTACGTGACCTGTCTTGAAATTTGTTCGTTTATCAAGGGCTGCATTTATGTCTCTCAGTCGGACTCGGCTGAACGTTTGATCTATTCGACGACGTTTTGAAATGGATTTCCTCTGTATGATTAGGTCAGACTAGATTATGAGTTAGCACATTCCCTGTGTTTCCGGGGCTGTTAACGGTTGGTTTGGTCAGGTTGTTAGTAGCAGAATAGGGAAATCGATTTTCTAGGTTGAATAAATTTTATTTTTCATAATGAATATAAAAAATACAATTGAATGATAACATTTCACCTTATATGATGAGAATTATTTTTTTTTTAAATGTCGCGAAACATAAAATGTCATGCATTTATACCGGTACCTAAACGTGCAATTCACCTGTTGGTACGCATGTGGCCCAAAATGCAGGGAACGTGTTAGTTTAGGCTCTCACAGTTTACTTCTTACATTGCTGAACAAACTAAACACTCATAATATTTGCGTGACTACGCACTCTACCTGCGATCGGGAGCTATTTTTTTCACAAAGTTGAAAATTTACTGTCTGAGAGGTGAAGTCATTGTAATTTCCATTTTTCCTCCCTCTCACCTCCTCAATATGGTCTGCTTTAGTTAAAAAAAAGGACAAAATGATTTGCCTACCTGCTTTATATTATACTGATAAGAAATAGTCCGAATCGATAGATTATAACGTTTATATTTCATGACAGAGAGTGACGTGCCCAGTGTGCTACAAATCTGTGAGGTCGATCTCTAAGCACATGAAGACCAAACTGCCGGGGCACAGGTGGCCTCGCGAAAAGGCCAAACATGCTGCGTGCATCCTGGGACTACGAAAAACGAGGAAAAGAAAAGAAACCATATACGTCAGAAAAGCAAAAAAATGTCCGGTTAAGAACTGCTTCGCCTTAGTTGCCCGACTGGACTTACACATGAAAATGTGCCACCCGATTTTACTGCCGACCAAAGCCTTGAAAAAACCGGCGATGGTCATCAATCTCTTTAAAGCGTGGGTAATGACGTCCGACAGGGGCTGCCTTGCTCCTAGAACATCCGCGCGCCAAGGGGAGCAGATTCGTCGCTTAGTAACTATGTTAAAAGTTGACTCGTGCGTCGATGTGTTTGATGACAAAGTAAAGTTGATTGAGCGGCTAACCAAGATCAACATGAGCAAAAACTGGAGCTGCAACACGGTAAAATCTTATTTATTTTCATTAAAGTCCTTTGGGAAATTTTTACGCAGTGAGACATTCGCCTAATACTACAAAAAGCATTCCAAAAAATTCTCCCAAAATTTGAAATCAATTCAGTCGAATTGCTCAGACGTCAGTGAATCCATCTCTAGATGGGCTAAAGAATTCACTGAGAAAGGCAAGGTGGGCGAAGCGGGACCGAGCGGAAGCACCGCAACCTCATCACTGCCGAACTAACACGCTCTTTTATTTGCGGTAAACTATACGAGAAAGTGAGAAAACTGAAGAAACTTGTGCTTGACAATCAGATCAGTTCTGAGGGTCTCACGAGCTACCATTATGAATTAGTCCGAGATTATCTAATTCTAGACATTTCTCTGTCCAACGCTCATCGTAATGATGTAGTAGCCGAGCTGACTGTTGACGGGTACAAAAACTCACGACTGCGTGGAGGAAAAACTACCATTGATGTTGAGAAGGAAAAGGCTTCAGGCAACTATTAGTAACTTTTTTTAGTCCTAGGTACAAGACTGGCATATTTGATCGTTTTCTTTGAAAAAATATGTCCCTTGATTGTATTAGATAATCCAGAGCACTTCTTTGTGACGAGGAATGGAACAGGATTGACTACAGGGCAAGTGGACTCCGCTGTCAGCGAAAATCAACTAAAACCCGCGTCTTTTTACAAGCTTCTTATGACTGTTCTGCTACCACAACTTTAATGGCGCGTTTCAGACAGGACTGCAGCGCTGCTCAACAGGCGTTTTAATTTAGAAGAGAAGGCAGTGGTTTGGCATGGGACCACATCATCAGTCCATAGCCTTCCAGAAAACTGTGACTTCTCTGAACGAGAAGATGATGGCAGTGAGTACGATAACGACCCTGAATTTGCCATGAGTTCAGAAGCTTCTGATGTAGAGCAGCAATCGACGGGTAACGATGAACCTTCAAATTTGCAGAATTCATTGGACGATAATTCTCGAGAACCAACTGTTGCGGAGTCGCCTACTACAGCACCTGAACTTTTAAAGCAACCATTTGTCGATGTCAACCAGCAGCACCACATGTTCGTAGAATCTAATGTAAAACGGCTACAATCTCTTGATATCTTTACTGACGGTAGTGACAGGGAAGATTTGTAAACTGGTGTCAAAAAATTCAAAGTTTTTTCAGTTGAAGACGACCAAGAAACCAAAACCCTTTTCCGAGATTTGACTTCACTTGGAGAATCAGTTACAAAGGCAATAGTTCAGGGAGGGTTGGAAATAAACAGCCATTTTTGAAACGAAAATATACTCCGACTCAAATTTTAGATAAAGTTTGTTACCTGAAGAAAAGCTTTGAAAAATAGTTTAGTGGTTCAAAATTTATTTCAACATGTGTGTTTGCTACTGTATTCTATTTCAGTTTAGTTGTTAGGATTGGAATCCTAATTTTTATTGAATATTGTATTGAACTCTTGGACTAAGTTCAGTGGTGATCAAGCTTAGGGTATTTGTTGTGAGGTTCTATTTTGAGATGTGATTTCCACCGCTGCAGATCAGTAGTTATGACATCGCTGCCACAACTTGTGATGCTCTATTTTGAGATGTGATTTCCACCGCTGCAGACCAGTAGTTATTACATCGCTGCCACAACTTGTGAGGCTCTATTTTGAGATGTGATTTCCACCGCTGCAGACCAGTAGTTATTACATCGCTGCCACAACTTGTGATGCTCTAATTTGAGATGTGATTTCCACCGCTGCAGACCAGTAGTTATGACATCGCTGCCACAACTTGTTATGCTCTATTTTGAGATGTGATTTCCACCGCTGCAGACCAGTAGTTATTACATCGCTGCCACAACTTGTGATGCTCTATTTTGAGATGTGATTTCCACCGCTGCAGACCAGTAGTTATTACATCGCTGCCACAACTTGTGAGGCTCTATTTTGAGATGTGATTTCCACCGCTGCAGATCAGTAGTTATTACATCGCTGCCACAACTTGTGATGCTCCAATTTGAGATGTGATTTCCACCGCTGCAGATCAGTAGTTATGACGTCGCTGCCACAACTTGTGATGCTCTAATTTGAGATGTAATTTCCATTGCATCGATATTATCAGGTTTTCCTCTTCTGAGGACTCCACATTCGCTGTTATATTTTAGCCGTCGTGGCATTTTGGTTATGTCACATTATTTAATTTTGCTAAATGAAATAGACGTGATTTTCCAGTGTCCTCGTCATATTAATAGATTTATAGCTACGCTGCCACCAACTCCCTGAGGAGTAAACAATCGAATAATTATTATGATATCAATAAGCGAATGGAAACGAGCCTTCATGCCTGTCTCTCACTCTTCAAAACGTAGGTATTAATTCGTTTGAAATCATGACGGGAATTTACTTATAAAGAATTAATCCAACTCATATGACAATTAGGTATTAGCGAGAGTTATTTCCGACTCATGTGAATATTGATACGAAACATTGCTAGCTGTGCTAAATCCATATGAAGACCTGTGGGAAATTGATGAGTCGGTTAGGTTGAGCTGAAAAGGCAAAAGGAACTCAACTCTTGATGTGGAAGCAGCACGCTGTCAGTTTTGGGGAGCGCTTTGGATGCCAATGTTCGTGTTTACCCGGCTCTTTAACACAGAAATGATATGAGGAGGAACATGGCGTCTTACTGCTATATGATTCGTATAGTTTACGAATTTCGATACAGTGAGTTTGGTTATAGTTTTCAGCGCCGACACCACAAGAGGGTGTGGCTCAAGAGTAGAAACGACACAATTGGAGGGCAAATATGCAGAGTGTCTTAACACACAAAATTTTTGGACACTCAAGTTAGAGGCGTGGTGTTCATTGCAGAGTTGCCAAGCTGGCTTTTCCTAGCTAAGTTACCAACTGAAAAGTGAACTAGGTCGCTCTTTTTTTATCTTCGCCGCCATGAGGCGAAATAATCACTTAGGTAATTCTGCCAGTTTTGACGTCTGATTTGTGGGTTAAGACACTCCGCATATTTGCCCTCCAATTATATCTTTGATGGCGTCTCGCGTCTGACTCAGTAAACGTGGTAAAGGGTATAATAGACTGCGCCCAAATGGGCGAGGGCTGAAACGCACTTCTGGCTTAGATAAAGTGATTGAGTACAAATGCAACCTATCTATTTAAACACTTGAAATTTTTACCATTCGGTTGAGGTATGCGCCTGAAAACAACAGTTAACATAAATATTACACCTACTGTAAGTCAAGGCAAAACGTACTCCGCTAATCAGAATATTTTCAGCTGAAATGAACAATTAATTAAAAAGTAGCCGAGAATGCGATGATGCTTTCAATAGACATCAACGAGAGAAACAACTCTGGAACTCAGAAAAGACCGTAATTCAAAGATGTGAAGTTTAGAATGTTTCAGGCAGGCATTGCGCTCAACTTTCAATATGTTGGCACTTCAAATGTTCGTGGTATTGTGCCATTTAATTCCTGATGTTTAACTAATACCAACCTATTCAGCGGATATTTTCTTTTCAGGATAAGCCCCACCGCTAATGCGGCACATAAGTTCACCTATTTGTAAATTTTGCAATTATGCACAAATCGACTTTAAATTACTCTCAAACGAAAGACTAAAACATTCTTTCATTGATGGAATGAATGTTTTAACCTTTCGTTTTGAGAGTAATTTTAAGTGGATAGGTGCATTATTTCGAAAGGGACAAGTAGATGAACTTACGTGTTGCATTAGTGGTGAGGCTTATGTGGAAAAATCCATAATTTCTTTGTTTTTGGCAGTATAGGTGATGAACGCACAATGTGGCCAGGCGCGCTGTGTTGAATAATCAAAAACTGTTGATGTCTTTGGGTTTCAGCGTGGGTAAGGCGCCCGGCCATAAATGGGTGGGTAGCCAAACCGCCTACGGGGTTTGGCTGCCCGATGAGTTCGGATTATGCGTGGTGAGATGGATGGTCATACTAAGATCAGACGGAATTGGGACTGTTGTGATATTGGGATAATATGACAATTATAACCGAATTCATGGTGGCTGTTGCCATGTTCAGTAATGACGGTTTTGATGGTTACAGCTGTAACGATTACATAGTTGTCTTTGCTGTGGTGATGTGAGGGTTGGTGTTGAAGTTGTCAGACTTTTGGTGCGGTGTGGTCTTGGTTGCTAAGTCATTAACGGGTCTATGCTTGTTTCCACTTGTGCAACTTATGTTTGCAACATTGAAGTGCTGTAACCTAGTCAACAGTCAGTGAAACAATCCTCCGCTTATATGCACAACCTCGTAAATTAAACCTCCCCGAAATAAGTGTCAAAACCAGTCCCTGGATCACGACGCGTACAGTGTAACAGTAATATGCTTAAATCTTGGAAAACTCGCATTGTTGTGTTGTGACCGACAAATTCGCTAAAGCGACAGCTAAATAGTCTATGACCGAAGCTGGCGTTAAATGAGTTTATTATTATTATTATTATTATTATTATTATTATTTAGCCTTGCAGAAACCTCTTTCCGTATTTCACCATAGTTCTTTTATTGTTCAGATAGAGGGATTATTTGTTCACCAAACTGCTTCGTATTTCACCTTTCAAAAAAAATTTTGAGAAATTAGGTTCGTTTAATTACGAGGTAGCACGGACACGAGTTAGTTGAGTTACCCTACAGTAGTAAATCGTGCGCTGGTTGGCAGCTACGCGAGAGCTGAGACTGCAACTCATTCCTTGGCGGTTAGATGAAATTTAAGTTGACGTTTTCCGATGCTAAAATGAAGATCATATCGCTTTTGATCACGGATATTAGGGAAATCGAGTCTTATGAATCACTTGCAAAAATTTACATGAATTGGTTTATGTTGCAATATTTTTTGATGTGATTTGTGTAATATCATAGTTATGCACCTTCAATCCTGACTGACGCAACGATGGGTCTTTATATATTACTTACTTTATTTTTTTCAATACTTTGTTCATTGAAAAATTTTTTGATGGCAGAACAACTAGAATCATTGACTTCTTATGTAAACTGATGAGAAAATTATTGGAACTTTTAGTTTACATAATATGCTTTTGAATGTGTCTACCAATCATTGTCGATGGAGATGCCAGTTAGAGATTTGTTAAATGAGATAAATTTTAAAGCCGATACCTGGCTTAGGAATTGAAAACAGTGTCAACACCACGAAGTGATAGCTATTATCGATTGAGAGGTCAGCAATGTAGAAATTGTTCAACGATATGGCAACATTGTACCAATAATATGAAAAAATTGTCTTAATGATAATTCTCAACCTTACACTTACACGTGCAATATATGACGATATTATTCATGAATTATTTTCCTAAATAGATCACCAATAATTATTTATTCAATACGTCATTCATGTATAGCAACACTGCTTCACAATAACAGCAAAAAATTGTTTTAACTTCATAGAGAAATATTCTTCAACATACAATGGATGAATAAAACACAGCAGTGCAAGCCACATTAGGGAACATAAAATCTACGTTCTACGCTAATACTAAGAAAATAAGAACTGTTTAAATTTCGTCAGGATTTTGTGGTGTATGCGACCCAGGACGGCGCTCTTCCTCTGGCAACAACACGTGCGGGGTGCACAGGGTCCAGTCTCGCGAATTTCTGCACCGCCGAAGCCTCTCGCTCCACCTCCAAGCAGCTACAGTGCCCACCTCCAAACAGCTACAGAAATGTCAGGTTAAATTAATTTAGGTTAGGTTAAGTTAAGTTGAGTTGGGTTAAGAGGTTAGGTTAAGTTAGGTTAGGTTGGGTAAGGTTAGGCCAAGTTCAGTTAGTTTAAGGTTAACTTAAAAAAGTTTAAAAATGCCTGTTTTTGCGTGCCGAGATGGAGGGTTGAATAGCGAAACACCAGCGGTCTGGACCCAGTGCACCCCGGACGCACTGGGTCCAGTCTCGCGAATTTCTACACCGCCGAAGCCTCTCGCTCCACCTCCAAGCAGCTACATAAAGTTGCCATTCGCGCCAATTATTGAACTATGTAGTACTACTGAAATTTATTAATGTATCTGTTCGTTATACATTTATTATTAATCACTGCATTATAACCACTACAAGTACTTAGTAAGTGGATACTTGAGCGGAATGTTAAAGTTAACCTGTATTAAATCATTATAATAAATTTTGAAAACGACCGCTGGTGTTTCGCTATTCAACCCTCCATCTCGGCGCGCAAAAACAGGCATTTTTAAACTTTTTTAAGTTAACCTTAAACTAACTGAACTTGGCCTAACCTTACCCAACCTAACCTAACTTAACCTAACCTCTTAACCCAACTCAACTTAACTTAACCTAACCTAAATTAATTTAACCTGACATTTCTGTAGCTGTTTGGAGGTGGGCACTGTAGCTGCTTGGAGGTGGAGCGAGAGGCTTCGGCGGTGCAGAAATTCGCGAGACTGGACCCTGTGCGTCCGGGGTAACTCCGCAGCGCACGAAATTGTACGGCAGGTTTGGCTTCGTTATTGCACGTACATCGTTTACAGAATTTCGCTTACTAATAAACTCTGGCCTTAAATTCAGCGTGTTCATTTTAGGTTGTCTTTTTGCATCATAATTCAGAAACTGAGGGACTTTATGCCTCCTTCTTCATAATTGACTGCTTTGGGGGACATTATTAAAAATAAAGCTGCATATTGTTGAAATGTTAAAGAAAATTTCAGGGGGTAAGGAAACTGTAATTCGAGTTAAAGGCAGTCCAATCACTTACGAATGAATTTTTGAACCACGCGACTTTAATTAGATAGTTGGGTACATCAACTGAATTAAATCGCAAAGGTAAGGCAGGTAAGCAATAGAATAAATTTGGTTAGGGTGCGCTAATTTATGTCTTAACATTAGATGCACTCAATTTCACTCAAAATTATAGATAATAATTTCACTCTCAAAATTGTAAATTTATATTACTGCAGAATTGCACTTTGTGATGGGACGTTGTGACCGCTGCTGATGCATAACAAGGAACTGATTTATAAATGCGTTACCGTGAAATCTATCATGAAATCATGTAACAATTGACGGACATGATTATGAAAAAAAATATAAAATACGGCACAAAACTTTATTTTAAATGATATCATCGCAGAATAACGAAATAAAATACAAAATTTATTATTATTGGATGTATTCAGAAAATTTCGTATTTCATGTAGTAAATAAGAGGCGCACTCGGCGGCACAAGTAAAGAAAATTCTTCTTTGAATTAACGTAGTATCACTAATTTAGAACTGCGAAAGCGGTTAGATGAGCGATATAACGAAACGTACGTGATCGAGTTCTCTACGTTACTTCAACGCACTTGATAAGAGTTGTTAGCACGATTCTAGAGCACAATCAGCTCGTTGATTAATCAAGAATGACGAACTGAAATGGCATACAGAATAAGAACGTAGTACGCGCCTTAATACGCTGAGTAAGTCTCTTGGACTCGGGAGAACATTCATAACGTGGGAGCTAATAAGAGACGCATGCCACCAATTATTCAGGAACAATAGAATTCAAGAAGCGAGGTCGCATTACTTCTCTCCTGAAGACACTTGGAAATGGTCTCACATGAGTAAGACGTCTCCCATTCACAAGCCCAGCTCGTTCACTTCACGAACACCGTTCCATATATCTAACAAATGCTACTGACTTTACTATGATGAGTACCGTATCGCAAAAATGAATCTCTTGCTGTTCAGGGAATATTAAATCTATCGTTAACCGCTGTGCTCGCGGTGGCACAGCGGTTAAGGGATCGGACTTGTATGTTGGAGTCGCGGGTTCATATCCCGGCGCTGGCGCTGCGATTTTCCCCGTTGGGTATAAGGGAAAGCTCAAGCACAATACCTCACTCGACCCAGGTGTCGGAAATGGGTACCGGCTTTACGGGGGAACCGTCATGGTGTCCTATATATAGTGTTAGTTATAAGACATTTGAAAAACCAATGCTTAAGATCATTTGTATCAGTCTTGATTGGAAATAAAGCATCCCAAAGATGCCGATGTTTGCTTTTTTTTTGCTTTACTTATCGATACGTTCTTTTGGTATCCAAGTTACCACATCCATTCAAGTTAATGAATGCAGTAAATTTAATTTTACTCACCACAAGCGTTGAAGAGTCAAGGAAAGTAGGCTTTAGTGAACTGAAGTTCGGCGCTACGTTGGGCAGACAGGACCATCTCATGTGCGTTGCTGTGGAACAAATTAACTTCTGCGTACAAGCTTTCAGTCACAGGAAGAGTTGATGCCAAATACGGTTCGTCATTTTGGGCTACAAAAAATATATAATTTTAGAAATAACTGCTGAAATAGAATTGAAACGTTCTTCATGGTTATTCGTCTTTACTTTAATGTCCATTATAGTGATTGTATGTGTTTATTAAAACAGTCCATTTTGTATAAAAAATCGGGATTTTCATGTCATGTACACTGGGATACACATGTGTTAACACTTGATAACTACACAACAAATTTAAAGTTAACACTACGCATTTTGACTGAACTATCAGCCAAAATGTCGACTTCTTACCGCTTTTAATGTTGTGGTTTGTCTCCTATTTTCAGTGACAGAGCAGTGCGCGTGCATACTTGGATTGTAAAGTCTGGTGTCATAAGCTGCTCTCCAAATCTATACTATAATAAGAGCCGCGTCCGTCCGTCCGTCGGTCGGTCTGTCCGAAGCCAGCCTGCAGTGTGTGATGAGCGTATCTATGATACAAGCTCCATTCCTATATATTTTGACGGGCCGTGTTCACGCGGCCTCATCAACTCTCGAGAGATTGTATTTTTTAATTTCTTACGGCCTCTCTTTCATTTTGCCTTCTTTTTTATTTCAAATAAAGGGGGGGTGGACTAGTTGTGATAATTTCTCATCGTATTTGCTAACGAATAGTCCAATCCAATCATTGAAACGATGCCAGTAACTTCCGCCTCCCTACTCCTATACTATGGTTAAGATTGTGCTACAACAGCTTATTCTCAAACATTTAAATAAAACAATCATTTTTCCTCTGTACAAAGTATCGTAGCTTGTGTTTCTTTTGAATCAAAATATACCGTCGCCAGTGTGATGTTCTCATTTTTTCAATTTCATGTCATGAGTTGCGCGATTTTTTCCCATGTTTTTCAACGTTGGAGGCAATCAACAGGACAGCTTATGACACACCGCAGACTTATGTCTTTGTTTACGTACGAAAAGTTCGTTAAAAATCAATAATTCTCTCACATAATTTACTCCTTTCATGCAAAATATTTCGTGGCTCATTGAGTATGAGACGCAATAATTTGCCACATTGCTATCTTCAGGCTCAAAACAGTGGCTCGTAACTGCAAACTGATGTTTGACATTGAACCTTTTGATGCACTCTAATCTTCTTTGAATTAAGGGTCTCCCCTGAAATCTGTTCCCAGTTTAATTTCCTGGTCTCGTAATTTTGTTTCTTTCTCGTAGCTACGCGATCAATTAACGATTTCGTGGAGCTCTCCTTCAACGAACAGGGAATCAAAAGCTCACCTTGTAGAAAACAGGGAATCTATGCAACAAGCGTATTTTCACAAAGGATACGCAACGCACAGAAGCAGCAAAGAAGAAAATGAGAAGACAATGAAGAGATGGCAAAGAAAGCATGAAAACTAAAAGCAGCAAAGTGGGCGCGATAGACAGGAGTCCACAAGGCCTGTCTACAGCTGAGGTAACCTGCCAGTGTCTCCCCTGCATGGGCTGCTAGTCCCCATAGCACAAGGTAGACAAACGTGCCTAATTTAAACCCAATGCTTATTCTGTAATTTCTTGCGAGTTATATAAGTGCTGAAAACGGTATTTTTCGAAAATTAAATTATAGTCGTTTTCTCCCGTCCTAAAAATTGGATAAGGTACAGCAAAATATCTCGAATAATTATGGTTTGTTAAAGGAATTATTCACATATTTAGGCTCAAACTAAAGTTCACATGACATTTTATTTATGATTGGTACGAACTCTTTCTAATTTCTAACGCGTCACAAGAGAATAAGTCGCATCATCTCTCTTATTTGAACAGCGAGCAATTGATTCATATATTTTACTGAAGAATCTGAATGAAAATTTGTATTATGAAATCAATCGTAACGGAAGTCTCTGTTAGTTCGAGGAAGGTATCCATCCCAGTGAAGGTCAGAAATCAAAACTCACATGTCGCGTTAACTTCAAGTTTGCGCTGAGTGAACGCTGAATAACGGCAGTGTATGAGTTAATGAGCCTGAGTAATATTCACCTCATTTGACGTTACTTGAATGATATTTGTGCGCTCTAATCCTGCTGAATCTTTTCTTACGCTCTGACACACTCACACCCGAGTGGCGCTGACTACCTTTGTCACGCAAGTTCGGTGAAAGCTTCCCAATTACTCAGTAAGCCAATTAAACGGCCCCAAAATTTTGTGCTTCTTTCACTATTACGTACTCCGAAGCTGAAAATTGCAGTCAGTCTTATTTATAGGTCCATAGTTCTATCAAAATATGTAACTATCTTTAGTTCTGAACTTGAGGCTGGTTTCAAAATTCATTTCCCAATTTTCGAACAGGATATTTGTTTCACACTTGAAAAACGATAACAATCTTGTTTTATGAGTTAATTGGTCTATTTTTGAATATCTCTGAACTTGAAGGATGACTAATGTAAAATACATATGCATATACCCCAAGTAACCTGGGATGAGGAAAAACGTACCTGCATACCGCAAAGAACTATTCAAACTCAATATAAATTACCTGCATCGATGACGGTAACGTAGAGTTCCTGAGACTGGAATTTGAGAGTTTATTTTTCTACGCTTAAAATGAACATTTTACTATTAAAGATAAATTCACTGAACTAGCGGCTTGCTAAAATACTTTGCATAAAATATCACATATAATTTCACGTTGAACAATAACTTTTCTAAGTAGATAAAAAAAGTTCATAGCTTGCACAAACAGTCAGTTGTTGAATTCTAAATTTGTTTATTCCAAATTTTTTCTTCTATCAGCTGCAGATGTATGATAATTTCCACTGGCCTTCTCTGATGGAACTGCTCCAATAAGTGTTGCTCTCCATGATATTACTTTCGGAGGGAAACAACTATTGCAACCTTAGGAATGCACTATCCTAGGGGAAAATGTGAGGTCCCTATGCCGAAATGGAATAATTTGCTTGTTGTTAAGGACCATCTTTTTTCTATTGACTGCTGTCCTGATTTTTAGCATCAATTTTTTTTTCAATTCCTCTCTTGTTTCATGAACTTATTTCTCATATCACTTTCTCTAAGCACAACTGGTCGTTTGTGGGAAGGCAATTTGTGCATAAATTCCCTGTTTCTTCAATTTCACATTAAATTTTGCCTCCCCAATTCTTCTCTTCAGTACACCTTTGCTGTGGTTAGGTACGCTAAAGCCTGTTTTAATGGTATGCATTCTATCGCAGGCTCACGTGCATACGCCTTATGTGGCACCTCACAAGAGCCATGAGCGTTTACACTAGACGTTAAGCGTGAGCACCGTGGTGTACGCTGCTCAATTTCTCAAAACCAGTCAGTGCGTCAATAACAGCTATTAGAGGTGGATTGCCGTCGCTTGTCTTAATATTGTTGCTGCATCGTAGGCTATGTTAGCTTTTTTTATTTCCAGGAGTGAAATGTTAATATTTAAGTTCATTTTCATTAAAATGTTATTGAAAGCAGCCTCCTTCATGTTACAACCCTTATATTGGCTGCTTTTAGCCCAGCATATGCATTCATGGGCTCTGTACATTTAAATTAATTGCAACTTAGCTACTCGTGGCCAAGTTGCGTCAGTCATTGAGCAAATGGCTATGCCTCTACTCATGACAACTACCTGCACATTGACCAGGGACAGAGTTGCAATTTTCAAGGCTCTCGTGAGTCGCGCCTCACGAATCCGATACGAGTGAATAGGGAACTTTGTATACACACACACACTCACACAAATATGAGCCTCAGTGATGAGCCCCGTATACACGTGTCGCGCCTCACGGCCAAAATGTCCTCTAATGTAAACGGCCCTCAACACTAAATAATCTAATCTAGCCTCCCGGATATGTGGTTGTGTGTGAGTTTAGCTTTGCCGATAGTGGACAACTTCATATATTAGATTGTACAAGTTTCTTCACGAATATAGTAAAGAAAAGCATCAATGTTTGCAACAAAATGGGTCATCAATATCGATAAAATACTGTTGAACATCCCGTGTTGGGACTTTGTTTGACCACACGTTACACTTCACAGCTTCACTTCACTAACTGCATAAATTATAGTAGAAGTTGATTAGGTCAATGGCCCATAAAAAATGTAACAACGTTACTCTATATTAAATGAAAACAAATTTAAAATATACACAACAATCTAACTCAATGATGCAACCCTTTATATCACCCAACCAAAATTTAACCACCAGTAAATTTTCATAACAACACAAAAAACCCTACACGAGAACAAAGCTAGTCACAAATTAGTGATGCCTGTGACAATGTAGAGTAACTCCACCTAGGACAACAGCAGGTGCAGAGTTGCTGTACGGATTAGGAAGTGTTGGCTGGATAGGCCCGACAGATTTGTGCAATTATGTCGAGGTTAGGCAGGGTTGTATATAGGAGTTGCGTCAGGCCAGTCATGATAGCCAAGCAGCTTCTCGGGCAAAACCACTGCTTAACAAGAGAGACGTCAGCCAAGTCGGAGTATTGTTGGCTCGCGGCACCCATTTTCCCCAGCCCTTCCTTTTGTATGGTTTAGTTTTGCAGTGTTTGACTGAGTGCGTGATTGTGCAAAGTTAAGTTCCTCTTCATTATTTAGTACATGATAATAGCAGGTATTAAGCCGCAATGACTTCTTTCTTAATGACGAGTTCACGGCTCCAAGAGTGGGGAACCTTGCCCCATATCTGTGTGAACCTACGTCATCTGTTTTATTAAATATTAATATTTAACTATTATCTGTCAAATTACTATTGGGCCTCTGCCCTTTCCTACTCTGATTGAACTTTTCTGTGATCGCTACATCACCATTTCTCGCATCCATTAGCAGTCGATCCGCACACTATATCCTCCATTGTGCGGATTGTGTATTCAATCTTATCTTCAGGTGCGTTGCTGTGCTGGTATATTTATTGTTGATTTAACTCATCTCATTGTTAACATTAGCTTTGATTTTTGCTTCTTTTCTCACCAAACGGTTACTTTGCAGTATGTCGCACTGACCTGCCCTGAGCTGTACGTGCTGCCCGCTTCACGCCCAGCGATAGAATTTAGCTGTCTTCTGTGGGGCTACTGTGATTGAATCAGGTAACTCGTTAATTGTCAACTTAGATATTTACTCATGTATGTTGAATAGTACATGCTGCTAGATAAAATTCCTTCTCTCTAATTATATGCTTATTTTGCTCATCTTTGTATATGCAGCCCTGAGGGGACTGTGGACTTCCAGGAACGCGGTTGGTGTTCCTTGCGCATGCATGAGTGACACCTGCCGTGACGTGTTTGAACTAGTTTTGTCTAAAGCTTCACGGAAAAGGTAATGGTTTTCGTTCACTGCCATCAAAAAATTTTATAATACCTAAAGTGTAGAAAACACATCCTAACTAATGATATTTAGATATCATCCGTATAAGTGTAAACACAAATTAAATCCGTATGATATTACACGGAACACAATTTAAAACGAAATCCCAATATAACTTCATTACCTGGAGAGTATTTTTTTAAGCGATGAAAAAACTCCATTTCCATAATATCCGAAAAAGTCTTCACGCGATCTGATGCATCTGTTACAAAACGTGTGCGCACCTGTACGACGTCCATCACATACCGAGGACTACGTCACCAGATGAAGATCAATAGGGGTTCTTCAACTGAAAATAAATTAATTGTACTTTGTCAATCAAAAGGAGAATGTATTTATGATTGAAATTAAATAACAAACTGGTCGAAACGAAATGAGTGGACGCAACAAAACCGCTGGTAAAATGAGTTAATCTGCTTCCAACTTTACTGAACGGTGCCAACCAATGATATGTTCGGCAAACGTGACCTAGTAACTTTAGGAGCAATGTAGCGAACATTGTGCAACATTTGACGGGATGTTACACTCCAAACGTTCAATCACCTGCACTTTATCAATGACAAAACTCATTGGTATATAATACATTTTACGTATATGCAAAACAAAGGATCCTGGTGTATAAATAGTTTTTTCGCTTTCTGTTTGCATATGTATATATGTATAATTATATTTCAATGAATATGTATAATCCTCTATATAAATTTTTTACCATTTCATTCATCGTTACCATAAGCGATGAATTTTGAATTTTTCTAACAAATCTAATACTTGATTGAACATCTCGAAGACCAATTTTTTAACTGTATTTCTTACAAAAATAATTTAGGCAAGGTCCAAATCTGCATGTTGAATTTAATTTTGGCTTCTCGACATTTGCAATTTTATTTTTTACCTAGATGTTTTTAATTTCGCTTCTCTATATATCTCCATCTTTTATAATTTCATTTTTATTCCGATATTTTTGAATGTTGTTCTTCCAAAATTTTGAAGAAAAAACGTACTCTTTAGTGCACACTTATTTTGAAAAGTGAAGTGAGGTTTTAACGGTTTTAAGGAATAATTGTTAAATAAAATAACTGGCCCTTGGGCACGTTAAAGTTTTTAAGGTTAAGTGGCCCTTGGGCACGGTAAAGTTTAAGGTTAAGTGTCCCTTGGGCTCGTTAAAGTTTAAGGTTAAGGTTAATACGCCATCAAGGCAAAACCTTGAAAGCCCACCAACGGGCTTTACTAGAACTAATCACTGGACTGGTCAGGAGCACGAACATGCATTACGTAAATAATCAAAATGAAATAAGAACGGCACCGTTTAAACAAAAATGTAAGCGAAAGAAAGGAAAAGGAACAAAATAATAGAGGAGCACAACGGCACTTGCTGCCGAGATCTCTCTCACTGCCTTACTACTTTGTTTAAGAAGACTGCGGTCGAAGTGAGAAACTTTGATAACGAGAGGTCTTCATAGCGCGTCCTAAATTTTCTCACATAGTTTTATTAGCATACGGTGGTCCTATATCACATTTCAAACATTCCTCGGAATATGGTCTACATTCCTCATGTCCATTGGTCCACGATATAATGAATACCAAAAATAAGATTTTATGTGAAAAACAAGACAAGTTTGAACGACGTGTTGCGCATACTCGTGCAAGTTGTGGCAATAACCTGCATGTCAAGTCCCGCTTTGAGGATCGATTCTGACCTAAATTCGTTAAGGGCGAGTTATATTTTTGTACAAGTTTAACGTGTCTCTCCTCCACAAAACTAGAAATAGGCGAAGGTGTCTGAGGCACCTTCATCCTGACAATCACTTGAATGCGGTGTCATCTAATACTACAATTTCGTTTGGTTGACCTTAAACACAATTTCGCAATTAGTTCTAAATATCGCTCTCTCTCCACTGATTCACATATTAACACAATTCAATAGCTTCGTATAACTTCTTAATAGCTACCTCAGTAGCCCAAAATTTGAGTAATTCTTAACAAGATCTTCGTTCGTTCGTTCGATGCTTATAGAAAAGACGGAAATAGGGTTTGACGCGGAGTGTGTCGGGAAGAGTAGGGGTGAAACGGAAAAGGATAGATAGGAAACTGATAGAGATGCGCTTGCACATATGATGCTAGTGTTTGTGGGTAATTTATCAATCGTTATAAAGCGTTTTTACCAATGTGGATCACTTTCAAATAAAGTGTTCTATCACATTCATTACTTATCTTTATCTTCATATTTGACGTCATTTCTACTTTATTATTCTCCAATTTGCGAGCAAAATATTTGTTTTGCATCATGAAAATCACGTAGAATTCATTTGAATGAATAAACATCGATTCAAGTAATAAAGTTAAGGAATGGGATAACTATTATATAAAACTTCATGACTTGCCAATCATTAAACATAGTATGTGGAAAAGGATCGAATTATGTAAATTCTCGTAGGTAAGTAAGGTTAGCAATAGAGCAAATTTTGTCGCTTTTGATTTTGCATGGCACCCAATGTAGCAATTATAGCAAGGAAAACAAAACATCCGGCATTATTGAAGTGCTCAAAGCATTAACGGTAGGCAGGGCCGGCCATGCCCCAGACATTACGTCGAAATTAAGTTCAGTTAAACTTCTGGCGGAGTTATTTTTAGTACAAAACATATAAAGTATGTAATTTTCCTGATAATTTCCTTAATGTCATTTAGTAGCGACTTCTTGGGTGATAAATCCTAAAGATCACTGATGTTAAATGGCTCGAAACTGTTTTATTGATTTATAAATGCGTTACTCTTAAAAAAAACTCTCTACACTCTCAATGAAGGATATGATTGTAAAAAAGCATAACATACGGCAAAAAATATTATTTTAACTGTATTCCTATCAGATTAGCCAAAAATTCAAATTAATCTCAATTTTTTTTATATTTGTAATAAGTGCGAGGAATCATTTCTATCCGTTTTGCTTAAATGCTATTCTTTGCAGCGCTGAAGATTCATGAAAGTTTAAGAACAGAAAAAAATGCAGGTGTTAATTTTATTATGCTCACCATTGAAGCTCATATTTGTGTGTGTGTGTGTGTGCGTATGCGAATTCGCTCTGATCGAATTTGTGAGGCGCGACACACGAGAGCCTTGCGAGTTGCAACTCTGTCCCTGGTCAGTGTGCAGTTAGCAGTCATGAATAGAGGCATAGCTATTTGCTCATCCATTATGACTGACGCAACTTTGCCACGAGAAGCAAGGGTGCAATTAATTAAAATGTGCAGAGCCCATGAATGCCTTTGCCGGGCTTAAAGTAGCCAATATAAGGATTGTAACATGAAAGAGGCTGCTTTCAATCATATTTTAATGAAAATGGACTTAAATATTAAAATTTCACTCCTTCAAATGAAAAAAAGATAACATGGCTTACGATGCAGCAACAATAGTAAGACAAGCGGCGGCAATCCACCCCTGTAGTCGCGGTTATTGACGCACTGGCTGGTTTTGATAAATTGAGCAGCGTGCGCCACGATGCACCAGCCCAATGTCTGGTGTGAACGCTCATGGCTCTTGTGAGGTGCCACATGAGGCGTATGCATGTGAGCCTGCGATAAAATACATACCAGTAAAACAGGCTTTAGCGTACCTAACCACAGCAAAAGTGTACCGAAGAAAAGAATTGGGGAGGCACCATTTAATATGAAATTAAGGAGACGGGGAATTTATGCACAAATTGTCGTCCCACAAAAGACCAGTTGTGCTTAGAAAAAGTGATATGAGAAATAAGTTTATGAAACAAGAGAGGAATTGAAGAAAAGCAACTGAAGCTAAATAACAAGACAGTAGTCAATAGAAAAGATGGTCCTTAACGAACAAGTAAATTATTTCATTTCGACATAGGGACCTCACATTTTCCACTAGGCTAGAGAATTCTTAAGGATGCAATAGTTGTATCACTCAGAAATTAATATCATGGAGAGCAACACTTATTAGAGCAGTTCCGTCAGAGAAGGCCAATGGAAATTACATCTGCAGCTGACGAAGAAAAAATTTTGAATAAACAAACTTGAAATTCAACTACTGATTGTTTGCGCAACCTATGAAATTATTTATTTAGAAAAGTTATAGTTCAACGGAAAATTACATGTGATGTTTAATGTTGAGTATTTTAGCAAGTCGCCAGTTCAGTAAATTTATCGTTAAATAGTAAGATGTTCATTTTTAGGCCTAGAAAAAAATGTTAAATTCCAGACTCAGCAACTCTACGTGGCTGTCTACGATGCAGGTATTTTATATTGAGTTTAAATAGCTCTTTGCAGTATGGAGGTACTGTTTCCCTAATCTCAGGTTTCCTAAGGAATTTGCATTTGTATTTTACATTAGTCATCCTTCAAAATTTTATAAAATGCAAAAATAGACCCATTAACTCATAAAATAAAAATATTATCGTTTTTCTAGTGTGAAACAAATATCCTGTTCAAAAATTGGCAAATGAATAATGAAACCAGCCTCAAGTTCAGAACCAAAGATAGGTACACATTTTGATAAAAAAACTTTTACCTAAAAATACAACTGACTGCGATTTTCTAATTCTAAGCTGTTAAATATTGAGAAAAAGAATTTTACAGCCGCCTAAATGGCTAAGTGAGGGATGAAGAATCTCTCACCGAGCTGCCGTGCAAGATTACAGCGCCACTCGTGTGTGTGGGTGAGTCTGCGCGTACGAAAAGAACCAGCAGGATTAGAGCGCGCTGGTGTCATTGATGTGACGTCAAATAAGGTAATATTACTCAGGCTCATTAATGCATACACATACACTGCCGATATTCGGTGTTCACTCAGCGCAAAACTTGAAGTTTACGCGACACTTGAGTTTTGATTTCTGACGTTCACTGAGATACCTTCCTCGAAATAACAGTGGGTTCTGTTATGATTGAATTTGTTACAAAATTTACGTTTATAATACGAATTAATTGAATGCATAGTTCAAATATTCATTCAGATTCTTCTGTTAAAAATAGGAATTAATTGCCCGCTGTTAAAATAGGAGAAATGAAGTAACTTATTATCCTGTGACGCATTAGAAATTAAAAAGAGTTCGTACCAATCATAAATAAAATGTCATGTGAACTTTAGTTTGAGCCTAAATATGTGAATAATTCCGTTAACAAACCATAATTATTCCAGATATTTTGCTGTACGTTATCCAATTTTTAGGACGGGAGAAAACGACTATAATTTAATTTTCGAAAAATACCGTTTTCAGCACTTATACAACTCGCCAGAAAGTACAGAATAAGCATTGGGTTTAAATTAGGCACGTTTGTCTACCTTGTGCTATGGGGACTAGCAGCCCATGCAGGGGAGACACTGGCAGGTTACCTCAGCTGTAGACAGGCCTTGTGGACTCCTGTCTATCGCGCCCACTTTGCTGCTTTCAGTTTTCATGCTTTCTTTGCCATCTCTTCATTGTCTTCTCATTTTCTTCTTTGCTGCGTCTATGCGTTGCGCATCCTTTGTGAAAATACGCTTGTTGCATAGATTCCCTGTTTCCTGCAAGGTGAGCTTTTGATTCCCTGATCGTTGATGGAGAGCTCCACGAAATCGTTAACGGATCGCGTATCTACGAGTAAGAAGCAAAATTACGAGACCGGAAAACTAAACTTGGAACAGATTTTAGGGAAGAAACTTAGTTCAAGGAAGATTAGAGTGCATCAAAAGGTTCAATGTTGAACATCAGTTTGTAGTTACGAGCCACTGTTATGAGCCTGAAGATAGCAATGTGGAAAATTAATACGTCTAATATCTAATGAGGAGCCACGAAATATTTTGCATGAAAAGAGTAAATTATATGAGAGAATTATTGATTTTTAACTAACTTTTCGTATGTAAACAAAAACATAAGTCTGCGGTGTGTCATAAGCTGTCCTGTTGATTGCCTCCAACGTTGAGGAACATGGGAAAAATTATGCAACTCATGACATGAAATTGAAAAAATGAGAACATCACACTGGCGACGGTATACTTTGATTCAAAAGAAACAAAAGCTTTTATACTTTGTGCAGAGGAAAAATGATTATTTTTTTTCTTTTTGTTTTATTGAAATGTTTGAGAGTAAGCTGTTGTAGCACAATCTTAACGATAGTATTGTTTCAGTAAGGAGGCGAAAGTTACTGGGATCGTTTCTATAATTTGATTGGACTATTCGCTAGCAAATACGATGAAAAATTATCACAAAAACACAACAAAACTTCACAATCCAAGTATGCACGCGCACTGCTCTGTCACTGAAAATAGGAGACAAACCACAACATTAAAAGCGCTAAGAAGTCGACATTTTGGCCCATAGTTCAGCCAAAATGTGTAGTGTTGACTATAAATTTGTTGTGAAGTTAACAAGTGTTAACTCACATGTGTATCCCAGTGCACATGATATGAAAATCCCGATTTTTAAAACAAAATAGACCGTGTTAATACACAGACACAGACCGTGTTTAAAACGTTAAAACACGAAGAACGTTTCAATACTATTTCAGCAGTCAGTTCAAGAATTATTCATGTTTTGTAGCCCAAAATGACGTAGCACTTTGCCCTCAACTTCTCCAGTGGGAGCTTGTATGAGGGAGAAGGTAATTTGTTCCACAGCAACGCACATGAAATGGTCCTGTCTGCCCAACGTAGCCCCGAACTTCAGGTCACTAAAGCAAACTTTCTTTGTCTTGACTCTTTACCGCTTGTGGTGAGTGAAATTAAATTTACTGCATCCATTACTTGAAGGGATGTGGTAACTTGGATACCAGGAGCACGTATCGATATTTTAACGATTTAAAAGATGTTAATTTATGCAATACAGGGCTGCTCATAACAATGTTAGTAGTTTTTATTCACACGTTCACTGCGTATTGGGCCACATGCATACCAAGAGGTAAATTGTCCACTTACGTGCTGGTATAAATCCACGACATTATATCTGTTTTGCTATGTTTTTGCAAAATAATTGTTATCCTGCGCGGTAAAATGTTATCGTGCAATTGTATTCATATTCAATGGGAAGAATAAAAATTTATTCAAGCTGGGAAATCTATTTCCCTATTCTGCTACTTACAACCTAACCAAACCAACCGCGGAAACGCAGTGAACGTGTCAAGTGCGTTGAATGGTATTAGTCGAGTGAACGAGCTGGGCTAATGAATCAGAGACATCTTACTGAGGTGCGACCATTTCCAAGTTTTCTAGGAAGAGGAGTATCGCAACCTCGCTTCAGGCCCCGATACACTGGCGTTCATGACTCGAGAAATTGCGGCAGTGGATCCGTCCGCCAGTTGAAGTGAGAACTGGCGACATGCACGGATCGCTGAAAGCTCGGTGGCCACTCTGCCAACTGGCTGGTGTGCAGGGATGGGAGGCACATTGAGAGGCGTGCTGGCGGTTATCACAGTGATATTTGCTGATTGCTTTCCTGAATTGGTGGCATGAATTTCTAATTAACTCCACCATTACGAATGTTTCCCCGAGTAAAAGAACCTTAGCGTATTGAGGCGCGTGTTACGTTCTGACTGTGACTGCCATTTCAGTTCTCTGTCATTCTTGATTGGTCAACGAGTTGATAGCGTCCTGGCACCCCGCGAATTACCGTTCCGAGTGAGATATCGATACAATGACGCGCACACACATACCAGGTCAGCTGAAGTTCTTGACTGATATCAGTCACAATATTTACTAATACTATTCTGATATCAACCTTCATCAACTGCGGTAACACATGAACTTCACAGGTCGGCTCTTACTTACTACATGAATTCAAAATGTTTTTGATAACTACCAAGATCGAAAAAATTTCTGTGATATTTTGGTAGTCTGCGATTACAACAATTAAAATCAAATTTTGTGCCGTATTCTATAATTTTTTTTATAGACAAGCCTGTCGAATGAAACATGACTTCTTATTTTTAGGGTAACTTATTTATAAATCATGTGTATTTCAGTTCCACGTAATGCATCATCATTGATCATAAAGGCTCATTACAAAGTGCAATTCCTAAATATCATACATTCCTAATTTCGAAAGTGAAATTATTTTTTATAATTTTGAGTAAAATTCTGAGGTTAACACATAAGATAGCGTACCCTAATTTTAAGTGAACCCAACACAATTTCATGAGCATGGCCGATCATTCGAAAGCTGAATGTTGCTTTCCTTGCTATGATTTTCATATTGTGTGCCATGCACAACAAAATAGAGATAGATTTTGTTCTATTGCTTATCTTCTTCACCCCCGCGGACTTAATTCATGTGCTGTACCTCTACAATCTAGAAAAGTCGCGTAGTTTAGAAATTATTTCAAAAGTGATTGGACCGCCTTTAACTCGAGTTACAGTTTCTTTCTACCTAACATTGTGTCTATTACATTTTCAATCTTATGCAGCTCCATTTTTAATCACAATTGAATTATTGATCCCCCAAAGCGGTAAATAATGAAGAAAGAGGCAGGAAGGCACTCAATTTCTGAATTATGATGTAAAAAAACTACTTATAAAGAACGAATTGAATAAGAGCGCACCGTTTATGCGAAATTTTGCAAACGATGTACCTATAATAACGAAGCCTAACTTGACCAGCAACTTCGTGCGCTGCGGAGGAACCCCGGACACGTTGTTGCCAGAGGGAGGATTACGCTCTCGGTCGCATGCACTACAAAATTGTGTCGGGATGTGGCCTGCTTTGTTTCCTAGTTTTCGCGTGCAAAGTAGATATAATGCTGCCGAACGTCATTGCTTGCATTGCTGTGATGTATTCATCCATTTAGGGATAAAAAATATTTCTCCGTCAATGTGAAACAATTTTCTGCTGTTGTTGTAAAGCATTGTTGCTATACATGCGTGGAGTATTGAATGAATTGGTATTCTATTGTGGAATATTTCTAATCAATAATCTCGTCAAATTTTGCCGGCATAAGTTCGAGTTTGTGAATTCATCATTTAGACATTTTTTTTTTAACCAATTATGCTGTCATGGTCACCAAATCGTTTAGCAACTTTCCACATTGCTGACCTCCCAAACGATGATTGACATCTTTAGGATACGATTGCCTCAACAACCTTTACTGAGCCACGTCATGGCTACAAAATTTCTCTGATTTATAAATAACTGGAGTGAATTAGACTAAGAATCAAAACTAAACCGTAAGCAGATTTGAAACTTTGTTATGTAAATAACAAATCAAATTAGTTTTGTCTTCAGTGTAGCAGATAAGTCAATGATTTTCGTTTAACTCTCTTTATAAAATTTTTAATTCGTAAATATTTGGAAACATATTGAAATTAGGTATAGAAATTGCACGAAACTGTAGAAGTTAGGTTTTGATGTGTAACACTGATATTACACAGAACACAATTTCAAAAAATATTGCAACTTTATTGACGAGTGTATTTTTGAGAACAGTTCATAAGACTCCATTTCCCTAATTTCCGAGACTAAAGCGAGAAGAACTTCATTCTAAGCATCGGAAAAGCGGCCACGTGAATTATATCTATATAAGGGAATGCTGCTCTCGCGCAGCCGCCAACCAGCATACGATTCGCTGCTGTAGGGTACCTTAACTAACCTGTGTTTGTGCTACCTCGTAATTAAACGAACATAATTTCTCTAACTTATGTGTTTCTATAAGTTCAAATACTAAGCAGTTTGGTGAGCAAATAATCCCTTTCTACTAAAGATATGAGAACTATGTTGAAATACAGCAAGAGGTTTCCAAAATACTAAGTAAATGAGGAAACTCATTTAACGACAGCTTAGGTTGAAGACAAGACTAATAATAGTAATAAAAAACTTATTTAACGACAGCTTCGGTGATAAACTATTTAGCAGTCGCTTTGGCGTATTTGCCGAAGTCACAGCACAACAAAACAAGTTTTTCAGGATTTAAGAAAATTATTGTCACACTGTACGCGTCGTGATCCACGGACTGGTTTTTACACTTATTTCGGGGAAGTTTCATTGACGAGGTTGTGCATATAAGTGGACTGTTGACAAGGTTGCAGCCTTTAGTTGCACAAGTGGCAGCCTGCATAGGCCAGCTAGTGACAGTAACCAATACCTCACCGCACCGAAAGTCTCATAATTTCAATACCAACCCTCATAACACCACAGCAAAGAGGACTGGGTAATCGTTATTGCTGTGACCATCAAGACCGTCATTAAGTAGTAGTAGTAGTGGTAACATGGGTTTTCTAGCGCTTCAGTTACTCAAACTATATCGCACCGAAGGTCACATAATTTAATTCGTATCAGACTCTTCTAAATAATTACACAAGATAAACATCATTATTATTAGAAACATCAAAATTATATGAGCATCATGGTCATAATTACAACTCAAAATTACAAGTGTCTCCCCATTAAAATTTTTTACACAACACAGTACATTCGAACGCACTGAGCAGCCAAACCCCGTAGGGGGTTTCAGCTGCCCACCCATTTATGGCCGGACGCCTTACCCACGCTGAAACCCCCGAGGTATCAACGCAGCGCGCCCGGCCATATTACAGTTTCTTCATCCTCAAAACTTCCAAGACGAAAAACACGTCTGGCTATAACGCCTTACAGCGAGGCTTCCCGTTAACTCTCTTGAAGTAGTACAACAAGGAGTACATACACTTCCAAGCACGTGAAAGTATGGACAACAAAAACAAAAACGATACGGATGATTATGTATGATCTTCGATCAGAATTCCGACAGCAATTTGCATCTCTCAAGAAACAACACCAGAGCATCCACATTGAAAGTCACACGTTCGATCTCCGCAAGCATCTTGGTTAGCACCTCTTCCACGGCAAAATAATAAATTCAGTTAACGACAACTTCGGTCAGAGACTATTTAGTTGTCGCTTTGGTAATTAAACCAAAGTTATGATCGCAATTTATACAATGATAGTTTTGCGTTATTAACAACAGCCATTTTAGGACCCGTTCCTTCTCAACAGCTCACACTGTATTGCGTTCCAGAATTCAAATTTCGAGTGTCAACCGATCACCTGACCAGGCAAAATCATGAAGTTACTAGAAGGGCGACTTCCACTACCTCCGCCACAACAAACCGAGTAACAGCATTCACAAAATTTCTCTCAACTACTATTCACAGCGGGTGTAGGTCTGATCCGTGCGTTCCACATATTTCACTGAAAAAAAAAAAAAAAAAAAGTTCCATCTCACAAGACGTCAATTCGGCGCCTCACCAGCAGATCCGATGTTGCAGTTTCATACCTCTTCATGGTCTCCACCATTTTCATCGTTGTTGTGACTTTATCTGGGGACTCTTCGAGGTCCACTCCACCGATAAGCAATTCACTGCGTTGAGGTGTGGGTGTTTGGAGCTTAACAAATATTTTATACAGACTGGACGTTGAAAGGGGTTTCTCAGAAACCTAATTTTATGAGTGTTAGCTAGCACCCCACGGTGGGGGTTCCAGCTACCCGCCCTCACTTTGGCCGAGCGCCTGACCCATGCTGGAACCCCCTCTCAACAGAGAGTCAAGGATAACAGCACGGTGCGCTCGGCCATCTCACTCATTAGAGTTCAGGAAGAGTGTATATCCTAATTGGGTGAAATGCTTCGCTCCGAGCCAAGGCGCGCCAATTCTTGGATCTAAATTCTAAAGGTAGCGTCCGTTGCGCCTGCGTCAGGCTGGTTTCCTCTCGTTCTTATTTACCTTTTAAAGATTTCCAAACACATTTATCTCCTTCACAAACTCCAGCACCTTAAATATGGGTCCTCCGTCACGTAGTAAATTGTTTGCGTTAGTATTCCCCCCGGCTCCAGGTTTCAGTATTCGGTCCCTTGTCTGCTGCAGTGCGGTACACTCCTCCATAATATGTTTCACTGTTAGGATCTCCACTCCACACCACCCGCACATAGGTCTCTGTCCGAGTGCTTCCGGGTCCAAGAGATAGCTGTGAGTTAGAGCTGTGTGTTTTAGTCGTAATCTGTTGATGACGACCTCTTCCTGTCGGTTTAACCTGTAGCTATACTTCTTCCATCTTCCAGGGCTGGCCTTTATTGTTCTCAAGTCTCCCTGCTCCTGCTGCCATTCCAGGTTCCATATGTCATATGTCTTCCTCCTGATAACCGGTAACCAGTCGCTGTACGGAATCAGCACAAACTCAGCGGGTCTTGCTGCTGCTGCCTTCGCTGCCTGGTCCGCACGTTCATTTTCGGCTATGCCCACGTGTGCTGGAACCCAACTGATTGTAATCTTCTTTCCATCTGAAATAATTTGGTGCATCTCTAGTATTATCTTATTCAAAAGTTGGTTATTTTCAGTATAGCTATCGATTATTTGTATTGCGCTCATGGAGTCGCTGCATATTACGAAATCCTGGAATTGCGTTTCCTTTATGATATTTAAGGCGAGCTTGATGGCATACAGTTCGGCGGTCATAACACTTGCCACGACTGGGAGTGAGACACTTCTGATGATTCCGCCCATCACGGCCGCTGCTCCAACTCCTGTCGCTGACTTGGATCCGTCAGTATAGATGATTTTGTGCTGCTGATATCTATTCATATTATCTTTGTGAATCTGTCTTACGGTAGATGGGTCAATTTCTTCTTTTTTCGTATTGGCCATGTGGTGCTCAACATCCGGTCTTCTGAGAATCCATGAAAATGCGGTAGGTGTAAAGCACGGTTGTACTGGCTGAGTCGGAATGTTATACTGTGTTATGGCTTGGCGAATTCTTTGTATTACTGGTTCCATTGTGCACTTTCGGCTTGTAAAAAACAATTCAAGGTTAGTATTGTTGACGCAACCATATGCAGGGTTGAGGAAGTGACATTTGAGCTTAAAAAAATATCGGAGTAGCAGGTCTCTTCTTCTGATCGCTAATTTTGGTTCATTGCAGATAACATGAAGGTTCACTATTGGGGTCGTCTTGAATGCGCCCGTGCTGATACGCATAGCCTCGTTTACCACGACGTCCAGTTCCCTCAGCGCCGCTGTACTTGCAGAGCCATAGACTATGCTTCCATAATCGATTTTCGAGCGGATGAGGGACCTATACAACCTCATTAAAGTTTCCTGATCTGCACCCCAAGTGTAAGCCGACACAGATTTCATAAGGTTCAAGTCCCTTCTACATTTCGCCTTTGTCTTATGAATATGGGTTATCCAGTTGAGTTTACGATCCCAGTGGAGGCCAAGAAATTTAACAGTTTCGACGATTGGTATGGTCTTTCCTTCCAATTGCAATGTTGGAATCATTGCAGGCTCGCTCCCTTTATAAAATTGCATCGCTGTTGTCTTTGTCGGAGAGAATTTGAATCCATTGAACATTGCCCATTGAGTGACTCTATCTATTGTTGATTGTAACGTTGTTTGAACTTTGGCTCTGTCGTAGTCTGCATATGCGATGAGGAGGTCGTCCACGAACAGAGAGCTGAACACCTCTGCCGGAATTTCCTCTGCCAGCGAGTTTATTTTTATGGCGAAGAGCGTGACACTCAGGGTGCTACCCTGCGGCGTTCCTGTTGCAAGATCTTTCACCGATGACATTTCTTCATTTAGTTTCACGCGGAATGTTCTACTTTTGAGGAATTCCCGTATAAATTTTGGTAGCCGTCCTCTCACACCCGCTGTTGCAAGATCTTTCATAATACCGTAGCGCCACGCCATGTCGTACGCCTTCTCCAAGTCGAAGAATACTGCCATGACAAATTTATTGCTGGCCAGAGATTGCCGGATGAATGTATCGAATCGCACCAGATGATCTATTGTGGCCCGGTGTCTTCTGAATCCACACTGTATGTCAGAAAATATTTTGTTGTGTTCAAAATATTCCATTAATCTTTTATTTATCATCTTTTCGTATGTTTCACATAAACAGCTAGTCAATGATATTGGTCTATAGTTCTTAGGATTAGTGTGGTCTTTGCCAGGTTTTGGGATGGGGATTATTGTGGCTTGCTTCCACGGTTGGTAGACATATTCCGAGTCCCATAATTTGTTGTACACTTTTAACAGGAATTGGTGAGCATTGGGTGGCATGTTTTTTATCATCAGGTTACTGATATTATCCGGTCCAGGTGTCGTTATCTTGTTGCTCTTGATAGCCGATGTTAATTCATGCATGTTGAAAGGTATATTGTATGTCTCGTTGTTGTCACTCGTGAGGTCGATGGGAACCTGTTCACTATGGTGCTTGTACTGTAGAAATTGGTCTGAATAGTTGCTGTCACTGGATATCATCTTGAAAGTCTCTGCTAATTTTTCGGTAATAGACTTCAGGGATGAAAACTGAATTCCGTCTTCGTTTAGCATTCTAATTTGTTGCTTTGTTCGTCCACGGATTCTGTTTATTCTGTCCCATACAGAGCTGCTCGGCGTGTTGATGTTGAGGGTTGAGACGTACTCCCTCCAGCTGCTCTGCTTTGCCTCTCTAAAGGTCCTCGCTGCCACTGCTCTTGCTCTCTTCCACTGCACCTTGTCAACCACCAGTCCCGTTCTCTTAAATATTCTGTATCGTTTTTCCCTCTCTCGCCAGGCTGCCTTGCAGTTTTCTGTCCACCACGGCTTTGGATAGTAACGCCTCTTCTTATACCTGGGCACCCACTTTTCAGCAGCACAGCCAAACTTCTCGTAAAGCAAGGCCACTGCAGTTTCAGGATTATCTGGTATTTCCAGCTCATGGATATTTCTCCACGTTTCGTCTTCACGATATCGCCTCCAATTGCCTTTTCTAAAGTTCCATCCTTCCGACTCCGTACGTCCGTCTGCCTGTTGCACTGACAGAGTTAACGTGATCGGGAAATGGTCACTGCTAAGTACTGATGGGAGCACAGTGAATTCTAGGTCCGGCGTAATATCTGGGGTGGCCACGGTCAGATCAATCACAGTTCCTGAAATGTGGGTAGCCGAGTTGTTGTTTATAATGTTGAGGTTGCTTTGCGTAAAGAAATCTTGCACCAATCGTCCCCTTCGGTCAATGTTACCATTGCCCCAGTCACTGTGATGGGCATTGAAATCTCCCATCAAAATGACTGGTTTTGGCATTGCTCTGATGGTGTCAAATAAGTCTTCTAGGTTTACATTCGTTCTTGGCGGTAGGTAAAGGGATGCCACTGTGATAACTTTATACTGATTGAGGCATACTCTTGCAGCTACAATTTGGGCCTGTGAATGGATTTCAATTTCTTGGGTCGGTACTGACGAATGTATATATAGTGCTACTCCTCCATGGAACCTGTGGTTGTAATGGCCTTGTTTACAAAGACTGTTGTATCCTCGTATTGGTGACACAAAATCGTTCCCATAGAACGTCTCCTGGACGGCTATCACCACTGGCTTGTGCGTATTGATGAGATTGATCAAGTCTTCCTTAGATGTTGCCATACCCTGCAGGTTCCATTGGATGAACTTTACTTCATTTCCCGCCATCACCTCCACTTGCGTTTACCTTCGTTAGCATTATGACCGAACTTTCTCCTTTCTTCTCGGCCTCCCGGAGATCTCCTTCTAAAATTATCCCTCGATATTTCACGTGGTCGCTGTCCTTTGCTTCCTCTCCCTCTCGAACGATTGGACATCCTTAGTTCTTCCTCGTAGTTATTCCTGTCTACTTCTTCCACTCTTCCTCTTGCCTCTCGTGTATATTCATCGAAAATCTTTTTGGTTTCCCTTACTCTCGACTCTCTTTCCTTTTCTCGGGTTGATGAATCACGGTTTAGGTTGACAGTGGTGGTAAAAAGTCTTCCTGTATTCGGACTCTCACATACCACCTCTGTTTCCCTCTCCATCTCGTCTTCAGTCTCGGACCCCCGCCTACTTCGGCCTCTGGCTATCCCATTGGCTATTTCTGCCTTCTTCTTATTTTGCTGCGGTTCGGATGGTAGTTCCTGGTCGTCAGTACGGTTTCTTTTCTTGCTGGTAGTTGTTTCTGTTTTATTACGGTTTATGGGTGTCGTTACCGCCTTACTGAAATCCATTGAAAAGTTGGGATGCCTTTGATTGAATATTATCTTGGCCTGCCCTTTAGATACCCTCTCTCGACTTTGTATTACCAGAACTTCCTCCTCGATTGCTCTCACTCGGCAGCTCTTCGTTCCAGTCGCATGTCCTTCACCACAGTGGTGACACTTGATCTCATCTGACGTGCATTCGTCAATTCCATGTCCTACCGAGCTACACTTTGGACACACTTGTTCGCCTTGACAGTACTTTACTCCATGGCCGTATTCTTGGCATCTTTTACACATCATAGGTCTCGGTTTAATTTCATACACTTTCGATATCGCTTGTTCTCCTTGTATGTTGATATATTCTGGAAGGATGGGTTGTCTGAAGGACACTAGTATAGGTTTTGCCAACAGGTTTTTGGGTTTTATCCAGGTCGCCTCGACTGCGTCTTGCGCACCACACTTCTCCAAGAGACCCCTCTTGAAAGCTTCAAAATTGTTCAGATCATATTCATAAAGGTAGATGAGACCCTTTTGGACTGCAAAATCCAGATTTTCTTCAACGTTGACGGGTAATTCATTCAGTTGTTGTAGCAGCTTCATTTTTCGACTCTGTGCTGAATCACAAACTTCTACAGTAAATGTGGTTTTGTTGCGGGATCTTATTGATTTAGGTTTACTTCCCAGATGCTGTGTTATGCATTTTTCAAGGAACCAAGGCGACATTTTTCTTCTGTGGGTTTCGTTCATTTTGCAGTCGAAATGCGTGATGAATTTTCCTGATGATGGTATTTGCTCCTTTTCAAGTACACCCTGTCTGATTTGTTTTGCTCTTCTCATCGTGACTTTTTCCTTTTCGATTATCTGCAACAAACTTCTCTCCTCCACTTCTCTGTCACATTGGATGCTACCAGCAGCATGAGGGCCGCCACAGTGAAGACACTTGAGCTGGTCGGAAACGCAGTTCAGAGAGGAATGGCCCACCTCCGCACACTTCCTGCACACGGCTGAGGTGCTACGGCATCGCTTGGCGGTGTGACCATATGCCTGGCAATTGAAGCACATCATCGGCTTATTATTGAACGGATAGACCTTGGTGTCCTGTCTTTCACCTGGAATATAGATAGTATATGGGACAGTTGGTTGTCGGAACGTTACCAGAAAAGCTTGGGTTTCTGGGTATCTAGGTTTGATGAAGGCAGCTTTTATGACATCCTCTATATTATATTGTTCTTGAAGGCCAGTCTTAAATTCTTCTATGTCTGTAATATCAAAGTCACTTATATATATCAGTCCCACCGAATGGTTGAATCGGCTGTATGCCGTCGTTTGACATGGCGCTCCCTCGACGCAAGTCACGTCCACCATCCTCTCCGCCTGCACCGCGCTCCGCACCTCCACCATCATCATCTCGCGGCCCATGCTGAACATCCTCTTAGGTTTAGCTCCAGTTACTTCGTCAATCTTATCCACTATATTAAATGGATTGATGGTTCTTTTCTTCCCCGCTTCAAATGTTATCGAAAAGTACTTCGGGAAATATTGCTCGTCGGCTGTCACATCTAGGGGGACGTATTTCCTTTTTTCTCTTTTTGAGTTTTTGTCCTTTTTCTCGGATGACAGAATCGGTTCTGCAGGTGTGTCGGATTGTGCCAGCAATGCAGCCTCCTCGATTTTCCTCAGCCGCCCCTCAACCTCACTCACCCCACCGGCACCACTCACTCCCGCAGCCTTGGCTCCCTGACTCTCCACAGATCCATCGATAATTAAATCAATTGCTTCTTCAATCCTTTTTCTGATACTTTCTATCTTGTTTGTCTGTTCCATTCCACAGCAAGCAGCTCTGCTGTCTCCATCTCTCACTCCACGTTGTGGGTCCTCCATCTTCTCCGGATTCGTGGAGTGATCTTCCTCCTTTTCCTCTTCCTCAACACCAGTCGGACGTTTTTCACCCAACATTGTAGATAGTTTCAGGGGGTGGGTCCCCTTGATAAATCAAGGGGGCCGAGTGATTTCCTCTTATTAAACACACACAAATTTTATAATTCAAATACACAAAACTAAAAATAGAAAACCCAGATGTTGGTGGGCGCCCCCCACGTTGGTTCTACCCACTGACAACAAATTAATAAATAATCCTATAACCACACTGTTATCAAATTTACATACACAATATGTAATGAGTTTTAACTCCAAGTGGGTATAATAACAGTACCACCTCGGGAAGGTGTGGGTGGGCTAGAATACTCACTACACGCAAGTAATCCTTATCAAATCCTTGTCTATTTTCTGTTGTTCCCTTCACGATACACAAATAATAATAATTCAGTTCGGCACCAGTAAAACGTGGTAAAGGGAACAGTGAAAATTCCCAAAAAGACGGAGGTTTGGAAAGCATACACTTCGGTCAGCTGCATATCTCGGGCACTCCGCAAGTATGTGTTTGACGGTCAGAGGAACGTGACACCGCTCGCATCGCGGTTGCGGTTGTCGCTCCATTAGATAACGGTGGGTAAGTCGAGTATGTCCGATGCGAAGACGGCAGAGCAGCACTTCCACCCGGCGGACGCGACACCTCGACGAGGGCCATTCCAGAACTGTTTCTTTAATAGTTCTCAGTTTGTTGTCCCATTCCTGTTGCCACAGATGTCTTACAGCAGCCTTGATCACGGGATAGTAGTCCCGAAAGGGTACCATTTGATTTAGAGTTTCCTCATTACTATTCGCAACACGCTTCGCCTCCTGGTCTGCTCTCTCATTGCCTGACACCCCCACGTGTCCGGGCACCCAACACAATTTCACATGTTTGTGCTCACGCACAAGCTGCACCAGCATCAAGACGATCTCACCAATGAGGGGGTGAGTGCTATCATAAGCCTGAGCAGAGTCAATGACGCTTTTCGAGTCAATAAAAACAGTGAATTTATCTTGCGGGTGTTCCTTGACTAGTTGAAGTGCCTCCAAGACACCATAGAGCTCCGCGGTGAACCTCGAGGTCTCGGGTAGCAATCTTCTAGCCCTCACCATCTCTCCGGAAACAGCAGCACAACCTACAGCTATTCCCGTCTTGGAACCATCTGTGTAGATCTTAAAAGACTCCCCATGCACCCACCTCCAGCACATGCTCCATAAAGATATGCTTGAGAAAGTTGGCTGGCATCGACTCCTTCCTTGGCATCCTGCACCCGGGGCAGAAAGTCTCCACTGGTAGGCGCCACGTTGGAGAGTTGTCAAAGAGTACCGGAAGGACTCTCGTGGGTCTCAGCTGCATTGCGGCAACCAATGTCGGGTAATCTCTAGACGAAGGTAGAAAATATGGGAAAGGTAGGTGCCGTCCAAGAGGTGCGTGTACGCTGACCCACGTTGGGGACAGAGGCAGCTGATCAAGTCGGGCAAGATACTGCAGGCTCAGCTGCACACGACGGAGCCAGAGAGGAGGTTCACCACTCTCCACATACAAACTCTCCGTCGGAGAGGTCCGGAAAGCACCAGTACAGAGTCTGATAGCTGCATTATGTACCGGATCCAGAGTTCTTAGCGCAGTTTCCCTTGCATGTTGGTAGATTATGCAGCCATAATCCAGTTTACTCCTAATTAGCGTTCGGTACAGACGAAGCAGCGTGGCACGATCTGCTCCCCAGGATAGTCCAGAGACACATTTTAGAAGGTTCATCCTTCTGGTACAGTCCGCCCTGAGGGAAGCCAAGTGAGGCTTCCACGATAGCTTGTCGTCAAAAATCATTCCGAGGAGCTTGGCACTGTGCACGAAATTAATCGGCTCCCCACGAAGCAACAACTGCGGAGGGTCGTGTCGACGGCGGCCTTGAAAGAGAAGAGCTGCGGTTTTGGTAGGTGAAAAGCTAAATCCGTTCTGTCCAGCCCAGTAGTTCACATTGTTCATTGCCAGCTGTATCCGACGTG
Source organism: Morinoia aosen (assembly GCA_030386875.1). Taxonomy (NCBI): domain Eukaryota; kingdom Metazoa; phylum Arthropoda; class Malacostraca; order Amphipoda; family Talitridae; genus Morinoia; species Morinoia aosen. The sequence continues at coordinate 41,700,075 of CM059580.1, forward strand.
TCAACGACGGCAAAAGAGTTGAAGAGGAGTATATCATAAAGTCATCAACGTATAATGACGAGGCAACACCAGCTGGCAAGTTAGATGTGATTCCGTTGAGTGCGATGGAGAAAAGCGAACAACTCATCACACTCCCTTGTGGAAGGCCCTCCTGTTGGATTTGCAGCGGGGATAGAACATTACCCACTTTGACACGAAAAGTTCTCTCCCTCAGAAACTGCTGTAGGTACATCGCCATATTACCCCGGAGGCCGCATTCATGCAAACGCTGCAGGATCCCGTGCCTCCAGACAGTGTCGTAGGCTTTGAAAAGATCAAAAAAGACACACAGAGTCTGTTTCCGGGCCGTGCCGCTGCTAACGAGATATGGTTTTGAAACCGTACAAGAGCGTCTGTAGTCCCTCGGAGTTGCCTGTTGCCGAATTGAACCGGGTTTAAAATTTCTTCAGCCTCCAACCATCTGACCAGTCGTTCGTTCACAATTTTCTCCAACAGTTTCCCAACGCAGCTTGTGAGGGCGATGGGGCGGTAGCTATCTGTACGAGCGGGAGGCTTCTGGGGCTTTGGAAAAGCGAGAACCGTAGCAGTGCGCCATATTGTCGGGTAATCGTGAGTGCTCCAGACTTGATTGAAGATAAAGAGTAGTTGGCGGAACGCTGAGGAGTGCATTTTCTTTAGCATTTTAAAATGGATTCCATCAGGCCCAGGCGCGGTGTTTTCACATTTCTTCAGGGCACGATAGATTTCAAGGATGGTGAATGGTTCGTTATAGGAGACACCCTCTTCAGCTGTAAAGTTCAGTCTTAGCTGTTCCTGTCTCTCTTAGTACCGTCATTAAAGAATATGGCAACAGCCCCCTTGAATTCGGTTATAATTGTCATATTATCCCAATATCACAACAGTTCAATCTCGTTTGATCTTAGTATGACCATCCATCTCACCACGCATCATCCGAACTCATCAGGCATCCAAAACCCGCAGGAGTTTGGTTGCCCACCCATTTGTGGCCGGACGCCTTACCCACGCTGAAACCCCCAAGGCATCAACGCAGCGCGCCCGGCCACATTGCACGTTCATCACCTATACTGCCACAAAGAAATTATGGATTTTTTCCACATAAGCCCCACCACTAATGTAACACATAAGTTCACCCGAAGTAATGCACCTATCGACTTCAAATTACTTACAAAACAAAAGATCAAAACATTCATTTCATCAATGAAAGAATGCTTTAATCTTTCGTTTGAGAATAATTTCAAGTCGATATGTTCATTATTTGAAAAGCTACAAGTGTGTGAACTTATGTGCTGCATTAGTGGTGGGGCTTATCTGGAAAAGATCCGAAATTATCCGCTGAATCGGTTAGTATTCTAGTTAAAAATCAGGAATAAAATGGCACAATACCACGAACATTTGAATTGCCAACATATTGAAAGTTGAGCGCAACACCTCCCTTGAACATTCTAAACTTCACATCTTTGAATTACGGTCTTTTCCGAGTGCCAAATTTGTTTCTCTCGTTGATGTCAACTGAAAGCATCATCGCACTCTCTGCTACTTTTAAATAAATTGTTTATTTCTGCTGAGGGTATCATTCCGATTAGCGGAGTACGTTTTGCCTTGATTTACAGTAGGCGTAATATTTATGTTAACTGTTGTTTTCAGGCGCGTACCTCGACTGAATGGTAAAATGTATAAGTTTTCAAATAGATTGGTTGCATTTGTATACTCAAGCACTTCATGTATCGGACCATCTTTCAGCAAGTGACCGACGCTACTCCCATCGACACCCTTTTGGAGGATTCTTCCTCTTGCTTGCTGCAGAGCAGGACAAACTTCTATGATAAGCTTTACTGCAAGAACTGCATCTTCACACCATCCGCAAACAGGTCGCTGGCTAAGGGCATCTGGGATCCGCAAGTAGCTGCAGGTCAGGGCAGTATGTTTCAATCGTAGTCTAATTATCACAACCTCCTTGACGATTGTACTTGCGTTAGTTAACCTTCTACCCACCGTGGTTGCTCTTCATCTCCTTGGGATCGGGTTGGTCCCGCTGCCACTCATCATTCCATAGTTCAAATATTCTCCTTATCAACGAATACCAACCCTTGTAAGCAACGAGGGCAAATTATATTTGTCTCGTAGCTACTGTGCTGTTTGGTCCACACTTATATTCCCGCCGATGCCCACGAGGGCTGGCACCCAGCTAATGGTGATCTTATTCCTTTCTTGAATCATTTGATGCGAATCCGACATTATCCTATTGAGCAGTTGGCTGTCTTCAGCATTGTTGCTGCATACACATGTATGCGTACATACACATGAAAGCAAGATAGGTTGATCAGCCGATGCTCACCTTGAAATGTTCAGTAATTTGCCGGCTTCTAATTTTCCAACCTAAAAGCTAAAAGAGCAGCCTTTTCATGGAAGATTGGTCTGTCAGGGCTGTAGTTTCTTCAATTTTAGCTAAGATTAAAGAAAAATTCAGGAGATTTTGTATCATATCAACTTCTTCTCAAAACGTGGTGATAGATGTTATTAGTGGAAAATCAGTAAAATTAACAGAATCCAACAAAAAGGAGAAATAAATAGCGTCAATACTCGAACTCGCACGTTTATAACACGTCGGAGCTCTGTTGAGCTCAGGGCGCGCTGCGCTGCCGTGGGAGGAGGAGGTTAGTCGGCAAGCTCTGCCAGCATCTGCTCCACTGATAGGTCGTCTTGACACTGCAAGGGAAAATGTAAAAACAAATTATAACTTTGCTAACATGCGATTAATGAAAATGCTCAATTTTCTAACACCATGACGATATTGCGGCGTTTAAATGAACTAAAAAAACTAATTGCCTGATTTATAATCGTATTAAATGGCGCCTTTTACCTATGACAGTATTTTGAAGAAAGTAATCACACATGGAAAATTTTCTTCGAGCGTTTGGCAGGACAGACGTTTAAAAACACATTCTGGAGTCTTGTATTTTTACACCCGAGAAGTAAATATTGATGAAATTTTCTGAGAATTAATTCACTCCCCAAGAATATCTGCATTGAGCAACTGTACAAGAAAAATCACTCTCATGGGGATGCATTTGCTCGTATTAATCACTAACAAATTCAGCTAAACTCGATAGGTCGCGATGAGGCAACAGTGTAACGCAAGTCAAGCAACAAAAACAGTTTTTACACAAAACTTTACTACGTATCCTCTTCTTTCTGTTTTGAGAATTAGAAGTCGTTCGTCAAATATTATATTTTGATACTAACAAAGGATGAGTTCTGCAACTTGTAAATAGTAATGAAATATTGGAGGTACAGAAAAAGGTCATGATGACGAAGATAGAAATACGACGGTGGAACAACAACAAAATAGAAACCAATAACCAAACATGCCGCAGCGATGCTAGTAATAACTACAAGAAGAACATAACAAAATTAACCAGACATCAAAGTGTAAATTTGAGGTCACTAAGTAGCGTCCAGGTATCCAGTTTATAGAGCGGCACAAGTGACGGATACACCTACCCACTATTGATGTTATATTACTCCTATATTATTATTGATGTATATTATTGATATTACGACTTCATTACCACGCAAACTCAAGCGAGCAAAGAGAAGGGAACATTGAACAGGCTTTCTGCAATCACACAAATTTAGGAAGGTCATTTTTCTTTAACCAAACGACCTTCAGCAACTTGAAAGCAGTTAATACTGAAATTCCGATGTGTATATATAATTTCAATGAGAACTGTCACATTCGTTTTCAAGCTTCTGACGTGGAAATGATCAATATGTAAGTAGACACGTCAGTTTCTTACTGAACTGAATGTTACTAAACTGAATATAACTCAACTGAACATAACTCGACTGAATATGACTGACCTCATCAGAGTTACCGTGTTCACTGGCACCTTCCTTCTGCAGACAACAGTTGCTGGCACCGTCGGACTCTGAGGCTGTCTTCGTCTTCTGCGGGAGTTCCTTTTCCTTCTTTGCGCTCTTCACTTCTTCCTTGTTCTGCTCTTTCGTCTGCTTGCTCTTCTCCTTCTTTCCTTTTTTCCCGCTCTTTACCTCTTCCTTGCTATTCTCTTTCTTCTTCTCTCCCTTCACCTTTTTCTCGCTCTTCCCTTTCTTCTTGATTTTATGCTTCTGGTCCACAGTCTTGTCTGTAGACGCGCTATTGGGTTGCAGTTTGCCTTCAACTTCAGCTAACTTTCTTACATCTCCGTTCATGTCCAAGCGAGTGGATTCCTCCATATTAGAATTCTCCTTATTTTCTTCTACATTTCCGTTAATTTCTTCTTGACTTTCATCTATTTCTGACTGATTTTCAAGCATTTCTTCATCATTTCCATTTATATCTTCCATATTTTCCTCAATTTCATCCATCTCTTCATCATCATCATTGTTGCTGCCATCGTCTCCATCACCGCCTGACAGTGACGCCTGGTCACCATCACTCACATCACCGTCATCACCACCAGAAAGCGATGGCTCCGAACCGTTACCAGCATTGTCTCCGCTACCGCGGCGCGAGGCAGCGACGGCAACTGTAGTGGAAAATGCAATCTTAAATTTGTATTATGCGATCACAGTAACTTTCCACATTGATTCCAGCCCTATTTCTTCCAATTTGAAAATATTTTTACGATTGTTTCTGTTCCTCACACATGTTGTCAAGTTCTGACCTGTCAAGACCCCACCCACATCCAGTTAGAACTCGCCCACATTGATCAAAACCCAACACCCCACATGCCGAGACCCCACCCACGCCTGCCGAGACCCCACCCACGCCTACCGAGACTTCCACCCACACCTACCGAGACCCTACCCACACCTACCGAGACCCCACCCACACCTACCGAGACCCCACCCACACCTACCGAGACCCCACTCACACCTACCGAGGCCCCGACCACACCTACCGAGACTTCCACCCACACCTGCCGAGACCCCACCCACACCTACCGAGGCCCCGGCCACACCTATAACCCCGCCCTTACTTTCAGAGAGAGCGGCAGCCCGCATGTCCTCAACGGTTTGCGAGAAAGTTCCCACCCTGGGGTGAGCGAGGAGGTAACGTAGCGGCCTGGTGCCCACCTGGGCCGTGGATCGGAGCTGCAGTGGGGCACGTTGCATTAGGTTGTGTCATCCATGTGGTATTTTAACTCAGTATTGGTCATTTCAAAACAGATAAAGAATTCACTCAGAAAATTTAAACCCACTGTCGGCTATTTCAACCCATTGTTGGCCATTTCAATCCATCGCGGCCTTTTCACCCATTTTCAGTCATTTCAACCCATTATAGGCGATTGTAATCAATTACCGGCCATTTCAAACTATTTTCTGCCAACGTCTTTCCTGAAGGACGTTGAGAAATTACTAAAATCGTTCTCATATTCTAGAAGCATCAATGAAAAGCTCACACCGTATTCGGCTTTATGAATAATTATTTAATGGAAAACACGGCAGTATTTCGTTCCATTGCAAAACAACTTGGCCATTACTGGCTTATCGATACATGCAACTCCGATATAATCATTGGCAATAGATGCAGGTATTCATAACCACAGTAGCTAGAACATAGGCTTTGCCTTTACACAATGAAAAAGTTATGTCTTGGCAATATTAGGTAATTGCAGCTGCACGTCACGCAACCAAATCCACACGCTAACATTAGCACTTATGATTACTCAGATAATTTGCTAAAACAAGCCACAAAAGACAAACAACCAACACAAGTACACAACTATAACAATAATACAACAAGTACACACAATAATACGAAACATAGACTAGCAGTACAAACACAAATCAAACACAAGCACAACCTATATAAACACACCAAAAACACAAACACGCAACCAATGCAAGCATACAACTGAACCCAGCACAACGAAAACCGACAATCAACACCAACACAACAAACACAACAACACACCACACACCAGACCTGGTGGGAGCAGGAGAGCTGGAGCTGGCCAGCATGCAGGAGGTGCAGCAGCTGGGCGGAGTGGGGCGGCAGGCGCGGCGTGCCGGCCGTGCCAAGCGACGACACCAGCCTGTGTGGGGGGCAAGTGAATGAGTACAAGGAATGAGTTACGGTGGAAAAGGAGAGATGAATTGGGGTGGAAAAGGCATAATGAGTACAAGGAATGAGTTGCGGTGGAAAAGGAGAGATGAATTGGGGTGGAAAAGGCATAATGAGTACAAGGAATGAGTTGCGGTGGAAAAGGAGAGATGAATTGGGGTGGAAAAGGAATAATGAGTACAAGGAATGAGTTGCGGTGGAAAAAGAGAGATGAATTGGGGTGGAAAAGGAATAATGAGTACAAGGAATGAGTTGTGGTGGAAAAAGAGAGATGAATTGGGGTGGAAAAGGAATAATGAGTACAAGGAATGAGTTGTGGTGGAAAAGGAGAGATGAATTGGGGTAGAAAAGGAATAATGAGTACAAGGAATGAGTTGTGGTGGAAAAAGAGAGATGAATTGGGGTGGAAAAGGAATAATGAGTACAAGGAATGAGTTGCGGTGGAAAAAGAGAGATGAATTGGGGTGGAAAAGGAATAATGAGTACAAGGAATGAGTTGTGGTGGAAAAAGAGAGATGAATTGGGGTGGAAAAGGAATAATGAGTACAAGGAATGAGTTGTGGTGGAAAAAGAGAGATGAATTGGGGTGGAAAAGGAATAATGAGTACAAGGAATGAGTTGCGGTGGAAAAAGAGAGATGAATTGGGGTGGAAAAGGCATAATGAGTACAAGGAATGAGTTGCGGCAGAAAGGGAGAAATTAATTAGGGAGGAAAAGGCATAATGAGTACAAGGAATGAGTTGTGGTAGAAAGGGAGAAATTTATTAGGGAGGAAAACGAGACAATGAATTAAAAGGGCATGTAGATAAGATTATATAAAATGTTACGTTGGTTTAAGCCTCCTTGACCGCAACAACAGATTAGATTAGTCGTTAGTTTTAGCCTCCCTACCCGCAGCAACAAATGCGATCCAAAGAGAGGGAGGAGGAAGGCACCATTTAGTATGGAGTTAAGGAATCTACGCAGAAAGGGCGTAGAAACAGTAAGTTGGGAAAGAAGTTCATAAAACAAGATCAAAGTTGAAGAAGAAAGTATTAGGTGCTGAAAAACAGAACAGCAATGAACCGGAAAAAGTTGGTCCGTAACAAAACAAAACCTATTCTATTTCAACAAAAAGAAAGTCTACCTAACCTTTAGCTCAGGCCCTCACATTGTCCCCCTGGGAGTGCTAATTCCCATATAAACAACAGTTGCTTCCCCCTGAGAGGGATCGCAACCACATCGTTTCAAAAAGAGGATGACACCGTTTAGTTTGGACTCAAGGAACATGGAATCTATGCATGAGGCATAGAAGCAGTAAGTTGAGAAAGAAGTTTATGAAATAAGATTGAAGTTGAGGATGAAAGTAGCAGGTGCTGAAAACAGAACAACCGAAAAAGATGGTCTTTAATAAAGCAAAACCCTATTCTACATATTTTGACATAAGGAAGGCCTACCTAACATTTAGCTGGGGACCTCACCCATTCCTCCTTTGAGGGCTAATTCCCATAAATAAACTAATTGTGCCCTGAGGGGAATGAAGAAAATAAAAGTACAGGAAACGAATTGCAGAATCCATGAAAAAATCAAAAGTCTAAGAAATCAGTTACAAAACTTAGCTGCAGACAAAAATAACGTATCCAGCACAAGAAAACACAAAAAAAATAGAGCGTAAAGTCCATCACGACAACATTCGGTTGCGCAACAGATTTTTGCAGCCGTTTTTGTTGCCGCCATGAACAATGCACGGCCAGCTCACTTTTTATTAACTCTTAATTAGAACTAAAAAAGGCACGATACAGTTTTTGTTTGGTAGCCTGTTTGGCAGATTTTGTTTCTTGCTCACTACAATCGGTATTAACCCTTTAACGCCCAAGTGGACTGTACGGTCCTCCTTCAAAAATAGCCCCAATATATTGTATTTTTCGTAAAATTAGTTCCCTAAAGGGTTTTTTGGACTGCACTGTCGAGTGGCAGTTCCTTCCTCATCGTTAAATCGATAAATATCTGAAGCCGGTGCCAGTTTAATGATGGTGGTTGTGATAACGGTAACATGAGTAGAAAATGTGGACGTTAGAGGGTTAAATTAGAGTTGTGAACTTTAGTTCTACTTGCCACAGTCAAGGGTTGAAAAAGGCACCTATACTACCCTATTAAAAATTAAGGGAGTAGCATGGTTGATTAAAGGAGACAGCGGAGAATTAAAGGAGTATTAAGCGAACCGAGGCCTCTTCCCTTCTGACACTTCCAGGGCGCGACTCATAAGCGCGATGCGAGCAAGTTCTCCCATGTTGCTACCAGAGGCCACTTGTGCAGATGGCCTCTTGGTGAGACGCCTGCCATCTTTCTCGAGAGAAATGACGGTTGCCATCTTTCGCCTCAGTTTTAAAGTTGGTGTTGTGCGTGACAGATGTCTGGATCGTGTCTCTATTATTTAAAACGTTTCAAGTAGTGTTAGAGTGTATATCAGTGCGAGTGTGTATTACGTGAGGGTGTATAGTACGTGAGGGTGTCAGAAGAAACAAGAGATGGAAGAGACGTATAATGCTGGTCTGTAGAGGCATTATTTCAAGAGCATGAACGGAGCAAGGACCCCAATGCTATATAGTTTCACCACCTCGGTCAATTGATATTTTAGACGATTCATCGTTGAGGTGGGGCTGGTAGTGAAGGCAAAACCTCAATGTGAGCAATGTAAAAACAACAAAATGTGGAAAACAAACCTGAATTTTCCCTCGTCAGTCTTCAGCAACCTTTGAATTGAAGGACGTTCTTGAAGGTGATCAACTATGTGTTCAGATACATATTTGTGTGGGGGTATGGGGTTAGGTGTGTGGGAGGGGGGTGTGGGGAGGGTTTGTGTGTGGGGATAGGTGGGGGAGTGTGTGTATATGAATAGCCGGTGTAATTAAGCTCGGGCAAGGTAAAGTCATTTTATTTTCCTTTCTAATTTTAGGAATGAAAGATGAAAAATCTGCTGGACGATAATTGTTTTTGTTATATATATAGCTACGAGTATATTCTTTCAACGACCCTAGGGTATTGTTGCTATATTCTTTTCAAGGTGCATTTGTATTGTTCCCTGCAGGCTTTCGCCTCCAAGGCTGCGTACAGCTGATTTCCCATTATTGCACATTCAACCGTTGACGCTTCTCAACCAAATATAGCCAGTTGCCCATTAATTACCTTAGTTATTGCGTTGCGAAAACTTCAAGCACAAGTTATACGTCACAAACATGTCCCATTAATGTCAGCTTAATAATGAACACGCACCCATGAAATTTTCTGCACATTAGTAAGAATGTATTTAATTTACATACTCTGGTACATTTTTATTGTGCTATAAACCGTGTTTGCTTATGGTGAATTGATTAATCGCGCAAGAACTAAGGTAATTCAAGGGCAAACTGGTTATAATCGGTTTGAGCAGTGTGACGGTTGGAAAGAGTGACTAATGGGAAATCAGCTGTGCGCAGCCGTTTTTTTGAAATCAAATTATGAGGTGGCCATCCTGGGCCTCTCATGATTCTCCGATGGTAAATAGGAGAAACTGGTCGCGCCTTGGGAGCGCGACGGTAGTGCTCCATGCTGAGCCATGCGTGGCCACCGGTTGTGACAGAGGCGCAGGCGCGCCTATAAAGTGGACACTTCGAAGTTGCCTCATAGGAGACGCATGGATGAAACAACCATGCATATTTGGGAGCGCTCCCAAGAATCACCGATGCCACTCCTATAATTTTTAATAGGGTACTACAATTGAACAGCGCAGTCGATATCTACGAGCTGAACATTCACTCATATTACATAAAATATTCATGCACAGTCTAAAGTAACGTTAAAACTAATGAGTTTCTGGAATACATACAGTTGGGTTAACTAAGTAAGACATAAAATGGGTTCAATGAAGATAAACATTCAAGCTCACAGCCGATACACAGTTCAACACGTTAACTGCTATGGATTAAACTGAAGTTCAATACTCAATTCAAATATAAAGTCAATTGTGGTAATCAACTTTAAAAATAGCAAACACCAACTGGATCGGGCCTTCATTTAGCTATCATTAAGTATTATTAAAAAATGAGTTGGTGACTGCAGGTGGGTCAGCAGCACTACGAAAATCACCTAAGTGACCACCGGTGGGTCACTTTGCAGGAAATGAGGTAGAGAGAATGTTAAGTTAGTTTTTAAGTGGATATAAAGTTGATTTGAAGAAGACGTGGAATTGGTTTCAAAAAGACATAGTTACTTTTACAAGGACATCAATACCAAATTAGTCAGTTTAAAACTCCCTAGCTACAACAGAGGCGATCTCAAAAGAACAAAGAAAAGTGACCATCTAGTATGGACTAAGGAAAACGGGGAATCTATGCACGAGGTGTGCTCCAACACACGATACCCTGCTCATAGAAACACCAAATTAAGAAAGAAGGGAAAGACAGAAGAGATAGCAAAAAAGAATGAAAAATGAGAGGAAGCAAAGGGGGCACGAAAGACACAAGTCCCGAAGGCCTTTCTATAGATGACGGGACCTAACAGTATCTCCCCTGAGGACGCCAGTACCCATAGCATGAGAAAGACAAACCTAACTAACTTGAACTAAAACTAAGAACACTACAGAGCTAAGAAGAAGACAAGTGAGCGAAGAAGAACACGACAGAGCTAAGAAGACTGAAACAAAATTGACTGAAATTGACGTAATTACAACAAAACAACATGCATAATCAAGAAAATAAATTATAAGACAATGAACCCAACCATGACCAGACAACAAGCACCACCAAGCGAGCACCTGATCAACTCTGCCAAGAGGGTCTGCCCCCTAAAGAAGCAGCGGAGGTCGGTCCTGCCTGAGGCGGACGTGTAGCACAAGTCGCCTGCCGCGCTGCCTCCCGCCCACCTCGCCGGCCGGTGTCTGTACTCCTCAGCCAGGGAACTGCGCGCGTAAATGACGTCAATTTGGAAAAGCATTTGGAACAGCAATTTGGAACATCACCTGGGAACAGGATTTGGAACATCACTTTGGAACAGCATTTAGAATATCACTTTGGAACAGCATTTAGAACATCACTTTGGGACAGTATTCGGAACAGCAATTTGCAACAGCACAAAACAAGCTCCATTTATTCTACTCCTGATATTCTATGATGAATGTTATCTCAGGGAAATGGGGGCGTAAACAACGCCAATTTGCAACAGCACAAAACAAGCTCCATTTATTCTACTCCTGATATTCTATGATGAATGTTATCTCAGGGAAATGGGGGCGTAAACAACGCCAATTTGGAACAGCACAAAACAAGCTCCATTTATTCTATTCCTGATATTCTATGATGAATGTTATCTCAAGGAAATGGGGGCATAAACAACGGCAATTTGCAACAGCACAAAACAAGCTCCATTTATTCCACTTCAGATATTCTATGATGAGTGGCGACGTTTCATTTCCTAGAGATGTTTCCTTTCAATTTTGTTGCGTCTCACACTCGAAATAAAAAATCTTCAGGAATTTTGAGCATCGGTGAGTGTAGGTAAAATTTAGTGCCTAGTAATACTGATTTACGGGAGACATAGCAGGGCAGAGATTGAACAATACCACGGTAAAAGATAAAAGGTATTGTCAAACCGATCTTCATTTGATCGACTGTGTAGCAACAGTGACGTCATGGCATTAAACCACAGCAGCACATAGATTGTTTTTGGCAGCACCGTTAGCCCCAAATCTGTCACCACTGTTGGCTTAACGATATGTCGTAAGTGACGTCACACAGCCTGTTTAACCTGAAGCCTTGCTACTGGCTAGACCAGCGAGTAGAGATCATGGTAGAGGAAACAAGGTAGGGTCATTTCTATGGGAGGAAATACACCTCCTCTTTTTCGGCTAACCAATAGAAAGCCTCTATTTCAAACAAACTTTATGACGTCACCAAAACGCATTGTAGTTAGGACAATAATGGAGCCTGATTTCGGGGTAGCAGTGCTACCAGGTGCCATATAAGCGCTGCTATTGGTTTGTTGCTTTGACGTGAGGAAAACCACGCGGTCGACAAAAAAAAAGACTGGTTTGAACCTACCTTGTTTCCTCTACCGTGGTGATGCTTTATTTCTGCTTAAGAAATAACGTGACCTTGTTTCCTTTACATGGCGTGAGTTTGTCGTGTGGGTTGTATTCGTCGTCACGTATACGTATCACAGATAGACTAGATTTTAGGTGCTGCAATGTGGACGTTAAGTTCTGTGGGTTGTAGCAGCCGTCATGCAAAGGCACTACAGATACACAATATTTACAGTCCTTTTGTCAGTGCAGCAAAGTAGAGGTGAGTGAAGTAACGTGGGCTGCTGCCAGCGTAGATGATACTGTCACGATTTACATACAGGGCATATTAACAAACCTTTCTTAGAAAAACTAATTTTATTGCTGAGCTTTAAAAATCATACATTCAGTACGTACTGCATGGTGGCATCAACTGAATTACGCAAAGGAGATGCATGGAAACTGCATCAAGGGGAATCGAATTACGTTAGATTTATAGTATATATAAATGGAGCAGTGGTATTGGAGGCGAAGAGTTCATCGATGCATTTTTTGTCATAAAATGTCCCCACAACAGCATCAAGTTCCAGTTTCTCGCTTTGCACAGCCTGGTCAGTTGGAAAATGAAGACGTGAGCATCTCGATGAGACAAAAAGAAGAGAGACTAGGAAATGAAAACCGACACTCGTTGCATGGTACGCCAGAGATTGTATTAGCTTATAAGTTTGTTTAAGCCTCCTGAACCACAACAAAGGTGTCCCTAAAAGAAATAAACACCATTTGATACAAAGTTAAAGAATGTGGATTCTATGCACAAGGTGTGATGGCCTGCGCATAAAAACAGCTACAGCAAAAAAAGTTTATAGAACAAGATAAAAGCTAAAGAAAAAATAATAAGCTCAGGAAAAAATCGTAGCAAACCAACAAATAAGCCCGAGAAATGAAATACAAACCTCTTATTTTAACAATATGAAGGCTAATCCAACCTCCAGCTTGGGATCTAACATTTTTCTCCTAGAGCACTACGCCTCACCAAGGCCCCTGGTTTCAAATGCTTCTCTAATGGCGCAGTGCACAACCAAAAAGAATCCTTCACAATAGAATTGAAGAAAACAAACCACTACAGATTCCTATAAGTGCCGCTGATTTTGGTGACAGATAACGTTAATTAATTGTTCAAGATAATTTATGGATATGATTTGCTCGTATTCATGAGACACACTTTATTACGCCTACACAACTACACTTGACCCTACCAAACCTGAGGCCCTGAACCTAACTGTCAAACGCCCCCAAGTAAACCCCGACACACGGGGGAGACATATAGAATCGCTAACCATGACGTTTGACGACGATTAGTTCGTTATTTTCAGCTTGTGATGAATTTTTGTCACATACTAGCAAAAATACTGAAAATCAGGTCCAGCAGTGTAGCAGCTGACTCAAAAATTACCAAAAATTGGAACAGGTTTGGGGTAGAACTAAATTTGCCCGCACACTGCGGACCGAAATTACGGAAAAATTAGAGCAGGGTGGAGCTAAATTTACCTGCACACTGCGGACCGAAATTACGGAAAAATTAGAGCAGGGTGGAGCTAAATTTACCTGCACACTGCGGACCGAAATTACGGAAAAATTAGAGCAGGGTGGAGCTAAATTTACCTGCACACGGGTGGCTCCCCAAGAGAGTGCGGAAACATCCTCCACTCAGAAATTAAGTATCTGGCGACTTTAGGCAACTCCTCGTGCAGTATACGGGCGCAGTCAACCGTCAGGGTGTAGTGTGACGTGGGGGAGGATATGACGCGCTGCAGCAGCTCCAGCGCGTAGTGGACAATACCGTGACTCAGCTCCAGAGACAAGGGAACTTTGGTCTCAGCATCGTCATCGTTAGCAGCAGGGGTGTTGTTTTTTGGCACGATGGAGTAGCCCTTGTTCTTGGATTTCTTCTTGATTGACATGTTCGCGATTGACTTCCTGGATAAATTCTGGAAAAAAGAATCATGTATACATCGCATATGTATCACATATTAAAAATTTGTGTATGTAATAGAGGTAACTCAGGCAGTTTGAATAGTATGAGAAATATAAAATGGACACCGACCTAATGCTAAAACTAATCCAGCATTGGTGTTCCACAACCATACAAGAATTGCGTATGAGTGTTGGTAGGACAAACACTACTTTATGGAAACACTTTATGAAAAAGGCTATAAATACTCATACAAAATGTGACTAGTATATCAAGATTAGATTAGAAATTAGTTCAAGCCTCCCTAACGGCAACTAAGGCGTTTCAAAGAGAATAAGGCACCATTTAGTGTGGAGTTAAGGGAACGCAGAATCTATGCACAAGGTGCATAGACGCAGTAAATTATGAGTAAATTTCAGGAAAAAAAAGCTGAAGAAGAAAGTAGTAGGTGCTGAAAAACAGGCCAGCAGTGAACCGGAAAAATGTAGTCCGTAACAAAAAATTTCCTTTTAACACAAAGAAGGCCTACCAAGCCCCCACCTCATAACCTGTCATTTTTCCTCTGAAGGTGCAAATTCTCATAGGTACTGTACAGTAAAAGTATCGCTCTTAGGGGGACTACATCACACATCACCGAAGACGAAACGTTAAATTGTTTCACACCAAAAACGAAACGCAAATTCATTTCACACCAGACAAAATGCAAAATCATTTCACATCGGAGACAAAATGTCAATTCATTGCACAACAGAGACAAAATCTCAATTCATTGCACAACAGAGACAAAATCTCAATTCATTGCACAACAGAGACAAAATGTCAAATCATTGCACAACAGAGACAAAATGTCAAATCATTGCACAACAAAGACAAAATGTCAATTCATTGCACAACAGAGACAAAATGTCAGTTCATTGCACAACAGAGACAAAATGTCAATTCATTGCACAACAGAGACAAAATGTCAATTCATTGCACAACAGAGACAAAATGTCAATTCATTGCACAACAGAGACAAAATGTCAATTCATTGCACAACAGAGACAAAATGTCAATTCATTGCACAACAGAGACAAAATGTCAATTCATTGCACAACAGAGACAAAATCTCAATTCATTGCACAACAGAGACAAAATCTCAATTCATTGCACAACAGAGACAAAATGTCAATTCATTGCACAACAGAGACAAAATGTCAATTCATTGCACAACAGAGACAAAATGTCAATTCATTGCACAACAGAGACAAAATTTCAATTCATTGCACAACAGAGACAAAATGTCAATTCATTGCACAACAGAGACAAAATGTCAATTCATTGCACAACAGAGACAAAATGTCAATTCATTGCACAACAGAGACAAAATGTCAATTCATTGCACAACAGAGACAAAATGTCAATTCATTGCACAACAGAGACAAAATTTCAATTCATTGCTCAACAGAGACAAAATGTCAATTCATTGCACAACAGAGACAAAATGTCAATTCATTGCACAACAGAGACAAAATGTCAATTCATTGCACAACAGAGACAGGATGTAAGTCCTGCCGCCAAGAGCTGCGACGCCTGACCTGCAGAGTGACGAGGGTGGAGGGCTGCACCGTCAGGTCTCTCATGACCACCTTCAGGAGGTTCACGTCCACCGGCAGGGCTCCTCTGGATGCCTGCACACACAGAGGGTGTGAGACGTGGGTGCTGGGACGGTGACTGCCTTGTGTTGTATGGGGTGTGGCGGTGTTTCCTTGTGTTGTGGTGCATGTGGTGGTGTGTCCTTGTGTTGTGTGGCATGTGGAGGTGTGTCCTTGTGTTGTGTGGCATGTGGTGGTGTGCCCTTGTGTTGTGTGGCATGTGGTGATGTGCCCTTGTGTTGTGGTGCATGTGGTGGTGTGTCCTTGTGTTGTGTGGCATGTGGTGGTGTGTCCTTGTGTTGTGTGGCATGTGGTGGTGTGTCCTTGTGTTGTGTGGCATGTGGTGGTGTGTCCTTGTGTTGTGTGGCATGTGGTGGTGTGTCCTTGTGTTGTGTGTTGTGTGGCATGTGGTGGTGTGTCCTTGTGTTGTGTGGCGTGTGGTGGTGTGTACTTGTGTGGTGTTGCAAGTAATGGTGTGTCCTTGTGTTGTGTGGCATGTGGTGGTGTGTCCTTGTGTTGTGTGGCATGTGGTGGTGTGTCCTTGTGTTGTGTGGCATGTGGTGGTGTGCCCTTGTGTTGTGGTGCATGTGGTGGTGTGTCCTTGTGTTGTGTGGCATGTGGTGGTATGTCCTTGTGTTGTGTGGCATGTGGTGGTGTGTCCTTGTGTTGTGTGGCGTGTGGTGGTGTGTCCTTGTGTTGTGTGGCGTGTGGTGGTGTGTCCTTGTGTTGTGTGGCGTGTGGTGGTGTGTCCTTGTGTTGTGTGGCATGTGGTTGTGTGTCCTTGTGGTGTGTGGCATGTGGTGGTGTGTCCTTGTGTTGTGTGGCTTGTGGTGGTGTGTCCTTGTGTTGTGTGGCATGTGGTGGTGTGTCCTTGTGTTGTGTGGCATGTGGTGGTGTGTCCTTGTGTTGTGTGGCGTGTGGTGGTGTGTCCTTGTGTTGTGTGGCATGTGGTGGTGTGTCCTTGTGTTGTGTGGCATGTGGTGGTGTGTCCTTGTGTTGTGTGGCATGTGGTGGTGTGTCCTTGTGTTGTGTGGCATGTGGTGGTGTGTCCTTGTGTTGTGTGGCATGTGGTGGTGTGTCCTTGTGTTGTGTGGCATGTGGTGGTGTGTCCTTGTGTTGTGTGGCATGTGGTGGTGTGTCCTTGTGTTGTGTGGCATGTGGTGGTGTGTCCTTGTGTTGTGGGGCATGTGGTGGTGTGTCCTTGTGTTGTGTGGCATGTGGTGGTGTGTCCTTGTGTTGTGTGGCATGTGTTGGTGTGTCCTTGTGTTGTGTGGCATGTGGTGGTGTGTCCTTGTGTTGTGTGGCATGTGGTGGTGTGTCCTTGTGTTGTGTGGCATGTGGTGGTGTGTCCTTGTGTTGTGTGGCATGTGGTGGTGTGTCCTTGTGTTGTGTGGCATGTGGTGGTGTGTCCTTGTGTTGTGTGGCATGTGGTGGTGTGTCCTTGTGTTGTGTGGCATGTGGTGGTGTGTCCTTGTGTTGTGGGGCATGTGGTGGTGTGCCCTTGTGTTGTGTGGCATGTGGTGGTGTGCCCTTGTGTTGTGGGGCATGTGGTGGTGTGCCCTTGTGTTGTGTGGCATGTGGTGGTGTGTCCTTGTGTTGTGTGGCATGTGGTGGTGTGTCCTTGTGTTGTGTGGCATGTGGTGGTGTGTCCTTGTGTTGTGTGGCATGTGGTGGTGTGTCCTTGTGTTGTGGGGCATGTGGTAGTCTGCCCTTACATTCGGGAGTGACATGTGGTAGAGTCCTCTTATTTTCTCTATTTAGAATTAGTTCCATGAATGGGAAAAATTGAAAAAAGTAAGAAATTAAAAGTTCGTAAAAACTGTATTTAACAAAATTCTAGAACTTGCAATTCGTGTGTAGGGTGCAAAACTCGGTGTTTCTTCCCATTGAGAAAAGGAAGTCAAGAAGAACTAACACTTTTGTCATGTGTTTGAAAACGGCACTTGTTTGGTGAAGAGTTATTATCATTACGTTCACTAGTTCCTTAAAGACATTTTAAAAAAAACAATATAGAAAAGGATTTGTGTCAAGTTAAACTGTAAATAACACATTCACAAGCCTCATACAGGACTCCACTAACCTCCATCAACAACCCCAAACATTTGTAGATTAGCCGCACGATGTCCTGAAGCTCAGTAACGGCTTCTTCGTCCGCCATTTTGTCAGAGGCGAGACCGCCATTTTGATTTTTCTTTTTAACAGGCGCGGCGGCGAGCAGCGTAGACACGAGCAGTTGCTGCAGCCCGGCGCACCTGACAGCGATGTTGTGGTCGAAAAAAGTGATGGCGGTGGCGAGGGTGGTCAGCGCGGTGCGGTGCAGGCTTGGCCAGAGGAGCGACAGCCGCGCTACTTCCGTCGTGGCGTACCGCTGTAGGGAGGCTGGCGACCTCTGCACGGACGTACATTAGATTAGATGTTAGTTCAAGTCTCCTTATCTGCAACAAAGGCGTTCCAAAGAGAGGAAGATTAGATTAGATTTTGTAAGTTAATTAGAACCTCTTAACCGTAACAAAAAAAGAGTACCAAAGGGAAGAAGGATTATTAGATTATAGGTTAGTTTAAGCCTCCCTAACCGCTACAAAAAAAGAGCGTATCGAAGAGAGGAAGGAGGAAGGCACCATTAAGTATGGATATTAGGGAATGCGGAATCTATGCGGAAGGGGCATAGAAACAGTAAGTTGGGAAAGAAGTTCATGAAACAA
Source organism: Morinoia aosen (assembly GCA_030386875.1). NCBI lineage: Eukaryota > Metazoa > Arthropoda > Malacostraca > Amphipoda > Talitridae > Morinoia > Morinoia aosen. The sequence goes on from CM059580.1 coordinate 41,718,487, forward strand.
GATAAAAGTTGAAGAACAAAGTAGTAGGTGCTGAAAAACAGGACAGTAGTGAACCGAAAAAGGTGGTCCTTAACATAGCAAAAAAATATTTTATTTCAAGACAAAGAAGGACTACTTAACTCTCAGCTCGGCCCTCACACATTTTCCCATGGAAGTGCTAATCTATACTATAATAAGAGCCGCGTCCGTCCGTCGGTCTGTCCGAAGCCAGCCGAAAGTGTGTGATGAGCGTATCTGTGATACATGCTCCAGCCCTACATATTTTGACGGGCCGTGTTCACGCGGCCGTATCAACTCTTGAGAGATTGTATTTTTTTATTTCTTACGGCCTTTCTCTCATTTCGCCCTCTTTTTTATTTCAAATAAAGGAGGGTGGACTACATAGTTCCAATAGATACTAGAGTTGTAGGGGGAAGGAAGGCATCATTTGGTATGGAGTTGAAGAAAAGTGGAATCGATGCATAAGATGCATGAAAAACATAACTCAAGAAGTTCAGGAAGTTGAAAAAAATGAAATAGATGCTGAAAAACTAGGAAGCAGTGAAGAAAAAAAAACACCAATAAAGAACAAACTTATTTTATATCAACGAATGGAATGCCTACCTAGACTTCAGATGGGCACCTTACACATTCGCCCTGGGCTTGCTAATTCCCACAGATACAATGGTTGTATCTCCTGAGGGTTAGGAGCAAGCAGTCTTTTGATGCTAAAATCGGTGCAAGTGCATCAGTGCACTTTGTGATATACTTTGCACATCAGTATCAAGCAGATGGCACATGTTTTGGAATTACCGTTTCGCACCACCTGTGACTATCCTCACATGATTCACATCTACAACCACACAGCTAAATATCTTTGACAGATAATATATCCCCTCCTTATAACTGCTTCATACACATCTTGCACGCCTTTTCTCCTCATCAACACACACATTACGAATCCCCTCTTCACATGTGAAGTACACTTCCCCTTCTAGCTTCATCAGCATTATTTATACACTTCTTTACCCAACCAACACAAACACACATACATCTCTCAGCACCACCACATGACACACATACATCTCTCAGTACCACCACATGACACACATACACCTCTTTACCCAACCAACACAAACACACATACATCTCTTAGCACCACCACATGACACACAAACACATCTCTCACCACCACCGCTAGACACATACCACACAAACACACACACTCACCACCACCGCTATACAGACACCACACACCCACACACACCTGCAGGATGCGTCTGAGAGGATGCAAGAGATGTTCGGGAGCGACGGTAATGCCGTACGGGTTACTGCCGGACGAGACAGACCGCAGCAGCCGGTCTGCAAACACGAGGAGGTTGCAGCAGCGACACACCAGCACCTCCACCAACTTCACAGGGTCACTGATGTCATCTGTGCTCCCTGTTCCATTTGCGCCAAGGTTTACAGAAGATTTTTGGCCAGATGCTTTTTTGAACTTCTTGGGAGCCTGCGCGACGTGATGGTCCACAATGGGAGGTATTCTCAGGGCTTCTTTTGTCGTTTTCTTGGTGGTTTGAGCTCCCTATTGGATGCAAACGCATTGGTTAATGGTAAGTTGACATAATTTTAACCGTTAATGACCATAAATATAACAAAGAAAAGATAAAATAAACAAATATGTGAATAGAAGTGTTATCAATGCTTAAATGAGAGGGCAGAACCTAGTACAGAAAGTCAACTAAGAAAAACTGGGAAGAATAACACAATATTAAATAAAAATAAAAGTACGAGTCATAAAAACTTTGATACAACAACTTTGGCACATTCCTCAACAGTGAGGATAGAGGAGTTCAACCCTACAATGTCCTTCCCCCCATCAATGGCATTTCATGAACAGATTCGATGTTAGCTTAAGCCTCCCTAGCCGGAAAAAGGCATTCTAAAAAGAGGAAGGAAGAAGGCACCCTTTAGTATGAAATTAAGGGAATGCGGAATTTATGCACTACGTGCTTAGAAACAGTAAGTTAAGAAAGAAGTTAATGAAACAAGATAGAAGTCAAAGAAGAAAGTAGTAGGTGCAGAACGGAAAAAAGATAGCCCTTTACATAACAAACAACATTTTATTTCAACAAAAAGGCCTACTTAGCTCTCAGCTTGAGACCTCACACTTCCCACTAGGAGTGCTAATTCCCACAGATACAACAGTTGTATTCCCCTGAGGGGTGTCATGGCCATCATCGGGTCAAAGAATATCCACGCAAAGCTGGGCGGGCAAGACCCAATCTCCTTTCCTCATTCCATTTTTGGATGTGTTCTCTGCAGGACAGAACCCAAGATGCTAACTGTCTTTCCGCCTACCTAAAATTCCCTACATCACAAGACTTTTTACAAACTCAACAGTAAAGCAGCCTCCCTACCTCACTACCTCACCAGTGAGGTAGGGAGGCTTAAATACGTCAATATCTACACACCTTTTTCTCTAACACGCCTGCACAGCTACTTAGCACCTCTGAATCTATCGCTTCTACCACTCTGCTACTCACTCAGTCCTACAATTCAGACAATACCTGCTCGTTTCTACTCCCATCATGAATTCTGCATTTTTGCGCACTTTTTCAAATTCCAGTACCATACAATAACAGTTGAAAATGGGATTCATCTCCATGCTAAAAGTACATGCGATTGAAATATTCCTGTACTTGTGCACTGGTGAAACTCGTATCACAGATACGGTCGTTGAGCATCTTTATGAGCGTCACAGAGAGACAAAAAGAAGCGGACACCAAACAAACATGGACCGTAGTATCATACGTGAAATCTGTGCACAAGGTTAGGATGGAAGAGGGAACAGCAAGTTGGGAAGGATAAAAAGATGTGATGGTGAAAATGTCATGAAAAATGGAAGAAGCAAAGTGGCACGAAAGACACAAGTTCCAAAGTCCTTTCTACAGCTGAGAGGACCTAACAGTATCTCCCCTAGAGAGACCAGTCCCCATAGCGCAGGATAGACCAAGGTTTAACAACCTGGGTACATTTGCTTATCTAAAGGGGTACATTTATGTTAACAAGAGAAATCAAAAATATATTCTTGTATACACATCACTGAATATATACTCATATACTCAGCCTATCTGTCATACAGAATTAAGGGTACATGCCCATCAGTCGAAATAAATGCAGGGGATACAAGGTCAGAGATTAGATGTTAGTTCAAGTATCCCTAACCGCAAGAAAGGCGTTTCAAATAGAGGAAGGCACCATTTAGGATGGGCTTGGGGAGATGCCAAGTCAGAGAAAAGTAGGGAACCCTTGAGATACACAAACCTTACCAACCTGAACCATTTGCTTGAGAAGCATAAAATAAAGAACTTAATATTTACGAAGAATCGGAGATTTCGAACAGAAATTGCCTCTTCACCTGTACCAGCAGGACACCAGTCCAGTTGTCTTTGGCTACCAGCAAGACATAAGACAAAGAACACAAGATGTACAGTATTATACAGCCTATAGAGAACACAAGAAGCTCCCTCACTACACAAACCTAACCAAGCTAAACTTTTTGCTTTAAGGCTTAAGACCTCAAACAGAAATTGCCCCATCACCTCTATCTGCACAACATCGGCCAGGAGACGGTCCAGCTGTGACTGCAACGCTGCCATCAGTTGCTGCAGCTGCGCCCCTCGCGCTGCCGCCACTCGCACGCCTCGCTGTCCGGCCCCCTTGGCGCCCCGGCCCCCATGTGCCTGGTCTGTGGAGGGGAGGAGTTAGTGTCTGGTGGTTAGTAACTGAAGGGGTATGCATCAGGGTCTTGAATTGGTAACTGGTAGGGTGTGTCATGTTCTGGGGTTGGTAACTGGAGGGGTGTCAGGTTCTAAGGTTGGTAACTGGAGGGGCATGTCAAGTTCTGGGGTTGGTAACTGGAGATGCATGTCAGGTTCTAGGGGTTGGTAACTGGAGAGGTATGTGTCAGGTTCTGGGGTTAGTTACTGATAAGCGATTCTGTAACTGAAGTTAAGCAAGTTCAAGCCTCCTTGACACTACTTCATGCAAAAGTGTCCTCTCACACGAGATTCCGAGCGCATAGAAGCAGTCAGCTGAGAAAAAAGTTTATGAAACAAACGAGATGAAGGTTAATAAGTAAAATTTTAGGAACAAGAGACAAGATGAAATAAATTTTAGGAACGAAATAGAAGCTAAAAAATTCATGAATGAGATAAAAATTGAATAAGGTTATTTGTACTGAAAAACAAGACAGCAGTGATCCAAAAATAAAGATGGTTCATTACAAAACAAAAACCTATCCCATTCCAATAAAACGGAGGTACTTTCAACTTGGGACTCCACATTTGGTTAGTTGAGGAACCAATAGTCAGTTTACTAAGGCTACAACAGAGAGTAAATTCAAGGTGGAATGGTGAGACAACAAAGACACTAATAATAGATTAATCAAGTCTCAAACAGCAAATAAATGAAGATTTTAATGGTAAATAATCAAAATTTCTTAGGTACAATTATTGGAGACGCTAATCGCATTGTCTAAAGGGCAAGTAAATTATAGCTTGAGTTATGGCGGAGTTATGGAACGCTTGAATAGCGAGCACTTCAAACTTGCAACGGTGGAGGTACTAACGCATGGATCGCCTTCACCGTAACACGTTCACCGCTTTTCCGCAGTTGTTAACGGTTGGTTTGGTCGGATTGTAAGTAGCACAACAGGGAAATCGACTTGTTGTTCATTTACGTTTCTGTTCTTCCTAAACTGAATAAAAAAGATGCGATGACCTTTCACCTGATATGACATATTTACAAAAATTTGTGAAGCCGATGAAATTATCTTACATTTACACCGGGACGTGAATGAGAAATTTACCAAGTGGTACACATATCGCCCCATATGCTAGGAACGTGTACAGGCAGGCATATGTTAGCTTGAATTACAGACCAATTAGCGCATGGAACGCAATCACCTGAAGGCTCAAATAGTCGGTAAGCTGAGAGTCAATTTTTAGCATTGGCACTTAGCAACACAACTGATACAGGATGGCACACAAGGAACGCATGGACTTTACCGTTCTTTTAGCGCCACACTACAGTCATTCATGTGGTGGCCCAAATTCCTTGCTACCAGAGTTTATTAAGGCAATTCTTGAGTGATTAGTGATTAGAGATTAGTTGTTAGTTTTAGCCTCCCTACCCAGCAATAAATGCAATCCAAAGAGAGGAAGGAGGAAGGCACCACTTAGTATGGAGTTAAGGAAACCGGGAATCTATGTAGAAAGGCATAGAAACAGTAAGTTGTGAAAGAAGATTATGAAACAAGATCAAAGTTGAAGAAGAAAGTAGTAGGAGCTGAAGAACAGGACAGCAGTGAACCGAAAAAAGGTGGAATGCAATTCTTGAGTTCAGATAAGCAACAGAACAGCCTACAGCGCGGAGTTTGAAAGCATAAACATTAGATAAGAAGTTAGTTGGAGCAGCACGCACCATCATCAGCCGCCCCCGCAACACTCGCCACAGGCAGCAGGCTCCACACGTCACCAGCCAGCGCGACGGCAGCTCTGGAGGCCGTCGCTTTGGCCTCCCTAGAGCCCGCCGAGTGTGGGAAGTTTAACCACGGCAGCAGGTGCTCTTCTATTTGACACTGGAAATATAACAAGATTAATGCATTGACCCAGCATACGTTTAACTCAAGTTCAACATTCAACTCTAAGTTTTCTTTTATTTCAGTCTGGAAGTGTTATGAGGGGAAGTTCAATATTATTCAACTCCAAGTTGAAGGAAATTATGGTGAGCCATTTGACAATGGCAAATATGAAGTGGATAGTGCCTTTTTTATATTTTGATTCAGTGTTCATGGAAATAGAGTTGTGACTTGGTTGGTCACAACATCATGAAAATTGCTTACGTGTACAGTCACGTAAAAAATCTGTGACTTGGAATATTTTTGACCGTTCATTTTTGAACCATATGATATAGTTTGATGCTAACTTGCTGGATGCAACAAGGTGCAGTGATTAAGTGGATAAATAAGGCAGAAATAAAAAAATTAGTTGAAGCCTAGCTATAACAAAAGATGTTTCAAAGAGAGGACGGATGAAAGCACCGTTTAGTATGGAGTTTAGGAAACGCAGAATCATACACAAGGTGTGTTCTCACACTAGATCCCCTATGAAGAAAATTTATGAAACAAGATTGACGTGTAAAAAGAAAGTAATTAGTGCCAAAGAACAGGTCAGTAGCAAACAAAAATAGATTGTACTCAAAAAGTCAAAACCAATTCTATGTCAACAAAAAACCTTCCCCATAGAAAAAACAGCTGTTATTCCTTCAAGTAGTATACATACATGGGGCAATGAATCCAAATTCTTAATTTCTGTATACCTGCTAACTAAAAAAAAGCACCTTTAAAACAATTCCTCAGAGGCAACATAGATTCATCTCGCAAATGCCGGTCATTTTTAACAACGCGAGTACTTTGGTTACAGGATATAAGACAACTGGAGGAACTTTGGAAATTTTGGTTACAGATCAAGAGCCAAGAAATTTCCTCGAGTGTCTTCCATAGCCTCTTACCTGAAGTCTTAAATGACAGGTATATACTTGATGGAATGAGAGGTACCTCACTCTTCTAATCTAGAATTACACTAGTTCACATTAATGCCGGTCTCACGAGAAGTCTTCACGTGATGAAAGGTAAGAGTTGCAGAGGAGTTTCCTCTGCAGCTCAGAACTTTATGTATGCATGCACGGGTGCAAAATATTCAATGTAGCCTATTGTACCCTAACTAAATTTAGCCCTGATATCCTAAATCAATTTAGCCAATTCTATTCTAGTTTAATTCAGCCCTGATATCCTAAATCAATTTAGCCAATTCTATTCTAGTTTAATTTAGCCCTGATATCTTAACTTGAGGGGGACAACCTAGTGACTTTTAATTTGTGGACTGATTGTTCAGAAATTTTCCCAATGTAATTTTTAAAAAGAAACTCTTATTTGTTCCTGTAACTTTTCTGATTTTGAGAAAACGGGAAATATTTTTTATATAATTTTCTAAGACACTTAAAAAGAATAGAAGTCATTGAGCTTTCATGCAAGAAAAAAAATCCAAAGACAATGTAGGAAGCCTTGTCACATTTCTAACAAACTAAAGTTGCCCTTTTTACAATTTTTCCATTTTTTTCATATTTATCATAGCTCAAAGTTATATAGAAGAAATTTTTTTCTTCACAGTACAACATTCAAAACAATAGAAGTCGGCGATTTTTCATGCTAGAAAAAACCTAAAACAGTTTTGGAATTCTTGTAACATTCCTAACAAACTTAAGTTGCAAATTTTCTAATTTTTACGTTTCATTTTATTTTATCCCCATTCAAAGTGATATGAGCGATTTTTTTATAATTTTTCGTAAAAAATAATTGTGAAAGTTTACCAAAAAGTAACTTCAGCTTTAGTTTCTTAGAAATGTTACAAGGATTCCAGAACTGTCTTTGATTTTATTAATAGCATGAAAACTCACCGACTTCCATTCTTTTGAAATATCCAAGAAAAGTACATACAAAATATTTCCCATTTCTCAAAACTAGGGAAGAAATTAAAAAATTTACAGGGGCAAATGTTTTTTTTTTAAATTAAATTTTTTGTGATTTGTTATTTGTTACAGATTGTTCTGAAACCTGCCTAGTATTGGTAATTTTAAAAAAACACATATTTGCTCATGTAACTTTTTCAACTTTGGCCTTAGTTTTTGAAAAATAGAAAATATTTCAAAAGAATAGAAGTTAGTGAGTTTTTATGCTAGAAATAAAATCAAAGACAGTTTTTGAATCCTTTTAACATTTCTAAGAAATTGAAGTTACAGTTGCTTTTCGTTCAATTTTTACAATTATTTTTTACAAAAAAGTTATAAAAAAATCACTCTAAAACTTTGTCACAAAACAAAAGGTGGCTTTTGCCTCTCGTTTTTGATAGAGGGATTGAAACTTTGATAGTCGATGAGGAAAGGTAAATTATAGATGAGAAAATGCACAGAAGGAGAAAGGACAGAATAGGCACGTAAATAGAATGCAAGAGTTGCAATGGTGTGCATTTACGTGTCTACCTCAATAAAAACCTTCAATCAGCATGGGGTAACAACAACAGAGATAGTAAAATTTAATTACCCTGATTTAATATTAAAAATTGAACACAAGCGGGAGAACTGCAAACTGCAAAACTTGTTCAAGGTGCGTTAGTGTACGACTTCGCACTCTAACGTTGTACAGTAAATGTAATGCTCATACAAAAAACAAAGGCTCACCGCATGGAATGAAACACGAGCATAGAAGGACGAACCGTGCAGAAACACGATCAATGCAATGCAGTTATGAATTAGCGATTGCGACTGTCAGCTACTGTTATACTAGAAAGTATTACAAAATGAAAATATCCAAAGACACGTATAAAAGGGCGCTATTGCAATGGCACCGACCACCAAAAAAACAACACAACTTACAAAAAGGTAATGCCACATTAAAATACCACTTCGTTTGCATGAAGAAAACGCAGCTATGGCCACGTACACTACTAAATTACAAAATTTTCTTTCACGCATTCAATAACTACAAAAGTAAGAATCTTGATGTCCCCTGACGATGATTATAAAGACAAACACAATGAATACACTTCTAAGTTTTTAAAGTACACAAAAGTACCACGTAATGGTACTTTTCAGTGACCTCTATAATGTGAGTTTGCATTTTCATTTTAATTCCCCCGTTCTTCTGAGATACAATGTCACTGCTGCCTCATGCCGACTCCATCTGACGTTGGTGGTACTCAATTTAGACTTAGAGTATAGTAGTGGTGGTGCTTCTCGTCCGCCATCTTGCCGGGGTTGTTGACAGACGTCTGGCTATCTTTGACGGTTGCCGACTTGTTGGTTGGTGCTCTTTGTTGGTGCTGGGAGATTGCGCTCCTCCCCGTTTTTCTGAAATGCGATGTCGCTGCTAACTTAATACCGATTCGTCCAGGCTACTGCATGCTGCCTGCTCAATGCTCGTAGAAGCCTCACACTTTTGTAGATTTCATCAGTGTGTAATTGCACCGAGGGATTTGTGAATTTCTGGCGAGCTTGAGGGATTTTTTGCTCTTTTGCATCTTGTAGAGTTGAAGCATCAGAGGCACTCTTTCTAACTTGTAGACCGATGGCCAGTTCACTGTTATTCTCTCTTCATGGTCAAACTTGCTCCTTGCACGGCTGGTGCTAAATTCCGGTGCTTTTATTTAGTCAAGGCACTATGCCGGGGAAGTCGGCAGCGATGCCGGCCTTCCCCGCACCAACCCTAACTCTCTCGTACGAGTTTCCAGAAAGACCTCTCTCTTCTTCTTGTGTCCTCCTTCAATGCGTTTCACTTCATTCCGTCTCGGAGGTTCTCGAATCTTCGTTGTTACAATAACAGTATTTTACTCCTAATTGGTGGAGCTTTTGCTTGTTCTGATGCCTTGACTTTTCATTGGCTATCCCTCGCGTGCCTCTGACGCACATACTTCGTGCGGTACATTCTTGCGCTCCCGTTGGTTCTGGTGATGCGACTCTGCTTCCCCCTCACTGCTATCCCTGGCACCTCCTTTTCTCGTGGAATGCTCGCCGTTATTTGGGCTTGCTGTTCCCACGCCGCATACGCTTTGTTTCACCTTCAGACATTCAAACGGTTTTTCCGAATGACGACATCAGACATTCCAAACATTCCAATGTCTGTTCACATCGCAACTTTATCTAATTTACCAACCGAAATATTTCTTCATTATCATTCATTTTGTTGAACTAATGTACTCTAGGTAAGGAGTAAATGTGCAATTATTGCATCTATAGGAATTGGTGCTTCCTGAGGGCAGATGTGGGGTCCCAACCATGCCGAAAGTTTGATAAGCTTTATTTTTGTTGAAATGAAATAGGTTTTTGTTTTGGACCAACTTTTTCCAGTTCACTGCTGTCCTGTTTTTCAATTTCTCATAAATTTTTATCTTGTTTCATCAAATTCTTTCTCAACGTATTGTTTTGTTTCTGTGCACGTTGTGCACAGATTACGCATCTCCATAAATTCATACTAACTGCTATCTTCTTCCTACCTCTCTTTGGAACGCCTTTGTTGCGGTTGCACTAACATCTAATCTAATCCAGAATAATTAAGTGTTGGGATCCGTGTGCGCACATTCCTTCAGGTAAACCTGAATACAAACTAATGCACAGGGACGGTGTAAGGTTTTAATTCATTAGCATTTAGCCGCAGTGGCGGCCTCAAAAATATTTATAACACCGATGAGTGTCACAAGATAAGCGTCAGCTATCGAAGCAATTTTTTTTTTAACCGTGCGGGTGCCTGGTTGAAATGCTTCTCCTAACACGGGTAACCTCTTCTTATACGGGTAACTTTGGTTGCCGAAATCTGTTTTCACTGTATTCAAATGATTGGGTACTTTTATTCATTCTTATATGAGTGCAATGCTGGCTTCGGTGATTGATAGAACGTAGGGATGAATATTTATTTTTCAACATTTATGGGTAACTCGTGTATTTTTATTAGGTGTTGGTGATAATTCCTGGCTCTTGTTAATAACATAGTTACAATGATAATAAGGAAAACCGATGCAGTGAACAATATTATTTTTTCTCAATGTACATGCAGTATATATGATTTCGATGGTGACCTCCAAAATTGAGAATAGAATGGTCTGAATTAATTATTAATTATAATTAGCCTTTCTATTCTCAATTATGGAGGTAAAAATGAAAATTATATGTACTGCACATACATTGAAAGAAAAATATCAATTTTCATGGCATCGCCTCTCATTATCGTTGTCACTAAGTTATTAACAAGAGCCAGGAATTATCACCAACACCTAATAAAAATACACGAGTTACCCATAAATAATCGAAAAGAAATATTCATCGCTACATTCTATCAATCCCCGAATTCAACATTGCACTCATATAAGAATGAATAAAATTACCCAGTCATTTGAATACAGTGAAAACAGATTTCGGCGACCTAAGTTGCCCGTATAAGAAGAGGCAGCACTGTGTTAGGGGAAGCACTTCAACCAGGCACCCGCACGGTTAAAAAAAACACTGTTCGAAAGGCTAATCTTGTGACACGCAGCGGTGTTACAAATATTTTTGAGGCCGCCACTGCGGCTAAAAGTCAAAGAATTTAAATCCTACACTATCCCTGTGCATTAGTTTGTCTTTAGGTTTACCTGAAGGAATTTGTCCACACAGATTCCCAACACTTTACTCATTCCCCGCGATTCCGCGGCTGTTCACGGCTGGTTCGGTTAGGTTGTAAGAAGCAGAATAGGGAAATCGATTTTCCAGCATAAATAATTTCAATTCTTCCTAATGAATGTGTAAGATACAATGGCAAGATAATATTGGGGCTAGTATAACAATTATTTTTAAAAAATGTCTTGAAACAGACCAAATGTGGATGTATACCGACGCGTAAAAGGGGCAATCTACCTGTTGGTACACATGTGGCTCAAGACGCGGAGAACGTGTTAATCATTCTGGAATAGATGTTAGTTCAGCCGCAACAAAGGTGCTCCAAAGAGAGGAAGGAAGAAGGTAGCAGTTAGTATGAGTTTAAGGAAACGGGGAATATGTGCACAATCAGTCCAACGCTGCGCATAGAAACAATACGTTGAGCAAGAATTTGATGAAAAAAGATAAAAATTGAAGAAAAATTGAAAAACAGGACAGAAGTGAACTGGAAAAAGATGGTCCGAAACAAAAACCTATTTTATATCAGCAAAGAGAAAGCTTACCAAACCTTCAGCATTGGTGGGACCCCACATCTGCCCTCAGGGGGTACTAATTCCTATAGATACAATAATTGCAATTCCTGATTGGAACGCAACCAGAAAACTGCCTCCAATCTTTTTTACAATGAAATTTAAAGGAAAGATCAACGAATTTCGAGGTATCAAATAATGGAAACCTTCATACTTCCCGACACAATTAAACTAAGAAATGTAAAAGAATTCGCACCCTAAAGAGACACAAGAACTACACTGATAGAGCTACGACCACAACAACCACTTAGCCCATGTTATTACTTCCACAGCAACGTGATCTAAAGGTGGCCACGGAGGAAATTTTCATTATGCTGCTCACCGTCCAGTTGTCACAAACTCAATTTTTCAAAATATTCAATGAAAACGAAATGAAGGCACGATCTATTTGAAGTCCATTGTCAAAATAATCTCTGAAATTTACTCTAAGTGGAGTTGCATACTGAACTTTGGTATAACCAGCCGCAGTTAACGCGTTGACTGCACCTAGACTGATGTTCAGTGAGCTACACTGTCTTGCCTCAACTGAACGCGCGTCAACGCGGCTTCACACACACACACCTCTACACATTAACCGTGATGGGTTAAACTGAAGATCAATATTCATATTTAATTGAAAGCTAATTGTGGCAAGCCATTTTGAAAATAGCAAACATAACCTGGATTGTCCTTCATTTAGAGAATCATAGCTAAACTTCAACTGGTGGAGTTGGACTTCCAACTCTGACCAATGTTCACCAGGAATACATTCCACCCGTCCATATTATTATTATTTAAGAAAGTTTTAGCCTCCCTTAACCACAACAAAGATGTTCTAAGAGAGGAAAGAGGAAAGCACCATTCAGCATGGAGTTGAGGGAACGCGGAATCTATGCACAAGGTGCACAGAAACAGTAAGCTAGGAAAGAAGTTCATGAAACAAGAAAAAAGTTGAAGAAGAGAGTAGTAAGTGCTGAAAAACAGGAGAGCAGTGGACCGAAAAAAACATGGTCCGTAACAGAACAAAAACCTATTTTATTACAACAAAAAGAAAGCCTACCTAACCTTTAGCTCAGGCCCTCAGTTTATTAGTTTATTAGTTAGTTTAAGCCTCCCTATCCTCAACAATGAGATGTAAAGAGAGGAAGGAAGAAGGCACCATTTAGTATGGAGTTAAGGGAACGTGGAATCTATGCAGAAAGGGCACAGAAACAGAAAGCTAAGAAAGAAGTTCATGAAACAAGAAAAAGTTGAAGAAGAAAGTGGTAGGCGGTGAAAAACAGGACAGCAGTGAACCGAAAAAAAGATGGTCCGTAACACAACAAAACCTATTCTATTTTAACAAAAGAAAGCCTACCTAACCTTTAGCTCGGGCCCTCACATTGTCCCCCTGGGAGCGCTAGTTCCCATAGATACAATAATTGTATCCCCCTGAGGGGGCTCAGGCCCTCACATGGTTCCCCTGGGAGCGCTAATTCCCATAGATACAATACTTGTATCCCCCTGAGGGGTCCACCCGTCTGTAATGGTTTCCAAGAACAAGATCCCTTTCAAACACTTCCCAGTCATGACCTTGAAAAAAACTGGTTCATCCCATCTCAACATTAAAACTATTCCAATAAAAAGAAGGCCCACATAACCTTCAGCTCGGGACCTCACGTATGGCTAGTCGAGGAACCAAAGGTCAGTTAACTAAGGCTACAACAGAGATTAAAATGAGATTAAAATGGTGAGTAAGTTCAAAGTGGAATGGTAGGTCACTGAAGACTTGAATGATAGACAAGTTAACACGTTCCCTGCGTATCGGGCCACAGGTGTACCAACAGGTGAATTGCCCATTCAAGTGCCGGTATAAATGTACGACATTTGATGTTTCCCGACATTTTTTAAAAATAATTGAAATCCAAGGTAACATGTTATCGTGCAATTGTATTTTTCATATTCATTATGAAAAATTTAAATATATTCAAGCTTTGAAACCGATCTCCCTATTCTGTAACTTACAACCTAACCAAAAAAAAAAGGTTGAAGCCGTGGAAATGCAGGGAACGTGTTAAGTCTCAATCAACATACAAGCAAGACCACCATCTTGCTGTAATTCACCGACACTAAGTTCTCACGAACCCGTATGTTCATTTCCCGTCTTAGAGAAGTGAACTGCACCAGTCTATTCACCAGTGAATAGGTGAATATCATCCACAGTTTTGTCCCTTCACATACAAATCTTCATTACATTTTGTTTCAACTCGAGAGAGTACTTGTTGTACGACTTATCAAGTGCAGACATTACGAGCTGCTAGCATTTCTTAACAGCACCACAAAGTTCCCGTCAAGTTAGATCGAGCATCTCGCTCTGTTAGCATTTGTTCCTCGCTCTGTTAGCATTTGTTCCCATCAACTAAGTCAAGCAAAGCGGTAGCGCACATCAAGTGCTAGGTCTACAGGAACCAGACCTGGCATGATCAGCACACACGAGTATTCCACGACAGACTTAGAACCATACCATAATTACATTGAGAGAGAGATAGACACATATAGCATCACCCTCGATGGACACAACTGTTACCTCGGAGATACTAAGCCTTACTCTAGATCGACACAACAGTTGCCTGGGGGCGGCACAGACTCTAGACACGCAACAATTACCCTGAGATGCAGACACTTAGCATTACCCTGGAGTCGAGGGTAAAGCATCTGTATTTCAGGGTAAGTACGGGGTCTTTAAACTCTCTAGCTTTAGGGTCATGCTGATAACTCCAGTAAATTCCAAGGGCCAAAGCCATTTTAATTTGTAGGGTCATTATCTATGTTAACAATAACAACAATAAGTCATCAGCTGTTTCGGGCCGGCGGATTGGGCCTGCGGGCCTTAGTAATTACAAAAACAGTAATTACCCTGAGATACAGATGCTTATTATCACTACAGACAAACACAGTAATTACCCTGAGGGAGATGCAGACGCCGGGGTGCACCACCATCAGCTGGCTCAGTACGGCCAGATGGGGCAGATGCAGCTGCACAGTTTACAGACAATTAGTGCCCCACGCTAGAAACGCCAAATTCAAGAAATGCATACTTTTTAACCATGCCATATTTATAAGGTATTAAATAGACACAAAATATCAAACAAACAAGGAAATGTTATATGCTGAAAATTTTACAAGGATTAACATGTTAAGTGCGCTTGTGCGGTCGCTACGGTCGGTTTGGTTACGTTGGAAACATCACAACTACTCTGCTTGACCACATTTTTGTACTTTATACGAGGTGGGAAAATATAATTGCATGATAACATTTCAACGTGTACGCTCCAGTCTAATTTAAATAATGTTAGTTAGATAATTTAAATGGCATTCATTGATACTGGTACTTGAATGAGATTTTGATTAAATTATTGGTTAGTTGCAGTATCTGCAACGAAGGAGACCCAAAGAGAGGATGGAGGAAGGCACCATTTATTATGGAGTCAAGAGAACGCAGAATCTATGTAGAAAAAGTGTGTTGAGAAAAAAAGTTCATGAAACAAGATAAAAATTAAAGAAGTAGTAGGTGTTGAAGATTAGATTATTATTTAGTTACGCCTCCCTACCCGTAACAAAAAGGATTCAAAGAGAGGAAGGAAGAAGGTACCATCTAGTCTGGAGTTAAAGGAAAGCAGATTCTATGCAGAAAGGGCATAGAAACAGTAAGATGAGAAAGAAGATGGCGAAACAAGTTCAAAGTTGAAGAAGAAAGTAGTTGATGCTGAAAAACAGGACAGCAGTAAACCGAAAAAAAGTGGTCATTAACGTAACAAAAAAACTTTTATTTATACAAAAAGAAGGCCAGTTGTATCCCCCTGAAGAGGTACGTAAATGAGTAATTCACACAGTGATAAACACACGTACATAACCATCTAGACCTGCTTCTACCACTGCGCAGTGAATGTGTTTAGAAATCTCCATACCTGTTATAGAAGAAGCAATACATTGCACATGAAAGGGAAGACAGAAGAATTAGAAGCATAGTGAGCTAAGTGATTATTTCACAAATGTTTCCACGATGGTACAAAATTTTGGTGAAAGAGAAAAAGAAACAAACAATTAGACGCTCTGGAGGAGGTGCTGGTACGCCAACTTTCTCCATGAGAAACGCAGAGAAGTCACCAACACAAAGCAAGCATACCCAACAATAAAGTAACTCCTCAATAGAGTCCTTTAACAGAAGTAGCTGATTTTAAGATAGGAAGCTATAACACACTTCAAGTATGCCATATAGTACCTTAGTCATCTGAACCTCCTCAAACAATTAAGAACTACTTTTTCTAATTTCTCAACTTTATGAAACAGTTGAAGTTCATCATGTGATAAATTACAAAGAAATTCACTCAACATTTTTTTATTGGAAGACTGTCAATCACAATCCTACTATGTAGTCTCATATAGCTTAAGAATTAGATTTGCATTTCACCAATGTGACTGATCAATTCTTCTGTATATTTTCAGCCTGATGATGTTTGTACATCGAAACGTTGCGTTATATAGACTTCATAGGAAGTACATTTTAACGATCAACAGTCTTCCAATAAAAAATGGAGAGTGAATTTCTTCGTAATTTATCAGGTGATAAACATCAAATAAGGACTACCTTCTCAAACAGTTGAGAATTTCGAATTATTTTGCCTACACTAATTACTTAGAAGCGCACGTTCTACCTCAGCGTCGGGCGAAACCCGAGAGACGATTGCTTTAGCAAAAGGCAGGAGATGTTGCGGGGTCATCTGCAGCTTGCCGCCGGTGCTGGTCTGGCCGTCGTGGCTGCAGCGGCGCAGCAGGTGCGTCACCAGACACGACGCCAGGCAGCCTTCTTGGAGGGTGCACTCCTCATTTGTCACCACCTGCAACGGAATTTAGCATTATTTTTCATTCATGTGATATCAATAAAGATGCATTTTTTAAACAAAAAACCAAGCGTTAATTCATAGACGTTAGTAAGCAACACTCTTGATTTGCTCTAAAATAATACTGGCACACTCTGTTTTAGACTACAAATCCTCAGTTATTTTTGCCCTACATCACCCCATCATTTTGTGCACTTCTAGTCAACTACAGCAAACAAGGTTTAAGTTCCAGGGTTAAAAGACAAAACCAGACTATCATAGCAAAGCAAATAAAATGGAAAGGACACATGATAGAGTTTACATCAGCAGTAGAAATATTCCTCAAAGGCAACAAAACAAAGTATGACTTTACATTTATGTACTTTATTATGCTCATAATAATTAGAAACCAAAATCACTTTACATACTCAAAGTGAACATCCCATTGGTACCTCGACTAAGAAATTTCATTTGTCCCACAACTCAATATGTTTATCAATTTCCTTGTACACTAAGTCATCATCTATCATAAACAAAACTTCATTACGCTGGTCTAACCGTAAACACGCAAGCCCAGTATTTTTAGCTCATTTTTGAACATGGAACAACAATCCTACAGGAAATACTCGTACAGACTCATTCAAATGGAATATTCACTCATATGAATTTTTCTATAAAAAGAGTATCACTCAACAATCCTTGGCTCATGTTCTTTCTGAAGCTTCACACTTCAATTTAAAGAAAACACTAATGGTGTTGATTTGGCCAATAAACAATTTAACTCGTGAATAACAAAAATTTAAAAATACATAGTTACCTTTAACCCTCTATGACCCAAATTAATTTCCGCTATTAAAATTTTTTATTGTTTGCTTCTGATGAGTAATTTATAGTCGCTTGAAGTAATTTCAATGACTGGAAAACAAATTTTCAGCATGGTTTTATTTTTATTCTAACGTCCTACATGAAGGACATTGGGTCGTTAGGACATGCCAAATGGACTTCATCAGAGTGGTACAAAAACACTTCTTCCAGCTAAAACCACGGAAAAAAGAGTTGAAATACGCAAGTTTTGGTTTGGACTGCACATTTTACCCATAAAAAATTAAAAATAATGAATGTATATTCTTAGATTGGTATAATATTGTACGAGAAGGAAAATTGTAGATATGTGTCCGAAATACTTATTGACAGAAAAACCGTCGAAATGAAATAAAACAATACCTAAATCAGATGAAATCAAGTGGGCCATGTCTAGAGCCTGTTTCAATTGTCCTTTCTAAGTGAATTTTTTCAGGTTTAATTCTTCATGGTTTTCCTTTTGCTGACGTATTACACATAATTATTTATATGTAATGATAAATTCATAAATAAACTTTATAATAGACTCAGCTAGTTCAATTATCATAAAAGTATCTTCAACATCGCATCAGCACCTGTTTCTTCAGCACAAACTTCTGCAATGCAGCATATAGGAGAGGTAGTATAGAATCTGAGTGGATCCATTGTTACATAATAGATTTGGCGTAACGATCCACTGTCCTACATAAAGGACATTAGAAAATTTACTCAATAATTCTACAAAACAAAGTTATTTGGTTGAAAAGTATTTTCAAAGGAATGTTGAATGGTTTTCACACGTGTATGAATTATTGTATCACTCTGTGTTTACTATTAGCAAAGAAATTAACGCAGATATAAGGAGTGTACGATCACTCACAGGCATTTCACGCTCCACCAAACTAAAAGCCCATGACAGTTGAGTGAGCCAAATATTATGACACACTACGCTCCTTTATCAAAGCACAACGCCTCTTCTCTTCACTAACATGAAGTACTGCTTGAAAATGATCACCGGAACAAAAATAAATGGGATTTCTCTAATGTCCTTCAAGAAGGACGGTGGGTCATAGAGGGTTAAAGACAAGCACAACTCATCAAAGTTGCTATCTGCGTAAAGCAAACCCTTATACTGAACAAATGCAAAATTTTATTCTGTAGGAATCACTTTTTCTGTGAGATATTAGAATTCTTATTAGCAGAGGATGCAAGTCAGTATAGTAAATGTGTTGGGGCATTCCCTGCATCACCTAACAGTGGCTTGCTTGTACTGTAAATTTTAGATGCAGCTCTTGAAGGAGTCTCTACTTGGATCTCAGGAATTGTGTTCAAATTATACATCAAGGTGCCATTTTATCAGCTCTAAAAAGAGCTTGCTTAACTCTTTGACTGCGATGTGCGCCACCAGTGGTACACAGAGTTAATTTTCATAATGCTGCTGACCAGCCAGTAATCGCAAACTCAATTTTCATAAATATTTAATCAAAGCTAAATGAAGGCACGATCCAGTTCATGCTTGGTTTTTTTCCAAATAGCTTACTACAATTGACATTATATTTGGGTTATGTGTTGAAATTAATATTTAGTAGTCAAAGTGTTAAGACAATCTATAGTAGCCCTGTATCTCTGAAACTACACTGTCTATTTACCTTCATCTATGCACACCACGTGTATCACCAAGGTAAAATAAGACACATAGTTGTAGGGAGTACTACATGGGAAAGAAAATTTTTTCATTTATAATTTCTATTTCAATTGATAAATTAGGTTGATGTAAATTTCCAACCAATACTAGTTGATTCTAAACTCTCCATACAAAGTTACAAACTGCGCTCACTTTTTGGTCAACCCAATAACTATCTTTAGGATAACTTTAATCATTGTTTTAACACATTTCCTGCAATGGGTTAAACTGATGTTCAATGTTCAATCAAATTTTATAGACATTTGTGCAAAATTTTGAAAATAGCTAACATGAACTGGATTTTGCCTTCATTTAGTTTTGATTGAGTATTTTTGAAAATTGAGTTTGTGACTACTGGTTGGTCAGCAGCATTGTGAAAATCCTCTCAGAGTCCCCTGGTGGGTCTCCTTCCACGATAAAAACTTCCTAACAACATTAAAGGCTATCCCAAGTGAGACAAATTTTAGTGTACCACAGCAAATATTACATAACATTACCAGTTAGTTTGAGCCTTCTTCAGAACAATTAAGGCATTTTCAAGATACAAAGGTGGAAGCTATAATTTAGGTGTGAATTAGGGAGCAAGGAATCCATGCACAAGTGATGAGCTTGCATGCAAGACCCTTTGCTGATAGAAACAGCAAGACTGGAAAAATTCATGAAAGACAAAAAAATTGAATAAGAAAGCAGTGACAAAAACAAAATGGTGTATTAAAAAACAAAATACAAGTCTGTTTCAACAAAGGGAAGGGTTACCTAACTCTCAACAAAAGGATGGGGCTACCTAACTTTCAATTTAAGGAAGGGCTGCCTACTTTCAACAAAAGGAAGGGCTACCTAACTTCCAGCCCAAGTCCTCATATTTTCCTATGAGGGAGCTAATTCCTACTGAGGGGATGAGCTGCGGCAAATGAGCAAGCTATTTTTCACACAGGATACCCAGCAAAGAGCAAGGGCAAGGACAAAAATTGAAATGAGATGAAGACGTGAAAATTGAAAGATGGAAGGTGTCCAAAAAAAATTATAATTCCTGAAGGACAATCTATAGCTGAGGTAACCCAACAGTGTCTTTCCCCTGAAATCCAGTGCCATAGCATAGGATACACAAACCTAACTAACCTAAACTTGACACCTATTCCATGACCTCTGAGAGGAATACTTTCATAAAACAAAGGAACCACCTAATAAAGCCAATGACGTAGTGGAAGGACAATTATCCATGTAAAACTACCAATACACAGACAATAAAATATCAATGTTATCCAGATAAAATCCAACAAAATAATGCAAATTGCAATGCATGCACAAGGTACCTGAATGGCAAGCTTTACAAATGCGGGCCCATCGTTGCGCAAGTCAACTGAACATGTCCTCGACTGCAGCCGATCAATTACACCCTGGAGACGCTGCAGCAAACTGAAACATACAATGTTCATTAATAAACAATTATGATATTGGGACACCGATGAGTAATTCTGATAGGTGCACACAACAAATATACAATGGATCTTTGTGAGAGACTGTATACGCAGCAGCTACAGTGCAAGGATTAACATGCATGGTTGTGTACACACTCATTCCCTTTTATATAAAATTATGTGACAAATAATGCAGGTATGATAAATGCACACTAAAGAAAAATGTGGGAAGTTGTGTACAAACAGCAGTGTTTCAGCAGCTTAGACTAGCTGAAAGGTAGGGAATAAGATTTTCAACTGAATAAACTGAAGAAAAGGTTAAAAATACAATAAAGAAAAGCAGACAGGAAAGCAATATTTATGGACTTGATAAGAGGTTGAATTTTGACCCAAACTTGTACAAAGGCTAAGTATACATGCCACGGGTAACACAGATCTGAACAGTCTTAGTCTTACGACCTGTGGGTCAGAACCACACGTGGTTGTAAGGTGACGACTATGAGTAATGCCAACTAATTCAAGCTAAACAATTCTTGCACCACAAGAAGAACAAGTGTTTCAGAAATGAAAGATGCCAGCCTTTTTGTTTCAAAAAAGAAAAAAACAGTCTTGTGATACATTTAAAGATGACATTTTGGTACTTGTGTTATCTTTCAGCCCTTTTTAATTCAATTTCTACTCGTTATGTACATGATTTAAAGTTTCAACTCGCATGAAAAAAAAATATGTCTAACTTTAACCAACCAGACACTTAATATAAATAGTAAATTATACATAAAAACTTAGATCATCAAACTGCAAAGTGCAGGCAAATAAAAATCACTCGCCTACACTTTTCATCAAAAGACAAGTATCTAAGAATAGGTAATATCAGTTACCCAAGTGTTGTGAACCAAAGCTGCACAAAACAAAATTCATGAAAAAAACAGAACATAGGGAAATAAAAACATACATATGAAATAAATACATATGAAATAAATACATATTTTATATAAATACATATTTTATGCATTTATTGATATACTTGTTTTTATTCTCATATATTTTAACCCTATATTGGCCAAATGTGTTGGATTATGAAGTTAATACTACAGTAATATTTAATAAATTTTCATAAATGAAGCCCAGTAAATGGGAACTTTTATCAAAGTATTCAGAAAATAAAAATGATGCAAGTAACTTCCTTATGTCCTTCAGAAAGGATGGCAGTCAAGATAGGGTTAATACCACAGTAATGGAAACAAGGTAGGGTCATTTCTTTGGGAGAAAATACGCTTCTTCTTGTTCGGCTAGCCAATAAAAAGGCTTTATTTCAAACAAACTTTATGACGTCACCAAAACGCCGTGACAGTAGGCCAATAGTGGAGCCATATGTAGGGGTAGCAGTGCTGCCAGATGCAATATGAGCGCTGCTATTGGCTTACTGCCGTGACGTCAGCAAACCCACACAGTCAACGGAAAAAAAGACTGGTATGACCCTACCTTGTTTCCTCTTCTGTGGGTAGTACCCACCATTCAAAGTAAATTCAATAACATGAAAAGGAATGCCTATTGTGCAGCTGACCTCTTTGATGCAGATGTGACAGCACCATTCTGTGGAGGCAATCCATTGCTGCTGGACTGGCTCCTCTTGCGCTTCTTCCTTTTTTGCCACTGACTTTCATGAATTTTAATTATTAATAAAAGAGAACTGAAAGAAAAACATTTCATAGCTTATTCATTATGAGATACATTAAAGCATTTCAAATTGAGAATTATCATCAATGCACACCATAATGAAATAAAGTAAGAACTTTTACTTCTAGGAAGAAAAGGAGAATCAAGTAAATGTAAAATTATTATGCGTGAGATTCCCCATGAATTGAAGTATTAGAAATACAAGTAAAATACATCACAAAAGTAGATGCAAATACTGGTGCTATTTAATTAAAGTTTGAGAAGTCAATAACCACTAACTTGTCAAAATTAAGGATGATCATAAGCAAATATGAATGTAGTTTATAAAAACTTGACAGTGGCTTTACAATAAAGTGGCCGACAGTGGCGGTCACATTGCAAACTAGGTTAGGTTAGGTTAACATCGGCATCTTTGGGATGCCTTATTTCCAATCAAGCCTGATACATATGATCTTAGCATTGGTTTTTCAAATGTCTTATAACTAAGCCTATATATAGGACACCATGACGGTTCCCCCGTAAAGCCGGTACCCATTTCCGACATCTGGGTTGAGTGGGGTATTGTGCTTGAGCTTTCCCTTATACCCAACGGGGAAAATCTTCGCGCCAGCGCTGGGAACGAACCCGCGACTTCCAGCATACAAGTCCGATCCCTTAACCGCTGTGCCATGGAGAGCACCACTCACAACGTCACGGTTTCCTCCAAGTCTTATAAACTGGGCTCTTAAATCATTTGCAAACAACACACACTGTCGACTCCAGCACTTCTCCAGGAGCCGCCCGTCTGCCCGGACTGCAAACCCTCTTCAGCCAAGTTCATCGGTCGCTCAAGACTCGGCGGTCCTCTCCGGTTTCCTTCCAATATACACCAAAAGCTAACTAAAAGAATGTTACCTAAAATTATATGATCAGCAGTTTCAAAAATGGAACACAAAATTCTAAATTAAATGTGTTAAAGGTTACAAAAACCTAACCCAATAACAAGTGCAAAACATTTTTGCATAGAAGTGTACACAGCCCAACAAAAATAGCAGGATGTGACTGTACTGGGAAACTTGTATCACAGATACGGTCATTAAGCACAAACAGCTAAGGAAGTCGAACAATTGCTTCATATAAAACTTCAAATATTAATAAAAAATACTTCAAGGGCGTAAGAAGCTTGGAGGTATTCACAACATATTTAGAACATTCGAATGGATGTTCAGAGCCCTAAATTTTTTAAATTACCCATACCTCC
Organism: Morinoia aosen; assembly: GCA_030386875.1. Taxonomy (NCBI): domain Eukaryota; kingdom Metazoa; phylum Arthropoda; class Malacostraca; order Amphipoda; family Talitridae; genus Morinoia; species Morinoia aosen. The sequence continues at coordinate 41,742,000 of CM059580.1, forward strand.
CTCCCCCCCTCAGAAGGAAATTTCTAAAAAATATTATTTCTCAGCCAACATTATACATAGACGATTCGTTTTTTTTGTTTGATTCACAATGAACTGGTCCACAAAATAGAAATCCAGTATTTTGATATCGCTGAAAAAAAATCAAAGGATTTTTTGAATTTTTATCACATATTATATGAACTTTTAGTTATTAGTTTTAATGTCAATAAAACATTTTCTAATTTACTTATAAAAAATAAAATACACAGGTTTATAGTACTCACCTTGATCTTTACGATACAAAAAAGATCTTTTCCATAAGTAAAAAACTGTTGGAGAAATAATTAAAAAACTGAAACGCTCTCTCAAAAAAATTTTATTCGGCAGTGCAGCTTAATTTCTCCTTCAGTTTTTTACTTATGAAGGAGATCTTTTTTGCATCGTTAAGATCAATGTGAGTACTATAAATGCTAGGATTTATTTTTTGAAAATTTCAATTCTAAATTTTTTTATTGTCTATAGAAATAGAATTTTGATGTTTTTAATAATCAAGTAGACATAAATTTTTATTTTATATTTTTTTTAGAGCAAATCCAAAAAAACATTTCCCAGTTTTGTTAGATATTTGCATTGTGAATCGAACAAAAAAAGAGTTTGTCTCTATGTACAATATTGGTTGAGAAATTGAAATTTAAAAGAAAATTGTTCAAATGAGTGGGGGGGGGGAAAGGGATGTATGGGTAAATTTGGAAAAAAATTGGGCTTTAACTGTCTATCTGAATGTTATAAACATGCTGAGAACACCCGAGAGGTTATTTTCATCCGCAAGTATTTGTTTTTATTTATCAAAGAATTCATAGAAAAAAGCGTTTGATTCCCTTAACCCTTTAATGCCCACTATCACTAAACCGACACTGGCATTAGGTAGTCACTGTTATCAAGATGGGGGAAGGAACTGCCACTCAGCAGTGAAGTTCAAAGGACACATTAGTGAACAAATTGAATAAGAAATAACATATATTATCGTTATTTTTGAAAGAGGACCATACAGTCCACTTGAGCATTAAAGTGCCAACTAGCACTTGGACTCAGCATTTCCAAGAAAATTTTTCAAAGCCAATTCTCTATGCACATAATGTTAACTGAATTAGTTCACTTCTGTAGTGGCCATTCTGTTTCTGTGGTTAGAACTTTGTTTAATAAATTTAGAAAAATTCATTTGAAAAATTTACCTTCAACACATTTCCTGCGAAGTGACCCACCGGTGGTCACTTAGGTGATTTGCATAGTGCTGCTGAATCACCTGATGTTCTTAACTCATTTTTTATTAATACTTAATGAAAGCTAAATGAAAGCCTTATCCAGTTTATGTTTGCTATTTTCGGTCAATGTATAGTTTCCCTTCGGCAGCGAAATTAAAGATGTCGTTGCTGATAATCACTAAATGAGCGCATTTGAAAACCTTTTACATGAATGGCATTATGCTCTCTGATGCGTTATTTTTGAATAATTGAACTTTGATGTTGGCCTTTGCGCCAAAGGAAGCGAGCGCGTGAAACGGAATTTAATTAAAAACGGAAGCTATTACAAACGTAAAGAGGTTGGGTCGTGAGGGGGAGGCACAGTTCTTCTAGTGAAAATTATAAATAAAGCTTCTAACCCACCCATTAGGGTGACGACCGCAATCTTGTTGACATCGGGTCCAATATGGCGGCGCCCATGGTGGTCGCCATGTTAGACCCGATGTAAACAAGATTGCGGTCGTCACCCTAATGGGTGGGTTTGAAGCTTCATTTATAATTTTCACTAGAAGAACTGTGCCTCCCCCTCACGACCCAACCTCTTTACGTTTGTAATAGGGGGTTAGCTTCCGTTTTTAATTCAAATACGCTCGCTTTCTTTGGCGCGGGAAGGCCAACTTCAAAGTTCAATAATTCGAAAATAACGCATCAGAGAGCATAATGCCATTCATGTAAAAGGTTTTTAAATGTGCTCATTTAGTGATTATCAGCAACGACATCTTTAATTTCGCTGCCGAATGGAAACTATACATTGACCCTATTTTCAAAGTTGATTACCACAATTGACTTTAAATTTGGTCAATATTGAATATAATGTTGTCAACGAATTTTATAATTTCGTAGGTATAGATGGGTAATATAGTCAATTTTAAGACGTTTTACATGAATGACAATATGCCCGGAAATGCTTAGTTTTCGAGTTATTCAAGTTTGAAGTTATACGAACGGCGCTCCTGAATGGCCCTTTTAACGCAAAAAGTCATTGTTTTAGCAATGAAAATGTAAGCTAACCCCTATTACAAACGTAAAGAGGTTGGGTCGTGAGGGGTAGCAACAGTTCTTTTAGTGAAAATTATAAATAAAGCTTTCTAGTGACGTTTGTTTACATCAACTTGCAGATGGCTGCCACCATCGTCAGCCGGTTGGCGCCATGGGGGCAGCCACCTTGGCGTCGATGTAAACAAACGTCACTCGAAACTTTTATTTATAATTTTCACTAAAAGAACTGTGCCTACCCCTCACGACCCAACCTCTTTACGTTTGTAATAGGGGGTTAGCTTCCGTTATTAATTAAATTACGCTAGCCCCGCGTGCTTCCATGGCGCGCACAAGCCAGCTTCAAAGTTGAATAATTCGAAAATAACGCATCGCCGGGCAGAATGTCATTCATGTAAAATGTCTTATAATTGACTATATTACTCATCTATACTTACAAAATTATGAAATTCGTTGACAACATTATATTCAATATTGACCTTAAATTTGAATCGAATATTGAACTTCAGTTTAACTCATTGCAGTAAACGCGTTAATTGAGTACTTCTATTGAATTACGGGGTAAAAACAACTGAGGGTCAACATATTAATTATAAGCTTCTAATATTGAAGACTACTTCTTTCATTTCCCTAATTCTCAAAGATCATATGTCACTTTATCAACTGACTTTGTCTCACCCAAATTTTCAAGGAAAAATACCATATTTCATGATAATTATTCATAATAAGTTTGGTAAAAAATTTCTTTTTCTTCTTAAAGTGACTGGCATAGATATAGCAAAAAACTACCAATGCACACATTAACTGCAACAGGTTAAATTTTAGTTCAATATTCAACTTAAATTTATGGTTGATTATGTATATAATATGGAAATTAGTAAATATCAACTAGATCGTGCTTCCATTTAGCCTTAATTGATTATTCATGAAAAGTGAGTTGGTGACTACTGGTTGGTCAGCAGCAACATGGCAATCCCTCAGTGACACCTGGTGGGTTTGTTGGCAGGATATGTGTTGACAATCAATTAAATTTTGTAAAAATGCTCTGGTCTGTCAGGTAGATTGCTGAATTTTATTTGCAGCATTCACTTCATACCCAGAATTAGGATAAAGCATGAAGAAGATCATTCTTTATAAGTTCATAGAAACCCTCACTTCCAATTGAGAAAAACTTCGGTAAATCTGAAGGAGATGACAGTTGTCGATTTTGTAAATTTTGATGCCTTAGCATAGTTAATTAGATCGAAATAAACAAGTTTTCTTCTATGCACTTTTTGTCTCAAATGAGTATTTTATTAGTTATAGCGGTAAATGACTTACCGCAACTCCAGTCTTTGAAGCGGAAAGAAATTCTTTGATCGAGTTGTATGGCAATACTGCAATGGCGTCTCGCTTCCAGCGCTCTGTCTTGAAAGACGAAACCAAACCTACCGCTATACCTCGTGAAATACTCATTTGACGAAAAAAGTGTATAGAATAAAAGTTGTTCATTTCGATGTTATTACCATGTTTCAAGCAACAAAAATTCGAAAATCGATGAGTAGCTGTTTATTCGAGCGCATTCGTCATCAATGACGAAACTAAACTTACCGCTATAAATCGTAAAATACTCATTTGAGACGAAAAAAGAATAGAAGAAAACTTGTTCATTTTGATTCAATTAATTAGGTTCAGGCACCAAAAAGTGGAAAATCGACAACTGTCATCTCCTTCAGATTTACCAAAACTTCATAGCTTCTATTCATAGCATTTAGGCTGTTTTTTTATGTTTAATGCCTAGTCACAAAATTTACATGGAAAAATTTACTTTCTCTAGCTTGATGGGGGTATGATATGCTTACACAAATATAGTTTCATATAGTAGTACAATCCAATGTAACCCAAAATATTTTGTAAGTTTGTAATCCACTTAAAACCTGGATTTACATTGAGAATATTTAATTGCATACTGCAAATGCATACTACAATTCAAGTGAACTGCAAGACTGAAGCATGCACAGCAAAACTGGTGCTTAGCATGTCACCACCAAAGTTCATCGCAGTTCATTTCTTTCTGAAGAGTTGTTTATTTGGCTTAAACTTGCTCTAAAAGCTTTTATTCCATATTTGGAAGAATGGAGTTTGTGTTATCCTGGTCACTGAACAGGTAGCAACAACTTGCAGTTAAAATAATATATATTTTTGGTGAAAATGTTTTATTTCTGTTGAACCCCTCACGGGGATACAACTATTGTATCTATGGGAATTAGCGCTCCCAGGGGAAAAATGTGAGGGCCCGAGCTGAGAGTTAGGTAGGCCTTCTTTTTGTTGAACTAAAATGTTTTTGTTATGTTAAGGACCAACTTTTTTCGGTTCACTACTGTCCTGTTTTTCAGCACCTCTGACTCTCTTCTTCAGCTTTTATCTTATTTCATGAACTTCTTTCCCATCTTACTGTTTCTATGCCCTTTCTGCATAGATTCCTCATTTTCTTATCTCCATACTAAATGGTGCCTTCCTCCTTCCTCTCTTCGATACGCTCTATTGTTGCAGCGGTTAGGGAGGCTTAAACTAACTTATAATCTTAATCTTAACCTTTACACCTGCAAAGTAAAAACATAAGAGCTATCCATAAGCCACTTCTATATGAAATAAAATTAGTGTGCAATACATGCAGAAATAACTCTAGCAGTGACCACACTTTAACTATTTACAGCAGTCAGTATTATGCTCCTTGTATTAGTTTTCGAAAGTCTTCTTTATGGTGAGATTTGGGGAATATTTCATTGTCAGCATTGTATGGCAAAAAATTTAATATTTAGTGGATAACATTTTTGTGGCATGAGTAATGAAGTTGTACTTGTCTGTTAGTTGAGTTCCCTAATTGTTGTCATGTTTCTATTTCGTTGATGTTTTCATATGGAGGCCGGTCTGCCGTTTAGCTCTCTTGTATTCATTGTATTTCTTACTCTATGAAGAATTTAATGTTTTTGAATATTTTCTAGAAGAAATGCTTACAAAAACTTTTCTATTACTTTGAGGACTGCATCAGTCCAGATGCTGAAGCAACTATTTTGAATCGCTAGAAATTTCAAATTGGCTAAATTGTGAGGATGTCTGTAAAGGAAGACAAATGGTTTAAAGCTGAAAATGAGAATTCTATTGAGTAATAATTGAACGTGAACAAAGAATAGTCAATTGTTTGTAATTTTCTTTTTCATCAGGATGTGCGAAGCGAAGCTGTGCCGTGTTCGCAGAGCAGTACTTCTGGTAATGCGTTCATTCCACTTTATGTCTAAAACATACAATTTTCATATAACTCATGTTGCCAATACAGGTTTAGATGAATATTTGTAATTACAGAAGTAGTTTTGAACTAGATTATTCGTTCAAAAATCGGATGATTGACCCGTTTTTGTGCTTGCAAGCGTGCAATTTTTTCCAGGCAAGAATCATGAGAGATCACCCATCATTCACCTTGACAGCAATTCTTCAGTACGCACACCGAGCCACGAGATGATCGTGAGTGCGATATTGGGCGTGAATAACTTTTGTCTTGCGAGACTGTAGTAGGCATGAAAATTCAAACTCTAGTCGCCTATAATTAATGTATCAGTTGTTCTGTTGGATCACATGATAATGCTAGCATTACAAATCAGGAGACAATGGTTCAGAACTAGCGTTAGTTACTCAGAAGTTGATTTCTCAAAAGGCACTATTATTTTATGGAAGTCAGTGCTTTAATTTTCACTTTCACTATATTTTCCAATACCCCTGAAAATAACATAAACCTCACTTTTCCAGACAACACCCACCGAAAGCAATGGACAAAAAACTGGGACCGAATCCAACTCATTTGAAGCGTGTACAGTAGCTGCGCCCTCTACTGAAGCAACTGTTGAGCTGCCTTCTGCTACCTCTCATAATTTCAGGGTAGGAATTAAAATTAATACATGGATGTAGAGATTCGCAGATTATGCGAATAGCTGAACTCATATTAGTTATTTGAATGAGTGAGCCGGATTTAATTTGTTGGGGTATTGGGAGACAATGGTGTGTTGTGATGCGATTGTACAAGTTGACACTTTGCAGACGCCGGGTGTATTGATCTAACGGTTCCTGTTTGATATGGGTAAGCCAAAATAATTTTTTGACCCTACCTGATGAAGGAAATTTAATGAGCTTAATTTAATCTAAGCTGATGCTTTCTACGTTGCAAGCCGCCCAGGGGGAAACAACTTTTGTATCTATGGGAATAAACACTCCCAGGGAAAAATATGAGGGCCCGAGCTGAGAATTTAAGGTAGGCTTTCTTTTTATTGAAATGAAGTGATTTTGTTATGTTAAGTACCTTTTTTTTTGCTTTATTGCTGTCCTGTTTTCCAGCACCTATTACTTTCTTCTACTACTCGATTTTGTTTCATAATCTTTTTTCTCAACTAACTGTTTCTATGCCCTTGCTGCGTAGATTCCGCGTGCCATTAACTCCATACTAAATGGTGCCTTTCCCCTTCCTCAATTTGGTTCGCATTTGTTGCTGCGGATAGGGGAGGCTTACACCAACTAATAATCTAATAATAATCTACGTTTCAAGCACTCTTCTGCATTCTTGAGAATTAACAATGAGTGCCTGTGAAAGTAATTGGGAAACGGATTATTAATCTAGACCACAACATATAGTTCGGCAAGTTGACGTTCCATTTTAGAGCATTTATTCTTCTATCCAAATATCTGTACAAATTTTGAGGTTAGCTTTCTTCTTTTGTTCATGAGTAATTTCGCCTGAACAGTTTGATAAATAACATCAGTGTTCTAATTCAAAAATGTAATTACTCCTTTTTCAGTTTGTTATATCGCTTATGACATGTTGTTCAGCTCAAACTCTTTTAATTTACATGACCTGTCTTGAAATTTGTTCGTTTATCAAGGGCTGCATTTATGTCTCTCAGTCGGACTCGGCTGAACGTTTGATCTATTCGACGACGTTTTGAAATGGATTTCCTCTGTATGATTAGGTCAGACTAGATTATGAGTTAGCACATTCCCTGTGTTTCCGGGGCTGTTAACGGTTGGTTTGGTCAGGTTGTTAGTAGCAGAATAGGGAAATCGATTTTCTAGGTTGAATAAATTTTATTTTTCATAATGAATATGAAAAATACAATTGAATGATAACATTTCACCTTATATGATGAGAATTATTTTTTTTTTAAATGTCGCAAAACATAAAATGTCATGCATTTATACCGGTACTTAAACGTGCAATTCACCTGTTGGTACGCATGTGGCCCAAAATGCAAGGAACGTGTTAGTTTAGGCTCTCACAGTTTACTTCTCACATTGCTGAACAAACTAAACACTCATAATATTTGCGTGACTACGCACTCTACCTGCGATCGGGAGCTATTTTTTTCACAAAGTTGAAAATTTACTGTCTGAGAGGTGAAGTCATTGTAATTTCCATTGTTCCTCCCTCTCACCTCCTCAATATGGTCTGCTTTAGTTAAAAAAAAGGACAAAATGATTTGCCTACCTGCTTTATATTATACTGATAAGAAATAGTCCGAATCGATAGATTATAACGTTTATATTTCATAACAGAGAGTGACGTGCCCAGTGTGCTACAAATCTGTGAGGTCGATCTCTAAGCACATGAAGACCAAACTGCCGGGGCACAGGTGGCCTCGCGAAAAGGCCAAACATGCTGCGTGCATCCTGGGACTGCGGAAAACGAGGAAAAGAAAAGAAACCATATACGTCAGAAAAGCAAAAAAATGTCCGGTTAAGAACTGCTTCGCCTTAGTTGCCCGACTGGACTTACACATGAAATTGTGCCACCCGATTTTACTGCCGAAAAAAGCCTTGAAAAAACCGGCGATGGTCATCGATCTCTTTAAAGCGTGGGTAATGACGTCCGACAGGGGCTGCCTTGCTCCTAGAACATCCGCGCGCCAAGGGGAGCAGATTCGTCGCTTAGTAACTATGTTGAAAGTTGACTCGTGCGTCGATGTGTTTGATGACAAAGTAAAGTTGATTGAGCGGCTAACCAAGATCAACATGAGCAAAAACTGGAGCTGCAACACGGTAAAATCTTATTTATTTCCATTAAAGTCCTTTGGGAAATTTTTACGCAGTGAGACATTCGCCGAATACTACAAAAAGCATTCCAAAGATTTCTCCCAAAATTTGAAATCAATTCAGTCAAATTGCGCAGACGTCAGTGAATCCATCTCTAGATGGGCTAAAGAATTCACTAAGAAAGGCAAGGTGGGCGAAGCGGGACCGAGCGAAAGCACCGCAACCTCATCACTGCCGAACTAACACGCTCTTTTATTTGCGGTAAACTATACGAGAAAGTGAGAAAACTGAAGAAACTTTTGCTTGACAATCAGATCAGTTCTGAGGGTCTCATGAGCTACCATTATGAATTAGTCCGAGATTATCTAATTCTAGACATTTCTCTGTCCAACGCTCATCGTAATGATGTAGTAGCCGAGCTGACTGTTGACGGGTACAAAAACTCACGACTGCGTGGAGGAAAAACTACCATTGATGTTGAGAAGGAAAAGGCTTCAGGCAACTATTAGTAACTTTTTTTAGTCCTAGGTACAAGACTGGCATATTTGATCGTTTTCTTTGAAAAAATATGTCCCTTGATTGTATTAGATATTCCAGAGCACTTCTTTGTGACGAGGAATGGAACAGGATTGACTACAGGGCAAGTGGACTCCGCTGTCAGCGAAAATCAACTAAAACCCGCGTCTTTTTACAAGCTTCTCATGACTGTTCTGCTACCACAACTTTAATGGCGCGTTTCAGACAGAAGTGCAGCGCTGCTCAACAGGCGTTTTAATTTAGAAGAGAAGGTAGTGGTTTGGCATGGGACCACATCATCAGTCAATAGCCTTCCAGAAAACTGTGACTTCTCTCAACGAGAAGATGATGGCAGTGAGTACGATAACAACCCTGAATTTACCATTAGTTCAGAAGCTTCTGATGTAGAGTAGCAATCGACGGGTAAAGATGAACCTTCAAATTTGCAGAATTCATTGGACGATAATTCTCGAGAACCAACTGTTGCGGAGTCGCCTACTACAGCACCTGAACTTTTAAAGCAACCATTTGTCGATGTCAACCAGCAGCACCACATGTTCGTAGAATCTAATGTAAAACGGCTACAATCTCTTGATATCTTTACTGACGGTAGTGACAGGGAAGGTTTGTAAACTGGTGTCAAAAAATTCAAAGTTTTTTTTCAGTTGAAGACGACCAAGAAACCAAAACCCTTTTCCGAGATTTGCCTTCACTTGGAGAATCAGTTACAAAGGCAATAGTTCAGGGAGGGTTGGAAATAAAGAGCCATTTTTGAAACGAAATATACTCCGACTCAAATTTTAGATAAAGTTTGTTACCTGAAGAAAAGCTTTGAAAAATAGTTTAGTGGTTCAAAATTTATTTCAACATGTGTGTTTGCTACTGTATTCTATTTCAGTTTAGTTGTTAGGATTGGAATCCTAATTTTTATTGAATATTGTATTGAACTCTTGGACTAAGTTCAGTGGTGATCAAGCTTAGGGTATTTGTTGTGAGGCTCTATTTTGAGATGTGATTTCCACCGCTGCAGACCAGTAGTTATGACATCGCTGCCACAACTTGTGATGCTCTATTTTGAGATGTGATTTCCACCGCTGCAGATCAGTAGTTATGACATCGCTGCCACAAGTTGTGATGCTCTATTTTGAGATGTGATTTCCACCGCTGCAGATCAGTAGTTATGACGTCACTGCCACAACTTGTGATGCTCTATTTTGAGATGTGATTTCCACCGCTGCAGACCAGTAGTTATGACATCGCTGCCACAACTTGTGATGCTCTATTTTGAGATGTGATTTCCACCGCTGCAGATCAGTAGTTATGACATCGCTGCCACAAGTTGTGATGCTCTATTTTGAGAAGTGATTTCCACCGCTGCAGATCAGTAGTTATGACGTCGCTGCCACAACTTGTAATGCTCTAATTTGAGATGTAATTTCCATTGCATCGATGTTATCAGGTTTTCCTCTTCTGAGGACTCCACATTCGCTGTTATATTTTAGCCGTCGTGGCATTTGGTTATGTCACATTATCAAATTTTGCTAAATGAAATAGATGTGATTTTCCAGTGTCCTCGTCATATTAATAGATTTATAGCTACGCTGCCACCAACTCCCTGAGGAGTAAACAATCGAATAATTATTATGATATCAATAAGCGAATGGAAACGAGCCTTCATGCCTGTCTCTCACTCTTCAAAACGTAGGTATTAATTCGTTTGAAATCATGACGGGAATTTACTTATAAAGAATTAATCCAACTCATATGACAATTAGGTATTAGCGAGAGTTATTTCCGACTCATGTGAATATTGATACGAAACATTGCTAGCTGTGCTAAATCCATATGAAGACCTGTGGGAAATTGATGATTCGGTTAGGTTGAGCTGAAAAAGCAAAAGGAACTCAACTCTTGATGTGGAAGCAGCACGCTGTCAGTTTTGGGGAGCGCTTTGGATGCCAATGTTCGTGGTTACCCGGCTCTTTAGCACAGAAATGATATGAAGAGGAACATGGCGACTTACTACTATATGATTCGTATAGTTTACGAATTTCGATACAGTGAGTTTGGTTATAGTTTTCAACGCCGACACCACAAGAGGGTGTGGCTCAAGAGTAGAAACGACACAATTGGAGGGCAAATATGCAGAGTGTCCTAACACACAAAATTTTAGGACACTCAAGTTAGAGGCGTGGTGTTCATTGCAGAGTTGCCAAACTGGCTTTTCCTAGCTAAGTTACCAACTGAAAAGTGAACTAGGTCGCTCTTTTTTTATCTTCGCCGCCATGAGGCGAAATAATCACTTAGGTAATTCTGCCAGTTTTGACGTCTGATTTGTGGGTTAAGACACTCCGCATATTTGCCCTCCAATTATATCTTTGATGGCGTCTCGCGTCTCACTCAGTAAACGTGGTAAAGGGTATAATAGACTGCGCCCAGATGGGCGAGGGCTGAAACGCACTTCTGGCTTAGATAAAGTGATTGAGTAAAAATGCAACCAATCTGTTTGAAAACTTATACATTTTACCATTCGGTTGAGGTATGCGCCTGAAAACAACAGTTAACATAAATATTACACCTACTGTAAGTCAAGGCAAAACGTACTCCGCTAATCAGAATATTTTCAGCTGAAATGAACAATTAATTAAAAAGTAGCAGAGAATGCGATGATGCTTTCAATAGACATCAACGAGAGAAACAACTCTGAAACTCAGAAAAGACCGTAATTCAAAGATGTGAAGTTTAGAATGTTTCAGGTAGGCGTTGCGCTCAACTTTCAATATGTTGGCAATTCAAATGTTCGTGGTATTGTGCCATTTTATTCCTGATGTTTAACTAATACCAACCGATTCAGCGGATAATTTCTTTTCTTTTCAGGATAAGCCCCACCGCTAATGCGGCACATAAGTTCACCTATTTGTAAATTTTGCAATTATGCACAAATCGACTTTAAATTACTCTCAAACGAAAGACTAAAACATTCTTTCATTGATGGAATGGATGTTTTAACCTTTCGTTTTGAGAGTAATTTCGGATGATGCGTGGTGAGATGGATGGTCATACTAAGATCAGACGGAATTGGGACTGTTGTGATATTGGGATAATATGACAATTATAACCGAATTCATGGTGGCTGTTGCCATGTTCAGTAATGACGGTTTTGATGGTTACAGCTGTAACGGTTACATAGTTGTCTTTGCTGTGGTGATGTGAGGGTTGGTGTTGAAGTTGTCAGTTGTGCGGTGTGGTCTTGGTTGCTAAGTCATTAACGGGTCTATGCTTGTTTCCACTTGTGCAACTTATGTTTGCAACATTGAAGTGCTGTAACCTAGTCAACAGTCAGTGTAACAATCCTCCGCTTATATGCACAACCTCGTAAATGAAACCTCCCCGAAATAAGTGTCAAAACCAGTCCCTGGATCACGATGCGTACAGTGTAACAGTAATATGCTTAAATCTTGGAAAACTCGCATTGTTGTGTTGTGACCGACAAATTCGCTAAAGCGACAGCTAAATAGTCTATGACCGAAGCTGGCGTTAAATGAGTTTATTATTATTATACTCGTGATTTCTTGCGCTCATCTGACATCGAATTATTACTCATTATCATTGGTTGCGAGTGCTCAGAAGTGGGCGGGCTGTATATCGTTCGAAAGGGTGCATGGATAATGGCTCGGGAAATGAGTTTTTCCGTTAATCCATGCCCTAATTATTTAGTAATGATGGATTATCATCGAAAACCATCTCCAAACCCAACAATGCGTGAACATCCTTCATTCCTTACTCAATCCATATAAAATTTTGGGGATCTAGATAATAATGCAAGTACTTAATGACTAAAATAACAAAATTAATTATTATCAAGTTTTTCTTATAATACTAATTTCTATTATTTGGAAAAAGTCCCATCTATGTCATTTAGATGTACCCGATCTGATTCCCGAAATAGATTCACGTTTTATCATGAACGACGTGCTTCTGAAAATGTTGAATTTTTTATTTCAGGAACGGAATTATGCTCTGAAAATTTGTCCACAGCTGCGTGAGACCATAATCGGATAACTTGTATTGTTTATTGGGCTTAGGGTCATCTTAATTTTTGTTAATGGTCGTAAATCTGGAAAAACTCGCCGGCCTTCTGCGCTTCCCTGACAAATGTTCCCTAGGGTAGATTTTTTTCACAGAATTTTCTTGACGGGACCCCCTAAAAAGGTGAGGTTGATAGAAAAAATGATACTGGTAAAGTTTCAGACCATTTGAACATCGTTAACACGTGAACCAACGGCCTCAAAGTTTTGAAAAATCGCGAAAAATGTCATTTTTCAGAACTTTGAGGCCGTTGGGGCACGTGTTAACGATGTTCAAATGGTCTGAAACTTTACCAGTTTCATTTTTTCTATCGACCTCACCTTTTTAGGGGGTCCCGTCAAGAAAATTCTGTGGAAAAAAAATCTACCCTATGAGTACTGGCCACCCTACCGGTACCCATTTCAGACACCTGGGTAGAGTGGGGTATTGTGCGTTGAATTGCTCCCCTATGCCCAACGGAGAAAATCTCCACCAAGCGCCGGAATTCGAACCCTCAATGCCTTCACGGAAGGGCATGTCTAAACCCCACGACTATGACGAGTATGATTTTTGCATCAGGTTTAGGGTGAATGAAACGATTTTTAACCATTCAATCTATGTTCATGTGTGCAATCTTTTATTTTATTTTATTTTTGTAGGCTGTGCCAAGCTGTTCGTCTCAGCCTGGCAGCGTGTATCAGCCAGTTGTCCTTGGCCAGCTCGCCTCGGCCATCGTGTCTCAGCTCGCCTCGACCAGCTCGTCCCAGCCTGGCTGCTCGTCCCAGCCTGGCTACTCATCTCAGCCAGGTCGTCTCGGTATTGGCAGTGCCCAATCTGCCCGAAATCCGTCGCTGCCCTTCCGAGGCATATGCGCTCTATTCATAACATGAGCAAAGAGGAGGCGAGATACATCTTGAAGACCCTTAATCTTGAATCACGGCAAATAAAAGAAAGAAAGAAAAACTGCCCAATCGAAGGCTGCTATGCAATGATAACGCGGGTGAAGCAGCACCTCAGAAGAGCTCATAAAATGAATTTTCCATGTAAAGAAGTTACGGATGCACCTGCAGTTCCATCATCGCCACCTCTGTTAGAGGAAGAAGTGTCCAGCAATGCTGTCGATATCGTTACTCAAAACTCAAAAGTTCAAGCCAAAAATATGGAAGAAATTTCTCCTCCAGAGACCACAGAATTTATGGAAGTCCTCCGAAATTGCCTGAAGAGTTTTGAAAAGTGGTTATTGGGGCCTGATGGAGGTCGTCGGCATCCTCTCAGCGCAGCCAAGCACACGAAACAAGTAGAATACATTGCATCCCGAAGAAATGCAAACAGTATGTTAGATTTTTTAGACTCACAACCGATGTGGAAGCTTGTGGATGAGCACATCGAAGGATTGGTGTGGAAGGCTTCCACCGGTCGCCTCTACATTGCTTCTCTCTCTGAATTTTTAAAGTATCTGTTGAAGGTGCCCACAGCATTCCCGTGCACTTCTTCAGAAAGGGAACAAATGATTCTTCTGAAGGAAACCTTGCCTAACTGGCGTAAGTCCTACAGAAACCTGGATAACCTACAAAAAACAAGGAAGTGGGAACAACAAAGGGCCTTGCTTCACAACAATGATTCTGTCCGAAAGTACCTCACTTCTGACGATTACACAACAACTTCCAAAATGATGGTGATGATCCAATCTGCGAAACATCCAATACGCCCACAGCGTCAAGAATATGCCAAAATTGTTAGGACAATCTTGACAACCATCAGCATGTCTATTGCCAAACGCAGTGGCGTTTTGGCCGAAATGACCCTTGATGAATACAAGAAAAAAATCGAAAAATAAAATGGCACAGTGATAGTTTCAGTTCAGCACCTGAAAACCGAGGGCACGTGGGGATCTTCATGTTGTCCATTGACGAAATTCCAGTGCCAATGGATTGATCTCTACCTTGAAAAAATCCGAGTTGTCGCCAATGAACATTCTCAATCCCCCTATCTGTTCATAAAATTCAATGGCCAAAAATACACTAGTTCTGACATTTCCGCCGCACTGGCAAAATCATGGAAATTGGCTGGACTCGGCCACACCTCTGCGACGCTATTCCGAAAAAGTGCAGTCACCGCCATGTATCAAAACGCCCCTGATAAAAAAGCAAGCATGGCAGTTTTAATGGACCATTACGAGTCCACTGGTTCTAAACATTACAGATTAATGGATAAACAGAAGCAAGCCATGGATGCTGCCGAGTTTAATGAAGAGGCTATGTTTGGTCAGTGCAGATCATCTGTTCTCGCATTGGATTCTGTGCCAAATGGAACACCTAAGACTCCTAATGAATCTCATGAATCTTTTGCTCCTTCTCTGGAGTCTGAAGATTCGGAGCCTCAAAATACGGAGCCTCGACGTTCCGAGCCTCGACATCCAGAGCTTCGATATCCAGAGCCTCAACGCAAGACGCTATCGCTCCGGAACCTGGGGCCGACTCATCGCCGAAAACGACAGATTTCTGAACCTGACTTAAAACGCATGAGGATTATCTTCAGAGACATGATCGAACTCGATCAGTCGATTACCGAACGAACAATACGGGATACTCCTGATTCAAAAAATTTCTTGACCAAGTATGGCAATGTATCAATAATGAGGAGGTTAAGGTATGAAAGATTATTGTATAGAAAGTTTAATTAAGCCTAAACCTTGCTAAAAATTTTGATAATTCGCCATCTAAAACTGCTCGTGATTTATTATAAGTGTAGTCTCTGCATCGAAATTGAGTTAACTTAACCTGAGATATTCTGCGAAGGAACTTATTACTACTGATAACCTTACTATTTCATTTCATGTATTTTTTGAATTGTTTTCGATAAAGAATCTATTTTGTTTGATATCTTCCAAATTTCTAGCTAATTTTGAAATTATGTTAATTTTGCTCTACACACTCGTCAATTTGCAATGTAAATTTATAGTTATGTTACACTTACTTTCCATTTGTAGGTTTTACCTTGGAATTCTTGATCCCGTGGACAGTTTTCCAAGTAGGATTTTTTCTACATTAGCAGTCATTTCTCGCGACATTTAAACAGTTTTAACGGCGCTACAGGTTCGAGAATAAGAGCATACAACAACGATAGTGCAATGATGTTTTTCGCTTATGCTTGCTGTTTGTAAAGGACCGTACTCCTCATGGATTTTTTTTCAATTACGTATTGTTAGAGTTAAAAATCCTGTACAAATGTTTTCCAGAAACCACAAAACCAATGTACAGGTACTATTTCTAAGTTTAAAATTGTATTTCGTCTCTTCTAAACCTGAACACTTTATTTCTGTGGGTAATTTTGCTCATATAACAGGGATTGAAGTTGATTTTTTGCTTCAATACATATAAAAATACATTCCATGCTCAAACAATAGAAATGCCTTGCACAGCACTGCTGCTTGAAAATATTTTCATAAGTATTTGAATAGCCATTGAAGAAATCTTGGAATAACACTATGCTTACTGTTAATGTTTGCACATTACCATTGAGCGTTGTGTCATTCTAAGATTTTTTCAATGCCTATTCAAGAAGTAATCTCTTATATTGTTCATATTTATAAGTTCAGTATTTGAATAGGCATTGAAGAAATCTTGGAATAACACTATGCTTACTGTTAATGTTTGCACATTACCATTGAGCGTTGTGTTATTCTAAGATTTTTTCAATGCCTATTCAAGAAGTAATCTCTTATTGTTCATATTTATAAGTTCAGTATTTGAATAGGCATTGAAGAAATCTTGGAATAACACTATGCTTACTGTTAATGTTTGCACATTACCATTGAGCGTTGTGTTATTCTAAGATTTTTTCAATGCCTATTCAAGAAGTAATCTCTTATTGTTCATATTTATAAGTTCAGTATTTGAATAGCCATTGAAGAAATCTTGGAATAACACTATGCTTACTGTTAATGTTTGCACATTACCATTGAGCGTTGTGTTATTCTAAGATTTTTTCAATGCCTATTCAAGAAGTAATCTCTTATTGTTCATATTTATAAGTTCAGTATTTGAATAGGCATTGAAGAAATCTTGGAATAACACTATGCTTACTGTTAATGTTTGCACATTACCATTGAGCGTTGTGTTATTCTAAGATTTTTTCAATGCCTATTCAAGAAGTAATCTCTTATTGTTCATATTTATAAGTTCAGTATTTGAATAGCCATTGAAGAAATCTTGGAATAACACTATGCTTACTGTTAATGTTTGCACATTACCATTGAGCGTTGTGTTATTCTAAGATTTTTTCAATGCCTATTCAAGAAGTAATCTCAAATTTAAAAGCGAAGAAAATGCTGATAAAACTAGTCATATTTACTCAAATTGAGAAAAAACAAAATCGAAAACGTTTCGGAGTCCAGCTCCATCTTCAGTTCTGTAAAATACAAATAACTCAAGAAAGTGCAAAAAGTACAAACATTACAAAGAATACAAGCAATACAAAAAGTAAAAAACAATTGTATCAACAAAAAGATAAATAAACGTCAAACTAGCAAAAAAGTAACGAAAAAATACACACTATGAATTTACTATTTGAAGGGGATAGGAACTAAGCATATTATTTAGGGAAGGTTTTTCTTTAAAAATATGAAGGGATTCTAAAATTCGTAGGTCAAACTCATTAGGAGCGCTATCAATGACTTTAAAATCTTCCTCACGAACTACTATATTGCACTGTTCAGCATGGTTGCGTACGGCTGAATGAGGAGGATGTGCAAGTAAGTTGCTGGTACGGTGGCTCCTACCGCGGTGTTCTGCTATTCTTGTGTAAATACTGCGTGACGTCATCCCGACGTACGCCGATGTGCACTGCACACAACTATATTTATAAATGACACAAGAACGCATTAGACCAGGGGTGGATTCCTTGTGCCGAAAGAAAGAACCTATTTTTGCCTTATTAATCAAAATTACACGCAGGTTGATAGTAGGAATATACCTATCAAAAAGAGACTTTAATTCACGGGCCAGTTTCTCAGAAGGGGTACCAAAATAGGGTAGAGTGCAGTAAAGAAAACTATCGGATCTGACATCAATGTTCGACTGAGAATATTTTCCAGATAAAAACTTTTTAATTTGGGAGTGTACAATTCCTATAGGAAAACCATTTTTATAGAAGAAATCTCGTGAAAAATCAAATTCCGCATGTATATCATTAAACGATGAACATATATTATAAGCCCTATTTAACAGAGTCTTTATTCCGTTTACCTTGAAAATTTTATGACAGAAACTAAAAAAACTAGTACCCAAACCAGTAAATGTTGGCTTACGATAAACAGATGTTACAAAACTTGCGCCATTCTTAGAGATCAGACAATCAAGAAACGATAATTTGTTACATATTTCTATTTCCATTGTAAATTTAATGGATGGGTGTTTCCCATTTAGATAATTCAGGAAAGATTCGGCATGTGAAGAGCTCTTAAAAAGTAAAAATGTATCATCGATATACCGGCTGTAAAAAACAGGCTTGAAAACTGCAGGACAATCGGCTAACCATTTTTTCTCATGGAAACACAAAAATACATTCGCAAAAGTTGGTCCTAATGCGTCACCCATTGCGATTCCCTCTATTTGTTTAAAAAACTTCCCTGCAAACAAGAAAAAAGAATTCAACACCGAAAGCTCAAGCAACGTCCCGAAAAATTTTCGATTAAGGCCTATGATTTTATCTTCAGATGTGCGAAACAAAGAATCTAAACATATTTCTATAGTTTCACGAAGGGGAATATTTGTGAATAGGTTTTCAACATCAAAAGATACCATTGTTAAATTTTGGGCATTTTCGATAGTTTTCAATTTTTTGCTAAACTCGAAAGAGTTCTCAACAGTGAATTCGTTAGTTGTCAAATGACTTAAAACAGGCACCAGAAATTTAGCTAGTTTATAATTAGGAGTATTGACAGCTGAAAAAATGGGTCGGAATTGAAACAATGTAGCAAAGTCTGGCTTGTGAATTTTGGGTAAGCCATATAGGACACCTGGACTCTGGATTTCTTCTATAAAAATGGTTTTCCTATAGGAATTGTAAACTCCCAAATTAAAAAGTTTTTATCTGGAAAATATTCTCAGTCGAACATTGATGTCAGATCCGATAGTTTTCTTTACTGCACTCTACCCTATTTTGGTACCCCTTCTGAGAAACTGGCCCGTGAATTAAAGTCTCTTTTTGATAGGTATATTCCTACTATCAACCTGCGTGTAATTTTGATTAATAAGGCAAAAATAGGTTCTTTTTTTCGGCACAAGGAATCCACCCCTGGTCTAATGCGTTCTTGTGTCATTTATAAATATAGTTGTGTGCAGTGCACATCGGCGTACGTCGGGATGACGTCACGCAGTATTTACACAAGAATAGCAGAACACCGCGGTATAGGAGCCACCGTACCAGCAACTTACTTGCACATCCTCCTCATTCAGCCGTACGCAACCATGCTGAACAGTGCAATATAGTAGTTCGTGAGGAAGATTTTAAAGTCATTGATAGCGCTCCTAATGAGTTTGACCTACGAATTTTAGAATCCCTTCATATTTTTAAAAAAAAACCTTCCCTAAATAATATGCTTAGTTCCTATCCCCTTCAAATAGTAAATTCATAGTGTGTATTTTTTCGTTACTTTTTTGCTAGTTTGACGTTTATTTATCTTTTTGTTGATACAATTGTTTTTTACTTTTTGTATTGCTTGTATTCTTTGTAATGTTTGTACTTTTTGCACTTTCTTGAATTATTTGTATTTTACAGAACTGAAGATGGAGCTGGACTCCGAAACGTTTTCGATTTTGTTTTTTCTCAATTTGAGTAAATATGACTAGTTTTATCAGCATTTTCTTCGCTTTTAAATTTCTATTAGCATTGCGATTCAAGCAAAGTGATAAGTTTTTTAGAAGTAATCTCTTATTGTTCATATTTATAAGTTCAGTATTTGAATAGGCATTGAAGAAATCTTGGAATAACACTATGCTTACTGTTAATGTTTGCACATTACCGTTGAGCGTTGTATTATTCTAGGATTTATTCAATGACTTTTCAAGTATTGAACTATTATCTCTTACTGTTTTGGCATAGTAACAATTTTTCCAACCTCTAATTTATATCAGTATCCTTTTATTGCTGTTAAGCTTGCAGTACAATTGCAATAACAATTTCGGATCAATTTTTGTTTCACAAAAATTCGAACTGTCCATTTGAATGTGAAGAACTTGCTAACTGATCAGCCAATTTGAATTTTCTTTTCTGTAAATTGCTGAAAAATGCGCTTTAACGAGAACGTAAGTCACCAAAAGTCCAATGCCTTAGCCACATCAACTTGACCGTGTGGGAAATTTTCTGAATCCCTCGCACAATCATTGAACGAGAAGGAACACAAAAGAATTTATTTTCATTCGCTATCATATATATTTGAAAATTTTACTGCATTTTGTAGTAAGAATAAAAGCTACTTAATACCAATCGTTTCTCACGAAGTATAAGGAACTTTAGTTTCGATAGACAGAAAAGGCAATGCAGAAAAGAAGGTAAAAACTCACTAACAGCGATACGAGCTGGTACAGGACAGACAAAGTACTACTGGACTGGACGATTCATTACTACGCCACCAGCCACACACCACTCCAACCACACACCAAACACACACCACACCAACCACACACCACTCGAACCACACACCAACCACACACCACACCAACCACACACCACACCAACCACACACCACACCAACCACACACCACACCAACCACACACCACACCAACCACACACCAGCCACACACCACACCAGCCACACACCACACCAACCACACACAACACCAGCCACACACCACACCAACCACACACAACACCAGCCACACACCACACCAACCACACACCACACCAACCACACACCACACCAACCATGCACACACAACACCAGCCACATACCACACCAGCCACACGATGCTCGCGATACGGTACATCTATGGGTGTTTTGAAAAATTCTTATAACCTTTTTTAAATTTGTATTAAAAAATGAACGCAGTTAATGCTTGGTGTTCATAAAATTGCAAAACACTTTTGACTCATAATTTGAATTGAATATTGAACTTTACTTTAACTCATAGCAGTCAACGTGTTAGACATTTAATTTAATCATAGATCTTTCTTCTTCGAAGTTTAAAAGTTTTCATGACAGCAATGGAAAATCAAACGAAAAAAACCTAAACTGATATGTGGTTCATTTATTAGAAATAAAAACATAATTACATGGCTTGACATATTTCTGAAACCTCCAAGGACCGTGTTTACACAGGCTTTAATTCATCACAATCGGACGCGCTCTCGAAGCTGAAGTGGGCGTTCTTAGCCCCCTTTTATCGTATTATTTAAAAAGATGGCCGCCTAAAGCAACCGTTCCACCAATTAAAGATTATAGCTTCATAAGGGGGCAATGAGAGATGACCAGTGATTGGAAGGGGGGCAATCGGTGACAACCAATCACGTTTCTCAATTACTGAGCGCTAATTTGTGGCTGAGCGAAAACTTGTGAGACGCCTCGTCACGGAGGCGCATTTCTGCGTCGCGCGGGCGGCCTCGCGTGCCAGAAGCGCACGGCCGGCGTCGACCAGGAGCATCACGGCTGCGGAGCGCAAGAAATCACGCAAGTTACGTCGCCGGAGCGCAGCCCCGCCCCAAACCATGATTAATATTATTATTATTATTATTTAGCCTTGCAGAAACCTCTTTCCGTATTTCACCATAGTTCTTTTATTGTTCAGAGAGAGGGATTATTTGTTCACCAAACTGCTTTGTATTTCACCTTTCAAAAACAATTTTGAGAAATTAGGTTCGTTTAATTACGAGGTAGCATGGACACGAGTTAGTTGAGTTACCCTACAGTAGTAAATCGTGCGCTGGTTGGCAGCTACGCGAGAGCTGAGACTGCAACTCATTCCTTGGCGGTTAGATGAAATTTACGTTGACGTTTTTCCGATGCTAAAATGAAGATCATATCGCTTTTGATCACGGATATTAGGGAAATCGAGTCTTATGAATCACTTGCAAAAATTTACATGAATTGGTTTATGTTGCAATATTTTTTGATGTGATTTGTGTAATATCATAGTTATGCACCTTCTATCCTGACTGACGTAACGATGGGTCTTTATATATTACTTACTTTATTTTTTTCAATACTTTGTCCATTGAAAATTTTTTTGATGGCAGAACAACTAGAATCATTGACTTCTTATGTAAACTGATGAGAAAATTATTGGAACTTTTAGTTTACATAATAAGCTTTCGAATGTGTCTACCAATTACTGTCGATGGGGATGCCCATTAGAGATTTGTTAAACCAGATAAATTTTATAGCCGATTCCTGGCTTAGGAATTGAAAACAGTGTCAACACCTCGAAGTGGTGGCTATTATCGATTGAGAGGTCAGCAATGTAGAAATTGTTCAACGATATGGCAACATTGTACCAATAATATGAAAAAATTGTCTTAATGATAATTCTCAACCTTACACTTACACGTGCAATATATGACGATATTATTCATGAATAATTTTCCTAAATAGAACACCAATAATTATTTATTCAATACGTCATTCATGTATAGCAACACTGCTTCACAACAACAGCAAACAATTGTTTTAAATTCATAGAGAAACATTCTTCAACATACAATGGATGAATAAAACACAGCAGCGCAAGCCACATTAGGCAACATTAAATTCACGTTTTACGCGAGTACCGATGAAGAAATTAAGAACTCGTTTAAATTACGTCACGACTTTGTGGTGCATGCGACCCAGAACTCACTCACCTCTGGCAACAACACGTCCGGGGTAACTCCGCAGCGCACGAAATTGTACGGCAGGTTTGGCTTCGTTATTGCACGTACATCGTTTACAAAATTTCGCTTACTAATAAACTCTGGGCTTAAATTCAGCGTGTTCTTTTTAGGTTGTCTTTTTGCATCATAATTCAGAAACTGAGGGACTTTATGCCTCCTTCTTCATTATTGACTGCTTTGGGGGACATTATTAAAAATAAAGCTGCGTATTGTTGAAATGTTAAAGAAAATTTCAGGTGGTAAGGAAACTGTAATTCGAGTTAAAGGCAGTCCAATCACTTACGAATGAATTTTTGAACCACGCGACTTTAATTAGATAGTTGGGTACATCAGCTGAATTAAATCGCAAAGGTAAGGCAGGTAAGCAATAGAATAAATTTGGTTAGGGTGCGCTAATTTATGTCTTAACATTAGATGCACTCAATTTCACTCAAAATTATAGATAATAATTTCACTCTCAAAATTGTGAATTTATATTACTGCAGAATTGCACTTTGTGATGGGACGTTGTGACCGCTGCTGATGCATAACAAGGAACTGATTTATAAATGCGTTACCGTGAAATCTATCATGAAATCATGTAACAATTGACGGACATGATTATGAAAAAATTATAAAATACGGCACAAAACTTTATTTTAAATGATATCATTGCAGAATAACGAAATAAAACACAAAATTTATTAATATTGGAAGTATTCAGAAAATTTCGTATTTCATTTAGTAAATAAGAGGCGCACTCGGCGGCACAAGGTTTTTGTGTATTTTTGAAACACCCTGTATAATTTTAGAACTGCGAAAGCGGTTAGATGAGCTTATTAACGAAACGTACGTGATCGAGTTCTCTACGTTACTTCAACGCACTTGATAAGAGTAGTTAGCACGATTCTAGAGCACAATCAGCTCGTTGATTGATCAAGAATGACGAACTGAAATGGCATACAGAATAAGAACGTAGTACGCGCCTTAATACGCTGAGTAAGTCTCTTGGACTCGGAAGAACATTCATAACGTGGGAGCTAATAAGAGACGCATGCCACCAATTATTCAGGAACAATAGAATTCAAGAAGCGAGGTCGCATTACTTCTCTCCTGAAGACACTTGGAAATGGTCTCACATGAGTAAGACGTCTCCCATTCACAAGCCCAGCTCGTTCACTTCACGAACACCGTTCCATATATCTAACAAATGCTACTGACTTTACTATGATGAGTACCGTATCGCAAAAATGAATCTCTTGCTGTTCAGGGAATATTAAATCTATCGTTAACCGCTGTGCTCGCGGTGGCACAGCGGTTAAGGGATCGGACTTGTATGTTGGAGTCGCGGGTTCATATCCCGGCGCTGGCGCTGCGATTTTCCCCGTTGGGTATAAGGGAAAGCCCAAGCACAATACCTCACTCGACCCAGGTGTCGGAAATGGGTACCGGCTTTACGGGGGAACCGTCATGGTGTCCTATATATAGTGTTAGTTATAAGACATTTGAAAAACCAATGCTTAAGATCATTTGTATCAGTCTTGATTGGAAATAAAGCATCCCAAAGATGCCGATGTTTGCTTTTTTTTGCTTTACTTATCGATACGTTCTTTTGGTATCCAAGTTACCACATCCATTCAAGTTAATGAATGCAGTAAATTTAATTTTACTCACCACAAGCGTTGAAGAGTCAAGGAAATTAGGCTTTAGTGAACTGAAGTTCGGCGCTACGTTGGGCAGACAGGACCATCTCATGTGCGTTGCTGTGGAACAAATTAACTTCTGCGTACAAGCTTTCAGTCACAGGAAGAGTTGATGCCAAATACGGTTCGTCATTTTGGGCTATTTAAAATATATAATTTTAGAAATAACTGCTGAAATAGAATTGAAACGTTCTTCATGGTTATTCGTCTTTACTTTAATGTCCATTATAGTGATTGTATGTGTTTATTAAAACAGTCCATTTTGTATTAAAAATCGGGATTTTCATGTCATGTACACTGGGATACACATGTGTTAACACTTGATAACTACACAACAAATTTAAAGTTAACACTACGCATTTTGACTGAACTATCAGCCAAAATGTCGACTTCTTGCCGCTTTTAATGTTGTGGTTTGTCTCCTATTTTCAGTGACAGAGCAGTGCGCGTGCATACTTGGATTGTAAAGTCTGGTGTCATAAGCTGCTCTCCAAATCTATACTATAATAAGAGCGGCGTCCGTCCGTCCGTCGGTCGGTCTGTCCGAAGCCAGCCTGCAGTGTGTGATGAGCGTATCTATGATACAAGCTCCAGTCCTATATATTTTGACGGGCCGTGTTCACGCGGCCTCATCAACTCTCGAGAGATTGTATTTTTTAATTTCTTACGGTCTCTCTTTCATTTTGCCCTCTTTTTTATTTCAAATAAAGGGGGGGTGGACTAGTTGTGATAATTTCTCATCGTATTTGCTAACGAATAGTCCAATCCAATCATTGAAACGATGCCAGTAACTTCCGCCTCCCTACTCCTATACTATGGTTAAGATTGTGCTACAACAGCTTATTCTCAAACATTTAAATAAAACAATCATTTTTCCTCTGTACAAAGTATCGTAGCTTGTGTTTCTTTTGAATCAAAATATACCGTCGCCAGTGTGATGTTCTCATTTTTTCAATTTCATGTCATGAGTTGCGTGATTTTTTCCCATGTTTTTCAACGTTGGAGGCAATCAACAGGACAGCTTATGACACACCGCAGACTTATGTCTTTGTTTACGTACGAAAAGTTAGTTAAAAATCAATAATTCTCTCACATAATTTACTCCTTTCATGCAAAATATTTCGTGGCTCATTAAGTATGAGACGCAATAATTTTCCACATTGCTATCTTCAGGCTCAAAACAGTGGCTCGTAACTGCAAACTGATGTTTGACATTGAACCTTTTGATGCACTCTAATCTTCTTTGAATTAAGGTTCTCCCCTGAAATCTGTTCCCAGTTTAATTTCCTGGTCTCGTAATTTTGTTTCTTTCTCGTAGCTACGCGATCAATTAACGATTTCGTGGAGCTCTCCTTCAACGAACAGGGAATCAAAAGCTCACCTTGTAGAAAACAGGGAATCTATGCAACAAGCGTATTTTCACAAAGGATGCGCAACGCATAGACGCAGCAAGGAAGAAAATGAGAAGACAATGAAGAGATGGCAAAGAAAGCATGAAAACTAAAAGCAGCAAAGTGGGCGCGATAGACAGGAGTCCACAAGGCCTGTCTACAGCTGAGGTAACCTGCCAGTGTCTCCCCTGCATGGGCTGCTAGTCCCCATAGCACAAGGTAGACAAACGTGCCTAATTTAAACCCAATGCTTATTCTGTAATTTCTTGCGAGTTATATAAGTGCTGAAAACGGTATTTTTCGAAAATTAAATTATAGTCGTTTTCTCCCGTCCTAAAAATTGGATAACGTACAGCAAAATATCTCGAATAATTATGGTTTGTTAAAGGAATTATTCACATATTTAGGCTCAAACTAAAGTTGACATGACATTTTATTTATGATTGGTACGAACTCTTTCTAATTTCTAACGCGTCACAAGAAAATAAGTCGCATCATCTCTCTTATTTGAACAGCGAGCAATTAATTCATATATTTTACTGAAGAATCTGAATGAAAATTTGTATTATGAAATCAATCGTAACGGAAGTCTCTGTTAGTTCGAGGAAGGTATCCATCCCAGTGAAGGTCAGAAATCAAAACTCACATGTCGCGTTAACTTCAAGTTTGCGCTGAGTGAACGCTGAATAACGGCAGTGTATGAGTTAATGAGCCTCAGTAATATTCACCTCATTTGACGTTACCTGAATGATATTTGTGCGTTCTAATCCTGCTGAATCTTTTCTTACGCTCTGACACACTCACACCCGAGTGGCGCTGACTGCCTCTGTCCCGCAGGTTCGGTGAGAGCTTCCCAATTACTCAGTAAGCCAATTGGACGGCCGCAAAATACGTTTATTTTCAACTGTTAGGTACTCCGAATCTGAAAATTGCAGTCAGTGTTATTTATAGGTCCATAGTTCTATCAAAATTAGTAACTAACTTTAGTTCTGAACTTGAGGCTGGTTTCAAAATTCATTCCCCAATTTTCGAACAGGATATTTGTTTCACACTAGAAAAACGATAACAATCTTGTTTTATGAGTTAATTGGTCTATCTTTGAAAATCTATATAACTCGAAGGATGACTAATGTAAAATACATATGCATATACCCCAAGTAACCTGGGATGAGGAAAAACGTACCTGCATACCGCAAAGAACTATTCAAACTCAATATAAATTACCTGCATCGATGACGGTAACGTAGAGTTCCTGAGACTGGAATTTGAGAGTTTATTTTTCTACGCTTAAAATGAACATTTTACTATTAAAGATAAATTCACTGAACTAGCGGCTTGCTAAAATACTTTGCATAAAATATCACATATAATTTCACGTTGAACAATAACTTTTCTAAGTAGATAAAAAAAGTTCATAGCTTGCACAAACAGTCAGTTGTTGAATTCTAAATTTGTTTATTCCAAATTTTTTCTTCTATCAGCTGCAGATGTATGATAATTTCCACTGGCCTTCTCTGATGGAACTGCTCCAATAAGTGTTGCTCTCCATGATATTACTTTCGGAGGGAAAACAACTATTGCAACCTTAGGAATGCACTATCCTAGGGAAAAATGTGAGGTCCCAATGCCGAAATGGAATAATTTGCTTGTTGTTAAGGACCATCTTTTTTCTATTGACTGCTGTCCTGATTTTTAGCATCAATTTTTTTTTCAATTCCTCTCTTGTTTCATGAACTTATTTCTCATATCACTTTTTCTAAGCACAACTGGTCGTTTGTGGGAAGGCAATTTGTGCATGAATTCCCTGTTTCTTCAATTTCACATTAAATTTTGCCTCCCCAATTCTTCTCTTCAGTACACCTTTGCTGTGGTTAGGTACGCTAAAGCCTGTCTTAATGGTATGCATTCTATCGCAGGCTCACGTGCATACGCCTCATGTGGCACCTCACAAGAGCCATGAGCGTTTACACTAGACGTTAAGCGTGAGCACCGTGGTGTACGCTGCTCAGTTTCTCAAAACCAGCCAGTGCGTCAATAGCAGCTATTAGAGGTGGATTGCCGTCGCTTGTCTTAATATTGTTGCTGCATCGTAGGCTATGTTAGCTTTTTTTATTTCCAGGAGTGAAATGTTAATATTTAAGTTCATTTTCATTAAAATGTTATTGAAAGCAGCCTCCTTCATGTTACAACCCTTATATTGGCTGCTTTTAGCCCAGCATATGCATTCATGGGCTCTGTACATTTCAATTAATTGCAATGTAGCTACTCGTGGCCAGGTTGCGTCAGTCATTGAGCAAATGGCTATGTCTCTACTCATGAATACTACCTGCACATTGACCAGGGACAGAGTTGCAATTTCCAAGGCTCTCGTGAGTCGCGCCTCACCAATCCGATAAGAGTGAATAGGGAACTTTGTATACACACACACATACTCACACAAATATGAGCCTCAGTGATGAGCCCCGTATACACGTGTCGCGCCTCACGGCCAAAATGTCCTCTAATGTAAACGGCCCTCAACACTAAATAATCTAATCTAGCCTCCCGGATATGTGGTTGTGTGTGAGTTTAGCTTTGCCGATAGTGGACAACTTCATATATTAGATTGTACAAGTTTCTTCACGAATGTAGTAAAGAAAAGCATCAATGTTTGCAACAAAATGGGTCATCAATATCGATAAAATACTGTTGAACATCCCGTGTTGGGACTTTGTTTTACCACACGTTACACTTCACAGCTTCACTGCACTAACTGCATAAATTATAGTAGAAGTTGATTAGGTCAATGGCCCATAAAAAATGTAACAACGTTACTCTATATTAAATGAAAACAAATTTAAAATATACACAACAACCTAACTCAATGATGCAACCCTTTATATCACCCAACCAAAATTTAACCACCAGTAAATTTTCATAACAACACAAAAAACCCTACACGAGAACAAAGCTAGTCACAAATTAGTGATGCCTGTGACAATGTAGAGTAACTCCACCTAGGACAACAGCAGGTGCAGAGTTGCTGTACGGATTAGGAAGTGTTGGCTGGATAGGCCCGACAGATTTGTGCAATTATGTCGAGGTTAGGCAGGGTTGTATATAGGAGTTGCGTCAGGCCAGTCATGATAGCCAAGCAGCTTCTCGGGCAAAACCACTGCTTAACAAGAGAGACGTCAGCCAAGTCGGAGTATTGTTGGCTCGTGGCACCCATTTTCCCCAGCCCTTCCTCTTGTATGGTTTAGTATTGCAGTGTTTGACTGAGTGCGTGATTGTGCAAAGTTAAGTTCCTCTTCATTATTTAGTACATGATTATAGCAGGTATTAAGCCGCAATGACTTCATTCTTAATGACGAGTTCACGGCTCCAAAAGTGGGGAACCTTGCCCCATCTGTGTGAACCTACGTCATCTGTTTCATTAAATATTAATCTTTAACTATTATCTGTCAAATTACTATTGGGCCTCTGCCCTTTCCTACTCTGATTGAACTTTACTGTGATCGCTACATCACCATTTCTCGCATCCATTAGCAGTCGATCCGCACACTATATCCTCCATTGTGCGGATTGTGTATTCAATCTCATCTTCAGGTGCGTTGCTGTGCTGGTATATTTATTGTTGATTTAAATCATCTCATTGTTAACATTAGCTTTGATTTTTGCTTCGTTTCTCACCAAACGTTTACTTTGCAGTATGTCGCACTGACCTGCCCTGAGCTGTACGTGCTGCCCGCTTCACGCCCAGCGATAGAATTTAGCTGTCTTCTGTGGGGCTACTGTGATTGAATCAGGTAACTCGTTAATTGTCAACTTAGATATTTACTCATGTATGTTGAATAGTACATACTGCTAGATAAAATTCATTCTCTCTAATTATATGCTTATTTTGTTCATCTTTGTAGGTATATGCATCCCTGAGGGGACTGTGGACTTCCAGGAACGCGGTTGGTGTTCCTTGCGCATGCATGAGTGACCCCTGCCGTGACATGCTACTGGGGAGCGGCCTTGCGTCGTTGTTGTCTGAAGCTACTTTCATCGGACGCCTGAAGGGTGGTTACCCTGCGCCCGTGGTGATTCCTGCGCCTGACACCCATTTAGGCAATTGAAATGTATATACGGATTCCAATATAAATCAAAAATATTGAACGAGGATGAATTAGTCCCTTATGAAAACGTTAACGTGTTCAAAACCAACCGCATTAAGCTGGGAAAGTTGAATAATTTCTAAATTATAATTACCCTACTAACCTGATGTTCTTTCCTCGGTGTTGAGAGGCGACGTAATATACATAACAAATACACGAGATACATAACAAATTCAGAATGGCAAGATTTCTACACCTCTGCACAACTTCATCGCCGAGCAAACTTGCAACCAATCAACATTACACTCCACAAACACGCAAAATAATCTGGCAAAATATTCACGACACGCACCCACAACTCTACTTACAACTCACATTCCCGCAAGACACTCCGCAAATACCGCACAAACAATTCCAGAGCTAAAAAATGAAAACACTCGCACCCCAACCGAGACCAAAATACACTTAACACGACTCAAACGACGGACGGACGGACGGACGGACAGACTCGACTGACCAGCACCGACTCAAGCGAATATTTTGTGATAAAGGAGACTTAACCAATACGGCAAGCCTACCCACCCACGTCCGGTACTATATGATGCCTACTAACTAAAGATCCACCCATACAAAACTCTAACGGGTAATTAACTTCTACCACCCTTAAACTACCTACAAAAAATACCCTCAACACCAGCATCATATGCGCAAAGCGCATCTCTATCGTTTTCCTACCTATCCTTTTCCGCTTCACCCCTTCTCTTCCCGACACACTCTGTGTCAAACTCTCTTTCCGTCTTCTCTAAAAGCATCGCCAAGTCGCCAAGAGGCGACGTAATGAAATTAACATCTGCACTTTTTTGTGTCCTTATATTTCAATAATTTTCAGCGCTACAGAGTAAAGCAATTAAGCAAAACGAATAGAAAAGATTCCTCACACTTGTTAAGAAATTTGAAAACATGTGATTAATATGATGTTTTTGGCTATTCTGAAACTAATCCAGTGAAAATAATATTTTGTGCTGTATTTAATGCATTGTTTCCCATCATATCTTTCATTGAAAACGTAGAGATTTTTTTTAAGAGTAACGCATTTATAAATCAGTCGCAAAACAGTTCCGTGTCATGTTTCATCAGCGGTGATCATTAGGACTCATCACCAAATAAGTTACAACTTAATAACATTAAGGAAATTATTAGTAAAGTTACTTATTTTCTATATTTTGGAATGAAAATAACTCTGTCTGAAGTAAAACTGGACTCAATTTCGACGTAATGTCTGGAGCATGGCCTACCCTACCTGCCGTTAATCCTTTGAGCACTGCTGAGTAATGCCGGATGGTTTGTTTTCCTTGCTATTATTGATACGTTAGGTGCAATGCACAACCGAAAGCGACAAAATTGTCGTTAATATTCTTGGCCTTCGAGAATTTAGTCAATTCGATCCTTTTTCACGTACTGTGTTTAACGATTGTCAATTCATGAAGTTTTATATAATAGTTATCTAGAAATTTAGCGAAGATCGATGTTTTTCTAAACAAATCAATTCTTCTTCACTTTCATGCTGTAAAACAAATATTTTGCTAGCAATTTGAAGAGTAAAAAAAGTCGAACTTGCGTTAAATTTGAAAACAAAGATTAGTAATGAATCTGATAAAACACTTTACTTAAAAATGATCCGACGTGGTAGAAAACATCTTCGAATTGATCTTGTTAAAAGTTTCTAAAATTTTGTGCTGCTGAGGTAGCTATAAAAAGGAAATGTGGAGCCCCTGAATCGTAAAAACACGCGAAGTAGGGATGTAGAGAAAAATTTAGACCAAATTGCTAAGTTACTATATGGGTTCACCGAATGAAATAGAATTAGAAGACTAGAATGCTGGAATTCGAGAATGCTGGATTCGAGTGACTGTCAGGATGAAGGTGCCTCAGACACCTTCGCCTATTTCAAGTTTTGAGGAGGAGAGACATTAAACTTGTAAAAAATATAACTAGCCCTTAATGAATTTAGAACAGAATTGGTTCTCAATTTGAATTCTATATGAATACGGATATAGTAGAGCACTACACTGGTATTCGGGGCTGAAACATCGCTCAGATTTGCACCTGTAAATGTGTTTGGAACGATTCTGGACACTTCATCGAAAACTTCTTGTGTTTTTCGTTTTGTTGAGGACTATATTTTTCGCGATATTGCTGTCTGTTTTCCGAACCTCTCGCTTTCTTCTTGACTTTTATCTCGTTTGATAGCTTTATATTGAACTTCCTGTTTGTATGGGAAGGAGATCCAATGCGGGAACACATCTTGCGCATGGATTCCGCGTTCGTTTAACTCCATACCAGAAGATGCCTTGGTGTTTTTTTCCTTTTTAAGATCTTCGTTGTGATAGGAGATCCATATCCTGACTTTTCAGTCGATTCCCTTTTCTCGCAGAAGTGTCACACAGTATATCGTTAATCTTACAATATGGTTCTGTACTTCACGGTGCGGCTCTTACTCACTACATACATTCAAAAAGCATGTGATTACTTCCAAGATTTATAAAATCTTTGTTATTTCCTTCTTCTGCAATGACAACAATTAAAATGGAATTTGGTACTGTATTCAATAACTTTTTTAATCATGCTTGTCGATTGTAACGTCGTGATAATGATATTTTGCAGAGTAATGCATTTAAATATCGGCTATTTATCAGTTCTACGCTGGTAACAAAAATGTTTTGAAATCCCCTTAATATGATTGTTGCGAATGATTACTAGCAGGGTGCAGGAACGAGACAGTTAATTTTGTTTAGTTCATATTATCTTAATATTGATAATGGAATCATGGTCGGGTAATACGAATACTGAGTAAGTCGACGGTAAGTAATGGTAAGTGGAGGGGCCAAAATGATTAACACGGTTAAAGGAAAAAGGGGTAGCATGGGGTGCCCCAGACGGTTGTATAAGAGAGAACACGGCCAACTACACCGTACCAGTGCTTGTAGGGAAATACGCTGGTGTCTACAGCTTGCTGATCGGCCTAGGCAAAATGTTACCGAATAGCCTTTGGTATTGCAATGCGTGAGGTGCTTGGGTTTTATTCAATTAATTGGTATCCATAAAACTGTTGTTTGAAAATAATAATAATAATGCTCTAGCTTTAATGCTGGATTTTAGTAATTACTTTAGAATTTTACTAGGCACCACAGTACCATCATGTGGATTATCAGTGATCATAACGGCTCATCACCAAGTGCAATTCCGCATTAATATAAATTCCAAATTTGAGAATGGCATTATTTTCTATCATTCTGGATGAAATTGAGTCCATCTGAAGTTAAGACATAAATTAATGCACCCTAATTTTAACTCGACCTAATTTCGACAAAATGTCAGGAGCATGGCCTACCCTGCCTGCAATTAATCATTCGGCCACTTCGGATTAATGCCGGATGTGCTGTTTTCCTTGCTATAATTGCTACATTGGATGTGTCATGCACAACAAGATACAGACAAAATTTGTTCTATTGCTTATCTTCTATACTTACGAGGATTCGATTCAGTTGATATACCTTGACAATCTAGTGTCTATTATTACATTTATAATTCCATGGAGCTTTACTTTTAATCAGAATTAATCTGTCCCCCAAAGCAGTCAATAACGAAGAAAGAGGCAGTGAGTCACTCAGTTTCTGAATTACGTAAAAAGACAAGCTGAATTTGAGCGCACCGTTTACAACTGAGCGAAATTCTGTAAACGATGTACGTATAGTAACGAATCCAAACTTGACCTGCAATTTCGTGCGCTGC
This sequence comes from Morinoia aosen, assembly GCA_030386875.1. Taxonomy (NCBI): domain Eukaryota; kingdom Metazoa; phylum Arthropoda; class Malacostraca; order Amphipoda; family Talitridae; genus Morinoia; species Morinoia aosen. The sequence goes on from CM059580.1 coordinate 41,775,729, forward strand.
GCAGTAAGCCATAACCACGGACGCGATGTTGCCAGAGGGAGAGTTACGCTCTGGGTCGCATGCACCTCTAAATTATGACGAGATGTGGACAGGTTCCTTTTTTCTTCGTGGTCGCGTCCAAGGTAGATTCAATGCTGCCTGATGTCATGGCTCGCACTGCTGTGTTTTATTCATCCATGTAATAGTGAAAAATATTTCTCCGAGAATTTAAAACAATTTTTTGCTGTTATAATCACGCAGAATTGCTATACATGAATGAAGTATTGGAGGAATTGGTATTCTATTTCGGAAAACAATTCATGAATAATCTTGCAAAGTTTTGCTTGTTTAAGTTTGAATTTTTTTATTTCATTTGAAAAATGTTTTTCACACCATTTGGGCAACGTTGCCAGATCGTTGAGCAACTTTTTACGAGCTGACCTGTCATTCGCTAATTGACAGCTCTGCGATCGTTTATTTCTTTAAGTAAGCGAGTACTAGCTCTTAAATTTGTTTGAATCATTAACTTCTCGTATACGAAAAAAATTGATCGTAACTAGTCGATATGCAGATTTAAAATTTGTTCTGTGAATCAGAAATTGAACTAGTTTTGTCTAAAGCTTCACGGAAAAGGTAATGGTTTTCGTTCACTGCCGTCAAAAAATTTTTTTAATACCTAAAGTGTAGAAAACACATCATAACTAATGATAATAAATAAAATAGCAAGGATAGTCGCTTTTAAAAGATCCATTATCAGTTAGTTGTTTAATAAATAGAAGGACCTAAAATGATATATAAAATTGAACGTTTCGACTACAGGAGTCATCTTCAGCATTACCAAGATCTATGGAAGACAAAAAATACATTTTATTGAAAATAAGTGCAATGGTAAAAACAAATAAAAAGAAGTGGACGAAAAAGGATGGAGAACAATACTAACATGCTATTAACAGAGGGAATGACGATTCAGTTTCATTTAAAATAGGTTTGTCTTTCATGATAAAAAGAGATTCTAAAATACGAAGGTCTGATTGACTAGATGTGGTTCCTATTATCTGGAAGTTGTCCAAGCGGACTAGCAGGTCGCACTTCTCGGCATGAGTGCGTACCGAAGAGTGAGGGGGAGAGGCAAGGGGATTATTGGTTCGTGTGGCGGAGCATGCTGGAAGGAGCTTCCGAACCAATAATCCCCTTGCCTCTCCCCCTCACTCTTCGGTACGCACTCATGCCGAGAAGTGCGACCTGCTAGTCCGCTTGGACAACTTCCAGATAATAGGAACCACATCTAGTCAATCAGACCTTCGTATTTTAGAATCTCTTTTTATCATGAAAGACAAACCAATTTTAAATGAAACTGAATCGTCATTCCCTCTGTTAATAGCATGTTAGTATTGTTCTCCATCCTTTTTCGTCCACTTCTTTTTATTTGTTTTTACTGTTGCACTTATTTTGAATAAAATGTATTTTTTGTCTTCCATAGATCTTGGTAATGCTGAAGATGACTCCTGTAGTCGAAACGTTCAATTTTATATATCATTTTAGGTCCTTCTATTTATTAAACAACTAACTGATAATGGATCTTTTAAAAGCGACTATCCTTGCTATTTTATTTATTGTTAGACTTTGCAAAAAGCAAAACTTAGATGTGTGCAGATAACTAATGATATTTAGATATCATCCGTATAAGTGTAAAACACAAATTAAATCCGTATGATATTACATGGAACGCAATTTAAATCGAAATCCCAACATAACTTCATTGCCTGGTGAGTATTTTTTAAAGCGATGAAAAAACTCTATTTCCATAATATCCGAAAAAGTCTTTACGCGAACTGATGCATCTGTTACAAAACGTGTGCGCACCTGTACGACGTCCATCACATACCGAGGACTACGTCACCAGATGAAGATCAATAGGGGTTCTTCAACTGAAAATAAATTAATTGTACTTTGTCAATCAAAAGGAAAATGTATTTATGATTGAAATTAAATAACAAACTGGTCGAAACGAAATGAGTGGACGCAACAAAACCGCTGGTAAAATGAGTTAATCTGCTTCCAACTTTACTGAACGGTGCCAACCAATGATATGTTCGGCAAACGTGACCTAGTAACTTTAGGAGCAATGTAGCGAACATTGTGCAACATTTGACGGGATGTTACACTCCAAACGTTCAATCACCTGCACTTTATCAATGACAAAACTCATTGGTATATAATACATTTTACGTATATGCAAAACAAAGGATCCTGGTGTATAAATAGTTTTTTCGCTTTCTGTTTGCATATGTATATATGTATAATTATATTTCAATGAATATGTATAATCCTCTATATAAATTTTTTACCATATCATTCATCGTTACCATAAGCGATGAATTTTGAATTTTCTAACAAATCTAATACTTGATTGAACATCTCGAAGACCAATTTTTTAACTGTATTTCTTCCAAAAATAATTTAGGCAAGGTCCAAATCTGCATGTTGAATTTAATTTTGGCTTCTCGACATTTGCAATTTTATTTTTTACCTAGATGTTTTTAATTTCGCTTTTCTATATATCTCCATCTTTTATAATTTCATTTTTATTCCGATATTTTTGAATGTTGTTCTTCTAAAATTTTGAAGAAAAAACGTACTCTTTAGTGCACACTTATTTTGAAATATGAAGTGAGGTTTTAACGGTTTTAAGGAATAATTGTTAAATAAAATAAGTGGCCCTTGGGCACGTTAAAGTTTTTAAGGTAAAGTGGCCCTTGGGCACGGTAAAGTTTAAGGTTAAGTGGCCCTTGGCCACGGTAAAGTTTAAGGTTAAGTGGCCCTTGGGCACGGTAAAGTTTAAGGTTAAGGGTCCCTTGGGCACGTTAAAGTTTAAGGTTAAGGTTAATACGCCATCAAGGCAAAACCTTGAAAGCCCACCAACGGGCTTTACTAGAACTAATCACTGGACTGGTGAGGAGCATGAACATGCATTACGTAAATAATCAAAATGAAATAATAACGGCACCGTTTAAACAAAAATGTAAGCGAAAGAAAGGAAAAGGAACAAAATAATAGAGGAGCACAACGGCACTTGCTGCCGAGATCTCTCTCACTGCCTTACTACTTTGTTTAAGAAGACCGCGGTCGAAGTGAGAAACTTTGATAACGAGAAGTCTTCATAGCGCGTCCTAAATTTTCTCACATAGTTTTATTAGCATACGGTGGTCCTATATCACATTTCAAATATTCCTCGGAATATGGTCTACATTCCTCATGTCCATTGGTCCACAATATAATGAGTACCAAAAATAAGATTTTATATGAAAAACAAGACAAGTTTGAACGACGTGTTGCGCATACTCGTGCAAGTTGTGGCAATAACCTGCATGTCAAGTCCCGCTTTGAGGATCGATTCTGACCTAAATTCGTTAAGGGCGAGTTATATTTTTGTACAAGTTTAACGTGTCTCTCCTCCACAAAACTAGAAATAGGCGAAGGTGTCTGAGGCACCTTCATCCTGACAATCACTTGAATGCGGTGTCATCTAATACTACAATTTCGTTTGGTTGACCTTAAACACAATTTCGCAATTAGTTCTAAATATCGCTCTCTCTCCACTGATTCACATATTAACACAGTTCAATAGCTTCATATAACCTCTTAATAGCTACCTCAGTAGCCCAAAATTTGAGTAATTCTTAACAAGATCTTCACTAACGCGTTTTTACCAATGCGGATCTATTTCAAATAGTGTGTTCTATCACATTCATTACTTATCTTTATCTTCAAATTTGACGTAATTTCTACTTTAGTATTCTCCAATTTGCGAGCAAAATATTTGTTTTGCATCATGAAAATCACGCAGAATTCATTTGTATTAAATAAACATCGATTCAGTAAAGAGGTGTGAAATGGGATAACTATTATATAAAACTTCATGAATTACTAATCATTAAACATAGTGTGTGAAAAAGGATCGAAGTTCTCGAAGGGTGAAGAAGATTAACAATTGAGCAAATTTTGTTGCTATTTTTTTATGAATGTCACCCATTGGAGCAATAATAGCAAGGGAAACAAAACATCCCCCATTATTGAAGTGCTCAAAGGATTAACGGCAGGCAGGGCCGGCAATGCCCCAGACATTACGTCGAAATTAAGTTCAGTTAAACTTCAGACGGATTTATTTTTAGTGCAAAATATAGAAAATAATTAATTTTTCTGAGAATATCCTTAATGTCATTTAGTAGCGACTTATTGGTTGATAAATGCTAATGATCACTGATGATAAATGGCTCGGAACTGTTTTACTGATTTATAAATGCGTTACTCTTAAAAAATAACTCTCTACACTTTTCCATGAAGAATATGATTGTAAAAAAAGCATAACATACGGCACAAAATATTATTTTAACTCTATTCCTATCAGATTAGCCAAAACTTCAAATTAATCTCATTTTTTTATATTTGTAATAAGTGCGAAGAATATTTTCTATACGTTTTGCTTAAATGCTATTCTTTGCAGCGCTGAAGATTCGTAAAAGTTTAAGAACACAAAAAATGCAGGTGTTAATTTTATTATGCTCACCATTGAGGCTCATATTTGTGTGTGTGTGTGCGTATACGAATTCGCTCTGATCGATTTTGTGAGGCGCGACACACGAGAGCCTTGCGAGTTGCAACTCTGTCCCTGGTCAGTGTGCAGTTAGCAGTCATGAAAAGAGGTATAGCTATTTGCTCATCCATTATGACTGACGCAACTTTGCCCGGAGAAGCAAGGTTGCAATTAATTGAAATTTACAGAGCCCATGAATGCCTATGCCGGGCTAAAAGCAGTCGATATAAGAATTGTAACATGAAGGAGGCTGCTTTCAATTATATTTTAATGAAACTGAACTTAATTATTAACATTTCACTCCTGCAAATGAAAAAAAGATAACATAGCCTACGATGCAGCAACAATATTAAGACAAGCGACGGCAATTCACCTCTAGTCGCGGTTATTGACGCACTGGTTATGAGAAACTGAGCAGAGTGCGCCACGATGCACCAGCCGAATGTCTAGTGTGAACGCTCGTGGCTCTTGTGAGGTGCCACATGAGGCGTACGCATGTGAGCCTGCGATAAAATACATACCAGTAAAACAGGCTTTAGCGTACCTAACCACAGCAAAAGTGTATCGAAGAAAAGAATTGGGGAGGCACTATTTAATATGAAATTAAGGAGACGGGGAATTTATGCACAAATTGTCGTCCCACAAAAGACCAGTTGTGCTTAGAAAAAGTGATATGAGAAATAAGTTTATGAAACATGAGAGGAATTGAAGAAAAGCAACTGAAGCTAAACAACAAGACAGTAGTCAATAGAAAAGATGGTCCTTAACGAACAAGTAAATTATTTCATTTCGACATAGGGACCTCACATTTTCCACTAGGCTAGAGAATTCTTATGGATGCAATAGTGTATCACTCCGAAATTAATATCATGGAGAGCAACACTTATTGGAGCAGTTCCGTCAGAGAAGGCCAATGGAAATTACATCTGCAGCTGACGAAGAAAAAATTTTGAATAAACAAACTTGAAATTCAACAGCTGATTGTTTGCGCAACCTATGAACTTATTATTTATTTAGAAAAGTTACAGTTCAACGGAAAATTACATGTGACGTTTAATGTTGAGTATTTTAGCAAGTCGCTAGTTCAGTAAGTTTATCGTTAAATAGTAAGATGTTCATTTTTAGGCCTGGAAAAAAAATGTTCAATTCCAGACTCAGCAACTCTACGTGGCTGTCTACGATGCAGGTATTTTATATTGAGTTTAAATAGCTCTTTGCGGTATGCATGTACGTTTTTCCCGATCGAAAGTTGTTTGAGGAATTTGCATATGTATTTTACATTAGTCATCCTTCAAAATGTTAGGAAATTCAAAAATAGACCCATTAACTCATAAAATAAAATTATTATCGTTTTTCTAGTGTGAAACAAATATCCTGTTCTAAAATTGGAAAATTAATTTTGAAACAGCCTCAATTTTAGAACTAAAGATAGGTACACATTTTGATAAAAACCTTTCACCTAAAAAGAAAACTGACTGCAATTTTCTAATTCTGAGCTGTTAAATATTGAGAAAAACAATTTTCCAGCCGCCTAAATGGCTAAGCGAGGAAAGATGAATCTCTCACCGAGCTGCCGTGCAAGATTACAGCGCCACTCGTGTGTGTGGGTGAGTCTGCGTGTACGAAAAGAATCAGCAGGATAAGAGCGCGTCGATATCATTCATGTAACGTTAAAATAAGGTAATATTACTCAGGCTCATTAACTCATACACATACACTGTCGATATTCGGTGTTCACTCAGCGCAAAACTTGAAGTTAACGCGACATGTTGTGAGTTTTGATTTCTGACGTTCACTGGGATACCTTCCTCGAAATAACAGAGGGATCTGTTTTGATTGAATTTGTTACAAAAATTTACGTTTATAATACGAATTAATTGAATTCATAATACAAATATTCGTTTAGATTCTTCAGTAAAATATATGAAATAATTGCTCACTGTTCAAATAAGAGAAATGAGGCAACTTATTCTCTTGTGACGCATGAGAAATTAGTAAGAATTCTTAACAATCATAAATAAAATGTCATGTGAACTTTAGTTTGAGCCTAAATATGTGAATAATTCCTTTAACAAACCATAATTATTAGAGATATTTTGCAGTACGTTGTAAGGACATCGGTCCGATATTCTTGTAGGTCGTAAAATTCTACTTCTCTATCTCTACCTCGGAGTTCGGGGCGTTGTGCCCCCATACGCTTGCCGCCCCGCACTACAGGTAATTAACGAAATATTTAATCGTGAAGTGTACGGTGATTTACTTTTGTTATAGTTCTTCGTGAAATAGCGGATAATGAGATAGTATCTCGGTTGAAGTTCATGTTTTCGTTGAATTATTTATCTTTTCTGCTAGTCATGCCTGATCCCTGTTGAGAGAGCTTTTCATTTGTCTGTCCAACAGGCCAGATCGTTGACTGCGCCTCACCCATATCGCTAATTCAGAACTGTTCTAGAATCTTTGTCTTTTTCTAAATTTTGTACTTGCCTGATATTCGATGTATAACCATTCGATGTCACTTCCAAACTCGTCTATTTGTATATTTGAGAATTAGTTTGCATTATTGTTATTCACTGTTTATTATTTATCTTGAAAGTGTAAACCCAATATAAACGTTAATTATACTGTGGAATATACAGTAGAACCTTATTGATTTTCTGTTACCTGCCACCTAACCTATGCCGATCCTGCATGCCCTGACATACGTTATCCATTTTTTAGGATGGGAGAAAACGGCTATAATTTAATTTTCGAAAAATACCGTTTTCAGCACTTATATAACTCGTCAGAAAGTACAGAATAAGCATTGGGTTTAAATTAGGCACGTTTGTCTACCCTGTGCTATGGGGACTAGCAGCCCATACAGGGGAGACACTGGCAGGTTACATCAGCTGTAGACAGGCCTTGTGGACTCCTGTCTATCGTGCCCACTTTGCTGCTTTTAGTTTTCATGCTTTCTTTGCCGTCTCTTCATTGTCTTCTCATTTTCTTCCTTGCTGCTTCTATGCGTTGCGCATCCTTTGTGAAAATACGCTTGTTGCATAGATTCCCTGTTTCCTGCAAGGTGAGCTTTTGATTCCCTGATCGTTGATGGAGAGCTCCACGAAATCGTTAACGGATCGCGTATCTACGAGTAAGAAACAAAATTACGAGACCAGGAAATTAAACTGGGAACAGATTTTAGGGAAAAAACTTAGTTCAAGGAAGATTAGAGTGTATCAAAAGGTTCAATGTTGAACATCAGTTTGTAGTTACGAGCCACTGTTATGAGCCTGAAGATAGCAATGTGGAAAATTAATACGACTAATATCTAATGAGGAGCCACGAAATATTTTGCATGAAAAGAGTAAATTATATGAGAGAATTATTGATTTTTAACTAACTTTTCGTACGTAAACAAAAACATAAGTTTGCGGTGTGTCATAAGCTGTCCTGTTGATTGCCTCCAACGTTGAGGAACATGGGAAAAAATCATGCAACTCATGACATGAAATTGAAAAAATGAGAACATCACACTGGCGACGGTATACTTTGATTCAGAAGAAACAAAAGCTTTTATACTTTGTGCAGAGGAAAAATGATTATTTTTTTCTTTTTGTTTTATTGAAATGTTTGAGAGTAAGCTGTTGTAGCACAATCTTAACGATAGTATTGTTTCAGTGAGGAGGCGAAAGTTACTGGGATCGTTTCTATAATTTGATTGGGCTATTCGCTAGCAAATACGATGAGAAATTATCACAAAAACACAACAAAATTTTACAAACCAAGTATGCACGCGCACTGCTCTGTCACTGAAAATAGGAGACAAACCACAACATTAAAAGCGCTAAGAAGTCGACATTTTGGCCCATAGTTCAGCCAAAATGTGTAGTGTTGACTATAAATTTGTTGTGTAGTTAACAAGTGTTAACTCACATGTGTATCCCAGTGCACATGATATGAAAATCCCGATTTTTAATACAGAATAGACCGTGTTAATACACACATGCAATCACTATAGTGGACATTAAAGTAAAGACGAAAAAACACGAAGAACGTTTCAATACTATTTCAGCAGTTAGTTCAAGAATTATTCATGTTTTGTAGCCCAAAATGATGTAGCACTTTGCCTTCAACTTCTCCAGTGGGAGCTTGTATGAGGGAGAAGTTAATTTGTTCCACAGCAACGCACATGAAATGGTCCTGTCTGCCCAACGTAGCCCCGAACTTCAGGTCACTAAAGCAAACTTTCTTTGTCTTGACTCTTTACCGCTTGTGGTGAGTGAAATTAAATTTACTGCAGCCATTACTTGAATGGATGTGGTAACTTGGATACCAGGAACACGTATCGATATTTTAACGATTTAAAAGATGTTAATTTATGCAATACAGGGCTGCTCATAACAATGTTAGTAGTTTTTATTCACACGTTCACTGCGTATTGGGCCACATGTATACCAAGAGGTAAATTGTCCACTTACGTGCTGGTATAAATCCACGACATTATATCTGTTTTGCGATGTTTTTGCAAAATAATTGTTATCCTGCGAGGTAAAATGTTATCGTGCAATTGTATTCATATTCAATGGGAAGAATTAAAATTTATTCAAGCTGGGAAATCTATTTCCCTATTCTGCTACTTACAACCTAACCAAACCAACCGCGGAAACGCAGTGAACGTGTCAAGTGCGTTGAATGGTATTAGTCGAGTGAACGAGCTGGGCTAATGAATCAGAGACATCTTACTGAGGTGCGACCATTTCCAAGCTTTCTAGGAAGAGGAGTATCGCAACCTCGCTTCAGGCCCCGATACACTGGCGTTCATGACTCGAGAAATTGCGGCAGTGGATCCGTCCGCCAGTTGAAGTGAGAACTGGCGACATGCACGGATCGCTGAAAGCTCGGTGGCCACTCTGCCAACTGGCTGGTGTGCAGGGATGGGAGGCACATTGAGAGGCGTGCTGGCGGTTATCACCGTGATATTTGCTGATTGCTTTCCTGAATTGGTGGCATGAATTTCTAATTAACTCCACCATTACGAATGTTTCCCCGAGTAAAAGAACCTTAGCGTATTGAGGCGCGTGTTACGTTCTGACTGTGACTGCCATTTCAGTTCTCTGTCATTCGTGATTGGTCAACGAGTTGATAGCGTCCTGGCACCCCGCGAATTACCGTTCCGAGTGAGATATCGATACAATGACGCGCACTCACATACCAGGTCAGCTGAAGTTCTTGACTGATATCAGTCACAAAATTTACTAATACTATTCAGAACTAATTCTCATCAACTACGGTAACACATGAACTTCACGGGTCGGCTCTTACTTACTACATGAATTCAAAATGTTTTTGATAACTTCCAAGATCGAAAAAATTTCTGTGATATTTTGGTAGTCTGCGATTACAACAATTAAAATCAAATTTTGTGCCGTATTCTATAATTTTTTTTATAGCCAAGCCTGTCGAATGAAACACGACTTCTTATTTTTAGGGTAACTTATTTATAAATCATGTGTATTTCAGTTCCGCGGAATGCATCATCATTGATCATAAAGGCTCATTACAAAGTGCAATTCCTAAATATCATACATTCCTAATTTCGAAAGTGAAATTATTTTTTATAATTTTGAGTAAAATTCTGAGGTTAACACATAAGATAGCGTACCCTAATTTTAAGTGAACCCAACACAATTTCATGAGCATGGCCGATCATTCGAAAGCTGAATGTTGCTTTCCTTGCTATGATTATCATATTGTGTGCCATGCACAACAAAATAGAGATAGATTTTGTTCTATTGCTTATCTTCTTCACCCCCGCGGACTTAATTCATGTGCTGTACCTCTACAATCTAGAAAAGTCGCGTAGTTTAAAAATTAATTCAAAAGTGATTGGACCGCCTTTAACTCGAGTTACAGTTTCTTTCTACCTAACATTGTGTCTATTACATTTTCAATCTTATGCAGCTCCATTTTTAATCACAATTGAATTATTGATCCCCCAAAGCGGTAAATAATGAAGAAAGAGGCAGGAAGGCACTCAATTTCTGAATTATGATGTAAAAAAAACTACTTATAAAGAACGAATTGAATAAGAGCGCACCGTTTATGCGAAATTTTGCAAACGATGTACCTATAATAACGAAGCCTAACTTGACCAGCAACTTCGTGCGCTGCGGAGGAACCCCGGACACGTTGTTGCCAGAGGGAGAATTACGCTCTCGGTCGCATGCACTACAAATTGTGTCGGGATGTGGCCTGCTTTTTTTCCTAGTTTTCGCGTGCAAAGTAGATATAATGCTGCCGAACGTCATTGCTTGCATTGCTGTGTTGTATTCATCCATTTAGGGATAAAAAATATTTCGCCGTCGATGTGAAACAATTTTCTGCTGTTGTTGTAAAGCATTGTTGCTATACATGTATGAAGTATTGAATGAATTGGTATTCTATTGTGGAATATTTCTAATCAATAATCTCGTCAAATTTTGCCGGCATAAGTTCGAGTTTGTGAATTCATCACTTAGACATTTTTTTCTAACCAATTATGCTGTCATGGTCACCAAATCTTGAGCAACTTTCCACATTGCTGACCTCCCAATCTATAATTGACATCTTTACGATACGATTGCCTCAACATCCTTTACTAAGCCACGTCATGGCTACGAAATTTGTCTTATATATAAATAACTGGAGTGAATTACAATTTGAATCAAAAATAAACCGTAAGCAGATCGATTTGAAACTTTGTTATGTAAATGACAAATCAAATTAGTTTTCTCTTTTGTGTACCAGATAAGTCAATGAGTTTCGTTTAACTGTCTTTAAAAAATTCTTAATACGTAAATATTTAAAAACATATTGAAATTAGGTATAGAAATTGCACGGAATTACCGAAATTAAAATCAATGCGTAACTATATTACACAGAACACAATTCCAAAAAATATTGCAACTTTATTGACGAGTGTATTTTTGAGAACAGTTCATAAGACTCCATTTCCCTAATTTCCGAGACTAAAGCGAGAAGAACTTTATTTGAAGCATCGGAAAAGCGTCCACGTGAATTATATCTATAACCGGCAGGGAATGCTGCTTTCGCGCAGCCGCCAACCAGCATACGATTCGCTGCTGTAGGGTACCTTAACTAACCTGTGTTTATGCTACCTCGTAATTAAACGAACATAATTTCTCGAACTTATGTGTTTTTATAAGTTCAAATACTAAGCAGTTTGGTGAACAAATAATCCCTTTCTACTAAAGATATGAGAACTATGTTGAAATACAGCAAGAGGTTTCCAAAATACTAAGTAAATGAGGAAACTCATTTAACGACAGCTTAGGTTGAAGACAAGACTAATAATAGTAATAAAAAACTTATTTAACGACAGCTTCGGTGATAAACTATTTAGCAGTCGCTTTGGCGTATTTGCCGAAGTCACAACACAACAAAACAAGTTTTTTCAGGATTTAAGAAAATTATTGTCACACTGTACGCGTCGTGATCCACGGACTGGTTTTTACACTTATTTCGGGGAAGTTTCATTGACGAGGTTGTGCATATAAGTGGAGGACTGTTGACAAGGTTGCAGCCTTTAGTTGCACAAGTGGCAGCCAGCATAGGCCAGCTAGTGACAGTAACCAAGACCTCACCGCACCGAAAGTCTCACAATTTCAATACCAACCCTCGCATCACCACAGCAAAGAGGACTGGGTAATCGTTATTGCTGTGACCATCAAGACCGTCATTACAGAATATAGCCATAGCCACCTTGAATTCGGCTATAATTGTCCTACTATCCCAATATCACCACATTCTTATACCGTCTGATTTTAGTAAGATCATCCACCACACCACGCATCCTCCGAACTCGTTGGGCAGGCGCCTTACCCTCGCCTAAATCCCCGAGGTATCAACACAGCGCGCCCGGCCATATTGTGCGTTCATCAACTGTATACTCCCAATAATAAAGAAATTATCCGATGAAGTGGTTGGTATTCAAGTTAAATTTCAGGAATTAAATTGCACTATTCCACGAACAGTTGAATCACGGACACATTGAAAGTGGAGCGCAATGCTTCCCTTGAACATTCCAAACTGTACATCTACGAATTACGGTCTCTTCTGTGTTCCGTATTTGCTTCTCTTGTTGATGTCTCTCGAAAGCATCATCGCCCGTTCAGCTATTTTCGATAAAATTGTTTATTTCAGCTGAAGCTCTCATTCCAATTTGTAGAGTAAGTTTTGCCTTGATTTACGGAAGGTATATTATTTGTGTTAGCTGCTTCCAGGCGCTTACCTCGACCGAGTAGTAAAATTTACAAATAGATTGATTACTTTTGTATGCTCAAGCACTTTATGCACCGGACCACCATCTCTAAGCAAGTGACAGACACCCTCTCTTAGGATTCTTCCTCTTGCTTGCTGGAGAGCAGGACAAACTTCAATGATAAGCTTTACTGTAAGAACTGCACCTTCACACCATCCGCATACAGGTCGCTGGCCAAGGGCATCTGAGATCTGCAAGTAGCTGCGGGTCAGGGCAGTATTTTTCACTCGAAGTCTGTTTATCACAACCCCCTTGACGATTGTACTTGCGTTAGTTAACCTTCTACCTACCATGGTTGCTCTTCATCTCCTTAACATCAGTTTGGTCCCGCTGCCACTCATCATTCCATAGTTCAAATATTCTCCTTCTTATCAACGAATACCAACCCTTGTAAGCAACAAGGGCAAATTCAATTTGTCGCGTAGCTATTTTGCTGTTTGGTCCACACTTATATTCCCGCCGATGCTTACAAGGGCTGGCACCCAGCTAATGGTGATTTATTCCCTTCTTGAATCATTTGATACGCAACCGACATCATCCTATTGAGCAGTTGGCTGTCTTCAGCATTGTTGCTGCATACACATGAAAGCAAGATAGGTTTATCAGCCGATGCTCACCTTGAATTGTTCAGCAATTTGCTTGTTTCTAATTTTCCAATCTGAAATTCAGGAGATCTTGTTTCATGTCAACTCAGGAGATCTTGTTTCATGTCAAATTTTTCCCAAAACGTGATATATGTTATAAGTGGAAAATCAGTAAAATTAACAGAATCCAACAAAAAAGGAGAAATAAAAAGCGACAATACTCGAACTCACACGTTTATAACACGTCGGAGCTCTGTTGGGCTCAGTGCGCGCTGAGCTGCCGTGGGAGGAGCAGATTAGTCGGCAAGCTCCGCCAGCATCTGTTCCACTGACAGATCGTCTTGACACTGCAAGAGAAAATGTAAAAACAAATTATAACTTTGCTAACATGCGGTTAATGAAAATGCTTAATTTTCTAACACCATGATGATATTGCGGCGTTTAAATGAACTAAAAAACTAATTGCCTGATTTTTAATTCTATTTAATAATGATTTTTTTCCTATGACAATACATTGCAGAAAAAAATAACACATGGAAAAGTTTCTTCGAACGTTTGGCAGGACATACGGTTAAAAGCACACGCTGGAGTCTTGTATTTTTGCACCCGAGAAGTAAATATCTATGAAATATTCTGAGAATTAACTCACTCCCAAGAATATCTGCGTTGAGCAACTGTTCACCAAAAATCCCTTCTGTCATTGGGATGCATTCACTCCTATAAATCACTAACAAATTCAGCTAAACCCAGTGCTCAACTCGATAGGTCGCGATGAGGCACTAGTGTAAGGCAGTGCTCACTATTCCTGGTCACCCGGTGCGCAGTCTTCTCTCAAAATACTTCCCCTTTGCCCTTTATGATACCCTGCCTTTTCCTCTCCCATTTGCCGGATGTGCACTATGTGAATTCAACAACCTAGGTATAAATCTTCAAAATAATCCAATACCTACAATCCCCATGTCTGCTCGATATCTCCCTCCAAGAATTGGTGCTCATTCTTCCTTATCCTCCTTTCCTAAATCTGCTCTGATTGACTCTCACTGGCAGCAGGCCTTCAAGGACTTGACTACAAGCTCATACCCCAGCAGAATCCAAGTATTTACAGATGGTTCCACTAATGGCAACTGCACTGCCTGTGGGGTCTATTCCTCTGAGTTTAGCATCAAAGCCTAACTCCCCTCACATTCTACAATTTATACTGCAGAACTCTTTGCTTTATATTAAGCCTGCAAGTTCTTATCAGTGGTTCCTGGCAACTTCATTATCTTTTCGGATTCCCTTGGTTGCATTTCAGCACTAAACTCGATTAACCTTCCTACTCATTACCTTATCACCTGGATAGCCAACATTATTTCCTCCCTCAGCAGAGACAAAATTATAATAGAGTGGCTTCCCAGTCATGTCGGTATTAAAGGCAATGAAGCAGCAGACAAACTTGCGCGTGAGTCATTAAGTCTGGCTAACAATATAAATCTTTATCCTAGCAAACTTGAGCTGAAAACTAAATTCAAAATGCACTATGACCAACTTTGGCAGAGAAACTGGACATCACAACCTCCTTCAATCACCCATCTTAAGCCACACTTAGGTTCATCAATCCCCACAAATCTTTCTCGCTACAACCAAGTTATCTTCACACGTCTCCGACTGCAGACATGCAACCTAACGCATGCCCACTTCATCAAACAGACTCCTCGCCCATTTTGCACTTTCTGCAAGAGCAACATTACGCTGGAACACATCTTCATATTGTGCCCAACACACGAACCATATCGTGCTCCACTTCGAGCAGCATGCCTCTCCAAATCTCAGCCGTACTGTCTTTCTTCGCTCCTCTCCCCGATGCTGGCACCTGACCTGGTGCTGAAGTTCCTCGAAGACACGCAGCTGCTCAATCAAATCTGAAGAGTCAACAAGCGGAGTGAGGGCGCTAATACCCATCGATGGAGATGCGCCGCATCCTAACAAAGTAACAAAGTTGTGTAAGGCTGCCGTCAAGCAACAAAAGATTGTTTTTCCACAAAACTTTAACTAAGTATCCTCTTCTTCCTGTTTTGAAACTTGAACCTGTTCATAAAATACATTTTGATACCAACCAAGGATGAGTTCTGCAACTTCTGAATAGTAATGAAATATTGGAGGTACAGGCAATGATGATGAATACAGAAATTCGACGGTAGAACAAAAACAATATAGAAAGCAATAACCAAACGTGCCGCAGCAGTGCTAGTAATAACTATAACAAGAAGGTCATAACATAATTAACCAGACATCAAGTGTAAATTTCAGGTCACTATGTAGCGTCCCACAGAGCGGCGCAAGTGACGGACACACCTACTTATTTTTATGTTATTGTTGATTTATATTATTGATACCACTCCGTTACCATACAGTCACAAGCAAGCGAAGTGAAGGGAACATTCAACAGGTTTTCTGCAAAGGAGTCACTGAGGGGATTTTCATAATGTTGCTGACAAACCTGCAGTCACTAACTTAAGGAGATATAAGTGTGAGTTTGGAGGAGATATAAGTGTTTTTTTGGAGGAGATTTTTTTTTAGATTATTGGAGGAGATATAAGTGTGACTTTGAAAACTAGTTAACTTCTATATATATATATTGCAGTGAGATAAATCTTTCATTTTGATTGCTGAATTTGATGAGAATAATTTCTCTCAGTAAACCCAAGCAACTAGAAATTAGTTATTCACAAATAATGTGAGATCATCATCAATAATTGTTAATTTGTATTCAGTGAAGCCTGAATGCCTGATAACCATTTGTTGCCAACAATTGGTTCAATGAGGTGGGTACTTGATTTAAATGTGAATATGATGATCTCAATTTGATCAAATTTTGATCAAATGTAAGTTGTGGGCACAAAAAAGTAAAAGATATCTTTTAATTATGTTAGCAAATTTTTTGAGGAACTTTCTTTTTTCGTGTAAGTTGGTGTGCAGTGCACATCTTTATACATTGACTTGGGGTAACAAAATTTCTATATCAGAATGACGGAGCATAGAGATAAAAGCTTCCATACTGGGAATCAACTCGCACATTCGTCATATTCTGCGGTGCAAAATCATACCAAAAAAGCAATGTCCTTATATCTCCAAAAGTTCCAAAATTTTAGTCTGTGCTTTGACATTTTAGAGTCCATGCATATTTTCAAATAAACCCTTATCTGATCAATATGGACCGTTCAAACCCTTTTCAAATCGTGAATGGGTAGAAACCTCTCCATCAGCCGCTCAATTTAATTTCCTACTGATATATTACATGTATTTTTTGTTCGTGTGTTTTTTTCCTTGACACAATTGTATTTTTGTGATTCCATGATATATATTTAGTACCTACTATTCATTGTACTTCGATATTTTATTTCAAACATACTGTTTTCTAACATATGATGGAGCGGGACTGGAAACATTATCTCAGTTAAGATGATTAATTTTCTCAAAATTTTATTTTTTAGATTTCTGATGTTACGACTAATGCAAATCACTGACATGTTCAGATATATTTATACAAATACATGTAACATTTCTTGTCAGTATGTGCTCAGAGCACTTAGAGAGCATATCAGTTGCACATTTTTCATTGCCTCACCTATAGAAATGATTTCAAAATTGGGAGGTTGTTAAAATTAATGCATCTGTTTGGTGTCAGCATGAATAGGATCATGGTTGAGAAAATTGGCAAGGTTGTGAATCTTGTATCACAGATACCGCCATCAAATGGTCATTGCTTGGTCATGGTAAATTAGGGAGTAAAGCTGTTGTGTAAAACTGTCAACCAGAAAATATTTATTGTTTCCAAACATAAAATTTCATTATTTTTTTTACTGCTGTATCCATTAACTTGCACTTGGACTCAGCCTTTCCAAGAAAAATTTTCAAAGCCAATTCTCTATGTACATAATGCGAACTGAATTAGTTTACTTCTGTAATGGCCATTCTGTTTCTGTGGTCAGAACTTTGTTTAATAAATTGTAAAAAAAATCATTTGAAAAATTCATCTTGAACACATTTCCTGCAAAGTGACCCACCGGTGGTCACTTGGGGGATTTTTATAGTGCTGCAGATCCACCTGCAGTCACTTACTCATTTTTTATTAATACGTAATCAAAGCTTAATGAAGGCCCAATCCAGTTTATGTTTGCTGTTTTCAAAGTTGATTACCCCAATTGACTTTAAATTTGAATTGAATATTGAACTTCAGTTTAACTCAAAGCAGTTAATGTGTTAAGTACTTCTTCAAAGTACTGGATAAAAACAGCTCAGGATGAAAATATTTATTATAAGCTTCCAATATTAAAGACTACTTCTTTCATTTCCCTTATTCTTCAATATCATAAATCAATATATCAACTGACTTTGACTTGCCCAAATTTTCTCGAAAAAATATCCCATTTCATGATGATTGTTATTCATAATGAGTTGGGTAAAAAAATTTTTTTCTTTTTAAAGTGACTGGCATTGATATAGCTAAAAACTACCAATGAACACAATTAACTGCAACGGGTTGAATTTTAAATCAACATTCAACTCAAATTTATGGTTGGTTATGTATATAATATGGAAATTAGTAAATATCAACAAGATCATGCTTCCATTTTGCCTTAATTAATTATTCATGAAAAGTGGGTTTGTGACTACTGGTTGGTCAGCAGCAACATGGCAATCCCTCAGTGACACCTGGTGGGTTTGTTGGCAGGATATGTGTTGACAATCAATTAAATTTTGTAAAAATGCTCAGGTCTGTCAGGTAGATTGATGAATTTTATTTGCAGCATTCACTTCATACCCAGAATTAGAATAAAGCATGAAGAAGATCATTCTTTACAAGTTCATAGAAACCCTCACTTCCAATTGAGAAAAACTTCATAGCTTCTATTCATAGCGTTTAGGCTGTTTTTTTATGGTTAATGCCTAGTCACAAAATTGACATGGAAAAATTTACTTTCTCTGGCTTGATGGTGGTATGATATGCTTACACAAATATAGTTTCATATAGTAGTACAATCCAATGTAACCCAAAATATTTTGTAAGTTTGTAATCCACTTAAAACCTGGATTTACATTGAGAATATTTAATTGCATACTGCAAATGCATACTACAATGCAAGTGAACTGCAAGACTGAAGCATGCACAGCAAAATTGGTGCTTAGCATGTCACCACCAAAGTTCATCGCAGTTCATTTCTTTCTGAAGAGTTGTTTATTTGGCTTAAACTTGCTCTAAAAGCTTTTATTCCTTATTTGGAAGAATGGAGTTTGTGTTATCCTGGTTACTGAAGAGGTAGCAACAACTTGCATTTAAAATAATATTTATTTTCTGTGAAAATGTTTTACTCCTGCTGAAATAATTCATGGGCAAAATAGGAAATATTATGAACATTTGAGGTTGAAGTACAACAAATGCAAATTTGAACTGCTTTTTTTCTAATCCTGCTTCATTTGATCGTTGATTACTTCATAATTGAATGTAGTTTTAAACTTTATGCAATGCTTAATTCCACTCATGTTCTCTCTTAATAAAAAAAAGCTATTTAGAAACTAATTTTCTGACTTCTTTTTCCGTTAGAGCTTTTTAACATATAGAATTTTTTTTTAATGAAATTCATGATTTCAATTACTATTTTGAAGTTTTTAAATACAGTTCTCAAAAACTCATTGAACTCCTACTTCTAGTTCAAATTTGTGATTGTGCAAGGAAATGATAAGGTTGCCTAATATTTTTTTTCAAGAAGGAATGAAAAAAAGGGAATCAGAAAAGCACAAATGGATGTGGCTGTAGAGTTCTAAAGTTTGGATACACAAATGTGCATGGATTGAATGCATCAAAATTAGAGGAACTTGTGTATGAACTTGAATAAACTGCCGCTGAAGAGACATAGATAGGGATAGCACAAGTTAAATGTGCTAGGTAAATTAGTATCAAAGGTAAAGGATATGTCAAATTATGGAAAAAAGTTGTTGAAGTGAAGCTGATCATGATCAATAATTTAAAATTGAAATTAGTTGAGATCTGTGTTGGGTATTAATCTGAAAATGAGGATATTTTGGCATTGAAGTGTAAGGAAGTGTAGGAAAATAGATATGTTATCTTGGGTGTGTATAACTAACAGCTATAGGGTGGGTATCCAGCATATGAAAAGAAAGTAAAGTACTCAGTAAACTCTGTTTAAAAGTTTATTGAAAAATACAACTGGCATGCAGTGATTATATTAAGTGTTGTGGCTATCCATTTTTATATCCTTGATAGGAATGTGATTGCTAATAGAATAGAATAAATTTATTTATGTTGAGAAAATGAACATGCAAATCTGAACGTTGCACAAGAGAATGGCTTGCATGTATGGCAGAGTGAAGAATGGAGTGCAGCTGTTGGCTATGTCTTGTGCATTCTGGACAGAAAAAAATATTGCTTGGAAATGATTGTGGATGGAGGTTATGCCTTGACATAGTTATAGATCACCAGATGATTGTTATTTAATGACAGTGGAATATGGGTGTAGAAAATATCAGTAGAAGTAAGATTTAAGGGTAGAAAACAGTATGAAAAAAGGCATATAAAACTACTTGGGAAAATATAGGAGTGAGCTGAGTTACTTGAATCTATGAGAAATGTAAATGTGGAAATGTGATTGATTAGAACAAGACAGCAACTACCTAAACTGATGTTGCAAAACATTTAATTGGAAGAATAGAGTGCATTGGAAGTACAGTAAAATATGTATAGAGTGTTACCCCTCAGGGGATACAACTGTTGTATCAATGGGAATTAGCACTCCCAGGGAGACAATGTTAGGGCCCAAGTTAAAGGATAGGTAGGCTTTCTTTTTGTTAAAAAAGAATAGGTTTTTGTTTTTTTACGGACTAACTTTTTTCGGTTCACTGCTGTCCTGTTTCTCAACACTTACTACTTTCTTCTTCAACTTTTATCTTGTTTTCATGAACTTCTTTCACATCTGGTGTGGGTCTGGTGATGCCGTCTCTGGCGCACAGACGGCTAGTTGCCCAACTTTGCGTTTTTTATAAACTCTTCAACAATAGAAGGCACTGGTTGTTCCAGATGCTTCCCCCACAGGCCGAGTGCATTCGGGCTACCCGTGCTGCTGCTGCTGCTCATGGTTTTGAGCTGAGGGAAGTTAGATGTAGGACTTCGCAGTATAGGCGTTGCTTTGTCCCTTGTTCCGTTGCCAGCTGGAACTCCCTTCCCTCTGCCGTGTTTGATTCGGGTTCGTTGGGTGGTTTCAAGAGTGCTGTCAACTCCTGGTTGTTGCGTGGTTGATGTCTCTTTCTCCTTCTCCTGCTTTCTTCCTTTAGTTTTTTCTTTGTTCTTTGTTTTTGTTTCACTGTTCGTGGAGTTGATGCTGGCGGGGTTTCCTATGTGAAATCTATGGAACCACTATTTGTCCCGTTGGGGTTGCTTTGCTTGATTTAATAATAATAATAATAATAATAATAATCTTACTGTTTCTATGCCTTTTCTGCATAGGTTCCACATTCCCTTAACTCCATACTAAATGGTGCCTTCTTCCTTCCTCTCTTTGGATCTCATTTGTTGAGAATAGGGAAGCTTAAACTAACTAATAATCTAATCTAATCGAATCTTTACAGAGTTGTTACAGCAAGATCCAACATTTGAGACCAAAATGATGTTTTTACTACCCATTTCCAGGATGGAATATGAGCGCAGAGCAGCAGTAGTAGCTTCTTTCCGTGTTGGGAAGAAGCCTGCGGAAGTGATGGCCTGGTTTGGGTTTGAGAACACCATGGTAATAAACATTTGGGGGGAGTGGATGGCTTGTGAGGACAAGGATGGGTTTTCTGTTGGACGAAATGCCAAGAATGTTCATTCTTCGACTGTTAGGACCGACAAGTTCATCACTGACGTCAAGGCAACAGCCAACAATGAAGGAAGCCAGAGCTGTGCCATGATTGTCGATGACATAGGCTGTCACGAGCCGACCATATGCCGAACAATCAAGAAGAACGTTGGTTACTCCTCTCATCACAAGCTCATCAGGAGTGCCTCGAAGGTGTCGAGAAAGGTCAAGGCAGTGGATTTGCTGAACGAGCTCAAGCACAGGTCTACCGGGATGCTTTGGTACTGGTTTTACTGTGTATTTAATTTTTGTTGTCAGTATCTATTTAGGTTTATTTGTGTGAAGTTTTAAATTTGGCTACAACATCCTGTAATTTACAAGCATTGAAAAAACAACTAAAAAAGTTGTCAAAAAACATGAAATATATATAAAATGCTTGAATGACATACAATTAAGAGGTTGAATAGTAAAGTTCAAATGATCAGCACGATCAACATTTATCAACTAAGAAATCAACTCCATGACAATCATTTTTCATTTGATAATGATTTCCAATTCATCCCCTTGATTTCCCATTTCTCCTTAGTATGCAATTTTTTCATTTGCATCTTCACACACTCACCACAGGTAAAAATCCTATGATCCACTGCTATGGACTTGACAAATGTCAGAAAGTGTGTGGTAAGCACAATGCAATAACATGGTTAAGAGAGAACCCATTCAAGTATGGTACTCACCATCACTAATTGAATAAAAAAATACTAAGATTGTGTCATGTCCAAAAAAATGAAGTATGAACTTTATTTGATTGTTGATAGATATTCATTCTTTTAATTGACTGATTTTTGTTCTTGAAATTTTTTAATGAGTTGGTGTCAATTGAATCCTAATAATTGCATTGTTTTCACGGCTGTAGATCTAAAACTTGGGAACATTCTTGAGCTAAACACGTTCAAAATATCCTATCTATTGCGTAAGAGAATGTAAACCTTGTCAGTTCATAGAGTATGTTTTTATTGTTTCCTCATTGACTTGATTGGCTCTTGAAACTATTCGAGAAATATCAATTTATTGTTTTGTTATGAATTCCTATGGGAGTAATAGGAAAATTCTTTCGTATAAAAATATTTTTTGAGTCTATACTAAGACATTACCTGCTCATTGTGTTCAGGGAAAAATTAAGATAGTAATTCTCAATAGCAACTTCATCTAAATAGCTGAAACATTGGTGCTCAATGAAAAATGTCTTACATTTGAAGTACATTTCTACTTCATGTTGAGATGTAATTTCTCAATAACTCGAGACCTCAATGCTGATGCTTAGTAGCACCGTGTGCAGTGAGTCTTCATCTTCAAGCATGGAGAGTGCAGAAGTTGTGGTGCACAAGCTGACAGATGCTGAAGTGAAGAGGTTGTGTTGCAGCCATGACTCCATCAAGCAGGAAGCTACAGCAGAGGACATGGTGCATGGTGAGTCTTGTTTCTAGTCTGTTTGTGAAACAAAAGTTCTTTAGTTTAGTGAATATCCTCTGCAAGAAATGAAAATTTTCGTTTTTTAGAAAACTTAGTCATCCATTAACTTGAAAGGCAATTTAAAACATTTTGCATGTTTCCACGGCTGGTTTTGATGGGCTGTTTGTAGCAAAACTAGGAAATCAACTTAACTGCTCGCGTACGTTTTCCTTCTATCTAATAAATATGAAAAATGCAATCATACAATAACATTTCACCTTGTATGAAAAAATGTTATTTATTTAAAGAAAGAACAATAAACAAATGAAATCTCATTCAGCCAACCCTTTGCTTGTTTTCAATCATTTCAATTTCTTGATTACATCATTGACCCATTCCAAGCGGCGGAACTAAATATAGTTCGTTCCAAATGCAAATGAATGCGCCTGAAGCGAGAGCAAGTGGGCGAGGCTTGCGCCTCTCTTCACTGCACAGCTTAACCATTTAACGTCCACATTTTATACTCATGTTACCGTTATCACAATCACCATCATTAACCCTTTCGGTACGATAATTCAAATTGTTTGGGTAAAAACTTCCTGGGGAAAAAGTTGTCATTACCCTTAATTGTCAGTGAAATTGTCCTAGTGTGGTGCTTTTAGCTTAAGTAAGTGCCTTCTTCAT
Source organism: Morinoia aosen (assembly GCA_030386875.1). Taxonomy (NCBI): domain Eukaryota; kingdom Metazoa; phylum Arthropoda; class Malacostraca; order Amphipoda; family Talitridae; genus Morinoia; species Morinoia aosen. The sequence goes on from CM059580.1 coordinate 41,799,153, forward strand.
TATTTTAATTTTGAAATTTTTTGTATCTTTGAAGCTCGATGCTTGGCGACAGAAATTTTTGATGTTGATAATAAAGTTTTCGTATTTACGAAGAAATTATTTATACGTTTTTGCCCGAATTTACCAAAAATCAACAAAGTTCAGAAAAAACTTGCTCAAGTTAAATGGAAAGGATATTGAATATGTTGCTCGGGTCCTGTAGCATGAACTTACGCGTGCTACAGGGTCCTATGGTAATTACAGGGGCCTATGGTAACCTATGGTAATTTACGCGTGCAGGTTTCTGGAATTGTTTAAAAACTAGTTTAATGAATGTTTGTAATTTCCCTAATTTTGTTATTACTCCAAAATATTCCCTCACTAGTTAAATTAGTTTAAAACTAGGTTAGATGCCCTAAACTGGAAGCACTAGCCAACTTGGCACTGGAGTAGCCGTCAGGACCGAAAGGGTTAAACTGGCACCAGCATCAGATATTCATCAATTTCAGGATGAGGAAGGAACTGCCACTCGACAGTGCAGTCCAAAAAACACTGCAGGAAACTAATTTTAGAAGAAATACAATGTATTGAGGCTGTTTTTGAAGAAGGACCGTACAGCCCACTTGGGCTTTATAGGGTTAAGGGTGGTATATGAAGTTCTGAACTGAAAGTTCAGTAGGCCACATTATTTTGGAGGGGAATAATTTTTTGTATTTTTATGAACTATCTTTGGTCAGTTCAGTGCTGTAATTTTTCACCAATTACCGCTAATAAATTGAACTTCTATCATATTTCATAAACTGCTTTCAATACTGTTGCTTCTATGGGCAGGGTGATTCTTCATTCCCTTTCTTGGATAGTAAATGTTGCCTTCCACCTTCCTTTCCTTTTTGTGATTAGATAAGGTACTCCATCTCATGATTTAACACTTTGACTGTAGCAGGTGTTACTGAAGTTTAATATTCGATTGAAATTCAAAGCCAATTGAAGCAATGCTGAAGATACTAAACATTAACTGGATCATATTTTATTATTAAGTATTTTTGAAAATTGAGTTTATGACTACTGGTTGGTCAGCAGCAAAATGAAAACTCACTCAGTGACCAAATATGGCTCACGTTGCAGTCAAAGTGTTAATCTAATCACTACTAAGAACAATTTCATTTTAAATTTGGTTGTGTAATCAAGAAACTATTAAATGGCTGGTACGTTCAAAATATTTAATTAATTTTTATGTTTGGGCCAAAAACTGACTCACTGCTAAAATATTGCCCAAGCAAAAATAAGATTGAAATCCTTCTTTAGGATGTAGATAGAAAGTCCAGTGGCTTTAAAGATGTCTCTCTTCAGTGCACCTTGGGACCAACTACTGTTTGGAGGCCTATCAAATTTTTTTTGCTTCATTTTGGGCAGTATGCTGAGAGTAACTGCTCTCTTTGGGCAGACGTTCTCTGTTGCAGCACTAAATACTCACCAAAAAATCTGCAACAGTTGTTTGCAGGAAATTATTGGGTGTTCAGACTTGTGCTTATGTTGCTTATATGCACATCATATATCTCACTTCCTCTGAGATGAGGCCTGAATGCCCATCTCCTACTTTTTAAGTGGCATTGTTTTCGATTCATGAGTCTCATTTGTTGGTAAACTTATAGCATCCATGTTGGTAGATATTTTCACTGATGTTGCAAGCTGTGTTAGCAAGACACTGCAGCTTTCAACTTTTGTGTAAGTATTTGAACCTAAGCGTTGCAGGTTCTGTGACTTCACTTAGTAGAAATGAATGAAAGAACACCTTGAACTAATAATTAGATTGAAAGCAAAAGCTCTGCAGTGAAAATTTTGTTTTGTTCAAGACGGGGCATTTTTTCTTAAAAGTGTTATTACCTTTTCCTTTCGTCAATAGCAACATTCAATGATGAAACGATAAATAATTCAATTTATATAACTCAGGTTAAGAGTTCAGGTGTTACCTATTTTTGATCTATTCGAGTTGTATCAATAATGGAAACAGATATCTGAGCTCCCGGTAATTTTTCTGCATTCGATTTTTTGTAGTTAACATACCCAATGGTGAAAATCCTTCAATAACAATGGTCAAGGATGAAGAGCCTGATGATGAGCTGGAGGTCATCACAGTGAAGGTGGAGCCAATTGGCTGGCGTCAGGAACCTCAGGTGCGTCACTTGGTTGCCTGCTCGTCTCTGGAATGCTTTAATTCAAATTCATTTGATCTTCATATTGTTGTCGTTCATATCTTGAAATTTTTCTTCTGCTCCAATGTATTTATATTTTCTTTTTATGCCCAGTTGTGTTTGTTTTATTGTTGCTACTACAATTTTTTGTTGCCCCCATAAATGTTCACCATTAAAATTGATAAAATCCTTGAGTGAATTTGGTCTTAATTAATTTTATACCAACTGAAAAAGAATATAAAAAGTGGATGCCCCCGTATGATGTTTCCCCTTTTGGCTTTGTTCCCGACCTAAAATTTCAATTTATATTTTGAATAAGTTTTTAGCAATGTAGAGAGAAAAATTGAAGGAAAATAACATCTGAAAAGAAAATGTCCCACTACAGTAAATTTCGTCTGCTGTAGTGGCACTTTCTAATGAAGGAGCTCACGAGAAGGAAGTGTTGATAGATCAATCCCTGGACCTGGCCTTGGTGAACCTTTGAGCTTTAGTGAAACACAGTGGCTCCCTGATAGGCCTTATGTGTTTGAACCAATATTTTGCTACTGAATATTGATTCTCCTCTCTTTTTATTTTCAAAAATTTTTTTTTATCCGAATTCTTACCGGCAATTATTCTTGCATAAATGTCATGAAAGAATGTAGAGGTAAAAATAACCCACAATTTTTGACTGTTTAATGGGTTACAGTGAAGAAAAAATTAATTTTTTGTTTGTGTGATAAAGTTATTTGTTGGTGAGGGTGCAAGTTTCTTGAGCTGTTACTAGTTATTTCAACTGTGTTTCCATTTACAAAGCTCTAATGTGCATGGTATGTTTTGTTGTGTTGTTTGTCATATGAAATGGTCTTCTTTATTCTGGATTTCTGGTTCAGAAGAATTATTCCCCTTCAAACACTTATTGTTTGACATTTGACGATGTAGTTGTGAGATTATGAAAAGATCATGTTCAAAATGATATTTTCTTTATTGAGTCCTCCTCAGGGAACAACATAACAGCACCTTGGGAATTAGCATTCTCAGGATAAAAATGAAAGACCCTAAGCTGAAGTTTTAGGCCCATTTAGTTCATTTATTCTGCACCGTGTGCTTCACATTCTGGGCATATTATTTTTGTTCTTAACTTCTATTCTGTTTCATTTAATGTCTTCAAATTTTACTGTCCCGATGTGCGGGCGCGTGGACACATCTTATTCATGGCTTCTTTTTCCTTCCTCTTTCCAGAATTCAGTTGTTGCGGTTGAGAATGCTTGAAATATCTTACAATCTAATTTTATGTATAGTAAAGCTGAAAAGCATTCACTGATCATTTTATGTAAATGTTTTTTTGAGAAACTACAATTCATATACATTAGTCATGAATTTCATTTTTTATTGGTGAATTGCTGCATTATGTTGCTGAATCTTGAGTGGAAAGAAAATCTTTGTCAAAAATGTGGTTGTGCGTGATTTGCGCTTGGGTAACTGAGGGACTACCCGTGATCTTCATGCGAGAATAATTGATCAGCATAGAGATTTTGTCCTCTGAAAGTACTGCACTCAACTACTTGAGAACATGCTGTCCTATGGCCTGTTACTTAGTACTGTTTAACTAATGCTGTGGGGCAGAATATTTTTTAGAAGGTAAATTTTAGCTCACATTTGTATATCAGCATTAAGTGCATCGAGTTGAAAAGGTAGGTTATAATTTTTAACAGCATCTTATGGTTATGGCCAGTCCGGGGATATAAACGTAGAAATTGTAAAGCATGAAGCGTTTTAGTTTCCAGTGGTCCACTCAAAGGGGAGGAGAAGGGAAGACTGATCCCTTAATTTATAAACCACACTTTCTTCTTGTGCAATAGAATTTTGAGTTTTAGAATCTTGTTGTTCATTTTGAGATTAAACCTTAAAATCAGTCAATTTACTCCATACTAGATGGTGCCTTCCTCTCTTTGTATCGCATTTGTTGCTGCGGGTAGAGGGACTAAAACTAACGACTAATCAATTCTGATCCTATCTCAATTTCGTTTGGTCTTGATAGGATTAGTTGCACCACGTTCGCAAAATAAACTCCCCGGGTTACAAAAGCAGTGCATCAGGGTGTGGTAGTGATACTATGTTGTAGAGAAATGATATCCATCGCGATTAATTCGAATTTTCCCTGCTTGAAAGACCATGTATGATTTGGACCGAGACATTCACAACCTGCAGATGCTTCTACAAGCCAAGCTTCAAGAACGATCTCTGAAAAAGGTTTGTTTCTGGTTTTATAAGTTCACATTTTTTAAATCTAAAACAAAACATGCCATCACCGAAGTTTATCAAAAAGACTTTTTAGAACTTGAAGCCCCATGTTAATCACTGTTTACCATAGTCGGTGTACCAAAACTGTGAAGAATTGTGACGTTGTTACATGTGACGTATAAACTCTCGTATTAAGCATTGGAATAGTGTTATGTATACACTATTGAAAACTTGCTGACCTCGCAGATTGGTTATTCAAATTCGAAATTTTTAATAATTTGATTTCTCACGTATCTTTTACACATAAAAAGTAAAAATATAAGAGCTATCCATAAGCCACTTCTATATGAAATAAAATTAGTGTGCAATACATGCAGAAATAACTCTGGCAGTGACCACACTTTAACTATTTACAGCAGTCAGTATTATGCTCCTTGTATTAATTTTCGAAAGTCCTCTTATATGGTGGGTTTTGGGGAATATTTCATTGTCAACATTGTACAGCAAAATATTCAGTATTTAGAGGATAATATTTTTGTGGCATGAGTAATGAAGTTGTACTTCTCTGTTAGTTGAGTTCCCTAATTGTTGTCATGTTTCTATTTCGTTGATGTTTTCATATGGAGGCCGGTCTGCCGTTTAGCTCTCTTGTATTCATTGTATTTCTTACTCTATGAAGAATTTAATGTTTTTGAATATTTTCTAGAAGAAATGCTTACAAAAATTTTTCTATTACTTTGAGGACTGCATCAGTCCAGATGCTGAAGCAACTATTGTGAATCGCTAGAAATTTCAAATCTGCTATATTGTGAGGATGTCTGTAAAGGAGGACGAATGGTTTAAAGCTGAAAATGAGAATTCTGTTGAGTAATAAATAATTGAACGTGAACAAACAATAGTCAATTGTTTGCAATTTTCTTTTTCATCAGGATGTGCAAAGCGAAGCTGTGCCGTGTTCGCAGAGCAGTACTTCTGGTAATACATTCATTCCACTTTATGTCTAAAACATACAATTTTCATACAACTCATGTTGCCAATACAGGTTTAGATGAATATTTGTAATTACAGAAGTAGTGTTGAACTAGATTATTCGTTCAAAAATCGGATGATTGACCCGTTTTCGTGCTTGCAAGCGTGCAATTTTTTCCAGGCAAGAATCATGAGAGATCACCCATCATTCACCTTGACAGCAATTCTTCAGTACGCACACCGAGCCACGAGATGATCGTGAGTGCGATATTGGGCGTGAATAACAATTGTCTTGCGAGACTGTAGTAGGCGTGAAAATTCAAACTCTAGTCGCCTATAATTAATGTATCAGTTGTTCTGTTGGATCACATGATAATGCTAGCATTACAAATCAGGAGACAATGGTTCAGAACTAACGTTAGTTACTCAGAAGTTGATTTCTCAAAAGGCACTATTATTTTATGGAAGTCAGTGCTTTAATTTTCACTTTCACTATATTTTCCAATACCCCTGAAAATAACATAAACCTCACTTTTCCAGACAACACCCACCGAAAGCAATAGACAAAAAACTGGGACCGAATCCAACTCATTTGAAGCGTGTACAATAGCTGCGCCCTCTACTGAAGCAACTGTTGAGCTGCCTTCTGCTACCTCTCATAATTTCAGGGTAGGAATTAAAATTAATACATGGATGTAGAGATTCGCAGATTATGCGAATAGCTGAACTCATATTAGTTATTTGAACGAGTGAGCCGGATTTAATTTGTTGGGGTATTGGGAGACAATGGTGTGTTGTGATGCGATTGTACAAGTTGACACTTTGCAGACGCCGGGTGTATTGATCTAACGGTTCCTGTTTGATATGGGTAAGCCAAAATAATTTTTTGACCCTACCAGATGAAGGAAATTTAATGAGCTTAATCTAAGCTGATGCTTTCTACGTTGCAAGCCGCCCAGGGGGATACAACTATTGTATCTATGGGAATAAACAATCCCAGGGGAAAATGTAAGGGCCCCAGCTGAGAATTAGGTAGGCCTTCTTTTCATTGAAATAAAATGATTTTGTTATGATAAGGAGCATCTTGTTTTTGGTTCACTGCTGTCCTGTTTTCCAGCACCTATTACTTTCTTCTACAACTCGATTTTGTTTCATGATCTTTTTTCTCAACTTACTGTTTCTATGCCCTTGCTGCGTAGATTCCGCGTGCCATTAACTCCATACTAAATGGTGCCTTTCCCCTTCCTCAATTTGGTTCGCATTTGTTGCTGCGGATATGGGAGGCTTACACCAACTAATAATCCAATAATAATCTACGTTTCAAGCGCTCTTCTGCACTCTTGAGAATTAACAATGAGTGCCTGTGAAAGTAATCGGGAAACGGATTATTAATCTAGACCACAACATATAGTTCGGCAAGTTGACGTTTCATTTTAGAGCATTTATTCTTCTATCCAGATATCTGTACAAATTTTGAGGTTAGCTTCCTTCTTTTGTTCATGAGTAATTTCGCCTGAACGGTTTGATAAATAACATCAGTGTTCTAATTCAAAAATGTAATTACTCCTTTTTCAGTTTGTTATATCGCTTATGACATGTTGTTCAGCTCAAACTCTTTTAATTTACGTGACCTGTCTTGAAATTTGTTCGTTTATCAAGGGCTGCATTTATGTCTCTCAGTCGGACTCGGCTGAACGTTTGATCTATTCGACGACGTTTTGAAATGGATTTCCTCTGTATGATTAGGTCAGACTAGATTATGAGTTAGCACATTCCCTGTGTTTCCGGGGCTGTTAACGGTTGGTTTGGTCAGGTTGTTAGTAGCAGAATAGGGAAATCGATTTTCTAGGTTGAATAAATTTTATTTTTCATAATGAATATAAAAAATACAATTGAATGATAACATTTCACCTTATATGATGAGAATTATTTTTTTTTTAAATGTCGCGAAACATAAAATGTCATGCATTTATACCGGTACCTAAACGTGCAATTCACCTGTTGGTACGCATGTGGCCCAAAATGCAGGGAACGTGTTAGTTTAGGCTCTCACAGTTTACTTCTTACATTGCTGAACAAACTAAACACTCATAATATTTGCGTGACTACGCACTCTACCTGCGATCGGGAGCTATTTTTATCACAAAGTTGAAAATTTACTGTCTGAGAGGTGAAGTCATTGTAATTTCCATTTTTCCTCCCTCTCACCTCCTCAATATGGTCTGCTTTAGTTAAAAAAAAGGACAAAATGATTTGCCTACCTGCTTTATATTATACTGATAAGAAATAGTCCGAATCGATAGATTATAACGTTTATATTTCATGACAGAGAGTGACGTGCCCAGTGTGCTACATATCTGTGAGGTCGATCTCTAAGCACATGAAGACCAAACTGCCGGGGCACAGGTGGCCTCGCGAAAAGGCCAAACATGCTGCGTGCATCCTGGGACTACGAAAAACGAGGAAAAGAAAAGAAACCATATACGTCAGAAAAGCAAAAGAATGTCCGGTTAAGAACTGCTTCGCCTTAGTTGCCCGACTGGACTTACACATGAAAATGTGCCACCCGATTTTACTGCCGACCAAAGCCTTGAAAAAACCGGCGATGGTCATCAATCTCTTTAAAGCGTGGGTAATGACGTCCGACAGGGGCTGCCTTGCTCCTAGAACATCCGCGCGCCAAGGGGAGCAGATTCGTCGCTTAGTAACTATGTTAAAAGTTGACTCGTGCGTCGATGTGTTTGATGACAAAGTAAAGTTGATTGAGCGGCTAACCAAGATCAACATGAGCAAAAACTGGAGCTGCAACACGGTAAAATCTTATTTATTTTCATTAAAGTCCTTTGGGAAATTTTTACGCAGTGAGACATTCGCCGAATACTACAAAAAGCATTCCAAAAAATTCTCCCAAAATTTGAAATCAATTCAGTCGAATTGCTCAGACGTCAGTGAATCCATCTCTAGATGGGCTAAAGAATTCACTGAGAAAGGCAAGGTGGGCGAAGCGGGACCGAGCGGAAGCACCGCAACCTCATCACTGCCGAACTAACACGCTCTTTTATTTGCGGTAAACTATACGAGAAAGTGAGAAAACTGAAGAAACTTGTGCTTGACAATCAGATCAGTTCTGAGGGTCTCACGAGCTACCATTATGAATTAGTCCGAGATTATCTAATTCTAGACATTTCTCTGTCCAACGCTCATCGTAATGATGTAGTAGCCGAGCTGACTGTTGACGGGTACAAAAACTCACGACTGCGTGGAGGAAAAACTACCATTGATGTTGAGAAGGAAAAGGCTTCAGGCAACTATTAGTAACTTTTTTTAGTCCTAGGTACAAGACTGGCATATTTGATCGTTTTCTTTGAAAAAATATGTCCCTTGATTGTATTAGATAATCCAGAGCACTTCTTTGTGACGAGGAATGGAACAGGATTGACTACAGGGCAAGTGGACTCCGCTGTCAGCGAAAATCAACTAAAACCCGCGTCTTTTTACAAGCTTCTTATGACTGTTCTGCTACCACAACTTTAATGGCGCGTTTCAGACAGGACTGCAGCGCTGCTCAACAGGCGTTTTAATTTAGAAGAGAAGGCAGTGGTTTGGCATGGGACCACATCATCAGTCCATAGCCTTCCAGAAAACTGTGACTTCTCTGAACGAGAAGATGATGGCAGTGAGTACGATAACGACCCTGAATTTGCCATTAGTTCAGAAGCTTCTGATGTAGAGCAGCAATCGACGGGTAACGATGAACCTTCAAATTTGCAGAATTCATTGGACGATAATTCTCGAGAACCAACTGTTGCGGAGTCGCCTACTACAGCACCTGAACTTTTAAAGCAACCATTTGTCGATGTCAACCAGCAGCACCACATGTTCGTAGAATCTAATGTAAAACGGCTACAATCTCTTGATATCTTTACTGACGGTAGTGACAGGGAAGATTTGTAAACTGGTGTCAAAAAATTCAAAGTTTTTTCAGTTGAAGACGACCAAGAAACCAAAACCCTTTTCCGAGATTTGACTTCACTTGGAGAATCAGTTACAAAGGCAATAGTTCAGGGAGGGTTGGAAATAAACAGCCATTTTTGAAACGAAAATATACTCCGACTCAAATTTTAGATAAAGTTTGTTACCTGAAGAAAAGCTTTGAAAAATAGTTTAGTGGTTCAAAATTTATTTCAACATGTGTGTTTGCTACTGTATTCTATTTCAGTTTAGTTGTTAGGATTGGAATCCTAATTTTTATTGAATATTGTATTGAACTCTTGGACTAAGTTCAGTGGTGATCAAGCTTAGGGTATTTGTTGTGAGGTTCTATTTTGAGATGTGATTTCCACCGCTGCAGATCAGTAGTTATGACATCGCTGCCACAACTTGTGATGCTCTATTTTGAGATGTGATTTCCACCGCTGCAGATCAGTAGTTATGACATCGCTGCCACAACTTTTGATGCTCTATTTTGAGATGTGATTTCCACCGCTGCAGATCAGTAGTTATGACATCGCTGCCAAAACTTTTGATGCTCTATTTTGAGATGTGATTTCCACCGCTGCAGATCAGTAGTTATGACATCGCTGCCACAACTTGTGATGCTCTATTTTGAGATGTGATTTCCACCGCTGCGATCAGTAGTTATGACATCGCTGCCACAACTTGTGAGGCTCTATTTTGAGATGTGATTTCCACCGCTGCAGATCAGTAGTTATTACATCGCTGCCACAACTTGTGAGGCTCTATTTTGAGATGTGATTTCCACCGCTGCAGATCAGTAGTTATGACATCGCTGCCACAACTTGTGAGGCTCTATTTTGAGATGTGATTTCCACCGCTGCAGACCAGTAGTTATTACATCGCTGCCACAACTTGTGAGGCTCTATTTTGAGATGTGATTTCCACCGCTGCAGATCAGTAGTTATGACATCGCTGCCACAACTTGTGAGGCTCTATTTTGAGATGTGATTTCCACCGCTGCAGATCAGTAGTTATTACATCGCTGCCACAACATGTGATGCTCTATTTTGAGATATGATTTCCACCGCTGCAGATCAGTAGTTATGACATCGCTGCCACAACTTGTGAGGCTCTATTTTGAGATGTGATTTCCACCGCTGCAGACCAGTAGTTATTACATCGCTGCCACAACTTGTGAGGCTCTATTTTGAGATGTGATTTCCACCGCTGCAGACCAGTAGTTATTACATCGCTGCCACAACTTGTGAGGCTCTATTTTGAGATGTGATTTCCACCGCTGCAGATCAGTAGTTATTACATCGCTGCCACAACTTGTGAGGCTTTATTTTGAGATGTGATTTCCACCGCTGCAGATCAGTAGTTATTACATCGCTGCCACAACTTTTGAGGCTCTATTTTGAGATGTGATTTCCACCGCTGCAGATCAGTAGTTATTACATCGCTGCCACAACTTGTGATGCTCTATTTTGAGATGTGATTTCAACCTCTGCAGATCAGTAGTTATTACATCGCTGCCACAACTTGTGATGCTCTATTTTGAGATGTGATTTCCACCGCTGCAGACCAGTAGTTATTAAATCGCTGCCACAACTTGTGATGCTCTATTTTGAGATGTGATTTCCACCGCTGCAGACCAGTAGTTATTACATCGCTGCCACAACTTGTGAGGCTCTATTTTGAGATGTGATTTCCACCGCTGCAGACCAGTAGTTATTACATCGCTGCCACAACTTGTGAGGCTCTATTTTGAGATGTGATTTCCACCGCTGCAGATCAGTAGTTATGACATCGCTGCTACAACTTGTGAGGCTCTATTTTGAGATGTGATTTCCACCGCTGCAGATCAGTAGTTATTACATCGCTGCCACAACATGTGATGCTCTATTTTGAGATATGATTTCCACCGCTGCAGATCAGTAGTTATGACATCGCTGCCACAACTTGTGAGGCTCTATTTTGAGATGTGATTTCCACCGCTGCAGACCAGTAGTTATTACATCGCTGCCACAACTTGTGAGGCTCTATTTTGAGATGTGATTTCCACCGCTGCAGACCAGTAGTTATTACATCGCTGCCACAACTTGTGAGGCTCTATTTTGAGATGTGATTTCCACCGCTGCAGATCAGTAGTTATTACATCGCTGCCACAACTTGTGAGGCTTTATTTTGAGATGTGATTTCCACCGCTGCAGATCAGTAGTTATTACATCGCTGCCACAACTTTTGAGGCTCTATTTTGAGATGTGATTTCCACCGCTGCAGATCAGTAGTTATTACATCGCTGCCACAACTTGTGATGCTCTATTTTGAGATGTGATTTCCACCTCTGCAGATCAGTAGTTATGACATCGCTGCCACAACTTGTGAGGCTCTATTTTGAGATGTGATTTCCACCGCTGCAGATCAGTAGTTATTACATCGCTGCCACAACATGTGATGCTCTATTTTGAGATATGATTTCCACCGCTGCAGATCAGTAGTTATGACATCGCTGCCACAACTTTTGAGGCTCTATTTTGAGATGTGATTTCCACCGCTGCAGATCAGTAGTTATTACATCGCTGCCACAACTTGTGATGCTCTATTTTGAGATGTGATTTCCACCTCTGCAGATCAGTATTTATTACATCGCTGCCACAACTTGTGATGCTCTATTTTGAGATGTGATTTCCACCGCTGCAGACCAGTAGTTATTAAATCGCTGCCACAACTTGTGATGCTCTATTTTGAGATGTGATTTCCACCGCTGCAGACCAGTAGTTATTACATCGCTGCCACAACTTGTGAGGCTCTATTTTGAGATGTGATTTCCACCGCTGCAGACCAGTAGTTATTACATCGCTGCCACAACTTGTGAGGCTCTATTTTGAGATGTGATTTCCACCGCTGCAGATCAGTAGTTATGACATCGCTGCTACAACTTGTGAGGCTCTATTTTGAGATGTGATTTCCACCGCTGCAGATCAGTAGTTATTACATCGCTGCCACAACATGTGATGCTCTATTTTGAGATATGATTTCCACCGCTGCAGATCAGTAGTTATGACATCGCTGCCACAACTTGTGAGGCTCTATTTTGAGATGTGATTTCCACCGCTGCAGACCAGTAGTTATTACATCGCTGCCACAACTTGTGAGGCTCTATTTTGAGATGTGATTTCCACCGCTGCAGACCAGTAGTTATTACATCGCTGCCACAACTTGTGAGGCTCTATTTTGAGATGTGATTTCCACCGCTGCAGATCAGTAGTTATTACATCGCTGCCACAACTTGTGAGGCTTTATTTTGAGATGTGATTTCCACCGCTGCAGATCAGTAGTTATTACATCGCTGCCACAACTTTTGAGGCTCTATTTTGAGATGTGATTTCCACCGCTGCAGATCAGTAGTTATTACATCGCTGCCACAACTTGTGATGCTCTATTTTGAGATGTGATTTCCACCTCTGCAGATCAGTAGTTATGACATCGCTGCCACAACTTGTGAGGCTCTATTTTGAGATGTGATTTCCACCGCTGCAGATCAGTAGTTATTACATCGCTGCCACAACATGTGATGCTCTATTTTGAGATATGATTTCCACCGCTGCAGATCAGTAGTTATGACATCGCTGCCACAACTTTTGAGGCTCTATTTTGAGATGTGATTTCCACCGCTGCAGATCAGTAGTTATTACATCGCTGCCACAACTTGTGATGCTCTATTTTGAGATGTGATTTCCACCTCTGCAGATCAGTATTTATTACATCGCTGCCACAACTTGTGATGCTCTATTTTGAGATGTGATTTCCACCGCTGCAGACCAGTAGTTATTAAATCGCTGCCACAACTTGTGATGCTCTATTTTGAGATGTGATTTCCACCGCTGCAGACCAGTAGTTATTACATCGCTGCCACAACTTGTGAGGCTCTATTTTGAGATGTGATTTCCACCGCTGCAGACCAGTAGTTATTACATCGCTGCCACAACTTGTGAGGCTCTATTTTGAGATGTGATTTCCACCGCTGCAGATCAGTAGTTATGACATCGCTGCTACAACTTGTGAGGCTCTATTTTGAGATGTGATTTCCACCGCTGCAGATCAGTAGTTATTACATCGCTGCCACAACATGTGATGCTCTATTTTGAGATATGATTTCCACCGCTGCAGATCAGTAGTTATGACATCGCTGCCACAACTTGTGAGGCTCTATTTTGAGATGTGATTTCCACCGCTGCAGACCAGTAGTTATTACATCGCTGCCACAACTTGTGAGGCTCTATTTTGAGATGTGATTTCCACCGCTGCAGACCAGTAGTTATTACATCGCTGCCACAACTTGTGAGGCTCTATTTTGAGATGTGATTTCCACCGCTGCAGATCAGTAGTTATTACATCGCTGCCACAACTTGTGAGGCTTTATTTTGAGATGTGATTTCCACCGCTGCAGATCAGTAGTTATTACATCGCTGCCACAACTTTTGAGGCTCTATTTTGAGATGTGATTTCCACCGCTGCAGATCAGTAGTTATTACATCGCTGCCACAACTTGTGATGCTCTATTTTGAGATGTGATTTCCACCTCTGCAGATCAGTAGTTATGACATCGCTGCCACAACTTGTGAGGCTCTATTTTGAGATGTGATTTCCACCGCTGCAGATCAGTAGTTATTACATCGCTGCCACAACATGTGATGCTCTATTTTGAGATATGATTTCCACCGCTGCAGATCAGTAGTTATGACATCGCTGCCACAACTTGTGAGGCTCTATTTTGAGATGTGATTTCCACCGCTGCAGACCAGTAGTTATTACATCGCTGCCACAACTTGTGAGGCTCTATTTTGAGATGTGATTTCCACCGCTGCAGACCAGTAGTTATTACATCGCTGCCACAACTTGTGAGGCTCTATTTTGAGATGTGATTTCCACCGCTGCAGATCAGTAGTTATTACATCGCTGCCACAACTTGTGAGGCTCTATTTTGAGATGTGATTTCCACCGCTGCAGATCAGTAGTTATTACATCGCTGCCACAACTTGTGAGGCTCTATTTTGAGATGTGATTTCCACCGCTGCAGATCAGTAGTTATTACATCGCTGCCACAACTTGTGATGCTCTATTTTGAGATGTGATTTCCACCTCTGCAGATCAGTAGTTATTACATCGCTGCCACAACTTGTGATGCTCTATTTTGAGATGTGATTTCCACCGCTGCAGACCAGTAGTTATTAAATCGCTGCCACAACTTGTGATGCTCTATTTTGAGATGTGATTTCCACCGCTGCAGACCAGTAGTTATTACATCGCTGCCACAACTTGTGAGGCTCTATTTTGAGATGTGATTTCCACCGCTGCAGACCAGTAGTTATTACATCGCTGCCACAACTTGTGATGCTCTAATTTGAGATGTGATTTCCACCGCTGCAGACCAGTAGTTATGACATCGCTGCCACAACTTGTTATGCTCTATTTTGAGATGTGATTTCCACCGCTGCAGACCAGTAGTTATTACATCGCTGCCACAACTTGTGATGCTCTATTTTGAGATGTGATTTCCACCGCTGCAGACCAGTAGTTATTACATCGCTGCCACAACTTGTGAGGCTCTATTTTGAGATGTGATTTCCACCGCTGCAGATCAGTAGTTATTACATCGCTGCCACAACTTGTGATGCTCCAATTTGAGATGTGATTTCCACCGCTGCAGATCAGTAGTTATGACGTCGCTGCCACAACTTGTGATGCTCTAGTTTGAGATGTAATTTCCATTGCATCGATATTATCAGGTTTTCCTCTTCTGAGGACTCCACATTCGCTGCTATATTTTAGCCGTCGTGGCATTTTGGTTATGTCACATTATCAAATTTTGCTAAATGAAATAGACGTGATTTTCCAGTGTCCTCGTCATATTAATAGATTTATAGCTACGCTGCCACCAACTCCCTGAGGAGTAAACAATCGAATAATTATTATGATATCAATAAGCGAATGGAAACGAGCCTTCATGCCTGTCTCTCACTCTTCAAAACGTAGGTATTAATTCGTTTGAAATCATGACGGGAATTTACTTATGAAGAATTAATCCAACTCATATGACAATTAGGTATTAGCGAGAGTTATTTCCGACTCATGTGAATATTGATACGAAACATTGCTAGCTGTGCTAAATCCATATGAAGACCTGTGGGAAATTGATGAGTCGGTTAGGTTGAGCTGAAAAGGCAAAAGGAACTCAACTCTTGATGTGGAAGCAGCACGCTGTCAGTTTTGGGGAGCGCTTTGGATGCCAATGTTCGTGGTTACCCGGCTCTTTAACACAGAAATGATATCATATGAGGAGGAACATGGCGTCTTACTGCTATATGATTCGTATAGTTTACGAATTTCGATACAGTGAGTTTGGTTATAGTTTTCAGCGCCGACACCACGAGGGGGTGTGGCTCAAGAGTAGAAACGACACAATTGGAGGGCAAATATGCAGAGTGTCTTAACACACAAAATTTTAGGACACTCAAGTTAGAGGTGTGGTGTTCATTGCAGAGTTGCCAAGCTGGCTTTTCCTAGCTAAGTTACTAACTAAGAAGTGAACTAGGCCGCTCTTTTTTTATCTTCGCCGCCATGAGGCGAAATAATCACTTAGGTAATTCTGCCAGTTTTGACGTCTGATTTGTGGGTTAAGACCCTCCGCATATTTGCCCTCCAATTATATCTTTGATGGCGTCTCGCGTCTCACTCAGTAAACGTGGTAAAGGGTATAATAGACTGCGCCCAAATGGGCGAGGGCTGAAACGCACTTCTGGCTTAGATGAAGTGATTGAGTACAAATGCAACCTATCTATTTAAAAACTTAAAAATTTTACCATTCAGTCGAGGTATGCGCCTGAAAACAACAGTTAACATAAATATTACGCCTTCTGTAAGTCAAGGCAAAACGTACTCCGCTAATCAGAATATTTTCAGCTGAAATGAACAATTAATTAAAAAGTAGCAGAGAATGCGATGATGCTTTCAATAGACATCAACGAGAGAAACAACTCTGGAACTCAGAAAAGACCGTAATTCAAAGATGTGAAGTTTAGAATGTTTCAGGCAGGCATTGCGCTCAACTTTCAATATGTTGGCAATTCAAATGTTCGTGGTATTGTGCCATTTTATTCCTGATGTTTAACTAATACCAACCTATTCAGCGGATAATTTCTTTTCTTTTCAGGATAAGCCCCACCGCTAGTGCGGCACATAAGTTCACCTATTTGTAAATTTTGCAATTATGCACAAATCGACTTTAAATTACTCTCAAACGAAAGACTAAAACATTCTTTCATTGATGGAATGAATGTTTTAACCTTTCGTTTTGAGAGTAATTTTTAGTGGATAGGTGCATTATTTCGAAAGGGACAAGTAGATGAACTTACGTGTTGCATTAGTGGTGAGGCTTATGTGGAAAAATCCATAATTTCTTTGTTTTTGGCAGTATAGGTGATGAACGCACAATGTGGCCAGGCGAGCTGTGTTGAATAATCAAAAACTGTTGATGTCTTGGGGTTTCAGCGTGGGTAAGGCGCCCGGCCATAAATGGGTGGGTAGCCAAACCGCCTACGGGGTTTGGCTGCCCGATGAGTTCGGATGATGCGTGGTGAGATGGATGGTCATACTAAGATCAGACGGAATTGGGACTGTTGTGATATTGGGATAATATGACAATTATGACCGAATTCATGGTGGCTGTTGCCATGTTCAGTAATGACGGTTTTGATGGTTACAGCTGTAACGATTACATAGTTGTCTTTGCTGTGGTGATGTGAGGGTTGTTGTTGAAGTTGTCAGACTTTTGGTGCGGTGTGGTCTTGGTTGCTAAGTCATTAACTGGTCTATGCTTGTTTCCACTTGTGCAACTTATGTTTGCAACATTGAAGTGCTGTAACCTAGTCAACAGTCAGTGTAACAATCCTCCGATTATATGCACAACCTCGTAAATGAAACCTCCCCGAAATAAGTGTCAAAACCAGTCCCTGGGTCACGACGCGTACAGTGTAACAGTAATATGCTTAAATCTTGGAAAACTCGCATTGTTGTGTTGTGACCGACAAATTCGCTAAAGCGACAGCTAAATAGTCTATGACCGAAACTGGCGTTAAATGAGTTTATTATTATTATTATACTCGTGATTTCTTGCGCTCATCTGACATCGAATTATTACTCATTATCATTGGTTGCGAGTGCTCAGAAGTGGGCAGGCTGTATATCGTTAGAAAGGGTGCATGGATAACGGCTCGGGAAATGAGTTTTTCCATTAATCCATGCCCTAATTATTTAGTAATGATGGATTATCATCGAAAACCAACTCCAAACCCAACAATGCGTGAACATCCTTCATTCCTTACTCAATCCATATAAAATTTTGGGGATCTAGATAATAATGCAAGTACTTAATGACTAAAATAACAAAATTAATTATTATCAAGTTTTTCTTATAATACTAATTTCCATTATTTGGAAAAAGTCCCATCTATGTCATTTAGATGTACCCGATCTGATTCCCGAAATAGATTCACGTTTTATCATGAACGACGTGTTTCTGAAAATGTTGAATTTTTTATTTTAGGAACGGAATTATGCTCTGAAAATTTGTCCACAGCTGCGTGAGACCATAATCGGATAACTTGTATTGTTTATTGGGCTTAGGGTCATCTTAATTTTTGTTAATGGTAGTAAATCTGGAAAAACTCGCCGGCCTTCTGCGCTTCCCTGACAAATGTTCCCTAGGGTAGATTTTTTTCACAGAATTTTCATGACGGGACCCCCTAAAAAGGTGAGGTTGATAGAAGAAATGATACTGGTAAGGTGTCAGACCATTTGAACATCGTTAACACGTGAACCAACGGCCTCAAAGTTCTGAAAAATCGCGAAAAATGTCATTTTTCAGAACTTTCACGTGTTAACGATGTTCAAATGGTCTGAAACCTTACCAGTATCATTTTTTCTATCAACCTCACCTTTTTAGGGGGTCCCGTCATGAAAATTCTGTGGAAAAAAAATCTACCCTATGAGTACTGGCCACCCTACCGGTACCCATTTCAGACACCTGGGTAGAGTGGGGTATTGTGCGTTGAATTGCTCCCCTATGCCCAACGGAGAAAATCTCCACCAAGCGCCGGAATTCGAACCCTCAATGCCTTCACGGAAGGGCATGTCTAAACCCCACGACTATGACGAGTATGATTTTTGCATCAGGTTTAGGGTGAATGAAACGATTTTTAACCATTCAATCTATGTTCATGTGTGCAATCTTTTATTTTATTTTATTTTTGTAGGCTGTGCCAAGCTGTTCGTCTCAGCCTGGCAGCTTGTATCAGCCAGCTGTCCTTAGCCAGCTCGCCTCGGCCATCGTGTCTCAGCTCGCCTCGACCAGCTCGTCCCAGCCTGGCTACTCATCTCAGCCAGCTCGTCTCAGGTCGTCTCGGTATTGGCAGTGCCCAATCTGCCCGAAATCCGTCGCTGCCCTTCCGAGGCATATGCGCTCTATTCATAACATGAGCAAAGAGGAGGCGAGATACATCTTGAAGACCCTTAATCTTGAATCACGGCAAATAAAAGAAAGAAAGAAAAACTGCCCAATCGAAGGCTGCTATGCAATGATAACGCGGGTGAAGCAGCACCTCAGAAGAGCTCATAAAATGAATTTTCCATGTAAAGAAGTTACGGATGCACCTGCAGTTCCATCATCGCCACCTCTGTTAGAGGAAGAAGTGTCCAGCAATGCTGTCGATATCGTTACTCAAAACTCAAAAGTTCAAGCCAAAAATATGGAAGAAATTTCTCCTCCAGAGACCACAGAATTTACGGAAGTCCTCCGAAATTGCCTGAAGAGTTTTAAAAAGTGGTTATTGGGGCCTGATGGAGGTCGTCAGCATCCTCTCAGCGCAGCCAAGCACACGAAACAAGTAGAATACATTGCATCCCGAAGAAATGCAAACAGTATGTTAGATTTTTTAGACTCACAACCGATGTGGAAGCTTGTGGATGAGCACATCGAAGGATTGGTGTGGAAGGCTTCCACCGGTCGCCTCTACATTGCTTCTCTCTCTGAATTTTTAAAGTATCTGTTGAAGGTGCCCACAGCATTCCCGTGCACTTCTTCAGAAAGGGAACAAATGATTCTTCTGAAGGAAACCTTGCCTAACTGGCGTAAGTCCCACAGAAACCTGGATAACCTACAAAAAACAAGGAAGTGGGAACAACAAAGGGCCTTGCTTCACAACAATGATTCTGTCCGAAAGTACCTCACTTCTGACGATTACACAACAACTTCCAAAATGATGGTGATGATCCAATCTGCGAAACATCCAATACGCCCACAGCGTCAAGAATATGCCAAAATTGTTAGGACAATCTTGACAACCATCAGCATGTCTATTGCCAAACGCAGTGGCGTTTTGGCCGAAATGACCCTTGATGAATACAAGAAAAAAATCGAAAACGAAAATGGCACAGTGATAGTTTCAGTTCAGCACCTGAAAACCGAGGGCACGTGGGGATCTTCATGTTGTCCATTGACGAAATTCCAGTGCCAATGGATTGATCTCTACCTTGAAAAAATCCGAGTTGTCGCCAATGAACATTCTCAATCCCCCTATCTGTTCATAAAATTCATTGGCCAAAAATACACTAGTTCTGACATTTCCGCCGCACTGGCAAAATCATGGAAATTGGCTGGACTCGGCCACACCTCTGCAACGCTATTCCGAAAAAGTGCAGTCACCGCCATGTATCAAAACGCCCCTGATAAAAAAGCAAGCATGGCAGTTTTAATGGACCATTACGAGTCCACTGGTTCTAAACATTACAGATTAATGGATAAACAGAAGCAAGCCATGGATGCTGCCGAGTGTAATGAAGAGGCCATGTTTGGTCAGTGCAGATCATCTGTTCTCGCATTGGATTCTGTGCCAAATGGAACACCTAAGACTCCTAATGAATCTCATGAATCTTTTGCTCCTTCTCTGGAGTCTGAAGATTCGGAGCCTCAAAATACGGAGCCTCGACGTTCCGAGCCTCGACATCCAGAGCTTCGATATCCAGAGCCTCAACGCAAGACGCTATCGCTCCGGAACCTGAGGCCGACTCATCGCCGAAAACGACAGATTTCTGAACCTGACTTAAAACGCATGAGGATTATCTTCAGAGACATGATCGAACTCGATCAGTCGATTACCGAACGAACAATACGGGATACTCCTGATTCAAAAAATTTCTTGACCAAGTATGGCAATGTATCAATAATGAGGAGGTTAAGGTATGAAAGATTATTGCATAGAAAGTTTAATTAAGCCTAAACCTTGCTAAAAATCTTGATAATTCGCCATCTAAAACTGCTCGTGATTTATTATAAGTGTAGTCTCTGCATCGAAATTGAGTTAACTTAACCTGAGATATTCTGCGAAGGAACTTTTTACTACTGATAACCTTACTATTTCATTTCATGTATTTTTTGAATTGTTTTCGATAAAGAATCTATTTTGTTTGATATCTTCCAAATTTCTAGCTAATTTTGAAATTATGTTAATTTTGCTCTACACACTCGTCAATTTGCAATGTAAATTTATAGTTATGTTACACTTACTTTCCATTTGTAGGTTTTACCTTGGAATTCTTGATCCCGTGGACAGTTTTCCAAGTAGGATTTTTTCTATATTAGCAGTCATTTCTCGCGACATTTAAACAGTTTTAACGGCGCTACAGGTTCGAGAATAAGAGCATACAACAACGAGAGTGCAATGATGTTTTTCGCTTATGCTTGCTGTTTGTAAAGGACCGTACTCCTCATGGATTTTTTTTCAATTACGTATTGTTAGAGTTAAAAATCCTGTACAAATGTTTTCCAGAAACCACAAAACCAATGTACAGGTACTATTTCTAAGTTTAAAATTGTATTTCGTCTCTTCTAAACCTGAACACTTTATTTCTGTGGGTAATTTTGCTCATATATCAGGGATTGAAGTTGATTTTTTGCTTTAATACATATAAAAATACATTCCATGCTCAAACAATAGAAATGCCTTGCACAGCACTGCTGCTTGAAAATATTTTCATAAGTATTTGAATAGCCATTGAAGAAATCTTGGAATAACACTATGCTTACTGTTAATGTTTGCACATTACCATTGAGCGTTGTATTATTCTAAGATTTTTTCAATGCCTATTCAAGAAGTAATCTCTTATTGTTCATATTTATAAGTTCAGTATTTGAATAGGCATTGAAGAAATCTTGGAATAACACTATGCTTACTGTTAATGTTTGCACATTACCATTGAGCGTTGTATTATTCTAAGATTTTTTCAATGCCTATTCAAGAAGTAATCTCTTATTGTTCATATTTATAAGTTCAGTATTTGAATAGGCATTGAAGAAATCTTGGAATAACACTATGCTTACTGTTAATGTTTACACATTACCATTGAGCGTTGTATTATTCTAAGATTTATTCAATCTTAGAATAAATCTTAGAATAATACAACGCTCAATGGTAATGTTTACACATTACCATTGAGCGTTGTATTATTCTAAGATTTATTCAATGACTTTTCAAGTATTGAACTATTATCTCTTACTGTTTTGGCATAGTAAAAATTTTTCCAACCTCTAATTTATATCAGTATCCTTTTGCTGCTGTTAAGCTTGCAGTACAATTGCAATAACAATTTCGGATCAATTTTTGTTTCACAAAAATTCGAACTTTCCATTTGAATGTGAAGAACTTGCTAACTGATCAGCCAATTTGAATTTTCTTTTCTGTAAATTGCTGAAAAATGCGCTTTAACGAGAACATAAGTCACCAAAAGTCCAATGCCTTAGCCACATCAACTTGACCGAGTGGGAAACTTTCTGAATCCCTCACACAATCATTGAACGAGAAGGAACACAAAAGAATTTATTTTCATTCGCTATCATATATATTTGAAAATTTTACTGCATTCTGAAGTAAGAATAAAAACTACTTAATACCAATCGTTTCTCACGAAGTATAAGGAACTTTAGTTTCCATAGACAAAAAAGGCAATGCAGAAAAGAAGGTAAAAACTCACTAACAGCGATACGAGCTGGTACAGGACAGACAAAGTACTACTGGACTGGACGATTCATTACTACGCCACCAGCCACACACCACTCCAACCACACACCAAACACACACCACACCAACCACACACCACTCGAACCACACACCAACAACACACCACACCAAGCACACACCACACCAGCCACACACCACACCAACCACAGAGCACACCAACCACATACCACACCAGCCACACACCACACCAACCACACACCACACTAACCACACGCCACACCAGCCACACACCACACCAACCACACACCACACCAACCACACACCACACCAACCATGCACACACAACACCAGCCACATACCACACCAGCCACACGATGCTCGCGATACGGTACATCTATGGGTGTTTTGAAAAATTCTTATAACCTTTTTTAAATTTGTATTAAAAAATGGACGCAGTTAATGCTTGGTGTTCATAAAATTGCAAAACACTTTTGACTCATAATTTGAATTGAATATTGAACTTTACTTTAACTCATAGCAGTCAACGTGTTAGACATTTAATTTAATCATAGATCTTTCTTCTTTGAAGTTTAAAAGTTATCATGACAGCAACGGAAAATCAAACGAAAAAAACCTAAACTGATATGTGGTTCGTTTATTAGAAATAAAAACATAATTACATGGCTTGACATATTTCTGAAACCTCCAAGGACCGTGTTTACACAGGCTTTAATTCATCACAATCGGACGCGCTCTCGAAGCTGAAGTGGGCGTTCTTAGCCCCCTTTTATCGTATTATTTAAAAAGATGGCCGCCAAAAGCAACCGTTCCACCAATTAAAGATTATAGCTTCATAAGGGGGCAATGAGAGATGACCAGTGATTGGAAGGGGGGCAATCGGTGACAACCAATCACGTTTCTCAATTACTGAGCGCTAATTTGTGGCTGAGCGAAAACTTGTGAGACGCCTCGTCACGGAGGCGCATTTCTGCGTCGCGCGGGCGGCCTCGCGTGCCAGAAGCGCACGGCCGGCGTCGACCAGGAGCATCACGGCTGCGGAGCGCAAGAAATCACGCAAGTTACGTCGCCGGAGCGCAGCCCCGCCCCAAACCATGATTAATATTATTATTATTATTATTTAGCCTTGCAGAAACCTCTTTCCGTATTTCACCATAGTTCTTTTATTGTTCAGAGAGAGGGATTATTTGTTCACCAAACTGCTTTGTATTTCACCTTTCAAAAACAATTTTGAGAAATTAGGTTCGTTTAATTACGAGGTAGCATGGACACGAGTTAGTTGAGTTACCCTACAGTAGTAAATCGTGCGCTGGTTGGCAGCTACGCGAGAGCTGAGACTGCAACTCATTCCTTGGCGGTTAGATGAAATTTACGTTGACGTTTTTCCGATGCTAAAATGAAGATCATATCGCTTTTGATCACGGATATTAGGGAAATCGAGTCTTATGAATCACTTGCAAAAATTTACATGAATTGGTTTATGTTGCAATATTTTTTGATGTGATTTGTGTAATATCATAGTTATGCACCTTCTATCCTGACTGACGTAACGATGGGTCTTTATATATTACTTACTTTATTTTTTTCAATACTTTGTCCATTGAAAATTTTTTTGATGGCAGAACAACTAGAATCATTGACTTCTTATGTAAACTGATGAGAAAATTATTGGAACTTTTAGTTTACATAATAAGCTTTCGAATGTGTCTACCAATTACTGTCGATGGGGATGCCCATTAGAGATTTGTTAAACCAGATAAATTTTATAGCCGATTCCTGGCTTAGGAATTGAAAACAGTGTCAACACCTCGAAGTGGTGGCTATTATCGATTGAGAGGTCAGCAATGTAGAAATTGTTCAACGATATGGCAACATTGTACCAATAATATGAAAAAATTGTCTTAATGATAATTCTCAACCTTACACTTACACGTGCAATATATGACGATATTATTCATGAATAATTTTCCTAAATAGAACACCAATAATTATTTATTCAATACGTCATTCATGTATAGCAACACTGCTTCACAACAACAGCAAACAATTGTTTTAAATTCATAGAGAAACATTCTTCAACATAAAATGGATGAATAAAACACAGCAGCGCAAGCCACATTAGGCAACATTAAATTCACGTTTTACGCGAGTACCGACGAAGAAATTATGAACTCGTTTAAATTACGTCACGACTTTGTGGTGCATGCGACCCAGAACTCACTCACCTCTGGCAACAACACGTCCGGGGTAACTCCGCAGCGCACGAAATTGTACGGCAGGTTTGGCTTCGTTATTGCACGTACATCGTTTACAAAATTTCGCTTACTAATAAACTCTGGGCTTAAATTCAGCGTGTTCTTTTTAGGTTGTCTTTTTGCATCATAATTCAGAAACTGAGGGACTTTATGCCTCCTTCTTCATTATTGACTGCTTTGGGGGACATTATTAAAAATAAAGCTGCGTATTGTTGAAATGTTAAAGAAAATTTCAGGTGGTAAGGAAACTGTAATTCGAGTTAAAGGCAGTCCAATCACTTACGAATGAATTTTTGAACCACGCGACTTTAATTAGATAGTTGGGTACATCAGCTGAATTAAATCGCAAAGGTAAGGCAGGTAAGCAATAGAATAAATTTGGTTAGGGTGCGCTAATTTATGTCTTAACATTAGATGCACTCAATTTCACTCAAAATTATAGATAATAATTTCACTCTCAAAATTGTGAATTTATATTACTGCAGAATTGCACTTTGTGATGGGACGTTGTGACCGCTGCTGATGCATAACAAGGAACTGATTTATAAATGCGTTACCGTGAAATCTATCATGAAATCATGTAACAATTGACGGACATGATTATGAAAAAATTATAAAATACGGCACAAAACTTTATTTTAAATGATATCATTGCAGAATAACGAAATAAAACACAAAATTTATTAATATTGGAAGTATTCAGAAAATTTCGTATTTCATTTAGTAAATAAGAGGCGCACTCGGCGGCACAAGGTTTTTGTGTATTTTTGAAACACCCTGTATAATTTTAGAACTGCGAAAGCGGTTAGATGAGCTTATTAACGAAACGTACGTGATCGAGTTCTGTACGTTACTTCAACGCACTTGATAAGAGTAGTTAGCACGATTCTAGAGCACAATCAGCTCGTTGATTGATCAAGAATGACGAACTGAAATGGCATACAGAATAAGAACGTAGTACGCGCCTTAATACGCTGAGTAAGTCTCTTGGACTCGGAAGAACATTCATAACGTGGGAGCTAATAAGAGACGCATGCCACCAATTATTCAGGAACAATAGAATTCAAGAAGCGAGGTCGCATTACTTCTCTCCTGAAGACACTTGGAAATGGTCTCACATGAGTAAGACGTCTCCCATTCACAAGCCCAGCTCGTTCACTTCACGAACACCGTTCCATATATCTAACAAATGCTACTGACTTTACTATGATGAGTACCGTATCGCAAAAATGAATCTCTTGCTGTTCAGGGAATATTAAATCTATCGTTAACCGCTGTGCTCGCGGTGGCACAGCGGTTAAGGGATCGGACTTGTATGTTGGAGTCGCGGGTTCATATCCCGGCGCTGGCGCTGCGATTTTCCCCGTTGGGTATAAGGGAAAGCCCAAGCACAATACCTCACTCGACCCAGGTGTCGGAAATGGGTACCGGCTTTACGGGGGAACCGTCATGGTGTCCTATATATAGTGTTAGTTATAAGACATTTGAAAAACCAATGCTTAAGATCATTTGTATCAGTCTTGATTGGAAATAAAGCATCCCAAAGATGCCGATGTTTGCTTTTTTTTGCTTTACTTATCGATACGTTCTTTTGGTATCCAAGTTACCACATCCATTCAAGTTAATGAATGCAGTAAATTTAATTTTACTCACCACAAGCGTTGAAGAGTCAAGGAAATTAGGCTTTAGTGAACTGAAGTTCGGCGCTACGTTGGGCAGACAGGACCATCTCATGTGCGTTGCTGTGGAACAAATTAACTTCTGCGTACAAGCTTTCAGTCACAGGAAGAGTTGATGCCAAATACGGTTCGTCATTTTGGGCTATTTAAAATATATAATTTTAGAAATAACTGCTGAAATAGAATTGAAACGTTCTTCATGGTTATTCGTCTTTACTTTAATGTCCATTATAGTGATTGTATGTGTTTATTAAAACAGTCCATTTTGTATTAAAAATCGGGATTTTCATGTCATGTACACTGGGATACACATGTGTTAACACTTGATAACTACACAACAAATTTAAAGTTAACACTACGCATTTTGACTGAACTATCAGCCAAAATGTCGACTTCTTGCCGCTTTTAATGTTGTGGTTTGTCTCCTATTTTCAGTGACAGAGCAGTGCGCGTGCATACTTGGATTGTAAAGTCTGGTGTCATAAGCTGCTCTCCAAATCTATACTATAATAAGAGCGGCGTCCGTCCGTCCGTCGGTCGGTCTGTCCGAAGCCAGCCTGCAGTGTGTGATGAGCGTATCTATGATACAAGCTCCAGTCCTATATATTTTGACGGGCCGTGTTCACGCGGCCTCATCAACTCTCGAGAGATTGTATTTTTTAATTTCTTACGGTCTCTCTTTCATTTTGCCCTCTTTTTTATTTCAAATAAAGGGGGGGTGGACTAGTTGTGATAATTTCTCATCGTATTTGCTAACGAATAGTCCAATCCAATCATTGAAACGATGCCAGTAACTTCCGCCTCCCTACTCCTATACTATGGTTAAGATTGTGCTACAACAGCTTATTCTCAAACATTTAAATAAAACAATCATTTTTCCTCTGTACAAAGTATCGTAGCTTGTGTTTCTTTTGAATCAAAATATACCGTCGCCAGTGTGATGTTCTCATTTTTTCAATTTCATGTCATGAGTTGCGTGATTTTTTCCCATGTTTTTCAACGTTGGAGGCAATCAACAGGACAGCTTATGACACACCGCAGACTTATGTCTTTGTTTACGTACGAAAAGTTAGTTAAAAATCAATAATTCTCTCACATAATTTACTCCTTTCATGCAAAATATTTCGTGGCTCATTAAGTATGAGACGCAATAATTTTCCACATTGCTATCTTCAGGCTCAAAACAGTGGCTCGTAACTGCAAACTGATGTTTGACATTGAACCTTTTGATGCACTCTAATCTTCTTTGAATTAAGGTTCTCCCCTGAAATCTGTTCCCAGTTTAATTTCCTGGTCTCGTAATTTTGTTTCTTTCTCGTAGCTACGCGATCAATTAACGATTTCGTGGAGCTCTCCTTCAACGAACAGGGAATCAAAAGCTCACCTTGTAGAAAACAGGGAATCTATGCAACAAGCGTATTTTCACAAAGGATGCGCAACGCATAGACGCAGCAAGGAAGAAAATGAGAAGACAATGAAGAGATGGCAAAGAAAGCATGAAAACTAAAAGCAGCAAAGTGGGCGCGATAGACAGGAGTCCACAAGGCCTGTCTACAGCTGAGGTAACCTGCCAGTGTCTCCCCTGCATGGGCTGCTAGTCCCCATAGCACAAGGTAGACAAACGTGCCTAATTTAAACCCAATGCTTATTCTGTAATTTCTTGCGAGTTATATAAGTGCTGAAAACGGTATTTTTCGAAAATTAAATTATAGTCGTTTTCTCCCGTCCTAAAAATTGGATAACGTACAGCAAAATATCTCGAATAATTATGGTTTGTTAAAGGAATTATTCACATATTTAGGCTCAAACTAAAGTTGACATGACATTTTATTTATGATTGGTACGAACTCTTTCTAATTTCTAACGCGTCACAAGAAAATAAGTCGCATCATCTCTCTTATTTGAACAGCGAGCAATTGATTCATATATTTTACTGAAGAATCTGAATGAAAATTTGTATTATGAAATCAATCGTAACGGAAGTCTCTGTTAGTTCGAGGAAGGTATCCATCCCAGTGAAGGTCAGAAATCAAAACTCACATGTCGCGTTAACTTCAAGTTTGCGCTGAGTGAACGCTGAATAACGGCAGTGTATGAGTTAATGAGCCTCAGTAATATTCACCTCATTTGACGTTACCTGAATGATATTTGTGCGTTCTAATCCTGCTGAATCTTTTCTTACGCTCTGACACACTCACACCCGAGTGGCGCTGACTGCCTCTGTCCCGCAGGTTCGGTGAGAGCTTCCCAATTACTCAGTAAGCCAATTGGACGGCCGCAAAATTCGTTTATTTTCAACTGTTAGGTACTCCGAATCTGAAAATTGCAGTCAGTGTTATTTATAGGTCCATAGTTCTATCAAAATTAGTAACTAACTTTAGTTCTGAACTTGAGGCTGGTTTCAAAATTCATTCCCCAATTTTCGAACAGGATATTTGTTTCACACTAGAAAAACGATAACAATCTTGTTTTATGAGTTAATTGGTCTATCTTTGAAAATCTATAGAACTCGAAGGATGACTAATGTAAAATACATATGCATATACCCCAAGTAACCTGGGATGAGGAAAAACGTACCTGCATACCGCAAAGAACTATTCAAACTCAATATAAATTACCTGCATCGATGACGGTAACGTAGAGTTCCTGAGACTGGAATTTGAGAGTTTATTTTTCTACGCTTAAAATGAACATTTTACTATTAAAGATAAATTCACTGAACTAGCGGCTTGCTAAAATACTTTGCATAAAATATCACATATAATTTCACGTTGAACAATAACTTTTCTAAGTAGATAAAAAAAGTTCAAAGCTTGCACAAACAGTCAGTTGTTGAATTCTAAATTTGTTTATTCCAAATTTTTTCTTCTATCAGCTGCAGATGTATGATAATTTCCACTGGCCTTCTCTGATGGAACTGCTCCAATAAGTGTTGCTCTCCATGATATTACTTTCGGAGGGAAAACAACTATTGCAACCTTAGGAATGCACTATCCTAGGGAAAAATGTGAGGTCCCAATGCCGAAATGGAATAATTTGCTTGTTGTTAAGGACCATCTTTTTTCTATTGACTGCTGTCCTGATTTTTAGCATCAATTTTTTTTTCAATTCCTCTCTTGTTTCATGAACTTATTTCTCATATCACTTTTTCTAAGCACAACTGGTCGTTTGTGGGAAGGCAATTTGTGCATGAATTCCCTGTTTCTTCAATTTCACATTAAATTTTGCCTCCCCAATTCTTCTCTTCAGTACACCTTTGCTGTGGTTAGGTACGCTAAAGCCTGTCTTAATGGTATGCATTCTATCGCAGGCTCACGTGCATACGCCTCATGTGGCACCTCACAAGAGCCATGAGCGTTTACACTAGACGTTAAGCGTGAGCACCGTGGTGTACGCTGCTCAGTTTCTCAAAACCAGCCAGTGCGTCAATAACAGCTATTAGAGGTGGATTGCCGTCGCTTGTCTTAATATTGTTGCTGCATCGTAGGCTATGTTAGCTTTTTTTATTTCCAGGAGTGAAATGTTAATATTTAAGTTCATTTTCATTAAAATGTTATTGAAAGCAGCCTCCTTCATGTTACAACCCTTATATTGGCTGCTTTTAGCCCAGCATATGCATTCATGGGCTCTGTACATTTCAATTAATTGCAATGTAGCTACTCGTGGCCAGGTTGCGTCAGTCATTGAGCAAATGGCTATGTCTCTACTCATGAATACTACCTGCACATTGACCAGGGACAGAGTTGCAATTTCCAAGGCTCTCGTGAGTCGCGCCTCACCAATCCGATAAGAGTGAATAGGGAACTTTGTATACACACACACATACTCACACAAATATGAGCCTCAGTGATGAGCCCCGTATACACGTGTCGCGCCTCACGGCCAAAATGTCCTCTAATGTAAACGGCCCTCAACACTAAATAATCTAATCTAGCCTCCCGGATATGTGGTTGTGTGTGAGTTTAGCTTTGCCGATAGTGGACAACTTCATATATTAGATTGTACAAGTTTCTTCACGAATGTAGTAAAGAAAAGCATCAATGTTTGCAACAAAATGGGTCATCAATATCGATAAAATACTGTTGAACATCCCGTGTTGGGACTTTGTTTTACCACACGTTACACTTCACAGCTTCACTGCACTAACTGCATAAATTATAGTAGAAGTTGATTAGGTCAATGGCCCATAAAAAATGTAACAACGTTACTCTATATTAAATGAAAACAAATTTAAAATATACACAACAACCTAACTCAATGATGCAACCCTTTATATCACCCAACCAAAATTTAACCACCAGTAAATTTTCATAACAACACAAAAAACCCTACACGAGAACAAAGCTAGTCACAAATTAGTGATGCCTGTGACAATGTAGAGTAACTCCACCTAGGACAACAGCAGGTGCAGAGTTGCTGTACGGATTAGGAAGTGTTGGCTGGATAGGCCCGACAGATTTGTGCAATTATGTCGAGGTTAGGCAGGGTTGTATATAGGAGTTGCGTCAGGCCAGTCATGATAGCCAAGCAGCTTCTCGGGCAAAACCACTGCTTAACAAGAGAGACGTCAGCCAAGTCGGAGTATTGTTGGCTCGTGGCACCCATTTTCCCCAGCCCTTCCTCTTGTATGGTTTAGTATTGCAGTGTTTGACTGAGTGCGTGATTGTGCAAAGTTAAGTTCCTCTTCATTATTTAGTACATGATTATAGCAGGTATTAAGCCGCAATGACTTCATTCTTAATGACGAGTTCACGGCTCCAAAAGTGGGGAACCTTGCCCCATCTGTGTGAACCTACGTCATCTGTTTCATTAAATATTAATCTTTAACTATTATCTGTCAAATTACTATTGGGCCTCTACCCTTTCCTACTCTGATTGAACTTTACTGTGATCGCTACATCACCATTTCTCGCATCCATTAGCAGTCGATCCGCACACTATATCCTCCATTGTGCGGATTGTGTATTCAATCTCATCTTCAGGTGCGTTGCTGTGCTGGTATATTTATTGTTGATTTAAATCATCTCATTGTTAACATTAGCTTTGATTTTTGCTTCGTTTCTCACCAAACGTTTACTTTGCAGTATGTCGCACTGACCTGCCCTGAGCTGTACGTGCTGCCCGCTTCACGCCCAGCGATAGAATTTAGCTGTCTTCTGTGGGGCTACTGTGATTGAATCAGGTAACTCGTTAATTGTCAACTTAGATATTTACTCATGTATGTTGAATAGTACATACTGCTAGATAAAATTCATTCTCTCTAATTATATGCTTATTTTGTTCATCTTTGTAGGTATATGCATCCCTGAGGGGACTGTGGACTTCCAGGAACGCGGTTGGTGTTCCTTGCGCATGCATGAGTGACCCCTGCCGTGACATGCTACTGGGGAGCGGCCTTGCGTCGTTGTTGTCTGAAGCTACTTTCATCGGACGCCTGAAGGGTGGTTACCCTGCGCCCGTGGTGATTCCTGCGCCTGACACCCATTTAGGCAATTGAAATGTATATACGGATTCCAATATAAATCAAAAATATTGAACGAGGATGAATTAGTCCCTTATGAAAACGTTAACGTGTTCAAAACCAACCGCATTAAGCTGGGAAAGTTGAATAATTTCTAAATTATAATTACCCTACTAACCTGATGTTCTTTCCTCGGTGTTGAGAGGCGACGTAATATACATAACAAATACACGAGATACATAACAAATTCAGAATGGCAAGATTTCTACACCTCTGCACAACTTCATCGCCGAGCAAACTTGCAACCAATCAACATTACACTCCACAAACACGCAAAATAATCTGGCAAAATATTCACGACACGCACCCACAACTCTACTTACAACTCACATTCCCGCAAGACACTCCGCAAATACCGCACAAACAATTCCAGAGCTAAAAAATGAAAACACTCGCACCCCAACCGAGACCAAAATACACTTAACACGACTCAAACGACGGACGGACGGACGGACGGACAGACTCGACTGACCAGCACCGACTCAAGCGAATATTTTGTGATAAAGGAGACTTAACCAATACGGCAAGCCTACCCACCCACGTCCGGTACTATATGATGCCTACTAACTAAAGATCCACCCATACAAAACTCTAACGGGTAATTAACTTCTACCACCCTTAAACTACCTACAAAAAATACCCTCAACACCAGCATCATATGCGCAAAGCGCATCTCTATCGTTTTCCTACCTATCCTTTTCCGCTTCACCCCTTCTCTTCCCGACACACTCTGTGTCAAACTCTCTTTCCGTCTTCTCTAAAAGCATCGCCAAGTCGCCAAGAGGCGACGTAATGAAATTAACATCTGCACTTTTTTGTGTCCTTATATTTCAATAATTTTCAGCGCTACAGAGTAAAGCAATTAAGCAAAACGAATAGAAAAGATTCCTCACACTTGTTAAGAAATTTGAAAACATGTGATTAATATGATGTTTTTGGCTATTCTGAAACTAATCCAGTGAAAATAATATTTTGTGCTGTATTTAATGCATTGTTTCCCATCATATCTTTCATTGAAAACGTAGAGATTTTTTTTAAGAGTAACGCATTTATAAATCAGTCGCAAAACAGTTCCGTGTCATGTTTCATCAGCGGTGATCATTAGGACTCATCACCAAATAAGTTACAACTTAATAACATTAAGGAAATTATTAGTAAAGTTACTTATTTTCTATATTTTGGAATGAAAATAACTCTGTCTGAAGTAAAACTGGACTCAATTTCGACGTAATGTCTGGAGCATGGCCTACCCTACCTGCCGTTAATCCTTTGAGCACTGCTGAGTAATGCCGGATGGTTTGTTTTCCTTGCTATTATTGATACGTTAGGTGCAATGCACAACCGAAAGCGACAAAATTGTCGTTAATATTCTTGGCCTTCGAGAATTTAGTCAATTCGATCCTTTTTCACGTACTGTGTTTAACGATTGTCAATTCATGAAGTTTTATATAATAGTTATCTAGAAATTTAGCGAAGATCGATGTTTTTCTAAACAAATCAATTCTTCTTCACTTTCATGCTGTAAAACAAATATTTTGCTAGCAATTTGAAGAGTAAAAAAAGTCGAACTTGCGTTAAATTTGAAAACAAAGATTAGTAATGAATCTGATAAAACACTTTACTTAAAAATGATCCGACGTGGTAGAAAACATCTTCGAATTGATCTTGTTAAAAGTTTCTAAAATTTTGTGCTGCTGAGGTAGCTATAAAAAGGAAATGTGGAGCCCCTGAATCGTAAAAACACGCGAAGTAGGGATGTAGAGAAAAATTTAGACCAAATTGCTAAGTTACTATATGGGTTCACCGAATGAAATAGAATTAGAAGACTAGAATGCTGGAATTCGAGAATGCTGGATTCGAGTGACTGTCAGGATGAAGGTGCCTCAGACACCTTCGCCTATTTCAAGTTTTGAGGAGGAGAGACATTAAACTTGTAAAAAATATAACTAGCCCTTAATGAATTTAGAACAGAATTGGTTCTCAATTTGAATTCTATATGAATACGGATATAGTAGAGCACTACACTGGTATTCGGGGCTGAAACATCGCTCAGATTTGCACCTGTAAATGTGTTTGGAACGATTCTGGACACTTCATCGAAAACTTCTTGTGTTTTTCGTTTTGTTGAGGACTATATTTTTCGCGATATTGCTGTCTGTTTTCCGAACCTCTCGCTTTCTTCTTGACTTTTATCTCGTTTGATAGCTTTATATTGAACTTCCTGTTTGTATGGGAAGGAGATCCAATGCGGGAACACATCTTGCGCATGGATTCCGCGTTCGTTTAACTCCATACCAGAAGATGCCTTGGTGTTTTTTTCCTTTTTAAGATCTTCGTTGTGATAGGAGATCCATATCCTGACTTTTCAGTCGATTCCCTTTTCTCGCAGAAGTGTCACACAGTATATCGTTAATCTTACAATATGGTTCTGTACTTCACGGTGCGGCTCTTACTCACTACATACATTCAAAAAGCATGTGATTACTTCCAAGATTTATAAAATCTTTGTTATTTCCTTCTTCTGCAATGACAACAATTAAAATGGAATTTGGTACTGTATTCAATAACTTTTTTAATCATGCTTGTCGATTGTAACGTCGTGATAATGATATTTTGCAGAGTAATGCATTTAAATATCGGCTATTTATCAGTTCTACGCTGGTAACAAAAATGTTTTGAAATCCCCTTAATATGATTGTTGCGAATGATTACTAGCAGGGTGCAGGAACGAGACAGTTAATTTTGTTTAGTTCATATTATCTTAATATTGATAATGGAATCATGGTCGGGTAATACGAATACTGAGTAAGTCGACGGTAAGTAATGGTAAGTGGAGGGGCCAAAATGATTAACACGGTTAAAGGAAAAAGGGGTAGCATGGGGTGCCCCAGACGGTTGTATAAGAGAGAACACGGCCAACTACACCGTACCAGTGCTTGTAGGGAAATACGCTGGTGTCTACAGCTTGCTGATCGGCCTAGGCAAAATGTTACCGAATAGCCTTTGGTATTGCAATGCGTGAGGTGCTTGGGTTTTATTCAATTAATTGGTATCCATAAAACTGTTGTTTGAAAATAATAATAATAATGCTCTAGCTTTAATGCTGGATTTTAGTAATTACTTTAGAATTTTACTAGGCACCACAGTACCATCATGTGGATTATCAGTGATCATAACGGCTCATCACCAAGTGCAATTCCGCATTAATATAAATTCCAAATTTGAGAATGGCATTATTTTCTATCATTCTGGATGAAATTGAGTCCATCTGAAGTTAAGACATAAATTAATGCACCCTAATTTTAACTCGACCTAATTTCGACAAAATGTCAGGAGCATGGCCTACCCTGCCTGCAATTAATCATTCGGCCACTTCGGATTAATGCCGGATGTGCTGTTTTCCTTGCTATAATTGCTACATTGGATGTGTCATGCACAACAAGATACAGACAAAATTTGTTCTATTGCTTATCTTCTATACTTACGAGGATTCGATTCAGTTGATATACCTTGACAATCTAGTGTCTATTATTACATTTATAATTCCATGGAGCTTTACTTTTAATCAGAATTAATCTGTCCCCCAAAGCAGTCAATAACGAAGAAAGAGGCAGTGAGTCACTCAGTTTCTGAATTACGTAAAAAGACAAGCTGAATTTGAGCGCACCGTTTACAACTGAGCGAAATTCTGTAAACGATGTACGTATAGTAACGAATCCAAACTTGACCTGCAATTTCGTGCGCTGCGCAGTAAGCCATAACCACGGACGCGATGTTGCCAGAGGGAGAGTTACGCTCTGGGTCGCATGCACCTCTAAATTATGACGAGATGTGGACAGGTTCCTTTTTTCTTCGTGGTCGCGTCCAAGGTAGATTCAATGCTGCCTGATGTCATGGCTCGCACTGCTGTGTTTTATTCATCCATGTAATAGTGAAAAATATTTCTCCGAGAATTTAAAACAATTTTTTGCTGTTATAATCACGCAGAATTGCTATACATGAATGAAGTATTGGAGGAATTGGTATTCTATTTCGGAAAACAATTCATGAATAATCTTGCAAAGTTTTGCTTGTTTAAGTTTGAATTTTTTTATTTCATTTGAAAAATGTTTTTCACACCATTTGGGCAACGTTGCCAGATCGTTGAGCAACTTTTTACGAGCTGACCTGTCATTCGCTAATTGACAGCTCTGCGATCGTTTATTTCTTTAAGTAAGCGAGTACTAGCTCTTAAATTTGTTTGAATCATTAACTTCTCGTATACGAAAAAAATTGATCGTAACTAGTCGATATGCAGATTTAAAATTTGTTCTGTGAATCAGAAATTGAACTAGTTTTGTCTAAAGCTTCACGGAAAAGGTAATGGTTTTCGTTCACTGCCGTCAAAAAATTTTTTTAATACCTAAAGTGTAGAAAACACATCATAACTAATGATAATAAATAAAATAGCAAGGATAGTCGCTTTTAAAAGATCCATTATCAGTTAGTTGTTTAATAAATAGAAGGACCTAAAATGATATATAAAATTGAACGTTTCGACTACAGGAGTCATCTTCAGCATTACCAAGATCTATGGAAGACAAAAAATACATTTTATTGAAAATAAGTGCAATGGTAAAAACAAATAAAAAGAAGTGGACGAAAAAGGATGGAGAACAATACTAACATGCTATTAACAGAGGGAATGACGATTCAGTTTCATTTAAAATAGGTTTGTCTTTCATGATAAAAAGAGATTCTAAAATACGAAGGTCTGATTGACTAGATGTGGTTCCTATTATCTGGAAGTTGTCCAAGCGGACTAGCAGGTCGCACTTCTCGGCATGAGTGCGTACCGAAGAGTGAGGGGGAGAGGCAAGGGGATTATTGGTTCGTGTGGCGGAGCATGCTGGAAGGAGCTTCCGAACCAATAATCCCCTTGCCTCTCCCCCTCACTCTTCGGTACGCACTCATGCCGAGAAGTGCGACCTGCTAGTCCGCTTGGACAACTTCCAGATAATAGGAACCACATCTAGTCAATCAGACCTTCGTATTTTAGAATCTCTTTTTATCATGAAAGACAAACCAATTTTAAATGAAACTGAATCGTCATTCCCTCTGTTAATAGCATGTTAGTATTGTTCTCCATCCTTTTTCGTCCACTTCTTTTTATTTGTTTTTACTGTTGCACTTATTTTGAATAAAATGTATTTTTTGTCTTCCATAGATCTTGGTAATGCTGAAGATGACTCCTGTAGTCGAAACGTTCAATTTTATATATCATTTTAGGTCCTTCTATTTATTAAACAACTAACTGATAATGGATCTTTTAAAAGCGACTATCCTTGCTATTTTATTTATTGTTAGACTTTGCAAAAAGCAAAACTTAGATGTGTGCAGATAACTAATGATATTTAGATATCATCCGTATAAGTGTAAAACACAAATTAAATCCGTATGATATTACATGGAACGCAATTTAAATCGAAATCCCAACATAACTTCATTGCCTGGTGAGTATTTTTTAAAGCGATGAAAAAACTCTATTTCCATAATATCCGAAAAAGTCTTTACGCGAACTGATGCATCTGTTACAAAACGTGTGCGCACCTGTACGACGTCCATCACATACCGAGGACTACGTCACCAGATGAAGATCAATAGGGGTTCTTCAACTGAAAATAAATTAATTGTACTTTGTCAATCAAAAGGAAAATGTATTTATGATTGAAATTAAATAACAAACTGGTCGAAACGAAATGAGTGGACGCAACAAAACCGCTGGTAAAATGAGTTAATCTGCTTCCAACTTTACTGAACGGTGCCAACCAATGATATGTTCGGCAAACGTGACCTAGTAACTTTAGGAGCAATGTAGCGAACATTGTGCAACATTTGACGGGATGTTACACTCCAAACGTTCAATCACCTGCACTTTATCAATGACAAAACTCATTGGTATATAATACATTTTACGTATATGCAAAACAAAGGATCCTGGTGTATAAATAGTTTTTTCGCTTTCTGTTTGCATATGTATATATGTATAATTATATTTCAATGAATATGTATAATCCTCTATATAAATTTTTTACCATATCATTCATCGTTACCATAAGCGATGAATTTTGAATTTTCTAACAAATCTAATACTTGATTGAACATCTCGAAGACCAATTTTTTAACTGTATTTCTTCCAAAAATAATTTAGGCAAGGTCCAAATCTGCATGTTGAATTTAATTTTGGCTTCTCGACATTTGCAATTTTATTTTTTACCTAGATGTTTTTAATTTCGCTTTTCTATATATCTCCATCTTTTATAATTTCATTTTTATTCCGATATTTTTGAATGTTGTTCTTCTAAAATTTTGAAGAAAAAACGTACTCTTTAGTGCACACTTATTTTGAAATATGAAGTGAGGTTTTAACGGTTTTAAGGAATAATTGTTAAATAAAATAAGTGGCCCTTGGGCACGTTAAAGTTTTTAAGGTAAAGTGGCCCTTGGGCACGGTAAAGTTTAAGGTTAAGTGGCCCTTGGCCACGGTAAAGTTTAAGGTTAAGTGGCCCTTGGGCACGGTAAAGTTTAAGGTTAAGTGTCCCTTGGGCACGTTAAAGTTTAAGGTTAAGGTTAATACGCCATCAAGGCAAAACCTTGAAAGCCCACCAACGGGCTTTACTAGAACTAATCACTGGACTGGTGAGGAGCATGAACATGCATTACGTAAATAATCAAAATGAAATAATAACGGCACCGTTTAAACAAAAATGTAAGCGAAAGAAAGGAAAAGGAACAAAATAATAGAGGAGCACAACGGCACTTGCTGCCGAGATCTCTCTCACTGCCTTACTACTTTGTTTAAGAAGACCGCGGTCGAAGTGAGAAACTTTGATAACGAGAAGTCTTCATAGCGCGTCCTAAATTTTCTCACATAGTTTTATTAGCATACGGTGGTCCTATATCACATTTCAAATATTCCTCGGAATATGGTCTACATTCCTCATGTCCATTGGTCCACAATATAATGAGTACCAAAAATAAGATTTTATATGAAAAACAAGACAAGTTTGAACGACGTGTTGCGCATACTCGTGCAAGTTGTGGCAATAACCTGCATGTCAAGTCCCGCTTTGAGGATCGATTCTGACCTAAATTCGTTAAGGGCGAGTTATATTTTTGTACAAGTTTAACGTGTCTCTCCTCCACAAAACTAGAAATAGGCGAAGGTGTCTGAGGCACCTTCATCCTGACAATCACTTGAATGCGGTGTCATCTAATACTACAATTTCGTTTGGTTGACCTTAAACACAATTTCGCAATTAGTTCTAAATATCGCTCTCTCTCCACTGATTCACATATTAACACAGTTCAATAGCTTCATATAACCTCTTAATAGCTACCTCAGTAGCCCAAAATTTGAGTAATTCTTAACAAGATCTTCACTAACGCGTTTTTACCAATGCGGATCTATTTCAAATAGTGTGTTCTATCACATTCATTACTTATCTTTATCTTCAAATTTGACGTAATTTCTACTTTAGTATTCTCCAATTTGCGAGCAAAATATTTGTTTTGCATCATGAAAATCACGCAGAATTCATTTGTATTAAATAAACATCGATTCAGTAAAGAGGTGTGAAATGGGATAACTATTATATAAAACTTCATGAATTACTAATCATTAAACATAGTGTGTGAAAAAGGATCGAAGTTCTCGAAGGGTGAAGAAGATTAACAATTGAGCAAATTTTGTTGCTATTTTTTTATGAATGTCACCCATTGGAGCAATAATAGCAAGGGAAACAAAACATCCCCCATTATTGAAGTGCTCAAAGGATTAACGGCAGGCAGGGCCGGCAATGCCCCAGACATTACGTCGAAATTAAGTTCAGTTAAACTTCAGACGGATTTATTTTTAGTGCAAAATATAGAAAATAATTAATTTTTCTGAGAATATCCTTAATGTCATTTAGTAGCGACTTATTGGTTGATAAATGCTAATGATCACTGATGATAAATGGCTCGGAACTGTTTTACTGATTTATAAATGCGTTACTCTTAAAAAATAACTCTCTACACTTTTCCATGAAGAATATGATTGTAAAAAAAGCATAACATACGGCACAAAATATTATTTTAACTCTATTCCTATCAGATTAGCCAAAACTTCAAATTAATCTCATTTTTTTATATTTGTAATAAGTGCGAAGAATATTTTCTATACGTTTTGCTTAAATGCTATTCTTTGCAGCGCTGAAGATTCGTAAAAGTTTAAGAACACAAAAAATGCAGGTGTTAATTTTATTATGCTCACCATTGAGGCTCATATTTGTGTGTGTGTGTGCGTATACGAATTCGCTCTGATCGATTTTGTGAGGCGCGACACACGAGAGCCTTGCGAGTTGCAACTCTGTCCCTGGTCAGTGTGCAGTTAGCAGTCATGAAAAGAGGTATAGCTATTTGCTCATCCATTATGACTGACGCAACTTTGCCCGGAGAAGCAAGGTTGCAATTAATTGAAATTTACAGAGCCCATGAATGCCTATGCCGGGCTAAAAGCAGTCGATATAAGAATTGTAACATGAAGGAGGCTGCTTTCAATTATATTTTAATGAAACTGAACTTAATTATTAACATTTCACTCCTGCAAATGAAAAAAAGATAACATAGCCTACGATGCAGCAACAATATTAAGACAAGCGACGGCAATTCACCTCTAGTCGCGGTTATTGACGCACTGGTTATGAGAAACTGAGCAGAGTGCGCCACGATGCACCAGCCGAATGTCTAGTGTGAACGCTCGTGGCTCTTGTGAGGTGCCACATGAGGCGTACGCATGTGAGCCTGCGATAAAATACATACCAGTAAAACAGGCTTTAGCGTACCTAACCACAGCAAAAGTGTATCGAAGAAAAGAATTGGGGAGGCACTATTTAATATGAAATTAAGGAGACGGGGAATTTATGCACAAATTGTCGTCCCACAAAAGACCAGTTGTGCTTAGAAAAAGTGATATGAGAAATAAGTTTATGAAACATGAGAGGAATTGAAGAAAAGCAACTGAAGCTAAACAACAAGACAGTAGTCAATAGAAAAGATGGTCCTTAACGAACAAGTAAATTATTTCATTTCGACATAGGGAC
Source organism: Morinoia aosen (assembly GCA_030386875.1). Lineage (NCBI taxonomy): Eukaryota > Metazoa > Arthropoda > Malacostraca > Amphipoda > Talitridae > Morinoia > Morinoia aosen. The sequence goes on from CM059580.1 coordinate 41,840,144, forward strand.
CTCACATTTTCCACTAGGCTAGAGAATTCTTATGGATGCAATAGTGTATCACTCCGAAATTAATATCATGGAGAGCAACACTTATTGGAGCAGTTCCGTCAGAGAAGGCCAATGGAAATTACATCTGCAGCTGACGAAGAAAAAATTTTGAATAAACAAACTTGAAATTCAACAGCTGATTGTTTGCGCAACCTATGAACTTATTATTTATTTAGAAAAGTTACAGTTCAACGGAAAATTACATGTGACGTTTAATGTTGAGTATTTTAGCAAGTCGCTAGTTCAGTAAGTTTATCGTTAAATAGTAAGATGTTCATTTTTAGGCCTGGAAAAAAAATGTTCAATTCCAGACTCAGCAACTCTACGTGGCTGTCTACGATGCAGGTATTTTATATTGAGTTTAAATAGCTCTTTGCGGTATGCATGTACGTTTTTCCCGATCGAAAGTTGTTTGAGGAATTTGCATATGTATTTTACATTAGTCATCCTTCAAAATGTTAGGAAATTCAAAAATAGACCCATTAACTCATAAAATAAAATTATTATCGTTTTTCTAGTGTGAAACAAATATCCTGTTCTAAAATTGGAAAATTAATTTTGAAACAGCCTCAATTTTAGAACTAAAGATAGGTACACATTTTGATAAAAACCTTTCACCTAAAAAGAAAACTGACTGCAATTTTCTAATTCTGAGCTGTTAAATATTGAGAAAAACAATTTTCCAGCCGCCTAAATGGCTAAGCGAGGAAAGATGAATCTCTCACCGAGCTGCCGTGCAAGATTACAGCGCCACTCGTGTGTGTGGGTGAGTCTGCGTGTACGAAAAGAATCAGCAGGATAAGAGCGCGTCGATATCATTCATGTAACGTTAAAATAAGGTAATATTACTCAGGCTCATTAACTCATACACATACACTGTCGATATTCGGTGTTCACTCAGCGCAAAACTTGAAGTTAACGCGACATGTTGTGAGTTTTGATTTCTGACGTTCACTGGGATACCTTCCTCGAAATAACAGAGGGATCTGTTTTGATTGAATTTGTTACAAAAATTTACGTTTATAATACGAATTAATTGAATTCATAATACAAATATTCGTTTAGATTCTTCAGTAAAATATATGAAATAATTGCTCACTGTTCAAATAAGAGAAATGAGGCAACTTATTCTCTTGTGACGCATGAGAAATTAGTAAGAATTCTTAACAATCATAAATAAAATGTCATGTGAACTTTAGTTTGAGCCTAAATATGTGAATAATTCCTTTAACAAACCATAATTATTAGAGATATTTTGCAGTACGTTGTAAGGACATCGGTCCGATATTCTTGTAGGTCGTAAAATTCTACTTCTCTATCTCTACCTCGGAGTTCGGGGCGTTGTGCCCCCATACGCTTGCCGCCCCGCACTACAGGTAATTAACGAAATATTTAATCGTGAAGTGTACGGTGATTTACTTTTGTTATAGTTCTTCGTGAAATAGCGGATAATGAGATAGTATCTCGGTTGAAGTTCATGTTTTCGTTGAATTATTTATCTTTTCTGCTAGTCATGCCTGATCCCTGTTGAGAGAGCTTTTCATTTGTCTGTCCAACAGGCCAGATCGTTGACTGCGCCTCACCCATATCGCTAATTCAGAACTGTTCTAGAATCTTTGTCTTTTTCTAAATTTTGTACTTGCCTGATATTCGATGTATAACCATTCGATGTCACTTCCAAACTCGTCTATTTGTATATTTGAGAATTAGTTTGCATTATTGTTATTCACTGTTTATTATTTATCTTGAAAGTGTAAACCCAATATAAACGTTAATTATACTGTGGAATATACAGTAGAACCTTATTGATTTTCTGTTACCTGCCACCTAACCTATGCCGATCCTGCATGCCCTGACATACGTTATCCATTTTTTAGGATGGGAGAAAACGGCTATAATTTAATTTTCGAAAAATACCGTTTTCAGCACTTATATAACTCGTCAGAAAGTACAGAATAAGCATTGGGTTTAAATTAGGCACGTTTGTCTACCCTGTGCTATGGGGACTAGCAGCCCATACAGGGGAGACACTGGCAGGTTACATCAGCTGTAGACAGGCCTTGTGGACTCCTGTCTATCGTGCCCACTTTGCTGCTTTTAGTTTTCATGCTTTCTTTGCCGTCTCTTCATTGTCTTCTCATTTTCTTCCTTGCTGCTTCTATGCGTTGCGCATCCTTTGTGAAAATACGCTTGTTGCATAGATTCCCTGTTTCCTGCAAGGTGAGCTTTTGATTCCCTGATCGTTGATGGAGAGCTCCACGAAATCGTTAACGGATCGCGTATCTACGAGTAAGAAACAAAATTACGAGACCAGGAAATTAAACTGGGAACAGATTTTAGGGAAAAAACTTAGTTCAAGGAAGATTAGAGTGTATCAAAAGGTTCAATGTTGAACATCAGTTTGTAGTTACGAGCCACTGTTATGAGCCTGAAGATAGCAATGTGGAAAATTAATACGACTAATATCTAATGAGGAGCCACGAAATATTTTGCATGAAAAGAGTAAATTATATGAGAGAATTATTGATTTTTAACTAACTTTTCGTACGTAAACAAAAACATAAGTTTGCGGTGTGTCATAAGCTGTCCTGTTGATTGCCTCCAACGTTGAGGAACATGGGAAAAAATCATGCAACTCATGACATGAAATTGAAAAAATGAGAACATCACACTGGCGACGGTATACTTTGATTCAGAAGAAACAAAAGCTTTTATACTTTGTGCAGAGGAAAAATGATTATTTTTTTCTTTTTGTTTTATTGAAATGTTTGAGAGTAAGCTGTTGTAGCACAATCTTAACGATAGTATTGTTTCAGTGAGGAGGCGAAAGTTACTGGGATCGTTTCTATAATTTGATTGGGCTATTCGCTAGCAAATACGATGAGAAATTATCACAAAAACACAACAAAATTTTACAAACCAAGTATGCACGCGCACTGCTCTGTCACTGAAAATAGGAGACAAACCACAACATTAAAAGCGCTAAGAAGTCGACATTTTGGCCCATAGTTCAGCCAAAATGTGTAGTGTTGACTATAAATTTGTTGTGTAGTTAACAAGTGTTAACTCACATGTGTATCCCAGTGCACATGATATGAAAATCCCGATTTTTAATACAGAATAGACCGTGTTAATACACACATGCAATCACTATAGTGGACATTAAAGTAAAGACGAAAAAACACGAAGAACGTTTCAATACTATTTCAGCAGTTAGTTCAAGAATTATTCATGTTTTGTAGCCCAAAATGATGTAGCACTTTGCCTTCAACTTCTCCAGTGGGAGCTTGTATGAGGGAGAAGTTAATTTGTTCCACAGCAACGCACATGAAATGGTCCTGTCTGCCCAACGTAGCCCCGAACTTCAGGTCACTAAAGCAAACTTTCTTTGTCTTGACTCTTTACCGCTTGTGGTGAGTGAAATTAAATTTACTGCAGCCATTACTTGAATGGATGTGGTAACTTGGATACCAGGAACACGTATCGATATTTTAACGATTTAAAAGATGTTAATTTATGCAATACAGGGCTGCTCATAACAATGTTAGTAGTTTTTATTCACACGTTCACTGCGTATTGGGCCACATGTATACCAAGAGGTAAATTGTCCACTTACGTGCTGGTATAAATCCACGACATTATATCTGTTTTGCGATGTTTTTGCAAAATAATTGTTATCCTGCGAGGTAAAATGTTATCGTGCAATTGTATTCATATTCAATGGGAAGAATTAAAATTTATTCAAGCTGGGAAATCTATTTCCCTATTCTGCTACTTACAACCTAACCAAACCAACCGCGGAAACGCAGTGAACGTGTCAAGTGCGTTGAATGGTATTAGTCGAGTGAACGAGCTGGGCTAATGAATCAGAGACATCTTACTGAGGTGCGACCATTTCCAAGCTTTCTAGGAAGAGGAGTATCGCAACCTCGCTTCAGGCCCCGATACACTGGCGTTCATGACTCGAGAAATTGCGGCAGTGGATCCGTCCGCCAGTTGAAGTGAGAACTGGCGACATGCACGGATCGCTGAAAGCTCGGTGGCCACTCTGCCAACTGGCTGGTGTGCAGGGATGGGAGGCACATTGAGAGGCGTGCTGGCGGTTATCACCGTGATATTTGCTGATTGCTTTCCTGAATTGGTGGCATGAATTTCTAATTAACTCCACCATTACGAATGTTTCCCCGAGTAAAAGAACCTTAGCGTATTGAGGCGCGTGTTACGTTCTGACTGTGACTGCCATTTCAGTTCTCTGTCATTCGTGATTGGTCAACGAGTTGATAGCGTCCTGGCACCCCGCGAATTACCGTTCCGAGTGAGATATCGATACAATGACGCGCACTCACATACCAGGTCAGCTGAAGTTCTTGACTGATATCAGTCACAAAATTTACTAATACTATTCAGAACTAATCCTCATCAACTACGGTAACGCATGAACTTCACGGGTCGGCTCTTACTTACTACATGAATTCAAAATGTTTTTGATAACTTCCAAGATCGAAAAAATTTCTGTGATATTTTGGTAGTCTGCGATTACAACAATTAAAATCAAATTTTGTGCCGTATTCTATAATTTTTTTTATAGCCAAGCCTGTCGAATGAAACACGACTTCTTATTTTTAGGGTAACTTATTTATAAATCATGTGTATTTCAGTTCCGCGTAATGCATCATCATTGATCATAAAGGCTCATTACAAAGTGCAATTCCTAAATATCATACATTCCTAATTTCGAAAGTGAAATTATTTTTTATAATTTTGAGTAAAATTCTGAGGTTAACACATAAGATAGCGTACCCTAATTTTAAGTGAACCCAACACAATTTCATGAGCATGGCCGATCATTCGAAAGCTGAATGTTGCTTTCCTTGCTATGATTATCATATTGTGTGCCATGCACAACAAAATAGAGATAGATTTTGTTCTATTGCTTATCTTCTTCACCCCCGCGGACTTAATTCATGTGCTGTACCTCTACAATCTAGAAAAGTCGCGTAGTTTAAAAATTAATTCAAAAGTGATTGGACCGCCTTTAACTCGAGTTACAGTTTCTTTCTACCTAACATTGTGTCTATTACATTTTCAATCTTATGCAGCTCCATTTTTAATCACAATTGAATTATTGATCCCCCAAAGCGGTAAATAATGAAGAAAGAGGCAGGAAGGCACTCAATTTCTGAATTATGATGTAAAAAAAACTACTTATAAAGAACGAATTGAATAAGAGCGCACCGTTTATGCGAAATTTTGCAAACGATGTACCTATAATAACGAAGCCTAACTTGACCAGCAACTTCGTGCGCTGCGGAGGAACCCCGGACACGTTGTTGCCAGAGGGAGAATTACGCTCTCGGTCGCATGCACTACAAATTGTGTCGGGATGTGGCCTGCTTTTTTTCCTAGTTTTCGCGTGCAAAGTAGATATAATGCTGCCGAACGTCATTGCTTGCATTGCTGTGTTGTATTCATCCATGTAGGGATAAAAAATATTTTTCCGTCAATGTGAAACAATTTTCTGCTGTTGTTGTAAAGCATTGTTGCTATACATGTATGAAGTATTGAATGAATTGGTATTCTATTGTGGAATATTTCTAATCAATAATCTCGTCAAATTTTGCCGGCATAAGTTCGAGTTTGTGAATTCATCACTTAGACATTTTTTTCTAACCAATTATGCTGTCATGGTCACCAAATCTTGAGCAACTTTCCACATTGCTGACCTCCCAATCTATAATTGACATCTTTACGATACGATTGCCTCAACATCCTTTACTAAGCCACGTCATGGCTACGAAATTTGTCTTATATATAAATAACTGGAGTGAATTACAATTTGAATCAAAAATAAACCGTAAGCAGATCGATTTGAAACTTTGTTATGTAAATGACAAATCAAATTAGTTTTCTCTTTTGTGTACCAGATAAGTCAATGAGTTTCGTTTAACTGTCTTTAAAAAATTCTTAATACGTAAATATTTAAAAACATATTGAAATTAGGTATAGAAATTGCACGGAATTACCGAAATTAAAATCAATGCGTAACTATATTACACAGAACACAATTCCAAAAAATATTGCAACTTTATTGACGAGTGTATTTTTGAGAACAGTTCATAAGACTCCATTTCCCTAATTTCCGAGACTAAAGCGAGAAGAACTTTATTTGAAGCATCGGAAAAGCGTCCACGTGAATTATATCTATAACCGGCAGGGAATGCTGCTTTCGCGCAGCCGCCAACCAGCATACGATTCGCTGCTGTAGGGTACCTTAACTAACCTGTGTTTATGCTACCTCGTAATTAAACGAACATAATTTCTCGAACTTATGTGTTTTTATAAGTTCAAATACTAAGCAGTTTGGTGAACAAATAATCCCTTTCTACTAAAGATATGAGAACTATGTTGAAATACAGCAAGAGGTTTCCAAAATACTAAGTAAATGAGGAAACTCATTTAACGACAGCTTAGGTTGAAGACAAGACTAATAATAGTAATAAAAAACTTATTTAACGACAGCTTCGGTGATAAACTATTTAGCAGTCGCTTTGGCGTATTTGCCGAAGTCACAACACAACAAAACAAGTTTTTTCAGGATTTAAGAAAATTATTGTCACACTGTACGCGTCGTGATCCACGGACTGGTTTTTACACTTATTTCGGGGAAGTTTCATTGACGAGGTTGTGCATATAAGTGGAGGACTGTTGACAAGGTTGCAGCCTTTAGTTGCACAAGTGGCAGCCAGCATAGGCCAGCTAGTGACAGTAACCAAGACCTCACCGCACCGAAAGTCTCACAATTTCAATACCAACCCTCGCATCACCACAGCAAAGAGGACTGGGTAATCGTTATTGCTGTGACCATCAAGACCGTCATTACAGAATATAGCCATAGCCACCTTGAATTCGGCTATAATTGTCCTACTATCCCAATATCACCACATTCTTATACCGTCTGATTTTAGTAAGATCATCCACCACACCACGCATCCTCCGAACTCGTTGGGCAGGCGCCTTACCCTCGCCTAAATCCCCGAGGTATCAACACAGCGCGCCCGGCCATATTGTGCGTTCATCAACTGTATACTCCCAATAATAAAGAAATTATCCGATGAAGTGGTTGGTATTCAAGTTAAATTTCAGGAATTAAATTGCACTATTCCACGAACAGTTGAATCACGGACACATTGAAAGTGGAGCGCAATGCTTCCCTTGAACATTCCAAACTGTACATCTACGAATTACGGTCTCTTCTGTGTTCCGTATTTGCTTCTCTTGTTGATGTCTCTCGAAAGCATCATCGCCCGTTCAGCTATTTTCGATAAAATTGTTTATTTCAGCTGAAGCTCTCATTCCAATTTGTAGAGTAAGTTTTGCCTTGATTTACGGAAGGTATATTATTTGTGTTAGCTGCTTCCAGGCGCTTACCTCGACCGAGTAGTAAAATTTACAAATAGATTGATTACTTTTGTATGCTCAAGCACTTTATGCACCGGACCACCATCTCTAAGCAAGTGACAGACACCCTCTCTTAGGATTCTTCCTCTTGCTTGCTGGAGAGCAGGACAAACTTCAATGATAAGCTTTACTGTAAGAACTGCACCTTCACACCATCCGCATACAGGTCGCTGGCCAAGGGCATCTGAGATCTGCAAGTAGCTGCGGGTCAGGGCAGTATTTTTCACTCGAAGTCTGTTTATCACAACCCCCTTGACGATTGTACTTGCGTTAGTTAACCTTCTACCTACCATGGTTGCTCTTCATCTCCTTAACATCAGTTTGGTCCCGCTGCCACTCATCATTCCATAGTTCAAATATTCTCCTTCTTATCAACGAATACCAACCCTTGTAAGCAACAAGGGCAAATTCAATTTGTCGCGTAGCTATTTTGCTGTTTGGTCCACACTTATATTCCCGCCGATGCTTACAAGGGCTGGCACCCAGCTAATGGTGATTTATTCCCTTCTTGAATCATTTGATACGCAACCGACATCATCCTATTGAGCAGTTGGCTGTCTTCAGCATTGTTGCTGCATACACATGAAAGCAAGATAGGTTTATCAGCCGATGCTCACCTTGAATTGTTCAGCAATTTGCTTGTTTCTAATTTTCCAATCTGAAATTCAGGAGATCTTGTTTCATGTCAACTCAGGAGATCTTGTTTCATGTCAAATTTTTCCCAAAACGTGATATATGTTATAAGTGGAAAATCAGTAAAATTAACAGAATCCAACAAAAAAGGAGAAATAAAAAGCGACAATACTCGAACTCACACGTTTATAACACGTCGGAGCTCTGTTGGGCTCAGTGCGCGCTGAGCTGCCGTGGGAGGAGCAGATTAGTCGGCAAGCTCCGCCAGCATCTGTTCCACTGACAGATCGTCTTGACACTGCAAGAGAAAATGTAAAAACAAATTATAACTTTGCTAACATGCGGTTAATGAAAATGCTTAATTTTCTAACACCATGATGATATTGCGGCGTTTAAATGAACTAAAAAACTAATTGCCTGATTTTTAATTCTATTTAATAATGATTTTTTTCCTATGACAATACATTGCAGAAAAAAATAACACATGGAAAAGTTTCTTCGAACGTTTGGCAGGACATACGGTTAAAAGCACACGCTGGAGTCTTGTATTTTTGCACCCGAGAAGTAAATATCTATGAAATATTCTGAGAATTAACTCACTCCCAAGAATATCTGCGTTGAGCAACTGTTCACCAAAAATCCCTTCTGTCATTGGGATGCATTCACTCCTATAAATCACTAACAAATTCAGCTAAACCCAGTGCTCAACTCGATAGGTCGCGATGAGGCACTAGTGTAAGGCAGTGCTCACTATTCCTGGTCACCCGGTGCGCAGTCTTCTCTCAAAATACTTCCCCTTTGCCCTTTATGATACCCTGCCTTTTCCTCTCCCATTTGCCGGATGTGCACTATGTGAATTCAACAACCTAGGTATAAATCTTCAAAATAATCCAATACCTACTATCCCCATGTCTGCTCGATATCTCCCTCCAAGAATTGGTGCTCATTCTTCCTTATCCTCCTTTCCTAAATCTGCTCTGATTGACTCTCACTGGCAGCAGGCCTTCAAGGACTTGACTACAAGCTCATACCCCAGCAGAATCCAAGTATTTACAGATGGTTCCACTAATGGCAACTGCACTGCCTGTGGGGTCTATTCCTCTGAGTTTAGCATCAAAGCCTAACTCCCCTCACATTCTACAATTTATACTGCAGAACTCTTTGCTTTATATTAAGCCTGCAAGTTCTTATCAGTGGTTCCTGGCAACTTCATTATCTTTTCGGATTCCCTTGGTTGCATTTCAGCACTAAACTCGATTAACCTTCCTACTCATTACCTTATCACCTGGATAGCCAACATTATTTCCTCCCTCAGCAGAGACAAAATTATAATAGAGTGGCTTCCCAGTCATGTCGGTATTAAAGGCAATGAAGCAGCAGACAAACTTGCGCGTGAGTCATTAAGTCTGGCTAACAATATAAATCTTTATCCTAGCAAACTTGAGCTGAAAACTAAATTCAAAATGCACTATGACCAACTTTGGCAGAGAAACTGGACATCACAACCTCCTTCAATCACCCATCTTAAGCCACACTTAGGTTCATCAATCCCCACAAATCTTTCTCGCTACAACCAAGTTATCTTCACACGTCTCCGACTGCAGACATGCAACCTAACGCATGCCCACTTCATCAAACAGACTCCTCGCCCATTTTGCACTTTCTGCAAGAGCAACATTACGCTGGAACACATCTTCATATTGTGCCCAACACACGAACCATATCGTGCTCCACTTCGAGCAGCATGCCTCTCCAAATCTCAGCCGTACTGTCTTTCTTCGCTCCTCTCCCCGATGCTGGCACCTGACCTGGTGCTGAAGTTCCTCGAAGACACGCAGCTGCTCAATCAAATCTGAAGAGTCAACAAGCGGAGTGAGGGCGCTAATACCCATCGATGGAGATGCGCCGCATCCTAACAAAGTAACAAAGTTGTGTAAGGCTGCCGTCAAGCAACAAAAGATTGTTTTTCCACAAAACTTTAACTAAGTATCCTCTTCTTCCTGTTTTGAAACTTGAACCTGTTCATAAAATACATTTTGATACCAACCAAGGATGAGTTCTGCAACTTCTGAATAGTAATGAAATATTGGAGGTACAGGCAATGATGATGAATACAGAAATTCGACGGTAGAACAAAAACAATATAGAAAGCAATAACCAAACGTGCCGCAGCAGTGCTAGTAATAACTATAACAAGAAGGTCATAACATAATTAACCAGACATCAAGTGTAAATTTCAGGTCACTATGTAGCGTCCCACAGAGCGGCGCAAGTGACGGACACACCTACTTATTTTTATGTTATTGTTGATTTATATTATTGATACCACTCCGTTACCATACAGTCACAAGCAAGCGAAGTGAAGGGAACATTCAACAGGTTTTCTGCAAAGGAGTCACTGAGGGGATTTTCATAATGTTGCTGACAAACCTGCAGTCACTAACTTAAGGAGATATAAGTGTGAGTTTGGAGGAGATATAAGTGTTTTTTTGGAGGAGATTTTTTTTTTAGATTATTGGAGGAGATATAAGTGTGACTTTGAAAACTAGTTAACTTCTATATATATATTGCAGTGAGATAAATCTTTCATTTTGATTGCTGAATTTGATGAGAATAATTTCTCTCAGTAAACCCAAGCAACTAGAAATTAGTTATTCACAAATAATGTGAGATCATCATCAATAATTGTTAATTTGTATTCAGTGAAGCCTGAATGCCTGATAACCATTTGTTGCCAACAATTGGTTCAATGAGGTGGGTACTTGATTTAAATGTGAATATGATGATCTCAATTTGATCAAATTTTGATCAAATGTAAGTTGTGGGCACAAAAAAGTAAAAGATATCTTTTAATTATGTTAGCAAATTTTTTGAGGAACTTTCTTTTTTCATGTAAGTTGGTGTGCAGTGCACATCTTTATACATTGACTTGGGGTAACAAAATTTCTATATCAGAATGACGGAGCATAGAGATAAAAGCTTCCATACTGGGAATCAACTCGCACATTCGTCATATTCTGCGGTGCAAAATCATACCAAAAAAGCAATGTCCTTATATCTCCAAAAGTTCCAAAATTTTAGTCTGTGCTTTGACATTTTAGAGTCCATGCATATTTTCAAATAAACCCTTATCTGATCAATATGGACCGTTCAAACCCTTTTCAAATCGTGAATGGGTAGAAACCTCTCCATCAGCCGCTCAATTTAATTTCCTACTGATATATTACATGTATTTTTTGTTCGTGTGTTTTTTTCCTTGACACAATTGTATTTTTGTGATTCCATGATATATATTTAGTACCTACTATTCATTGTACTTCGATATTTTATTTCAAACATACTGTTTTCTAACATATGATGGAGCGGGACTGGAAACATTATCTCAGTTAAGATGATTAATTTTCTCAAAATTTTATTTTTTAGATTTCTGATGTTACGACTAATGCAAATCACTGACATGTTCAGATATATTTATACAAATACATGTAACATTTCTTGTCAGTATGTGCTCAGAGCACTTAGAGAGCATATCAGTTGCACATTTTTCATTGCCTCACCTATAGAAATGATTTCAAAATTGGGAGGTTGTTAAAATTAATGCATCTGTTTGGTGTCAGCATGAATAGGATCATGGTTGAGAAAATTGGCAAGGTTGTGAATCTTGTATCACAGATACCGCCATCAAATGGTCATTGCTTGGTCATGGTAAATTAGGGAGTAAAGCTGTTGTGTAAAACTGTCAACCAGAAAATATTTATTGTTTCCAAACATAAAATTTCATTATTTTTTTTACTGCTGTATCCATTAACTTGCACTTGGACTCAGCCTTTCCAAGAAAAATTTTCAAAGCCAATTCTCTATGTACATAATGCGAACTGAATTAGTTTACTTCTGTAATGGCCATTCTGTTTCTGTGGTCAGAACTTTGTTTAATAAATTGTAAAAAAAATCATTTGAAAAATTCATCTTGAACACATTTCCTGCAAAGTGACCCACCGGTGGTCACTTGGGGGATTTTTATAGTGCTGCAGATCCACCTGCAGTCACTTACTCATTTTTTATTAATACGTAATCAAAGCTTAATGAAGGCCCAATCCAGTTTATGTTTGCTGTTTTCAAAGTTGATTACCCCAATTGACTTTAAATTTGAATTGAATATTGAACTTCAGTTTAACTCAAAGCAGTTAATGTGTTAAGTACTTCTTCAAAGTACTGGATAAAAACAGCTCAGGATGAAAATATTTATTATAAGCTTCCAATATTAAAGACTACTTCTTTCATTTCCCTTATTCTTCAATATCATAAATCAATATATCAACTGACTTTGACTTGCCCAAATTTTCTCGAAAAAATATCCCATTTCATGATGATTGTTATTCATAATGAGTTGGGTAAAAAAATTTTTTTCTTTTTAAAGTGACTGGCATTGATATAGCTAAAAACTACCAATGAACACAATTAACTGCAACGGGTTGAATTTTAAATCAACATTCAACTCAAATTTATGGTTGGTTATGTATATAATATGGAAATTAGTAAATATCAACAAGATCATGCTTCCATTTTGCCTTAATTAATTATTCATGAAAAGTGGGTTTGTGACTACTGGTTGGTCAGCAGCAACATGGCAATCCCTCAGTGACACCTGGTGGGTTTGTTGGCAGGATATGTGTTGACAATCAATTAAATTTTGTAAAAATGCTCAGGTCTGTCAGGTAGATTGATGAATTTTATTTGCAGCATTCACTTCATACCCAGAATTAGAATAAAGCATGAAGAAGATCATTCTTTACAAGTTCATAGAAACCCTCACTTCCAATTGAGAAAAACTTCATAGCTTCTATTCATAGCGTTTAGGCTGTTTTTTTATGGTTAATGCCTAGTCACAAAATTGACATGGAAAAATTTACTTTCTCTGGCTTGATGGTGGTATGATATGCTTACACAAATATAGTTTCATATAGTAGTACAATCCAATGTAACCCAAAATATTTTGTAAGTTTGTAATCCACTTAAAACCTGGATTTACATTGAGAATATTTAATTGCATACTGCAAATGCATACTACAATGCAAGTGAACTGCAAGACTGAAGCATGCACAGCAAAATTGGTGCTTAGCATGTCACCACCAAAGTTCATCGCAGTTCATTTCTTTCTGAAGAGTTGTTTATTTGGCTTAAACTTGCTCTAAAAGCTTTTATTCCTTATTTGGAAGAATGGAGTTTGTGTTATCCTGGTTACTGAAGAGGTAGCAACAACTTGCATTTAAAATAATATTTATTTTCTGTGAAAATGTTTTACTCCTGCTGAAATAATTCATGGGCAAAATAGGAAATATTATGAACATTTGAGGTTGAAGTACAACAAATGCAAATTTGAACTGCTTTTTTTCTAATCCTGCTTCATTTGATCGTTGATTACTTCATAATTGAATGTAGTTTTAAACTTTATGCAATGCTTAATTCCACTCATGTTCTCTCTTAATAAAAAAAAAGCTATTTAGAAACTAATTTTCTGACTTCTTTTTCCGTTAGAGCTTTTTAACATATAGAATTTTTTTTTAATGAAATTCATGATTTCAATTACTATTTTGAAGTTTTTAAATACAGTTCTCAAAAACTCATTGAACTCCTACTTCTAGTTCAAATTTGTGATTGTGCAAGGAAATGATAAGGTTGCCTAATATTTTTTTTCAAGAAGGAATGAAAAAAAGGGAATCAGAAAAGCACAAATGGATGTGGCTGTAGAGTTCTAAAGTTTGGATACACAAATGTGCATGGATTGAATGCATCAAAATTAGAGGAACTTGTGTATGAACTTGAATAAACTGCCGCTGAAGAGACATAGATAGGGATAGCACAAGTTAAATGTGCTAGGTAAATTAGTATCAAAGGTAAAGGATATGTCAAATTATGGAAAAAAGTTGTTGAAGTGAAGCTGATCATGATCAATAATTTAAAATTGAAATTAGTTGAGATCTGTGTTGGGTATTAATCTGAAAATGAGGATATTTTGGCATTGAAGTGTAAGGAAGTGTAGGAAAATAGATATGTTATCTTGGGTGTGTATAACTAACAGCTATAGGGTGGGTATCCAGCATATGAAAAGAAAGTAAAGTACTCAGTAAACTCTGTTTAAAAGTTTATTGAAAAATACAACTGGCATGCAGTGATTATATTAAGTGTTGTGGCTATCCATTTTTATATCCTTGATAGGAATGTGATTGCTAATAGAATAGAATAAATTTATTTATGTTGAGAAAATGAACATGCAAATCTGAACGTTGCACAAGAGAATGGCTTGCATGTATGGCAGAGTGAAGAATGGAGTGCAGCTGTTGGCTATGTCTTGTGCATTCTGGACAGAAAAAAATATTGCTTGGAAATGATTGTGGATGGAGGTTATGCCTTGACATAGTTATAGATCACCAGATGATTGTTATTTAATGACAGTGGAATATGGGTGTAGAAAATATCAGTAGAAGTAAGATTTAAGGGTAGAAAACAGTATGAAAAAAGGCATATAAAACTACTTGGGAAAATATAGGAGTGAGCTGAGTTACTTGAATCTATGAGAAATGTAAATGTGGAAATGTGATTGATTAGAACAAGACAGCAACTACCTAAACTGATGTTGCAAAACATTTAATTGGAAGAATAGAGTGCATTGGAAGTACAGTAAAATATGTATAGAGTGTTACCCCTCAGGGGATACAACTGTTGTATCAATGGGAATTAGCACTCCCAGGGAGACAATGTTAGGGCCCAAGTTAAAGGATAGGTAGGCTTTCTTTTTGTTAAAAAAGAATAGGTTTTTGTTTTTTTACGGACTAACTTTTTTCGGTTCACTGCTGTCCTGTTTCTCAACACTTACTACTTTCTTCTTCAACTTTTATCTTGTTTTCATGAACTTCTTTCACATCTGGTGTGGGTCTGGTGATGCCGTCTCTGGCGCACAGACGGCTAGTTGCCCAACTTTGCGTTTTTTATAAACTCTTCAACAATAGAAGGCACTGGTTGTTCCAGATGCTTCCCCCACAGGCCGAGTGCATTCGGGCTACCCGTGCTGCTGCTGCTGCTCATGGTTTTGAGCTGAGGGAAGTTAGATGTAGGACTTCGCAGTATAGGCGTTGCTTTGTCCCTTGTTCCGTTGCCAGCTGGAACTCCCTTCCCTCTGCCGTGTTTGATTCGGGTTCGTTGGGTGGTTTCAAGAGTGCTGTCAACTCCTGGTTGTTGCGTGGTTGATGTCTCTTTCTCCTTCTCCTGCTTTCTTCCTTTAGTTTTTTCTTTGTTCTTTGTTTTTGTTTCACTGTTCGTGGAGTTGATGCTGGCGGGGTTTCCTATGTGAAATCTATGGAACCACTATTTGTCCCGTTGGGGTTGCTTTGCTTGATTTAATAATAATAATAATAATAATAATAATCTTACTGTTTCTATGCCTTTTCTGCATAGGTTCCACATTCCCTTAACTCCATACTAAATGGTGCCTTCTTCCTTCCTCTCTTTGGATCTCATTTGTTGAGAATAGGGAAGCTTAAACTAACTAATAATCTAATCTAATCGAATCTTTACAGAGTTGTTACAGCAAGATCCAACATTTGAGACCAAAATGATGTTTTTACTACCCATTTCCAGGATGGAATATGAGCGCAGAGCAGCAGTAGTAGCTTCTTTCCGTGTTGGGAAGAAGCCTGCGGAAGTGATGGCCTGGTTTGGGTTTGAGAACACCATGGTAATAAACATTTGGGGGGAGTGGATGGCTTGTGAGGACAAGGATGGGTTTTCTGTTGGACGAAATGCCAAGAATGTTCATTCTTCGACTGTTAGGACCGACAAGTTCATCACTGACGTCAAGGCAACAGCCAACAATGATGGAAGCCAGAGCTGTGCCATGATTGTCGATGACATAGGCTGTCACGAGCCGACCATATGCCGAACAATCAAGAAGAACGTTGGTTACTCCTCTCATCACAAGCTCATCAGGAGTGCCTCGAAGGTGTCGAGAAAGGTCAAGGCAGTGGATTTGCTGAACGAGCTCAAGCACAGGTCTACCGGGATGCTTTGGTACTGGTTTTACTGTGTATTTAATTTTTGTTGTCAGTATCTATTTAGGTTTATTTGTGTGAAGTTTTAAATTTGGCTACAACATCCTGTAATTTACAAGCATTGAAAAAACAACTAAAAAAGTTGTCAAAAAACATGAAATATATATAAAATGCTTGAATGACATACAATTAAGAGGTTGAATAGTAAAGTTCAAATGATCAGCACGATCAACATTTATCAACTAAGAAATCAACTCCATGACAATCATTTTTCATTTGATAATGATTTCCAATTCATCCCCTTGATTTCCCATTTCTCCTTAGTATGCAATTTTTTCATTTGCATCTTCACACACTCACCACAGGTAAAAATCCTATGATCCACTGCTATGGACTTGACAAATGTCAGAAAGTGTGTGGTAAGCACAATGCAATAACATGGTTATGAGAGAACCCATTCAAGTATGGTACTCACCATCACTAATTGAATAAAAAAATACTAAGATTGTGTCATGTCCAAAAAAATGAAGTATGAACTTTATTTGATTGTTGATAGATATTCATTCTTTTAATTGACTGATTTTTGTTCTTGAAATTTTTTAATGAGTTGGTGTCAATTGAATCCTAATAATTGCATTGTTTTCACGGCTGTAGATCTAAAACTTGGGAACATTCTTGAGCTAAACACGTTCAAAATATCCTATCTATTGCGTAAGAGAATGTAAACCTTGTCAGTTCATAGAGTATGTTTTTATTGTTTCCTCATTGACTTGATTGGCTCTTGAAACTATTCGAGAAATATCAATTTATTGTTTTGTTATGAATTCCTATGGGAGTAATAGGAAAATTCTTTCGTATAAAAATATTTTTTGAGTCTATACTAAGACATTACCTGCTCATTGTGTTCAGGGAAAAATTAAGATAGTAATTCTCAATAGCAACTTCATCTAAATAGCTGAAACATTGGTGCTCAATGAAAAATGTCTTACATTTGAAGTACATTTCTACTTCATGTTGAGATGTAATTTCTCAATAACTCGAGACCTCAATGCTGATGCTTAGTAGCACCGTGTGCAGTGAGTCTTCATCTTCAAGCATGGAGAGTGCAGAAGTTGTGGTGCACAAGCTGACAGATGCTGAAGTGAAGAGGTTGTGTTGCAGCCATGACTCCATCAAGCAGGAAGCTACAGCAGAGGACATGGTGCATGGTGAGTCTTGTTTCTAGTCTGTTTGTGAAACAAAAGTTCTTTAGTTTAGTGAATATCCTCTGCAAGAAATGAAAATTTTCGTTTTTTAGAAAACTTAGTCATCCATTAACTTGAAAGGCAATTTAAAACATTTTGCATGTTTCCACGGCTGGTTTTGATGGGCTGTTTGTAGCAAAACTAGGAAATCAACTTAACTGCTCGCGTACGTTTTCCTTCTATCTAATAAATATGAAAAATGCAATCATACAATAACATTTCACCTTGTGTGAAAAAATGTTATTTATTTAAAGAAAGAACAATAAACAAATGAAATCTCATTCAGCCAACCATTTGCTTGTTTTCAATCATTTCAATTTCTTGATTACATCATTGACCCATTCCAAGCGGCGGAACTAAATATAGTTCGTTCCAAATGCAAATGAATGCGCCTGAAGCGAGAGCAAGTGGGCGAGGCTTGCGCCTCTCTTCACTGCACAGCTTAACCATTTAACGTCCACATTTTATACTCATGTTACCGTTATCACAATCACCATCATTAAACTGGCACCAGCATCAGATATTCATCAATTTCAGGATGAGGAAGGAACTGCCACTCGACAGTGCAGTCCAAAAAACACTGCAGGAAACTAATTTTAGAAGAAATACAATGTATTGAGGCTGTTTTTGAAGAAGGACCGTACAGCCCACTTGGGCTTTATAGGGTTAAGGGTGGTATATGAAGTTCTGAACTGAAAGTTCAGTAGGCCACATTATTTTGGAGGGGAATAATTTTTTGTATTTTTATGAACTATCTTTGGTCAGTTCAGTGCTGTAATTTTTCACCAATTACCGCTAATAAATTGAACTTCTATCATATTTCATAAACTGCTTTCAATACTGTTGCTTCTATGGGCAGGGTGATTCTTCATTCCCTTTCTTGGATAGTAAATGTTGCCTTCCACCTTCCTTTCCTTTTTGTGATTAGATAAGGTACTCCATCTCATGATTTAACACTTTGACTGTAGCAGGTGTTACTGAAGTTTAATATTCGATTGAAATTCAAAGCCAATTGAAGCAATGCTGAAGATACTAAACATTAACTGGATCATATTTTATTATTAAGTATTTTTGAAAATTGAGTTTATGACTACTGGTTGGTCAGCAGCAAAATGAAAACTCACTCAGTGACCAAATATGGCTCACGTTGCAGTCAAAGTGTTAATCTAATCACTACTAAGAACAATTTCATTTTAAATTTGGTTGTGTAATCAAGAAACTATTAAATGGCTGGTACGTTCAAAATATTTAATTAATTTTTATGTTTGGGCCAAAGACTGACTCACTGCTAAAATATTGCCCAAGCAAAAATAAGATTGAAATCCTTCTTTAGGATGTAGATAGAAAGTCCAGTGGCTTTAAAGATGTCTCTCTTCAGTGCACCTTGGGACCAACTACTGTTTGGAGGCCTATCAAATTTTTTTTGCTTCATTTTGGGCAGTATGCTGAGAGTAACTGCTCTCTTTGGGCAGACGTTCTCTGTTGCAGCACTAAATACTCACCAAAAAATCTGCAACAGTTGTTTGCAGGAAATTATTGGGTGTTCAGACTTGTGCTTATGTTGCTTATATGCACATCATATATCTCACTTCCTCTGAGATGAGGCCTGAATGCCCATCTCCTACTTTTTAAGTGGCATTGTTTTCGATTCATGAGTCTCATTTGTTGGTAAACTTATAGCATCCATGTTGGTAGATATTTTCACTGATGTTGCAAGCTGTGTTAGCAAGACACTGCAGCTTTCAACTTTTGTGTAAGTATTTGAACCTAAGCGTTGCAGGTTCTGTGACTTCACTTAGTAGAAATGAATGAAAGAACACCTTGAACTAATAATTAGATTGAAAGCAAAAGCTCTGCAGTGAAAATTTTGTTTTGTTCAAGACGGGGCATTTTTTCTTAAAAGTGTTATTACCTTTTCCTTTCGTCAATAGCAACATTCAATGATGAAACGATAAATAATTCAATTTATATAACTCAGGTTAAGAGTTCAGGTGTTACCTATTTTTGATCTATTCGAGTTGTATCAATAATGGAAACAGATATCTGAGCTCCCGGTAATTTTTCTGCATTCGATTTTTTGTAGTTAACATACCCAATGGTGAAAATCCTTCAATAACAATGGTCAAGGATGAAGAGCCTGATGATGAGCTGGAGGTCATCACAGTGAAGGTGGAGCCAATTGGCTGGCGTCAGGAACCTCAGGTGCGTCACTTGGTTGCCTGCTCGTCTCTGGAATGCTTTAATTCAAATTCATTTGATCTTCATATTGTTGTCGTTCATATCTTGAAATTTTTCTTCTGCTCCAATGTATTTATATTTTCTTTTTATGCCCAGTTGTGTTTGTTTTATTGTTGCTACTACAATTTTTTGTTGCCCCCATAAATGTTCACCATTAAAATTGATAAAATCCTTGAGTGAATTTGGTCTTAATTAATTTTATACCAACTGAAAAAGAATATAAAAAGTGGATGCCCCCGTATGATGTTTCCCCTTTTGGCTTTGTTCCCGACCTAAAATTTCAATTTATATTTTGAATAAGTTTTTAGCAATGTAGAGAGAAAAATTGAAGGAAAATAACATCTGAAAAGAAAATGTCCCACTACAGTAAATTTCGTCTGCTGTAGTGGCACTTTCTAATGAAGGAGCTCACGAGAAGGAAGTGTTGATAGATCAATCCCTGGACCTGGCCTTGGTGAACCTTTGAGCTTTAGTGAAACACAGTGGCTCCCTGATAGGCCTTATGTGTTTGAACCAATATTTTGCTACTGAATATTGATTCTCCTCTCTTTTTATTTTCAAAAATTTTTTTTTATCCGAATTCTTACCGGCAATTATTCTTGCATAAATGTCATGAAAGAATGTAGAGGTAAAAATAACCCACAATTTTTGACTGTTTAATGGGTTACAGTGAAGAAAAAATTAATTTTTTGTTTGTGTGATAAAGTTATTTGTTGGTGAGGGTGCAAGTTTCTTGAGCTGTTACTAGTTATTTCAACTGTGTTTCCATTTACAAAGCTCTAATGTGCATGGTATGTTTTGTTGTGTTGTTTGTCATATGAAATGGTCTTCTTTATTCTGGATTTCTGGTTCAGAAGAATTATTCCTCTTCAAACACTTATTGTTTGACATTTGACGATGTAGTTGTGAGATTATGAAAAGATCATGTTCAAAATGATATTTTCTTTATTGAGTCCTCCTCAGGGAACAACATAACAGCACCTTGGGAATTAGCATTCTCAGGATAAAAATGAAAGACCCTAAGCTGAAGTTTTAGGCCCATTTAGTTCATTTATTCTGCACCGTGTGCTTCACATTCTGGGCATATTATTTTTGTTCTTAACTTCTATTCTGTTTCATTTAATGTCTTCAAATTTTACTGTCCCGATGTGCGGGCGCGTGGACACATCTTATTCATGGCTTCTTTTTCCTTCCTCTTTCCAGAATTCAGTTGTTGCGGTTGAGAATGCTTGAAATATCTTACAATCTAATTTTATGTATAGTAAAGCTGAAAAGCATTCACTGATCATTTTATGTAAATGTTTTTTTGAGAAACTACAATTCATATACATTAGTCATGAATTTCATTTTTTATTGGTGAATTGCTGCATTATGTTGCTGAATCTTGAGTGGAAAGAAAATCTTTGTCAAAAATGTGGTTGTGCGTGATTTGCGCTTGGGTAACTGAGGGACTACCCGTGATCTTCATGCGAGAATAATTGATCAGCATAGAGATTTTGTCCTCTGAAAGTACTGCACTCAACTACTTGAGAACATGCTGTCCTATGGCCTGTTACTTAGTACTGTTTAACTAATGCTGTGGGGCAGAATATTTTTTAGAAGGTAAATTTTAGCTCACATTTGTATATCAGCATTAAGTGCATCGAGTTGAAAAGGTAGGTTATAATTTTTAACAGCATCTTATGGTTATGGCCAGTCCGGGGATATAAACGTAGAAATTGTAAAGCATGAAGCGTTTTAGTTTCCAGTGGTCCACTCAAAGGGGAGGAGAAGGGAAGACTGATCCCTTAATTTATAAACCACACTTTCTTCTTGTGCAATAGAATTTTGAGTTTTAGAATCTTGTTGTTCATTTTGAGATTAAACCTTAAAATCAGTCAATTTACTCCATACTAGATGGTGCCTTCCTCTCTTTGTATCGCATTTGTTGCTGCGGGTAGAGGGACTAAAACTAACGACTAATCAATTCTGATCCTATCTCAATTTCGTTTGGTCTTGATAGCTTTGATTAGTTGCACCACGTTCGCAAAATAAACTCCCCGGGTTACAAAAGCAGTGCATCAGGGTGTGGTAGTGATACTATGTTGTAGAGAAATGATATCCATTGCGATTAATTCGAATTTTCCCTGCTCGAAAGACCATGGATGATTTGGACCGAGACATTCACAACCTGCAGATGCTTCTACAAGTCAAGCTTCAAGAACGATCGCTGAAAAAGGTTTGTTTCTGGTTTTATAAGTTCACAATTTTTAAATCTAAAACAAAACATGCCATCATCGAAGTTTATCAAAAAGACTTTTTAGAACTTGAAGCCCCATGTTAATCAATGTTTACCATAGTCGGTGTACCAAAACTGTGAAGAATTGTGACGTTGTTACATGTGACGTATAAACTCTCGTATTAAACATTGGGATAGTGTTATGTATACACTATTGGAAACTTGCTGACCTCGCAGATTGGTTATTCAAATTCGAAATTTTTAATGATTTGATTTCTCACGTATCTTTTACACATAAAAAGTAAAAATATAAGAGCTATCCATAAGCCACTTCTATATGAAATAAAATTAGTGTGCAATACATGCAGAAATAACTCTGGCAGTGACCACACTTTAACTATTTACAGCAGTCAGTATTATGCTCCTTGTATTAATTTTCGAAAGTCCTCTTATATGGTGGGTTTTGGGGAATATTTCATTGTCAACATTGTACAGCAAAATATTCAGTATTTAGAGGATAATATTTTTGTGGCATGAGTAATGAAGTTGTACTTCTCTGTTAGTTGAGTTCCCTAATTGTTGTCATGTTTCTATTTCGTTGATGTTTTCATATGGAGGCCGGTCTGCCGTTTAGCTCTCTTGTATTCATTGTATTTCTTACTCTATGAAGAATTTAATGTTTTTGAATATTTTCTAGAAGAAATGCTTACAAAAATTTTTCTATTACTTTGAGGACTGCATCAGTCCAGATGCTGAAGCAACTATTGTGAATCGCTAGAAATTTCAAATCTGCTATATTGTGAGGATGTCTGTAAAGGAGGACGAATGGTTTAAAGCTGAAAATGAGAATTCTGTTGAGTAATAAATAATTGAACGTGAACAAACAATAGTCAATTGTTTGCAATTTTCTTTTTCATCAGGATGTGCAAAGCGAAGCTGTGCCGTGTTCGCAGAGCAGTACTTCTGGTAATACATTCATTCCACTTTATGTCTAAAACATACAATTTTCATACAACTCATGTTGCCAATACAGGTTTAGATGAATATTTGTAATTACAGAAGTAGTGTTGAACTAGATTATTCGTTCAAAAATCGGATGATTGACCCGTTTTCGTGCTTGCAAGCGTGCAATTTTTTCCAGGCAAGAATCATGAGAGATCACCCATCATTCACCTTGACAGCAATTCTTCAGTACGCACACCGAGCCACGAGATGATCGTGAGTGCGATATTGGGCGTGAATAACAATTGTCTTGCGAGACTGTAGTAGGCGTGAAAATTCAAACTCTAGTCGCCTATAATTAATGTATCAGTTGTTCTGTTGGATCACATGATAATGCTAGCATTACAAATCAGGAGACAATGGTTCAGAACTAACGTTAGTTACTCAGAAGTTGATTTCTCAAAAGGCACTATTATTTTATGGAAGTCAGTGCTTTAATTTTCACTTTCACTATAGTTTCCAATACCCCTGAAAATAACATAAACCTCACTTTTCCAGACAACACCCACCGAAAGCAATAGACAAAAAACTGGGACCGAATCCAACTCATTTGAAGCGTGTACAATAGCTGCGCCCTCTACTGAAGCAACTGTTGAGCTGCCTTCTGCTACCTCTCATAATTTCAGGGTAGGAATTAAAATTAATACATGGATGTAGAGATTCGCAGATTATGCGAATAGCTGAACTCATATTAGTTATTTGAACGAGTGAGCCGGATTTAATTTGTTGGGGTATTGGGAGACAATGGTGTGTTGTGATGCGATTGTACAAGTTGACACTTTGCAGACGCCGGGTGTATTGATCTAACGGTTCCTGTTTGATATGGGTAAGCCAAAATAATTTTTTGACCCTACCAGATGAAGGAAATTTAATGAGCTTAATCTAAGCTGATGCTTTCTACGTTGCAAGCCGCCCAGGGGGATACAACTATTGTATCTATGGGAATAAACAATCCCAGGGGAAAATGTAAGGGCCCCAGCTGAGAATTAGGTAGGCCTTCTTTTCATTGAAATAAAATGATTTTGTTATGATAAGGAGCATCTTGTTTTTGGTTCACTGCTGTCCTGTTTTCCAGCACCTATTACTTTCTTCTACAACTCGATTTTGTTTCATGATCTTTTTTCTCAACTTACTGTTTCTATGCCCTTGCTGCGTAGATTCCGCGTGCCATTAACTCCATACTAAATGGTGCCTTTCCCCTTCCTCAATTTGGTTCGCATTTGTTGCTGCGGATATGGGAGGCTTACACCAACTAATAATCCAATAATAATCTACGTTTCAAGCGCTCTTCTGCACTCTTGAGAATTAACAATGAGTGCCTGTGAAAGTAATCGGGAAACGGATTATTAATCTAGACCACAACATATAGTTCGGCAAGTTGACGTTTCATTTTAGAGCATTTATTCTTCTATCCAGATATCTGTACAAATTTTGAGGTTAGCTTCCTTCTTTTGTTCATGAGTAATTTCGCCTGAACGGTTTGATAAATAACATCAGTGTTCTAATTCAAAAATGTAATTACTCCTTTTTCAGTTTGTTATATCGCTTATGACATGTTGTTCAGCTCAAACTCTTTTAATTTACGTGACCTGTCTTGAAATTTGTTCGTTTATCAAGGGCTGCATTTATGTCTCTCAGTCGGACTCGGCTGAACGTTTGATCTATTCGACGACGTTTTGAAATGGATTTCCTCTGTATGATTAGGTCAGACTAGATTATGAGTTAGCACATTCCCTGTGTTTCCGGGGCTGTTAACGGTTGGTTTGGTCAGGTTGTTAGTAGCAGAATAGGGAAATCGATTTTCTAGGTTGAATAAATTTTATTTTTCATAATGAATATAAAAAATACAATTGAATGATAACATTTCACCTTATATGATGAGAATTATTTTTTTTTTAAATGTCGCGAAACATAAAATGTCATGCATTTATACCGGTACCTAAACGTGCAATTCACCTGTTGGTACGCATGTGGCCCAAAATGCAGGGAACGTGTTAGTTTAGGCTCTCACAGTTTACTTCTTACATTGCTGAACAAACTAAACACTCATAATATTTGCGTGACTACGCACTCTACCTGCGATCGGGAGCTATTTTTATCACAAAGTTGAAAATTTACTGTCTGAGAGGTGAAGTCATTGTAATTTCCATTTTTCCTCCCTCTCACCTCCTCAATATGGTCTGCTTTAGTTAAAAAAAAGGACAAAATGATTTGCCTACCTGCTTTATATTATACTGATAAGAAATAGTCCGAATCGATAGATTATAACGTTTATATTTCATGACAGAGAGTGACGTGCCCAGTGTGCTACATATCTGTGAGGTCGATCTCTAAGCACATGAAGACCAAACTGCCGGGGCACAGGTGGCCTCGCGAAAAGGCCAAACATGCTGCGTGCATCCTGGGACTACGAAAAACGAGGAAAAGAAAAGAAACCATATACGTCAGAAAAGCAAAAGAATGTCCGGTTAAGAACTGCTTCGCCTTAGTTGCCCGACTGGACTTACACATGAAAATGTGCCACCCGATTTTACTGCCGACCAAAGCCTTGAAAAAACCGGCGATGGTCATCAATCTCTTTAAAGCGTGGGTAATGACGTCCGACAGGGGCTGCCTTGCTCCTAGAACATCCGCGCGCCAAGGGGAGCAGATTCGTCGCTTAGTAACTATGTTAAAAGTTGACTCGTGCGTCGATGTGTTTGATGACAAAGTAAAGTTGATTGAGCGGCTAACCAAGATCAACATGAGCAAAAACTGGAGCTGCAACACGGTAAAATCTTATTTATTTTCATTAAAGTCCTTTGGGAAATTTTTACGCAGTGAGACATTCGCCGAATACTACAAAAAGCATTCCAAAAAATTCTCCCAAAATTTGAAATCAATTCAGTCGAATTGCTCAGACGTCAGTGAATCCATCTCTAGATGGGCTAAAGAATTCACTGAGAAAGGCAAGGTGGGCGAAGCGGGACCGAGCGGAAGCACCGCAACCTCATCACTGCCGAACTAACACGCTCTTTTATTTGCGGTAAACTATACGAGAAAGTGAGAAAACTGAAGAAACTTGTGCTTGACAATCAGATCAGTTCTGAGGGTCTCACGAGCTACCATTATGAATTAGTCCGAGATTATCTAATTCTAGACATTTCTCTGTCCAACGCTCATCGTAATGATGTAGTAGCCGAGCTGACTGTTGACGGGTACAAAAACTCACGACTGCGTGGAGGAAAAACTACCATTGATGTTGAGAAGGAAAAGGCTTCAGGCAACTATTAGTAACTTTTTTTAGTCCTAGGTACAAGACTGGCATATTTGATCGTTTTCTTTGAAAAAATATGTCCCTTGATTGTATTAGATAATCCAGAGCACTTCTTTGTGACGAGGAATGGAACAGGATTGACTACAGGGCAAGTGGACTCCGCTGTCAGCGAAAATCAACTAAAACCCGCGTCTTTTTACAAGCTTCTTATGACTGTTCTGCTACCACAACTTTAATGGCGCGTTTCAGACAGGACTGCAGCGCTGCTCAACAGGCGTTTTAATTTAGAAGAGAAGGCAGTGGTTTGGCATGGGACCACATCATCAGTCCATAGCCTTCCAGAAAACTGTGACTTCTCTGAACGAGAAGATGATGGCAGTGAGTACGATAACGACCCTGAATTTGCCATTAGTTCAGAAGCTTCTGATGTAGAGCAGCAATCGACGGGTAACGATGAACCTTCAAATTTGCAGAATTCATTGGACGATAATTCTCGAGAACCAACTGTTGCGGAGTCGCCTACTACAGCACCTGAACTTTTAAAGCAACCATTTGTCGATGTCAACCAGCAGCACCACATGTTCGTAGAATCTAATGTAAAACGGCTACAATCTCTTGATATCTTTACTGACGGTAGTGACAGGGAAGATTTGTAAACTGGTGTCAAAAAATTCAAAGTTTTTTCAGTTGAAGACGACCAAGAAACCAAAACCCTTTTCCGAGATTTGACTTCACTTGGAGAATCAGTTACAAAGGCAATAGTTCAGGGAGGGTTGGAAATAAACAGCCATTTTTGAAACGAAAATATACTCCGACTCAAATTTTAGATAAAGTTTGTTACCTGAAGAAAAGCTTTGAAAAATAGTTTAGTGGTTCAAAATTTATTTCAACATGTGTGTTTGCTACTGTATTCTATTTCAGTTTAGTTGTTAGGATTGGAATCCTAATTTTTATTGAATATTGTATTGAACTCTTGGACTAAGTTCAGTGGTGATCAAGCTTAGGGTATTTGTTGTGAGGTTCTATTTTGAGATGTGATTTCCACCGCTGCAGATCAGTAGTTATGACATCGCTGCCACAACTTGTGATGCTCTATTTTGAGATGTGATTTCCACCGCTGCAGATCAGTAGTTATGACATCGCTGCCACAACTTTTGATGCTCTATTTTGAGATGTGATTTCCACCGCTGCAGATCAGTGGTTATGACATCGCTGCCAAAACTTTTGATGCTCTATTTTGAGATGTGATTTCCACCGCTGCAGATCAGTAGTTATGACATCGCTGCCACAACTTGTGATGCTCTATTTTGAGATGTGATTTCCACCGCTGCGATCAGTAGTTATGACATCGCTGCCACAACTTGTGAGGCTCTATTTTGAGATGTGATTTCCACCGCTGCAGATCAGTAGTTATTACATCGCTGCCACAACTTGTGAGGCTCTATTTTGAGATGTGATTTCCACCGCTGCAGATCAGTAGTTATGACATCGCTGCCACAACTTGTGAGGCTCTATTTTGAGATGTGATTTCCACCGCTGCAGACCAGTAGTTATTACATCGCTGCCACAACTTGTGAGGCTCTATTTTGAGATGTGATTTCCACCGCTGCAGATCAGTAGTTATGACATCGCTGCCACAACTTGTGAGGCTCTATTTTGAGATGTGATTTCCACCGCTGCAGATCAGTAGTTATTACATCGCTGCCACAACATGTGATGCTCTATTTTGAGATATGATTTCCACCGCTGCAGATCAGTAGTTATGACATCGCTGCCACAACTTGTGAGGCTCTATTTTGAGATGTGATTTCCACCGCTGCAGACCAGTAGTTATTACATCGCTGCCACAACTTGTGAGGCTCTATTTTGAGATGTGATTTCCACCGCTGCAGACCAGTAGTTATTACATCGCTGCCACAACTTGTGAGGCTCTATTTTGAGATGTGATTTCCACCGCTGCAGATCAGTAGTTATTACATCGCTGCCACAACTTGTGAGGCTTTATTTTGAGATGTGATTTCCACCGCTGCAGATCAGTAGTTATTACATCGCTGCCACAACTTTTGAGGCTCTATTTTGAGATGTGATTTCCACCGCTGCAGATCAGTAGTTATTACATCGCTGCCACAACTTGTGATGCTCTATTTTGAGATGTGATTTCAACCTCTGCAGATCAGTAGTTATTACATCGCTGCCACAACTTGTGATGCTCTATTTTGAGATGTGATTTCCACCGCTGCAGACCAGTAGTTATTAAATCGCTGCCACAACTTGTGATGCTCTATTTTGAGATGTGATTTCCACCGCTGCAGACCAGTAGTTATTACATCGCTGCCACAACTTGTGAGGCTCTATTTTGAGATGTGATTTCCACCGCTGCAGACCAGTAGTTATTACATCGCTGCCACAACTTGTGAGGCTCTATTTTGAGATGTGATTTCCACCGCTGCAGATCAGTAGTTATGACATCGCTGCTACAACTTGTGAGGCTCTATTTTGAGATGTGATTTCCACCGCTGCAGATCAGTAGTTATTACATCGCTGCCACAACATGTGATGCTCTATTTTGAGATATGATTTCCACCGCTGCAGATCAGTAGTTATGACATCGCTGCCACAACTTGTGAGGCTCTATTTTGAGATGTGATTTCCACCGCTGCAGACCAGTAGTTATTACATCGCTGCCACAACTTGTGAGGCTCTATTTTGAGATATGATTTCCACCGCTGCAGATCAGTAGTTATGACATCGCTGCCACAACTTTTGAGGCTCTATTTTGAGATGTGATTTCCACCGCTGCAGATCAGTAGTTATTACATCGCTGCCACAACTTGTGATGCTCTATTTTGAGATGTGATTTCCACCTCTGCAGATCAGTATTTATTACATCGCTGCCACAACTTGTGATGCTCTATTTTGAGATGTGATTTCACCGCTGCAGACCAGTAGTTATTAAATCGCTGCCACAACTTGTGATGCTCTATTTTGAGATGTGATTTCCACCGCTGCAGACCAGTAGTTATTACATCGCTGCCGCAACTTGTGAGGCTCTATTTTGAGATGTGATTTCCACCGCTGCAGACCAGTAGTTATTACATCGCTGCCACAACTTGTGAGGCTCTATTTTGAGATGTGATTTCCACCGCTGCAGATCAGTAGTTATGACATCGCTGCTACAACTTGTGAGGCTCTATTTTGAGATGTGATTTCCACCGCTGCAGATCAGTAGTTATTACATCGCTGCCACAACATGTGATGCTCTATTTTGAGATATGATTTCCACCGCTGCAGATCAGTAGTTATGACATCGCTGCCACAACTTGTGAGGCTCTATTTTGAGATGTGATTTCCACCGCTGCAGACCAGTAGTTATTACATCGCTGCCACAACTTGTGAGGCTCTATTTTGAGATGTGATTTCCACCGCTGCAGACCAGTAGTTATTACATCGCTGCCACAACTTGTGAGGCTCTATTTTGAGATGTGATTTCCACCGCTGCAGATCAGTAGTTATTACATCGCTGCCACAACTTGTGAGGCTTTATTTTGAGATGTGATTTCCACCGCTGCAGATCAGTAGTTATTACATCGCTGCCACAACTTTTGAGGCTCTATTTTGAGATGTGATTTCCACCGCTGCAGATCAGTAGTTATTACATCGCTGCCACAACTTGTGATGCTCTATTTTGAGATGTGATTTCCACCTCTGCAGATCAGTAGTTATGACATCGCTGCCACAACTTG
This sequence comes from Morinoia aosen, assembly GCA_030386875.1. NCBI lineage: Eukaryota > Metazoa > Arthropoda > Malacostraca > Amphipoda > Talitridae > Morinoia > Morinoia aosen. Next base: position 41,870,020 of record CM059580.1, read on the forward strand.
TGAGGCTCTATTTTGAGATGTGATTTCCACCGCTGCAGATCAGTAGTTATTACATCGCTGCCACAACATGTGATGCTCTATTTTGAGATATGATTTCCACCGCTGCAGATCAGTAGTTATGACATCGCTGCCACAACTTGTGAGGCTCTATTTTGAGATGTGATTTCCACCGCTGCAGACCAGTAGTTATTACATCGCTGCCACAACTTGTGAGGCTCTATTTTGAGATGTGATTTCCACCGCTGCAGACCAGTAGTTATTACATCGCTGCCACAACTTGTGAGGCTCTATTTTGAGATGTGATTTCCACCGCTGCAGATCAGTAGTTATTACATCGCTGCCACAACTTGTGAGGCTCTATTTTGAGATGTGATTTCCACCGCTGCAGATCAGTAGTTATTACATCGCTGCCACAACTTGTGAGGCTCTATTTTGAGATGTGATTTCCACCGCTGCAGATCAGTAGTTATTACATCGCTGCCACAACTTGTGATGCTCTATTTTGAGATGTGATTTCCACCTCTGCAGATCAGTAGTTATTACATCGCTGCCACAACTTGTGATGCTCTATTTTGAGATGTGATTTCCACCGCTGCAGACCAGTAGTTATTAAATCGCTGCCACAACTTGTGATGCTCTATTTTGAGATGTGATTTCCACCGCTGCAGACCAGTAGTTATTACATCGCTGCCACAACTTGTGAGGCTCTATTTTGAGATGTGATTTCCACCGCTGCAGACCAGTAGTTATTACATCGCTGCCACAACTTGTGATGCTCTAATTTGAGATGTGATTTCCACCGCTGCAGACCAGTAGTTATGACATCGCTGCCACAACTTGTTATGCTCTATTTTGAGATGTGATTTCCACCGCTGCAGACCAGTAGTTATTACATCGCTGCCACAACTTGTGATGCTCTATTTTGAGATGTGATTTCCACCGCTGCAGACCAGTAGTTATTACATCGCTGCCACAACTTGTGAGGCTCTATTTTGAGATGTGATTTCCACCGCTGCAGATCAGTAGTTGTTACATCGCTGCCACAACTTGTGATGCTCCAATTTGAGATGTGATTTCCACCGCTGCAGATCAGTAGTTATGACGTCGCTGCCACAACTTGTGATGCTCTAATTTGAGATGTAATTTGCATTGCATCGATATTATCAGGTTTTCCTCTTCTGAGGACTCCACATTCGCTGCTATATTTTAGCCGTCGTGGCATTTTGGTTATGTCACATTATTAAATTTTGCTAAATGAAATAGACGTGATTTTCCAGTGTCCTCGTCATATTAATAGATTTATAGCTACGCTGCCACCAACTCCCTGAGGAGTAAACAATCGAATAATTATTATGATATCAATAAGCGAATGGAAACGAGCCTTCATGCCTGTCTCTCACTCTTCAAAACGTAGGTATTAATTCGTTTGAAATCATGACGGGAATTTACTTATGAAGAATTAATCCAACTCATATGACAATTAGGTATTAGCGAGAGTTATTTCCGACTCATGTGAATATTGATACGAAACATTGCTAGCTGTGCTAAATCCATATGAAGACCTGTGGGAAATTGATGAGTCGGTTAGGTTGAGCTGAAAAGGCAAAAGGAACTCAACTCTTGATGTGGAAGCAGCACGCTGTCAGTTTTGGGGAGCGCTTTGGATGCCAATGTTCGTGGTTACCCGGCTCTTTAACACAGAAATGATATCATATGAGGAGGAACATGGCGTCTTACTGCTATATGATTCGTATAGTTTACGAATTTCGATACAGTGAGTTTGGTTATAGTTTTCAGCGCCGACACCACGAGGGGGTGTGGCTCAAGAGTAGAAACGACACAATTGGAGGGCAAATATGCAGAGTGTCTTAACACACAAAATTTTAGGACACTCAAGTTAGAGGTGTGGTGTTCATTGCAGAGTTGCCAAGCTGGCTTTTCCTAGCTAAGTTACTAACTAAGAAGTGAACTAGGCCGCTCTTTTTTTATCTTCGCCGCCATGAGGCGAAATAATCACTTAGGTAATTCTGCCAGTTTTGACGTCTGATTTGTGGGTTAAGACCCTCCGCATATTTGCCCTCCAATTATATCTTTGATGGCGTCTCGCGTCTCACTCAGTAAACGTGGTAAAGGGTATAATAGACTGCGCCCAAATGGGCGAGGGCTGAAACGCACTTCTGGCTTAGATGAAGTGATTGAGTACAAATGCAACCTATCTATTTAAAAACTTAAAAATTTTACCATTCAGTCGAGGTATGCGCCTGAAAACAACAGTTAACATAAATATTACGCCTTCTGTAAGTCAAGGCAAAACGTACTCCGCTAATCAGAATATTTTCAGCTGAAATGAACAATTAATTAAAAAGTAGCAGAGAATGCGATGATGCTTTCAATAGACATCAACGAGAGAAACAACTCTGGAACTCAGAAAAGACCGTAATTCAAAGATGTGAAGTTTAGAATGTTTCAGGCAGGCATTGCGCTCAACTTTCAATATGTTGGCAATTCAAATGTTCGTGGTATTGTGCCATTTTATTCCTGATGTTTAACTAATACCAACCTATTCAGCGGATAATTTCTTTTCTTTTCAGGATAAGCCCCACCGCTAGTGCGGCACATAAGTTCACCTATTTGTAAATTTTGCAATTATGCACAAATCGACTTTAAATTACTCTCAAACGAAAGACTAAAACATTCTTTCATTGATGGAATGAATGTTTTAACCTTTCGTTTTGAGAGTAATTTTTAGTGGATAGGTGCATTATTTCGAAAGGGACAAGTAGATGAACTTACGTGTTGCATTAGTGGTGAGGCTTATGTGGAAAAATCCATAATTTCTTTGTTTTTGGCAGTATAGGTGATGAACGCACAATGTGGCCAGGCGAGCTGTGTTGAATAATCAAAAACTGTTGATGTCTTGGGGTTTCAGCGTGGGTAAGGCGCCCGGCCATAAATGGGTGGGTAGCCAAACCGCCTACGGGGTTTGGATGATGCCCGATGATGCCCGATGAGTTCGGATGATGCGTGGTGAGATGGATGGTCATACTAAGATCAGACGGAATTGGGACTGTTGTGATATTGGGATAATATGACAATTATGACCGAATTCATGGTGGCTGTTGCCATGTTCAGTAATGACGGTTTTGATGGTTACAGCTGTAACGATTACATAGTTGTCTTTGCTGTGGTGATGTGAGGGTTGTTGTTGAAGTTGTCAGACTTTTGGTGCGGTGTGGTCTTGGCTGCTAAGTCATTAACTGGTCTATGCTTGTTTCCACTTGTGCAACTTATGTTTGCAACATTGAAGTGCTGTAACCTAGTCAACAGTCAGTGTAACAATCCTCCGATTATATGCACAACCTCGTAAATGAAACCTCCCCGAAATAAGTGTCAAAACCAGTCCCTGGGTCACGACGCGTACAGTGTAACAGTAATATGCTTAAATCTTGGAAAACTCGCATTGTTGTGTTGTGACCGACAAATTCGCTAAAGCGACAGCTAAATAGTCTATGACCGAAACTGGCGTTAAATGAGTTTATTATTATTATTATACTCGTGATTTCTTGCGCTCATCTGACATCGAATTATTACTCATTATCATTGGTTGCGAGTGCTCAGAAGTGGGCAGGCTGTATATCGTTAGAAAGGGTGCATGGATAACGGCTCGGGAAATGAGTTTTTCCATTAATCCATGCCCTAATTATTTAGTAATGATGGATTATCATCGAAAACCAACTCCAAACCCAACAATGCGTGAACATCCTTCATTCCTTACTCAATCCATATAAAATTTTGGGGATCTAGATAATAATGCAAGTACTTAATGACTAAAATAACAAAATTAATTATTATCAAGTTTTTCTTATAATACTAATTTCCATTATTTGGAAAAAGTCCCATCTATGTCATTTAGATGTACCCGATCTGATTCCCGAAATAGATTCACGTTTTATCATGAACGACGTGTTTCTGAAAATGTTGAATTTTTTATTTTAGGAACGGAATTATGCTCTGAAAATTTGTCTATAGCTGCGTGAGACCATAATCGGATAACTTGTATTGTTTATTGGGCTTAGGGTCATCTTAATTTTTGTTAATGGTAGTAAATCTGGAAAAACTCGCCGGCCTTCTGCGCTTCCCTGACAAATGTTCCCTAGGGTAGATTTTTTTCACAGAATTTTCTTGACGGGACCCCCTAAAAAGGTGAGGTTGATAGAAGAAATGATACTGGTAAGGTGTCAGACCATTTGAACATCGTTAACACGTGAACCAACGGCCTCAAAGTTCTGAAAAATCGCGAAAAATGTCATTTTTCAGAACTTTCACGTGTTAACGATGTTCAAATGGTCTGAAACCTTACCAGTATCATTTTTTCTATCAACCTCACCTTTTTAGGGGGTCCCGTCATGAAAATTCTGTGGAAAAAAAATCTACCCTATGAGTACTGGCCACCCTACCGGTACCCATTTCAGACACCTGGGTAGAGTGGGGTATTGTGCGTTGAATTGCTCCCCTATGCCCAACGGAGAAAATCTCCACCAAGCGCCGGAATTCGAACCCTCAATGCCTTCACGGAAGGGCATGTCTAAACCCCACGACTATGACGAGTATGATTTTTGCATCAGGTTTAGGGTGAATGAAACGATTTTTAACCATTCAATCTATGTTCATGTGTGCAATCTTTTATTTTATTTTATTTTTGTAGGCTGTGCCAAGCTGTTCGTCTCAGCCTGGCAGCTTGTATCAGCCAGCTGTCCTTAGCCAGCTCGCCTCGGCCATCGTGTCTCAGCTCGCCTCGACCAGCTCGTCCCAGCCTGGCTACTCATCTCAGCCAGCTCGTCTCAGGTCGTCTCGGTATTGGCAGTGCCCAATCTGCCCGAAATCCGTCGCTGCCCTTCCGAGGCATATGCGCTCTATTCATAACATGAGCAAAGAGGAGGCGAGATACATCTTGAAGACCCTTAATCTTGAATCACGGCAAATAAAAGAAAGAAAGAAAAACTGCCCAATCGAAGGCTGCTATGCAATGATAACGCGGGTGAAGCAGCACCTCAGAAGAGCTCATAAAATGAATTTTCCATGTAAAGAAGTTACGGATGCACCTGCAGTTCCATCATCGCCACCTCTGTTAGAGGAAGAAGTGTCCAGCAATGCTGTCGATATCGTTACTCAAAACTCAAAAGTTCAAGCCAAAAATATGGAAGAAATTTCTCCTCCAGAGACCACAGAATTTACGGAAGTCCTCCGAAATTGCCTGAAGAGTTTTAAAAAGTGGTTATTGGGGCCTGATGGAGGTCGTCAGCATCCTCTCAGCGCAGCCAAGCACACGAAACAAGTAGAATACATTGCATCCCGAAGAAATGCAAACAGTATGTTAGATTTTTTAGACTCACAACCGATGTGGAAGCTTGTGGATGAGCACATCGAAGGATTGGTGTGGAAGGCTTCCACCGGTCGCCTCTACATTGCTTCTCTCTCTGAATTTTTAAAGTATCTGTTGAAGGTGCCCACAGCATTCCCGTGCACTTCTTCAGAAAGGGAACAAATGATTCTTCTGAAGGAAACCTTGCCTAACTGGCGTAAGTCCCACAGAAACCTGGATAACCTACAAAAAACAAGGAAGTGGGAACAACAAAGGGCCTTGCTTCACAACAATGATTCTGTCCGAAAGTACCTCACTTCTGACGATTACACAACAACTTCCAAAATGATGGTGATGATCCAATCTGCGAAACATCCAATACGCCCACAGCGTCAAGAATATGCCAAAATTGTTAGGACAATCTTGACAACCATCAGCATGTCTATTGCCAAACGCAGTGGCGTTTTGGCCGAAATGACCCTTGATGAATACAAGAAAAAAATCGAAAACGAAAATGGCACAGTGATAGTTTCAGTTCAGCACCTGAAAACCGAGGGCACGTGGGGATCTTCATGTTGTCCATTGACGAAATTCCAGTGCCAATGGATTGATCTCTACCTTGAAAAAATCCGAGTTGTCGCCAATGAACATTCTCAATCCCCCTATCTGTTCATAAAATTCATTGGCCAAAAATACACTAGTTCTGACATTTCCGCCGCACTGGCAAAATCATGGAAATTGGCTGGACTCGGCCACACCTCTGCAACGCTATTCCGAAAAAGTGCAGTCACCGCCATGTATCAAAACGCCCCTGATAAAAAAGCAAGCATGGCAGTTTTAATGGACCATTACGAGTCCACTGGTTCTAAACATTACAGATTAATGGATAAACAGAAGCAAGCCATGGATGCTGCCGAGTTTAATGAAGAGGCCATGTTTGGTCAGTGCAGATCATCTGTTCTCGCATTGGATTCTGTGCCAAATGGAACACCTAAGACTCCTAATGAATCTCATGAATCTTTTGCTCCTTCTCTGGAGTCTGAAGATTCGGAGCCTCAAAATACGGAGCCTCGACGTTCCGAGCCTCGACATCCAGAGCTTCGATATCCAGAGCCTCAACGCAAGACGCTATCGCTCCGGAACCTGAGGCCGACTCATCGCCGAAAACGACAGATTTCTGAACCTGACTTAAAACGCATGAGGATTATCTTCAGAGACATGATCGAACTCGATCAGTCGATTACCGAACGAACAATACGGGATACTCCTGATTCAAAAAATTTCTTGACCAAGTATGGCAATGTATCAATAATGAGGAGGTTAAGGTATGAAAGATTATTGCATAGAAAGTTTAATTAAGCCTAAACCTTGCTAAAAATCTTGATAATTCGCCATCTAAAACTGCTCGTGATTTATTATAAGTGTAGTCTCTGCATCGAAATTGAGTTAACTTAACCTGAGATATTCTGCGAAGGAACTTTTTACTACTGATAACCTTACTATTTCATTTCATGTATTTTTTGAATTGTTTTCGATAAAGAATCTATTTTGTTTGATATCTTCCAAATTTCTAGCTAATTTTGAAATTATGTTAATTTTGCTCTACACACTCGTCAATTTGCAATGTAAATTTATAGTTATGTTACACTTACTTTCCATTTGTAGGTTTTACCTTGGAATTCTTGATCCCGTGGACAGTTTTCCAAGTAGGATTTTTTCTATATTAGCAGTCATTTCTCGCGACATTTAAACAGTTTTAACGGCGCTACAGGTTCGAGAATAAGAGCATACAACAACGAGAGTGCAATGATGTTTTTCGCTTATGCTTGCTGTTTGTAAAGGACCGTACTCCTCATGGATTTTTTTTCAATTACGTATTGTTAGAGTTAAAAATCCTGTACAAATGTTTTCCAGAAACCACAAAACCAATGTACAGGTACTATTTCTAAGTTTAAAATTGTATTTCGTCTCTTCTAAACCTGAACACTTTATTTCTGTGGGTAATTTTGCTCATATATCAGGGATTGAAGTTGATTTTTTGCTTTAATACATATAAAAATACATTCCATGCTCAAACAATAGAAATGCCTTGCACAGCACTGCTGCTTGAAAATATTTTCATAAGTATTTGAATAGCCATTGAAGAAATCTTGGAATAACACTATGCTTACTGTTAATGTTTGCACATTACCATTGAGCGTTGTATTATTCTAAGATTTTTTCAATGCCTATTCAAGAAGTAATCTCTTATTGTTCATATTTATAAGTTCAGTATTTGAATAGGCATTGAAGAAATCTTGGAATAACACTATGCTTACTGTTAATGTTTGCACATTACCATTGAGCGTTGTATTATTCTAAGATTTTTTCAATGCCTATTCAAGAAGTAATCTCTTATTGTTCATATTTATAAGTTCAGTATTTGAATAGGCATTGAAGAAATCTTGGAATAACACTATGCTTACTGTTAATGTTTACACATTACCATTGAGCGTTGTATTATTCTAAGATTTATTCAATCTTAGAATAAATCTTAGAATAATACAACGCTCAATGGTAATGTTTACACATTACCATTGAGCGTTGTATTATTCTAAGATTTATTCAATGACTTTTCAAGTATTGAACTATTATCTCTTACTGTTTTGGCATAGTAAAAATTTTTCCAACCTCTAATTTATATCAGTATCCTTTTGCTGCTGTTAAGCTTGCAGTACAATTGCAATAACAATTTCGGATCAATTTTTGTTTCACAAAAATTCGAACTTTCCATTTGAATGTGAAGAACTTGCTAACTGATCAGCCAATTTGAATTTTCTTTTCTGTAAATTGCTGAAAAATGCGCTTTAACGAGAACATAAGTCACCAAAAGTCCAATGCCTTAGCCACATCAACTTGACCGAGTGGGAAACTTTCTGAATCCCTCACACAATCATTGAACGAGAAGGAACACAAAAGAATTTATTTTCATTCGCTATCATATATATTTGAAAATTTTACTGCATTCTGAAGTAAGAATAAAAACTACTTAATACCAATCGTTTCTCACGAAGTATAAGGAACTTTAGTTTCCATAGACAAAAAAGGCAATGCAGAAAAGAAGGTAAAAACTCACTAACAGCGATACGAGCTGGTACAGGACAGACAAAGTACTACTGGACTGGACGATTCATTACTACGCCACCAGCCACACACCACTCCAACCACACACCAAACACACACCACACCAACCACACACCACTCGAACCACACACCAACAACACACCACACCAAGCACACACCACACCAGCCACACACCACACCAACCACAGAGCACACCAACCACATACCACACCAGCCACACACCACACCAACCACACACCACACTAACCACACGCCACACCAGCCACACACCACACCAACCACACACCACACCAACCACACACCACACCAACCATGCACACACAACACCAGCCACATACCACACCAGCCACACGATGCTCGCGATACGGTACATCTATGGGTGTTTTGAAAAATTCTTATAACCTTTTTTAAATTTGTATTAAAAAATGGACGCAGTTAATGCTTGGTGTTCATAAAATTGCAAAACACTTTTGACTCATAATTTGAATTGAATATTGAACTTTACTTTAACTCATAGCAGTCAACGTGTTAGACATTTAATTTAATCATAGATCTTTCTTCTTTGAAGTTTAAAAGTTATCATGACAGCAACGGAAAATCAAACGAAAAAAACCTAAACTGATATGTGGTTCGTTTATTAGAAATAAAAACATAATTACATGGCTTGACATATTTCTGAAACCTCCAAGGACCGTGTTTACACAGGCTTTAATTCATCACAATCGGACGCGCTCTCGAAGCTGAAGTGGGCGTTCTTAGCCCCCTTTTATCGTATTATTTAAAAAGATGGCCGCCAAAAGCAACCGTTCCACCAATTAAAGATTATAGCTTCATAAGGGGGCAATGAGAGATGACCAGTGATTGGAAGGGGGGCAATCGGTGAAAACCAATCACGTTTCTCAATTACTGAGCGCTAATTTGTGGCTGAGCGAAAACTTGTGAGACGCCTCGTCACGGAGGCGCATTTCTGCGTCGCGCGGGCGGCCTCGCGTGCCAGAAGCGCACGGCCGGCGTCGACCAGGAGCATCACGGCTGCGGAGCGCAAGAAATCACGCAAGTTACGTCGCCGGAGCGCAGCCCCGCCCCAAACCATGATTAATATTATTATTATTATTATTTAGCCATGCAGAAACCTCTTTCCGTATTTCACCATAGTTCTTTTATTGTTCAGAGAGAGGGATTATTTGTTCACCAAACTGCTTCGTATTTCACCTTTCAAAAACAATTTTGAGAAATTAGGTTCGTTTAATTACGAGGTAGCACGGACACGAGTTAGTTGAGTTACCCTACAGTAGTAAATCGTGCGCTGGTTGGCAGCTACGCGAGAACTGAGACTGCAACTCATTCCTTGGCGGTTAGATGAAATTTACGTTGACGTTTTCCGATGCTAAAATGAAGATCATATCGCTTTTGATCAAGGATATTAGGGAAATCGAGTCTTATGAATCACTTGCAAAAATTTACATGAATTGGTTTATGTTGCAATATTTTTTGATGTAATTTGTGTAATATCATAGTTATGCACCTTAAACCTGACTGACGTAACGATGGGTCTTTATATATTACTTACTTTATTTTTTTCAATACTTTGTTCATTGAAAAATTTTTTGATGGCAGAACAACTAGAATCATTGACTTCTTATGTAAACTGATGAAAAAATAATTGGAACTTTTGGTTTACATAATAAGCTTTCGAATGTGTTTACAAATCATTCTCGATGGAGATGCGCATTAGAGATTTGTTAAATCGGATAAATTTTAATGCCGATACCTGCTTAGGAATTGAAAACAGTGTCATCACCTCGAAGTGATAGCTATTATCGATTGAGAGGTCAGCAATGTAGAAATTGTTCTACGATATGGCAACATTGTACCAATAAGGTGAAAAAATTGTCTTAATGATAATTCTCAACCTTACACTTACACGTGCAATATATGACGATATTATTCATGAATAATTTTCCTAAATAGAACACCAATAATTATTTATTCAATACGTCATTCATGTATAGCAACACTGCTTCACATTAAAAGCGATAAATTGTTTTAAACTCACAGAGAAATATTCCTTACGTACAATGGACGAATATAACACTGCAGTGCAAGCCACATTAGGCAACTTTAAATCTACGTTCTTCGCGAATACTAAGAAAATAAGAACTCGTTTACATTTCGTCACGATTTTGTGGTGCATGCGACCCAGAACTCACTCCCCTCTGGCTGCTAGTCTGGCAACAACACGTCCGGGGTAACTCCGCAGCGCACGAAATTGTACGGCAGGTTTGGCTTCGTTATTAGACGTACATCGTTTACAAAATTTCGCTTACTAATAAACTCTGGGCTTAAATTCAGCGTGTTCTTTTTAGGTTGTCTTTTTGCATCATAATTCAGAAACTGAGGGACTTTATGCCTCCTTCTTCATTATTGACTGCTTTGGGGGACATTATTAAAAATAAAGCTGCATATTGTTGAAATGTTAAAGAAAATTTCAGGTGGTAAGGAAACTGTAATTCGAGTTAAAGGCAGTCCAATCACTTACGAATGAATTTTTGAACCACGCGACTTTAATTAGATAGTTGGGTACATCAACTGAATTAAATCGCAAAGGTAAGGCAGGTAAGCAATAGAATAAATTTGGTTGGGGTGCGCTAATTTATGTCTTAACATTAGATGCACTCAATTTCACTCAAAATTATAGATAATAATTTCACTCTCAAAATTGTGAATTTATATTACTGCAGAATTGCACTTGGTGATGGGACGTTGTGACCGCTGCTGATGCATAACAAGGAACTGATTTATAAATGCGTTACCGTGAAATCTATCATGAAATCATGTAACAATTGACGGACATGATAATGAAAAAAATTATAAAATACGGCACAAAACTTTATTTTAAATGATATCATCGCAAAATAACGAAATTAAATACAAAATTTATTATTATTGGATGTATTCAGAAAATTTCGTATTTCATGTAGTAAATAAGAGGCGCACCCGGCGGCACAAGGAAAGAAAATTTTTCTGTGCATTAATTCCTAGTATCAAAATTTTAGAACTGCGAAAGCGGTTAGATGAGCTAATTAACGAAACGTACGTGATCGAGTTCACTACGTTACTTCAACGCACTTGATAAGAGTTGTTAGCACGGTTCTAGAGCACAATCAGCTCGTTGATTAATCAAGAATGACGAACTGAAATGGCATACAGAATAATAACGTAGTACGCGCCTTAATACGCTGAGTAAGTCACTTGGACTCGGGAGAACATTCATAACGTGGGAGTTAATAAGAGACGCATGCGACCAATTATTCAGGAAAAATAGAATTCAAGAAGCGAGGTCGCATTACTTCTCTCCTGAAGACACTTGGAAATGGTCTCACATGAGTAAGACGTCTCCCATTCACAAGCCCAGCTCGTTCACTTCACGAACACCGTTCCATATATCTAACAAATGCTACTGACTTTACTATGATGAGTACCGTATCGCAAAAATGAATCTCTTGCTGTTCAGGGAATATTAAATCTATCGTTAACCGCTGTGCTCGCGGTGGCACAGCGGTTAAGGGATCGGACTTGTATGTTGGAGTCGCGGGTTCATATCCCGGCGCTGGCGCTGCGATTTTCCCCGTTGGGTATAAGGGAAAGCTCAAGCACAATACCTCACTCGACCCAGGTGTCGGAAATGGGTACCGGCTTTACGGGGGAACCGTCATGGTGTCCTATATATAGTGTTAGTTATAAGACATTTGAAAAACCAAGATCATTTGTATCAGTCTTGATTGTAAATAAAGCATCCCAAAGATGCCTATGTTTGCTTTTTTTGCTTTACTTATCGATACGTTCTTTTGGTATCCAAGTTACCACATCCATTCAAGTTAATGAATGCAGTAAATTTAATTTTACTCACCACAAGCGTTGAAGAGTCAAGGAAAGTAGGCTTTAGTGAACTGAAGTTCGGCGCTACGTTGGGCAGACAGGACCATCTCATGTGCGTTGCTGTGGAACAAATTAACTTCTGCGTACAAGCTTTCAGTCACAGGAAGAGTTGATGCCAAATACGGTTCGTCATTTTGTGCTATTTAAAATATATAATTTTAGAAATAACTGCTGAAATAGAATTGAAACGTTCTTCATGGTTATTCGTCTTTACTTTAATGTCCATTATAGTGATTGTATGTGTTTATTAAAACAGTCCATTTTGTATTAAAAATCGGGATTTTCATGTCATGTACACTGGGATACACATGTGTTAACACTTGATAACTACACAACAAATTTAAAGTTAACACTACGCATTTTGACTGAACTATCAGCCAAAATGTCGACTTCTTACCGCTTTTAATGTTGTGGTTTGTCTCATATTTTCAGTGACAGAGCAGTGCGCGTGGATACTTGGATTGTAAAGTCTGGTGTCATAAGCTGCTCTCCAAATCTATACTATAATAAGAGCCGCGTCCGTCCGTCCGTCGGTCGGTCTGTCCGAAGCCAGCCTGCAGTGTGTGATGAGCGTATCTATGATACAAGCTCCAGTCCTATATATTTTGACGGGCCGTGTTCACGCGGCCTCATCAACTCTCGAGAGATTGTATTTTTTAATTTCTTACGGCCTCTCTTTCATTTTGCCCTCTTTTTTATTTCAAATAAAGGGGGGGTGGACTAGTTGTGATAATTTCTCATCGTATTTGCTAACGAATAGTCCAATCCAATCATTGAAACGATGCCAGTAACTTCCGCCTCCCTACTCCTATACTATGGTTAAGATTGTGCTACAACAGCTTATTCTCAAACATTTAAATAAAACAATCATTTTTCCTCTGTACAAAGTATCGTAGCTTGTGTTTCTTTTAAATCAAAAAATACCGTCGCCAGTGTGATGTTCTCATTTTTTCAATTTCATGTCATGAGTTGCGTGATTTTTTCCCATGTTTTTCAACGTTGGAGGCAATCAACAGGACAGCTTATGACACACCGCAGACTTATGTCTTTGTTTACGTACGAAAAGTTAGGTAAAAATCAATAATTCTTTCACATAATTTACTCCTTTCATGCAAAATATTTCGTGGCTCATTAAGTATGAGACGCAAAAATTTTCCACATTGCTATCTTCAGGCTCAAAACAGTGGCTCGTAACTGCAAACTGATGTTTGACATTGAACCTTTTGATGCACTCTAATCTTCTTTGAATTAAGGTTCTCCCCTGAAATCTGTTCCCAGTTTAATTTCCTGGTCTCGTAATTTTGTTTCTTTCTCGTAGCTACGCGATCAATTAACGATTTCGTGGAGCTCTCCTTCAACGAACAGGGAATCAAAAGCTCACCTTGTAGAAAACAGGGAATCTATGCAACAAGCGTATTTTCACAAAGGATACGCAACGCACAGAAGCAGCAAAGAAGAAAATGAGAAGACAATGAAGAGATGGTAAGGAAATCATGAAAACTAAAAGCAGCAAAGTGGGCGCGATAGACAGGAGTCCACAAGGCCTGTCTACAGCTGAGGTAACCTGCCAGTGTCTCCCCTGCATGGGCTGCTAGTCCCCATAGCACAAGGTAGACAAACGTGCCTAATTTAAACCCAATGCTTATTCTGTAATTTCTTGCGAGTTATATAAGTGCTGAAAACGGTATTTTTCGAAAATTAAATTATAGTCGTTTTCTCCCGTCCTAAAAATTGGATAACGTACAGCAAAATATCTCGAATAATTATGGTTTGTTAAAGGAATTATTCACATATTTAGGCTCAAACTAAAGTTCACATAACATTTTATTTATGATTGGTACGAACTCTTTCTAATTTCTAACGCGTCACAAGAGAATAAGTCGCATCATCTCTCTTATTTGAACAGCGAGCAATTAATTCATATATTTTACTGAAGAATCTGAATGAAAATTTGTATTATGAAATCAATCGTAACGGAAGTCTCTGTTAGTTCGAGGAAGGTATCCATCCCAGTGAAGGTCAGAAATCAAAACTCACATGTCGCGTTAACTTCAAGTTTGCGCTGAGTGAACGCTGAATAACGGCAGTGTATGAGTTAATGAGCCTGAGTAATATTCACCTCATTTGACGTTACTTGAATGATATTTGTGCGCTCCCAAGCTTCCCAATTACTCAGTAAGCCAATTAAACGGCCGCAAAATTTGGTGTTTGTTTCATTATTACGTAGTCCGAATCTGAAAATTGCAGTCAGTGTTATTTATAGGTCCATAGTTCTATCAAAATATGTAACTATCTTTAGTTCTGAACTTGAGGCTGGTTTCAAAATTCATTTCCCAATTTTCGAACAGGATATTTGTTTCACACTGGAAAAACGATAACAATCTTGTTTTATGAGTTAATTGGTCTATCTTTGAAAATCTCTGAAAATCAAAGGATGACTAATGTAAAATACATATGCATATACCTCAAGTAACCTGGGATGAGGAAAAACGTACCTGCATACCGCAAAGAACTATTCAAACTCAATATAAATTACCTGCATCGATGACGGTAACGTAGAGTTCCTGAGACTGGAATTTGAGAGTTTATTTTTCTACGCTTAAAATGAACATTTTACTATTAAAGATAAATTCACTGAACTAGCGGCTTGCTAAAATACTTTGCATAAAATATCACATATAATTTCACGTTGAACAATAACTTTTCTAAGTAGATAAAAAAAGTTCATAGCTTGCACAAACAGTCAGTTGTTGAATTCTAAATTTGTTTATTCCAAATTTTTTCTTCTATCAGCTGCAGATGTATGATAATTTCCACTGGCCTTCTCTGCTGGAACTGCTCCAATAGGTGTTGCTCTCCATGATATTACTTTCGGAGGGAAACAACTATTGCAACCTTAGGAATGCACTATCCTAGGGGAAAATGTGAGGTCCCTATGCCGAAATGGAATAATTTGCTTGTTGTTAAGGACCATCTTTTTTCTATTGACTGCTGTACTGATTTTTAGCATCAATTTTTTTTCAATTCCTCTCTTGTTTCATGAACTTATTTCTCATATCACTTTTTCTAAGCACAACTGGTCGTTTGTGGGAAGGCAATTTGTGCATAAATTCCCTGTTTCTTCAATTTCACATTAAATTTTGCCTCCCCAATTCTTCTCTTCACTACACCTTTGCTGTGGTTAGGTACGCTAAAGCCTGTTTTAATGGTATGCATTCTATCGCAGGCTCACGTGCATACGCCTTATGTGGCACCTCACAAGAGCCATGAGCGTTTACACTAGACGTTAAGCGTGAGCACCGTGGTGTACGCTGCTCAATTTCTCAAAACCAGTCAGTGCGTCAATAACAGCTATTAGAGGTGGATTGCCGTCGCTTGTCTTAATATTGTTGCTGCATCGTAGGCTATGTTAGCTTTTTTTATTTCCAGGAGTGAAATGTTAATATTTAAGTTCATTTTCATTAAAATGTTATTGAAAGCAGCCTCCTTCATGTTACAACCCTTATATTGGCTGCTTTTAGCCCAGCATATGCATTCATGGGCTCTGTACATTTAAATTAATTGCAACGTAGCTACTCGTGGCCAAGTTGCGTCAGTCATTGAGCAAATGGCTATGCCTCTACTCATGACAACTACCTGCACATTGACCAGGGATAGAGTTGCAATTTCCAAGGCTCTCGTGAGTCGCGCCTCACGAATCCGATAAGAGTGAATAGGGAACTTTGTATACACACACACACTCACACAAATATGAGCCTCAGTGATGAGCCCCGTATACACGTGTCGCGCCTCACGGCCAAAATGTCCTCTAATGTAAACGGCCCTCAACACTAAATAATCTAATCTAGCCTCCCGGATATGTGGTTGTGTGTGAGTTTAGCTTTGCCGATAGTGGACAACTTCATATATTAGATTGTACAAGTTTCTTCACGAATGTAGTAAAGAAAAGCATCAATGTTTGCAACAAAATGGGTCATCAATATCGATAAAATTCTGTTGAACATCCCGTGTTGGGACTTTGTTTGACCACACGTTACACTTCACAGCTTCACTTCACTAACTGCATAAATTATAGTAGAAGTTGATTAGGTCAATGGCCCATAAAAAATGTAACAACGTTACTTTATATTAAATGAAAACAAATTTAAAATATACACAACAATCTAACTCAATGATGCAACCCTTTATATCACCCAACCAAAATTTAACCACCAGTAAATTTTCATAACAACACAAAAAGCCCTACACGAGAACAAAGCTAGTCACAAATTAGTGATGTGAGGGAGAATGCCTTCAAATTAGTGAGGAACCCCGAACACGTTGTTGCCAGAGGGAGAATTACGCTCTCGGTCGCATGCACTACAAAATTGTGTCGGGATGTGGCCCTGCTTTTTTTCCTAGTTTTCGCGTGCAAAGTAGATATAATGCTGCCGAACGTCATTGCTTGCATTGCTGTGATGTATTCATCCATGTAGGGATAAAAAATATTTCTCCGTCAATGTAAAACAATTTTCTGCATTGTAAAGCATTGTTGCTATACATGCATGAAGTATTGAATGAATTGGTATTCTATTGTGGAATATTTCTAAACAATAATCTCGTCAAATTTTGCCGGCATAAGTTCGGGTTTGTGAATTCATCACTTAGACATTTTTTTCCTAACCAATTATGCTGTCATGGTCACCAAATCGTTGAGCAACTTTCCCCATTGCTGACCTCCCAATCTATAATTGACATCTTTACGATACGATTGCCTCAACATCCATTACTAAGCCACGTCATGGCTACAAAATTTTTCTGATTTATAAATAACTGGAGTGAATTACACTTTGAATCAAAACTAAACCGTAAGCAGATCGATTTGAAACTTTGTTATGTAAATGACAAATCAAATTAGTTTTGTCTTTAGTGTACCAGATAAGTCAATGAGTTTCGTTTAACTGTCTTTAAAAAATTCTTGATACGTAAATATTTAAAAACATATTGAAATTAGGTATAGAAATTGCACGGAATTACCGAAATTTAAATCAATGCGTAACTATATTACACAGAACACAATTCTAAAAAATATTGCAACTTTATTGACGAGTGTATTTTTGAGAACAGTTCATAAGACTCCATTTCCCTAATTTCCGAGACTAAAGCGAGAAGAACTTTATTTGAAGCATCGGAAAAGCGTCCACGTGAATTATATCTATAACCGGCAGTGAATGCTGCTTTCGCGCAGCCGCCAACCAGCATACGATTCACTGCTGTAGGGTACCTTAACTAACCTGTGTTTATGCTACCTCGTAATTAAACGAATATAATTTCTCGAACTTATGTGTTTTTATAAGTTCAAATACTAAGCAGTTTGGTGAGCAAATAATCCCATTCTACTAAAGATATGAGAACTATGTTGAAATACAGCAAGTGGTTTCCAAAATACTAAGTAAATGAGGAAACTCATTTAACGACAGCTTAGGTTGAAGACAAGACTAATAATAGTAATAAAAAACTTATTTAACGACAGCTTCGGTGATAAACTATTTAGCAGTCGCTTTGGCGTATTTGCCGAAGTCACAACACAACAAAACAAGTTTTTCAGGATTTAAGAAAATTATTGTCACACTGTACGCGTCGTGATCCACGGACTGGTTTTTACACTTATTTCGGGGAAGTTTCATTGACGAGGTTGTGCATATAAGTGGAGGACTGTTGACAAGGTTGCAGCCTTTAGTAGCACAAGTGGCAGCCAGCATAGGCCAGCTAGTGACAGTAACCAAGACCACACCGCACCGTAAGTCTCACAATTTCAATACCAACCCTCGCATCACCACAGCAAAGAGGACTGGGTAATCGTTATTGCTGTGACCATCAAGACCTTCATTACAGAATATAGCCATAGCCACCTTGAATTCGGCTATAATTGTCCTACTATCCCAATACCACCAAATTCTTATACCGTCTGATTTTAGTAAGATCATCCACCACACCACGCATCCTCCGAACTCGTTGGGCAGGCGCCTTACCCTCGCCTAAATCCCCGAGGTATCAACACAGCGCGCCCGGCCATATAGTGCGTCCATCAACTGTATACTCCCAATAATAAAGAAATTATCCGATGAAGTGGTTGGTATTCAAGTTAAATTTCAGGAATTAAATTGCACTATTCCACGAACAGTTGAATCACGGACACGTTGAAAGTGGAGCGCAATGCTTCCCTTGAACATTCCAAATTGTACATCTACGAATTACGGTCTCTTCTGTGTTCCGTATTTGCTTCTCTTGTTGATGTCTCTTGAAAGCATCATCGCCCGTTCAGCTATTTTCAATAAAATTGTTTATTTCAGCTGAAGCTCTCATTCCAATTTGTAGAGTAAGTTTTGCCTTGATTTACGGAAGGTATATTATTTGTGTTAGCTGCTTCCAGGCGCTTACCTCGTCCGAGTAGTAAAATTTACAAAAAAATTGATTACTTTTGTATGCTCAAGCACTTTATGCACCGGACCACCATCTTTAAGCAAGTGACAGACACCCTCTCTCTTAGGATTCTTCCTCTTGCTTGCTGGAGAGCAGGGCAAACTTCAATGATAAGCTTTACTGTAAGAACTGCACCTTCACACCATCCGCATACAGGTCGCTGGCCAAGGGCATCTGAGATCTGCAAGTAGCTGCGGGTCAGGGCAGTATTTTTCACTCGAAGTCTGTTCATCACAACCCCCTTGACGATTGTACTTGCGTTAGTTAACCTTCTACCTACCATGGTTGCTCTTCATCTCCTTAACATCAGTTTGGTCCCGCTGCCACTCATCATTCCATAGTTCAAATATTCTCCTTCTTATCAATGAATACTAACCCTTGTAAGCAACAAGGGCAAATTCAATTTGTCGCGTAGCCATTTTGCTGTTTGGTCCACACTTATATTCCCGCCGATGCCTACAAGGGCTGGCACCCAGCTAATGGTGATTTATTCCCTTCTTGAATCATTTGATACGAATCCGACATCATCCTATTGAGCAGTTGGCTGTCTTCAGCATTGTTGCTGCATACACATGAAAGCAAGATAGGTTTATCAGCCGATGCTCACCTTGAATTGTTCAGCAATTTGCTGGTTTCTAATTTTCCAATCTGAAAGAGCAGCCTTTTCATAGAAGATTGGTCTGTTAAGGTTGTAGTTTCTTCAATTTTAGCTACGATTAAAGTAAAATTCAGGAGATCTTGTTTCATGCCAACTTTTTCCCAAAACGTGATATATGTTATTAGTGGAAAATCAGTAAAATTAACAGAATACAACAAAAAAGGAGAAATAAAAAGCGAAAATACTCGAACTCGCACGTTTATAACACGTCGGAGCTCTGTTGGGCTCAGTGCGCGCTGAGCTGCCGTGGGAGGAGGAGATTAGTCGGCAAGCTCCGCCAGCATCTGTTCCACTGACAGATCGTCTTGACACTGCAAGAGAAAATGTAAAAACAAATTATAACTTTGCTAACATGCGGTTATTGAAAATGCTTAATTTTCTAACACCATGATGATATTGCGGCGTTTAAATGAACTAAAAAACTAATTGCCTGATTTTTAATTCTATTTAATAATGATTTTTTTCCTATGACACTACATTGCAGAAAAAAATAACACATGGAAAAGTTTCTTCGAACGTTTAGCAGGACATACGGTTAAAAGCACACGCTGGAGTCTTGTATTTTTACACCCGAGAAGTGAATATCTATGAAATATTCTGAGAATTAACTCACTCCCCAAGAATATCTGCGTTGAGCAACTGTTCACCAAAAATCCCTTCTGTCATTGGGATGCATTCACTCCTATAAATCACTAACAAATTCAGCTAAACCCAGTGCTCAACTCGATAGGTCGCGATGAGGCACTAGTGTAAGGCAGTGCTCACTATTCCTGGTCACCCAGTGCGCAGTCTTCTCTCAAAATACTTCCCCTTTGCCCTTTATGATACCCTGCCTTTTCCTCTCCCATTTGCCGGATGTGCACTATGTGAATTCAACAACCTAGGTATAAATCTTCAAAATAATCCAATGCCTACTATCCCCATGTCTGCTCGATATCTCCCTCCAAGAATTGCTGCTCATTCTTCCTTATCCTCCTTTCCTAAATCTGCTCTGACTGATTCTCACTGGCAGCAGGCCTTCAAGGACTTGACTACAAGCTCATACCCCAACAGAATCCAAGTATTTACAGATGGTTCCACTAATGGCAACTGCACTGCCTGTGGGGTCTATTCCTCTGAGTTTAGCATCAAAGCCAAACTCCCCTCACATTCTACAATTTATACTGCAGAACTCTTTGCTTTATATTTAGCCTGCAAGTTCTTATCAGTGGTTCCTGGCAACTTCATTATCTTTTCGGATTCCCTTGGTTGCATTTCAGCATTAAACTCGATTAACCCTCCTACTCATTACCTTATCACCTGGATAGCCAACATTATTTCCTCCCTCAGCAGAGACAAAATTATAATAGAGTGGCTTCCCAGTCATGTCGGTATTAAAGGCAATAAAGCAGCAGACAAACTTGCGCGTGAGTCATTAAGTCTGACTAACAATATAAATCTTTATCCTAGCAAACTTGAGCTGAAAACTAAATTCAAAATGCACTATGACTAACTTTGGCAGAGAAACTGGACATCACAACCTCCTTACATCACCCATCTTAAGCCACACTTAGGTTCATCAATCCCCACAAATCTTTCTCGCTACAACCAAGTTATCTTCACACGTCTCCGACTGCAGACATGCAACCTAAAGCCCGTGTCACACCTTGCATTATGTCAATGCTACTTGTGACTGTATTGGTGTCGCAGAACAACCGCTGCGGCTTAACGAGCTTTTGGATGAGCGCGTGACAACGCGCGGCAGTCAGTTGCATTGAAGCTTTGAGAGGAGAAGGACGTCAGACGACGATGTGCTCTGCAAAGCAGCTGCGCTCGGATGTGCGCACATTGCAACAGTGAGCGCTTTAGCGAGACAACCGTGCTCAATGCCTGCTTGGCTCGCACTGGCTCTGCTGTGCGGTGTCGTCTTGCTACATGAATCAAGGTGGCTGGACTTTTGCTCATATGGGGTGATATGGCTGCCCGAGCGGTGAGAGAGCTCTGGGCAACTCGTCGGTGCGGCATGGAGCACTCGAAGTTGCAAGGTGTGGCACGGGCTTAACGCATGCCCACTTCAGCAAACAGACTCCTCGCCCATTTTGCACTTTCTGCAAGAGCAACATTACGCTGGAACACATCTTCATATTGCGCCCAACACACGAACCATATCGTGCTCCACTTCGAGCAGCATGCCTCTCCAAATCTCAGCCGTACTGTCTTTCTTCGCTCCTCTCCCCGATGCTGGCACCTGACCTTGTGCTGAAGTTCCTCGAAGACACGCAGCTGCTCAATCAAATCTGAAGAGTCAACAAGCGGAGTGAGGGCGCTAATACCCATCGATGGAGATGCGCCGCATCCTAACAAAGTAACAAAGTAAGTACCATACAGTCACAAGCAAGCGAAGTGAAGGGAACATTCAACAGGTTTTCTGCAAAGGAGTCACTGAGGGGATTTTCATAATGTTGCTGACAAACCTGCAGTCACTAACCTAAGGAGATAT
Organism: Morinoia aosen; assembly: GCA_030386875.1. Classification (NCBI taxonomy): domain Eukaryota; kingdom Metazoa; phylum Arthropoda; class Malacostraca; order Amphipoda; family Talitridae; genus Morinoia; species Morinoia aosen. Next base: position 41,892,043 of record CM059580.1, read on the forward strand.
AAGTGTGACTTTGGAGGAGATATAAGTGTTTTTTGGAGGAGATTTTTTTTTTAGATTTTTGGAGGAGATATAAGTATGACTTTGAAAACTAGTTAACTTCTATATACATATATATATTGCAGTGAGATAAATCTTTCATTTTGATTGCTGAATTTGATGAGAATAATTTCTGTCAGTAAACCCAAGCAACTTGAAATTAGTTATTCTCAAATAATGTGAGATCATCATCAATAATTGTTAATTTGTATTCAGTGAAGCCTGATAACCATTTGTTGCCAACAATTGGTTCAATGAGGTAGGTAGGTACTTGATTTAAATGTGAATATGATGATCTCAATTTGATCAAATTTTGATCAAATGTAAGTTGTGGGCACAAAAAAGTAAAAGATATCTTTTAATTTTGTTAGCAAATTTTTCGAGGAACTTTCTTTTTTCATGTAAGTTGGTGTGCAGTGCACATCTTTATACATTGACTTGGGGTAACAAAATTTCTATATCAGAATGACGGAGCATAGAGATAAAAGCTTCCATACTGGGAATCAACTCGCACATTCGTCATATTCTGCGGTGCAAAATCATACCAAAAAAGCAATGTCCTTATATCTCCAAAAGTTCCAAAATTTTAGTCTGTGCATTGACATTTTAGAGTCCATGCACACTTTCAAATAAAACCCTTATCTGATCAATATGGACCGTTCAAACCCTTTTCAAATTGTGAATGGGTAGAAACCTCTCCATCAGCAGCTCAATTTAATTTCCTACTTATATATTACATGTATTTTTTTCGTATGTTTTTTTCCTTGACACACTTGTATTTTTGTGATTCCATGATATATTTTTAGTACCTACTATTCATTGTACTTTGATCTTTTATTTCAAACATACAGTTTTCTAACATATGATGGAGCGGGACTGGAAACATTATCTCAGGTAAGATGATTAATTTTCTCAAAATTTTATTTTTTATATCTCTGATGTTACGACTAATGCGAATCACTGACATGTTCAGATATATTTATACAAATACATGTAACATTTCTTGTCAGTATGTGCTCAGAGCACTTAGGGAGCATAACAGTTGCACATTTTTCATTGCCTCACCTATAGAAATGATTTCAAAATTGGGAGGTTGTTAAATTTAATGCATCTGTTAGGTGTCAGCATCAATAGGATCATGGTTGAGAAAATTGGCAAGGTTGTGAATCTTGTATCACAGATACAGCCATCAAATGGTCATTGCTTGGTCATGGTAAATTAGGGAGTAAAGCTGTTGTGTAAAACTGTCAACCAGAAAATATTTATTGTTTCCAAACATAAAATTTCATTATTTTTTTTACTGCTGTATCCATTAACTTGCACTTGGACTCAGCCTTTCCAAGAAAAATTTTCAAAGCCAATTCTCTATGTACATAATGCGAACTGAATTAGTTTACTTCTGTAATGGCCATTCTGTTTCTCTGGTCAGAACTTTGTTTAATAAATTGTAAAAAAAAATCATTTGAAAAATTCATCTTGAACACATTTCCTGCAAATTGACCCACCGGTGGTCACTTGGGGGATTTTCATAGTGCTGCAGATCCACCTGCAGTCACTTACTCATTTTTATTAATACGTAATCAAAGCTTAATGAAGGCCCAATCCAGTTTATGTTTGCTGTTTTCAAAGTTGATTACCCCAATTGACTTTAAATTTGAATTGAATATTGAACTTCAGTTTGACTCAAAGCAGTTAATGTGTTAAGTACTTCTTCAAAGTACTGGATAAAAACAGCTCAGGATGAAAATATTTATTATAAGCTTCCAATATTAAAGACTACTACTTTCATTTCCCTTATTCTTCAATATCATAAATCAATATATCAACTGACTTTGACTTGCCCAAATTTTCTTGAAAAAATATCCCATTTCATGATGATTGTTATTCATAATGAGTTGGTTAAAAAAAATTTTTTTCTTCTTAAAGTGGCTGGCATAGATATAGTAAAAAACTACCAATGAACACATTAACTGCAACGGGTTAAATTTTAGTTCAACATTCAACTCAAATTTATGGTTGATTATGTATATAATATGGAAATTAGTAAATATCAACTAGATCATGCTTCCATTTAGCCTTTATTGATTATTCATGAAAAGTGGGTTTGTGACTACTGGTTGGTCAGCAGCAACATGGCAATCCCTCAGTGACACCTGGTGGGTTTGTTGGCAGGATATGTGTTGACAATCAATTAAATTTTGTAAAAATGCTCTGGTCTGTCAAGTAGATTGCTAAATTTTATTTGCAGCATTCACTTCATACCCAGAATTAGAATAAAGCATGCAGAAGATCATTCTTTACAAGTTCATGGGAACCCTCACTTCCAATTGAGAAAAACTTCATAGCTTCTATTCATAGCATTTAGGCTGTTTTTTTTTATGTTTAATGCCTAGTCACAAAATTGACATGGAAAAATTTACTTTCTCTAGCTTGATGGTGGTATAATATGCTTACACAAATATAGTTTCATATAGTAGTACAATCCAATGTAACCCAAAATATTTTATAAGTTTGTAATCCACCCAAAACCTGGATTTACATCGAGAATATTTAATTGAATACTGCAAATGCATACTACAATTCAAGTGAACTGCAAGACTGAAGCATGCACAGCAAAACTGGTGCTTAGCATGTCACCACCAAAGTTCATCGCAGTTCATTTCTTTCTGAAGAGTTGTTTATTTGGCTTAAACTTGCTCTAAAAGCTTTTATTCCATATTTGGAAGAATGGAGTTTGTGTTATCCTGGTCACTGAACAGGTAGCAACAACTTGCAGTTAAAATAATATATATTTTCGGTGAAAATGTTTTACTTCTGTTGAACCCCTCACGGGGATACAACTATTGTATCTATGGGAATTAGCGCTCCCAGGGGAAAAATATGAGGGCCCGAGCTGAGAGTTAGGTAGGCCTTCTTTTTGTTGAAATAAAATGTTTTTTGTTATGTTAAGGACCACCTTTTTTTGGTTCACTACTGTCCTCTTTTTCAGCACCTCTGACTTTCTTCTTCAACTTTTATCTTATTTCATGAACTTCTTTCTTATCTTACTGTTTCTATGCCCTTTCTGCATAGATTCCTCACTTTCTTATCTCCATACTAAATGGTGCCTTCCTCCTTCCTCTCTTCGATCCGCTCTATTTTTGCAGCGGTTAGGGAGGCTTAAACTAACTTATAATCTAATCTTTACTTTTGTTGAAATAATTCATGAGCAAAATAGGAAGTGTTATGAACAATTGAGGTTGAAGTACAACAAATGCAAATTTGAACAGTTTTTTTTCTAATCCAGCTTCATGGGATTGCTGATCACTTCATTATTGAATGTAGGTTGAAATGATATGCAATGCTGAATTCCACTCATGTTCTCTCTTTAAACCAAAAAGGAAAGTTAGTTAGAAAATAATTTCCAGACTTGTTTTTCCATAAGAGCTTTCTAACTTATTTTGGATATTTTTTAGGTTAAATTCACGGTTTCAATTAGTATTTGAAGTATTTAAATACAGTCGACAAAAACTCCTTGAACTCCTACTTATAGTTCAAGTTTTTATTGTGTTAGGACATTATGAAGTTGCCTAATATTTTTTCCTGGAAGTAATTAAAGAAAGGGAATCAGAAAGGCACAAATGGATGTAGCTGTAGAGTTCTAAAGTTTGGATACACAAATGTGCATGGATTGAATGATTTAAAATTAGAGGATCTTGTATATGAACTTGAAAAAACTGCAGCTGAAGAAACCTGGATAGGGATAGAGCAAGTTAAATGTTCTAGGTAAATTAGTATCAAATTATGGGTAAAGGACATGTCAAATTGTGGAAGAAAGTTAAGTTATTGAAGTGAAGCTGATGGTTGTCAATAATAATTTAAAATTGAGATTAGTTGAGATCTGTGTTGGGAATGAATATGAAAATGTGTAACACAACAGCTGTAGAGTACCTGGCATTTGAAAAGAAAGTAAACTACTTTGTATGCTCGGCTTAAAAGGGTATGGAAGAGTATAACTGGCATACAGTGATTATATTAAGTGTTATGACTGTCCATTTTTGTATCCTTGATGAGAATATGATTGCTAAAAGGATAGAATAAATTTATTTTTGTTGAGGGAATGAACTTGCAAATCTGAATGTTACACAAGAGAATGGTTTGCACTTATGATAGATTGAAGAATGGAGTGCAGCTGTTGGCTATGTCTTGTGAATTCTGGAGAGAAAAAAAATATTGCTTGGAAATGATTGTGGATGGAGGTTATGCCTTGACATAGTTACAGATCACCAGATGATGGTTATTTAATAACAGTGGAATATAGGTGTAGAAAACATCAGTAGAAGTAAGATTTAAGTGTAGAAAACAGTATGAAAAAAGGCATATAAAACTACTTGGGAAAATATAGGAGTGAGCTGAGTTACTTGAATCTAAGAGAAATGTAAATGTGGAAACGTGATTGATTAGAACAAGACAGCAACTACCTAAACTGATGTTGCAAAACATTTAATTGGAAGAATAGAGTGCATTGGAATTACAGTAAAATATGTATAGAGTGTTACCCCTCAGGGGATACAACTGTTGTATCAATGGGAATTAGCACTCCCAGGGAGACAATGTGAGGGCCCAAGTTAAAGGATAGGTAGGCTTTCTTTTTGTTAAAATAACATAGGTTTTTGTTTTTTTACGGACTAACTTTTTTTTGTTTCACTGCTGTCCTGTTTCTCAACACTTACTACTTTCTTCTTCAACTTTTATCTTGTTTTCATGAACTTCTTTCACATCTAATGTGGGTCTGGTGCTGCCGTCTCTGGCGCACAGAAGGCTAGTTGCCCAACTTTGCATTTTTTATAAACTATTCAACAATAGAAGGCACTGGTTGTTCCAGATGCTTCCCCCACAGGCCGAGCGAATTTGGGCTACCCGTGCTGCTGCTGCTGCTGCTGCTGCTGCTGCTCATAGTTTTGAGCTGAGGGAAGTTAGATGTAGAACTTCGCAGTATAGCCGTTGCTTTGTCCCTTGTTCCGTTGCCAGCTGGAACTCCCTTCCCTCTGCCGTGTTTGATTCGGGTTCGTTGGGTGGTTTCAAGGGTGCTGTCAACTCATGGTTGTTGCGTGGTTGATGTCTCTTTCTCCTTCTTCTGCTTTCTTCCTTTAGTTTTTTCTTTGTTCTTTGTTTTTGTTTCACTGTTCATGGAGTTGATACTGGCGGGGTTTCCTATGTGAAATCTATGGAACCACTATTTGTCCCGTTGGGGTTGCTTTGCTTGATTTAATAATAATAATAATAATAATCTTACTGTTTCTATGCCTTTTCTGCATAGGTTCCACATTCCCTTAACTCCATACTAAATGGTGCCTTCTTCCTTCCTCTCTTTGGATCTCATTTGTTGAGAATAGGGAAGCTTAAACTAACTAATAATCTAATGTAATCGAATCTGTACAGAGTTGTTACAGCAAGATTCAATATTTGAGACCAAAATGATGTTTTTACTACCCATTTCCAGGATGGAATATGAGCGCAGAGCAGCAGTAGTAGCTTCTTTCCGTGTTGGGAAGAAGCCTGCGGAAGTGATGGCCTGGTTTGGGTTTGAGAACACCATGATAATAAACATTTGGAGGGAGTGGATGACTTGTGAGGACAAGGATGGGTTTTCTGTTGGACGAAAGGCCAAGAATGTTCATTCTTCGACTGTTAGGACCGACAAGTTCATCACTGACGTCAAGGCAACAGCCAACAATGAAGGAAGCCAGAGCTGTGCCATGGTTGTCGATGACATTGGCTGTCACAAGCCGACCATATGCCGAACAATCAAGAAGAACGTTGGTTACTCCTCTCATCACAAGCTCATCACGAGTGCCTCCAAGGAGTCGAGAAAGGTCAAGGCGGTGGATTTTCTGAACGAGCTCAAGCACAGGTCTACCGGGATGCTTTGGTACTGGTTTTACTGTGTATTTAATTTTTGTTGTCAGTATCTATTTAGGTTTATTTGTGTGAAGTTTTAAATTTGGCTACAACATCCTTTAACTTACAAGCGTTAAAAAAACAACTAAAAAAGTTGTTAAAAAACATAAAATATATAAAATGCTCGAATGACGTTCAATTAAGAGGTTGAATAGTTAAGTTCAAATGATCAGCACGATCAACATTTATTAACTAAGAAATCAACTCCATGACAATCATTTTTCATTTGCCAATGATTTCCTATTCATCCCCTTGATTTCCCATTTCTCCTTAGTATGCAATTTTTTCATTTGCATCTTCACACACTCACCACAGGTAAAAATCCTATGATCCACTACTATGGACTTGGCAAATGTCTAGAAAGTGTGTGGTAAGCACAACGCAATAACATGGTTAGGAGAGAACCCTTTTGAGTATGGTACTCACCATCACTAATTGAATAAAATAATACTTAGATTATGCCATGTCTGAAAAAATGAAAGTATGAAATTCATTTGATTGCTGATAGATATTCATTCTTTCAATTGACTGATTTTTGTTCTTAAAATTTTTTAATGAGTTGGTGTAAATTGAATCCTAATAATTGCATGGTTTTCACGGCTGTAGATCTAAAACTTGGGAAAATTCTTGAGCTAAACACGTTCAAAATATCCTATCTATTGCGTAAGAGAATGTAAACCTTGTCAGTTCATAGAGTATGTTTTTATTGTTTCCTCATTGACTTGATTGGCTCTTGAAATTATTCGTGAAATATCAATTTATTGTTTTGTTATGAATTCCTATGGGAGTAATAGGAAAAGTCTTTCATATAAAAATATTTTTTCGAGTCCATACTAAGACATTACCTGCTCATTGTGTTCAGGGAAAAATTAAGATAGTAATTCTCAATAGCAACTTCGTCTAAATAGCTGAAACATTGGTGCTCAATGAAAAATGTCTTACATTTGAAGTACATTTCTACTTCATGTTGAGATGTAATTTCTCAATAACTTGAGACCTCAATGCTGATGCTTAGTAGCACCGTGTGCTGTGAGTCTTCATCTTCAAGCATGGAGAGTGCAGAAGTTGTGGTGCACAAGCTGACAGATGCTGAAGTGAAGAGGCTGTGTTGCAGCCATGACTCCATCAAGCAGGAAGCTACAGCAGAGGACATGGTGCATGGTGAGTCTTGTTTCTGGTCTGTTTGTGAAACAAAAGTTCTTTAGTTTAGTGAATATCCTCTGCAAGAAATGAAAATTTTCGTTTTTTAGAAAACTTAGTCATCCATTAACTTGAAAGGCAATTTAAAACATTTTGCATGTTTCCACAGCTGGTTTTGATGGGCTGTTTGTAGCAAAACTAGGAAATCAACTTAACTGCTCGCGTACGTTTTCCTTCTTTCTAATAAATATGAAAAATGCAATCATATGATAACATTTCACCTTGTATGAAAAAATGTTATTTATTTAAAGAAAGATCAATAAACAAATGAAATCTCATTCAACCAACCCTTTGCTTGTTTTCAATCATTTCAATTTCTTGATTACATCATAGACCCATTACAAGCAGCGGAACTAAATATAGTTTGTCCCAAATGCAAATGAATGCGCCTGAAGCGAGAGCAAGTGGGCGAGGCTTGCGCCTCTCTTCACTGCTCACGCCTCTCTTCACTGCTCATGCGCGCACTCAATGATAGTGCCAACACATCTTAACCCTTTAACGTCCACATTTTGTACTCATGTTACCGTTATCACAATCACCACCATTAAACTGGCACCAGCATCAGATCTTCTTCGATTTCAGGATGAGGAAGGAACTGCCACTCGACAGTGCAGTCCAAAAAACACTTCAGGGAACTAATTTTACGAGAAATACAATGTATTGAGGCTGTTTTTGAAGAAGGACCGTAAAGCCCACTTTGGCATTACAGGGTTCAGGGTGGTATATGAAGTTCTGAACTGAAAGTTCAGTAGGCCATATTATTTTGGAGGGAATAATTTTTTGAATTTTTATGGACTATCTTTGGTCAGTGGAGTGCTGTAATTTTTCACCAATTACCGCTAATAAATTGAACTTCTATCATATTTCATAAACTGCTTTCAATACTGTTGCTTCTATGGGCAGGGTGATTCTTCATTCCCTTTCTTGGGTAATAAATGTTGCCTTCCACCTTCCTTTCCTTGTTGTGATTAGATAAGGTACTCCATCTCATGACTTAACACTTTGACTGCGGCAGGTGAAATTTAAGTTTAATATTCGATTGAAATTTAAAGCCAATTGTAGTAAGCAATACTGGAAATACTAAACATTAACTGGATCATATTTTATTATTAAGTATTTTTGAAAATTGAGTTTATGACTACTGGTTGGTCAGCAGCAAAATGAAAACTCACTCAGTGACCAAATATGGCTCACGTTGCAGTCAAAGTGTTAATCTACTCACTACTAAGAACAATTTCATTTTAAATTTGGTTGTGTAATCAAGAAACTATTAAATGGCTGGTACGTTGAAAATATTTGATTAATTGTTATGTTTGGGCCATAGACTGACTCACTGCTAAAATATTGCCCAAGCAAAAAATGGCTGGTACGTTCTAAATATTTAATTAATTTTTATGTTTGGGCCAAAGACTGACTCACTGCTAAAATATTGCCCAAGCAAAAAATGGCTGGTACGTTCTAAATATTTAATTAATTTTTATGGTTGGGCCAAAGACTGACTCACTGCTAAAATATTGCCCAAGCAAAAAAAGTTCGAAATCCTTGTTTAGGATGTAGAAATAAAGTCTGGTGGCTTTAAAGATGTCTCTCTTCAGTGCACCTTGGGACCAACTACTGTTTGGAGACCTATCAAATTTTTTTCGCTTCAGTTTGGGCAGTATGCTGAGAGTATCTGCTCTCTTTGGGCAGACGTTCTCTGTTGCAACAATAAATACTCACCAAAAAATCAGCAACAGTTGTTTGCAGGAAATTATTGGTTGTTCAGACTTGTACTTATGTTGCTTATATGCACATCATATATCTCACTTCCTCTGAGATGAGGCCTGAATGTCCGTCACCTAGCTTTTATGTGGCTTTGTTTTTGATTCATGAGTCTCATTTGTAGGGAAACTTGTAGCATCCATGTTGGTATGTATTTTCACTGATGTTGCAAGCTGTGTTAGCAAGACACTGCAGCTTTCAACTTTTGTATAGGAATTTGAACCTAAGCGTTGCAGGTTCTGCGAGTTTTCACCTAGCAGAAATGAATAAAAGAACACCTTGAACTAATAATTAGATTGAAAGCAAGAGTTCTGCAGTGAAAATTTTTTTGCTCATGATGGGGCATTTTTTCTTTGAAGTTCTATTACCTTTTCTTCTCGTCAATAGCAGCATTCAATGATGAAATGGTGAATAAATTCAATTCAAATAACTCTGGTTAAGAGTTCAGGTGTTACCTATTTATGATCTATTTGAGTTGTGTCAATAATGGAAACATATATCTGAGCTCCCGGTAATTTTTCTGCATTCGATTTTTTGTAGTTAACATACCCAATGGTGAAAATCCTTCAATAACAATGGTCAAGGATGAAGAGCCTGATGATGAGCTGGAGGTCATCACAGTGAAGGTGGAGCCAATTGGCTGGCGTCAGGAACCTCAGGTGCGTCACTTGGTTGCCTGCTCGTCTCTGGAATGCTTTAAGTCAAATTCATTTGATCTTCATACTGTTGTCGTTCATATCTTGAAATTTTTCTTCTGCTCCAATGTATTTATATCTTCTTTTTATGCCCAGTTGTGTTTGTTTCATTGTTGCTACTGCAATTTTTTGTTGCCCCTATAAATGTTCACCATTAAAATTGATAAAATCCTTGAGTGAATGTAGTCTTAATTAATTTTATACCAACTGAAAAAGAATATAAAAAGTGCATGTATGATGTTTCCCCTTTCGGCTTTGTTCCCGACCTAAAATTTCAATTTATATTTTGAATAAGTTTTTAGCAATGTAGAGAGAAAAATTGAAGGAAAATAACATTTGAAAAGAAAATGTCCCACTACAGTAAATTTCGTCTGCTGTAGGGGCACTTTCTAATGAAGGAGCTCACGAGAAGGAAGTGTTGATAGATCAATCCCTGGACCTGGCCTTGGTGAACCTTTGAGCTTTAGTGAAACACAGTGGCTCCCTGATAGGCCTTATGTGTTTGAACCAATATTTTGCTACTGAATATTGATTCTCCTCTCTTTTTATTTACAAAATTTTTTTTTTATCCGAATTCTTATCGGCAATTATTCTTGCATAAATGTCATGAAAGAATGTAGAGGTAAAAATAACCCACAATTTTTGACTGTTTAATGGGTTACAGTGAAGAAAAAATTAATTTTTTGTTTGTGTGATAAAGTTATTTGTTGGTGAGGGTACAAGTTTCTTGAGCTGTTGCTAGTTATTTCAACTGTGTTTCCATTTACGAAGCTCTAATGTTGTGTTGTTTGTCATATGAAATGGTCTTCTTTTTATGGATTTCTGGTTCAGAAGAATTATTCCCCTTCAAACACTTATTGTTTGACATTTGACGATGTAGTTGTGAGATTATGAAAAGATCATGTACGAAATGATATTTTCTTCATTGAGTCCTCCTCAGGGAATAACATAACAGCACCTTGGGAATTAGCATTCTCAGGATAAAAATGAAAGACCCTAAGCTGAAGTTTTAGGCCCGTTTAGTTCATTTATTCTGCACCGTGTGCTTCACATTCTGGGCATATTAATTTTGTTCTTAACTTCTATTCTGTTTCATTTAATGTCTTCAAATTTTACTGTCCCGATGTGCGGGCGCGTGGACACATCTTATTCATGGCTTCTTTTTCCTTCCTCTTTCCAGGTTACTATTGTTGCGGTTAAGAATGCTTAAAATATCTTGCAATCTAATTTTATATGTAGTAAAGCTGAAAAGCATTCAGTGTCATTTTATGTAAATGTTTTTTGAGAAACTACAATTCATATACATTAGTCCTGAATTTCATTTTTTACTGGTGAATTGCTGCATTATGTTGCTGAATCTCAGAAAGAAAATCTTTGTCAAAAATGTGGTTGTGCGTGATTTGCGCTTGGGTAACTGAGGGACTACCCATGATCTTCATGTGAGAATAATTGATCAGCATAGAGATATTGTCCTCTGAAGGTACTGCACTCAACTACTTGAGAACATGCTGTCTTATGGCCTGTTAATTAATACTGTTCAACTAATGCTGTCGGGCAGAATATTTTTTAGAAGGTAAATTTTATCTCACATTTGTATATCAGCATTAAGTGCATCGAGTTGAAAAGGTAGGTTATAATTTTTAACAGCATCTTATGGTTATGGCCAGTCCGGGGATATAAACGTAGAAATTGTAAAGCATGAAGCGTTTTAGTTTCCAGTGGTCCACTCAAAGGGGAGGAGAAGGGAAGACTGATCCCTTAATTTATAAACAACACTTTCTTCTTGTGCAATAGAATTTTGAGTTTTAGAATCTTGTTCATTTTGAGATTAAACCTTAAAATCAGTCAATTTACTCCATACTAGATGGTGCCTTCCTCTCTTTGTATCGCATTTGTTGCTGCGGGTAGAGGGACCAAAACTAACGACTAATCAATTCTGATCCTATCTCAATTTCGTTTGGTCTTGATAGCTTTGATTAGTTGCAACGCGTTCGCAAAATAAACTCCCCGGGTTACAAAAGCAGTGCATCAGGGTGTGGTAGTGATACTATGTTGTAGAGAAATGATATCCATCGCGATTAATTTGAATTTTCCCTGCTCAAAAGACCATGGATGATTTGGACCGAGACATTCACAACCTGCAGATGCTTCTACAAGCCAAGCTTCAAGAACGATCTCTGAAAAAGGTTTGTTTCTGGTTTTCTGGTTCACAATTTTTAAAATTAAAACAAAACATGCCATCATCAAAGTTTATCAAAAAGACTTTTTAGAACTTGAAGCCCCATGTTGATCACTGTTTACCATAGTCGGTGTACCAAAACTGAGAAGAATTGTGACGTTGTTACATGTGACGTATAAACTCTCGTATTAAGCATTGGAATAGTGTTATGTATACACTATTGAAAACTTGCTGACCTCGCAGATTGATTATTCAAATTCGAAATTTTTAATAATTTGATTTCTCACGTATCTTTTACACATAAAAAGTAAAAATATAAGAGCTATCCATAAGCCACTTCTATATGAAATAAAATTAGTGTGCAATACATGCAGAAATAACTCTGGCAGTGACCACACTTTAACTATTTACAGCAGTCAGTATTATGCTCCTTGTATTAATTTTCGAAAGTCTTCTTATATGGTGAGTTTTGGGGAATATTTCATTGTCAACATTGTACAGCAAAATATTCAGTATTTAGAGGATAATATTTTTGTGGCATGAGTAATGAAGTTGTACTTCTCTGTTAGTTGAGTTCCCTAATTGTTGTCATGTTTCTATTTCGTTGATGTTTTCATATGGAGGCCGGTCTGCCGTTTAGCTCTCTTGTATTCATTGTATTTCTTACTCTTTGAAGAATTTAATGTTTTTGAATATTTTCTAGAAGAAATGCTTACAAAAACTTTTCTATTACTTTGAGGACTGCATCAGTCCAGATGCTGAAGCAACTATTTTGAATCGCTAGAAATTTCAAATCGGCTATATTGTGAGGATGTCTGTAAAGGAAGACAAATGGTTTAAAGCTGAAAATGAGAATTCTATTGAGTAATAATTGAACGTGAACAAAGAATAGTCAATTGTTTGTAATTTTCTTTTTCATCAGGATGTGCAAAGCGGAGCTGTGCCGTGTTCGCAGAGCAGTACTTCTGGTAATACATTCATTCCGCTTTATGTCTAAAACATACAGTTTTCATGTAACTCATGTTGCCAATACAGGTTTAGATGAATATTTGTAATTACAGAAGTAGTGTTGAACTAGATTATTCGTTCAAAAATCGGATGATTGACCCGTTTTTGTGCTTGCAAGCGTGCAATTTTTTCCAGGCAAGAATCATGAGAGATCACCCATCATTCACCCTGACAGCAATTTTTCAGTACGCACACCGAGCCACGAGATGATCGTGAGTGCGATATTGGGCGTGAATAACAATTGTCTTGCGAGACTGTAGTAGGCATGAAAATTCAAACTCTAGTCGCCTATAATTAATGTATCAGTTGTTCTGTTGGATCACATGATAATGCTAGCATTACAAATCAGGAGACAATGGTTCAGAACTAGCGTTAGTTACTCAGAAGTTGATTTCTCAAAAGGCACTATTATTTTATGGAAGTCAGTGCTTTAATTTTCACTTTCACTATATTTTCCAATACCCCTGAAAATAACATAAACCTCACTTTTCCAGACAACACCCACCGAAAGCAATGGACAAAAAACTGGGACCGAATCCAACTCATTTGAAGCGTGTACAATAGCTGCGCCCTCTACTGAAGCAACTGTTGAGCTGCCTTCTGCTAACTCTCATAATTTCAGGGTAGGAATTAAAATTAATACATGGATGTAGAGATTCGCAGATTATGCGAATAGCTGAACTCATATTAGTTATTTGAACGAGTGAGCCGGATTTAATTTGTTGGGGTATTGGGAGACAATGGTGTGTTGTGATGCGATTGTACAAGTTGACACTTTGCAGACGCCGGGTGTATTGATCTAACGGTTCCTGTTTGATATGGGTAAGCCAAAATAATTTTTTGACCCTACCTGATGAAGGAAATTTAATGATCTCAAATCTAAGCTGATGCTTTCTACGTTGCAAGCCGCCCAGGGGGATACAACTATTGTATCTATGGGAATAAACAGTCCCAGGGGAAAATGTAAGGGCCCCAGCTGAGAATTAGGTAGGCCTTCTTTTCATTGAAATAAAATGATTTTGTTATGATAAGGAGCATCTTGTTTTTGGTTCACTGCTGTCCTGTTTTCCAGCACCTATTACTTTCTTCTACAACTCGATTTTGTTTCATAATCTTTTTTCTCAACTTACTGTTTCTCTGCCCTTGCTGCATAGATTCCGCGTGCCATTAACTCCATACTAAATGGTGCCTTTTCCCTTCCTCAATTTGGTTCGCATTTGTTGCTGCGGATAGGGGAGGCTTACACCAACTAATAATCCAATAATAATCTACGTTTCAAGCGCTCTTCTGCACTCTTGAGAATTAACAATGAGTGCCGGTGAAAATAATCAGGAAACCGATTATTAATCTAGACCACAACATATAGTTCGGCAAGTTGACGTTCCATTTTAGAGCATTTATTCTTCTATCCAAATATCTGTACAAATTTTGAGGTTAGCTTTCTTCTTTTGTTCATGAGTAATTTCGCCTGAACAGTTTGATAAATAACATCAGTGTTCTAATTAAATATGTAATTACTCCTTTTTCAGTTTGTTATATCGCTTATGACATGTTGTTCAGCTCAAACTTTTTTAATTTACGTGACCTGTCTTGAAATTTGTTTGTTTATCAAGGGCTGCATTTATATCTCAGTCGGACTCGGCTGAACGTTTGATCTATTCGACGACGTTTTGAGGTGGCTTTCGTCTGTCTGATTAGGTTAGACTAGATTATGAGTTAATTTGTGCTCTCACAGTACTTCGGGACAAACCGAATATGTACTCATTATATTTGCGTGACTACGCACTCTACCTGCAATCGGGAGCTATTTTTTTCATGAAGTTGAATATTTACTGTCTGGAAGGTGAAGTCTCTGTAATTTTTTCCATGAAGTTGAATATTTACTGTCTGGAAGGTGAAGTCTCTGTAATTTTTTTCATGAAGTTGAATATTTACTGTCTGGAAGGTGAAGTCTCTGTAATTTTTTCCATGAAGTTGAATATTTACTGTCTGGAAGGTGAAGTCTCTGTAATTTTTTTCATGAAGTTGAATATTTACTGTCTGGAAGGTGAAGTCTCTGTAATTTTTTTCATGAAGTTGAATATTTACTGTCTGGAAGGTGAAGTCTCTGTAATTTCCATAGTTCTTCCCTCTCACCTCCACAATATGGTCTGCTTTAGTTAAAAAAAGGACAAAATGATTTACCTACCTGCTTTATTTTATACTGATAAGAAATAGTCCGAATCGATTGCTTATAATCTTTATATATCATGACAGAGAGTGACGTGCCCAGTGTGCTACAAATCTGTGACAGCGATCTCGAGGCACATGAGGACCAAACAGCCAGGGCACGGGTGGCCTCGAGAAAAGGCCAGGTATGCTGCTAGCATCCTGGGACTACGAAAAACGAAGAAAAGAAAAGAAAACGCGTATGTCAGAAAAATGAAAAAATGTCCGGTTAAGAACTGCTTCGCCTTAGTTGCGCGACTGGGCTTGCACATGAAATTGTGCCACCCAATTTTACTGCGGACCAAAGCCTTGAAAAAAACGGCGACGGTCATTGATCACTTCAAAGCGTGGGTAATGACGCCCGACGGCGGCTGCCTTGCTCCTAGAACATCCTCGCGCCAAGGGGAGCAGATTCGTCGCTTGGCAACTATGTTGAAAGTTGCCTCGTACGTCGATGTGTTTGACGACGAAATAAAGTTGATCGAGCGGCTAACCAAGATGAACACAAGCAAAAACTGGAGCTGCAAAACAATAAAATCTTATTTATTTTCATTAAAGTCCTTTGGGAAATTTTTACGCAGTGAGACATTCGCCGAATACTACAAAAAGCATTCCAAAGATTTCTCCCAAAATTTGCAATCAATTCAGTCAAATTGCTCAGACGTCAGTGAATCCATCTCTAGATGGGCTAAAGAATTCACTAAGAAAGGCAAGGTGGGCGAAGCGGGACCAAGCGGAAGCACCGCAACCTCATCACTGCCGAACTAACACGCTCTTTTATTTGCGGTAAACTATACGAGAAAGTGAGAAAACTGAAGAAACTTTTGCTTGACAATCAGATCAGTTCTGAGGGTCTCACGAGCTACCATTATGAATTAGTCCGAGATTATCTAATTCTAGACATTTCTCTGTCCAACGCTCATTACTAGACAACTAGACTGACAACTAGCATTTTACTAGAGATAATGGTCTTTTTTTCAGTGCACTCTCAACTTGTAACATTACCTAACTCGTCACATCTTTAGTATTGTAAAGCATTCATGTAAAAACTATACATTTGTTGTGCGATCATCCATTTATATTTAAATAAAATGCTTGTTAACTAATGACCGTTATGTTAAAATTGTTGAATCAGAAATGCAAAACCTATAATCTTCTTGGTCCTCTTGCTTATATGTACACACGTGTGTGTCCATGCGAAACCGGTGTTTTTCGTAACCTAGGCACACACATGGCCGTAAAACGCGTGTATATATATGTGTGTGTGTGTGTATATGTGTGTGAGTGTGTGTATGGATATATACACACATGCATACGTATATATACATATGTGTGTATGTGGGTATATATTTATATATATTTTTCTTTTTTTATGCTTCCTCAAAATGACACTTGTAAACATTGACCGAAACAAGCGATTTCATATATTATTTCCTGGCGTCAAGAATTGCGAAGTCTTATGTCATGTACATGTAAACTGTCAAAAGTGTTTTCACCCCACAATGAAAATGCATCGTCCATGAAATTGTGTTATCTCTTACAATTTTCATTACATGTATTATCAGATGTAGATTAAGCTAGATTAGGAGTTCATTGCCCTCAATCATTTCTTTTGACTAGTGACACGAGTTTTTCAATACTCGTGTGTGTGTATCATCTAAGTGTATTAATTTTAAGATATTTTAAAAACCAATGATGGTACTTTTGTACCATCTCTATTGGAAATAAACCATTTTTTTTTCTTTTTTATGTGTACATATATGTGTATATATTTACATGTATGTGTGCACATATGTGTGTACTAAACTGACAACTAGCATTTTACTAGAGATAATGGTCATTTTCTGTTCACTCTCAACTTGTAACATTACCTAACTCGTCATCTCTTTATTATTGCAAAGCATTCATATACCAACTATACATTTGTTGTACGATCATCCATTTATATTTAAATAAAATGCTTATTAACTAACGACCGTTATGTTAAAATTGTTGAATTAGAAATACAAAACTTATAATCTTCTTGGTCCTCATGCTTATGCGTACATATATATATATATATATATGTCTGTATGTGTGTGTGTATGTATGTATGTATATATGTATGTACGTATGTATATGTATATGGATTTGTATTTATATATATATATTTTTTTTTTCATGCTTCCTTAAAATGACACTTTTGAACATTTGCCGAAACAAGCGATTCATATATTATTTCCTGGCATCAATAATTGCGAAGTTTTATGTCATGTACATGTAAACTGTCAAAAGTTTTTTCACCCCACAATGAAAATGCATCGTCCATGAATTTGCGTTATCTCTTATAATTATCATTACATGTATTGTCAAATGTAGATTAAGCAAGATTAGGAGTACATTGCCCTCAATCATTTATTTTCGACTAGTGACACGAGTTTTTCAATACTCGTGTGTGTGTATCATCTAAGTGTATTAATTTTAAGATATTTAAAAACCAATGATTGTAATATTGTACAATCTCTATTGGAAATAAAGTTTTTTCTTTCTTTCTTTCTTTCATCGTAATGATGTAGTAGCCGAGCTGACTGTTGACGGGTACAAAAACTCACGACTGCGTGGAGGAAAAACTACCATTGATGTTGAGAAGGAAAAGGCTTCAGGCAACTATTAGTAACTTTTTTTAGTCCTAGGTACAAGACTGGCATATTTGATCGTTTTCTTTGAAAAAATACGTCCCTTGATTGTATTAGATAATCCAGTGCACGTCTTTGTGACGAGGAATGGAACAGGATTGACTACAGGGCAAGTGGACTCCGCTGTCAGCGAAATTCAATTAAAACCCGCGTCTTTTTACAAGCTTCTTATGACTGTTCTGCTACCACAACTTTAATGGCGCGTTTCAGACAGAACTGCAGCGCTGCTCTACAGGCGTTTCAATTTAGAAGAGAAGGCAGTGGTTTGGCATGGGACCACATCAGCAGTCAATAGCCTTCCGGAAAACTGTGACTTCTCTCAACGAGAAGATGATGGCAGTGAGTACGATAACGACCCTGAATTTACCATTAGTTCAGAAGCTTCTGATGTAGAGCAGCAACCGACGGGTAACGATGAACCTTCAAATTTGCAGAATTCATTGGACGATAATTCTCGAGAACCAACTGTTGCGGAGTCGCCTACTACAGCACCTGAACTTTTAAAGCAACCATTTGTCGATGTCAACCAGCAGCACCACATGTTCGTAGAATCTAATGTAAAACGGCTACAATCTCCTGATATCTTTACTGACGGTAGTAACAGGGAAGATTTGTAAACTGGTGTCAAAAAATTCAAAGTTTTTTCAGTTGAAGACGACCAAGAAACCAAAACCCTTTTCCGAGATTTGACTTCACTTGGAGAATCAGTTACAAAGGCAATAGTTCAGGGAGGGTTGAAAATAAACAGCCATTTTTGAAACGAAAATATACTCCGACTCAAATTTTAAATAAAGTTTGTTACCTGAAGAAAAGCTTTGAAAAATAGTTTAGTGGTTCAAAATTTATTTCAACATGTGTGTTTGCTACTGTATTCTATTTCAGTTTAGTTGTTAGGATTGGAATCCTAATTTTTATTGAATATTGTATTGAACTCTTGGACTAAGTTCAGTGGTGATCAAGCTTAGGGTATTTGTTGTGAGGTTCTATTTTGAGATGTGATTTCCACCGCTGCAGATCAGTAGTTATGACATCGCTGCCACAACTTGTGATGCTCTATTTTGAGATGTGATTTCCACCGCTGCGATCAGTAGTTATGACATCGCTGCCACAACTTTTGATGCTCTATTTTGAGATGTGATTTCCACCGATGCAGATCAGTAGTTATTACATCGCTGCCACAACTTGTGATGCTCTATTTTGAGATGTGATTTCCACCGCTGCAGATCAGTAGTTATGACATCGCTGCCACAACTTGTGATGCTCTAATTTGAGATGTGATTTCCACCGCTGCAGATCAGTAGTTATTACATCGCTGCCACAACTTGTGAGGCTCTATTTTGAGATGTGATTTCCACCGCTGCAGATCAGTAGTTATGACATCGCTGCCACAACTTGTGAGGCTCTATTTTGAGATGTGATTTCCACCGCTGCAGATCAGTAGTTATTACATCGCTGCCACAACATGTGATGCTCTATTTTGAGATATGATTTCCACCGCTGCAGATCAGTAGTTATGACATCGCTGCCACAACTTGTGAGGCTCTATTTTGAGATGTGATTTCCACCGCTGCAGACCAGTAGTTATTACATCGCTGCCACAACTTGTGAGGCTCTATTTTGAGATGTGATTTCCACCGCTGCAGACCAGTAGTTATTACATCGCTGCCACAACTTGTGAGGCTCTATTTTGAGATGTGATTTCCACCGCTGCAAATCAGTAGTTATTACATCGCTGCCACAACTTGTGAGGCTCTATTTTGAGATGTGATTTCCACCGCTGCAGATCAGTAGTTATTACATCGCTGCCACAACTTGTGAGGCTCTATTTTGAGATGTGATTTCCACCGCTGCAGATCAGTAGTTATTACATCGCTGCCACAACTTGTGATGCTCTATTTTGAGATGTGATTTCCACCTCTGCAGGTCAGTAGTTATTACATCGCTGCCACAACTTGTGATGCTCTATTTTGAGATGTGATTTCCACCGCTGCAGACCAGTAGTTATTAAATCGCTGCCACAACTTGTGATGCTCTATTTTGAGATGTGATTTCCACCGCTGCAGACCAGTAGTTATTACATCGCTGCCACAACTTGTGAGGCTCTATTTTGAGATGTGATTTCCACCGCTGCAGACCAGTAGTTATTAAATCGCTGCCACAACTTGTGATGCTCTAATTTGAGATGTGATTTCCACCGCTGCAGACCAGTAGTTATGACATCGCTGCCACAACTTGTTATGCTCTATTTTGAGATGTGATTTCCACCGCTGCAGACCAGTAGTTATTACATCGCTGCCACAACTTGTGATGCTCTATTTTGAGATGTGATTTCCACCGCTGCAGACGAGTAGTTATTACATCGCTGCCACATCTTGTGAGGCTCTATTTTGAGATGTGATTTCCACCGCTGCAGATCAGTAGTTATTACATCGCTGCCACAACTTGTGATGCTCCAATTTGAGATGTGATTTCCACCGCTGCAGATCAGTAGTTATGACCTCGCTGCCACAACTTGTGATGCTCTAATTTGAGATGTAATTTCCATTGCATCGATATTATCAGGTTTTCCTCTTCTGAGGACTCCACATTCGCTGTTATATTTTAGCCGTCGTGGCATTTTGGTTATGTCACATTATTAAATTTTGCTAAATGAAATAGACGTGATTTTCCAGTGTCCTCGTCATATTAATAGATTTATAGCTACGCTGCCACCAACTCCCTGAGGATTAAACAATCGAATAATTATTATGATATCAATAAGCGAATGGAAACGAGCCTTCATTCCTGTCTCTCACTCTTCAAAACGTAGGTATTAATTCGTTTGAAATCATGACGGGAATTTACTTATGAAGAATTAATCCAACTCATATGACAATTAGGTATTAGCGAGAGTTATTTCCGACTCATGTGAATATTGATACGAAACATTGCTAGCTGTGCTAAATCCATATGAAGACCTGTGGGAAATTGATGAGTCGGTTAGGTTGAGCTGAAAAGGCAAAAGGAACTCAACTCTTGATGTGGAAGCGGCACGCTGTCAGTTTTGGGGAGCGCTTTGGATGCCAATGTTCGTGGTTACCCGGCTCTTTAACACAGTAATGATATGAGGAGGAACATGGCGTCTTACTGCCATATGATTCGTATAGTTTACGAATTTCGATACAGTGAGTTTGGTTATAGTTTTCAGCGCCGACACCACAAGAGGGTGTGGCTCAAGAGTAGAAACGACACAATTGGAGGGCAAATATGCAGAGTGTCTTAACACACAAAATTTTAGGACACTCAAGTTAGAGGCGTGGTGTTCATTGCAGAGTTGCCAAACTGGCTTTTCCTAGCTAAGTTACCAACTGAGAAGTGAACTAGGCCGCTCTTTTTTTATCTTCGCCGCCATGAGGCGAAATAATCACTTAGGTAATTCTGCCAGTTTTGACGTCTGATTTGTGGGTTAAGACACTCCGCATATTTGCCCTCCAATTATATCTTTGATGGCGTCTCGCGTCTCACTCAGTAAACGTGGTAAAGGGTATAATAGACTGCGCCCAAATGGGCGAGGGCTGAAACGCACTTCTGGCTTAGATAAAGTGATTGAGTACAAATGCAACCTATCTATTTAAAAACTTGAAATTTAAACCATTCGGTTGAGGTATGCGCCTGAAAACAACAGTTAACATAAATATTACACCTACTGTAAGTCAAGGCAAAACGTACTCCGCTAATCAGAATATTTTCAGCTGAAATGAACAATTAATTAAAAAGTAGCCGAGAATGCGATGATGCTTTCAATAGACATCAACGAGAGAAACAACTCTGGAACTCAGAAAAGACCGTAATTCAAAGATGTGAAGTTTAGAATGTTTCAGGCAGGCATTGCGCTCAACTTTCAATATGTTGGCACTTCAAATGTTCGTGGTATTGTGCCATTTTATTCCTGATGTTTAACTAATACCAACCTATTCAGCGGATATTTTCTTTTCAGGATAAGCCCCACCGCTAATGCGGCACATAAGTTCACCTATTTGTAAATTTTGCAATTATGCACAAATCGACTTTAAATTACTCTCAAACGAAAGACTAAAACATTCTTTCATTGATGGAATGAATGTTTTAACCTTTCGTTTTGAGAGTAATTTTAAGTGGATAGGTGCATTATTTCGAAAGGGACAAGTAGATGAACTTACGTGTTGCATTAGTGGTGAGGCTTATGTGGAAAAATCCATAATTTCTTTGTTTTTGGCAGTATAGGTGATGAACGCACAATGTGGCCAGGCGCGCTGTGTTGAATAATCAAAAACTGTTGATGTCTTTGGGTTTCAGCGTGGGTAAGGCGCCCGGCCATAAATGGGTGGGTAGCCAAACCGCCTACGGGGTTTGGCTGCCCGATGAGTTCGGATTATGCGTGGTGAGATGGATGGTCATACTAAGATCAGACGGAATTGGGACTGTTGTGATATTGGGATAATATGACAATTATAACCGAATTCATGGTGGCTGTTGCCATGTTCAGTAATGACGGTTTTGATGGTTACAGCTGTAACGATTACATAGTTGTCTTTGCTGTGGTGATGTGAGGGTTGGTGTTGAAGTTGTCAGACTTTTGGTGCGGTGTGGTCTTGGTTGCTAAGTCATTAACGGGTCTATGCTTGTTTCCACTTGTGCAACTTATGTTTGCAACATTGAAGTACTGTAACCTAGTCAACAGTCAGTGAAACAATCCTCCGCTTATATGCACAACCTCGTAAATTAAACCTCCCCGAAATAAGTGTCAAAACCAGTCCCTGGATCACGACGCGTACAGTGTAACAGTAATATGCTTAAATCTTGGAAAACTCGCATTGTTGTGTTGTGACCGACAAATTCGCTAAAGCGACAGCTAAATAGTCTATGACCGAAGCTGGCGTTAAATGAGTTTATTATTATTATTATTATTATTATTATTATTATTATTATTATTATTATTTAGCCTTGCAGAAACCTCTTTCCGTATTTCACCATAGTTCTTTTATTGTTCAGATAGAGGGATTATTTGTTCACCAAACTGCTTCGTATTTCACCTTTCAAAAAAAATTTTGAGAAATTAGGTTCGTTTAATTACGAGGTAGCACGGACACGAGTTAGTTGAGTTACCCTACAGTAGTAAATCGTGCGCTGGTTGGCAGCTACGCGAGAACTGAGACTGCAACTCATTCCATGGCGGTTAGATGAAATTTAAGTTGACGTTTTCCGATGCTAAAATGAAGATCATATCGCTTTTGATCACGGATATTAGGGAAATCGAGTCTTATGAATCACTTGCAAAAATTTACATGAATTGGTTTATGTTGCAATATTTTTTGATGTGATTTGTGTAATATCATAGTTATGCACCTTCAATCCTGACTGACGCAACGATGGGTCTTTATATATTACTTACTTTATTTTTTTCAATACTTTGTTCATTGAAAAATTTTTTGATGGCAGAACAACTAGAATCATTGACTTCTTATGTAAACTGATGAGAAAATTATTGGAACTTTTAGTTTACATAATATGCTTTTGAATGTGTCTACCAATCATTGTCGATGGAGATGCCAGTTAGAGATTTGTTAAATCAGATAAATTTTAAAGCCGATACCTGGCTTAGGAATTGAAAACAGTGTCAACACCACGAAGTGATAGCTATTATCGATTGAGAGGTCAGCAATGTAGAAATTGTTCAACGATATGGCAACATTGTACCAATAATATGAAAAAATTGTCTTAATGATAATTCTCAACCTTACACTTACACGTGCAATATATGACGATATTATTCATGAATTATTTTCCTAAATAGATCACCAATAATTATTTATTCAATACGTCATTCATGTATAGCAACACTGCTTCACAATAACAGCAAAAAATTGTTTTAACTTCATAGAGAAATATTCTTCAACATACAATGGATGAATAAAACACAGCAGTGCAAGCCACATTAGGGAACATAAAATCTACGTTCTACGCTAATACTAAGAAAATAAGAACTGTTTAAATTTCGTCAGGATTTTGTGGTGTATGCGACCCAGGACGGCGCTCTTCCTCTGGCAACAACACGTGCGGGGTGCACAGGGTCCAGTCTCGCGAATTTCTGCACCGCCGAAGCCTCTCGCTCCACCTCCAAGCAGCTACAGTGCCCACCTCCAAACAGCTACAGAAATGTCAGGTTAAATTAATTTAGGTTAGGTTAAGTTAAGTTAAGTTAGGTTAAGAGGTTAGGTTAAGTTAGGTTAGGTTGGGTAAGGTTA
This sequence comes from Morinoia aosen, assembly GCA_030386875.1. Taxonomy (NCBI): domain Eukaryota; kingdom Metazoa; phylum Arthropoda; class Malacostraca; order Amphipoda; family Talitridae; genus Morinoia; species Morinoia aosen. The sequence continues at coordinate 41,916,008 of CM059580.1, forward strand.
GGCCAAGTTCAGTTAGTTTAAGGTTAACTTAAAAAAGTTTAAAAATGCCTGTTTTTGCGTGCCGAGATGGAGGGTTGAATAGCGAAACACCAGCGGTCGTTTTCAAAATTTATTATAATGATTTAATACAGGTTAACTTTAACATTCCGCTCAAGTATCCACTTACTAAGTACTTGTAGTGGTTATAATGCAGTGATTAATAATAAATGTATAACGAACAGATACATTAATAAATTTCAGTAGTACTACATAGTTCAATAATTGGCGCGAATGGCAACTTTATGTAGCTGCTTGGAGGTGGAGCGAGAGGCTTCGGCGGTGTAGAAATTCGCGAGACTGGACCCAGTGCGTCCGGGGTAACTCCGCAGCGCACGAAATTGTACGGCAGGTTTGGCTTCGTTATTGCACGTACATCGTTTACAGAATTTCGCTTACTAATAAACTCTGGCCTTAAATTCAGCGTGTTCTTTTTAGGTTGTCTTTTTGCATCATAATTCAGAAACTGAGGGACTTTATGCCTCCTTCTTCATAATTGACTGCTTTGGGGGACATTATTAAAAATAAAGCTGCATATTGTTGAAATGTTAAAGAAAATTTCAGGGGGTAAGGAAACTGTAATTCGAGTTAAAGGCAGTCCAATCACTTACGAATGAATTTTTGAACCACGCGACTTTAATTAGATAGTTGGGTACATCAACTGAATTAAATCGCAAAGGTAAGGCAGGTAAGCAATAGAATAAATTTGGTTAGGGTGCGCTAATTTATGTCTTAACATTAGATGCACTCAATTTCACTCAAAATTATAGATAATAATTTCACTCTCAAAATTGTAAATTTATATTACTGCAGAATTGCACTTTGTGATGGGACGTTGTGACCGCTGCTGATGCATAACAAGGAACTGATTTATAAATGCGTTACCGTGAAATCTATCATGAAATCATGTAACAATTGACGGACATGATTATGAAAAAAAATATAAAATACGGCACAAAACTTTATTTTAAATGATATCATCGCAGAATAACGAAATAAAATACAAAATTTATTATTATTGGATGTATTCAGAAAATTTCGTATTTCATGTAGTAAATAAGAGGCGCACTCGGCGGCACAAGAAAAGAAAATTCTTCTTTGAATTAACGTAGTATCACTAATTTAGAACTGCGAAAGCGGTTAGATGAGCGATATAACGAAACGTACGTGATCGAGTTCTCTACGTTACTTCAACGCACTTGATAAGAGTTGTTAGCACGATTCTAGAGCACAATCAGCTCGTTGATTAATCAAGAATGACGAACTGAAATGGCATACAGAATAAGAACGTAGTACGCGCCTTAATACGCTGAGTAAGTCTCTTGGACTCGGGAGAACATTCATAACGTGGGAGCTAATAAGAGACGCATGCCAGGAATTATTCAGGAACAATAGAATTCAAGAAGCGAGGTCGCATTACTTCTCTCCTGAAGACACTTGGAAATGGTCTCACATGAGTAAGACGTCTCCCATTCACAAGCCCAGCTCGTTCACTTCACGAACACCGTTCCATATATCTAACAAATGCTACTGACTTTACTATGATGAGTACCGTATCGCAAAAATGAATCTCTTGCTGTTCAGGGAATATTAAATCTATCGTTAACCGCTGTGCTCGCGGTGGCACAGCGGTTAAGGGATCGGACTTGTATGTTGGAGTCGCGGGTTCATATCCCGGCGCTGGCGCTGCGATTTTCCCCGTTGGGTATAAGGGAAAGCTCAAGCACAATACCTCACTCGACCCAGGTGTCGGAAATGGGTACCGGCTTTACGGGGGAACCGTCATGGTGTCCTATATATAGTGTTAGTTATAAGACATTTGAAAAACCAATGCTTAAGATCATTTGTATCAGTCTTGATTGGAAATAAAGCATCCCAAAGATGCCGATGTTTGCTTTTTTTTGCTTTACTTATCGATACGTTCTTTTGGTATCCAAGTTACCACATCCATTCAAGTTAATGAATGCAGTAAATTTAATTTTACTCACCACAAGCGTTGAAGAGTCAAGGAAAGTAGGCTTTAGTGAACTGAAGTTCGGCGCTACGTTGGGCAGACAGGACCATCTCATGTGCGTTGCTGTGGAACAAATTAACTTCTGCGTACAAGCTTTCAGTCACAGGAAGAGTTGATGCCAAATACGGTTCGTCATTTTGGGCTACAAAAAATATATAATTTTAGAAATAACTGCTGAAATAGAATTGAAACGTTCTTCATGGTTATTCGTCTTTACTTTAATGTCCATTATAGTGATTGTATGTGTTTATTAAAACAGTCCACTTTGTATTAAAAATCGGGATTTTCATGTCATGTACACTGGGATACACATGTGTTAACACTTGATAACTACACAACAAATTTAAAGTTAACACTACGCATTTTGACTGAACTATCAGCCAAAATGTCGACTTCTTACCGCTTTTAATGTTGTGGTTTGTCTCCTATTTTCAGTGACAGAGCAGTGCGCGTGCATACTTGGATTGTAAAGTCTGGTGTCATAAGCTGCTCTCCAAATCTATACTATAATAAGAGCCGCGTCCGTCCGTCCGTCGGTCGGTCTGTCCGAAGCCAGCCTGCAGTGTGTGATGAGCGTATCTATGATACAAGCTCCATTCCTATATATTTTGACGGGCCGTGTTCACGCGGCCTCATCAACTCTCGAGAGATTGTATTTTTTAATTTCTTACGGTCTCTCTTTCATTTTGCCTTCTTTTTTATTTCAAATAAAGGGGGGGTGGACTAGTTGTGATAATTTCTCATCGTATTTGCTAACGAATAGTCCAATCCAATCATTGAAACGATGCCAGTAACTTCCGCCTCCCTACTCCTATACTATGGTTAAGATTGTGCTACAACAGCTTATTCTCAAACATTTAAATAAAACAATCATTTTTCCTCTGTACGAAGTATCGTAGCTTGTGTTTCTTTTGAATCAAAATATACCGTCGCCAGTGTGATGTTCTCATTTTTTCAATTTCATGTCATGAGTTGCGCGATTTTTTCCCATGTTTTTCAACGTTGGAGGCAATCAACAGGACAGCTTATGACACACCGCAGACTTATGTCTTTGTTTACGTACGAAAAGTTCGTTAAAAATCAATAATTCTCTCACATAATTTACTCCTTTCATGCAAAATATTTCGTGGCTCATTGAGTATGAGACGCAATAATTTGCCACATTGCTATCTTCAGGCTCAAAACAGTGGCTCGTAACTGCAAACTGATGTTTGACATTGAACCTTTTGATGCACTCTAATCTTCTTTGAATTAAGGTTCTCCCCTGAAATCTGTTCCAAGTTTAATTTCCTGGTCTCGTAATTTTGTTTCTTTCTCGTAGCTACGCGATCAATTAACGATTTCGTGGAGCTCTCCTTCAACGAACAGGGAATCAAAAGCTCACCTTGTAGAAAACAGGGAATCTATGCAACAAGCGTATTTTCACAAAGGATACGCAACGCACAGAAGCAGCAAAGAAGAAAATGAGAAGACAATGAAGAGATGGCAAAGAAAGCATGAAAACTAAAAGCAGCAAAGTGGGCGCGATAGACAGGAGTCCACAAGGCCTGTCTACAGCTGAGGTAACCTGCCAGTGTCTCCCCTGCATGGGCTGCTAGTCCCCATAGCACAAGGTAGACAAACGTGCCTAATTTAAACCCAATGCTTATTTTGTACTCTCTGGGGAGTTATATAAGTGCTGAAAACGGCATTTTTCGAAAATTAAATTGTAGTTGTTTTCTCCCGTCCTAAAAATTGGATAACGTACAGCAAAATATCTCGAATAATTATGGTTTGTTAATGGAATTATTCACATATTTAGGCTCAAACTAAAGTTCACATGACATTTTATTTATGATTGGTACGAACTCTTTCTAATTTCTAACGCGTCACAAGAGAATAAGTCGCATCATCTCTCTTATTTGAACAGCGAGCAATTAATTCATATATTTTACTGAAGAATTTGAATGAAAATTTGTATTATGAAATCAATCGTAACGGAAGTCTCTGTTAGTTCGAGGAAGGTATCCATCCCAGTGAAGGTCAGAAATCAAAACTCACATGTCGCGTTAACTTCAAGTTTGCGCTGAGTGAACGCTGAATAACGGCAGTGTATGAGTTAATGAGCCTGAGTAATATTCACCTCATTTGACGTTACTTGAATGATATTTGTGCGCTCTAATCCTGCTGAATCTTTTCTTACGCTCTGACACTCACACCCGAGTGGCGCTGACTACCTTTGTCACGCAAGTTCGGTGAAAGCTTCCCAATTACTCAGTAAGCCATTTAAACGGCCGCAAAATTTGGTGTTTGTTTCATTATTACGTACTCCGAATCTGAAAATTGCAGTCAGTGTTATTTATAGGTCCATAGTTCTATCAAAATATGTAACTATTTTTAGTTCTGAACTTGAGGCTGGTTTCAAAATTCATTTCCCAATTTTCGAACAGGATATTTGTTTCACACTGGAAAAACGATAACAATCTTGTTTTATGAGTTAATTGGTCTATCTTTGAATTTCTCTGAACTCGAAGGATGACTAATGTAAAATACATATGCATATACCCCAAGTAACCTGGGATGAGGAAAACGTACCTGCATACCGCAAAGAACTATTCAAACTCAATATAAATTACCTGCATCGATGACGGTAACGTAGAGTTCCTGAGACTGGAATTTGAGAGTTTATTTTTCTACGCTTAAAATGAACATTTTACTATTAAAGATAAATTCACTGAACTAGCGGCTTGCTAAAATACTTTGCATAAAATATCACATATAATTTCACGTTGAACAATAACTTTTCTAAGTAGATAAAAAAAGTTCATAGCTTGCACAAACAGTCAGTTGTTGAATTCTAAATTTGTTTATTCCAAATTTTTTCTTCTATCAGCTGCAGATGTATGATAATTTCCACTGGCCTTCTCTGATGGAACTGCTCCAATAAGTGTTGCTCTCCATGATATTACTTTCGGAGGGAAACAACTATTGCAACCTTAGGAATGCACTATCCTAGGGGAAAATGTGAGGTCCCTATGCCGAAATGGAATAATTTGCTTGTTGTTAAGGACCATCTTTTTTCTATTGACTTCTGTCCTGATTTTTAGCATCAATTTTTTTTCAATTCCTCCCTTGATTCATGAACTTATTTCTCATATCACTTTTTCTAAGGACAACTGTTGTGGGAAAGCAATCTGTGCATAATTTCATATTAAATTTTGTCTCCCCAATTCTTCTCTTCAGTACACCTATGCTGTGGTTAGGTACGCTAAAGCCTGTTTTCTCCCCAAAATTAAATCAATTTCATATTTAATTCTGTCTCCCCAAGTCTTCTCTTCAGTACACCTTCGCTGTGGTTAGGTACGCTAAAGCCTGTTTTAATGGTATGCATTTTATCACAGGCTCACGTGCATACGCCTCATGTGGCACCTCACAATGCCCACGAGCGTTCACTAGTTAGGCTGGTGCACCGTGAATTTCTCAAAACCAGTCAGTGCGTCAATAACCGCGACTGTAGAGGTGGTTTGTCATCGCTTGTCTTAAAATTGTTGCTGCATCGTAGGCTATGTTATATTTTTTTATTTGCAGGAGTGAAATGTTAATATTTAAGTTCATTTTCATTAAAATGTTATTGAAAGCAGCCTCCTTCATGTTACAATCCTTATATCGGCTGCTTTCAGCCCGGCATATGCATGCATGGGCTCTGTACATTTCAATTAATTGCAACGTAGCTACTCGTGGCTCAGTCATTGAGCAAATGGCTATGCCTCTACTCATGACAACTAACTGCACATTGACCAGGGACAGAGTTGCAACTTACAAGGCTCTCGTGAGTCGCGCCTAACGATCTGATCAGAGCGAATAGGGAACTTTGTATAGACACACACACACACACACAAATATGAGCCTCAGAGATGAGCCTCGTAAACAAGTGTCGCGCCTCACGGCCAAAATGTCCTCTATATAATGTAAACGGCCCTTAACACTAAATAATCTAATCTAGCCTCCCGGATATGAGGTTGTGTGTGAGTTTAGCTTTGCGGATAGTGGACAACTTCATATATTAGGTTGTACAAGTTTCTTCACGTATGTAGTAGAGAAAAACATCAATGCTTGCAACAAAATTGGTCATCAATATCGGTAAAATACTGTTGAACATCCCGTGTTGGGACTTTGTTTTACCACACGTTACACTTCACAGCTTCACTTCACTAACTGCATAAATTATAGTAGAAGTTGATTAGGTCAATGGCCCATAAAAAATGTAACAACGTTACTCTATATTAAATGAGAACAAATTTAAAATGAACACAACAATCTAACTCAATGATGCAACCCTTTATATCACCCAACCAAAATTTAACCACCAGTAAATTTTCATAACAACACAAAAAACCCTACACGAGAACAAAGCTAGTCACAAATTAGTGATGCCTGTGACAATGTAGAGTAACTCCACCTAGGACAACAGCAGGTGCAGAGTTGCTGTACGGATTAGGAAGTGTTGGCTGGATAGGCCCGACAGATTTGTGCAATTATGTCGAGGTTAGGCAGCTTCTCGGGCAGAACCACTGCTTAACAAGAGAGACGTCAGCCAAGTCGGAGTATTGTTGGCTCATGGCACCCATTTTCCCCAGCCCTTTCTCTTGTATGGTTTAGTATTGCAGTGTTTGACTGAGTGCGTGATTGTGCAAAGTTAAGTTCCTCTTCATTATTTAGTACATGATTATAGCAGGTATTAAGCCGCAATGACTTCATTCTTAATAACGAGTTCACGGCTCCAAAAGTGGGGACCCTTGCCCCATCTGTGTGAACCTTCGTCCTCTGTTTCATTAAATATTAATCTTTAACTATTATCTGTCAAATTACTATTGGGCCTCTGCCCTTTCCTACTCTGATTGAACTTTACTGTGATCGCTACATCACCATTTCTCGCATCCATTAGCAGTCGATCCGCACACTATATCCTCCATTGTGCGGATTGTGTATTCAATCTTATCTTTAGGTGCGTTGCTGTGCTGGTATATTTATTGTTGATTTAACTCATCTCATTGTTAACATTAGCTTTGATTTTTGCTTCTTTTCTCACCAAACGTTTACTTTGCAGTATGTCGCACTGACCTGCCCTGAGCTGGACGTGCTGCCCGCTTCACGCCCAGCGATAGAATTTAGCTGTCTCCTGTGGGGCTACTGTGATTGAATCAGGTAACTCGTTAATTGTCAACTTAGATATTTACTCATGTATGTTGAATAGTACATACTGCTAGATAAAATTCCTTCTCTCTAATTATATGCTTATTTTGCTCATCTTTGTATTTGCATCCCTGAGGGGACTGTGGACTTCCAGGAACGCGGTTGGTGTTCCTTGCGCATGCATGAGTGACCTCTGCCGTGACGTGTTTGAACTAGTTTTGTCTAAAGCTTCACGGAAAAGTTAATGGTTTTCGTTCACTGCCATCAAAAAATTTTATAATACCTAAAGTGTAGGAAACACATCATAACTAATGATATTTAGATATCATCCGTATAAGTGTAAACACAAATTAAATCCGTATGATATTACACGGAACACAATTTAAAACGAAATCCCAATTTAACTTCATTACCTGGAGAGTATTTTTTTAAGCGATGAAAAAACTCCATTTCCATAATATCCGAAAAAGTCTTCACGCGATCTGATGCATCTGTTACAAAACGTGTGCGCACCTGTACGACGTCCATCACATACCGAGGACTACGTCACCAGATGAAGATCAATAGGGGTTCTTCAACTGAAAATAAATTAATTGTACTTTGTCAATCAAAAGGAGAATGTATTTATGATTGAAATTAAATAACAAACTGGTCGAAACGAAATGAGTGGACGCAACAAAACCGCTGGTAAAATGAGTTAATCTGCTTCCAACTTTACTGAACGGTGCCAACCAATGATATGTTCGGCAAACGTGACCTAGTAACTTTAGGAGCAATGTAGCGAACATTGTGCAACATTTGAAGCGATGTTACACTCCAAACGTTCAATCACCTGCACTTTATCAATGACAAAACTCATTGGTATATAATACATTTTACGTATAGGCAAAACAAAGGATCCTGGTGTATAAATAGTTTTTTCGCTTTCTGTTTGCATATGTATATATGTATAATTATATTTCAATGAATATGTATAATCCTCTATATAAATTTTTTACCATTTCATTCATCGTTACCATAAGCGATAAATTTTGAATTTTTCTAACAAATCTAATACTTGATTGAACATCTCGAAGACCAATTTTTTAACTGTATTTCTTACAAAAATAATTTTGGCAAGGTCCAAATCTGCATGTTGAATTTAATTTTGGCTTCTCGACATTTGCAATTTTATTTTTTACCTAGATGTTTTTAATTTCGCTTTTCTATATATCTCCATCTTTTATAATTTCATTTTTATTCCGATATTTTTGAATGTTGTTCTTCCAAAATTTTGAAGAAAAAGCGTACTCTTTAGTGCACACTTATTTTGAAATATGAAGTGAGGTTTTAACGGTTTTAAGGAATAATTGTTAAATAAAATAAGTGGCCCTTGGGCACGTTAAAGTTTTTAAGGTTAAGTGGCCCTTGGGCACGGTAAAGTTTAAGGTTAAGTGGCCCTTGGGCTCGTTAAAGTTTAAGGTTAAGGTTAATACGCCATCAAGGCAAAACCTTGAAAGCCCACCAACGGGCTTTACTAGAACTAATCACTGGACTGGTCAGGAGCACGAACATGCATTACGTAAATAATCAAAATGAAATAATAACGGCACTGTTTAAACAAAAATGTAAGCGAAAGAAAGGAAAAGGAACAAAATAATAGAGGAGCACAACGGCACTTGCTGCCGAGATCTCTCTCACTGCCTTACTACTTTGTTTAAGAAGACCGCGGTCGAAGTGGAAACTTTGATAACGAGAGGTCTTCATAGCGCGTCCTAAATTTTCTCACATAGTTTTATTAGCATACGGTGGTCCTATATCACATTTCAAACATTCCTCGGAATATGGTCTACATTCCTCATGTCCATTGGTCCACAATATAATGAGTACCAAAAATAACATTTTATATGAAAAACAAGACAAGTTTGAACGACGTGTTGCGCATACTCGTGCAAGTTGTGGCAATAACCTGCATGTCAAGTCCCGCTTTGAGGATCGATTCTGACCTAAATTCGTTAAGGGCGAGTTATATTTTTGTACAAGTTTAACGTGTCTCTCCTCCACAAAACTAGAAATAGGCGAAGGTGTCTGAGGCACCTTCATCCTGACAATCACTTGAATGCGGTGTCATCTAATACTACAATTTCGTTTGGTTGACCTTAAACACAATTTCGCAATTAGTTCTAAATATCGCTCTCTCTCCACTGATTCACATATTAACACAATTCAACAGCTTCATATAACCTCTTAATAGCTACCTCAGTAGCCCAAAACTGGAGCTATTCTTAACAAGATCTTCACTAACGCGTTTTTACCAATGTGGATCATTTTCTAATAAAGTGTTCTATCACATTCATTACTTATCTTTATCTTCAAATTTAACGTAATTTCTACTTTAGTATTCTCAAATTTGAGAGCAAAATATTTGTTTTGCATCATGAAAATCACGCAGAATTTATTTGTATTAAATAAACATCGATTCAGGAAAGAGGGATGAAATGGGATAACTATTATATAAAACTTCATGAATTACTAACCATTAAACATAGTGTGTGAAAAAGGATCGAAGTTCTCGAAGGGTGAAGAAGATTAACAATAGAGCAAATTTTGTTGCTATTTTTTTATCAATGTCACCCATTGGAGCAATAATAGCAAGGGAAACAAAACATCCGGCATTATTGAAGTGCTCAAAGGATTAACGGCAGGCAGGGCCGGCAATGCCCCAGACATTACGTCAAAATTAAGTTCAGTTAAACTTCAGACGGATTTATTTTTAGTGAAAAATATAGAAAATAATCAATTTTTCTGAGAATATCCTTACTGTCATTTAGTAGCGACTTATTGGGTGATAAATGCTAATGATCACTGATGATAAATGGCTCGGAACTGTTTTACTGATTTATAAATGCGTTACTCTTAAAAAATAACTCTCTACACTTTTCCATGAAGAATATGATTGTAAAAAAGCATAACATACAGCACAAAATATTATTTTAACTCTATTCCTATCAGATTAGCCAAAACTTCAAATTAATCTCAATTTTTTATATTTGTAATAAGTGCGAGGAATATTTTCTATACGTTTTGCTGAAATGCTATTCTTTGCAGCGCTGAAGATTCATGAAAGTTTAAGAACACAAAAAATGCAGGTGTTCATTTTATTATGCTCACCATTGAGGCTCATATTTGTGTGTGTGTGTGCGTATACGAATTCGCTCTGATCGATTTTGTGAGGCGCGACACACGAGAGCCTTGCGAGTTGCAACTCTGTCCCTGGTCAGTGTGCAGTTAGCAGTCATGAATAGAGATATGGCTATTTGCTCATCCATTATGACTGACGCAAATTTGCCCGGAGAAGCAAGGTTGCAATTAATTGAAATTTACAGAGCCCATGAATGCCTATGCCGGGCTAAAAGCAGTCGATATAAGAATTGTAACATGAAGGAGGCTGCTTTCAATTATATTTTAATGAAAATGAACTTAAATATTAACATTTCACTCCTGCAAATGAAAAAAAGATAACATAGCCTACGATGCAGCAACAATATTAAGACAAGCGACGGCAATTCACCTCTAGTCGCGGTTATTGACACACTGGTTATGAGAAACTGAGCAGAGTGCGCCACGATGCACCAGCCGAATGTCTAGTGTGAACGCTCATGGCTCTTGTGAGGTGCCACACAAGGCGTATGCATATGAGCCTGCGATAAAATACAAACCAGTAAAACAGGCTTTAGCGTACCTAACCACAGCAAAAGTGTACCGAAGAAAATAATTGAAGAGGCACCATTTAATACGAAATTAAGGAGACGGGGAATTTTTGCACAAATTGTCGTCCCACAAAAAAACAGTTGTCCTTAGAAAAAGTGACATGAGAAATAAGTTTATGAAACAAGAGAGGAATTGAAGATAAGCAACTGAAGCTAAACAACAAGACAGTAGTCAATAGAAAAGATGGTCCTAAACGAACAAGTAAATTATTTCATTTCGACATAGGGACCTCACATTTTCCACTAGGCTAGAGAATTCTTAAGGATGCAATAGTTGTATCACTCAGAAATTAATATCATGGAGAGCAACACTTATTAGAGCAGTTCCGTCAGAGAAGGCCAATGGAAATTACATCTGCAGCTGACGAAGAAAAAATTTTAAATAAACAAACTTGAAATTCAACTACTGATTGTTTGCGCAACCTATGAAATTATTTATTTAGAAAAGTTATAGTTCAACGGAAAATTACATGTGATGTTTAATGTTGAGTATTTTAGCAAGTCGCCAGTTCAGTAAATTTATCGTTAAATAGTAAGATGTTCATTTTTAGGCCTAGAAAAAAATGTTAAATTCCAGACTCAGCAACTCTACGTGGCTGTCTACGATGCAGGTATTTTATATTGAGTTTAAATAGCTCTTTGCAGTATGGAGGTACTGTTTTCCTGATCTCAGGTTTCCTAAGGAATTTGCATTTGTATTTTACATTAGTCATCCTTCAAAATTTTATAAAATTCAAAAATAAACCCATTAACTCATAAAATAAAAATATTATCGTTTTTCTAGTGTGAAACAAATATCCTGTTCAAAAATTGGCAAATGAATAATGAAACCAGCCTCAAGTTCAGAACCAAAGATAGGTACACATTTTGATAAAAAACCTTTTACCTAAAAATAAAACTGACTGCGATTTTCTAATTCTAAGCTGTTATATATTGAGAAAAAGAATTTTACAACCGCCTAAATGGCTAAGTGAGGGATGAAGAATCTCTCACCGAGCTGCCGTGCAAGATTACAGCGCCACTCGTGTGTGAGGGTGAGTCTGCGCGTACGAAAAGAACCAGCAGGATTAGAGCGCGCTGGTGTCATTGATGTGACGTCAAATAAGGTAATATTACTCAGGCTCATTAATGTATACACTGCCGATATTCGGTGTTCACTCAGCGCAAAACTTGAAGTTTACTCGACACTTGAGTTTTGATTTCTGACGTTCACTGGGATACCTTCCTCGAAATAACAGTGGGTTCTGTTATGATTGAATTTGTTACAAAATTTACGTTTATAATACGAATTAATTGAATTCATAATTCAAATATTCATTCAGATTCTTCAGTAAAATACATGAATTAATTGCTCGCTGTTCAAATAAGAGAGATGATGCGACTTATTCTCTTGTGACGCGTTAGAAATTAGAAAGAGTTCGTACCAATCATAAATAAAATGTCATGTGAACATTAGTTTGAGCCTAAATATGTGAATAATTCCTTTAACAAACCATAATTATTCGAGATATTTTGCTGTACGTTATCCAATTTTTAGGACGGGAGAAAACGACTATAATTTAATTTTCGAAACATGCCGTTTTCAGCACTTATATAACTCGCAAGAAAGTACAGAATAAGCATTGGGTTTAAATTAGGCACGTTTGTCTACCTCGTGCTATGGGGACTAGCAGCCCATGCAGGGGAGACACTGGCAGGTTACCTCAGCTGTAGACAGGCCTTGTGGACTCCTGTCTATCGTGCCCACTTTGCTGCTTTTAGTTTTCATGCTTTCTTTGCCATCTCTTCATTGTCTTCTCATTTTCTTCCTTGCTGCTTCTATGCGTTGCGCATCCTTTGTGAAAATACGCTTGTTGCATAGATTCCCTGTTTCCTGCAAGGTGAGCTTTTGATTCCCTGATCGTTGATGGAGAGCTCCACGAAATCGTTAATTGATCGCGTAGCTACGAGAAAGAAACAAAATTGCGAGACCAGGAAATTAAACTGGGAACAGATTTCAGGGGAGAACCTTAATTCAAGGAAGATTAGAGTGCATCAAAATGACCAATGTTGAACATCAGTTTGCAGTTACGAGCCACTGCTATGAGCCTGAAGATAGCAATGTGGAAAATTATTGCGTCTCATACTAAATGAGGAGCCACGAAATATTTTGCATGAAAGGAGTAAATTATGTGAGAGAATTAATGATTTTTGACTAACTTTTCGTACGTAAACAAAGACATAAGTGTGCGGTGTGTCATAAGCTGTCCTGTTGATAGCCTCGTACGTTGAGGAACATGGGAAAAAATCATACAACTCATGACATGAAATCGAAAAAATGAGAACATCACACTGGCGACGGTATTCTTTGATTCAAAAGAAACACAACCTTTTATACTTTGTACAAAGAAAAAATGATTGTTTTATTTAAATGTTTGAGAGTAAGCTGTCGTAGCACAATCTTAACCATGGTATAGGAGTAGGGAGGCGGAAGTTACCGGCATCGTTTCAATGAGTGGATTGGACTATTCGTTAGCAAATACGATGAGAAATTATCACAATTTGGAGAGCAGCTTATGACACCAGACTTTCCAAACCATGTATGCACGCGCACTGCTCTGTCACTGGAAATAGGAGACAAGCCACTACAGTAAAAGCGCTAAGAAGTCGACATTTTGGCTGAACTAGAATTGTTAACCACATGTGTATCCTAGTGCACATGATATGAAAATCCCGATTTTTAATACAGAATGGACTGTTTTAATAAACACATACAATCACTACAGTGAACATTGAAGTAAAGACGAAAAATAACACGAAGAACGTTTCAATTCTATTTCAGCGGTTAGTTCAAAAATTATTTATGTTTGTAGCCCAAAATGACGTACCCCATTTGGCTTCAACTCCTCCAGTGACTGAGAGCTTGTACGCAGAAGTTAATTTGTTCCACAGCCAACGCACATAAAATGGTCCTGTCTGCCCAACGCAGCTCCGAACTTCAGTTCACTAGAGCAAACTTTCTTTGTCTTGACTCTTTACCGCTTGTGGTGAGTGAAATTAAATTTACTGCATCCATTACTTGAAGGGATGTGGTAACTTGGATACCAGGAGCACGTAGCGATATTTTAACGATTTAAAAGATGTTAATTTATGCAATACAGGGCTGCTTATAACAATGTTGGTAGTTTTTATTCACACGTTCACTGCGTATTGGGCCACATGTATACCAAGAGGTAAATTGTCCACTTACGTGCTGGTATAAATCCACGACATTATATCTGTTCTGCGATGTTTTTGCAAAATAATTGTTATCCTGCGAGGTAAAATGTTATCGTGCAATTGTATTCATATTCAACTAGCAGGACCCGTGGAAATTCCACGGACAATGTCATCAATAAGCTTTCGGGACCCGTGAGAAAATTCCGTCAACATTATTTAACAAATTTGAACATAACATATTCAAACCTATCTTGTCCTAACATATGCTAACCAAATCTATCCTAACCTAACATATCCCATCCTAACCTAACTTTAACCAACGTTATCCTAAGGCTAGGTGGACCTGTAAAAAAATTTGGTCAATATTACCTAACAAATTCTTACATAACAGATTTTAGCCTAACTCATCCAAAACTAACATATACTAACCTATCCTATCTCAACGTATCGTATCCTAAGTGAAGCTATCCTGATAATTAGGAAAACATAAAGAGCATCAACCCGTAAAAAATTTAGTCGACTTAACCTACCTAACCTACCCTAACCTAACATATCCTAACCTGCCCCAACCATAGCTATACTGATAATATTTCAAAAATAAAAAACGTTTACCCATTTAAAAATTTCCTCAACATCATCTAACAAATTCGACCATAACCCATTCTAACCTAAGCTATCCCAACCATAATATATTCTAACCCAACTCTTCCTGACCTAAGCTAACCAAACCTATCATGAAAATATGTCAAACATAAAAAACGTGGACCCTTGATAAAATTGTGTCAACATTACCTAACCTATCCTAACCTAACATATCTTAACCAATCCTATCCTGATAATATGACAAACATAAAAAACCGTGAATCCGTAAAAAATTTCATCGACATAACCTACCTAACCTATGCTAACCTAACCTATCCTAACCTACCCTAATCGAAGCTATCCTGATGATATGTCAAAAATAAAAAACCGTGTCCCGTGCAAAAATTTCTTCAACATTTTCTAACAAATTCAACCATAACCCATTCTAACCTAAGCTATAGCTCCTAACCTAACATTCTAACCTATCTCTTCCTGACCCATTCAATCAAAGCCTATCCTATCCTAACCCATCCTATCCTAACCTATCCTATCCAAACCTATTCTATCCTATCCTAACCTATCCTATCCAAACATACGTCCAAACATATCGTATCCTAACCTATTATATCCCAAACTATCATATCCTAACCTATCATATCCTAACCTATCCTCACCTAACTTATCCCACCGTATCCTAACCTAACTTAACCAATGTAATCGTTAAGCTAGGTGTACGCGTGAGAAAATTCGGTCAACATTAACCAACAAGTTCTAACAACATATTTTAACCTAACTTATCTTAACATGTATACACTAACCTATCCTATGCTAACGGAAGCTTTCCTGATAATATGTCAAACATAAAAACCGTCGGCCCGTGAATAAATGTCGTCAACATTACGTAACCTATGATAACTATCCTAACCAAACCTATCCTAACCTAACCTAACCTATCCTAACCTAACCTATCCTAACTTATCCTGATCTTGCCTATCCTAACCTAACCTATCCTGATCTTGCCTATCCTAACCTAACTCAACCTATCCTAACCCTACCTATCCTAACTGAACTGATGTCATTGTTAAGCTAGGTGGACCCATGAAAAAAATCGGTAAACATTACCCAAGAGAATCTAAAATAACATATTCCAACCTAACCCATGCTAACCTAACATGTACCAACCTATCCTATCCATTCTGCTTGTTTCCTTATGCATAGTATGTTCGTAGACACGATACCGCGAGTCACGGCGCCTTCATAATAATGAGTAGAAATCCGTGTGGATTACGCGGTTTCAATAATTAACTCACTTTCAAGCATATAAGGTTGAAGTATGAAGCAAATGTATTTTAATGGAATTCTTTGATATGGAAAGATTCCTGAAATAATTACTGTAATTTTGAATCAAATTTTTATGTTATGCAAAGTTTCAAAAAATGGAAGAAAAATGGAAGAAAAATAAAAAATAAAGAAAATAAAAAATAAAAAGGAAATAAAAAAGATAAATGAATGAATAAGGAGAGAAAATTGAAATAAAAACTCTTAATTGAATAAAAATATAAAAAATATTAGAATAAAAAATGAAGTTATTAAAATAAACCAATGAAAATATATCATTGAACGAACTGTACAAAATAACACAAAAAATAACAAAAAAAATGAAAATGAACTAAAAACAATAAAAAATGGAAATAAACAAAGAAATAATTGAATTAAAAAAATGAAAGGAAAAAAATAAAAATTAGAAAAAAATTGAAAATAGGGCCTAAATAAAAATATTAAAAATTGAAATTAAAAATTTAAAAAAAAATTGAAAAAATGATAATTGAAAACAAACAGAAAAAACTGAAAATTAAAAAAAAATTCAAAATTGAAAAAATAATATAAAAATATTGAAAATATTAAAAAACTATGAAATAAAAAAATTAACAAAGAAAAAGTGAAAAATAAAAATAAAAAACTCAAACACTAGGAAAAAATACTAAAAAAAGTGAAAAAATAAGAAATTAAAAAATAATGAAAAATGGGAAAAAATGACAAATTAAATGATTATGTTAAAAAAATGGTACATAAAAATTAGAAAAATAAAAATATTGAATAAATAAGAAAATGAAATAAACAACCTGTACATAATTTAAAAATAAATATGCAAAAATAGAGAAAAATAAATAAATGATAAATAAAAAATAACAAATTAAGAAAAATATATAAATGGAAAAAGATGAAAAAACAAAAAAAAAATGAAATTTTGAAAAAATGATAAAATGAAAAAAATGAAATTTGAAAAAAATGGAAAAAATAAGAAAAATTAAAATTTAGAAAAAATAAAAAATAAAAAATAATAAAAAAATAAAACAAATAAAAATTGGGAATGAATAAAAAATTTAAAAATAAAAAATTACAAAAAAATGAAAAGTTTTAAAAAAATTAAACATTTAAAATATAAATGAATAAAAAATAATTGGAATAAATTATAAAATAATTACCAAATTAACGAAAGTTAACAAATCAAAAATAAATTACCAAATTAAATAAAAATTAACGTATAAAAAGTACTTAATAGAAAATAAATAATATAAATACCCTCCCCTAACTCACCTATCCTATCAGACCTATTCGATGTAGAGCGTTACCCACGAATTTAGTTTTAAGCGTATTAATATATAGATGGGAAGAATTAAAATTTATTCAAGCTGGGAAATCTATTTCCCTATTCTGCTACTTACAACCTAACCAAACCAACCGTTAACAACCGCGGAAACGCAGTGAACGTGTCAAGTGCGTTGAATGGTATTAGTCGAGTGAACGAGCTGGGCTAATGAATCAGAGACATCTTACTGAGGTGCGACCATTTCCTAGTTTTCTAGGAAGAGGAGTGTCGCAACCTCACTTCAGGCCCCGATACACTGGCGTTCATGACTCGAGAAATTGCGGCAGTGGATCCGTCCGCCAGTTGAAGTGAGAACTGGCGACATGCACGGATCGCTGAAAGCTCGATGGCCACTCTGCCAACTGGCTGGTGTGCAGGGATGGGAGGCACATTGAGAGGCGTGCTGGCGGTTATCACCGTGATATTTGCTGATTGCTTTCCTGAATTGGTGGCATGAGTTTCTAATTAACTCCACCATTACGAATGTTTCCCCGAGTCCAAGAACCTTAGCGTATTGAGGCGCGTGTTACGTTCTGACTGTGACTGCCATTTCAGTTCTTTGTCATTCTTGATTGATCAACGAGTTGATAGCTGTCGGGTTTTATGTGAC
Organism: Morinoia aosen; assembly: GCA_030386875.1. Classification (NCBI taxonomy): domain Eukaryota; kingdom Metazoa; phylum Arthropoda; class Malacostraca; order Amphipoda; family Talitridae; genus Morinoia; species Morinoia aosen. Next base: position 41,934,019 of record CM059580.1, read on the forward strand.
CGTTGGGGTAGTTTGAACTGAAATGTTAGTTCTTGACGGCCAAAAACTCGAACAATTCTCGATAGTGATCTGGGAAAATTATGAGAGGGATAATGAAAAACGGGTTTGGACTCAGCTTATTTTTTCAGGTGGAGTTTATTGGAAGAGGAAACCGGGAGGTCTTCGATGAGCTTGACTGTAAATCCCAGTGAGGTCCGGAGTGCCGGTGGTGAGCTTCGGTGAGCGCTGGCGTCGCTCCGGCCGGTGGATGAGATTTTTAAGTGTATTGAGTTCAGAATATTCGCTTTACGGTGGGCAATTTTTAAACAAAGCACAACAATAGGTGCGTAGCTATTTGTGTGGGCAAAGCATGCTTAATTTTGGAGCAGGTGAGTTTGATCAAGGTGCCGAGCCTGATGGCGATGATGACTCTTGGTTTGAATAGTACTTAAGATCCAGGCACGCGGAATTCAGCGAATGCAAAGCTAATTCAATGGTGCCCGTACTTTTAGGCAGTTGAGAATTAAGGCCCGTAATTAGAGAATATATCCGGCTAAAGGCCCAGAGCACAACTAAATCCAATCCAAGTAGAAGAACCAAAAGCGGCCCAAAAGCGGCCCAGGGAGAATGTTGTAAATGGTGTGTGTGATGACGTTGAGGTCCTGTAAGGGCAGAGGCGCTGGATGAAACGTTCCAGGAGAGACATCAAGACATTCCACCACTGGCAATCCAACATATAAGGACAACTCTTCCCACACGGAGAACTCCGAGAAACTCCTACAGGTTTGACACCAGCTACTTTAAGGATTCTCACTTTTGGCAAGCTCAAGGAGATAGGACAGATTTTTGGTTGACAGGTTTTAACAATAAATAAATTGTTTAAACTGTTTAGCTGTCAAAACTGTTCACTAATGCCTCTGGCTTTAAAAATCTGAGTATTAGGTTTAAGAACTTCCGGTAATAAAGATCGTGATTCCTTACAGAGACTACGGGCAAGTAAACACGAGATCTACAGAATATCGTGAAAATATCAAGTGACTGCACTTTTGAAAGCAGTAAGAAAAAAAACATAAAAATCCTAAAGTTCATGGATATAAATCCTACTGAAAAATCCTGGTAGATATCATTTGCAATAATAAAGGAATTAAGGAATAATATATATCCCCAATGATAAAAGGAAAACCTAAGCGTTGATTTCACAGGCGGAAAATACGCGAAGAAAGAAAAACGAAAGCATGAAAGTTCCGTGTGGCGATTTAGCCGGGCAGCTTTACACGTCGGCCTCAGCCTAAGCCGCCAGCAATTTGCACACACTCAAGATAGGCAGATGGTAGTGGGTGTTTGTCACAAGAATGCGATGAGTTAAATTAATTTTTATTGAAATGTTTTATATTGAAATAAGTGCGGTTACGTAAAGGTTTCAAAGAGTATGGAATTAAGAAATGAAATTCCAAAACTTAGCAAGCATAGACATGAATACTTTTCGTAATTTAAAACTACTACAAGTCGGTTTGTAAAAAAAAGAATAAATGCTACTATAACACATGCCTATAGTATTTATAGTCACAGAGTAGTGACAAGAGACGGCGGTGTGGTGTTCCGCCATTAAACAAAGACGCTATCGACAACGAAAGCCGGCAAGTTCAGCCGCGTTCGTTCCGAGTATCGAATCATGAATGGAACTGCAGGTATATACTATTATCGTAAAGAAAAGGAACGAACATGATTATGCTTTGATAATAAAATCATGACACGGAAATGCAATGCACATCTGACGCAAAATTTTTACGCTAAGTCATGTTGAGAAACAAAACAAAACACTGAATGAAAACATGCTACATCACAATTCCTACGCATAACTACGTATCTTAATAACACTGCACTGTCAACAATTAATACTCACTGAACACGAAAAAAGAACACGATTATTTTCTAACACTGATTACTCACGAGAACGAAGAAAGAACACGATTATTTTCTAACACATTTAAACTCACGAGAATTTGCTGTAACACCGCTAAAGTAGGACGCCAAAGTAAGAGTGGCTTTTTGAAAGAAGAGACGCGCAACTGCGCAGTGTTGCCACCAGAGGGCTCCTCTCTCGAAAAATGTCAAGTGTTATTTTTATTATTTCATGCATTTACACAAAAACTTCAATGATTACGAATTAGAAGTAGAAAATAATTAATAATAAATTAGAGTAAGATTTTTAATGCTGCTAATTAATTTATTTGAGTGCGAATGGCAAATTTCTAATTTTTACGCTTATGTAGCGGTATGCTACATTACCCCCCAAGGCGCAGACCGAAAGGTCCACCCGCTGCAATCATCTGTAGCGGGAAGGAGGGCGAACTACACGACCCTGCCGAGTTCGGCAATTGGCAAATGATACTGAGCGGGGAAGTTTCACCAAACGGGTCTGCAAGTTTAGATCGGCAAGAGTCCTAGGAACAGGGGTTACTGCAGCGGGCTCGTCTGGTCTCTCCAGACTTGTCGCTGTGTCAGTAAGAGGGCTAGAATTAGAGTCTACGATAGGCTTAGGGATAGGGTTTGAATGTACAGACACGTAGAAAGGGTTACACTCAAGTTGACTAGGCAACAAGGCAGCCAACTGAGGAAACTGAGATGGTAGATATGATCGAGTCTCAGTTGAAGGAGAAATCTGCGGAGAGGATGATGAGTTATAAGTTACACTATGATCAGAAGTGTATGCGACTTTTAATCGATCAATGCTCACAGGGTCGTGTGAACCGAGTCTTTCGAGGATGAAATATTTTTGCTTGCGTTTAAGTACTTTGAATGGGCCATCATAAGGGCGCGTGAGTGTAGGTTTTATAGCATCATTGCGGACATACACATGTGTGCAGTCTTGCAGGGCAGAATCCAGTTTGTCCTGAGTCTGAGGCATTCGTGGAGCCACATACTTGATCTTACGCATGCAATCTTTGAGACAGGTTACATAAGCGGAACGGTCAGCGGATGAAAATTCAGGCAAAGGTATTGGGTCAACAATGTCGCCGGGGAGACGAAGCGTTTTCCCGTACAACATTTCAGCCGCTGTGCACTGCTGATCCTGTCTGTGTAAATTTCGGATGCTAAGTAGTACTACTGGAAGTCTATCAGTCCAATCGTGACTGCAATTAAGGCAGCGCAATGCAACCTTGAGGTCTCTGTGGACTCTCTCAATAAGTCCATTTGACTGCGGATGATACGCTGTAGTTGATGTATTTGCACACCCTAAAGCGGTGCTAAGCTCACTCCAGAATTTGGAGGTGAATTGTGATCCCCGGTCATGTGTGACACTTAAGGGAACCCCAAATCTAGAGATCCAGTTTGACAAGAAAGCGCGCGCTACAGTCTCAGTTTGGGTATCAGGAAGAGGGACAGCCTCAACCCAACGCGTGAACCTATCGATGATGGTCAACAAATAAGAATAACCGCGCGATAAAGGCAAAGGACCCACCAAATCTAGGTGTACAGAGTCGAACTTGTGACCTGTGTATGCACAACTCTGCAGCGCTGCACGATTGTGTTTCACCACCTTACTACTCTGACACGCATGGCAATTTTGCACAATTTGCTTGACCTCCTTACGCATCGCTGGCCAGACGAAACGATCAGAAATCAAACGCACTGTACGGTTAATACCTGGATGAGAGAGGGAATGGTAGTGGAGGACAGCTACTCTGCGGAGCGTCGCAGGAAGATACAAACGAGAAAGTCGCTCGGCATCACGGTACACGCCGTCAACCAAGGTTAGTTTTGGAGAGGAAGTGTTAGAAGGTTTGAGAAGGTCCTGAAGTTCAGGATCCTCCTTCTGCGCGTTTGCAATGTTGCCGAAAGTGATTTCACCACCGGTTTGGACGGTGTTGATTCTGGAAAGACAATCAGCAACAGTATTGTCCAACCCTTTTATGAAACGGATGTCAGTGGTAAACTGACTTATAAACGACAAGTGTCGAGCTTCCCTAGGGGAATGTCTTTCAGAAGGCATTTTGATCGCTGAGGTCAGAGGTTTGTGATCTGTGTAGATCACAAACTCCCTCGCCTCTAGAGCATAGCGGAAGTGTCTCACAGACAAGTAGATAGCAAGAAGTTCCCTACCGAACGCGCTATAACCACGCTCAGTGGGCGACAGCTTTTTGGAAAAGAAAGCAAGAGGAGAGATATTAGTACCTACTTGTTGTTGCAACACAGCACCTACGGCGGTACTGGATGCGTCAACAACGAGACTAAAATCAGCATTAGCAATAGGGTAGGATAATTCAGTCGCGGAAGCTAACTTGTGCTTGATTGTCTCAAAAGCTTTGCGCGCTTCTTCTGTCCATTTTACCTCAATGGATTTTCCTTTTCGTTTCGGTTCGAGGAGGTCAGACAAAGGCGCTAAAGTTTGAGCACAGTTGCGTATGAAACGATGGTAGAAGTTAACAGAACCTAGGAACCTTCTTAGTTCCTTCTGGGTCTGTGGAAGAGGAAAGTTTTTGATCACTTCTACTTTGGAAGGCAAAGGTTTTAGACCTAGGCTAGAGATTTCGTGACCTAAGTAAATAAGTGATAGCTTTCCGAGCTCACATTTTGCAGGATTTACGAGGAGTCCATTGTCGGACAATCTTTGAAAAACGACCCTAAGATGGTCTTTGTGCAACTCCGGGGTTGTGGATGCCACTAGGATGTCGTCTAAATAGACATAAGCGAAAGTGAGATCAGAGAAAATTTCAGCCATGTGCCTTTGGAACGTTTGAGGAGCGTTCCTCAAGCCATATGGCATCTTGAGGAACTCAAAGAGACCAAACGGAGTGATTACCGCGGTCTTAGGAATCGCAGACTCATCCAAGGGAATTTGATGGAAGGCAGACTGCAGGTCTATCTTAGAGAAAATTTGTGCTCCCTCTAAATTTGCACTGAAATCATGAAGGTAGGGGATAGGGTATCGATCAGGTAAAGTAACAGCGTTCAACCTGCGGAAATCCCCGCACGGTCTGAATTCACCGTTAGCCTTGGGTACTAGCAAAAGAGGGCTAGCCCAAGGGCTTTTGGAGGTGCGGATGATGCCATTTTCGAGCATGCGCGCAAATTCTTTCTTAGCTAACGCCAATCGATCAGGCGGCAGTCGCCTAGCACGGGAGAAAACTGGCGGACCTTGCGTCTCTATGAAGTGCTTTGTGCATGTTTGCATGTTATTAGAAGCTAAGTTAGGGTTTGTTAATGCTGGGAAATTTTTAAGTTCTTGTTCAAACATGCACTCCTCTTGAAAGCAATCGAGAAGGAATGCAAGACATTTGCTCTAGTTATGCTACAAGCGGGAATTGAGATCTGTGTCTCCTCGTCCCTAATTCTACGGTTCTTAATATCTACAATTATGCCAAACTTGGCTAGGAAATCAGCACCTATGATGGGCTCTTGGACTTCAGCTACCAAGAAAGTAAATGTTAATTTTCTCCTCAATCCCAGACCGCACTCTAAAATTCTTTCACCGTAACAAGCTATTGGCGTGCCGTTTGCGGCGCGTAATGTCGCCAACAATGGATTGTTTTTGTCTTTCACCGTGGCTGGGATAATTGACACACTGGAGCCAGTGTCTATTAAAAATCGATATTTGGTAACGGGATCGAGAATAGTAAGGAGGCGAGTAGTCTGGGAATGAGGCAACGCAGTACTCGCTACTATGCGTCGCTGTTGGCGTTTCCCGAAGTCATTTCGGTATAACGAGGACAGTATCTAGAGGCGCATTTGCGAGCTTGGTCACCAAATTTCATGTGGTACCAGCATAAATTGCTACTAGCATCACGAGAACGCGACCTGAAGCGGCGGTCTTGATTTGTCCTATCATAAGATCTACCTCTATCAAAGCGTTGAGGAGGAGGAGAAGGATAGTTTGAGTGATAGTCATAGGGATAGTCGTGGGCATTTTGGTGGCTTTGGAATCTCCCTGGGCCTTGCTGAATGTGAGCCACACTCTGACCTATTTGAAAATTTTGGAGAGCTTGCTTTATTTCAGCGATGTCCTGCTGCATCTTATCTATTGTGGCTGAGGATTGATTTTGCGCCGTATTTGACGGGCTAAAAGTTGTAGCGGCTACATTCAGGGAAGCAACTTGTGGTTCTCGGGACAAATTAATATTTCGCATCACCGTCTCTGCAGACTCCGCTAATTTTTCTAACGTTTGCTCGGGCCCTGCTAACGATAGGAATGGACGCACGTTCGGAGGAAGCTTAGTCATGAAAACTTCCTTCAGAAATCCCTCAGCTACGGCAACACCCGTAGCGAGTTTCCGCAGTTCTTTCACTAGCGAAGTTGGAGAGAAAGAAACAGAGACAGATGGAATTGCTGAGGCGTCTACAAGACTTCGGAATTTGTCCGCATCGGACATCTGAAGTTTTGCTAAAATTTTGCCTTTCAAGATTCCGTAAGGATTGAGAGCTGGAGGGTTTTCTAATATTTGGTTTGAGTCATTCAATAGTTTTGTGGGCGCGGCGGAAACAAGCGCATAGAATTTGTCTATGTCATTTATTATTTTATGATACCTAAACACGGCTTCACACTGTTGAAACCAGGTGTGAGCGTCCTCCGGAATAAAGGGCGGGAGCCTAATGGGTTTTGAGGGGGCTCGATCTTCATTATCTGATTCAGTCATGCTAGCGATCACTTTTGGGGATGCACAATTAATGATATCAGTGCCTAAGACTTGGGATTAAGTGGCAAGGGTTTGCGTTAATTCTTTACCTACTCAATCATTCAGGTTAAGTTGAAACAGAAGGAAGGAAATATGAAATTGGAAACGAAAAAAAAATTTTATGCGGTATGCGGCAATTTGCGTAGGCACAAAAATAAAGCAGGTGAGAAAAATTATTTTTCTACCTACTCAATCAATCAATAACGTTGAAGAAAAACGGAGGGAAAATGGAGAATGGAAACGCGAATTTTATGGTAGTCAGAATGAACGTAAGCACGGAAATAGAAAAAAATATTTTTCCTACCTACTGTGGCACATGAAACAAACAAACAAGGACAGGATAGCGCTGAAAAAAAAATTTTTGTTAGAGCTGCTCAGAGAACAATTGGCACGGTCAAAATCCACAGGAATCTCTCAAACTACTACGACATGGGAAAATTTATCACTACAATGATACGCCAACCTTATCCTCTCACAATCTCTCAAACACTTCGAGTTGAGTTTTTATTTTTACGAGTTTCCCGGCCAATGCAATAGTGTCGGGATTTATGACCGTTGGGGTAGTTTGAACTGAAATGTTAGTTCTTGACGGCCAAAAACTCGAACAATTCTCGATAGTGATCTGGGAAAATTATGAGAGGGATAATGAAAAACGGGTTTGGACTCAGCTTATTTTTTCAGGTGGAGTTTATTGGAAGAGGAAACCGGGAGGTCTTCGATGAGCTTGACTGTAAATCCCAGTGAGGTCCGGAGTGCCGGTGGTGAGCTTCGGTGAGCGCTGGCGTCGCTCCGGCCGGTGGATGAGATTTTTAAGTGTATTGAGTTCAGAATATTCGCTTTACGGTGGGCAATTTTTAAACAAAGCACAACAATAGGTGCGTAGCTATTTGTGTGGGCAAAGCATGCTTAATTTTGGAGCAGGTGAGTTTGATCAAGGTGCCGAGCCTGATGGCGATGATGACTCTTGGTTTGAATAGTACTTAAGATCCAGGCACGCGGAATTCAGCGAATGCAAAGCTAATTCAATGGTGCCCGTACTTTTAGGCAGTTGAGAATTAAGGCCCGTAATTAGAGAATATATCCGGCTAAAGGCCCAGAGCACAACTAAATCCAATCCAAGTAGAAGAACCAAAAGCGGCCCAAAAGCGGCCCAGGGAGAATGTTGTAAATGGTGTGTGTGATGACGTTGAGGTCCTGTAAGGGCAGAGGCGCTGGATGAAACGTTCCAGGAGAGACATCAAGACATTCCACCACTGGCAATCCAACATATAATGACAACTCTTCCCACACGGAGAACTCCGAGAAACTCCTACAGGTTTGACACCAGCTACTTTAAGGATTCTCACTTTTGGCAAGCTCAAGGAGATAGGACAGATTTTTGGTTGACAGGTTTTAACAATAAATAAATTGTTTAAACTGTTTAGCTGTCAAAACTGTTCACTAATGCCTCTGGCTTTAAAAATCTGAGTATTAGGTTTAAGAACTTCCGGTAATAAAGATCGTGATTCCTTACAGAGACTACGGGCAAGTAAACACGAGATCTACAGAATATCGTGAAAATATCAAGTGACTGCACTTTTGAAAGCAGTAAGAAAAAAAACATAAAAATCCTAAAGTTCATGGATATAAATCCTACTGAAAAATCCTGGTAGATATCATTTGCAATAATAAAGGAATTAAGGAATAATATATATCCCCAATGATAAAAGGAAAACCTAAGCGTTGATTTCACAGGCGGAAAATACGCGAAGAAAGAAAAACGAAAGCATGAAAGTTCCGTGTGGCGATTTAGCCGGGCAGCTTTACACGTCGGCCTCAGCCGAAGCCGCCAGCAATTTGCACACACTCAAGATAGGCAGATGGTAGTGGGTGTTTGTCACAAGAATGCGATGAGTTAAATTAATTTTTATTGAAATGTTTTATATTGAAATAAGTGCGGTTACGTAAAGGTTTCAAAGAGTATGGAATTAAGAAATGAAATTCCAAAACTTAGCAAGCATAGACATGAATACTTTTCGTAATTTAAAACTACTACAAGTCGGTTTGTAAAAAAAAGAATAAATGCTACTATAACACATGCCTATAGTATTTATAGTCACAGAGTAGTGACAAGAGACGGCGGTGTGGTGTTCCGCCATTAAACAAAGACGCTATCGACAACGAAAGCCGGCAAGTTCAGCCGCGTTCGTTCCGAGTATCGAATCATGAATGGAACTGCAGGTATATACTATTATCGTAAAGAAAAGGAACGAACATGATTATGCTTTGATAATAAAATCATGACACGGAAATGCAATGCACATCTGACGCAAAATTTTTACGCTAAGTCATGTTGAGAAACAAAACAAAACACTGAATGAAAACATGCTACATCACAATTCCTACGCATAACTACGTATCTTAATAACACTGCACTGTCAACTATTAATACTCACTGAACACGAAAAAAGAACACGATTATTTTCTAACACTGATTACTCACGAGAACGAAGAAAGAACACGATTATTTTCTAACACATTTAAACTCACGAGAATTTGCTGTAACACCGCTAAAGTAGGACGCCAAAGTAAGAGTGGCTTTTTGAAAGAAGAGACGCGCAACTGCGCAGTGTTGCCACCAGAGGGCTCCTCTCTCGAAAAATGTCAAGTGTTATTTTTATTATTTCATGCATTTACACAAAAACTTCAATGATTACGAATTAGAAGTAGAAAATAATTAATAATAAATTAGAGTAAGATTTTTAATGCTGCTAATTAATTTATTTGAGTGCGAATGGCAAATTTCTAATTTTTACGCTTATGTAGCGGTATGCTACATTACCCCCCAAGGCGCAGACCGAAAGGTCCACCCGCTGCAATCATCTGTAGCGGGAAGGAGGGCGAACTACACGACCCTGCCGAGTTCGGCAATTGGCAAATGATACTGAGCGGGGAAGTTTCACCAAACGGGTCTGCAAGTTTAGATCGGCAAGAGTCCTAGGAACAGGGGTTACTGCAGCGGGCTCGTCTGGTCTCTCCAGACTTGTCGCTGTGTCAGTAAGAGGGCTAGAATTAGAGTCTACGATAGGCTTAGGGATAGGGTTTGAATGTACAGACACGTAGAAAGGGTTACACTCAAGTTGACTAGGCAACAAGGCAGCCAACTGAGGAAACTGAGATGGTAGATATGATCGAGTCTCAGTGGAAGGAGAAATCTGCGGAGAGGATGATGAGTTATAAGTTACACTATGATCAGAAGTGTATGCGACTTTTAATCGATCAATGCTCACAGGGTCGTGTGAACCGAGTCTTTCGAGGATGAAATATTTTTGCTTGCGTTTAAGTACTTTGAATGGACCATTATAAGGGCGCGTGAGTGTAGGTTTTATAGCATCATTGCGGACATACACATGTGTGCAGTCTTGCAGGGCAGAATCCAGTTTGTCCTGAGTCTGAGGCATTCGTGGAGCCACATACTTGATCTTACGCATGCAATCTTTGAGACAGGTTACATAAGCGGAACGGTCAGCGGATGAAAATTCAGGCAAAGGTTTTGGGTCAACAATGTCGCCGGGGAGACGAAGCGTTTTTCCTGGCACCCCGCGTATTACCGTTCCGAGTGAGATATCGTTACAATGACGCGCACAAACATGCCAGGTCAGCTGAAGTTATGACTGAAGTCAGTCCTAAAATTTAAATATTTATTCGTTAATTTGTTACGGTAGTACATGAACTTCACGGGGCAGCTCTTACTTACTACATGAATTCGAAATGTTTTTGATAACTTCCAAGATCGAAAAAATTTCTGTGATATTTTGGTAGTCTGCGATTGCAACGATTAAAATAAAATTTTGTGCCGTATTCTAGAATTTTTTTTATAGTCAAGCCTGTCGAATAAAACAAGACTCTTTTTTTTAGGGTAACTTATTTATAAATCAGGTGTATTTCAGTTCCACGTAATGCATAATCATTGATCATAAAGGCTCATTACAAAGTGCAATTCCTAAATATCATACATTCCTAATTTCACAAGTGAAATTATTTTTTATAATTTTGGGTAAAATTCTGAGGTCAACACATAAGATAGCGTACCCTAATTTTAAGTGAACCCAACACAATTTCATGAGCATGGCCGATCATTCGAAAGCTGGATGTGTTGCTTTCCTTGCTATGATTATAATATTGTGCGCCATGCACACCAAAACAGAGATAGATTTTGTTCTATTGCTTATCTTCTTCACCCCCGCGGACTTAATTCATATGCTGTACCTCTACAATCTAGTAAATGCGCGTAGTTTAGAAATTAATTCAAAAGTGATTGGACCGCCTTTAACTCGAGTTACAGTTTCTTTCTACCTAACATTGTGTCTATTACATTTTCAATCTTATGCAGCTCCATTTTTAATCACAATTGAATTATTGATCCCCCAAAGCGGTAAATAATGAAGAAGGAGGCAGGAGGCACTCAATTTCTGAATTATGATGTAAAAAAAACACTTATAAAGAACGAATTGAATAAGAGCGCACCGTTTATGCGAAATTCTGCAAACGATGAACCTATAATAACGAAGCCGAACTTGACCTGCAACTTCGTGCGCTGCGGAGGAACCCCGGACACGTTGTTGCCAGAGGGAGGATTACGCTCTCGGTCGCATGCACTACAAAATTGTGTCGGGATGTGGCCTGCTTTTTTTCCTAGTTTTCGCGTGCAAAGTAGATATAATGCTGCCGAACGTCATTGCTTGCATTGCTGTGATGTATTCATCCATGTAGGGATAAAAAATATTTCTCCGTCAATGTAAAACAATTTTCTGCTGTTGTTGTAAAGCATTGTTGCTATACATGCATGGAGTATTGAATGAATTGGTATTCTATTGTGGAATATTTCTAATCAATAATCTCGTCAAATTTTGCCGGCATACGTTCGAGTTTGTGAATTCATCATTTAGAAATTTTTTTTCTAACCAATTATGCTGTCATGGTCACCAAATCGTTGAGCAACTTTCCACATTGCTGACCTCCCAATCGATAATTGACGTCTTTACGATACGATTGCCTCAACATACTTTGCTAAGCCACGTCATGGCTACAAAATTCGTCTTGTTGACGTAAAGTTCGACGCATTAATGCCTCTACTGGAATCAAAACTGAACCGTAAGCAGATTTGAAACTTTGTTATGTAAAAACAAATCAAATTAGTTTTCTCTTCAGTGTAACAGGTAAGTCAATGATTTTCGTTTAACTGTCTTTTTGAAATTTTTAATACGTTAATATTTAAAAACATATTGAAATTAGGTATAGAAATTTCACTGAATCACCGAAGTTAAAATCCGTGCGTAACTATGATATTACACAGAACACAATTCCAAAAATATTACAACTTTATTGACGAGTGTATTTGTGAGAATAGTTCATAAGACTCCATTTCCCTAATTTCCGAGACTAGAGTGAGAAGAACTTTATTTTAAGCATCGGAAAAACGTCCACGTGAATTATAATTATTATTATTATTATTATATTATCATATTATTATAATATTGTACAATCTCTATTGGAAATAAAGTTTTTTCTTTCTTTCTTTCTTTCTATATCTATAAGCGGCAAGGAATGCTGCTTTCGCGCATCCGTCAACCAGCATACGATTCGCTGCTGTAGGGTACCTGAACTAACCTGTGTTTGTGCTACCTCGTAATTAAACGAACATAATTTCTCGAACTTATGTGTTTTTATAAGTTCAAATACTAAGCAGTTTGGTGAACAAATAACCCCTTTCTACTAAAGATATGAGAACTATGTTGAAATACAGCAAGAGGTTTCCAAAATACTAAGTACATGAGGATACTCATTTAACGACAGCTTAGGTTGAAGAAAAGACTAATAATAGTAATAAAAAACTTATTTAACGACAGCTTCGGTGATAAACTATTTAGCAGTCGCTTTGGCGTATTTGCCGAAGTCACAACACAACAAAACAAGTTTTTTCAGGATTTAAGAAAATTATTGTCACACTGTACGCGTCGTGATCCACGGACTGGTTTATACACTTATTTCGGGGAAGTTTCATTGGCGAGGTTGTGCATATAAGTGGAGGACTGTTGGCAAGGTTGCAGCCTTTAGTTGCACAAGTGGCAGCCAGCATAGGCCAGCTAGTGACATTAACCAAGACCACACCGCACCGAAAGTCTCACAATTTCAATACCAACCCTCATAACACCACAGCAAAGAGGACTGGGTAATCGTTATTGCTGTGACCATCAAGACCGTCATTAAAGAATATGGCAACCGCCCCCCTGAATTCGGTTATAATTGTCATATTATCCCAATATCACAACAGTTCAATCCCGTTTGATCTTAGTATGACCATCCATCTCACCACGCATCATCCGAGCTCATCAGGCATCCAAAACCCGCAGGAGTTTGGTTGCCCACCCATTTGTGGCCGGACGCCTAACCCACGCTGAAACCCCCAAGGTATCAACGCAGCGCGCCCGGCCACATTGCACGTTCATCACCTATACTGCCACAAAGAAATTATGGATTTTTTCCACATAAGCCCCACCACTAATGTAACACATAAGTTCACCCGAAGTAATGCACCTATCGACATCAAATAACTTACAAAACAAAAGATCAAAACATTCATTTCATCAATGAAAGAATGCTTTAGTCTTTCGTTTGAGAATAATTTCAAGTCGATATGTGCATTATTTCGAAAGCTACAAGTGTGTGAACTTATGTGCTGCATTAGTGGTGGGGCATATCTGGAAAAGATCCGAAATTATCCGCTGAATCGGTTAGTATTCTATTTAAACATCAGGAATAAAATTGCACAATACCACGAACATTTGAATTGCCAACATATTGAAAGTTGAGCGCAGCACCTCCCTTGAACATTCTAAACTTCACATCTTTGAATTACGGTCTTTTCTGAGTGCCAAATTTGTTTCTCTCGTTGATGTCTACTGAAAGCATCATCGCACTCTCTGCTACTTTTTAATAAATTGTTTATTTCTGCTGAAGGTATCATTCCGATTAGCGGAGTACGTTTTGCCTTGATTTACAGTAGGCGTAATATTTATGTTAACTGTTGTTTTCAGGCGCATACCTCGTCTGAATGGTAAAATGTATAAGTTTTCAAATAGATTGGTTGCATTTGTATACTCAAGCACTTTATGTATCGGACCATCTTTCAGCAAGTGACCGACGCTACTCCCATCGACACCCTTTTGGAGGATTCTTTCTCTTGCTTGCTGCAGAGCAGGACAAACTTCTATGATAAGCTTTACTGCAAGAACTGCATCTTCACACTATCCGCATACAAGTCGCTGGCCAAGGGCATCTGGGATCCGCAAGTAGCTGCAGGTCAGGGCAGTATGTTTCAATCGTAGTCTAATTATCACAACCTCCTTGACGATTGTACTTGCGTTAGTTAACCTTCTACCCACCGTGGTTGCTCTTCATCTCCTTGGGATCGGGTTGGTCCCGCTGCCACTCATCATTCCATAGTTCAAATATTCTCCTTATCAACGAATACCAGCCCTTGTAAGCAACGAGGGCAAATTATATTTGTCTCGTAGCTACTGTGCTGTTTGGTCCACACTTATATTCCCGCCGATGCCCACGACGGCTGGCACCCAGCTAATGGTGATCTTATTCCTTTCTTGAATCATTTGATGCGAATCCGACATTATCCTATTGAGCAGTTGGCTGTCTTCAGCATTGTTGCTGCATACACATGTATGCGTACATACACATGAATGCGTACCTACACATGAAAGCAAGATAGGTTGATCAGCCGATGCTCACCTTGAAATGTTCAGTAATTTGCCGGCTTCTAATTTTCCAACCTAAAAGCTAAAAGAGCAGCCTTTTCATAGAAGATTGGTCTGTTAGGGCTGTAGTTTCTTCAATTTTAGCTACGATTAAAGTAAAATTCAGGAGATTTTGTATCATACCAACTTCTTCTCAAAACGTGGTGATAGATGTTATTAGTGGAAAATCAGTAAAATTAACAGAATCCAACAAAAAGGAGAAATAAATAGCGTCAATACTCGAACTCGCACGTTTATAACACGTCAGAGCTCTGTTGAGCTCAGGGCGCGCTGCGCTGCCGTGGGAGGAGGAGGTTAGTCGGCAAGCTCTGCCAGCATCTGTTCCACTGACAGGTCGTCTTGACACTGCAAGAGAAAATGTAAAAACAAATTATAACTTTGCTAACATGCGATTAATGAAAATGCTCAATTTTCTAACACCATGACGATATTGCGGCGTTTAAATGAACTAAAAAAACTAATTGCCTGATTTATAATCGTATTAAATGGCGCCTTTTACCTATGACAGTATTTTGAAGAAAGTAATCACACATGGAAAATTTTCTTCGAGCGTTTGGCAGGACAGACGTTTAAAAACACATTCTGGAGTCTTGTATTTTTACACCCGAGAAGTAAATATTGATGAAATTTTCTGAGAATTAATTCACTCCCCAAGAATATCTGCATTGAGCAACTGTACAAGAAAAATCACTCTCATGGGGATGCATTTGCTCGTATTAATCACTAACAAATTCAGCTAAACTCGATAGGTCGCGATGAGGCAACAGTGTAACGCAAGTCAAGCAACAAAAACAGTTTTTACACAAAACTTTACTACGTATCCTCTTCTTTCTGTTTTGAGAATTAGAAGTTGTTCGTCAAATATTATATTTTGATACTAACCAAGGATGAGTTCTGCAACTTGTAAATAGTAATGAAATATTGGAGGTACAGAAAAAGGTCATGATGACGAAGATAGAAATACGACGGTGGAACAACAACAAAATAGAAACCAATAACCAAACATGCCGCAGCGATGCTAGTAATAACTACAAGAAGAACATAACAAACTTCACCAGACATCAAAGTGTAAATTTGAGGTCACTAAGTAGCGTCCAGGTATCCAGTTTACAGAGCGGCACAAGTGACGGATACACCTACCCACTATTGATGTTATATTACTCCTATATTATTATTGATGTATATCATTGATATTACGACTTCATTACCACGCAATCTCAAGCGAGCAAAGAGAAGGGAACATTGAACAGGCCTTCTGCAATCACTGAGGGGTTTTCATAATGTTGCTGACCGACCTGCAGTCACTAACCTAATTTCAAGAATTCTCAATGGAAGCTAAATGAAGGCACGATCCAGTTCATGTATGCCATTTCAAAAATTTTCACCACAATCGACGTTAAATTTCTATCGAATAATGAACTTCAGTTTAACCCATCGGAGTTAAAATCTAATGTGGATTAATGTGGAATTAAAATCTAGTGAAGAAAGAAGAGACATAGGAGAGATATCAAAGAATGCATGAAAACTGAAAGGAGTTAAGGCTTAAAAAACAAAAGCAATAAGATACACACAAACAATAGGAGACACAAACCTAAACCTATTCTATGCGATAAGAAATAGGGAAACCCGTGCACAACGCGATGCTCAGCATGCAGGGAAATTGCAAATACTAAAGGCGTACACAAATTTAGGAAGGTCATTTTTCTTTAACCAAACGACCTTCAGCAACTTGAAAGCAGCTAATACTGAAATTCTGATGTGTATATATAATTTCAATGAGAACTGTCACATTCGTTTTCAAGCTTCTGACGTGGAAATGATCAATATGTAAGTAGACACGTCAGTTTCTTACTGAACTCAATGTTACTAAACTGAATATAACTCAACTGAATATCACTGAACTGAATGTTACTGAAATGAATATCACTCAACTGAACATAACTCGACTGAATACCACTGACCTCATCAGAGTTACCGTGTTCACTGGCACCTTCCTTCTGCAGACAACAGTTGCTGGCACCGTCGGACTCTGCAGCTGTCTTTGTCTTCTGCGGGAGTTCCTTTTCCTTCTTTGCGCTCTTCACTTCTTCCTTGTTCTGCTCTTTCGTCTGCTTGCTCTTCTCCTTCTTTCCTTTTTTCCCGCTCTTTACCTCTTCCTTGCTATTCTCTTTCTTCTTCTCTCCCTTCACCTTTTTCTCGCTCTTCCCTTTCTTCTTGATTTTATGCTTCTGGTCCACAGTCTTGTCTGTAGACGCGCTATTGGGTTGCAGTTTGCCTTCAACTTCAGCTAACTTTCTTACATCTCCGTTCATGTCCAAGCGAGTGGATTCCTCCATATTAGAATTCTCCTTATTTTCTTCTACATTTCCGTTGATTTCTTCTTGACTTTCATCTATTTCTGACTGATTTTCAAGCATTTCTTCTTCATTTCCATTTATATATTCCATATTTTCATCAATTTCATCCATCTCTTCATCATCATCATTGTTGCTGCCATCGTCTCTATCACCGCCTGACAGTGACGCCTGGTCACCATCACTCACATCACCGTCATCACCACCAGAAAGCGATGGCTCCGAACCGTTACCAGCATTGTCTCCGCTACCGCGGCGTGAGGCAGCGACGGCAACTGTAGTGGAAAATGCAATCCTAAATTTGTATTATGCGATCACAGTAACTTTCCACATTGATTCCAGCCCTATTTCTTCCAATTTGAAAATATTTTTACGATTGTTTCTGTTCCTCACACATGTTGTCAAGTTATGACCTGTCAAGGCCCCGCCCACATCCAGTTGGATCTCGCCCACATTGATCAAAACCCAACCCCCCACATGCCGAGACCCCACCCACGCCTACCGAGACTTCCACCCACACCTGCCGAGACCCCACCCACACCTGCCGAGACCCCACCCACACCTACCGAGACCCCACCCACACCTACCGAGACCCCACCCACACCAACCAAGACCCCACCCACACCTACCGAGGCCCCGACCACACCTATAAACCCGCCCTTACTTTCAGAGAGAGCGGCAGCCCGCATGTCCTCGATGGTTTGCGCGAAAATTCCCACCCTGGGGTGAGCGAGCAAAAAACGCAGAGGCCTGGTGCCCACCTGGGCCGTGGATCGGAGCTGCAGTGGGGCACGTTGGGTTAGGTTGTGTCATCCATGTGGTATTTTAACTCAGTATTGGTCATTTCAACCCAGATTAAGAAGTCACTCAGAAAATTTCAACCCACTGTCGGCTATTTCAACCCATTGTTGGCCATTTCAACCATTGCGGACTTTTCACCCTTTTTCAGTCATTTCAACCCATTATAGGCGATTGCAATCAATTACCGGCCATTTCAAACTATTTTCGGCCAACGTCTTTTCTGAAGGACGTTGAGAAATTACTAAAATCGTTCTCATATTCTAGAAGCATCAATGAAAAACTCACACCGTATTCGGCTTTATGAATAATTATTTAATGGAAAACACGGCAGTATTTCGTTCCAATGCAAAACAATTTGGTCATTATTGGCTTATCGATACATGCAACTCCGATATAATCATTGGCAATAGATGCAGGTATTCATAACCACAGTAGCTAGAACATAGGCTTTGCCTTTACACAATGAAAAAGTTATGTCTTGGCAATATTAGGTAATTGCAGCTGCACGTCACGCAACCAAATCCACACGCTAACATTAGCTCTTATGATTACTCAGATAATTCGCTAAAACAAGCCAGAAAAGACAAACAACCAACACAAGTACACAACTATAACAATAATACAACAAGTACACACAATAATACGAAACATAGACTAGCAGTACAAACACAAATCAAACACAAGCACAACCTATATAAACACACCAAAAACACAAACACGCAACCAATTCAAGCACACAACTGAACCCAGCACAACGAAAACCGACAATCAACACCAACACAACAAACACAACAACACACCACACACCAGACCTGGTGGGAGCAGGAGAGCTGGAGCTGGCCAGCATGCAGGAGGTGCAGCAGCTGGGCGGAGTGGGGCGGCAGGCGCGGCGTGCCGGCCGTGCCCAGCGACGACACCAGCCTGTGTGGGGGGGCAAGTGAATGAGTACAAGGAATGAGTTGCGATGGAAAAGGAGAGATGAATTGGGGTGGAAAAGGAATAATGAGTACAAGGAATGAGTTGTGGTAGAAAGGGAGAAATTAATTAGGGAGGAAAACGAGACAATGAATTGAAAGGGCATGTAGATAAGATTATATAAAATGTTACGTTGGTTTAAGCCTCCTTGACCGCAACAACAGATTAGATTAGTCGTTAGTTTTAGCCTCCCTACCCGCAGCAACAAATGCGGTCCAAAGAGAGGGAGGAGGAAGGCACCATTTAGTATGGAGTTAAGGAATCTACGCAGAAAGGGCGTAAAAACAGTAAGTTGGGAAAGAAGTTCATAAAACAAGATCAAAGTTGAAGAAGAAAGTATTAGGTGCTGAAAAACAGAACAGCAATGAAACGGAAAAAGTTGGTCCGTAACAAAACAAAACCTATTCTATTTCAACAAAAAGAAAGCCTACCTAACCTTTAGCTCGGGCCCTCACATTGTCCCCCTAGGAGCGCTAATTCCCATAGATACAATAGTCGTATCCCCCTGAGAGGGATCGCAACAACATCGTTCCAAAAAGAGGATGGCACCGTTTGGTTTGGACTCAAGGGAACGCGGGATCCATGCGCACGAGGCATAAAAACAGTGAGTTGAGAAAGAAGTTCATGAAATAGGATCAAAGTTGAGGATGAAAGTAGCAGGTGCTGAAAACAGAACGGCAAGTCAACCAAAAAAGATGGTCTTTAATAAAGCAAAAACCTATTCTACATATTTCGACATAAGGAAGGCCTACCTAACATTTAGCTGGGGACCTCACCCATTCCTCCTGTGAGGGCTAATTCCCATAAATAAACTAATTGTGCCCTGAGGGGAATGAAGAAAATAAAAGTACAGGAAATGAATTGCAGAATCCATGAAAAAACAAAAAGTCAAAGAAATCAGTTACAAAACTTACCTGCAGACAAAAATAACGTATCAAGCACAAGAAAACACAAAAAAATTAGAGCGTGAAGTCCATCACGACAACATTCGGTTGCGCAACAGATTTTTGCAGCCGTTTTTGTTGCCGCCATGAACAATGCACGGCCAGCTCAATTTTTATTAACTCTTAATTAGAACTAAAAAAAGGCACGATACAGTTTTTGTTTGGTAGCTTGTTTGGCAGTTTTTGTTTCTTGCTCACTACAATCGGTACTAACCCTTTAACGCCCAAGTGGACTGTACGGTCCTCCTTCAAAAGTAGCCCCAATATATTGTATTTTTCGTAAAATTAGTTCCCTGAAGTGTTTTTTGGACTGCACTTTCGAGTGGCAGTTCCTTCCTCATCGTTAAATCGATAAATATCTGAAGCCGGTGCCAGTTTTATGATGGTGGTTGTGATAACGGTAACATGAGTAGAAAATGTGGACGTTAGAGGGTTAAATTAGAGTTGTGAACTTTAGTTCTACTTGCCACAGTCAAGGGTTGAAAAGGCACCTATACTACTACAATTGAACAGCGCAGTCGATATCTACGAGCTGAACATTCACTCATATTACATAAAATATTCATGCACAGTCTGAAGTAACGTTAAAACTAATGGGTTTCTGGAATACATACAGTTGGGTTAACTAAGTAAGACATAAAATGGGTTCAATGAAGATAAACATTCAAGCTCACAGCCGATACACAGTTCAACACGTTAACTGCTATGGATTGAACTGAAGTTCAATACTCAATTCAAATATAAAGTCAATTGTGGTAATCAACTTTGAAAATAGCAAACACCAACTGGATCGGGCCTTCATTTAGCTATCATTAAGTATCATTAAAAAATGATTTAGTGACTGCAGGTGGGTCAGCAGCACTACGAAAACCACCTAAGTGACCACCGGTGGGTCACTTTGCAAGAAATGAGGTAAAGAGAATGTTAAGTTAGTTTTTAAGTGGATATGACGTTAGTTTGAAGAGGACGTGGAATTGGTTTCAAAAAGACATAGTTACTTTTACAAGGACATCAATACCAAATTAGTCAGGTTAAAACTCCCTAGCTACAACAGAGGCGATCTCAAAAGAACAAAGAAAAGTGACCATCTAGTATGGACTAAGGAAAACGGGGAATCTATGCACAAGGTGTGCTCCAACACACGATACCCTGCTCATAGAAACACCAAATTAAGAAAGGGAATGACAGAAGAGATAGCAAAGAAGAATAAAAAATGAGAGGAAGCAAAGGGGGCACGAAAGACACAAGTCCCGAAGGCCTTTCTATAGCTGACGGGACCTAACAGTATCTCCCCTGAGGACACCAGTACCCATAGCATGAGAAAGACAAACCTAACTAACTTGAACTAAAACTAAGAACACTACAGAGCCAAGAAGAAGACAACTGAGTGAAGAAGAACACGACAGAGCTAAGAAGACTGAAAAAAACAATTGACGTAATTACAACAAAACAACATGCATAATCATGAACAGAATTATAAGACAATGAACCCAACCATGACCAGACAACAAGCACCACCAAGCGAGCACCTGATCAACTCTGCCAAGAGGGTCTGCCCCCTAAAGAAGCAGCGGAGGTCGGTCCTGCCTGAGGCGGACGTGTAGCACAAGTCGCCTGCCGCGCTGCCTACCGCCCACCTCGCCGGCCGGTGTCTGTACTCCTCAGCCAGGGAACTGCGCGCGTAAATGACCTCAATTTGGAAAAGCATTTGGAACAGCAATTTGGAACATCACCTTGGAACAGGATTTGGAACATCACTTTGGAACAGCATTTAGAATATCACTTTGGAACAGCATTTAGAACATCACTTTGGGACAGCATTCGGAACAGCAATTTGCAACAGCACAAAACAAGCTCCATTTATTCTATTCCTGATATTCTATGATGAATGTTATCTCAGGGAAATGGGGGCGTAAATAACGCCAATTTGCAACAGCACAAAACAAGCTCCTTTTATTCTACTCCTGATATTCTATGATGAATGTTATCTCAGGGAAATGGGGGCGTAAATAACGCCAATTTGCAACAGCACAAAACAAGCTCCTTTTATTCTACTCCTGATATTCTATGATGAATGTTATCTCAGGGAAATGGGAGCGTAAATAACGCCAATTTGCAACAGCACAAAACAAGCTCCATTTATTCTATTCCTGATATTCTATGATGAATGTTATCCCAGGGAAATGAGGGCGTGAATAACGCCAATTTGCAACAGCACAAAACAAGCTCCTTTTATTCCACTTCAGATATTCTATGATGAGTGGCGACGTTTCATTTCCTAGAGATGTTTCCTTTCAATTTTGTTGCGGCTCACACTCGAAATGAAAAATTTTGAGCATCGGTGAGTGTAAGTACAATTTAGTGCCTAGTAATACTGATTTACGGGAGACATAGCAGGGCAGAGTTTGAACAATACCACGGTAAAAGATAAAAGGTATTGTCAAACCGATCTTCATTTGATCGACTGTGTAGCAACAGTGACGTCATGGCATTAAACCACAGCAGCACATAAATTGTTTTTGGCAGCACCGTTAGCCCCAAATCTGTCACCACTATTGGCTTAACGATATGTCGTAACAGTGACGTCACACAGCCTGTTTGACCTGAAGCCTTGCTACTGACTAGGCCAGCGAGTAGAGATCATGGTAGAGGAAACAAAGCAGGGTCATTTCTATGGGAGGAAATACACCTCCTCTTTTTCGGCTAACCAATAGAAAGCCTCTATTTCAAACAAACTTTATGACATTACCAAAACGCATTGTAGTTAGGACAATAATGGAGCCTGATTTCGGGGTAGCAGTGCTACCAGGTGCCATATAAGCGCTGCTATTGGTTTGTTGCTGTGACGTGAGGAAAACCACGCGGTCGACAAAAAAAAGACTGGTTTGAACCTACCTTGTTTCCTCTACCGTGGTGATGCTTTATTTCTGCTTAAGAAATAACGTGACCTTGTTTCCTTTACATGGCGTGAGTTTGTCGTGTGGGTTGTAGTCGTCGTCACGTAACGGTATCACAGATAGACTAGATTTTAGGGGTTGCAGGGTGGACGTAAGTTCTGTGGGTTGTAGCAGCCGTCATGCAAAGGCACTACAGATACACAATATTTACAGTCCTTTTGTCAGTGCAGCAAAGTAGAGGTGAGTGAAGTAACGTGGGCTGCTGCCAGCGTAGATGATACTGTCACGATTTACATACAGGGCATATTAACAAATCTTTCTTAGAAAAACTAATTTTATTGCTGTGCTTTAAAAATCATACATTCAGTACTGCATGGTGGCATCAACTGAATTACGCAAAGGAGATGCATGGAAACTGCATCAAGGGGAATCGAATTACGTTAGATTTATAGTATAAATGGAGCAGTGGTATTGGAGGCGAAGAGTTCATCGATGCATTTTTTGTCATAAAATGTCCCCACAACAGCATCAAGTTCCAGTTTCTCGCTTTGCACAGCCTGGTCAGTTGGAAAATGAAGGCGTGAGCATCTCGATGAGACAAAAAGAAGAGAGACTAGGAAATGAAAACCGACACTCGTTGCATGGTACGCCAGAGATTGCATTAGCTTATAAGTTTTTTTAAGCCTCCTGAACCACAACAAAGGTGTCCCTAAAAGAAATAAACACCATTTGATACAAAGTTAAAGAATGTGGATTCTATGCACAAGGTGTGATGGCCTGCGCATAAAAACAGCTACAGCAAAAGAAGTTTATAGAACAAGATAAAAGCTGAAAAATATAATAAGCTAAGGAAAAAATCGTAGCAACCAAAAAATAAGCCCGAGAAATGAAATACAAACATCTTATTTTAACAATATGAAGGCTAATCCAACCTCCAGCTTGGGATCTAACATTTTTCTCCTAGAGCACTACGCCTCACCAAGGCCCCTGGTTTCAAATGCTTCTCTAATGGCGCAGTGCACAACCAAAAAGAATCCTTCACAATAGAATTGAAGAAAACAAACCACTACAGATTCCTATATGTGCCGCTGATTTTGGTGACAGATAAGGTTAATTAATTGTTCAAGATAATTTATGGATATGATTTCTCGTATTCATGAGACACACTTTATTACACCTACACAACTACACTTGACCCTACCAAACCTGAGGCCCTGAACCTAACTGTCAAACGCCCCCAAGTAAACCCCGACACACGGGGGAGACATATGGAATCGCTAACCATGACGTTTGACGACGATTAGTTCGTTATTTTCAGCTTGTAATGAATTTTTGTCACATACTAGCAAAAATACTGAAAATCAGGTCCAGCAGTGTAGCAGCTGACTCAAAAATTACCAAAAATTGGAACAGGTTTGGGGTAGAACTAAATTTACCTGCACACTGCGGACCGAAATTACGGAAAAATTAGAGCAGGGTGGAGCTAAATTTACCTGCACACGGGTGGCTCCCCAAGAGAGTGCGGGAACATCCTCCACTCAGAAATTAAGTATCTGGCGACTTTAGGCAACTCCTCGTGCAGTATACGGGCGCAGTCAACCGTCAGGGTGTAGTGAGACTGTGGGGAGGATATGACGCGCTGCAGCAGCTCCAGCGCGTAGTGGACAATACCGTGACTCACCTCCAGAGACAAGGGAACTTTGGTCTCAGCATCGTCATCGTTAGCAGCAGGGGTGTTGTTTTTTGGCACGATGGAGTAGCCCTTGTTCTTGGATTTCTTCTTGATTGACATGTTCGCGATTGACTTCCTGGATAAATTCTGGAAAAAAGAATCATGTATACATCGCATATGTATCACATATTAAAAATTTGTGTATGTAATAGAGGTAACTCAGGCAGTTTGAATAGTATGAGAAATATAAAATGGACACCGACCTAATGCTAAAACTAATCCAGCATTGGTGTTCCACAACCATACAAGAATTGCGTATGAGTGTTGGTAGGACAAACACTACTTTATGGAAACACTTTATGAAAAAGGCTATAAATACTCATACAATATGTGACTAGTATATCGAGATTAGATTAGAAATTAGTTCAAGCCTCCCTAACGGCAACTAAGGCGTTTCAAAGAGAGTAAGGCACCATTTAGTATGGAGTTAAGGGAACGCAAAATCTATGCATAAGGTGCATAGACGCAGTAAATTATGAGTAAATTTCAGGAAAAAAAAGTTGAAGAAGAAAGTAGTAGGTGCTGAAAAACAGGCCAGCAGTGAACCGGAAAAATGTAGTCCGTAACAAAAAATTTCCTTTTAACACAAAGAAGGCCTACCAAGCCCCCACCTCATAACCTGTCATTTTTCCTCTGAAGGTGCAAATTCTCATAGGTACTGTACAGTAAAAGTATCGCTCTTAGGGGGACTACATCACACATCACCGAAGACGAAACGTTAAATTGTTTCACACCAAAAACGAAACGCAAATTCATTTCACACCAGACAAAATGCAAAATCATTTCACATCGGAGACAAAATGTCAAATCATTGCACAACAGAGACAAAATCTCAATTCATTGCACAACAGAGACAAAATGTCAAATCATTGCACAACAGAGACAAAATGTCAAATCATTGCACAACAGAGACAAAATGTCAAATCATTGCACAACAGAGACAAAATGTCAATTCATTGCATAACAGAGACAAAATGTCAATTCATTGCACAACAGAGACAAAATGTCAATTCATTGCATAACAGAGACAAAATGCCAAATCATTTCACATCGGAGACAAAATGTCAATTCATTGCACAACAGAGACAAAATGTCAACTCATTGCACAACAGAGACAAAATGTCAATTCATTGCACAACAGAGACAAAATGTCAATTCATTGCACAACAGAGACAAAATGTCAATTCATTGCACAACAGAGACAAAATGTCAATTCATTGCACAACAGAGACAAAATGTCAATTCATTGCATAACAGAGACAAAATGTCAATTCATTGCACAACAGAGACAAAATGTCAATTCATTGCACAACAGAGACAAAATGTCAATTCATTGCACAACAGAGACAAAATGTCAATTCATTGCACAACAGAGACAAAATGTCAGTTCATTGCACAACAGAGACAAAATGTCAATTCATTGCACAACAGAGACAAAATGTCAATTCATTGCACAACAGAGACAAAATGTCAATTCATTGCACAACAGAGACAAAATGTCAATTCATTGCACAACAGAGACAAAATGTCAATTCATTCCACAACAGAGACAAAATGTCAATTCATTGCACAACAGAGACAAAATGTCAATTCATTGCACAACAGAGACAAAATGTCAATTCATTGCACAACAGAGACAAAATGTCAATTCATTGCACAACAGAGACAAAATGTCAATTCATTGCACAACAGAGACAAAATTTCAATTCATTGCACAACAGAGACAAAATGTCAATTCATTGCACAACAGAGACAAAATGTCTATTCATTGCACAACAGAGACAAAATGTCAATTCATTGCACAACAGAGACAAAATTTCAATTCATTGCACAACAGAGACAAAATGTCTATTCATTGCACAACAGAGACAAAATGTCAATTCATTGCACAACAGAGACAAAATTTCAATTCATTGCACAACAGAGACAAAATGTCAATTCATTGCACAACAGAGACAAAATGTCTATTCATTGCACAACAGAGACAAAATGTCAATTCATTGCACAACAGAGACAAAATTTCAATTCATTGCACAACAGAGACAAAATGTCAATTCATTGCACAACAGAGACAAAATGTCAATTCATTGCACAACAGAGACAAAATTTCAATTCATTGCTCAACAGAGACAAAATGTCAATTCATTGCACAACAGAGACAAAATGTCAATTCATTGCACAACAGAGACAAAATGTCAATTCATTGCACAACAGAGACAAAATGTCAATTCATTGCACAACAGAGACAAAATTTCAATTCATTGCACAACAGAGACAAAATGTCAATTCATTGCACAACAGAGACAAAATGCAAAATCATTTCACATCGGAGACAAAATGTCAATTCATTGCACAACAGAGACAAAATGTCAGTTCATTGCACAACAGAGACAAAATGTCAATTCATTGCACAACAGAGACAAAATGTCAATTCATTGCACAACAGAGACAAAATGTCAATTCATTGCACAACAGAGACAAAATGTCAATTCAATGCACAACAGAGACAAAATGTCAATTCATTCCACAACAGAGACAAAATGTCAATTCATTGCACAACAGAGACAAAATGTCAATTCATTGCACAACAGAGACAAAATGTCAATTCATTGCACAACAGAGACAAAATGTCAATTCATTGCACAACAGAGACAAAATGTCAATTCATTGCACAACAGAGACAAAATTTCAATTCATTGCACAACAGAGACAAAATGTCAATTCATTGCACAACAGAGACAAAATGTCAATTCATTGCACAACAGAGACAAAATGTCAATTCATTGCACAACAGAGACAAAATGTCAATTCATTGCACAACAGAGACAAAATGTCAATTCATTGCACAACAGAGACAAAATTTCAATTCATTGCTCAACAGAGACAAAATGTCAATTCATTGCACAACAGAGACAAAATGTCAATTCATTGCACAACAGAGACAGGATGTAAGTCCTGCCGCCAAGAGCTGCGACGCCTGACCTGCAGAGTGACGAGGGTGGAGGGCTGCACCGTCAGGTCTCTCATGACCACCTTCAGGAGGTTCACGTCCACCGGCAGGGCTCCTCTGGATGCCTGCACACACAGAGGGTGTGAGACGTGGGTGCTGGGACGGTGACTGCCTTGTGTTGTATGGGGTGTGGCGGTGTTTCCTTGTGTTGTGGTGCATGTGGTGGTGTGTCCTTGTGTTGTGGTGCATGTGGTGGTGTGTCCTTGTGTTGTGTGGCATGTGGAGGTGTGTCCTTGTGTTGTGTGGCATGTGGTGGTGTGCCCTTGTGTTGTGTGGCATGTGGTGGTGTGCCCTTGTGTTGTGGTGATGCATGTGGTGGTGTGTCCTTGTGTTGTGTGGCATTTGGTGGTGTGTCCTTGTGTTGTGTGGCATGTGGTGGTGTGCCCTTGTGTTGTGCGGCATGTGGTGGTGTGCCCTTGTGTTGTGGTGCATGTGGTGGTGTGTCCTTGTGTTGTGTGGCATGTGGTGGTGTGTCCTTGTGTTGTGGCAGATTTCACCTGGCAGACTCGGTCGCGGTCGGACGTGCGGGGAAATGGGGCGGTAATTGTTGAAAATGCAAGGGGGAAATAACCTAGCCATGCGTAAAAATTATACTATCGGTGAATGTGTTTGTTACCTGTGGAACTGCGAAAGGGAAAAAATAACTTTTGTCTTATTTCTGCTTAAATCAGTGCACTTTAAATGAAAAGCCAACAAAGCAGTGCTGGCAAGGGTTGTGAAATGGTGTGTTCAGCCGGGTCTCGAACGATAGGCCTGAGTGAAGTGTGAAGTGGCCTTGTTCCCTCAGTCTCCCCTCGCCGAGCCCGCACCCCCCCCCCCTTTCCGAGCCCGCACCTCCCCCCCCCCTTTACCGTACACCTGCTTCCCGTCTTCTGACCGTTCAGAGCATAGCATGGCAAATCCTGAACTTTTTCCGCTTCAAGCAACCAAAGAAATTACGTTTGTTTTGATCAATTTTTGGCAATGTCAAACCTCTCAGTTTCAGTTTTTGCCACTTCCTACGTGGCCGAGACGGCAAATGTGCACGAAAGAATTATTGTGTTTCGTTTGTTACCATAGAACATGGATGTTGAAAAATTTCTAATGCACACAATCAATTATTGATTCACCAAATTAGCTTACATTATTATCATGTTCTTTTGATGGACAATTTTGGTTAACTAGTGACGTTAAATGTGAGAAGGGAAAAAACTTTTTCTCTGAAGGAACTTTTAAATTCAAAAATTGAAAAAACTTGATCCAGCAACTTTCGGAAATAATTTGCCATGTTAAAAAAAATAGAAAAAAAAAAGAAAGTGTACTCTGGTAATTTCGCATCTTTTGGGAAAATAACAGTGACCATCATTCGTGAACTATTTCAATGTTACAATAGAGCATGAATGTTGAAAAATCTCTAACGCACACAATCAATTTCTGATTCACCAAATTGGCTTACATTATTGTCTTGTTTTTTTTTATGGAAAATGTTGGTTAACTAGTGACGTAAAACCTGAGAAGGATAAAAAACTTTTTCATCTTCGGTTTCTCTCATCTCTTATTGCAAAAAAAAAACATCATGTTGAGTGTATATGACGCTACCTGTGGAACTGCGAAAAGAAAAAAAATAACTTTTGTCTTATTTCTGCTTAAAACAGTGCAATTTAAATACGAAGCTAACAAAGCAGTGCTACCAAGACGAAGGAAAGGTGTGCTCAGCCCAGTCTCGACCTATGGGCCTGTCTGTCTGAAGTGTCCTTGTCCCCTCAATCACCCCTCACCGAACCCGTTCACTACCCCCCCCCCCCTCTTCCCGTACCCCTGCCTCCCGTCTCTCCGACTGTTTAGAGCATGGCAAATCCTGATGAACTTTTGCGCTCCAAGCAACCAGAGAAATTACGTTTGATTTGATTAATTTTTGGTAATGTCTAACATCTCAGTGAAGTTTTTGTTCACTTCCTACGTGGCCAAGACGAAAAATGTGCACGGAAGAATTATTGTGTTTCGTACCTCCGTTTCCCTACTGACACCGAATAGTTTAAAACATCATAGCTATACAATTACAACGCACGATGATGCATCACTACGAGACTCGCCTCGCAGGCCGGAAAGTGCCGTTCTCTGCACAAATGTTGCCCTACACAACATCCCGAAAAAATGGTTCTCTCAGGGGCAAAAATACGACTTTACCAAGCAAAGTGCCTGCAAGTAGGGGACCTACATCCTCTCACGCACAAAATTCTAATGCTCAAAAGACGGGAGACTTGTTAACAGCTGCCAGTAACCCCGTCAAAGAATGTGTGTCACCTTCCGAAGCAACGTCAGTGAAGACTATGCAATCAATATCGCCGGATGAGGGAAAACATGTCTGCCAAACCTCCAGCAATCATTTGAAGGTTCGAAGCAGTGAAGTCTCAGCCGCAGCACCACAACCACCTGCTCCTCATCTGAACAAGCAAAACAGCGTGCCAGCTCCCCAGCTCTGCGTCAACAACAACGCTCCGAACTGTCCGCCAGCGGCGGGGACACAAACACCATCCTCATCAGTGGTACAAGAAAAAATAGTTTTTACTAATAAGGACATTTCAAGCGTGGTAGACTTTTCTCATTCTCCAGATAATATGTTCGATAATTTTCGCGCACAAACCGATACTGGCAGTAAATCACCCCAGAGCGCAAGCTGTGAAAACAAAATAAAATTTCCAGTACAGAGCAATAAAAATAACACTGTTGCTTCATTTAATGGCTACTTGCACCCGCTTCAAATAACAAGCTCTCAAAAAATTCATGAAATTATTCACAATTTGTCTCTAACAAGAGCGTTTTTCAATAAATCCCTAAGACAACGTAAGCCTCCTAGCCCGTCGTCGATTTTCTCTACAGTATCAAACATTCAGAACCTAACCGAACAGCTTTTTGCTTTAAATTCACATATAAGTTCTCAAGACCTTGCACCTGTGGTACCTGCTAGTATCTCTTGTGAAATCGACTCCAATTGTCGAGAACCTTACGACACTTTGCTGCTAGGTGATAATATCCTAAGCACGATCAGAAGAAAGGACATCGATCGCTCGTGCTGGATCAAAACTGTTCCATCAGGGCGCTTCGATGACCTTCTCCATACTGTAAATTGCATGCCTAGATTTAAAAATTATATACTAAGTTTTGATGGTCTCTGCCACTCGCCCTCAGACCTTGCTCGAATCAAACAACAAATTGTAAGAAAGTACGCACTTTCTCGCATTTATATTGCCAATGCTTGCAGTGCAAACGAATTCAACAAAGCGAGGCATTTTTGCAAAAACCTGGGTTTAAACTTGATTCAATTTCAAACTTACCCAGAAAATGAAAATGGTGACGCACTCAATAACTTTCAATGGCCTCGGACCCAGGAAGAGAACTTCTGTTTTCTTCAACAACTTGCAATGAAATCAACATTGCGAATCACCGTGCCATATTGTCCTCGTTTCAACAAATGTCAAGCAATAAATGGAATTGTAGGTCATTCCAATGAATCGAAAAATTCACGGAATGAGACAAATAGTCTCACATTAGACTTTCAAAAAGAATATAAGCCTATGCATATCACTGCACATGGTACACCAAATCCTTCAAAATTGATTGCGACATCAAGCAGAGGTCTGAGTAACTCACTCACCCACTGCATGAGGAACGTAAATAAGCCTGAGCCTTTCCCTGATTCGATCTCAGACAAATATAATGTCAGTACGAAAAATAAATTTGCGTTACTTGCTTCCGACACAAATAGTGATTGCGACATGCCCTCCTTTTCAACTAATTCTCAACTTTCCAGTGAGTACGCAGGAACCAAGGAAAGTCAAGCAAATACCGATATTCAAAACTATTCCAAAGAAAATCAAATTATTCGAAAAAAATCTGATGCCTCTGCCGGGCCTCCGTCGAACGACCAAACTAATACTGCTACCGAAAAACCAACAGTGAATCAAATCTGCACACGCGTTGCACACACACTGGACGACTTAAAACGATCGCTCAAATTGGAGCCTGCTTACACTGTAGGTGACGGACACTGTCTCCTCCACGCCGTAACGACGCAGCTTGCTTCACAACAAAAATCGAAATGGAATTATATATCTCTGAAAAAAGCCATCAAAACTGAGAGCTCCAGAAACAAGGACCAGTATGCAAAATTCGTTGACAAGAACAGTGGCAGTTTCGAACAACTCATCGATAAATACATCGATAGAAAAGTCTTCGATCACGCAGTTGGAGACCTCATACCCCAAATACTTTCTAATGTAACGAGAACACCAATTCACGTATTTGATGAAAGAGACAATGGGATTTGGAAGACGACAATCTCCCCTACATCAAATGCTCTGATAAACTGTCCTCCGGTAAACAAACACCGGAAACAGGACCACTATAGCGCCCTCTTGAAAATGCGTGATGAAAATCGTGTTGCTCCCTCCCCCATTTTGTGACTAAATAACAGTGATCAAATTGAATATGAAGCTGAAATCACAAACAATGAACGCGGCAATAAAGACCTAGAGACGAATACTAAATGCCCTGCTAGACATAAAAAATGCAATAACTCCACTAAAGATCTGCCTATTGAGGTAAATAATATCAAAATATTGCACATAAATGCTCGCAGCCTCAATGGTAAAATGGATGACGTACGAGTAATGTTGATCACTAACGATATCGATATTTTATGCGTATCTGAAACATGGTTCGATTCACGAGTCGAAAGCTCATATCTCAGCATTGCCGGGTACAAATTGTACCGTTATGACGGAGTCAAGAGTAAGAGAGGTAGCGGTTCATGCATTTTCATCAAAGATGTCTACTCTACATCCTTAGTTCCGATAAAAGAAAAATGCGAAGACATAGAAATGGTTTGGCTCAATGTTCAAGTAAACAAACACAAGTCTTTCATTATCGGCAGTCTTTACAGACATCCGTCAGCATCTCTTCGTCCAACATTAGATTTCATTGAAAATAAGCTTAGATCAATCTCTGCAGCCAAAAAGTCTTTCTATGTTTTCGGAGATTTTAACGTGGATCTGACAAATAAAAACAATCAGCTAAGCAAGATGCTGCACAGACTTAATCTTTCTCAAATGGTCCAAGAACCAACGCGAATTACCAACACTTCTAAAACTCTTCTTGACCTAGCAATTACCAACAATCCCCAAGCAGTACTCAGCACAGAAATCTTACCGTCCTTTTCTGATCACCATTCGGTAGAATGCCAAATCAATATTGCAAAAGAGAAACAGAAATCTAGTTACATTACATATCGCATGAAAAACCACTACTCCCCTGAAATATTTCAAGAAAAGCTATTAGACAGATGGAGTGAATTTCAAGGCATGGAAAACACCGATGATGTCAATCTACAAGTTTCGCTTTTCAACGAAAATTTCGTATCAGCTCTTAACGAGTGCGCACCTTTCACTACGAAGAAAGTTAAGCCAAGAATTTCTAAATGGATAACAGATGAGATAAAACATTTGAGCAGAGCTAAAAGAAATTTGCAGCGTGAGTACAAACTGAATAAATCAGACAGTACGCGTCGAAAATTATATAAAGATCATGAGAAGATCCTACGAAGAAAAGTTAAGGAAGCAAAACGGGACTACTTCCACAAAGAACTCTTGGCGGCAAAACAAAACCCTAAAAGAACTTGGGAAATCATTAGAGAAGCTGCTCAGTATAAAAATTCAGACTGCAAAAGCACTTTTGACAACCCCTCAGAAATGGCGAATGACTTTAACACTTTCTTCTCAAAAGTTGGCGAAGATGTTCTCAATGAAGTATCCAGGACAGTTTCAGACACATCTACAGAGGCAAATCTGAGCGATGTTTCATCCCCAAATAGTAGCAACAAGTGGAGACCAAAGCCAGTTAGCGTCATAGAGATACGAAAAATCTTATACTCACTAAAGAATACTAAAGCGACTGGACATGATGGCATAAGCCTCCAACATATTAAAGACAGCTTCCCTGTCACAGCACCCTTTATTCGCTTGATAATAAATACATCTATAGTCACAAACAAGTTTCCCGATCAATGGAAACTATCCATAATTAAGCCATTACATAAATCTGGTGATATCGACATAGCGTCAAACTACAGACCAATCAGTCTCCTGCCTGTTATGTCCAAAATATTAGAAAAAGTAATAACAAACCAGCTCTCGTCTCACATAGACGAGTCACATCTACTGCATCGCAATCAATATGCTTACAGGAGGAATACCAGTACTCAGGACGCCCTGTTGAACATAACAGAAAAAATTTACAAAGATATTGACCAAAAAAAATTAACTCTCTTACTATTGCTTGATCTCTCCAAAGCTTTCGACAGTGTTGAGCATAAGAAACTTCTAAAAAAAATTTCAAACCTCAGAATAGACACTCAGTGGTTTGAAAGCTACCTACGAAACCGCTCTCATGCAGTGTGCTTGAATAACAAAATGTCATCATTCATACCAAATAACTTTGGCGTTCCTCAAGGTTCAATCATCGGCCCACTCCTATTTTCAATTTTCATCAACGATTTCCCCACCATGCCGGCAAACACAAAAATCTCAATGTATGCTGATGACGTACAAATTGCCATGACAAGCTCAACAGCGGATTTAACAGAAACACAAGCCAACGCTGAAAACCTTCTGAGAAATCTGAAATTGTGGTATGACCATAATGGCCTCAAACTTAACGCAAGTAAAACGCAATGCATTATTTTTGGATCACAGAATGCGACTGAAAATTTACCACCATTCCAGCTAACATTTGGAGACGATACAATTAAACCAGTCGATAAGGTTAAAAATCTGGGTGTTTGGTTTGACAAAAATATGACTTTCAATTCACACGTCGAAACAATGTGCAACAAAATTAACGGAACCTTAATGTTCTTTTATCGTATAAAGAACACACTTGACGAAAAATCTAGATTATTAGTGATTCAGTCTTTAGTTTTATCGCGTCTGGACTACTGCAGTCTTGTGTGGGGAGACTTACCTAAATGTCGTCAGGAAGAGTTGCAAAAATGTGTAAACTTCGCCGCCAAGGTGGTATGCAAAGGAAATTTTAATAAATACGATCATGTCACCCCTCTTTTAAGAAAACTCGACTGGATCCCAATACCGAACAGATTCATGATCCAGAAAGCTCGACGAGTATTCTCCTCTCTGTACCTCCCCCAAAGTAATGCAGAGGTGGTAAAATTTTTTCCATCTAATATCCCAAACGAAAGACCAAACCGGAGGAACGATGTTTTAGTCAGTTACTGTTCATCTAACGTGGGACAAAAAGCTCTCTCAGTTTCTGGAGCTTTTTTGTGGAACAAGCTTCCCCAGCATATCAAAAACTCTAAAACTGGAAAAGAATTTAGAGTAAATGTGTCACGTCATTTTACATCTCTGTCATAGGGCCTGCAGCATCTCGGTGTGAACTTCCCATCTATCAGAAATTTTAATTACTTATTTCTGTCGACAACAATGAGCACCACAGCCGTCAGTTCAGTGCAGCAGAACGAACGTTCTTTCCATAATTAGGAGTATTTCCTCATCTTTATTTTGTTATTTCTTTCTCTTTTCTGTATTAATATTTAACGTCCGTATGACAAATATACCATGAAATACATTTTGTGTGTACACCAATAAACAGGTTTATAGACGTGAGGGTTGTGCGAAGTTTATAATGAATTAAATTTTTGGCTAACGTTGTCTCGCTATTTCAAAATCATTCTCGAAGATGTTTTCAATCGATTTTCGGCTGAGCTGGAGGAAAAGGGGTAATTTAAGCATTGCATTTAGTCTTTTTCTTTTTTTTTCTTTTCGTGCGTTCAGCGCACACTAGCACTGAACTTTCGAACTGGAAAAAACTCTAAATTTCTGTAATCAAAATTATCATTTTGGACCAAGGCCTAATCTTCCTATATGTGCCAATTTTGTGAATATTCTCCACTCAGATGTGATATCCGGCCACAATGTAACTCCATTTTATCCCACGTACACATGTCCCTATAATGCTGAAGAGTTGTGTTGCTTCTTGACTATAATCTGATTTTTCTTAAAAATTTCTGTGAAGAAATTAAAAAACAGCTCATTTTTATGTTTTTCGAAGTCTTCTCTTCCTTTTAGTTATTTTTTTTGCGAAAAACTTCTTAGGATTACAGTGAGCTCAGCTGTCATTTTCTGTGTAGTAGATGGTAGGTTGCTTCTATCTTTTATGTTATATATGTATTTTTTTTTTTTTTTTTTTTTTTCTAATATTTTATTTTCAATAAGTATATAAATTAATATGTGTGTGTACGTGTGTAGGTATATACATGTATCTACATAAATAGATATACATGTTTCTATTTCATTTCTTTACGCAAAAACCATTCGGTTAATAAATTTTATTGCAATTGCGAAATGATTCAAAAATAGATCTAGCACTTCCCCAGAGGGCGTTTCTGTGAATCGGATTAATGTCATATACGAGGCCTGTCGAAAAAGTATCCGACCTTTGGCCAGAAAAAATACTTCAACAACCTGACGGGGTTGGGACCCTAATCCCCTTCAAAGTAGGCTCCTTGTGCTTCCACACACTTAGCCCACCGATCCTTCCACTGCCGGAAACACCTCTGGAAGTCTTCTTTTGGAATGGTGTTCAGCTCTGTCGTCGCGTTCCGCATTATCTCTTCTCTACTCTCAAAACGGGATCCTTTCAGTGGTGTCTTCAATTTTGGAAACAACCAGAAGTCGCAAGGAGCCAGGTCTGGAGAGTAGGGAGGTTGGCGAACGGTCGTAATTCCATGTTTGGCCAAGAAATTGCGGATCAAATGGGATGAATGTGCGGCCTGCCACAACGCCTGCCACAACGCTGCTCACTCTCCGCTGATGTGCGGCCATCTTTGAATCGGTTGAACCACTCCTTAACCCGCGCACTGTAACTGGTCGCCTCATTTACCAGGCTCACTGGTTGCCAGACGTAAGGCATAACCCCAAGTTGTTATACACCAAAATGATCGTCTCAGCGAGTGCTACACAGCTGGAGCCAGAAACCCCCACATTGTGGGGGTTAAGGCAGAGCTCCAACCACTTGGAAGTTGGGAGGGGTAAGCACAGTCAGTGTGGTAAATGAGGCGACCGTGAGAGGGTGTGCGTGCGAACAGTCAGTGGCAGCCTCAGTTACCAGCGAAACTACTCAGGGCCTTATTTCGCCTTATTTCGTAAAAATGGCAAATAAGACAAATCTGAAGTCAGTAGCGTGTAGAGCAGTATTTTATTCATATTGTGTGAAAATTACAAGTTTCGAAACACTATACTTACAGTAATATAACCAGACATGCAAACATGCATTTATGTAGGAACTAAAACGAAGAATGGATAACACCTAGTAGACATAAATGGTCATAACTTTTTTTCTAATTGTTGTAGAGGAAAAATAAAAACATCAGCAGGTTTGGAAGGATTTTCTGCATAAAATAGCAGTGAAAAACATTACATTGTTCCCAAAACACAAAAATGGCCATTGATCTCTTTGAAGCAATGTTGTGCAAAAATCTACGGAGTTTGACTCCATATTACAAAGAAACGGTTCAAGTTATCAAAAATCTGACAACATCAAAGTGTAAAGCAACATTTTTTACTCATTACTTCATATTTTTACATCTCTGCCTATTACGGTAATTGAACAGGGAACGGCAGAGTAACGCGGGTAAATTGACTACTTTTCTGAGGGATGCGCGACCGTGCGCGGGTTAATTTGTGTTACACCCATAGCATCTTCCCCAAACACCTGCTGAATCTTACGAATTGTTTCAATTTGAGAATCACCAAGCTTTTGACAAAATTTGATGCAGTGTCTTTGCTCAATTCGTTCAGTCATCTTGCAAGAAAACTAAATCCGACAAACACTTAGAACAGCACCTTACTTGGCGACCACCAGCCAGTGACTGGCCCAAGTGAATGCGGTGAAAAAAGTCAAGCATGCGCATTAAGATTCCTCCTTCCACCGTGCACAGTGGCGCCGCCTTAGAATCACTACTTTGCGCGGGAAAAATTAAGGTCGGATACTTTTTCGACAGGCCTCGTATAATTAATGAAATAAAGTGCAATTTGAGCATATGAATCGTAGTAAAATTATCTTTCTGTCCGTGTGTTGTACAAGCTATGAACTTTGATATTGAATATATGTTTGTTTACCCATTTCTACCAATATTTTGTAGATATTTGTCAATCATGAGTGGTAACCGGCTTACACTGTATCTCTATTTTATCCCATGTACCCATGTCCGCATGATGTGGTGAATATCGAGAAGATACGAAATATGTTTTTGGTGGTGATAGGGCTTTGCATATTTTTTAGGGCATATTTTTCATTTCTCATTCAACTACCCTTGACAGAGATAGACTATTGGCAAGCCACGTGTGGTTTGTCTATTAGTACGCCTCGTATATTTTGTCTATTAATATGCCTCGTATGGTCTATCTATTTTGTACACCTCTGATAGCTTGTCTATTAGTACACCTCGTATAGTTTGCCTATTATTATTATGCCTCGTATGGCTTATCTATTTGTACACCTCGGATGGTTTGTCAATTAGTACTCCTTGTATAGAACTTTTGTTAGACTACTAGCACACCACGAATGGTCTGTCTATTAGTACGCCTCGTATATTTTGTCAATTAATATGCCTCGTATGGTCTATCTACTTGTACACCTCTGACAGTTTGTCTATTAGTACACCTCGTATAGTTTGTCTATTATTATGCCTCGTATGGCTCATCTACTTGTACAACTCGGATGGATTGTCAATTAGTACTCCTCGTATGGAACATTTGCTTAAGGATGCTCTATATTTAAGAAACTTTTAAAAGCCAATATGTTGGCATGTATCTCATGTGACAATTTGGAAATAAACATTTTTTCTTTTTTTTTTTTTTTTTGTGTGGCATGTGGTGGTGTGTCCTTGTGTTGTGTGGCATGTGGTGGTGTGTCCTTGTGTTGTGTGGCATGTGGTGGTGTGTCCTTGTGTTGTGTGGCGTGTGGTGATGTGTACTTGTGTGGTGTTGCAAGTAATGGTGTGTCCTTGTGTTGTGTGGCATGTGGTGGTGTGTCCTTGTGTTGTGTGGCATGTGGTGGTGTGTCCTTGTGTTGTGTGGCATGTGGTGCTGTGCCCTTGTGTTGTGGTGCATGTGGTGGTGTGTCCTTGTGTTGTGTGGCATGTGGTGGTATGTCCTTGTGTTGTGTGGCATGTGGTGGTGTGTCCTTGTGTTGTGTGGCATGTGGTGGTGTGTCCTTGTGTTGTGTGGCATGTGGTGGTGTGTCCTTGTGTTGTGTGGCATGTGGTGGTGTGTCCTTGTGTTGTGTGGCGTGTGGTGGTGTGTCCTTGTGTTGTGTGGCGTGTGGTGGTGTGTCCTTGTGTTGTGTGGCGTGTGGTGGTGTGTCCTTGTGTTGTGTGGCATGTGGTGGTGTGTCCTTGTGTTGTGTGGCATGTGGTGGTGTGTCCTTGTGTTGTGTGGCATGTGGTGGTGTGTCCTTGTGTTGTGTGGCTTGTGGTGGTGTGTCCTTGTGTTGTGTGGCATGTGGTGGTGTGTCCTTGTGTTGTGTGGCATGTGGTGGTGTGTCCTTGTGTTGTGTGGCATGTGGTGGTGTGTCCTTGTGTTGTGTGGCATGTGGTGGTGTGTCCTTGTGTTGTGTGGCATGTGGTGGTGTGTCCTTGTGTTGTGGGGCATGTGGTGGTGTGTCCTTGTGTTGTGTGGCATGTGGTGGTGTGTCCTTGTGTTGTGTGGCATGTGTTGGTGTGTCCTTGTGTTGTGTGGCATGTGGTGGTGTGTCCTTGTGTTGTGTGGCATGTGGTGGTGTGTCCTTGTGTTGTGTGGCATGTGGTGGTGTGTCCTTGTGTTGTGTGGCATGTGGTGGTGTGTCCTTGTGTTGTGTGGCATGTGGTGGTGTGTCCTTGTGTTGTGTGGCATGTGGTGGTGTGTCCTTGTGTTGTGTGGCATGTGGTGGTGTGTCCTTGTGTTGTGTGGCATGTGGTGGTGTGTCCTTGTGTTGTGTGGCATGTGGTGGTGTGTCCTTGTGTTGTGTGGCATGTGGTGGTGTGTCCTTGTGTTGTGTGGCATGTGGTGGTGTGTCCTTGTGTTGTGGGGCATGTGGTAGTCTGCCCTTACATTCGGGAGTGACATGTGGTAGAGTCCTCTTATTTTCTCTATTTAGAATTAGTTCCATGAATGGGAAAAATTGAAAAAAGTAAGAAATTAAAAGTTCGTAAAAACTGTATTTAACAAAATTCTAGAACTTGCAATTCGTGTGTAGGGTGCAAAACTCGGCGTTTCTTCCCATTGAGAAAAGGAAGTTAAGAAGAACTAACAGTATTGTCATGTGTTTGAAAACGGCACTAGTTTGATGAAGAGTTATTATCATTACGTTCACTAGTTCCTTAAAGACATTTAAAAAAACAATATAGAAAAGGATTTGTGTCAAGTTAAACTGTAAATAACACATTCACAAGCCTCATACAGGACTCCACTAACCTCCATCAACAACCCCAAACATTTGTAGATTAGCCGCACGATGTCCTGAAGCTCAGTAACGGCTTCGTCCGCCATTTTGTCAGAGGCGAGACCGCCATTTTGATTTTTCTTTTTAACAGGCGTGGCGGCGAGCAGCGTAGACACGAGCAGTTGCTGCAGCCCGGCGCACCTGACGGCAAGGTTGTGGTCGAAAAAAATGATGGCGGTGGCGAGGGTGGTCAGCGCGGTGCGGTGCAGGCTTGGCCAGAGGAGCGACAGCCGCGCTACTTCCGTCGTGGCGTACCGCTGTAGGGAGGCTGGCGACCTCTGCACGGACGTACATTAGATTAGATGTTAGTTCAAGTCTCCTTATCTGCAACAAAGGCGTTCCAAAGAGAGGAAGATTAGATTAGATTTTGTAAGTTAATTAGAACCTCCTAACCGTAACAAAAAAAAGAGTACCAAAGGGAAGAAGGATTATTAGATTATAGGTTAGTTTAAGCCTCCCTAACCGCTACAAAAAAAAGCGTATCGAAGAGAGGAACGAGGAAGGCACCATTAAGTATGGATATTAGGGA
The DNA here is from genome assembly GCA_030386875.1 of Morinoia aosen. Classification (NCBI taxonomy): domain Eukaryota; kingdom Metazoa; phylum Arthropoda; class Malacostraca; order Amphipoda; family Talitridae; genus Morinoia; species Morinoia aosen. The sequence continues at coordinate 41,974,259 of CM059580.1, forward strand.
ATGCGGAATCTATGCAGAAGGGGCATAGCAACAGTAAGTTGGGAAAGAAGTTCATGAAACAAGATAAAAGTTGAAGAAGAAAGTAGTAGGTGCTGAAAAACAGGACAGTAGTGAACCGAAAAAGGTGGTCCTTAACATAGCAAAAAAATATTTTATTTCAACAAAAAGAAGACCTACCTAACTCTCAGCTCGGGCCCTCACATCTTCCCCCTGGGAGCGCTAATTCCCATAGATACAATAATTGTATCCGCCTGAGGGGAGGGAAGAAGGAAGGCACCATTTAGTATGGAGAGTAGAGAATGGGGAATCTATTCAGAAGGGGCATAGAAACAGTAAGTTGAGAAAGAAGTTCATGAAACAAGACAAAAGTTGAAGAAGAAAGTATTAGGCGGTGAAAAAACAGGACAGCTGTGAAGTAAAAAATAGGTGGTCCTCGACATAAGAAAAACATTTTAATTCAACACAAAGAAGGACTACCTACCTAACTCTCAGCTCGGGCCCTCACACATTTTCCCCATGGAAGTGCTAATCTATACTATAATAAGAGCCGCGTCCGTCCGTCGGTCTGTCCGAAGCCAGCCAAAAGTGTGTGATGAGCGCATCTGTGATACATGCTCCAGCCCTACATATTTTGACGGGCCGTGTTCACGCGGCCGTATCAACTCTCGAGAGATTGTATTTTTTTATTTCTTACGGCTTTTCTCTCATTTCACCCTCTTTTTTATTTCAAATAAAGGAGGGTGGACTACATAGTTCCAATAGATACTAGAGTTGTATCCCCCGCTGAGGGGGAAAAAGGAAGAAGGAAGGCATCATTTGGTATGGAGTTGAAGAAAGGTGGAATCGATGCATAAGATGCATGAAAAACATAACTCAAGAAGTTCAGGAACTTGAAAAAAATGAAATAGATGCTGAAAAACTAGGAAGCAGTGAAGAAAAAAAAACACCAATAAAGAACAAACTTATTCTATATCAACGAATGGAATGCCTACCTAGACTTCATATGGGCACCTTACATATTCGCCCTGGGCTTGCTAATTCCCACAGATACAATAGTTGTATCTCCTGAGGGTTAGGAGCAAGCAGTCTTTTGATGCTAAAATCGGTGCAAGTGCATCAGTGCACTTTGTGATATACTTTGCACATCAGTATCAAACAGATGGCACATGTTTTGGAATTACCGTTTCGCACCACCTGTGACTATCCTCACATGATTCACATCTACAACCACACAGCTAAATATCTTTGACAGATAATATATCCCCTCCTTATAACTGCTTCATGCACATCTTGCACGCCTTTTCTCCTCATCAACACACACATTACGAATCCCCTCTTCACATGTGAAGTACACTTCCCCTTCTAGCTTCATCAGCATTATTTATACACTTCTTTACCCAACCAACACAAACACACATACATCTCTCAGCACCACCACATGACACACAAACATCTCTCAGCACCACCACATGACACACATACGTCTCTCAGCACCACCACATGACACACAAACATCTCTCAGCACCACCACATGACACACATACATCTCTCAGCACCACCACATGACACACAAACATCTCTCAGCACCACCACATGACACACATACATCTCTCAGCACCACCACATGACACACAAACACATCTCTCACCACCACCGCTAGACACATACCACACAAACACACACACTCACCACTCACCACCATCGCTAAACAGACACCACACACCCACACACACCTGCAGGATGCGTCTGAGAGGATGCAAGAGATGTTCGGGAGCGACGGTAATGCCGTGCGGGTTACTGCCGGACGAGACAGACCGCAGCAGCCGGTCCGCAAACACGAGGAGGTTGCAGCAGCGACACACCAGCACCTCCACCAACTTCACAGGGTCACTGATGTCATCTGTGCTCCCTGTTCCATTTGCGCCAAGGTTTACAGAAGATTTTTGGCCAGATGCTTTTTTGAACTTCTTGGGAGCCTGCGCGACGTGATGGTCCACAATGGGAGGTATTCTCAGGGCTTCTTTTGTCGTTTTCTTGGTGGTTTGAGCTCCCTGTTGGATGCAAACGCATTGGTTAATGGTAAGTTGACATAATTTTAACCGTTAATGACCATAAATATAACAAAGAAAAGACAAAATAAACAAATATGTGAATAGAAGTGTTATCAATGCTTAAACGAGAGGGCAGAACCTAGTACAGAAAGTCAACTAAGAAAATCTGGGACGAATAACACAATCTATACTCTAATAAGAGCCGCGTCCGTCCGTCTGTCTGTCTGTCTGTCCGAAGCCAGCCTGCAGTGTGTGATGAGCGTATCTATGATACAAGCTCCAGCCCTATATATTTTGACGGGCCGTGTTCACGCGGCCTCATCAACTCTCGAGAGATTTCATTTTTTGACTTCTCATTGCCTTCCTTTCATTTCTCTTTTTTTCTCATTCCAAATACAGAGGGTGGACTAGTATTAAATAAAAATAAAAGTACGAGTCATAAAAACTTTGATACAACAACTTTGGCACATTCCTTAACAGTGATGATAGAGGAGTTCAACCCTACAATGTCCTTCCCCCCATCAATGGCATTTCATGAACAGATTCGATGTTAGCTTAAGCCTCCCTAGCCGGAAAAAGGCGTTCTAAAAAGAGGAAGGAAGAAGGCACCCTTTAGTATGGACTTAAGGGAATGCGGAATTTATGTACTACGTGCTTAGAAACAGTAAGTTAAGAAAGAAGTTAATGAAACAAGATAGAAGTCAAAGAAGAAAGTAGTAGGTGCAGAACGAAAAAAAAGATGGCCCTTTACATAACAAACAACATTTTATTTCAACAAAAAGGCCTACTTAGCTCTCAGCTTGAGACCTCACACTTCCCACTAGGAGTGCTAATTCCCACAGATACAACAGGTGTATTCCCCTGAGGGGTGTCATGGCCATCATCAGGTCAAAGAATATCCACGCAAAGCTGTGCGGGCAAGACCCAATCTCCTTTCCTCATTCCATTTTTGGATGTGTTCTCTGCAGGACAGAACCCAAGATGCTAACTGTCTTTCCGCCTACCTAAAATTCCCTACATCACAAGACTTTTTACAAACTCAACAGTAAAGCAGCCTCCCTACCTCACTACCTCACCAGTGAGGTAGGGAGGCTTAAATACGTCAATATCTACACACCTTTTTCTTTAACACGCCTGCACAGCTACTTAGCACCTCTGAATCTATCGCTTCTACCACTCTGCTGCTCACTCAGTCCTACAATTCAGACAATACCTGCTCGTTTCTACTCCCATCATGAATTCTGCATTTTTGCGCACTTTTTCAAATTCCAGTACCATACAATAACAGTTGAAAATGGGATTCATCTCCATGCTAAAATTACATGCGATTGAAATATTCCTGTAATTGTGCACTGGTGAAACTCGTATCACAGATACGGTCGTTGAGCATCTTTATGAGGGTCACAGAGAGACAAAAAGAAGCGGACACCAAACAAACATGGACCGGAGTATCATACGTGAAATCTGTGCACAAGGTTAGGATGGAAGAGGGAACAGCAAGTTGGGAAGGATAAAAAGATGTGATGGTGAAAATGTCATGAAAAATGGAAGAAGCAAAGTGGCACGAAAGACACAAGTTCCAAAGTCCTATCTACAGCTGAAGGGACCTAACAGTATCTCCCCTAGAGAGACCAGTCTCCACTCTCCATAGCACAGGATAGACCAAGGGTTCACAACCTGGGTACATTTGCTTATCTAAAGGGGTACATTTATGTTAACAAGAGAAATCAAAAATATATTCATGTATATACATCACTGAATATACTACATATACTCAGCCCATCTGTCATACAGAATTAAGGGTACATGCCCATCAGTCGAAATAAATGCAGGGGATACAAGGTCAGAGATTAGATGTTAGTTCAAGTATCCCTAACCGCAAGAAAGGCGTTCCAAAGAGAGGAAGGCACCATTTAGGATGGGCTTGGGGAGATGCTAAGTCAGAGAAAAGTAGGGAAGCCTTGACGTACACAAACCTGACCAACCTGAACCATTTGCTTGAGAGGCATAAAATAAAGAACTTAATATTTACGAAGAATCGGAGATTTCAAACAGAAATTGATACCTCACCTGTACCAGAAGGACACCAGTCCAGTTGTCCTAGCTTACCTGAGAGGCGCATGACGATGATCCAAAGAATTGCACGCTATTCATTACACAACAGCCCCCTAACCTGTTTCTACACAACACCAGTCCAGTTGTCCTTGCTTACCAGCAAGACATAAGACAAAGAACACAAGATGTTCAGTATTATACACCCTATAGAGAACACAAGAAGCTCCCTCACTACACAAACCTAACCAAGCTAAACTTTTTGCCTTAAGGCTTAAGGCCTCAAACAGAAATTGCCCCATCACCTCTATCTGCACAACATCGGCCAGGAGGCGGTCCAGCTGTGACTGCAACGCTGCCATCAGCTGCTGCAGCTGCGCCCCTCGCGCTGCCGCCACTCGCACGCCTCGCTGTCCGGCCCCCTTGGCGCCCCGGCCCCCATGTGCCTGGTCTGTGGAGGGGAGGAGTTAGCGTCAGGTGGTTAGTAACTGAAGAACGGTAACGGTTAGTAACGGTATGCATTAGGATCTAGGGTTGGTAACTGGAGAGGTATGTGTCAGGTTCTGGGGTTGGAAACTGGAGAGGTATGCGTCAGGGTCTGGAGTTGGTAACTCGAGGGGTATGTCATTTTTCCGGGTTGGTAACTGGAGGGGTGTCACAGGTTCTAAGGTTGGTAACTGGAGGGGTGTCAGGTTCTAAGGTTGGTAACTGGAGGGGCATGTCAAGTTCTGGGGTTGGTAACTGGAGATGCATGTCAGGTTCTAGGGGTTGGTAATTGGAGAGGTATGTGTCAGGTTCTGGGGTTAGTTACTGATAAGCGATTCTGTAACTGAAGTTAAGCAAGTTCAAGCCTCCTTGACACTACATGCAAAAGTGTCCTCTCCACACGAGATTCCGAGCGCATAGAAGCAGTCAGCTGAGAAAAAAGTTTATGAAACGAGATGAAAGTAAAATTTTAAGAACAAGATACAAGTTGAAGAAAATTTTAGGAACGAAATAGAAGCTAAAAAGTTCATGAATGAGATAAAAATTTACTAACGTTTTTTGTACTGAAAAACAAGACAGCAGTGATCCAAAAAAAAGATGGTTCATTACAAAACAAAAACCTATCCCATTCCAATAAAACGAAGGTACTTTCAACTTGGGACTCCCCATTTGGTTATTTGAGGAACCAATAGTCAGTTTACTAAGGCTACAACAGAGTGTTAATTCAAGGTGGAATGGTGAGACAACAAAGACACCAATAATAGATGAATCAAATCTCAAACAACAAATAAATTAAGATTTTAATGGTAAATAATCAAAATTTCCTAGGGACAATTAATGGAGGTGCTAATCGCATTGTCTAAAGGGCAAGTAAATTATAGCTTGAGTTATGGCGGAGTGAACGCTTGAATAGCGAGCACTTCAAACTTGCAACGGTGGAGGTACTAACGCATGGATCGCCTTCACCGTAACACGTTCACCGCTTTTCCGCAGTTGTTAACGGTTGGTTTGGTCGGATTGTAAGTAGCACAACAGGGAAATTGACTTGTTGTTCATTTACGTTTCTGTTCTTCCTAAACTGTACAAAAAAAGATGCGATGACATTTCACCTAAATGACATTTTCAAAAATTTGTGAAACCGATGAAATTATCTTACATTTACACCGGGACATGAATGGGAAATTTACCTAGTGGTACACATATGTCCCAATATGCGAGGAACGTGTACAGGCAGGCATATGTTAGCTTGAATTAAAGATCAATTAGCGCATGGAATGCAATCACCTGAAGGCTCAAATAGTCGGTAAGATGAGCGTCAATTTTTAGCATTGGCACTTAGCAACACAACTGATACAGGATGGCACACAAGGAACGCATGGACTTTACCGTTCTTTTAGCGCCACACTACAATCATTCATGTGGTGGACCAAATTCCTTGCTACAGTGTTTATCAATGCAATTCTTGAGTTCAGATAAGCAACAAAACAGCCTACAGCGCAGAGTTTGAAAGCATAAACATTAGATAAGAAGTTAGTTTGAGCAGCACGCACCATCATCAGCAGCCCCTGCAACACTCGCCACAGGCAGCAGGCTCCACACGTCACCAGCCAGCGCGACGGCAGCTCTGGAGGCCGTCGCTTTGGCCTCCCTAGAGCCCGCCGAGTGTGGAAAGTTTAACCACGGCAGCAGGTTCTCTTCTATTTGACACTGGAAATATAACAAGATTAATGCATTGACCCAGCATACGTTTAACTTAAGTTCAACATTCAACTCTAAGTTTTCTTTTATTTCAGTCTGGAAGTGTTATGAGGGGAAGACGTTCACCGCGATGGGTTCGGCTGAAGTTCAATATTCAACTCCAAGTTGAAGGAAATTATGGTGAGCCATTTGACAATGGCAAACATGAAGTGGATAGTGCCTTTTTTATATTTTGATTCAGTGTTCATGGAAATAGAGTTGTGACTTGGTTGGTCACAACATCATGAAAATTGCTTACGTGTACAATGGCAGTACACGTAAAAAATCTGTGACTTGGAATATTTTAGACCGTTCATTTTTGAACCATATGATATAGTTTGATGCTAACTTGCTGGATGCAACAAGGTGCAGTGATTAAGTGGATAAATAAGGCAGGAATAAAAAAATTAGTTGAAGCCTAGCTATAACAAAAGATGTTTCAAAGAGAGGACGGATGAAAGCACCGTTTAGTATGGAGTTTAGAAAACGCAGAATCATACACAAGGTGTGTTCTCACACTAGATCCCCTATGAAGAAAATTTATGAAACAAGATTGACGTGTAAAAAGAAAGTAATTAGTGCCAAAGAACAGGTCAAGAGCAAACAAAAATAGATTGTACTCAAAAAGTCAAAAACCAATTCTATGTCAACAAAAAAAAACCTTCCCCATAGATAAAACAGCTGTTATTCCTTCAAGTATCATACATACATGGGGCAATGAATCCAAATTCTTGATTTCTGTATACCTTGCTAACTAAAAAAAAACACCTTTAAAACAATTCCTCAGAGGCAACATAGTTTCATGTTGCAAATGCCGGTCATTTTTAACAACGCGAGTACTTTGGTTACAGGATATAAGACAACTGGAGGAACTTTGGAAATTTTGGTTACAGATCAAGAGCCAAGAAATTTCCTCGAGTGTCTTCCATAGCCTCTTACCTGAAGTCTTAAATGACAGGTATATACTTGATGGAATGAGAGGTACCTCACTCTTATAATCTAGAATTACACTAGTTCACATTAATGCCGGTCTCACGAGAAGTCTTCACGTGATGAAAGGTAAGAGTTGCAGAGGAGTTTCCTCTGCAGCTCAGAACTTTATGTATGCATGCACGGGTGCAAAATATTCAATGTAGCCTATTGTACCCTAACTAAATTTAGCCCTGATATCCTAAATCAATTTAGCCAATTCTATTCTAGTTTAATTCAGCCCTGATATCCTAAATCAATTTAGCCAATTCTATTCTAGTTTAATTTAGCCCTGATATCTTAACTTGAGGGGGACAACCTAGTGACTTTTAATTTATGGACTGATTGTTCAGAAATTTTCCCAATGTAATTTTTAAAAATAAACTCTTATTGGTTCCTGTAACTTTTCTGATTTTGAGAAAACGGGAAATATTTTTTATATAATTTTCTAAGACACTTAAAATGAATAGAAGTCATTGAGCTTTCATGCAAGAAAAAAAATCTAAAGACAATGTAGGAATCCTTGTCACATTTCTAACAAACTAAAGTTGCCCTTTTTACAATTTTTCCATTTTTTTCATATTTATCATAGCTCAAAGTTATATAGAAGTAATTTTTTTCTTCACAGTAAAACATTCAAAAGAATAGAAGTCAGCGATTTTTCATGCTAGAAAAAACCTAAAACAGTTTTGGAATCCTTGTAACATTCCTAACAAACTTAAGTTGCAAATTTTCTAATTTTTACGTTTCATTTTATTTTATCACCATTCAAAGTGATATGAGCGATTTTTTTATAATTTTTCGTAAAAAATAATTGTGAAAATTTACCAAAAAGTAACTTCAGCTTTAGTTTCTTAGAAATGTTACAAGGATTCCAGAACTGTCTTTGATTTTATTAATAGCATGAAAACTCACCGACTTCCATTCTTTTGAAATATCCAAGAAAATTACATACAAAATATTTCCCATTTCTCAAAACTAGGGAAGAAATTAAAAAATTTACAGGGGCAAATGTTTTTTTTTTAAATTAAATTTTTTGTGATTTGTTATTTGTTACAGATTGTTCTGAAACCTGCCTAGTATTGGTAATTTTAAAAAAACACATATTTGCTCATGTAACTTTTTCAACTTTGGCCTTAGTTTTTGAAAAATAGAAAATATTTCAAAAGAATAGAAGTTAGTGAGTTTTTATGCTAGAAATAAAATCAAAGACAGTTTTTGAATCCTTTTAACATTTCTAAGAAATTGAAGTTACAGTTGCTTTTCGTTCAATTTTTACAATTATTTTTTACAAAAAAGTTATAAAAAAATCACTCTAAAACTTTGTCACAAAACAAAAGGTGGCTTTTGCCTCTCGTTTTTGATAGAGGGATTGAAACTTTGATAGTCGATGAGGAAAGGTAAATTATAGATGAGAAAATGCACAGAAGGAGAAAGGACAGAATAGGCACGAAAATAGAATGCAAGAGTTGCAATGGTGTGCATTTACGTGTCTACCTCAATAAAAACCTTCAATCAGCATGGGGTAACAACAACAGAGATAGTAAAATTTAATTACCCAGATTTAATATTAAGAATTGAACACAAGCGGGAGAACTGCAAACTGCAAAACTTGTTCAAGGTGCGTTAGTGTACGACTTCGCACTCTAACGTTGTACAGTAAATGTAATGCTCATACAAAAAACAAAGGCTCACCGCATGGAATGAAACACGAGCATAGAAGGACGAACCGTGCAGAAACATGATCAATGCAGTTATGAATAAGCGATTGCGGCTATCAGCTACTGTTGTACTAGAAAGTATTACAAAATGAAAATATCCAAAGACACGTATAAAAGGGCGCTATTGCAATGGCTCCGACCACCAAAAAAACAACACAACTTACAAAAAGGTAATGCCACATTAAAATACCACTTCGTTTGCATGAAGAAAACGCAGCTATGGCTACGTACACTACTAAATTACAAAATTTTCTTTCACGCATTCAATAACTACAAAAGTAAGAATCTTGATGTCCCCTGACGATGATTATAAAGACAAACACAATGAATACACTTGTAAGTTTTGGTCACCATTACGTGGTACTTTTCAGTGACCTCTATAATGTGAGTTTGCATTTTCATTTTAATTCCCCCGTTCTTCTGAGATACAATGTCACTGCTGCCTCATGCCGACTCCATCTGATGTTGGTGGCACTCAATTTAGACTTAGGGTATAGTAGTGGTGGTGCTTCTCGTCCGCCATCTTGCCGGGGTTGTTGACAGACGTCTGGCTATCTTTGACGGTTGCCGACTTGTTGGTTGGTGCTCTTTGTTGGTGCTGGGAGATTGCGCTCCTCCCCGTTTTTCTGAAATGCGATGTTGCTGCTAACTTAATACAGATTCGTCCAGGCTACTGCATGCTGCCCGCTCAATGCTCGTAGAAGCCTCACACTTTTGTAAATTTCATCCGTGTGTAATTGCACTGAGGGATTTGTGAATTTCGGCGAGCTTGAGGGATTTTTTGCTCTTTTGCATCTTGTAGAGTTGAAGCATCAAAGGTGCTCTTTCTAACTTGTAGACCGATGGCCAGTTCACTGTTATTCTCTCTTCATGGTCAAACTTGCTCCTTGCACGGCGGGTGCTAAATTCCGGTGCTTTTATTTAGTCAACGCACTATGCCGGAGAAGTCGGCAGCAATGCCGGCCTTCCCAGCACCAACCCTAACTCTCTCGTACGAGTTTCCAGAAAGACCTCTCTCTTCTTCTTGTGTCCTCCTTCAATGTGTTTCACTTCGTTCCTTCTAGAATGTTCTCGAATCTTTGTTGTTACAATAACAGTATTTTATTCCTAATTGGTGGAGCTTTTGCCTGTTTTGATGCCTTGACTTCTCATTGGCTATCCCTCGCGTGCCTCTGACACACATACTTCGCGCGGTACATTCTTGCATTCCTGTTGGTTCTGGTGATGCGACTCTGCTTCCCCCTCACAGCTATTCCTCGCACCTCCTTTTCTCGTGGAATGCTGGCCGTTGTTTTGGCTTGCTGTTCCCACGCTGACTACGCTTTGTTCCAGCTTACCATTTTAACGATTTTTCCGAATAACGACATCCGAAATTCCTAACATTCCAATGTCTGTTCACATCGCAACTTCACCTAATTTACCAACCGAAATAATTCTACATTATCATTCATTTCGTTAAACTAATGTACTCTACTAAAGACTAAATGTGCAATTATTGAATCTATAGGAATTGGTGCTCCCCGAAGGCAGATGTGGGGTCCCAACCACGCTGAAAGGTTAGGTAAGCTATCTTTTTGCTGAAATGAAATAGGTTTTTTTAGGACTATCTTTCTCCAATTCACTGCTGTCTGTTTTTAATTTTTTTATAAATTTTTATCTTGTTTCATCAAATTCTTTCTCAACGTATTGTTTCTATGCACCTTGTGCACAGATTCCCCATTCTCCTTAAATTCATACTAACTGCTACCTTCTTCCTACCTCTCTTCGGAACGTCTTTGTTGCGGTTGCACTAACATCTAATTCAATCCAGACTGATTAAGTGTTGGGATCCGTGTGCGCACATTACTTCAGGTAAACCTGAATACAAACTAATGCACAGCGACGGTGTAAGGTTTTAATTCGTTAGCATTTAGCCGCAGTGGCGGCCTCAAAAATATCTGTAACACCGATGAGTGTCACAAGATAAGCGTCAGCTAACGAGGCAATTTTTTTTTTTAACCGTGCGGGTGCCTGGTTGAAATGCTTCCCCTAACACAGTGCTGCCTCTTCTTATACGGGGAACTTAGGTCGCCGAAATCTGTTTTCACAGTATTCAAATGACTGGGTACTTTTATTCGTTCTCATATGAGTGCAATGCTGGCTTCGGTGATTGATAGAACGTAGGGATGAATATTTTTTTTCAACATTTATGGGTAACTCGTGTATTTTTATTAGGTGTTGGTGGTAATTCCTGGCTCTTGTTAATAACATAGTGACAATGATGATAAGGAAAGCCGATGCAGTGAAGATTAATATTTTTCTTTCAATGTATGTGCAGTATATATGATTTTGATGGTGACCTCCAAAATTGAGAATAGAATGGTCTGAATTAATTATTAATTATAATTAGCCTTTCTATTCTCAATTATGGAGGTAAAAATGAAAATTATATATACTGCACATACATTAAAAGAAAAATATCAATTTTAATGGCATCGCCTCTCATTATCATTGTAACTATGTTATTAACAAGAGCCAGGAATTATCACCAACACCTAATAAAAATACACGAGTTACCCATAAATAATCGAAAAGAAATATTCATCGCTACATTCTATCAATCCCCGAATTCAACATTGCACTCATATAAGAATGAATAAAAGTACCCAGTCATTTGAATACAGTGAAAACAGATTTCGGCGACCTAATTTGCCCGTATAAGAAGAGGCAGCACTGTGTTAGGGGAAGCACTTCAACCAGGCACCCGCACGGTTAAAAAAAACACTGTTCGAAAGGCTAATCTGTTGACACGCAGCGGTGTTACAAATATTTTTGAGGCCGCCACTGCGGCTAAAAGTAAAAGAATTAAAACCCTACACTATCCCTGTGCATTAATTGGTCGTTAGGTTTACCTGAAGGAATTTGTCCACACAGATTCCCAACACTTGACTCGTTTCCGCGGCTGTTAACGGCAGGTTCGGTTAGGTTGTAGGTAGCAGAATAGGTAAATCGATTTTCCAGCATAAATAAATTTCAATTCTTCTTAATGAATGTGTAAGATACAATGGCAAGATAATATTGCACCTAGTATGATAACAATTATTTTTAAAAAATGTCCTGAAACAGACCAAATGTGGATATATAACGACGCGTAAAAGGGCAATCTGCCTGTTGGTACACATGTGGCTCAATACGCGGAGAACGTGGTAATCATTCTGGATTAGATTAGATGTCAGTTCAACCGCAACAAAGGCGTTCCAAAGAGAGGTAGGAAGAAGGTAGCAGTTAGTATGAGTTTAAGGAAACGGGGAATCTGTGCACAATCAGTCCAAGGCTGCGCATAGAAACAATACGTTGAGCAAGAATTTGATGAAAAAAGATAAAAATTGAAGAAAAACTGAAAAACAGGACAGCAGTGAACTGGAAAAAAGATGGTCCAAAACAAGACAAAAACTTATTTTTTTTCAGCAAAAAGAATGCTTACCAAACCTTCAACATGGGTGGGACCCCACATGGGATCCCCTCGGATTGCTCAGGGGGTACTAATTCCCATAGATACAATAATTGCACTTCTTGACAGGAACGTGACCAGAAAACTGCCTCCAATCTTTTTTTACAATGAAATTTAAAGGAAAGATCAACGAATTTCGAGGTACCAAATAATGGAAACCTTCATACTTCTCGACTCAATAATTAAACTAAGAAATGTTAAAGAATTCGCACCCTAAATAGACACAACAACTACACTGATAGAGCTACAACCACTACACCCACTTAGCCCATGTTATTACTTTCACAGCAACGTAATGCAAAGGTGGCCACGGAGGAAATTTTCATTATGCTGCTCACCATACAGTAGTCACAAACTCGATTTTTCAAAACATTCAATGAATATTAAATGAAAGCACGATCTATTCGAAGTCCTTTATCACGTTCCCCGCGTTTTCGCGGCTGTTATCGCTTTGACTACGGAGTGGGACAAATGTGTACCACTAGGTAAATTGTTCAAATACGCACCAATGTAAATGTATAACTTTTCAAACCACTCTGCGACCTTTTTTGAAGGAATTTCATCATACCATGAAAATCTTATTGAGCTCTTATATTTTGTACATTTCTTACAAAGGATGGAAACTTATTCAAGCAAATAAATCGATTTAACCAGTTTGTTTTTTACAACCTAACCAAATCCACTTTACAACACGCGCAATCGTAGTCAACGTGCTAACGGCTGGTTTGGTTAGGTTGTAAGAAGCAGAATAGGGAAATTGATCTTTTAGCTTGAATACATTTTTATTCTTTCTAATGAGTATGAAAAATACAATTGAACGATAACATATCATCTTGTATGAGAACAATTATTTGAAAAAAAAGTTGCGAAACAGACCAATTGTCGTGCATTTATATCGGCAGGTGATGGGCCAATTTACCAGTTGGTACACATGTGGCCCAACATGCAGGCAATTGTCGTGCATTTATATCGGCAGGTGATGTGGCAATTTACCTGTTGGTACACATGTGGCCCAACATGCGGGGAACGTGTTATCAAAATTAATCTCTGAAATGTACCCTATGTGGAGTTGAATATTGAACCCACCGCAGTTAACGCGTCAACCGCACCTACACTGACGTTCAGTGAGCTACACTGTCTGCTGTCACCTGAACGCGCGTCAATGTGTGATGGCGCGACATACCTTTACGCATAAATGCGTCTATAGAATTCAGCGTTCGAGTTTTGTCTACTCAATTGCGAAGCAAGACATGGCTGTGCACCTCTCCCGTCAACGTTCAAAACTGTACTGCTCATCGCAGTGACGACCGTCCTAATCCAGACATGCTCGGATTGCTGAAAGCTCGGTGGCCACTCTGCCAACTGGTTGGTGTACAGGGATGGGAGGCACATTGAGAGGCGTGCTGGCGGTTATCACCGCGATTTTTGCCCAGTGTATCGGGGCCTTTAGTAAAGCGGTAGCGCACATCAGGTCCTAAGTCTACAGAAACCAGACCTGGCATGATCACCACACACGAGTTTCCCACGACAGACTCACAACCATATCATTATTGCATTGGGGGAGAGATAGACACTTAGCATCACCCTCGAGGGACATAACTGTTATCTTGAAGGAGATATCAATATTTTCAGGTCCAAGTAGAGAGAGACTTTTTCAAGTTTTTTCTTTGAATTGCATCTCAAATTTACAGTACTAGCCAATCTTAGTAAACACCGTTAAAAGCTTTAACACATTACTTTAGATCATAACAACAGTTGCCTTGGGGGAGGCACAGACTCTAGACACGCAACAATTACCCTGAGATGCAGACGCTAAGCATTACCCTGGAGTCTAGGGTATTGTATCTGCATCTCAGGGTAATTACCGTTTGTCTAGGCCCTAGATAAACACAGTAATTACCCTGAGATACAGATGCATATCATCACTACAGACAAACACAGTAATTACCCTGAGATACAGATGCATATCATCACTACAGACAAACACAGTAATTACCCTGAGGGACATGCAGACGCCGGGGTGCACCACCATCAGCTGGCTCAGTACGGCCAGATGGGGCAGATGCAGCTGCACAGTTTACAGACAATTAGAGACCAGGGCAAGAAACGTCAAATTCAAGATATGCATGCTTTTTAAACGTACCATATTTATAAGGTTTAAATTTACACAAATAATTGAACAAATGAAGAAATAATAAATGGTGAAAAGCTTACAAGTATTAACACGTTAAGTGTGCTTGCACGGTCGCTACGGTTGGTTTGGTTAAGTTGGGAGCATCACAACGGAAAGGCTGTCTATACTGCTTGACTACATTTTTGTCCTTTATAAGTAGTAGTAGTAGTAGTAAAATCCGGTTTCTAGCGCTTCAGTAATAAGAGGTGAAAAAATATAATCGAACAACCACCTTTTACATGGTGACTACTGATATTTCATTTCCAAATTTTACTACTTTTTACTACTTTTTACTACCTTCACCAGAAAAAAATTACTACCTATTTTTTACATAATGAATGTTGTCCAAATGTCCAGATGTAAGTCATCAGCCTATAATGAGTAGTATGAGTCAATGATACACGCAATACCAAATGTTCAAAAAGGGTCCAAGTTTCTTAATACTTAAAATACTTCATGCTCAATGTATCAATCAAAGCATCATTGAGAAAAAGTTACCTAAATTCCTAAGTTACCCCATCCTACTGGACTCTATCGAATGTTAAGACAAAGAACCATGTCTTAACATCTTTCAACGATGAGGACAACCATTCATGATACCCAAAAAATAAACCAACTGGAAACTAGTAGACACCAGGTGATCGTCATATCACTTTACACTGCAGGGTAGAATATCAGGGAACTTTATTGTGACTAAACACTATGACACTTCGTAAATATGAGATTGTGAACTATTGAACGAATTGAATATGTGAACGAATTTTTGTAAACTATATCTAAAGTACCTCAAAATTTAAATTTGCACCCTAATTGCGATCAATAATGATGACAAATTGGTTATTAACATCATATTATGGAACAAATGACGGAAATGCAAATTTCGTGTAACTTTCATATACATACATATAGTATCAGGTTGTAACATGAGTTCTGTCCAATTGTTGAGCTATATGTTTAGGGCAAGATTACTTCAATTTAGCTTGTTAATGTTGTATGCTTATCTATGGTAATTAATAAAATGTTGTTTCTTCTCTCATATTCTGTGATAATTATCGTAATTAGAAACTATTTTTAGCCCAAAGGTACACTCCAAGTAAAGAGCATGTCAGGCATATTTTACTGTTTGAATTTCATAAAGGCAATATGGCAGGCTCAGCAGCAAAAACACTCAAAGACACATGGAAATGATGTTGTGAATGAAAAGACCTGCAGAAGATCGTTTTTTGTTTAAAAAAATGACTACAGTCTAAAAGACTTACCATGAGCAAGGTGCTAAAAAAAACTCAATTCTGAGCAATTGCTAGCTGCCATTGATGAAAATCAAACCAGCACCACTAGAGAAATGAACAAAAACTTTAATGTAAGCCATATGACCATATATTGGGTAATCAAAAGATTTGGCAAAATCTCAAAGGCTGAGACACAGGGTCCCACACGATTTGTCAGAAATCAGCAGGCAACATACGGGCGACCTGTTGTCTTTCACTGCGTTCTCATGAACTTCAGACCCTTTTCTAGACCGAATCATAACTGGTGACGAGAAGTGAATCCTTTACAACAATGTTAAGCGCAAAAGACAGTGTCTAAGTTGTTGTTCAAAGCCAATTCCACAGCCGAGAAGTGGACTGCATCCTAAAAAAATTCTTTTGAGTGGATGCTGGGATTTGAAGGGAATTGTTTATTATGAATTAATGGGTGACAATCAAAAATAACATCTGAAGTTTACTGTCAGAAGCTAACTCGTTCAAAAGCAGTTTTACAGGAAAAACGGCCATTTTTGATCAATCGAAAAGGAGTGATTCTGCACCATGACAATGGTAGATCCCCCCCCCCCCCCCCCCCCCTTCAAGCGCAATTAAAAGTCTTGTTGAAGTATTTTGCTGGGAAGTCATGCATCACCAACCATATTCTCCAGATCTTGCTCCAACCGATTTTCACCTTTTCAGGGGCTTACAGAATCATTTAATGGAATAAAGGCTTACTACAAGAGAAGAGGTCGAAATGAAACTAGTTTCTCTTTGTGCGTCCAAACCATCTAAATTTTATGAAGAAGGAATCAAAAAGCTTACCGGAAAATGGGAGGACGTAATTAATAAAAATGGTGCCTATATTGAAGACTAAATAAATGCATTTTTGAGAGGATTTTCACTTTATTTCATATCTAAAAAAATGGACAGAACTTCTGCTACAACCTGATAGAAGACAGAACTTTAATAAGATGTAGCATCACCATGCTCCTCTGAAAACATCCTGGAGGTAACTGAACTGAACCGTGAGTCGCCATGACTGTCAAAAGGAACTTAATTCTCATTTGAAAGATTACATTTTGTTCTAAAAGACAATTTTATAGCATAATTCTTTCAGATTTGGACATTAATTAATGTCATGGGATTAGATTAGATTAGTTGTTAGTTTTAGCCTCCCTCCCCAGCAACAAATGCAATGAAAGAGAAAAAGGAGGAAGGCACCATTTAGTATGGAGTTGAATGACATGCGGAATCTACGCAGAAAGGGCATAGAAACAGTAAATTGTGAAAGAAGATTATGAAACAAGACCAAAGTTGAAGAAGAAAGTAGTAGGTGCTGAAAAACAGGACAGCAGTGAACCAAAAAAAGGTGGTCCTTAACATAAAAAAAATATTTTATTTTAACAAAAAAAGACTACCTAACTTTCAGCTTAGGCCCTGACATTCCCCCCTGGGAGTGCTAATTCCTATTGATACAATAATTGTATTCCCCTGAGGGGTAATGTCATGAGAAAGAGAAAAACTTTCAGCTTTACAAAGAGGTAAGCTTTTCTACAAAAAAAAACATTCATAGTTACAGTAAATTGTTATTGTTCCCCCTCACACCAAAACGGACAGAATAAACTCCAGTCTTTTCAAAGGAAGATATTATTGCTGGATGTAAATGAACTGCAGAGAAGTTCCTTTGAAATCTTCACCGAAGGATTGTAATGTACTGATGCTAAATTGAGGATGTAATGATGTATTGCAATATGATACATTCAAAATTATAATCCAAGGAACGTGATGTGAAAGAGTTGATATATAAATCCAGTATTTCCCTTAAATTGCACATAAAATCCCATTTTTGTTTACATTGAAGAGCGTAGTGTGAGAATATTCATCTCTGAATAAGATTTGGAAGGTTATATCACTTGGTTCTTCACTGCTTATATTTTATACTCACATTTGTGAGGTATAGTTAAATGATGCAATAATTTGAGTGAAGTGCTATTAATAAACTTAGGGCAAGGACGTTTAAATGCCTAATATATGACGAAGGATAAGTTTGTTCTTCGAAGGTAACGCTATGGGGTATATCCAAAGAAAATCAGCATAGGACATGAATGTTGAATATTATAGAGAGAAATAGCCACTTGAGGTTATTGCTTAAAAAAACTCGAGCAGGAAACTGAATTCAATCTTAGAAAAGTTTACAATCCTTGACTATTCACTGGTTATTAAAAATTTAATGCCTAAAAATTTATGAAATGGCATTGAAGAAAAGTAAAATTTAAACATTGAAATGGCCCAAATTAACCTTCCATCATAAAGCAATTCGATATCTTTCATATCAAACTGAATGAGAAAAAATGAACTATTTACAGTTGTCTCCAAAAATTTTGGAACATTTCTCTATTTTGGGTCCCCCAATCCTGAAATTACATCCCGCCATGCAGGAATATTTCACATAAACTGCGGCAAATTGCTAATGCTGGGAGAAATAAATTTTAAATAATCTTAATACACTTCATATATTACTTTATATACATTACTTTCAATTTTCAAAGAATTATTCCACTTCACAATTTTTTACTACCCAGAGGTAAATTTTACTACTTTTTTTACTACTTCTCAAATTTTACTACTTTTTTACTATTTTTTACTACTTTACTACCTAGTAGACACCCTGTTTTAACATGCATGCTCCTGTCAAATTTAAATGATGTTAGTAAGATAATTTAAATGGCATTCACTGACACTGGTACGGAAATGAGATTTAGATAAGATTATTCATTAGTTTAAGCCTCCCTATTAGCAACAAAGGCAATCCAAAATGAGGAAGGAGGAAGGCACCATTTAATATGGAGTCAAGGGTTTGCGGAACCTATGCAGAAAGGCATAGAAACGGAAAGTTGAGAAAGAAGATTGCAAAACAAGTTCAAAGGTGACAGAAGAAAGTAGCAGATGCTGAAAAAACAGGACAACAGTGAACCGAAAAAAGATGGTCCTTAATATAACAAAAACATTTTATTTCAACAAAAATAAGGCCTGCCTAACTCTCAGCTTGGGCTCTCACACATTTTCCCCTGGGAGAGCTAATTCCTGTAAATACAATAGTGGTATCCCCCTGAGGAAGTACGTAAATGAGCAATTCACATAGTGATAAACATACGTACATAATCATCTTGACCTGCTTGCACCACTATGCAGCGAATATGTTTAGAAATGTCCATACCTGTTATAGAAGAAATACATTGCACGTGAATGGGAAGTAGGAAGAATTAGAAGCAGAGTGAGCTAAGTAATTACCTAACAAAAGGTACAAAATTTTGGTGAAAGAGAAAAGGAAACGAATAATAAGACACTCGTGGAGGAGGTGCTCGTACACCAACTTTCTCCATGAGAAACGTAGAGAAGTCACCAACACAATGCAAGCATACTAACAATAAAGTAAGTCTATAAAACGCAACGTTTTGATATACAAACATCATCAGGCTGAAAATATACAGAAGAATTGATCAGTCACATTGGTAAAATGCAAATCTATTTCTTAAGCTATATGAGACTAGTATGATTGTGATTTCATCTTTCATACTAGTCTCATATAGCTTAAGAAATAGATTTGCATTTTACCAATGTGACTGATCAATTCTTCTGTATATTTTCAGCCTGTTGATATTTGTATATCAAAACGTTGCGTTTTATAGACTTCATAGGATGTACATTTTAACGATTGAGTCTTCCAATAAAAAAAATATCGAGTGAATTTCTTCGTAACTTATTAGGTGATGAACTTCAAATAGGAAGTACCTTCTCAAACAGTTACGAATTTCGAATCATTTTGCCTACACTAATACTTAGAAGCGTACGCAGCCCGCCTACCTGAGCGGCGGGCGAGACCCAAGAGACGATTGCTTTAGCAAAAGGCAGGAGATGTTGCGGGTTCATCTGCAGCTTGCCGCCGGTGCTAGCCTGGCCGTCGTGGCTCCAGCGGCGCAGCAGGTGCGTCACCAGGCACGACGCCAGGCAGCCTTCTTGGAGGGTGCACTCTTCATTTGTCACCACCTGCAAAGGAATTTAGCATTATTTTTCATTCATGTGATATCAATAAAAATGCATTTTTTAACAAAAAACCAAGCGTTCATTCATAGATGTCAGTAAGCAACACTCTTCATTTGCTCTGAAAAATAATACTGGCACACTCCGTCTTAGACTACAAACCCTCAGTGATTTTTGCCCTACTTTGGCCCATCACTTTGTCTACTTCTAGTCAAACTACAGCAAACAAGGTTTATGTTCCAGGGTTAGAAGACAAAATCAAACAAACTAACACAGCAAAGCAAATGAAATAGGAAGGACACGTGATAGAGTTTACATCAGCAGTAGAAACCTTCCTCATAAGCAACAAAACAAAGTATAACTTTACATTTATATACTTTATTACACCCATGATAATTAGAAACCTAAATCACTTCACACACTCAAAGTGAGCATCTCATTAGTATTTTGACTGCGTTTCATTTTTCTCAAGACTCAATATGTTTCTCAATTTCCTTGTACACTAAGTCATCATCTATCATAAACAAAACTTCATTAAGCTGTTCTAACCGTAAACACGCAAGTCCAGTATTTTTAGCTCATTTTTGAACATGGAACAATAATCCAACAGGAAATACTCATACAGACTCATTCAAATGTAATATGCACTCATGTAATATGCACCTTTCTATAAAAAGAATATCACTCAAGAATCCTTTGCTCATGTTTTTTCTGTAGCTTCACACTTCAATTTAAAGAAAACACTAATGGTGCTGACTTGGCCAATAAATAATTGAACTCACAGTTACAAAAAATTTTTGAAAAATTACATAGTTACCACAAAACATACGCACAACTGATCAAAGATGTTTCATGGGTCAAGCAAACACGTAAATTGAACAAATGAAAAATTAAATTCTGTAGGAATCATTTTTTTGTGTGATATTGGAATTCTCATTAGCAGAGGATGCAAGTCAGTATAATAAATGTGTTGGGGCATTCCCTGCATCACTTCCTAACACTGGCTAGTACTGTAAATTTGAGATGCAATTCGAAGCAAAAACTTGAACAGTCTATACTAGGACTTTAAAAATCTTGTTGAAATTATGCATCAAGGTGCCATTACATCAGCTCTCGAGAGAGCTTGGTTTACAAAACCCGTAGTAGCATTGTGTTTCTGAAGCTTCCATGTCTATTTACCTTCAGCTATAGACACCAAGTGTATCACTGAGGTAAAATAAAAAATATAGTCGTGGAAGAGATACTACACCGGAAAGAAAATTTTTTCATTTATAATTTCTATTTCAATTGATAAATTGGCTTGATGTAAATTTCCAATCAATACTAGTTGATTCTAAACTCTCGATACAAAGTTACAAAGTTTGCTGACTTTTTGGTCAACCTAATAACTATCTTTAGGATAACTTTAATCATTGTTTTAATACATTTCCTGCAATGGGTTAAACTGATGTTCAATGTTCAATCAAATTTTATAGACATTTGTGCAAAATTTTGAAAATAGCTAACATGAACTGGATTTTGCCTTCATTTAGTTTTGATTGAGTATTTTTGAAAATTGAGTTTGTGACTGCAGGTTGGTCAGCAGCATTGTGAAAATCCTCTCAGGGACCCCTGGTGGGTCTCCTTCCACCGATAAAAACTACCTAACAACATTAAAGGCTATCCCAAGTGAGACAAATTTTAGTGTACCATAGCATATATTACATCACATTACCAGTTAGTTTGAGCCTTCTTCAGAACAATTAAGGCATTTTAAAGATACAAAGGTGGAAGCTATAATTTAGGTGTGAATTAGGGAGCAAGGAATCCATGCACAAGTGATGAGCTCCCATGCAAGACCCTTTGCTGATAGAACAGCAAGACTGGAAAAATTCATGAAAGACAAAAAAATTGAATAAGAAAGCAGTTAAAAAAACAAAATGGTGTATTAAAAAACAAAATACAAGTCTGTTTCAACAAAAGGAAGGGTTACCTAACTCTCAACAAAAGGATGGGGCTACCTAACTTTCAATTTAAGGAAGGGCTGCCTACTTTCAACAAAAGGAAGGGCTACCTAACTTCCAGCACAAGTCCTCATATTTTCCTATGAGGGAGCTAATTCCTACTGAGGGGATGAGCTGCGGCAAATGAGCAAGCTATTTTTCACACAGGATACCCAGCAAAGAGCAAGGGCAAGGACAAAAATTGAAATGAGATGAAGACATGAAAATTGAAAGATGGAAGGTGTCCAAAAAAAATTATAATTCCTGAAGGACAATCTATAGCTGAGGTAACCCAACATTGTCTTTCACCTGAAATCCAGTGCCATAGTACAGGATACACAAACCTAACTAACCTAAACTTGACACCTATTCTATGACCTCTGAGAGGAATACTTTCATAAAACAAAGGAACCACCTAATAAAGCCAATGACGTAGTGGAAGGACAATTATCCATGTAAAACTACCAATACACAGACAATAAAATATCAATGTTATCCAGATAAAATCCAACAAAATAATGCAAATTGCAATGCATGCACAAGGTACCTGAGTGGCAAGCTTTACAAATGCGGGCCCATCGTTGCGCAAGTCAACTGAACATGTCCTCGACTGCAGCCGATCAATTACACCCTGGAGACGCTGCAGCAAACTGAAACATACAATGTTCATTAATAAACAATTATGATATTGGGGCACCGATGAGTAATTCTGTTAGGTGCACGCAACAAATATACAATGGATCTTTGTGAGAGACTGTATACGCAGCAGCTACAGTGCAAGGGTTAACATGCATAGCTGTGTACCCACTCATTCCCTTTTATATAAAATTATGTTACAAATAATGCAGGTATGATAAATGCACACTAAAGAAAAATGTGGGAAGTTGTGTACAAACAGCAGTGTTTCAGCAGCTTAGACTATCTGAAAGGTAGGGAATAAGATTTTCAACTGAATAAACTGAAGAAAAGGTTAAAAATACAATAAAGAAAAGCAGACAGAAAAGAAATATTTATGGACTTGATAAGAGGTTGAATTTTGACCCAAACTTGTACAAAGGCTAAGTATACATGCCACGGGTAACACAGATCTGAACATTCTTAGTCTTACGACCTGTGGGTCAGAACCACACGTGGTTGTAAGGTGACGACTATGAGTAATGCCAACTAATTCAAGCTAAACAATTTTTGCACCACAAGAAGAACAAGTGTTTCAGAAATGAAAGATGCCAGCCTTTTTGTTTCAAAAAAGAAAAAAACAGTCTTGTGATACATTTAAAGATGACATTTTGGTACTTGTGTTATCTTTCAGCCTTTTTTAATTCAATTTCTACTGGTTATGTACATGATTTAAAGTTTCAACTCGCATGAAAAAAAGATATGTCTAACTTTAACCCTTTAACGCCCCAGAGGACACCAGTGTCCTCTTTCAAAATTCCCCTTCAATATATTTTATTTCCTATTCAATTAGTTCCCTAATGTGTTCTTTGAAGTTCTCTGCCGAGTGGCAGTTCTTATCCCATCCTGATATCGGTGACTGCCAGATGCCAGCGCCAGTTTAGTGACGGTGGTTGTGTTAACGGTAATATGAGTACAAAAATTCGGACGTTAAAGGGTTAACCAACCAGACACTTAATATAAATAGTAAATTATACATAAAAACTTAGATCATCAAACTGCAAAGTGCTGGCAAATAAAAATCACTCGCCTACACTTTTCATCAAAAGACAAGTATCTAAAAATAGGTAATATCAGTTACCCAAGTGTTGTGAACCAAAGCTGCACAAAACAAAATTCATGAAAAAAAGCAGAACATAGGGAAATAAAAACATACATATTAAATAAATACATATTTTATATAAATACATATTTTATGCATTTATTGATATACTTGTTTTTATTCTCATTTATTTTAACCCTATATTGGCCAAATGTGTTGGATTATGAAGTTAATACTACAGTAATATTTAATAAATTTTCATAAATGAAGCCCAGTAAATGGGAACTTTTATCAAAGTATTCAGAAAATAAAAATGATGCAAGTAACTTCCTTATGTCCTTCAGAAAGGATGGCAGTCAAGATAGGGTTAATACCACAGTAATGGAAACAAGGTAGGGTCATTTCTTTGGGAGAAAATACGCTTCTTCTTGTTCGGCTAGCCAATAAAAAGTCTTTATTTCAAACAAACTTTATGACGTCACCAAAACGCCGTGACAGTAGGCCAATAGTGGAGCCATATGTAGGGGTAGCAGTGCTGCCAGATGCAATATGAGCGCTGCTATTGGCTTACTGCCGTGACGTCAGCAAACCCACACAGTCAACGGAAAAAAAGACTGGTATGACCCTACCTTGTTTCCTCTTCTGTGGGTAGTACCCACCATTCAAAGTAAATTCAATAACATGAAAAGGAATGCCTATTGTGCAGCTGACCTCTTTGATGCAGATGTGACAGCACCATTCTGTGGAGGCAATCCATTGCTGCTGGACTGGCTCCTCTTGCGCTTCTTCTTTTTTTGCCACTGACTTTCATGAATTTTAATTATTAATAAAAGAGAACTGAAAG
Source organism: Morinoia aosen (assembly GCA_030386875.1). Taxonomy (NCBI): domain Eukaryota; kingdom Metazoa; phylum Arthropoda; class Malacostraca; order Amphipoda; family Talitridae; genus Morinoia; species Morinoia aosen. Next base: position 41,998,769 of record CM059580.1, read on the forward strand.
AAAAACATTCCATAGCTTATTCATTATGAGATACATTAAAGCATTTCAAATTGAGAATTATCATCAATGCACACCATAATGAAATAAAGTAAGAACTTTTACTTCTAGGAAGAAAAGGAGAATCAAGTAAATGTAAAATTATTATGCGTGAGATTCCCCATGAATTGAAGTATTAGAAATACAAGTAAAATACATCACAAAAGTAGATGCAAATACTGGTGCTATTTAATTAAAGTTTGAGAAGTCAATAACCACTAACTTGTCAAAATTAAGGAAGATCATAAGCAAATATGAATGTAGTTTATAAAAACTTGACAGTGGCTTTACAATAAAGTGGCCGACAGTGGCGGTCACATTGCAAACTAAAAGAATGTTACCAAAAATTATATGATCAGCAGTTCCAAAAATGGAACACAAAATTCTAAATTAAATGTGTTAAAAGGTTACAAAAACCTAACCCAATAACAAGTGCAAAACATTTTTGCATAGAAGTGTACACAGCCCGACAAAAATAGCAGGATTTGACTGTACTGGGAAACTTGTATCACAGATATGGTCATTAAGCACAAACAGCTAAGGAAGTCGAACAATTGTTTCGTATAAAACTTCAAATATTAATAAAAAATACTTCAAGGGCGTAAGAAGCTTGGAGGTATTCACAACATATTTAGAACATTCGAATGGATGTTCAGAGCCCTAAATTTTTTAAATTTACCCATACCTCCCTCCCCCCCTCAGAAGGAAATTTCTAAAAAATCTTATTTCTCAGCCAACATTATACATAGACGATTAGTTTTTTTGTTTGATTCACAATGAACTGGTCCACAAAATAGAAATCCAGATTTTTGATATCGCTGAAATAAATTAAAGAATTTTTTGAATTTTTATCACAAATTATATGAACTTTTAGTTATTATTTTTAATGTCAATTAAACATTTTCTAATTTACTTGTGAAATATAAAATACACAGGTTTATAGTACTCACCTTGATCTTTACGATACAAAAAAGATCTTTTCCATAAGTAAAAAACTGTTGGAGAAATAATTAAAAAACTGAAACGCTCTCTCAAAAAAATTTTATTCGGCAGTGCGGCTCAATTTCTCCCTCAGTTTTTTACTTATGAAGGAGATCTTTTTTGCATCGTTAAGATCAATGTGAGTACTATAAATGCTAGGATTTATTTTTTGAAAATTTCAATTCTAAATTTTTTTATTGTCTATAGAAATAGAATTTTGATGTTTTTAATAATCAAGTAGACATAAATCTTTATTTTATATTTTTTTTAGAGCAAATCCAAAAAAACATTTCCCAGTTTTGTTAGATATTTGCATTGTGAATCGAACAAAAAAAGAGTTTGTCTCTATGTACAATATTGGCTGAGAAATTGAAATTTAAAAGAAAATTGTTCAAAGGTGGGGGGGGGGGGGGGAAGGGATGTATGGGTAAATTTGGAAAAAAATTGGGCTTTAACTGTCTATCCGAATGTTATAAACATGCTGAGAGCACCCGAGAGGTTATTTTAATCCGCAAGTATTTGTTTTTATTTATCAAAGAATTCATAGAAAAAAGCGTTTGATTCCCTTAACCCTTTAATGCCCACTATCACTAAACCGACACTGGCATTAGGTAGTCACTGTTATCAAGATGGGGGAAGGAACTGCCACTCAGCAGTGAAGTTCAAAGGACACATTAGTGAACAAATTGAATAAGAAATAACATATATTATCGTTATTTTTGAAAGAGGACCGTACAGTCCACTTGAGCATTAAAGTGCCAACTAGCACTTGGACTCAGCATTTCCAAGAAAATTTTTCAAAGCCAATTCTCTATGCACATAATGTTAACTGAATTAGTTCACTTCAGTAGTGGCCATTCTGTTTCTGTGGTTAGAACTTTGTTTAATAAATTTAGAAAAATTCATTTGAAACATTTACCTTCAACACATTTCCTGCAAAGTGACCCACCGGTGGTCACTTAGGTGATTTGCATAGTGCTGCTGAATCACCTGCTGTTCTCAACTCATTTTTAATTAATACTTAATGAAAGCTAAATGAAGGCCTAATCCAGTTTATGTTTGCTATTTTCAAAGTTGATTACCACAATTGACTTTAAATTTGGCCAATATTGAATATAATGCTGTCAACGAATTTCATAATTTCGTAGGTATAGATGGGTAATATAGTAGATTTTAAGACGTTTTACAGGAATGACAATGTGCCCAGAAATGCTTAGTTTTCGAGTTATTTAAGTTTGAAGTTATACGAACGGCGCTCCTGAATGGCCCTTTTAACGCAAAAAGTCATTGTTTTAGCAATGAAAATGTAAGCTAACCCCTATTACAAACGTAAAAAGGTTGGGTCGTGAGGGGTAGCAACAGTTCTTTTAGTGAAAATTATAAATAAAGCTTTCTAGTGACGTTTGTTTACATCGACTTGCAGATGGCTGCCGCCATCGTCAGCCGGTTGGCGCCATGGCGGCAGCCACCTTGGCGTCGATGTAAACAAACGTCACTCGAAACTTTTATTTATAATTTTCACTAAAAGAACTGTGCCTACCCCTCACGACCCAACCTCTTTATGTTTGTAATAGGGGGTTAGCTTCCGTTATTAATTAAATTATGCTAGCCCCGCGTGCTTCCATGGCGCACACAAGCCAGCTTCAAAGTTGAATAATTCGAAAATAATGCATCGCCGGGCAGAATGTCATTCATGTAAAATGTCTTATAATCGACTATATTACTCATCTATACCTACGAAATTATGAAATTCGTTGACAACATTATATTCAATATTGACTTTAAATATGAATCGAATATTGAACTTCAGTTTAACTCATTGCACTAAACGTGTTAATTGAGTACTTCTATTGAATTACGGGGTAAAAACAACTCAGGGTCAACATATTAATTATGAGCTTCTAATATTGAAGACTACTTCTTTCATTTCCCTAATTCTCAAATATCATGTCAATTTATCAACTGACTTTGACTCACCCAAATTTTCATGAAAAAATACTATATTTCATGATAGTTATTCATAATAAGTTTGGTAAAAACTTTCCTTTTCTTCTTGAAGTGACTGGCATAGATATAGCAAAAAAAAACTACCAATGCACACATTAACTGCAACAGGTTAAATTTTAGTTCAATACTCAACTTAAATTTATGGTTGATTATGTATGTAATATGGAAATTAGTAAATATCAACTAGATCGTGCTTCCATTTAGCCTTAATTGATTATTCATGAAAAGTGGGTTTGTGGAGTGTCAAAGCCCGGTTCACTTCAGCTTCGTCATTGGTGCGGTTCAATTGTGTATCGCTCCTGAAATCGATTGTTGTTCTAAGTGGAACTTTTGGCAAACATGCCCCAAACTGCTCGCAACTTTGTTGCAGTTCTGCCTCCCAAGAAACCACCCGATAAAAGCAACCAAAAACCAGTGCGGAAAAATCCAGGTATCAAACGTAGGAGTAACTCTCCCCAAACCAGTGAAGTGAGACCAAAAAACCTCTGAAAACTAATAGCCCAATGATTTCAGATAGTGACTCTGAACAAAGTGGCGTCATTTCTGACTCCTGTGCCAGCTTGAATGCTGAAAGTATTCCCCCAACTCCCTCTTATCCAAATAAACAGGACAGCACTTCACCAACTCCACAGCCCATCAAGAACAGTGCAAGAGTAGACCTAAACTCTGCAGACAACCTTAAAAACGTTCCTGCTACTACTAGACAGGTGGTGATGACCAGCACAGATCCCAATATTCAACTTTCCAAGAAAAATCCCTTCCGCATTGGCCACGCCATGGACTTACTGTGCGATGCAGTGGAAAAAATTGAACATCAACGCTCTGGGTCACTGCTGATCACCACAAAAGACTTCAACCAAGTTCAAAAACTCCTCAGTGCCAAAAATTTATTACTGGACAACGATACCATCCCAATCACTGTCACAGTTGCATGGAGCACACAGTTCACATATGGTACAATCTTTGCCCCAGAACTAAAAGGTGAGTCCCTAGAATTTCTTCTAGAGGCCCTCAAACCTAATAAGGTAGTCAGAATACAAAAGCTCCTCTCTGACCCTCTCAAAGCTCATATTCCACTTTATGTGCTTACCTTCCTTCTTCCTACTCTTCCCTGTAAAATTTGTGTAGGCTATGTTTACTACAATGTAGACCAGTATTATCCCAGTCCACTGCGCTGCGGGCAGTGCTGCCGATATGGCCACACACGCAGCAGATGCAGCCAAAAATCCCCTGTATGTAGCCACTGCTCACAAAACGGACATCTCTCTAAAACATGCCCATCATCTGGAACACCACCAGTATGTGTAAACTGCAAGGGCCCTCACTCAGCAACTTCACGAGAATGTGTTGCTTACATGGCCGAGAAACGCGCATGTCATCTCACTGCAGATGAAGGCCTTACCTTTGCAGAGGCCAGAGAAAGAGCTAGAGATGAAATCACTGTAAAGCCAAACCAACCTTTAATATCTACTAGAAAGCAAAATTCTGAAATCTCAATTTTGCATCCCAATTCTCATTCTAAGCACCTTTTGGGAAAAAACACTCAATATGAAAATGCTCCGAATATCTCTTCAGCAAGTGCCTTTCCATCTCTGACTCAACTCATGACAGAAGAAACAGAATTCTCCCCTATCCCACCATCTCAGTCATCAGCGGCATGTTCCTATTCTTCTCGAATAACCCCAGCACAACAGCACTCCTCACAGGCTACAGCCAGTAACCAATCACCAACTTCTCAAGGAAATTCTCACTACCCATATATTCACTCATCTCATCCCAATAACACCACTTGCTTTGCCAATTCCTTCAATCAAAATAACCCAACAAACAACTTAAAGAATCATCAACAGGCATGTAATCAACCCGCAATCTCCTTCTCGGCTGAATTAACTCACCTCATAGTAAAAATTTTACCTATCATCATAAAACTCCTAATGGCTACTAACTTAACAGAAAAAATTCAAAGTATCACTGAACTGGGGCAAATTCTCAAAGCTGATGCTGTGGTAAATGAATCGCTCTTAACCTAGGCCTTTCATCCATTTCAAACTCATGTTAAACTTTAGTATCATTCAATGGAATGTTAGATCATACTATTCACGCCAACCCCATCTGCAGCAACTCATCACAGAAACCCAGCCCAGCATACTTTGTCTACAGGAAACAATGGCAAAACCCAATACAATCAGGTTAAAAGGCTTCAACCAGCCTATTGCTAGTCAGGAGAGAGTGTGTGGCAGTGGAGGAGGCACTGCAGTTTTAGTAAAAAATTCTATTCCCCATATAATCTTGCCACTAATGTGCTCCCTGGAAGCCTGTGCTAGCAGAGTGTCCCTACCACAACTCACAGTCTCTATCTGCTCTCTGTACATTCCTCCTAATCTTCCTAATTTTGTACTGATCTCAGAACTTCCACTTCTTTGTTCTCAACTTCCCCCACCTTTTGTAATCTGTATGGACTCCAACGCCCATCATCCTGGTTGGGGTTCACCATTAGAAGACACCCGTGGCACTCTCATCCAGCAATGGGTCATGCAAAATGACCTATTCATACTCAATAATTCTGAGCCCACTTTTCTATCTGCAAGGGGCACATACAGCCACATTGACCTAACCATAACTTCTGCTAATATTGCTCCCTTATTTTCCTGGCAACCATACTCAAACCCTTGTACTAGTGATCACTTCCCTCTAATAATAGCTACTTCCCAACCTCCAATCTCTGAGCCCATGCAACGGTGGCATCTGCAGTCTGCACACTGGTCTGGTTTTCAAGCAAACTTAAAGTTACCAAATGTATTTCTCTCACCCACACAAGCATGTGGAGCAATAACTCATGCAATAATGAAATCTGCCAACCAATACATACCCAAAACTAACCCTAAACTGACTAATAGAGCACTCTGCTGGTGGAACCATAAGTGCTCAAAAACTCACAGGGCAAAAAACAGAGCGCTGTCACATTACAAAAACCACAGAGGCAGTCAGGAGCTATGGATTGCATACAAAAAAGCCCAAGCCAAGTTCAAACATGCAGTTAAAGAAGCACGAAAGACTTGCTGGGAAACATTCCTCTCTAATCTGAATACCAAGACAAGCAACTCAACTATATGGAAGAAAGTAAAAGCAATCTCCTCTCACCCCACACAAAAAACCATAGTGCTGAAAAAAGACCATACAATAATTGCAGACCAGCACAAAGTTGCAAATGAACTGGCCCATCACTTCTCACAGCAAAGTAACTCGTGCTCTAATGATCCTATATTCACCAGACGTCAAAACACAATTGCCGCTAACCCTCCTCAATTTCCTCATCACAACACCCCATGGTACAACCAGCCGTTTGAACTCCACGAACTCAAGCGTGCTTCAAAATCATCTACCTCACACTCTCCTGGAGCTGACACAATCCCATTTTCCTTTCTGCAGCACTTCACAGACAAACAACTGGCAACACTCTTAAGTTTCTACAACTTCCTTTACTCAAAAGGCTTCCCTCACCAGTGGAGAGAATCCATAGTTGTTCCCATCCTAAAGCCTACAAAACCCTCTACAAATACAAATTCCTATCGCCCAATAGCACTTACAAACTGTCTATGCAAAATACTTGAAAAAATGATCAACTATAGACTACAGGCCATACTAGAACGCTGCAGTTTTTTTGATCCATCGCAGAGTGGCTTCAGGAACTCTCACAGCACTCTAGATACACTCAGCAGACTCGAAAACACCATCCGAGAATCCTTTTTCAGTAATGGATACTGCTTGGCTGTCTTTTTAGATATAAATAAAGCATTTGATACTGTATGGCACCACGGCATACTCCTTAAACTACAAAAAATAGGTCTACAGGGAAACATAGCCACTTTCATATACAATTTCATCAAACTCCGTTCAATAAAAGTAAGGGTAAACAATGCCCACTCAAGGTCCTTCCCCATCTTATCAGGAGTCCCCCAAGGCTCAGTCATCAGCCCAACAATTTTCACTATATTCATAAATGACTTGCTTACTTCCCTTCCGAACAACATGCAACACTCTCTTTATGCAGATGATGCAGCCCTCTGGATCAAACATGAAAATCTTAATGTAGCTCTGAACCTTATGCAAAACTCCCTTGCACTAATAGAAAACTGGAGTCACAAATGGGGCTTGCAAATCTCCGCAAGCAAAACTTCTTGTATTATTTTTACCAGGCGCAGACCAAAAAACATAGACTCACTAACACTGAACCACACACCCATCAACTTTGTTAACTCGGTACGTTTTTTAGGACTCATCTTTGATCAACACCTAACATGGCTTCTTCATATATCCTACTTAGTAACTCGCTGTCAATCAGATCTTCGCCTAATGACTGTTGTAGCTTCCCGGGGGTGGGGTGCGGACTATCCTACTCTTCGTCTTCTCTATTTTTGCTTATCCGATCAAAACTCGAATATGCCTCCTTCCTCTACTCCACTGCTGCTACATCACATCTGGTTAAATTGGATCGGATACAATTTGCAGCCGCTCGAATAATGCTAGGTGCTCTCCGGTGCACACTCACAGCCAAACTTGAGGCTGAAGCCAACCTGTGTCCTCTGCATATCCGCCGTAAGCTACTACTTGTCTCTTACTGCTCAAGGGTACTTAGTATCCCTAGACATCCTGTCCGAAATCTTCTTCTTGGCTACTATCCATTTGCCTTATACAATAATTTGCCTTTTCCCCTTCCTTTTGCTGGACGAGCCTTTCGTGAATTCAGTGACCTTGGCCTGGAATTTTCATTCATAGCAACAATTCCCATGACAGCACGATATCTTCCACTCAGAATTCCTGCTCGCTCTTCTTTATCATTGTTCCCTAAATCAACACTGACTGACATCCACTGGCAACAGATTTTTAAGGATCTAACTACTCGCTTATATCTACAAAGAACCCAAGTGTTCACGGATGGCTCAACAATGGGAAACAGCACTGCATGCAGAGTCCATTCAACAAACTTCAACATAAAAGCAAAACTTCCACTTCACTGCACCATTTACACAGCAGAGCTGTATGCAATCTACATCGCATGCAGATACATATCAGTGCTGCCATGCTCCTTTGTAATTTTTACAGACTCTCTTGGCTGTATCTCTGCACTGAACTCTGGCAACCCTCCTAACCACTACCTACTCACCTGGATAGTTAACACTGTTTGTTCCACCAGCCCAAACAAAATCATCATAGAATGGCTCCCCAGCCATGTTGGCATTGCTGGCAATGAAGCAGCAGATAGACTTGCAAGAGAATCAAATGACTTGACAATCATGGTAAACCTCCCACCTAGTAAATATGAACTCAAAAGTAAATTCATAAAACATTATGACCAGGCCTGGCAGAGAAGCTGGTCAGCTCAGCCTCATTTCATAACCAACTTCAAACCTCACTTAGGCTCATCAATTCCCTCAAACCTCACCCGTTTCAATCAAGTCATCTTCACTCGTCTCCGATTGCAGACATGCTACCTAACTCATGGACACTTCTTCAATAATTCCCCTCGTCCAGTTTGCTCCAACTGTCAAACTATCATCACTCTGGAACACATCTTTATAGTCTGCCCAGCTCTCGAACCGTTTCGTGACCCACTAAGAAGAGCATGCCACGCCAAGTCCCAGCCGTTCAGGCTGGCCTCTCTACTCACACCATCTGTAGCACCAGACTTGGTCATCAAATTCCTACAAGACACTCATCTGCTGAGCAAAATCTGAAGAGGCAACTGGCGGAGCGAGGGCGCTAATTCCCGAGGACGGAGATGCGCCGAATCTAAACTAAGTAAACTAAGTAAGTAAGTGGGTTTGTGACTACTGGTTGGTCAGCAGCAACATGGCAATCCCTCTGTGACATCTGGTGGGTTTGTTGGCAGGATCTGTGTTGACAATCAATTTAATTTTGTAAAAATGCTCTGGTCTGTCAGGTAGATTGCTGAATTTTATTTGCAGCATTCACTTCATACCCAGAATTAGAATAAAGTATGAAGAAGATCACTCTTTAGAAGTTCATAGAAACCCTCATTTCCAATTGAGAAAAACTTCATAGCTTCTATTCATAGCATTTAGGCTGTTTTTTTATGTTTAATGCCTAGTCACAAAATTGACATGGAAAAATTTACTTACTCTAGCTTGATGGTGGTATGATATGCTTACACAAATATAGTTTCATTTAGTAGTACAATCCAATGTAACCCAAAATATTTTGTAAGTTTGTAATCCACATAAAACCTGGATTTACATTGCATACTACAAATGCATACTACAATGCAAGTGAACTGCAAGACTGAAGCATGCACAGCAAAATTGGTGCTTAGCATGTCACCACCAAAGTTCATCGCAGTTCATTTCTTTCTGAAGAGTTGTTTATTTGGCTTGAACTTGCTCTAAAAGCTTTTATTCTATATTTGGAAGAATGGAGTTTGTGTTACCCTGGTCACTGAACAGGTAGCAACAACTTGCAGTTAAAATAATATTAATTTTCGGTGAAAATGTTTTACTTCTGTTGAACCCCTCACGGGGATACAACTATTGTAAATTAGCGTAGTAGTGAATTAGCGCTCCCAGGGGAAAAATGTGAGGGCCCGAGCTGAGAGTTAGGTAGGCCTTCTTTTTGTTGAAATAAAATGTTTTTTGTTATGTTAAGGACCACCTTTTTTGGGTTCACTACTGTCCTCTTTTTCAGCACCTCTGACTTTCTTCTTCAACTTTTATCTTATTTCATGAACTTCTTTCTTATCTTACTGTTTCTATGCCCTTTCTGCATAGATTCCTCACTTTCTTATCTCCATACTAAATGGTGCCTTCCTCCTTCCTCTCTTTGATCCGCTCTATTTTTGCAGAGGTTAGGGAGGCTTAAACTAACTTATAATCTAATCTTTACTTCTGTTGAAATAATTCATGAGCAAAATAAGAAGTGTTATGAACAATTGAGGTTGAAGTACAACAAATGCTAATTTGAACAGTTTTTTTTTCTAATCCAGCTTCATGGGATTGCTGATCACTTCATTATTGAATGTAGGTTGAAATGATATGCAATGCTGAATTCCACTCATGTTCTCTCTTTAAACCAAAAAGGAAAGTTAGTTAGAAAATAATTTCCAGACTTGTTTTTCCATAAGAGCTTTCTAACTTATTTTGGATATTTTTTAGATTAAATTCACGGTTTCAATTAGTATTTGAAGTATTTAAATACAGTCGACAAAAACTCCTTGAACTCCTACTTATAGTTCAAGTTTTTATTGTGTTAGGACATGATGAAGTTGCCTAATATTTTTTCCTGGAAGTAATTAAAGAAAGGGAATCAGAAAGGCAAAAATAGATGTAGCTGTAGAGTTCTAAAGTTTGGATACACAAATGTGCATGGATTGAATGATTTAAAATTAGAGGATCTTGTATATGAACTTGAAAAAACTGCAGCTGAAGAAACCTGGATAGGGATAGAGCAAGTTAAATGTTCTAGGTAAATTAGTATCAAATTATGGGTAAAGGACATGTCAAATTGTGGAAGAAAGTTAAGTTATTGAAGTGAAGCTGATGGTTGTCAATAATAATTTAAAATTGAGATTAGTTGAGATCTGTGTTGGGAATGAATATGAAAATGTGTAACACAACAGCTGTAGAGTACCTGGCATTTGAAAAGAAAGTAAACTACTTTGTATGCTCGGCTTAAAAGGGTATGGAAGAGTATAACTGGCATACAGTGATTATATTAAGTGTTATGACTGTCCATTTTTGTATCCTTGATGAGAATATGATTGCTAAAAGGATAGAATAAATTTATTTTTGTTGAGGAAATGAACTTGCAAATCTGAATGTTACTCAAGAGAATGGTTTGCACTTATGATAGAGTGAAGAATGGAGTGCAGCTGTTGGCTATGTCTTGTGAATTCTGGAGAGAAAAAAATATTGCTTGGAAATGATTGTGGATGGAGGTTATGCCTTGACATAGTTACAGATCACCAGATGATTGTTATTTAATAACAGTGGAATATGGGTGTAGAAAACATCAGTAGAAGTAAGATTTAAGTGTAGAAAACAGTATGAAAAAAGGCATATAAAACTACTTGGGAAAATATAGGAGTGAGCTGAGTTACTTGAATCTAAGAGAAATGTAAATGTGGAAACGTGATTGATTAGAACAAGACAGCAACTACCTAAACTGATGTTGCAAAACATTTAATTGGAAGAATAGAGTGCATTGGAAGTACAGTAAAATATGTATAGAGTGTTACCCCTCAGGGGATACAACTGTTGTATCAATGGGAATTAGCACTCTCAGGGAGACAATGTGAGGGCCCAATTTAAAGGATAGGTAGGCTTTCTTTTTGTTAAAATAACATAGGTTTTTGTTTTTTTACGGACTAACTTTTTTTCGGTTCACTGCTGTCCTGTTTCTCAACACTTACTACTTTCTTCTTCAACTTTTATCTTGTTTACATGAACTTCTTTCACATCTGGTGTGGGTCTGGTGCTGCCGTCTCTGGCGCACAGAAGGCTATTTGCCCAACTTTGCATTTTTTATAAACTATTCAACAATAGAAGGCACTGGTTGTTCCAGATGCTTCCCCCACAGGCCGAGCAAATTCGGGCTACCCGTGCTGCTGCTGCTGCTGCTGCTGCTGCTCATAGTTTTGAGCTGAGGGAAGTTAGATGTAGGACATCACAGTATAGCCGTTGCTTTGTCCCTTGTTCCGTGTCCAGCTGGAACTCCCTTCCCTCTGCCGTGTTTGATTTGGGTTCGTAGGGTGGTTTCAAGGGTGCTGTCAACTCCTGGTTGTTGCGTGGTTGATGTCTCTTTCTCCTTCTCCTGCTTTCTTCCTTTAGTTTTTTCTTTGTTCTTTGTTTTTGTTTCACTGTTCGTGGAGTTGATGCTGGCAAGGTTTCCTATGTGAAATCTATGGAACCACTATTTGTCCCGTGGGGGTTGCTTTGCTTGATTTAATAATAATAATAATAATAATAATAATCTTACTGTTTCTATGCCTTTTCTGCATAGGTTCCACATTCCCTTAACTCCATACTAAATGGTGCCTTCTTCCTTCCTCTCTTTGGATCTCATTTGTTGAGAATAGGGAAGCTTAAACTAACTAATAATCTAATCTAATCGAATCTGTACAGAGTTGTTACAGCAAGATTCAATATTTGAGACCAAAATGATGTTTTTACTACCCATTTCCAGGATGGAATATGAGCGCAGAGCAGCAGTAGTAGCTTCTTTCCGTGTTGGGAAGAAGCCTGCAAAAGTGATGGCCTGGTTTGGGTTTGAGAACACCATGATAATAAACATTTGGAGGGAGTGGATGGCTTGTGAGGACAAGGATGGGTTTTCTGTTGGACGAAAGGCCAAGAATGTTCATTCTTCGACTGTTAGGACCGACAAGTTCATCACTGACGTCAAGGCAACAGCCAACAATGAAGGAAGCCAGAGCTGTGCCATGGTTGTCGATGACCTAGGCTGTCACAAGCCGACCATATGCCGAACAATCAAGAAGAACGTTGGTTACTCCTCTCATCACAAGCTCATCACGAGTGCCTCCAAGGAGTCGAGAAAGGTCAAGGCAGTGGATTTGCTGAACGAGCTCAAGCACAGGTCTACCGGGATGCTTTGGTACTGGTTTTACTGTGTATTTAATTTTTGTTGTCAGTATCTATTTAGGTTTATTTGTGTCAAGTTTTAAATTTGGCTACAACATCCTGTAATTTACAAGCGTTAAAAAAAAACAACTAAAAAAGTTGTTAAAAAACATAAAATATATAAAATGCTCGCATGACGTTCAATTAAGAGGTTGAATAGTTAAGTTCAAATGATCAGCACGATCAACATTTATCAACTAAGAAATCAACTCCATGACAATCATTTTTCATTTGTCAATGATTTCCTATTCATCCCCTTGATTTCCCATTTCTCCTTAGTATGCAATTTTTTCATTTGCATCTTCACACACTCACCACAGGTAAAAATCCTATGATCCACTACTATGGACTTGGCAAATGTCTAGAAAGTGTGTGGTAAGCACAACGCAATAACATGGTTAGGAGAGAACCCTTTTGAGTATGGTACTCACCATCACTAATTGAATAAAAAAATACTTAGATTATGCCATGTCTGTAAAAATGAAAGTATGAACTTCATTTGATTGCTGATAGATATTCATTCTTTTAATTGACTGATTTTTGTTCTTGAAATTTTTTAATGAGGTGGTGTAAATTGAATCCTAATAATTGCATGGTTTTCACGGCTGTAGATCTAAAACTTGGGAACATTCTTGAGCTAAACACGTTCAAAATATCCTATCTATTGCGTAAGAGAATGTAAACCTTGGCAGTTCATAGAGTATGTTTTTATTGTTTCCTCATTGACTTGATTGGCTCTTGAAACTATTCGAGAAATATCAATTTATTGTTTCGTTATGAATTCCTATGGGAGTAATAGGAAAATTCTTTCATATAAAAATATTTTTTGAGTCTATACTAAGACATTACCTGCTCATTGTGTTCAGGGAAAAATTAAGATAGTAATTCTCAATAGCAACTTCATCTAAATAGCTGAAACATTGGTGCTCAATGAAAAATGTCTTACATCTGAAGTACATTTCTACTTCATGTTGAGATGTAATTTCTCAATAACTCGAGACCTCAATGCTGATGCTTAGTAGCACCGTGTGCAGTGAGTCTTCATCTTCAAGCATGGAGAGTGCAGAAGTTGTGGTGCACAAGCTGACATGCTGAAGTGAAGAGGCTGTGTTGCAGCCATGACTCCATCAAGCAGGAAGCTACAGCAGAGGACATGGTGCATGGTGAGTCTTGTTTCTGGTCTGTTTGTGAAACAAAAGTTTTTTAGTTTAGTGAATACCCTCTGCAAGAAATGAAAATTTTCGTTTTTTAGAAAACTTAGTCATCCATTGGAAGGCAATTTAAAATATTTTGCATGTTTCCACGGCTGGTTTTGATGGGCTGTTTGTAGCAAAACTAGGAAATCAACTTAACTGCTTGCGTACGTTTTCCTTCTATCTAATAAATATGAAAAATGCAATCATACAATAACATTTCACCTTGTATGAAAAAATGTTATTTATTTAAAGAAAGAACAATAAACAAATGAAATCTCATTCAACCAACCCTTTGCTTGTTTTCAATCATTTCAATTTCTTGATTACATCATTGACCCATTCCAAGCGGCGGAACTAAATATAGTTCGTTCCAAATGCAAATGAATGTGCCTGAAGCGAGAGCAAGTGGGCGAGGGTTGCGCCTCTCTTCACTGCACAGCTTAACCATTTAACGTCCACATTTTATACTCATGTTACCGTTATCACAATCACCATCATTGAACTGGCCCCAGCATCAGATATTCATCAATTTCAGGATGAGGAAGGAACTGCCACTCAACAGTGCAGTCCAAAAAACACTGCAGGAAACTAATTTTAGAAGAAATACAATGTATTGAGGCTGTTTTTGAAGAAGGACCGTACAGCCCAATTGGGCTTTATAGGGTTAAGGGTGGTATATGAAGTTCTGAACTGAAAGTTCAGTAGGCCACATTATTTTGGAGGGGAATAATTTTTTGTATTTTTATGAACTATCTTTGGTCAGTTCAGTGCTGTAATTTTTCACCAATTACCGCTAATAAATTGAACTTCTGTCATATTTCATAAACTGCTTTCAATACTCTTGCTTCTATGGGCAGGGTGATTCTTCATTCCCTATCTTGGATAGTAAATGTTGCCTTCCACCTTCCTTACCTTGTTGTGATTAGATAAGGTACTCCATCTCATGATTTAACACTTTGACTGTAGCAGGTGTTACTGAATTTTAATATTCGATTGAAATTCAAAGCCAATTGTAGTAAGCGATGCTGAAGATACTAAACATTAACTGGATCATATTTTATTATTAAGTATTTTTGAAAATTGAGTTTATGACTACTGGTTGGTCAGCAGCAAAATGAAAACTCACTCAGTGACCAAATATGGCTCACGTTGCAGTCAAAGTGTTAATCTACTCACTACTAAGAACAATTTCATTTTAAATTTGGTAGTGTAATCAAGAAACTATTAAATGGCTGGTACGTTCAAAATATTTAATTAATTTTAATGTTTGGGCCAAAGACTGACTCGCTGCTAAAATATTGCCCAAGCAAAAAAAGTTCAAAATCCTTGCTTAGGATGTAGAAATAAAGTCCAGTGGCTTTAAAGATTCTCTTCAGTGCACCTTGGGACCAACTACTGTTTGGAGACCTATAGAATTTTTTTCGCTTCAGTTTGGGCAGTATGCTGAGAGTATCTGCTCTCTTTGGGCAGACGTTCTCTGTTGCAACAATAAATACTCACCAAAAAATCTGCAACAGTTGTTTGCAGGAAATTATTGGGTGTTCAGACTTGTACTTATGTTGCTTATATGCACATCATATATCTCACTTCCTCTGAGATGAGGCCTGGATGCCCATCTCCTACTTTTTAAGTGGCTTTGTTTTCGATTCATGAGTCTCATTTGTAGGGAAACTTGTAGCATCCATGTTGGTATGTATTTTCACTGATGTTGCAAGCTGTGTTAGCAAGACACTGCAGCTTTCAACTTTTGTGTAGGAATTTGAACCTAAGCGTTGCAGGTTCTGCGAGTTTTCACCTAGCATAAATGAATAAAAGAACACCTTGAACTAATAATTAGATTGAAAGCAAGAGTTCTGCAGTGAAAATTTTTTTGCTCATGATGGGGCATTTTTTCTTTGAAGTTCTATTACCTTTTCTTCTCGTCAATAGCAGCATTCAATGATGAAATGGTGAATAAATTCAATTTAAATAACTCTGGTTAAGAGTTCAGGTGTTACCTATTTATGATCTATTGGAGTTGTATCAATAATGGAAACATATATCTGAGCTCCCGGTAATTTTTCTGCATTCGATTTTTTGTAGTTAACATACCCAATGGTGAAAATCCTTCAATAACAATGGTCAAGGATGAAGTGCCAGATGATGAGCTGGAGGGCATCACAGTGAAGGTAGAGCCAATTGGCTGGCGTCAGGAACCTCAGGTGCGTCACTTGGTTGCCTGCTCCTCTCTGGAATGCTTTAATTCAAATTCATTTGATCTTCATATTGTTGTCGTTCATTTCTTGAAATTTTTCTTCTGCTCCAATGTATTTATATTTTCTTTTCATGTCCAGTTGTGTGTGTTTTATTGTTGCTACTACAATTTTTGTTGCCCCATAAATGTTCACCATTAAAATTGATAAAACCCTTGAGTGAATTTGGTCTTAATTAATTTTATACCAACTAAAAAAGAATATAAAAAGTGGATGCCCCCGTATGCTGTTTCCCCTTTCGGCTTTGTTCCCGACCTAAAATTTCAATTTATATTTTGAATAAGTTTTTAGCAATGTAGAGAGAAAAATTGAAGGAAAATAACATCTGAAAAGAAAATGTCCCACTACAGTAAATTTCGTCTGCTGTAGTGGCACTTTCTAATGTAGGAGCTCACGAGAAGGATGTGTTGATAGATCAATCCCTGGACCTGGCCTTGGTGAACCTTTGAGCTTTAGTGAAACACAGTGGCTCCCTGATAGGCCTTATGTGTTTGAACCAATATTTTGCTACTGAATATTGATTCTCCTCTCTTTTTATTTACAAAATTTTTTTTTAATCCGAATTCTTACCGGTAATTATTCTTGCATAAATGTCATGAAAGAATGTAGAGGTAAAAATAACCCACAATTTTTGACTGTTTAATGGGTTACAGTGAAGAAAAAATTAATTTTTTGTTTGTGTGATAAAGTTATTTGTTGGTGAGGGTACAAGTTTCTTGAGCTGTTGCTAGTTATTTCAACTGTGTTTCCATTTACGAAGCTCTAATGTGTTGTTGTGTTGTTTGTCATATGAAATGGTCTTCTTTATTCTGGATTTCTGGTTCGGAAGAATTATTCCCCTTCAAACACTTATTGTTTGACCTTTGACGATGTAGTTGTGAGATTATGAAAAGATCATGTACAAAATGATATTTTCTTTATTGAGTCCTCCTCAGGGAATAACATAACAGCACCTTGGGAATTAGCATTCTCAGGATAAAAATGAAAGACCCTAAGCTGAAGTTTTAGGCCCGTTTAGTTCATTTATTCTGCCCTGTGTGCTTCACATTCTGGGCGTACATATTATTTTTGTTCTCAGCTTCTATTCTGCTTCATTTATTGTCTTTATATTTTACTGTTCCGATGTGCGGGCGCGTGGACACATCTTATTCATGGTTTCTTTTCCTTCCTCTTTCCAGATTGCTTTTGTTGCGGTTAAGAATGCTTGAAATATCTTGCAATCTAATTTTATATATAGTAAAGCTGAAAAGCATTCAGTTGTCATTTTACGTAAATGTTTTTTGAGAAACTACAATTCATATACATTAGTCCTGAATTTCATTTTTTACTGGTGAATTGCTGCATTATGTTGCTGACTCTCAAGTAGAAAGAAAATCTTTGTCAAAAATGTGGTTGTGCGTGATTTGCGCTTGGGTAACTGAGGGACTACCCATGATCTTCATGGGAGAATAATTGATCAGCATAGAGATTTTGTCCTCTGAAAGTACTGCACTCAACTACTTGAGAACATGCTGTCCTATGGCCTGTTACTTAGTACTGTTTAACTAATGCTGTGGGGCAGAATATTTTTTAGAAGGTAAATTTGATCTCACATTTGTATATCAGCATTAAGTGCATCGAGTTGGAAAGGTAGGCTATAATTTTTAAAAGCATCTTATGGTTATGGCCAGTCCGGGGATATAAACGTAGAAATTGTAAAGCATGAAGCGTTTGTTTCCAGCGGTCCACTCAAAGGGGAGGAGAAGGGAAGACTGATCCCTTAATTTATAAACAGCACTTTCTTCTTGCGCAATAGAATTTTGAGTTTTAGAATCTTGTTGTTCATTTTGAGATTAAACCTTAAAATCAGTCAATTTACTCCATACTCGATGGTGCCTTCCTCTCTTTGTATCGCATTTGTTGCTGCGGGTAGAGGGACTAAAACTAACGACTAATCAATTCTGATCCTATCTCAATTTCGTTTGGTCTTGATAGCTTTGATTAGTTGCACCGCGTTCGCAAAATAAACTCCCCGGGTTACAAAAGCAGTGCATCAGGGTGTGGTAGTGATACTATGTTGTAGAGAAATGATATCCATCGCGATTAATTCGAATTTTCCCTGCTCGAAAGACCATGGATGATTTGGACCGAGACATTCACAACCTGCAGATGCTTCTACAAGCCAAGCAGCAAGAACGATCTCTGAAAAAGGTTTGTTTCCAGTTTCATGAGTTGAAAATTTGTCAAGTCTAGGACAAAACATACTGCCATCTTAGTTTATCAAGAAGACCTTTTAGAACTTGCAGCCCCAGGTTAATCAACCCTTTACCAAAGTTGGTGTAGCAAAAATTTGAAGAATTATTACGTTGTTACACGTAACATATAGACTCTCGTATACTTACTTGGTTTACTTGGTTTAGATTCGGCACATCTCCGTCCATGGGAATTAGCGCCCTCACTCCGTCAGTTGCGTCTTCAGATTTTACTCAGCAGGTGAGTGTCTTGAAGGAATTTGATGACCAAGTTTGGCACAAAAGATGGGGAGAGTAGAGAGGCTAGGCTGAACGGCTGGGACTTGGCATGGCATGCTCTTCTCAGTGGGACACGGAATGGTTCATGAGCTGGGCAGACTATGAAGATGTGCTCCAGAGTGATGACAGTTTGACAGTTGGAACAATGAGGACGAGGAGAGTTATTGAAGAAGTGTCCATGGGTTAGGTAACATGTCTGCAGTCGGAGGCGTGTGAAGATGGTTTGATTGGAACGGGTGAGGTTTGAGGGGATTGATGGGCCTAAGTGAGGTTTGAAGTTGGTTATGTAGTGAGGCTGAGCAGACCACCTTCTCTGCCAGGCCTGGTCATAGTGTTTTATGATTTTGCTCTTGAGTTCATATTTACTCGGTGGGAGATCTACCATGGTTGTCAGGTCATTTGATTCTCGTGCTAGTCTATCTGCAGCTTCATTGCCAGCAATGCCAACATGGCTGGGGAGCCATTCTATGATAATTTTATTTGAGCTGGTGGAACAAACAGTATTTACTATCCAGGTGAGCAAGTAATGGTTAGGAGGGTTGCCAGAGTTCAGTGCAGAGATGCAGCCGAGAGAGTCTGTAAAAATTACAAAAGAGCCTGGCAGCACTGATATATATCTGCAAGCGATGTAGATTGCATACAGCTCTGCTGTGTATATCGTAGATTGAAGTGGGAGTTTTGCTTTTATGTTGAAGTTTGATGAGTATACTCCACAAGCAGTGCTGTCACCCATAGTTGAGCCATCTGTGAACACCTGAGTTCTTTGTAGGTATAAGCAAGTAGTTATGTCCTTAAAAATCTGTTGCCAGTGGATGTCGGTCAGAGCTGACTTAGGGAACACTGATAAAGAAGAGCCGGTATGAATTCTGGGTGGGAGATATCGTGCTGTCATGGGGACTGTTGCTACGGATGAAAATTCCAGGCCGAGGTCATTGAATTCAAAAAAGGCTCGTCCAGCAAAAGGGAGAGGAAAAGGCAAATTATCGTATAAGGCAAATGGATAGTAGCTAAGGAGAAGATTTCGAACTGGATGTCTAGGGATGCTAAGCACTCTTGAGCAGTAAGAAGCAAGTAATAATTTTCGGCGAATATGCAGAGGACACAAGCTAGCTTCAGCCTCCAGTTTGGCTGTGGGTGTGCACCGGAGAGCACCTAGCATTATGCGAGCGCCAGCAAATTGAATACGGTCCAGTTTTATCAAATGTGATGGGGCAGCTGTGGAGTAAAGAAAGGAGGCATAGTCTAGTTTTGATCGGATAAGCGATATATAGAGGAGGCGAAGGGTTGAGTAGTCAGCACCCCAACCACGGGAAGCAACAACAGTCATTAAGCGAAGGTCTGATTGACAGCGAGTTACCAAGTTGGATATATGGCGGCTCCATGTTAGATGTTGATCAAAGATGAGTCCTAAGAAGCGTACCGAGTTGACAAAATTGATGGGTGTGTGAGTAAGTGTTAGCGGGTCTATGTTGTTTGGTCTGTGCCTGGTAAAAATGACACAAGAAGTTTTGCTTGCAGAGATTTCCAATCCCCATTTGTGGCTCCAGTTTTCTATTTGTATAAGGGAGTTTTGCATGAGGGTCAGGGCTTCATTGAGGTTTTCATGTTTGATCCAGAGGGCTGCATCATCTGCATAAAGGGAATGTTGCATGTTGGTTGGGAGGAAAGTAAGCAAGTCATTTATGAAGATAGTGAAAATTGTAGGACTAATGACTGAGCCTTGGGGGACTCCTGAATAGATGGGGAAGGACCTTGATTGAGCGTTGTTTACCCTTACTTTTATAGTACGAAGCTTAATGAAATTTGATATGAAGGTGGCTATGTTGCCACGTAGACCTATTTTTTTCAGTTTAAGGAGTATGCCGTGGTGCCATACGGTATCAAATGCTTTATTTATATCCAAGAAGACTGCTACGCAGTATCCATTACTGAAAAAAGACTCTCGAATGGTGTTTTTGAGTCTGCTGAGTGCATCTATTGTGCTGTGTGAGTTTCTGAAGCCGCTCTGTGAAGGATCAAAAAAGCTGCAGCGTTCAAGTATGGCCTGTAGTCTATAGTTTATCATTTTTCCCATCATTTTGCATAAACAGTTTGTAAGTGCTATTGGGCGATATGAATTTGTATACGTAGAGGGCTTAGTCGGCTTGAGGATAGGAACAATAATGGATTCTCTCCACTGGTGAGGGAAGCCATTTAAGAAAAGGAAGTTGTAGAAACTTAAGAGTGTTTCCAGTTGTTTGTTGGTGAAGTGCTGCAGGAATGCAAATGGGATTGTGTCAGCTCCAGGAGAATGTGAAGTAGATGATTTTAAGGCGTGCTTGAGTTCGTGGGATTCAAACGGCTGGTTGTACCATGGGGTGTTATGGTGAGGAAATTGAGGAGGGTCAATAGCAATTGTGTTTTGGCGTCTAGTGAATATAGGATCATTAGAGGTCGAGTCACTTTGTTGTGAGAAGTGATGGACCAGTTCATTTGCTACTTTGTGCTGGTCTGCTATTATAATGTTGTCTTTTTTCAACACTATTGTTTTATGCATGTGGTGACTGGCGATGGCTTTAACTTTTTTCCATATAGTTGAGTTGCTTGTCTTGTTGTTCAGGCTGGAGAGAAATGTTTCCCAGCTAGACTTACGTGCTTCTTTAACTGCATGTTTGAACTTGGCTTGGGCTTTTTTGTATGCAATCCATAACTCCTGATTGCCTCTGTGGTTTTTGTAGTGAGAGAGTGCTCTATTTTTTTCCCTGTGAGTTTTAGTGCACTTTTGATTCCACCAGCAGAGAGCTCTATTGGTGGGCTTAGGTTTGGTTTTGGATATGTGTTGGTTGGCTGATTTTAATATGGCATGAGTTATTGCTCCACAAGCTTGAGTTGGTGAGAGGAACATAGTGGGCAACTTTAAGCAAGCTTGAAATTGAGACCAGTTGGCTGACTGCAGATGCCACCGCTGCAGGGAGTCAGTGACAAGAGGTTGGAGAGTGGCTATTATTAGAGGAAAGTGGTCACTAGTGCAGGGGTTTGAGTATGGTTGCCAGGAAAATAAGGGAGCAATATTAGAAGAAATTATTGTCAGGTCAATATGACTATATGAGCCCCTCGAAGACAGGAAAGTGGGCTCAGAATTATTTAATATAAAGAGGTCGTTGTGCATGACCCATTGCTGAATGAGGGTGCCACGACTATCTTCTGAAGGTGAGCCCCAGCTAGGATGATGGGCATTAGAATCCATGCAGATAATAAAAGGCGGAGGTAGTTGTGAATAGAGGAGTGGAAGTTCAGAAATCAGTACTGAATTAGGAAGGTTAGGAGGAATGTACAATGAGCAGATAGAGACTGTGAATTGGGAAAGAGAGACTCTGCTTGCGCAGGCTTCTAGGGAGCACTTTATGGGTAGGATAACATGAGGAATAGAGTTTTTTACCAGTACTGCAGTGCCCCCTCCACTGCCACACACCCTCTCGTAACTGGCAATAGGTTGGCTGAAGGCTGTCAAACTGATTGTGTTGGATTTTGCCATTGTTTCCTGTAGACAGAGTATGCTAGGCTGAACCTCTGTTACAAGTTGCTGCAGGTGGGGCCGGCGTGAAAAGAATGATCTAACATTCCACTGAATAATACTAAAGTTTAACATGAATTTGTGATAGAAGAGAGGCCTAGATTGTTTAGAGATTCATTGACTACTGTATCAGCTTTAAGAATTTGCCCCAGTTCAGTGATACTTTGTATTTTTTCTGACAAGTTGGTAGCCATGAAGAGTTTAATGATGATAGGTAGAACTTTTACTATGAGTTGAGCTAATTCAGCTGAGAATGAGGTTGAGGGTAGATTACAAGTTGGCTGGTAATGGTTATTTAAACTATTTGATGGGTTATTCTGATTGGAGGAGTTTTCAGGACAAGTGGTGTTGCTCGGATGAGATGAGTGAGTATACGTGTAATGGGAATTTACTTTAGGAGTTGATGATTGGTTACTGGGAGTAGCCTGTGAGGAGTGCTGTTGTTGAGCTGGGGTTATTCGAGATGAGTAGGAGCGCACAGTTGATGATTGTGATGGCAGGGTATTGGGGGTTTCAACTTCTTCTGTCACGAGCTGAGTAAGAGATGGAAAGACACTAGTTGAGTAGATATTAGGAGTGATTTCATTTTGAGTGTTTTTTCCTGGAAGGTGATGAGGTTGAGAATTAGTTTGCAGTCTAGGAGGTTGAGGATTTAGCTTTCTAGTAGTTATTATAGTTTGCTTTGGATTAGGATTCACCAGGGAAGAATTTCAGGGAACTTTTTTATGCCTGGGCACAATGGCAAATTGGAACTTGATGTAGCAATCCAGGGAACTTCTGTGAACTATTTTGAAGTACCTTATAATCAAAATTGGCACAATAAATTGAAACAAATACAACTTAAAATTAGTTTTTAAAAGGTTTTTATCATAAAATAATTGTTATTATATACATTTTTCTTTTTATACGTGAAAGAGTCAACGTAGACTGGATCGAGTGATAGGAGCGTCGCACACCTCCTCAGACCATGTTTCGTAATGAACTGATGAGCGAGACCGCGCAGATGAACGAATGCTTTCCAAGAAAACGTCATTCATCGTATTAAAAGACATTTTTATACCATATATCTTGCTTCAAATGGCCTTCAAGTTATTTCATTGGAAAAAGGAAACTTTCAGCTTTAGGAAAAGGTAAATTTTTTAGTCAAAAGCCCCTTCAGAGTAATAGTTATTCATTATTGTTCCCTGTGAACGTGGCGGAGAAGAATCCCTTAATGCTATTCTTACGAGAATGATTCGCTATTCGGCCTTGTACGAGACACAAATTGAGCTCGTTCACGAGAAATTACTTACTTTTTTACTTTTTTAGAGTACGGCGCGTCACCCGATGCTGGTATTGGCGCCCACAATGCGCTTGATGCCACTTTGCGGACTGCTTCATATAGAGCCAAGAAGACTTGTCTTCTTCAAATAGTCGACCACCAGCTTTGGTGAAATTGGCTTGGTCAGCACTGAGGTCAATGAGAAGGGCAGATTATTCTCAAGGCATGCTTGTCGGAGGTGACCGCGGTGATGATCGTACGCAGGGCATTCGATGAATATGTGCTTCAGAGTGATATTCTCGTGGCAGATAAGGCACGAGCAAGGAGGGGATTTGGTAAAGAAATGAGCATGAGTGATGAGGCAAGTGTTCAGCCTAAGTCGAGTATATGAGACTTGTAATTGTCTTGGCAGGCAGGATGGAACTGGATTATTTAGGGAGTGGTTCATGCAGGTAACAGTCTGAGGAAGTCCGCGCCAAGCCACTTGCCACACCTGGCGGTAGTGTGTTTTAAGTTTGTTGCGAATCTCTGTTCCACTGGGAGGCAACTTGGCGACTAAAGGCAGAGTCAAGGAATCCCTTGCTAGTTGATCGGCGAGCTCATTACCCCGGATACCCACGTGACCAGGAATCCACTCGATGTAGACCTGGTCCGGTTGCATCGAGGCCATCTCTTCGAGAATCCACGGGATAAGGTAGTGATTTGGTGGCGAATGGGATAGGAGAGCGTAGATTGAACTGAGAGAGTCGGAAAAAATGACGTATCTTTTTTCTGACTTGGAGATAAACTTAATTGCAGAGTAGATGGCATAAAGTTCGGCGGTAAAGATAGAGGAGTGATCGGGGAGTTTCGCTTTGAGGTTGAATGTTTCAGAGTAGATACCGCAGCCTGCAGAGTTGTCTTGTACGGAGCCATCAGTGAAGATAAGGATGCGGTTTGGGTAGTTGTGCTCTATCAGATCGCTGAATGCCTGGTTCCACTGTTCATTGGATAGAGAGTTCTTATTTTGGAAGGCTAATGATTTATGCACTGGGATAGTTGGGCGGATATATCTGCAAGACATGGGTATGACCTGTATGTCGGAAAATTCCATGCTTAGTGACTTGAATTCATTTAGGGCTCTGCCAGGGAACGGTAGTGGGCGTGGAATGACGCTATAAAACAGGAACGGGTAATAGTTTAGAAGGAGTAAGCGAGTTGGGTGCCTGGGGATGGAAAGAATACGCGAGCAGTATCCAGAGAGTAATTGCCGCCGTCGTACATGGAGAGGAGTTAGATCTGCCTCAGCTTCGAGTTTTATGGTCGGAGTACAGCGCAGAGCCCCCAACATCACCCTTGCCGCGGCGTATTGCACTCGATCGAGGCGTGCCAAGTGTGATGGTGCAGCAGTGGAGAAAAGAAAAGAGCCATAATCAAGTTTGGAGCGGATCAGTGTGTTGTAAAGTTGGCGGAGAGTGAAAAAATCAGCGCCCCACCTCTTGGCTGCAATGATGGAGAGGAGGCGGAGGTCGCTTTGGGTTCGCGAGACAAGACTAGAAATGTGCACGCCCCATGTGAGGTGGGAGTCGAGGGTCATTCCGAGAAATTTTACTGTTTTCACATACGAGAGAGGAGTATTATTCAACAAGAGTGGGGGTATAGAGTTAGGACGGTTCAGAGTGAAGACGATGGCTGTCGTTTTAGTAGGGGATATAGAAAGTCCCCACTTGCTGCTCCACTCTTCGATCTTGTGCAGAGCCTGCTGCATTTGCGCAACTGCGTTTGGTAGAGAGTGACTGGTCACCCATATAGCGCCATCATCTGCAAACAGCGAGTGCTCCATGCCTCGGGGAACATTTGAGAAGAGGTCATTGATGAGCATTAGAAAAAGTGTAGGGCTTATCACAGATCCCTGCGGGACACCAGCGTACAGCGGATGGGACGAGGATAGCCCGTCTCCTATGCGGACTCTCAAAGTTCTCAGTTTCAGGAAGTCGGCTATAAAACAAGCTATGTTGCCATCGATGCCCATTGTATGAAGCTTCAGAAGGATGCCATGATGCCACACAGAGTCAAAGGCTTTGGTTATATCGAGGGAGACCGCCACACAAAAGTTCCCACGGAAGAAGGACTCGCGAATTGAAGTCTCGAGCCTTACTAGTGCATCTGCAGTGCTGTGCCCGGCTCTGAAGCCACTCTGGCACGGGTCGTAGAAAGATGTTCGTTCTAGGAGTGCTTGCAGGCGCCAGTTGACCATTTTTTCCATCACCTTGCACAGGCAGTTTGTGAGGGCGATTGGGCGGTAAGATGTGGCCAACGTTGCTACTTTGCCAGGTTTGAGAATCGGAATGATTATTGATTCTCTCCATTGGTGAGGGAAACCGGTGTCGTAGAGGTAGTTGTAGAAGTTGAGCAGACCCTGTGTTTGGTGGTCGCTGAGGTGTTGTAGAAACGAGAAAGGGATTCTGTCTGCGCCGGGAGCCTTGGATGTGGAGGTGGAAATTGCTCGTTTTAGTTCGTGCATTTCAAAGCCTGAGTTATACCAGGGAGTAGGTCTGCGCGTAAAAGTGGGGAGTGATACTGCAACTGTGTTCTGGTGTGCTTTGAATGCTGCATTTTGAGTTTTGCCGTTGCTTTGCCTGGCGAAGTGAGTAGCTAGCTCGTTTGAGACTGCATTTGGGTCAGCTGTGGTGGAGTTATTTATTTGCAGTACGATGGATTTCACCGGAGCTTTGTTGGACAAGGCACGAATCTTCCGCCATACAGTGGTGCTGTTTGCGCTCATGTTCATTGTGGACAAAAAAGTGCTCCAGCTACTTTTACGCGCCTCGAGGACTGTGGATCGGAAGACAGCTCTGGCGCGTTTGAATGCGATCCAGAGTGGCATGTTTCCTAAGTGGTTTTTGTATCTTGTCAGTGCTCTGTTTTTGGCTCGGCGTGCAGCAGCGCATTCCGGAGTCCACCAATTGGCTGAAGGGTGTTTGGTTCTGGTGGTTGTCGGGACATTTTCCAGGGCAGACTTCATTATGGCTGTCGTAATAGCACCGCAATCCTGTGTTGGTGAGAGAAATTCGGTGGGGAGAGCGAGATTCGATTGGTACGCTGTCCAGTTAGCTTTTCTCAGCTGCCATCTCGGGAGTTCCGTCTGGGGAGTTGGGAGGGCAGTTGTTATTGTTATGGGTATGTGGTCACTCGTATTGGGGCTGCTATGGGGTTGCCATGTCAGCAGTGGTGCTACCTCTGGGGTGGCAATAGACAGGTCAATGTGGGTATATATACCAGATGGGCTTAGATATGTTGGTTCGCTGTTGTTCAAGAGACATAGGTTGTTGTCGGTTAGCCATTGATTGATGAAGTCCCCTCTGGAGTCAGCCTGTGGGGATCCCCATGCTGGATGATGGGCGTTTGCGTCAACACATATAAGAAATGGGCGTGGCAGTAGTTGCAGGAGTAGGGGAAGTTCGGCTTGTAGAACAGTGAGAGGTAGTGAGGGGGGGAGGTAGAGTGAACAGACAGTGATAGTGAAGTTAGGAAGAAAAACTCGTGCGGCACATGCCTCCAGGGATGTGGTTATGGTGAGGATAGTGTGCGGTTGCTTGTTTTTGACGAGCACCATCACACCACCGCCTCCCCCACACACCCGCTCACAACGAGCAGCGGGCTGAGTGTAACCATTAAGAGAGAAGCGAACGCCAGGAGTGAGGTGGGTCTCTTGAAGGCATATGATGTCTGGATATTGCTCTGAGGTTAGTTTTGCGAGGTGTGGCGCTCTTGCAAAGAATGACCTGACGTTCCATTGCATAAGGGTTAGGTTTAGCATCTTTGAAATAGAGATGAATGGCCTAGTTGAGCTATGGATTCGCTTACGATTGAGTCCGCTTTCAGGAGTTGACCTATCTGCGTGAAGCATTCTACTTTTTCGCTAATTTGTGTGGAGAGGAAGAGACGTATGATTATTGGCAGAAGTTGGATGATGAGTTGGTTAATTGGAGGCATGTAGATTTGATGAGACTGAGAGTGGTGCGTGTTGAGTGAGGGCGATTGAGGCTGTGGCGAGTGAGGCTGAGACGAGTGAGGCTGAGACGTTTGAAGCTGGGATGAGTGAAGCCGAGATGAGCGTGGCTGAGATGAGCGTGGTTGGGATGATTGGGGCTGAGATGAGTGCGATTGGGGAGGGTGAGAATGGGAGGAGAGAGGCGGAGATGAGTCAGTTGGGGATGAGTCGGGTGGGGATGAGTGAATTTGGTATGGATGGGGATGGGATGAGTGAAGCTGGGATGAGGGATACTGAGGTTTTGCGTTGGATTGAGAAACAAGTGACTGGGCATGGGCTGAGAGATTAGTGGCATGGGGGTTAGGTAAAAGTAGAGGCTGGCTCAAGTTGATGTTTACCTCGGAAGTGCGAAGAGAGCCGGTGTTTGGGCGGCTTTGTTGCTCTTGAGTTATCCAAGGAGAGTTGGTCGATTCTCGACTGTTGTACGAGGGGGCCGCTGTGGTGTTGAAGCAGTTACCAGGGGTAGGGGGAAGATCATCATTACATTGCATGAGCTGAGTGAGTGTGGGAAATGCTTGGATGGAAGTTATATCTGGAGGGGAGGTTGGTTGATTTGAAGCATTTTTTGAACGAATTGTGCTTGTGATATTTGCGTTTCCTTCGTCTCTGGCCTTCGCTCTGGCATCTGCAAAGCTTAGGCCTTCATCAGTAGTGAGTTTGCATGCTCTGCTTTCAGTTTCGTATGCTGGACATGATCGAGAGATGGCTGAGTGGTTGCCTTTGCAGTTGGCGCATACGGGGGGGTCATTTGATGATGGGCATTCTTCATAGGTGTGACCTCGTTGACTGCAATGGCTGCAGCTTGGTTCCTTTTGTGAGCATCTCGCTTTGGAGTGCCCATAACGGCAGCATTGTCCACAGCGGAGGGGGCTGGGGTAGTACTTGTCGATTGCGTAATCTACATATCCTATTCGGAGTTTGTCCGGAGGAGTTGGGCTTAGGAACGTTAGTACGTACAGGGGAACTGCGGCCCTGTTGGGATCTGCGAAGAGCTTTCGGATTCCGACAACTTTGTTTTCTTTAAGTATAGTCAGGAGGAATGAAAGGGATTCTTGTTGCAGTTCTGGGGCAAAAAGTTTGCCGTATGAGAAGTGCGTTGACCAAGCTATGGTGGTGGAGATTGGAGTTGTAGAGCCGTTTATCGTGATGGTGGTGGCTTCTAGGAGCGTGTGGACTTGGGTTAGGGTTTCGGTTGTGATTAGTAGCGCTCCCGTTTTTTGATGAGTTACTTTTTCTACTGGGCCACATAGTTTATCGATGGATTTAGCTAGATGAAAAGGATTTATCTTGGCGAGGCAAATTTTGGGATCAATGCTTGTTATTAACACATTTCGAGTTGAGCTTGGAATTTTATCTGAATTTTCTTCGGCGTTTAGGTTCAGTCGAGCACTTTTGGGGTTTTGGGCGGTATTCTTGACTGATACCGGGGCTGGGTTAGGTTGCCCCGAAGTGAGGCTTTCGCACGAGTCTGATAGTATACCACTCATAACTGAGCGGTCACTATCTTCAGCAACAGTTTGTTTTTTTGAAGACACTGATGTTGGAGGAGGAGAAGAAGATTGTCGCTTGCGAGAAAGATTCTCAGTTTCCGTTGTATCTTTTGCGAGGTAAGGTTTCGTTTTGTTTTTTGGTTTCTCTTGTACTTTTGCACTAGTGCCGCCTTTGCGGTCACCGCCTGGGCCAGGACCCATGATATTCCTGGCTTTTCTTCCAGGTACGAAAATACTGGTGCTTAACTTAACCGGTTTTTATAACAAATCACTCACAAATAACTCACTGCGCGAACGCACTTTTGGGCAACACAGTTGAATCGTACAACAACACCGCGACGTGTTTACACTTCACGACCGATGGAGCAACTGTTCACGAGAAATGAACTTCCGAGAGTTCCATTTGCTCCGGAAAGCTGTTCCTTCCGCGCCGCAGCTACCTAGCAGTTGTATGCATGGTAGAGTATACTTGCTGTTGAAAAATTATATGGTTATTCCGTTTTTCCTTTTGAGTGCGTAAATATTCACACATTATTTTGGTTTGTCTTAGAGTAAGTTGTATGATACTTTTTTATATTTCGTGTATAATTAATCACGTCATGAAGTTAAAGAAAACCAATTTCTGCCAATCAATTTGGTGGCTTGAAATCAAATATTAAGCATTAGGGCTAAAAAATGTAATGTGAGCGAAGCGTGACATTTGAAATGACAGTGGGTGTCTTGAACAGGTATTTTGGAATGATTTTCTTTCGTTGTTCACGTTTGCGGATAAAATGCAATTAACGGTTTTTAAGTATAAAATACACAAAGAGAACATCTATGTAAATTAATAAAATCCATCGCACAGATAATTTCAACATTGATAAATGTGATTCATTGTAAATTTAGTAGTTATTTGATATCCGATAAAATTACTCTACCAAAGTTTTTACTGGATATTTCTCGATGAAGTTAGATGGCATAAGAAAGAAAGAAAACCCATTCATTTCCAAAAATTGTGATACATGGGATGCCTTACAACATATTGGGGTTTAAAAATTTCCTAATGTAAAACGTCCTCAATTAAAATCATAACAATTTCATATATAATAAAATTATGAATCACAATCATCGTAAAACAAAATATTTAACATGAAACTCTTGTGTTCAGTAATGCCAGTTGATACATGTAAGTTACGATAACATATTTCAATTTTGAATGTTGTGCAAAAATTTCCTACATTACAGTTTTTTGTTCTTGATCAATGCCAGAGGAGCAAAATTGTTTGAAAAAATACAATTAATTACTCTAAACATGTTTCGCAATTTGTGGAGACATTGAGTGTTCCATTTACAATTGCAACCAGTGCTTTGATATTTAAGTGACCAACCCATCCGCGGTCATTGCGCTGACGCTAATTATTTATAAATCGTGTCAGTAAAATTTTGAAGGTTGAAAAGTGTGGGTGCGTTGAAGCGTTTCTACTCACTTTTATTCTGATTCGGTGATTTCGCCAATTGTAGTTTTTTACCTCTTTTATTCGTAAGTAACCAATGTTTTGAAGAGATGTTCGGCAGAATGTGCAGCAGTTGTGTAACTAGTTTAAAGATTTGTAGTCTTTATATAAGTAAATACACATGCCGGTGTATTGCCTAACATTCTGAGGACCACAAAATTATTATTATTATTTTACCGGTTACTCACGCAATACAAATGAGGTTTTGCTTGCTAGTTATTTCAATTCCTGTGAAATACTTAACAAGATTTGAATGAAATATTATCGCGTAAAGGGCCTGTTAGAAAAACACGCAACTAACTCATTATTGTCAGTCGTAGTAGTTTGAGTTACATCGAAACAGCGCTTCATCGGAAGAACATGAATTTTAGAGATATCATATTTTCCATGCTCTCTCTATAGTTTTATTTTGCTACGAGAAGATTAACTGTGCATAAGAGTTTAATTTTAAAAAAGGTAATTTTTGACGTCTGGTACTCAAGAAGCTCTTGTAAGTAACAGCTTAAATGTCAATAACACAGTATCAATTTTTTGAAATAAATGCAAATATTTTCAAATTTTGTTGTGCTTCACACAACGACGAGAGAAAGCTGAGAACTTTTGAAGGATTCGTCCAGATTCGCGAGAAAGACAAAGTTGTACAGTGCACGAAAAGCCCGAGTAATCGAAGAGTTTCTAGAGTTTCTATCATTATCTATCATTATCGAAGAGTTTCTATCATTATCAGTGCTTTGCAGGTCTCTTCGTTCTAAGATGTTTTTATTTTCCAGAACATTGTCGTGAAGCTCATAGAACTCAAATGATTGATATTGCTGGAGAAAAATTCGAAATTTTGAGTATTATGTCAATTAATTTTGAGATTAATTTAGACAAGCACAATAATTTAACCAAGTGCACGGAGGTTAAAAACATTATTTAAAAAAATATGTCTTCTACAGAGGTTTACAATATTTTATAACCAAATATCGTAATAACGAGAAAGAATATCAACAACATGGATTCAAAATAGCTATTTATTGTTTCGGCAGCTAGCTTATGTAGTGAAACTATTTCACTGCGTGTTTTGTACCTTACGGGTAGTGCTGTACGGTACGTAGCGCTCCATACTGCGACCGCCTTAAGCCATTCGGAAGCCAAAGTAAACGTTTGCACGGCTGTTGCGTTAGGACCTGCTTCATGCAGTGCACTTGACTACGAGTAGGCTAAATTAAGCTTCTTACCTGAATTCAGCCTGATGCTTGTGTTAGTCTCTATCATGGTACCATGGTCTCTATACCGTGCTTGGGTAATCCTGCGCCCTCTTTTACCATTGTACTTCAGGTGTTTTTGCGAGGTGTTTAGTCGGCGGAAGAGCTACGATCTCGTGTAATAGAGAGACGGCTCT
The DNA here is from genome assembly GCA_030386875.1 of Morinoia aosen. Classification (NCBI taxonomy): domain Eukaryota; kingdom Metazoa; phylum Arthropoda; class Malacostraca; order Amphipoda; family Talitridae; genus Morinoia; species Morinoia aosen. Next base: position 42,030,618 of record CM059580.1, read on the forward strand.
TGCAAGACACGTCCTGAGATTATACGTGTAATGTCTATTATACTTGTCATGTTTTAATACATTGTTAATTGTCCATCCCGCACCTTACCCTAGTGTCTGGGTCTAGCTAATTAGCCTGAATAGCTAACCCTTGCCTGGTTGGCATCCTGACAGAACGGCGTCCTAGTGGTGAGGCAATTAGTTAGCAGGCTAGTTTCACTACACTTATATTACTCCAAAACTCAACTGAATTCAATACTTGAAAGCTTTCAGGAATTGCCAATCATTTACTTCTAGGTACCTGGTAGCCTTTTAAATTATCCAATGATATTGATATTTGAATAACTTCCAAGGTTTTTAATGAAATGAACTATTCTTCATGAACAGATTTTGAAATTTTTCAAAACCAAATAGATACTTGGAAAATGTGAACTATTTGAACGTTAGATCAAAAATTTTTTGAACTTTTTTCTAATTTATGCCCTGCAATTCTGAAATTACACCCTGGGATTCACACTTATTTCGACTCTGGCTCTTTTTCTGGCCTCTGCAAAGGTAAGGCCCTCATCAGCAGTCCGGTGACATGCATGATTTTCTGCCATGTACGCAATGCAGTTGCGTGATGTTGCAGAGTGAGGACCCTTGCAGTTTACACACAAAGGTGGAGATCCAGATGATGGGCAGGTTTCAGAGAGATGGCCACTTTGAGAGCAGTGGCTGCAAACAGGGGACTTGCGGCTACATCTGCCACAAGTGTGGCCGTACCGGCAGCATTGACTACAGCGTATAGGACTCGGATAGTATTGATCTACATTGTAGTAAACATATCCTACTCGGATTTTGGGTGGAAGGCTAGGAAGAAGAAAGGTAAGTACAAACAATGGAATGTGTGCTTTGAGAGGGTCAGAGAGGAGTTTTCGAATCCCAACTACCTTGTTTGGTTTAAGGGCCTCTAGAAGAAATTCTAGGGACTCGCCTTTCAGTTCTGGAGCAAAGATTGTACCATATGTTAACTGTGTACTCCAGGCAATGGAAACAGTGATTGGAACAGTAATATTGTTTAGCATTAGGTTTTTGGCACTGAGCAGTTTTATTACTTGATTGAAATTTTTCGTAGTGATCAGCAGTGATCCAGAGCGTTGGTGTTCTATAGTTTCCACAGCATCACACAGCAGGTCCATGGCATGGCCAATGCGGAAAGGATTCTCTTTTGATAGTTGAATTTCAGGGTCTGTACTAGTCATGACTACCTGCCTTGTAGATGCAGGAATGTTTTTGAAGTTCTCCTCGGAGTTCAGGTTGATTCTTGCACTGTTCCTGACGAGCTGAGGCAGAGTGGTTGGAATGCTGTCCTCTATTGGGTTATCATCAATGTTGGGCGGTGCATTGGATTTAGTTGGATAGGAGGGAGTTGGAGGAATGCTGTCGGAATTCAGACTGGCACATGAATCTGAGATTATTCCACTTAGTTCTGTTTCACAATCCGAGATTGGTGGGCTATTGGTCTTAAGAGGTTTTTTAGGGCGCACTTCACTTGTTTGAGGAGAATTGCTCCTACGTTTGATGCCTGGGGTCTTCTGAGACGGTTTCTTATTCTTGTCACATTTATCTGGAGGTTTTTTCGGAGGCAAAGTTGCCACACAACCACGAACAGTTTGGGGCATGATCACAAAACTTGTCACTTTGTCCGACGACGAGGAACGATAAACAACCGAATCGTTCAAGGATCAAAATGCAACTGGACTCTCGTATGCAGGATTGGAATAGCGTTAAGTGTACACTATGGACAACTTGCTAACTCCGCAGTTTAGGTATTCAAATTCGAATTTTTTGCGGACAATGATAATTTGATTTCTCATTTATCTTTTACACCTGCAAAGTAAAAATATAAGAGCTATCCATAAGCCACTCATATATGAAATAAAATTAGTGTGATACACATGTACATTAGAAATTACTCTGCCACTGACCACGCTTTAACACTTAGACTGCGACGTGCACCACTGGTGAGGTAATTTTCACAACGCTGCTGAACGACCTGTTGTCACAAACTCAATTTCCATAAAAACTTTCACATTTTCAAAATTATTTACTATAATTGACTTTCAATTTGACTTTGGTGTTGAACTTAATATTTAGTAGTTGCAGTCAAAGTGTTAACTATTTACAGCAGTCAGCATTATGCTCCATATATGAATTTTCGAAAGTCATCTTTTATGGTGAATTCTAGGAAATATTTCATTGTCAACATTGTACAGCAAAAAATTCAGTATTTATTTTCTTATCTCCATACTAAATGGTGCCTTCCTCCTTCCTCTCTTCGAAACGCTCTAATTTTGTAGCGGTTAGGGAGGCTTAAACTAACTTATAATATAATCTAATCTAATATTCAGTATTTAGAGGATAATATTTTCGTGGCATGAGCAATGAGAAGTTGTACTTTTCTGTTAGTTGAGTTCCCTAATTGTTGCCATGTTTCCATTTCGTTGATGTTTTCAAATGCAGGCCGGACTACCGTTTATCTCTCTTGTATTCAGTGTATTTCTTACTCTATGAAGAATTTATTGTTTTGAATGTTTTCTGGAAGAAATGCTTGCATAAACTTTTCTATTACTTTGAGGGCTGCATCAGTCCAGATGCTGAAGCAACTATTTCGAATCGCTAGAAATTTCAAATCGGCTATATTTTGAGAATGTCTGTAAAGGAGGACGAATGGTTTAAAGCTGAAAATGAGAATTCTATTAAGCTATAGTTGAACATCAAAAAAGGGTAGTCAATTGTTAATAATTTTTTTTTTCATCAGGATGTGCAAAGTGAAGCTGTGCCGTGTTTGCAGAGCAGTACTTCTGGTAATGCGTTCATTCCACTTTATGTCTAAAACATACAATTTTCATATAACTTATGTTGCCAATACAGGTTTAGATGAATATTTGTAATTACAGAAGTAGTGTTGAACTATATTATTCATTTAAAAATCAGATGGTTGACCCGTTTTCGTGCTTGCAAGCGTGCAATTTTTTCCAGGCAAGAATCATGAGAGATCACCCATCATTCAACTTGATAGCAATTCTTCAATACTCGCGCCGAGCCACGAGATCACTGTGAGTGCAATATTGGGCGTAATTAACAATCGTCTTGCAGAACTGTAGTAGGCATGAAAATTCAAACTCTAGTCGCCTATAATTAAGGTATCAGTTGTTCTGTTGGATCACATGATAATGCTAGTGGTACAAATCAGGAGACGATGGTTCAAAACTAGCGTGAGTAAAGGCCTGTTGACACGAGGAGTGAGCGAGCGCTCCACCACGAGCTCAGTAAAATGCTTGTTCGAGTCAGGGTGTCCACACGGACCATGGCAGAGGTGCAGACTGTTCCAAGTAAAATCCTCAGTCTGCTCCTAGCAGCGGTAGGGAGAGAACGTACGAAGGTGGCTCTGCGACAGGTAATGGCGTTTTCAATCTATATCAGTTGTCGCGGCTATAAAGAAGAAACAAAAACGAATGAGGAAAATGTGGGCGAAGCGTTGGCTTAAAAAAGTCCTTTTTTGGCAGCTAAACGCCACTTTTCCAAGAGAACGTGTAGGCAGGGAGCAGAGACGCACACCCTACACGTTCAGCGTCTGAAATTGCACTGGGAAGCATTGAGTCGCTCGACGAAGACCAAACCTAGACAGACTGTTGTATACTGCTCCATTGAGCCTGAAACGAGAGAAAATGGGCGTGGTTTAAGCCTCTCTTTCTCGGTGGAGCGCTCGCTCACCCCTCGTGTCAACAGGCCTTAACGCAGAAGTTGATTGCTCAAATGACACCATTATTTTATGAGTCAGTGCTTTAATTCTCACCTTTGCTATATTTTTTTAATACCCCTGAGAATAACATAAACCTCACTTTTCCAGACAACACACACCGAATGCAATGGACAAAAAACTGGGACCGAATCCAACAACTCATTTTAAGCATGTAGAATAGCTGCGCCCTCTACTGAAGCAACTGTTGAGCTGCCTTCTGCTACCTCTCATAATTTCAGGGTAGGAATTAGAATTAATACATAGATGTAGAGATTTGCAGATTATGCGAATAGCTGAACTCATATTAGTTATTTAACCCTTTAACCCCCACATTTTTATACTCATATTACCGTTATAACAACCACTATCACTAAACCGACACTAGCATTAGATAGTTACTGTTATTAAGATATGGACGGAACTGCCACTCGCCAGTGAAGTTCATAGGACACATTAGTGAACAAATTGAATAAGAAATACAAAATATTATTGTTATTTTTGAAAGAGGACCGTTCAGTCCTCTTGGGCGTTAAATGGTTAAACGAATGAGCCGAATTTAATTTTTGGTGTATTGGGAGCCGATGATGTGTTGTGGTGCGATTGCGCGAGTTGGCACTTCGCAGACGCCGGGTGTATTGATCTATTGATTCCTGTTCGATATGGGTAAGCCGATTTAATTTTGTACCCTACCTGATGAAGGAAATTTAATGAGCTTAATCTAAGCTGATCCTTTCTACGTTGCAAGCCGCCCAGGGGGAAACAACCATTGTATCTATGGGAATAAACACTCCCAGGGAAAAATATGAGGGCCCGAGCTGAGAATTTAAGGGAGGCTTTCTTTTTATTGAAATGAAGTGATTTTGTTATGTTAAGTACCTTTTTTTTGCTTTATTGCTGTCCTGTTTTTCAGCACCTATTACTTTCTTCTTCAACTCTGATCTTGTTTCATGAACTTTTTTCTCAACTTACTGTTTCTATGCCCTTGCTGCGTAGATTCCGCGTGCCATTAACTCCATACTAAATGGTGCCTTTCCCCTTCCTCAATTTGGTTCGCATTTGTTGCAACTAATAATCTAATAATAATCTACGTTTCAAGCGCTCTTCTGTACTCTTGAGAATTAACAATGAGTGCCTGTGAAAGTAATTGGGAAACGGATTATTAATCTAGACCACAACATATAGTTCGGCAAGTTGACGTTCCATTTTAGAGCATTTATTCTTCTATCCAAATATCTGTACAAATTTTGAGGTTAGCTTTCTTCTTTTGTTCATGAGTAATTTCGCCTGAACGGTTTGATAAATAACATCAGTGTTCTAATTCAAAAATGTAATTACTCCTTTTTCAGTTTGTTATATCGCTTATGACATGTTGTTCAGCTCAAACTTTTAATTTACATGACCTGTCTTGAAATTTGTTCGTTTATCAAGGGCTGCATTTATGTCTCTCAGTCGGACTCGCCTGAACGTTTGATCTATTCGACGACGTTTTGAAATGGATTTCCTCTGTATGATAAGGTCAGACTAGATTATGAGTTAGCACATTCCCTGTGTTTCCGGGGCTGTTAACGGTTGGTTTGGTCAGGTTGTTAGTAGCAGAATAGGGAAATCGATTTTCTAGGTTGAATAAATTTTATTTTTCATAATGAATATGAAAAATACAATTGAATGATAACATTTCACCTTATATGATGAGAATTATTTTTTTTTAAATGTCGCGAAACATAAAATGTCATGCATTTATACCGGTACCTAAACGTGCAATTCAGCTGTTGGTACGCATGTGGCCCAAAATGCAGGGAACGTGTTAGTTTAGGCTCTCACAGTTTACTTCTTACATTGCTGAACAAACTAAACACTCATAATATTTGCGTGACTACGCACTCTACCTGCGATCGGGAGCTATTTTTTTCACAAAGTTGAAAATTTACTGTCTGAGAGGTGAAGTCATTGTAATTTCCATTGGTCCTCCCTCTCACCTCCTCAATATGGTCTGCTTTAGTTAAAAAAAAGGACAAAATGATTTGCCTACCTGCTTTATCTTATACTGATAATAAATAGTCCGAATCGATTGATTATAATGTTTATATTTCATGACAGAGAGTGACGTGCCCAGTGTGCTACAAAACTGTGAGGTCGATCTCTAACACTTTGACTGCGACTACTAAATATTCAGTTCAATGCCAAACTCAAATCTAAAGTCAATTGTTGTAAACCATTTTGAAAATACCAAACATGAACTGGATTGTGCCTCCATTTAGCTTTGATAAAGTATTTATAAAAATTAAATTTGCGACTACTGGTCGGTCAGCAGCATTATGAAAATTACCTCCGTGTACCACCGGTGGCGCACGTCGCAGTCAAAGTGTTAAGCACATGAAGACCAAACTGCCGGGGCACAGGTGGCCTCGCGAAAAGGCCTAACATGCTGCGTGCATCCTGGGACTGCAAAAAACGAGGAAAAGAAAAGAAACCACATTCGTCAGAAAAGCAAAAAAATGTCCGGTTAAGAACTGCTTCGCCTTAGTTGCCCGACTGGACTTACACATGAAAATGTGCCACCCGATTTTACTGCCGACCAAAGCCTTGAAAAAAACGGCGATGGTCATCGATCTCTTTAAAGCGTGGGTAATGACGTCCGACAGGGGCTGCCTTGCTCTATAGAACATCCGCGCGCCAAGGGGAGCAGATTCGTCGCTTAGTAACTATGTTAAAAGTTGACTCGTGCGTCGATGTGTTTGATGACAAAGTAAAGTTGATCGAGCGGCTAACCAAGATCAACATGAGCAAAAACTGGAGCTGCAACACGGTAAAATCTTATTTATTTTCATTAAAGTCCTTTGGGAAATTTTTACGCAGTGAGACATTCGCCGAATACTACAAAAAACATTCCAAAGATTTCTCCCAAAATTTGAAAACAATTCAGTCAAATTGCGCAGACGTCGGTGAATCCATCTCTAGATGGGATAAAGAATTCACTAAGAAAGGCAAGGTGGGCGAAGCGGGACCGAGCGGAAGCACCGCAACCTCATCACTGCCGAACTAACACGCTCTTTTATTTGCGGTAAACTATACGAGAAAGTGAGAAAACTGAAGAAACTTTTGCTTGACAATCAGATCAGTTCTGAGGGTCTCACGAGCTACCATTATGAATTAGTCCGAGATTATCTAATTCTAGACATTTCTCTGTCCAACGCTCATCGTAATGATGTAGTAGCTGAGCTGACTGTTGACGGGTACAAAAACTCACGACTGCGTGGAGGAAAAACTACCATTGATGTTAAGAAGGAAAAGGCTTCAGGCAACTATTAGTAACTTTTTTTAGTCCTAGGTACAAGACTGGCATATTTGATCGTTTTCTTTGAAAAAATATGTCCCTTGATTGTATTAGATAATCCAGAGCACTTCTTTGTGACGAGGAATGGAACAGGATTGACTACAGGGCAAGTGGACTCCGCTGTCAGGGAAAATCAACTAAAACCCGCGTCTTTTTACAAGCTTCTTATGACTGTTCTGCTACCACAACTTTAATGGCGCGTTTCAGACAGAACTGCAGCGCTGCTCAACAGGCGTTTTAATTTAGAAGAGAAGGCAGTGGTTTGGCATGGGACCACATCATCAGTCAATAGCCTTCCAGAAAACTGTGACTTCTCTCAACGAGAAGATGATGGCAGTGAGTACGATAACGACCATGAATTTACCATTAGTTCAGAAGCTTCTGATTTATAGCAGCAATCGACGGGTAAAGATGAACCTTCAAATTTGCAGAATTCATTGGACGATAATTCTCGAGAACCAACTGTTGCGGAGTCGCCTACTACAGCACCTGAACTTTCAAGGAAACCATCCCACTTGTTCAATTTTTTAGTCCGATTCGTTTGAAAGTTGGCCAGTATATGTATTTTGTAAAAGTAAACCTTTTTTACTCCTGTCATTTTTTCGATTTAGGCCTTTTTTTGACGAAAATGTGTTTTTGGTATATTTTTATTGAAATTTCAGATTGGAACTCCTCCTTCAGTTTTGATGCTAGAACAAAAATAAAGACAGTTTTAGAACCCTTGGAACATTTCTAACAAACACTCGTTCAGTTTTTTCCAATTCAAATTTTTTCTATTTTTTAAAAAATTTTTAAAATTTCAAAAATCAGCAACAATTTTTTGGGTTTAGAGCTATATATTTTTTCAAAGAATTCGAATTTGAAAAAAGCCGAACGAGCGTTTGTTAGAAATGTTTCAAGGATTCTAAAACTGTCTTTGGATTTGTTCTAGCATCAAAACTCGAGAACTAGTCCCAGGATGAATGTTGAAAATTCAAAGTGTTGGGTTTAAGCAAAAAATAAAATTTTGTGTTGAAGTGTAATATAATAAACAATTGATGTAATTGAATGCAGTTTTAATTTTTATTTCGATACTTTCCATACATAACTTCATATTCAAACTGTGAATTGTGATTTCATAAAAAAAAATTATAAAATTTTTTACTCTTTTATCAAAAAATAATTTTTTTCTTTTTTCAGTCTGATTCTTATGAAATTTGACTATGATATGTAACCTATGAAAAGAAACACAATTGATTCTATTCATTTTTTTCATTCAGGCTTTAGATTTTGCAAAAATTTGACATATTGGTTTTTAGGTATTGATATTTCACTAATATTGATATTTCAAAATGGGACTCCTCCTTGAGTTTTGATGCTAGAACAAAAAAAAATGCAGTTTTAGAATCCCTGAAACATTTCTAACACACGCACGTTCGGCTTTTTTTCCATTTCCCATTTGTTCTCTTTTTATATGGGGTCAAAATCGGGAAAAAATGGAAAATTTTGGGTGCTTTTCATTTATATTGATATTTCAAAATGTAACTCCTCCTTCAGTTTTGATGCTAGAACAAAAGCAAAGACAGTTTTAGAATCCTTGGAACATTTCTAACAAACTCACATTAAGCTTTTTTTCCATTTCCTATTTGTTCTCTTTTTATGTAGGGTCAAAATCGGAAAAATTGAAAAAGTTTGGTCGCCTTACCCCCCCCCCCCGGGGGGGGGGAAATTATTGTCCGTAGCGCCATAAAATTTTAGGAACGAATAGTCTACCACCTAAGGGTCCTTTTACAACAAAAGCATGCAAAATGACCATGGAATCGACAGAATCTGGCAAGGGCCTGGGATGGTATCCTTAAAGCAACCATTTGTCGATGTCAACCAGCAGCACCACATGTTCGTAGAATCTAATGTAAAACGGCTACAATCTCTTGATATCTTTACTGACGGTAGTGACAGGGAAGATTTGTAAACTGGTGTCAAAAAATTCAAAGTTTTTTCAGTTGAAGACGACCAAGAAACCAAAACCCTTTTCCGAGATTTGACTTCACTTGGAGAATCAGTTACAAAGGCAATAGTTCAGGGAGGGTTGGAAATAAAGAGCCATTTTTGAAACGAAAATATACTCCGACTCAAAGTTTAGATAAAGTTTGTTACCTGAAGAAAAGCTTTAAAAAATACTTTAGTGGCTCAAAATTTATTTCAACATGTGTGTTTGCTACTGTATTCTATTTCAGTTTAGTTGTTAGGATTGGAATCCTAATTTTTATTGAATATTGTATTGAACTCTTGGACTAAGTTCAGTGGTGATCAAGCTTAGGGTATTTGTTGTGAGGCTCTATTTTTAGATGTGATTTCCACCGCTGCAGATCAGTAGTTATGGCATAGCTGCCACAACTTGTGATGCTCTATTTTGAGATGTGATTTCCACCGCTGCAGATCAGTAGTTATTACATCGCTGCCACAACTTGTGATGCTCTATTTTGAGATGTGATTTCCACCGCTGCAGATCAGTAGTTATGACATCGCTGCCACAACTTTTGATGCTCTATTTTGAGATGTGATTTCCACCGCTGCAGATCAGTAGTTATGACATCGCTGCCACAACTTGTGATGCTCTATTTTGAGATGTGATTTCCACCGCTGCAGATCAGTAGTTATGACATAGCTGCCACAACTTGTGATGCTCTATTTTGAGATGTGATTTCCACCGCTGCAGATCAGTAGTTATGACGTTGCTGCCACAACTTGTGATGCTCTATTTTGAGATGTGATTTCCACCGCTGCAGATCAGTAGTTATGACATCGCTGCCACAACTTGTGATGCACTATTTTGAGATGTGATTTCCACCGCTGATGATCAGTAGTTATGACATCGCTGCCACAACTTGTGATGCTCTATTTTGAGATGTGATTTCCACCGCTGCAGATCAGTAGTTATGACATCGCTGCCACAACTTGTGATGCTCTATTTTGAGATGTGATTTCCACCGCTGCAGATCAGTAGTTATGACATCGCTGCCACAACTTGTGATGCTCTATTTTGAGATGTGATTTCCACCGCGGCAGATCAGTAGTTATGACATCGCTGCCACAACTTGTGATGCTCTAATTTGAGATGTGATTTCCACCGCTGCAGATCAGTGGTTATTACATCGCTGCCACAGCTTGTGATGCTCTAATTTGAGATGTAATTTCCATTGCATCGATATTATCAGGTTTTCCTCTTCTGAGGACTCCACATTCGCTGTTATATTTTAGCCGTCGTGGCATTTGGTTATGTCACATTATTAAATTTTGCTAAATGAAATAGACGTGATTTTCCAGTGTCCTCGTCAAATTAATAGATTTATAGCTACGCTGCCACCAACTCCCTGAGGAGTAAACAATCGAATAATTATTATGATATCAATAAGCGAATGGAAACGAGCCTTCATGCCTGTCTCTCACTCTTCAAAACGTAGGTATTAATTCGTTTGAAATCATGACGTGAATTTACTTATGAAGAATTAATCCAACTCATATGACAATTAGGTATTAGCGAGAGTTATTTCCGACTCATGTGAATATTGATACGAAACATTGCTAGCTGTGCTAAATCCATATGAAGACCTGTGGGAAATTGATGAGTCGGTTAGGTTGAGCTGAAAAGGCAAAAGGAACTCAACTCTTGATGTGGAAGCAGCACGCTGTCAGTTTTGGGGAGCGCTTTGGATGCCAATGTTCGTGGTTACCCGACTCCTTAACACAGAAATGATATGAGGAGGAACATGGCGTCCTGCTGTCATATGATTCGTATAGTTTACGAATTTCGATACAGTAAGTTTGGTTATAGTTTTCAGCGCCGACACCACAAGAGGCTCTATTTTTAGCTCAAGAGTAGAAACGACAATTGGAGGGCAAATATGCAGAGTGTCTTAACACACAAAATTTTTGGACACTCAAGTTAGAGGCGTGGTGTTCATTGCAGAGTTGCCAAGCTGGCTTTTCCTAGCTAAGTTACCAACTGAGAAGTGAACTAGGCCGCTCTTTTTTTATCTTCGCCGCCATGAGGCGAAATAATCACTTAGGTAATTCTGCCAGTTTTGACGTCTGATTTGTGGGTTAAGACACTCCGCATATTTGCCCTCCAATTATATCTTTGATGGCGTCTCGCGTCTGACTCAGTAAACGTGGTAAAGGGTATAATAGACTGCGCCCAAATGGGCGAGGGCACAAACGCACTTCTGGCTTAGATGAAGTGATTGAGTACAAATGCAACCTATCTATTTAAAAACTTGAAATTTTTACCATTCGGTTGAGGTATGCGCCTGAAAACAACAGTTAACATAAATATTACACCTACTGTAATTCAAGGCAAAACGTACTCCGCTAATCAGAATATTTTCAGCTGAAATGAACAATTAATTAAAAAGTAGCAGAGAATGCGATGATGATTTCAATAGACATCAACGAGAGAAACAACTCTGGAACTCAGAAAAGACCGTAATTCAAAGATGTGAAGTTTAGAATGTTTCAGGCAGGCATTGCGCTCAACTTTCAATATGTTGGCAATTCAAATGTTCGTGGTATTGTGCCATTTTATTCCTGATGTTTAACTAATACCAACCTATTCAGCGGATATTTTCTTTTCAGGATAAGCCCCACCGCTAGTGCGGCACATAAGTTCACCTATTTGTAAATTTTGCAATTATGCACAAATCGACTTTAAATTACTCTCAAACGAAAGACTAAAACATTCTTTCATTGATGGAATGAATGTTTTAACCTTTCGTTTTGAGAGTAATTTTAAGTCGATAGGTGCATTATTTCGAAAGGGACAAGTAGATGAACTTACGTGTTGCATTAGTGGTGAGGCTTATGTGGAAAAATCCATAATTTCTTTGTTTTTGGCAGTATAGGTGATGAACGCACAATGTGGCCAGGCGCGCTGTGTTGAATAATCAAAAACTGTTGATGTCTTTGGGTTTCGGCGTGGGTAAGGCGCCCGGCCATAAATGGGTGGGTAGCCAAACTGCCTACGGGGTTTGGCTGCCCGATGAGTTCGGATGATGCGTGGTGAGATGGATGGTCATACTAAGATCAAACGGAATTGGGACTGTTGTGATATTGGGATAATATGACAATTATAACCGAATTCATGGTGGCTGTTGCCATGTTCAGTAATGACGGTTTTGATGGTTACAGCTGTAACGATTACATAGTTGTCTGTGCTGTGGTGATGTGAGGGTTGATGTTGAAGTTGTCAGACTTTTGGTGCGGTGTGGTCTTGGTTGCTAAGTCATTAACGGGTCTATGCTTGTTTCCACTTGTGCAACTTATGTTTGCAACATTGAAGTGCTGTAACCTAGTCAACAGTCAGTGTAAAAATCCTCCGCTTATATGCACAACCTCGTAAATGAAACCTCCCCGAAATAAGTGTCAAAACCAGTCCCTGGATCACGACGCGTACAGTGTAACAGTAATATGCTTAAATCTTGGAAAACTCGCATTGTTGTGTTGTGACCGACAAATTCGCTAAAGCGACAGCTAAATAGTCTATGACCGAAGCTGGCGTTAAATGAGTTTATTATTAATATTATTATTATTATTATTATTATTATTATTCAGCCTTGCAGAAACCTCTTTCCGTATTTCACCATAGTTCTTTTTATTGTTCAGAGAGAGGGATTATTTGTTCACCAAACTGCTTCGTATTTCACCTTTCAAAAACAATTTTGAGAAACTAGGTTCGTTTAATTACGAGGTAGCACGGACACGAGTTAGTTGAGTTACCCTACAGTAGTAAATCGTGCGCTGGTTGGCAGCTACGCGAGAGCTGAGACTGCAACTCATTCCTTGGCGGTTAGATGAAATTTACGTTGACGTTTTCCGATGCTAAAATGAAGATCATATCGCTTTTGATCACGGATATTAGGGAAATCGAGTCTTATGAATCACTTGCAAAAATTTACATGAATTGGTTTATGTTGCAATATTTTTTGATGTGATTTGTGTAATATCATAGTTATGCACTTCAATCCTAACTGACGCATCGATGGGTCTTCATATGTTACTTACTTTATTTTTTTCAATACTTTGTTCATTGAAAAATTTTTTGATGGTAGAACAACTAGAATCATTGACTTCTTATGTAAACTGATGAGAAAATTATTGGAACTTTTGGTTTACATAATAAGCTTTCGAATGTGTCTACCAATCATTGTCGATGGAGATGCCCATTAGAGATTCGTTAAATCAAATAAGTTTAAAAGCCGATACCAGTTTTTTCGTCAGTCACTGTCACTCTAGACTGTGGTCAAAACACTCGCGTTCACACGTACGTTCGCGTGACTGAAGTGGCGCGTCACTGGCAAGCTTGGCAGTGCTTCACTATGCATAGTCGAGAGAGATTCGTCGTAGTCAAAGCAAGCATACTCATCGGCTTTGCGGTCATAGAGAAGAAAAAACACCATAAATAGATAGTGGGTAAAAGAATAGCTAGCTAAACATCCAGAAAATGGCAGTTATAACCGGATTTGTAGTAAGTTAGGGCTAAATATCAAAATTTCGCTCACTAATTATTTGTCGCATTCGTTCCTTTTCTCAGCATTTGTAAAATTTGGTCACACCAAATCTAACAAATACCACAACTACTACGAATGTAATAATCTACTTAATAACTTCAAGTGCAGGTAATATTTTCCGCTCGTTCTGTACAGTTTTGCATGCACCAGCGTGTAATAGTATAGCTCGTAAATTGAATTTTTTTCTTGAACTATATTCGGTCATTTCCTAGCGACGCAGTGACTAGGATATAGAAACTCCAATTGAAATCTCGCGCACATTCATTTGAACTGTGTGATAGAATGCATGCGTAAATCTGTCATCCGCAAGCAACTATTATAGAATATAATAAGCCTCTCAAATTACTGCGTGATAATATCTAATAATGCATGTGAATGTGACAGCGGTACGGATAAACTAATAAATGTTTAGATTTATTTCAGGAAACATTTTCATGCTGAAATTAAATGTTAAGGAGAATTCATGGAAAATTTTTTTATTTTATTTGAAAATGCCGGACAAATTGTTGAAGTTGCACTACGGTTAAATATTTAATTTTGTCATTCTAATAAACAAAAATATTATACATTTGCAGTATTTTCAGAGTGAATATTAAATAAGATTGAAAATCCTTTGTAAATGGCGCTGACACTACAACAGAACGAATGCATTATGATATGCCTGTAAAAATATAAACTATTGTTCCCCGCACCTGTGAATCCAGGTGTTATCCTCTGCTAAATAATAGTTTTTTGGAAGCAAATGCTCTAAATTCTTTCCTAAACTATTTTTGAAGCGTATTAATTTTTTCCTTCAACCCATTCTCATGTAAACTAATATTGTGTTGATTCATTGCTTCAATAACATATTTGAGCTACTTGCTTCTTATATCTCTGCTCTTGTATTCGTTGCTTTGCACTTTCCACAAAGCAGGCTGTTGTCGAAAATAGCTAATTAATGATTTAGACCAGGTTGAGACCATTTAACACGGGAGAGCGATCACAGCCATCCTTACTAGGCGCCGGGCGGGCGAAAACTGAGTTTTTTTACTGACACGCAAATAGAAGCAAAGCAGCAGCACGATATACACAAGACAGGTAGGCACAGTACAATGAAAGGAAGTACGACAACTTGAAAGCGTACATACGCTGCACTCGTGAACCAATCAGGGCTCAAGAATTCGATGACGTTCGAAATTGCACAAATTTTCTTTTCTTAACAGTAAAAAATTTATGCAAGGGCAACTAAAGTATTTTCTTTTTCAACAGTAGAAAATTAAGGCAAGGGTAACTGAAGTATTATCACCTGATCAACATGTATACGCGTTATAATCTTGCTATATCATTTTTGGGTAAATTAATAGTCTTTGCTCACAAATGACGATTGTCCAACAAAGAAGGATATTAACACACAAGGATAAAAAACATTTTTTTACGTAGGAATTAATCAAAATAACCAACAGACACCTTTTGACTAGTAATTTTCTACGCATCATATTCGGTGGTGCCTTCATTTGGCGTAGAGTCTACAATAAATCATGCGTTCTTCTTGAATCAGAGGTTCTAGCGTCACATAAGTAATATCGTACAAATTGCATAAGGTATAGTGTCATTAACATGAAGAAACCTTGCATATTATTAAGCTTAAAAAAGACTTGAAAATTTATCATAATGACAAATAAGGATATTAGGACATAATTACGAAAATTAAATTCATGCATCCTACAAAAAATGAGGAGGAGGGGGTGAGTCAGATATCACTTAGTAGCTAAAGTGAGAGTGAATGGTAATTGTTGCGGTTTTAGGAGAGGCAGGAGTTGTGTAGACCAGATATTTACAGTGCGACAGCTGTATGATACAATTGGAAAAAGGTAAGGAATTGTTCTGGGAATTTACGGATCCTGAGAAGGTGTATGACAGATGACCGTAAGGCGATGTGGGAAGTGTGGAAGGTGTACGGAGTAGGCGGTAAGTTGTTTGAGGCTGTGAATAGTTTTTACTTTTGTAGTAGAGCTTGTGAGAGAGGAGGAAACGTAGAAGGAAGCTAATCGAGCACAAACGATAGACACCTCGAAGGCTGAGGATTCCTAGTAATTACACTTGTGGTCGCAACTCTACATAACACAAGATGGCAAACGTAACTTATAGCCTATCTTAAGCTTTATGAGTTAAGAGAGGGACCATCTAGCATGGAACGATCAAAAAAGTTGAAGTTTTCAAACAGTTGAAGTTTTTGTGCTTCATTTCATACTGTACATTATGAATCGATCGAGTGCACAAAATTCACTTTTTAAGCATGCATGAGCTTTTTGACCTTGTCACTACATTTTGAGGTAGACTGTATTTTTTTGTTCATTTCTTTTACAGCTTGAAAAGTTCGGCACTTGACAAAGAATCGCTCTAAAAACTGTGTTATCTTAGAGGAACAGAGAGATGGTTGAGAGCAGCGTTTGGAAATGACATTGATAACGCCGGTTGAAAAATTAGGCATGTGGCTGAAATGTTTGAAAAAGTACAAAAAAACTCGCTCGTACTGGGAAATAATGTCAATAAAATCTGAAGAACAGTACTTCAAACCCTTTGACGAGTCGACGGTTTCTTGGTATTCTTTAAACGAAACAAATAGGTGCAGGTTGAGGTCTTGGGTAGTGAGGATTGATGAGCACTTCGAACAATTCATTAGCGTCACGCCATCCATCCGCTGATGATAGGAGTTCATTTTGTGCGCTAGGTAGCCGCTGAAATAGCCTGTTGCTCCTTCTGAAACGATACACTTCGCGGCACCGCCAATGGTCGTTTGTCCATCAAAAGTCAGAGCTGCTTCAATGTGAGCTTCATCAAGCTCAAATTTCGATGCCCGTTCAGTCTGAAGCTTCTTTTTCTAAGGGGAAAAGAATTGAAAAATATTCATCACATTAGAAGTTAATCTTAAAACTGTTGTTTTCAATAAATTGTACATAAACAATTTTCCAAAGCGCTTGGAATGCTTTCCCGGTTAATGACACAAAGAAAATCGCCTCTATAATTATGGTCTTAGCGATAACTTCAACAAAAAAGAAAAAATGTACACGAAGGTTAGTTTACTTCGTCAAGGAATTTTGTGTATCAAACGTGCTATTCAGTGGCAAACTTAAACAAACTACAACGAAATACGGGAATGGAGTTATGTCTAAGGTTTCTTATATGCATTAAGTGGTATTGCTTACATTGAAGATATATCCGGTGATTTCTTCTCCTGCATTCCCGTCAGTCTCGCAGTTCCCAGACATTGAATGTCCAATGAGTGACGAAACACATAACTGGGAGTAGTTGTCGATGAATTGCTTGCCATTAGGAAACTTTTGAATTAATCGGATTTTGCAGAAAAAGTTTTCCAAGCTGTCTTGACACAGGTTCCTAGTAGCAAGGTAAGGAAGTGACATTTTATCTAATTTATTCCTCAAACTTTGGAGAACATTGAAGGACTGCACCCAACCACGAATGAAAAGAGGTCGACGATCATGATTGGCTTCGTCGAGTTTTTTCAACCAAGCAACGTAGGATGGTATCTTCTTGAATGAAGAACTGCTCGAGTTGATCGGACGCCGAAGAGGAACTACGGACTTCGAAGACGAAGAGTTCAAAACATCAAACATATCGTTGAATTTCTTGCAATATGTGCTAGTGCTCAGACGATCAGATCCTATACGACAATTTGCTACGAGATAGTCGATAGCACAAGAACTACTGTTGGACAAGACTTGAGTTGCCAGCTTCACTTTCATTTTGTTTTGAAAGTGCAAATCTGATAGATGTTTTCGACTAAGCCTAGGTACCAATCTCATGCTATTCATTTCATTGATGCTGAACATCTCCAGGAGATGTTCCCATTTGGCTGAGGGTCCGGATGAAGGCATTTTAACTTCTTTTTTCAGAAGGAAATTTCTCGCACTCTTAATTAGATGGGGTGGGTCACGGAAAATGTAGCAAGTCTCCCCATCAATACAAATATGTGGCCTGTCAACAGAACAGCCTAAGTCCCTGAATGCCTTCTCAAAATTTGAACCCTGGTCAGTCGTTATACCAAGAACAAGAAAACCCTCCGACTTCATAGCACGAACAGCCTCTTCGATGACTTTGATAACCAGGGGGGATTTCATGGGTCCTTTGGTGAGAAAATACCCTATTGGCTGTTTCCAAGTTTTTATCACGCCGACGGCCATTACACATAGAGCAGAGTTTGCAAGAAGAGGAGAACGTGTCTGCCCATCATCTTCATACCCAACAACCCTGTCCTCCTTCGGGTCGAACACTAATCCTTTGCGGAGAGACATTTCATCGAGGAGCAAAAAACAGAGCTTATCTTTCTCTTCAACGATGTTTACTTTTGATTTGATCATTTCAACGCTCAAGGAGTTTATTCCTGGCTTCTTCTTGCAATCTTGCAAATGTTTCTTCAACGTGGATTGTGAAGGCAATGGCAGAAATTTTCTATTGATTTCGTACGCCTTTCGGCCACCCATGAGCATGTTTAATGCTATCCATTTTTGTTTAACAGTGTACCTGGATTTTCGACGAAGTTTCAGACGGATAAATTCAGGCAAGTAATTGCCTAAACGAGGATGAACGTCATTTAAAAAATCATCCACATTGACACGTTTTCGTCGGCATTTTGAAGCATTTGTTTTAGTTTTCACACTTCTCCGATGAACCTTTTTCTCAGCTTTCAACCTTCTGAACTGTATATCAGTGAAAGTATTTGAGGGATAACCTTCTCCAAATAGATTGCGCCTACATTTGGGCGGTGGCTTACAATCTGGTACAGAAACCGCAATGAGAAGGTTTTTTTCCGAGACTTCAACTGTAGATCGGTCATAATTTAGTAATTTTGGAGGAGCAGACTGAAAAAAAAAACAGGTAATCATCAATATTTCGTAGGTCTAACATTGAAAAACGAAATACTATCAAAGTATCAAAAACTCAACAATCGAAAGATAAATCGGATACAAAATTGATTTTCGATGCTCAAAAATATTAACGTATAAATGCATAGGCATGACTTTTGTCTATCCACAAAGAAGAGGTAGCTACAACAAGCACAGCAAATCAAATATTTGCCAGAAAACTAATTGTTGTACATTGAATATAATGAAAGAAAACGTCTACACTCATACATTCATACTCAACTCACAATCGCATGTAAACTTGGTATTTCATGCACACACTGTCAGAAGCCAGGCCTGACAGAGCACGATGGTTCCCTCGACCGCATCATAAAAAGCGCGGGAGACCCAGAACTTGTCAGCTTGACTCGCATTCATAGTGACAAACTAAAATGTAACAAAATTGATTTGCACTTCTCTCTTTTTTGCGTACGCACAGTTGCCTCATCCATTGACATTCCTCTTGCATCCACAGCTTTCTTCACCCCATTCCTCCATCCAAATTTTGGTTTGCCTCTAGCTATCATTACATTTATATTATAATCGCATTATTTTTTTCACGAGCCGATCTCCACGTGTGCGCTGTCCATGTGCCAAACCATCTCAACTCGCTGCAATCAACTCTTTCTGCAATTTCTTTGTATGAACCTAGAAACAACAACTGATTTATTTCATACTCTCGGTCAATAGTATCCACAATTTCTAGTCCTCTACTCAGCACTCTCGCATTCACACACACACTCCCCCATCCATATACATATGAAACGAGCGAGTATTTGTGATAATAGGTAAAGTAATGAAATGCTCAAGAGATGGAATGGTTGAAGAAATAGGAGTGACGCTGAATGGGGAGTTACTTGAAGAAGTGAGCTGCTTCAAATACTTAGGTGCCAGTGTGACAGCAAATGATGACTTGGGTGAGGGGGTGAGAACGCGGGTACGAAGGGATATCAAGCGTGGGGTGGAATTGAAGGCGATCGTAAGGAATAGATTGGTAGGTATGAGAGCTAAGAGCAAACTGTGAAAGTGTGGTTGTGCCAACAGTGATGTATGGGCCGAAACATGTGGGCTGGGACAAAGTGAAAGACGAGTTCAATGTAGTTGAAATGAGATGTTCGAGAAACATGGCGGGGGTGACTGGTAGACAGCTGGTGAAATGATGAAGTGCAGAGAACGACTGGTGGTCAAAGACATGGCAGAACGAGTTGAGTGCAACGTGTTAAAATGATATGGTCACAAGAGAATATTGAAGATCGTCTAGCGGAAAGTGATGAGTTCACAGGTAAATAAAAGGGAGTGATAGAGGTAGGCCAAAATTTGGACCGAGAATGGGGTGAAGAGATATGAGTGACAAAGGTATGACAGGCCCGACAGCTAACGCTGGTTTACCCCAGTCGCATCTTAGTGGGGCGCGGAGGCCCCGAGGCCGTCTACGCGACTCACTTTCATACAACATTTTTTTTCTTGTAAAGGTCGCGTAAAACATGCACGGGCCCATGCTCTTCCTGCCGCGTCAAAATCGGGCATTCATAATTGCTTTCCGTTCCTCTGTATTTCTGCGCACGCACCGCTGCCTCTCCATTGACACGCCCCTAGTATTCACAGCTCTTTTCACCCCATCCCACCACCTGAATTTCAGTCTGCCTCTAGCACCATTTCCATTCACACTGGATCTCATCACTTTCTTCACGAGTCGACCTTCACTCATTCTTTCCATGTGGCCAATTTCAATGTGACGATAACAAAAATGCAGAGAATCTTACACTTACCCGAGGTCCCTTGAAACTTGCATGTTCGTTTAAATTAGATGATTTCATTCTTTTGGGATCACTTGAAGCGGAGAGAGCGTCGAATGTGCGCTTACAGGAACAAGAAGAAGCCTAAAAAAAAGGTTCAATTCATGAATACATCCAAGAAAAACTGAAACTTGTCTAACAATTTAGTCTTTCCATAATAATAAAATAGAAATTAAATATCAGCGTCCAAGAACCTAACCGCAGCCATTTTTGTCATCCTAAAGCGGAATGAGAAGGAACGAATTAGTTTGGAATGTGCAGACTTAGTAATTCTGAACATTCCCTGCACGTGAAATCAGCAAGATAAAAAAGTAGAGGAAATGGAGTTCAAGGATAGTCAAGCAAAAAGGTGAAAAGATACAAGAAGCTAGGGTTGAAGAACAGTAGTCCCCAAGCTCTAACTAGAGCTCAGTTCACCTAATTTCCCCTTGAGGTCGCCAATGCTAGTAACATAAGCTAGGTAAGCTTAGTTAATCGAACCTAATTGCCCTACTTGCCTTTGTATTATAAAGAATGTGTCCTGGGAGAAAGCTAAGTAAATAATTTTCACTACACTCTGTCTTCGAGTTTCTCAATTCAAAGGTATCACAAATTCACTATAAACCTCACATGTTCACATTAGAACGCAAAGGCTCTATCACTTAAAAATGCCTTGAAACCCTAATACGTTGCTTGTCATTCCTTTTCTAACTTTGACCTATTCGCACAACTTAACACAATTGGCACCCGCATACTGGCACCCGCATACTGAATAATCAATTTTTCAAGCATCTTCAGATTTAGCAGCACTTCGAGTCTTAGAAGCATTACATATTTCAAATAATTCCAGACTCGACTCGTATCACAAGTATAATTCTTTCTCGACACACTCTGTGGCAATGCATATATTTATTCATTGCACGTACATAAGTAAATACCTCATAATCAAATGTATATATGTATATGCGAGAGCTTTCTCCCTCCACAAGGGAAGGGTAGCTACAACAAGTGCAGAAAACCAACAAATTTCATAAAACATAGATAAAAGAAAATTTTTTACCATTCACACATCTCCATCTAATCACAATCGGACACCCTTTGCACTCCAGGCATATGGATTCAGCAGCCAGCCCCGACAGCTACCACTGGTTTACCCCGGCCGCATCATGAGTGGCGCGGGGGCCCCCGGACTTTTCGACGTGACCATCATTCATACTAATTTTTTTAAGTTAATTAAATTTTTCATTTTATTTTTTTAAATATTTATAAAAGTCCCGCCTCAATATGAACGGGCAACTCCGCGCCATGCCCTTCATGCTGCATCAAAGTCAAACATTTACAATTGCCCTCCACTCCTCTCTATTCTGCGCACACACAGATGCCTCTTCCATCGACATACCTCTGGCATTCAAAGCTCTCCACACTCCGTTTTTCCATCCTAACTTTGGTCTTCTTCTAGCACTCCTTATAATCAAATACCTATCATATATACCTCATAATCTAAATCATGTGTGTATACACAAAACATCTTTGAAAACCTAGCTGTGACATGAAAGTAAAGTAAAGAAGACCAGACCTTGAACGTGGTAAGATCAGTCTTGTGACCCGCCATGAGAGAGTTGGCTTGCTCTTTCTCCTTCTCCAGACGACTTATGGCCAGTTGAGCTGCTGAGTGTCGGGTCTGCAGAGTGGCAGTTTCAACTGTCTTGACGCTTGCCTGCAAAAAACATGTATACTTGAGACCCTATAACAATAGTGCCCTATATACCAAATACTGTCAAATGTATTACAATACATCCCTGAAGGTTATCAATCAGGTTATCAAAATGTAAAAACAACACAAAGATAAACATTTTTAGAGCTCACGGAGCAATCATGTACGATGTGTGTATTGGTTGTATTTCTGCAAAAGGGGTTACAGAAATATTATTTCAGAGCCCACGGTACCATAATTATGAAAAGTATGCAACACTCTTTAGAAATAAGGTACACAATATGGTTAGCCACGCTGAGGAATAGTTGTAAAAAAGTGAATCTGAGTTGCATGACCATTACAAGGAGAAAAGAAGGGCAGCAAAGAGAAACCTGACTTGCAAAATGAGTGCTGCTTGCTGCCGATTGGCGGCAAGAAAAATCTTGAAGCTGACTTTCAAGTAATATGAAAAGTATTCTGAAAGGAGGAAAAGGTTACAACAACTAATGAAAGAAAAGATCACAAACTGAATGTTGAAAAACAAAATATATTATTGCCAAAAAATGGGGTTGCAAAGAGGCAATGGGCAGAATTTAAATTATATTTTTAAAAATGTCAAAGCAGATAACAAAGCTGTGATTATCACAAGTACTGTGGAAAAGAGAAATATGCAGTTGCTAGGTTAATGGAATGAATAATGGATGGCAATGGAAGAAGTGAAGAATCAGTGGGAAAGATACGGAATCGTCAGGCGCCTGGTTTTGATAGATATTCCGCTGAATATACATAAAATCACTCTTTATAACACAAGATATGCAAACTTAACTAACCCAAACTTACTACCTATCTTATCTTTTTGTGGAGATATAGCCATATACATATGCATTAAAAATATTGGTACACATGCTTATACTAACATATGTACATCCATACTATTTTACAGATATATTGCTATACAGGTATATGGGTGAAAATAGGAAGATATTGTAGCATAAAGTGGTATTTTGTCAGAAAATAAATTAAGCCACACTATTCCTTTGTTATTGTAGTCTCAATTCATTCCATGGGATTTTTGTTCACTTATTATATTGCATGCATTCTGCCAGCAATACTAAAAAGACATATACCTACTGCTCAAATTGCTACAATTCTATGCATATATATATACACAGAGCAATGAAACAAATTGGTCATGTATATACACAATTATATTTTCAGCTTTAACGTATGGATTGTGGATAACTCAGTAATTATTATGGGTGAATTAGGGTAAACAGACCTTTGCGCTTCTTTTTCGTGATGATGAAAGAAAACCGGATGAGCTTCCTGTAATGATTGGAGCTTCATCAACAGAGGTTGCAGTGCATTGGGAATGAGATGCTACTGATGCGGAGCTTCCCACATGAACCAGCTCATCGTTAGGTGGAGACTCATCAACAAAGGACCCTGCAACTGTAATATTTAAGTTATGTTGGATAATGTGGATATAATTGAGAGAATGAATTACGGGGAAATACATGGTATTATTTCTCTAAAGAAACAGGCATGGATTTCCAACTTGAACAATCCATACAAATGTACGGACATACATACAAAGATCTAGTTTATGGCTACAGAAAAAGCTTACACCTAAATTTTCATGAAAAACACTCTCCCAAGACATCAAATACAGCAAGCTGTACACTACATTTCTCCATCTCATATCCCATAAATTTTAACTACATATATCAATGACATGGAAGAGTTTTAAAATACAATATTTACCACCACACATGTGTAATTTATCAGTAAAGATGTCCTATAGGTATATGAATTGAATGGATAAGTTGAAGCCTCTTTAGCCAGAGCAGTTATACCATTGTAAAGAGTAGATGGAATGAGAAGGACTAATGTGAATCACATGCAAAGGCAATGTACACACATTTAGAGTGCATCAAAACAAAAAATTGGAGAAAGAAGACGAAACTACAAGGAAAACTGAGCAAAGAAGGCTCAAAGTTAAAAAACCAAAATGGGCACCAAAGATAGATGTCCCAGAGGCTTGAATAAGGCTGGGATCCCTGGCAATTCTTCCTCAGGTTGCCACTTCGCACAACACAAATATAACTAACTTTATTGCCTATCTTGTGACCTGAAAGGTTACCCATGCATATATATGAAACAATTCTTCACCACAGCAGAAGTTAAAGTATTCCATAATAACCAGCAATATTTGTTTGAATAACATTAAAATTATAATTATTATTATCTGATATTTTCATGCCTCTTCAGGCACGGAGTCATTCAAAGATCACTAAGAGTGCATCTAGGATGTTATGCTGGAGAAAACCTATAAACTATCAACATTTCTCCAGAATTCAAAATCTAATTATGAGCTTTAATCATGCTCTACATAATAAGCATGTGAACAGAAATTGAATTTCACAATGTATCACACTGCCTACATAGTTCCAGCAGCAAGTGACATTCTACACAGATTAATGAGACAAAACAATCTACGAGTAGTATGGACTAGTCAAAAAAAAATATCCAAGGCTAAGGCAGTATTGCTGCCTTTCTTACACAGGAAAACAGCACGTAAAATGAGAAGAGTAAGATGAGGAAGTTTAACATAATACAAAGAAAGATGGAAGCCCAGTTGGCATGGAAGAAAGAAGTCCTGAAGACATATCTAAGGCTATGGGTTCCAAGAAATAATTCTTGGGATAGTCATTCCACTTAGCATAAGAGAGGCAAACCTAACTATCCTAACCTTACTGCTTTTTATGCCCCCAGGGGGTAAATTATATTTCAATAATCTGTGTATAGGCAAAATAGTTGACAATGACTATCAAGTATGAAGATAACACATGGAAACAGCATAAGGATTTTATAGATATACATCTTCAAAAATTCATGCTGCAAAATTGAAATAATGTAAAACAATTGTAATAAAAAAGTCAAGCCCAATTAATGTATTTACTTCAGGAGCACAGCAAATGAGATTTTTTCATTATGTATATTAAGTAAATTGAGTTATTTTCCCCTGTGGGAAGAGGGGAAAAGAATACTTCCACCGTACTCCCTGTGAATCGTAACAGGCGATGAAAATTCACGAGACAAGAGGAATGAAAATCCCCTCTTCTTGTATTCCCTTCCTACAAACCAACAAGCATAAAGAAAAGGTGGAGAGTGATGCTCTACCTGCGAATTTCTGTGTTTGTTGTAGGTACCCCTCCCTTGTGGGGGCAAAATAATTTTGCCTATACATTCCATGTTGAGTAAAATTTTCTGTCACAGATGAACTAGTGAATGATAGATATAGGTATTCAAGTTATAAAAATCATCAAAGTCCTTATTGCGATAAACATATAACCACAGTAATTAATATTTTCAATCAACTTCTTCGAAGAAATTCAAACTATTTTGAAAATATACTTATATATTTCTATCATTGTTGAAGAAAATATTTCTTCATCAGGATACTTTGATTGTGGCAAAGTCTTACAGTCTTACCTACCATTGAATCTTTCATGACAATTTTAAGAATAGGCAAGTATAATATGCAGATTGTTTGAATTGATAAAAATTCATTAAAGTGACCGTTAATATTTAGCACTCATTTTTATATCTTTGATAGTATAAACTAATATGTATGTATGCATATGAAAAACCTTCCTCCCTTCAAAAAGGAGGAGTAGCTACAACAAGCACAGAAAGAGTAAAGTTTACAAAACAGGAACAAGAAGGAAAAAGAAAAGAGAGAAAAAAGAAATATACATTTCATTCTTCATAAATTTACCAGTCAACTCACAAACACACAACTTTGCGTTACGGGCATTTGTTTCAGCATCCAGGCCCAACAGCTACTGCTGGTTTATCCCGGCCGCATCATAGTGGCATGCGGGGGCCCCAAGACCGTCTATGCGACTCACTTTCATACGTTTATTTCATTTTTTTTATCAAAGGTCGTTAAGTTCTTACAATCATACAATATGTACATCATGAAACAGAATTGAATGAAGTACAATGCCCATTTGTTTACCATTATTTCAGCACTAAAGCAAGCTGCATGCCATTTCCTTCTAGATTCATTAGCTTATGTTCAGGTTCACCAGAGTGTGGTCCAGTCCCACTCTCAGCTCCAAGCTAGGAGCGGCTGATCATATTGGCAAAATATTATTATTTTGTGTTGGAGCATCTTTGTTTTCGAGCCTCTTACCAGTGATGGTAAGTTATCAGCATGTGTTTGTTTTGTAAGGGCACAACCCTATGAGTAAACTCAAACACTAAAGGTCCAATCTGTCAAATGGTCAAATCAAGAAGAAGAACCAAACAAAAATATAAATAAAAAACATACTGTATTTCTAACAAAATAATAAAAATGATGAAATAAATTGTTAGTTGGTTAACACCCAATAGTACACAGTTGATGGCAAATGAGATAAATGGATGATGTGAAAACAAAGTCCGTAAACCATAAATCAGACAGTTTTTAAAAGAACAAAATATTGACTCAACCAATAACACAGGATAAACCAAATAAAATGACAAGAAAGGCAGCTCGGGAACTGAAATAACTGGGATATCGTATAAATGTCAGAGGAAGCACAACTCAGAAATAGATCAGTCAGGCTGATGCAAAACAAAATTTAGGTAGGTGCAAGGCACAGCAAAGCCAGAAGCAGAGAGCAAAGTAGGAATGAGAGAAGACCCCAAGTTCCGTTGAAGAAAAAGGATTTCTATATACAGAGTATGGTCATCACCCTCTTAAGGCACAAGATAGGTAACCTATCTAATCAAACCTAACCCTATTGCCCATCCATGCCCTATGAAGGGCTCACATTCTTAGTTTTCACATTTTTGTTCATTTGAATACAATTCTTCAAATGTTGATAAATTTCTATACAGAATTATATTTCATTCTGACCTGAATAATTTTAATTTAAATCAAGGTATATATAAACATTATCATAATTTCAAGTAAAAATATTTCAATTTTTTATGCTCCAAATGTTATGAAACTTTTGACAAGCAATTCCTTGAATAGGTCAGTATTCAGGATATGGAGTTGAGTATACAAGTCTCCGAATCTTTCAAATAAGTAAATACATGTTGAAGATTATGAAAGAAGAGTAGTGGATCAGTGTCATCAAAAAGTACTGCAAATTTATAATATCAACACAATATGAATAACATAAATTGATCTTCCTACCTTAAATCCAATAATATTTGCAATAGCTTTAAATACATATTTAGTATGTGTAACAAATAACATTGGACATCACCAGTGGACCTATGCACTTGAAGTGAACTCATACAGTACCCTGCCAAAGTTGGCATCCGGGGTAGGGACTCTATGTATAATACATATATTAAATACAGACAAATTTTTGCTTGTTATGAAGATAACTGCTCAAGAAAAATTAAAAATATTCAAAAAGTCATCAATCATAACACACATGAAAGCCCCTGAATTGTTGAATACCACTTTTGGAGACTAATTGTGTGATATATTTATTACAGTAGTTATTGGAAATATTAATCAAAAATTTTTTCATTTCATTTCAGAAAATGATGCATTTGAAATAACCAAAGGCATAAGGATTTCAAAAGAAAATGAGTTCTGTAGAAAGTTTTTCAGGACACTGGTTCATTAGAATGTAACAGTTTCAAAGCCTCACACTACTACATTAGAAGCATACCTCAGAGAAAATAGCCAAAATTTGCAAGACATCTAATAAACTCTGGAACATTGAGCTTGTCTTAAACTCTGACACTGTCAAGACTCTGCAGTGTAATTATGTATCACCCATAGGCCCTGATTCACCATTGATGTTAATTTAACTTAAGTGAAGGCAATAAAATAATTCCTGTAATCAAATTTTGAACAAGGTTTGATCTGTTTAGGCATTTACATAGACTTCATGGAAGTTTTCCATTCTGTCATTCACAGCAAGCTGATGAAGGTCAACTCATTTTGAAATCTAGGAAAGGTCCATCAATGACTAGCAGAATTTATGATGAGCAGATCCCAGCAAGTGGTACTCACTTTTCCTAAATTCTTACTTGTCCACCCTCCTTACTGTCTTTTTTCCCCAATACAACCATACTATCATTAGCTGTGCTCATCATGCCTGTAAAGCTTTTTGCCTATAATGGTCAACAAACTCTGAATTTAAAAACTGACATGTTGAAACTTCAACCATTGCAAGTATTCAGTAGGAAAACAGTAAGAAAAATCCTGCCATTGGAAAATCTCAAGATTTTGGGTTCTTCTGAGAGGGTACTTCTAATAACCCTTACTCAAATGATGCATTCTAAGTAGCTAAAACTAGAAATATGTTTCACATTTGATTGAATCTTCTTATGAGATCAGAACAAAAAACATATTTAACCAAAATAGGATTAGGCAAATTTAAGCCTAATCTAACACCACAAACCCAAGGAGAGCGTAACTAGTTAGACATACTGCTACCAAACATGTGTTGGCTAAGCATAGCAAATGACAAAGTTAATACTGAGTAAAGGCCTAACTAGATCCAGTTTTATGTCAGAAGCTGAAGTTTATAAAAATAAATGTTACATTAGATGTTTAAATGTAAAGATAACCTAACTACCTAGCAACAATCTAAAAAAAACCTAACATTTTCTTTCCTAATCATGAATCCAGAGTACTAGCTTCTAATTGCACTGATTTTACAGGTTTTTATTAGCAATATCTTACCAGCAGCTTGAGAAAGTTCTTTTTTAGCATTAGGTACTTCTCCTCGTTTTAAAAATCGTCTGAAAGGTGACAAAATACGCCGATATTGATCCCTTCGAAAATGATCTTCGCACACAAAATGATGCGTTAAAAGTGTTTCCAATTTCACGTCCAATAACTTTTGGTTTTCACACAAAACTATCCATTCTTTATAATTGGCCCTTGGAAATCGGTGAAATATCACGTTACTATTTTCTGAAGTATTCATACAATCACGAAAATCGCAACGCTTGGTTCTCGCGTACGACGCCATGATGAAACTGCATCAGAAATATTTCAAACTTTTATCTGGCAGCATCCAGTCGTTCGGTGATTGGTCCGACGGTGTGATGACGTCAATGATGCACATCTCCCTTTAATTTGACTGTAATTACTATACTTCTATTCATTGTACTGTGAGGTAGGTCCACTTCAAAGGGGACAGCTGCTTGCAACCGTTAGACAAGCCAGCCAATAGGAGACGTTTGACCTGATGACGTTGCCACACCCATACCACGTGACCCACACCACACTCGCGGCAGCGATGCACTGGCTGTCGTACGTACGATTGCACCATGGCAGGAACCGCCGGGTTTCCGCACATTCGTATTGAAAAATATTTAAATAGTCTGGAAACTATGATACTGAATAACTTTGATAATCTTGTATGCAATGCTTAATAGCCATGTAATAATTAAAATTTGTGTGCATGCTGAGTAAAACCTTCATATTTATCAATCCAAAGCTCCGTTTAGGACTTGCATACATACTCATTGTAATTCTAAAATTCAGATGTTTTTTTCGAGTGTTTAAAGGATAAATCAAATGAAAGTCCTCATGATGTTACTTTATATTTTCAGAAAGAAACACAGAGTTCATAGTTCGTCAACGTAAATAAACCACAGGATGAAATTAGTCTGGCGAACAATGCTTTCCGCTTCTAGAAAGTCTTCAATTCTTTTAGAATACTTGTTGAACGACATGCATAGGAAGCAGGATTAGTTTTTCACGATGTCCATCATCTTTAATGCACATTTATTTCGGACTATTTATATACATAAATATATTACGGGCATCGTATAAATTCAAATTATAAATTATAAGAATTTGCTCCCGAAGTACAAATCTTCCGCACAAATCTTTCTCTTGCACCTCTTTCATAATCTGCTGTGCTGTCTTTCTCTTACCTACCGATTTGTTCAGACGATTTTGAATAATCACCGCTACATCATATTGCGCTATAAAGAACGTGTTAGCTTAGATTATTTAATTTTCGAATTGCTCTGTACATGATCAACGTCTAAATAGTTGAAAATTTGAATAAAGAGCATTTTCGAACTAAAAGTATAGCTTTGAGTAACTCCAGGAATATTGGCAGTATTGCTGTAGTCATTCCAGTAGCTACACTTTTCCCAGTGAAAATCCCTCAATACAGTAAAACATGCAATTACATGGAAAAAGTAGCCTTACATCCATATTTATTCGATGAATACATTATTATTATTATACAAGAAAGTTTTAGCCTCCCTTAACCCCGACAAAGATGTTCCAAGAGAGGAAAGAGGAAGGCACCATTTAGTATGGAGTTGAGGGAACGCGGAATCTATGCACAAGGTGCACAGAAACAGTAAGCTAGGAAAGAAGTTCATGAAACAAGAAAAAAGTTGAAGAAGAAAGTAGTATGTGCTGAAAAACAGGACAGCAGTGGACCGAAAAAAGATGGTCCGTAACAAAACAAAAACCTATTTTATTACAACAAAAGGAAGCCTACCTAACCTTTAGCTCAGGCCCTCACATAGTCCCCCTGGGAGCGCTAATTCCCATAGATACAATACCTGTATCCCCCTGAGGGGTTCGATAAATACATTATTGTAGCAATTTTATAGTGAACACTACGTCCTTTAATTAATAAATATACAGATATATATATATGTGTACAGACATATACGGCACACATCCTATAATATGCCATTAGCTCCGGTTTTATATATATATATATATATATATATATAAATGAATAATAATCTCACTTAACAACAACTTCGGTCATAGACTATTTAGTTGTCGCTTTGGCATTTCTACCGAAGTTGCTGTGTTGTTGTACGGTGATACACTGAGGTCATGAGTGTCTTCCATCTTTCTCCGCTATCTATACAGATTACTTCAATTACGACGTTATTGTTCGCATATTCCATCTTACTCAGTCAAGTACGATGCAATTCAATACAATACACGTTTCAGCAAAAAACAGAACTCATGTCCGACTTCAACAATAACTGGCATAACACATTAAGTACGCCCTCCTTTCGTCGGGCCACAACAATTCTCCAGAACTTCACCCCCATTCGTTACACAGCAATATAGTATTACATAAATGTCGATAACTACCGTTTAGCATGAGCCACCCGAAAAGGAGCTGTCATGGACATTCTAACACTTATCACAACATTTGCTTCTTTTTACCAGTCATCATATGGATTCAATCACCATATGAACAAAGATTGAGGCCAATATAGCTGAAACTCGTAATTTTTACCTGAAGAACCAGGGTACATGGATGCAATGGAACAATGAATGTGGAAGGATTGAAGCTAGGACCCCAAAGTTGGGGTTCCAGCTCACACCCTCACTTTGGCTGAGCGTCTTACCCGCGCTGGGTAAGAGCTCCAGCTCACTTACCTCAACTCTGCGTTGAGGAGCGCAGTACGCTCGGCCATTTAGGTTCTAAACTGTGCCGCGGAACATACCAACTGCTACAAGACTAAGACATAGGCAAACCGTAATACAAACATTAAAACACAACCTCGCCACTCGAACTGGGTGGGTCCACTCAGATTTAACATCATATATTCCCTAATACATTCACTTTTTTAACAAATTCCATAACTTTATGAATAAGTCCCCCATCAGATAACAGGTTGGCCACGCTTATGTTTCCTCCTGTCACCGCTTAGAAATTACAAATCTCAATTCCTTTCCTGTTGGACATAACAAATTTTAAGACTTCAGCTGTAACCAGAAGCTTGAAACGTAAAATACACAATTTGTGAAATCTATCCTGCAGAATTGAAATCTCATAGAAATACCTTTCCGTTATAACACCAAGAACAACGTGAAGATAACTCTCAAAGAAATGCTATAAATATAAAAATAACACCAATCGTTATACATATACAGGGTGGGCCAGAAGTAACCGAGCCTTTTAATTTGCTAATACTAGAAAAACTATGAACGCTAGGGAGTTGAAACTTGTTTAATTTGAAAGAATAACATTTTTATGGTTTATCAAGGCTAAATTTTAAATACGTTCGAATGAGTGCCACGACTGTTTAGACAAATTAGAGCTCTTTTCTTTGTCGCTTCCATAACGCTCCTCAGTGTATCAGGCGAGAGTTGAGCTATTTCATATAAAATTTTATTTTCAAGTTCTTGTAAATTTGTTAAATTGGCTACATTAACTCGTGACTTACGGGAGCCCCACAAGAAGAAGTCTCATGGGGACAAATCTGGAGAACAAGGAGACCAAGGGATGTTACCAAATCGTAAAATTAAGTTATTTGGAAAGCACTCTCCCAACAATACTCTTTCTCTTCCTGTTAATAACAATAGTGTTGTTAACCTATAAAAAATTTTTTCCTTCAATAAATCAATTTCAACTTCCTAGCGTTCATAGTTTTACTTATATTATCAAATTACAAGAGTAAATTACTTCTGGCCGACCCTGTAAAAACCAAGAGACAATTAGCATGGGCTGGACAATTTTGGAACACATTACAGCTACTACCACACCTTAGAAGTACTGTCGTTGCTAAAATCAGAAACTGTGAAAGGATAAAAATGAATGCTAAAAAAAGTTAAAACATTAACACGCAAGCTGGAAAGTGAAAATAACGTTTTTGGAACTTGCAAAGCCCTAGGGACTCTTAGAGCGTGATTTACGATATTAAAAAGTTATGTCTATATTTTACGCAACGTTGATTCGAGATCAGATGTTAGGTTAAAGGCTCCCTAACAAAGACGTTCGAAATAGAGGAAGGAAGAAGGGACTGTTAAACATGGAATTAAGGAAACGCGGAATCTATGCACAAGGTGCATTGAAACTGTACATTCAGAAAGAAGTTCATGAAACAAGATAAAAGTCTAATGAAAAAGTAGTAGTAGTAGCAGCTGAGAAACAGGACAACAGTGAACCAAAAAAAATTGTTCATCCCATAATACAAACTTTATTTCAACAAAAAAAGCCTACCTAACTCGCTACTCGGGACCTCACATATTCCTCGTAGGATCGCCAATTCCCTTGGATACAGAAGTTGTACCCCTTTTATGATGAACTGTACATGTATTGGATCCAGGTCATATCGGTCTAATCAAAATGGGACAATTTGTAGTAGTAGTAGCTAGCGCTTCAGTTACTCAAACTATGTCACACCGAAGGTCACATAATTTAATTCGTACCAGACTCTTCCAAATCACCACACAAGATGAACATCACTATTATTTGAAACATCAAAATTATATGAGCATCGTGGTTATAATTGCAACTCAAGATTACAAGTGTCTCCCCAAAAAAATTTGTTCACAACACTGTACAGTCGAACGCACTGGGCATCCAAACCCCGTAGTGGGGTTTCAGCTGCCCACCCATTTATGGCCGGACGACTTACCCACGCTGAAACCCCCGATGTACCAACGTAGCGCGCCCGGCCATATTGCAGTTTCTTCATCTTCAAACTTCTAAGACGATATGACGTCTGGCTATAATGCGTTACAGCGCGGCTTCACGTTAAATCTCTTCAAGCAGAGCAACATGGAATACGAGAATTAGTCAAAAAGTTCTCAGACAATTGCCATAATTTTGAACTGAACAGAGATTAACAAGTTGAAACCTGTCCTTAGAGCTTCCTTGATAACTTGCAGCTGTCTCATCAGTCTGTGTCAGGTCAGCATCGAGAGAGGTTGCATCTCAAAATAGTAATTTTCAACCTTTCAAATGACAAATTTTGAGATCAGAGCTAACATCAAATTTTTAACTAAACTAAATTGGAAACCTGTTGAAATCATCGAAGCTTTGCCAACAGCAGGTTTATGGAGACTCTCCACCACGTAGAGCAGTCGTTTATGATTGGATTGAACGCTCTAAAGAGGGAAGAGCCCAACTTGATGACGACCCACGAGGAGGAAGACTCACAACAGCAACAAATGAAAACATCTCTCTCGTAAAGAACCTACTGGAACAAGCTCCCCCTCCCCCCAATTTTATCAGGAAGGCATTTACAGGTGGAAAAATAAATTACAAAAGTGTATAGACCACAATGGAGCTTATGTAGAAAAATAAAAGTAATGAGTTGTTAAATAAAGAAATTATGGCATTGTTAGATAACTTAGAAATATGGCATTCTAAGTTATAGTTAGATAACTTTTTGACTAGGCCTACCCCTCGTATCCCCCTGGGATAGCTAATTTCCTTTGACACAGTAGTTGTGTCTCCCTGATGATTAATTATATATTGGGTCCTAAACCCCTTGACACCAATTAGTAATGTGAACTACTTCAAATCTTCTGGTAGCTTAATAATCGCATAATAGAATTCCAAGAAAAATTTGCCCCTCTTCATTTCAACAGAAGTGCTCCGTGTTTTCCCATCATGAAAAATTGAAAGTTATAGTTAGATACACATTTGTAAAAATCTGCAATGCACTGCTGTACCCCAGAATACTTAGAGGACATGCGAATTAAATTCAACTTAATAAAGTAAACGCAATAATTTATGTTTTGTTCAACGCTCCTGTAGCGCTGCAGGACTGTGCATGATGCACGGGTCATACCAGTCTTACCAAAATGGGACACTTTAGAGACCAAGTTTCATCGAGAGGAAAAACTTAATTGTTCGTTATTTTGTCCCTTTTTCTTTCACACATGTCTTTCGTAATGATGTACTCTGATTGATTGTACATTTCTACACTTCACATAAAACTTGATGAGGGAGAATGTAATCTGCGAGCAACAAGTGTTAGGCTTGGGACAGTTTGATTCGATTACTTCACGAATTGTCTTACCAAAGCTAGGCAAATGACTTATTTCTGCTTAACAAAACCAAGAACTGAATGAGTCCGTAAAAAGCAAAAACCTATTCATTATAAAAAAGGGCTACTTAACCGTCAGCTCGAGATCTCATATGCTCCTTATTGGAGCACTAATTCACACAGATAAAATACTTGTCTCCCCCCAGGGGTGCTTTTAAGTTGAAGTTATTGTGATAACAATTTAGCGTTGAAGAATTCTTCCTTCAGCAACAAATATATTTTCATTTCCACACACGTACGGCCTTTCACTTTTTCTGTTTCAAAAAATTTTCGTTTTTCCATACTTCCCTTGCACATAACTGGAGACATTTCCTCTTCTTATCCGTATTTTTCTTGCTAATGGGTTGAGGGTCCTTTTTCTTCTGTTTCGGAACCTGAGAGGCAAAAAAAAATTAGCAAACTCACAACAAAACAGCATTTCTGTGATGTAGGTGCAATTCATCATCACAGTGAGAGAAGTTGGAACTTGGAAGAGATGTCTGTGTGATGAAAGGAGACTTGTAGTAAGAACAGGATGAAGAGGATGACTATAAATTGCAAACCGTGAAATGGTGAGCAGGACCAAAAATGTACACCAGGAAATGCAAATGAATCCGAAATTCCCTGGAAACAAGTAGGAGAAAGGATGGGAATGAGAAGAATTAGGTTAGATTATTGGTTAGTTTGAACCTCCCTATCCTCAACAAATGAGATCCAAAGAGAGGAAGGAAGAAGAAACCATTTAGTAAGGAGTTAAAGGAATGCTGAATCTGTGCAGAAAGGGCATAGAAACACTAAATTGAGAAAGAAGTTAATGAAACAAGATCAAAGTTGAAGTAGAAAGTAGTAGGTGCTGAAAAACAGGACAACAGTGAACCGAAAAAAGATTGTCAGTTAACATAACCAACATTCAATTTCAACAAAAAGAAGGCCTACTTAAATCTAAGCTCGGGCCCTCACGTTGTCCCCCTGGGAGCGCTAATTCCCATGGATACAAAAGTTGTCTCCCCCTGAAGGGGAATAAGAGGTGAGAGACATGGAAAGAAGATAGAAAGAAAGGAAATGGAAAGGAAAAGGACATACATCTTTCTAACAAACACTGTAGCAAGTTGACAGGAGTTATGTTATATGAAGCTTTTCATTACCAAAAAATCAACATAACATCATGAATAATAAAACACTTCTCTAAAAGCAAGCCTAAATTTCACAAAATAATTAATGTAGCATCTCACATGTTAACTCAACGTAATTCGCCTGAAATACTAAACGTATATACACAAACCATCACCTGAACCATGCTGACTATCATTGTGCCATTTATTTTTCCATTCTGACTAGAGTTCAATCATCTTACCTTCAGAAAGAAGCCCAAGGTGTCTCTCTCAGCTGCTGATCAGAGAGTCTTGCAATTGCAGGCAAAAGGGGTACGGATGAGAAACTCCACGGGGGTCTTCATATATCTCAAGATGAAGACGAACATTTTGGAGTTTCTGCAGTAGACGAGCCTTGTGGTAAATGTTAAAGCTTCCATAATGCACTTTGCAATGCCAGTATCCATTACTGCCAATCATGAATTAGAAGAATAAATATTGTCAAAAAGGGTCCCACCTTTGAATGTATTTGTGATATAATGTTGAAATTTTTATATAGAACAGGAGTCCTTTTCTTTCTAACAGCATTTTTTCTGCCATTCCTTGTTTTTTGATGTCCTTTTGACCCTCATGGGGCATGAAAATAAATTCCTTCAACAAGATGGGTCATAAAATGCCTTGATATTTTCTGCCACTAGACATTCATCAAAATTAAGATCTGGTTGACCCAGGGTTCTTCACAGCTTCTATTAATTCCAGATGGGGAAGTTGTAGAGATGCTTTAAAAAATTAAACTTCTTCTAGTTACACTTTCAGGAGTTACAGTAGTGAGGATGTCATAGTAACATCATAAGCAGTCTGGCAAGCTTCAATGCTTGCCAATTTAGGAGATTGAGAGGCTCTCTTTTAAGCTGCTCGTGGAGTTGAGCATGCTTACTTAGTTCCTGTCTGAGAAGTAGAATATTTTGACACTTTGTGAATTACCTAACTCAGTTGACAATTATTTGAACAGGCAATGTAAACTCATGTCCAACTGAAGTGGGTATATGGCATGATGCAGCATTTATTAAAGGTGAAACATTCCCAAGGCAGTGACTGGCAAGTAGCATCCATTAACTTGACCACACTCTTCCTGTTGGACAATGAGAAAGAATTAGACAAGGTACAGGAAGTTGGTAGAATCATCAATCATGACTAATATTATTTGCTCCTACGGCCGTAATAACAAAATCTTGATACTACTGATACCAGAACTTAGTACAAGAATAAAATTAATTGGACTATAACAATAAACATACTACAACAACAATGTGTAATAACTGATCTGTACATGCCTCTTGATTGAAGCATTTCTGTTTCAGCTGGGAAATTTATTTTTCCCTATTGGAAATTGGAAGCAAAGAGGGCTGAGATTAGTTGAAGACTGCAAAAGCCTTACAAATTTTTTTCATTCACATAAATAGTAGGATGTAACCTCATGACCCATAAGATTGGTTTCCAGTGTTCCTCCCTCAATCACTCAATCCATTACTAAATTCTTTCCATTCCAGCTTGTCATTTCATCTTGAGAGATTTTTAATAAACTACTCATATTCTCCCACTTTCCCTTACCCTAATTATATTTTAGAACATACATCAGGCAGTCAATGTAAATGTAAAACTCATTTTCACCCATATATTCTGTGTCATTACTCTCTCTTATGGGTATTTGAGAAGGAGAGGACCATAATCGATTTTCCAATTTTTGCTGCCTAAACGTAGTTGATATGATGAAACAAAAATTTTTTCTTCTAAGCACTTTCTGTTGTAAATGAGTATTTAACGAGTTATAGCGGTATGTTAATTTTTTGTCTTTGATGACTGGAATGTGCTCGAATAAACAGCTACTAATCGATTTTTGAATTTTTGGTCCTTAAATCATGGTAATAACATCAAAATAAACTACTTTTCTACTATACACTTTTTGCGGCGAATGAGTATTTTAAGAGTTATAGCGGTAG
This sequence comes from Morinoia aosen, assembly GCA_030386875.1. NCBI lineage: Eukaryota > Metazoa > Arthropoda > Malacostraca > Amphipoda > Talitridae > Morinoia > Morinoia aosen. The sequence goes on from CM059580.1 coordinate 42,068,509, forward strand.
GTTTAGTTTTGTGTTCCATACAGCAGAAACCGTTGCACGCTTGAGCTGTTCAAGTACGTTTGGGTACTTTGAAATTTATCAATAGCAAATCCCCCGAAGCCTGAACCCACTTCTAGGATCTTTTAGCTAACAACACAATAAAGGTTATCACCCATAAACAACAAGTTATGGCGGTAAGTTAATTTTCGTTTTTGATGGCTGAAATGGGCTTGATCATTCAAACGCATCGATAGGGAAAGTCCATTGTAGTCTTCCCCTCTGATCAATTTCCTTCCGCTTCAAACATTAGAGTTGCGGTAAGTAATTTACACCTATAACTTGATAAATACTCATTATTGACAGAAAGTGCATAGAAGAAAAATTGTTTATTCAGATCTAATTATATATGTTTAGGCACCAAAATGTGGAAAATAGATTATGGTCCTCTCCTTCACATTTACTCTCTCTAGTTTTAATCATCCATATAACATAGTCAATTGCTCTTTTCAACCTCTTTTTCTTTTATATCAGCTAAATATAGACAATAAAAATTTGTGATTTTAAAAAATGTCCCACTGATATCAATCACCATATACATCTTTCCTTCAAGCATAGCCACATTAAAATTCATACCCTTAGACATCTCTACAAGCCAGCAATATTATTGCATTCAAACATAAACTTGCATTCAAACATAAGCTTGCATTCAAAATGCTCTTCAAAGGCTGTGTAGTTTTGATACTAATAACAACAAATATACATTTATAGGCTAACACATTTCAATATTTTCTTATTATTAGAAAACATCCCCACAACCTGGTTCTTTATTCTTTCTACAAATCTCCTGCAATTGATAATTTAAATCAATACAACTAACTAAACATTTGGCCCTTGTTCATCTAAAATTGTAGTTGCAAAGTTACCTTTATAATGAAACTTGAAATTAAAAATCTATGACACATGCTATCTGCGTAGAATTGTCATTTATTTGAATAATTAGTTTCTTATCAACACTTCGGGTTTTGGTAAATGTGTAGTGCTTGGCAGTAATCAATTTTCCATTTTTTGGTGCCTATACATAGTTAATTAGGTTAAAATAAAGAAGTTTTCTTCTATGCACTTTCCGCAGCAAATGAGCATTTAATGAGTTAAAACGGTAGGTTTAGTTTCGCCTTTGATGACAAACGAGCTCGCATAAACAGCTACTCATCGATTTTTTAATTTTTGTTGCTTGAATCACGGTAATAACATATATATCAACTACTTTTCTTCTATACACTTTCTGTGACAAATGAGCATTTTACGAGTTAGAGCGGTAGGTTTAGTTTTGTCTTTGATGACTAGCGCGTTGGAAGCGAGACTCCATTGCAGTGTTGCCATCCGACGCGGTCGATGAATTACTTGCCGCTTCAAACACTTGCGTTGCCGTAACTAATTTGCTGCTATAACTCGTAAAATACTCATTTACAATGGAGAGTGCATAGAAGAAACATTGCTTATTTCTATCTAATTAACTATATTTAGACACCCAAAAGTGAAAAATCAATTGCTACCCAACGCTACACATTTACCCTGGTTTTTGTCAAAATCTGTGGTCAATATTGATTTTAGGTGCCTCACGGGAATTAATAATTTTGTTCCAAACAATCACTAAAGGAACACATTTAAAATTGTTTTATACGGATGTCATTCTGTTCGCTGATGCATTATTTTCTAATTATTCAACTTTGAAGTTGGCTTTCCCACTCCAAAGGAAGCGAGCCTGCCAAGCGGAATATTAATAATGGAAGCTAACCCCCTAGCACAAATGTTAACAGGTTGGGTTGTGAGGGGGAGCCACAGTTCTTCTGGTAAAAATTATAAATAAAGGTTCTAACCCACCCATTAGGGTGACGTCTGCAATTACGTTTACACCGTACCGGGCGACCATACCGGGTGGCAGTCATTATAGATGGCAGCCATCTTTCTACGATAGCAGCCATCTTTCAACTGATTGTTTCTCTGTACAACGTGAACAGTATTACAGTTGAATAACTGTAAAATATCGCATCAGTGAGCAGAATGACATTCATGTAAAACGCCTTTAGGTAACCTTTATTTATGATTTCCATTAGAGGAACTGTGGCTCCTCCTCACGACCCAACCTGTTTACGTTTGTAATAGGGGGTTAGCTTCCGTTGCGCTCTCTTTCTTTGGCGCGCAACAGCAAACTTTAAAGTTGAATAATTTGAAAATAATGCATCAGCGAGCAGAATGACATTCGTGTAAAACGCTTTTAAATGTATTCCTTTAGTGATTGTTTGGAACGGATTATTAATTTCTGTGAGGCACCTAAAATCAATATTGACCGAATCTGCATTTAAATTGGTAAATCTGACGCATATGACAGTAATCAATTTCGTAAATTCCAATGTCTAAACATAGGTAATTTAATGAAATTAAACGAGTTTTCTTATATGCACTTTCCGTCTGAAATGAGTATTTTATTATCGGTAAATGTTGAGGACTTGACCATAATCGATTTTCCACCCTTTGATCAATAAAGATTGTTGATGAGACCAAAATAAACAAGTTTTCTTCAATGCACTTTCCGGCGGAAATAAGTATTTTAAAAGTTATGGCATTAAATGAGTTACCGTAACTCCAGTGTTTGAGGCGGGGAAAAATATACCGCGCGGTCCGACGTGAAAGTGAACAGGCGTTCCCGCGCGCCAACCAAGCTGACGAAGAGCAAACCCCCTATTACAAACGTAAAGAGGTTGGGTCGTGAGGGGTAGCAACAGTTCTTTTAGTGAAAATTATAAAACTAAAAGAACTGTGGCTACCCCTCACGACCCAACCTCTTTACGTTTGTAATAGGGTGATGCACACTGGAGTTTCGGTAACTCATTTAACGCCATAACTTTTAAAATACTCATTTCCGCCGGAAAGTGCATTGAAGAAAACTTGTTTATTTTGGTCTCATCAACAATCTTTGTTGATCAAAAAGTGGAAAATCGATTATGGTCAAGTCCTCAACATTTACCTTATTATTTAAAGCAGTAAATTACTAATACAACTCTAGTGTTAGAAGCGGTAAATAATTTATCAACCCCGCGGAATAGCAACACTGCAATGGAGTTTTGCTGACCGCGCTCTCATCGTCAAAGACAAAGCCAAACCCACCGCTCTACCACGTTAAATACTAATTTGACGAACAAAATGTGCAGAAGAAAAGTAGTTTATTTTGATGTTATTACCATGATTCAAACAACAAAAATTCAAAAATCAATGAGTAGCTGTTTATTCAAGCGCATTAGTCATCAAAGACGAAACTAAACCTACCGCTATAACTCGTAAAATACTCATTTCAGACGGAAAGTGCATAGAAGAAAACTTGTTTATTTTGATTCAATTAATTAGGTTTAGGCAACAAAAAGTGTAAAATCGATTACTGTCATATCCTTTAGATTAACCTTTGAATTTAGTATAATCTATCTTTGTATTACTTGTTGCAAAATTATTTTCTAGACTGCAATTTGTGGTGTGATACATGTCTTTCTGTTTAAATGAAATCTGATTTTAGTATTTTAACTGCTACAAATCTACAAATTTAGCACTTCATTTAGAACTACAATTTGAAGTAATGTGATAGTTCAGTTTTGTAATGCATAGGTGGAATTATTGTTGATCAATTTTTCATAGTCTTTCCATCTTTGCCAAGTATCCAGGTTATGATCAATAATCATAATTGAACTATTAAACAATTCTGGTTACTATCATTAATAAATCACTCAATAAAGTGAAATTTTAAAAACCTCACAAAAAAAACATAGACAGACATTTATAATTGTTAAATTCAAGCAAATTGGCATACCAGCTGAATAAAATATCATCTTCAACCACCCTTTCAATTGGCACGGATAATTACAATTTATGAAGAAATGTTTTAAAACATAATTAATTAAGCACTTCTAATAAAAATTTGCCTGGCATTATTCCTTCCATTGTAGCGTAGCAACGTATTCAGAAAAACTTTCAACTAAATTATACTACCATAAATACACAAACCACATGAAATGCCCCCAGAAATTTCCAATAAATTCCCAGATAACGAACTAGTTATAAAAAATTTTCAATTTCACACCTTACACTTTCGAGCTACATTGAATAATTATGAGGCAATTGCCTTACACCAGTTTCTAGATATACGTAGATTTTGTTTTAAAATCTAGTCGCCATTGCGCCCGATTCAATGGCCGCCAATGTGGTATTGTTGTTGTCCAACTTGTCGTACAGCTGACTCGATAATGTCACATATTGTCGCCAGGTGGCGTATTCCTGGGTTGCTATTCGTTCTAGGCCCGTGACGTCACCACACCCAGGGCCCTTTCGAGAAATTACTTGAATGCTCCTACCTTCTTATGTGTACCGTGAGCAGCAGTCAAACCCGACAGTGGCGAGTGCCGAGTAGAGAGCAAAAGAGAGCACGCATGCCCAAATATGGTGATGCGGACCGTGAGTGTCAGTGTTAACTGACGAAAAACTGATCGTGTGAAAGCCCCTTTAGGAATTGAAAACAGTGTCAACACCTCGAAGTGATAGCTATTATCGATTGAGAGGCCAGCAATGTAGAAATTGTTCAACGATATGGCAACATTGTACCAATAATATGAAAAAATTGTCTTAATGATAATTCTCAACCTTACACTTACACGTGCACTATATGACGATATTATTCATGAATAATTTTCCTAAATAGAACACCAATAATTATTTCTTCAATACGTCATTCATGTATAGCAACACTGCTTCACAATAACAGCAAAAAATTGTTTTAACTTCATAGAGAAATATTATTCAACGCACAAACGATCTATGAAACACAGCAGTGCAAGCCACATTAGGGAACATTAAATCTACGTTCAACGCTAATACTAAGAAAATAAGAACTGTTTAAATTTCGTCAGGATTTTGTGGTGTATGCGACCCAGGACGGCGCTCTTCCTCTGGCAACAACACGTCCGGGGTAACTCCGCAGCGCACGTAATTGTACGGCAGGTTTGGCTTCGTTATTAGACGTACATCGTTTACAGAATTTCGCTTACTAATAAACTCTGGGCCTAAATTCAGCGTGTTCTTTTTAGGTTGTCTTTTTGCATCATAATTCAGAAACTGAGGGACTTTATGCCTCCTTCTTCATTATTGACTGCTTTGGGGGACATTATTAAAAATAAAGCTGCATATTGTTGAAATGTTAAAGAAAATTTCAGGGGGTAAGGAAACTGTAATTCGAGTTAAAGGCAGTCCAATCACTTACGAATGAATTTTTGAACCACGCGACTTTAATTAGATAGTTGGGTACATCAACTGAATTAAATCGCAAAGGTAAGGCAGGTAAGCAATAGAATAAATTTGGTTAGGGTGTGCTAATTTATGTCTTAACATTAGATGCACTCAATTTCACTCAAAATTATAGATAATAATTTCACTCTCAAAATTGTGAATTTACATTACTGCAGAATTGCACTTTGTGATGGGACGTTGTGACCGCTGCTGATGCATAATAAGGAACTGATTTATAAATGCGTTACCGTGAAATCTATCATGAAGTCATGTAACAATTGACGGACATGATTATAAAAAAAGTTATAAAAAACGGCACAAAACTTCATTTTAGAAGATATCATTGCAGAATAACGAAATAAAATACAAAATTTATTTATATTAGAAGTAATCGCAAAATTTCGTACTTCATGTAGTAAATAAGAGGCGCACTGTGAAGTGCGCAAGGGCTTGTAATATAAAGTATAAAGTGTTAAAATTAAATTTTAGAACTGCGAAAGCGGTTAGAAGAGGAATACAAAGAAACGTTGGTTATCGGTTTCTTTACGGATCTACAAAGCACTTGATAGAGTTGTTCGCTCGAATCTAGCGCACAATCAGCTCGGTGATTAATCAAGAATGACGAACTGAAATGGCATTCAGAATAAGAACGTAGTACGCGCCTTAATACGCTGAGTAAGTCTCTTGGACTCGGGAGAACATTCATAACGTGGGAGTTAATAAGAGACGCATGCGACCAATTATTCAGGAAAAATAGAATTCAAGAAGCGAGGTCGCATTACATCTCTCCTGAAGACACTTGGAAATGGTCTCACATGAGTAAGACGTCTCCCATTCACAAGCCCAGCTCGTTCACTTCACGAACACCGTTCCATACATCTAACAAATGCTACTGACTTAACTATGATGAGTACCGTATCTCGAAAATGAATCTCTTGCTGTTCAGGGAATATTAAATCTATCGTTAACCGCTGTGCTCGCAGTGGCACAGCGGTTAAGGGATCGGACTTGTATGTTGGAGTCGCGGGTTCGTATCCCGGCGCTGGCGCACAGAAGCAGCAAAGAAGAAAATGAGAAGACAATGAAGAGATGATAAGGAAAGCATGAAAACTAAAAGCAGCAAAGTGGGCGCGGTAGACAGGAGTCCACAAGGCCTGTCTACAGCTGAGGTAACCTGCCAGTGTCTCCCCTGCATGGGCTGCTAGTCCCCACAGCACAAGGTAGACAAACGTGCCTAATTTAAACCCAATGCTTATTCTGTAATTTCTTGCGAGTTATATAAGTGCTGAAAACGGTATTTTTCGAAAATTAAATTATAGTCGTTTTCTCCCGTCCTAAAAATTGGATAACGTACAGCAAAATATCTCGAATAATTATGGTTTGTTAAAGGAATTATTCACATATTTAGGCTCAAACTAAAGTTCACATGACATTTTATTTATGATTGGTACGAACTCTTTCTAATTTCTAACGCGTCACAAGAGAATAAGTCGCATCATCTCTCTTATTTGAACAGCGAGCAATTAATTCATATATTTTACTGAAGAATCTGAATGAAAATTTGTATTATGGAATCAATCGTAACGGAAGTCTCTGTTAGTTCGAGGAAGGTATCCATCCCAGTGAAGGTCAGAAATCAAAACTCACATGTCGCGTTAACTTCAAGTTTGCGCTGAGTGAACGCTGAATAACGGCAGTGTATGAGTTAATGAGCCTGAGTAATATTCACCTCATTTGACGTTACTTGAATGATATTTGTGCGCTCTAATCGTGCTGAATCTTTTCTTACGCTCTGACACACTCACACCCGAGTGGCGCTGACTACCTTTCTCACGCAAGTTCGGTGAAAGCTTCCCAATTACTCAGTAAGCCAATTAAACGGCCGCAAAATTTGGTGTTTGTTTCACTATTACGTACTCCGAATCTGAAAATTTGAATCAGTATTATTTATAGGTCCATAGTTCTATCAAAATATGTAACTATCTTTAGTTCTGAACTTGAGGCTGGTTTCAAAATTCGTTTCCCAATTTTCGACCAGGATATTTGTTTCACACTGGAAAAACGATAACAATCTTGTTTTATGAGTTAATTGGTCTATCTTTGAATATCTCCGCAACTCGAAGGATGACTAATGTAAAATACATATGCATATACCCCAAGTAACCTGGGATGAGGAAAAACGTACCTGCATACCGCAAAGAACTATTCAAACTCAATATAAATTACCTGCATCGATGACGGTAACGTAGAGTTCCTGAGACTGGAATTTGAGAGTTTATTTTTCTACGCTTAAAATGAACATTTTACTATTAAAGATAAATTCACTGAACTAGCGGCTTGCTAAAATACTTTGTATAAAATGTCACATATAATTTCACGTTGAACAATAACTTTTCTAAGTAGATAAAAAAAGTTCATAGCTTGCACAAACAGTCAGTTGTTGAATTCTAAATTTGTTTATTCCAAATTTTTTCTTCTATCAGCTGCAGATGTATGATAATTTCCACTGGCCTTCTCTGATGGAACTGCTCCAATAAGTGTTGCTCTCCATGATATTACTTTCGGAGGGAAACAACTATTGCATCCTTAGGAATGCACTATCCTAGGGGAAAATGTGAGGTCCCTATGCCGAAATGGAATAATTTGCTTGTTGTTAAGGACCATCTTTTTTCTATTGACTGCTGTCCTGATTTTTAGCATCAATTTTTTTTCAATTCCTCTCTTGTTTCATGAACTTATTTCTCATATCACTTTTTCTAAGCACAACTGGTCGTTTGTGGGAAGGCAATTTTTGCATAAATTCCCTGTTTCTTCAATTTCATATTAAATTTTGTCTCCCCAATTCTTCTCTTCAGTACACCTTTGCTGTGGTTAGGTACGCTAAAGCCTGTTTTAATGGTATGCATTCTATCGCAGGCTCACGTGCATACGCCTTATGTGGCACCTCACAAGAGCCATGAGCGTTTACACTAGACGTTAAGCGTGAGCACCGTGGTGTACGCTGCTCAATTTCTCAAAACCAGTCAGTGCGTCAATAACAGCTATTAGAGGTGGATTGCCGTCGCTTGTCTTAATATTGTTGCTGCATCGTAGGCTATGTTAGCTTTTTTTATTTCCAGGAGTGAAATGTTAATATTTAAGTTCATTTTCATTAAAATGTTATTGAAAGCAGCCTCCTTCATGTTACAACCCTTATATTGGCTGCTTTTAGCCCGGCATATGCATTCATGGGCTCTGTACATTTCAATTAATTGCAACGTAGCTACTCGTGGCCAAGTTGCGTCAGTCATTGAGCAAATGGCTATGCCTCTACTCATGACAACTACCTGCACATTGACCAGGGACAGAGTTGCAATTTCCAAGGCTCTCGTGAGTCGTGCCTCACGAATCCGATAAGAGTGAATAGGGAACTTTGTATACACACACACACACACTCACACTCACACAAATATGAGCCTCAGTGATGAGCCCCGTATACACGTGTCGCGCCTCACGGCCAAAATGTCCTCTAATGTAAACGGCCCTAAACACTAAAAAATCTAATCTAGCCTCCCGGATATGTGGTTGTGTGTGAGTTTAGCTTTGCCGATAGTGGACAACTTCATATATTAGATTGTACAAGTTTCTTCACAAATGTAGTAAAGAAAAGCATCAGTGTTTGCAACAAAATGGGTCATCAATATCGATAAAATACTGTTGAACACACCGTGTTGGGACTTTGTTTGACCACACGTTACACTTCACAGCTTCACTTCACTAACTGCATAAATTATAGTAGAAGTTGATTAGGTCAATGGCCCATAAAAAATGTAACAACGTTACTCTATATTAAATGAAAACAAATTTAAAATATACACAACAATCTAACTCAATGATGCAACCCTTTATATCACCCAACCAAAATTTAACCACCAGTAAATTTTCATAACAACACAAAAACCCTACACGAGAACAAAGCTAGTCACAAATTAGTGATGCCTGTGACAATGTAGAGTAACTCCACCTAGGACAACAGCAGGTGCAGAGTTGCTATACGGATTAGGAAGTGTTGGCTGGATAGGCCCGACAGATTTGTGCAATTATGTCGAGGTTAGGCAGGGTTGTATATAGGAGTTGCGTCAGGCCAGTCATGATAGCCAAGCAGCTTCTCGGGCAAAACCACTGCTTAACAAGAGAGACGTCAGCCAAGTCGGAGTATTGTTGGCTCGTGGCACCCATTTTCCCCAGCCCTTCCTCTTGTATGGTTTAGTATTGCAGTGTTTGACTGAGTGCGTGATTGTGCAAAGTTAAGTTCCTCTTCATTTTTTAGTACATGATTATAGCAGGTATTAAGCCGCAATGACTTCATTCTTAATGACGAGTTCACGGCTCCAAAAGTGGTGAACCTTTCCCCATCTGTGTGAACCTACGTCATCTGTTTCATTAAATATTAATCTTTAACTATTATCTGTCAAATTACTATTGGGCCTCTGCCCTTTCCTACTCTGATTGAACTTTACTGTGATCGCTACATCACCATTTCTCGCATCCATTAGCAGTCGATCCGCACACTATATCCTCCATTGTGCGAATTGTGTATTCAATCTTATCTTCAGGTGCGTTGCTGTGCTGGTATATTTATTGTTGATTTAACTCATCTCATTGTTAACATTAGCTTTGATTTTTGCTTCTTTTCTCACCAAACGTTTACTTTGCAGTGTGTCGCACTGACCTGCCCTGAGCTGTACGTGCTGCCCGCTTCACGCCCAGCGATAGAATTTAGCTGTCTTCTGTGGGGCTACTGTGATTGAATCAGGTAACTCGTTAATTGTCAACTTAGATATTTACTCATGTATGTTGAATAGTACATGCTGCTAGATAAAATTCCTTCTCTCTAATTAAATGCTTATTTTGCTCATCTTTGTATATGCATCCCTGAGGGGACTGTGGACTTCCAGGAACGCGGTTGGTGTTCCTTGCGCATGCATGAGTGACTCCTGCCGTGACGTGTTTGAACTAGTTTTGTCTAAAGCTTCACGGAAAAGGTAATGGTTTTCGTTCACTGCCATCAAAAAATTTTATAATACCTAAAGTGTAGAAAACACATCATAACTAATGATATTTAGATATCATCCGTATAAGTGTAAACACAAATTAAATCCGTATGATATTACACGGAACACAATTTAAAACGAAATCCCAACATAACCTCATTGCCTGGTGAGAATTTTTAAAACGATGAAAAAACTCCATTTCCATTATATCCGAAAAAGTCTTCCCGCGAACTGATGCATCTGTTACAAAACGTGTGCGCACCTGTACGACGTCCATCACATACCGAGGACTACGTCACCAGATGAAGATCTATAGGGGTTCTTCAACTGAAAATAAATTAATTGTACTTTGTCAATCAAAAGGAGAATGTATTTATGATTGAAATTAAATAACAAACTGGTCGAAACGAAATGAGTGGACGCAACAAAACCGCTGGTAAAATGAGTTAATCTGCTTCCAACTTTACTGAACGGTGCCAACCAATGATATGTTCGGCAAACGTGACCTAGTAACTTTAGGAGCAATGTAGCGAACATTGTGCAACATTTGACGGGATGTTACACTCCAAACGTTCAATCACCTGCACTTTATCAATGACAAAACTCATTGGTATATAATACATTTTACGTATATGCAAAACAAAGGATCCTGGTGTATAAATAGTTTTTTCGCTTTCTGTTTGCATATGTATATATGTATAATTATATTTCAATGAATATGTATAATCCTCTATATAAATTTTTTACCATTTCATTCATCGTTACCATAAGCGATGAATTTTGAACTTTTCTAACAAATCTAATACTTGATTGAACATCTCGAAGACCAATTTTTTAACTGTATTTCTTCCAAAAATAATTTAGGCAAGGTCCAAATCTGCATGTTGAATTTAATTTTGGCTTCTCGACATTTGCAATTTTATTTTTTACCTAGATGTTTTTAATTTCGCTTTTCTATATATCTCCATCTTTTATAATTTCATTTTTATTCCGATATTTTTGAATGTTGTTCTTCCAAAATTTTGAAGAAAAAACGTACTCTTTAGTGCACACTTATTTTGAAATGTGAAGTGAGGTTTTAACGGTTTTAAGGAATAATTGTTAAATAAAATAAGTGGCCCTTGGGCACGTTAAAGTTTTTAAGGTTAGGTGGCCCTTGGGCACGGTAAAGTTTAAGGTTAAGTGTCCCTTGGGCTCGTTAAAGTTTAAGGTTAAGGTTAATACGCCATCAAGGCAAAACCTTGAAAGCCCACCAACGGGCTTTACTAGAACTAATCACTGGACTGGTCAGGAGCACGAACATGCATTACGTAAATAATCAAAATGAAATAATAACGGCACCGTTTAAACAAAAATGTAAGCGAAAGAAAGGAAAAGGAACAAAATAATAGAGGAGCACAACGGCACTTGCTGCCGAGATCTCTCTCACTGCCTTACTACTTTGTTTAAGAAGACCGCGGTCGAAGTGAGAAACTTTGATAACGAGAGGTCTTCATAGCGCGTCCTAAATTTTCTCACATAGTTTTATTAGCATACGGTGGTCCTATATCACATTTCAAACATTCCTCGGAATATGGTCTACATTCCTCATGTCCATTGGTCCACAATATAATGAGTACCAAAAATAAGATTTTATATGAAAAACAAGACAAGTTTGAACGACGTGTTGCGCATACTCGTGCAAGTTGTGGCAATAACCTGCATGTCAAGTCACGCTTTGAGGATCGATTCTGACCTAAATTCGTTAAGGGCGAGTTATATTTTTGTACAAGTTTAACGTGTCTCTCCTCCACAAAACTAGAAATAGGCGAAGGTGTCTGAGGCACCTTCATCCTGACAATCAATTGAATGCGGTGTCATCTAATACTACAATTTCGTTTGGTTGACCTTAAACACAATTTCGCAATTAGTTCTAAATATCGCTCTCTCTCCACTGATTCACATATTAACACAATTCAATAGCTTCGTATAACTTCTTAATAGCTACCTCAGTAGCCCAAAATTTGAGTAATTCTTAACAAGATCTTCGTTCGTTCGTTCGATGCTTATAGAAAAGACGGAAATAGGGTTTGACGCGGAGTGTGTCGGGAAGAGTAGGGGTGAAACGGAAAAGGATAGATAGGAAACTGATAGAGATGCGCTTGCACATATGATGCTAGTGTTTGTGGGTAATTTATCAATCTTTATAAAGCGTTTTTACCAATGTGGATCACTTTCAAATAAAGTGTTCTATCACATTCATTACTTATCTTTATCTTCATATTTGACGTCATTTCTACTTTATTATTCTCCAATTTGCGAGCAAAATATTTGTTTTGCATCATGAAAATCACGTAGAATTCATTTGAATGAATAAACATCGATTCAAGTAATAAAGTTAAAAATGGGATAACTATTATATAAAACTTCATGACTTGCCAATCATTAAACATAGTATGTGGAAAAGGATCGAATTATGTAAATTCTCGTAGGTAAGTAAGGTTAGCAATAGAGCAAATTTTGTCGCTTTTGATTTTGCATGGCACCCAATGTAGCAATTATAGCAAGGAAAACAAAACATCCGGCATTATTGAAGTGCTCAAAGCATTAACGGTAGGCAGGGCCGGCCATGCCCCAGACATTACGTCGAAATTAAGTTCAGTTAAACTTCTGGCGGAGTTATTTTTAGTACAAAACATATAAAGTAGGTAATTTTCCTGAGAATTTCCTTAAGGTCATTTAGTAGCGACTTATTGGGTGATAAATCCTAATGATCACTGATGATAAATGGCTCGAAACTGTTTTATTGATTTATAAATGCGTTACTCTTAAAAAAAACTCTCTACACTCTCAATGAAGGATATGATTGTAAAAAAGCATAACATACGGCACAAAATATTATTTTAACTGTATTCCTATCAGATTAGCCAAAACTTCAAATTAATCTCAATTTTTTTATATTTGTAATAAGTGCGAGGAATCATTTCTATCCGTTTTGCTTAAATGCTATTCTTTGCAGCGCTGAAGATTCATGAAAGTTTAAGAACAGAAAAAAATGCAGGTGTTAATTTTATTATGCTCACCATTGAAGCTCATATTTGTGTGTGTGTGCGTATGCGAATTCGCTCTGATCGAATTTGTGAGGCGCGACACACGAGAGCCTTGCGAGTTGCAACTCTGTCCCTGGTCAGTGTGCAGTTAGCAGTCATGAATAGAGGCATAGCTATTTGCTCATCCATTATGACTGACGCAACTTTGCCACGAGAAGCAAGGGTGCAATTAATTAAAATGTACAGAGCCCATGAATGCCTTTGCCGGGCTTAAAGTAGCCAATATAAGGATTGTAACATGAAAGAGGCTGCTTTCAATCATATTTTTATGAAAATGGACTTAAATATTAAAATTTCACTCCTTCAAATGAAAAAAAGATAACATGGCGTACGATGCAGCAACAATAGTAAGACAAGCGGCGGCAATCCACCCCTGTAGTCGCGGTTATTGACGCACTGGCTGGTTTTGATAAATTGAGCAGCGTGCGCCACGATGCACCAGCCCAATGTCTGGTGTGAACGCAAATGGCTCTTGTGAGGTGCCACATGAGGCGTATGCATGTGAGCCTGCGATAAAATACATACCAGTAAAACAGGCTTTAGCGTACCTAACCACAGCAAAAGTGTACCGAAGAAAAGAATTGGGGAGGCACCATTTAATATGAAATTAAGGAGACGGGGAATTTATGCACAAATTGTCGTCCCACAAAAGACCAGTTGTGCTTAGAAAGAGTGATATGAGAAATAAGTTTATGAAACAAGAGAGGAATTGAAGAAAAGCAACTGAAGCTAAACAACAAGACAGTAGTCAATAGAAAAGATGGTCCTTAACGAACAAGTAAATTATTTCATTTCGACATAGGGACCTCACATTTTCCACTAGGCTAGAGAATTTTAAGGATGCAATAGTTGTATCACTCAGAAATTAATATCATGGAGAGCAACACTTATTAGAGCAGTTCCGTCAGAGAAGGCCAATGGAAATTACATCTGCAGCTGACGAAGAAAAAATTTTGAATAAACAAACTTGAAATTCAACTACTGATTGTTTGCGCAACCTATGAAATTATTTATTTAGAAAAGTTATAGTTCAACGGAAAATTACATGTGATGTTTAATGTTGAGTATTTTAGCAAGTCGCCAGTTCAGTAAATTTATCGTTAAATAGTAAGATGTTCATTTTTAGGCTTAGAAAAAAATGTTAAATTCCAGACTCAGCAAATCTACGTGGCTGTCTACGATGCAGCTATTTTATATTGAGTTTAAATAGCTCTTTGCAGTATGGAGGTACTGTTTCCCTAATCTCAGGTTTCCTAAGGAATTTGCATTTGTATTTTACATTAGTCATCCTTCAAAATTTTATAAAATTCAAAAATAGACCCATTAACTCATAAAATAAAAATATTATCGTTTTTCTAGTGTGAAACAAATATCCTGTTCAAAAATTGGCAAATGAATAATGAAACCAGCCTCAAGTTCAGAACCAAAGATAGGTACACATTTTGATAAAAAAACTTTTACCTAAAAATACAACTGACTGCGATTTTCTAATTCTAAGCTGTTAAATATTGAGAAAAAGAATTTTACAGCCGCCTAAATGGCTAAGTGAGGAATGATGAATCTCTCACCGAGCTGCCGTGCAAGATTACAGCGCCACTCGTGTGTGTGGGTGAGTCTGCGCGTACGAAAAGAACCAGCAGGATTAGAGCGCGCTGGTGTCATTGATGTGACGTCAAATAAGGTAATATTACTCAGGCTCATTAATGCATACACTGCCGATATTCGGTGTTCACTCAGCGCAAAACTTGAAGTTTACGCGACACTTGAGTTTTGATTTCTGACGTTCACTGGGATACCTTCCTCGAAATGACAGTGGGTTCTGTTATGATTGAATTTGTTACAAAATTTACGTTTATAATACGAATTAATTGAATTCATAGTTCAAATATTCATTCAGATTCTTCTGTTAAAAATAGGAATTAATTGCCCGCTGTTAAAATAGGAGAAATGAAGTAACTTATTATCCTGTGACGCATTAGAAATTAAAAAGAGTTCGTACCAATCATAAATAAAATGTCATGTGAACTTTAGTTTGAGCCTAAATATGTGAATAATTCCTTTAACAAACCATAATTATTCCAGATATTTTGCTGTACGTTATCCAATTTTTAGGACGGGAGAAAACGACTATAATTTAATTTTCGAAAAATACCGTTTTCAGCACTTATACAACTCGCCAGAAAGTACAGAATAAGCATTGGGTTTAAATTAGGCACGTTTGTCTACCTTGTGCTATGGGGACTAGCAGCCCATGCAGGGGAGACACTGGCAGGTTACCTCAGCTGTAGACAGGCCTTGTGGACTCCTGTCTATCGTGCCCACTTTGCTGCTTTCAGTTTTCATGCTTTCTTTGCCATCTCTTCATTGTTTTCTCATTTTCTTCTTTGCTGCGTCTATGCGTTGCGCATCCTTTGTGAAAATACGCTTGTTGCATAGATTCCCTGTTTCCTGCAAGGTGAGCTTTTGATTCCCTGATCGTTGATGGAGAGCTCCACGAAATCGTTAACGGATCGCGTATCTACGAGTAAGAAGCAAAATTACGAGACAGGAAAACTAAACTTGGAACAGATTTTAGGGAAGAAACTTAGTTCAAGGAAGATTAGAGTGCATCAAAAGGTTCAATGTTGAACATCAGTTTGTAGTTACGAGCCACTGTTATGAGCCTGAAGATAGCAATGTGGAAAATTAATACGTCTAATATCTAATGAGGAGCCACGAAATATTTTGCATGAAAAGAGTAAATTATATGAGAGAATTATTGATTTTTAACTAACTTTTCGTATGTAAACAAAAACATAAGTCTGCGGTGTGTCATAAGCTGTCCTGTCGATTGCCTCCAACGTTGAGGAACATGGGAAAAATCATGCAACTCATGACATGAAATTGAAAAAATGAGAACATCACACTGGCGACGGTATACTTTGATTCAAAAGAAACAAAAGCTTTTATACTTTGTGCAGAGGAAAAATGATTATTTTTTTTCTTTTTGTTTTATTGAAATGTTTGAGAGTAAGCTGTTGTAGCACAATCTTAACGATAGTATTGTTTCAGGTAGGAGGCGAAAGTTACTGGGATCGTTTCTATAATTTGATTGGACTATTCGCTAGCAAATACGATGAAAAATTATCACAAAAACACAACAAAACTTCACAATCCAAGTATGCACGCGCACTGCTCTGTCACTGAAAATAGGAGACAAACCACAACATTAAAAGCGCTAAGAAGTCGACATTTTGGCCCATAGTTCAGCCAAAATGTGTAGTGTTGACTATAAATTTGTTGTGCAGTTAACAAGTGTTAACTCACATGTGTATCCCAGTGCACATGATATGAAAATCCCGATTTTTAAAACAAAATAGACCGTGTTAATACACACATGCAATCACAATAGTGGACATTAAACTAAAAACGTTAAAACACGAAGAACGTTTCAATACTATTTCAGCAGTCAGTTCAAGAATTATTCATGTTTTGTAGCCCAAAATGACGTAGCACTTTGCCTTCAACTTCTCCAGTGGGAGCTTGTATGAGGGAGAAGGTAATTTGTTCCACAGCAACGCACATGAAATGGTCCTGTCTGCCCAACGTTGCCCCGAACTTCAGTTCACTAAAGCAAACTTTCTTTGTCTTGACTCTTTACCGCTTGTGGTGAGTGAAATTAAATTTACTGCATCCATTACTTGAAGGGATGTGGTAACTTGGATACCAGGAGCACGTATCGATATTTTAACGATTTAAAAGATGTTAATTTATGCAATACAGGGCTGCTCATAACAATGTTAGTAGTTTTTATTCACACGTTCACTGCGTATTGGGCCACATGCATACCAAGAGGTAAATTGTCCACTTACGTGCTGGTATAAATCCACGACATTATATCTGTTTTGCTATGTTTTTGCGAAATAATTGTTATCCTGCGCGGTAAAATGTTATCGTGCAATTGTATTCATATTCAATGGGAAGAATAAAAATTTATTCAAGCTGGGAAATCTATTTCCCTATTCTGCTACTTACAACCTAACCAAACCAACCGCGGAAACGCAGTGAACGTGTCAAGTGCGTTGAATGGTATTAGTCGAGTGAACGAGCTGGGCTAATGAATCAGAGACATCTTACTGAGGTGCGACCATTTCCAAGTTTTCTAGGAAGAGGAGTATCGCAACCTCGCTTCAGGCCCCGATACACTGGCGTTCATGACTCGAGAAATTGCGGCAGTGGATCCGTCCGCCAGTTGAAGCGAGAACTGGCGACATGCACGGATCGCTGAAAGCTCGGTGGCCACTCTGCCAACTGGCTGGTGTGCAGGGATGGGAGGCACATTGAGAGGCGTGCTGGCGGTTATCACCGTGATATTTGCTGATTGCTTTCCTGAATTGGTGGCATGAATTTCTAATTAACTCCACCATTACGAATGTTTCCCCGAGTAAAAGAACCTTAGCGTATTGAGGCGCGTGTTACGTTCTGACTGTGACTGCCATTTCAGTTCTCTGTCATTCTTGATTGGTCAACGAGTTGATAGCGTCCTGGCACTCCGCGTATTACCGTTCCGAGTGAGATATCGATACAATGACGCGCACACACATACCAGGTCAGCTGAAGTTCTTGACTGATATCAGTCACAAAATTTACTAATACTATTCTTATATTAATATTCATCAACTACGGTAACACATGAACTTCACGGGTAGGCTCTTACTTACTACATGAATTCAAAATGTTTTTGATAACTTCCAAGATCGAAAAAATTTCTGTGATATTTTGGTAGTCTGCGATTACAACAATTAAAATCAAATTTTGTGCCGTATTCTATAATTTTTTTTATAGCCAAGCCTGTCGAATGAAACATGACTTCTTATTTTTAGGGTAACTTATTTATAAATCATGTGTATTTCAGTTCCACGTAATGCATCATCATTGATCATAAAGGCTCATTACAAAGTGCAATTCCTAAATATCATACATTCCTAATTTCGAAAGTGAAATTATTTTTTATAATTTTGAGTAAAATTCTGAGGTTAACACATAAGATAGCGTACCCTAATTTTAAGTGAACCCAACACAATTTCATGAGCATGGCCGATCATTCGAAAGCTGAATGTTGCTTTCCTTGCTATGATTATCATATTGTGTGCCATGCACAACAAAATAGAGATAGATTTTGTTCTATTGCTTATCTTCTTCACCCCCGCGGACTTAATTCATGTGCTGTACCTCTACAATCTAGAAAAGTCGCGTAGTTTAGAAATTAATTCAAAAGTGATTGGACCGCCTTTAACTCGAGTTACAGTTTCTTTCTACCTAACATTGTGTCTATTACATTTTCAATCTTATGCAGCTCCATTTTTAATCACAATTGAATTATTGATCCCCCAAAGCGGTAAATAATGAAGAAAGAGGCAGGAAGGCACTCAATTTCTGAATTATGATGTAAAAAAACTACTTATAAAGAACGAATTGAATAAGAGCGCACCGTTTATGCGAAATTTTGCAAACGATGTACCTATAATAACGAAGCCTAACTTGACCAGCAACTTCGTGCGCTGCGGAGGAACCCCGGACACGTTGTTGCCAGAGGGAGGATTACGCTCTCGGTCGCATGCACTACAAAATTGTGTCGGGATGTGGCCTGCTTTTTTTCCTAGTTTTCGCGTGCAAAGTAGATATAATGCTGCCGAACGTCATTGCTTGCATTGCTGTGATGTATTCATCCATTTAGGGATAAAAAATATTTCTCCGTCAATGTGAAACAATTTTCTGCTGTTGTTGTAAAGCATTGTTGCTATACATGCGTGGAGTATTGAATGAATTGGTATTCTATTGTGGAATATTTCTAATCAATAATCTCGTCAAATTTTGCCGGCATAAGTTCGAGTTTGTGAATTCATCATTTAGACATTTTTTTTTAACCAATTATGCTGTCATGGTCACCAAATCGTTTAGCAACTTTCCACATTGCTGACCTCCCAAACGATGATTGACATCTTTACGATACGATTGCCTCAACAACCTTTACTGAGCCACGTCATGGCTACAAAATTTCTCTTATTTATAAATAACTGGAGTGAATTAGACTAAGAATCAAAACTAAACCGTAAGCAGATTTGAAACTTTGTTATGTAAATAACAAATCAAATTAGTTTTGTCTTCAGTGTACCAGATAAGTCAATGATTTTCGTTTAACTCTCTTTATAAAATTTTTAATTCGTAAATATTTGGAAACATATTGAAATTAGGTATAGAAATTGCACGAAACTCTAGAAGTAATGGTTTTGATGTGTAACACTGATATTACACAGAACACAATTTCAAAAAATATTGCATTTTTATTGACGAGTGTATTTTTGAGAATAGTTCATAAGACTCCATTTCCCTAATTTCCGAGACTAAAGCGAGAAGAACTTCATTCTAAGCATCGGAAAAGCGGCCACGTGAATTATATCTATATAAAGGAATGCTGCTCTCGCGCAGCCGCCAACCAGCATACGATTCGCTGCTGTAGGGTACCTTAACTAACCTGTGTTTGTGCTACCTCGTAATTAAACGAACATAATTTCTCGAACTTATGTGTTTTTATAAGTTCAAATACTAAGCAGTTTGGTGAGCAAATAATCCCTTTCTACTAAAGATATGAGAACTATGTTGAAATACAGCAAGAGGTTTCCAAAATACTAAGTAAATGAGGAAACTCATTTAACGACAGCTTAGGTTGAAGACAAGACTAATAATAGTAATAAAAAACTTATTTAACGACAGCTTCGGTGATAAACTATTTAGCAGTCGCTTTGGCGTATTTGCCGAAGTCACAACACAACAAAACAAGTTTTTCAGGATTTAAGAAAATTATTGTCACACTGTACGCGTCGTGATCCACGGACTGGTTTTTACACTTATTTCGGGGAAGTTTCATTGACGAGGTTGTGCATATAAGTGGAGGACTGTTGACAAGGTTGCAGCCTTTAGTTGCACAAGTGGCAGCCTGCATAGGCCAGCTAGTGACAGTAACCAATACCTCACCGCACCGAAAGTC
The DNA here is from genome assembly GCA_030386875.1 of Morinoia aosen. Lineage (NCBI taxonomy): Eukaryota > Metazoa > Arthropoda > Malacostraca > Amphipoda > Talitridae > Morinoia > Morinoia aosen. The sequence goes on from CM059580.1 coordinate 42,088,962, forward strand.
TCATAATTTCAATACCAACCCTCATAACACCACAGCAAAGAGGACTGGGTAATCGTTATTGCTGTGACCATCAAGACCGTCATTAAGTAGTAGTAGTAGTAGTAACATGGGTTTGCTAGCGCTTCAGTTACTCAAACTATATCGCACCGAAGGTCACATAATTTAATTCGTATCAGACTCTTCTAAATAATTACACAAAATAAACATCAATATTATTAGAAACATCAAAATTATATGAGCATCATGGTCATAATTACAACTCAAAATTACAAGTGTCTCCCCATTAAAATTTTTTACACAACACAGTACATTCGAACGCACTGAGCAGCCAAACCCCGTAGGGGGTTTCAGCTGCCCACCCATTTATGGCCGGACGCCTTACCCACGCTGAAACCCCCGAGGTATCAACGCAGCGCGCCCGGCCATATTACAGTTTCTTCATCCTCAAAACTTCCAAGACGAAAAACACGTCTGGCTATAACGCCTTACAGCGAGGCTTCCCGTTAACTCTCTTGAAGTAGTACAACAAGGAGTACATACACTTCCAAGGACGTGAAAGTATGGACAACAAAAACAAAAACGATACGGATGATTATGTATGATCTTCGATCAGAATTCCGACAGCAATTTGCATCTCTCAAGAAACAACACCAGAGCATCCACATTGAAAGTCACACGTTCGATCTCCGCAAGCATCTTGGTTAGCACCTCTTCCACGGCAAAAAGACGGAGGTTTGGAAAGCATACACTTCGGTCAGCTGCATATCTCGGGCACTCCGCAAGTATGTGTTTGACGGTCAGAGGAACGTGACACCGCTCGCATCGCGGTTGCGGTTGTCGCTCCATTAGATAACGGTGGGTAAGTCGAGTATGTCCGATGCGAAGACGGCAGAGCAGCACTTCCACCCGGCGGACGCGACACCTCGACGAGGGCCATTCCAGAACTGTTTCTTTAATAGTTCTCAGTTTGTTGTCCCATTCCTGTTGCCACAGATGTCTTACAGCAGCCTTGATCACGGGATAGTAGTCCCGAAAGGGTACCATTTGATTTAGAGTTTCCTCATTACTATTCGCAACACGCTTCGCCTCCTGGTCTGCTCTCACATTGCCTGACACCCCCACGTGTCCGGGCACCCAACACAATTTCACATGTTTGTGCTCACGCACAAGCTGCACCAGCATCAAGACGATCTCACCAATGAGGGGGTGAGTGCTATCATAAGCCTGAGCAGAGTCAATGACGCTTTTCGAGTCAATAAAAACAGTGAATTTATCTTGCGGGTGTTCCTTGACTAGTTGAAGTGCCTCCAAGACACCATAGAGCTCCGCGGTGAAGCTCGAGGTCTCGGGTAGCAATCTTCTAGCCCTCACCATCTCTCCGGAAACAGCAGCACAACCTACAGCTATTCCCGTCTTGGAACCATCTGTGTAGATCTTAAAAGACTCCCCATGCACCCACCTCCAGCACATGCTCCATAAAGATATGCTTGAGAAAGTTGGCTGGCATCGACTCCTTCCTTGGCATCCTGCACCCGGGGCAGAAAGTCTCCACTGGTAGGCGCCACGTTGGAGAGTTGTCAAAGAGTACCGGAAGGACTCTCGTGGGTCTCAGCTGCATTGCGGCAACCAATGTCGGGTAATCTCTAGACGAAGGTAGAAAATATGGGAAAGGTAGGTGCCGTCCAAGAGGTGCGTGTACGCTGACCCACGTTGGGGACAGAGGCAGCTGATCAAGTCGGGCAAGATACTGCAGGCTCAGCTGCACACGACGGAGCCAGAGAGGAGGTTCACCACTCTCCACATACAAACTCTCCGTCGGAGAGGTCCGGAAAGCACCAGTACAGAGTCTGATAGCTGCATTATGTACCGGATCCAGAGTTCTTAGCGCAGTTTCCCTTGCATGTTGGTAGATTATGCAGCCATAATCCAGTTTACTCCTAATTAGCGTTCGGTACAGACGAAGCAGCGTGGCACGATCTGCTCCCCAGGATAGTCCAGAGACACATTTTAGAAGGTTCATCCTTCTGGTACAGTCCGCCCTGAGGGAAGCCAAGTGAGGCTTCCACGATAGCTTGTCGTCAAAAATCATTCCGAGGAGCTTGGCACTGTGCACGAAATTAATCGGCTCCCCACGAAGCAACAACTGCGGAGGGTCGTGTCGACGGCGGCCTTGAAAGAGAAGAGCTGCGGTTTTGGTAGGTGAAAAGCTAAATCCGTTCTGTCCAGCCCAGTAGTTCACATTGTTCATTGCCAGCTGTATCCGACGTGTCAACGACGGCAAAAGAGTTGAAGAGGAGTATATCATAAAGTCATCAACGTATAATGACGAGGCAACACCAGCTGGCAAGTTAGATGTGATTCCGTTGAGTGCGATGGAGAAAAGCGAACAACTCATCACACTCCCTTGTGGAAGGCCCTCCTGTTGGATTTGCAGCGGGGATAGAACATTACCCACTTTGACACGAAAAGTTCTCTCCCTCAGGAACTGCTGTAGGTACATCGCCATATTACCCCGGAGGCCGCATTCATGCAAACGCTGCAGGATCCCGTGCCTCCAGACAGTGTCGTAGGCTTTGAAAAGATCAAAAAAGACACACAGAGTCTGTTTCCGGGCCGTGCCGCTGCTAACGAGATATGGTTTTGAAACCGTACAAGAGCGTCTGTAGTCCCTCGGAGTTGCCTGTTGCCGAATTGAACCGGGTTTAAAATTTCTTCAGCCTCCAACCATCTGACCAGTCGTTCGTTCACAATTTTCTCCAACAGTTTCCCAACGCAGCTTGTGAGGGCGATGGGGCGGTAGCTATCTGTACGAGCGGGAGGCTTCTGGGGCTTTGGAAAAGCGAGAACCGTAGCAGTGCGCCATATTGTCGGGTAATCGTGAGTGCTCCAGACTTGATTGAAGATAAAGAGTAGTTGGCGGAACGCTGAGGAGTGCATTTTCTTTAGCATTTTAAAATGGATTCCATCAGGCCCAGGCGCGGTGTTTTCACATTTCTTCAGGGCACGATAGATTTCAAGGATGGTGAATGGTTCGTTATAGGAGACACCCTCTTCAGCTGTAAAGTTCAGTCTTAGCTGTTCCTGTCTCTCTTAGTACCGTCATTAAAGAATATGGCAACAGCCCCCTTGAATTCGGTTATAATTGTCATATTATCCCAATATCACAACAGTTCAATCTCGTTTGATCTTAGTATGACCATCCATCTCACCACGCATCATCCGAACTCATCAGGCATCCAAAACCCGCAGGAGTTTGGTTGCCCACCCATTTGTGGCCGGACGCCTTACCCACGCTGAAACCCCCAAGGCATCAACGCAGCGCGCCCGGCCACATTGCACGTTCATCACCTATACTGCCACAAAGAAATTATGGATTTTTTCCACATAAGCCCCACCACTAATGTAACACATAAGTTCACCCGAAGTAATGCACCTATCGACTTCAAATTACTTACAAAACAAAAGATCAAAACATTCATTTCATCAATGAAAGAATGCTTCAATCTTTCGTTTGAGAATAATTTTAAGTCGATATGTTCATTATTTGAAAAGCTACAAGTGTGTGAACTTATGTGCTGCATTAGTGGTGGGGCTTATCTGGAAAAGATCCGAAATTATCCGCTGAATCGGTTAGTATTCTAGTTAAAAATCAGGAATAAAATTGCACAATACCACGAACATTTGAATTGCCAACATATTGAAAGTTGAGCGCAGCACCTCCCTTGAACATTCTAAACTTCACATCTTTGAATTACGGTCTTTTCTGAGTGCCAAATTTGTTTCTCTCGTTGATGTCTACTGAAAGCATCATCGCACTCTCTGCTACTTTTTAATAAATTGTTTATTTCTGCTGAAGGTATCATTCCGATTAGCGGAGTACGTTTTGCCTTGATTTACAGTAGGCGTAATATTTATGTTAACTGTTGTTTTCAGGCGCATACCTCGTCTGAATGGTAAAATGTATAAGTTTTCAAATAGATTGGTTGCATTTGTATACTCAAGCACTTTATGTATCGGACCATCTTTCAGCAAGTGACCGACGCTACTCCCATCGACACCCTTTTGGAGGATTCTTCCTCTTGCTTGCTGCAGAGCAGGACAAACTTCTATGATAAGCTTTACTGCAAGAACTGTATCTTCACACCATCTGCAAACAGGTCGCTGGCTAAGGGCATCTGGGATCCGCAAGTAGCTGCAGGTCAGGGCAGTATGTTTCAATCGTAGTCTAATTATCACAACCTCCTTGACGATTGTACTTGCGTTAGTTAACCTTCTACCCACCGTGGTTGCTCTTCATCTCCTTGGGATCGGGTTGGTCCCGCTACCACTCATCATTCCATAGTTCAAATATTCTCCTTATCAACGAATACCAACCCTTGTAAGCAACGAGGGCAAATTATATTTGTCTCGTAGCTACTGTGCTGTTTGGTCCACACTTATATTCCCGCCGATGCCCACGAGGGCTGGCACCCAGCTAATGGTGATCTTATTCCTTTCTTGAATCATTTGATGCGAATCCGACATTATCCTATTGAGCAGTTGGCTGTCTTCAGCATTGTTGCTGCATACACATGTATGCGTACATACACATGAAAGCAAGGTAGGTTAATCAGCCGATGCTCACCTTGAAATGTTCAGTAATTTGCCGGCTTCTAATTTTCCAACCTAAAAGCTAAAAGAGTAGCCTTTCCATAGAAGATTGGTCTGTTAGGGCTGTAGTTTCTTCAATTTTAGCTAAGATTAAAGCAAAATTCAGGAGATTTTGTATCATATCAACTTCTTCTCAAAACGCGGTGATAGATGTTATTAGTGGAAAATCAGTAAAATTAACAGAATCCAACAAAAAGGAGAAATAAATAGCGTCAATACTCGAACTCGCACGTTTATAACACGTCAGAGCTCTGTTGAGCTCAGGGCGCGCTGCGCTGCCGTGGGAGGAGGAGGTTAGTCGGCAAGCTCTGCCAGCATCTGCTCCACTGACAGGTCGTCTTGACACTGCAAGAGAAAATGTAAAAACAAATTATAACTTTGCTAACATGCGATTAATGAAAATGCTCAATTTTATAACACCATGACGATATTGCGGCGTTTAAATGAACTAAAAAAACTAATTGCCTGATTTATAATCGTATTAAATGGCGCCTTTTACCTATGACAGTATTTTGAAGAAAGTAATCACACATGGAAAATTTTCTTCGAGCGTTTGGCAGGACAGACGTTTAAAAACACATTTTGGAGTCTTGTATTTTTACACCCGAGAAGTAAATTTTGATGAAATTTTCTGAGAATTAATTCACTCCCCAAGAATATCTGCATTGAGCAACTGTTCACCAAAAATCACTCTCATGGGGATGCATTTGCTCGTATTAATCCCTAACAAATTCAGCTAAACTCGATAGGTCGCGATGAGGCAACAGTGTAACGCAAGTCAAGCAACAAAAACAGTTTTTCCACAAAACTTTACTACGTATCCTCTTCTTTCTGTTTTGAGATTTAGAAGTCGTTCGTCAAATATTATATTTTGATACTAACCAAGGATGAGTTCTGCAACTTGTAAATAGTAATGAAATATTGGAGGTACAGAAAAAGGTCATGATGACGAAGATAGAAATACGACGGTGGAACAACAACAAAATAGAAACCAATAACCAAACATGCCGCAGCGGTGCTAGTAATAACTACAAGAAGAACATAACAAAATTAACCAGACATCAAAGTGTAAATTTGAGGTCACTAAGTAGCGTCCAGGTATCCAGTTTACAGAGCGGCACAAGTGACGGATACACCTACCCACTATTGATGTTATATTACTCCTATATTATTATTGATGTATATCATTGATATTACGACTTCATTACCACGCAATCTCAAGCGAGCAAAGAGAAGGGAACATTGAACAGGCCTTCTGCAATCACTGAGGGGTTTTCATAATGTTGCTGACCGACCTGCAGTCACTAACCTAATTTCAAAAATTCTCAATGGAAGCTAAATGAAGGCACGATCCAGTTCATGTATGCCATTTCAAAAATTTTCACCACAATCGACGTTAAATTTCTATCGAATAATGAACTTCAGTTTAACCCATCGGAGTTAAAATCTAATGTGGATTAATGTGGAATTAAAATCTAGTGAAGAAGGAAGAGACATAGGAGAGATATCAAAGAATGCATGAAAACTGAAAGGAGTTAAGGCTTAAAAAACAAAAGCAATAAGATACACACAAACAATAGGATACACAAACCTAAGCCTATTCTATGCGATAAGAAATAGGGAAACCAGTGCACAACGCGATGCTCAGCATGCAGGGAAATTGCAAATACTAAAGGCGTACACAAATTTAGGAAGGTCATTTTTCTTTAACCAAACGACCTTCAGCAACTTGAAAGCAGTTAATACTGAAATTCTGATGTGTATATATAATTTCAATGTGAACTGTTACATTCGTTTTCAAGCTTCTGACGTGGAAATGATCAATATGTAAGTAGACACGTCAGTTTCTTACTAAACTGAATGTTACTAAACTGAATATAACTCAACTGAATATCACTGAACTGAATGTTCATGAAAGGCATGTTACTCAACTGAATATAACTCAACTGAACATAACTCGACTGAATATGACTGACCTCATCAGAGTTACCGTGTTCACTGGCACCTTCCTTCTGCAGACAACAGTTGCTGGCACCGTCGGACTCTGCAGCTGTCTTTGTCTTCTGCGGGAGTTCCTTTTCCTTCTTTGCGCTCTTCACTTCTTCCTTGTTCTGCTCTTTCGTCTGCTTGCTCTTCTCCTTCTTTCCTTTTTTCCCGCTCTTTACCTCTTCCTTGCTATTCTCTTTCTTCTTCTCTCCCTTCACCTTTTTCTCGCTCTTCCCTTTCTTCTTGATTTTCTGCTTCTGGTCCACAGTCTTGTCTGTAGACGCGCTATTGGGTTGCAGTTTGCCTTCAACTTCAGCTAACTTTCTTACATCTCCGTTCATGTCCAAGCGAGTGGATTCCTCCATATTAGAATTCTCCTTATTTTCTTCTACATTTCCGTTAATTTCTTCTTGACTTTCATCTATTTCTGACTGATTTTCAAGCATTTCTTCTTCATTTCCATTTATATCTTCCATATTTTCCTCAATTTCATCCATCTCTTCATCATCATCATTGTTGCTGCCATCGTCTCCATCACCGCCTGACAGTGACGCCTGGTCACCATCACTCACATCACCGTCATCACCACCAGAAAGCGATGGCTCCGAACCGTTACCAGCATTGTCTCCGCTACCGCGGCGTGAGGCAGCGACGGCAACTGTAGTGGAAAATGCAATCTTAAATTTGTATTATGCGATCACAGTAACTTTCCACATTGATTCCAGCCCTATTTCTTCCAATTTGAAAATTTTTTTACGATTGTTTCTGTTCCTCACACATGTTGTCAAGTTCTGACCTGTCAAGACCCCACCCACATCCAGTTAGAACTCGCCCACATTGATCAAAACCCAACACCCCACATGCCGAGACCCCACCCACGCCTGCCGAGACCCCACCCACGCCTACCGAGACTTCCACCCACACCTACCGAGACCCTACCCACACCTACCGAGACCCCACCCACACCTACCGAGACCCCACCCACACCTACCGAGACCCCACTCACACCTACCGAGGCCCCGACCACACCTACCGAGACTTCCACCCACACCTGCCGAGACCCCACTCACACCTACCGAGGCCCCGACCACACCTATAACCCCGCCCTTACTTTCAGAGAGAGCGGCAGCCCGCATGTCCTCAACGGTTTGCGAGAAAGTTCCCACCCTGGGGTGAGCGAGGAGGTAACGTAGCGGCCTGGTGCCCACCTGGGCCGTGGATCGGAGCTGCAGTGGGGCACGTTGCATTAGGTTGTGTCATCCATGTGGTATTTCAACTCAGTATTGGTCATTTCAAAACAGATAAAGAATTCACTCAGAAAATTTAAACCCACTGTCGGCTATTTCAACCCATTGTTGGCCATTTCAATCCATCGCGGCCTTTTCACCCATTTTCAGTCATTTCAACCCATTATAGGCGATTGTAATCAATTACCGGCCATTTCAAACTATTTTCTGCCAACGTCTTTCCTGAAGGACGTTGAGAAATTACTAAAACCGTTCTCATATTCTAGAAGCATCAATGAAAAGCTCACACCGTATTCGGCTTTATGAATAATTATTTAATGGAAAACACGGCAGTATTTCGTTCCAATGCAAAACAACTTGGCCATTACTGGCTTATCGATACATGCAACTCCGATATAATCATTGGCAATAGATGCAGGTATTCATAACCACAGTAGCTAGAACATAGGCTTTGCCTTTACACAATGAAAAAGTTATGTCTTGGCAATATTAGGTAATTGCAGCTGCACGTCACGCAACCAAATCCACACGCTAACATTAGCACTTATGATTACTCAGATAATTCGCTAAAACAAGCCACAAAAGACAAACAACCAACACAAGTACACAACTATAACAATAATACAACAAGTACACACAATAATACGAAACATAGACTAGCAGTACAAACACAAATCAAACACAAGCACAACCTATATAAACACACCAAAAACACAAAAACGCAACCAATTCAAGCACACAACTGAACCCAGCACAACGAAAACCGACAATCAACACCAACACAACAAACACAACAACACACCACACACCAGACCTGGTGGGAGCAGGAGAGCTGGAGCTGGCCAGCATGCAGGAGGTGCAGCAGCTGGGCGGAGTGGGGCGGCAGGCGCGGAGTGCCGGCCGTGCCCAGCGACGACACCAGCCTGTGTGGGGGGCAAGTGAATGAGTACAAGGAATGAGTTGCGGTGGAAAAGGAGAGATGAATTGGGGTGGAAAAGGAATAATGTGTACAAGGAATGAGTTGGGGTGGAAAAGGAATAATGAGTACAAGGAATGAGTTGTGGTGGAAAGGGAGGAATTCATTAGGGAGGAAAACGAGACAATGAATCGCAAGGGCATGTAGATAAGATTATATAAAATGTTACGTTGGTTTAAGCCTCCTTGACCGCAACAACAGATTAGATTAGTCGTTAGTTTTAGCCTCCCTACCCGCAGCAACAAATGCGATCCAAAGAGAGGGAGGAGGAAGGCACCATTTAGTAGGGAGTTAAGGAAACGCGGAATCTACGCAGAAAGGGCGTAGAAACAGTAAGTTGGGAAATAAATTCATAAAACAAGATCAAGTTGAAGAAGAAAGTAGTAGGTGCTGAAAAACAGAACAGCAATGAACCGGAAAAAGATGGTCCGTAACAAAACAAAACCTATTCTATTTCAACAAAAAGAAAGCCTACCTAACCTTTAGCTCGGGCCCTCACATTGTCCCCCTAGGAGCGCTAATTCCCATAGATACAATAGTTGTATCCCCCTGAGAGGGATCGCAACAACATCGTTCCAAAAAGAGGATGGCACCGTTTGGTTTGGACTCAAGGGAACGCGGGATCCATGCGCACGAGGCATAAAAACAGTGAGTTGAGAAAGAAGTTCATGAAATAGGATCAAAGTTGAGGATGAAAGTAGCAGGTGCTGAAAACAGAACGGCAAGTCAACCAAAAAAGATGGTCTTTAATAAAGCAAAAACCTATTCTACATATTTCGACATAAGGAAGGCCTACCTAACATTTAGCTGGGGACCTCACCCATTCCTCCTGTGAGGGCTAATTCCCATAAATACACTAATTGTGCCCTGAGGGGAATGAAGAAAATATAAAGTACAGGAAACGAATTGCAGAATCCATGAAGAAAACAAAAATTCCAAGAAATCAGTTGCAAAACTTAGCTGCAGACAAAAATAACGTATCAAGCACAAGAAAACACAAAAAAATTAGAGCGTAAAGTCCATCACGACAACATTCGGAGGCGCAACAGATTTTTGCAGCCGTTTTTGTTGCCGCCATGAACAATGCACGGCCAGCTCGATTTTTATTAACTCTTAATTAGAACTAAAAAAAGGCACGATACAGTTTTTGTTTGGTAGCTTGTTTGGCAGTTTTTGTTTCTTGCTCACTACAATCGGTATTAAATTAGAGTTGTGAACTTTAGTTCTACTTGCCACAGTCAAGGGTTGATAAAGGCACCTATACTACTACAATTGAACAGTGCAGTCGATATCTACGAGCTGAACATTCACTCATATTACATAAAATATCCATGCACAGTCTAAAGTAACGTTAAAACTAATGGGTTTCTGGAATACATACAGTTGGGTTAACTAAGTAAGACATAAAATGGGTTCAATGAAGATGAACATTCAAGCTCACAGCCGATACACAGTTCAACACGTTAACTGCTATGGATTAAACTGAAGTTCAATACTCAATTCAAATATAAAGTCAATTGTGGTAATCAACTTTGAAAATAGCAAACACCAACTGGATCGGGCCTTCATTTAGCTATCATTAAGTATTATTAAAAAATGAGTTAGTGACTACAGGTGGGTCAGCAGCACTACGAAAACCACCTAAGTGACCACCGGTGGGTCACTTTGCAGGAAATAAGTTAAAGAGAATGTTAAGTTAGTTTTTAAGTGGATATGACGTTAGTTTGAAGAGGACGTGGAATTGGTTTCAAAAAGACATAGTTACTTTTACAAGGACATCAATACCAAATTAGTCAGTTTAAAACTCCCTAGCTACTACAACAGAGGCGATCTCAAAAGAACAAAGAAAAGTGACCATCTAGTATGGACTAAGGAAAACGGGGAATCTATGCACAAGGTGTGCTCCAACACACGATACCCTGCTCATAGAAACAAAAAATTAAGAAAGGGAATGACAGAAGAGATAGCAAAGAAGAATAAAAAATGAGAGGAAGCAAAGGGGGCACGAAAGACACAAGTCCCGAAGGCCTTTCTATAGCTGACGGGACCTAACAGTATCTCCCCTGAGGACGCCAGTACCCATCGCATGAGAAAGACAAACCTAACAAACTTGAACTAAAACTAAGAACACTACAGAGCTAAGAAGAAAACAACTTAGCTAAGAAGAACACGACAGAGCTAAGAAGACTGAAACAAAACAATTGACGTAACTACAACAAAACAACATGCATAATCATGAACAGAATTATAAGACAATGAACCCAACCATGACCAGACAACAAGCACCACCAAGCGAGCACCTGATCAACTCTGCCAAGAGGGCCTGCCCCCTAAAGAAGCAGCGGAGGTCGGTCCTGCCTGAGGCGGACGTGTAGCACAAGTCGCCTGCCGCGCTGCCTCCCGCCCACCTCGCCGGCCGGTGTCTGTACTCCTCAGCCAGGGAACTGCGCGCGTAAATGACGTCAATTTGGAAAAGCATTTGGAACAGCAATTTGGAACATCACCTTGGAACAGGATTTGGAACAGCATTTAGAACATCACTTTGGGACAGCATTCGGAACAGCAATTTGCAACAGCACAAAACAAGCTCCATTTATTCTATTCCTGATATTCTATGATGAATGTTATCCCAGGGAAATGGGGGCGTAAATAACGCCAATTTGCAACAGCAAAAAACAAGCTCCATTTATTCTATTCCTGATATTCTATGATGAATGTTATCCCAGGGAAATGGGAGCGTAAATAACGCCAATTTGCAACAGCACAAAACAAGCTCCTTTTATTCCACTTCAGATATTCTATGATGCGTGGCGACGTTTCATTTCCTAGAGATGTTTTCTTTCAATTTTGTTGCGTCTCACACTCGAAATGAAAAATCTTCAAGAATTTTGAGCATCGGTGAGTGTAGGTACAATTTAGTGCCTAGTAATACTGATTTACGGGAGACATAGCAGGGCAGAGTTTGAACAATACCACGGTAAAAGATAAAAGGTATTGTCAAACCGATCTTCATTTGATCGACTGTGTAGCAACAGTGACGTCAGGCATTAAACCACAGCAGCACATAGATTGTTTTTGGCAGCACCGTTAGCCCCAAATCTGTCACCACTATTGGCTTAACGATATGTCGTAACAGTGACGTCACACAGCCTGTTTGATCTGAAGCCTTGCTACTGGCTAGGCCAGCGAGTAGAGATCATGGTAGAGGAAACAAAGTAGGGTCATTTCTATGGGAGGAAATACACCTCCTCTTTTTCGGCTAACCAATAAACGGCCTCTATTTCAAACAAACTTTATGACGTCACCAAAACGCATTGTAGTTAGGACAATAATGGAGCCTGATTTCGGGGTAGCAGTGCTACCAGGTGCAATATATGAGCGCTGCCATTGGTTTGTTGCTGTGACGTGAGGAAAACCACGCGGTCGACAAAAAAAAGACTGGTTTGAACCTACCTTGTTTCCTCTACCGTGGTGATGCTTTATTTCTGCTTAAGAAATAACGTGACCTTGTTTCCTTTACATGGCGTGAGTTTGTCGTGTGGGTTGTAGTCGTCGTCACGTAACGGTATCACAGATAGACTAGATTTTAGGGGTTGCAGGGTGGACGTAAGTTCTGTGGGTTGTAGCAGCCGTCATGCAAAGGCACTACAGATACACAATATTTACAGTCCTTTTGTCAGTGCAGCAAAGTAGAGGTGAGTGAAGTAACGTGGGCTGCTGCCAGCGTAGATGATACTGTCACGATTTACATACAGGGCATATTAACAAATCTTTCTTAGAAAAACTAATTTTATTGCTGTGCTTTAAAAATCATACATTCAGTACTGCATGGTGGCATCAACTGAATTACGCAAAGGAGATGCATGGAAACTGCATCAAGGGGAATCGAGATACGTTAGATTTATAGTATAAATGGAGCAGTGGTATCGATGCATTTTGTGTCATAAAATGTCCCCACAACAGCATCAACTTCCAGTTTCTCGCTTTGCACAGCCTGGTCAGTTGGAAAATGAAGGCGTGAGCATCTCGATGAGACAAAAAGAAGAAGAGAGACAAGGAAATGAAAACTGACACTCGTGCAGCAAGTCGGTTGCATGGTACGCCAGAGATTGTATTGGCTTATAAGTTTGTTTAAGCCTCCTAAACCACAACAAAGGTGTCCCTAAAAGAAATAAGCACCATTTGATACAAAGTTAAAGAATTGGGATTATATGTACAAGGTGAGTTCCCAGAAAAGGAGAGGACCATTTGATACAAAGTTAAAGACTGGGGATTCTATTCACAAGGTGTGATCCCCCCGCTCTGCGCATAAAAACAGTAAAAGTAAAAGAAGATGATGGAACAAGATAAAAGCTGAAGAAAAAATAATAGGCGCAAGAAGAAATTCGTAGCAAACAAAAAAAAAACGAGAAATGAAATGAACAACATTTTCTTTCAACAATATGAAGGCTCATCTAACCACCAGCTCGGGACCTCACATTTTCCTATGAGAGCACTACGCCTCAACAAGGCGCCTGGTTTCAAACGCTCCTCTAATGGCGCAGTGCACGGACAAAAAAAAACCTTCACTATAGAATTAAAGATAACGAAACCCACAACAGATTCCTTTAAGCGCCGCTGATTTTGGAGACAGTTAGATAAGGTTAGTTTATTGTTTAAGCTAGTTCCTGGATATGATTTGCTTGTACTCATGAGACACACTTTTTTACACCTACACAATTACACTCGACCCTACCAAACCTGAGGCCCTGAACCTAACTGTCAAACGCTACCAAGTAAACCCCGACACACGGGGGAGACATATGGAATCGCTAACCATGACGTTTGACGACGATTAGTTCGTTATTTTCAGCTTGTGATGAAATTTTGTCACATACTAGCGGAAATACTGAAAATCAGGTCCAGCAGTGTAGCAGCTGACTCAAAAATTACTAAAAATTGGAACAGGTTTGGGTTAGAACTAAATTTGCCCGCACACTGCGGACCGAAATTACGGAAAAATTAGAGCAGGGTGGAGCTAAATTTACCTGCACACTGCGGACCGAAATTACGGAAAAATTAGAGCAGGGTGGAGCTAAATTTACCTGCACACTTCGGACCGAAATTACGGAAAAATTAGAGCAGGGTGGAGCTAAATTTACCTGCACACGGGTGGCTCCCCAAGAGAGTGCGGGAACATCCTCCACTCAGAAATGAAGTATCTGGCGACTTTAGGCAACTCCTCGTGCAGTATACGGGCGCAGTCAACCGTCAGGGTGTAGTGAGACTGTGGGGAGGATATGACGCGCTGCAGCAGCTCCAGCGCGTAGTGGACAATACCGTGACTCAGCTCCAGAGACAAGGGAACTTTGGTCTCAGCATCGTCATCGTTAGCAGCAGGAGTGTTGTTTTTTGGCACGATGGAGTAGCCCTTGTTCTTGGATTTCTTCTTGATTGACATGTTCGCGATAGACTTCCTGGATAAATTCTGAAAAAATGCAAATACATAGAATGCCTAAGTACGAAAATGCATAGACGTATACATGTACAAAAAGTCACTCAAGCGGTATGATTCAGATGGGGAAATATAAAAACGTTGAACCATAGCATTGACTACATGTTGAAGAAAAATTAATACAGAAATCTGCATTTATCTACAGAACATTCAGAAATCAAACATAAAGGAATTGTCAGTTTAAAAAATGACTACAACCATGACTATAGAAATCCACCGACGATTTTTCAGAGCATCACACCAAACTACTTGTAGAACGAACATTCCTTTATGGAACCTGATTATTAAAACCATCCAAAAACATTTACACAGAGAAAACTAATCCAATAACCTTTACACAGAGAATAATAGCCCAACAATCTTTACTTGGAGACCAATAATCCAATCCCCTTTACATAGAGAATAATAAGCCATCAATCTTTACTTGGAGACTAATAATCCAATCCCCTTTACATAGAGAATAATAACCCAACAATCTTTACTTGGAGACTAATAATCCAATCCCCTTTACATAGAGAATAATAACCCAACAATCTTTACTTGGAGACTAATAATCCAATCCCCTTTACATAGAGAATAATAACCCAACAATCTTTACTTGGAGACCAATAATCCAATCCCCTTTACACAGAGAATAATAGCCCAACAAACTTTACTTGGAGACCAATAATCCAATCCCCTTTACATAGAGAATAATAACCGAACAATCTTTACTTGGAGACTAATAATCCAATCCCCTTTACATAGAGAATAATAACCGAACAATCTTTACTTGGAGACTAATAATCCAATCCCCTTTACATAGAGAATAATAAGCCAACAATCTTTACATGGAGACCAATAATCCAATCCCCTTTACCTAGAGAATAATAAGCCAACAATCTTTACTTCGAGACTAATCCTCCAATCCCCTTTACACAGAGAATAATAAGCCAACAATCTTTACTTGGAGACCAATAATCCAATCCCCTTTACATAGAGAATAATAACCCAACAATCTTTACTTGGAGACTAATAATCCAATCCCCTTTACATAGAGAATAATAACCGAACAATCTTTACTTGGAGACCAATAATCCAATCCCCTTTACATAGAGAATAATAACCCAACAATCTTTACTTGGAGACTAATAATCCAATCCCCTTTACATAGAGAATAATAACCGAACAATCTTTACTTGGAGACTAATAATCCAATCCCCTTTACATAGAGAATAATAAGCCAACAATCTTTACTTGGAGACCAATAATCCAATCCCCTTTACATAGAGAATAATAACCGAACAATCTTTACTTGGAGACTAATAATCCAATCCCCTTTACATAGAGAATAATAGGCCAACAATTTTTACTTCGAGACTAATAATCCAATCCCCTTTACATATAGAATAATAACCCAACAATCATTTCTTCGAAACTAATAATCCAATCCCCTTTACATAGAGAATAATAAGCCAACAATCTTTACTTGGAGACTAATAATCCAATCCCCGTTACATAGAGAATAATAAGCCAACAATCTTTACTTGGAGACCAATAATTCAATCCCCTTTACATAGAGAATAATAACCGAACAATCTTTACTTGGAGACCAATAATCCAATCCCCTTTACATAGAGAATAATAACCCAACAATCTTTACTTGGAGACCAATAATCCAATCCCCTTTACATAGAGAATAATAACCGAACAATCTTTACTTGGAGACCAATAATTCAATCCCCTTTACATAGAGAATAATAACCGAACAATCTTTACTTGGAGACCAATAATCCAATCCCCTTTACATAGAGAATAATAACCGAACAATCTTTACTTGGAGACCAATAATTCAATCCCCTTTACATAGAGAATAATAACCGAACAATCTTTACTTGGAGACCAATAATCCAATCCCCTTTACATAGAGAATAATAAGCCAAAAATCTTTACTTCGAGACTAATAATCCAATCCCCTTTACATAGAGAATAATAACCGAACAATCTTTACTTGGAGACCAATAATTCAATCCCCTTTACATAGAGAATAATAACCGAACAATCTTTACTTGGAGACCAATAATCCAATCCCCTTTACATAGAGAATAATAACCTAACAATCTTTACTTGGAGACCAATAATTCAATCCCCTTTACATAGAGAATAATAACCGAACAATCTTTACTTGGAGACCAATAATCCAATCCCCTTTACATAGAGAATAATAAGCCAAAAATCTTTACTTCGAGACTAATAATCCAATCCCCTTTACATAGAGAATAATAAGCCAACAATCTTTACGCAGAAAAGCACTCGACATTCAAGAAGAAAATGAGAAGCTTAACGAGAGCATGAAGAGAAAAGGTTGCCCCGCTATATAAGGCTTAGCTGTAAAACGCTAGAAAACTCGGACAATTGGTGACCGCTATACCAAGATTAGATTACATGCTAGTATAAGCCTTCTAACCGCAACAAATGCGTTCCAAAAAGCGGGAGAAAGAAGGCACCATTTAATACGGAGTTATGCTAACGCGGAGTTTATGCACAAAGTGCACACAAAAAGTAAGAGAGACAAGGAAATGAAAACTGACACTCGTGCAGCAAGTCGGTTGCATGGTACGCCAGAGATTGTATTGGCTAAATTGAGAAAGAAGTTCAAGCAATAAAGTTAAAGTTCAAAAAGAAAGTAGTAGGTGCTGAAAACAGGACAGCAGTGAAATAAAAAATAATGGTTCTTAACACAACAAAAACACTTTATTTCAATAAAAAGAAGGCCTCCCTACTCTCAGCGCTCGGGACCTTACATTTCCCGTATATGTGCCAATTCTCACACATACACTAGTTTTCCCTCACTAAGGGGGACTACTATACCGAACATGGGAATCACGGCGGATGTGGTCAACACATCCGTAATGTTCAGTTCTTCCGTATAACTACAGAAACTAGCTGGAGTCTTTTGGGTAAATGCTGAATCTTTAAAATTGGATGGAATTTATTTGATGGACGGTAAATCTCTTTCAACTTGAGACTAAGTAGCGAAACACTTCACACCAGAGACCAAATGTGGGAAACTTCACACCAGAGACAAAACGTAAACTCAATTCACAGCAAAAGCGAAATGAAATCATTTCACACACGCGACAAAATGCAAAAAGTATCTCTGTCTCCATGAGAGAGCGAGGCCTGACCTGCAGAGTGACGAGGGTGGAGGGCTGCAACGTCAGGTCTTTCATGACCACCTTCAGGAGGTTCACGTCCACCGGCACAGCTCCTCTGGACGCCTGCACACACAGAGGGTGTGAGACGTGGGTGCTGGGGTACTGACTGCCTTGTGTTGTGTGAGGTGTGGCGTTGTGTCCTTGTGTTGTGTGGCATGTGGTGATGTGCCCTTGTGTTGTGTGGCATGTGGTGGTGTGCCCTTGTGTTGTGTGGTATGTGGTGGTGTGCCCTTGTGTTGTGTGGCATGTGGTGGTTGGTGTGTCCTTGTGTTGTGTGGCATGTGGTGGTGTGCCCTTGTGTTGTTTGGCATGTGGTGGTGTGTCCTTGTGTTGTGTGGCATGTGGTGGTGTGCCCTTGTGTTGTGTGGTATGTGGTGGTGTGCCCTTGTGTTGTGTGGCATGTGGTGGTGTGCCCTTGTGTTGTGTGGCGTGTGGTGGTGTGTCCTTGTGTTGTGGGGCATGTGGTAGTCTGCCCTTGTGTTGTGTGGCATGTGGTGGTGTGCTCTTGTGTTGTGTGGCATGTGGTGGTGTGCCCTTGTGTTGTGTGGCGTGTGGTGGTGTGCCCTTGTGTTGTGTGGCGTGTGGTGGTGTGCCCTTGTGTTGTGTGGCGTGTGGTGGTGTGCCCTTGTGTTGTGTGGCATGTGGTGGTGTGCCCTTGTGTTGTGTGGCATGTGGTGGTGTGCCCTTGTGTTGTGTGGCATGTGGTGGTGTGCCCTTGTGTTGTGTGGCATGTGGTGGTGTGCCCTTGTGTTGTATGGCATGTGGTGGTGTGCCCTTGTGTTGTATGGCATGTGGTGGTGTGCCCTTGTGTTGTGGGGCATGTGGTGGTGGGGCATGTGGTGGTGTGCCCTTGTGTTGTGTGGCATGTGGTGGTGTGCCCTTGTGTTGTGGGGCATGTGGTGGTGGGGCATGTGGTGGTGTGCCCTTGTGTTGTGTGGCATGTGGTGGTGTGCCCTTGTGTTGTGGGGCATGTGGTGGTGGGGCATGTGGTGGTGTGCCCTTGTGTTGTGTGGCATGTGGTGGTGTGCCCTTGTGTTGTGTGGCATGTGGTGGTGTGCCCTTGTGTTGTGTGGCATGTGGTGGTGTGCCCTTGTGTTGTGTGGCATGTGGTGGTGTGCCCTTGTGTTGTGTGGCATGTGGTGGTGTGCCCTTGTGTTGTGTGGCATGTGGTGGTGTGCCCTTGTGTTGTATGGCATGTGGTGGTGTGCCCTTGTGTTGTGTGGCATGTGGTGGTGTGCCCTTGTGTTGTGGGGCATGTGGTGGTGGGGCATGTGGTGGTGTGCCCTTGTGTTGTGTGGCATGTGGTGGTGTGCCCTTGTGTTGTGTGGCATGTGGTGGTGTGCCCTTGTGAATTGTGGGGCATGTGGTGGTGGGGCATGTGGTGGTGGGGCATGTGGTGGTGTGCCCTTGTGTTGTGTGGCATGTGGTGGTGTGTCCTTGTGTTGTGTGGCATGTGGTGGTGTGCCCTTGTGTTGTGTGGCATGTGGTGGTGTGCCCTTGTGTTGTGTGGCATGTGGTGGTGTGCCCTTGTGTTGTGTGGCATGTGGTGGTGTGCCCTTGTGTTGTGTGGCATGTGGTGTGCCCTTGTGTTGTATGGCGTGTGGTGGTGTGCCCTTGTGTTGTGTGGCATGTGGTGTGCCCTTGTGTTGTATGGCGTGTGGTGGTGTGCCCTTGTGTTGTGTGGCATGTGGTGTGCCCTTGTGTTGTATGGCGTGTGGTGGTGTGTCCTTGTGTTGTGTGGCATGTGGTAGTGTGCCCTTGTGTTGTGTGGCATGTGGTAGTCTGCCCTTATATTCATGAGTGACATGTGGTAGAGTCCTCTTATTTTCTCTATTTAGAATTAGCTCCATGAATGGGAAAAATTGAAAAAAGTAAGAAATTAAAAGTTCGTAAAAACTGTATTCAACAAAATTCTAGAGGTTGCAATTCGTGTGTAGGGTGCAAAACTCAGTTTTTCTTCCCATTGAGAAAAGGAAGTTAAGAAGAACTAACAGCATTGTCATGTGTTTGAAAACGGCACTAGTTTGATGAAGAGTTATTTTCATTACGTTCACTAGTTCCTTAAAGATATTTAAAAAGAAACAATGTAGAAAAGGATTTGAGTCAAGTTAAACTGTAAATAACACATTCACAAGCCTCATACAGGACTCCACTAACCTCCATCAACAACCCCAAACATTTGTAGATTAGCCGCACGATGTCCTGAAGCTCAGTAACGGCTTCTTCGTCCGCCATTTTGTCAGAGGCGAGACCGCCATTTTGATTTTTTTTAACAGGCGCGGCGGCGAGCAGCGTAGACACGAGCAGTTGCTGCAGCCCGGCGCACCTGACAGCGACGTTGTGGTCTAAAGTAGCAATGGCGGTGGCGAGGGTGGTCAGCGCGGTGCGGTGCAGGCTTGGCCAGAGGAGCGACAGCCGCGCTACTTCCGTCGTGGCGTACCGCTGTAGGGAGGCTGGTGACCTCTGCACGGACGTACATTAGATTAGATGTTAGTTCAAGTCTCCTTATCTGCAACAAAGGCGTTCCAAAGAGAGGAAGATTAGATTAGATTTTGTAAGTTAATTAGAACCTCCTAACCGTAACAAAAAAAAGAGTACCAAAGGGAAGAAGGATTATTAGATTACAGGTTAGTTTAAGCCTCCCTAACCGCTACAAAAAAAGAGCGTTTCGAAGAGAGGAAGGAGGAAGGCACCATTAAGTATGGATATTAGGGAATGCGGAATCTATGCAGAAGGGGCATAGAAACAGTAAGTTTGGAAAGAAGTTCATGAAACAAGATAAAAGTTGAAGAAGAAAGTAGTAGGTGCTGAAAAACAGGACAGTAGTGAACCGAAAAAGGTGGTCCTTAACATAGCAAAAAAATATTTTATTTCAACAAAAAGAAGACCTACCTAACTCTCAGCTCGGGCCCTCACATCTTCCCCCTGGGAGCGCTAATTCCCATAGATACAATAATTGTATCCCCCTGAGGGGAAGGAAGAAGGAAGGCACCATTTAGTATGGAGATAAGAGAATGGGGAATCTATTCAGAAGGGGCATAGAAACAGTAAGTTGAGAAAGAAGTTCATGAAACAAGACAAAAGTTGAAGAAGAAAGTATTAGGCGCTGAAAAAACAGGACAGCTGTGAACCAAAAAAAAGGTGGTCCTCGACATCAGAAAAACATTTTAATTCAACAAAAAGAAGGACTACCTAACTCTCAGCTTGGGCCCTCACACATTTTCCCCATGGAAGTGCTAATCTATACTATAATAAGAGCCGCGTCCGTCCGTCGGTCTGTCCGAAGCCAGCCGAAAGTGTGTGATGAGCGTATCTGTGATACAAGCTCCAGCCCAATATATTTTGACGGGCCGTGTTCACGCGGCCTCATCAACTCTCGAGAGATTGTATTTTTTTTATTTCTTACGGCCTTTCTCTCATTTCGCCCTCTTTTCTATTTCAAATAAAGGGGGGTGGACTACATAGTTCCAATAGATACTAGAGTTGTATCCCCCGCTGAGGGGGAATAGGAAGAAGGAAGGCATCATTTGGTATGGAGTTGAAGAAAGGTGGAATCGATGCATAAGATGCATGAAAAACATAACTCAAGAAGTTCAGGAACTTGAAAAAAATGAAATAGATGCTGAAAAACTAGGAAGCAGTGAAGAAAAAAAAACACCAATAAAGAACATTAGTTTATTAGTTAGTTTATTAGTTAGTTTAAGCCTCCCTATCCTCAACAATGAGATGTAAAGAGAGGAAGGAAGAAGGCACCATTTAGTATGGAGTTAAGGGAACGTGGAATCTATGCAGAAAGGGCACAGAAACAGAAAGCTAAGAAAGAAGTTCATGAAACAAGAAAAAGTTGAAGAAGAAAGTGGTAGGCGGTGAAAAACAGGACAGCAGTGAACCGAAAAAAAGATGGTCCGTAACACAACAAAACCTATTCTATTTCAACAAAAGAAAGCCTACCTAACCTTTAGCTCGGGCCCTCACATTGTCCCCCTGGGAGCGCTAGTTCCCATAGATACAATAATTGTATCCCCCTGAGGGGCCAATAAAGAACAAACTTATTCTATATCAACGAATGGAATGCCTACCTAGACTTCATATGGGCACCTTACATATTCGCCCTGGGCTTGCTAATTCCCACAGATACAATAGTTGTATCTCCTGAGGGTTAGGAGCAAGCAGTCTTTTGATGCTAAAATCGGTGCAAGTGCATCAGTGCACTTTGTGATATACTTTGCACATCAGTATCAAACAGATGGCACATGTTTTGGAATAACCGTTTCGCACCACCTGTGACTATCCTCACATGATTCACATCTACAACCACACAGCTAAATATCTTTGACAGATAATATATCCCCTCCTTATAACTGCTTCATACACATCTTGCACGCCTTTTCTCCTCATCAACACACACATTACGAATCCCCTCTTCACATGTGAAGTACACTTCCCCTTCTAGCTTCATCAGCATTATTTATACACTTCTTTACCCAACCAACACAAACACACATACATCTCTCAGCACCACCACATGACACACATACATCTCTCAGTACCACCACATGACACACATACACCTCTTTACCGAACCAACACAAACACACATACATCTCTCAGCACCACCACATGACACATAAACACAAACACATCTCTCACCACCACCGCTAGACACGTACCACACAAACACACACACACTCACCACCACCACTAGACAAACACCACACACCCACACACACCTGCAGGATGCGTCTGAGAGGATGCAAGAGATGTTCGGGAGCGACGGTAATGCCGTGCGGGTTACTGCCGGACGAGACAGACCGCAGCAGCCGGTCCGCAAACACGAGGAGGTTGCAGCAGCGACACACCAGCACCTCCACCAACTTCACAGGGTCACTGATGTCATCTGTGCTCCCTGTTCCATTTGCGCCAAGGTTTACAGAAGATTTTTGGCCAGATGCTTTTTTGAACTTCTTGGGAGCCTGCGCGACGTGATGGTCCACAATGGAAGGTATTCTCAGGGCTTCTTTTGTCGTTTTCTTGGTGGTTTGAGCTCCCTGTTGGATGCAAACGCATTGGTTAATGGTAAGTTGACATAATTTTAACCGTTAATGACCATAAATATAACAAAGAAAAGACAAAATAAACAAATATGTGAATAGAAGTGTTATCAATGCTTAAACGAGAGGGCAGAACCTAGTACAGAAAGTCAACTAAGAAAATCTGGGACGAATAACATAATCTATACTATAATAAGAGCCGCGTCCGTCCGTCTGTCTGTCCGAAGCCAGCCTGCAGTGTGTGATGAGCGTATATATGATACAAGCTCCAGTCCTATATATTTTGACGGGCCGTGTTCACGCGGCCTCATCAACTCTCGAGAGATTTCATTTTTTGACTTCTCATTGCCTTTCTTTCATTTCTTTTTTTTTCTCATTCCAAATACAGAGGGTGGACTAGTATTAAATAAAAATAAAAGTACGAGTCATAAAAACTTTGATACAACAACTTTGGCACATTCCTTAACAGTGAGGATAGAGGAGTTCAACCCTACAATGTCCTTCCCCCCATCAATGGCATTTCATGAACAGATTCGATGTTAGCTTAAGCCTCCCTAGCCGGAAAAAGGCGTTCTAAAAAGAGGAAGGAAGAAGGCACCCTTTAGTATGGACTTAAGGGAATGCGGAATTTATGCACTACGTGCTTAGAAACAGTAAGTTAAGAAAGAAGTTAATGAAACAAGATAGAAGTCAAAGAAGAAAGTAGTAGGTGCAGAACGGAAAAAAAGATAGCCCTTTACATAACAAACAACATTTTATTTCAACAAAAAGGCCTACTTAGCTCTCAGCTTGAGACCTCACACTCCCCACTAGGAGTGCTAATTCCCACAGATACAACAGTTGTATTCCCCTGAGAGGTGTCATGGCCATCATCAGGTCAAAGAATATCCACGCAAAGCTGTGCGGGCAAGACCCAATCTCCTTTCCTCATTCCATTTTTGGATGTGTTCTCTTCAGGACAGAACCCAAGATGCTAACTGTCTTTCCGCCTACCTAAAATTCCCTACATCACAAGACTTTTTACAAACTCAACAGTAAAGCAGCCTCCCTACCTCACTACCTCACCAGTGAGGTAGGGAGGCTTAAATACGTCAATATCTACACACCTTTTTCTCTAACACGCCTGCACAGCTACTTAGCACCTCTGAATCTATCGCTTCTACCACTCTGCTACTCACTCAGTCCTACAATTCAGACAATACCTGCTCGTTTCTACTCCCATCATGAATTCTGCATTTTTGCGCACTTTTTCAAATTCCAGTACCATACAATAACAGTTGAAAATGGGATTCATATCCATGCTAAAATTACATGCGATTGAAATATTCCTGTACTTGTGCACTGGTGAAACTCGTATCACAGATACGGTCGTTGAGCATCTTTATGAGCGTCACAGAGAGACAAAAAGAAGCGGACACCAAACAAACATGGACCGTAGTATCATACGTGAAATCTTTGCACAAGGTTAGGATGGAAGAGGGAACAGCAAGTTGGGAAGGATAAAAAGATGTGATGGTGAAAATGTCATGAAAAATGGAAGAAGCAAAGTGGCACGAAAGACACAAGTTCCAAAGTCCTATCTACAGCTGAAGTAGAACAGTATCTCCCCTAGAGAGACCAGTCTCCACTCTCCATAGCACAGGATAGACCAAGGGTTCACAACCTGGGTACATTTGCTTATCTAAAGGGGTACATTTATGTTAACAAGAGAAATCAAAAATATATTCATGTATATACATTACTGAATATACTGCATATACTCAGCCCATCTGTCATACAGAATTAAGGGTACATGCCCATCAGTCGAAATAAATGCAGGGGATACAAGGTCAGAGATTAGATGTTAGTTCAAGTATCCCTAACCGCAAGAAAGGCGTTCCAAAGAGAGGAAGGCACCATTTAGGATGGGCTTGGGGAGATGCTAAGTCAGAGAAAAGTAGGGAAGCCTTGACGTACACAAACCTGACCAACCTGAACCATTTGCTTGAGAGGCATAAAATAAAGAACTTAATATTTACGAAGAATCGGAGATTTCAAACAGAAATTGATTCCTCACCTGTACCAGAAGGACACCAGTCCAGTTGTCCTAGCTTACCTGAGAGGCGCATGACGATGATCCAAAGAATTGCACGCTATTCATTACACAACATCCCCCTAACCTGTTTCTACACGACACCAGTCCAGTTGTCCTTGCTTACCAGCAAGACATAAGACAAAGAACACAAGATGTTCAGTATTATACACCCTATAGAGAACACAAGAAGCTCCCTCACTACACAAACCTAACCAAGCTAAACTTTTTGCTTTAAGGCTTAAGACCTCAAACAGAAATTGCCCCATCACCTCTATCTGCACAACATCGGCCAGGAGGCGGTCCAGCTGTGACTGCAACGCTGCCATCAGCTGCTGCAGCTGCGCCCCTCGCGCTGCCGCCACTCGCACGCCTCGCTGTCCGGCCCCCTTGGCGCCCCGGCCCCCATGTGCCTGGTCTGTGGAGGGGAGGAGTTAGCGTCAGGTGGTTAGTAACTGAAGGGGTATGCATTAGGATCTAGGGTTGGTAACTGGAGAGGTATGTGTCAGGTTCTGGGGTTGGAAACTGGAGAGGTATGCGTCAGGGTCTGGAGTTGGTAACTCGAGGGGTATGTCATTTTTCCGGGTTGGTAACTGGAGGGGTGTCACAGGTTCTAAGGTTGGTAACTGGAGGGGTGTCAGGTTCTAAGGTTGGTAACTGGAGGGGCATGTCAAGTTCTGGGGTTGGTAACTGGAGATGCATGTCAGGTTCTAGGGGTTGGTAATTGGAGAGGTATGTGTCAGGTTCTGGGGTTAGTTACTGATAAGCGATTATGTAACTGAAGTTAAGCAAGTTCAAGCCTCCTTGACACTACTTCATGCAAAAGTGTCCTCTCCACATGAGATTCCGAGCGCATAGCAGCAGTCAGCTGAGAAAAAAGTTTATGAAACGAGATGAAAGTAAAATTTTAAGAACAAGATACAAGTTGAAGAAAATTCTAGGAACGAAATAGAAGCTAAAAAGTTCATGAATGAGATAAAAATTTACTAACGTTTTTTGTACTGAAAAACAAGACAGCAGTGATCCAAAAAAAAGATGGTTCATTACAAAACAAAAACCTATCCCATTCCAATAAAACGAAGGTACTTTCAACTTGGGACTCCACATTTGGTTAGTTGAGGAACCAATAGTCAGTTTACTAAGGCTAAAACAGAGAGTTAATTCAAGGTGGAATGGTGAGACAACAAAGACACTAATAATAGATGAATCAAGTCTCAAACAACAAATAAATTAAGATTTTGATGGTAAATAATCAAAATTTCTTAGGTACAATTATTGGAGATGCTAATCGCATTGTCTGAAGGGCAGGTGAATTATAGCTTGAGTTATGGCGGAGTGAACGCTTGAATAGCGAGCACTTCAAACTTGCAACGGTGGAGGTACTAACGCATGGATCGCCTTCACCGTAACACGTTCACCGCTTTTCCGCAGTTGTTAACGGTTGGTTTGGTCGGATTGTAAGTAGCACAACAGGGAAATCGACTTGTTGTTCGTTTACGTTTCTGTTCTTCCTAAACTGCACAAAAAAAAATGCGATGACATTTCACCTAAATGACATTTTCAAAAATTTGTGAAACCGATGAAATTATCTTACATTTACACCGGGACATGAATGAGAAATTTACCTAGTGGTACACATATTGCTCCATATGCGAGGAACGAGTCCAGGCAGGCATATGTTAGCTTGAATTACAGACAAATTAGCGCATGGAACGCAATCACCTGAAGGCTCAAATAGTCGGTAAGATGAGCGTCAATTTTTAGCATTGGCACTTAGCAACACAACTGATACAGGATGGCACACAAGAAACGCATGGACTTTACCGTTCTTTTAGCGCCACGCTACAGTCATTCGTGTGGTGGACCAAATTCCTTGCTACCAGAGTTTATTAGTGCAATTCTTGAGTGATTAGTGATTAGAGATTAGTTGTTAGTTTTAGCCTCCCTACCCAGCAATAAATGCAATCCAAAGAGAAGAAGGAGGAAGGCACCATTTAGTATGGAGTTAAGGAAACCGGGAATCTATGTAGAAAGGCATAGAAACAGTAAGTTGTGAAAGAAGATTATGAAACAAGATCAAAGTTGAAGAAGAAAGTAGTAGGAGCTGAAGAACAGGACAGCAGTGAACCGAAAAAAGGTGGAATGCAATTCTTGAGTTCAGACAAGCAACAAAATAGCCTACAACGCAGAGTTTGGAAGCATAAACATTAGATAAGAAGTTAGTTTGAGCAGCACGCACCATCATCAGCAGCCCCTGTAACACTCGCCACAGGCAGCAGGCTCCACACGTCACCAGCCAGCGCGACGGCAGCTCTGGAGGCCGTCGCTTTGGCCTCCCTAGAGCCCGCCGAGTGTGGGAAGTTTAACCACGGCAGCAGGTTCTCTTCTATTTGACACTGGAAATATAACAAGATTAATGCATTGACCCAGCATACGTTTAACTTAAGTTCAACATTCAACTCTAAGTTTTCTTTTATTTCAGTCCGGAAGTGTTATGAGGCGAAGTTCAATATTATTCAACTCCAAGTTGAAGGAAATTATGGTGAGCCGTTTGACAATGGCAAATATGAAGTGGATAGTGCCTTTTTTATATTTTGATTCAGTGTTCATGGAAATAGAGTTGTGACTTGGTTGGTCACAACATCATGAAAATTGCTTACGTGTACAATGGCAGTACACGTAAAAAATCTGTGACTTGGAATATTTTAGACCGTTTATTTTTTAACCATATGATATAGTTTGATGCTAACTTGCTGGATGCAACAAGGTGCAGTGATTAAGTGGATAAATAAGGCAGAAATAAAAAAATTAGTTGAAGCCTAGCTATAACAAAAGATGTTTCAAAGAGAGGACGGATGAAAGCACCGTTTAGTATGGAGTTTAGAAAACGCAGAATCATACACAAGGTGTGTTCTCACACTAGATCCCCTATGAAGAAAATTTATGAAACAAGATTGACGTGTAAAAAGAAAGTAATTAGTGCCAAAGAACAGGTCAGTAGCAAACAAAAATAGATTGTACTCAAAAAGTCAAAAACCAATTCTATGTCAACAAAAAAAAAACCTTCCCCATAGATAAAACAGCTGTTATTCCTTCAAGTAGCATACATACATGGGGCAATGAATCCAAATTCTTGATTTCTGTATACCTGCTAACTAAAAAAAAACACCTTTAAAACAATTCCTCAGAGGCAACATAGTTTCATGTTGCAAATGTCGGTCATTTTTGTTTTGACGACGCGAGTACTTTGGTTATAGGATATAAGACAACTGGAGGAACTTTGGCAACTTTGGTTACAGATCAAGAGCCAAGAAATTTCCTCGAGCGTCTTTCATAGCCTCTTACCTGAAGTCTTAAATGACAGGTATATAACTGATGGAATGAGAGGTACCTCACTCTTATAATCTAGAATTACACTAGTTCACATTAATGCCGGTCTCACGAGAAGTCTACAAGTGATGAAAGGTAAGAGTTGCAGAGGAGTTTCCTCTGCAGCTCAGAACTTTATGTATACATGCACGGGTGCAAAATATTCAATGTAGCTTATTGTGCTCTAACTATATTTAGCCCTGATATCCTAAATCAATTTAGCCAATTCTATTCTAGTTTAATTTAGCCCTGATATCCTAAATCAATTTAGCCAATTCTATTCTAGTTTAATTTAGCCCTGATATCCTAAATCAATTTAGCCAATTCTATTCTAGTTTAATTCAGCCCTGATATCTCAACTTGAGGGGGACAACCTAGTGACTTTTAATTTGGGGACTGATTGTTCAGAAATTTTCCCAATGTAATTTTTAAAAAGAAACTCTTATTTGTTCCTGTAACTTTTCATATTTTGAGAAAACAGGAAATATTTTTTATATAATTTTCTAAGACACTTAAAAAGAATAGAAGTCATTGAGCTTGCAAGAAAAAAAATCCAAAGACAATGTAGGAATCCTTGTCACATTTCTAACAAACTAAAGTTGCCCTTTTTACAATTTTTCCATTTTTTCATATTTATCATAGTTCAAAGTTATATAGAAGTAATTTTTTTCTTCACAGAACAACATTCAAAAGAATAGAAGTCGGTGATTTTTCATGCTAGAAAAAACCTAAAACAGTTTTGGAATCCTTGTAACATTCCTAACAAACTAAAGTTGCAAATTTTCTAATTTTTACGTTTCATTTTATTTCATCACCGTTCAAAGTGGTAAAGTGATTTTTTTTATAATTTTTTTTAATAATTGTTAAAATTTAGCAAAAAGTAACTTCAGCTTTAGTTTCTTAGAAATGTTACAAGGATTCCAAAACTGTCTTTGATTTTATTAATAGCATGAAAACTTACTGACTTCTATTTTTTAAATGCACGAGAAAATGACATAAAAAATATTTCCCATTTCTCAAAACTAAGGAAATAATTGAAAAATTTACAGGGGCAAATGTTTTTTTTTTTAAATTAAATTTTTTGTGATTTGTTATTTGTTACAGATTGTTCTGAAACCTGCCTAGTATTGGTAATTTTAAAAATACACATATTTGCTCATGTAACTTTTTCAACTTTGGCCTTAGTTTTTGAAAAATAGAAAATATTACATAAGAATAGAAGTTAGTGAGTTTTTATGCTAGAAATAAAATCAAAGACAGTTTTTGAATCCTTTTAACATTTCTAAGAAATTGAAGTTCAGTTGCTTTTCGTTCAATTTTTACAATTATTTTTTACAAAAAAGTTATAAAAAAATCACTAAAACTTTGTCACAAAACAAAAGGTGGCTTTTGCCTCTCGTTTTTGATAGAGGAATTGAAACCTTGATAGTCGAAGAGGAAAGGTAAATTAAAGATAGGAAAATGCACAGAAGGAGAAAGGACAGAATAGGTACGAAAATAGAATGCAAGAGTCGCAATGGTGTGCATTTACGTGTCTACCTCAATAAAAACCTTCAATCAGCATGGGGTAATAACAACAGAGATAGTAAAATTTAATTACCCTGATTTAATATTAAGAATTGAACACAAGCGGGAGAACTGCGAACTGCAAAACTTGTTCAAGGTGCGTTAGTGTACGACTTCGCACTCTAACGTTGTACAGTAAATGTAATGCTCATACAAAAGACAAAGGCTCACCGCATGGAATGAAACACGAGCATAGAAGGACGAACCGTGCAGAAACACGATCAATGCAATGCAGTTATGAATTAGCGATTGCGGCTGTCAGCTACTGTTGTACTAGAAAGTATTACAAAATGAAAATATCCAAAGACACGTATAAAAGGGCGCTATTGCAATGGCACCGACCACCAAGAAAACAACACAACTCACGAAAAGGTAATGCCACATTAAAATACCACTTCGTTTGCATGAAGAAAACGCAGCTATGGCCACGTACACTACTAAATTACAAAATTTTCTTTCACGCATTCAATAACTACAAAAGTAAGAATCTTGATGTCCCCTGATGATGATTATAAAGACAAACACAATGAATACACTTCTCAGTTTTGGTCACCATTACGTGGTACTTTTCAGTGACCTCTATAATGTGAGTTTGCATTTTCATTTCAATTCCCCAGTTCTTCTGAGATACGATGTCGCTGCTACCTCATGCCGACTCCATCTGGCGTTGGTGGTACTCAATTTAGACTTAGAGTATAGTAGTGGTGGTGCTTCTCGTCCGCCATCTTGCCGGGGTTGCTGACAGACGTCTGGCTATCTTTGACGGTTGCCGACTTGTTGGTTGGTGCTCTTTGTTGGTGCTGGGAGATTGCGCTCCTCCCCGTTCTTCTGAAATGCGAAGTTGCTGCTAACTTAATACCGATTCGTCCAGGCTACTGCATGCTGCCCGCTCAATGCTCGTAGAAGCCTCACACTTTTGTAGATTTCATCAGTGTGTAATTGCACCGAGGGATTTGTGAATTTCTGGCGAGCTTGAGGGATTTTTTGCTCTTTTGCATCTTGTAGAGTTGAAGCATCAGAGGCACTCTTTCTAACTTGTAGACCGATGGCCAGTTCACTGTTATTCTCTCTTCATGGTCAAACTTGCCACTTGCACGGCTGGTGCTAAATTCCGGTGCTTTTATTTAGTCAAGGCACTATGCCGGGGAAGTCGGCAGCAATGCCGGCCTTCCCCGCACCAACCCTAACTCTCTCGTACGAGTTTCCAGAAAGACCTCTCTCTTCTTCTTGTGTCCTCCTTCAATGTGTTGCACTTCGTTCCTTCTAGAATGTTCTCAAATCTTTGTTGTTACAATAACAGTATTTTATTCCGAATTGGTGGAGCTTTTGCCTGTTTTGATGCCTTGACTTCTCATTGGCTATCCCTCGCGTGCCTCTGACACACATACTTCGCGCGGTACATTCTTGCATTCCTGTTGGTTCTGGTGATGCGACTCTGCTTCCCCCTCACAGCTATCCCTCGCACCTCCTTTTCTCGTGGAATGCTGGCCGTTGTTTTGGCTTGCTGTTCCCACGCTGTCCACGCTTTGTTCCAGCTTACCATTTTAACGATTTTTCCGAATAACGACATCCGAAATTCCTAACATTCCAATGTCTGTTCACATCGCAACTTCACCTAATTTACCAACCGAAATAATTCTACATTATCATTCATTTCGTTAAACTAATGTACTCTACATGAAGAGTAAATGTGCAATTATTGCATCTATAGGAATTGGTGCTCCCCGAAGGCAGATGTGGGGTCCCAACCACGCTGAAAGGTTAGGTAAGCTATCTTTTTGCTGAAATGAAATAGGTTTTTTTAGGACTATCTTTTTCCAATTCACTGCTGTCTGTTTTTAATTTTTTTTATAAATTTTTATCTTGTTTCATCAAATTCTTTCTCAACGTATTGTTTCTATGCACCTTGTGCACAGATTCCCCATTCTCCCTAAATTCATACTAACTGCTACCTTCTTCCTACCTCTCTTCGGAACGCCTTTGTTGCGGTTGCACTAACATCTAATCTAATCCAGAATGATTAAGTGTTGGGATCCGTGTGCGCACATTACTTCAGGTAAACCTGAATACAAACTAATGCACAGCGACGGTGTAAGGTTTTAATTCGTCAGCATTTAGCCGCAGTGGCGGCCTCAAAAATATCTGTAACACCGATGAGTGTCACAAGATAAGCGTCAGCTAACGAGGCAATTTGTTTTTTAACCGTGCGGGTGCCTGGTTGAAATGCTTCCCCTAACACAGTGCTGCCTCTTCTTATACGGGCAACTTAGGTCGCCGAAATCTGTTTTCACAGTATTCAAATGACTGGGTACTTTTATTCGTTCTTATATGAGTGCAATGCTGGCTTCGGTGATTGATAGAACGTAGGGATGAATAT
The DNA here is from genome assembly GCA_030386875.1 of Morinoia aosen. Taxonomy (NCBI): domain Eukaryota; kingdom Metazoa; phylum Arthropoda; class Malacostraca; order Amphipoda; family Talitridae; genus Morinoia; species Morinoia aosen. The sequence continues at coordinate 42,120,946 of CM059580.1, forward strand.
TTTTTTTTTAACATTTATGGGTAACTCGTGTATTTTTATTAGGTGTTGGTGGTAATTCCTGGCTCTTGTTAATAACATAGTGACAATGATAAGGAAAGCCGATGCAGTGAAGATTAATATTTTTCTTTCAATGTATGTGCAGTATATATGATTTTGATGGTGACCTCCAAAATTGAGAATAGAATGGTCTGAATTAATTATTAATTATAATTAGCCTTTCTATTCTCAATTATGGAGGTAAAAATGAAAATTATATATACTGCACATACACTAAAAGAAAAATATCAATTTTCATGGCATCGCCTCTCATTATCGTTGTCACTATGTTATTAACAAGAGCCAGGAATTATCACCAACACCTAATAAAAATACACGAGTTACCCATAAATAATCGAAAAGAAATATTCATCGCTACATTCTATCAATCCCCGAATTCAACATTGCACTCATATAAGAATGAATAAAAGTACCCAGTCATTTGAATACTGTGAAAACAGATTTCGGCGACCTAAGTTGCCCGTATAAGAAGAGGCAGCACTGTGTTATGGGAAGCACTTCAACCAGGCACCCGCACGGTTAAAAAAAAACACTGTTCGAAAGGCTAATCTTGTGACACGCAGCGGTGTTACAAATATTTTTGAGGCCGCCACTGCGGCTAAAAGTAAAAGAATTAAAACCCTACACTATCCCTGTGCATTAATTGGTCTTTAGGTTTACCTGAAGGTATTTGTCCACACAGATTCCCAACACTTTACTCATTCCACGCGATTCCGCGGCTGTTCACGGCTGGTTCGGTTAGGTTGTAAGTAGCAGAATAGGGAAATCGATTTTCCAGCATAAATAATTTCAATTCTTCCTAATGAATGTGTAAGATACAATGGCAAGATAATATTGGGGCTAGTATAACAATTATTTTTAAAAAATGTCTTGAAACAGACCAAATGTGGATGTATACCGACGCGTAAAAGGGGCAATCTACCTGTTGGTACACATGTGGCTCAAGACGCGGAGAACGTGTTAATCATTCTGGAATAGATGTTAGTTCAGCCGCAACAAAGGTGCTCCAAAGAGAGGAAGGAAGAAGGTAGCAGTTAGTATGAGTTTAAGGAAACGGGGAATATGTGCACAATCAGTCCAACGCTGCGCATAGAAACAATACGTTGAGCAAGAATTTGATGAAAAAAGATAAAAATTGAAGAAAAATTGAAAAACAGGACAGAAGTGAACTGGAAAAAGATGGTCCGAAACAAAAACCTATTTTATATCAGCAAAGAGAAAGCTTACCAAACCTTCAGCATTGGTGGGACCCCACATCTGCCCTCAGGGGGTACTAATTCCTATAGATACAATAATTGCAATTCCTGATTGGAACGCAACCAGAAAACTGCCTCCAATCTTTTTTACAATGAAATTTAAAGGAAAGATCAACGAATTTCGAGGTATCAAATAATGGAAACCTTCATACTTCCCGACACAATTAAACTAAGAAATGTAAAAGAATTCGCACCCTAAAGAGACACAAGAACTACACTGATAGAGCTACGACCACAACAACCACTTAGCCCATGTTATTACTTCCACAGCAACGTGATCTAAAGGTGGCCACGGAGGAAATTTTCATTATGCTGCTCACCGTCCAGTTGTCACAAACTCAATTTTTCAAAATATTCAATGAAAACTAAATGAAGGCCCGATCTATTTGAAGTCCATTGTCAAAATTAATCTCTGAAATTAACTCTAAGTGGAGTTGCATACTGAACTTTGGTATAACCAGCCGCAGTTAACGCGTTTACTGCACCTACACTGATGTTCAGTGAGCTACACTGTCTTGCCTCAACTGAACGCGCGTCAAAGCGGCTTCACACACACACACCTCTACACATTAACCGTGATGGGTTAAACGGAATATCAATATTCATACTTAATTGAAAGTCAATTGTGGCAAGCTATTTTGAAAATAGCAAACATAACCTGGATTGTCCTTCATTTAGAGAATCATAGCTAAACTTCAACTGGTGGAGTTGGACTTCCAACTCTGACCAATGTTCACCAGGAATACATTCCACCCGTCCGTATTATTATTATTAAAGAAAGTTTTAGCCTCCCTTAACCACGACAAAGATGTTCTAAGAGAGGAAAGAGGAAAGCACCATTCAGTATGGAGTTGAGGGAACGCGGAATCTATGCACAAGGTACACAGAAACAGTAAGCTAGGAAAGAAGTTCATGAAACAAGAAAAAAGGTGAAAAAGAAAGTAATAGGTGCTGAAAAATAAGACAGCAGTGAACCGAAAAAAAAAGATGGTCCGTAACAAAAAAAAACCTATTTTATTACAACAAAAAGAAAGCCTACCTAACCTTTAGCTCAGGCCCTCACATGGTTCCCCTGGGAGCGCTAATTCCCATAGATACAATACTTGTATCCCCCTGAGGGGTCCACCCGTCTGTAATGGTTTCCAAGAACAAGATCCCTTTCAAACACTTCCCAGTCATGACCTTGAAAAAAACTGGTTCATCCCATCTCAACATTAAAACTATTCCAATGAAAAGAAGGCCCACATAACCTTCAGCTTGGGACCTCACGTATGGCTAGTCGAGGAACCAAAGGTCAGTTAACTAAGGCTACAACAGAGATTAAAATGAGATTAAAATGGTGAGTAAGTTCAAAGTGGAATGGTAGGTCACTGAAGACTTGAATGATAGATAAGTTAACACGTTCCCTGCGTATCGGGCCACAGGTGTACCAACAGGTAAATTGCCCATTCAAGTGCCGGTATAAATGTACGACATTTGATCTGTTTCCTAACATTTTTTAAAAATAATTGAAATCATACACGGTAACATGTTATCACGCAATTGTATTTATCATAATCATTATGAAAAATTTAAATATATTCAAGCTTTGAAACCGATCTCCCTATTCTGCAACTTACAACCTAACAAAAAAAAAAAGGTTGAAGCCGTGAAAATGCAGGGAACGTGTTAAGTCTCAATCAACATACAAGCAAGACCACCATCTTGCTGTAATTCACCGACACTAAGTTCTCACGAACCCGTATGTTCATTTCCCGTCTTAGAGAAGTGAACTGCACCAGTCTATTCACCAGTGAATAGGTGAATATCATCCACAGTTTTGTCCCTTCACATACCAAACTTCATTACATTTTGTTTCAACTCGGGAGAGTACTTGTTGAACGACTTATTAAGTGCAGACATTACGAGCTGCTAGCATTTCTTAACAGCACCACAGAGTTCCCGTCAAGTTAGATTGAGCATCTCGCTCTGTTAGCATTTGTTCCCATCAACCGAGTCTAGCAAAGCGGTAGCGCACATCAAGTGCTAGGTCTACAGGAACCAGACCTGGCATGATCAGCACACACGAGTATTCCACGACAGACTTAGAACCATACCATAATTACACTGAGAGAGAGATGGACACTTATAGCATCACCCTCGATGGACACAACTGTTACCTCGGAGATACTAAACCTTACTCTAGATCGACACAACAGTTGCCTGGGGGAGGCACAGACTCTAGACACGCAACAATTACCCTGAGACGCAGACGCTTAGCATTACCCTGAAGTCGAGGGTAAAGCATCTGTATTTCAGGGTAAGTACGGGGTCTCTAAACTCTCCAGCTTTGGGGTCATGCTGATAACTCCAGTAAATTCCAAGGGCCAAAGCCATTTTAATTTGTAGGGTCATTATCTATGTTAACAATAACAACAATAAGTCATCAGCTGTTTCGGGCAGGAGTGATCCCACTGGGCGGCGGATTTGCGCCCGCGGGCCTTAATAATTACAAAAACAGTAATTACCATGAGATACAGACGCTTATCATCACTACAGACGAACACAGTAATTACCCTGAGGGAGATGCAGACGCCGGGGTGCACCACCATCAGCTGGCTCAGTACGGCCAGATGGGGCAGATGCAGCTGCACAGTTTACAGACAATTAGGGACCACCAATAGAAACACTAAATTTAGGAAATTGTGCCATATTTATGAGGTATTAAATAGACACAAAACATCAAACATACAGGGAAATGATAAATGATGATAAGTTTATAAGGATTAACACGTTAAGTGCGCTTGTGTAGTTGCTACAGTCGGTTTGGTTACGTTGGAAGCATCACAACTGAAAAGCTGTCAATCCTGCTTGACTACATTTTTTGTCCTTTATAGTAGTCCATTTTTGTCTTTTTTTGTCAATCCTGCTTGACTACATTTTTTGTCCTGCTCTCCGTGGTACAGTGGTTAAGGGATTGGGCTCGTATGTTGGAGTCGCGGGTTCGTATCCCGGCGCTGGCGCAGAGATTTTCCCCGTTGGGTCTAAGGGAAAGCTCAAGCACAATACCCCGCTCAACCCAGGTGTCGGAAATGGGTACCGGCTTTACGGGGGAACCGTCATGGTGTCCTATATATAGGGTTAGTTATAAGACATTTGAAAAACCAATGCTAAGATCATATGTATCAGGCTTGATTGGAAATAAAGCATCCCAAAGATGCCGATGTTAACCTAACCTAACATAACCTTATAAGAGGTGGGAAAATATAATAGCATGGTAACATTTTAAAATGTACGCTCCAGTCTAGTTTAATTAAATAAGGTTAGTTAGATAATTTGAATGGCATTCATTGATACCGGTGCATAAATGAGATTTAGATTAGATTATGGTTAGTTTAAGCTTCCCTATCCGCAACACAGGAGATCTAAAAAGAGGATGGAGGAAGGCACCATTTATTATGGAGTCAAAGGAACGTGGAATCTATGCAGAAAAAGCATAGAAAAAGTAAGTTGAGAAAAAGTTCATGAAACAAGATAAAAATTGATGTGGTAGGTGTTGAAGATTAGATTATTAGTTAGTTTAAGCCTCCTTACCCGCAATAAAAACAATTCCAAGAGAGGAAGGAAAAAGATACCATCTAATCTGGAGTTGTGGGAAAGCAGAATATATGCAGATAGGGCATAGAAACAGTAAGATGAGAAAAAAAGATTGCAAAACAAGTTCAAAGTTGAAGAAGGAAGTAGTAGGTGCTGAAAAACAGGACAGCAGTGAACCGAGAAAAAAGATGGTCTTTAACACGACAAAAACATTTCATTTCAACAAAAAAGGCCTACCTAACTCTCAGCATGAACTCCCACACATTTTTCCCAGGGAGAGCTAATTCCCATGGATACAATAGTTGTCTCCCTCTGAGGAGGGACGCAAATGAGCAATTCACACAGTGATAAACATAGGTCAATAATCATCTTGACCTACTTGTACCACTACGCAGTGAATGTGTTAAGAAACGTCCATACCTGTTATAGAAGAAGCAATAAATTGCACGTGAATGGGAAGTAGGAAGAATTAGAAGCAGAGTGACCTAAGTGATTACCTCACAAAAAGTACAAAATTTTAGATAAAGATAAAGGAAACAAACAATGAGACTCTCATGGAGGAGGTGCTGGTACGTCAACTTTCTCCATGAGAAATGCAGAGAAGTCACCAACACCAAGCTTGCATACCCAACAATAAAGTAACTCCTCAATAGAGTCCTTTAACAGAAGTAGCTGATTTTAAGATAGGAAGCTATAACACACTTCAGGTATGCCATATGGCACCTTAGTCACCTGAACCTCCTCAAACAATCAAGAACTACCTTTTCTAATTTCTCAACTTCATGAAACAGTTGAAGTTCATCACGGGATAAATTATGAATAAATTCACTCAACATTTTTTTATTGGAAGACTGTCTATCACAATCCTACTATGTAGTCTCATATAGCTTAAGAATTAGATTTGCATTTCACCAATGTGACTGATTAATTCTTCTGTATATTTTCAGCCTGATGATGTTTGTACATCGAAACGTTGCGTTTTATAGACTTCATAGGAAGTACATTTTAACGATCAACAGTCTTCCAATAAAAAAGGAGAGTGAATTTCTTAGTAATTTATTAGGTGATGAACTTCAAATAAGAAGTACCTTCTCGAACAGTTGAGAATTTCGAATTATTTTGCCTACACTAATACATAGAAGCGCACGTTCTACCTCAGCGTCGGGCGAGACCCGAGAGACGATTGCTTTAGCAAAAGGCAGCAGGTGTTGCGGGTTCATCTGCAGCTTGCCGCCGGTGCTGGTCTGGCCGTCGTGGCTGCAGCGTCGCAGCAGGTGAGTCACCAGGCACGACGCCAGGCAGCCTTCTTGGAGGGTGCACTCCTCATTTGTCACCACCTGCAATGGAATTTAGCATTATTTTTCATTCATGTGATATCAATAAAGATGCATTTTTTTAAACAAAAAACCAAGCGTTAATTCATAGACGTTAGTAAGCAACACTCTTCATTTGCTCTAAAATGATACTGGCACACTCTGTTTTAGACTACAAATCCTCAGTGATTTTTGCCCTACATCACCTCATCATTTTGTGCACTTCTAGTCAACTACAGCAAACAAGGTTTATGTTCCAGGGTTAAAAGACAAAACCAGACTATCATAGCAAAGCAAATAAAATAGAAAGGACACATGATAGAGTTTACATCAGCAGTAGAAACATTCCTCAAAAGCAACAAAACAAAGTACGACTTTACATTTATGTACTTTATTATGCTCATAATAATTAGAAACCAAAATCACTTTACATACTCAAAGTGAACATCCCATTAGTACCTTGACTAAGAAATTTCATTTGTCCCACAACTCAATATGTTTATCAATTTCCTTGTACACTAAGTCATCATCTATCATAAACAAAACTTTATTACGCTGTTCTAACCGTAAACACGCAAGCCCAGTATTTTTAGCTCATTTTTGAACATGGAACAATAATCCAACAGGAAATACTCGTACAGACTCATTCAAATGGAATATTCACTCATATGAATTTTTCTATAAAAAGAATATCACTCAACAATCCTTGGCTCATGTTCTTTCTGAAGCTTCACACTTCAATTTGAAGAAAACACTAATGGTGTTGATTTGGCCAATAAACAATTTAACTCGTGAATACAAAAAATTTAAAAATACATAGTTACCTTTAAAGACAAGCACAACTCAGCAAAGTTGCTATCTGCGTAAAGCAAACACTTATACTGAACAAATGCAAAATTTTATTCTGTAGGAATCATTTTTTCTGTGAGATATTAGAATTCTTATTAGCAGAGGATGCAAGTCAGTATAGTAAATGTGTTGGGGCATTCCCTGCATCACCTAACAGTGGCTTGCTTGTACTGTAAATTTGAGATGCAGCTCTTGAAGGAGTCTCTACTTGGATCTCAGGAACTGTGTTCAAATTATACATCAAGGTGCCATTCTATCAGCTCTAAAGAGAGCTTGCTTAACACTTTGACTGCGATGTGCGCCACCAGTGGTACACAGAGTTAATTTTCATAATGCTGCTGACCAGCCAGTAGTCGCTAACTCAATTTTCATAAATATTTAATCAAAGCTAAATGAAGGCACGATCCAGTTCATGCTTGGTTTTTTTTTTCACATAGCTTACTACAATTGACATTGTATTTGGGTTTTGTATTGAAATTAATATTTAGTAGTCAAAGTGTCAAGACAATCTATAGTAGCCCTGTATATCTGAAACTACACTGTCTATTTACCTTCATCTATGCACACCACGTGTATCACCAAGGTAAAATAAGACATAGTTGTAGAAGGAATACTACATGGGAAAAAAATTTTTTTCATTTATAATTTCTATTTCAATTGATAAATTAGGTTGATGTAAATTTCCAATCAATACTAGTTGATTCTAAACTCTCCATACAAAGTTACAAACTGCGCTCACTTTTTGGTCAACCCAATAACTATCTTAAGGACAATTTTAACCTTTGTTTAACACATTTCCTGCAATTGGTTGAACTAAAGTTCAATGTTCGATCAAATTTTATAGTCAATTGTTGTGCCTAATTTTGAAAACAGCAAACATGAACTGGATTTTGCCTTCATTTAGTTTTGATTGAGTATTTTTGAAAATTGAGTTTGTGACTACTGGTTGGCCAGCAGCATTATGAAAATCCTCTCAGGGACCCCTGGTGGGTCTCCTTGCACATATAAAGACTTCCTAAGAACATTACCCCTTCCCCAACAATTTTTTTGCAAACGTTTCTTTTTTAGACTAATTTTTTTATTTTGACGAGAATGCTCGTTTCCCACGTAGAATGGATTACAAAGGCTTAAAATTGGCAAGTATACGTATGTAGCTGGTTTTTGAAAGTAAATTTTTAGAAGAGTATACTCGTCGCCGACTGAAAAAAGAACATTTTGTGAAAACGAGTATACTCGTTTCTGCCGGGGAAGGGGTTAAAGGCTATCCCAAGTGAGACAAATTTTCGTGTACCATAGCATATATTACATCACATTACCAGTTAGTTTGAGCCTTCTTCAGAACAATTAAGGCATTTTCAAGATACAAAGGTGGAAGCTATAATTTAGGTGTGAATTAGGGAGCCAGGAATCCATGCACAAGTGATGAGCTCCCATGCAAGACCCTTTGCTGATAGAAACAGCAAGACTGGAAAAATTCATGAAAGACAAAAAAAGTTGAGTAAGAAAGCAGTGGCAAAAACAAAATGATGTATTACAAAACAAAAAATCCTAGTCTGTTTCAACAAAAGGAAGGGTTACCTAACTCTCAACAAAAGGAAGGGTTACCTAACTCTCAACAAAAGGAAGGGTTACCTAACTCTCAACAAAAGGAAGGGTTACCTAACTCTCAACAAAAGGAAGGGTTACCTAACTTTCAATTTAAGGAAGGGCTGCCTAAATCTCAAAAATAGGAAGGGCTACGTAACTTTCAAAAAAGGAAGGACTACCTAACTTACAGCCCAAGTCCTCATAATTTCCTCTGAGAGAGCTAATTCCTACTGAGGGGATGAGCTGTGGCAAATGAGCAAGCTATTTTTCACACAGGATACCCAGCAAAGAGCAAGGCCAAGGACAAAAATTGAAATGAGACGAAGATGTGGAAATTGAGAGATGGAAGGTGTGCAAAAAAATTTATAATTCCTGAAAGACAATCTATAGCTGAGGCAAACCCAAGTGCCTCAGCTATAGATTAGCTATAGAAATAATTTATAAAAAATTATAATTCCTGAAAGACAATCTATAGCTGAGGCAAACCCAAGTGCCTCAGCTATAGATAAGTACCCCTGAAATCCAGTGCCATAGCATGGGATACACAAACCTAACTAACCTAAACTTGACACCTATTCTACGACTTCTGGAGGACTACTTTCATAAAACAAAGGAACCACCTTTATAAAGCCAATGATGTAGCAGAAGGACAATTACCCATGGTAAACAATCAATACACAGACAATAAAATATCAAATAAGATTCAGATAAAATCCCCAAAAAATAATTTAAATTGCAATGCGTGGGCAAGGTACCTGAGTGGCAAGCTTTACAAACGCAGGCCCATCGTTGCGCAGGTCAACTGAACATGTCCTCGACTGCAGCCGATCAATTACACCCTGGAGACGCTGCAGCAAACTGAAACATACAATGTTCATTAATAAACAATTATGATATTGGGACACCGATGAGTAATTCTGTTAGGTGCACGCAACAAATATACAATGGATCTCTGTGAGAGACTGTACATGTAGCAGCCACAGTGCAAGAATCAACATGCATAGCTGTGTACCGACTCATTCCGTTTTATATGAATTTATCTGACAAATAATGCAAGTATGGTAAATGCACACTATAGGAAAATGTGCACAACTGTGAAAGAACAGAGGTGTTTCAGCAGCTTAGACTAGCTGAAAGGCAGGCAATAAGGTTTTCAACTGAATAAACTAAAGAAAAGGTTGAAAATATAATCCAGAAAGTAGACAGATGGCAATATTTATTAATACAAGAAGAGGTTAAATTTTGACGAAAACTTGTAGAAAGGCCAAGTATAAATGCTAGGAGTAGTAACACACATCTGAATTTCATTCAATCGGTTTTACGACTGGTTCGTCAAAATCACAAGTGGTTGTAAGGTGATGACTATGAGTACTGCCAAATAATTCAAGCTAAACAATTTCTGCACCAAGAAGAACAAGTGTTTCAGAAATGAAAGATGCCAGTCATTTTGTTTTAAAAAATAAAAAACAGTCTGCTCACGCATTCAAAGATGACATTTACATACTTGTGTCATCTTTCAGTCCTTTGTAATTTAATTTCTAGAGTTATATACATGAATTAAAGTTTTAACTCACATAAAATAAACCATTCGTCTAACTTTAACAAACCAAACACATAATATAGACAGTAAACTATACATAAAAACTTAGACCATCAAACTGCAAAAAAATGGCAATTGAAAACCCCTCAACCACACTTTTCATCAAGGGACAACTATCTAAAAATAGGTAATATCAGTAACCCAAGTGTTGTGAACCAAAGCTGCACAATACCAAATTCATGAAAAACAGAAATTTTGATCTGAGAAGCACTGAGTAAATTTGACATAAGAAAATGAAAAATTTTACATGAAATAAATACATACTTTATACATTTATTGACATATTTAGTTTTTATTCTCATATATTTTAACCCTATATTGACCAAATGTGTTGGATTATGAACTAAATATTACAGTAATACCTTTTAAATTATAAATGATACCCAGTAAATGGAAAATTTTCATTGAAGTATTTAGAAAATAAGAATGATGCAAGTGATTTCCCTGTCCTTCAGAAAGGAGGGCGGTCAAGATAGGGTTAATCCCACGGTAGAAGAAACAAGGTATGATCATTTCTATTGGGGAAAATAGGCTTCTTGTTCGGCTAGCCAATAGAAAGGCTTTATTTCAAACAAACTTTATGACCTCACCAAAACACCGTGACAGTAGGCCAATAGTGGAGCCAGATTTGGGGGTAGCAGTGCTACCAGATGCAATATGAGCGCTGCCATTGGCTTGTTGCAGTGACGTCAACAAACCCAACTAGTCGACGAAAAAAATACTGGTATGACCCTACCTTGTTTCCTCTTATATACCCACCATTCTAAGTAAATTGAATCACATGGAAATGAATGCCTATTGTGCAGCTGACCTCTTTGATGCAGATGTGACAGCACCATTCTGTGCAGGCAATCCATTGCTGCTGGACTGGCTCCTCTTGCGCTTCTTCTTTTTTTGCCACTGACTTTCCTGCATTTTAATTATTAATAAAACTGAAAGAAAAACATTTCACAGCTTATTCATTATGAGACACACAACAGCATTTCAAATGGAGAATTATAACATTGGGTAACAAAAAAATATGTTTTGAAAATCTTCCAGGGTTTTCCAACTGAATTAAACTAATTTTGATGCTCCGAGTCCAAAAATGACCTTGGTTTTGCTCAATCAGGTCAGGATTTTTTGCTACAGAAATTTTTAAAAAATCGGTTTTTCGTAAAAAACAAATTTCTGCGGATCATCAGCTGATAAACCCATGACAAACTTTTCCGCTTTCCTTAAAAAATAGAAGTCAACGCACCCAATGCTGCTAATTTTTATGCAGCTAATTTACAGAAATGATTGAACTCAAAACCCCTGATATTAGCGTATGTATAGCTCGTCAGGAGGTCTATGGCTGTATCTCAAAAAGTTGACCTGACAGAGCAAAATCAATGTGATATTTGGAACACCCTAATTAGTCTTAATCTGCTGAGAAACCCCTGACAATTTTTTGGCTGTTACCCTGTGTAATCGATGAGCACCACGATGGAATCAAGTAAGAACTTTCACTTGTAGGAAGAAAAGGAGAATCAATGATCAAAAGTAAAAGTGAAACTCTTATGTGTGAGATTCACGAAGAACTGACCTATAAGAAATACAAGTAAATAACATCACAAAAGTAGATGCAAATACTGATGCTATTATATTAAAGTTTGAGAAGTTAATAGCCACAAACTTGTCAAAATTAAGAAAAATCATCAGCAACAATGAAGGTAGATTTTTGAAATTTTGATAAGAGGCATTACTAGTGATGCAAAAAAAACTGTTTTATTTGATTGCGTTTTTTTGCAAAAAAAAGTGTGTTTTTTATGTGTTTTTTTTCTTTTTTTTTTTGTATATGTCTGGGTTTTTTTTGGACACCTAAAATATATAAATATCTATGTTTTTTAGTCATTTTATTGTTATAAAAACATCAAAAAGAAACCATACAGTAAAAGTGGTGGCAGATAACCCACAATTACCTAGAGGCATCTAAGAGGAACAGCAGGAGCCACAGAACTTATATTGATAGAGTCAAAATTCAGAGCTTACTATCTCTGCTATGTCTGATTTAATTTTTATGTGACCAAAAAAATCAGACTTTGCAGAGATAATAAGCTCTGAATTTTAACTCCATCAATATAAGTTCTGTGGTAAGTTCTGTGGCTCCTGCTGTACCTCTTAGACTCCTCTAGGTAATTGTGGGTTATCTGCCACCACTTTTACTGTATGGTTTCTTTTTTATGTTTTCATTACAAAAAATGAGTACAAATCATAGATATTAATATATTCTAGGTGACCAAAAAATATGCTGTTTTTTTACAAAAAATTCTGAATAATAAAAATGAATATTAATATATTTTCTCATACCAAATATAACCATGCTGTTTTTTTACAAAGAATCATGACTAAAAACAATATATTTTACGTGACCTAAAAAGCCCCAATGCAGTTTTTTAAAAAAAAAATGTTTTTTACTAAAAAATCATTACTGAAAAAACATGAATAATATATTAATGAGACCAAAAAAATGTTTTTGTACTAAAAAATCATGACTAAAAAAAACATGAATATATTTATAAGATCTAAAAAACCCCATGCTGTTTTTTAAAAAATATTTTTTTACAAACAATGATTTATAAGAAAACCTGGATATGAATATATTTTATGCAACCAAAAAACCATGCTGTTTTATTTTATGTATTTTTCATAAAAAGTCGTGTCTTATAATCATGGATATCAACATATTTTATTTTACTAAAAAATCATTGTTTTTTTTAAAAACATGTTTTTCTCATTAAAAAGTTATTATTATTCATTTTTTGGGCACAACCTTTTTGTAAAAAAACACCCCCTCAGGGGGATACAATTATTGTATCTATGGGAACTAGCGCTCCCAGGGGGACAATGTGAGGGCCCAAGCTGAGAGTGAGGTAGGCCTCCTTTTTGTTGAAATAAAATGTTTTTGTTATGTTGAGGACCACCTTTTTTCGGTTCACTGCTGTCCTGTTTTTCAGCTCCTACTACTGTCTTCTTTAACTTTGATCTTGTTTCATAATCTTCCTTCCTCTCTTTGGATTGCATTTGTTGTTGGGTAGGGAGGCTAAAACTAATGACTAATCAAATCTGTAAAAAAACATGGATATTAATTTATTTTATGTGACCAAAAAACCATGCTTGTTGAAAAAAAATTTTTTACAAAAAACACGAGTGTTATTAAATTTTATCTGACCAAAAAAACATGACATTTTAAAAACCATTTTTTTCACAAAAAGTCATCAATATCCATGTTTTTAGTCATGAATTTTTTGGTAAAGAAAACATGATTTAAAAAAACCAGCATGGTTTTTTTGGCTCATAAAATATATTAATATCCACATTTTTTGATCATGATTTTTCTGTAAAAAGATGTTTTTCAAAAAAACAGCATGGTTTATGGTAAAATAAAGTATATTAATATCCGTATTTTTCAGTCATTACTTTTTTGTAACAAAAACATTCAAAAAACAGCATGGATTTTTTGATCATATAAGATATATTATTATCCATTAGAACCGTACCAGGTCTTAGAATAAAATAACCACAAAGAATCTATTCACTCTATAAAACCTTTCAGAGACTAGCTCCATCCTCAGTAAGTCATTCAGTCAAATGTTTTTCAAAGGAACAGTGAAAATTCATTGTCCATTTTACCAAATTTTACTGAATGACTGAGGATGGAGCTGGTCTCCGAAAGGTTTTACAGAGTGAATAGATTCTTTGTAGATATTTTATTCAAAGACCTTGCACAGTTCTAATAAACATGATTTCAATATTAACAGCATTCTTTGTTTATAAGTTTCTAAAGACAATTCGATTAAAGAAAAATAACTTTCCTGATATTTACATCCGTGTTTTTTTAGTCATGATTTTTTTAAAATGCTTTTTAAAAAAAAGTTTTTTTTGTCCTATAAAATATAATAGCCATGTTTTTTAGTCTAGATTTTTCTGTTAAAAAACAATGTTTAAAAAAAACAGCATTGGATTTTTAAGGTCACATAAATATATTAATATCCATATTTTTTATTCATAATTTTTGTATAAATAACATGTTTTTTTTAAAAAACAGCATGGTTTTTTAGTCACATCTCTATCAATGACCATTAGTAAAGATATGTTATTATAACACACCATTTTGGAAATTGAAGGTCATTCACATGTATTGTAAAATAAATAAAATATCAAAGCATGAAACCGCAGAAAATGAAAATTTCATAAAACCATAGAAAACCATCAATTAAGAAGTATGCTGTCTTATTTTGTAATTTGACATGAAAACAAATAATGTAATGTGGTTCTTTTTCTTGCTGAGTTATTTTCAGACAAAATATTTAAAAAAAAAATATCCACATTTTTTTCTGGTCACGGTTTTTTTTTGTAAAAAAAAACGTGCTTTTTTTTAAAACGACATGGTTTTTTTGAGTCACATCTCTAGGCATTACACTGAATGACCACTAAAATACTATTAAAATAAAGTGAAACAATGGTACATTAAATGGCTTTCAAAACAGCAATCACATTGCAAACAAAAAGAATGTAACCTAAAATGACAACATGATCAGCAGTCCCAAAAATGGAACACAATTATAAATTAAATGTGTTAAAAGGTTACAAAAACCTAACCCACCACATACTTTTGCACAATAGAGTTAGCTAGTACATAATTTTTTGTCAGGTTTCCACCCTTGCCTACATGTGCCCATGTCTCAAAAACAAAGGTAAAACATTTTCTCGTGCAAGTGCACACAGCCCATCAAAAATGACAGGATTTGATTGAGCTGTGAAACTTGTATCACCGATACGGTCATTAAGCACATGCTGCATAAGGGAAAAGAACAGTTTTTTTCTAATGATATTTAAAAATTAATAAACAATACTTCAAGAGCAAAATAAACTTGGGGGTATTCACAACATATTTAGAATAGATGTTCAGAGCTCTAAAACTTTTGGGATTTTTCCCAAAATATTCCCCTCCCCCTCATAGGTAAATTTCTAAAAAAAAACATTTCTCAAACAATATTGTATATAGACACCATGAATTTTTTGTCTGATTCACAATGAACTGATCTACAAAATTGAGATCCAGTTTTAATATAACTTGAAAAATTTTTAAAATGTTTGAATTTCTAAGAAATTCAATTTTGTTTCTTTACATGGCTATAAAAAATTTTGGTAAATCTGAAGGATATGTCAGTTATCGATTTTGTAAATTACGATGCCTTAGCATAGTTAATTAGATCGAAATAAACGAGTTTTCTTCTATGCACTTTCCGTCTCAAATGAGTATTTTATTAGTTATAGCGGTAAATGACTTACCGTAACTCCAGTGTTTGAAGCGGCAAGTTATTCAAGGAGCACGTCCGACAGCAACACAGCAATGCGCACTTGCTTCCAGGGTGATCGTCATCAAAGACGAAACCAAACCTACCGCTATACCTCGTTAAATACTCATTCGACGAAAAAAGTGTACGGAAGAAAAGTTGTTTATTTCGATGTTATTACCATGATTCAAGCAACAAAAATTGAAAAATCAATGAGTAGCTGTTTATTCGAGCGCATTCGTCATCAAAGACAAAACTAAACTTACCGCTATAAATTGTAAAATACTCATTTGAGACAGAAAGTGCATAGAAGAAAACTTGTTTATTTTGATTCAATTAATTAGGTTAAGGCACCAAAAAGTGGAAAATCGACAACTGACATATCCTTCAGATTTACCAAAATTTTCTATTCAACTTGTCAAAAAATTACCACTTAGATTTATGGTACTCACCTTGATCTTTACAAGGCAAAGAAGATATCCTTCATAAGTGAAAACTGTAGGAGAAATTGAGCCGTGCAGCCAAAAAAAAACTTGTTCTGAGAAAAGATCATTCCATTTTTTCAATTATTTCTCCAAACAGTTTTTCACTTTTAACGAAGATCTTTTGGCATCCTAAAGATCAAGCTAAGTACTATAAATCTGGGAAGGAGTTTTTTGATAAGCTGATTAGAAACTTTTTTATTGACATGTAAAGTAATAAGTAAAAGTAAATTTATTATGGTTAACAAATTCAAACATTTCTTAAATTTTTTCGCAGCAATATCAAAAAACTGAATCTCAATTTTGTAGATCAGTTTATTCTGAATCAAACAAAAAAAACTAATTGTTTCTATATACAATATTGTCTAAGAAATATTTTTTTTAGAAATTTCCCCTTTAGGGGGGAGAGTAAACTCCAAAAATTTTAGGGCTCTGAACGTCCATTTGAATGTCCTAAACATCTTGTAATACCTCAAAGCTTACTTTGCTCTTGTAGTATTTTTAATGATTTTTTTTAAATTTCACAAGGAAAACCGTTCGTTTTGCTTAATTTAAAGCATGACAAATTGCAGTTTCTTCCTTTCTAATATTAACTTTGATATCCCTTTATATGTAAATCCTTAGTGAGTATCACAGAGAGACAGACAGACCAACCAAGCAATCCACTGTGTATTATTGTTTAGTGGATATATCACATATTGGGAAAAAAACAAATAGTACCAAGAACTTTTTAATAGGTTCCAAGGTATGCTGCAATTTTCCCCTAAGAGAGAGTGATTAGCATAGACAAAAAAAATGGACAAAACCAACAGAAATACAGCAAAATAATGAAGCTACTAGAATGATCTCCAAAAGAAAATAATATTCAAGTCTATCTTATTCCATTTAACCTAATTGCTAGTTAGCCAGCCAACCATTGCTATCTATCTTTGCAGACTACATAAAAAATCTGCATTCAAAAGTTCACAAATACTTGAACTTGCGGATCTCTATCAACTCTTCACATGTAATTTCACATATAAAACATTGACCAACGATGGCAACAATAACCTCAAACAATTATTAACTGCACAAACTGGTCATCACAACCATTTATCTTTTAATAGAAGCAAATTCATTCATGCTTGGCACATAAAACAAAGATGTCTATAGCCATCCAAACTAAACCTTGCATAAAAACAACTGAACGTGAAGAGACATCAATGCTATGTGTTATTACTTTTGACAAAAGAGAAGATGGTATTTGTCCAGGAGAGGACCATAATCAATTTCTCACTATTCAGTGCCTAAACATAGCTAATTAGATGCAAATAAGCAACTTTTCTTCTATGCACTTTCCATCGGAAATGAGTATTTCATGAGTTATAGTGGTAGGTTTAGTTTGGGTACTTTGTAATTATTTGCGGGCCCCGCAGAGCCTGAACCCATATCTAGGATCTTTTAGTTAAAAACACAATAGAAATTATCACCCAAAAATAACCAATTAAAGCGGTATGTTCATTTTTGTCTTAGATAGTGGGAATGATCGAGCGCGTCGGAAGGGAGAGTCCATTGTAGTGTTGTCATCTGACGCACGATTATGGTCATCTCCTGGACATTTACCAAAAAGATGCACCTTTTGTGCCAAATTTGGGTAAATGCACGAGTGTTTTGGACTTGCTATTATTGATTGTAAAGCGCCAGCTATCTGAGAGGTGTATATGCACCTAGTTGACAGCTTTTTTCAATGTTGCTTTGACAGTGAGCATGGGTGGGTGTATGTCATTGTGCTGTTGTGCTATTCCTTGTTTGTTTTCTTTGACATTATCTACCATTCTTATTCAGTGTTATTGATATATTTTTAATTTTTACAGATTACTTCTCAAAAAGCACTAATACAGTCAACCCTCGATAAGACGGACATCAGTAATCCGAATATCGGATAAGACGGACGTCATCCACGGTAAAGGGGGGGTTGTCCGAGTTACTGGCGTTAGTGACGAAAGTTGCCAATAGATGGCACGCGCATTGGCCGCCACCGCCACTGCCATAATTCAGTTTGTTAACCCCCAACATATTCAAATGATAGTGCTGTGTTGCTATCATTTGAATATGGTGGGGGTTTGAATTATAGCGGAAGTGATGGCAGCCAATACGCGTGTCATCTATTGGCCACTTTCGTCACTAACGCCAGTAACTCGGACAACCCCCTTCACCGCGGACGACGTCTGTCTCAACGTCTGTCATAAGGCAAATAAATAACTTTTACTGTCCTTTTTAGAAGTGAATATTGTAATTTCTTTTACAACACAGGCTAAATATTTTCAAATATACAGCAGTATAGTGCATACAGTATAATGTATTAAGGCCTTATTAAGGTGATTATTTATGCATATATCGATATATATATATATATGCATATTGGTTATTCCGGACAATCGGCTGATCTGGACCACCCTTTCCCCCTAGTAGTCCGTCTTATTGAGGGTTGACTGTAATTGGTTTTTGCTAGCATCCCGGTACCTAGTGCACATTCGTACAAAATTAGCATGACGTCTATAGCTGTTAGCGAGCGTCAAAGTGTCAATAATTCTATCAAAATTTGTGATCAATCAAATTGTCTACTTTTATCCCTTAACTGCACAACTTATTTTTGGAAATGGACTCGTAGTAATGGAGTTCAAATTGAACTTTTTTGCTTGAGGAGTGAATTAAATATATATTTTACATATTTACTTTTTATATATATATATATATATATATATATATCTGAATAGGGGTACAAAGCATACAAATGCACTTTTTTCAATTGTTTATTTCCATGTTCAGCATAATTGGTAAATCTGAAGGAGATGACAGTTGTCGATTTTGTAAATTTTGATGCCTTAGCATAGTTAATTATATCGAAATAAACAAGTTTTCTTCTATGCACTTTTTGTCTCAAATGAGTATTTTATTAGTTATAGCGGTAAATGACTTACCGCAACCCCAGTCTTTGAAGCGGAAAGAAATTCTTTGATCGAGTTGTATGGCAACACTGCAATGGCGTCTCGCTTCCAGCGCTCTGTCTTGAAAGACGAAACCAAACCTACCGCTATACCTCGTTAAATACTCATTTGACGATAAAAGTGTTTAGAATAAAAGTTGTTTATTTCGATGTTATTACCATGCTTCAAGCAACAAAAATTCGAAAATCGATGAGTAGCTGTTTATTCGAGCGCATTCGTCATCAATGACGAAACTAAACTTACCGCTATAAATCGTAAAATACTCATTTGAGACGAAAAAAGAATAGAAGAAAACTTGTTTATTTTGATTTAATTAATTAGGTTCAGGCACCAAAAAGTGGAAAATCGACAACTTTCATCTCTTTCAGATTTACCGCATAATTTGGTGGACGACATAACATGCAATTAAGGGGTAAAATCCATATTAATTTATCTATCATAAAAATTACAACAGTAAATTTGAATGAAATAGGCTGACAACAATTACATTTTATATACTGATAAAACTCTATAGAAAATATTTAAAGAATATACTAGTACATAGTACAAAGTTATCTAAAATATACCAATATTACATTAAAATGTTTACTTCAACAAGATACACCAATAAGTCTACCTTGAATATTGCACACATGATTCATTATAATAATGGCCTCAACAACATACTAGGTAGGGTAAGTTCCGAAAATTCGTCCACTTTGGATTTCCGTACACACCAGGTATATTTTACTTTAACAAGCTAATATGGAGTTGAAGTTCATCAAAATGTGGTTCACGTGGTAACTGCTGGTTTATAATATTGTATAATTGCCAAACACCGCAAATAAATATCACTGTTTGAACAAAAATGGCAGCCCAAGTGAATGACCTGCGTTTCAGTTGTTTATGGAGTCGTCACACCTTAACTGACTACCATTTTGCATCGCCGACTAAAATGTTTTCCGTTGACGAATTTGTTGTGTTAGGCAATGTCGTACCTGTGTGAGTGTTGACAGCTGTAATGCTGCCATTTTACAGAGTTTTTTTTCTCCCTTTGTTTGTTTCTGAGGTGTACTAAATTTTGAATCTTTTAACGGCTTGTGTTATTACTTCGTCCACATGTACGGAGTTTTGAAAAAATCATTTTTAGGAATTTGTTTGTTCGTACAACGTTTTTTCTTCAAGTTTCTCCTCATTGTTTATGATACTTAATATCTTTTCAGGTATAGATTTAATAGTTTATGAATTGGGACGAATGTTGATCTTAAATTATGGCTCCTCATAAAAAACACTACTACTGCAATGATGATCTCATTCACGCATTAGCAGAGATAAAAAATGGAAGTTTGAGTATACGCAACGCAACTGACAAATCTGGTGTTCCAAAAACCACGCTTCAAGAGCGTCAGCAAGGCACCGGCAGGCCGCAGCCGAGACGGTTCAAGAAACGGTTTGTGGAAAGTACAGAAATTTATTGAGTCCTACTTCAAACTTCAGTCCACCACTCGTAACTTTTGAAATAATGCACTTTTTGACTTAAAAATACTCTCAAACGAAAGAACAAAACATTTTCTACAAAAGCATTATAAACACATTCAAAATTGTTTCTGAAAAGTACAAAAATTCTTCGATGAACCTGTATGACTCAAGCGCCGTCAAAAGACCCAAGTCCACCACTAGTAACATTTGAAAGAATGCACATATCGACTTCAAATTACTCTCAAACGAAAGAACAAAACATTTTCTACGAAGTTGTTATAAACACATTCAAAAAAGTTTTCTGAAAATTACAGAAATTTTTCAATGAACCTGTACGACTCACGCGCCGTCGAAAGACTGTAGTTGACCCTTTCGCGCTCGCGATGGCACGCGAATCAAACATTTTTATCAAAGAATTTCTGTACTTTTAAGGAAAATTTTTTGAATGTCTTTATAACATCTTTGTAGAAAATGTTTTGTTCTTTTGTTTGAAAGCAATTTGAAGTCGATAGGTGCATTCTTTCAAAAGTTACGAGTGGTGGACTTAGGTCTTTCAACGGCGAGTGAGTTGTACAGGTTCATCGAAGAATTGCTGTACTTTTCAGAAAAAAATTTTTAATGTGTTTACAACACCTTTGTAGAAAATATTGTTTTCTTTGGTTTGAGAGTAATTTGAAGTCAATATGTGCATTTTTTCAAAAGTTAGGAGTGGTGGACTAAAGTTTAAAGTAGGACTCAAGAAATTTTCAAGAAATTTTCAAGAAATTTCTGTACTTTTCACAAATCGTTTCTTGAACCGTCTCGGCTGCGGCCTGCCGGTATCAAAACGTACGTATCAAATCCATTAAAAATGAACACGCTATTATTTTACATAAAATTTGAATGCTCACAGGTAAATTTAGCGCTAAACAAAAATATTAATTTCATTTTAGAGGGTGTACGAACTTTTGTAATGAGATTCGACACGTGGTCGAAATTTTAAATTAATTTCAAATTTGGTACGAACTTTCGAAAATTTCAGTTGGACCAAGTGTACGCAAAGCAAGTTGTTTTTTTCATATCAAGATTTGAAAGATCCTTTTTAGAGCGAAGCACGATGAACCCAATGCATTAGCGCTTTTTTGACAATATTTGCTGCAGCAATAGCGATCTTGAGAACCGTTTTGAGAGGGTTTGAAGTTTAAACCGTTTATATCGGACGAACTTTTGAACTTTACCCTACTGCAAAACTGACCTAGTTAGAATTTACCAAGATTAATTAAACTAAAATGTTATCCTCAGCAGCATACTGCTGCCAACTTGACCAGAAATAGAGTAACATGTATTAAATTAAAATATCCACTTGAATTTCAACCGAGGCAGTTATTGGTAATGAAACAGAGCACTGAAGTCTTTAATATTTATGTATCACAAGTAATACTACTAAACGCACCATTAAGAAACTGACTCGACCGATTTCCCTAGCATTCACTTGAACTTGAGGTTCGACAATGTCGTGGCCTCTGTAACATACTGCGATTATCTAGGAGACACAATATTTACGCAAGAATTCAGCGCCTGTGCACCAGATATGTCCAGTAAACTACTCAATTCAATTCGGACAACCAAGCTGGAACATTGAATTCAAGAACACAGTGCTCTCGCAAGTACGAGCATAACTATAACGAATGGAAGGTAACTTTATACACCGCATGTATTAAAAATTATAAGATTAAAGAAACACTTTGCACACACTTCTTCCCCCGATCACGTTGTTTACTACAGTGCACTGCACGTGGGAGGGTTCACACGAACGAACAAAATTTACCCTAAACTTGAAAATCGGAAAAAAACGTTTATTTCCATAAAAGTTGATTCATGATATGTAATACAACAAATTAGCATTTAAAATTTTTCTAATACAAAATTCTTTAATTGATATGCACACCACACGGTAAAACCATTTCGATGGTAATAAGAACCGTCTCCGTCTGTCCGAAGCCAGTCGAAAGTGTATGATGAATATATTTGTGATCCAAGCTTCATCTCGGAGGAAAACAACTTAAGAAATCAGACCTGGAGAAAGACTTTGGAGTTTAAATGTCATCGGATCTCAAGTCTGGACATCATGTTGGAAAGATGGCAGCTAAGGGAAACAAAATGGTTGGACTTGTAGTGAGCGCCCTCAGCCACACTTCAGCCTAATTTCATAAAAATATTAAAAACTAACATCCTAAAATTAAATTATACAAATGTAATTATTTTTATAATTTTACAAGACCAAATAAATTCGATTAAACCCAAAATTTTACCAAAAATGCGTTTCGAAAATATTTGCCGATCACGTTTCCGTCAGTCACTTCCGTTGGAAACATTCGCGCAGAACCATTTCGCAAGCTTCCGCTCAAAAGAGCATATAAGGCCGACTTTTCAGGCAGAGTCGTCATTCTCGTACAGATCCTCCTGAATAGTGCTTGGGCCCAGAGCGGGCATTTGTAAGTATCAAGTGTTGGAGTTAATTGTATTATGTCTTAACTTTCCTGTGTTGTGTCTTAACTTGTTCCTTGTTAGGGAGCGCTCGTTATTGTGTCTTAGGAACATTCACTGTGTTTATCTGTGCCGGTGTAGTTAGGCACAAGATTCAAGTTCACTGCGCCATTTCGTCAGTGTTTGTTAGGATCTGGCCGCGGGGTATAGCCAGTCCTTACAAACCTCGACAAGCATCTGGGAGAAAATTATGAGAAGGATAATAAGGCACTTTGGACTCAGCTTTTGGGGTATATATTGGAAGGAAGCCGGAGAGGACCGCCGAGTCTTGAACCACCGAAGAACTTGGCTAGAAGAGGGCTTGCAGTCCGGGCAGTCGGGAGGCTCCTGGAGAAATTGCTGGAGTCGACCGTGAGTGTGTGTGTGGTTTGCAAATGATGTAAGGGGCCAATATGTCGACTTTGAGGAAACCGTGACGTTGGGAGTGATCGATTTTGAGTGAGTTGAGGCCAGGCAGGGCGGCTCAAGTTGAGGCAATTCTTAGGTGAGTTAAGTAGCATTAAAGCCCAAACAAGCGAGACCAAAATGAGGCCCAAGGCCAGGTAAATTCTGGTTAAGTCACGTCCAGTTAAGGTCGGGCCAGTTCCGGCCAGTTTAAGTTTAAGTTATAGGCAAAACAAGGCGGCTCACGTTGAGGCAAAACAAGGCCCAAGGGAGGTTGTTGCGAGTGGTGTGTGGCGATGACGTTGAAGTCCTGCAAAGATTCCAATACGCTGGATGAACAGTCCAAGGAGACATCAAGGAATTCCACCACTGACAGTCCCACAACATCGTAATGAATAAAACTCCCACACAGCAGAATTCGAGAAATCCTACAGATTTGACTCTAGTTAATTTCATTTGTTCTCTTTGTCGTCAAGCTCAAAAGTAGAGAGATAGGACAGAATCAATTAAGAAACTCTTATACAGCTGCTCTTGCTTTAATACAAGGCATAAAATTTTAGAATTTTTAGTAATACTTTTAGTGATTATCTAAGAGCAATATCGGGGATCAAATCCCTGGAACCATGGAAAACACATGACTTAACATGACATGGTTCATGAAGCAAAAGAAAAGAATTACAGCAATTAAAAATTTCATAGAAAGAGAATTAATGCTTATTTAGGTATGTAGCATATCGCTACAGAGCGTAAGAATTATGAATTTTCCCTTTCGCACTTAAATAAAATTAATCATTGGCGTTAAAAATCTTACTATAATTTATTATTAATTATTTTCTACTTCTAATTCGTAATCATTGAAGTTTTTGTGTAAATACATGAGAGATCAAATAATCATTCGACATTTCGAGTTTAAAGCAGCCCGAGACGGCAACATCGAAGAGCGTCACTTGAACTAGCTCACTCTTGCTTGTGGCTTTGGCGTGCGAACATCATCTCGTAAGTGCAAGGGAAATTTAGGGTTATAATAGAAAGGAAACCGGGTAAAGTAATTGTGCCATGTGTTTTTTTTCGTGTGATTGTGTTAAACGTAAAGAACTGCTCAGTGTCGTGAAGTAGGCAAACTCTCAAATAGTGTTAAGATTCTTAGACTAGCATGTGTTATCTAGAGTGCTAACTCGGTGATATAGTGTGAATATTGCATGTCATTTCCAAACTCACGTGTTCAAATTTCATACTAGATGTTCAGCTAATGTCATTGTTTTTTTCTTACGGCAAAACTTATATTGTGGTTGCCAGTATCATATCGAGAATTACTCATAAAAACTGACTCGTGAACGCACGCGGCTAAATCGCCGGCGTTCTTTGTCGATAGGTGTCTTTGTTGTTTTCAATGGCGGAGCAGATACTGCCGTTTTCCGTCATTACGCCGTGACCATAACTGCACTATAAGCATGTGTTATAATAGTATCTTCTTTTTTTTTACAAGGCGTACTTGCAGTAGTTTCTCTTAAATAATGTTTCAACGCGAAATAATAATTAAAGACGTCTCCTAATAATCTCGTATGTGTACAAATTACGAAGGTTATTCATGTCTATACTTGCTAAATTTTTGAGTCGTCTTTTTTATAGCTCATACTCCTTGAACCTTGCGTAATCGCACTTATTTCAATTTAAATCATTTTAATAACTGTAGCATACCGCTACATACCGCTACATAACGTAAAAATTATAAATTTGCCACTCATACTTAAATAAATTAATTAGTAGCATTAAAATTATTACTCTAATTTATTATTAATTATTTTCTACTTCTAATTCATAATTATTAACATTTTTGTGTAAATACATGAGAGATCAAAATAATCAATTGACATTTCGAGTTCTCAAGCAGCCAGTCTGGCAACACACTAGCGCCGCCTAGTCCACTTACTCTTGCTTGTGGCGTGGTCGCGCAAACATCTCGATTCTACGTCGCCGCCATTCACACACACACCATTACCATATTCTCCCTGGGCTCTTTTTATGATTCTCCTACTGGATTGAACTGGATTGAACTGGATTGAACTTGGATTGAACCTGGATTCTACTTGGATTAAACTTGATTATGATTTTTGCCCTTAGCCTGATTTATTCTCTAATTACGGGCCTCAAATTCTCCACTGCCTAAAAGTACGGGCACCATTGAATTAGCTTTGGCATTCGCTGAATTCCGCGTGCCAGAATCTTAAATACTATTCACTCCAAGAGTCATCGTCGCCATCTGGCTCGGCGCCTTGGTTAAATTCGCCTGCCCAAAAATTAAACTTGCCTTGCCTACACAAGTGGCTAAGCACCTATTGGATTACTTGAGAATACTTGCCCACTGTAAATAATAGCCCTAACTAGATACACTTAAAATCTCACCCACCGGCCGGAGTGACGTCAGCGCTCACCGAAGTTCACCACCGGCATTCCGGACCTCTCTGAGATTTCCAGTCAAGCTCACCGAAGACCGAAGTCCTCCCGGGTTTCCTCTGCCAATAAACTACAACCCAAACCGAGCTGAGTTCCACACCGCTTTCATTATCCCTTTTGCAATTTACCCAGTGCGCTTCGAGAAATAGATCGAGTTTTTGTTTATTCCTTGCCGCTCAAATCAAATTTCCACTGAACCACACAACGGCAACACCCACAAAAAACCCGACACTGGTGCATCGGCCTTCTTAAAAATAAAAAGAACTAAACTCGAAGCGTTGGGAGATTGTGAGAGGATAATGTTGGCGTATCACTGTAATGATAAGTTTTTTTCATGTCGTAGTAGTTTGAGAAATTCCCTGTAGGATTGACCATGCTAACGACTTTTCTCTGAGCAGCTTAAAAATTTTTTTATCTTTCTTTTATGCTGTTTCCTGTCTTTGTTTGTTTTGTGCCTCAGTAGGTAGGAAAATATTTTTTTTCTACTATTTCCGTGCTGTGCACTGTGCATTTATTCCTAACTCCCGTAAAAATTTTTTTTTCGCTCCCATTTTCTCTCTTTCCGTTTTCTTCAACGTATTGATTGATTGAGTAGGTAGGAAAATAATTTTTCTCTCACCTGCTTAACTTTGTGCCTACGCAAATTGCCGCATACCGCATAATAATTTTTTTTCTCTTCGTTTCCAAATTCATATTTCCTATCTTCTGCTTTCACTTAATTTGAATGATTGAGTAGGTAAAGAATTAACGCAACCCCTTTGCTACTTAATCCCAAAAATCTTAGGCACTGATATCATTAATTGCGCATTCCCCAAAAGAGATTGCTAGCATGCCTGACACAGATAATGAAGAGCGAGCACTTGCAAATCCCATTAGACTCCCGCCTTTCACCCCAGGGGACGCTCACACCTGGTTCAACCAGGTGGAAGCTGTGTTTAGGTATAATAGGATAAATCAGGACATAGATAAATTTTACGCGCTCGTTAGCGCCGCACCCACGAAATTGCTTAATGATTCCAATGAGTTATTAGAAAACCCTCCTGATCACAATCCTTACGGAATCTTAAAAGGCAAAATCTTGGCAAGGCTTCAGATGTCCGATGCGGACAAGTTTCGTAGTTTGGTAGATGCCTCTGCTATCCCTCCTGTCTCTAGTTCCTTCTCACCTACTTCGCTAGTCAAAGAGCTGCGGAAACTCGCTACAGGAGTTGCCGTAGCTGAGGGTTTCCTGAAGGAAGTCTTCATGACGAAGCTTGCACCTAATGTGCGTCCTTTCCTCTCACTGGCAGGGTCTGAACAAACTCTAGAAAAATTAGCGGAAGCCGCAGAGACGGTGATCCGGAATATGAATTTGCCACAGGAACCACCAGTGGCTTCCCTGAATGTAGCTGCTACAACTTTTAGCCCGTCAAATACGACGCAGAATTCAGTCAAAATAGATCAGTTGCAGCAGGACATCGCTGAAATAAAGCAAGCTCTCCAAAATTTTCAAATAGGTCAGAGTCCAAGTGTGGCGCACATTCAGCAAGGCCCAGGGAGATTCCAAAGCCACCCAAATGCCTACAACTATCCTTATGACTATCCCTCCAACTATCACTATCCTCCTCCTCCTCAACGCTTTGATAGAGGTAGATCTTATGATAGGTCAAATAATCAAAACCCCCGTTTTCGGTCACGCTCTCGTGATGCCAGTAGCAACTTGTGCTGGTATCACCAGCAATTTGGTGACCAAGCTCGAAAATGCGCTTCACGCTTTTGCCCAAGATATACCGAACAAATGGCTTCGGGAAACGCCAACAGCAACGCACAGTAGCGAGTACTGCGTTGCCTCATTCCCAGACTACTCGCCTCCTTACTATTCTCGATCCCGTTACCAAATATCGATTTCTAATCGACACTGGCTCTAGCGTATCAATTATTCCAGCCACGGCAAAAGTCAAAAACCAGCCAGTAGTGTCTACATTACGCGCCGCAAACGGCACGCCAATCTCGTGTTACGGTGAACGAGTTTTAGAGTGCAGTCTGGGATTGAGGCGAACTTTCTTGTTTACCTTCCTCATCGCGGAAGTCCAAGAGCCTATCATTGGCGCGGACTTTCTCGAAAAATTTGGGATTGTTGTAGACGTCAAAAATCGTAAAATTAGGGACGAGGAGACACAGATCTCAATTCCCGCTGGTAGCATAACTAAAGAAAATGTCTTGCATTCCTTTTCTATTGCTTTCAAGGAGGAGTGCATTTTCGCACAAATCCTCAAAAATTTTCCCGCATTAACAAACCCTAACTTAGTCTCTAACAACCTAAAAACGTGCACAAAGCATTTCATAGAGACGACGGGACCGCCTGTCTTCTCCCGTGCTAGGAGATTGCCGCCTGATCGATTGGCGTTAGCTAAGAAAGATTTCGCGCGCATGCAGGAGTGTGGCATCATCCGCACCTCAAAAAGTCCTTGGGCTAGCCCTCTTTTGCTGGTACCCAAGGCTAACGGTGAATTCAGACCGTGCGGGGACTTCCGCAGGTTGAATGCCGTTACTTTACCTGATCGCTATCCTATTCCCTACCTTCACGATTTCAGTGCAAATTTGGAAGGAGCACAAATTTTCTCTAAGATTGACCTACAGTCCGCCTTTCATCAAATCCCTCTTGATGAGTCCGCTATCCCCAAGACCGCTGTCATCACTCCATTTGGTCTCTTTGAATTTCTAAAAATGCCCTATGGTCTCCGGAACGCTCCTCAAACGTTCCAGAGACACATGGCTGAAATCTTCTCTGATCTATCTTTCGCTTTTGTCTACTTAGACGATATCCTTGTGGCGTCCACAACCCCAGAGTTGCACAAAGACCATCTTAGGGTCGTTTTTCAAAGATTGTCCGACAATGGACTCCTCGTAAACCCTGAGAAATGTGAGTTCGGAAAGTCATCACTGATTTATCTAGGTCATGAAATCTCTAGCCTAGGTCTAAAACCTTTGCCTTCCAAAGTAGAAGTGATCAGAAACTTTCCTCTTCCACAGACCCAGAAGGAACTAAGAAGGTTCCTAGGTTCTGTTAACTTCTACCATCGTTTCATACGCAATTGCGCTCAAACTTTAGCGCCCTTGTCCGACCTCCTCGAAAAGAAGCGCAAAGCTTTTGAAACTATAAAACACAAATTAGCTTCCGCGACTGAACTATCCTACCCTATTTCTAACGCTGATTTCAGCCTAGTTGTTGACGCATCCAGTACCGCCGTAGGTGCTGTGTTGCAACAACAAGTAGGTACTAATATCTCTCCTCTTGCTTTCTTTTCCAAGAAGATGTCGCCCACTGAGCGTGCTTATAGCGCGTTCGGTAGGGAACTTCTTGCTATCTATCTATCTGTGAGACACTTTCGCTACGCTCTAGAGGCAAGGGAGTTTGTGATCTACACTGATCACAAACCTTTGACCTCAGCTATAAAAATGCCTTCTGAGCGGCATTCGCCTAGAGAAGCTCGACACCTGTCCTTTATAAGTCAGTTCTCAACTGACATCCGTTACATTAAGGGACTAGACAATACCGTAGCCGATTGCCTCTCTAGAATTAATTCTGTCCAAACCAGTGGCGAAATCACCTTCGGCAACATTTGTAATGCTCAAAAGGAGGATCCTGAACTTCAGGACCTTCTCAAATCTTCTAACCCTTCCCTTCCAAAACTAACCTTGGTTGACGGCGTGTATCGTGATGCCGAGCGACCTTCTCGTTTGTATCTTCCTGCGACTCTCCGCAGAGTAGCTGTCCTCCACTACCATTCCCTCAGTCACCCTGGTATTAACCGTACATTGCGTTTGATTTCTGATCGTTACGTCTGGCCAGCGATGCGTAAGGAGGTCAAGCAAATTGTGCAAACGTGCCATGCGTGTCAGAGTAGTAAGGTGGTGAAACATAATCGTGCAGCGCTGCAGAGTTGCGCATTCACGGGTAAAAAGTTTGACTCTGTCCACTTAGACCTAGTGGGTCCCTTGCCTGTATCGCGCGGTTATTCTTATTTGTTGACCATTATCGATAGGTTCACGCGTTGGGTTGAGGCTGTCCCTCTTCCTGATACACAAACTGAGACTGTAGCTCGCGCCTTCATGTCCAACTGGATAGCTAGATTTGGGGTTCCCGTACAAGTCACACATGACCGGGGATCACAATTTACCTCCAAATTTTGGAGTGAGCTCAGTACCGCTTTAGGGTGTGCAAACACATCCACGACAGCTTACCATCCGCAGTCAAATGGACTTATTGAGAGAGTCCACAGAGACATCAAGTCTGCCTTGCGCTGCCTTAATTGCAGTCACGATTGGACTGATAGACTTCCAGTAGTATTGCTCAGCATTAGGAATCTCTTCCGGCAAGATCAGCAGTGCACAGCGGCGGAGATGTTGTACGGGAAGACACTTCGTCTCCCCGGCGACATTGTTGACCCAAAACCGTTGCCTGAATTTTCATCCGCTGACCGTTCCGCATATGTAGCCTGCCTAAAAGATTGCATGCGTAAGATTGAGTATGTTGCTCCACGAATGCCTCAGACTGAGGACAGACTAGATCCAGCCCTGCAAGACTGCACACATGTGTATGTCCGAAATGATGCTATAAAGCCTACGCTCACGCGCCCTTATGATGGTCCATTCAAAGTACTTAAACGCAAGCAAAAATATTTCATCCTCGACAGATTCGGCTCGAGCGACCCTGTGAGCATAGACAGATTAAAAGTCGCATACACTTCTGATCATAGTGTAACTTATAACTCATCATCTTCTCCGCAGATTTCTCTTTCCACTGAGACTCGATCATATCTACCATCTCAGTTTCCTCAGTTGACTGCATTGTTGCCTAGTCAGCTTGAGTGTAACCCTTTCTATGTGCCTGTGCATTCAAACCCTATCTCTAAACCTGTCGTAGATTCTAACTCTAGTCCTCTTACTGTCACAGCGACAAGTCTGGAGAGACCAGACGAGCCCGCTGCAGTAACTCCTGTTCCTAGGACTCTTGCTGATCTAAACTTGCAGACCCGTTTGGTGAAACTTCCCCGCTCAGTATCATTTGCCAATTGCCGAACTCGGCAGGGTCGCGTAGTTCGCCCTCCTTCCCGCTACAGATGATTGCAGCGGGTGGACCTTTCGGTCTGCGCCTTGGGGGGTAATGTAGCATACCGCTACATACCGCTACATAACGTAAAAATTATAAATTTGCCACTCATACTTAAATAAATTAATTAGTAGCATTAAAATTATTACTCTAATTTATTATTAATTATTTTCTACTTCTAATTCATAATTATTAACATTTTTGTGTAAATACATGAGAGATCAAAATAATCAATTGACATTTCGAGTTCTCAAGCAGCCAGTCTGGCAACACACTAGCGCCGCCTAGTCCACTTACTCTTGCTTGTGGCGTGGTCGCGCAAACATCTCGATTCTACGTCGCCGCCATTCACACACACACCATTACCATATTCTCCCTGGGCTCTTTTTATGATTCTCCTACTGGATTGAACTGGATTGAACTGGATTGAACTTGGATTGAACCTGGATTTTACTTGGATTAAACTTGATTATGATCTTTGCCCTTAGCCTGATTTATTCTCTAATTACGGGCCTCAAATTCTCCACTGCCTAAAAGTACGGGCACCATTGAATTAGCTTTGGCATTCGCTGAATTCCGCGTGCCAGAATCTTAAATACTATTCACTCCAAGAGTCATCGTCGCCATCTGGCTCGGCGCCTTGGTTAAATTCGCCTGCCCAAAAATTAAACTTGCCTTGCCTACACAAGTGGCTAAGCACCTATTGGATTACTTGAGAATACTTGCCCACTGTAAATAATAGCCCTAACTAGATACACTTAAAATCTCACCCACCGGCCGGAGTGACGTCAGCGCTCACCGAAGTTCACCACCGGCATTCCGGACCTCTCTGAGATTTCCAGTCAAGCTCACCGAAGACCGAAGTCCTCCCGGGTTTCCTCTGCCAATAAACTACAACCCAAACCGAGCTGAGTTCCACACCGCTTTCATTATCCCTTTTGCAATTTACCCAGTGCGCTTCGAGAAATAGATCGAGTTTTTGTTTATTCCTTGCCGCTCAAATCAAATTTCCACTGAACCACACAACGGCAACACCCACAAAAAACCCGACATAACAATTTAATTTCATTCTGCTCATTCTTGTGACAAAAATACCCACTACCATTTACCTTTCACCAGTGCGCACAAATTATGCCGGCGGCTTTGGCGAATGCCGACGTGTAGAGCCGCCGGGTTATTCGCCGCACTGATCTTCATGTTTCATCTCGCGCACATTTCCTTTTCGCGCAAGCAAAAACGTTTAGTGCTTCCTTTTCTTATTATTGGGTATTATTCCTTACCATTTATTAATTGCACCTGATATTTACCCGTGATTTTCAGTAGGATTTATATCAAATGAAACCTTAGAATTTTTCTCTGTTATTTCTTGTACAAGTTATAGAGATGTTCTAGAGTACTTAAAGAAGCATTAATTCTCTTTATAGGAAATTCTTAATTGCTGTAATTCTTTTCTTCTGCTTCTTGAACCATGTCCTGTTAAGTCATGTGTTTTGAAATGGTTCCAGGGATTTGATCCCCGATTATGCTTTAGATAATCACCAATAGTATTACTAAAAGTTCTTGAACTTTATGCCTTGTATTTAAAGCAGGAGCAGCTGTATAAGAGTTTTCTTAATGGCTTCTGTCCTATCTCTCCACTTTCGAGCTTGACGAGGAAGAGAACAAATGAAATTAACTAGAGTCAAATCTGTAGGAATTCTCGGATTCTGCCGTGTGGGATTTTTATTATTATTTTATGATGTGGACTGTCGGTGGTGTTTCCTTGATGTCTCCTTGGACTGTTCATCCAGCTTTTTGGACTTCTTGCAGGACCTCCACGTCATCACACACACCACTTGCAACATTCTCCCTGGGCCGCTTTTGGGATTTCTCTACTTGGATTAGATTTGGCTATGTCCTTGGGCCTTTCGTCTTATATATTCACTAATTACGGGCCTTAATTCTCAACTGCCTAAAATTACGGGCACAATTGAATGAGCCTCTCAATTGCCGAATTCAGCGTGCCTGGATCTTAATTACTATTCAAACCAAGAGTCATCATCGCCATCAGGCTCGGCACCGTGATCAAACTCACCTGCTCCAAAATTAAGTTGGCTTTGCCCACACAAAAGAGCTACGCACCGCTTGTTGTGCTTGTTTAAAAATTGCCCTCATTAAATATAATATTCTGAACACAATACACTTAAAAATCTCATCCACCGGCCGGAGCGACTGCCTCCGGACTGCGAAGTATCTTCAGTCAAGATCTGCAGGATCAAGTCTCGGCGATCCGCAGGATCAAGTCCCGGCGATCCGCAGGATCAAGTCTCGGCGATCTTCCCGGCTTCTTCCAATAAAACCATACACCAAAAGCTGAGTCCAAAGAGCATTATTATCCCTCTCATAATTTTCCCGGATGCTTGTCGAGGTCTCGTTAGGACTGGCTATACCCCACGGTCAGATCCAAACAGGTACTCCAGAACGTCTCTATAACTGTACAAGAAATAACAGAGAAAAATTCCAAGGTTTCATTGATATAAAACCTACTGAAAATCACCGATAAAGGTCATTTGCAATACTAAAAAAATTATGGAATAATCTCCACAATAAAAAAAAGAAACACTAAACGTTTTGCTTGCACAGAAAGGAAATATGCGCAAGATGAAAACATGAAAATCAGTGCAGCGATTTAACCCGGCGGCTCTACACGTCGGCATTCGCCAAGCCGCCGGCATAATTTGTATGCACTCACGAAAGGCAAATGGTAGTGGGTGTTTTTGTCACAAGAATGAACAGAAGGGAATCAAATTTTTACTGAAATGATTTAAATTGAAATAAGTACGATTAAACGCGATTTAAGGAGTATGAATTTAAAGAAAAGGAAACTAAAAGAAACTTTAGCAAACATGAGCATGAAGAATTTGCGTACTCTATTAGTTCGTACGAAATTCTTGAAAAGGCATTCCCACTTATTACACGTCACACATTTAAGAAAAACTACTACTAGTATGTTTGCAAAGAAAAAAGAAAATACTATTATAACACATGCTTATAGTTTAATTATCTCGTCACGGAGTAGTGACAGGAGACGGCAGTGTCTTCTCCGCCATTTGGAAAAACAAAGACACGCTATCCACAAAGAACGCCGGCAATTCCGCCGCGTTCGTTCACGAGTCAGTTTACGAATAATTCACGATATGATACTGCAACCACAATATAAATTTGAAGTAAAGGAAAAAACAAAGACGTTAGCTGAATATCTAGTATGAAGTCTCAACACGTGAATCTGGAAATGACACGCAAATGTTTACGCTATTTCACGCTGGGGTAACATCCGAAATACACAGGCCCGTCTAAGAGCTTTAGCACTATTTTCAAGTTTATCCTTAATTCACGACGATGATCAGATCCTTAAGTTAATTGACATGCACACAGGGAATTTACACTTGTATACGTTACCAGGTTACTTCATATTTAAACTCTAATTTTCTTCACTTACACGAACACGGTATGCACGAACTCGTAAGGCACGATAGATTGTGATTCGAAAGGAACGCCACGCGCAGTATTGCCACAAAGGGGGCTCCTCTCTCGAAAAATGTCCAGTGTTATTTTTATTATTTCATGCCTTTACACAAAAACTTCAATGATTACGAATTAGAAGTAGAAAATAATTAATAATAAATTAGAGTAAGATTTTTAATGTTAATAATTAATTTATTTAAGTGCGAATGGAAAATTTCTAATTCTTACGCTTTGTAGCGATATGCTACATGTTTTCCCTGAATTAATTTAGCCGTGCAAACTTGCATATTCACTTTGGCATCAGATCCCAATTTTAATGTGTCTTTTACACGGTTTCGCACTGGTGTATTTACCAGTTCTGTTAGCCTTATAATTCAATTAACTTTTGGCAGTACAGTAGCTGGAATTTTAGTTATTTTATTTACTGTCGTGCATTGTGTAATTAAGTCGTGATTCAAACAAGTATGGAATTCTTTTCACGTTCAACACTCAACGTTTAAAGTCCAAAAATCTTAAGAAATAAAATAGGATATTGCAGCAAATCGCGTTTGTATTTTCTGTAGTACTCATTTCAAGTCAATTCACATAAATAATTGTTCATTATAAATACCTAACTACATTTGACATGTCTTTTAGGAATAGAAGCAGTGTTCTTATGTGACAACATTTTTCCATGAATTAATTGAGCCTTTTTTAAATCACTGTAACTTTGTTCTCAGCTTAGTTGTTGTGACTTTCGTGTCTGTTTATGTGCTGCTCCTTTTTATGTAACTTCTGCTGCAATTCTTGCTCATCTGAATAATAGAGTATAGAGACTTCACCTTTTTTCATACTTATATTTTAGTACATTAATTATCTAATTATCTCAGTGCTTTAGCTATTATTTTGGCTGTAGTTCATTTAAACTCAGTTGTGTTGCTGCTTGTAATGTCAGGATAGAGCTTGTGACCAGTTGGTCTGGAACACTGATTCTGGTGTTAAGATGATTCAGGCTGCGACTCGGGCGCTAGAGTTGCGGACTGATTCTTATCACCAGACTTCTGCCATGGTTTGTCCTGTTAATGTTGCAGTTTGCGCAGTCTTGCACATGTGTATGAATGGACTCGTTTTTTGTTCAAAATAATCCAGCACGATGTCCCCTGACAGGATCTACTGGACCACACATTCATGCACTCACAAACACGTATGGAACCAAACCCTAATCTCGTAATTTAAGGAGCTTACCTCCTCCGGGTTCACCCTCCTGGTTCACTCCTCAGAGTTTCCTCTCCCAGTTGCTCCTCCTGTTCAAATTTCACTATACTGAAAGACCTGCATCCCTGCAGCTAAGCCGCTAAAATCTCCAGTTGAGACCATTTGGGCGAGAGTCCCCATCTCTTACCGTGTTTTCCCAACCGGTAACAAATTCCCTGCTCAGCACTCAATTCACCACTCACTTAGTGTCGGAACCTCCCACACTTACACATCATCGACTTCACACTCCAGCACGCGCTTCACAAGCCCGGGCTGAACGAATCGTCTGAAGTCCCGCAACCTCCTCGGACTCTCACCAAGATCGTCTCTCGAACAAGAATCAAGCCTCACACTTCGGCGTGCAACCTTCTCCTCAATAAATCCCCATACCGGCGAGTGAAACTATTCTCTCATTTTCCCCCGGTGTTGGCTTGTGGTAATTTTGTTGTTGATTGTAGACGCTTGAAATATTGCGTCCGAATACCGCCTAACTCCTTCTGAGTCAGAGGCCGTAATCCATTCATTTAGCTATTAAATGTGCTCTACCAGGAGCACTGGTGACCCGCCTTTGTAAAAGAACACCTCCTTGTGAAATCGATAAATTCCTCGATATTCAACCTTTAAAAGTCAAATTCAATTAGTTCCCCATTTGTGAGAACTTCATAGACTTATAAAGAAAAATTTTCCAGATTTGGACATGGAAAGCTGGAAAACTTTGTATTGTTCAGTGGTGAGACCACATCTTGAATATGCAGTGCAGAGCTGGTCACCTTGTAGTGAACCCTCAGCCGCACTTCAGTCTAAATTTCATAAATTATAAAAACCATCTTCTAAAAATTAAATAAAGTTAACGTAATCATTCTTAAAATTTTAGATTACTATTGTCATTCAACATTACCCCTAAATCTATTAAAATTTGACCAAAGAAATACTTCGACAAGAAAGAACGGCGTTTTTCACGTAGAACCATACAGCAAGTTCATTCGTCCCGGAAGTTCCGTCCGGAAACGCTCGTCCGTTCACAGCGTATATAAGGCCGGCTTTCCAGGCAGAATCGTCATTCTCGTATAGATTCTCCTGAGTAGTGCTGGGGCCCCAGAGCGGGCATATGTAATTAACAAGTGTTTAATGTTAAGTGTTTTATTGTGTCTTAACTTGTCTGTGTAGGGAGCGCTCGTTGTTGTGTCTTAGGAACATTCACTATGTTTTCTCTGTGCCAGTGTTAGTTAGGCACAAGCTTCAAGCTCACTGCCCCATCTTTGTCATTGTTTTCCCTTTTGTATTTGCTTCTCCGATGAATCCTTGTTGGCTCTCAATATTATTACAATGTTGGCATTAGCTCCTTAGATATTTTATCAGTGCTGAGCAAAGTGTTTTAAGACACTTTACTGTCCACAGGGATCATTAATGTGTAAGCTAAATATTGTTTCCCTGCATTTAATTGAGCGTTGTTAGCCTTTACTAAGTCACTGTAACTTTGTTTTCCAGCTTTAGTTTGTTTTACTGCTGTGTCTTTTTATATGCTGCTCCTTTTTATATGTAATTCTGCTGCGCCTACAAGCAATTCTTGCTCATCTGAATTATAGAGAATAGAGGCTTCACCTTTTCTCATATTTACTTTTGATACATTATTTACCTCAGTAGCTATTTTTACTTCTAGCTGTTAGCTCATTTAGATTATACACTCAGTAGTGCTGCTGCTTGTGATATCAGGATAGAGCTTATGACCAGTTGGTCTCGAACACCGGTTCTGGGTGTTAAGATGATTCAGGCTGCAACTCGGGCGCTAGAGCTGCGCACTGACCTTAGCACTAGACTTCTGCCATTGTTCTTCTTGTTAATGCAGCAGACGCAGCAGCCTTGCACATGTGTATGAATAGACTCGTTATCGTACAAAATAATCCAGCTGGATGTCCCTTGACAGGATCTACTGGACCACACATTCATGCACTCACAAACACGTATGGAACCAAACCCTAACCTCTTAATTTAAGGAGCTTACCTCCTCCGAGTTTATTCTCCAAGTTTCCCCTCCTATCTAACTTATTAAACTGGAAGGCCTGCATCCCTGCAGCTAAGCCGCTAAAATCTCCAGTTGAGACTATTGGGTCGAGAGCCTCCTTTCCTACCGAGTTTTCCCAACCGGTAGCTATTCCCATACACATCACTCAATCGCCGACCCACTTAACGTCGGTACCTCCCACACCTTACATCATCATCAACTTCACACTCCAGCACACGCTTCCACAAGCCTGAGCTGAACGCATCGTCTGAAGTTCTTCAACCACCTTGGACTCTCCCCAAGAACGTCTCACGAACCAAGCCTCAAGCCTCGCACTTCGGCGTTCAACCTCCGACCTAAATATACTCCAAAAGGCGAGCTATTTGTTCTCTCACTTTCCCCAGTGTTGGCTGTATGGTGGTTTTTGTTATTTCCTTGTTTGATTATAAGACGCTAGAAATATTGCGTCCGAACACCGAGCTAAACTCCTTCTGAGTAAGTGGCCATATCAATTCATTCAATATATTGAAGCCTTCCCCGGCTTCTGGTGACCCTGCCTTGTCAAAGAATACCAATCAATCCAATTCTCAACCCTTGTCAAATTGCTTGCTCTTCAAACTTCAAGCTTCACATAATCAAATTAAGTTCCCCACTTTGGGCTAACTTCAGAACCTTATTACAGAAGAGACATTCAGGAACTGGTAAAAGTGCAAAGAAGAATGACCAGAATTACACCGGAACTGAGGACTGTGAGCTACTTGGAGAGATGCGAACGACTGGAGCTTACAACACTGGAAAAGTGAAGGAAGAAAGGTGATCTAATAGAAACCTACAAGATTTTGAATGGCATGGAGAATGTTGATTATAGTTTGTTCTTTGAGTTGTAGCAGTCGCTACAAAAATGTCTCATTTCATTAAATTTCTCATTAACATTTAAACAACACATTTATTGGCATAAACTATCTTACTTTAAATTATTACTAATAATTTTCTAAGTGTAAAGTATTAATCTTAATGTTTTTTTGTGAAAATCACACAGAGATAAAATAACACAGAACAACCATTTGAGTTAAGCTAGGCGTGGTGGCAACATCCCAGCGCACGCCGTTCTCTTAGCGTCATATCGTATTGTGATTTGGTGTTGTGCAGAGCTCGTCGCGTAAGTAGAAATAAAGTGTTGTAATTCAGTTAGATCTTACTTAAAAGTATAACGTGTTTCATAGTAGCTCCTAAGTGTATTTTACCAGTGTTGTTAGCATTTCTAAGCTATTCTAGTTAATGGCGTAGTCGTGATAAGTGTATTTTACCAGTGTTGCTAGCATTTCTAAGCTGTTCTAGTTAATGGCGTGGTCATGATTAGTGGGTTCTACATTTCCATTTACATTCAGCACCTGTGCAGTGTTTCAGTATTTCCAATCATATTCAGCACATTTGTGCAGTGTTCGATATTCCAATTATATTCAGCACACTTATGCAGTGTTCGATATTCCATTTATATTCAGCACACTTTTGCAGTGTTCGATATTCCATTTATATTCAGCACACTTGTACAGTTGTAGTGATCGCCCTCAGCCACACTTCAGCCTAATTTCATAAAATATTAAAAACTAACATCCTAAAATTAAATTATACAAATGTAATTATTTTTATAATTTTACAAGACCAAATTAATTCGATTAAACCCAAAATTTTACCAAAAATGCGTTTCGAAAATATTTGCCGATCACGTTTCCGTCAGTCACTTCCGTTGGAAACATTCGCGCAGAACCATTTCGCAAGCTTCCGCTCAAAAGAGCATATAAGGCCGACTTTTCAGGCAGAGTCGTCATTCTCGTACAGATCCTCCTGAATAGTGCTTGGGCCCAGAGCGGGCAATTGTAAGTATCAAGTGTTAGAGTTAATTGTATTATGTCTTAACTTTCCTGTGTTGTGTCTTAACTTGTTCCTTGTTAGGGAGCGCTCGTTATTGTGTCTTAGGAACATTCACTGTGTTTATCTGTGCCGGTGTAGTTAGGCACAAGATTCAAGTTCACTGCGCCATTTCGTCAGTGTTTTTCCCTGAATTAATTTAGCCGTGCAAACTTGCATATTCACTTTAGCATCAGATCCCAATTTGAACGTGTCTTTTACACGGTTTCGCACTGGTGTTTTTTTTACCAGTCCTGTTAGCCTTATAATTCAATTAACTTTTGGCAGTGCAGTAGCTAGAATTTTAGTTATTTTATTTACTGTCGTGCATTGTGTAATTAAGTCATGATTCAAACAAGTATGGAATTCTTTCCACGTTCAACACTCAACGTTTAAAGTCCAAAAATCTTAAGAAATAAAATAGGATATTGCAGCAAATCACGTTTGTATTTTCTGTAGTACGCATTTCAAGTCAATTCACATAAATAATTGTTCCTTATAAATACCTAACTACATTTGACATGTCTTTTAGGATTAGAAGCAGTGTTCTTATGTTTCAATATTTTTCCATGAATTAATTGAGCCTTCTTTTAAATCACTGTAACTTTGTTCTCAGCTTAGTTGTTGTGACTTTCGTGTCTGTTTATGTGCTGCTCCTTTTTATGTAACTTCTGCTGCAATTCTTGCTCATCTGAATAATAGAGTATAGAGACTTCACCTTTTCTCATACTTATATTTTAGTACATTAATTATCTAATTACCTCAGTGCTTTAGCTATTATTTTGGCTGTAGTTCATTTAAACTCAGTTGTGTTGCTGCTTGTAATGTCAGGATGGAGCTTGTGACCAGTTGGTCTGGAACACTGATTCTGGTGCTAAGATGATTCAGGCTGCGACTCGGGCGCTAGAGTTGCGGACTGATTCTTATCACCAGACTTCTGCCATGGTTTATCCTGTTAATGTTGCAGTTTGCGCAGTCTTGCACATGTGTATGAATGGACTCGTTTTTTGTTCAAAATAATCCAGCACGATGTCCCCTGACAGGATCTACTGGACCAAACATTCATGCACTCACAAACACGTATGGAACCAAACCCTAATCTCGTAATTTAAGGAGCTTACCTCCTCCGGGTTCACCCTCCTGGTTCACTCCTCCGAGTTCTTCTCTCAGTTGTTCCTCATGTTCAAATTTTACTATACTGGAAGGCCTGCATCCCTGCAGCTAAGCCGCTAAAATCTCCAGTGGAGACCATTTGGGCGAGAGTCCCCATTTCTTACCGAGTTTTCCCAACCGGTAACAAATTCCCTACTCAGCACTCAATTCACTACTCACTTAGTGTCGGAACCTCCCACACTTACACATCATCGACTTCACACTCCAGCACGCGCTTCACAAGCCTGAGCTGAAGGAATCGTCTGAAGTCCCGCAACCTCCTCGGACTCTCACCAAGATCGTCTCTCGAACAAGAATCAAGCCTCGCACTTCGGAGTGCAACCTTCTCCTCAATAAATCCCATACCGGCGAGTGAAACTATTCTCTCATTTTCCCCCGGTGTTGGCTTGTGGTAATTTTGTTGTTGATTGTAGACGCTTGAAATATTGCGTCCGAATACCGCCTAACTCCTTCTGAGTCAGAGGCCGTAATCCATTCATTTAGCTATTAAATGTGCTCTACCAGGAGCACTGGTGACCCGCCTTTGTAAAAGAACATCTCCTTGTGAAATCGATAAATTCCTCGATATTCAACCTTTAAAAGTCAAATTCAATTAGTTCCCCATTAGGGAGGACTTCATCATACAGTGTTCGATATTTCCATGATAGTCAGTACAGTGTGCAGTATTGCTACCTGGGGGGGGTAGCATTTGCTACAAAATGTATAAATTCAGTAAATTTCTCATTAACATTTAAATAACATAATTATTGGCTTTAAAAATCTTACTTTAAATTATTATCAATAATTTTCTACTTATGATTAGTAATCTTAGAAGTTTTTGTGTAAAAGCACAAAATAAAAAATATTATCGACAGTCGTTCGAGTTGAAGTAGTCGTGGTTGGCAACATCATAGCCCACGCCATTGTCTAAGCGTCATTTTCCTTCTTGTGTGAGCTCGTGTGGGTCAGCGTCTCGTTAGTGGAAATAAGTGTTTTAATTAAGGGAATCTTGCTTAAAAGATTACGTGTTTTTTATCGTGTTTAAGTTCTAACTGATTTTTACCAGTGCTGTGTTATTTAAAGATGTGCAAATAGTTCGTAGATATTTCGTGCGAATTGAATAGCATGTTCTGAGTTGTTCTCAAAATGGCGTAGCCGTGAATGGTGTGTGTAACGTTTTCATTTATGTTCAAGATTACATTATATACTCAGTATTTCCATTCCACCTGCAGTATACTCTTACAGTGTTTCAGTATTATATTTCTATTCAGTATGCTTGGTAGTATTCAATATATTTACAGGTATAATTGGCCTGTGGACAGTGTAGGACTGCCTGTAGGTTTCGTAAAGAATTGATTAAG
Source organism: Morinoia aosen (assembly GCA_030386875.1). Lineage (NCBI taxonomy): Eukaryota > Metazoa > Arthropoda > Malacostraca > Amphipoda > Talitridae > Morinoia > Morinoia aosen. Next base: position 42,163,048 of record CM059580.1, read on the forward strand.
AACCAGAAACATTATTGTAGCGTCACACGGGCATATCATAAAATTACCGGGATTCATTCATATTCACTCATTCATATTGGTGATCGTGTGCTTAAATTAGATCGCCGATCGTGTACAGAAATCGCATGTAGTTTTCATAATATGATTAACAAATTATGACTTTTTCACCATCAAATTCTTGTTAGTGTCATGCTTATATTTTAAATCAAGGGCATAGAGAACAGCTATTGCTAGCATGTTAAAACCTATCCTTTATTCTTCATGAGCTTAAAAAAAGAAGAAATCGTAAGCCCGATGATAAATTTGTAGAAAAAGACTCGGGGTTTCTCCGTAATGGGAATTTACCGCTGCACTGCTAGGGAAACAGCTGTTGTGGGTTCTTTCTCGGGGTCTTTCCGGAAATGTGTCATCCAGCTCCCTGAATATTTCCAGATCTTCCGACGTCAACAACACCACAACACATCCATCCCTGGGCCTTTAGTTCTGTCTTAGCTGAGCATTTAACTTGCCTTTAGCCTTGTACATTATCTAATTACGGGCTAAATTGTAAATTGCTTCCAACCACGGACACTTTTCTTCAGTGTGTAATGATTTTAAATTATAAACCAATCAAGATCTATTTCCGCCTTCAATCACGGCTCCACTTGATATCATTTCCTTGCTAAAATTACGCAGACTTTGAGCGTAACCTGTAAATCACACTGATTTCTCTAACCTTGCAAAATTGCCTCACTCATCAAGTGAATTCCATTAATCACACACACGCACACCCCTGTCGATTTCGTCACTCGCCGGATGCCTTTCGCAAGCACGGACTGCGCACCATCTTCAGCCAAGTTCTTCAGTAAAACAAGACGCAGCGGTCCCTCAGGCTTCTTCAAATAAACCCGATGACAAAGCTGAGTCCCAACCTTGTCGTCATTATCCTCTCGTTAGCGTGATCTTAAACAGCATTCTCGAGCTCATTTGCGTTTTTGTAGTTGGTATAATCGTACAAGTCTACCCAACCATAAAACGTAAAAGGGGTTTCGTTAAATAGTGTGGGACTCATTTTGCCAGAAACATTGGTTGTGGCACCACATGGACGTATTATAATTAACCAGGATTTATATGATGATCGTGGTTAAAAATTATGCGCCCGATCGCTTACAGAAATCGCAAATCGTTTCTAATAAAATGTCTAACCATTTACGATTTTTGACACAATTAATTTCTTGTTCGTGTCCGGCTTATATTGAAATCGACAGCACTGTAGAAGGGTATATTGCTAGCATGTTTAATCTGTCCTTTTCTATCATTGAGCTTAAAAAGAGATATAAAAAACGCGATGGAGATCATTAGAAGGAACTCGATCAGGGTTTTTCCCGTGATTTGAATTTAGTACTGCTGGGTGAACATTGTTTGTGGTCTTCTTCTGTGTCTTTCCGTGGATATTGTTATCCAGCGTCCTTGAATATTTCCAGATTCTCCGACGTCACACAAATACCACAAACACCATCACCTGGGCCTTTCGATTACCATTATACTGGCTAAATTTTAAACTGCCTCCATTCACGGGTATTTCCTGAGTAAACCATTATCTGCAAAATTCACGGAGCCTTGATCTTAATTACTTTAATATAGCGAGTAGTGTAAGTTCTAGTTAGAGAAACCTTAAGTTGGCAACGCTCGTGAGAGCAACGCTCGCAGTCAGTTTTCTATCGGTCTCGGGCTCAACAACAAGTAAATGTTGGCCGAGTGTGTATATAATTACCTACTGTGGCTAAGTATACTACTTCCTAACTTCTAAACTAATGTACTTAATTCTACTCGGCTCTTTTCTATACATTTCAACCTATATCCGCTCTTATCTCACTGGCCACAGGATTGAGTATATTCCTAACTGAACCTATTCATAGTTAAGTGATATTTAAAGAGGTGAGTCCATATTTGTTATATTATTGATGTGTCAATAATTTCTATGCAGTGTTGTGTCTACGTGGAACCTATACTGTGCTCTAGTGTAGGAGTACTAGGGTGTTGATATTCAAATGAATATTCGAATGAAGAGTCATAATCGCCACCAGTCTCTGCCCCTTGTGATCAAACTCACCTTCTGCCAAACATTCAGCAGGCTTTGCCCACATAAATAGCAACGCACCGATTTTTGTGCTTGGTTAAAGATTGCCCTCAGTAAATTGAATAACCTAAACACAAAGACACTTACGACCTCGTCAACCTGCCGGAGCGACTGCCTCAGGACTGCGAAGTATCTTCAGTCAAGATCTGCAGGATCAAGTCTCGGCGATCCTCCCGGCTCCTTCAAATAAACACCTGACACAACAGCTGAGTTCCCCTGTGTTCTCATTTATCCTCTGTTACGTAATCGAAAACCTTCTCGAGATCTTTATGTTTTGAAATTGGTAATACGCTAAAAAATCCATACCAACCAAACATAAAAGAGTATAGTGATGCTGTGACAAGGTCCAACTCGAAAAAGCTTAGGAAGCGAGGTCACTGGAGAACCATAGCTAGAGCAAATACATTCAGTGTGAGAGTTATTAATGACTGGAACTCTCTCCCAGAAGATGTGGTGACTGCTGCAACCATTGGTGCCTTCAAGACCAGACTGGACCAGTGTGCCTGGTCCATGAATGAGTGAGGGAGGTACTGATTTGTCCCACAAACGAGTATTGACTCTAGAAAAAGTACGTAGTAAGTGTTTGAGGAGCGAATAAGGAATTATTGTAGAGAAAGTGTTTTGGCTTCACACAATTGTAAGATAAAGAGATGGGAGCCCTATAAGAAAAAGTCTTAACCTCCCATGCTTTTGAACTAGGTAAGTTTGAACTAGGTGAGTTTATCAACTCTACAATTCCCAGTGTATTAACCCATCAGATTCGAGTAGGAATAAATTTCACGTGAATTTTTAGGAAATAGGAACGGGTGTCATGTAATTTGTCGAACATTATTGTACATTTTTGACGGGCCGTGTGCATATATATACGTATTTCCTTTTAAATATTTTTTCTAAGGCAAGATGCCTGAAAGTTAAATAGTACTTGAAAATATCTCGGAAGCTCGTTGCTCTAAGTTGATATGTAACCTAGAAAAGACATGAAATACTCTGCTGAAATAGACAAATACCATCTTAAATGACTTTTAAATAAGTAGTTAGAAAAAGTTACTCAAAATATAATTAAGAAAAAACGTAGCACAACACGGAACACGCATATTTAAAACAAAAAAACAAACATTCACGCAAATATGAATGTCAGAGCTTGTCCATCATACGATGAGTTGATTTGTTTATGAATCCTAACCTCAAATTACGCTAATTTTCAATAATCTTTTCTACATTTTGCGACACAGAAACGTGTGACGCTCACTAAGGAAGCGATAGTTTTATTTTTGAAACAGTGAATTGGTGTATTTATTTTATTTGCCGTAATATCGAGTTTTTATCTTGTAAAAAGTTCAGTAATTGCCATGACTTTCGAGTGTAATTTTATTGAGGTTACCGTAATGACTTTCTCTTTTTATCACGAAAAAAAAATTCATCCTGCAACATCAAACTGAGGAATGAATCACTCAATGTAATAGAAGTAAATGAGAAAAAATTATTCCTTAAAAAGATGTAGAAAATACATATATTACTTAGTTTCTAATTTTTTGATTAAATGTTCAGAAAAATCGAGTTACAGTCTAAAAACAGAAAAACATTTTAGGTTTCGCCTATTCTCAATACTCCCTATAATAACATCCAAACATTGGGACATGAAATGTAATAGAAACTAGGTAAGATTTTAGCATCGCTTAAGAAAGAAAGTAAATTTAAAAACAGTTTATTTCCAATAGAGATGGTACAAAAGTACCATCATTGGTTTTTATAAAATCTTAAAGTTAGTACATTTAGATGATACACACACATGAGTTATGTAATACCCATGTCACTTGTCGAAAAAAAATGATTGAGTGCAATTTACTCCTAATGTTGCTTAATCTACATTTGATGATACATGTAATTATAATTATAAGAGACAACACAATTTCATGGACGATGCATTTTCATTGTGGGGTGAAAACACTCTTGTCAGTTTACTTGTACATGACATAAATTTTGAAATTCTTGACGCCAGGAAGTAATACTAGAATTGCTTGTTTCGGCAGATGTTTAAAAATGTTATTTCAAGGAAGCATGAAAAAATATAAATATAAGCATGTGGACCACAAAAATTACAAGTTTTGCATTTTTAATTAAAATTTTTTAACATTAAGGTCATTAGTTTATAAGCATTTTATTCAAGTATAAATGGATGATCACACAACAAATTTATAGTTTTCTTTACATGGATGCTTTACAATAATAAAGAGATGACTATTTAGGTAATGTTACAAGTTGAGAGTGAACAGAAAAAAAGGACCAATATCTTAAGTTAAAATACTAGTTATCAGCCTAGTAAAGGTTAGGTTAAAGGTTAACATCGGCATCTTTGGGATGCTTTATTTCCAATCAAGCCTGAGTACACACATATGTCCATATACATGTAGATATATACACATATGCATGCACATACATACCTACTCACACACATACGCCCAACACGCACACATACTTAAATACATACCTATGCACCTAGGCAATCACAATACATATGCGTTCTACAAAAATGCTCTGCGATGTACTGAAGTATAGGATAATGAGCAAAGGAAGCTCGTGACAACTTTTTCAGTATGTGTTGCTGCTTACAATTTCTAATGGAATATCGAAGCGATGTTTAATTAAATAGTGTAGCTAAAAGATCGTTAGTTGATATAGTTAGTTAGTTGATAGCGTCTTGTATATCATATGTGGGTGATCGCGTAACAAATTTATATATATATTTTTTCATGAAAGCTTTACAACAATGAAGAGATATGAAGTTTTATGTAGTGACACATACACCCATCTACGCACACATAGCGTGCACACGTACACATATTCATAAGTAAGCATGTGCGCAAATATCAGCGTAAACTAGTCGGTATGAACTAGTATTCCAATCAAGGGACTCGGAGAAAATACCTTCTGTCTCGGCAAGAATTTTATGAAATTGCCGTACTAGAAGTAGTGGCACAAAACAGTCTACCTGAGTCAGAAACATGAAAACGATTGTTCTACAACGGTTCTCAAGTACAAAATAATCCTAGGTGCGGTTGTTGTCATATACTCTAGAACGTAAAAGATGATATGATAATATGCACTACACTAGCTTAACAAGAGCATTTTTGGACGTGAATAAAAAAGAAAACATGAATGCCCTATAAGGGTTTCATATTAGAAAAAATCACATTATCTTTGATATATGGTGCAGAATGTCTGTAATTGAAAAACGCACATAGCTGCCATGACGGTCTAGTTTGATGCTTGCACAAAAACGGAGAGAAAAGACATAAAATGCATCCTTCGGCCGGTTTATCTAGTCCAGTGCTCACAGGCGTATGTGCACATATGCACACCCATATGCGCACATACACCCATCTACGTACACACATATACAAGTAAGCATGTTTGCAAATCCCAGCGTATAGGCGATCAAATCATAATACCTACGCATGCCTAAAAACTGTGAACTGTGTAATGTATTGAATTATAAAACAATGAGTTAGGGAGATAATTCAGCAATGTAGATACCAGGCAAATGAGATTCGTCAATTCTTATTCAGCATGTTCTGTAACTAAGAATTGTTTTTGAGACACAAGATGACGAGTTATTTTGACTTTAAATTCTCTCGGTCTTTGAGGGGTTTTAATACTCAGGGGAAGTTTGTTCCACAGTAAGGCGCCTGATACGGACAGAGCCTTTTACCCTAAGGGAGATGAACGATAGTTGACTAAGACATTATTGTTTCTGTTCGGCTTTTGATTGGTTACAGTGGGTGGATGGAAACGCACTATCTCAGCAACACTGCCTTGATTAAGAGTAACACATAACTACAAAATTTATACACATTGATTACAAATGAACCTAATTGTGGTTTCATAATCGACAGGGATTTCAAGGCTAAGTGTGAGGTCTTAGCAATAAGTATAGTAAGAAATAATTAAAATTAGCCAGAACGAGTATAGGCATTTCAGCTTCACAGAGTTTGAAATGCTGACCTCAAAGTAGCAGTGAGCAGATTCAATGCAAATGGTCGAACGTTTACATTGACATTACAGCAAAATGTTGCTCAGCGTACGTTATCCTCTATGACAGAAATGTAAAATGACATGTCACGCTTGCCTCAAATTTTGGTACAGTTGGGCGAGTTTTTAATATGCTGAAAAAGATTGTTTCTCATAGGAGATCCAGAAACTGAGAGAGCTTTTTGTCCGTGGTGAGATCCCTATATACAATGTCACATGGAAGCCACATGGTTACGACATGGATTGTCCATGTTTGCCATATGGGTTCTACGTGCCCATGCTATGTGGAAAACGCATGGACTTTTGGAAAGTGGCCCCATGTGGTTTCCACCTGGTTAAGACACGTGTAGAGGATGTGGGTCCTACATGGAAACCATATGCCTCGTGGCCATCCCTCGCTTCTGCCAGATAGGATCCATGTGGTAATAACGCATGGGCTCCATCTATAAATCAAGCAGACTTCCCATGAATTCTGCCGACGTGTATTATACATTGTTCCCATGTGGTTATCAAAGTTGGTTGGTCGCTCCGGTGCCGTTGTAATGCCCCGTCTTGTAGCAGATGACCTGCTGAGAACACGTCCCCCCAAAATGCCATTCTCATCACGCACTGAACCTTGATACCATACATGGTAATGTTATGTAAACTGATCGCAAATGTTTCGCGATTTTCTTTGAAGTAATTTATTAGCCGGTACAGTAATTAGTGGCGAAAGGAATGGCATCTCAGTATTCATAGGGTTTCATGGCAGCCTCCACCACTCGTTGTCGCGTGTTTTAGTGACATATATACAAGTATTATACTCATATTTATGTTACAAGGCTGTTAATTCATAAAGGCGCGCAAGCATTGTGAATGAAATATCAACCGACGATCTCGGAGCAACTTGCAAATTGCGATATTTTTTCCCGAGTCAAGAAACAAACAAACAAACATCGGCATCTTTGGGATGCTTTATTTTCCATCAAGCCTGATACATATGATCTTGAGCATTGATTTTTTAAATGTCTTATAACTAACACTATATATAGGACACCATGACGGTTCCCCCGTAAAGCCGGTACCAATTTCCGAGACCTGGGTTGAGTGGGGTATTGTGCTTGAGCTTTCCCTTATACCCAACGGGGAAAATCGCCGCGCCAGCGCCGGGATATGAACCCTCGTCTCCAACATACAAGGCCGATCCCTTAACCACTGTGCCACGGCAAGCAAGAAATTAGGGTTAACAGCCAGGCTAAGATGCAGTGAATAATTCCATTATTCAAACATTTCCAATTTTTTTGTACTCATTGACTTGTAATATGAGAAATTTAAAAATTGAATGCATCTATAAATAAGGCTTTCAAAGAAGAACAAAGACTATGAACCCTCCATAGCATAACTTATACCACGCTATACCGGATGTCCCATGAAAATGTCCCTGACTTTTCGATTGATTATATCTCCGCAATCAATTAACGTATTTGAAATGTATTTTTTTCACAATGTAGCAAATTTAGTTTCTTTTTCGAATAATTTAAGTTTTTGAAAATCGTTTAATAACCACTTAACAGTGATCGATTTACTGAAAGAGGTAGAAAAACTAATTGTTGAAAGGAAAGTTTTAAATAGAACACTGGTGATCTTCTTCATTTCTCAATACCTACTGTTAAAAATAATTTCACAAAGGTGCATCCTACATACCGTCAAGTCTTTAAGCCCTCTGAGAGGTCATTTACTTTCTTGTTTCATCATTTCAAGACACTTAAGATGCAGCTCACTAACTATCAATGAATTTCCATCGTATTGGAATACGAAGCAATGGAAATCTATAGAAAGTTAAAAAACCAATTAATGAAACATTCCCGGAAAGGAACTCACCATATAAGATGACTGTGTTTCTCACTGTTAGAAAATTTAGAAGAAAATTAAATGTTCTTCTTACTTTTTTACGGCTTTTCGTTGCTTCATATTCCAATACGATGAAAATTATTTGATCGTTAGTGAGCTGCATTTTGAGTGTCTTCAAATGATGAAAAAAGAAAGTAAATAACCTCTCAGAGGGTTTAAAGACTTGGCGGTGTGTAGGATACATCTTTGTGAACTTATTTTTAACAGTAGGTATGAGAAATGACGAAGATCACCAGTGTTGTTTTTAAAACTTTCCTTTCAACAATTAGTTTTTCTACCTCTTTCAGTAAATCGATCACTGTTAAGTGGTTATTAAACGATTTTCAAAAACTTAAATTATTCGAAAAAGAAACTAAATTTGCTACATTGTGAAAAAAATACATTTCAAATATGTTAATTGATTGCGGAGATATAATCAATCGAAAAGTCGGGGACATTTTTGTGGGACACCCGGTTTGGGTGTTCGTGGTAAAAGCACGTTCATAAATTTTATCCAGGGCAGATATCCACCACATTAATTTGGAATGGAAAAAACTGAACGTCAGCAAGGAATTTTTTGTTTAATTTTGCAATGATTTTTAGAAAAATTAGTCCACTGATACTATGGCAGGGAATATCAATGTTCAAACTCGAAAAATCACGATGACAGATGAATTGTTCAGTTATGAATTGTAACATTTTTATTAAAGCAAATCAAATTTCTATAATATAATGGCACCGCAAACTTCATCAATCAAAATCGAGAAATTGTGCTAACTGAATTGTTCATTCTTGCATTTTGTTAACATTTCTTAGAAACAAATTCAATTCCTTAAATATGATAAAATGGCAGCGCTAACTTCAATGTTCACATTTGAAACATCATGGTTCTATAGAAATGAACTATGAAGAATGAATTTACTCTTGAAATGCATGAAAATTTTCTAACAATTCACTTCCAATCCGTTCAAATTCACATATAATGGTTTTGAATACATGTTTATGCATTTTAGGGTGTAAATTTGTCCTTCATCGTACATTTCTATTGTATCATGACAAATTTAGACAAAACGTTGACAAAATTAAGTATACTCATAAACCTCATCCATAATGTGAAGACTGATAAACCCTCAAAATGAAGGTTAACAAAATAAATAATGAAATAAGAAACAACATCTTACCAGCGAATAATTGTAATGATGAATTTCTTAGGCGGTATTTCAAATTAAAATGCTTACGTAAATATATTTTATAGGTAGCATAAGTACCACAAAGCAACAAAATGAATTACAAGAAAAAGAATTAAACGATATTTTATTTTTTCAGCGCAAACGAGAAATGGCGTAATTAAAGTCATCATTGCCGTCGAAAGGTTTACATATAGGACTATAACTCTGTATAATAATCTTACACGATTTCCAGCGACTTATCACTTCTCATCACAACGGCGTGCTTATGAGAGAATTATTGTAATAAAATCAGATTATTGTTCACGGCTTCAGTACCAAAATGAGCTACAGTTCAACAGAAAGTAATGAAGAGAAATTAACCAGCCGTATCGCTTAACCAGCAGCGCATGAAGACTATGCTCAGTTTTAATGTCTCTAACATGGACAGTGAAAAACTCCTCTTGTTAATTACCCCTATCTTCCACTTAGATTCACTAATACTGCGAATTGAATGATGTTCCTAGAAATACACAGTAGCACAATTAACACCGATCACGTCTTGAGCAGAACTAAGTAACGGTCACGGAAGACGGAGCACGGAAGTTTGAATAGGAGGCGCCACAACGTCTGAGAGGAGGGGTAGTTGCCAGATGCACATTCTTTCGAAATCGAAACGTCAAAACTTATCCAAATAGTTTCATGTGTGTATATCAATTTATTCATTGGTGGGTTCTGTCTTTCAGTATTGTTTTACGAAGCTTTTGAAATCGCACCAGACGCATTTATAGAATTTAGTTATCCCAATTTTTGGTTCAAAGAGATTACCAGCATATATTTCATAGGCAATGATTACTTTATTAGTTATTAAAAATGTTTAAAATGAGCATTAAAACTGAATAAGACACAACTAAGTCTTAAAAAGGCAAATGTTAGATTTTTTAGCACAAGGAGTTTCTTCTACCTCAGCTTGAACCTGAATACTACAAATAATAAAGTATATATTTTTGACCATCAATCAAATAATAGTTAAATTTGGGACTAATCTGATGTGTAAACGGGTAATTGGTTATAAATGTACAATTTAATATGTGATCTGAAAGGAATCTTTGACATTTTATCAAAAACATACAACAAAAATTTTAATATTTATATATACACAATACAATATTTTCTTAAAAGCCGTTCATAAGCAAGTACGTTGCATACACACGTGCCTCCCAGGTGGAAAATTTTTTTGAAGGCAATGTGGTAGCTAATAGGAAATCACACGTGGATCCCACGTATCGAATCCAGCATGCAACGCACTAATATGACTATGATGAGTATATACAGTGGTAAATCCATTTTGCCAACTAAAATCCACGTAACCAGCACCTAACCACGTGGCTTCCATGTGACATTGTATGTAGGGATGAGCGGTAATTGACTACGACATCATTCCTCCATTTTTTTTCATCTGAATATTGGGTAGAAGAAATATTACAACGTCTGAATTATTCTGAGAGACGTAGAAAGAAATATAGGAACACTCGACGAGCATTGTGAATCAGAAATCAGAATCAGAAAGAGAGGGGTTGCACGATCGCGTTTTTTCAAATTACCTTTGCACTCCTCTTTGAGCGGTAAAATTAATACATTTTTGCAGTTATTTATAAGCAAATTGAGGGATGTCTCCTCAGACTAGGCTGCAATAGCTCAAACACGATAATACCAAAAAATGAAATACAACAATCTAAATTTATTGTTAAATGTGTGCTGAATGCATTGAAAGAGCATTGAAGGTTCAGCAAATTATGTTGCATTTGGTTTTTACATGTGGTTTGAAAGTCATGGCAAACCTAGCACAAAAGTTTTTTTTTTTTGCTTCTACGAATGACTCGATTTTTTTTGTTTTCAGACGTCTGCATTAATTTTAAGAAATTTCTGACTGCATTCTTTGCAATCAAAATCAATTCAAAAATTGCGCAATGCGTCAACTTGCGTTAACCCTATAACCTCCCACAGGACTTTTAAATCATCATTCGGAAATACTCTCATTATATTACATATAATTCATGTTAAATTTGTTTCTTAATGTCTTCTTTGAAATTCTCTTCCGAGTGGCAGTTCCATTTTTATTCTGATATCGTTGACTACCTCATTCTTTTTATGTTTGGATGGTATGGTTTGACTTTTGCGTTGATACCAATTTTCAAAACATAAAGCTCTCGAGTAGGTTTTCGAATTACGTGACAGAGGATAATGACGACACGGTTGGGAACTCAGCTTTGTCTCGGGTTTATTTGAAGAAACCGGAAGGACCGCCGAGACTGGTTTACTGAAGAACTTGGCTGAAGATGGTTCGCAGTCCGTGCAGGCAAAAGGCTCCGGCGAGTGACGAAGTAGACGGTGTGTGGGGGTGATTTATGGTATTCACATTATGAGTGGGCAAATTTAACAGGCAAGAGAAATCAGTGTGATTTCAGGGGTAGGCTCAAGGCCTGCGGAATTCGAGCAGGTGAGTGATATCAATTTGAGCCGTGATTGATGGCGATAATAGATCTTAATTGGTTATTAATTAAAGATCATGGCACACTGAATTTAACAGATGCTGGCTCATTAACTTGTACCCGTAATGGGAGGCTGTTTAGAATTTGGCCCGTAAGTAGTAAATATATATATATGGCTAAAGGCAAGTTAAAGGCAAAGCTAAAGGCAAAATCTAAAGGCCAAGCTAAAGGCAAAGCTAAAGGCCCAGGGATGGATGTTTTGTGGTGTTGGTGACGTCGGAGAATCTGAAAATATTCAGGGAGCTGGATGACAATATTCCGGAAAGACACACCAAGAAAACCCACAACCGCTGTTTTCCCTAGTAGCGGTGAATTCCCATCACGGAGAAACCCTGAGTTCTTACTACAGATTTATCATCGCACTTATTATTTCTCTTTTTAAAGCTCATGAAGAATAAGCACAGTTTTAAACAGGCTAGCAATATAACTTTTCTCTATGCTCTCGATTTCAAATATAAGCCCGACAACTAACAAGAATTTAATTGTGTAAAAATCGTAATTTGTTAAACATATTAAGAAAACTACATGCTTTCTGTACGCGATTTGGCGATAATAATTTAAACACACGATCATCAATATGAACCCCGTTAAATTTATAATATGCCCGTGTGACGCTACACTAATGTTTCTGGCACCAAAATCAACTATTTACGAAACCTACAGGCAGCACTACACTGTCAACGTGCTGACTATACATGTAAATATTGAATACTGCACAGGAGTGCTGAATAGGAATGGATTATCGAACACTGCACAAGTGTGCTGGATAGGTATGGATTATCGAACACTGCACAAGTGTGCTGGATAGGTATGGATTATCGAACACTGGACATGTGTGCTGAATAGGTATGGATTATCGAACACTGCACACTGGCAAGGGTGCGGAATGTAAATGGAAATACTGAACACACCAATCACGCCTACGCCATAATTACGATCTATTAAGCTAAGAAATGTTAGCAGCACGGGTAAAATACAAATATCACGACTACACCATTAACTAAAAAACAGCTTAGAAATGCTAAACAATACGTACGAAATATATCTAAGAAAACTATTACTGAGCACCTTGAAATTACTAGCAGCACTGGTAAAAATACTCTTAAGATCTATACTATGAAGCACGTAATACGTTTTAGAAAATCTCTAACTGAATTAAAACACTTTATTTCCACTTTCGCGACGCTGTGCACCACACGAGATCACAATGCGAAATGACGCTAAGGAAAATGGCGTGCGTTGGGATGTTGCCAGACGACGAGCTAAACTCGAACGACTGTCGATATTATTCTCTTTTTGTGTTTGTACACAAAAGCTTTTAAGATTAATAATTATAAGTAGAAAATTAATAATAATAATTTTAATCAGGATTTTAATTCCAATAATTATGTTATTTAAATGTTAATGAGAAATTTACTGAATTTAAACATTTTGTAGAGAATGCTACATTCTAGTGGTAATTTAGTGACGGTGGACGCAATTGCGGTAGTGTGGGTAGAAAAATGATCACGTCAAAACAAAAAGTAAAGTTTAAGCTAATTTTAGTCATAGTATAATTTCAGTATTGACTTGTGTTTCTTTCAAATCTCTTTCAAACTTGTTGTGATAATTTATACATCATCGGCATACATATAAATTTTGTGTTTTCTCGAATGGTGGAAAAACCATTGATAAATATAGAAAATAGGAGCGGGCTGTAGCATTCGCTACAAAGCGTAAAAAATTATAAACTTTCCCATTCGCACTTAAATAAAATAATTATTAGCATTAAAAATCTTACTCTAAATTATTATTAATTATTTTCTACTTCTAATTCGTAATCATTGAAGTTTGTGTGTAAATACATGAGAGATCAAATAATCAATCGACATTTCGAGTTATAAAGCAGCCGGAAGTGGCAACATCCAAGCGCGACGCTTAAACTGACTCACTCTTTTTCGTGACTCGCTAGCGTGCGTACATCTCTCGTAAGTTGAAAGAAATTAAGTGTGAGAATAGAAAAACCCGGTAAAGTATACAGTGTAAATTCTCTGTGTGCATGGTGATAAACTTAAGGATCTGTCCATCGTCGGGATGTAGGGATAAACTCTAAAATAGTGTTAAAATTCTTAGACTAGCATGTTCATTTTCGAGTGCTACCTCGACGTGACAAAACGTATAAATTTGCGTGTCACGATTCATTTCCTGTGTCGAGTCATTATATTATCCAACTACGTTTGTGCCTTACTACAAAGTTATACATTTTGCAGCTGTCATATTATATCAAGATCCGTTCACGAATACGGGTGATAGAGCGCGGCTAAAACCACCGGCGTCTTTGTTGATAGAGTCTTTGTCGTCGGCGTTTTTGTTTTCCAAATTTGCGGAGAATAAAACTGCCGTCTCGTGTCATTACTCTGTGATTTAAAACGTACTTTATGCACGTGGAATAATATTTCTTTTTCACAACATACTTGCAGTAGTTTTCTGAAGTGTGTTTGACGTGAAATAATAATTGGGAATGCCTTTTAATAATTTCGTACGGATTATAGATTACGAAGATTATTCACGAAAATGCCTGCTAAAGTTTTAGTTTTTTCCGTATTTCATTACTCCTTAAATCTTGCGTTTAATCGCACTTATTTCAATATAAATCACTATCAACAAATTAAATCAATTTTTCCTTATTCTTGCGGCAGAAATACATCCTAGCATCTGCCATCGTAAACGCGTACTTCTCGCGTACAAAATACTTCGTGAACGCTTACGATGTTATGCCGGCGGTTTATTGCAAATGGCGAAACGTAAAAACCGCCGGGTCATTGTCACCTTGATTTTCATGTTTCGTCTTGCGAATATTTTCTTTCTGTGCAAGCAACACGTTTAGTGTTTCTTTTCTCAGGTAGATATTATTCCTTATTTTTTTATCAATGATGCTTGCCAGTGCTTTTCAGTATGATTGATCTTAATGAAAGTTAGGATTTTTTCCCTGTTATTTCTCGTACGGATATAGAGATGTTCTAGAGTACACAAAAAAGTTATTAATTCTCATCCTATGTTTTTTAGCTATTTTCTTAATAATTCCTTCCGACTGCATGAATCCCGTGTATTCAGTCTCACGAATTTGCTATGATTCCACAAAATGGAATCACCGATTGTTGCTCTAAAAAGAATCACAAGTGGTTCATTACAAAAAAATCTCCTTTAAAATTTCATGCCTCTATTTAAAGTAAGAGCAGTGGTGAAAGAGTTTGTCACGTCGTACAAGACGTGAGAAAATTTGAAGAATTTTGATAAATTTATGCGGCAACATTTTGCGGATCCGCGCTTCGTCCGCAAGAATGACGCCAACGTTTTATTTGTTTTGAAGTGCGTGGGAGGAACATGTTCCCGGTTAATATTAAGTTATTGTGTAGTTAGAGAGTGAACTTGAGTGGGAAACTCTTTCGGTTTACGTGTTGCCGCGCTAGCTATATTTTCGGGTGTTTTTTAACATATTTGTGTTTAGATAGCGGTGAACAGCCGGCTTCTAGAGCATTCGAGGATGCTTCCGGTCGCCGGTGAACCACCCACATTAAGCTAGACTAGCCGTCGTAACGTGTCATAGCAAGTGCGCTGCAGTGTAATGTTTGGAAATGTCAGGTTCCATTTTGGCAGTACTTTAGAAGAAAAGCGTGTGATTTAACTGATGAACTTCCCTATCTCTATTTCACTGCCCCAAGTAATTTGTGTTTTTGAATGTGGAGCCAAATTCTGTCACAGATTTGATGCTAAATTTAGAAACTGAAATCAGATGGCCTTACTATACTTGCTGAAGAAAATTGAGTTCTTACTAATTTTATCTCTTTTACTCTGATCAGCTGATACAGAATTTCTTATAACTTATTGGTAGAGAAGAACATCTTTTGTTTTCAAGTATCATTTAGCAGTCAGCAAAAGTAATTGATGTGAAGTATGACGTAGTAAACTTATGCGAGCTTCCCAAGATACACTTTCTATGGCTGAGTATCAAACAACAAAGAAAAAAAAAATTTGATTGACTTGCAAAAAGAAACTGATGTTAAGAAGTCTTGGTGTTTTTCTTGTCTTTGTATTATTTCTTGTCTTTGTATTATTTATAACATTCATTAATAGCAAAGTAAAATAAATTTAGTCGAGTGGCTTCTTACCTATGAGCTGTGCTGGGCAAGTTGCGCCAGTCAGCAAGGTGGAAGCCTAAAGTCACGGCATTCAGTAGACTGAGAATGGGCGCAGGAACTCGAGACCACTAGCTCATACGATTTGTGTTCTCAAAGCGACGTTGATAAACGTGTACTTGCCTCTCTCATTCTTTGATAATAGAATTTATTGATAATGGCTGATCTGATAACCTTAGTGACTTGCCCCTGCTTCAGGGACCTAATTTCTGCTGTCTCTTTTCCACAGATAGGGTAAAGAAAGCCAGAGTAGGCACTTATTTTGCAGACTAAAATAAGATGTCACGGGTCTAAAACTGAGGGACCTTTCCTCATCGTCTGTAAGTATTTTAGAGTATCCTCTTTCAACTTGTGATGTTACCTAACTCGTCATCTCTTTATATCGTGTGAAAACTTTGTATTCATGTGAAAACTACAAACTTGTTGTGCGATCGCCCACCTTTGTTCAAATAAAGTGCTTATTGACTAATGACCGCTGTGTTAAGACTTAGATACGGATGTGTATTCATGTATATATCCTTTTATGCTTCATCAAAAAGACACTTTGAACATTGGGTGAAACAAGCGACTCATGTATCATTGCCTAGCGTTAGTGACACGAGTTTTACAATATTCGTGTGCGTATCATAAATGTGTTCTTTCTAAATGTGTTTCTAGCTGTGTGTCTTTGGCGGGGTGTTCTTGATAATGGGTTCCTCGACTAGGTACTTATTCTCTTCCTTGCCAACGCAACGGAAACCTTTCTTGTTTCGTGAACTTATTTCCTAGCTTGCTGTTCCCGTGCACCTTGTGCGCAGATTCCGCGTTCCTCCAACTCCACACTAAATGGTGCCTTCTTCTTTCCTCTCTTGGAACATCTTTGTCGTAGTTGCGGGAGGCTAAAACTTTCCTATATAATGATAATAATTGAGTCACGGAATATCATTGTGCTATGTTGTTCTGAGGACTATGCCCCGTGACCACTCTTATCGCCCTCCAGTCATTGAAATGTCATGCCTAGCGTTAGCACTACCCGATTGCCTCTTATGTCTCCGGTGTGAAGTTTCTTTCTTGTCGTGCGGTGATATATAAATGGTGCCTTCCTCCTTCCTCTCTCAGAACATCTGTCGTGGTTAAGGGAAGCTAAACCCCTCTCGTGTAACAACGAGTACTGTGTTATGAATTCCGTCACTAGACTATCATACCTAGTTCTAACATTATTTAGCCGTTATCTGTGTTTTGCTCAAGATGTAGAATGCTCCTTTCTCGTCATGCAGCACCGTATAAATTAATTGTTCATTCGACTATAACCTTAAATTGGGGTTTTTGTCACGTAATTCCTAGCCCGAGTCTGAATCATATCTGTCTGTGCAGATATACGGCTCAACGGGATAAGAAATAAAAAACCTGAAGAGACCTCGTTTCCCTTTGGGCGTCCTACTGAGTTCCGTTCAATGGCGTGCCGAAGCGAAGATCAATTCCGCTAGCGCACGACATTACAGTATATAGACGTCAGCGGAAGGTGCCCTCCCACGAAGAAGCCCTCCAAAGAGGAGGCCCACAGCAGATTCTCAGCCGCCCGCGGCGAATATCCGAGACCACAGAAATGACCTCTCTCGGAAGAAAGAGCAAGCCTAGACTTCCACAGCTGGAAGAACAGTTCCATACGGAGCTAGCAGCCTTGAACAATCTCCTGAATGGTGCAGTACCACGAGATCTCAAGACGCCCAGCGAGGTGGATCAAGTCCACGCTGGAATCCGAGCAAAGGCTAAGACCGTCAAGCGAATCGGAGACCAGCTGGTCCTAGCCCTAGAGGGCTCGGGAGCCACAGCAGAAGCGACAGCAGTTCGAGACTCACTGACAATCGCCAGAGCCCGCAGGAAGAAGCTGATGGGTTCAATGGGTCGCAGAAGTGAGGAGCTCCTGGGGAGCTCGTCACGGAGTGCGACAAAGGAACCCTCCCAGCGCAAGAGCTTGAGGTCAAAGAGGACCTCGTCCAAGAACCAGCAGCAAGGCGCTGCCCATCAGAACAAGCCCCCAAAATCATCATTGGCTGAGAACAGGAACAGACACCGTTCCAACCGTCGGGGCAGAGACCAGGCCAGCCCCAGCCATCGTCGTCAGAGTCACCAAGGTTCGAGCTATTACAGCCAGAGTCAAGACAGTGAGAGCGATCATAGCCAGAGCCTTCCCAGCGCCAGCTCTCGTCACAAAGACGGCGAATCCGAGCGCCGCGAGCCCCCTAGCCAAGGCAATAAGCAGATGCTTATTGACATCACTGAAGAGCCATCGGTACTGTTGGCGCAAATCGCCATCGAGAGGTCGAAATTGAGGAATAAGAACCGAACGGAGAATGATCGGCACTTCGGTGAGCAGAACACTGAGCGCAAAGAGGACCGCACAGGAGCATGGGTCGACCTAGCCTTCCAGCATCACGTCATCGAACCCGCAGGGGGCACAACGGCGGTTGAGAATGCTTCGCCCCGTGACACCGATCTCGCACCTCCGATGAATCTTTCCGCACCAGCATTCCAGCCCCGAGCTTCCACCGGCTCACCTGCCGTGGTCTTTGAAACGAAGCCACCAGTGATCGACGGAGCTATGAGGCTCTCGATGATCGAAGATCTAAAAAAGGCGCCAAGCCAACCTTACGCGGGAGAGGCTCACCTGTTCCACAGATGGTTCGATGCCATCAAGAGAAGGATGGAGAGGCTCGCCGTGGAGCCCATCGACGCCATCGAGATCCTCACGAACCACACCTGCGGCGAGCCAAGAAGCCTCATTGACGACACCCTGGCAGCTACCTACCTGGACACAGCGGCCCTGCTCACCCTCATCGTCGAACAACTAAAGACCCGCTTCGCCTCTGAAGACAGGGTAGCCGATAGCCTGCTCGAACGCCTCGCCCAAACATCTGATATAAAGGGCATGAAGGGCGACCGCACGGTTGGTCTCAAGCTGCGGAAGTTCAGTGACGCCTGCCTGGCGATTCATCACACAATGCAGCACAACAAAAGCCTGGCCTTCCTGAACACCGACGTAGGGCTGTCTCCCATCGTTGAGAGGCTACCCTTCTTCGTTCTGGACGCCTGGAGAAGCGAACGAACTAGGCACAGAAGACTGTTTGGATCGCTACCTGATTTCGCCAGGTTCTGCGAGTTCATCAAAACGCTGTCGGACACCCAGTGTGATAGTTTTGGGGCATCGAACCTCAACTGGGTGAGCAATCGACTCGACACGGCCGCCCCCGCTCGCCTCAATCCAAGAGCCTCGCGAGTTCTCTACACGTCCTCAGAGAATCAAACCGGCAGCTGCATTCTCCACCAGAGTGCACAGCACGCAACAAACTCGTGCCAAACGGTAAGAAAGATGGAATCTCGGAAGAAGAAGGACTTCATTCGCGAGCATAAGTTATGTTACCGTTGTCTAGGCCCTCACTGGGCAAAGCATTGCAAAGAGATCGTGAAGTGCGACGATTGCGGAGCCAGCAGTCACAGCACAGCCGCCCACATCAACTGGCGAGCAGCTGGAGATTCGAGTGAAACCACTCGTCAGGAGAGACCCAGTCGAGAACCGAGCGATGACAGAGCTCAGAGCGAACTCGGGGAGAGATTGAGAGCTGTGGCCCTGGCCTCTCGCGTACCCACAGCCGAGGCGGGTGCATGCAGCAAAATTGTTCTGGCAGACGTTATCGACGAGAGCACGGGTCGGTCGTGCCGCGCCTACGTAATCTTAGATGAGCAAAGCACCACGTCCTTCTGCTCTCCCAAGCTGTTGAACGCCCTCCGCGTGACAACCCCCAAGTCCCACTACGAGCTGGAAACGCTGACCGATCAATCCGCCGCTCGATACGGCAGACGCGTGTCAGGGCTGAAAATAAAGGGAGTGTCCGAAGACCAAACCTTCGAGCTCCCACCGATGTTGGAATGCAACTCCATCCCCGATAGAAAGAGAGCGGTCGCGACCTACGAACGCGTCGCAAGAACCCCGGAGATATCGCACCTCGCTCGGCATTTCTTGCCCTTGGACAAACACGCA
The DNA here is from genome assembly GCA_030386875.1 of Morinoia aosen. Taxonomy (NCBI): domain Eukaryota; kingdom Metazoa; phylum Arthropoda; class Malacostraca; order Amphipoda; family Talitridae; genus Morinoia; species Morinoia aosen. The sequence continues at coordinate 42,182,976 of CM059580.1, forward strand.
GAAGTTGCGGTGCTCCTGGGGACAGACTGCGGAGACCTACTCTACAGTCACTCCGACAAACAACGCCGCAAGGCTCCGTTCGTCCACCACACCGCCTTGGGCTGGGCAGTGGTCGGCAAGGTGAACGACGACGTCAGCCCCGAAGGAGAGCACTCTTACACGGTCGCAAGAATCGTAGCCGAAGTCGCTCTCGAAACCTGTGGCCCAGAGACGTGCCTTGAACTGTTTTCAGGAAAAGACACTATCACCCAGCAGCACAGCGATGAGACCTCCCAACCGCGGCCCCCAGACGACCGCGGAGACCCTGAAAGGACAAAAAACACAAGGGCAGAGGAAGACAATCAAGCGGAAGCCCCGCCAACGACGAGATTTATCGACCAGTCAGCAACAAACGATGAAATGGACGCTCAGTGCGATCCAGACAGCGCATCACCGAAGCCCAAGAAGAAACGGAAATGGGAGCTCCCGTACCCCGGCGATCCGAAGAGAAAGCACGACGCGCACCATGCTGAGCGCACATCTGTTGACAAGAGAGCTCGACAGAACGGGCCAAGCAAAAGGGGAGGCGGCCACGCGGCTCCCGACCCTCCAGGAAACGCCGAGCACCCACCTCTATCTTCCCTTCACCAGCCTCTCAGTACCGCCTGCGCGACAAGCTGCCGTCGGAATCTGAAGCATCGGGACAAGCATGACGCACTCGCCGACGCACGAGGAATGCCGGGCAGCGTCGAGAAAGACCAGGAGACAACACCCGGACCCCTCCAGAGGTCCACCACCCGCCAGCGACGGAAAGTTCGACGTTGGTCGGGGAAGCAGAGAGGACTCCTCTATGAGTCACGCCCGCGCAGCCGGTGGAAGGCCACCCACGCGTCGCTGAAGACGACACCGACGCGTCCCGCGGGGCGAGACGACTGCGACGAGCACGTAGCGGGTGGCGCCCCGCCACTGAACCAGCCCTCAACCAGCGCTCCCCCCCCCCCCGAAGGCAGTTATTGGTGGCCAGAGCCACCAAGGGGGGGGGAGTGTCACGTCGTACAAGACGTGAGAAAATTTGAAGAATTTTGATAAATTTATGCGGCAACATTTTGCGGATCCGCGCTTCGTCCGCAAGAATGACGCCAACGTTTTATTTGTTTTGAAGTGCGTGGGAGGAACATGTTCCCGGTTAATATTAAGTTATTGTGTAGTTAGAGAGTGAACTTGAGTGGGAAACTCTTTCGGTTTACGTGTTGCCGCGCTAGCTATATTTTCGAGTGTTTTTTAACATATTTGTGTTTAGATAGCGGTGAACAGCCGGCTTCTAGAGCATTCGAGGATGCTTCCGGTCGCCGGTGAACCACCCACATTAAGCTAGACTAGCCGTCGTAACGTGTCATAGCAAGTGCGCTGCAGTGTAATGTTTGGAAATGTCAGGTTCCATTTTGGCAGTACTTTAGAAGAAAAGCGTGTGATTTAACTGATGAACTTCCCTATCTCTATTTCACTGCCCCAAGTAATTTGTGTTTTTGAATGTGGAGCCAAATTCTGTCACAGATTTGATGCTAAATTTAGAAACTGAAATCAGATGGCCTTACTATACTTGCTGAAGAAAATTGAGTTCTTACTAATTTTATCTCTTTTACTCTGAATAGCTGATACAGAATTTCTTATAACTTATTGGTAGAGAAGAACATCTTTTGTTTTCAAGTATCATTTAGCAGTCAGCAAAAGTAATTGATGTGAAGTATGACGTAGTAAACTTATGCGAGCTTCCCAAGATACACTTTCTATGGCTGAGTATCAAACAACAAAGAAAAAAAAAAAATTTGATTGACTTGCAAAAAGAAACTGATGTTAAGAAGTCTTGGTGTTTTTCTTGTCTTTGTATTATTTCTTGTCTTTGTATTATTTATAACATTCATTAATAGCAAAGTAAAATAAATTTAGTCGAGTGGCTTCTTACCTATGAGCTGTGCTGGGCAAGTTGCGCCAGTCAGCAAGGTGGAAGCCTAAAGTCACGGCATTCAGTAGACTGAGAATGGGCGCAGGAACTCGAGACCACTAGCTCATACGATTTGTGTTCTCAAAGCGACGTTGATAAACGTGTACTTGCCTCTCTCATTCTTTGATAATAGAATTTATTGATAATGGCTGATCTGATAACCTTAGTGACTTGCCCCTGCTTCAGGGACCTAATTTCTGCTGTCTCTTTTCCACAGATAGGGTAAAGAAAGCCAGAGTAGGCACTTATTTTGCAGACTAAAATAAGATGTCACGGGTCTAAAACTGAGGGACCTTTCCTCATCGTCTGTAAGTATTTTAGAGTATCCTCTTTCAACTTGTGATGTTACCTAACTCGTCATCTCTTTATATCGTGTGAAAACTTTATATTCATGTGAAAACTACAAACTTGTTGTGCGATCGCCCACCTTTGTTCAAATAAAGTGCTTATTGACTAATGACCGCTGTGTTAAGACTTAGATACGGATGTGTATTCATGTATATATCCTTTTATGCTTCATCAAAAAGACACTTTGAACATTGGGTGAAACAAGCGACTCATGTATCATTGCCTAGCGTTAGTGACACGAGTTTTACAATATTCGTGTGCGTATCATAAATGTGTTCTTTCTAAATGTGTTTCTAGCTGTGTGTCTTTGGCGGGGTGTTCTTGATAATGGGTTCCTCGACTAGGTACTTATTCTCTTCCTTGCCAACGCAACGGAAACCTTTCTTGTTTCGTGAACTTATTTCCTAGCTTGCTGTTCCTGTGCACCTTGTGCGCAGATTCCGCGTTCCTCCAACTCCACACTAAATGGTGCCTTCTTCTTTCCTCTCTTGGAACATCTTTGTCGTAGTTGCGGGAGGCTAAAACTTTCCTATATAATGATAATAATTGAGTCACGGAATATCATTGTGCTATGTTGTTCTGAGGACTATGCCCCGTGACCACTCTTATCGCCCTCCAGTCATTGAAATGTCATGCCTAGCGTTAGCACTACCCGATTGCCTCTTATGTCTCCGGTGTGAAGTTTCTTTCTTGTCGTGCGGTGATATATAAATGGTGCCTTCCTCCTTCCTCTCTCAGAACATCTGTCGTGGTTAAGGGAAGCTAAACCCCTCTCGTGTAACAACGAGTACTGTGTTATGAATTCCGTCACTAGACTATCATACCTAGTTCTAACATTATTTAGCCGTTATCTGTGTTTTGCTCAAGATGTAGAATGCTCCTTTCTCGTCATGCAGCACCGTATAAATTAATTGTTCATTCGACTATAACCTTAAATTGGGGTTTTTGTCACGTAATTCCTAGCCCGAGTCTGAATCATATCTGTCTGTGCAGATATACGGCTCAACGGGATAAGAAATAAAAAACCTGAAGAGACCTCGTTTCCCTTTGGGCGTCCTACTGAGTTCCGTTCAATGGCGTGCCGAAGCGAAGATCAATTCCGCTAGCGCACGACATTACAGAGTTTTTGCAAACCTAAAGTGATCCTATCCTACTTTGAGCTTGACAAAAGAGAGATTTATTAAATTAGCTCGTGTCGGATCTGTATGATTTCTCGGAGAGTCTACTTTGTGGGAGTTTATCATTTACGATGTTGGGGACTGTCAGTGGTGGAATTTTTTCCTTGATGTCTCCTGGGACTGTTCATCCAGCGTTTTCGACTTTTTGCAGAACCTCAGCGACATCGCCAAACGCCACACACACTCAGTTCCCTGGGCCTTGTTTTGCCTTAACTGAATCTTACCTGAGCTTGGGCCTGAGAGATCTCATTTACAATTTATTCCCTTGCAATTCACATGGGTTATTTTTGGAAGCTAGTAAGCCTAAGATTACACTCACAGGCTAGCTAAACTACCTGCTTCTACTACGATAACTTGCTCGTCCAGCTTGGGATTAATAAAGCTGATACCATAAGTGACACCACCAACGTCACGGGTTTTTTTTTAAGGCTTATGCTACTAGTTAGTCTAAATTGGGCTTATATCAATTCCCAAACACGACTCATTACATCCTGCCTACACCACCGACCGCCGGACCTCGCTGGCACGGAGTGCCCACCTAGAGAAGATCTTCCAGTCAAGATCCCGCCAGTCCGCCGGGCGTTCCTCCGAATAAAAGACCGAGCTGAGTTCCCTCGCCTCATTACCCTTTTTCACGGTTTTGCGAATACTGTCGAGTGACTGTTTAGGGTTTGGAAGCTGATACTAGCACCCCCATCCCAATCCTAACACTGGTGACAACCCAGAGTTTAAAACACCAAAGAATAAAACCCCAGCCTTAAAACTTAAATAAAAAAATATTCAACTCGATAAGTGTTTGAAAAATTGTGAGAGAGGATAATTTTGGCATATCATTGTAGTGATAAATTTTCCATGTCGTAGTCTTTGAGAATTTCTATGGTTTTGACCGTGTTAATGAATGTTCTCTGAGCAGCTCTAACAAAAATTTTTTTTCCAGCGCTATCCTGTCCTTTTTGTCTCATATGCGACAGTAGGTAGAAAAATAATTTTTCTCACCTGTTTTTTTTTTGTGCCTACGCTAATTGCCGCATACCGCATAAATTTTCGTTTCCAATTTCATATTTTCTTCTTTCCGTTTCAACTTTATTTGAATGATTGAGTAGTAAAGAAATAACGCAAACCTTTGTCACTTTAATTCCAAGTCATAGGCATTGATAGCTTAATTTGTGCATTCCAAAGAAAATTGCTAGCATGCCTGACTCAGATAATGAAGATCGAGCGCGCACAAAACCTCTTAGTCTGCCGCCTTTCATTCCAGAAGACAGCCACACTTGGTTTAACCAAGTGGAGGCAATGTTTAGGTATCATAAAATAAGGGAAGAAAACGACAAGTTTTACGCCCTTGTGTCCGCAGCTCCCACAAAATTGTTAAATGACTCCAATCAATTGCTAGAAAACCCTCCAGCTGTAAATCCTTACGGAATCTTGAAAGGCAAAATATTAGCAAAGCTTCAGATGTCCGATGCGGACAAATTCAGAAGCCTTGTAGACGCCTCAGCAATTCCACCTGTCTCTGTCTCTTTCTCTCCCACTTCGTTAGTTAAGGAGTTGCGCAAACTTGCAGCGGGTGTTGCCGTAGCTGAGGGATTTCTGAAAGAAGTTTACATGAATAAACTCCCTTCCAATGTGCGTCCATTTCTATCGTTAGCAAGCCCGGACCAAACTTTAGAGATGCTTGCAGAGTCCACTGAGACAGTGATGCGCAACCTAAACGTGTCACAAGCACCGCAGGTAGCTTCTTTGAACGCAGCAGCTGCAAATTTTAGCCCCTCAAATACTCCTAATAATCAATCCTCAGCAACAATAGATAGGATGCAGCAAGAAATCGCTGAGCTAAAGCAAGCTTTCCAGAATTGCCAGCTCGGTCAGAGTGTAGCTCACATCCAGCAAGGCCCAGGGAGATACCAAAGCTACCAAGATGCCTACGACTATCCCTATCACTATCCTTTTCCTCCTCCTCAACGTTTTGATAGAGGTAGATCTTATGATAGGTCAAATCAAGACCGCCGCTCTCGGTCGCGCTCTTGTGATGCTAGTAGTAACTTATGCTGGTACCATCACAAATTCGGTGACCAAGCACGAAAGTGCGGGTCCCGATTCTGTCCTCGTTATACCGAAATGACTTCGGGAAACGCCAACAGTGACGCATAGTAGCGAGTACTGCGTTGCCTCATTCCCAGACTACTCGCCTCTTAACGATTCTCGATCCCACTACCAAATATCGATTGTTAATCGACACTGGTTCCAGTGTGTCAATTATCCCAGCCACGGCTAAAGACAAAATGAATAACCTAGTGGCGACACTACGCGCCGCAAATGGCACGCCAATAGCTTGTTATGGAGAGAGAGTACTAGAGTGCAGTCTGGGATTGAGGAGAAATTTCACCTTCACCTTCCTAATCGCGGAAGTCCAAGAGCCCATAATTGGCGCGGATTTCTTAGCGAAGTTTGGGATTCTTGTAGATGTTAAAAACCGTAGAATTAGGGACGAGGAGACACAGATCTCAATTCCCGTTTGTAGCATAACTAGAGCTAATGTCTTGCATTCCTTCTCTATCGCTTTCAAGGAAGAGTGCATGTTCGAGCAGGTACTGGCAGATTACCCTGCACTGACAAATTCTAACTTAGCTTCTAAAAAAATGCAGACTAGCACGAAACACCATATTGAAACCACTGGACCGCCAGTCTATTCCCGAGCAAGGCGACTACCGCCTGATCGATTGGCTTTAGCCAAGAAAGAATTTGCGCGAATGCAAGAATGCGGCATCATCCGCAGTTCCAAAAGTCCTTGGGCTAGCCCTCTTTTGCTAGTACCCAAGGCTAACGGTGAATTCATACCGTGCGGGGATTTCCGCAGGTTGAATGCCGTTACTCTACCTGATCGCTACCCTATTCCTTATCTTCACGATTTCAGTGCAAATTTAGAGGGAGCACAAATTTTTTCAAAAATTGATCTCCAGAGCGCCTTCCATCAAATTACACTTGAGGAGAGCGCTATCCCTAAGACCGCGGTAATCACTCCGTTTGGTCTCTTTGAATTTCTAAAGATGCCATATGGCTTAAGGAACGCTCCTCAAACGTTCCAACGCCACATGGCTAAAATTTTCTCAGATCTCACTTTCGCCTATGTCTATCTAGACGACATCCTAGTGGCATCCACAACCCCGGAGCTGCACAAAGACCATCTTAGGGTCGTTTTTCAAAGATTGTCCGACAATGGACTCCTGGTAAATCCTGCAAGAATGCGAGCTCGGAAAGCCATCACTGATTTACTTAGGTCATGAAATCTCTAGCCTAGGTCTAAAACCTTTGCCTTCCAAAGTAGAAGTGATCAAAAACTTCCCTCTTCCACAGACCCAGAAGGAACTAAGAAGGTTCCTAGGTTCTGTTAACTTCTACCATCGCTTCATACGCAACTGTGCTCAAACTTTAGCCCCCTTGTCAGACTTGCTCGAACCGAAACGAAAAGGTAAATCTACTGAGGTAAAATGGACGGAGGATGCGCGCAAAGCCTTCGACGAGATTAAGCATAAGTTAGCTACCGCGACTGAATTATCCTACCCTATTGCTAATGCTGACTTCAGCCTGGTAGTCGACGCCTCAAGTACTGCTGTAGGTGCCGTTTTGCAACAGAAAGTAGGAACTAACATCTCTCCTCTTGCTTTCTTTTCCAAAAAGTTGTCGCCCACTGAGCGTGCTTATAGCGCGTTCGGTAGGGAACTTCTAGCTATCTATCTGTCTGTGAGACACTTTTGCTATGCTCTAGAGGCAAGGGAGTTCGTGATCTACACAGACCACAAACCTTTGACCTCAGCGATTAAGATGCCTTCTGAAAGACATTCCCCAAGAGAAGCTCGACATCTTTCCTTCATTAGTCAATTCACCACTGATATCCGATATATCAAAGGTCTCGACAATACTGTCGCTGACTGCTTATCGAGAATCAACTCTGTCCAAACCAGTGGTGAAATCACCTTCGGTAATATTTCCAAGACTCAGAAGGAGGATCCTGAACTTCAGGATCTTCTCAAACCTTCTAACACTTCCTCTCTGAAATTAACCTTGGTTGACGGCGTGTACCGTGATGCCGAGCGACTTTCTCGTTTGTATCTTCCTGCGACTCTCCGCAGAGTAGCTATTCTCCACTATCATTCCTTCTCTCATCCTAGTATTAACCGTACATTGCGTTTGATTTCCGATCGTTTCGTCTGGCCAGCGATGCGTAAGGAGGTCAAGCAAATTGTGCAAAATTGCCATGCATATCAGAGTAGTAAAGTGGTGAAACATAATCGTGCAGCGCTGCAGAGTTGTGCATTCACAGGTCACAAGTTCGACGCGGTCCACCTAGATTTGGTGGGGTCCTTTGCCTTTATCGCGTGGACAGTCTTATTTGTTGACCATCATTGATAGGTTTTCTCGATGGGTTGAGGCCGTGCCTCTTCCTGATACCCAAACTGAGACTGTAGCTCGCGCTTTCATGACCACCTGGATTTCCAGATTTGGGGTTCCCTTAAGTGTCCCACATGACCGGGGATCACAATTTACCTCCAAATTTTGGAGTGAGCTTAGCGCCGCTTTAGGTTGTACTAACACCAGCACTACCGCTTACCATCCGCAGTCGAATGGACTTATTGAGAGAGTCCACAGAGATTTGAAAGCTGCGCTGCGCTGCCTTAATTGCAGCCACGATTGGACTGACAGACTTCCAGTAGTACTGCTGAGTATTAGGAATTTATATTGGCAAGATCAGCAATGCACAGCAGCAGAAATGTTGTATGGGAAAACACTTCGTCTCCCCGGCGACATTGTTGACCCGAAACCCTTGCCTGAATTTTCATCTGCTGACCGTTCCGCGTATGTAACCTGTCTCAAAGATTGCATGCGTCAGATCAAGTATGTTGCTCCACGAATGCCTCAAACAAAAGACAAATTAGATCCTGCTTTGAAAGACTGCACACATGTGTACGTCCGTAATGACGCCATCAAACCTACACTCACGCGCCCTTATGATGGCCTATTCAAAATATTGAAAAAGACGCCCAAGTATTTCATCCTTGAAAGATCTGGTTCACACGACCCTGTGAGCATTGATCGATTAAAAGTCGCGTACACTTCCGATCATAGTGTAACTTCTAACTCATCATTCTCTCCACGGAATTCCCTTTCCACTGAGACTCGATCATATCTACCATCTCAGCTTCCTCAGTTGGCTGCATTGTTGCCTAGTCAACTAGAGTGAAACCCTTTCTATGTGCCTGTACATTCAAACCCTATCCCTAAGCCTAGCGTAGACTCTAACTCTAGCCCTCTTACTGAAACAGCAACAAGTCTGGAGAGACCAGACGAGCCCGCTGCAGTGACTCCTGTTCCTAGAACTCTTGCCGATCTAAATTTGCAGACCCGTTTGGTGAAACTTCCCCGCTCAGTAACATTTTCCGACTGCCAAACCCGGCATGGTCGCGTTGTTCGAACTCCTTCCCGCTACAAATGATTGCAGCGGGTGGACCTTTCGGTCTTCGCCTTGGGGGGTAATGTAGCATTCGCTACAAAGCGTAAAAATTATAAACTTTCCCATTCGCACTTAAATAAAATAATTATTAGGATTAAAAATCTTACTCTAAATTATTATTAATTATTTTCTACTCCTAATTCGTAATCATTGAAGTTTGTGTGTAAATACATGAGAGATCAAATAATCAATCGACATTTCGAGTTGTAAAGCAGCCGGAAGTGGCAACATCCAAGCGCGACGCTTGAACTGACTCACTCTTTTTCGTGACTCGCTAGCGTGCGTACATCTCTCGTAAGTTGAAAGAAATTAAGTGTGAGAATAGAAAAACCCGGTAAAGTATACAGTGTAAATTCTCTGTGTGCATGGTGATAAACTTAAGGATCTGTCCATTGTCGTGATGTAGGGATAAACTCTAAAATAGTGTTAAAATTCTTAGACTAGCATGTTCATTTTCGAGTGCTACCTCGACGTGACAAAACGTATAAATTTGCGTGTCACGATTCATTTCCTGTGTCGAGTCATTATATTATCCAACTACGTTTGTGCCTTACTACAAAGTTATACATTTTGCAGCTGTCATATTAATTCAAGATCCGTTCACGAATACGGGTGATAGAGCGCGGCTAAAACCGCCGGCGTCTTTGTTGATAGAGTCTGTGTCGCCGGCGTCTTTGTTTTCCAAATTTGCGGAGAATAAAACTGCCGTCTCGTGTCATTACTCTGTGATTTAAAAACGTACTTTATGCACGTGGAATAATATTTCTTTTTCACAACATACTTGCAATAGTTTTCTGAAGTGTGTTTGACGTGAAATAATAATTGGGAATTCCTTTTAATAATTTCGTACGGATTATAGATTACGAAGATTATTCACGAAAATGCCTGCTAAAGTTTTAGTTTTTTTCCGTATTTCATTACTCCTTAAATCTTGCGTTTAATCGCACTTATTTCAATATAAATCACTATCAACAAATTAAATCAATTTTTCCTTATTCATGCGGCAGAAATACATCCTAGCATCTGCCATCGTAAACGCGTACTTCTCGCGTACAAAATACTTCGTGAACGCTTACGATGTTATGCCGGCGGTTTATTGCAAATGGCGAAACGTAAAAACCGCCGGGTCATTGTCACCTTGATTTTCATGTTTCGTCTTGCGAATATTTTCTTTCTGTGCAAGCAACACGTTTAGTGTTTCTTTTCTCAGGTAGATATTATTCCTTATTTTTTTATCAATGATGCTTGCCAGTGCTTTTCAGTATGATTGATCTTAATGAAAGTTAGGATTTTTTCCCTGTTATTTCTCGTACGGATATAGAGATGTTCTAGAGTACACAAAAAAGTTATTAATTCTCATCCTATGTTTTTTAGCTATTTTCTTAATAATTCCTTCCGACTGCATGAATCCCGTGTATTCAGTCTCACGAATTTGCTATGATTCCACAAAATGGAATCACCGATTGTTGCTCTAAAAAGAATCACAAGTGGTTCATTACAAAAAAATCTCCTTTAAAATTTCATGCCTCTATTTAAAGTAAGAGCAGTGGTGAAAGAGTTTTTGCAAACCTAAAGTGATCCTATCCTACTTTGAGCTTGACAAAAGAGAGATTTATTAAATTAGCTCGTGTCGGATCTGTAGGATTTCTCGGAGAGTCTACTTTGTGGGAGTTTATCATTTACGATGTTGGGGACTGTCAGTGGTGGAATTTTTTCCTTGATGTCTCCTGGGACTGTTCATCCAGCGTTTTCGACTTTTTGCAGAACCTCAGCGACATCGCCAAACGCCACACACACTCAGTTCCCTGGGCCTTGTTTTGCCTTAACTGAATCTTACCTGAGCTTGGGCCTGAGAGATCTCATTTACAATTTATTCCCTTGCAATTCACATGGGTTATTTTTGGAAGCTATTAAGCCTAAGATTACACTCACAGGCTAGCTAAACTGCCTGCTTCTACTACGATAACTTGCTCGTCCAGCTTGGGATTAATAAAGCTGATACCATAAGTGACACCACCAACGTCACGGGTTTTTTTATAAAGGCTTATGCTACTAGTTAGTCTAAATTGGGCTTATATCAATTCCCAAACACGACTCATTACATCCTGCCTACACCACCGACCGCCGGACCTCGCTGGCACGGAGTGCCCACCTAGAGAAGATCTTCCAGTCAAGATCCCGCCAGTCCGCCGGGCGTTCCTCCGAATAAAAGACCGAGCTGAGTTCCCTAGCCTCATTAACGTTTCTCACGGTTTTGCGAATACTGTCGAGTGACTGTTTAGGGTTTGGAAGCTGATACTAGCACCCCCATCCAAGTCCTAACAGGGCTAATGATTGAACCTTTGGAAACGACAAAAAATATTCATTATTGATGGTAAAATTTTGTTATGTAAACACATTTTATTTATAGAGTAGTTTTTTTCGGTTCTATACTTTTGAAAGCTTTGGAGAGATAAAGTTGTAGGATCAGAATTAATTTTTTTGGACCGCATTTTTTTGCGATGTCAAGCAAAGCATCTTTTCAATGGATATGCATTGAAGCATTTTCTAACAGTCTCGCATATTGTTGTTTTCAGCAAAGGAAATGCATCTGCTTATGTGAAAATTCAGCATTCGTTGGACCCGACTTGAATCAATCTTTCTTGCCCCAAAATGTGATATCAACTTGTGCGCTAAGGAAAAAATCTAATACGCACAATTGACATGTATATTTTTGATAATGTCTGGAATGAATACAATTATTTATTTCCATCTCACTGATTTACAAGCATTATATATTGTGTGAAATATTTTCAGAATCATATATCCTATTAAAGGCATTTAGAACGCATTTAAAAACTTGAATAGGCAATTTCCTGTTAGTCATTGAAGATATTTGCATTATATTATCATTCATTAAATAATTTTCAATTGTTACAAATCCAATACTTCTGTTTCCAGAGATAAAATTTGTGACGATTTCAAATCGATCTACTACATTTTGCAGAATCAGTTCCTTTAATGTATGAGAGATAAAAATTACTCACCGGGAGTAGGAAATTGTGTATTTTTAATTAATAGTGAATTGCACATATTGGGTAGAATTTTTCCATTTCCGCCTGTCAGGAGTTCTACGATGTGTACATTTAGAATTTAGTCCTGGTTTGGTCGCAACTCCGCTTTTGCCAGCTTTTGTGTTTATGGTTCATGTTAGTAAGGCGAAATTGTGTTTTAATGTAAGTTTTGTTTGTCTGTGCTACGTTTTGATATTTGTTAAAGTGTTTTATATTTTATTTTTTGAAGATTCTCATTATTAGCCTGTAGTTTACCCATTTAACAGAGATATTTGCCGAGTTGAATTGTAATTTGTAGGTAATATCTTGATATGACATTAAAATGATCAATTTAAATCCTTCTCTACTCTAAATACGACTAAAGTTTTGTATTATTTTCGTTTTGATTCTATTTTGTTTGAAAAAATGGGTGAATTTTTATGAAAACTTTGCTAAAGTAGTTATGTAAGAGTAGACCTTGTTGGACTACTGGTAAGGACACCAGGCATTCACCCCAAACACTTGGGTTCTTCTCTTGGCTTTGGGACAAGTTTTTGATGTCTCTGGCATAGTAAACTATGTTTTTTGTTGACAACTCGAAGAACAGCACATTTTAAATGTAAGAGTTTCTATTTTTAAGAACTAATGGGGAATTCGGCTGTGTAAAAGGCCCTGATTGCCCTCAGTTTAAGTTACATTCTTTTTTTGTTCACATACAAGATTGACAACAGAATTGTCAGTATTGATAGGATGTTACAAGAGCAGTTGTTTTGTATCTGTTATCAGTAAAACTTTGCAGTTGCTGATCAAGGGGAAAAATTTTTGATAAATGTGTAGCGTTGGTCAGTAATTGATTTCCAGTTTTTTGGTGTCTAGTCGTAGTTAATTAGAACAAAATAAGGTAAATGTTAAGGACTTGACCATAATCGATTTTCCACTTTTTGATCAACAAAGATTGTTGATGAGACCAAAATAAACAAGTTTTCTTCAATGCACTTTCCGGCGGAAATAAGTATTTTAAAAGTTATGGCATTAAATGAGTTACCGTAACTCCAGTGTTTGAGGCGGGAAAAAATATACCGCGCGGTCCGACGTGAAAGTAAACAGGCGTTCCCGCGCGCCAACCAAGCCGACAAAGAGCAAACCCCCTATTACAAACGTAAAGAGGTTAGGTCGTGAGGGGTAGCAACAGTTCTTTTAGTGAAAATTATAAAACTAAAAGAACTGTGGCTACCCCTCACGACCCAACCTCTTTACGTTTGTAATAGGGTGATGCACACTGGAGTTCCGGTAACTCATTTAACGCCATAACTTTTAAAATACTCATTTCCGCCGGAAAGTGTATTGAAGAAAACTTGTTTATTTTGGTCTCATCAACAATCTTTGTTGATGAAAAAGTGGAAAATCGATTATGGTCAAGTCCTTAACATTTACCCAAAATAAACAAGTTTTCTTCTATGCACTTTCCATCAGAAATGAATATTTTACAAGTTATAGCGGTAAATGAGGTACCGCAACTCTAGTGTTTGAAGCGGAAAGAATTTTATTGATCCCGTGGTAGGGCATCACTGCAATCAAGTCTTGTCTCCAGCGCGATTGTCATCGAAGACGAAACCAAACCTAGCGCCATAATTCATTAAATACTCATTTCCAACAAAAAGTGCATAGAAGAAAAATTGTTTATTTAGATCTAATTATCTATTTCTAGGCACCAAAAATAAAGGTCAATATTGAATTTAATGTTGTTAACAAATTTCATAATTTCGTAGGTATAGATAGTTAATATAGTCGATTTTAAGACGTTTTACATGAATGACAATGTGCATGGAAATGCTTATTTTTGGAGATATTTAACTTTGAAGTTATAGGAACGTCGTTTATAAAATTGAACAAACGGAGAGGTAAATAAGCAGAAATCCAGTTCTGACGTAACGATAGGTAAGGTTAGGTTTGGTAAAGTTAATTTAGTTAAGTATCCTAACCTAAGTAAGCCTAAAATATCTTAATTTAACTCAACCATACCGAGGCCGATGACTCCCGCCAAAAAACTTGGCGTGGTCCGCGTCCGCAAAACGCCGGAAGAGCCATATCGAAACTGCCGTTAATGCTATTCTTACCTGGCGTTATTTATCCTATATCTCCTAAACTAAACATTTCCGGGCACATTGTCATTCATGTAAAACGTCTTAAAATTGACTATATTACCTAACTATATTTACGAAATTATTAAATTCGTTGACAACATTAAATTCAATATTGACCGTAAAAAATTGATTAACTACTGACCAACGCTACACATTTAAAAAATTTCTCAAAAAATGTTTTTTTTAGAAAAAAGATATAATCCCATAGATAGCAATACATAATTTATTGCTTGCTTATATATATTGGAATGTAAATTACTACTCAGACACATAACCAGAATACCTAACTAGACATTATATTACAACTTGAGATTTTGGCTTTGAACTGCAATTTTTGGTAAAATTAGGATTTCAATATTCCATGAAATTGCTCATAGTTATTATTTTGGTAAATCTGAAGGATATGTCAGTTATCGATTTTGTAAATTTTGATGCCCAAGCATAGTTAATTAGATCGAAATAAACAAGTTTTCTTCTATGCACTTTCTGTCTCAAATGAGTTTTTTATTAGTTATTGCGGTAAATGACTTACCGCAACTCCAGTGTTTGAAGCGGCAAGTAATTCAAGGAGAGCGTCGGACAGTAACTCTGCAATGCGCACTCGCTTCCAGCGCGATCGTCATCAAAGTTGAAACCAAACCTACCGCTATACCTTGTTAAATACTCATTTGATGAAAAAAGTGTATAGAAGAAAAGTTGTTTATTTTGATCTTATTACCACTAGCAGGGCCCGTGGAAATTCCACAAAGAATGTCATCAATGAGCTAGGTGGATCCGTGTAAAACATTTGGTCAATATTACTTCCCAGATTTTGAAGTAACATATTCTAACTCAACTTATCTTAACATATTCAAACCTATCTTCTCCTGACCTATACTCCACAAATCTATCCTAACCTAACATATCTTAACCTATTTTATCCTAACCTAGCTTTAACCAATGTCATCAATAAGCTAGGTGGACCCGTGAAAAAATTCGATCAACCTTACCTAACAAATTCTATCATAAAATCCTAATCTAACCTACCCTAACATAACATATACTAACCTATCCTATCTTAACCTATCCTATCCCAACAAAGTAAAAAAATTAAAATATTAAAAAAAATCAAAAATCTTGAAAAATTTAAAAACATTAAGCAATTTTCATTTCCCCCAGTCCCTTTTCCTCTCTTTCTTCCTTCCTTCTCACCCTCACTCTCTCTCCCTCTAATGGAGTACGAGCCGACCCGTATCATAGATACCGTAATAGTGTTGAAGAGCGTGACGCACAGGTTAGCGTATTAATATATAGATGATTAGAGCAACTAAAATTAAAAAATTGATGAGTAGCTGTTTATTCGAGCGCATTCGTCATCAAAGACAAAACTAAACTTACCGCTATAAATCGTAAAATACTCATTTGAGACCGAAAGTGCATAGAAGAAAACTAGTTTATTTTGATTCAATTAATTAGGTTCAGGCACCAAAAGTGGAAAATTGATAACTGACAAATCCTTCAGATTTACCATTATTTTCAGTAGATTTTTTCAAATTCTATACAAATTTATTGTCTAAAATTCATAATTAATTAAGGATACTGTCTGAGTAAAAAAAAAGTCCACTATTTACGGATGGATATCTCTGAAATTGTCACAGTAGGTGTGAAATGATGCAAAGATCATTTTTTACTTGGACAAAATTTTTATATCTGCACTGGATTTTTTTTATTTTTCAAAAAATATGATAAAATAGGAATTTTTTTGAAATCTATTTCTTCTACAATTTTGAAGTTACAGAACCAGTACTTTGTTTTTAGATTGCTTATATGTCTAGATAACCATACGCAATAAGGAATTTTGATAACTTCTTTTTATGGATTATAGGAATTTAAAAAAAAAATGACCTTATTTTTCATTTTTTTTCATGTCGTATAATTTTCAAAATAATAGATAAATCAAAGAATGTTTTTGCTTATGGATACACCTTGCTAAGCCCTATCGAATGGTATATAAACCATTCTTGTAGCTCTAAAATTGTGGAAGAAGATACATTTGAGAAACCAATTATCAAGTTTCCAGAAAAAACGTGTTTGCCACAAAAAAAAATATTTTTCTTATCTTTTGAATTAGGGGTTTTTTACAATGAACTCCTGAGCTTATGTAGCTCTTTATAAGCCCTTCCAATTAATATAATTCACATTGCTGTAGCTCTGGAACTCTGGGAAAAAATCTATATCAGAGTACAATAAGTGTAATTCTTCAAAACAACCACTTTTTTGATTTTTTTTTTCTTTTCAAGTCAGCTTCTCTGTTTTGTAGCTCTTTTCAAGCCCTTTGGATTGGTGTGCTCGCCATAACCGTAGCTATGATACTGCAGCTGTCATCGAGCTATGAATGAAAGCTGCAGTATTATAGCTACGGCAGAACAGCTAAATTCTTAAATTGTCAAAAATTATCAAAAATTTTTACTCAGCGTTAGAATGTTTCGTTTGATTAATGAAAGTATTTTGAGTAGCCCATGAATGAACTCTATTGCCATCGCCGTAAAGAAACACGCTCAATTGACCCCAATAATGAGGGGGGTAGGGGTCATGTTCACACCACCCCCATCGCTTTCCCCCCTCTGGTGGCCGCACTATTCGGAGTAGACGTAAGCGGAAAGTACCAATCGAAGCGCAAGAAAATCCTCTATAAGATGCATATAAAAACAGAAAATCAACACTTATCCCAATTTCTACCCAGACGGTGTCCTTAAAGGCTATTTTATTAAAAATTTACCAAAACCCCAATAGGATAAATGGTCAATGTTTGGTTAATGCGATCACCGAAATTAAGAATTTTATTCCAAAGAATCACTAAAGAAACCCATTTAACCCTTTATGCCCTGAATTATTTTCCAAACATCTAAAAAAATAATTTTTGTTCTATTTATGACAGAAAGGTGTACTGGAAGCATAATATGCATTTAAATCTCCCAAAATTATTTTTTTGACGAAAATAATTTTTTGTGACAAATTCGTCACATCCGCGAGGTAAGGTGTATAAGTTATACACGGTAATAACATCAAATTCTTTGTTGAATAGTATTTAAGATCTCTTTCACACGTTGCCATCACTTTATTTACTGTGGATCTCGAAACACATCCTCAGCCTAAAAAATTTTGGAGAAGGGGGATGGGGGGGGGGGGGGGGGAATGTAGGATCCCCGGCGAATAATTTCGGGGGTGCGGCAGACATCAATTATTAGCAGTCTTTTTATTTTTGCTCATTGTTTCACTTGGAAGACAAACTGAAACTGGCTCCCAACTCAGAATTTCGAGGGGGGGGGGGGATGCAGGGACCATGGTCCAAAGTGGCCCCTCTCCCTGGCTGCGCTACTGGGTAAGAACTTAGTAACAAATATTGGTACATTTTATTCAAACCTGTTTGATTTAGCAGTGAGACAAAGGCATACATTATATTTCTTATAGTAAACAGTTCTTTCAATGCAGTTCTCTCTCTTGCATTTGTTTATCGTTTCAGCAATTCTGAGCGCAATGGCCTCCCCAATGTCAGGACATTGCTCTCCAATAGTGGTCTTGCTCTTAGACTCAAAACGATGTAACATGCAAGCCCAAACCACTGTTTCAGCTCTTTGTTGGTCACATTCAGAGGTTTGTTGAGGTTACTCTCAATTTTTGGTTTTTCAAATTTCTTGATCAGTGAAATCCTCTGATAATTACTTGGAATTTTGCAAGGAAAAAAGAATATCTTCATTACCCATTATGTCAGGTCCTAACAGAGCCATCGTTTATGATGTATTATAATCTTGATGAAGAGTAGACCACTGGCGGCGACGAGTGCGCGGTTGTGGTCTGCTTCCTCTAGAAGTAGATTCTGTGATCTCAATCCCAACTACTGAATTTTCCATAATTCCTGACGGATCGTCGACGTCAATTGCCGTGTTCAAATCTGAAATAAAATACAACGCATTGATCGAACATGTAGTTAGAATAGAAAATTGGCAATTCGTCAAGGAAATACATTTTTATGACTGCAATAATTACAAATATTTTTTTAAACACTGATTACCAATGTAACTTTTTCCTCATCCTTATCAGATTCGGCAATTACTCGGGATCTACCACGTCATCTTCATCTAATTCTTCAATTTATCACTTGCATCTCCAATCGAAAAAATAACTTCTCTATCGCAGTTGTTCCTGTTGCCATAGAATAATCTTAGTGGGAAAAATGATCCTGTAAGAAACAAACTCTCGTATAATAGTACATTACGTCAATTTACATAAATGAACAGAAGTACTCAGTCACTTTTTTCATAAATAGCATTATTTCATTTTATTGTAATTTATAATTATATTTTCATCTTTAACAAGGAGTAAATAACATTTATATTAAATTTGGCTAGCATCTAAGACGGTACTGGCATTATAAAAGAGGTAGGTTTGCCTGCATTCTTTGGCTGCCATGCAAATATGGTATTAGCAAAACGTGCTTTGTGTCCCTGATGTGACGAAAACGTCACACTGGTGTAACTCAATATTTTTTTCTTTCTAACTCTTCAAAACCCATTTTCCTTTGATAAACGTATGGTACAGACGTTACTTAAGATTCAGGAATTTTAACACGCATGTAACTTACCTGAGATTTCATCCATAACGTGTCTTATATAGCCAGTAGGAGCGATGCGAACCACACGTCACCCACGCGCGAAGTTTGTCCATCAACTGAGGTAGCGCGCGCAAAACTAACACATCATACTACTCAGCCTGGAGAGAACATGTACCTGCGTCTTCACACTCGTTTGCAAGAAGCTCCGTTTGTAATTTGCTACGTGAGAAGCTCGTACTTGTTGTGTGACGAGTTCGTCACACTCAGGCGTAAAGGGTTAAGAACGTTTTACATGAGTGACATTCGGCTCGTTGATGCGTTATTTTCGAATTATTGAACTTTAGAGTTTGCTTTCGTGCGCCATAGGAAACGAGCGTGTCAAGCAGAATTTAATTAATAACGGATGCTAACCCCCTATTATAAACGTATAGAGGTTGGGTCGTGAGGGGGAGACACAGTTCTGCTAGTGAAAATTATAAATAATGGTTCAAACCCACCCTTTAGGGTTACGTCCGCAGGTGTGTTTACATCAGCTCCAAGATGGCTGCAACCATGCCGGGTAACCGCCATCTTGGAGCTGATGTCAGCACAATTGTTGACGTTGCCCTAATGGGTGGGTTTGAACCTTTATTTATAATTTTCACTAGAAGAACTGTGGCTCCGGTCCCCTCAGGGGGATACAATTATTGTATCTATGGGAACTAGCACTCCCAGGGGGACAATCTGAGGGCCCGAGCTAAAGGTTAGGTAGGCTTGCTTTTGTTAAAATAGAATAGGTTTTGTTGTGTTACGGACCATCTTTTTTTCGGTTCACTGCTGTCCTGTTTTTCACCGCCTACCACTTTCTTCTTCAACTTTTTCTTGTTTCATGAACTTCTTTCTTAGCTTTCTGTTTGTGCCCTTTCTGCATAGATTCCACGTTCCCTTAACTCCATACTAAATGGTGCCTTCTTCCTTCCTCTCTTTACATCTCATTGTTGAGGATAGAGAGGCTTAAACTAACTAATAAACTAATAAACAAACTGTGGCTCCCCCTCACGACTTAACCTGTTTACGTTTGTAATAGGGTGTTAGCTTCTGTTATTAATTAAATTCTGCTTGGTATGCTCACTTCCTTTTGCACGCAAAAGCCAACTCCGAAGATTAATAATTCGATAATAACGCATCAGCGAGCAGAATGTCATTCATGTAAAACGTTCTGAAATGTGTTCCTTTAGTGATTATTGGGATCAGAATTATAATTGTCCAAGATCGCTTTAAATCCAACATTGACAGGAGAAATATACCATTGTTCTTAGCAATTATAGGTCACAAGCCTGTAATTATGAGATATTGGCTACTTTGATAGGTATGGTATGGATCCCTGCTAAGCTGAAGTAAGTATAACAACACTGATATTTCCAATGTCAAGTTGCAAGTGTTAGTTTTTGAACCAAAAAGTTCCACTCAAATGTAACTTTATCTAATGATCAGTAATAAAACCACAAACAACGGAATAAAATTCATTTTTCTAAAAAGGGGCATTCAGATTTCAGACTAGCGCTAGTTTCAAGTCTTCATTAGCAATGAATGCTCTGAAAATAAGATCAACAATATTTAGAAATTGATATATCAATAATTGCTAAGTATATATACAGCCTATATAATATACAATTGGCAGGCACTTTGATCACAGTTAAGAATGGGTTTCTGCTTAAAAATTTACATTGATTCTGAAATCCGGAGATCGCTACTACACGTAGAATCTAAAATTGAAAGATCATCCACCGAGAAAATATGGTTGGTGTTTTCACAGTGAAGTCTAGGCAAAGACTGAGATGAAGTTGCTAGCAGTCTATTAGTTCTAAATGATTTGCCTAGATGTTGGTAAAATCTAATCTTCGACTGTTCTAGAGTGCTCCCTATGTAGGAACTCTGGCAAGTTCCACACTGATATTTATACACAATGCTAGAGTGCAACTCTTTTCGCAGTCTGTCTTTATACTGGAAAAATTATTTTATTTGAGAACTGTTGCAAAAAACAAACTTGATATTGAGTTGGGGATAAAATTTTCTCAAATTCCTAGTTAAACATTGTTTTAGCTCATCAGAAGTTGGTCCAATATACGGAAGAGATACATATAAAGCACATTTGGAAACTGTAGCTACCATGACTTAGGCTTATCAAACATTGTGTTTAAAAACTTTTCCAGAGTATAGTCAAAAAGATATTGAGGGTATCCATTGGTAGAAAAAAATGTTCTCAAACAATTTAGTTTGTCGCAAAACTTATGATAGTTTGATGACAAGTGAAAGGCTCTATGAAGAAGTGTTCTCAAACTGTTCAGTTTGAAAAATGAAAGCCTCCTGCTCATTGGGGCCCTCCTGCTCTAATTTGCCTCCTGCTCATTGGGACCTTCTAGCTCTAATTTGCCTCCTGCTCATTGGGACCTTCTAGCTCTAATTTGCCTCCTGCTCATTGAGCCCTCCAGCTCTAATTTGCCTTCTGCTCATTGGGCCCTCCAGCTCTAATTTGCCTTCTGCTCATTGGGCCCTCCAGCTCTAATTTGCCTTCTGCTCATTGGGGCCCTCCTGCTCTAATTTGCCTCCTGCTCATTGGGGCCCTCCTGCTCTAATTTGCCTCCTGCTCATTGGGGCCCTCCTGCTCTAATTTGCCTCCTGCTCATTGGGGCCCTCCTGCTCTAATTTGCCTCCTGCTCATTGGGGCCCTCCTGCTCTAATTTGCCTCCTGCTCATTGGGGCCCTCCTCCTCTAATTTGCCTCCTGCTCATTGGGGCCCTCCTGCTCATTGGGGCCCTCCTGCTCATTGGGGCCCTCCTGCTCACTGGGGCCCTCCTGCTCTAATTTGCCTCCTGCGCATTGGGCCCTCCAGCTCTAATTTGCCTCCTGCTCATTGGGGCCCTCTAGCTCTAATTTGCCTCCTGCTCATTGGGGCCCTCTAGCTCTAATTTGCCTCCTGCTCATTGGGGCCCTCCTGCTCTAATTTGCCTCCTGCTCACTGGGGCCCTCCAGCTCTAATTTGCCTCCTGCTCATTGGGGCCCTCCAGCACTAATTTGCCTCCTGCTCATTGGGGCCCTCCAGCTCTAATTTGCCTCCTGCTCATTGAGGCCCTCCTGCTCATTGGGGCCCTCCAGCTCTAATTTGCCTCCTGCTCATTGAGGCCCTACTGCTCATTGGGGCCCTCTAGCTCTAATTTGCCTCCTGCTCATTGGGACCTTCTTGCTCTAATTTGCCTCCTGCTCATTGGAGCCCTCGAGCTCTAATTTGCCTCCTGCTCATTGGGGCCCTCCAGCTCTAATTTGCCTCCTGCTCATTGGGGCCCTCCAGCTCTAATTTGCCTCCTGCACATTGGGGCCCTCTAGCTCTAATTTGCCTCCTGCTCATTGGGGCCCTCCTGCTCTAATTTGCCTCCTGCTCATTGGGGCCCTCTAGCTCTAATTTGCCTCCTGCTCATTGGGCCCTCCAGCTCTAATTTGCCTCCTGCTCATTGGGCCCTCCAGCTCTAATTTGCCTCCTGCTCATTGGGGCCCTCTAGCTCTAATTTGCCTCCTGCTCATTGGAGCCCTCCAGCTCTAATTTGCCTCCTGCTCATTGGGCCCTCCAGCTCTAATTTGCCTCCTGCTCATTGGGGCCCTCCAGCTCTTATTTGCCTCCTGCTCATTGGGGCCCTCTAGCTCTAATTTGCCTCCTGCTCATTGGGGCCCTCCTGCTCTAATTTGCCTCCTGCTCATTGGGGCCCTCTAGCTCTAATTTGCCTCCTGCTCATTGGGGCCCTCCTGCTCTAATTTGCCTCCTGCTCATTGGGCCCTCCAGCTCTAATTTGCCTCCTGCTCATTGGGGCCCTCTAGCTCTAATTTGCCTCCTGCTCATTGGGGCCCTCCTGCTCTAATTTGCCTCCTGCTCATTGGGGCCCTCTAGCTCTAATTTGCCTCCTGCTCATTGGGGCCCTCCTGCTCTAATTTGCCTCCTGCTCATTGGGGCCCTCCAGCTCTAATTTGCCTCCTGCTCATTGGGGCCCTCCTGCTCTAATTTGCCTCCTGCTCATTGGGGCCCTCTAGCTCTAATTTGCCTCCTGCTCATTGGCGCCCTCCTGCTCTAATTTGCCTCCTGCTCATTGGGCCCTCCTGCTCATTGGGCCCTCCAGCTCTAATTTGCCTCCTGCGCATTGAGGCCCTCCTGCTCATTGGGGTTTTCCAGCTCTAATTTGCCTCCTGCTCATTGGGGCCCTCTAGCTCTAATTTGCCTCCTGCTCATTGGGGCCCTCCTGCTCATTGGGGCCCTCCAGCTCTAATTTGCCTCTTGCTCATTGAGACCTTTTAGTTTGAATTTGCCTCCTGCTTATTGGGACCTTCTTGCTCTAATTTGCCTCCTGCTTATTGGGACCTTCTTGCTCTAATTTGCCTCCTGCTCATTGGGACCCTCCAGCTCTAATTTGCCTCCTGCTCATTGAGACCTTTTAGTTCTAATTTGCCTCCTCATTGGGACCTTCTTGCTCTAATTTGCCTCCTGCTCATTGGGACCCTCCAGCTCTAATTTGCCTCCTGCTCATTGAGACCTTTTAGTTCTAATTTGCCTCCTGCTCATTGGGACCTTCTTGCTCTAATTTGCCTCCTGCTCATTGGGACCTTTTAGTTCTAATTTGCCTCCTGCTCATTGAGACCTTTTAGTTCTAATTTGCCTCCTGCTCATTGGGACCTTCTTGCTCTAATTTGCCTCCTGCTCATTGGGACCCTCCAGCTCTAATTTGCCTCCTGCTCATTGGGACCTTTTAGTTCTAATTTGCCTCCTGCTCATTGGGACCTTCTTGCTCTAATTTGCCTCCTGCTCATTGGGACCTTCTTGCTCTAATTTGCCTCCTGCTCATTGGGACCTTCTTGCTCTAATTTGCCTCCTGCTCATTGGGGCCCTCCAGCTCTAATTTGCCTCTTGCACATTGGGACCTTCTAGCTCTAATTTGCCTCCTGCTCATTGGGACCTTCTTGCTCTAATTTGCCTCATGCTCATTGGGACCTTCTTGCTCTAATTTGCCTCCTGCTCATTGAGGCCCTCCGGCTCTAATTTGCCTCTTGCTCATTGGGACCTTCTAGCTCTAATTTGCCTCCTGCTCATTGAGACCTTCTAGTTCTAATTTGCCTTCTGCTCATTGGGACCTTCTTGCTCTAATTTGCCTCCTGCTCATTGGGACCTTCTTGCTCTAATTTGCCTCCTGCTCATTGGAGCCCTTGAGCCCTAATTTGCCTCCTGCTCATTGGAGCCCTCCAGCTCTAATTTGCCTCCTGCTCATTGGAGCCCTCCAGCTCTAATTTGCCTCCTGCTCATTGGGCCCTCCATTTCTAATTTGCCTCCTGCTCATTGGGCCCTCCAGCTCTAATTTGCCTCCTGCTCATTTGGGCCTTCTAGCTCTAATTTGCATCATGCTCATATTCACTAACTTAGCTCCCACCTGCAGGCAGTGAGACGTGTGCTGCACTCCCACCATGAACAAAGACAACCTCGTGAACCCGTTGTCCCACATGCTGGAGGTGCCCCGCAACCAGCTTGCCAACTTCCACTTCCTCCCCAACGCTCAGGTGGTCACCAAGACCACAGGCGATGCAGGGCCCAGCTTCCTCCCCGTCAACACCAATGGCATCATTGATGCCAGCATCAGGAGCACCAACTACATCAGCTCTGTAGCTGGGCATCATGCTGAAGTCATCAATGCTGCCACTGTTTTCACCTCAGCTGGTCGGTGCTGCAGGTTATGTGCAACACATGAAATTTCAGTCATAGTCATGGATGAAACTAGGAAATTTGTCTTCAAGTTTTGGTTCTATCAAAGGTTTTGGCAATGGGCTGTGAGATGAATGCATTCTACAAGATAGTAATTGCAAATATTTTAGTAAATAAATTTTTTGTTCTTGCGGTTAGAGTAACTCTTTAGTAGGAGTAAATTCACTCAACTTTTTTTTAGTTGTGATCACACAGAGGATTTGGTAAATGTTAAGGAGAAGCTACCAATCCATTTTCAAAATTTTTTTGCGCAAATCATGGTAATTACATTGAAATAAACCACTTTTATTCCATGCACTTTTTGGGGGAAATTATCACCCAGACACTGATGCCAGTACAGACACTGACTCCTATGTTTTCATAGCAGTACGACCGACAACAAAACATTTGGATGAATGCCATATGTTCAGATGGTTTTTGTGGGTGTTATTTGCTTTTATCCAATACAGCACCAAAATGACAGTGAAAGCTAATTCAATAAAAACAAGACAAGCAATCACCAAAGCAATAGCCATTACACATTCCCTGCAGGTTACACTTTACAATGAGATATTGTGACCCCTCAGGGGATACAACTATTGTATCTATGGGAGTTGGCACTCCCAGGGTGACAATGTGAGGGCTGAAGGTTAGGTAGGCTTCTTTTTATTGAAATAGAATAGGCTTTTGTTTTGTTACAGACCATCTTTTTTGGGCTCACTGCTGTCTTGTTTTTCAGCACCTACTACTTTCTTCCTCAACTTTTTCTTGTTTCATGAACTTCTTTGCTTACTGATTCTGTGCACCTTGTACATAGATTCCACATTTCCTCAACTCCTTACTAAATGGTGCCTGCAGTGTTCCTCTCATGGAGCATTTTTGTCATGGTTAATTGAGGCTAAAACTTTTTTATTTAGTAGTAATGAGATATTTTCTAAATTAGTTTTGTGTGGAGCAACATGTCAAATGGACGACCTAACGGTGAGCTAGTTCAAAAGGTTACCCGCCAGTGTAATCAATTGTTGTTACTCATGCTGTGATGAGTTCAATAAAAAATGGCTGGAAAATTAAAACCATTTTGGTCATTGGAATTTACTGGAGTACCTAATCAGTATGTCCCTACGGCTGGAAAGTTTAGAGACTCTAGTTTTAGACACTTGTACTGAGAGTTGTTGATTAAAACATATTCGGGGAGCCTGTTGATATGGAAATAATTTTTTGAGGTCATCTTTGATGTGCTCCTGTCCCCTCAGGGGGATAGAACTATTGTATCTATTGGGATTAGTACTCCCAGGGGGAATGTCAGTTACGTAGGCCTGCTTTTTGTTGAAAAGAAATGTTTTTGTTTTGTTAAGGACCATCTCCCCTTGGGGGGATACAACTATTGTATCTATGGGAATTAGCACTCCCAGGGAGACTATGTAAGGGCCTTAGCTAAAAGTTAGGTAGGCTTTCTTTTTGTTAAAATAACATAGGTTTTTGTTTTGTTACAGACCACCTTTTTTCTGTTCACTGCTGTCCTGTTTTTCAGCACCTACTACTTTCTTCTTCAACTTTTTCTTGTTTCATGATCTTCTTTCTTAGCTTTCTGTGCCCTTTCTGCATAGATTCACGTTTCCTTAACTCTATACTAAATGGTGCCTTCTTCCTTCCTCTCCTTGGATAGCCTATGTTGCGGATAGGGAGGCTTGAACTAACTAATAATCTTATCTAATCTGTCAAGGACCATCTTTTTCCAGGTCACTGCTGTCCTGTTTTTCGGCACCTACTACTTTCTTCTTCAACTTTCATCTTGTTTTTTTTTTCTGCAGTCATGGATTCTTAAACTAACTTTTAATCTAATCTAAATGGTGCATTCCTCCTTCCTCATGTTGAAATCCTTTTGTTGCGTTAGGCTCAAACTAACATTCAACACGTTCCCTGCATATTGGGCCACAGGTGTACCATTCGGTAAACTGTTCATTCACGTACCGGTGTAAATGAATTACATTTCAGCTTTTTTGCGATCTTTTTAAAAAATAACTTATCATACAAGGAAAAATGTTATCATCCATTTGCATTTTCACATTTCTCAGGATTGATGAAAATGTATTTGAGTAGAAAAGTTGATTCCCAATTCTGCAACTTCCAACCTAACCAAACCAACCGTTAACGCAGTGAACGTATTAATCTAATATGCCCCTGTAAGCTAATCTGCCGTATCTGTGCAGCACAACACCAGTACGGCCCCCTCAACATGGTCACCACCAACGTGCCACAGTCAAACCCACAGCAGCAGCAGCACGTCAGGGTGAACATCGGCAACAGCACGGCCGTGTCTGCAGCCCACGTGCCCGTCACCATACCCATCAGCGCTGTGGACAACATCAGCCACATGGAGTCCCACTTCAAGTACATCGAAGGGAAGCAGCTCGCCACCACCGGCACAATGCAGGTCTTGTTGTGCTGGTGGCCGTGTTGTTTGGACTGTTTTGTGTGCAAGACCATGGTGGTTAAGGAGTGATCAGCTTCAGGGCACAACTGGGAACATTTTGACTGTTAGGTGTACACGACGGGAGGTGAATGAATGATCAGCTTCAGGGCACAACTGGGAACATTTGGATTAGTAAGGGAACATGACCATGGAGATGAATGACAGGTCAACCACAGGGAACAACTGGGAATGTTCAGAATATCAATGGCGTAAGTTCATTGAGGTAAATGACAGATCAAATTCAGGGCACAACTGGTAGTATTTTAGTTACTTGGCACACAACACCAAGCACTGAGTAATGTGGCACACAACACCCAGCACTGAGTATTGTGGCACACAACACTAAGCACTGAGTAATGTGGCACACAACACCCAGCACTTAGTAATGTGGCACACAACACCCAGCACTTAGTAATGTGGCACACAACACCCAGCACTTAGTAATGTGGCACACAACACCCAGCACTTAGTAATGTGGCACACAACACCAAACACTGAGTAATGTGGCACACAACACCAAGCCCTGAGTAATGTGGCACACAACACCAAGCATTTAAATTTGTGCAGGTCGGTGATGGCATGGAGCGGATCACAGTCAAAATAGACCCCATAGACGTGGCCCCCTTGCAAGCCAGAGCTCAACAGGACCAGCTCATGCAGCACCAGCAGCAGATAGCCTCAGCTCCGTCTCAGCAGCACGCCGATGCTGTCTACAGAACAAATGTTGTGGTTAAGCAGGAGGTGAGACCTGGTGTGTGGTGAAGAGACGTGAGACCTGGTGTGTGGTGGAGAGACTTGAGGGGATCATCTTAGGCCCCTGTCGGTCCGGTGAGCTTTTTTTTTTGTTTGGTTGTTGGAAAAGGACCCTTAGGTGGTGAACTATTCGGGCCTAAAGTTTTCTGGCGCTACGGACATTCCTAGACCCAAAAATAAAAATATTCCTAAAATTCCTGAATTTTCGACCCCATATAAAAACAAAATAAAATGGGAAATGGAAAATATGAAACCGTAACTTTGTTTAAAATGCTTCAAGAATTCTAAAACTGTCTTTGGTTTTGTTCTAGCATAAAACTCAATGAGTTCTATTCACTTGAAATATAAATAAAAATGAACTAACAAACCAATATGTCCATTTTTGTCAAAAAACTAATGCCTGAATCGAAAAAATGAATAGAAGAAATTGTGTTTCTTTTCAAAAGTAACATATATTAGTCAAATTTCATAAGAATCAGACTACAAATATAAAATTTTATAATTTGAAATTTTTTTTTTTGTAAATTACAATTCACAGTGTGAATATGAAGTTATGCATGGAGGTTATCGAAATATAAATGAAAACAGCATTCAATTACATAACTTGTCCATTAAATTACACTACAACAAAAATTTTGTTTACAGCTTATACCCAAATCCTCTAACTCTCAATATTCAAAAGAACTCGTCAGTGAGTTTTGATGCTAGAACAAAACCAAAGACAGATTTAGAATCCTTGGAATATTTCTAACAAACGTATTGAAGAAAACTTCCAAATTCTGGGAAAAAAATTATGTAGCTCACAACCAAAAATAATGTATTACTGATATGATAAAATATCGCTTTTCACTAAATTTTTTTTCAAATGTTCCAATTTTCTTCAATACGTTGTTAGAAATGCTTCAATGATTCTAAAACTGTCTTTGGATTTGATCTAGCATCACAACTCAATGACAAGTGCTCTTTTGAGATATCCATAAAAATGTATCAAAAAACTAATTTTTCATAAAAAAATAAGGCCTAAATCGGAAAAGTTACAGGAGTAAAAAAAAAAAGTTTACCCACAACTAATACATATACTGGCCAAATTTCAAACGAATCGGATGAAAATAGTGAAAATCTTGAGATGATCCCCTTGAGACCTGGTGTGTGGTGAAGAGACGTGAGACCTGGTGTGTGGTGAAATGACTTGAGACCAGGTGTGTGGTGGAGAGACGTGAGACCAGGTGTGTGGTGAAGAGACGTGAGACCTGGTGTGTGGTGGAGAGACGTGAGACCTGGTGTGTGGTGGAGAGACGTGAGACCTGGTGTGTGGTGGAGAGACGTGAGACCTGGTGTGTGGTGGAGAGACGTGAGACCTGGTGTGTGGTGGAGAGACGTGAGACCTGGTGTGTGGTGGAGAGACGTGAGACCTGGTGTTTTGTGGAGAGACGTGAGACCTGGTGTGTGGTGGAGAGACGTAAGACCTGGTGTGTGGTGGAGAGACGTGAGACCTGGTGTGTGGTGGAGAGACGTGAGACCTGGTGTGTGGTGGAGAGACGTGAGACCTGGTGTGTGGTGGAGAGACGTAAGACCTGGTGTGTGGTGGAGAGACGTGAGACCTGGTGTGTGGTGGAGAGACGTGAGACCTGGTGTGTGGGGCAGTTGTATCACTGGCTTGTAAAAGCATTCGAATAACTACGTGTTGTTGCATCTGAACCTAGAGAGTCCTTCATGGGCAAGCAACTTCGTTTCGTAGCTGTGGGAGCTGGTGCACCAACAGAACAGGTGTGAGGCTGCAGTTGAGGGTAGGAAGGCCTTCCTTTTGTTGAAATGAAGTATGTTTTTTTTATGTTCATCGTCTTTCGGCTCACTCAAAATTAACTTATAATCAATGAATTGACACTCTGCTGTGCATCCTTCTTTTAGTACTTATTAATTTCATCTGCGACACTCATCTTGAAAAACCGCTTCATTCAATTGTGCTGTTGCAATGCGTTGGGTGTGAAGCTACACTTAGTGCATAAATTCACCATTCCCTTCCATTCATTCTAAATGGGGCCTTTTTCTTTCTCTCTTGGGAGCATCTCCGTTGTGTTGAGGCAGAACTAATCTAGAATCTGATGAGGCAGTAATTTGAAATCGTGGCTTAGATTCATGAGGTGGTGATGATTTTGTTGGACCCTGGATGCTTTCTTGTAATACTTGTGACTCAACATATTGAGATTTCCTTTTTTTCAACAATTTCTCTTCCTTGGGATAGACTTTCAAACTATCAAATGGCTGACACCAGTACAGATACTGGCACCAGTACAGACACTGACACCAGTAGACACTGACACCAGTGCAGATACTAACACCAGTACAGACACTGACATCAGTACAGACACTGTCACCAGTGTTATCATAGCAGTACGACTGGCTACTAAACTTTTGTGTCTATAACTTTATTATATAGTGTTTTCATGCCGTCTAAAATCCCCTGATTAGATTTTCAAATGAAACTTGAAGCTTTTGTCCAAAAAATAAGCAAATAGTGTAGCCATGCCGTTAGAAGGACTTTTATAGTCAGCTGTATCGCTAAAAGACGTAAGTTGTTCAAAATCCGACCATATGTTCACAGTCTGCAACTTCTGCATTTGGTCTCCAGCTTCTCAATCTAAGGAGAAGGGCATGCGTGGGTAGACGATATCCCTGTTTCCGTTTCCAATACAACGGGAGGGCCCGAGCTAAAGGTTAGGTAGGCTTTCTTTTTTTGTTAAATTACATAGGTTTTTATTTTGTTACGGACCATCTTTTTCGGTTCACTGCTGTCCTGTTTTTTCAGCACCTACTACTTTCTTCTTCAACTCTGATCTTGTTTCATGAACTTCTTTCTCATCTTACTGTTTCTATGCCCTTTCTGCATAGATTCCGCGTTTCCTCAACTCCATACTATATGGTGCCTTCTTCCTTCTTCTCTTTGGATCTCATTTGTTGAGGAAAGGGAGGCTTAAACTAATAAATAATCTAATCCGATTCATATCAATTTTCGTTTTTAACCCATCTTATAGAGATTTCCTCACAAATCTAACGATATCATTGGCTTGTGTGTACGTCCATTGGTTGGTCTACTAGAGTTGAAAGAAGTTTTAAATATAATACAAAAAATAAAAAAAATTTGTAGAAAAACGGCTGTCCTGAAAACTAGCAGTTTTTGTCGTTTAAAGTCGATCTTCTCCCACACTTGTGAAGTTACTGGAATGACAAGTATATACATCGATAGTGCCTTAAAAAAGTTAGAAATCGGCGGAATTTATTTTTTGAAATTCGATTTTAGTTGAAAATTATACGAGACTTGAGTAAAAAAAGAAAAAAGTTCTTAAAATTTAAGGAATGAAAATAACAAAAAACGAACTCCCCCAAACTTTAGATAATATATTTTGCTTTCTAGAAAGTGTGTAATTGATTCTATAACTTAAAAATTGTAGACCCCTCAGGGGGATACAACTATTGTATCTATGGGAATTAGCGCTCCCAGGGGAAAATGTACAAGGGCCCGAGCTGAGAGATAGGTAGGCCTTCTTTTTGTTGATATATATATATAGAATGTTTTCTATTATGTTAAGAACCACCTTTTTCCGGTTCACTGCTGTCTTGTTTTTCAGCACCTACTACTTTCTTCTTTAACTTTTATCTTGTTTCATGATCTTTCACAACTTACTGTTTCTATGCATTTTCTGCATAGATTCTGCGTTTCCTTAACTCCATACTAAATGGTGCCTTCCTCCTTCCTCTTTGGATTGCATTTGTTGGTGTGGGTAGGGAGACTAAAACTAACGACTAATCTAATCGAAATTGTAGAAGGAAATATATCTTCTGAAATACCCATTTTTTCAGTTTATTATAAAAAAGTAATTTTGTAATAAAATTATAGAAAAAACACACGAGTTCCATAATATTGTTGCAATATTTTACGACTATAGTGTAAATTAAAAATAAATTCAGCAAAAAAATAACAGACGTTTTAGCTGAATGGTCCCCCTAACACGTTTTCCACGTATTAGGCCACATGTGTACCAACAGGTAAATTGCCCATTTACGCATCAGTAAAAATCTACGACATTTTATGTTTCATGACAATTTTAAAAATAATCGTTATACGAGGTTGAATCGTGCAATTGTATTTTTCATATTTCTCAGAAATGAAAACAATGTATTCAAGCTTTAAAAGGCGTTTACATTTACAACCTCACCAAACCAACTGTTAACAGCCCCGGAAATGCGGTGAACGTGTTAAACTTGCTTTCTCCTTTTGCATCCATCAACAGATAGCAGCGTTTTATGGTAAGCAACTTACCTTCTTAGTGGGATCAAACCAGGGTTTTTCCTGTACGAAGTCTGTTGCTTAGTCCATTGTGCCTCAGAGAAGAGGCAAAAAGAGATATACAAGCAAAGTTGAGCTACGCAGTAGTTGGACAATACCAACTATTTGAGGATAATATGGAAATGCCTCATAAATAGCATGCAAACGCTAATGTTGATTCCAGTCAAGTCTGTAGACGGCGCTGTGGTATTTGCCGCTAAGGTCAGCTGTGCAATGTTCTTAACACGTTTCCAGTGATGGGTTAAACTGAAGTTAAATGTTTCTACTCAAATTTGAAGTCAATTGTGTTAAACAATTTCAAAAAAATAGCAAACATTACCTGGATTGCCTTCATTCCGCTTACATTAAGAATTTATAAAAATTGAGTTAGTGACCGAAGATTGGTCAGCATCATTATGAAAATCACGTTGTGACTATGGGGGGAGTCTTTTGCAGGGAATGTGTTGGTACTTCTCATGAGGCAGCCGTGAGAATATGATTCAGTGTTGTTGTGGATGCATCATGTTGGAGTGAGTTGAGCAAGGTAAAAGTATTGGTGGGTGCATCTGTTGCTGAGGTAGTCCAAATGTTAGATGTTGCAAGAAACTTTGTATTGTAGATAACGTGCAACAAAAGTGGATAAATCTATTTTCCCGAGTCACAACACGGATGAAAATGTGAGTTCAATGACAGGCGACAATTGAAGGGAATTTTGACGAAAAATGAAACCACAGCCGTGTAAGTCGCTACTGAATTGAATGTAGGGCTCACAAAGCCTGTCAGCACCAGTACACTAAGCAGGGAGCAGGGGTTTCCAGGGCCAGCTGCGATTCTAAAACCCAAGCCACAAACCTAGATTAACACGCTGGTCGTTGTTGTGCGGTTGTTAGCAGTAGGTTTGGTTACGTTGTAACAGAATTGGGAAAAATCTACTTTACTGCTCTAATACATTTTTATCCTTCATAAGAAACATGAAAAAAAAACAATTGCATGATAACATTTCACCTCCTATGTGTAAAGTTTTTTGTTTCAAGTGGTACAGATGAAATGTCATTCATTATTACCAGTGTGATAATGTGGCATACATATGTCCCAATATGCAGGAAACTTATAAAGGTGCCATGGCCTGTGACTGGATGTGCCATTATGGCCAACCACATCCTTCTCATGGTACAAAATTTATGGCCTTATACTGATGTTGTGCTCCAAGACGAAAACGAGTCACAATATTTGTTCCCCAATGTTGATGTGTTTGTTATGTTGGTATATTTTGTTCTTACCAATGCCACATCATTGTTATGCGTGTCCTTTTCCTTCATCTCGTATTATTGTGATGCAGTCTCCTCTTGGTGATTTATTTCAAACGTGACATTGCATCGAAAGTTAGATTGATAATGTCTGAACGAATCATATTCTTTCCCCTCAGGGGGATACAATTATTGTATCTATGGGAACTAGCGCTCCCAGGGGGACAATGTGAGGGCCTGAGCTGAGAGTTAGGTAGGCCTTATTTTTGTTGAAATATGTTTTTGTTATGTTGAGGACCACCTTTTTTCGGTTCACTGCTGTCCTGTTTTTCAGCACCTACTACTGTCTTCTTCAACTTTGGTCTTGTTTCATAATCTTCTTTCACAACTAACTGTTTCTATGCCTTTCTGCGTAGATTCCGCGTTTCCTTAACTCCATACTAAATGGTGCCTTCCTCCTTCCTCTCTTTGGATCGCAATTGTTGCTGGGTAGGGAGGCTAAAACTAACGAATAATCTAATCTAATCATATTCTTTTAGGTATTATTTGGCTGCCACCAGCCTTATACTCGGGCAAGTAATATTCATATTTGTTGTAAATCAATAATTAATAACGGTTGTCATAGTTTATTAATTATCTCCATTGTTTGGTAAACGTCAAGTCAGAACTGAAGGCTATTATTAATGTTCATTTTGTCATCATCATTATCTTTGTCATCTCTTTATCATCTCTTCCTAACTTACAAAGGAAATTAAAGACACGAAAGGTTACGACATTTCACTGTTGATTAAAGTAGAAGTCTACATATTGCCAAGCTGTTGAGAGAGAGGCTGGTTAGACATTGTAAGTATGTTAACTGCAGAAATCCAGTTTGTGCATTGTCGGGGTACGTGGGTAAATTGGTCACTTCACAATTCATTTGAGGATCAATTGGAACAAGATGGATCTCCATGTGCTGTAGTGTCCATCGCTGATTTTAACATTTACATGGTCGTTTACAGCAAAACGGGTTCATCGCCAGTGGCGATGAACCACGGGAAGAAGACACCAGTGATGCTTGTATGATCTTGCACCTCGGTATCAAACTTTATGAAGGAACCTTCTCAAGTTGTTGGTTCGACTGCTTCCCTCGGACAACTCCTGCATAAGACTGCCTGTTGCCCGCTAGGCTCCGCTCCCTTGAGAGAGACTATCGGCTAGCTTGAGGGCGCGTCTCTACATTAGTGAACAAACACGTTATGACAATTAATAAGTGAAAAGCCCACCATCTTGATACACAATAATTAGGATCCCGCATTCAATCTATAGAAATGTATAATATCCTAGATGATTAAGATTACATAGACAAGAAATACATTGTGATAGAGGAAAGAGAAGGAGATATCTGATAGTTCGAACTTGTAGTCCCTCAGCAGTGCCGTAGTGGTGATGTAAAGGAGGGTGAGATGGTGATGGTAATGCGTTGCGTCGTTTGGCGATATTATGTAGAAGAAAATAGCACAAGAGGCAGATCGTGGAGTTAATTCAAAGTTGCGCTTAACCGCAAGAGCAAATATTTATGTGATGTACGGTTTTTTTTTGAGGAGATGAAAGTCGTTGGCCAGACATAGCATTTCAGTATTCCATGTAGCAATTCCTTTAGATGTGATGTAGGGCGGTCATGTCGAGACATGATATGTTTCTAGACGACCATGCATCTTTTCCCACATCTCGTATCGTCCAGGACCATTTGTGCGAGCATGAGAGTGGTTGTTTCTACCTTTCTTGGTCACTTCACTCACCAGATCTCAATATTATTGGACCTTCACGGTCTACTTCGGATAAAAAAAATGCGTTGTTGCCATCCACCTCCATCATTACTTGTGTTTGTCTATATTTTGAAGGAAGAATAGTGTAAGACTCCCTTAGAATGTTACACTTAAAAGTTTCCTTGGAACCTTACACAACTGAATGTATTCATTCCAATGAGACTGCAAATGTTTCTACTACATCGTTTTAGGCATGGTAACATGCATGTGAATGTTTTCTTAGGCGATTCTCTCCTTTTCTGCTATAACCTTCTCTCTTTCTTCCATGTGTCTGCCCTCTTTATGTTATGAATCTCTTCTTTTTCTGCTATGGAAGTTTTATCTGTCTGTGACATTTCTTCGTGCCAGATTTCATCCTTTTTACTGCCACATCTAATTTCTTTCTGCCATATTTTTCCTCTTTTCTGCTAAATTCCTCCTCAATGGTTACTGTATTTTTCCCATTGTTCCGTCAAATTTCTCCTTTGTCATTTCACCTCCCCCTCAAAACTACCAGATTTTTTTCCCTTTTCTGCCGTATCCTTTTTCTGTCATTTCTTCTGCTTACCCTCTGTCTTCTCTTTTAATTTTTCCATATTGCTCCCATTTTTACCTCATATCTTCCCAGAGTCCCACCCCCCGTTGCTCTAGTACCAATCCCTCACAATTGACATCCTGAGAGGTATAAGAAGTATATTTTAGAAGCATGTGGAACATCAACGTGCCATTAACACCTTCACTCCGTATTGGTACAAATGTGTACCACTTGATAAATTGCTCATTTACATACCAGTAGCAATGGCTGCTATTTCACTACCTTTATTTAAATTAGACTATGGCGCACAAGTTGAAATGTTACCATGCAATTATATTTTTCCTGCTTGTTGGAAAGGATAAGAACGCAATCAAGTAGTAATTATGGCTTTTCAATTCTGCTTCTTCCAACATGATCAAACCAACCGTAGCAACTGCAGAAACGCGGTGAACGTATAAAATGTATTCCGATGGCTCCACCAAAACTGGCAATGCTGTTGTTGTGTGCTGCTGTGTCAGGGGAGGTAGTAAGACTTCTTTCAGTGACCTCAGTGTTCACGGCGGAGTCATGTGCCATCATAGAGGTGTTGCAACTGATTGAGCGCTTCACCGCGTCTTGTTTTTACCAATTCCATCAGTGGTTTCATGTTATCCAATAGTTACTAAGATCTACGAGAGGTTGATGAACCTTTTACAGGACTCCAATGCACGTGAAAATCTGGGTATCTGGACAGGCTGGCGTCCCAGGCAATGAGAGATCCGACCTTATGGGAAAGTGCTCTGTTACTGCAGCGACTCTGAATTCATCAGTCCCCTGCTCTGGTTATCACCCTCTTGAGGCAGCGGCGAAGGGTTAATGGCAGGAAAAATGAGATGTTGTGAACTGCAACAAACTGAGAAAGATTAACATGTTTCCTGCGAAGGGACACATTAGGGGTCACTGAGGTGACTTTCATAATGTGGCTGACCTACCTGCAGTTTTTAACTTAATTTTTATAAATACGCAATGAAAGCTATATGAATTCACGATCCAGTTCATGTTTGTTATGTTCAAAATTGCTTTCTATACGTGACTTTATACTTCAATTGAATATTGAACTTTAGTTTAACCCATCACAGGAAATGTGGTAAATAAACTAAACCTGAGCGAGTCTCGGTGCGTTGCCGCAGTCACCGTATGGAGGTGGTGTTACGTTGCCTTTGTGTTGACCATGAGAGACTGACACTCAGCCATCTCATGGAGCGGTTATACCGTCTAAAGAATGCTTTATTTCAATCAAGCCCGATACACATCATCCTATTCATTGGTTTTCCAAATGCCTTACAACTAACACCAGGGCACAATGACGGTTACCCCCGGACAGGCAGGGACCCATTTCCGACACCTGGGTGGAGTTGGGAATTGTGGCTGCTTCCTTTTCCTAACAAAAAGAATCACTGGACTACACTGCCGGGATTCTAACTGCCGACCCTTCGAGTGAAGGGCGCGCGCTTTTAACCACTCAAACAATGTTGTTGAGCATTTCCTTGTGTTTCAGCGCATGTGTTTCCCCCACCACAAAACTGATGCAGTGACGCGGGCACATTAGCGGAACCTGATAAGACTCCCTGCAACATCTGGGACCTTAAGACTTTTCTAGGATTGAGAAATACCCTCCCAGAGACAGTTAGCTCTGTAGAGCAGGTCTCAGTAGTAGACGTATGGCTAACCAGTGGGTGGTGCCTTCCAAAGTTTTTGAGACACTCTCTTCCTTTGATCTAAAACTTATAATATGCTTGGCGTAAGCAGGCTCGTCGTAGCGCTGTACTGTGCTGGAGTGAAGTTCATTGTCATAATTGAAAACATTTTATTAACCTTTGTGACTTTCGGCGCGATATGTGTATAGTCAGCAAAGCGAGTTAATTTGCCGTACGTACTTGAAAATGACCCTTCCAATTTGCCTTACCTACATGAAAATGATCCTCCCAGTTTGCTCTACTTTACTTACACTAAAATAACCCTTCCAATGTGCCCTACCCATGAAAATAACCGCCTCCTCCCCTGAGCAGAGCACCCCAGTGACCCTCGCAGCCCCCGCCACGGGGGACGACGTGGTGGACCGGCTGCTGTTCAACCACGTGGCTGCAGAGGAAGAGACCGCCACCCCTCACACCCCCGCCAAAGAGGACAAGCCCTTCAAGTGTCTCCAGTGTCCTTATGAAACTGAGCGCAAGCACAGGCTCAAGGTGCACGTGATGGCGATCCACACGGGCGAGAAGCCGTTTAAGTGCACCCAGTGCGACTACGCGGCTGCCAGAAAGTCCACCCTGAAGGAGCACACTCTCACCATACACTCTGACGTGAAGCCGTACGAGTGCAACGAGTGCGAGTACCGCACCAAGAAGCAGTCTAACCTCAAGGTGCACCTGCGCGCCATCCACTCCAACGACAAGCCGTACAAGTGCACCGAGTGCGACTATTCTGCGGCCCTGAAAACCTTGTTAAAAAAGCACATGGATCGGTTTCACTCCATCGACACCAAGTCGTTCAACCCTCTGCAGTGCTTGAGGTTTTCCAAAAAGCGCTCCACACAAAATCAAGCACCTCAACCTGACCAGCAGCAGCATCAATTACCACAGCAACAACATTTACAACAACAACCACAACAACAGCAGCAGCAACAACAGCAAATTCAAGAGTCCCACCCCCCGTTGCCAGAAGACTGCACCTCAGCACAACCTCCCCCGCAAGAGCCACCTCCTTCAGAGCAGCAGGACCTGACGCAGCACGTGCAGCAGCTGCAGCAGGAGCAGCAGCAAAAGCAGCACACTCTGTCTATCATCAGCGGGGTCACCACCGTCACGGAGGGCTCGGACAAGCCCTTCCATTGCACGCTCTGTGGCTTCAGAACCGCGAGAAAGTCTAACTTGAAAGCTCACATCTCCACAGTGCACCTCAAGGAGAAGCCTCACAAGTGTACCGAGTGTGACTTTATGACGGCGCGCAAAGCGAGCCTTCGAACTCATATGACTTCTATCCACTCCGCTGGCAAGCAGGCTGCCAAGTAGCCTTATTCCAAAGGCCAGCCTCTGCAAACTTGAATGAAAGGATTGTCCTAATTTAACTATGGACAAGCAATCTCCCAAGTAGCCATATTCCAAAGGCCTCTGCAAACTGATATGAAAGGATTGCCCTAATTTAATTGCTCTATGGACCAGCAGGCTGCCAATTAACCTTACCCCAAAGGCTCCAAATGAATTTCTTGCCCTACTGTAGCTGCTTCATTGACCAGCAAGCAGTAGCTTTACTCCAAAGGCTTCTGTAAAGTATAATATAATTTTTACTGCAGTCTAACAGCTCAATCGGTTGCAAGTACCCTTATTTCAAAAGCTCCAAAAAAATTAGGGAAGTTTCAGCCTTGAAATTACCCTATCGCCGGCAAGTAAATTCTCTTAAAATTTCTTGGCAGCGAGCAACTTATTGCCCTTTATGTACTAAAATTTATCTCTTAAATAAATGACAACACGGTTGCTGGAAGCTGTGAATATGAGTTTAAAACAACAATAGGAATGTAGATTTGGGACTTTGACACTCAAGGGCACTGACATAATAGAGGCTCAGGTTTTTATCCAGTGGCCGTGGCGCGGGCTTCCAAGACGACCTTCCAAAACTGCCATTATGGTTTTTGGCTGTCGATACCTGATGTGACATGAAGGGTTAGTCTGTCTGTTACACAACTTGTGGGTCATATGCATTGTTTGTGTTGAATGAAACCCATTGCTTTCTTTCTATACTTTCTCCAGGTTATGCGTAAAAGTATTTTTTGTCCTGAGGGAACTTTGGCAATAATTTTTTCAGTTTTGAATTGAAGAAGACTGCTCTGTACAAACGTTTTGGTCTATCCTGTCAACCGTGATGTGGCTGAATCTTTGCCTTGAAGAACTTTTGTCGATTTGGTAGTCGTTCTGAATCGGTCGACTTCACAGATTGTTAGAGCCTGAACGTTTGGGTTAGAAAAGAAGCATTTTATGCCAACTCTTGCAATCTCAATCGATTTTTTAACTGTGCAATTTATTTGTTAGAAAACTTACCTTACTCTGTGGAACTTATGTTTGTGAATTTAACATCAAAGAGATGCAGGAAACTGTTATATCTTCTCTTCTTTAAACGTGCACGAGCATTTTATGCGTACACAGCACCGGAAAAAGAATATTCATTGACAGTTACTCCCAGTCTCTCGTGCTTCCAAAAGAAATCTTTAGCTAACGTGCAAGAAACCTTCAGCTAACTGCGATCAAAGTCATGCTCAGTTACATATTGTCCTTCAGTTGTCTCTGTCTCACATGCATGCTTGTGTTTGCGACGGTTATCGATTGAAAACGTGAATCTGTTGTGATTTTTTATTGCCTATTTCTTCATTTCTCTCTGTAGAAATACTGTAAACTTGTAACCAATGTACAATTGCATTCGGGAGTTCCAATCGGTACTCTATTTACATTAAATAATAGTTTTGTTTACAGTTATTATTGTGCTGCAATATTTGAACATTTGAATAGCGCAATATGAGGTTCAAATCTTCAAATTCTTTTGCTGATTTAATGGTGATATTGGGTGATTTTTAAAGAGGTGTTATTGGCTGATTTATAAAATGGTGTTATTGGCTGATTTATAAAATGGTGTTATTGGCTGATTTATAAAATGGTGTTATTGGCTGATTTATAAAATGGTGTTATTGGCTGATTTATAAAATGATGTTATTGGCTGCTTGAATGAATGATGTTAATGGCTGATATAACAGCGTTATAAGTGAACTCTAGTGTTATTGGCTGATAGGATGGTGTTACTGGCTGATTTGTTAGTGTTATTGGCAGACAGGCAAATGTTATTGGTTGATTTTTAGTGGTGTAGTGATTGAGTTACTAATTTCTGTTCACGAGGTTATTGTTTTATTGAGTGGCACTGCCGATAATTTCTTCTTGCCTCCTGCAAATGTCGTAAGTTTTGTGTTTTAGGGCAGAATTGTCGCATTCAATTTAATTTCATTAAGCTCTTTTAAAGTTTGTAATTTTTAAATTTAATTAATAAGGTTTCCAAAAGGTATTGGCTTTGTCGTAAATCTTTGGTATAAAAAAAGTTAATTTTTAGATTTATAATGCTGTTTCCAAAAGTTGTTGGCTCGGCAATGGCAATGATGATAATTTGAAAGAGATACCTTAGTAAATGTTCAGCAGGTTAAAATTTCGAATATATCCTGCAAATTGGAGCTTGTAAGAGGATATTCATTTTATTTTATTTTTCTCTTGAGACAATATTTTTCACTGTGAAAAAATCTAGACTTTGTTCAGAAATGTTCTTGAATGTTGTACGTGAGAGGAAGTTTTCTATTTGCGTGTGTCAGCGAGGTTTTTTTTTGGGTAATTGCCAAATATTGAATGTAGTTCTCTTTTACTTGCACAGGTAGTTGGATATTAATATCACTCGTGGCGTCAATTTTTATATCACGTGTAATTTTTTATTTCGATATTGTACGTAGTTTTTCATCTTCATTTTAATATCACGTGGGATCTAAAGTTAATAATTTGAAAGCATGTGGGATTTTAACTTTTAATAACACTATAGCCTCAATACAAGCAGAAAAAATTCCTAAATAGACTATTAGGAGTCAATAGACTCCTAAGATTGACTTCAAATTACGTACTTTTGTCTGAACCACCGCTGCTCTGCCTCTCTTGCTTTGTGTCAGGTGAGTGATATTTGTATGTCTACTACAACGTTTGTGAATGGGGTTAGGGTGTGCGTATGCATGGTGTGTTGTGTATTTTGGTTTGTGTGCCGTGTGTGTATTGTGTATTTTTCTTTGATTGGTTGTGTGGCGTGTGTGTGTATTGTGTATTTTTGTTAATGTGACTTGTGTATGTATAATGTATTTTTGTTTGATTGACTGTGTGGCATGTGTGTCTATTATGTATTTTTGTTTGTTTGGCGTGTGCGTGTATTGTGTATTTGTGTTTGATTGTATGGCGTGTGCGTGTATGGAGAGGGATGTATTGCTTTGCAAGAATCGTGAATTAAAAACAAATCGTGGTCATAGATTCTTTTTTGAATCATTATTGCGTTGATTGACATTCGATTTAAGAATATCAACATTCAACGCTGACTAAAACAAGAACAAATTGTGTATTAAAGAACTGTGTCCTGCATAATCATGACGTGGACTGCATTTAACCCCAACTGCAGTAGCAATAAATTTATAAGATTAATCATGTAAATATTACAACGGAAATAACATTGCTTGCAACGGTAAATAATTTTTTAGTTTTAGTATTGTAAAATACAGTGGTTCATTTCGTTCTACTCTGGTGTCTTATTTTATTATTTTTACAATTAGCACTTGAAAACGAATTGCTCCAGTTGCGTGGATCATTGAGATCGTCTGGATATCGTCAATCTATTTGCTGTACAGATATTTCTGTGACGTTTTTGTCTGTGTTCTGTATATATTTGTTTGGAAGGAAGAAACCTAAACTTACGTGTGACACATTCTGTGTCTCTAGAATCTCTTTTAATTAATTTGTTGTTGTTCATTATGTACGTTAAGAATTACGTTTCCAGTGTTTGTTGCGTCGCGCTGAGTTTTGGGTTTTGTTGTAAAATGTACCATTTCAATTATACGGTCCCCTTAATGGGGATACAGCTATTGTACGAGTATCTATGGGAATTAGCGCTCCTAGGAAAAAATTGTGAGGTCCCGAGCTGAAAGTTAGATCTCTTTGGCGGTAATAAATAGGTTTTTGTTTTGTTAAAGACCATCTTATTTTTGGTTCACTGTAGTCCTGTTTCTTTCAGCGCCTATTGCTTCTTTCTTCTTGCATTCTTATCTTGTTTCATAACATTTTTCTCGACTTCCTGTTGATGTCTTGTGCGGGAACACTCCTTGTGCATAGATTCCGTGTACTGTCGACTCCATACTAAATGGTGCCTTCATCCTTCCTCTCTTTGAACATCCGTGTTGTGGTAAGGGAGACTGAAATTGACTTGTAATCAATCAATGCAAAGTTTGAACTAACTTGAATTTTCATAGAACGAGACTCGACGAAACGTTGCCTCCCCCCAAAATATCTACACTCAATACTCAAAAATTTTTTTGGATGTCAAGATGCAGCCTTCGTGGGGGACAAACATCTGCTGGGAAGATTTTTGTTCACGCTTCCCAAAACTGGATATTAGATAAGTATCGGATTTGGCTGTTCTTTTTGAATTTTTCTTCCAATTTTCGGAGTTTCTTCATTTCCTAATATTTTGTGAGTTAATCATTTTTTGCTAATTTTTCAATTACTGTTCATTTAAATTTTTTGTTTATTTTTCAGCTATTATCAATTTTAATATTTATGCATATTTTTAGTTAGTACACATCATTTTTTCATATTTTTTATTTAGTGCCCATTTTCATTTTTTTAGACAATTTTCGTTTCCATTTTAGATTTTTTTATTACATCAGTTTCTACTCATTCTCAATTTCTCGTTCATCATTTGTTTTTAATCTTCACAATTATGTTGTATGTACTTCAATTTGTCTATTATTTTCCAATACTTGCCAATTTTCAATTTATTAATATTTGCACTTTTTTGTTGCC
The DNA here is from genome assembly GCA_030386875.1 of Morinoia aosen. Classification (NCBI taxonomy): domain Eukaryota; kingdom Metazoa; phylum Arthropoda; class Malacostraca; order Amphipoda; family Talitridae; genus Morinoia; species Morinoia aosen. The sequence continues at coordinate 42,226,243 of CM059580.1, forward strand.
ATTGCAGTATTAGATAAAATTGTGCAGTTTTTACGTTCTTATGAAAAAATGAAAATTGTTATTCAATTTTTATTCTCTTTTCATTTTTTTCCATATTCATCGTTAAAACAAGAAATTAATATTTTTTTAGGAGATAGAAAGTAAACGGTGTTTAAAAAATGAAACTTTGACCTATAAATTGTGTTGATTTATAAAGTCAAAGTTTCCCATGCGAAAACCAAACATGGCTTTTGGTGTGAAGTTTTAACCCCACCAGACCTGAGGCCCTGAACCTAACCCTTAACCCCGCCAGACCTGAGGCCCTGAACCTAACCCTTAACCCCACCAGACCTGAGGCCCTGAACCTAACCCTTAACCCCACCAGACCTGAGGCCCTGAACCTAACCCTTAACCCCACCAGACCTGAGGCCCTGAACCTAACCCTTAACCCCACCAGACCTGAGGCCCTGAACCTAACCCTTAACCCCACCAGACCTGAGGCCCTGAACCTAACCCTTAACCCCACCAGACCTGAGGCCCTGAACCTAACCCTTAACCCCGCCAGACCTGAGGCCCTGAACCTAACCTTAACCCTACCTGACCTGAGGCCTTGGGCCTAACAACCAAATCCCACCAAGTCAACCCCAACACACGAGGCAGATATTAGCGATGGCTAAACATGAGGTTTGACCACGATTGGTTCATTAGTTTTTAGTTTTAGTCTTTGACGCATTTCTGTGACGTGCTAAGCAGAGTAGCGAGAATTATAGGGTTCGAAAATTACCGAAATACGAGTGCAGCGTGTGGCGGGGTCAACTGGCACGGGTGTTTGATCGGAAAAAATTAACCAATGATGTTCGTTTTGTAAACAAAAATGAACTTTTTTGTGTGGTACGCGATGTGTGTTTGAATTGATCGGTGTGTGGTTTGTTATTTAGCACTTGTGCGTGTAATCACGGTTTCTTTATTTTGGAAGGGGAAATAATAATTTATAAATCTTGGCTTGTTGTTGCAATATGCAGTGTGATTTTCTCCTCTATTGGTCTTAAGTGACACGATAATGTCCTCGTAAAGTTGAAAAGTTTGCTATTTCTTCAAAAATATCGTGTTTGAGTTTGCCAGAGTTTCAGAATGGAAATCCTAGTTTTTGAGCAGGTTTTCTTAATTTTGTCAATTTCTGGTCGTTATTTCACATTTTCTGTTTTTCGATGAGTGTATTTTTAAAGACTTTAATATTTTCTCCCACGAGAATCCTAATTTCTTGTTTTAGCAGGAGTGTTTAATTTGTTCATCTTGCGAGAATGTGCAACTTATGTCTTTTCTTGCAAATAATTCTCAACCTCACCAAATGCTAAGTGCATCGTTAAAGTCAAGTTTGGTTTGAGAAATGGTCGAACTCAGAAATTCAAACCTTGTTAAGTATAAAGTTTGTCAACTGATGCTAGGTGACGCAATTCAATGATTTTAGCTTATAAAAAACAACAAGGACTTTCATCTAATGTTTCGAATCCATAAGTCGTTACTTTAGAGTAATGTAGTGAGGTTCCGAGCTTAGAGTAGGTAGGCCTTCCATTCATTGAAATAGAATGTGGTTTTTTGTTTTTTACGGGCCATCTTTTCTCTGTACACTTCTGTCTGGTTTTTCAGTGCTTATTACTTTTTTTTTCAACGTTTACCCTGTTTCGTTAACTTATCTCGATCATGCTGTTAATATGCGCTAGGAGCCATGCTTTTACTTATTATGACTGTTACTATGCTCTCCGTGGCGACATCCCCTTAGAGGGATACAACTATTGTATCTATGGGAATTAGCGCTCCCAGGGGGAAAATGTGAGGGCCCGAGCTAAAGGTTAGGTAGACTTTCTTTTTGTTCAACTAACATTGGGTTTTGTTTTGTTACGGACCATCTTTTTCGGTTCACTGCTGTCCTGTTTTTCAGCACCTACTACTTTCTTCTTCAACTTTGATCTTGTTTCATGAACTTCTTTCTCATCTTACTGTTTCTATGCCCTTTCTGCATAGATTCTTCATTCCCTTACCTCCATACTAAAGGGTGCCTTTTTCCTTCCTCTCTTTGGATCTCATTTGTTGAGGATAGGGAGGCTTAAACTAACTAATCATCTAATCTATCTCACTCAGTCTGTTCTATTGAACCCCTCGATAGCCAAAAAGTAAGGCAAATTTGCCCAGAAGCGCCAAGACTCCCAAAGAAAGTAGCGCTAGGAACTGTAAAGTGATATCCTTATAACGACGCATCGTATTCACCAAGCCGATATCAGCTTCAATATCATAGTTTGCAAAAGTTTTTTAGTTCGAGGAATAGCTACACGTTCTTGTTGAAAACTGCTTGTTAAATGCCAGTTTGTCTTGTAAAATGCGTTTGCGATCATGTCCCTAACAATCACTATGTTCTTTTTATTATAACTTTTGTTGGAGCAATGCAATTTGCATTTTGATTTCACATTTGGTGTCAGAATGTTATGAATATTGTAAAGCGCAGTTTTAATAATCTGCGCTACTTATGGGTCTGCCTCATTTATGCTATACTTTTTCGCTGCCGATCGTATTAAAAATAATAGAATAAATCAGCATAAGACCCAGATAGCTAACCATGTTGATCTTCAACGAAGGATTTTGAGCTGCCTTTCGTTCGGTGCACCTAAACATGTGGCTGTAGTCCTTGACCGGAAATTTTTGTACATCGGATATCATGCACTACAAAGGAGCTGTTCATCAAAAATAACCAATAGAAATTTACGGCTGCGTTACGTAAATTAGCTGTAAAACTCCGAGACAATAATAATTTTGTGCTATTTGAGAGATTTACATATTCTGCTCGAATCTTTATGTGTGTTTTGTGAACTTTCTGACAAGACGAAGGAGCTTTTGTTGTGATGCTCTGCTTGCGGCAGTCTGTTGTGGGTCTGTACTCAACTTCCTTATTCGTCATGACAGTGCAACGCATCATGGAGAAACCGTCAATAGAATGCCAGAATCATTTTTCAATAAAATAAACATCTGCAGCTCAAGTACAGGAATTTGTTCTTTTGCGTGTTGTGTTATAACCAGTTGAGGAGGTTCTTCATTTCCGGGTGCTCCTCGACAGCTTGCTGTGCGCCACGGTAGAGGAAACAAGGTATGGTCAAACCAGTCTTTTTTCGTTGACGGTGTGGTTTTACTGACGTCACGGCAACGAACCAATAGCAGCGCTCATATTGCATCTGGTAGCACTGCTACCCCCAAATCTGGCTCCACAATTGCCCTAACGACATTGCGTTTTGGTGACGTCATAAAGTTTGTTTGAAATAAAGCCGTTCTATTTGCTAGCCGAGAAAGAGGAGGTATATTTTCTCCCATAGAAATGACCCTACCTTGTTTCCTCTACCGTGCTGTGCGCCTTCTGTAAATGTTGGTTACGTTTCCTTCCCTGTAGAGAAACACGTGGTAGATTTTAAGGGCCGGATCAGTCCACGTAGATTTTTTCATTACTAACGTGCAGTCCTCAATACTAAACGTACAAATGAACGGTGTGTGTATATGGGATAGGCTGCCAGTGTTCAATGAGTGTTCTTTTCAACGAATTCTTCATCTTTGACATGTGCTGTTGTTGCTTGTATCAACGAGTAAGAGGCGTTTTAAAGTCAATATTTGAAATGCATCTCAATTTCATTGGTAAATTACCATTATTATGGAGTAATGTTATTAATTTTCTCATCATCCTTTCGTGACTAGATGCGTTTTAGTTGTTGGGAATTAAGACGGTTTTAATTTAATGACTTAGTGGAAGGTTATTTTATTCTCTGCGATCCCAGGAGGAAAATGTGGGGGCCTGGGCTGAGAATTAGTTAGGCCTTCTTTTTGTTGAAATAAAAATTTTTTTTGTTTCGTCAAGGATCATCTTTTTTCCGGTTCACGGCTGTCCTGTTATGTAGCACCTCTTTTTTCAACTTTATCTTGTGTTTCATAATTTTCCTTCTCAACTTACTGTTCCTACGTGCACCCTGGGTGTCTTGTGTGGAAACACTGTGCATAGATTTCCCGTTCCATCCTCTCTTTGATTGGAACGCATTGGTCGTGGTTAGGAAGGCTTGAACAAACTTATAAGTTAATCAAACTTTTCCAAGTTGCCGTTACAATTCGATCGAGTGAACAGTTTGAATGCGTGACCTCTTTTCGCTCGTTGTTTTTACTTCGGTGCTGGGATAGGTTTTCACATTTCGATCGATGTAAATCGATTTCCACTCGAAATAAGAAAGTTCTAGCCGTTATGAAGTGTTCAGGTATCCAGGTTACAGGGTGGGAATAGCGATGGACCCGCCAAGCAAACCGTGTTATTATTACTACGAGTGCGCACGGCCCGTCAAAAAAATGACAGGATTAGATATAGGACCAACTGAGCTTCAAAATTGCTTTCCCATGATTTCCCATACTATTCTATGGCTTTCCAATACTTTCCCAAGTCTCAACCGCTGATACTCCATTCAACCTAATCTAACCTACCAATACACGTGATATTCATTCCGACTCCCAATCTTAAGGCACCAAAAATTGTGGAGTTAAATGAAGCTTGTATCACAGATACGCTCATCTCACACTACAGGCTGGTGGGTGTGACACACGGACGCGGCTCCTTTTATAATAGTGATAAGATTGAAGTTTTTCGAACGCACTTCCATCGCTGCAGAAACTGCACTGTACGCTTTTTGTTGTGTTTTCTCTTTGTGTTCATGTTGATTTTGTCAATACCCTTACGATGTATATTTATATTTTCTTGTGTAGGTTAGCATATTACGCCCACATCCCTATTTTTTTTAATTGTTTCCAACATTGCTACTCGACCTGCCACTCACCCATCAGCGCTGAAATCCGAGTCATTTGAATAATTTACCTTTCAATGTAGCTCTACTGTCGGTCTAGAGCGCAGAAATGATGAATAGAGCTTTTGTTCTCGTGAAAATTTGAGTAGCCCCATCGATGGTATAACCCATTGAAATTGCAATAATAGTAAAATAATAGTAATAATAGAAGAAATTTTCTTATGTGTTCTGATTTTCACGCAACGAACATCGTCGCACCAGCGTGAGTTTCCCAAAGGCAAGCGGGTTATTTGTGCGCTGTTATATTGGTGCGTCCTTCACAGGCCTCGCTAGACTGGGCAATGGCAGCTATCAACGTTTTATTCCTGTGGATTTGACGCATATTTTGTACATTTGTTTCAATTCCTTATAATTGCAGTGACGGATGACCCTCGATGGTGCCTGTACGCATTTTTGTTAGAGGGTAATTTTGTTTTGACGTTTCGGATCAAGGGGACAATATTGTGAAACCTCTAGGGTTCACCACTCACGATTTTCAGCGCGGGTTGTTCCTTAACCTCTGCTGTGGTGCCAGTACGTGATTGATATGACGAAATAGCACCTAAGAAAGGGCTGCTTGGCTCGTTGCTGTTGTCAAATGTTATGCTGTCATGCAGCGAGCTCGCTTACAGCTGCACCATGGGTCCCCAAAATGTCCAGATGTGTAGAATGACTTCATGGCGGTCGGTGGATGTGTTGTAGTGTACTGATAATAAATGTACATAAGTATGAAGTTTTTGTTACGTTAAGCGGATAATTGTGTCGATAAACTCATGAGATTCAGGATTATTCATTAATGTGTATCAGATTTTATAACTATGGATTCTAGAGATTACTAGAATATTATCTTGCTATATTTGCCTCCTCATTATACCCTGTGTGTGTTTTGGAGACGGAGCTTTCCCAGCCTGATGCGGTCGATTCTTCCCGTTGAGGGGAGCTAGCCGCAGGTGGCTGTCCTCCAGTAAACCTTCAGTGACTGACGCTCGTCAGTCACAGCAGATTTTTTTCTCTCGAGTCTGTTGTGGGTTTAGATACGTCACTTTTGTTTGAATCTGTTGTGGGTTTAGACGTCAGGTTTTATAAATTTTTGAAATTGTTCTTCACAAAACGGCAGCTGGCGTGCCGCGCGATCGATTTGCTCTACAGGTATCTTCATTTTTGTTATGTACGGTTTTCTGTGGGTTTCGTATTGATTTCTTCAAAAAATTCAAATCTTGTATAAAGCGCACCTGTTTGAACCGTTTAATATTATCGCGTGCCACTGATTCAGCTCTCCTAGCCACTAGGACACAATGACCAAAATAGTCATTCTGGCAGAGCAATCTTCAAAAGGTATAAAAAATAATTTAGTAGTTAGTTGAAGGCTCCGCTTCCGTTGCAAATGTTATCAACAAAAGAAGAAAAGTGAATTTTGAATGAACCAAGGAAATGGAAGAATCTAAGCACAAGGCGTATTTTCTCACAGGAACTTTGGGCACAGAAACAGCAAGTTTGGAAGGAGGAAGGAAAAAAAGAATAACGTAAAAACTGAAAGAAGCAAAGTGAACTCGAAAGACTCAAGTCCTGATGCTTATTTATAGCTGAACCTGTCGATATCTCTTCCAGAGGGTGGATGATAATTTATATAGGCAAACACACTACATGCTTGAAAAACTGGCTGTGCTGGTTATTGGACGCGTAGCCAAGGTACTTCAGAACCAAGTCGACGTCCAGCACGGTAGAGGAAACAAGGTAGGGTCATTTCTACGGGGAAAATAAACTTCTTCGGCTAGCCAATAAAAAGGCTTTATTTCAAACAAACCTTATGACGTCACCAAAGCACAATGTCGTCAAGCCAATTATGGAGATGGATTTGGAGGTAGCAGTGCTACCAGATGCAATATGAGCGCTGCTATTGGTTCGTTCCCGTGACGTCAGCAAACCCACACCGTCAACGAAAAAAAAGAATAGTTTGAACCTACCTAGTTTCCTTTACGTGACTTCCAGTTAGTATGCTGACGAGAACGCGCTATCAGCTTAGGATAAGCTAGTTTAAAACTCCCTAACCGCAACAAAAGCGTTCCCAAGAGAGGAACTCAATGAGGAATTCAATGAGCAGTGAGTCTATGCACAAGGTACATCAAAACCGTGAATTGCGAAAGAAGTTCATGAAACAAGATAAAGGTTAGGAAAGTAGTACGTACTGAAAAACGGTCTGTAACGAAACAAAAAACTTGCTCTGTATCATAAAAAGGCCTACATAACCTTTAGCTCGGTACCTCACATATTCCCCTGAGGAGCATTAATTCCTATACATCCGAGAATGCACGACCCTCATGCATTTGTGCTTAGAGCTCTGAAGCAGTGCATTGCTTCGTAGTGTTATGAATGAGCTAAAAAGTTCATGGCATTTGAGATTCCTCAATACGGCAATTGAAAGTCGACGAAGCATGAACTCAAACTTTACTCAACACAAGAACTCGATCAAACTAGGCGCAGTAACTACAGAGGTTACCGTTTTATGAGTTATGGTATATTTACTCTTTTCATGAAAACCAGAAACCCTAATATTAATAACTCACTAAAAGTGCACCATACAAAAATAATGCCAAAATAACGAATACCGCAAGGAATACCAAAAAAGTCAGTGTACGTATTTTCAAGTACAAAAATACATTTAAAAAAGCGACTAACGCGATAAATTAGCACGTAAGACCTACAACACAATATTCACAAAATGACTTCCCGTAAAAAACCCACGAGGCTATTTCCACAGGGCAAGGGAAGGACACATAACATATCTCTTGTTGCTGTTCTCAGATTATATCACAGCAATAATTCTCATATATTCCCTGCCTATCTTACACCATTAAGAATAGTTTCTATACTATTACTTTTCGGTAATAATGCTACCCTATATTCATGAGTCAAAATCTTTCCCTAAACTATTCACCCTCTATACTTTTCATACACTATATCACTTTTGTACAGTGGTAGCTTCCTTTATTGAACTCTTACAAACACTTTTCAAGTGATACACAAGTGAGCACATTTACTTTAAGTGCTCACGCGTAAATATCAGAGAGACAGCAACACGCAAGACGAACAAGCAAAAAACTCACAACAGACACAAATGTAAATAATAAAAAACAGAACGAAGGCTCAAAAAATATAATGACCGGAAGAGATACGTCAATCTAGACTCGAGTCATTCGTAGATCCGTGAAGAAACCACGGAAGGCAATATTCATATGGATATATTCAAACATTGATTCTTAACTGTCAGCCATTTGGAGAAAAAAATTCTTTTACTTTAACAAATCGGAATATGCATACACCAATGATTGATCACAGCTACTCTGAAAAGGGCGCTTGCATTTCGTACTGGAGCGCCCAAAGGTTGTGAGCTACGAAGATCTTCAAAATGTATTTTTTGAAGAAATAGAAATAAAGGGACCATTTTAAAAAGATGCTTGCATCTTAATTGGCCAGCTAATGGTGTAAGTTCATTCAAGTTAACCTGGCTGCACTAAATGCACGAATAAAGACGATTCAAAAGTGTGTTGTGAATATTCACGCAAAAATCTCAGTGAAGAGTTACAATACTCTTATGCAGAGTAGCCAAATTGACTTGAAAAATCTCATACTGCCACTGTTGAGATTTTAATTTAGAAAATCTAAAAGGATTTAATTTTGAAAACCTGGTCCATGGAACTAAAATAAGAACAGTAAACTGAAACAAAAACAACTCAAAAATAGCCGCTCATAAAAGTTGAGAGCCTTATTATGTCAATTGAAAGCTAGTCCAACACAAACTTACATGTCATACATTTATCTATCACAGGAAACAATTCAAACATCTGTTCATACATCAATGCTTGTTAGATAGTTTCTTTAGTTTAGGAAACATTAAATGATTCTCAATAAGCAAAAAACATCAAAAACAAGAGTATGATAACGACTGCTAATCGCATGTATTCAGTTGCGTTAGCTCGTGTTTCGGTCGCACAAACAACCCCTTAGCAACTGTTGCTGATGATCAAAAGAGCACATTTAATACCAGTCATAAAAGTTGACCCAGAACAACAGTTTTTGGATTAACAAATAAATCATCTCCATCACAAACTTTCCTCAAAATCGAGTGCAGATTTCTCCTCGCCCAAAATATAAGGCCGCCGACTCCAGAATTTGTCATCAATGATGTCACTGAAACAAAGGACGAGATCTTTGGCCACGGAGGCAAACCGCAACTCGTGTTCAGCCATTCTCCCTTGCATAGCTGACACTGCGTTATCGCTGGGATCGCTTTCTCTGCTAAATTCAGATGATGAATTGCTTTTGTCTTCCATGGGCTCTTGGCTTCCAGAATATGTGACTTTGCTGTCTGCTTCAGTGTTGTGGTCTGCCTCCATTTCACTCGCGTCACCGCGCACACATTCGTTCCCCGACTTCATTTCATCAGCAGTCTCAGGCATGTGTGATTCAGACTTAGTGACATCATCAGCTTTTCCAATAGAAATTATTTCGTCACAATTCTCAACACCAACAAAATTGTCTTCCTTTTCCTCAAGAGGGTTTACAATGCTATCAATTACTTTCTCGTGTTGCACACACGATTCTTCTTGATGTTCATCAAGTTTCACCCCTTCCTCATCACGGGCTAAGTTTTCTTTATTGTCTTCACTTGATGCATTCTTGGAACGTTTCAAGACCTGCATTTTTTTCTGCCTTGTCTTAGCCTCGTGCACAAAGGCCCTAAAACGAATGCAAGCAAGATGGTAAGCTCGCTCCGATTCCTCAGAAGGCGCGCTTTTGAAGGCCAACAGCGCTTCACGACGCACCACTTTGGCTAGGTGGCATTCCATGGTCCACCAAGTCTTTCGTTTCTGATTGAAACTACTCAAAATTTTCTTCCTCTCCTCAGGGTCAATATTGTCAATGTTCAAGCGCTTTTCAAAATCCAATAGGAAATTCACAGGGACAACGACCTCTTCGTCATCAAGGAAGGAAGTTTCGATCTTGTGATCTTCAGCACCAGCCGATGAACTGCTCGTGGTACTATCCTCTGGAGAGCTCTGGGAGAGTGACGAACCTGAATGTGATGCAGCCCTGCTCTCATGTTTGTACTTCTTTTTAGCTTTCTTGAAGATTCTGCTAGCTAGTATCTCCACTTTGAGAAGCTCTATCAAAATGCCGTCGGAGTTGGACTGCAGGTATTTCTTGCGAAGTTCTGTTCTCGTTTTTTTCAACTGATGGCATTGATCACTCCACCAAACCTCATTCCTCACTGGCTTCAATTCCTTCTTCAGATACCTCGCTTTAGCAGCCCCTTTGTGCTTCCTATAAATGAAGCTACCTTTACGGTGGATGGCCGGTTCTTCATCATAGTTGATCCCCATGTCCAGAAGAATTTGTCGTTTGTCCTTGGAAAACGTGCCGTTGAGCTTTTTATCGGCATCTGTACGGGTGTAGCCTCCCTTTAGAACCAAGGCCCAGAAGGCAGTGTTGTACATGTTGTTGACGTGACAGTCCGCTTGGCGCCAACTCAGGTAGTCCCTGAGGCTGTTGGTGGTCGGATACACGACGGCGCGACCGTCAAATACAGGGACGCGTTTTAAAGCCACTTCTTCACTAGCACTCACTGATTCTGGACTTGCGGACTTCGAAATGACTGTTTCTTTCTTTGGGGTGAAATCTGTGGCACACACATCTTGTTCAAGTGAGTCAGTCATGTTTCTCGCACTAGGAGATTCTGAATCATTCTCAACATCTTTCTTGGAAGCAGACTCTGTCACGTTCTCTTCCGAGGTACGAGAAGAGCATTCCCCGAAATAGGAAGGCCAATACTTTACGTATGCAGCAGTGAAAATAGAAACACACTGTGACACAAGGGCGTCAGGGTTGCGATTGTAGTGCTTGCCGTACCTGTGGAATACAAAGCTGTACTCATCACTTTCCCCGTAGGCTATAATTACGTCGGGCATGGCCTTCATGAGTGTGGCAGCTGAGATGTTCATCAGCTCGATAGCCCTAATATCGTTAGGCTTTTGGAACTTGTGAACCTCAGCCATTTTATGGAATGCTTTACCATCGAGGCGAACGACGATCCACGCATGAGGGACGAGTGAACAGTCCCTCTGGAACTTAGGAAGCATGAAAAATTTCGAGTTGAAGTTAGTTTCACTAGACACAACACTAAGCGACTCCCAAAACGCGTTTTTTCTGAGATCTTCGTGATACGAGGTTATACCACTGGCCTCTTTTCTTGACGTTTTAGAGACTGGCTTATGCCTTAGTGAGAGTGTTCCTTTCTTCAGAATTGCTGGCTCGTTGTTGTAGTTGATGCAATAATCGGCGTAAAGCTTTTCATTACAGTACGCCTCAGTGCCCTCTGCTGCATTGGCAAGCATGGCCTTTTTATTTGCTGTTTGGCTATCAGAGTGCTTCATTGCTCCAGCTGAATTGTGCAGCTTACCAATAGAGTCAACACCCGTTTGGACATTCAGATTTTTAGATGGATTCTCACCACCAGAAGCTAGACTCTCACTGTCACCTTTTGCATTCTTTTCACCAGGCGTAACGCAGTGAAATCCTTCTCCAGGCTGCCCTAAAGATTCTGACTTATTTGTAATCACCTCACACAAAGGAAGTGGTATTGTTCCTCCTGCTGAACAGCCACCATCAGAACCAGAGCCAGGGTTAGACTGTGAAGCTTCAATATGGGGATTGTCTCCTTTAATAGCTTCTATGAGAGTCTGTCTCAGATTTTCAAGATGATGGTTCATTTGGTTTAAAGTAAAGTAATCTCGTAAATGCTGGTCGTTGGGAAAAAGGAAAATTTTTCCTTCAAAGCAAGGACTGGCATGCATTGGAAAATCTAAAAATTTATGCCAGTTCATGACACTTATTGAAGAAAGGCAACTTGCAATGTAAGACACCAGTTTGCTGCTCCGTCTGTGATAAATAGGAGTGTTTCCATCAAATACAAAGTGAGCGTTCGCTGAATGCACATACGAGAATCGAATCTCCTTAAAATGGTCCATGACGACAATTGCGTTCTTGTTCATGAACTCGGTGAACTTCAGACGACTTTGCCTGTCCCGCATAGCCTGCCTTTTGAACTCAGGGTTCTTGTTCTCGAGGCTTATCACAATCCATTGGTCAGGAGCCAAGCGATCGTTCGCCTCAAAGGAACGCACGTAGGAAAACTTGAAATTGGCCATCGTGCGATGAAGGTAACTGGTCTTGCTGTTGATGCTCAACACACCTGATCTTAAGAAGACAGAACTGAACATAAGTCCTTTGTGATGAAGTCACATGACCAATTGCAATGCTGCAGATAAAGTGTGACACTAATGCGTAAAATGTGTAAAAAAATAAAATTCTACTGTTCATACATATATTCAAGATCCATCTATGAAAAAATCAGCCACTTCTTCAATGAGACCATTTGTTGCTGCAAGTAGGGAGGCTACAACAAACGACTAATCTAATCTTTCTCCTTATCAAATTTGTACACTGAACTCTTCCACAAACAAAAAATCTATTACCTTGAATTAATTTTGATTTTTCAGCTGAATATGACAACAAAAATGAAGGTTACTGGGAAGTTCCACAAACAAAAAATCTATTACCTTGAATTAATTTTGATTTTTCAGCTGAATATGACAACAAAAATGAAGGTTACTGGGAAGGACTCCTCAATAAGCCAGTTGAACATGATCCAACAATAACCAGTCAATTTGCAGTGATGATACTCTTAGAGTTGTGCCCAATTTCTGAGTGCTTTTCTCAGAGGAGCACACAGAACACTTGAAGAATATGCTCAGCAGAATGTGAAGTCTTGTCCCAAATCCCACAGCAAACCTGCAAAAAATAAACTATATTAACCAATGAGCCTAACTGCACAACACAGCATTTCAGACAAAACTACTACACAAAATCTAGAGATCGGCGAGATACAAAACTACACCATACTCAAGAGATATAAAAATCTAAAAGAACTAATTATACACGCATAATATATTTAAAAACTTCAAATTTCCAATAGTATATGAAATAGAATATGAAAAACTATAAACTAACAAAAATTACTCATGATAATAAAGAAATGATGGCCCCAGATTGTCAAAAAATTCAAATTACTTGGAGTTCATTACTCAGATCTTGCGAGAAGGTAAATAAATGAAAGCCTTTTCCGAAAATTTGAAGTACTTCAAATTCATCAGACTCAGATTTTATCTGAAGATAAATAAATGAAGGCTCTTACAGAAAACTGATCAGTTAAATTTGACAAAAAAGTTAGATTATAGGTTAGTTTAAGCCTCCCTAACCACTACAAAAAAAATGAGCGTATCAAAGAGATGAAGGAGGAAAGCACCATTTAGTATGGATATTAGGGAATGCAGAATCTATGCAGAAGGAGCATAGAAACAGTAAGTTTGGGAAAGAGTTCATGAAACGAGATAAAAGTTGAAGAAGTAGTAGGTGCTGAAAAACAGGACTGCAATGAACCGAAAAAGGTGGTTCTCAACATAGCAAAAAATGTTTTATTTCAACAAAAAAAAGGCCTACCTAACTCTCAGCTCAGACCCTCACACATTTTTCCCCTGGGGAGCGCTAATTCCCATAGATACAACAGTGGTATCCCCCCCGAGGGGATTTGACAAAAAAACAAGCAAACAGTGGTGATCCATTTCAGACATATAAAGTTCATCACCTGCTCATATAAAATATATAGCATCTCTGCATCTAGGCTTAGACATACAAAGGTTTGAATGCACAGGGGTGACAGATTAGGCATTTCAAAGGCAAAAATATTCGAATTATGCTTCAACAAGATCTGATTTTGTGTTAAATCTGCTCTCTCCTTATCACCCCTCAGGGGGATACAGCTATTGTATCAATGGGAATTTGCGCTCCCAGGGGCATATATAACGTGAGGGCTCGAGCTGAAGATTAGGTAGGCTTTATTCTTTGTTGAAATAGAATAGGTTTTTGTTTTGTTACGGACCATCTTTTTTGGTTCACTGCTGTCCTTTTTTTTCAGCACCTACTACTTTCTTCTTCAACTTTGATCTTGTTTCATGAACTTCTTTCTCATCTTACCGTTTCTACGCCCTTTCTGCATAGATTCCACGTTCCCTTTATTCCATACTAAATGATGCCTTCTTCCTTCCTCTCTTTGGATTGCATTTGTTGCTGCGGGTAGGGAGGCTAAAACGAACGACTAATCTAATCTTTCTCCTTGTCAGTCTCCTAGGGTCAAAAGAATGTTCACAAGGAAGATTTATTAAACATTAAATTTATCAATGACTATGGGGGAGACAGTATCCAAATGCGTAGTCTCATTAAGGGCACGGTTTGGGTCTATTTCCGGATTATGGTCATTTTTCGGTTTATAAACTCATCTTATAGAGATTTTTCTTGCGCATCCAACGATATAATTGGCTTTCAAGTACATCAATTGGTTAGTCTTCTGGTCGGAGTAAAAGACGCGCACTAGTGTGACCTTGGGGTGCGCCAATGGATGGGTGACCTCCCTCTTCCCCCCTATTACGAGCCAGTATTGAGTGTTTCTCTACGGGAATAGCATGAGAGTTCATTCATGGCCTTACTTGAAGTGCTTTCGTACTCAAACTAAACATTCTATTACTCCCTGATAAATTATGATTGTGTAATTGAGTGTTTGTTTTGAGTCCGGCTGCTGAGTCATGAGCTAATTAGCTGGCAATGTAAACATAAACGCCTCCCGGAGTTTTAAAGCTACAGGAATGGAAATTATATCAATCAAAAGGGCTTAAAAAGAGCTACAAAGCAATACAGGTAATTGAAAAAAATAGTCAGCATTGAAAAAAAAGTTGTTAAAAAAAACCCTGTTCTGAAACATGTATTTATTCACTTTTGATATGGATCCCTTCCCACTGTTTTGAAGGTACATAAGAAGGTACAGAATCGCTGATAAGACTCAATTCAAAAATTAGTGAACAACACATTTTTTTTAAAAACAGCTTTTCTGGAAACTCACTTTTTTGATTTTCAAAAACCTACTCCTCCCACAGTTTTGAAGGTACAGAGATGGCAAGCACACCAATCAATAGCGATTGAAAAAGAAAATAGATCCGGTGCAAAAGTTTTTTTAATTTCAATTCACCTTGAAAATCAGAAGCAAATTATTCAAAAAAATGGTAAAAAGGTAATTTTTTGGAAAAAAAGTTCTCAAAATTAAAAAAAAAAATAATCGAAAAACTTTTGCAACGGATCTCTGGACAAGACAATTTTCCATCTAGAAAATATTTTCTCAGTTCTGTGAGTTCAAAATTGTAGTAGGAGTAAGATTTTCTGCAACACATGTTTTTTCATGTATTTTATAAAATAATCTTATTCATGTATGGTTACAAAAAATACGCACAAATAAACAAAATATTCATAACAATTTACACCTACTGTAGATATCTCAGAAAAATCCACCGAGAACTTAGACATTTTCTTTTACCCCGAACCGTCCCCTTAAGTTCATAAACGAACAAAAATTTCACACAAAATTTAGCATAAAAACTAACTTAAGAAAAAAGCCCAGTTGTCATATGCTATGTGATTTTTGAGAATTTATTTGAAAGGCTCAGTTTTCAGGGGAATACAACTCTTGTATCTATGGGAATTAGCACTCCCAGGAGGGAAATTCAAGCAAGTCATTAAAGTAAATATAAAACGGTACATTGAAAATGATCACAGGAACATTATTCAAGAATAATCAAAAGAGATAGCGAGTCTAACTGAATAGAATTCAATTTAACATACTATATAGACAGGGAGAGGGAAGAGATTTCAATGCTGGAATTCTGATACTCAGGGTTGGCAAAAAAAACCTGGCTTACCTAATGAAGCTCAACCTGCTGAGGATTCATTATGCTTTGTTGAACTTCTTTTCTGTAAGGGGAGGGGCTCATTGCATTTATTTCTAGGGGAATAGTTTCACTTTTCCTTTCACATGAATGTCTTGTGCTACATAGGTGTATAGAATCCTAATTGAAACAAAAAATAAAATATAATAAAGTATCTAGAAGTATTGAGCATTTTAGGCCCAGAGTACTTCAAGTATTTCAAGTGGAAGAATTAAAATTTTCAAGACTTAAACGCTCAATTTTAGCCACAGTTATTCTCCAATGGAGGTCATCTTTATTGCATCACTGAGAGCAGCCTGAGTACAATAATATGTTGCAGTACGTATTTTGCCAAATTGAAAAAGAATATTTTCGTATAAATTTTTTATGAAAAAAATTGCAAAGATTTTTTCATAAATTGTAAATAAATTAATTTTTTTTGAAGCTAAATCAAAAAACTATCTGCAACATTTTGACAGGTGTTTATTGTGAATCAAACAGAAAAAAACATTCATCTCTATCTGCATTATTGGCCAAGAAACTAACAGGGGTGTATTTTGGGGCAAATTCCGTAAACTTTAGAGACCATAGCTGTCGATTCAAATGCTACAAACATGCTCTGAATACCTCAAAGCTTATTTCAAACTGGAAGTATTTTATTTTCATTTTTGAAAAATCATAGGAAATTGGCTTTGCTCTCCTAAGGGGAAATTGAATTATGAGAACAGGGAATCTATGCATAAGGCGTGCCCATACATACTCTGTATAGAAACAAGATTTAAGGAATTTTACAAAATGAGAACATTTGTAAGGAACTTTTTTTATCAAAATAATGATATAAGTATTAGGTGCTCAAAAAACAGTAACCAAAAAAGAATCTAACAATTAGAAAATCTTTCAAGAAAAAGAAGTCAACTTGGCCTTGAGCTCTGAATTTCCCATTTACATAATGGTTACAACTACTAAAGCTGGAGTGAAAATGCAAGAAAGAACAAACACATATTGCTCAATAACATTGATTCTTGTCCTTTTTTCACCAATTCTCCAGTTTTTAGTGAGCCAACTTTACATTCCCCACCACAGCAACTTCCTTTTACTTCTCTGTGACATTTCTAACCCAGCAGTGTTGCCCAAAACACGGCATACAACACCTCATTATGGTTGTGTTTGTCATTAGAACCGACTAAATGGTTGTGATTTGGTAAGTTAGTCAACATTTGGATGTAGTGTATTAGATTTTGATATACTATCAATTTTTTGAGGATGGAAACAAATGCATAAAATTCCCCATCTGGCAACTCTGCCATTTTTAGGGTGGAAACAAATGCATAAAATTCCCCATCTGGCAACTCTGCCATTTGAGGGTGGAAACAAATGCATAAAATTTCCCATCTGGCAACTCTGCCATTCCCCACAGGTTGAGAAGCGTTACTCTATAAGTACAATTAGACTCTAGATTTAGGGGGTTAGGGTAGGTCAAGTTTTTGTTGGTTTGACTTTTTTATTGTTATGAGGGAATTATCCCAATTATTAAAACAATCCTAACATGAATGTGTTATTGTAGGTCTTGCAATATTCAATTCTTATTACAGGAAATTAACATAAATGTGTTATTGTAGGGCTTGTAATATTCAATTCTTATTACAGGAATTGAACATAAAATGTGTCATTGTAGGTCTTGTAACATTCAATTCTTATTACAGGAAATGAACATAAAATGTGTTATTGTAGGTCTTGTAACATTCAAATCTTATTACAAAAAAGAAACACAACATGAATTCTTGTAAATTTCAGTTCTTGTTACAGAAAATTTTTTATGGTCAAGTTTGTGCAGAACACATCTGAAGGAAATGGGAAAGTGCAAAGCATAGCTGATATCACAAATATGTGCAATAGCAGGAAACTACTGCAGCATACGTGGAACCCCACTTCAAGAATTTGCATCAATTCAAGAACACTACAGCAATTTGATAATCTATAGAGTTCAGGCCACAGGATTCTTGAAACCATCAAAAAATTCTATTTACTTCAAATAATTAGTAACAGAATTTTTTTTCACAAGCTGTATAGATCACGTAAAATCTTAACTAATGATATATAATTCAAGAATATTTATTTTGAACATAAGAAACTACTTTTTACTAGACATACATATATTGAAACAATGAAATTTTAATTGGAGATTAAATAAGAGGTAACATGCAAAAGTGAAAGAAGCTTTAATATATCGATCGTCATGAATTATCTTCCCTATATTAACAAGGTGTTGGAACACAAAAAATTACATTTTAGTCAAGGCTTTGTTTGTACCTTCACACCTGCCCAGTAAATTAAATAGAGCTAACAGCCACTTTGGAAATGTATTCAACTGTAAAATGTAGGTATTAATTCAACTGTTTCTCTATGTAAATTAAAAGGAAAGTATCTATTTAAATGTAAAAGGCAAGTATCTCTATTTGAATGTTAAAGATCCATATTTAAATGTGTGGGGCATGTACTTTTACTCAAATGTATCAGGTCATACTATAAGTTCTGTCCATTTTTATAAGTATGATCATGAGAGTAGAAACACATCAAGTAAGATTCCTTTATTCAACAACATATCTCCATCATTAGTAATCACTACTGACCACCTACTAAACAATTTTTTAATACCTAGTTCACGGAAATCTTTATATTTGGAATCAAAAAAGATCTACAATTCATTTGTGATGTTTTGTCTTCCAAAATTTTTTCCTTAAATCAGATGTGCCTACACTATGGTCTGCAAGCCACATCTACCCATCCATGAAATTTCATCCTGCTCACCAAATAAATCTGTGTGGTGGCCTTGAAAAAATAATTACCGTAACACTAATTGTTATTAGCACTGATTTTTTATATTGTTTATTCCTTTGGACCATATGAATGTGGGAAATATGTACTGTGGCCTTTACGTTGTAAGGTTTGGAGACCCATGCCTTAAATACTTGCTAGACTCCTTAAGAAATGGAAGTCTAAAGGAGCAATATCTGGAGAATAGGTAAGATGCATCCATCTTTCCCATTTTAACGTTTCAATTGTCTCCCGTCATTTGCACCGTATGTGGACACGTATTGTCGTGCTGAATGATGACGCCCTTTTGATTGACCAAAGCTGGGCGCTTTTTTTTAAGCAGTATTTAGTCTCTGCAGCTGCTGACAGTACTGTTCTGCAGAATTGTTTGGTTGTTTTGAAAAAGCTTGTAATGAATGATTTTTCTGATATTCCACCAAACACACAGCAAGACTTGTTTTGAATGGAATCCTGTTTTTAGTTGTGTTTGTGGTCTTGCATGTTGACCTAGCTATTGATATTAACATTTAATATTGCTACTCAAAATCTACTTGTCTCTTGTTACAAACCTACCTATAAAATGTGTTAGTAATTGATGAGAATGCAAAGATGCGTAAGCAGGTGTTCGGTTAATGGCTCTACATTAAGAAATTATTAAATGTCCACTACAAGTATTTCACTGCAAAGTGTATGGAAGACTACAATGAACCAATTCCCTAGCAGGATGGATCACAAATTTATAATTTCCTCTGTAATACAAGTTAAAACTTGCAGGAACTGCACAGTTGCATAATGGGCCAAAATTAGCATCAATTTTATTAAATTTGGTAGTCATCATTTGAAATGCTTCAAGTTATGGGCCAATATGTAGTTAAACCCTTTGAGTACTAGGGACATGTCAGTCCCGGCTCGAAATTTCCCCCGTTATCAAATACTAACAACAATTTTGATGCTAGGGTGCTGTCGGGACTCTCGTGGAACATCAAGCTAGCAAAATATTGTACGTCTGGCAGACAAGAGCCCACTACTTGTTGACAGCTGTGCTTCGAAAGCATGCGCTGCTGCTGGAGGATCATTGTAAATTTCTGTGTCGCGTTTTAGATGTTTTCTTCAATATCACAGTGAATACAGTGATAAAATGATTTTTTTTGTGGCATGAACATCTATTCCACAGAATGATTAGAAGATATCACAGATACATTAGCAGTACCTTCAACTATAAGTTTTACTACATGGGACTGCAGTGACTCATCAGTCCTTACTGATGAGGGGTCTCGACAAGCTCATCATGAGCATTACTCTATATTACTCTATAATATTATATACTTCATGGACTTGCAGTTATATTTGCACACAAATATTTTAGCGATGAAACAGACATCGGAAGAAGTGATAAGAAATTCCGATAATATGGCTATAATATTTACCGTAAAGTACTGGCAGGACTCTTCAGTCACATTTCATAAAAAATTGTAAATACTACATTTCATTTTGAAACTTTTTTCTTGCATTACTTGGATGATAAGGCTACATTACACAAACTTTGAACAGATTTAGACAACTATTTCTATATGCCGGATTCAAAGGGTTAAGCCTTTCACGGAAATTAAAAATTCTGTTCCAAAGAACCACTAGAGGAACACATTTAGAAAGGTTTTACATGAATGACATTCTGCTTGCTGATGTGTTATTTTTGAGTTATTCAACTTTAAAATTTTTGTGTTTCATAGCAGTTCCAGTCAGTTGCGCGCTTGAGCTGGAGCTGTTAGTATACGTTTGGGTATTTGTAATTCATTATTAGATGACCCTGTGGAGCCTGAACCTACTTCCAGGATCTTTTAGTTAATAACACAATAAAGGTTATCACCCAAAAATATTAGCAGGGCTGGGTAATAACCACTCTCCAAAAATGAACGTTCAATCACAGTACATCCCGAAATTGAATCTTCAGACAAAGAATAACGTTTTCTTACTGCAGGCGCAGGTTAGTTCAATTGTTTAAAATAAGCTAACCTAAACAAAGAATTGGAATAATCAGTAAATTTGTAAAAAGAAATGGTGAAGCTATTGCATTTTAGAAAAATCTCTGTGCATTACCAAGGGATGTCTTTTGTCCAATCACTCTACATACATACATAAACCAGGCTAATCCTTCCTATGGGAGGGTTGCCGACAGCAGGCCACAATCATCACTCTTAGTACTAGGAGGCGAGAGAGGCAGCACTAGCCGCACCAGAATGCCAGGATCAGCAGCAGCAGCCCAGTACAACCATCTTCCACAGTCAGGCCTGACAGCTATAGCTGGTTTATCCCAATTGCTTCGTTGAGTGCAGTTCCTCCCACCGCACAGGATAGATCAACCCTTTCAAGTACCGCGTCAAATTAGCAGCCCTATGGGTGAGCTTCAAGTACCGGGTCAAAAAATAAAATTACCTTCTTATGCACTGCCCCCACTCACTTCTGTCCGCAGTCATCCCTCTCGCCACGTCAACAGTCAGACCCCTCTCATACAAAGCACGTTTCACCCCATCCATCCCAACTCATCCTTGGTCTGCCTAGCGCTCTAATACCACTCACTTCTGACACATCAATCTTTTTCACCAGCTGCTTAACATTCATTCTTTCAACATGCCGAAACCATCCAAGCACTCTTTCATCCACTTGCTTGCTTAACTTTTTGGCAACACCCGTCTGCCCCCTAACCAAGTCATTTCTGATCCTCCCTCTTTTGGTTACTCCATACATGCTCCTCAAACGCTTAATCTCAAACACATTCAACTTCCTCCTCTCAAACCCCAGGACTCAGCTCCATACAACAAAACTGGCACAATCAAGCTTTCATACTCAAACTACTGCATTCAAACACTTTCCTCATTGCACCCAATGTCTTACACCCTTCACTCACGTGATGCCTCACTTCTACTTCCATACTAACCTTAACAGTCACATCCGATGAGGTACCTAAAATGATCTACCTCCTCTAACACTTGACCATTTATCATCACATCCAAAGTTCCAAACACTCCACCTCTTGAACATCTCATCACCTTGCCCTCAATTTACGCTTTTTGCTTGCTGTATCAAACTCTGCAGCCAAGTATTTCTCATTTACCGGTCAATGTTCAGTTTAATACGATCACGGAAAATAATAATTTTATTCCAAAGAATCACTAAAGGAACCCATTTAAGAACATTTTACACGAATGACATTCTGCCCGCTGATGCGATTTTTTTTTAATTATTCAACTTTGAAGTTGGCTTTCCTGTGCCAAAGGAAGCGTGCACGCCAAGCAGAATTTAATCAATAACGGAACCTAACCCCCTATTACAAACAAAGAGGTTGGGTTGTGAGAGGGAGCCACAGTTCTTCTAGTGAAAATTATGTCAAAGCTGAAAGGTTTATGTCAAAGGTTTCTAGTGACGTCCATTTACATCAGCTCTAAGATGGCGGCCGCCCTCTTGGGTACCGGGAGGCCGCCACCTTGGAGCTTATGGAAATGGACATCACTAAAAACCTTAATTTATAATTTTCACTAGCAGAACTATGGCTCCCCCTCATGACCCAACCTCTTTACGTTTGTAATAGGGGGTTAGGTTCCGATTCAACTCTGAATTATAGGAACGGCAGTCATAAATTCCCTCTCCTGCCCAAAATCAGTGTTTAATAATGAAGTATGTGCGCTAGAAGTAACTTTTTACGAGGCCTTTTCTGCGCAAAATCAATGTGTTCCTATAATGCTGCATTTGCGCGAGAAGTAACTTTTTGAGCAATATATGTTATTATTCTTTGTCAATATTAAGTTTAATATTGTCAACGATGCACCATCCATCGCATCAGCCATACCAAAACTGCCGTTCATATTCAACAATGATTGCTTTCGCGTAAAAAAGGCCATGCAGGAGCGCCGTTTGTATAACTTCAAATTTTACACGTCAAGTGCGGCAGGTTAAGGGGACGGTTCGGGGTAAAAGATAAGTCTGTAAGTTCTCGGTGGATTCTTCTGAGATATCTACCGTAGGTGTAAATTGTTATGAATATTTTTTTTATTTGTGCGTATTTTTTGTAACCATACATGAAAATAATTATTTTGAAAAAAACATGAAAAAACATGTGTTGCGGAAAATCCTACTCCTACAATTTTGAACTCGGAGAACTGAGAAAATATCTTCTAGATAGAAAATTGTCTTGTCCAGAGATCCGGTGCAAAAGATTTTTGATTATTTAATTTTTTTGAGTTTTGAGAACTTTCTTCCACTAAAAATGACCTTTTTTCCACTTTTTTAAATAATTTGCTTCTAATTTTTAAGGTGAATTTAAATTAAAAAAACTTTTGCACCGAATCTATTTTCCCTTTCAAGCGCTATTGATTGGGATGCTTGCCATCTCTGTACCTTCAAAACTGTGGGAGGAGTAGGTTTTCTAAAATCAATAAGTGAGTTTGCAGAAAAACCGTTTTTCCAAAAAAAATGTTTTGTTCTTTACTAAATTTTGAATTGAGTCTTATCAGCGATTCTGTACCTTCTTATGTACCTTCAAAACAGTGGGAAAAGATGCATATCAAAAAGTCAATAAACACAAGTTTCAGAACAGGGCTTTTTTAACAATTTTTTTTTCAAAGCTGGCTAATTTTATTTCACTTACCTGTATTGCTTTGTAGCTCTTTTTAAGCCCTTTCGATTGATATAATTGCCATTCCTGTAGCTTTAAAACTCCGGGAGGCGTTTATGTTTACATAGCCAGCTAATTAGCTGATGACTCAGCCGCCAGACTCAAAACAAACACTCAATTACACCATCATAATTTATCACTGGGTAATAGAATGTTTTGTTGGAGTACAAAAGCATTTCAAGTAAGAATCAATATGCATTTTAGGTGCTGCACGGAAATTAGAAATTTGAGTGCAAAGAATCAGTAAAGGAACACATTTAAAAACCTTTTACACGAATGAAATTCTGCTCGCTGATGCGTTATTTTTGAATTATTGATTTTTGAAGTTGGCTGTCGCTTGCCAAAGGAAGTGACCGCGCCAAGCATAATTTAATTAATAATGGAAGCTAACCCCCTATTACAAACGTCAAGAGGTTGGGTCGTGAGGGTTAGCCACAGTTCTTTTAGTGAAAATTATAAATAAAGCTTCTAACCCACCCATTAGGGTTACGACCGCAATCTTGTTTACATTGACTGAGCCGGCTCCAAGATGGCGGCGCCCATGGTGGTCGCCATCTTTGAGCTGATATAAACAAGATTGCGGTCGTCACCCTAATGGGTGGGTTAGAAGCTTTATTTAAAATTTTCACTAAAAGAACTGTGGCTAACCCTCACGACCCAACCTCTTTATGTTTGTAATAGGGGGTTAGCTTCCGTAATTAATTAAATTACGCTTGGCGCGGTCACTTCCTTTGACGTGCAACAGCAAACTTCAAAGTTCAATAATTCGAAAATAACGCATCAGCGAGCAGAATGTCATTCGTGTAAAATCTTTTCAAATGTGTTCCATTACTTATTATTCGTAACTACATTATTAATTTCTGTGCAGCACCTAAAATGCATATTGACCCATGTAAGGCCATAAACTCTCATGCTATTCCCGTAGAGAAACACTCAATACTGGCTCATAATGGGGGGGAAGAGGGAGGTCACCCATCCATTGGTGCACCCCAAGGTCACACTAGTGAGCGTCTTTTACCCTGTCCAGAAGACTAACCAATTGACGTACTTAAAAGCCAATTATATCGTTGGATGCGCAAGAAAAATCTCTATGAGTACCAAAAATTGACCATAATCCGAAAATAGACCCGAACCGTGTCCTTAAACTGAAGTTCAATCTCCAGCTCAAATTTAGAGTCAACTGTGGTAAGAAATTTTGAAAATGGCAAACATTGACTGGATCATGCCTTTATTTAACTCTCATTTAGTATTTATAAAAATTGAGTCAGTGACTGCTGGTTGGCCAGCAGCATTATAAAAATCACCTAAATGACCACCGGTGGGACACGCCGCACTTAACGTGTTAAATAACTCAAAAACTAAGCATTTCCGAGCATCTTGTCCTTCATGTAAAACGTCTTAAAATCGGTCAATATTGAGTTTAATGTTGTCAACAAATTTCATAATTTCGTAGCTATAGATAGATAATATAGTTGATTTTAAGACGTTTAACATGAATGGCATTCTGCCCGGTGATGCGATATTTTTGAATTATTCAACTTTGAAGCTGGCTTGTGCGCGCCATGGAAGCGCTCGCGACTAGCGAATTTCAATCAATAACGGAAGCTAACCCCCTATTACAAACGTTAAGAGGTTGGGTTGTGAGGGGTAGCCACAGTTCTTTTAGTGAAAAGTATAAATAAAGCTTCTAACCCACCCGTTAGGGCAACGACCGCAATCTTATTTACATCGGCACCAAGATGGCAGCGCCCATGGCGGCAGCCATCTTCCAGTCCATGTAAACAAACGTCACTAGAAACCTTTATTTATAATTTTCACAAAAAGAACTGTGGCTACTCCTCACGACCCAACCTCTTTACGTTTGTAATAGAGGTTAGCTTCCGTTTTCACTGCAAAAACAATGACTGTTTTTGCGCAAATAAGGCCATTCAGGAGCGCCGTTCGTATAACTTCAAACTTAAATAACTCGAAAACTAAGCATTTCCGGGCACATAGTCATTCGTGTAAAACGTCCTAAAATTGACTATATTACCTGTCTATACCTACGAAATTATGAAATTCGTTGACAACATTATACTCAATATTGACCTTACAATCTATTATATTACCTATCTATGGCAACGAAATAATTAAAATCATTGACAACATTAAACTCAATATTGACTAAGTTGTTAAATGATCATTTGCAACAGAAAGTGCATAGAAGAAATATTGTTTATTTCAGTTTCATCAGCATTAGACAAGCAACAAAAAATGAAAAATACATCGATGTCCAAATCTGAAAAAATACTATTCTTGTGGCCATAATACATGTATTTTAGTAAACAAAAATGTATTGATGCCTACATGCTGCTAGAGAATTGTAGAATTTCTTCTCTTAGTTAATTGTAGAGCAGTAATCTTTATAACTATATTTAGAGTCCCTAAATTCCTATCAAAATCGAGGGAAGCATAGCAAGTCTTCTAGCATATTTACAAAATGAAAACATCAAGATGGGTGCTTTCAAACGCTGTTACCACAAAAAAATATACAGAATTTACAGAAAGCGTAAGATTAACAATAATTCTCCATACATTACCTAAGTTCTCATAAATTTACTGGATGTAATCCACTTTAATTATTCGAGTAAACGAAGAAAAAACATGGTGAGAATTATCGCATCCGCAGGCCATCTAACCCTTGCCGGTTATTACGACGTTCCATAAACGAGTTGAAATTGAGGGTCGACATGGCAACAAGAAGTCAACTACGGAATTCCGCAACTACGGTGCTGCGAGCCTGCGACGAATACTGTGGCAGTTGGTTAATCACTCATTTTCATTGCAAATGGGTAAAATAAAATATAGCTAGTGTAAACTTCAAATTAGTCTCAAAATAAAGTTTATAAATTTTATATTCGTTTACATGTCACAAAAGTATTTTGTTCAGCCTAAGAAAGGGAACCAGGGTTCAGTCGATTTTTTTTCGTATAGCCTATGCGTCACTCTCAAGCGGTATTTCTAGAAAAACTCGTTTTTAAAATTCCTTTATTTCAATATTATTGCACTTAAAAAATTAATATTTGATTCAATTTAGAGCCACAGCAATTTTTCTCTGCGCACACTTCTGCGCACTCCTTTATCTAGAGATACATGTAGCATACCGCTACATAAGCGTAAAATTTATAAATTTGCCATTCATACTTAAATAAATTAATTAATAGCATTAAAAATATTACTCTAATTTATTATTAATTATTTTCTACTTCTAATTCGTAAGCATGGAAGTTTTTGTGTAAATGCATGAAATAATAAAAATAACACTTGACATTTTTCGAGAGAGAAGCCCTCTGGTGGCAACACTGCGCAGTTGCGCGTCTTTTCTTTCAAAGCCACTCTTTACTTTGGCGTCCTACTTAGCGGTGTTACAGCAAAATTTCTCGTGAGTTCAAATGTGTTAGAAAATAATCGTGTCCTTTCTTCGTTCCCGTGAGTAAATCAGTGTTAGAAAATAATCGTTGTTCTCTCTTCGTGTTCAGTGAATATTAATAAGTGACAGTGCAGTGTTAAGATACGTAGCTATGCGTGGGAATTGTGATGTAGCATGTTTTCATTCAGTGTTTTGTTTGTCTTTTCTCAACGTGACTTAGCGAAAGATATTGCGCCAGATGTGCATTACATTTCCGTGTCATGATTTTATATCAAAGCATAATCATGCTCGTTCCTTTTTCTTTTCGATAATCTACTAATCTACGATAATCTCTGTTTGGAATTAGCGCGGCGAAATTTGCCGGCGTTCGTTCGATAGCGTCTTTGTGTAATGACGGAACCTCACACCGCCGTCTCTTGTCACTACTCTGTGATTATAAATACCATAGGCATGTGTATAGTAGCATTTATTCTTTTTTTTACAAACCGACTTGCAGTAGTTTAAATTACGAAAAGTATTCATGCCTATGCTTGATAAAGTTTGGAATTTCATTTCTTAATTCCATACTCTTGGAAAAAACCTGTACGTAAACCGTACTTATTTCAATATAAAAACATTTCAATAAAATTTAATTTAACTCATCGCATTCTTGTGACAAAACACCCACTACTATCTGCCTATCTTAAGTGTGTGCAAATTGCTGGCGGCTCTGGCTGAGGCCGACGCGCAAGCCGCCGGCTAAATCGCCACACGTAACTTCGTGCTTTCGTGTTTTCTTTCTTCGCGTATTTTCCGCCTGTGAAATCAACGTTTAGGTTTCTCCTTTTCCTTTTATCATTGGGGATATATATTATTCCTTAATTCCTTTATTATTGCAAATGTTATCTACCAGAATTTCTCAGTAGGATTGATATCCTCGAATTTTAGGATTTTTATGTTTTTTCTTACTGCTTTCAAAAGTGCAGTCACTTGATATTTTCACCATTTTCCGTAGATCTCGTGTTTACTTGCCCGTAGTCTCTGTAAGGAATCACGACCCTTATTCTTGGAAATTCTTAAACCTAATACTCAGAATTTAAAGCCAGAGGCATTAGTGATTGAACAATTTATTTAATGTTTAAATCTGTTACAACCTGTCAACCAAAAATCTGTCCTATCTCTTTTGAGTTTGCCAAAAGTGGGAATCCTAATGTAGCTGGAGTAAAACCTATGGGAGTTTCTCGGATTTCTCCGTGTGGGAAGAGTTGTCATTATAATTTGGATTGTCAGTGGTGGAATGTCTTGATGTCTCTCCTGGAATGTTTCACCCAGCATCTTGGACTCCTGTGCAGGACCTCTACATCATCGCCATACACGCAACACTCACAAAATTAAATCTCCCTGGGTTTTCTGAGTGCCATGTTAATTGCTATTCTCACATAAGCAGTGACTAAACTTGCTACTACTAATCTGAGCAAGTAATTCAACTTGCTCCTGCTAATGTGCCGACTTGATTCTGCTCACATGAGCCTGATTTAACTTGCTCACTCACACCCCACCTTATTTTGGAGTCATTAGTTCTACCTGAACTAATTCACTGACCTGCGCTCAATCATCTCAAATTGCCAACACTCAAATTCCCAAATACAACTCACTCACCCTGCTTACTCCATCGCGTGCCGGCCTTCGTAAACGCCAGCCTGGTCCTCCGGCGAGGATTGCCCACCTAGACAAGCTCTCCGAGATCAAGATCCAAGCCAGTTCTCCTGGTTTCCTCTTCCAATAAACTCCACCTTAAAAACGAGCTGAGTCCATAACCGCTTTTCATTATCCCTCTCGTAATTTTCCCTTACGCTTCGAGAATTGATCGAGTTGTTCTTGCCGTAAAAAAATCAATAATTTACATTCTACTCAACCAACGGCAGATAAACCCGACACTGGTGCATCGGCCGGGAAATAACTCGTAAAATAAAAACTAAACTCGAAGTGTTTGAGAGATTGTGAGAGGATAATGTTAGCGTATCATTGTAGTGATAAATTTTCCCATGTCGTAGTAGTTTGAGAGATTCCTGTGAGTTTTGTCCGTGCTAATAATCTCTCTGAGCAGCTCTAACAAAATTTTTCTTTCCCAGCAATATCCTGTCCTTGTTGGTTTATTTCATGTGCCTCAGTAGGTAGGGAAAATATTTTTCCTATTTCCGTGCTGTGCATTTATTTCTGACTACCGTAAAAATCTTCGTTTCCATTCTCTCTCTTCCCGTGTTCTTCAACGTTATTGATTGATTGAGTAGGTAGAAAAATAATTTTTCTCACCTGCTTTAATTTTCGTGCCTACGCAAATTGCCGCATACCGCATAAAAATTTTTTTTTCCTCTCTTTTCCAATTTCATATTTCCTTGCTTCTGTTTCAACTTTATCTGAATGATTGAGTAGGTAAAGAATTAACGCAAACCCTTGCTACCTCATTCCAAGTCTTAGGCACTGATATCATTAATTGCATCCCAAAAGTGATCGCTAGCATGCCTGAATCAGATAATGAAGATCGAGCCCCCACAAATCCCGTTAGGCTCCCGCCCTTTATTCCGGAGGACGCTCATACCTGGTTTCAACAGTGTGAAGCCGTATTTAGGTACCATAAAATAAGTAGTGAGATAGACAAATTCTATGCTCTTGTGAGCGCCGCGCCCACAAAACTACTAAATAACTCTAACGACATCTTAGAAAACCCTCCAGATCATAACCCTTACGGAATCTTGAAAGGCAAAATCTTAGCAAGGCTTCAGATGTCCGATGCGGACAAATTCCGAAGTCTTGTAGATGCCTCAGCAATTCCACCTGTCTCTGTTTCTTTCTCTCCCTCTTCGCTAGTTAAGGAGCTGCGGAAGCT
Source organism: Morinoia aosen (assembly GCA_030386875.1). NCBI lineage: Eukaryota > Metazoa > Arthropoda > Malacostraca > Amphipoda > Talitridae > Morinoia > Morinoia aosen. Next base: position 42,255,701 of record CM059580.1, read on the forward strand.
CGCTACGGGAGTTGCCGTAGCTGAGGGATTTCTGAAGGAAGTTTTCATGACAAAGTTGTCACCTAATGTGCGTCCATTTCTATCGCTAGCAGGGCCCGAGCAAACCCTAGAAAAATTGGCGGAAGCCGCCGAAACGGTTATCCGCAATATTAATTTGCCACGAGAACCACAAGTTGCTTCCTTGAAGGTAGGAGCTACAAATTTTAGCCCGTCAAATACTGCGCAAAACCAATCCTCCGCCACCATAGATAAGATGCAGCAGGACATCGCTGAAATAAAGCAAGCTCTCCAAAATTTTCAAATAGGTCAGAGTCAAAGTGTGGCTCACATTCAGCAAGGCCCAGGGAGATTCCAAAGCCACCAAAATGCCTACGACTATCCCTCTGACTATCACTCTAACTATCCTCCTCCTCCTCCTCAACGCTTTGATAGAGGTAGATCTTTTGATAGGTCAAATCAAGACCGCCGCTTCAGGTCGCGTTCTCGTGATGCTAGTAGCAATTTATGCTGGTACCACATGAAATTTGGTGACCAAGCTCGCAAATGTGCCTCTAGATACTGTCCTCGTTATACCGAAATGACGTCGGGAAACGCCATCAGCGACGCATAGTAGCGAGTACTGCGTTGCCTCATTCCCAGACTACTCGCCTCTTGACCATTCACGATCCCGTCACTAAGTATCGATTCTTGATTGACACTGGATCCAGCGTATCAATTATCCCAGCCACAGTGAAAGACAAAAACAACCCAATGTTGGCGACATTACGCGCCGCAAACGGCACGCCAATTCCTTGTTACGGTGAAAGAATTTTAGAGTGCGGTCTGGGATTGAGGAGAAAATTTGTATTCACTTTCTTGGTAGCTGAAGTCCAAGAACCCATAATAGGTGCAGACTTTCTAGCCAAGTATGGCATAATTGTAGACATTAGGAATCGGTGTATTAGGGACGAGGAGACACAGATCTCAATTCCCGCTTGTAGCATAACTAGAGCTAATGTCTTGCATTCCTTCTCGATTGCTTTCAAGGAGGAGTGCATGTTTGAACAGGAACTTAAAAATTTCCCAGCATTAACAAACCCTAACTTAGCCTCTAATGGCATGCAAACCAGCACAAAGCACTTCATAGAAACTACGGGACCGCCCGTCTATTCCCGAGCAAGGCGATTACCGCCTGATCGATTAGCTTTAGCCAAGAAAGAATTCGCTAGGCTACTCGAAAATGGCATCATCCGCACCTCCAAAAGTCCTTGGGCTAGCCCTCTTTTGCTAGTACCCAAGGCTAATGGTGAATTCAGACCGTGCGGGGATTTCCGCAGGTTGAATGCCGTTACTCTACCTGATCGCTATCCTATTCCCTACTTGCATGATTTCAGTGCAAATTTAGAGGGAGCACAAATTTTCTCCAAGATAGACCTTCAGTCCGCCTTTCATCAAATTCCCTTGGATGAGTCTGCGATTCCTAAGACCGCGGTAATCACTCCGTTCGGTCTCTTCGAATTCTTAAAGATGCCATATGGCTTGAGGAACGCTCCTCAGACGTTCCAAAGGCACATGGCTGAAATTTTCTCTGATCTCACTTTCGCCTATGTCTACCTAGACGACATCCTTGTGGCGTCCACAACCCCAGAGTTGCACAAAGACCATCTTAGGGTCGTTTTTCAAAGATTGTCCGACAATGGACTCCTCGTAAATCCTGCAAAATGTGAGCTCGGAAATCCATCACTGATTTACTTAGGTCATGAAATCTCTAGCCTAGGTCTAAAACCTTTGCCTTCCAAAGTAGAAGTGATCAAAAACTTTCCTCTTCCACAGACCCAGAAGGAACTAAGAAGGTTCCTAGGTTCTGTTAACTTCTACCATCGTTTCATTCGCAACTGTGCTCAAACCTTAGCGCCCTTGTCTGACCTCCTCGAACCGAAACGTAAAGGCAAATCTATCGAGGTAAAATGGACAGAAGAAGCGCGAGAAGCTTTTGAGACAATCAAACACAAGTTAGCCTCCGCGACTGAACTATCTTACCCTATTGCTAATGCTGATTTCAGCCTCGTTGTTGACGCATCCAGTACCGCCGTAGGTGCTGTGTTGCAACAACAAGTGGGTACTAATATCTCTCCTCTTGCTTTCTTTTCCAAAAAGCTGTCGCCCACTGAACGTGGTTATAGCGCGTTCGGCAGGGAACTTCTTGCTATCTACCTATCTGTGAGACACTTTCGCTATGCTCTAGAGGCGAGGGATTTTGTGATCTACACTGATCACAAACCTTTGACCTCAGCGATCAAAATGCCTTCTGAAAGACATTCCCCTAGGGAAGCTCGACACTTGTCGTTTATAAGTCAGTTTACCACTGACATCCGTTACATTAAGGGACTAGACAATACCGTTGCTGATTGTCTTTCCAGAATCAATACTGTCCAAACCGGTGGTGAAATCACCTTCGGCAACATTGCTAATGCTCAGAAGGAGGATCCTGAACTTCAGGACCTTCTCAAACCTTCTAACACTTCCTCTCCAAAACTAACCTTGGTTGACGGCGTGTACCGTGATGCCGAGCGACCTTCTCGTTTGTATCTTCCTGCGACGCTCCGCAGAGTAGCTGTCCTCCACCTTCATTCCCTCTCTCATCCCGGTATTAACCGTACATTGCGTTTGATTTCTGATCGTTTCGTCTGGCCAGCGATGCGTAAGGAGGTCAAGCAAATTGTGCAAAATTGCCATGCGTGTCAGAGTAGTAAGGTGGTGAAACATAATCGTGCAGCGCTGCAGAGTTGTGCATTCACAGGTCACAAGTTTGACTCTGTACACCTAGATTTGGTGGGTCCCTTGCCCGTATCGCGCGGTTATTCTTATTTGTTGACCATCATCGATAGGTTCACGCGTTGGGTTGAGGCTGTCCCTCTTCCTGATACCCAAACTGAGACTGTAGCACGCGCTTTTTTGTCAGAATGGATCTCTAGATTTGGTGTTCCCTTAAGTGTCACACATGACCGGGGATCACAATTCACCTCCAAATTCTGGAGTGAGCTTAGCACCGCTTTAGGGTGTGCAAATACCTCAACTACAGCGTACCATCCGCAGTCCAATGGACTTATTGAAAGGGTCCACAGAGACCTCAAGGTTGCATTGAGCTGCCTTAATTGCAGTCACGATTGGACTGATAGACTTCCCGTAGTACTACTTAGCATCCGAAATTTACACAGACAGGATCAGCAATGCACAGCGGCTGAAATGTTGTACGGGAAAACGCTTCGTCTCCCCGGCGACATTGTTGACCCAAAACCTTTGCCTGAATTTTCATCCGCTGACCGGTCCGCTTATGTAACCTGCCTAAAAGATTGCATGCGCCAGATCAAGTATGTGGCTCCACGAATGCCTCAGACTCAGGACAGACTAGATTCTGCCCTGCAAGACTGCACACATGTGTATGTCCGCAATGATGCTATAAAACCTACACTCACGCGCCCTTATGATGGCCCATTCAAAGTACTTAAACGCAAGCAAAAATATTTCATCCTCGAAAGATTCGGTTCACACGATCCTGTGAGCATTGATCGATTAAAAGTCGCATACACTTCTGATCATAGTGTAACTCATAACTCATCCTCCTCTCCGCAGATTTCTCCTTCCACTGAGACTCGATCATATCTACCATCTCAGCTTCCTCAGTTGGCTGCCTTGTTGCCTAGTCAACTTGAGTGTAACCCTTTCTACGTGTCTGTACATTCAAACCCTATCTCTAACCCTGTCGTAGATTCTAACTCTAGTCCTCTTACTGACACAGCGACAAGTCTGGAGAGACCAGACGAGCCCGCTGCAGTAACTCCTGTTCCTAGGACTCTTGCCGATCTAAACTTGCAGACCCGTTTGGTGAAACTTCCCCGCTCAGTATCATTTGCCAATTGCCGAACTCGGCAGGGTCGTGTAGTTCGCCCTCCTTCCCGCTACAGATGATTGCAGCGGGTGGACCTTTCGGTCTGCGCCTTGGGGGGTAATGTAGCATACCGCTACATAAGCGTAAAAATTATAAATTTGCCATTCATACTTAAATAAATTAATTAATAGCATTAAAAATATTACTCTAATTTATTATTAATTATTTTCTACTTCTAATTCGTAAGCATGGAAGTTTTTGTGTAAATGCATGAAATAATAAAAATAACACTTGACATTTTTCGAGAGAGAAGCCCTCTGGTGGCAACACTGCGCAGTTGCGCGTCTTTTCTTTCAAAGCCACTCTTTACTTTGGCGTCCTACTTAGCGGTGTTACAGCAAAATTTCTCGTGAGTTCAAATGTGTTAGAAAATAATCGTGTCCTTTCTTCGTTCCCGTGAGTAAATCAGTGTTAGAAAATAATCGTTGTTCTCTCTTCGTGTTCAGTGAATATTAATAAGTGACAGTGCAGTGTTAAGATACGTAGCTATGCGTGGGAATTGTGATGTAGCATGTTTTCATTCAGTGTTTTGTTTGTCTTTTCTCAACGTGACTTAGCGAAAGATATTGCGCCAGATGTGCATTACATTTCCGTGTCATGATTTTATATCAAAGCATAATCATGCTCGTTCCTTTTTCTTTTCGATAATCTACTAATCTACGATAATCTCTGTTTGGAATTAGCGCGGCGAAATTTGCCGGCGTTCGTTCGATAGCGTCTTTGTGTAATGACGGAACCTCACACCGCCGTCTCTTGTCACTACTCTGTGATTATAAATACCATAGGCATGTGTATAGTAGCATTTATTCTTTTTTTTTACAAACCGACTTGCAGTAGTTTAAATTACGAAAAGTATTCATGCCTATGCTTGATAAAGTTTGGAATTTCATTTCTTAATTCCATACTCTTGGAAAAAACCTGTACGTAAACCGTACTTATTTCAATATAAAAACATTTCAATAAAATTTAATTTAACTCATCGCATTCTTGTGACAAAACACCCACTACTATCTGCCTATCTTAAGTGTGTGCAAATTGCTGGCGGCTCTGGCTGAGGCCGACGCGCAAGCCGCCGGCTAAATCGCCACACGTAACTTCGTGCTTTCGTGTTTTCTTTCTTCGCGTATTTTCCGCCTGTGAAATCAACGTTTAGGTTTCTCCTTTTCCTTTTATCATTGGGGATATATATTATTCCTTAATTCCTTTATTATTGCAAATGTTATCTACCAGAATTTCTCAGTAGGATTGATATCCTCGAATTTTAGGATTTTTATGTTTTTTCTTACTGCTTTCAAAAGTGCAGTCACTTGATATTTTCACCATTTTCCGTAGATCTCGTGTTTACTTGCCCGTAGTCTCTGTAAGGAATCACGACCCTTATTCTTGGAAATTCTTAAACCTAATACTCAGAATTTAAAGCCAGAGGCATTAGTGATTGAACAATTTATTTAATGTTTAAATCTGTTACAACCTGTCAACCAAAAATCTGTCCTATCTCTTTTGAGTTTGCCAAAAGTGGGAATCCTAATGTAGCTGGAGTAAAACCTATGGGAGTTTCTCGGATTTCTCCGTGTGGGAAGAGTTGTCATTATAATTTGGATTGTCAGTGGTGGAATGTCTTGATGTCTCTCCTGGAATGTTTCACCCAGCATCTTGGACTCCTGTGCAGGATCTCTACATCATCGCCATACACGCAACACTCACAAAATTAAATCTCCCTGGGTTTTCTGAGTGCCATGTTAATTGCTATTCTCACATAAGCAGTGACTAAACTTGCTACTACTAATCTGAGCAAGTAATTCAACTTGCTCCTGCTAATGTGCCGACTTGATTCTGCTCACATGAGCCTGATTTAACTTGCTCACTCACACCCCACCTTATTTTGGAGTCATTAGTTCTACCTGAACTAATTCACTGACCTGCGCTCAATCATCTCAAATTGCCAACACTCAAATTCCCAAATACAACTCACTCACCCTGCTTACTCCATCGCGTGCCGGCCTTCGTAAACGCCAGCCTGGTCCTCCGGCGAGGATTGCCCACCTAGACAAGCTCTCCGAGATCAAGATCCAAGCCAGTTCTCCTGGTTTCCTCTTCCAATAAACTCCACCTTAAAAACGAGCTGAGTCCATAACCGCTTTTCATTATCCCTCTCGTAATTTTCCCTTACGCTTCGAGAATTGATCGAGTTGTTCTTGCCGTAAAAAAATCAATAATTTACATTCTACTCAACCAACGGCAGTTAAACCCGACATACAGGGCGCAAAGCGCCTATCCTCTGATGTATTTATTCGGTTTTAAAAAGGAAACACAGCTTAATTCAGCTCATATTTCCAATCTGAGGCAATTATTTCTTGCATAAAAAGAAGACCACGCTGCTTTATGGTTCATACCTTATATGAAGACGGTCATTGACTGGAGCGCCATTTTGGCACCAGTTGTAAAATTCCCCAGGAAAACTGTCTTATTTCCAAACTATGACTCCAATGAAGTTAAAATGAGTCGCAAATCAAATGTCAGACTGTCGAGATTCTAGTCATAGCTCTGCCGTGTGAGGCAATAAGCAGGCTGTTTCCTATATTACGCTCCTGTAAATAAAAAGCCTCTGCTAACTAATTTCCTTGACTCATTTTAACAACTGAAAGAATCCAGTTATTGGAAGATTAAGTAAAAATACAGTAAAAACAAACAGAGCTATAGTATTGAAAATCCTAACATCCACGGTCGATGGAGCCTTTAAGTAAAATATTAATTACTGCTTGAACAATTCCCGAGTCCGAAACCATCTCTTTGGCTGTGGGAGAAACGAGATAGGCGATCGGGACAACTATTGCCCGGTTTCGTCAGACTACTCTCATTCTCGGTCAGGGCTGCATGTCACTACTTGATGTGCTGGACCCTACCGAACTATGTCCTCGCGCTATCACCGCCCGACTATTGAAACATCTTCGTTATGATAACTTGTTTCGAATAACACTAAGCCCAGGTCAGCATCGCTTGATAAAATGCCAGCTCTGTTTGTATAACGTAACTCCCTAACCTTGACCCTCAAATAAGTCAAGGCAAATGTACCAGCTCCTATAATTACTTGGGCATTTGTTTATTCGGTACAAGACAAACACCGTCTTTTATTTTTAATCTATGGTTCAAATGAAGTTAAAATAATACACAGTTTATATTAAAGACAATATTCTAAGTGCATTACAAATGACACACAAGTTTTTCATGTAATATCCAGAGGGTTAGGAGAGAGGTTCGCTGAGGAAGTTAGGATGTAATGACTGAGCTACTAAAATGTCGGAGGTGGACGGATATCTAGGGTAAGTAGAGTGAAATTGATCGATTATAACATAGCTTCAGCTTCCCTTATCTCGACGAAGGAATCCTAAATAAAGGAAGGAGGAAGGCGTCCTCTAATATGGCAATAAGGGAATGGATATTCTAAGCACAAGGTGCATCCCTATACAAGATCTCCTACGCGTAAAAACAAAATGAGAAGGAAGTTTATGAAACATGATAAAAGTTGAAGAAAAAAGTAATTGGCGCTTGAAAAAAGAACAGCAGTAAACTTAAGAAAGATGGTTCATAACAAAACAAAAATCGATTTAATTTCACTGAAGCGAAAGCTTTTTTTTTTCACTGAAGCGAAAGCTCGTCGTAGCCGTGAGACTAGCGAACTTGCGTCCGTCCAGGCAGACCCTGGTTCGAGTCCCGGCGCTGGTGGCGTTTTTTTCTGTTGGGTATAGGGGAAAAATTTCAAGCACAATACCCCACTCTACCCAGGTGTCTGAAATGGGTACCGGTCTTGACCGGGGGAAAGCGTAATGGCGTCCTGGCGTTAGTTATAAGGCATTTGAAAATCCAATGTATAAGGTGATATGTATCAGGCTTGAAATTGGAAATAAAGCATCCGTAGATGCCTTCATTATTCATTATTATTATTATTTACCTTCAGCTTAGGACCTCACATTTTCTCACAGCGAGTTGGAGTTCTGTTTAGTTCGCAAAAAAATGCCAGTGATCATGTCATAATTATTGTACTATAATAATTGTATGATTATATTTATACAATCATATTTATGTAGTTTTAATAGTGCAATTAAACTACTTCCAGGAGTTTAGGATCACAAAGCCCTCTTTATTCGGTACAATTTACTGATTTCGAATCTTCACCTACGTACCATATTTGCATCAATAAATTGAAATTTTTTCGGTGATGACAGAAAAATACTCTATGCCTCAAAGAAATGCATCGTACAATAATTGATAATCTAAACACCGACACTTTCCAAAATTGGCCGCAACCAATCCACGCAATTATCTTTTACTTGCTTGACCTCTTCCTTCACAGAACGATGTCAAGAGGGTTATTCTTTTATTTATATATAAATAACTTCTCAGAAACGTTTCAACTGTTGCACGTAATACAGTGAAAACTGAAGTTTGATTAATCATGTCGACCGCGTAGACTAACACTTTATAGTACTATAAACAAGTGCAACTCGGCTCCCAATGTTATCTGTACGCATTTTATTTTCCACAATATGAGTTTTGCTGTTTAAGGAGAAATAATTTTACAAATCCTAAAAATGTATAGAAATTTCAGAGTTTGTGAGACTCAATAAATAAAACAATTCCCCAATGCTATTGCAACACAAAGTTTTGTGATTCTTGCTTATTTACTTTGTTGGCGTGTTCGTTTGTGAAGTGGAAACCTGAATATAATTCGAGGGAAAATTCTTTATTTTAAGCTTCTTATTGTTTGGAACTTATCGGGAAGTTGTCCTGTCTTTATTAAAATGGAGAAATAAAAAAGGAAGCGTACACTTCTTTTACTAAGAGATTTCAGAAAAGAGTTACATCTCTAACTGAAACCTTGCGTGTGAAATTATTTACATTTTGTAATCTTTTATCATATCATAAATTATATCGATTATCATTTTGTGTTTTATCATAGTATAATCTATATCGATCTTTATGCATATAAACTCTGATCATCTTGTACATTAGACTGCTTTATCGCGCGCTGTTTTGCTTGTGTCCTTACTTGCCAGTCACCGTCCACTTTGTTTCCAGTAATAAGACAGGGCAAAATTCAACACTCTGTTTTTGGTTGTGAGATACGAGAAATTTCAACTTAGTTTCAATTTTACAACGCTCTCATTGATACATGGGAAGAAATTCCCCTTCAGCTAATTATTTTTTTTAACACTTGGTATTCCCACACGTTGTACTGTGGATAGGACCTGCTACGAATGTTCATGTGACGAAATGTATTCCCATCTGTTCTTCAGTAAATTTTTCAAAGTTGAATTTGACTGAAAGTCAGTTAGGGCTTCAACAGCCACAAAAAATGGCATTCCCAAGAAAAGTAGGAAGATTTAGTAAGGAATTAAGGGGAATAGGAATCTATGCAGGTGATCCCGCACAAGATCACCTGCGGATAGGAACAGTAAGTTAGGAAGGATGTTGTAAACAAGATGAAAGATGAAAAAGAGGTACTGAAAAACGGAAGAGCAGGAAAAACTAAACGATGGCCCGCAACAAAACAAAAATTCCCTGTATTTCAACAAAAAGAAAACCCACGTGATCTACAGCTCAGGACTTCGCATCTTCCATAGATGATATATGAGCGCTAATTCTCATCAATGCAATCGTCGAGTTCCCCTGAGGATTGAGTTTTTAAGAGATTTTTTAACAGACATTAAATTATACTTTGTGAAAAATTAACTACAAATCAATTTCGAAGTTAGGAATGAGTTCTACTCGGAAATTAATAGTGCTTATTTGGACAAAAGATATTAAAACAGAGAAGGTAATTTTTCATGGATAGGTAGAAGTTTAAACATTTTTGTAATCGAGACATCGAATCGTCCAGGTTGTAGGGAGGTAAGAAAATTCTCTGCTCTCTGCATTAATTATGGCAACATTTCTTAGTTTTATCCTGGTCATCCTGCTATCCGTGAATATTGCAAAACAGCTCCGGCAATTTAGATAAAATAAAAACACTACAATAGAGAACATAATTACCCCGCTCATATGAATTTTACAAACTCTTACCTAACAACATTCGTGATGTATTTATTTATTAATATATTTACTGAGTGTCCGCTTCTTCCGTATCTTTGCAACTCTCATAAAGACGCTCAATGACCGTATCTGTGATACGAGTTTCACCAGTGTAATAATAATAATAATAATAATAATGAAGGCATCTACGGATGCTTTATTTCCAATCAAGCCTGATACATATCACCTTGTACATTGGATTTTCAAATGCCTTATAACTAACGCCAGGACGCCATGACGCTTTCCCCCGGTCGAGACCGGTACCCATTTCAGACACCTGGGTAGAGTGGGGTATTGTGCTTGGAATTTTTCTCCTATACCCAACAGAGAAAATCGCCACTGCCAGCGCCGAGTTTCGAACCCGGGTCCCGGCCGCACGGCGGCGGAACCTATAGCACATGGCTATCGCGAGCACAGCACATGGCTATCGCGAGCATGGCACACATGGCAGCACATGGCACAGTGCACAAGTAAGAGAGTATTTTAACCGCGGGCACTATAGGGATGGCTCTATTTGTTGGTCATCCACACCTGCAAAATTTGTTCAAATCCGTCATTTGTGCCAGGCAGTATACACTAGAACATAAGAATAGCTTACGAACTTTTAAAAGACAGAAATAAATCTTTTTAGAAGCATAGTTGACGCCGCAGAACCGATTGCGGATGTTCCATGAGTGTTTAATCGTGTCCGGGAATCGCTTCTGTATTAACGTAGCGGGCGGCACTTCAAACAATCATTATAATTTCACTTCCGTAATACAGTTCATGTAATCAGAAGAGTTCCCACGACTCAATGAACTGCCATACCGTTGCCAAACAGACCGTATTCGGTTTTGAGATTAGATCTCTCGCAAACGGCGGGTAATCTTAATTTCATCACCACAGATCATCCTTTTAGAGTCACCATGCTTACGGTCAAAGTTTGTACCATTTATTTTCATATATCCTGTTTATTTATACATGTTAATCACGGTAGAAGAAACAAGGTAGGGTCATTTCTATCGGAAAAAATACACCTCCACTTATTCGGCTAGCCAAAAGAAAGGCTTTATTTCAAAAAACTTTATGACGTCACCAAAATGTCATGTCGTTAGGCCAATAGTGGAGCCAGGTTTGGGGGTAGCAGTGCTACCAGATGCAATTATGAGCGCTGCTATTGGTTCGTTGCCGTGACGTCAGCAAAACCACGCCGTCAACAAAAAAAAAAAGACTTGTTCGAACCTTTCTTGTTTCCTCTACCGTGATGTTAATGTAGAGCATAAGATAATTTACGGAGGAGTTTTAAATCTGAATATTTTTACAGAATTTTACATTCACACCGGCGTAAAATATGGATGGAACTTTAGAGTGTCACGAAGGTAGCGATTGTGAAGCAGCATTGAACGTCCCCACAAAGCTCTATAGTACGAATTTCATTTTAACAATACTGACTAATGACAAATCCTATAAGCGTTTGCACACAGTAAACAAAAAAGCTTTGCACGCTACAGCACTGATAACTATTCTGGATCGTTCAAAGCGCTGCAGGTTTCAGTTAGACAAACATTTTCTGGCAAGTATTAGGTGATCGTAAAGGTTTCTGTCGTTGGAATGTTTATGAGGTACCGTCATAACTTACAACTTTATTAATAACAATAAGTGACTTTATTAATCACAAAAATTTATGTACGATAAATAAATCAAAAGATAAGTTCTTCACACTCATAATTAGTTAAAGAAATTAGGATTGATGATAAAATCGGCTTATTAGTAACATACAGAAATTAATACCTGAGTTTAACAACACCCTGACCGGAACAGAAATAATGAACCACATAATTTATAGCGAAAAATTTGATAAAAGGAAGTGATTCAAATTTGAGACACAGTTTCATTTCTAAAGTTTCAGTAAGAAAAACAATCGTTATGGTAACTGCCGCCATTCCACCGGGTTAATGTTATGATACCTGACGCTAATTCAATTCCGTGCAATGAACACTGGGTACAATGCTCTTTCAGGGTTAAATGAATAAAAACAGAGCGAAATAGCATAATATTTATATTAAAACCGTGTATTGCATAAAAAAAATTGGACGCAGAGTGTCCCTGAAAAATAAAGTAAACGCAAAGGTCAAGTAGGGAAACAATTTCAGGCGACAAATGCAGTAGTGGTCATGAAGGGTAACAATTTCAGGGGACAAATGCACGTAGTGTTCATGTAGGGAAACAATTTCAGGGGACAAATGCACGTAGTGGTCATGAAGGGTAACAATTTCAGGGGATAAATGCACGTAGTGGTCATGAAGGGTAACAATTTCAGGGCACAAATGCACACAGAGGTCATGTAGGGTGACAATTTCAGGGCACAAATGCACGTAGTGGTCATGTAGGGTAACAATTTCAGGGGACAAATGCACGTAAAATAAATAGTACTCTATTTATTTTTGTCCCGCAACGACGATCTTTCAACAATGATTGATTAGAAGCATTTTCTTTGTCTCTAACTAGTTTGCACATTCCATATTCATTTTCAATTAATAGCTTACCTGGGGAAAATAATTGATCGAGTTAAAATTCACATGAAAAAAACATACAATTAAATTTTAAAATGGTTGAGCAACGCAAAATTCATTTCGTAATATTCCTTCTGTGTCTTATTATATGGTACACTACCACAACATAACATTCAAAATAAAGTTGTGCAAAGCAAAATTCATCTCGAAGCATTCCCTCTGTCTCAAATTACTTCGTACACTACTGAAAGATTGCGCCTCTGCGCTTAAATACTTCGTACAATTTACCAAAACACAATGTTCAAAATAACATTGAGCAACGCGAAATTCTTTTCGAAGCATTCCCTCCGTGTCAAATTACTTGGTACACTACCACATTGCAACGTTCAAAATAAAGTTCATCTCATGTCTTCTTCTTGGTGCCGCTTGAGGGCGTGAGACTTCAAGTTACTGGGGTCGCCAGTTTCATAATCACACACGGAGCACTTGTAAGGCTTCTCCCCAGTGTGGGTGCGAATGTGCCTCTGCAAGTTAGACGCACGCGAGAACATTTTATCACACACCTGGCACACGTAAGAGCGGTACGACAACATGGGCTCCTCGGAGAAGTGCACGGGCGAAATGTCATGGCGCGCGGCCCTCACAAGATCGCCGGTTTTCTCGTGGTCTTGCATCTGGAACGCTGGAGCTGGGAAAGAAGACCCGAATAAATTCTCAAGGGGGACGGTTGTCAGGTTAAGGGATGCGTTGAAGGCATCGTCCGCTTGGCGGTGAGATGGCGTGGCTATGCTGTGCACAGGGGGAGACGGTTCAACCATGACGCCCTTTGGGGGAAGCGCTCCCTGCGACACGTGTCCTAGGGGTGGCGCCCTTTGTGTGACGGTTCCTCCTGAAGTGGGGGTGATGTTGTAAAGAGGAGCTGGAAGAGACGGAGCGCTCTGAAATAAAGAAAAATGTTTTACTAGTCAATTAATACATGCATAACAAATTGTTTTTTTACAGTCGGATGAATAAATCGACGATACAATGCAGTTATTCCTGATTTACCCGTTCCATGCATAGAAGTCAAATGGGGAATTGTAGGTATTTTTGTTCTTTTCCCATTGGGAAGAAACAACGCGATGTGCTGGGTTTCAAACCCTTCACATGAAGTGCAAGCGCGGGCAGCCAGTCGACTACGATGATGAAGATCTCCAACATCTTCATGTTAAGACATTGGAATGAAAGAAAAAAAGAAAAAAGAAAAAAGAAGAAAAAAAATACCAAAAACAAAGAAAGAAAAAAATGAAGAAATAAGGGAAGAAAAAATCGTTTATTTCAAAAGAAGTTGATACACAAACTGTATTACAACACAATGGATTTAAAAAATTTTTAATATAAAGGCCTTGATTGATAAACAATCCACACAAGGTGTACAATAGCCGTCAGGGGTTAATTATGTTATTGAGAGAAACAAAATATATTCTCCTTGATATTTCTTGCCTTGTGTCAGTGGTGGGCATCGATCACGGTAGAGGAAACAAGGTAGGTTCAAACCAGTATTTTTTTCGTTGACGGTGTGGTTTTGCTGACGTCACGGCAACGAACCAATACCCAGTCTAACTTTTTCGCCAGAGCATGCATGTTTTTTGCCACCCAAGCGATTTAATTGATTGGGCGGCTAAAAATATGCATGCAGGCGGCGAAAAAGTTAGACTGGGATAGCAGCGCTCATATTGCATCTGGTAGCACTGCTACCCCCAAACCTGGCTCCACTATTGGCCTAACGACATGGCGTTTTGGTGACGTCACAAAGTGTGTGAAATAAAAACTTTCTATTGGCTCGCCGAAAAAGAGGAGGTGCATTTTCTCCCATAGAAATGACCTTACCTTGTTTCCTCTACCGTGGCATCGATTCTCAAAATACTAGTCCAATACCGAACTTTCGATCCTGGTCAATGGCTGATTCCGAATACGATTTTCCGATCCCGCCGCCTAAAAAATAGAATCAATCCCGAACTTTCGATCTTCCGATCCTAAGATTTACCAGCGATCCCAAGTTTCTAAAGCGTTTTTAAAACAAGTCAAATACAATATGAGTAGACGACGTCTCATAGACACTATAATACAAATATAAAATAGAACAGATGGATTTTAGATTTAATTTTTATTTGTTATTATCCAAAACCGTATAGTAACATGTTTACTCTACTAAACTCTATCCAATTTTATTACACTATATGAAACAAAGGCGAAACCGTCTGTCTTTGTTTGAATTGCCCCGTTCAGACCTCGTCTTGCTCGTTCTCCTCTACCTCCAGGGCTTCCCTGAGGAAGGGAAGGTTGCCCTTCAAGCAGACGAGGGCCTGGACGTTCTCGGCAGCCGAAAATACCTGGGGAAAATAATTATTTCGGAGGATGGCCGAGCCATAGCTGAACACGCACTCGATCGATGCAGATTAGATTATTAGTTAGTTTAAGCCTCCCTATCCGCAACAAATGCGATCCAAAGAGTGGAAGGAACCATTTAGTATGAAGTTGAGGGAACGCGGAATCTATGCACAAGGCGCATAGAAACAGTAAGATGAGAAAGAAGTTCATGAAATAAGATCAAAGTTAAAGAATAAAGTAGTAGGTGCTGAAAAAACAGGACAGCAGCGAACCGAAAAAAGATGGTCCGTAAAAAAATTAATCTATTTTAACAAAAGGAAGCCTACCAAACCTTTAGCACGGGCATTCACATTGTCCCCCTGGGAGCGCTAATTCCCATAGATACAATAGTTGAATCCCCCTGAGGCGGCGTGTTATGCCGCCTCAGGGCTGTCTTCGCATTTTTTTTTATCCGTAACGGCCGGGATCGGGATCGGATTTACATTTGGCAAGAGCGACCCTCGCCCTTCCCATCTTTTCCACCGGGAGGTTCGGATCTTCCAGTCCGATCCCGATGTGGAAGATCGATCGTGATCGGAAGATCAGAGGTTTGGACTTAGGATCCGAACGTCCAACACTGGTTTTTGTGTTTTCTTTATTGGAAATGAACAGTTTTTCTTTCTTCTTTCTTTCAATTGGTTGTAGTTCCTTTCGATAGAGTTGAACTTTGACCGCGACGTGCGCCGCCGGTGTACCATTTCCACAATGCCAACCAGTGGTCACCAACTCAACTTCCGTAAATACTCGACCAAAGCTAAATGAAGGCACGATCCCTTCACTGTTTGCTATCTTCAAAATGGCTCACTACAATTGACTTTCAATTTGAGTTAAAAAATGAACTTCAGTTTAACCCATCGCGGTAAACATGTTAATTTACATGGTTGTAAATTATACTTTAATATTTTTTAATATTGACAAATTTTAACGTAAACATTTTGTTTGCTGATATTTTTGCACATCACTTATGCCCAACGGGTCATTGTGTGCTCGCAATTTGAATTTGAAGCAATTGATTCTGCATTGCGATTCACATGAGAACAATATACAGTCTAGCATGAAAAAGATATTGTCTCCTCATAGAAGTAAAAAAGCGAATAATCATTATTATAGATCAAATACACTTTTTTCGTTAAGCTATACACTACGCCAAAAATTTTGGTTTAGGACTTCCAAAGGCGTTTGGGCGCTCCTTTGGCACGACCTAAAACCATCGTGCTTTTTTCTGAAATTTATTTGTTACACGACAAGGTGGGAAGGATTCAGCCAAGTTTCTCGGTTTTAAATCGTTTAATTGAAAAAAAATTGTTAATGAGGTTAACCTTATGAATAAACTTTAGAACATACGGTTAAGGGAATGCGGAATCTATGCACAGAAATAGTAAGTCGAGAAAGAATTTATGAAAAAAAATAAAAATTGAAGCAAAAAACAATAGGTGCTGAAAAACAGGACAGCAGTCAAATACGGTCCTTAACAATGCAAAAGAAACCCCTTCCAAACCTTCAGCTCGGGACCTCACATATTCCCCTTGTGTTCACTTATTCTCATACATACATTAGTTTGTATTTGAAGATATTGTAGGTTTTGAAAGCTTCAAACAATTTGTACTTGTAAAACTTTTTGATAAATAAACTTTAACTTTTTTATAAACTTTTCATAAATAATCGGATTTTCTCACTATATTTTTCTCTGTTTTCTGACATCCAAATCAATGAGCCTAGACACTCAGAATGCCGGTAGTTGTGCTCACGCGTATAAGACTTTTGTTTCATTTTGTTATTGCATTAATTAAAAAAATCTGTTCTACCCAGTGATGCTAGGGCAGAGCAGCGCGCCTCGAATCAGAAGGTCACGGGTACGAATCCTCGCTCGAACACGGTGTTTTTATCGGAGCAAACAGCTCCTCTGGTGATGAAAAAAGTGAAAATGCGTAAGAGAAGGGCTTAGGAGGCCAATATTTCGCTCCCCTCCTTCAAATCAACATATTAAAAGTTGTTTCAATTGTCACAGAATTCAAATGTGAAATGGAGCAATTAGATGTGTTATTTTAGGCCTCTCAAACCCCATAAAATGTACTCCCAACAGCCAAAAGAGGAGAGCACCAATCATTCCAAAATTTAGGGAACGGGGATCTTATGCACAAGTGGGTTCCTAAACAGGATTCCTTGCACATAAGATCAGCAAGATTAAAAGAAGTTCACAGAACAAGATAGAAGTTAAAGAAGAAACCTACTGTGAAAGTGCTGAAAAACAGGACAACAGCAACTGAAAAAAGGTCCGTAACGAAACAAAAAACCTATTCTATTTCAACAAAAGGAAGACCTACCTACCTTTTAGCTCGAAGGAGATATCCCCAGAGAACCTTAATGGACAAGATTTCTTCGCTCTACGAAAACAGTAGAGATAAATAATCAAGATTAGATTATATTATTAGTTAGTTCAAGCCTCCCTCTTCGCCGCAAAAGCGATCCAAAGAGAGTAAAGAAGAAGGCACCATTTAGTAAGGAGTTAAGGAAACGCGGAATCTACGCAGAAAGGGCACAGAAACAGGAAGCTAAGAAAGAAGTTCATGAAACAAGATCAAAGTAGACGAAGAAAGTAGTAGGTGCTGAAAAACAGGACAGCAGTGAACCGAAAAAGATGGTCCTCACCATAACGAAGAACATTTTATTTCAACAAAAAGAAGGCCTACCTAGCCTTTAGCTCAGGCCCTCACATAGTGCCCCTGGGAGCGCTAATTCCCATAGATACAATAGTTGTATCCCCCGGAGGAGGATAAACAATCAAATTTCAACACATAATTACATCAGTACAGAGCACACATATTTAAATAGCACATACATAAATTGAACACTCAAAATCCACAATACTTAGCATTAGACAAAAAATTGTCTTTCAGCTATACACAGCATCGAAGAAAACTAAGGTACTACTTCTCACTTCTCGAGAGACAGAAAACGATCGCTGGATTGGTAAGTCAAGGAAAATGAAAGCAGGAAAACAGAAGAAGTTCATATAATACAAGCAAAGAATAACCTTCGCGTTAAGTACATGAGTAGTAATGGTTTCTCGGGCTACAAATACTTTCAATTTTATCTTAAAGATGCCTTTCTTGCTTCCATTTCAAAATGAAAGTTGACTTTGCAGATGACATACGATAATAATGGATAGATAACTTCACATCTTTCTGGAATTTACCCTTAGGTGAGGGTTAAGCATCACACTTTGAACAAGGAAGACCCTGGTTCAAATCCAGTCTTGGTACCATTTTTTTCACCAGAGCAAAACAGCTCCTCGGGGGTATATAGGAAGCGGGAAGTAGCTGTAAAGGGAGACCATTCTGCTCACTGAGCATGCCCAGCACACCATCCAGTTCGGGTAAGAAGTTAAATAAACTGCAATTACGACGTAATTTTCATGGAGATGCGATAAAAAAAAACGTTTTTTTTTTTAATGATCTTACGGTCGATCTTTTCCGAAAAGTCGCGACCCACAGGTGATTTCGTTGGCTGCAGAAGTAATTCAGTTGTCCCAGGACCCACAACAGATTAGATAAGTTAGTTTTAGATTCTCTAACCATAACAAAGGTGTTCCAAAGAGTGAGAGGAGGAAGGCACCATTTAGTATGGATACCCGGGAATGCAGAATCTATGCACAAGGTGCATAGAAACAGTGAGTTTAAGACGGTTATGAAACAAGACAAAAGTTGAAGAAGAAAGCAATAGGTGCTGAAAAACA
Source organism: Morinoia aosen (assembly GCA_030386875.1). Classification (NCBI taxonomy): domain Eukaryota; kingdom Metazoa; phylum Arthropoda; class Malacostraca; order Amphipoda; family Talitridae; genus Morinoia; species Morinoia aosen. The sequence goes on from CM059580.1 coordinate 42,274,335, forward strand.
GGACAGCAGTCAACCAAAAAAAAGATGGTTCGTAATAAAACAAAAAATCTATTGCAAAGATGGTGTTCCTAACCTTCAGCTCAGACCTCACATATTCCCCTGGGAGCGCTAATTCCCATAAATGCAATAATTTGATCCTTCCGACGGCAGTAATGATGCAACAGAAGAGTCATAAGGCACAAAGAACGTTTCTTCCAAAGGTAAATATTTTGTAAGACAGAAGAATAAAATTGATCATATTCTATCGGGATCAGAAAATTAAAAAAAACATTTGGAAAATTTTTTCTCCACAACATAAAATCAAACCAGGAAATGAAATGAAATTACAAGGACATAAAAAATTTCGAATGAATAAAAATTTCCTAAGGGAGCAAAAGAAAGCCCTCAAAAAATTAAAAAAATATCCTGAACGAAATTAGAGAAATTCCAAGGCTATGAAAAACGAAATTCCTAAGAGGACAAAAAATCCCAAGAAAACAAAATAAAAATTTCAAGGAAGTGAAAAATCCCCAAAAAACATAAAAATCCCAAGGAAATGAAAAAAATCCCGAGTGAACAAAGAAATAAAATCCCAAGGAAATAACAATGTAATCATTACGCATACATGTCATGGTAGTCATCAGAGGAGCAGTACAAAAAGACAAATACTTACTTCCATCAAATGATAGATCATAACATTCTTTTCGCCTCTCTTTACCACAACAAAGATGTTCAAAAAGGAAGGATGAAAGCACCATTTAGTGTGGAGTTGAGGAAACGTGGAATCTATGCACAAAGGGTGTTCCCGCAAGGGATCCCGTGCGCATAGAAGTATCAAGCTAAGAAAGAAGTTCATGAAACAAGAAAAAGTTGAAGAAGAAAGTAGTAGGTGCTGAAAAACAGGACAGCAGTGAACCGAAAAAAGTTGGTCCGTAACAAAACAAAAACTTATTCTATTTCAACAAAAGAAAGCCTACCTAACCATTTGCTCAGGCCCTCACATAGTCCCCCTGGGAGCGCTAGTTCCCATAGACACAATAGTTGTATCCCCCTGAGGGGACTCGTATTTCATTAATCAATGATGATATATTACCAAATTTATCATTAATCAACCATAAAAATTACCAATTCCATCATTATTCAACGATAAAAAGTTACCGAATTGAACAATAGTTAATGATTAAAATGATCTAATTCATCATCAATTAATTATATAACATTACCTAATTCACCATTAATTTATGATGTAACATTACCTAATTCATCATCAATTAATGACCAATAAGTAGCCGTAAAACTTTTTTTCATTAATCCAAGACGGACTGCCTACTGATTTATCATTAATAATTGAACAAGATTTAACAAATTTATCATTAACTAATAGCAATAGTTATCATATTTACCATTAATCAATTATTAGGTATGAAATAGTTTATTGTTAATTCATGAACAATTATTTAATATACCATTAATTAATGATTAATTATTCACTATTTTACCATTAATCAATAACTAACATAAAGTGTACAATTACCTGTTCCCCACACCATCATTAACTTTATATTGTATTCAGAATATAATTGCTTACATCATCATTATCAGCAACTACAAATAATTATCATACTCACCATCCAACACAAATCATTTCCATCAGTCAAAGAAGAAAAAAACAACAAACATCTTCCCTGCACCTCAGCCAACTGCTCGATAAAAATAGGGATTTTCACCATAAAATTTCTTGACTTGAGGTTTAAAAAAAAAATGAAATATGAAGAAAGTGTCAGTAAAACAATGATTTAAGGATTGTCAAAAGGAAAGGTCGAAGAAGAAATTTTAAGAGAGAATGAAACAAAGTTTTCATCACAAAAAATTATAAAATTTCGTTTGAAATTCATTTTCAGTGCAAAAACCCACACATTGAAATTAGGATGACAAAAACCCAGACTTCAAAAATTCACCAAAATACCCCCCAGATTTGAGGATTTGTCGGAAAAAATGAGCTAGGCTCAAGAACTTCATCGGAAAAGGCAACCCAGGAAGCCAGTTCAGTATACAGCTGCTCTGCAACAGCTGCCAAATTCACGAGCTAAGATCAACATTTCCACCACAACTCAAACTCATCGAAACGATTAGAAAATCTTCAAATTCAACATCAATGAATGACACAGCTTGAATACTGGTTCAATTCATCATAATTATTATTTTTTCAACATCAACAGCAATGAATGATGCAGTTTCAATACCGGTTCGATTCACAAAAATGATTTTTTTAACTTCAACAGCAATGAATATTGAAAATTGAATATAAGTATGAAGGTACACGTACCTTCATATATACATATATATTTACATATCTCCAGTCTGCAACATCCTCACTATAATAAATTCCTTAATTTATTTATAGTACAATTATATATATCTCCAGTTCGTAACATTCCCAATAATTCATATCTATTTGCATGGCATTATGGATACCATTGAAATGATATAAAAATCTGGCTTACTCTCACTTTATTAACAAACCAATAATTTTGAGGCAATGAAAATTTATTATATTTAACACTTTGACTGCGACTACTAAATATTAAGTTCAACACCATACTCAAATTTAAAGCCAATTGTAGTAAACTATTTTGAAAATAGCAAACATGAACTGGATCGTGCTTTCATTTAGCTTTGTTTAAGTATTTATGAAAATTGAATTTGCGACTACTGTTCGGACAGCAGCATTATGAAAATTACCTCCGTGTACCACCGGTGGCGCACGTAGCAGTCAAAGTGTTAAAGGTGCGCGCGTCTGTGACGCTCATAAGGGCGCTCAATGACCGTATCTGTGAAACGAGCTTCACCAGTGCACAAGTACAAGAATACTTTAATGGCGGGTACTGTTGGGATGGATATACATATTAGTTGGTCATCCACATCTGCAAGATTTGTCTAAAGAAAATATTGGATCCCGTCCTTTTTGACGGGCCGTGTACACTAGTGTTGAAAATCTCTGAAATTTGTAAACATCGCGGTTTGCATTTCTAATTCCAAATCTCATTGTTCAGTTTCAAAGTCTGAATTGCAACTTTGAATTTAAAGTTGAAATTTGAACTCAAAGTTTGAATTCCTAATTTTAATTTTAAAGTTTAAATTTTAATTTTGAAGTTCAAGGTTTAATTTTAAAGTTCAAGATTTAATTTTAAAGTTCAAGATTTAATTTAAAGTTCAAGATTTAATTTTAAAGTTCAAGATTTAATTTTAAAGTTTAAGATTTAATTATAAAGTTCAAGATTTAATTTTAACGTTCAAGATTAAATTTTAAAGTTCAAGATTTAATTTTAAAGTTTAAGATTTAATTATAAAGTTCAAGATTTAATTTTAAAGTTCAAGATTTAATTATAAAGTTCAAGATTTAATTATAAAGTTCAATATTTAATTATAAAGTTCAAGATTTAATTATAAAGTTCAAGATTTAATTTTAAAGTTCAAGATTTAATTTTAAAGTTTAAGATTTAATAATAAAGTTCAAGATTTAATTTTAAAGTTCAAGATTTAATTACAAAGTTCAAGATTTAATTTTAACGTTCAAGATTAAATTTTAAAGTTCAAGATTAAATTTTAAAGTTCAAGATTTAATTTTAAAGTTCAAGATTTAATTTTAAAGTTCAAGATTTAATTTTAAAGTTCAAATTTATATATTAAAATTGTTACATGAATTAAAAAATTCAAGTTTGAAATTTTTATAACTTGAAGGCTTTAGGCTCCAGTTGCAAGTTCAGGATATCTGGTCCCAAGTTTCATAGAGAAAATCTCAAGTTTTCATTTCGTTTCAAAAAATTTTGATTCAGTGATCAAGTACAAAGTTTCAAGTTCCAAGGTTTATTGTCAAACTTCTGTTGTCAGGTTTACAGTATGATATTCAAGTTCAAGTGTTAGGTGAAGTTTCAAAAGACAAATTCTACATTTCAAGTTCTAAACGTGATTTTAAGCTGAAGTTTTATGCCTATGTTCACAAAGTTCATGGTTTACAAAGTTATTATAAGTCAACAAAATCTAAAGTTATTAAATTTTAAATTCATAAAGTTTGATGTTCACAAAAGTACACAAAGTTTGAAGTTGCTAATATTTCCAATTCACAAAGTTTGAGGATGGAAAAGTTCGAAACCAATAACCCAGGTTACAAATAAGCCAAATACAAAAAGAACTACAAATATTAACAAACAACAAAACTACTCTTCTCACACGTACACCAACACAAACACACTCACACGCACACATTGAGGTTTCCTTACACTGTCTAAATCTGAGAATTCTGCTAGTGAAAACACCAGTACCGATCATTACCATGAAGAAAATAATCATCAAACGCTATTCCATCAAATGTTGCAAACATTCCATCAAATGTTGCAAACATTCCATCACATGTTGCAAACATTCAATCAAATGTTGCAAACATTCAATCAAATGTCGCAAACATTCCATCAAATGTTGCAAACATTCAATCAAATGTCGCAAACATTCCATCAAATGTCGCAAACATTCCATCAAATGTCGCTAACATTCCACCGAATGTTACAAACATTCCACCGAATGTTACAAACATTCCATCAAATGTCGCAAACATTCCATGAAATGTTGCAAACATTCAATCAAATGTCGCAAACATTCCATCAAATGTCGCAAACATTCCATCAAATGTTGCAAACATTCCACCGAATGTTACAAACATTCCATCAAATGTTGCAAACATTCCATCAAACGTTGCTAACATTCCATCACATGTTGCAAACATTCCACCAAATGTTGCTAACATTCCATCACATGTTGCAAACATTCCACCAAATGTTGCAAACATTCCATCAAATGTTGCAAACATTCCATCAAACGTTGCTAACATTCCATCACATGTTGCAAACATTCCATCAAATGTTGCTAACATTCCATCACATGTTGCAAACATTCCACCAACTGTTGCAAACATTCCATCAAATGTTGCAAACATTCCATCAAACGTTGCTAACATTCCATCACATGTTGCAAACATTCCACCAAATGTTGCAAACATTCCATCAAATGTTGCAAACATTCCATCAAATGTTGCAAACATTCCATCAAATGTTGCAAACATTCCATCGAATGTTGCAAACATTCCATCAAATATTACAAACATTCCTTCAAATGTAGCAAATATTTCGCCAAATGTTAAATATATATGATAGGAAAACATAAATATTAATAATGGCAACAGGAGACTTCATTTGTCCCACGTTGGAATGGAGCTGGATGTGTTTGATGACCGTATCTGCGATGCGAGCCTCACAACACTCAAATCCCTTCAGTTTAGAAGGGCCGTGCACGCTAGTGAAGAATGAAAGTCGCAGACACACGTGATAAATAAAGGTAGCTTGCATGGTAAATCTTTCTTTTTAAAAAAAGTAAGAAACGAGAGACTAACTACAAATCTAAACCCACAACAGACTCCAAATCTATCGATTCTGTGGTAGCTAGGATGACCTATGAAAAAGCTAGTCCCTCAAGGTGCACTGACGAGGACCGACACTGTTATGGCGCAGGAATCCTATGCATCCTCTAGAGGTGCCTCAAATAAACAATTCCCTTCAATCCTCTGAATTTTTTCTCTAACAGACATTCCTTCTTGTAATTTAAAGTCTTTGTGACGTGAGCTTTTTAGTACCCCTTCATTATAAACCTAACAGAAGAACAGTTAATTCGATATCTTAATTAACTTTCAAGCGCTAGGTAATTTGATACATGAAGTTTTTGTAAACGCCTTCGGAAAATTGCATCAGAAAGGTTGACAAAGCATACAAAAATGTAAATTAAAAACCGCATCTAAGTCTAGCCCTGACGAGAACATATCTCTCTTTTCTGTCCCAATAACAACGGTAATCTGACAATAAAGGTAAAATTTAAATAACTTCCCTAACACTACTTCAGTGTTACGTTGTTTAACAACATTAAACAACTACTTTACTGGAAACAAACCGTTCTTTTTTCTCTTCTTTCTTTCAATCGGTTGTAGCTACTTTTGATAGAGTTCAACTCGAAAGCGGCCCATAGACGATCAATTTTATAGTCAATATCATAGACTCAATATAATGACGAAATTTTTTTTTTTTTCCCGCTAAGTTAATTCTTTGACCGTCGTCAATCAAGCCCACAGACGCTCAATTAAATTGTCAATATTTATTATTGTCAATTATATTGACAATGATGAATATTGACAATTTAAATGATCGTTTGTGAGCTTGATTGACGACCGTCAATTAACTGATTTAGTGGGCAAAGAAAAATTTCATCAATATATTGAGTCAATGATATAGACAATTAAATTGATCGTCTACGGGCCGCTTTGGACCGCGACGTGAGCCGCCGGTGTACACGGAGGCCAATTCCACAATGCCGACCAGTAGTCACAAACTCAATTTTCATGAACACTTGGTCAAAGCTAAATGGAGGCAGGATCCAGTTCATGCTTGCCACTGTCGAAATGGCTCACAACAATTGACTTTGAATAGGAGTTCAATAATAAACTTCAGGTAAACCCATCGCGGTCAACGTGTCAAATCTGAACATCTGAAATTGCATTTTACATGGAACGCGCTACAAGAGTGCACCAAGAACATTTGGTATAGGTTATGGAAGAGCACCTATTAGTGGCCTTCTATAACTTTTAACCAGCGGGTAAAAAGAAAAGATTGGCCACAGACAACCCGCTGATCAGTAACTTCCATGAGAAGGTCTCAAACGTTCGACTTCTTCCAAAAAAAATGGGTAACCCAGATCCTATTCTTGGAGGTCAACTCGGTATAGTGATTAGCAGAAGTCGCCTTCCTTGTCTAGTGGACGTGGATTCGAGAGCCTACAGCCCGGCGTTTCTTCCTTTGCGAAAAATTCCCCACTAACGGTGCCAGCTTGAACGGGGGAAACATTCATGGCGCTCTGGCATTAATTATGACTTAGTCAGATAGGTCAATTCAAGTCTCCCTAACCTTAACCAAATGGGTTCCAAAGAGAGGAAGGATGAAGGCACCATTTAATATGGAGATGGGGGAACGCGGAATCTATACACACGGTGTCTTCCCACACAAGATTCCCTGTACATAGAAACATTGAGTTTTAGAAGAAAAAAGGATATGAAACACGACAAAAGATGAAGAAGAATGTTCAAAGAGTTGAAAAACAGGACAGCAGTGAAAATAATACCAAACAATAAGCATATTTTATATGAAAAAAGAAAGCACACCTTATTCTCAGCTCGGGACCTTGCATTTTTTTAACCAACTAAGCTCACGAGGAAGCAAGTTTAAACCGATCAGTTTTGGAAGTTAACCCAGTAACGGCCAAATTGTTCTGCTTCAGAACGGAAAACTACAGTAACTTCCCTTAAATTATCATTCCTGGAACCCAACACGGTGCAAACTTTTTATCACAGCATTTAGAATACAAGAACGCTGCGAGTGACTTCTTAATGTCTTCAGAAAGGACGTTGGTCGATAAAGGGTTAAAGGACGTTGGTCGATAAAGGGTTAAAGCGCGTTTGAATGAAGTAAAGACACTTCATGAAGAAGTTGAAGAGTACACCTAAACGTTATTGCCGTCCCTGCGCTCCCCATGCACGGACTGGACGTGCATGGCGAGCTGGTATCTGTAGGAAGACCTGTAGGCGCAGAAGCCACAGGCGTACGGCTTCTCCCCCGTGTGTGTGCGCATGTGTCGCTTCAGCAGCCAGTTCCTGCCGAAGTCCTTGTAGCAGATGGAGCACTTGAAGGTCGTGTTGGCGCGGGAAGACGGGGAGGTCTCCTCGTACGAAAGAAAACCAGGTATGGAGAGCAAAGAAGGAGGGTTGACGGAGGGGTCGTAGCTCGAAGTTTTGCCGGCAAAATATTCGGCGTCCAGCAACATTCCGTCGTCGGTTCTGTAGCTGCCGTCGTGGCGGAGGTCGGCCATCTTGTCGTGGCGGGAGTCGGCCATCTTGTCGTGGACAACTTCTGGGTCGGGCTTGGTGTGCGGCGGCGCCATCTGGGGACAAAATACCGGTGTGAGATTGGGTGCAATTCCGCGGGTGCTTACTTGCGGCGCGGGTTAGTGCGGCGTGTGGAGGTGGTGCGCGTAGTGGCTAATGCCCGCCTCTCGTCAAAAGAAGACTTCGAGTCCGAGTAAAAGGAAAAGTTAACGCCCGTCTCAGGATAATGGAAGATTCAATGTCCATCTTTGGTTAATGGAAGATTTCACGCTCACCTTTGGTTAATGGAAGATTGAGTCCATCTCGAGTCAACGGAAGATTTAATACCCGCTTCTGGTTTATGGTAGATTGAGTCCATCTCGAGTCAATGGAAGATTAAATGCGCGTCTCTGGTTAAAGGAAGATTTGATCCCCATCAGAAGTCACAGGTTTAAGCAATATTAGAAGAACGGAGTACGCCGGCAGATGATAGAATAATTGATGTTAATCAGTTGTTAGCAGAAGTTTCACGGATGATTTTGCCATACTCGTTCAAGTCCCGTGTTAATCAGTAACTTGGATGGTGTACTATATAATAATTTATTCATTAGATTAGATTATTAGTTAGTTTAAGCCTCCCTACCCGCAACAAAGGCTATCCAAAGAGAAGAAGGAAGAAGGTACCATTTAGTATGGAGTTAAAGAAACGTGGAATCTATGCAGAAAGGGCACAGAAACAGAAAGCCAAGAATGAAGTTCATGAAACAAGAAAAAGTTGAAGAAGAATGCAGTAGGTGCTGAAAAACAGGACAGCAGTGAACCGAAAAAAGATGGTCCATAACAAAACTAAACCTATTCTATTTCAACAAAAGAGAAAGCCTACCTCACCTTTTGCTCAGGCCCTTACATAGTCCCCCTGGGAGCGCTAAATAATTTATTCATTTCTTAACAGTGCATGTAACTTGTAAATGTTCATTTGTAACAATTAAAATTTCTTCAGAAGCATTCGACACACTGTCCCCAGTAATTACTATAATTATTTTCAAACTCATCATTACCATATTACCTAGCTGGAAGCTACCTAGGTAAAATAAAGCCAATTTCAAGAGAGCAAAGAGAAGGGACCATTTCGTTTCCACTTGAAAACAGGGAATCTATTCACATACAAACAGCGTTAAAAAAAAATTTTTTAAACAATTAAAGGTGAAAAAAACAAAACGATTAAATTAAATGTTAGTTTGAGCCTCCTTACCCGCAACAAAGGCGTTTCAAATAGAGGAAGGAACCATTTATTTGGCGTTAGGGAACGCGGAATCTATGCACATGAAACATAGAAACAGCATTAAGAAACGAGTTTATTTAACAAGGGGAAAGTTGATGAAGACAGAAAAGGTGTTGAAAAACAGGACAGCAGTAAACCGAAAAAAAGATGATCCAAAACAAAACAAAAAATCCATTTTACTTAAAAAACTAACCATTAGCTAGGAACCTAACACATTCCTCCTGGGAACGCTAATTCCCATAAATACAATAGTTGTACATCCCTCAAAGATCATGAAAGAAGATCATCAGATCGAAATTCTCTGAGAAAGCTCCCGATCTTGCACCCGCCATGGTTTTCATAACACGGCAGCGACCCCAAGTCAATAGCAGAAACTGTTCCACGGTTCCTGCGATGAGTTAACTACAGTTCAATATTCAATTGAAACTTAACCCTTCAAAGCCCAAGTGGACTGTACGGTCCTATTTCAAAAATTAACAATAGTATATTATATTTTTTATTCAATTAGTTCCCTGATGTGTCCTTTGAACTTCACTGCCGAGTGGCAGTTCCTTCCACATCTTGATAACAGTGACTACCTAATGCCGGTGTCGGTTTAGTGATGGTTGTGATAACGGTATTATGAGTATAAAAATGTGGGCGTTAAAGGGTTAAAGTAAATTGTATTGAGCAATTTTGAAAACAGGAAACATGAACTGGATCGTGCCTTCATTTAACTTTCATTCAGTACTTATGAAAGTCCTTTAAGTGACCACCAGTGGGTCCCTTCGAAAGAAACGTGTTAAGAAATGGTTGGAATATAATGAAGTGATTGTTTCGCAGAGGACAAGCCAAAGTCCAAATCCGAATCATGCCTAAAACTTCTGGGGAGTTAAGAAAAAAATGTAAGAACCAAGAAACCCAAGAATTTTTGAGAGTCTAAAATATTGTAATGGAGGTCAATATTTCTGTAGGTTTTGGCAAGAATCTAGTAATGAAACACAAAAATCTGGAACTGGTTTAAAAAAAAATCATTCGCAAATACGAACATCATGATATTGTAAGCTTCACCTGTAAACGTTTGTGGCTGATTGTGTATAAAGTATCATTTTTGAGAAACCTTTAAGTTAGATTTTTCCCTGAAGTCAGGGAATCACGAAGATTATTAGATAAGATTTTTGGTTAGATTATGCTCCAACTGCGATCCAAAGAGAGGAAGAAGGAAGGACGATTTATTATAGAGTTAAGGGAACGCAGAATCTATGCAGAAGGGGGCATAGAAACAGTAAGATAAGAAAGAAGTTGATAAAACAAGGTCAAAGTTGAAGAAGAAAGTAGTAGGTGCCGAAAAAACAGGACAGCAGTGAACTGAAAAAGATGGTTCTAAACATAACAAAAACATTTTATTTCAACAAAAGGAAGGCCTACCTAACTCTCAGCTCGGGCCCTCACATTTTTCCCCTAGGATCGCTAATTCGCATAGATACCAGAGTTGTATCCCCCTAAGTGAGAGGTTCATACAAAAAAAAAGCCATCTCAAAAGAGCGAGAGAAGTAACTATTGAGTGTAGGAAACTGGGAATCTATACACAAGGTGTGTTCCTCACAGGATACACTGCGCGTAAAAACAGTAATTTAAAAAGGGAAAAGAACCAGAAGCAAAGAAGAGATGGATAACACGGCATGTAAACTGAAAGAAGTGATAGTCCCGAAAGCCTATCTATAGCTGAGGGGACCTAACAGTATACCCCCATAACACAGGATCCACAAACCTAACTAACCTGAGTCTATAGCCTATGCAATGACTACTCAGAGAACAGACACTTTGCGAGAACAAGTTTCTGCTATGCCTTTCTGAAAGATACGTGAGCAATTCGTGAATTCTACATAATTCTCGACATTCGGTTATGAAATTCCCGGTATCCGGCGATGAAAATTCACGGTATCCAGTCACGAACATTCTCGGTATCCGGAGATGAAAATTCACGGTATCCGGAAATGAAAATTCACGGTATCCGGAAATAAAAATTCACGGTATCCGGAAATGAAAATTCACGGTATCCGGAGATGAAAATTCACGGTATCCGGAAATGAAAATTCACGGTATCCGGAGATGAAAATTCACGGTATCCGGAGATGAAAATTCACGGTATCCGGAAATGAAAATTCACGGTATCCGGAAATGAAAATTCACGGTATCCGGAAATGAAAATTCCCGGTATCCGGAAATGAAAATTCCCGGTATCCGGAAATGAAAATTCCCGGTATCCGGAAATGAAAATTCCCGGTATCCGGAAATGAAAATTCCCGGTATCCGGAAATGAAAATTCCCGGTATCCGGAAATGAAAATTCCCGGTATCCGGCGATGAAAATTCCCGGTATCCGGCGATGAAAATTCTCGGTATCCAGTCACGAACATTCTCGGTATCCGGAAATAAAAATTCACGGTATCCGGAAATAAAAATTCACGGTATCCGGAAATGAAAATTCACGGTATCCGGAAATGAAAATTCACGGTATCCGGAAATGAAAATTCACGGTATCCGGAAATGAAAATTCACGGTATCCGGAAATGAAAATTCACGGTATCCGGAAATGAAAATTCACGGTATCCGGAAATGAAAATTCACGGTATCCGGAAATGAAAATTCACGGTATCCGGAAATGAAAATTCACGGTATCCGGAGATGAAAATTCACGGTATCCGGAGATAAAAATTCACGGTATCCGGAGATGAAAATTCACGGTATCCGGTGAGGAAAATTCACAGTATCCGGAGATGAAAATTCACGGTATCCGGTGAACATTTGCGGTATCCGGTGAACATTTGCGGTATCCGGTGAACATTTGCGGTATCCGGTGAACATTTGCGGTATCCGGTGAACATTTGCGGTATCCGATGAACGTTTTCGATATCCGGAAATTAAAATTCCCAGTATCATTCATGAGAAGTCTTTTTCAGGCCACAAAATACACGATATTCGGGACATGACAATTGCTTTACACTAACAACAAAATTTGGAGTATCCGGCAGCGATATCCGGCGTTGGATAATGAGATAGCCACCGAACACAGAGGAATAGCGAACGTTACACGAGCCGGGCATAGCACAAGTTACATCAGTACGGTACTCTTCTTAGCAGAGCAAAGAACGTCACTTCCAGTTTTGAAAAAGTCCCGGGTTCGCTTCTTCGCTTCAGCGAGGCACATTTGTCTCATCAAGCAGCTCCTCTGCTGAGATTACGAATAGAAAATGAAATTGGCGGGTAGAAAATGAAGTAGGCGGGTAGAAAACGAAGTAGGCGGGTAGAAAACGAAATTGGCGGGTAGAAAACGAAATTGGCGGGTAGAAAACGAAGTAGGCGGGTAGAAAATGAAATTGGCGGGTAGAAACCGAAGTAGGCGGATAGAAAATGAAATTGGCGGGTAGAAAACGAAGTAGGCGGGTAGAAAATGAAATTGGCGGGTAGAAAATGAAATTGGCGGGTAGAAAACGAATTAGGCGGGTAGAAAATGAAATTGGCGGGTAGAAAACGAAGTAGGCGGGTAGAAAATGAAATTGGCGGGTAGAAAACGAAGTAGGCGGGTAGAAAATGAAATTGGCGGATAGAAAACGAAGTAGGCGGATAAAAAATGAAATTGGCGGATAGAAAACGAAGTAGGCGGGTAGAAAATGAAATTGGCGGGTAGAAAACGAAGTAGGCGGGTAGAAAATGAAATTGGCAGGTAGAAAATGAAATTGGCGGGTAGAAAATGAAATTGGCGGGTAGAAAATGTAATTGGCGGGTAGAAAACGAAGTAGGCGGGTAGAAAACGAAGTAAGCGGGTAGAAAACGAAGTAGGCGGGTAGAAAACGAAGTAGGCGGGTAGAAAATGAAATTGGCGGGTAGAAACCGAAGTAGGCGGGTAGAAAATGAAATTGGCGGGTAGAAAACGAAGTAGGCGGGTAGAAAATGAAATTGGCGGGTAGAAAATGAAATTGGCGGGTAGAAAACGAAGTAGGCGGGTAGAAAATGAAATTGGCGGGTAGAAAACGAAGTAGGCGGGTAGAAAACGAAGTAGGCGGGTAGAAAACGAAGTAGGTGGGTAGAAAACGAAGTAAGCGGGTAGAAAATGAAATTGGCGGGTAGAAAATGAAATTGGCGGGTAGAAAACCAAGTAGGCGGGTAAAAAATGAAATTGGCGGGTAGAAAACGAAGTAGGCGGGTAGCAAACACGGAGAGCAGGTAGAAAAAAGCCAAGGCAATTTACGAAAAAGAGGGAACAAAGGAGGGGGGGGGAGGGGAGTTGGCGTCTCTTATTCACTAAGTTACACAGCTTCTTTTCATTTATTGAATAAATAAATAAATAAATGAATAAATAAATGGATAAACTTGCTCTGTGTAATAAGTTCCGTAGAATTTCCATGTTGATTGTACGAACTGGGTACAACTTTAATTTCTTTGGGACTTGGTAACGAACTCAAATTTTTTAATCCACTTAGTTCGAAATCAGTACATTTATCCTAATATTAATTTGCAGTTATTTTTCCCTAATATTAATATTTTATTAATATTAATATTTAATATTAATATTTTCCCTAATATTAATATGTGTCTAGGGCAAAATAAATAGGTTTGATGTGTTCTGTGCGACACCAGCGCCGCGTACCTCACAAGTACTGAAACGCATACACACACGAAGTTTCGAAGCTGTTTGTACGTGCAAGATGCACAGAAACATTTCAGGAAGGGCTGAATTTACGCACGCGGTCCCCACACAAACATCAAGTTAAAAAGGAAGTTCATGAAACAAGACAAAAGTTGGAAAAGAAAGGTGCTGAAAAACAGGACTGCAGTCAACCAAAAAAAGATGGTCCAGAACAAAATAAAAAGCCTATTCTATTTCAATAAAATGAAAGCCTATTCAACCTTTAGCTCAGGACCTCACATATTCCCTCTGGGAGCGCTGATTCCTATGAATACAATAATTGTTCTCCATGAGGGGACCTCTTCAACCGTCTCGAGAAAAATTCAGTGTTTTCTCGATAAAATCCTGTACATGACAACCATATGACTGTCTACATATGCATCCTGATTTCAAAGAAATTTGCATCTTGACATGAAATAAAGATGCTTTGGGCATCAAGACGACCCTCTAGATTTGGAATTCGATGCTCCGTTTATCATTGTTACATTTTAATACATAATTTGTTGCTCCCAATGTCGTTGAAATGTTCATGTTGACATGCAATTAGATGCTAAGTATTTGAAAATGTTCGTTTCATGCAACACATGTGTTTTGCACAATAAATTCATCACTTCAAAATTCAATTAGAAAGCATTATCTCTGTAAATATTCATCTCTACATGCAATAAAGAAGCTTCACTAATCAGTATTTTTAGCTTGACCTGCAATGACGAAATTCGGTTCACCAGAATTTCCAAAAAGCACTTTGACTGCGGCAACTAAATATTAAGTCCAACACCAAACTCAAATTTAAAGTCAATTGTAGTAAACTATTTTGAAAATAGCAAACATGAACTGGATCGTGCTTCCCCTTCGCTTTAATTAAATATTTATAAAAATGTAGTTTGTGACTACTGGTCGGTCAGCAGCATTATGAAAATTATCTCCGTGTACCACCGGTGGCGCACGTCGCAGGCAAACTGTTCAACTGAAGTTCAATATTCAATTAAAATTTCAAGTCAATTGTGGTAGGTCATTTTGGATATAGCAAACATTAAATAGATCGATCGTGCCTTTATTTAGCTTTCATTAAGAATTTATAAAAATTGAGGTAGCGACTGTAGGTCGATCAGCAGCATTATGAATATCTTTTGAGTGGACACCGGTGGGTCCCTGCACAGGAAACGACAACAGCGCCTAGTATGCTAGTTTTCGGCTAAAAAGGCAACGATTAGTTTAGTCGTTAGTTTTAGATTTCCTACCCGCAGCAACAAATGCGATCCAAAGAGAGGAAGGAGGAAGGCACCATTTAGTATGGAGTTGAGGAAACGCGGAATCCATGCAGAAAGGGCATAGAAACAGTAAGTTGAGAAAGAAGTTCATGAAACAAGACCAAAGTTGAAGAAGAAAGTAGTAGGTGCTGAAAAACAGGACAGCAGTGAACCGAGAAAAGGTGGTCCTTAACATAACAAAACAATTTTATTTCAACAAAAGAAGGCCTACCTAAGCCTTAGCTCGGGCCCTGACATTGCTAAAAAAAAAGCAGAAGGCTTCATAAAACAACCACACGTGCACAGTCTTGTATTAAATACAAAGCTCACAACCAACACCATAACACAACACTAACAAAGAATATGTACAGAAAATTGTCAAAATTGTCCACCAATATATGACAGTTCTTAATATTATCCATCAATAAAAGACAATTCTTAAGATGGTTAAGGATATTTCTTAACAATTTCTACCAATAAAAGATGGCTTATAACACTGTTCATTAATAAAAGCGATATCTTATCATTATCCACCAATTATATATAGCGTTCCGTCGCTACTTCGCGGTTCGACTTTAGCGGACTCCCGATTTCCCAGAGTTTCTGGAAAAAAATTTAAACACCAAATGAAATATCATTTCCTAGTCTATAAACACCAAATGAAATATCATTTCCTAGTCTATATACGATAAAAAGAACGTACAATAGAAAAAAGCACATGCAGGGTATATTTGAACTTGTCACTCACGGCAAAAAAGGACCATCTAAAATGCGATATGCTATGGTACATACCCGCGTATCCTAGTGTAAAAGGTTAAATTAGAAGTTAGTTCAAGCCTCCCTAACCGCTACAAAAAAGAGCGTATCGAATAGAGGAAGGAAGAAGGCACCATTTAGTATGGAGATATGAGTATGGGGAATCTATGCAGAAGGGGAATAGAAACAGCAAGTTAAGAAAGAAGTTGATACAATAACATCAAAGTTGAAGAAGAAAGTAGTAGGTGCGGAAAAAACAGGACAGGAGTGAACCGAAAAAGATGGTCCGTAACAAAACAAAAACTTATTCTATTTCATCGAAAAGAAAGCCTACCTAACCATTTGCTCAGGCCCTCACATAGTCCCCCTGGGTGCGCTAATTCCCATAGCTACAATAGTTGTATCCCCCTGAGGGGCCTGAGAAAAGATCTAAAATTGAACACGTCCACGTTAGGAATAATTTACAAGCAAAACACGACTACTCAGAAAAGGTAAAAAATGCAGATCATATTGTTATGTGCTTCTTATTATAAGCACACAACCATCACATCTCTGGCACTACTCAGTGCGATGTCGCAACACAGCGATACGTCTATTAGATACTGTACGCAAATTTAATACAGTATCCATAATCCATACTATAATAAGCGCCGTGTCCGCCTGTCTGTCTGTCCGAAGCCAGCCGAAAGTGTGTGATGAGCGTGTCTGTGATACAAGCTCGGCCTCATCAACTCTCGAGAGGTTCAATTTATTATTTCTTACGGCTTTTCTTTCATATCGCCTTTTTCTCATTTCAAATAAAGGGGGGTGGACTTGTAGATAATAATATGCATACTAGATTGAGTATACACATCGGATACAGTATGCATATTAAACACAGTATGCATACTAGATACACTATGTGTGATCGTAACTTTAACTTAGTTCGAGCCTATCTACACTCAACAAACGAGTTCCCAAGAGAGAAAAAGGAAGGCACCATATAGAATGGAATTAGAAGAATAGATTGTAAGTTAGTTTCAGCCTCCCTTATACCTACACGTGTTCCTGAGAGAGAGAGAGGAGGAACGCCCAATTTAGCACGGAGTTCGGGGAATGAGGAATCTATGTACAAAATGTGTTCTCACACCCTGTTCACAGGAACAGGATAATTACAAAAAGTTTAAGAAATAAAATAATAATAAAGAAAATGATGTAAAAATGAACTACAAAAATTATTTAAAATGTTTAAATAGCTATTCTATTTCAACAAAAAAAATTCCAATCGAATTTTCAGCATGGGACCTCACATTTTCCCCCTGGAAGTGCTAACTCACATATATATAAAACTTAAACTCTAATTGGGAATGCAATAATTTTCAGCGTTGCCATAAATTCCAGTGTTACCATAATTTCAAAGCTACCATAATTTCAGTGGGGCCATACTTTCCAATGTTGCCATAACTTTTAGTGTTGCCATAACTTCCAGTGTCGCCACATCTTTCAATGCTGTCATAATTTCAGAGTCGCCATAACTTTCCTATGTTGATGTTGCCATAATTTTCAGTGTTGCCATGAATGTCACGGTGTTGCCACAACTACAGGACACAGCACCAGACGCCTCAGGCAGCGCCACAGAGCCGGCCCCACAACACGCTCTCGTAAGGAGGTGTGTGGTGCGGTAGCAGATTAGATCTGAATTTAAACCTCCCTAACCCCAACAAAGGCGTTCCGAAGAGAGGAAGGCCCCATTATGCATGGAGTCTAGGAAACGCGGAATCTATGCATAAGGTTATTATTATTTAAGAAAGTTTAAGCCTCCCTTTACTACGACAAAAATGTTCCAAGAGAGGAAGGATGAAGGCACCATTTAGTATGGAGTTGAGGGAACGCGGAATCTATGCATAAGGTACATAAAACCATTAAGCTAAGAGAGAAGTTCATGAAGATAGATTATTAGTTAGTTTAAGCCTCCCTATCTGCAACAAATGAGATCCAAAGAGTAGAAGACGGAAGTCACCATTTAGTATGAAGTCTAGGGAACGCGGAATCTATGCACAAGATGCACAAAAACAGGAAGTTGAGTAAAAAGTCCATGAAACAAGGTAAAAGTTGAAGAAGAAAGTAGTAGGTGCGGAAAAAACAGGACAGCAGTGAACAGAAAAAAGATGGTTCTTAACATAACAAAACATTTTATTTCAACTTACAGAAGGCCAACCTAACTCTCAGCTCGGGACCTCACATGTTCCCCCTAGGAGCGCTAATTCCCATAGACACAATAGTTGTGCCCCCTGACGGGGCCTCCTCAGGGACTATACCGAGTTGCTAGACATTTACAAGAGCAACCGAAACTTTGAAGAGGTACGGAAATAGGAATAATATCACAAAATACGAACAAAATTACCGTAAAATTAAGCTAATCAGCCTAAAAGTTTAACAATGCACAAAAACAATACATACGGTCGATTAAAGTAGAATGAAAGTAACATTGAACGTCTCGAGGCACGATTAAAAAAAACTCATTTTTGTACATACCTACAACCAAAGCGTTTACACAAAGCCCGTTGCTTATCAACTAATGCTTACAGCCATACTTAGACAACATACTACTGATGAAGCAGAAGCCAGGCGTTTCAAAAGACATGAGTCCTACAGAGATCAAAACTAAGTACAAGGTGCGGCACTCAAGCCTGCATTTTAGGCTATCACAGCCCACTCGAAAATGCAGGATTTACTGCTGCACCCTGTATATACAAGTATAGATGGTGCATTCCACGAGAAAATCGCGGAAACCATGCATATTTATAGTGGATTAATAAATGCTGCTCACGCCACTTACTCTACGAGAGAGATGATCCGAAATGGATCAGATTGCACTATTTCACACTGCCAGCACAGCCACACTACCCACTCAGCCATAGCTTTCTACTAATACTACATTTGTCATATGCTATTCCTGCTCCAACACAGCAATGCTCTCACACGTCAGTACAGACTTAACAGCAAGTCAAACCATCGTGTTCTTACAATATTGCGTTTGCTCTATTTCAAGCAAGAAGTAGGTTTCTCTACCTCCAAAGTAGTTCTATCTTAAATGAAAATATTTTTGTGTTTATAATTCAAAAAAGATGGCGGCACCTCACTACATTGCTATTACATTTAAAAGCTGATCATCAAACCAAAATGCATTGCTATAAGAATTAGAAGTAAATCGTTACATTTACATTTTTGTGTCTTCAACAAGTTCTACTCTGTTTTGCGGATTTTTGCTCTAATCCACTCCATTCCAAATACGGTCACCAAATGCCACAATGATTGCATTAACTGGGCTTCTGTATCCTAACGTCTTTTTCTGAACCAAATCAAAACTCGTGAAAAGAGATGGTAAACTGCCAGCAAATGATCCCCAAAGCGTGAGATGCACCAAGCACAATCTAAAATTAAAATAACTCCAGCATTAATGCTTCGAAGCTTGAGAATAAAAAGCAAGGCGAAAAGTTGCCAACACACAGTTCAGTTGTTCAGTTTTTCCTTTACCTTCTAATTTTTTTACTGTTGATTGTGGTTTTTTCAAAGTTTAAACTTTTTATAAATACTGCATTAGTGAATTAATTCTTCCTCATTTGGTTTTGTTTCACAGAGATTTAGCTGAAGATGGACTGTTGGTCTGAAACGTTCAGTTATATTTAGTCATTTTTAATAAAAATGACTACGTGTAGCGATTTTTGCCTTGCTTTTCATTCCCAAGCACATTTCCAAGTTAAAACTCCCGTTACCCAGGAAAATTACCGTCGAATTTACCTGCAGTTACCCTGAAATTAAACACACCCAGAAAATTTCTATCCTCGAACTCGAAGAGCGTCTGGTGCAAAAATCCAACTTCTGACGTCACACAAAACGACCCACCACACCCTGCAAGCGCATGACAGAACGAACACTTCACCAGCTGTTGCTAACAAGAACAGGCAACCCAGGGTGAACGTTTCTGATGTGGAGCTTGAGGTTATTTTTCTGGTTGGTCCTGCGGTCGCAGTAGGGACACTTGAAAGGCTTCTCGCCGGTGTGGATCCGTATGTGCAGCCGCAAATGGTCACGCCTCTTGCACAGTTTCCCGCAGAAGGGACAATGCAGGGGGTCTTCTAGGGAAGGATCCTTCCGTGCAGATGTTGGCGCTTCAAATCCAGGTAACGAAGAGCGGAGGTCGTCTAACATCACGGATTGGGATGGCACAATGCCGGGCATGGCACCCGGGGGTAAAGTGGACGTCGCAGGATGCACATTCTCGCGTTTCGAAGACCGCGAATGCACATTATCATCTTGGCTTGGCAACTCCTGATTGAGGTTAGGGTCTCGACAAGACACATTTGACATTCGACTGTCATCCTGGCTCAAGAAGTGCGCTGGTACTCTGCTTTGTAATAACCCAGATGAACTGGATTTCCGATTAGGCATAAAGTGCGCTTTGGAATTGAAACCCCCAGGTAAAAGAGATCGAGACGGCGAGAAGTTAGGTGGCAAAAAGAACATTCCAGGACTGTTGCTCTGAATGGAGATGCCTATGGAGCGCAAGGCTTCAAAGCTGTCTGGTACAGTGGAGGTGTCGTCGCGCAATATGCTCACATCTTCGTCCTCGTCGCGGCGAGACGATGCCTGGTCATGATCGTCGCTAAACTGAGCATCCAATTCGGCACTCGCAAAGCTGTCACTGGATGCATCGAACACTTCCTCATTTTTCAGCGAACTGTCGAGGCGCGCATCTACTTGAGACCCACCACCACCAGCACTTCGACTGCTCTCGCTTCTCTGACGTTGATCACCTACAGTAGCACCACTTTTTATGGTCGTCGGGCTGTCTTTGATTGCTTGGCCGACGCTATCTTTAATCCTTCCAACGACCCCATATTGAATTTTTTGGCGAGCATTCTCAACACACTGGCTAACGCCGCCTCGAGTCCTTCCATCGACAGAATCTTGAATTCCTTGTTTAGCACCTTCTTGGTTCAATGGACCGGCGCCATCTCGGTTCAATGAACCGCCATCTCGGTTCAATGGACCGACGCCATCTTGGTTCAATGAACCGCCATCTTGATTCAATGGACCGGCGCCATCTTGATTCAATGGACCGGCGCCATCTTGGTTCACCTGGTCGCCGCCATGTTGGCTGCTCCGCCACGGCTGCAACAGATGAATCAACATCAGCAACATTGTGGGCTCAGTCATCTAGAAATTTGAAATCTTCAAGCCTCGGACGACTATTTCCAGTCTGAAGCTTGTCTGACCGACTCCGCCAGTCTGAGGATGCATCTCAATGAAGGGTTAATGGGAACCATCTTCAGGAACTTATTGCGGATCCCTCCTTTGAATGGGTTCCACGCAAAACATGTAGCTAATATTATACGTAGTTATAACCCAAACAATGAACATAACTTAATGGAAATTAACACAGAAGAGATTGATAATCGCATTAACAACTCTTCACACCTCCAATCATAATTAGATATTTTTAAAACTATGAATAATTACTAGATTTCAATAATACAACTAAATGTAATTACTAGATATTATTAAGAGATATTATCACTTGATGTTGACATCATTAGATATAATCAATAGATCTTATTAGAACACATTAAACATAAAACCAGAAACCAAACAATTTACACAGGAACAATATTAGATATTATTACTACAACCTATTGAAGGTAAAAAACGAGAAACCAACACAAAAAGTGACCACATTTAATGGCGAAAGTTTCAAGATTTACAAATATTTTCTTTTCTGGAAAGAAACGGAACGACCAACACAAATGTTACTCTGACGTGGTAAATCTAAGCCACAGATGGTAACATACCAAGACTTTAGAAAACAATACTACACCTTCCTATTGCCAAAAAAATACAATTGTACAGTAGTACCGATCACACACAAATATAAATTTAAATTTTAATATACGAGCGATCTGTAGTTTCCTTGCGCTTTGACGATAATAATCCACTGCCATTTATGAGGAAATACAGGGTGCGGCAGCCAATCCAACATTTTTGATAAGACTGTGAAAGCCTAAAATGCGGAATTGACGCCATACAATGTACAAACAATGATTCCAGAACGCTTAGATCCTGTTCGTTAAGTGCACTTGGACTACTTTAAATGGATGATTCAGCTCCAAACAACGATCATGAATTGAGGATTAGATTAGATATTTTTCGAGCCTCCTTCACCCACTAAGGGCGTTCAAAAGAGAGGAAGGAGAAATGCATTATTCAGTATAGGATTGAGGGAACGCGAATCTATGCAGCACGAGGTGCATTGAAACAGTACGTTGAGAAAGAAGTTCATGAAATAAAATAAAGTTGAAGAAAAAAGGAGTAAGTGCTGAAAAAGAGGACAGCAGTGAACCAAAAAACAACATGGTCTGTCACATAACAAAATACCCATTCTAACTAAAAAAAAAAGGAAGGCATACCTAACCATTAGTATGAGACCTCACATATTCCTCCTGGGAGCACGAATTCCCATTGATGCAACAGCTGTATACTTCAAAGGAACACAAAATTTTCAGGTTCTCCTCAATCTGCCTCCCATTTATCCTTTAGAAGCAGGTTCCAACAAATTAATCTATCTTAACAATACTCTCACACTTTGGAATCAAAATTAACCATCTTGATAATCTAAGCACGTGCAAGTTTAGGTGAGAATATGATAAAATATATTCATACTCGTGAGGTAGTAAAGACTGTATCCCAGATACGTTCATCAGACATTTCTTAGTTATTCCAGAAGAGCGACCTGATGGTTACAAAATAAAAATGTAACATATCTACATGAATGTAAAGCATCTACTACTACTTATAGGATAGATTACTAGCACTGACATGCTAACTTAATTAATGTAGCTATAAGTTCAACGTTCATATCCCAAGAGCTAAAATTATTTATAAAATTTGTTACACTGAACAAGCACCAGTTAGATTTGATTTCAAGGTAATTCACGCCACCTTAACCACTACAAGGAGGATCCAAAGAGAGGAAGGCCCCAATTAGTATGAAGTTGGGGGAACGTAGAATAAGACTACGTTCACGGAATAAGATTACATAAGAATAGAAACGTAGAATAAGACTACAAGTATTGCCTTGCTCAGCTCTCTAGCCCCAACAGTTTACAGCTAGTAGGTGCAAGCAAGTTTAGAGACTACCTTCATATTGACCATTTAACGTGTTGACTACGGAGTGAGACGAATGTGTACCACTAGGTAGATTACTAGGAATGAGTACAGCCTCATCATGTGGGAGCACATGATGTGTTCCCACACAAGAACCTCTAAGCATAGAAACAGTGAGTTGAAAATAAAGATCATGAAGCAAGATAAAAGTTGAGGTACTGAAAAACAGGACAATAGTGAACAAAAAAAGAGGGTCCCTAACTAAACATAAAACTTGTTTCAACAAAAAAATGCATAAAGCTTGGGACCTCACATTTTTCCCTTAGAGTGCTAATTCGCCCCCTGATGGATTAGTTTAACATTGGCAAGAACTTGCATCAAACTTAAAGGGTCTACAAAGATGCAACACAAAACCTGGCTAAAATTGCAGGCCCTGATTGGGCACAG
Source organism: Morinoia aosen (assembly GCA_030386875.1). Taxonomy (NCBI): domain Eukaryota; kingdom Metazoa; phylum Arthropoda; class Malacostraca; order Amphipoda; family Talitridae; genus Morinoia; species Morinoia aosen. The sequence continues at coordinate 42,297,814 of CM059580.1, forward strand.
GGACAGAAACTAATCAAAATGTATCAAAGCAGATACAAGAACTTTCTGCTTCTATTCTACTTCAAAACAAATAACACAAATACATTTTTTATATAGGACCTAGATCTTTGAAACATGATACCTATGCATTTTTTAAACTAAAGAGATGTTTACTTCTTTCCTGCTTTTGGCATAGGAAAAATAATTTACTACATAATACACAGTTGTTGCTCGGTCTCTCAGTGATGCTCTGAAGGATTTACATAGGGGAAATCTTAAAGTTAATGTATGATAGGAAAAGACTGTGAATATGTCACCACACATTGGAATTGAACTGGATGTGCTTCATGACCATATCTGCGATATAACCTCGTTACAGGATTTATTGTGTGCTTTATTGAACATCATCAAATCCTGTCATTTTTGATGGGCAGTGTAAACTAAAAAACATGAAGATAAGAGCACAGTAAAAACAGTAATTTCTACGCTTTTTTAACTTAGACATAAACATGTTTCATCATCAGAATCAGCCAATGCATTCTATTAAAGCATCATAGATGTTTCAAAATGCATTGGTTGACAGATTATGATGTTTTTGTTGGGTGGATGACAAATATTTACCATTTAAGTGTTTTCAATATTGGAGTAAATAACATTGTATGTTCAACATCAAAACAAGACAAAGAAATATTCATAAAAAAAAAATTCTTTAGTACAAGTCCAAGAAGACCTCTTTACTTACTTATTTTTTTACAAAATTGCTTACTTTATTGCTTACTTTACCCTTTAACGCCCACATTTTTATACTCATATTACCGTTATCACAACCACTATCACTAAACCGACACTGGCATTAGGTAGTCACTGTTATCAAGATGTGGAAGGAATTGCCACTCGGCAGTGAAGTTGAAAGGCCACATTAGTGAACAAATTGAATAAGAAATACAATATGTTATTGTTATTTTTGAAAGAGGACCGTACAGTCCACTTGGGCGTTAAAGGGTTAAATCGACTTTAAATTGAGGCCAAACATTGAACTTCAGTTAAATTCATAGTGGTCAACATGTTAAAGAAAACAAAAATGCGCATTTTTTCCAGTTCCTCATCAAGGTTTTCCCCCCACCATCACAAACTATGTCAACAAATTGTACAGATGTGATTACAACACAGATACAGCAAATTCTCCTTTACACAACACCTGTGTTCAAGGAACTCCTGCATCTATGAACATTTCCAAACATTTGCTACTGGTGACACTTTCCACCATTTCAACATAGAAACATGAAAAAACAATGAAAATAATATCATACATGAACGTGTAAATCATAGCTAGCAAAGTATTTCAACCTATATATATATATATACCTACATACCATATACATCAATAAAATTTTGATGTCAAGAAATCATTAGAATATAGGGTGTACTATATCATAATACAGTGGTACCTCGGTACTCGACCGCCTCTATACTCGACCAAATCGGTTCTCGACCAAAAAATTTGGGTAGAAAATGCTTCGAATCTAGAACAGATTTTCGGTACTCGACTAGCCGAGTCGACCCGAACGCGCTCCTCGGCTCTTCTCGCCCAGCGGGCAAGCATCAGTTCGACTCTGTCCATGAGCGGAGTAAGACGAACGCAGTTTGTTCGAGTACTGTATTTCTTTCCAGATTTAAACTTTTTTGTGGTGCTCTAGCCCTTAATAATGGGTCCAAAAAAGATAGTGATAAGGGGAAGCCAAAGAGGAAAACAGTGAGGACCACTATTGAAATGAAGAAAATTATAGCAATATATGAAAGTGGTGTACGAGTGTTTAACCTCGCGTCGCAGTTGCATTGCATTTATCTTTATCATGTACTGCTTGTGCACATTTACGTCTTCATTGTTGTTTCGATACACGTTCTTTTAATGTTTTAGGTATTTTTCTTAATGGTAAGAATGGATTAAATTACTTTCCATTATGTCTTATGGGAAAATTGGTTTCGGTGTTCGAACAAATCGGTTCTCGACCACCACCTCAGAACGGATTATGGACGAGCACCGAAGTACCACTGTAGTACAATACTTATTAATATCAATCAAACATCTCAAAGATCAAAATCACAGGAATATAAGAGCATAATGTCACCTATCCTGAATGGGTAAAAAATAGATTTAAGACAATGCATGCCACCAATAAGAGATCCCTTTCACTCAACCTATAATACCATAGTAGACCACCACCAGCATACATAAAAATACAATTGAGACAACAACATACCCTGTGCAAAAGAAATACCAGACAAGAATGTCAATTTTCAACAAGACAGAGGGCCAGATTGCACACTGGAACAACTGTTCAGGCCTCACTGTGTCAACATCACGGTAGAGGAAACAAGGTAAGGTCAAACCAGTCATTTTTTCAACCACTCTGTGGGTTTACTGACGTCACAGCAATGAATAAATAGCAGCGCTCATATTAATTCTGGAAGCACTGCTACCCCCAAATCTGGCTCTACTATTGGCCTTAAGACATGGCGTTTTGGTGACGTCATATAATTTCATTCAAATAAAGCCTTTTTATTAGCTAGCCAAACAATAAGAAGTGTATTTTCCCCCATAGAAATGACTCTACCTTGATTCCTCTACTGTGGTTGACATATACAAGGTGTGGCAGTCAATCCTGTATTTTTAGGCATCTACAGCCTACTCAAAAATGCATGATTGACTGCCGCACCTAGTACAACTGGCCAGCTCAGTCCACTGACTTGACTTCCATCAAATCAATCTCAGAAGTGTTTAAGAAACACAAGGCTAGCTTGGGAAGCAGGCAAAAACTCCAACAAATGGATCAGGCATGGCAGCAAAATCCTCACACAACTCAAACCAACTAGCCAAGATGCTACCAAACACTGACTTGTGGAAATTCTTGCTTTGTTGTAAAATTTTGGATCTATAGAATGCAATACCTATGCATACATTTCTATCTATGGATATGGAATCTATGCAGATGGTGCATAGATACAGCAAGCTAAGAAAGAAGTTCATGAAACAAGAGAAAGTTGAAGAAGAAAGTAGTAGGTGCTGAAAAACACGACAGCAGTGAACCGAAAAAAATAGTCTGTAACAAAACAAAAACCTATTCTATTTCAACAAGAAGAAAGCCTACCTAACCTTTAGCTCGGGCCCTCACATAGTCCCCCTGGAAGCACTAATTCCCATAGATACAATAGTTGTATCCCCCTGAGGGGACCTGAGTGTTGAATAAATGAATGTTATTCACTAGTTCATTGGTTGTACTGGGTTTCCTAATTTTGCTGCATTTTTGTGATTGAATTCCTCATGTCCTGTACTCCTGTATTCATTTCACTTTAGGTTAGTGAGGATAGCTAGAACTAGAGTGGTATTCCTAGGCAGAGCTATTCCTCCATGTAACAAATTGTTGATCCGGTCATTGTCATTTCACTGTTCAGCTCTGCTTGGCTAGCATATATTTTGCTGTTCTAAGTTAAAAATGTACTTTATGCTGACCATGATGTTTTCTTTTGACATAATGGCTCCTCCATTTCCTTTTTTATTACAAAATTTAGTTGTTTTCCTTGTTCAATTCTGCCTGACTTCAAAGAAATTATGTAAAAAACTTATCCTAAATTGCAAATTTAAATTTTGATGCTAACAATTTGATTTGAGTTTTAATTTCATTGGTACTCTTTTCATAATTCATTTTTTTAGTTTTTAGTTGTCTTGTTTCATTTTTAGTCAATACATTTACTTATTCAGCATGAATTCCTGGTGAGCAAGAATAAATTTTACGATTTACTTTACTTTGAAGTTCAAGTTTAAAAAATCCAAACTGACTTGTATGGTGTATTTACTCCAACCATCCTTTCAATTTCCATTACATAAAATTGTATATTACATGGCTCTATTTATAATTGGCTTCTCCTGATATGTCTTCATATATTCCAAGCGTGCCCACTGTTTTTGTATCATCAACCACCTGTTCCACAAGAAACCCACCCTTTACCAAAACAAGTTTTATAACTCCCTTGATGTGGGATGAAAAATAGCTAAATGCAACAAGGGGCAAATGCTAATGCCTTTTTCTGTTTGTACATTAAATATTTATAATTTAGAAAAGAAGTGTTGAAAAAATTTATCATTACATATTAAGAAAGAAATTGCTCCCTGAAAATTCCATTCTTTCTTCATTCAACTGCAACAAAAATACTGACCCAAAATATTAGAAAATATTAGATATTTGAATAACCAAATACAATGACTTTGATTTAAATTTAATTGACTTTGTATTTAAATGGCTTTGTATTTAAATTTGTTCAGTATATGTGAATCAGCATCAGCTCCACAATAAATAAGCCGCAGAAATATATTCACGCACCACCTTTTAATGCAATGATCTTGCTGGTACCAAAATTTTTGCTATTATTTTCTATGCGTTTGAACTAATAAAATGACATTTAAAATCTAATGTAAGGCATGAATTTCAGGCACTATTCGTGTCAAACATCACCACATATCAAAATACATCACAGCACTTCACAGCTACTTCAGAATATTATATTAGACAAGTTATGTCAGGCCTCCTTTTCCGTAGTAAAAAAAAGAGGTTGGATGAAAGCACCATTCAAGGGAAAAGGAGAATCAATGCACAAGGTGTGTTCCCACACAAGATCCTCAGCCCATAGAGACTGAGTTAGGAAGGAAGGTTATGTACAAGATAAGCGGAAGAAGAAAGTTGATGCTGAAAATAGGACAGCAGTAAGCCCAAAAAAAATTCTTAACAAAACAAAAAGCATTTTTCATTTCAACATAAAGAAGGCGTATCTAACTTTTAGCTTGAGACCTCTCCCAACATCCAAATTAGTCTGAGCACTAATTTCATAGACACAGTAATGGTATCCCCAACATGTGTAGTTGATTTTTTAAATTTGTTTTCTATTGAACACCCAATGCATTTTGAGTGTTGCTCAATCATCACTCATAAAATGGAAGACCCAAAAAATGACAACAATAAAAATTTCACTTACCTTGCAAACAGTACCACTGAACATGACCTCAAACGTACACTCAAGAAATGCTAAGCTTAATTTTGAAAAAACTCACCCCAGCAACCGAAGAAGTTTCTTCACTGTCATCATAATCAGCAGCTTCTGTCTTCTCAATGAGCAAGTCATCAGGTGCCCCCAATCCTTCCTCCTCCAACTCCACCTTCACCTTCACCACAGCTCCCATGCTACCCTTGTCAGCACAAGCATCATTTTTCAGATCACTGTTTTGATCGCAACTTGCATCACTGACATCACCAGAGTTCTGTGAGAATGAAGCATCAAAGGCAGATAAGCCACTGTCATCGTTCAGCTTTCTTTTGTGCCGCGACCTTTGTGAGTGCGTGTCCTTGTCGCTTCTGGATGCAGCTGTCACTTCACCATTGTTTCTCTGGCTACCAGATGAGCTGTTATGCACTGCTTGAGTATCACCGACATTGTCTGTTGTTTTAGAAACGGAAGCATCAAATCGAGGGCCATGAACAGGACTTGCCACAGTGTTGTGGCTGTTGTGACTGCTTTTTCTTCGATCTTGAACATCCCCCAGACCTGAGGTGTCCAGCTTTCTGCGCTTGACGCTGCCGTCTTGATTCAAGTCAGAGCCTCGGGACTTGGTTGGGGTTGACGTGTGGGAGGGATCCCCATCAGGCACAGCAAGCCCTTTGATGCAGAGGCACTCGGCAGCTTTGATGAGGGAGGCCAGACTGCTGTGCTTCACCTCCACCTCTCCTGCGTACATGTAGTCCAACAGCGCCTCCAGGTCATCAGAACGAATGTCCTGAAATTGCACACAAACAAACAAACCTGTCAGGAGTAGCTCTTTCAACTGCAGTCCAATGTTGCATTCAAATACAATTAAGTTTCTACATATATTGACATGTTTCTTGCAAAAAGACCCACTGGTGGTCACTTAAGGGATTTTTGTAATGCTGCTGACTGACCTAGAGTCATTGAAAATATTTTTATAAATACTTAATGAAAGCTAAATGAGTGCACAACATGGTTAATGTTTGATATTTTCAAAACTGCTCACTATAATTGACTTCAAATTTGAATTGAATATTAAACTTCAGTTTAACATATTTCCAGAAATGTATTAAATACTATTGTTTTTAGTCTCATCTGATATTTTTGCAATCTGATATTCCAAAATTATTCAAGTGTGGACTATTGCCAACATATACTACACCTGCCTAGTGGTTTGGATGGTGGCAAACCAAATCCCAAAACCAAAATTTAACTGGAGTTTACCTACCCGAGGGTCTCCACAGCTGCAGGAGCTACAAATTTCCAAAATAACCTCATACAAATCATAACTCAAGGAAAATTATTAGCTGAAAAGTTAATTTAAGCCTCCTTACCCTTTTCAAAGGTTTCTCAAGAGAGAAAGGCACCATTTAGTATGAAGTTGATGCAATGGGCAATCTAAGTACAAGGTGTGTCCCTAGACCTTGCACATAGGAAAAGCAAGATTGAATAAAGTTCAGTACAACTAGCCAGCCTCAGTCATAGGAGAAAATATGATGTGAAGAATAAAACATTTACAAATTTAAGCACCAACAGAGATTACTGATGTGTAGCATGCACCTAGGGATTTAGCCGAGGAGCTTCAGAACTTCTGACACAATACCAGTCAGATGTTTCATAGCAGCACAACTCATCACAAGCATCATGTAATGAATGGTAACCACATGACAGCTTTACACCAAACTTACTCTAATCTGCCACCCTCATTATCACAGACCCTCACTTACTCCAATCTACCACCCTCATTATCACAGACCCTCACTTACTCCAATCTGTCACCCTCATTATCACAGACCCTCACTTACTCCAATCTGCCACCCTCATTATCACAGACCCTCACTTACTCCAATCTGTCACCCTCATTATCACAGACCCTCACTTACTCCAATCTGCCACCCTCATTATCACAGACCCTCACTTACTCCAATCTACCACCCTCATTGTCACAGACCCAAACTTACTCCAATCTGCCACCCTCATTATCACAGACCCTCACTTACTCCAATCTGTCACCCTCATTATCACAGACCCTCACTTACTCCAATCTGCCACCCTCATTATCACAGACCCTCACTAACTCCAATCTGCCACCCTCATTATCACAGACCCTCACTTACTCCAATCTACCACCCTCATTATCACAGACCCAAACTTACTCCAATCTGCCACCCTCATTATCACAGACCCTCACTTACTCCAATCTGTCACCCTCATTATCACAGACCCAAACTTACTCCAATCTGCCACCCTCATTATCACAGACCCTCACTTACTCCAATCTGTCACCCTCATTATCACAGACCCTCACTTACTCCAATCTGTCACCCTCATTATCACAGACCCTCACTTACTCCAATCTGTCACCCTCATTATCACAGACCCTCACTTACTCCAATCTGTCACCCTCATTATCACAGACCCTCACTTACTCCAATCTGTCACCCTCATTATCACAGACCCTCACTTACTCCAATCTGTCACCCTCATTATCACAGACCCAAACTTACTCCAATCTGCCACCCTCATTATCACAGACCCTCACTTACTCCAATCTGTCACCCTCATTATCACAGACCCTCACTTACTCCAATCTGTCACCCTCATTATCACAGACCCAAACTTACTCCAATCTGTCACCCTCATTATCACAGACCCTCACTTACTCCAATCTGCCCCCCACATTTCCACAGACCCAAACTTACTCCAATCTGCCCCCCACATTTCCAGAGACCCAAACTTACTCCAATCTGCCCCCCACATTTCCACAGACCCAAACTTACTCCAATCTGCCCCCCACATTTCCCCAGATCAAAACTTACTTCAATCTGCCCCCCACATTTCCACAGACCCAAACTTACTCCAATCTGCCCCCCACATTTCCACAGACCCAAACTTACTCCAATCTGCCCCCCACATTTCCCCAGATCAAAACTTACTTCAATCTGCCCCCCACATTTCCACAGACCCAAACTTACTCCAATCTGCCCCCCACATTTCCCCAGACCCAAACTTACTCCAATCTGCCCCCCACATTTCCAGAGACCCAAACTTACTCCAATCTGCCCCCCACATTTCCAGAGACCCAAACTTACTCCAATCTGCCCCCCACATTTCCAGAGACCCAAACTTACTCCAATCTGCCCCCCACATTTCCAGAGACCCAAACTTACTCCAATCTGCCCCCCACATTTCCACAGACCCAAACTTACTCCAATCTGCCCCCCACATTTCCACAGACCCAAACTTACTCCAATCTGCCCCCCACATTTCCACAGACCCAAACTTACTCCAATCTGCCCCCCACATTTCCAGAGACCCAAACTTACTTCAATCTGCCCCCCACATTTCCACAGACCCAAACTTACTCCAATCTGCCCCCCACATTTCCAGAGACCCAAACTTACTCCAATCTGCCCCCCACATTTCCACAGACCCAAACTTACTCCAATCTGCCCCCCACATTTCCCCAGACCCAAACTTACTCCAATCTGCCCCCCACATTTCCACAGACCCAAACTTACTCCAATCTGCCCCCCACATTTCCACAGACCCAAACTTACTCCAATCTGCCCCCCACATTTCCCCAGACCCAAACTTACTCCAATCTGCCCCCCACATTTCCACAGACCCAAACTTACTCCAATCTGCCCCCCACATTTCCACAGACCCAAACTTACTTCAATCTGCCCCCCCACATTTCCCCAGATCAAAACTTACTTCAATCTGCCCCCCCACATTTCCACAGACCCAAACTTACTCCAATCTGCCCCCCACATTTCCACAGACCCAAACTTACTCCAATCTGCCCCCCACATTTCCACAGACCCAAACTTACTCCAATCTGCCCCCCACATTTCCACAGACCCAAACTTACTCCAATCTGCCCCCCACATTTCCAGAGACCCAAACTTACTCCAATCTGCCCCCCACATTTCCACAGACCCAAACTTACTCCAATCTGCCCCCCACATTTCCCCAGACCCAAACTTACTCCAATCTGCCCCCCACATTTCCACAGACCCAAACTTACTCCAATCTGCCCCCCACATTTCCCCAGACCCAAACTTACTCCAATCTGCCCCCCACATTTCCAGAGACCCAAACTTACTCCAATCTGCCCCCCCCCCACATTTCCAGAGACCCAAACTTACTCCAATCTGCCCCCCCCCCACATTTCCCCAGACCCAAACTTACTCCAATCTGCCCCCCACATTTCCAGAGACCCAAACTTACTCCAATCTGCCCCCCACATTTCCAGAGACCCAAACTTACTCCAATCTGCCCCCCCCCCACATTTCCAGAGACCCAAACTTACTCCAATCTGCCCCCCCCACATTTCCCCAGACCCAAACTTACTCCAATCTGCCCCCCCCACATTTCCAGAGACCCAAACTTACTCCAATCTGCCCCCCCACATTTCCCCAGACCCAAACTTACTCCAATCTGCCCCCCACATTTCCAGAGACCCAAACTTACTCCAATCTGCCCCCCACATTTCCAGAGACCCAAACTTACTCCAATCTGCCCCCCCCCCCACATTTCCAGAGACCCAAACTTACTCCAATCTGCCCCCCCCCACATTTCCCCAGACCCAAACTTACTCCAATCTGCCCCCCCCCCCACATTTCCCCAGACCCAAACTTACTCCAATCTGCCCCCCCCCACATTTCCCCAGACCCAAACTTACTCCAATCTGCCCCCCCCCCCACATTTCCCCAGACCCAAACTTACTCCAATCTGCCCCCCCCCCACATTTCCCCAGACCCAAACTTACTCCAATCTGCCCCCCCCCACATTTCCCCAGACCCAAACTTACTCCAATCTGCCCCCCCCCCACATTTCCCCAGACCCAAACTTACTCCAATCTGCCCCCCCCCCCACATTTCCCCAGACCCAAACTTACTCCAATCTGCCCCCCCCCCACATTTCCAGAGACCCAAACTTACTCCAATCTGCCCCCCCCCCACATTTCCCCAGACCCAAACTTACTCCAATCTGCCCCCCCCCCACATTTCCAGAGACCCAAACTTACTCCAATCTGCCCCCCCACATTTCCAGAGACCCAAACTTACTCCAATCTGCCCCCCCCCACATTTCCCCAGACCCAAACTTACTCCAATCTGCCCCCCACATTTCCAGAGACCCAAACTTACTCCAATCTGCCCCCCACATTTCCCCAGACCCAAACTTACTCCAATCTGCCCCCCACATTTCCCCAGACCCAAACTTACTCCAATCTGCCCCCCACATTTCCCCAGACCCAAACTTACTCCAATCTGCCCCCCCCACCTTTCCCCAGACCCAAACTTACTCCAATCTGCCCCCCACATTTCCCCAGACCCAAACTTACTCCAATCTGCCCCCCACATTTCCCCAGACCCAAACTTACTCCAATCTGCCCCCCCCCCACCTTTCCCCAGACCCAAACTTACTCCAATCTGCCCCCCACATTTCCCCAGACCCAAACTTACTCCAATCTGCCCCCCACATTTCCCCAGACCCAAACTTACTCCAATCTGCCCCCCACATTTCCCCAGACCCAAACTTACTCCAATCTGCCCCCCCCACCTTTCCCCAGACCCAAACTTACTCCAATCTGCCCCCCACATTTCCCCAGACCCAAACTTACTCCAATCTGCCCCCCACATTTCCCCAGACCCAAACTTACTCCAATCTGCCCCCCCCCCACCTTTCCCCAGACCCAAACTTACTCCAATCTGCCCCCCACATTTCCCCAGACCCAAACTTACTCCAATCTGCCCCCCACATTTCCAGAGACCCAAACTTACTCCAATCTGCCCCCCACATTTCCCCAGACCCAAACTTACTCCAATCTGCCCCCCACATTTCCAGAGACCCAAACTTACTCCAATCTGCCCCCCACATTTCCAGAGACCCAAACTTACTCCAATCTGCCCCCCACATTTCCAGAGACCCAAACTTACTCCAATCTGCCCCCCACATTTCCACAGACCCAAACTTACTCCAATCTGCCCCCCACATTTCCAGAGACCCAAACTTACTCCAATCTGCCCCCCACATTTCCCCAGACCCAAACTTACTCCAATCTGCCCCCCACATTTCCAGAGACCCAAACTTACTCCAATCTGCCCCCCACATTTCCAGAGACCCAAACTTACTCCAATCTGCCCCCCACATTTCCAGAGACCCAAACTTACTCCAATCTGCCCCCCACATTTCCAGAGACCCAAACTTACTCCAATCTGCCCCCCACATTTCCAGAGACCCAAACTTATTCCAATCTGCCCCCCACATTTCCCCAGACCCAAACTTACTCCAATCTGCCCCCCACATTTCCAGAGACCCAAACTTATTCCAATCTGCCCCCCACATTTCCCCAGACCCAAACTTACTCCAATCTGCCCCCCACATTTCCCCAGACCCAAACTTACTCCAATCTGCCCCCCACATTTCCAGAGACCCAAACTTACTCCAATCTGCCCCCCACATTTCCCCAGACCCAAACTTACTCCAATCTGCCCCCCCACATTTCCAGAGACCCAAACTTATTCCAATCTGCCCCCCACATTTCCACAGACCCAAACTTACTCCAATCTGCCCCCCACATTTCCAGAGACCCAAACTTACTCCAATCTGCCCCCCACATTTCCCCAGACCCAAACTTACTCCAATCTGCCCCCCACATTTCCAGAGACCCAAACTTACTCCAATCTGCCCCCCACATTTCCCCAGACCCAAACTTACTCCAATCTGCCCCCCACATTTCCCCAGACCCAAACTTACTCCAATCTGCCCCCCACATTTCCAGAGACCCAAACTTACTCCAATCTGCCCCCCACATTTCCCCAGACCCAAACTTACTCCAATCTGCCCCCCACATTTCCCCAGACCCAAACTTACTCCAATCTGCCCCCCCACATTTCCAGAGACCCAAACTTATTCCAATCTGCCCCCCCACATTTCCCCAGATCAAAACTTACTCCAATCTGCCCCCCCACATTTCCCCAGATCAAAACTTACTTCAATCTGCCCCCCACATTTCCCCAGATCAAAACTTACTCCAATCTGCCCCCCCACATTTCCAGAGACCCAAACTTACTCCAATCTGCCCCCCACATTTCCCCAGATCAAAACTTACTTCAATCTGCCCCCCCACATTTCCCCAGATCAAAACTTACTCCAATCTGCCCCCCACATTTCCCCAGATCAAAACTTACTCCAATCTGCCCCCCCACATTTCCCCAGATCAAAACTTACTCCAATCTGCCCCCCCACATTTCCCCAGATCAAAACTTACTCCAATCTGCCCCCCCACATTTCCAGAGACCCAAACTTACTCCAATCTGCCCCCCACATTTCCCCAGATCAAAACTTACTCCAATCTGCCCCCCCACATTTCCACAGACCCAAACTTACTCCAATCTGCCCCCCACATTTCCAGAGACCCAAACTTATTCCAATCTGCCCCCCACATTTCCACAGACCCAAACTTACTCCAATCTGCCCCCCACATTTCCAGAGACCCAAACTTACTCCAATCTGCCCCCCACATTTCCCCAGACCCAAACTTACTCCAATCTGCCCCCCACATTTCCAGAGACCCAAACTTATTCCAATCTGCCCCCCACATTTCCCCAGACCCAAACTTACTCCAATCTGCCCCCCACATTTCCACAGACCCAAACTTACTCCAATCTGCCCCCCACATTTCCCCAGACCCAAACTTACTCCAATCTGCCCCCCACATTTCCACAGACCCAAACTTACTCCAATCTGCCCCCACATTTCCACAGACCCAAACTTATTCCAATCTGCCCCCCACATTTCCAGAGACCCAAACTTACTCCAATCTGCCCCCACATTTCCACAGACCCAAACTTACTCCAATCTGCCCCCCACATTTCCCCAGACCCAAACTTACTCCAATCTGCCCCCCACATTTCCAGAGACCCAAACTTATTCCAATCTGCCCCCCACATTTCCCCAGACCCAAACTTATTCCAATCTGCCCCCCACATTTCCCCAGACCCAAACTTATTCCAATCTGCCCCCCACATTTCCCCAGACCCAAACTTATTCCAATCTGCGCCCCACATTTCCAGAGACCCAAACTTATTCCAATCTGCCCCCCACATTTCCCCAGACCCAAACTTACTCCAATCTGCCCCCCACATTTCCCCAGACCCAAACTTATTCCAATCTGCCCCCCACATTTCCCCAGACCCAAACTTACTCCAATCTGCCCCCCACATTTCCCCAGACCCAAACTTATTCCAATCTGCCCCCCACATTTCCCCAGACCCAAACTTACTCCAATCTGCCCCCCACATTTCCCCAGACCCAAACTTATTCCAATCTGCCCCCCACATTTCCCCAGACCCAAACTTACTCCAATCTGCCCCCCACATTTCCACAGACCCAAACTTACTCCAATCTGCCCCCCACATTTCCCCAGACCCAAACTTACTCCAATCTGCCCCCCCACATTTCCAGAGACCCAAACTTACTCCAATCTGCCCCCCACATTTCCCCAGATCAAAACTTACTCCAATCTGCCCCCCCACATTTCCCCAGACCCAAACTTACTCCAATCTGCCCCCCACATTTCCCCAGACACAAACTTACTCCAATCTGCCCCCCACATTTCCCCAGACCCAAACTTACTCCAATCTGCCCCCCCACATTTCCCCAGACCCAAACTTACTCCAATCTGCCCCCCACATTTCCCCAGACCCAAACTTACTCCAATCTGCCCCCCACATTTCCAGAGACCCAAACTTACTCCAATCTGCCCCCCACATTTCCAGAGACCCAAACTTACTCCAATCTGCCCCCCACATTTCCACAGACCCAAACTTACTTCAATCTGCCCCCCACATTTCCACAGACCCAAACTTACTTCAATCTGCCCCCCACATTTCCCCAGACCCAAACTTACTTCAATCTGCCCCCCACATTTCCAGAGACCCAAACTTACTCCAATCTGCCCCCCACATTTAAACAGACCCAAACTTACTCCAATCTGCCCCCCACATTTAAACAGACCCAAACTTACTTCAATCTGCCCCCCACATTTCCACAGACCCAAACTTACTTCAATCTGCCCCCCACATTTCCACAGACCCAAACTTACTTCAATCTGCCCCCCACATTTCCACAGACCCAAACTTACTTCAATCTGCCCCCCACATTTAAACAGACCCAAACTTACTTCAATCTGCCCCCCACATTTCCACAGACCCAAACTTACTTCAATCTGCCCCCCACATTTCCACAGACCCAAACTTACTTCAATCTGCCCCCCACATTTCCACAGACCCAAACTTACTTCAATCTGCCCCCCACATTTAAACAGACCCAAACTTACTTCAATCTGCCCCCCACATTTCCACAGACCCAAACTTACTTCAATCTGCCCCCCACATTTCCACAGACCCAAACTTACTTCAATCTGCCCCCCACATTTCCACAGACCCAAACTTACTTCAATCTGCCCCCCACATTTAAACAGACCCAAACTTACTTCAATCTGCCCCCCACATTTCCACAGACCCAAACTTACTTCAATCTGCCCCCCACATTTCCACAGACCCAAACTTACTTCAATCTGCCCCCCACATTTAAACAGACCCAAACTTACTTCAATCTGCCCCCCACATTTCCACAGACCCAAACTTACTTCAATCTGCCCCCCACATTTAAACAGACCCAAACTTACTTCAATCTGCCCCCCACATTTCCACAGACCCAAACTTACTTCAATCTGCCCCCCACATTTAAACAGACCCAAACTTACTTCAATCTGCCCCCCACATTTCCACAGACCCAAACTTACTTCAATCTGCCCCCCACATTTAAACAGACCCAAACTTACTTCAATCTGCCCCCCACATTTCCACAGACCCAAACTTACTTCAATCTGCCCCCCACATTTAAACAGACCCAAACTTACTTCAATCTGCCCCCCACATTTCCACAGACCCAAACTTACTTCAATCTGCCCCCCACATTTAAACAGACCCAAACTTACTTCAATCTGCCCCCCACATTTCCACAGACCCAAACTTACTTCAATCTGCCCCCCACATTTAAACAGACCCAAACTTACTTCAATCTGCCCCCCACATTTCCACAGACCCAAACTTACTTCAATCTGCCCCCCACATTTCCACAGACCCAAACTTACTTCAATCTGCCCCCCACATTTAAACAGACCCAAACTTACTTCAATCTGCCCCCCACATTTCCACAGACCCAAACTTACTTCAATCTGCCCCCCACATTTCCACAGACCCAAACTTACTTCAATCTGCCCCCCACATTTCCACAGACCCAAACTTACTTCAATCTGCCCCCCACATTTAAACAGACCCAAACTTACTTCAATCTGCCCCCCACATTTCCACAGACCCAAACTTACTTCAATCTGGCCCCCCACATTTAAACAGACCCAAACTTACTTCAATCTGCCCCCCACATTTAAACAGACCCAAACTTACTTCAATCTGCCCCCCACATTTCCACAGACCCAAACTTACTCCAATCTGCCACCGTCATTTTGACCGACACATTTTACAACAGAAGAATACAACACCTCAAAAGAATTAACAATTTATTTCTGCACAAAATTGCAATTTAAAAATAAATGAAAATAAAAAATCATGTGATAACTCCCACGCTTAATATAACAACAGAAGTGGTTTGGGAGCCTGTCTGCTTCATTGTGACCACCGGTGGTTCATCATTAAGTGGATGTTTTCAGAGCTGAGCCTGTTACAGTTACCCAGTTGAATACCTCGAGTTAAAAATAAAAAAATAAAAGAAATTGATTTTAACAGAAAATTTTTGAAATATACACATCCTCCCTGTGCAGTTTTTAGTGCTATAATGTACACTAGGCTGCATTTAAATGCTTTTTTAACTTCAACTTTTAGACAATTACTAAACAGAATTTTCCCAGAAATATACAAACAGTTCATAATCCAATACAGAAGGACATATTTTTCCACACTTCAATCAAGGACATTTACAAACTTAAGGGGATCATCCGAGTTGGAGACTTTTCCTTTATCGCCCGAAAAAAGTTCTCCAACTGGGATGATCCCCTTAAATCCTTCTTTCTTAAAATAGTGAGCTGACACCTTTGTGTAGGCACAACTGGCAAGTGTGGCTGTGTGTGGACAGAGAAAGCCTGTGTACTCAGTTGTGTTTGAGCAATCCAAAGCATTGTGCCTTGTAACTCAGAAAATAGAACAAGGTCATAATTAACTAAATATGAACTATACCTTCACACTTGAATTCTCTATTCAAGGATATTATTATATCAGCTGAAGAGTCCTGAAGACTACAATGGAGGCTATCTCATAAGAAAAAAGAGAAGGATACTATTTAGTGTGGACTATGACAATGAAAAGCATACACGACAGTACCAGAAATATTGTATTTCTAGAATGTAAAACCTACACACAACATGTGTTCCCAAACAAGATCTCTTGCTCATAGCAACAGTAAGATGAGAAGAAAGGTTATGGAAAAGAGAGAAGTTCATGAACAAAGTTATAAGTTGCTAAAGAAAAATTCATACAGAAGAGAATCATAAATAGTCGCACAAAAAAATATTCTATACCAATAAAAAATAGCCATTCTCACTCTCAGCTCAGGACTTCACATTTTCCTCTTGGGAGTGTTAATTACCATTTATATAGTAACAATACAATGAAAATAGCAAGGGAGAGTAAGAAAAGGCAAAGAAAAAATAGTACAAAGAAGGCTAAAAATTGTAAAAAGAAAAGTAAGTACAAAAGATTACAATTTTGAAGGCCTAGACTAGATTATCAGATTATTAGTTAGTTTATACTTCCTATCCGCCACAAAGGCAATCCAAACAGAGAAAAGAGGAAGGTTCCATTTAGTACGGAGTTAAGGAAACGTAAAATCAATGCAGAAAGAGCATGTAAACAGTAAGTTGAAAAAGAAGCTCATGAAACAAGATAAAAGTTGAAGAAGAAAGTAGTAGGCACTGAAAAACAGGACAGCAGTGAACTGAAAAAAGGTGGTCCTAAACATTATAAAAAAAATATTGTATTTCAACAAAAAGAAGACCTACCTAACTCTCAGCTTGAGCCCTCACACATTTCCCCCTGGGAGCACTAATTTCAAAAGATACAATAGCTGTATCCCCCTGAAGGTTCCTAAAGGCCTCTCTATAGCTGAGGTAACCTAACACTATTCTCATGTATCCATCTGAGGTAACCTATCACTATCTCCCTGGTGAGAGTGCCAGCCCCCATAGCATAGAGATAAAAAATTCTAATTAACCTAAATGTGTTGCCATACCTTTGCCCCCACAGGGGGTCACAGAAAAAAACGCATGATACATCAGTCCCTTCACATACCTAAGAAGTATGAGTGTTATACACAAGTAATTACAACCCAGAGCCAAACAAAACACGAAGACCATATCTGCCTCCACATTTACTAGGAAACCTCTTTTTTACACTTGCTCAAAGAACAATTCAGCCCACACACACTTACAGAACTGCTGTAACAATACCGTACTGTATTATTATCCCATATAATTATCAACAATACAGTTGCTATCAACTGTAACAATATAGTACTGTATTGTCGCAGCATAACCATAGCTTGTGAGGTTGTAACAGAATAAGAATACAATGCAGAGCACAAGTAAAAATAGAGCAAAAAAAAAACAGCACAAAGGACAACCAAGTTAGAGTGTAGACGTGAATATAAAGACAATGCCTCACCTTCAGCACAACAACAGGCTGCTGGCAGGTGATGCTGGCAAAGATGCTCTCAAAGTAAGAGGAGCAGGCCGACAGTACCAGCTTGTGCACCGGGTACAGGGAGCCTCCACATGCCAGTGTCACGTCGCTGTGCAACGGCTGAAAGACGAGAACATTCAGGATTGATGCGTTCACCTCCTGGGTGCCAGACAATATCTGTGATGTTCAAGAAAAATGAGCATATCTTTTGGGAGCGAGAAGATCAGAACTCAAGCACAAGTATTTCCCAACTTGCGACCACATTTGGTTCTGACGAACAGGTCAAAAGGCGGTTTGGACGTAAGTTGCTATTTATTAATATTTTTTAGTCATGGGTAGTCGTATCAAAGAGTTATATTTTGAGCAGAGCATAATTTGTCAACTACCTTTACTGGGTTTTCTTAGCATGCTAGTCTAGATGTAAAATCACAAACAAATTTTAGTTGAAATGTAATTGAAAGTGTATGGCTTGATCCAGGCAATATCAACACTTTACGTGCAACGTGGCCTGCCAGAGGTCACCGAGGGGATTTTCATAATGCTGCTGATCATCCAGTAGTCACAAGCTCAATTCTGATAAATGCTCATTGAAAACCAAATGAAGGTGCTATTTATTTAATGTCCATTATTTTCAAAATTGATCTCTAAAATTAACTCTAATTTGAGAGCTGAATATTGAACTTCAGTTTAACCTGCCACACTTAATGCATTAAAGACACCAATAAAAAAACAATTACCTTTACTGACTGAATTTATGTCAGTGACAGTCATGCTACACAAAGATTGCTTGAACAAACCCATCAAAGCAGATTAACGCAATCGTGAAATCAATCAATAAAAGAATCACATGTTGATAAGATATATTTAAAATTGGATCACATAGAATACAAGAATCAAATATATTTCAAATACATATAACACAACTAATGCAATACAGAAAGGTTCTATCAAATAGAAAATTCTATTTTCTATTTCATCTATAGCTCTATTGTTACCATCCCCATGACACCAACACATCCATAGATCCATACGGTAGCATCCACACAACCCCCACACATCTATAGCTCCGTACGGTAGCATCCACACAACCCCACACATCTATAGCTCTCCATTGTAACCATCCACACAACCCCCACACATCTATAGCTCTCCATTGTAACCATCCACACAACCCCCACACATCTATAGCTCCATACGGTAGCATCCACACAAACCCACACATCTATAGCTCTCCATTGTAACCATCCATGGCACAACCCCCACACATCTATAGCTCTCCATTGTAACCATCCACACAACCCCCACACATCTATAGCTCTCCATTGTAACCATCCACACAACCCCCACACATCTATAGCTCTCCATTGTAACCATCCACACAACCCCCACACATCTATAGCTCTCCATTGTAACCATCCACACAACCCCCACACATCTATAGCTCTCTATTGTAACCATCCACACAACCCCCACACATCTATAGCTCTCTATTGTAACCATCCACACAACCCCCACACATCTATAGCTCTCTATTGTAACCATCCACACAACCCCCACACATCTTTAGCTCCATACGGTAGCATCCACACAACCCCCACACATCTATAGCTCTCTATTGTAACCATCCACACAACCCCCACACATCTATAGCTCTCTATTGTAACCATCCACACAACCCCCACACATCTATAGCTCTCCATTGTAACCATCCACACAACCCCCACACATCTATAGCTCTCCATTGTAACCATCCACACAACCCCCACACATCTATAGCTCTCCATTGTAACCATCCACACAACCCCCACACATCTATAGCTCTCTATTGTAACCATCCACACAACCCCCACACATCTATAGCTCTCTATTGTAACCATCCACACAACCCCCACACATCTTTAGCTCCATACGGTAGCATCCACACAACCCCCACACATCTATAGCTCTCTATTGTAACCATCCACACAACCCCCACACATCTATAGCTCTCTATTGTAACCATCCACACAACCCCCACACATCTATAGCTCTCTATTGTAACCATCCACACAACCCCCACACATCTATAGCTCTCTATTGTAACCATCCACACAACCCCCACACATCTATAGCTCTCTATTGTGACCATCCACACAACCCCCACACATCTATAGCTCTCTATTGTAACCATCCACACAACCCCCACACATCTATAGCTCTCTATTGTAACCATCCACACAACCCCCACACATCTATAGCTCTCCATTGTAACCATCCACACAACCCCCACACATCTATAGCTCTCCATTGTAACCATCCACACAAACCCCACACATCTATAGCTCTCTATTGTAACCATCCACACAACCCCCACACATCTATAGCTCTCCATTGTAACCATCCACACAACCCCCACACATCTATAGCTCTCCATTGTAACCATCCACACAACCCCCACACATCTATAGCTCTCTATTGTAACCATCCACATGACACCAACACTTCCAGAAACTCATTCAAGCTCCAGATATCAGTGGTCAGAACTGACCTTGTCTCTGAGGGCTGTGAGGATGTGCAGGAAAGTTCCCCTGTGGTTGTTCCATTTTAATGATAGAAGACCTTCATCCATTTTTAACACTATTTAGTAATGTTGTATTCTCAAGCTCATAATTTAATGGATTCAATCTGCAATAAACATATTGTTAGTCAACAGTTAATATCAATGTCTCATGGGATAAATATTTGCTTTCACATATACAAAAAAGAAATTAGTACAGTTAGGAAATGTTAAATAATCAAATTCACTAACATTACTCTAACATTATCTTCCATTGTACAAGACCCCATTTCTTCAATAATTTGAAACCAGAACCAAGCAATATGTAAGGGACATAGATTAGATTAAATGTTTGTTTCGGCCTCCCTAACCGCTAAAAATAAAACGTTCCAAAAAGAGGAAGGAGGAAGGCACAATTAAGCATGGAGACAAGGGAATGCAGAATATATGCAGAAGAGCATAGAAACGGAAAGTTGAGAAAGAGGTTGAGAAATGTCATAAAAGTTGAAGATTGAAGTGGTAAAAACAAGACAGCAGTGAATTGAAAAAAAAAGATAAAAAAAAGATCCTTAACATAACAAAAACATTTCTTTTCAGCAAAAAGAAAGTCTACCTAACTCTCAGCTCAGGACGTCATATATTCCTTCTGAGAGTGCTAATTTCCATAGATACAATAGTTACATCTCCCTAGGGGATCAAAGATTATTCAAGCAACTGCTCTAAAAGCCAAATTCTACATAATCCATTGCAAAATAAAGCTAGGTTGTCACTCAGTCTGCAGAATATGAATACACACGTCATTTTTATTAGGATAGCTTAACACGCTCACTGTGCATTGCTACATATGTGTACTGCTTGGTAAATTGCTCATTTATTACCAATAACAATGGCTACCATTTCTCTAATTTCATTACCCTTATTTAAATTGGACTATAGCATGTAAGTTAAAATGTTATCACGTGCAATTATATTTTTACTGCTAATTAGAAAGGACAAAAAATATAACCAAGAAGTAAAGATGGCTTTCTAATTTTGGTTCTTCCCACCTAATCAAACCGACTGTAACAAGCGCGTAAACATAGTGAACATGTGAGTACTGACTTCTCTTACCAAACATATGCATACTTTTGGTGACTGCTGAACACTAAATTCTTATTATTCAAGATTCAACTGCTACTTCTTCTCAGACAAGCAATGCAACTGAAAAACTTAGGTAAAATTGAGCTCAAGTGGCACCACAAAATCACAAAACTTTGGAGCCTTGATGGGCACAGCAGGCCATGCTAGGAGAGACAAAAGCAAGCCTCCCGAGGCCAAATGAGAATAAAAAAATGTCTTACATTGAGTAATAATTTTATGCACAATCTAATAACTAAAATTGAAAAACAAAATTCTCATATAAATGCTTATAGTAACAAAGTGCTACAATTATATAATCATGTTTTCTTTATGTCCCTGCCACATTTTTGGAAGGCCCACATATTTTTTTTATTAATTTGTATGTCAAGAATCAAATTTTCTTTCTTTTGTGTATTTTAAATACTTTTATCTGTTTCATGCATGTTTAAATAATTTTGAGTTGTTTATGGTATATATTTATTGCTTGTATTTTATGCACCTTTCTTTGTATTTTAAGCATTTCTTGTAAGTTCAAAACATTTCTTAAACTTGTTATAAAAGTTTGAATTTTTTCTGTACATTTCATTTCTTCTCAGGGGTTTTAAATGCTTTTTATATATTATAAGTATTCCTTAGATTTTTTATAATAAGAGCACATAAAAATTGTAGTCATTATAGTGCACAGTCACAATATCCACAATGTGTTGTTCCATTAATATCTTGGTTGTTGTCAAATCATTTTTTACTGTTTTCACTACACAAGCAAGCACCAGTGAGACTCGCCTTTAACTTGCATTAACGCATTCATTTAGCAAAATAATTAATATGCTATAGTAAATCTCTTGAAATCTAATTATTGATAAAAAAACTCAACTCATGACTATAAATTAAATGCCTCCTAGATATTTCAGTTATTAAATGTGAACATGTGTATGCAATAAATGTAAATAAATGTAATTCAGTTTGTTTACCAACAAAATGGTTTCACAATTGGACAGCAATTTATGAAAAATAAATATTTCAAAACTTTGAAGATTTGATCAGATGTTAGGTCAAGTCTTCCAAACCACAACAAAGGCATTCCAAGGAGAAGAAGGCACCATTTTGGGTGGAGATAAGGGAACACAGAATCTATGCATAAGGTGCACAGAAACAGTAAGTTGAGTAGGAAGTTCATGAAACAAGGTAAAAGTTGAAGAAAATAGTAGATGCTGAAAAACAGGACAGCAGTGAACCAAAAAATGATTGCCCTTAACATAGCAAAATCAGTTTATTTAAAAAAGGTCCACCACACTCTCAGCTCAGGACCTCACATTTTTTCCCTGGGATTCATAAATTTGAAGAAAGTTAATAATTATGATGTTCTAGTTTTATACTTATCTTCAAATAGATTTTGATGTATATGACTTAAATGAATGCTGTGACATGAAAATGTTACAGCAAGTGTAAATAATTAATTTGAATGTAGTTTTACTATATAATTATAATTAATTGAGTTGAAATTATTTTCCTTCTCATATCTAAATATTTAATGCTTTTCTACATTGGTCCTTTATTTAATATTTATCTTTACAGGGTGGACCAAAAAAATAGAAGATGTAATAGTAAAGATTCAAATAATGAGGATAGTTAATGAAAACAGTAAAAATGACAAATATTGTTTCCACATATATAACTCAGTCAGCTCCTGTTTGTATCAAGAATGATGTGGCTACACAGGTGCCAAAACACTTGAGTATCCAACCATAGCACATTGGTTCCTCAAAGATCCATTTATCATCACTTATCATTTCATTACTGACCATATAATTTGAGCATAATGGTGTTCAGAGTGGACATCAATCCCAGTTCCCATAATACATGTTGGGATCCCCAAAAGAGGCAAACAGACATTGCTCATCTACAAGCGCAATTTTATAATGTATTAGTCATTTCTAAATCTAAGACATCAATGAAATTTTACTTCAAGTCTTTCCATTCTGCTTTGATCATATACAGTGAACCCTTCTTTTTCTCAATTTATTGGGATCTCACTTCTTCCTACTTCTCATACAATTGGGTCAATATTTACTTTCATGTTGTGAACGATTTTCATAATTTTGTTTCTCTAGATAGGTAATATAGTCAATTTTAAGACGTTTTACACGAATGACAACATGCTTGCAAATGCTAAGTTTTTGAGTTATTTAAGTTTAAAGTTATACAAATGGCACTCCTGAATGGCCTTTTTGGCGCAGAAGCAGTCATTGTTTTGCAATAGAAACGGAAGCTAACCTTTTTTTACAAACGTAAAGAGGCTGGGTCGTGAGGGGTAGCCACAGTTCTTCTAGTGAAAATTATAAATAAAGGTTTCTAGTGACATCCGTTTACATTGACTCCAAGATGGCTGCCGCCATCTTGGGTACCGGGTGGCGCCATGGCGGCAGCCACCTTGGAGTTGATATAAACGGACGTTACTAGAAACCTTTATTTATAATTTTCACTAGAAGAACTGTGGCTACCCCTCACGACCCAACTTCTTAACGTTTGTAATAGGGGGTTAGCTTCCGTTATTAATTAAATTACGCTAGGCGCGCGCGCGCTTCCCTGGTGCGCAGAAGCCAACTTCAAAGTCGAATAATTCGAAAATAACGCATCATCGAGCAGAATGTTATTCGTGTAAAACATAAAATGTGTTCCTTTATTGATTCTTCGCAACAAAATTATGAAAATCGTTGACAACATTAAAGTAAATATTGACCTACAATTGTTTTAGTGAGTGTAGACATTTATTGTAGTAAATTTTCAGATAAACACACTAACCAATTTTCAAATTTTTGTTGCTAGTATTATAGTAATGACATCAAAATAACAATTTTTCTTCTATGCACTTTCCGTCACAGATAAGGATTTAAGGAGTTATAGCGGTAACACAACTTAACTAATCTAACCTAACCTAATGAAACGGAATATAACGTAACAGTATATATGTTTCGCAAAATATGAGACAAGGCAATGATGTCACGGCCCCTGAACGAATAAAAACACAGATAAAAAGAGATACCCCACCTGGCAACAATCTCCAGTTAGGTGTATGACAACTTGAACAACATTAACACCACAATGTTAGCCATTTGAAAAAGGAAAACTGTTAAAGATGATGGAACTTACCTTACCGCTATAACTCGTTAAATACTCATTTGAGACAAAATTATATAGAAGAAAAGTTGTTTGTTTTGATATCATTAACATATCACACAAGCACCAAAATTTAAAAAATCAATTAGTGTGTTGTACTGAAATATAACTTTTATTGTGGTACAGTCACAGATAATTTGGAAGTCCATCAGAGCAGTCTTAAATATACAGTCCTTCAAGAAGCTCCAAAGGAAGAAATTCCTAAGCATAAGGCTGTGCTCTTTTGCAGCCACAATAATAATTTCTTGAAACATTTTCAAGGCATTGCTTTCAAATTCACATCCTTGAATAAAATTTACTTATAGCAGCCAATTAACACTATGTACATTATAATTATTTGATACTTATTTAGCAGCAGATAACTTTGACCTATTATGTTGATGGCAGTATTTTTAAGAAAGCATAGGGACTACAATTATCAAAACTCTAGAGCAAGAACATAAAATAGTTATTCATATCTTGAATATCAACTCAAGTAAAGATTGCCTGCTGCACAACTAATGTTACAGGATCATAGCCTTGCAGGTCACAAATTCAAGTTAACCTTAGAAACCTATAGCAATTTTCAATGTTCACACCATATCAGGCTTTGATGACATTTCAATGCCTGTTTCAGAGGAGATTATCAATATTTTTTTACTAGGTATGCTTGGAAATAAATAAAAATTAAGAATACGTAGCAGTCTCCTTACTTTTATCTGAACTACACATAATTTAAAATTCAATTTTATTTTCCAAAAAAAATGCCAATTTGGTTACTTGTTCCAATATTTCAACCAACCAAATCTGAAATTCCATCTTCGTCACTCAGTAAGAAACAGTTGCCAGCTTTTAGAAATGTGTTTTGGATACCACCATACATGTAGAATGTGGACTGCTTTATAATATTCTGATCAACATATCCCTTCATCCAGCAACTAGAACTTATTAAAATGATATATCCAACACAAAATCCACAGGTAATCTCTTGGTCTACATAAAGTATTAATGCTGTTGAACAAACATCAAAATATCAACAAAAAATTCAAGTACTGATATTTGGTTGAAGCCATCCATGCCAGATACTAACTAGCTAGGAGCCAAGTTCATAAGATAGCGAGATCGGTCGACTAAAAATTAGAAGTTTTCCAAATGAAATGAAAATAAACTTGTTGCCAATACACCTGACTGGAGAAATCGATCAACACAAATTTAATAAACGATATCTGAGTGGCCTTTCAAACTTCACCAACTAACGAATTGCAAATCAAGTACTACTAAGGTCAACAATCTACGTATGGTTTAGGTATATTTTTTTCAAAATGTTTGTCACGCATTTTGTGATATCTAAAACTATTGTGATGAATGCAAGAGAAAGAAACAACGCGTTGAACGTGCTATGGCTGCTAATAAGTAAATAACAACTTCCTTCAAAGAAACAATGCCACCGCTATATCCGGACGCCATTCTCGTTCTGCACACAAGAAACAATGGAACTCACACTAAATAAACATTGCAGGTTCATATCACAGATCCATATCTTGGCATCAAATAATGATAATAATTTTATTTGGGATCCGCAGATATCAGATAAATTGTTAAATGAGGACAATCTGAACGATTATCAAGTAGTTAATATTATTCACTTGTGGATTTCAATTCGACCGAGACCTGTGGCCTGGAACTCATGAAGAATTCAGTAATATTTATTTTTAATCATCCAACTTTACCCTTCTTATCCGAACCTGTCCTATTATAGTAACGTTACATATCGAAAATAATAAATTTAATACATCCTAAATCTTTTTATTTTATCAAAATTATTTATGTGTATCTGAAGTCCACCCAAAGTGGGGGACTCAATTTAATTACGTGAAGTTTGAAGAACAAACAAAAATAATCTAAGAGGTCACCAGCTTAATGTTCGAGTTCCTGGTGAAAGGTTGAGAATTTGGAATATACAAAGGTTGGTATTCAGTGATGAGGCAGGGTCACCAGACGCCCGGGAAGGCATCAAAAATTATATGAATTGATATGGCCACTTACTCAGAAGGAGTTTAGCACGGTGTTTGGACGCAATATTTCAAGCGTCTAATAATCAAACAAGAAACAATAAAAACCACACTACAGCCACCACTCGGGGAGAATGAGAGAACAGTCTATCTCGCCTTTGGGTTTATTGAGGTTGAGGTTGAACGCCGAAGTGCGAGGCTTGATTCTTGGTTCGTGAGACGTTCTTGGGGAGAGTCCGAGGCGGTTGAAGAACTTCAGACGATGCGTTCAGCTCAGGCTTGTGGAAGCGTGTACTGGAGTGTGAAGTTGAGGATGGTGTAAGGTGTGGGAGGTACAGACGCTAAGTGGGAAAACTTAACGGTTGAGTAAATTCGGTATGAATGGGGCTCTCGACCCAATAGTCTCAACTGGAGATTTTTAGAGGCTTAGCTGCAGGGATACAGGCCTTCCAGTTTAGTAAGTTTGGAGAGGAGGAGGAGGAGACTTGGAGGAGGTAAGCTCCTTGATTTCTTAATGCAGAGTGGCTGCAATTAAGGGGTTAGGGTTTGGCTTCATAACGTGTTTGTGAGTGCATGGAATGTGCGGTCCAGTAGATCCTGTGAAGGGACATCGAGCTGGATTAATTTGTACGATAACGAGCCTATTCATACACATGTGCAAGACTGCTGCAGTCTGCTGCTTACAAGAAGAACAATGGCAGAAGTCTAGTGCTAAGGGCAGTCCGCAACTCTAGCGCCCGAGTTGCAGCCTGAATCATCTTAACACCCAGAACCGGTGTTCAAGACCAACTGGTCATAAGCTCTATCCTGATATCACAAGCAGCAATACGACTGAGTATGTAATCTAAATGAACTAACAGCTAGAAGTAAAATAGCTACAGCACTGAGGCAATTCAATAATGTACCAAAAGTAAATATGAGAAAAGGTGAAGCCTCTATAAGCGCGAATTTTTGAACTACTCCCAAAGTGGGGAAGTTCAGTTAGATGAATTGAATTTGAAGATTGAATAGCGATCGATTAGAACGTTTCGATGTTCTAGTTTTGATGGTTAAAAGTTTGATGATTGGATTAATTTCAATTTACAAGGTTGGTGTTCTTTATAAGGCGGGGTCACCAGTCGCCGGGGAAGGCGACACTTAATAGATAATCTGACTCGTCCTCAGAAGGATGTGTAAAGGTATTCGGACGCAATATTTCAAGCGTCTAAAATCAACAACAAAACTACCATACAGCCAACACATGGGGACATTGAAAGAATATTTACGCTCGCCTTTTTAAGGGATTTATTGATGTGGAGGTTGAACGCCGAAGTGCGAGGCTTGACTCTTGTTCGAGAGACGTTCTTGGGGAGAGTCCGAGGAGGTTGCAGGCTTCAGACGATTCCTTCAGCTCAGGCTTGTGGGGGACACTGGGGGACATTTCGGCCGTGAGGCGCGACACGTGTGTACGAGGCTGAGCACTGAGGCTCATATTTGTGTGTGTTTATACGAAGTTTCCTATTCGCTCTGGTCGAATTCATAATCCGCGACACTCACGAGCCTCGTAACTACCGTGGCGAATAGAGAACTTCGTATAAACACACACAAATATGAAACTCAGTGGTGAGCCTCGTATACACGTGTCGCGCCTCACGGCCGAAATGTCCCCTAGTGTAAACGGCCCTTAAGGATCCTTACTTTAAAAGAAAAACCGATTATTTCCAAAAAAGTTGACACTTGGGATACATGATAACATATTGGCTTTTAAAATTGTCTTAATATAAGACGTCCTTAGATGAACGTGAAACCCGAGAAACGTACCAAACGAGGAGTACTAATAGACAAACTATTCGTGGTGTACTAATAGACAAACCATACGAGGTGTACTAATACACAAACTATACTAGGCGTAATAATAGACAAACCATACGTGGCGTGCTAAACAAAACAAACAAACATCTGCATCTTTGGGATGCTTTATTTCCAATCAAGCCTGATTTAAGAATATGTTAACCCTTTCAAGGGCTAATTAAACTAATAATATCATCTTTTGGATATTTTATACTCCAAGAAATGGCTGACAACTTCTGAATAATATAAATACTACTAGAAAATCCTTCAGAATTTCTAAATTACGAGTTGAATCGAAGTTAGAAAAGACAATAAACGCTGTGCCGAATCAGCTTGTAACACCATTGTAAATGACTTTCAGGTATTGAGAATGTTTAGTCATAAAGTAATTTATAAAGAACATCGCGCAACACAACACGCACGTCTAGAAACGCGTAAACAAACTTACCCACAGAGTGAAATTCACGGCTTGTTCAGCATACGGACATCAGGATAATTTCTTTCACGAGCGCTTCATTTCATTTGTCTGTTTATATTTTTTCTAATCACGGAAACGCCCTCTGAAGTAGTGATAGATCTATTTTTGATTCATTCCGAAAGTGCAATTAATATATTTAATTCTGAAATATGGTTCAGTGTTAACTGGTCGCAGAGCTTTAGGTAAAGTGATATATGTCGTGAGGTTTTGTTTTTACGAAATAAATATAAATGGAAACATATATATATGCATATATTTGCGTATGTATACATAAAAATGCGCATGTGCACATAAAAAACATACATGTATACTTGCGCGCACACACACACATGTACGTACATGCCTACATACAAATATTCATTTATAAACGTATTGAAAATGAATATAAGAAAAATAATAATAAACATAAAAAATCCTGCTCTTGCTTCATCTAAAATGAGAGTCAAGCTTAGTGTGATCGTGAGAAATAACCTGAAGAAAAAAAAGTTGAAGGAAAAAAGACTTAAAAAACGTAAAAATGAACTGGTTTTTAATTTCCTAGCAGAAAATTTAAGAAAACTCAAGTTACAGTCGAGGTACAACGACAACAAAAAAATCTCGGGTTTCATATCCTCTCCTTATTCTCTGCAACATCATGCGGAAATGGGTACATGGGATAAAATGGTGATACAGTTTAAGCCAGATATCGCTTATGAGTAGCAAATATCTACGAATTTGGGTAGAAACGCGTGAACAAACATAACCTCAAAATGAAAATTCACAGCTTGTTCAACATTTGGACAGCAAGGTAATTTTTCACGGTTCATATGCTCAAATTGCACTTTATTTCATTTGTCTAATTGTATTTTCCATTTTTTCTATTCACAGAAACGTCCTCTGGGATAGTGATAGATCTATTTTTGAATCATTTCGCATGAGCAATGATATTAATTAACCGGATTGTTTTCACATGAAAAATAAAAATAGAAACATGTTTATATATTTATGTGGATTACATTTACCAACATATACGTATGCACAGATATAGCCATGCATGCGCGTGCATGCACATGACTGCACACACACAGTAATATATATACGTATTGAAAATCAGCATAAGGGAAAAAATAATAAAGATAATAAGGTAAAAAAACTCATCTCCTACTACATCGAAAATGGCAGTCGAGCTCACGGTAACCGTATTTTTTTTGAAAAAGTACCTAAGAAAAATGACTTCGAAAAGCGTAAAATTGAACTGATTTTTAATTTCATAATAAAAATTTTCAAGAAACCTCAGGTTACAGTCAAGGAACAAAAAAATATATCTCGGGTTTCACATCTTATAGGTTTTCTCTTCAGCAGTATACGGACATGGGTACATGGGATAAAGTGGAATAATGAAGGCATCTATGGATGCTTTATTTCCAATCAAGCCTGATACATATCACCTTGTACATTGGATTTTCAAATGCCTTATAACTAACGCCAGGACGCCATGACGCTTTCCCCCGGTCAAGGCCGGTACCCATTTCAGACACCTGGGTAGTGTGGGGTATTGTGCTTGGAATTTTTCTCCTATACCCAACAGAGAAAATCGCCACTGCCAGCGCCGAGTTTCGAACCCGGGTCCCGATACTATTGTGGCCGGATATCACTTCTGAGTGGCAAATATATACAAAAATTTGCACGTAGAAGTGGATTGAACAGTTGTTCAGTGTTATTATTTTTAATTACTAAAATTTAGAGTTATTTCTGGTTTGAAAGTTCAGTGCTGGTGTGCGCTGAACGCAAAAGAAATTGAGATGAAAAAATGCTTAAATTCTCACCTCCACCCCAGCTCAGCCGAAATCGATTGAAACATCTTCGTGCATGATTTCGGAATAGTGAGACAACGTTAGCCAAAATTAATTTTTTAAAAACATAGCACAACTCTCACTTCTATACACCTGTATACTGATGTACACACAAAAATGAATATCAGAGTTTGCTGGGTAAATATAAATACAGAAAAAATAAAAGAAAAAACATAAAGATGAGAAAGTGTGAGAAATTACTACCAATAATTAAGAAAAACACGGCCTTCATTCCGCTGCATTGAGCTGCCGGCTGTGTTACTCATTATAGTCGACAGAAATAATTAAGATCAATATTAGAATGACTTAGCGAACTTTAAAAGAAATAATTACTAATTTTCTAAATGAAATTTCGTGAAAATCAAAATTTCATGTAAGTGGGAAATTCACACTGAAGTGTTGCAGGCGCTAAGACAGAGATGCAAAATGACGCGGCAAATTTACTTTAAATTTTTTTAGAGTTTTTGATATGCTGGGGAAGTTTGTTCCACAAAAGAGCTTCAAAAACTGAAAGAGCTTTTTGTCCCACGTTGGACGAACGGTAACTGACCAAGACATCATTCCTCCGATTTGTTTTTTGTTTGAGATATTAGATGGAAAAAATTTTACCACCTCTGCATTACTTTGGGGGAGGCACAGAGATGAGAACACTCGATCGTCGAGCTTTTTGGATCATGAATCTGTTCCGTATTGGGTGGGGTTCAGTGGAGTTCTGTGGAAAGAGATGATCGTGCTTCTTGAAATTTCCTTTACATACCACTTTAGATGCGAAGTTAATGCATTTTTGCAACTCTTTTTGACGATATTGAGGTAAATCTCCCCACACTAGAAGAACAAACTTTCCGCGATTCACAACGTGAAAAACTTTATTGGTACACCAGAAACGAACACAGTGAGGGTGGCAGTTGGTCTTTGAAACAAAATATAGAACCAGTTATAAAATTATTCACTAGAATCCTTCGAATTTTGATTTGCGGGAAAATCTTATAAATAAGGGATTTAACATTCTCGCTTAATTTCAATGACTGATGGCCAGAATACTGCAACTTCACAAAAAAGCTTATTGACCACAATTAGACTGAACAGATTGAGAGATGTCGTAAATTTTTGACAAAATTTTTTAATATGTTTTTCAACAAAAGAATTAGGAAATCCGTTTTTGGCAAATATACGTCGTAAAAAATCGAACACTTTGTGTAAGTATTACAAATTAGATCACACATTAAACGCTCTATGGGCGAGAGTACGGGTGCCGCAAACCTTAAAGTTGTATGAACAAAAGCTGAAAAAAGCTAGTACCGAGCCTAGAAAAAGTTTTCTTTTCCGAAGAAAACAAGCACTGGAAAGCATTGCCAGTTTTATTTGATCATTTTTAATGAACATGGCTTTACGTGTGGCGATTTTCGCCTAGCTTTTTATTCTCAAGGGTAAAGGCATTAGTGCTAGAGGTTTTTTTACATTTTTCCATTAAATATTTGTGAATTTTAGATATATTGTTAATTGTTTCATTCTATTGTATACATTTAGTCCAACTTTCGGAATTATACGTGGCTTAGAAATGTGAAATTATTTTGCCCCAACTGTAAACCAATATGTCTATTGTAGCATAAATCAGCATGTCTATTGTGGCATAGATCAGCATGTCCGTTGTAGCATATATCAACATGTCAATTTTAGCATAAATGAGCACATCTATAGTAGAACAAATCAACATGTCTATTGTAGTATAAATCAGCATGTCTATTGTAGTGTAAATCAACAATTCTGTTGTAGCCCAAATCAACATGTCTACATGTCAACCCAAATTCACATGTCTAATGATAAGTTCGGGCGTTGAAAGAAGAAAAAAGTGAGTTCACAACAAAGTATACAGTATTTAAACTAGAATAGTTAACCTTCAAAAATACAAACCAGGCATTTCATTGCTATATGTTTACTTTTGTTAGTTCAGAACTTAAATTCCTAAAATAAGCACGATTGAACATTCCCTTATTGATTTTTTTCTAATTAGGTGTTTTTGATATTCTAAATTACCAAATTAAAAGTTTAAATTAATTAAGAAATTTCAAAACTTCAAGTTATCACGATTGAGTATTGTATTACACCATCCAGATACAGATATGTACGGCAACGCTCGTACAAAATTTTGGGCGGAAGTTTTCCGATAATACTAATTTAACGTAAACATTTTTGAAGTCGGTTTCGGCAGCAGTTGACGAGCTACTTGGGTGGAGGGAGGGTGGCGTGTGTTGGTGTGACCCGGAGTGGTGAGTGTTGTCTGCCACTAGTATTGCGTCTGCAGGTGTTGTCTACCACTAGTTACTGCGCCTGCAGGTGTTGTAGTCTGCCGCTAGTTACTGCGTCTGCATGTATATTCAAGCAATTGTATTATAGTAGTCAACTAACAACAGTTCCCACCCTCATCAGCTAATACATCGCCCTACCTGCGGTCAAAAGATGTAACTCTGTCCCCTCAGGAAGTGAACTGCATAGGAAAACGGCAGCGTGCTGGCAGACACCGACTGTGAGGCACGTGCACGGTAGAGGAAACAAGGTAGGTTCAAACCAGTCTTTTTTCGTTGACGGTGTGATTTTGCTGACGTCACTGCAATGAACCAATAGCAGCGCTCATGTTGCATTTAGTAACACTGCTACCCCCAAATCTGGTTCTACTATTGGCCTAACGACATGGCGTTTTGGTGACGCCATAAGGTGTGTTTGAAATAAAGGCTCTCTATTGGCTGGCCGAACAAGATGAGGGGTATTTTCTCCTGTAGTGATGACCCTACCTTGTTTCCTCTACCGTGGGCGTGTGCCGCCCTCTTCCCACATATAAGCGCTTGTCACTCAGGTTTAGGCGCATTTGGGCCGCGTTTCTCCTACCAACAACAGCAAACAGTCAGCCAATAAAGTTGTAATCTGGAACAGCTTTGTCTACCCTCCTAGCGAAGACGCACGGCGTCACACGACCACAGGTTTGTGTTCAGTGGGCCAAGTATGTGAACTCAACCGAGCATCGTTACACTAGGTCGTCTAATAAAAAATTAAAATCGTAGAAACTACCTAAGTTATATGTGTAGCCAGCAAAACGTCGAAGTGTTTTTTGAGTTAAATATGTCTGAAGAAAAATTAACTTTTTTATGTGGAATGAACCCTACGAATGAACTTTTACTGTAATGAATAAAGGCAGTTCAAATTTTCTAATATAAACTGGTGGGTTTTGATAATATACTGAAACAGGTCTGTAGTAGATGAAAATTGTATTTTATCACCCACTGCACAGTAAATTTTTGTTTAATTTAAATATACTCGAATAATTTCAAATTAGGCAAACATATTCTCAGGGTTCAATCAGACAATTGAAAACTTCATTATGGGTGACTAACTTATTTTTTTCAAAGAAGTATTCGACCACGAAAGAAATGCTGCGTAGTAAAATGCGCTCCCTCTGATTGTTCACTCTATTGTCGTTATTTTAGCGTCTAATGTTTTCGGTATTTTATATACCGGTCCTTCAGTTTATTTTCATTGAATACATTACTATATTGGTGCTGGTGTAGGTACGGTGGTGGTGCAGGTACGGTGGTGGTGCAGGTACGGTGGTGGTGCAGGTACGGTGGTGGTGCAGGTACGGTGTTGTTGTAGGTACGGTGGTGGTGCAGGTACGGTGGTGGTGTAGTTACGGTGGTGGTGTAACACAGGACCATCACACCACTACCTCCCCCACTCCACACACGCTGGGGAGGCCAAGTTCAGTTGGGGAAGCTGCGAATTGGATGGGGAATGAAAGGGACGGAAATATCGTACAAATAAAACTAACACCAACCACTGCTTTGAATAAGATGGAATGGAAGTCGACAATTTAGTTTCTTCTTAGTTGACAGCTATGCTGAGGTGAGTATCCAGGTGATTACACGTAGTACTATAAACTAGCGTCTAAATTATACCATCAGTATTCTCCTCAATACTATGACATATCAACACCTCCAGACATACAATTAACGTAGGTGACCTCTTTCGCTGTGTATCGCTGTGTATGGGAGCTTTTCCTAATTTTTTACTTACATTACATTACTCTGCTCACTTAAAATATACGCGCATCCATTTTAAGATTACTGAAAACTTCAAGAATTAAAAACAAGAATTGATGGATAACTAAAGTAAAGTAGTACATGAAAATGACTTTTTCTGATATATCGAAATTTTATGGGAGAAATCAACTTTTACTTGATTGATCAACAATGCAAATGCCAAGAGGAAAGATACCAATGTATTAGATTGCAGAACTGACAGGTATAAATTTTGAAGAATCAAATGCTCTTTTTTAGAAAAAACTGATATGTGATTTTCTTCGTAATTTAACGCTTACAGAACTAGAACTATTATGATAGTCATTGTGAAATTGTTACCAACAACTATGACAATAAGTAGTGGCAGCAGGAAGAACAGCTATGCATTAGACTATACACATAAGCAACAACAACAACAACAGTCAGCACATCGATGTCGCCCACTGCGGGGTACGACAACACGTGAGAGCTTCCTCCCATTCAACATGTATGTAGGAATTAAGATCAAATAAATCCTCGAAAATGAGTTACCGTAGCACTTATCAAATGATAAATTAGCTAGACTTTGTAAAAACGTAATAGAAAACTAATGGAAAAAATTATTTAAGAATGAAATGTTTTACTTATATTTCCTGAGTGGTTTTAATGAATTTATCGACTTAAACAATTAAAATTATATATTCATGTGATTTAAGGATATTTATTTGCAAATTTTATATGTTCTTTAACATGTAACGCATGTAGTAAAGAGACTAGCAATCAGCGTTTGTGTTAAATTATAGATTTTGGAAGACGTTCGTGGCTAAAAAAAATTTTTATTTTTAATAAAATTCAAGCATGAAATGTTGAAACATTGGTTTATAAAATACCTTAACGTTAACATCCTTAAATCGAAGAACATAGTCGTTAGGACGTTTTCAGGTGTGTTAGATGTGCTCGTCATAGCCGTGTGGTTTAAGGACCTGCCCTTCCGTGAAGGCATCGAGGGTTCGAATCCCGGCTCTGGGTGGCGATTTTCTCCGTTGGGTATAGAGGAAAAATTCCAAGCACGATACCCCACTCTACTCAGGTGTCTGAAATGGGTACCGGTCTTGACCGGGGGAAAGCATCATGGCGTCCTGGTGTTAGTTTAAGGCATTTGAAAATCCAATGTACATGGTGAAATGTATCAGGCTTGATTGCAAATAAAGCATCCTTAGATGCCGATGTTTGTTTGTTGTTGTAAAGTACGTTGCAGTTACCATGTGCAGCAAGTGTACGACTGTACATGGGGTGAGGTGGGTTGTGTTCGTGTCTTACGATACACATTCTTATTCAGAGTATAATAGACATGCTGATCCAGACTACAATATACATGCTCATTTAGACTACAGTAGACGTGCTCGTTTAGACTACCATAGACATGCACATAGATGTAGACTACAATTGACATGCTGATATCAAAACTTGCCAGTTGGTTCTAGCGCACCAAGAGTTTTCTGCGCAACTTGTGCTGTCAATAAGCAAAAATGCGTCATTTAGCTGTAGACAATAAGAACAATATGCTGAATACGATTAGCACAATTGTCTATTGGCAACTAATGATAGTTCGCAACTCTTCATCATTATGTAATGATGCGGATATTCTTTATTTGTATCGTTTGCCTCGTTAGATCGTGATGTTTTCACAGGACGGAAGTAAGTGTGTGTTGTGTGTGTGTGTGTGTGTGTGTGGTGTGTGTGTGTGCAATGATTCCTGCGTACACGTCACTCATGACGTTACATCACCTTCACGTCACATGAGTTTTGTAAATCATTCCTCGTCGAATTATACTTGCTGTTTTGCCATTGCTTTCATAATGTGATGAGCGTTGTAAATAGTATTTGTATATTTAACGCCATCATTATATGAATGTAATCACTGGTAATTAAGTTATTTCTCGTGCCATTACCTTTTAGTCATTGTATCATTTCTAATAATTTCATGATATACTATCACAGTTATTGACCCCAAACGATTACTCCATCTGGGCATCAAAAATTGCTTAGCAACTTTTCTTTGTAAAATCATTTAACTCTCTGTCTGTCTGTCTGTCTGTCGATGCTTATAGAAAAAACGGAAAGAGAGTTTGATACAGAGTGTGTCGGGGAGAGAAGAGGTGAAACGGAAAAGGATAGATAGGAAACTGATAGAGATGTGCTTTGCGCATATGATGCTAGTGTTGATGGGTTTTTGTAAGTATTTTGAGGGTGGTGAAAGTTACCGACCCGTCATGGCTTTGTATGGTTGGGTATTTAGTTGGTAAGCATATTTGGTACTGTACGTGGGTGGGTAAGTAGGCTTGTCGTAGTGGTTAAGTCTCTCCTAACACAAAACATTCGCATGAGTCAGTTGTGGAGTAGTGTCGTTAGAGTCGTGTTAAGTGTATTTTGGTCTCGGTTGGGGTGCGAGTGTTTTCATTTTTGAGCTCTGGAATTGTTTGTGTGGTATTTGCGGGGTGTCTTACGGGAATGTGAGTTGAAAGTAAAGTTGTGAGTGCATGTCGTGAATATTTTGCCAGATTCTTTTTGCGTGTTTGTGGAGTGTTATGTTGATTGGTGGCAAGTTTGCTCGGCGATGTAGTTGTGCAGTGGTGGAAAAATTTTGCCATTCTGAATTTGTTATGTATCTCGTGGCTCGGGTTGAACACGCTGGAGTGTTGAGATAGATGATGGTGGGAGTGAATGCATCGTGAAAATTTTGATTTCAAACAACTTATATATTAAAGTAGGTGTGATAAATTTACGAAAATTGTAAAAAATTCTTATTCAAACTTAAATATCTGTTTCATGATCA
This sequence comes from Morinoia aosen, assembly GCA_030386875.1. NCBI lineage: Eukaryota > Metazoa > Arthropoda > Malacostraca > Amphipoda > Talitridae > Morinoia > Morinoia aosen. Next base: position 42,335,481 of record CM059580.1, read on the forward strand.
TTAATTAATTTTTACTTCGTTAACTATTTTTGATTCGGTTTTAAACAAATTATTTGTATTTCACGAGCAAAATCGACGCTGTCGGTAACTCAAGTATTTTTGACGAGTGTTCAATATTTCAAAAATAAGTTTTCACGGAATGCAAAACAGCTTCTACGTTGCTTTCTGTGACCTGTTGTGAGCACCATCGCTGTATTGAGTGTTTTGCTGCTGTTGCCTCTGTCATTACTTCGGTGTGTGATCTGACGCAGGGCTATTGTTCCTATTGTTATTACTTGTTTCGTCATGGTACGTTAAAATTTGACGATTGCCATCATAATTATAGTAGAACTCAAGATAGCAAAATGCAATGTTAATGATAATCCAGACATGAGTTTAGGTTTCCATCTCAATTTTCTCATTTAATCAAGGGCCGTTCAACGATTTCGCTCGCTGTCGACATCACACAACGCTACGCTTTCTAACCTAAACCTGACCCACGGTAGGGGAAACAAGGTAGGGTCATTTCAACGGGAGAAAAACACCGCCTCTTATTCGGCTAGCCAATAGAAAGGCTTTATTTCAAAACAACTTTATGATGTCACCAAAACGCGACGTCGTCAGGCCATTAGTTGAGCCAGATTTGGGGGTAGCAGTGCTACCAGAAGCAATATGAGCGCTGCTATTGGTTCGTTTCCGTGACGTCAGCAAACCCACACAGTCGACGAAAAAAGACTGGTTTGACCCTACCTTGTTTCTTCTACCGTGACTTGCCCACCGAAACTTAGCCAGGCCGTTACCGGTCACCTTAACTCCAACCTCCAACTAACTCTGTAAGGACGTAAGTACATTTCAAGTATACATTAATTCATGAACTAGTGAACACGACCCATTAAAAATGATGGAATTCGATAGTTTCCATAAACAAATCCCAAGGTATGGATGAAAAACAAATAGATCCATCCTAAAAGTTCCAGCGATGAAAATATTCTTGTACTTGTGCACTGGTGAAACTCGTATCACAGATACGGTCACTAAACATCCTTAAGAACGTCCCAAACACACGCACCAACCAAGCAAGCAAAAACTGTTTGGTATTATTAGCCAAGAAGTTTTTGAAAAAATTTGTCACATCTTTTTCATTGCACTAAGCTGCATTTTCTTAACAATAGGTTCAGTTTTCGCTCGCTATTTCTGACTTGTATACAAAATAGAGTAAATGAAAGGTTTTTTATATCATTTGAATGGTATTTCTGAAACCACCAGCCAAGCAGACCCCATTGTAATAATATAGGAGAAATTACGCATAAAAAATATTAATTTATAAATTTATGGAGACACATGGCGCCTTATTATACAAGGAATGATAATAAGTTTTACACCACGGTCAGATATATTTCAGTTTACAATTATTACCATGAGGACAATAATAAATATAGAGGGCTGAATACTACTGATCTCAAAAATAGCGATATTAACACTAATGCCATTGGTGGGGAAACATAATTTACAAATACTTGAAATTTAAAAATACTTAAACTTAAACTTACAAGTACTTACAAATACTTAAATACTCAAGAAAAAATTTACAAATACTTAAACTTTCAGATCTCTACTAAATCCTTTTGTAATTTCATATACAAAACATTAACAAATGATGGCGACAATAGCCTAAAACAATTATTAACTGCGCGAAATTGTCATCACGACCATTTAACCCGAAATAGAAGTAAATTCATGCTGCCTTGTTACTCAAAGGCCCGGTCGCAACACAGTATCCTATTCTTTGGAACTAAAACTTGGAACTCAATACCTGCGGAGATCCGTGAAAGCAATTCTTACAGAGTATTCAAAAGACATCTTGAGTCTCACTTGCTATCAGAATACTAGTCGTGTAAGATCACCTAGTCAAATCTTGCCTCCTACATGGTTGGTCCTAATAATGTAACTTGCCATGGGTAACATAACCGATCTTCAGTATGCTCTTAAATAGTTTTATCGAATATATTGTTAAATATAGCCGATTTGACCTATACTGTAAAATACAGCATCAAATATCGAAATAATTATCTCTTTGATCAGTCTCAGGCGAAATTAGGTTAAGTGGATTAGGTTAAATATTATTGTACACCTTAGAATAACGTGATGGTAGGATGCCCTAGAAGTCTCTGAACTTGTTCGGGCCCACAGGTAGCTATACTCTATTTTGGCCATTGTACTACACTTAAAAAACATTCTACCTTTGTTTCACCTGTGGCAAATTAATTGTTTGTTTATATTGTTCAGAATTATTTTCCAAAAGATTGTTTTAATTTATATAGATACTCATAAATTTGAAAAAAATCGAGATAACAAATTATCAAAAAACTTTTATGACTTATAAAATAAAAACCATTTGTCATATGAACCAATTTATTATGAATCATTTGTGAAAGCACACAAGTCATTCACATTTGTTTGGTCTACCAATATCAGGTGTTGATCAGGGTTGTACAATTCATTCTGTACATTGTCCACACAAAACACGCTTCGCAACAGTTATCTTTGAATTTATTAGTAGTTTCAGTAAATTAAACTATTTTTAAAAGTCCAAATGGGCGCGTGATCTCAGCTGTGTTAGTGTGTGGGATGTTGTCTGCTACTAGTTACTGCGTCTGCAGGTGTTGTTGTCTGCCACTAGTTACTGCGTCTGCAAGTGTTGTCTGCTACTATTCATTGCGTCTGCAGGTGTTGTTGTCGGCCACTAGTTACTGGGTCTGCATGTGTTGTTTGCTACTATTTATCGCGTCTGCAGGTGTTGTTGTCTGCCACTAGTCACAGCGTCTGCAGGTGTTGTTGTCTGCCACTAGTCACAGCGTCTGCAGGTGTTGTTGTCTGCCACTAGTTACTGCGTCTGCAGGTGTTGTCGTCTGCCACTAGTTACTGCGTCTGCAGGTGTTGTTGTCTGCCACTAGTTACTGCGTCTGCAGGTGTTGTTGTCTGCCACTAGTTACTGCGTCTGCAGGTGTTTTTGTCTGCCACTAGTTACTGCGTCATTTACCGAGTTTACTAAAAAATTAAATTGACGGATATAGATATACTTTGTCCGTACCAGAAGCTTATAAGAATTTTGTGATATTTATGAGAATTTCTGGTCAAATAAGTAGTTTTTCATGATGAACATAGCCGAGCATTGAAGTTGTCCAAAAGTTCCACTGCACACGGAAACAGAACGACAACTCCTCCTTCACCTGTGCTCTCTGTGGCACAGCGGTTAAGGGATCGGACTTGCATGCTGGAAGTCGCGGGTTCGTATCCCGGCGCTGGCGCAGAGATTTTCCCCGTTGGGTATAAGGGAAAGCTCCTGCACAATACCCCACTCAACCCAGGTGTCGGAAATGGGTACCGGCTTTACGGGGGAACCGTCATGGTGTCCTATATATAGGGTTAGTTGTAAGACATTTGAAAAACCAATGCTAAGATCATATGTATCAGGCTTGATTGGAAATAAAGCATCCCAAAGATGCCGATGTTAACCTTCACCCAAGTGCCTCAAGGCACCCAACGCGCTGACTGTGGTGGTCGCGCTCAAGTTCTTCCTGCTGCGTAACGACCCAGCGATGGGTCGTTTGATGAAATTATAAGAAACTTATAAAATCAATGGAACAAACTTATAGAATCAATGGAAACTTATAAAATCAATGATGTTGCTATTAACTGTTGAATTTAAAGCAGGGTTTATTCCACGTTTTCGGTTTAAGACTCATTGCAGTCGTCGTGTTTAAAAGAACAGATGCTGAACCATAGACTGCAGTTCAGATTTTTGAACCGATCTTTATAGTAGTCTCTTAATTCTCAATAGAGATATTACTTATATTTTTATTTACCTTTACAGAAGTTTAGACAGTTCTCACTTTAGTCTGTGTAAGCTTACTTGATACCTTATCAAAATATTTCATCATCAGTCAGGAAACTATAATACTCGCTCAAATTTTTCCAAATTTGGAAAATTTAAATCTTTTAACTTTAAGATATTCCCAATTTCATATTAAGCATCATATATGACGGAAATTGTCTCTAAAATTTTTTGAAAGTTGAAATCTAAATCATTTTTAAAATAAATATTGTATGATTAACGCTTTTGAAAAAGTTGACTTCTGCATACAATACCGTGCTATAACGATTATTTGATAATAAAGGCAGGACAACAACGCTAATTTTGTATACCAAACTACACTCAACCTTAAATGACTGAGAAACGACCAGGAAATATCCTCTGACATTTGCGTATACCAAATTAAAAAGCTGTAGATTTTCTATGTCCATAGAAAATATTTGCAGGAGTATCTAATTTATTATTACGATGATCCATCAGTTTTCCAGATGCCTGCGATAAATGGAAATTGTACATTAAAATTGCGTGTTGTCTTATGCTTTTGTTTCATGCAACAATATCTATGTAGAGGCCTGTCATTGCTGCTGTTGCTGGTGGTATTGTTGCTGTTGCTGTTGGTATTGCTGCTGTTGGTACTGCTGCTGTTGGTACTGCTGCTGTTGGTACTGCTGCTGTTGCTGTTGGTATTGCTGCTGCTGCTGCTGTTGCTGTTGGTATTGCTGCTGTTGCTGTTGGTATTGCTGCTGTTGCTGTTGTACATGACCCGTCATTACCCTGGCGTTGAGTCTGGGGTAAAGCTTGAACCTATCTGTCAATTCTTCGAAAAAATTCTGTTGAAAGAAAATGAGAAGGAAAATAATTATTTTAAGGCAATACGAGCGTGATTTCAATGTAATATTATTCATGACAAGTGAGCTATTGATATTACTTCATAACGAAAATTCTATGGCGGGGCAACGAAAATATAAGCCAATTAGATAAATTTATTTTTAAACATCAATGCTTAATATGTGGCTCTTTATAAATAACACTTCGCCGTAGAAGAATAAACGAATCATAAAAACATAAAGCTAAATGGGCGTAATGTGCGGCGCAGGTTTATCCCGTCCGATGCGCGAGAGGCCAGCCGAAAACTGACTGTGTCGTGGCGCTCTCGCACGTCCCCGCCCTATTCCGTTAGTGAAGGACACGTGCATTGCTGGAATAAAGAAAAGATATTCGAAGGTCAAAGACGTATCATTTAGAAGTTAAGTATCATTTAGAAGTAAAGTATCATTTAGAAGTAAAGTATCATTTAGAAGTAAAGTATCATTTAGAAGTAAAGTATCATTTAGAAGTAAAGTATCATTTAGAAGTAAAGTATCATTTAGAAGTAAAGTATCATTTAGAAGTAAAAAAAAAAAAAAAGGATAACATCGGCATCTTTGGGATGCTTTATTTCCAATCAAGCCTGATACATATGATCTTAGCATTGGTTTTTCAAATGTCTTATAACTAACACTATATATAGGACACCATGACGGTTGTAGCATACCGCTACATAAGCGTAAAAATTATAAATTTGCCATTCATACTTAAATAAATTAATTAGTAGCATTAAAAATATTACTCTAATTTATTATTAATTATTTTCTACTTCTAATTCGTAATCATTGAAGTTTTTGTGTAAATGCATGAAATAATAAAAATAACACTTGACATTTTTCGAGAGAGAAGCCCTCTGGTGGCAACACTGCGCAGTTGCGCGTCCTTTCTTTCAAAGCCACTCTTACTTTGGCGTCCTACTTAGCGGTGTTACAGCAAAATTCTCGTGAGTTCAAATGTGTTAGAAAATAATCGTGTCCTTTCTTCGTTCCCGACCTCTACATCATCGCCATACACGCAACACTCACAAAATTGAATCTCCCTGGGTTTTCTGAGTGCCATGTTAATTGCTATTCTCACATAAGCAGTGACTAAACTTGCTACTACTAATCTGAGCAAGTAATTCAACTTGCTCCTGCTAATGTGCCGACTTGATTCTGCTCACATGAGCCTGATTTAACTTGCTCACTCACACCCCACCTTATTTTGGAGTCATTAGTTCTACCTGAACTAATTCACTGACCTGCGCTCAATCATCTCAAATTGCCAAAACTCAAATTCCCAAATACAACTCACTCACCCTGCTTACTCCATCGCGTGCCGGCCTTCGTCAACGCCAGCCTGGTCCTCCGGCGAGGATTGCCCCACCTAGACAAGCTCTCCGAGATCAAGATCCAAGCCAGTTCTCCTGGTTTCCTCTTCCAATAAACTCCACCTAAAAACGAGCTGAGTCCATAACCGCTTTTCATTATCCCTCTCGTAATTTTCCCTTACGCTTCGAGAATTGATCGAGTTGTTCTTGCCGTGAAAAAAAATCAAGATTTTACATTCTAACCAACCAACGGCAGATAAACTCGACACTGGTGCATTGGCCGGGAACACTCGTAAAATAAAAACTAAACTCGAAGTGTTTGAGAGATTGTGAGAGGATAATGTTGGCGTATCATTGTAGTGATAAATTTTCCCATGTCGTAGTAGTTTGAGAGATTCCTGTGGATTTTGACCGTGCTAATTGTTCTCTGAGCAGCTCTAACAAAATTTTTTTCCAGCAATATCTTGTCCTTGTTTGTGTGTTTTCGTGCCACAGTAGGTAGGGAAAATATTTTTTTTTCTCCTATTTCCGTGCTTACGTGCATTCTGACTACCGTAAAATTCGCGTTTCCCTTCTCCATTTTTCCTCCATTTTCTTCAACGTTATTGATTGATTGAGTAGGTAGAAAAATAATTTTTCTCACCTGCTTTATTTTCGTGCCTACGCAAATTGCCGCATACCGCATAAAAATTTTTTTTTTTCCTCTCGTTTCCAATTTCATATTTCCTTGTTTCTGTTTCAACTTTATCTGAATGATTGAGTAGGTAAAGAATTAACGCAAACCCTTGCTACCTCATTCCAAGTCTTAGGCACTGATATCATTAATTGCATCCCAAAAGAGATCGCTAGCATGCCTGACTCAGATAATGAAGATCGAGCACACACAAATCCCATTAGGCTCCCGCCCTTTATCCCGGAGGACGCTCATACCTGGTTCCAGCAGTGTGAAGCAGTATTTAGGTACCATAAAATAAGTAATGAGATAGACAAATTCTATGCTCTTGTGAGCGCCGCGCCCACAAAACTACTAAATAACTCTAATGACATCTTAGAAAACCCTCCAGATCATAATCCTTACGGAATCTTGAAAGGCAAAATCTTAGCAAGGCTTCAGATGTCCGATGCGGACAAATTCCGAAGTCTTGTAGATGCCTCAGCAATTCCATCTGTCTCTGTTTCTTTCTCTCCCTCTTCGCTAGTTAAAGAGCTGCGGAAACTCGCTACGGGTGTGGCCGTAGCTGAGGGATTTCTGAAGGAAGTTTTCATGACAAAGCTGTCACCTAACGTGCGTCCATTTCTATCGCTAGCAGGGCCCGAGCAAACGTTAGAAAAATTAGCGGAGAGCGCAGAAACTGTAATGCGCAATATTAATTTGTCACGAGAACCACAAGTTGCTTCCTTGAATGTAGGAGCTACAAATTTTAGCCCGTCAAATACTGCGCAAAACCAATCCTCCGCCACCATAGATAAGATGCAGCAGGACATCGCTGAAATAAAGCAAGCTCTCCAAAATTTTCAAATAGGTCAGAGCGTGGCTCACATTCAGCAAGGCCCATTGAGATTCCAAAGCCACCAAAATGCCTACGACTATCCCTCTGACTATAACTCTAACTATCCTCCTCTTCCTCCTCAACGCTTTGATAGAGGTAGATCTTTTGATAGGTCAAATCAAGACCGCCGCTTCAGGTCGCGCTCTCGTGATGCTAGTAGCAATTTGTGCTGGTACCACCAGAAATTTGGTGACCAAGCTCGCAAATGTGCCTCTAGATACTGTCCTCGTTATACCGAAATGACTTCGGGAAACGCCAACAGCGACGCATAGTAGCGAGTACTGCGTTGCCTCATTCCCAGACTACTCGCCTCCTTACTATTCTTGATCCCACAACCAAATATCGCTTTTTAATCGATACTGGGTCTAGTGTATCAATTATCCCAGCCACGGTGAAAGACAAAAAACATCCATTGTTGGCGACACTACGCGCCGCAAACGGCACGCCAATTCCTTGTTACGGTGAAAGAATTTTAGAGTGCGGTCTGGGATTGAGGAGAAAATTAACATTTACCTTCTTGATAGCTGAGGTTCAAGAGCCCATAATAGGTGCTGATTTTTTAGCCAAGTTTGGCATAATTGTAGATATTAAGAACCGTAGAATTAGGGACGAGGAGACACAGATCTCAATTCCCGCTTGTAGCATAACTAGAGCTAATGTCTTGCATTCCTTCTCAATCGCTTTCAAACAAGAGTGCATGTTTGAGCAAGTGCTCGCAGATTACCCTGCACTAACAAATTCTAACTTAGTCTCTACAAAAATGCAAACCAGCACAAAGCACTTCATAGAAACTACGGGACCGCCCGTCTATTCCCGAGCAAGGCGATTACCGCCTGATCGATTGGCTTTAGCCAAGAAAGAATTCGCTAGGCTGCTCGAAAATGGCATCATCCGCACCTCCAAAAGTCCTTGGGCTAGCCCTCTTTTGCTAGTACCCAAGGCTAACGGTGAATTCAGACCGTGCGGGGATTTCCGCAGGTTGAATGCCGTTACTCTACCTGATCGCTATCCTATTCCTTACTTGCATGATTTCAGTGCAAATTTAGAGGGAGCACAAATTTTCTCTAAGATAGACCTGCAGTCCGCCTTTCATCAAATTCCCTTGGATGAGTCTGCGATTCCTAAGACCGCGGTAATCACTCCGTTTGGTCTCTTTGAATTCCTAAAAATGCCTTACGGCTTGAGGAACGCTCCTCAGACGTTCCAAAGGCACATGGCTGAAATTTTCTCTGACCTCACTTTCGCCTATGTCTACCTAGACGACATCCTAGTGGCATCCACAACCCCAGAGTTGCACAAAGACCATCTTAGGGTCGTTTTTCAAAGATTGTCCGACAATGGACTCCTCGTAAACCCTGCAAAATGCGAGCTCGGAAAGCCATCACTGATTTACTTAGGTCATGAAATCTCTAGCCTAGGTCTAAAACCTTTGCCTTCCAAAGTAGAAGTGATCAAAAACTTTCCTCTTCCACAGACCCAGAAGGAACTAAGAAGGTTCCTAGGTTCTGTTAACTTCTACCATCGTTTCATTCGCAACTGTGCTCAAACTTTAGCGCCCTTGTCTGACCTCCTCGAACCGAAACGTAAAGGCAAATCTATTGAGGTAAAATGGACAGAAGAAGCGCGCAAAGCTTTTGAGACAATCAAGCACAAGTTAGCTTCCGCGACTGAATTATCATACCCTATTGCTAATGCTGATTATAGTCTCGTTGTTGACGCATCCAGTACCACCGTAGGTGCTGTGTTGCAACAACAAGTAGGTACTAATATCTCTCCTCTTGCTTTCTTTTCCAAAAAGCTGTCGCCCACTGAGCGTGGTTATAGCGCGTTCGGTAGGGAACTTCTTGCTATCTACCTATCTGTGAGACACTTTCGCTATGCTCTAGAGGCGAGGGAGTTCGCGATCTACACAGATCACAAACCGTTGACCTCAGCGATTAAGATGCCTTCTGAGAGACATTCTCCAAGAGAAGCTCGACATCTTTCCTTCATTAGTCAATTCACCACTGATATCCGATACATCAAAGGTCTCGACAATACTGTCGCTGACTGCTTATCGAGAATCAACTCTGTCCAAACCGGTGGTGAAATCACCTTCGGCAACATTGCTAATGCTCAGAAGGAGGATCCTGAACTTCAGGACCTTCTCAAACCTTCTAACACTTCCTCTCCAAAACTAACCTTGGTTGACGGCGTGTACCGTGATGCCGAGCGACCTTCTCGTTTGTATCTTCCTGCGACGCTCCGCAGAGTAGCTGTCCTCCACCTTCATTCCCTCTCTCATCCAGGTATTAACCGTACAGTGCGTTTGATTTCTGATCGTTTCGTCTGGCCAGCGATGCGTAAGGAGGTCAAGCAAATTGTGCAAAATTGCCATGCGTGTCAGAGTAGTAAGGTGGTGAAACATAATCGTGCGGCGCTGCAGAGTTGTGCATTCACAGGTCACAAGTTCGACTCTGTACACCTAGATTTGGTGGGTCCCTTGCCCGTATCGCGCGGTTATTCTTATTTTTTGACCATCATCGATAGGTTCACGCGTTGGGTTGAGGCTGTCCCTCTTCCTGATACACAAACTGAGACTGTAGCGCGCGCGTTCTTGTCGAACTGGATCTCTAGATTTGGGGTTCCCTTAAGTGTCACCCATGACCGGGGATCACAATTCACCTCCAAATTCTGGAGTGAGCTTAGCACCGCTTTAGGGTGTGCAAATACATCCACTACAGCGTATCATCCGCAGTCAAATGGACTTATTGAGAGAGTCCACAGAGACCTCAAGTCTGCCTTGCGCTGCCTTAATTGCAGTCACGATTGGACTGATAGACTTCCAGTAGTACTACTTAGCATCCGAAATTTACACAGACAGGATCAGCAATGCACAGCGGCTGAAATGTTGTACGGGAAAACGCTTCGTCTCCCCGGCGACATTGTTGACCCAAAACCTTTGCCTGAATTTTCATCCGCTGACCGTTCCGCTTATGTAACCTGTCTCAAAGATTGCATGCGCCAGATCAAGTATGTGGCTCCACGAATGCCTCAGACTCAGGACAGACTAGATTCTGCCCTGCAAGACTGCACACATGTGTATGTCCGCAATGATGCTATAAAACCTACACTCACGCGCCCTTATGATGGCCCATTCAAAGTACTTAAACGCAAGCAAAAATATTTCATCATCGAACGATTCGGTTCACACGATTCAGTGAGCATTGATCGACTAAAAGTCGCATACACTTCTGATCATAGTGTAACTTATAACTCATCCTCCTCTCCGCAGATTTCTCCTTCCACTGAGACTCGATCATATCTACCATCTCAGCTTCCTCAGTTGGCTGCCTTGTTGCCTAGTCAACTTGAGTGTAACCCTTTCTACGTGTCTGTACATTCAAACCCTATCTCTAACCCTGTCGTAGATTCTAACTCTAGTCCTCTTACTGACACAGCGACAAGTCTGGAGAGACCAGACGAGCCCGCTGCAGTAACTCCTGTTCCTAGGACTCTTGCCGATCTAAACTTGCAGACTCGTTTGGTGAAACTTCCCCGCTCAGTATCATTTGCCAATTGCCGAACTCGGCAGGGTCGTGTAGTTCGCCCTCCTTCCCGCTACAGATGATTGCAGCGGGTGGACCTTTCGGTCTGCGCCTTGGGGGGTAATGTAGCATACCGCTACATAAGCGTAAAAATTATAAATTTGCCATTCATACTTAAATAAATTAATTAGTAGCATTAAAAATATTACTCTAATTTATTATTAATTATTTTCTACTTCTAATTCGTAATCATTGAAGTTTTTGTGTAAATGCATGAAATAATAAAAATAACACTTGACATTTTTCGAGAGAGAAGCCCTCTGGTGGCAACACTGCGCAGTTGCGCGTCCTTTCTTTCAAAGCCACTCTTACTTTGGCGTCCTACTTAGCGGTGTTACAGCAAAATTCTCGTGAGTTCAAATGTGTTAGAAAATAATCGTGTCCTTTCTTCGTTCCCGACCTCTACATCATCGCCATACACGCAACACTCACAAAATTGAATCTCCCTGGGTTTTCTGAGTGCCATGTTAATTGCTATTCTCACATAAGCAGTGACTAAACTTGCTACTACTAATCTGAGCAAGTAATTCAACTTGCTCCTGCTAATGTGCCGACTTGATTCTGCTCACATGAGCCTGATTTAACTTGCTCACTCACACCCCACCTTATTTTGGAGTCATTAGTTCTACCTGAACTAATTCACTGACCTGCGCTCAATCATCTCAAATTGCCAAAACTCAAATTCCCAAATACAACTCACTCACCCTGCTTACTCCATCGCGTGCCGGCCTTCGTCAACGCCAGCCTGGTCCTCCGGCGAGGATTGCCCCACCTAGACAAGCTCTCCGAGATCAAGATCCAAGCCAGTTCTCCTGGTTTCCTCTTCCAATAAACTCCACCTAAAAACGAGCTGAGTCCATAACCGCTTTTCATTATCCCTCTCGTAATTTTCCCTTACGCTTCGAGAATTGATCGAGTTGTTCTTGCCGTGAAAAAAAATCAAGATTTTACATTCTAACCAACCAACGGCAGATAAACTCGACACGGTTCCCCCGTGAAGCCGGTACCCATTTCCGACACCTGGGTCGAGTGGGGTATTGTGCTTGAGCTTTATCTTATACCCAACGGGGAAAATCTCCGCGCCAGCGCCGGGAATCGAACCCGCGACTCCAATGTACGAGCCCGATCCCTTAACCACTGTACCACGGAGAGCACGTAAAGTATCATTAAAGTAAAGTAAAGTATCATTTACAAGTAAAGTATCATTTAGAAGTAAAGTATCATTTAGAAGTAAAGTATCATTTAGAAGTAAAGTATCATTTAGAAGTAAAGTATCATTTAGAAGTAAAGTATCATTTAGAAGTAAAGTATCATTTAGAAGTAAAGTATCATTTAGAAGTAAAGTATCATTTAGAAGTAAAGTATCATTTAGAAGTGAAGTATCATTTAGAAGTAAAGTATCATTCAGAAGTAAAGGTTGAGATGAATTCAAAGGTATTATTAAATAATAACTAAACTTTACAATGATCGGATTTTGAATGGCTTTGAATGAATATAACAAAAATTTAAAAGACTAATTTGTTAATTAATGTCCTTCAATGAATTAGACCAGGTTGTGAATGTATATTCAAGAACTTCAAAACTACAGTCAGTCGCTGAATATTCCCGACACGAGAATGTCTCTGACTTACGTAGTTGGATATGAAGTTGAAGTGTAAAGACGCTGATGAGGCGGTGAGGAGAGCGGAGGCCGACGAAGCCATGCCCCGGGGAGGCAGAGGAGAGACTTAGCCGCTCATGTTAGCTGTCGCGTCTTACAAAACGTGAAATTTTAAAAATTTTATCAGGCAACATTTTGCGGATCCGCGCTGGTCCGCAAGACTGACGCCAGCGTTCTATTTGGTTGAAGTGCGTGGGAGGAACAGGTTCCCGGATAATCTTAAGTTTCTGTGTATTTTTAGTGTGATATGTCAGAAAATTATTAATCCAAAAGTGTCCTCGAACTAGCTATATCGTCGATCGCCATCAAGTATCTTTGTGTTTGACAGCGGTGAACAGCCGGTTCCTAGAGCATTCAAGGGTGTATCTGGCAGCCGGCAAACCACCCACATTGAGCCAGACTAGCCGTTGTGATGTTGTGAATCTAGTGCGTTCTATAGCCAGTGTGTTGCAGTGTAATGCTAGAAATAAGTCAGATTCTAGATTAACAGTATTTTAGCAGAACACTGAATGTGTGATTTCACAGATTTGCCTGTCAAATGATTTGACTCTGAGGTTAGGCTCAATATGTGCATTCTCATGCTAAGATTGACAAATCAGATGGTGCACGCTAGAGTGTTTGACAGGTCCAGTGAATGTGTGGTTTTTACAGATTTGTCTGTCAAATTATTTGACTCTGAGGTTAGGCTCGATATGTGCATAGCTCAAAATTTTATTAAGAAAAAGATATAAAATAAAGTAAAATATTTTGTCTATCTGTTGGCTCCTCACCCATGAGCTGTGCTGGGCAAGTTGCGCCAGTCATTAAGGTGGAAGCCTAAAGTTAAAGCATTCTCAAAGGTAGACTGAGAATAGGCACAGAAATTTATGAGACCACTAGCCCATGTGATTTGTGTTTTCAAGGCGACGTCGGTCAATGTGTACTTATTGCCCTGTATTTAAATTAAAGCCATTCAAAAATTGGCGAGTCGTGTCAAACCTTTTCAGTATTAGGCTGGTCAATGAGATAGCCGTTTTTATTTTTAATAATAGGATTTCTTGACTATGACTGATCTGCTGTAACCTAAGTAGCTTGTCCCTGCATCAGAGACCTTATCTTTAATCATTTCCCTTCCCACAGGTAGAGCAAAGAAAAATAAGTAGTCATTCCTCTTATAGGTTGAAATAGGCTATTCCGAGTTTTTCTAGCGTGAGGGACCTTCCCCCACCGTCTGTAAGTATTCTAAAGCGTTGTCAGATTGTTCTATCAAGGATGCAACCGTTGCCTTTGTAGCACTTGATTATGTAAACAATCGGAAGAAGCCGGTCCCTAAACGTGCTGTCTTCCTCTGAACACAGTGCACATATCTGATAGCCTAAAGATTATAACAAGTTAACGAGTAAATGTGCTTCTTATCTTGAAAGTCTGAGGTGTTAACGTGCTGACTCAGACGCTAAAAACGTTGTAATCAATGTGTGTGTGAGTAGGCTATCCTCCTTTGGTGTGCGTGCATTACAAATGTGTTCTTTTTTTAGAAATGTGTTTTCTGGAAATATGTTCTTTTTTTTAGAAATGTGTTTTCTAGCAATGTGTTCTTTAGCAAGGTGTTCCTTGGCAATGTATTCTTCAGCCAGAGAGACTTAATTTCTTCTCTGTCAATGCAACAGAATTGTGTTATGAATTGTATCATTGTGCTCTCATTGCCACTCTCTTATCGCTCTTCTGTCATTAGAATATCATGCCTAGTGCCAGCATTAAACAGGTGGTCCTTGTGTCCTACTCAGCTACTTCTCATATACCTTCGAGGTATGAATTTCCTTTATTGTTATGCGGTACTATATATATCAATTGGTCAGTCGACTATGATCTCAAATTAGGAATTCTCTTGTCATGCAATCGCTGGTCCGAGTCTGAACTATGCCTGTTTGTGCAGTTTACGGAGTCATCGGGATAAGAAATAAAAAACCTGAAGAGACCTCGTTTCCTTTTGGGAGTCCTGCTGAACTCCGTTCAATTGCGTGCCATAGCGAAGATAGAATTCCGCTAGTGCACCCAATACATTAGCAGTCCCGTCACCTCGCGCACAAACATGGGCACCAGCGAGGGCGAACAGGGAGACGGGTGGACCACGGCACAGTTCTGCGGAGATATCTGGCAGGCTCTCCAACGCTTTCAGTCTGCCTAACCAGGCTTCAACCTTCTGAGGTCACCTCTAAATTTTCTTTTTCTGACTCTTCCAACAAGAAGTTGGGAAGGCAGTCAGAGACAATTGTCGAACACTCAGCGACCGCAAAAGGATTAAATCAATAATAAATATAAAGATGAATACCGATATTTACATTCGTTGGTAAGTAATTTAAACCTAAAAAATACAGCCTTCAAAATCCGATTCATTATACACTTCAGTGAAAGTTGATCTCTCCGTTAATATTTCAATATTTTAAAGGAAACTATTATCACAAACTTGTCGTATATGTAACATGAATGCCTACAATGAATATAGTTATGGCGAAAAAATATATATCTTTATCCATATCTTTGAAAATTTTATTTATACATTATTTCTACTACTCAGAGTACCTGTGAACTGAGAAAAAACTTCATTGTTGACTTCCATTCCTTCTTATTCACAGCAGTAAGGCAGTGGTTGGTGTTGGTTTTATTTGTACGATATTTCCGTCACTATCACTCCCCAACCAACTTGCAGCTTCCCCAACTGAACCTGACCTCCCCAGCGGGTGTGGAGTGGGGGAGGTGGTGGTGTAATGGTCCTGTGTTACACCAGCACCGTACCTACACCACCACCGTACCTACACCAGCACCGTACCTACACCAGCACCGTACCTACACCACCACCCGTACCTACACCAGCACCATACCTACACCACCACCGTACCTACACCTTCGCTGTAGCTATACCAGCACCGTACCTACACCAGCACCGTACCTACAACAGCACCGTACCTACACCATCACTGTAGCTATACCACCACCGTACCTACCCCATCACCGTACCTACAACACCACCGTACCTACACCAGCACCGTACCTACACCACCACCGTACCTACACCACCACCGTATCTATCCCACCACCGTACCTACACCACCACCGGTCCTACACCAGCGCCGTACCTACACCACCACCGTATCTACCCCACTACCGTACCTACACCACCACCGTACCTACACCACCACCGTACCTACCCCACCACCGTACCTACCTCACCACCGTACCTACACCACCACCGTACCTACAACAGCACCGTACCTACACCACCACCGTACCTACACCAGCACCGTACCTACACCAGCACCGTACCTACACCACCACCGTACCTACCCCACCACCGTACCTACACCAGCACCGTACCTACCCCACCACCGTACCTACTCCAGCACCGTACCTACACCACCACCGTACCTACACCACCACCGTACCTACACCACCACCGTACCTACCCCACCACCGTACCTACCCCACCACCGTACCTACACCACCACCGTACCTACACCACCACCGTACCTACACCACCACCGTACCTACACCACCACCGTACCTACACCACCACCGTACCTACACCACCATCGTACCTACACCAGCACCGTACCTACACCAGCACCGTACCTACACCACCACCGTACCTACACCACCACCGTACCTACACCAGCACCGTACCTACACCTCTGTTAAGGTTGGGTCTTTTTTTCTTATGCTGTTCGTGCTGAAATCCCACATCGCTATTATCATTGAAATATTTGTGAATTATCGATCGCCGATAGCGCGCATTATCACGTTTACGGTTGCTGCCATCTTTTGATCGTCGTGACATTAAGGTCACAAATCTTTTATAATTGCTAATGAATACCAAATGAGACTTTTCAACGTCCACCTCATAATTAATAAGTGACAAATCAGATTAATATGGTAGCGTGTAACCAATTAATCTCTATAGTTACGATAACCTATCTCCATCATTAATGGGAAATTCACAAGACTTTAACCCCATCAGTTATTTATTAATACCTATCAGAATACTAGTCGTTCAAGATCACCTAGCCATATCTTGCCTCCTACATGTCTGGTCCTAATAATGTAACTTGCCATGGGTAAGATAATCGATCTTCAGTCTGCTCTTAAATCGTTTTATTGAATATATTGTTAAATATAGCCGATTTGACCTATACTGTAAAATACAGCATCAAATATCGAATTAATTATCTCTTTGATCAGGCTCAGGCGAAACTAGGTTAAGTGGATTAGGTTAAACATTATTGTACACCTTAGAATAACGTGATTGTAGGATGCCCTAGAAGTCGCCGAACTTGGTCGGGCTTACATGTAGCTATACTCTATTTTGACCATTGTACTAGACTTAAGAAACATTCTACCTCTGTATCACCTGGGGTAAATAAATTTTTTAAATTGTTTAAAATTACCGCCATCTTGGGTACCGGGTGGCGCAATTGGAGATGATTTAAACGGACGTCACTAGAAACCTTAATTTATAATTTTCACTAGAAGAACTGTGGCTACCCCTCACGACCCAACCTCTTCACGTTTGTAATAGGGGGTTAGCTTCCATTATTAATCAAATTACGCTTAGCGCGCGCGCTTCTTTGGCGCGCACAAGCCAACGTCAAAGTTTAATAATTCGAAAATAACGCATTTGCGAGTAGAATGTCATTCGTGTAAAACGTTCTTAAATGGGTTCCTTTAGTGTTTCTTTGAAATAAATTTTTCAATTTTGGTGGATCACCTAAACTGCTTATTGACCATGAAAACCTACGCACAAGAGAATAGATATGAGTATGTTATGAGGGTATGTTACATATTTCCCACAACGATTGAAATACGGGTTTATTTGGAGACATATGGAGGGATTGAACGTTTGGATTGAATCCAGTTTGTTAAAAGCTCCAATTATTGTTCCTGCGCAGAGACAAGAACGCACATAAGCACCATTCATAGGGAAACGTTCACATAGCTAAAACGGCATTAAAATCATAGACTTGGTAAGTTGCAACAAAATAGGATCACACAGTTATGAAATTATTGCACAGATATTGCACCAAATGAACTCTACAAGTTAAGGCAGAAGTTGCGAGAAAGGAGGTCGGCTCCTGACAGGCCAGGGAAGCCGATATTGCTAAAAACTGCAGACACAAATTTGACCTACCAAAAAAATATGTACACTTAGCTGCGGACAGACAAAGACCGGAGCGAACCTATGCCAACAAGTTAAAAACGTTTGAACAACAATGGAGTTAAGGAGATCACGAAAGGGTATTGACCTTTGTTATTACGCGATTCAATCCTACGCCAACAATCGCCTATTCATAACATAAATTTATTTTTACAGGGTATATGCAATGAATGGAACTCATCTTGTTTGTGGATTCCTGGATGGTGGCTACTATCTGCTCCGTGACTGTTTTGATTTACGTTAAGGACACCGTCTAGGTAAAAAAAAGTCCCGTTATTTATAGATGGATTTCTCTGAAATTTTCACAGTAGGTGTGAAATGATGCAAATATCATTTGTTATTTCGACAAAATGTTTGTATCTGCACTGGATTTTTTTTGATTTTCGAAAAATATGATAAAATAGGTTTTTTTTTAAATCCTACTGCTTCTACAATTTTGAAGTTACAGAACCAGTACTTCGTTTTTAGATTGCTTAGATGTCTATATAACCACTCGCAATAGGGAATTTCGATAACTTTTTTTGTGGATTTTGGGAATTAAAAGAAAATAAATGAACTTTTTTTCATTTTTTTTCATGTCGTGTAATTTTCAAAATAATAAATTTATCAAAAAATGCTATTGCGCGAGGATACACCTTGCTGAGCCCTATCGAATGGTAAACAAACCATTCTCCTAGCTCTAAAATTGTGGAAGAAGTAGCATTTGAGAAACCAATTATCAAGTTTCCAGAAAAACGTGTTTTTTCACAAAAAATTATTTTCCTTTTTATCTTTTGAACTACAGGGTTTTCTATAATGAACTCTTCAGCGTTTGTAGCTCTTTTCAAGCCCTTTCGATTGATACAATTTACATTGCTGTAGCTCTGTAACTCTTGGAAAAAATATACAACAAAAGAGAATAGGTGTCATTCTTGAAAGCAACCAATTTTTTTAATTTTTCATTTTTTTTACCAAAATAAGTTTTTTGTCAAGCCAACTCCTTTGTTTTATAGCTCTTTTCAAGCCCTTTAGATTGGTGTGCTCGCCATAGCTGTAGCTATGATACTGCAGCTGTCATTGAGCTATGAATGAAAGCTGCGGTATCATATATACGGCAGAACAGCTAAATTCTGAAATTGTCAAAAATTATAAAAAAATATTTACTCAGCGTTAGAATGTTTCGTTTCAATAATGGAAGCACCTTGAGTAGCCCATTAACGAGCTATAATGCCATTCCCGCAGAGAAACACGCTCAATTGACCCCCAATAATGAGGGGGGGGAGGGTTCAAGGTCACTCCACCCCCATCGCTTTCCCCCCCTCTGGTGGGCGCACTATTCGGAGTAGACGTAAACGGAAAGAACCAATGGAAGCGCAAGAAAATCCTCTATAAGATGCATATATAAACAGATAATCAACACATATCCCGATTTCTATCAAGACGGTCTCCTGCTTCATTATCATAGATACGGCAGAACAGCTAAATTCTGAAATTGTCAAAATTTTACAAAAAATATTTATTCAGCGTTAGAATGTTTCGTTTGAATAATGAAAGCACTTTGAGTAGCCCATGAACGAACTATATTGCCATTGCCGCAGAGAAACACGCTCAATTGACCCCCAATAATGAGGGGGGTGAGGGGTCAAGGTCACGCCACCCCCATCGCTTTCCCCCCCCTCCGGTGGGCGCACTATTCGGAGTAGACGTAAACGGAAAGTACCAATGGAAGCGCAAGAAAATCCTCTATAAGATGCATATAAAAGCAGAAAATCAACACATATCCTGATTTCTACCTAGACGGTGTCCTTAAGAGGTGTAGGTAGCTTACACTCGATTTTAAAAATCACTAAGAAAGGACAAAGCCAAGCCCGAAGGGCTGGCTGGTTGGTAGAGCGCGCTTCTCTCCTCTCTAGCAGTCACAAGCTTAAGGAATTCGTGTCTCGCGCGGAGCTGCGGAGGGTAGCCCTGAGCCCTCATCACATCTGACTGCGTACGATAGTTTCATTACTATCTTAAGATGGATTAACTCCACAAACAAGCGGTTACGTATAACTCTAGCGTATTGAATTATATTCGAAATGGGAAACATCAATTCTCGATAATTGTACTGACAATCTGATTAACGTTAGCTACTGAATAATGATATAAATACTAATTATGGCAGAACTTTTCTTGGTGTCGACGTTAGGCAACTCCTTCTTTCAGACGACGCCCTTGTTTTCTCGCGTTCTCGAAGTCGGTGTGAAGTAGAATATGAAAAACCACCAGCGCGGCTTACGACATTCTTCAGGGCTGATTCGAACAATTCAAATAACGGAGCGTCCTCCTATAAATGATGGTTTATTATACGTCATGGTTAAAACTATGACACCACCACCGTACCTACACCAGCACCGTACCTACACCACCACCGTACCTACACCAGCACCGTACCTACACCAGCACCAATAATTATAAATAAATGTATTCGACAATAAACTGTAAACGACCGTTTTCTAAAATAGCCAAAAACGAAAGGAGCTAAAATACTGCCAATAGTAGCAACAATGAGAGCTAGCGTGTTGTACTACGCAGCATTTCTCCTGTGGTCGAATAAATATCGAAAAAATAAATTTATCACACATTGACAAATGTTTATTCGATTGATCAAGGTCTGAAAATATAATTCCTTACACTGAAATTGTTCAAATATTTGAATAGAAAAAAATTCCCTACGCTCAGTTGATAATAAAACTAAATTTCTTTGATTGCCGAATTATTTCAGTATATTATCAAAATCCACAATATCACACTTGATAAATTAGTACGAGTGTCAGCCATTTTGCTAAGGGGGTTACAGAAAATTGTGCAGGATAATTCTCTATAAATATATAAGAATCTACATTGACTCATACAGGCATAGAGCGAAAGTTGCCTAACGTTCAGAGCTGTGGACGGTTGTGTGTATATTAAATTATAAATACTGAACTTATTCGAGCCCACAGGTAGCTTTACTCAAATTTGACCATTGTACTAGATTTAAGAAACATTATACCTCTGTATCACTTGTGATAAATAAACTGTTTAGTGATTACCATGGCCAGACGCGCTCCAAAATGATTTTCGGTGGAGTTGACAAACTTGACTCCCTGAACACAAACCTGTGGTCGTGTGACGCCATACGTCTTCGCTAGGAGGGTAGACAAAGCTGTTCCAGATTACAACTTTATTGGCTGACTGATTGCTGTTGGTGGTAGGAGAAGCGCGGCCCAGATGCTCCTAAACCTGAGTGACAAGCGCTGATATGTAGGAAGAGGGCGGCACATGCCGCACAGTCGGCGTCTGCCAGCACGCTGCCGTGTTCCTATGCAGCTCCCTCCCTGAGTGTACAGAGTTGAATCGTTTGGCCGCAGGTAGGGCGATGTATTAGCTGATGAGGGTGGGAACAGTTGTTAGTTAAAGCCCAATAAAGCCCCGTCTACACTGTCCAACTTCTCGTCAATCACACACACACACTAAAACGCGAACAAAGCACAAACTTTTCTGAGTTGCACCCAGATTACGTTTTCGGTGGCGTGAAGTTGTCCGCAATCAACATGGAAACAAACAAGACTACTTCTAGGATAAGTTTTAGTTAATTAATGTATATTATTGGTAGATTTAATCTGTTGGGAGTTGGTAAACATAATTTATCTGTGTGCATACGTGAACAGAAAATATTAAGAATCACCAATGTTTTTTCAAAACATTTTTGATACTACTACTGTCAGAGTAGGATGGGATCAGCTGATATACTTCTACCTATTTCAATGCGCTTTATAAGGGTTTAAATTTATTGACTTTGGCTTAAAACTTTAAAATATTCTCCTGCTCCGTCTAAAGAATTTATTTTTGTTTTCTTTCGTTACCTATAATTTCAAGAAGTGCTGAAACATGTTCATATTTTCTATTTTTATTTTAAGATACTCTCATAATATTTAAAACGATCCGCCAAAGAAATTTAATTTGGTACTTGAGGGATATCTGTCACCATTTTTAATTTGTGATTTCCCTTTGATGTTCAGGTTTGGTTAGTTAGGTTAGCTTAATTAAATTATTATTAATTTTATTATTTTAAGCCTCCAGACTAAAAGGATTGTTGTGATTTTTGTAACAAATAAATAACATTTCAGAAGCATAGGCCGTTTTTTTACCCTTTAGTAGACCCCAAAAAGTGGTGACAGATAACCCACAAGTATCTTCAATTTTTTTTATATTACTAGGCCAGCAGTTTGTATTGAAATTCTCAATTGGGTTATTGCATTTTACTTGTGTTTCGAATGAAGTTATAAAACAATAATTGCATCAATCCTGAATTATTTATGTGTGATATGCAGTCCCTATATTTCTTGTGCATATTTTTGAAGCTTCCAGTACACGACCAAGCAAACTGGAACGTGTTTCTATTATAATGCTATCAATTTTTGTTTGCTTTTGTTGCGACATTTAACTAAGAACATCGTACACACCTGTGCGTGGATGGGTGTATGTGTCACTACGTAACACGTCATTTCACTTCATTATTGTTAAGCATTTAAAAAAATATATAAGTTTTTCACGCGATCACCCACATATGATAAATAAGACGCTTACCAACCAATGATCTTTTCGTTACAATATTTAATTAAATATCGCTTCGATATTCCATAAGAAATTGTAAGCAGCAACACCTACTGAAAAAGTTGTCACGATCCTTTGCTCATTATCCTATATTTCAGTACATCGCACAGCATTTTTGTAGAACGTATATGTATTGCGATTGCCTAGATGCAAGTGTATGTATTTATGTATGTGCGCGTGTGTGTGCGTAGGTATGTATGCGCATGCATATGTGTATATATTTACATCTACATGAGCACATATGCGTGTACTAGTCTGGCAACTGGCATTTTAACTAAAGATACTGGTCCTTTTTTTCTGTTTCACTCTCAAATTGTAACAATACCTAACTCACCATCTCTTTATTATTGTAAAGCATCCATGGGAAAACTCTAAATTCGTTGTGTGATAATAAAAACTATAAATTCGTTGATAAAAAACAATACTCATGTGTGTGTATCATCTAAATGTATCAACTTTAAAATATTTTAAAACCCAATGATTGTACTTTTGCACCATCTCTATTGGAAATAAACTGTTTTTCTTTCTTTTTCTTTAAAAAGTTGTAATTTATAACTACAGCAGTTACTTTATATGCCGGATTTCATATTAAATCCCTAATCCCTAACATATATGTCCAGAAGCATCGATGAATTTACATGATGCACTAACTCACCTGGATTCACTTCCATTAGACTTGGAAAATGAGGAAGACGAAGAGAAAGTTGCAATACGAGTACATCCAGCGCACGCAGAGGTTAAGGCAGCACTGTTGAGACTTGAGAGAGCACAACCATGGAGCGCAACCAAGAGTCCAGACCAACGCGGTGACTAGACTGAATGTAAACGCTATCTGAACGTGGATAATAGTCATGATACGCTGTTGTGTAGAAACTTGCCTTCAATTTTATGTAATTTCAATCATTTGATATAGGACACTGGCGTCCTCGTGGACGTTAAAGAGTTAAGAAGCTTAATTAGTGCTTCACCTAGTCATTGTCATTCTCCTGAACTAGATATTTGTGCCTAGTGTTGTTACATCTAGGTTGTAGTGAGCAACCTAATCTTTTTTAGTCAGCCTACCACTCCGCATTCAATGTGTTGTGAGTCACTTTCAATTTACTAGCCAGTGTTGATCTAGCGTACTTGCGTATGTGTCAAACTGCCCAGCCTGCGTGATGGATCCGAGGCAGTAAAATGCGTTATTTTAACTTAGGAATAGTTGTGCTTTCTGGATCTTCCTCAGTTTTTATTTTCACTTTTTGAACCTAAAGATGTCCTTGTTGTGCAGTTTACGGTGACTACGGAGACTACGAAGAGTTTAAACACTATTCCCTCTATCTTCGTAGACGAACCGTCACTTGAGCTCGCCAAGCAATGACAGAATTTCTGCGTGTACCACAAGAGAAATACATGTAAAAATATGTACTTTTAGACTAGCTCTTAATTGGACAAACTTTAACATAACGTTAGGACCGTTTTACTCGATAACCGGATATAAACGAGTATACAAGGATATACAAGGATATAAACTTTGAAATGTATTGGAGAAAAATTCGCTCTCTGCGAGGGGCAGCAAATGAAACGTATTAGGTGAGACAAAATTTCTGTTACTAGAACAATAAATAGAATAAAATCCTTAAGTATTATGACCACACAAAAACTATTTCTAAGACCCTCGACGGTGAAAAAGTATAGCAAAAAGAGGCAGATTCACAAGAAGGGCAGATTATCAGAACTGCCCACAAATGTACGCTTTACAATATTCATTATGGGGATGTTATTCCTGAATTTACAGATCAGCTTCGGAGCATAGCTGCAAAATATTATAATAACTTCTCTCCTACAAATAATTTTTCGTCTTGTATTTCTAAGTCTGATATACAATTATTGAAACAATTTGGCCAAAATAAGGATGTAATTCTTTCTTGACTAGATAAAGGTCGTGGTGTGGTCATTGTTGATAAAAAGAAATATATTGAAAGCATGACAGCTATCATCTCTGACGGGTCTAAGTTTCAATTGATATCAAAGCCGATTCACAGTTATGCACTTAGAATAGAAGAAAAAAAAAGAGTTTTCTACGTCAACAATAGGAACTCAAAATATTGTCCGATTATAATTACAGTAATATATTTATAATATTCAGATACCAAATGTGAAATAAGAATGCAAATTTCGTAACTCCAACAAAAGTTATGATAAAAACAAGATAGTGCTTGTGATGAACATGTCGATCGCAACTGGCATTTTACAAGCAGTTTTCAGCAAGAACGTTTATCTCACAAAATACAAAGATTATGCACGTTTAAAGTTGAAGCTGATAAAAGGCTTGTTAATACAATGTGTAGTTGGAAGGATATCACTCAACAGCTCCTAGCGTTATTTTCTTTAGAGTCCTGTGGTTTTTGACCAAATGTACAATACTTTTTCGTTATGGTATTTGAAAATGCTCACCGCGACGCTCGTATGTTGCAATG
This sequence comes from Morinoia aosen, assembly GCA_030386875.1. Lineage (NCBI taxonomy): Eukaryota > Metazoa > Arthropoda > Malacostraca > Amphipoda > Talitridae > Morinoia > Morinoia aosen. The sequence goes on from CM059580.1 coordinate 42,360,568, forward strand.
CAGGCGTTCAAACGCCGGTGCAGCGATTGCCAGACGCGATCGGAGACACCAGTAGTTTCAAAAATCTCGCAGAGGCTTCAACAATTCAACCAACTGGGTTTTCTTCATATGTGCCTAAAATTAGAATTCTAGGGCTTGACACCTGGAGAATTTGGTAGCGTCTCAAAAAGGGTCCCAACCTCAAGTTAAAGTTTATTCAAAAAAGGGCCTGTCACTTTGTATAATGTATATTTCTACCTATTGCGTATTATTGTCTGTGATACAGATATATTGCTCACAAGCGTGCCTACCAATTCGTTTACTAACTTGTTATATAGTGAAGTGGGCATCGTTGTGGCGTGACGCTGGTTGTGTTAATAAGACTTCCGGAGGCCGAGAAAGATCCATGTGCGCTCTGCCCGGATACCTTATAGCGTTCGGGTCGCATGTCCTGATAAGGCCTCCGGCGGAAGAGCCGACGGAAGAGCCTTGGGCGCCTTGCATTCACAAGCACCGGATGTGCTTTGTTTAACCTCCGGGCTCTGCTACTCTTAAGGAAAAGTCTGTGATTCGATAAGTCAGTACAATACTAGAAGTCTTACAGTGCGTTTCCCTTTCTTTCAGCCTGGTATTCGGCTTGGCGAATTGAAGTTACAGCTTCGTGCTCGTCGTGTCGTGAGACTAGCGAACTTGCCTCCGTCCAGGCAGACCCTGGTTCGAGTCCCGGCGCTGGTGGCGATTTTCTCTGTTGGGTATAGGGGAAAAATTCCAAGCACAATACCCCACTCTACCCAGGTGTCTGAAATGGGTACCGGTCTTGACCGGGGGAAAGCGTAATGGCGTCCTGGCGTTAGTTATAAGGCATTTGAAAATCCAATGTACAAGGTGATATGTATCAGGCTTGAAATTGGAAATAAAGCATCCGTAGATGCCTTCATTATTATTCTGTTAGATAAACCTCAAGTCGTACTGAAAAAGAGCGACACTACACAACTAAATCTTAAAGGTAAATTTATTCTAGTTTAATGAACTTTAATTTGGTTACATTCGGCAAGCTAAGCAAGAAGTGATCACAATATTAAAAAAACTAATAAGTATTGACAATTATTCCAACACATACTGACTCCAATTGAAATAAATAAATGAGGTCAAGATGTGCGCTCAATTTGTACATGTTCAGAATTTGTCCGAAATCTGCAAATGGAGACATGGTTTGTAATATTTTCGAGCGTAGCAAACGGCAACAAAAACGAGTCTTTATACTGGTTACTTCATAATTATAATCTTGTTATGACACGTTTTCATCTTAACTTGTGGAAAATGAATGAAATGCAAGTTTACTGATTGAGAGGTGCCATCTACCTTTTTCGCCCGTTTTCTGTAGGCAGCAAAGAAGCAGCACTTTCTCTGATTAGATTAGACGTTAGTTTGCGCTTCCCTACCCCAAAAAAAAAAACGTTCCAAAGAGAGAAAAGAGGAAGGCACCATTTAGTGAGGTGTTAAAAGAAAGTAAAATCCATGCACAAAGTGCACAGAAACAGTAAGTTGAGAAAGAAATTCACGAAACATGATAAGAGTCGAAGAATGCAGTAGGTGTTCAAAAACAGGGGAGCAGTGAACTGAAAAAAGATGGTCAATAACAAAACAAAAAATCTACTCTATTTCAACAATAGGAAGGACTACCTAACCGTTAGCTCGGGACTTCACATTTTCCCATTAGGAACACTAACTTGGACTTTTTCTGACAAATACCGACAGTGCCAAATTAGCATCGAACATTGACTTTTATGGTCTGAAATACAATGCACAACCCTAGCGCTACGGAAAAGAAGAAAACATTTCAGTATACATTTACACTTGATACAAGAGTCTTGCGCCTGAGTTCAATGTCAATCGACCTATGAATGTGAGAACTGGATCGAATTCATCAATAAATTTTAACAAGCACGAGAGTTCATGAAGGAACATGAATTTCTGGAAGTTGTGCAGATTGTGTAAAAGCTGAAGGGTATCCTATAATTATGTACATAAAACTTTACCACCGACGATGCCAAGGAGGCACTAGAATAGATGTTAGTTTAAGCCTCTATAGCCGCAAGAAAGTCGATTTAAAAAGAGAAAGGAGGAAGACACCATTTAGTATGGAGATAAGGGAACGCGGAATCTATGCTCAATGTGGACAGAAATAGTAAGTTGAGAATGAAGTTCATGAAACAAGATAAAAATTGGAGAATAATGTAGTAGTTGCTGATAAACAGGACAGCAGTGAACCGAAAAAATACGATCCTCGACATAAAAAGGCCTACCCAACTCTCAGCTCGGGACCTCGCATTCACCTACACTAGAAAGTCGATGCTGCCGAAATTTGAAGCTGATTTTTTCTGCATACATATTAATAATTAAGTATCTTGTAACTAACTCGGGTAAGATAATTGATTACTAACGAAATTTTGTCGTAAAATTTTTACCAAAATAAGGCTGGCACAAAAAATCTCCAGTAGTCAAACACAAGGAAGAGTGGCCGTCGCAGAAGGTTAACGTAAACATTTACCATCAAACAGAACTGTGAGCCAAAACCCAAGGTTCTGACGAGCATAAAACAAAAGTTAATATAATGGATTAAACGGAGCTTCATAGTATAAAATTACTTATGTCTAATTAGTTGTGGTTAAACGAAGGTATTCTAATGCCTGTAGCAAAGGTTCAAATCAATTACCATCTGTGTAATTAAAATTTTTGCTTTTTGTTGGGAAAGCAGAGCAGAAGCACATTAGAGGTATAGTCTTTTGAGCAGAGGTATAGTCACATTAGACGATATAAATGAAACACTTGTCCCAACAGACCAAAATGCCACCCACAACGATTTTCAGGTAATGAGGAAAAGTTGATTATAACTAATGACACGCACGTCTAAAACATTCAAACATGCAGAAACACAACCAAATTTCCATTCTATTGAATACTAAGCAGTGAAATTTTCTATGTCTTCTATTCTATAAACAATTTTCGAAGGAACCGCCAAAATTTTAAATAAAATTTTTGAGTTTAGGGTAATAATCCAAGCAAATAGCGTTTCTATTTAATAGAACACTGATGTAGATTATCAGAAATGTACATTTTCTTACGAACGCAAAGAAATATCACGGAATAATCGAAAACTCTGACCGTTAACCTAGACTTTAAACGAAGAAAAAGAATCAGCAGTGCAAGTCGGACAAATGCCACAAGCATGTGGTACGGAACGCTTTGAAATAGACAATAAAAAATTGATTTTCATGCGTCTTTATAGAGAAACACTCATTTCATATCATATTTTTTGTTTTCGTCAAAAGATAAATTTCATGAACTCCTCGAAGTTATGCAGAAAGTGCATTAAACAAATAATACAGTGTTAATAAGAAAATAAAATGTTACCGACAGCTATATTACAAAGCGTTAGATTGATTAAGATAAGTTAGTTTAGGCTTGATTAATCACAAAAATTTTTCTTATGAGAGAAAAGGGAAGGAGGAAGTCATCATTTATATTTGTGCTCGTCGTAGCCGTGAGACTAGCGAACTTGCCTCCGTCCAGGCAGACCCTGGTTCGAGTCCCGGCGCTGGTGGCGATTTTCTCTGTTGGGTATAGGGGAAAAATTCCAAGCACAATACCCCACTCTACCCAGGTGTCTGAAATGGGTACCGGTCTTGACCGGGGGAAAGCGTAATGGCGTCCTGGCGTTAGTTATAAGGCATTTGAAAATCCAATGTATAAGGTGATATATGTATCAGGCTTGAAATTGGAAATAAAGCATCCGTAGATGCCTTCATTATTATTAAGTAAGGACTTGAGGGAACTATGCACAGAGTTCATAGAAACAGCAAGTTGTGAAATGAATTTAAGAAACAGGTAAAAAATTACAAAGTGATAGATGCTGCAAAACAACAGTTGACAATGGCAATATCTTACATTTAACTTCTTTGAGTATCGATAGCCAAACGAAACGTGCCAAAACCAAGGGAAGTGTTCTATCTATGCCAAGATTGATTATTTTTTAGCTTCAGTCTCCCAGACCACTACAAAGATGCTCTAAGGGAGGAAGGATGAAAGCACCATTTAGTTTGGAATTTAGAGAATGGGGAATCTATATGCAAGATGTGATTCCGCATGGGTTACTATGCGCAAAAAAACGATAAGATACAAAGAAACAATAGGAAATAAGATGAAAGTTGAAGAAGAAAGTCAGAGATGCTGAGAAACAGGAGAGAAGTAAACTGAAAAAGATGGTCCTAAACAAAAGAAAATATCTCTTTTTTACAAAAAGAAGAAGAAGAATTTTATAGAAAATTTTCCACCAGGGTCACCAGCAAAATGCAACTGTGGACCCCCCAACAAGCATTGGGAAAGTGGGGGAGATGGTCATCGATAACGGAGCACACGGTTGGCTTAAAACGAACTAGCAACGTTACAACGCAGCGGGCGTGACGTGTGCTGGTCTATGTTTGGTAAATTGATTGAGTATCGGCAGCAGTGGTGGCAGCGCAGGTTTACTAGTGCTTTAGTAACCCGGACTATATCGCTCCTAAGGTTACTAGGATTACTTTCGTTTTAACTACCGCTGTGTCAGCAGGGTTCTAGAAGTAACGATAAGTTGACAGGCACTACACATTATTCGTAACGTTATCTCTATAGTCTCTTAACCTCACATGTAGTTATATGAGGTCGAACGCATTTATTGCGCGAAGAAAGGCCACGGGCTGGCTGATCGCTGCGTTGTCACCCAGAACGTCTCCCACGGAGGGCAGCAGGGAGTTACCCGCAAATACAGCGATGTGTTGGTGTCTTGCAGCTTGCAGGGCTGGGCATTCCAGGATGATGTGGTGCACTGTGAGGCGAGCACGCAGGCAAAGGGGGTAGCCCGGAGGGGGCTCCTGCACTTCGTTATTCATGAGGTATCCGTGTGGGAGATGGGTGTGTCCTGCTCTGAGGCGATGCAACACGACTTCCGTTTTTCTGGTTTGCTTTTTCTCTTTCCACGGACCTGGTTCAGGCTCAATTCCACGTAGGAAGCACGTCATGCGGAGCCAGTCCGTCTGCCATTTACCATATATCTTGCTCTCCAGCACGGGAAACCAGTCTTTATAAAACACTGCCACTTGGCTGGCAGGGCGTGCGGCTGCGTCCTTTGCGAGCCCGTCGACTGTTTCATTGCCACTTATGCCCATGTGGCTCGGTATCCAGCAGAAGCGTATGGTTTTATTATTTGATAAATCGTTTAGCTGGTGTTGGAGCATTCGTGCTACTGGATGGGGAGTGAGTTTGTTTTGTAGAAAAGTCAATGCACTCAATGAGTCTGAGAATATAACGAAGCGGAGGTTCGCGTGTTCGCCTATTATTTGAAATGCCAGGTCTATTGCGCAGAGTTCTGCAGTAAATATCGATGCCATATGCGGGAGCGAAATTTGCTTATGGGTGCCGCTACACAACGCAGCGGCGCCCACTCCATCACTGCTCTTGAAGCCATCAGTGTAAATTGGCGTGAAACCACCGAACACCTCGTGCTTCAACCGCCTATATTCCTGAATGTACATGAATAATGAAGGCATCTACGGATGCTTTATTTCCAATCAAGCCTGATACATATCACCTTGTACATTGGATTTTCAAATGCCTTATAACTAACGCCAGGACGCCATGACGCTTTCCCCCGGTCAAGACCGGTACCCATTTCAGACACCTGGGTGGAGTGGGGTATTGTGCTTCGAATTTTTCTCCTATACCCAACAGAGAAAATCGCCACCGCCAGCGCCGAGAATCGATCCCGGGTCTCCCGCACGGCGGAAGAACCCCTAGCCACATGCGCTATGGCGAGCACGTACAGGTTTGGGTGGGTCTCGTTCTTTTTCATCGCGGCCAGGTCTGTATTTATATCCGCTGTACAGGTCTTCCAGGTTGGTGTGGTCAAGTTCAAGAGCCGATAGGAAAAGGAGAGTTTTACCTAGCGGCACTCCATACCCAAGGAGTTGATAAGGTTGTAAGTGCGTATTGCAAAGGTGGGCGTCATATTTTTATTGGCGAAGAGTCTTCTGTCGGTAGGTGGTATAACAAAATTAAATGCAGGGCTGGAAATATGGCTCTTAGTCTTATAATATCTCAAGGAGAGATGTTGCTTTCGTAGGCCGAGGGGCATTTCGTTCGCCAAGACCTGCAGGCTGGCAACGGGAGTCGACCGAAACGCTCCAGTTGCTAATCTTTAGCTATGGAGTTTAGAATTTTCAGAGTAGATTTAGGAGCAGATCCATAAACGATGCTGCCGTAATCGAGTTTGGATCTGATGAAGAGCCTGTACTAATGGAGTAGGATGTGTTGGTCAGCTCCCCAGTCGTCGACTCCCAGCAACGGGAGTCGACCGAAACGCTCCAGTTGCTAATCTTTAGCTATGGAGTTTAGAATTTTCAGAGTAGATTTAGGAGCAGATCCATAAACGATGCTGCCTTAATCGAGTTTGGATCTGATGAAGAGCCTGTACTAATGGAGTAGGATGTGTTGGTCAGCTCCCCAGTCGTAGGACGATATGGATTTCATCAAGTTTATGCCTCTTTTGCAGTTGGATTTGATATTATTTACATGTGTTTTCCATGAGAGTTTGCGGTCCCAGGTAAGGCCCAAAAATTTGATTTCGTTAGTGAAGGTTAAGTGTTCAGTGTGGATTTTTAGAGTTGGGGATAAGTGAATGCCAGGAAGGAAGGTGAAATGCACGGCTTTAGATTTTTCTTTTGAAAAGGTAAATCCATTTAGTTGGGCCCACATGACGATTTGATCGATGCAGTGCTGTAGCTTGAGTTGGATGACGTTGAGGTCCCGATGCCTTTATCCCACCTGAAGGTCATCCACAAAAAGAGATACATGGTATCTGGAGTCATTAGGGATGTGGTTGAGGATATTGTTCATTTTTATGATAAATAAGGTGACCGAGAGAACAGAACCTTGAGGAACTCCTTCTTCTTGAGGGAAAGGCTCTGACAGGTGATTGTTAAGCGACACTCTAAAAGTACGATTGCGTAAAAATTGTTGTATGTATAGGGGGAGCCTACCTCGTAGGCCCATGTTGTGGAGATCCCTGATGATTCCAAGTCTCCAGGTGGTGTCATAGGCTTTTCGTAAATCTAAGAAAACGCTTACAAAGTGTTCTTCGTGAGCGAAGGCTCTTCTAATTGTGGTTTCAAGGCGGATGAGGTGGTCGGTTGGTGACCGGTTTCGACGACCGCCACACTGGATGTTGTTGAGCAGGCCGTGCATGTCGCAGTACTCGTAGAGCCTATTGTTGTATTTCATCTTTACCGGGTGAGGTATCTTTAGTGGCACACAGGGCAGTTTTGAGTTCGGCTAGTGAGAAAGGTTGATTGTAGTCCTCGTCGTTCATTGATGAGAAGTCGAGTCTGGTAAGTTCTGCTTTTTGTTTTTCACGCCTGAAGTCGGTGCTGTAGTTTTCGGCACTGCTAGTATTACTAAAGGTTTCTGCAAGCTTATTTGCTATGTCAAAGATCGTTGAATAAATCGAAAAATTTTCGCGGAGGATTGCTATATTTCGCTGCGAGCGTCCTTTTATTTTTCGTATATTTTCATAGACCGTAGAGAGGGGTGTGTGCTGGGAAAATTTGTTGGCGGATGTAATCCACGCCTTTCGCTTTTCATCTCATAGAAGATTCCGGTGTATCGCTCTGGCTCTCTTCCAGCGCAAAGCGTTCTGCGGTGTTTTCAGTTGGCGATATTTTTGGTAAAATTGCTCTCGAATAAGGCGTGTTTGGGTGAGTTTTGCGCTCCAGTACGGCTTTGGGAAGCGGGCGGTGGAGAGTACTATGATGGGGATACAATCGGAAGCAATAGCCATAATTTTGTTTGAGAATAGGTCGAGAGCTTCCTCGCACGTTGCCTGCTCGGGAATTAGCATTTCATCCCATTGAGGGTGGTTCTCACAAGACGACCAGTCTGCCTTCTTTATATTCCATATCGTTCGGTTCGGTTCATACAGTTGTTGGCCCATTATCCTCGTGATGATGGGGCAATGGTCACTGTCCTCCGGAGAGTCGCAAGTAGCCCACACCAAATCAGCATTCAAACGGGGGGAGGCAAACGTTAAGTCTATTGCAGACTCGGAACCGTAGGATATTCGAGTTGGAGATCCGGTGTTCAGAAGTGAAAGGTTGTGCTCGTTTATGAATTCTTCTACTATTTGGCCTCGAGTATCGCTCCTTCTGCATCCCCACGCCACGCTGTAGGCATTGAAGCCTCCCATCAAGAGTATTGGCGAGGGCAGCTGGGTGAGCAAATCGCGTAGAGCAGTGATTTTCAGGTTATGGCTTCTCGACGAGTAAAGGGAGACCACTGTGACAGGTCTGGATAGTTGCACGGTGGCAGCGATCACTTGGAGGTTTGATGTTAATACAACTTGCTGGAAAGGTGTGGACTCGTGGACTAATAATCCTACTCCTCCATGAGGGGTGAAATTGTAGTGGCCGTGTTTTGCAATCAAAGTATAATGCGGAATGGAGAACGGAGAATTATGCCAGAGTTTAGTCTCCTGTAGCGCTATGACGGTAGGGTTATAGCGCTGTATGAGATCTAGCAGTTTATCCTTCTTTGCCCGTATGCCTTGACAGTTCCACTGTAAAATGTGAGTCATGTCCGTTTAAGGATGTGGAGATTGGTTCTATTGTTGATACTGTTCGTAGATCTTCTTTGTTTCACTTCTGACAGCCGGGTTGTTTTCACTGGTGATTTCGCTGTCACTCATGGCCGAGTCGTAGTCTGATACCACTTGTACGTGAGCAGTAAGCCCCAGCCACCAGCTGGGTCCGCGCACACTGCCTCGGAGAGTTGTCTCTTTTCGGTGGGTTGTTCCAGCTCATCCGAGTTTTTACGTTTTCTCCGCACGTTGTTATCCGGTGTGTAGGTACGGTGGCATGATCATCCACGTTCTCTAAAAGGTCCGCTATGGGCGCGCGATCAGGTGAAGGCTGCGGGTTCTCGCGGCGTACAGCGTCAGCAAACGTATATTGGAGCCGTGGGAATGAAGAATCTACTTTTTGCTTGGCCTGGGCTCTGCTGAGTTTGTCTTTATGTTGAGTGGTGATGATTTCTGGTTGGTATTTGAATTCAGGGCACTTGTATGAACCACTGTAATGGTCCTGATTGCAATGGTGACATTCGATTTGGACGCTTGTGCAGCCCTCGGAACTGTGGTTGGTGGTGTTGCATCTGGCGCAGGTTGCAACTTCGCTTGTACACCGTTTCTTAGTATGGCCATATGTGAGGCACATTTTGCAGAGCATTGGGCGTGGGATGTAGAGGTAGACTTTGGTTTTTGCTTGCTCCCCAGGTATGGTCAGGAAGTCGGGGAGATCTTGTCGGAATGTGAGCAGAAGCGGTTGTGCAAATGGATTTTTTGGTTTGATCCAGGAAGCCTTAACTGCATCTTTTAGTCCGTGGTCCGCAATGATTCCTGCGCGGAAGGTATCGAAGGATGCCAAGTCAAACTCATACAGAAGCACCAGCCCTTAAGCTGCGTTGAAATGAGGGTGCTCTGAGATGGTGACTGGGATGCCATTGAGGGATGTTACGTTGCAGATATTGTTATTTGGGCTTTTAGCAGTTATTTCTATTACAAATGTGTTTGGGCCTTGGGTGGTTATCTTTGTCGGTTTTTGTCCAAGCTCGCGTTCTAAGCATTTTTCCAATATCCAGGGCGAAAGTTTACGCTTCTTATTTTGGATCCATGGTGCACTGGTAGTGTGAGACAAACGTCCTGGCGGTTTGAACGGCGTTGTCCTGAGGGTTATGGAACAGCTGCCTAGCCCGGCGTTTGCTTACTTTTTGGTTGTTTTGTATGGATAAGATTTGTTCTTCTTCAATTTGTTTCGGGCAAGTTTTGCTTCTAACAAAGTGCGGCCCCTGGCAGCGAAAGCATACGGCCTGCGTCTCGATGCACTGATCCAAGGTGTGTCCGGTTGTTCCGCACCTGGCGCATGTGGTTGGTTTACTGCAGCGTTTTATGGTGTGTCCATACTGCTGGCAATTTGAACAGTGCATTGGTTTATCTAGGTATGGATAAACACGGGTGTCAGATCGTTCGCCTGGTATGTAAATGTATTCCGGGGGCTTCTCAGAGTTTAACTCCAAAATGAGGGCGCTGGTTTGTTCGCGTTTTGTTTTGATAAAGGTTGCATCTATGACATCTTTAATGTCATAATTCTCTTTGAGCCCTGAGGCGAATTCTTCAAAATTACCAACATTATATTCATTAATGTAGATGATCCCTTTTCATGTATTTAGTTTTGGATGGGGGAAAACTTCACACGGCGTGCCATTTATGCTAGTGATGGATAGCAGGCGCTGTCCTTGTACGCCATCTTTCGCCTCGACTGTGAAGCTTTCCCTTCCGCTCGTTGTGATAGATTTAGGGGGGGAAATTGTTAGTATTTGAGATTACTGCTTGCACAGTATACGGATCGATTGCGCGCTTTGTCTCGGGTGTAAATTTCATGGTGTAAAATCGAGTAAACGTAGTTGGGGGTGGAAGATTCATCATATCAAGTGGAACATATTTCTGTTTCGGAGGTCTTGCAGGACGTCCGAGATTCTTTGGCTTCTCCGGGGAAGGCGCAGGTGACGCCACCTCGACCAACCTGCCGATGGCTTGTTCCAACTTTTCGATCCTTTCTTCCTCTGTGGCTGTAGAGGACTCCTTGCTAAATGTTAGAGTTCCGGTAGCACCTCCATCGTGGCTCACATTACTCAAACATCGTGTCAGCTCGCTGAACCGCTCCTCCAATCTTCCCACTCGCTCTGCAAGTGCTCCCTGTGATGCGTCGCCACTCGCCGCACTCCCCACCGCTGTCCCAGAAGGCATCGATGAAGTCGCGGAGAAGCCGCTCACTTCGCGCTGATTTGCTCTGCTGATAGGCGTCCTGATGGTTTTGACACCAAGCTTGTTGCGAGGAAGTTTCAGCATTGTTGGTCTTTGTCAGTTTCGTGTTGTTCACAGGACGGCCTCGGTCAGTTGCCGACCGCGAACCCCTATTACCTCTCCCCAGGGTCCCTGGTCTTAGAGGCTGGAGACCTCTAGGACCGGGACGTGTATTTATAATGTTGCTCACAAGAATAAGATTTATGCACACAAACAGAACAACTTGAACACCAATAGGCAACGAAACACGTAGGTTATAAACCTACAACCTTAATTTTAGATTCAGAACGCACAAACTGATATGAATAAATATATTGACCTGTAGCACCGTAGTGCCCTAGGCGCCCCCCGCGTTGGTTCTACCCGCGATAGTGAGTTTTGATAACACTTACAATAACCAATTCACCATCCAAATACAAGTAACGACCAACAAGAGTTGTAAAGCGGGTATACTAACAGCATCACCACGGGAAGGTGCGAGTGGGCTGGATACCCGCACATAGGCACGAGTAACCTGTATCAAATCCTAGTCTCGACTTATTTGTTCCCAATACACGAAAAAAGAAAGATATACTCGAAAAACCTATGATAATCTTTTTACTAATTTCGATGCCAGTAACATTGGTAAAGGGAACAGTGAAATTTTCCTTTACAAAAAGTACCTCCTTAACTTTTAATTCGGGACCTCACACATTTCCCTCGTGAACGCTATTCCTATGGACACAAAAGTAGCGTTCTCCTGAAGGATAAACTCGTAAGATCTTTGACCACACGGAATAACTAAAATATTTAGCAACGCTGAAGTGCGGTGTAGTAATTTGACATTTGAACAGCTCATAAATGTGCATTTCACAGCTGAAAAGGAAACGAATTGATACAACCATGTTTGCTAGCTTTGTGTAGATTAACACTATCCTTGTGGGCAGAGGAATATCCACAGAACTCACACTTGAACAGCTGACCACCATGTTTGCAGGCTAGGTGTCGTTGAACGGTTCTCTTGCGAACAGAAGAATAGTTACATAATTCACACTTGAACAGCTGACCTTCACCATGTTTTTTAGTGCGGTGTTCTTTAACAGAAGACTTAAGAGCTGAGGAATAGTCACAAAACTCACACTTCAACAGCTGGCCTTCACCATGTTTGCTAGCTAGGTGTCGTTTAATGTTAGTCTTTCGTGCAGAGGTATAGTCACATGATTCACACCTGAACATCTGACCTTTACCATGTTTGCTGGCTAGGTGTAGTTTAACGTTATACTTAACTGCACAGGAATAGTCACATAATTCACACTTGAACAGCTGGCCTTTACCATGTTTGCAAGCTAGGTGTTGTTTAATTTTAGTCTTTTGAGCAGAGGTATAGTCACATGATTCACACTTGAACTGACCTTTACCATGTTTACTAACTTGGTGTTGTTTAATGTAAGTCTTTTGAGCAGAGGTATAGTCACATAATTCACACTTGAACAACTGACCTTTACCATGTTTAGTAGCTTGGTGTCGCTTTACACTACAGTTAAAGGCTGAGGAATACTCACAGAACTCAGACTTGAACAGCTGGCCTTTACCATGTTTACTAGCTTGGTGTCGCTTAACAGCACGGTTAAAGACTGAGGAATACTCACAAAACTCACACTTGAACAGCTGGCCTTTACCATGTTTGCAAGCTAGGTGTTGTTTAATGTTGGTCTTCCGAGCAGTAGTATAGTCACATGATTCACACTTGAACAACTTACCTTTACCATGTTTAATAGCTTGGTGTTGCTTAAAATTACTGTTAAGAGCTGAGGAATAGTCACAAAACTCACACTTCAACAGCTGGCCTTTACCATGTTTGCTAGCTAGGTGTCGTTTGATGTTGGACTTATGTGCAGAGGTATAGTCACATGATTCACACTTGAACATCTGACCTTTATTATGTTTGCTGGCTAGGTGTAGTTTAACGTTATTCTTAACCGCAGAGGAATAATCACATAATTCACATTTAAACAGCTGACCTCTGCCGTCTTTGCTAGCTTCGTGTTCGTTTTTATGAGCAGGGGCATTGTTATTTATCTTACGCATGTACAGCTGACCCTGACCATGTGTGCTTATTTGATGTGCTATTTTACGATCATCAGACAAACACTGCATCATATTTGCTTCATTAGCTGAAGAATATGTGCACACTTCACACATGTACCCATTACTGTTTTCTGATGCACTTTTTTTTTGCGCTTCTGAATTGAACTTAAGGACTAAAACAGTGCCACAGAACTCACATTCGAGCTGTTCCTCATCATGCCTTTCAGGTCGATGATCACTCATTTTCACACCAGAATATCGGTATCGCCCTAATAGACTTTTACACTGGTTCATATGATAATGCTGTTCTACTGCGTGTCGTTTCAAAATACTCAAGTACATAGTGGAGTAATCGCACAACTCACACTCGTAGCAACATCCCAATTTATGCCTGACACGAAGGTGCAGCTCCATGAGGCCCCTTCTACTAGTGGAGTAATCACAATGTTCACACAGTAAGGGCCGTGACATGAGTCTGTCAGGGGGTGCGGCCTCAACACCACTGCCGCTACCCGACACATCTGATGGTAGCGAGTCAGCGCTGCCTTGAGATGCTCCAGCTGGTCTCACATGAACATCACTTGTGTTGCACGCAACAGAGCTGCCATCCCTCAAATCGTCCTCTGCTCCTGCATGCCTTGAACATGCCTCGGTGCAGTCATTGTCTACTTCTCTCTTGAAAGTAACTGCGTGAGAGCCTAAACTTGAGCTGGTCTGTAAGGAAGAACTTTTTCTCATTATTACTGTACAGAATTCGTCAAAAATTACAGTATTATAATCAAGTTGCAAATAAATTCAACTACTTAGGGTCTCCATGTACTTTTGAAACAAGGTCGTGCAATTGGGCATCAGTGATTATCTTATTCTTAACCAAACTCGTTCCAGTGATAAACATAAAGTACAATGAAAATATATCAATGATAATAATAGAAGCAAAAATAACGACAGCACAAGCAAAATTTGAAAAGCAGATTCTCTTTACACAGCCGGTGAATACTTGAATACCGAGCAAAAATCGAATGAAGCATTCAGTAATTCTTTATTGCAGCACTTTTTTCAAGAAGTAAACGTTCAAGAAACTGTTTAAATTTTACTATATGCAATAGCGCTTGTCATGACCACTATGTTTCGGATCATGATTTTTACATAAAACAGTTAATGTTTTTCTCAAGAAAAAACACACAACTAACACCAGCATTCTTCTTACATTTAAAGGCAACAACAATTGTATAAGGACTAATGTTCTTGAATAAATCAGAGTGACTGAAACGATTTCTAACACTTGCAAACCAACCAAAAATTATTCATTCGTTGGTCTCACACACAAAGCAAGAACACACAAAGCAGTATACAAATCAGAAATCTGATTCCTGAAGTAATTACTACGGTTTCAATTGTGCCATGAATTCCACATGGACGTCTTTGCACTAACAATTTAGCAGCAAATTTTTGAAGATGTTGAATAGGGAAAATAAAACTATGAAGAATCTTGAAATGATCACTCGAGTGAACAAGTTTAAAAGCATCGGCAAAACGCAATCAAGAAAGGGCTCCCCGACACTGGGATTACAAGAAGCATGTTGAAAATAGCTTCGAAACTATTAATGAAGGGACGATAGCCTAATCAATACTAGCTACGGTTTGGGAACGGGAATAAAATAGATCACATAGAGAATTACAAAACAAGACTCAATGACTATAGTAAAAGATACCGTCACCCTACAACAGGCACAATAATTGTTAAAAATAACACTATTACACTAAATACCAATTAGGCAATCAAATAGACAATGAATCTCAATTCAACAGAATCAAACTCAAGAATAATGGAGTGCGCGTTGAGACAATTTTCTGGAACCAGAGTGAAACATCGCTTAGCAGCCAATGAAAAGGTCTAGCAATAAATTATGCTAATCTAAAGTGAGATGCTTTGAATCCCTCATAAAACAATTGGAATAAAATGAAATCCACTGAGTGATTGTCAATTATAAAAGAAATGCTCAAAATAATGAGAGTTGAAAGCAGTAAAATAACAAGAATGTCACAAAATAGTGGCCAAGAAAAGATAAAGACAGACTACATCAGAATTAAATTTAAATTTTGTGTGGAATTATGAATGCTCCACTGAATTCAAACGGAAACATTCACGACGAGAGTAAGCATCCAATTGGAAGCACTCAAGACGAGAGTAAACAACCAATTGTGAGCATTCAAGATGGAGGAAAAACAACCAATTGGAAGCATTCACGACGAGAGTAAGCAACCAATTGGAAGCATTCACGACGAGAGTAAGCAACCAATTGGACGCAGTCAAGACGAGAGTAAGTAACCAATTAGAAGCATTCAAGAGGAGAGAAAGCAACCAATTAGAAGCACTCAAAAGAGAGCAAGCTACCAATTGCAGCACCTGGGGTTCCCAATGGCAGTCAATAGGCTCGTCCTTCACAGTAATGGCCTCCAGCTCAGCGTCAGGCACTTCACATTTGATGTAAATTTCTTCTAGATGGCTCCCAGAGCTCAGCCCGTCACCTGCAAGTGACACAAGCTCATTGAGAAAAATCACATCTGAGATAATAAATCCAGCAACAGTTCTTCAAGTATTAAAACTTGACAATGAAAACAATTTTTTTGTACTTGTATTTTAACACATGAAAAACTGGAAAAAATTTTAGGCTTGGTAAAGGAATCTAGTAATACTTATTCCAGCAGTTTTCATAAAACCATCTTTCAACTCAGTTATTAATGTCTGATGAACATTAAAGGTCTAAAATAACTGAATCATCATTTAGCCTATACAAGTAAATTTAAATGATAAGATATAAGAAACCAAGTTTTTAGAAGAAATAGGGATAGCAATTCACACAAAACTAACAAACCCATAAAAATTGCCTTTAAAAAGTAAACTTTGCCCTTTTACTATTTTTTGGATGAGGTTATGTAAATTCAAATTAAAAAGAATTAGCCTTGCAGGAGGAAGTTTCACAACACATACCAACTCTATAACTCAACACAACTTCTCATACCACTAAATACTGAAATCCTCATGTTCAAAAGAGCCAAGCTGAACATTTAGTCATGATTTTGGGGTTCTTGACATTACATTCAAAGAATGAAGGAATATTACAACTAAATCCTATCAGAGAAATGTAATGAAACAATCCATGTAGTATATGATATCCGATTTTTCAATTTTGGAAAGTTTTTAAATACATAACATTAACTCAGTTCAACACATAAATAGCATCAGTGAGGTAAGGCACACTTTGAGAGTGATGCCTACTACAATCTATGGTGTGAATGCTCAGGTTGAAGGCACTAAAAATTGTTCCATAAAAAAGAATAATAAATACGGTACTTCAGTGATGTACCCTGAACAAAGATATAAATACAGTATTGCACTTTCAATCATTCACACATAGTTCACAGATGGCTGTGTAAGCCAAAATCTAGGCAAAATGAAAGCATAAAACCTAAGCAATAAGCGGCTGATGATGTTGAGAATATTTAAACTATTTGCATCTAGTTTTGCCACATCTCTACTCACAGCATGTGATTTCGAATTAGTATTTACTTGTTAAGTTCACAAAACGTATGTACCAATTGCATTATGCTCAAACTTTGTTTCATCTTCTGCAGGACTTAAGAAATTCCATATAACACATTCCCTGCAAAGGGACCCACCGGTGGTCACTTAGGTGATTTTCATAGTGCTGCTGACCCACCCGCAGTCACTAACTAATTGTTTATTAATACTTAATGAAAGCTTAATAAAGGCCACATCCAGTTATCGCAGTTAACGTGTTAAATTAGAAATGGCTATACAGCCCATGTCAAAATAATGATTAAGGAGAAATATTCAATGAGAAACTTTATTCTTCTCTCAAAATGAACCTTGGAACACAATATCTTATACTTAATTTTATTTTGCTTATATTTTATAATTCATAAATTCATACTGGGCAGGTTGTCTTCAACCCAAATAGAGAGCTTTTACTTTGATACAATTTTAGTTGATTTCCATACTAGAAAGGCTTACCTTTCTACCGTAATATCAACTGGCACTCCCTCATACCCAGACCAGAACTAAGTCTCACCTTGCATCCTGTCCTCTGCTACAGCTTCTTGCTTTATGCAGTCCTTCATGCAACACAGCCTCTTCACTTCAGCATCTGTCAGCTTGTGCACCATAACCCCTGGATGCTCCATGCTAGGTGGTTAGGTACCTGGGCAATGAGCAATGGAATGCTAGTTTGCTCTAATATTTAAGAAAACTGAAAGGTAAATCCTGAAAAAAATTGAAATATATCTATTATTCCATCATCACAGAAAATAATACATGGGCCAAATATTTCAATAATACAATCTCCCTATATTAAGTGGATTGGACTATTTAAATTCATTCATCAAATGAATGGAGTAATTTCAATTGTGATCATGTGTTATAGGATGAACAATTCCAAGCTTCTTTTGTGTAAAAAAAGAGTATGTAGTCAAAGCACTTTTTTTCATTTAAATGCAACCCATTTTTCAAATCCTTTGGTTATTAAATGAAACACATACTATCAAATTACTTTGTGACGTAATTCCTTGTTTTTTGTGGTCTAGTGGTCTTATAACAGTAAATTATTCAAAGATGATATTTTTGATTGGATCTCTCATGATGAATCAATAATGAGTAGTTAACAGAAGTCAAAGATTCATAGGAGAGTTTGAACATCACAAGTTGTAGATGTTACAGTATTCATTAGGGTCTCCCATTGGTGGAACATCAATAAGACAGAACTGTAGCTAAACAACTAAGATATAAATTAACTCACCTTATACTTGATAATACTCCCACACAA
This sequence comes from Morinoia aosen, assembly GCA_030386875.1. NCBI lineage: Eukaryota > Metazoa > Arthropoda > Malacostraca > Amphipoda > Talitridae > Morinoia > Morinoia aosen. Next base: position 42,378,403 of record CM059580.1, read on the forward strand.
TGGGATGTAAAACAGTAATATGCGATACCAGAAGCAACCAACAATGACACCCAACGACGTCAAACCTCCAACTTATGCACCTATCACGAAAACAGTACCTGACCAGAGCCGGCTCACACAACCTCAACGCAACATCTCCCCGACTCGACTGCCCAGCCACCACCACATCAATGCGACAAAAACTATACAACCACATGGATAACCTCAAGTACATGAAAACCCGACAAGATGGAAAACAAATGAGTACAAGAAGATGTGAAATTGATTAAAATTATTTTAAATTCCAACATTCTAACTTCCAAATTTAAAAATCAAAGTTAACTTGAATATTTAGCTACATATCTTATGACATTCTCCTTTCCGTTCATCTGACATTCCCAAGTTGGCATTAGTTTTTCACGTTGGGTTACTTGGGGGTGGAGGGGGGGGCTGGCAAGGGCTAGGGCCGGGAGGCGTGGGGTGTAGTGGGAGGGGGTAGGAGGCAGGTGAGCGGGTGTGGGGGTGGAACGAAGCCGACCTAAGACGGTAAAGATGTGATGATTCATAAAGTGAAGAGTGTTGAGAAGTGGATGAAGTATGTGAAGCACATATATATGTACAGTGAACTGAATTGTCTTGAGCTATGTGAAATTCAGAATATTGCACCACCTTTGATGCCACAACAAAGGAATAAAGTGCTTGTGCTATGGTGAATCAGATTGAACAAAGGTACAAGTTCATGGCAGATTTTGGTACAATGAAAAAAGGAACTCTTTCAACTTTCTTAATAGACTTTTGCAGCTCATGTTCAATAATCAGAAAATTTACAAAATCATCACTTGTTACCAGCTCATTCATTCCCCAATGTCCTCCCAGTAGTCTTCAACTGCTTTCACCATTTGCATCCTATCTTGCATATTGCAACCATTTACTACTAATTCATCAACTTGCAATTCCCTACCTCAATCACTTCCTTGTATAAATTTATACCAATCTTGTATTCCATCTGGACCCTTTTTTCTCAGATTTTCGATATGGTATCTATTCTCTTCAACTCTAGACTCATTTATCAATCTTTTTACTTCCTTCTGCTGGTCTTTGTACTCATTCCATGCACTATGCAATTCATCCTCAGTAATTCTGTGTCTTTCATACCTGTTTCTCACATTGCATTGTTTCTTATTCAAAGTCTATTTCTGATTCATTCTTCTTTTATCTCACTTGTAAACCACCTGGCATTCCCTGCATTTTTCATGCATTTCATTTTACCAATCTTTTGGTCTGCAACATCATACAAAGTTCTTGCAATCTTACCATTTAGGTCATTTACATTTCTACACCTGTTCCAGTTACATCTATTCAATTCATTCCTAAATTCTTCCCAGTTTGCAATTTTTATCTGCCAATTTTCTTTCACATTGCTGACCTTCTGCATTTACTCCTTTCTACCTCAACTATATTTAAGGAGATCATCCCAGGCCCCTGCCAAGCCCCTGTCGGTCCGGGGGTCATTTCTCATGTTTTTGCTGGAAAAGGACTCTTAGTTGGTGGAATATTCGGCCCTAAAATTTTATGGCGCCACGGACAATAATTCCCCCCCCCCCCCCCCCCGAGGGGGGGGGGGGGGTGAGGGAACCAAAATCTTTCATTTTTTTAAAAAGAGAACAAGTAGGAATTTGAAAAAAAACCAAAGTGAGTTTGTTAGAAATGTTTCAAGGATTCTAAAACTGTTCTAGCATCAAAACTGAAGGAGGAGTCCCATTTTGAAATATCAATATCAGTGAAATATCAATACCTAAAAATCAATATGTCAAATTTTTGCAAAATCTAAGGCCTGAATCAAAAAAATGAATGGAATCAATTGTGCTTTTTTTTCAAAGGTTACATATCATAGTCAAATTTCATAAAAATCAGATTGAAATAAAAAAATTTATATTTTTGGGAAAAAAAAAATATTTTTTTTTTTGGAAATCACAATTCACAGTGTGAATATGAAGTTATGTATGGAAATTATCGAAATTAAAATTAAAACTGCCTTCAATTACATCAATTGTTCATTATATTACACTTCAACCAAAAATTTTGTTATGGCTTATACAAAAAAACATAATTTTCAACATTCAAAATGCGACTCGTCCTTGAGTTTTGATGCTAGAACAAATCCAAAGACAGTTTTAGAATCCTTGAAACATTTCTAACAAACTCTTGTTCTCTTTTTTTCAAATTCGAATTCTTTGAAAGAAATATGTAGCTCTAAACCCAAAAACTTGTTGCTGATTTTTAAAATTTCAAAAAATTTGAAAAACAGAAAAAATTTGAGTTTGAAAATAAACAAGAGTTTGTTAGAAATGTTTCAAGGATTCTAAAACTGTCTTTGTTTTTGTTCTAGCATCAAAACTAAAGGAGGAGTCCCATTTTGAAATACCAATAAAAATATACCAAAAAACTCATTTTTCCTCAAAAAAAAAAAATAAGGCCTAAATAAAAAAAAATGACATGAGTAAAAAAGGTTTACTTTCACAAAATACATATACTGGTCAATTTTCAAACGAATCGGACGAAAAAAGTTGAAAAAGTGGGATGATCTCCTTAAGCACAACCATTTTATGGTCACTATCAATATCAAAATCATTTTCATCTACAAACATTTCTTTGATACATACTCTTGCTCTATCATTCAGTATCATATAGCCCATTGCAGTTTTCCATTTCCTGCTATGCCATGTTTGCAAGCCATTTCGTATTGTGACAATCTGCTTCTCAAGTTCATTATCATCACAGAAATCAATCAAATTTTGTCCATTTGCATTTACAGGCTCACCAAGTACACCAACATGGCCATTCATGTCACCCATCACAATAAGAGGATATCAGCAGTATTCTCATACAATTCTTGTTAATATTTCATACTTTACATTCTCTTCTTGAGCTAAAATCCCATCAGTTATCAAAAAACATGAAATCACAACAACACATTTTCTGGCAAGCATTCTTTCACACTTAATTGCTAACAAATATTTACTCTCAGATTCATTTCCATCAGGAATTTCCAATTTAGGGCATTCTTTACAATCAAACAAACTCCACCACCTATTTTTTTTGCCAATTTACCTGCCCTTTTCCTGTCATACAATACTTGTTCTCCTAATCTGTTAAACTGACTATCACACATTTGGGTCTCAACTACACCAACATAATCCAATTTTCCATTCTCAAATTCCACTATAAGGTTGTCTAATTTTTCAGCATTCCATCCATGCACATTTATTTATACATCCAAACCTCACAATGCTGCTAGACAATTCAAGACATTCTTCATTTTTGCTCTGACTGATTTTCTTTAACCCTGTTCCACTTTTCATTACAATATGAGTAGCCCTGATCCACTGAATGGATCTCCTGGAGAGTTTCATCTCACCTTCCTGTGTAAGGTGGACTTCATCTCTAAGAACAAATTCATCCTGGATCACGCTATCCATACCGAGGAAGCTGGCACCCAACTCCTACTTTCTCACACCCTCAGCTGTCATTCTCACAATCTTCTCATGTACCTCCCTATTCACCTTGTTTTTTAATCCTTCATACTTCTCACCACAATCAGGCCTCTTCAGGAGACTCATCACTGCAACTCTTACATTCTTCTTTTGTGCAGATTCAACAACTTTCATAATGGCAGTCACTGTACATTCTTTCTGACATTCAAGCAACCAATTTCAAATTCCTTGCAGTACAACCATAATTTCACCCATGCCACCTATCATAGTTGCAGCATACTTGCAGATCTCTCACTCTTTTTCCTCTGAAGCTCGTGCATCCACTACTGTCATGCATCCTCACAAAATTACTCACATTCTTTACCATATTATCTTCACATATTCTAATCATAGGTCTCACTCTTGCTTTTATACTGCTCTTTTTCATGTCTTCCAGTCAATGCATTCTTTACATTTATCTTTCTTCCACCCATTTCCATCAAGGGTACAGGCATCTCACCTCGCATAACAGACAGCTCATTTACTCTATTTACACTTGTACTCCTCCCATCATCATCATTAATCTTTCTGCTTTCATCTGTCACGCTTACACCATCATTTGCTTCAACATTCACTGCACTCAACTCCTTGCATTACTTTTATTCTTCCTTTCATCCTCTGAATTGCTCCTCAAACCAACATTGAGAGCTTTCAGCCTCTCAACCTCTTCTTCCAACTTTTTTCTCACACTATTCAAGCATTTGCAGCATGTAAACACATACTTCTTTCAACCCTCTTACTTATCTCCCTCAAACCCTGGCATGCATATATATCCACCCACTCTGAACAAGTCATGCACTCAACTCACGCATTCTATTTACAAATCTCTTACTAACACCACCACTCTTATTACTTGCCATTCTCAAGCATTGACTTCTATCTTGGCACAAACTTTACAGGCAGAAGAAACCTTCACTCAGTAAAGGCCAAGAAATCTACCGGAATTCAAGTTATCCAACAAAACAAAAATTTCACACACTACTCTGTCAGTACATACAATGTCACACACTATACTCACGTGAATATGCAAACTATACCAGTTTTGAAGCAACTGCAGTTTAATGCATCACAATTTTAGTCAGAGGTTTAGTAATACACGTGCACACACTAAGAAACCAATGACATTCAGGGCATTTAAATTTTGAGTTTCGATTTGCGGATTCCCCTTTCTTCATGACTATTTTGAAGGTTTTTGTTGCATTAAGATGTGAAGTTGTATATTAAAATATATGATGAAAATATGCATTATTAACTATGAGGAAACATATCCTACTGTTTAAAGTGATATTTTACATAAAAAATATCCTAACATTATGGATTTAGATTAGTCGTTAGTTTTAGCCTCCCTACCTAGCAACAAATGCGATCCAAAGAGAGGAAGGAGGAAGGCACCATTTAGTATGGAGTTAAGGAAACGCGGAATCAACGCAGAAAGGCATAGAAACAGTAAGTTGTGAAAGAAGATCATGAAACAAGACCTTCCTCTCTCATGAAACAAGAAGAAGAAAGTAGTAGGTGCTGAAAAACAGGACAGCAGTGAACCGAAAAAGGTGGTCCTTAACATAACAAAAACATTTTATTTCAACAAAAAAAAAGGCCTACCTAACTCTCAGCTCGGGCCCTCACATTGTCCCCCTGGGAGCGCTAGTTCCCATAGATACAATAATTGTATCCCCCTGAGGGGCCTAACATTATGGATCTGAGAAAGTTTTATGAAATGTCTCAACATTTTAAGAGACAGAGACCAGCTAGCCGTTTCTTAGACACTAATTCATGAACTCTAATAGACACTCTAAATTAACAGGAAAAATAAGTTAACTTCTAAGCCATGAGATGTACCAACTTGAAATTATTATCAAATTGATGCTTGTGATGAATACATTTTTATGCACGTTAAAAAATTTTTTTCCAGAGAGATGTTTTCACATATGGTTTGCTCAAATTTCACTTTATTTCATGTCTTTTCCTCTTGGGTAGTGATAGATGTATTTTTGTAAGAGCTAGCAAGTGCTATAAATTAATTTACCAGACTATCAAGTGATTTCTTAAAAATGTTTCAGTGTTAATTGGTTGCTGAGCATCAATTAAAATGTAATGGGCCTTGAGATTTTGTTTTGATGCAAAAAGAATCATATATTTAAATGTAGACATACATACATACAAGTGTTCATATCATATGCATGCATTTGTACATATTACATATACACAAATATATCTACATGTACACACATATGGAAAATGAATATGAGAAAAAATAGGGTCAAATTGTATTTTAATGCACTCACAGAATTTAGAAATTTGGTTCTCAATAATCACTAAAGAAGCACATGTAAGAACGTTTGGTTAACCCTTGTCGACTAACTGGGCACTCGAGTAGACAGCATGCCCTATATTAATAGGGCATGAACCCTATATGAAATATAGGGTTGCCATATACCACTAGAATCGTCTCGACAAGCTCTATTGAATGAACACAGTATAGAGCATGTGGTAAGGGAGGGTAAGAACGTGAGAAGGCAATAAAATAAAGAGGGCTCCGCCGACTCAGTCTGTGCACTCGAGTGCCCAGGATAGGTTGTGTGCTGCGCAGGCTGGTGTCTACTCGAGTAGCAACAAAATAAAATATACAATTTTTAAAAAAAAAAATTTTTTTTTAATCTATGGACTTTGACGCCTTACATAACATAAACGGCGAAAGCTACTTCGAAATCTTTTATTACAATGTGTAGGGTACCTATTTCTCTACTAATACATGCATTTTCAAACAATTATTTATTATAATAAGCATACAACAAGTAAAATAGCAAAGACGACAATGCCCATATCTTCTGATCCAATTGTCACAGGAAAAAAATAAAGACACCATTGGATTTAGCAGGTGTTTTTCTATACAAATCAGCATAAAAATATTACAAAAGTGTCAAGATAAAAAAATGGCACAACTTTAAAAAAAATATATTTCCTAAAAAGTCTATGGACTTCTACACCTTATATCGCACAAATGGCAGAAGCTATTTCTAAATTGTTTTTTTCAATATAAAGAGCAGCTATTTTTCTACTAAAACATGTATTTTCAAACAATTATCTATGATGATAAGCGTGCTGGAAGTAAAATATCAAAGGCAATATTGCACGCTATTTCGGTAATTTCAGCATGTCGGCGAGGGTTAATGTGAAGGAGACGCAACTAACCGATTTTTTAAACTTTGCTACCTAAAACATATCAACTACATCAAAATGAACAACTGTTCATCAATGCACTTTTTGGGGCAATTGAGTATTTAACGAGTTATAGCGGTAAATCCGTTTTGCTTCCAGCACGCTCGTCATCAAAGACGAAACCAAACTACTCGCTATACCTTATTAAAAACTCATTTACCGAAAAAAGTGTTTAGAAGAAAAGTAGTTTATTTCCATGTTATTACCATAATCCAAGCAACAAAAATTCTAAAATCGATTAGATGTTTATTCCGTTGCATTCATCAACATAGACAAAAATTAACATACCGCTATAACTCGTTATATACTCATTTGCCCAAAAAATAGCATAGAAGAAAAGTTGCTTATTTCAATATAATAATCATGATACAGGCAATATTATTTTGAAAATCGATTAGTTGCATCTCCTTCAAATTTACCGAACATTTTAGGTGAATGACATTCTGCTTGCTGTTGCATAATTTTTGAGATATAACATGAATTACGTTCAAGTAAGAATAACATGAGATAGTTGTACCTGCATTTTTCAAACACGTGCAGTATTTTGGCGGAAATCATCAGTTTTGGTATGGCTAAGTTTAGTTTTTTCAAGTTTATTTAGGTTAGTTTATTCAACTAACCTAACGTTACCTAACCTAATATAACCTATCATTGTGTCAATATTGTATTACAGCATATTTACGTGTCAATTTCTTCACTGTTATATATGACTTACCTATAACTTCAAAGTTTAGTAACTCAAAAATTATGCATCAGCAAGCAAAATGTCATATGGTAAAATGTTCTTGAATGCGTTACTTTAGTGAATATTTGGAACAAAAGTTTTAATATCTGTGAGCGCATTAGAGTGAAATTTAACCATAAATAACAATACACAATCAAAAACTTTGCTAAAGTAAAAACTAGAGAAGAAAAGCCACAAAAATGTTCTACCAAAAACAACTGAATAATAATAATAATAATAATAATGAAGGCATCTACAGATGCTTTATTTCCAATTCAAGGCTGATACATATCACCTTGTACATTGGATTTTCAAATGCCTTATACCTAACACCATGATGCCATGACGCTTTCCCCCGGTCAAGACCGGGGTCAATATTGAGTTTAATGTTGTCAATGATTTTCATGATTTTGTTGCCAATAATCAATAAAGGAACACATTTAAAAACGTTTTACATGAATGAAATTCTGCTCGCTGATGCGTTATTTTCAAATTTTTCAACTTAAATGTTGGCTTGTGCGCGCCAGGGAAGCAAGCGCGCCAAGCGTAATATAATTAATAACGGAATCTAACCCCCTATTACAAAAGTAATGAGGTTGGGTTGTGAGGGGTAGCCACAGTTCTTCTAGTGAAAATTATAAATAAAGGTTTCTAGTGACGTCCGTTTACATCATCTACAATGGCGGCCACCCGGTACCCAAAATGGCGGCCGCCATCTTGGAGCTGATATAAATGGACGTCACTAAAAACCTTTATTTATAATTTTCACTAGAAGAACTGTGACTACTCCTCACGACCCAACCTCTTTACGTTTTAATGGGGGGTGAGCTTCCGTTTCAACTCTGAAGTTGCGCAAAAAAGGCCATTCAGGAGTGCCGTTCATATAACTTCAAACTTAAATAACTCGAAAACTAAGCATTTGCGAGCACATTGTCATTCGTGTAAAACGTCTTACAATCTACTATATTACCTATCTATGGCAACGAAATTATGGAATTAGTTGACAACATTAAACTCAATATTGACCAAGACCGGTACCCATTTCAGACACCGGGGTAGAGTGGAATATTGTGCCTGGAATTTTTCCCCTATACCCAACAGAGAAAATCGCCACCAGCGCCAGGACTCAAACCCGGGTTTACCCGCACGGAGGCGGGTCCGAAAAACCGTCGTAAATGATTTCAAAGTAGTGAAACAAGGTTAGCCAGGGTATGTTGAGTTCACTACTCTCCCGCTTACATTATTTATTTCCAACCTTGTCATATGGCGCTCATATTTTGTATGGAGTATTTTCTAACAGTCATTTATCATGAATTAAATGTAAACTAAGATACATAGCCTAAGTTACTCTAGGTAGTAATATTTTGACTTTCGTGTTTTCCGTTTTCTTTGATCATGTAAGTTCGTTCGTCTGTTTTGGCGCCTGCCGGTGTCGGCCAGCCACGTGCCAGCAACCACACATATAAAATAAAGTGGTGAGAAAATAAGGATATATATTGAAGGGTAATGAGTGTTTATATTGTATAAATAGTAAAAGCATCTAAATGCCGCATACTGAAACTTTTCTTCTAGCTGTTGAACCAGACCCAGCTATAACAGAGAAATATACGCTTGGTCGTGGAGTTGCATGGAGACCGCCTCAAAGATCCAATAAACTTCAAATAACAAAAAAACAACAAGCTCTTGCATGTGACAGCTTATATGTAAATAACATATTTTTTTGCACTAAATGCAAATGTTTTACACCGGCTTGTCATTTTTGAGAACTGATCTAAGATCCTTCCCGAATTACCCGGACAAATAGGGTAATTTCCAAACTATACAACGTACAATCTCCAAATTAGTACAAAAATAATGCCCGTGATGAGTAAATTTTTATGTAATTGGAAAATTTAAACGTCCCTGTGGGGGGCATGAAGCGGGGCTTTTGTGGCCCGTCAATTGTCGGCCGATTTTCTCTATAAGGCTCATATTAGACGCATTATAATTTCTGAAAAATTGCACCTAAAAACTTGAAATTTATTTAATTTTAACATCAATTCATTTTCCAACTGTGTGTGTATAATATAACTCTCATAAGCTCCCTGGAGGATGGCTGAGAGCAAGGTTCCTAGCCCCATAATCACGCTGGCAAATGCCGCGGTCACCCTAATTATGAAGTGCTGTCTGAAAGCTGGTCATAGCCTTGCCGTTTTAGGCCCTGTACCCTCCCTCTCATCGTGGCTTCAAATCCTGGCTTGTGGTGAAGATTTTTTCTCTGTTGTAGAATAATAATTTTCATGTTTCTCACTCATGTAACTTTAATGAGGCAATATTATAAGTAGAGCTGTGCCATTGCATAGCTTGCATATATGCACTCAAAGAGATATGCAGAATTTTTTAAGCAATGCAAAAAATTATGGTAAATCTGAAGGAGATGACAGTTGTCAATTTTGTAAATTTCGGTGCCTTAGCATAGTTAATTAGATCATAATAAACAAGTTTTCTTCTATGCACTTTTTGTCTCAAATGAGTATTTTATTAGTTATAGCGGTAAATGACTTACGGCAACTCCAGTCTTTGAAGCGGAAAGAAATTCGGTAAATGTGTAGCGTTGGTCAGTAATCGATTTTTGAGTTTCAGTGCCTAAACGTAGTTAATTAGATCGAAATAAACAAGTTTTCTTCTATGCACTTTTTGTCGTAAATGAGTATTTAACGAGTTATGGCGGTAAGTTTAGTTTTGTCTTTGTTGACGAATGCGCTCGAATAAACAGCTACTCATCGATTTTCAAATTTTTGTTACTCGAGTCATGGTAATAACCGAAATAACCTTGTTAAATACTCATTTGACGAAAAAAGTGTATAGAATAAAAGTTGTTTATTTCGATGTTATTACCATGTTTCAAGCAACAAAAATTCAAAAATTGATGAGTAGCTGTTTATTCGAGCGCATTCGTCATCAATGACGAAACTAAACTTACCGCTATAAATCGTAAAATACTCATTTGAGACGAAAAAAGAATAGAAGAAAACTTGTTTATTTTGATTCAATTAATTAGGTTCAGGCACCAAAAAGTGGAAAATCAACAACTGTCATCTCCTTCAGATTTACCAAAATTATTTTGTGCATATATATACACTATAACAGATGTAATATGCTAAGTGCTTCATGCATATGCACAATATTATTGCATATATGCTGTAATGCGAGTGGTGTAATTTGATTGCCCTGTTTTTAAGGTAAAACTGCAAATTTTTTCCTTAATTCAGAAATTTTGTACATTGATGGGACCTCCAGCATACATAATCTACGTTGCAAGCAACATCACAAGTTTTACCTGGTGCGCTATGTTTAGTAAATGATTCTCAGGTTACCTTCTTGATCTGTTCATCAGTTATTAAATATGGTTCATCAATAAAATATGATAGAGGTGTCTGAACTGAATTTAATGAAGTCTGAAGTTTTCATGAATTGCATAGTGAGATAGTTTTGTACATCCAGTGATAGTTTTCTTGTTCTGTTCTACACATAGGCCTACCTATACGAACAAAAGTGTTGAAGTGAAAATACCGACGCATCCAGGAGTAATTATGGATTTTCTGTTTATGTACTTTCAGAAAAGGCGGATAAATCGTCTATACTATTCAGTAAAACCAAAGTGTTGCCTTTAAAAACTAAAAGTTTACCTACTTTGGGGCTACTAGCTGTTTATATTGCCTTAAAATGCGTTTTGAATTTGATGCGAATTTTAAATAATGTCACTATTTCAGATTTGTTCGTAGCCATCGGTTCACAAATCGTGTTATCCTGGATTTTGAATAAAACGGTTAAATCTAAAAATGTTTTCGCTGATAATATAGTGAAAGACATCTGTTCTTATCTAGTAACTATAAAGCAGAATTTCAATCTAGACTGTTCCTTTCGTTACGTTTCCTCGGGTGAAAATCCAGCCGATTTGATCACTCGTGGATTAACTTTAACTGAATTTACTAAAAAGCTAACTTTCTGGCAGCAGGGCCCTCAGTTTCTGCAGTACTCTATGCCTTGGCCTCCTAATTCTTTGGGATGCATATCGGAGGTTAACAAAAAGTTGATCATGTGTTCATCTCAAACGACCTCTCAGAAGGCACTTAAACCTATCTTTCCTGCAGAGAACTACTCTCATTTTGATAAACTTATCGATGTTACTGCTCGCCTTTTCGTGTGCTCATTTAAGGCTAGACATTCTAATTCTACTAGATTAGACTGTATTAACAAAGCTAAAACTTACTGGCTTAAATTAGAGCAGAAAATTCATTTTGCCGAGGCATATTCTTACCTGCTTACTGGAGACTTTTCCGCTCCACCTCCACAAGTGGTTAGAGACCTAAATCTCTACATAGATGACAATGGTCTCCTTCGATCGAAGGGTAGGCTTAATAAATGCCTTTACATAGATTTGTAGTGAACTTTTGGGACTCATTTCACTCGAATTTATAAAAACGTTAAAACGAACATTCTAAAATTTAGTTATATCAATGTAATGATTTTCATAAAATTACAAGACCGAATTTATTCATTAAAACCCAAAGTTTTACCAAAAATGTGTTTCGAAAATATTTTCCGATCACGTTTCCGCCCGCCACTTCCGTTGGAAACATTGCGTAGAACCATTTCGCAAGCGCTCAAAGCATATATAAGGCCGGCTTTCCAGGCAGAGTCGTCATTCTCGTACAGATTCTCCTGAGTAGGGCTTGGGCCCCAGAGCGGGCATTTGTAAGTATCAAGTGTTAATGTTAAGTGTTTCATTATATTTTATTACTTGTCTGTTTTTACTCATGTAACTGATTTAGGAATATTCAATATGTTTTCCCTGTGCCAGTGTTAGTTAGGGACAAGCTTCAAGCTCACTGCCCCATCTTTGTCATTGTTTTTCGTATTTACTATTCTCCGATGTCGACATTAGCTCCTTAGGTATTTTTTAGTGCTGAACATAGTGTTCTAAGACACTTTACTGTCCACAAAGATCATTTGTGAGGAAGTTCAATTTTACTTCCCTGAATTTAATTTAGCGTCTGTTAGCCTTGCTAAAACACTGTAGCATTCGCTACAAAGCGTAAAATTATATAAATTCTCATTCGCACTTAAATAGCATAACTATTAGCATCGAAAATCTTACTCTAATTTATTACTAATAATTTTCAACTTAAAATTGAAAACTCTTAAAGTTTTTGTGTAAATACATGAGATATAAAATAATCAATCGACATTTCGAGTTAAAGCGATCCGGAAGTGGCAACACCAAAGCGCGACGCTTGAACGCACTCACTCACTCACACTCTCGCGGTTCTTCCTAGTCTGTGCATATACCGCTCTCGTAAGTGGAACAAATTAAGTGTTTAAATATAGAGAAAGCTGGTAAAGTATAGTGCGTGTCATTTCGTGAAATGCAGTGTGTTTTTAGTATAAGTGATTGTGTCAGTCGTGATTTATAGATAACATGCAAATAGTCGCAGAGCTCGAAAGTAACATTCGTAAGTAGCTTCGCTCGTTCGCAAATTCGTTGTTCACGCAGCGTAAATTTTGCGTCAGACGTTCTTTGCATTTCGGTGTCAAGATTTCATTATCAACTTTTAAATCATGTTCCTTTTATTCTTACTACAAAAATTATACACTTGCAGCCAGGGTTGCGGAGTCGGAGTCGCCGGAGTCGCATGTTTCAGGGTGGAGTCGGAGTCGGAGTCGGAGTCGCTTCTCTGAAGTGTGGTGGAGTCGGAGTCGGAGTCAGAGTCGCTTTTCCGAATGTGGTGGAGTCGGAGTCGGAGTCGTTCATTCGGATGTGGTGGAGTCGAGGTTGGAGTCGCTTTTTTTGGTGTCTTCGATTCTAATTTTGGCTAAAAATTATATTTGATTGTTTAAAACCGAAAGTAAACAAAACAGAGTTAGAATACTTTGCTGAAAATCTAAAAAAATTCGCGATGTTTTTTATTATTATTTTGTTTTCAGTTTGAATCAGCGTATTTATACCAATCACCTAATACCTCTTTGTTATCTAGTCATTGTGGGTTTGCATACCTATATATATGATACATATGAGAAAGAAATATAATTGTGCTGAAGTAATAATGCATATTTTGCAGTTAAAAAGCAAGAATTAGTAATTGAAAGCATTGCAAATTCGTTCTGTATACTTCTGTTTCGTTCATTTCCCCTTCAAATAATACATAGACATTAGAAAATAGTAGTAAATGTGTTGCAAGTAACTTGTAAAACATTTCATCAGATGTAATACATTGTACTTACATAAGGAGTGGTAACTCTGTACGCTCTTAATTTAAACAATTTAAACAATTTAAACAATTTAAACAATTTATTTACCACAGGAGATACAGAGGTAGAATGTTTCTTAAGTCTAATACAATGGTCAGAGTTGAGTATAGCTACCTGTGGGCCCGAATAAGTTCAGCGACTTCTAGGGCATCCTACCATTTAAACAATTTAAACAATTTAAACAATTTAAACAATTTATTTACCACAGGAGATACAGAGGTAGGTGATACAGAGGTAGAGTTTTACTTAAGTCTAGTACAATGGTCAAATTTGAGTATAGCTACCTGTGGGCCCGAATAAGTTCAGCGACTTCTAGGGCATCCTACCATCACGCTATTCTAGGGTGTACAAAAGTTTAACCTAGTTCACTTAACCTAGTTTCGCATTAGACTGATCATTGAGATGATTAACTCGATATTTTACAAGTCGGCTATATTTAACAGTATGTTCGATAAAACGATTCAAGAGCAGAGAGAAGATTGGTTATGGTACACAAGGCAAGTTACATTATGACATTATCATTAGTTACATGTAGGAGGCAAGATTTCGACACGGTGATCTTACACTACTAGTATTCTGATAGGAAGTGAGACTCAAGATGTCTTTTGAATACTTTGTACGAATTACATTCACGGATCTCTGCAGGTATAGAGTTCCAAGTTTTGGTTCGAACGAAGAGAATACTGTGTTGCGACCTGGCCTTTGAATAATAAGGAAGCATGAATTTACTTCTATTTCGGGTTAAATGGTCGTGATGACCAGTTTGCGCAGTCAATAATTGTCTTAGGCTATTGTCGCCATCATTTCTTAATGTTTTGTAAATGAAATTACAGATGGAGATTTTGTATAGATCCGAAAGTTTAAGTATTTGTAAATTTTTGAAAGAATCATTTGTGTGAGCATTATATTCTAGGTTCTTTACCGCTCTGACAGCCCTTTTCTGCAGAGTAAAAATTTTGTTGGTTTTATTTTTATCAGTTCCGTGCCATGCTTCTATTCCGTATTGCAAGTATGGAGAAATGAGCGTTAGGTAGAGCATTTGTAAAGCTGTTTCAGGCAGAAAATTTTTAACTTTATTTAGGATTCCGATGGATTTTGATAATTTAGAACTAATATGAGTGATGTGCTCTTTGAAGGTCAGATGTTTATCTATTATGATGCCCAGAAACTTACATGAGTTGGTTTCTTCGATTTCACCTTCGCCAATTTTAATGCATGGGAGAGATACATCTTTCTTGAATGAGAAAGTAATATAATTTGTTTTATCGATATTTAGGCTTATTTTATTAGCTTTGAGCCACGATGAAACCTTGTGAAGTTCAGTATTTATACTCTCCACAATCATAGCAGGATTTTGGTTCGGAAGGACCGCAGAAAGCGTACTGTCATCGGCAAAAAGTATGAATTTGAAGAATGATGTAGATTTTACAATATCATTGATAAAAATCAGAAACAAGAGAGGCCCGAGAACAGATCCTTGTGGAACTCCATGGCTAATTGTCTGTGGGTCTGATTTTGCGTCGTCAATGACAACGTATTGCTTCCGATTTGTTAGGTATGATCTGAACCAATCATGGGCAATCCCTCGAATGCCATAACAGTGTAGTTTCGATAATAGTATTTTATGGTCCACACAATCAAATGCTTTTCGGAAGTCAAGAAATACAGAGAAGACAGGCTTTCCTTCATCTATATTAGAATAGAGGAATTGTAAATGATTTAATATAGCCTGTGTTGTTGATTTTTTAGAGCGAAAACCGTATTGTTTATCGTAAAGAAATGATTTTTGTTCAAAATAAGAGTACACTTTTTTATACACAATCTTTTCGAATACTTTGCTAATGATTGGTAGAATAGAGATAGGTCGATAATTGTTTACACAGGTTTTTTCACCACTTTTAAAGATAGGGGTTACTCTAGCAACTTTGAGGGAGTTCGGGAAAGTGCCTAGTAAGAGAGACTGGTTAATAATATTTGATATCAGTGGGGCTACAATGTCAGCAATAACTTTAAGTACTTTAGTCGGAAACGTTTGTAACCCACTCGATTTATTTTTCATGTTGTTTATGCACGTAATTACATCGGAGGAGTTTGTAGGCGTAAAGAAAAAGGAGTTGGGTTCTCGAATATGATCCATAAATTCCAGGTGATCAGTAGGTTCACTTGGAATACCATCAGTTATTGTTTTCCCTACGTTTACGAAGAAGTTGTTAAAGAGATTAGCAATTTCTTTCTTCTCATGATATTTTACATTATCTTGAACAACATATTCAATTTTCTTTTTATCGGCATTATTCGGTTTACAGCAGGAGTTAAGGAGATGCCAAATCTTTTTAACGTCAGTTTTGAATTGAGTAAACTTGAGCGTAAAGTAGTTCTTTTTTGATGTTCTTATCTGGTTTGTTACATAGTTTCTAAATCGGTTATATGTTTCTCTAGATATTCGTCCTTCGCAAAGGAGGGCTAGGTACGCTTGACGTTTCTTTATATTTATCACGATGTCTCTGGTAATCCAGGGCTTATGTTTATTTTTCAGGGTAACTGTACGAGTTACAATTGGGCAACACTGATTGTATGCGGTCATTATAGTTTCAGTCAACTTTACTACTGCTTCATCAATGCTCGTAGTATTATTGTTTTGTTGAGAGATGTGCAATGTAGGCATTGATTCTTCTAGAACGGTGCGCATTTCTTCAAGATTTGATTCGTTTATTTTACGATATGAGTAAGTTTCAGCCCGTGCCTTGGTGCAAGCAATATAGACATTTTTCTTAATAAGAAAAACTGGGAAGTGATCTGATAAGTCAGAAGTAATTATTCCAGCAAGAAAATCACTAGGGTCTGTCATAAAGATATTGTCAAGCAGCGTAGCACACTCTGAGGTTATTCGTGTAGGCTTTGTAATGATCGGAAGGAAGGATTGAGACTGAAAGGTAGTTAGGAAATTAGAGATTGGTTCATGGCTTTCATGTTTCAGTAGATCATAATTGAAGTCACCGCATATTATTATGTCATTGTATAAGGGCCTGTTGAACTGAGAAATAATACGATTCAATTCATTCAGGAAGGATATAGGACAGGCTGTAGGAGGCCTATACACCGTTCCAAGCACAATGCATTTACCATCTCTAAAAAGTTCTACGAAGAGTGATTCTATATGATCCTGATTCATGGTTGCACTTGCTATGGTTCTCGAGTCTATGTGGTTAGATATATATGTGCTGATGCCTCCGCCCCGCTGGTTTTTTCTTAGCGAATGGTAACTATGATAATTTTCAAATCGAATCATGTCTTTAGTCGAGTCATCTAGCCAGCTTTCGGTGAAGCTAATCACGTCTAGGTTATATTTAAGTTCAGTAATAGTACATTGTATCTCTTCCAATTTTGGATAGAGTGACCTACAGTTCCAACACAGGAGTGAGAAATCTCGGTCAGTTATTCGTATAGTTTCGTTGAATTCTGATATATTAGTATACCTACACTCTTGAGAGTCGTTTAGGTTTGGATATATTCTGTTCAAATGATTGAAATCTGGATCGATTTCCTCAAATATTACAGGGTGATCAGTCATTTAAAATAAGTAAAAGTAAGAATTAGGTACTATAGAGCTTAAGACGAAATACAGAGTCAAGCTTAAAGGGATATTTCAGTCTAAAAAGTAGCTTATTAAGTAAGAGAGAATAGAGTAAAAAAGAAAAATCTAGCGCGATTTCGTGAGTACACACAAACTCAGTCCATGAGCGAGTGATAATGGAGTTCAATATCACAACATTGGTGCAAACAGATTGCTAAGGGCGTTTTCGCAAGTTCACATACAACAGTTAATAAATTTCTAAAGATTATGACGACAATGATACAATCAGCTAATATGGTTTACGCGTAATAATAACTGTAGTGGTAAATAGAGAAGAATTCACAGTAACATTGGTTGGTGAAAAATTACTAATTGCGATGTTACAAAATGTGACACACAGTTGTCATAGATGTTTACACACACATCTATTATTTATTTGTTATAATATTGGAGTTCGATACCACTACATTGGTGCAAACAGATTGCTGAGGGCGTTTTCATAAGTTCACATACAAGAGGGAATAAGTTTTAAAGATTATGATGACAATGATACAATCAGCTAATATGGTTTACGCGTAATAATAACTGTAGTGGTAAATAAGGAAGAATTCACAGTAATATTGGTAAGTGAAAAATTGCTGATAGATTATAATGACAATGATATAATCAGATTATAAGAAGATTACAACGACAATGATATAATCAGATTATAAGAAGATTACAACGACAATGATATAATCAGCTAATATGGTTGTACGATGGCAGTGGAGGGCAGAAGCGATTATCAGATTATAAGAAGATTACAACGACAATGATATAATCAGCTAATATGGTTTACGCGTAATAATACTTAAGTGGTTAAGAAGAGAAAAAATTCACAGTAACATTGGGAGGTAAAAAATTGCTGATTGCGTTGTTTCAAAAGTTCACACGCAGCTGTCATAAATGTTTACAAGCACATCTGTTATACACTTGTATAGATTCAGGTTGAACGAGCATCACGTTGAGGTTTACTGACATGATACCTAATTGAGGTTAAATTAATACGAAATTGACATATTTAGGGGATGAAAATGAAATTGACTAATTTAGGGGATCACCTAGTCTAGGGAATTTAGGGGATCACCTAATGACAATGATATAATCAGCTAATATGGTTTACGCGTAATAAAAAAAACTTTAGTGGTAAAAAATGAAAAAAAAAATCACAGTAACATTGGGAGGTAAAAATTGCTGATTGCGTTGTTGCAAAAGTTCACATACACCTATCATAAATGTTTACAAACACATCTGTTAAACATTTGTATAGATTCAGGTTAAGCTAACATCAAGTTGAGGATAAGCTGATATGATATCTAATTGGGGTTAAACTAGCACGAAAACTGACAATCAAATTGAGGAGATCACCTAGTCTAGTCACCCATCACCCTAGTCTAGTCACCCATTACATTATTCTGGGGCGTACAATAATGTTTAACCTAATTCACTTAGCCTAGTTTCGCATTAGACTGATCAACAGGATAATGAACTCGATATTGATGTTTAATTTTACAATATAGGTCATATGGACAATATTTAACAGTATATTCGATAACGATTTGGGAGCAGACTGAAAATCGGCGATATTACTCATGGCAAATTGCATTATTAGGACCAGACATGTAGGAGGCAGGATTTGACTTGGTGATCTTACACGACTAGTATTCTGATAAGAAGTGAGACTCAAGATTTCTTTTAAATACCTTGTAAGAATTACTTTCACGGATCTCCGCAGGTATTGAGTTCCAGGTTTTAGTTCCAACGAATAGTATACTATGTTGCGAGCGGGCCTTTGAATAATAAGGAAGCATGAATTTACTTTTATTTCGTGTTAAATGGTCGTGATGATCAGTTTGCGCAGTTAATAACTTTTGAAGGCTATTGTCGCCATCATTAGCTAATGTTTTGTAGATGAAATTGCAGATGGAGATTTTGTAGAGCTCCGAGAGTTTAAGTATTTGTAAATTTTTGAATGAATCATTTGTGTGAGCATTATATTCTAGGTTCTTTACCGCTCTGATGGCTCTTTTTTGCAGAGTAAAAATTATATTGGTTTTATTTTTATCAGTTCCATGCCATGCTTCTATTCCGTATTGCAGGTATGGTGAAATGAGCGTTCGATAAAGCATTAGTAAGGCTGTTTCAGGCAAGAAATTTTTAACTTTATTCAGGATTCCGATGGATTTTGATAATTTAGAACTAATATGAGTGATGTGCTCTTTGAAGGTCAGATGTTTATCTATTATGATGCCCAGAAATTTACATGAGTTGGTTTCTTTGATTTCACCTTCGCCAATTTTAATGGATGGTAGAGATATATTTTTCTTGTATGAGAACGTAATATAATTTGTTTTATCGATATTGAGGCTTATTTTATTAGCTTTAAGCCACAGTGAAACCTTATGGAGTTCATTATTTATACTCTCCGCAATCGTAGGGGGATTTTCGTTCGGAAGGACCGCAGAAAGCGTACTGTCATCGGCAAAAAGTATGAATTTAAAAAATGATGTAGATTTAATAATATCATTGATAAAAATCAGAAAAAGGAGAGGCCCAAGAACAGATCCTTGTGGAACTCCATGGCTAATTTTCTGTGGGTCCGATTTTGCGTCGTCAATGACAACGTATTGCTTCCGATTTGTTAGGTATGATCTGAACCAATCATGGGCAACCCCACGAATGCCATAACAATGAAGTTTCGAGAGTAATATGTTATGGTCCACACAATCGAATGCCTTTCGAAAGTCAAGAAATACAGAGAAGACAGTCTTTCCGTTATCTATATTAGAATAAAGGAATTGTAAATGATTTATTATTGCCTGTGTTGTTGATTTTTTACAGCGAAAGCCGTATTGTTTATCATAGAGATGTGATTTTTGTTCAAAATAAGAGTACACTTTTTTATACACAATTTTCTCGAATACCTTGCTAATAATTGGTAACATGGAGATAGGTCGATAATTGTTTACACAGGTTTTTTCACCATTTTTAAAGATAGGGGTTACTCTAGCATCTTTGAGGGAGTTCGGGAAAGTGCCTAGTAAGAGAGACTGGTTAATAATATTGAATATCAGCGGGGCCACAATATCAGCAATTATTTTAAGTATTTTAGTTGGAAACGTTTGTAACCCACTCGATTTATTTTTCATGTTGTTTATGCACGCAATTACATCGGAGGAGTTTGTAGGCGTAAAGAAAAAGGAGTTGTGTTCTCGAATATGATCCATAAATTCCAGGTGATCAGTAGGTTCACTTGGAATACCATTGGCTATAGTTTTCCCTACGTTTACAGAGAAGTTGTTGAAGAGATTAGCAATTTCATTCTTCTGATGGTATTTTACATTATCTTGAGTGATATATCCAATTTTCTTTTTTTCGGCGTTATTCGGTTTATAACAAGAGTTAAGGAGGCGCCAAGTATTTTTAACGTCAGCTTTGAATTGAGTAAACTTGAGGGTAAAGTAGCTCTTTTTTGATGTTCTTATCTGGTTTGTCACATAGTTTCTGAATCGGTTATATGTTTCTCTAGATATTCGCCCTTCGCAAAGGAGGGCTAGGTACGCTTGGCGTTTCTTTATATTTATCACGATGCCTCTAGTAATCCAGGGCTTTTGTTTATTTTTCGGGGTAACTGTACGAGTTACAATTGGGCAACACTGATTGTATGCGTTCATTATAGTTTCAGTCAACTTTACTACTGATTCATCAATGCTCCTTGCATTATTGTTTTGTTGGGTGATGTGCAATGTTGGCATTAAATCTTCTAGAACGGTGCGCATTTCTTCTAAATTTGATTCGTTTATTTTACGATATGAGTAAGTTTCAGCCCGTGCTTTGGTGCACGCAAGATAGACATTTTTCTTAATAAGAAAAACTGGAAAATGATCTGATAAGTCAGAAGTAATTATTCCAGCAAGAAAATCACTTGGGTCTGTCATAAAGATATTGTCAAGCAGCGTGGCACATTCTGAGGTTATTCGTGTTGGCTTTGTGATGATCGGAAGGAAAGATTTAGAATGAAATGCATTTAAGAAATTAGAGATTGGTTCATAGCTTTCATGTTTCAGCAAATCATAGTTGAAGTCACCGCATATTATTATGTCATTGTAGAAGGACCTGTTGAACTGAGAAATAATTCGATTAAGCTCATTAAGGAAGGATATAGGACAGGCTGTAGGCGGCCTATACACCGTTCCAAGCACAATTCGTTTGCCATCTCTAGACAGTTCTACGAATAATGATTCTATATGATCCTGATTCAGTGTTGCACTTGCTATGATTCTCGAATCCATGTGCTTAGAAATGTATGTACTGATGCCCCCGCCTCGCTTGTTTTTTCGGAGCGAATGGTAACTATGATAATTTTCAAATTTAATCATGTCTTTGGTCGAGTCATCTAGCCAGCTTTCGGTGAAGCTAATCACATCTAAGGTATACTTAAGTTCAGTAATAGTGCATTGTATTTCTTCCAATTTTGGACAGAGTGACCTACAGTTCCAACACAGTAGCGAAAAATCCTGCCGGGTTATTCGTATAGATTCGTTGAATTTTGATATATTAGTATATCTGCAGTTTTCAGAGTCGTTTAGGTTTGGAAATATTCTGTTCAAATGATTGAGATCCGGGTCGATTTCATCTAATATATCAGCGTGATCAGTCATTCAAAATTAGTAAACAGTAGGCAGTAAGTACTATTGTACAACTTAAAACGAAATACAGAGTCATGATTAAAAGGATATATCTATCTAAAAACTAGCTTAGAAAGTATAGAAAAGAGTAAGAAATCTAGCGTGATTTCGTGGGTACACTCAATACTCAGCCAAGAGTGATTAATATTGGAGTTCAATATACAAAATTGATGCGTACAAATTGCTGAAGGCGTTGTTACAAAGTTCACATACAACAGGTAATAAATTAAAAAAAAATAAAAATAAATAGAAAAAATTTAGCGACGATGATAATCTAATCAGCTAATATGTTTTACACATAATAATAGTTTGTTGGTTAAAAATTACATACAATTTACGAGGAAAGGTGAACAAGGTGGATATCATATAATGATGCATTGATTGATAATGACTAGTCTTTGCAGAAACTTAAAGTTATGTTCTGATCATAAATATTTCTAGTCTTTAGGTTATGCTTCATTGCCAATGAGTAGTCTTTGCCAAAACCTGAAGCTATGGTCTGGTACATAAAGACTGCCAGTTTTCAGGTCAAATTTTCCGAAGAAAGAGCCATTGAGATATTAGCCGTTTATTGCTTTACAGGATGAAATTTAATGACTAAATTACTCGAAATATTTATTTTGAATTTACGTTGATCGGGTGCAATGTTCCAGTTACATGACCTCCTAGATCTCCTGACATGACTCCACTCGATTTCATTATTTGGACACGTGAAGAGCCTTGTTTATGCTACACCCACTGAGTCTGAGCAAGATCTTGTGGCCAGAATTGCAGTGGCTGCAGGTGAGATCCCTTAATGCCAGGCGTGTTTCTTAATATCCGGCAGTCGTTAAGGCTAACATTCGAATAGTGCATTGATGTAGGTGGAACACATTTTGAATAATGTTTGTAAAGTAAATTCAAAATAAATATTGCGAGTAATTGTGCCATTAAATTTCATCCTTTAAAACAATAAACAGCTAATGTCTCACAACCCCGATTTTTTGGGGGAAAATTACATGGAACAAAAATTGTTCATTTTGCCATTTTCTACTTGATGTGCAATTTTATACCTCGTGTTCTAAAACACTCAGTATACATAATTGCGTACACGACCCGTCGTAAATGACGGGATTCAATATTGTCTTTCTACAAATATTCCAGATGTGGATCATAAAGAAATATATCCATCCTTATAGTACCCGCGATTAAAATATTCTCGTACTTGTGCACTGGTGAAGTTTGCATCACAGATACAGTCATTAAGCATCTATATGAACGTAAAAGGGAGACAGACCAACCAACAAAGACGGACAGCCAATTTTATTTGTTCAATGAAATTTCCTGTTGAAAATCTTTCGTATTTCTGATGGCGGATTTGTGGAAGAAAAAGTTTTCTTCAGTTGGCCTCTCTTAGTTCACAGACAAGAATTTGAAACTGATGACATTAGTTCTTTCTGTTCTTCATTTTTTTTGTTTTCAACTGATTCTTACCTTTTCATTTTTTGTGTTTAAATTTAAACTTTCTATTATTAACACTTTGACTGCGTCAACTAAGTATTAAGTTCAACACCAAACTAAAATTTAAAGTCAATTTTAGTAAACTACCTTGAAAATACCAAACATGAACTGGATCGTGACTTCATTTAGCTTTGATTAAGTATTTGTGAAATTCGAGTTTGCGCCTACTGGTCGGTCAGCAGCAATATAAAAATTACCTCCGTGTACCACCGGTGGCGCAGGTCGCAGTCAAAGTGTTAAGCATGTTTGAACTTTTACCAGACCTGTATTAACCTTAAATCGCTTAAATTAATATTAATCGTGACGCTTTGGCGTTCACTAATTAGGTTATCTTTGAGCTTACTCTGCTTGGGCAGCATGTCGCCCTTTTAATATTATAAAAGTGGGTCTGGTCCCTCTAACTTATTTCTCTTGCGTAAAAAGCAGTCTCCTTCTGCGACTTAAACTCTTCGACCCGGCTCTTGCAGCCTCTTGAATAGGTACTTATTATTCAAGGTGATTAATTGTTAATTAATTGTTAAAATATTATTGCTATGTGCAATCTTGCAATAAGATACAATATTCAGCTATTCGGCGACCAGACATCTTAAAACTCTGTATCTCTCTACTCAGAACGCCTCTAAAATTTCCTACCGGAGTACCGTGCTGATGACCGGCCGCGTCCATTGGTCGTCTTCTATTTTTAGGGAGTTTCGTTTTTAAAAACTAACCTTGCGTTAAAGAAGATCTTTGGTCTCCATTTCAAAGGAATTTAACAATAAAAATACTACAGTGGACGCTGCTGTGCGTACTGTTGGAATCCTCAAGATACGCCTAACTTGGGTGCTGTTTCTCTTTTTGCGCATCTCGGGAAACGACTTGCTGTTGTTCCCTTGAAGTTCTTCTGTATTTGAAATAAATGTTCGAACAGTTGCCCTTACGTTTTAAATCCTAAAATTCCGTTGTAATAACGTAGGAGAGATTACGCACACGAAATACCGAAACTTATTTATTTATTTATTTGTTTAAAGGAGACACTTGCCCTTTTATTGCATAAAAACAATCAACACTGTACCGGGTGTCCCACAAAAATGTCCCCGACTTTTTATTGATTATATCTCCGCTTTAAATTAACATATTTTAATAGTCTATTACTAAAAATGTAGTAAATTTTGTTTCCTTTTCGAATAATTTAAGTATTTGAAAATCAGTTGAATAACCGCTTCACAATGATCGATTTACTGAAAGGGGTAGAAAAATTAATTGTTCAAAAGGAAAGTTTTAAAAACAACACTGGAGTTCTTCTTCATTTCTCAATACCTACTGTTAAGGATAATTTCAAAACGATGTATCCTACATACCACCAAGTTTTTAAGCCCTCTGAGAGGTTTCAAGTTTCAAGTGTTTTCAATAATAATGTTTGAAGAACTGAAAGAAAACGGTGAAATAATGCGTAAAACTCTACATTCAATGGTGGCTAGAAGGAATACTTGCCTTGAGAGAAATGGAGGGTATGTCGAAGGATACTAAATTATTTTATTTGTTTAAACGTTATTTACGGTAATGATTTATTACTCATTTATATTTTTTTTCGTTCGGTTTCATGGAAAGTACAAAATAAGGAAGAGTATCAATATTGTTTTAAAAACTTATCCTTTGAACAATTAGTTTTTCTACCTTTTTCAGTAAATTGATCATTGTAAAGTGTTTTTTCAACCGATTTTCAAAAACCTAAATTATTCGAAAAGGAAACATAATTTACTACATTGTAAAAAAAGACAATTCAAATATGTTAATTTAAAGCGGAGATATCATTAATTAAAAATCGGGGACATTTTTGTGGGACACTCGGTATAATGAAAATCCAGGTGTCCGTCAATTTATAAATAAGTATATGTTCTCGTGCGTAATTTCCCCTATGTTATTACAATGGGAATCTGCTTGCTTGGACAGTATCATAAGTACCATTGAAATATCATGAAAAACATGCCATCTGCTCACTTTTGTTTATACGTAAAATACATTGTGTGAAACTTGAATCTATTTTCAAGAAAATGCAGCTTATCGCAGTAAAAAAATACGGCAAATTTTTTAAAAACTTCTTGCCCGACAATGTTTTAAATTATAACAAACAGTTGTTGCATGCTTGGTTGGTGTGTGCGTCCGTGACGTTCTTGAAGATGCTTAATGACCGTAACTGTGATACGAGTTTTACCCCTGCACAAGTATGAGAATACTGTATTTTAATCGCGGGTACTATAAGGATGAATATATTTGTTTGTCATTTTTATCTTGATATTTTTTTAAAACGATACTACTGAATCCCGTCATTTTTGACCAATCATGTACACTAGTATCTTGATTATTAACATTCTGTTGTCAGTTTAAAAGTCGTTCGTTAATAAAGAATATGATGAACATATGCACAGGTTTCAACACCTGCAACCGTCTACTACTAAGAATGACCATCGTGTGTTTATTCAAACGTTTCGTGTCAAGCTCTTAAGAATCGATAGGAAGAAATTAGCACTGGCGGTCTTGGTTCCAGTTCACGGTCAATTAATACACTCATTTGCGCTGTACAAGTGCTCTATAATAAGTCTCTTTCAAAACAATTATAGAGATTCAGAGCCTTATATACTCGAGTTCGCATTGTGGATACCGTGTTCGGCAGGGTATTGCATATTACAATATACTGTATGACAATACACTTTATTGCATACTACAATATACATGCACAAGCTCGCAGTTGCTTTCAGTAATGCTGAATTTCTGTATGTAGGATACGACACGAATGACTATAACTACTTCTCTTGCGGCTCAAAAATACTGTGTTCTGAGTGTTTATTACTCCAATAAGAAAGTTAAGCTACCTCTAGAATAAGCTTAAGCATGGAAACTCCACTCAAACAAAAATTTGTCGAAGAAAGGTATTGAATCTCGTCATTTTTGACGGTCCGTGTACACTAGTTAAGAAATAAAATATTCATGTTATAAATTATGAATAGGTGGAGTTGGATTCACAAAATTGTGAATAGGCGGAGTCGGTGTCGGAGTCGCCAAATTCTGGAAAAGTGGAGTCGGAGTCGGAGTCGGAGTCGCCAAATTCTGAAAAGGTGGAGTCGGAGTCGGAGTCGGAGTCGCCAAATTCTGGGAAGGTGGAGTCGGAGTCGGAGTCGGAGTCGCCAAATTTTGGAAAGGTGGAGTCGGAGTCGGAGTCGGAGTCGCAAATTTTTTCCTCCGACTTCGCAACCCTGCTTGCAGCCGCCATTCATGATATTGAATTTCGTGTATAAATACATCGTGAACGCGCACGGTATACATCGTGAACGCGCACGGTATACTCGTGAGAGAGCACGACAGAACTGCCGGCGTCTTTGTTGATAGCGTCTTTGTTGCCGGTGTCTTTGTTTTCCAAAATGGCGAAGCATAAACTACCGTCTCGTGTCATTACTCTGTGATTTAAATTGCACTATATTCATGTGGAATAACTCTCCATTTTTTACAACATATTCTTGCAGTTGTTTCCTTGTCAGTACGATCTGACATTAATGAATTAGGATTGCCTTTTTATTTCTCGTGTGAACCTAGTTATATTAGAGTACGAGAGAGTATTAATTCTCATTCTATGCATTTTAGCTATTTTTATATTTTCCTTTCTGCTTCATGAATCATGTGTTATTAAGTATTTTCCAAAAGTGCACTATATTTAAGTGAATATTTTATTTTCACTAACAGTTACTTGCAGTATTGCTTAATATTCCTGCAATCTTTAGCTGTTTTATATTTCGTCACACACACATAATAAAATTGTGCTTAATCGCATTTAGTTTTCAACAAATCACAATTAGTTCATTACCAAAACAATTCTTAAATTTCATGCAGTCGTAAAAAAGGAGTTTTACCAGCTGTCTAATTTCATTCTATCTTATTTCATGAGCTTGACAAAAGAGAGAAACAATTAAATTAACTCGTGTCGAATCTGTAGGATTTCTCAGAGTTTCTCCGTTGTGGGAATTTATCATTTTACGGTGTAGGGATTGTCAGTGGTGGAATTTTTCCTTGATGTCTCTCCTGGAACATCTCATCCAGCGTCTCCGCCCCTTACAGGACCGACGACATCGCCAAACGCCACCACCACATATTTCTCCCTGGGTGCTAACCTGAGCTGTAACTTACCTGGCTCCCACCTTACCTTATTTTTGAGCTGTGCCATTTGTAATTAGCCTGAGATAGGCCAGTTAAAAATCTACCTGAGCCTTACACCTGAGCTATATCATTTACCATCGATCCCCTTTGCAGAGCATCTTTGTTAAATATTGAAGCTCGCAAAAGCCTAAAGACTGCACTCACAGGCTAGCTAACTTTCCTTGCTCCCACCGACGATAACTCGATTGTCCCGCTTGAAATTTATAAAGCTGAAATCATAACGTGACTCATCCTCCCGTCACTGTTTTCCTAAGGCTTAAGCTGCCAGAATCTAAATTGAGCTCATTCAAATTCCCCAAATACAACTCACTCACCTCCTGCCGACTCCATCGCGTGACGGACTTCGCCGACGCCAGCCTGACCTCACCGGCACGGAGTGCCCACCTAGACAAGCTCTTCGAGATCAAGCTCAAAGCCAGTCCTCCTGGTTTCCTTCAAATAAACCACTCAAACTAAGCTGAGTCCAATTGTCGTCATTATCCCTCTGATAGTTTCTCAGATACCTTGTCGAGAGTTGTTTGGGTTTGGCCGTCAAGAACTATTACTTCAGGTTCAAACCATCTAACGGCGAAACCTAACACTGGTGACCCCAGCCTTAAAACTTAAAAACTATTCCAAAACTATTCAAAAACAAGTGTTTGGGAAATTGTGAGAGAGGATAATGTTGGCATATCATTGTAGTGATAAATTTTCCCATGTCGTAGTCCTTTGAGAATTTCTGTGGATTTTGACCGTGCTAATTGTTCTCTGAGCAGCTCTAGCTGAAATAGTGGAATTCCACTCCCCTACCGTCTGCTGAAATAGTGGAATAGCAGTGCTGAAATAGTGGAATTCCACTCCCCTACCGTCACGAACCAAAGGCCGAACAGGAGACGTGATGTCTCAATCAAATAATGTTCATCCAACATCGGGCAGAAGGCTCTGTCAGTATCAGGCGCCTTACTATGGAACAGACTCCCCCAGAGCTTCAAAACCCCTCAAACACTGAGAGAATTCAAAACTAAAATGGCTCTCCATCTTGCGTCAACACAATAAGTGTGAACTGCAGCACGTGCTGGAGGGGTGCGTACATGCAGTACGTGTGTGCGTATATGCGTATGGATATCGGTGTTCGTATGTGCGTGTCTGTAAGTTTAGAACGTATTCCCTTTTAAAATGCTCATATTGATCCTGTAGAGACGCAGTGTCGTCCTTTACACTCTTCCAGTGTGCTTTCGGCCACACCATTTGAGGTGGTTTTGACTTTCTCGTTTTGCCCCAGCAATCTTGATAATGTCACGGTTGGCATTGTACATCGGTCCCTCTCATCTATTTTGAATCCGGTCAATTTTTCTGTGCCAAAGCTTGTAGTATACGAAATTTAAATTTTTCCGTTATTGTAAAATCGTTCATTTCATCCATACCAGGTATTTTAGCTTACCAGTTGATACAAAACAATGTAAAACTGCCTATAACATCAACCTAGCAGTCAAAGATGCAAATTAATTTTGGATCTACCCGTTCTACCTTCAACCTTTAATCCCTCATTTCACTAGTTCCAACGTTCGCAAGCTCAAATTTCAATATGGAAATGCACCAACTTGAGTGTTCTTAACAACGCATCACATGTGCAATGTTTTCCTGACCCCTTGAAATAAAATCCAGTGTTAAAATCAGACCAACACAAGGGAGAGAATGCATTTATCTACGTACTTTTCTCCTAATTATTTGTTCCAAAACTTAACCGATAGAAATATTACGATCCTCATGTATTTGATATCAACACAATAGAAGGAATGCATTTTCTTTGTACTTTTCTCCCAACCATTTGTTTCAAAATCAATCAATATAAATATTACGATCATCATGTATTCGATCTCAAGTCATGGTCTTAACTTTAAGATACTCGTAAATACTTTTCGCTCATATTGAAGCTTTTTGAACATGCGACGGAGTTCATTAGCAATTTTTTCTGTGTATATCGGTGTTCCAGCTGTGTAGCAAATATT
Source organism: Morinoia aosen (assembly GCA_030386875.1). Classification (NCBI taxonomy): domain Eukaryota; kingdom Metazoa; phylum Arthropoda; class Malacostraca; order Amphipoda; family Talitridae; genus Morinoia; species Morinoia aosen. Next base: position 42,408,126 of record CM059580.1, read on the forward strand.
ACAGGCTCGTGATCCAATAACACGCACCATAACAAGAGTATTTTCAGCTATGCGTCACAGGGATTTTGTGTTCTTAGTGACTCACTTTCATCTTGCATTTCCAAACCCAAATCAATCACCGCAAAGAGAGAAAGCGGATGTCAAATGTGAGGGTATCTTAGTACATACTTTCTCTACTTCGATCTCGTTGAAACATTTAAAAAGGCCTCGGATCTGACGAATGTCATAACTTTGAAAATCATCATTTTAATCTTCTTATTCTGGTCTCGAATTGCTGTCGTAAGCTTTGTGTGATAAACTCTTCTTACCTTTTTATTCTCGTGAATACACTACGACAACACTAATTTTAAATAGTTAACTTTTGCAAGGTTCCACCTATGTTGAAAATATTACATCTAGCGATGTAAAACAATACTTTTCATGTATTTAACCCCGATGTACTCTTTGCGAAAGTACTATTTGCGCAAGTAAGAAATATCATAACCATCTTGTGTATTGTTATAGCAAATATAATCGTTGGGACACCTTGCATAGGGATGAAAGATCGGATGTGGGCTTTCACCGGATGTAAGATATAAACAAATGTAAGCGTAACCAAATGTAGAGGCATGACCGGATGCGGGGCATCACCGGAGGAGGGAGTGAAGTGTTGTCGGATGGGCGAAAGGAATTCCTGGATTTTGGAGTTGATAATTTATTAGAAAAATAATACGCTCCATTTCCATTTCCGGGCACCACAGATGAAGTACTAGTAATTGTGGAAAGCAACCTCATTCCGCTGCGTGGAACAAACAGTTGTGATGCTCATTTTGTTCGACCGGAGTAAGCAAGGTCAATATTAGAATGACTTAACGAACGTAAAATAAGATAAATTTTCAATCCCTAGCAAAAACTTCAGAAATTGAAACTTAGAAATTGAAACACAGAAACTGAAACTTAGTGCCGCCCTCCAAATGCAAACGATCCTCTTATACATATTAATGTTTATTTTTTATTAACTTGTGCTTCTCCCTAAATCCTGTGTCGACAACCATCATGTGTATTACGATAACCAAGTATGAATAGTAATTAAGGATCTAAATCATATGTTCCAACACTTTACATGGATACTACGATAACCATGTACAAATAGCAATTAAGGGTTTCTATGCTAAGGTATTTGAATGCATTTTTCGCTTTCATTTTTCAATACTTGTGCGTACTAATGAAAGTGTTTTTCAAATGAACGTCGCGAGGATTGTGCTCTCCTAGTTCAAAATCAGATTAGGCAAGGAAAGGAACTCAATTTTGTTGTACTTTTCTATCAATCATTTTGTTTCAACATTTTACACGGGTATTACGATACCAATGTGTTATAATCATTTAAGGATGTTAATGTTAAGGTGTTTTAAAAACCAATGTATCGACATTTCATGTTTGTACTTTATTGGAAATAAAATGTTTTTCTTTTCATGTTTTCTTTTCTAACAAAATTTTTTTTCCAGCACTATCCTGTCTTTTTTGTCTCATGTGCCACAGTAGGTAGAAAAAATTTTTTCTCACCGCTTTTCGTGCCCACGCTAAGTGCTGCATACCGCATAAATTTTCGCTTCCAATGATACCTTTCTTCTTTCCGTTTTCAACCTTATTTGAATAATTGAATAATTAATTCATAACGCAATCTTTAAACGCATTAATATAAAAGTTATTAGGCGTTGAATACGTAAATTACGTGCCAGCATGCCTGACCCAGAGAGCGCAGATCAAGCGCGCGCGAAACCTTTCAGTCTGCCGCCTTTCACATCAGAAGACAGCGTCACTTGGTTTAACCAAGTGGAGGCTGTATTCAGGCATCATAACGTTAGGAGCGAGAGCGACATGTTCTACTCTCTCGTCGCAGCTGCGCCCACGAAATTGCTAAATGACTCGAATAGCCTCATCGCAAACCCGCCCGCCGATAATCCCTACGGAGTCTTGAAAGGAAAAATCCTCGCAAAGTTAGAGTTGTCCGACACGGACAAGTTTAGGTCGTTAGTAAATGAATCGGCGATACCATCCGTCTCTGTCACTTTTCCTCCGACCGCCTTGTTGAAGGAACTAAAAAGATTATCAGCAGGCGTAAACATAGCTGAGGGATTCCTCAAGGAGGTTTTTATGAACAAACTTCCGAGCAACGTGCGACCTTTCCTATCGTTAGTTAGCCCGGACCAAACACTATATAGAGAGGCTTGCCGAGTCAACAGAAACAGTGATGCGAAACTTAAACATGATACACGCACCGCAGGTAGCTTCCTTGAACGCATCAGTTGCAAATTTTTGCCCACCGAATGCTCCTAATATTCAACCTTCTCCTTCTATGGAAGCAATGCAGCGCGATATCGCAGAAATAAAGCAAGCTTTACAGAATTGCCAGTTAGTGAATAGTGTAGCTCACATCCAGCAACGCCCAGGGAGATTCCAAAGCTACCAAAATGCCTACGACTATCCCTATGACTACCCGCCGCCTCAAAGTTTTGATAGAGGTAGATCTTATGATAGGTCAGCTCAAAACCGCCGCTTTAGGTCGCGCTCTCGTGATGCTAATAGTAACTTATGCTGGTACCATCAAAAGTTTGGTGACTAAGCGCGCAAGTGTGCATCTCGCTTTTGCCCCCGCTATACCGAAATGACTTCGGGAAACGCGAACAGCAACGCATAGTAGCGAGTACCGCGTTAGCTAACTCCCAGACCACTCGCCTCCTTGTCGTATTTGACCCAATCACAAAACTCCGATTCTTAATTGACACAGGTTCAAGCGTGTCTATAATACCGGCGACGGCGAAAGATAAAAATAATATTCGCTCAGCAACACTGCGCGCAGCAAATGGCACGCCAATCGCTTGTTACGGAGAGAGACCACTCGAGTGTAGTCTGGGACTGCGAAGAACATTCAGCTTTACCTTCATGATAGCTGATGTTCAAGAGCCAATCATCGGGGCTGATTTTCTAGCCAAGTATGGCATAGTTGTAGATGTGAAAAACCGTAGAATTAGGGACGAGGAGACACAGATCTCAATTCCCGCTTGTGGCATAACTAGAGCTAATGTCTTGCATTCCTTCTCAATCGTTTTCAAGGAAGAGTGCATGTTTGAGCAGGTCCTCTCGAAATACCCTGCATTAACGAACCCTAACTTAGCTTCTAATAAAATGCAGACATGCACGAAACATTTCATAGAAACGAGTGGACCGCCAGTTTACTCTAGAGCTCGGCGACTACCGCCTGATCGATTGGCTTTAGCCAAGAAAGAATTCGCGCGCATGTTAGACAGCGGCATCATCCACAGTTCCAAAAGCCCTTGGGCTAGCCCTCTCTTGCTAGTACCCAAGGCTAACGGTGAATTCAGACCGTGCGGGGATTTCCGCAGGTTGAATGCCGTTACTCTGCCTGACCGTTTCCCTATCCCTTTCCTTCATGATTTTAGTGCTAATTTAGAAGGAGCACAAATTTTCTCTAAGATTGACCTAGCACAAGCCTTTCATCAAATTCCACTTGAAGAAAGCGCTATCCCTAAGACCGCGGTAATCACTCCGTTTGGTCTCTTCGAGTTTCTTAAGATGCCTTACGGGTTGCGGAACGCACCTCAAACTTTCCAACGCCACATGGCTGAAATTTTCTCAGATCTCACTTTTGCCTATGTGTATCTGGACGACATTCTGGTCGCATCCGCAACCCCGGAGCTGCATAAAGACCATCTAAGGATCGTGTTTGAAAGATTGTCCGACAATGGACTCCTGGTGAATCCTGCCAAATGTGAGCTCGGAAAGCCATCACTGATTTACTTAGGTCATGAAATCTCTAGCCTAGGTCTAAAACCTTTGCTTTCCAAAGTAGAGGTAATCAGAAACTTTCCTCTTCCACAGACCCAGAAGGAACTGAGAAGGTTCCTAGGTTCTGTTAACTTCTATCATCGCTTTATACGCAATTGTGCTCAAACCTTAGCTCCTCTTTCAGACTTGCTGGAAGCCAAGAAAAAAGTTAAATCTATTGAGGTAAAATGGACGGAGGATGCGCGCAAAGCCTTCGACGAGATTAAGCATAAGCTAGCTGCTGCGACTGAATTATCTTACCCAATTGCCAATGCTGATTTCAGTCTAGTAGTTGATGCCTCAAGTACTGCCGTAGGTGCCGTTTTGCAACAAAAAGTAGGGACTAATATCTCTCCCCTTGCTTTCTTTTCCAAAAAGCTATCGCCCACTGAGCGTGCTTATAGCGCGTTCGGTAGGGAACTCCTTGCTATCTACCTGTCTGTGAGACACTTTCGCTATGCTCTAGAGGCAAGGGAGTTCGTGATCTACACAGACCACAAACCCTTGACCTCGGCGATCAACATGCCTTCTGAACGGCATTCGCCAAGAGAAGCTCGACACCTTTCCTTCATTAGTCAATTCACCACTGATATCCGATATATCAAAGGTCTCGACAATACTGTCGCTGACTGCTTATCGAGAATCAACTCTGTCCAAACCAGTGGAGAAATAACCTTCGGTAATATTAGTAAGGCTCAGAAGGAGGATCCTGAACTCCAGGACCTTCTCAAACCTTCTAACACTAATTCCTTAAAATTAACCCTTGTTGACGGCGTGTACCGTGATGCCGAGCGACTTTCTCGTTTGTATCTTCCTGCGACTCTCCGCAGAATAGCTATTCTTCACTATCATTCTCTCTCTCATCCTGGTATTAACCGTACATTGCGTTTGATTTCCGATCGTTTCGTCTGGCCAGCGATGCGTAAGGAGGTTAAGCAAATTGTGCAAAATTGTCATGCGTGTCAGAGAAGCAAGGTGGTGAAACACAATCGTGCAGCGCTGCAGAGTTGTGCATTCACAGGTCACAAGTTCGACGCGGTCCACCTAGATTTGGTGGGTCCTTTGCCTTTATCGCGTGGTTATTCCTATTTGTTAACAATAATTGATAGATTTTCAAGATGGGTTGAGGCTGTCCCTCTTCCTGATACCCAAACTGAGACTGTAGCGCGCGCCTTCATGAGCAACTGGATTTCCAGATTTGGGGTTCCCTTAAGTGTCACGCATGACCGGGGATCACAATTCACCTCCAAATTTTGGAGTGAACTTAGCGCCGCTTTAGGGTGTGCAAATACATCAACTACCGCGTACCATCCGCAGTCAAATGGACTTATTGAGAGAGTCCACAGAGACTTAAAATCGGCATTACGTTGCCTGAACTGCAGCAATGATTGGACTGACAGACTTCCAGTAGTATTATTGAGCATCCGCAACTTGCATAGGCAAGATCAACAGTGCACTGCAGCAGAAATGCTGTATGGGAAGACACTTCGTCTCCCGGGCGATATTGTTAACCCAAAACCGTTGCCTGAATTCTCATCTGCTGACCGTTCCGCATATGTAACCTGTCTCAAAGACTGCATGCGCCAGATCAAGTATGTTGCTCCACGAATGCCTCAGACTAAGGACAAAATTGATCCTGCTTTGCAAGAGTGCACCCACGTGTATGTTCGCATAGACGCTATAAAGCCAACTCTCACACGCCCTTATGATGGCCCATTCAAAGTACTAAAACGGACGCCAAAATATTTCGTCCTTGAAAGATCTGGTTCACCCGACCCTGTGAGCATAGATCGATTAAAGGTCGCTTACACCTCCGATAATAGTGTGATTTCTAACTCTTCATTCTCTCCACAGACTTTCCTTTCCACTGAGACTCGATCATATCTACCATCTCAGCTTCCTCAGTTGGCTGCATTGTTGCCTAGTCAACTTGAGTGTAATCCTTTCTTTGTGCCTGTACATTCAAACCCTATCCCTAAGCCTATCGTAGACTCTAATTCTAGCCCTCTTACTGAAACAGCGACAAGTCTGGAGAGACCAGACGAGCCCGCTGCAGTAACTCCTGTTCCTAGAACTCTTGCTGATCTAAATTTGCAGACCCGTTTGATAAAACTTCCCCGCTCAGTAACATTTTCCAACTGCCGAACCCGGCATGGTCGCGTAGTTCGACCTCCTTCCCGCTACAAATGATTGCAGCGGGTGGACCTTTCGGTCTGCGCCTTGGGGGGTAATGTAGCATTCGCTACAAAGCGTAAAATTATATAAATTCTCATTCGCACTTAAATAGCATAACTATTAGCATCGAAAATCTTACTCTAATTTATTACTAATAATTTTCAACTTAAAATTGAAAACTCTTAAAGTTTTTGTGTAAATACATGAGATATAAAATAATCAATCGACATTTCGAGTTAAAGCGATCCGGAAGTGGCAACACCAAAGCGCGACGCTTGAACGCACTCACTCACTCACACTCTCGCGGTTCTTCCTAGTCTGTGCATATACCGCTCTCGTAAGTGGAACAAATTAAGTGTTTAAATATAGAGAAAGCTGGTAAAGTATAGTGCGTGTCATTTCGTGAAATGCAGTGTGTTTTTAGTATAAGTGATTGTGTCAGTCGTGATTTATAGATAACATGCAAATAGTCGCAGAGCTCGAAAGTAACATTCGTAAGTAGCTTCGCTCGTTCGCAAATTTGTTGTTCACGCAGCGTAAATTTTGCGTCAGACGTTCTTTGCATTTCGGTCTCAAGATTTCATTATCAACTTTTAAATCATGTTCCTTTTATTCTTACTACAAAAATTATACACTTGCAGCCGCCATTCATGATATTGAATTTCGTGTATAAATACATCGTGAACGCGCACGGTATACATCGTGAACGCGCACGGTATACTCGTGAGAGAGCACGACAGAACTGCCGGCGTCTTTGTTGATAGCGTCTTTGTTGCCGGTGTCTTTGTTTTCCAAAATGGCGAAGCATAAACTACCGTCTCGTGTCATTACTCTGTGATTTAAATTGCACTATATTCATGTGGAATAACTCTCCATTTTTTACAACATATTCATGCAGTTGTTTCCTTGTCAGTACGATCTGACATTAATGAATTAGGATTGCCTTTTTATTTCTCGTGTGAACCTAGTTATATTAGAGTACGAGAGAGTATTAATTCTCATTCTATGCATTTTAGCTATTTTCATATTTTCCTTTCTGCTTCATGAATCATGTGTTATTAAGTATTTTCCAAAAGTGCACTATATTTAAGTGAATATTTTATTTTCACTAACAGTTACTTGCAGTATTGCTTAATATTCCTGCAATCTTTAGCTGTTTTATATTTCGTCACACACTTAATAAAATTGTGCTTAATCTCATTTAGTTTTCAACAAATCACAATTAGTTCATTACCAAAACAATTCTTAAATTTCATGCAGTCGTAAAAAAGGAGTTTTACCAGCTGTCCAATTTCATTCTATCTTATTTCATGAGCTTGACAAAAGAGAGAAACAATTAAATTAACTCGTGTCGAATCTGTAGGATTTCTCAGAGTTTCTCCGTTGTGGGAATTTATCATTTTACGGTGTAGGGATTGTCAGTGGTGGAATTTTTCCTTGATGTCTCTCCTGGAACATCTCATCCAGCGTCTCCGCCCCTTACAGGACCAACGACATCGCCAAACGCCACCACCACATATTTCTCCCTGGGTGCTAACCTGAGCTGTAACTTACCTGGCTCCCACCTTACCTTATTTTTGAGCTGTGCCATTTGTAATTAGCCTGAGATAGGCCAGTTAAAAATCTACCTGAGCCTTACACCTGAGCTATATCATTTACCATCGATCCCCTTTGCAGAGCATCTTTGTTAAATATTGAAGCTCGCAAAAGCCTAAAGACTGCACTCACAGGCTAGCTAACTTTCCTTGCTCCCACCGACGATAACTCGATTGTCCCGCTTGAAATTTATAAAGCTGAAATCATAACGTGACTCATCCTCCCGTCACTGTTTTCCTAAGGCTTAAGCTGCCAGAATCTAAATTGAGCTCATTCAAATTCCCCAAATACAACTCACTCACCTCCTGCCGACTCCATCGCGTGACGGACTTCGCCGACGCCAGCCTGACCTCACCGGCACGGAGTGCCCACCTAGACAAGCTCTTCGAGATCAAGCTCAAAGCCAGTCCTCCTGGTTTCCTTCAAATAAACCACTCAAACTAAGCTGAGTCCAATTGTCGTCATTATCCCTCTGATAGTTTCTCAGATACCTTGTCGAGAGTTGTTTGGGTTTGGCCGTCAAGAACTATTACTTCAGGTTCAAACCATCTAACGGCGAAACCTAACAACACTATAACCTTGCTTCCACCGTTGGCTTGTTTATTCTGTTGTGCCTTTTCATACGCTACTCCTTTTTATAAGTAATTTTTCTGCGCCTAGAAGCAGTTCTGGCTCATCTGAATTATAGAGAACAAGATTCCTCCTCTTTTCTCATGTTATTTTGTGTACATTGTTTTACTTCTAGTGGATAGTTCATACTCAGTCATGTTTTGCCTTTAGAAATTAGTTCCCTGTAAGGGAAATTCAAATCTTCAGTCTCATGCTGAGTTGCAAGTGTAGTTTGCTTTTGACTCAAGTTACAACCGCCAACTGACAGCAGTTAGCTGGCTATTTTCGGAATACCTGGAAGCCAAACCAGTATAATTGAATTCCATTAGCAAATTACATAACGATTATATACTCAGTTGTGTTGCTGCTTGTGATATCAGTGGAGTTTTTGACCAGTTGGTCTTGAACACCGATTCTGGTGTTAAGATGATTCAGTCTGCAGCTCGGACGCTAGAGCTGCGGACCGATCTTGTCACTAGACTTCTGCCATTGTTCTTCCTGTTAATGCAGCAGTTAGCACCAGTCTTGCACATGTGTATGAATAGACTCGTTATTGTACAAAGTAATTCAAGTCACTTGTTCCCTCACAGGACCATGGACAACACATTCCCCTCACTCACAAACATTTGTAACATCTTGAGGGCAGCCCCCTCTGCATTGATAGCCTAAGGAGCTTACCTCCTCCAAGTCTTTCCTCCAAGGGTTCTCTACAAGTTTCTCCTCCTCTTCAAACTTCACTAAACTGGAAGGCCTGCATCCCTGCAGCTAAGCCGCTAAAATATCCAGTTGAGACCATTGGGTCGAGAGTCCTCCTTCCTTACCGAGTTTTCCCAACCGGTAACTATTCCCATACTCATCACTCAATTGCCTACCCACTTAGTGTCGGAACCTCCCACACTTACACCATCCTCAACTTCACACTCCAGCACACGCTTCCACAAGCCTGAGCTGAACGAATCGTCTGAAGTTCGGCAACCTCCTCGGACTCTCCCCAAGATCGTCTCGCGGACCAAGAATCAAGCCTCGCACTTCGGCGTTCAACCTCAACAAATAAATCCCATAAGGCGAGCTAAACTATTCTCTCATTTTCCCCAGTGTTGGTTGTGGTGGTTTTTGTTGTTTGATCTATATAGACGCTTGAAATATGGCGTCCGAACACCGTCCTTAACTCCTTCTGAGATTGCAAATCATCTAAATTCAATGCGCGTCCCCTCGCGCTGGTGACCCTGCCTTATCAGAGAATACCAACCTTGTTCAATTTAATCTTCAATCCAATTCTCAACCTTTAACCAGTAAAACTAGAACATTAAACTTGTGATTTGTTTGCCTCCTGCCCTTTAAGCTTGAACAAAATAAAAAAGTTCATAGATTCCCATGTTGCTAACCCGATCTTACTACACAAGGACAGTTATTTAACCAAATTGATAGTGAGAAACTGTCAGGAGCTTTGTAAGCACATGGGGTTCAGCTCCACCCTCAATGTTCTTAGGAACAAAGGGTTTTGGCTACCAAAATGTAGGCCTCTAATAAAAGGAATTTTACGTAGTTGTGTGCTGTGTAAAAAGTACAATTCTCTACCTTTCCGTTATCCGAAGCCAACAGATTTCGTGAGTGATAAAGTGAACTTGGTTAGACCCTTCCAAAATGTAGGCGTTGATTTTACAGGTCACTTTAATGTAAACTATGGTGACCATTTTGTTAAAATGTATTTAGTAATATACACCTGCTTAAGCATTCGTGCAGTGCACCTTGAGCTCGTGCCCGATATGTCGGCAACAGCTTTTCTGGCCTCCTTTGTACGCTTTACCAATAGGTACGGCTTTCCAAATGCATTGTACACCGATAATGCTCCTACGTTTTCACAAACAGCAGAGTTCCTTAATTCTTCCTTTCCAGACAATTATGTATCGGAGCATTTATGTCGAAATAATATAAAGCATGTAAAAATTCCTCTGTACAGTGCCTGGTATGGTGCAGCTTGGGAGCGCTTGATAGGGGTTGTTAAAAATGCTTATATAAATCAATTGGAAAATGTAAAATAGAGTATTTTCAGTTCTTCACGTTGCTTTCCGACATACAGGATGCGGTTAACGCCCGTCCATTGACTTATCGAGATACTGATGACCAATCGCACGAAGTTGTCTCCCCAAACGCATTCCTTAAACTTTTACCTTCTGCAAGCTTAACTTTCGGATCCGTAATCGGGAGTGAAGTAACTCGTCCTTCTCGTGAGGTTCTAGTAAAGTCATTAGAACTTAGAGAAGAAACTTAAGAAAAATTTAAAAATTTGTGGTATACAGAGTATTTGCTTTCCTTACGTGATCGTGATAAGAATTCTTACCAGCCCATTTGGAGTGACAGAATTAAATTAAATGACATTGTAATGATTTATAATCCTGTAAAACCTCGCCCCATGTGGGCTATGGGGAGAGTAGTTAAATTATTTACCGGCTCTGATGGGCGTACTTGCTCTGTTGAATTGATTAAATCTGACCGATCTGTAGGACAATATGCTGTCTCTCTTTTGTATCCTTTAGAACTAAATGTAGATAAAATTTCTTCTTACACTCTTCCTGTCGACAGCGGTGATCCTGGTGGCGACGGACCGCGGGTCGCGACTGGAGCTCGGCCTCGGAGGGCGGCTGCAGAGCGATGCTTGTTGAGGCTTTCAGAATAAATTACTTTTTTTCTCTCGCCCACGGGAGTGTATTGAAAATAATTCCTCAAAATTGTACGTCTTGTGTGCGTCTGTCGGGAACGTTGTTCTGCGAGTCTGAGGTTGGCTGTTCCGGTCGGGTCGAAGCTGAGGTGGGTCGTTGTGGCGGGAGGTTTTGGAAGAATACTTTTGAACTCCTTACAATCCTTTTGAAACTCCTTAGATTACTTTCAACTTCCTTTACGTACTTACCGTGGAAGGTTACCTTAGCTTTTAATGAAGCCAGTGTAAGGATCATGTGTTGGCTTGGAGGAGGCTTGTTCGGGGCCTTCGTTGGATGGAGTTCGGTGGAGCGTCGGGCTGCGTCGTGGCAAACGCTGAGTTCTCCACCTCTTGAGATGGGACGGTGATGGAGGAGGCTGTACTTGGCTGGAACTGGGGGAATTCATTTTTCTAAAAATTCTTCCTGTGTCTGTTATCTCTTTAATGATTTTTGTTTGTGTGAATGATTTCTTTCTTTAACTTATGTTGCGTACTTTTTGCTTTAATTTTCTAAGTGTCCTTGGCAATTAACTTGGCCAGTTGGCCTTTAACTACAGTTACTTCGGTAACCGTAAATATTAATTTACACCTTAACTTGAAAAGAGTGCGGTTCTGCTGGTTTCTAGGTTGCGCAAGCAACCTGGTATAGACCGGGACTCATTTACCTTATTTCTAACGCATTTGAACCTCTTTCTATACATACTATCTTTCACGTCATGGACATTTTCCTACTAGTGATTTCTGCTTAATTTCTCAATAATTAATTCTTTGCCTAAAAGTTCCTACACTGAGTGTCATTTATAAGCTCAGGTGTGTATTTGTTTATTGTATAATCAGTCTTACTAAGTCGTATTTTGTGAAATTCGTTGAACTTGTCGACTTGTTTCGTCCGCTTTTAGTATCGGTCGTTAGTCCTTGTTCTAATACTAAGTAAATTCTTTTCTGCAGTACTTCTTATTGTTGCAGCTCCGGTTCTTCCCCTTGATTGTCAACAGTCTGCTCCATTGAGGGATTGAACTTGGGTTATTATAATTGAAATATTTGTTTTTAGGCTACTGTTGAAATTTGCATTCAATCTCGTTTGTTAGTACCTATCGTTTGGTTTTCGAGTTCTCGTTTGTTTTCAGTTTTTCGTTCATTTATTTCTGAATTGTCCTCCAGCTGGTGCTGAGTGTTGGTGGCCCATCCGTTCCACTCCCTGGTGTTGAGGATTTCTGAGAATCTCTTTGAGGGCGCGGCAGTCTACCTTCTGCGGCCGATCTCCCTGCGTGACGGTGTTTTGCCACTTTGACGCTACTACTGTCTCTCCTAATCCTTCAACTTACGCTCTGAGCCTGCCTTCCGGACCTCAAGCTACAAACCTACCTTTCCGAGCTGGCTTTCCCTTTGACCTTGCCAAAGTGGTAGAACGGAAATTAACTACCCTGGCTGTCAATTTTAATTGGGTTATTTTGCCCATTTTAACGCAATCCTTAAAATTTTAAATGTAACTCTCTAATAAAAATTAAACGGCATACTCTGCCTGCGACCTTAGTAGGTCTCGCTGTTAAGGCGCTGACCGCAATTTAATTATCTGTTACTCTGCCGTTGCAGTTTATTAGACGTTCTAAATTAAATCTTTGCAAAACTTCTCGTTCTTTCCTTAACACGATTGTGTGAGGGCTTGAGGCCATTATTCCTCACAAGAGGTGGCAAAAAAGAGATTGAGAGGTGTAGAAATGAGAATGGATTGAATAAGTGGAAGCTTAGCATGACGCAAAAGACTACACATAACTGGTGCATGCAAAGGAAAGTACCTAAAGCTGGCCACATACTAGCATATCTGATCGGTCATGACTAACAGTAATGGAATGCTGCAGATGAAATCTGTCGCTCTACTCACCACCAACTGCAGCGACTATAACTGCAACTCCAGTGCGTGTTCAGCAGGCGGATATGAGATAACCAGTCATGGACGACAAGAAAAAAAGCTTTAGCAAGCTTAGTGCTATTAAGTGCTATGAAGCCCAGAAAGCGGAAACAATCACGTTGGTCAAAGAAATCGCTTAAAAAAAGAAGAAGAATTTTCTCATCTGACACATCTGAAAGAATTAAAAGAAAATAACCCAGATGATTTTAGATATTATTTGCAAATGTCCAATGAGGTATTCCAAGAAATACATGCCACTATCGCCCCATTCATACAAAAGCAAGATACGATGCTCAGAAAGGCAATAAGTTCTGTGGTGGAGGGAAAGAACTGTCACATTTTCCCATACACTGGGCAATAAAATCTGCAGGCGGGTAAGGAATTCCAACATGATGGAAGATCAAAATGAGTGATTTGATATGCCAGACTTATCTGTATCACCCCACACACTGGCAGATATTTGAGCAATTTGGTCTGTACAGATCAAATCGGCGGAAACTGACTAATAAGATATGCTAGTGTGTGGCCAGCTTAAGTGTGAGATGTTCTATGATGGTTGTTTTGGAAGTCAACTCATGTTTGCTGTGAAGTGCAAGTCGTTGAGCGTGAATAAGCGTACATGGAGGTGGAATGAGAATAATAATAGACTATGTCAGCAGTGTGATAGGGGAGTGAAGGAAACAATTGAGCATTTTGTGCTGGAGTGTAGTAAGTATGAGCAAGAGAGAGAGCATTTCATGAATGTGGTTTTTGAGCAGTATGGTGAGAATCAGTGGTATGCCAGATGTGTTGAAGATGATTGTGGTATGCGCTGTATTGTTGGACTAGATCAGGAATGTAATTTGAGTATCATTGAAGCTATGAAAGTTTTTCTTGCACTTGCCTGGAGTAAAAGATAGTTACTGGAATGAGCCAGTCATGTATAGTGGGCTGTAATGATCCACTATGCACGGAGATGGTGTCTTGACGTACTGGTTATCCCAGTGATGCCGTCCTATGGCAGTTTGTGACAAGGATTGGTGGGTCCTGAGTAGTGATGCAAAAAAACGGTTTTATTTGATTGCGTTTCTTTTTGCAAAAAAAGTGTTTTTTTTTTGTGTTTTTTTCGTTTTTTTTTTGTTTTTTTGCACACCTAAATTTTGTTAAGTTTATGTCTGGTTTTTTTTTTTTGGACACCTAAAATATATTAATATCCATGTTTTTTTAGTCATTTTATTGTTTTAAAAACATCAAAAAGAAACCATACAGTAAAAGTGGTGGCAGATAACCCACAATTACCTAGAGGCGTCTAAGAGGAACAGCAGGAGCCACAGAACTTATATTGATGGAGTCAAAATTCAGAGCTTACTATCTCTACTATGTCTGATTTTTTTTTTATGTGACCAAAAAATCAGACTTTGCAGAGATAATAAGCTCTGAATTTTGACTCCATCAATATAAGTTCTGTGGTACGTTCTGTGGCTCCTGCTGTACCTCTTAAACTCCTCTAGGTAATTGTGGGTTATCAGCCACCACTTTCACTGTATGGTTTCTTTTTGATGTTTTCATTACAAAAAAAAGGACTAAAAACCAAAGATATTAATATATTTTAGATGACCAAAAAATATGCGGTTTTTTAAAAACGTTTTTTTACAAAAAATTCTGACTAATAAAAATGAATATTAATATATTTTCTGGTAACAAATATAACCATACTGTTTTTTTTACAAAGAATCATGACTAAAAAACATATTTCATATGACCTAAAAAGCCCCATACAGTTTTAAAAAAAAACTTCTATACTAAAAAATCATGACTGAAAATAATGAGTAATACATTTATGAGACCAAAAAAATGTTTTTGTATTAAAAAATTATGACTAAAAAAACATGAATATATTTGAGACCTAAAAAAAACCCATGCTGTTTTTTAAAAAATATGTTTTTTTTACAACCAATGATGAATAAGAAAACCTGGATATGAATATATTTTATGCGACCAAAAAACCATGCTGTTTTACTTTATGTATTTTTCATAAAAAATCGTGTCTTAAAATCATGGATATTAAAATATTTTATGTTACCAAAAAAATCATTGTTTGTTTTAAACATGTTCTTTTATATTAAAAAGTTATTATTATTCATTTTTTGGTCACGACTTCTTTGTAAAAGAAAACCCTCAGGGGGATACAATTATTGCATCTATGGGAACTAGCACTCCCAGGGGGACAATGTGAGGGCCCAAGCTGAGAGTTAGGTAGGCCTCCTTTTTGTTGAAATAAAATGTTTTTGTTATGTTGAGGACCACCTTTTTTCGGTTCACTGCTGTCCTGTTATTCAGCACCTACTACTGTCTTTTTCAACTTTGATCTTGTTTCATAATCTTCCTCCCTCTCTTTGGATTGCATTTGTTGCTGGGTAGGGAGGCTAAAACTAATGACTAATCTAATCTGTAAAAAACCGTGGAAATTAATTTATTTTATGTGACCAAAAAACCATGCATTTTGAAAAAAGATTTTTTACCAAAAACATGTGTTATTAAATTTTATCTGACCCAAAAAACATGACATTTTACAAACCATGTTATTTTCACAAAAAGTCATTAATATCCATGTTTTTCAGTCATGATATTTTTGGCAAAGAAAACATGATTTAAAAAAACCAGCATGGTTTTTTTTGGCACATAAAATATATTAATATCCACATTTTTTAATCATGATTTTTCTGTAAAAAAGATGTTTTTCAAAAAAACAGCATGGTTGTTTATGGTAAAATAAAGTATATTAATATCTGTGTTTTTTAGTCATGACTTTTTTGTAACAAAAACATTCAAAAAACAGCATGGATTTTTTACTCACATAAGATATATTAATATCCATTGGAACCGTACCAGGTCTTAGAATAAAATATCCACAAAGAATCTATTCACTCTATAAAACCTTTCGGAGACTAGCTCCATCCTCAGTAAGTCATTCAGTCAAATGTTTTTCAAAGGAACAGTGAAAATTCATTGTCCATTTCACCAAATTTTACTGAATGACTGAGGGTGGAACTGGTCTCCAAAAGGTTTTATGGAGTGAATAGATTCTTTGTAGATATTTTATTCAAAGACCTAGTACAGTTCTAATAAACATGATTTCAATATTAACAGCATTCTTTGTTTATAAGTTGCTAAAGACAATTCGATTAAAGAAAAATAACTTTCCTGATATTTACATCCGTGTTTTTTTAGTCATGATTTTTTAAAAATGTTTTTTAAAAAAACAATTTTTTTGGTCTCATAAAATATAATTGCCATGTTTTTTTAGTCAAGATTTTTCTGTTAAAAAACAATGTTTTGAAAAAAAACAGCATTGGATTTTTAAGGTCACATAAATATATTAATATGCATGTTTTTTATTCATAATTTTTGTATAAATAACTTTTTTTTTTTAAACAGCATGGTTTTTTAGTCACATCTCTATCAATGACCATAAGTTAAGATATGTTATTATAACACACCATTTGGGAGTTGAAGGTCATTCACATGTATTGTAAAATAAATGAAATATCAAAGCATGAAACTGCAGAAAATGAAAAATTTCATAAAACCATGGAAAACCACCAATTAAGAAGTATGCTGTTTTATTTCGTAATTTGACATGAAAAAAAATAATGTAATGTGGTTCTTTTTCTTGCTGAGTTATTTTCAGACAAAATATTAAAAAAAAAAAATATCCATGTTTTTTTTGGCCATGGATTTTTTGTAAAAAAACGTGTTTTTTAAAAAAAAACGGCATGGTTTTTTTTAGTCGCATCTCTAGTCCTGAGTAGTTTAGTGGACAAGTCTGGTACACAGGTGCTGAACTTTTTTGTGCGAGTATTGAAAAGGGAATTGGGGAACGGGGCCGTTACAAAGGCCCCGACACTGTCGGTCCTCAATTTCAAGTTTCATATATGATGAATCTCTGGAGCCCTTCCTTTTCAGTTCTTGGAAGGTCCCAGAGATTCATTTTAGGGTCAATGTGCAGTTTGAGCCTTTCACGGAAATCAAAAATTCCGTTCCAAAGACTCATTAAAGGAGCACATTTAAAAACATTTTACTTGAATGACATTCTGCTTGCTGATGCATTATTTTTTAATTGTTCAAGTTTAAAATTTTGTGTTTCATAGCAGTTGCGCTGCACGCTTGAGCTGATGCAATACTGAAATCTATATGCAGTTGACGTCAGTTTAAACATGACAGCCACCGTAGAGCATTAGCAAAACCGTAGGAGTGATAACTCTAAATATAAGTATTCACTACACCAGTCCCGTTAATATTTTTGGGTTATAACCTTTATTGTGTTATTAACTAAAAGATCCTAGAAGTGGGTTCAGGGTCAGCTAATAATAAATTACGAAGTACCCAAACATACTCTAACAGCTCCACCTCAAGCGCGCAACTGACTAATTGCTATGGAACACAAAAATGTCAAAGTTGAATTACTCAAAAATAACGCATCAGCAAGCAGAATGTCATTTTTGTAAAACATTTTTAAATGTTACTGGAGTGATTCTTTGAAATGGAATTTTTAACTTCTGTGAAAGGCTTAAACTGCATATTGACCCATTTTAGCCTGAAGCGAAACAAAATTAAAAATAACAAAAATTAATATTAATTTAAATAAGCTAACATAACTTAACCTAATCTTAACATTGGAAGGAAACCATGAATTAAAAGTGGTGACTGACAGATAACCCACAAGTCCTGGTAAAAATTGAAAGAATGCAGAATAGCAAGTGGGTTGAGCAAATATTTTAATGGAATCAGAGCGTAACCCAATGGGAGAAAATATATTGGGGTATGCAAGGAAACTAAGTATGCAAAAGATTATTCATGTTAGAATTGGGAGACCTGTGGATAGAGTGGGGCTACAAGAGGTGGGAAAAGAGATTGAGAGGCAGAAAAAAGAGTTTGGATTAAACAAGTATATGCTCAGTGGGACATGAAAGCCTGGTAATCTGGTACATGCAAAAGAATGTGCCGGAGTGTGAGATGTTCTATGATGGTAGTTTTGGAAGCCAACTCATGTTTGCTGTGAGGTTTGAGGTGCTGAATCTAAATAGATGCAGGTAGAGGTAGAATGATAATAATAGATTGTGTTGGCAGTGTGGTATGCGATTGGAGGAAACAGTTGATCCTTTGCTATGAAAGTTTTTCTTGTACGTGCCTGGAGTAAGAGACAGTAAGGGGAATGAGTTAGTCATGTAGAATGGGTTGTAGTGACCCACCATGCCAAAGGCTGAAGGTGTTTTTTTGAAATACTGATTATACCAGAGATACCATCCAATAGTAGCTTGTGACAAGGATTCATGGATCCTGAGGAGTTTATTGGACAAGTCTGGTACACAGGCAATTGAATTCTTGCGTAAATATTATGAGTATTGCCAAGGGAATTGTAGGTTGTTATGAAGGCCCAACACTGTTGGCCCTCACTTGCAAGATCACGTTCAAGGGCATGTGATTACTTGATTTTCAGTGAGTTAAGCAGTAGTTGACTGTTACCTGCATTTGAGAAGTGGTGATTACAGTCAAATATGAGTGAGTTCTTGCACTTGAGTGTTTGTGTGATATTGTTAGTGACTTTTTTTTGACAAGACAGAAATTGCTCATAAAATAGCCTTGAGAATTGTGTTTGACAACGAAAGCTAACCCCCTATTACAAACGTAAAGAGGTTGGGTCGTGAGGGGAAGCCACAGTTCTTCTAGTGAAAATTATAAATAAAGGTTTAAAACAAACCCATTAAGGTCATGTTAACAATTGTGTTTACATCTGCTCCATTATGGCGGTGACCGTACCGGATGGCGCCGGCCGTACCGGATGGCGCCGGCCGTACCGGATGGCGCCATCTATGAGCTGACTGTAAAGGTAATGGTACCTGGTGGCGCCATCTATGAGCTGACTGTAAAGGTGACGACGCAATAATGAAGACTAAAAAACGTCAAAAGCACGAAGTACAAGAAATAGTACGTTAACTTTTTTGTGTTATTAACTGATAACAATATTTCTTATTATTTTATTAACAATTTCTATCATTCTTTTATTTCTACGAAGTTCTGACAAAAACTTTAACACCTCATGATCCAAACTTTGCCTTTCCCGGCCCAACCTGGTTGTAATCTGTGTTGCACATTTTGCGCGGGAAAGCGATTTCACCTAATTCTTCAAAGCTGAATAATTCAAAAATAATGCAGCAGTGAGCAGAATGTCATTCATGTAAAACGTTCTGAAATGTGTTCCTTTAGTGATTCTTTGGAATAAAATTATTATTTTCTGTGATTGCATTAAACATCACATTCACCGTTTATTTTAGATGCAAATTGAATAGAGTGAAAAGTATGTGAGGTGTGGGATACATGAAGTATTATGGTTGCCATATATTTTAATTCTATGGTAGGTCAGACATTTTGCAATAATTGAATCCCTTGTGCAGTTTTGAATTTATATTTAGAATTAATGATAATGACTTGAATTGAAACTCAAAACAGCCTTGATTTAGCTTCCGATAGTAATTAAATTATAATGCTAATGATCATTGTTGGTCCTTCATGACTGGCTCTTTTCTGTCTTTGATGCAAATATCTGAGCTGTACATCATTACTGTAGTTGATCACATGGTGGGAGTACTATTTCTAAGCAATGCATGCAGCACATGACATGAGCAGCATTGTAACCAATAGTTTACCTCATATTTC
Source organism: Morinoia aosen (assembly GCA_030386875.1). NCBI lineage: Eukaryota > Metazoa > Arthropoda > Malacostraca > Amphipoda > Talitridae > Morinoia > Morinoia aosen. The sequence continues at coordinate 42,427,634 of CM059580.1, forward strand.
CAATTCATAAAAACCTTACATTGTTTTTAAATTTTGAACAGTTCAAGCAAAGTATTTGTATTTTGAAGTTGGCAAATAAGTTTCCACGTTCTTTAGAGAAAATTCGTTTTCTCATAAATTTCTCATGATGTGGGCATATAGAAAAGGGTATAAAGGTTTGAGAATGAAATATCACTGATGAGGTAGCAACCCAAGTGTTCATAATAACACACTCTAATATCACCTTTTATACTAGTTGAACAAGCACCACCTACCTCATTCTGTTTCTGTTTAATGGAGTGGGTTTGTTTCTTCAATTTAGTTTTGCCAAGCCAGACAGAGTTGAAAATGTATTTTTTCTATTAATAAATGCCTTTGTTTTCCCACTCAACATATGTTTTTTGTTTAATGATATATATGGTGAGATGATTTTTTTCTTTAACAAATTCTTCCATTTATTTATGGGTATGATTGATTTACTGTCTTTAGTATTCATAATTAACTACTTACATAGTATCTAAAAAATTAAATGCAAGTTAACAAGTAAATACAAAAATACGATCTGTTAGGCAAATTTTTAATCAATTGCTAGCCCAAAATTAAACATGCCACCAATGTATGTTCATTATGAGTACCATTCCTCTCACATTTCTGTTCATGGTTACTTTGTATGTGTTTCATTATGCCATGTTTGTTCTTGTTCTAGAGTGTTTTAGGATTTATATTTTGTTAGTTCATTTGAATTTTCAGTATTATTTTTTACTACCCATTTGGTAGATGTTTTTTCATTTTGCTTTGCTTACTTTTTGCAAAAATGTGTTTTTACTTATTTTTTGCTATTAGAAGATAGAACTATTTCCCATGAAAAAGATATAGGGCACCAAGTTTGGGATCTAATTTCAGAATTGGAGGACACAAAAAGAAAATAGTTCACAAAATCTGGCGATCATTTAAGAAAATTGTTCGCTTATCCCCCACGCTCAATTTGATCTGAAAGTTATCAAATCTGTTTTTTGATGATTCAAAAGTTTACGTGATCAAAAATATTTTGTCATTAAAATATGTAAATTTTTTAATGTCATTTGATAAGTTACCAGATAAGTGAACATTGGATAATTTTAGAATTTTGAACTTGTCAAAATTTGATTTCAGCTTACTGCTTGAGTTATTTTAACTACAACGTTAAGCGGCTAATTTTGACTACAATATTCAGTGTTCTTACATTATAATGATAATATTTTCAAATTCCAAATTGTTTGACTTGTCAAAGAAAAACAATCCATAGATAGCTGAGCATTTAAATCTCCTTGCCTTGGAAAAGTTTACTGAAGGTAGAAAAGAAGTCCAACAATTGAAGAGTTTGATCACATTGGTGAAACACATTGTTTGGCTGTTTCTTTATTTTACGTTACCCTGATTGAGTGCACATTTCTGTAGATAGCTGTGCCCAAAAAAACTTAATTTTCATGATGGTGTTTCCTTCAACTCAATTTAATACAGAAATGTCATTTGTGGTATTTGGAAATTGTGGGTATAACACTTTACATATATCCAACTTTCATAAATGGAATAGAGTAATCCGTTACAGTTATTGCCGCGTAGCTAAAATTATTTGTTTTATGTCACAGGTCATAGTACTGATGAGCCCATCATAGAAAGATGTTTCAAAGCCTCTCTGTGTGAAGTTTATTTAAATTGAAGGCATTATTATGATGGTTATATTAGTTTTTGGGCATGCAAAGGATTTAGAAGATAAAAATTGAAAAAGTGGTACATCCTGTATCACAGATACAGTCATTACATGACCATTACTTAAAGAAAATTATTCAGAAAGTTATATTATTTGACAATATTTTCATTAATTGAAATTTTCTATGCGCTCTGTCAAATAATTCAAGTCAATTGCCTATATATTTTTGGTGGAACGTATATTCAAATTTTCTATGAGTTTTTTGTCACAATGGTCTATGATTACTATGAATGTGAATTATTTGAACGAACAAATAACGTTTGCTAGATAAGCAATAAGCTTTAAACATTTTATGAGGATAAATACAGAAAAAGGGCCAAGAAAATATGGTTTATAGCTCTAAGTTGTGCTGAAATACAAGCTAAGAAATAAGCAATAGCATAGAGAATAATGCTGAAAATAGAATGGTTTGATGTAAATGATTCCACGGATAAAGGTGTTATTACACAGGGCAACCAATTGCTCCTAGAAGTAACATGGGTTGCCTCTATGAGCAACTGACTGAAGTTACTGTTCAATTTCTGGTTGCCATGCTTGTTCAGAAACCTCGAGCAACTCATAGTCAAAGGGACAGTCAGTGCTCCACTGACCATCATAGAGGGTGGGACACCGCCTCCCACTGAGCTAACATAGACTCTGTCCACCTTACAATAGATGGGAGAAGGATTTCATTAATGTCTTATGCCATGGAATGTTATAAAATGCTGTATAAGCATTTATTTATCATTTTCATCATACAATTAACCATAATTGCTGTTCAAAGTAAGCGGCACACTACCACTTAACATATATTCGTGGTTTTATTTTCAAATATCACTTTTTCATTATAATTGAATGTTTGTCAGAAAGTAATTTATGATGCGTGGTCAGAGTTTAAAAAGGATAAATCATGAGTTCATTAGCTTAAACAGCTAAGCTGAATATGATGCAACTATCAAAGCCATAAAATAATAGAAAAACATCACTACCTGCCACAAACAAGACAGAAAAAGGAAGATTGACTCTATGAAGTCAGGTAACTTGATGTGCATTTATTTTAATTTTCTATCATAAGTAGAGGGTAGAAAAGGGGCAATACTTTTTTTGGCTTTCAATGATCAAACCATTTATTATGTTGTTTAGATTTGATCCTTATTATATCAATACAGTAAATGAATGGACTTGAATAATTTGCTGTTTGTTTTGTGCGATATGAAAACAGAAATAATTATTTTAAAAAGTGTATGTGTGCTGTAAAAAAGAAGTTGAAAATTTACTTCAATAATATGATATTAATATTGCATTTGATATTGATTCAGACAAATTCAAGATTATTTTCATAGACATTAATAATACTGTGAAAACTTTGAATCAATAGCTCTATGACCCTTGATCTCATTCATTTATAGGAAATAAAAACAAATAATACCAAGGCATTCAAAAGCGTGAAACAGGAACTGAGTTTTGCATACGTTTTTAATGCTTGTAATTTAATTACAAAATAAAAAAGTCATATTCCGGAGCCATTGCCAGCCATGCCCTCATTCTGCAGTTGGCAACGCCACACTGGTTGCCTCATCTGCTAGTGTAACCACAAGTTGGGTCAATTCAGTTGCTGCAGTTGAGGGAACTGGTTGCCCTGTGTAATAGGGCCTTAAGACCATGGGGTATTGACTGGCCTTAATTGAAACAAGTTGGCCTTGTCAAATATTTTATATTGATTGTGATGTTTAATTCTTTCCATGTAATATATGTTGTGGACTTATTCTTTTAAACTTTTCTAAGAAATATCTTGAAAAAATGATATAGTTAGTCATACTCTTACCAAATAATTATTACATTTTAACCAACTTCAACTGAACTGGACACAATTGCCTGTAGGATACGTAGCTTAGTTGGCATAACTTTTTTTCATGCACTTGATACTCAATAATCAGAATATTTCTTTCAGGACTGTAGGAATATGTAAAATATTCATTCTAAATTAACTCTTAAAGACCCACTGCTGCCTTTTTAGATGAATTAGTCATGAGCCAAACTTATTAAATTTCAATTCTTAATGTATAATTTAAGGTCACTTATTTGACATGCAATATATTAATTTTCTTCAATTTGGTGTTACCAAAAAATTCTCATTAAATGATGAATATTCTGATACAACTTACTTCAATCCAAACAAGAATATTACGCGATTATAAGCGCAATACAACTGAAAAACTAAATTTACATCACAACTATTTCATATTGCATTACTAGGTTGCAATTTTGAATGCATCATTATATTGCTATGCAGAATTAAGTTATCTATTAAGGGGACGGTTCGGGGTAAGAAAAAAGTCTGTAAGTTCTCGGTGGATTTTTCTGAGATATCTACCGTTGGTGTAAATTGTTATGAATATTTTTTTTATTTGTGCATATTTTTCGTAACCATGCATGGAAAAGATTATTTTTAAAAACATGAAAAAACATGTATATGTTGCGGAAAATCCTACTCCTACAATTTTGAACTCAGAACTGAGAAAATATTTTATAGATAGTTAATTGTCTTGTCCAGAGATCCGGTGCAAAAGTTTTTTGATTCTTTGATTTTTTGAGTTTTGAGAACTTTTTTCCCTAAAAATGACCTTTTTCCACTTTTTTGAATAATTTGCTTCTAATTTTTAAGGTGAATTGAAATTAAAAAAACTTTTGCACTGGATCTATTTTCCCTTTCAACCACCATTGATTGGTATGCTTGCCATCTCTGTACCTTCAAAACTGTGGGAGGAGTAGGGTTTCAATAATCAAAAAGTGAGTTTGCAGAAACGCATTTTTCCAAAAAAAAAATTTTTTCGTTCATTACTAGTTTTTAAATTGAGTCTTATGAGTGATTCTATACCTTCTTATGTACCTTCAAAACAGTGGGAAAGGATCCATATCAAAATTCAATAAAAACAAGTTTCAGAACAGGGATTTTTTTCAAAGCTGGCTAATTTTTTTTTCAATTACCTGTATTGCTTTGTAGTTCTTTGTAACCCCTTTCAATTGATATAATTGCCATTTCTGTAGCTTTAAAACTCTGGGAGGCGTTTATGTTTACATAGCCAGCTAATTAGCTGATGACTCAGCAGCCGGACTCAAAACAAACACTCAATTACACCATCATAATTTATCACTGAGTAATAGAATGTTTCGTTTGAGTACAAAAGCATTTCAAGTAAGGCCATGAATGAACTCTCATGCTATTCCCGTAGAGAAACATTCAATACTGGCTCGTAATGGGGGAAAGAGGGAGGTCACCCATCCATTGGCGCACCCCAAGGTCACACTAGTGAGCGTCTTTTACCCCGTCCAGAAGACTAACCAATTGACGTACTTGAAAGCCAATTATATCGTTGGATGCGCAAGAAAAATCTCTACAAGATGAATATATAAACCGAAAAATGACCATAATCTGAAAATAGACCCGAACCGTGCCCTTAAGCATTATTACAATACAATGCATGCAAGCTGCCAAGCTTCTATGGCAGGATGAAGACATTGCAATGACGTCAAAAGAATGTCTTCCCAGTTCATAATATCTAGTGAGCGCTTTTTTGGGCATAAACTTGACCCAAATGCTATTCTCTTTTAGAAGAAAGACTGAATTTTTGTTGTATGTATGCGGGGAGCAATAAAGATTTACTACAACTATGAAAGTTTTTCCTGAAATAAATACCTCATTGTAGAGCTGAAAACTTTGTGTGTCAAAGGAGGCTAATTCAATGTAAAATAATGAAAATTATGCTATTAAATTATCTTTAAAAATACAGTGTAATCACTTGGACAAAAGTTCAGTTCTTTTGAGTACGATAAATAAGTTACGGCTACCCAGTAGCATTAAGAATGTTGTCGGTGAAGGTTGGCAGGGCTCTATCTCGTCAAAGTTTATTCTTTTATGAGAGGAAAGCTGCATAAAACTGGTGTTTTGTGGTGTTTTCAAGTTATAAAACCTATTGCATGTTTAATTGTTATTATTGATTAAAATTGGGATGCTGATTGGGATTTGAGGTACTATGAAAATAATTTACAAAAATTGGGTAGATTGCTATGTATATTTTCCATCTGGGGGATATTGTATGTAAGGTATTATTGTATTGTATATTATTGTATGTAAGGGAATTAATGCTCCCAGGGGCAAAATGTGAGGGCCCAAGCTGAAAGTTGGGTAGGCCTTGTTTTTGCTGAAATAAAATGTTTTTGTTATGTTAAGTGTAACGAACACAAGCCTGAACACGTTTCGTCACTGGAAGTCGACCCGTCAGGATGCCGACCAGGCAGGAATTAGCTACTCAGGCTAAATAGCTAGGCCCAGATACTAGGTCAAGATATGGCACGGACAAATAACAAGAGGGTATATTTAAAAGGGAGGTAGGATAGTTTAACAGAGTAGACTCGGGGCGTGTCTTGCGGTAGCCGTCTCTCTTACACGAGATCGTAGTTCTACCGCTGACTAAACACTCGGGCAGTAAACCCTAAGCTTCAACAAGTAAAAGAGGCATAGGATTCGAGCAAGCACGACAAAGGACACTTACGAACATCGGGCAACCAGATTTATTGGCCTGTTCGTAGACAAGTGCACTCTATGAAGGTCCTAACGCAACTGACTAGCTTCGGTCGAGCAGTCGCCCACTTTAGCTGCAGCCAAGCAGCCGCGGGACGGACCTCTATGTAAATCATAGCGGTACCGTCGCGGTACCAAACACGTAGTGAAATATTTTCACTACATTAAGGACCATCTTTTTTTGGTTCACTGTTGTCCTGTTTTTCAGCACTTACTGCTTTCTTCTTCAGCTATAATCTTGTTTGATGATATTCTTTCTCAACTTACTGTTTCTAAGCCCTTTCTGCATAGATTTCACATTTCCTTAACTCTATACTAAATGGTGCCTTCCTTCGTACTCTCTTTGGATTGCCTATGTGGTGGATAGGGAGGCTTAAACTAACAATCTACTTTAGTAATCTGCTACACGTAGTTCAGAATTTCTACAGTGTTTGGTTTCAATAAAGTTTCCTGGTATGAAGGGGTTGACTTATTCTCCGACAATAAAAAATCACATTTTGTTTGAATTTGTGCCTGAAGTTTTGTTGTGTTTCGTTTTAAATTTTGTGCTTCTAGTCCATGTACTTCCCAAGATATCAATTGTCAAAATTGCGTGGCAACTGAGAGATTGTATTGGCCGAGACGCCAAGGCAGCATTTGACGAAGGTGTCCTTGTGTGCCAGGGGCCACTTTTTATCCACTTTAGTAAGCACTGATGAAAGGAAAGTTATTAGTGGCCAATAGTATGTAAAAATTAGCCAATCAGAGCACTCATTACATGAGAAGACACATTAGTTTATCATGTAGCTGTTGTGCTTAAACGTTGCATACTTGAACTTGAATGGGATGGCCTACAGTGTTGGGGCCGTTCGGCCTACAATTGCCTTGGCAACACTCGCAATTCACCCAAGAATTCAGCGCCTGTGTATTAGACTTGTCCAATAAACTACTCAGGATCCACCAATCCTTGTCACAAGCTACAATTGGATGGCATCACTGGGATAACCAGAACATCAAAAAATACTCTCAAGCATGGTGGGACATTACAACCCACTCTACATGACTATCTCATTCCAGTCACTGTCTCTTACTCCAACCGCATAGAAGAAAAATTTTCATTGCATCATTAATATTCAAGTTATACTCCTGATGCAATCCAGCAAGACAGCTCAGACCATTGTCATCTGCAGCACCTGTGAGGGATTGTATAAAAATTGTTTTTTTGCCTATACTTTGGCTCATACAAGTTTAGTTAGTATACGAGGCCTGTCGAAAAAGTATCCGACCTTTGGCCAGAAAAAATACTTCAACAACCTGACGGGGTTGGGACCCTAATCCCCTTCAAAGTAGGCTCCTTGTGCTTCCACACACTTAGCCCACCGATCTTTCCACTGCCGGAAACACCTCTGGAAGTCTTCTTTTGGAATGGTGTTCAGCTCTGTCGTCGCGTTCCGCATTATCTCTTCTCTACTCTCAAAACGGGATCCTTTCAGTGGTGTCTTCAATTTTGGAAACAACCAGAAGTCGCAAGGAGCCAGGTCTGGAGAGTAGGGAGGTTGGCGAACGGTCGTAATTCCATGTTTGGCCAAGAAATTGCGGATCAAATGGGATGAATGTGCGGGCGCGTTGTCGTGATGCAAGTGCCAGTTGTTCGCAGTCCACATGTCTGGTCAAAATGGCATGTGCAGAATCTTTACTCACTCCAACCTATTGGGCAATCTCCCGCACGGTCAAACGACGATCTGCCATCACCAAATTTCGCACCCTCTCAACAACAGCTGCACTCCGAGAAGTTTTGGGCCTGCCACAACGCTGCTCACTCTCCGCTGATGTGCGGCCATCTTTGAATCGGTTGAACCACTCCTTAATTTGTGTTACACCCATAGCATCTTCCCCAAACACCTGCTGAATCTTACGAATTGTTTCAATTTGAGAATCACCAAGCTTTTGACAAAATTTGATGCAGTGTCTTTGCTCAATTCGTTCAGTCATCTTGCAAGAAAACTAAATCCGACAAACACTTAGAACAGCACCTTACTTGGCGACCACCAGCCAGTGACTGGCCCAAGTGAATGCGGTGAAAAAAGTCAAGCATGCGCATTAAGATTCCTCCTTCCACCGTGCACAGTGGCGCCGCCTTAGAATCACTACTTTGCGCGGGAAAAATTAAGGTCGGATACTTTTTCGACAGGCCTCGTAAGTGTGTTAGGAAGTGATATGAGCGTTTTTTGAAAATATTTATTGCAAAAGTGTGAATAAGTCATTGCGCAAGCAAAGCATGAGCTGGTGCTTATGTCGGTGACGTCTGGCGCACGCATGTTGCTGGTGGACGTGTGAGGCAGTTAGTTTTGCAGATTCTTAGATTATTCTCATAGTATTATACTTCCAATTATTGCCATAATTCAATCGGTATGTAAGATTTTTTAATAATTTTATTTACAGAAAATGTTTTCATTGCATTTAGTAAAAAATCCCTGCAACACCGTAGTGGAGGTAATGTCTGCGATGTTGCCATTTGTGCGAGAGAAAATATGTCTTCATTTTTTATGACTATGTTGTTAAGACTTGCCAATATTTTTATGCTAATTTCTGCAGTTACTAGCTAAGAATATGAATGAGAACTGAACCTCTGCCTACCTACCTACAGTGACAGTGCAGGGGGGCATGTGAGGCGCATAGTTTTGGAATATCATACCAGTATTATTATGAGCCACTTTCAGTTGCGATTGCTGTAATATTCAATTGAAAAGCAATACAATGTTATCAAAAAATATGTGTAGTGGATAGTTCATCATTGTGCCTGCTTCCTGCTGCTTGTAGTGAGGGCAGTGCATGCAATTTTTCCATTCGGGAAGAGGACAAACGTTTTCATTTTGTTGGCACATAGAACATGTATCATCATTTACTGTGATTGAAATATGTTTATGCAGTTATGCTGTTGAATAAATTTTATCATGCAAAATTTCAGAAAATTAAAAATGCCACGTAGGGCAAAAAGTACAATTGTGAGAGCTAGAAATCTAGAGGCAGCAAGGCATGCTTACTGGGCTTCAACTGCTGGGCCTGTCTCTTCTAAAGAGGGGCCTGTCTCCACAGTGAGGCCTGTCCCTTCTACAGCGAGGCCTGTCCCCTCTACTGCAGGGCTTGTCCTTTCTAATTTAGTCGCTCAACCATGGTGAGTACACGTAATGCCATGTTTATTTACAATCAACTTGATTCAAAATGCACTCTATTAGTAATTGACTGTTCTATCAAATTCTGCATTAACATTTCCTAATGATGTCTGAAAAATATAAGTATATGCTACAGGTTGTTATTTTCATTCAATTGGCTCCCCTGCCAAGTAAAAGTTCTAATATTTCCAGGAATTATACTGCTATTGTTTATTGATGAAACAATTTAGTCGAGGGCTCATTTTGTCTGTAATTATATATTGGGATCACATTATTTGATTAGATACTACAATTTCTATTCATTAAATTTTCAATTTGGGATTTTATTTCATCATTTTTTACATCTTACAAAGTTGATTTATATTGGAAAATGCAAAAATATTACTAACAATAAATTTAAACTTTGTTCAATAAAAGTCGTGGAATATTTTCTGAGTGCGATGACTCAGAAAGCAACTTCTAAAATTAATTGGTTTGGCATATATTTTGCCTTGAAAAGTGCTCCCTAAGACTTTCAGGATATCTTGTTTTGTATGCGAAAATTTAAAAAATGTGTATAGGGCAAAACATTTCAAAATCCTAATTCACATAAGTGATGCAATTTTCATAATAATCTGTTCAGTAGGGATAAAGCTTATCAGAAAGTGAGTCAACCCCCTTAAGGCCTTATGAGGAGATCTTCAGTACTCTTGAGAACAAAATATCACTGGTGAGGTAGCAACCAGAACATGCACAATTATGTTCTTTGTTGCGGAAGTGTTGCTACAAACTTTGGCTACTAAATGAAAATATTGATGTAAGCACTATTTTATCAATGAAAAAGTTCAGAAAACTCTTCATTGATGAGGTATCTTCAGCTCAACAGTGAATTTGCAAAAGACATGAACAGAGCAATAAGGGGAATTAAAATTGACAAATTTAGGCAGGATTGACACCATACCCATTCATTCTTATTTGTAAAATGTCTAATAACTTACTATTTTCAAATTTAAAAAAAATGTCCTGTCAGTGTTAGTACCTATAGGTTGAACCTTGATCATTTGTCAGTTAACATTGTGACACTGTACTAGGTAAGGTGAACCACCTAACAAATGCAGAAATGGCTGAAATGCCTTTCGTCAATGGTTCTGATGATGGTAATGCAGATCTGCCACAAAAATGTACCAACAATGTTATCCCAGTAGACAGGTGCATGTTCATTGATTATTCACTGCTTTGCATGGGAGATTATGTAAGAATGGAAGTTTCATTGCAAGCAGAGCAAATGCTGGTTGCCTGAGACAACGTGATCTGGATCATGAGGAGGGTGTGTTGGAACACATCCATCAAAACCTACGTACAAGCACTTGTGCTGCAGCAGCATCTATATGAATTCAAGATCACAATGCAGTGTGGCAGGTATTGAATTGGAATAATTATTATCCGTAGCACTTTCAGAGAGTCCAGGAACTACTTCCTGCTGATTATGCTCCTGGCAAATGATTCACACAGTGGTTTTTGAATAAGGAGTTGGAAGATGTTCTGTAAAGTATTCACACTAGCAGGAAATTTAGAAACGAAAAAATAAGGTTTATTCACGTTTTATTAAATGATTTTAGAATAGCCGTAAGGCCAAACGCAACTAATTGGAAAGAGCCGTACAGGCCGAACACAGTTTAATTTTAAAGAGCCGTACAGGCCGAACACAGTTTAATTTTAAAGAGCCGTACAGGCCAAACGCAGTTTAATTTTAAAGAGCCGTACAGGCCGAACACAGTTTAATTTTAAAGAGCCGTACAGACCGAACATAGAGTAATTTTTAAAAAGCCGTAAAGGCCAGCTACAGTTTATAATTTTAAAAGAGAATTTATTCACTATTTTTTATTATTTTATTAGGTTACGTTATAGATTAGCGCAAAGAGCGCTTTTTAAAAAAAACCGTAGCTTTACCTCAAGAAAATGGCATAAGTGACACGGGTGCTGGTTATATTAAAATACACCTCACAAGCAGCTACTGCTGCAGCCGCAGTTGTGGCGAAGTAGGTAGGTGCAACCGATACAATAGAGCAGTATTAATTAGCTGCTGCAACCGAAGTAACAGGTTAGCGGTTGACGCTAGTAAGCGATCAGCAGGACTGCTGCAACCGCACTTGTAGGTTGTGTAGTAAACGAGATTTAACGAAGAGCAGCAGGAACCGGTCTGGTCAGCTTCCTGGAAAGGCAAATTAATTCTTTAAATAAACGAAGAAGAAACACCGTAGAAAATTAGGTAACTCAAATTATGCACGAAAATAAATATAAGACATTTAAGCTCCTAGAACGCACCCCACAGTAGCGCCAGCTAGCCCCAGTATCGCACTCGAGGCCTGACAAAACCCTCGAGCCAGAGTTAAGGTGAAGCAACTGACGGCAGCCTCCCAGGGTGCGTAGCGGTAACTATACCAGCAGCAGTGGAACATACTAGGAGCAAAAAACAAACACAAATTAACATGGGTCGCCGCTACAACGAAGTAGAGATGAAATATGTCAGAGCACTAATTCCATTAATTTCAGAATTACAATTAGTGAGCCCTCACCCAAGTTAATTTCCACTCGGTGGGTCGATAAGCCACTTTCAGAGGATGTTAAAGAAAAGGAAAAAAAGATGAAAATAGTGGTAGAATGGTGTTCAGGCGAAAGTACGTAATGAGGTAAGTAGTTAATAGAAGGGAGATGAAACAAGCACTAAGGCAATATAACGAAAGCTGGATGAATTCAGGAAGAAACCGTTACAGTTTCCTCCAAGTATCAGGAATTCACCGTAAGCAAGTAGGTTTACAAACTTCAGAAGAAGCAATTTAAATGGTTAAGAACTCCCTCCGAAGTAGTTTACTGGCCACTGGCCTTTTAATTAAGTTTAGAATTATTAACAACCTGAACACCAAGATAATGTCTCAAAATAAAAATAAAGAAATTCACAACACACGCATACAAACTTAAAAGAGGCAAAATAGAATTGCAAGTGAAGAAAAGTTATACATAACCTCGTGGCTACGTATGAGGTAATAACTGGTGCCCTCCAGGTGCTGCTCAGACTACCACTGCTCCAGTAAAAGTGTCAATGCCGAATCCTCTTTTTTTATCTAAAAAATCATCCGCCCACCATACCTTTGCTCCGCTCAAGCTCCGCGGCAACAAATGACAGCGCGAAAGCGGCGTATGGCTCTGCCACCAAAGGCAATACGATGAGTATGTGGGAAGAGTTTTCCACAGTTTGTTGTGCAAAAAATGTGTTGGTCACAGATGAATCTACCTTCAATCATGATGGAATGTTCAATTTCCATAATTTTCACAAAGGCAAACGAACAACCCTCCTGTCATCCATGAACATGGACACCAACATTGCTACACTGTCAATGTTTTAGCAGGTGTTGTTCATAATCAAATCATTGGCCTATTCATTTAGCCAGAGTGTCTCACTGGGAATGTTTATAGAATCTTTCCTTCACTCCGGATTTATTGGCCAATGTTCCATTGGATATTCCTAGAATAATATGGTTTCAGCGTGATGGAGTTCTGGCATATTTTGCTGTGAATGTGAGACCTTTTCTTGACCTTCAATTTCCAAATCGATGTATTGATCATAATGGTCCTGTGTTCTGGCCACCAAGGTCTCTTGATCTGACTTGGTTAGATTTTTTGTGGAGGCATATGAAAAATCTTGTTTATGAAACACCTGTCAAGTCAGAAGAATATCTTGTTGCCAGAATTGCATTCATTAATGGAGATATTGCTGAGATGCCTGGAGTCTTTGGCAACATACGCAACTCCCTCCAATGAAGGTGTTGCACTTGTATCATTGCTCATGGTCGAAATTTTGAACAATTACTGTAATGAGGTCCTCACCACTAATGAATTGTCTCTTGTTAATTGGTTTTTGAAATACCCTCTTGTGTATTAATAAACAGAGTGTAGCTAATAATCAACATTCTTATTTTATCTATACATATTAAGTTCTCTGAAGAATAAAACATTTTTGAACTTTTTCATTGATGAAATAGTGCGTATATCAATATTTTCTATTAGTAGCCAAAGTTTGCACCAACAGTTTTGCAGCACCCTTTATATCTCATTTTATAAAAGTTGAACATGCACCACCTACCTCATTATCCTGTTACTGCTCCAATGTAGTGGAGTTTTTGCTACTTGAATTAAGTTCCCCAAATAAATTATCTAAGTTATAAATTTAGTTTTCCTGGTAACAGGTGCCCTTATTTTTTTTCCACTCAACATTTTATTTTTGGGGGAATGTTTGTTATCATGTGGTGATTTTTGTCTGTATAAATTTTTTATTTATTTGTTTATTTTTATTTTTCTGTATGATTGATTTACTTTCAACGTTTTCATAGCTAACTACTTACGCAGTATCTATAAGTAAAATTTCCATAAATAGGTAAGAACATGAATACAATCTGTTATGCAAAATTTTAATTAATTGGCAAGGGCAAAATTAAACACAGCATCAGTGTATCTTCATTGTTAGTACCATTCTTCTCATATTTCTGTGCATGGTTACCTTGTATGTGTTTCACTATACCTTGTTTGTACTTGTTAAGCGAATTGAACAATTTTTTGTATAAATCTTCAAAAATTAATTAAAAATACTTCAAGAGCATCAAAAGCAAAATAAGTTTGGAGCTATTCACAACATGTTTAAATTTGCCCAGACACCCTTTCCCCCCCCCCTCAGATGGAAATTTCTAAAAACCTAATTTCGCAGCTAATATTGCATATAGAGACGATTAGTTTTTTTTGTTCGATGCACAATGAGGTGGTCTACAAAATTAAGATTCAGTTTTTTATATAGCTAGCTTCAAAAAAATGTAAGAAATTTTAGAATTTTTTTATGTAGAATATATTAACTTCTAGTTATTACTTTACATGTCAATAAAACATTTTCTAATTAACTTGCCAAAAAATAACTATGCAGGTTTATATTACTCACCTCGATCTTTACAATGCAAGAAAGATCTCCTCCATAAGTAAAAAACTGTAGGAGAAATAATTAAAAAACTGTAACACTTTTTCTTCCTAAAAAGTTTTTTTTGGCTGTGCGGCTCAATTTCTCGTACAGTTTTTCACCTATGATGTTTTTTGCATCGTGGAGAGAAAAGTGAGTACTATGAATGGTAGTTTATTTTTGTTTGATAAGTAGATTAGAAATTTTTTCATTGTCCTTAGAAATAGAATTATTATGTTTTTAATATTCAAGTAGGTATAATTTTTTTTTTGAAGCAAAACCAAACACATGGACCTAGCTTTGGTAGATATTTGCATTGTGAATCTAACAAAAAAACCATTGTCTCTATGTACAATATTGGCTGAGAAATTAAAATTTAAAAGAAAATGGTTTAAGGTGGGAGGGAAGGGGGTTATGGGTAAATTTAAAAAAAAGAATTGGGCTATAACTGTCTATTCAAATGTTATAAACAGGCTGTGAAAACCCGAGAGCTTATTTCCCTTGGAAGTATTTATTTTTATTTTTCAAAGAATTCATAGGAAAAATGTTTGATTTCCTTAAGAGTGTTTCAGGACTTATGGTTTGTTAGTTTAATTGAATTTTCCATGTTTTTTTCAACCATCAACTCTAGATGTATTTTAAATTTGCTTACTTTTTGCAAAAAATGTTATTTTCAATATTTACAATACCCTGGGTCATTATCAATATAAAAATGATTGAGAAATTACTGGTCAAATGTAAATCATAACTAATCATGGAACAAAAACCCAAGACAAAGAAACATATCACTGATTTGAAAAAATGTTTGGTATCAACATTATATTAGTTGCACAGGAAAAGCTGATTACTTATTTCAAGCTTGCTCTCCATTCTTTTATCAACAAATTTTTGAAGATGTATTGCTACCTACTGCTCCTAAAATGAATTTTTTACTTGTTTCCAATCCTTGGTCAGCAATCAGAGATCCTTAAAAAGGAGCTTGTCATTCTTCATTCAAAACATTTCTGGCAGATTGATTTTCAAATAGTGTTGTTTAATGCATAAATAAAACTCCCATAGACATGCTTTCCTCTGTCATTTAAAAATATGGTTGCTCACAGTATTCACCTGAATACGTGGGCTTTTCCACTGGAGCCCTCTGTATTTGTGTTGCAGAGCATGCCGGTAAGAATTTTGGAACCAGCCAGTTACTTGCCACACTTTCTCATTATTCAGTCTGTTCTCTTGCAACGAAGTGCAATATTCCTATTTGATTAGACTTTTAAAGTAATACCTTCTGCAGCCAATCAAATAAACCTCTGTATTTTAGAATCTCTTCATATGTTATATGCTATAAGAAAAGTTGGTTGTAGTTGGTATGCAATCAGCTTCTCCTTTGCAAATAATTATTATTGATACCAAACATTTTAATTTTAATCAGTGAGTTCTTTCTTCTATGTGCCTTTGCTTTCTTGTCCTATGATTGGTTATTTTGATTTACATTTGAAAGGTTTTTTCTTAGTCATTTTCAGGTCGAATATGACACCAGAGGTAGAAACATTCAAAACATTTTTATTCATCAACTTTCTTCAATATAATAATGATTTCAATAAAGATATGTCTCATTTCACTTTTATTCATAATTTATTTCATTGTATAAAGTGCTGAGATGAGGAAGTATAAACTTTATTTGATTGCTAATAGATACTCGTCCTTTTAATTGACTGATTTTTTTGATAAAAAAAATTGGTATCAAGTTGATGTGTAATGATCGGTGCTTCTCTCTTTTAACCGATATCACGTTTGTGTCGTGGTCACCATATTTTTTCTTTATCGACATCTGTTGTTGCGATGCATGATATTTTCCATGTGATATTATTAGTCGTGACATCAAAATTATTCGTCACAATTCATATATTTTCTACTTGTTAATATCAATGAAGCTGCCACCAACTCAGAGTAAGTCTGAGTAAATATTTAATTCAATCTTCGGTAAGCGGTTCGAACGGCTTAAGGCCATAAATTAATCGTGCATTTTAGCCGTATTTCCTGGCTACAAACATCATCTTTTCTTCTGAATCATCATGTCTTCTCCTATCTATCTGAAGGATATGAAGAACGCAGGAACATTAATGGAATTCACTATTGACAAAAGAAATAACCGAGACATTGTTATTGAACAAACGCAACCTATTTAAACGCACGCGATTTTACGCACTCGCGACCCTGATATACTTAGAAGCGTGAGAGGGAGCTGGGATTTGACATGAAATCAGAGGGGAACTTATCTTAAATTCGGTGAGCAGGATTCGCTGTCGAGCGTCGTCTGGGCGGCACACTGAGGCGGCAACCGCCATGTTTGATTGAGGATTGACGGACAATCAGCAGTCAGTGGTTACGTCGCCGCGGAGTTTAATTTCCGTTGTATTGACGCCGTAGTTAAGTGACTTGTAGATCACTTTCAAGCAAATGAGGGCACAGATGTTCTAGGATTACTTTAAGTAATGAATTTAAGAGACGAGCCTCGGCCCAACTGGGCCAAGGAAGGTGACTGATTACGCACAACTGCTCACGGTGGTGCTCTGGCCCTGACTGCCGCCGCTCTCTCTCAGGCACCCGCGCCTGGCGTCACCTTGAGGTGCCAACTCTGAATAACGACTTAACAAGGTTACCAATAAGAACATGATACATCCCTACTATCGAATAGAAAACATACATCATTAACCTTACCCTTATTACTATATAAAAATCCCCACAAACAATGTTATACATATGAATTAAAGCAAATGAAGACACCCGTTGAGGTTCTTGGCATCTTCGGTTGACATGGTTGTTCGTTACGA
Source organism: Morinoia aosen (assembly GCA_030386875.1). Lineage (NCBI taxonomy): Eukaryota > Metazoa > Arthropoda > Malacostraca > Amphipoda > Talitridae > Morinoia > Morinoia aosen. The sequence continues at coordinate 42,444,876 of CM059580.1, forward strand.
GTTACGGCGACGTCCGATCGTTCCTGAAGCGTCGATTGTTCTTGAATTTAACGTTGCAATGCTTTCTCGCAGAAATCAGGCTTAATATTCGGTCTTTTAGAATCATATATGAATAAGTCGTTGGCCGGACGATTATTCAGATTCTTGGCGATATTCCGTACTCAGTTATGCAGAGGAGCATAACAGATGTAGATTAATTCGTAATATGCAGATTAATTCGTAATATTAATTCGTAATATGCAGATTAATTCGTAATTAATTTGTAAAATTTGAATTGTGTTCAGGACTTTAGACATAAAACTTGGAACATTCTTAAGCCAAACATGTTTAGTGTTTTCCATTTATTTCATGTAAGACTGTAAACTTTGGCAGTTTGCTGTGAAAACGAGTGAATGTGTATTTTTGTTGTTTCCTTATCACCTTCTTTTACATTTGCACGATTGATTGGAAGTTTATTTCCATCAAATCATTTTTGGGTCTAAGCTAGGTGTAGCAAGAAGTAGCCTGTTTACTGTCCCAATATTAGGAGGCCGAGATGGTCAGGCCTGGCAGAGGTCAGCTGTTCATGTTTAAAAAGATAGTCCTGAGACACTCAGGTCTCATTATAAGAATAAGTATACATTTATATAAGAATAAGTATACTTTTATTTAACAGAAATAAATATTAACCCAAGGCGCGTCTTGCGGGAGTTGTCTCTATGCGAGATTGTCAACCTCCTGCCTGCTGCAAAAATCCCTCACCGTTTGGAAGCATCCTAAACTATAACAATACTAAAAGGGCGGAGGATTTCCCAAACACGGTACAGACACTTGCCTTGTAGTCAAGTGCACTGTACCAAGTCCTGGCACAACTGACTACACGGTTGTGCTGCCTCTAAACTATGCCTTCCACATGCCTTATACCAGGCAGCCATAATATGGCTATATTTGTACATACCATTGCTAACCCAGGGTACACATGGACAGCATAACAAGTAGTGAACAACTTAGCTACACTAGGAAATGTACCTGCTTATGGTGTACAGGGAAGACTTGAAATTGTAATGCCTCATTGCAATCTGATATAAATCGTTCATGCTCATTGAAATATAGCTCATAATGTGTTTTTTAAGGACATTTCTACTGCATGTTAAGAATTAGTTTCACAATAACTCAAACCTTTAATGCTGATGCTTTGTACCCCTTTGTGCAGTGTGGTCGCATTTTCAAGCATGAAGCAAAATGTGGTGCACAAGCTGACAGATGCTGAAGTAAAGAGGCTATGTTGCAGCCATGACTCCATCAAGCAGGAAGCTGTAGCAGAGGACATGATGCATGGTGAATCTTATTTCTGGTCTCTGTGAGATAGAAATTCTTTGGTTTAGTACATATTTTCTGCAAGATTTGTTGAAGTTTGTTTTACAAAACCCATTCATCAATTGATATGATTTCCAAGAGAATACACAGTGTAGAATTAATTTTTATGTGGTAAGAATTCAGTCACTTGGCTCTAAAGATGTTTCTTTTCAGTGCACCTTGGAACAAACCACTCTTGAGGCTTGTGTAGGGTGCTGATAGTATCTGCTCACTTTGGATAGACAATCTCAGTTGTAGCATTAGCTACTCATCAAAAATCAGCAAATGTTGCTTGCAGGAATCTGTTGGGGGCTCAGATATGTACTTATGTTGCTTGTATACCCATTCTACACTTCTCTAACTCTAACATTAGACCAGTATGCTTCCCTAGTCATTTACATATTTTCTCTTTCATTCTTTAGTCTCATTTTTTGATGTCATCAAATGGGTACATTTATTCACTGAAATTTTGCAATGAGTGAAGTTTTACACTTCTGTGCAGGCTTTTGATACTAGATACTATCAGAAATGACTCAAACACCTTAAAATAATAAAATGATAGCAAGAGCTGGGCAATGAGAAACTTTTTTGGAAATGTTTGAAGCCTTTTTTAAGAAGTTAAATGACCTTCATCTTCTGTCAATAGCAGCATTCAATGGTGGACCTAGAAATATATTCAGTTCTGACTTTGTGTTACTCAAGCTGAGGGTTCAAATGTTAGCTCATTTCCATTTATTGTTGTATCAGTGGAATATGCATTTTAAAACTCCCTAAAGATTTTTTGTGGATTTTTTATTGTTTGCAGTTGCCATCCCAAATAGTGAAAATCCTCCAATAATGAAGATCGTCAATAATGAAGTGCTGGATGATGAGCTGGAGCACATCACAGTGAAGGAAGAGCCCATTGACTGGCAGCAGGAACCTCTGGTGCGTTTATTTATTGCCTGCTCTTCTGTAGAATTTTTGAATTCAAACACATTTGGTCTTCATTTTATGGTCTTTTAAATTTTGAAATTTAAAAGTTGCATCCTGTATTTAAATCTTCTCTTTCTGTCCAGTTGTGTTTATTTCATTGTTTCTACTAAGATCCTTCATTGTCCCAAAAATGTTTATCATTGAAATTGAATTATTGCTAAGCTCCTCTGTTGTCTTATTATTTCTGATTGAAATAAGAACATCCTTGTGTGAATTTATTTTCATTCTATTCTTTCTGAAAAAATGTAAAATTATGTTTTACCCCATATGTTTTTCTGTTCTATTCCGAAACCACCATTTCAATGAAGTTATTAAATATTTCCTTGTTTCAGTGTGAAAGTGATAAAGAAAAACAAAAAAAGTTCAACCATAAATTACTACTGTTCTCCTGGCACATTCTAAGGTAGCAACAAAATCTTAGCAACTCATTTATGTTCACATCATATCAAAATTTTGTTACTTATTCTGTAGATGTGTGCTGTGTGGAAATTCAAGTACGCAGTATACTGGTAGAGTTGCCTGTAAATAGAATAATTAAATTGACAGCGTGGTCTACTCTGAGATCAGTGGCTGCGGTCGTGTCATTTTCATCTTCATTTGGGCTTATACGCTCGTTGATGCTTTCTTGCCCAAATTTACTCTGTGTTTGCTGTATTAACTAACCTGGTTCTCACTTTGCTGTCTTACACAATGTTTTCTCTCTCTTCGTTATCCTGTCTAACCTGGTCTCTTTCCTCACTCTCCTGTCCAACTTGGTTTCTGTCCTTAATGTCTTTTCTAACCTGGTTTTTCTCTCCTTGTTGTCTTTTCGGGCCTGGTCTTTCTCTACTTGTTGTCTTTTCTAACCTGGTCTCTCACCTTGTTGTCGTCTCTAACCTTGTCTCTTGCCTCAGAGTTCTGTCATCTAGTCACTCTTCTTGCTGTACTGCCTAACCTGGTCTCTCTCCTTAGTAGTTGCTAGTTGTTGTTTTACAAGATATCTGCTGTAAAGTTATTGGTTTCTTGCTTAATTATCAGCCTTGTGTACCATAAAGAATTGGTCGTCCTGTTTATCTTCATGGCAGGCAGTCCATTGGTACTCAGACTCTATGCGGTCAAGAACTCGCAACTGAAAGTGACCACAACTTTCACCTAGAGATGTGACTCAAAAAAACATGCTGTTTTTTTACAAAAAATCATGACTTAACACGTTAACGGTGAAGGGTTAAACTGAAGTTCAATATTCAATTTAAATTTAAAGTCAATTGTGGATATTAACTTTGAAAATAGCAAACACTAACTGGATCTGGCCTTTATTAAGCTTTCATTGGTTATTAATATACAATAAGTTAGTGACTGCAGGTGGGTCAGCAGCACTATGAAAATAACCTAAGGGACCACCTGTGGGTCCCTTCGCAGGGAACGTGTTAAAAAAACCTGGATATATATTTTTTTAAATTTTATTTTAAAATAACTCAACAACCAAAAGAACCACATTGCAATAATTATTTCAATGTCTGATTATAAAATGTACACCTAGTGATTTTCCATTCGTGGCTGATTGTTCTGAAATTTACCCAGTATAAGTAATTAAAAAAAACATTTGACACCCGTAACTTTTCGATTTTGGCCTTAGTTGTTGAGAAAATGTGAAATATCAGTTTTATTATATAACTTTCTCAGAAATTTCAAAAGAATAGAAGTCAATGAGTTTTCATGCTAGAAAAAAGCAAAGACAGTTTTGAAATCAATGTAGCATTTCTAACAAATTGTCGGAGTCGGGATTTCTTGTGTTGTTATTCTGTTGTTATCAATATGGGAGAGCCTGCCTAAGATACTGCTACCTATATAACGAGCTGTAATGTTAAAGCGTCAGGCATTCAGACAGTTGAGAGCAGCCCGCCGAGCTTGCGGCGTGTGCGCACAGCGGTGCTGGGCGCTGCCCGCCCGGGTACCGTTCATAGTGTTCATTATATCTCGTATCAGCATTATATCTCAGCACATCACTTCAATAAACGGACATCGTGATCGTAATGTCATTGCAACCTCCCCCTTCTAACGTGGAACTCGTAGACGCGATCTCTAGAACCAATTCTGATTGGAAACCCCAGGACCTCAGGGATGAATTCAGATTCATCGGGACGACGGAACCCCTGAAACCGTCAAACCCTACATAATAATAGACCTCACACTCACATCCTCAGACATAACACCGGATCTAAAGTTCAATGTTCTACCCTCGGTCCTGAGTAGTGATCACTTCCCTATAATGCTCACCTTTACAGTTCTGCAAGCAGATGGACGACTAGAGACCGAAGCATGGAATTTCAAGAAAGGTAACTGGAAGCAGTAACGAGAAGACACCATATGGAAAAATGTACACCAGGTGGAAATACCAGAGGACCCAGAGGCTGCAATCGATGAACTCTATCAAAGATTCAATAGTGCAGCTGAGAATTGGGTGCCTAAGTACAAGAGAAGACGGCACTACGCAAAACCATGGTGGACAGCGGACTGTAAAGTAGCTTGGCGAGAGAGGGAGAAGTGCTACAGGGTATACAAGAGGACTGGGGAAATGGAGGACAAAATACGGTGGAAGAGGGCAAGAGCAATAGCAACGAGGACATTCAAGGAAGCTAAGCAGAACACCTGGAGAGAGTTCGTATCAACTCTGAAAACCACCACACCCAGTAGTTATGTTTGGGAAACAATAAATACAATTCGAGGAAGGGCCAAGAGGCAAATAAAAATGCTAAGTGAAGGAGAAAATCATTATTCGACCACGAAGGAAATAGCACAGAAGCTCGCAGAGACCTTCGAAAACATATCCAGCAACGTGAACTATTCAGAACAATTTGTACGATACAAGCAACTCGCAGAACAAACTCCCATCAACTTCATGAGCAACAATGAGGAACCCTATAACAGACTTTTCACAATGCAGGAACTAACATCCGCCATCAAAGTAATAGAATTACAACACCAGGAGCAGATGATATCAGCAACCTGATGATTAAAAACATGCCGGACAATGCTCACCAATACCTGCTGAACGTGTACAATAAGATATGGGTTAAAGAATATGTGCACCCACGTTGGAAAGAAGCCATAATTGTACCTATCCCTAAACCTGGTAAAGATCACAGCAATCCGAAAAACTACAGGCCCATATCATTGACGAGCTGTCTGTGCAAGACCTACGAAAAAATGATCAACAGCAGACTGATGGAATACCTCGAAAACAACAAAATATTTACTAACATCCAGTGCGGTTTCAGGAAGAATCGAGCAACTGTAGACCATCTCGTGAGGTTCGACACCTATGTGAGGAGATCGTTCGCGGAAAATAAAGTGGTCCACGCTGTATTTTTTGATTTAGAAAAAGCCTATGACACGACCTGGCGGTACGGGACATTACGAGGCCTAGCAGCGGCAGGAATGCGAGGAAGATTACCAAGGTTTGTGAAGGAGTTCCTCAGGGGTCGAACATTTCGAGTGAGAGTGTCTGGTGAATTGTCCCCCTCAACAGAACTGGCCACTGGAACACCGCAGGGAAGCACACTTAGTGTCACTCTGTTTGCCATTAAAATTAACTCATTAGCAAAGGAAATCCCCCGTGAAGTTTTCAGCTCCTTATTCGTAGACGACCTTCTTATCGCTTTTGCTGGTCACAATAGCTACGAAGTTCAAACAACAATACAGTCGACAATAGATCGAGTCAACCAGTGGGCAAAACATAACGGATTCCGATTTTCACCCACGAAAACTGTTGCAATGCAATTCTATGGAAGGAATGAATCAATGGTAATTCCAACATTACGGATGGACGAACAAAGTATTCCCATTGTAGACAGCACAAAATTCCTCGGCCTTTATTGGGATAAGAAGCTAAATTGGATTACCCACATCAGAAGTGTAAAAGCTAAATGCAGCAAAGACCTTAATTTACTGAAATCCGTGTCTTCCTTTGCTTGGGGTGCGGATCACGAAATTCTAATGAGACTGTACCGTTCCCTGATTCGCTCCAAAATTGACTATGGCTGTGTGGTCTATGGCTCGGCGAGCGCAACTGCGCTAAAGGAACTGGACGTAGTGGCGAACGAAGCAATGCGTATTAGCACTGGAGCATTCAAGACGACGCCAGTAACAGACTTACAGGTAATATGTAACGAACCGAGACTGGAACTCAGAAGAAAAGACCTGCTGCTAAGATATTATTTCAAACTCAAATGTCACCACATCAACCCAGCATACAGCTCAATCTGCAACTCAAACCTAGAACTGTTTTTTACTAGCCGGAAATGCTCAGCACCAGTAATCCAAAGACTGCGCCGGACCATCACGGAGTACAACATTCCGACCCAGCCAGTCCAGCCGTACTTCACCTCTGCATCATATACATGACTCTCCGCAGACCCAAGTTTGAGCAGCAAATGACAGATTTAAGAAAGGCGGAAATAATCCCATCTATCCTAAGACATATGCATAACGATATTATGAGTAAATACCACAACTGCAAAGTAATTTACACCGATGGATCCAAGTCGCCAACCGGAGTTGGAGCGGCGGCTGTGATGGGGAACATCGTCAGGAAGGCCTCACGGCCGCTCGTAGCAAGCATATTTACAGCTGAACTCCACGCAATCAAGCTCGCTCTAAACATCATTAAGGAAACTCCGTCTCTTAACTATGTCATCTACAGTGACTCAATGAGCTCGGTACAAGCAATTGACAACTATACCGGAGATAACGAACTGCTAAAAAAGATCTTATTAGAAATGCATCAACTCATAGAAGATGGCAAAAACATTACCATCGGTTGGGTCCCGGCGCACGTGGGTGTCGCGGAGAATGAGCGTGCAGACGAGGCTGCAAGAGCAGCAGCGCAGAGACCCGCAGAATTTATATTGACCCCTTACAAAGATTGGTTCCCGCTAATAAGAAAGAGAACATATGACATGTGGAACAGGGAATGGCGTGAAGCGGAGAGAGGCCTCAGAGCTGTCAAAACTTGCCCTGGAAAATGGAAGAAGTGTATCTTCAAGTTGACCCGCCAGGAGGAAGTCGTCATCAATAGGCTCCGACTAAACCACACAGCGTTGACCCACAGCTATCTCTTCGAACCAGAAACTCTTGGGCAGAGACCTATATGCGGGTGGTGTAACGATGCAGTCCTGACGGTGAAGCACATGTTGGAAGAGTGTACTGCGCTACAACAGGCCAGAGACAGATTACTTCGACCAGTGACTGGAGGAAGCATGGGTGTGGCGATTATGCTATCGGATGGAGGACCTATCCACAAAGTGCTTGAACATGTGAAGGAAATAAATGCATTCGGTAATTTGTAAATCTTAACAGATATGAGTGAGTATAATTGATGAAAGTCTGGTTTATCTCTGAACTTTGATTTCCAAGTTGACCTGAACAATAGCGAGAACTTGAATGATGGAAGTGCTCTGATGGAAAGTATTAAAGAACAATGGCCGAGCGTCCTGTGCTATTACCCTCTCTGATCTGATGAGAGGGGGGTTCCAGCATGGGTGAGACGCTCGGCCAAAGTGAGGGTGGGTAGCTGGAACCCCTGTCAGGGGAGTCCCTAACTACTGCCCGTAAGATAACTTAGAAGTTATTGCCCCGCCCACAATTCCAAATGCAATTAATCTTTCCGACTCTTGGTAATTCTGGTCTCCATCGGTCTGTCGCTCTCGGGGCGCCTAAAGGTGATATACGTTGGTGATTGTGAGAGTAAACCCATTGCAAGGGGATCATGGTTCCGGAACTCGTCTGTGTTGTGAGACTAAACTCGTGGCCCCGAATGTTCTACTGGTCGAAATGTTTCAATTATTTGGACGTCAGTTAGCTGGGCTGTACGCCAACCCTAGTGGTTCGGATTGAGTGGAGAAGCAAAGTGAGGGTATTGGGAGTACCGTGCATGGACGAACGAAATTTGGTTATTGACGGAAGCACTGAGATTTGAACTTGGATGGAAATATCAAGTCGTGATGGTGAAAAAATACTTTGGTAGTTTACCAAAGCGACAACTAAATAGTCACTGACCGAAGTTGTCGTTAACTGAGTTTATTATTATTATTATTATTATAATGAATCTGGATCTTTTCTTTTTTTTCTATTTTACGCGATTTTCAAAGTGATGAACACTTTATTATTTTGAACTGTGGTAAAAAAATTTGATGTAAAAATTGAAAAAATTGAAATGTTAGTTTGTTAGAAATGTTATAATGATTCCAAAACTGTCTATGGTTTTTTCTAGCATGAAAACTCATTAACTTCTATTCTATTGAAATTTCTGGGAAAATTAAATAAAAAACTAATATATCTCACTTTTCTCCAAAACTAAGGCCAAAATCGAAAAAGTTATGCAAGGAGAATGTGTTTCTTGTGTAAAAATACGTAAATTATGCAAATTTCAGAATTATCAGTCAAAAAATAAGAAATTGCTTGGTTGTACCCCTTAACCTAACCTGAACATCATAAGGAAACCATACATCAAGAGTGGGGGCAGATAATTCACAATTACCTAGAGGAGTCTAAGAGGAACAGCAGGAGCCACAGAACTTAGATGATGTTGTCAGAATTCAGAGCTTACTCTATCTACCATGTCTGATTGTTTTTTACTTAACAAATTTGGAGATGGGCAAAAAAATCATATAAACATGTTTTTTTTTTGCAAAAAAAAACTGCCATAAAACAAACAATTTTTTGCATCACTACTTTCACATGATTGCGACTGGCTGGCTGTCTATTGATCGACTGACAAATAACAACCTATTAACTGACTGATTTCTGACTCATCTATTATCGACTGACTGACAGCCAATTGGGGGACTGTCGATTGGCTAGCGGGTTTTACCTAGTCTTCGGACCAGGATTTCACATTATTTTTTTTATTTAAATGTTCAATTAATTTTCTTACAATGATTTTTTCTTGTTCCTCATTGTTTATCAAAACTGAATTTGATGAAAGCCGAAGTTTCTGTTTTATTGCAAATGTCATATTATGCTGCTCGTATAGATGGGGATATTCAGTGCCCAGTCAGAGATGTAATGTTTGTGTGCTTACTGACTAAAGTTATTCATTTCAGGACCCAATGAACGCAGTCTCTGATGCCCATATTTTCAAGAAAGAAACAGATGATGCCTGTGCTGAGGCACATACAGAGCACGCAGAAGCAGAGGACGAGTTGAGGGAAGGCAGCTCTGGTGCGTGCAACACAAGTGCTGTTGATCATAGATTGGCTGGAGCGTCTCAAGGAAGCGCTGACTTACTACTACCGTTAGACCTGTCGGGTAGCAGCAGTGGTGTTAGGGTCTACCCTCCAGACACACTCAAATCAGTACGCTTCCTGTGTGCACATTGTGATTACTCCAGTACTTGGAAGGAAAAACTTGTATTGCACCTATGGGACGAGCATAAATTAGGATTTGGTTTCAAGTTTGAGTCTTCCAGATATTCTGGTCTTTATTCTAATAAATCAAAACTGCTTTCAGAAATGAGACATAATGACAGAATTTTATTGAAATTGGATTCCTGTTCTGTTAATAAAAAATTTTATGGAGCAAAACGAAGAGTTAAAGAGAGGGTAAAAAAGATATACAATTGCAACTTGTATGACTATTCCTCAGCGCGCAAGAGCGCTGTGAAGCAACACCAAAGCAGGAAGCACAGCAGAGAGAAACGGTTCCAGTGTGAGCAGTGTGCATTCACCACCGCTTATGGAAATAGCTTAAAGTTGCATCAAGCCAGCCAGCACTGCATTGGGACACTGCTAAGATGTGAGCTCTGTGACTATTCAACTATGAATAACTATTATATGAAGAAGCACAAAGCTAACAAGCATAACATAGTGAAGCTGCTCGAATGCAAGCTGTGTGGTTTTTCTACGGCTAATTATAATAACCAATCAAGGAAGCTAAAGTTAGGAAATCAATTAAAATGTAAGATGTGTGATCTTTCAACTTGTTTGAATGGCAATTTGAAACAGCACCAAGCTAGTGAGCATAAATCAAGGAATCTACTGGAATGTGAGCTGTGTGACTATTCTACTCATTTGGCTAGTAAATTAAAACTGCACCAAGCTAGGAAGCATAAATTAGGAAATCTACTGAAATGTGAGGTGTGTGACTTCTCTACTCATTTGAATAGTAAATTAAAACTGCACCAAGCTAGGGAGCATAATTTAGGGAATGTACTGAAATGTGATCTGTGTCTCTATTCTACTTGTTGGACTAGTACAATGAAATTGCATAAAGCAAGCAAGCATAAATTAGGGAATCTAATTGAATGTGAGCTGTGTGACTATTCTACTAATTTGGCTAGTAACTTAAAACTGCACCAAGCTAGAGAGCATAATTTAGGGAATCTACTGAAATGTGAGCTGTGTCTCTATTCTACTTGTTGGACTAGTACAATGAAATTGCATAAAGTAAGAAAGCATAAATTAGGGAATTTACTGGAATGTGAGCTGTGTGACTATTCTACTTGTGATTTCAATAGATTGAAGCAGCATCAAGCTAGCAAGCATCAATTAGCGTATTACTGAAATGTGAGCTGTGTGACTACTCAACTTTTTATAATGGTAACATGAAAATACACCAAGCAAGAAAGCATAATTTAGATAATCTAAAATGTGAGCTATGTAACTATACTACTGCGTTTAGTAGTCTCTTGAAGAGGCACCACATCAGGCAGCACACATGAGGAATGCGGAACTGCAGGAACCGACGCCAGAATGTACTTTAGGCAAACAAATTCAGTTCAATTGGCAATATATGTGGTGGTTGCCAAAAATGTATACCTTTTAAAATGGGGAGGGTTCAATTTTTGGGTCTGCTATTTTATTTACCGACAGGTTTGTTTGTTTGAAAATTTGAAATTGTATGTAAAACGTGATTCTAAGACTAATTCGCTCCAAGGATTTTTTTTTTAATTTTTTGTGGTTTTGGAAGCTACATAAAAATTTTGATATTTTTGTGAAAATTTGGATTTGCGATTTCTTCAAATCTTAGTGTTAGATTATTTTGATGGTAATTGTGTGTTATCTGTCACCACTTTTAATTTATGTTTTTCTTTGATATTATGTTTAAGTTAAGGTAGGTTAGCTAAATCAAGTTATTATTAATTTTAGTTATTTTAATTTTTGTTTTATTTTACGTCAAAATGAACCTCTTGGATCTTCCAAGAGGCTGATTTTTTTTACCCCTAAGCAAAAGTGGTGACAGATAACCCACAAGGACCGTTTAGATTCTCGGTTCTTAACATTCAGAAAACGAACAATTCTACCAAGCCATTTTTTATTTTGTTTTAGTTGTGAAAATACATTCATATGTCAAAACTGTACATTTTCATTATCATTTTCAAAATACGTGAGCTACAAAAACTTTGAGACACAAATTTGAAACTCTGGGTTAATAAAAAGTTTGGTGATACATTTGATTCATTGTGCAACTTGAATGGGGAAAATCGGACAAATTTTTGTGAAGATATAGCAATTCACATCGTGTGCATATGGCTAAAATTGAAATGAGAGAAAAATGCAAATACAGTTCCAGGAATGTATAGGAGTTTTGATTGCAAAAAATAGCATCCCACTCAGACGTCATCGGTTATTACTTCCTATGCAACACAGTGGAGATAGTGGAAGGAAGCTGGCTGGCACAGTCACAAGGGGTGATCGGCCAAGCAAAAATGACGCATTCTTACTCGACCGCGGCTCACGTCCCTCTGATTTACACCGGCGCGCCATTTTTGAGAACCCATCTAAGATCCCTCCCGAGATCCTTCATTTTGGACGAGTCATAATTTCTAAAGTATTGCACCTAAAAACTTGAAATTAGTCTCATTATAAAAATCGATTTATTCTCCAACTCTGAGTGTATAATAAAACTGTCATACGCTCCCTGGAGGAAGATGAAGAGCAAGTTTCTCCTAGCCTCTGAATGGTCGACCGATTTTTCAAAAGGCTCATTTTGGACGAGTCATAATTTCTAAACTATTGCACCTAAAAATTTGAAATCAGTCTCATTATAAAGATCAATTTATTCTCCAACTCTGAGTGTATAATAAAACTCTCATACGCTCCCTAGGGGATGACAGAGAGCAAGGTAACTCGGGAAGGATCTTAGATGAGTTCTCAAAAATGGCGCGCCGGTCATTTTGGACGAGTCATAATTTCTAAACTATTGTACCTAAAAATTTGAAATTAGTCTCATTATAAAGATCGATTTATTCTCCAACTCTGAGTGTATAATAAAACTCTCATACGCTCCCTGGGGGATGACAGAGAGCAAGGTAACTCGGGAAGGATCTTAGATGGGTTCTCAAAAATGGCGCGCCGGTCTGATTTACTCGCGTTTTTTGTGTGAGAGATACGTTTTCTGCTCATTTTCTGTGAAAAAATACCATAGGAAAATATTCTAGAGAAATGTAAACGATTTTTCAGATTTTTCCCTCAACACGCTCTTCTTATTAATATTGGCATATTTTGTTTACTGACAGGATAGGGAAATAAAACTGGGGTCCTTGTTGGTTATCTGTTCACCACTTTTTTGGCTTAGCTTTAGGGTAAAAAATACAGCTTTTGCTTCTGAAATGTTATTTATTTATCCCAACACAACAACTATCTTTTTATTTTGGGGCATGAACTTGGAGATGTCCTCTAGGATGGCGTCGAATGTGTCGCTTCCGGCGAGTAATTACTCCACGTAAACTCTGCCAGGCAGGTGTCCAGATGGTGTCGGGCTGTCTTTCGCTGAAGCATGTTCCTCCATTTTCCTGATCCACACAAGCGTTGGAAATACTGGGTATGGTTTGATTGCGTTTAACAGTTGTTTTTGTTACCCTTCCAAAAAATTGGAAATCAAAGTATAGCTTCTTTGGGTATGCAATCTTGAAGTACTTCTCAGTTGGTAGGATTTCTTTGGCTTGGAACAGGCGGACAGCTTCCTCTGAAGTTCTTGGAAGGTCCCAGAGATTCATTTTGGCATGAAACAAAAAGTATTTAAAATAATAAAAATTCAAATTTAGGTAAGCTAACCTAACTTTACCTAAGGTTTACATCAAAAGGAAACCATAAATTAAAAATAGGGACAGATAACTTACAAGTACCATAACTAGTATTATAAGAAAGAAGACGGAGTTAATTTTTTTCGTTCATTTTACTTAGCTGGACCTACCCCAAAATGTCCGCCACTAGCTGCGTTACATTTTAATATTTGCTGCTGTGCGTCGAGAAACTTTTGTTCCAAATTATCTTTTATTGTTTATCACAATAAACTAGGATTCCCACTCTAGGAAGTTCCTCTGGATCATAATTTTGTTAGGTTTGAATCAGTATTCCAAGAATAATTTCCCCCGCGTCCCAAAGGGGGATCCAATTTTCGTTATTTCTTCGATGATGAATTTGCGTTGTTGAAGAGTCAGCTGTGAGATGTTTGCTGATTACAATAATCTTCTTGGCTGCTTCCTAGACGTTTATGCTTATATGGAGGGTATACCAGATACGTCAGAAAACATTGAATTCTGTCCTGTCGGATATTCTATGTTATTGGCTCCTATTTCATATATTTAAAAAGTTACTGGAATTTTTAAAAAATACATTTTTAGCAACCATCCTGTGTCAATGACAATTGTTGCTGTTCAATTGTACCGATGTACAAATTAGAAATTTACCTACTGGTGCACACATGTCCCAGTACGTAGTCAACGTGTTCACTGCGGTTAACTAGGTCAGGTTGTGTGTGCCAGAACTGAAAAGGCGACTTTACTGCTAAAAAAAATTTCTATCGTTTTAAAACAATGAAATTAGGTTTGCATAATAAAGTATCAACTCGAGCTAAAATCTATTTTTAAAATATAAATTGAGAAAAATACCTTTCATTTACACCAGAACGTATCCCTAGGAGTACACACATGTCATAATACGTAGTCGTTTCGAGCAGAAACAAGCAAACTAGTTATCAGCTACATACGTTATCATCCTACATACATATACCGGGCTTATCCTCCCTATGGGAGGGTAGCCGACAGCACGCCACAATCACCACACTTAGTCACTAGGAGGCGAGAGAGGCAGCACTGGCCGTACCTGAACTGCCAGGATCAGCAGCAGCTCCAGCACAACCACCTTCCACAGTCAGGCCCGACAGCCAGAGCTGGTTTACCCTGACCGCTTCATTGAGTGCAGCCCCTCCCCCCGCACATTACAGGTCAACCCCATCACACGCGGGCAGCTTCCAGTAACGCGTCAAAAATAAAAATTACCTCCTTATACACTGCCCCCACTCACTTCTGTCCGCAACCATTCCTCTCGCCACGTCCACAGTCAGACCCCTCTCATACAAAGCACGTCTCACCCCATCCATCCAACTCATCCGTGGTCTACCTCGCGCACGAAGACCCCTCACTTCCGACATATATATCTTTTTCACCAGCCGCTCAACATTCCTTCTTTCAACATGCCCGAACCATCCAAGCACTCTTTCATCCACTCGCCTGCTCAACTTTTTGACAACACCCGTCTGCCCCCTAACCAACTCATTCCTGATCCTATCTCTTCTAGTTACTCCATACATGCTCCTCAAACACTTCATCTCAAACACATCCAACTTCCTCCTCTCAGCTGCTCTCAACCCCCAGGACTCTGCTCCATACAACAAAACTGGCACAATTAAACTTTCATACAGTCCCCTCTTAGCATTCATACTCAAACTCCTGCATTCAAAAACTTTCCTCATTGCACCCAATGTCTTACAACCTTCACTCACTCGATGCTTCACTTCTACTTCCATACTATCCTTAACAGTCACATCCGACCCGAGGTACCTAAAATGCTCTACCTCCTCTAAAACTTCCCCATTCAATCTCACATCCAAAGTTCCAAACACTCCACCTCTTGAACATCTCATCACCTTACTTTTATTCACATTTACCCTCAATTTCCGCCTTTCGCACACTCTACCAAACTCTGCAACCAGTCTCCTCAGTTTTTCCTCTGAATCAGCCACAAGCGCTGTATCATCTGCGAACAACAGCTGACACACTTCCCAATACATACCATTTCGTCCCACCAACTGCGCACCTTTCCCCAACACTCTGGCATTCACTTCTCTCACCACACCATCCATAAACAAATTGAACAACCACGGCGACATCACACATCCCTGTCTCACACCTGTCACAACTGGGAACCATTCACTCACCTCATTCCCTACTCTCACACATGCTCTGCTATCAATGTAGAAACTCTTGATCGCATTCAACAGTCTCCCACCCACCCACTCCATACAAACTTACAACTTGCCATAGAGCCTCGCGATCCACTCTGTCATACGCCTTCTCTAGATCCATAAATGCCCAATATAGATCCTTTCCCTTTAATAAGTATTTTTCATTCACCTGCCTCAGAGCAAACATTTGATCCACACAACCTCTACCACACCTAAAACCACACTGTTCTTCAGCAAGCACACGATCCGTCAACACTCTCACTCTTCCATACAGCTTCCCAACGACACTCAGTAGACTTATACCCCTAGAATTACTGCACTCATACCTGTCACCTTTCCCCTTGTACAACGGAACTACGCACGCGCTACTCCAATCCACCGGCACTTTACTAGCCTCGAAACACACATTTAATAAACGTACCAACCATTCTACAACCACATTTCCTCCTTTCTTTAGACATTCAACCGTGCAGCCATCCAAACCTGGAGCTTTCCCATTTCTCATTTCATCCAACGCACATCTCACCACTGCACTGCTTATTCGACTTCTATTCATCCTACACGTTATCATCCTACACAGTGCAAATGATACCCACGTTTAGCGCTTGCAGGTTTATGACCGTATCGGTGATATGAGTTTCACCATGCACTAGTACACGAATATTCTATTCGCAGGTATTATAAGGATGGATTTATTTGTTTGTGATTCATGTCCGCAAGATTGATTTAAGGAAATAGTTAAATCACGTTATTTTCAAAGGGCGGCGTAAACTGGTTAGTCATAATGCAGTTACCCTTGTTCACCTTGTTCGTCTGTAGAAATATATTAACAGGGATCTTCTCTAGATCAGAAGCGTTTTAACGACGACAATAAC
The DNA here is from genome assembly GCA_030386875.1 of Morinoia aosen. Classification (NCBI taxonomy): domain Eukaryota; kingdom Metazoa; phylum Arthropoda; class Malacostraca; order Amphipoda; family Talitridae; genus Morinoia; species Morinoia aosen. Next base: position 42,461,285 of record CM059580.1, read on the forward strand.
ACTTCAGATTGTGATCATTCGGTGACTACCGCCTACAACTGGTGTTGCGTACTTATATGGTGTTGCTGAAGTTTAGATGATGTAGGGATGTATTACTAATACAATTAATTCTTGATCATCAAAAAAAGGAAGTAATGATGGTTAATTTTATTCTGCAATCTAAGGTATATTTTTGTCTCCTGTTTTAACCCTTTCGGTACGATAATTCAAATTGTTTGGGTAAAAACTTCCTGGGGAAAAAGTTGTCATTACCCTGAATTGTCAGTGAAATTGTCCTAGTGTGGTGCTTTTAGCTTAAGTAAGTGCCTTCTTCATTATTTTAATTTTAAAAATTTTTTGAATCTTTGAAGCTCGATGCTTGGCGACAGAAATTTTTGATGTTGATAATAAAGTTTTCGTATTTACGAAGAAATTATTCATACGTTTTTGCCCGAATTTACCAAAAATCAACAAAGTTCAGAAAAAACTTGCTCAAGTTAAATGGAAAGGGTATTGAATATGTTGCTCGGGTCCTGTAGCATGAACTTACGCGTGCTACAGGGTCCTATGGTAATTACAGGGGCCTATGGTAACCTATGGTAATTTACGCGTGCAGATTTCTGGAATTGTTTAAAAACTAGTTTAATGAATGTTTGTAATTTCCCTAATTTTGTTATTACTCCAAAATATTCCCTCACTAGTTAAATTAGTTTAAGTTTATAAAGTTCCTTCTAACGTCTCATTCTGTTAGTATCAATAATTAAATGTTGAGATCTTCATCACTTGTAGCAAGTATTGCTACTGTGGTAAGCAATAAATGAGGACTGGTCATCTTCTCCTCGCATGAACCTCCGGGAGAACTAGGAGAAAGTCCCCACAATTGCCTTTACTGATATAAAAGCGCTGTTTACAATTCACTAGGTGGAACCTAATTCGTGTACAACCTCCACTTGATGCATTCTGATTTTTCTCTTACCTGTTCCTCCGCGCGATGGAATCTTAGCAGTAAGAAGGAGTCTCTGAAAACAACTTGTTTTATTTTTCATTCTAACAGGGTTTTAAGTTGTGTGATCCACATAATTTGTGTATTTCTGTACTTGGGTTAGCATTGCGAAAGATTTCCTGTAAAAACATTTTAAAATTTCCTCAGGATCTGGACAATTTCATTTTCACATATTGCGAATATTATGTAGGTTTTCATACGTACGTTTTGGTCTGCCGCAACGGATGCTGTGCGTTCGTATAAATTATTTGTTTTCTCAACAGTTCCACTCTAATGTCGCCCTTGTTAATTTTTCATTCAATTTTATAGCGTTGTATGAGCAAGAAACGTGTGGCGCATCAGGCGTGTAAAGCAACAAATGTTTGGCGACCACCGCCCGTCGGAGATAATCTTCTGCCGCACTTTCCTAGCATTATTACCAGAGGAATAGAAAACCTGAGGCCCGTCACTGAGCGCGTCTGGCCGGACTGTATCGCTGGTGTGCGTTCAGCTGCAGCTGCTGTCGCAATGCCTTCATGAATGTCTGTCTGGAGCGTAGAATTTGCTGTAGAATTCAATGATCTTCATGTTCACGTAAGGAGTTTACCATTTAGAGCTTTGTCAGTAAAATGATGGGGTTGATTTTAACGACAGTAAAATGACGTACTTTAACAAACCCTGGCAACTGAACGTTATCGTAACAATTCTGTTTAAAATGAGATCTGAGGTTAGCATTGAATTGTAAGAAATTTGAATGTAAAAAATGTTTTTTAAAACATACTATTTTTCATCAAGCGAAATCGCGCTTAATTGGTGGCTTGTGGCAGCACTAAGCTCGACAGGTGTGTTGTGTGTGACAGATGTGATTGAATTGTACCGCGCTGTTAGGAGGTGGCTGGCCTCTTGTGCGTAGCACCTGTCAGGGAGTATGTGATCGCCTTTTCTTTCATTTTTTTAATTTGTGATTGCAATCGCGTTTTCCATTCATTTTGTTTAGTTATGTATCTTGCATGTTCGCAACCTCTTTTCCGCCCATCCAATATTAGGTCCAATTGTGGCTCGTTAAACTGTTTGGTCCTTGTGACTCGTTAAAACTACGAGTTTGGGCTTCTCTTACTATTTTCACTATCGTACTACCCGTGGTTCTGCGGGTCCCCCTTGAAATTGGGATTAGGCACTTTTTCAAGGCGAGCCGGTGGGGAGACGAGATTTGGAATAGGTGCGAAACGTGAAGGAGTTCAATTTTCTGTTGTGGCCTTTTGTTCTCCCTCAGAATCCTTTCGCGAGCGTAGCCTGAATGGGATGCTCCTTTAAAGAAGCCACTTTGTGCGGTCTACCAGGCCTAACTTTCTTCTCCAGCGTCTGATTCATCTCCTACTTTATTTTTTTGGACTGTAGGTATTACCTAGGTTCGTACCTCGACATTAGTCAAAGTTTCTAGAATGAGATCTAAGAGTGTTATATGATCTGACGTGGTGGTACCCCATTCAATCACTAACTGATTCCTCCTTGCTGAATTGCAGTTCTGTGTTGGGCTGGGAAGGGCTGGAACTCTAATAGCCTCCATTTCAATTTTTAAAACGTCAAGACGTAAGAAGATACGCCCTAATATTCGTTGGGTCTTCTGGCACTATACCGACTCGAATGAAGACTTTAATTCTGGGAATTCTCCTAATTGGGTGTTTATCATTGACAGTTTGTAGTGTTAAAAAAACTGTAGTATCTTGGTATTTCAGCACGATATGAGGTTTATTGAACAGAACTTGTAGCTCGGTTCGCCTAGCCGTAAACCAGGCAGCTGGATAGCAAAACGCGCAGCAGGACTTCTAATATTGTACTGACTCTGTAGTTCACACAGCTTGCTCTTAAGTCTAGTTCGTGACAAAGAACGGCGTCATTTCCGGCGCCGGCAATAGGGGCGCTTCCGACCTATCCGGTGCTCGTAAACGCCAGGCACCCATCGGCTCTTCCGGCGGATGCCCTATCTATACATGTGACCGTACCGAGCGAGACTCATAAATCTTCACCGCCGGAACTCCCATTAACACCACCAGTGCGTCACTATACAACAAAAACTTTCAAATATTTAAAGTTTTGATTTGTTTTCGGCGTTGTTTCCTGTGTTCCGGTTAAAATATCCCACAGAATTAGCTACCAAAAACATTATGTTCAATTCGGTAGTCTCAATTTTTGATTAATTAGGTTTCAGAGCAGTTCCGAAATTATATGCTACAAAAATTTACGATACTTGCTGTAAAAAATGAAGTCTCGAGCTAACTGTTAGGTAAGGTTCTTTTTTATTACAAAAGAATAGTTTGTTGTTTCATTACCGACCATCTTTTTCAGTTTTTTCTGCTGTCTTGTTTTTCAGCTTCTAATATTTTGTTCAACTTTTATTATGTTTTCAAAACGTCTTTCCCAACTTACTGTTTCTATGCGCCTTGTGCACAGATAGCGCGTTTTTAGTCCACAATAATTGTGCTGCCGAAGCAGCAATTTTGGAAGTTAGACCTTCAGGTCCACGCTAGAACCATTCGACAAGCACACTCGCTTCCGAAACCTTAGGTATTTAAACTCGGCGAGCTGTGCAGATGCTGCCAGTTATTGTGAGAACTTCGTTTCGTTTAGGAGACAGTCTACGTTGAAAAAAGACGGGGTAAAAGTCCGTAAGTTGCGGATGGATTTCCCTGAAATTTTCACTGAAGGTGTAAAATGATGCAACGATTATTTTATGTTCTAAATATTTTTCGTATCTGCATCAGAAAATTTTTTATTTTTCACAAGCAGAAAAATTGGATTTATGAATTTTTTTTTCAGGGCTTACAATTTTGAAGCTACAGAATTGGCAGTGCATTTTTAAATAACTCATGTAGTTATCTAACGATAAGGGCGAGTGGATTTTTGATATTTTTTGAATTTCAAGAATTTTGTGAAAAAATCAACTTCTTTTCTTATTTTTCGTCTTTTCGTGTCGTACAATTTTCACAATCACACATATTTAAAAATCAGACGGCCTTTATAAATCGAGTTTGCTAAACCCTGCCGAATGACATATTTTTCATTCTTGTACGCCAAAAATTGCGGACGATGAATCCATTTTAAGAGCCAACTTTCAAGTTCACATAAAACGGGATTTTTTCAAAATTTTCTTTTATTTATTTTAATTTTTGAATTAAGTGTTCTCTACGATGAACTCATGAGCTTTCGTAGCGCTCTTTAGCCTTTTCGATTGTTATATTTGCGACATATTACATCGTGCACAACTAAATCACTAAGATATATTACATGGAAAATAACACATCATAATCAAAACAACAGTGTGTTACTTAATTAAAATAATGCAAGACACGTTGCTAAAAAAAATTTTCGAGCACGCATATATGTTTTTTCAAAATTGACAGCGGTGGAACCATACCCCTAAAACACACTCTCTAAAGCTCATTTTACACTAGCGGTGTGGAGCGACGGTGTGGAGCGACAATGAACTTGCAATAGCTTCGCCCACGAGAGAATTGAGCGTCAGTGCACACCGACTTGCTTTTACATTGCCGCTCAATACAACGCTCCTTCCCGAGAGACAGCAATTGTCACGCAGGGCTCTCCCTCCTGGGTTTGTCCATCGAGATCTTTTTTTTTCGATCCCTCCTGGGTTGCTAGGTTTAATTTTTGATATATTGATAAATTTTTTTTTTAATCAAGTCAGACAGTAAATTCATCATTATTCGAAGTAAATTTTATGATGCAGTTAAGAATTATTGTTTCAACACCGTTTGCAAATAAATATCTGATTCAAATCCCCGCCTATCGGATGAGGTAGAACATGTTCAATCTGTTTCTCGATCTTAAAAACGCGTAACGAACGCGTATCTTACGAACGTGCAAGCCCGGCCGAGCCCGGGATAGCCGGCGCTCCACTTGCGTTGCTTCGATTTGCTTGGCACGTAGCAGTGAGATGACACGCATTTTGATCGTAAAACTGGTCGTGCATTCCTTTAAATGAAGGCCTAAAAATTATTTTTTTTTAAACATTCAAATTTTCATATGATTACCGCACTAGTATTCAAAATTCTAGCCCTCCAAAAACGATGTCTGAAAAGAGGTATACGCAGTCTTTCAAAGAAGAATGGTTAATGGAAGGAATGAAAAACCTGTCAGGGTTGGAAGCTTAAACCAAAATTGGTACGAGATGTCAGTTTATTAGTTTTAGTTTATTAGTTAGTTTAAGCCTCCCTATCCTCAACAATGAGATGTAAAGAGAGGAAGGAAGAAGGCACCATTTAGTATGGAGCTAAGGGAACGTGGAATCTATGCAGAAAGGGCACAGAAACAGAAAGCTAAGAAAGAAGTTCATGAAACAAGAAAAAGTTGAAGAAGAAAGTAGTAGGCGGTGAAAAACAGGACAGCAGTGAACCGAAAAAAGATGGTCCGTAACACAACAAAACCTATTCTATTTTAACAGAAAGAAAGCCTACCTAACCTTTAGCTCGGGCCCTCACATTGTCCCTCTGGGAGTACGAGATGTCATCAACGGAGTATGTCACCAGCGTAATGAAAAGCGCCTTGGACAACAGAAAAGTCGACTTAATATTGAAATTTGCTCTGCAGAAGAGAATTAGGAGGAAATACAGGAATAAAATCAGCATTACCGTCATTGATTCTACTGACGAATGTTAACTTTTACTTTTTTCTTATTAAAACTACACTTCTACGTTTATTTTTACCGAATCTGGATTTTTTTCATGTTCAACCTAGGTTTATCTGAACATTTTCAGTGGGAGCCCTGATCGTCAGTATTACTCCTGCAATACTGGCAGAATACTTGGCAGAACAATTTGCAGAGTATTTATTTACAGAATATTTTGCAGAAGTAAAAAGCTAATATTCTAAAAACTTTAATACTACCCAATTATCTTCAAAAAAACACTGGAAATAGAAAGAAGAAAAAAATACCAATTACTAATTTGTAGGTGTACATTTTTACTTTTCCTTTAAATTTCAATAATCTTCTAATGACACCTGCCGAATGTTTTTCGTCTACTTGAAGTACTTTTGCTGAGAGCAATGCACACTGTATAATTTTAACTGCACTGTAATTAATTTTACGTTCACACACGCTGTGTATGTTTCTTTGATTTTTTGAATAGTGAGAGCTGTTTCCTATCTTGGCCTCTCAGTGTTTGAATTTTCATTCTAACCATTGAAATATAATTTGAGAAGTGAGATGCTATACTTTTAAAAGCATCTTCTTTGGACACTCAGTTTTTATTCTCCGCGAGCTTAACGTTCCATAAACATGGAAATTCTTTACATTTTTCGATTGGAGTTTTAATTTCTTCTTCGCTTCATGATATGTAAGCCATGACTACACATGCTCTCTATGGTCGCAAGAGCAACTGAACGCTGTCGACTGGCAGTGCACACCGCCAATATTTAGCATGCAGAATGTTGCCGCTTCTTACCGCGAGCGTGGCAATAAGGGTCATTTTGCTCTGCTGTGGGGGGAGCTTATTTGACTGGCGGGATGGAGCGACGGTGTGGAGCGCGAAGACACCGTCAGTGTAAAAGGGCCTTAAGTCACGAAACATTGAAGGAGATAACCAGAAATACATACTTTCTCACGAACACAATCCAATAAATGCGGCACAAATGCAGACTGTGACCGTTAATTATTAAACAAGAACGAAGACAAGTAAATTTGCAGCGCAAGTCGCACCAATGCTCGTGACAAGGAACGTTAAAAAATAGAACAAGCGAAGTTGATCATTACGTGCAGCTATCAGAAGTTTCTCAATTTTTAGCGCAGTTCTAATATTCATCATAAGTTTAGTGTACAAAACAAAGGGTATCTTATAATTATGCACATAAAACTTTACCACTGCCGATGCCAAGGAGGCATTAGATTGGATGTAAGATATATATAGCCCAACAAGATAAAAATTGGAGAAGAAAGTAGTAGGTGCTGATAAACAGGACAGCAGTGAACCAAAAAATATGATCCTCAACAAAACAAAGATATAACGAGGAGAATACGTATTGGGCCTTCTGCATGAGGAGCCTTTCTTGGATAGGAATCCAGCCGAGTTTATTGAGGAGAGGGGTTACGTGATCACTTCTTTTGAAATTACCGTTGCATACCACCTTGGCTGCAAAATTCATGCACTTTTGTAAGTCCCTTTGAAGGTATTGAGGTAAGTCTCCCCATACTAGACTGCAGTTGTCAATGCGCGATAACACAAGGGATTGAATGGCTAATAACCTGGATTTTTCGTCTAGCAATTAAAAAAAAAACATTTAAAACAATTTATTTACCACAGGAGAAACAGAGGTAGAATGTTTCTTAAGTCTAGTACAATGGCAAATTAGAGTATAGCTACCTGTGGGCCCGAACAAGTTCAGCGACTTCTAGGGCATCCTACCATCACGTTATTCTAACTTGTACAATAATGTTTCACCTAATCCACTCAACCTAGTTTCGCCTGAGACTGATCAAAGAGATAATTAATTCGATATTTGATGCTGTATTTTACAGCATAGGTCAAATCGGCTATATTTACCAATATATTCAATAAAACGACTTAAGAGCAGACTGAAAATCGGTTATCTTACCCTTGGCAAGTTACATTATTTGGACCAGACATGTAGGAGGCAAGATGTGACTAGGTGATCTTAAACAACTAGTATTCTGATAGGAAGTGAGACTCAAGATGTCTTTTGAATACCTTGTAAGAACTACTTTCACGGATCTCCGCAGGTATTGAGTTCCAAGTTATAGTTCCAACGAAGAGGATACTGCGTTGCGACCGGGCCTTTGAATAGTAAGGAAGCATGAATTTACTTCTATTTCGGGTTAAATGGTCGTGATGAACAGTTTGCGCAGTTAATAATTGTTTTAGGCAATTGTCGCCATCATTTGTTAATGTTTTGTAAATGAAATTACAAATGGAGACATTATAGAGATCCGAAAGCATAGGTATTTGTAAATTTTTGAATGAATCATTTGTGTGAGCATTATATTCTAGGTTCTTTACCGCTCTGATAGCCCTTTTTTGCGGAGTAAAAATTTTGTTGGTTTTATTTTTATCAGTTCCGTGCCATGCTTCTATTCCGTATTGCTAGTATGGATAAATGAGCGCTTGGTAGAGCAGTTGTAAAGCTGCTTCAGGCAGGAAATTTTTAACTTTAATTAGGATTCCGATGGATTTTGATAATTTAGTGCTAATATAAGCGATGTGCTCTTTGAATGTCAGATGTTTATCTATTATGATGCCCAGAAACTTACAGGAGTTGGTTTCTTCGATTTCACCTTCGTCAATTTTAATGCGTGGGAGGGATAAATTTTTCTTGTATGAAAATGTAATATAATTCGTTTTATCGATATTAAGGCTTATTTTATTAGCTTTAAGCCACAATGAAACCTTATGAAGTTCATTATTTATACTCTCCGCAATCATAGCGGGATTTTGGTTCGGAAGGACCGCAGAAAGCGTACTGTCATCGGCAAAAAGTGTGAATTTGAAGAATGATGTAGGTTTAATATCATTGATAAAAATCAGAAATAGGAGAGGCCCAAGAACAGATCCTTGTGGAACTCCATGGCTAATTGTCTGTGGGTCCGATTTTGCGTCGTCAATGACAACGTATTGTTTCCGATTTGTTAAATATGATCTGAACCAATCATGGGCAACCCCTCGAATGCCATAACAGTGTAGTTTCGAGAGTAATATTTTATGGCCCACACAATCGAATGCTTTTCGAAAGTCAAGAAATACAGAGAAGACAGGCTTTCCTTCATCTATATTAGAATAAAAGGAATTGTAAATGATTTAACATAGCCTGTGTTGTTTATTTTTTTTGAGCGAAAGCCGTATTGTTTATCGTAAAGAAATGATTTTTGTTCAAAATAAGAGTACACTTTTTTATACACAATTTTTTCGAATACTTTGCTTATAATTGGAAGTACGGAGATGGGTCGATAATTGTTTACACAGGTTTTTTCACCATTTTTGAAGATTGGGGTTACTCTAGCAACTTTGAGGGAGTTCGGGAAAGTGCCCAGTAGGAGAGACTGGTTAATAAGATTAGCTATCAGTGGGGCTACAATATCAGCAATAATTTTGAGTACTTTTGTCGGAAACGTTTGTAATCCACTCGATTTTTTTTCAGGTTGCTTATGCACGCAATTACATCGGAAGAGTTGGTAGGCGTAAAGAAAAAGGAGGTCTGTTCTCGAATATGATCCACGTATTCCAGGTGATCAGTAGGTTCACTTGGAATACTATCAGCTATAGTTTTCCCCACACTTACGAAGAAATTGTTAAAGAGATTAGCAATTTCTTTCTTCCCATGGTATGCTACATTATCTTGAACAACATGTTCAATTTTCTTTTTATCGGCGTTATTCGGTTTACAGCAAGAGTTAAGGAGGTGCCAAGTATTTTTAACATCTGCTTTAAATTGAGTAAACTTGCACGTAAAGTAGCTCTTTTTTGATGTCCTTATCAGATTTGTCACATTGTTTCGGAATCGGTTATATGTTTCTCGAGATATTCGCCCTTCTTAAAGGAGGGTTAGGTAGGCTTGACATTTTTTTACATTTATCACGATATCTCCTGTAATCCAGGGCTTTTGTTTATTTTTTGGGGTACCTGTACGAGTTACAATTGGGCAACACTGATTGTATGCGACCATTATAGTTTCAGTCAACTTTACTACTGCTTCATCAATGCTCGTTGCATCAATGCTTCATCAATGCTCGTGTTGAGAGATATGCAATGTTGATATTAATTCTTCTAGAACGGTGCGCATTTCCTCTAAATTTGACTCGCTTACTTTACGATATGAGTAAGTTTCAGCCCGTGGCTTGGTGCAAGCAATATAGACATTTTTCTTAACAAGAAAAACTGGAAAATGATCTGATAAGTCAGAAGTAATGATTCCAGAAAGAAAATCACTTGGGTCTGTCATAAAGATATTGTGTCAAGCAGCGAAGCAGACTCAGAGGTTATTCGTGTTGACTTTGTGATGATCGGAAGGAAAGATTGAGACTGAAAGGCTGTTAGGAAATTAGAGATTGGTTCATAGCTTTCATGTTTCAGTAGATCATAATTGAAGTCACCGCATATTATTATGTCATTGTATAAGGACCTGTTGAACTGAAAAATGATTCGATTTAGCTCATTTAGGAAGGATATAGGACAGGCTGAAGGAGGCCTATACACCGTTCCAAGCACAATGCGTTTACCATGTCTAGAAAGTTCTACGAAGAGTGATTCTATATGATCCTGATTCATTGATGCATTTGCTATGATTCTCGAGTCTATGTGGTTAGATATATTTGTGCTGACGCCTCCACCTCGCTGGTTTTTTCGTAGCGAATGGTAACTATGATAATTTTCGAGTCGAATCATGTCTTTGGTCGAGTCCTCTAGCCAGCTTTCAGTGAAGCTAATCACGTCTAGGTTATATTCAAGTTCAGTAATAGTACATTGTATCTCTTCCAATTTAGGATAGAGTGACCTACAGTTCCAACAAACGAGTGCAAAGTCATGGCGAGTTATTCGTATAGTTTCGTTGAATTTTGATTTATTAGTATACCTAAAATCGTGCGAGTCGTTTATTTTTGGATATAACCTGTTCAAATGATTGAGATCCGGGTCGATTTCTTCCAGTATTTCAGCGTGATCAGTCATTTAAAATTAGTAAACAGTTAGAAGTAGGTACTATATAGCTTAAAAAAAGAAACGAAGTACAGAGTCAAGCTTAAAGGGATATTCCCGTCTAAAAAGTAGCTTATTAAGTAAGAGAGAATAAAGTAAAAAAGAAAAATCTAGCGCAATTTCGTGAGTACACACAAACTTAGTTCATGAGCGAATAATATTGGAGTTCAATATCACAACATTGGTGCAAACAGATTGCTAAGGGCGTTTTCACAAGTTCACATACAACAGGTAATAAGTTTTTAAAGATTATGATGACAATGATTCAATCAGCTAATATGGTTTACGCGTAATAACTGTTGTGGTAAAAAAAGAAGAATTCACAGTAATATTGGTAGGTGAAAAATTGCTGATTACGTTGTTACAAAATGTCACACACAGATGTCATTAAATGTTTACACACACATCTGTTATACATTTGTCAAGTCTAATCACCCATGACCTGTTTTGATGACTTGTCCAGTTGTTGCATCAGGTATTTTTCGAGGTCTTCCGGGGTGTTGATCTGAAGGCGTCTTGAATCTGGGTTTCCGGGGTTAGATACGAAGATGTTTCCATCCTGTGTTCTCGGTACGTATTCCAATTTTATCCGGGAATTTCCTTTTGGCCATTCGAAGGATGTATATAGCGTTAGCTCGTGAAGGTATGAGGTTTTCATTTATATAAAAAAAAACTTTGGTTTCTTTTCTCGGCAGGCGGTGAGAATTTCACGTTTCTTGTGATAAAGTTTTAGTTCAACTGCAATGTTTCTTCGATCTTCGTTCCCAGCTACTGGTTTTTTCCCCATTCTGTCAGCTGATGTGATTTCAGTGTCGCAGAGGTCGATGTTGATTTTGTCATTCAAGAGCTTGCAGACGGTTTCCTTACAAATTTCGTTCGAGTGTGATTGCGGTAGATCCTTTCCAGAAATGACGAGAGTACATTTTTTGTCTTCAATGTCTCGGCGTTGATCACTTTTTTTCCAACTGCTCGAGACGGAAGGCTAAGCTATCTATTTTCTCATTCTGTTCTTCGAGAGTTTTCTTGTGCTCTGCTTCTTTTCCCGCTATTGTTTCAACTAGTGTTTTAAGGTGACTTATTTCTATTTGCATTTTATCAATATCACTCTTAAAATTTGTCATCACTGAGTCGAAGTATTTTACTAGGACAAAACCACTTCTTTACCGTCTTTCGTTAGGCTAGACACATCAGGATATTGACCAAACTTCGGTTGAAACTCATCGCTGTTATTGTTGCCGCAGCTGTTGTTTCGTTGCTTCTTGGGTCCCATCTTGTAGATTGAGAGAGTTCGTTTCCTCGTGTACGCGAGGGATGAGCACTTTCACACTTTTTGAGGGAATATTTTACACTTAGTTTGTTTACACTTAGTTAGTTTACACTTAGCATACTTTTTATACGATGAAAAAACATTAAAGTCCCGTAGATTTTGTTGCAAGTAGTCTCAACGTCAGATCTGAAGGACATGTTTCTATCGATCCAGATACCTAGATTTTTAACGTTTTCTGATGCATTAATTTTATCATTTCCAACTGCAAGAGTAAGATCTGAAGTTTTTTTAATTGCATCTTTGGATCCAAAAATAATGCATTGTGTTTTATTAGCATTTAATATGAGACCATTTCGGTCGTACCATGATTTCAGGCTAGTCAGTAAAGTTTCGGCTTTAAATTTGCGTATGTGGTATTTCCGATACAGAACTTGTTATTGCTATTTGAACCTCATTTGCATACATTGAGATCCGTGTGTTAGAAGGCATTGGAGGGAAATCATTAATGAAAATAGAAAACAATAGCGGACCAAGAATGGATCCTTGGGGAACACCAAAATTGTTGTGAATGAATGGGGACAATTTGTTTTCTATGCGGACTGCATGAGATCGATTTGACAAGTAACTTTCAAGCCATTGCGTGTCTATTCCCAAGTTCAGTATTTTACGTAGAAGTCTATCATGTTCGACGCTATCGAACGCCTTAGAGAGATCGACTAGCAGCAAGAGTGTTACATTCTTTTAATCGATGTCATTGTATATTTTTTCAGAGATTTTGAGCAGAGCGTCTTGAGTGCTAGTATTTCTTCTATAGGCGTTTTGATTTTGGTGGAGTAGATTTGACCCGTCCAGGTGAAATGACAGTTGATTCGGCAACACTTTCTCCAATAGTTTGGACATGACAGGCAAAAGACTGATGGGCCTGTAGTTTGATGGTGTATTTAGGTCACCACTTTTATGCAACGGTCTAATAATGGAGTGTTTCCATTGGCTTGGAAACTTGTTGGTTACTATTGATGTATTAATTATCAGACGAATCCATGGTGCTGTAACAGGGAAACTGTCTTTGATATATTGAAGACTGATACCATCATGTCCAACTGCCTTTGTGTTTTATAGTGAGTATAAGATATTTCGTAACTCCGGTAAATCTACAGGGCGTGGTCTCCACTTGACATCAGTCCTCGAGGGTGCAGTGGTGCATGAATTTTCAATTGTCGTTTTATCTGGATTGGTACACACCTCACGGAAAACTTGAGCCCCTACTTTCGAAAAAAATGTGTTGAAATCCGTGGCTGTTGCCAAGGGATTTTCAAAATTACTTATAATGTCTAAATTTTTATATGGGGCTACCTCACTAATGATTTCCCAAGTTCGTTTCGGGTTATTTTTAGCCGTTAGCAGTTCCTGGTGGAAGTGAGTTTGTTTCGCTTCAGTGATTTTCTTTCGAAGAATTTTTTCATGTTCGTTATATCTCTTGTATAAGGTACTGTTTGATCTATTGTTTTTGTACTCTCGCAAGTTAGCTCTCTTTATTCTGCTCATCTCTTTAATTTCGTCAGTAATCCAAACAGTCCATTTTGGCTTGATTTTTATGGTGACGTAAGGTGCACATTCGTCGAGAGCTGCTGTGAAGTTCTCGTTGAAGATGGACACTTGAATTTCAACATCGTCAGATTGCATCATTTTCTGGAATTCGGTAGACCTATCGAGTAGTTTTTCTTGAAATAGTTCTGCTGAATAGTGCCTTTTCGAGCGATAAGTCATTAAGCGGTATTTTTATCTTTCCTTTGCAATATTAATTTCACATTCTATAGAGTGGTGATCGGAAATAGCAAAGCTGGGCATTATCGCGATAGTTTATCGCGATAACGATTTCGGGTTATCGGTTATCCGATAATTTTTTTCCCGAGTTATCGATTTATCGGTATCGCCGATACTTTTGGTTCCAAACTATCGATAATTTCAGTTTTCCCGCTGGGATTCGACATGACGGGGCGGGACGAGTTCGGGACAGGAACTATACGTGTAGGATGAAGAAGAAGCTGTTCAACTTGATGACCAGCAGCAATCTCCGGTTCTGCGAGCCCCTAGTCAACAGCCTTCTAGCTGCCATGGAGAGGAGCTTCGCCGACACCTTTGAGGACGAGGAGTGTCTTCTGGCCACTGCCTTCCACCCCAAGTTTCGCCTCGAGTGGATGGGGGCTTTTGAGGAAAGAATGGTCAGGAGGTCAGAGGTCAAGTCACTGATGGAGAGGAAGGTGGAGGAGTTCTTGCGGCGTGCTGACCTGAAGACCGCCAGCAGCAGTAGCAGCAGCAGCGATGACATGGAGACGGAATACTACTACGCCAGCATTTGTGATGAGGAGGATGACACTGGGGGTCATCACAGGTCTACCAAGTCCAAGGCCGCTCATATTGTGCATGTGTGGCTGCAGGCCAAAGGGACTGACAGTCTGGCAGACCCTGCCTTCAACAGCGAGAAGGTCCTCATCGACCTCTTTTTGAGGTACAACTAGAGATGTGACTCAAAAAAACCATGCCATTTTTTTTAAAAAAAAAACACATTTTTTTTACAAAAAAAACCGTGGCCAAAAAAACGTGGATATATATTTTTTTTTTAAATATTTCGTCTGAAAATAACTCAGCAAGAAAAAGAACCACATTACATTATTTGTTTTCATGTCAAATTGCAAAATAAAACAGCATACTTAATTGGTGGTTTTCCATGGTTTTATGAAATTTTTTATTTTCTGCGGTTTCATGCTTTGATATTTCATTTATTTTACAATACATGTGAATGACCTTCAACTCCCAAAATGGTATGTTATAATAACATATCTTTACTTATGGTCATTGATAGAGATGTGACTAAAAAACCATGCTGTTTTTAAAAAAAAACATGTTATTTATACAAAAATTATGAATAAAAAACATGGATAATAATATATTTATGTGGCCTTAAAAATCCAATGCTGTTTTTTTAAACATTGTTTTTTTAACAGAAAAATCTTGACTAAAAAAACATGGCTATTATATTTTATGGGACCAAATAAATTGTTTTTTTTTTTAAAACATTTAAAAAAAATCATGACTAAAAAAACACGGATGTAAATATCAGGAAAGTTATTTTTCTTTAATCGAATTGTCTTTAGAAACTTATAAACAAAGAATGCTGTTAATATTGAAATCATGTTTATTAGAACTGTACTAGGTCTTAGAATAAAATATCTACAAAGAATCTATTCACTCCATAAAACCTTTCGGAGACCAGCTCCATCCTCAGTCATTCAGTAAAATTTGGAGAAATGCACAATGAATTTTCACTGTTCCTTTGAAAAACATTTGACTGAATGACTTACTGAGGATGGAGCTAGTCTCTGAAAGGTTTTATAGAGTGAATAGATTCTTTGTGGATATTTTATTCTAAGGCCTGGTACGGTTCTAATGGATATTAATATATCTTATGTGACCAAAAAATCCATGCTATTTTTTGAATGTTTTTGTTACAAAAAAATCATGACTAAAAAACACGCATTTAAATATACTTTATTTTACCATAAACAACCATGCTGTTTTTTTTAAACATCTTTTTACAGAAAAATCATGATTAAAAAATGTAGATATTAATATATTTTACATGCCAAAAAAAACTATGCTGGTTTTTTTTAAATCATGTTTTCTTTACCAAAAAAATCATGATGTAAAAACATGGATATTAATGACTTTTTGTGAAAAAACATGGTTTTTAAAATGTCATGTTTTTTTTGGTCAGAGAAAATTTAACACTCCTGTTTTTTGTAAAAAATCTTTTTTTCAAAAAGCATGGTTTTTTGGTCACATAAAATAAATTAATATCCATGTTTTTTTACAGATTAGATTAGTCATTAGTTTTAGCCTCCCTACCTAGCAACAAATGCGATCCAAAGAGAGGAAGGAAGATTATGAAACAAGATCAAAGTTGAAGAAGACAGTATTAGGTGCTGAAAAACAGGACAGCAGTGAACCAAAAAAAGGTGGTCCTCAACAAAGCAACAACATTTTATTCAACAAAAAGGAGGCCTACCTAACTCTCAGCTTGGGCCCTCACATTGTCCCCCTGGGAGCGCTACTTCCCATAGATACAATAGTTGTATCCCCTGAGGGGGTGTTTTTTTTACAAAGAAGTCGTGACCAAAAAATGAATCATAATAACTTTTTAATAAAAAAATATGTTTAAAAAAAACAATTTTTTGGTAACATAAAATATGTTAATATCCATGATTTTAAGACACTTTTTTATGAAAAATACATAAAATAAAACAGCATGGTTTTTTGGTTGCATAAAATATATTCATATCCAGGTTTTCTTGTACATCATTGTTTGTAAAAAAAACATATTTTTTAAAAAACAGCATGGGGTTTTTTAGGTCTAATATATATATTCATGTTTTTTTAGTCATGATTTTTTAGCACAAAAACATTTTTTGGTCTCATAAATGTATTCATGTTTTTTCAGTCATGATTTTTAAGTAAAAAACATGTTTTTTTTAAAACTACATGGGGCTTTCTAGGTCACATAAAATATATTGTTTTTTAGTCATGATTCGTTTTAAAAAAAACAGCATGGTTATATTTGGTACCAGAAAATATATTAATATTCATTTTTATTAGTCAGAATTTTTTGTAAAAAAAACAGCATATATTTTTGGTCACCTAAAATATATTAATATCTATGGTTTTTAGTCATTTTTTTGTAATGAAAACATAAAAAAGAAACCATACAGTAAAAGTAGTGGCAGAAAACCCACAATTACCTAGAGGAGTCTAAGAGGTACAGCAGGAGCCACAGAACTTGTATTGATGGAGTCAAAATTCAGAGCTTATTATCTCTGCTATGTCTGATTTTTTTGGTCACATAGAAATAAAATCAGACATAGTATAGATAGTAAACTCTGAATTTTGACTCCATCAATATAAGTTCTGTGGCTCCTGCTGTTCCTCTTAGACGCCTCTAGGTAATTGTGGGTTATCTGCCACCACTTTTACTGTATGGTTTCTTTTTTATGTTTTTATAACAATAAAATGACCAAAAAACATGGATATTAATATATTTTAGGTGTCCAAAAAAAAAACCCAGACATATACTTAACAAAATTTAGGTGTGCAAAAAAAAAAACAAAAAAAAACAAAAAAAACACATAAAAAACACGTTTTTCTTGCAAAAAAAAAACGCAATCAAATAAAACCGTTTTTTTGCATCACTAGGTACAACACGGCAATGCCGAGCAGCGCCGCGGTGGAGCGTTTGTTCTCCCTTGGAAAGGACATCATCAGGGCCAAGAGGAGCTGCCTCTCTGATGAAAACTTCAACATTCTTATGTTTATGAAGGGGAACATGCTGCAGAACCTCGTCTAAATTTAGTTATTTTACTTTAAACCGCAGTTTTTATTAGTAGCCAGGATAAATATTTATTATTTTTTGCTAAAAGTTTTCAAAGACTTACATTTTTTCTAAAATTTTTCTGTTTTCTAAGATAAAGATTAAAAAAACATTTCGATTCGTTTTTTTATTTAAAATACCAATATCGTTATCGCTAGTATCGGAATTTTGGATTTATCGGTTATCGATTATCGGCGATAAATTTTTCGCCAATTATCGATTATCGGTTATCGCCGATAAGGTTTTCGTTATCGATTTATCGGTTATCGCGATAACGTTTTTTCGTTATCGTGCCCACCACTGGGAAATAGAAGGTGATATTACTGAACTAAGTAATGCAGTGGGATTATTTGTGATTGTTAGATCGAGGAGAGTTGCAGAGACTTTAGTGATGCAAGTCGGGTCTTAGACCATTTGTGATAGGCTTAGTTTATACAATAGTTTGCTTAGCTGATTGTTTTTGTCCGTTAGGTCAAAAGACAGTGCAATGAAATTTTATTGTCTTCAATTCTATCAACAATTTTCAAGGGAACCACCAAAATTTTACACAAAATTTTTGAGTCTAGGATGAAAATCCATGCAAACAGCGTTTATATTTCATAAAACATTGACGTAGATCAGAATTTTACATTTTCTTACAAACACAAAGAAATAACACGGAATAATCGAAAACTCTGACCGTTAACCTAGACTATAAACGAAAAAAAGAATCTTCAGTGCAAGTCGGACAAATGCCACAAACATGTAGTACGGAACGCTCTGAAATAGAAAATAAACAATTGATTTTCATGCGTCTCTATAGAAACCCACTCATTTCATATCATATTTTATGTTTTCGTCAAAGAATCCTCAAAGTTACGCAGAATAGTGCATAAAACAAAGAATACAGTGTTAATAAGGAAACAGAATTTTACCGACAGCTATTTTAGGAAGCGTTAGATTGATTTAGATAAGTTAGGCTTGATTAATCACAACATTTTTTCTCAGGAGTGAAAAATGAAGGAGGAAGTCATGATTAAGTAAGGACTTGAGGGAACGCACGATCTGTGCACAATGTTCATAGAAACAGCAAGTTGTGAAATAAATTTAAGAAACTGGTAAAAAATTACAAAGTGATTGATGCTGCAAAACAAGACTGTTGTAAACCAAAAACATCAGACAATGTTGTACATTTAACTTCTTTGAGTATCGATGGCCAAAAGAAACGTGCCGAAATCAGAGGAAGTGTTCTATCTATGCCGAGATTGATCATTTTTTAGTTTCAATCGCCCAGACCACTACAAAGATGCTCTAAGGGAGGAAGGATGAGAGCACCATTTAGTATGGAGTTGAGGGAATGCGGAATCTATACGCAAGATGTGATTCCGCATGGGTTACCATGCGCAAAAAACGATAAAATACAAAGAAACATTAGGAAATAAGATGAAAGCTGAAAAAGAAAGTCAGAGATGATGAGAAACAGGAGAGAAGTAAACCTAAAAAGATAGTCCTGAACAAAAGAAAAATCTCTTTTCTACAAAAAAGGCCTCCTTAACTTCTAGTTCGGGACCTCACATATTCCCCTCGTGAACGCTTATTCCTATGGACACAGAAGTTGCGCTCTCCAGAAGGAGAAACTCGTAAGATCTTTGACCAAACGGGACAACTAAAATATTTAGGAACGCTGAAGTGTGGTGAAATGATTAGATATTTAAACAGCTCATAAATGTCCATTTCACTGCTGGAAAGGAAACGAATTGATACAACCATGTTTGCTAGCTTGGTGTAGATTAACACTATCCTTGAAAACAGAGGAATAGTCACAGAACTCACACTTGAACAGCTGACCACCATGTTTGCTGGCTAGGTGTCGTTGAACGCTTCTCTTGCGAACAGAAGAATAGTCGCATTTTTCACACTCGAACAGCCGACCTTTACCATGTTTACCAGCGCGGTGTTCTTCAACATAAGATTTACGGGCTGAAGAATAGTCACAAAACTCACACTTGAAACGCTGGCCTTTACCATGTTTGCTTGCCAGATGTTGTTTAATGTTATCCTTATGAGCAGAGGTATAGTCACATAATTCACACTTGAACATCTGACCTTCACCATGTTTGCTGGCTAGGTGATGTTTCAGATTACCCTTACGAGCAGAGGAATAGTCACATAGATCACACTTGAACATCTGACCTTCATCGTGTTTTCTAGCTAGATGTTCTCTTAGTAAATTCCTGTGAGCAGATGAATAATCACATAATTCACATTCAAACAGCTGTTCTTTGCCGTCTTCTCTGGCTTTGCGTTCGTTTTTATGAGGAGGGGAATGGTCATTTACCTTACGCATGTATAGCTGACCTTGACCCTGTTTGCTTATCTGATGTCCTATTTTACGTTTATCAGACAAACACTGCTTCATATTTGCTTCATTAGCTTTAGAATTTGTGCACACTTCACACTTGTACCCCTTACTACTGTCTAACGCACCTTTTTTAGACACTTCTGAACTGTACTTAAGGACTAAAAGAGAGCCACAGAACTCACATTCGAGCTCTTCATCACCATGCCTTTCAGGTCGATGATCACTCATTTTCACACCAGAATATCGGTTACACCCATATAGATCTTTGCACAGGCTTAAATGGTCATGCTGATCCACTACGTGTCGTTTCGAAGTACTGATGTACATGGTGGAGTAATCGCACCACTCACACTCGTAGTGACATCCCAATTTATGCCTGACACGGAGGTGCAGCTCCATAAGGCCCCTCCTACCAGTGGAATAATCACCATGTTCACACAATAAGGGCCGTGACACGAGGTTGTCAGGAGGTGAGGCCTCAACACCACTGCCGCTTCCAAACACATCTGACGGTAGCGAACCAGCGCTGCCTTGAGATGCTCCAGTGGGTCTGAGATGAACATCAATTGTGTTACACGCACCAGAGCTGCCTTCCCTCAACTCGTCCTCTGCGTCTGTATGCAATGAACATGCCTCAGTGCATTCATTGTCTACTTCTCTCTTGAAAGTAACTGCATGAGAGCCCAAACTTGAACTGATCTGTGAGGAAGAACTTTTTCCGATTATTACTGTACAGAATTTGTCAAAACTAACAGTATTATAATCAAGTTGAAATCAACCCATGTACTTTCGAAACAAAGTTGTGCAATAGAACATCAGTGATTATTTTCTTCTTCTCCAAACGCGTTCCAGTGTTCAACATAAAATACAATGAAAATATATGATTGATAATGCTGAAAGCATGATATAACGATAGCACATGTGAAATTAGAAAAACACATTTTCTTTACACAGCCGGTAAATACTTCAATACCGAGCAGAAATCAAATGAAGCATTCAACACTTTTTAATTGCAGCACTTTTTCAAGAAGTAAACATACAAGAAACGGTGTACATTTTACTACATGCAATACCGCTGGTCATTACCCACTATGTTTCGGATCATGATTTTTCAAAAAAAAATAAAATAAATGAGAGTGGCTAAAACGATTTTTAACACTACTAAACCAACCATTCGTTGGTTTCCTTCAGACACAAAGCAAGTGAAACGTATACAAACTAGAAATATGATTCCTCAAGTAATTACTACGGTTTCAATTGCGGCATGAATTCCACAAAGACGTCTTTTCACTAAAAATAAGGCAGCAAATTTTTGAAGATGTTGAATGGGGAAAATAAAACAAACAAGTTTAAAAGCGTCAGCAGAACACAATCAAGAAAGGGCTCCCCGAAACTGAGATTACAAGACGCATGCTGAAAATAGCTTCGAAACTATCAATGAAGGGACGATAGACTAATCAATATTAGTGGCGGTTTGGGAACAGGAATGAAATAGATCACATAGAGAATTACAAAGCAAGACTCAATAACTATAGTAAACGATACAGTTACCCTACGACAGGCACACAATTGTTAAAAATAACACTATTACACTAACTACCAATTAGGCAATCAAATAGACAATAAATTCAAGAGAAGAGAAAGAATAAACAAGAATAGAATAGTAAGAATAAACCAATCTGAAGCACTCAGAGGAGAGTGAGCAACCAATCGGAAGCACTCCAAATATAGTGAGCAACCAATTGGAAACACTTAAAAGGAGAGTAAGTAACCAATTGCTAGCACCCAAGAGGAGAGTAAGCAACAAATTGGAAGCACTCAAGAGGAAAGTAAGCAGCCAATTACAGCACCTGGGGTTCCTGATGGCAGTCAATGGGCTCGTCCTTCACAGAAATGGCCTCCAGCTCATCGTCAGGCACTTCACTTTTAATGTAAATTTCTTCTAGATGGCTCCCAGAGCTCAGCCCATCACCTGCAAGTGACACAAGCTCATTGTGAAAAATCACATCTGAGATAATGAATCCAGTGACAGTTCTCAAATACAAAATATTGGAATTGATTGCAATTTTCTTTGTACTCGTATTTGAACACATGAAAAAACAGAAAAAATTGTAGGTTTGGAAAAGAAATCTAGTAATACTTATTCCAGCAGTTTAAAAAAAAAATTTCAACTTGATTATTAATATCAGATGAACATAAGGGATTTAAACAAACTGAATCATTATTTAGGAAATACAAATAAATTTAAATGATAAGATGTATGAAACCAAGTTTTCTAGAATAAATGGGGATTGCAAGTCCCACCAAACTGACAAATCCATGAAAATTGCCGTTGTAAATTTTTCCCAGTTAACATTATTTGAATGAGGTTGTGTAAATTCAAATTTAAAAGAATTTTAGCCATGCAGGAAAAAATTTCCACAAATTAACGACTCCATAACTCAACACCATTTCCCATACCACTAGATACTAAAATCCTTGCATTCAAAAGAGCTAAGCTGAACATTTGGTCACGATTTTAGGGTTCTTGACATTACATTCAAAGAATGAAGGAATATTAGGACTAAATCCTATCAGAGAAATGCAATGGAAGAATCTATGTAGTACTATGATATTCAATATTAAAAAATTTTTAAATACATAATATTAACTAAGTTCAACATATAGAGTTTCAGTGAGATAAGGCTTACTTTGAGAGTAATGCCTATTAAAATCTATGATGTGTATGCAATTTCGTATGTACCAATTGCATTATGCTCAAACTTTGTTTCATCTTTTGCAGAACTCAAGAAATTGCATTTAAATTAGATTTGGCAACACAGCCCATGTCAAAATAATGATCCAGGAGAAATATTCAATGAGAAATTTTATTCTTCTTTCAGCATGAACCTCAGGACACAATATCTTATACTTTATTTTCTCTTGCTTATGTGTTACATTTCATAAAATCATAATAGGCAGGTCTTGTCTTTAGCTAGAATGGAAAGCATTTACCTTGATACTGTTATTTGATTTCCACATTAGAAAGGCTTACTTTTCTACTGTAATATCAACTGGCACTCCTTCATCCCCAGACCAGAACTAAGTCATACCTTGCACCCTGTCCTCTGCTGCAGCTTCTTGCTTGATGAAGTCCTGCCTGCAATACATCTTCTCCAACTCATCATCTGTCAACTTGTGCACCATTGCCCTTGCATGCTCCATGCTGAGTGCTTATGTACCTGGACAATGGAATGCTAACTGGGTCTAATATTTGAAAAAACTTGGGCTAAATCCTGGAAAATAATTAAAAAATAACACTATAATTCCATCATTACAGAAAATGATACATGGGCTAAATATTGCAATCTCCCTATATTAAGGGGATTGGACAATTTAAATGTATTCATTATTTGAACACAGTAATTTTAATTTTGTACATGTTATACAATGAACAATTCCAAGCTTTTTGTGAAAAGAAAAATAGTCAAAACAGCTTTTTTTATTTAAATGTAAACATATTTTTCAAATCCTTTGGTTTATAAGTAAAACAGATACTATCAAATTAATTTGTGAGGTAATTCTTTGTTTTTTATGGTCTAGACTCTAGAGTCTTAGAACAGTAAATTAGTAAAAGATCAGATTTATGATTGGGTCTCTCATGATGAATCAATAATGAGTAGTTAACACAAGTCAAAAATTCATGAGAGTGTTTGAACATCACAGGTTGTACAAGTGAAAGTATTCATTAGGATCTCCCATTGGTGGAACATCAATAAGACAGAGCTGTAGCTAAGCAAGAGTAAAATTAACTCGCCTTATACTTGATAATACTTCTACACATTGGTATGGAAAACAATAATGAACACTAGAAGCAACCAACAGCGACCACTCTCAGCAATCATGAAAAAACAGTTCCTGATCAGAGCTGGCTCACACAACCTTGAAGAAACACGTCTCCGACCCACCTGCCGAGCCGCCAGCACATTACCGCGACAAAAACTATCCAACTACATACATGGATAGTTTTAAGGACATGAAAACAAGACATGATGGAAAAACAAATGATTATGAGAAGGTGTAAAATTTAGCCAAATTCCTATACATTTTGACATTCTACCTTCCAAATTTGAATATCAAAGTTAACTTGAATGCTTAGCTACATATCCTATGACATTCTCCTTTCTGCTCATCCGACATTCCCATGTTGGCGGTCGTCTTTTGCATTGAGTTAGCGTAGGGAAGAGGACGGGGCTAGGGCCGTGGGGCGCGGGATGTATGGGGGGAAGAAACCAGTGAGCGAGTTGGGGTGAAACAAAGCCAACTTAAGTACGGTAAAGATGTGACGATTCACAAAGCAAAGAGTGCTAAGGAGTGAATGAAGTGTGTGAAGCACAAGTACAGTGAACTGAATTGTCTTGGGCTATGTGGAAGTCAGAATATCGCACCACCTTCGATGTCATATCAAAGAAAAAAGCTGCTCACACTAAGGCAAATCAGATTAAACAAAAGCTCAAGTTCATTGCAGGTATTGATAGAACAAATACGAAATTCATTTGACTTTTATAATGGATAAAATTTAAAGATTTTAAGTTAGTTTAAGCCTCCCTAACCGTTACAAAAAAGTGTATCAAAGAGAAGAAGGGGAATAAAAGCAAGTTAAGAAAGAAGTTGATGATTTAAGATAAATGTTGAAGAAGAAAGTCAGAGGTGCTGAAAAACAGGATAGTAGTGAACGGTAAAAGGGTGGTCCTAAACATAAAAAATATGTTTTATTTCAACAAAAAGAAGGCCTGCCTACCTAACTCTCAGCTCAGGCCCTCACATTTTCCCCCTGGGAACACTAATTCACATAATGGATAGAATAGTCTGATATTACATCCTACATGTGACTGAAGTAGAAAGCAAACTTGTCAAAAAAGACTGGGTGATTTATTTCATCATCTCAGAAATTAACGTCTCTTGCAAGCATGCATCGATTGAATGAATAATCGATTAGAGTTTGAACGACTTGCAAGAACTGATGCTTGGCATTGGTATGATATAGCTCTCGTAAATTTATTTAAGAGTGAAATGCCAAACTACATGCAGATGCAAAAAAAGGATTACTATTTGGCAGGATATAATTAATTCACCTATCAGTAGAAAACATCAATAAGACAGAACTTGACATCCAGATTTAGTCTCTGAATGTTATCTATTACCTATCAGAGTTCAAAAAATAGTTTCTATGTCATATCGTTGGTACCTATATCATGATAATTAGTAACGTATGAAGGATGTAATCATTCTGTCATAATTAGGACTGAGCCTTGAGATTTGAGGTAATAAAATCAAACAAAGGAACAATGTTAGAAGCAATAAATGTCAGAAGCACCATATTTACTTAGATCTATTCAATCATTGAAGCATGCAATCAAGATTGAAATGAATCAAGGATCAACACAAGCAAGGATGATGCACTAGAAAATATGTACATTCACATATGTATGAGCTCAGGAACATCAAGGTTCATTTAAAACCATTTATAAAACTAAACAGAAATTCTACAAGGTAGCATAGATTTTGTGTTAGTACGTATATTCTACACATATAAAGGGATGCAAATAGTTGTAATTTCAGAAACATAAAACACCATACAATTTTATGCAATTTATGTGCCAAAAAAAAATTTATTAGCAAATTTCAACAAAATTATAAATATTTCAAAGGTTGCTACTGTCCAATGGTGGGCAGCGATAAATTTTACAATAAACCAATAACGATAAAGCGATTAATTTCCAAGATACCTTAAAGCGATAAGCAATAAATCCTGTGATAAATCCAAAAATACTTAATTTTTGCAACTTGTGCATTTAAAAACCTATTTTTTACACTTACAGCACCATATACAGTTTATTAACTGTCCTCTGGCTCATTACCCAAGGACATGAGGGGAGCTTGAGAGGGTGATGGTGGGAATGTCAACAGGTCCCAAACTCCTGGAAAGGTTTCGCTCCCTTTCCTGAGTCATATCACTGCTGCTGGCGTTCAGTGGAAAAAGTTCTCCCCTGTCCTCTTACCTAACCTCTTGAAACTCACTAATCCCTAAATTCACTATTCTCAAACACAAGCGCGCCCTCAGTGACACGAATTATTGATGCAATATAAAACGCAAAAACTTTAACGATTCTCGGAAAAGGAAAAGTTAAAACAAAATCATGCGACGTTCATACGAACAGAAGGCACGCGCAAGGCACACCTCAAAATGCAAAAAAATATATACAACTAATATATATTTATTACATATTTAGTTAAGATAGCAATATACAATAATAATTAAGTATATTTAAGTTACACCACACAAAGAAGCTTTGGACTGCTGGTTGCACTATGAAATACAGAGCTATCAGAGGCTTCTAGTTGAGGGCCATAATTTTTTATGCCAGTTAGACTGGAAAAGCCTGATTTTGGAAATTTGTCCTAAAAAAGCCAATCTGGCAACCCTGGTGACAACAGAAGTGCGGGCCGCCTGGAGCCTGGACATATCAGTTCGCCATGTAACAATGAGCCTGTCACCTCCCGTCGTAAGTTTTTCATCTTCTACTTTATAACTGGATTTATCATAGGGAATTTGAGAGCAATAAATATAAGCAATAAACTTTTTCAATCTTGTAATAAATGATAAGTGATGAATTTTCAATTAAAGCAATAGTATTGCTTTATCGCATTGTTTCTCTACTTATCACAACGCCCACGACAGCTACTGTCTACTGTACATTCTTTAAATCAACTTCAAAATGCCCAAATTAATGTTAGATGCTTCAGTTTCTTCCTCTTTACCACCTTTTCTGGCCATGACAAAACTGGTAAAGAAATTGAAACCAAAATAGTTAAAAATTGACAAGGACAATTATCACACAGCATACAGAAGTAAACATCAACAGCATGTGCAAAAACAATGAACCAACATTACACAAAAAGTCAAAGATGCTGAATAGTTAAGTAGAAATCTTTTTTAGGCTCATTTCTATTGCAAAAATAATTTCCTAGAGGAAAGACAAAAGATCATACAGTACAGACTTGAAAAAATGTATAGTCAATGAACAAAGCATTCACAAACAGGCTGCCCTATGAATCAAATCAGCCAGTATGAGGGGAATACAAACTAAAAAATAAAGAAGAGGGGTGTGAGAACCAATGGAAACCGAGTGGGCATGGCACAATAAATAGGAAACAGCAGGCCTATCCATAGATGAGACAACTCAGCAGCTAGAGGAAATTTCTCATTTAGCTCAAGGGCAGTATCCCCCATACGGCCTTTTTTTATTATTGAACCTAAAGCATTATTAATATTATTATTATTATTATTATTATTATTATATAAGTTTTAGCCTCCCTTAACCACAACAAAGATGTTCCAAGAGAGGAAAAAGGAAGGCACTATTTATTATGGAGTTGAGGGAACGTGGAATCTATGCACAAGGTGCACAGAAACAGTAAGCTAGGAAAGAAGCTCATGAAACAAGAAAAAAATTGAAGAAGAAAGTAGTAGGTGCTGAAAAACAGGACAGCAGTGAACCAAAAAAAGATGGTCCGTAAGAAACAAAAACCTATTTTATTACAACAAAAAGGAAGCCTACCTAACCTTTAGCTCGGGCCCACACATGGTTCCCCTGGGAGCGCTAATTCCCATAGATACAATAGTTGTATCCCCCTGAGGGGTTGAACCTAAAGCAATGAAATTTGGTATCCTGATAGGAAATGCAATTTGTAATCGCTTATCATCTGTAAAAAAAATGTGATTTTCTTCAAATAAAACGAGATATGAAAAATTCTGCGTTTATAAAAGCACTTGTCTTTCCGCATCCAATAATACCAAAATCATCACCGTAGCTCAAAAACTGTAGGAGAAAAAGCATTTTGAAACCCCACATTCCGATCTTTTATGGGGTCCCGCTAATATTTTTGGGTGACAAACTGACAACCTTTATTGTGTTAATTAAACATCCTAGAAGTGGGTTCAGGCTCTGCAGGGTTGGCTAATAATAAATTACGAAGTACCCAAACTTACTCTAACAGCTCCAGCTCAAGCGTGCAACTGACTGGGACTGCTATAGAACACAAAAATTTCAAAGTTAAATAACTCGAAAAAAACGCATCAGCGAGCAGAATGTCATTCCTGTATAATGTTTTTAAACGTGTTCCTAGTGATTCTTTGGAACATTATTTTTAATTTCCGTGAGTGAATTAAACTACATATTGACAATTTATTTACAAAAAAATCATGTCTAAAAAATATAGATATAAATATATTTACAGGGACCAAAAATCATTGTTTTTACCATGTTTTTTTACTAAAAAGTCATTAATATACATTCTTTGAAAATGACTTCTTTGTAAAAAAAAAAGAAAATTAATATATTTCATGTGACCCAAAACAACCATGCTATTTTTTAAAAAATGTGTTTTTTATAGAAAGTCATTGATATAAATTATTTTTAGTCATCATTTTTTGTAAAAAAAAACATTCTTCTAAAAAAACATGATTTTTTGGTCATATAAAATATATTAATATCCATGTTTTTTAGTCATTTTTTTGTAAAAATAACAAGATTTGCAAAGGTGTTTTATTTGGTCACATAAAATAAATAATTATCCACATTTTTTAGTCATGATTTTTCTGTAAAAAAGGTGTTCTTAAAAAAAAAGCTTAGTTGTACTTGGTTAAATAAAATACATTAATATCCGTGTTTTTTAGTCATGATTTTTTGTAACAAAATCGTATTTAAAAAAACAGCATGTTTTTTGGTCATATAAAATATATTAATATCCATGTTTTTTAAGACTAATTTTTCTGTAAAAAAAAACATTTTTTCAAAAAAGCAGCATTATGCTTTTTTTGGTCACAAAATATATTAATATCTACATATTTTTAGTCATGATTGTTTGTAAAAAAAAGATGTTTTTTGAGAAAAATAAGCATGGTTTTTTTTGGTCGCACAAAATATATTAATATCCATGTTTTTTCAGTCATGATTTTTTGTAATAATAGATTTTTTTAAAAAAAGTGTGGTTTATTTGGTTACATCTCTATCAATGACCATAAGCAAAAATATGTTATTACAACACACTATTTGGGGAGTTGAAGGTGATTCACATGCATTGTAAACAAATGAAATATCAAAACATGAAACCACAAAAAATGAAAAATTTCATAAAACCATAGAAAATCATGAATTAAGAGGTATGCAGTTTTATTTCATAATCTGACATGAAAACAAATAATTTAATGTGGTTCTTTTCCTTGTAGAGTTATTTTCAAACAAAATATTGAAAAAAAATATATATCCACGTTTTTTTAGCCATGTTTTTTTTTTAAAAAACATGTTTTTCTTAAAAAAACAGCACGTTTTTTTTTAGTCACATCTCTACCTATCTCACAATGTCACTCCAGCTCCCATCAGCCCCTAGTGAGCCTCATGTTTCAATTCATTCAGCATATCAGCCCAACTGCTGTTGTTTAGCAAGCCCAACACTCACACACTGTTAGAATATTTGAATGTTGCCTCATCATTGCAGAAATGCTGAAGGTTCCTGTAAGACCAGCATAGTAACAACTAAAGTGGTAATTTAGGAACACTGAAACAAACCTGATGAATGAGCAAGATATAATAATGGAAAATCAAGAACTGAGGATTGTTAGTAATCCCAGAGGTTGTACAAGAGGAGACTCATGAATTTTTATCAGCCACTGAAAATCATAGCACAAAATTAAACAAATAGTACTTTGAATCACTGACTGTTGCAAAAAATGAAGTTAACTACGAAACAAAATTTAGGACTCAGCAAAAATTCAATGTATAAAATTCAACGACACAAAAACACGGCAATGGATACCTTGAAAAAACAATTCAAAATTGAACAAACTAAAACTAAAGGAACAAAAACTGAGGAACCAAGGAGTCAAAGCATTTGAGGAAAGGGCATCAAATAAGTAGAGCAGGCCATGAAGGCTCACCTGTCTGACTCCAGAAGTAAATCAGTGGCCCCAACACTGCCAGCACTCTAGCCAGCACCAACTTGGTGACCACCTCCTTGCCTTTGCTTCTCTGAAGATGAACAAAGATAAACAATAACCTTCTTGGTCATAGAATATCAACTCATCCTACTTTAAAAAAGCATTAGCAATATGAGATGTCACTCATAAATTTTCTTCAAAAATAAAGGGAAAATATAACTCCAATAATCTTGACTATATATTGGATGGGGAGGCTCAAACTAACTAATAATCTAATCTTATCTCTTGACTACATATATCAATATAAACACAACAAAGTTTAATACTGCAATATATAAAAACTATAATAATTGAAGACAGCTTCTGTAAGCTATCTTTTGATAAAAAATGAATGACTTACCTAATGAGAGCCCTTATCATGCAGGAGATCCCTTTTACAGGAAGCCAGGTTCTATAAGGATATTTTAGTATTCTATTTATTGGTTAAAGGTTTATCATCAAATTATTTTCTCAGTTTAGAGTCATATGAAGCTGAAAACAAACAAACAGGCACTCAGTACAGGCACAGAATTAAGGGAGACATCTACCCAGAATCTAGAAAGTTCCTGGTTTATGCTTTATTGCTTCATTTGCTAGAGATATGTTAACTTCACAAGCTGTCAAATTTACAGAATGATCTGAGTATCATAAGTGAGGGACATGAGGTTAGGAATAGGGGGAGGGGACCAATCAGCACCCAGCACCAACCAGCAAGTGCATGTGCTACGCCCCTGAAAATTTTTTTGGTGGTTTTTATTAGCAAAGCTACACAACGTTCTTTGCTCCGTGAGAAGGGGAAACAAAGGAGGGAAGGGGAAGAGTGCATCGAGGGGGACACCGCAGCATGCGCACCTGGAGCGGTGATACGTATCTGTGTTACCCCTTGTGGTAATGGTTCCTTTAAAGAGCCACAAAAGCTTACAAGATATTCATATGTTTAGATAGCTTTCAGAAAGTCAACTGCATCAATTTTTACAAGCAGTTTAGCTTGGAAAAGAAAAAAAAATTAAAAATGGTAGAAAAATGCACTTCCTGAACTGTTGAAGATAAAAAGTTCAAAAGCTATCTCCTTCGAAAGGTATTATTGTAGAGCAATGATTGAGGTTTCATGGAATGTGCAAAGTGTGGTAGCATGGCTGGACAGATAATCTATTTGAAATTCATAGTGCTTTTACAGTTACGTTGAAAAATCTACAGAAAAATCCATGACTCTTCAAAAAATTTTTGATAATTTTATATAAACTAGGTTATTACGAATTTTAAATCCATTCTCTGTCCAGCCGTGCAGCAACTCTTTGTGCATATAATGAGATCTAATTCATTGCTCTACAATCATTACTTTTACAGGAGACAGCTTTTGAAAATATCCTATTTTTCACCCATTTTTCCCCATTATCTCTGTAATTATTTCAAAAAGGGGAAAAAGTCTGGGATAGGACCCTAAATCCTTTTCAAAAATACATACGTATGCAAAATTTCATAGATGTAGATCCCATACAACAAACGTGACAGCCGTTTTCTTGATTCTGGTTAGACATACCCCTTAAATACAATATAAACAAATTTAAATAAAAAGGAAAATTAGGTACATTCAATAAATGAAACCACATAGCCAGTTTCATTCCCTTACAGCAGGGGTTTCTGAGAATGGGGTTACAGGGGTTACAGATGTTCTGAAGGAATACAATATTTTTCAGTGCCATGAATCTAAACATGATACAGATTGTAATGGGGCGATTCACCAGTCTCCTAAACCGTGTTTGCTGATGAGATGGTGCAATCTGCCTATTCCCCTAACCCCTATTTTTCTGTTTCAGAACAGAGTTATTACTGTTAACTGGTAGAGACAAAGTTCCAAGTGCAGCATAATATTATACAAGCAAATTGTTCATAGCAGCATCAACCAGCAAGGGTAAGAGTAATAGGCACGTTAAAAGGACAGAAATAAAAGAATGTTTGATTTATTGAAATATTTATTGTAAAGGATATTGATTATTAATTAGGTAAAAGTGAAAAATTATGTACTCTATTGCTTGTATTATCATTGTAAGTTATTATTTATTATGCGTGGCGGATTGGCAGGAAGACCTCCAAATCGACCTCCAATAAACCTCCACAACTTGAGGCTGAGGAGCAGTCCACGAAGGCCGAGTCTTCCTCCGATCTCTTGCGGCTGCTATACTCCAAATCGACCTCCAAACCTCCATTCAACCTTCAACTGGAGAGCAGGAGCCGAGACCAGTGGGCGACACCAGAGCTCTCACCCAAAGCTCCGTCGTGTCAGCCATTACCCGAGACTGAAGAACAGCCCACAACCACAGCTGATTCTTTCTCGGACATCAATCCTTGTGGGGAGTGCCATTGCCGTATTGCATCTGCCACTGCCGCACCTCGGCATCTCCTGCTGGGCTCAGGCAGCTCCTATTGCACTCCGGCATCTCTTGCTGCGGCCTTACTCTCGCACCTCCTATCACTTTGGTACCCCGGTACTGCTGCGCTCTTGCCCCCCTTTGCACTCTTGCAGGCGCGCTTTGGGTTGGCCATTGTGGTTTCGGGGAGTAGCTCTGAGGTTGCTGCCACGCTGGGCTATCCCCAGTATAGTTAACCGCTGCGTTATAGTTGATTGTTTATTGGTTAGGGTAATTGGTAAGTAGGTAGGCTATTACTGTCCGCATCTGGTTATATTTTCTGTGTTTACTTGTTATTATTGTTAAAAGTCTGTAAATAAACAAAAAAAAGAAAGTGGAAAGTAATCCCATGACCTGGGAGTGTTTGGCTCTTTATTCACCTTGAGACATGATAGGAAAAGGAATTAGTTGATTCACAACCAATGTAGAGTAGTGCTAGCGGTCTATGCTACACGTGTTGATGGTAGGAAACCTACCTGTCCCACAACATTGTGTTTTTGGTGCCGTGACCAGGATTGTGAAGGATTCACCAGGATTGACCAGGATAGACCAGGATAACCCAGGATTTTGAATTTACAGATTAGATTAAATATTTCAATCCATTATTTCGCTTGAGCCGACCATCAACTCTTTATTCATCCTTAACTTAAATCAGATAATTATGTCTCAAGGTTTCTCAATTAGATAACCAGAATGTGGACTTTGGATAGGTTGTCGTTTATTTCATGTGTGTTTACTGTGCATCCTAGCCATTCATCACTGTTTGGGTTCATGGTTTGCAGCTAGGGCTCGAGGAATTTTCTTGTGACTTGCCGAGCTGTTACACTGTTCCTGTGGGCAGAGGTAAGTCAAACCAATTTGATAATATTAATTTTTTGCATAGGATGTGGGAGTGAGTGAAAGGGTTAATAGTTTGGAGGTCTTCTCTTCTGGCAGTAGAGTGTCAAGATGGCAGAGCAGGGGAATTCTGGGGAGAAAAGGGAGGCACCTTTGGTTAGTGATGGAGCTGGCAAAGAAATTTCAAACATTTCAGAAGAAGAAGAGGACCTTATTGCCCAAAATTGTGTGTACATGAACAAATTCTTAGTCAACCTGGAACAGATGAACACTTCACTTATGTCTAATTCATCTAAAAAGATGTTAGTTGAACTTAAGAAAAATTTCCAGCGGATTCAAATAGATGATGAAGATGAACAGAAACTTCCAAAAGTAGGGGTTGCTGGGCAAGGAGCAATACCCAAAGTCCGTAGGCCAACGAAGCTTCCAAGAGCCAAGTCATCTTCTTCGGAGACAAGCACCAGTTCAGATAGGTCCACAAGTAGTTCGGAATCGCAAGACCTGAGCTCCAATTCTTCAGCCAGGAGCAGACGCAAACAGGAACCCATCCCAGCCATGCAGTCAACCGAACTCAAAACCCTGATGAAGCTGATGGAAAAGTTTGACAACAGGAAAATTCCACAGCAAGAGAAATTTGATGAGAAGTCAGGACAAAGCCTAGAGACTTATCTGAAGAAATTTGAACGATATTGTGAGGAAAACTACAAAGGGGACAGCAGCTTCTGGTTGGGTGAGCTGGAAAAGCACCTTAGTGGACAAGTCCTCATTGCATTCAGGTCTTTGAGAGATGTAGGAGATAACTATCGGACAGTCAAACGTAAATTAATCCAATGGTACAAGGACATGGCGGCATTACGGAAGAAGAAACACCGAGAAGACTTCAACAAGATCAAACATGGAAAAGGGGAACCTCTCTATCTCTACAGCAGCCGAATCGAAAGACTGTTCAAGGTTGCATATCCTAAGCATGGAGTCCAATCAAGCTCCATTCTGAGAGATAAGTTCCTGCAGACTATTCCCAAAGACTTGAAAAGAATAATCTCAACTCAGATGATCAGCGACAAAATTCACAACAAGAAAGTCAAATGGTCTTCAATCCAGAAGATTGCCAGATTTAAGGATGTGGAAGTGGAGAGTGAAAAGAAATCAGGAAGCGATGGGCATGAAGACCCAGAAAACTGTGAAGAAATAACCATCAGTGTTGGGCAAAGGAAACTATACAAGGATGCTGCCACACAGGGTGATCAGAGGATAGGACTTTCAAGTGGAACAAGCTCCAGCTATCCTAACTGGGGAAGGCATCCTACTCAAGACAAAATTAATTCATCAGGCCGACAGATAAATACGGTAAGGGCACCTGCAGGTTTCTCAAGGCCAGCACCAGCATCTTTCCACTACGATAATTCAGTAGGGAATACCGGACCAAGGAGGACGTTCAACATGAGACCACCAACTAGGTTAGCTTCTCGCAACATAACTTGCACCTTCTGCAACAGATATGGTCATGGTGCTGGAGAATGCAGAACCAAGACTAATTCTTGCTATGTATGTGGCAAACAAGGCCATTATTTCAGGGATTGCAACCAGAGACAAGCAAGATTACTCCCAAGATCACAATCTCAACATTCACCTAGAACTCCGTATCAAGACCAAGGAAATCGTGCTAGAGGCCCAAACCAAGAAAACATGGCAAATTTTCGCCCACAGGCTTATCAACCACATCGTGTCTACAGTGACGACAACCTGTGTAACAGGGCGTCAAACTGATGGGCTCTGGTAGAGAAAGGGGGTCACCAGCAGCCACAAAATACCCCTACACTCTGTTCTCACCCTACACCACATGGAACCGCTATGAGTGCCTGAGAATAGAGGATGAGGACGACGAGGAGGAACCCACTGAATGTTTTTCCGAAGCACAGACGACAACGCAAGGCACTTCACCAAAAGTAAAGAAGGCTCCCACGAAAAGGAATCCGTCTAACATGCCTTTAGTCTCAGATAGAAAGGAAACATCCAAGAATAAGACGGTTACAAAGACAGAGGATGCCAAGCCGTCTGCTGTTGAAGATAACAAGGATACTTTGGTTAATCTAGCGGTATTAGAACCCAACAAATTGTTAATCATAGAAGTTCAAGCTGGAGGAAAGGAAATAGAGGCTCTAATTGACACCGGAGCTGCCACCAACATCATCAAGAAGTCACTGGTCGACCAATTGCATCTACCAACTGATCATAACAGTCCATTAGTTCTTCAGGGGTTGGGGATGGTCAACGTGACAACACTCGGAGCAACAAACCTCAGTTTTTCTTATTACAACATCAGTGCTAGTAGGACTACCTTCAGGGTGGTGCCAGACAATGCCATAAATCATCCTATGATACTGGGAACTCCATTTATGATTGACGAAAGGCTCATAATAAATATGAATAAAAAAATGATTTCAAAGATGACCAAAGAGAATGCTCGAGTTGACATCTATTTAGGAGATAAGGCAAAACCTAGGCTAATAATCCATGAATCTGTTCCTGTCCATGCAGCAGAAACCATTACTTGTCTAAGTCAATCAGCTGAAGTTCAAGTAAGGGTCAATTTAATAAGCCAGAGTGAAACTTGCACTAACTGTGACTATTACTATAATGGGAAAACTAAGAACAAAAAAATCACCGGAATGGATGGAATTTTATCCATGAAAAGTGAAAAGCAGACAGTCATAGTCCAACAGAGATGTCCCATAAAATGCAAAAAGATTAAAAAAGGAGATTTACTAGGTTATGCTAGTACCATTGTGGAACTGGAAGACGAACCAGAAACATCAGGATGGACTGTAGAAAAAATGAGAGAAGAATTAAACATAGGTGAAACATTGCAGGCAGCTGAAAAGGAAAAGGTTTTTAACATGTTGAAAAAGGTCGAGGCAGCACTAAGTAAGGATGCAGGTGATATTGGTAAGGCACACGTTACACCCCATAAAATAGAACTTACTAATAACACGCCCATATGGCAGAAACCCAGACGGTTTGCGGACCCAGTAAACCAAGAAATTGAAAGACAATGTCAAGAACTGAAGGCGTTGGATATAATTGAAGACAGCCGATCGCCATGGTCATCACCGGTGGTACCCATTAGGAAACCAGATGGACAGTTAAGGCTATGCATAGATTATAGGAAACTGAACAGCGTAACAAAACCTGAAAAGTTCCCAATGCCAAATCTAACAGACTCAATATACAGTGCACATCAAGTTCAATTTTTCACAAAGCTTGATTTGATTAAAGGGTACTATCAAGTCCCTATTGATGAAGATAGTAGGCAATATACCGCGTTTAGCACAACCCATAATCAGTACCAGTTTAAAAGATTAAGTTTTGGTCTCAAGAACAGTGGAATCCAATTTCAGAGAAATATGCAAGAAATTCTGTCGGACTTATGCTTCAAAAATATTGTTATTTATATCGATGACATCTTAATAATGAGTAAATCATTTGAGGAACACCTATCCATGGTAGAGAAGGTTCTGGCCACCTTAATGAATAACGGCATTGAGATCAAAGTCGACAAGTGTGAATTTTTCAAGAGGAGCGTTTCATTTTTGGGTCATTTAGTCAGCTGCAATGGAATTCAGAAATCCCCAGAGTTCATAGAAAAGGTACTAAACTTTCCAAAACCATCTAATGTAACACAGCTCAGGCAATTTTTAGGTTTAGTCAATTTCCAAAGAAAGTTTGTAAGTCAATGTTCTGTCATTGCAAAGCCTCTAACTGAATTAACAGGAGGACCCAAAAGGAAAATGCTTCACTGGACTCCGGAAATGGACGCCGCATTTGAGGCCTTAAAGAGCAAACTCGCCGAGGAAGTTACTCTTTCTTTCCCAGACTATTCAGGAGAGTCTGAGGACCTGGAACTTTTTGTGGATGCCTCAGGCATGGGGGCTGGAGCATGCTTAATGCAAAAGCAACAAGGAGAATACAAAACAATAGCTTATTCCTCTGCTACTTTCTCAGAAGCTCAGCGTCGCTATTCCACCATTGAAAGGGAACTGGTAGCATTACGGTTTGGGATTAAAACTTTCAGAGCATTCTTATTTGGGGTCAAATTCACGCTTTACACTGATCATAAGCCGTTGTTATACTTACACAATATGTCACGGGAAAACTCTAGGCTGATGCGTACCATCACTGAATTAGCAGAATACGATTTTACAATTAGGTACCGACCTGGGGTACACAATGAAGCAGCTGATGCTCTTTCTAGAGTAATTCATGGGAGACCTACTGTTGCCGAACATTCGCACTGGGCTAATACTTCTGAACTACCAAAAGGTTTAAAGGTTGTAGAGAAAGTGGAAGGAGGAGGAAATTCCTTGTTCATAGCATTATTTCTATTATTGTCAGATTTGGACATGGATGGATCTGACATGAGTTTACCTGAGGACCATGAAGCCCTGCGTGAGCAATTAGTACAACACTTGATAGATAACCCTGAGAAGTTCAATATTAAAATTGACAAAGCCAAACGAAAGCAACTGAAGTTAATGAAAAACTCAGGGGAACTACCTTGTGAAGAGGTTCTTTTGGCAGCTAGTGACGTTTTCAAAGTGGAAGTTTGGGTACACCATGGGATGTCTTCACCAGTTATCTTCAAATCAGATGAGTTGCCACCAATACCAAAAATTTTGCACTTGCAATGTTTGGCTGGAATTCACTTTAATCCAGTTATAGCCCTAAATGCAGCATCCAATAAGAGAATTCTGCAGCATGTCCAAGACAAACACATAAACCTAATACAGTCATCAGTAGCCATGTCAGTGGAGCTTCATGTAGATTTTCAGGAACCCATAGAAACCAATCCTGATCCAGAAGGGTTATCCCCGAGCATTCAATGTGTCTGTGGACACAGTTCTAAAGGAAAATATATTGCTACTATCAAAGAGCACTCTTTCTGTTGTATAATTGATACTGGTGCACAGGTTAGTGTACTTAGTAAAGCAGCTCTGGACCTCATCAACCCTGATGCTTTGGCCATTAGTGTGACGAATAGGGAGAATCAACTATTGGGAGGAATAGGCCAAAACCAGACAGAAATCCTAAAGATTGTACATTTGAAGCCCAAATTACTTGATCTAGAGGTAATGGAGAGCACCCCTTTTGCAGTCGTTGAGACCAAGGCTATGCCGTGCTGTTGCATTTTAGGAGCAAATTTCTTATCCAGGAACCATATAATTCTAGACTTCCATGCTAAACAATTACACATTGATAATGAAGTAGAGCAGCTAACCTGCCCCTTGCAGTTAGCACAGGGTACCCATCTTATGAGACTGTCAGATTTTTTTGGCCATATACATGCAACTTGTGAAAATACTTCCAATCATAGTGTAAACTCCTTGTCTGATCATGAGCAACATTCCGGAACTGAGTCCCATGCTCAGGAAATCCATCATTGCACACCTAAGGTAAAGTTCACTATAACTAATGAACAGTTAGTGGATATTCAAAATAATGATCTCACTTTGAGTACTCTGAAGGAACACATTACCACCAATTTGGATATTCAGCTCTGGAAAAACAAAACCCTAGATCAATTTAAGAGGCACAAGAAAAGCCTTAGAGTACATCTTGATTTACTTATAAGAGACACCGACAGGTATTGCTCAGTCGTAGTTCCATTTGTGTTAATGACTGAAATTGTTCTCAAAGTACACACCCAACTGGCCCACATCGGCCGACACAAGTTAGTTGACATTATTTTGAGGAGCTTTTGGCATCCAGCCTTGGATAAAATTGCCAGAGATATCTGTGTTGCATGTCCGCATTGCCAATTCTTCAAAACCAGTAGCCAGCACATTATTCCCCCTACTCTTAAGATAGAGACATCATTGCCGTTTGAACTAGTAGCAGTAGATTTAATGGTATTACCAAAATCCCATAAGAACAACTCTGTTGTCCTGGTAGCGGTTGATCACTTCTCTAAATGGTTAGGCGCTGTACCATTAAGTAATAAAAAGGCCAAAACCGTTTCTTCTGCATTCTCAAATTTGTTACCTGCATTGGCTCGTTTACCTAACAGGGTATTGACAGATAATGGCCCAGAATTTAAATCAACAGAATTTAATGCACTCCTTGAATCACACAATATTTCTCATATCTATTCCACTCCATACAAGGCATCATCAAATGGGTGTGTGGAGAGGTGCAACCGGACCATTATCCAACTTCTAAAGGGACTAGTGGAAAAAAATCCCAGTACATGGGACATTCAGCTGTCACGAGCCTTGTTGGTCCATAATAATACCAAACATTCACAGTTAGGAATGAGCCCGTCTCAGTGTTTATTACAGGCACCACATCCTACTGATTACAATATCCCTATTGATAGCAACACCACTTCTACATGGAAAGCAGGACACCCTAAGTTCTCGCCATTTAGTGTAGGTCAGCTTGTCTTAAAGAAAACTATAAAGAAAGGAAATAGGGTCACAAGCAAACTATCTAGATGCTATGAAGGTCCGTACAGAATAATGAAAGTACAGTCTAATAGTGTGACGTATGACCTGCAAAGGAATGATACAAAGGGAGGAAGCATTACTAAAGCACATTATAAACAATTAAAGCTATGGAGAGAGGTACCAGACTATTTGAAGGAACTTGTCATCTTCAATGAAGAAAACGAACCTCAAAAGGTAACCACCGACAGTGAGGGCGAGTCTGGATCAGGTCAGAATGGGCAGAATATAATCTTCAGTAGTAATCCTAGTGATTCAAGGGAGGAAGCTGTTCTTCCTTTTCCTAGCTGGACGAGTAGAACCAAGGATGTTGATAAGGTTTACAACAAAGTCTCTAAGTCAAGAGAAAAGGTGGGGTTAAAGAAAAGAAAGGAAGGGACCAAAAGGGTAAAACTCAACTTAATTCCTGAAAATTTGAGCAAACTTGCTTGCAGTGAAGCTACCAAAGACCAGGTATTACAACAAATTAGTATGGATTCCCATGTAATAGAAGACATTAATTATAGGATGTCATCTCCAATGTTTAGGGGGGTTTCAGATAATTTTGATTTTGGATTGGATGAACCAGTATCCAGCATTAAAAGCAAAACACCTCAATCAAGTTCCCTTAAGATAAGTAGTAATATTGAAACACAGGATAGCTCTTTGATAGAGAATTTTTTAATTTGGTCTGAGAGAGCTTGGAGTTACCAAGAGAGTTACCTACAAAAGGTAATTAACTGCTCAGAACAAGAAGCTCAAGAAGGAAACAAGGTAGCAGAAACAGATAAGGAGAGACAAGCTGAAGATATTCATCAACTATTTGCAAGCAAAACTTCAGAGGAAAGTTGTAACTTTTCCGGATTTACAGATGACTTCACAGGATTCACAGCTATTGACAAGGTTAGAGAAGAAAAATTAAATATTTTGAAAAGAATTAGAGATCATTCAAAACAGATGCAGAAAGGGACATCCAATTACAGACGATCCAACAATGAAGTTCTACGGGAAATGTGGCAAAGAAGATACATGTCCAGTGATACAAGAGTGGGTGTTGTAGCAAGTGATGGTGAGCAGACTAAGAGTCCTCGTGTTTCACCAGCAAGGTTGGAATATACTCCTTCTAGTAGGGTTACTAGAGCTAGAGGGAATGTAGAAAACATGCCCAATGTACAGTTAAGAACATTAGAATATAAGGTTAAAAATAAGTAGCTTATAAAAAAATAAAAAAATTGGAAAAAAATTTTTGAAAAAAAAAAACAAATACAAAAAAAAAGAGTTGATTAAGTAATAAGTTAAGGATTAGGTTAACTAGTAGGTTAAGTAACAGGTCGTGTTAATGATGCGTCTTCTATTGCAAACAAATGTGATGTTGTTGAAATGTATATAAACTGTTTGTAAATATTTATTGAAAATTTGTATAATGTTTGCGCTTTATATCTGGATTGTCATGATATGTCGAGTGACAATACCAGCAACTTGCCGTGATCTGTCGAACGGTGTGTTAACATTAAAGCGTTCTCCGCGTGTTTGTATATATTGTAGTCTGTAAGGTTCAATTAAGATATCATGCTGTGAGAAAATTCCCGGTGACTCAGAAATTAAAGATACCATAGTTCAATTATTGTAATTATATGTTTAGGATGTGATATTAGTGTATATAACAAGTGTACAGTGTTTAGAAAATAGCAGTAGGTGTTAAGTGCACCCTAAGGTTGCACTTGGTGGGGGGGAATGTAATGGGGCTATTCACCAGTCTCCTAAACCGTGTTTGCTGATGAGATGGTGCAATCTGCCTATTCCCCTAACCCCTATTTTTCTGTTTCAGAACAGAGTTATTACTGTTAACTGGTAGAGACAAAGTTCCAAGTGCAGCATAATATTATACAAGCAAATTGTTCATAGCAGCATCAACCAGCAAGGGTAAGAGTAATAGGCACGTTAAAAGGACAGAAATAAAAGAATGTTTGATTTATTGAAATATTTATTGTAAAGGATATTGATTATTAATTAGGTAAAAGTGAAAAATTATGTACTCTATTGCTTGTATTATCATTGTAAGTTATTATTTATTATGCGTGGCGGATTGGCAGGAAGACCTCCAAATCGACCTCCAATAAACCTCCACAACTTGAGGCTGAGGAGCAGTCCACGAAGGCCGAGTCTTCCTCCGATCTCTTGCGGCTGCTATACTCCAAATCGACCTCCAAACCTCCATTCAACCTTCAACTGGAGAGCAGGAGCCGAGACCAGTGGGCGACACCAGAGCTCTCACCCAAAGCTCTGTCGTGTCAGCCATTACCCGAGACTGAAGAACAGCCCACAACCACAGCTGATTCTTTCTCGGACATCAATCCTTGTGGGGAGTGCCATTGCCGTATTGCATCTGCCACTGCCGCACCTCGGCATCTCCTGCTGGGCTCAGGCAGCTCCTATTGCACTCCGGCATCTCTTGCTGCGGCCTTACTCTCGCACCTCCTATCACTTTGGTACCCCGGTACTGCTGCGCTCTTGCCCCCCTTTGCACTCTTGCAGGCGCGCTTTGGGTTGGCCATTGTGGTTTCGGGGAGTAGCTCTGAGGTTGCTGCCACGCTGGGCTATCCCCAGTATAGTTAACCGCTGCGTTATAGTTGATTGTTTATTGGTTAGGGTAATTGGTAAGTAGGTAGGCTATTACTGTCCGCATCTGGTTATATTTTCTGTGTTTACTTGTTATTATTGTTAAAAGTCTGTAAATAAACAAAAAAAAGAAAGTGGAAAGTAATCCCATGACCTGGGAGTGTTTGGCTCTTTATTCACCTTGAGACATGATAGGAAAAGGAATTAGTTGATTCACAACCAATGTAGAGTAGTGCTAGCGGTCTATGCTACACGTGTTGATGGTAGGAAACCTACCTGTCCCACAACAAGATGACAGACTAAAAGATAAGTTTAGAAAAGGAAATCTGATTGAGTTTTATGAATGCCTGCAGTCAGATCAGTTTCCAAGTTTGATAAAGTTTGCTTGTAGATTTCTGTCCATTTTTGGTACAACATACTTGTGTGAACAAACATTTTCTAAAACGAAGTATGTGAAATCTAACTATTGACCAAATTTGTCTTTTGATCATTTGTAATCCTTACAATTGGCTCATATAATATGGAACCTGATTTTCATGACAATTTGAAGTGAAAACAACAATATCATTTTTCACACTAATTTGGTTCCATAAAACCAAAGGCAAGAATCTATTTAGTTTACCCTGATTTTTTCAACAAGATATGTTTAATTTTTTTATGCTTATGCTCTTGTATTTGAGGAAATTTAAGTACTGGCACTGATTTTTTATTCCTTCGGCCAGCATGAATGTGGGAAATATATAATGTGGCCCTTACATTGGAAAGTTTGGAGACCCCTGCCTTACAATAATCTCCTTTTAGCATATATAGTCAGACACCCTTTCCTTTCAACTGCTTACAAACTTTCACATACTTGGTAATCTCTTCTTGTTTTCACATTCTTATCCAATTCATCATTAGCAGCCCCACGCACTCCCAAATATTATAAACAACTAACATCTTCCATTTATTCTTTTCAAATCACTTTCTTCAAACACATTAACTTTATTCTTATTTATATTCATCTGAAGTTTCTTTCCATAAAAAACCCTTCTAAACACTTTCACTAGTCTACAATTGCTCTTCATCTTAGCTACTAATAGTAAAATACCAGCACAAAGGAGGACTATGCCTTGTGCCACTAGAACTCAACTCTCCCCCAAATGGTCTTGCCCTCACTCAACACAACACTCTATCTATCTACTTTTTCAACAAACACATGACATTACTTACTGATGATGTAAACTCATTGGCATTTTATGCTGTTCACTTACTACGTTTTCATTCTTAACACATGCTTGGCAATCAATATAATAATCCATGAACAAAGGCACCTAACTCTTCAAACCAAACACTTTGAGCCATTTCAACAACAATTTCTGATCAACACTATCATCCACTTCTCCAAATCCATATACTGTATCATCCACTTCACCATTTGTTCAACTGCTAAAATCAAATCCACATATCCTCTATCCTGCCAAAAACTGCACAGCTTGTCTCCTACTGCACTTTTTGTTTGCTCTTTTATATGATTCAATAGCATTCTGCCATATAGGTTACCAACCATGCTTAATATACTTGAACTTCATGAATTGGAGCTCTCACACCTACACCCATATTTTTATACAATGGAATCAGCCCACACACTCCTCAAATCGATCAGCAGTGTAAACACAACAAAAAATTAATCATATGGAACAAGCCATCAATGTCATCCTTTATTTTTTTTTAATGTTCAAATGCAACTCTGTCTAAATCCAGTGCTTCACCCTTCTGTGTTATTTTCAGTGTAAGCTACAACTCTTACTCTTTATACTTTGTTCATCTTTGTGGTGAGAAAATGGCATGACATTTTCCTATTTCTCCTATAGTTTTTCACCTATGGATATCTTTTTATCATCGTGAAGATCAAGGTGAGTACTTTGACTGGATTCAATACCTTTCTTGAACAAATTTTTC
Source organism: Morinoia aosen (assembly GCA_030386875.1). Classification (NCBI taxonomy): domain Eukaryota; kingdom Metazoa; phylum Arthropoda; class Malacostraca; order Amphipoda; family Talitridae; genus Morinoia; species Morinoia aosen. Next base: position 42,505,294 of record CM059580.1, read on the forward strand.
AGATGTGGATGACAAATAAATACATCCATCCTAACAGTACCTGTGATAAAAAATATTCTTGTATTCCTGAACTGGTGAAACTCGTATCACACATACGGTCATTATAACTATCCTTATGAGTGTAACTAAGAAATGTAAGAAGCAGACTCTAAACAAATGAACCAAGGGTATTATTAGGTAGTCGCAGGACCCACAGAAATTCCACGGACAATGTCATTGTTAAGCTAGGTGGACCTGTGAAAAAATTCCATCAATATAACTTAACCTGTGCTAATCTAACCTAATCTATCCTATCCTAACCAAACCTAGCCTGATAAAATGTCAAATATTTCAATGCATTAAAAGACCATTTTCAATGATACACTCAGAAATTTGGTATCCATGATACTGCAAACTCAGACAACCTAAGTGGATAAGAAGTGGACACCAAACAAATATATAAATAAATATATAAACAAACAATGGGTATTATTAGGTTAGATAATTTATTCAATGATGATAAAACGTAACCTTTACCTATTTCAGTGACAGAATATTCTTAAGTAAAGGAACTATTCATCATGAAAAATAGATTTTTTTTCAGTACTAATTGAATGAGGGGAAAAATATTTTGCACAATTGATCAGAAAAATTTAGGAGCTTTTTACCAAATTTGTATATTTCAATCTTGAACCAGCAGATGCAGTTTTTCTCCAATATTATTCCCAGAATAAGTTTTCCATATGATTTTGTGGACTTTCACTTCAAAAATGAAACCTAAAAGAACAACATCATTATCACCTCAATGCTTATAATAGTTCATGACATGTTATCAATCTCATAAAAAGTAGTCACATGTAACATATTAGGAGCACATATTTCTATTGCATCATAATAATATTTTACATAAAAATATTAATATTTCTTGCATTCAAGGAATAATATTGAATCTATTATTACAGCAATAAAAAATTTGTATTTTCATTCATATAAACAAATTTCTATTTTGAACCACAAACTCATCACAAACATTGAGTACTAATACAACCCAGTGACCAAATTACATTAATAAAATTAGTTCAGGCTCTCTTAGAGTTATTAAATTTCATGACCTAAAATAATTGTCATTAACAAAGCAATGCCATATAAAACTTTTGTTTCTCAAGTCACCAGCATAAGATTTAAAGCAAAAAGTTACTTTATGTGAGGAAGACTAAAATTAAGGATGCAAAACAGTTTCTCCCTATGAAATATTCACAAATTCAAAAAAATACTCGAGGAGTGAAATAAGCTCTGAGGTATTTACAACTTGTTTATAGCATTTGATCAGACATTTAGAACCTTAAAGTTTTTGAAATATACCCATACCCCCTGCAGCCTTTTTTCTAGGGCCTCCTAAAGCCTGTGATCTTCTCAACTGGAAGACCGTCAAACCTTAGAATCTTTGGATGAAGCTACTCTAGTGGCAGAAACTATCTTGAACCATTGAAATTCAATACTGGTAGAAAGCAGTAGAAATTTCCTAACATATCCTTTTTGGTGTCTCAGAAAGAAAACATTTCAACTTCTCAATCATCAATTTACATCTCAACTTAGGGAATTAATCATTTTTCCACTTCACACTGTTCAACAGAATCTATACTTGTAATGTTTTCAAATTGAATCCAATCACTCAGATTAAATGTTTTTATAATATTGTACACATACTATGGGGCTTGCAATCAATCAGTTGAACAATGAAAGCGTGCTAATGCGTACATGACTCTGCTATCAACAATTATAGGATTTCCTCCACATCCTAAGACATTTCCCATGTCAAATGTGACATTCAAAACATTACATAAATCCTTCAACATTTTACAAGGTGCTATAAATTTTAGGCACTCAAACACGAAATGAGAAACATACTCAAGGAAGTCACAAGAAGTACACATTGGGATAAGGCTCATGTTGAAGCTTTACAAATGGGCCAGCACTCCAACACATCCTATTCTAAGTTGACCAACAACACATTCAAGCCTGCAAGAAGGGAGCAGTAATTTCCAGGAATGCGGCATGATAGTACCTCTTCATAATGAAAAGAAGTCAACACTGATATTTTATTATTATGACCCACTTATGCAGTTTGACCTGTCACCTCATTACCATGGATTCAACAATGTGCTGGCCCCCTGTAATCTAACTTGACCTTGAAGGCCATATATTAACTTTTGTATTTCATGGCTAAACTTCTCACAAGTTGAAGCTAAAACATTACTCATTATACCCAATACTGACAGTGAATTACTTAGAATAACAGTTTTCCTTTAATACTCAATACTCAATGTCTATTGAGTCCAACATAACGCAAAGCTTGTAGTATAGCAAAAAGCTCTGCCCTAACTACTGAGTGATCTGGATTTATTTACCATGCAATTGCATTATTCTGAACAGGTAGGAAAATAGCAACTACAACTGCAACAGAACTATCTGTTCTGGACCCATCTGTATTTATGACATCAAAAACAAGATATTTAAAATGCAAGAAAATTGACAAACAAATTATTTACTATTCTAACAAAAGGATACTTAAAACTAGTACAGCACAATATCAGATGAGAAATGTCAACATTTGGACACACTAGAGGAATATGCAAACTCTGTGACAAATAAAGGTGTTGGACATTTAAGGCTTGCCACAGGTTTGCATACCTGTATGAGTAAGTTTCTGATGGTCAATTACAATTTAGTGCCAAAGTTAAATTTAATTCCTTTGCCTCTGCAGGACCTCCAACAACACACAAGCACAATTTCAGAAACGAGTACTAGAGATACAACCTCAATGGCATCACAAATGCTTCCACCTCCATAGAAATGGCAGGAGTTGTACCGCATGCTCCCAACATATCCCTTAAAGCAGTGATTTGTATCACATTAATGAGAGCATCCCCACAACAAATCCCTCTGTAGAAATAGGTATTTTTGCTACTATAGGAAGTGTACCAGGTCAGGTATATCCTGTTAAAAAATGAGATTTGTGTGTTTGCTTTTTTGCCCTCTTAGGAGGTTTGAAGAATGGGAGGAGGGGGGAAGTGGTATTTTATTATGTTACACTTCCCCCTTGGCTCATTCTTCACAGCGCAATGCTGCTATGTCATCTCCTATGTCTCTTTATTACTCTATAATGATTTCAAGGGTCTTGGCTGACCCAAAAATTAATAAAAAATTTAAATTGCAATTGTTTATGTTTCCTTTTTTTGCCTATACTGAAAGCCTTGGATTTTGGTGTTTCAAAATACTTCTCCTCCTGCAGTTTCCAAGCTACAGGAATGATTTTGGAATCATTGGATGCGAAATATTGTGGACACTATGGTGAATAAATACGCAAATGTAATCTGTTACAATCGAAAGTTGTGACTTCACAAATAAAACTTTTTGGCACCAAAAATGTTGCTTTCAACAATTTTTTAATTTATCATTTTAGATAATACCCATTTATTTACCCTACTTAATAATTTCATATAAGACTGGAAATGTGGAGAACATCACATGGCCATAAGTGATTGATTACAAAATAGTTTTAGCCTTTCTGTACCACAACAAAGATGTTCAAAGAGAGGAAAGATGAAAGCCCCATTCAGTATGGAGTATAACAAAACCTGGAATCTATGCACCAAAAGTGTTCCCACAAAGGATCCTGTGTGCATAGCAGTAAGATTAGAATAAAAGTTTATGAAACAAGATAAAAGTTGAAGAAAGTCACAGGGACTGAAAAACAGGACAGTAGGGAACCGAAAAAAGATGGTCCTTAACAATACAAAAACATATTTCAACAAAAAGAAGGCCTACCAAATTCTTAGCTCAGGACCTTACATTTTTTCCTAGGAGCACTAATTCCAATCGATACAATACTATAGTTGTCCCCTCCAGAGGGGCAACATGGCCATGCACAGACTAACTGTGAATATATGAGATATTTACATTACAATTCTCAGCACTTTATGGGATGATCCCCAGGAAACACCTAACAAAGCTTTAATAATTTGAACCCTAGGCATACATTTTGCATAGAGCCACCTTCTATCCAAAAAAATTCCGTCAGTTCTTGATGGAGTTTTTAACACTTTGACCGCAACGTGCACCACCGGTGGCCACGGAGGGGATTTTCATAATGCTGCTGACCGACCAGTTGTCTCAAACTCAATTTTCAAAAATACTTAATAGAAGCAAAATGAAAGCACGATCCAGTTAACGTTTCCTATTTTCAAAAGTGTTTACAATATTTGACTTTAAATATGAGTTGAATGTTAAACTTAAGTTTAACCAATTGCGGTTAAAGTGTTAAAGATTTTCATCATTGGTGTAAAATGAAGCAGCTATTGTTTTTAAACTTGTATGTTCATTTGGTAAATTTATCACATATATATTTTTTTGAAAAACATGATAAAATGGGTGTTGCAGAAAATGATTCTTCTGCTACAATTTTAGAGGTGCATAACTGGCAAAATGTGTTCTAGATAGCTAATTGTCTTGTCTAGAGATCCAGTGCAAAGGTTTGTTGTTAATTTTGAATTTTAAGAATTTTTCCCCAAAAACCTACCAATGTTTTATCTTTTTGGACTTATATTTCCTATAATGGCCTAATATTTAATTCAAATTCAGAAAATTGTATGCACCAGATTTCTAGATGGTTTTAACCGCTATTGATTGATTTGTTTGCTCCTGTACCTTCAAAACTGTGGAAGAAGAATCCCTTTAAAGTTAAAAAGACAAGTTTTCACCACAGCCATTTTCCTAAAAATTTTCTTTTTTTTTTTTTTAACCAAGTTTTTTTTTTAAATGAACTCCACCGCTTTTGTACTTCTATTCAAGTTCTATCAATTGATATATTAGCCATTCTTGTACCTTCAAAATTGTGAGAAAGGATCTATATCAAAAGGTAATATATACAAGTTTCAGAACAGTTTTAGAGAAAAATTTTCCCATTATCAAACTAATTTTTTTAAAAAATCAACTCTGCTGCTTTGTAGCGCTTTTTAAACCCTTTCTATTGATATATTAGCCATGCTTGTACCATCAAAACAGCGGGAGGTGATTAGATGTTTACATGGCAAGCTAATTAGCTGATGACTCAGAGCAGCCAGAATCAAAATAAACACTCAGTTACTCATCATAATTTATCAGAGTGTTACATTGTTTCATCTGAATATGAAAACACTTTGAGCTAGCCCATGAATGAGCTCTTTTGTCATTCCAGCAGAGAAACACTTACAAATGACCTTGAACTTGAAGGCCACCAGTGTTGCGGCCCTTGTAATGGCCTACAATTCCCTCCACAATAGTCACAATTTTCACACAAAGAGTTCAGCGCCTGTGTACCAGACTTGTCCACTAAACCACTCAGGATCCATCAATCCTTGTCACAAGCTCCCATTGGACGGCATCACTGGGATAACCAGTGCGTCAACACACCATCCCCAGGCATATTGGGCCATTACTGACCACTCTACCTGACTGGCTCATTCCAGTCACTGTCTCTTTCTCCAGGCACGCACAAGAAACATTTTCATAGCTTCAATGATACTCAAATTACACTCCTGATCCAATCCAGCAAGACAACTCATACCACAATCATCTTCAGCACATCTGGCATACCACTCATTCTCTACATACTGTTCAAGCACCACATTCCTGAAACTTTCTCTCTCTTGCTCATACCTATGTGGGGGTTAAGTTCGTTTATGACTAGCCAGGCAGGATAATGATTTTAAATTGGAGTTGCGTCCGCAAACCGAAACCTGAAAAGTTCAAGTTCGATCTATTACTTCATATACTACAAGCGATTACAATTTAGTACAAACAAAATGAATCATGTTACACAAGAGTTAAATAAAAAAAAGGTGAAACCAGACACTGATGTTTAGAGAGCTTGACTAACGTGAAATTATTAACAATCAAACTCACCCTAAAACAGCGGTTCTGACGGGTTGGAACTGTACAGACAAAACTAGAATTAAGCGGAATTCCAATGGTTAATTTACCTAGTCTGGAACAGAAATGAAATAAATTATGAAATTTGTCTAATTATACGTTTGAAACTAGTTTAAGAAGTTTAAACAAGATTACACAATAATCAATAAACAATAAACAATTGTGTAATGATCGGTGCTTCTATCTTTTAACCGATATCACGTTTGTGTCGTGGTCGCCATATTTTTCATCGATATCGACATCTGTTGTTGCGATGCATGATATTTTTCCATGTTATATTATTAGTCGTGACATCAAGATTATTCGTCACAATTCATATATTTTCTACTTGCAAATTTTCAAGGTAGCTGCCACCAATACAGGATTTGTTTGAATAAATATTTAATTCAATCTTCGGTAAGCGTTAGTCCGGCTTAAGGCCATAAATTAATCGTGCATTTTAGCCGTGTTTCCTGGCTTCAAACATTATTACTTTCCTTCTGAATCATCATGTCCTCTCCTCCTATTTATCTGAAGGTTATTAAAGACACAGGAACATCAAAGAAATTCGCTATTGAACACAGGAAAATATTGAGGCATTAATCATCAAAATACGCAAACTAATTGAACGCACACTACTTATTCACTCGCGACCTGATATACCCAGAAGTGTGAGAGGGGGCTCAGATCGATATAATATCAGAGGAAAACTTAACTGAGATTTGGAGATCAGGGCTCGCAGTTTGAACATCGCCTGGCTGGCGCGCTGGAGCAAGGTCGCCATGTTTGGTTGATGGCAGAGGGACCAGGTTGATGGCTGGGGCTATGCCGACAGTTAGCAGTCTAGGTAGACAATCTCTAATTTACGTTATTGGCACTGCAGTTGAGTATTCTTGAAGTTAATCACTTTCGAGCGAATGAGGGCACAGATATTCTAGGATGGCTTTGAGTAGTGAATTTAAGAGGCAAGCCTCGGCCCAACTGGACCGGGGTTGATAATTTTAGCTCGCACGTGACCGTTCTCGTTCGTCTTCCTCGCCCCACTGCCGCCGCTCTCTCTCAGGCACCCGCGTCTGGCGTCACCTTGAGGTGCCAACTCTGAATAACGACCTAACAAGGTTACCAATAAGAACGTGATATATCCCTTCTACCGAATAGAAAACATACATCATTAACTTTACCCTCATTACTATATAAAAATCCCCACAAATCAATATTATACATATGAATTAAAGCAAATGAAGACATCCGTTGAGGTTCTTAGCATCTTCCGTTAGCGTCTTCGTTCGTAACGCGTATCGACGACGTCTGGGCGTTGTTCCTGACGAGTCGACTGTTCTTGAATTTAACGTTGCAATGCTTTCTCGCAGAAATCAGGCTTAATATTTGGTCTTTTGAATCATTTATGAATAAGTCGTTGGCCGGACGATTATTCAGATTCTTGGCGATGTTTCCTTACACAGTTATGCGGAGAAGCATGACATCCCCCGTGGCCGAACAAATCACAAGCTCCTGCTTGTGCTCGAAAGGCTTATCTTCGACGTTGCTCATCACGTGCAGCCGACGCCTTAAATGCGCGGATCGTGGGTAGAGTCGATATGCTTACAACTGGAGTTTGCTCTTCTGGCGAGCGCTGATTCAGAGTCGTCAAATAAAGGAGTCATTATAGTTGTCCTATGGGCAGAACCGTGTCCTATAGATGACACCGACTTCTCCCTCCGTTGCGTGGATCACTGCAGTAATCCTTGAGAGTGAAAACCCTCGGAAGTGTAGCGAACACTTCCAAATACACCCAAGTCGTATAATCCTGGGCTGCATGACTTGCTCCACCACTTTGCAGAAGTCTTATAGAGATCTCCGAAAAATATTCCGTGTGTCGTCGGTCGAAGTGGACTACTATCTCGTAGGGTTCGTCATCTTTTATCGAGGTTGCACAGGAATCGCTGCCTTAATGCTGAGATCGTTGAGTTGATACGTTGTTTTTATCCGGGCCTCCGTATTATTTTCATCGTCGTTGATGACATCTGAAGCCGTCGTTACCCGTCGTCGCCGAATCCATCCGAAGTCCGAGGTCGAAATCCCAATGTTGAACTGTCCTTTAAATTTTTAAATGCCAGTCGTTTTCTATCCACTGCGCCTCAGTAGAAAATTAGCCGCGGTCGTCGACCCAGTCCGCTGATAAGAAATTTTCTTCGCGTACTCGTTTTCTACGAGTCGGTGCGCGAGCTCAGGTCTGTAGCTGCGTGTCGAGATAGCCAGTTGCCGCCTGGCGAAGTTTTCTACGCCTCGCCGTTTTCTGATAGTCGGTGCGCGAGCTCAGGTGGTTGTCGTCTTGCGTCGTGCTCCAAGCGTCGAGGTAGATGGCGGAGTAGGAAGCGGTGGCGCAGCGTGCGTTCGTGTGTGCGCGGCCAACCCGTAGCAGTGATGCCGTCCGAGCAGGGCGACTGTGATGCGTCTGTGGTGGAGTCGCTCACCACTCTTGATGACTGGCGAGTGATGGTGCGCCGGCGCAAGCGTTCAGCCGCGCTCAGCTGATGTCATCCACCATTCCTGAAAGGTCAATCCCATTAAGTGTTTGTTCTGATGTCCTTCTTTAATTTTTCCCAAGTCTCCCTCTACATCACATCAACCAAGCCTTCCCTCTCAAACTCCCAAGTATTTACAAAAAAACTTAAGCATCCTACGTTTGAATTTTACGTTATTATAAGCAAATTACGAATAGAACATAAGGTTCAAATTTTTCTTTAAGTGTAAATCGCAAAGTTTTAAAATTAATTACATCCTACGAGTACACACACATTTACGGAATTATCGAAATACATGAAAGTGAAACAAATTGAACTATTTTCCCCACACAGAAATATTAATTACAAAAATTATACATAGTATTTAAATTTGACCAACTCGACGCAATGAAATTCATAGTTATGTTCAGGACCAGTAGAACACGTATGCGCAAACATATTAATACGAGATCGTCGAGATTGAATAAACCCGTTTGAAATAAATCCTGGCTGTACCAAATTTTTTTGAAATCACGAACTAAATTTACTTCACTATTCAGATACGTTGTTGTGTTTTCCTAGTAGTTCGCGCATCATTTATATTACGTTTCAGTGACAACAAGAGTCCCCATGTGAGGTATTCGCAGGCTGTTAATTATTTTAAGAGTAATAGTAAATCTAATTCTTTAGATTATACGCCAAAATGAGATTGGTCCAAGGAACCGTAATTAAATTTTTGCTAACCTTAACTCACTAGTAATTCTAATAGCAGACAAATGTCTCCAGTTTACATCCGTTCTCATTGGAATAATGTCGTTGGTAATTGGATTAGAATTCATTGTACGTAATACCCAGATAATTGATCAAGAACTCGCACAACATATTGTAAAAAGATAAAATTTATTATACGTTGACTTTAAATTGTAATAGCAATTCCTAGCATCCGTAGTAAATTCTCATACAAATTTTGTGTAAGATCGTTAGTATTTCCTGATTACACCGCATAAATTTTCAGTAGCAATAATGAATTTAATTAAATTTTGTTCTCGCACGTTATCAAATTAAATTTTATTTGAAAGCGTAAAGTATTACATCTAAATTTTACCAATCCGTGGTTCGTGAGATTTTACATTCGTGCCCCACGAAATTTCCTATAGTCGAAGCTGTGGTGAGAGCCTGGCGGCTGCTCCCATGACGATAACAAAGAAGCTTTGATCGTGCTCGGATGCCCGCGTGAACAAGGTGTGGCTCGAGTGCCGGGAACGTTATACTCCAGATATTGAAATAAAATTATCTATAAGCTGGTTTTGGTCATTATTTAAATTTTGAATATAAAATTCATATGATATTGACATAATTATGCCGTGGTATCCGCAGCAATTTGTTTGATGAACGTCGAATAAGAAATTTTACACGTAGTAATGATGAAATAATTAAATTTTTACGTTATCACGTGTAAATAAATTTATTTTTCATTAGAAAAACGTAAATATTACATGCCTAAACTAAGAAAATCGTGATTCACAACATTTATCGTTCGCGTTATTGAAGTTTAGAATCATGGAAAGCTGTTGAGTGTGGCTTTGTGACCATTCCTGCGGGCGAACGAGCGATCTGTTTACATTTGGCCTTCCATCGGCTCGGGGTACGCGAGGCTGTGGCTTGGGTGCCAAGAATGTTCGATTCAATATTCGTCTCCAACATGGCGTGTTGTTACATCTCAGTATTAACGTTGGATAGTACAGAAAATGCCATATACATGTTAGTTAAAATTAATTGATGAAGGGATGCGTTGCACATCCGTACCTATTATGAGTCTATCGACAACATTGAAATATGAAACATTAATACAACATTACTTTATCGTTCCAAATGACATTCTGCAAATAAGTATTCATTAGGAAGAGAGAGAGACGAGATGATTCAGATAAAGAAATTATTTTTAGTCGGCCAAATATCAATTTTTAAATTTGAATGTTTGAATGCACGTATATATTTTTATTCGGAGGTGTGAGTTCGGTCGGCATGAGGTTCTACAGTAACATTTACATTTAAAGCAAAACTCAAATCCCAACGCTCAGCCGCCATATGTAATGATCGGTGCTTCTATCTTTTAACCGATATCACGTTTGTGTCGTGGTCGCCATATTTTTCATCGATATCGACATCTGTTGTTGCGATGCATGATATTTTTCCATGTTATATTATTAGTCGTGACATCAAGATTATTCGTCACAATTCATATATTTTCTACTTGCAAATTTTCAAGGTAGCTGCCACCAATACAGGATTTGTTTGAATAAATATTTAATTCAATCTTCGGTAAGCGTTAGTCCGGCTTAAGGCCATAAATTAATCGTGCATTTTAGCCGTGTTTCCTGGCTTCAAACATTATTACTTTCCTTCTGAATCATCATGTCCTCTCCTCCTATTTATCTGAAGGTTATTAAAGACACAGGAACATCAAAGAAATTCGCTATTGAACACAGGAAAATATTGAGGCATTAATCATCAAAATACGCAAACTAATTGAACGCACACTACTTATTCACTCGCGACCTGATATACCCAGAAGTGTGAGAGGGGGCTCAGATCGATATAATATCAGAGGAAAACTTAACTGAGATTTGGAGATCAGGGCTCGCAGTTTGAACATCGCCTGGCTGGCGCGCTGGAGCAAGGTCGCCATGTTTGGTTGATGGCAGAGGGACCAGGTTGATGGCTGGGGCTATGCCGACAGTTAGCAGTCTAGGTAGACAATCTCTAATTTACGTTATTGGCACTGCAGTTGAGTATTCTTGAAGTTAATCACTTTCGAGCGAATGAGGGCACAGATATTCTAGGATGGCTTTGAGTAGTGAATTGAAGAGGCAAGCCTCGGCCCAACTGGACCGGGGTTGATAATTTTAGCTCGCACGTGACCGTTCTCGTTCGTCTTCCTCGCCCCACTGCCGCCGCTCTCTCTCAGGCACCCGCGTCTGGCGTCACCTTGAGGTGCCAACTCTGAATAACGACCTAACAAGGTTACCAATAAGAACGTGATATATCCCTACTACCGAATAGAAAACATACATCATTAACTTTACCCTCATTACTATATAAAAATCCCCACAAATCAATATTATACATATGAATTAAAGCAAATGAAGACATCCGTTGAGGTTCTTAGCATCTTCCGTTAGCGTCTTCGTTCGTAACGCGTATCGACGACGTCTGGGCGTTGTTCCTGACGAGTCGACTGTTCTTGAATTTAACGTTGCAATGCTTTCTCGCAGAAATCAGGCTTAATATTTGGTCTTTTGAATCATTTATGAATAAGTCGTTGGCCGGACGATTATTCAGATTCTTGGCGATGTTTCCTTACACAGTTATGCGGAGAAGCATGACAATTGGGTCAATGTGAAGTTTAATGCAATCACGGAAAATAAGAATTCCGATCTTAGGAATCACTAAAGGAACCCATTTAAGAACGTTTTACAGGAATGACATTCTGCTCGCTGATGCGTTATTTTCGAATAATTGAACTTTGAAGTTGGCCTTTGCGCCAAAGGAAATGAGCGCGTGAAACGGAACTAAATTAATAACGGAAGCTATTACAATCGTAAAGAGGTTGGGTCGTGAGGGCGAGGCACAGTTCTTCTAGTGAAAATTATCAATAAAGCTTCTAATCCACCCATTAGGGTGACGACCGCAATCTTGTCGACATCGGGTCCAAGATGGCGGCGCCCATGGTGGTCGCCATCTTTGACCCGATGTAAACAAGATTGCGGTCGTCACCCTAATGGGTGGGTTAGAAGCTTTATTTAAAATTTTCACTAGAAGAACTGTCCCTCCCCCTCACGACCCAACCTCTTTACGTTTGTAATAGGGGGTTAGCTTCCGTTTATAATTAAATTACGCTCGCTTCCTTTGGCGCGGAAGGCCAACTTCAAAGTTCAATAATTCGAAAATAAAGCATCAGCGAGCAGAATGTCATTCATGTAAAACGTTCTTAAATGGGTTCCTTTAGTGATTGTTTCGAATATAATTATTAATTTCTGTGATTGCATTAAACTTCACATTGACCAGTGTATTATCACCTACAGGCATTTCACGCTCCACCAAACTAAGAAGCATGTGTCAGTTTAGTGAGCAAAATATTACAACACACTACGCTCATTTATTAAAGCACAACGTCTCTGCTCTTCACTAACATGCAGCACTGCTTGGAAAAGCTTTCCTTAATTAAAGAAAATAAATGGGATTTTTCTAATGTCCTTCAGGTAGGACGATGGGTCATAGAGGGTTAACTCGGTGAACGCAACTGTCTTTTTCAACTCAGGAATCAACTTGAACTTGAACTTGAGGGCCGACAGCGTCGGGGCCTTTGTAACGGCCTACAATTCCCTCCACAATTTTCACACAAAGAGTTCAGCGCCTGGTACCAGACTTGTCCACTAAACTACTCAGGATCTACGATCCTTGTCACAAGCCTCCATTGGAAGGCATCACCGGGACAGCCAGTGTGTCAAAACACCATCCCCCGGCACATTGGGTCATTACAGCCCATTCTACCAGACTGGCTCATTCCAGTCACTGTCTCTTACTCCAGGCACGCACAAGAAACACTTTCATAGCCTCAGTGATACTCCCATTACACTCCTGATCCAATCCAGCAAGACAGCTCATACCGCAATCATCTTCAGCACATCTGGCATTCCACTCATTCTCTCCATACTGCTCAGACACCACATTCATAAAACTCTCTCTCTCTTGCTCATAGTTACTACATTCCAGCACAAAATGCTCAATTGTTTCCTCTACTCCACTATTACACTGCTGACATAATCTGTTATTATTCTCATTCCATCTCCATGTACGTCTTTTCACACTCAATGACTTAAATCTCACAGCAAACAAGAGTTGACTTCCAAAACTACCATCATAGAACAGCTCAAACTTAGGTGTTCTTTTTCATATACCAGTTAAGTGTAGGCTTCCGCATCATGCTAAGCTTCCACTTATTCAATCCATACTCTTTTGTTTGTCTCTCAATCTCTTTCTTCCACCTCTTGCAGTCCCACTCAGGCCCTACACCTCCAACATTTATTAAACTCCAGTCATCCACAGGTCTCCCAATTCTAACATGAATAATCTTTTGCATACTGAGTTTCCTTGCATGCCCCCAACATACTTTCTCCCAATAGCTTACACTCAGATTCCATTCAAAGATTCGCCTTACCCACCTGCTATTCTGCATTCTTTCAATTCTCACCTTATAATTCAGCACAGCTTTCATCATTCTTTCTGAAAATAGGCTCCACCCTAGGTCACCTCTAATGGCTTCTATAGCTGTCCATTTCGGAGCACCCAATGCTACACGTCCTACCTTATTTTGTATCACATCCAGCTTTTCAAGATCACTTCCATTCCAAGCAAGAGCACTCATACCATACATGACACTAGGTACAGCAACATACTTCCACATTCCTCTCACACATTCATACTTGTTTGCTCTGTATCTGGCCACATTACCTAACCGTCCACTCCACTGCATTGCTTTAGCCACTTTCTCACCTTTAGTTCTAGTACATCCATCTTCACTTATCATACAACCTAGATATTTGTATTCTTTTGTTCTACCTATTCTGATTTCTCCAATATTCCACAGTCTGTCTCTATCAGTCTCATCACTATTTATAACCATGACCTTACTTTTATCGGCACCAAAGTTTATCTTGAAATCTGTACTATATCCATTCACAATGTCAAGCATCCTTTGTAGTTCATGACCACATTCACTAACCACAACCACATCATCAGCATACAACAAACAGCTCAGTCTCTCATTACCAACTTTCAGTCCTAAACCACTCCCTCTCAGTCGAACTGCTAATTCTTCTGTGTACAATCCAAACAACAGGGGGGACAGAGTATAGCCCTGTCTCACTCCTCTAACACTCCTCACTTGCCCTGTTTCCAAATTTCCTAACCTGTAGATAGCACTTGTGTTCTCATACAGACTCTGTACAATGTTCACTATTTTTCTGCTAAAACCAACTTTCCTCAAAATTTCAAACAGCCTAACCCGATCCACTCTGTCATACGCCTTTTCAATATCCAGGAATGCTAAATATACCTTCTTGTTATCCTTCTTCATTCGCTCAATTATTTCACTCACTACAAACAGATTATCCTCCCCCCGTCTATCTTGCCTAAAACCATTCTGTTCTTCTCCCAGGACTCCTAATTCCTCAACTAAATTTTTCATTCTCTCATTCAAAATACCACAAAAGATCTTACATACGGTGTCACCCAGTGCAATTGGTCTGTAATTTTTAAGTTCTTTCATACTCTTATGTCCACCCTTATGCAACAGAACTACATTACACTTGTTCCAGTCATCCGGTACTCTTTCACTCTTCCATATCTCATCAAATAAACATTTCAACATACTGACTACACTCTTTCCTCCACATTTATAGAACTCATATGGTATCTTATCAGGGCCACATGCCTTTCCATTTTTCACTTTCTTCAAAAAACTTACAATCTCTTCACAAGTGATTTCGTCTTCCATTTGCAGTTCACGTTCATCTATCAGAAAATTTATTGGTTCATCATCTGTAACCTGCTCATTCATTCCACCAATGTCCTCCCAGTATTCTTCAACTGCTTTCACCATTTGCATCCTATCTTGCACACTGCAACCATTGACTACTAATTCATCAACTTGAACTTCACTACCTCTATCATTACCTTGTATAAACCTATACCAATCTTTTATTCCATCTGGACCTTTCTTTCTTAGATTTTCAACTTGGTGTCTCTCTTCTTTAACCCTAGCCTCATTGATCATTCTCTTTACTTTTTTCTGCTGGTCCTTGTACTCATTCCATACACTCTGCCATTCATCCTCAGTAATTCTGCGTCTTTCATACATTTTCCTCATACTGCGTTGTTTTTTATTTAAAGTCTTCCTTCTCGTTTGTTCTTCCTTTATCTCACTCGTAAACCACCTAGCATTCCCTGTACTTTTCCTGCATTTCATTCTACCGATCTTTTGCTCTGCCACATCATACAAGGTTCTTGCAATCTCCTTATTTAGGTCATTTACATTTCCACACCTGTTCCAGTTACATCTACTCAATTCATTTCTAAATTCTTCCCAGTTTGCCATTTTAATACGCCAATTTTCTCTTACTCTGCTGGCCTTCTGCATTGACTCCTTTCCACCCCAATTATATTCTAGTACAAGCATTTTATGGTCACTATCAATATCAAAATCATCTTCATCTACAAACATTTCTCTGACACATATTCTTGCTCTACTATTCACTATCATAAAATCAATTGCAGTTTTACATTCCCTGCTTTGCCATGTATGCAAGCCATTTCTTATTGTTACATTCAGGTTCTCAAGTTCATTCTCATCACAGAAATCAATCAATTTTTGTTCATTTGCATTCACAGGCTCACCAAGTATACCAACATGGCCATTCATATCACCCATCACAATCAGAGGGCATCTGCAATGCTCTTGCACAATTCTTGGTAATATTTCATACTTTTTTACATTCTCTTGATGAGCTAAAATACCATCAGTTGTCATATAGCATACAACCACAATAACACATTCTCTGGCATGCATTCTTTCACACTTTATTACTAACAGATCTTCACTCTCAGGTTCATTTCCAGCAGGAATTTCTTCTAATTTCCAATTTAGAGCATTTTTTACAATGAGACCAACTCCACCACCTCTTTTTTTGCCAACTTACACGGCCTTTTCTAATCATATAGTACTTACTCTCCTTACATTTTAAACTGACTCTATCACGCATTTCGGTCTCTACTACACCAACACAATCCAAATCTCCATTCTCAAATTCTGCTACAAGGTCATTTAACTTTCCTGCATTCTATCCACGCACATTTATACATCCAAACCTTACAACACTATTGGACAATTCACGACATTTTTCATTTTTGCTCTGACAGCTTTCCATTCATCCAGTTCCACCTTCCATTACAATATGAGTACACCCAATCCACTGGATGTATCTCCTGGAGAGTTTCATCTCACCTTCTTGAGTAAGGTGGACTCCATCTCCACGAAAACATCCACTCTGGATCAGGTTATCCATATCAAGGAAGCTGGAACCCATTTTACGCTTTCTCATACTCTCAGCTTTCATACTCATAATCCTTTCATGCACTTCCCTATTCACCTCCTTTTGCACCCTTTCATACTCCTCACCCCATGCAGGCCTTCTCAGCAGGCTGGTCACAGCCACTCTTACATTCTTCTTTCGCGCCCTTTCAACAACATTCATAATTGCATTCACCGTATGCTCTCTCCCACATTCAAGCAATCCATTGCCATCTCCTTGCAGTACAACCATCCCTTCATCCACTCCATCTATCACTTCCTCAGCATGCCTACAAATCTCTTTCACTCCCTTTCCTCTCGTGCTTGTACATCCACTACGGTCAGTCATTCTCACAAACCTATCCACATTCTTCACCATGCTGTCACCACATATTCTAATTGTAGGTCTCACTCTCCCTTTCATACTACTCTTTCGTTCAACTCTTCCACTCACATCACTCTTTCCATCCATCTTCCTTTCATTCACTTCCACTACAGGCGCCTGCACCTCATGTGGCATATCAACAGGTTGCTCCTTCACTCTCTTCTCATTCGTACTTCTTTCATCATGCTCATTCATCCTTCTACTCTCATCTGGCACATTTGCACCACCATTCACTTCATTTATTGCATTCACACTCCTTGCACCATCATCCACTTCATTTGCACTCCTTGCACCATCATCCACTTCATTTGCACTCCTTGCACCACCACCATTTACCTCTTCATTCACTGCATTTGCACCATTCTCATTCTTTCCTTCATTCAACTTCCTTTCATCCTTCAAGTCAGCCTCTAAAGCAACCATCAGAATTGTCAATCTCTCAACCTCCTCTTCCAACTTCTTTCTCTCGTCATTCAAACATTTCCAGCACGTAAACACAAGATCATTCAACTTCCTCCGACTCATCTCTCTCAAACCTTTGCATGCATCTATATCTACCCACTCTTTACAAGCCATGCACTCAATCTCCTCATCCATTCCACTTGCACCTCCCTTTCTACAACCAGTCCTATTTCTTGCCATCCTCAAAACACAGACTTCTATCTCAGTATAAATTTCACAGGCAGAAGAAGTCTCACTCACCAAATCTACTGAAAATCAAGTTATCAAACAAAAAGAAACAAAAACGTTTCCTACTACTCACAGTCACTCTCTACAATGTCACACACTATACTCTTTATATGCAAAGAAAGCTTAACTACCAGTCAAAACACCTCAGTCAAAAATTGCAAGTCACCACACCAAAGTCCAATGCTCAGTCTCAATTCTCACGCAACCAAAAAAAAAAAAAAAACTACTCTCACGAGCACTCCATACAAAGTCACACACTGTACTCACGTGAATATACAAACTATACCATTTTCCAGCAACTTCACTTTAATTCACCACAATATTCGTCGGAGGACCAGAAACACGTGCACACGTGCAGAAACACGTTTGAGAGATCACTTACTGTGATCTCTCAAACAAAGCAAGCCGTGCTGAATTCTTCTTGTTGATCGGGGTGAGGCCTTGTTGAGACCTCTTAAAGTCACAGATCTTCTCCGCTGGAAGACCGTTGGACCTGAGAACCTTTGGATGAAGCTAGTCCAGTGGTGGTGACCGTCTTGCACAGATGAAACTTGACACTGGCAGAGAGCAGCAGCAAGTGTCTGACATACACATTTAGGTACATTGGGCAGAAAACATTTCAGTTTCTACAATGAAAATTCACAGAATTAATTGCTTTATCAACATCTCATGTTTTTTTTTTTAATCATACTTTTAATGTTATCAAACTAAATTTACACATTTTTTATGATATTCTATGTTCTATAGGGATAGCAATCGACCAGTTGAACATAAAAAGCTTGCTAATGCGTACATGACTCTCCTTTCAACATATACAGGCCTCTCTCCACATCCCAAAACATTTCCTATGTCAAATGCAACGTTCAAGCCATTACACACGTCCTTAAACTTTTTACGAGGAGCTATATATTTCTGGCACTCAAACAAAAAATGAGAAACTGATTCAGGGCAGTCACAAGTGGTGCACATTGGGGTAGGACTCATGTTAAATCTATACAGATGTGCCAGGACTCCAACGTAAGCCGTGCTGAAGAGGTATCCACTTTTGATTTTTTGATCGCCGGGAAAATTGATAGAAGTCGTCCGCATCAGAGGAAGCGCATTGGTGAAACGATACCTTTGGTTAGGGACAATACAGAAAAACCATTTATTTCCATGAAGGTTGGCACATGAGATACATTACAAACATATTGGCTTTTAAAAATTTCTTAATATAAGACGTCATTAGACAAACGTACTATACGAGGAGTACTAATAAACAAACTATCCGAGGCATGCAAATCGGCAAATCACACGAGGCGTACTAATAGACACACCATATGTAGCGTGCAAAATACATTACCCCGGCAAGGGATAGTTAATTCAAAAATACTAGTGTACACGACCCGTCAGAAATGACGGGATTGGATATTTTCTTCAGACAAATCTTCCGGATGTGGATGACAAATGTATTCATCCAATAGTACCTGCGATTAAAATAATATTGTACTTGTGCACTGGTGAAACTCGTATCATAGATACGGTCATTAAGCATCCTTGAAAACATCAGAGACACACGCACCAACCATGCAGCAATTGTGCATTATTGTTTAAAATTATCCCACCCGAACAACAAATGGCAATCTGATCACCACACATTCGTATCCGTCATACAAATATATTTCAGTCGAAAATCGTCCCATAAATTGTCCAAATCAACCAAATTTAGCGCAATCAATCAATCAGCACGTTTAAGGCAAAACATGTGCAGAAAAAAACTGAGGAGACGCACCCTTGACTTGTTTTGTTTTTTTTGCCATTCAGTTTTAATGGCAATTTTTAATCACAATTTGTAGTCGCCGTGGTCAATATTTTTGAAATCTGATAGTTTTCTGCAAATACAGACATCAGTGGCTTCAATTTAATACCTCACTTGACCATATAGACTCAGCCAATTTTCTAAACGGACTCGGACAAATTTTGAGTTACTGAATTAAGTATTTAGATCGTTTCTTAGAGGTTTTATATCCCGAGAGATGGCTGACAACTTATAAATAATTTAAAATATCATGTGGTGTTCTCAACTAGCCGTGCGCGCATACCACCACACAAGCTCAAAAGCGCCACCTCACAGCCTCGAAGTGCTCCGACTAAACGACCAATCAGTGCTCAAGTCTGGCGCTGGGGTGGCGGACCAAACCTCTACAAGCCGCGCGCTCCGAGCAGCCAAGCGACATCTGAAGTCATCCACGTACGTTTAGCTCAGTCTCGACCGCTTCTAAAGCGCCACCACGAGCAGCCTAACCAGAGAGCTAGCTTTCCACAGTGAGGCCACACCAAGGCCTATATAAACAACTGCGCCGCAAGCGCAAATTTAGTTCGTTCGCAGCGGCTCACACAAGACTTCCAGCGGGCCTCCTCACAGCAGCAGTTCACTCAGTACACTCGCAGAAACCCTGATATTCACACAAGTTTTCTTCCTGCAAGCCTCGTCACGGCAACGGCTCACACAAGCCTTCCAGCGAGCCTCCTCACAACAGAGCTCACTCAGTGCACTCACGGGAACCCTGATATTCACACAAGCCTTCTTCCTGCGAGTCTCCTCACTGCAACGGCTCACACAAGTCTTCCAACGAGCCTCCTCACAGCAGCGGCTCACACAAGTCTTCCAACGAGCCTCCTCACAGCAGCGGCTTACACCAGACTTCTCCCTGCGACTCTCCTCGCAGTGACTCTGACATTCACTAGTCTCGGCTGCTCAGCAAGCAGTAGCCTCACGGCCTCCATCGCCATCTCGACGGCGCACCGCTACGCCACGGCACGCACGCCACGACTTACCGACACAGGTAGCAAGAAATTATTAGGCCAATATTGGGTTGATAATTTTTCATTGACCTGATATTGGAATCTTGGATTACAATATTAGGCTAATAACAAGACAATATCGAAAAAATATATATTTATTTATGATATCTACTTGTTATTGGGACAATGTAGTAAATAGTTTTTTTCTAATATTAAACTAACAGTGTATATATATTTGTACGATATTCATATAAGTGGAAACTATCTCATAATAACCAAAAATCTCGCAATTTAATAAAATTTGTTAAAATATAAATTATTATTGCCCAAATATTGGGTTGATATTGTACGCCAATAATGCGGAGTAATTTGTTTAAGGAAACACCTCAATATCAAGTCAATAGTGATACAGTAATTAGCTGATACTGGGTTAAAAATAAGTTATTATTGGGACAATATATTCTACCAATATCCACTTGATGTAAGAAAATAAGTATTGGGCCTGTAGTACTCTACCTTAGTTACCCCTCAAACTCAGTTCTAGTCCATTTGTGTTCAGTAATACTAATACGAGTAAATGTAAAATTATCAAAGAGTTAAGTGGTAGAGTTAAAATTAATGTATGCACCAGAAAAACTTCACAAGAAGTGTCAGCTTACTGGTATGGTGTAGGTGTCACTCGACGCAGTTGAAACTCCTGGCCTTACATACCTATATTTTATAAAGATAACTTCCAAGTGAAGTCCATAATGACAGAATGTATAGCATTGGGTTAGTGAAATTACATTTTCGGTGGCGTGTTTTTATTAATATCAACCTATCAGGAATTGAGTATTAAGCCAATGTTTTAGTAGGGAACACTTCATTATCAAGTCAATATTGACACAATACTTAGTTGATATTGGGTTGATGATAATATTGTTATTGGGCCAATATATTTTTCTAATATCAACAGAATTTTCCAAAATCAGATATTGCACCAATGTTCAATTTGAATATCCAGTCAATATTGAGACAGTATATTGGCTCAATATTAGGTCAATAAATTTTGCTACCTGGGATATATATATATGTGGGCTATGGGGAGAGTAGTTAAATTATTTACCGGCTTTGATGGGCGTACTCGCTCTGTTGAATTTATTAAATCTGACCGATCTGTAGGACCATATGCTGTCTCTCTTTTGTATCCTTTAGAACTAAATGTAGATAAAATTTCCTCTTACACTCTTCCTGTCGACAGCGGTGATCCTGGTGGCGACGGACCGCGGGTCGCGACTGGAGCTCGGCCTCGGAGGGCGGCTGCAGAGCGATGCTTGTTGAGGCTTGCAGAATAAATTACTTTTTTTCTCTCGCCCCCGGGAGTGTATCGGAAATAATTCCTCAAAATTGTACGTCTTGTGTGCGTCTGTCGGGAACGTTGTTCTGCGAGTCTGAGGTTGGCTGTTCCGGTCGGGTCGAAGCTGAGGTGGGTCGTTGTGGCGGGAGGTTTTGGAAGAATACTTTTGAACTCCTTATAATCCTTTTGAAACTCCTTAGATTACTTTCAACTTCCTTTACGTACTTACCGTGGAAGGTTACCTTAGCTTTTAATGAAGCCAGTGTAAGGATCGTGTGTTGGCTTGGAGGAGGCTTGTTCGGGGCCTTCGTTGGAAGGAGTTCGGTGGAGCGTCGGACTGCGGCGTGGCAAACGCTGAGTTCTCCACCTCTTGAGATGGGACGGTAATGGAGGAGGCTGTACTTGGCTGGAACTGGGGCAATTCATTTTTCTAAAAATTCTTCTTGTGTCTGTTATCTCTTTAATGATTTTGTTTGTGTGAATTATTTCTTTCTTTAATTTATAATGCTTACTTTATGCTTTAATTTTTTTGGTGTCCTTGGCAATTAACTTGGCCAGTTGGCCTTTAACTACAGTTACTTCGGCAACCGTAAATATTAATTTAAACCTTAACTTAAAAAGAGTGCGGTTCTGCTGGTTTCTAGGTTGCGCAAGCAACCTGGTATAGACCGGGACTCATTTACCTTATTTCTAACGCATTTGAACCTCCTACTATACTTACTATCTTTCACGTCATTAACACTTTCCTACTACTGATTTCTGCTTAATTTCTCAATAATTATTTCTTTGCCTAAAAGTTCCTACACTGAGTGCCATTTATAAGCTCAGGTGTGTATTTGTTTATTGTATAATCAGTCTTATTAAGTCGTATTTTGTGAAATTCGTTGAACTTGTCGACTTGTTTTGTCCGCTTTTGGTATCGGTCGTTAGTCCTTGTTCTAATACTAAGTAAATTCTTTTCTGCAGTACTTCTTATCGTTGCAGCTCCGGTTCTTCCCCTTGATTGTCAATAGTCTGCTCCATTGAGGGATTGAACTTAGGTAATTAAAATTGAAATATTTGTTATTAGGCTACTGTTGAAATTTGCACTCAATCTCGTTCGTTAGTACCTATCGTTTGGTTTTCGAGTTCTCGTTTGTTTTCAGTTTTTCGTTCATTTATTTCTGAATTGTCCTCCAGCTGGTGCTGAGTGTTGGTGGCCCATCCGTTCTACTCCCTGGTGTTGAGGATTTCTGAGAATCTCTTTGAGGGCACGGCAGTCTACCTTCTGCGGCCGATCTCCCTGCGTGACGGTGTCTTGCCACTTTGACGCTACTACTGTCTCACCTAATCCTTCAACTTACGCTCTGAGCCTGCCTTCCGGACCTCAAGCTACGAACCTACCTTTCCAAGCTGGCTTTCCCTTTGACCTTGCCGAAGTGGTAGAACGGAAATTAACTACCCTGGCTGTCAATTTTAATTAAGTTATTTCGCCCATTTTAACGCAATCCCTGAAATTTTAAATGTAACTCTCTAATAGAAATTAAACGGCATACTCTGCCTGCGACCTTAGTAGGTCTCGCTGTTAAGGCGCTGACCCCAATTTAATTATCTGTTACTCTGCCGTTGCAGTTTATTAGACGTTCTAAATTAAATCTTTGCAAAACTTCTCGTTCTTTCCTTAACACGATTGTGTGAGGGCTTGAGGCCATTATTCCTCACAAGAGGTGGCAAAAAAGAGATTGAGAGGTGTAGAAATGAGAATGGATTGAATAAGTGGAAGCTTAGCATGACGCAAAAGACTACACATAACTGGTACATGCAAAGGAAAGAACCTAAAGCTGGCCACACACTAGAATATCTGATCGGTCATGACTAACAGATTTGGAATGCTGCAGATGAAATCTGTAGCTCTACTCACCACTAACTGCAGCGACTATAACTGCAACTCCAGTGCGTGTTCAGCAGGCGGATGAATGATAAGGACAGAGCTGGAAGGACGTGGTGGCAAAGAGAACTCTAACGTTTTGTGGCAAGTACCAGTAGTATTGTAACTCGAAATTAGGTTAAAATAATTATCACCTCAATCTTTAAGGTAATATTACCGGCGTTGAAACCGCTGGGGCCTGGGCCCTCGGCATTTACCAACTTATACTGATTTTGTTTCAGCCCTCAGATAATTTTCCCAAGTGAGCCTAAAAACCCCAATATTTGAAATTCCTTTTTTGCCTATATACGGTGGTAACTTTGGATCCCAACAAAAATAAACTGCTGAAAGTCCTTGAAAGATTGACCTACCCAATGGCCTCTAAAGAAAACCCCCCTGGAGGCCCTGGGAATAGCAACACCAAGGGTAAAAAAGGAGTGCACTCATACTCTCAACCTGTGCCAGGAAAAAATGGAAATATCAAATCTTCCAAAAAAAGTCATCCTAAAGCCAGAAGTTCAACCCCTAAAAGTTCTGCCCTAACTCAACCAACTGTATCAGAAATGCATAGTCTTGACAGCAATGCAATACTTGCAGTTACAAATGAAACCAAAAAGTCCAATAATCCACAAAAACGAACGCTTGACCAAAGCCCGGAGACTGTTGGAAACAAAGCTTATGTTAAAAAGAAAAGAAACTCATGCAACAACTTGGAATTTTGTACTACTGACTTTTCCTTTGAAAGCAACCCATCTGGAGTGATATCTAGGGATAGGTCTCCAAATACAACCACTGATACCATTTCTAACAACCAAGAGCAATACAAAAACAATCAAGCAACTTTCTCTCAACCCAGATCGGCTAAAATTGATTTGAACCTGCCTGAAAATATAGATAAAATACCTGATTCATCCCGACATGTCATAATCTCTGCCAGGGATGAACAGATCAAATTAACCAAACTGAGCCCTTTCAGAGTACAGACCCTCATCAATCAAATCTGTGGCCCAGTGGAAAAAGTGGAATATAAAAAAACAGGAAGCTTAATTATAAAAGTGAAAACCTTTGAACAAACAAAAATACTACTTGCTGCCAAGTCCTTGGACAAAATAACTGTAACTACTCAAATAGCCTGGGGAGCCTCTACTGTATGTGGCAAGATCTATGCACCTGAATTTCTTGGGGAGTCCCTGGATGAACTGCTGCTGCACCTTGCCCCATCAGAAATAGTAGGTATCAGAAAAATGTACATGGACCCAAAACGAGCTGACTCTCCTATGTTTGTTTTGACTTTTCTAGGAACAGAATGCCCCAAGGAGATCAAGGCAGGATATTGTAATTACAAGGTAGATCCTTTCTATCCAAACCCAACCCGATGCACAAAATGTTGGAGGTGGGGGCATACTGCTTCCATCTGCCGGAACAAAAAAATTTGTAGAAACTGTTCATCAGCAGAACATGACGAAGCAACCTGCAAATCAGAGAACTACCACTGCCCTAATTGCAAAGGGAATCATTCTGCCAACTCCAAAGACTGTCCGAAATATATTCAAGAACACGAAATTTGCAAAATCAAGGCCAGTGAAAATATTTCTTTCAATGAAGCACGTGCCATCTACTCTCAACGGCAGAAAACTCAATCAGAGATGAACTCTGAAGAGTTTATTGACCTTGAATCACAGCACACATTCCCTGCTCTGACACTGCCACAACAAGAAAAACGTTTATAAAAAAAGAAAAGAAAAACGTTTATTTCCAAATTGTCACATGAGATACATGCCAACATATTGGCTTTTAAAAGTTTCTTAAATATAAGGCATCCTAAAACAAATGTTCCATACGAGGAGTACTAATTGACAAACCATCCGAGGTGTACAAGTAGATGAGCCATACGAGGCATAATAATAGACAAACTATACGAAGTGTACTAATAGACAAACTGTCAGAGGTGTACAAGTAGATAGACCATACGAGGCATATTAATTGACAAAATATACGAGGCGTACTAATAGACAAACCATTTGTGGTGTGCTAGTAGTCTAACAAAAGTTCTATACTAGGAGTACTAATTGACAAACCATCCGAGGTGTACAAATAGATAAGCCATACGAGGCATAATAATAATAGGCAAACTATACGAGGTGTACTAATAGACAAGCTATCAGAGGTGTACAAAATAGATAGACCATACGAGGCATATTAATAGACAAAATATACGAGGCGTACTAATAGACAAACCACACGTGGCTTGCCAATAGTCTATCTCTGTCAAGGGTAGTTGAATGAGAAATGAAAAATATGCCCTAAAAATATGCAAAGCCCTATCACCACCAAAAACATATTTCATATCTTCTCGATATTCACCACATCATGCGGACATGGGTGCATGGGATAAAATAGAGATACAGTGTAAGCCGGTTACCACTTATGATTGACAAATATCTAAAAAATATTGGTAGAAATGGGTAAACAAACATATATTCAATATCAAAATTCATAGCTTGTACAACATACGGACAGAAAGATAATTTTACTACGATTCATATGCTCAAATTGCACTTTATTTCATTAATTATATATGACATTAATCCGATTCACAGAAACGCCCTCTGGGGAAGTGTTAGATCTATTTTTGAATCATTTCGCTATTGCAATAAAATTTATTAACCGAATGGTTTTTGCGTAAAGAAATGAAATAGAAACATGTATATCGATTTATGTAGATACATATATATACCTACACACGTACACACACATATTAATATATATGCTTATTGAAAATAAAATATAAGAAAAAAAATACATATACTGTATAAGATAAAAGAAAGAAGCAACCTACCATCTACTACACAGAAAATGACAGCTGAGCTCACTGAAATCCTAAGAAATTTTTCGCAAAAAATAACTAAAGGGAAGAGAAGACTTCGAAAAACCTAAAAATGAGCTGTTTTTTTAATTTCTTCACAGAAATTTTTAAGAAAAATCAGGTTATAGTCAAGAAGCAGCACAACTCTTCAGCATTATACGAACATGTGTACGTGGGATAAAATGGAGTTACATTGTGGCCGGATATCACATCTGAGTGGAGAATATTCACAAAATTGGCACATATTGGAAGATTAGGCCTTGATCCAAAATAATAATTTTGATTACAGAAATTTAGAGTTTTTTCCGATTTGAAAGTTCAGTGCTAGTGTGCGCTGAACGCACGGAAAAAAATAAAAATATATAGACTAAATGCATTGCTTAAATTACCCCTTTCCCCCCAGCTCAGCCGAAAATCGATTGAAAACATCTTCGAGAATGATTTTGAAATAGCGAGACAACGTTAGCCAAAAATTTAATTCATTACAAACTTTGCACAACCCTCACATCTATAAACCTGTTTATTGGTGTACACACAAAATGTATTTCATGGTATATTTGTCATACGGACGTTAAATATTAATACAGAAAAGAGAAAGAAATAACAAAATAAATATGAGGAAATACTCCTAATTATGGAAAGAACGTTCGTTCTGCTGCACTGAACTGACGGCTGTGGTGCTCATTGTTGTCGACAGAAATAAGTAAGATGAATATACGAATCGCTTAGCAAACGTAAAATGAAATAGTTTCTAAATTTCTAACAGAAATTTCAGGAAAAATTAAAATTTCTGATAGATGGGAAGTTCACACCGAGATGCTGCAGGCCCTATGACAGAGATGCAAAATGACGTGACACATTTACTCTAAATTCTTTTCCAGTTTTAGAGTTTTTGATATGCTGGGGAAGCTTGTTCCACAAAAAAGCTCCAGAAACTGAGAGAGCTTTTTGTCCCACGTTAGATGAACGGTAACTGACTAAAACATCGTTCCTCCGGTTTGGTCTTTCGTTTGGGATATTAGATGGAAAAAATTTTACCACCTCTGCATTACTTTGGGGGAGGTACAGAGAGGAGAATACTCTTCGAGCTTTCTGGATCATGAATCTGTTCGGTATTGGGATCCAGTCGAGTTTTCTTAAAAGAGGGGTGACATGATCGTATTTATTGAAATTTCCTTTGCATACCACTTTGGCGGCGAAGTTTACACATTTTTGCAACTCTTCCTGACGACACTTAGGTAAGTCTCCCCACACAAGACT
This sequence comes from Morinoia aosen, assembly GCA_030386875.1. Lineage (NCBI taxonomy): Eukaryota > Metazoa > Arthropoda > Malacostraca > Amphipoda > Talitridae > Morinoia > Morinoia aosen. The sequence continues at coordinate 42,533,084 of CM059580.1, forward strand.
GCAGTAGTCCAGACGCGATAAAACTAAAGACTGAATCACTAATAATCTAGATTTTTCGTCAAGTGTGTTCTTTATACGATGAAAGAACATTAAGGTTCCGTTAATTTTGTTGCACATTGTTTCGACGTGTGAATTGAAAGTCATATTTTTGTCAAACCAAACACCCAGATTTTTACCCTTATCGACTGGTTTAATTGTATCGTCTCCAAATGTTAGCTTGAATGGTGGTAAATTTTCAGTCGCATTCTGTGATCCAAAAATAATGCATTGCGTTTTACTTGCGTTAAGTTTGAGGCCATTATGGTCATACCACAATTTCAGATTTCTCAGAAGGTTTTCAGCGTTGGCTTGTGTTTCTGTTAAATCCGCTGTTGAGCTTGTCATGGCAATTTGTACGTCATCAGCATACATTGAGATTTTTGTGTTTGCCGGCATGGTGGGGAAATCGTTGATGAAAATTGAAAATAGGAGTGGGCCGATGATTGAACCTTGAGGAACGCCAAAGTTATTTGGTATGAATGATGACATTTTGTTATTCAAGCACACTGCATGAGAGCGGTTTCGTAGGTAGCTTTCAAACCACTGAGTGTCTATTCTGAGGTTTGAAATTTTTTGTAGAAGTTTCTTATGCTCAACACTGTCGAAAGCTTTGGAGAGATCAAGCAATAGTAAGAGAGTTAATTTTTTTTGGTCAATATCATTGTAAATTTTTTCTGTTATGTTTAACAGGGCGTCCTGAGTACTGGTATTCCTCCTGTAAGCATATTGATTGCGATGCAGTACCCTATTAAAAATCAAGGCAGTTACTTGGTATGTTTATTGGATTTTGGCTTAACATACGCGTAATAGAAAGAAAGAAAGAAAGAAAAGAAAGAAAGAAAAACGGTTTATTTCCAATAGAGATGGTACAAAAGTACCATCATTGGTTTTTAAAATATCTTAAAATTAATACACTTAGATGATACTCACACACGAGTATTGAAAAACTCGTGTCACTAGTCAAAAGAAATGATTGAGGGCAATGAACTCCTAATCTAGCTTAATCTACATTTGATAATACATGTAATGATAATTGTAAGAGATAACACAATTTCATGGACGATGCATTTTCATTGTGGGGTGAAAACACTTTTGACAGTTTACATGTACATGACATAAAACTTCGCAATTCTTGACGCCAGGAAATAATATATGAAATCGCTTGTTTCGGTCAATGTTCACAAGTGTCATTTTAAGGAAGCATCAAAAAGAAGAAAAATATATATATATGTATAAATATATATCCATACACGCACATATGTACACATACGTATGCATGTGTGTATATATCCATGCACACACTCACACACACACACACATACACACACACATTACGAGATGGTATGTTTATAGGAAGAAATGTCATCACATGTAAAAGCGACCCATATGTCGCTCATAAAAAGTCCATAATTACCGGTATGGCATTTAAGACGTGATGGCCAAGGTTTATTTATGGTATTTTTTCCTACATTCGGATTACGGTATTTATTTTCTCACAGGCCAACTTGCCTTCTTCTGATAATAATATGCTTGATATCCTAGTATAGTAAAAGATACTAATGATGCATGTATTCGAAGCTGCTATTTCGGTATTTTCGAATATTCAATAAAAAAGAGAGAACCAGGAAAATGGTATACAACATTTTTCATTAAAATGTATTCTCGAGACTGTGAAAAGACTCGTAAAATTGGACGTTTCGAATTTGAAAAATTGGCAAAAAAATTCGACGTTCGAATTTGTACCTATTGCTGATGATGAGCGAAGGCTCGAAACGTCCAATTTTTACGAGTCTTTTCACAGTATCGAGAATACATTTTAATGAAAAATGCTTTATACCATTTTCCTGGTTCTCTCTTTTTTATTGATGCATGTATAGTTGTATAATCAGATCAGACTGTAATGACTTCAATGCTTCCCAATCCGGCCTCTAAACATATAAAACGGCATCTGTGATTAGTTGAAATGCAACAGCCACCAAGACTATGGTCAGCTGTAAATAGTTGCACGTCAGCCAGCAACTCGGTATAATAGTCATAAACTAAGACGCGACAAGCTGCGTGAGTCATTCAACTTCGGGGGGCTGGGGGAGGGGTTTGCCGGCGCCACAGCAGTGCAGCATCGCCTGTCAATTCCCAAAACACCGAAGTTTACAATAATACTAAACACACATTTTGAAAATCAGGTCGATTTTTAGATGGTGGGTCATTTTAATGTAACTGCTGTCATCATAATTTTTTATTCAAGTATAGTAATTTAACGATATGTAGGTAGTAACATGAAAGCTGCTAGTAACTACCTAACATTTTCTTCAGCATCAGCGTGTTGTTCATTTCGTTAAAAGTTCAACGGTTTCTTGATTTATTACTTGAATATGTGAGTTATTCACTATTGATAAAGAATAAACTCATTTTAGTTTCTTCGAAGCATGATTTCATAATTTTTAATCTGGTAAGGAAGTTGGTAACTGTTCTCTAATGTTGCCAGATGTCACAGGAAGCAGTATTCTAATCAAAACAAATATATGTGGCTTTATTTGATCTATGTATAAAAAGCAACATAGGTATGTTTTTGTCATCACATAAAAGATATTAATGTCAAAATTTGACGGAACTCAACAGAAAATGAAACAATTCGCTCCTTTGGTCCGTTTCATACAGGTTTAAACCTCGATCAAAGTAGCCTCAAATTAACGAGGTGCGGTTTATGCGAGCTGGCCGCCCCGACCCCGTTGCACGATAGCTAGTTACTTCAGTCAATCTTCAGTGCTGCTTCTGTTTGGTTATCGTCTTCATTGTGAAACCAATTCCACTTCTCTGAAAATAATAGTAAGAATTTACATAATGCGTTAAAATACAGTTGATAGAATTATATCATACTCAGTCGTGAGTACTGCTTTTACCTCTATTTGCATTATTTTAATCAATTCTGTGACGTTAAGAGTACCTGTTTAGCTTGTTTGCAGTGTGACGGCAGTCATTTTTTAAAATCTTTTCTTTGTGCCCCTGCAGTCATTTTCTAAACACGCCGCAGTTTTTGCTCCGTGACTCTAGTGATTACTATGATCTTTCAGTGACAGTACAACTGACAGCTTGTGAAATACTTCATCCAAATTCAATGTGGGAAGGAATTAATGAATGATAAATGATTGTAATTTTACGTTTATAAGCACTTATTAGACCCTGCACTACTTTGTAGTTATAACTTGTCAGAACTGTACGAGTACTGGCCTGCTAACTATATATTGATAGGCCTAGTTTAGCTTAGGTATATCGTAGAGGCAGAAATGCTAACTAGCAGTGTAGTTAGAATTGCTTGGCCTGCGAACTCCTAGTTATAATGTAATGATAACTTGAACCACTTGATTATTAGTGACTTGAACATGACTGTCTTTCATTTTGTTGATCAGAACTGTACTTGTGTAACTAAAAGATTATGTTGTGTGTGTAATGAATTTCCATTCATTTAAATTCCATTATTGATGGAAATGAGAAATGAGCTTGCATTATTTGCATACCATTATTTTTTCTAATATAGGGCCTGCCATCCACATTCAAAAATGTGGCAGATCTCCCCAGATATTTGGATGGAAAAGTGGAACTGTGAGCTATCTTCATTTTTAACAAGCCCTAAGGAAATAATTGTAAAAGTTTAGAAATCTGGGGAGAAATATGCAAGACTTTCCAGAAATCTGGAGAAAAGTTTCCCCCTTCTTGAATGTGGCTCACCATAAGACTAAGTGAGCATTCAGTTGTTAAAAAGAAATTTTAAAATTATTGGTTATAATTGCAGACCGGATAATCAATATTGACACTATATATGTCTAATTAGTATTCATTTTGATTTATTAAAGATCACCCTTCAAGTAAATTTGTGCAGTTAGTACCTAGATAACTAGCTATGTGTTTGCATGAAAATTCTATAGATTATAGTTTTGATACCCATTTTCTGTGAAATTCAGTATTTTTAAAGACTATTTGTTTTATTTTATTATTTTTTGACAGTGATAAACATCATAACATGAATGTCATTCAATGTTGTTCAATTGCAGGTCTGTTTATGTACAGTGATATTTGAGAACATTTCCAGTAGCTAGGTAAAAGTGATAATGGAAAAAATCCCATACATTTGGCTAGGGTCAAAGTAAAAAAAACGTAGGTTACAGGAATTGATTTCAGTGACTCGTCCAAAAAGTGCACCTAATGTTAGGCAACGTTTTCCTCTTATTGCTGAAAATATTCTGCCTTGTGCTCCTAACAACAGTGATTCAGACTGCAGCTCCTCTCTTACGGCAAGCTCATCAGGATCTTCTACTAGCATTAACCAGGAGGAACAAATTGCAGACTCAAACATTGCTTTCCAAGAAAATATTTCTGACAGTTTCCTCTCTACGGAAGAAAGGGTTCAAGCTGCCATAATGCAATGGACTTCGAATAATCCAAAACTACCAAAACTTGTAGTATCGGATTTATTGCAAAAGCTGCATCCAATTTTTCCATGTTTGCCTCTCACTTACATGACTTTGATGAAAAATGACAGGAATAAGACTGAAATATTTCCTATGCACAATGGCCGTTATGCGCATATACTTAATTTTAGCAGTGCTCTGAAACAACATTTAGAATGCATTCAAAATATTCCTCATTCAGTCTGCTTCAATTTCAACATCGATGGTATCCCTCTTTTTAATGATGCCAGAAAATTTCATGCTTACCCGGTATTAGTACAAGTACGTACGCATCCCAGCAAAGTATTGTGTATGGGTGTGTACATTTCAGAAAAAGACTCTAATAAAATGCCTGATGTTAATATTTTTTTAGGGCATTTTGTGACAGAAATTCTCACCATATTAGAGAATGGTCTGTTGGTAAAAAATAAAAAAGTGTATTTTCATGTGAATGCCATTGTATGTGATGCACCTGTCAGAGCTTCACTTAAGAAAATTGTTGGCCACAATAGCTACAATGGATGTGAGCGCTGTGTGCAAAGAGGCTCTTATGCTGGAGGGCATGTTGCGCTATTAGAAACGGATGCACCAAAAAGAAGTGATCATAGTTTCCTATCGCGTGCTGACCCTGCCCACCATGTTGGTGATGAAGAATCAGTGTTACAAGGCCTAAAAATTGGATTTGTTAGCACATTTGTGTTGGACTATATGCACCTTGTGTGCATTGGAATTACAAAGCGATTGCTAAAACGTTTGAAAAGCAGCAAAAAATTTGAAAAGAAATGTCACATTCCACCAAATATATTAGAAGAGATCAACAACCACATAGCAACAATATCTTTGTTTCTTCCCTGTGAGTTTTCTCGCAAATTATCTGGTGGATTAGATTCATTGCCCCACTGGAAGGCCACAGAATTACGCTGCTTTTTGCTTTATGTTGGTCCCATTGTTTTGAAAAACATTCCTGGAAAACAATATTTAAACTTTTTAAATCTCTCAGTGGCCATGAGGTTACTTTTAAGCCCTAACCAGAATGATAATGTAATGAACATCAGATTTCTCCTGAAAGAATTTGTGGAGGGCTCAAGAAAAATTTACGGAAATTCATTCATCTCCTACAATGTCCATTCAGTCCTTCACTTACCAGATGACTATATTAGGTTTGGGCCATTAGATAATGTATCTTGTTTTGTTTTTGAGAATTACCTTGGAACAGTGGTGAAAAACCGCTTATGCGGCAGAAACAGAGTTTTGGAACAGGTTTCCAGTAATGTATCACAGGAAAACTTGAGAAGTACAAATGAAAACTGCCCAAATAAATCCAGAGCCCACCGGAAAATTTGCAATTTCCTTGTTAAAGGTTGTTCAACTCATGATCGAGATAATTGTGTAATGCTGGAAAGTGGAGATATTGCTTTTGTGCGAAGCTTTTCAAATGATACTTGCCAAATTGAGTATTTCTCTCATAAAGAAAGTTACTTCACCTATCCAGTGGATTCTAAATCTATTGGAATTTATAAGTTAATGGAACCCCTCATCAGGGCTGAAGTTTCTGTAGATAAATTCCATTGCAAGATGTTTCTTGCTCCTTGTGATCATGGTTTAATTGCTTGCCAGTTAATGAATTCCAGTGAATCTTGAACTAATATAATTAACCCATATCATAATTGGAATAGTAAAAAATATGACTACTAAAGCAAAAAAATATTTAGGAGTTTATTTTGACGATAGTCAGTGGGAGATAGTACCATCAAAATGGACAACCAAAGTTGGAAACTTTAATAAGTGCTACTGGCCACCAGACGGATCAAATATTCAAGGCTTGGCCAAGGAAAACACGACTCCAAGAAAAAATTGGACTGAATTTATCATCACGAAGACAGCTGTTTCATCAGGTTTGTAACTCAATGCATATATAATACCTTTCAAAATATAATCACTTGTCTCCCAATTTCTGCGCATTAATTGTACTTTTGCGAGTTTCATGTTTCCATACAGTTACCTACATGAAAGAACAAAAAGGGGATGATATTAATGTATCTTTCACTTATATTAATCAGTAATACATTTTTGTCCGTCTGTCCCCACTTATACCTAATTATAAATTATTAAAAAGAATATAAATGAGAAGTTTTCATTAATAGATGAAATTACATATATAATGCCTTCGGGCGAGGAGGGCTGCTATCCGATTATTTTTTTATTTTTCAAAAATGTCTTCAAGTAAGGACTTAAGACTGACTGAGACTTTGATGATTTGTCAAACTTGGACTTGGTCTAAGAATCAAACTTGGAGTGGGAAGGTTATACTCAAACTTGGAATTCTATTTTGACCTAAACTTGGAATTCGATATTGACCTAAACTTGGAATTGAACTTTAATTTGACTTAAAATCCAATTTGAACTTTACTCTTTACTCAGACTCAAACCATTGGGGCTTGGGCTCATACTTGGACTCACACTCAAACTGTTCTCTAGTTTGATGCACGAGTTAGCGTTTGGTATGGAGCGTCTCACAACGCGAGGTGTATTTTTTGTGAGGATAATGGTTAGTTTACTGTGCAGATGACTATGACCGGGCTTACAAGAAGATGACACAAGGTAATTTGGCTTCCACTTCTTCTGAAGCTGAGCCATCACCGAGAAGAGTTACGCAAGGCCAGCTGCAATATTGCGGTGTCCGACGAAGTCCTCGTATACAAAAGAGCAATCTACCCAGAACAACAGTCAACAGCAAACGGAAACTGAGCTTTACTCCCAATGAAGGTCAGTTGAGATATCTATTAGGTAGTTAATAGTACTGTTGCAACTTTTTATTATGAATGAACATCTCTATTTCTAATTTGCATCAGTATTCAGTGATGTCCTTGAACTAAAAATAGAAGTCTTGCACGCAGCCATGTCAGGTTACAATTTATAACCATATATATCACCTTTGGCTTTTAATATGTAGAGTCAAGAGTGGTGAGTCTTCAGTCAATCACCCAGGGTGAATTACTGCACCAAAAATCTCTTCCAAATACAATTAAATTATCAACGTTATTCACTCCACATTTTCTGTTTGGCAATTTAGCCCAGCCTCTCATGTGTTTTTTAAGCTAGTGCTGTTTTTACTAATTTTGCGCAGAAGCACAGTTCATGAGTTCTATCTTATCTGCATCTTTTATTTGAAACCTTTATTCACTCTAGGTATATCCATGAGTTGACACTCAATGTTTCTCTTTTTTTAGGGATTGCATGCCAAGGTCATGTTTTACTGGTTTATTGTGTGATTTTGATGACCAATACCAGATTTGAAGCAAATTGAAAATAGTTCTCTAGTTTCAATTTAGTTGCAGGTTGTATTTTATAAATTTTGAATAGTTCAAGACCTTTTGCTCATCCTCTTTATTCCCATGAAGCAGCAACTCCCGATGGGTCCTCTTCTGATTGCAGCAATGACGACCCAGATCCCGCTCTGGCAGTTCCTCTGCAGCTTCATAAGACCTCCGTATTCACACCTCAATTGAAGTAAGTCACTTTACAATTTTCATTTTTGATAATCGGAGGTAATATGCGATGTGAATCGTAAATAACATTTGAACATTGATAATAAGACTTGTTGAAGTTAGACTGTTGAAGCAATTTTGACTGATATGATGGGAATAATTACGTCCTCAGAAATCAATCTTCAGAGGAATCCAACGTGAAAAACGGCGAATGGACCAGAAGTGAGCAAAAGGTCTCTTCCCTAGACACAAGAGTCACTCAAATTGAAATGGTTGTGAAGGAAAACAACCTTCTATTAACAGAAATTTCAAATATGCTGCGTAAGCCATCGTGTGCTGACATCCTCTGTCCACCTTCCGCGAATAACTACAGAGTTACTTCAATTAGCATCAAATCCTGAAATGGTAAGCTTGTGTGTAAAAATATTTATGAAATTTCTGATGACTCAACATTATATTGGGTATTAATTTTTTTCTTAAAGCATCTTCAATGCTGTATGCAATAATAGGTACTTTATTGTGATATATATGTAGCTAAATGAATACTCAAGTTTCAATTGTGCAAGTGTCTGACGGGAGGTTGTCTCTGGGTCTTATTTTCATTTAGGTGAAGCTTCTTCAGCATGCCCGGGAAGGAACGCTAACTAGGACGGTGACTAAGATGTTGAAGCTGTGCATGACCAGGAGTTTAGCACTACAGTTTTCACTTACTGGTCTTGGAAGGTCGAGGAAGAGAGACAAGCTGGCCTTCAGAAATACGATGGCATACCAGCTGATCGAACGTAAGTATCGTTGTATATAGAAAGTAATGCATGCAGCAATTATTCCATTCTTCCTTCAGCTAAAAATTCAACATTTTCCTTCATGTTGTAATCTCTATGTAACACAAAATAATTATTATTGTTCAAATGCAAATGAGTGGCGCACGTTGAATGCCTGATTAATTGCTGACTATCAAAATGCAAAAATAATTTCTGGTTTAATGAGCTTAATATGTGTTTGAGTACATCCATACCCTATTGAGGATTGTATTTTATTTGTAAAAATATATATGTATATTACAGAGGCTATTTTGAGCCGTCAGCAATTCCGAGAGGTGTCATTGTCGGATATCAACAAGGCGATCACTCTGGCCCTAAAAAACGCAGTTGACTGGGACGGGCATCGTGGGCCCCGGGTGAAGGACTACGTTACGGGGGCGGTCGCCACTCATACAACCTCGGGTGCGAATGCCACTGCAGGCCTAGCAGCGACTGATGCAGCGGGAAAGGACACCACGGCCCAACTTACAACTCTTGCTACAGCAGAGGCGGGCCCCAGTTTTCAACTTGGTCTAATGAACGGTATTTTAAGTGAAAGTAAGAATATATTAGCTTGTGAGTGAGTCACTTTCAGATAGTTTTTTCATTGCAGTGTTTTCCATCTGCGTGACACTCAGCTTATTTTACTTGCGTCATTTTTAAGGGATGTAATTTCATAGGTCCACTTTTTTTTTTGTTCTGTTCTCTTACTTGAAAGGATGAATCAGTTTCAGCGATCAGATATCGCATTAGTTACTGGAATGCCTTACTCTAGTAGTACTTATAGGGCGATTCTTAGGGAATCTCATTTTCAAAAAAAAAGAAGAACCAACGTTATAGAGAACATTCATTCCGAAACGTTTGCTACAAATAAATGTTCTCTATAACGTTGGTTCTTCTTTTTATTTTGCCTTACTCATTTATTGCGTATATATTATAAAAGCTATTAAATTGAAAAAACATTTCATGAAAAAGTAATGTTGAGCTAATTATTTAAACATATCTTTTAATGCTGTACAGTTATTGGCGAACCCTTAAGCATGAAAGAAGCATCCATTATCCATGTTTGTTCTATGCTGTATCACGCAATATTGGAGAAGAAACTGGCTAAATGTATACATGTATTTCAGTATGTAAGATACTTGTGGAGCTGATATTGTGTTTAACATTTCAGCACTTGAAATTGATGTGCTTTAATTGAAACAGATTGCTTGCCAAAATGATAAGATACAGGAAATAACAAGCGTGGATAGTGGTATCTTGTATCTTATTTCATGCCTTATGGTTCGCTGTAGCTACTTAGCTAATGGCAGTTCACACACAGATATGATATCAGTATAGCTATATATATATAATCAATGTAACATACCTACTTTTCGTGTTTGTTTGAATAGAAATGAGTAGAAAAAACATTCAATCAATAAGCGGAGTCTTGTTTCTGTATGGAAAATTTATTTTGAATAGTTACCTACTATTAGGCAACATCTATTTATCTGGATAGATGTCCTTATTTGAATATTAAAAACTATATTTAGCCGAGATCGTATATTATAGAGAAATTAATCTCTAGCATCCCAACAGGTTGTAATTAAATTTTGTTGATGAATAAGTCTTATTATCCTCTTATAAATAGTCTACTTAAGTTTATTCTATTAGTTTCCTCGTTAAAATATGCAATGAATGCATGCATTATTTGCCGTGGCTTTTATGATTCTCCAGTGCATACATTGATAGGTAGGTCATACATTTGATTTAAATGTGCTCTTGAAACGGAAAAATGTGTATTATTTGTACCGTAAAATATACAGTGCAATCTATATTTGTATATTATATATATATATATTATAATTATATTCAGTTTCGGTCTTTGCAGAGACAAATTTCAACCATAAATAGAAAAACTTGAAATAATTTGATTTTAAGGAGTGGCGAAAACATTACAACTCCACCGTTTTCAAGTGATCATGACATAAAAATGAGCCCAACTAATACTATTCCTACCTGGTATGTGTGTATTAGAACACATTTTCTAATAGCTACATAATACCAGGTAGGAATAGCATTAGCTGGAGTTCTTTTGATGTCAATTACTCGAAAGCGGGATGATATTTTTTTCACTCCTGAAAATTAATTTTTTATTTTGAGTGTCTTAAGGTTGGAATTTGTCCATACAAAAAAACATGTACGCTAATATCCCCAGCAAGCAGTTTTCCAGTTCCTGTACCGACCATAAAACGCCACCGATAGTAGCGTTTTATGGTCAGATCATGGATTGGAAAACTGCTTGCTGGGTATATTTTTAGCATATTGCTGCTATGTGGCCACAGTCTGAAATAGGCCAGTTGATGGGACAAATGGAGCAGTTTTATGCGATAAGCCTGTGCGGCTTACGGTCAGGATAAGAGACGACTTCTGTTTCGTAGGCAGCTAACGGCAGGTTTATGTGAACGGCGTATGCGGTTCATGGTCAGACTATGGTACAATTATCTAGTTTTTTCTAGGACTCGCCACGCATAATTCTACACTTCCGAGTCCCATAAGCATACCGAACGCTACGCGGTACTCTCCAGTAACGCGAGTATAATACTGCCTCAATTTTTAATAGGGTAGATGTGACTCGTCTATGTAAGACGAGAGCTGGTTTGTTATTACTTTTTCTAATATTTTGGACATAACAGGCAGGAGACTGATTGGTCTGTAGTTTGACGCTATGTCGATATCACCAGATTTATGTAATGGCTTAATTATGGATAGTTTCCATTGATCGGGAAACTTGTTTGTGACTATAGATGTATTTATTATCAAGCGAATAAAGGGTGCTGTGACAGGGAAGCTGTCTTTTATATGTTGGAGGCTTATGCCATCATGTCCAGTCGCTTTAGTATTCTTTAGTGAGTATAAGATTTTTCGTATCTCTATGACGCTAACTGGCTTTGGTCTCCACTTGTTGCTACTATTTGGGGGTGAAACATCGCTCAGATTTGCCTCTGTAGATGTGTCTGAAACTGTCCTGGATACTTCATTGAAAACATCTTCGCCAACTTTTGAGAAAAAAGTGTTAAAGTCATTCGCCATTTCTGAGGGGTTGTCAAAAGTGCTTTTGCAGTCTGAATTTTTATACTGAGCAGCTTCTCTAATGATTTCCCAAGTTCTTTTAGGGTTTTGTTTTGCCACCAAGAGTTCTTTGTGGAAGTAGTCCCGTTTTGCTTCCTTAACTTTTCTTCGGTGCTGCACGGTGCTGCATGTACTTGCCGAATGTCCAAACTTTGCTGCTGCTAGAAGAGAATCCTTCCCTCATCTTCGAGATGCGGACGCCCCGTCGCTGCACATTGGGATGCTTCGTGAGCCCCTCCGTGCTCGTTTCAACCTCGGAGCGCTAGCGACCTTTCTTGCACGAAGCGATTTGATTGGTAAAATATAACGAGCTTTCATGCCCAGAAAACGGAAATCCGTGTGCACTCTGCAAGTGCAAACTCATGCCGAAGTTATAACTTGAGGAGAAGAAATGGCCGAGCGTACCGTGCTGCCACTCTTGTCTTTGTGAGGGGGTTCCAGCGTGGGTAAGACGCTCGGCCATAGTGTGGGCGGGTAGCTGGAGCCTCCGATTTGGGGTCCCAGCTGTTCTCGCACTCTTTACCCTGCAAAAATTTTAAAAATCTTTTTTGTTTTGTATCAACTCGCGGTGTATACCGATACGTTTTGCAGGTGTGACCTGTAGAATGGATCCTGCTTATTGAGTGAGAAATCGTAATGTGCTTATGCAAACAAATATAACTGTGTGTGTTGAGGCAATAGAAATTGAGTTGACCACCGAAATAATGTTCTTATAATACTACCTCGGAGGTGATGTAGAATTCTGGTATCTTTAAAACCATGAGACCTTCGGCGCGAGATAGTCGGAGCTACTAAAGCGCTAGTAAACCTATGTTACTACTACTACTTTCTCATGATCTTTATATAATTTTCGACGCGTACTGTCTGATTTATTCAGTTTGTACTCACGCTGCAAATTTCTTTTAGCTCTGCTCAAATGTTTTATCTCATCTGTTATCCATTTAGAAATTCTTGGCTTAACTTTCTTCGTAGTGAAAGGTGCGCATTCGTTAAGAGCTGATACGAAATTTTCGTTGAAAAGAGAAACTTGTAGATTGACATCATCGGTGTTTTCCATGCCTTGAAATTCACTCCATCTGTCTAATATCTTTTCTTGAAATATTTCAGGGGAGTAGTGGTTTTTCATGCGATATGTAATGTAACTAGATTTCTGTTTCTCTTTTGCAATATTGATTTGGCATTCTACCGAATGGTGATCAGAAAAGGACGGTAAGATTTCTGTGCTGAGTACTGCTTGGGGATTGTTTGTAATTGCTAGGTCAAGAAGAGTTTTAGAAGTGTTGGTAATTCGCGTTGGTTCTTGGACCATTTGAGAAAGATTAAGTCTGTGCAGCATCTTGCTTAGCTGATTGTTTTCATTTGTCAGATCCACGTTAAAATCTCCGAAAACATAGAAAGACTTTTTGGCTGCAGAGATTGATCTAAGCGTATTTTCAATGAAATCTAATGTTGGACGAAGAGATGCTGACGGATGTCTGTAAAGACTGCCGATAATGAAAGACTTGTGTTTGTTTACTTGAACATTGAGCCAAACCATTTCTATGTCTTTGCATTTTTCTTTTATCGGAACTAAGGATGTAGAGTAGACATCTTTGATGAAAATGCATGAACCGCTACCTCTCTTACTCTTGACTCCGTCATAACGGTACAATTTGTACCCGGTAATGGTGAGATATGAGCTTTCGACTCGTGAATCGAACCATGTTTCAGATACGCATAAAATATCGATATCGTTAGGGATCAACATTACTCGTACGTCATCCATTTTACCATTGAGGCTGCGAGCATTTATGTGCAATATTTTGATATTATTTACCTCAATAGGCAGATCTTTAATGGAGTTATTGCATTTTTTTAGGTCTAGCAGGACATTTAGTATTCGTCTCTAGGTCTTTATTGCCGTGTTCATTGTTTGTGATTTCAGCTTCATATTCAATTTGATCACTGTTATTTAGTCACAAAATGGGGGAGGGAGCAACACGATTTTCATCACGCATTTTCAAGAGGGCGCTATAGTGGTCCTGTTTCCGGTGTATGTTTACCGGAGGACAGTTTATCAGAGCATTTGATGTAGGGGAGATTGTCGTCTTCCAAATCCCATTGTCTCTTTCATCAAATACGTGAATTGGTGTTCTCGTTACATTAGAAAGTATTTGGGGTATGAGGTCTCCAACTGCGTGATCGAAGACTTTTCTATCGATGTATTTATCGATGAGTTGTTCGAAACTGCCACTGTTCTTGTCAACGAATTTTGCATACTGGTCCTTGTTTCTGGAGCTCTCAGTTTTGATGGCTTTTTTCAGAGATATATAATTCCATTTCGATTTTTGTTGTGAAGCAAGCTGCGTCGTTACGGCGTGGAGGAGACAGTGTCCGTCACCTACAGTGTAAGCAGGCTCCAATTTGAGCGATCGTTTCAAGTCGTCCAGTGTGTGTGCAACGCGTGTGCAGATTTGATTCACTGTTGATTTTTCGGTAGCAGTTCGACGGAGGCCCGGCAGAGGCATCAGATTTTTTTCGAATAATTTGATTTTCTTTGGAATAGTTTTGAATATCGATATTCGCTTGACTTTCCTTGGTTCCTGCGTACTCACTGGAAAGTTGAGAATTGGTTGAAAAGGAGGGCATGTCGCAATCACTATTTGTGTCTGTTGCAAGTAACGCAAATTTATTTTTCGTACTGACATTATATTTGTCTGAGATCGAATCAGGGAAAGGCTCAGGCTTATTTACGTTCCTCATGCTGTGGGTGAGTGAGTTACTCACACCTCTGCTTGATGACGCAATCAATTTTGAAGGATTTGGTGTACCATGTGCAGTGATGTGCAGTGATGTGCATAGGCTTATATTCTTTTTGAAAGTCTAATGTGAGACTATTTGTCTCATTCCGTGAATTTTTCGATTCATTGGAATGATCTACAATTCCATTTATTGCTTGACATTTGTTGAAACGATGAAAATATGGCACGGTAATTCGCAATGTTGATTTCATTGCAAGATGTTGAAGAAAACAGAAGTTCTCTTCCTGGGTCCGAGGCCATTGAAAGTTATTGAGTGCGTCACCATTTTCATTTTCTGGGTGAGTTTGAAATTGAATCAAGTTTAAACCCAGGTTTTTGCAAAAATGCCTCACTTTGTAGAAATTCGTTTGCACTGCAAGCATTGGCAATATAAATACGAGAAAGTGCGTACTTTCTTACAATTTGTTGTTTGATTCGAGCAAGGTCTGAGGGCGAGTGGCAGAGACCATCAAAACTTAGTATATAATTTTTAAATCTAGGCATGCAATTTACAGTATGGAGAAGGTCATCGAAGCGCCCTGATGGAACAGTTTTGATCCAGCACGAGCGATCGATGTCCTTTCTTCTGATCGTGCTTAGGATATTATCACCTAGCAGCAAAGTATCGTAAAGTTCTCGACAATTGGAGTCGATTTCACAAGAGATACTAGCAGGTACCACAGGTGCAAGGTCTTGAGAACTTATATGTGAATTTAAAGCAAAAAGCTGTACGGTTAGGTTCTGAATGTTTGATACTGTAGAGAAAATCGACGACGGGCTAGGAGGCTCACGTTGTCTTAGAGATTTATTGAAAAACGCTCTTGTTAGAAACAAATTGTGAATAATTTCATGAATTTTTTGAGAGCTTGTTATTTGAAGCGGGTGCAAGTAGCCATTAAAAGAAGCAACAGTGTTATTTTTATTGCTCTGTACTGGAAATTTTATTTTGTTTTCACAGCTTGCGCTCTGGGGTAATTTACTGCCAGAATCGGTTTGTGCGCGAAAATTATCGAACATATTAGCTGGAGAATGAGAAAAGTCTACCACGCTTTAAATGTCCTTATTAATAACAACTATTCTGTCTTGTACCACTGATGAGGATGGTGTTTGTGTCCCCGCCGCTGGCGGACAGTTCGGAGCGTTGTTGTTGACGCAGAGCTGGGGAGCTGGCACGCTGTTTTGCTTGTTTAGATGAGGAGCAGGTGGTTGTGGTGCTGCGGCTGAGACTTCACTGCTTCGAACCTTCAAATGATTGCTGGAGGTTTGGCAGATATGTTTTCCCTCATCCGGCGATATTGGTTGCATAGTGCACGAGTTTCAAAATTTCTCTCAGAATACATATGCAGCTGTAAGACAATCACATAGTTTGCACCCACTTGTCAACAGAACCAACTCTCAGAAGACAACAGCAAATAAGAAATATAGGCAGGTGGTAAACAGCCAAAGCTACAGGAATCAATCCATGCCAACACAAACCACTACAAAGAGTCAGTACCCAACGTTGGGCCAGAGTGCATTGTCTGAGACTGATATAGCCCCTGCATATCCTCTGGATCACAGCATCATGATAGAAAGACAACCTCAAAAAAGAGGTGCGGACAACTCAAATGAAACAGAGCAATTGCCAAAGATCTCCCAGGAAAAACAAATGATGGGCTACTTTAAAAATCTAATTGTCAAACTTCTTCCTGCTATTATCAAAATCTTACTAGCTAGCACTATAACTGAAAAAATAGAGAGCCTGACAGAAATAGGAAGCCTACTAGAAGCTGGAGAACTAATTTCTGAGTTACTCACAAAATTAAATGTCACCTCCCTCATCACTCAAGCATGAATTTAACAATCCTACAGTGGAATCTTAGAGGCTACTTTGCAAAACTACCATACCTTCACTTGCTTATAGATGAACATCATCCAGGAATTATATGTATTCAAGAATCATTGGTACAAGGATGCCACAACATAAAATTGAAGAATTACTGCAGTCCTTCCCGACATGAAAGAAGGGAAGGTAGAGGAGGTGGGGTGATTACCTTTATTCACTCTAGTATACCAAACATAACAACACAATTGACTACACCATTAGAACTCGTGCACTGCAAAATATTTATCAACAAAAAGCCTATCAATATAATAAATAAGTACTTGCCTCCCCATTTGGAAAGTAATGGTTTAATGCAGAAGTTACAGGACATCAGCAATCAGATTACAGAATCCAGCATTATTATGATGGACTCAAATGCCCACAGCTATAGCTGGGGATCTGACTTCAGTGATACAAGGGGTAAAATAATAGAGAACTGGATGACAGAGAACAATTTATTATTACTGAATAACACTGCCCCAACCTTCTTGTCCTCCAGAGGTACTTATACTCATATAGATCTAACAATAGTCACTGAGGACCTGCATTCTAAGTTTACATGGAACACTTGTAGCGATACTTTTACAAGTGATCACTTTCCACTGATAATTGAATCCACTCTAGCACTTCCCACGGCACAACTACCAAGAAAATGGCACCTGCGCAGTGCAGATTGGCCGAAATTCGAAACAGCTCTAGTGTTTACAAACTGCTCAGATAAGTCAATATCTGATGCTTATCAATCCATAGCCAAAGCTATACTGGCAGCAACTGAAGGTAACATCAGGGCTAGTCAAAGCCTTTCACCACTACAAAGGACTAATTGCTGGTGGACTAAAGATTGCAAGATAGCCCATAGGAAATATCATAAGGCATACAACCATTACAAAAATCACCAAGGGAACATTGAGAAATGGATTGCATTCAAAAAAGCAAGAGCAATTTTCCGAAAAACAGTACAAGAGGCTAAAGCCAACAGCTGGAAGGCATTTGTGTCAGGCCTCAGTACCTCTTCTCCTGTGGAGGTTTGGCACAAAATTAAAGCCATAAAGGGAAAACAAAGCCGGGGACAAATTGTGCTCAAAAACTCAAGCAATGAAATAATTACTTGCCCAAAGGAAATTTCTGACATATTGGTGGACCAATATGCCTCAAATAACAACTTAGAGTCTCATGATCCAATATTTGATGAACATAAAAACATTTGTGAACAAATTCCTATCTCATTCTCATTTGATACAGAACATGATTACAATCGTCCTCTCACTATGGTAGAGCTCAAAAGAGCAATAATCAGCTCTAAAACTAAAGCACCCGGACCAGATACAATATCTCTAGAATTCATTAAACATATGAATGAAGACCAGACTAAATTCATACTAAATTACTTTAATAGAGTTTGGGTCTCAGAAATCCCAGAGCAGTGGAAGGAGGCCATAATATGTCCGATCCTTAAACCAGGAAAAGTGCCAACAGACCCAAGAGCATACCGCTCAGTAGCACTTACAAATGTACTGTGCAAGCTTTATGAGAAAATAATAAACTGGAGACTCCTGAAATATATAGAACAAAACAAATGCTTGAACGAGAATCAGAGTGGATTCAGAGCAGGGCGTTGCACTCTGGATGGACTCACGCGTATTGAAAACTCCATTCGTAGAGCAATAACCCTGCAGGACTTTTGTGTTGTAATATTTGTTGATATAAAACAGGCTTTCGACACCGTTTGGCATTATGGTCTATTGCAAAAGCTACAGTTTTTAGGACTTGAAGGTAACCTACCTCAAACCATAATGTCTTTCATCAAGGAGCGAAGAATAAGAGTCAGAATCAATGACACCCTATCCAAGCAATGTTTCCTAAGGTCGGGTGTTCCACAGGGATTGGTGATCAGCCCAACATTGTTCAACATCATGATAAATGATATTTTCCAAGACTGTAACCCTCTACTACAGACATCCCTCTATGCTGACGATGGTGCTGTTTGGGTTACCTGCTCTAACTTGACTGAAGCACTTTGCATGCTGCAAGATGCCTTAGATGCTATTCTTGTTTGGTCCCAAACCTGGGGGTTTCATTTGCAAATCTCTCCAGAGAAAACCAAATGTATGATTTTCACTCACAAAAAAACTAAGCCCCCTTTCCGCTCGAAATATCAGAATGTAAACTTGGAATTTGTCACCAAATATAAATTTCTTGGTCTACTTCTTGATGCCCAACTTCGGTGGGGTCCACACATAAAATAAGTAACCCAGAAATGTCATAAAGACCTAAGACTTCTTCGCATCCTCTCAAATATGAAATGGTCAGCCAATTTTGACATATTAATGAAAATCTACACTTCCATAATTTTGCCAAAGTTATCATATGGATGTTTTCTCTTTGGCACTGCTTGTAAATCTCATTTACTGTCTTTAAACAGAATCCAATATGCAGCACTGCGCTTTATTCTTGGTGCAATGCGATGTACCAAGGTAACCCATCTAGAAATAGAGGCAAACTTGATGCCACTGATGTACTTAAGGAAAAAACAGCTGTGTCAGTATGCTCTCAGAGCACTTAGTGTCCCTGGTCACCCAGTTGCATTGCTAAATCAAGATTATTACCCATTCCATGTCTTTAAACATAACCCAAACCCTCTTCCAGTAACAAGCCGGATATTCCACTTGCTACAAGAATTTGGCATTAAATCAAACTGCATTGGATCTACCCAGGCCTCTGACAAATATGAAACTTTTGATATGAAATGCCTTTCCCACCTAAAAACATACCCAAAGGATGCACTAGGCGAAAATCAGTGGAAAGCTCTATTTAAACATACTCAAACACAGTATACTACACGACAGGAAATATATACAGATGGCTCTAAACACGACCACAGAGTTGGAGTTGGCATTTGGTCGAGTGAATCCAATATCATGGCAAGACTTCCAGATATGGCCTCCATTTTCACAGCAGAACTCACGGCTATTTTATATGCCATAAAATACATTGAAAAGAAACCAGGAAATTTTGTCTTGTTCACTGACTCATACAGTGCTATTCAGGCCCTCAACCAATTACTTCCCTCCAACCACTACCTGATACCTAGAATCAAGAGGAGGTATGAAGGTCTACCCCCAATGAAATTAATCATTGAGTGGGTCCCCAGCCACATGGGTATCATGGGAAATGAAAAAGCGGATCAACTGGCAAAAGCAGCATGTAACCTGGAAACAATCTGTTCACCCCATCTTCCACACCTTGATCTCATACCTCTTTGTTCTTGTCTGTCACCGTGGACGCACGCTCCATGTTACCGGAGCTAAATTGTTTCAGAATGTGAGGGAAGGAAAACTCCACGAAGTACGAAATTAGAACTGTGTGTCCGTGAATGTGCCGTCTACCTAACTAAATGGTAAAAGTGAACATTCAGTGTTTCGGTGATTCAATTATGATCATTTTAACAAGCAGATCAGAGTGGCGAGATGTGAAAACTTTGTGTTGCTCTCGCAGTGCCGGTGAGGGGTAGCGAGGACAAGCTCACCCCTGCCCCCTCCATCCCCCCTCCATCTACACTCCATCCCTCCAAAACACCTCCACTCTTAACGTGGAAGAACAAGTGCCGTTATCTCCAGAAACAAAATAGAAAGTGTGCTCTGTCAAACTCGCATCTTTGGAAAATAATGGTGACCATTTTTTGTGAACTATTTTTGTTACAATAGAGCATGAATGTTAAAAATTTCTAATGTACTCATTCAATTTTTGATTCAAAAAATTAGCTTACCTTATTATCATGTTCTTTTGATGGACAATTTTGGTTAACTATTGACGTTAAATGTGAGAAGGATAAAAAACTTCTTCTTCTTTGAAGGAACTCTTAAATATAAAAATTAAATAAACTTGATCCAGCAACTTCGGAAATAATTTACCATGTTAAACATAGTAAGCCTGTGTTCACAGACAGAGCATAATTCCACAATGTGAAGTAAACTTGAACAATCCGACGTTTCTCGAAAAGTTCACCAGAGCAATCTTCTGATGGAAGAGTTGAAGTTCTTTTTCTTCTTTTCTTCTTCTTTTTTTCTTTTCTCTTTTCTTCCCCAAGCAGGACAGCAAGCAACGCTGCTCTGCCGACCGCAAGCATCCTGCCCCCTCCTCCCGCTCACACTCTGTCCTCCTCTGTCTTACACCCCAAGCCCCCCCCCCCTTGCTTTCTTACTGGCAGTCTCTTTTTATCTACCTTTAAAAGGTGAGGTCTTCTACTTTAACCCAATGAACAAAATTTAATTTTTCCTCCTCTCTATCAACGTCACAATGTATCAATATAGAACTCGTTCAACTACTCGGAAGGTTGCCCCATCTGAAAAAAACATCCTCCAGTACAGCTTCGTGCGAAAAGCTCAGTAAAAAGCGTAAAGCACCAGCCATAAAGCGGAAAGGCAGACCTAATAAATCCGCCCCTGTGAATCCACCAGTTCAAGGTCCTCAAACACTCAAAACGAAAAATGCTTCTCGGACGTTCGTGAAGTCTGGTATCAGCAAGTGTTTCTCAGCCCCTGAAGCATCACTAATGACTGCAAAATCAGAGTCATCTGACACGGGCGAAAATCTCTCAGGCGCTGCTTGTAATAATCCAGCTCCCAGTAATAATTCATCTTCTCAAGTTCTGAAACCTGCCACGGGCACACCCGAAGCGAGTTCAAGAAATTCCGTACAAGCAGCACTCGACTCTCAACCCCACGCTTTGGACTGTGTCCGAGAAGATTCATCGTCCACAAAGCCGAGAATCTTTAGTGAAGAAGATACGTCCTCACTGGCGGAAGCTGCCACAGCACTGCTAGCTCCTTCGTCTCGCCGAAACGATTGCGTCATGGCGACGTCGCCCCTGCCCTGCGTCACTGAGAAAGCTCAAAATCGTTCACCGCCGACGGAAACACCAACGTCATCGTTAAAACGCGATAAAATTTTGGATGTGTGCAACGAGTCAAACAGCATAAGGGGTAATTTTAATTATAATTTCAATGATAAATTGTGTGTAGACCTTTCAGGCGGCGAAGTTATGTTTGAAAATGCATACGCAGCAGCTGATACTGGTAGTAAAATACCTCAGAGCGTAAACTGCGAGGATAACGTAAGATTTTCAGTGGAGAAAAATACAACCAGACCTGTTACCGCTTTTGATTGGTACTTACATCCTCTCCAAATGACCAGTTCCCAAACTATTCACGAAATAAATAACACGCTGTCTCTTACAGCTGCATTTCTCAATAAAGCTTTGAGACAAAATTGTCCCCCAAGCCCAGCGTCGATTTTTTCCACTGTATCAAATATTCAAGTGATTATAGAACAGCTTTTTGCTTTAAATTATCGTATCAGCGCTCATGATTTTACGCCGGTGGTAGCTGCGAGTAACCATCCTTATGCGAAATCCCCTTTAGACACTTTTCTCGTTGGAGACAATAGTCTCACAAAAATCAACAGAGATGACATTGATAGTGCATGCAGGATTCAGACCATAACTTCGGAACGTCTAAATGATCTCTATGATGAGATTGAACGCGCACCTCCTTTCAGGAACTATATAAT
Organism: Morinoia aosen; assembly: GCA_030386875.1. NCBI lineage: Eukaryota > Metazoa > Arthropoda > Malacostraca > Amphipoda > Talitridae > Morinoia > Morinoia aosen. Next base: position 42,555,182 of record CM059580.1, read on the forward strand.
TAGTTTCAAAGGTTTGAGCCTCTCGTCCCAAAATCTCACGAAATTAAAAAAATTGATCATGACAAAGAATCTTCTTTCTCGTATTTATGTGGTGAGTGCCTGCAGTGGGCAGCAATTGTACATGGCATCGAGCCTGTGCAGAAAAATTGGTCTTAAACTGATTCCGCTGCGAGCAAATGTAAAAACCGGTCCTGTTGATGAAGCTTACAACAATGTCCGCACTTGGCCCGTTACGCGAGAAGACACGCATCATTTTCTTCAACAAATTGCTCTAAAATCACCTTTGAGACTAACTTCACATTTTATCTCCTGTGTCAGAAACTTCCATGATCTGAATGAAGAAATTGAATACTCTAATGATTATTCAAAACAGCAAAATGAGTTGAATGATTGTTCTAAGTTGACCGCCTATCCATGTGAAACCTCCAGCAGCATAAACCGATGTTTGCCTTCATATAACAAACCCTCTCCTCCCCTCTCCTCCCGATGTTTGCCCTCATATAACAAGCCCTCCCCTGCATCCGCCACAAACAACTGCGGAGTGCCTACAAAAAATAGGTTTTCATTGCTATCCAATGCTGATGAAGAGGATGAAAAGCCCCTCTCAGACACGAGTATAAATCAACATCCAATCACATACTCGGAAGCAGTAAAATCAACAGGAAGAGAGAAATCGCTGCAAGATTGCAGTCGACAATCGATGGAAAATCCACTACCCAACGGTATGCACAATCATCACCCGAAAAATATAATTGACACGAGCATTTCTCAGTTCTCTGCAAATCCCCATACGAGAAATCACCACAGAACGGGAACTCAGAGCCAGAAAAACGTAAATTCCCCGCACCTCTCAGAACCTCTTAATGATGAAAAAAGTGCGAAAAAAAACGTCTCCAGCCGCATTTGTGAACGCATGAATTCCACAATGGATGAATTGAAACGATCATGGAACATAAAACTGATTCCCACCAAAGCCGATGGACACTGCCTCCTCCACGCAGTAGCTCATCTACTTACAAAACAACCAGCATCAAAATGGAATTACAATTCCCTAAAGGCTGCAATCAAAACAGAGAGTAACGCAAACTACAGCACATATGCTAAGTTTTTTGACAAGAACAGTGGCGACATGCAAAACCTCATAGATAATTACATTGACGAAAAACATTTTGACCAAGCTGCTGTAGACCTTATACCACTAATCATTTCAAATGTGACAGGCCAAAAACTTCTCGTCCTAGATGAAAAAGATCATTGTGTTTTGAAAATATCAGTCGTTCCCATTTCAGAGTTATCAAATAATAACCCTCCACTACTGCTCCATCGTAAAAACGATCACTACAGTGCTCTTGTCACACAAGGCAAAAATCAGACCGGGGTTACCTCATCTTGACAAAGTGCCGCTGCCCAGCCAAATAGTAGACTTTCTTACATAGCAGATGCTGGGCCAAACACCCTGGGCAACTTAGACAAAATCGATAAATCCCCTGAACGATCCCATCGAGATAATAACCTCGCTACCTTTAAAAAGAGTGCTAATATAGGTAAAATCAAAATCAAGCATGTAAATGCTCGAAGCCTGAATGGTAAATTGGATGAAATCAGAGTAATGTTGGTCACTGAAAAAATTGACATTTTGTGTGTCTCAGAAACATGGTTTGATTCACGAACCCAAAGTTCATTTTTTAACATTCCTGATTACGTGTTGTACCGCTACGATGGCGCTAAAACCAGCCGAGGTAGTGGATCTTGTATTTTTGTGAAAGAAATGTACTCAACATCTTCACTACTAGCGAATAAAGTTTGCGAAGGCATTGAAATGGTTTGGTTAGAAGTGCAAATAAATAAACACAAATCAATAATCATTGGCAGCCTTTACCGGCACCCATCGTCTCCCCTAAATCTAACACTAGATTTCATTGAGGAAACCTTCAAAGAAATCCTTCAGGCAAAAAAATCATTCTTTGCTTTCGGAGATTTCAATGTTGACCTAACGGACAAAAACAATCAGCTAAGCAAACTATTGTATAAACTAAGCTTATCACAAATGGTCAAAGAACCGACTCGCATCACTAAAGTCTCTTCAACTCTCCTCGATCTAGCAATCACAAATAATCCCACCGCAATACTTAGTGCAGTAATATCACCTTCTATTTCCGATCACCACTCTATAGAATGTGAAATTAATATTGCGAAGGAAAGACAAAAATACCGCTTAATGACCTATCGCTCGAAAATGCACTATTCAGCAGAACTATTTCAAGAAAAACTACTCGATAGGTCTACCGAATTCCAGAAAATGATGCAATCTGACGATGTTGACATACAAGTGTCAATTTTCAACGAGAACTTCACAGCAGCTCTCGACGAATGTGCACCTTACGTCACCAAAAAAACCAAGCCAAAACGGACTGTTTGGATTACTGACGAAGTTAAAGAGATGAGCAGAATAAAGAAAGCTAACTTGCGAGAGTACAAAAACAATAGATCAAACAGTACCTTATACAAGAGATATAAAGAACATGAAAAAATTCTTCGAAAGAAAATCACTGAAGCGAAACAAACTCACTTCCACCAGGCACTGATAACGGCTAAAAATAACCCGAAGCGAACTTGGGAAATCATTAGTGAGGTAGCCCCATATAAAAATTTAGATCGCATAAGTAATTTTGAAAATCCCTTGGCAACAGCCACGGATTTCAACACATTCTTTTCAAAAGTAGGGGATCAAGTTTTCAGTGAGGTGTGTACCAATCCATATGAAACGACAATTGAAAATTCATGCCCCACTGCACCCTCGAGGACTGATGTCAAGTGGAGACCACGCCCTGTCGATCTACCAGAGTTACGAAACATCTTATACTCACTAAAAAACACAAAGGCAGTTGGACATGATGGTATCAGTCTTCAATATATCAAAGACAGTTTCCCTGTTACAGCACCATGGATTCGTCTGATAATTAATACATCAATAGTAACCAATACGTTTCCAAACCAATGGAAACACTCCATTATTAGACCGTTGCACAAAAGTGGTGACCTAAATACAGCATCAAACTACAGGCCCATCAGTCTTTTGCCTGTCATGTCCAAACTATTGGAGAAAGTGGTGACAAATCAACTGTCATTTCACCTGGACGAGTCAAATTTACTCCACCAAAATCAATATGCCTATAGAAGAAATACTAGCACTCAAGACGCTCTGCTCAACATATCTGAAAAAATATACAGTGACATCGATCACAAGAATGTAACACTCTTGCTACTACTCGATCTCTCTAAGGCGTTCGATAGCGTCCAACATGAAAGACTTCTACGTAAAATACTGAACTTGGGAATAGACACGCAGTGGTTTGAAAGTTACTTGTCAAATCGATCTCATGCAGTCCGCATAGAAAACAAATTGTCCCCATTCATTCAAAACAATTTTGGTGTTCCCCAAGGATCCATTCTTGGTCCGCTACTGTTTTCTATTTTCATTAATGATTTCCCTCCAATGCCTTCTAACACACGGATCTCAATGTATGCAGATGATGTTCAAATTGCAATAACAAGTTCTGTATCGGAAATACCACAGACGCAAATTAAAGCCGAAACTTTACTGACTAGACTGAAATCATGGTACGACCGAAATGGTCTCAAATTAAATGCTAATAAAACACATTGCATTATTTTTGGATCCAAAGATGCAATTAAAAAAACTTCAGATCTTACTCTTGCAGTTGAAAATGATAAAATTAATGCATCAGAAAAAGTTAAAAATCTAGGCATCTGGTTCGATAGAAATATGTCCTTCAAATCTCATGTTGAGACTACTTGCAACAAAATCTACGGAACTTTAATGTTTTTTAATCGTATAAAAAGTATGCTAGACGAAAAATCCAGATTATTGGCCATTCAATCCCTTGTGCTATCGCGCATTGACTACTGCAGCCTAGTATGGGGAGACTTACCTCAATACCTTCAAAGGGACTTACACAAATGCATGAATTTTGCAGCCAAGGTGGTATGCAACGGTAATTTCAAAAGAAGTGATCACGTAACCCCTCTCCTCAATAAACTCGGCTGGATCCCTATCCAAGAAAGGCTCCTCATGCAGAAGGCCCAATACGTATTCTCCTCGTTATATCTTCCTCAGAGCAATGCTGAGATAGTGCGTTTCCATCCACCCACTGTAACCAATCAAAAACCGAACAGAAACAATAATGTCTTAGTCAACTATCGTTCATCTCACTTAGGGCAGAAGGCTCTGTCCATATCAGGCGCCTTACTGTGGAACAAACTTCCCCTGAGTATTAAAGTCCCTCAAAGACCGAGAGAATTTAAAGCCAAAATAACTCGTCATCTTGTGTCTCAATAATAATCTCAATGAATCAGAAATACAAAACTTATAATCTTCTTGGTCCTCATACTTATGCGTACATATATATATATATATATATATATATATATATATATATCTGTATGTGTGTGTGTATGTATGTTTATATATGTGTACGTATATATATGTATATGGATTTGTATTTATATTTTTTTCATGCTTCCTTAAAATGACACCTTTGAACATTTGCCGAAACAAGCGATTCATATATTATTTCCTGGCATCAATAATTGCGAAGTTTTATGTCATGTACATGTGAACTGTCAAAAGTGTTTCACCCCACAATGAAAATGCATCGTCCATGAATTTGCGTTATCTCTTATAATTATCATTACATGTATTGTCAAATGTAGATTAAGCAAGATTAGGAGTACATTGCCCTCATTCATTTATTTTCGACTAGTGACACGAGTTTTTCAATACTCGTGTGTGTGTATCATCTAAGTGTATTAATTTTAAGATTGTGCTGCCTTCGCAGCAATTTAGGAAATTTATATTTTCAAACAGCGGTAGAAAATTTGTGCCTTCGAATATCGAGGGAACCAGTCCGCACGTTCACTCGTTTTCCGGAAACGCTCTCTTCCGGTACATTAGGTATTTAAACTCTGCGAGCTGAGTAGAGGCGGCCAGTTGTGTTGAAGTAGTGTGTAGACTCCAGAGAAGGAAATGAAAATTTAGGTACAATAAATGGCTGCTTAAGACAAGTTTTGCATCATCCGTGGACTTTTCTGAACCTTCCCCTCGTCGATAGAAATTGTTGAGGCAGTCACAATAAATTTTCAACAACATCTCTGCAATGTCTCAAATGGCCAAAAGAAGCTCAAAGAAAACCCTTAAACTAGCTGAAGTTGAAGCCGTAAAGACCTATGACGATCTTTATGAAGCCCTGTCCAGGGAGAGTCCAGGAGAGGATGAGACGTCGGCCATCTTATCCTTCATAGCTGAACTTAAGGTCAAGCGCGATCAGTTCATCACTTCAAGCAGAGCCTTTGAAGGTTCCTTGGAACGAGCAGGACATAAGCAGCGGTACCATGAGCAATTTTTGAAGAGACGTGTGATGCTGGAAGACTGCTTTGGTCGCATCGCGACACTCAACAAACAGATGGAGAGGCTTGGAGGGGACATGGTTTCCAACCTTGATCCCAAAGACCTGTCTTCTCTGCGTAGTGAGAGAATGAGTAAACTTACCTCCGTAAGAAGAGAAAAAGTTGGACCTTTTTCCACACCACTGTCGGTAGCCTCTGAGGTTTCTACTATCTCAGAAGGAGAGGATGAAGAATATCAAGAGCAGGAAAGCAACCTAGATGATCTGGCAGGGCTGATGGAACACGCTTCCGTGAGCTCTCGCAGGTCGATTCTAGAGCCTAGAGTAGAGGCAAACCATCGACTGAGAGCTCCTAGGCAGGGAAGCACTCTAGATGCAGCTTCTGTTCACCTTATCCGGGCCGAGCTGTTGAAGACCCCTGCCAACCCCTTCAAAGGAGACATCGGATTGTACCATTGCTGGGAATCTGATCTGAAGAATCGACTGCAGGGACTAGCTTTGGGCCCCATCGAAGAGCTACAAGTTTTGGCGGCCAATACCGCGGGTAAACCCAAGGAGTACGTTCAGAGAACTATGAGGTCAGTCATCGGAAACAATGCAGAGGCAGTGTTGCAGGTGGTATGGAACACCCTTCGTGAGCGTTATGGTTCGGACTGGTTGCTAGCAGAACACACGGCAGACCAACTTCGGAACTTCCCAAACATCCCTCCTGGGGATCTTACCGCTCTCCAGGATTTCTTAGATTCTACGAGTACCGCACTTACCAACGCAGCAAGATCGGACGAGCTGGAGGAGTTTTGCACTACCAGAGGCATGAGGCTCTTGGCACTCAAACTCCCGCCAGATCTGCAACGCAGATGGCATAGGAAAGCATCTGACCTACGAGCCAAGAGTGGGCAGCGCCCAACGTTCTCCTTCTTCAACCAGTTCCTAAGAGACGAAGAAAGAGCGATGAGGGATCCATTTTTCAACCCAGCACTGTCAGGCGGAAGACCCAAGCCCGTTCGGGTCCTGCACACAAGCGCTGACCAGAATACCAAGAAAGAGTCTAGTGAAGGTGATCAGTCCATGGTGGCCTACAACAAACCTGAGTCAAGATATGAGGCGCAAGGACCTCACAACAAAAAACCTCCGGAAACGGACCATAGAATCAACAAATGTATTTTCCACAAGGTCGACGCCCATGGAACCTGGGAGTGCCGGTCCTTTGGAAGACTACACATCGACCAGAAGAAGAAGCTCATCACCGAGGCGAAGGTATGCTTCCGATGCCTTGGTCCCCATTACATCAGGAACTGCGACAAACAAGTGAAGTGTTCTCACTGTCAAGGCTCACACTTGACGGTCATGCACCGGGCAAGCACTAAACCGGTGACCCCTGGTGAGGTCGCCACCTGCACCAGAACGGGATGCCTCGGTCTCGAGTCCAGGGAATTTTCCAAGACGCTGTTAGTAGATGTCACCTCGACGTCCACCCAGAGAAAAGTGCGTTGTTACGCCATCATTGACGAGCAAAGCTCAAGATGCTTTGCGGACCCTTCCCTGATAGAACAGCTCGATCTTAAGGCCACTCCCTGGAAGTACGCCCTCAGAACACTGAGTGGTCTGTCGTCTGAGGTGGAAGGACACGCCATCACCGGGCTCAAGATAAGGGGTGTGGGTGAGAACCGATGGCATCAGCTACCCACTACATGGACCAACGAAAATATCCCGGACACGACTGACGAAGTAGCCACTCCCGACGTTGTGAAGAAGCTCAGCCACGTTGCGCACCTGGTCAAGCACTTCAATGAGCATGATCCTTTGGCTCGGTCACTGATACTCATCGGAAGAGATGCCGTGTCGCTCATGGCATCTAGACACTATGGAGTACGAGGTCCTCTTGCCTGCAAGACCGCCCTGGGCTGGGCACTGTTGGGACCATTGAACGGAGGAGCAAGAACCCAGCAGACCACTGCCCTGCGGACGTCATTCGTGAACCACGAGGATCATCACTTCTCGATCAAGATACGTGGGCCCAACCCTGGGAGGCAGACGCTCGACGTCTTTGAGGAGCGAGTCGACGACGAGCTCCAGGGTCTGAGTGTGTTAGACAATAAATTTGTAAGTATTTTGAGAGCTGGTATCGAAGTGAAAGACGATAGGATTGTTGCGCCCTTACCCTTTACTAGAGATCCACCAAATTTGTGTAATAATTACGTGTCTGTATTGGGAAGAACGAACACGACGTTGGGAAAACTGCGTCGAGATCCCTCAAGTGCTACACTAAGTCTCGAGAAAATGCAATCGTACATTGACAATGATCACGTTGAGGAAGTAGTCGCAGGGGAACTTCCTGAGAAAGGCGTGGGATGGTACTTGCCTATCTTCCCGGTAAGGCAAGCCCAAGAAGGGAAAGTTAGGTTGGTGTTCGATGGTTCAGCAAAGCACAAGGGACACTGCCTCAATGATGAGTTGTTGACGGGCCCCGATTTGAACAACAGCCTTCGGGGAATATTGCAGAGATTCCGACTCCACCAGGTAGCCTTTACAATTGATATAAAAAATATGTTCCACAATTTTCGAGTCAAGATTGAAGACAGGGACTATCTGCGTTTCTTTTGGTTCAAAGATAATCGGGTTACTAACGAGATTGTCCCCTACAGAGCTAAGGTCCATGTCTTCGGGTTGCGGAGCTCTCCGGCCGTCGCTGCGTTCGCCCTTCGCCATATCGCCGACCTGGGCGATGCATCCGGACGCCCGAGCCGGGCCACTGACTTTCTCCGTCATGCGACGTACGTTGATGATGGGTCTGCTAGTTTGGACTCCCCAGACGAGGCCAGGGAGCTGCTTGGCGAGGTGCGGTCTCTGTTGCACAAGTATGGGTTGAACATTCACAAAGTTGCCACGTCTGACACTCGGGTAACGGTGGGTCTGCCAGACGAGGAACTAGCCGCACCAAAGACTGTCACTTGGGACGGATCCGTTATCCAACGAACATTGGGGATCCATTGGAACGTCTCCGAAGATCTGTTAATATTCAAGGTCAATATCCCGGACAGACCCTTCACTAGGAGGGGTGTGCTGTCTACTGTGAACTCCTTCTTTGACCCCCTCGGACTGGCTGCGCCTCTTATTTTGGGTGGCAGACTTCTGCAAAGAAAGGCGCTGTCTGATAGCACTGCCGAAACTAACCAAAGCTCCACTCTGTGGGACGAACCTCTACCTAAGAAACTGGAAGAGCATTGGGAATCGTGGAAAGACGGACTGAGAAGATCAAAGGAAATACGCCTCAGTCGGTGCGTGAAGCCGCGCGACTTTGGGGAGGTTTCACGGCACTCGCTTCACGTTTTTTGTGACGCCTCTCAGGAGGCCATTGGCTATGCGATTTATTTGCGGCTGACCAGTACCCGAGAGCAGAAACATTCCACCTTGATCAACGCCAGTTCGAGGGTGGCACCTAGGGCAGCTACCACCATACCACGGTTGGAACTGTGCGCCGCAGTCGAAGCAGTACTGGCAGCAAGAGAGACCCTCAACGACCTCAAGGTGAATGTGCAAGAAGTCAGATACTACACGGACAGTAAAATTGTTCTTGGATACCTGAAAAATGAGGATAAACGCTTCACCAGATATGTGACCCGGAGAATAGAGTTGATTAATAAGCATTGCTCTCCGACTCAGTGGTACTTCGTAGACACGAAAGAGAACCCCGCAGACATGGCTACTCGTCCCACGGATGTAGAGCAGCTCGTACACAGCCATTGGTTCACCGGCCCTGCCTGGATATTAGAAGATTGCGTCGTCGACGCTCAGCCCCCTTTTGAGGAAGCGCAACTAACAGAATCGTTGCCGGAGACCAAAGCCTTCACGACCTTGACCGGTTCGCCACCTCCATTTCGTACGGTGATGGACCGACTAAGTAGGTGGACCAGGCTTCTCGGGGTTACCCGCACCGTGCACAACCTGGCACATAAGTGGCTGATGCGAGCGAGATCTAACCTCAACACTTCTTCGAAACCGACACTACGTATACTTCAGAACGACCAGGAAGCTGAAATGTACCTCGTTAAGGCCGTCCAACAAGAATCTTACAGCGAAATACTACCCAAGACGGGGAAACCAGGTCCAATGCAGCTACCGGAAGGACATCAACTGACACCACTGGCCCCCTTTGTGGATGAAGAGGGTCTGATCCGTGTAGGAGGCCGCCTAAAGCACAGTGACTTACCAGTGGATCAAAAACACCCTTTGATCCTACCCAGGAACCATCCCTTCACTCAGATAATTATAAGACGGGCACACCAGCTGGTGGCTCACCAGGGCCGTCTCCTCACCCTTGGTAAGGTGCGATCTCTGGGCTTCTTCATCCCGCAAGGTAGAAAGCAAATAGAACGACTCCTGAGGAGCTGTGTGATTTGTAGGAGGCTGAGAGCTCCCTTTGAGCAACAGATGATGGCCGACCTCCCGGAAGATCGTCTCATCCCCACCCCACCTTTCACCCGGGTGGGCTTAGATGTCTTCGGGCCGTTCACTGTACATGACGGACAGAGCACCCGAATCACAAAGGCCACGAAGAAAATGTATGGCCTACTGGTGACCTGCCTTGTGTCCAGGGCAGTTCACGTTGAACCTCTCTGTGGGATGGATACCCCTTCCTTTATGAACGCATTGCGTAGATTCATCTCTGTACGAGGCACCCCCCAGCTGATAAGAAGCGATCGAGGCACCAACTTTACAGGTGCGGTGTCTCAATCTTGCGATTTGAACAAAGTATCAAAGGACATGGAGACTAGGGGATGCGAGTGGAAATTTAATCTCCCTGGAGCGAGTCATCATGGAGGTGTGTGGGAGAGAAAAATTGGAGCGATCAGAAAGGTACTCGACCTGACCTTGGGGAGGTCAGGAAAGGTGACACTCAACCGTGATGATATGCACACCCTCCTGATAGAAGCCGCGGCCATTGTAAATTCTACGCCCCTGTACGCCCCTTCCGAAGACCCCAATGATGTGTTCCCTATCAGTCCCTCCACTTTGCTAACCATGAGGGACGCCTCTCGCACACAGTCGTCAGACTCGTTCACAGATCGCGACCTCCTCGCTTATGGTCCACGAAGATGGCGGCGAGTGCAGCTGTTGGCGGACCAATTCTGGCAACTATGGAGACAATTCTACCTTCAAGAAATCAGTCGTCGCAGAAAATGGACGACACCAAGGCGTCCCTTGTCCCAGGGGGACATCGTACTGGTACGAGACTCGCAGTCTCCAAGATGTCAGTGGCCCCTGGCTCGGGTAGAGTCGGTGCATCGCTCGGGATCGGACGGACGCGTGCGTGGGGCGACGCTGCGGCGGACGGACAATTCCGGAGGTACCAAAAGTTGTGAGCGATCGATTAAAGATATTGTAGTAATCTTACCTAGCACTGTTGAGAGAGAGGAGTGTGCTGCCTTCGAAGCAATTTAGGAAATTTATATTTTCAAACAGCGGTAGAAAATTTGTGCCTTCGAATATCGAGGGAACCAGTCCGCACGTTCACTCGTTTTCCGGAAACGCTCTCTTCCGGTACATTAGGTATTTAAACTCTGCGAGCTGAGTAGAGGCGGCCAGTTGTGTTGAAGTAGTGTGTAGACTCCAGAGAAGGAAATGAAAATTTAGGTACAATAAATGGCTGCTTAAGACAAGTTTTGCATCATCCGTGGACTTTTCTGAACCTTCCCCTCGTCGATAGAAATTGTTGAGGCAGTCACAAAGATATTTAAAAACCAATGATTGTAATATTGTACAATCTCTATTGGAAATAAAGTTTTTTTTTTTTTCTTTCTTTCTTTCTTTTTTCATGTCAGGCAACACTTCAGACAGAAATGGCAAGATGCATGGGACTCAAGCATTAGCCAATACCATACAATCAAATCTAAACTGGAGCCAACGGTAAATTCTTCTGTATCACGCAAAAAGCAAGTGGTTTTGACGCGATGCAGACTACTTACCACTAAACTTACTCATAATTATCTTTATACAAGAGATCCACAGCCCTTGTGTCATCAATGCCGATGTGTGCTCAGTGTTGGACACATTGTGATTGACTGCCCTGCATACGCTGCACAAAGAATAAATGTAAAGAACTATGCATATGCAAATAAATTTCAATTCAACTTGGAAAATAATCTGAGTGGCTTCTTTAATCATGAACTGATAATGAATTTTTTAGACAAGCTTGACATCATCAATCAAATATAAAATGCTCCACGTCCTAAAAGCTTATTTATCAGGCACTCCTGCCTGTAATTGGTGATGTGCCTGAATTCACACAAGTATTCACACAAGTAAGTAAGCAGGCGGATATGAGATAACCAGTCATGGACGACATTGAAAAAAGCTTTAGCAAGCTTAGTGCTATTAAGTGCTATGAAGCCCAGAAAGCGGAAACAATCACGTTGGTCAAGGGAATTGCTTAAAAAAAGAGAAGAATTTTCTCATATGACACATCTGAAAGAATTAAAAGAAAATAACCCAGATGATTTTAGATATTATTTGCAAATGTCCAATGAGGTATTCCAAGAAATACATGCCACTATCGCCCCATTCATACAAAAGCAAGATACGATGCTCAGAAAGGCAATAAATTCTGTGGTGGAGGGAAAGAACTGTCACATTTGCCCATACACTGGGCGATAAAATCTGCAGGCGGGTAAGGAATTCCAACATGATGGAAGATCAAAATGAGTGATTTGATATGCCAGACTTATCTGTATCACCCCACACACTGGAAGATATTTGAGCAATTTGGTCTGTACAGATCGAATCGGCAGAAACTGACCGATCAGATATGCTAGTGTGTGGCCAGCTTAAGTGTGAGATGTTCTATGATGGTTGTTTTGGAAGTCAACTCATGTTTGCTGTGAAGTGTAAGGGTGCCCACACACTAACAGCAGTTCAGCGAGTAGCAGGCAGGCAGGCAGGCAGGCAGTATTTGTGAAGCAGTGAATGCAATGGAAGCGCACACACCTATAGCTGGCGGTTGAGCAGGCAGCAGCAGTTGGCCGAGCGGTCAGCTGTCGGCGCGCGTTGCAAGCGGTTCCTGCTCAAACTGCTGCTGTGTTGCGCTGGCATTGCACGATCAGTGTGTAGAGAGACGTTGTAAGGTCAGGTGTGAAGTGTTGCTCGCTCAGATATGGATGCAGAATTGCTTATTTCCGAAGTGTTTGCTTGTCCAGCCATATGGTGTGCGAAAGATGCTCAACATAGCGTCAGACTTTATGTTGCCAAGCAATGGGAAAATATGGGAGTAAAACTTGGAGTCACAGGCGAGTTTTTATTATAAACAAATGTGAATGTAACAGACATAATTAGATGTGAAAAAAGGCATAATTGGATAAAATATTTTGGTAGTTGAAAATGCATTATACTTGAATGTGCACATTAACCCTTTACTACAAAAATAATTTCAGCCTAACTTCTTCATTAATAGGGTGAACCCATATTTCACGATCTGATGCTCCTAGCAAACTAAATTTCAGAGCAGTGTTGTCTAATAAGTACATTCTCTTTGTAAAACTCATTGTACCGTAGTCACAGCGTAGAGCACTGCAGCTACACCAACTCCAACGACCGTCTGTCACACACTGCCGCACCGCTATACTGCTCCTGGTGTGTGGGACACACTGCCGGACTGCCTGCCCGCCTGCCTGCCTGCCTGCTCAACTGCTGTTAGTGTGTGGGCACCCTAAGTCGTTGAGCGTGAATAAGCGTACATGGAGGTGGAATGAGAATAATAATTGACTATGTCAGCAGTGTGATAGGGGAGTGAAGGAAACAATTGAGCATTTTGTGCTGGAGTGTAATAAGTATAAGCAAGAGAGAGATCGTTTCATGAATGTGGTTTTTGAGCAGTATGGTGAGAATCAGTGGTATTCCAGATGTGTTGAAGATGATTGTGGTATGCGCTGTATTGTTGGACTAGATCAGGAATGTAATTTGAGTATCATTGAAGCTATGAAAGTTTTTCTTGCACTTGCCTGAAGTAAAAGATAGTGACTGGAATGAGCCAGTCATGTATAGTGGGCTGTAATGATCCACTATGCACGGAGATGGTGTCTTGACGTACTGGTTATCCCAGTGATGCCGTCCTATGGCAGTTTGTGACAAGGATTGGTGGGTCCTGAGTAGTTTAGTGGACAAGTCTGGTACAGAGGTGCTGAACTTTTTTGTGCGAGTATTGAAAAGGGAATTGGGGAACGGGGCCGTTACAAAGGCCCCGACACTGTCGGTCCTCAATTTCAAGTTTCATATATGATGAATCTCTGGAGCCCTTCCTTTTCAGGTCTTGTAAGGTCCCAGAGATTCATTGGTCAATATTGAATTTAATTTTGTCAACGAATTTCATAATTTCGTAGGTATAGATGAGTAATATAGTCGATTATAAGACGTTTTACAAGAACGGGCTTGAGTCTCGCTGAGCGGCGAAGCCGCTCAGCGAGAATGAAAATATCGATTATAACTGGAATTTGATGCTGATTCCGAATATGCAATTTGTTTTGACCGCTCTCGATTTTTTCGACTTTTTTTTCGACAAAGGAAGCGAGCGCGCTATCCAGAATTTCATTAAGAACGGAAGTTAACCCCCTATTACAAACGTAAAGAGGTTGGGTCGTGAGGGGTAGCCACAGTTCTTCTAGTGAAAATTATAAATAAAGGTTGAAAGCAACCCATAAAGGTCACAAACAATTGTGTTCACATCTGTTCCATGATAGCGGCGGCCGTACCAAGTGGCGCCATCTGTGAGCTGACTGTAAAGGTGACGACTAAAAAAAAAGTCATAAGCATCAAATATGAGAAATTGTACGTTAACTTTTTTGTGTTATTAACAGATAACAATATTTCTTATTATTTTATTAACAATTTCTATCATTCCTTTATTTCTACGAAGTTCTGGCGAAAACTTTAACACCTCATGATCCGAACTTTGCCTTTCCTGACCCACCTGTGCATACTTTGTGTTCCACATTTTGCGTGGGGAAGCGCGGGAAAAAAATCACAAAAAATCGAAAAAATCGAGAGCGGTCAAAACAAATTGCAGATTCAGAATCGGCATCAAATTCCAGTGATAATCGATATTTTCATTCTCGCTGAGCGGCTTCGCCGCTCAGCAAGACTTGTTCCCATGAATGACATTCTGCCCGGCGATGAGTTATTTTCGAATTATTTAAGTTTGAAGTTATACGAACGGCGCTCCTGAATGGCCCTTTTAACGCAGAAACAGTCATAGTTTTAGCAATGAAAATGTAAGCTAACCCCTATTACAAACGTAAAGAGGTTGGGTCGTGAGGGGTAGCAACAGTTCTTTTAGTGAAAATTATAAATAAAGCTTTAAAGTGACGTTTGTTGACATCGACTCGAAGATGGCTGCCGCCATCTTCAGCCGGTTGGCGCCATGGCGGCAGCCACCTTGGCGTCGATGTAAACAAACGTCACTCGAAACCTTTATTTATAATTTTCACTAAAAGAACTGTGCCTTCCCCTCACGACCCAACCTCTTTACGTTTGTAATAGGAGGTTAGCTTCCGTTATTAATTAAATTACGCTAGCCCGGCGCTCTTCCATGGCACGCACAAGCCAGCTTCAAAGTTGAATAATTCGAAAATAACGCATCGCCGGGCAGAATGTCATTCATGTAAAACGTCTTATAATCGAGTATATTACCCATCTAAACCTAAGAAATTATGAAATTCATTGACAACATTAAATTCAATATTGACCGATTCATTTTAGGGTCAATGTGCGGTTTGAGCCTTTCACGGAAATCAAAAATTCCGTTCCAAAGACTCACTAAAGCTCATTTAAAAACATTTTACATGAATGACATTCTGCTTGCTGATGCATTATTTTTGAATTGTTAAAGTTTCAAATTTTGTGTTTCATAGCAGTTGCGCTGCACGCTTGAGCTGATGCAATACTGAAATCTATATGCAGTTGACGTCAGTTTAAATATGGCAGCCATTGTAGAGCATTAGCAAAACCGTAGGAGTGGTAACTCTAAATATAAGTATTCACTACACCAGTCCCGTTAATATTTTTGGGTTATAACCTTTACTGTGTTATTAACTAAAAGATCCTAGAAGTGGGTTCAGGGTCAGCTAATAATAAATTACAAAGTACCCAAACATACTCTAACAGCTCCACCTCAAGCGCGCAACTGACTAATTGCAATGGAACACAAAAATGTCAAAGTTGAATTATTCAAAAATAACGCATCAGCAAGCAGAATGTCATTAATGTAAAATGTTTTTAAATGTTACTTTAGTGATTCTTTGAAATGGAATTTTAACTTCTGTGAAAGGCTTAAACTGCATATTGACCCATTTTAGCCTGAAGCAAAACAAAATTAAAAATACAAAAATTAATATTAATTTAAATAAGCTAACATAACTTAACCTAATCTTAACATCGGAAGGAAACCATGAATTAAAAGTGGTGACTGACAGATAACCCACAAGTCCTGGTAAAAATTGAAAGAATGCAGAATAGCAAGTGGGTCGAGCAAATATTTTAATGGAATCAGAGCGTAACCCAATGGGAGAAAATATATTGGGGTGTGCAAGGAAACTAAGTATGCAAAAGATTATTCATGTTAGAATTGGGAGACCTGTGGATAGAGTGGGGCTACAAGAAGTGGGAAAAGAGATTGAGAGGCAGAAAAAAGAGTTTGGATTAAACAAGTATATGCTCAGTATGACATGAAAGCCTGGTAATCTGGTACATGCAAAAGAATGTGCCGGAGTGTGAGTTGTTCTATGATGGTAGTTATAGAAGCCAACTCATGTTTGCAGTGAGGTTTGAGGTGCTGAATCTAAATAGATGCAGGTGGAGGTAGAATGATAATAATAGATTGTGTTGGCAGTGTGGTATGCGATTGGAGGAAACAGTTGATCCTTTGCTATGAAAGTTTTTCTTGTACGGGCCTGGAGTAAGAGACAGTGAGGGGAATGAGTTAGTCATGTAGAATGGGTTGTAGTGACCCACCATGCCAAAGGCTGAAAGTGTTTTTTTGAAATACTGATTATACCAGAGATACTATCCAATAGTAGCTTGTGACAAGGATTCATGGATCCTGAGTAGTTTATTGGACAAGTCTGGTACACTGGCAATTGAATTCTTGCGTAAATATTATGAGTATTGCCAAGGGAATTGTAGGTTGTTATGAAGGCCCAACACTGTGGTCCTCACTTGCAAGATCACGTTCAAGAGCTTGTGATTACTTGATTTTCAGTGAGTTAAGCAGTAGTTGACTGTTACCTGCATTTGAGAAGTGGTGATTACAGTCAAATATGAGTGAGTTCTTGCACTTGAGTGTTTGTGTGATATTGTTAGTGACTTTTTTTTGACAAGACAGAAATTGCTCATAGAATAGCCTTGAGAATTGTGTTTGACTTGTTGGTACCAGTTTCTTTGTCTAAAGTTCAAATAACTTTTGGTGAATGGTAAATTGTTTATTTGGTCAATTTGAAGTTTAATGCAATCACGGAAATTAATAATTTTATTCCAAAGAATCTAAAAGAACCCATTTAAGAACGTTTTCCATGAATGACATTCTGCTCGCTGATGCGTTATTTTCAAATGATTAAACTTCAAAGTTGGCTTTTGTGCGCCAAAGGAAGCAACCGTGCTGAGCAGAATTTAATTAATAACGGAAGCTAACCCCCTATTACAAACGTAAAGAGGTTGGGTTGTGAGGGGAAGCCACAGTTCTTCTAGTGAAAATTATAAATAAAGGTTTAAAACAACCCATTAAGGTCATGTTAACAATTGTTTTTACATCTGCTCCATTATGGTGGCGGCCGTACCGGATGGAGCCATCTATGAGCTGACTGTAAAGGTGACGACGCAATAATGACGACTAAAAAACGTCAAAAGCACGAAGTACGAGAAATAGTACATTAACTTTTTTGTGTTATTAACTGATAACAATATTTCTTATTATTTTAATAACAATTTCTATCATTCTTTTATTTCTACAAAGTTCTGACAAAAACTTTAACACCTCATGATCCGAACTTTGCCTTTCCCGACCCAACCTGGTCGTAATCTGTGTTGCACATTTTGCGCGGGAAAGCGATTTCACCTAATTCTTCAAAGCTGAATAATTCAAAAATAACGCAGCAGTGAGCAGAATGTCATTCATGTAAAACGTTCTGAAATGTGTTCCTTAAGTGATTCTTTGGAATAAAATTATTATTTTCCATGATTGCATTAAACTTCACATTGACCCTTTATTTTGGATGCAAATTGAATAGAGTGAAAAGTATGTAAGGTATGGGATATATGAAGTATTATGGTTGCCATATATTTTAATTCTATGGTAGGTTAGACATTTGCCAAAATTAAATCCCTTGTGCAGTTTTGACGTTATATTAAGAATTAATGATAATGACTTAAATTGAAACTCAAAACAGCCTTGATTTAGCTTCCAATAGTAATTAAATTATAATGCTAATGATCATTGTTGGTCCTTCATGACTGGCTCTTTTCTGTCTTTGATGCAAATATCTGAGCTGTACATTATTACTGTAGTTGATCACATGGTGGGAGTACTATTTCTAAGCAATGCATGCAGCACATGACATGAGCAGCATTGTAACCAATAGTTTACCTCATATTTCTAATTCATGAGAACCTTACATTGTTTTTAAATTTTGAACAGTTTGGCAAAGTGTTTGTATTTTGAAGTTGGTAAATAAGTTTCCACATTCTTTGGAGAAAATTTGTTTTCTCATAAATTTCTCATGATGTGGGCATATAGAAAAGGGTATAAAGGTTTGAGAATGAAATATCACTGATGAGGTAGCAACCCAAGTGTTCATAATAACACACTCTAATATCACCTTTTATACAAGTTGAACGAGCACCACCTACCTCATTATTCTGTTTCTGTTTAATGGAGTGGGTTTGTTTCTTCAATTTAGTTTTGCCAAGCCAAACAGAGTTGAAAATGCATTTTTTCTATTAATAAATGCCTTTGTTTTCCCACTCAACATTTGTTTTTGTTTAATGATATATATGGTGTGATGATTTTTTTCTTTATCAAATTCTTCCATTTATTTATGGGTATGATTGATTTACTGTCTTGAGTATTCATAATTAACTACTTACATAGTATCTGAAAAATTAAATTCAAGTTAAAAAATAAATACAAAAATACGATCTGTTAGGCAAATTTTTAATCAATTGCTAGCTCAAAATTAAACATGCCATCAATGTATATTCATTGTGAGTACCATTCCTCTCACATTTCTGTTCATGGTTACTTTGTATGTGTTTCATTATGCCATGTTTGTTCTTGTTCTAGAGTGTTTTAGGATTCATGTTTTGTTAGTTCATTTGAATTTTCAGAATTATTCTTTGCTACCCACTTGGTAGAAGTATTTTCATTTTGCTTTGCTTACTTTTTGCAAAAATGTGTTTTTACTTCTTTTTTGCTATTAGAAGATAGAACTATTTCCCATGAAAAAGATATAGGGCACCAAGTTTGGGATCTAATTTCAGAATTGGAGTACACAAAAAGAAAATAGTTCACAAAATCTGGCGATCATTTAAGAAAATTGTTCACTTATCCCCCACACTCAATTTGATCGGAAAGTTATCAAATCTGTTTTTATGATTCAAAAGTTTACGTGATCAAAAATATTTTGTCATTAAAATATGTAAGTTTTTTAATTTGTCATTTGATTAGTTACCAGATAAGTGAACATTGGATAATTTTAGAATTTTGAACTTGTCAAAATTTGATTTCAGCTTACTGCTTGAGTTATTTTAACTACAACATTAAGCGGCTAATTTTGACTGCAATATTCAGTGTTCTTACATTATAATGATAATATTTTCAAATTCCAAATTGTTTGACTTGTCAAAGAAAAAAATCCATAGATAGCTGAGCATTTAAATCTCCTTGCCTTGGAAACATTTACTGAAGGTAGAAAAGAAGTCCAACAATTGAAGAGTTTGATAACATTGGTGAAACACATTTTTTGGCTGTTTCTTTATTTTACGTTACCCTGATTGAGTGCACATTTCTGTAGATAGCTGTACCCAAAAAAAACTTAATTTTCATGATGGTGTTTCCTTCAACTCAATTTAATACAGAAATGTCATTTGTGGTATTTGGAAATTGTGGGTATAACACTTTACATACATCCAACTTTCATAAATGGAATAGAGTAATCTGTTACAGTTATTGCCGCATAGCTAAAATTATTTTTTTTATGTCACAGGTCATAGTACTGATGAGCCCATCATAGAAAGATGTTTCAAAGCCTCTCTGTGTGAAGTTTATTTAAATTGAAGGCATTATTATGATGGTTGTATTAGTTTTTGGGCATGCAAAGGATTTAGTAGATAAAAATTGAAAAAGTGGTGCATCCTGTATCACATATACAGTCATTACATGCCCATTATTCAAAGAAAATTATTTAGAAAGTTATATTATTTGACAATATTTTCATTAATTGAAATTTTCTATGCGCTCTGTCAAATAATTCAAGTCAATTGCCTATATATTTTTGGTGGAACGTATATACAAATTTTCAATGAGTTTTTTGTCACAATGGTCTATGATTACTATGAATGTGAATTATTTGAACAAACAAATAACGTTTGCTAGATAAGCAATAAGCTTTAAACATTTTATGAGGATAAATACAGAAAAATGGCCAAGAAAATATGGTTTATAGCCCTAAGTTGTGCTGAAATACAAGCTAAGAAACAAGCAATAGCATAGAGAATAATGCTGAAAACAAAATGGTTTGATTTAAATGATTCCACGGATAAAGGTGCTATTACACAGTGCAACCAATTGCTCCTAGAAGTAACATGGGTTGCCTCTATGAGCAACTGACTGAAGTTACTGGGCAATTTCTGGTTGCCATGCTTGTTCAGAAACCTCGAGCAACTCATAGTCAAAGGGACAGTCAGTGCTCGACTGACCATCATAGAGGGTGGGACACCGCCTCCCACTGAGCTAACATAGACTCTGTCCACCTTAAAATAGATGGGAGAAGGATTTCATTAATGTCTTATGCCATGGAATGTTATAAAATGCTGTATAAGCAATTATTTATCATTTTCATCATACAATTAACCATAATTGCTGTTCAAAGTAAGCGGTACACTACCATTTAACATATATTCGTGGTTTCATTTTCAAATATCACTTTTTCATCATAATTGAATGTTTGTCAGAAAGTAATTTATGATGCGTGGTCAGAGTTTAAAAAGGATAAATCATAAGTTTATTAGCTTAAACAGCTAAGCTGAATATGATGCAACTATCAAAGCCATAAAATAATAGAAAAACATCACTACCTGCCACAAACAAGACAGGAAAAGGAAGATTGACTCTATGAAGTTAGGTAACTTGATGTGCATTTATTTTAACTTTCTATCATAATTAGAGGGTAGAAAAGGGGCAATACATTTTTTGGCTTTCAATGATCAAACCATTTATAATGTTGTTTAGACTTGAACCTTATTACATCAATACAGTAAATGAATGAACTTGAAAATTTGCTGTTTGTTTTGTGCAATATAAAAACAGAAATTATTTTAAAAAGTGTATGGGTGCTGTAAAAAAGAAGTTGAAAATTTACTTCAATAATATGATATTAATATTGCATTTGATATTGATTCTCACAAATTCAAGATTATTTTCATAGATATTAATAATACTGTGAAAACTTTGGATCAATAGCTCTATGACCCTTGATCTCATTCATTTATAGGAAATAAAAACAAATAATACCAAGGCATTCAAAAGCGTGAAACAGGAACTGAGTTTTGCATTCGTTTTTAATGCTTTTAATTTATTACAAAATAAAAAAGTCATATGCTGGAGCCATTGCGAGCCATGCCTTCATTCTGCAGTTGGCAACGCCACACTGGTTGCCTCATCTGATAGCGCAACCATAAGTTGGGTCAATTCAGTTGCTGTAGTTGAGGGAACTGGTTGCCCTGTGTAATAAGGCCTTAAGACCATGAGGGTATTGACTGGCCTTAATTGCAACAAGTTGGCCTGGTCAAATATTTTATATTGATGGTGATTTTTAATTCTTTCCATGTAATGTATGTTGTGGACTTATTCTTTTAAACTTTACTGAGAAACATCTTGAAAAAATGATATAGTTAGTCATATTCTTACCAAATAATCCTAACATTTTAACCAACTTCAACTTAACTGGACGCAATTGCCTGTAGGATACGTAGCTAAGTTGGCATAAATTTTTTTATGCACTTGATACTCAATAATCAGAATATTTCTTTCAGGACTGTAGGAATATGTAAAATATTAATTCTAAATTAAATCTTAAAGACCCACTGCTGCCTTTTTAGATGAATAAGTTATGAGCCAAACTTATTAAATTTCAATTCTTAATGTATAATTTAAGGTCACTTAATTGACGGGCAATATATTAATTTTCTTCAATTTGATGTTACCAACAAATTCTCATTAAAAGATGAATATTCTGATACAACTTACTTCAGTCCAAACAAGAATATTACGTGATTATAAGCGCAATACAACTGAAAAACCAGATTTACATCACAACTATTTCATATCGCATTACTAGGTTGCAATTTTGAATGCATCATTATATTGCTATGCAGAATTAAATTATCAATTAAGGGGACGGTTCGGGGTAAAAAAAAGTCTGTAAGTTCTCGGTGGATTTTTCTGAGATATCTACCGTAGGTGTAAATTGTTATGAATATTTTTTTATTTGTGCGTATTTTTTGTAACCATACATGAAGAAGATTATTTTTAAAAAAACATGAAAAAACATGTATATGTTGCGGAAAATCCTACTCCTCCAACAATTTTGAACTCAGAGAACTGAGAAAATATTTTATAGATAGGAAATTGTCTTGTCCAGAGATCCGGTGCAAAAGTTTTTTGATCATTTGATTTTTGAGTTTTGAGAACTTTTTTCCCTAAAAATGACCTTTTTACCACTTTTTTGAATAATTTGCTTCTAATTTTTAAGGTGAATTGAATTAAAAAACTTTTGTACCGGATCTATTTTCCCTTTCAACCGCCATCGATTGGTATGCTTGCCATCTCTGTACCTTCAAAACTGTGGGAGGAGTAGGTTTTCAAAAATCAAAAAGTGAGTTTGCAGAAACGCATTTTTCCAAAAAAAAATTTTTTTCGTTCTTTACTAATTTTTAAATTGAGTCTTATGAGCGATTCAGTACCTTCTTATGTACCTTCTAAACAGTGGGAAAGGATCCATATCAAAATTCAATAAATACAAGTTTCAGAACAAGGTTTTTTTTTCAACAATTTTTTTTCAAAGCTGGCTATTTTTTTTTCAATGACCTGTATTGCTTTGTAGCTCTTTTTAAGCCCTTTCAATTGATATAATTGCCATTTCTGTAGCTGTAAAACTCCGGGAGGCGTTTATGTTTACATAGCCAGCTAATTAGCTGATGACTCAGCAGCCGGACTCAAAACAAACACTCAATTACACCATCATAATTTATCACTGAGTAATAGAATGTTTCGTTTGAGTACAAAAGCATTTCAAGTAAGGCCATGAATGAACTCTCATGCTATTCCCGTAGAGAAACACTCAATACTGGCTCGTAATGGGGGGAAGAGGGAGGTCACCCATCCATTGGCGCACCCCAAGGTCACACTAGTGAGCGTCTTTTACCCCGTCCAGAAGACTAACCAATTAACGTACTTGAAAGCCAATTATATCGTTGGATGCGCAAGATAAATCTCTAAGATGAATTTATAAACCGAAAAATGACCATAATCCAAAAATAAACCCGAACCGTGCCCTTAAGCATTATTACAATACAATGCATGCAAGCTGCCATGCTTCTATGGCAGGATGAAGACATTGCAATGACGTCAAAAGAACGTCTTCCCAGTTCATAATATCTAGTGAGCGCTTTTTCGGGCATAAACTTGACCCAAATGCTATTCTCTTTTAGAAGAAAGACTAAATTTTTGTTGTATGTATGCGGGGAGCAATAAAGATTTACTACAACTACGAAAGTTTTTCCTGAAATAAATACCTTATTGTAAAGCTGAAAATTTTGTGTGTCAAATAAGGCTAATTTAATGTAAAATAATGAAAATTATGCTATTAAATTATCTTTAAAAATACAGTGTAATCACTTGGACAAAAGTTCAGTTCTTTTGAGTACGATAAATAAGTCACGGCTACCCAGTAGCATCAAGAATGTTGTCGGTGAAGGTTGGCAGGGCTCTATCTCGTCAAGTCAAAGTTTATTCTTTTATGAGAGGAAAGCTGCATAAAATTGGTCTTATTGTGGTGTTTTCAAGTTATAAAACCTATTGCATGTTTAATTGTTATTATTGATCAAAATTGGGGTGCTGATTGGGATTTGAGATACTCTGAAAATAATTTACAAAAATTGGCTAGATTGCTATGTATATTTTCCATCTGGGGGATATTGTATGTAAGGTATTATTGTATTGTATATTATTGTATGTAAGGGAATTAATGCTCCCAGGGGCAAAATGTGAGGGCCCAAGCTGAAAGTTGGGTAGGCCTTGTTTTTGCTGAAATAAAATGTTTTTGTTATGTTAAGGACCATCTTTTTTTGGTTCACTGTTGTCCTGTTTTTCAGCACTTACTGCTTTCTTCTTCAGCTATAATCTTGTTTGATGATATTCTTTCTCAACTTACTGTTTCTAAGCCCTTTCTGCATAGATTCCACATTCCCTTAACTCTATACTAAATGGTGCCTACTTCTTACTCTCTTTGTATTGCCTATGTGGTGGATAGGGAGGCTTAAACTAACAATCTACTTAAGTAATCTGCTACACGTAGTTCAGAATTTCTACAGTGTTTGGTTACAATAAAGTTTCCTGGTGTGAAGGGGTTGACTCATTCTCCGACAAAAAAAAATCACATTTTGTTTGAATTTGTGCCTGAAGGTTTTGTTGTGTTTCGTTTTAAATTTTGTGCTTCTAGTCCATGTACTTCCCAAGATATCAATTGTCAAAATTGCGTGGCAGCTAAGAGATTGTATTGGCCAAGATGCCAAGGCAGCATTTGACGAAGGTGTCCTTGTGTGCCAGGGGCCACTTTTTATCCACTTTAGTAAGCACTGATGAAAGGAAAGTTATTATTGGCCAAAAGTGTGTAAAAATTAGCCAATCAGAGCACTCATTACATGAGAAGACACATTAGTTTATCATGTAGCTGTTGTGCTTAAACGTTGCATACTTGAACTTGAATGGGATGGCCTACAGTGTTGGGGCTGTTCGGCCTACAATTGCCTTGGCAACACTCGCAATTCACCCAAGAATTCAGCGCCTGTGTACCAGACTTGTCCAATAAACTACTCAGGATCCACCAATCCTTGTCACAAGCTACAATTGGATGGCATCACTGGGATAACCAGAACATCAAAAAATACTCTCAAGCATGGTGGGTCATTACAACCCACTCTACATGGCTATCTCATTCCAGTCACTGTCTCTTACTCCAACCGCATACAAGAAAAATTTTCATTGCATCATTAATATTCAAGTTATACTCCTGATGCAATCCAGCAAGACAGCTCAGACCATTGTCATCTTCAGCACCTGTGAGGGATTGTATAAAAATTGGGTTTTTGCCTATACTTTGGCTCATACAAGTTTAGTTAGTATAAGTGTGTTAGGAAGTGATATGAGCGTATTTTGAAATTATTTATTGCAAAAGTGTGAATAAGTCATTGCGCAAACAAAGCATGAGCTGGCGCTTATGTCGGTGACGTCTGGCGCACGCATGTTGCTGGTGGACGTGTGAGGCAGTTAGTTTTGCAGATTCTTAGATTATTCTCATAGCATTATACTTCCAATTATTGCCATAATTCAATTGATATGTAAGATTTTTTAATAATTTTATTTACAGAAAATGTTTTCATTGCATTTAGTACAAAATCCCTGCAACACCATAGTGGAGGTAATGTCTGCGATGTTGCCATTTGTGCGAGAGAAAATATGTCTTCATTTTTTATGACTATGTTGTTAAGACATGCCAATATTTTTGTGCTAATTTCTGCAGTTACTAGCTAAGAATATGAATGAGAACTGAACCTCTGCCTACCTACCTACCTACCTTCAGCGACAATGCAGGGGGCATGTGAGGCGCATAGTTTTGGAATATCATACCAGTATTATTATGAGCCACTTTCAGTTGTGATTGCTGTAATATTCAATTGAAAAGCAATACAATGTTATCAAAAAATATATGTAGTGGATAGTTCATCATTGTGCCTGGCAGCCTGCTTCCTGCTGCTTGTAGTGAGGGCAGTGCATGCAATTTTTCCATTCGCGAAGAGGACAAACGTTTTCATTTTGTTGGCACATAGAACATGTATCATCATTTACTGTGATTGAAATATGTTTATGCAGTTATGCTGTTGAATAAATTTTATTGTGCAAAATTTTAGAAAATTAAAAATGCCACGTAGGGCAAAAAGTACAATTGTGAGAGCTAGAAATCTAGAGGCAGCAAGGCGTGCTTGCTGGGCTTCAACTGCTGGGCCTGTCTCCTCTGCAGAGGGGCCTGTCTCCACAGTGAGGCCTGTCCCTTCTACAGCGAGGCCTGTCCCCTCTACTGCGGGGCTTGTCCTTTCTAATTTAGTCGCTCAACCATGGTGAGTACACGTAATGCCATGTTTATGTACAATCAACTTGATTCAAAATGCACTCTATTAGTAATTGACTGTTCTATCAAATTCTGCATTAACATTTCCTAATGATGTCTGAAAAATATAAGTATATGCTACAGGTTGTTATTTTCATTCAATTGGCTCCCCTGCCAAGTAAAAGTTCTAATATTTCCAGGAATTATACTGCTAGTGTTTATTGATGAAACAATTTAGTCAAGGGCTCATTTCACCTGTAATTATATATTGGGACCACATTATTTGATTAGATACTACAATTTCTATTCATTAAATTTTCAATTTGGGATTTTACTTCATTATTTTTTACATCTTACAAAGTTGATTTATATTGGGAAATGCAAAAATATTACGAACAATAAATTTAAACTTTGTTCAATAAAAGTCGTGGAATATTTTCTGAGTGCGATGACTCAGAAAGCAACTTTTAAAATTAATTGGTTTGGCATATATTTTGCCTTGAAAAGTGCTCCCTAAGACTTTCAGGATATCTTGTTTTGTATGCGAAAATTTAAAAAATGTGTATAGGGCAAAACATTTCAAAATCCTAATTCACATAAGTGATGCAATTTTCATAATAATCTGTTCAGTAGGGAAAAGCTTATCAGAAAGTGAGTCAACCCCCTTAAGGCCTTATGAGGAGATCTTCAGTACTCTTGAGAAAAAAATATCACTGGTGAGGTAGCAACCAGAATATGCACAATTATGTACTTTGTTGCGGAAGTGTTGCTACAAACTTTGGCTACTAAATGAAAATGTTGATGTAAGCACTATTTTATCAATGAAAAAGTTCAGAAAACTCTTCATTGATGAGGTATCTTCAGCTCAACAGTGAATTTGCAAAAGACATGAACAGAGCAATAAGGGGAATTAAAATTGACAAATTTAGGCAGGATTGATACCATACCCATTCATTCTTATTTGTAAAATGTCTAAAAACTTACTATTTTCAAATTTAAAAAAAATGTCCTGTCAGTGTTAGTACCTATAGGTTGAACCTTGATCATTTGTCAGTTAGCATTGTGACACTGTACTAGGTAAGGTGAACCACCTAACAAATGCAGAAATGGCTGAAATGCCTTTCGTCAATGGTTCTGATGATGGTAATGCAGATCTGCCACAAAAATGTACCAACAATGTTATCCCAGTAGACAGATGCATGTTCATTGATTATTCACTGCTTTGCATGGGAGATTATGTAAGAATGGAAGTTTCATTGCAAGCAGAGCAAATGCTGGTTACCTGAGACAACTTGATCTGGATCATGAGGAGGGTGTGTTGGAACACATCCATCAAAACCTACGTACAAGCACTTGTGCTGCAGCAGCATCTATATGAATTCAAGATCACAATACAGTGTGGCAGGTATTGAATTGGAATAATTATTATCCGTAGCACTTTCAGAGAGTCCAGGAACTACTTCCTGCTGATTATGCTCCTGGCAAATGATTTACACAGTGGTTTTGAATAAGGAGTTGGAAGATGTTTGTTGTGCAAAAAATGTGTTGTTCATAGATGAAGCTACCTTCAATCGGGATGGAATGTTCAATTTCCATAATTTTCACAAAGACAAACAAACAACCCTCCTGTCAATGTTTTAGCACTGTCTACACTGTCAATGTGAACAACACCTATGAACAACACCTGCTAAAACACTGTCAATGTTTTAGCAGGTGTTGTTCATAATCAAATCATTGGCCTATACATTTAGCCAGTGTCTCACTGGGAATGTTTATAGAATCTTTCCTTCACTCCGGATTTATTGGCCGATGTTCCATTGGATATTCTTAGAATAATATGGTTTCAGCGTGATGGAGTTCTGGCACATTTTGCTGTGAATGTGAGACCTTTTCTTGACCTTCAATTTCCTAATCGATGTATTGATCATAATGGCCCTGTGTTCTGGCCACCAAGGTCTCTTGGTCTGACTCGGTTTATGAAACGCCTGTCTTGTTTATGAAACACCTGTCAAGTCAGAAGAATATCTTGTTGCCAGAATTGCAGTCACTGCTGGAGATATTGCTGAGATGCCTGGAGTCTTTGGCAACATACGCAACTCCCTCCAATGAAGGTTTTGCACTTGTATCATTGCTCATGGTCAAAATTTTGAACAATTACTGTAATGAGGTCCTCACTACTAATGAATTATCTGTTGTTAATTGGTTTTTAAAATACCCTCTTGTGTATTGATAAACAGAGTGTAGCTAATAATCAGCATTTTTATTTTATCTATACATATTAGGTTCTCTGAAGAATAAAACATTTTTGAACTTTTTCATTGATGAAATAGTGCTTATATCAATATTTTCTATTAGTAGCCAAAGTTTGCACCAACAGTTTTGCAACACCCTTTATATCTCATTTTATAAAAGTTGAACATGCACCACCTACCTCATTATCCTGTTACTGCTCCAATGTAGTGGAGTTTTTGCTACTCGAATTAGGTTTCCCAAATAAATTATCTGAGTTATAAATTTAGTTTTCCTGGTAACAGGTGCTCTTATTTTTTTCCACTCAACATTTTATTTTTGGGGGAATGTTTTTTATCATGTGGTGATTTTTGTCTGTATAAATTTTTTATTTATTTGTTTATTTCTATTTTTCTGTATGATTGATTTACTGTCAAAGTTTTCATAGCTAACTACATACGCAGTATCTATAAAGTAAAATTTCCATAAATAGGTAAGAACATGAATACAATCTGTTATGCAAAATTTTAATTAATTGGCAAGGGCAAAATTGAACACAGTATCAGTGTATCTTTGTTGTTAGTACCATTCTTCTCATATTTCTGTGCATAGTTACCTTGTATGTGTTTCACTATGCCTTGTTTGTACTTGTTGTTAAGGGAATTGAACAATTTTTTGCATAAAACTTCAAAAATTAATTGAAAATACTTCAAGAGCATCAACAGCAAAATAAGTTTGGAGCTATTCACAACATGTTTAGAACATTCAAATGGACGTTCAGAGCCCTAAAACTTTTTAAATTTCTAAAAAACCAAATTTCGCAGCTAATATTGCATATAGAGATGATTAGTTTTTTGTTCGATTCACAATGAAGTGGTCTACAAAATTAAGATCCAGTTTTTAATACCGCTTCAAAAAAAATGTAAAATTTTTTAATTTTTTCAAGTAGAATATATTAACTTTTAGTTATTACTCTACATGTCAATAAAAAATTTTCTAATTAACTTACCAAAAAATAACTATGCAGGTTTATATTACTCACCTTGATCTTTACGGTGCAAGAAAGATCTCCTCCATAAGTAAAAAAATGTTGGAGAAATAATTAAAAAAACTGAAACACTTTTTCTTCCTAAAAAGTTTTTTTGGCTGTGCGGCTCAATTTCTCGTACAGTTTTTCACCTATGAACTTTTTTTGCATCGTGGAGAGAAAAGTGAGTACTATGAATGCTAGTTTATTTTTGTTTGATAAGTAGATTAGAAATTTTTTCACTGTCCATAGAAATAGAATTATTTTTTTTAATATTCAAGTAGGTATAATTTTTTTTTTTGAAGCAAAACCAAACACATTGACCTAGCTTTGGTAGATATTTGCATTGTGAATCTAACAAAGAGAAACGTTTGTCTCTATGTACAATATTGGCCGAGAAATTAAAATTTAAAAGAAAATTGTTTGAGGGTGGGAGGGAAGGGGGTTATGGGTAAATTTAAAATAAAAATTGGGCTATAACTGTCTATTCAAATGTTATAAACATGCTGTGAATACCCGAGAGCTTATTTACCTCGGAAGTATTTATTTTCATTTTCCAAAGAATTCATAGGAAAAATGTTTGATTTCCTTAAGGAGAGCGTCCCCCATACGGACTTTTTTCTTTATTATTGAACCTAGAACAATGCAATTTGATATACTGATAGGAAATTGAATTTGGAATCGTTTTTGTTTAGAGCAAAAGTTCAATTTTCTTGAAAAGAAAATGGGAAATCAAAGAAAACGAAGTTTTAAGGGGGGGGTTTCAAAAATCTTCTCCTCCTACAGTTTTTGAGCTACAGTGATGATTTTGGTATCAATGAATGCGGAAAGACACGGGCTTTTATGGATGCTAAAATTCATTCCAAAATTATTTATTGCTCATGAGTTATGACGTCATAAATTTTTACATTTCCGAAAAAGGGCATTTTTTTCCTATTTTTACACTTTTTCATTTTGAAAATTTGAATTTGAGGAAACGAATTTTAGCATCCATAAAAGCCCGCGTCTTCCCGCATTTAATGATACCAAAACCATCACTGTAGCTCAAAAACTGTAGGAGGAGAAGCATTTTGAAACCCCAAAAACCATTGTTTACATTATAAGCAAAACAAAGGAACTTAAACAATACCAATAAAAAATTTTTTAAAATTTTTGTTTCAAGTTAGACCCCTGAAATCATTATAGAGTAATCCAGAGACATAGGAGATGACATAGCAACTTTGCGCCGTGAAGAAAGTGCCATGGGGGAGGTGTAACATGATAAAATACAACTTCCCCCTCTCTCCCCCCCATTCTTTAAATCCCCGTAGCGGGCGAACGAGTGAACGTACGAGTCTCATTTTTTCACAGGATGTACCTGACCTCTTGCACTTCTTATAACAGCAAAAATCCCAGTTTCTCAAGAAATCCCAGAAGCAAGGATTCATAAGGGGGACGCTCTCCTTAAGAGTGTTTTAGGACTTATGTTTTGTTAGTTCAATTGAATTTTCAATATTATTTACAACTGTCAACTCTAGATGTATTTTCAATTTGCTTACTTTTTACAAATAATGTTATTTTCAAAATTTACAATATCCTGGGTCATTATCAATATAAAAATGATTGAGAAATTACTGGTCAAATATGAATTGCATGGATCAAAAAAATCCAAGACAAAGAAACATATCACTAATTATAAAAAATGTTTGGTATCAACATTGTATTAGTTGCACAGGAAAAGCTGATTACTTATTTCAAGCTTGCTCTCCATTCTTTTATCAAAATATTTTTGAAGATGTATCGCTACCTACTGCTCCTAAAATGAAATTTTTACTTGTTTCCAATCCTTGGTCAGCAATCAGAGATCCTTAAAAAGGAGCTTGTCATTCTTCATTCAAAACATTTCTGGCAGATTGATTTTCAAATTAGTAATGTTGCCTGAATCTTTACATGGTCCACCTAGCTTATTGATAACATTGTTTAATGCATATATAATTAGATCATCTTTCAATTTCAAAGTAAAGCTCCCATAGACATGCTTTCCTCGGTCATTTAAAAATATGGTTGCTCGCAGTATTCACCTGAATACGTGGGCTTTTCCACTGGAGCCCTCTGTATTTGTGTAGCAGAGCATGCCGGCAAGGATTTTGGAACCAGCCAGTTACTTGCCACACTTTCTCATTATTCAGTCTGTTCTCTTGCAACGAAATGCAATATTCCTATTTGATTAGACTTTTAAAGTAATACCTTCTGCAGCCAATCAACTAAACCTCTGTATTTTAGAATCTCTTCATATGTTATATGTTATAAGAAAAGTTGGTTGTAGTTGGTATGCAATCAGCTTCTCCTTTGCAAATAATTATGATTGATACCAAACATTTTAATTTTAATCAGTGAGTTCTTTCTTCTATGTGTCTTTGCTTTCTTGTCCTATGATTGGTTATTTTGATTTACATTTGAAAGGTTTTTTCTTAGTCATTTTCAGGTCGAATATGACACCAGAGGTAGAAACATTCAAAACATTTTTATTCATCAACTTTCTTCGATATAATAATGATTTCAATAAAGATATGTCTCATTGCACTTTTATTCATGATTTATTTCAATGTATATGATATTGCTCTTAATAAAGTGCTGAGATGAGGAAGTATAAACTTTATTTGATTGCTAAGAGATACTCGTCCTGCTAATTGACTGATTTTTTTGTTAAAAAAAGTTGGTATTAACCCTTCACTGCATGGTGTGTCGAATATGACACATACCTGATTTTTTGGTGTATAGAAATAATTAGCAGAGAAATGAGCATTTCTACGGCTTGTATCGCAAACAAGACAAACTGTCCGCTAAATGAACGCGTATGATGCGTGCTAGATGCAACCGGCCTCTAACAGTAATGCTCAGTTTGGACGCCAACACAGCCGAGTGTGGATGTTGCTGCAGCAGTACCATTATGTTCATAATAGAGCCATATCATGCAATTTATTGGCGAGTAAAAATTTGGGTTTGTGTATAAGTTATATTACTTTGATTCTATGAGGAGAAACATTGAGAATATTTAAAATAATTATATTTTATGCAAAGTTTTTAGTTTGTTTCATATATGGCACAACACGATTTTGCTGTATATTCCAACTCGGGCCAAACTTGTGTCGTAAATGAAACAAACCCATGTATTCTTTCATTATCACGAATAATTTTAGCTTTATTATATTATTTCTATGTTGTTAAATATTAAAATACATATTCAAAATACATTGGAACTATATTCTGAAAAATTTATTATTATTTTTTATAGTAAAGAATGCGCGATAGATGCACAACATTAGCACATTCGTCTATCCTAAAAATTTTGTCAAAAACTGTCACGCGTTTGCATAAAATGCATCACACAGTAATATTGTATAGAAGCTTAATAAAAAGAAATATTTATTCAGTTTTATTTTCAGAATATTCGAGTTTGAAGCGAATTTTTCACGAGAAACGATCGGGGCCCTCATCTTGGAGGTGGGGGAAGAAACTGACGGACTAGATTTGGATGAAGATTTGAAATTGGAATTGGAATCTATGAGAAAGAAGTTGAAGATCGTTTGGGAGTTGAGCAATCACAGGAACAGATTGAAAAATCAATAATAGCAACGGAACACAACGATTCCCCTCTGATCTCAAATGAAACTCGCATTACCATCTATGAAGTAAATCCAACTGCTGTGAAAATTGTAAGCAGTGATTCTAAAAGAAAGAGCTCTCCTGGAAATGTTATTTGGAAGTAAAAATCTCAAGATACCGGAAAAGCACGTAAAATTCAAGGGACGTATAATGAGCTAACCATAAAAATGAAAAAATTAGGGACTCCTAATGATGGCCGCAAGATTTTATTCAGTGAATATTTGATTTCAATAATACTTAAAGAAACACATTCTTTCACTGGTCTGAAGGATCTCATTCATGTGCTGGATATTGATAAGTTTGATGTTCAAGAATGTATAGGGATCTGTGTCATCATACCCTACGTACATGTTCCGTGCGCCTGGGATTATTTGAGCAGCATCATGGGCAACTTACCCTTTGCTCATGTCCCTGTGAAAAAGTTCACCCTGAAGGATTTCCTCAATAACCTTAGCCAAAAAATGAATGCCACCGCTCTAAAATGCCTGATTCCAAGTTCCAGTCATACATCAGGGTTCCAAATGTCTTGTATATCTTTGTCAAATTAAGAAAATTATGTCTCGAAAAATTTCTGTAACATGAAAAACTTGTGTTAGACCTAAAAAGACTTACTGACATGTCACTGGAGAATTATTGAATTGTGTTCTTCTACATTTTGACCTAATTGTGTACTCTAATAGATCTATAAGCGATTAAAAATTTTAAATCAGTCAAGTAACTGATAAATGAAGTTCGTTGTATTTGTTTCATAAACGACTCACACATCATGCTTCAAGGCTTGATATTCGTGTTGTGTCGTTTATGACACACAATGAAAAATATATAACAGAATGAAAAAAATAATTGCCTTATGATTTGATATGCTAAAAAGATGTCTAATAAAGAGTTTATGAGCATGTAAAATTTTTTTTCTATTTCCAAAAATAATTCATGCAGTGAAGGGTTAAGTTGATGTAGATTAATTTGTAATTAATTCATAATATTTGAATTGTTTTTAGGACTTTAGACATAAAACTTGGAACATTCTTAAGCCAAACATGTTTAGAGTTTTCCATTTATTTCATGTAAGATTGTAAACCTTAGCAGTTTGCTTTGAAAACAAGTGAATGTGTATTTATGTTGTTTCCTCATCAGCTTGTTTCACATTTGCACGATTGATTGGAAGTTTATTTCCATCAAATCATTTTTGTGTTTAAGCTAGGTGTAGTAAAAAGTAGCCTGTTTACTGTCCCAATATTAAAAGGCCGAGATGGTCAGGCCTGGCAGAGGTCAGCTGTTCATGCTCAAAAAGCTAGTCCTGAGACACTCGGGTATCATTATAAGAATAAGTATACATTTATATAAGGATAAGTATACTTATATTTAACAGAAATAAATATAAACCCAAAGCACGTCTTGCGGGAGTCGTTTCTATGCAAGATTGTCAACCTCCTGCCAGCTGCAAAAACCCCTCACTGTTTGGAAGCATCCTAAACTATAAAAATACTAAATGATCTAAAACTGAATCCGCATTGACGCGTCTTATTCTTAAAATGAAAAGCAAGGCGAAAATCGCTGTACGAATTGACATTTTATTATTACAAATAGTAAAGTCTAAATGAATAAAATTGAACGTTTCGAACTAAACAGTTCATCTTCAGCAAAGAAAAGAATTCTGCGACAAAACAAAACGAAAATGAGTAAATTAAAACTATACTATGCAAACGAATACTACAACATATACAGAAAAAGTCGTAGATGTAAAACTAAAATATAAAACAAAACAAAAATTAAAAAACCTAAACTAATGATCATGTATTTGCAACGAGAAGAGGAAAAGCACTTTGAGTATCATTTAGAGGGGGTCTGAGCTTAAAGATGTATAGCGACTCGAGGATGCGTAAATCAATCATATGAGGGGCACCTGCAAGGATTTTAAAATGATTTACGGAAACAGGGACGTTACAGTTTTCGGCATGGGATCGAACAGAGGACAGTGGAGGAGAACCAAGTGGACGACCGGTTCTACAGCTGCGCCCAGCGTGCTCGGCTACTCTGGACATAAGAGTACGACAGGTGGAACCTATGTACTGTGATTCACAACGTGAACAACTAAACTGGTAAACCACAGAGGAGCACATAGCAGTGGGCAGCTTATCCTTAAAGCGGAAAAGGGAACCGATTGTGAAATTGTTGACTAGAATAGAATGAATTTTAAGTTGCGGAAAAAACTTGCTGATTAGGAGTTGAACCTCCTGATTTAACTTGATAGATTGATGACCAAAGAAGGGAAGCTTTAAGAAAAATTTCTGTTGATCACATGATTGGAGTGCCGGCGTTCGATCATAAATCTTAGACAAAAATTTACCAATATGTTTATCGATAGTAAACAGAGGAAATCCATTCTTAAGAAAAAATTGTCGTAAAAAGTCAAATTCTTGATGTAAAATTCGAAAGTTAGAACAAACTTTAAACGCTCTATGGACGAGAGTTCGAATGCCGCAGAGCTTAAAACGGGTCGCACAGAAACTAAAATAACTAGTACCTAAACCCGAGAAAGTGCCTTTCCTAAAAACAGAACATTGGAAAGTATTATCAATTCTGCTAACATTGACGTCCAGAAACGGTAAACGGCTGTTCGTTTCATCTTCCCTGGTAAAATTAATATTCTTATGACGAGAATTCAAATAGTTGAGAAAAAGGTCCGCATGAGATCTCTCTTTGAATAGAACAAATGTATCGTCTACATACCTTCTGTAAAAAACCGGTTTGAAAAGGTTGGGACAGTCATTTAACCAACTTTCCTCATGATGGCACATAAAAATATTGGCGAAAGTTGGACCGAGAGGTAAACCCATGCCCAATCCGTCTATCTGCTGGTAATATTTGTTGTTGAAGATGAAAAAACAATTGCAAACAGCCAGTTCTAACAGTTTCTGCATAATCTTACGGGAAAACCCCATGAATACAGAACAATTTGAGAATAATTTGGCCAAACAGATTTCAATGGTTTCAATCAACGGAACATTTGTAAACAAACTATCTACGTCAAAAGAAGCCATGAACAGGTCATCAGTGTTATCAAAGTCTGATAAGCTCTCTACAAAAGATCTTGAGTTGTCAACGGTATAAGAATTCGTAGTAAGGGGTTTTAAGATTGGAACAAAAAACTTAGCTAGATTAAAACTCGGGGTGTTAAACGCTGCAAAAATTGGCCTAAACTGAAATTTAGAGGAGAAATCTGGCTTATGTATTTTGGGGAGACCATACAAAGTACCGGGTCCTGAGCCCGTCGCACGAAGTCTGGTGTAATCCTCTTTAGAAAGAGAACCCTCATTCTTTAAGCGTAGTAAAAAATTATTTATTTTATCCTCGATGCGCATGGAAAATTTCTGTATTGGCTCTGTAATCTCTTTAAATTTTCGATCCCCTGACAAAATATCATTCATGCTCTCAATGTACCTAACCCTATCAACCAAAACCACACCTTTTCCCTTATCAGGCCTAGAAACAATAATATCCTTATTGGAAGCCAGATTCTTTAAAAGAACTATATCGTCTCTAGAAAAAATTGCAGAGAAAATTTTGAAAGATTTAAAATTATAAAAATATTTATGGGCCACATTCCGGAGCTGACTAGAAAATTGTACAAAATTTAAACACTGGACGGACTTTAACTGAAGCAACAACTTCTCGAAACTCAGGTAATAGGAAAAGAAGTTTAACTTGTACACAGGCAAGCAAAATTCCAGACCGAAGGCTAGTAATCGGCAAACTCTATCAGGGACATGTAAAGAACTATAGTTAAAGATAACATTTTTAGGATCAACAGGTTCTAGCCTGTTCTCTATACCCAAATCCTGAAGTTTCCTATTGTGGGTAGCGATTGTTGCACACTCAAAATTCTTATTGATTGATACCGCGTAGCGCTTGACAAGGACACGATCAAGCGGCGAGAAAGAAGATAATGACGCTGTGCATTCGTCTAGCTTCGTCGTAAGGTTGCAGACAGTCTTCTTCTTGTTCTTCATTTCACGGAGTAGAAGTTTGGACTGCCAGGAACGGTAAAACACTGTCGTCTGCAGGGATCTTCCCTTCTTTGGTCATCAATCTATCAAGTTAAATCAGGAGGTTCAACTCCTAATCAGCAAGTTTTTTCCGCAACTTAAAATTCATTCTATTCTAGTCAACAATTTCACAATCGGTTCCCTTTTCCGCTTTAAGGATAAGCTGCCCACTGCTATGTGCTCCTCTGTGGTTTACCAGTTTAGTTGTTCACGTTGTGAATCACAGTACATAGGTTCCACCTGTCGTACTCTTATGTCCAGAGTAGCCGAGCACGCTGGGCGCAGCTGTAGAACCGGTCGTCCACTTGGTTCTCCTCCACTGTCCTCTGTTCGATCCCATGCCGAAAACTGTAACGTCCCTGTTTCCGTAAATCATTTTAAAATCCTTGCAGGTGCCCCTCATATGATTGATTTACGCATCCTCGAGTCGCTATACATCTTTAAGCTCAGACCCCCTCTAAATGATACTCAAAGTGCTTTTCCTCTTCTCGTTGCAAATACATGATCATTAGTTTAGGTTTTTTAATTTTTGTTTTGTTTTATATTTTAGTTTTACATCTACGACTTTTTCTGTATATGTTGTAGTATTCGTTTGCATAGTATAGTTTTAATTTACTCATTTTCGTTTTGTTTTGTCGCAGAATTCTTTTCTTTGCTGAAGATGAACTGTTTAGTTCGAAACGTTCAATTTTATTCATTTAGACTTTACTATTTGTAATAATAAAATGTCAATTCGTACAGCGATTTTCGCCTTGCTTTTCATTTTAAGAATAAGACGCGTCAATGCGGATTCAGTTTTAGATTACGTTAGAGAACGATACGGTGAAAATGGCTTTCGAATTTTACGGAGTTACCAAAATACAATCAGGAAATTAACGAAAGCTAGATTAGACGTGAAGTTCCTGACATCCTGCAAAATTTACAATATATTTCCGAAATTTTTGCGATTCCGGCTGTACCGAAGATCCCTGCAGACGACAGTGTTTTACCGTTCCTGGCAGTCCAAACTTCTACTCCGTGAAATGAAGAACAAGAAGAAGACTGTCTGCAACCTTACGACGAAGCTAGACGAATGCACAGCGTCATTATCTTCTTTCTCGCCGCTTGATCGTGTCCTTGTCAAGCGCTACGCGGTATCAATCAATAAGAATTTTGAGTGTGCAACAATCGCTACCCACAATAGGAAACTTCAGGATTTGGGTATAGAGAACAGGCTAGAACCTGTTGATCCTAAAAATGTTATCTTTAACTATAGTTCTTTACATGTCCCTGATAGAGTTTGCCGATTACTAGCCTTCGGTCTGGAATTTTGCTTGCCTGTGTACAAGTTAAACTTCTTTTCCTATTACCTGAGTTTCGAGAAGTTGTTGCTTCAGTTAAAGTCCGTCCAGTGTTTAAATTTTGTACAATTTTCTAGTCAGCTCCGGAATGTGGCCCATAAATATTTTTATAATTTTAAATCTTTCAAAATTTTCTCTGCAATTTTTTCTAGAGACGATATAGTTCTTTTAAAGAATCTGGCTTCCAATAAGGATATTATTGTTTCTAGGCCTGATAAGGGAAAAGGTGTGGTTTTGGTTGATAGGGTTAGGTACATTGAGAGCATGAATGATATTTTGTCAGGGGATCGAAAATTTAAAGAGATTACAGAGCCAATACAGAAATTTTCCATGCGCATCGAGGATAAAATAAATAATTTTTTACTACGCTTAAAGAATGAGGGTTCTCTTTCTAAAGAGGATTACACCAGACTTCGTGCGACGGGCTCAGGACCCGGTACTTTGTATGGTCTCCCCAAAATACATAAGCCAGATTTCTCCTCTAAATTTCAGTTTAGGCCAATTTTTGCAGCGTTTAACACCCCGAGTTTTAATCTAGCTAAGTTTTTTGTTCCAATCTTAAAACCCCTTACTACGAATTCTTATACCGTTGACAACTCAAGATCTTTTGTAGAGAGCTTATCAGACTTTGATAACACTGATGACCTGTTCATGGCTTCTTTTGACGTAGATAGTTTGTTTACAAATGTTCCGTTGATTGAAACCATTGAAATCTGTTTGGCCAAATTATTCTCAAATTGTTCTGTATTCATGGGGTTTTCCCGTAAGATTATGCAGAAACTGTTAGAACTGGCTGTTTGCAATTGTTTTTTCATCTTCAACAACAAATATTACCAGCAGATAGACGGATTGGGCATGGGTTTACCTCTCGGTCCAACTTTCGCCAATATTTTTATGTGCCATCATGAGGAAAGTTGGTTAAATGACTGTCCCAACCTTTTCAAACCGGTTTTTTACAGAAGGTATGTAGACGATACATTTGTTCTATTCAAAGAGAGATCTCATGCGGACCTTTTTCTCAACTATTTGAATTCTCGTCATAAGAATATTAATTTTACCAGGGAAGATGAAACGAACAGCCGTTTACCGTTTCTGGACGTCAATGTTAGCAGAATTGATAATACTTTCCAATGTTCTGTTTTTAGGAAAGGCACTTTCTCGGGTTTAGGTACTAGTTATTTTAGTTTCTGTGCGACCCGTTTTAAGCTCTGCGGCATTCGAACTCTCGTCCATAGAGCGTTTAAAGTTTGTTCTAACTTTCGAATTTTACATCAAGAATTTGACTTTTTACGACAATTTTTTCTTAAGAATGGATTTCCTCTGTTTACTATCGATAAACATATTGGTAAATTTTTGTCTAAGATTTATGATCGAACGCCGGCACTCCAATCATGTGATCAACAGAAATTTTTCTTAAAGCTTCCCTTCTTTGGTCATCAATCTATCAAGTTAAATCAGGAGGTTCAACTCCTAATCAGCAAGTTTTTTCCGCAACTTAAAATTCATTCTATTCTAGTCAACAATTTCACAATCGGTTCCCTTTTCCGCTTTAAGGATAAGCTGCCCACTGCTATGTGCTCCTCTGTGGTTTACCAGTTTAGTTGTTCACGTTGTGAATCACAGTACATAGGTTCCACCTGTCGTACTCTTATGTCCAGAGTAGCCGAGCACGCTGGGCGCAGCTGTAGAACCGGTCGTCCACTTGGTTCTCCTCCACTGTCCTCTGTTCGATCCCATGCCGAAAACTGTAACGTCCCTGTTTCCGTAAATCATTTTAAAATCCTTGCAGGTGCCCCTCATATGATTGATTTACGCATCCTCGAGTCGCTATACATCTTTAAGCTCAGACCCCCTCTAAATGATACTCAAAGTGCTTTTCCTCTTCTCGTTGCAAATACATGATCATTAGTTTAGGTTTTTTAATTTTTGTTTTGTTTTATATTTTAGTTTTACATCTACGACTTTTTCTGTATATGTTGTAGTATTCGTTTGCATAGTATAGTTTTAATTTACTCATTTTCGTTTTGTTTTGTCGCAGAATTCTTTTCTTTGCTGAAGATGAACTGTTTAGTTCGAAACGTTCAATTTTATTCATTTAGACTTTACTATTTGTAATAATAAAATGTCAATTCGTACAGCGATTTTCGCCTTGCTTTTCATTTTAAGAATAATACTAAATGAGCGGAGGATTTCCCAAACACGGTACAGACACTTGCCTTGTAGTCAAGTGCACTGTACCAAAGTCTTGGCACAACTGACTACACGGTTGTGCTGCGTCTAAACTATGCCTACCACATGCCTTATACCAGGCAGCCATAGTATGGCTATATTTGTACATACCATTGCTAACCCAGGGTACACATGGACAGCATAACAAGTAGTGAACAACTTAGCTACACTATGAAATGTACCTGCTCATGGTGTACAGGGAAGACTTGAGATTGTAATGCCTCATTGCAATCTGATATAAATCACTCATGCTCATTGAAATATAGCTCATAATGTGGTTTTTAAGGACATTTCTACTGCGTGTTAAGAATTAGTTTCACAATAACTCAAACCTTTAATGCTGATGCTTTGTACCACTTTGTGCAGTGTGGCCGCATTTTTGAGCATGAAGCAAACTGTGATGCACAAGCTGACGGATGCTGAAGTAAAGAGGCTATGTTGCAGCCATGACTCCATCAAGCAGGAAGCTGTAGCAGAGGACATGATGCATGGTGAATCTTATTTCTTGTCTCTGTGAGATAGAAATTCTTTGGTTTAGTACATATTTTCTGCAAGATTTGTTGAAGTTTGTTTTACAAAACCCATTCATCAATCGATATGATTTCCAAGAGAATACACAGTGTAGAATTAATTTTTATGTGGTAAGAATTCAGTCACTTGGCTCTAAAGATGTTTCTTTTCAGTGCACCTTGGAACAAACCACTCTTGAGGCTTGTGTAGGGTGCTGATAGTATCTGCTCACTTTGGATAGACGATCTCAGTTGTAGCATTAGCTACTCATCAAAAATCAGCAAATGTTGTTTGCAGGAATCTGTTGGGGGCTCAGATATGTACTTATGTTGCTTGTATACCCATTCTACACTTCTCCAACTCTAACATCAGACCAGTATGCTTCCCTAGTCATTTACATATTTTCTCTTTCATTCTTTAGTCTCATTTTTTTATATCAAATGGGTACATTTTTTCACTGAAGTTTTGCAATGAGTGAAGTTTTACACTTCTGTGCAGGCTTTTGATCCTAAGATACTATCAGAAATGACTCAAACACATTAAAATAATAAAATGATAGCAAGAGCTGGGCAATGAGAAACTTTTTTGGAAATGTTTGAAGCCTTTTTTAGGAAGTTATATGACCTTCATCTTCTGTCAATAGCAGCATACAAGGGTAGACCTAGAAATATATTCAGTTCTGACTTTGTGTTACTGAAGCTGAGAGTTCAAATGTTAGCTTATTTCCATTTATTGTTGTCGCATCAGTGGAATATGCATTTCAAACTCCTAAAGATTTTTTGTGGATTTTTTACTGTTTGCAGTTGCCATCCCAAATTGTGAAAATCCTCCAATAATGAAGATTGTCAATAATGAAGTGCTGGACGATGAGCTGGAGAACATCACAGTGAAAGAGGAGCCCATTGACTGGTATCAGGAACCTCTGGTGCG
Organism: Morinoia aosen; assembly: GCA_030386875.1. NCBI lineage: Eukaryota > Metazoa > Arthropoda > Malacostraca > Amphipoda > Talitridae > Morinoia > Morinoia aosen. Next base: position 42,597,206 of record CM059580.1, read on the forward strand.
TTAATTGGTTGCCTGCTCTTCTGTAGAATGTTTTAATTCAAACACATTTGATCTTCATACAATGGTCTTTTAAATTTTCAAATTTAAAAGTTGCGTCCTGTATTTAAATCTTGTCTTTCTGTCCAGTTGTGTTTATTTCATTGTTTCTACTAAGATCCTTCCTTGTCCCAAAAATGTTTATCATTGAAATTTAATTATTGCTAAGCTACTTTGTTATCTCATTATTTCTGATTGAAATAAGAACATCTTTGTGTGAATTTTTTTTCATTCTATTCCTTCTGAAAAAATTTAAAATTATGTTTTACCCCATATGTTTTCCTGTTCTGTTCCCAAACCACCATTTCAATGAAGTTTTAAATATTTCTTAGTTTCAGTGTGAAAGTGATAAAGAAAAACAAAAAAAGTTCAACAATAAATTACTTCTGTTCTCCTGGCACATTCTAAGGTAGGAACAAAACCTTAGCAACTCATTTATGTTCACATCATATCAAAATTTTGTTACTTATTCTGTAGATGTGGGCTGTGTGGGAATTCAAGTCCGCAGTATACTGGTAGAGTTGCCTGTAAATAGAATAATTAAATTGACAGCGTAGTCTACTCTGAGATCAGTGGCTGCGGTCGTGTCATTTTCATCTTCATTTGGGCTTATACGCTCGTTGTTGCTTTCTTACCCCAATTAACTCTGTGTTTGCTGTATTAACTAACCTGGTTCTCACTTTGCTGTCTTACCTAATGTGTTCTCTCTCTTTGTTATCCTGTCTAACCTGGTCTCTTTCCTTATTCTCCTGTATAACTTGGTTTCTGTCCTCAATGTCTTTTCTAACCTTTTTTTTTCTCCTTGCTGTCTTTTCTAACCTGGTCTTTCTCTCCTTGTTGTCTTTTTTACCTGGTCTTTCTCTCCTTGTTGTCTTTTCCAACCTGGTCTCTCTCCTTGTTGTCATCTCTAACCTTGTCTCTTGCCTCAGAGTTCTGTCATCTAGTCGCTCTCCTTGCTGAACTGCCTGACCTGGTCTCTCTCCTTAGTAGTCACTAGTTGTTGTTTTGCAAGATATCTGCTGTAAAGTTATTAATGTCTTGCTTAATTATCAGCCTTGGGTACCTTGGTCGTCCTGTTTATATTCATGGCAGGCAGTCTATTGGTACTCAGACAGACTGTATGCAGTCAAGAACTCGCGACTGAAAGTAACTACAACTTTCACCTAGAGATGGGACTGAAAAAAAAACGTTTTTTTACAAAAAATCATGACTAAAAAAACGTGGATATATATATTTTTCTAAATTTTGTTTTAGAATAACTCAGCAGGAAAAGAACCACATTGCAATAATTATTTCAATGTCTGATTATAAAATGTACACCTAGGGATTTTTGTTTGTGGCTGATTGTTCTGAAATTTACCCAGTATTAGTAATTCAAAAGAACACATTTTGCACCTGTAACTTTTTGATTTTGGCCTTAGTTTTTGAGAAAATGTGAAATATTAGTTTAATTATATAACTTTCTCAGAAATTTCAAAAAAATAGAAGTCAATGAGTTTTCATGCTAAAAAAAGCAGACAGTTTTGAAATCCTTGTAACATTCTAACTAATGAATCTGGATCTTTTCTCTTTTTTTCTTTTTTTAAATGATTTTTAAACTGTGATGAACACTTTTCATTTTGAACTGTGGTAAAAAAAATTTGATGTAAAAATTGGAAAAATTGAAATGTTAGTTTGTTAAAAATGTTATAAGGTTACCAAAACTGTCCTTGATTTTTTCTAGCATGAAAAATCATTAATTTCTATTCTACTGAAATTTCTGGGAAAATTAAATAAAAAACTAATACATCCCATTTTCTTCAAAACTAAGGCCAAAATCGAAAAAGTTATGCAAGCAAAATATGTTTGTCGTTTAAAGATACATAAATTGTGCAAATTTCAGAATTATCAGTCAAAAAATAAGAAATTGCTTGGTTGTCCCCCCTTAACCTAACCTTAACATCAAAAAGAAACCATACATCAAGAGTGGGGGCAGATAATTCACAATTACCTAGAGGAGTCTAAGAGGAACAGCAGGAGCCACAGAACTTAGATGATGTTGTCAGAATTCAGAGCTTACTCTATCTACCATGTCTGATTGTTATATACTCAACAAATTTGGAGATGGGCAAAAAAAATTATATAAACAAGTTTTTTTTTGCAAAAAAAACTGCCATAAAACAAATAATTTTTTGCATCACTACTTTCACATGATTGCGACTGGCTGTCTATTGATCGACTGACGAATAACAACCTATTAACTGACTGATTTCCAACTCATCAATTATCGACTGACTGACAGCCAATTGGGGGACTGTCGATTGGCTAGCGGGTTTTACCTAGTCTCCGGACCAGGATTTCACATTATTGTTTTTATTTAAATGTTCAATTAATTTTCTTGCAATGATTTTTTTCTTGTTCCTCATTGTTTATCAAAACTGAATTTGATGAAAGCCTAAGTTTCTGTTTTATTGCAAATGTCATATTATGCCGCTCATATAGATGGGGATATTCAGTGCCCAGTCAGAGATGTAATGTTTGTGTGCTTACTGACTAAAGTTATTCATTTCAGGGCCCAATGAACGCAGTCTCTGATGCCCATATTTTCAAGAAAGAAACAGATGATGCCTGTGCTGAGGCACATACAGAGCACGCAGAAGCAGAGGACGAGTTGAGGGAAGGCAGCTCTGGTGCGTGCAACACAAGTGCTGTTGATCATAGATCGGTTGGAGCGTCTCAAGGAAGCGCTGACTTACTACTACCGTTAGACCTGTCGGGTAGCAGCAGTGGTGTTGGGGTCTACCCTCCAGACACACTCAAATCAGTACGCTTCCTGTGTGCACATTGTGATTACTCCAGTACTTGGAAGGAAAAACTTATATTGCACCTATGGGACGAGCATAAATTAGGATTTGGTTTCAAGTATGAGTCTTCCAGATATTCTGGTCTTTATTCTAATAAATCAAAACTGCTTTTAGAAATGGGACATAATGACAGAATTTTATTGAAATTGGATTCCTGTTCTGTTAATAAAAAAATTTATGGAGCAAAACGAAGAGTTAAAGAGAGGGTAAAAAAGATATACAATTGCAACTTGTGTGACTATTCCTCAGCGCGCAAGAGCGCTGTGAAGCAACACCAAAGCAGGAAGCACAGCAGAGAGAAACAGTTTCAGTGTGAGCAGTGTGCATTCACCACCGCTTATGGAAATAGCTTAAAGTTGCATCAAGCCAGCCAGCACTGCATTGGGACACTACTAAGATGTGAGCTCTGTGACTATTCAACTATGAATAACTATTATATGAAGAAGCACAAAGCTAACAAGCATAACATAGTGAAGCTGCTCGAATGCAATCTGTGTGGTTATTCTACGGCTAATTATAATAACCAATCAAGGAAGCTAAAGTTAGGAAATCAATTAAAATGTGAGATGTGTGATCTTTCAACTTGTTTGAATGGCAATTTGAAACAGCACCAAGCTAGTGAGCATAAATCAAGGAATCTACTGGAATGTGAGCTGTGTGACTATTCTACTCATTTGGCTAGTAAATTAAAACTGCACCAAGCTAGCAAGCATAAGTTAGGGAATCTACTGAAATGTGAGGTGTGTGACTTTTCTACTCATTTGACTAGTAAATTAAAACTGCACCAAGCTAGGGAGCATAATTTAGGGAATCTACTGAAATGTGATCTGTGTCTCTATTCTACTTGTTGGACTAGTACAATGAAATTGCATAAAGCAAGCAAGCATAAATTAGGGAATCTAATGGAATGTGAGCTGTGTGACTATTCTACTAATTTGGCTAGTAACTTAAAACTGCACCAAGCTAGGGAGCATAATTTAGGGAATCTACTGAAATGTGAGGTGTGTGACTTTGCTACTCATATGACTAGCAAATTAAAACTGCACCAAGCTAGGGAGCATAATTTAGGGAATATACTGAAATGTGATCTGTGTCTCTATTCTACTTGTTGGACTAGTACAATGAAATTGCATAAAGCAAGCAAGCATAAATTAGGGAATCTAATTGAATGTGAGTTGTGCGACTATTCTACTAATTTGGCTAGTAACTTAAAACTGCACCAAGCTCGGGAGCATAATTTAGGGAATCTACTGAAATGTGAGCTGTGTCTCTATTCTACTTGTTGGACTAGTACAATGAAATTGCATAAAGCAAGCAAGCATAAATTAGGGAATTAACTGGAATGTGAGCTGTGTCACTATACTACTTGTAACAATGGTAGCATGAAAATACACCAAGCAAGGAAGCATAATTTAGATAATCTGAAATGTGAGCTATGTCACTATACTACTGCGTTTAGTAGTCTCTTGAAGAGGCACCACGTCATGCAGCACACCTGATGAATGCGGAACTGCAGGAACCGACGCCAGGATATACTTTAGGCAAACAAATTCAGCTCAATTGGCAATATATGTGGTGGTTGGCAAAAATGTATGCCTTTTAAAAAAGGGAGCGTTAAATTTTTGGGCCTGCTATTTTATTTACCGACAGATTTGTTTGTTTGAAAATTTGAAATTGTAGGTAAAACGTGATTCAAAGACTAATTCGCTCCAAGGATTTTTTAAAATTTTTGAGGTTTTGGAAGCTACATAAAAATTTTGATATTTTTGTGGAAATTTGGATTTGCGATTTCTTCAAATCTTAGTGTTAGATTATTTTGATGGTAATTGTGTGTTATCTGTCACCTCTTTTAATTTATGTTTTTCTTTGATATTATGTTTAAGTTAAGGTAGGTTAGCTAAATCAAGTTATTATTAATTTTGGCTGATAGTTTCGCGCATAATAGTAGCGAAGCCCAGTATCCACCTGCTTTCCGAGCACAAAAACGCCAAAGAGAACAACATAAACCAGACTTTGCAACAGAAACAGTTTTCTCGTACAACGAGCCTATCACCTTTCTTGAAATCTACCGCACCTTGAGAACTTGCAATAATACTGCACCAGGCCCCGATGGGATTCACTATCAGATGCTCAAGAGGATGCATTCATCAGCCTTACGCCAGCTGCTTCATATATTCAATAAGGTCTGGACGACCCACGTATTTCCAAGGGACTGGCGCACTGCAACAATCCTTGCCTTTGCCAAACCTCAGAAACCGGCCACCCGTACAGACAGCTACCGACCTATCGCCCTAACGAGTTGTGTGTGCAAGCTATTGGAGAGGATTGTAAACGTTCGCCTTGTACGATGGCTGGAAGCAGAAGAAATTCTGAATCCTGCCCAGTTCGGCTTCAGGCAGCTTCGGGGGACCACGGATGCTGTCGTGAGACTGCAGAGTCATCTGGTTCAGAATATTGCCGCCCGCAAGCAGAGCTTGTGTGTCTTCTTCGACCTGCACAAAGCATATGATACCGTTTGGAGACATGGGCTCCTCCAACGTGTTTATGGATGTGGCCTTCGGGGCAATTTGGCTTTCTTTGTCCAGCGGTTCCTCCAGGAGAGGAGTTTTCGTGTAAAAGTGGGAGCCACATTGTCGCCTTGGCAAACCCAGCAGGAGGGCCTACCCCAGGGTAGTGTGCTGAGCTGCACCCTCTTCTCTCTGGCCGTCAATGACATCACCTCCACACTGCCAGCCGATGTCTCGTCGTCATTGTACGTTGATGACTTCATGATTTACTCTTCATCAGCGTATTTGCCTGCGCTGGCGCGCAGAGTGCAGTTGGCTATCAACGGTGTGAATGACTGGGCGACTGAAAATGGTTTCGTATTCTCCACTGGGAAGACTGTGGCCCTGCATTTTCAGGGACGCTGCCGACGGGACCCTCCACAGTTACTTCTCCGGGGAGTACCGATAAACTTTGCTCATAGTGCCAAATTTCTGGGCCTAACTATTGATGACAAGCTATCGTGGAAACCCCATCTGGCCGCGCTGAAGTCTGATTGCAACAGAAGAATGAACCTGTTGAAATGTGTATCAGGCCTGGCGTGGGGAGCTGACCGTGTAACATTGCTGCGCCTATACAGAACCCTGATCAGAAGTAAGCTGGATTATGGATGCACTGTATACCAGTATGCAAGGGAAACTTCGTTGTCAGTGCTTGATCCGGTGCACCACACGGCCATAAGGCTTTGCACTGGCGCCTTTCGGACCTCCCCGTCAGTCAGTTTGTGTGTGGAGAGTGGAGAACCTCCTCTTTGGCTCCGCCGTGTACAGCTGAGCCTACAGTACCTGGCTCGTCTAGATCAGCTGCCCCTGTCTCCTACATGGAGAAGCGTGCACGCGCCTTCCGGACGACATCTGCCTTTCCCGTATTGTCTGCCATCATCAATGAACTATCCTGCGCTGACGGCCGCCATGCAGCTGGGACCCATGAGAGTGCTACCTGTGCTGTTTGACTGCTCTCCGACATGGCGTGTCCCCGTGGAGAGCTTCTGCCCTGGATGTCGAGTGCCGAAAAAGGAGTCAATGCCGGCTAACATCCTGAAGGGAATTTTCATGGAGCATATACTGGAGAAACACGCAAACTCTGTGAAGATTTATACAGACGGCTCTAAGACAGGAGACGCTGTGGGATGTGCCGCTGTGTCCGGGGAAATAGTGAGGGCTAGGAGACTGCTCCCAGAGACCTCAATTTTCTCAGCGGAGCTGTATGGTGTGATGGAAGCGCTACAGCTGATCGAGGAGCACGATTGTCATTCTTTCACCATCTTCGTTGACTCGAAAAGCGTAATAGATGCTGCTCAGATGTACAACAGTACCCACCCCATTATTGCGGAGATCGTCACAAAGCTGGCACAGTTCGTAAATGAACGGAAGAGTGTCGTTATATGCTGGGTGCCCGCGCATGTGGGGATATCTGGCAATGAGAGAGCAGACCGGGAAGCTAAGCAAGCTGCTGGGTCAAGTGAGAGAACACTAAATTTGATGGTCCCTTCCCGTGATTTTTATCCTCGCATCAAGGCGGCGGTGAAGGATCTGTGGCAGCGAAACTGGACGGCCACAACTGACAATAAATTGAGAAACATTAAGCCCACTGTCCGAGAGTGGTCATCTTCTAACTGCCGTGCTCGTCGAATGGAGGTGATACTCTGCCGCCTCCGCATCGGCCATACTCGCATAACGCACGGCCACCTCATGGAGCGACAGCCGCAGCCGCAATGCGAACGGTGCCGTGTTCCCCTGACTGTTGTGCATTTTCTCGTTGAATGTCCAAGATACTCTGCTATACGCAATGTGTGCTTCTCAAGTCTTCGTGGCTGCACGGAGGATGTGTTGATTGGAATACTCAGGGAAAACGAGCGCTCAGGCTTTAACGCAGCAGCGTTGCAGCTGTTCCTGGAGAGGTGCAAGCTATTTTCTGAGATTTAACATGAAGCCACGCAGTAATGCACTGTAACCAAGCGTGATATCGTATTGGAAGATTGTAGATGAAGAAACTGCAATATGGCCGGGCGCGCTACGTTGGTACCTCGGGGGGTTTCAGCGTGGGTAAGGCGTCCGGCCATAATGGGTGGGCAGCTGAAACCCCCTACGGGGTTTGGCTGCCCAGTGTGTTCGAATGTACTGTTGTATGTACAAGATTTCAATGGGGAGACAATTATACTCTTGAGTTGTAACTATAATTACGATCATATAATTTTTGATGTTCAAATAATGTTGATGTTCATCTTACGTGGTAAATCGGAAAGTCTGATACTAATTAAATTATGTGACCTCCGGTGCGATATAGTTTGAATAACTGAAGCGCTAGCAAACCTATGTTACTACTACTACTACTTATTAATTTTGGTTATTTTAATTTTTGTTTTATTTTAGGTCAAAATGAACCTCTTGGATCTTCCAAGAGGCTGATTTATTTTACCCCTAAGCAAAAGTGGTGACAGATAACCCACAATGACCGTTTAGATTCTCGGTTCTTAACATTCAGAAAACGAACAATTCTACCAAGCCATTTTTTATTTTGTTTTAGTTGTAAAAATACATTCATATGTCAAAACTGTACATTTTCATTATCATTTTCAAAATAAGTGAGCTACAAAAACTTTGAGACACAAATTTGAAACTCTGGTTTAATAAAAAGTTTGGTGATACATTTGATTTCATTTCGCAACTTGGATGGGGAAAATCGGACAAATTTTTGTGAAGATATAGCAATTCATACCATGTACAGATGGTTAAAATTGAAATGAGAGAAAAATGCAAATACAGTTCCAGGAATGTATAGGAGTTTTGATTGCAAAAAATAGCATCCCACTCAGACGTCATCGGTTATTACTTCCTATGCAATACAGTGGAGATAGTGGAAGGAAGCTGGCTGGCACAGTCACAAGGGGTGATCGGCCAAGCAAAAATGACGCATTCTTACTCGACCGCGGCTCACGTCCCTCTGATTTACTCGCGTTTTTTGTGTGAGAGATACGTTTTCTGTGAAAAAATACCATGGGGAATTATTCTAGAAAATATGTAAATGATTTTTTGGATTTTTCACTCAACACGCTCTTCTTATTAATATTGGCATATTTTGTTTACTGACAGGATAGGGAAATAAAACTGGGGTCCTTGTTGGTTAGTCTGACACCACTTTTTTGGCTTAGCTGTAGGGTAAAAAATACAGCTTTTGCTTCTGAAATGTTATTTATTTATCCCAACACAACGACTATCTTTTTATTTTGGGGCATGAACTTGGAGATGTCCTCTAGGATGGCGTCGAATGTGTCGCTTCCGGCGAGTAATTACTCCTCCACGTAAACTCTGCCAGGTAGCTGTCCAAATGGTGTCGGGCTGTCCTTCGCTGAAGCATGTTCCTCCATTTTGCTGATCCACACAAGCGTTGGAAATACTGGGTGTGGTTTGATTGCGTTCAACAGTTGTTTTTGTTACACTTCCAAAAAATTGGAAAGCAAAGTATAGCTTCTTTGGGTATGCAATCTTGAAGTACTTCTCAGTTGGTAGGATTTCTTTGGCTTGGAACAGGCGAACAGCTTCCTCTTCAGTTCTTGGAAGGTCCCACCGATTCATTTTGGCATGAAACAAAAAATATTTAAAAATAATAAAAATTCAAATTTAAGTAAGCTAACCTAAGCTTCACATCAAAAGGAAACCATAAATTAAAAATGGGGACAGATAACATACAAGTACCAAACCTGGTATTATTAGAAAGAAGACAGAGTTAATTTTTTGCTTTTATTTTACTTAGCTGGACCTACCCCAAAATGTCCGCTACGAGCTGCGTTACATTTTAATATTTGCTGCTGTGCGTTGAGAAACTTTTGTTCCAAATTATCTTTTATTGTTTATCACAATAAACTGGGATTCCCACTCTAGGAAGTTCCTCTAGATTGTAATTTTGTTAGATTTGAATCAGTATTCCAAGAAGAATTTCCCCCGTGTCCCAACAGGTGGATCCAATTTTCGTTATTTTTTTGATGATGAACTTGCGTTGTTGAAGAGTCAGCTGTGAAATGTTTGCTGATCACAATATTCTTCTTGGCTGCTTCCCAGACATTTATGCTTATTTGGAGGGTATACCAGATACGTCAGAAAACATTGAATTCTGTCCTGTCGGATATTCTATGTTAAAGGCTCCTATTTCATTTATTTAAAAAGTCATTGGAATTTTTAAAAACTACATTTTCAGCAACCACCCTGTGTCAATGACTGCCCCCCCGCCTCAGGAGATAAAACTTGTATCTTTGAAAATTAGTGCTCCTAGTCGTTTCGTAGTTTCGAGCAGAAACAAGCAAACTTGTTATCAGCTACATACGTTATCATCCCACACAGCGCAAATGATACCCACGTTTAGCGCTTACAGGTTTATGACCGTATCGGTGATATGAGTTTCACCATGCACTAGTACACGAATATTCTATTCGCAGGTAATATTAGGATGGATTTATTTGTTTGTGATTCATGTCCGCAAGATTGATTTAAGGAAATAGTTAAATCCCGTTATTTTCAAAGGGCGGCGTACACTGGTTAGTCATAATACAGTTACCATTGTTCACCTTGCTGGTCGGTCTGTAGAAATATATTGACAAGGATCTTCTCTACACCTTTTTCACTTCAAATTAATCTAAGTCAAGTTCAATTTAAACCAAGTCAAGTTCAGTTTAATCCGAGTCAAGTTCAAATTAATCCGAGTCGAGTTCAAATTAATCCAAGCCAAGTTCAAATTAATCCAAGCCAAGTTCAAATTAATCCAACCCTTAGTTGAGTTAAAAATGACGTAATAATTCGTTAATATGAGTTTTTTGTTAAATATGTATCTATTGGATGTGATGAGCAAAACTGGTTTCGAGGATTTATTTACACCCATAGATATTTATACACTTGAAATTCCACTTTATCACATATATGAAATCAAATACATGCAAGTACAAAATATTATCATTGGAAGATATGGAGATTTAATCTTTAAAAGAAATATACAAGTGCGATTCACTGAGTACTAATGTACGATTCCGTTTGATTACAATTTATACATGTACATTACTACCCATATACATTCCTGCATTAGCAATAAAAATATTGTCATGAATTCTAATTCCGCGTTAGTCAATGTGAAAAAATGTTGGATCCACTTACAATACACAATAATAATATTGCAAGAAAAAATGTTTCTATTTCACTACTGATTTTATTTGTGTGTGTTCACAATTCAATATATAATACTTTTAAGACTTCAATAACTTCCATAAAAATCATTTAATGAATATTTAAGTCTTGAAATTATTATAAATTGAATCGTAAACACACACAAATAAAATCAGTGGTGAGTTAGAAACATTGTTTTTTGTATTATTATTATCGTGTATTGTTAGTGGATCCTACATTTCTTCACATTGACTAACACGGAATTAGAATGAATGGTAATGTTTATATTGCTAATACAAGAATGTATCTGGGTAGTAATGTACAAGTATAAATTGTAATCAAACGGAATCGTATATTAGTACTCGGTGAATCGCATTTGTATATTATTTTAAAGATTAAATCTGCATATCGTCCAATGATAATATTTTGCACTTGAATGTATTTTATTTCATATATGTGGTAAAGTAGAATTTCACGTATATAAATATCTATTCGTGTAAATAAATCCTCGAAACCAGTTTTTCTGATCACATCCAATAGATACATATTTACCACAAAAAACTCAAATTAACAAATTATTATGTCATTTTATAACTCAACTGAGGGTTGGATTAATTTGAACTTGACTCGGATTAATTTGAACTTGACTCGGATTAATTTGAACTTGACTTGGATTAAATTGAACGTGACTTAGATTAATTTGAAGTGAAAAAGGTGTAGATCAGAAGCGTTTTAACGACGACAATAACACTACAGATTGTGACCATTCGGTCACTACCGCCTACAACTGATGTTGCGTTCTTATATGGTGTTGCTGAAGTTTAGATGATGTAGGGATTTATTACTAATACAATAAATTCTTGATCATCAAAAAAAAGGAAGTAACGATGGTTAATTTTATTCTGCAATCTAAGGTATATTTTTGTCTCCTGTTTTTAGTTTGTAAAGTTCCTTCTAACGTCTCATTCTGTTAGTATCAATAATTGAATGTTGAGATCTTCATCACTTGTAGCAAGTATTTCTACTGTGGAAAGCAATAAAAGAGGACTGGTTATCGTCTCCTTGCCTGAACTTCCGGGAGAACTAGGAGAAAGTCCCCATAATTGCCTTTACTGATGTAAAAGTGCTGTTTAAAATTCACTAGGTGGAACCTAATTTGTGTACAACCTCCACTTGATGCATTCTGATTTTTCTCTTACCTGTTCCTCCACGCGATGGCATCTTAGCGGTAAGAAGGAATCTCTGAAAACAACTTGTATTATTTTTCATGCTGATAGTGATTTAACCCTTTCGGTACGAAAATTCAAATGGTTTGGGTAAAAACTTCCAGGGGAAAAAGTTGGCATTACCCTGAATTGTCAGTGAAATTGTCCTAGTGACACTAGTGTGGGTGCTTTTAACTTAAGCAAGTGCCTACTTCTTTATTTTAATTTTAAAAATTTTTGAATCTTTGAAGCTCTATGCTTGGCGACAGAAATTTTTTACATTGATAATAAAGTTGTTGTATTTACGAAGAAATTATTTGTGAGTTCTTGCCCGAATTTATAAAAAAATAAACAAAGTTCAGAAAAAACTTGCACAAGTTGAATGGAAAAGGTATTGAATGTGTTGCACGGACCCTGTAGCATGAACTTACGCGTGCCTATGCTACAGGGTCCTATGGTAATTACAGGGTCCTATGGTAACCTATGATAATTTACCCGTCGGGCTTCTGGAATTTTTTGAAAACTAGTTTCCTGAATGCTTGTAATTTCCCTAATTTTGTTATTTACTCCAAAATATTCCCTCACTAGTTGAATTACTTTAAAACCAGGTTTGATGCCCTAAACTGGAAGAACTAGTCATCTTGGCACTGGAGTAGCCGTCAGTACCGAAAGGGTTAAGTTGTGTGATCCATATAATTTGTGTATTTCTGTACTTAAGTCAGCATTGCGAAAGATTTCATGTAAAACATTTTAAAATTTCCTAAAGGATCTGGACAATTTCATTTTCACATATTGTGAATATTATGTAGGTTTTCATACGTACGTTTTGGTGTGCCGCAACGGATGCTGTGCGTTGGTATAAATTATTTTTTCTCTCAACAGTTCCACTCTAATGTTGCCCTTGTTAATTTTTCGTTCAATTTTATAGCGTTGTATGAGCAAGAAACGTGTGGCGCGTCAGGCGTGTAAAGCAACAAACATTTAGCGACCACCGCCCGTCGAAGATAATCTTCTGCCGCACTTTCCTAGCATTATTACCAGAGGAATAGACAACCTGAGGCCCGTCACTGAGCGCGTCTGGCCGGACTGTATCGCTGGTGTGCGTTCAGCTGCAGTTGCTGTCACAATGCCTTCATGGATGTCTGTCTGGAGCGTAGAATTTGCTGTAGAATTCAATGATCTTCATGTTCAAGTAAGGAGTATAACATTTTTTTAAACAAACAATTTAAACAATTTAAACAACAATTTTAAACAATTTATTTACCCCAGGTGATACAGAGATAGAATGTTTCTTAAGTCTAGTACAATGGTCAAATATGAGTATAGCTACCTGTGGGCCCGAATAAGTTCAGTGACTTCTAGGGCATCCTACCATCAAGGTTAGTCTTAGGAGTACAATAATGTTTAACCTAATTCACTTAAACTAGAGACGCATTAGACTGATCAATGAGATAATTAACTCGAAATTAGATGCTTCATTTTACAATATAGTTCATATGGACTAGATTTAACAGTATATTCGACAAACGATTCAAGAACAGACTAAAGATCGGCGAAATAACCCATGGCAAATTACATTATTAGGACCAGTTATGTAGGGGACAAGGTTTGACTTTGTGATCTTACATGACTAGTAATCTGATAGGAAGTGAGACTCAAGATTTCTTTTGAATACCTTATAAGAATTACTTTCACGGATCTCCGCAGGTATTGAGTTCCAAGTTTCAGTTCCAACGAAGAGGATACTGTGTTGTGACCGAGCCTTTGAGTACTATGATGGTAGTTTTGGAAGTCAACTCTTGTTTGCTGTGAGACGTAAGTCATTGAGTGTGAACAGACGTACATGGAGGTGGAAGGAGAATAATAACAGATTATGTCTGCAGTGTAATAGAGGAGTGGAGGAAACAATTGAGCATTTGGTGCTGGAATGTAGTAAGTATGAGCAAGAGAGAGAAAGTTTCATGAATTTGATGTTTGAGCAGTATGGAGAGAATGAGTGGTATGCCAGATGGGCTGAAGATGATTGCGGTATGAGCTGTCTTGCTGGATTGGATCAGGAGTGTAATTTGAGTATCAGTGAAGCTATGAAAATGTTTCTTGTGCGTACCTGGAGTAAGAGACAGTGACTGGAATGAGCCAGTCAGATAGAGTGGACAGTAATGACCCAATATGCCTGGGGATGGTGTTGTGACACACTGGTTATCCCAGTGATGCCGTCCAATGGCATCTTGTGACAAGGATTGGTAGATCCTGAATAGTTTAGTGGACAAGTCTGGTACCAGGCGCTGAACTCTTTGTGTGAAAATTGTGGAGGGAATTGTAGGCTGTTACAAAGGCCCCGACGCTGTCGGCCCTCAATTTCAAGTTCAAGTTCAAGTACTCATGGATGCGTCGGTATTTTCACTTCAACACTTTTGTTCGTATAGGTTGGCCTATGTGTAGAACAGAACAAGAAAACTATCATGATGTACAAAACTATCACACTATGCAATTCATGAAAACTTTAAACTTCGTTAAATTCAGTTCTGACACCTCTATCATATTTTATTGATGAACCATATTTAACAACTGATTGTGGAGGGATTTTTAGGCCGTTACAAAGGCCCCGACGCTGTCGGCCCTTAATTTCAAGTTCAATAAGGAAGCATGAATTTACTTCTATTTCGGGTTAAATGGTCGTGATGACCAGTTTGCGCAGTTAATAATTGGTGTAGGCTATTGTCGCCATAATTTGTTAATGTTTTGTAAATGAAATTGCAAATGGAGATTTTGTAGAGATCCGAATGCTTAGGTATTCGTAAATTTTTGAATGAATCATTTGTGTGAGCGTTATATTATAGATTCTTTACCGCTCTGATGGCTCTTTTTTGCAGAGTAAAAATTTTGTTGGTTTTATTTTTATCAGTTCCGTGCCATGCTTCTATTCCGTATTGCAAGTATGGTGAAATGAGCGTTCGGTAGAGCATTTGTAAGGCTGTTTCAGGCAGGAAATTTTTAACTTTATTTAGGAGTCCGATAGATTTTGATAATTTAGAACTAATATGAACGATGTGCTCGTTGAAGGTTAGATGTTTGTCTTTTATGATGCCCAGGAATTTACTTGAGTTGGTTTCTTCGATTTCACCTTCGCCAATTTTAATGCGTGGGAGAGATGTATTTTTCTTGTATGAGAATGTAATATATTTTGTTTTATCGATATTAAGGCTTATTTTATAAGCTTCAAGCCACAATGAAACCTTACGAAGTTCATTATTTATACGCTTCGCTATCCTAGCGGGATTTTGGTTTGGAAGGACCGCAGAAAGGGTACTGTCATCTGCAAAAAGTATGAATTTGAAGAATGATGTAGATTTAATGATATCGTTGATAAAAATCAGAAATAGGAGAGGCCCAAGGACAGATCCTTGTGAAACTCCATGGCTAATTGTCTGTGGGTCTGATTTTGCGTCGTCAATGACAACGTATTGTTTCCGATTTGCTAAGTATGATGTGAACCAATCATGGGCAGCCCCTCGAATGCCATAACAGTGTAGTTTCGAGAGTAATACGTTAAGGTCCACACAATCGAATGCTTTTCGAAAGTCAAGAAATACGGAGAAAACAAGCTTTCTCTCATCTATATTAGAATAAAGGTATTGCAAATGATTTAATACAGCTTGTGTCTTAGATTTTTTAGAACGAAAACCGTATTGTATGTCGTAGAAGAAAGATTTTTGTTCAAAATACGAATACACTCCTTTTACAAATTTTCTCGAATATTTTGCTAATAATTGGTAGTACAGAGATAGGTCTATAATTAATAATGCAATTTTTATCACCATTTTTAAAAATAAGGGTCACTCTGGCAGTTTTGAAAGAGTTGGGGAAGATACCTTGAGAAAGGGATTGGTTGATAATATAAGATATGCACGGTGCTATTATATCAGCTATAGCCTTAAGAACTTTAGCCGAAAATTTTTTCAATCCACTCGATTTATTTTCAAGTTGTTTATGCACATAATTACATCATTTTGAGCATTGTCAGTTCTATGATGGGGTTGATTTTAACGAAGTAAAATGTACGTGGGAGAAGTGACGTAATTTTACAAACCCTGGCAACTGAACGTTATCATAAAAATTCTGTTTAAAATGAGATCTGAGGTTAGCATTGAATTGTAAGAAATTCGAATGTAAAAAATGTTTTTTAAAACACACTATCTTTCATCAAGCGAAATCGCGCTTAATTGGTGGCTTGTGGCAGCACTAAGCTCGACAGGTGTCTTGTGGGTGACAGATGAGATTGAATTGTACCGCGCTGTGAGGAGGTTCCTGTTCTCTTTTGCGTAGCACCTGTCAGGGAGTATGTGATCGCCTTTTCTTTACTATTTTAATTTGTGATTGCAATCGCGTTTTCCATTCATTTTGTTTAGTTATGTATCTTGCATGTTTGCAACCTCTTTTCTGCCCATCTAATATTATGTCCTTGTGGCTCGTTAAACTGTTTGGTCCTTGTGACTCGTCAAAACTATGAGTTTGGGCTTCTCTTACTATTTTCACAATCGTACTACCCGTGGTTCTGCGGGTCCCCCTTGAAATTGGAAGTGATTAGGCACTTTTTCAAGGCGAGCCGGTTAGGATACAAGATTTGGAATAGGTGCGAAACTTGAAGAGGTTCTATTTTCTGTTGTGGCCTTTTGTTCTCCCTCAGAATCCTTTCGCGAGCGTAGCCTGAATGGGATGCCCCTTTAAAGAAGCCACTTTGTGAGGTTTACCAGGCCTAACTTTCTTCTCCAGCGTCTGATTCATCTCCTACTTTATTTTTTTGGGACTCTAGGTATTACCTAGTTTCGTACCTCGTCATTAATCAAAGTTTCTAGAATGAGATCTAAGAGTCTTATATGATCTGACGTGGTGGTCCCTCATTCAATCACTAACTAATTCCTCCTTGCTGAATTACAGTCCTGTGTTGGGCTGGGAGGGGCTGGAACTCTAACAGCCTCCAGTTCAATTTTTAAACGTCAAGATGTAAGATACGTCCTAATAATTCGTTGGGTCTTCTGGCACTATACAGACTAGAATGAAGACTTTAATTCTGTGAATTCTCCTAATTGGGTGTTTATCATTGACAGTTTGTAGTGTTAAAAAAATTTCATGTATTAAAATTTTTGATTTGTTTTGTGCGTTATTTCCTTTGTTCGGGCTAAAATATCCCGCAGAATTAGCTACCAAAAACATTATGTTCAATTCGATAGAGTCTCAAATTTTGATTAATTAGGTTTCAGAGCAGTTCCGGAACTATATGCTACAAAAATTACGATACTCGCTGTAAAAAGTGAAGTCTCGAGCTATCTGTTACGTAGGCTTCTTTTTTGTTACAAAAGAATAGTTTGTTGTTTTATTACCGACCATCTTTTTCTGTTTTGCTGCTGTCTTGTTTTTCAGCTTCTAATATTTTGTTCTTCAACTTTTAATATGTTTTCAAAATGTCTTTCCCAACTTACTGTTTGTATGCGCCTTGTGCACAGATAGCGCATTTTTAGTCCACAATAATTGTGCTGCCGAAGCAGCAATTTTGGAAGTTAGACCTTCAGGTCCACGCTAGAACCATTTGACAAGCACACTTGCTTCCGAAACCTTGGGTATTTATACTCGGTGAGCTGTGCAGATGCTGCCTGTTATTGCGAGAACTTTGCTTCGTCTAGCACACAGTCTACGTTGAAAAAATATGGGGTAAAAGTCCGTAAGTTACGGATGGATTTCTCTGAAATTTTCACTGAAGGTGTAAAATGATGCAACAATTATTTTATGTTCTATATTTTTTTCGTATCTGCATCAGAAATTTTTTTCTTTTTCACAAAGCAAAAAATTGAATTTGTGAAATTTTTTTAAGGGCTCACAATTTTGAAGCTACAGAATTGGCAGTGCATTTTTAAATAGCTCATTTAGTTATTTAATGATAAGGGCGAGTGGATTTTCGATAACATTTTTTGAATTTCAAGAATTTAAAAAAAACCACCTTTCCTTATTTTTCGTCTTTTCGTGTCGTACAATTTTCAAAATCACACATATTTAAAAATCAAACGGCCTTTATAAATCGAGTTTGCTAAACCCTGCCGAATGATATATTTTTCATTCTTGTACGCCAAAAATTGTGGACGATGAATTTATTTGAAGAGCCAACTTTCAAGTTTCCATAAAATTGGATTTTTTCAAAATTTTCTTTTTCTTCATTCTAATTTTTGAATTAAGTGTTCTTTTCAATGAACTCATGAGCTTTCGTAGCGCTTTTTAAGCCCTTCGGATTGGTATATTTGCGACATATGACATTTTGCACAACTAAATCACTAAGATATATTACATGGAAAATAACACAGCATAATCAAAACAACAGTGTGTTACTCAATTGAAATAATGCAAGACACGTTGCTAAGAAAAATTTTCGAGCACGCATATATGTTTTTTCAAAATTGACAGCTGTGGAACCATACCCCTAAAACACGCTCTCTAAGTCATGAAACATTGAAGGAGATAACCAGAAATACATACTTTCTCACGAACACAATCCAATAAATGCGGCACAATTGCAGACTGTGACCGTTAATTATTAAACAGGAACGAAGACAAGTAAATTTGCAGCGCAAATCGCACCAATGCTCGTGACAAGGAACGTTAAAAAATAGAACAAGTGCAGTTGATCATTACGTGCAGCTATCAGAAGTTTCTCAATTTTTAGCGCAGTTCTAATATTCATCATAAAAGGAACATGAATTCCTGGAAGTTGTACAGATTAGTGTTCAAAACAAAAGGTATCTTTTAACTATGTACATAAAACTTTACCACCGACGATGCCAAGGAGGCATTAGATTGGATATAAGATATAGCTTAACAAGATAAAAATTGGAGAAGAAAGTAGTAGGTGCTGATAAACAGGACAGCAGTGAACCGAAAAATATGATCCTCAACATAACAAAAACATTTGATTTCACCAAAAAAATGCCTACCTAACTCTCAGCTTGGGACCTCACATCTACCTTTACTAGAAAGTCGATGCTTCGGAAATTTGAAACCAATTTTTCCTGCATACATATTAACAATTATCTTGTAACCAACTCGGGTGAGATAATTGGTCATACGACAAAATTTTGTTTTCAAATTCCTACCAAAATGAGGCTGGCGCATAATATCTTCAGTAGTCAAACACGAGGAAGAGCGGCCGTCGCATATAAGGATCGTAAACATTTTACCATCAAACAGACCTGTGAGCCAAAACCCAAGATTCTGATGAGCATAAAACAAAAGTTAATGTATTGGATTAAAGGGACTCTTAGTAAAAAATTACTTATGTGCTCTCCATGGCACAGCGGTTAAGGGATCAGCCTTGTATGTTGGAGACGAGGGTTCGTATCCCGGCGCTGGCGCGGAGATTTTCCCCGTTGGGTATAATGGAAAGCTCAAGCACAACACCCCACTCAACCCAGTTGTCGGAAATGGGTACCGGCTTTACGGGAGAAAAGTCATGGTGTCCTATATATAGTGTTAGTTATAAGACATTTGAAAAACCAATGCTTAAGATAATATGTATCAGGCTTGATTGGAAATAAAGCATCCCAAAGATGCAGATGTTTGTTTTAGTTTTATGTCTAATTAGTTGTGGTTAAACGAAAGGTATTCTAATGCCTGTAGCAAAGGTTCAAATCAATTACCACCTGTTTAATAAAAATAGTTGTTTTTTGTTGGGAAATAAAAATAAATGCAACACTTGACCGAACACACCAAAATGCCACCCAAAATGATTTTCAGTTAATGAGGAAAAATTGATTAAAATTAATAACACGGGCGTCTAAAACATACGAACACGCAGAAATACAACCAAATTTCCATCCTATTGAAGAAAAAAAAAACAGTTTATTTCCAATATAGATGGTACAAAAGTACCATCATGGGTTTTTAAAATATCTTAAAATTAATACACTTAGATGATACACACACACGAGTATTGTAAAAATCGTGTCACTAGTCGAAAAGAAATGATTGAGGGCAATAATGTACTCCTAATCTTGCTTAATCTACATTTGATAATAAATGTAATGATAATTATAGGAGATAACACAATTTCATGGACGATGCATTTTCATTGTGGGGTGAAAACACTTTTGACAGCTTACATGTACACGACATAAAACTTCGCAATTCTTGACGCCAGGAAATAATATATGAATCGCTTGTTTCGGCCAATGTCCACAAGTGTCATTTTAAGGAAGCATGAAAAAAAATATATAAATATATATCCATATACACCCATACATTTACACATACATATATATACAGGGTGTTTTTTTTACTTTGAACAAACTTCGAACTTAGGTACAAAAACTCAAAATAAATCGATTTTCATGAATGACAAAATGTCCAAAACTCATTAGTTTTCGAGTTATGGCGTCGCAAAGCATGTTTAGAAGTGCATGTTATAACTGGGCCGCACACCAATTGTTATTTAAAGTTGTTAGTTTTCGAGATTGTCGAATACAATTAAAGCATTTTTTCTCATTTCATTATGGGTTATCCATTCCATGTAATCAATGACAAGATTTCAAGATGCAATGTGAAACTGAAATAATGAAATAAAATTTATTATTAACAATCTACATTACTGGAACGCACGTGTTGCAGTATCAGTTCGCCATTTGTTGACACGCCGTTGCACTGTGACCATGGAAAGATTTACCAGTGCTGAGAAGGCAGACATGCATTTGATTTATGGTGCTGCTGGCGGAAATGGTAGGCTCGCTCTGAGGATGTACAGAGAAAGGTTTCCTAGGCGCGAAGTGCCTGATTTCCGGTATTTTGCTACTCTGCATACGAGATTGCGTGACACCGGCAGCTTCAACGTTAACAGAGGGAATGCTGGGCGCGGCCATCATCCACAGGAGGATAGAATTGTGGAATACTTTGAGCAACATCCAGGAACCAGCACTCGTGCAGCTGCACAACGTCTTGGCTTGCAAAACCATACTACTGTGTGGAGGGCACTACATCGTCAGCAATTACATCCGTACCATTTCCAAAAAGTGCAAGGGCTCATGCCAGGTGATTTTGAACCTCGTATGCGGTTTTGCCAGTGGATAATGCAACAGGAAAGAATGAATCGCGGGTTCTCAAAACTTATTCTCTCTACAGATGAAGCTTATTTCTGTCGTGATGGGGTTTTCAACCGTCACAATAATCATTACTGGGCTGGAAATAACCCTCATGTTATTCAGCCTACCAGCACAGATTTAGCGTCAACGTGTGGGCAGGCATTATTGGCAATAATTTAATTGGTCCGTACCTATTACTTTCTCCTCTCACGGGACCTGCGCACACCATCTTCCTACGCGAAGTTTTGCCTGGACTACTGGAGGACGTGCCTTTGGAGACACGCAGGCGAATGTGGTTCCAGCATGACGGAGCACCAGCACATTACTTTCGTGAAACACGCCTGTTCCTGAATAACCAATTTCAAAACCGATGGATTGGCAGAGGTGCTCCTGTAGCATGGCCAGCTAGGTCGCCTGATTTGACGCCACTGGATTTCTTCTTGTGGGGAACCATGAAGGACCTCGTGTATGCCACTCCTGTTGAATCGGAACAGGATCTGGTTGGACGCATTGTGGACTCAGCTGGCCGTATTACGGAAATGCCTGGCGTGTTTCAATCTGGAAGGCGCTCACTGGCTGTTAGATGTCGTAAATGTGTTGAAGTTCATGGAGGCCATTTCGAGTAACTGTTGTAATAAAACTGTATTGAAGTTTGTTCTTGCGTTAAAGTTCTTACATTAAAGTTTGTATTGATTATGTTTTTTATCTGTGTCCTGCAATGCCTACTGATTAATGGTTAGCTTACATGATAATAATTGATAATTGCTCATTTAGAAAAAAATTATTCTTATTTGTAAAACGTGTACACGCAAATTTCATTGTGAAATTACAAAAATACTACATTAGTGGGGCCCAAAAACCTCTTTAACTATCAAAGGTAGCGCTAAAAATGGTGCGCGCGGGCAATCCTACTTGAAGTTCTAATGTTCTTCAAGTAACTATATCTCAAAAACTAAAGAGTTTTGGACATTTTGTCATTCATGAAAATCGATTTATTTTGAGTTTTTGTACCTAAGTTCGAAGTTTGTTCAAAGTAAAAAACACCCTGTATATATATATACACATACATACATATATACATACACATACATATATATGTACTCATAAGCATGAGGACCAAGAAGATTATAGGTTTTGTATTTCTAATTCAGCAATTTTAACATAACGGTCATTAGTTAATGAGCATTTTATTTAAATATAAATGGATGATCGCACAACAAATGTATAGTTTTTACATGAATACTTTACAATAATGAAGAGATGACGAGTTAGGTGATGTTACAAGTTGATAGTGAACAGAAAAAAGACCATTATCTCTAGTAAAATGCTAGTTGTCAGTGTAGTACACACATATGTGCACATACACATGCAAATATATACACATACACATACACACACATACCCACGCACATACTTACACCAAACTCGTAAGCATACACAAATGTATTTCTATGCATCGAGGCAATTACAATACATACGCATTCTATAGAGTGTCATATGTACAGTGTGCACACGTACACATCTACACAAGCAAGCATGTGCGCAAATATCAACGTAAACTAGTCAGTATAAACCAGCATTCCAATCGAGGGGAACGGAAAAAATATCTTTTATTATGGCATGAATTTTATAAAATTTCCGTACTAAAAATAGTGGCACAAAACAGTCTACTAAGTCAGAAACATGAAAACGATTGTGGGACGTTGAATAAGATTGAAAACATTAATGTCCTATAAGGGTTCCATATTAGAAAAAAAATCACATTATCTTTGAAATATGGCGCAAATTGTCGGCAATTGATAAACAAACATAGGTATCACATTATTATAAGCATATAACTATAAGCATATTACTGCAGTATAAATGGATGATCACACAACGAATTTATTGTTTTTTTTTACATGGATGAATTACAATTTCATATTAGAAAAAAAATCACATTATCTTTGTAACATGGTGCAGAATGTCTGCAATTGATAAACACACACACATAGGTACCATGACGGTCTAGTTTGATGCTTGCACAGAAACGGAGAGGAATGATATAAAATGCAACCTTCGACTGGTTTATCTACTCTAGTGCACACAGGTGTACGTGCACATGTGCACACCCATATGCGCACATACACTTATATACGTACACACATATACAAGTTAGCATGTTTCTAAATGGCAGCGCATAGGCGATCAAATCATAATACCTACGCAAACTTCAAAACTGTTGTGTGTTGTCTTGAATTATAAAACAATGAGCGAGGGAGATTGGTCAGCAATGGAGATACCAGGCAAATGAGAATTTGTCAATACTTATTCAGTATGTTCTGTACCTAAGAATTATTTTTGAGACACAAGATGAGTTATTTTGGCTTTAAATTCTCTCGGTCTTTGAGGGATTTTAATACTCAGGGGAAGTTTGTTCCACAGTAAGGCGCCTGATATGGACAAAGCCTTCTGCCCTAAGTGAGATGAACGATAGTTGACTAAGACATTATTGTTTCTGTTCGGTTTTTGATTGGTTACAGTGGGTGGATGGAAGCGCACTATCTCAGCATTGCTCTGAGGAAGATATAACGAGGAGAATACGTATTGGGCCTTCTGCATGAGGAGCCTTTCTTGGATAGGAATCCAGCCGAGTTTATTGAGGAGAGGGGTTCTGTGATCACTTCTTTTGAAATTACCGTTGCATACCACCTTGGCTGCAAAATTCATGCACGTTTGTAAGTCCCTTTGAAGGTACTGAGGTAAGTCTCCGCATACTAGACTGCAGTTGTCAATGCGCGATAACACAAGGGATTGAATGGCTAATAATCTGGATTTTTCGTCAAGTAATTAAAAAAAAAATATAAAACAATTTATTTACCACAGGAGAAACAGAGGTAGAATGTTTCTTAAGTCTAGTACAATGGCAAATTAGAGTATAGCTACCTGTGGGCCCGAAATAGTTCAGCGACTTCTAGGGCATCCTACCATCACGTTATTCTAACTTGCACAATAATGTTTAACCTAATCCACTTAACCTAGTTTCGCCTGAGACTGATCAAAGAGATAATTAATTCGATATTTGATGCTGTATTTTAAGCATAGGTCAAATCGACTATATTTAACAATATATTCAATAAAACGACTTAAGAGCAGACTGAAAATCGGTTATCTTACCCTTGGCAAGTTACATTATTAGGACCAGACATGTAGGAGGCAAGATGTGACGAGGTGATCTTAAACAGCTAGTATTCTGATAGGAAGTGAGACTCAAGATGTCTTTTGAATACCTTGTAAGAACTACTTTCACGGATCTCCGCAGGTATTGAGTTCCAAGTTTTAGTTCCAACGAAGAGGATGCTGCGTTGCGACCGGGCCTTTGAATAGTAAGGAAGCATGAATTTACTTCTATTTCGGGTTAAATGGTCGTGATGACCAGTTTGCGCAGTTAATAATTGTTTTAGGCAATTGTCGCCATCATTTGATGTTTTGTAAATGAAATTACAAATAGAGACATTATAGAGATCCGAAAGCTGAAGTATTTGTGAATTTTTGAATGAATCATATGTGTGAGCATTATATTTTAGGTTCTTTACCACTCTGATAGCCCTTTTTTGCAGAGTAAAAATTTTGTTGGTTTTATTTTTATCAGTTCCGTGCCATGCTTCTATTCCGTATTGCAAGTATGGATAAATGAGCGTTTGGTAGAGCATTTGTAAAGCTGTTTCAGGCACGAAATTTTTAACTTTATTTAGGATTCCGATGGATTTTGATAATTTAGTGCAAATATAAGCGATGTGCTCTTTGAATGTCAGATGTTTATCTATTATGATGCCCAGAAATTTACAGGAGTTGGTTTCTTCGATTTCACCTTCGCCAATTTTAATGCGTGGGAGGGATAAATTTTTCTTGTATGAAAATGTGATATAATTCGTTTTATCGATATTAAGGCTTATTTTATTAGTTTTAAGCCACAATGAAACCTTATGAAGTTCATTATTTATACTCTCCGCAATCATAGCGGGATTTTGGTTCGGAAGGACTGCAGAAAGCGTACTGTCATCGGCATAAAGTGTGAATTTGAAGAATGATGTAGATTTAATAATATCATTGATAAAAATCAGAAATAGGAGAGGCCCAAGAACAGATCCTTGTGGAACTCCATGGCTAATTGTCTGTGGGTCCAATTTTGCGTCGTCAATGACAACGTATTGTACCCGATTTGTTAGGTATGATCTGAACTAATCATGGGCAACCCCTCGAATGCCATAACAGTGTAGTTTCGAGAGTAATATTTTATGGTCCACACAATCGAATGCTTTTCGAAAGTCAAGAAATACAGAGAAGACAGGCTTTCCTTCATCTATATTAGAATAAAGGAATTGTAAATGATTTAATATAGCCTGTGTTGTTGATTTTTTTGAGCGAAAGCCGTATTGTTTATGGTAAAGAAATGATTTTTTGTTCAAAATAAGAGTACACTTTTTTATACACAATTCTTTCGAATACTTTGCTTATAATTGGAAGTACGGAGATGGGTCGATAATTGTTTACACAGGTTTTTTCACCATTTTTGAAGATTGTGGTTACTCTAGCAACTTTGAGGGAGTTCGAGAAAGTGCCCAGTAGGAGAGACTGGTTAATAAGATTAGCTATCAGTGGGGCTACAATATCAGCAATAATTTTGAGTACTTTTGTCGGAAACGTTTTTAATCCACTCGATTTATTTTTCAGGTTGCTTATGCACGCAATTACATCGGAAGAGTTGGTAGGCGTAAAGAAAAAAGGTGTGTTCTCGAATATGATCCATGTATTCCAGGTGATCATTAGGTTCACTTGGAATACTATCAGCTATAGTTTTCCCCACGCTTACGAATAAATTGTTAAAGAGATCAGAAATTTCTTTCTTCCAGTGGTATGCTACATTATCTTGAACAACATGTTCAATTTTCCTTTTATCGGCGTTATTCGGTTTACAGCAAGAGTTAAGGAGGTGCCAAGCCTTTTTAACATCTGCTTTAAATTGAGTAAACTTGCGCGTAAAGTAGCTCTTTTTTGATGTCCTTATCTGATTCGTCACATAGTTTCGGAATCGGTTATATGTTTCTCGAGATATTCGCCCTTCGTGAAGGAGGGTTAGGTACGCTTAACATTTTTTACATTTATCACGATATCTCCTGTAATCCAGGGCTTTTGTTTATTTTTGGGGTAACTGTACGAGTTACAATTGGGCAACACTGATTGTATGCGACCATTATAGTTTCAGTCAACTTTACTACTGCTTCATCAATGCTCGTTGCATCAATGCTTCATTAATGCTCGTGTTGAGAGATATGCAATGTTGATATTGATTCTTCTAGAACGGTGCGCATTTCCTCTAAATTTGACTCGCTTACTTAACGATATGAGTAAGTTTCAGCCCGTGGCTTGGTGCAAGCAAATAGACATTTTTCTTAACAAGAAAAACTGAAAACGATCTGATAAGTCAGAAGTAATGATTCCAGAAAGAAAATCACTTGGGTCTGTCATAAAGATATTGTGTCAAGCAGCGGAGCAGACTCAGAGGTTATTCGTGTTGGCTTTGTGATGATCGGAAGGAAAGATTGAGACTGAAAGGCTGTTAGGAAATTAGAGATTGGTTCATAGCTTTTATGTTTCAGTAGATCATAATTGAAGTCACCGCATATTATCATGTCATTGTATAAGGACCTGTTGAACTGAAAAATGATACGATTTAGCTCATTTAGGAAGGATATAGGACAGGCTGAAGGAGGCCTATACACCGTTCCAAGCACAATGCGTTTACCATCACTAGACAGTTCTACGAAGAGTGTTTCTATATAATCCTGATTCATTGATGCATTTGCTATGATTCTCGAGTCTATGTGGTAAGATATATTTGTGCTGACGCCTCCACCTCGCTGTTTTTTTCGTAGCGAATGGTAACTATGATAATTTTCGAGTCGAATCATGTCTTTGGTCGAGTCATCTAGCCAGCTTTCGGTGAAGCTAATCACGTCTAGGTTATATTTAAGTTCAGTAATAGTACATTGTATCTCTTCCAATTTTGGATAGAGTGACCTACAGTTCCAACAAACGAGTGCGAAGTCATGGCGAGTTATTCGTATAGTTTCGTTGAATTTTGATTTATTAGTATACCTACAGTCGTGCGAGTCGTTTAGGTTTGGATATAACCTGTTCAAATGATTGAGATCCGGATTGATTTCTTCCAGTATTTCAGCGTGATCAGTCATTTAAAATTAGTAAACAGTAAGAAGTAGATACTATATAGCTTAAAAAAGAAACGAAGTACAGAGTCAAGCTTAAAGGGATATTCCCATCTAAAAAGTAGCTTATTAATAAGAGAGAATAGAGCAAAAAAGAAAAATCTAGCGCGATTTCGCGAGTACACACAAACTCAGTTCATGAGCGAATAATATTGGAGTTCAATATCACAACACTGGTGCAAACAGATTGCTAAGGCCGTTTTCACAAGTTCACATACAACAGGTAATTAGTTTTTAAAGATTATGACGACAATGATACATTCCGCTAATATGGTTTACGCGTGATAATAATTGTTGTGGTAAATAAAGAAGAATTCACAGTAATATTGGTTGGTGAAAAATTACTGATTGCGTTGTTACAAAACGTCACACACAGATGTCATAAATGTTTACACACACATCTGTTATATTTTTGTTATAATATTGGAGTTCGATATCACTACATTGGTGCAAACAGATTGCTGAGGGCGTTTTCACAAGTTCACATACAAGAGGTAATAAGTTTTAAAGATTATGACGACAATGATACAATCAGCTAATATGGTTTACGCGTAATAATAACTGTAGTGGTAAAAAAAGAATTCACAGTAATATTGGTAGGTGAAAAATTGTTGATTACGTTGTTACAAAATGTCACACACAGATGTCATTAAATGTTTACACACACATCTGTTATACATTTGTCAAGTCTAGTCACCCATAGCCTGTTTTGATGACTTGTCCAGTTGTTGCATCAGGTATTTCTCGAGGTCTTCCGGGGTGTTGATCTGAAGGATTCTTGAATCTGGGTTTCCGGGGTTAGATACGAAGATGTTTCCGTCCTGTGTTCTCGGTATTCCAATTTTATCCGGGAATTTCCTTTTGGCCATTCGAAGGATGTACATAGCGTTAGCTCGTGAAGGTATGAGGCATTCATTTATATAAAGAAACTTTGGTTTTTTTTTCTCGGCAGGCGGTGAGAATTTCACGTTTCTTGTGATAATGTTTTAGTTCAAATGCAATGTTTCTTCGATCTTCGTTCCCAGCTACTGGTTTTTTCCCCATTCTGTCAGCTGATGTGATTTCAGTGTCGCAGAGGTCGATGTTGATATTGTCCTTCAGGAGCTTGCAGACGGTTTCCTTACAGATTTCGTTCGAGTGTGATTGCGGTAGATCCTTTCCAGAAATGACGAGAGTACATTTTTTGTCTTCAATGTCTCGGCGCTGATCACTTTTTCCCAACTGGTCGAGACGGAAGGCTAAGCTATCTATTTTCTCATTCTGTTCTTTGAGAGTTTTCTTGTGCTCTGCTTCTTTTCCCGATATTGTTTCAACTAGTGTTTTAAGGTGACATTTCTATTTGCATTTTATCAATATCACTCTTAAAATTTGTCATCACTGAGTCGAAGTATTTTACTAGGACAGAAACCACTTCTTTGCCGTCTTTCGTTAGGCTAGACACATCAGGATATTGACCAAACTTCGGTTGAAACTCATCGCTGTTATTGTTGCCGCAGCTGTTGTTTCGTTGCTTCTTGGGTCCCATCTTGTAGGTTGAGAGAGTTCGTTTCCTCGTGTACGCGAGGGATGAGCACTTTCACACTTTTTGAGGGAATATTTTACACTTAGTTTACACTTAGCATACTTTTTATACGATGAAAAAACATTAAAGTTCCGTAGATTCTGTTGCAAGTAGTCTCAACGTCAGATCTGAAGGACATATTTCTATCGAACCAGATACCTAGATTTTTAACGTTTTTTGATGCATTAATTTTATCGTTTTCAACTGCAAGAGTAAGAACTGAAGTTTTTTTTAATTGCATCTTTGGATCCAAAAATAATGCAATGTGTTTTATTAGCATTTAATTTGAGACCGTTTCGGTCGCACCATGATTTCAGGCTAGTCAGTAAAGATTCGGCTTTGAATTTGCGTATGTGGTATTTCCGATACAGAACTTGTTATTGCTATTTGAACATCATCTGCATACATTGAGATCCGTGTGTTAGAAGGCATTGGAGGGAAATCATTAATGAAAATAGAAAACAGTAGCGGACCAAGAATGGATCCTTGGGGAACACCAAAATTGTTGTGAATGAATGGGGACAATTTGTTTTCTATGCGGACTGCATGAGATCGATTTGACAAGTAACTTTCAAACCATTGCGTGTCTATTCCCAAGTTCAGTATTTTACGTAGAAGTCTATCATGTTCGACGCTATCAAACGCCTTAGAGAGATCGACTAGCAGCAAGAGTGTTCCATTCTTTTATTCGATGTCACTGTATATTTTTTCAGAGATTTTGAGCAGAGCGTCTTGAGTGCTAGTATTTCTTCTATAGGCGTATTGATTTTGGTGGAGTAGATTTGACTCGTCCAGGTGAAATGACAGTTGATTCGTCACCCCTTTCTCCAATAGTTTGGACATGACAGGCAAAAGACTGATGGGCCTGTAGTTTGATGCTGTATTTAGGTCACCACTTTTATGCAACGGTCTAATAATGGAGTGTTTCCATTGGTTTTTAAACGTGTTGGTTACTATTGATGTATTAATTATCAGACGAATCCATGGTGCTGTAACAGGGAAACTGTCTTTGATATATTGAAGACTGATACCATCATGTCCAACTGCCTTTGTGTTTTTTAGTGAGTATAAGATATTTCGTAACTCCGGTAAATCTACAGGGCGTGGTCTCCACTTGACATCAGTCCTCGAGGGTGCAGTGGTGCATGAATTTTCAATTGTCGTTTTGTCTGGATTGGTACACACCTCACTGAAAACTTGAGCCCCTACTTTTGAAAAGAATGTGTTGAAATCCGTGGCTGTTGCCAAGGGATTTTCAAAATTACTTATAATGTCTAAATTTTTATATGGGGCTACCTCACTAATGATTTCCCAAGTTCGTTTCGGGTTATTTTTAGCCGTTATCAGTTCCTGGTGGAAGTGAGTTTGTTTCGCTTCAGTGATTTTCATTCGAAGAATTTTTTCATGTTCTTTATATCTCATGTATAAGGTACTGTTTGATCTATTGTTTTTGTACTCTCGCAAGTTAGCTGTCTTTATTCTGCTCCTCTCTTTAATTTCGTCAATAATCCAAACAGTCCATTTTGGCTTGATAAAATTGGTGACGTAAGGTGCACATTCGTCGAGAGCTGCTGTGAAGTTCTCGTTGAAGATGGACACTTGAATTTCAACATCGTCAGATTGCATCATTTTCTGGAATTCGGTAGACCTATCGAGTAGTTTTTCTTGAAATAGTTCTGCTGGATAGTGCCTTTTCGAGCGGTAAGTCATTAAGCGGTATTTTTATCTTTCCTTTGCAATATTAATTTCACATTCTATAGAGTGGTGATCGGAAATAGAAGGTGATATTAATGAACTAAGTATTGCAGTGGGATTATTTGTGATTGTTAGATCGAGGAGAGTTGCAGAGACTTTAGTGATGCAAGTCGGTTCTTAGACCATTTGTGATAGGCTTAGTTTATACAATAGTTTGCTTAGCTGATTGTTTTTGTCCGGTAGGTCAAAAGACAGCGCAATGAAATTTTATTGTCTTCAATTCTATCAACAATTTTCGATGGAACCACCAAAATTTTACACAAAATTTTTGAGTTTAAGATAAAAATCCATGCAAACAGCGTTTATATTTCATAAAACATTGACGTAGATCAGAATTTTACATTTTCTTACAAACACAAAGAAATAACACGGAATAATCGAAAACTCTGACCGTTAACCTAGACTATAGACGAAAAAAAAGCATCTTCAGTGCAAGTCTGACAAATACCACCAGCATGTAGTACGGAACGCTCTGAAATAGAAAATAAACAATTGATTTTCATGCGTCTCTGTAGAAAGCCACTCATTTCATATCATATTTTATGTTTTCGTCAAAGAATCCTCGAAGATACGCAGAATAGTGCATAAAACAAAGAATACAGTGTTAATAAGGAAATAGAATTCTACCGACAGCTATTTTAGGAAGCGTTGGATTGATTTAGATAAGTTAGGCTTGATTAATCACAATATTTTTCTCAGGAGAGAAAAAAGAAGGAGGAAGTCATGATTAAGTAAGGACTTGAGGGAACGCACGGTCTATGCACAATGTTCTTAGAAACAGCAAGTTGTGAAATAAATTTAAGAAACTGGTAAAAAATTACAAAGTGATAGATGCTGCAAAACAAGACTGTTGTAAACCAAAAACATCAGACAATGTTGTACATTTAACTTCTTTGAGTATCCATGGCCAAAAGAAACGTGCCGAAATCAAAGGAAGTGTTCTATCTATGCCGAGATTGATTATTTTTTTAGTTTCAGTCGCCCAGACCACTACAACGATGCTCTAAGGGAGGAAGGATGAGAGCACCATTTAGTAAGGAGTTGAGGGAATGCGGAATCTATACGCAAGATGTGATTCCGCACGGGTTACCATGCGCAAAAAACGATAAAATACAAAGAAACATTAGGAAATAAGATGAAAGCTGAAAAAGAAAGTCAGAGATGATGAGAAACAGGAGAGAAGTAAACCTAAAAAGATAGTCCTGAAAAAAAGAAAAATCTCTTTTCTACAAAAAAAGGCCTCCTTAACTTTTAGTTCGGGACCTCGCATATTCCCCTCGTGAACGCTTATTCATATGGACACAAAAGTTGCGTTCTCCAGAAGGAGAAACTCGTAAGATTTTTGACCAAACGGGACAACTAAAATATTTAGGAACGCTGAAGTGTGGTGTAATAATTAGACATTAAACAGCCCATAAATGTGCATTTCACTGCTGGAAAGGAAACGAATTGATACAACCATGTTTGCTAGCTTGGTGTAGATTAACACTATCCTTGAGAACAGAGGAATAGTCACAGAACTCACACTTGAACAGCTGACCACCATGTTTGCTGGCTAGGTGTCGTTGAACGTTTCCCTTGCGAACAGAAGAATAGTCACATTTTTCACACTCAAACAGCCGACCTTTACCATGTTTTCCAGCGCGGTGTTCTTCAACACAAGATTTAAGGGCTGAAGAATAGTCACAAAACCCACACTTGAAAAGCTGGCCTTTACCATGTTTGCTTGCCAGATGTTGTTTAATGTTTTTCTTATGAGCAGAGGTATAGTCACATGATTCACACTCGAACAGCTGATCTTTACCATGTTTACTGGCTAGGTGTCGTTGAACGCTTCTCTTGCGAACAGAAGAATAGTCGCATTTTTCACACTCGAACAGCCGACCTTTACCATGTTTACCAGCGCGGTGTTCTTCAACACAAGATTTAAGGGCTGAAGAATAGTCACAAAACTCACACTTGAAACGCTGGCCTTTACCATGTTTGCTAGCCATATGTTGTTTAATGTTTTTCTTATGAGCAGAGGTATAGTCACATGATTCACACTCGAACAGCTGACCTTTACCATGTTTGCTAGCTTGGTGTAGTTTTACATTATACTTGCATGCAGTGGAATAGTCACATAATTCACACATGAACCGCTGACCTTTACCATGTTTACTAGCTTGATGTCGCTTAACAATACTCTTCAGAGCTGAAGAATAGTCACATAATTCACACTTGAACAGCTGGCCTTCACCATGTTTGCAAGCAAGATGTCGTCTGACATTATTTTTGTATGCAGATGAATAATCACATAATTCACATTCAACGAGCTGACCCTTACCATGTTTGGCAGTTTGGTGTTCTTCAACATTAGCCTTGTGAGGAGAAGTATAGTTACATAATTCACACTTGAACATCTGCCCTTCACCATGTTTGCTGGCTAGGTGATATTTCACATTACCCTTACGAGCAGAGGAATAGTCACATAAATCACACTTGAACATCTGACCTTCATCGTGTTTTCTAGCTAGATGTTCTCTTAATGAATTCCTGTGAGCAGATGAATAATCACATAATTCACATTCAAACAGCTGTTCTTTGCCGTCTTCTCTGGCTTTGCGTTCGCTTTTGTGAGGAGGGGAATGGTCATTTACCTTACGCATGTATAGCTGACCTTGAGTCTGTTTGCTTATCTGATATCCTATTTTACGTTTATCAGACAAACACTGCTTCATATTTGCTTCATTAGCTGAAGAATTTGTGCACACTTCACACTTGTACCCCTTACTATTGTCTAACGCACCTTTTTTAGACACTTCTGAACTGTCCTTAAGGACTAAAAGAGAGCCACAGAAGTCACATTCGAGCTCTTCATCACCATGCCTTTCAGGTCGATGATCACTCATTTTCACACCAGAATATCGGTTACACCCATATAGACCTTTGCACAGGCTTAAATTGTCATGCTGATCCACTACGTGTCGTTTCAAAGTACTGATGTACATGGTGGAGTAATCGCACCACTCACACTCGTAGTGACATCCCAATTTGTGCCTGACACGGAGGTGCAGCTCCATAAGGCCCCTCCTACCAGTGGAATAATCACAATGTTCACACAATAAGGGCCGTGACATGAGGTTGTCAGGAGGTGCGGCCTCAACACCACTGCCGCTTCCAAACACATCTGACGGTAGCGGATCAGCGCTGCCTTGAGATGCTCCAGCGGGTCTGAGATGAACATCAATTGTGTTACACGCACCAGAACTGCCTTCCCTCAACTCGTCCTCTGCGTCTGCATGCTCTGAACATGCCTCAGTGCATTCATTGTCTACTTCTCTCTTGAAAGTAACTGCATGAGAGCCCAAACTTGAACTGATCTGTGAGGAAGAACTTTTTCCGATTATTACTGTACAAAATTCGTCAAAAATAACAGTATTATAATCAAGTTGAAATCAACCCATGTACTTTCGAAACAAAGTTGTGCAATTGAACATCAGTGATTATTTTCTTCTTCTCCAAACGCGTTTCAGTGTTCAACATAAAATACAATGAAAATATATGATTGATAATGCTGGAAGCATGATATAGCGATAGCACATGTGAAATTAGAAAAACACATTTTCTTTACACAGCCGGTAAATACTTCAATACCGAGCAGAAATCAAATGAAGCATTCAATACTATTTAATTGCAGCACTTTTTCAAGAAGTAAACATACAAGAAACGGTGTACATTTTACTACATGCAATACCACTGGTCATTACCACTATGTTTCGGATCATGATTTAAAAAAAATAAAATAAAATGAGAGTGGCTAAAACGATTTTTAATACTAATAAACCAACCATTCGTTGGTTTCTTTCAGACACAAAGCAAGTAAAACGTATACAAACCAGAAATATGATTCCTCAAGTAATTACCACGGTTTCAATTGTGGCATGAATTCCACAAAGACGTCTTTCCACTTAAAATAAGGCAGCAAATTTTTGAAGATGTTGAATGGGGAAAATAAAACAAACAAGTTTAAAGGCGTCAGCAGAACACAATCAAGAATTGGCTCCCCGAAACTGGGATTACAAGACGCATGCTGAAAATAGCTTCGAAACTATCAATGAAGGGACGATAGCCTAATCAATATTAGTGGCGGTTTGGGAACAGGAATAAAATAGATCACATAGAGAATTACAAAGCAAGACTCAATGACTATAGTAAACGATACAGTCACCCTACAACAGGCACACAATTGTTAAAAATAACACTATTACACTAACTACCAATTAGGCAATCAAATAGACAATAAATTCAAGAGAAGAGTAAGAATAAGCAAGAATAAAATAGTAAGAAGAAACCAATCTGAAGCACTCAGAGGAGAGTGAGCAACCAATCGGAAGCACTCCAAATAGAGTGAGCAACCAATCGGAAGCACTCCAAATAGAGTGAGCAACCAATCGGAAGCACTCCAAATAGAGTGAGCAACCAATTGGAAACACTTAAAAGGAGAGTAAGTAACCAATTGCTAGCACCCAAGAGGAGAGTAAGCAACAAATTGGAAGCACTCAAGAGGAAAGTAAGCAGCCAATTACAGCACCTGGGGTTCCTGATGGCAGTCAATGGGCTCGTCTTTCACAAAAATGCCCTCCAGCTCATCGTCAGGCACTTCACTTTTAATGTAAATTTCTTCTAGATGGCTCCCAGAGCTCAGCCCGTCACCTGCAAGTGACACAAGCTCATTGAGAAAAATCACATCTGAGATAATGAATCCAGTGACAGTTTTCAAATACAAAAAATTGGAATTGATTTCAATTTTCTTTGTACTCGTATTTGAACACATGAAAAAAACAGAAAAAAATTGTAGGTTTGAAAAAGAAATCTAGTAATACTTATTCCAGCAGTTTTAAAAAAAAAATTTTCAACTTGATTATTAATATCAGATGATCATAAGGGATTTAAACAAACTGAATCATTATTTAGGAAATACAAGTAAATTTAAATGATGAGATGTATGAAACAAAGTTTTCTAGAATAAATGGGGATTGCAAGTCACACAAAACTGACAAATCCATAAAAATTGCCATTGTCAATTTTTCCCAGTTAACATTATTTGAATGAGGTTGTGTAAATTCAAATTTAAAAGAATTTTAGCCATGCAGGAAAAAATTTCCACAAATTAACGACTCCATAACTCAACACCATTTCCCATACCACTAAATACTAAAATATAGCATTCAAAAGAGCTAAGCTGAACATTTGGTCACGATTTTAGGGTTCTTGACATTACATTCAAAGAATGAAGGAATATTAGGACTAAATCATATCAGGGAAATGCAATGGAAGAATCTATGTAGTACTATGATATCCAATATTAAAATATTTTTAAATACATAACATTAACTAAGTTCAACACATAAAGAGTTTCAGTGAGATTAGGCTTACTTTGAGAGTAATGCCTATTAAAATCTATGGTGTGAATGGCACTAAAAATTATGCCTTGAAAAGAAATAATAAATATGGTACTTCAATGATCTACCCTGAACAGAGATGTAAATGCAGTGTTGCACTTTCAATCATTCACACATGGTCTCCACACATGGTTGTGAAGTAAAAATCTGAGCAAAATGATAGCATAAAACCTGAGCCATAAGCGGCTGATGATGTTGAGAATATTCATTTAAACTATTTGCATTTAGTTTTGCCACATCTCTACTCACAGCACAAGATTTGGAATTTGTGTTTACTCCTAAACTTCACAAAACATATGTACCGACCAATTGCATTATGCTCTTTGTTTCATTTTTTGCAGAACTCAAGAAATTGCATTTAAATTAGGTTTAGCAATACAGCCCATGTCAGAATGATGATCCAGGAGAAATATTCAACGAGAAATTTTATTCTTCTCTCAACATGAACCTTGGGACACAATATCTTATACTTTATATTCTTTTGCTCCTCATGTGTTGCATTTCATACAATCATATTAGGCAGGTCTTGTCTTTAATCAGAATGGAAAGCATTTACCTTGATACTATTATTTGATTTCCACATTAGAAAGGCTTACTTTTCTACCATAATATCAACTGGCACTCCCTCGTCCCCCAGACCAGAACTAAGTCTTACCTTGTACCCTGTCCTCTGCTACAGCTTCTTGCTTGATGAAGTCCTGCCTGCAACACAGCCTCTCCATCTCATCATCTGTCAACTTGTGCACCATTGCCCTTGCATGCTCCATGCTGAGTATTTGTGTACCTGGGCAATGAATACTAACTGGGTCTAATATTTGAAAAAACTTGGGCAAAATCCTGAAAAAATAATTAAAATATAACACTATTATTCCATCATAACAGAAAATAATACATGGGCCAAATATTTCAATAACCCAATCTCCCTATAATAAGTGGATTGGACAATTTAAATGTATTCATTATACAAACACTGTAATTTTAATTTTGTACATGTGTTAAACGATGAACAATTCCAAGCTTTTTGTGAAAAGAAAAATAGTCAAAACAGCTTTTTTTATTTAAATGTAACATATTTTTAAAATCCTTTAGTTTATAAGTAAAACAGATACTATCAAATTAATTTGTGAGGTAATTCTTTGCTTTTTTTATGGTCTAGACTTATTGTCTGAAAAAAGTAAGTTAGTAAAAGATGAGATTTATGATTGGGTCTCTCATGATGAATCAATAATGAGTAGTTAACAGAAGTCAAAGATTCATTAGAGAGTTTGAACATCACAGGTTGTACAAGTTGCAGTATTCATTAGGGTCTCCCATTGGTGGAACATCAATAAGACAGAACTGTAGCTAAGCAACAGAGAGACATTAACTCACCTTATACTTAATAATACTTCTGCACATTGGCATGGAAAACAATAATGAACACTAGAAGCAACCAACAGCGACACCCAACGATGTCGAATCTCCAACTTATGCACCGATCATGAAAAAACAGTACCTGACCAGAGCTGGCTCACACAACCTCAAAGCAACACCTCTCCAACCCAAATGCCAAGCCGCCACCACATTACCGCGACAAAAACTATCCAACTACATACATGGATAGTGTCAAGAATATGAAAACAAGACATGATGGAAAAACAAATGATTATGAGAAGGTGTAAAATTTAGCTAAATTCCTTTACATTTTGACATTCTATCTTCCAAATTTGAATATCAAAGTTAACTTGAATGCTTAGCTACATATCCTATGACATTCTCCTTTCTGTTCATCCGACATTCCCATGTTGGCGGTCGTCTTTTGCGTTGGGTTAGCGTGGGGAAGAGGATGGAGCTAAGGCCATGGGGCGTGGGATGTATGGGGGGAAGAAACCGGTGAGCGAGTTGGGGTGAAACAAAGCCGACTCAAGTACGGTAAAGATGTGACGATTCATAAAGCGAAAAGTGCTGAGGAGTGAATGAAGTATGTGAAGCACAAGTACAGTGAACTGAATTGTCTTGAACTATGTGGAAGTCAGAATATCGCACCGCCTTTGATGTCATATCAAAGAAAGAAGCTGCTCACGCTAAGGCAAATCAGATTGAACGAAAGCGCAAGTTCATGGCAGATATTGATTGAACAAATAGGAAATTCATTCGACTTTCATAATGGGTAAGATTTGAAGATTTCAAGTTAGTTTAATCCTCCCTAACCGTTACAAAAAAGAGCGTATCAAAGAGAGGAAGGGGCAGGCACCATTTAGTATGGAGATAGGAGAATGAGGAATCTATGCAGAAGGGGCATAGAAACAGCAACTTAAGAAAGAAGTTGATGATTTAAGATAAAAGTTGAAGAAGAAAGTCAGAGGTGCTGAAAAACAGGATAGTAGTGAACCAAAAAAAGGTGGTCCTTAACATAAAAAATATGTTTTATTTCAACAAAAAGAAGGCCTACCTAACTCTCAGCTCAGGCCCTCACATTTTCCCCCTGGGAACACTAATTCTCATAATAGATAGAATAGCCTGATACAACATTCTACATGTAACTGAAGTAGAAAACAAACTTGTCAAAAAAGATTGGGTGAGTTATTTCATCATCTCAGAAATTAATGTCTCTTGCAAGCATGCATCGATTGAATGACTAATCGATTAGAGTTTGAACGACTTACAAGAACTGATGCTTGGCATTGGTATGATATAGCTCTAGCAAATTTATTCAAGAGTGAAATGCCAAACTACATGCAGACGCAAACAAAGGATTACTATTTGGCAGGATATAATTAATTTGCCCATCAGTTGAAAACATCAATAAAACAGAACTTGACACCCAGATTTAGTCTTTGAATGTTATCTATTACCTATTAGAGTTCAAAAAATGGTTGCTATGTCATATCGTTGGTACCTATATCATGATAATTAGTAATGTATGAAGGATGTAATCATTCTGTCATAATTAGGACTGAACCTTGAGAACTGAGGTAATAAAATCAAACAAAGGAACAATGTTAGAAGCAATAAATGTCAGAAGCACCATATTTACTTAGATTTATTCAATCATTGAAGCATGCAATCAAGATTGAAATGAATCAATGATCAACACAAGCAAGGATAAAGCACTAGAAAATATGTACATTCACATATGTATGAGCTCAGGAACATCAAGGTTCATTAAAAATCATTTATAAAACTAAAAGAAATTTTAAAAGGTAGCATAGATTTTGTGTTAGCACATTTATTCTACATATATAAAGGGATGCCAATAGTTGTAATTTTAGAAACATAAAACATCATACAATTTTATGCAATTTAAGTGCCCAAAAAAATTGATTAGCAAATTTCAACAAAATTATGAATATTTCAAAGGTTGCTACTGTCCAGTGGTGGGCAGCGATAAATTTTACGATAAAGCAATAACGATAAAGCGATTAATTTCCACGATACCTTGAAGCGATCAGCAATAAATCCTGTGATAAATTTAAAATTACTTTATTTTTGCTACTTATGCATTTAAAAACCTATTTTTTTACACTTACAGCACCATATATAGTTGAATAACTGTCCTCTGGGGCTCATTACCCAAGGACATGAGGGAGCTTGAGAGGGTGACGATGAGAATGTCTACAGGTCTCGAACTCCTGGAAAGGTTTTGCTCCCTTACCTGAGTCATATCACTGCTGCTGGCTTTCAGGGAAAAACGTTCTCCCCTGTCCTCTTGCCTAATATCTTGAAACTCACTAATATGTAAATTCACTATTCTCAAACACAAGCGCGCCCTCAGCAACGTGAATTAATAATGCAATATAAAACGTAAAAACTTTAACGATTTCCGGAAAAGGAAAAGTTGAAACAAAATCACGCGACGTTCGTACGAACGAAAGGCATGCGCAAGGCGCACCTCAAAATGCAAAAAAAATATATACAACTAATATATTTCTATTACATATTTAGTCAAGATATCAATATACAATAATAATTAAGTATATTTAAGTTATAACACGCAAAGAAGCTTTGGACTGCTGGTTGCACTATGAAATACAGAGCTATCAGGGTGTATGAAATCAGATTTCATCTCCTATTTCATATTGTCGAGTGCGGGAGTACGAGGGAAAGAACAAGCTCTCTTGTGCGATGATGAAATAAAATATTTCATGCCGGCTATAAAACTTGAATTGGAGCCTTGAGTCGCCAATGACGTTACCACATTTAGCTAGGATGAATTTGCTGTGCTTGTCTGCAGCGGTTACACAGTCTAGCTTTGGTCGCTCGGATGCCCCAGGGCTCGTAGCGCCGGCCACGTACATTTGTCAAGGACCATATAAGTTTTAGAGTGATATAAAACGATTTGCTGGCTTCGGTTGTTTGGACGAAGGACAGAGCGTGGGATCATTCGTTAAATTAGCCCTGACTAAGAGAAAGCGGGGCCCCCACCAAAGCATACCCTTGCATCCCTTCAGCCCATAAACTAACCTCCTTTTTGCCCAACCGCACCCTCCTCTTGAGGAGGCACGGTCCATAACTGCACTGGGCAGGACAATTTGGAGACACTAAGTATCCGGTCAGGGTCGGGAGTGGGAGGTGAACTATCTTAGGCTGAAAACTTACTGGGGAAGTATAGTCGGGGAGAGATCCTTAGTCTGAAGGTCAAGTCCAGCACTTGAGCGAGTGTGTGAAATCAGAGTTTAAGGCTGGGTTGGATTACCAAAAGTGGTTGTTTCTGGTGATTGGGTTTCATACCCATCCTGTGATTAGCATCTTTTCAACTTTACTAAAAACCAATCGTTCAAATATTCAGGTTTTATTGATTCGTGGCTCGAGTTTAAGTGTATGAGAAACACTTTTGAGGGCTTGAGATTTGTGTATGCGAAAGGCTCTTGAGGGCCCGAGATTTAAGCGTATGCAAAACACTTTTGAGGGTTCGAGATCTGAGTGTATGCGAAACACTCTTGAAAGCTCAAAGATTTAGTGTATGTGAAACACCATTCCGGCTTCGAAGTTTTCACGCTCGTCTTTGTGTGATATCAGGAGCGTATTCCGACTGTCGGTACAGTCTGTTGTCTGGTCATTGTGGGCGATCAGTTGAAGGACATTTTGTGAGTTTGAGATGTCCTGTGCGAAGCAGAGTGGTCGTAAAGTCCTTGCCTCGAGTGCTCCCGCCTGTCCGTAATTGCCTCCCAAAATAAAGTATCAAAATCTTCGGGCATTGTGATTCTCCTCTTCCATCTTGCATTAAACTTGCCACAAGAGAAACACGAGCCTATACCCTATGGCCATGGCTACTAATGGCGTGATATATGAATAGGGGTGGACGTAAAACTAACCCATTGCGTGCTAACGCCACCCAGTAATGCATTTCCGAGAAATTCCTAATTAATTCATTACTCAATCAATTTGAGGTCCTGTGCCTCTAGTGGCAGCGGACTATCCGTTTTAAATTCAACTATCGACTCTTAACGTAATACCATTGCAGAAAATAAAGCAATATACATTTAAAAGTACGATATAGAGTGTGGCGGAAACACACTTTATTCAAGAGGCGTCCAGTTGAGGGCCAGAATTTTTTATGCCAGTTAGACTGGAAAAAGCCAGATTTTGGAAATTTGTCCTAAAAAAGCTAATCTGGCAACCCTGGTGACAACAGAAGTGCGGGCCACCAGGCGCCTGGCCATATCAGTTTGCCATGTAACAATGAGCCTGTCATTTCCCGCCGTAAGTTTTCGTCTTCTACTTTATTACTGCATTTATCACCGGGAATTTGAGAGCAATAAATATAAGTGATAAACTTTTCCAATCTTGCAATAAATGATAAGCAATAAATTTTTGATTAAAGCAATATTATTGCTTTATGCGTTGTTGCTCTACTCATCACAATGCCCATGACAGCTACTGTCTACTGTACATTCTTTAAATCAACTTCAAAATGCCCAACTTAATGTTAGACGCTTCAGTTTCTTTCTCTTTACCACTTTTTCTGGCCGTGACATAACTGGTAAAGAGATTGAAACAATAATAGTTGAAAATTGACAAGGAGAATTATCATACAGCATACAGAAGTAAACATCAACAGCATGTGCAAAAACAATGAACCAACATTACACAAAAAATCAAAGATGATGAATAGATAAGTAGAAACTTTTTTTAGGCTCATTTCTATTGCCAAAATATTTTTCCAGAGGAAAGACATAAGATCATACAGTACAGACTTAAGAAAATGTATAGTCAATGAACAAAGCGTTCACAAACAGGCTACCCTCTGAATCAAATCAGCCAGTATGATGGGAATACAAATCAAAAAATAATGAAGAGGTGTGAGAACCAATGTAAACCAAATGGGCATGGCACAATGAATAGAAAACAGCAGGCCTATCCATAGATGAGACAACTCAGCAGCTGGAGGAAATTTCTCATTTAGCTCAAGAGCAGGGCCCCCATACGGACCTTTTTTTATTAATGAACCTGAAGCAATGAAATTTGGTATACTGATAGGAAATGCAATTTGTAATCGATTATCTTCTATAAAAAAATGTGATTTTCTTCACAGAAAACAAGATATTATAAAAAGTTCTGTGTTTATAAAAGCCCTTGTCTTTCCGCATCCAATGATACCAAAATCATTACTGTAGCTCAAAAACGGTTGGAGAAGAAGCATTTTGAAACCCCACATTCCCATCCTCTAAAAAAGACAAAATAGGTAAACATAAACAATCTCAATTTTACTTTGTTATTGTTGATGGGGTCAGCTCGAACCCTTGAAATCATTGTACAGTAATAAATAGACATAGAAAAAGACATAGCATTGTCGCGCCGTGAAGAAAGAGCCAAGGGGAAGGTGTAACATGATAAAATACCAGTTCCCCCTCCCCTCTTCCCATTCTTCAAACTCCCGTAGCGGGCGAACGAGTGAACGTGCGAGTCTCATTTTTTTCACAGGATGCACCTGACCTCTTACACTTCCTATAGCAGCAAAAATCCTCATTTATCAAATGGCCTCAAAATCATGGATTCCTATGGGGGATGCTGTCCTCAAGCTAACTAGATAAACAGTAGCCTCATAACAGTTAGAGACTTCTCAAGCCAAACCTTGTATTCCCTAGATTTGTTTCTAATTCAGGATTCAGCCCTGAAACTATTTCAAAATGACACTGAATGACAGCCATTTGCTGACCCGTTTGGCAGACTTTTGCACTGTGCTATCCTGTTGTTAGTTCTAAGAGTTGAATAGTAGTTTGCACTGTAATGTGGCGTTGGTGCTGGTTCCTCAGCGCATGGGCTGACCCCATTAGTCAGTTACGTACAAGCAGTCGCGCTGATCTGTTGATACTGTTTACCAGAGTTGTGCCCCGGCAGTTACACTCAGTGTATCCTATGTAACGTTAAAGCAACTGCATTGAGGCTAGTCTTGCCTCTGTTGGCCATTGCTCTGTCTGCCTTCTTGTTTATGAGGATTTCGTGCAATGTGACCAATTATAATTTAAACGAGCACTCAAAAAATTGTACTTTTAATAAATCCATGTTATATTGTCAAATAAATTTGAAAACTTATAACTTTTAATAAACACGGTGAAATAGAAACTTGGAAAAACAGAAAATTTAATTTTATCGATTTATTGCCATGGCCATTGGCTTGAAAGGCTTGGCCTCCAGACGAACGAGAAAAATCAAGGGCCAAGTGACAACACGTAATTTATTAAAAAAGGTAGTTTACTTAAAAAAATGAAGGCTTTGATGACAAGCATTTACAAAGCTGTAGTACTAAATAACTGATGCACATTTTCAAAACAAAAAACTTTTTCAGTTTTTATTTTATGTTCAACTTTTGGAATGGCACCACAAGATTCAATATATATTTAGCACAGAGAAAAAATTTGCTAGAA
Source organism: Morinoia aosen (assembly GCA_030386875.1). Lineage (NCBI taxonomy): Eukaryota > Metazoa > Arthropoda > Malacostraca > Amphipoda > Talitridae > Morinoia > Morinoia aosen. The sequence continues at coordinate 42,640,973 of CM059580.1, forward strand.
TAACTCGTGCTAAGTAGTGACATGGATAGGCACAATGACATCTCAAATCAACAAAGAAATCCAGAAAAGGATTTTGCTGGAAAACATATAACATGAATTATTTCCACAAGACGGAGCTACAGGACACATTTCACATTTAATCAGGAATTAGTTGCAAGCCAGATTTCCTCAATGACTAATTTTGCATATATCAAATTTTCCTCTATCAACAAAATTATCTGATTTGTGTCTTTTTTAGATATAATTTTTTTAGTTTAGCAACATGAAGAGTATTTTGTACTGCACATTACAGCACTGCTCCACTGATAAACAATGAAGGATGTTGTACCATAATTTACTTCCTTGAAGCATACTTTGAAGAATGTTGTACCATACGTTGATATTCATTCTGGTAAATATCTCGAGACTGGTGAGGGTTATTTTGAAAGCCAAACATGGAACAAAATAAAATGTTAGATTTGGTCATCTCAAAAATACGAATTTAAAGCTTTTTGCATTAACAATTTAAAAATTAGAAGTATGTACAAACCAGCTGCACTATTAACAGGCAAGTTGTAAATACCAAGATCAATCCCCTCCACCTAGAAAAGATAGCCAACCAACGGGAATAAGATTTTCCCTCTATTGTATAAAATTAGTTGAAGCCTTTTTAAGGACACCGACTGGGTAAGAGAAAAAGTCCGTCATTTATAAATGGATTTCACTGAAATTTTCACAGTAGGTGTGAAATGATGCAAAGATCATTTGTTATTTTGACAAAATTTTTGCATCTGCACTGAATTTTTTTTGTTTTTTTGAAAAATATGATAAAATAGGTTTTTTTTAAAATCTATCTTCTTCCACAATTTTGAAGTTACAGAACCAGAACTTTGTTTTTAGATTGCTTACATGTCTGTATACCCATAAGGGGCTACAAATTTTGATAACTTTTTTTGTGGATTTTGAGAACATTTTTTTAAATAAATGTGACCTTTTTTCATTTTTATTTTTTTCATGTTGTGTAATTTTCAAAATAATAGATGTATCGAAAAATGTAACCCCTTATGGATACACCTTGCTAAGCCCTATCGAATGGTATATAAACCATTCTTGTAGCTCTAAAATTGTGGAAGAAGATACATTTGAGAAACCAGTTATCATGTTTCCAGAAAAACGCGTTTTCCACAAAAAAATGTTTTTCTTTTTATCTTCTGAACTACAGAATTTTCAACAATGAACTCTTGAGCGTTTGTAGCTCTTTTCAAGCCTTTTTGATTGATATAATTTACATTGCTGTAGCTTTGTAACTCTGGGAAAAAATATACAACAAAAGACAATACGTGTAATTCTTCAAAACAACCACTTTTTTTATTTTTTCATTTTTTTTTCAACCAAAATACGTTTTTTTGTTACGTCAAATCATTTGTTTTATAGCTCTATTCAAGCCCTTTGGATTGGTGTGCTCGCCATAGCTGTAGCTATAATACTGCAGCTGTCATCGAGCTATGAATGAAAGCTGCGGTATCATAGATACGGCATAACAGCTAAATTCTGAAATTGTCATAAATTATAAGAAAATATTTACTCAGCGTTAGAATGTTTCGTTTGAATAATGGAAGCACTCTGAGTAGCCCATTAACGAACTATAATGCCATTCCCGCAGAGAAACACGCTCAATTGACCCCCAATAATGGGGGGGGAGGGTTCAAGGTCACTCCACCCCCATCGCTTTCCCCCCCTCTGGTGGGCGCACTATTCGGAGTAGACGTAAACTGAAAGTATCAATGGAAGCGCAAGAAAATCCTCTATAAGATGCATATAAAAACAGAAAATCAACACACATCCCGATTTCTATCAAGACTGTTTCCTGCTGCGTATCATAGATACAGCAGAACAGCTAAATTCTGAAATTGTCAAAATTTTATATGAAATGTTCTTTCAGCGTTAGAATGTTTCGTTTGAATAATGAAAGCACTTTGAGTAGCCCATGAACAAACTATAATGCCATTCCCGCAGAGAAACACGCTCAATTGACCCCCAATAATGAACAGGGAGGGTTCAAGTTCACTCCACCCCCATCGCTTTCCCTCCCTCTGGTGGGCGCACTATTCGAAGTAGACGTAAACGGAAAGTACCAATGGAAGCGCAAGAAAATCCTCTATAATATGTATATAAAAACAGAACATCAACACATATCCTGATTTCTACCCAGACGGTGTCCTTAACCCCAACAAAGGAGACCCAGAGGGAGAAATGAAGAAGGCACTACTTAGTATGAAGTCAACGGGTTAAATTAGGTATGTTTGTCAAAGCCTTCTTTTCCCCAACAGAGGTGTCTAAAGGAGAGCAAGATGAAGGCTGTGTTTAGTTTGGAGTTAAGGCAACAATGGGTCTATGTACAAGGTGTGCTGCCACATAGGGTGGCCTGCACACAAGAACAACATTTAGGGAAGAGAGTTTACGAATTAAAATTCAAGTTTAGGAAGAAAGAAACAAGACAGAAGTAACAAAAGAAGCCTGTTACAAAACAAACCCATTTTATTTTGATAAAAATAATTTGCACCTAACTTTAGGCCTGGGATCTCATTTATCCCATAGAAGCACTAGTTCCTAGACACAAATGTTGGATTACCCTGAGAGGATAATAATGCTCAAATATCAACATCAATAGGCCATCTCTTCTACAGCAAGTAAAACAGCACCACAAGGATTTACCCTTGCAGTTTCATATAACTTGAAATATTTCAGACCTACAGGACTTAACCTATTACATATACCATTTACCAAGCCTGTGTTACTCCTGCAGGCCAAGAACCTCAAACCATAACCATAAAGACAATAACAGTCAGGCACTCACAATCACTATCTACTCATCTCCTACTATTACTTACCTTCTGGCGTCCTACAATGCAATACCTAAGTCGTGCAGTGCCCTTCCAACTCCATTTATTCATCTAGTCTTTGCCCTACCTCTAATATTCCTTCCCTGAACCTCAGACTTCATTGCTTTACAACCCTCCTCATTGATTTACCTATCTCTAGTGATGCAAAAAAAAACGGTTTCATTTGATGGGAGGTTTTTTGCAAAAAAAAACATGTTTTTCATGTTTTTTTTGCACACACCAAAATTTTGTTAGGTATATGTCTGTTTTTTGTCCTATAAAATATATTAATATCCATGTTTTTTAGTCATGATTTTTTGTTATAAAAACATCAAAAGGAAACCATACAGTAAAAGTGGTGGCAGATAACCCACAATTACCTAGAGGAGTCTAAGAGAAACAGCAAGAACCACAGAACTTATATTGATGGAGTCAAAATTCAGAGCTTATTTTCTCTACTATGTCTGATTTTGTTTTTATGTGACCAAAAATCAGACATAGTAGAGATGATAAGCTCTGGATATATTGATGGAGTCAAAAATTTGAACTTACTATCTCTACTACGTCTGATTTTGTTTTTATGTGACCAAAAATCAGACATAGTAGAGATGATAAGCTCTGGATATATTGATGGAGTCAAAATTCAGAACTTAGCTACTATCTCTACTATATCTGATTTAATTTTTATGCCCCCTCAGGGGGATACAACTATTGTATCTATGGGAATTAGCACTCCCAGGGGGACTATGTAAGGGCCTGAGCTAAAGGTTGGGTAGGCTTTATTTTTGTTGAAATAGAACAGGTTTTTATTTTGTTACGGACCATCTTTTTTCGGTTCACTGCTGTCCTGTTTTTCTGCACCTACTACTTTCTTCTTCAACTTTGATCTTGTTTCATGAACTTCTTTCTCATCTAACTGTTTCTGTGCCCTTTCTGCATAGATTCCACGTTCCCTTAACTCCATACTAAATGGTGCCTTCTTCTTTCCTCTCTTTGGATCGCCTTTGTTGCGGATAGGGAAGCTTAAACTAACTAATAATCTAATCTAATCTTTTATTTTTATGTGACCAAAAATCAGATATAGTAGAGATGATAAGCTCTGGATATGTTTATGGAGTCAAAATTTAGAGCTTACTATCTCTGATTTTGTGACCAAAAAATCAGACATGGTAGAGATAGTGAGCTCTGAATTTTTACTATATCAATATAAGTTCTGTGGCTCCTGCTGTTCCTCTTAGACTCCTCTTGGTAATTGTGTGTTATCTGCCACTACTTTTACTGTATGGTTTTCTATTGATGTTTTAATTACAAAATAATCATGACTAAAGAACATGGATATTAATATATTTCATGTGACCAAATAACCATGCTGTTTTATTTTACATTTTTTTTCAAAAAATCATGATTTTCTAAAAACTAAAATAATTTCTTTAAATCATGTTTTTTTAATCATGTCTAAAAAATATGGACATTAATATATTTTATATGATTAAAAACCACGCTGTTATTTTTTTAAACATGTTTTTTTTTACAAAACGACTAATGAACATGAATATTAATATATCTTTTGTGATAAAAAACATGCTTTTTTATGAAAAATCATGACTAAAAACAATATATTTTATATGATCTGGAAAATCCTCTGTGTTTTTTTAAAACATTCTTCTTACAAAAAATCATCACTAAAAAACCTGGATATCAATATATTTTATGTGACTGAAAAACAATGCATTTTTACATTTCTGGGTCAATTTGCAGTTTAATGCGCTCATGGAAATTAAAAATACTGTTCCAAAAAACCACTTGGAACACATTTAAAAACGTTGTACATGAATGACATTCTGCTTGCTGATGCATCATTTATGAGTTATTTAACTTTGAAATTTTTGTGTTCCATAGCAGTCCCAGTCAGTTGCTTGCTTGAGCTGAAGCTGTTGGAGTAAGTTTGGGTACTTTGTAATTTATTATTAGCCAACCCTGCGGAGCCTGAACCCACTTCTAGGATGTTTTAGTTAATAACAACAATATCACCCAAAAATATTAGCAGGGCTGGGGAAGTGAATACTTAATCTATGGTATTTACTCCTACGCTTTTGCTAATGTTCTACGGTGGCTGCCATATTGAAACTGATGTCAACTGCATATTGATTTCATTATTCACTAAATCAGTCCTGCTAATATTTTTGGGTGACAAACTGACAACCTTTATTGGGTTCATTAAATATCCTAGAAGTTGGTTCAGGCTCCGCCGGGTTGGCTAATAATAAATTACAAAGTACCTAAACTTACTCTAACAGCTCCAGCTCAAGCGTGCAACTGACTGGGACTGCTATAGAACACAAAAATTTTGAAGTAAAATAACTCAAAAATAACGCATCAGCGAGCAGAATGTCATTAATGTACGTTTTTAAACCAGGGTTGGCACATAAAAAACCCACCCAAAAAAGCCCAAAAAAGCCCACACTAAAAAACCCACTGAATAGTGGGGTTTTTTGGGTTTTATTATTGTTATGTAAATTTTATTTGTTATCAAGATAATAGAATCAAAATAAGCTAAATATTTATCTCGTCAAAAAATGTATCTAAGTCATGTGTATGACTATGACAAGAAAACATTGAAAACAAAACACCAACCCTATGTAAATCAAATTAGAAAAACCTTAATCACAAAAAAACTCGAGGGACTAATATATTTTCATGAATTCCATTTCCAAAGTAAAAAAACAAAAATTTAGAAACAAATGCAGTTTGACTACTTGATAATATAGAGACTTCTGAATTTTCCCTGTCTTCTAGACTAGACTGCTACAACAGTACTACTGTGTCTCTCTTTCTACATCCACTGCCATTTCATCGTTGTCATCCACATCATGATCATTTGTGAGATGGCGATATACTGAGACCAATTTCTGTGCGCGTTCTGATCGTAATCTATTTCTCAATTTATTCCACACAATTCCAAATGTTGAGAAAATTCTCTCAATTGATCCTGAACTTGCGGGGCAAGAATGAAGATTGCTTATGAACTTGCAGAAACCCTCTGCCAGTGTTTTTTCAGGAATCTGCATTTTCTGCTGTTTCATGTCTTGAATATCCTACCATCAACAAGGAGTCATTGTCTTAGTGATATTCTCATTGAACATGTGTTTTTGGAAGATGTTGGAGTCCTTCAATTTATAGGAATAAAGCGCACCGATGAACTCCGGATTGTACTCGGCCAACCACTCTTCAATATCTGTCTCCTGTGAGAGTTTTGCCTGAAAAAAGTCTAACAATTATAGTCAGATGGGGTCTGACACGACCGCGGCCATCATTGGGTGAGAAAGTAAAGAAACGACTGGCCTATGGTGAGCATTCAAGCTGCACTGGAACAAATTTGCCAATTGAATCTGTTAGAGCATTTACTTCCAATTATTTTAGTGTTTGTTTCTATCCTGTACTGCGAAAAGTGATTTTTTTGGCAATTTTAAAAAAAAATTTTTGGCATGTCACCACATGTTGTAACATGTAACAGTGTGGTTGACTGACTTGACTTGCGCTGCTAAGCACTCCAGCTCACACAATACACATGTTAAGTTGTTAACAGCATGACTGTTAAGTTATGTGTAGCTGTCTTGCTTCAAGTTGCTTGTGGTGGTTACTTATGATCTGCTGTACAATATAACCATAATTTACGAAAAGGATGCTAACGACGGGGTCAGACCAATGCAGTAATATTGTCATTTGCGACCTGACCTTCTGTCTTTCGCACACCAAAGAAGTAGATCTCCAGCCTTTCCGCACTGAAAATAGCAGTTCACGCCAAACCATCAGCACGTTTACACCATTTTGACCTCTCTGCATTCTTCCGTCAGTGATTCCTTTTGATGAACATTATCAAGACTGTTCAGCGGCGCCATGGCTGAGTAAGAGGCGGTGGCTCCTTGGGCTGGCGGCTGCGGTGGGCGCTGCGACTGCTCACGCGCTCTGCAGAGGATCAGTCGTACAAACGCTGACGCGTCTCATGGGGTGTTCGGCTGCGGACTTTTACAGCTACCATGAGCTGTTGGTCACCTCAACAGCATCGCACCGGTGGCAACGAGGGCGCCTTCCTTGACGACTTCCTGCAGACCATCGCGGCGGAGACCACGGAACCAGTTCGTTTACGAGGTGGGTCGCATTGACATATAGCGCTGTGTACGGTCGACCCTTCGTAGCGAATCCTCCATCTAAAAACGATGTCGGTTCCCCACTCCATCCTTACTACAAATTAGTGTTGGTCGATGCGGGCTTTAGGTCTCCATAGAGGGAAGCGATTGAGCTGGGGCAACGAACCTTATTGCTAATCTATGAATAAAACCTTATTGCTAATCTATGAATAAAACCTTATTGCTAATCTATGAATAAAACCTTATTGCTAATCTATGAATAAAACCTTATTGCTAATCTATGAATAAAACCTTATTGCTAATCTATGAATAAAACCTTTTTGCTAGAATATTGTAATTGTAAGAGCTGCTAAAATATTATTGATCTGCAACTGTAAGACCTGCGGATATACAGCACTATATTGCTGTTCTCCTGAATTAAGTAATGCTTAAAAACTCCTTAAATATAATCGCCTTTCTGGTTAATCTCAAGACATCTATAATATAGTAATCTTTGCTTCCAGCTCACACCCATCCGCTTCTTGGGATCCTTGTTAACCCAATTATTTGTTTGCAGCCCGATCTCGGCCTTCCGATTCGTGTGTGCCGGTGGGTCAGCCGTGGTTCTGCGCTACCAAACCTGCGTGGCTTGGTCTTCCACGACTGGCGAGGGCAGTTTTACTGCCGGTGTTAACTCTTAGCTAAACTGGAACCAACAGTAAAGTTGCATTGCACCGGTGTTATATTTCCTTCACCCGCCGTCATTTTCGATATGGCGCCCAACGTGGGGCTGGAGTGGAGTCTCCTATGTCGTGCCGCCTGCCGCTGCCTGCTGCCTTGGAGTTTGTGCTATTCCTAATAATTTTCTTGTAACTGTTTCCAGATTTGGTGTTTGAAGTTGGCGTGAACTAATTTTATTTTCTCTGAATCTTTGAAACTCTATTACTTCAAATATGGATTTGAAGTTTCTGAAACACACGCGAAAGTACGTGCGTGCCGAGGTTACGCGAATTCATGGCAACGTGCGCACTAATCTTCCTTCCTTTTCTAGCAGTGATCGACTTCAAACTGCAGCCCGACTCAGGTCGTTGGAGATTGACCTAAAAGAGTTCGATCGCAAAATTTCAGAAGGTATGTTTGCAGACAAAGCAGACGAGGCAGAATTGCAGTCTGAGTACGATACCAGCGCGGATTACTCGTGTAAAATTATTGCCGCAATTACTACTCTAGAAATGCCGGAGCAGACCGGAGCATCCGCAGCGGCTCCGCAGTTGCGAGATGATGTTCATCGAAGCCAGTTGAAGCTGCCTCAGCTGCCACTTCCCGAATACGGCCACGGTAAAGGTGAGGACTTGAACAAGTTTTTCCTTAATTTTGAGAATATTGTGTCTAAGTATGACCTCACTAGCTACGAAAAATTCATCTTCCTGCAAAAACAACTTAGAAATGCTCCAAAGGTTCTAATCCAGTCGTTGGAAGTTAGTTAACAGAATTACGAGGAGGCCAAGGATCTCCTACAAAAAGCGTTTGCATCTCCTTTAACCCAGAAATTTGAGTCAATTAAAAGATTGACAGAGATCAAGCTCTCCAAAGGAGACGATCCTTATCTCTACATTGGGCAAATGAGATCCTTGGTAGAGAGTTTTACCACTCTTGAGATAGACTTTAAAGTAGTTCTCCAGTATTTTTTCTGGAATGGAATGAATGAAGACCTACAAAAACAATTCATTCATATTACTAACAAAAGTAAACCTTCCCTAGACGACTTGATGGAGCACATTTACGACGCTACTGAGCGATATTTGTCGAGTGTTCAGAGTGACAGGAAAAATTCTCAGAGAGGTGCATCGAGTTTTGCTGTCGATATAGACGGTAAAGTGTCTTCCTCGTCTTCCAAAAACTTTTTCTGTAGCCTGTGTTCTGGCCGCGACGCCAAAGATACCTCTCATTCTACTTTCAATTGTCCTGTCTATGTGACTCCTAAAGCTAAATGTGCCCGTTTGTTAGAACTGAACGGTTGTACGCGTTGTGCTAATGTCACCCACGAACCTAAGTCGTGTAGATTCCGGTTTAAGAAGAGGTGTTCAAAGTGTTCCAAATTTCATTTTTCGTTTTTGTGCTGTAAAGATGCGCCAGTTGGCAGAGACTTGGGGAATGCAAGGGTTGTTGAAGCTCGAAATGTTGGAGGTCGTCCGTCCTCTGTAGAGGACAACAGCTCTCTCGCTTCCGGAGCTGTTTCAGTGAACAAAGCCGCTCTAGCTCTGCCCTTGAATTATGGCAACGACTCAATCATTCCTACCTTTCAGCTGAATTTGGCCTGTGGTAGCCTTAGGGGAATGAGAGACAGTGGTTGCCAGCCAAATTTTATTACCGAGGAGTGTGCTCTGAAACTTCGGTTGCCGGTCGTTGATTCTAACTTTTCGCTTACCGTGAATGGTTTCAATAGTGCTCAATCCTACGCAACTAAGATAGTCTCTATTAAATTGGACGATTTCCAGCCACTCTTGAAGGCAATTTGTGTGCCAGAAATAAAAACTGCTCTCCATTTGCCAGGTCTTGCTAGAATCTCGGAGTCCTTTATTGCTAATGGCTACAAGTTAGCCGATCCTACTCTACTTCGTTGCAATGATTGTGTTGAGAACCTAGACTTTGTTTTGGGAAACTTGGACTCTCAAATTTTACCCCAACGGGACGAATTATTTGGGGAGTTTCCCCAATCTGTGTTCTCGCACACACCGAGTGGAGTCATGCTTTCAGGGAGTGTCGAGCGTATGCTGGCTAATCTTCGTTTTCTACCAAAGGCAACGGTACGCAGTACTGTAGAGGCATCGACATCATCTGGTCTAGCGCTGGAATCTTCAGAAGGCGTCAGCTGCGGTACTTCGGCCGCGGTGAATCTCCATTCTTCCTCTGATGCAAGTAAAAATTTCATTTGCCCGGCAAATATTTCCGATTCTGTGTTGGAGGACGTGTTAGAGAATATTATGAAAAAAGATTTTCACGAGCTACACTACGAACCTTGTCATTATGAGGAAGTAAACACTGAAAGAGACGCGGAGCTGTTAAATTTCATGAACGTAAACACTGTTCGCTCTCATGATGGGCGGTTAATTATGCCTTTGTTGTGGAATAAGAATGTGTGTCACTTGCTCGGGAAAAATTTTAATTTGTCTAAGCAGATTCTAAAGTCCAACCTCGCCAAGTTGAAGCGTAAGCCAGATCACCTAACGGTCTATGACGAGGTGATAAAAAATGAGGTGCAGGAAGGAGTTATTGAGCAGGTGGACAATCTCGCTGATTTCATGAAGGAGAATCCCTCTTGTAGTTTCTTGCCGCACATGGGGGTGTTCAAACCAGAGAGAGACAGCACTAAATGTCGAATCGTCTATTTGTCTAACTTGTGTGAGAACGATCCTTCTAAACAGCGTACATTGTCCCACAACCAAGCAATGCATAGCGGTCCTAATCTAAATAAAAAACTCTCCAGTGCTCTGCTGTTTCTACGCTTTGACAAGTACCTTTTGACCTTTGACATCAAGAAAGCTTTCTTGAATATTGCTCTCCCTGAGAGAGATCAAATCAGACTGATGTTCCTATGGTACAAAAATGTCGCGAATTCCGACTTCAGGCTCGTGGCCCATAAACACTTGCGTCTTGCCTTCGGATTGCGGTGCTCTCCGACCATCTTAATGTTTGCACTTTTTCTTATTCTAATGAAAAGTTCCTCAGCCACCATGGAGTTGGCAGATCTCAAGCGATTGATTTATTGTTTGACATACATGGACAATTGTTCTGTGACCTCCGACAGCTCTACTTACATGTCCTGGGCTTATGACGAGTGTTCAAAGATCTTTGAGCCTTACCAGTTCTTTCTGCAGCAGTTCTACACCAATTGCCCTCCTTTACAGGCGAAAATTGACGAACAGATGGGAGCTAGAGCCCCTGACATCGTGACGCTTTTTGGTTTGAAATGGGACAGACTGAAGGATGAAGTCCATGCTCCTAAAATTAGGCTGGATGGCGCTGCTAACACCAAAAGGAAGGTCATGTCTTCCATTGCCTCTAACTACGATTTGTTACAGATCAGCGGCCCCGTTCTGAATAGAGCCAGAATATTTGCTCATGGTCTACAGATTGACAAGCGGTTTGGCTGGGACGATATCTTGCCTCAGACTCTCCAGCACGAGTGGTTAAAAATAGCTAAACAGGCCAATAAATCTGGAGAGGTGAGAGTCAGTAGAAGTGTTGGCCCTCGAACCGCGAATTACGAGCTGATTGCTTTTACGGATGCTAGCAAGGTAATGTACGGTGTGGTAATATTTATATGAGATTTGCCGAACGGAAAGCCAAGCTTTCTCCTTGCTAAAAATCGCTTGGTCAACAAGCAACTCGAAGCAAAAAGCGTCCCATCTCTTGAATTCCATGCCATTGCTCTTGGTGCAGAAGTCCTTCACGACACAGTTCGGGAATTGTCCGGCAATGATTCGGTTCTCCCGGTAAAAATCTCAAAGCTGAGTTTGTACTCAGATAGTCTTGTGTCGCTGAATTGGCTGAATGCATATGTTGGTAGGCTAGAAAAGCTGCAGAGACTGACTGCATTTGTTAAAAATCGGCTAGATCACATTTGCAGGCTGTGTGATAGTTTCCCCGTTACTTTCTCCTTTGTCCCTGGCAACGAGAACCCAGCGGATTGCATCACCCGTGCACTAAGTTACAAACAGCTAGGTGAGAGTAATTTTCACATTGGCCCTAAATTTCTTCTTGATTCACAGGAAACTGGAGCTGTGCAACAAAGTGTGCTCTCTTTCACCGTACCGTTCGCGGCGCCAGAAGCAGCCGCAGAGGTTACAGCGTCATGCGTTGACCGTTCCACGGGCGCTGGTGAGGCAAGCTGTGCGAGGGAGCATTTGATTCCTCTCACAAAATTCTCTAGCTTCCGTAAATTGGCGGGGGTGTATAAATGGGTGTTGAAATTTGTGAACAATTTGAAATCTAAAATGAAAAAGAACTTTCCACTAAAGTACGGAAAATTTCAATGTCATGATCAGCGGACAAATTGGTACGAGATTGCATGTCACCGAATTATTGCTTGTGAACAGGAAATAAAATTTCCAGAATGTTTTGCGTACCTCATTAGTAAGCGCAAAACTCTCAAAGCGCTACCTAATCTAATCAGTCAGTTAAATGTGTCCCTCGATGACAAAGGTTTGTTGCGGGTGCAGAGTAAGTTCGAGCGTTGGAAAGATCATAAAGAGTACAGATTCCCGCTCCTCCTCCCGAAAGACAGCGTTCTCACAAGCCTCATAATTTCAGAGATTCGTATCAAGCTTTCTCATGCAGGAGTTTACTCTGTCTTAGCCGAATTCAGAAAGCAGTTTTACGTTCCGAATCATTTCTCGGTGGTGAAAAAGGTGCTAAAAGAATGTACTGTCTGCAGGCGTTGCAATGCTCGTGCTGTTAAACTTAATCAATCCTCTTACAGGGATTTTAGAGTTAATCCGTCTGCCATTTCTTTCAGAGATTGTTTTTTAGACCACTTGGGCCCATTTTCGGTGCGACAAGGGAGTCGGAGATTGAAGGTTTGGCTTTTGTGTATTACTTGTCTCTGGAGCAGGGCCGTTAATCTGAAAGTAGCTTCCGACCTTTCGGTGAAAGAGTTTCTGCGCACATTTCAACTTCACATTTTTGAATTCGGCACCCCTTCTTTGGTAATGTCGGACTTGGGCTCTCAAATTGTGGCAGGGTCAAAGCTAATTTCAAATATTTTAAATGACTCAGAGTGCCAAATGTTTCGAGAGCAAAGTTCTATACAGAAAATAAAATTTGAACATTACCCGAAAGGGTGCAACTCGTTAGGTTCTCTTGTGGAATCTTGTGTGAAATTGACAAAGCGTCTCCTTTATGGGGCAATTCGAAATAATGCTCTAGAAAGGTTCGATTTCGAATTCATTGTGGCACAAACTGTGCATCTAATCAATAAGCGACCTATAGCATTCAAGGAGGCCCTCAGAGACCCAGAGGTGGGCTCATGTGTCCCGGTTCCAATCACGCCCGAGGTTCTTTTAAGAGGCTACGAGTTGAGTTCCATGTATATTATTCCTCATGGCGAGTCGACCAACGACTTGGACTGGGCACCCTCGACCGAACCCGTTGACCGTATTCGTGAGAGTTTCCAAAAATTGTGCGGTGTTAGAAGTAAACTGGTCGATCGATACTACTCACAGTTTCTGCCGGACCTGGTCGTTCAGGCAGTCAGTAAGAGAGATAGGTATTCTCCTGTGAAGCATAAAGTGCTCGCGGTTGGTGACATCGTGCTATTAAAAGAGCCTCATCAAATGTGTACGAATTACGCTATCGGCAGAGTTACTAGTCGCTCTTTCAACCAGGGCGGTGAGGTGACAGAAGTATCCGTTCTGAAAGGAAATGGTTGTACGGTACGCCGACACGTTACTTCCCTTGTGCCTCTGCTTTCAGCCCCACTGGAGGGCTTGACTAACGATCAGATGGTTCCAGTTCCAGTTGCAGACTTGGGCAGCGCATCTCGGAGCAGCACCGGTCGACGCGCAGCTGCAGTTTGCAGACAAAAACTAAAGATTTGTGCGATTCTAAATTAGTGTAAGTTTAAGTTTAACTTGAAGTTCAAGTTCGTATTGAAAGCGAGAGTTGAACTTTTATTTGTTGCGTGTTAAAATATTTAATTACTTTATCGAACTTGTAATTTTAATTGTAAGGTTACTAGTTCTTCGTTGAATCGTTTGTGTTCTGATATGTTGATAATTTATTAAATTTACCCCTAATTATTTTTGCTGTAAGGAGACTGGTTCTTCGCTGAATCGGTACTCACGCCTGTTGGAGTACTTAATAAGATTTAACTCTAAACATAGTCTTAAGGTTACGGGTCTTTCGTTAAATTAGTTGGATTCAATTTTGTATTGATAGTTAAGCAAAAAATTGAATCCCCCTCCCCGGACTGTACAATATAACCATAATTTACGAAAAGGATGCTAACGACGGGGTCAGACCAATGGAGTAATATTGTCATTTGCGACCTGACCTTCTGTCTTTCGCACACCAAAGAAGTAGATCTCCAGCCTTTCCGCACTGAAAATAGCAGTTCACGCCAAACCATCAGCACGTTTACACCATTTTGACCTCTCTGCATTCTTCCGTCAGTGATTCCTTTTGATGAACATTATCAAGACTGTTTAGCGGCGCCATGGCTGAGTAAGAGGCGGTGGCTCCTTGGGCTGGCGGCTGCGGTGGGCGCCGCGACTGCTCACGCGCTCTGCAGAGGATCAGTCGTACAAACGCTGACGCGTCTCATGGGGTGTTCGGCTGCGGACTTTTACAGCTACCATGAGCTGTTGGTCACCTCAACAGCATCGCACCGGTGGCAACGAGGGCGCCTTCCTTGACGACTTCCTGCAGACCATCGCGGCGGAGACCACGGAACCAGTTCGTTTACGAGGTGGGTCGCATTGACATATAGCGCTGTGTACGGTCGACCCTTCGTAGCGAATCCTCCATCTAAAAACGATGTCGGTTCCCCACTCCATCCTTACTACAAATTAGTGTTGGTCGATGCGGGCTTTAGGTCTCCATAGAGGGAAGCGATTGAGCTGGGGCAACAAACCTTATTGCTAATCTATGAATAAAACCTTATTGCTAATCTATGAATAAAACCTTATTGCTAATCTATGAATATAACCTTATTGCTAATCTATGAATAAAACCTTATTGCTAATCTATGAATAAAACCTTATTGCTAATCTATGAATAAAACCTTATTGCTAATCTATGAATAAAACCTTATTGCTAGAATATTTCTTATCTGTAATTGTAAGAGCTGCTAAAATATTATTGATCTGCAACTGTAAGACCTGCGGATATACAGCACTATATTGCTGTTCTCCTGAATTAAGTAATGCTTAAAAACTCCTTAAATCTAATCGCCTTTCTGGTTAATCTCAAGACATCTATAATATAGTAATCTTTGCTTCCAGCTCACACCCATCCGCTTTCTTGGGATCCTTGTTAACCCAATCATTTGTTTGCAGCCCGATCTCGGCCTTCCAATTCGTGTGTGCCGGTGGGTCAGCCGTGGTTCTGCGCTACCAAACCTGCGTGGCTTGGTCTTCCACGACTGGCGAGGGCAGTTTTACTGCCGGTGTTAACTCTTAGCTAAACTGGAACCAACAGTAAAGTTGCATTGCACCGGTGTTATATTTCCTTCACCCGCCGTCATTTTCGATATCTGCATGGTGCTTCCCTCTCACATGACTTGCGCCTGTCTGCTGCTAAAAAAACTTACTATGAATTGACAAGCATAGCAATTCTCTTTGCACATCTTATATCTTTACAGACTGCAGAGCTATGTCTCTATGCATATAGTGATTGGTAAATGGTAATTGTGATGGACTAACTTAGTTCAATATTTACTCAATAAGTGTATATATATATAAATCTGAAATAGGGGCAACTGGAGCTGTGTGAATAACTCTTTTGAACAAAAACAGGTATTACAAAAAACCCAGTAGAGCCCAAAAAACACGATAAAACCCATAAAACCCAATTTAACCCAAAAAAACCCATGTGGGTTGGTTTTTTTTAAAAACCCAGGGTTTTTTCCATCCCTGTTTTAAACGTGTTCCAAGTGATTCTTTGGAACATTTTTTTAATTTTCGTGAGTGAAATAAACTACATATTGACCATTTATTTACAAAAAATCATGTCTAAAAAATATGGATATATATATAAATATATTTATAGGGACCAAAAAAATCATTGTTTAATACCATGTTTTTTTGCTAAAAAGTCATTAATATACATTCTTTGGTAATGATTTCTTTGTGGAAAAAACATGGATATTAATATAATTCATGTGACCATAAATATGTTTTTTTCCAATTTTTTCCACAAAAAATCATGATTAAAAAACATGGGTATTATTATATTTTATCTGACAATAAATAAACAACCACAAAATTTTTTTAAAAATGTGTTTTTTAATGAAAGTCATTAATATTCATTATTTTAGTCATCATTTTTGATAAAAAAAAACATTCTTATAAAAAAGCATGGTTTTTGGTCATATAAAATATATTAATATCCACGTTTTTTAGTCATTTTTTTGTAAAAAAAAACAAAATTTAAAAAAAAGGTGTCTTATTTGGTCGCATAAAATAAATAATTATCCACGTTTTTTAGTCATGATTTTTCTGTAAAAAAAGGTGTTTTTTTAAAAAAAGCATAGTTGTACTTGATTAAATGAAATATATTAATATCCGTGTTTTTTAGTCATGATTTTTTTGCAACAAAATCGTATTCAAAAAATAGCATGTTTTTTGGTCACATAAAATATATTAATATCCATGTTTTTTTAGACATAATTTTTCTGTAAAAAAAAAACAATATTTTTTCAAAAAAGCAGCATTATGCTTTTTTTGGTCACAAAATATATTAACTTCTACATATTTTTAGTCATGATTTTTTGTAAAAAAAGATGCTTTTTGAGAAAATTAAGCATGATTTTTTTGGTCGCAGAAAATATATTAATATCCATGTTTTTTCACTCATGATTTTTTGTAAAAATACTTTTTTTTAAAAAAGCGCGGTTTATTTGGTCACATCTCTATCAATGACCATAAGCAAAGATATATTATTACAACACACTATTTGGGGAGTTGAAGGTGATTCACATGCATTGTAAACAAATGAAATATCAAAACATGAAACCACAAAAACTGAAAAATTTCATAAAACCATAGAAAATCATGAATTAAGAAGTGTGCAGTTTTATTTCATAATCTAACATGACAACAAGTAATGTAAAGTGGTTCTTTTCCTTGTAGAATTATTTTCAAACAAAATATTGAAAAAAAAAACATAATATCCACTTTTTTTAGCCATGATTTTTTTTGTAAAAAAACATGTCTTTTAAAAAAAAGCATGTTTTTTTAGTCACATCTCTACCTATCTCACAATGTCACTCCAGCTCCCATCAGCCCCTTTTGAGCCTCATTTTTCAATTCATTCAGCATATCAGCCCAACACTCTCATACAGTTAGAATATTTGAATATCTGCCTCATCATTGCAGAAATGCTGAAGGTTCCTGTAAGACCAGTATAGTAACAACTAAAGTGGTAATTTAGGAACACTGAAATCAAACCTGATGAATCGGCAAGATATAATAATGGAAAATCAGGAACTGAGGAATGGTGAGGATTGTTAGTAATCCTAGAGGCTGTACAAGAGGAGACTCATGAATTTTTATCAGCCACTGAAAATCATAGCACAAAATTAAACAAATAGTACTTTGAATCACTGACTGTTGCAAAAAAAAAGAAGTTAACTATGAAACAAAATCTAGGGCTCAATAAAAATTCAATGTATAAAATTAAACGACACAAAAAACACGGCAATGGATACCTTGAAAAAACGATTCAAAATTGAACAAACTAAAACCAAAGGAACAAAAACTGAGGAACCAAGGAGTCAAAGCATTTGAGGAAAGGGCATCAAATAAGTAGAGCAGGCCATGAAGACTCACCTGTCAGACTCCAGAAGTAAATCAGTGGCCCCAAGACTGCCAGCACTCTAGCCAGCACTAACTTGGTGGTCACCACCTTGCCTTTGCTTCTCTGAAGATAAACAATATCCTTCTTGGTTATAGAATGATATCAACTTATCCTACTTTAAAAAAGCATTAGCAATATGAGATGTCACTCATAAATTTTCTTCTAAAATAAAGGGAAAATATAACTCCAATAATCTTGATTACATATCGGATGGGGAGGCTCCAACTAACTAATAATCTAATCTTATCTCTTGACTATATATATATCAATATAAACACAACAAATTTTAATACTGCAATATATAAAAAACTATAATGAATGAAGACAGCTTCTGTAAGCTATCTTTTGATAAAAAATGAAAGACTTACCTAATGAGAGCCCTTATCATGCAGGAGATCCCTTTTACAGGAAGCCAGGTTCTATAAGGATATTTTAGTATTTTATTTATTGGATAAATGTTTATCATCAAATTATTTTCTCAGTTTACAGTCATATGAAGCTGAAAACAAACAAACAGGCACTCAGTACAGGCACAGAATTAAGGGAGACATCTACCCAGAATCTAGAAAATTCCCAGTTAATGTTTTATTGCTTCATTTGCTAGAGATATGCTAACTTCACAAGCTGTCAAATTTACAGAACGATCTGAGCATCATAAGTGAGGGACATGAGGTTAGGAATAGGGGGAGAGGACCCGATCAGCACCCAGCACCGACCAGCAAGTGCATGTGCTACACCTCTGAAAATTTTTTAGGTGGTTTTTATTGCTCTATTTAATACAGAACACCTTAGCTAACAATCTAGCAAAGCTACACAACATTCTTTGCTCAGTGAGAAGGGGAAACAAAGCAGGGAAGGGGAGGAGCACATCGAGGGGGACACCGCAGCATGCGCTCCTGGAGCGGTGATACGTATCTGTGATACCCCTTGTAGTACTGGTTCCTTCAAAGAGCCACAAAAGCTTACAAGATATTCATTTGTTTAGATAGCTTTCAGAAAGTCAACTGCGTCAATTTTTCCAAGCAGTTTAGCTTGGAAAAGAAAAAAATGAAAGGTGGAAGAAAAATGCACTTCCTGAACTGTTGAAGATAAAAAGTTCAAAAGCTATCTCCTCCGAAAGGTATTATTGCAGAGCAATGATTGAGGTTTCATTGAACATGCAAAGTGTGGTAGCATGGCTGGACAGAGAATCAATTTGAAATTCATAGTACTTTTAAAGTTACATTGAAAAATTTACAGAGAAATCCATGACTCTTCAAAAAAATTTTTATAATTTTATATAAACTAGGTTATTACGAATTTTAAATCCATTCTCTGTCCAGCCGTGCAGCAACTCTTAGTGCATATAATGAGATCTAATTCATTGCTCTACAATAATTACTTTTACAGGAGACAGCTTTTGAAAACATCCTATTTTTCACCCATTTCTCCCCATTATCTCTAATTATTTCAAAAATGGGAAAAAGTCTGGGATAGGACCCTAAATCCTTTTCAAAAATACACAAGTATGCAAAATTTCATAGATGTAGATCCCATACAACAAACGTGACAGCCGTTTTCTTGATTCTTGGTAGATATCCCCCTTAAATATTAAAATTTAAGAACAAAATTTAAATAAGAAGGAAAATTAGGTACATTCAATAAATGAAACCACATAGCCAGTTTCATTCCCTACAGCAGGGGTTTCAAACTATGGTCCGTGGGCCATCTCCGGCCCACCACATGATTTCATCAGGCCCGCCAAACAAATCCCCGTGCCAATACAATATTTTTCAGTGCCATGAATCTAAACATGATACAGATGATAAACTAAAAGATAAGTTTAGAAAAGGAAATCTGATTGAGTTTTATGAATGCCTGCAGGCAGATCAGTTTCCAAGTTTGATAAAGTTTGCTTGAAGATTTCTGTCCGTTTTTGGTACAACATACTTGTGTGAACAAACATTGACTAAAATCAAGTATGTGAAATCTAACTATTGACCAAATTTGTCTTATGATCATTTGTAATCCTTACAGTTGGCTCATATAATATGGAACATGATTTTCATGACAATTTGAAGTGAAAACAACAATATCATTCATCACACTAATTTGGTTCCATAAAACCAAAGGAAGGAATCTATTTAGTTTACCGTGATTTTTTCAACAAGATATGTTTAATTTTTTTATGCTTATGCTCTTATATTTGAGGAAATTAAAGTACTGGCACTGATTTTTTATTCCTTTGGCCAGCATGAATGTGGGAAATATATAATGCGGCCCTTACATTGAAAAGTTTGAAGACCCCTGCCTTACAGTAATCTCCTTTTAGCATTTATAGTCAGACACCCATTCCTTTCAACTGCTTACAAACTTTCACATACTTGGTAATCTCTTCTAGTTTTCACGTTCTTATCCAATTCATCGTTAGCAGCCCCAAGCACTCCCAAATATTATAAACAACTAACATCTTCCATATATTCTTGTCAAATCACTTTCTTCAAACACATTAACTGTATTCTTATTTATATTCATCTGAAGTTTCTTTCCATAAAAAACCCTTCTAAACACTTTCACCAGTCTACAATTGCTCTTCATCTTAGCTACTAATGGTAAAATACCAGCACAAAGTAGCTACCAACAATTGAGGACTGTGCCTTGTGCCACTAGAACTCAACTCTCCCCCAAACAGTCTTGCCCTCGCTTAACGCAAAACTCTATCTATCTACTTTTTCAACAAACACATGACATTACTTACTGATGATGTAAACTCATTGGCATTTTATGCTGTTCACTTACTTCGTTTTCATTCTTAACACATGCTTGGCAATCAATATAATAATCCATGAACAAAAGCACCTAACTCTTCAAACCACACACTTTGAGCCCTTCCAACAACAATTTCTGATCAACACTATCATCCACTTCTCCAAATCCATATACTGTATCATCCACTTCACCATTTGTTCGGCTGCTATAATCAAATCCACATATTCTCTATCCTGCCAAAAACTGCACAGCTTGTCTCCTACTACACTTTTTGTTTGCTCTTTTATATGATTCAATAGCATTTTGCCATATAGGTTACCAACCATGCTTAATATACTTGAACTTCATGAATTGGAGCTCTCACACCTACACCCATATTTTTATCCAATGGAATCAGCCCACACACTCCTCAAATCTATCAGCAGTGTAAACACAACAAAAAATTAAACAAACGGAACAAGCCATCAATGTCATCCATTATTTCTTTGAATGCTCAAATGCAACTCTGTCTAAATCCAGTGCTTCACCCTTCTGTGTTCTTTCCAGTGTAAGCTACAACTCTTACTCTTTATACTTTGTTCATCTTTGTTCTGAGAAAATGTCATGCCATTTTCCTATTTCTCCTACAGTTTTTCACCTAAGGATATCTTTTTATCATCGTGAAGATCAAGGTGAGTACTTTCACTGGATTCAATACCTTTCTTGAACAAATTTTTCAGATGTGGATGACAAATATATACATCCATCCTAACAGTACCTGTGATAAAAAATATTCTTGTATTCCTGAACTGGTGAAACTCGTATCACACATATGGTCATTATAACTATCCTTATGAGTGTAACTAAGAAATGTAAGAAGCAGACTCTAAACAAATTAACCAAGGGTATTATTAGGTAGTCGCAGGACCCACAGAAATTCCACGGACAATGTCATCGTTAAGCTAGGTGGACCTGTGAAAAAATTACATCAATATTACCTAAACTGTGCTAATCTAACCTAATCTATCCTATCTAACCAAACCTATCCTGATAAAATGTCAAATATTTCAATGCATTAAAAGACCATTTTTAATGACACTCAGGAATTTGGTATCCATGATTCTGCAAACTCAGACAACCTAAGCGGATAAGAAGTGGACCCCAAACAAATATATAAATAAATATATAAACAAACAATGGATATTATTAGGTTAGATAATTTATTCAATGATGATAAAACATAACCTTCATCTATTTCAGTAACAGAATATTCTTAAGTAAAGGAACTATTTATCATGAAAAATAGATTCATTTTTCAGAACTAATTGAATGAGGGGAAAAATATTTTGCACACTTGATCAGAAAAATTTAGGAGCTTTTTACCAAATTTGTATATCTCAATCTCGAACCAGCAGATGCAGTTTTTCTCCAATATTATTCCCAGAATAAGTTTTCCATATAATTTTGTAGACTTTCACTTCAAAAATGAAACCTAAAAGAACTGCATCATTATCTCCTGAATGCTTATAATAGTTCATGACATGTTATCAATCTCATGAAAAGTAGTCACATGTAACATATTAGGAGCACATATTTCTATTGCATCATAATAATATTTTACATAAAATATTAAAACGATTTCTTGTGTTCAAGGAATAATATTGAATCTATTATTACAGCAATAAAAAATTTATATTTGCATCCATATATACGAATTTCAATTTTGAACCACAAACTCATCACAAACATTGAGTACTAATACAATTATTTTTATTATATAAGAAAGTTTTAGCCTCCCTTAATTGCACGACAAAGATGTTCTAAGAGAGGAAGGAGGAAGGCACCATTTAGTATAGAGTTGAGGGAACGCAGAATCTATGCACAAGGTGCACAGAAACAGTAAGCTAAGAAAGAAATTCATGAAACAAGAAAAAGTTGACAAAGAAAGTAATAGGTGCTGAAAAACAGGACAGCAGTGAACCGAAAAAAGATGGTCCGTAACAAAACAAAAACCTATTCTATTTCAACAAAAGGAAGCTTACCTAACCCTTAGCTCAGGCCCTCACATAGTCCCCCTGGGAGTGATAATTCCCATAGACACAATAGTTGTATCCCCCTGAGGGGAGTACTAATACAATCCAGTGACCAAATTACATTAATGAAATAAGTTCAGGCTTTCTTAGAGTTATTAAATTTCAAGATCTAAAATAATTGTCATTAACAATGCAATGCCATATAAAAATTTGTTTCTCAAGTCACCAGCAAAAGATTTAAAGCAAAAAGATACTTTATGTGAGGAAGACTAAAATTAAGGATGCAAAACAGTTTTTCTCTATGAAATATTCAAAAATTCAAAAAAATATTTCAGGAGTGAAATGAGCTCTGAGGTATTACAACTTGTTTACAGCATTTGATGAGACATTTAGAACCTTAAAGTTTTTGAAATATACCCATACCCCCTGCAGCCTTTTTTCTAGGGCCTCCTAAAGCCTGTGATCTTCTCAACTGGAAGACCGTCAAACCTTAGAATCTTTGGATGAAGCTACTCTAGCGGCAGAAACTATCTTGAACCATTGAAATTCAATACTGGTAGAAAGCAGTAGAAATTTCCTAACATATCCTTTTTGGTGTCTCAAAAAGAAAACATTTCAACTTCTCAATCATCAGTTTACATCTCAACTTAGGGATTTAATCATTTTTCCACTTCACACTGTTCAACAGAATCTATACTTGTAATGTTTTCAAATTGAATCCAATCACTCAGATAAAATATTTTTATAATATTGTACACATACTATGGGGCTTGCAATCAATCAGTTGAACAATGAAAGCGTGCTAATGTATACATGACTCTGCTCTCAACAAATATAGGATTTCCTCCACATCCTAAGACATTTCCCATGTCAAATGTGACATTCAAAACATTACATAAATCCTTCAACATTTTACAAGGTGCTATAAATTTTAGGCACTCAAACACGAAATGAGAAACATACTCAGGGCAGTCACAAGAAGTACACATTGGGATAAGGCTCATGTTGAAGCTGTACAAATGGGCCAGCACTCCAACACATCCTATTCTAAGTTGACCAACAACACATTCAAGCCAGCAAGAAGGGAGCAGTAACCGAGGTCTGCAAGTAGGTTTACTCAATATGTCTGACAAAAATTTCTCTTTTCTAGCTTTTTGCACATTGGATTTCCATTGAATTGTCCAACATTGCTGGAATTTCCAGGAATGCGGCAAGATAATACCTCTTCATAATGAAAAGAAGTCAACACTGATATTTTATTATTATGACCCACTTATGCAGTTTGACCTGTCACCTCATTACCACGGATTCAACAATGTGCTGGCCCCCTGTAATCTAACTTGACCTTGAAGGTCATGTATCAACTTTTGTATTTCATGGCTAAACTTCTCATAAGTTGTAGCTAAAACATTACTCATTATACCCAATACTGACAGTTAATTACTTAGAATAACAGTTTTCCTTTAACAAGTTCCCTGCGAAGGGACCCACCGGTGTCCCTTAGGTGGTTTTCAAAGTGCTGCTGACCCACCTGCAGTCACTAACTCATTGTTTATAAATACTTAATGAAAGCTAAATAAAACCCCGATCCAGTTTATGTTTGCTATTTTCAAAGTAGATTACTACAATTGAATTGAAATTCGAATTGAATATTGAACTCCAGTTTAACCCATCGCAATTAATGTGTTAATACTCAATACTCAATGTCTATTGAGTCCAACATAATGCAAAGCTTGTAGTATAGCAAAAAGCTCTGCCCTAACTACTGAGTGATCTGGATTTATTTACCATGCAATTGCATTATTCTGAACAGGTAGGTAAATAGCAACTACAACTGCAACAGAACTATCTGTTCTGGACCCATCTGTATTTATGACATCAAAAACAAGATATTTAAAATGCAAGAAAATTGACAAACAAATTATTTGCTATTCTAACAGAAGGATACTTGAAACTAGAACAGCACAATATCAGATGAGAAATGTCAACATTTGGACACACTAGAGGAATATGCAAACTCTGTGACAAATAAAGGTGTTGGACATTTAAGGCTTGCCACAGGTTTGCATACCTGTATGAGTTAGTGTCTGATGGTCAATTACTATTTAGTGCCAAAGTTAAATTTAATTCTTTTGCCTCTGCAGGACCTCCAACAACACACAAGCACAATTTCAGAAACAAGTACTAGAGATACAACCTCAATGGCATCACAAATGCTTCCACCTACATAGAAATGGCAGGAGTTGTACCGCATGCTCCCAATATATACCTTAAAGCAGTGATTTGTATCACATTAATGAGAGCGTCCCCCCAACAAATCCCTCTGTTGAAATAGGGATTTTTGCTACTATAGGAAGTGTACAAGGTCAGGGATATCCTGTTAAAAAATGAGATTTGTATGTTTGC
This sequence comes from Morinoia aosen, assembly GCA_030386875.1. Classification (NCBI taxonomy): domain Eukaryota; kingdom Metazoa; phylum Arthropoda; class Malacostraca; order Amphipoda; family Talitridae; genus Morinoia; species Morinoia aosen. The sequence goes on from CM059580.1 coordinate 42,665,705, forward strand.
TTTTTTGCCCGCTTAGGAGGTTTGAAGAATGGGGGGAGGGAGAAGTGGTATTTTATTATGCTTCACCTCCCCCTTGGCTCATTCGTCACAGCGCAATGCTGCTATGTCATCTCCTATGTCTCTTTATTACTCTATAATGATTTCAAGGGTCTTGGCTGACCCAAAAATTAACCCTTTAACGCCCAAGTGGACTGTACGGTCTTCTTTCAAAAATAACAATAATATATTTTATTTGTTATTCAATTTGTTCACTAATGTGTCCTTTGAACTTCACTGCCGAGTGGCAGTTCCTTCCACATCTTTATAACAGTGACTACCTAATGCCACTGTCGGTTTAGTGATAGTGGTTGTTATAACGGTAATATGAGTATAAAAATGTGGGTGTTAAAGGGTTAGTAAAAAATTTAAATTGCAATTGTTTGTTTCCTTTTTTGCCTATACTGAAAACCTTGGATTTTAGGGTTTCAAAATGCTTCTCCTCCTGCAGTTTTCAAGCTACAGGAATGATTTTAGTATCATTGGATGTGGAATATTATGGACACTACGGTGAACAAATGGGCAATATATAATCTGTAACAATCAAAAGTTGTGACTTCATAAATAAAATTTTTTGGCACCAAAAATGTTGCTTTCAACAATTTTTTAATTTATTATTTTAGATAATGCCCATTTATTTACCCTCCTTAATGATTTTATAAGACTCTGAAAATGTGGAGAACACCACATGGCCATTAAGTGATTGATTACAAGAAAGTTTTAGCCTTTCTGTACCACAACAAAGATGTTCAAAGAGAGGAAAGACGAAGGCCCCATTCAGTATGGAGTACAACAAAACCTGGAATCTATGCACCAAGAATGCTCCCACAAAGGATCCCGTGTGCATAGAAACAGTAAGATGATAAGAAAGTTTATGAAACAAGATAAAAGTTGAAGAAAGTCATTGGGGCTGAAAAGCAGGACAGTAGGGAACTGAAAAAAGATGGTCCTAAACAATACAAAAACATATTTCAACAAAAAGAAGGCCTACCAAATTCTTAGCTCAGGACCTTACATTTTTTCCTAGGAGCACTAATTCCAATCGATACAATACTATAGTTGTCCCCTCCAGAGGGGCAACATGGCCATGCACAGACTAACTGTGAATATATGAGATATTTACATTACAATTCTCAGCACTTTATGGGATGATCCCCAGGAAACACCTAACAAAGCTTTAATAATTTGAACCCCGGGTATACATTCTGCTTAAGGCCACCGTCTACCCAAAAAAAGTCTATCGTTCTTGACGGAGTTTTTAAAGATTTTCATCATAGGTGTAAAATGAAGCAACAATTGTTTTTAAACTTGTGTGTTTATTTGGTAAATTTATCACAAATATATCTTTTTGAACAACAAGAAAAAATGGGTGTTGCAGAAAATGATTCTTCTGCTACAATTTTAAAAGTACTTAACTCGCAAAATGTGTTCTAGATAGCTAATTGTCTTGTCTAGAGATTCAGTGCAAAGGTTTGTTAATAATTTTGAATTTTAGGAATTTTTTCCCAAAAAACTACCAATGTTTTTTCTTTTTGGACTAATATTTCCCATAATTTTGAATACAAATTCAAATTCAGAAAATTGCATGCACAAGCTTTCTAGATGGTTACAACAGCTATTTATTGGCACGTTTGTTCCTGTACCTTCAAAACTGTGGGAGAAGAATCCCTTTAAAGTTGTGAAGGTAAATTTTCATGACAGCCATATTCCTGAAAAAAAAAATTTTCTTTTTTTATAATTTTTGAACTAAGTCTTTTTTTTCAAATGAACTCCACTGCTTTTGGACTTCTATTTAAGTTCTATCAATTAATATATTAGTCATTCTTGTACCTTCAAAATTGTGGGAAAGGATCTATATCAAAAGGCAATATATACAAGTTTAACCCTTTAATGCCCACATTTTTATACTCATATTACCGTCATCACAACCACTATCACTAAACCGACACTGGCATTAGGTAGGCACTGTTTTCAAGATGAGGAAGGAACTGCCACTTGGCAGAGAAGTTCAAAGGACACAGTAGTGAACAAATTGAATAAGAAATACAATATATTATTGTTATTTTTGAAAGAGGACCGTACAGTCCACTTGGGCGTTAAAGGGTTAAGAACAGCAGTTTTAGAAATTTTTTTTCCCATTATCAAATTAATTTTTCAAAAAATCAACTCAACTTCTTTGTAGCTCTTATTAAGCCCGTTTGATTGATATATTTGCCATTCCTGTACCTTCAAAACATCGGGAGGTGATTAGATGTTTACATAGCAAGCTAATTAGCTGATGACTCAGAGCAGCCAGAATCAAAACAATCACTCAGTTACATCATCATAATTTATCAGAGTGTTAGATTGTTTCATCTGAGTATGAAAACACTTTGAGCTAGCCCATGAATGAGCTCTTTTGTCATTCCAGCAGAGAAACGATTACAAATGACCTTGAACTTGAGGGCCACCAGTGTCAAGGCCTTTGTAACAGCCTACAATTCCCTCCACAATAGTCACAATATTCACACAAAGAGTTCAGTGCCTGTGTATCAGACTTGTTCACTAAACAACTCAGGATCCATCAATCCTTGTCACAAGCTGCCATAGGACGGGATCACTGGGAACCAGTGCATCAAAAACACCATCCCCAGGGATATTGGGCCATAACTGCCCACTCTACATGACTGGTTCATTCCAGTCACTGTCTCTTACTCCAGGCAGAAAAATTTTCATAGCTTCAACGAAACTCAAATTACACTTCTGATCCAATTCAGCAAGACAGCTCATACCACAACCATCTTCAGCACACCTGGTATACCACTCATTCTCTCGATACTGTTCAAACACCATATTCATGAAACTCACTTTCTCTTGCTCATACTTACTACATTCAAGCACAAAATGTTCCATTGTTTTCTCCACACCCCTATCACACTGCTGACATAATCTATTATTATTCTCATTCCACCTCCATGTGTGCCTGTTCACACTCAATGCCATACACCTCACAGCAAACAAGAGCTGGCTACCAAAACTAGAATCATAGAACAGCTCATACTTTGGCACTTCCTTTTGCATATACCAGATTATTTTGTGACATGCTAAGCTTCCATTTATTCAATCCATACTCTTTTGTTTGTCTCTCAATCCCTTTACCCCACCTCTTACAGTCCCACTCTGGTCCCTCACCTCCCACATTCACTAAGAGCCAGTCATCCACAGGTATTGATGCAAAAAAAAACGGTTTTATTTGATTGCGTTTTTTTTTTGCAAAAAAAACATGTTTTTTATGCATTTTTTTTGTTGTTTTTTTTGCACACCTAAATTTTGTTAAGTATATGTCTAGGTTTTTTTGGACACCTAAAATATATTAATGTCCATGTTTTTTAGTCATTTTATTGTTAAAAAAAATTAAAAAGAAACCATACAGTAAAAGTGGTGGCAGATAACCCACAATTAACTAGAGGCATCTAAGAGGAACAGCAGGAGCCACAGAACTTATATTGATGGAGTCAAAATTCAGAGCTTACTATCTCTACTATGTCTGATTTTATTTTTATGTGACCAAAAAATCAGATTTTGCAGAGATAATAAGCTCTGAATTTTGACTCCATTATTATTATTATTAAATAAGAAAGTTTTATCCTCCCTTAACCACGACAAAGATGTTCCAAGAGAGGAAAGAGGAAGGCACCATTTAGTATGGAGTTGAGGGAACGCGGAATCTACGCACAAGGTGCACAGAAACAGTAAGCGAGGAAAGAAGTTCATGAAACAAGAAAAAAGTTGAAGAAGAAAGTAGGAGGTGCTGAAAAACAGGACAGCAGTAAACCGAAAAAAGATGGTCCGTAACAAAACAAAAACCTATTTTATTACAACAAAAAAAAAAGCCTACCTAACCTTTAGCTCGGGCCCTCACATGGTTCCCCTGGGAGCGCTAATTCCCATAGATACAATAGTTGTATCCCCCTGAGGGGAATTTTGACTCCATCAATATAAGTTCTGTGGTAAGTTCTGTGGCTCCTGCTGTACCTCTTAGACTCCTCTAGGTAATTGTGGGTTATCTGCCACCACTTTTACTGTATGGTTTCTTTTTTATGTTTTCATTACAAAAAATGACTAAGAACCATAGATATTAATATATTTTAGGTGACCAAAAAAATATGCAGTTTTTTTAAAACATGTTCTTCTTACAAAAAATTCTGACTAATAAAAATGAATATTAATATATTTTCTGGTACCAAATATAACAATGCTGTTTTTTTACAAAGAATCATAACTAAAAAACAATATATTTTATGTGACTTAAAAAGCCCCATGCAGTTTATTTTTTTTAAATACATGTTTTTTACTAAAAAATCATGACTGAATAAACGTGAATAATATATTTATGAGACCAAAAAATGTTTTTGTACTAAAAATCATGACTAAAAAACATGAATATATATATGAGACCTAAAAAACCCCATGCTGTTTTTTAAAAAATGTTTTTTTTTTACAGACAATGATGAATAAGAAAACCAGGATATGAATATATTTTATGCGACCAAAAAAAACATGCTGTTTTATTTTATATATTTTTCATAATAAATCGTATCTTAAAATCATGGATATTAACATATTTTATGTTACCAAAAAAATCATTGTTTTTTTTAAACATGATTTTTTATTAAAAAGATATTATTATTCATTTTTTGGTCACGACTTCTTTGTAAAAAAAAACACCCCCCTCAGGGGGATACAATTATTGTATCTATGAGAACTAACGCTCCCAGGGGGACAATGTGAGGGCCCAAGCTGAGAGTTAGGTAGGCCTCCTTTTTGTTGAAATATAATGTTTTTGTTATGTTGAGGACCACCTTTTTTTGGTTCACTGCTGTCCTGTTTTTCAGCACCTACTACTGTCTTCTTCAACTTTGATCTTGTTTCATAATCTTCCTTCCTCTCTTTGGATTGCATTTGTTGCTGGGTAGGGAGGCTAAAACTAATGAATAATCTAATCTGTAAAAAACCATGGATATTAATTTATTTTATATGACCAAAAAACCATGCTTTTTGAAAAAAAGATTTTTTACAAAAAACATGAGTGTTATAAAATTTTATGACCAAAAAAACATGACCTTTTAAAAACCATGTTTTTTTTCACAAAAAGTCATTAATATCCATGTTTTTTAGTCATGATTTTTTTGGTAAAGAAAACATGATTTAAAAAAACCAGCATGGTTTTTTTGGCACATAAAATATATTAATATCTACATTTTTTAATCATAATTTTTCTGTAAAAAAATGTTTTTCAAAAAAACAGCATGGTTGTTTATGGTAAAATAAAGTATAAATATCCATGTTTTTTAGTCATGACTTTTTTGTAACAAAGATTAAGATTAAGATTAAGATTATAAGTTAGTTTAAGCCTTCCTAACCGCTACAAAAATAGAGTGTATCGAAGAGAGGAAGGAGAAAGACACCATTTAGTATGGAAATAAGAAAATGAGGAATCTATGCTGAAAGGGCATAGAAACAGTAAGATGAGAAAGAAGATCATGAAATAAGATAAAAGTTGAAGAAGAAAGTTAGAGGTGCTGAAAAACAGGACAGTAGTAAACCGAAAAAAAGGTGGTCTTCAACATAACAAAAAACATTATATTTCAACAAAAAGAAGGCCTACCTAACTCTCAGCTCAGGCCCTCACATTTTCCCCCTGGGAGCGCTAATTCCCATAGATACAATAGTTGTATCCCCTGAGGGGTTTATAATAAAAACATTCAAAAAACAGCATGGACTTTTTTGGTTACGTAAGATACATTTTATATCCATTAGAACCGTACCAGGTCTTAGAATAAAATATCTACAAAGAATCTATTCACTCTATAAAACCATTCGGAGACTAGCTCCATCCTCAGTGAGTCATTCAGTCAAATGTACAGTGAAAATTCATTGTCCATTTCACCAAATTTTACTGAATGACTGAGGATGGAGCTGGTCTCCAAAAGGCTTTATGGAGTGATTCTTTGTAGATATTTTATTCTAAGACCTAGTACAGTTCTAATAAACATGATTTTAATATTAACAGCATTCTTTGTTTATAAATCTCTAAAGACAATTTGATTAAAGAAAAACAATTTCCTGATGTTTATATCCGTTTTTTAGACATGATTTTTTAAAATGTTTTTTAAAAAATCATTTTTTTGGTCCCATAAAATATAATAGCCATGTTTTTTTTAGTCAAGATTTTTCTGTAAAAAACAGCATTGGATTTTGAAGGTCACATAAATATATTAATATCCATGGTTTTTATTCATAATTCTGTATAAATAACATGTTTTTTTTTAAAAAAACAGCATGGTTTTTTAGTCACATCTCTATCAATGACAATAAGTAAAGATATGTAAGTAAGTAAAGATATGCCGCTTTATTTTGTAATTTGACATGAAAACAAATAATGTAATGTGGTTCTTTTTCTTGCTGAGTTATTTTCAGACAAAATATTAAAAAAAAAAAATATCCACGTTTTTTCTGGCCATGGTTCTTTTTGTAAAAAAACGTGTTTTTTTAAAAAAAAAGGGCACGGTTTTTTTTGAGTCACATCTCTATCCACAGGTCTCCAAATTCTAACACAAATGATCTTTTGCATACTTAATTTCCTCGCATGCCCCCAACATACTTTCTCCCAATAGCTAACACTCAGATTCCATTCAAAAATTTGCTTTACCCACCTGCTATTCTGCATTCTTTCAATTCTCACCTTATAATTCAGCACCACTTAAATCACTCTTTCTAAAAATAGGTTCCACCCTAGGTCACCTTTAATGGCTTCTGTAGCTGTCCATTTTGGAGCACCCACTGCTAAATGTCCTACCATATTTTGTTTTACATCCAGCTTTTCAAGATCACTTCCATTCCAGGCAAGAGCACTCATACCATACATGACACTAGGTGCAGCAACATACTTCCCCATTCCTCTCACACATTCATACTTGTTAGCTCTGTATCTGGCCACACTACTTAACCGTCCACTCCACTGCATTGCTTTTGCCACTTTCTCACCCTTAGTTTTAGTGCATCCATCTTCACTTATCATACAACCTAGATATCAGTATTCTTTTGTTCTACCAATTCTGATTTCTCCAATATTGCAGTCTGTCTCTATCTGTCTCATCACTATTTATAACCATAACCTTACTTTTGCGAGCCCCAAAGTTCATCTTGAAATCTGTACTATATCCATTCACAATGTCAAGCATCCTTTGTAGTTCATGTCCACATTCACTAACCACAACCACATCATCAGCATACAACAAGCAGCCAGTCTCTCATTACCAACTTTCAGTCCTAAGCCACTCATTTTACGTCGAACTACTAATTCTTCTGTGTACAATAAAAACAACAGAGGAGACATAGTACAGCCCTGTCTCACTCCTCACTTGCCCTGTTTCCAAATTTCCTAACCTGTAGATAGCGCTTGTGTTCTCATACAGACTTTGTATAATTTTTTGGCCAATATGCAGTTTAGGTGCTACACGGAAATTAAAAATTTTGTTGCAAAAAATCACTAAAGGAACACATTTAAAAACCTTTTACATGATTGACACTCTGCTTGCTGATGCGTCATTTTCAAATTATTAAACTTTGAAGTTGGCTGTTGCGCACCAAAGGAAGCAAGCGAGACAAGCGCCAGCCAAGCAGAATTTAATTCATAAAAGAAGCTAGCCCCCTACTACAAACGTAAAGAGATCGTAAGGGAGAACTACAGTTCTTCCAGTGAAAATTATAAATAAATGGATGTCACTAGAAACCATTAAAAGAAATAACTAGAAATTAATAACGAAAGCTAACGTCCTATTACAAACGTCAAGAGGTTGGGTCGTGAGGGCGAGCCACAATGCTTCTAGTGAAAATTATAAACAAAAGTTTCTAGTGATGTCAGTTTATTTATAATTTTCACTAGAAGAATTGTGGCTCCCCCTCACGACCCAACCTCTTTACGTTTGTAATAGGACGTTAGCTTTTGATATTAATTAAATTACTCTTGGTGCACTCGCTGCGTTGTTGGAACATCCTCTCCTTTGGCACGTGAAAGACAGTTCATAAACGACGCTCCTATAACATCAAAGTTGAATAATTAAAAAATAAAGCATCAGCGAGCAGAATGTCATTCGTGTGAAAGGTTTTAAATGTGTTCCTTTGGTGATTCTTTGCAAATAAATTTTTAATTTCCGTGTAGCACTTAAACTGCACATTGACCAATTTTTCTGCTAAACCCAACTTTTCTCAAAATTTCAAAGAGCCAACTCAATCCACTGTCATACGCCTCTTCAATATCCAGGAATGCTAAATATACCTTCTTGTTATCCTTCTTCATTCGCTCAATTTTTTCACTCACTACAAACAGATTATCCTCCCTATGTCTATCTTGCCTAAAACCATTCTGTTTTTCTCCCAGGACTCCTAATTCCTCAACTAAATTTTTCATTTTCTCCTTCAAAATACCACAAAAGATCTTACATACAGTGTCGCCCAGTGCAATTGGTCTGTAATTCTCAATTTCTTTCATACTCTTATGTCCATCCTTATGCAACAGGACTACATTAAACTTGTTCCAGTCATCCGGCACGCTTTCACTCTTCCACATCTCATTAAATAAACATTTCAACATACTGACTATACTCTCTACTCCACATTTATAGAACTCATTTGGGATCTTATAAGGGCCACATGCCTTTCCATTTTTCACTTTCTTCAAAAAACTTACAATCTCTTCACAAGTGATTTCATCTCCCATTTGCAGTTCATGTTCATCAATCAGAAAATTTATGGGTTTAGCATCTGTAACCTGCTCATTCATTCTACCAATGTCCTCCCAGTATTCAACTGCTTTCATCATTTGCATCCTATCTCACACACTGCAACCATTGACTACTAATTCATAAACTTAAACTTCACTACCTCTATCATTACCTTGTATAAACTTATACCAATCTTTTATTCCATCCGGTCGTTTCTTTCTTAGGTTTTCAACTTGGTGTCTCTCCTCTTTAACTCTAGCCTATTAATCATTCTCCTTACTTTTTTCTGCTGGTCCTTGTACTCATTCCATGCACTCTGCCATTCATCCTCAGTAATTCTATTTCATTCATTTTCCTCACACTGCGTTGTTTCTTATTTAAAGTCTTTCTTCTCATTCGTTCTTCCTTTATCTCACTTGTAAGCCACCTGACATTCCCTGTCTCTTTCCTGCATTTCATTCTACCAATCTTTTGCTCTGCCATATTATACAAAGTTTGGTTAACGTGTAGCGTTTGGTAATAATTGATTTTCTAGTTTTAGAGGCATTAACATAGTTAATTAGGTTGAAATAAACAAGTTTTCTTCCATGCACTTTCCGTCACAAATGAGTATTTAACGAGTTATAGCAGTAAATTACTGACCGCAACTCTAGTGTTTGATGTGGCAAGTAATTCAAGCAGCACGTCGGATGGCATCACTGCAATGTCGTCTTGCTTCCAGCCCGATCGTCATCATAGACGAAACCAAGCTTAACGCTATACCTCGTTAAATACTTATTTGACGAAAAAAGTGTATTGAAGAAAAGTTGTTAATTTCGATGTCTTTACCACAATTCAAGCAACGAAAATTCTAAAATCGATGAGTAGCTGTTTATTCAAGCGCATTCGTCATCAAAGACGAAAGTAAACCTACTGCTGTAACTGGTAAAATACTCATTTGCGATGGAATGTGCATAGAAGAAAACTTGTTTATTTTAACCTAATTAACTATGTTAATGCCTCAAAAATTTATAAATCGATTATTACCAAACGCTGCACATTTACCCAAAGTTCTTGCAATCTCACCATTTAGGTCATTTACATTTCCACACCTGTTCCAGAACAAACTGTTCTTGAATACTCGTATGATTCGTATTGAACCATTCCGAAACTCGCAGAGCACTGTTCCAGAACCCATAAAAACTGCTGTAATCAGGAACAAATGCCCTGGAGGACTCGGAAAAACACTGTTTTGGAAGCTCTGGGAGTCCGGGACACACTACACTTGGAACAAAACGCTGAACACAGAACAGTGAAGATTTCTTCAGCTGTGACCGACACAATGAGCATCACATTGGAATCGGGCAGCAAAGAACAATTACGGATTTGATTATTAGTTTCTTTGGAGCCTCCCCATTCACCACAGAGGCGATCCAAAGAGAGGAAGAAGGAAAGCACCATTAAGTATGGGGTTCATGGAACAAGGAATCTATGCAGAAATGATACAGTAATAGTTATTTGAGAAAGAAGATTATGAAACATAACAAAGTTGAGGAGAAGTAGTAGATGCTGAAAAGCAAGATTACAGTAAACCAAAAAAAAAAATGGTCCTTAACATAAAAAAAATTATTTTAGCAAAAGGATGACCTACCTAACTCTCAGCTTGGGCAATTTTACTTTTTCTCTGGGAGTGCTAATTCTCAAAGGTTACGAAAAACTATGAACAATTGGGGGAATATAAAATCGAGCGGCCGAGAGCATTTAATGAAAATTAGGTAACAGCACGACACTTCTTTCGACAGAAATGAGATTAGGTGCTGATGTTGGTGAAAATGCTCCAGGCAGCCTCGAATTGCGGAGAAGACCAAAGCGGCGCAGTCTTCTCCCACCAACTGCCGTTTAACGTCACCTGGCGAAGTGAAGAATATGTTAGCTTTAGTATATTGATAGGTACGAAACCTTGTCATAGGGCGAAAGCCCGAAAGGTAATAATAGGGCGAAGGCCCGCAAGGTAATAACAGGGCGAAAGCCCGCAAGGTAATAATAGGGCGAAAGCCCTGAAAGGTAATAATAGGACGAAAGCCCCGAAAGGTAATAATAGGGCGAAAGCCCAAAAGGTATTAATAGGGCGAAAGCCCGAACTGTAATAATAGGGCGAAAGCCCGAACTGTAATAATAGGGCGAAAGCCCGAACTGTAATAATAGGGCGAAAGCCCGAACTGTAATAATAGGGCGAAAGCCCGAACTGTAATAATAGGGCGAAAGCCCGAACTGTAATAATAGGGCGAAAGCCCGAACTGTAATAATAGGGCGAAAGCCCGAACTGTAATAATAGGGCGAAAGCCCGAACTGTAATAATAGGGCGAAAGCCCGAACTGTAATAATAGGGCGAAAGCCCGAACTGTAATAATAGGGCGAAAGCCCGAACTGTAATAATAGGGCGAAAGCCCGAACTGTAATAATAGGGCGAAAGCCCGAACTGTAATAATAGGGCGAAAGCCCGAACTGTAATAATAGGGCGAAAGCCCGAACTGTAATAATAGGGCGAAAGCCCGAACTGTAATAATAGGGCGAAAGCCCGAACTGTAATAATAGGGCGAAAGCCCGAACTGTAATAAAAGGGCGAAAGCCCGAACTGTAATAAAAGGGCGAAAGCCCGAACTGTAATAAAAGGGCGAAAGCCCGAACTGTAATAAAAGGGCGAAAGCCCGAACTGTAATAATAGGGCGAAAGCCCGAACTGTAATAATAGGGCGAAAGCCCGAACGGTAATAATAGGGCGAAAGCCCGAACTGTAATAATAGGGCGAAAGCCCGAACTGTAATAATAGGGCGAAAGCCCGAACTGTAATAATAGGGCGAAAGCCCGAACTGTAATAATAGGGCGAAAGCCCGAACTGTAATAATAAGTAAGTTAATAGAAATTTAGTCTATTCGCCAGGAAAAAGTAGGGGTCGACTGGTCTAAAGGCTCCATGGATATCAACTCACTAGCAGACATGCGCCCAGCCTAAGAGTGACGAACCTCGAATGTCCATGGAGTTGGGAGCTCCTCCGACGACAGATGGTTAGGGCGAGCTTGCAGGAGTCGTGCTGGTGTACGGCTCACAGCTTCGGCATCGCACCATCCTGACGTCCGTCGATGCATGAGATTCCCAGCTCCAGCCCAAGACAACCAGAAGAGCGAAGGCGGAGCGAAGAAGCAGCGCGGTAACGGTGAGCTTAGCCACTCATCCTCCCGTCGCCTGTCCGCCTTAAAACGTTGTAGGGAAGACGCATCCGAACCCAAAACTTTAGGTTCGGAGCAGATTAGCCCAACGGCGGAACCACGTAAAAACCTGCGGCGACAGGGAAGCGCTACACACAGAGTCAGTAGCCGGTAGTTATGATCTGCTGATAATTGGGTCAGATGACCGGAGCAGAGCTTATTCTGCAGCGTCTATGGGAGCTACAGTAAACTGGATACTGTATACTGTATTTTGCCAAACTTAAACTAGGAGCCGCCTACCAGCGAGCCAGGACCACTCTAAAACCAGTCGACCAAATCTAGATCAATATTTTATATACTCCCGGCGCGAGAATTGGTTTTCCTAAACTGAAAACCAAGAGAACTTAAATCTAGATTTGAGAATGATGTCTAAATTTAAGTTAACTACCAATAATTCAACGTCAAACGAACCGCCTAACACGAGAGAATTGCTTTTCCTAAACTGAAAAGCACGAACTTAAATCTAGATGAGAGATTAAAGTCTAAATTTAAGTTTACTCACAAATAACTCAGTCGACAAACGAAACGCTTAACCTAAGCCTTAACCTAAATTTGGCCGTCTGCAATCAGACTTTGCCAACGTTCCGTGCAGCGAAGGCTAGCAGCTCTTGGGACACGGCCAGTAAACGAAGAGGAGTTCGAATCTACAACTACATCGTCCTCAACCTGACCGGAAACAGGAACTTGGCTCCGCACATCGTCCTCCGGTAATTTTGTACCTCGAGACGAAGGAATCAAAGGGATAATAGATGAGACGTGCCTGTACACCACCTCGCGAGTTCCGCCTTTGAAAACTCTCGCAGCCGTCACCTCACCCATTGAGTTCTGCTGCACCGACCGGACTATTCCTAGAGGATAAGAAGTTTGCTTTAAGTGCGGTTCTTTCAACAGAACTACGTCGCCGACCTGCAAAGGATGATGCAAGACGTTTTGGTATCTACCAGGTCGATCAGTTGCCTGCTTTATTAATGTAACAAAAAACTCATCGTGGTACCATTCCGTCAATCCCCCCAGAACTCCCCTCAACTTCGAGTAAACACTCCTCACGAACACCGGAGCGCCAAAGTCCGGATCGTCATCAGCTTCCCCGATCTGAAAGAAAGGGCAAATTGTGAGAGATGCTAATTCTCTTCCTCTGATAAGCATCTCCGGAGTAATCGCAGACGGGGCGTCCGGAGAAGAATCGCGCAAGGTCTCCGAGAAGGCCACGGGACGCCTGTTAATGAGGTGAGTCGTTTTTGCTATAACAAACTGAAATTCAAAAAAGTCCAGTACAGAATGTCTTAAGCTATGGTATATCATTTTCTTAGCTTGTTTAACCAGAGTTTCAACTAACGAGCCAAGAGCACTGTTACCTTTAGGGTAAGTCTGGAAATCCAACGATTGTATATTGTAGGTCTTTAGAAATCTTTTGGTTTCAAAATCATCTAAGAATGTTTTTACAATGTTAGTACCGGCCACGATCTGACTACCCAAATCGGAAAAACAACGTTTGAACATACCATGCTCGTATATATGGAGCTGTAGTGCTCGCGAGAATTCTGGTACATCGGCCTTCATACAAATTTTTAGATTTACCGCTCGACTCCAGAGGCAGGTGATTATCAGCACCCAAACTTTTTGAGTTTGGTTACCTAACTTAATAGTCCAAGGTCCCATGTGGTCAAGGAAAATTGAAGAAAACACCGACTTCGGCGGATCAACTCTGAAATCTCTATAACTGTTTTGATTGAGCTTTATAGTTCTGTTATTTACTTTTTTGCAGGCAAAGCAAGTTTTTAAGACGCTTCGAACGGTTGAAAACGCGCAAGGGATCCAATATTTTCGTCGAAGTTCTTTTATCACGGAATAAATTCCTGTGTGAGACAGCTGGGCGTGAACATCCATAATGATCAATTTCGTCAAATCACTCTCTTTAGGCAGGAGGATAGGAAACTCGTAATTATCATTTAACTTACTTTTAACACCCAACAATCCCGAAGTATTTTTTACGAGATTCAGCTTCGTCAACAGAGCGGGAGGATTCACCGAAACCTTCCGCTCCAGGAAGGAGAATACTTCAGGGAAATATTTTCTTTGTTCAGTGAGGATTATATTTTTAATTGCATCCTGATAAAAATCTAACACGGTTAAAGAGATTTCTTTCGTACTCTTCAACTGTTTGCTCAGGGAACATTTCAACAGAGATACAAAGAAGAGAACATAAGCTACGACCACTGTTAGCTTTCGGAAAGAAGAAAATTTCTTGACCGGTACAAGGGGTTCAGGATTAGGTTCGTCACAGCGAACAGTCTCGCAACCAGCAGTACAGGTAGAAGTGCCGCTGGGTACCGCGTCTACGTTTTTAGACGAAGGATTAGGAATGGTAACCACGAGCTCATCAGGCGACTCGGTTAGCTTGCCAGTACCAGTGTGGAAATTACTCTCTTTCAGTTGTCTATAGCTAACTTTCCTAGTTACATAGTCAGCAGGGTTTTTATTTCCTTCAGTATGCCTGAAATTGACCGGAAATTTCCTGCAACGCTCGTCCACAGCTCTAAGCCTGTTTTGAATGAAGACAGATTTCTTCTCAATTTTGTTGTACTTTGAGGCAAAGGAACTGAGCCACTGTAAACAAACCAAGCTATCGGTGAAAAGTAGCAGCTTCGTTATTTTTATTGGCTCCATCATTGAGACTCCAGTGAGTTCGAGTACCAGGTCAATCAAAGTGTCGACACCCATGCAAATGGCTTGCATTTCCAACATGGGAATGGTCTTTGAAGCCAAACTTTTACCTACTACTCTATTTTTAGCTAGTAGGAAGTTTTCGGACGCAGTAGTTAAATTGTGGATGTACACTACTGTGCCGTACACAGACTTCGAGGCGTCCGTAAATGCTACGAGAGCATACTCGTCCTTTCTCTTTCCTACACATCTTGGTAATTTTACAGTTTCATGACTGTTGAACTGCTTGCATATACGAGGCCTGTCTAAAAAGTATCCGACTTTTGGCCAGAAAAAATATTTCGAATACCTGACGGAGTTGGGACCCTAATCCCCTTCAAAGTAGGCCCCTTGTGCTTGTACACACTTAGCCCACCGATCCTTCCACTGCTGGAAACACCTGTGGAAGTCTTCTTTTGGAATAGTGTTCAGCTCCGTCGTCGCTTTCTGGTGCGAAGCAAAATCAATCAAGGTGATGCTGACTGTTTTCTTTGATGTCCGTGGAGTTTTGCATCACGAATACGCACCGGAAGGACAAACAGTGACAAAGGAGTACTATCAGGATGTTCTCCGGCGACTTCGTGATGCAGTTCGGCGCAAAAGACCAGACATGTGGACTGCGAACAACTGGCACTTGCATCACGACAACGCGCCCGCACATTCATCCCATTTGATCCGCAATTTCTTGGCCAAACATGGAATTACGACCGTTCGCCAACCTCCCTACTCTCCAGACCTGGCTCCTTGCGACTTCTGGTTGTTTCCAAAATTGAAGACACCACTGAAAGGATCCCGTTTTGAGAGTAGAGAAGAGATAATGCGGAACGCGACGACAGAGCTGAACACCATTCCAAAAGAAGACTTCCAGAGGTGTTTCCGGCAGTGGAAGGATCGGTGGGCTAAGTGTGTGGAAGCACAAGGAGCCTACTTTGAAGGGGATTAGGGTCCCAACCCCGTCAGGTTGTTGAAGTATTTTTTCTGGCCAAAGGTCGGATACTTTTTAGACAGGCCTCGTATTGACCCATTCTCTTTGCAGATTTGACGGGACAGGATCATCCCAGTCGAGAGACGTTTGGGTCTGCAGCATTTGGACGAAAAGTTTGGCTCTGTTTAACAGAGGTAAGTACACTCCAAAGATATCGTATATTGAATTTAAGGACGAGAGGATAGAGCGTTTGGTATTTGAAGCAGAATTTAAGCTTACTGAACTAGGAGAGATTGAATCTTCCTTTCTACTCCATACCATGCCCAGCAACTTTACTTCATCGGCTGTTTTTGTAGCAGCTTCTGAGTCAGCGTAACTTTGGAACTCTGCGGAATTTGAGCAGAGCTGTTGCAATCGGAACCCATAGTTCCTGAAAATTTCTTTCAACTTTCTATAAGCTTTAATAAGAAAGCTATCGTCATTACATGAATAGGCCCCATTGTCCATGTACATTAAATTATACACTGAACGTTTAAATTCTGAAAACTCAGGGTCACTTTCTTCACGAACCAAGATCAGATACAAGGCCATCATCAGGATAAAGGGACTACATCGGAGGCCAAACGATAGCCTCTTGTTTCGATATGCACGAATAGAAAAGTCTCCCTTACTGACGTTATTGAACCATAAGCACATTAACCTATTCTGATCAACCTCCGTTAGAGCTATGTTTAAGAATGCCTTCTCTAGGTCAAAGGTAAGAAGATATTGATCGAATCGCAGCAAAATTATGGCTACAGACAGCTTAGGGTTCAGAGTCGGGCCTGGTAACATGGCTTGGTTATGGCTAACCGTAGCCTCGTCACCAGCCTCTTTTAGGTTGGAAAGATGGACTACTCGGCATTTAGTGGTTTCACGGCTCATCTTAAACACCCCCATATGTGCCAAAAAACTGCACTCGGGATGCTCTTCCAGAAAGGAATTTAGATCATCAATTTTCTCGATTATCCCTGCCCGTTCTTGTTCCTTGAAAACATCGTCGTACAATTTAAGTTTAGTAGGGCATTTTTGTAACTTTTTCAGATTTGAATTCAAAATCATTTTAGACAGGTTAAAGTTTTGGGATAAATTGTGAGAATTTTTATTATTCCAAGTAAGGGGCATTATTATCCTGCCTTCGTCATCTCTAGACGAGTTCTCAATCACGTAATCTATCAGTTTCAAATTGGTCTCACTTTCGTGCTCTTCCATTTCAGAATCATGCAGATCAAGAGCCCGAGAGTACACCCTTTCCAAAACTTCTTCTGATGCTCTTTCAAGAGCGGACTCCAACAGATCACCCCTCTCATCCTGAACAACAACTGAATGGTTATAACGACCAAAGGCTGAAGTATCAGCATCAACATTACCATCTGCCGCATCACAGGTATGAAGAGGAGACTCTACTTCTGAACTTACTTCAGAGGTATGAGAGTGAAGGGACGTAGTCACGTTGGAGGAGTTTTCGGTGACTGGTTCCAACGCGGCGGCATGTTCCACAAAGCTCGTCGACGACTCTGCACCCCGAGTTACATGCTGAAGGGTACTCTGGGCAAAAGGCAAGTGTCTGGCATTCAAGAGCATTCGATTTACATCCCCGGACAACATTACACCCATGGACGTATCAATGTAAGTTGAAAACTCATTCTGTCCAAACTTATGGTAGGCTATATCCAAGTAAGGATCAACATCAGCCCCCAGAACCAAGTCCAACTCAGTTATAGACTTCGTTGAGTCTATCAGGCGCTCATCGGCAAGATGATAGCCCTTTTCGACGAAAGTCTGCGCAATTTTATGCAAGTTTTGTACATTTAGTTTTATATTTATTTCTGGAACACAGATGGCTTTTAATTTTACGATTTTATTGTTGATAGACAACGGTACCTCCGCAATTGAAGTTTTCAACTCTCTACTTGCGTTGAAGCCGTGGATAATCAGAGGCACATCCTCCTGTAAGATAGTTAATTTATGATTTTTTACAAATTTACTGGAAATAAAGTTTCTCTGGCACCCACCGTCTTTCAAACCTCTGATCTTTAAGTTACCGGTTGAGTTAAGAGGACATGTGAACGTAGGCAAAACTATCGTTTCGTCCACCATATTGGTGAAGACTGTCTGCACTAAGGAAGCGCTGGTATTCGTTAATAAAGTTTGGTTATTGGATTTGTTTGCAATTTTACCTGTAGATTGAAGGCATAAATAAGTTAAATGGGCACCATTACAATGACGGCACTTCGAAGAGAAATTAAACCTACACTTTGCGGATTTATGATTTCGGAAAGAACACTTTGTTCAGGCATTGAGGCTTTTAATTTTGTCAAATTTTTTCTTTGGAGAGTCAAAGACAGGACAGGTTCTTAAATTATGATTGGCGTCCCTCTTTTCACTCTCACAAAGAAAGCAGGGCGGCAAAGGTTTAGTTTGCACTTTTACCGCTAAGCCAGCGGTGCCAAATTTTTGATTCCCGTAGGAGGGCCCATACTCTTTTTCCTTGGAAATAAATTTTTCTTTGGAAAATGTCTTTGGTTTAACAGCCGGCAACCTATTAACCGCGTCAAAGATATTCTTAGTGATTTCACCAAGAGCTGGTAAATTTTGATTAGTAATTTGGATCAGTTGAGTTTGAAGTTGTGCATTCATGGCATTCCATATGAAAAACTGGAGCACATCTTCGGAATTTATTTTCAAGTTATCAAATGACGCCAGAATAGATCTCATTTCACCAACAAAGGGGTACGGATCGGCGCCTACTGGTAAATGAAGCCCAGCTAGTCTTTTTAATACATCGTGTTTTTGAATTTCTACAGAAGCAAATGCTTGCTGTAGTAAGGACTTCGCCGTCTCGTAAGACTGGTCTTTGACATCAAGCGAATCAATTAGTAATTTGGGAGAACCCCGAAGCTGTCTACCCAAGTAGATAAACTTTTCGTAACTAGATAATGAATGCTTATCTAGTCTAGATTCAAAGTTATAAAAGAACTTTTCGAGATCATCTGTTTTAGGGTCAGAATACACTGGTAACGGTACCTCGGGCAGCTTAAGCTTTGGGAGAGTCGCTGCTGAAGAACTGGGTAGCTGAGCTCCGCCCGTTCCAGATGTCGGCCCCGTGTGACTCGCGACCGGCTCCAAGCTGTTTTGAAGCCTCAAAATGTCCCCGACCACCAATTCCTCGTACTGCTCTTCCTCTTCCAAATTTTTGTTTACTTCCTCTTCGGATGAATTATTCTGGATAAGAAGAGACATTACATTTTGATCTAGGGACCTTAGTTCAAGCTGGAGAGCTCTTGACCTCTCCAGAAGAACCCTTCTCTGCTCTAGGCTCAGAGAATCAATCTCTGAGGAAACTCTAGAAGAAATTTTGGACACCTTTTGTCGAACATAGCCTCGATTCTTCAGGGTCCTCGAAAGTTCTGCAGTCATTTTGAAATAGAAAGTTATAAGTTATAAGTTTATTTTATTTATTTATTTATTTTTTTGAGAACACAACACCGGCAACTGCATCGCCCCGCCAACTCTCAAGCGAGAGGTCCTGAAAGCTGAAAAATAATTAGAGTGTAGCCGTTCCCCATACTGGCCACCATACGAAAAACTATGAACAATTGGGGGAATATAAAATCGAGCGGCCGAGAGCATTTAATGAAAATTAGGTAACAGCACAACACTTCTTTCGACAGAAATGAGATTAGGTGCTGATGTTGGTGAAAATGCTCCAGGCAGCCACGAATTGGGAAGAAGACCAAAGCGGCGCAGTCTTCTCCCACCAACTGCCGTTTAACGTCACCTGGCGAAGTGAAGAATATGTTAGCTTTAGTATATTGATAGGTACGAAACCTTGTCATAGGGCGAAAGCCCGAAAGGTAATAATAGGGCGAAGGCCCGCAAGGTAATAACAGGGCGAAAGCCCGCAAGGTAATAATAGGGCGAAAGCCCTGAAAGGTAATAATAGGACGAAAGCCCCGAAAGGTAATAATAGGGCGAAAGCCCAAAAGGTATTAATAGGGCGAAAGCCCGAACTGTAATAATAGGGCGAAAGCCCGAACTGTAATAATAGGGCGAAAGCCCGAACTGTAATAATAGGGCGAAAGCCCGAACTGTAATAATAGGGCGAAAGCCCGAACTGTAATAATAGGGCGAAAGCCCGAACTGTAATAATAGGGCGAAAGCCCGAACTGTAATAATAGGGCGAAAGCCCGAACTGTAATAATAGGGCGAAAGCCCGAACTGTAATAATAGGGCGAAAGCCCGAACTGTAATAATAGGGCGAAAGCCCGAACTGTAATAATAGGGCGAAAGCCCGAACTGTAATAATAGGGCGAAAGCCCGAACTGTAATAATAGGGCGAAAGCCCGAACTGTAATAATAGGGCGAAAGCCCGAACTGTAATAATAGGGCGAAAGCCCGAACTGTAATAATAGGGCGAAAGCCCGAACTGTAATAATAGGGCGAAAGCCCGAACTGTAATAATAGGGCGAAAGCCCGAACTGTAATAATAGGGCGAAAGCCCGAACTGTAATAATAGGGCGAAAGCCCGAACTGTAATAATAGGGCGAAAGCCCGAACTGTAATAATAGGGCGAAAGCCCGAACTGTAATAAAAGGGCGAAAGCCCGAACTGTAATAAAAGGGCGAAAGCCCGAACTGTAATAAAAGGGCGAAAGCCCGAACTGTAATAAAAGGGCGAAAGCCCGAACTGTAATAATAGGGCGAAAGCCCGAACTGTAATAATAGGGCGAAAGCCCGAACGGTAATAATAGGGCGAAAGCCCGAACTGTAATAATAGGGCGAAAGCCCGAACTGTAATAATAGGGCGAAAGCCCGAACTGTAATAATAGGGCGAAAGCCCGAACTGTAATAATAGGGCGAAAGCCCGAACTGTAATAATAAGTAAGTTAATAGAAATTTAGTCTATTCGCCAGGAAAAAGTAGGGGTCGACTGGTCTAAAGGCTCCATGGATATCAACTCACTAGCAGACATGCGCCCAGCCTAAGAGTGACGAACCTCGAATGTCCATGGAGTTGGGAGCTCCTCCGACGACAGATGGTTAGGGCGAGCTTGCAGGAGTCGTGCTGGTGTACGGCTCACAGCTTCGGCATCGCACCATCCTGACGTCCGTCGATGCATGAGATTCCCAGCTCCAGCCCAAGACAACCAGAAGAGCGAAGGCGGAGCGAAGAAGCAGCGCGGTAACGGTGAGCTTAGCCACTCATCCTCCCGTCGCCTGTCCGCCTTAAAACGTTGTAGGAAAGACGCATCCGAACCCAAAACTTTAGGTTCGGAGCAGATTAGCCCAACGGCGGAACCACGTAAAAACCTGCGGCGACAGGGAAGCGCTACACACAGAGTCAGTAGCCGGTAGTTATGATCTGCTGATAATTGGGTCAGATGACCGGAGCAGAGCTTATTCTGCAGCGTCTATGGGAGCTACAGTAAACTGGATACTGTATACTGTATTTTGCCAAACTTAAACTAGGAGCCGCCTACCAGCGAGCCAGGACCACTCTAAAACCAGTCGACCAAATCTAGATCAATATTTTATATAAAGGTACAATAGTTGTACCCCTCTGAGGGGATCAATCATGAAACACACTGCTCCGGAACATGTAGAAAACGATAAGTCATAGAATGATGCATTTTATCGGTGGGCCGGAATGATGGAACGCAGCCTGAGCGCATAAATGGTTTTCAGTGCTTGAAAGACGTGGGTAGAACGAGCGAAATACGTATTCTGGGAATCGCAAAATGCTTCGTGAACATATTTTTTCAGAGCCTGCGTATATTCAGACTCGCAACAAACTGTTCTGAAACACCGCGCACGATTTGCTTTGGCACACTGGAAACACGAAATGGAAGAACTTAATCGTGTCGCTTTGGAAAATACGACAAATTTGCTCCTGGCAGGAGTGCATCAGTAACAACTGTTCTAAAGTGCCTGGAAACACTAAAGACATGGAACACGAATCTTTGTGCACTCATGCCCGTTGAGAAGGAACTTGCGTTGCAAAATTTAAGTAGAGGGTCAATGTTTATTTTTTCTTCAGCAGGGAAATTAAAGATGTCGGTGCTGATAATCAGTAAATGAGCACATTTAAAAACCTTTTACATGAATGACATTATGCTCGCTGATGCGTTCTTTTTGAATTATTGAGCTTTGAAGTTGGCGCCGGCGCGCGCCGTAATTTAGTTAATAGGGGTAGTTAACCCGCCTATAACAAACGTAAAGAGGTTGGGTCATGAGGGGGAGGCACAGTTCATCTAGTGAAAATTATAAATAAAGCTTCTAACCCACCCATTAGGGTGACGACCGCAATCTTGCTAACATCGGGTCTTAGATGGCAACCACCATGCGCGCCGCCATTTTGGACCCGATGTCAACAAGATTGCGGTCGTCACCTAATGGGAGGGTTAGAAGCTTTATTTATAATTTTCACTAGAAGAACTGTGCCTCCCCCTCACGACCCAACCTCTTTGCGTTTGTAATAGCTTCCGTTATTAATTAAATTCCGTTTCACGCGCTCGCTTCCTTTGGCGCAAAGGCCAACTTCAACGTTCAATTATTCAAAAATAAAGCATCAGCGAGCATAATGTCATTCCTGTAAAAGGTTTTTAAATGTGCTCATTTAGTGATTATCAGCACCAACATCTTTAATTTCCCTGCCGAAGAAAAAATAAACATTGACCAAGTAGAGAGGTAAACTTCGAATTTGAAGGATATTGTGGAACGAAAGGAATACGTGTTCCAAATCGCTTGGAATATCTCCGGAATACACTACTTTGCAGCAGTTGTGTGGTTTTGTGTTCGATTACGAACTCTCTAACACGCTTCCAGTTTGCACCACCGTAGACATTTTCTGATCCAAAGACCAAACTAAGTGTACGACAGAATTTGGCTTGAGATATGAACGAATGTTGGGAAAATGAAATTGTTTACCAATAATTTGTCTTCCTAAGAAGTGTAAGTCGTTACCAAGATGGCAAGAGCAAGGCGTATTGAATGAACCGCCCGTGACTGTCGTTTACCTGACATCTACATACTATAGAGTGTTGATATGGGCAATGGCCACTTGCTGAGTATATGTAGTCACTTGTTTGTTCACCTCTTATGTTTGACAGCTGGTTGCAGGCAGTGACCTGGGCTTAAGTCTTGCTGAGCGGCTTCGCCGCTCAGCGAGATTGAAAATATCGATTTAACTGGAATTTGATGCTGATTCCGAATATGCAATTTGTTTTGACCGCTCTCGATTTTTTCGATTTTTTTTATTTTTTTTTTGGAAAGGCGGCTAGCAACAACTGAGGTGGTGCCCAAAGGATGCCATGTCCGTACAGGTTGGGTGGAACCCGGCCCTATCCGGTACTCAGGTCTTCAAGGCACGGTCAGACCATGTAGGGTCAAGAATGGCAGAGTTCGGATCATGAGGTGGTGCAGGCCAAAGTATGCCAAGTCCGACCAGGTTGGGTCGAGAATGACAGTTCGGATCATAAGGTGGTGCAAGCCAAAGTATGCCAAGTCCGACCAGGTTGGGTCGAGAATGGCAGAGTTCGGATCATGAGGTGGTGCAGGCCAAAACAAACATTAAAAATGTATAAAAATTTAAAATTCAAAATATCACAAAAAATCGAAAAAATCGAGAGCGGTCAAAACAAATTGCAGATTCGGAATCAGCATCAAATTCCAGTTATAATCGATATTTTCATTCTCGCTGAGCGGCGAAGCCGCTCAGCGAGACTTGTTCCGTGACCTGTGTAGTTACCGTTGCTGCTCGCTTGAACTTTTCAACAGAACATTTGGATAAGGACAGAGGCTTATGAGGAGAGTATTGCTGAGTGTCGAAACCAAAATCGAGCTTTTTGGGCACAATGACGAGAAGGTTTGGCGTAAGAATAACAAAGCTTTCCTTCTAAAGAACACTGCCAACAGTTAAACACGGAGGTGGATCACTGATGTTTTAGGGTTATTTTGCTCCATCGAGTACTGGAAAATTGGTTGCAATTGAAGGGAGTTAATGACTAAATTTATATTTTGGACGAAAAACCAGAAGGAATCAGCTAATAGTTTGGGAGTTGGAAAGCGGTGAGTATTTCAACACAACAATGACCCAAAGCACACTGCCAAGTCTAACTTACAATCAGCTGGCTCCAAAGAAATAAGATAATGTGCTTGAACTTGAACTTGAGGGCCGACAGTGTCGGGGCCTTTGTAACGGCCTACAATTCCCTCCACAATTTTCACACAAAGAGTTCAGCGCCTGGTACCAGACTTGTCCACTAAACTACTCAGGATCTACGATCCTTGTCACAAGCCTCCGTTGGAAGGCATCACCGGGACAGCCAGTGTGTCAAAACACCATCCCCCGGCACATTGGGTCATTACAGCCCATTCTACCAGACTGGCTCATTCCAGTCACTGTCTCTTGTGCAGGCCAATATATGTGCAGGTACACATATGTGTGTACTAGACTGACAACTAGCATTTTACTAGAGATAATGGTCATTTTCTGTTCACTCTCAACTTGTAACATTACCTAACTCGTCATCTCTTCATTATTGTAAAGCATTCATGTACAAACTATACATTTGTTCTGCGATCATCCATTATATTTAAATAAAATGCTTATTAACTAATGACCGGTATGCTAAAATTGTTGAATCAGAAATACAAAACTTATAATCTTCTTGGTCCTCATGCTTATGTGTACATATATGTGTTTATATTCACATGTATATGTGCACATATGTGTGTACTAGACTGACAACTAGCATTTTACTAGAGATAATGGTCATTTTCTGTTCACTCTCAACTTGTAACATTACCTAACTCGTCATCTCTTTATTATTGTAAAGCATTCATGTACAACTTATACATTTGTTGTGCGATCATCCATTTATATTTGAATAAAATACTTATTAACTAACGACCGTTATGTTAAAATTGTTGAATTAGAAATTCAAAACTTATAATCTTCTTGGTCCTCATGCTTATGCGTACATATATATATGTATATATATATATATATATCTGTATGTGTGTGTGTATGTAGGTATATATATATGTATGTATGTGCGTATATATATGTATATGGATTTGTATTTATATATTTTTTTCATGCTTCCTTAAAATGACACTTTTGAACATTTGCCGAAACAAACGATTCATGTATTATTTCCTGGCATCAATAATTGCGAAGTTTTATGTCATGTACATGTAAACTGTCAAAAGTGTTTTCACCCCACAATGAAAATGCATCGTCCATGAATTTGCGTTATCTCTTATAATTATCATTACATGTATTGTCAAATGTAGATTAAGCAAGATTAGGAGTACATTGCCCTCAATCATATCTTTTCGACTAGTGACACGAGTTTTTTCAATACTCGTGTGTGTGTATCATCTAAGTGTATTAATTTTAAGATATTTAAAAACCAATGATTGTAATATTGTACAATCTCTATTGGAAATAAAGTTTTTTCTTTCTTTCTTTCTTTCTTACTCCAGGCACGCACAAGAAACACTTTCATAGCCTCAGTGATCCTCGCATTACACTCCTGATCCAATCCAGCAAGACAGCTCATACCGCAATCATCTTCAGCACATCTGGCATTCCACTCATTCTCTCCATACTGCTCAGACACCATGTCGCGTCTTACGAGACGCGAATTTTTAAGAAACTCTGTGGCAACATCGGCCGCGGATCCGCGCACTGGTCCGCAAGCCCAACACAGCGTCTTCCATTGTCTAATTTGACCGAGTGCAGACGTTCTCCTAAGATAGAGCTCAAGATTGTAACTTCTAAGTGTAAACGTGTTAAAAATTGTTTAATCTTTAAATATTTCGTGCGCTGATCTAGATATATGTCCATGTCTTGTGTGTTTGATGGTGAACAGCCGGTTCCTAGAGCGTTCAACGATGCTGCTGGCAACCGGCGAAACACCTATATCGAGTCAGACCATTGTAAACAGAACTCCTGTTGCTCCCAGCAACAGGAATTTGCCATTGAGAACTTTTCCTGTTTTTGCAGTGTGACTTGATCTGTGCTGCATGGTGAACTTGCAGTGTGGATTGATTTATGCTGCATTGTGAATTTGCAGTATGAATTGATTTATGCTGCATTGTGAGTTTGCAGTATGAATTGATCTGCGCTGCATTGTGAACTTGCAGTGTGAGTTGATTTATGCTGCAATATGAATTTGTCTGGAATTATTGGAGACAGAACTCCTGTTGCTCCCAGCAACAGGAATTTGCCATTGAGAATTTTTCCTGTTTTTGCAGTATGAGTTGATCTGTGCTGTATTGTGAACTTGCAGTGTGGGTTGATTTATGCTGCATTATGGATGTGCAGTGTGAATTGATTTATGCTGCAACATGAATTTGTCTGGAATTATTGGAGGATGGCAGCAGCCAATACTTGCTGAGAGTGAGCATAATTAGTTAAATTGACACTTTCAAATATAAGCAGCTAGATAGAACTGATAACCCGTGCTTCTAGAAATTGCGTAGCTCGGACTGAGATTAGTTCTCCTTTATTTGTCATAAAAAAAATTTTCTTTATGTTTATATTAAATTGGCTCATTACCCATGAGCTGGGCTGAGCAAGTTGCGCCAGTCAGCAAGGTGGAAGCCTAGAGCTGAAGTGAATTTGAGGTAGACTGAGAATATGTCCGCAGGAATTCTTAATGTGCCCATGCCCGTGTGACTTTGTGTGCCTAGGTTGATACTAGCATACGTATGATTTACACGGCTTTTCACACGAGTGATGGTAGGACTGTTTCTCAAGCTTAGGACAAGATATAATCATAGTATAAATTCCTGCTGTAACGTTCCTTCAGCCTCAAAAAACCTAATTATTTTGTGTATTCCCCCAGGTAGAGTAAAGCAAAACTAGGATAGCCTTTCTATCTATATGTAGGTTGAAATTGAAGACTTATATGGCGTGAGAATACCATCCCCCCACAAAACGTGAGTATGCGAGAGTAGACTGTCCTCTTTTGACCACAGCGCGCAGTATGTGCACAGTGCAGAAATTATGGGAGGCAAGTAGAGCGACTTCCATGTGCATATTATAACGTGATTTTACATTGCCGTGTGCAAATGTATTTCAAGTTTGAAGGGTCTAATTTCTAGTTTCCACCTCAAATATAACAGTGCTTGTTTCATTTGTCGTGCCTTTAGTCTTATGTGAATAAGATGCGATTCTACATTGCCGTGTGCAAAAATGCATCTCATGATTGAGAAGTCAAATTTAGTTTTCTGCCACAGACTCTTGAGACTGGCGCGGTAGATCATTATCATTAGAATATCTTGTTTGGTTCTAGTGATAGCTAGTTGCCCCTCGAGCATTAGTCAGTTGTTTCTCTTGTTTGTTCATGAAGTCAAGAAATGTCATTGTGGTCATTTGTGGAAGTTTTTGAACCTATAAATTTCTTGATTGTGCAGTCAATTGCAGATTCTCTCATTTGAACCCAAGATGTATTCATTGTGAGTTCATCCTTAAACTTAGAAAATGTCCTTGTGTGCGATTAGCCATAATTTCAACTATAATTTTCAACCTAAAGATGTTATTCTGCGTTGTCCTTAAAGTTCATTTTTGAACCCAGAAATGTACATTTCGTGCTGTTAACTATAGTTTTTATTTCTTGAATCTAAAACATGCCCTTATTGTGCAGTTTTTACGGTGTCAACGGCCATTGAATAAAGAAACCAATTCGAAGAGACCGCGTATTTCCTCGATGCCTTCGATACCCGTAATTCAGACTAGACCTCTCGAAGATCATATATCCGCAGTATAGTCGGAACAGTAAAAAGTTTTTTAGCGACGGTACTCCAGCAACAAGAATAGAGATGAGCCCACTGAGGCGCTCGTACACACCCAGACTTCCCCAGCTGGAAGACAGATTCAACATAGCATTAGCAGCTCTAAACGGTCTCTTGAACGGCGCCGCACCGCGAGAACTCAGAACTTCCAACGAAGTCGAGCAGGTATTCGCTGGAGTTCGAGCCAAAGCCAAAGAGGTGAAACAGCTCGGTGAACAGTTGGTCACCGTTCTTGAGAACTCAGGGGCCACGGCTGAAGCAACAGTTGTTCGGGACTCATTGACACTCGCCAGAGCTCGCAGAAGAGAGTTGGCAAGTTCAATGGACCACAGAAACGAAGAACTCTTGGGAAGTTCGTCACGGAGTGTGGCGAAGAGACCTTCCGAGCAGTCCAAGAAGATCTCGTCCAAGAAGCAGCAGCAGGACACCGCAACCCGGGAAGAAAGGTCCTCAAATCCCCATTCAGCTAAAAGTCGGAGCAAACACGGCTCCAAACGTCAGAGCGGTGGCCAGGTCAGCTCCAGCCATCGCAGCCAGAGTCATCAATGCTCGAGCTACTACAGCCAGAGTCAAGACAGCGAGAGCGACCACAGCCAGAGCCTTCCAAGCGCTAGCTCCCATCGCAAGGATAGGGAGTCTGAGCGCCATGGGTTCCCTGGCCGAGGCAATGAGAAAATGCTCATCGACCTCACAGAAGACCCATCAGTGGTGTTGGCACAGATCACCATTGAGAGGTCGAAATTGAGGTGTGGGAATCGCAAGGGGAACGATCAGCCCATCGGCGAGGAAGACGCCGAGGACAAGGATGCACGCACCGGAGCCTGGGTCAACCAAGCGTTCCAACACCGCGTCGTGGAGCCCGCAGGGGGCGCGGCGGTGGTCACGAACTTTCCACCCGACGACACCGCTCACGCGCCCACGATGAACCCCTTTGCACCATCATTCCAGCCCAAGGTTTCCACCAGCTCGCCCGCCGTGGTCTTCGAATCAAGGCCACCAGTGATCGACGGAGCTATGAGGCTCTCGATGATCGAAGACTTAAAAAGGTCGACAAATCAGCCCTACGCGGGAGAGCCCCATCTGTTCCACAGGTGGTTCAATGCCCTCAGGAAAAGGATGGAAAGGCTCGCCGTGGAGCCTATCGACGCCATCGAGATTCTCACGAGTCACACTTGTGGCGAGCCAAGAAGCCTCATAGATGATATAATGTCCGCGACCTACCTGGACACGGCGGCCCTGCTCACCGACATCATCGACCAATTGACGACTCGCTTCGGCGCTAGCGACAAGGTGGCTAACAGCCTGATCGAGCGCCTTGTGTGCGCGTCAGACATCAAGGGGTCAAAAGGCGACCACACGGTCGGCCCTAAGCTGCGAAAGCTCGGCGACGTTTGTCTTTCGGTCCAGCATACCATGACGTACACCCCGGCCCTGTCCTTCCTGAACACCGACATGGGGCTAGCCCCCATCGTAGAGAGACTGCCCTTCTTCGTGGTGGATGCCTGGAGAGGTGAGAGAACTAGGTACAAAAAATTGTCCGGATCACTACCTGGTTTCGCGAGGTTCTGTGAATTTATCCGAACACTGTCGGATACTCAATGCGACAGTTTCGGGGCCTCGAGTCTCAACTGGATGAGCACTCGACACAACGCCTCAGTTCCTCCTCACCCTAAGCCAAAGGCGCCACGAGTGCTTTATACGTCTGCCGAGAATCGTCCCGGCAGTTGCATTCTTCACCAGGGTGCACAGCACGAGACGAGCTCGTGTCAAGCGGTAAGGAAGATGGAATCTCAGAAGAAGAAGGACTTCATACGTGAGCACAAGCTGTGCTACCGCTGTCTAGGGCCTCACTGGGCCAAGCACTGCCAAGAAGTCGTGAAGTGCGACGATTACGGAGCCGAGAATCACACCACAACCGCTCACCTCAACTGGCGAGCGGCTGGAAATTCGAGTGAAAGCACTCGTCGGGAGAGACCCAGTCGAGAACCGAGCGACGACAGGGCTCAGAGCGAACTCGGGGATAGATTTAGAGCCGTGGCCCTGGCCTCCCGCATACCCACAGCCGAGAAGAGTGCATGCAGCAAAGTTGTTCTGGCAGACGTTATCGACGAGAACACGGGTCGGTCGTGCCGCGCCTACGTGATCCTAGATGAGCAAAGCACCACGTCCTTCTGCTCTCCTAAGCTGTTGAACGCCCTCCGCGTCACAACCCCCAAGACGCACTACGAGCTGGAAACGCTGACCGATCAATCCGCCGCTCGATACGGCAGACGCGTGTCAGGGCTGAAAATAAAGGGAGTGTCCGAGGACCAAACATTCGAGCTCCCACCAATGTTGGAATGCAACTCCATCCCCGATAGAAAGAAAGCAGTCGCGACCTACGAACGCGTCGCAAGAACCCCGGAGATATCGCACTTCGCTCATCATTTCTTGCCCTTGGACAAACACGCAGAAGTCGCGGTGCTCCTGGGGACGGACTGCGGAGACCTGCTCTACAGTCACTCCGACAAACAACGCCGTAAGGCTCCGTTCGTCCACCACACTGCTCTAGGCTGGGCAGTGGTCGGCAAGGTGAACGACGACGTCAGCCCCGAAGGAGAGCACTCTTACACGGTCGCAAGAATCGTAGCCGAAGCCGCTCTCAAAACCTGTGGCCCGGAGGCGTGTCTTGAACCGTTTTCAGGAAAAGACGCCGTTACCCAGCAGCACAGCGATGAGACCTCTCAACCGCGGCCTCCCGACGACCGCGGAGACACTGAAAAGATGAAAAACGCCAGGGCAGAGGAAGACAACCGAGCGGAAGCCCCACCAGCGACGAGATTTATCAACCAGTCAGCAACAAACGATGAAATGGACGCTCGGTGCGATCCAGACAGCGCATCACCAAAGTCCAAGAAGAGACTAGAACGGGAGCTTCCGTACCCTGGCGATCTGAAGAGAAAGTACGACGCGCACCATGCTGAGCGCACACCTGTTGATAAGAGAGCTCGACGGAACGGGCCAAGCATAGGGGAAGGCCGCCCCGCGGCCCCCGACCCTCCAGGAAACGCCAAGCACCCACCTCCATCTTCCCTTAACCAGCCTCTCAGTACCGCCTACGTGACAAGCTGCCGTCGGAATCCGAAGCGTCGGGACGAGCATGACGCACTCGCCAACGCACGAGGAATGCCGGGCAGTGTCGAGAAAGACCAGGAGACAACGCCAGGACTCCTCCAAGGGTCCACCACCCGCCAGCGACGGAAAGTTCGACATTGGTCCGGGAAGCAGAGAGGAATCCTCTATAAGCCACGCCTGCGCAGCAGGTGGAAGGCCACTCACCCATCGCCGAAGACAACACCAACGCGTCCCGCGGGGTGTGACAACTGCGACGAGCACGTAAAGTGTGGCGTCCCGCCACTGAACCAGCCACGATGGGTCGTTGAGGACGGCCACTGTACGGCTCGCACGACGAAACGACAACGACAGGGTCCAACGAGTGGTGCGTCCTGCCACCGAACTGGTCCTCCTCCACCCCCCCCCCCCCCCCCGGCGACAGTAATTAGTTGGCGCCAGCACCAACTAAAAGAGGGGAGTGTCGCATCTTACGAGACGCGAATTTTTAAGAAACTCTGTGGCAACATCGGCCGCGGATCCGCGCACTGGTCCGCAAGCCCAACACAGCGTCTTCCATTGTCTAATTTGACCGAGTGCAGACGTTCTCCTAAGATAGAGCTCAAGATTGTAACTTCTAAGTGTAAACGTGTTAAAAATTGTTTAATCTTTAAATATTTCGTGCGCTGATCTAGATATATGTCCATGTCTTGTGTGTTTGATGGTGAACAGCCGGTTCCTAGAGCGTTCAACGATGCTGCTGGCAACCGGCGAAACACCTATATCGAGTCAGACCATTGTAAACAGAACTCCTGTTGCTCCCAGCAACAGGAATTTGCCATTGAGAACTTTTCCTGTTTTTGCAGTGTGACTTGATCTGTGCTGCATGGTGAACTTGCAGTGTGGATTGATTTATGCTGCATTGTGAATTTGCAGTATGAATTGATTTATGCTGCATTGTGAGTTTGCAGTATGAATTGATCTGCGCTGCATTGTGAACTTGCAGTGTGAGTTGATTTATGCTGCAATATGAATTTGTCTGGAATTATTGGAGACAGAACTCCTGTTGCTCCCAGCAACAGGAATTTGCCATTGAGAATTTTTCCTGTTTTTGCAGTATGAGTTGATCTGTGCTGTATTGTGAACTTGCAGTGTGGGTTGATTTATGCTGCATTATGGATGTGCAGTGTGAATTGATTTATGCTGCAACATGAATTTGTCTGGAATTATTGGAGGATGGCAGCAGCCAATACTTGCTGAGAGTGAGCATAATTAGTTAAATTGACACTTTCAAATATAAGCAGCTAGATAGAACTGATAACCCGTGCTTCTAGAAATTGCGTAGCTCGGACTGAGATTAGTTCTCCTTTATTTGTCATAAAAAAAATTTTCTTTATGTTTATATTAAATTGGCTCATTACCCATGAGCTGGGCTGAGCAAGTTGCGCCAGTCAGCAAGGTGGAAGCCTAGAGCTGAAGTGAATTTGAGGTAGACTGAGAATATGTCCGCAGGAATTCTTAATGTGCCCATGCCCGTGTGACTTTGTGTGCCTAGGTTGATACTAGCATACGTATGATTTACACGGCTTTTCACACGAGTGATGGTAGGACTGTTTCTCAAGCTTAGGACAAGATGTAATCATGGTATAAATTCCTGCTGTAACGTTCCTTCAGCCTCAAAAAACCTAATTATTTTGTGTATTCCCCCAGGTAGAGTAAAGCAAAACTAGGATAGCCTTTCTATCTATATGTAGGTTGAAATTGAAGACTTATATGGCGTGAGAATACCATCCCCCCACAAAACGTGAGTATGCGAGAGTAGACTGTCCTCTTTTGACCACAGCGCGCAGTATGTGCACAGTGCAGAAATTATGGGAGGCAAGTAGAGCGACTTCCATGTGCATATTATAACGTGATTTTACATTGCCGTGTGCAAATGTATTTCAAGTTTGAAGGGTCAAATTTCTAGTTTCCACCTCAAATATAACAGTGCTTGTTTCATTTGTCGTGCCTTTAGTCTTATGTGAATAAGATGCGATTCTACATTGCCGTGTGCAAAAATGCATCTCATGATTGAGAAGTCAAATTTAGTTTTCTGCCACAGACTCTTGAGACTGGCGCGGTAGATCATTATCATTAGAATATCTTGTTTGGTTCTAGTGATAGCTAGTTGCCCCTCGAGCATTAGTCAGTTGTTTCTCTTGTTTGTTCATGAAGTCAAGAAATGTCATTGTGGTAATTTGTGGAAGTTTTTGAACCTATAAATTTCTTGATTGTGCAGTCAATTGCAGATTCTCTCATTTGAACCCAAGATGTATTCATTGTGAGTTCATCCTTAAACTTAGAAAATGTCCTTGTGTGTGATTAGCCATAATTTCAACTATAATTTTCAACCTAAAGATGTTATTCTGCGTTGTCCTTAAAGTTCATTTTTGAACCCAGAAATGTACATTTCGTGCTGTTAACTATAGTTTTTATTTCTTGAATCTAAAACATGCCCTTATTGTGCAGTTTTTACGGTGTCAACGGCCATTGAATAAAGAAACCAATTCGAAGAGACCGCGTATTTCCTCGATGCCTTCGATACCCGTAATTCAGACTAGACCTCTCGAAGATCATATATCCGCAGTCTAGTCGGAACACACCACATTCATAAAACTCTCTCTCTCTTGCTCATACTTACTACATTCCAGCACAAAATGCTCAATTGTTTCCTCTACTCCACTATTACACTGCTGACATAATCTGTTATTATTCTCATTCCATCTCCATGTACGTCTGTTCACACTCAATGACTTACATCTCACAGCAAACAAGAGTTGACTTCCAAAACTACCATCATAGAACAGCTCAAACTTAGGTGCTTTCTTTTTCATATACCAGTAAAGTGTAGGCTTCCGCATCATGCTAAGCTTCCACTTATTCAATCCATACTCTTTTGTTTGTCTCTCAATCTCTTTCTTCCACCTCTTGCAGTCACACTCAGGCCCTACACCTCCAACACTTATTAAACTCCAGTCATCCACAGGTCTCCCAATTCTAACATGAATAATCTTTTGCATACTGAGTTTCCTTGCATGCCCCCAACATACTTTCTCCCAATAGCTTACACTCAGATTCCATTCAAAGATTCGCCTTACCCACCTGATATTCTGCATTTTTTCAATTCTCACCTTATAATTCAGCACAGCTTTCATCATTCTTTCTGAAAATAGGCTCCACCCTAGGTCACCTCTAATGGCTTCTATAGCTGTCCATTTCGGAGCACCCAATGCTACACGTCCTACCTTATTTTGTATCACATCCAGCTTTTCAAGATCACTTCCATTCCAAGCAAGAGCACTCATACCATACATGACACTAGGTACAGCAACATATTTCCACATTCCTCTCACACATTCGTACATGTTTGCTCTGTATCTGGCCCACTACCTAACCGTCCACTCCACTGCATTGCTTTAGCCACTTTCTCACCTTTAGTTCTAGTACATCCACCTTCACTCATCATACAACCTAGATATTTGTATTCTTTCGTTCTACCTATTCTGATTTCTCCAATATTCCACAGTCTGTCTTTATCAGTCTCATCACTATTTATAACCATGACCTTACTTTTATCGGCACCAAAGTTCATCTTGAAAACTGTACTATATCCATTCACAATGTCAAGCATCCTTTGTAGTTCATGACCACATTCACTAACCACAACCACATCATCAGCATACAACAAACAGCTCAGTCTCTCATTACCAACTTTCAGTCCTAAACCACTCCCTCTCAGTCGAACTGCTAATTCTTCTGTGTACAATCCAAACAACAGGGGGGACAGAGTACAGCCCTGTCTCACTCCTCTAACACTCCTCACTTGCCCTGTTTCCAAATTTCCTAACCTGTAGATAGCACTTGTGTTCTCATACAGACTCTGTACAATGTTCACTATTTTTCTGCTAAAACCAACTTTTCTCAAAATTTCAAACAGCCTAACCCGATCCACTCTGTCATACGCCTTTTCAATATCCAGGAATGCTAAATATACCTTCTTGTTATCCTTCTTCATTCGCTCAATTATTTCACTCACTACAAACAGATTATCCTCCCCCCGTCTATCTTGCCTAAAACCATTTTGTTCTTCTCCCAGGACTCCTAATTCCTCAACTAAATTTTTCATTCTCTCATTCAAAATACCACAAAAGATCTTACATACGGTGTCACCCAGTGCAATTGGTCTGTAATTTTTAAGTTCTTTCATACTCTTATGTCCACCCTTATGTAACAGAACTACATTACACTTGTTCCAGTCATCCGGTACTCTTTCACTCTTCCATATCTCATCAAATAAACATTTCAACATACTGACTACACTCTCTCCTCCACATTTATAGAACTCATATGGTATCTTATCAGGGCCACATGCCTTTCCATTTTTCACTTTCTTCAAAAAACTAACAATCTCTTCACAAGTGATTTCGTCTTCCATTTGCAGTTCATGTTCATCTATCAGAAAATTTATTGGTTCATCATCTGTAACCTGCTCCTTCATTCCACCAATGTCCTCCCAGTATTCTTCAACTGCTTTCACCATTTGCATCCTATCTTGCACACTGCACCCATTGACTACTAATTCATCAACTTGAACTTTACTACCTCTATCATTACCTTGTATAAACCTATACCAATCTTTTATTCCATCTGGACCTTTCTTTCTTAGATTTTCAACTTGGTGTCTCTCTTCTTTAACCCTAGCCTCATTGATCATTCTCTTTACTTTCTTCTGCTGGTCTTTGTACTCATTCCATACACTCTGCCATTCATCCTCAGTAATTCTGCGTCTTTCATACATTTTCCTCATACTGCGTTGTTTTTTATTTAAAGTCTTCCTTCTCGTTTGTTCTTCCTTTATCTCACTCGTAAACCACCTAGCATTCCCTGTACTTTTCCTGCATTTCATTCTACTGATCTTTTGCTCTGCCACATCATACAAGGTTCTTGCAATCTCCTTATTTAGGTCATTTACATTTCCACACCTGTTCCAGTTACATCTACTCAATTCATTTCTAAATTCTTCCCAGTTTGCCATTTTAATATGCCAATTTTCTCTTACTCTGCTGGCCACTCTGCATTGGCTCCTTTCCACCCCAATTATATTCTAGTACAAGCATTTTATGGTCACTATCAATATCAAAATCATCTTCATCTACAAACATTTCTTTGACACACTCTCTTGCTCTACTATTCACTATCATATAGTCAATTGCAGTTTTACATTCCCTGCTTTGCCATGTATGCAAGCCATTTCCTATTGTTACATTCAGGTTCTCAAGTTCATTCTCATCACAGGAATCAATCAATTTTTGTCCATTTGCATTCACAGGCTCACCAAGTATACCAACATGGCCATTCATATCACCCATCAAAATCAGAGGGCATCTGCAATGCTCTTGCACAATTCTTGTTAATATTTCATACTTTTTTACATTCTCTTGATGAGCTAAAATACGGCTTTCCCTAAAGTTACTTACTTCGGGTTACTTCGGGTTGGATGAGGCGCGTCGCCGACGAAGGCCTTGGCGCCCTTTCTCTGCATTGCTTGTTTCAGGATCAAATTCTTGAGAGGAAGTCTGTTGTTCTCAGGAAGTCTATGATTGCTTCAGGACACAGAAGAGGGCTGATGATGGCATTTACTGTGAATGGCACATTGTTGGCAGTGCAGAGCTGATGCAGCGGTAGGCGGAAATTATCATACTTTGGGCAAGTAATGAAGATGTGTTCGAGTGAGAGAGGACAGCAGCAGCAGCTGCACCTCAGGGGCAGAGATCTTGTCAGGTAGTGGCTGTGCGTTAGGCGCGTTATGCCAAGTCGAATGCGGGTGAAGGCAATTTGGCTGGTACGGGGAAGTTGGCAAGGAACTGATTCTGTGTTTATTTGTCTCTTGAAGTCAGTTAGGTTTGCAGAGCGAGCAGCCCAGTCAGACTGCCATTCCCCCAAGTAGAAGGAATTAAGTTTGGAGTGGAGCTCTCTGTAAGAGAGTGGAAGTGCCACAGTATTTGGTAGAACCAGTGCTTCCTTGGCTAATGTATCTGCACTTTCGTTGCCTTTAATGCCTTTATGGCTTGGAATCCAGTGCAACGTTACTTTCCCAGGGGGCATTGCAAGGAGCAAGTTGCTAATCCACACAATAAGGAAATGGGTGGGACGGTTATGTGAGCTGATTGCAAGAATTGAGGATAGAGAGTCTGATAGAATGATAAAGTTTCCACACAATTTTGATAGAAAAGCAGAGCAGTGTATATGGCATAGAGCTCTGCAGAATATATTGTGCAACCTTGTGGGAGTTTGGCCTTTAGTTGAAAGTCATCACTGTAGACACCACAGCCCGCCACACCATCCTTCACTGAACCATCAGTATAGACTGCCGAGCGGGTCGGATGTGCTGCCAGTAGGTCTGATACCACGGCTTGCCAGTTAGCATCAGGAGTACTATCTCTTGGCATAATGGAGAGAGAGGAAGAGACAGGGAGATCAGGAGTAGTGTATCTACAAGACATTGGGATGGTTTGAATGTCTGTAAACTTCAGTCCTGCCTTCTGGAATTCTCTGTATGCACATCCCAGGAAAGATAGTGGGATATTTAAGTGATCAAAAAGGGCAAATGGGTGGTAGTTGAGCAAGAGCAGACGTACTGGGTGATGTGGGATGGCCAATACTCTGCAGCAGTAGGACATTAGGAGGGACTGTCTGTGATACTTTAAAGGAAGTAAGTTTGCTTCCCTAAAGTACGGAACGATGGAACGCCCGGAACGGAACGTTCCGTGGAACTGATTTTACTAGTCCTATAATCCGGAACGTCCGGAACGGAACGTTCCGTGGAACTGATATTAATGGCCCTAAAATCCGGAACGCCCGGAACGGTTACGGAACTCTCACAAACCTAGCTTCGAATTGTGGTAGGTGATGATGGAACACGCGGAAACAGTTTGACCCAGCAAACTTTGAGATGACACCCTACAATAATTGATCTCTATAAACACCACACAAGCATTTCTTCACAGGAGCCTAATATAGCTACTTAGTGCCCGTAGAGCCCGGAATGTTCCGTTCCGTAGTGCCCGGAACGTTCCGTTCCGTAGCGCCCGGAACAACTCTTACAAACCTAGCTTCGAATTATCGTAAGTGATGATGGAACATCCGGAAACAGTTTGACCCAGTAAACAATAATGAAACGCTAAAATAATTGAGCTCTATAAACATCACGCAAACATTATTTCCCAGGAGCCTATTATAGTTTCGTAGTGCCCGGAACGTTCCGTTCCGTAGTGCCCGGAACGTTCCGTTCCGCAGTGCCCGGAACCTTCCGTTCCGTAGCGCCCGGAACGTTCCGTTCCGTAGCGCCCGGAACGTTCCGTTCCGTAGTGCCCAGAATGTTCCGTTCCGTAGTGCCCGGAACGAACCGTTCCGTAGTGCCCGGAATGTTCCGTTCCGTAGTGCTCGGAACGTTCCGTTCCGTAGTGCCCGGAATGTTCCGTTCCGTAGTGCCCGGAACGTTCCATTCCGTAGTGCCCGGAACCTTCCGTTCCGTAGCGCCCGGAACGTTCCGTTCCGTAGTGCCCGGAATGTTCCGTTCCGTAGTGCCCGGAACGTTCCGTTCCGTAGTGCCCGGAACGACCCGTTTCGTAGTGCCCGGAACGTTCCGTTCCGTAGTGCCCGGAACGTTCCGTTCCGTAGTGCCTGGAACGTTCCGTTCCGTAGTGCCCGGAATGTTCCGTTCCGTAGTGCTCGGAACGTTCCGTTCCGTAGCGCCCGGAATGTTCCGTCCCGTAGTGCCCGGAACGATCTGTTCCGTAGTGCCCGAAATGTTCCGTTCCGTAGTGCCCGGAACCTTACGTTCCGTAGTGCCCGGAACGTTCCGTTCCGTAGTGCCCGGAATGTTCCGTTACGTAGTGCCCGGAACGTTCCGTTCCGTAGTGCCCGGAATGTTCCGTTCCGTAGTGCCCGGAACGATCCGTTCGTGCTCGGAACGTTCCGTTCCGTAGTGCCCGGAACGTTCCGTTCCGTAGTGCCCGGAACGTTCCGTTCCGTAGTGCCCGGAACCTTCCGTTCCGTAGCGCCCTGAACGTTCCGTTCCGTAGTGCCCGGAACGTTCCGTTCCGTAGTGCCCGGAACGTTCCGTTCCGTAGTGCCCGGAATGTTCCGTTCCGTAGTGCCCGGAACGATCCGTTCGTGCTCGGAACGTTCCGTTCCGTAGTGCCCGGAACGTTCCGTTCCGTAGTGCCCGGAACGTTCCGTTCCGTAGTGCCCGGAACCTTCCGTTCCGTAGCGCCCTGAACGTTCCGTTCCGTAGTGCCCGGAACGTTCCGTTCCGTAGTGCCCGGAACGTTCCGTTCCGTAGTGCCCGGAACGTTCCGTTCCGTAGTGCCCGGAACCTTCCGTTCCGTAGCGCCCGGAACGTTCCGTTCCGTAGTGCCCGGAACGTTCCGTTCCGTAGTGCCCGGAACGTTCCGTTCCGTAGTGCCCGGAACGTTCGTTCCGTAGTGCCCGGAATGTTCCGTTCCGTAGTGCCCGGAACGTTCCGTTCCGTAGTGCCCGGAACGTTCCGTTCCGTAGTGCCCGGAACGTTCCGTTCCGTAGTGCCCGGAATGTTCCGTTCCGTAGTGCCCGGAACGTTCCGTTCCGTAGTGCCCGGTTGCATTCATGCCTGATTCAGAGGAACTTGTGCAGCAAAATTTGAGTAGAGAGATAAAATTTTGAATATTTCCTCGGAATATTTCCAGAATACACTACTTTGCAGCAGTTACGTGGTTTTGTGTTCGATTACGAACTCTCTGACATGCTTTCAGTTCGCACCACCGTAAACATTTTCTGAACCAAAGACCTAACTAATGTACGACAGAGTTTGGCATGAGACGTGAACGGATACTGTACGGAAAATGAAATTGTTTGCCAATAATATGTCTTCCCAAGAGATGTAAGTCGTTATCAAGATGACAGGAGCAAGGTGTGTTGAATGAATCGCCCATGACTGTCGTTTACCTGACATCTACATACTATAGAGTGTTGACCTGGGCAATGGCCATTTGCTGAGTATAGTCACGTGGTTGTTTGACAGCTCGTTGCAGGTAGTAACCTGTGACTTATGTGTGCTAATGTACATCTGCCCGAAATTCATGCTCGTTGACAGGGAGCTAACATTGAAGTGGACGGCTTCTTGTGAGTCTAGATTGCTAGGATACTGCTCTATAGAGCTAAACTGGAATGCCTTTTGAAACCTTGCTTGCGTACGTGAAGGTGGGAAGCTGCTACTAACCTCTATTAAATTTTCAGACAATCCTGATAAATTGCAATATAAAAATATGCTCACGGTAGATGCCGTTGATGAAACATTGAAAATTGAATAGGACCTTCTCGAAGACTAAACACAATCGAAACCATGCATTCAACCGTACAGCTTAGATTTAATGCATGGATGAATTAGCGTCTCAGAGAACATTAGCTAAAGTTTGAGTAAGAAATGAACGAACGAAATTTGATTTTTTAATAAGAAAAAAAATATACAAATGAAACTAAGAAAGGCAACAATATTCAGCAGCTATCAACAAGTACAACATGTTGCTTAGAAGACGAAAGTATTGAGATAATTATTTACGTGGAAAAAATATTTAACATTTGAAAAGTAAACAAGGAACAGAAATAACCGTAAAATTTTTTCACTCCATTCGCAAAAATTGAAGGATTGCTCTGGAAATCATTGGTTAACCATTTAACAATTAATTCTTAAGTCAATACAACAAATCACGTACATGCGCATGTTTTATATTTCCTTTTAACAACAAGGCAAAAGGATTTTAAGGATGTTCAAAACTGACAATGCAAAATAAAGACATCACTGAAGAA
Source organism: Morinoia aosen (assembly GCA_030386875.1). Classification (NCBI taxonomy): domain Eukaryota; kingdom Metazoa; phylum Arthropoda; class Malacostraca; order Amphipoda; family Talitridae; genus Morinoia; species Morinoia aosen. The sequence goes on from CM059580.1 coordinate 42,706,201, forward strand.
AAGGTCCCTTATCTATGAACGAAAAATTTTCAGAAATCATTTATGTTTCGAAAGCTTGTAAGCCTGATAAACAGCTGGCGAAATACTCTTTCATGCATTGCCCGGCCTCAATTCTTTTTCACATTTGTACCTAAGCAGCTAATCAGCTAGACTGATCAAAACGCTCACGTTGATATACACGCTCCCGCTGTTGAATACTTTGCGACTTGAATCTTCGTAGAAGAATATGTTATATGTATGAAAAGAGAGCAATAACTCTGGTAAATTATATTTTTAACTTCATTTCAACTGAAATTAATTTCTTACTCCATATCACTTCGCTCAGTCCATATGAGACAGAGTGGAAGTGCGCAATTCTCAATGGCGAGCAGGCAAGCACTCAGTTTTGAGGATTCTCCCTGTTTTCATTAAAATGATTTTCCTCGTACCTGGGACGATTGTTTGGGCTCAGATTGCAGAGTAGGATGACGATTTAAGCGCAAATAAAATTGGGATTTTATATTTTACAAAAATCAGTTTCGGGGTTAAAGATTTTTTAATGAACTTGAGTTCTATGGAAAGTATTATGGAGTGGATAGCCTACACTAGAGCACAGCATAGGTTCCACATAGACACAACATAGTTATAGTACTGAACAAAATAGACAATGCTATGACACAGCAAGTTAGGTAAATAGTTCACTCACCCCGTGGGTATCTTAGCTTTATACTCAATTGGCGGTACTGTGGCTAGTGAGATTAGAGCGGAGATAGACGGAAATATATAGAATAGGATAGAATAGAATTAGTACATTAGTTTAGAACTTAAGAAGTTAGATACCAACCACAGTAGGTAATTATATACACACTCGGTCAACATGTACTTGTTGTTGAACCCGAGGCCAATAGCAGACTGGCTTTCGAGTGTTGCTCTCTCGAGCGTTGCCAACTTATGGTCTCTCTAACTAGAACTTACACTATTCGCTATATTACACCCCTCCCTCCTTAATTAGAAACCCTCCCCCTGTATCCCCAGTCCCCTTATTCAATATAGTCAATCCTAAAGGTCCATTCTCACCACAGGCTTCCGAGCCCGGGTAGACCTGCGTGAGATGTTAGCACTTGGAGGCTCGTGCATCCTAGCCTCCTGGGTGGGAGTCGGGTAATCAGGTGTTCCGGTGTCAGGTTCATTGGTCGGAGGTGGTGGGTATGAATTTTGAGCAGGTTGTGGAAACACGACGGTTTCCTCCGTAGGTTGTTCCAAGGGTTCAGGGATGGTGTTCGAGCAGGTAATAACTTGGTCCTGGTGTCGACGAACGACCTCTCCCCCCTTCAGTTGGCACTTGTAGGATACCGGGCCTGTTTTCTCAATGGTGGTAGCAGGGGTCCATTTTGGGGAACCCGGCGTGTATTGACGGACCATCACCGGAGACTCCGGCGGAATATCAACCGCGCGAGACCCTGGGTGGTATCTTTTCTGAGCGTCCTGGCGTTGAGCAACTTTGGACGCGATTGCTTCTGACGGCCAAAGCAGATCAAGACGAGAGCGAACTTTTCTGCCTAACATCAGTTCGGCGGGCGTAACACCTGTTGTCGTGTGGGGTGTCAGCCGATAGTTGAACAGAAACCTGTCTAGTGCTAGGCGTAGGGGTTCCGTTGACTTTCGTATATTCTTCTTGAAAGTTTGTACCATGCGCTCTGCCAGTCCATTAGTTGAAGGGTGGTATGGTGCGCTCGTAATATGTCGCATACCACATGCCTTCACAAATTCTTGGAATTCAGCCGATGTGAAACCCGTTGCAGTGTCAGAAACAATTGTTACTGGAAATCCAAATGTCGCAAAAGTGTGTTTCAGGCACGAGATCGTTTCGCTAGAGGTTGTAGTAGATGTGGGAAAAATTTCAACCCACTTAGAGTGTGCATCCACGATCACTAGATAGTATTTTCCATCCATTGGGCCCGCGTAGTCAATGTGTATGCGATGCCAAGGCTTCGCAGGCCCTTCCCACGGATGGAGTTCAGCTTTCGTTGGTGCAGCTCGAGTGCTCAGGCACTCGCTGCATGACTTAGTCGTTTCTTCTAGATCTTTGTCCAGCAGCGGCCACCATACATAGCTGCGAGATAACTCCTTCATCCTGGATGATCCAGCATGGCCAGAGTGCAGTTCGTCCACAATGGCTTGTCTGAGAGCTTGGGGTACAATAATTCTTGCTCCCCAGAGCACACAGCCATTTTGTGTGGACAATTCGTCTCGCCTCCTAGTATACGGAGCGAGATCAGGGTCACCAATTACCGTCGAAGGCCAGCCTACTTGGCAGTATTTGTATGCCTTTGAAAGTACTGGGTCCCTTAGGGTGCCGTCGCGGATGTGGGTGCTGGTGACTGGAGCTGACTCGAGGAAATTTACTAAGGACGTCCATTCCGCAGGAATAGGTGTGGCTTCCTCGGGAGTTGTCAAAGGTAGACGACTGAGAGCATCAGCTGTGCCCAACAGCACGCCGGACCGGTGACGCAAGGTGAACTTGTAGGACTGCAGTAGTAAAGCCCACCTTTGAATGCGCCCGGATGCCATCGGAGGAATGCTTCTACCCGGATCAAATAGTCCTAACAAAGGTTTGTGGTCCGTAACCACAGTGAAATCCTGTCCCCACAGGTAGCAATGAAATTTTCGAAGTGCGAACACCATAGCTAGGGCTTCTTTCTCAGTTTGAGAGTAGTTGCGTTCTGTTGCTGTTAGAGTTCGGGAGGCAAAATGGGCGGGGCGTTCAATCCCATCAATAAGGTGACACAGCACCGCTCCCACACCATACGCACTACTGTCAGCCACTACCACTATGGGTTTCTGAGGGTCAAAGTGGACTAGAGTCTGAGAGTCCAGGAGGGCTTGTTTAGATTTCTGGAAGGCTTTCTCCTGACTTGCATCCCATTTCCAAGGGGTTTTGTCTCTCAGTAAGGTATTTAGGGGCTCCAGCATAGTTGCAGATGATTTTAGAAATTTCCTATAGAAATTTAGCAGCCCAAGGTAGGCTCTCAGTTGAGTTACATTAGTAGGAGCTGGTGCATTCTGGATTGCTGCTACCTTCTCTGCAGTGGGGTGCAATCCATCCTTGTCAATTTGGTATCCAAGGTAGGATACCTGTGGCACTCCAATTTGGCATTTATCCATTTTCAGTTTTAGCCCTGCCTCCTGTAGTTTAGATAAGACTTGATAGAGACGCTTGTTGTGCTCTTGCTCATTAGTGGCACTCACCAGGACGTCATCCAGGTAGCAGAACACTCCTGGGAGGCCCTGCAATAGTCCTTCCATGGCACGCTGAAAGATTCCAGGTGCGGACGCAATTCCAAAGCTGAGACGGTTGTAGGCAAATAAACCTCTGTGGGTGTTTATTACCGTGAGTTCCTTGGAGTCTTCATCCAAGGGTAGTTGAGCGTATGCCTGAGACATATCTAGCTTGGAGTATATAACTCCTCCCGCTAACCCGCTAAATAGATCTTCCACTCTGGGTATAGGGTAGGTATCAAGCCTAGTGGCTCTGTTGACTGTTAATTTGTACTCCCCACAGATGCGGATGCTTTGATCAGCCTTGAGCACAGGGACGATCGCCGCTGCCCATCTCGAGTATTGTACAGGGGTGAGGATACCTTCCTGCACCAGTCTATCAAGTTCTGCCTCCACCTTTGGTCTCAGTGTGTAAGGCACGTTCCTGGCCTTACAAAACTTTGGTGGTACGGCTGGATCCACTTCTATTTTGAAATTCCTTCCCTTAAAGCAACCTAGACCTGGTTGAAAAAGGTCGGGGAATTTATTTGCTAACTCTTCAGGGCAGGTAGTCAATTTGTTGACATTATTTGATACTATAGTTAGCCCGAGGGAATCAATCAGGTCCCTACCCAGCAAAGCTGGCCCCTCCCATTCTACAATCACAATAGTTGCTAGTTGAGGAACCATATTACCAGGTTCACGCTGGATGTTAGCCCTAATCTCCCCACAAATCACTAGGGGGGTTCCCCCATAAGTCCTAAGCTTAACATCAGAAGGTCTCAGCTCGGGTCTTGACTTAGCTGGTATTTTAGAGTAGGTGGCCATTGAAAGGATAGACCTGGCAGCACCTGTATCTACCTCCATCTCTAATGGCACACCATTTAGTAACAATTTTATTTTGATTGGGGGTTTCATTTCCTCGGCTATTGAGAAAATCTCCCCATAACAGCCTAGATTAGCAACTGGATAGTCTGCACAGGTTGCATTGTTAGTTCTATTAGGGTTAGGGTGGTGTTCCCTCCCCCTTTTCTCATGCATAGCATGCACAAAATTATTTTTGTTGCCTTTAGCAGAATTTTGATTTTTCACTTTAAAGCAACATTTCTTACGATGGCCTTTTTGGCCACAACCATGACAAACACTGTCTTTATAGGGGCAATCTCTACGCCAGTGCAGATTACCACAGCCGCTGCATGCTGATTTGGGGCTAGCTTGAGCCTGAGTTTTGCCCTGAGGCTTAATAGCAGTTTGCTTTACTCTATGCTGGCCCACATTTAGTATGGAATTAGGTTGCCTTAACACAACCGTCTTCAGTTGAGTTTCTTTGGCAGTTGCCAGATCCACGGCTTTTTTCCATGTGAGGTCAGCTTCATTAAGCAAACAATTTTGAACATCATTACTGGCCACACCCAGTATGAACCTATCTAGCAGTGTTTCTTCCAGAACTTCCTGTTTGAAATTACAGGTGTCTGAAAGGGCCTTTAAGCTAGCCACAAAATCAGCAATGCTCTCCCCTTGTTTCTGGTTCCGCTTATGGAACCTAAACCTTTCAAAGATCTGGTTGCGTGTCGGCTTAAAATGCCGTCTTAACGCTTCCATGATCTCCTCATAGGTAGCATCTAAAAGTCTTTTAGGTGAGAGTAGGTCTTTTGCTAACCTAACAATTTTAGGACCCACCAGAGCAATAAATGTTTTAGCTTTATTTGAATCTTCCACTTTATTAATACTCAGGAAGCAGTTTAGCCTGACTTCATATTCTGGGAATTCTTCCTCTAAAGGATTGAATTCTCCCACTGAGCCTAGCATTGTCATTTTTACCCAGCTTTACAGCTAATTGTCAGATATCTACCTGAAATAGTAGTAGCAACAATATCAGTTGCAAGAGTAGCCAATTCAAGAGACTGTAATAATACACCTTGTTAAAAAAAAATCAGAAATTTACAGCATCAATACTCTAGTCACTGAATAATAATATAAATTCTGAGTTCCTTCATTAGTCTAGCCTCTCCCAATAGTTCTACCAAAAAAAATCCTCGTCGCCAGTATTATGGAGTGGATAGCCCTACACTAGAGCACAGCATAGGTTCCACATAGACACAACATAGTTATAGTACTGAACAAAATAGACAATGCTATGACACAGCAAGTTAGGTAAATAGTTCACTCACCCCGTGGGTATCTTAGCTTTATACTCAATTGGCGGTACTGTGGCTAGTGAGATTAGAGCGGAGATAGACGGAAATATATAGAATAGGATAGAATAGAATTAGTACATTAGTTTAGAACTTAAGAAGTTAGATACCAACCACAGTAGGTAATTATATACACACTCGGTCAACATGTACTTGTTGTTGAACCCGAGGCCAATAGCAGACTGGCTTTCGAGTGTTGCTCTCTCGAGCGTTGCCAACTTATGGTCTCTCTAACTAGAACTTACACTACTCGCTATATTACAGAAAGTTATGGAAGAGAATGTGAGTTTTCATTTTTCCACAAAAATGCAGACAGAAACGAAAATGTCATTCCAAAAATGGAGCTACCTTCAACACACCCGTTTAATACAATGTATAGTTACATTTGATGTCTTGAATGACTATCATTATATCACGTATCTCTACCAAGTACTTTCTATGGATTTTTCGGCAAAATTACAAAAATAACAGCAGCATTATCAGTTTTCATAAGTTGTTTAATAGGTGTCTCTCGTTGAAACAATGAGACTGCAAAATTCGGTTAATGTAGGTGCAATAGGAAACGTTTTGATAACCAAAATGTAAACTTGAACAGAAAGCAATGAGAATTATCCTCTTAACAAATCAGAGTACGTTACAAAATAACGCCATCCCAAACTCAAGTCAGCATACATGTCAAGTATTATGCTCTCCTCTACAACTTCAATCTCGAATACCAAAGAGAGGGCAGTGGCAGCACAAAAAGTCAGATATTTTTTATAAATTAATGATCTAATTTAAAAGCCGTTTTGAGGGGCTATTGACCTAGCTTTTCAACTCAGCACATGCAGGTGGTCGTTATTTATTGTAAAAAATCGCTCACACACTTCATTTCACCCAATTATTGCGCGTACGGGAACTTCAAACTCAGTCTTCAATACTTCATTGTATTCCACACACATCATTTAAGAAAGAGTTCTTTTTACTGCTGTGCAAGCCCTACCAAAACAGCATCAGATGATGCGCATCTAAATAACCGAATGAGTATACCAAGCAGAAGGGCATAGGTTGCTATGTTTGAACTTCGAACAATAACACAAGCCAAGCTTCTCCCTCGCCCGTGGACAGCCGAAGACAAAACTTAGAAGTCAAAGAATCTTCGCAGCACGGTATCCCTTGCCCTTCTACGTACGTGCTATTATTATTTTACAAGGTTGCCAGATTGGCCATTCCATGGCCAATTTACACAAAATTTGCCATTTTTTGAAACCCGTGGCCATGAAAATTCACTTGGCCATTTTAAAAAAATCTTACGACTCAAGAAACAGAAGACCTGCAATATCTCGAAGAGGTGCTGTTGTCGCAATATTGTCGAAGTGTGCAAAAAGTTTATTAGTATTGTGATTTTTTATGAAAATATGCCTATATATATTATGTTGTGACCATTTTGCCCATCGTTTCTCGAAAAAAGTGGCCATAAGCTGACTGATTGATCTGGCAACCCTGCAGTATGGTGTACTCTCGCAACCACTTACTCCTCAGTCTGCTCAAAGTTTTTGACTTCTGACACTGAGTGTCTCTCTCAAATGACTCCGCATGAGCTCAGAGTTGCAGCAAGGCCTTACAGGCTGAAAGCTCGGCCACCTCGGCTGCCGCCACAGAGTGACTCAGTCTCTCAGACTGTCAGACAGTCTCTAATCATCGGTGAGTGTGCATAGCGAAACGTTTGTTCTGCGTCCTGCTTCATTTCAAGTGCGCCCGCTCGGCTGAAATCGTGAGTCAAAGGTTTTTTTACGCTATCTTCTATTGTTTACTTTAGGGCATTGTAATCCATGTGCGTATTGAGTGACTCTAATGAATTTGTTAATGAATTCGTCGCTCACGTATGTTTGTCACTCATTCGCCCGTTGTAGTTAGTCCTGCTTCCTGCTTAGTCCTGCCTGTGCTCGCAGTGGCACAGTGGTTAAGGGATCGGCCTTGTATGTTGGAGACGGCTTGAATTTCTCTGAGATTAATCCAAAAACTATTAACAATTATTACATTCATTTAATTTGATGGTCGTTACACGTTGTGATAGTAGATCATTTTTTGAACGATGTACTCAAGCCTAAAGTGGAATACAAATAGTATTTTCAATATTTCTCCAGTTGATAATTTAAATGATACTAAGACTCAAACGGTATTTGAAACTTAACTTTCTTCAATTAAGTATTATTAACACGAGCTTCTCTCGCATTTCCGGTGACCATGAGTATTTCCAAATATTTCGAAAATTCGGTAATTTGCTTCATCTGTGATTTGTTGAATTACCTTTCATTCTTAACGAACTATGTTGATTAATTGTACAAACTCAGGAACTTGATCCATCTGAACTCACGTTATGGGCAGGTTGCAATCATTATTTAATATCTAGTGTAAACTGTGTAATACATGAATAACGATGCTTATGTGGTTTTCACTTATCTTAATTATGCAGAACACTAGAGAGTATCATTTTATGTTATGAAATTTTTGGTACACTATTGGTCTACACACTTACTTCATCTGCTTCGAAATAATACCAAAAATAATATTTAGGTTCGACAAAATCGTTCCGGTGGCTGGAAGCATCTTTAAGTACAGAAAATTAAATTCATTGACTTGATAAAGAGTTGTGAAATTTCAGTTTGATACTCTTGAAAAGGAAGGTTAAATGTATTTTAAATATTTATTCCGATAAGACTAAATAAGTTCTAAGGAAAAAATGATTCGATCTCAGATAGTACTAATTTGAATGCTGAAATAAAGAGTAATGAAAGAAATGCGTGCGTATTTCGCTGTTGTGGTAGGATTTTTCACTCTAAATGATTGATCTGAGTAATAGTAAAGATGCTTCGACATAAATTGTACTCATGAGAAAAGAAAAAAATTGAAATTTTTTCCAAGTTCAGCGATGAATTTGATTACTTAAAACTCAACAAAAACTAAACCATGAATCAAAAGTTTTTATGTTTACAAAGTTAACTGTTTCAGAAAACGCATGTTGCTTCGACGCTAATCGGTCTACTCATCACCTTCGAAACTACTACATGAAAATGCTCTGAATGAATCAGTAACGTAGTTCGTGAAAGTAATATTGGCTGTTGCGTCACTTAATAGCTTGCTTGAGTTGAGCATCATCGCTTTGCGTAACTGACGGAGCCATTCATCCACGATTTGTTTACGTACGCCACAGTCGTGATGTACGCAATAAAGTTGTTTCGATATGTAAATGTTGTCATAACATATTACTCGGTTGCTCTTTTCTTATCACTGTCAGAGTGATCGACGTTTTTAATGCGACACTATTGAAGAATACGCGCAGTTTACGTGAAACCCCTTCGCAGATTTTGAAAGAGATTAGAAGGCTTATTTGACCGGCGACTGTACCGCTCACGTGTTGCGTCGCTCCCTTCCTCGTCGTTGAGTGGTCGCCTGCACTGTGCCGCAGCAATGTTTTGATGCTGCGAGGATAGCCGGGCGTCAGTCAGTCCACTGCAAACGAATTTTTTTTACGTTACAAGTCTGACCTACAAGTGTTGTAGATTTATTAAAAGTCTAAGTCGGAATTAGAATATAAGTTCAGCAAAATGAATTTTTTAGCCTTCAAAGGTCGTGTGACACTAAAAATCTCGTTTATGTGATGAAAATTATCAAAGAATAATAATGAAGGCATCTACGGATGCTTTATTTCCAATTTCAAGCCTGGTACACATCACCTTGTACATTGGATTTTCAAATGCCTTATATCTAACGCCAGGACGCCATGACGCTTTCCCCCGGTCAAGACCGGTACCCATTTCAGACACCTGGGTAGAGTGGGGTATTGTGCTTGAAATTTTTCTCCTATACCCAACAGAGAAAATCGCCATCCAGCGCCGGTAGTCGAACCCGGGTTTCCCGCACGGCGGGCAGGGACTATAGACACACGGCTATGGCGAGCGTAAATCAAGTTGGAGAAGTCCCTCCATTGCCTTCACAGTGGAGTTTCTAGAGTGATTTTGTATTACTTACTCAATCTAATGTTTTTTCAAAGTCGAGAAGTGCTGAAAAACTCGGCTTCCGTTATCGAGGCTTTTGTACATGTGCTACAGGATTTTAAAGCAGCCTGCATTGTTAATTTATTTGTTCGGAAGTCATTGCAGTTAACATAAATGAATTCTGTTCGAAATCGGACTATACTTTTCATGTGTTTCTGAAATGTTTTACTAAAGATAGGTAGGGCAGAAACAGTTCTACATATAATGTTTATTTTCTATAAGTTACAGAGGCAGATTTTCATAATTTTCCATCGTATCTGAAGAAAAGCGTTACTGGCGGAATTTTTTGAAAAAGGAAAAATTTTGAACAGAGAATGGTTTATTTAGTCTAATGAGATGGTGTTATTTTGGCGCTGCGTACATTTAACACGTGTGCCGGGGCAATTTCAATTTGTATAAATTATTTTTTAAAGTCAGTGGTGATACAGGCACGAATATTGGAGGCTTTAGTAAGCAGTAAGAGGAATGAAGATGTGTATATCCTGGCCGTTGAACACTTCAATTAAGATGTGGTTTATTAAGCTCGTCTACCCCCTGCGGTGCCGTGTGTGTAAGAGCAGACGTCTCTCCTGCCTGTCTGAAGTGAAAGTTTTATTGGCATGCATGAATAATAATTATTCCTTCTCTTTGAAGTCATTTCTCGGATGTAAATTGAATAATGAAGATTTATTTAGACTAATTCATGAAGTAGAATTATTAAGTTGAGTAGACTTCATAGTTTTGTGCTGCGTCATTGCCTTTCTTTGAACCCACTGTTTGTCTCTTGAGAAAGTAGCTACTAATTTGTTTAATACTTGTAATTTAAAATAAAGCTTTATGATTAAATCGGTACACAATACTAAGCCTAGCAACTGAAAACTTTAGATCAATGCCGTGACACTTGAATTTGATCCAAAATGTCATTGATGTGCCTACGAAATATAATGAATCGTTTTTGAAATAATAGCTGGAAAATCGGTACAAAGAAAATCCTGGGTATAATATCTACTCCTCTGTATTTAATGCCTTTGTATAAAAAATTATTGCACACTATTTCCTCCATATATATTGCGTAATAACTTCATTGTTAGGATTGATCGAGGGCGGCTCGCCCGTTCCCACAACCCCGTCGGTCACTTGGTGAAGAACACGCTGCATTTTCCGGCAGCTTGAGTAGATATCGCGATCTTTTTGTTATACAACGCACAAAATCTCTCTAAATTGCTATTGTTCCTGCTGTCCTGTATGACTTTTTCTGTGTTGTGTTTAGTTTGTGTGTTTCTGCATTATTTCTGAAGTAAAACCAGCTTATTCTTTATCGAAATCAATTCAATGAATTCGCAGTTGGGCTTAATTTGTCATCATGAACTCGCAACCATACTTCTGTTAAACCCCTAGCGCGTAGCAATAACCTTTTTCCGTGGCGGAAAAATTTCCCGGCATTTTCAAAACCATGAATGTAACTCATTTCTGATGCACGATGAGAAGCCTTTAATTTGCTGTTAAACAGTATTAGAAAAATCAGTTATGTTTCTTATTTAGGTGAATGAGATGTGCTACACTCATGTACTACAATTATCTTAGTATAGTTGAAAAATCAATTAAAGTTCTCTGCTGATGGAATGTATCATTGTTTTATACCGATCAAGAGCATATTTGAACTCAAAAATAGTAGTATAAGTTCAAAAATCAGTTGAGATGCTGCATTATGGCATGCTTCTCTCCAATGTAAATAAAACTCTAATGATATTCCAAAACATTGAATGATATATATTAAGAAATAGCTTGATGCAATGTCATTCTGATTGAAATCCTGCTGCATGTCTCAGCGCTGGTATAGAAACGTGACAGAATGTCCTCACGCCTGCACTGTCTGTACAGATGTGGCTGTGCCGTGATGTGGCCGTCCCGCGGCCTGACGTGGTCGTCCCGCGGCCTGATGTGGTCGTCCCGCGGCCTGATGTGGTCGTCCCGCAGCCCGATGTGGTCGTCCTGACGTGGTCGTCCCGCGGCCTGGTGTGGCCGTCCCGCACCCTGATGTGGCCGTCCTGACGAGGTCGTCCCGCGGCCTGATGTGGTCATCCCGCTGCCTGATGTGGCCGTTCTGACGTGGTCGTCCCGCGGCCTGATGTGGTCGTCCCTGTGGCGGCCTGGTGCTGTCCCTGTGGCGGCCTGGTGCTGTCCCTGTGGCAGCCTGTTGCTGTCCCTTTGGCGGCCTGGTGCTGTCCCTGTGGCGGCCTGTTGCTCTCCGGTGGCGGCCTGGTGCTGTCCCTGTGGCGGCCTGGTTCTGTCCCTGTGGCGGCCTGCTGCTCTCCGCTGGCGGCCTGGTGCTGTCCCTGTAGCGGCCTGTTGCTCTCCAGTGGCGGCCTGGTGCTCTCCGGTGGCGGCCTGGTGCTGTCCCTATGGCGGCCTGTTGCTCTCCGGTGGCGGCCTGGTGCTGTCCCTGTGGCGGCCTGCTGCTCTCCGGTGGCGGCCTGGTGCTGTCCCTGTGGCGGCCTGGTTCTGTCCCTGTGGTGGCCTGCTGCTCTCCGGTGGCAGCCTGGTGCTGTCCCTGTGGCGGCCTGCTGCTCGCCGTTGGCAGCCCGGTTCTGTCCCTGTGGCGGCCTGCTGCTCTCCGGTGGCGGCCTGGTGCTGTCCCTGTGGCGGCCTGTTGCTCTCCGGTGGTGGCCTGGTGCTGTCCCTGTGGCGGCCTGCTGCTCTCCGGTGGCGGCCTGGTGCTGTCCCTGTGGCGGCCTGGTTCTGTCCCTGTGGCGGCCTGTTGCTGTCCCTGTGGCGGCCTGTTGCTGTCCCTGTGGTGGCCTGGTGCTGTCCCTGTGGCGGCCTGCTGCTCTCCGGTGGCAGCCTGGTGCTGTCCCTGTGGCGGCCTGCTGCTGTCCCTGTGGCGGCCTGCTGCTCTCCGGTGGCGGCCTGGTTCTGTCCCTGTGGCGGCCTGCTGCTCTCCGGTGGCGGCCTGGTGCTGTCCCTGTGGCGGCCTGTTGCTCTCCGGTGGCGGCCTGGTGCTGTCCCTGTGGCGGCCTGCTGCTCATTGGTGGCGGCCTGGTGCTGTCCCTGTGGCGGCCTGTTGCTGTCCCTGTGGCGGCCTGTTGCTTTCCGGCGGCGGCCTGGTGCTGTCCCTGTGGCGGCCTGCTGCTGTCCCTGTGGCGGCCTGCTGCTCTCTGAAGGCGGCCTGGTTCTGTCCCTGTGGCGGCCTGCTGCTCTCCGGTGGCGGCCTGGTGCTGTCCCTGTGGCGGCCTGTTGCTCTCCGGTGGCGGCCTGGTGCTGTCCCTGTGGCGGCCTGCTGCTCTCCGGTGGCGGCCTGGTGCTGTCCATGCGGCGGCCTGGTTCTGTCCCTGTGGCGGCCTGTTGCTGTCCCTGTGGCGGCCTGTTGCTGTCCCTTGGGCGGCCTGGTGCTGTCCCTGTGGCGGCCTGTTGCTGTCCCTGTGGCGGCCTGTTGCTGTTCCTGTGGCGGCCTGTTGCTCTCCGGTGGCGGCCTGGTGCTGTCCCTGTGGCGGCCTGGTTCTGTCCCTGTGGCGGCCTGTTGCTTTCCGGTGGCGGCCTGTTGCTGTCCCTGTGGCGGCCTGTTGCTGTCCCTGTGGCGGCCTGTTGCTCTCCCTGTGGCGGCCTGTTGCTCTCCGGTGGCGGCCTGGTGCTGTCCCTGTGGCGGCCTGGTGCTGTCCCTGTGGCGGCCTGGTGCTCTCTGGTGGCTGCCTGGTGCTGTCCCTGTGGCGGCATGGTGCTGTCCCTGTGGCGGCCTGTTGCTCTCCGGTGGCGGCCTGGTGCTGTCCCTGTGGCGGCCTGTTGCTCCCCGGCGGCGGCCTGGAGCTGTCCCTGTGGTGGCCTGTTGCTCTCCGGTGGCGGCCTGGTGCTGTCCCTGTGGCGGCCTGCTGCTGTCCCTGTGGCGGCCTGCTGCTCTCCGGTGGCGGCCTGGTGCTGTCCCTGTAGCGGCCTGTTGCTCTCCGGTGGCGGCCTGGTTCTCTCCGGTGGCGGCCTGGTGCTGTCCCTGAAGCGGCCTGTTGCTCTCCGGTGGCGGCCTGGTGCTGTCCCTGTGGCGGCCTGCTGCTCTCCGGTGGCGGCCTGGTGCTGTCCCTGTGGCGGCCTGGTTCTGTCCCTGTGGCGGCCTGCTGCTCTCCGGTGGCGGCCTGGTGCTGTCCCTGTGGCGGCCTGTTGCTCTCCGGTGGCGGCCTGGTGCTGTCCCTGTGGCGGCCTGCTGTTCTCCGGTGGCGGCCTGGTGCTGTCCCTGTGGCGGCCTGGTTCTGTCCCTGTGGCGGCCTGGTGCTGTCCCTGAAGCGGCCTGTTGCTCTCCGGTGGCGGCCTGTTGCTGTCCCTGTGGCGGCCTGTTGCTTTCCGGCGGCGGCCTGTTGCTGTCCCTGTGGCGGCCTGTTGCTGTCCCTGTGGCGGCCTGTTGCTCTCCCTGTGGCGGCCTGTTGCTCTCCGGTAGCGGCCTGGTGCTGTCCCTGTGGCGGCCTGCTGCTCTCCGGTGGCGGCCTGGTGCTGTCCCTGTGGCGGCCTGGTGCTGTCCCTGTGGCGGCCTGGTGCTCTCTGGTGGCTGCCTGGTGCTGTCCCTGTGGCGGCATGGTGCTGTCCCTGTGGCGGCCTGTTGCTCTCCGGTGGCGGCCTGGTGCTGTCCCTGTGGCGGCCTGCTGCTCTCCGGTGGCAGCCTGGTGCTGTCCCTGTGGCGGCCTGGTTCTGTCCCTGAGGCGGCCTGCTGCTCTCCGGTGGCAGCCTGGTGCTGTCCCTGTGGCGGCCTGCTGCTGTCCCTGTGGCGGCCTGCTGCTCTCCGGTGGCGGCCTGGTTCTGTCCCTGTGGCGGTCTGCTGCTCTCCGGTGGCGGCCTGGTGCTGTCCCTGTGGCGGCCTGTTGCTCTCCGGTGGCGGCCTGGTGCTGTCCCTGTGGCGGCCTGCTGCTCTCCGGTGGCGGCCTGGTGCTGTCCCTGTGGCGGCTTGGTTCTGTCCCTGTGGCGGCCTGTTGCTGTCCCTGTGGCGGCCTGTTGCTGTCCCTGTGGCTGCCGCCTGGTGCTGTCCCTGTGGCGGCCTGTTGCTGTCCCTGTGGCGGCCTGTTGCTGTCCCTGTGGCGGCCTGTTGCTCTCCGGTGGCGGCCTGGTGCTGTCCCTGTGGCGGCCTGGTTCTGTCCCTGTGGCGGCCTGTTGCTTTCCGGTGGCGGCCTGTTGCTGTCCCTGTGGCGGCCTGTTGCTGTCCCTGTGGCGGCCTGTTGCTTTCCCTGTGGCGGCCTGTTGCTCTCCGGTGGCGGCCTGGTGCTGTCCCTTTGGCGGAATGGTGCTGTCCCTGTGGCGGCCTGGTGCTGTCCCTGTGGCGGCCTGTTGCTCTCCGGTGGCGGCCTGGTGCTGTCCCTGTGGCGGCCTGTTGCTCTCCGGTGGCGGCCTGCTGCTGTCCCTGTGGCGGCCTGCTGCTCTCCGGTGGCGGCCTGGTGCTACCCCTGTGGCGGCCTGCTGCTCTCTGGTGGCTGCCTGGTGCTGTCCCTGTGGCGGCATGGTGCTGTCCCTGTGGCGGCCTGTTGCTCTCCGGTGGCGGCCTGGTACTGTCCCTGTGGCGGCCTGTTGCTCTCCGGTGGCGGCCTGGTGCTGTCCCTGTGGCGGCCTGTTGCTCTCCGGTGGCGGCTTTGTGCTGTCCCTGTGGCGGCCTGCGGCTGTCCCTGTGGCGGCCTGCTGCTCTCCGGTGGCGGCCTGGTGCTGTAACTGTGGCAGCCTGCTGCTCTCCGGTGGCGGCCTGGTGCTGTCCCTGTAGCGGCCTGTTGCTCTCCGGTGGCGGCCTGGTGCTCTCCGGTGGCGGCCTGGTGCTGTCCCTGTGGCGGCCTGTTGCTCTCCGGTGGCGGCCTGGTGCTGTCCCTGTGGCGGCCTGCTGCTCTCCAGTGGCGGCCTGGTGCTGTCCCTGTGGCGGCCTGTTGCTGTCCCTGTGGCGGCCTGTTGCTGTCCCTGTGGCGGCCTGTTGCTTTCCGGCGGCGGCCTGTTGCTGTCCCTGTGGCGGCCTGTTGCTGTCCTTGTGGCGGCCTGATGCTCTCCCTGTGGCGGCCTGTTGCTCTCCGGTGGCGGCCTGGTGCTGTCCCTGTGGCGGCCTGGTGCTGTCCCTGTGGCGGCCTTGTGCTCTCTGGGGGCTGCCTGGTGCTGTCCCTGTGGCGGCATGGTGCTGTCCCTGTGGCGGCCTGTTGCTCTCCGGTGGCGGCCCGGTGCTGTCCATGTGGCGGCCTGTTGCTCTCCGGTGGCAGCCTGGTTCTGTCCCTGTGGCGGCCTGCTGCTCTCCGGTGGCGGCCTGATGCTGTCCCTGTGGTGGCCTGTTGCTCTCCGGTGGCGGCCTGGTGCTGTCCCTGTGGCGGCCTGCTGCTCTCCGGTGGCGGCCTGGTGCTGTCCCTGTGGCGGCCTGATTCTGTCCCTGTGGCGGCCTGTTGCTGTCCCTGTGGCGGCCTGTTGCTGTCCCTGTGGCGGCCTGGTGCTGTCCCTGTGGCGGCCTGGTGCTGTCCCTGTGGCGGCCTGGTGCTGTCCCTGTGGCGGCCTGGTGCTCTCTGGTGGCTGCCTGGTGCTTTCCCTGTGGCGGCATGGTGCTGTCCCTGTGGCGGCCTGTTGCTCTCCGGTGGCGGCCTGGTGCTGTCCCTGTGGCGGCCTGTTGCTCTCCGGTGGCGGCCTGGTGCTGTCCCTGTGGCGGCCTGTTGCTCTCCGGTGTCGGCTTTGTGCTGTCCCTGTGGCGGCCTGCTGCTGTCCCTGTGGCGGCCTGCTGCTCTCCGGTGGCGGCCTGGTGTTGTCCCTGTGGCGGCCTGCTGCTCTCCGGTGGCGGCCTGGTGCTGTCCCTGTAGGGGCCTGTTGCTCTCCGGTGGCGGCCTGGTGCTCTCCGGTGGCGGCCTGGTGCTGTCCCTGTGGCGGCCTGTTGCTCTCCGGTGGCGGCCTGGTGCTGTCCCTGTGGCGGCCTGCTGCTCTCCGGTGGCGGCCTGGTGCTGTCCCTGTGGCGGCCTGGTGCTGTCCCTGTGGCGGCCTGTTGCTGTCCCTGTGGCGGCCTGTTGCTTTCCGGCGGCGGCCTATTGCTGTCCCTGTGGCGGCCTGCTGCTCTCCGGTGGCGGCCTGGTGCTGTCCCTGTGGCGGCCTGGTTCTGTCCCTGTGGCGGCCTGTTGCTGTCCCTGTGGCGGCCTGTTGCTGTCCCTGTGGCGGCCTGGTGCTGTCCCTGTGGCGGCCTGGTGCTGTCCCTGTGGCGGCCTGGTGCTGTCCCTGTGGCGGCCTGGTGCTCTCTGGTGGCTGCCTGGTGCTTTCCCTGTGGCGGCATGGTGCTGTCCCTGTGGCGGCCTGTTGCTCTCCGGTGGCGGCCTGGTGCTGTCCCTGTGGCGGCCTGTTGCTCTCCGGTGGCGGCCTGGTGCTGTCCCTGTGGCGGCCTGTTGCTCTCCGGTGTCGGCTTTGTGCTGTCCCTGTGGCGGCCTGCTGCTGTCCCTGTGGCGGCCTGCTGCTCTCCGGTGGCGGCCTGGTGTTGTCCCTGTGGCGGCCTGCTGCTCTCCGGTGGCGGCCTGGTGCTGTCCCTGTAGCGGCCTGTTGCTCTCCGGTGGCGGCCTGGTGCTCTCCGGTGGCGGCCTGGTGCTGTCCCTGTGGCGGCCTGTTGCTCTCCGGTGGCGGCCTGGTGCTGTCCCTGTGGCGGCCTGCTGCTCTCCGGTGGCGGCCTGGTGCTGTCCCTGTGGCGGCCTGTTGCTGTCCCTGTGGCGGCCTGTTGCTGTCCCTGTGGCGGCCTGTTGCTTTCCGGCGGCGGCCTGTTGCTGTCCCTGTGGCGGCCTGTTGCTGTCCCTGTGGCGGCCTGATGCTCTCCCTGTGGCGGCCTGTTGCTCTCCGGTGGCGGCCTGGTGCTGTTCCTGTGGCTTTGTGATGTCCCTGTGGCGGCCTTGTGCTCTCTGGGGGCTGCCTGGTGCTGTCCCTGTGGCGGCATGGTGCTGTTCCTGTGGCGGCCTGTTGCTCTCCGGTGGCGGCCTGGTGCTGTCCATGTGGCGGCCTGTTGCTCTCCGGTGGCGGCCTGGTGCTGTCCCTGTGGCGGCCTGCTGCTCTCCGGTGGCGGCCTGGTGCTGTCCCTGTGGCGACCTGTTGCTCTCCGGTGGCGGCCTGGTGCTGTCCCTGTGGCGGCCTGCTGCTCTCTGGTGGCTGCCTGGTGCTGTCCCTGTGGCTGCCTGGTGCTGTCCCTGTGGCGGCCTGGTGCTGTCCCTGTGGCGGCCTGTTGCTCTCCGGTGGCGGCCTGGTGCTGTCCCTGCGGCGGCCTGTTGCTCTCCGGTGTCGGCTTTGTGCTGTCCCTGTGGCGGCCTGCTGCTGTCCCTGTGGCGGCCTGCTGCTCTCCGGTGGCGGCCTTGTGCTGTCTCTGTGGCGGCCTGCTGCTCTCCGGTGGCGGCCTGGTGCTGTCCCTGTAGCGGCCTGTTGCTCTCCGGTGGCGGCCTGGTGCTTTTCGGTGGCGGCCTGGTGCTGTCCCTGTGGCGGCCTGTTGTTCTCCGGTGGCGGACTGGTGCTGTCCCTGTGGCGGCCTGCTGCTCTCCGGTGGCGGCCTGGTGCTGTCCCTGTGGCAGCCTGTTGCTGTCCCTGTGGCGGCCTGTTGCTGTCCCTGTGGCGGCCTGTTGCTTTCCGGCGGCGGCCTGTTGCTGTCCCTGTGGCGGCCTGTTGCTGTCCCTGTGGTGGCCTGATGCTCTTCCTGTGGCGGCCTGTTGCTCTCCGGTGGCGGCCTGGTGCTGTCCCTGTGGCGGCCTGATGCTGTCCCTGTGGCGGCCTTGTGCTCTCTGGGGGCTGCCTGGTGCTGTCCCTGTGGCGGCATGGTGCTGTCCCTGTGGCGGCCTGTTGCTCTCCGGTGGCGGCCTGGTGCTGTCCCTGTGGCGGCCTGCTGCTCTCCGGTGGCGGCCTGCTGCTCTCCGGTGGCGGCCTGGTGCTGTCCCTGTGGCGGCCTGTTGCTCTCCGGTGGCGGCCTGGTGCTGTCCCTGTGGCGGCCTGCTGCTCTCCGGTGGCGGCCTGGTGCTGTCCCTGAGGCGGCCTGGTTCTGTCCCTGTGGCGGCCTGCTGCTCTCCGGTGGCGGCCTGGTGCTGTCCCTGTAGCGACCTGTTGCTCTCCGGTGGCGGCCTGGTGCTGTCCCTCTGGCGGCCTGGTGCTCTCCGGCGGCGGCCTGGTGCTGTCCCTGTGGCGGCCTGTTGCTGTCCCTGTGGCGGCCTGTTGCTGTCCCTGTGGCGGCCTGGTGCTCTCCGATGGTGGCCTGGTGCTGTCCCTGTTGCGGCCTGGTGCTCTCCGGTGGCGGACTGGTGCTGTCCCTGTGGCGGCCTGTTGCTGTTCCTGTGGCGGCCTGTTGCTGTCCCTGTGGCGGCCTGTTGCTGTCCCTGTGGCGCCCTGGTGCTGTCCCTGTGGCGGCCTGTTGCTCTCCGGTGGCGGCCTGGTGCTCTCCCTGTGGCGGCCTGTTGCTCTCCGGTGGCGGCCTGGTGCTGTCCCTGTGGCGGCCTGTTGCTCTTCGGTGGCGGCCTGTTGCTCTCCGGAGGCGGCCTGGTGCTGTCCCCGTGGCGGCCTGTTGCTGTCCCTGTGGCGGCCTGTTGCTGTCCCTGTGGCGGCCTGTTGCTGTTCCTGTGGCGGCCTGTTGCTGTTCCTGTTGCGGCCTGTTGCTCTCCGGTGGCGGCCAGGTGCTGTCCCCGTGGCGGCCTGTTGCTGTTCCCGTGGCGGCCTGTTGCTGTTCCTGTGGCGGCCTGTTACTCTCAGGTGGAGGCCTGGTGCTGTTCCCGTGGTGGCCTGGTGCTGTCCCTGTGGCGTCGTGATACTGTCCTGCAGCCAACCGCTGCTGATCACGTCGTTGGTTTTCATTATCTGTTTAGAGTTGGCTGGAAAAATGTAACATGAATTTTTGGAGGTAAAATCAGCATAAAATAAATAGATTTTGAATTTTCATCACCAGAAATAGGAATTATGGGCCACTAAAAAAATTTTGATTGATGGAGAAACTTATAGGGAGTTCGAAAATGGTTTATTATGTTGGGACGAACGCGTGGGCATCGTAGCACCCATGTTTGGTAATAGTTGAAACCTTTCATTGAAAGGAAAGCAGGAAAATACGCATTTTCATTTTTGGGCTGATCCTTGCTAAACAATTCACATGGCGGCCACGTTAAACGGAAATGATACCCTTGCAATGATGAAATCGCCCATCAGTGAGTGTTTGACAGGTACGTTTACGGTAATAAGAGTGAAAGGGGATTGCGCGTGATGTTTTCAACTGAAGTTTTCGAGCTAAAAAACGTGATTGAGTATGAGCGTCTTCTACGGTGACTGTCGTGAACTAAGTTTATTTGTATTATTGTTCCAAGTGTTGCTAAACAGTTCAATCCAAGTGTATCGGAACGAGTTTTTCTGAGTATCCCAAAACGATTTATTCCGTGTGTTCCGGGCACTACGGAACGGATCGTTCCGGGCACTACGGAACGGAACGTTCCCGGCGCTACGGAACGGATCGTTCCGGGCACTACTGAACGGAACGTTCACGGCGCTACGGAACGGAACGTTCCCGGCGCTACGGAACGGATTGTTCGGGGCACTACCAATCGTTCCGGGCGCTACGGAACGGATCGTTCCGGGTGCTACGGAACGGATTGTTCCGGGCGCTTCGGAACGGATCGTTCCGGGTGCTACGGAACGGATCGTTCCGAGTGCTACGGAACGGATCGTTCCGGGCGCTACGGAACGGATCGTTCCGGGTGCTACAGAACGGATCGTTCCGGGCGCTTCGGAACGGATCGTTCCGGGCGCTACGGAACGGATCGTTCCGGGCGATACGGAACAGATCGTTCCGGGCGCCACGGAACGGATCGTTCCGAGCGGTACGGAACGGATGGTTCCGAGCGCTACGGAACTATGATAGGCTTCTGGGAAGAAATGTTCGCGTGGTGTTTATAGAACTCAATTATTTTAGGGTTTCATTTTTGTTTACTTGGTCAAACTGTTTCCGCGTATTCCATCATCACTTACGATAATTCGAAACTACGTTTGTATGAGTTGTTCCGGGCGCAACGGAACGGAATGTTCCGGGCGCTACGGAACGGAACGTTCCGGGCACTACGGAACGGAACGTTCCGGGCACTACGGAACGGAAGGTTCCGGGCACTACGGAACGTTCCGGGCACTACGGAACGGAACTTTCCATGCACTACGGAACGTTCCGGGCACTACGGAACGTTCTTGGCACTACGGAACGTTCCGGGCACTACGGAACGGAACGTTCCGGGCACTACGGAACGTTCCGGGCACTACGGAACGTTCCGGGCACTACGGAACGTTCCGGGCACTACGGAACATTCCGGGCGCTACGGAACGGAACGTTCCGAGCACTTCGGAACTATAATAGGCTCCTGGGAAGAAATGTTCGCTTGGTGTTTATAGAGCTCAATTATTGTAGGGTTTCATTTTTGTTTACTTGGTCAAACTGTTTCCGCGTATTCCATCATCACTTACGATAATTCGAAGCTAGGTTTGTAAGAGTTGTTCTGGGCACTACGAAACGTTCCGGGCACTACGGAACGTTCCGAGCACTACGGAACTATAACAGGCTTCTGGGAAGAAATATTCGCGTGGTGTTTATAGAGCTCAATTATTGTAGGGTTGGTTTGTAAGAGTTGTTCCGAGCACTACGGAACGGAACGTTCCGGGCGCTTCGGAGCGGAACGTTCCGGGCGCTACGGAACGGAACGTTCCGGATTTTAGGGCCAGTAACATCAGTTCCACGGAACGTTCCGTTCCGGGCGTTCCATCGTTCCGTACTTTAGGGATTGCCCTAAAATACCATCAGTTGTCATATAGCATACAACCACAATAACACATTCTCTGGCATGCATTCTTTCACACTTTATTACTAACAGATCTTCACTCTCAGGTTCATTTCCAGCAGGAATTTCTTCTAATTTCCAATTTAGAGCATTTTTTACAATGAGACCAACTCCACCACCTCTTTTTGCCAACTTACACGCCCTTTTCCTGTCATGTCATGCCTTTCTCCGTCTTTAAGTCATTTGGGTTTTAGCCCGCCATTTTAAATGAACCGCTTCTCATTTGACTGTCCTGAAAAGTTCTAGAACGAATTCGTGATTTTGAAATGAGCGATATTAGGTCAATAACTTAATTATATCAGCAAAGTTAATCGTTAATGTCGCTAAATGTCGATTTGTGAAGTCGATAATATCTTTATTAAAAATAAGAATAAAAAACTCCGATACATATTCAAACGTTCCAGCTCTGTTCGCGTAATTAGGATTAATTGCTGGAGTTCTCTGGCCTTTCGTAGATTCTATTTCAGCGGGCTGCGCATTCTGGGGTTTTACCCGCGGATCTGGGATTTTATCTGTCTCCTGGGGTTTACAGTCACGAATTGTGTTGGCAAAACAATTAATTTCAAGGAGCAACAATGATTTTACTACTTGGTAACCACGAAAACAATAAAAAAAAGGGTAAGAAAATTTATTCATTAACGCCCTTTTTCGCTGATCTGGGTATTTTTAGCGTATGCTGGGGTTTTTGGTAACATTCTCGTTGGCGACCCTTGTTGTGATAGCTCTCGCTTCGCACTATAGCAAAGGCTCTTCCGGGGGCTAGGTGTGATAGTTCGTGCTCAAGCGACCTCTTAATTTCTCTTGTGCCTGCGCTTTAAATGTGTGTTGGGCCCTTTTAAGTGATGATTGAACTTAATAAGAGTAAGGAACTGAAGTGAAAGTGTGCTTTATATCTGTAAGAACGGTAGATAGCCATTCTACCTTTGTGTGTGTCATTCGAATATCTAAAGTTGAGCCGCAACGATGGCCGTCGTTTTTTGAAACGTTCTCTTAATACTTTGTGGGTAAATGTTGAGATGATAGGAAGATTCTTTAAAGAATGAATTTTGTGCCTATTAAAATCATTTGTAAGATCGAAGAAGTGCGTTATTTATTGAAGGGGCCGAGATGCTTTAATTTGCAGCGTTATGATTGAATTTGAAGGTCATGTGCATTTACGAGTCATCTATATGCAGGTGTCGTGTATTGCTGCGCTTCGAGCGCCTTATAAAAAATGGCCGACCTTGAGCCCCTTTCGTGTCTTTGTAAAGTTAAGCCTAGTCTGGTTTGTAAATTGCGTGTGCGTATGATAATAATTTAATGTGATTTCTTTTACTTTACAGGCAATGTAAAACATGAAAAGTAGCTTAGGGTCTGTGTCGTAGCGGAGGTCTCGCATATAAAGATGTGAGTATTTTGAAGTGTAACGACGTACCACCTTGTTTCCGTCGTGTCGAGTGATAACTAATTTTTAAAAGATGTAAAGGTAGAATAATCGAGTAATACTCACTGGTTACCTCTGTTGTACCAGCAGCTAAGCTCTAGTAATAAAATCGGAGACGATTAGAAACTTCTTATTTAATTTTACATTTTGTTTTCTCGCAGTGCTTCTTATTTTTCTTGAAATCTGCGTTGTTTTCGAAACTGTTTATATCGCAGAGGCATTGATCGCCTTTGTGATCGTGATACTAGGTTAATGCATTAAAGAATGTTCTTTCCTTGTGCCGCCGAGCTAATTTAGTTGTAAACTTGAATACTTTCTTTGTGCCTTCAAGCTGATTTATTTGTAGAACTAAATAACCCTTGTTTTCACAGTGACGTATTCACCCGCGCCCAATACATGCTCCTTCTTCTTCCGGTGTTTTTCTCTCCCGCGGAAACTTCGGGGAGTAAGGGCACGACAGTCAATCTTTATTGAGTATCATACTCCCGAGACCTCTGCTGACCCACAGCTGCATCGCTCCTAAACGAAGTAAGTGCCATTAGACTTCGCGGCGTAGGGGCCTTTATTAAAAATGGAGTCGGATAGACCACGGCAGGACTCAAGAGTCGTGCGGCTTGATCGCATGACTCGTCTTCAGGAAATAATTAAATTAAAAATGTCAAGCGCCAGACGGGAAGCCTGGACTGAAGAAGAATGGAACCAGGAATCCCTCGAGTGTCTTCACCAATTTCAAAATTGGCGAGGACTCGTGGAAAACGAGTTAGAATATCTAAGAAAACATGGAGCCGGACAAGAAGCTAAAAATCTCATGGCTGACTGCCGGCAATTAAAGAGGCAGGTAAAGTGTTTTCTCAACCCTCGTGTGAACGACCTTTCCAGCGAAAGCTCCACGTCAGCTCACTCAAGAAAGGACGGTCGAGGATCGGGGCCAAAGCGAAGCACCTTCTCTAGAGCTGTGTCTGTGGCGGAGTCCACGAGGCTGGTGGACTTGGAAAGTTCTATAAAGAGGATCAACATTGAGCACCAAGCACGAGTTGCGGCGCTCAGGTCGCAGTGTGAGCTCGCTGTGGAGCTTGCTGAAGTAGAAGCAAAGGCAGAGAAAAGTAAAATCTCACTTGAAATAGACGAGATCAACAACAGAGGTCTCTCCAGCCCCGACGGTTCGATCGGCGCAGTCAGCGAAACGGAAAAATCTAGGCACACCGAAGAATGGGTCTCGCAGAACCACGGCAGTGTGGTTTATTGCGTCCCTCCACCTAACCTTTGTGACTCTCAGGCACAGCAGCGGGACGCTGCTGCCCAGTTTCAAGATCGAAAGCGAAATAAGGCCTCCAAAATGCGTCAAAATGCCCCGTGCTCATCGACGAGCTCAGACTCTAGTTTTTTGAGCCGTTCTGAGGTACGTCCCCCACTGAACCTGGAGAGTAGAAGAATTTGCAATGCTGGACTTCGGAGTTCTCGCCCGCGGAGAGTTCGGGAATCAAGACCCACTTGAGCCGCTGACAACAATCAAGGGAACTCTACCAATTACAACCCTCAAGACCCGCTTTTGTGCTACCTAGAAAAACCATTGGCCAGCAGTGACTACTGCGCGGGAAATGAACTTAGGCTCGACGCCGCTTCAAGGCATCTAGTTTTAATGGAACTAAAAAAGTCACCTCCCAACCCTTTCCGAGGCGAGCCTAAACGTTACCATACTTGGTTCGCTGAGCTTCGCAACGACTTAAAGAACCTTTCTTTAAATCCGAGCGACGTGGTCGGCATCCTAGAAGCGCGCACATCTGGGGAGCCTCGCGACACAATCGTCGGATTGAGGACTTCATTCGGAAGTGATCCGAAGCGAACTTTGGACGAAATCGTCTCTCAACTAAGAGAACGATATGGCTCGTCGGAGCAAATCACGGCGGAGTTCAAGAAGATGATCGAGAGATTCGACCAAATAAAAACGACTGAATTTGATCCCAAAACCGCTCAATCGCTGCAAAAGTTGGGCGACCTATGCTACAGCATCCAGGGGCAGATGAGGGAGGTGAGAGACTTTGAATACTACAATTACGCTCTGGGCCTCGAACCAATTTATGAGAAGCTCCCGGATTTTATTAAATGCCGGTGGAATAAATCCAAGCTCAGCTACCAGAAATCTCATAAGCGCCATCCTCCTTTAGAGGAATTCTGCAGGTTCTTGCGCGAGAATGCTCAGCGCACGTACTCGGGAGTTCTCACCAAGTTGGACAACGACCAGCATACTGGACCTAAGGGCAAGTCCAGCAAGCGAGCCACCGTGCTTGCTGTTGAATCCTCGCAGGTGGAAAACACGAGAACCGAATGCCCCTTACACCATAGCTCCGGGCATTCTCTGGCGTCTTGCAATAGATTTTCTTGTTTGGATGCTGCGGATCGTAAGGGTATCGTTGTGGAGTGCGGTGCGTGTTTCCGATGTTTCGGAGCGCACCGTATAGCTCAATGCACCGCAGATCAGAGGTGCGAAGCCTGTGGTTCCAGCTCTCATCACACGCTGCTTCATTCGGACGGGTCTGAGGGGCAAAGGCGCAGCCACTCAGAAAATTTCGGCGTACGGGGAAGAGGTTTTGCTTCGAGGGGAGGACCAGCGCCTCGAGGACGCTGGTCCCGCAGGTCTCCGCCTCTCAACGAGAGACGCAACGCTCCAGAAATGGGAAACCTGTATACGGAAAAGTGACAACCATCGGAAAACAGAAGCTGCTCTAAGATGGTCTTGGTGGACGTGACGGCGCCCGGAAGAAGCAGTAGAACTCTCCGCTCTTACGTCATCCTGGATGACCAAAGTACTAACTCTTTCGCCACATCTTCTTTGTTAGATTTCTTTGCATTACCTCACAAAAAGGAAACGTTTTCCATCACCACGACTTCAAGTTCTAAAATTAAATCCTACGGTCGGACTACGGAGGGCTTTCGAGTAAAGGGCGTAAACCGCTCTGAGTCTTATGCTCTTCCCCCGCTATTCGAGCACAACGGCATTCCTCATAATAAGTACGACGTGGCAGCGAGAGAAGACGTCTTGAAGAACCCCGACATTGCTCATCTTGCATCAGAATTTCTCCCTCTGGACTGCAATGCTCCCGTGAGTCTGTTGCTGGGTCGAGACGCAGAGGAAGTATTAGTTGCAGATCTAATCCACCGGAAGCCCCCTGTCTACAAAACACCTTTGGGATGGGCTGTTGTTGGAAGAATCAACCCTTCAGAGCCTCACCCGTCGAACATGCAGATGAGTGTGTATAAAACTCAACTCGAAGATCACTTTTCGGCTCAGCCTTGTTTCGGTCCTCTGGCTCCAGTCTTCGACACCAGAATGGACGACGAGAGTCCTGGACCGTCCGTTGAGGACAGGAAATTCTTGTCGCTGATTGACGAGAATATAGTTGTAAATGCTGATGGGCATCTAGAAACTCCGCTGCCATTCATAGATCGCATGTCTAAGCTTCCAGACAACACGAAGGCCGTCTATCGCCGCTCCAGAAACACTTTGGTGCGGTTAGTCAAAGACCCCGCCAAATTACAGCAGTGTTTGAAGATAGTCCAAGACTACGTGGATAGTGGACACGTAGAGGTAGTTCCTTCCCAAGAACTTCAACCGGCTGAAGGACACTTTTGGTACCTCCCGGTTTTTTCCGTTACACATCCCAAGAAAAAGAAGGTGCGCATCGTCTTCGACTCTGCGGCGCAGTATTTCGGACGCAACTTGAACGGAACCTTGCTTCAGGGGCCAGATGCCAACAATAGTCTTCGTGAAGTGCTCCTTAGGTTTCGAGAGAACAAGGTTGGTTTCGTTGCCGACGTGGAAAAGATGTTCCACCCCTTCTATGTCCGTCCTTCCGACCGAAATTTTCTCAAGTTCTTCTGGTTCAAGACAATGATCCTTGCAAAGCACTTGTCTCATACCGGGCAAGAGTGCACGTCTTCGGAAATCGATCAAGTCCGGCTGTCGCAACTCACTGTCTGCGCCACGCCATTAGGGAAGCCTCAAGAGAGGAGAGAGAAAACGGAGACAGACTTGCCTGGAAGGCTCTGAGCTACGTCGAGCGCGGATTTTACGTTGACGACGGACTGGGATCCGCAGGTTCAGCTCAAGAAGCCGTCGACATTCTAGTCAAGACTCGAGAGTACCTGGAGACGTTCAAGGTTCGTCTTCACAAAATCTCTTCTGGTCATCAGGAGGTTTTGAACGCATTCCCGGACTCGGAACGCGAGGAAGGAAAAGTGGAGTTTTGGGAGGATGGTTGTAGTCAGCGCACCCTGGGAGTGACGTGGAATACTACGACCGACCGGTTTGACGTACATACCGAGGTGGTGGACCGCCCGTTCACGAAACGTGGTTTGTTAGCCACCGTCAATTCAATCTTCGATCCAATCGGCTTAGCTAGCCCCGTCGTATTGGGAGGCCGACTGATCATGCGCACCTTGATCCCTCCCGTAACACAAGACCCAGAAAATTTGGCAAAGCTGGGGTGGGACGATCCTCTTCCCGTCGCTCATCTTGCGACGTGGGAATCGTGGAAAGAGTCGTTGCGAGGACTCTCCGACCTGTCGTTGGACAGGTGCCTCATTCCTGGAGACTTCGGGGAGGTTCATTCACGAAGTCTGCATTCCTTTGCCGACGCCTCTGAACAAGCCATATGACATGTCACCTACTTACGATCAGTCGATGTGAGTGGACGAGTACACGTGTCTTTTGTAAGCGCTGACAGCAAGGTGGCTCCCAGAGCTGCCACAAGCATACCACGTTTAGAACTCTGCGCGGCCGTCGAGTGCAGCGAGGCCTCCAGAAGAATATGCGAAGAGATAAGCGTCGAGATCAACGACGTAGTGATGTACTCAGACAGCAAGGTAGTGCTGGGCTACCTCAACAACGAAACTAAAAGATTTTCAAAGTATGTGACTAGAAGAATTGAAACGGCTACGAAGGTTCGTCCCAAGGAACTCTGGCGGTACGTAGCCACAGAGTGCAACCCGGCGGATATGGCCTCTCGTCCCACAAGCGCAGAGAACCTGAAGAGGATATGCTGGTTGACGGGCCCTTCCTTTCTGTGGGAAGATCATCTGCCTGACGAGCAAGAAGGCGCAGATATCTCGCTTTCCGTGAGTTTGCCCGAGGAGAAACTCGTCCAGGAATGCTCGAATTTCGTCACCTCCCTTCAGACCCCAGAGCTTCAGCGTGAAGTTCCTGCCTACTTAACTGGTGACTTTGTCTCTGTTCGTAGAGCATCAAGACTGTCGACGAACTTCTATTTCAAATGGAAGGACCGAACTCAGCAAAGAAAAGGAGTGGCTCTGGCCATCAGACCCTTGGAATCACTAAACTTCGGGGGTGAGAAGTTAGCCATCTCTGACGTTCAACACGCAACCTTTCAAGACGTGATCAGTAATCTCAAGAAAGAAAAGGACATTCCTCTGCGCCACCCTTTGTCTTCTTTGAGCCCCTTTATTGATGCTGACGGTCTGTTGCGAGTAGGCGGACGCCTCAGGCGCGTCAGCTTGCCCGGGTGTATAAAGCACCCCATTGTGCTTCCCGAAGACCACCCGCTCACCTCTAGCATTGTGTCTCATTATCACAAACTCTCCGAGCATCAAGGTGCTCACATTTCTCATGGAGCCGTACGAGATGCAGGCTATCATATAGTGCACGGAAAGAAGGTCATCCGTAAGTTCGTAAATGACTGCGTCGTCTGCAGAAAATTGAGAAGGAGACCCGAAGAGCAGAAAATGAGTGACCTACCGGAGGACCGACTTGCTTGCACCGCTCCCTTTACGAACACAGGTTTGGACGTGGCAGGCCCGTGGCAGGTCGTCGAGGGAATCTCTACGAGAAGCAATGAGGACTTCTAAGGTATGGGCCTTGGTGTTGACCTGTCTAACCTCTAGAGCGGTGCATGTGGAACCGCTGCCTGCCATGGACACTTCTAGCTTTCGAAACGCTCTCAGGCGATTCATGTGCGTTCGTGGATCGTGCAAAATCATAAGGAGCGACCGCGGTTCTAATTTCGTCGGCAGCTATAACCAGGACCTCGACATGAGTTGAAAAGAAGGACAACCCTCCTCTCTGCGACACCTCCCCTGCGGACCTCATAGCCTACGGAAAGAAGCGCTGGCGTAGAGTCAACCATCTGGCAGAGGTCTTCTGGCAGAAGTGGAAAAGCGACTACATACAGGAGCTTCAATCGCGCTCCAAGTGGACGAAGAGGACAACCAACTTGAGCCCTGGAGACATCGTCATGCTCGTCGAGCCCGCTCCGAGAAATAAATGGGCGATGGGTAGGGTAGTCAGGGTCAAGAAGAGCGGGGACGGTCTAGTACGTTCCGTAGTGGTATCTCGGGCCGCTACTGCGGGAGGTACGATAGCGTGCGAACGTCCGATAGGCAAAGTAGTAAGTTTAGGTCTCCGTGGAGACAACTAGACCTCATAGTGTCCGATTCTTGAATCAATTTGATTAGTGTACTCTATCTATCGTGCCCGTCGCAACTGTGACGCGTCCTTCCAGTCTCCCTGTCAAGCTTACCTATTGTTAATAAGCTTATTTCAAGCGGTCGGCAGAAGGTGTCTCACTGCTGCCGATGGGGGGAGGTGAAGAGCTGCAGACTTCTCCTTCCTCTCCCGGTAGTGGTGTGATGCGTGAAGCACGTTCGTTTTTCCTCTCCTATCTATCTCTCACTAAGCCAGTTTGCGGTTTGCCTACTATAGAGTATTAGATTTTGAATACTGACGGGGTTCGCCTCTAATTTTGTTGTATTATTCGCTCGTAACGTTCCTAACACTAGTCACGTGCGTTGTTCTTGTGCCTATCGGACTAAGGAACATTGATCTCTATCTAGATTTAGGAAATTTCGTATTTTAAACGGATTGATTTTATGGTCTTTTAGTATAAGCGTAATGTTACTGATTATCGTTTACCAAGCTAAGGTACTCTTTACGTGCTCTCTTCAAGCCGTCGCAAGGATGTTTGCCTGTGTATTTTTCCAAAATAGGGGGGAGTGTCATGTCATGCCTTTCTCCGTCTTTAAGTCATTTGGGTTTTAGCCAGCCATTTTAAATGAACCGCTTCTCATTTGACTGTCCTGAAAAGTTCTAGAACGAATTCGTGATTTTGAAATGAGCGATATTAGGTCAATAACTTAATTATATCAGCAAAGTTAATCGTTAATGTCGCTAAATGTCGATTTGTGAAGTCGATAATATCTTTATTAAAAATAAGAATAAAAAAACTCCGATACATATTCAAACGTTCTAGCTCTGTTCGCGCAATTAGGATTAATTGCTGGAGTTCTCTGCCCTTTCGTAGATTCTATTTCAGCGGGCTGCGCATTCTGGGGTTTTAACCGCGGATCTGGGTTTTTATCTGTCTCCTGGGGTTTACAGTCACGAATTGTGTTGGCAAAACAATTAATTTCAAGGAGCAACAAGGATTGTACTACTTGGTAACCACGAAAACAATAAAAAAAAGGGTAAGAAAATTTATTCATGAACGCCCTTTTTCGCTGATCTGTTTTTTTTTAGCGTATGCTGGGGTTTTTGGTAACATTCTCGTTGGCGACCCTTGTTGTGATAGCTCTCGCTTCGCACTATAGCAAAGGCTCTTCCGGGGGCTAGGTGTGATAGTTCGTGCTCAAGCGACCTCTTAATTTCTCTTGTGCCTGCGCTTTAAATGTGTGTTGGGCCCTTTTAAGTGATGATTGAACTTAATAAGAGTAAGGAACGGAAGTGAAAGTGTGCTTTATATCTGTAAGAACGGTAGATAGCCATTCTACCTTTGTGTGTGTCATTCGAATTTCTAAAGTTGAGCCGCAACGATGGCCGTCGTTTTTTGAAACGTTCTCTTAATACTTTGTGGGTAAATGTTGAGATGATAGGAAGATTCTTTAAAGAATGAATTTTGTGCCTATTAAAATCATTTTTAAGATCGAAGAAGTGCGTTATTTATTGAAGGGGCCGAGATGCTTTAATTTGCAGCGTTATAATTGAATTTGAAGGTCATGTGCATTTACGAGTCATCTATATGCAGGTGTCGTGTATTGCTGCGCCTCGAGCGCCTTATAAAAAATGGCCGACCTTGAGCCCCTTTCGTGTCTTTGTAAAGTTAAGCCTAGTCTGGTTTGTAAATTGCGTGTGCGTATGATAATAATTTAATGTGATTTCTTTTACTTTACAGGCAATGTAAAACATGAAAAGTAGCTTAGGGTCTGTGTCGTAGCGGAGGTCTCGCATATAAAGATGTGAGTATTTTGATGTGCAAAGACGTACCACCTTGTTTCCGTCGTGTCGAGTGATAACTAATTTTTAAAAGATGTAAAGGTAGAATAATCGAGTAATACTAACTGGTTACCTCTGTTGTACCAGCAGCTAAGCTCTAGTAATAAAATCGGAGACGATTAGAAACTTCTTATTTAATTTTACATTTTGTTTTCTCGCAGTGCTTCTTATTTTTCTTGAAATCTGCGTTGTTTTCGAAACTGTTTATATCGCAGAGGCATTGATCGCCTTTGTGATCGTGATACTAGGTGCAAAAGCAATAGCATTAAAGAATGTTCTTTCCTTGTGCCGCCGAGCTAATTTAGTTGTAAACTTGAATACTTTCTTTGTGCCTTCAAGCTGATTTATTTGTAGAACTAAATAACCCTTGTTTTTACAGTGACGTATTCACCCGCGCCCAATACATGCTCCTTCTTCTTCCGGTGTTTTTCTCTCCCGCGGAAACTTCGGGGAGTAAGGGCGCGACATTTCCAATCATATAGTACTTACTCTCCTTACATTTTAAACTGACTCTATCACGCATTTGGGTCTCTACTACACCAACACAATCCAAATCTCCATTCTCAAATTCTGCTACAAGGTCATTCAACTTTCCTGCATTCCATCCACGCACATTTATACATCCAAACCTTACAACACTATTGGACAATTCACGACATTTTTCATTTTTGCTCTGACAGCTTTCCATTCATCCAGTTCCACCTTCCATTACAATATGAGTACACCCAATCCACTGGATGTATCTCCTGGAGAGTTTCATCTCACCTTCTTGAGTAAGGTGGACTCCATCTCCACGAAAACATCCACTCTGGATCAGGTTATCCATATCAAGGAAGCTGGAACCCATTTCACGCTTTCTCATACTCTCAGCTTTCATACTCATAATCCTTTCATGCACTTCCCTATTCACCTCCTTTCGCACCCTTTCATACTCCTCACCACATGCAGGCCTTCTCAGCAGGCTGGTTACAGCCACTCTTACATTCTTCTTGTCACGTCGTACAAGACGTAAGGAAATTTGAAGAATTTTGATAGTTTGGTTTCGGCAACATTTTGTGGATCCGCGCTTCGTCCGCAAGAATGACGCCAACGTTTTATTTGTTTGAAGTGCGTGGGAGGAACAGGTTCCCGGATAATCTTAAGTTCTGTGTTGTTTAGGAAGTGAACCTGAGTGGGAAACTCATTCGATTTACGTGTTACCTCGCTAGCTATATTTTTCGGGTGTTTTCACACGACGTGTGTTCGATAGCGGTGAACGGCCGGTTTCTGGAGCATTCGAGGATGCTCCCGGTGACCGGCAAACCCACCTACATTGAGTCAGACTAGCAGTTACAGTTGGGTAGGGTCTGGTGTTTTCTTTCGGTGTAGCCAGTAAGCTGCAGTGTAACGATGGGAATTAGTCAGGTTCTGGTTTAGCGGTATTTTAGCTGAACACTGTGATTTTACTAATGAACTTTCCTATCTCTGTTTCACTGCTCCAAGTGATTTTGTGTTAATGTCCAAATGTTTTTTTTTGCTCAACAACATTTATATAATTGCCAGGCCATGTAAGCTATGTTGTCATATGTAATATTGTGAACAGTGTCATGGGCAGTAAATGCAACATGGAGAGACTGACATTTCAATGCTTTTTAGTTCGACACAGAGGATTACTTGAAGTTTACTACATTTCATAGATTAACACAAGATAGCACAACTTTATATTTATTTGATAATACAAACCAACCACTGCTTCACTATTGAGAGATTTGTGTACTGAAAATAAAAACTATGGTGATTCTTCCATG
The DNA here is from genome assembly GCA_030386875.1 of Morinoia aosen. Classification (NCBI taxonomy): domain Eukaryota; kingdom Metazoa; phylum Arthropoda; class Malacostraca; order Amphipoda; family Talitridae; genus Morinoia; species Morinoia aosen. The sequence continues at coordinate 42,738,923 of CM059580.1, forward strand.
GATTAGACATCAGTTGTTGATATTGAAAAATTCATGGCACGTCGTGCTGGACTTGTACCAACTTGGGAACATGATTTTTCTTGTCTTTGTATTATTCCTTGTCTTTGTATTATTTATAACATTCATTAATAGAAAGACGTGAAGCAAGTAAAAATAAATTTAGTCGATTGGCTTCTTACCTATGAGCTGTGCTGGGCAAGTTGCGCCAGTCAGCAAGGTGGAAGCCTAAAGTTACGGCATTCAGTAGACTGAGAATAGGCGCAGAAATTTGAGACCACTAGCTCATATGATTTGTGTTTTCAAAGCGACGTTGATAAACGTGTACTTGCCTCTCTCATTTTTTATAATAGAATTTATTGATAATGATTGATTTGATAACCTGAGTGACTTGCCCCTGCTTTAGAGACCTAATTTTGCTGTCTCTTTTTCCACAGATAGGGTAAAGTAAAAGACAGAGCAATCAATTATTTATGTCCTAGAATAAACTGCTCCAGGTCTAAAGTGAGGGACCTTTCCCCATCGTCTGTAAGTATTTTAAAGTATTCTCTCTCAACCTGTAACGTTATCTAACTCATCTTTATTATCGTGAGGCATTCATGCGAAGACTATACATTTGTTGCGCGATCGTCCACCTTTTTGCTCAAATAAAGTGCTTATCAACTAGTGACCGCTGTGTTAAAATTGCTAGATACGGATGTGTATTCAGGTATATATTCTTTTATGCTTCCTTAAAAAGACACTTTGAACATTGGGCGAAACGAGCGATTCACGTATTACTGCCTTGCGTTAGTGACACGAGTTTTACAATATTCGTGTGCGTATCATAAATGTGTTCTTTCTAAATGTGATTCTAGCCGTGTGTCTTCGGCAGGGTGTTCTTGATAATGTGTTCATCGACTAAAATTTCTCTTCCCTGTCAATGCAACTGAAACCCTTCTTGCTTTGTGAACTTATTTCCTAGTTTGCTATTCCTGTGCACCTTGTGCGTAGATTCCGCGTTCCCCCAACTCCACGCTAAATGGTGCCTTCCTCTTTCCTCTCTTGGGACATCTTTGTCGCGGTTAAGGGAGACTAAAACTTTCTTATATAATAATACTGGTAATAGCAATGCGAATTGTTGCGGCGCTACGTCGTTAGCAGGGCGGCGAGTTCCCTTTATTATGTGCTGCTATTTTGTGGCCTCTTATGTCTCACTCAGCTATTTCTCGTGTACCCTCGAGGTATGAAGTTACTTTCTTGTTGTGCGGTGCTATGCAAATGGTGCCTTCCTCTTCCCTCTCATGGAACATCTTTGCCGTGGTTAAGGGAGGCTAAAACTTTTCTATATGATGATAACAATTGAGTCATGAAATGTCATTATGCTATGTTGCTCCCATGACTATGCCTCGTGACCACTCTTATCGCCCTTCCGTCATTAGAATATCATGTCTGGTGCTAGAATTATTCAGTTGCCTCTTATGTCTCACTCAGCTACTTCTCATATACCTCCCTTTCTCGTTATGTAGTACTGTATACGTCAACTGCTTATTCGACTGTGATCTTAAATTAGGATTTCCTGTCACGCAATTCCTGGTCCGAGTCTGAATCATACTTGTCTGGGCAGATTCACGGAACCAGGGGATAAGAAATAAAAAACCTGAAGAGACCTCGTTTTCCCTTTGGGCGTCCTACCGAGTTCCGTTCAATGGCGTGCTGAAGCGAAGATCAATTCCGCTAGCGCACGACATTACACTTCTTTCGCGCCTTGGTTGCTGCCATGGCCTTCGACGAGTCCTGGTCTCAATCCCATTGAAAATTTGTGGTAGGAATTAAAAGTCAACACCAACAAATGAGCTCCAAAGAACCTTCAAAAATTGAAACACATCGGCATTGAAAAATGGAACACTATTTCATCCGAAACTGCGGAATAGCTTGTCAAAATCTATTCTGAAAGGCTTTTAAATGTTATGAAGATGAAAGAGGATGCTATTGATTATTAAAAATGTTCTCAATAGTAGATTCGCCTCAATAAAGTGTAATAATACTCGCTGTCTTAATAATTTTGTCTTATCGCGTTTCTCAAATTCAGCTTATTAAATCTTTCAAAAATAATATTATGTTTGAGAAACTTTGCATTATTGTCACTAATATGTGCTTCATACCCTGTAAAAAAATTTTCCTGTGGCAACAATAGTTTTGAGTAATTCTAGGAAGTTTTAAAAGACAAGGGGTGTACGAAAAATTTCGTCGTTAAAGGGGTGTTTACACTCGGGGACATTTCGGCCGTGAGGCACGACTCGTGTAGACGAGGCTCACCACTGAGGCTCATATTTGTGTGTATGAGCCCAAATTTCCATATTCGCTCTGATCGAATTCGTGAGGCGCGACGCACGTGAGCCTCTCAGCTCAGTGTGTAGTTAGCAGTCATCAGATGAGGTGTAGCCCTTAGCTCATCGATTACGGCTGACATAACGCTGCTACGAGAAACTACATTGCTTTTAACTGAAATTTATAAGCCCATCAATGCATTTGGCAGGCCAAAGGCTGCGAATATAAGGAGGCTGCTTTCCATTATATTTGTATGAAAATAAACGAATATAGTATCATTTCACCCATGCAAATAAAAAAGAGATTACGTTGCTTATGATGCAGCAGCAATATTCAGACAACCTTGTCGACTGCAACCCCTCTTTCATAGTAGCTGGCCACACACTGACTGATTTTGAGCAGCGCGTTCCGCGGCACGCTCCATGTCTAGTCTAAACGCACATGGCTCATGTGAAGCTCCACACGTGGCGTCTACACGTGAGCCTGCAGCAAAATGTAGACCAGTGTTAACGGCCCTTAACTGTATATTGCTGACCAATAGTATCCTAGTGAGTTTCATGCTGTTACTCATAGTAAATTTTGCTTGTTACGTGTGTTTGCTTGCGTTATGAAAGTTGGAGTGTTGTGTCATGAATACTGCGTTTCCGTGTGTGTCTCCCAGGAGTTCAAAATCAGTGTTTATGTGCGCGCGTTGTGAACATGTGTGCCTGGTGTATGAGAATGATTATGGGCATCACTCCATTCACAAAGGCTACATGCGTATTTCTCCTCTGAATTGTCAATTCTATATTCAATTTTCTTGTAATCCAGCGTTCAATGCCTCTTCCAATGGTTTTCAAACGTTCAGCATTCAGCCAAGTAACGTTCCTCCGATTGCTTACTTGTTTACTTGTTGAGTTAGGCACCCAGCCTTCAGGGGCATAGGGGCCTTGTTCACAGAAGATTGTAGCACAGCTAAATCGCAGCTGAGAATCCCGTGTCTTCCAGGAACTTAATTAGCTGTTTTGGAGGGAAATCTTCTGACAGGAGCACACTCAAGGACAACGTCTTTCCAGTATTGCTGCACTCCAGGGTCAGTTGATGGCGTGAGGCAGTCAGAGCTGGGCACTGAACAAAAATATGCTCAAATGAGCACTTGCACTTGCAGGATGAGCTGGAGGCAGGAGATGAATCCGAGAAGATATGTTGGTGGGTGAGACGGCTCACTCCAAGTCTCACTCGCGAAAGTATTACTTACTCCCGAGGAGGGAGGGAGAGGTATGAAGCAGCCCCCAATGTGGGTTTGATTTGTATCAGGATGGAGCGCGATGCGGATCACTGCGTTTGCCACTGCTCCCTATAATAGGTCTTGATGAGGTGATTGATTTCTTTTGAAGAATAGCAGACTGATGCGGTTGGATGATTTGATACATTCCGAGCCAGTTGGTCAACTCTTTCATTGCCAGGAATTCCAACATGAGAGGGAACCCATTCCAGTGTAAATTTGTTGGGAAATTTGTGGAGTAAGGTTGCTATGCTGAAGGTTAGGAAGTGTGACTTGCGGTGCAGGTTTTGAATAGCTCTGATTGAGCTGAGTGAGTCTGTCAATATAAGAAATGGTCCAGGTTGCTCTGAGAAAAAGGATATTGCAATGAGGATAGCATAGAGTTTGGTAGTTAGTACTGAAGAATAGTCTGGTAGATGAGCAAGAAGTGACGTTCCATCCACCCATGCTGCCGCTCCGCTCCCTCCGGCACCACGAGAGCCATCACAATATATGGGAGTGCAGGTTGGATATTGAGATAGAAGTTCTGCAAATATCTGCTGCCATGCTGAATTTGGTAGAGAGGCCTTTATGAACTGGTGCAGAGTGTGTTTGGCATGGGGAGGAGGGGTGCAGTGGAAGACATGTTTCTCTAGAGCTTGAATATTTGATGATTTGATGCCCATGTTTCGAAGCTCATTGTGTGCTATTGCTGTAAGTGGCAGAGGTCGAGGTTGGATGTTGTAAAAGTTGAAAGGGTAGAAGGAAGTTAGAAGTTTGCATACTGGGTGATCTTTTATTGTGAGAATTCTAGTCACGTATTGAGATAGTAGCATTTGGCGTCGAATAGAGAGGAGCATCAAGTCTGCTTTTGCTTCCAGAGATGATACAGGTGTGCATTTTAATGCACCTAGTAAAAGCCGAGGTGCGGCATATTGTATTCGATCTAGAATTTAATAGTGTTGATGGTGCTGCAGCATGGAAGAGGAAAGTGCCATAGTCTAATTTGCTGCGTATTATAGATTTGTATAGTGTTTTGAGCGTAGCGTAGTCAGCTCCCCATCTCTGAGCTGAAATTATTCTTAGGAGTCTCATGTCCCTCATGGATTTGTTTCTTAGTGATTTTATGTGCTTGCTGTAGGTGAGGCGACAGTCAAAAGTGATGCCTAAAAATTTGTAGTTTGAGACAAATTCTAGGGGAATACCGTGCATTGGGAGAGGTAGCAGCTGTGGTAACCTTCGGTAAGTAAAGACCATGGCTTTTGATTTGCTTGGAGCCAATGACAGACTCCACTTGTGAGCCCATTTCAATAGGTTGTCTAGAGCAAGTTGTAAGGTATTGATGGCTGCAGGGATGTCAGAGGTACTCATCCATAGTGCACAGTCATCAGCATAGAGCGAGTACTCAACGTTATGTGGGAAAGCTTCGGATATGTCATTTATGAAAATATTGAAGAGGAGTGGGCTCAGCACAGACCCTTGAGGAACACCCTGTAAGGCAGGGAAGGGATGTGAGAGTGTGCTCCCCAGCTTTGTTTGGAGTTTCCTGTTTGACAGGAAGTCTCTAATGAAACAGAACAGGTTTCCACTTATTCCTATACTCAGAAGTTTTTCCAAAAGCAAAGAGTGATTGACGGAGTCAAATGCCTGGGTAATGTCAAAAAAAGAGCAATTACACTATTGTTTTGAATTAGAGCACAGCGTATGCTGGTTCCTAGGGGAAAGAGCGCATCGAGAGTAGAATGTCCACTTCGAAAACCGCTTTGGTGTGGACTTAATATTTGGGAACCTTCTAGATATCTTTGTAGTCTTTTTGTAATAATTCGTTCCATGACTTTGCATAGGTCATTTGTTAGAGCAATCGGCCTGTAAGAATCTTCCCTGTTGGCTGGTTTATTTGGCTTTGAGATAGGAATGATATGAGAGTATTTCCATTGATGGGGGAAACCAGTGTGCCATATGTAGTTGTAAAAGGTTGTTAGATTTTCTTTTTGAAGATTGGGTGGACGTGTTATAAATGCTGCGGGTATTTTATCTGGACCGATGGTGTTGGAGCTGACATTTTTAAGGGCTATGACTAATTCTTGCTTGGTGATTTCTTGCTTGTACCATGGTTCAGAACATCTCTCTATTTCACTATATGATTTTTGAGATGTGCTTATGAGTGATCCTCTATTGGAAAAACTTTTGGCCAAAGCATCTGCAACTCTTTTTTCATCCTAGATAACTTTACCATTAATTAGAAGACCTATAGAGTGTGCTGCACAGGTGGATCTGAGTCTCCTGACTTTTTTCCAGACTGTGTGAGAATCTGTTGTTGAGCTTAAACTTGTTCGCGGTGGCACAGCGGTTAAGGGATCGGACTTGTATGTTGGAGTCGCGGGTTCGTATCCCGGCGCTGGCGCTGCGATTTTCCCCGTTGGGTATAAGGGAAAGCCCAAGCACAATACCCCACTCGACCCAGGTGTCGGAAATGGGTACCGGCTTTACGGGGGAACCGTCATGGTGTCCTATATATAGTGTTAGTTATAGGACATTTGAAAAACCAATGCTTAAGATCATTTGTATCAGGCTTGATTGGAAATAAAGCATCCCAAAGATGCCGATGTTTGTTTTGTTTGTTTGTTTAAAGAGGAAATTAAATTTTGCCAGCTTTGTTTTCTAGCTGTCTTTATTGTATACCGAAAGATTGCTTGGGCTTTTTTGTATGCTATCCATAATGGTAGGTTACCTAGTCGACGCTTGTACTTTGAGTAGGCTCTGCGCTTGGTTTTTAGTGCTTCAGTACATTGAGGGGTCCACCAGCATTGGGTGAGACGCTTTCTGTTTCCAGAGTTTGACAGCGGAACAGACAGTGTGGCTGCTGAGATAAGTCTAGATTCTATTAACCCACAAGCCTCAGTGGGGGACATGAAATGCGATGGGAGATTCACGTTTGAGCTGAAGTCATCCCAGTTAGCTCTGCTTAAAGCCCACTTGTTAACTGGAGTAGTTGGATGGGTTTTTGGGATCCCTAGCCCTATTTAGATTGGGAAATGATCACTATGGTAGTGGTCTGGAAACACCTCCCATGAGAAGGCAGGAGCTAGCTGACAAGAGGTGATTGTCAGGTCTATATTCGAGTAACCACCTCTACTGTTTTGGTATGTTGGAGAGCCGGTGTTTAGTACTGTTAATTTATTATCATCTAACCACTTTGCTATTGTATTACCTCTCTGATCAGAAAAACAGGAGCCCCAGGGTTGATGGTGTGCATTGGCATCTGCACATATAATAAATAGGGAAGCTATTGTGCTCAAGATTTTATCCAGTTTGTCACAAAGGGTTTTGTCTTCCATGTTGGGAGGGATATAGAGGGAACATATTGTTATGCTGGTGGAGTGGAAATGGAATTGTGCCATATTGACTTCTAAAGGTGTCTGGATGCTAAGTGGAGAGCAAGGTATTTTACAGAAGGAATGTATAGCTGTTCCTCCTCCCACAGTTAGCCGATCAGATCGGCTGATAGGGGTGGTTCGGCTGAGAGTTAGTGCATTAGCATTGGGTACATATGTTTCTTGTGTACACATTATGTCAGGAGAGATTTCATCTAGTGCCAACTGTAAGGATTCTATGTTAGGTTGAAAACTGCGGATATTCTATTGAAGTAGCTTGTAGTTCATTGTGAAAGTGAGGTATAGCCCAGTTCAGGGAGTAAGGTGGAGAGAGCAGTTTCAATGTTGAGGCATATAGCTATTTCTATAAGGCTTTCTATTTTGGTGGACAGAGAGGGAGTCAAGAGGAGCTTAAGTATGGCTGGCAATATAGCTAGCACCCAGTGGGGGACACTTGCAGGTGTACAGTTGGCTGCAGTTGTTGCTCTTTCTGGCCTCTGAGTGGTTGTTGAGCAAGAAGGTTGTTCATCATTAGTATGGATAGGTGAGGTTGGGGTAGGGCATGGGCTAAGGCTTGGCAATGGGGGTAGAGAGGGATCTAACATATAATTAGCAGAAGTGGTCTTTGGGTTAGCCTGTCCTGAAGGCCTTGCTGAATTATTTGGAGTTTCTTGACCTTGTGTGATCCACTAAGAAGAGCCTGTGCTATTTCAAGCAAATGAGGATGGCTGATTGGAGGGGTAAACCTGTTTATTTCTGTTGTATTTTACTCCTGTGTTGTTTTCCTGTGATTGGTAAGCAAGTGTTGGTAAGGGAGGGAAGTTTTTTTTGAGGTTAGGTTAAGTAAAGCGAGACACTTGGGATTTATATATTGTCAGTAACACACAGCAGGACACAGTTAGTTTACATCACGAAGGATAGCGGTGGAGTGGGCTCCAGCCAAGCCCGAGAACCATGAGCTCAGTTCCACAAGAACCATGAGCTCAGTTCTCAATGCAGAGTACTGTCTAAACACATTCTAACACAAGAGCACTGTAACATTATCAGTATTATACACATACACATTCAAGGTGCTACAATAAAGATTTCAACAGTTTTCCGTATAGTGAATTAAAGGTGGGGTAAGTTTTGGATAGACATGCTGAGGATCATTCGTACTAGCTTTCAGATGTTGTCGAGCTGTGTTAAAAGATACATTGTTCTTAGCTGAATATTGGCAGATCTTTTTTTCTAGTAGGTAGCTGGGGCAGTATTTAGACAGTGCATCATGGTTGCCTTTGAAGTTGATGCAAAATACTGTTTCAGTGCATGTGCGAGCACTATGGCTTTTCTTGCCACATCGGCTGCAGTATTGAGCGCTGTGGCACGAGGAGGAACTATGGCCCCATCTGCAGCATTGGTAGCAGCGTACAGGGCTGGGAACAAAATCATCAATGCGGTTTTTACTGTAACCTATTTTAATTTGGCTTGGTCGGGTAGTGCTGAAGAAAGTCAGGACATTTAGGGGAACGTGAGAGCGTGAAGGATCTTGAAACAGTTTTCGTACAGCCACTACGCCATTTGGTCTGAGCATTTCTAGTATTTCAGGAAGAGAGTCATTTTCCAGTTCTGGGTCATAAATTTTGCCCTGTATTGATTGGGAATTTAATGCGACTGACACTTGAACAGGTATGATATTTGTTGAGTCCAGTTGAAATGTGTTGGTAGCAAGGAGGGTTTGCACTTGCTCTATTGTGTTGCACTTTATGTATAGGCCACCAGATTTGAGATGATGTATGCTCTCTATTTTTCCACAGAGACTATCAATGCATTTGGCTAGCCTCAGTGGGTTGATTCGAGCAAATGTTTTAGTGGATTCAAGGCAGCGTACATGTACCATTCGGGTGTTAGGCAAGTCGTCAAGAAGAGTTGAGTCTGAGAGGTTAGCTTGAGCAGCTTTCGGTTGCATGGGTGGTCTGGGATTTGCATTTTCAATTTGAGGAAGCTTTGAGGTCGGCAGCTGAGCATTGGAGTTTTGAGTGAGGTTCTCTTCAGTAGCAATGGCACATGGAATATCCCCATGCGCGCCCTGAGTACTAATAATACCTGAGAGGTTAGAGCATACAGAGATAAGGCTTTCCCTGCTTCCACGGTTGCTGTTTTCTACCATAGACTGAGTTTCTGTTGCTATGGCGTGTTTCTTGTTAGCTAGCTCAGAAGTGGGAGAAGGAATCCTTTTCCGCTTTGGGATAATGTCTTCAGGAGCTGAAGAAGGTAGGCGATGATGCAGGGTTTTTCCTCTTGCCTTACCGTTTTCAGGTTGGCTGGCTGCACGAGGCATCGAATCTTTTTGCCGGGAGGCTATGTAGCCGCCCGGCTTGTTAGAATCTTTTCCCATTCAGATTCAGGAGACAGTTATTAGGAGTTGTAAATAGTTTGACGGGGCGAATTAATAGAACAGTTTTCGAATTTGTTAACTTATAACAGAGCACTTTGTCACCAGACTCACTCACACGAGCACGTAACGATTTCCAAATCTTGTCGAGAGTCCCTCCGATTGCGGTTGCTGAACACTAGACTTGAAATCCAGGTTCAGTTTCCACATTTTCCCCGTAGTTATCTCAAGCAGTCCGCATAGAAGACAAATTATCCCCATTAATTCAAAAAATTTTGGTGTTCCCCAGTCATTCATTCTTGGTCTGCTGCTTTTTTCTATTTTCATTAATGATTTCCCTCCAATGCCTTCTAACACACGGATCTCAATGTATCCAGATGATGTTCAAATTACAATAAAAAGTTTTGTTTTGGAAATACCACAGACGCGAAATAAAGCCGAAACTATACTGACTAGCTTGAAATCGTGATACGACCGAAATGGTCTTAAATTAAATGCTGGTAAAACGCAATGCATTGGTTTCAGATCCAAAGATGCAATTAAAAGACTTCAGATCTTACTCTTGCAGTAGGAAATGATAAAATTAATGCATCAGAAAAAGGTAAAAATCTAGGTATCTGGTTCGGTAGAAACATATCCTTCAAATCTAACGTTGAGAATACTTGAACAAAATTTACGGAACTTTAATGTTTTTTCATCGTATAAAGAGTATGCTAAACGAGAATTTCAGATTAATAGCCATTCAATCCCTGGTGTTATCGTGCATTGACTACTGCAGCCTAGTATGGGGAGACTTACCTCAATACCTTCAAAGGGATCTACAAAAATGCTTGAACTTCGCAGCCAATGTGATGTGCAACGGTAATTTCAAAAGAAGTGGTCACGTAACTCTCTCATTAATAAACTCGGCTGGATTCCTATTCAAGAAAGGCTCCTCATACAGAGGGCCCAATACGTATTTACCTTGTTATATCCTCCTCAGAGCAATGCTGAGATAGTGCGTTTCCATCCACCCCCTGTAACCAACCAAAAGCCGAACAGAAACAATAATATCTTAGTCAACTATCGTTCATCTCACATAGGGTAGAAGGCTCTGTCAATATCAGGCGCTTTACTGTGGAACAAACTTCCCATGCGTATTAAAATCTCCCTAAGACTGAGAGAATTTAAACCCAAAATAATTCGTCATCTTGCGTCTCAACGATAATTCTTAGTTACAGAACATACTGAACACGTATTGACGAATCTCATTTGCCTGGTATCTTCATTGCTGAATACTCTCCCTTGCTCAGTTTTTTTTAAATTCAAGACATCACACAACAGTTTTGAAGTATGCGTATACAGTACAGCACTGTTACTCTGCGTGGTGTAGATACAGAGCAACAACGCAGTGCAAGACGTGCCAACCTTATCTACAAATATGCCAAAAGTTTTGGTATTTCGAGTACAATATACAGATCTACTATTATAATTTCGTTGGATTTGGTTCACATCTAGTCACAGACAGAAATTACTCATGCTGATCAGTACATCTCAGCGTAGCCTTAGCCTACCTCGCCAACTCAGAGGGCACGTGTCTAATATCTACCTACTACTAAGAATGGCCGTCGTGTGTTTATACATTATTTAAGAATAGATGGGAAGAAATTAGCACTGGCGGTCATGGTTTCAGTTCACCGTAAATTAATACTCATTTTCGCTATACAAAAGCACTATAATAACTAACTTTCATAAAAATTAGAGAGATCCAGAGCCTTACATACTCGAGTCCGTAACGTGGATAGAGAGTTCAGCTGGGTACTGCTTATTACTATGTACATACACAAGCACGCAGTTGCTTTCAGTAATGCTAAATTTCCGTACCTAGGATATTACACGAATGGCTATAACTACTTCTTTGCGGCTCAAAAATACTGTATTCTGAGACAGTGTGTATTACTGTCTCAAGAAAAATAAGTTACCTTTGAAGAGAGCGTAAGCATGGAAACTTCACTCAAACGAAAATTTGTTCAAGAAAAGTATTGAATCCCGTCATTTTTGACGGGCAGTGTACACCACATGTAGTATACTAACAAACCTTAATTTATAACATACTGTACTCAATTAAAACATCATCATTTGTCAACACCTAAAAACATTAAGAAATAAAATACTCATAAAAATTATGAATAGGTAGTGTAAATGTTGGAATTGCAAAATTCTGAAGAGGTGAAACTGAAGTCCCCAAATTCTGAATAAAGTGGAGTCAAAGTCACAAATTTGTTCCTCCGACTCCGCAACTTTGGTTATGACATGGGTATTAATAAAAACTAGTAGGACCCGTGGAAATTCTACGGACGATGTCATTTTAAATATAGTGTAATTTTTTCCTACTGACTTTTAGATTCTAAAACACAGTCGATATAAAAACTGGCGTAGGAAAAGCTGCAAAAGAGTTTCGTTCAAATAGACCAATCAGATTAAATATGATGCTTATATGAATTACCAAATTATAAATTAATTCTAGACGAGGTTTGTTTAAAGCCCCATCTAAAATTTCACTGGGCCTTTTGTAGGCAGGCTTGTGATGACCAACCCTAAACCACAACAATGCGCCCTTTCTGCCCACGCAAGCCAAGTACCAAACATACACTCTCAGCGTATAAGCAGAAGACAAACACGCAAGCTCAGTTCAAACACAAACACCGGCATCAAGAACATTACATACAATAATAATGTTTTTACCTAATGATGTTTCAGCCAGATTCTACATTTACAATATTGTGCAAGTGTCGTATTATGCAGGTTTGTGCAGTTGTTGTATCGTGCTCGTGTTATGTTGTTCAGGTGGTGTATGTTGCAGGTGGTCCGTCATCTTTCATTTTCATTGTAGCATTTTGGTGACCGCTTTCTAACAGTCTCTTCGAAAGGACAACCATGAAAAAGTAGGGCCAATTACTGATACGGAAAAATGTAAATATGTTGCAAATAAAAAATTTTGAAACAGTTTTTTTCTTTAAGATTATTATTGCTTATCTAAAAAACCTTCAATTCGCAGATTCAGTAATAATTTAAAGAAAAAACGATGCTTGCGAAATTAGTAACTCTGATGAATAAGAACTTGAATGTTAAACGCTTTGGAGTGCAGTTCTATCAATTCTGTAAAATGCAAAGTATGATCGATACAGCGCAAGAATAAACTTATGATCGATAATAAATTTCAGACTTTTTGCCAAAGTGAATTGGAAGACAAAAAATAAATATGACAATGCATTAAATATCTGAAGCAAATCTGAGCTAAGCATGTTGTTTAAAATTGGGTTTTCCCTAAAAATGCACAACGAATTTAAAATTCTAAGTTCAAAATCGCTGAAAAACTGTCAAACGCTCTTAAATCATCCTCAAAAATTATTGTACTATAGTTCTTAGCATGACTGCTTATTGCTGAAAGGGAAGGATGAGCCAACAAGGTACCGGTATAAAATCTCCTTACGCGATGCTCCGCCACTATTGCATAATTATTGTGTAACGTCATTCCGACGAACGCCAATGCGCACTGCGCTCAACTAAACTTCTGTACAACAGAAGAGCGCATGATCCCAAGAATAGAGTCCTTGTAACGATAAAAGAACCGATTGCTACTTTGCTTTCCAGTATGATGCGTAGACTTACGCTATAAAATACTTACAGAATATAGACATCAGTCCACGAGCTAGTTTTTTAAAAGAAAAAACAGAAAAAGGCTAAAGTGCAATAGAGGTAACTTTCACAACACAATGGGAGTGTAATATTTTCTTGATGAAAACTTTTTAGTTCGATAGTTTATGGTTTCATGAGCGACGTGATTTTTTTTCATCACTAGGCATATATTATAATTTATTAACGATTGTAATCTTATTCTTGCGTAGTATTGATTATGCTTTGTTTTTTACAGAACTGATAACAACGCTGGTATCAGAAATGTTTCCGTTTTTTTTATTTTTGACTAATTTTGTTATGATTTTTTTGCTTTCGAATTTTATTCTCCTAAGCTTGATATTCCTGAGCCCATTTGAATGCGATCTGAAGAAGGCGATAGTGAGGAAAAATTAATGACGGACTTGAGGAAACGGGAAATCGATGCACAAGGTGTGTACCCACGCACGATTCCATACGAATATACAATGTACAGAAAAAGTGAGCATGAAATGAAGAGAAAGAAAAAACAAGAAAAAATGGTGAATGTGGCAGCCCTGACAATTAAAACGTGGAGAAGGTTCTGAGAAATCCATGGATGATGCGAGACTTGTCAAAGCAGCCGTTTATTGTATTATATTCATTTTCCCGAAAAAGAAAAGTCTAGTTAGCACAAAAACAATACAAAAATATCCAGTTTTGGGGGTTTACAAATCTGAAGATGATGCAGAGTGCAAATCATAAATGACCCAAAGCCTGGGCAGTACTGAATCATTGGCATAAGTAAACCTATCTCAAGTGAACACGCGTACCACTTCACTTCACCGGCTCAGCCAACATACAAATTATAGGCGAGTCTTAGTACAACTTTCATGTGAGCATCCCAATGGCTCACTCAGATTTAAGCTGCCAACCTAATGAGACAGTTATAAAATACTAAGGTCAGGTAGTATTCTACACACTGATGTCTAACTAAGGTAGACGCTGAATTGAAGTTACACGGCTATTCCTACATAAGCAATACTCGGCAACTGAAGTTGTCTCTGCCTCAACATGACCAGTCACAAAGGTCTGGTAACTCAGCACTACTTAAACATATAACCCAACACATCTACAAGGCGGACTAGATGTGAACAAGGGGGCACATTTAGACACATCAGTACAATTAAATCAATTACTTAAAGGGTATGAACACAGTCTTCTAGAACACGCATAATCAGCTTGGTGATCTAACAGATCCCACAGTCAAGCAAAAAATCACCAAAATCAAAAATAGGCGAACAAATCACACTCTTTAGACTAGTATGCAGCTTTAAATATTTCCACATAGCAAGTCTAGTGTGGAATTACGTAGCTCTAGAGTCCAAAAACAACAGCCTAAATCCTTCAAAATTAGCTGTGAATGACAACAAGGATCTATACAACACAGTGTGCATAGAACAAATTGACAACTGAGCACAATGAATCCAGCTGTGGATTCTAGCAAATTAGGTAAATAACATTGACAAGCACAGATCAAATAAGGGTTAACAATTTAATTAAACAAAGATGAATGAGTGTTAGCAAGAGTCTCACAACACTGAACAACACAGATCAAGAACAGACTTGGCAACAAAACAGAGTGTTAGCAATAGAATTACCTAACTTTGGCGCCACTATTGGAGATCACCAATGTAACTAGACTTGAGGGAGCAAATAACAGAAAGGCTGTGGCAGCAGAGATTCCAACCACCAGTACTTGAAGTTTTCAACAGTTATCACTGGGCCACAGGATTTACTGCCAACCTCCAGCTTTATGTCCAACGCAAAATACATGCCTAGCCACCAGAAAAATACAGCTTAATTTGCCTATATCCCTTAATATTTAACACTCTTTACTTACATTTCCTTCTCTGAAGTCTACACACTACACTCAAACGGTTCTCTTTGATGACTGACGGCATCTGTTCGGGTCGCTGAGTTTAAATACCTTAAGTCCGGAAGCAAGCGTTTCCGGAAAACGAGCGAGCTTGTGGAATTGTAGCATCAGCTACATAAGAGTAAAATGATAAAAATTCCCATTCGCACGTAAATAAAATAATTATTAGCATTAAAAATCTTACTCTAAATTATTATTAATTATTTTCTACTTCTAATTCGTAATCATTGAAGTTTTTGTGTAAATACATGAGAGATGAAATAATCAATCGACATTTCGAGTTTTAAGCCGCCGGAAGTGGCAACACCCAAGCGCGACGCTTGAACTCACTCACTCATTCACTCTCTTTCGTGACTCTCTAGCGTGCGTACAGCTCTCGTAAGTGAAAGAAATTAAGTGTGAGAATAGAGAAAACCTGGTAAAGTATACAGTGTAAATTCTCCGTGTGCATGGTGTTAAACTTAAGGATATGTTCATCGTCGTGATGTAGGGATAAACTTGAAAATAGTGTTAAAATTCTTAGACTAGCATGTTTTATTTCGAGTGCTACCTCAACGTGACAAAGCGTATAAATTTGCGTGTCACGATTCATTTCCTGTGTCGAGTCATTAGTATATCCAACTACGTTTGTGCCTTACTACAAAGTTATACACCTTGCAGCTGTCATATTAATTCAAGATCCGTTCACGGAATACTGGTGATAGAGCGCGGCTAAAACGCCGGCGTCTTTGTTGCCGGTGTCTTTGTTTTCCAAAACCTTGCGGAGCACAAACGGCCGTCTCGTGTCATTACTCTGTGATTTAAATCGCACTTTATGCATGGGGAATAATATTTCTTTTTACAACATACTTGCAGTAGTTTTCTTAAATGTGTTTGACGGGTAAATAATTAGGAATGCCTTTTATTAATTTCGTACGGATTATAGAGTACGAAGATTATTCATGTATATGCCTGCTAAAGTTTTAGTTTTTTTTTACATTTCATTACTTCATAAATCTTGCGCTTAATCGCATCTATATTCAATATAAATCACTATCCACAATTAAATCATTTTTCCTTTATTCTTGCGGCAAAAATACATACTAGCATCTGCCATCGTGAACGCGTACTACTCGTGTACAAACACTTCGTGAACGCGTACGATGTTATGCCGGCGGTTATTGCAAATGGCGAAGCGTAAAAACCGCCGGGTCATTGTCACTTTAATGTTCACTGATTGTGTTGCGAAATAATTCTTTTTGCTGCAAGCGACACGTTTAGTGTTTCTGTTCTCAGGTAGTTATTATTCCTTTGTTTCTTTTTACCAATGATGCTTACCAGTGCTTTTCAATAGGATTGAGGCCTTAATGAAAGTTAGGATTTTTTCCCTTTTATTTCTCGTACAGATATAGAGATGTTGTAGAGTACACAAAAAGGTATTAATTCTCATTCTATGCATTTTAGCTATTTTCTAATATTTCCTTCCTGCTGCATGAATCACGTGTTATCCAGTCACACGAATTTGCCATAATTCCACAAAATGGAATCACCGATATTGTTGCTCTTAAAAAAATCACAAGTAGTTCATTACCAAAAACTTCCTTTAAATTTCATGCCTCTATTTAAAGTAAGAGCAGTGGTAAAAGAGTTTTGCCAGTTCTAAATTGATGCTATCCTACTTTGAGCTTGACAAAAGAGAGATCAATTAAATTAGCTCGTGTCGGATCTGTAGGATTTCTCAGAGAGTCTACTTTGTGGGAATTTATCATTTACGGTGTGGGGACTGTCAGTGGTGGAATTTTTCCTTGATGTCTCCTGGGACTGCTCATCCAGCGCCTTCGATTTTTGCAGAACCTCAACGACGTCGCCAAACGCCACCACACTCACTCCCTGGGTCTGAGAGACTTCATTTACAATCTATTCCCTTTGCGATTCATATGGGTTATTTTTGAAGCTACTAAGCCTAAGACTCCACTCCCCGGCTAGCTAAACTACCTGCTTCGACTACGATAACTCGCTTGTCCAGCTTGGGATTAATAGAGCTGATACCTTAAAGTGACACCACCAAACGTCACGGGTTTTTCAAAGGCGTGTGCTACTAGTTAGTCTAAATTGGGCTTATATAAATTCCCACACACAACTCATTACATCCTGCCGACTCCATCGCGCGCCGGACCTAGCTGGGACGGAGAGGCTCACCTAGAGAAAACCTTCCAGTCAAGCTCACCGCCAGTCAGCCTGGCGTTCCTCCGAATAAAGACCGAGCTGAGTTCCCTCGCCTTATTACCCTTCTCTCACGGTTTAAGAATACTATCGAGTGATTGATTAGGGTTTGGAAGCGGATAACTAGCACCCCCATCCAAACCCTAACAGAATGGTCCTATCGAGGTTCGAAGGCATAAATTTTCTATCGCTGTTCGAAAGTGTAAATTTTCTAAAATGCTGCGAAGGGAGCACACTGAAGGAAGCATAATTTCGAAAAAGCGATATGTGATCGAGAAATAGAGGAAGTCCTGGAGGTGCCAGTGTTCATAGCATAAGTTAGACAATATTGACTAACCTAAACTGTTACCTCTCTTATCCCAGCTGATCGGATGCTTTCGAGAGACAATAAGGATTTTTGTACCACAATTACGATAATCATACATAAATTTTCGTTCAAATTACGGTTTCCTAAGCCACTTTCAAATGAATGTTTTGATGGATAAATGTGAGCACACGAGCCGCATTACCAAATTTGGTTCTGGTCCACGAAGCATTAGAGTATGATATAATTCACTGTTCAGGGGTACACTCAATCTAATTTGAGCGCCATTTTGTGAGCCGTTCTCTTCAAGTTTATTTAGAAAGACAAATATTAACGCTACACGCAATTATTGTAATTGTTCCGCTCGAAATTGAAGTAATAATTACGTTCCTGTAACATCAGTCCGTTAATTAGATAACCGTGATGACAATATTTGACTCTATTTTATCTGATCAAATGCAAAGATGAAACATTGTTCTGCTATGAGTAAGCTGTCCTAAAACTATCATCCCACATGGATATACGAACTTCCTTCATCATTATGTCCAATATTTTTCCATTCATTAAAAAAATTCATGAGTGAAAAATGCGTTTTTCATTTGTTTATAAATCCTTACCTCAGAATACATCTATTTTTTCACTTATGTATATTTTGTGATACAGAAACGTAGGACCCTCTATTGAGTGGTGATAAATCTTTTTTCAGAGCAGTGAACCAGTGTACTTATTTTACTCCCTGAAATATATAGTTACTTTTAATTTAAAATTCAATTCTAAATGATCGCAAGGCGTTTGAACTTTGGCTGAGAAGTTCATAATTTTGCAATTCTTTTTGATGGTATTGCAGTAAGTCTCTCCAGACCAGAACGAAATAATCGAACGCAATTGTGCTAAGGACTGAATCAACAATAATTCAGCTTATTTGTCAAGTGTATTTTTGATACGACGAATGAACTTTGAAATCCTGCTAATTTCGTTGCATAATGTTTCCACGCGTGATTTGAAGTCATGTCATGTGTTTATCAAACCAAACACCAAGGTTTTTGTCAATTGATTCCATTATACTGTCTCCAAACGTCAGCGTAAGTGTTGACGATTTTCCAATCGCATTTATGATAAAAAAAACATTGAGTTTCACTTACGTTAAGATTGAGGCCTTTTTAGTCATACCACGATTTCAGGTTCTTTACGAGGCTTTCAGGTTTGACTTACGTTACTTTCAAATCAATTTTAGAACTTTTCACTGCAATTTGAATATCGTCAGCTAATATCGAGATTTTTCTGTTCACTGGCAAGGTGGGGAAATCATTAAAGAATATAAAAATACCAGTGTGCAAATATTGCACCTCGGAGAATGTCAAAGATATTTGCTAAGAATAGTGACATTAAGTTATGTAAGCATAATTCATGAGAGGGATACTCTTGATAGCTTTCAAACCACTGTGTGTCTGTCCTAAGGTTCGAGATATTTTGCAGACGTTTTTTATGTTCAGCACTCTCGAACGCTCTGAAGAGATCAAGTAGTAATAAGAGAGTTTTATATTTTGGTATATATCATTGCATATTTTTTCTGTAATGTTCAGCAAAGCATATTAAGTACTGATCTTCCTCCTGGAAGCATATTGATAGCAATGAAATAGGTGTTATTCATCCATGTGAAACGAAAACCACTTTTTTATTACTTCTGAAAATATTTTGGCCATAGTAGCAAGGAGACGTATGATCTGTAATTTGGCATTATATAGGTACTACCAGACTTGTGCAATGATTTTATAATAGACTGTTTTCACTGGTCAGGAAATTAGTCTGTTGCTCTAGATGTATTTATAGTCGAAGAAATAAGGGGTGGTGTAACTGGAAAGTTGTCTATATATTGAAGGCTCCTCATACCCTCATCTCCTACTGCTCATGTACTTTTAAGTGTGTATAAAATTTTCCGTATCCCGGTAATATTAAATGGCGTCGGTATCTAATTGTTTCTCAGATTAGAGGGATGAACCATTGTTTGAATTTACAATTGAGGGTGAGTTTGGAAAGAGATTAGACTTTTAAATGAAAACTTCCTCACCAACTTTAGAAAATAAATAAAGTATAGAAATCATTTGCCGTTTTTGAGAAGTTGTTAAAATTACTTTTGCAGTCTGAGTTCTTATACTGGAGAAATTCTCTAATCATTTCATTCGTTTTTTATTTCGTTTGCCGCAAACAGTTCAGCGTGGAAATGGTCTTGTGTTACCTCACTGAATTTTTTCGAATTATTTTTTCGTAATGTTTGTATATATGTTTCAGAGAGGGCGGTTTTGTTTTGTTCAGTTTATACTCGGGATAATGATTTTTTTCAAATCTTTACTCTGTTCTTTTATCTCATCTGCTATCCATTTAGTATGGCTTGGCTTAGCTTATCTTGTGATGAACGTAGCACATTCATTAAGAGCTGATACAAAATTCACAATAAAAATTACATTGCAGTGAAATTCGATAAATCAATCGAGCAGCTTTTTTTGAAATATTTCAGAGGAGTAGTCGTTTTTTAACCAGTAGGTCAAGTCACGGAATCTCTTTTTCCAGCTATATTGATTGGACGTTCTGCCGAATGGTGATCGCAGAAGGTGGGTAAAATTTTCGTGCTGAGTACCTCTTGCGAATTCTTTCTCATGGGTATTTCTAAAAGAGTTTCACAAATGTTAGTAAACAGCGTTGGTTATCATTTGTGAAAAATTAAATTTGTACAATATCATACCCAACTGGCAATTTTTATACGCAAGATTTAAGTAAAAAAATATATAAAAAGTCTTTTTTGGCAGTCGAGATCAATTTGCGCAACTCTGCTGACTCTAATGTTGGACATGGAACTGCTAATTGGTGTCTATAAAGCTTGCCGATAATAAAAAAATTCTGTTTGTTTATTTGAGTAGTGGCCTACGTTATTTTTTGGTCTTAACATTTTTCTCGGATTGAAATAGGGAGTGAACTTTTTTCATGTAGGAGAGTGGGTCAATCCCTCACGTGTTGGGGGAGTGGGACACTCTCAGTGTTATAACTACATCGAGAAGATCTTTCCAAAGCAGCTCTCCCGTACACGTGTCCTGGCTGGTCCTCCAAGCAAAAATGCCCGCAATTATTTCAGACTTGCCAAGTAAGTTGCTTGATCTTATTCTAGAACGCTCACGAGCTTCTCTCTATGATTCTTACTCTTTTGTATATTTTAACATAATTTTCGTATCGCATTCACCTGATGTATATGTTCATAGTTACAGAACTAAATTTAAGCATTATATGTCCAACTCAAATTTGTGTTCTGTTCATATCTTTTCCCTTGAATTCGTCCTAATTCTCTGCGGAGTGATACATTCTAATTTTTTTTTCCTGCTGCACGCAGCAATATCTAGTATCGCTGTTGCCCCAGCTTGTTTTTAAACGAAGAACTCATTTCTCTGGTCACTTTTCATAAGAAAAACGTAATTTTCTGTTGAAATCTTCACATCAGTAATTCATTTTTGTCACTGATTAGTTTGTGAAAGCAATTCTTGTTATTTTTTAAAAAATAACTGATTATCTTTTAACGTACATAACTAGTCTCGTATTTTTTATAAGGCTTGAATATTTGTATGTCTAAATAAAAATTTGAATATTTTCAAAGTGTAAATAATTAAAAACTTGAAGAGTCAGGAGCTTTATTAAAACTTGTATACTCATTAAGATTAATTTTAAACTTTCGCATATTCTTATACTTTGATATTTTATTGTCTCAAATAAATACCTAATATCCACTATCCCACTCGCCCATAAATGTGCCCATGAGAACAGAACAAAGTGACAAGCACAGCCGCCTCCGCTGCTCGGCGCTCGTGGTCTCGCGTTTTCTTCTGACACAACAGTTGAAGAAACAAGGTAGGTTCAAACCAGTCTTATTTTCGTTGACGATGTGGTTTTGCTGACGTCACGGCAACGAACCAATAGCAGCGCTCATATTGCATCTGGTAGCACTGCTACCCTCAAATCTGGCTCCACTGTTGGGCTAACGACATGGCGTTTTGGTGATGTCATAAAGTTTGTTTGAAATAAAGCCTTTCAATTGGCTAGCCGAGGTGTATTTTCTCCCATAAAAATGACTCTACCTTGTTTTATACCGTGACTGACACCCACCGCGCGCTCTGCTCACAATCCCTTCGAGACTTCAGTGAAACTGGAAATTTTATTTTAAATTTACTGAGCCATCATTATCTGCCGCCCTCGCACGTATACAAACGAAGGTTCATGAATGCAGACCTATAAGAAAAAAGTAAGGAAAACTATTTATTTGCAACGAAGAGCAAACAAAAAATATCATTGGTTTTTGAAATGTTTTAACATATAAATTTTCATTAAATACATTATCAGCATGAGCGTTGCAACACCCGTGTTGATGGTCAAAACAAATGATTGAGAGAAAGGTATGGAAAAATTGATTTCTTTGTTGCGTAATTTAGGCTTGATAATGCATATAAATGCAAGTTGAAAGTAAAACTATGCCAGAGGTCATGCATTATTTGAAACACTCTCATCAGTGTGCACTTACATTGAAATACAAGCATATCAACGTACGTACGTTGTAAGGAATTACTGCTAAAAACCAAGTGAGGGGATTTACACAATTCTGCGTTCAAGTCAATGAGGTCGATATTCGGAAACTATCTGTTCACTACTACGTATCAAATAGTATGCCGATCGGAGAAAACAAAATATTTTACAACACAAATATATGATATTTACTAAGCTAATAATACTAGCACAAAAGGTTCACCGCAGAGACACAGGAATCGGAGGATTTTTGTGCAATGCGGGCCAAAAGCATTTGCAACATAATTATAGCGAAATGTAAAATTAACAACCTAAATAATGCCGTTATAATATTCTCTCGAGCGAAAGAAATGATAAATTCCTTCACAAGACCAACAGAATATTTTAGGACATAGGTAAGAATAGAAAACACTGATGTCCTATAAAGTTAATGCATATGACGAATTACATCGTTTTTTAAAACGTCCTAACATGAAGGTCCA
Organism: Morinoia aosen; assembly: GCA_030386875.1. NCBI lineage: Eukaryota > Metazoa > Arthropoda > Malacostraca > Amphipoda > Talitridae > Morinoia > Morinoia aosen. The sequence continues at coordinate 42,761,341 of CM059580.1, forward strand.
TAGTTGATGAACAAATATGGGGTGCCATGACAGCCCATATCAATGCTTGTACGAAAGACTGAGGAAAACAAAAATGTATCCCATAGGAAGGTATTTTAAATTTTATAATTAATAATTGTTTATTGATGAATACAATGAAAGAAATAAAATCAACATTAGAGGTGAATGCTATTGGCGGTTTTCACGAGCATTGATTTATGCGCTTCTAAGTTTGTGAAATTAGGAGGTAATGTTGAGTGTTTGTGGATAATTTACATTCAGAACTAAAGGGTCCAAATGGTAAGAATTTAAAATATATTTTCATGCAAACATACCAAAATTGAACTAATTCAACTGCCTCAAAGAACATCTTTAAAATCACATAGCAAATTTAAGACATTTCATTCATAAGTGCATGACAATAGTGTGTGGAAATGTCGGGTTAAGTAATGTGAAAAGTTGTCAGTTAAATAAAGAAGAATGGGGCATTTATGGAAAAAATGTAAGTCGCCAGATTGGCAGTTTTCAGTGTTTCAGTAACTCCTGAGAGTATATTGTAATATAGCGAGTAGTGTAAGTTCTAGTTAGAGAGACCAAAAGTTGGCAACGCTCGAGAGAGCAACACTCGCAAGTCAGTCTGCAAGTGGCCTCGGGTTCAACAACAAGTAACTGTTGACCGAGTGTGTATATAATTACCTACTGTGGTTGGTATCTAACTTCTTAAGTTCTAAACTAATGTACTAATTCTATTCTACTCTATTCTATATATTTCCGTTATCTCCGCTCTAATCTCACTAGCCACAGTACTACAAATTGAGTATTAAGTTAAGCTACCCAAGAGGTGAGTGAACTATATACCTAACTTGCTGTGTCATTGCATTTGTTTATGGATGTGTTATTTGTGTCTATGTGGAACCTATACTGTGCTCTAGTGTATGGTTACTAGAGCCACAACACTGGCAACGAAGATTTTTGTAGAACTATTGGGAGAGGCTAGACTAATGAAGGAAATAAGAATTATTCAGTGACTAGAGTATTGATGCTGTAAATTTCTGTGTTTTTTTTAACAAGGTGTATTATTACAGTCTCTTGAATTGGCTACTCTTGCAACTGATATTGTTGCTACTACTATTTCAGGTAGATATCTGACAATTAGCTGTAAAGCTGGGTAAAAATGCCAATGCTAGGCTCAGTGGGAGAATTCAATCCTTTAGAGGAAGAATTCCCAGAATATGAAGTCAGGCTCAACTGCTTCCTGAGTATTAATAAAGTGGAAGATTCAAATAAAGCTAAAACATTTATTGCTCTGGTGGGTCCTAAAATTGTTAGGTTAGCAAAGGACCTACTCTCCCCTAAAAGACTTTTAGATGCTACCTATGATGAGATCATGGAAGCGTTAAGACGGCATTTTAAGCCGACACGCAACCAGATCTTTGAAAGGTTTAGGTTCCATAAGCGGAACCAGAAACAAGGGGAGAGCATTGCTGATTTTGTGGCTAGCTTAAAAGCCTTTTCAGACACCTGTAATTTCAAACAGGAAGTTCTAGAAGAAACACTGCTAGATAGGTTCATACTGGGTGTGGCCAGTAATGATGTTCAAAATTGTTTGCTGAATGAAGCTGACCTCACATGGAAAAAGCCGTGGATCTGGCAACTGCCAAAGAAACTCAACTGAGGGAGACGGTTGTGTTAAGGCAACCTAATTCCATACTAAATGTGGGCCAGCATAGGGTAAAGCAAACTGCTATTAAGCCTCAGGGCAAAACTCAGGCTCAAGCTAGCCCCAAATCAGCATGCAGCGGCTGTGGTAATCTGCACTGGCGTAGAGATTGCCCCTATAAAGACAGTGTTTGTCATGGTTGTGGCCAAAAAGGCCATCTTAAGAAATGTTGCTTTAAATTGAAAAATCAAAATTCTGCAATAGGCAACAAAAATAATTTTGTGCATGCTATGCACGAGAAAAGGGGGAGGGAACACCACCCTAACCCTAATAGAACTAACAATGCAACCTGTGCAGACTATCCAGTTGCTAATCTAGGCTGTTATGGGGAGATTTTCTCAATAGCCGAAGAAATGAAACCCCCCATTAAAATGAAAATATTACTAAACAATACCCCACTGGAAATGGAGGTAGACACGGGTGCTGCCAGGTCTATCCTATCAAAAACTGCTTATTGTAAACTACCAACAAAAACAAGGCCCGAGTTGAGGCCTTCTGATGTTAAGCTTAGGACTTATGGTGGAACCACACTAGTGGTTTGCGGAGAGATTAGGGCTAACATCCAGCGTGAATCTGGTAATATGGTTCCTCAGCTAGCAACTATTGTGATTGTAGACAGGGAGGGGCCAGCTTTGCTGGGTAGGGACCTGATTGATTCCCTCGGGCTAACTATAGTATCAAATAATGTCAAAAAATTGACTACCTGCCCTGAAGAGTTAGCAAATAAATTTCCCGACCTTTTTCAACCAGGTCTAGGTTGCTTTAAGGGAAGAAATTTCAAAATAGCAGTGGATCCAGCCGTACCACCAAAGTTTTGTAAGGCCAGGAACGTGCCTTACACACTGAGACCAAAGGAGGAGGCAGAACTTGATAGACTGGTGCAGGAAGGTATCCTCACCCCTGTACAATACTCGAGATGGGCAGCGGCTATCGTCCCTGTGCTCAAGGCGGATCAAAGCATCCGAATCTGTGGCGACTACAAATTAACTGTCAACAGAGCCACTAGGCTTGACACCTACCCTATACCCAGAGTGGAAGATTTATTTAGCGGGTTAGCAGGAGGAGTTATATACTCCAAGCTAGATATGTCTCAGGCATACGCTCAACTACCCTTGGATGAAGACTCCAAGGAACTCACGGTAATAAACACCCACAGAGGTTTATTTGCCTACAACCGTCTCAGCTTTGGAATTGCGTCAGCACCTGGAATCTTTCAGCGTGCCATGGAAGGACTATTGCAGGACCTCCCAGGAGTGTTCTGCTACCTGGATGACGTCCTGGTGAGTGCCACTAATGAGCAAGAGCACAACAAGCGTCTCTATCAATTCATATCTAAACTACAGGAGGCAGGGCTAAAACTGAAAATGGATAAATGCCAAATTGGAGTGCCACAGGTATCCTACCTTGGATACCAAATTGACAAAGATGGATCGCACCCCACTGCAGAGAAGGTAGCAGCAATCCAGAATGCACCAGCTCCTACTAATGTGACTCAACTGAGAGCCTACCTTGGGCTGTTAAATTTCTATAGGAAATTTCTAATATCATCTGCAACCATCACTAGGCCCCCACCTACCCTATACCCATGGAGCATCTGCAACCATGCTGGAGCCCCTAAATACCTTACTGAGGGATAAAACCCCTTGGAAATGGGATGCAAGTCAGGAGAGAGCCTTCCAGAAATCTAAACAAGCCCTCCTGGACTCTCAGACTCTAGTCCACTTTGACCCTCAGAAACCCATAGTGGTAGTGGCTGACAGTAGTGCGTATGGTGTGGGAGCGGTGCTGTGTCACCTTATTGATGGGATTGAACGCCCCGCCTATTTTGCCTCCCGAACTCTAACAGCAACAGAACGCAACTACTCTCAAACTGAGAAAGAAGCCCTAGCTATGGTGTTCGCACTTCGAAAATTTCATTGCTACCTGTGGGGACAGGATTTCACTGTGGTTAGGGACCACAAACCTTTGTTAGGACTATTCGATCCGGGTAGAAGCATTCCTCCGATGGCATCCGGGCGCATTCAAAGGTGGGTTTTACTACTGCAGTCCTACAAGTTCACCTTGCGTCACCGGTTCGGCGTGCTGTTGGGCACAGCTGATGCTCTCAGTCGTCTACCTTTGACAACTCGCGAGGAAGCCACACCTATTCCTGCGGAATGGACGTCCTTAGTAAATTTCCTCGAGTCAGCCCCAGTCACCAGCACCCACGTCCGCGACGGCACCCTAAGGGACCCAGTACTTTCAAAGGTATACAAATACTGCCAAGTAGGCTGGCCTTCGACGGTAATTGGTGACCCTGATCTCGCTCCGTATACGAGGAGGCGAGACGAATTGTCCACACAAAATGGCTGTGTGCTCTGGGGAGCAAGAATTATTGTACCCCAAGCTCTCAGACAAGCCATTGTGGACGCACTTCACTCTGGCCATGCTGGATCATCCAGGATGAAGGAGTTAGCTCGCAGCTATGTATGGTGGCCGCTGCTGGACAAAGATCTAGAAGAAACGACTAAGTCATGCAGCGAGTGCCTGAGCACTCGAGCTGCACCAACGAAAGCTGAACTCCATCCGTGGGAATGGCCTGCGAAGCCTTGGCATCGCATACACATTGACTACCCGGGCCCGATGGATGGAAAATATTATCTAGTGATCGTGGATGCACACTCTAAGTGGGTTGAAATTTTTCCCACATCTACTACAACCTCTAGCGAAACGATCTCGGGCCTGAAACACACTTTTGCGACATTTGGATTTCCAGTAACAATTGTTTCTGACAATGCAACGTGTTTCACATCGGCTGAATTCCAAGAATTTGTGAAGGCATGTGGTATGCGACATATTACGAGCGCACCATACCACCCTTCAACTAATGGACTGGCAGAGCGCATGGTACAAACTTTCAAGAAGAATATTCGAAAGTCAACGGAACCCCTACGCCTAGCACTAGACAGGTTTCTGTTCAACTATCGGCTGACACCCCACACGACAACAGGTGTTACGCCCGCCGAACTGATGTTAGGCAGAAAAGTTCGCTCTCGTCTTGATCTGCTTTGGCCGTCAGAAGCAATCGCGTCCAAAGTTGCTCAACGCCAGGACGCTCAGAAAAGATACCACCCAGGGTCTCGCGCGGTTGATATTCCGCCGGAGTCTCCTGTGATGGTCCGTCAATACACGCCGGGTTCCCCAAAATGGACCCCTGCTACCACCATTGAGAAAACAGGCATGGTATCCTACAAGTGCCAACTGAAGGGGGGAGAGGTCGTTCGTCGACACCAGGACCAAGTTATTACCTGCTCGAACACCATCCCTGAACCCTTGGAACAACCTACGGAGGAAACCGTCGTGTTTCCACAACCTGCTCAAAATTCATACCCACCCCCTCCGACCAATGAACCTGACTCCGGAACACTTGATTACCCGACTCCCACCCAGGAGGCTAGGATGCACGAGCCTCCAAGTGCTAACATCTCACGCAGGTCTACCCGGGCTCGGAAGCCTGTGGTGAGAATGGACCTTTAGGATTGACTATATTGAACAAGGGGACTGGGGATACATTGGGAGGGTTTCTAATTAAGGAGGGAGGGGTGTAATATAGCGAGTAGTGTAAGTTCTAGTTAGAGAGACCAAAAGTTGGCAACGCTCGAGAGAGCAACACTCGCAAGTCAGTCTGCAAGTGGCCTCGGGTTCAACAACAAGTAACTGTTGACCGAGTGTGTATATAATTACCTACTGTGGTTGGTATCTAACTTCTTAAGTTCTAAACTAATGTACTAATTCTATTCTACTCTATTCTATATATTTCCGTCTATCTCCGCTCTAATCTCACTAGCCACAGTACTACAAATTGAGTATTAAGTTAAGCTACCCAAGAGGTGAGTGAACTATTTACCTAACTTGCTATGTCATTGCATTTGTCTATGGATGTGTTATTTGTGTCTATGTGGAACCTATACTGTGCTCTAGTGTAGGGTTACTAGAGCAACAACATTAGGAGATAATGTTGAGTGTTTGTGGATAATTTACATTCAGAACTAAAGGGTCCAAATGGTAAGAATTTAAAATATATTTTCATGCAAACATACCAAAATTGAACTAATTCAACTGCCTCAAAGAACATCTTTAAAATCACATAGCAAATTTAAGACATTTCATTCATAAGTGCATGACAATAGTGTGTGGAAATGTCGGGTTAAGTAATGTGAAAAGTTGTCAGTTAAATAAAGAAGAATGGGGCATTTATGGAAAAACTGTAAGTCGCCAGATTGGCAGTTTTCAGTGTTTCAGTAACTCCTGAGAGTATATATATGTATCGAAATACGAGTCTTAGCATACAAACAATTATATCGCCTAAGCACGCTACAAACATGTAGTATAATGTAATAAAAATGTATTGAACTATAGGGAAATGAGCGAAAGAAATTTGTAATTATTTTTTCAGTATGTACTACAGTACACAATGATTGCTGAAACGCTATTTTTTCTGAAATTTTCTCATTGTGTAAGGGATTTTGATACTCGGTGAAAGTTTGTTCCACAGTAAAGAACAGCCTGATATTGATATACGTACGATTAGGTCGCACACAGAGATGCATATACATAAGCACTGACCCAGAGCTATGCACTCATACAAAGATGTGATTACACACACATTATAGATTCAGAGGTACGCACACACACACACACAAAGATGCATCTACAAACAGAGAGATGCACGTACGATGTGTTCACGCACACAAAGATACGTGCGCAAGCAAATTGCGTTCGTTCGCAATGGAATAATTACACACACCGACGCACACACATGCCAACCTATTAGCAGCCTCCACACGTTCACAACACAAAGACGCACATGCAAGCATCCGCTCGGCAGTGAGTGCATATCCTCAGGTCACTGAGGCACTCCGTGTCTTGCTTTCATTACAAGGTCAGAACACATGAACAATTAAAGAACACATGAACAATACAGCGCATCAAATTATACCATTTCACACCGGCAACTTGAGCAGATTAGACCTACTTCATTTCCCACCAATAACCTTAGATGAACTTACTCGGACCTTACGACCGTTCAAACAGAAAGCCCCCGGACCATCAGGTATTACCACACTACAATTAAAGAAATTACCAGAAAATATGCTCAAATACCTTTTATACATATTTAACAACGCCATATCTGCAGGATACTTCCCAGACAGTCTGAAACATGCCATCATGATTTTCATCCCCAAACCCCTCACTTCTCAGAAGCAAGTTCAAAACTATAGACCGATATCCTTACTAGACGTACAGGGCAAGCTATTGGACAAAATATTAAACAACAGACTCACCAACCATTTAGTCATTCACAACCTGAACAATAGCAGACAACATGGTTTCAGGAAAGACAGAGGCACCCATACAGCACTGGCAACATTCACCGAAACAATATCCATAAATCTAGCCAACAAACATACAATAGACATTGTACTTCGTGACGTCACCAAAGCATTCGATAAAGTCTGGCACTCAGGATTAATATACAAACTCTCTCAGTCCGGCATCCATCCACTATTTCTCCGTACACTTGCAGATTATTTGACCGATCGAACAGCATCAATCAGGATAGCAAACTATATAGGCCCTCAATTCACATTAGAATCCGGAGTACCTCAGGGAGCATGCCTATCACCAACATTATACAGCTTCTACACGCACGATATCCCTCCACCGTTACCAAACTCTGACTACATATGTTTTGCCGACGACATAACCCAAATTACCACAGGCCGATATTCTCCAGTATATGCAGCCCACCAAACCGAACACGCAATCCAACAAATCAACCAATTTGAAAATAAATGGAAAATATCAACAAACCACCAAAAATTTAAAATCATTCCCATAAGTCGGCACAACACTGGAGATATTTTCATCAACAACCAATACCTTCCGTATACAAACAGAGGTAAAGTGTTAGGTCTCAATTTCTCAACCCATGGATTTTCAGCCCAAGTAACGCAACGACAAGCAATAGGATATAGCAATCTCAGTAAACTATACAGATTTCAGCATCTATCCCTCGATACTAAAAGGAAACTATATTTAGCATTCGTAAGATCAGCCATTACATACCCATCCATTCCCCTCCATACAATGTCTCCCACAGCCATTTCAAAACTGCAGAAAGTGCAAAATAAAGCTCTAAGATTCATAACCAATACAAGGCTTGTGGACAGAATTTCATCAAAAACACTGCATGAACAAACCGATATTCCTCCAATAAACATCCTGCTACACAACCACGCACGTAAAATTTGGGAAAATTTACAACTATTAGAACCCGATTTATTTCATCAATTAACGTTTCCATTAGATAGTGCCAATAGCCAAAACTCTCGGTTTAAAAGCTCCAAACTTCTCGCATTAGGACCCTCACCTGAACCCAAATATAAGTAACTGTATCCAACAGCACATGGGGAAGACCGTACCAACTTTACTCATTTACTTTGTTTTTCATTGGGGTTCTGACGAGAGGACGGAACGGTCTTCCCCCCCGGGTGGGAAGTCAGAACCCCAAATCTCCACTCATCAATTAACTCAACTCAATAGAAATCCAACCTCTAAATCAGGCAACTGATCAGAATAACCCAATACAATCATCTAATTATCAGGACCCACAACCCAGCAACACCCAGAATATCTCCATTGTTTCCATTCAGATTAACTCAAACCCAGATTAACTCCATTCATGATGTCAGATGGAACCCCTCCCCCCTTGGGCGGGCTTGCAATGAGTACACCGGTTCCTTGGACAGTTTGATGTATAAATTGTGAGAGAAGAAAAAAAAAAAAAAAAAAAAAAAAAAAAAAAAAAATCAATGAAAAAATGTATATGGTTGTATATATGAATCTATGTACGGGAAAAAAAAAAAAAAAAAAAAAATCATGTACATAGTAATAGTTTGTGTACATACATGTTCAAAAAAAAAAAAAAAAAAAAAAAAAAAAAAAAAATCATAATAATGAATATAAATAAATAAATACATACCAACCTCTGTACATAGTAATAGCTTGTGTACATACGCGTTAAAAAAAAAAAAAAAAAAAAAAAAAAAAAAAAAAAAAAATATATTAAAAAAAAAAAAAAAAAAAAAAAAACATCATTGTATATAAATGCATGTGTATGTGTATGTAATGTATTTAATAATTTCTCGTACGTATATATTAGATAAGTAGTGTAAATTATGTACATATGTTATTATGCCCTCTGCGTATGTAAATAGGATCTAGGTAATCTTAGCCAGCCTTTAAAATTAGCATAATGTAAATACTGCAAATATTGTAGATTTCATTTCGGCAACTCGAAAGACTAGTATATTCTTCGTATATACAAAGCCTTGAAAGGTCTTCCCGTTCTTCACACTCTAAGTTACTAACCCATAAAAGAACTGATCAAGATCACCAAATTATGCGTTTTGTTCGCCTCTTATCTCTCACTGTCCATCTTCTCTTTCCTATGTCTTTTCTTCTGGCACACCCTGTGCCAAACTCTTGTTTTTTCCTCTCTTTCCTAATGGCACCGCCCCCCCCCCCCACAAGGTCAGCTCCGCACGGCTGGAGACGCTACATCCTGTGTGGTGTATGTAGCTCTTCCTCTTGTTCTTTTCCTTCTACTTTGTTTGCTTATTCTTCTTCTCTTTTTGTTCGTTCGTTGCTTGGTCTTCTTCTTTACAGAGGAGATGACGATCGTGGCTAATTTTTCGAGTGGTTATGTAACGTATAGTATATAACAAACGTAAAAAAGAAATGACGTTTATGTCCTGCAAAATGTAGGTTGCCTGCCTGTCCTGTATACGATTGAGCAGGACCCCAATGTAAGACTTATGTTAGCAAGCTATTTATGAACCCGCAAGAATCTTAGGTATATCAGCAATATACGACTGTTAAGATATATTATTCATTTTATTATGCAGTCTTGAACCAAGCAGTGATATATCTATCTATGGAACACATTAAATTTGTTAATGGTTAATTCATTGGCGTATACTCCTCGCACTACACGCCTCTCCTCACGTCTTCCTAAAAAAGTTTATCTCTTTCGATGAAGTTCAGAACAGCACCTAAAATAGACTTGCTCGCTGTTCCCTCCAACAAGGGGTTGTGTGTGACGAGCTCATTTGTGATACAGTCTACGTACGCTTGAGTTTTTCCAGTAATAATGAACTAGAAACGGGTTCCAAACGAGTGTGCTAATCAAATTGCTAGCCAAGCTTTAAGCTATAAAATTTCCCCAAATATACGTGAAACTGTAGCACAGATACGGTCATCATAAGCTTCGAGCTGTTCCATTTAAAAGCTTTGAGGGTAACAGGTATCAAAAGTACTTTTACATTTTCAAATTGTCATGATAGCTTTTATTCATTTATTTAAATGTTTGTTTTTCGTCCCCGATGGGAATGAATTCACAATTGGCCACTTCATAACGCCTGTAAATTTCTGTCATTGAATTGCACTTTATTTACGTTGGTTGAAATTTCTTCGAATGCCATATTAAAACAGAAACGAAAGAACCAAATGAAGGTAAGTCGCTCATTCAAATACTTTTTATTTAAATATCGTGAATTGCAACATTTCATAATTTTGAAAGAAATACCAACTAACTGATAACGAGAATAACTCCTAGAAGTCACCATACATTACCAAGCGATAAACAATAAGGAAATGCAGCCACCATTAAGACACCGCAGGCAGCAGCAGCTGCAGCAGGTCGCAATGTCTCGTTCTGCCCTACATTGTCTCGGGCGTGCAGCAACAGTTCACGGCCACCTCACCCCCGCAACTCCCTGCCTTCAGTAATGAGGTGGGGAAATTCGGCACCCTGCTTAGAGCAATAGCATAGGGAAAATTTAAACCAAAATTTCCCGCGGTAGACAATTCCATTCCTTCACACATAGGTAGAGAGAAATTTGTGACCATGGTAACAACTCTTATTGACCTCCTAAACTGTATTCTGGATAAGCTCTTTTGTTGATCGACATTTTAAATGAATAGTTTTTTATAGTTTCCACAGTAATTTTTTTTTAGAAATGTTGACGCAAAATTATTTGAACCCATAGAGAGTATGTTCATTAAACAAATTTTCAATTTGACTTTAATTATAAGAAAAAATTTCCTGAAATGAAGCCCAAATGGTTTAAAATAAAACTTTAGAATATTTTTTGGGCTGCTCGTCTACCCACTTGCCTGCTCAGCCGCCACAGTCCATTCTCTACTCAGCAACACCGTACGATAAAATTCAGCCACTCTAATTTCTGTTTACAACACAAGGCAGAACTCATCACCTCACTTTCGGTAGTGACTATGAACTAAATTTAAAATTATATTATATAAGGTACGGTTCTTCACTGATAACCATTTCACGAAGTCCACCCACAAAAAATTAGTTGTATATGTCACCTAACTCAAGGGGTCGGGTGTGGCCCAGAAATGCCCGCGTCAGCACCAGGAAGTACGTCACAAACTCCCCTAACTCGGCACGTGTTTTGCTTCGGAAAACGCTCGCTCAGTTTCAATTAGGAAATTCTAAATCGTGTCGTAATGTGTGCTGAGCGAGAGAATACTTTCCGATGCCAAGTTTCAATCTTGACTGATGAATAAACGAGCGCAATTGTAATCGGAAAGCGTCAGCTGAGTTGTGTGGAGCAAATTGTGAAATGCTCACCGCGAAGTGTGAGGCAAGAACTTGGTGGGAATTATAGGCATATTGTAGGTGTGTGGTAATTGTAATTTCGTTTGTGGTTGGGTGTTAGCTGCAAATTAAACTTTACTAATATATTCATCCAATTTCCATTACCCAAATCAAGAAGTAATTATGTTGCTCAACTACCTGAAACAAACTGAACTCACTCATGCTTACTTGACGTATTTTTGTTCTCAACACGTCCATTAATGGAACAAAAAGGGGAGAACAAAACACAGAACAGGAAGAGGCCCTGTGACGAGCTGCAGCGCAGCTGTGGCTGATATGTGGGTGTGTTTGTCTTGATGAAGCTCCTATACCACGTGAGGGAGTGTCCCACTCCCCTAACACGTGAGGGAGTGTCCCAACACGTGAGGGAGTGTCCCACTCCTCCAACACGTGAGGGAGTGTCCCACTCCCCCAACACGTGAGGGAGTGTCCCACTCCCCCAACACGTGAGGGAGTGTCCCACTCCCCAACACGTGAGGGAGTGTCCCACGCCCCCAACACGTGAGGAAGTTTCCCACTCCCCAACACGTGAGGGAGTGTCCTACTCCCCCAACACATGAGGATGTGTCCTTCTCCCCCAACCCGTGAGGGAGTGTCCCACTCCCCCAACATGTGGGGAAGCACTCCATTCCTACAGTAGATGGGGATGCTGGCCACACACACTGCTTGCCCCAATTAGATCAACTGACATCCCAAAATAAATAATTTAATATAAGTTTTCAAATTAACGAAAATGAAATAATATCTAGCAGTCTATACAAAGCTAATATTCTTACCTCTTTAATAATATGAATGTGACTGAGGTATATAAGCATTTTAAATATTTTAAAACTTACTCAAAATCTTTCAAGATTTGTTGGATATCATGGGAAACCAAAATGATACAAATCTTTCACCGACTTCTAAAACAGGGAATGATTTTTTAACATCACGCAGGATTTTCTGAACCGTGAAAGATTTGTCAAAATAGTGTGAAGGATTTGTCTAAATATTGAAGAATTTGGTAAAATATGGGATTTGTATAAATGTTGAAGAATTTTTTAAAATATTAAAGAATTTGTTTAAATATTGAATGATTTGTCTAAATGTTGAAGAATTTGTCTATACAATGAAAGATTTTTCTAAATATTGAAAGATATGTCAAAATATTGAAGGATTTTTTAAAATATTGTAGGGGTTGTCTACATATTGAAGGATTTATCAAATAGTCAAAAGGATTTGTCAAAATACTGAAGGAATTTTTATTACAAATAAAGATGGCACAATGATATACACATTAATTTGTTGTAGTACTGATTGGGAGAGAGACACTGAAATATATTCCCTTAGTTAAAACATTCACTGCGTTTTCACAGTTGTTAAAGGTTGGTTTGGATAGGTTGTAGTTAGCAGAATTAAGAAATCGATTTCATAGCTCGAACAAATTTTAATCTTTCCTAAGAAATATGAGAATGCCGAGAATGCCGATGCATGATGCATGCCGATTACAGAATTTTACTCTGCTTGGGCCCTTACGACACCAGGGTTTTAGAGTCCTTTTCTTTTTTTTCTTTTTCTTGCACATGATCAAGCAAAACTCTGAATTAAACAACATGGACAGTTCATGCCATTTGCAAGAAAGAAGAAAGAAAGAAAGAAAAAACTTTATTTCCAATAGAGATTGTACAATATTACAATCATTGGTTTTTAAATATCTTAAAATTAATACACTTAGATGATACACACACACGAGTATTGAAAAACTCGTGTCACTAGTCGAAAATAAATGATTGAGGGCAATGTACTCGTAATCTTGCTTAATCTACATTTGACAATACATGTAATGATAATTATAAGAGATAACGCAAATTCATGGACGATGCATTTTCATTGTGGGGTGAAAACACTTTTGACAGTTTACATGTACATGACATAAAACTTCGCAATTATTGATGCCAGGAAATAATATATGAATCGCTTGTTTCGGCAAATGTTCAAAAGTGTCATTTTAAGGAAGCATGAATAAAAAATATAAATACAAATCCATATGCATATATATACGTACATATATATATACATACATACACACACACATACAGATATATATATATATATATATGTACGCATAAGCATGAGGACCAAGAAGATTATAAGTTTTATATTTCTAATTCAACAATTTTAACATAACGGTCGTTAGTTAATAAGCATTTTATTTAAATATAAATGGATGATCGTACAACAAATGTAAAGTTTGTACATGAATGCTTTACAATAATAAAGAGATGACGAGTTAGGTAATGTTACAAGTTGAGAGTGAACAGAAAATGACCATTATCTCTAGTAAAATGCTAGTTGTCAGTTTAGTACACACATATGTGCACACATACATGTAAATATACACACATATATGTACACATAAGCATGAGGACCAAGAAGATTATAAGTTTTGTATTTCTGATTCAACAATTTTAACATACCGGTCATTAGTTAATAAGCATTTTATTTAAATATAAATGGATGATCGCAGAACAAATGTATAGTTTGTACATGAATGCTTTACAATAATAAAGAGATGACGAGTTATGTGACTGCCTCAACAATTTTTATCGACGAGGGGAAGGTTCAGAAAAGTCCACGGATGATGCAAAACTTGTCTTAAGCAGCCATTTATAGTACATAAATTTTCCTGAAATAGAAAGGTCTAGTTAGCACAAAAGTAATACAAAAAATATACAGTTTTTAGAGATTGCATATCTAAAAGTGATTCAGAGGGCAAACCAGAAAATAAGGACGCAAAAATTGGGGCAGAACTGCATCACTGGCACAAGAAAATCTAACTCAGAGAACACGGGTAATACTTCAGCGGCTCATTCAACACTCTAATCATTGGCGAGACTCAGTACAATTTTCATACGAGCATCCCAATGGCACAATCAGATATAACCAGTCAACCTAATGAGGCCCTCATTAAATACTAAGGTCAGGCAGTAGGCTCTACACACTAATGTCCAACCAGGTAGGTGCTGAATTGAAGTTACACGGCTATTCCCATATAAAAATGCATGTCCAACCCGGTAGACGCTGAACTAAAGTTACACAGCTATTCCTACGTAAACAGTGCCTGACAACTTGAGTTGTTTCTGACTCACATGACTAGTCACAAAAGTCTATCAATCTATAGTACCACCTGGGCATAGTTAAAACACACCCATCTACAAAGGTGGTTAATAAGTGAACAAGGGGGCACACTTAGACACCTCTGAACAAGTAAATAGTTACCTAACAGGCATGAACACGTCATCAACCAGGCAATATAAATATCCGCAGCACAGTAAAAATCACACAAATAAAAATAGGCAAAAACCACCACACTCTACAGACTGGTAAAAATCACACAAATAAAATTAGGCAAAAACCACCATACTCTACAGACTGGTAAAAATCACACAAATAAAAATAGGCAAAAACCACCACACTCTACAGACTGGTAAAATAGCAACTTGAGTGAGGAATTACACAATTCTAGAGTCCTAATACCAGAGTTTAAATACACTAACAGTAATCGTGAATGATAACAAGGATCTATATAATGCAATGTGCTTAGATCAAATCAACAACTGAGCACAATGAATCCAGCTGTGAATTCCAGCAAATAAATTAAGTAGCATTGACAAGCACAGAACAAATCAGGCTCAACAATATAATTAAAACATGACTGAGTGTTTGCAAGAAAGTCTCACAACCCTGTCCAACACAGGGCAAACCACTAGACAATTTGAGCCAGGTACAAATAGGTAAACACAGCATTACATTATATTGGCAGCACAAACAGAAAAACTGTGACAGCACACATTCTAACATCCCCTGAAATCTTTTAGCTTTTCTAGGACCTAAGAATTCACTGTCTAGTAGGAGACACAGAACAGACATCTATATGGACCCAATGCACTTAATATTTAGCACTCTTTACTTACATTTCCTTCTCTGGAGTCTACACACTACTTCAACACAACTGGCGGCCTCTACTCAGCTCGCAGAGTTTAAATACCTAATGTACCGGAAGAGAGCGTTTCCGGAAAACGAGTGAACGTGCGGACTGGTTCCCTCGATATTCGAAGGCACAAATTTTCTACCGCTGTTTGAAAATAGAAATTTCCTAAATTGCTGCGAAGGCAGCACACTCCTCTCTCTCAACAGTGCTAGGTAAGATTACTACAATATCTTTAATCGATCGCTCACAACTTTTGGTACCTCCGGAATTGTCCGTCCGCCGCAGCGTCGCCCCACGCACGCGTCCGTCCGATCCCGAGCGATGCACCGACTCTACCCGAGCCAGGGGCCACTGACATCTTGGAGACTGCGAGTCTCGTACCAGTACGATGTCCGTGTAGTATCTGACTTCTTGCACATTCACCTTGAGGTCGTTGAGGGTCTCTCTTGCTGCCAGTACTGCTTCGACTGCGGCGCACAGTTCCAACCGTGGTATGGTGGTGGCTGCCCTAGGTGCCACCCTCGAACTGGCGTTGATCAAGGTGGAATGTTTCTGCTCTCGGGTACTGGTCAGCCGCAAATAAATCGCATAGCCAATGGCCTCCTGAGAGGCGTCACAAAAAACGTGAAGCGAGTGCCGTGAAACCTCCCCAAAGTCGCGCGGCTTCACGCACCGACTGAGGCGTATTTCCTTTGATCTTCTCAGTCCGTCTTTCCACGATTCCCAATGCTCTTCCAGTTTCTTAGGTAGAGGTTCGTCCCACAGAGTGGAGCTTTGGTTATTTTCGGCAGTGCTATCAGACAGCGCCTTTCTTTGTAGAAGTCTGCCACCCAAAATAAGAGGCGCAGCTAGTCCAAGGGGGTCAAAGAAGGAGTTCACAGTAGACAGCACACCCCTCCTAGTGAAGGGTCTGTCCGGGATATTGACCTTGAATATTAACAGATCTTCGGAGACGTTCCAATGGATCCCCAATGTTCGTTGGATAACGGATCCGTCCCAAGTGACAGTCTTTGGTGCGGCTAGTTCCTCGTCTGGCAGACCTACCGTTACCCGAGTGTCAGACGTGGCAACTTTGTGAATGTTCAACCCATACTTGTGCAACAGAGACCGCACCTCGCCAAGCAGCTCCCTGGCCTCGTCTGGGGAGTCCAAACTAGCAGACCCATCATCAACGTACGTCGCATGACGGAGAAAGTCAGTGGCCCGGCTCGGGCGTCCGGATGCATCGCCCAGGTCGGCGATATGGCGAAGGGCGAACGCAGCGACGGCCGGAGAGCTCCGCAACCCGAAGACATGGACCTTAGCTCTGTAGGGGACAATCTCGTTAGTAACCCGATTATCTTTGAACCAAAAGAAACGCAGATAGTCCCTGTCTCCAATCTTGACTCGAAAATTGTGGAACATATTTTTTATATCAATTGTAAAGGCTACCTGGTGGAGTCGGAATCTCTGCAATATTCCCCGAAGGCTGTTGTTCAAATCGGGGCCCGTCAACAACTCATCATTGAGGCAGTGTCCCTTGTGCTTTGCTGAACCATCGAACACCAACCTAACTTTCCCTTCTTGGGCTTGCCTTACCGGGAAGATAGGCAAGTACCATCCCACGCCTTTCTCAGGAAGTTCCCCTGCGACTACTTCCTCAACGTGATCATTGTCAATGTATGATTGCATTTTCTCGAGACTTAGTGTAGCACTTGAGGGATCTCGACGCAGTTTTCCCAACGTCGTGTTCGTTCTTCCCAATACAGACACGTAATTATTACACAAATTTGGTGGATCTCTAGTAAAGGGTAAGGGCGCAACAATCCTATCGTCTTTCACTTCGATACCAGCTCTCAAAATACTTACAAATTTATTGTCTAACACACTCAGACCCTGGAGCTCGTCGTCGACTCGCTCCTCAAAGACGTCGAGCGTCTGCCTCCCAGGGTTGGGCCCACGTATCTTGATCGAGAAGTGATGATCCTCGTGGTTCACGAATGACGTCCGCAGGGCAGTGGTCCGCTGGGTTCTCGCTCCTCCGTTCAATGGTCCCAACAGTGCCCAGCCCAGGGCGGTCTTGCAGGCAAGAGGACCTCGTATTCCATAGTGTCTAGATGCCATGAGCGACACGGCATTTCTTCCGATGAGTATCAGTGACCGAGCCAAAGGATCATGCTCATTGAAGTGCTTGACCAGGTGCGCAACGTGGCTGAGCTTCTTCACAACGTCGGGAGTGGCTACTTCGTCAGTCGTGTCCGGGATATATTCGTTGGTCCATGTAGTGGGTAGCTGATGCCATCGGTTCTCACCCACACCCCTTATCTTGAGCCCGGTGATGGCGTGTCCTTCCACCTCAGTCGACAGACCACTCAGTGTTCTGAGGGCGTACTTCCAGGGAGTGGCCTTAAGATCGAGCTGTTCTATCAGAGAAGGGTCCGCAAAGCATCTTGAGCTTTGCTCGTCAATGATGGCGTAACAACGCACTTTTCTCTGGGTGGACGTCGAGGTGACATCTACTAACAGCGTCTTGGAAAATTCCCTGGACTCGAGACCGAGGCATCCCGTTCTGGTGCAGGTGGCGACCTCACCAGGGGTCACCGGTTTAGTGCTTGCCCGGTGCATGACCGTCAAGTGTGAGCCTTGACAGTGAGAACACTTCACTTGTTTGTCGCAGTTCCTGATGTAATGGGGACCAAGGCATCGGAAGCATACCTTCGCCTCGGTGATGAGCTTCTTCTTCTGGTCGATGGGTAGTCTTCCAAAGGACCGGCACTCCCAGGTTCCATGGGCGTCGACCTTGTGGAAAATACATTTGTTGATTCTATGGTCCGTTTCCGGAGGTTTTTTGTTGTGAGGTCCTTGCGCCTCATATCTTGACTCAGGTTTGTTGTAGGCCACCATGGACTGATCACCTTCACTAGACTCTTTCTTGGTATTCTGGTCAGCGCTTGTGTGCAGGACCCGAACGGGCTTGGGTCTCCCGCCTGACAGTGCTGGGTTGAAAAATGGATCCCTCATCGCTCTTTCTTCGTCTCTTAGGAACTGGTTGAAGAAGGAGAACGTTGGGCGCTGCCCATTCTTGGCTCGTAGGTCAGATGCTTTCCTATGCCATCTGCGTTGCAGATCTGGCGGGAGTTTGAGTGCCAAGAGCCTCATGCCTCTGGTAGTGCAAAACTCCTCCAGCTCGTCCGATCTTGCTGCGTTGGTAAGTGCGGTACTCGTAAAATCTAAGAAATCCTGGAGAGCGGTAAGATCCCCAGGAGGGATGTTTGGGAAGTTCCGAAGTTGGTCTGCCGTGTGTTCTGCTAGCAACCAGTCCGAACCATAACGCTCACGAAGGGTGTTCCATACCACCTGCAACACTGCCTCTGCATTGTTTCCGATGACTGACCTCATAGTTCTCTGAACGTACTCCTTGGGTTTACCCGCGGTATTGGCCGCCAAAACTTGTAGCTCTTCGATGGGGCCCAAAGCTAGCCCCTGCAGTCGATTCTTCAGATCAGATTCCCAGCAATGGTACAATCCGATGTCTCCTTTGAAGGGGTTGGCAGGGGTCTTCAACAGCTCGGCCCGGATAAGGTGAACAGAAGCTGCATCTAGAGTGCTTCCCTGCCTAGGAGCTCTCAGTCGATGGTTTGCCTCTACTCTAGGCTCTAGAATCGACCTGCGAGAGCTCACGGAAGCGTGTTCCATCAGCCCTGCCAGATCATCTAGGTTGCTTTCCTGCTCTTGATATTCTTCATCCTCTCCTTCTGAGATAGTAGAAACCTCAGAGGCTACCGACAGTGGTGTGGAAAAAGGTCCAACTTTTTCTCTTCTTACGGAGGTAAGTTTACTCATTCTCTCACTACGCAGAGAAGACAGGTCTTTGGGATCAAGGTTGGAAACCATGTCCCCTCCAAGCCTCTCCATCTGTTTGTTGAGCGTCGCGATGCGACCAAAGCAGTCTTCCAGCATCACACGTCTCTTCAAAAATTGCTCATGGTACCGCTGCTTATGTCCTGCTCGTTCCAAGGAACCTTCAAAGGCTCTGCTTGAAGTGATGAACTGATCGCGCTTGACCTTAAGTTCAGCTATGAAGGATAAGATGGCCGACGTCTCATCCTCTCCTGGACTCTCCCTGGACAGGGCTTCATAAAGATCGTCATAGGTCTTTACGGCTTCAACTTCAGCTAGTTTAAGGGTTTTCTTTGAGCTTCTTTTGGCCATTTGAGACATTGCAGAGATGTTGTTGAAAATTTATTGTGACTGCCTCAACAATTTTTATCGACGAGGGGAAGGTTCAGAAAAGTCCACGGATGATGCAAAACTTGTCTTAAGCAGCCATTTATAGTACATAAATTTTCCTGAAATAGAAAGGTCTAGTTAGCACAAAAGTAATACAAAAAATATACAGTTTTTAGAGATTGCATATCTAAAAGTGATTCAGAGGGCAAACCAGAAAATAAGGACGCAAAAATTGGGGCAGAACTGCATCACTGGCACAAGAAAATCTAACTCAGAGAACACGGGTAATACTTCAGCGGCTCATTCAACACTCTAATCATTGGCGAGACTCAGTACAATTTTCATACGAGCATCCCAATGGCACAATCAGATATAACCAGTCAACCTAATGAGGCCCTCATTAAATACTAAGGTCAGGCAGTAGGCTCTACACACTAATGTCCAACCAGGTAGGTGCTGAATTGAAGTTACACGGCTATTCCCATATAAAAATGCATGTCCAACCCGGTAGACGCTGAACTAAAGTTACACAGCTATTCCTACGTAAACAGTGCCTGACAACTTGAGTTGTTTCTGACTCACATGACTAGTCACAAAAGTCTATCAATCTATAGTACCACCTGGGCATAGTTAAAACACACCCATCTACAAAGGTGGTTAATAAGTGAACAAGGGGGCACACTTAGACACCTCTGAACAAGTAAATAGTTACCTAACAGGCATGAACACGTCATCAACCAGGCAATATAAATATCCGCAGCACAGTAAAAATCACACAAATAAAAATAGGCAAAAACCACCACACTCTACAGACTGGTAAAAATCACACAAATAAAATTAGGCAAAAACCACCATACTCTACAGACTGGTAAAAATCACACAAATAAAAATAGGCAAAAACCACCACACTCTACAGACTGGTAAAATAGCAACTTGAGTGAGGAATTACACAATTCTAGAGTCCTAATACCAGAGTTTAAATCCACTAACAGTAATCGTGAATGATAACAAGGATCTATATAATGCAATGTGCTTAGATCAAATCAACAACTGAGCACAATGAATCCAGCTGTGAATTCCAGCAAATAAATTAAGTAGCATTGACAAGCACAGAACAAATCAGGCTCAACAATATAATTAAAACATGACTGAGTGTTTGCAAGAAAGTCTCACAACCCTGTCCAACACAGGGCAAACCACTAGACAATTTGAGCCAGGTACAAATAGGTAAACACAGCATTACATTATATTGGCAGCACAAACAGAAAAACTGTGACAGCACACATTCTAACATCCCCTGAAATCTTTTAGCTTTTCTAGGACCTAAGAATTCACTGTCTAGTAGGAGACACAGAACAGACATCTATATGGACCCAATGCACTTAATATTTAGCACTCTTTACTTACATTTCCTTCTCTGGAGTCTACACACTACTTCAACACAACTGGCGGCCTCTTGAACTTGAACTTGAACTTGAAATTGAGGGCCGACAGCGTCGGGGCCTTTGTAACGGCCTACAATTCCCTCCACAGTTATCACACAAAGAGTTCAGCGTCTGGTACCAGACTTGTCCACTAAACTACTCAGGATCTACCAATCCTTGTCACAAGCTGCCATTGGATGGCGTCACTGGGATAGCCAGTGTGTCAAAACACCATCCCCAGGCATATTGGGTCATTACAGCCCATTCTACCAGACTGGCTCATTCCAGTCACTTTCTCTTACTCCAGGCACGCACAAGAAACACTTTCATAGCCTCAGTGATACTCGCATTACACTCCTGATCCAATCCAGCAAGACAGCTCATACCGCAATCATCTTCAGCACATCTGGCATTCCACTCATTCTCACCATACTGCTCAGACACCACATTCATAAAACTCTCTCTCTCTTGCTCATACTTACTACATTCCAGCACAAAATGCTCAATTGTTTCCTCTACTCCACTATTACACTGCTGACATAATCTGTTATTATTCTCATTCCATCTCCATGTACGTCTGTTCACACTCAATGACTTACATCTCACAGCAAACAAGAGTTGACTTCCAAAACTACCATCATAGAACAGCTCAAACTTAGGTGCTTTCTTTTTCATATACCAGTTAAGTGTAGGCTTCCGCATCATGCTAAGCTTCCACTTATTCAATCCATACTCTTTTGTTTCTCTCTCAATCTCTTTCTTCCACCTCTTGCAGTCCCACTCAGGCCCTACACCTCCTACATTTATTAAACTCCAGTCATCCACAGGTCTCCCAATTCTAACATGAATAATCTTTTGCATACTGAGTTTCCTTGCATGCCCCCAACATACTTTCTCCCAATAGCTTACACTCAGATTCCATTCAAAGATTCGCCTTACCCACCTGCTATTCTGCATTCTTTCAATTCTCACCTTATAATTCAGCACAGCTTTCATCATTCTTTCTGAAAATAGGCTCCACCCTAGGTCACCTCTAATGGCCTCTATAGCTGTCCATTTCGGAGCACCCAATGCTACCCGTCCTACCTTATTTTGTATCACATCCAGCTTTTCAAGATCACTTCCATTCCAAGCAAGAGCACTCATACCATACATGACACTAGGTACAGCAACATACTTCCACATTCCTCTCACACATTCGTACTTGTTTGCTCTGTATCTGGCCACACTACCTAACCGTCCACTCCACTGCATTGCTTTAGCCACTTTCTCACCTTTAGTTCTAGTACATCCATCTTCACTCATCATACAACCTAGATATTTGTATTCTTTTGTTCTACCTATTCTGATTTCTCCAATATTCCACAGTCTGTCTCTATCAGTCTCATCACTATTTATAACCATGACCTTACTTTTATCGGCACCAAAGTTCATCTTGAAATCTGTACTATATCCATTCACAATGTCAAGCATCCTTTGTAGTTCATGACCACATTCACTAACCACAACCACATCATCAGCATACAACAAACAGCTCAGTCTCTCATTACCAACTTTCAGTCCTAAACCACTCCCTCTCAGTCGAACTGCTAATTCTTCTGTGTACAATCCAAACAACAGGGGGGACAGAGTACAGCCCTGTCTCACTCCTCTAACACTCCTCACTTGCCCTGTTTCCAAATTTCCTAACCTGTAGATAGCACTTGTGTTCTCATACAGACTCTGTACAATGTTCACTATTTTTCTGCTAAAACCAACTTTTCTCAAAATTTCAAACAGCCTAACCCGATCCACTCTGTCATACGCCTTTTCAATATCCAGGAATGCTAAATATACCTTCTTGTTATCCTTCTTCATTCGCTCAATTATTTCACTCACTACAAACAGATTATCCTCCCCCCGTCTATCTTGCCTAAAACCATTCTGTTCTTCTCCCAGGACTCCTAATTCCTCAACTAAATTTTTCATTCTCTCATTCAAAATACCACAAAAGATCTTACATACGGTGTCACCCAGTGCAATTGGTCTGTAATTTTTAAGTTCTTTCATACTCTTATGTCCACCCTTATGCAACAGAACTACATTACACTTGTTCCAGTCATCCGGTACTCTTTCACTCTTCCATATCTCATCAAATAAACATTTCAACATACTGACTACACTCTCTCCTCCACATTTATAGAACTCATATGGTATCTTATCAGGGCCACATGCCTTTCCATTTTTCACTTTCTTCAAAAAACTTACAATCTCTTCACAAGTGATTTTGTCTTCCATTTGCAGTTCATGTTCATCTATCAGAAAATTTATTGGTTCATCATCTGTAACCTGCTCATTCATTCCACCAATGTCCTCCCAGTATTCTTCAACTGCTTTCACCATTTGCATCCTATCTTGCACACTGCAACCGTTGACTACTAATTCATCAACTTGAACTTCACTACCTTTATCATTACCTTGTATAAACCTATACCAATCTTTTATCCCATCTGGACCTTTCTTTCTTATATTTTCAACTTGGTGTCTCTCTTCTTTAACCCTAGCCTCATTGATCATTCTCTTTACTTTTTTCTGCTGGTCCTTGTACTCATTCCATACACTCTGCCATTCATCCTCAGTAATTCTGCGTCTTTCATACATTTTCCTCATACTGCGTTGTTTTTTATTTAAAGTCTTCCTTCTCGTTCGTTCTTCCTTTATCTCACTTGTAAACCACCTAGCATTCCCTGTACTTTTCTTGCATTTCATTCTACCGATCTTTTGCTCTGCCACATCATACAAGGTTCTTGCAATCTCCTTATTAAGGTCATTTACATTTCCACACCTGTTCCAGTTACATCTACTCAATTCATTTCTAAATTCTTCCCAGTTTGCCATTTTAATACGCCAATTTTCTCTTACTCTGCTGGCCTTCTGCATCGGCTCCTTTCCACCCCAATTATATTCTAGTACAAGCATTTTATGGTCACTATCAATATCAAAATCATCTTCATCTACAAACATTTCTTTGACACACTCTCTTGCTCTACTATTCACTATCATATAGTCAATTGCAGTTTTACATTCCCTGCTTTGCCATGTATGCAAGCCATTTCCTATTGTTACATTTAGGTTCTCAAGTTCATTCTCATCACAGAAATCAATCAATTTTTGTCCATTTGCATTCACAGGCTCACCAAGTATACCAACATGGCCATTCATATCACCCATCAAAATCAGAGGGCATCTGCAATGCTCTTGCACAATTCTTGTTAATATTTCATACTTTTTCACATTCTCTTGATGAGCTAAAATACCATCAGTTGTCATATAGCATACAACCACAATAACACATTCTCTGGCATGCATTCTTTCACACTTTATTACTAACAGATCTTCACTCTCAGGTTCATTTCCAACAGGAATTTCTTCTAATTTCCAATTTAGAGCATTTTTTACAATGAGACCAACTCCACCACCTCTTTTTTGCCAACTTACACGCCCTTTTCCAATCATGTAGTACTTACTCTCCTTACATTTTAAACTGACTCTATCACGCATTTGGGTCTCTACTACACCAACACAATCCAAATCTCCATTCTCAAATTCTGCTACAAGGTCATTTAACTTTCCTGCATTCCATCCACGCACATTTATACATCCAAACCTCACAACACTATTGGACAATTCACAACATTTTTCATTTTTGCTCTGACAGCTTTCCATTCATCCAGTTCCACCTTCCATTACAATATGAGTACACCCAATCCACTGGATGTATCTCCTGGAGAGTTTCATCTCCCCTTCTTGAGTAAGATGGACTCCATCTCCACGAAAACACCCACTCTGGATCAGGTTATCCATATCAAGGAAGCTGGAACCCATTTCACGCTTTCTCATACTCTCAGCTTTCATACTCATAATCCTTTTATGCACTTCCCTATTCACCTCCTTTCGCACCCTTTCATACTCCTCGCCACATGCAGGCCTTCTCAGCAGACTGGTCACAGCCACTCTTACATTCTTCTTTCGCGCCCTTTCAACAACATTCATAATTGCATTCACCGTACGCTCTCTCCCACATTCAAGCAATCCATTGCCACCTCCTTGCAGTACAACCATCCCTTCATCCATTCCATCTATCATTTCCTCAGCATGCCTACAAATCTCATTCACTCCCTTTCCTCTCATGCTCGTACATCCACTACGGTCAGTCATACTCACAAACCTATCCACATTCTTCACCATGCTGTCACCACATATTCTAATCGTAGGTCTCACTCTCCCTTTCATACTACTCTTTTGTTCAACTCTTCCACTCACATCACTCTTTCCATCCATCTTCCTTTCATTCACTTCCACTACAGGCGCCTGCACCTCATGTGGCATATCAACAGGTTGCTCCTTCACTCTCTTCCCATTCGTACTTCTTTCATCATGCTCATTCATCCTTCTACTCTCATCTGGCACATTTGCACCACCATTCACTTCATTTATTGCATTCACACTCCTTGCACCATCATCCACTTCATTTGCACTCCTTGCACCATCATCCACTTCATTTGCACTCCTTGCACCATCATCCACTTCATTTGCACTCCTTGCACCACCACCATTTACCTCTTCATTCACTGCATTTGCACCATTCTCATTCTTTCCTTCATTCAACTTCCTTTCATCCTTCAAATCAGCCTCTAAAGCAACCATCAGAATTGTCAATCTTTCAACCTCCTCTTCCAACTTCTTTCTCTCGTCATTCAAACATTTCCAGCACGTAAACACAAGATCATTCAACTTCCTCCGACTCATCTCTCTCAAACCTTTGCATGCATCTATATCTACCCACTCTTTGCAAGTCATGCACTCAATCTCCTCATCCATTCCACTTGCACCTCCCTTCCTACGACCAGTCCTATTTCTTGCCATCCTCAAACACAGACTTCTATCTCAGTACAAATTTCACAGGCAGAAGAAGTCTTCACTCACCAAATCTACTCAGCTCGCAGAGTTTAAATACCTAATGTACCGGAAGAGAGCGTTTCCGGAAAACGAGTGAACGTGCGGACTGGTTCCCTCGATATTCGAAGGCACAAATTTTCTACCGCTGTTTGAAAATAGAAATTTCCTAAATTGCTGCGAAGGCAGCACAAGTTAGGTAATGTTACAAGTTGAGAGTGCACAGAAAAAAGACCATTTTCTCTAGTAAAATGCTAGTTGTCAGTTTAGTACACACATATGTGCACGTATACATGTAGATATATACACATACGCATGCACAAACATACCCACGCACATACTTACACCAAACTCGTAAGCATACACAAATGCATTTTTATGCATTGAGGCAATACATACGCATTCTACAGAGTGTCATACGCGTAGCGTGCACACGTACACATATATACAAGTAAGCATGTGCGCAAATATCAGCATAAACTAGATATTATAAACCAGAATTCCAATCGAGGGAAACAGAGGAAATATTTTTTATTATAGCATGAATTTTATAAAATTTCATACTAAAAATAGTGGCACAAGACAGTCTACTTAAGTCAGAAACATGAAAACGATTGTGGGACGGGAATAAGAAAGAAAACATTAATGTCCTATAGAGGTTTCATATTAGAAAACAAATCACTTTATCTTTGAAATATGGCGCAAATTGTTGGCAATTCATAAACAAACATAGGTATCACATTATTATAAGCAGAATAAGCATATTACTGCAGTATAAATGGATGATTACACAAAGAATTTATTTTTATTTTATTTTTTTTTACATGGATGCTTTACAATTTCATATTAGAAAAAAACACATTATCTTTGTAATATGGTGCAGAATGTCTGCAATTGATAAACACACACACACATATAGGTACCATGACGGTCTAGTTTGATGCTTGCACAGAAACGGAGAGGAATGACATAAAATGCAACCTTCGACTGGTTTATCTACTCTAGTGCACACAGTTGTACGTGCACATATACACACCCATATGCGCACATACACTTATATACGTACACACATATACAAGTAAGCATGTTTGCAAATGACAACGTATAGGCGGTCAAATCATAATACCTACGCATACTTCCAAACTGTTGTGTGATGTCTTGAATTATAAAACAATGAGCGAGGGAGATTGTTCAGCAATGGAGATACCAGGCAAATGAGATTCGTCAGTACTCATTCAGTATGTTCTGTAACTAAAAATTATTATTGAGACACAAGATGACGAGTTATTTTGGCTTTAAATTCTCTCGGTCTTTGAGGGACTTTAATATTCAGGGGAAGTTTGTTCCACAGTAAGGCGCCTGATATGGACAGAGCCTTCTGCCCTAAGTGAGATGAACGATAGTTGACTAAGACATTATTGTTTCTGTTCGGTTTTTGATTGGTTACAGTGGGTGGATGGAAACGCACTATCTCCGCATTGCTTTGAGGAAGATATAACGAGGAGAATACGTATTGGGCCTTCTGCAAGAGGAGCCTGCAAATAGCAAATAAGTAGCAACCTATTCATCATCAAGCCAATTTCATTTCATACTTGTATTCAACTCTCATGGTATATTTATAGTACCCATAATTCATTGTACTTAGACATATTATTTCAGATGTAATGATCTTTCTTGAACTGATGATGGAGAGGGACTCCTAAACGTTTTCTTAGTGCCTCGGAATTTCCTTCTTTTTTACGTTCCTGATAAGGTTACGACTAAAGCAGGCCAATGACGTATTCAGATGTATTTCACCTCGCATAACAGTTTTTCTTAAACAGGTCGCAAAAACAGATAGAATGTCATTTATGTATACCGGTGCATGCATGAGCAATTTGCCTACTGGTGCACAAGTATCCCAATTAGGTCGTTCAAAACTTGATGATTCGCATGCCATACAATCAATTCATCCCACTCAGAATTCAAGTTTTCATTTTCGTACGAGTACGCTGATTTCCCTAGCTACGAACCTATGATATGACCACAGCTGACTGATGTTCTCTATGTAAATTGATGGTAAATAACACTTATTGTCATAATTATTTTCATGAACTATCCTCGTTATTTGTATCTTTTATATTACATTTTCTACGTCTTTTCTTTTTTGTTCACTATATACGTACACGGAAAGGGTTTTAAATACCCTTAACTGCTAATCATAGATCAGATATAACCATATTACATCATTAGTTGCTAATTATAAAGAGCAAATTACCATATCACTTAACGACTTACATACAATTAAGTTTTCAAACAGCTGCTCGAAACCAATTAATTTTGATAGTTAAGAACCAAATATATGTGCACTAGCAAATTCCCTCACACAGGATTACAATCATATGTATTTCGTTGTTAGCTGTTCACTTACTTGAAGCACTGACCACAAACCCCTTCACTACATATAGAAAAATTTCTCAAAATTTATAAAATACGTTTTTTATTTTTCCAATTGTACTAAACAACTCACCTGATATCTTGTAGTCACAGACAGCTTCACAAGGTGGGCATTCTTCAATATCTCTTCAATTCTATGATAAATTCTTAAGTATCTGTCAGCACTGGAGTAAAATGCAACATATATTCACTTTTTCAACGTCTCCTCAATTCAATATCACGTTTTCCAATATCTCTTAAGGCCATTTTACACTGGCGGTGTCTTCGCGCTCCACACCGTCGCTCCATCCATGTTTGTCAAATTATTCTGACAGTATTGCAAGAGCAATACTGACAATTACTGTCTCGGGGGAATTAGCGTCGAATTAAGAGGCAACGTATAAGCAAGTTGGTGTGAACTGTTGCTCAATCCTCTCGTGGGAGGAACTATAAAAAGTTCAGCGTCGCTCCACACCGTCGCTCCACACCGCCAGGGTAAAATGAGCATTACTCAGGACAAGAGTAAGCATTCCACTCCAGCAGGACACGTACTTACATCGGCTGCGTACCGGATGCAGGTCTAGAGTACACTGGCCAGGGCAACACACGGGTCAAGTTGAGGGAAATTGGGGAGGCAGTGAAGCCCGTATCAGACATACAGTATAAAAATCTGCCGAGATCACGTCAGTCGTTGCCAGATATGGATTTTGATTTTGACATACACAAAGCTGTAGTTATATATAAAAAATTTCAGTGCTGATATCGAGAGTAAATAAGCTCTGTCACATGAACAACTGCTTGCTTGCAGATATTTCAAGCACAGTAATTGCTGGAAAAGCTCAGTGTTAGGCCCCACGCCAGTATGGCCAGAAGGATATTATAATATTACGCTCCTCGCTTTGTAAATAATGTTTGCCGGAATTTAATCCGAGTATCCTAGATACTCGTCAAACCCCCTTGAATCCGGCTGATCCGAAATTCGAAAAAGCGACGAAAACAACTTCGGTCAGCTCCCTGGAAATTCCGGAACCGTCTTGACCAATATTGAATGACTCTGCGACTAACCGTGTTTACCGTACAAATAAAAATAGAAAACTTAGAAACGAATCTTCTCTTCCACGAAGAAAGCATAACAACTCTCAGAAAAACCCTAAGACAGGGACTTTAATAAAACGCCATCCAAATATGGACTCGGCTACTGAAATCATCTAACACTCAGCTTCTTTAATTTCACGTTTTTCTTTGAAGCCCACAAAGCCTTTATTCAAAGCTTGACTGGTTTTCTCGTACAGCAACAGGAAAGCTCCAAAAAAATTCCCAACCTTAGCAAAACTGGTAAGTTCTTATCATTTTTACTCCTGCAATTTATTTCAATATTTTTTGCTTATACCTCACCAACCTTTGATTATCATTGATGTACTCACAATGAACACAAATCGGTACCCATGGTAAGCATATATGAGAATCTATCAAGGATACCGTTCTTTAAGCTGTAACTTTATGACTTTAGCCAGCTTATTGATATAGTAGATACCAGATATCTGAACAATTTACGATATTCACATGCATCTTATGTATAACTGAAAAGAAACATGAGATATATTAACAATTACAGCATTATTGTAAATTAATAGTTACAGCATTTTTATTGATTACATGAAGTTGCAATATTTGAATGCACAAAACTACATTATTATTATTCATATGATGCTCCGATATTTAAATTCACAAAACTATATTACTATTAATCACATGATGTTGCAAATACGCAAAACATCCTAATCCTTTTTCATTGTCCCATTCTAATGATACATATGATCTGTACATAATTTTCGTTCATACATGATGCATTTGAAGGAATTCACTTTGAAAATACGATTTTTGCGTTTTCAGGAAGCAAGCAACCGTACTAGGACAAATTAACTATGAGAGCAGGAAGTAAAACGAATATGGTCACTCATGATATGCAACTGGGGGAACCAATTCAACAAAAACAAAACTTTCACGGAGTACATTAACATTCGGAATTTCTCTTCAGACCCTTCACGATTTATAACAGTCTACACGGGGTTGGTCAACAGTCTTAGAGTTAGATTGAAACAGCCTTTGACTTACATTAGACGTTAATTTAACCCTATACTGAACAAGGTTATTTCTGGACATTAGGAAATAATTCACAACGATCTTATTTATTAAATGTTCCGATGAAGAGTTCATATTTACTGAGTTTCAAGTATAATAATTTAAGAGAAATTACCGCAATATTTTATTTAAGACCCAATAAATTTGGTCGTTGTAGGGTTAAGCCTCCATAACCAACAGCACAAAGGTGTTCCAAAGAGAGAAAGGCAGCATTTCGTATGGAGGTAAGGGAGTGCAGAATCTATGCACAAGGGCATAGACATGGTAAATTAAGAAATAAGTTTATGAGACAAGAAGAAAGTACATTCTTAGAGTTCTCACTGAAGAGTATAATTTTAAGATTAGAGGAGTTAGTTTAAGCCTCCCTAACCTTAACACAGATGTTCCAAAAAGAGAATAGATGAAGCCACTATTTAGGATGGAGTTTAGGAAACCGGGAATCTATGCACAAGGTATGTTCCTGCATAAGATCTCAAGTTACAGAGTTTGTGAATATGAAACAAGATAAACAATAAATAATAAAGGAATAGGTGGAATAAATATAAATGACTCTGTTGGAATAATTGAAATTTAGAGGTACAACTCAATTATATTTTAGACGCAACTGTAAAAAGGAAATTGTTCGGAATTATATTTTTCATGGCACAATAAATTTATCTTACATTCTTCGTTGGTCACGCCTACTTTCTGCATACTATTAAGAAGAGAAAAAAATCATTAGGAAGTCAACTAATCACCAAAATATTATTACGTTGGTGTCTCACTTCGTTAAGCATTTATTGTATACAGAATCTAATAAGTTTAAATATACCATTTGTTATATTTTGCAACAATTAGTGTTACATTTCATGTTTTTTATGAATCAACTTAGATCCAAGTCTATACAAAGACACTGACGCACAAGAAACCTTATTTTCCAACGAAGGCCTCACGCGAAAAAAATGACAACATAATTTACAGGAAGTTTTTTTCATCAGAACTGCATGAGTCACAGTTTCCACACATCCCATCTTTTTAAGGCGAGTACAGTAATGGTAACAATCGTACACACACACACACACACACACCACAGCGAACTAATCGTTTTCAAGAATCACTGATCACTAAAAAGTCGTTAAGGTCGAACGCGTTGCTTGAATGCGAAGCCCCAAAGCAACGGACGTAAAATGTACATCCTACGTCTCTTAAGGCCGCGATACACTGGGCAAAAATCACGGTGATAACCGCCAGCACGCCTCTCAATGTGCCTCCCATCCCTGCACACCAGCCAGTTGGCAGAGTGGCCACCGAGCTTTCAGCGATCCGAGCATGTCTGGATTAGGGCGGTCGTCACTGCGACGAGCAGTACCGTTTTGAACGTTGACGGGAGAGGTGCACAGCCATGTCTTGCTCCGCAATTGAGTAGACAAAACTCGAACGCTGAATTATATAGACGTATTTAAAAAATTCGACTGCTTGCAGAATGTGATGAGCAGCGCTTACAGAAGGCTAAAGCACAGCGCAACGTGCGCTTTGGTTTAATCCTGCGCTCCATACGGCTGGTCGCAATCGCGCACCTACCCGTACGACACGCTGAGGCAGACTGACGCCTTGCATTGCATTCCGCGGTGCTTCATCTTGCGTGCTGAGTGTATCATGTCGCCAGTTCTCACTTCAACTGGCGGACGGATCCACTACCGCAATTTCTCGAGTCATGAACGCCTGTGTATCGGGGCCTTTACGAGGAGAACGAACACCACAACAACGCTCAACTACCGTCACAGCAACACTACCGTGCGAGGGTCAGTCACACAACTTGAGATATATTCATCATCAAGGCTAAGCTAATCTTTCTTCGTTGTAAGATGCTTATATTTTCCAGATCATTATGATGATGACATAACTCAAATGACTGATTACTACTGCATGAGATAGATTTAAAATAAAATAGCTAAGGCAGTTCCGCATATTATGCAGTTCAGTTGTGAGTAAATTTAGAGAAGCACAATAATTTAACTCTGGACGAGCTCATTATTTGATGTAGAATAGGTTTTTCTACAGAGGTCTTACAATTTGGGATTGCCACATAATTCAGAGCTGGTCAGTTTCTAGACACTTTGGACCTCAATACTTTTTGTGGATCTAAGTAGGTATCTAGATACATTTAAAATTAAGTATCTAATTGCTGTATCTAGATACTTCTGAAGAGTATCTAGATACAAGTTTTTTAGGTACTTTTACAAATATCTCCATAGATACTTGATACTTTTTACATATCTTGAAGAAACAAGAAAATGGCTCGAAAACAAGGTAATAATGCTATTTCCAAACTTTAATTCTCAGTATTATTAAACTAAATAATAAATATACATATCACCAATCAAAATATAATTATCTTTCAGTGAGTTCGAATCATTGACTACTGCTTACCGTTGACCATGCATGTTTATTGTTAGCAAAGACATAGAGTATGAATACATTATGTTAAGCAGAGTGACTCATTCAAACGTAAACAGAGCGTGTTCTTTTGGTTCCGTTCAGTCAGTAGTTTCTCTAAATTTCGCCATAATATAAGAAAATGGTGATCCTAATCTTATTCTTATCATTCATATTGGTTACCGAAACTGTGGTTGTATTTCTTTTTGCGTGTAAGTTGGTTTACGCATTTCTTCTCTAGATGTGCGTGTTGTGTTTGCGTGATGTTTCTTTATAAATTACCTTATGACTAACTTTTCTCAATACTTGATAGTCATTTACGATGGTGTTTTCAAGCGGCTTTGGTATAGCGTTTTTTGTCTTTTCCTACTTCGATTCAATAAATAATTTATGAATTCCGAAGAATTCTCTAGTAGTATTTTAAATTATTTATAAGTTGTCAGCCATATTTTGGGATATAAAACCTCTAATAAACGATATTTTTGAATTAACTAGCCCCTGACAGGGTTAATGTATTTTACACGCTACGTATGGTGTGTCTTTGTATACGCCTCTAATGGTTTACCGATTTGCATGCCTCGGATAGTTTGTTTATTAGTACTCCTCGTATAGTACGTTTGTCTAATGAAATCTTATATCAAGAAATTTTTAAGAGCCAATATGTTTGTCATGTATCTCATGTGCCAACCTTTTTGGAAATAAATGGTTTTTCTGTGTTGTCCCTAACCCAAGGTATCGTATCACTAGTGCACTTCCTCTGATGCGGACGACTTCTATCAATTTTCCTTCATAACCAACTTCAAACCTCACTTAGGCTCATCAATTCCCTCAAACCTCACCCGTTTCAATCAAGTCATCTTCACTCGTCTCCGATTGCAGACATGCTACCTAACTCATGGACACTTCTTCAATAATTCCCCTCGTCCAGTTTGCTCCAACTGTCAAACTATCATCACTCTGGAACACATCTTTATAGTCTGCCCAGCTCTCGAACCATTTCGTGACCCACTAAGAAGAGCATGCCACGCCAAGTCCCAGCCGTTCAGGCTGGCCTCTCTACTCACACCATCTGTAGCACCAGACTTGGTCATCAAATTCCTACAAGACACTCATCTGCTGAGCAAAATCTGAAGAGGCAACTGGCGGAGCGAGGGCGCTAATTCCCGAGGAAGGAGATGCGCCGAATCTAAACTAAGTAAACTAAGTAAGTATCAATTTTCCCGGCGATCAAAAAATCAAAAGTGGATCCTGAGTAGAGAAAGACAGTTGCGTTCACCGAGTTAAGAATGCTTTTTGCCAAGCTCCGGGGAGACTGCAAATAACCTGTAATTATTTCTGAGTTCAAAATTAATATCTTCCATTAATTATTTTCATTAAATCGGCAACTGGCTCTCTCCGTCCACTGGGGTGGGCTGCCCTGCCGTATTTAAATTAAGGTATGCTGTAAGCCTGATTTGTCCATTGTTCATCTTGTAATTTTGTTTTGTTTCTTGTAACTTTCTGTAAGATAATAATTGTATTTGTGTGTGACCCCCTCCTGGGGGTTAAAAAACTTGACGATGGCAGATTTGTCTCTAAAAATTGTTATGGTGACTTGAGAAAGGAGGACGACTCACATGATGGAGAAATCTTGCAATCACAATCATTCAATTTAGAGGAAGAGAGTGTCAGCCATTCACTCCTCAGTAGTGACCCAGCAAACCTTGAGTGTATGGATGATTCAGTTGTTCAAGGAACTTGGTTTAAACTTACCAACGATCCAGTAGAAGAGAAAGCAACAGCCAAGACCACCTTGACTCAGAATCTAAATGTGAAGCATCAAAAAAGACTAGAAATATGGTCAATATTGAGTTTAATGTTGTCAATGATTTTAATAATTTTGTTGCCATAGATAGGTAATATGGAAGATTTTAAGACGTTTTACAAGAATGACATTCTGCTCGCTGATGCATTATTTTCGAATCATTCAACTTTGAAGTTGGTTTAGAATTTAATTAACAACGGAAGCTAACCCCCTATTACGAACGTAAACAGGTTGGGTCGTGAGGGGGAGCCACAGTTCTTCTAGTGAAAATTATAAAGGTTCAAACCCACCCATTAGGATTACGTCTGCAATTGTGTTTACATCAGCTACAAGATCGCTGCAACCATACCGGGTAACTGCCATCTTGGAGCTGATGTCAACACAATTGTTGACATCACCCTAATGGGTGGGTTTGAACCTTTATTTATAATTTTTGCTAGAAGAACTGTGGCTTCACCTCCCAAACCAACCTGTTTACGTTGGTTTTCCATTTGTTCACAAACACAAACATTTGTTTTTCCGTTTATTTTCATTTATGCTTGTTTTTGAATTTTTGTTGCTTGAATCATGGTAATAACATCAAAATAAATAACTTTTCATTTATACACTTTTTTCGTCAAATGAGTATTTATCGAGGTATAGCGGTAGGTTTGGTTTCGTCTGTGATTACGATTGGCTGGAAGCGAGACTTCATTGCAGTGATGCCACACCACAGGATTGGTGAATTTCTTTCCGCTTCAAACACTGGAGTTGCGGTAAGTCATTTACCGCCATTACTAATAAAATACTCATTTCAGACGGAAAGTGCGTGGAAGAAAACTTGTTTATTTTGATCTAATTAACCATGCATAGGCATTGAAATTTACAAAATTGATTACTGTTCTTTCCTTCAGATTTTCTACAATTTCTTCCCGCTTCAAACACTAGAGTTGTGATAAGTGATTCACTGCAATAACTCGTTGAATACTCATTTGCCCCAAAAAGTGCATGGAAGAAAAGTTGTTTATTTCAATGTAATTACCATGATACAGGCAAAAAAATTTCAAAAATTGATTAGTTGCATCTCCTTAACATTAACCAAAATATGACATTAGTATCTCTAAGCAGTGTTTACTCTGCTTTTTGCTCAGCCACCTGAATCTGCTGAGTTTATTGGTGCCTCAAAAAGAAATATGACCCATGATCCTTTTGGAGTGACTCAAAGATTAACCCATTAATGACGAGAACTATTTTCTAGACTTTTTTTGTTTTTTCCATGTAAATATCTCACTTGTGATGGTACTAAACCAAACATATGTTTAAATATATCCTAACCATGAGACAAATATCTGTGAGATGGAAGCACAGTAAAACGAAGATTGCGTATACGGTTCAAGGCCAGATAGCCCAGTTAAGTAGATCGTCCCGAGCCAAATTGGGCCCCGGCGGTTCCCCCCATTGAAAATAATTTTTTCGTTGAAAAAGGTTCCTTAGGAGATAGGTTATTGTGCCATGAAATTTTATGGCCCTACGGACATTAGAACCTCCCCCCAGGGGGGTGAAATGGGGACCAAAATTCATGAATTTTAGTCCCATTTTTTTTTTTGTTGAAAAAGGTTCCTTAGGGGATGGGTTATTGTGCCATGAAATTTTATGGCCCTACGGACACAAGAACCCCCCCCCCAGGGGGGTGAAATGGGGACCAAAATTCATGAATTTTAGTCCCAATTTTTTTTTGTTGAAAAAGGTTCCTTAGGGGATGGGTTGTACCGGATACTCTTTTTTCGTCAAAACAATAAAAAATCCATAAAACGAAAAAGTGACATGAGTAAAAAAGGTTTCCCTTCACGAAATACATATACTGTCCAATTTTCAAACAAATCGGACAGAAAAAATTGAAAAAGTCTGAACATGCTTTTTACTGAAATAAAATTTATTATTTTTATTTACTCATAAGTACAACATTTCTTTCATGTTTACTTCAAATTCACTAGGAAAATGCTGCTCATTGTTTGTACATCAAAATAGATCATCGAAACTGCATTCATGTACAAAAATTTTTCGTTATATTTAAATTCAATGGACATAGTTCGCTTTTGCGCTGTAGTGAAAAATTATCCTTTTCTACCATTCAAAACAAAACTTGTCCTCGAGTTTTGATGCTAAAACAAATCCAAAGGCAGTTTTAGAATCCTTGGAACATTTCTAACAAACTCAAATTCGGCTTTTTTTCAAATTCGAATTATTTGAAAAAATATATAGCTCTAAACACAAATAACTTATGCTGATTTTTGAAATTTATAAAAAATTTTGAAAAATAAATAAAAATTTTATTTGGAAAAAAGCTGAATTTGAGTTTGTTAGAAATGTTCCAAGGATTCTAAAACTGTCTTTGTTTTTGTTCTAGCATCAAAACTGAAGGAGGAGTTTCAATCTGAAATTTCAATAAAAATATACCAAAAACACGATTTTTGTTGAAAAAAAAAGTAAGGCCTAAATCAAAAAAATGACAGGAGTAAAAAAGATTTACTTTCACAAAATACATATACTGGCCAACTTTCAAACGAATCGGACTAAAAACAGTTGAAAAAGTGGGACGATCTCCTTAAGGAGAGCAAACGGGGTTCCTTTTGGGTCGAGACATCATATATGAGATTTTTGCGTGAAAATGTTCCTAAACCCTTCCTACATCACGTAGTGAAAATGGGAACCCTGTACGAGGCTTCTAACCCCCCAAAATACTTCCCAAAGGGGGTATGTTACCCTAAATAACCTCCAAAATGGGGGTACTTGAGGGGTAATTTGGAGGCATACCCAGAGGGTTACCATAATACCCAAAGGGAGAAAACAATGGAAAAACCAAGTGAAATATTATAAAAAATTAGTTGTGTTATAGTTATTCTGTAGGAATAACAAAAACCTAAGTATCATGTATGGCAAAGTGCTCTGAAGGGTAGAATACCCCTTTAGGAAGAATTTCTTTGATATTGAACCTAGAGCAATGAAATTTGATACACTGATAGGAAATGCAATTTGGAATCATTTATCATGAGTAAAAAAATGTAATTTTCTTCAAAGAAAACGAGATATTCATAGAAAACGAAGTTTTTGGGAGAGTTTTTCAAAATGCATCTCCTCCAACAGTTTTTGAGTAAATGTAATGATTTTAGTGTCATTGGATGCGGAAATACTTGTACATTCAAAAACTAACATGGCATTCTCCAAACATTCAATTTAAAATGGAAAAACATAAAAAATTCCACGGCACGTCTTCTTTTGTAAAAAAACATACTTTATGACGTCACAACTCATGATCAAAAATGAATTTAGGGTGAAATGGGGACCAAAATTCATGAATTTTAGTCCCAATTTTTTTTTTGTTGAAAAAGGTTCCTTAGGGGATGGGTTGTACCGGATACTATTTTTTCGTCAAAACAATAAAAAATCCATAAATCGAAAAAGTGACATGAGTAAAAAAGGTTTCCCTTCACGAAATACATATACTGTCCAATTTTCAAACAAATCGGACAGAAAAAATTGAAAAAGTCTGAACATGCTTTTTACTGAAATAAAATTTATTATTTTTGTTTACTCATAAGTACGACATTTCTTTCATGTTTACTTCAAATTCACTAGGAAAATGCTGCTCATTGTTTGTACATCAAAATAGATCATCGAAACTGCATTCATGTACAAAAATTTTTCGTTATATTTAAATTCAATGGACATAGTTCGCTTTTGCGCTGTAGTGAAAAATTATCCTTTTCTACCATTCAAAACAAAACTTGTCCTCGAGTTTTGATGCTAAAACAAATCCAAAGGCAGTTTTAGAATCCTTGGAACATTTCTAACAAACTCAAATTCGGCTTTTTTTCAAATTCGAATTATTTGAAAAAATATATAGCTCTAAACACAAATAACTTATGCTGATTTTTGAAATTTATAAAAAATTTTGAAAAATAAATAAAAATTTTATTTGGAAAAAAGCTGAATTTGAGTTTGTTAGAAATGTTCCAATGATTCTAAAACTGTCTTTGTTTTTGTTCTAGCATCAAAACTGAAGGAGGAGTTTCAATCTGAAATTTCAATAAAAATATACCAAAAACACGATTTTTGTTGAAAAAAAAAGTAAGGCCTAAATCAAAAAAATGACAGGAGTAAAAAAGATTTACTTTCACAAAATACATATACTGGCCAACTTTCAAACGAATCGGACTAAAAACAGTTGAAAAAGTGGGACGATCTCCTTAACCCGCGCACGGTCGCGCATCCCTCAGAAAAGTAGTCAATTTACCCGCGTTACTCTGCCGTTCCCTGTTCACTTACCGTAATAGGCAGAGATGTAAAAATATGAAGTAATGAGTAAAAAATGTTGCTTTACACTTTGATGTTGTCAGATTTTTGATAACTTGAACCGTTTCTTTGTAATATGGAGTCAAACTCCGTAGATTTTTGCACAACATTGCTTCAAAGAGATCAATGGCCATTTTTTTGTTTTGGGAACAATGTAATGTTTTTCACTGCTATTTTATGCAGAAAATCCTTCCAAACCTGCTGATGTTTTTATTTTTCCTCTACAACAATTAGAAAAAAAGTTATGACCATTTATGTCTACTAGGTGTTATCCATTCTTCGTTTTAGTTCCTACATAAATGCATGTTTGCATGTCTGGTTATATTACTGTAAGTATAGTGTTTCGAAACTTGTAATTTTCACACAATATGAATAAAATACTGCTCTACACGCTACTGACTTCAGATTTGTCTTATTTTCCATTTTTACGAAATAAGGCGAAATAAGGCCCTGAGTAGTTTCGCTGGTAACTGAGGCTGCCATTGACTGTTCGCACGCACACCCTCTCACGATCGCCTCATTTACCACACTGACTGTGCTTACCCCTCCCAACTTCCAAGTGGTTGGAGCTCTGCCTTAACCCCCACAATGTGGGGGTTTCTGGCTCCAGCTGTGTAGCACTCGCTGAGACGATCATTTTGGTGTATAACAACTTGGGGTTATGCCTTACGTCTGGCAACCAGTGAGCCTGGTAAATGAGGCGACCAGTTACAGTGCGCGGGTTAAGGAGAGCAAACGGGGTTCCTTTTGGGTCGAGACATCATATATGAGATTTTTGCGTGAAAATGTTCCTAAACCCTTCCTACATCACGTAGTGAAAATGGGAACCCTGTACGAGGCTTCTAACCCCCCAAAATACTTCCCAAAGGGGGTATGTTACCCTAAATAACCTCCAAAATGGGGGTACTTGAGGGGTAATTTGGAGGCATACCCAGAGGGTTACCATAATACCCAAAGGGAGAAAACAATGGAAAAACCAAGTGAAATATTATAAAAAATTAGTTGTGTTATAGTTATTCTGTAGGAATAACAAAAACCTAAGTATCATGTATGGCAAAGTGCTCTGAAGGGTAGAATACCCCTTTAGGAAGAATTTCTTTGATATTGAACCTAGAGCAATGAAATTTGATACACTGATAGGAAATGCAATTTGGAATCATTTATCATGAGTAAAAAAATGTAATTTTCTTCAAAGAAAACGAGATATTCATAGAAAATGAAGTTTTTGGGAGAGTTTTTCAAAATGCATCTCCTCCAACAGTTTTTGAGTAAATGTAATGATTTTAGTGTCATTGGATGCGGAAATACTTGTACATTCAAAAACTAACATGGCATTCTCCAAACATTCAATTTAAAATGGAAAAACATAAAAAATTCCACGGCACGTCTTCTTTTGTAAAAAAACATACTTTATGACGTCACAACTCATGATCAAAAATGAATTTAGGATTGCCCATTTAGTTTTTGAATTGCCCGCGTTATTACGCATCCAATGATACCAAAAATCATTACTGTAGCTCAAAAACTGTAGGAGGAAAAGCATTTTGAAACCCCATAAACCATTGTTTACATTATAAGCAAAACAAAAAAACATGGACAATTCAAATAAAAAATTTTGTAAAATTTTTGGGTCAAGTTAGACCCCTGAAATCATGATAGAGTAATCCAGAGACATAGGAGATGACATAGCAACTTCGCACCGTGAAGAAAGTGCCATGGGGGAGGTGTAACATGATAAAATACCACTTCCCCCTACCCTCCCCCCCATTCTTAAAACCCTCGTAGCATCGGACCCAGTACATGTACGAAGCTAATTTTTTCGCAGGATGTACCTGACATCTTACCCTCTCTATAGCACCTAAAAATCAAAATCCGAGAAAACTCGCCAATCTGGTGGTATTCTCCCCTGACCAAAACCCCCATTTTCTCAGAACCAACTTTTCAAGACTTTGACGCTCAATTTCAGCCACAGTTTTCATTCGATTGGGGTCATCTTTTTTGTATCACCTAAAGCAATGTGAGTACTATAATATGTTCCAGTTAGTTTTTTGATAAACTTCAAAAAATATTTGTTATGAATTTTTTTGTCAAAATAATCGTGAAAATATTTTTAAAATTTTTTAAAAATTTTTTTAAATTTTTTTAAAACTGAAACGAAAAACTATCCACAACGTTTTGACTGCTGTTCATTGTGAATCAAGCAGAAAAAAACCATTCGTCTCTATCTGCATTATTGGCTGAGAAATTGGCAGTTAAAAAATTTCTTTTGGGGGGGGGGGGGGGGAGGTTTTGGAAAATTTCGAAAACTTAATAGGCTATACCTGTTTATTGAAATGCTTCAGACGTGCTATGAATACCTCAATGCTTATTGCAATCTGGAAGTATTTTTTTTATTTTTTAAAGTTTACTCCCGTATGCTCTCCTTAAGGCTGTTATTATGATACTATGAACAGAAGGTCTTGGACTATAATGGGGGATAGCGCTCCAGGTGCTTGTGCAAGCTTGCACACGGTATTCCTTTGTCCAAATATTTATTTTTAATAATAGAAGAAAAAATATCACTTGGTTCCAAATGGAACTGCTCGTCATTAATGGGTTAAAGGAGGTGCTTAACTATGATTTTGTGAAAGAAGTAAGAGTCAACAAATGTTGAAATATAATAGCCATATAATTCAAAAATGCATCACAGTCAGAGTTTGAAAGCATCCTAAAAATAGATCATGTTGGTAAATTTGCTATTAAATGTTATAACCTCAAGCTGAAACATGAGAAACCTCCTAGGGTGTTATTGGTCCCATTGACCAGGAAGTCAACCTTGAAGAACTGATTCCTCTTGTCAAATGTGACAACTACACTGCTGTAAAAATGGTAAATTTACCTAAGTTTGTGAACAGAAAGAAGTCTCTCAAAGTGTTGAAGTAGGTTTTTCAGGAAGGGAAATTTTTAAATCCCTCAAAATTGAATACATGTACTTTTCTGTCAGACCTTACTCTCCTCCTCCTTTGAGATGTTATAAATGTCAGCGTCATGGTCACATTGCCAGTGGCTGTACATCAGTGGAGCATTGCCTTGTATGTAGTGGTAATCATGCAAAAGATAAATGTACTGCTGCTGTTCCTTGTTATGCAAATTGTGGGGGAGCTTACGTGGCAAATTCTAGGTAGTAGTTACTGCCCTCTAATTAAGAGTTCCTTAGAAATCAGATCTCTACTGAGAGAAATTGTATCCTTTTTCAAGGCACGTAGAAAAGTTATATCTGGCAGTGAAGAAACAATTGGTACTCCTTCTCAAATTGTGGGAAACCATTCACAGAGTCAGCATGAGTTCAGTTTAATTACAGGTGAGGAACTATCCATCAGTTACCAAATTCCTGGTAGCCCCAAACTGCAATCAAGACTAGTGGCAATAAAACCTATGCCTCATTGTTTAAAAGTGCTCAAGCTGAAAAATTTCCTCATGTCAATGTTGATCAGTTGCAGGGGTCCTACTACTTGCCACAAAGGCTTCTTAATCTCAATTGTAAAAGAGATTGCCAAAATGTACTGTAGTTCTCTGAGCCTTATGTTAATTGTGATGGAGACAGTCAAAATGTGTCGGCAGACAGTTCTAGAGGTTGGGACGCTCCAGCGGACAGTTGCATCTCTATGGACTCTGGATCCCCTGTTAAAAAAATGATAGTCTTATATGCAGTCCATGTTTGAAGACCTTTTTACTCGTTTGGATAAGTTCATAGTTGAAGCTCTTTCCTCTAATTTGACTTTTAAAAATATATATAAACGTAATTTGTTGATTCTAAGTATGATTAGAAATCATTTTGGACAAAAGATAGGTAGTCAACTGTTGAATGAGTACCATAATTCTGCAGCCTCTCAAGATAAATATGAGACACCCTCAGATGACTGTGTAATACCAGATAAAACATTTTGCCACACCAGTCTCAGCAGGAAGGTAGATCAACTAAAACAAGCAGAACTCCAAAGACAACCCTTGCTGAACATAGAGGAGTTAAACAGCCATAACCAGGATGTAACGTCAGGATTAAAGGACATAAATTAGAAAAGTTATAAATTTCTTATCAAACATGAAAACAGTTCATTTCTTTCAATTTCTATTTCATTTTAATAAACTTCAAAATATGTTCAGGTAGAATAGTTAATTTCCTGAAAATCATTAGAGATTGAAATGTATAGAGCTGATGGTATTTTATTGTCATTGGATAACTTAAAAGGCTACCAAATAGCAAATGATTTAAATTATTTTAACTTAATGAGGGTGTTCAGCCAAGTTTTGAGGTAATATGAGCAAGCAAGAGCAACACTAAATAGCTATTTTGCTTTCATATTGTTGATAGTCTTATCTTATCAGTGTGTAGTTTCAGGATTATATATATATATACCGGGCTTATCCTCCCTATGGGAGGGTAGCCGACAGCAGGCCACAGTCACCACACTTAGTCACTAGGAGGCGAGAGAGGCAGCACTGGCCGCACCTGAACTACCAGGATCAGCAGCAGCCCAGCACAACCACCTTCCACAGTCAGGCCCGACAGCCACAGCTGGTTTACCCCGACCGCTTCATTGAGTGCAACCCCTCCCCCCGCACATGACAGGTCAACCCCATCACACGCTTGCAGCTTCCAGTAACGCATCAAAAATAAAATTACCTCCTTATACACTGCCCCCACTCACTTCTGTCCGCAGCCATCCCTCTCGCCACGTCCACAGTCAGACCCCTCTCATACAAAGCACGTCGCACCCCATCCATCCAACTCATCCGTGGTCTACCTCGCGCTCAAAGACCACTCACTTCCGACATATATATCTTTTTTACCAGCCGCTCAACATTCATTCTTTCAACATGCCCAAACCATCCAAGCACTCTTTCATCTACTCGCCGGCTCAACTTTTTGATAACACCCGTCTGCCCCCTAACCAACTCATTCCTGATCCTATCTCTTCTAGTTACTCCATACATGCTCCTCAAACACTTCATCTCAAACACATCCAACTTCCTCCTCTCAGCTGCTCTCAACCCCCAGGACTCTGCTCCATACAACAAAACTGGCACAATCAAACTTTCATACAGTCCCCTCTTCAGGATTAGAAGATACAAATTAGAA
Organism: Morinoia aosen; assembly: GCA_030386875.1. Lineage (NCBI taxonomy): Eukaryota > Metazoa > Arthropoda > Malacostraca > Amphipoda > Talitridae > Morinoia > Morinoia aosen. The sequence continues at coordinate 42,805,529 of CM059580.1, forward strand.
AAAAGTTCCAAAATTTTTACAACCATAAAAATAGTTTACTTTTTCCCTCATTCAATTTGATCTAAAAGTTGACAAATTGTTTTATGGTAGAAAGTGCATTTGATCAGTGATATTTTAAGTCATTTAAATGTGTAAATTTTAAACTTTTTCCTTATCATTTGATTAATTTTAGGCCAAAGATCAGTAAATAGTTAAGGATTTTAAACTTTGATAAAAAATTGAATTCAGGTTAGTGCTTGAGTTTTTTATATTAAGTGCTGTTTCTCTTCTCTCTATAATATTCAACATTCTTGTTTGTAAAGATTTTCTTTGTAAAAGTCAAATCGTGTAACCTTTGAAAGAAAAACTGATCCCTTGTGATATAGGGCATTTAAATGTCCTTGCTCTGAGTTTGATAATAGCACTTCACTCAGTTTGTTGCATCATATAACTATACCTCACAAATGTGAGTATAAAATACATTATACCTCACTAATGTGAGAACCTAGTAAATCGCAGATAAAATATTAAAGAACTCTTGCAAGCTCAACTGCACCCCACAACCTTCAAGATCGGACTGACACATACCATCATCCGCAATGTATCGTCGCTCAAAGAAAAATTGCCCAGAGGTGTCGATACCAAGCTTTATTATTATGAGTGTTGAGAAAATAACTGAAGGAACAATAGTGTTGAACAACTTACAGCAATTGATGTTATTGGTCAAACACTTTTGTTTCACATGTTTTAGCTGTTTTTTAGTTACAAAATAACCATAAAAAAGAGCATTTCAGATGATATTTGTGCCAAAAAATACATGATTTCCATGGTAGTGTTGCTTTCAACTTAATTTTATGCATAAATCTTAGTAGGGGTATTTGGCTATAATGCTTATGAACATTTTGCATGCACTCACCTTTCATGAATGGAATAGAAAAATCCATTTTTGCTATCACCGAGTAGCTAAAATATTTTTTCCGCCGTTACAGATCATAGTACTGATGAGTGCATTATGGAAAAAAGTTATATAATATTCTCATTTGAAGTATATTAAAATTGAAAGCATCATAATATATAAATTAGTGTTTTGGGCATGCAGAAGATCAAAAAGGATTAATTGAAAAGGTGATGCATCCTCAATTGCAGATACAGTCATTATATGCTATTTGGTAATATTGTCTACCAATTAAAATTTATACATGCTCTGTCATATTATTCAAATATCCATTGCTGTTTTTTTTTATTAACTCTTCACACTAATCTTTAGTTTGTTCTGTAATGCCACAAAATTCTTAGAACGTGAATTAGTTAGATGAACGTGTAACGTCTGCTAAAAAGTATTCCGCATTAATCGTAAATTTTCATTTATTCAAATGTATACTAAATGAAATTGGAAAGCATCATTTGAAAAAAAAAAATATTTACAATATTAAACATAAAAAATTGTCCAAGAAAATATTATTGACAGACTCTAAGTTGCGAGTTGAAATTTCAATTTTCAAACTTCTGAATATTATTTAAATTATAAAAAATGAATATAAATATTTAAAGCAGTTTGTTTCCAATAAAGATTGTATAAAAACCATCATTTGTTTACTAAAATGTGATGTGATACAGATACTTAGTTGGGATACCTACTTGGTATTGTAATACCCATTTTGATAGTCAAAACAAGTGGTAGAGAGAAAAACATCAAACAGGCTTTTGCTCTGATAAGTTAGCGCCAAAGTTTCATAATATGTGCACGTACAAGTTGAAGAAACATAATTCCAATGACATTGCATTGTTAAAAACACTTATTGGTATGCATTTACATTGAAATACAAGCTTACAAACTTGCAATATCAGGGAGTAATGTTGAAAATAAAAAAAAGATTTTAAAAGCGTGCCTTAAAGATTATGAGGGTGACATTCAAAACTGTCTTTTTACTCGTATAGATCAAGTATGCATATGAACGATCCTAGAAAAAAAATTTTCTCCTTGAAAGAAGTGTATCAACTGACTTTGATTGAAACAAGTTTGTGAAATCAAATGATTTATATTTTCTAGCAATTTATAATTCTTTTAGTGTAAAACATTGTGTGAACTTATTCTTTGAAATTTTATGAAGGAACATCTAGTATAATTTTATTTTAATAGTTGGTTGTACTTTTCACTTGATAACTCTTGCATTTCATTGGATTTTAACTTCAGTGAAAGCAGTTGGCACTGAGATATATAGCATAATTGTTGTTTTTGTGCACTTGATGCTCAGAAATCAGAGCATTTTATTCACAAACATGAGCACAGAAAAAAAATTCTTATCAATTAGCTTTTAGAGATTCCTGCTACAATTTCAGATGAATAATTCATGAATTTAACTTATGTCATTTTGATTCCAAATAAATAATGTATAATTTAAATTTGTCAATTTTGCTGGCAAAATTTTGATTATCATTAACTTGATATAAACATATTCTTTTTCAAAGATAAATGTTTTCACACAATGCACTTCACTGCATACTAAAATATCATGCAATTTTAAGTGTAATATAAGTGGAAAACTGGATTTCCATTTAAACTATTTTACAGCATGTTCCTTAGATGACAATTTCAAACGTATAGGTGCATTACAATACATCATTATATCCTTAATTAAACACCATTACATTACATGCACACCGCCAAGTTGTTGTGACAGGTTAGAAACATTGCAATAACATCTAAGGAAATTTTCCGTACTCTATTTACGTCCAGCATGGGGTTTTTTGGGCCTGAGCTTGATTGGAACACTAAGATCTTTTCATTGAATAACGAGCTTATTCTGTCTGCTTTGGTGTGTTGGGAACAATTACAATTGATTAGAACTATAAATGTTTATTTTCTTGAAAAGATTCATCATTGTAAAGCTGAAAGTTCTCTTTCCAATCACATTAATTTATTTCCAAATACTGAAAGAATTATGGTGTAAAATTATTTTTTAATACAATGCATAATCATTTGAAAAAGAGTCAAGTTCCTTTCATAATCAGGGCAATTCAGTTATCTCCAGAATGTCGTCAGAGGAGCATAGTGATGTTCCGTTCTATCAACACTCATCATTTATTATATAAAGAAAAGCTGCATGAAATTAGCATTATCGTGATTTATTTCCCGATAAAACATATTAACCTATTTATTATTGTTGAACAAAATTTGGGTGCCATTTGGGATTTTGAGGTATTATAGAAATAGTTCACAAAAAAGAGGGATGCTCACAGTTTTTTATTTACCATGAATTGGCAAACTCATAAATTGATCCCAGCATCAATTATATTAATTGTGAGTACCAGACATCTAAAATTCATGGGAGTGGTTGCTTTGTATACACCCATACCTTGGTTTTACAGACTAAAAGGGGGAAACTCCTGTTCGATAGTCCCGATTGTTGGAGCATCTGACTGATACGTATACGGTACGCTACGAGTGGCTACTATCCACAAGAACATTACAAACAGAAAAGAACTGTACTTATAATTAAGGATATTATCCAATCTGAAGGTAATGGTTAAATTTACTCTATTTTTTTCTATTGAAGCTCCAGATTATATGGTGAGAGAATATATATCATTGGTACAAGAAATCAAGCACCACACAGAAAAAAGGGGCAGAAATTGGGAGCATTGTGATGCAGGTGCTCAAACAGTGTTGTCAACAAGGCAACTGCTCGCTACCTAGAAGTCAGTTATGGAACTAAGAGACTTTATCCGTAGTGTGCGCAACTTTCAAATAAAATTGGTAGGTCAAGAATTAGTCCGTAGAATCCAAAATCTGCTAAAACAACATCCGCAAAACCGAGGTATGGGTGTATGTTTCATTATGCCTAATTTGTACTTGTTAAGTGTCTCAAAAATTATGCCTTTTTAATTTCATTGGGTATTCAATGTTGTAATTTTCTACCAGCAACTCTGCAGATATATTTCCAATTTGCTTTGCTTGTTACAATAAATATATTATTACTTCATTTTATGCTATCAGTAGGATGAAACTATTTTCTCATGGGGAAGATATGGGGTCTTAAGTTAAAAGTTAGGAATCTCTCTAAAGCAGGTTTCTGTTCTCTTATGACTCTTTTTCTGTTTACTGTTGTCCTTGATTTTAGCCTCTATTTCAATTTTCTTATATTTATATCTATTATCGTAAACTTCTATCTAAACTCACAAATTATGGGCATTGGAGATCTTCTGTGAGAACACAACTGGTGCATAGATCCTGTATTCTTTAAATTTGTACCAAATGGTACCTTCATCTTACTTTTCTTTAAATCTCCTTTGTTGTGGTTTAGGCTGCTGGGACTAACTCATTTAACACTTTGACTGCGACGTGCACCACTGGTGGTACACGGAGGTAATTTTCATAACGCTGCTGACCAACCAGTAGTCTCAAACTCAATTTTCTTAAATACTTAATCAAAGCTAAATGAAGGCACAATCCAGTTCATGTTTGGTTTTTTCAAAATAGTTTACTACAATTAACTTTGAATTTGAGTTTGGTGTTGAACTTAATATTTAGTAGTCACAGTCAAAGTGTTAATGCATTCAAATTGCTCCTGGTTCTCTCAATCATTTGATTGTGTATTCAATTTTCTTTTACTTTTTTAGTTGCCTATTTTTTGTACAAGGCTATATTTTACATGTTCTTGAGTATTTACTTACTTTATTTTCAGCTTCTCCTCCTGCCATGAATTAACTGCCATTTTGTTGCGGTTTTCATTTTTTGTTATATTTTTCAATTAACTGGCTGGCAATACTTCAATACTTGTCCATGGTCCTCTAACTTGAGCCCCTGATCTCCCCAACTTCTTAAGGGCACCGACTAGTCGAAAATCCAAAATCCATCATATTATTTTTTTATTGCTCTATTCGATTGAGAAAGTCCTAAACTTCATTCCTGCAAAGCGGCAGAACGATCCGTCTCACCAAAGTAGGTCAAATGGGGGTTTGAAAGGAGGGTGGAGGGTAGCTCACTCGGCCAGCTTGTGCAGATATGCCACGTCAGCTCAGCTGGTTGGTGCTGAGTGTCGGTTTGTTCATAATTAGGTATGCATCTATCTGCTTGCAAGTCAAGACTTTTGAGATTTGGCAAGTTGAATTCTCGGTACCTCCACCCCTCCCTCCCTCGGGAGGAAGAAGGAGGGTGGGGGAAGCTCGCTCAGCATGCTAGTGGACATGTGCCAAATGAGCTGAGTTAGTTGTTGCTGACCGACGGTTTGTTCATAATTAGATATGCATTTATCTGCTAGCAGATCAAAATTTTTGAGATTTGGCAAGTTGAGTTCTCGGTACCTCCACCCCTTCCTCCCTCGGGGGAAAGAGGGTGATTGGTAGCTCGCCCGATCTGCTTGCGTAGATATGTCACGTTAGCTGATCTAGTTGTTCCAGACCGATGATTTATTCAGATTTTGATGGCTTTTTTTTGATAGCAGATCAAGATTTTTCTGGATTTGACGTCAATTGCTCGGTATTAATGTAGTTATATAAGCGTTTGGCTCTGCGTGGCGCTTCCATATCTTGTAAGAGGAGCCTACGAGGATGCTGAGGACGCCCCAGCTTATGCTTTTGGTGCGTTTTAGACATTTTTGGTACCACTTGTGGTACTGGTTCCTTCAAGGAACCACAGTAACTTTCAAAAATGATATTCAAAATGTCAACACTACCAATTTCTCCAAGAAATATAGCTTGCAAACAAAAAAAACCTGTCTCGGCACTAAAACGCCTTTTCTGAGCAATACAAATGTCAATATTCAAGCTTCTTCTTCTCAAAAAGTTGTTATTGTAGAGCAATGATTTGGTATCATTAGATGTGCAAAGAGTTGCTGCATAAAGAGTCAGAGGATTATATTGAAATTCACAGAAGATTTTCAGTAACATTAAAAAATCTACGGAAAAATGAATGACACTTTAATTTTTTTTTTTAAATTCCATAACAAATAAATTATTGGGAGTTTCAATATAATCCTCTGACTCTTTATACGGCAGCTCTTTCCGCATTCAATGATACCTGAATCATTTCTCTACGATGACTACTTTTTGAGAGGAAGTGGCTTGAATATACCCCATTTTTTCATTACATTTTTTTTTTATCTCCATAATTATGGCGAAAACGGAAAAAAGTGCACAATATAACCCCTATTCATTTTCTAAAATACATACGTATGCAAAATTTCATAGATCTAGATACCATACAGAAAACGGGACGGCCATTTTCTTGATTCTGACTAGACGGTTCCCTTAATGGTCTGCACTTTATTCATGTACACAGTCATACACTAAACATGGTTGATATCTTGATATATTGATGATACACAACTTCGTATTCCTGGTTAATATAGGAGTGTAAGAATAGGTAAACTGGTGCAAATGTCTAGAAAGTGGATGGTGAGAGACTTGTGTAATACCATAGTCAACAGGGTGTCCATTCAAATACAGGTATCACCATCACTGATGAAATGAAAAATAGTTACATTATTTCTTTGTATATGTTTTGCTTACCTATTGGACTTAGGATTGATTATAGAAATTCATTCATCAAAGTGACCGATTTTTTTTGTTAAAAGATTTTAATGATTAAATGTTGATTAAAACTTAGCAGGTGCATAGTTTTCTGGGCTGTAGATGTAAAACTTGGAACTTTCTTATCCTAAATATCTTCAGAATTTTCATTTTGTGCTTATAAGAATGTAAACCTTGTCAGTTTGCTGTGAAAATAAGTAAATGTTTTTTTTTTCTGATCAATTTGTTTTTCATGTAAAATTATTTGTAATATGTTGATCCATTTTTTTGTTATGAATTCCTATGTAAATGATGGGAAGGTCATTTCTATCAAGATATTATGAGTAATGCCAGGAAATGTATGTGCTCATGGTATTGAGGGAAGAATTTTGATTAAAATCCTTCATTGCAACATGCACTAAATGACTAAATCACTTGTGCTTACTGAAATAAAGCTCATTGGATGATTTTGGAAGGCAAATCTATGTCATATGGAGAAGCAATTTCACTATACCTCAAACCTTCAATGCTGATGCTTAGTAGCACTTTGTGCAGTGTGGCCTTGTCTCCAAGCATGAAGCGTGCAAAGGTTGTGGTGTACAAGCTGACAGACGCTGAAGTAAAGACTCCATGTTGCAGCCATGACTCCATCACGCAAGAAGCCGCAGCAGAGGACATAATGCTTGGTGAGTAATTCGTGGTCTGTTTGTGAGCTAGGGGTTCTTTTGTTTAGCACATATTCTCTGCAAGATTTGTGTAAGTTTTTTTTTACAAACGCACTCATCCACTGATTTGATTGGCTAACTATTTTAGATGGCTTCAGTTTTTTGCTGGTTTCAAATCATTTCAAGTTCTTGATTACATCACCAATGCTTGCTATATAGCTCTGTAGAGTTTTTTGTCTCATTAGAAGAGCAGTACATACATTTATCTACGTTCAGTGTGAATGGTGCTAGAATGTCACATGCTCTGACCAGTTGTTACCTGGTGTCCACTAAGTACAGCTGGTTCAAATTTGGAACATAACTAGGATGAAGTTAGAATAAGTTAAGTTCTATTTTAGAACAAAAATAAATTTTAATGAATAATATTGTAACACAGCTGAAGTGGCATACCTTTTAATTGTTGTGCTAAGAACCATCAAGCTATTTTTCTCTTTTTTTTTGTTTTGTTTGCTTCGTGATTTTGTGTTTTTGTGTGTGTGTAGAAAAATAAAGAAACACTTAGCAGTCAATGCCAGAAATGTATTTTGAAAAGATACTGATTTAGAAAGTAAAGTAATTCAGCTGTCTATAACTTGATAAGGAAAAATAGATTTCATATTTTTTAGATTTTCTTCATGCTCTGTGGTTATCTTTGAATCTCTGAAAAAGCATAAAAATGTTGAAGATAATTAATCAAATTCACAAAATGCAAACACTGGTAGTTGCCTGGAGGTTTTTGCTCATTCATTCTAGTTTCATTTAAGGTAAGACTTCCACTCAATACAATTTTATGATGTAAATGTGCTGTTGTTCAGTGTTTTGCTCAAGTATTGCCTTCAGTGAACTTTTTATAGGTGGATGTTAATAGCATTGCTGTTTTATGCAATCATGTAGGTCTATTATAGTACTTATTGGTCGATTCTTAGGGAATCTTATGCGTAAAATAAACAGAAGAACCAAAGTGCATATATACATTTTAATTAAAAGCAAACATTTCGGAATACACAAATTCCATCTTCAGTGCAGTAATGCTGAAACAAAGTAAAATACAGTACATGAGAAAATGTTCGCAAACTGTAAAAATGAAAAGTAATTCACATATTAAGAAACTAAACTACCTAACCCAATACTAAAATTCATCAGAAAATAAGCAAGCCTAAAAATAACGTATATTTACAAATTCAAAAAATAAGATACCTAAACAAACCCAATTATTCAAAAGCCATTCATTCACACGCTCATATCCCGGATTCATTCACACACTAAGTACATGCAACCTCATGCTAGTAAGTAGGGACAATGTTTAGTTTAGTGGCACTGTTATCTTTATTCAATTGAGGTCTATGAGAAAATATATATATATTTATATATTTTTTTGTGTCTGTGGACGTGCGAATTTTTTATAGAAACAATTTCAAAATTGTATCGTTTTTTAATAGGAAGGAATGTTTGGAGGAGTGTCTGTGGAGTGGATGTGTTTACATGTATAAGTGTGATTGCTGCATGCAATCTTATGTTGGGAGTACTACTGTCCAACAATTCATCAGACACAGCCAACATGCAGGTATTTCTCATAGAACAGGCCGACCATTAGCTTCACCATTGCAATCCTCCATCAGGGAGCACTGTGAAAATTCAGATCATTCATTCAAAACCAGTAACTTTTCAACGCTTTGTAAAACTTATAATGAACAAGATCTTCGAATCTTAGAATCACTTTATATATTTTCTCATAGACCTCAATTGAATTAAGATAACAGTGCCACTAAACTAAACATTGTCCCTACTTACTAACATGAGGTTACATGTACTTAGTGTGTGAATGAATCTGGGATATGAGCGTGTGAATGAATGGCTTTTGAATAATTGGGTTTGTTTAGGTATCTTATTTTTTGAATTTGTAAATATACGTTATTTTTAGGCTTGCTTATTTTCTGATGAATTTTAGTATTGGGTTAGGTAGTTTAGTTTCTTAATATGTGAATTACTTTTCATTTTTACAGTTTGCGAACATTTTCTCATATCCTGTATTTTACTTTGTTTCAGCACTGAAGATGGAATTTATGTATTCCGAAACGTTTGCTTTTAATTAAAATGTATATATGCACTTTGGTTCTTCTGTTCATTTCATGTAGGTCTGTTATGAAGGTGTATTCTGGCAAAAAAAAAATTTGCTTCTACCTTAGCAAAAACCTTGATTGTGGGAACTGGTTGGTTGTACAACTGCACCAAGTTGGTATTTCAAACCAAAGAAAAGGTTCAGAAGTTTAGTTCTACTAGGAAAGTGTTTAGCTGCTGGTGATGGTAATTTAACATCAAAAAGCACAAAGAAAGTTTCTGTGCTACAAAGTTGCATTGCCTGATGTTATGTTACCAATACTGTATAATGAAATCCTGGGTGTCTCCTTAAATTTTCATCATTAACCCTTTAACGTCCGAATTTTTGTACTCATATTACCGTTAACACAACCACCGTCACTAAACTGGCGCTGGCATCTGGCAGTCACCGATATCAGGATGGGATAAGAACTGCCACTCGGCAGAGAACTTCAAAGAACACATTAGGGAACTAATTGAATAAGAAATAAAATATATTGAAAGGGAATTTTGAAAGAGGACACTGGTGTCCTCTGGGGCGTTAAAGGGTTAAATGAATTTATTTATATTTTGTGTCATTTCTCCTCTGCTATTACAAGGTGTATCTCATTGAACACATTAAACTGTTTGGTGTCTCTCTTTTAGGCTCCTAAATGATAGCTTAATGACCCAATTTGTGATAAGGTTTCACTAGTGCATGAACACCAGAATATTTCAATCGCAGTTACTATTAGAATGGATATGTTAGTTTATCATCCACATCTGGAAAGTTAATCTGGAGAGATTATCAAATCCCCCCTTTTTAATGGATTTTGTACATTAGTAATGTATTAGGCCTCTACTCAGGTGTGTTCATACCTCAATGCTCATTAGGAATCAGTTTTTTTCCCTACAATTTAAAAAAAATATAGTTTTTTGCTTACATTGTTGAAGAGAAATCAACTACACATATGGAAACTTGAACTTGAGCCAGATAACATTTTTATAAAACTCTTCATTATGTTTTGTTGAACGATTGATAGATTTCTATGATAATATGCACCAAAATAGTTTTTTTTAAAAAAAGGCTATTTGTTTAGAATTTAGTTGTTAGTGAAACAATGAAGTTGTCAGGCACATAAAAAAATTACTGCTGGAAAATGCAATACTTCAAATTGTTACATGTAGTGCACTATTATTTATGGTGTTAGTAGATTCAGACACTAAATGAAATAAACTGCTGTAGACAATAATTAATCAAAGCATGAATCATGAACAGTATCATCCATACAGTTGGTGAAAAATAGCTCTAAAATAAATTTTGAAGTGAATGTTCCAACTGCCAAAAACTGTCTGAACTCATTCACGTAGAGCTGGCCGCATAGGGTCCATTTACTTGAACTATTAAGGGAAATGTTGAACTACAAAAAGACATAATATTAATTAATGAAGGGGTTATTTAACTATTTGCATTGTTGAAAATGGATGTTAGTGATGTACCGATACTATTTTTTTGGCCGATACCGATACCCATTTTTTGGCCGATACCGATACTCCGATACTTGAAAATACCGATACTCCGATACTTGAAAATACCGATACTCCGATACTTGAAAATACCGATACTACTACCGATACCGATACTTTTACAATCATCTAACCTAATAATACATATTTCGTTGTATGTTTGTTTATGTATTTGTTCGGTGTCCGCTTAAGAAACATAAGATGTCTGAGTTGGCGGTATCATGGATACCGAATTCCTCAGTGTAACATTGAAAGATCGTCTGTACATGCATTGATATGTTTGAAATTTTATCAGGATAGGTTAGTAGTATTGGATAGGTTGTTGTGATCGCCGTAATTTGCCCACTTTTCTTAACCATGTCGCTTTTGTGCAGCTTTCAGGCCATATTGAATAATTAAAAGACATTAAATTAAATATGGTAATTTTGAGAATAGCTGTGCCCGAAGTTATCGTTTTTGAGTAATGGTGATTTGTCACTGGAGGGGAACTCTGAGTCAAGAGAGCTTTGTGTGTTCTTGTACATATGTGCTCAGCATTAACATTTTAAACCTACCCGACTTTCCGTTCTACGTATTGGCAACAGCTAGTGGACAACGCATTAGGGGTGTAGGGCCTACAAGAACTGCAGTTGCTACCATGTAATGACGATCGCTAGGCCTTCGCGTCACGAACGTGCTTTGTGGCGGTGCGAGTTATGACATACACAGAATTAGGATAGCATAGGTTAGATAATGTTGACGGAATTTTTCCATGGGTCCATCTAGCTTAACGATGACATTGTCCTTGGCATTTCCATGGGTCAGGCTGCTACCTAATAATACCCTTGCCCTTGGTTTATTTGTTTGGTGTCTGTTTCTTCCATTTCTGTCACGCTCATAAGGATTGTTATAATGACCGTATCTGTGATACGAGTTTCACCAGTGCGCAAGTACAAGAATATTTTTCATCACGGGTCGGGTACTGTTAGGATGGATATACTGTTTTGTTTGTCATCTACATCTTGAAAATTCGTTCATGAAAGGTATTGAATCCCTACATGAAAGGTATTGAATCTTTGGTGGGCCGTGCACACTTGTATTAAAATAAAACCATTATAAGCCCTACATGGGGGTTATAATCAAATTATTTGCTAATATATCTAATAATATAAAAATATTTACAATAAAGCTTCCGATTATGATAAATAAAATGCTTTTGCTATGTTAACTATATTGTCGAGAAAAATAACAAAATGAAATCCATTCAATAGATATGTGTTTCTAATCGTATTGTGACGTAATGTAGACAAGCTATAATAGCAACTGGCTCCAAAAGTGGACCAAAACAATAATTTCTCCAAAAAAGGTTGTCATTTTCGTGTTATTCACACCAAATACGAGTACATACTTTGGCGAAAAAAAAATAGTAAAATTCGATGAGCCCCGAAACCGAAAATATCCGCAAACACGCGACCATCTATAAGATGAGGAATTTAATAATGAAAATTTCAAGGAACTTGATCATATATATTAGGAATACGTTTCGGAGTCCAGATCCATCATCCGTTCGTTAATGTACAAATCATTATGTCTGCAATAGAAGAAAAAACAAAATCTTGGGTACAGTCATTAAAGGAAATCAAGAAAATAAAAATAAAATTAAAACATGTCCCAGAAAAACTAAAATCGACAAGACTATTATTTTGTTACAATTTGTAATGGGTAGGAACTATCAGAATTGTTGAGGGCTGGTTTTCGTTTAGAAATATGTAACGATTCTAAAATTCTGAGTTCACATGCAGTTGAAGCCGAATATAAGATTTTGAAGTCCGCAGAGGATATTGGTTCGTTGTATTTTATTGCGTGATTACGTACTGCGGAGTGCGAAGAGTAAGCTAATTAGTTCCCCGCGCGGAAGCTTCGACCCCGATGTTCGCCCATTCTGTTATAAAAATATCGTGACGTCATGCCGACGTACGATGATGTGCACTGCACACAACTGTACAACTGTTAAGAATAAATCAGAGAGGCTCGCATCTCCATCGGAAGCGTATCCTTGTACCGGAAAATAGAAGCAACCTTAAAATTATACAATTCCGGTACAAGACAAGGATACGCTTTTGATAGAGAAGCAAGCCTTCTGATTTATTCTTACAGTTGTACAGTTGTGTGCAGTGCACATCATCGTACGTCGGCATGACGGCACAAAATTTTTATATCAGAATGGCCGAACATCGGAGTTGAAGCTTCCGCACGGGGAACCAATTCGCACAATTCGTTCGTAATCACGCAGTAAAATGCAACGTACCGATATCCTCTGCGGACTTCAAAATCTTAGATTCGGCTTAAACTACATGTGACCTCGGAATTTTAAGAGCCGCTACATATTTTTAAGCGAAAACCGGCCCTCAACAATTCTGACAGTTCCTACCCATTGCAAATTGTAAGTAGATCTTGTCGATTTTATTTTCTCTGGGACATGTTTTGATTTATGTTTTGTTTTCGTGATTTCCTTTAATGACTGTACCCAACATTTACTTTTATTGTAGTCATAATGAATTTTACTTCTACGAACTGATGATGGATCTGGACTCCGAAACGTATTCCTAGTAAATATGATTAAGTTCCTTGGAATTTTCCTCGTTTTAAAATTCCTCATCAAGTTGAGATTAAAGCAATCAACTGACCCGTTCAGATGTATTCAACTATAAGATTGTTGTGGATTTTTCAAACATCTTAACATAGAAGAAAAATACAAGATTCGTTATGAACGGTGATATACTTGCTAAATTAAAATAAATTCTTAGCTTCGGAATATTTGACGATTTACAAGCTAAATTAAAATAGAATTTTCAGCTACTTCTCTACTAAATTCACAAAAACTTTCAAATGCACCTTCAACTTTATTAAATTGGTTTGGTTTTTGTTAGCCTGTCACATACTTTAAGAAATGGATATTAGGTCAAACTAAATAGGTTTTAGTAGTAAAAGTATAATAATTTTATGTCGCCACAGGGTTTAGCTATTCATTTTATATAGCTTTCAGTTATGACCGTGACTCATCGGGAATTCAAAGTAGTGAATTCAGTTAGCGGGCCTGATTAAATGCTATAATTCAACTGTTAGCTAACTAATTTACTAGGTATGAATAGGTTCTTTATTTGATTACAAGTACGCACAGCCCGTCAAAAATGACGGGATTCACTAACTTTCTTTAAAAATTTTCCAGATGTGGTGCCCAACGAATGTATCCATCCTAACAGCACCCGTAATGAAAAATATTCATGTACTTGCGCGCTGGTGAAACTCGTATCACAGATACGGTCACTATAACTCTCCTTATGAGCGTGACAAAAAAATGGAAGAAGCGGAATCCAAATAAACCAAAGGTATTATTAGATAGTAGCAGGTGTGGAATTACCGCTATTACCGCAATTATTGGGATTATCGCAATTTAAATACGCATTAAAAACAATGCAAGTATTCGGAAAATATTGGATCACCACCCCAAAAAAAACATGTGAGTCGAAGTAAAACAAAACATTTTAAAAATAAAAATACTCAATTAAATTGCTAACGCAAAAATTAATAATTAATTTGCTAATTAATATTTTAAAAGTTTTAACGCGTCGATATTAAAAAAAACATCAACCTTAAAGTTAAAATTACATGGCACAATTAAATAGGAACACTGCGCGCATTCATTATCGCATTTTTCCTGCGATACGCATTTCCTCCAATCACTGCGCGCCAATATTTCAACAGCGTGGTAATTTCCAACTACCTAAATTTTAAACATTTCGTAATTAATTCACCAATTTCCATTCCAATTAAATTCAATTTTTCAACCATTCTTAAATTTCACCCATTATCAACCTTCTAAATTTCACGCTAGGCAAGTTCATGGCTACAGTTCATTAGTGTTCCTGATTGCGAAGATTGTATAAGATTGTAGGTTGACGGCGTAGATTGTATAGGATTGTCTCCAATCCCACGGTGATTAGTAACATCACCACGATTTCTGTTATGGCATCAGGCGGCAGGTTTGCCTTAGCCATGTCTGTGCAGATGATGACAAAGTCGTCATGTGTAGAAAATGCCGTCGACACCCATGTGCCGCCATTGATCAAACTATCCGCCTCGCCCATCGATGGTACTCTCCGATCCTTTGCCCCTGAAAGGAAGGATACAGAAAACGATTAGCATGACCGTCATAAAATAAAAGAAATAAACTACAAACATAAAATTTTATATCAGAACACGGTGGTCTGACAATAGTGATTAATCACCCACGATAAATCTCGAATAAAAAAAACTCTGTTCGCATCGAACTCTCAGGCGACTAGACACCTGTCGATGAATTTTAATTAAATTATGCTGATCACCGGACATTCCGGCTGGACAAAAATAGCTCGGCGAGAGACTGCAGCCGCGTTAAATTAACCAATCTCGCAAGATCATTTGCAGCCTCAGCGATTGCATTTCACAGCCAGCACATCCGTTCACTATTAAAACTGTCAATTTAGCAATACTAACATCTCGAGCGATGTGAAGAGAAAAAAATTAAGATGTCTTGGCGACAACTGAAGCTAGACAGTACACATTCCATTACCTCTTGGGTAAATACCTAAACATTACTTCAATTTACATGAGAACAAAGCAACTCAACACTGTAAAAATAACATATAAAAATACAACGTACGGATTACTGAGATTAATATGAACCACAACGCATATTGCACAGGGCAAAAAGTAAAACTCCTTAAATTATGATTATTAACCTTATCATAATTGATTAACATGTTAAAACGAGGGTAACAAGGTAAATCGTAACTCGTCGTGTGGTTGCAACGTCAATAAGTGTAATGAACTCGTCTTTTTAACTCACAGTTTTAACCTTTCTCAGGGGTAATAAATGATTTAGATTACTCCTAATAATTTTTGATCCAATTTTGATCTCAGCGTAGTTACGTCTCACTTTGTGGACTACCGCAGGCCCAATCCAGGTAAGTTCTAATTTAAATTTCTTCCCGTGATTCTTTAAAAGCACTCGATCACCCACGTTTATGTCCTTGTTACGTCGTTTGAGATTTCTGTATAGATTTCTCTCTGTCGTATTATTTATAATTAAATTCCTAATATTTTCTACTGTCCGGGCGGCTTCTTTTGCGCGAATATTGACTAAACCTAATTCTTCATCGTAACTATAAGTTACAGAATCAAAATTCTCTGCTTGGTAGTAGGCACACGTATCACGGTTAAATACCACATAGCTAGGTGTTTCACCTAAAGTAGAGTTTAAAGAGTTATTCAATGCATTCTCAACAACTTCTAGTAATTGATCCCACTCTGCATGAGCAAGTGTGTTCACATATAATTTTAACAGGTTCGTAATCTTCTTGTTATTACGCTCTATAATAGCGTTCGAATGAGGACTGTAAGCTAAAACTTCTCTTTTCGCAATAGCGTGGATTTTGGCAAATTGTTTTACCGCCATAGATTTAAATTCGAAGGCGTTATCTGAGATAAGTGTTTTGGGATATCCCATTAGTGAAAAGCAATTACTTAAACATGAAATTATCGTGTCTGTACGGCGATTTGATATCGCGTACAACCTACAAAACCTGGAAAATAAATCTATTACAACCAATATATACTTATTCCCATTATCGGTTACGTTAAGCGGTCCCAAAAGGTCCATTGACACAACTTCAAATGGCTCTTTAGCTATCGGAGCTGTCAAAATTTTAATTGGTACTGAAGGTCTAGCTTTAATAATTTTACAAACTTCACAGTCTTTCACAAAATTTCTCACAATTGTCTTTTCCAAATTATTATAATGCTTTAGCTTAAACTTAAACAAGGTGTGGGTATCGTCTGTATGGTACATGCTGTGGATCGCTAAAACAGCTTTACCCATTAAAGAGTTAGGTACCACGGCTGTCAAGATAGTACTTGGTCTGTTGTCTATCTGCCTACGTCGATACAGAATGTCATTCAGAATTAAAAATTTTTGTAGGTCTGGAATATTCGAAATACTGTCATGCAGTAAAGCGTTTTTAACCTCAATGCAGAAAGCGTCTTTGTTCTGTTCGTCGATAAATTCTTTAATCGTCCAAGAAATCTCAGTCTCTTTCGGTACATAATTGACCAGCTTGGGACGAGCGTCTTCGTCCGCGTCAACACTGTCTCCATGTGGCAGGTCAACCACCTCGTCTCTCGTCACGTGCAGTCCTTTTTTTCGTGCTCTTGTCTCCACAATACAAACTTCTGATTCAATTGCGGCTTCCAAATCATCACAACGATTTAATTCCTTAAGATTTAATTTCTCATTATTTACAGGTAATCTGCTTAAATAATCTGCTACGACATTTTCTTTACCAGGTAGATATTTAACAACTGGATCGAATGAATGAACACTAATGCACCACCGCGCCATATTGGTGTCTTCAGGAAGTTTCTTTGCAAAAAGTGGCGCAAGAGGCCTATGATCGGTATAAATCCGGACAGGGTAACCGGTTATTAAATATTTGAAATATTTTAATGCGGAAAAAATCGCGAAAAACTCCTTTTTGGTAGTTGAATATCTTCTCTGACTTGAGTTCAGATTTTTACTGTAAAAAGCCACAGGTCTTAGAATTTTGTCGCTTGAATCATCCGCCTGCATTAGTACGGCTCCAATTCCTGAGTTAGAAGCGTCAGTGAAAACATGGAAGTCTTTAGTATAGTCAGGATGTCTCAGAACTGTGTCAGAAACCAAAGCTGATTTCAAGAATTCAAAACTTTTTTGACACTGGTCTGTCCAAGTATAGTCAACATTCTTTCTCAACAGATTGTATAAAGGATACGCTACCTCTGCAAAATTAGGTAAGAAATTACGGAAATAATTTGCCAATCCTAGGAATTGCTGTAATTCTTTCACATTGACTGGAGCTCGGCAGTCTTGCAATTTCTGAGAATATTTACATTTAATACCATCAGCGGCAATGATATGGCCTAAATACTCTATCTCTTTTTTGAAAAAGTGACATTTCTCAAGCTTTAATGATAAATTACCGGATCGCAGCATCTTAAGAACGCTTTCTATATCCGTTAGATGTTGAATTTTATTTTTGGAAAATACTAATATGTCGTCAAGGAAGACAAATGCAAGTTTACCCAGAATGGGTGTGAGGGCAGAGGTCATTACCCTTTGAAACACTCCCGGTGAGGTTGAAAGACCAAAGGGTACACGGCAGAAGTGAAACTTACGGTAATTTATACTAAATGCCGTGTACTTTCTACTCTCTTTTTCTAATTCTATTTGATGAAACGCAGAACGGAGGTCAAGGTTAGAAAACCAAGCGTTACCTCCCAAAGTTGATAGAATTTCGTCAACACAGGGAATTGGATATGAATGTTTAATCAATATCTTGTTCAAAGCGCGAAAGTCAATTACGGGACGAAGGTCTCCGCTCTTTTTTTTAACTACGATAACAGGAAAATGAAAGTCTGAACTGGACTCTTCGATTATCCCCTGATCGAGCATGTCATTTGTTATTTTCATCACCTCTTGGTACTTGTGGGGAATGCGATAAGGAGCTAAATTTAGTACTGGTGCATTAGTTTTCAACTGAATATGATGCTTCAAAATATTCGTAATACCTATTGTTTCTCCTTCGAGAGTAACTACATCACGGAACTTATTCAACAAATTAACTAAAGGCAACTGTATGTCCTCTTCATTACATGAAATGTCCTTTTCCGTCAGAACACGTTTTATCTCCTGCTCTCCACCCGCTGACACACCTACTTCTGCTTCTACTTCTACTTCTGCACCTGCTTGTGCAGTAATTCCTAACTCCTCGTTATCAACGAGAATTTCACCTCCACCACGAGCGTCAGCGTCCAACTCAAGTTTTCTATTGACCATGGCATTCATTCCGCCACCTGCCGAGACAACTTGCATCGTATCTGACCCCGCGATAGAATTTACTTCAACATTATGAGCGTCTGTAAGTGCTGTTTCCACACTTGTTAAATACACCTCGCTCTCAATATCATCAGCTGCGATTAATTCAATGTTACACAACATGGTATTCTCAGACAAATACACAGTCTCTTCACTTGCATTTAAAAGCATAACAGGCACCACGCCGTCTTTGTCAATTCGAACAATTGAATCTGCTATAATAGCACCATTTTCGAGACTTCTTTTTAAGATCATGTATTCTCCTGGAGTTGCTTTCTTAAAGAAACCCTACACAACATTTACTGAGTTACCAGGCACTTCAACCTCGGTACAATGCACTATTAATTGCTTCGTACTCTGTGACGTCTTAGCCACCGCTGGACTTTCTTTCTTTTTTCTGCAGTCATCATTTTTTAATTGCCTATTACTCCTTCTCGCAACAGCAACCTCTGATAACAGACAGTCGCTGTTCACAATTTTTCTCATTACTGTTTCTCTGCTCGACAAAGGCTCCATATTTAAATCACGAAAGGGAATTGAAATATTCTCCCAAAGAAGTTTTTTAACTTTAAAGTTAATGACGGCATCTTTCAAAACGTCACGGCCTAGGATCAGGTCATAGTTAAACTTAGCCTCTTTTACGATCAGTGCACTTGTTTTAATTACTCTGTTAGTGCCTGGCATTGCAATGGATAATTCTACTTCACCTGTTACGTTACTCTTGCCGTTTATGCCCTTCACTGTTAAATGACTCGGTTTAACTTCTTCACTCAAATTTTTAACCTGCCGGTAACTAATCAGACATTTTTTTGAGCCACTGTCAAGCAAAGCGCTTAAATACTGGTCATTGTTCTTAATTATTATGGTTGGTTTGTTGCAGTCTTTGAATGCGAATAATCCAGCATTTTTATTAACATTTTTTACAACGCTTACTGAAAAATAGGACTCGACAGTCTTGCTTCGATCATGAGTATTCTCAAGGTCTTCGTCTTGTAATAATTTATACCTATTTTCACAATTAAATAAGGGATCAACGAACGATTTGGTTGTCTCGGAGATATCTGGAATTTTAGCCACGGTCGCAAGATTAACGAGGTTGCCGCCCACCTCGGGCTCAGTCAAATTCAAATCCCCATTACTATCCTTACCTGTTTCTAGTTTAAAAAATCGCTTGACTTGGTCTCCGCCCAATGGACTTCACTCTTTCCACGATTTGTGCTACCTCTACCGCGTAAATACGCCTTATAGTTGCGGACTTCTGTACCTGTCGCTCGACAATTCTTTACTACATGGGTTCCGCCGCAGGCAAAGCAACCTCTCGGAAACTGATCTCTCGTGGGTCTGCACTCATAGTGTCCTACCATCGAACACGAGTTACAGAAAGGATACCCTTGTTTTTTAGCTCCTGAATTACCTGCGAACCGACCAGAACCATAACTGTTATTGTCTGTTTTCATCATGTTACACTCCAAAGAACCGTTACCTCGATCTACGTAACTGCTAAATTCTCTTCCTCTACTTCGAGGATTTCTCAGCCAGGATATAGGAGCAATCCTACGCACTCCTGATCGGTAATTTCTACGATAATTTCTGAAACTTCCGTAGAACACCTCACTTTCAGGGAATTGATCTGGCTCATCAAGGCCTTCCGCAACCCCACTGCTTACTTCACCTACGTAACTCTCAGGTTCGTGCCTGACTTGGTACTTTTGCGCGAGTATTTTCTTAGTCTTGGCTTGACTTCTCACTGCGGAAATTAATTTAGCCAGTAGCTCCTCAGCAGTCATGAACTGGGTTTCAAAAATTTTCCTCGCGAAGGACTCGTCTAATAGAGGACCAAGGATAGCTAATGCTAAACCGTAAGAAATACTATCACCAACAAATTTTTTCAACTCTGCCTGCGTCGTACAGGTTCGATAGTACTGGTGCCTTTGCCACCCCAGTGAGGTTGAAGTCAAAATACTCTCAGTAAGCTTTCGTATCTTTGAAAATGCCGTTACCAACTGCGCAGCTAAAGCGTTATTTTTGATTAGTTGCAATTCATTTAAATCACAGGCAAGGGCGTGAATACTTTTTTCACCTCGACAAACATAGATGTCCTCGAGAATTTTAACTACTTGATCAAATGTATAGTTTAAATCTGCGTTTACAAGTTTTGTCACAACTGCATTGAAATCACCGACATTCTTATTTGCTGACCTGACAAGGAATTCTTTCTGTCTCTCGTCACTGGTTGCGTCTGGAAGTAACGTCATATACGCCCATAGATTTTGAATGTGTGTCAAGAACGTCTTGTTCTCTAGAAACTCCCCATCATTCTGTCTTCGTCTACCCCTAAAAATTGGCAACTCTGCGTTAGTCATGATCGTACCAACATTAGGAACATTAATATTCGTGGCAATGTCACGCGCAAGTTGAGTCGGATTAACATTACTACTAGTACTAGCACCTGCAACGGCTGTGGTCGGAGTCGTCATCGTGGTAACGTGTGTCACACTAGTCACTCTAGGTGTGCTAATTCTTCCGTATCTTGTTACTGTCTCTTCTGTCCGTATGAATTCGTCAATATCAGAGTAATCCGACATGAATCCTACTACTCAGAATTGATCCTAGAACTTTCCAAAAGGCAAAAAATCAAATTCAATCAAAACTCAATTAAAAAAAATATTGTCGCACTCCGAAAGAGAGAAAATACACACCTAAATACAAGCAATATACACAGAAATAAAATAATGTTATCCGCAATAATAATCACAAAAACAGTACTAATAATAATAAAATACACAACTAATACTCTCAATAAATAGCAATAAAGAGCGTCACTATTTCCGAAAAATTTAACTCTTCAAGAAACACAATCGGCGCCAGTCTTGATGTCTTAGCAACACTATCATGCAAGTGACGGCGCTTCTCACGCCAAGGCACCTAAAAAAAATTAGCTGCTTCACAGCAAAGGGAATTTCTTTCAAAATTAAACCTCCAAATAATCAAAATCAAGGTGTTTAAATACTTCTATTTACTCTGCTACTCTAACACAGCATAATATTACACTTACTCTAGAATTTGAAGGTAAACAGACGGTTAAACTGCTAAATCCAGAATGGTCTGCGCAGTGCGTCTTCTACCACTTTCACAACGCAACTGCCTGCTTACTGCAGACGCAGTGCGGTATCGGAAGATCACGGAAAAAAGTCCAGATGCATGAAGTGCAAAAAACAAAAAGTATAGCCTTCTTAGCGACAGCTCCCAGAGGCTCGCTCGGGTACAGAAAAAAAATAGAAGACCGAGATAGAAAAAAAAATCTACCATCAACACTTAACTGAAAATAAGAATGTAGACTGCTGCGCACGTCGTCTGCTGTTGGTGAAATACTGTTGGTGATGCTGCTCGTTGCTGAGATGCAGGGTATCACGTTGCTGACGATACACGATGGTACTGCTGTTAACTTGGTACCACGTTGATTATTGATACTTTTTAAATGATACTACGTGTCACTCAGCACTGCTACAGTTATTGGCACGATTTACAACACCATTGGTTCGTAGTAATGTATCTCAAAACAAGTTACAACAAGATGTTGTTCACACAATTGTTTGTAGCACTTGTAGATTTAGAAAATTGTTCCTTTATTGAATATTTGTTACTGGGAATGCTGATATTTTCACTTCGAAGACTATCTCAATATCGTCCCCGGATTCATAGACCAAAATCCTGGTTCGTAACGGTGAGTCAAGATTTAGGAAGACTGTAAATTGGCTGTAGGCTTCTTGTGACACTTCTTTTGGTACTCTAATTCCAAATACAAAAATGGACTCTTGGGGCTGCCACACATGATTATCCGTTCCGTTACACATTGAGATTGTATAACGTTCTCAATAGTCAGTTTTTGGACACTTGTTATCCACTTAATCACTTATGCACGATTATGCGAGCGTGAGTTCAGTTCAACACATATGGCCACCAAATGTGCGGGGCAAAGGTAAACACTGGTGAAGCTTGGCGGAGTTTATTGGCAGGTGATGACAGAGGGTAAGTAGTTGGAAATTCATGGAAAATGTCATCGTTAAGCTAGGTGGACCCAAGAAAAAATTCAGTCAGTATTACCTAACCTGTGCTAACCTAGCCTATCCTAATTTAAGCTAACCTAACCTATTCTAACAATACCTATCCTGATAAAATGTCAAATATTTAAATGCATGGAAACGCCATCTTTTAATGTTACACTGAGGAATTCGGTATCCATGATACCGCAAACTCACACAACCTATGTTTATTAACAAGCTAACACCAAATCGTAAATAAACACACAACGGGTATTATTAGGTTACATACTTTTACTTTCATGATTTATGACCTTAATTTTAATGATAAAATACATATTATTGAAAAGTATCGGTAAAGTATCGGCCGGATTTTGCCGATACCGATACCACTAAAAATGGCCGATACTGCCGATACCGATACCGATACATCGGTACATCACTAATGGATGTATGGAAAAAGCAATCAACATAATAGAAATTTTCGGTGACAGTTTTTGGAATTGGCACTCCCAGTGGGAATATGGACAATTATCAACTGGAAGTTAGGTTGTCTTTATTTTTGTTGAAGGTGAATAGCTTTTTTGTTGTTTCATGGGCTATCTTTGGTCAGTTCACTGCTGTCATTGTTTTATCAACAGTTACTGCTTTCATTTTTAATTTATATCTTGTTTGGTATTAAGTCTTCAGGGAGCCGTAAACACCCTAATGAAAATGAAAGAGCAAGATGAGCTTCTTTAATCATTTTAGGTGTATATTCTGATAAAATCTAATTTCAAGCGTTTTGGCCACGGGTCATCATCAGTGGTAAGAATTCTGAAAAGGTACAAGGTAAAAATATAAAAACTATTTTAATATGAAAAATCTAAAAACGAGTTAAGAAATGATATTCATTGCAATCATCTATTCACTATGGCTAGAGGAAATGAACTAAGAGCGTTTAAAACCAACTTAAGTTTATATATGTACAAGGACTCTAGAATGTGCACATCTGAGTAAAACACTGATTTTGTTCCGAAGGAAAATTGGCTGGTAGAAACTACTTTATTGCACTCGCCAGAATGTTCTCGAGCGGCGGATAATGGAGGCTTTAACAAAATTGACTCTGTTCTGAAGCTCCTTCCAGAATGCTCACAAACTCGAGTGCAAAGAGTGTGAAATGCACATCCAATGTACTTTGATGCACAGAATGCACTACTTGGCTTATAAACTAAAGTAGCTTGCATTCCAGCAGGAAGCTTATTCTCATAATTAATAAAACAATATTCTGAGGTTAACTTTAGAATAATTGATTGGAAAGAAAGAGCTCTGCTATGAGAAACCATTTTGGTTATCTTTGGGACATTATTTTTCTGAAATTATTTTTTCCTTTGGTCAAAAAACAGCATTCAATGATGAACCTAAAAATGAATTCAGTTTGTAACGACCACGAGCCTGATAACGTTTAGTTACTGGAAACCGACCTGTCAGGATGCCGGCCAGACAGGGAATAGCTACTCAGGCCTAAATAGCTAAGGCCAGATACGAGGTCAAAGTACGGCACGGACAAGTCAAGAGTATATATTAAAACAGGGGAATGACAATTCACAGAACAGACTCAGGGCGGGTCTCGCGATAGCCGTCTTTCGT
Organism: Morinoia aosen; assembly: GCA_030386875.1. Classification (NCBI taxonomy): domain Eukaryota; kingdom Metazoa; phylum Arthropoda; class Malacostraca; order Amphipoda; family Talitridae; genus Morinoia; species Morinoia aosen. The sequence goes on from CM059580.1 coordinate 42,829,924, forward strand.
ACACGAAACCGTGGCTCTACCGCTGACTGACCACCCTGGCAAAACACCTTAGGCGTTACCCAGTAAAATAGGCATAGGAATAGAGCAAGCACTACATGGGGCACTTACAAACATCAGGCAACCCGCTTTATTAGCCTGCTTGTAGACAAGTGCACACCATGAAGGTTCCGACGCAACTGCCTACTCCAGTCGAGCAGCCGCCCACTTTAGCTGCAGCCAAGCAGCAGTAGGACGGAGCTCCATGTGCACGCCAGCGGTACAGTTGCCGTACACAATACGTAGTGAAGTCTCTTCACTACAAGTTCATGTTACTCAAGTTGAGGGGTTCAAATGTTAGCTATTTCCCATCTATTGAAGATGTATCAATTATGGAATGCATGTTTTAAGCTCCCAGAGATTTTATCTGTGAAATTTTTTCATTTTTTACAGTTGCCATTCCAAAAAGTGAAAATCCTCCATTAACAAAGATGGCCAAATATGAAGTGCCGGATGATGAGCTGGAGGACATCACAGTGAAGGAGGAGCCCATTGACTGGCATCAGGACCCTCAGGTGCGTCACTTGATTGCCTGCTCTTCCCTAAAATCCTTTAATTCAAATTTATTTGATCTTTTTGCTATTGTGTTCAAATTTTTATATAAATACATATTGCTTGCTCTCTTGTATTTGCATGTTTTCTTTCTGTCTAGTTGTGTTCGTTTCATTGTTGCTACTGAGATTCTCAATTTTCCCATGATTGTTTTTGTATTTATAATTGAAAAATCCAGTGGTGAATTTAGTCTAGTTGTATTCTAACTGCAAAATTTGTTGTATTCCAACCACATGAAATTTTGTTTTCACCTCACAATATGTTTGCCTGTTCTGTTTTGTTTTCAAAAAACATTCTGATGAAGTTTTTGAATACTTTTTTCAGTTTTGATGTGAAAACAAAGAAAACGTCCAAAAGAACACGTCCTAAGACATTTATTTATGCCTGCTGTACTGGCTCATGCTATGGCAGGAACTAAAGAGGTGGATATGTAGATAGGTTATAATGTGTACATAGGTGCACATAGGTGTGTACTGGATCTGATCTTGATAAATTTTCATATTAGTTTTGGTGAGACTCGGTGCACTCTGATTGACCTCATGTGTTTGAACTAAATTTTTTTTTAAACCGAATATACTTTTTACTTCGGACAATATCACATTTTCAAATTATGCAATTGCTAGCCAGCGTCAACCTAGCATAAATCTAATGAGAGAGAGTAAAGGTTATAATGAGCCACTATTTTCTGACCATCTGGTGAGTTAAGGGGACCATCTGGGCAAAAAACTCCATGTTTTGCTGGAATGACTTTATTTGTAGTGACTATTTAGTGATATCTTGAAAAGATTGTCTCATGTGCAATATCCTTGTACTCTAATCTGTTTACTACTATATTCTTGAGGTGCATGAGAAAATTTCATAATCTATTGCATTTATCTGATTATATGTTAGTATTTTATTTATTTACTATTGGATTCTAAATTCAGGTTAACTTTCTCTGAAAATTATATATACTTGACGCATTGTATATTGCCTAGTAATTACTCCCCCTAAAACTTCTAAGTCTGTCTTCCCAGTTCTTTGTTTTCATGTCTGCTTTTTTGTTATTAGTATAGGCAAAATTCTGGCTTGTTCTATCTCTATTTTTATTGCCAGTAGCATGTTTTAATGTGCATGTTGTATCCCAAGTGTGCTGGGGTCTTGGATGCTCTACTGAGTGTGCTGCCAGTTCCATATCTAGTGACATTGGTTTTAATGGAATTTTATCATTTGATGATCGCGCTCAATTTCCCTGTCCTCCAGTGAGGTCGGCTGAAGGGTGTTGTCCTGGAATACATATTGGGGACTTGATGAAGTTACGGATGCCTCCTCAGCTCACTTTTGGGGTTATACTCATAGTATCTGAGTCCATGTGTGATACATGTACCATTGTGAAATTGCCATTCCGCAGTGGTAAAAACCATCAATGAAAAATCACCCAGATTTGTTGAAAGAATCATTTGTGGATTTGTGTTTGCTAATTTTCACCTTTTCCTTTCCTTTTCCTACTCAGTTTCATGAAGTTAGCTGACGGTCTGTGCTACTAATGTCAGCATTTCTTAACTTGCATACCTTCATCTCATTTCATATTTTTGTTTCTATTGCAGTGAAGACCTCTGGTGCTTGTGTAGCAGGATTTTCTAACTGAAATATTGAAGTTTTCTATCCATGTTGGGCTATTTGAAAGTATCCTGCGCTTAGTTTCTGTCATAATCATTGTATCTAAGACAAGGTGGGGTAAACATAAATAAATGTGTCATTTATTTCTTGATATTGAAGTTGTGATGTATGAATTAAGCATTGTAGCCATCTAGTTTCACTCGCCTGCCAGCCTCATGGTCACACGGTTGTAGTGGGGTTTGAGCACATTTGAACATCCATGCAACAAACTAGTTTGGTATATTTTTGTCATTACTGATGTTAGTAACTCATTTATGTTAACATAGTATCAGAATTTGATTTTTCATTCCGTAGTTTGATACAATGTGGGAATTCATGTGAACAACTTTCAAGTAAAACTGCCTGCTCATAGAATTATTGAATAGGCAATGTGGTCTACCTTGAGGTCAGGGGCTGCTGTGGTGCCTGACTTCATTTTCTGCTATCTTACTTTAATGAAGCTCCCGTTCTAATGTGTTACTGCCCGGGCTATTGTGTGTCTCTCCTTATTGTCCTGCCTTACCTCATCTCTCTCCTCATTTTCCTGCCGAACCTGGTCTCTCTCCTTACTGTACTGCAAAACCTGGTCTCTCTCCTTATTGTACTGCATAATCTAATCTCTCTCCTTATTGTCCTGCATGACCTGGTCTCTCTTTTTATTGTCCTGTTTAACCTAGTTTTCCTCCTTATTAGCTTGCGTAACATGGTTTCTCTTGTTGCTTTATTTGTTGCTATCCTGTCTAACCTAGTCTCTCATGTTGCAGTGTTTAGTTGCTGTTTTTCAAGATATTTGGAAGATACTTTGCCATTGAAATCTGGTTCGACATGTTTACCTAAAGAGGAGGCAGTCCGTCACCCAGCAGTCTGTTGGTACTCTGCCAGATTGTATGCAGTCAAAAACTCGGGAATGAATGTGGCTGACTACGATTACCACCTGACTGTAACTGACCGGCTGTCTGTCTACAGTCTGACTGATGAATGACAAACGATTAACTGAGAGACTGTTGTCCAGTTCATTGACTACCGACTGACAGCTGATAAGGGAACTGCTTGACTAAATGGCTGACAGCTTATTGGCTGATGGGCTTTACTGTGCCTCCAAGTAAAGCTTGCACACTATTGGGATTATTTAAGTGTTTGATTAGTTTTCTTGCAATGCTTTTCCTAGTTTCCTCATTGGTTTTCAAAAATCGAGGACCATGAAAGCTATATTTTTTGTTGCATTACAGATGTCAATTTCTACAGTTGTTATTGAAGGGACATGCAGGCCCAATCAGAGATATCATATTTGTGTGCGTACGAATGACTGAAGTAAATAATTATAATTCCCGGACCAAATGAACACAGCCTGTTTTGCCCTTACTTTCAAGAAAGAAGTAGACGAAGCCGGTGCTGAGGCATGTACAGAGCACGCAGAAGCAGAGGACGAGTTGAGGGAAGGCGGCTCTGGTGCGTGCAACGCAAGTGCTGTTCATCAGCGGTCAGCTGGAGCTTCTCAAGGGAGCCCTGACTCGCTACCCTCAGATATGTCCGATAGCGGCAGTGGTGTTGAGGTCAACCCTTCAGACAGCCTCAAATTAGTACGCTTCCTGTGTGCATATTGTGACTACTCGAGTGCTCTGAAGGACAAACTTGTATTGCACCTATGGGACGAGCATAAATTAGGGTTTGATTTCAAGCGCAAGTCTCCTAATTATTCTGGTCTTCACTCCAATAAATCAGCACAATGTTTAGAGGTAAGACATAATAATAACCTTATGGATAAATTGTGTCCCTGTTCTAGAAAGAAACCTATGAAGCAACATGAAAGTGCAAAATAGGAGGTGAGGAAATTGTAAAAAGTCTTTTGGGAACTCGGCTGCTGATGTGACAATAAATGCTGATCCCTCCACAGAGGTAACTAAAAAAAATTGAAAACGCTAGATTTTCTCCTTGAAAATTGTAATTTTCTACTGAAAATTGTAATTTTCTACTGAAAATTGTAATTTTCTACTGAAAATTGTAATTTTCTACTGAAAATTATTGTCTCTCAAAAGATGCCTGAAGTTTTAAAATCGTTTTTGTTTGCCCGCACGTTAAAAACAAAGAAGCACCCAAAGGTTTTATTCAGCACCTTGGTAAGAAACCGTACTGCTTGACCGGGTGTTTTACATTATGAGTTAATTTGCTTTAAATATATCTTGATTTTTGAACCTATGGTATACCATTTCTGATGTTAGAACAGCACTTATATTAAGAATCTTATGATATAAATCCTAAAGGTTGACACTGATAAGGTTCATATGCTACACATCTTTGCTTTGAGCTTTGTGCTTTCCGTGGCACAGCGGTTAAGGGATCGGACTTGTATGCTGGAAGTCGTGGGTTCGTTCCCAGCGCTGGCGCGGAGATTTTCCCCGTTGGGTATAAGGAAAAGCTCAAGCACAATACCCCACTCAACCCAGGTGTCGGAAATGGGTACCGGCTTTACGGGGGAACCGTCATGGTGTCCTATATATAGGGTTAGTTATAAGACATTTGAAAAACCAATGCTAAGATCATATGTATCAGGCTTGATTGGAAATAAAGCATCCCAAAGATGCCAATGCTAACCTAACCTAACCTAACCTAACCTTGAATTATTTACTTTGTTTTTTGTGTCCTCTTGCCGTGAAAAATCGCTTTATCAATTTCCATCATTGGATAGAATTGTTGATGTACTTACTGTTTGGGGTTGGTTTGAAGTTAATTGAAATAGAAAATATTCAAATGTAATGAAAACTAATAATTCCTTTGCTTTTGGAGCACTTAGAAGACTGTGAGTGGAATATCAATGTTATGTGTAAGCTGGAATGTTTCTCTTTCTTCCCGTACTTCATCATCTTGCTGATGCACTTTCAGGTTTGATGATAAGCCTTTTTCAAGTGCACCTTTTTTCATCAACTAACAGAGATCTAAACAATTATCCCAACTGTAAACATTGATAATGATCTGCTTACTACCGCCTGAAAATATAGATTCTGTTACTTCTTCATGAAATGTATCTTAATGATCGAGTGACTTTATGTTCCTATAGGGATATGAACCAGGCATTTGAATATATGTAATTGTGCAGTTGTTAAATATTTCAAATTGTAACCAAACTTCCTGCCTTTCATTCATTGTGAAAACCTAATTTATAATCCTATAGTACAACAGTCACTGAAAGGCGTCATACATTCTCACTGAGAGGCGTCGTATGTTCTCACTGAGAGGCGGCGTATGTTCTCACTGAGGGGCGTTGTACGTTCTCTCTGAGAGGCATAGTACGTTCTCACTGAGAGGCGTAGTACGTTCTCACTGAGAGGCGTCGTATGTTCTCACTGAGAGGCATAGTACGTTCTCACTGAGAGGCGTAGTACGTTCTCACTGAGAGGCGTAGTACGTTCTCACTGAGAGGCGTAGTACGTTCTCACTGAGAGGCGTAGTACGTTCTCACTGAAAGGCGTAGTACGTTCTCACTGAGAGGCGTAGTACGTTCTCACTGAGAAGCGTCGTATGTTCTCACTGAGAAGCGTCGTGTGTTCTCACTGAGGCGTAGTACGCTCTCGCTCAGATGCGTCATACCATGTAAAATAATAATGGGCTACACTTATTTCACTTCTAGTCATGTTTTGTTGTTGATTTCAAATTCAGATGTGCAAAATCGAGACTACTGAGATGTTTCGCAAAGACGCTCTTCTGGGGACTGTTCCAGTTTGTGCGGGGCCGAGGAGTAGAAAGAACAGCAGAGACCATTCCAATAAGTCTAAAGCACCAGGTCAGTGAAATTTAAATCAATGATTACAGAGGAAATAAAGAGTAAATTCTGCTCAAATGCTTTTCATTTTTATGAAAAATTTAAACGTTTATTGGTGCAGACAAAAATGGTGTATGATAGTAGATTGAATAACTTATTATTAGGACCCTAACAAGATTTGCATCCTGTATTTCAGCTCTGATTTTTTTAGCCTGAGATGCTGATTTTAGCTTTGATTTTAGCACTGATTTTGTTGCCAAAATGAATGTCGTAAAATTGATTCGAGCAATAAATTTTATGGAGTGAGAGATCTTCATTGTAGTTACCGCAAATAAGCTTTTACTTGATGCTCGTCATTCCACTTGAAATTGAGTAGATTGATTTCTTATTGGTTGATAAAAATTTCTTGTTGCTTTCCCTGCTTTTGGGGACGCATCCAGCCTTGTTTTCCAACTTGGTCTACAATTTTTGAGAGTCACGTTGGTTGACTACGATCTGAGTATAGCAAAGCAGCTGCTTGTCCAATCAGTCCTCCTTTCATCTTAAATATGCGAATGTTTTCCATTGAGTATCCCAGCACTTAGTTTTTTCTAAATCAATGGACATTTCTCTTCAAATATGTGCTCCCTGTATATTGGATTCAATAATTTTGTAGGTAGTTGCGAGATAAGTTCATTTAATTGAGTCCATTTTCAAACATGAGATCATCTAAAGCAAACCTCGACTTCTTCTACTTTGCATCCAAGCTAGTCCCAAAGCAAGCATGTTCAATTTTTCATGCTGTTATAATAATAATAATAATAATAATAATAATAATGATGATGATTTGCTTAAAATTTGAAGTTCATACTCGACTATTCTGTTTTCATCTGTTTTGTCTTGGGCACTTGGGTGCGGAAAAGTATTGTTGGAAAAAATATTGTGGGCTCAAAGGTTTCAGAAAATCATTCAACAAATATGATGTCAATGGGAAGGAGAATTAAGCCATTCCATCCTGCCGCGCACTTTAATAAATTCAGACAACGTTCGCTTGAACATACGCCAGAAAGTAACTCCGCACTCCTTAATTATATTTTAAATTATAGCAAATATAACAAATCATTTGAAGCAAACTTTACACCATAAAATTCTACCCCTTTAAATCTATAGATATGCATTATCAAATTTATTTTTCTGCCACCCAGTAACTGTGTAGGCGTCATGTTATATGAAATGGACACAGTCTGCAGGACAAAAAGAAACTCCGCACAACAAAAAAACTTTAATTAAAGAACAAAATTGAACAATTCTGGTGATTTATCATATTCATTAGGTTAATATATAGTGGCATAACCTTTCTGTGCCTTAACAGCTCTCAATCTCTTCGGCATGCCCTCGATCAACCTACGGCAATACTCTTGATCCAGACAGTCCCACTCTTTTATTTTACCCCAAAGTTCTTCCAAATTTCTAATGTTTTTGTGCCGTAGTTTGTGCTTGATGTTTTGCCAAATATTCTCAATAGGATTAAGGTCTGGAGATTGAGCAGGCCAATTCAAACGGGATGTTGCGCTCCCGAAGAAAGTTTTTCACATTACAAGCCGTGTGGACAGGCGCATTATCCTGCATAAAAATGCATTCTTCATTTGGAAGACTTTCAAAATAATCAATAAAGTGTTGTCCCAGCATCTGGAGGTATTTCCCGGAATTTACCCTGCCTTCCAGCCTAACTAGAGGCCCAGGACCATAAACACTGATGACATCCCAGACCATCACAGATCCACCAACACATTGCAGCGTCGATACTGTACACCTGGGTTTAAATTCTTCGCCCTTGTAGCGTCTAACGTATTGCCTGCCATACTTCCAAGCCTATTGAATTTGCATTCATCACTAAACAGAACTTTGCTCCAGAAAAAAGCGTCTGTTTCTTCATGGCTCTTAGTAAAATTTAAGCGACGCTTTCTGTTCTTTGCGGATATCATTGGTTTACGTCTGGCAATGCATCCCCTTAGCTTAAACTCTTTCAGCCGATTCTTGACAGTTGACACAGAGCACTTTCCAATAAGACCACACTCTTTACGCAGCTCTGGGGCACTTTCAAATCTGTTGTGAAGACTCATGATCTTCTCTGGCCGATGTCACCCTTGGACGTCCACATTTTGGGATGTCATGAATGTTGCTAGTCTTTTGATGCTTTTGCAATGTTAGCCGGATGGTTTTTTTCATCACAATTCAATCGACGACCAATTTCACGGTGGGAGATATTCCATTGTTGTGTAGTTTAATTATCTCCTTGGGGTTATCAATGAAAAGACGAGGCATGACTAAAATTTATTAAAGATTTTAGCACTTTATGGTCTTCACTAGCACTGATAACAATTACAAATGCCCGATCGCTGCTTAAAAGCGGACACTGTAGCATATTTATATCAAAATCCTAACATGCGGAGTTTCTTTTTGTCCTACAGACTTTTTACATTTCATATAAAATGACGCTTACACAGTTACTGGGTGGCAGAAAAATAAATTTGAGAATGCATATCTATAGATTAAAAGGCGTAGAATTTTATTGTGTAAAGTTTGCTTCAAATGATTAGTTATATTTGCTATAATTTAAAATATAATAAAAAATAAAACAGTGCCGAGTTACTTTCTGGCGCCACTATGTATGCATTTCTAAAATAAATAATAAGTTAAGTTCGAGTAACTTGACCGGTTTTCAATGATTGAGAATGTGCTTACGCTTTTCTAAGTTTGCAAGAGTTTATTCTCCATAACTGATAGTTAACTGATTCTTGGTGGACCTATTACTGTAGTTGGTGTTTAGAGATGTTCCTGGTTAGTGATGTACTGATACCATTTATTTGGCCGATACCAAAACCCATTTCTTGGCCGATACCTATACTTCGATCTTTTGACAGATACTACAACCGATACCAAAACTATAACGATTTGATTAAATTAAAATCATCATAAGCCTTACATGGGTGTTATAATAAAATTATTTACCAATATATCTAATAATATAGTAAAATTGACAGTAAAGTTTTTGATTAGGAATGATAAAACTGCTCATGCTATGTTAACTATATTGTGGAGAAAAAATATGAAAATGAAATCCATTCGTGTAGACCAGCCATATTTGTGTAGACCAATAAGTGATAAGTGTAGACCAGCCATAATAGCAACTGGTTCCAAATGTGGACCAAAACAATTTTTCCGCAAAATGGTTATCGTTATTGTGTTTTTCACACCAAAATACATACTATGGTGAAAAGAAAACATGAAAATTCGATAGGCCCCAGAACCGAAAAGATCTGCAAATACGCAACCAACTAAGATTGTTCGTGAATTTTTATAACATCTTAAAATAGAAGAAAAATGCAGAATATGTGATGTACAGTGATTTACATGCTAAATTAAAATGAAATTATTAGCTTCGTAGTATATGATGATTTACAAGCTAAATTAAAATAGAATTTTCAACTACTTCTTGATGAAATTTGCAAAAACTTTGAAATGCATCTGCAAAAATTCAAAATTAGGTCCAACAATATAGGTTTTAATTGTAAAAATATAATAATTTTATGTTGCAAATGTGTTTAAATATTCATGCTACATGGCTTTCACTTACCGACCGTACGTGACTCATCGGGAATTCAAAGTATTAAATTCTGTTAGCAGGCCTGATTAAACACTGTAATTCAACAGTTAGCCACCTAATATACTATGTATGAATAGGCTCTTGATTTGATTATACGTTTACTTTCATGATTTATAATCTTCACTTATATGATGAAATACGTATTATCGGAAAGTATCGGCCAGATTTTGCCAATATCTATACCAGTAAAAATGACCGATACTGCCGATACTGATACATTAGTACATCACTATTATCAATACTATATAATTAAATCCCAGGTTTTCCTTAAATTTTTATCAATAAATAAATTCATATATTTTGTGTTTTTTCTCCTAAACTATTACAATGCGTATCTCATTGAACACATTAAACTGGTTAGTCTGTCTCTCTTTCAGGCTCCTAAATGATGCTTAATTATTGAATTTGTGATAACGTTTCACCAGTGCACAAGTACCAGAATATTTCAGTCACACACAGTTAATATTAGAATTGATGTGTTTGTTTTTCATCCACATCTGGAAAATTTATCTGGAGAGATTACTGAATCCCCTCATTTTTAATGGATTGTGTACACTAGTAATATATTAATGCTTCTACTCAGGTGTGTTCATACATCAACAGTTCAACACACCATCAACAGTTACTGCTTTCATTTTTAATTTATATCTTGTTTGGTATGAGTTTTCAGGGAACCACACATACCTTAAAAAAAATAAAAGAGCAAGATAAGCTTCTTTAATCATTGTAGGTGTATATTCTAATGAAATCTAATTCCAAGCGTTTAGGCCATGGGCCATCATCATTGGTAAGAATTCTGAAAAGGTACAAAATGAAAATGAACTATTTTAAAATGATAAATCTAAAACTAGTTAAAAAACTATGTTCATTGCAATCATCTATTCACTAAGGCTAGAGGAAATGAACTAAGAGCGTTTAAAAATGACTTGAGTTTAAATATATACAAGGACTCTAGAATGAGCACATCTGAGTAAAACACTGATTTTGCTAAGAAGGAAAATTTATCAGTAGAAACTACTTTATTGCACTTGCCAGAATGTTCTCGAGTGGCGGAAAATGGAGGCTTTGACAAAATTGACCCTGTTCTGAAGCGCCTTCCAGAATGCTCACAAACTTGAGTGCAAAGAGTATGAAATGCACATCCAATGTACTTTGATGCACAAAATGCACTACTAAACTTATAAGCAAGAGTAGCTAGCAGTCCTGTAGGAAGCTTATTCTCATAATTAAAAAAACTATGTTCTAAAGTTAACTTTAGAATAATTGAATAGAAAGAAAGAGCTCTACTCTGAGAAACCATTTTGGTTATCTTTGGGACATCATTTTTCTGAAATTATTTTTTCCTTTGGTCAAAAGATGCATTCAATGATGAACCTTGAAATGAATTCAGTTCATGTTACTCGAGTTGAGGGTTCAAATGTGAGCTATTGTTCAATTATTGGAGATGTATCAATTGTGGAATACATATTTCCTAGGAAAGCTTCCAGATATTTTATCTGTGAATTTTTTTCATTTTTTGCAGTTGCCATTCCAAAAAGTGAAAATCCTCCATTAACAAAGATGGCCAAATATGAAGTGCCGGATGATGAGCTGGAGGACATCACAGTGAAGGAGGAGCCCATCAATTGGCATCAGGAACCTCAGGTGCGTCAGTTGGTTGCCTGCTCTTCCCTGAAATGCTTTAATTCAAATTTATTTGATCTTTTTGCTATTTTGTTCAAATTTTTGCATATATAAATATATATTGCTTGCTCTCTTGTATTTGCATGTTCTCTTTCTGTCCAGTTGTGTTCGTTTCATTGTTGCTACTTACATTCTTAATTTTTCCATAATTGTTTACCTTTAAAACTGAAAAATCTAGTGGTGAATTTAGTCTAGTTGTATTTCAACTGCAAAATTTGTTTTGACCTCACGGTTTGTTTGCCTGTTCTGTTTTGTTTTCAAAAAACATTCCGTTAAAGTTTTTGAATACTTTTCTCGGTTTCAAAGTGAAAACAATAAAGATAACATTTAAAAGAACACGTCCTACCACATTTAATTACGCCTGCTGTACTGGCACATGCTATGGCAAGAACAAAAGAGGTAGATTTGTAAATAGGTTCATCACTGGATCTGATTTTGGTAAATTTTCATATTAGTTTCGGTGAGACTCTGTGTGCAGTGATTGACCTCATGTGTTTGAACTGAAATTTTTTCGAAAAACCTTAATAATTAATGCATCGGAAAAAATCACATTTTCAATTTATGCAATTGCTAGCCAGCATCAACTTGCATAAATCTTATGAAAGAGTGTCAAGGTTATAATGAGTCACTATTTTCTGACCGTCTGTTGAGTTAAGGGGTCCGTCTGGGCAAAAAAAGTCAAATTTTTGCAAGAATGACTTCACTTTTAGTGACTATTTAGTGATATTTTTAAAAAACATTGTCTCATGTGCAATATCCTTGTACTTGCTCTTTTGGTTACTATATTCTTGAAGTGTATGAGAAAATTTCATAATCTATCATATTTGTCTGATTAAATGTTGGAGTTTTATTTATTTACTGTTGGATTAATAATTCAGGTTGTTAACACTTTGACTGCGACTAATAAATATTAAGTTCAATGCCGAACTCGAATTTAAAGTCAATTGTAGTAAACTTTTTTGAAAATAGCAAACATGAACTGGATCATTCCTTGATTTAGCTTTGACTAAGGATTTATGATTGTCCTGCATAACCTGGTCTCTCTCCTTATTGTACTGCATAACCTGATCTCTCTCCTTATTGTACTGCATAACCTGGTCTATCTCCGTATTGTACTGCATAACCTGGTCTATCTCCGTATTGTACTGCATAACCTAGTTTCTCTCCTTATTGTCCTGCATAACCTGGTCTCTCTCCTTATTGTCCTGCATAACCTGGTCTCTCTCCTTATTGTCCTGCATAACCTGGTCTCTCTCCTTATTGTCCTGCATAACCTGGTCTCTCTCCTTATTGTCCTGCATAACCTGGTCTCTCTCCTTATTGTCCTGCATAACCTGGTCTCTCTCCTTATTGTCCTTCATAACCTGGTTGTTGTTGTTTTGCCTCGACGGCCGTTCGAAGGGGTACGCCGCGGCCAGGGCCGCCCCAGACCGGGCCCGGCCCGAGGCAAAGAGGGGTGTGGTTATATGGGCCTCTGGAAGACGCCCGCGTCGTGCAGAAACCTCACGACGTCCGCGGGGCGAGTGCAGAGGTGCTCCTGTGCATGTATCTGGTGTGTGTGTCGGTGTGCGTGTAGGGCGGGACAGTGTAGGAGAACATGCGAAAGATCGCCCACGTTGGCATGACACCAAACGCAGCTGTCATCCTCCGCAAGTCCCATTCTGTGCATGTATGAGGGGAGTGAAGTGTGGTACCCGCACCGCAGCCGCGCCAGGTGAACTCGATCCTGCCGAGGGAGGGATCGCTCCGCACAAGACCCTGCCCACCCGCTACACTACATGCAACAACCCCGGCCAATCCAACGAACATTACACACAACCCCGGCCACACACCTCATAACACTATACGACTCCCTCCCTCCCTGCCCCCCGACACCTCACTACACACACACACACATACACATACAGTTCACCTCACGCGCCCCCGCTGCCCTACCCCCTAACTCCCTCCTCGGAGTGAGACGGGGGGTCTCACTCCGAGGAGGGAGTTAGGGGGTAGGGCAGCGGGGGCGCGTGAGGTGAACTGTATGTGTATGTGTGTGTGTGTGTAGTGAGGTGTCGGGGGGGCAAAGAGGGAGGGAGTCGTATAGTGTTTTGAGGTGTGTGGCCGGGGTTGTGTGTAATGTTTGTTGGATTGGCCGGGGTTGTTGCATGTAGTGTAGCGGGTGGGCAGGGTCTTGTGTGGAGGTGTAGAAGTTTGTCCCTAGCGTGTTCATGTGGTCAAGGAGGGAGAGGACGAGGGCTTCTTCATGTAGGTGTGCTATAGGGGTTGATCGTGTACAGCCCGTGGCAATGCGCAACACTGTATTTTGTGTGGTCTGTAGTTTCTGTAAGTGTGTGCGGGCAGTGTCTGCATACCAAGATGTGTGTGCGTAAGTGAGGATGGGTCTGATGAACTGTTTGTATACTGTTGTTATGTCTTCCTTGGAGTGGCGGTATGTAGTATGTGTTAGTGCTCGGAGGACGTTCAGCCTTGTGTTGCATTTAGTGATATTGTTAGTGTGTGGGCTGAACGTAGAACCTCTGTCATATGTAACTCCAAGGATTTTGGGTGTGTCTGTAGGGGATGGGGGTGTTGTTTAATGTGACGTGGGGATGGATGTTGTATTCTCTATTATAAGGTGTGATGAGTGTGAGTGAGGATTTGTTTGCGGAGACCTTGAGTCTGTTTATTTCTAGCCAGTTCTCTATTTTGTGAATGTAATCTTGTAGTTGAGTGGCGGTGGTCTCGTGTTTAGGGTGTAGGGAGAAGATGGTTAGGTCGTCTGCGTATGTGAGTAGGTGTGTTTGTGGGTGTGTAGGGGCCGGTATGTCGTGGAGGAATAAGTTGAATAGTGAAGGTGAGAGCACGGAGCCCTGCAGTACTCCGTTGGTGAAGTGTTTTGTTATGGAAGACTTGCTGTTGTATGTTGTGTAGCCATGGCGGTCCGAGAGAAAATTGGCAAGCCATTTCTGAAGGTTATGGTGGATGTGTGTGTTGAGTATTTTGTTAATAAGTAAGTGACGTGGAACTGTATCGAAGGCCTTGCTTATGTCAATGGCCGCTAACAGTGTGCGTGGAGCAGGTTTGGGAGAGTTAAGGCCTTCGAGAATTGTTTGTGTCATGTGCGTGAGGAGAGTGTTAGTGGAGTGTTGTTGCCTGAAGCCGTGTTGTGAGGGTGAGAGTGGGACGTGTGGTGAGATGTGAAGAACCAGCCTCTCTAGTCTCTTTGATGGGTTGCACAAAAGTGATATAGGTCTGTAAGAGGCTGGATCTGTGGGTGATTTGTTGGGCTTCAGGATGGGTAGGATCTTGGCGGTCTTCCAGATGTTGGGTGGCAGGCTATTGTCGAAGATGCCGACTTGTGCCTATATAATTTAACAGGAGGGAAAATAATTCTCCTCGCATAACTAAACTCTCGTATCACAGATACTTGAGAAGCATATATCCGTCTCAGATTTGAAAATTTCAATAGCTTGATTTTTATATCGGCTCAATTTTTGCAGCTCCTTTATATCATCGCGGAAACTCCACAGCCAGAATTCGTTCGGCTCTAAAAATTCAATGCTTGATTAGCTCCCAGCTTGAATCTCAATTCGGCTCTTAACTTTCGAAGCCTGTATTACCAGGGTGAAAAACTTAGCTTGATTTTGTCTCGACTCAAATTTCGAAAGCTTGAAAAACCAGCTCAAATCTTCACTCCTTGTAACCAGATTGGACTCCGAAAATTACCGAATAATACTCGCAACTTGGAAACTGTTGAAAAGCCTACGCCTTGATACAATAATTACTCAGCAACTGACTTCTCTCATATCCCTGAAAAATCAGGAAGATTCTCCGGAATAAAAGCCTCGGAACTTACGGCCCTCAGAACCCTAAAATAGGGATGACTATCTACGGTGGCTCCCAGGAGGACCAACCTAAATTAATCATCAATCGGGCGGAAACAGGACTCGCCCCCCTAAATAACAAATAATTGGCGCCCAAAGTGGATACGCCTCACCAACTATTTAACATTGGGTATGCTGTTGTTTGCGACTGAGTGGTTGAAGATGTCTGTGAGGGCCCTGATGGCTTGTGGTCCTAAGTGTTTGAGGTGAATGTATGAGATGCCATCAGGTCCGGTGCTACCTGTATGTTTAGTGTTGGAGACGGCCTCCGCCGTCATGTGGGGTGTAAAGGGCGTGTACGTGTTGTCAATCTGTAGAGCATGCAGGCGGCGCAGTATGATCCTATTCTCGTGTTTGTGCGGGAGTCGGCTAATGTTTGAGTAGTGTTTAATGAGTGTGTCCGCCTGCTGCTTGTCTGTGGGGATGTTTGTGTGGTGAGAGAGGATGGCCTCGTGCGTGGTAGTGTTGTCGGTGTATTTGTTGTTGAGGCCCCTCAGAAGTTTCCATAGTCTACTTGGGTCAGTGTCAAAAGTTATCGTGTCTAGTGTTTGTTTCCACCTGGCTCGTTGTTCGTCTTTGATGTTGTTGTCTATTTCTACATTGAGTTCGTGTATTCGAGCCAGGGTGTTGGGTGTGAGGGGGAGTAAGCGAAGATGGTTCCTAGTTTGAAGTTTGAGTTCTGTGTCGTGGCTAAATGTTGGATTAAAGTGTCTTTGGTGTCCTGTTGGAATATGGTGTTTGTTTGCGTTTGTGATGGCTGTGTTAAAGTGTTGTACTGCCGCATCAATGCTGGTGTAGTTGTTTAAAGTGAAATTGTGTAAAGAGTCTTCAATTGATGCGGTGAAGGAGTGCCAATATGCGTTTTTGTAATTAGTGAATGAGCGTGAGTGTAGTGAGGGGAGTGGTCTGTGAAATGAGAGTGTAATGAGAAGGGGGAGGTGATTGGAGGGGAGTTCGTGGAGCGCATGCCACGAGCATCTGAGGGCAAGTGATGGTGAAGCCAGGGATATGTCTGGGGAGGTGGGGGCAGTGTTAATGTAATAGGGCTTGCAGGTGGGTGTGTTGGGGTCATTGAGGATGACCAGGGAGTCTAGCTGTTGGAAGATGAGGTGTCCACGGGTGTCGTTTGTTTGGAGGTGAGCCATGTAGTGTGGTGAGCGTTGAGGTCCCCCAGGACGTAGATGTCAGGTAGTGTTTCTAAGTATGATATGTTTGGGGAGTATCCTGGGGGGCATGAGGAGGAGGGAGGGATGTAAATGTTTGCGATGTTGACGTCGTGTTTGTGTACCCTAATTCTAACAGTCTGTATATCTAGAGTGTTGTCTTGGGGCATGTTTGCGAGTGTGTGAGCTGATGTGTTTTTGAAGGGGATTGACTTGTGTATAAGGGTGATAAGGCCGCCGCTGCCGGCTCTTTGTCTGTCGAGTCTAAGTGTCGTGTAACCAGGAAACTTTGGTGTAAGTGAGGTGTTCCTAAGTTTTGTTTCCTGGATGGCGGCTATGTGGATGTTGTGGGTAGTGAGTGTGTGTTTAAGTTCCATCTGTTTGTTTGTGATGCCGTCTATGTTTAATTGTAATATGTTAAGTTAATGGGAGGGTGGCATTATGTCAGTTTGTGCGGGAGGGGGCGGGGGGGGCGGGGAGTCAAGAGGGGGGGAGGAAGGCTGGGGGGGTATCATCTCGTCTGGGGGGCGTGCACGAAGGCGGGGACGGGGAGGAGTCTGGGCGTTAGTAGCTACGTCGGGGGAGCTGTCTTGGGGTGGGTTGTCGTTCGGGTCAGGGAGAGGGTGAGGGGCAGGAAGATGACGCCCAGGCGACTGGGGGGCGGGCGTGGGGGATTGTGTCATGTTATGGGTTGGGTGGCAGTGCAAGCACAACCACCCGAGCGGTATATGTTGGTGTTGTCTCACCCCAGAGCATCGTATGTTGTAGTGGGTCCAAGAGCTGCACCGTGGGCACTGGATGGCACCCATGCGCCGTTGGTATGGGCGGGTGCAGGTAGGACAAGGAAAGTCGGGGCCGGGGTTTGTTTCTATGTCTCCGGAAAGGAGGAGTAGGAGACGGGGCAGCATTGCCGGGCTGCTACTGCCCCCTAGGGAAAAAACTCTGGAGTGGTATGGGGAGAGTGTACCTCCTTCGAGGCCGGGCAAAGCCCAGGGCAGCACTCTGGCCGCGTCCCCGAAAAGGCCGCCGGCGGCCCCCCGAGAACAAGGAAGGGTTGGGACCTTTCGCAGTTCCTGGTCTCTCTCCTTATTGTCCTGCATAACCTGGTCTCTCTCCTTATTGTCCTGCATAACCTGGTCTCTCTCCTTATTGTCCTGCATAACCTGGTCTCTCTCCTTATTGTCCTGCATAACCTGGTCTCTCTCCTTATTGTCCTGCATAACCTGGTCTCTCTCCTTATTGTCCTGCATAACCTGGTCTCTCTCCTTATTGTCCTGCATAACCTGGTCTCTCTCCTTATTGTCCTGCATAACCTGGTCTCTCTCCTTATTGTCCTGCATAACCTGGTCTCTCTCCTTATTGTCCTGCATAACCTGGTCTCTCTCCTTATTGTCCTGCATAACCTGGTCTCTCTCCGTATTGTCCTGCATAACCTGGTCTCTCTCCTTATTGATCTGCATAACCTGGTCTCTCTCCTTGCTTTACTTTGTTGCTGCCCCTCCTGTTGCTGTTTTTCAAAATATTTGGAAGACACTCTGCCGTTGAAATCTGGTTTGGCATGTTTATCTAAAGAGCACGCTGTCCATGAGTCAGTCAATTGGTACTCCGGCAGATTGTATGCAGTTGAAAACTGGGGACTCAATGCGGCTGACTACGATTACCACCTGACTGCAACTGACTGGCTGGCTGGCTGGCTGTCTACATTCTGACTGATAAATGACAAACGATTAACTGAGAGACTGTTTCCCAGTTCATTAGACTAAATGGCTGGTAGCTGATTAGGGAACTGCTTGACTAAATGGCAGACGGGCTTTACTGTGCCTCCAAGTAAAGCTTTCACACTATTGTGATTATTCAAGTGTTAGTTAATTTTCTTGCAATGCTTTTTCTAGTTTCCGCATTGGTTTTCAAAGATCAAACATTATGAAAGCTATATTTTTTGTTGCATTGCAGATGTCAATTATTACAGTGTTTATTGAAGGGACATGCAGGCCCAATCAGAAATATATTTGTGTGCATAAAAATGACTCAAGTTATTGATTCCAGGACCAAATGAACACAGCTTCCTTTGCCCTTACTTTCAAGAAAGAAGACGCTGCCTGTGCTGAGGCACGTACAGAGCACGCAGAAGTAGAAGACGAGTTGAGGGAAGGCAGCTCTGGTTCGTGCAACACGAGGGCTGTTCATCAGCGGTCAGCTGGAGCATCTCAAGGGAGCGCTGACTTGCTACCGTCAGATAGTGTCAGTGGTGTTGAGGTCAACCCTTCAGACAGCGTCAAATCAATATGGTTCCTGTGTGCATATTGTGACTACTCAAGTGCTCGGAAGGACAAACTTGAATTGCACCTATGTGACGAGCATAAATTAGGGTTTGATTTCAAGTGCAAGTCTCCTAATTATTCTGGTCTTCACTCCAATAAATCAGCACAATGTTTAAAGGTAAGACATAATAATAACCTTATGGATAAATTGTGTCCCTGTTCTGGAAAGAAACCTATGAAGCAACATGAAAGTGCAAAATAGGAGGCAAGGAAATTGTAAAAAGTCTTTTGGGAACTCGGATGCTGGTGTGACAACAGATGCTGATCCTGCCACAGAGGTAACTAAAAATATTGAAAATACTAAATATTCTCCTTGAAAATTGTAATTTTCTTCTGAAAATTGTAATTTTCTACTAAAAATTGCAATTTTCTACTGAAAACTTTAATTTTCTACTGAAAATTGTAATTTTCTACTAAAAATTGCAATTTTCTACTGAAAACTGTAATTTTCTCCTGAAAATTGTAATTTTCTACTAAAAATTATTGTCTCTTGGAAGACGTCTGAAGTTTTTAAATTGTTTTTGTTTGCCCGTGCATTAAAAACAAAAAAGCAGCCGAAGCTTTTATTGAGCACTTTGGGAGGAAACCATACTGCTTGATTGGGTGTTTCACGTTATGAGTGAATTTGCTATCAATATATCTTGAACCTATGGTATTCCATTTCTGATATTAGAACAGCACTTACATAAAAAATCTTATATGAATCGTTAATGTTGACACAGATTAAGTTCATACACTACCCTTAGTAGCTTCACATTTTTGGTTTGAATTATTTACTTTGTTTTTTTTTGTGTCCTCTTGCTGTGAACATATAGCTGACAACGTTATATCAATTTCGATCGTCGGATAGAGTTGTTGCTGTACTTACTGTTTGAGGTTGGTTTGAAATTGATTGAATTAAAAAAATATTCAAAAGTAATGAATACTAATAATTTCACCATCTTTGATGCCCCAATGGGACTGAGAGTGGAATATCAATGTTATGTGTAAGCTGGAATGTTTCTCTTTTTTCCCATACTTCATCATCTGGCAGATGCGTTTTCAGGTTCGACGCCAAGCCCTTTTTCAAGTGCACCTTTTTTCATCAACTAACAGAGATCTAAACAATTATCGCAACTGTAAGCATTGATAATGATCTGCTTACTACCGCCTGAAAATATAAATTCTGTTACTTCTTCATGAAATGTATCTTAATGATCAAATTACCTTGTGTTCCTCTAGGGACATGACCCAGGCATTTGAATCTAGTTATGTATTTGTGCGGTTGTTAAGTATTTCAAATTGTAACCAAACTTTCTGCCTTTCATTTGTTCTGAAACCTAATTTATATTTTTATAATACTACATTTGCTGAGAGGCTTGTATGTTCTCACTGAGAGGCGTCGTACGTTCTCACTGAGAGGTGCCGTACATTCTCACTAAGGTGTCGTACCACATAAAACAACAATGGACTACAGTTAATTCACTTTTAGTCATGTTTTGTTGTTCATTTCAAATTCAGGCATGCAGAATCGAGACTACTGCGTTGTCTTGCAAAGACACGCTTCTGGGGACTGTTCCAGTTCGTGCAGAGGCGAGGAATAGAAAGAACAGCGGAGACCGTTCCAACAAGTCTAAAACACCGGGTCAGTGATATTTAAATCACTCATTACAGAGTGAATAGAGAGTATATTCCGCTTATATGCTAAAAATTATTTGTCTATAGAAAAATCTAAACGTTTATTGGTGCAGACAAACTGGTGTATGATAGTAGAATGAATAACTTATTATTAGGAACATAACAAGATTTGCATCCTTTATTTTAGCATATGCTCTGATTTTGTTGCCAAAATGAATGTCGTAAAATTGATTCGAGCAATAAATTTTACTAAGTGATAGATCATTGTAGTTATTGCGAATAAGCTTTTACTTGATGCTCGTCATTCCACTTGAAATTGAGTGGATTAATATATTATTGGTTGATAAAAATTTCTTCTTGTTTCCCCTGCTTTTGGGGACGCATCCAGCCTTGTTTTCCAACTTGGTCTACAATTTTCGAGAGTCGAGTTGGTTGACTACGATCCGAGCACAGCAAAACAGCTGCTTGTCCGATCAGTACTCCTTTCATGGTGAAAGTGCGAATGTTAATCATTGAGTTTCCCAGCACTTAATTTTTTAAATTAATGGACATCTCTCTTCAAATACTCGCTTCCTGTACATTGGATTCAATAATTTTGTAGATAAGTTCATTTAATCGAGTCCATTTCCAAACGTGAGATCATCTCGACTTCTTCAGCTTAGCATCCAAGCTAGTCCTAAAGCAAGCAAATTCAATTTTTCATGCTAAAGTAATAATAATGATGATAATTTGCTTAAAATTTGAGGTTCGCACTCGACTATACTGTTTTCACATGTTTTGTCTCGGCCACTTGGGTGCGTGAAAGTAATGTTGGAAGAAATATTGTGGGCTCTCGAAGGTTTCAGAAAATCATTCAACGAATTTGATGTCAATGGGAAGGGAAATTTAACCATTCCATTCTGCCGCACACAGTTTGATAAATTCGGACAACGTGCACGTGAACATACGCATTTCAAAATAAAGAATACGTAAAGTATGAGTAATTCAGCCAGATTTCATTGATTGAGAATGTGCTTACGTTTTTCTGAGTCTGCAAGAGTTTATTTCAACATAACATGGTTAAGTGATTCTCGGTGGACCTAGTACTGTAGTTTGTGTTCAGAGATGTTACAGGTCTTTCTTCCTGCACTGTTTTGTTTTCACTGCTTAATTGAAAAAATTATTTGTGAAGTGCGTTGTTTCTATTTTCATTGACATCTTCCAAAATGCACAGCATAATTTCTTTAAATTGGAGGAATCATTCTAAAAAAGTTATCACAATCATAAATTACTCAAGCACTACGAGAGTTGTTTAATTTAGTGGGTAATTTGGGCCTTGGGCCACCAGCTACTGAAAAGTCATCAAACAATTCAACTCGTATATTATTCAACTCGTATATATGTTTCATCTCTAATGGTTAGTGAAGAGGTTTTTGATTGCCGATCTCCAGCCAACAATGCCTCCTCCTGCTGAAGTTTTTGTAATGTAATTCCTGCTGAAAATCAATAGCTTGAGATATTTTAGAGCGCACAGTACCCTAGTGGGGTCCGAGACAATAAGGTTTTGGGTGCACTTTGTATCATTTATTTTGATAAGAAATTGGTCTAGTTATTTGCCTGAGTTTTGAAAGGGCTGTCAAAAATGCGTCGCACGGCCATCAAAGCGAGAAAATTTGACCAGATCGAAGTTGGAAAAAATGTGTGCCTGACCGTGGATAATCTCGCTAAAATATCCAAAGAGTTACATAGCAATGACATTCGCTCAAATAATGTCCTTAAATGTTTGATTAAAGTCAATTCAGGTCACATTCTTGGTAAAAATTTCTTCAACCACCGAAAGCCGAAACTGTTGTCAAGAGGAAAATATATGCTGATAAATAAGAGCTACAGGAAAAATTCAGATCTCTAAAGCGTCACAATTCGATCACTATGTACGATGCTCCTTAGACATAAAAACGGTGTCACAAACAATGTAAATTACACAGTACTGTGTTCCCTTACCATGACATACTTTTTTACCATTAGAGTGTTAGTGACCTCTAGTTCGAGTCGAGTCTTCAGCTCTGTGAAAATATTAAGAACCCAGAAAAAATATTATAGACCATTAAGCATCTTTTTTGACTCAGAGTGGCATAGTTGGACGCAAAAATTGCTTGGACTCTTTTAGCTCATTAGTTATTTTGGTCGCGAATTTGAAAAAATTGTAGCTCGCCGTGGCACAGTGGTTAATGGATCGGCCTTGTATGTTGGAGACGAGGGTTCGTATCCCGGCGCTGGCGCGGAGATTTTCCCCGTTGGGTATAAGGGAAAGCCCAAGCACAATGCCCCACTCAACCCAAGTGTCGGAAATGGGTACCGGCTTTACGGGGGAACCGTCATGGTGTCCTATATATAGTGTTAATTATAAGACATTTGAAAAACCAATGCTCAAGATCATATGTATCAGGCTTGATTGGAAATAAAGCATCCCAAAGATGCCGATGTTTGTTGTTTGTTTGTAAGTTGTTCAGGAGTTCTGAAAAGCATCAAAGACACTATTGAAATTAGAGAAAAATTGTGCTGTGAGACACGTTTCAATTATTCACCAGGGATATGAGAGCCCCTAGTAATAAGTGTGACTTCTGGTTTGCATCGCATTGCTTGCAATATACACGTGCTGGAAAATTCTCCAAGTAAAGCATTCACGTTGTGTAAAGCTGGTTTAGTGGAAATCCTTCACTTACCGTTAAGTAAAAACGAGACTTGATGCGTGGTGCAAAGTGTAAAAAAAAGTGCTTGACCGACATTTTTGTGGAGGGAATGCTTCAGTAAAAGTAATTTTACAACATGCAAATAAATTTGTGTAATAATATTGCAGTATTGGGTTCATTCGTACTTAAGTGTTTATT
Source organism: Morinoia aosen (assembly GCA_030386875.1). NCBI lineage: Eukaryota > Metazoa > Arthropoda > Malacostraca > Amphipoda > Talitridae > Morinoia > Morinoia aosen. The sequence goes on from CM059580.1 coordinate 42,853,073, forward strand.
TTACTTCTCGATGTTCTATACTGCGTTCTCAACCCTTGATACCTTCTCACCCTTTAGGCAGACATTATTTTTGTATTATTGTACCTAGGGGTAGTGTCACTCCCACGGGGAGAATGTGATAGCTCGAGATAGAGGTAGGCAGGCGTTCAATTTGGTGAATAAGACGTGCTGGCTAAGGACTGTGTTTTCTTGGTTCACAACTCTTTTTTCAGCTTTCTTCCTTAATTTTTATCTTGCATCATGAACTTCTTTTCTGACCAGCTATTTTCATGCGCATGCTATCCTATGTGAGAACAAACTTGTGCGTTGAATGTCTTTTTACGTGTCCATTATTGATGATTTCTTATTATTCCTCTCAAGGGAATTAGGTGATTGTGATTGGGAAGGCTTAAAATCCGATTAACATGTGTATACTCATTTACGGTATTTTGCAGATGGAGCTGAAACTTTGGGGGAGAGACTCTCGTATTCCCCTACCGTCTGCGACTCGAGTGATGCTGCACCAGCTTGTGGCTTGGCAAATATTACTGAGACAGTGCAAGGTTGGCTAACAAATGCAGTTTCTCATTCAGATAAAAATCCTAGATTATAACGATTTTAGAAGGTTGATATTGTTTACTGTTTTATTGCAGCATGAATGAACGCAGAAAAACGGACTTAATTTCTTTATTTCGAGAGAACTCGTAGTTCTGTACATGTTTAATATATTGTTAATATGCTTATAGTAGAAGAACTTAATGAGGATTGTTATTTAACTATACTTCAAATGCCACTTGTAAACTGGGAAGCTCTTTTTAATAACAAAGTAAATGAATTGACACGTGATATCAAATTTGGAAAAGGTAAGCAGTACTGAATATAAATAGGATAGTCCTGAAAATAGAGTAATAAATAACCACTACACCTGTAGTTGGGTGGACTTCTTTTATGCGTTCAGAGAAAATGATTGCCGAGCCCCATTCTCAATCCAGAGTACTTTTTGTAATTCTCAAGGGTGACGCCTTGCAACGTATCTTTTATACCTAAGATTCAAGAAAAGGGATTTCAAACTTGTCCAGCTGATACACCACCCTCAAACGCCTTACAAAAAACCCTCCAACATTAGCATCATATGCGCAAAGCTCATCTTTATCAGCATCCTAACTATCTTTTTCCATTTCACCTCTTCTCTCCCTGACACACTCTGTGTCAAACTCTTTCCTTCTTTTCTATAAGCATCGATCGATCCAGCGGACGCAACTTTTTGCATGTATGAGAAGTAGTGCAATGAGGAGAAAATTTTAGACCCCGAGCTGAAATTTAGGTAGGCAGCGTTCATTTTGTTCGTTTGATGTTTTTTGTTTCATGAGACAATCGTCTTTGTTCCCTGTTTTCCTTTTTCAGCACCTACTAACTGAACTTTATTCTTTTCACAAACAAATTCCTAAACTTACTGCTCATATATTGGAACGCATTGTGCATAAATTCCTCGTTTAAGTGCCCATCGCTGATGGTTCCGCTATAAATCCTTTCCTACCTGTAGTTTACTAAGGCATTTTAAATGTCAAAAATGCACATGTATAACCTGAAATGGAATAAATACTCATTGTTTTCATTTGAATAATGCGTGAAAGTTTTGATCTCTTATGTCTCTAAACACACAAATTTCATATAAGAACAACGGGTAGTCTGGCTTGTGGTAAAGATTTTGATCTAAAAATGTTTTCATTTTTAGTTCAGGAATACTGAAAGTCTACCATTTTTTTTGGTGGGTGCATGGATTATGCATTCATAACGAATATTTCACTACAATGGAGATCTGATCAGTCTGAATGGTGAATGGGACAAATATGGTAAGAACAATCGGGGAAAAAACAAGAAGAATATTTGACCAGCTAAAATTCATTTCACTGATAACTTAGCTCTCATGTAGCGGTACATTTGACATAAATTTTGTCAGAGCTTAGCGTGAACAGTGACCGCAAATGTTTGGGAATGAAAAGCCTTTGTTGCTGCTGGAAATTTTGAACAGTTGAATTCTTTTCTCTTTACCGCTTTCCATTCAACGCATGTTTTTGAGTTAAGCAATTATTTAGTTTCACCGCGTGTGGAACAATTTCATTGACAGGGCTTACGCATCTCAACGTTTTACAGGTGTCAAAATTGGTCCTGAAAATTGCAAGACTCAACCAGCCCAACTGTTCTGGTCCACTGGAGAATTTGGACTCTCCACAAAAAACTCCAGGCCCACTGGTGCTATCCCTGCCAAAATGTTCCCACAAAGTGCCCGGAAAGCTGCGCGACAACAGGGAAAGGCATATTTTACAATGAAAGGAAAATTCATTGACAAAAAAAAATTTATTCATCACATGTGCTCCTGTATATATAAAAATTGTAAAGCCGTATCTGAAGATGAAAGGAAAATTATCCATGAAAAATTCTGGGCCAGTTGTAACTGGCAGGTACAGAGCACTTTCATCTGTCAAACTGTTGAAACATCACAACCAAAACGAACTTCAGTGAAAGAATCTAGAGTGAAGCACTGCAGAAGGTACTTCTTGGGTGACAAGCAAGTGTGCAAATTGGTGTACGTGAAAACATTAGGCATCTCAAGTGGAAGAGTTAATTACTGCTTAAATACAAAAAACAAAAATGAGTGTCCCTCACCAGATAGAAGAGGGCGTCAGAGTGCTCCCAACAAAACGCCAGAGTGCAAGCTTGAAGAACTGCAAAAGTTCTTCGACTCTCTCTCTAAATTTCAATCACACTACTCGCAAAGTGACAGATATTACTTACATCCTGATTTAACTTCCACAAAATTGTACGAAATGTACTGTGAAAAGGTAGAACTTAGCATGCGTGTGCACAAAAAATTATTCCTTAAAGCATTCAAGAAATACAATGTGCCAATTTATTTGCCTAAGCCTCACACTTGTGAGACCTGTGACTCTCTGAATATAACGATAGGAGCTTCAGAAGACCAAAGTGTGCAATTGCTACTAGAAGCACAGAGGACAGCTCATCATAAGCGGGCCGAAGAGGCAAGAGATGCTCTCACGCATGCGACCAACACTTCGAAAAATAAAAAGGATGTTTTAGTCTTCACATTTGACCTGCAAAAGACCCAACCTCTTCCGCATCTAACAACTTCAGTAGCCTTTCATAAAAGACAATTATGGCTTTATAACTTGGGGATCAATACCCGACATGATAGCAAAGTCCACATGTGCGTATGGTTAGAGAATGAGGGGAAACGAGGTGCAAACGAAATTTGCTCGAGCATTCTGGAGTTCCTGCACTATCAAGATTTATCGCGCGTTGAAACTGTGAAAACATTCAGCGATTGTTTTGGGTGTCAGAATAGGAACAAAACTATGATTTGCTTCATGATATGGGCCTGCCAGAAGTTTGTCTTGAAAAGTTGGGAACATCAATTTATGGAATCTGGTCATTCGTATCTACCCAATGATTCAGATTTTCGCAAAATTGAAAAAAGAAAGAAAAAATACGGACCAATATACTGTAAAAATACATATATGGCTTTAATCCAAGAGGCACAGCCAAACTCACCATTCAGTGTCATAGAAATGTTTGGTAAATTCAAGCAAGTGGACTGCTTGGCGCAGCTGATAAAATTTGCAGAGACGAATGCTTCGATTTCCAAATCCTTCGATTTCCAAAAGCTAATTTGGTACAAAGTTACCAAAGAAAACATCGTCCATTACAGACAAACCGATAAAAATGGCAGCATTCAGTGTATCAACTTTTCATCTCCTGTTGGTGGCTTTGATTTTGACCTGAACCCCGCAGCTCGTTCACTCAGAATAAGTAAGGAGAAATACCAGGACTTGATTTCGTTGTTAGAGTTCGTCCCCAAAGTACATCACGAGTTTTACACAGGCCTAGAATGCTGAAGTTTGAATGTACAGTTTCTTTCTGTACAGTGCTAATTGATGTGTCTGAAATATTCTAAAAACCTGCCAACAAATGCACATGAATTTTTCTTGGCGCCAATATCACTTTTCTTGCTTGCCTGACAAATAAGTGCAATTTGCTTAACTAAATTACGATCGGTGATTTTAGCATCCAAATTAAATTAAAACTCTAAAACTAAAGTTCTCTTCCTCTTTAACCATGTGCGCTGAGTAACTCTCAAATGACACTTCGAGTAGAACATGAGCAGCTACGCCTAGTGGGCAGATTCGCCATTTGGGTGTTCAGGTCCTACTACCTTATCATTCGTATAGAAACTGTTGTGACGCGATTAGAAGCATTGTGCCGTGCTTTTTCTATCATATTGAAAAATGTTTTTGTTTGAGCTCTGAAGTATATAGATAAGAATGTATGCAAATTTTCTTCAGGAATGGTCTGCTTGATTTATACGAAATGATAGCTAACAGTTATGTTATGCTACTATAAAATCTATTTAAATACACTATAGCAGTCGTGTATATGCCATAGTTTATTGATCTTATTCAAAATAAACATTATTCAATAAACTTATGCTTCAAGGATCTGACCAATTCAGTGTTTTAGTTATTTGCGACCTGAACTTCTGTCGTTCGTGCACAAGGAAATGGACTTGAAGCTTCTCCGCTCAGAATGCAGCATTTCACGCCCAACCATCAGCCCATCAGCATCCATCTACATCCTCTGTGCCTTTTAAAACTTTATGAACACTTCTCTACAATTTACAAGCCACTTTAGTGTTACTATGGCTGAGTAAGAAGAGAGCTCCTTGGGCTGGCGACAGTGGTGAGCACCAAGACTTCGTGCTGCTGTGCGATGGAGTGCCTCCGTTTGATGTGGTGCTGCCGTGTCGTGGGGTTGGACTGCTGTGGCCCCCTAGAGCTGTCCAAAGCTGTTGGCCGCCACGACGCCTGCGTTGGTATCGTGGGCTTCCTGCAGACCATCGCAGTGGTCCCAGCGACTTCAGAACCAGTTCGCTTATGAGGTGGGTTGCAGAGACATGCAGCGCTGTGTTTGGTTGACCATTTGTAGTAAATTTGTCATCATAAATGATGTTGGTCCATCGCTCCATCCCTGCTATAAATTCAGTGTTATTCGTTGGGGGGGTTGAGGTGCCACATAGTGAGAAGGGATTGAGCTATGGTAACTTCTGAAAGCAAATATACATTGCTAAAGTATCGCTAAGATATTGCTAATGTATTAATTTATGTATTGCTAAGACATTGCTTATTGATAAACCTTTGACCAATTAATATTACACAAAAAAATTAGTGTATTCATGAATAATAATCTTAGATCTTCAGCTCACAACTATCCGTGCTCTTGGGACATCGCTTGACCAGAATGTTTGTTCACAGCCCGAGCTCGCCTTCTCACTCGTATGTGCCGGTGGGCCAGCCGATGTCCTGTGCTGCCAAACCTTCCTGGTTTGGCTCTCCACGACTGGCAAAAGGCAGTTGTGCTGCCGGTGTAAATTCGTAACTTTCCAACAATAGTAAATTATATTGCACTAGTGTCAATGCTTTCCTCCAACTGACATCATTTTCAAAATTTATTGATAATGAAATAATGATGGGATTTTTTTGGAACTTCTGTGAGAAACAATGTCATTTAGGACTTGAAGCGCGTAGTATATGTATTTTGCATGCGTGTAGTGTATATTCGTTGGCTCGAACATGTAGTTAGATTTCACCTGCAACACACAAACTGGCAGCGAGTGGTAGTGAGATTTCTCTATAACAATATGTTTTATTTGGAGAGTTGAAAGCTAGGAGCGTTATATGCGGCAAATATAGGGCGAAGTTGAAATTTGGTAGCAAAATCAGATTTATGGATTTTAGGTAGTCCATAGAGTAAACCAGGGCCAGAACCTGTCACAAAAAGTGTCTTATAAATTTCATCGGAAATTACAGATAGTTTTTTCAGTTTACGTAAAAAATTATCTCTGATATCTCTGAATTGAGGAAGCTAGGTAAAAATAAGGAAATTATTGTGTGCAAGCCCGATAAAGGAAAAGGCGTTGTATTACTTGACAGGTCTGTTTATCTTGAAAAAGTGAAGGTCATCATATCCGATTGTACTAAATTTGAACGCATCACGGAACCAATTCATCGGTAGGCTTTAAAAGTAGAGGACAAAGTAAATAATTTTTTACGTAAACTGAAAAAAATATCTGTAATTTCCGATGAAATTTATAAGACACTTTTTGTGACAGGTTCTGGCCCTGGTTTACTCTATGGACTACCTAAAATCCATAAATCTGATTTTGCTACCAAATTTCGACTTCGGCCTATATTTGCCGCATATAACGCTCCTAGCTTTCAACTCTCTAAATTTGTTATTCCGATTTTGAAATGTTTTATTAGAGTACACTCGTTTTCGGGATACACAGTAATTAACTCGTGCTTGTGATCCCGGTTGAAAATAACCTGTCCCTTCTGGGGGATACAACTATTGTGTCTATAGGAATTAGCGCTCCCAGGGCTACTATGTGAGGGCCCAAGCTAAAGGTTAGGTAGGCTTTCTCTTTGTTAAAATAGAATTTGTTTTCGTTCTGTTAAGGACTATCTTTTCTCGGTTCAAAGCTGTCCTGTTTTTTCAGCACCTACTACTTTCTTCTTCAACTTAGATCTTGTTTCATGAACTTCTTTCTCATCTTACTGTTTCTATGCCCTTTCTGCATAGATTCCGCGTTCCCTGAACTCCATACTAAATGATGCCTTCTTCCTTCCTCTCTTTGGATCGCCTTTTTTTGTGGATAGGGAGACTTATACTAACTGATAATCTAATCTGAAAGCAACCTGTACTTGGTTCATTTCTCTTTCGTTGGAGGGATAGCTTTATGTCTCATTGATCAGTTCTCTTTGTTCTTTAATTCAGCTATCCAAAAAATCTAATTGAGTGAGTTTGTCGGGATTGTGATCACGAAGTGCTACCAGCGTTTCCATTATGCCTAAACGTAGGAAACATCATTGATAAACGCAAAAAATGTCTGATTCATGCAAGGTAGATAACGATTATCCCATTCATACTGGTTTAGAAATTAGACTCAGATTATTGGGAAAAAAAGAAGATATTACAAGATCAAAGAACACAGCTAACAGTGTTGTAAAGAACTGTGTGGTGAGAGATGACGGAACGGACGGTTTGTGAGGAATGCTCTAGTGCGTGTTCAATTTGTTTTGATTGAGGCAGCTGCTGTACAAACTTTACTGTACATTGCAATTATTGCAACATAAATGTTTTAAAGTGTTCACTGTATTCAGTATTAGGTTTCGATAAAGAAGAATAAAATTTTTATTTCATAAATATATATATATATTTATATATATGCAAGGGCTGGACAAAATGATGGAAACCCCTTGGAATATGAACAGTATAAATTTTAATATGGTGTAAATCCATTTTTTGAGGCAACTACAGGTCGGAAATCAGTTGAACGATGATTCGTCAGAGTAGATACATCACATTTTTACGTTTTGAAACGTCAAGCATTCTGGCAGTTCCTGTCACACTAGCACCTGCCATACGAGCACCAACAATTTGGCTTCTTTGAAAATCAGAGCGGTCTGCTATTTTATAAGGGTATAACCAAATTTTTATTTCATGTATCTGTAAAAAACAGTTCAGTTGAGTTAAATATCTAATAGCTGCAATAATAAACAATACAACGTATAAATTTTTCAAGTTTTGATTGTTTATAAGATTTTCAAAAATTATGTTTCGAACATGTTAGGTATTTCCATTATTTTATCCAACTCCTGTGTGCAGGGTTTACCAGTGCACTAATAGCACTGGGATCGCGGGGTGCATAGATTGGTGTACCAATAACTCTTGAAAAAATGAACAACTTCAGTACGTAAAAGAAGATATAAGCGGCCCAGAACAGAGGTGGGCGCGGAACCCAGTACTTAGAATGTTTTGAGTGAACATTCCAAATTTTCGTGTTTCTTTTATTTCTATAATACGGATTATAACATTTATATCATTTGTAGGGCAAAATGGAACTCAGTAATGAATTTTACGTGCAAAAAATATTTTTAACAAAGTTTCGTCGACATGCATGTAATTTCCAACATATGGCAGCGTTTTGTAAAATAAAGATGGCTCTAGTGTGAAGTTGCATTTTTTACTTCAAATCCCAACTCTCCCGTGATATTTATATTTAATGATAAACGGAAAGTTGCAGTTTGTTTGGAAGTAGTTATCCTCAAAATAAGGAGATTTTTTCTGCACTATTGGCTACGTCAAAATTTTTTCATTTTACTCGATTTTATTTTTAAAAATACTATTTTCGAAAACTGGATTTTTTCAAATTCGGAAAAAAGATTTAGGTTATTGCGTAGTTTTCAAAACCCAATGGTGAAATCCGTTTCTATCACTGAGTAAATACGATTAATCACTGAGGTAAAATCTCTGAGGAAGTACGATTACAAATTTAAAAAAATGTCCTATACAAACGCTCAGAAAGTTTAGATACATTGACACAAAAGCTCAAATTCACAACTTGAATATAAAAAAGTTTTTTTTCGCGATACGGACCCGTTGAGGGCGACTAACAACTTAAATTTTTATTTTGACTTGAAGGTAATCATTTTAGTTAGTTGATGGAACTTCAATCATCGATGTTTCTTTAATTGTCCCTATTGTATTATAATATGAGAAATGCATTCAATGATATTATAACCTTTACATAAACGACTGCAATGTTTTCAACGTCATGACCAAGCACACGGATGGGTGACTTTTCATTCCTAATAGTAGATGTTAATGATGCATTTGTTCATCGTAATTCAGCAATGGAGTCCTTGCACTGACTCTTATTGATTAAAACATTTCGTAGTCGGTTTATTATTCCCCTGTGCACTAAAACGGAATTACTGGTTTGATTGGTTAGACTAGATGAAAGAAAGAAAAATCGTTATTTCCAAAAAAGTTGATACATGAGACGTATATCACATTGAATTTTAAAAGTTTCTTAATATAAGATGTACTTTAGGAGTCCCAGGCGTATATAGGTAGAAATTCAATGTAACATCAAATCCAGCACATGCTGCTCTGGTTCATTGTCAAGTGAAAATGGTTCCACCAAATTTTCATGAACATTGGGCAATATTTAATGATCGCGCAAAACGAACGTTTTTATAGCTCCTGTGAGATTCTACCTGAATTCCGATCAAATAATAAAATTTTTGCTTTTTCTTCTATTGCATATAAACCGACAACTAATGGCTGCAGAAATTTGATATTTATTGAAGGCATTATTAAATACTATTGAAAGGAAATGAATATTAACTCCGTCAAATTTCCCTAATCCATATATTTATAATATAATCATAAGACAAGATATTTTACCTTTTCAACAATTACGTCTCAGGACCACTAAATTTTCATCAGTAATGTAACAGATGCATCTACTTCTGATTTCCTGCAGAAAACAAAGATCTTCTCTTCTTACTCTAGCACATTCTCCTCGAGTTCCGCCTTCCTTTTTTCGGGACGGCTTTCGTGTGGCGGCGGGCAAGCGTCAAGAGGAACTGGGTTTGCCTTTCTTCCTTCGTCCGTCTGCCTAAGAAGCGTTGAATGAGGGCTATTCCTCGTTCAGCGGGGTTGGTCGTGACCTTCAACTCGCTTCTTTGGGCACTTGAAACTAGAATCTGTGTTCCATGTTTCAGCACTCGGCTCAAGGAAGGTCAGCTCTTGGGAATACCTGCCTCTTAGGACACTTTTGAGCAGCTCCATCGACCTCACTGAGCAAAAGGAAGAAAGTGGCCCGTTGAGATTGATTGGTGTCTTCGACTTGGGGCGCTGTAGATTCTTGGTCGTTGAAGGACGCTTCATCCCCTCTACCAACGCCTCCTTCTGCTCCAGGCTGATGCGGTCATCAAAGATGGCCAGTCCAATCAGATCCTCAGAATGGCGCCGCATCGCACGTTCCACAGCCGACGCCACCACCCCATTGTCACAGATCCTCTTCACGTCAGTTATGAAGTCCAGGTCGTTCTTGGCTGCTTAGGACGGAATCATTGCCTCGTTCCAAAATTTCGAGGAGACCATGGTCACAAAGAATGCAACTCGACGGATCTCCGCCAACTCCCGCCTACTAATTTCTAGATGGTCTTAAAAGAGCATGATCTTCACGGCAAAGATGGCCTTGGCCATCCATCTGACCATGTGAACACCAGGAGGAGCACGGAAGGATGTAGGGCCTCCTCCTCCAAGGTAGGCCACACTGAGCAAGATTATCTCTTCGTAGTATTTGCGTGGATGATTCCCACAGTCAAGCAGATGTTTTAGTGACGAAACATCTCAAGGCGGTGAGCTTCTTCGTTGGATGACAGAAAAGTCAATGTCAGGAGCTGTGGTCGGCTCTTGTCGACAGAAGGCCAACGATTCTGGAGCCTCTTGAAAAGGGACATGTTAGGACCAGATGATGGACCCATGCAAGCCTCGAAGAAGTGCTTTAGAACAACTTTAGGATGTGGTGACAGCATGCCAATCACACCAAGCGCTTCTCCAGTGCACGTTCAATCCTGATACATGCTCCTTGAACCATCCCCGTGTTGGCTGCTGTCGTGTCGAATGACATTCCAATGATGTTGCCCTCCAAGCTGCTTTCCTGCACCAGCTTTAAACTCTTTCTGCAAAAGCTTGTCCTGTTCTGTCAAAAGACACAGGAACACCCAGAAGTTCCTCCGTATCCTCCCTGGACACCAAGACGGTCACCCTCTCCTCCAATGACCTTCCGTCTGCTAGACTGGGTAACAACTTGCCGTCCCAATGCAGCACCAAAGGGACTTCAAGCTTGAAGGAGAGAGACATGGCAATCTCTTTGCGGTTCTTGTCTCTGGTCCGAACGGGACACGGCGATACGTTCAATCTCATGGGCTAGGCTCATTGCAGCATTGGCGTAAAAGGATGTTGAAGCACGAACAGATTGTCACGTTCCCAAGCAAGGTTCAGCTCCTTGGTGAGCTTGTTCTCCTAGGGAATTCGGCGGCGTTGAGATGTAGCTGGTGTCTGAGATTTGAAATCCTCCTCCGTGTTTTCGTTGGCAGATGAGGATGAAGTAGAAGACTTTAAAGCCACGTTACGATCAAGAGTGGATGACGAAGCAGCTGCGTTCATCTTCTTTATCTCCTCTATCCTTTCTCTGTTACATTTCTTTTCCTCAGCCGCTTGTTGTGGTATAGGTTCTGCCGCCGTGCGGCAAGGACCCGGGATCGAATCTCGGCGCAGGCAGTGGCGATTCTCTCTGTTGGGTATAGGAGAAAAATTCCAAGCACAATACCCCACTCCACTCAGGTGTCTGAAATGGGTACCGGTCTAGACCGGGGGAAAGCGTCCTGGCGTTAGTTATAAGGCATTTGAAAATCCAATGTAAAAGGTGATATGTATCAGGCTTGATTGGAAATAAAGCATCCGTAGATGCCTTCATCATCATCATATTTTGTTTCAGCTCCTCGCGTCGACGCAAGCCGTGGAGCAGCCCTACCGGTCCTCCCTCTGAGCCTCCAAGAATGTCTTGTCTTCCTTGGGGATTTTCGCTTCCATTGCCTTAGAATGCGCGATGTCGAACGTATCTTTGAGGCTGTCTCTGAAGATGCATCTCTTCATTTCTTCCTTCTCTGTTTTTTGTGACTGGGATTTTGCCAAGGTGCCGTACTCCTTGTACAGTTTGAGGATCTTCTTCTTCACCCACGGCACATCCGACGTCGAAATGTTCGCTCGTCGCCACACTTCCATGACCTTCTCAGCTGGAGAAGCTGCTGCAACAAGAAGAACCTCCTTCTGGATCTTGTGATTGACCAAAAACCCCTGGAGAACCTCACCTATTGAAAGAACACGATTCCCCGGAAATGACGATATTGAAACTTCTTGCATAGCCATGCAACTTTCTTAGATCGTGTTTCACACGCCATTACGTTAGACCTGGTGTTAGTTGATCGTTGATTTTGGCCCCAGCTCGGGCGAAGTTCTGATTGCTGAGTCCGGCGAATGGCGACGAGTGAAAGTTAAATTTCAGCAATAAGTCCGGTGAGAAAGCAAAGAGCAAACAAGCTAAAGAAAATTTGAAAATCGTGACAGAAGTCTGATTCGCAAGTATCTACGATACTCGAGCTCAGTTTATCCTAGGGAAGCATTATTAATATGTAAGAAAGTTTCAACCTCCCTTTACCACAACAAAGCGTCCAAAGGGAAGAAAAATAAAGGCACCATTTAGTATGGAGTTGAGGGAACGCGGAATCTATGCACATTGCACAAGGTGCGTAGAAACACCAAGCTTAGAAATAAGTTTATGAAACAAGAAAAATACTTGTTATTGTAAAATAAAGCTCACCTGATGCCCTTACAACATTGACCACTGCACGCTATACCAGTGACCGCTGTACAACCTTAGGCCCAGCAGAAATTATTATTATTATATAAGAAAGTTTTAGCCTCCCTTAACCACAACAAAGATGTTCCAAGAGAGGAAAGAGGAAGGCACCATTTAGTATGGAGTTGAGGGAACGCGGAATCTATGCACAAGGTGCACAGAAACAGTAAGCTAGGAAAGAAGTTCATGAAACAAGAAAAAAGTTGAAGAAGAAAATAGTAGGTGCTGAAAAACAGGACAGCAATGAACCGAAAAAAGATGGTCCATAACAAAACAAAAACCTATTACAACAAAAATGAAGCCTACCTAGCCTTTAGCTCAGGCCCTCACATAGTTCCCCTGGGAGCACCAATTCCCATAGATACAATAGTTGTATCCTCCAGAGGGGATGTCGATGGAGGCTGCCAGAAGTATTCTCAAGATGAAAACCTCTATTTTGCACCACTAGAAAGCTTGCAAATATGCCTAATACATGATAGCTCAAATATACTCTTAGAAGGAGTGATGTATGAAAAGCAATTTAAATTCATGGTGTATTTCACAACATTGTTATACTGTACAAGGTTAATAGGAAAATATTTTACAGCATTGAATGCCAAAGAAATAGAGCAATAGAAACATATTGCAAAAAATATAGTAACGACTTCTATACTATAGCTAAACGCATTTTGAAATATATTATTTGAAGGCCCGAATTTCAAGGCTCCTTCATTTAGTATTTTTCAATAATCTGATACTAGTAGTTCAAAAGACATACGAGGGCGTTCCAACGTTTATTATCAGTATGTAGCACACAGTCGAACAGAGCCACAATTTTGGTTCTCTGCATCATATCGAAACAAGACGTGGTGCACTTATACCGTAAACGCTCATAACGCTAATAATGTCTAGTAGTAATTAGAAAAATAGAAGTTTCAAATTATTGAGTTGTTTATAAATAATCGATCTGAAACGAATGAAATATTCTTGGTACGAGAAAGAAATCAAAAGTTTAGAACAAAGTAGCTTTGAGTTATCCACAATTATCGGCAAATATTCATTCAATAATTACACAGGTTGGTTATATGACAAATCTAAGCGTACAAGATAAGGAACGAAAATAATATTTATCATAACAGTGCTGCCTAAAGGAATTCCTATTGTCACAGTTAACAAAGTGGTATGCGAAGCGAAGCTCACTAGCGTAGATGCTTACGCTACGATCTTGTTCTGCATGTTCGTATACACGAGTGCAGGATGGCGCTTACATTATTCCCATCGCATCATCAATGTCAATATACAGGGTGCGCAAGGCATCTGAGGACACTTGTATTTTTGTAATTCAAACCAACTCGATAATAATTAATGCATTTTTTATTTCAGGAGATCCCATGGCAGATACTATAACTAATGAAAGGAAAAGACACGCTGTAACAGTGTCTATAAAAGCGAAACACAGCAATTTAGAAATTACAAGATTTCTAAAAGCCACCAGATCTTTCGTTTGTAAAGTTAGAAAGGAGCTGAATGAAAACAATGAAGAAGAATTGGCCACGAATGAGAGAAAACAGCATTGTCAACGCTCTGACCCACTCAGAACACGAATTTCTTTGCAGTGAAGGGCACATTATGCTTCCCCATTTTTTCCGCAGGGACTTAAACGAGTCAAAGCAGATGCTTATGTCGAGACCCTTCAAACCATTGTTATGCCTTGGATAGATAGCGTGGCCAATGGAAGGGCCTACGTCTTCCAACAAGATTCGGTTCCATCCCTTAAAGCTCTCAAAATCCAGAATTGGAAGGCCGAAAATTTTCATGATCGTGTCACACCAAACTTGTCACCTCCTAACTCATCAGACCTTAATCTTTTGGACTATTACGTGTGGGGCATCGTTGAAAAGAAAGTTGATAAGCATCCCCATAACACCAAATACTCTCTGATAGAAGCACTTGCCCCAGCAATGGAGGACATAAATGAAGACCACCTGATCAAAGCTTGCAGTCGCTTTCGGACTCGAATTGAGTCGGTGATAGAAGCCGAAGGAGGATATAAAGAATAAAACGTAGGTAACGTCTATTCCTTTTGTTACAAGAAGTTGTGAGCTTCAAAAATTAACAGTTTCATTTCCTGTTTTTCTAAAAAAGCGCAAGGTGTCCTCAGATACCTATGTACCATGAACGTACAGTAGATTTGCGTCACTACGCATTTTGAAACAGAAGGAACCGTTCAAAGTGCATATTTTTTGTGAGATGATGAGTATTGCACTCGCAATAAAAAATAATTCAACATACTTTTCATAAACATTTCGATATTCTTGACAGAAATGATTTGACACACTTTATACTGCCGTTTTACACACTTGACATAAATGTTATGGCACGCTTTAAATAAATATCATGCCACACTTTATTTTAATGACGTTGGGTACCTTTGAATTAATCACACAGCTCTATAAAGGATGTACATTGTTGCCTGCATCAGGGCTGTTTAACGCATCCATGTTGAAGTGTAGAAATTGAATTTAAATGAATATATTTTCCCAAAAAGAAGAAACGCCAGGATCGAATGCAGCACTCTCTACATGGAACAGGAGCTGTCACTTAGACTGCAATGATCATAATTCATCACAGAATTGGAAGTGTCATCAGCAAATGAACACGCTTAGAATACGTGCCAAGTTTATTTAGGTTCAGTGCACACCAAATGGCGCATTTGAAAATGAGAAATTAATGAATTGAAAATGATTAGTCAAATTCTTCTAAAAATGGAGAAGTCCTAATAAAGATTAAAATTTAATCCTGAAAAATGCATCTCACAGTTTAGTTGGCCAAATCCTGGTGATCATTTTTTAACGCACAAATGTGTATCCTTCAAAAGCTTTTACCAGAAACTTCCACACAAAAACACATGCATCCTAGAATTTCGTTCTCTCGAGCATTCTATATCATTCTGCTTGTTTTATTCTTCCTTCCGTCCATATGTTATGGTGGGAGTTACAAGCGGTATGGTTACGCTTCCCCGTCACCACTGAATTGACAGTCGTTACGTAAATTGAAATTTATTGCTAGGTTAGGATAGATCAGGGCAGGATACTTCAGGTCAGGATATCAAGTAAGGTTAGATCATGTCATTTTGCTGGCACAGAAAGTATTGGGAAGAAATAGGTTTGGCCAGATTGAGGAAGGATGGGTTAAGCAAAGTTACAAAAAGTTGGTAAACAATAGGATGGGTTTGCCCATTCAAATTAAAAATTACAAAATTTTCCCACAGATCCAGCTGATTTTTCGATGTCATTATATAGAACAAAAAATTTTAATGGCTCCAACTAAACAAATAATCAATGCAAGGTAAATAATTCGATAATTTTCAATGAAATAAACGAAACCTTTATAAAGCCCTTGTAACTACGCATCATTTCAATACATGACACAAAGAGGCACGTAGTATATAACAACAGGGTGCAAAGTACAAGGAAAATATGAATTTTAATGTGAAACATACAAAAAAGTTTTAAAACCCCACACACAAATGCATTATCTTAGTTATCATTTATTTGAATCTTGAAAATTTACAAATTTCTAATTCATTTGAGAAATGCCAACAGAACATATTGTCTATTGTAGACAAACTCTTGATTGAATAAGTTTGCTCAAACCTCCATAACTACAACGGTGTTCCTGAAAGAGGAAGTAGTAGAGCACTCACCATTTAGCAGACTACAAGGAATGCTGAATCTATGCACAAAATATGTTCCACACAAAATCCCTTGCCCATAGAAACAGTATAGTGAGAAAAAATTTAGAACATGATAGAAGTTGAAGAAGAAGAGAGTCAGAGGTGCAGTAAATCAGGACAGCAGTGAACCGAGAAACACAAAAATTGAAATTCATTTATTTTAACAGAAGGAAGGCTTACGTAACTTTTAGCTCAGGACCCCACAGATCCCTCCATGGAGCGCTTATTCCTACAGATGCAATAGTTGTATCACCCTAGGAAGTTTGAAACAGCTTTTCAACCAAACTTTAGCTGATAAGCCATTTAATAAATAAGAATATATCACACTAGTGAATCACAAAATTTTTTTTACACTCGACTGTTAGGATATCAAAGCAACGGCTTGCTACGTACAGGGTACCGCAAGAAGAATGCATGGATTTGAACATTCATTTTATGCTCCCTTGCTATCACTCATGTGGTAGTCCAAATTCCTTGCTGCCCGGGTATTAAGCAATTTATGAGTTCAAGTGCACAACAGATTACCCAACCACGCAGAGTTTCAAGGCATAAAGATTAGATAACAAGTTAGTTTGAACATCTCTAACTAAGATTGCCAAGGTGAGGCAAAATCAACAGCCAAACCCATGCGTTCATTTTGTACCACTCTTTATATGCTAATATAAATAAAAAATACACCTGCACCCAAGCATTGCAGGTTCAGAGCTGAGTCACTACAACCTTGGTACCATCTTATGTAGAAACCTTATATCTGATTAGGTTCACAGTTGGAAGCCAGGTTAGATTCTCAGTGAGTGTTTAGCTTCTGAACTCCAACAATGATGTTCTAAAGTGAGGAAAGATACACATACCACAATATTGAGTAGGAAGTTGAGGGATTGGTAAATTGATGCATGAGATGTGCTTTCACACAGGATTCTAAGTAGTACATAGAAACAGCAAGTTTGAAAAGAAGAAGAAAGTTGAAGAAAAAGGTAATATATGATAATAGAAAAAACGCAAGAACATTAAATCTAAAAATATAGTCCTGAGCAAAAAACAAACATTTTATTTCAATAAAGAACGGCCTAGCTAACTTCCCTCTTGGGAACTCAAATATTTGCTGCATGGGAGCTAAGGAGACATAACTAAAATGAAAAAATGAGGAATTTTACATGGCAAATTACAGCAAATATGTTTAAAAACTGAATGTAGATTATATATAACATGCGTGGTGCTACAGATAGATTTATATTTCAGAAGTGGTGAAGGTCTGTTTGGAGAAGACTTAGTAAACACTTTTTGCTGCTCACTAAGAACACTTGAATTTGATTAGGGTCAAGTTAGATAACCAACTCATGATCATTACGATCATGATTTATAAACGTGTGGTAAATATTACTTCGATTTTGTTGTAGTAATTTCCCATTAATAACATTATACTACATTTATCCACACCAATAATATTGTAGATATTAATAAAAAATAATTTTAATGTAAGGAAGTTAACTGCTACAGATGAAAAAA
Organism: Morinoia aosen; assembly: GCA_030386875.1. Lineage (NCBI taxonomy): Eukaryota > Metazoa > Arthropoda > Malacostraca > Amphipoda > Talitridae > Morinoia > Morinoia aosen. The sequence goes on from CM059580.1 coordinate 42,870,622, forward strand.
ATATTAGAAATCCACAGAAAAATTTACCACATTAAAAGCAATTAAATAGCAACGAATCAATGGATAATCGTTATTACAATACATTCAAAACATGAGTTGGTCAATATATTCCATCCCAAAATTCATCGGCTCCAAGGTGAAGTAAAGTGAGCCTTGGAGGGGCATACCACTTATTTAACACACCACTAATATAGATATATCGGTCATAGGACACAACATATATGGACATCACATTTACAAAATGCACTACATATATAGATACCACTCTCTGGACAAACTACAAATACAAACATACCGCTCACAAGAAACTTATATAGGATTATATAGGACGTTTCACCACCGAAGACGCTACAAAGACTCTTCATCGGTGAATTCTAAATTCCCTAGTTCGTCATTTCTATACATAGGGCAAATATCCTCTGCTATCGCCGCGCGGCGGCATATTTGCAGTTTTGAGGTATATAACGTTAAACTACATGTATAGACATACCAATCTTGGAGCACGCTACAAATGCAGACAAAGTACTCATTTGGATGAGACGGTCCTTAGTAAACCTACCATTTAAGGAGACACAACACAATGGCACACTAGGACAGTATGCAAATGCAAAGTCACACAATCCTTATTTTTCCTGTACACGTACTGCTAAACATTATTTGCCCAAATGAAATTAAGTACACTAAACCGATTGTACACATCTGTGATACAGATCTGGGATCTTATCTCACTGATCTTCAACTCCAGATACTGAAAAATTTTGCCCATACAACTATAACACTGATCAGTGGTTTAAACTTGACTTTTGCCCAAGGTGTGCTCTCACACAAGATCCCCTCCGCATAGAAACACCTCGTATGGTTTGTCTATCAATTAAGAACCGTTATATTAATAAATTTTAAAAGCCAACATGTTGTACTACATTTCATGTATCAAATTTTTTAGAAATAAACTTTTTTTGTCTTTTCCTACATCTAAGCATGCCCTTTCATAACTATAGTTTCACAAATAGCTTCATTGTGTCAAATTTCGTTTCACACCTTCACCTCTTCCAAATACCTGAAAAAGAATTTCAATCTTATAACCTATCATTAATTTAGCTATGAATGATCTACTCCAAAAACAATTAAATAAATCAATCATGGCAGATTGCTCAACTTTACATATTCATCTTGCAATTAGAAACAAATTAAGGTTAGCAGCATAATTTAATAAATACACAAATTCTACTTGAAAATTTCTGTGTAGATGCCATGCATCTGCCCCTATCAAGCAATAGAACAGGATAATCTTTTTACAAAAGACGTAGGAAGAACCTAGACAGCAACGGAAATTGAAATTCAATTAAGAAAAAACATATTAATTAGAAAGGAGAAAGAGTAAAATGCAGTCTGGTGCAAATGTCAAAACGTTTTCAATCTTGTAATAGATTTAGAGAGAACACTCAACATTAACTCCTATTGGAATAAGGTAATTAAACGCCATCCAACTGCTACTGTTACAGTACAATTTGAATTACTTTGTACTCCCCAATGAAAAAATTTCCTGACCTGCATCAACAGTCACTGGGCTGCTATTACCATTAAAAGAATGGGTTTGTACAGAATTAACCTCAGTTTTAACACACTGACTACATTTGTACCGCGGCTTAGGTTAATTAGGTTACGCTGTAAAGAGTAGAATTGAAAAAAGCAACTTTAGAGCTCGAACACATTTTTATCATTTCGAAGAAATGTGAAAAACGTATTATTTTACCTCAGTGAAAAAAATCTATTTTAAAAAAAGGAAGCAGAATAATTGAACTGCCATTCATTCATACTGCTGTGTAATTGAGTTATTCACATGGTGGCGCACATGTCTCCTCTATAAGTGGTAAACGTGTTAGCTAACTTCACTGCTGTCATTTACTTGGTGTGCTGCTCCACGCTGGGTGTAGAGCTTACATTTTAAAATAAGAAAATATGTAAAATAAAATAAAAGAAAAAATGCCAAGTAAAAATAAGAAAAATATGCATTATCGCAAGTAATATTTTTGGCCTAATTTTTGGTACCAGGTGTAGAAAAAATTTCAGAAAACTTATTAAACTCGATATTCAATTATTTTTGAGGCAAGAAAAATTTCAATATTGACACATTAATTGCTATGGGTCAAACTAAAGTTCAATATTCAACTTAATTTTAGAGTTAATTGTGGAAAGGTATTTTGAAAACAGAAAAATTTACTGGATCATACTCTCATTTAGCTTTGATTAAGTATTAATGAAAATTGAGTTTGTGACTATTTTTTGGTCAGCAGCATTATGAAAAATCACTCTTTGTATCACCTGTGACTCACATGGCAGTTAACGTTCAACAGCCACAATTTGTGTAGGTCAATGCTTATAAATAAAATACCAGAAACCCATTTCTATGAATACTGGAGTCCATGCGTCGTGAATTTCAATTCAAATTTACTCTTCAAATATCCTCAAGTCTGCCGGAAAGTCACAAATACAAAACTTGCATAATATGTAGAGTTGATTAAATTAGATCAGACTATAGGTTAGTTGATTAGTGTCAGCCTCCCAAACCACAACAAAGGTCTTCCAGAGAGAAAAAGATGAAGCAACCATTTAGTATGGAGACAAGGGATCACAAAAACTATGCAGAAGAGGCATAGAAAGAGTAAGTTGAGAGGGAAGATTATTAAACAAGATCAAAATTGAAGAAGAAAGTAGTAAGAGTTGAAAAACAGGACAGGAGTGAACTAAAAAACGATGGTCCTCAATGTTCCAAATCATCAGATTAGATTATTAGTTAGTTTAAGCCTCCCTATCCTCAACAAATGAGATCCAAAGAGAGGAAGGAAGAAGGCACCATGTAGTATGGAGTCAAGGGAACGTGGAATCTATGCAGAAAGGGCATAGAAACAGCAAGATGAGAAAGAAGTTCATGAAACAAGATCAAAGTTGAAGAAGAAAGTACTAGGTGTTAAAAAAAACAGGACACCACCAAACCGAAAAAAAGTTGGTCCGTAACAAAACAAAAACCTATGTTATTTTAACTAAAAGAAAGCCTACCTATCCTTTATCTTGGGCCCTCACATTGTCCCCCTGGGAGCGCTAATTCCCATAGATACAATACCTGTATCCCCCTGAGGGGTATTCTCACAACTTCTTGCATCATCAAACTGATCGAGCAGCGAAAGGAAACTGTCAAACCACAACCCATGGAAAACAGGCTCTCATTTAAAAATGAACAGCCACCCACAATTAGTTTTCAGTGTCCTCTTCAGTAGAATTTACCATGAGAAGTTTTCAAATTTAACAATGTGTAAAAACAATCTGTTTTTGTTAGGAAAAGGTATCCTAATCTAACTTGAAGATTTAACCTTGTTCCTTTGAATTCAATCATTTCGTTTTTTCACTTATTTTCTTTTCTTCAATCATTTCATTTTTAACCTTCTTGGAGCTGCTGAGCAATTCCTGAGGCAAACTAAATCCGGGGTGTTTGCTCAAAAAGTGTCTTTTGAAGTTACTCTTATCATAGGACGTGTACTCACAGTCAGGACACTGAAAAGGCTTTATGTTTGAATGCTTCACAAGAGTATGGCGTTCCAGGTTGCTTTTGTTACCTGATGAAAATTTGCACTGCGAGCACTGGAATGGCTTCACGCCTAAATGTTTGACCATGATGTGCTGCTTGAGGTGTGTATTGGTGGTAGATGAGTAGTCGCATTGAGTACAGTTGAATGGTCTTACGTCAGAATGCCTCGCTATGGTGTGGGTCTTGAGGTACCTCTTGTCAGCACACGAATACTCACACAGAGGGCATTTGTAGGGCTTTGTTGTTGAATGCTGCACCTTAATATGCCTTTGCAAAGTACCTTTATAAGCTGTTGAAAATTTGCACTGGGAGCATTGAAAAGTTATGGTCTCTGAATGTTCTGCTGACATTGGGGAACCTAGTTCACAACATGAAGCAGACAGGAATTTGTTCCGTGAGTCTTCACTGGAGTGCTGAGCAGGGTCGCTTTCTTGGTTATGACCACCGTGAGGAGAGAAAAGATTGGCTTCTGCTTCTGTTCTTTCAGGTGTCATAGCAATAGAGCCAATCTGGGAGAAGATATTATAGACTGGAATCACATTGAAATGATGCACGGAGTAGAATTTCATTAAAAACTGAGAACATATGACAACTTCATGACAACTCATCAAACAAAAATACACATTACATTTGCTTAGAATAGGCGTAGTGATTGACCCAACCAATGCAGTGTCTTTCTAAGGTTTGATTTACTTATATTTTCTGTAAAGATACAACACACATGGATTGTTTTGTTAATAATTGCATTTCCTGGCAGTCGTGAAACATTAGAGCAACTGACCTTCAGTCTTCCGGCAGCGAATTCCTCCACGGACGAGCTTGATGATGGTCCGTCATCTGTTACGTCAACATCTGCGCTACTCAGAACAGACGAGGTGAGGATGCCTTCTTCCGCACATTGAAGCGCACAAGAGCCTGCCTGATGTGGTCAACAGAAATGAACTTAGGTGATCCAAACAAATCATCCAGTGAAATAGGTATACATCAATTAAACAGATGCAAATAAACCAAGAACAGTCACTACCTACTTATTTTACATTAGTGGCACACACACATTACTTTTTTCAAACCTGGTAAAGTAGGTTTAGATCAGGTTTATAAACCTAGTATTTCATACAAAATGTGTCCACAACAGACTCATTGCACAGCACCTTGTTGAGAGAATTGGAGACAGGTTCTTCTTTGATGGATATGCTTCTCGAGTCACACTCGGGTATCTCTTCTTTGACGAAAACCACAGGAACGAGAGGAAGAGGATTGTAGGCAGGAGCAACATCGGTGTTGCCAACTAGGAATGGATATGAATACACATAGTTTTTCACATATAATGCCAGACTTGCAGCATATAAAAACTAAAAACTATCTGGGAGGGAAAACAAATATTATTATACACTAATGATGTCAGAATTACAATAAACTAATACAGATGGCATAAAGAACCAACTGCAGTTTCCTCATATTAAGAGATAGCCAAAAATTGATCACACCACCTCTGATAAGAAAGATTTTTCTTAGATCCTATATTTGGGAGACAAGAAGATTATTTTCAAGATTAAACATCCCACAAAGCTTTCCTATCCATTTCAGTTTAGAGTATCAATGTTGGTAATCTATTAAGAAACCTTGCTTGTCTTAATCTACCTATGCATGCAGTAACTACAGCATAGCGTTCAAGAGCAAGTGCCTCTCATAGGAAGGGTTGCCAGATCAATTTCTAGTAATGCCAGCCTGGTGATTTTTCACATTGAGAAAAGGGAGAACCAACCAATCATCAAGCTGGCATTACTAGAAATTAATCTGGCAACCCTTCCTATGAGAGGCACTTGCTCTTGAACGCTATGCTGTGGTTACTGCATGCATAGTTAGATTAAGACAAGCAAGGTTTCTTAATAGATTACCAAGTTGACCCATATGTGAGAAATGGGCACTGGCTTGGTTGGAGGGTAACAGCTATTGTGTGCTGTACTAGTTATGTGTCATTCAAAACACTAATCTACAAGTTTTTACGTATTGGGCATTTGAAAAAGAGCATCCTATTATATATCCCATGCAACTAATTAGTTAATAATTAAGCATGCTTTTCTGACATTTTTTATTTCACCTTACTTCCTCATAAGACAAAAAAGTTTTTTGTTCATTGCTACCTGGAGATTTACTTCACTATGAAACTTTTTACTATATTTCACTTGTTCAGCTTGACTCATTTCTCAGTGAACATTACAGTTGGATACCTTCACCTTTTCCTAACAAAAAAAGATTTGTTTTTATAGGTAATTTGTAAATTTGAACCTCACACCTAAATATTACACACATTACACAAATTAATGCAAATTGGTTGAATGTATTTTGCACATTAGTGTACCTAAATAAAATTGTGTTCATTGCAACATTCATTTTCTATTCCTAGTAATTAAAACTTTTTATCAGTTTCATGAATCCCAACGTTTGCTTTAAATAGTAACCAATACACAGAAAAGCTACGTGTTGCTCAGTGAAAATCAAAAAATTTCCAATGTCCATTAGGAATTGCAAGAAATTTTTCAATGTTATGTTACATGTTAGCTTAAACCTCCCTAACCGCTACAAAAAAGAGCGTATCAAAGAGAGGAAGGAACCATTAAGTGTGGAGATAAGGGAATGCAGAATCTATGCAGAAGGGGCATAGAAACAACAAGTTGAGAAAGAAGTTCATGAATGAGATAAAAGTTGAAGAAGTAGTAGGTGCTGAAAAATAGGACAGCAGTGAACCAAAAAAAGTTGGCCTTAAAATAGCAAAAAACATTTTATTTCAACAAAAAGAAGGCCCACCTAACTCTCAGCTTGGGCCCTCACACATTTTTCCTCCTAGGAGTGCTAATTCCCGCAGAGAAAATAGTTGCATCCCCCTGAGGGGAGAATTTCTCAATGTTTACTCCAAATAAAAGCTTTAGTATCTCCTGACAAAAAAGATATAAGTACTTGTTATGTGGAATAGATTTTAAAATAAGGGTAATTTCAACATAATCAATTCCCACATCTTAGGATATAAACTAATTTGATACAAACTTGACACCTTAGCCTCATAAGCACACTGAACAAGCATGCAAATGGCACATTACTTTCAAATTAAAACATTGCTGACATTGGCCTCTTTGCAAATGAAACAAAATATAAATTACCTTCAGATTTAACACTGCTAACATTGGCATCCTCTTGAGTGAGACCTTGCTTCATAAAACTGTTGTTAAAGTCATCACACTGCATTTTTGAAGCACTAGTGTTGGCTTCAATTCTGGTATCCATTTGAGGCTGGAGTGGGTCAGTATCACTTGAAGAGTCACAGATGTCCTCAAGTCTAGTGTGCATCAAAGAAGGCTGTTCATCAGTTGGTTGTACTTCAGACATGGCAGAATTTACGGGCACTCCAAAAGAGCTTGAGGAAGCCGACCCGTCTTCCTCCAGCTGCATCTTCACTGCAATACCAACGTCATCAAAGATGTCGTGCTTGTACAGATAGCTGCCTTCATTTTGGATGCTGTTCAAACTTTCTTTGTTACAACTAGAAAAATGATGAGTCTGAAAATTTTTTGTTTTTAACACACGTTCAGCTAGACTAACAAACTTGGCAACATTTCTTCGATTAAAAGCTTTTTCTCGAGATAAAAGTGAAGCATCAGGAATGCTGAGTTCTAGCTGAGGATGACGTTGCTTGAATTTAGTAAGCCACCAACTGCCTGCAAGTCCAGTAGCTTTGTTGAAATTGTGAAGAATTCTACGTCTTTCAGCCATGTAATAAGCTAGGTATCTCACATCTCGAGTGGTTATTCCCTGTAATAAGCTCTCTAAAACTAAGATGTACTCAAGAAGCTCTTTTTCTTGAGCATCAGTGAAAACAGGCCTCATTTTCAACAGTTCTTTGGCAACACTACAGGGAACTTTTTATAATTCTCCACTTTCAGGATCAAAGAGGCCTGGAGGACATCGACTATTTTGCATGGTTTTCACTAACCTATTTTTCAGGACTCCACAGCCTGAAGAGCTTCAGCTGGCTTTTTTTTAACTCTCTGTAATCTTCATTTAGTTTACCATAAGTCATTGGCAAAAAAGGAAAAAAGAAGAATATGTTATACTGATCCTGAAACATTAAATTATCATTAGAAATATTTCATAGCAATTTCAAGGAAGCTAGCAAGAGATGAGACGGATAAAAATCAGAGGAATTGATTTGAATTATATGTGCACTTTGCATTGTGAAAGAAATAATTTCACCTATATATGAGTACTTAGATGTACTAGAAAATGTTAACAAATGTGAGCCTGAAACTAACATCAGGTCCTACAAAGCAGTAAAAGTATGCATCAATTAAAGAGTAGACAGACAGCCAGTATTTCCTAATTTACAATGAATAAAGAGAAAAAATTTATTCAAATTTTAGTGAAGTATTTTCATCTAACAAAATTTGTATTAGCAAAACAAACATAGCATAACTTACATGATAAAAACAATTTCCAAATCCATAAATTCAAATTTAAAGTTTTTGTGAAATTAAAATTTAATTACTCAGCACATAAAAACATATTTTCATGCAAGAACTATTGTAATTTACTTTTGATTCCTTTGCACCATTAAAATATTTTCTTAATTTAGAGATTGTAGCAAATTTTTCTAATGAAAGATTCTAGAATCCATGAAATCATAATAGATTGCTTCATTTTACAATCAAAATTATGTTAGAGATTCTAGCATACTAGAATCCATGAAATTTTCGTTGACTGCTTCATTTTACAGTCACCTTTGCATCAGAATATTCTTTTAGCTGGGGGAAATTATTAGTTGAGTAAGCGGAGTGTCATCATTTTCCTACCCACTTCTTTCTCTACAGTCACTAGAGAAGCTGCCTGCTCTGATAAATGCATAGTGTAAAGTAGGAAAGTGAACATTTTTTTTAAAGAGAAGATAAAGAAGTGAAGACCCAACTCTATCTCAGTTTTTGAACATATTTTCAGCTTCAAGATAACAGAGTAGAGGAAATCTTTAGATTATTTTATAGTGGGTATGGAATCTTACCAGATTCAGAGGAAAAGTTTGATTCACCCAGAATGTATGTAAAAAGATTTGAAAATATTTTATCACTTCTTCATAGCAATAATTAGCATTATTATAATGGGTATGGAATCTTATCAGATTCAGAAGAAAAGTTTGATTCACCCAGAATGTATGTAAAAAGATTTGAAAATATGTTATCACTTCTTCATAGCAATAATTAGCATTATTATAATGGGTATGGAATCTTATCAGATTCAGAAGAAAAGTTTGATTCACCCAGAATGTATGTAAAAAGATTTGAAAATATGTTATCACTTCTTCATAGAAATAATTAGCATTATTATAATGGGTATGGAATCTTATCAGATTCAGAAGAAAAGTTTGATTCACCCAGAATGTATGTAAAAAGATTTGAAAATATTTTATCACTTCTTCATAGCAATAATTAGCATTATTATAAACCATTACAGGCAAGTAAAATTAAAGGCATGTAGTTCAGAAATCATAGCAGTCAAGTGACAGTTATGGCTGAAATGAAAAAATAGTAAACAATGATGAACTTTTAACTCCCATGCATGATAGATAAAATAACTTCTATGTATGATAAAATGATAATTCACATGTATGATAGATAAAATGATAACTCCCATTATATACTTTCTAAATTTTTAAGGGAAGCATTTTGGGGCATCTGCAGTCCAAAAGTTGATTCTCCCGATTTTTTTTTTTTATTGCTTTAAATGAGTTGGAGGTATGTCCCCGAATGTCTGTAAAAATATCAGGAACGTATCCCAGAGCTAACGTCTCCCCCGGGAGGGGGAGAGAATCCCCCTTGCGGACCTTTTTTTCATTTTTGAACCTAGAGCAATGAAATTTGGTCTACTGATTGGAAATGCAATTTAGAATCATTTATCATTTATGACAAAATGCGATTTTCTTGAAAAGAAAATGGAAAATCATAGAAAACGATATTTTTTGGGGGGGGTTTTCTAAATGCTTTTCCTCCTACAGTTTTTGAGCTACAGTGATGATTTTGGTATCATTGCATGCAGAAAAACGTGGAAAAAAAAATTCTCAAATTTTAAATTTTATTTTTATTTTTTATATATATATTTCATCATTCATATTTCATCATTCATATTTCTCAAGGTAAGCATTCCCCATCCGAATATTTTTTTTATCATTGAATTTAGAGCAATGAAATTTGGTATACTAATAGGAAATGCAATTTAGAATCATTTATCATTTATGACAAAATGCGATTTTCTTGAAAAGAAAATGGGAAATCATAGAAAACGACATTTGGGGGAGGGGGGGTTTTAAATGCTTTTTCTCTGATAATTTTTGAGCTACAGTAATGATTTTGGTATCATTGGATGCAGAATAACGTGGACATTCCAAAAACTTGAATGCTTTCCCTCAAATTTCCAATACAAAAATTTAAAAAATTAAAATGAAAAAAAAATCAAAATATTCTCAAGAAAATTCAAATTTATGACGTCATAACTCTAAAACAAGAATGAATTTTGAAAAACTTCTCAATACATTGTAAAGCCCTTGTTTTTTTGCATCCAATGATACTAAAATCATCACTGTAGCTCAAAAACTGTAGGAGGAGAAGCATTTTTTTTCTTAAAAATAGGTCTTCTAAAGAAACTAAGTTTTCAAGACGTTTGTCATTATTACTCCGAAGCTTACAAAGCTAGAGCAATGCGGTTTGTTGCATTTGAAAGTGAAATGGTTGCTCTATCTAATTTACCAGGAGATTTTCAAAGTTTTTTTTCTGTAAAGCTTTCCGTAAACTTTTTTACCCTAAAAGTATAACTTTTGCCCTGACCTTTACGAAAAAATTCATATAAATTCTGAATGAAATATATCAAAAAATTCCCTGGTAAGTTAGATAGAGCACAAGTTTGACTTTCAAATGCAACAAACCGCATTGCTCTAGCTTTGTAAATTTCGAAGTAATAATGAATAATATATGTAAATATAATTTTTTTTTTAAATAACTAATTTTCTATGCCCCGGGGAAAAATTTTTCTTAAACAAAAGTTGTTACAAACGTGGAGATCTAGTAGTCTGCAAATTTTCATAGACGTAAGTCCAATAGAAAAAAGTTTCAGTTTTTTGGAAACGCTTCTCTTAAATAATCAATGGAAGTAACATGGTCCCCATCCAATTGCATTAAAAACTTCTTTATTATAAAATAGATACCGAAGGAAAAACCTTTTCAACATCCCACTGGTAAAAATGATGTTGGGCACAAATAAAGTGCTTTATGAGAACTATAAAGATTAGATTATATTATAAGTTAGTTTAAACCTCCCTAACCGTTACAAAAATAGAGCGTATCGAAGCGAGGAAGGAGGAAGGCACCATTTAGTATGGAGATAAGAAAATGAGGAATCTATGCTGAAGGGGCATAGAAACAGTAAAATGAGAAAGAAGTTCATGAAATAAGATAAAAGTTGAAGAAGAAAGTGAGAGGTGCTGAAAAGCAGGACAGCAGTGAACTGAAAAAAAGTGGTCCTTAACATAACAAAAAAACTTATTTCAACAAAAAAAAGGTCTACCTAACTCCCAGCTCGGGCCCTCACATTTTTCCCCTGGGAGCGGTAATTCCCATAGATACAATAGTTGTATCCCCCTGAGGGGATGAGAACTATAAAGTACTGTAATCTACTACTACTATGTTCTAAGGAACTAATCGATCGAAGAATCTGTTTTTCCCCTGCTAAACTTTAAACTTCAGCATTGGAAAGAAGAAAGAGCAAAAGATAGGTGGTGACCAAAGAATCTGACCTACACCTACTAAGCACGGTATAGGAGAGAAGAAAGATTAGCAGGAGAGGAGCAAAACCAAAGAGTCAGACTTTCGCCTACTAAGCACGGGATAGAAGAGGAGAACAGGCCACTTAAGCAAGATAATAAGGAAGGTAACAACAACAACATGGTAGCCTCAAAATTCTGACTATGAACTTAATTATTATTTTTATATAAGAAAATTTTAGCCTCCCTAAACCATGACAAAGATGTTCTAAGAAAGGAAAGAGGAAGGCACCATTTAGTATGGAGTTGAGGGAACGCGGAATCTATGCACAAGGTGCACAGAAACAGTAAGCTAGGAAAGAAGTTCATGAAACAAGAAAAAAGTTGAAGAAGAAAGTAGTAGGCGCTGAAAAACAGGACAGCAGTGAACCAAAAAAAGATGGTCCGTAACAAAAAAAAACTAATTTACTACAACAAAAAGGATGCCTACCTAACCTTTAGCTCGGGCCCTCACATGATTCCCCTGGGAGCGCTAATTCCCATAGATACAATAGTTGCATCCCCCTGAGGAGAGCTCTGGAATAGTTTAGCACAGGATGTTCAGTTATTATGCGCCTTTCAAGCACAGTTCTACTAGAAAATGAAAACTTGCATCTAAATCACTGAAGCTCTATTGCCCCACATAAACTTTCACCATCACATTTTCTGTGTCCATTTTTAGTACTCAAAGAATTGGACGTGGAAACACTCGAAGACTTCAAATTACTATCCACTGATTCTGCTTGGCTCACCGAATTATCTTCTGAGTAATGATCATCCTCATACTGAGAACAGGTATTAGGGTATTATATTGCGTTTAAACAATCACATAGCTCAGGTTCATTTGAAGTTAAGGTTGCACAGGATGTCCCCATGGAACATTTCAAGTCTTGTGTTGAACGTTTTGTCAACACAGATAAAGTCTTTGGATGATTGCCAAGTTTCGAGCGGGCAGGAGTCTTTACATCTTGCGGGTCACACCCCTAGATGTTGAGCAGCTTCAGGACTTGCATCAAGATGTAGTATCTCATCTTTCATCTCATCCTATGAAAGAAGAATCATTAAAATTCAATAGGCAGGCATAGAACTATCAATACGTTCAATTGGAAAGGGTTATGTTTTTTAATTTAAAAACACCAGCGAGTTTTCACTCAGAGGAATTACAAAGCACGCGATATCAAGAGGACAACTAAAGCTGTTGAGTAGGATATAATTTGTACTACATACTTACCATCATGAAATTGCACAGCATGCCACTACCATCAAAAATGTCAAAAAAATTTTAAGCTGGAGGTATAATTCATTTATGTATACAAGTTCATTAAGTTTAAAAATGAACAGTTTGAGTACATGTCATTTCTATTCTATTCCATTATTTCTATTTTTCTAGTTAGAATAATATTAAAATGAAATTCAATCAACACAAATAATCTTAAAACTAAAAGACAGGATTTATCATTCATTGCGTTTTGTTCAGTTATCAATTTGGGCAGTCATATTTTGAAATTTGGTATATTACTTTTATTTAGGGAGCATCAACAAAAATCTAATCAGAAACTACCTTCAACAAGACCCAACACAAAAAAATACAGTTGGAACTGGAAAAAAATACATTTATTAATAAGATAAATAATACAAAAACCGTGGCAACATCTTTATACGAAAAAAATTGAGAGACCTATGTCAAAAGCACTGTACCAAGTCACACATATGAAAAAATTAATTTCTCACGTTCAGCAATCACCAGAAAAACAAACTAAACTTTGAAAAAAATGAACATTTGAATGAAGGAAATAAAGACTTGCATAATTTTGCAAGAAAAAATATGTAGTTCTATCAAAATAAGCTCATTTTATCGTATGACAGACACATTTTTAAAAAGAAAATACAATAGGATGGCAGCATAGTAGATGCAACTTGTAAAGTTAAATCCATGCTTTCTTTTTGCACCACCCTGTATGTAATTTTTATAGGAATTTTAGACCCTTTTACCTCATGACAGATACTAAAATGGAGCTCTTCTTTGCAAACATCAGTGCACACTTCATCATAATGTCCCTCTTCCTTCACACCAACAAAAGGGACATGAGGTAGAGCATGAGCTGGTGACAGCAACACATCACTTCCAGGATCTGAAATTAAAAACAAGAAAGTAAAAAGAAATCTACAAGCTCTCAATATGGTACACTTGGTTCCTAAATTACAAACGCAGTTGGTTCTGAACAGTTATTTGTAAGCCGATTTGTTTGCAAGTCTTCATATGGTAATTTTCAGTCTATAATTAGCAATTAAGGGTTTTTATAACCCCCTTATATGAATGTATATGGTAAACAAAGGCAGCAAAGGTATAGAATATGAGAAGTCTAAGATTAAAATAACAAAGATAGTTAATGAAAATAATGATTATGACAATGAATGTTTTACACATATCACATCAAACAGCTCTTTGATGTGATTTGTTTTATAACCCCCCTACACTCAGCGCCACGGGTATTGGCGCAAAAATCATGCGCCAATATCCGCAATGATTTATCAAAGACCCCTCAGTATACACCCAAGAAAAATGACAACTGTATTGGCGCGCTGTCATGTGGTAGAGTGGCCCGCGCTCAAGTCCCAGACAGACCATGAAGCTCTCAGTTACGCGCTGTGATTCACAGGGGAAGGGTCGATATTTTTTTGTGGGGCGACCGCGCCAATACCTGTGGTGGCGCCGACTGTATGTAAATGTATATGGTGATGTTTTATAACCCCCTTATATAAATGTATATGGTAAACAAAGGCAGCAAAGGTATAAAATATGAGAAGTCAAAGATTAAAATAACAAAGATAGTTAATGAAAATTACGATTATGACAAGTAATGTTTTACGCATATCACATCAAACAGCTTGTGTTTGTATCTCCAAATGTTTGCAACTCAGATGTTTGTAAGTAGGAGAGCTAGTGTACTTTCTAGTGTGTACCTAGAGTCAAAAATGAAAGCCTTATTTCTGAAGTAGAGCTATTTCTGAAAACTTTTCCAATTAAATGCTTCAATGGATAAAATTTATTCTCTTTTCAATTCATTTAGGTTTGTGTTTCAATAACAACAAACTAAATTTCAAGTCATTCAAATCAAATATAATTAGAAGAAAGAATTTCAGTCATTAAGTATTGTTGAGGTATAAAGTTTACAGGGTGGCAGTACTAGCATACACACCAAATTCACTGTGCTATAAGAGGGTATCTTAGCTTTTTGTACTCATAAAGGCAAGACCATTCCAGAATAGGAAACATGCACGGTATATTTTCTTTTCATTATCACTAATTTCTACCTTAATTTTTAACAAATAAAACCCTAGGATGCAAATCGTACAATACACTTACCTTGAGACATAACTTCAGGACCATCAGCAGAGCTTCAGTGATGGCTTTATCAACAGCATCAGTGAGACCAAAGTGCACGAGTCTGTACTTGTGCAAGTTTGACAATATTTTAGTCTTTATTTTCTATCTTTATCAAATATACACTGAAAATTGAAGCCTAAAAAATATACTAGTAAAACACATGAAAAATAAGTAAAACTCTGTGAATTGACACATGCAAGGGACCATTAAATTTCTGAAATCAATATCATATTTCAGACAACTAAAAACTATAGAAAAACATTCAGATTGGATGCTAGTTCAACTCTCCCCAATGGCAATAAAAGATATTCCTAAGAGAGGAAGGAGGAAGGAACCATTTAGTATGGAGTTAAGGGAATGCAGAATCTAAGCACTAGGTGCTTAGAAACAGTAAATTGAGAAAGATGTTCAGGAAACAAGATAAAAGTTGAAGAAGAAAGAAGTAGGTGCTAAAAAACAGGACAGCAGCCAACAAAAAAAAAGATGATCCATAACAAAAGAAAACACATATTCTATTTCAACAAATGGAAGGCCTACCTAACCTTGAACTTGGGACTTCACATATTTCTCAAGGAATGCCAATTCCCATAATAACAATAGTTGTATCCCCCTGTTGGGAGTTACAAACATTTGGAGATACAAACACAAGCTGATTGATGTATATATATATATATATATATATATATATATATTGAGCAATTGCATAAATGTGAATGTACTGGAGCTTGAGGAAAAACAGATGACTGTAGACAAGATTTTCTTGTGTTTATACGAGGAACTTGGGGTTAAACCTAAGAATGAGCCACTCAGCTTATTTCTGTTGTTAAATTCTATTCTTTTCAATCTCTATACCTAACTGATTATGTAAAAGTTGAAAATAGATAGAAAGACATCATAACTGTCCTACTCAAAGACAGTTAATACATTGAGGGACAAATTTAAGCTCAGAGGAAAGGGCTTAGACTCTCTAGTCTCACTTAATATATGAAACAAACAAAGGTACTCTTGTCTCATTCACAGAGGCAAGTAGAGACAATCTAGCCTCGATCACAGAAGGAAATGAAGCCACCTTTATTTCATTTATGCGCAAAGCAAATAGAACCACTACTGTTTGCTTTCACTACAGGGACAAAGAGTAACTTTTGTCTCATTTATGCACAAGGTGACTAGAATCACTACTGTTTCCTTTCACCACAGGGAGAAACAGGGCAATTTTTGTCTCATTTATGCATAAGGCAAATAGAATTCCTTCTGTTTTCTTTCACTACAGGGACAAACAGAGTAACTTTTGTCTCATTTATACACAAGGCAAATAGAATCACCATTTCCTTTCACCAAATAGAAAAATTTAGTCAATCACTTGTTTCAGTTAAGTACTGGAGCAGAGATACTTATGTTTTGTTTTCAAACATATCTCTTAGGACATCTTTATTTATTGTTTGAGAAATATTGATGCAGGTAGACAAATTTCAGTTGGGTATCCTTCAAGAAGCTTTATTCTTGATATTTGTTTATGTATTACAGTACTCTGTTACTACTGCTTTTCAATTTTTTTTAAACACTTTTTGTAGAACATTAACATATATTCTTTGCAATTAGGTTACATGCCGTGCATTTTAATAATGAAAAGATTTATGACTATGAGTCTTAATTCATTTTCTACCACCTTGCATTTTTAAATGTATTCACTATTTAAATCAAGACAAAAGGCTCATACCTTTTTTTGTTTCACTATTTTCTCTATCTTCATCACAATTTTCTTTGTTCAAGAGTTTTTACTTTTTTCTCAACTAAAATGATTTGATTCTTTTGGTCTTGCGTAATTCTGTCTTCAAGATTTCTAATCATCTCATTTTTTTATCTTTATTCAATATTTGCCAAGATAATTTCCTTACTAAATTATTCAACAACTTTGGTATTTTTTCTTGTACATGATCAAAAAACTTTTTCTTGTTATTTTCTCATCTCCTTAATCCTAGTAAATTAATTTTGTTTTTATTCTCCTAAAATGTTTCTTTTTTTGCCAACTTCTGCATTAAAATTATTTTTTTATTTGCCTACTAACTCATATATTATCCTCTTTGTTTTCTATTAAACTATTTTTTATTATCTACAAATTCAATGCTTCACTTAGTATTTGTTCAAAATTCCTTAGCAATTAATTCACAATTCATAACGTACTAAGAGAATGGACCAATAATTCTGGACTTGAGATAAAAAGGAATTTATGCATTATGTGCTATGTTACAAAAGATGCCATGTACCAAGAATACATGATGAAGTAAGAGGAAGAAAAGACCCAGAAGAGATAGGCATAAAATAAAAAAGAAGCAACTAAGTGGGCACAACAGAAAAAAGCCCCAAAGGCCTATCTATAGCTGAGGTAACTTATCAGTATAATTTACTCTTTTAAATCCTAAAATCAAATAGGGCAAATCATTCGTTTTTAAATCCTAAAATCATATACAAAAAACTTGCATTTTTTAAATCCTAGAATCAAATAGGACAAATCAATCAATTTTTAAATCCTATAATCATATGGAGAAAATCTTCCTTTTCTTAAATCCTAAAATAAAATAGGACAAATCTATGAATTCACAAATCTGGGTTCAGAGATTACCATCAGTTTATTAGATGGATTTCCATTTAGAGATGTGACTCAAAAAAAAACCATGCCTTTTTTTTTTAAACACGTTTTTTTTACAAAAAACCATGGCCAAAAAAAAACCTGGATATTTTGGTTTTTTTAAATATTTTGTCTGAAAATAACTCAGCAAGAAAAAGAACCACATTACATTATTTGTTTTCATGTCAAATTACAAAATAAAACAGCATACTTCTTAATTAATGGTTTTCCATGGTTTTATGAAATTTTTCATTTTCTGCGGTTTCATGCTTTGATATTTCATTTATTTTAAAAGACACCTGAATGACCTTCAACTCCCAAAATGGTGTGTTATAATAACATATCTGTACTTATGGTCATTGATAGAGATGTGACTAAGAAACCATGCTGTTTTTTAAAAAAAAAACCTGTTATTTATACAAAATTATGAATAAAAACCATGGATATTAATATATTGATGTGACCTTAAAAATCCAATGCTGTTTTTTTTTAAACATTGTTTTTTAACAGAAAAATCTTGACTGAAAAACATGGCTATTATATTTTATGGGACCAAAAAAAATTTTTTTTTTAAAAACATGACTAAAAACACAGATATAAATATCAGGAAAGTTATTTTTCTTTAATCGAATTGTCTTTAGAAACTTATAAACAAAGAATGCTGTTAATATTGAAATCATGTTTATTAGAACTGTACTAGGTCTTAGAATAAAATATCTACTAAGAATCTATTCACTCCATGAAACCTTTCGGAGACCAGCTCCATCCTCAGTCATTCAGTAAAATTTGGTGAAATGGACAATGAATTTTCACTGTTCCTTTGAAAAACATTTGACTGAATGACTTACTGAGGATGGAGCTAGTCTCCGAAAGGTTTTATTGAGTGAATAGATTCTTTGTGGATATTTTATTCTAAGACCTGGTACGGTTCTAATGGATATTAATATATCTTATGTGACCAAAAAATCCATGCTGTTTTTTGAATGTTTTTGTTACAAAAAAGTCATGACTATATAACACGGATATTATTATACTTTATTTTACTGTAAACGACCATGCTGTTTTTTTGAAAAACATCTTTTTTACAGAAAAATCATGATTAAAAAATGTGGATATTAATATATTTTATGTGCCAAAAAAAACCATGCTGGTTTTTTTTAAATCATGTTTTCTTTACCAAAAAAATCATGACTAAAAAAACATGGATATTAATGACTTTGTGAAAAAACATTGTTTTTTAAAAGGTCATGTTTTTTTTGGTCAGATAAAACTTAATAACACTCATGTTTTATGTAAAAAATCTTTTTTTCAAAAAGCATGGTTTTTTGTTCACATAAAATAAATTAATATCCATGTTTTTTTACAAATTAGATTGGTCATTAGTTTTAGCCTCCCTACCCAGCAACAAATGCAATCCAATGAGAGGAAGGAAGATTATGAAACAAGATCAAAGTTGAAGAAGACAGTAGTAGGTGCTGAAAAACAGGACAGCAGTGAACCAAAAAAAGGTGGTCCTCAACAGAACAAAAACATTTTATTTCAACAAAAAGGAGGCCTACCTAACTCTCGGCTTGGGCCCTCACATTGTCTCCCCTGGGAGCGCTAGTTTCAAGATTCAAGCGTTTATTTTTACAAAGAAGTTGTGACCAAAAATGAATAATAACTTTTTAATAAAAAAAACATGTTTTAAAAAAAGACAATGATATTTTTGGTAACATAAAATATGTTAATATCCATGATTTTATGACACAATTTTTTATGAAAAAAACAAAGTAAAACGGCATGGTTTTTTTGGTCGCATAATATATTCACATCCAGGTTTTCTTATACATCATTGTTTGTAAAAAAAAAACATATTTTTTAAAAAACAGCATGGGGTTTTTAAGGTCTCATATATATATATTAATGTTTCTTTAGTCATGATTTTTTAGTACAAAAACATTTTTTTGGTCTCATAAATATATTCATGTTTTTTCAGTCATGTGACCATGAATTTCAGTCATGACTTGGCCGAGACAACCTTACCCCCACGGCTGCCACACTCTCTATATAAGCAATGACCACTCACGAAGGCACAATTAAAAGTTTCATTGGAGAGTCTCTCTCGCAGGCCCGCGGCAGCCCAACTTCCTGGCTTCAAACTTCTGCTTTGCCATCAACTCAGGCCTTTCTTTTCTCAAATGCCCCTCCCCCTCACTGCATTCAATTGGACCAATTCAATTTTTAGTAAAAAACATGTTTTTAAAAAAAAACTGCATGGGGCTTTTTAGGTCACATAAAATATATAGTTTTTTAGTCATGATTCTTTGCAAAAAAAACAGCATGGTTATATTTGGTACTAGAAAATATATTAATATTCATTTTTATTAGTCAGAATTTTTTGTAAAAAAAACATGTTTCAAGAAAATACAGCATATTTTTTTGGTCACCTAAAATATATTAATATCTATGGTTTTTAGTCATTTTTTTGTAATGAAAATATAAAAAAGAAACCATACAGTAAAAGTGGTGGCAGATAACCCACAATTACCTAGAGGAGTCTAAGAGGTACAGCAGGAGCCACAGAACTTACCACAGAACTTATATTGATAGAGTCAAAATTCAGAGCTTATTATCTCTGCAAAGTCTGATTTTTTTGGTCACATAAAAATAAACCAGACATAGTAGAGATAGTAAGCTCTGAATTTTGACTCCATCAATATAAGTTCTGTGGCTCCTGCTGTTCCTCTTAAATGCCTCTAGGTAATTGTGGGTTATCTGCCACCATTTTTACTGTATTGTTTCTTTTTGATGTTTTTATAACAATAAAATGACTAGAAAACATGGATATTAATATATTTTAGGTGTCCAAAAAAAACCCAGACATATACTTAACAAAATTTAGGTGTGCAAAAAAAAAAACAAAAAAAAACAAAAAAACCGCATAAAAAACACGTTTTTTTTGCAAAAAAAAAACGCAATCAAATAAAACCGTTTTTTTGCATCACTATTTCCAATGCTAACTTGATCATCTGAAACCAACTTCTGATGAACATTTTAGCCAGCCTTTCTAGCCTCAGTCTTCATATATAAATAGCAACAGAAGTACTATGACTCATGTATCTGCTAACTTAGGAATAAGCCCAAAATGATACACATTCTGCTTGTACAATTTAGCTTTGTACACAGCCTTAGTTAAGATCAAAAGCCAAGTGTAAAAAACTGGTGTGGATCAAAGTGAGTCATAACTCTACAGTTTTTAGGTGTGTAAATTTACAGCCTAATAAGAATTTTCTATGAATAAACTGTTACACTTTTAAAACAGCTGGATGTATGCTCGAAATATTAATGCAAAAATATTTGTAGCTCTGTATTTATTTATGCAGCAAGTTCTCAAGATGTAATTTAGCCAGCTCTCAATGATCATTCCAATAATTAGCGTTCTTCCATGCCCCTTGCAAATAATACACCTCAAAATTTCCCTCAAATTTAACTATAAAATTCACTTTATGGGTCTAGCATCTTTGTTTAGCTCAATTTGAGCATGATACTTTGAAACAGATTTTATCATTTATGCCTAAAACAGACTTTACCCTAGATCACTTTGATCTGCATCTAAACTGATTCATGAAAATAAAAAGAAGAACTAAGGTAAAAGGGAACATTCTTGTAATAGCAAGCATCTTGGAATCTCCAATTCCACCAAACAAAGAACAGAAAAGGATAATGAACAAATTTCGAAAAAACTAAAAGAAGCTAATACCACTATATCTACATGAAAAAATATCTATGCCTATCCATTAAAAACTAAAAAAATTCCTTAATACGTTCACTGCGTTTCTGCGGCTGTTAACAGTTGGTTTGGTTACGTTGTAAGTAGCAGAATAGGGAAATCAATTTTACACCTTGAATAAATTTTAATTCTTCCTAATGAATATGAAGAATACAACTGCACAATAATATTTCACCTCGCATGATAACAATTATTTTGCAAAAACATCGCGAAACAGATAAAATGTCGTGCATTTACACCGGCACGTAAGTGGACATTTTACCTCTTGGTACACGTGTGGCCAATACGCAGTGAACGTGTTAAGACATTTTGTATTTTTTAGTTTTAATGGTTAGGCACAGCAATTTTTTGATGAAAGCATAATGATATTAGTTTACAAAAGTTTTTTGCAATTCGTTCATTATCATTTTTTGTTCTTTGTTTTACAGCACTGATGATGGAATCTGAGATTCTGAAACATTTACTATTCATAGAATGTTTCCTTTTACTTTGGTTTTCCTTTTTATTTTATGTATCAGATTTCCAAAAATCGCCCTTTTCATTCTATTAACTAAATCATTTTGGCATCACTAATACAAAGTAGCTCACTCTATTATGCAGCACCTCCATCTCTATCACTCCAGGGCACAGCATTCACACTATACTTTATGCTGGGCACTGAAACCTACTTCTAATTTTCTCTCTCTAACACACTTCAACTACAATTGCTTTATGCTTGGCTACACTGCTTTACCAACATACTGTATGGCTTTAGCATTTTCTGTATGGCCTCACCCTTTTCTCACCTAATACTTTTGTGCATCTTTCATCATTAAAAATACGACTTGAGAATTTACATCCTATGCTGTGGCAATTTCAGCTTCTGAAATCTTTCCTGTTCACTTCAGTCACTCAAATCAGCATTTGTAACTTAAACTTCACTTTCAACTCTAAAAACTTTTTTTAAATTCCTAATTTCACTATATCCATTCATAACCTTACACATCATTTGTAGCTTCAGCTCAGATTTACTGATGACAATGTTATCAGCATACAACAAGCAACTCAGACTTCTCTCCAATTCCATACTACATACCACTAATTTTTAACCGTACAGCTGAGTACAAACCCAACAGCAAGCAAAACAAAATGCTACACTGTCTCACTCTTCTGGCATTCCTTACCAGCCAGGTTCATTAATCATGAAACTGGTAGATTACAAAAGCATTCTTAAACAAACTTCTCAAAATTATTATAATCTTCTGATTTCAAACAACTTTTCTCATGGCATTAAGCAAGCATAACAACTATTCAATCATGTGCTTCCTCAATATCAAAGAGAGCCAAACATTCTATTTTGCTTACAAATAACAGTGTCACATAATGTAGTTTATCATATTTTTATCCGCAATTTCCTAATTTAACAAGTTTCCTATAAAGGGACTCATGGGTGGTTACTGAAGGGAATTTCATAATGCTGCTAATCGACCAGTAGTTACAAGCTCAATTTTCATAAATACTTAATCAAAACTAAATGATGGCACAATTAGTGATGTAAAAAAAGGTTTTTGATGGTAGATTTTTATCAACAGTTTTGCATGTTTTTTAGGGGTTTTATTTGCACACATCCAAATTTGTTGAGTATATAAAAATTAGACATAGTAGATATAGTAAGCTTTGAATTCTGACTCCATCAATCTAATTTCTGTGGCTCCTGTTGTTCCTCTTAAGACTCCTTTAGTTACTTGTGAGTTATCTGTCACCACTTTTAATATATGTTTTTTTTGGTTAAGTTAGGTTAGTTTAATTAAATTATTTTCATTTTTGTTTTGTTGCAGGCCAAAATGAATCTCTGGAACCTTCCAAGCACAGAAGAAGAAGAAGGTCTTAGAGATTTATTATATATATATGGAAAGTTAATAAATTACATTAGCAACAAATATAAATCAACAAGGATACTTTCTCATGTAAAAAATTCATTCAATTCAATATTCATAAAACAAATACATTTTTCACTTTTTCTCTTAAACAAGTGGTGACTGATCACCCACAAGTGTCCTCCTCTATATCAGATAGGGAAATCTGCGGCTGGCTGCTAGGGATGGGTGGTTCATCAATTGAGTCTTCAGAATCTTCAGTTTCCAAGTCATTCAACTCAAGCTGGAAAGTAGGGATGTTGATTGAAGCAGTAGAATAACTGCTGGTTGATGGCTGTGGTTGTAGTAATGGGTAAGTGGCAGGAGGTGCATGGTCAGGACATTCATGGGCATCATCTATGTTATCCAGTGCCAAATTTTGTCCAATAAACAACTTTGCAGCTCTGTCTGTGGCTATGGTCAGACGATTTCTTTTTGCAGAATGCACTAATGCATGTCTGCTAAAGAATAACTCAACAGATGCACTGGAGAGGTGTGGTTGCAAGATGTTTGAGGCAACACGGCTAACAGCTGAGTTAAGCAACAGATCCTGTTCCACCACCTAGAGGGCTAAGTCTTGTGTCTAGTACTCCAAATAAATGCCTCTGAAAACAAGTTTGTTTTGGAGCTGTAATCTGCCAACTCACCTACAATTGGGGTTGCATCCATGTCTGGCAATTTTTTTGCAATATCATGAATTTCCTGCCTTACATCCATCTGTCAAGCAGAATAGGCATTTTACTATTGCCACTTTCCTATCACTGGGGACATCTTTGAATAATTTTGCAGCTGGAGTCTTCTTTCTGCCTGGCATTGTGGCTTTCACTCAGAGTCACACACAATACTAAAAATGCTACACCACAACAAGGACATATGCTGGGTACTGAGAATAAGAACAAAGTGAACTTACAGTGTTGCCAAATTTCAGTCAGACTCATAGTTTTGCTAAATCTCTTGCAATATAAATTCCAAACACTACATCAAATTGGCAGAAAATGCTAATCTATGACCACCAGTAAAGATATATTATTAAAACATATTTTGGGAGTTGAAGGTGATACATGTGCATTGTAAAATAAATGAAATATTACAACATGAAACCACAAAAAAATGAAAAATGTCCTACAACCATAGAAAACCATAAATTAAGAAGTATTATGCTGTTTCATTTTATAATATGACATGGAATCAATTATTGTAATGGGGTTCTTTTCCTTGCTGAATTGTTATAAAACAAAATATTTTAAAAAATATCCAAATTTTTAGTCAGGGTTTTTTTTTCAAGTCCCATCTCTAGACACAATCCAATTAATTTTTATTATTTTTTACAAATTGCTTACCACAATTGACTTAGAATTTTACTTGAATATAGAACTTTAGTTTAACCCATTGCAGTTAACATGTTAAACTTGAACATTATGACCATCAACACTTGAAGCTTTTTTAAGGCCTTCAGTTCTGTTTAGTACACAAACAACACACACAAAAAGGTTGCTTTTCACAACATTTTTGAGTGTATATCAGACTTAGGAAAGGGACATACTCAGGAGTCATTCCATGACACATCAATCATAATGATATCACTGGAAGAGCCAGCCCATCATAGATAAACCCTCACAGGTCTTATACATGGTGTATGTCTCTTATTCCACAAAATTATTCAATTCAATAACATCCATCAGGTTGCACTTGTCATCCAACTTTGCAAGATAGTTGATACCAAAGTTATTTAGTATACCTGACATGCCCATGGTCCTCTCTATCCTATGTAAAATTATGTTCACAAAGATTTCCCTTCTTTTCTAATACTGAATAACTTTTAAAACCAGATGTTCCATGGTTTCCTCTACTCCTCTGTCACACTGCATACAACATATCCTTCATTCCCCAGCCATGGTGTTTTGTTTGCACTTGAAGCATTATACCTTAATGCACACTGATTTGTCTTTAAATATTACACATAGGATTAATACATGTACAAACTAAATCACATTGGAGTCAGAATGCAACTTTGTCTCACTACTTTAGCATTCCTTAACTGCCATTTCTAAATTACCTAAACAGTAGTAGGTACAAATATTTTCTTAAAAGCATCTTTCAATTTTTTTAATGAAACCAATTTTTACTGGATCCATAACACCTTAATTGTTCTACCTGATTATAAGCATATTCAATATCCAAAAAAGCCAGAAATACTTTATATTTTCGATTTATCCACTTTCAAGATTCAAATTATTATCACCATGTCTGCTTTCTCCTACATCTATTCTGTTTTCAGTCATTACTTTTTCCTGCATCAATAGGTGTATAATTTGTCAACTCTTATTCATGGCTTCCCTACAGACAAACATCCAGGTTATAAACATTTGGAGATAAGAACTCAAGCTAGCTGATGTTATATATGAAAATCAAAGGTAAATAAAATTTATTGTCATTATCATTTTCATCAACTTTCCTCATTATTTGACTATTTAATATTACATCTTCTATGTTACATCTTTGTTTACCAAATATATGTATACAGGGTGTCTAAAAAAACGTACTTGCACTTAAACTGTCACTAACATGCAGCCTTATTTTGAAATGCAAGTGTATTTAATTCATCACAGCATAGCAGAAGATCAACTTAGCTCAGAAAAGAGAAAGTTTATTCCTGATATGTTATTGGAAGACTGAAAACGCAATTGAAGTGCATAGACGATTCAGAACAGATATTTGCAAAACTGCCACCAATACCCTGGACAACAGCTAGCATCAGAGATAAATTTGAAGCAGATAGAACCGTCCAGAATGTCAAAAATAAACGTTCTGGGGAACCAAACCAGAAACAATTGATGCAATAAAATTGGAAATTGAGAGACAATGTTGCAATATTCTTAATGACCTGTTTTGTGGTGTTTGAAAATCCCTTGGAACACATTATCAGTATTGTCTGGACAAAAACAATCATTTTAAACATTAGCAAACATGATTCTTCAATTACATTTGTCTTCTGTATTTGAAGCTATTCAGTTTTACTCTATATTAATAAATACTGTTTTTTTGTCATTCAAGGTGTGAATGAATTTTTTGAGACACCCATATATAATGGGTTTTAAATACCCAAAATTGCTAATTTTATACTAGAAATTATCATATAACAACTTACCAACAATCCAGTTTACAAACAGATGTTCAGAACCAACTGTGTTTTTAAGTTAGGAAAAGAGTACTACTCCTATGACCACCTTAATATAATAGTATTACTCTACTTTTATCCACTGAACTGGAACTTCTTTTACTTCTTCATTTCTTCTCAAACAAACACTTTACCAAGCCTATTACTCTTGCCATATATTGCTTATAATATTCAGATAAGATTTCACCAGAGCTTGCAGTTTTTCTAATTTTTACTTGTTAATTCAGTCTCCTAAGATGTACTTTTCCATTGCATTTGAAGCTCAAATGCAATACTGATGATTTAATAGCTTTTCATCTTTTATCGGTTTATTCATTCAATGCTTTTCCAATAAACTGCTTATACCACTTGCATCCTATCACTTAATTTGTATCCATCAACTACTAATTCACAAATTTAGACATCAATACATCAATTATTATCTTATACAAATTTGTAACACCTTTCTTTTCTTTTTTGTAACACCTTTTCTTTTCTTTTGTAGCACCATTTTGATCCTTTTGAAATTAAGCTGTGTGAACACGCTAAAGCTATTCCAGTCAAAAGCAGCAGCTACCAACCTATCAGAAGTATGATTCAGGAACATTATTTATGATTTTCAGGCTATCTCAGTCTTGCTGTCAGTGTTCTAAGTGTAACATGCTACCAGACTTGGCATCTGCTTTAGCTTCTTAGGCCTATTAGTTTCCTGTCTACAATATCCATTTTTTCTACATTAGCACCAAACTACAGCAAAGTCAACTGCACTACCACTGGAAAAATGGAGGACATTTGAATTCCTTTGCATTTCTCAAAAAGGCTAAGTAAAAATAAATGTTTGAGTGGGAAAAATTTTCTTTAGGTCAAATATTAAATCTTATATGACTGAAAATTAAAAGTTCCACAAGTTCTGTTCTGTGATGCAACCTGGACATAAACTGTCAGACCATACAGCCAGTCAGCACTGTCTGTGACAAGGTTTGGCATAGGTTTGGGTCAGGAAAACTCAAATGCTTCATAAAATATTCAAACAATTGAGACCAAATGCGGATTTCTAAGATGATAGAATTAAGGGAAGCAAAGGGTATTTCTTATAAAATTTCAAAAATTCATAAAAAATACTTTAGGAGTGAAATAAGCTTTGAGGCATTCACAACTTGTTTGTGACATTCAAATAGATATTTATACCCCTAAATTTTTCAAAATTTACCTTTCCCCTGCCTCAAAAGGAAAATTTTTTAAATTTCAATTTCTCAGCCAATATTGAACAAGGAGATGATTGGCTTTTTTGGTTTGATTCACACTGAACTTATCGACAAAATTGAGTGTCAGTTTTTTATATAGCTTCAGAAAAAAGGAAAAAATTAAAATGTTTGAATTTTTAAAGCTCAATTGTTATTTTTTATTTTTGTTAATTGTTATTTTTATAAAAAACTACCTGTCAATTTTACAGTACTCTCTATGATTTTTTCAATGTAAAAAAAGATCTCTTCTATAGGCAAAAAACTGTAGGAGAAATTGAGAAAATGGAAGGCCATTTTCTCAGAACAAGTTGTTTCAAATTTTGTGGCTCAATTTGTCCTATAGTTTTTCAACTATGAAGATATTTTTTGCATTGTAAAGATCAAGGGGAGTACTATAAAACTGAGAGGTAATTTTTTGATAAGTTGATTAGAAATTTTTTTATTGCCATATGAAAAAACCGGTTTTAAGAATTCAAACATCAAATTTTTTTTCTGAAGCAATATCAAAAAATTGGCACTCACTTTTGCTTTTTGGGGGAGGAGGGGGGATGGGTAAATTCCAAAAACTTTAGGGCTTTAAATGTCTATTCAAATGTTATAAACATGTTAGGAATACCACAAAGCTTATTTCACTCCTGAAGAATTTTTCAATTTTTGCATATTTCCTACGGAAAAACGGTTTGCTATCCTTAAGACCTACCACTGCTAGGATAGACTGAAACATGATGGTATAAATTGTGTTTTATACAACCTATAAGGAATAATTAGGATTCCAAGCATTGAACTGGACCATCATAGGACCTATACATGTTTATCAAATAAAGTCATTTGCATCATATTTCAAAAAATAATGTAACTTTTTCTAATTTTTCAACAAAATAGGATATTTTTTTCTTCTCTCATTCATATCCTATAATGTTGTTAGGCTTGTGTGGTTCAAATCATATTCTGATACTCTTGAATATATTATAACAACCCTATCTAATAAGCAAGGCGAGAATTGCTACACGTAAAGTCATTTCTATTAAAAATGATCAAATAAAACTGAATGTTTTGACGAACTGTTTACCTTCAGCAAAAAATCTCTGTAAAAAGAAACCAAGAGAGGAAGAATTAATATACTAAAGTAGTATCTATAAAAAATCTCAACTTTGAAAAAACACAAATGGTAAAAAAATATAAAAGGTAAAGGAAAAACTGAGCAACTGAATAAGGGTGTTGGCAACATGAAGCAGGAAAGCACTTTGGGTATTATTCAGAGGTTTCATTTTGTAAATATGCAAAGATTCGAGAAGGCGCAGATCTGTTCTGTAAGAGGTAACGGCCATCATCCTTCATTCGCTCAATTATTTCACTCACCATAAACAGATTATCCTCGCCACGCCTATCTTGCCTAAACCCATTCTGTTCTTCACCTAGGACTCCCAGTTCTTCTACTAAATGTTTCATTCTGTCATTCAAAATACCAGAAAATATCTTACACACAGTGTCAGCCAGGGCAATTGCTCCAACACCATTTTTTTACCGTTTGTGTTTTTTTAAAGTTGAGATTTTTTTTAGATACTACTTAAAGACACCATTTCCGTATTTTCAGTCAAAAATTCAATATTTTTATTGCTTTTAATAGACTTTTAAAGATGTTTCCAAATCACTGTAGAAATATTGGGAAATCAGCTGCAGCGCTCCCCAGAAGGAGGGGAAGTGGGGGTAGTCAAGAGATAAATTGTAGGCAATGCAACACAGCCGTACTTGTATGCCTACCTTGGTGTAATAATGTGTACATTTCAATGGTAAATCATTATCTATTTGAAAGTATATAACAGTAGTAGTTTAGAAAAGTCAGTCAAGACCCCCTCCCACCAGCTTCCCCTCCGAAAGGGAAGCTGGGCATTGGGGGTAGCAGTTGGGGTAGAAGGGTTTTCATCGGCTTATAAAGCTACTAAGTAATGTTTATGATGTGTATATTTTCATGAGAAATACACTATTTACCTAGGTAAAAATAAATTACAGTAGTCCATTAACTATTTTCAGCCTATTGGGGGAAAAAATTGATGTTCTTCCAACACAAATTTTGGTCAATTTTTTCCATGGTAAAAATTGAAACTGACAACTCCCTGCTAGCTTCGCAAAAGCCCCTGCTTATGTACCAGCTCTTGCTTCAGTATGTCACCTGCCAATTCTAAGCAGAAACTCTACTTTTGGATAAAACATTTCATTACTTTTGATATAACAATTTTCTCATAAATTTTTTTTTATAATAAACACATTTTGTTCATTCAAAATATGAGATTGGTAAAACGTTTTTCTCATTTGCTAATCACGGGCGGGGATGTGATACCTGAAAGTAGATTGACTGTATCCATCTATTCTTTTTTTTCGTGCTTCGATTGCACTCCTGTGATACGTAAGTTTTCAACACTGACACATATTTCTCCACCAATTTTATAGCTATATTGATGCGGTTTGTTGCATTCAAAATTATAATGTGTGCTCTAAAATAGCTACTGGTTTGATTTTCGCAAATTTTTATGTTACATTTTTCACATCGACTTTCTAACTTCAATCGGCGTTCCTGTAAAATGAATGTTTTCAGGACATTCGTTCCTGGTTCTCCGAACTTTACAAAGCTAGAGCAACGTGGCTTGCTGCATTTGGTCACTTCCATTTCAAGCAAGAGCACTCATACCATACATGACACCAGGTACAGAAACACACTTCCACATTCCTTTCACACATTCATACTTGTTTGCTCTGTATCTGGCCACACTACTTAACCGTCCACTCCACTGCATTGCTTTTGCCACTTTCTCATCCTGAGTTCTAGTGCATTTATCTTCACTTATCATACAACCTAGATATTTGTATTCTTTTGTTCTACCTATTCTGATTTCTCCAATATATCACAGTCTGTCTCTATCAGTCTCATCACTATTTCCAACCATAACCTTACTTTTATTGTCACCAAAGTTCATCTTGAAATCTGTACTATATCCATTCACAATGTCAAGCAGCCTTTGTAGGTCATGTCCACATTCACTAACCACAACCACATCATCAGCATACAACAAACAGCTCAGTCTCTCAATACCAACTTTCAGTCCTAAGCCACTAATTTTCATTCGAACTGCTAATTCTTCTGCGTACAATTCAAACAACAGGGAAGACAGAGTACAGCCCTGCCTCACTCGCCCTGTTTCCAAATTTCCTAACCTGTAGATAGCATTTGTGTTTTCATACAGACTTTGTACAATGTTCACTATTTTTCTGCTAAATCCAACTTTTTTCAAAATTTCAAAGAACCTAACCCGATCCACTCTGTCATCCGCTTTCTCAATATCCAGGAATGCTAAACATACCTTCTTATTATTCTTCTTCATTCGCTCAATTATTTCACTCACCATAAACAGATTATTCTTGCCATGCGTATCTTGCCTAAACCCATTCTGTTCTTACCTAGGACTCCCAGTTCTTCTACTAAATGTTTCATTCTGTCATTCAAAATACCACAAAATATCTTACATACAGTGTCAGCCAGGGCAATTGCTCTATAATTTTTAGGTTTTTTCATACTCTTATGCCCACCCTTATGCAACAAAACTACATTACACTTGTTCCAGTCATCTGATACTCTCTCACTCTTCCATATCTCATCAAATAAACACTTCAACATATTGACTACTTTCTCTCCTGTGCATTTATAGAACTCATATGGAATCCTATCAGGGCCACATACCTTTCCATTTTTCACTTTCTTCAAAAAACTTACAACCTCTTCACAAGTGATTTTGTCTTCCATCTGCAGCACATGTTCATCAATCAGAAAATTTACAGGTTCATCAGCTGTTACCTGCTCATTCATTCCACCAATGTCCTCCCAGAATTCTTCAACTGCTTTCACCATTTGCACCCTATCTTGCATACTGCAACCATTGACTACTAATTCGTTGACTCGAACTTCACTACCTCTATCATTTCCTTGTATAAACCTATGCCAATCTTTTATTCCATCCGGACCTTTCTTTCTTAGATTTTCAACTTGGTGTCTCTCCTCTTTAACTCTAGCCTCATTAATCATTCTCCTTACTTTCTTCTGCTGGTCCTTGTACTCATTCCATGTACTCTGCCATTCATCCTTGGTAATTCTGAGTCATTCAACCATTTTCCTTATATTTTGTTGTTTCCTATTTCAAGTTTTTTTTTTATTCGTTCTTCGTTTACCTCATTTGTAAACTACCTAGCATTCCCTGTACTTTTCCTGAATTTCATTCTACCAATCTTTTGCTCTGCCGCATCATACAAGGTTCTTGCAATCTCAACATTTAGGTCATTCATTATTATATTTTTATTTTTATTATTTACATTTCCACACCCATTCCAGTTACATCTACTCAATTCATTCCTAAATTCTTCCCAGTTTGCTTTTTTTATACACCAATTTTTTCTACACTGCTGACCTTCTGCATTGACTCCTTTCCACCCCAATTATATGCAAGCACAAGCATTTTATGGTCACTATCAATATCAAAATCATCTTCACCTACAAACATTTCATTGACATACACTCCTGCTCTACTATTCACTATCATATAGTCAATTGCAGTTTTACATTCCCTGCTTTGCCATGTATGCAAGCCATTTCCTATTCTTCTTCTCTATCAAGGATCCGGGGGGATCTTGAAAGTTGTTGGACTTCTTCAGCAAAAATCTGTGTAACCTGACAACTTGTACTTCGGCAGCATGAGCAGGGTCACAAATTCCCCGATACTGCAGCACCTTTCTCTTGAGTTCTCAATATCGTTGGACCTCTCGAGCTGTCGTCTGCAGAGGCTGAAAGCTTATTGTTTCAAGATCATTTCATTAGACACAGATATAACAAAGTCAAATTAAATATTTTATGGAAGCTTACATCTATTGGTAGCACCAAGGAAGTTCACCAAGGAGCGGAAAATTATAAATTGTACATGGGATTGATAATCACCGAATCCTAAGACATTTTTCAGATTCAATTGAAGATTAAATTTTACAAGAGGAAGACATAAATGTAGTCTGGCAGCATCATATTGTGGACAGCTGAGCAAAAAGTGCTCAATGGTCTCTGGAACACCACATTCTGGGCAGAGAGGGCTTTGACACAGGTTAAATCTACTCAAATGAGAAAGAACACCAACATGACCAATTCTGAATCGGCTAATAATACACCAAAATTTTCGTGACATGGCACCACCAATCTAAACTTTGGTCTGCTACACAATTCATACATAAATCTTCCCTTCCCGGATCCCCTCACTTGATTTCCCCAACACTCGCTCCCGTAGTCCAACATTTTGTTTTTCAGTTTGCTAACCTGCTCCTCATAGCTAAGATGAGTGAGTACTGACTTAGAATTTTGGTGACCCATTTTTGCGCACCAGTGTGCTATCTCATTTCCCGTTATGCCTGAATGAGCAGGGATCCATTGTAGCTGAATCTTTTTATTCAACTGCGCAACAATCTTTTGAATTCTTCTACTAAAAATCTTATATGTGGGGTTATTAGGGTGGCGCTTATTTTCGAATTTTTGAAAAGAATACTGGGCACCCTCCAGAATTGTTCCTTTAGGTGTAAAAACACCATGCCCAAAATATTATGCAAATCCATTATGATTTACTGGTGGCGCCGGAGGTACAAAGTTTAAACCCAATTTCATAGCGCGGTGTGCGCCCGCCGAGTATATAAATAGAATCGGCAAGAGACATCGCCGTTCACTAGCGGTGGCCTGCCGTAGAGGTAGCACTTAAAAACAGTCGTCGCTGTTCAGTAGCGGAAGCGTGACTGTCGAGGAAGCACCTGTACAGATCACAGATGCGTTATAGAAGTAACATCACTTTGTCCGATATAAAGATTCTTTTCCAATTACGAAGCCTGTGTCAACTCTGAAGTACCAATAAAGGATAACCACGTTACTGCTCTGCGTCACTCCCGAACCTCATTCGCGTTAGTTTCGACCTGTACATGGAAAGGGACGGAACAGCGGCTCACTGCATAGCAACTAATGCTGAAACTATCTTGTGAATTGTAGTTATTTTGTTGTTGAATCAGATTTGCATTGGACGCCGCAGAGTGAGGTGGTGTGTTGTATAGTGTAGTGACTCACCCACTGCTAGTCTCTGTTGCTCCTAACAAGGAAATTAGATATATTTCCCCCTACGTTTTAACCTTTTTTTACTTTATTTTCAGGGTAAATTAATTTAATTGCATTCAGAGTATTATAGTGGCTTATTAGTGCTATTCAGAGTATTAGATTGGAGCTTTTTATGAAGGTTTTGAAAAGAATAACCATCATATAACCACCACTGCTATCACCAAACGTAAGTGACCTCGAAACAATTCTAATCACTCAAAACATTTGAAAATAGAGTGAGTTTAGTGGCATTGGCAGTTTCGTATTGACTATAAAATATTTTTGTTTTCAAAGTGAGTACTGAATTCCTGTAAAAGTAAACATTTTTTCTTCCAGATATGCCATCAAAGCGTTTAGACGAGATCTACTTGTTGGGAAAGCCTTCTCCAACCATCACTGGAAACAAACTTCCATCTAAAAGACAGGTTCTTCAAGTGTTTTTTCACCTTCACAATGAAGAAAAGAAGACCATTCGGGAAGCAGCTTCAGGAGCAATTTCTGAAGCTTTGCCTTTCTGGGAAAAGGCAAGAATTCCTGTGCGCTTAAAGAAACACCTGATCAAGAAGCTGGAGGTCCTCTTCAACTTGTAGAAAGGTCTCAGGAAGAGCAAAAAAAAGAAGTCCGCCATGCACTCCCAAAAGGAAAAAGATTTTAAGGATGACCTAGACAACCTCTTTGACATGGCTCATCAGGATGCACTGGACATGATTACCATCGTGGAAGATAAGGAGTTTCTGATAGCACAACGCGAAAAAGGGAGGAGAGGATCAATGGCAGGTGTGGACTTGGTTTTAACTGAAAAGGAAGTCCGAGCACAAGAGAGAAAGGTTGCTGAAGAAAAGCGCAAGCTCCGAAGTAAAGAGGAGGAAGAGGAGCCTAAAACAGCTATCCTAGAGTCATCAAGCACTGACAATACCTCTTCTGCTGAGTCATCAGAATTAGAATTGTCAGAAGCTGAAAATGTGCAGCAAGCCATTGAGACACCCGGACCTTCTCAATGTATTCCTCCTAGAAAAAGAGCTTGTAAAGATATAGTTTCTCCAGGTTTGGCTTCAGCTCTTGATCGCACCAAGGTGTCTGATAGGAAAGCGGCTTTTGTTATCTCTGAAGCTGTCAAGAGTGTTGGCCTAGATACAACCGAGTACAACATTAACCGATCTTCTATCTCCCGAGGTCGACAGAAAAACCGGAGGCAATTTGCCGAGGTGATCAAACGGGACTTTCATGTTGATACTCCTTTAGTGGTTCATTGGGATGGGAAGCTGATGGAACAACTTACAAAGAAACAACATGTAGAGAGGCTTCCCATGCTTGTCTCTGGAGAAGGTTTTGAAAAATTGTTAGGAGTTCCAAGGCTGTCTGGTGGAACTGGGGAGAACCAAGCCACAGCTGTCATTGAAGCACTAGAAGAGTGGGGGATTACTGATAAAGTAATTGGTATGTGCTTTGACACGACTGCTTCCAATACAGGAATAAAATCAGGGGCTTGTCTTCGCATTGAACAGAAGCTTGGTCGAGACTTGTTTTACTTTGCATGTCGTCACCACATCTTAGAGCTGATTCTCTCTGCTGCATTTACTTCTGAAATGGGTTCAAGAACACGTGGACCTGATGTTCTTCTCTTCAAACAATTCAAAGCTCGATGGGAAACAATTGACAAAACAGCCTACCAAGTAGCACCTGACGATGAACACGTCCGCCAGCACCTGCCTAAAGTCCTGATCTAGCAGGTCACATCATTTGCCACCTCCCAGTTGACCAATCATCAACCACGAGATGATTACAAGGAGTTCCTAGAGCTTGCTCTATTGTTTTTAGGAGCAGTTCCCCCACGAGGTGTACGATTTCTAGCACCTGGGGCTTACCATCATGCTCGCTGGATGTCCAAGGCTCTCTACACCATTAAGATCTGGCTATTCAGGGCACAGATAAAGCTGACAGCTCAGGAAGAGCGAGGTATGAGAGAAATCTCTCTCTTTGTTGTGACAGTCTACCTTGAAGCCTGGTTTTCCAGTTCTATTGCAACAGAAGCTCCTCGTAGGGACCTGAACCTAATGAAACGTCTGATCCAGTATGGTGAGATTAATTCAAAAATCTTCAAAGCCACATCAAATAGGTTTCGAAATCATCTCTGGTATTTGTCAGAGGACCTTGTGGCTTTAGCATTCTTTGACCCCCAAGGTTCTTCCTTCAGAAAAGAAAAAGATGGTGCTTGCATTGGGAGAAGAAGGCCATGAGGAACCCGTTAAAAGACCACATCCTACTTTAGATGAATTCCAAACAAGGACACTCTCATCTTTTGTCTCCATGAGGACCAAAGAGTCACTCATTAAGTTTGGCCTGGATGTAGATGTCTTGGATAACGATCCTTCAACGTGGCCCACTATAGGTTCCTTCCAAGAAGTAGGTAATAAGGTATCTGCATTGTCTGTAACTAATGACACCGCAGAGAGAGGAGTAGCCCTGATTCAAGACTACAATAAACTCTCGACAAAACAGGAAGATCAGCTCCAGTTCTTGCTTCAAATAGTTGCTGCACATAGAACTGCCTTCCCTGGTTCCCTGAAGTTTACTCTGACCCAGAACAGGCTACAATGAGTGGATTGGGCACCATGAAACCTCTGCCTTTGAGCAGCTAATACTCGGTCAAGACCGGGGGGGACCTGGATTACCAGGGTTCAGAGTTTGATGGACCAGCGCCACCAGTAAATTTTATTATATTCCAATAAAATTTTTAACATGATGTATTCTCTATTAATGGAACAATATGCCAGGGTGCCCCATAAAAATTTTGAAAAAAAATATTTTCCTATGTTTTAGAACCACCCTAGGGG
Source organism: Morinoia aosen (assembly GCA_030386875.1). Taxonomy (NCBI): domain Eukaryota; kingdom Metazoa; phylum Arthropoda; class Malacostraca; order Amphipoda; family Talitridae; genus Morinoia; species Morinoia aosen. The sequence continues at coordinate 42,907,115 of CM059580.1, forward strand.
TTATTCAAGTTAAATATAATATCCAGGGAACTTTTAGAATCAACCAAAAATGACCACAATATAATTTGACAAGTTATCAACAGTATATTTCACAGCCTGTAAAATTGCAAATAGTTCTGCTCCCACAATTAAGTGACCTGGATTTAGGAACCAAGAAGTACATATTTTTAGATGTGGAACGTAAATAGCAGCGAATGCTGATCCTGATTGTAGCTTGGATCCATCTGAAAATTCTATAAGAGTTACAAAATTAAGATGTTACATATTCTTCAAATTTATGATTTACTTCAGCTGCAGTGAGATTTAAGATTAGGAAATTCAACACACATATTAGATGAGATCTCAATACATGGAGAAGTGAAATGTTTAATTTGGGATTCTGGAAGAGAAAAGTTAAACTGAATCTTGTTCATTATTTCTTTACGTTTTAGTGCAAGCTCACTTTTTGGTAGAGATCTAAATAGCTCAATTTTAGCTGGAAACTCATTGGGCTCTGAATCCAAGAAACTGCACCTCAGAAACAGGAAGTTAAGGTACAATCTCAGAGGCATAATGAACGCTTCAGCTTCCATTGAAGAAACTGGAGGCATTTTCTGTGCACCCAAAATAGATCGCAGAGCTGAGTTTTGAATCACATTAAATAATTTCGTACTACTTTCAGGTAGCTTTGTCAAGACTACATGTTCATACGCAAGTTTACTTCTAATGAATGATATATATACCTGACGTAACAGTTTTTGAGAGGATCCCCACGAGATGCCGGACAATGCCCTGAGCACCAGCAGCCGTTTTTGACACTATTTTAATATTTTGTATATGTGGTAAGAAAGTAAGTTTTGGGGAATCCAGTGTAATTCCGAGTTCACGCTGTTTATCAGTTATGTTTACTGTGTTAGAATTTAATTGTAGATTAATCAATGATACATACTTTTTATGTGTTAAGATTTGGTACTTTGTTTTATCCGCATTTATGGCTAGTTTCCACTTCCTGAACCAATGTGTCAGGCAATTCAGGTAGTTCTGCATTGTCCGCCGAATCTCAACAGGGGATCTCCCACTAGCAACTATTGTCACATTGTCTGCATATGAGATGCATTGGATGCCCTCCATCTCATCTGAGGCAAATCATGGAGCATCACATTAAACAGCAGGGAGCTTAGGACTGCACCTTGGGGCAAACCACAACCAAGAATCTTATCAGATGAGACAGCATCTGCCACCCTAACCCTAACACGTCTATTGCTCAAGTATGATCTTAACTACAAGACAGTGCGTATGTCACATCCAATGTATTAGCTTGTGGAAAAGTCCAGCATGCCATACAATATCATAAGCATTTTCCAATTCAACATGGACAACCAGACTATACATTTTCTTTGACCAGGCTTGTGAGATACAGTTTTTAATTAGAGCTAGGGCATCATACGTAGATCTCTTTCTGCGGAACCCCGTTTGATAGCAAGAGAAGACCTTATTTTTTCTAAAAAGTAATCAGGTCTATGTTTGACAATTTGTTCCATGATTTTTAAGAGACATGAGAGCAAAGTGATAGGTCGATACCCATTGGGAACTGAATGATCTCGTTTGGGTTTCTTTATCGGACATATAATTCCCAACTTCATTGCTTCTGGGAAGTAACCACTCGAGTAACTCTTGTTAAGACCATCGAACGGTTTTTTCCTCGAAATTTTGAAAAAATAAATAAAAATACTTGTGGAGCGAAATAGGCTCTGAGGTTTTACAAGCATGTTTATAACACTTTATAGCCATACCCCCCTTCCAAACCCCCCCCCTCAAAGAGAAATTTAAAAAAAATCCAATTTCTCGGCCAATATTGTACCTAGAGATGATTAGTTTTTTATACGATTCACAATGAACTGGTCGACAAAGTTAAGATCCAGTTTTTTGATACCGCTTCAAAAAAAAATTTAAAAAATGTTTGAATTAAAAAATTTTTTTCTCTCAATTTTTCTCTCTCCAAATGGTTACAAAAAATTTTCTAATCAACTTACCGAAAAGCTACATCTCAACCTAATAGTACTCACCTTTATCTTTATGATGCTGAAAAGATCTCATTCATAAGTGAAATACTGTAGGAGAAATAAAGCCACACAACAGAAAAATTGTTTTTCAGGAAAAAGTGCTCAACTTTTTCAGGTATATCTCCAACAGTTTTTTACTTATGGAGATCTTTTTTGCATTGTAAAGATCAAGGTGAGTGCTATAAACCTGCATAGTTGTTTTTTGATAAGTTATATAGAATTTTTTTATTGTCATTCAAAGTAATAACCAAAATGTAATATATTTAGTGATAAAAAATTCAAAAACTTCCCAAATTTTTTTTTGAAGCGATATAAAAAATCTGGATCTTAACTTTGTCGCCCAGTTCATTGTCAATCGAACAAAAAAAAAACTAATCATCTCTATATACAAAATTGGCTGAGAAATAGAATTTTTTAGAAATTTCTCTTTGATTGGGGGGGGGGGAATAAATTTCAAAAATTTTATGGGCTATGAATGTTTATTAGATTGTTATAAACATGCTGTTAAAACCTCAGAGCCTATTTTGCTTCAGAAGTATTTTTATTTATTTTTTGAAAATTTTGAAGTAAAAACCGCTCGATGGCCTTAAACAGATAGATATGTTCCAGGGATGACTGTGGTGCCTGACTGAAGAAAGCATAAAGAATTTCATCAAAACCGGGGCTAGTATTCTTAACATGTTTTAAGCTTTTCTGTAGTTCATGCATTGCTATTTGAGAATTAAAGTGTGTATTTTCTACCTGCCCTGCTGATAGGATAGAAATGGTATTTTCAATTATCTTAGAAAATTTATCACCTAATTTCATCATGTGTCTACAGAAATAGGCCAGTAATAATTCAGTTTTGTCTGCTGTGCTATGTGCTAAATCCCCTACAGTTGGATTTGGATTGACAGAGCTACCTTTCATTGAACGTATCAACCTCCAGACATTACCAACACCGGTGGTTGAGTCCAGAGTGCTTACAAAACTTGTCCAACTCTTCATTTTCTTTTGCTTGATGATTTCTTTGGCATTTCTTTCATAATCCTTGTACACATGCAAATTTTCTGCAGTGGGATGTTTTGATAATTTCTTTCGAGCTTTTCTATGCTTTGCTACAGCCAAAGCATACTCTCCATCTCACCATGGTGTTTTCCTCCTAAATCCCCAAGCCCATGAAAATTTGGGGATATATTTGCTAGCTGCGTCCTGGAGCCCTTTTTTTAACGCTGAATTCAAATCATCAACTGAGAAGTGAGCTATCTGATTTGTATGTATTTGTGATGATTCTTCCTTAAAGCCAGCCCAAATTGCATTTTTTAAAATCCATCTAAGCAGATGGTTATCAGATTTCTTAACTACTGTGCCACAAGTACGTTCAATTGGATAATGATCACTCCCAAGATCTGCACCTCTTTCAAGAAACCCGCATGTAAGAAGAGTTGGAGGGACAATACTCAAATCTAATGTAGAATTTGTCCCCACACGTGAGTCAATATAAGTAGGCAAGTCAGGAGGGTTGAATATTCCAAGAGAGTTCTCATCTAGAAGTCTACACAGGTTCCTTCCTGAAGCATTCAGTTGGTTTTACAGTCCCACTAAGGTGCATGAACATTCATGTCCCCAACGAATATAAACAATTCACTTATCTGAATATAATAATGATAAAACTCTTGAAAATCAATACACGCATTAAGATTATAAATATTACATATATCAATATATCCGTAAGAATAAAACACTTTAATTGATGCTATTTCTAATTTACCATTCAAGAACTTATCCACATTATTCACAGAAAAGTTAATATCATTCCTGCTCACAAAGCATAACCCACCTTTGGCCCTATTTTCTCTGTGGGACCACACGCACTCATAGCCTATGAATTACGTTAGCATCGAATGGGTGGAGGTGAATATGGACTGACTTAAAAATTCATGAATTCTATTTTCATTTCTAACACTTAAAGAACTCTCTTTGGTAAATCTGAAGGATATGTCAGTTATCGATTTTCCACTTTTTGGTGCCTGAACCTAATTAATTGAATCAAAATATACAAGTTTTCTTCTATGCACTTTCCGTTTCAAATAAGTATTTTACGATTTATAGCGGTAAGTTTAGTTTCGTCTCTGATGACGAATGGGCTCGAATAAACAGCTACTCATCGATTTTTGAATTTTTGTTGCTTGAATCATGGTAATAACATCAAAATAAACAACTTTTCTTCTATACACTTTTTTCGTCAAATGAGTATTTAACGAGGTATAGCGGTAGGTTTGGTTTCGTCTTTGATGACGATCGCGCTGGAAGCGAGCGCGCATTGGAGTGTTGCTGTCCGACGTGCTCCTTGAATAACTTGCCGCTTCAAACATTGGAGTTGCGGTAAGTCTTTTACCGCTATAACTAATAAAATACTCATTTGAGACGGAAATTGCATAGAATAAAACTTGTTTATTTCGATCTAATTAACTATGCTAAGGCATCAAAATTTACAAAATTGATAACTGACATATCCTTCAGATTTACCCTCTTTTTTCTAGTGGAAAACTTTGGAAATCTTACCACATTTATTATTTTGGCATTTTCATTGGTGGCAATTGGAATAAGATCCTCTAAATTGACATCATGGTTAATTGGTCTGATTACTCCAAAAGTAGATTGTGCAGACTCAGAACGTGGTTTGTGACACCGAAATGCAAACTTTCCGATGTTGCTTACGTCCAACAGTCTTGTTACTTACTTCTCAGTGGCTTCTTTGAGCTCAATTGCAATCAAATTTTGTCTCTTGTTGACTCTTATTTCCTTGACATAATCATAGTTTAGTATTTTCTTCAATCCTTGGGCAACTCCAAATGAATCATACGTCATTTTTCTCTTGTTTGCTCCAACCAACTCGCTGTTCGACTCCTGCAGTTGTGTGATCAGCAAAGTACATGCCTTATCTTTAGATGCCAAAGTTTTATTGGTTGGGTATACTCTTCTTGTTTTAAGTGAGGTAGATTTACATGTTTTTTTTTTTGAGGTTTCACAATCAGAGTTAGAGCTTGAGAGGCTCACACTAGTTCTTTCTCTTTTTTTTTGATAGTTTATTGTTCTTGAACCACGTGCCCTGGATTACAGATTAATTTGTTTCTTCGGTGCTCATCACTTTTTCTTCATTGTTAGGCTCTTCTTCACTATCCAAGTTGGCGGCCGGCAGCTGCATCTCTTCAATTTCACTGCAGGGATCATCTGACTCTCTCAGATCGCTATACCGATTCGTTAATGGCAGTTCAGCCATATTAAATTTGATGGTAGCCCCAGACGGGGCCACCTACAGAAAGAAATGAACAATCAACAGAAAACAATAAGTAATTTTACAAATACAAGAAAACAATTACAAAAATCTGAATACAGCAAGTACACAATAACAAAATGAAATATCGCTACGTGGCCCACCCCAGATGGAGAGGAAAGAGCCAGTTGCGGATATAATGAAGATGACAAATGAAATTTATTAGATTATGTCTCGGAAATATGTATCTGTTTTCGCAAGAGCTTGTCAAAATATGGTCTTTACTCGACGAATGCAACTGCCTCTCTCCAACACTGATTACCCCACCTGAGTCTTTTTTTTTTGTATCGTTGTTTATGGGAGCTTTGAAATCTTGCTCATGTAGCCCCTTGTCTGCACCTTTCTCGTTGGGTCACTCTTGTTGTACCTGTAAGGACATATAGTACAATTTTACATTTATAAGTTTTGTGATTTAGTGTAGTATACTTCAATATTTCACATTGCTAAGTAATTCTCCATATCCTCATTATCCCAGTATGTGCTCAGTATTTCAGTATATCCTAATTAATCTCAAGTTCTATTCACACTGACAGATAAGAGTAATAAGGTTTAGAGCAACATCTACTAGTTTTTATGGAAATAATGCCCGGGTTAGTAAATCTAGGCATGCCCGACTCTGTGCCGCTTATGAGCCCCTAAATTAATTGTCAAGCCTCCAGCCTGCACCGCTCAACCTGGAGGCTCTGGACTATCTGCACTGTGGCAGGAGGTGAAAATCAATATTAGAGAGCAAGCTCTTAAGGGCAGGGCTCTTAAGGAGAAAGTTTCAAAAGGGTCTATTTATGAAGTATTAATGCAGGAGCAGTCTGCACTGTTAACTACTATACAGAAGAAATACCATCACCGAGAGTGCTACTGCATTATAAATTTGAACATAATGTGTTCCAGGGAGAGTTTGATAGTCTGAAGGTTAATGGTTAGTGCCCACAGTATTAGGTTGTTACTGCTAAATTCATTAAGTTAGCAGGTACCAAATTTAACTTAACTTAACTAAAAAAAAAAAAAAACATGAAATATGTCTATAGGATATGGTTCCATGTATTCTACATGAACAATAACTATGCCATAAATTACATATGGTGTACTATAGACGGTAGAGTGAACTAGTAGCTATCAAATATTCTCCAACTGCATTAGAGATTTGTTTCTGAGTTCCCAATATGTATGGGCCACCTCCAAGAATATTCTTCAAATTGAAGGGAACGCTTAAAGAATCTAACACAGCTAGAAGATTGGACCGAGCCGTATTGTGCAATGGGCAATTGATTAAAAAGTGTTCAATGGTCTCAGCAGAGCCACATGCACAGTTGGTGTGTTTGACAGCTGAAAGCGAGCCAGGTGTTGCTGTACACCTGCATGACCTACTCTCAGCTTGGCAAGAGCGGTTTCTAAAGGCCTTGTTTTATGGCAAGCCCAAGGCCAATGTCCCACTTCTGACTTGATTTTTGTTAAAAACCTACCCTTCCCTGTACCTTGTACTGATCCCAGCCATTCTGCGTTCCACCTAGCTTTGCATGCAGCTTTAACTCTTCTTACCGTTTCCTCTCTAGAAGGACGGGTTAGAGTCCTATAACGGAGAGAGTGTGCATTTTTAGCTGCTGTGTCAGCTTCCTCATTCCCCTGTAGGCCCTTATGAGCAGGAACAAATTGCAGCTTAATATCTCTGGAGGATAAAATAGCAGTTAGCTTCTCCTGTATAGCAAATACAATGTCCAAGTAATGCTTAGGGTGCCTATCTATAATAAGGTATAAGGCACTCAAGGAGTCACTACATATTAATAGTTTTTCAGAATTGGTCAAATTCGTTTCAGCCCAGACAAGAGCTTCGTAAATAGCCTACAACTTGCACTCAATTACTTCTATTTCAGGGCGAAATTTCCAACTCATACTGAATTTTCTATTAGGGATAACAAAAGCAGCAGAGGAGGAAGGAACAGGATCTTTTATATGAGACCCATCTGTAAAGGATATTATATAACCAGAGAATTTTGTATCTAACAGATGATTATATTCTTGCATAACAGTTTCAGGAGATAAATAATTAACAGTAAGGGATGAAAATGTTGTGAAAATATAGTTACTCACTTCAAACCAAGGAGGAATAGGTGACAGAGCAGGAGGTAAAGTAGGATAGGGCTTTGTGAGGTTAAGGTTATTGAAGACACAACTTGCATGAGCTACAAATGGGGGTTTGTGATTTCTGAGAGGAGGGTTAGCATTAGGGGGAAATAGTTCTATGACTGCAGAACAGGATGGGAGTTGAGCTAGTCTTGCTAAATATCTGCAAAGCAATTCATCAAAATGAATTGACAGAGGAGGAATATTTGCCTCTACTTCTAGGGATGCAATAGGTGTGGTTTTTCTGCACCCAGTAGCAATTCTAATACAATTGTTCTGTATAACATTTAATTTTTTCAGAAGAGTTGGAGCAGCATTAGAGAACAAAGGGGCAGCATAATCAAGGCGACTGCGAATTAACACTTTATATATGTGTAGCAGTGAATCTCTGTCAACTCCCCAGCTACTATGGGATACTGAGCTCATCAAATTCATAAAGGATATTGTTTTAGTCTTGAGTGACAAAATTTGAGATTCCCAACCAAGTCTAGGTGAGTCTAATATAACACCTAAGTAACTATATTGCTGTACATATTCAATCTGCTGGCCATTTATAGTCAGAGAAGGCGGAAGATTCCTAGAGTTGGTAAAGAACATGGCTTTGGTTTTTTGGGAGTTAAGTTTCAGACCCCATGTTCCACACCATTCATAAAATGCTGTTAATTGAGCTTATAGTCGGGCAGAAGCTATTTGAGAATTTTTATGAGAGGCAAAGAATGCAATATCATCTGCATACTCACAAGATACCACATCTGGGGAAGAAGGCAAGTCCCTCAAATACACATTAAAAAGTAATGGTGAGAGAATTGCTCCTTGAGGGACACCTGAGTTAATAGGCCTTAATGTTGAGTACTCTCCCTCAAAATAAACCCTGAATGTGCGTTGGGACAGGTACGCTTGGATCCACCTCAGCATGCGGCCACTCACCCCGCATTGACTCAGCTTATACAGCAGACCACTGTGATTGACCGAGTCAAAAGCTGAGGATAAATCACAAAAAATTACCAGCAGTGTTGATTGACTGCTCAGGGCTTCTCGAATTCCCGCTTCAAGTCTGGTAACCTGGTCTAGGGCAGACATTCGCTGTCTAAATCCACCTTGAGAGGTGCGAAAGACAGCTTTTAGTTCAAGAAAAAATGAAAGTCTTCTATTAAGGATGCTCTCTAACAATTTCCCCACACAAGAGAGAAGTGAAATTGGACGATAGGAGGTAATTGATGTTAAGGGTTTACAAGGCTTTGGTACTGGTATTATGATAGCATTCCTCCAAACATCGGGAAGTTCACCTTGGTCAAAACTCAGGTTGAAAATTTGCAAAAGCCACTTTTTATAGTCAGTGGGGAGGTGAGTAAGATGAGAGTTGTGAATTTCATCAGACCCTGCAGAGGTTTTCTTCAGATTGGCAATTGAATTATCAAGTTCAGTTAGGGTAATGGGATTATTCAATTGAGATTCAGTATCATCAGTTAGTGCCATGGTGAGGGGCAAGATTGTAGATACAGTCAAGGCTGCTGCAGAAGTGGTCAATAATTTTTCATAATGCAAGGCTAGAGCATTTGACTTAGCAGCTGAATCGGTAATAATTGAATTAACTTCCACAAAAGGCTGATTTTGTCTTTGAAAAGGATTGTGAATGCGCTTAAGGCGCTTCCACATCAGGGACAATGGGGTGGTGGATGTGATGTTGCTACAAAAGTTCTTCCAAGAGGACTGCTTGGCTTTTCTCACCTCAGACTTCACCCTAGCTTCACTTCGTCTAAACTCAATGAGGTTTGCCGGAGATGGTTGTGAGATTAACCTACAGTGGGCAACCTTTTTAGCTTCTACCGCAAGTGCACAATCCTCATTCCACCAAGGTTTATTGAAGCGTGGGGTTATTATCTCTTTTGTTTTAGAAAAAACACCTGCACTTGCAGTGATCAAATTGTGATTAAAATCAGCTACACTAGCTTCCAAGTTTCCACGCTGTTGAGTTGCAGAATTATTCAATGCAGCTACATAAGAGCTCCAATATTCTTCCTTAAACTTCCACTTAGAACGGGTCTTAAAACAAGCCATAGTAAGCTCTACACCTATGTCTGTAATAACAGGATAATGATCACTACCTATATCCTGTCCAGTATAGACTGAAGCGACAGGCAGCAATCTGGAGGAAACAAGTGAGAGGTCAAGGGTTGAAAAGGAGTTATGATATACATTATAGTAAGTAGGGAGCAGTGGAGGGGTAATCAATGAAAGGCAAGGGTTGGCTAACATGGTATTTACTAAGTTACTTCCTGTGGTATTAGGGGCTTTGTGAGGTTCCCAGAGTGGATGATGTGCGTTCAGATCTCTTACAATTAAGAAAAGAGGATGCAGCTGCTTAAGATAGTGTTCCAGTTCCTGGGAGGAGACTGGTTGATTGGGATTGTAAAGTGAGAGAACGGAGAGAAGTTTCCCACCCCTCAAGCACAAGGTAACAGCAAGAGCCTCCAACACTCCACCAGGAAAAGGAACAAGAGGTGAGCTCTTAAAAGACACATCACTTCTCACTAAAATTGCAAGGCCCCCTCCTGCATGTGCAGCTTGTCTGTGTTTATAAATAGCTGAGTAATTGATAAATTTAGGCTCAAATTTATCAGATAACCATGTTTCGCAAATGCAAGCAAGATGTGGCTTTAGTGAATATAACTGAATTTTGAAATTGCTCAGCTTATTGCTTAAGCTGCGACAATTCCACTGCAGACAACATATCTTGGTGGAAGCTATTTTGTTTGTTTATGAGTCTTATGTTGAGGCTGAAGAGGATTATTCTTATTCATAGTGAATTTAGGTTTGCCGCCTATTACAGGAGAGGGAGGGACTAATTTAATTTGTTTTTTGATCTTATCTGGCAAATATTTGCCCCCAATTACAGGAGAAGGATCCACCTGTACACCCAGCTCTCTGTCCTTTTCCAAGAGAGAAGAGGCACAAGTACCCCCTGAGGTTAGTTGCCAAAGAGGTGGATCAGAGCTGGTTGAGCTCAGAGGGCCAGAGTTAAATTCAGAAGCTCCTGCTGGAGAGGGACTGTTAGGCATAGGTTTATCAAGGTTCAGCATTTCAGTAGTCAATTTTGATATAATATCAGTAGAAATATTTTTATCAGAGTTCAAGGACATGATTTTGGTCATAAGTTCAACAAATAGTGAAATGGGAACATTCTGCAGAGTTGGAGCTGTAGTATAGTTAGTGGTCTGAGTTCCAACTGAAACTTTTCCAACATTGTGAGGTATTTGAGCACATGGAATGCTAGAGTACGTTGATGTCATAGAAGTTGGTTTTACTGATTTAGATGCTGGGTTAGACAATGGTTGAGAGGCAAATTTGACAGGATCAGCTGATAAAGACTTCTTTACATGTATTACAGCATCTCTGTAAGAAAGTCTCTGCTCAACACGAGTCTTCTCTACTAATCTAGCTTTTTTGATAGAAGGACATCCCCCATAGTTTGCAGTATGATTTCCCAAGCAGTTGCAGCACACTGGGGACTCAGGCTTAGAACAGTCTTTGGTATTATGCGGGCCACTGCACACTACACAACGAGGGGCACTTTTGCAATATGCTGCACTATGACCAAACCTCTGGCATCTGAAGCATTGCCAAGGCTGGTCAATGAAAGGTTTAACCACAAAACGCTGATAGCCAGCATAGATATAATCAGGAAGCTGATGAGAGGCAAAAACTATTTTAAACATAGAAGTCTGAATTTTGCTTTTTCCCTTCACTATCCTATCAGCTGAAAGAACTTGATATCCATCTGAGAGAAGGCAATCTAAGAGTTCCTGCCCTGTAGTATCCTCTCCAAAAGGACCTATAACTCCAATTGATTGGGTCTGATTTACTGGCAGTCTGCATTTGACTTGCCAGTCTCCTATTACAGTGACTTTTAATAACTGCGCAAAATCATTCAAAGCTTCCTTCATGGTTATGATCAGTAGGCCCCGTTGCAAATTTTTTGTAGTTTTCTCAATGCCTACTCTACCAAATGGAGAGAGTGCAAGTGCTTTTGCTAGTCCAATATCATTAGAAAAAAACTTGGTTACAGATCTGTCATCAGCAATTGGCTCTACAATGATGACTGTTTTAGAAGTTTGAGGTTGACTTAAGGGGACGGTTCGGGGTAAAAGAAAAGTCTGTAAGTTCTCGGTGGATTTTTCTGAGATATCTACCGTTGATGTAAATTGTTATTAATAACTTTTTTGATTTGTGCGAATTTTTCGTAACCATACGTGAAAAAGATTTTTTAAAAAAAACATGAAAAAACATGTGTTGCGGAAAACCCTACTTCTCCTTCAATTTTCAACTCACAGAACTCAGAAAATATTCTCTAGATAGCAAATTGTCTTGTCTAGAGATCCGGTGCAAAAGTTTTTCGATTATTTGATTTTTTGAATTTTGAGAACTTTTTTCCCCAAAAATGACCTCTTTTTCCATTTTTTTGAATAATTTTCTTATTTTCAAGGTGAATTGAAATTTAAAAAAACTTTTGCACCGGATCTATTTCCCTTTTCAATCGCTATTGATTGGTATGCTCGCCATCTCTGTACCTTCAAAACTGTGGGAAGAGTAGGTTTTCAAAAATCAAGAAGGTGAGTATTCAGAAAAGCCATTTTTCCAAAAAAAAATTTTTTCGTTCTGTACTAATTTTTTAATTGAGTCTTATCAGTGATTCTGTACCTTCTTATGTACCTTCAAAACAGTGGGTAAGGATCCATATCAAAAGTCAATAAATATAAATTTCAGAACAGGGTTAATTTTTTAACAATTTTTTTTTCAATGCTGACTAATTTTTTTTTTCAAAAACCTGTATTGCTTAGTAGCTCTTTTTAAGCCCTTTCGATTGATATAATTGCCATTCCTGTAGCTTCAAAACTCCGGGAGGCGTTTATGTTTACATAGCGAGCTAATTAGCTGATGACTCAGCAGCCAAACTCAAAACAAACACTCAATTACACCATCATAATTTATCACTGAGGGATAGGATGTTTCGTTAGAGTACAAAAGCATTTCAAGTTAGGCCATGAATGAACTCTCTTGCTATTCCAGTAGAGAAACACTCAATACTGACTCGTAATGGGGGGGGAAGAGAAAGGTCACCCATCCATTAGCGCACCCCAAGGTCACACTAGTGCGCGTCTTTTACCCCGTCCAGAAGACTAACCAATTGACGTACTTGAAAGCCAATTATATCGTTGGATGCGCAAGAAAAAGCTCTATGAGAGAAGTTTATAAACTGAAAAATGACCATAATCTGAAAATAGACCCGAACCGTGCCCTTAAACGATCAAGTTGAGTTGCAGGAGATGAGATTATGGTCTTTTTATTTTGGTTTGTAAAACCAGTAAAGCTATGTTGCTTATCAGGTGTCACATTCAGCAAAGGCAAAGAACTATCTATCAAGTTTCCCAGTGAAGGACAAGAAGAAAGGGATAGATCTCCATCACCTAAGAGTTCACTGGTGCTAGGAGGGCAGAATTCAGTTGGTAGGATAGGATTCTTTTGTTGGCTTATACTAGCGTCAACAAAAGATTCGGTATTTTCGGTAAGCCTATCCCTTTTTTTAGGGGTAGGAGCTGGTTGGTTATCAGAACATCGATCGTCTGAGTCCCCATTTGAACAGGCATAAAAAACACCTTTCTTTTTACGCTTGTTCCCCATTGAGATGAAGAAAGAGGAGGAAAATTAAATAAGTATCTAACTTTAAGTGGTATAAATACAAACAAACAAAAATTACCTGGTATTTGTCGTCAAAGTAACGAAGTTTGCAAATTCGTCCTCAATTCGAATCTGGAGAGACGTTCACCACCACACCGGCACCGCGCTTCCTGGCATCATGTTGTTGTTGTTTCCGATTTCTTGGAGCTTCGGAGATGATTCCATGTAGCCCCACGCCTTCAAAGTTGTAGATTGATGCTCTGAAGTTCAGCCCTCAGGCTGAAAGAAGTCACAGGAAGTTTTTCTGTGAAGTGCCACTGGAGGAATTCACTCACTTCTCTGCAATATCACAATTTTAACAAGATTTCAGATTGTTTTAATTTTTCTTATAGATGATAGATAATGTACAACTATATTAACAATTTGCTTTTGAGTGTGTTCCATAAAAAGGCCACCTCCAAGCAAATTTTTTAAGCAAAACGGTACATTAAGTAGGCTCAAGGAATTTTTCATGGAGGTACGTTCTCCAGTGTAGCAACGGCAGTAGAAAAAAAGATGGTCAATATTTTCCTCAGCACCACACGAGCAATTTGGATCATCAACAATATTGAAGCGATGTAGATGTGACCGAAGCCCCGTGTGCCCAACACGCAGACGAGCAAGTGCTGTTTCGACGCAACGGATCTTGTGTGCAGCCCATGGCCACCTATCCGTATTTTCTCTGATTTTCAGTAAATGTCGTCCTTTCCCTGTCAGTTGAACCCCTCTCATCCATTCAGTGCTCCACTTTAATTCGAAGGCTTCACATATGAGACTTTTCATTTCTTCATATGAGGTTGGTGTCAGCGTGCGGTACCGAAGCAGATGGGCATCTTTGGCTGCCTCATCAGCAGCCTCATTACCAGGAACACCTTTATGGCCTGGAATGAACTGCAGGTAAGCACCATGGGAAGAAGCAGTGGTGTACAGCTTGGCTTGTATGTCACATACTAAGGGGAGATAGTTTTTTGGCTTCCTATTCATTATGAGGTACAAGGAGCTCAAGGAGTCACTAAAAATGACATACTTATCCTCCCCATTATTGTTCAACAGTGTCCATCAACAGTGTCCATCGAAGAGCTTCGTTGATAGCCATTAGTTCACACTCAATGACTTGTGTCTGTGGACGAAGTTTCCAGTTCTTGGTGACTCCTCTTGAAGGGACAACCACTGCAGCAGATGAGGAACAGGTAGGTTCAGCAATGCAGGACCCATCAGTAAATAAAGGGGTGTATCCAGTGAAGGTTGTGTCCATTAATTCATGATACCTTTGAATAACACTTTGATTAGACAGGGAAGATACCGGGGTAGGCAGAAAATCAGTAAGGACGTGGGCTTCTACTTTGAACCAGGGAGGCAGCGGTGAAACCAGTGGTGCTGCATTGTGAGCTGGAATCTGCAGGTTAACACTGGAAAAAAGAGCTTTTGCACGTGATGCCATGGACGGCAAAAGCATAGAAGAAACTAGCTGTGGAGGGAATGAAGCTTGAAGTAAGTTGTTAGCAATTTCACTGGGAAGTTGCTGTAATCCAAACACGTGAGTTGTTCGCTGTGTATTGCCAAAGGGAAGATATTGGTTTCCACCTCCAGTGAAGCTACAGGAGAAGTTTTGCGGCATCCAGTAGCAAGGCGCAGGCACTGATTTTGAATGGTGTTTAGTTGAAGGAGATTTGAAGGAGCAGCAGCACCATACAGAGGGGCAGCATAGTCTAGTCGGCTGCGAATGAGAGTTCTATAGAGGTAAAGTAGTAGTTCTCGGTCAGCACCCCAATGCCTATGTGATATAGATTGCAGCAAATTGAGCAATGGCGTGCAAGATTGCTTGAGATGTTCTATTTGATGATGCCAACGAAGGCGAGGAGAGTCTAGCATGACTCCCAGATACTTGAGTTGCTGTACAAATTCCAATTGCTGTCCTCCTACTGTGATAGGGAGTGGGTTAATTTTTTTACTTGTGAAAATCATGCACTTGGTTTTGTTCAAATTTATTTTTAGACCCCATTGTTTTGACCAAGTATGAAGTGAATTAAGCTGCTGCTGTAGGGTATCCGTTGCAACATGAAGACTAGGATGTTGGGTGTAGAAAGTGAGATCATCAGCATACTCACAGGAGCAGATCCCTGCCTCCACTGGTACGTCACGCATCATGATGTTGAATAATAAAGGTGAAAGCACTGCTCCCTGTGGTACACCACTCTTTGCTATCCTGACCGAAGAACTGGTACCCTCAATGAACACTTTGAATGGTCTTTCCCTGAGGTAAACTTGCAGCCACCGCAGCATTGAGCCACCAACACCACATTGGCTCAACTTATACAGGACTCCCATTGGCCACACCGTATCAAATGCACTTGTGAAGTCAACAAAGAGACACAGCCTGATAGATTTATTTTTCAGCGCAGCTCGAATTGCAGCTTCCAGCTGGGTAACTTGGTCAATGGCTGACAATCTTTGTCGGTAGCCTCCCTGCGTTTTCCTGAAGACGCTCTTCTGTTCAAGGAAAAATGTGAGGCGGTTGACTATGAGACGTTCCATCAGTTTTTGTAGGCATGACAGCAAGGTGATGGGACGATACGAATCCACCAAAGTTAGTGGCTTATTTGGTTTGGGAAGCGGAATGATGATGGCAGGCTGCCATGATTTGGGAAGCACTCCAGTTTGCAGGCTTTTGTTATACAATTGGAGGAGCCATGTTTTGTAAGTGTCTGGCATGTGCTTCAAGTGTTCATTATGAATGTTGTCATGGCCAGGAGCTGTACTCTTCAAGGAAGTCAGGACTCTGTTCAATCCATGTTTGTTAAAGGGATTGTTTATTACGGAGGGAGCATCATCATTTAAGGCTACAGCAAGAGGAAGCAAAGTGAATTGTGGAAATGGAGATGGAGAAGGGGATGACATTCTTTTTTGATAGTGGTCAGCCAAGGCATTTGCTTTACAACATGAGTCAGCTATTATTGAATCCCTTGTTAAAAGAGGCTGAGTTTTGTTACAGAATGGGGTCTGCAGATTTTTTATCTTTTTCCAAATTAATGAAACAGAGGTGTCAGTTGTTATCTTACTGCAGAAGGAAATCCAAGATTCCTTTTTGGCCTTTTTTACCTCAAACTTGACTCTAGCCTGAGAGCGTTTGTATGCAATTAGATTTTCTTGAGAAGGTTGATTGATTAGGCTAACTTTTGCATCTTGTTTTGCTTTTACTGCTGCTGCACATTGTGAGTTCCACCAAGACTTATTATACTTAGGACAGATATACTCTTTAGTTTGTTTGAAAACTTTATGGCTGGCTTTGATCATGTTGTTTGTGAGGTCTGCAAATTCCTGCTCAAGATCTCCCACCTCCAAGAGCTCAGGCTGTTGCAGAGATGCAGTCCAGTCATCCCATGACCCACTCTCAAATTTCCACGTTGGCCGCCTTCGGAACTTCACTGTTGATGGCTCCACTCCAATGCTGATAAGAATGGGATAGTGGTCACTTCCCATATCTTCCTCCGTTGTTACAGATACTGTGGGCTGAAGGCTTGCAGAGACAAAAGCCAAATCAAGTGTAGAAAATGAGTTCTGATAAATGTAATGGTAAATCTGAAGGAGATGACAGTTGTCGATTTTGTAAATTTTGATGCCTTAGCATAGTTAATTAGATCGAAATAAACAAGTTTTCTTCTATGCACTTTTTGTCTCAAATGAGTATTTTATTAGTTATAGCGGTAAATGACTTACCGCAACTCCAGTCTTTGAAGCGGAAAGAAATTCTTTGATCGAGTTGTATGGCAACACTGCAATGGCGTCTCGCTTCCAGCACTCTGTCTTGAAAGACGAAACCATCCTACCGCTATACCTCGTTAAATACTCATTTGACGAAGAAAGTGTATAGAATAAAAGTTGTTTATTTCAATGTTATTACCATGTTTCAAGCAACAAAACTTCGAAAATCGATGAGTAGCTGTTTATTTGAGCGCATTCGTCATCAAAGACGAAACTAAAGTTACCGCTATAAATCGTAAAATACTCATTTGAGACGAAAATTGCATAGAAGAAAACTTGTTTATTTTGATTCAATTCATTAGGTTCAGGCACCAAAAAGTGGAAAATCGACAACTGTCATCTCCTTCAGATTTACCAATGTTATTGTAGGTGGGCAGAGAAGGAGGAGTTATCAATGCTATAGAAGGATCATCTAGCAACAGTTGAGCTATGTTCCGACCAGTAGTGTTGGCCTGTTTTGCAGGTTCCCACATTGGATGGTGCGCATTGAAATCCCCAACCACAATGCGGGCAGGTTCCAGTTGATGCATATAATGTAATATTTCTCTTGTAGTAATAATTTTATTTGGATTGTAGACACAGAGTATAGAGAGAGGAGCATTATTTTGCAAAAAAATGCTAATTCCCAGAACTTCAAGAGAACTGGGTACAAATTTTATCAACTGAATATCAGTGTAGGTGACATCATTTCTGACCAGAATTGCTACACCTCCACCAGCATGCATATCTATTCTATGCATGTAAACAGCCGAGTACCCAACAAAACGAGGTTCAAAATTTGGTGAAAGCCATGTCTCATAGAGACAGGCAATGTGTGGCTTAAGAGTATATAATTTAATTTTGAAGTTGCTCAACTTATTGCTTATACTTCTGCAGTTCCACTGAAATATTATTTGTTCTTTTTTTGTTGACATCTTTGTTGTTTGGTGGCTTACCCAGCATCAGTAGGATTTTGCAAGGCTTTTCTAGTGTTGTGGAAAAATTTTTCTGCTGGTTTTTTCAATTGCATCTCAATGTTGGGCTTAGTTTTTTTGTGTGGGTTGGTTCATCCAATTACGGAAGAGGGTGTTATTTCCATTTGGGGCATGATCTTTGTATTTTTTTGAAAAGTTTTCTGGGAAATTATATCAGAACACTCAGATTGTACTATTGGTTGTTGAGGATTTTTGGATGGAGCCTGTAGGGATTGAAGTTGGAAAGTTTCTGCAGCAATTTTGTGTACCATCCCAGATGCATCCATTTGAATATCCTTTTTCTCACTAGTTGTAAATATCTTTATCAGGAGATCCACCAGTTGGTTGATGGTGACATGTTTTTGAGCAGGCATATCAGGTTCATTGTTAGTTTGGGTGCCAACAGTCTTGGTAATTTTTGGGGCTTCTGTGTTCCTCAGGTAGCCAGAATCTGGTTGACTTCTTGTCAAAGTAGAGATGGCAGGCAGCACAAATTGAGATTGAGTTGGTGGTGTTGCATTTTGTTTAAGAACTTCCTTTACTGCATCTCTGTAGGATAGCTTTTGAAGTTGGCGTGTTTTCTCCACTTCTTTTGCTTGCTGCATTTTTGGACATCCTCCATAATTTGCTGTGTGGTTGCCACCACAGTTGCAACAGTTTTTTGTGGTCGTTGTTGTGCACTCACTATTATTGTGGGGGCCACTACATACTACACAGCGAGGAGCAGATCTGCAGTAAGCTGCACTGTGCCCAAATCGTTGACACTTATAGCACTGCCATGGTTTTCCAATGAATGTATTGACTCTGTATTGCTGATAGCCAACTCTAACATGTGGTGGTAAGGCTTTTGCTTCAAAAATAACTTTGAATATTGATGTTTTGATTTTATCCTTGCCTTTGTATATCCGCTCTGCCACAGCTCCATCAAAATGTGCATCCTTGAGTGCCTCTGTGAGTTCTTCATTAGTAGTGTCCTCTCCAAATGGTCCAATGACTCCCACAGAGGTAGTCTGACTGACTGGCAGCCGACACTTAACTGTCCAGGGGCCTATCTCCGTAGTGTTCAACAGCTCGGAGGGATCCTGATAGTGTTCTTTCATAGTGATAACAAGAAGGCTTCTTCCCAGGTTCCTTGAGATTTTGCCAATGCCTTTGTCCCCAAAAGTTGATGCTGCCAGTGCCTTAGACAGTTTGATTTCATTAGAGAAAAAGCTTTTGTTGATAGGATTCTCTGCTACAGGTTGGACTAATATTACTGTTGGCTGCAAGGGTGTGATGTTGTTTGAGACTGCTTCTCTTTTTCTTTGCCCTGGAGTTATTGGGTTGTCTTCTTCAGAACTAGTATGGAAGCTCCCATTGAAACCCTCAAAATTTGGTATTTCAAATTGATTTCTGCCATAGAATGTACGATTTCTGCTGGTGGAGGATATCGTTGCTGGCTGAATTACTGCTCAAGTCACTATCGGTGCGTCCAAATCAAGTTTGCCTCCTTCCTCCTGCAAACCCTCATCATTTGGTGTTTTAGATGAAGACATTAGAAGAGGTTGAGATGAAATTCCAAGAGGAGGCCAGGCTTCAGATTCTCCTCCTGAAGAGGAGGTAGAGCCATGTCCCCTCCTATGTCTTTTCTTTGGCATACGAGTTTTTTGAATGGCTTATTATTCACTTCATTTCTTTTACTTGCGAGGCAATTCAAGCAACCGGTTGACACAGTTAACACACGTCCACCTTCAACCGCTTTCACAACGCCTTCCTGGCATCATCCACCTGAGTCTAAAAGATAAAACAAATACTGGCTCCGTGTTTTGTCAATCTGCAGTGTCGGAAAGTTTGTCATATGTGACGCTGAGACTATCTATGAGAGTGAACGTTCATTTATTTATAAATAAATTCGAAAACGTAAAAGTATATCAAAATTCACTTAACATTATTCAAAATATATTTTACTGTGAGTAAAAACTGAATGTGAGATTGGATAAGCGTTTTGCAATCATAACTATTTTAATTATCATTAGGTGACTAACCGGCAGGCCGCAGCCGAGACACTTCAAGAAACAGTTTGGTACAGAATTTCTTGAGATACCTTCTCGACTCGTGCTCCGCCAAAACATAAAAGTTCATTAACTTCATTCACATGAAACTTTCGAAATAATGCACCTATCGAGTTCAAATTACTCTCAAAAGAAAGAATGAAACTTTCTTAGGAGAAATTCGCATATGCCAAAACACTTTACGAGCCGGTTGAAGACCGGCAGGCCGCAGCCGAGACACTTCAAGAAACAGTTTGGTACAGAATTTCTTGAGATACCTTCTCGACTCGTGCTCTGCCAAAACATAAAAGTTCATTAACTTCATTCACATGTAACTTTCGAAATAATGCACCTATCGAGTTCAAATTACTCTCAAAAGAAAGAATGAAACTTTATTAAGAGAAATTCGCAAATGCCAAAACACTTTAGCGTTCACAGACAACAAGAAGTGAAGTTCCCGTAAGCTCTCGATGAGAGTCAAATTTTTCGATAAGCCTTATTTTCTGCCAAAGTTAATTTCTAAACTAAAGCACCTATAAACTTCAAATCAATTTTCTTTTTTAGAGCAAATTATTCTTCAGGCCGACATGTATGACAAAACTCTCATACGCTTCCTGGGGGGGGGGGGGCAGAGAGCGAGGTTCCCCCAAGCTCTCGATGAGAGTCACATTTTTTGATGAGCCTCATTTTCTGCCAAAGTTAATTTCCAAACTAAAGCACCTATAAACTTCAAATCAATTTCCTTTTTTAGAGCAAATTATTCTTCAGGCCGACATGTATGACAAAGCTCTCATACGCTTCCTGGGGGGGGGGGGGGGGCAGAGAGCGAGGTTCCCCCAAGCTCTCAATGAGAGTCACATTTTTCGATGAGCCTCATTTTCTGCCAAAGTTAATTTCTAAACTAAAGCACCTATAATTTCAAATCAATTTCCTTTTTTAGAGCGAATTATTCTTCAGGCCTACATGTATGACAAAACTCTCATACGCTTCCTGGGGGGGGGGGGGGCAGAGAGCGAGGTTCCTCCAAGCTCTCGATGAGAGTCACATTTTTCGATGAGCCTCATTTTCTGCCGAAGTTTCATTGATACCGACTTCGAAGCTAGTGAAAATCTTGACACATTATTAGTAAAAGAAGAAGGGAAATACAGGGAGAAATGCGCTGTAGGTAAAAAGTTCGTGGCTCTGGCTGAAGACGTAAAAAAGAACGTGGCTGTTGACGGAGACAAAAAAAATCCTTGTTATTTCCCCAAGATGATGGAAGACATATTGACTTACTGCATGCCATTTACGCCACTCTGGTGTGGAGTGCAAGGTGGCACGAAAACCAATGGATTAGTGGAAGGGTGGCACAAAATTGTCAAGATAGATATCCTAAGGAATGAGAGAACTACACCAGCACCCTTCGTCAGAAAAATGTACACACAGATAAAAGGGCGCTGTATAGAAGCTGGTGATGATTACAAAATTGTTGAAAAGAAAAGTAAAGCCGAAGGAGGATTGAAAGAGCACGTAGAGCGTTGGTTTAAGAGGAAGAAAAACAACACAAAGCCATCATACACCGAAAGATCGAAAGAAAAATTCAAGGGACTCCAAGATCGTCGAAAAGAGTACAATAAGGAACTCAGAGAAAAATTGGGGCATGTAACAGATTTCTTGAAACTGAAACAATTTCGACGTAGAAGCATTTCTACATCACCTCGTAAGAAACAGCCTACCAAGAAAATGAAATATGTTGAAAAGATTGACCTGGAAAGAAGCCAAGAAGATATGGCTTGCGATAAGATATCCCAGTCAGAAGAAGAAGAAAAGCTCTCAAGCAAAAGTAAAACGTGGCTCCCACATTTCAACCTCAAAATCGAGCACAAAGAAAACATTCTCAAACACTCAGGATGGTTATCCAGTGATGCGTTTGATGCATTCTCTTTTCTCATTCGAGATAACTATCCGCAATTCAGATTTCATTCTCCTCTCACTGTCTTTAGACCAGAACCACTCAATAGTACGACCGACATGTTTGTGCAAGTCATTAACACAAGGTATAATGACTGTAAGATAATTCTGGACAAGCATGGTTACGCGAGTGCGCATGACAGCGGGAGCCATTGGGTCGTTGTCACAAACGCATTGTGTCGCACAGCTGCTGAAGAAGGTGTGGCGTACGTCCAACACATGTGTTCGATGAACGGTGACCCCAGTAAAGATGTTATAGAGTGTATTCAGAAGATGTACAAAGGCACTAAAGCCATTAAAAAACTTGTGTTTCAGTGCCTAAATGTCCAACAGCAAATGGACGGTTCAAGTTGTGGTCTATTCGCTCTAGCATTCTCTACGTCTGTAGTCAAAGAAAAAGACCCATGTTTTCTCAACTACGACGTGCGCAAGATGAGGAAACATCTGATTTCGTGCTTCGAAGAAAATTCTTTGACGGAGTTTCCACTCGTGTCAACGTGTGAAAGCTTCAGCTCCGACAAAGGAAAACTTTCCCCGCACCATGGACAACGAATCCGCAAGGAAATAATCATCCTGTGTGACAGCTAAATGTTTTATTATGTAAATGCATTTACAGTATTAACACGTTCCCCTCGCTATCCAAGGCTTTAAACGGTTTGTTTGGTGAGGTTGTAAGAACCAGAATAGGGAAATCTATTTTCCAACTTAAATAAATTTTGACAGGTCCTGACGAATATGAAAAATACAACTGCATGATAAAATTTCAATTCGTATGGTAACAATTATCTGTGTAAAAAAGTTGCAAAATGAATACAATGTCGTGCATTTATACCGGAACGTAAATGGTCAATTTACCTGTTCGTACGCATGTGGCGCAATACGCGGGGAACGTAATAGAGAACCAATTACCATTTTTTGGTTGAATATATGTAGGAAGCCTTACATCCAACGATATTTAAACTGTTGGCTAAAGCATTGAATGTGGATCATATGAGTTATGTCATGTTATGCTATGAATATTGATAAGTTATAAATGTTGACCCTTTAATGCCAAACTGGACTATTCGGTTCTCTTTCAAACATAAGAATAATATAATGTACTTCTTATTCAATTTGTTCACTAAAGTGTTCTTTGAACTACACTGCCGAGTGGCAGTTCCTTCCCAATCTTGATAACAGTGATTACCTAATGCCAGTGTCGGTTTACTGATAGTGGTTGTCATAACGGTAATATGAGTATAAAAATGTAGGCGTTAAGGGTTAATTACGCTATCCTGTATATTTTTATCAAATCCTAGATTACCTTAAATTTAATAATTAAACTTCCGCTTAAATAAAGGCCTGTAAGTGTTGCCCAGCAATTGGACAAGGCCAAAATTTTAGTCCCACTGCTCGGATTAACTGAAAACGGCAGTTGGTCTGAGTAGTGGGGCTGGAATCGAAAGCCACAACACAACGATGCCCACAGAAGAGAAAGACCGACTGAACTCCATGGCAACCCTCGACGTCTCTCAGGCATTCTCTTATTGGGATTAGTTACTTCGTTGATGACTTCGAAAGGAAAGCGGAAGAGGGAAATGGGAGCTGCGCTTCCTCCCTCCGATAATTGCGCCAAAAACACTTATGTAATAACTAGTCCGTTGGAGAAGTGTATGAGCTGTAATTCTAATGTAGATTAATGCCTCAAAGAAACGCATCTTATCTGAGAATTAGGAGCTAACGACAGCGTTTCCCCCTGTTGTATGTAAGTGCTCAATGATGTTGGCCCATATGATTTTCCCTCAAGAATGTTTCGCTCTTTCATTTGAGAGTATTTTGAAGGCGATAGATGCATTCCTTCAAGAGTTACGGTTGGCCAGCTGAAGTGTTTTTACTGCGCGCGAGTGCGCAAGGTCTATCGAATAATTTTTGTAACTTTCGGCAAACCGTTAGGGTTTTGTTTATATCGGCACGAAAGAGAATGTTTCGATCTTTCATTTGAGAGTATTCAAACGTATGAGAGTTTTGTCATACATGTCGGCCTGAAGAATAATTTGCTCTAAAAAAGGAAATTGATTTGAAGTTTATAGGTGCTTTAGTTTAGAAATTAACTTTGGCAGAAAATGAGGCTCATCGAAAAATGTGACTCTCATCGAGAGCTTGGGGGAACCTCGCTCTCTGCCCCCCCCCCCCCCCCCCCCCCAAGGAGCGTATGAGAGTTTTGTCATACATGTCGGCCTGAAGAATAATTTGCTCTAAAAAAAGGAAATTGATTTGAAGTTTATAGGTGCTTTAGTTTAGAAATTAACTTTGGCAGACAATGAGGCTCATCGAAAAATGTGACTCTCATCGAGAGCTTGGGGGAACCTCGCTCTCTGCCCCTCCCCCCCCCAGTATCCAGTTTACTGTAGCTTCCATAGACACAGCAGAAAAGCTCTGCTCTGGCCATCTGACTCACACAATTTAAACAATTTAAACAATTTATTTACCACAGGTGATACAGAGGTAGAATTTTTCTTAAGTCTAGTACAATGGTCAAATTTGAGTATAGCTACCTTTGGGCCCGAATAAGTTCAGCGACTTCTAGGGCATCCTACCATCACGTTATTCTAGGGTGTACAAAAATGTTTAACCTAGTTCACTTAACCTAGTTTCGCAATAGACTGATCATTGAGATAATTAGCTCGATATTTCATGCTGTATTTTACAATATTGGTCAAATCGGCTATATTCAACAGTATGTTCGATAAAACGATTCAAGAGCAGAGAGAAAATTGGTTATGGTACACAGGCAAGTTACATTATGACATTATCATTAATTACATGTAGGAGGCAAGATTTCGACACGGTGATCTTACACGACTAGTATTCTGATAGGAAGTGAGACTCAAGATGTCTTTTGAATACTTTGTACGAATTACATTCACGGATCTCTGCAGGTATAGAGTTCCAAGTTTTGGTTCCAACGAAGAGAATACTGTGTTGCGACCTGGCCTTTGAATAATAAGGAAGCATGAATTTACTTCTATTTCGGGTTAAATGGTCGTGATGACCAGTTTGCGCAGTCAATAATTGTCTTAGGCTATTGTCGCCATCATTTCTTAATGTTTTGTAAATCAAATTACAGATGGAAATTTTGTAGAGATCCGAAAGTTTGAGTATTTGTAAATTTTTGAAAGAATCATTTGTGTGAGCATTATATTCTAGGTTCTTTACCGCTCTGACAGCCCTTTTCTGCAGAGTAAAAATTTTGTTGGTTTTATTTTTGTCAGTTCCGTGCCATGATTCTATTCCGTATTGCAGGTATGGAGAAATGAGCGTTTGGTAGAGCATTTGTAAAGCTGCTTCAGGCAGAAAATTTTTAACTTTATTTAGGATTCCGATGGATTTTGATAATTTAGAACAAATATGAGTGATGTGCTCTTTGAAGGTCAGATGTTTATCTATTATGATGCCCAGAAACTTACATGAGTTGGTTTCTTCGATTTCACCTTCGCCAATTTTAATGCATGGGAGAGATACATCTTTCTTGTATGAGAATGTAATATAATTTGTTTTATCGATATTTAGGCTTATTTTATTAGCTTTGAGCCACGATGAAACCTTGTGAAGTTCAGTATTTATACTCTCCACAATCATAGCAGGATTTTGGTTCGGAAGGACCGCAGAAAGCGTACTGTCATCGGCAAAAAGTATGAATTTGAAGAATGATGTAGATTTTACAATATCATTGATAAAAATCAGAAACATGAGAGGCCCAAGAACAGATCCTTGTGGAACTCCATGGCTAATTGTCTGTGGGTCTGATTTTGCGTCGTCAATGACAACGTATTGCTTCCGATTTGTTAGGTATGATCTGAACCAATCATGGGCAATCCCTCGAATGCCATAACAGTGTAGTTTCGAGAGTAGTATTTTATGGTCCACACAATCAAATGCTTTTCGAAAGTCAAGAAATACAGAGAAGACAGGCTTTCCTTCATCTATATTAGAATAGAGGAATTGTAAATGATTTAAAATAGCCTGTGTTGATTTTTTAGAGCGAAAACCGTATTGTTTATCGTAAAGAAATGATTTTTGTTCAAAATAAGAGTACACTTTTTTATACACAATCTTTTCGAATACTTTGCTAATAATTGGTAGAATGGAGATAGGTCGATAATTGTTTACACAGGTTTTTTCACCACTTTTAAAGATAGGGGTTACTCTAGCAACTTTGAGGGAGTTCGGGAAAGTGCCTAGTAAGAGAGACTGGTTAATAATATTTGATATCAGTGGGGCTACAATGTCAGCAATAACTTTAAGTACTTTAGTCGGAAACGTTTGTAACCCACTCGATTTATTTTTCATGTTGTTTATGCACGTAATTACATCGGAGGAGTTTGTAGGCGTAAAGAAAAAGGAGTTGGGTTCTCGAATATGATCCATAAATCCAGGTGATCAGTAGGTTCACTTGGAATACCATCAGCTATGGTTTTCCCTACGTTTACGAATAAGTTGTTGAAGAGATTAGCAATTTCTTTCTTCTCATGATATTTTACATTATCTTGAATAACATATTCAATTTTCTTTTTATCAGCATTATTCGGTTAACAGCAAGAGTTAAGGAGATGCCAAGTCTTTTTAACGTCAGTTTTGAATTGAGTAAACTTGAGCGTAAAGTAGTTCTTTTTTGATGTTCTTATCTGGTTTGTTACATAGTTTCTGAATCGGTTACATGTTTCTCTAGATATTCGTCCTTCGCGAAGGAGGGCTAGGAACGCTTGACGTTTCTTTATATTTATCACGATGTCTCTAGTAATCCAGGGCTTTTGTTTATTTTTCGGGGTAACTGTACGAGTTACAATTGGGCAACACTGATTGTATGCGGTCATTATAGTTTCAGTCAACTTTACTACTGCTTCATCAATGCTCGTAGTATTATTGTTTTGTTGAGAGATGTGCAATGTAGGCATTGATTCTTCTAGAACTGTGTGCATTTCTTCAAGATTTGATTCGTTTATTTTACGATATGAGTAAGTTTCAGCAAGCAATATAGACATTTTTCTTAATAAGAAAACCTGGGAAGTGATCTGATAAGTCAGAAGTAATTATTCCAGCAAGAAAATCACTAGGGTCTGTCATAAAGATATTGTCAAGCAGCGTAGCACACTCTGAGGTTATTCGTGTAGGCTTTGTGATGATCGGAAGGAAGGATTGAGACTGAAAGGTAGTTAGGAAATTAGAGATTGGTTCATGGCTTTCATGTTTCAGTAGATCATAATTGAAGTCACCGCATATTATTATGTCATTGTATAAGGGCCTGTTGAACTGAGAAATAATACGATTCAATTCATGCAGGAAGGATATAGGACAGGCTGTAGGAGGCCTATACACCGTTCCAAGCACAATGCGTTTACCATCTCTAAAAAGTTCTACGAAGAGTGATTCTATATGATCCTGATTCATTGTTGCACTTGCTATGGTTCTCGAGTCTATGTGGTTAGATATATATGTGCTGATGCCTCCGCCCCGCTGGTTTTTTCTTAGCGAATGGTAACTATGATAATTTTCAAATCAAATCATGTCTTTAGTCGAGTCATCTAGCCAGCTTTCGGTGAAGCTAATCACGTCTAGGTTATATTTAAGTTCAGTAATAGTACATTGTATCTCTTCCAATTTTGGATAGAGTGACCTACAGTTCCAACACAGGAGTGAGAAATCTCGGTCAGTTATTCGTATAGTTTCGTTGAATTTTGATATATTAGTATACCTACACTCTTGAGAGTCGTTTAGGTTTGGATATATTCTGGTCAAATGATTGAAATCTGGATCGATTTCCTCGAATATCTCAGGGTGATCAGTCATTTAAAATAAGTAAACAGTAAGAATTAGGTACTATAGAGCTTAAAACGAAATACAGAGTCAAGCTTAAAGGGATATTCCTGTCTAAAAAGTAGCTTATTAAGTAAGAGAGAATAGAGTAAAAAAGAAAAATCTAGCGCGATTTCGTGAGTACACACAAACTCAGTCCATGAGCGAGTGATAATGGAGTTCAATATCACAACATTGGTGCAAACAGATTGCTAAGGGCGTTTTCACAAGTTCACATACAACAGGTAATAAGTTTTTAAAGATTATGCCGACAATGATACAATCAGCTAATATGGTTTACGCGTAATAATAACTGTAGTGGCAAATAAAGAAAAATTTACAGTAATATTGGTTGGTGAAAAATTGCTGATAGATTATAATGACAATGATATAATCAGATTATAAGAAGATTACAACGACAATGATATAATCAGATTATAAGAAGATTACAACGACAATGATATAATCAGCTAATATGGTTGTACGATGGCAGTGGAGGGCAGAAGCGATTATCAGATTATAAGAAGATTACAACGACAACGATATAATCAGCCAATATGGTTGTACGATGGCAGTGGAGGGCAGAAGCGATTATCAGATTATAAGAAGATTACAACGACAATGATATAATCAGCTAATATGGTTTACGCGTAATAATACTTAAGTGGTTAAAAAAAGAAAAAATTCACAGTAACATTGGGAGGTAAAAAATTGCTGATTGCGTTGTTTCAAAAGTTCACACACAGCCGCCATAAATGTTTACAAACACATCTGTTATACATTTGTATAGATTCAGGTTAAACTAACATCAAGTTGAGGTTAAACTGACATGATACCTAATTGAGGTTAAATTAACACGAGATTGACATATCTAATTTAGGGGATCACCTAGTCTAGTCACCCATGATTTGCTTCGATGAAATATTTAGTTGTTGCATCAGGTATTGCTCGAGGTCATCTGGCGTGTTGATCTCGCGGCGTCATGAATCTGGGTTTCCGGGGTTGAATATGAAGATGTTTCCATCCTGTGTTCTTGGGATTCCAACTTTATCCGGGAATTTCCTTTTGGCCATCCTCAGAATGTACATGGCGTTAGCTCGTGAGGGTATGAGGTATTCATTTATGAAGAAGAACTTTTGTTTCTTTTCTCGGCAGGCGTTGAGAATTTCACGTTTTTTGTTATAATGTTTTAGTTCAAATGCTATGTTTCTTTGATCTACGTTCCCAGTTACTGTTTTTTTCCCCATTCTTGTAGCTGACGTGATGTCAGTGTCGGTGAGGTCAATGTTGATCTTGTCCTTCAGGAGATGGCAGACGGTTTCCTTGCAGATTTCGTTCGAGTGTGATTGTGGTAGATCCTTGCCAGAAATGACGAGAGTACATTTTTTGTCTTCAATGGCTCGGCACTGATCACTTTTTTCCAACTGGTCGAGACGGAGGGCTAAGCTATCCATTTTCTCATTCTGTTCTTCGAAAGTTTTTTTGAGCTCTGCTTCTTTTCCCGCTACTGTTTCAACTAGTGTTTTAAGGTGACTTATTTCAATTTTCATATTATCAATGTCACTCTTAAAATTTGTCATCACTGAGTCGAAGTATTTTATAAGGACAGAAACCACTTCTTTGCCATCTTTTGTTAGGTTAGACACATCAGGATATTGACCAAACTTCGGCTGATACTCGTCGTTGTTATTGTTGCCGCAGCTGTTGTTATTGCGTTGCTTCTTGGGTACCATCTTGGAGATTGGGAGAGTTCGTTTCCTCGTGTACGCGAGGGATGAGCACTTTCACACTTTTTGAGGGAATATTTTTACACCTAGTTCGATGATTTTTTATTTGTTGTTTGTTTAAGTCACATTTGAATCCTCATGGCGAGAGTGTGTACCCATTCAGGTT
This sequence comes from Morinoia aosen, assembly GCA_030386875.1. NCBI lineage: Eukaryota > Metazoa > Arthropoda > Malacostraca > Amphipoda > Talitridae > Morinoia > Morinoia aosen. Next base: position 42,936,726 of record CM059580.1, read on the forward strand.
AGGAATACATTCTTTCTAGCGTTAGGCACTTTGTTTCGGAGCGAGCGCAACACACGTCCGTGCCACACGGAGTCTCTCAGGACACTCAATCATCAGCAGATCATAACTACCGGCTACTGACTCTGTGTGTAGCGCCTCCCTGTCGTCGCAGGTTTTTTATGTTTGGTTGGTCTGGATTTAGCGGAATACCAACTACAAACACAAAGACTCGAGAATATGTTTTCGATTAACGTGCGAGAGGACAATGACGACACATTTGGAACTCAGCTTGTTTAGTGTCTTTATTTGAAGGAGCCGGGAGGATCGCCGAGACTTATTCCTGCAGATCTTGGCTGAAGATACTTCGCAGTCCTGGAGGCAGCTGCTCTGGCAGGTTGACGAGGTCGTACGAGTATTTGTATTTAGGGTATTCAGTTCACTGAGGGAAAATTTAAACCGGGCACAAAAATCGGTTGTGTCTCTATATGTAGGCAAAGCCTGCTGGATTTGAGCAGGTGAGTTTAGTCACTGGTGCCGTGACTGGAGGCGGTTATAGATCTTAATCGGGATAGTAATTTAAGCTCAAGGCCCAGAGATTTGTGTTTATGGTAAGTGTGGTGTTTGGCGGCGTCGGAGAATCTGGAAATATTCAAGGACGCTGTATGACCATAATACCACTATAATTTCATCATATAATTCATCAGTTACAAAAATACAAGAACAACTATTTCTAACCTACAGCTACCAGTTGAAAAATAATACATGGGATAAGCCCGTAAATACTCGTATTGACAGTGTTACTTACAAAGTAAGCGAAGAGTAAAAGTTTGTTGACCTGCAATAAAATTTTTAAAAAATTATAGAACACTGAAGCATTCTGAAAGACTGTGTCGAGACGTCGAAACAAACACTTTCAGAATGACATAACCTCAAGAATGAAACATTAGCCTGGACAAAAAACTTACCGCGGAAATCGTACCGTGGGAAAATACATTAACACATAAATGACATTTTTCGCCGGAGAAAATGTAAAAAAGACCTACTTCACAAATCTGAAAAACTTATATAATTTACAACTAAATAGTTCAACGTAAATATCAATAAACATATTATTAGGATTTGAACAACACCAACCGAAGTGGACGAATAAGCATTTCAATGGTTGATCATATAAATATCAGAATAAGAAAAGGAAGGTAACAGAAAAGCCTATTTTGAGATAATACCTATGAGCAAAAGACAAATACTCAGATTTAGGAAAAAATAGAAAGAAAGACTGGAAGCGTATTCTAGCCTTGAAAAAATTCATAAGCACTGGGGGTGAAATCAAATACCAACTACAACGGCGCGAGTCGAGTTCTACATAAACTTAAGTAGAACAGGGAAAAATTATAGCACTTTATTTCAAAAGATATTGCTATTGATAAGGATGACACTGAGACTAATGATTGAATATTTGCATGAATGAAGATTTATACCAAACACACAAAATTTTGAGTTTCGTGCTTCTATATTTCCATCCATGGTCTTAATATATGTCTTGATTTTGTTACCGTGGATAATAAAAGGATATATCCACCTCGAAAAATTTCTCATGTGAATTGCTGTAGGAAATACGAAGTGAATGTAGCACTAGCTACAAAGTGTAAAATTCTAAAATTTCTCATTAGCACTTAAATAGCATAATTATTGGCATTAAAAATCTTACTCTAAATTATTATTAATAATTTTCTAATTATAATTAGTAATCCTTGAAGTTTTTAAGTAAATGCATGAGATATAAAATAACGGTCGACATTTTCGAGTTTGAAGCCTTTGTAATGGCAACACTGCGCGGGACGCCGTTGTCTGAGCGTCATTCTCACGCGCGTCTTTGGCTTGTGTGTTACAGCGTTCTCGTAAGTGAAAAATTAAGTGTTCAAATAGAGCAAATCTGGTTTAGAAGATATTTTGTTTCTTTTCTTCGTGTTCATTGTGTTAAGTATAAGTGATCTTGACAGTGCCGTGTCATATAAATATGTAAATAGTTGTAGAAGTCGTGAAAATAGCATGGCTTATTCCGAGTGCTATCTCAACATGACATAGCGTGAATTTTGCGTGTCATGTTCATTTCTTGTGTCAAGATTTTATTATAGGTATTCAACTACGTTCTTTCCTTACTGCAAAAATATATACTTGCAGTTGTCATTATGATATTGCAACTCGCTCATTGGATACTTCGTGAGAGCGCACGGCGGATTGCCGGTGTTTTTGGGGAAAGTTGGCGGAGCGTAAACTGCTGTGTCATGTCATTTTTATGTTCAAGATTGCACTGTATTATGTTTTGAATATTTCTCTTCTGCTGCAAGAGATACGTTTAGTGTTTCTTTTCTCAGTGTAGTTGACATGTGAATGTTTTAGGACTGCCTTCTTTTTATTTTCGTACGGATATGTGGTGTTCTCCCTCAGGCTGCTTTACACTCCGGGCAGACTTTGTAAACCTTTAGACTTTGTAAACCTTTAGACTTTGTACATCAATGCCCGGAGCGAGTGCCTGAGGTGCAAACGAACCCGACAGGGTAAGGAAAACACGACTGGAATTAATGCCGTATTATTGAGAAGATCGCCGACAATAGGGGCACACAATGAAATATCACAGCCGGGTAGTACAGCAACCGAGGAGGTCCAGGCCGGCCGACGGTTGTCGGGGAGGCGCAGCGTGGTCGTAGGACGAGAGCAGACCGGTGAGGCGGCTACCGACCGAGGAGTATCAGGGGCGCTAGCAGGGAACTGGCTCGAGTCGAGGGAGCGACGAGGAGTGGCGGCTGGCAGTCGAGGCGGCGGTGACGGTAGCAGAGGTGGTGCTTGCGGAGCGTCGAGACTTTGTTGTAAACACCAGGGACGCTGCGAGTGTACTGAGCTCCACTGGCTGCGCGGCTGTTTATATAGGCCTCGCTGGAGGTTGACTCTACCCGTCCGGGTCTCTGATTGGCGGGAACGCCTGTTTACTTTCACGTCGGACCGCGCGGTGTATTTGCCTCAAACACTGGAGTTGCGTGTGGTCTCATCTCCAACCATGAAGCGTGCGAGGGAACGCCTGTTTACTTCACGTCGGACCGCGCGGTGTATTGAAGCGTGCGAGGGAACGCCTGTTTACTTTCACGTCGGACCGCGCGGTGTATTTTTCCCCGCCTCAAACACTGGAGTTGCGTGTGGTCTCATCTCCAACCATGAAGCGTGCGAAGGTTGTGGTGGTGTGTGTTCATACCACCACAGGTGCCCCCCCCCGTTGTTTTTTTTAAGTTTCCGAGTATCTCTGTGGAGGTTTGATTCTTCTTCCGTATTTAGTTACGATTCCTTGTTCAGGAGCCACCACTGCCTGGGGGAAGGGAACTCCTTCGTAGACATCGTGTACTTTTGCGCTTGTTGGTTCCACGTGCTCCGTTTCTGTTTCGCTGCTGTCGGGTAGGTGCGCTGTTTTCACCCTGTCAATCGTTATATTGGTAGGTTTCCCTCGTATGTCTAAGGTGAAGTACTTCGGGGTCCTTTCTAGAACGCGAAAAGGGCCATCGTACGGTCTCTGCAATGATTTTCTGACCCCTCCATGTTTAACGAAAACGTTGGTTGCCGTTAGCAGGGCGTTTGGGACATTGATGTCTGTAGGCCCCTGCTGCCTTGGGAGTACTGGCTGTAATCGTGTCATTGTTTCTTGTAGCCTTTGCAGGAATTCTCCCGCTGGGAGAGTTTCGTTCTTCATTGCAGGTAGTTCTCCGGTGAGGCGTAACGTCTGCCCGTACACCATTTCTGCCGGCGAAACGTTGGCGTCTGAGTGTGGTGTGGCTCTGATGTTAAGAAGTATGAGGGGCAAAGCGTCCACCCAGTTCGCGTCGGTCACAGTAGCTTTCAGGGCTTCTTTCAATCGTCGATGTAGTCTTTCCACCAAGCCATTGCTTTGTGGATGGTAGGCTGTAGTCCGGTGTCGCTTTGTGCCCAAAGCTGCTAGGAGGTTCCTCCATAGAGTTGATTCGAACTGTACTCCTTGGTCCGTGATGATCGTCGTCGGAACTCCAAACGAAGACACCCAACCCTGGAGAAAGGCGCGGGCAGACGTTTCTGCCGTACAATCCATCATTGGTATAACCGTGCACCATCTTGTGAAACGATCGATGCACGTAAGAAGGTACCGGTAATTCTGCGATACGGGCAGCGGTCCGACGATGTCCACGTGTATGGTTTGGAATCGTTCATTTGGAACTGGCATTTTTCCAAGTGGGCTCTTGACGTGCTTCGTAATCTTGCTCGATTGGCACGGAATACATTCTCGTGTCCACTTGCCGACATCTTTGTTGAGGCCGGGCCAGATTACTCGTTGTCTCAGGAGATCTCGCGTAGCTTGAATTCCGGGGTGACTGGCTCCGTGAAAATGCGTGAATATTGTTTTTCGGCAACTCTTGGGGATGTACGGCCTCTCCTGGCCGGTGGACACGTCGCACCACAGGGGTATTTTGCCGCCGTGTGTATTGACAGGTCGTATCTTCAGAGCACTCATCGACGCTGGATTCAGGAGCTCTTCTAATTCTGGATCTTCATTCTGTTCCTTCATTATTTCCTCGTAGTCGATTGAAGGTTCTTTTGGCAGGATTGCTGACACCATACGCGATAGCGCGTCTGCTACAGTGTTGGTGGTGCCACTGATGTGGTTGATCTCACAGTCGAACTGCGAGAGATATGACAGTTGCCTGGCCACGCGTGGATTGCTGCCCTCCGTAGATTTGTGAAGAGCGAAGCAGAGTGGTCGGTGATCCGTTTTGATCTCAAAACTCCGGCCCTCCAAGAAATGTTCAAAGTGTTGGACTGCTAAGAAGATGGCCATTAACTCCCGGTCGTAGGTGCTGTATTTGCGTTGCGTGTCGTCCAACTTCTTTGAAAAGAAGGCTACTGGTAGTTGCTCGCCTTCGATTTCCTGTTGCAATACGGCCCCCACCGCGGTGGCAGAGGCGTCCGTAACTAGGATTGTCTTGCCTTCTGGAGCCGGGTACGCTAACATGGTGAGCTGGGAAATCTCGTTCTTCAATCTCACAAAAGCTGCGTCTTGTTCCGGGATCCAATTGATGATTTTCTTTGAGTTCTGTGAGTAGCCTTTCGTTAGTTCGGTGAGAGATTGCATTTTTTCTGCCGCAGCTGGGAGAAATCGATGATAGTAATTGACGATTCCCAGAAACTGTCTTAGTTTTTTTATCGTCGATGGTCGTGGGAAGTTGCAGATGGCTTCTATTTTTTGTGGAAGTGGCGAGATCCCCCGAGCAGACACTCTATGCCCGAGAAAGTCTAGTTCGGGCACTCCAAAAATGCATTTTGCTGGGTGCACTTGTAGTCCCTCTTCTCGCAGACGACGGAACAGTTGCCTTAAGTGATCTTTATGCTCCTTGGCGGACGAAGATGCTATCAGCACGTCATCTATATACGCCGTGACAAAATCCATGTCTCTGGTGATCGCATCGATGTAGCGCTGGAACGTTTGAGCAGCATTCCGGAGTCCGAAAGACATTACAGTGTACTCGTACAAGCCGAACGGTGTGGTGATGGCCGTTTTCTGGATGTCTTCAGCTTTCACCGGTATCTGGTGATAGGCCTTTACGAGGTCGATTTTTGAGAAAATTGTCTTCTTGTGCAGCTTGTAGTGGAAGTCTTGGCAGTGTGGAATGGGGTAACGATCGGGCTTCGTAACTGCGTTTAGTCGCCTGTAGTCCCCGCAGATTCTCCAAGCCCCGGGCTCGGACGACTTAGGGACCATATGCATAGGAGACGCCCAGGCGCTTTTTGATGGTCTGATGATGCCTTGATCTAACATCTTTTTGAACTCGTCCCGTGCTGCTTCGAGTTTTTCTGGAGGGAGTCTCCGCGGTCTCGCGTACACCGGGGGGCCGACCGTTTCGATGTGATGCTCCACATCTTTTCTTCCTGGTTGCGGAGTGCGTTCGTGTGAAGCCATTATCTCGAGGAACTCCTTACAAAGGTCGTTGAACTCCGGCGATGCTTGATGATCGATCCTGTGAATTTTTGCGCTGCTCAAGTTTGCTCGCTCACAAGGAATTTCTGTTTGTGTAGTTTGGATGTACAATCTTGCATTTGCTGCGTCGACGTTGATTTTGTTCGCGTGTAGGAAATCAATTCCTATGATGGGTTGACCGACATCGGCCACCACAAAATCCCATCTTCCGAACAATTGAGGGGCGAGCTGGATGTTCCTTCCTGCCGTTCCGTATGAAGCTATTGGAGTATTGTTGGCTGCTAGCAAATCGTAGGACGGAGGTCTGGTCGAACTTTTTCCGTCGGGAGGGATTAAACTGACCGCCGAGCCCGTATCGACCAGATATCGGACGTTGTTCGCGTCTTTAACGTACAACAGCTCGCCTGCTCTTGCCTGCGCGAAAGATGGGGCGCCTACCATCCTCCGCGGCCGTCGTTTCCCGCAAGGCTGCACGGTTGCGTGCACTTTCTTGCACGATCGCTGAAGGTACGGTGGTAGTAGCAGTAAACTTGTTCGAGCCTGCTTCTTTGTTAGCGTTTTGGACGTTTCTGGGCGCCGGGGCTTGATTGCGCTAATTGTCTGCTTGGTGGACATTTTCTTGCGGGCGTAACGCCCTTCCTAACATTTCTTTGAGTTCTGCTATCTCCTTCATAGCTGCGTCGAATTCGGCTCTTGACACTGTCGGAGACGGTGATGGCTTGACAGCGTTAACGGTGAGGGGCTCGGCAGTTGAGGACCGACACGCGGATTGCCTTGCTGTGACTTGATCGGCAATCTCCCTGTACTCTTCGTCCGTTTTTCCTCTTCCTAAAGCTTCAATCAGTGGCTGTGCTTCCACTGGCAATTTTGAAAGGTGCATCGAGCGGATGACTGACGGGGGTAGCGGAGCTTGTCTACAGTTGTTGAGACGCGTCATTTCCAGGAGCAACTCGGAAGGCGTATTGTCTCCCAGAGTTATTTTAACGATGGCGTTGTAGTTTGTTTCTTCGTCGTGACGCACGAAACGTTGCGTCAACGCCGCCTTTAATGCGTCGTATTTACCGTTTGCCGGGGGGTTCAGTAGTATCTCTTGTACTCCGGATACAATGTGCGTGGGTAGTCCTCCTAGGAGCGCCCCGAACTTCGAAGCGTCGTCCAGGTTCGGGATTTGTGCGAGAAAAACATCGCAGTGAAGGAGCCATCCCTTGATGTCACCACTGAAGGCGGGTAACCGGACATCTCTCCCAGCCATGCTTCCACCTGCCGGTCACTCTGGGGTCACCAGTGTGGTGTTCTCCCTCAGGCTGCTTTACACTCCGGGCAGACTTTGTAAACCTTTAGACTTTGTAAACCTTTAGACTTTGCACATCAATGCCCGGAGCGAGTGCCTGAGGTGCAAACGAACCCGACAGGGTAAGGAAAACACGACTGGAATTAATGCCGTATTATTGAGAAGATCGCCGACAATAGTGGCACACAATGAAATATCACAGCCGGGTAGTACAGCAACCGAGGACGTCCAGGCCGGCCGACGGTTGTCGGGGAGGCGCAGCGTGGTCGTAGGACGAGAGCAGACCGGTGAGGCGGCTACCGACCGAGGAGTATCAGGGGCGCTAGCAGGGAACTGGCTCGAGTCGAGGGAGCGACGAGGAGTGGCGGCTGGCAGTCGAGGCGGCGGTGACGGTAGCAGAGGTGGTGCTTGCGGAGCGTCGAGACTTTGTTGTAAACACCAGGGACGCTGCGAGTGTACTGAGCTCCGCTGGCTGCGCGGCTGTTTATATAGGCCTCGCTGGAGGTTGACTCTACCCGTCCGGGTCTCTGATTGGCGGGAACGCCTGTTTACTTTCACGTCGGACCGCGCGGTGTATTTGCCTCAAACACTGGAGTTGCGTGTGGTCTCATCTCCAACCATGAAGCGTGCGAGGGAACGCCTGTTTACTTTCACGTCGGACCGCGCGGTGTATTGAAGCGTGCGAGGGAACGCCTGTTTACTTTCACGTCGGACCGCGCGGTGTATTTTTCCCCGCCTCAAGCACTGGAGTTGCGTGTGGTCTCATCTCCAACCATGAAGCGTGCGAAGGTTGTGGTGGTGTGTATTCATACCACCACAGATATTATAGAGTACGAAATTCAGGCATGCATATTCCTGCAAATTTTTAGCTGTTTCATATTTCTTTATATTCCATAAATCGTGTGCTTAACCACATGTAGTTTTCAATTTGAATAACAATTATGTCATTACCAAAAATTCTTGTAAATTTCATGCTCTTATATTTAAAGCCAGGGCAGTAGTGAAAGAGCTTGCAAGCTGTTAAAATCTATCCTATTTCATGAGCTTGACAAAAGGAGAACAATTTAAATAGCTCGTGTTGAATCTGTAAGAAGACTCAGTGTTTCTCCGTGATGGGAATTTACCATTTGCAGTGTAGGGATTGTCAGTTGTGGAATTTTTCCTTGATGCCTCTCCGGGAACCTTCTCATTCAGCGTCTTCGATTATTTAAGATCCTCGACATCATTAAACGCCACAACACACATTCCCTCGGCCTGGAGCTTTACTCAAGTTGTACATTCACTTGGCATCTTATCTCTAACTCAATCATCGAATTATACCGCTTAAATTGCCCATTTTGACGTGAGACGGTTTCTAACCTTGGTTATATATCACCTTGCAATCACCTTGGTTTGGAGCTAGTAGAGCCTAGTATATTACAACTACCGGCTAGATAATCTACCTGTTCCAACCACGACAACTTGCTTTTTCACTGTGGAATGATCATAAATGTCTGAACCCATAAATAGTGACTCATCCACACGTCACGGCTTAAATTCATATTCCGCCAGTCGCTAAAAATTAAACAGACTGTGAGCTTATCTAGAACCTCCACAAAACACACTCACTTACACCCTGCCAACGTCATCGCTCGCCGGACCTCGCCTGCACGGATTTCCCATCTAAGAGAAGCTCTTCAGAAGTCAAGCTCACCGTCAGTCCTCCCGGCTTCCTCCAATAAATATCGAAAGCTGAGTTTCCCATAGAAGTGTCTTTATTATCCCTCTTTTCGCAATTTCGAGAACACTATCGAGAAAGATTATGATCGGACGTTAATACTGATATTAAAGTCAAACCATACCAGTGTCGTACCCTCAATTATATGGTCTTTTCTGGTCTTTTTTTCTGGTCACTCTCAACTTGTGACATTACCTAACTCGTCATCTCTTTATTATCGTAAAGCATTCACGTAAAAACCGTACATTTTTTGTGTGATCTCCATTTATATTTTAATAAAATGCTTATCAAGTAATGACCGTTATGTTAAATTTTTTAATTAGAAATATAAAACTTGTAATTTTCGTGGTCCTCATGCTCATATATATATATATATGTATTTATATATAAATATATATTTCATGCATCCTTGAAATGAGATTTTTGAACACTCGGCTGAAACAAGCGTTTCATATATTATTTCCTGGCGTCAAGAATTGCGAAGTTTTATGTCATGTAGGTGTAAACTGTCAAAAGTGTTCTCACCCCACAATGAAAATGCATCGTCCATGAAATTGTGTTATCTCTTATAAATATCATTACCTGTATCATCAAATGTAGATTAAGCAAGATTAGGTGTACCTTACCCTCAATCATTTTCTGTCGACAGGTGACATGGGTATATTACAATACTCGTGTGTATGTATCATCTAAATCTATTAGCTTTAAGATATTTTAAAAACCAATGATGGTATTTCTGTTCCATCTACATTGGAAATAAACTTTTATTTTTCTTTCTTTTTTCTTGTCCAAATCAGTATCAAGTCAGAGAGTAAAAGCTGAATTTTTCCCTCATCTATCAAGATACATCTAGAGCTCCACTCAAGCAGTTTTACTGGATATTTGATTTCGTCATGTGCTTATATACTTTCTTTAAAGCATAGAAAGGTATTTCTACTTCCCTTTCGACCATTTGCTCAACCATGTATTGAAGTATTTGTCTTTTCCTCGCGGTTACTGTCTCAAAATGAGCTGTGTTACCTTTTAATTATTTTATTTCATTTAGGAGTTCAACCAATCAAATATTCATTCGCACCCTTAGTTTGGTTTGGTATCTATTCCAAAATTATATAAAACAACCATTACGGTTAAAGATTTCTGATGAACTAATCTGTGGCGGTGCATAACAGATCATTATGGCATGTCTATTTTTATTTCTACTTCTTTTAATCAGCTCATTCAGGCGCTTTTTCATTCCTCCGCTACGATTTTTGCGTTATGTTTTCCGTAGAGGCTAATGCGTTCAATTGAAGTTTATGTCAATCTTCATGTCTCCTTCGATGCCTCAATGCGGTCTTTCAGGGGGCTCAGTCATCTTTGGCTATGGTTTGATTCACAACTTCTTCCAGTTTCACAAGCGTTTAAGATGCGTCTAGTTCAAAGTTGACGTTTTAAGAGTATTCACGGGTTTATTGTATATTTGGTTTAAAATTAAAAGCTATGTGTAAAAAACATTTGCGTTGGTAATGTTTTAAAGAGTTAAATAGGTGAAATGTTGGAATCAAAAGTTCCCGAACCTTTTAAGAATGCAGGATATTTTCAGAAATAAAAACCATGCTTCTCCGTCATGAAATTGTTCAGAAATTTTATATAATCACGCCCAATACGTCATTGTCTACTTTGATGTGTTTCCGGCCTTGACATTTGGCATTTAATTTTTAAGCAAATTCAAATGAAATGACCTGTTGATTGGATATAACGTTGAGAATATTATCATTTCGTTTCTAAGAACAGAGGAAAGTTTGATGTTCTGACAACGCGCGAGCGCGAAAGGGTCAACTAAAGTCTTTCGACGTCGCGTGAGTCGTACAGGTTCATCGAAGAATTTCTGTAGTTTTCAGAAAACTTTTTTGGATGTGTTTATAACACCTTTGTAGAAAATGTTTTGTTCTTTCGTTTGAGAGTAATTTAAAGTCAATAGGTGCATTCTTTCATAAGTTACGAGTAGTGGACTTAGGTCTTTCGACGGCGCGTGAGTCGCACAGGTTCATCGAAGAATTTCTGTAGTTTTCAGAAAACTTTTTTGGATGTGTTTATTACACATTTGTAGAGAATGTTTTGCTCTTTTGTTTGAGAGTAATTTGAAGTCAATAGGTGCATTGTTTCAAAAGTTAAGAGCGGAAAACTTAAGTCTTAAGTCGTGCGAGGTGGGCTCAAGAAATTCTCAAGAAATTCCTGTACTTTTCGCAAAGTGTTTCTTGAAATGTCTCCGCTGCGGCCTGCCGGTAAAATTGTTCGCAATTTCGAATAATTAAATAAAGAATAGAATTAATAAACAAATAAATAAATTAAAAATAATCAAAATAAATATAATGAATTTGAATTCAAACAGAAAAATCCCAAAATTGAAGTTGAAAGTATTACCTTTATTTTTTCTCGTCTCTAATTTAATTTGAACCTTTATTTCCTAAGTCAGGTGACTTCGGGTTGAGCTGCGGCTCGACCTGTCGATTCTCTCCTTTCCCAGTGGAGATTCTTTCCGTTCCCCATGGAGCTTGTTCCAGACGAGCTGGCGCTCCTTGCTCGTGGTTGTGCTCCGAACCAACTTCGGCGACGTCAGGTGACGTAATTTCACTTAACCAATGTGTCACTTCTATTCTTCAATCGTTCAGTTAACTGCTGTCTACGTCATGATCAAAGTTAACGTATTACGTGGCGTAGTTTCTTTTGGCAACCTTAACTTCCTATGTTTCATTCTTTCTATCTTTTGAGTTACAGTAATTAGTGTTTCTTTCAATATTTGTTTCGTTGTGTTCTACGCACCAATTTTCATATTGACGTACTCCATCGATCAAAGTAAATCAAATGAGCTCGAATGAATTCAAATCAAATCGAATGAATTCGAGTTCAAATCAAATCGAGTGAATTCGTATTCAAATCAAATTGAAGTAAATTAAATGAATTTGAGTTCACTCAATTAAATTTATAAGTGCCTGGCTGTTCTTAAAGTGGAGGTTGACCGTGACCTTCTCATCAGAGCGCAGCACTGATCACCAAAGTCTTTTCTAATTTCTACCGGAGTATCTCGAACTATTCTTTCCTTCTCTTTTCCAAGATGCAGTGTGCTTCCTCTTGCTATATTTCCCTCGAAATAATTTTTCTTATGCCTGAACGGACTCTACATACGGTGTAAAATATCCGAGCAAGATATTATTTTTCTCTTATTGCATCTAAACACTGATAAGTTTATGCTCATAAAATTTCCTATCGGCTCCATTAAAATTTACATTATACGGAGTGGTGAAAAGTAAAAAAAAAGTAAGGTATAATTTTTTACCTCTATCACGAAGACAATTTTGTTCAATTTTCTATTGAAGCTGTACATCATTAGAATATATTTTACCCTGGACGGAGACTCATTGCCATTGATGGCTAGTGAGTGAAGCGCTCTATACAAGGAGAGAGACAGTTGCGTTCATTGAGATAAGACTGCTTTGTGCTGAGCTCCTGTAAAAACATAGAAGTAATTTCAATATTAAACTTAATAAAATTTTTAATTTTCATTATACGTGCATCCGGCTCTCTCCTCTCCATATGGGGTGGGCCGCGTAGCGGTATTTCAATTGGGGTGGGAGGGGTGTTAAGGGTTTTGTGACTAATTATTTGTATTTTTCATCGTTCCTTTGTCTATGTTATACTGAATTAATTTATATATATATATTGTTATTGTTCTCTTGTATTTGTTATAATTTCCACTTGTACCTTGCTGATTTTTTATGTTACTCTCTGTTGGTGGCCCCTTTCTGGGGCTACCTTTAAAATCTGAAATGGCCGAACTGCCATTGACAAATCGTTTTAGTGATCTCAAAGAATCAGAAGATCCCTGCTCTGAAATCGAAGAAGAGCTGTTGCTGGCCGGCGGCCGCCAATCCTGTCAGTGAAGAAGAGCGAATCAATGAAGATAAAATAATGAGTACTGAATAAATAAATGAATCTTTAATATATGGGACTTGGTTCAAAAAGAACATCCTATCAAAGAAAAGAGAAAGAACCAGTGTGAGCCTCTCCAGCTCAAACTCTGATTGTGAATCATCAAAAAAACTCGGAAATCTACTCCACCTAAACCAAAGAAGATGTACCCAACTAACAAAATGTTGGCATCCAAAAATAAAATGCGAACTGTGCTGATTACTCAACTACAGGAGTCAAGAAATGAATTGCTTGGAGCAAACAATAAAAAAATGACTTATGACCCATTTGGAGTTGCACAAGGATTGAAACAGATACTGAAATATGACCATGTCAAAGAAGTTAGTCAACAAACGACAAAATCTGATTACAGTTGAACTCAAAAAGACCACAGAAGAGGAGGAGATGGCAAGACTGTTGAAAATTGACAGTATTGGAAAGTTTGCAGTCAGCTGCTATAAGCCACGCTCTGAGTCACCACATACTACTTTTGGGGTTATCAGACCAATAGATTATGATGTTAATTTAAATGATCTTATCCCAATTGCCAGTTGTGAAAATGCCAAAGTGGTTAACATGGTAAGATTACCAAAATTCTCAAATGGAAAAAAAGACTCCCTCAGTGTAAAAGTGCAATTTCAAGGCAGTGAGCTCCCAAGGCAAATAAAAATAGAATACATCATCTTCCAGGTCAGCCCATATTCTCCTCCACCCGTTCGTTGCTATAAATGCCAACGTCATGGACACTTTGCTAGTGGGTGTACATCTGTAGAAAGATGCCTTATCTGTGGTGGTGGCCACTCAAAAAATAAATGCAATGCCGCCACTCCTTTGTGCCAACTGCAAATGGAATCATGTGGCCAGCTCTAGAGAATGCCCATATTTTCAAAATGCCTTACAAATACAAGCACCCGTGAATGATGGCCTCTCCTTTTCAGAATCATGGAGGCAAGTCAAAGGCAAGACCACAGATAATCTAGAATCTATCTCACAAAGAATCAAAACCACTTACGATGTGCCAAGTTCTCAACTGACTCAATTGAACAAGGATAAAACTGCCCCTATGCAAGAAATGATGCAAATTCCAGAATCAAGTATTAATGAAAAAACATATGCTGCATCTTTTAAAACCACACAAAACCAAAACAAGTGACTGTTCCGGCCGATGTACACCAATCTCAAGGGTAGTACGGTCAATATGAAGCGTGATGCAATCAAAGGAAATAGGAATTTTGTTCCCAAGAATCACTAAAAGAACCCATTTAAGAACGTTTTACACGACTGATATTCTGCTCTCTGATGCGGTATTTTAGAATTATTCAGCTTTGAAGTTATAGGTGAAATTGCTTTCCCGCGCAAAATGTGGAACACAGAGTACGAACAGGTTGGGTCCGGAAAGGCAAAGTTCGGATCATGAGATGTTAAAGTTTTCGCAAGAACTTCGTAGAAATAAAGGAATGATAGAAATTGTTAATAAAATCATAAGAAATATTGTTATCAGTTAATAACACGAAAAAGTTAACGTACAATTTCTCGTATTTGGTGCTTGTGACTTTTTTTGGTCGTCATTATCACATCGTCACCTTTACAGTCAGCTCACAGATGGTGCCACTTGGTACGGCCGCCGCCAGCATGGAGCAGATGTAAACACAATTGTTTGTGACCTGTATGGGTTGCTTTCAACTTTTATTTATAATTTTCACTAGAAGAACTGTGGCTACCCCTCACAACCCAACCTCTTTACGTTTGTAATAGGGGGTTAACTTCCATTATTAATGAAATTCACCTTCCTTTAGCGTGCGGAAGCCAACTTCCAAGTCGATTAGTTCAAAAATAACGCATCAGAGAGCAGAACGTCATTCATGTAAAACGTTCTTAAATGGGTTCCTTTAGTGATTATTGGGAATATAATTCCAATTTCCTTTGATTGCATCACTCTTCATATTAACCGGTAGCACTACATACCAAGAAGGATTCCTCAGGTCAAACCCAACAATCCTAAGCAGAATGTACTAGCCTCTTATTTGAATGATTATCAGCCTCTGCAAGAAACAGTGGCCTCTAACAAAGATCCATTACAGGTAGTGCTGAAGAAAATTGAGTCCCTGGTGCAAACTATGTTTGAGGATTTCTTCTTCCGCCTGGGTAAATTCATGATGGAAGCATTTTCATCTAACTTAAACCATGAAAACAAGCGTGAGAGAGAACTTCTTTTTGAAAGAAGAACCCATCTTGGCCAACAAATTAGTGCGCAGCTACTCAGTGAATATCATTGCAATGTAAAATCTCAAAATAAAGGTGAGAATGTTTTGGAAAAGAATGCAAAATTAGAAAAAAATCCTAAAACCTCTAAAATTCCTCTTTCTCATTCTAAAGAAAACAAAAGAGTGGGAACAAACCCAAGAAAGAAATGAAGCATAACTTTAAAATCTGTGATCAGAGAATCAAAAGTGGTGCATTGGAAAAAAATCTTCTTGTTATCAACTGAATTGTAATGGCTTATCTTCAAAATTGTCAGAAGTGAAACTCTATCTGTACACTAAGAAACCTGACATACTGTGTTTGTGTGAGACATTTATCAAAACTAAGGAGCCTAAATTTATAGGCTATGATGTATGTGATCCCATAAACATTATGGGGCCAAAGGTGGATTATGCTTTGTTATTAGAAATGATATTGATTTTTCTGTGAATAATATAGATAGTTACTTCAATGGTAAATTAGAGATTGCATCAATTCAAGTGTTCTGTTCCTTAGATATATTGATATATGATATATATTTATAATCCTAATTCATGTATTACTTATGAAGAATTTTATCGTTATGCTCAGATGAGTGAACTGTTTATATTCATTGGAGATCTGAATGCTCATGCGCCTTTGTGGGACTGTAAAAGCCGACAGAATGCTTCGGGAAAGAATCTATGTATACTGCTTGATCAGAACTCTCATAGAGTACTCAATCCTCCCAACTTACCCACTTATATAGACACACGTGTAGGTACAAGCATTGTTCTCCCGAGTCTCCTTGCTTGTGGGTCTCTTCAGAGAGGTGCAGACCTTGGGAGTGACCATTATCCCATTGAATGCACCTTTGGTACTGTAATACAAAAATCTGAAAACTATCTATGTAGATGGATTATAAAAAATGCAAATTGAGTTGGATTTAAAGAACTGCCACAAATTCATACAAGTCAGCTATCTCATTTTTCAGTTGATGAGCTAAATGCATTTTCAACAAAATTGTTACAGGATGCAGCTAACAAGTACATCCCCAAATCCTAATGATCATGGGGTGCTAGGAGGAAGACACCATGGTGGGATAGAGAGTGCGCTTTGGTTGTCGCAAAGCAAAGGAAAGCACGCAACAAGTTGTCAAAATATCCCACTGCAGAAAACTTACATCTGTACAAGGCATCGGAAACCAAAGCCAAAGAAATCATTGAGGAAAAGAAAATCAAATGTTGAACTAGTTATGTAAGCACTTTGGACTCAAATACCAGTGTTGGTAATGTTTAGAAACTAATACGGTCAATGAGGGCCAGTTATGTAAACCCACGCCCAAATGTTGGTGACATAGCAGACAGCACAGCAGACAAAGCTCAATTATTACTGGCTCATTTTTGTAGACACAAGATAAAATTAGGTGATGAATTTTCTGAAACAATTGAAAATACCTTTTCAAATTTAGCAGCAGTACAAGTAGAAGAGACCCATCTTAACTCTCACATTGAATTGCACGAATTCCAGGAAAGTTTGAAACACGCAAAATATACTAGCCCAGGTTTGGAAGAAGTTCCTTATGCTTTTTTCACCAAAGCACCACAGTCATTTTTGAAACATGTAATTTATTTATTTAACAAAAGTTACTCTAGTGGTTATTTCCCAGAAGCATGGAAGTAGGGGGTTATATGTCCACTAAAGAAGCCCAAAAGAGACCTTTCGGTTTGAAGTGGGTATCGACCCATGACTTTGCTCTCGTGTTTCTCAAAAACCGTGGAACAAATTAATAAGCGCAGGCTTGATTACTTTTTGGTAAAAAATTAAGTTTTTTCTTGTTATCAAACAGAGTTCTGTAGTAAGAGATCAGTATATGATGCTCTTGCTCTAATTAAAAATTATATTTCACAAGCCTTCCTTAAAAATATGTATTGTGTGATTGTCTATGTTGATTTGGAAAATGTATATGATATTGTATGGCATGCTGGACTTTTGCATAAACTAATTAACATCGGCTGTGATATGCGTACTGTCTTATGGCTACAGTCATATTTAAGCAATAGATGTGTTAAGGTAAGGGTGGCGGATGCTGTCTCATCTGACAAGATTCTCGCTTGTGGTTTGCCTCAAGGTGCAGTAGTGAGCCCCCCTGCTGTTTAATGTACTGCTTCATGATTTGCCTCAGATGGAGAGCATCCAACGCATCTCATATGCAGACGATATGACCATAGTTGCTAGAGGGAGATCCCTATTCAAAATTCAGCGGGCGATGCAGAACTACCTGAATTGCTTTATGCAATGGTTGAAAAAGTGTAAAATAGCCATAAATGTAGATAAAACAAAGTATCAAATCTTTACACGTAAAAAGTATGTCCCATTATTTATCCTAAGATTAAACTCTAAAACAATATATACAACTGATCAACAGCATGTATTTGGGATAACTTTGGATTCCCCTAAACTTACCTTCTTACCACATGCGCAAAGTGTTAAAATAGTGTCAAAAATGGCTGCATGTGCTGAGGGCATTGTCTGGCATTTCGTGGGGATCTTCACAAAAATTGTTGCGTCAAGTATATATATCATTCATTAGAAGTAAACTTACCTTTGGTCATGTAATCCTTACAAAGCTACTTGAAAGTAGTTTAAAATTATTTAATGTGATTCAAAACTCAGCTCTACGATCTATCTTGGGTCACGGAAAACATCTCCAGTTTCCTCATTGGAAGCTGCAGCATTTGTTATGCCCCTGAGATTGTACCTTGACTTCCTGTTTCTGAAGTGGTGTCTGAGGTGCAATTTCTTGAATGCTGAGCCCAATGAGTTCACAGCTAAAATTGAGCTATTTGGATCTCTACCAAAAAGTGAGCTCGCACTAAAACGTGTGGAAATAATGAACAAGATTCAGTATAACTTTTCTCCTCCAGGATCCCAAATTGAACATTTCACTTCTCCATGTATTGATATCTCATCTAATGTGTCTGCTGAATTTCCTGATGTAAAATCTCTCACTGCAGCTGAAGTAAATCATAAATTTGAAGAGTATGTAACATCCAAATTTTGTAATTCATATAAAATTTTCACAGATGGCTTCAAGCATCAAACAGGATCAGCATCCGCTGCTATTTATGTTCCATATCTAAAAATATGTACTTCTTGGCTCTTGAATCCAGGTCACTCAATTGTGGGAGCAGAGCTATTTGCAATTTCACAGGCTGTAAATTATACCAATGATAACTTTTCAAATCATTATGTGGTCATTTTTGTTGATTCTAAATGTTCCCTGGATATTATATTAAACTTGAATAACCCTACCTATAAGATTTTTAGTATAAGAATTCAAGAAATTGTTGTACAGTTGAATAACAGGATCCAGTTGCTATGGACCCCTGCTCATTCAGTCATAATGGGAAATGAGGTAGCAGACCGGTGCGCAAAAATGGGTCACCAAAATTCTGAATCAGTACTCACTCATCTTAGTTATGAGGAGCAGGTTAGCAAACTGAAAAACAAAATGCTCGACTACTGGAGCGAGTGTTGGGGAAATCAAGTGAGGGGATCCGGGAAGGGAAGATTCATGTATGAATTGTGTAGCACACCAAAGTTCAGATTGGGTGGTGCCATGTCACGGAAATTTCAGTATATTATTAGCCAATTTAGAATTGGTCATGTTGGTGTTCTCTCGCATTTGAGTAAATTTAACCTGTGTCAAAGCCCTCTCTGCCCTGAGGGTGGTGTTCCAGAGACCATTGAGCAATTTTTGCTCAGCTGTCCATAATATGAGGCAGCCAGACTACATTTATGTCTTCTTTTTATAAAATTTAATCTTCAATTGAATCTGAAAAATGTCTTATGATTTGGTGAATACCAATCCCATGTACAATTTATAATTCTCCATTTCTTGGTGAACTTCCTTGGTGCCACTAATAGATGTAAGCTTCTATAACGTTTTTAATTTGACTGTGTTATATCTGTGTCTAATGAAATGATCTTGAAACAATAAGCTTTCAGCCTCTGCAGATGACAGCTCAAGAGGTCCAACAATATCAAGGACTCAAGAGAAAAGTGCTGCAGTATTGGGGTATTTGCTTGACCCTGCTTATGCTGCCAAAGTACAAGCTGTCAGGTTACACGGATTTCTGCTGAAGAAGTCCAACAACTTTCAAGATCCCTCCGGATCTCCCAAAGAAGAAGAAGAAGGGCTTCTTGCCGCCATCTTGTTAGAAGGGCTTTTTGTTCGATTTTTGGATTTTGGTTAGATGAAATTTATTCTTGGATCCTCATTGTTTTAGTGGGACTCTTTTTTGGTTAGAAATGCATGATCATTAACCAATTGGGCACTTTGTTCCAGAGCAAAGACCCAGAACGTCCTCACTGCATCCGCTCTGATGGCTTTTTTTTTAAATAAAAAGTACATTGCTTTTTTTATCAGTTCCATGCCTTGCTTGTATTCTGTATTGCAAGTATGGTGAAATGAGCGTTTGGTAGAGCACTTGCAAAGCTGTTCCAGGCAGGTAATAGCTTTTGTTCACTTCCAAACACTAATCAATTTTCCAATTTCTGCTTCTTGTATGATGGTAATGAGATTGAAATAATAAATTTTTTTGAATGCACTTTTTGCCGTAAATCGGTATTTAACAAGTTTTAGCAATATTTTAATTTTTGTTTTTCATTGATGGAATAAATATTACGTTAGGTTGGGTAGGTTAGCTTAGGTAATCTTATTTAAACAACTATGCTCCCCTGGAAGTGTAATTGCTTCATTATTCTTTTCAATGTATTCGCTGATTGCTCTAAAATAATTCTATTATGCGAACGATAAGTATACATGTAGCATTTGCTACTAAGTGTAAAATTCTAAAATTTCTCATTAGCACTTAAATAGCATAATTATTGACATTAAAAATCTTACTCTAAATTACTATTAATAATTTTCCACTTATAATTAGTAATCCTTGAAGTTTTTGTGTAAATGCATGAGATATAAAATAACGGTCGACATTTTCGAGTTTGAAGCCTCTGAAATTGGCAACACCGCGCGGGACGCTTTGTTTTGAAGCGTCACTCTCTCGTGCGTCTTTAGCTTGTGCGTTACAGCGTTCTTGTAAGTGAAAAAAATTAAGTGTTCAAATAGAGCAAATCTGGTCAAAGGATATCGTGTTCATATTCTTAGTGTGCATTGTGTTTAAGTATAAGGATCTGGTGAGTGTCGTGATATATATAAACATAAAATAGTCGTAGAAGTCGTAAAATAGCATGGATCATTCCAAGTACTATCTCAACACGACGTAGCGTAAATTTTGCGTGTCATGTTCATTTCTTGTGTCAAGAGTATAGTATAGATGTTTAACCACGTCTTTCTCCTTGCTGCAAAAAGATATACTTGCAGTTGTCATTATGATATTGAAACTCGCTCATCAAATTACTTCGTGAGAGCGCACGGTGGATTTGCCGGCGTTTTTGCGGAAGATGGCGGAGCGTAAACTGCTGTGTCATGTCATTTTTATGTTCACTGTATTATGTTTTTAATATTTTTCTTTTGCTGCAAGAGATACGTTTAGTGTTTCTTTTTCAGTATGATTGACATATGGATGAATTTAGTACTGCCTTTTTATTTCTCGTACGGATATAGATATTTTATAGAGTACGAAATCTATTCATTCATATTCTTGCATTTTTTAGCTGTTTCATATTTCAGTTAAATTCCTCGAATCATGGTACTTAAATCACATGTATTTTCCATAATTCCACAAAATTGAATAACAGATTATTACTGCTCTAAAAATCATAAGTCTTGTACTGTCATGCTTATACTGTAATTCGAGCATAAGGGAACAGCCATTGCCGGCTGGTAACCTTTCTATTTTCTTCCTGAGCCTGTAAAGAAATTAATAGCTTTGAGTTAAATCTATGGAAGAAGTTCAGGGTTTTCTTCGTGATCGGAAATTTACCATTGCAGTGTAGGGATTGTCAGTTGTGGAATTTTTCCTTGATGCCTCTTCGAGAACCTTCTCATTCAGCGTCTTCGATTATTGCAGATCCTCGACGGCACCAAACGCCACAACACACATTCCCTGGGTCTGAGCTTTACAAGTTGTAAATTCACGTGGCATATTATCGCTCACTAAACCATCGAGTTACATCACATAAATTGCCTATCTGTGACGTGAGACGGTCTGACCTTTGGTTATATATCACATTGCAATCACTTGGTTCGGAGCTAGTAGAGCCTAGTATATTACGACAAATGGCTAACTAATCTACCCGCTCAACCACGACAACTTGCTTTTCACATCGTGGAATTATTCTAAAGTCTGACCCATAAATAGTGACTCATCCACACGTCACGGGTGGAATTGATATTCTGTCAGTCGCTTAAATTAAACAGACTGTGATCGAATCTCCACAAACACACTCACTTACACCTGGCCAACGTCATCGCTCGCCGGACCTCGCCTGCACGGAGTTTCCCATCTAAGAGAAGATCGTTCGAAGTCAAGCACGCCATCGGTCATCACGGTTTCATTTAATAAAAATATCCAAGCTGAGTTTTCCCAGAAAGTGTCTTTATTATCCCTCTCTTGCAATTTCGAAAAACACTATTGAGAAAACGTTAAAGATTGGATGTTAATAACTAACCATACCCACCAATCTTAACACTGGTGACCCCAGAGTGACCCAGCTTTCAAGCTTAAAACAAAACTATTCAACTCGATATGTGTTTGAGAAAACGTGAGAGAGGATAATGTTGGCATATCATTGTAATGATAAGTTCCCATTGTCGTAGTATTCCTTGAGAATTTTCCATGGATGTACTGTGCTAACGTTCTCTGAGCAGCTCAAAAATTTTTTCTCAGTGCTATTCTGTCTTTTGTCTTTTGTGCCACAGTAGGTAGGAAAAATTTTTTTCCCTTAATTCCGTGCTTTACGCTTATTTCTGACGACCGTAAAATTTTCGTTTCCATTTTTTCTTTCTTTCCGTTTCAACTTTGTTTGAATGATTGAATAGGTAACTAGAAACGCAAACCTTTGACACTTTAATACCAAAGTTATTAGGCGTTGATTACGTAAATTCCGTGCCGTTATAGCCTAATTTTGCATTCAAAACAAAAATTGCCAGTATGTCCGACACAGAGAATTGTGCAGAGCCAGCGCGCACTAAGCCTATTACCCTTCCTCCTTTCATACCAGCAGAAAGCCAAACTTGGTTCAACCAAGTTGAGGCTATCTTTCGATGCAATAAAATCACCAATTCTTCAGATATGTTTCAAGCATTAATAGCTGCTGTGCCCACGCAAATGTTAAGCGACTCCAATGAGCTAATAGTAAATCCGCCTGCTATAAACCCTTACGGGATCTTAAAGAGTAAAATCCTCGAAAAATTACAGTTGTCCGACGCGGACAAGTTTAGGTCTCTTGTGGATGCCTCGGCAATTCCACCTGTCTCTGTCATTTTCTCTCCTACTTCGTTAGTTCAGGAACTTAGAAAACTAGCAGCCGGTGTAGGCGTAGCTGAGGGATTCCTCAAAGAAGTGTTTTTGTGCAAAGTACCGACTACGGTGCGGCCTTTCCTGTCGATGGTCGGTCCGAACGAAAGTCTCGAGACCCTAGCTCAGACCACTGAGACAGTGATGCGCAATCTAAACATGTCACAAGCACCGCAGGTAGCTTCCTTGAACGCATCAGCTGCGAATTTTAGCCCGTCATATACTGCTAATAATCAATCCTCAGCGGCAATGGATACAATGCAACGCGAAAACGCAGAACTGAAACAAGCTGTCCGGAATTGCCAGTTAGGTCATAGTGTAGCTCACATCCAGCCAGGCCCAAGGAATGTCTCACGTTACCATGCCTACGACTATCCCTATGACTATCCTCCTCCTCCTCCTCAACGTTTCGATAGAGGTAGATCTTATGATAGGTCAAATCAAAACCGCCACTTTAGATCGCGCTCTCGCGATGCTAATAGTAATTTATGTTGGTACCATCATAAATTTGGTGACCAAGCACGAAAGTGCGGGTCCCGATTTTGTCCTCGTTATACCGAAATGACTTCGGGAAACGCCAACAGCGACGCATAGTAGCGAGTACTGCGTTGCCTAACTCCCAGACTACTCGCCTCTTAACCATATTCGATCCCACTACCAAATATCGATTTTTGATAGACACAGGTTCCAGTGTTTCAAATATCCCAGCCACGGCGAAAGATAAACATAATAATTTGTTGGCGACACTGCGCGCCGCAAATGTCACGCCAATAGCTTGTTATGGAGAGAGAGTACTCACGTGCAGTCTGGGATTGAGGCGAAACTTCTCGTTTAATTTCCTCATAGCGGAAGTAAACGAACCGATTATCGGTGCTGATTTCTTAGCAAAGTACGGGATAATTGTAGATGTTAAAAACCGTAAAATTAGGGACGAGGAGACACAGATCTCAATTCCCGCTCGTGGCATAACTAGAGCTAATGTCTTGCATTCCTTCTCTATTGCTTTCAAGATAGAGTGCATGTTCGAGCAGGTTCTCGCAGAATACCCTGCATTAACAAACTCTAACTTAGCTTCTAAAAATATGCAGACGATCACAAAACACTTCATTGAAACAACTGGACCGCCAGTTTATGAAGTTCTCCCAAAGTGGGGGAAACAATTGAATTTGATTTTAAAGGTTGAATATTGAGGAATTTATCGATTTCACAAGGAAGATGTTCTTTTGATAATGGCGGGTCACCAGTGCTCGAGTAAAGCACATTGAATTGCAAAATGAATTAATTACGGCCACTGACTATGTCCTCAGAAGGAGGTTATTAAGTATTCGGATGCTCTACTGGCACCTATTTTTCGACTTGCACGAGTGAGTTCTCTGTAGGATAACGACTGAACTTTAACTTCTCGCCTTATGAACTTTATAGGTAGTCTCTGGGTGCCGTGGCTACGGCTGCTGGGAGGTGGATCCGCTTCTTGTGGAAGAAGGTCCGGGTCCAGTCAGGTGACGTGCCAGCCGGTGCCGTGGCTCGAGGGAATCCGTTGTGGATCCAGGCGAGAATGTAATTGTGGGTGTAACTATCTGCAGGTGCGGTGATAATTGGGTGTAGGATGGTATCTTAGAAAGAGGCAGTCCCTGTCTGGGTTCCTGCCTGTGAGCCTTGTGGCTTAATTGGTATGAGGTTTAGCCTTTTGGGCTGAATAGATTTTGGGAACGTCTCACGTGGATCTGAGAACGTTCCGAATGAGTCTAATTGAACGCTCTCAAGTGAATCTGAGGAGCGTTAATAGAGGGTTGTTGATGATGTTTGTGTGTCGGCCTCGCAGGTTCTTCTGTATGGGAGTAGGGCTTGGGTTACTTGTTCAAGCACGATAAAATAAGGTGAGAACAGTCGTTACACAGGCCAGGCTGCGAACTCCTGCTAGTTTACAACAATTGTCTCAAATAGAGGCTTATATGCTGATACCTCGCCCGTAATTCTGGCGCCCGAATACGGCCGAGGCAGTCGCAATAATAAGTACATCGTATGGACAATCATGAAATTCCTCAGTTACCATTTTCCCCATTTTACTAATCCACAAATATGCTCGGGTTACTACATAGCCGTGACACGTCGTGTCCTAACTGTCTCCGACATGGAGAGCGAAATTAGTCCACGAGATTAAAGAATATTAATGGTTAGGCAACGTGAGTGTGTTTAGCTTGATTACAAATCAAGGCTGTTGCCGCCGAATGATCTAGGTGTACTACTATTTACAATGAGTGCTTTACGAATGAGTATTAGTTTCTTAGATTGATTTACACCCCTAAGCAACAGTCAAGGGCTCTCTGCAATGAGCATACTAAGGCTAAAGTTGTCAAGAAGATTAACTGACTTAAGCTAGGAATCGTGCCAGAGAGGGCACGTACAGCCTAATTATTATGATTATTATTCCTATTAATATATGAGAAAATTCCTAGTCTCCCTGATTTGGTACTCGAAGGATATCCTGAGAGAGGACGGAGGAAGTACCATTTAGTAAAGGGTAGAGGGAACACGGAATCTATGCACCAAGTGCACAGGCCCGTAGTTAAGAAGGAAGTTCAGAGCACAAGAAGGATTTAGAAAACAATGATTATGAGGGTGCATCAGAATAATATTAGGGCATCCTATGAGTTATATTGAACAACAACCACGGGAGGTAGCCGACATTGACAGGAGGTAAAAAGGGATAGGTAACACGAATGACAGCAAGCAATTGCCGGTTAAACTAAAATAATCCCAAACCAAAGACTTAGATGATTTCTGGATTAAAATTTCTAGGAGTTGTGAATTTAGATTATTCAGAGATTTCTCAGAGGTACGCACAATCACCCTAATTTAGCTGAATCAGACCTGCTAGTTACTAACATTATTATACACAAAATTGCCTACCAAAAATCAATAATTAAAAATGGTTACTACAGTGATTATGTTAAAAATACAAATCTTCGGTTACTATGCGTTGTCACACGCAATTAGGTAGGGGAATAGTTCTGAGCAAGACTAAAGAACAATTATTTATGAGATTGACTTGAAGTGGGCTTAACGTTGACTGAAAACTAGAAAATATTTGTAAATGATTCAAATCCTAACTTAATTAAAAATGTAGCAATGGAAAACTACAAAAGTCTTTAATTGATTCAATAACCTAATTTAATTAAAATGCAGCTGTGGGAAATGAGATAATCTTATAATGATGCAAAGCCTAACTTCATTAAGAAAAATACAGCTGTAAAGATTAAAAATGATAATTGATGCAAAGCCTAACTTCATTAAGAAAAATACAGCTGTAAAGATTAAAAAATGATAATTGATGCAAAACCTAACTTCATTAAGAAAAATACAGCTGTAAAGATTAAAAAATGATATTTGATGCAAAGCCTAACATCATCAAGAAAAATACAGCCGTAAGACTTAAATTGATTTATGATTGCTTCACAACCTAACTTGATTAAAAATACAGCACTTGAGAACACAAGATCAATCAGAAGCTGGAAAACACATACACAAAATACCAACCAAAAATTGACACAATGACAAAGATGGGCAGTGAGCTTGAAGCTTGTGCCTGACTAACACCGGCACAAAAGGAAAAATAGTGAATGTTCACAAAAATGAGCTCTCAACACATAGACAAGTTACTATATACTCGTATAGTAAAATATTTAACATTAACACTTGATACTTACAATTGCCCCTCTGGGGCCCAAGCACTAACACAGGAGAATCGAATACGAGAATGACGCCTCTGCCTGAAAATGGCTATCGGAACTTGCGAAATGGTTCTACGTAATGTTTCCAACGGAAATGACGGGCGGAAACGTGGTCGGAAAATATTTTCGAAAGACATTTTTTTGTAACATTTTGGGTTTTAACGAATAAATTCGGTCTTGTAAATTTATAAAAATAATTACATTTGTATAATTTAATTTTAGGATGTTAGTTTTTATTATTTATGAAATTAGGCTGAAGTGCGGCTGAGGGCGATCACTACAAGTTTACTCCAGAGCTAGACGCTTACCGCCTGATCGATTGGCTTTAGCCAAGAAAGAATTTGCTAGGATGTTAGACAGCGGCATCATCCGCAGTTCCAAAAGCCCTTGGGCTAGCCCTCTCTTGCTAGTACCCAAGGCTAACGGTGAATTCAGACCGTGCGGGGATTTCCGCAGGTTGAATGCCGCTACTCTACCTGACCGCTACCCTATCCCTTACCTACATGATTTTGGTGCAAATTTAGAGGGAGCACAAATTTTCTCCTTAAAATAGATCTACAAAGCGCCTTCCATCAAATTCCACTTGAGGAAAGCGCGATACCTAAGACCGCGGTAATCACTCCGTTTGGTCTCTTTGAATTCCTCAAAATGATTTACGGATTAAGGAATGCTCCTCAGACATTCCAACGACACATGGCTGAGATCTTCTCGGATCTCACCTTTGCCTATGTGTATCTGGATGACATTTTGGTGGCATCCGCAACCCCGGAGCTACATAAAGACCATCTTAGGGTTGTCACGTCGTACAAGACGTGAGGAAATTTGAAGAATTTTGATAAATTTATTTCGGCAACATTCCGCGGATCCGCGCTTCGTCCGCAAGAATGACGCCAACGTTTTATTTGTTTGAAGTGCGTGGGAGGAACAGGTTCCCGGATAATCTTAAGTTTCTGTGTCGTTTGGGAAGTGAACTTGAGTGGGAAACTCATTCGATTTACGTGTTACCTCGCTAGCTATATTTTTCGGGTGTTTTCACACGACTTGTGTTCGATAGCGGTGAACGGCCGGTTTCTGGAGCATTCGAGGATGCTCCCGGCGGCCGGCAAACCCACCTACATTGAGTCAGACTAGCTGTAATGTCGTGCGCTAGCGGAATTGATCTTCGCTTCAGCACGCCATTGAACGGAACTCGGTAGGACGCCCAAAGGGAAAACGAGGTCTCTTCAGGTTTTTTATTTCTTATCCCCTGGTTCTGCGAATCTGCCCAGACAAGTATGATTCAGACTCGGACCAGGAATTGCGTGACAGGAAATCCTAATTTAAGATCACAGTCGAATAAGCAGTTGACGTATACAGTACTACATAACGAGAAAGGGAGGTATATGAGAAGTAGCTGAGTGAGACATAAGAGGCAACTGAATAATTCTAGCACCAGACATGATATTCTAATGACGGAAGGGCGATAAAAGTGGTCACGAGGCATAGTCATGGGAGCAACATAGCATAATGACATTTCATGACTCAATTGTTATCATCTTATAGAAAAGTTTTAGCCTCCCTTAACCACGGCAAAGATGTTCCAAGAGAGGGAAGAGGAAGGCACCATTTACATAGCACCGCACAACAAGAAAGTAACTTCATACCTCGAGGGTACACGAGAAATAGCTGAGTGAGACATAAGAGGCCATGGAATAGCAGCACATAATAAAGGGAACTCGCCGCCCTGCTAACGACGTAGCGCCGCAACAATTCGCATTGCTATTACCAGTATTATTATATAAGAAAGTTTTAGTCTCCCTTAACCGCGACAAAGATGTCCCAAGAGAGGAAAGAGGAAGGCACCATTTAGCGTGGAGTTGGGGGAACGCGGAATCTACGCACAAGGTGCACAGGAATAGCAAACTAGGAGATAAATTCACAAAGCAAGAAGGGTTTCAGTTGCATTGACAGGGAAGAGAAATTATAGTCGATGAACACATTATCAAGAACACCCTGCCGAAGGCACACAGCTAGAAACACATTTAGAAAGAACACATTTATGATACGCTCACGAATATTGTAAAACTCGCGTCACTAACGCCAGGCAGTAATACGTGAATCGCTCGTTTCGCCCAATGTTCAAAGTGTCTTTTTAAGGAAGCATAAAAGAATATATACCTGAATACCCATCCGTATCTAGCAATTTTAACACAGCGGTCACTAGTTGATAAGCACTTTATTTGAGCAAAAAGGTGGACGATCGCGCAACAAAGGTATAGTCTTCGCATGAATGCCTCACGATAATAAAGAGATGAGTTAGGTAACGTTACAGGTTGAGAGAGAATACTTTAAAATACTTACAGACGATGGGGAAAGGTCCCTCACTTTAGACCTGGAGCAGCTTATTCTAGGACATAAATAATTGATTGCTCTGTCTTTTACTTTACCCTATCTGTGGAAAAAGAGACAGCAAAATTAGATCTCTAAAGCAGGGGCAAGTCACTCAGGTTATCAAATCAATCATTATCAATAAATTCTATTATAGAAAATGAGAGAGGCAAGTACACGTTTATCAACGTCGCTTTGAAAACACAAATCATATGAGCTAGTGGTCTCAAATTTCTGCGCCTATTCTCAGTCTACTGAATGCCGTAACTTTAGGCTTCCACCTTGCTGACTGGCGCAACTTGCCCAGCCCAGCTCATAGGTAAAAAGCCAGTCGACTAACTTTATTTTACTTGCTTCACGTCTCTCTATTAATGAATGTTATAAATAATACGAAGACAAGAAATAATACAAAGACAAGAAAAATCATGTTCCCAAGTTTAATATCGTGCAGAGTGCAGTGAGGCAGTGAGGACGTCTGTGTCTTTGCTCCGAAACAAAGTGCCCAACTGGTTAATGATCATGCATTTCTAACCAAAAAAGAGTGCCCACTCAGACCATGAGAATCCAAGAATAAATTTTATCTAACCAAATTAAAAAAAATCGAACAAAAAGTGTGATATTCCATCAGAACAAGCACTCAACCCTTGCTTCTTTTTGAGAGTGTCTCCCTTCTCACAAGATGGCGACAAGCCCAACCAAGGACAACAACAGCGAGGGTATGCTGGAGCTTGACTATCCAGACGTACAAGGCCTGCCAAAACAGACTAAGCAAGTAGTTTCCATCCTAATTGATCTCTTCAAATCAGTAATGAAGGAATTTCAAAGCGAAATTAGTGACTTGAAAACGATGATTGAAACACTAACGAAGAAAGAATCAAATCAAAATGCAAGGATTGAAGAACAAGATAAGAAAATAAATACCATAGTCTCTCGTCTAGAGCGACTCGAACGGAAAGAAGAACGTGAAGAATTGGAGAACAAAAAACGCACTTTGGTTATATCAGGGGAACTGCCGCAATCACGTCCTGAAGAAAATTGCATAGAAACTGTGTGCCAGATCCTGAAGGACCAACTCAAAATCAACCTGAGTAACTCTGACATCACCACAGCGAGTAGATTGGGAAAAAAACCTCCACCCGGAAACGTCGATAGGAGAAATATTTCTTTTGAGCTACGAAAATACGAAAAGAAGCAAGAAATTCTGACAGCCTGCCGTGTTACAAAACCGGAACAACTCTACGTGAATGAATACTTAGTACCTTCGCGAGCAAGTATAATGTACACTCTGAGATTGTCCAAACGAAAATTTCCGGAACAAATAGGACCCGCAAGAAGTTTTGATGGCAATATCAACGTCTTCTCTCCAAAGATACCCGGCCAAGTAACTCAGAGATCTCTAACCATCAATACACCTGAAGAACTAGACAAGTACTTGCTGCAACATGTCGGCAAGTCCTCAGAGGAAATTATTCGTGATTAGTATTTTTTTAGACTGACGTATTGAGTTTAATATTATTTTGATATCTTTCCACATGTTTTCTTCTTGATTTTTGATTGAATTATCTTCACCTCTTCAAGGCATCTACGTCGACCTTACAGCCTTGTTTTGCTGCTTTCTAAATTGTTTTTCAATTTCCTACTTTCTCTTTTTTATCGAATACTCATACCGAACTTGCTGTTCAGACTTAACTCGTGTATGTGTTTCTGAATCTGGAAACAATTTAGATAGTCAAGATTTTTTAAATTCCATAAATAACTTCACTGTCACTTCGTTTTTAAATCCATTTCGTCCTTGCTACATCTTATAAGTGTTATATGCGGAAACCACTGGTACGACAGCCTTGTAACTACATTATTTGCCATTTATGATCCCTAATGTTCCTGCTCATGGACTGAATTTGCGCTCTCCTTATGAAATCATACTAGGTTTTAAACAATTTAGACTAATAATCTGTGTGTTCTTAGTTTCTCTTTTTTTAGTTTAATTCTAAGTAGGAATGTCCTTATTTTTACCTTGATCTTGTAGTTTTTATCATTTTTATTTTTACGTTACATTTTACTTACTGTCTCTTAATGCTAATGACTGACCATGTTGACATATTCGACAATATTGATCCAGATCTCAATCATTTGAACAGACTGCACCCAAACCTAAATGAAACTGGAAACTGTAAATACCTAAATATTAAAAAATTCAATGAATCGATGAGGAAGACCTGTAACGATTTTTCTCTATTATGTTGGAACTGTAGATCCATTTATCCGAAAATAGATGAAATATCTTGTACTATCACTGAGCTGAACAGCAATTTTGATGTTCTCAGTTTCACCGAAAGTTGGCTAGACGACTCATCTAAAGACCTGA
The DNA here is from genome assembly GCA_030386875.1 of Morinoia aosen. Classification (NCBI taxonomy): domain Eukaryota; kingdom Metazoa; phylum Arthropoda; class Malacostraca; order Amphipoda; family Talitridae; genus Morinoia; species Morinoia aosen. The sequence goes on from CM059580.1 coordinate 42,967,820, forward strand.
TTCAAATTCAAAACTATTATAGCCATCATTCACTCCGTAGTAACAAACGTGGTGGTGGCATCAGTACGTACATATCTAAACATATATCTTCGAAAGTCATTTTAAGTGCAACTATGAATCGTGAACATATTGAGACCTTATTTATAGAACTAACGAAAAATGGTAAACGGATTATGCTTGGGACAGTATATAGACCCCCAACAGCTTGTAACGTCTCTTTCCTGAACGAGCTTCAAAGCATTATATCTCAGTTCAACAAGTCTCGATATAATGACATAATAATCTGCGGGGATTTCAACTACGATCTTCTACAATATGATAGCTGTGAGCAAATCTCAAACTTCATAAATGTTTTTCAGTCTAGCTCCTTCCTTCCAATTATCACGAAACCTACACGTGTTGCTTCTGAATCGGCTACGTTACTCGATAATATTTTTATGTTAGATCCGACTGATTTTCTTACCGGAATAATAATTTCTGACTTATCTGACCATTTCCCGGTGTTTCTCATCAAGAAAAATGTCTATAATCCTTGTTCCAGCCCACAGGCTGATACTTATTCATTTCGTTGTGTAAACGAATACAACTTGGGAACAATGCGAACTGTTCTAGAAGAATTAATGCCATCATTAGACGTCTATGAACGGGACAATAATGCGATTAACATTGATGAAGCAATACTAAATTTAACTGAAATTATAACGACCGCATATAACCAGTGCTGTCCAATAATCACCCGCACAATTACGCCGAAAAATAGACAAAAGCCCTGGATTACTGAAGATATCGTGATCAATATAAAGAAACGTCAAGCTTACCTAGCCTTACTATACGAAGGGCGAATATCTAAAGTAACGTATAACAGATTCAGGAATCATGTGACAAATCAAATACGAACCTCAAAACGAGACTACTTCACGCGCAAATTTACTGAATACAAAACTGATATTAAAAAAACTTGGCGCCTGCTTAATTCATGCTATAAACCGAATAATAATACTACGAAAACAATTGAGTCCGTCGTTCACGAAAATGTAAAATACCACGAGAAAAAAGATATTGCAACTGTGTTTAACAACTTTTTTGTAAACATAGGAAAAAATATAGCCGATAGTGTCTTCAGTGAACCCAGACACCACTTGCAATACATGGACCATGTCCGTGAACCTAACTCTTTCTTTTTCACGCCAACTAATCCCACGATGTAATTACGTGCATAAACAACTTGAAAAATAAATCAAGTGGATTGAAAAATTTTTCGGCTAAAGTTCTTAAGGCTATAGCTGATATAATAGCACCGTGCATATCTTATATTATCAACCAATCCCTTTCTCAAGGTATCTTCCCCAACTCTTTCAAAATTGCGAGAGTCGCCCCTATTTTTAAAAATGGTGATAAAAACTGCGTTAACAATTATAGACCTATCTCTGTACTACCAATTATTAGCAAAATATTCGAGAAAATTGTGTATAAAAAAGTGTATTCGTATTTTGAACAAAAATCTTTCCTCTACGACAAACAATACGGTTTTCGATCTAAGAAATCTACGACACAAGCTGTATTAAATCATTTGCAATACCTTTATTCTAATATAGATGAAGGAAAGCTTGTTTTCTCCGTATTTCTTGACTTTCGAAAAGCATTCGATTGTGTGGACCATAACGTATTACTCTCGAAACTACATTGTTATGGCATTCGAGGGGCTGCCCATGATTGGTTTAGATCATACTTAGCAAATCGGAAACAATACGTTGTCATTGACGACGCAAAATCAGACCCACAGACAATTAGCCATGGGGTTCCACAAGGATCTGTCCTTGGGCCTCTCCTATTTCTAATTTTTATCAATGATATCATTAAATCTACATCATTCTTCAAATTCATACTTTTTGCCGATGACAGTACCCTTTCTGCGGTCCTTCCAGACCAAAATCCCGCTAGGATGGCGGAGCGTATAAATAATGAACTTCATAAGGTTTCATTGTGGCTTAAAGCTAATAAAATTAGCCTTAATATCGATAAAACAAAATATATTACATTTTCATACAAGAAAAATATATCTCTCCTGTGGGAAAATTTTCCCCACTATGGTTTGGGTGTGTCCGAGGTGGCTTTTCTCTTCCAACCTTTCCGCGTAGGTGTCGGGGTGCCGTTCGCTGGTCGTTGCTCAGATCTTTCGGTAGGGTCGCAGGTGAGGTCGTAGGTACGGAATTTTCATTTAGCGGCCTTGACTAGACTTGATTTTGATTCCTCTAAGAGCTGATGTTAGCTCAACTCTCTAATGACGTTATGTCGATTTAAGCAGTGATTAACTTGGTGTTTAAGCTGCCATTTTTATCCGTCCGTTTATGCCTTTACAAAGGCGTGTTGCATCGTCGGCCTACGCTTCGGTGATGGGGTTCGCGGCTAGTTCCGTGGCGCCCAGTTCAGGCTAAGACCCTCTACCCTCTTCCTGACTGCTTTTTCTCTGTCTATTATTTTGTGTGCCTGTGCTATTATTTCTTTACTTTTATTTTGTAGACTATCGTGTCAATTTTCCTATGGTGCTTCAAGCAAGTAAAATTATTTAAAATTAACATTGAGACTTCAATGAATTAACTCTTAACTCGTCCTTGCGACGTTAATTACTATTACAATTATTATTGCTATTGAAGTCGTTCGTCTTTTTGATGGGCTAAATTAGCCTGGATCAGAGCGATCTTCTATTTAACTTCTTTCTCAAGTATCTAAAATCTCTTTACTATTCTTACTGTCTTTCCGCTTGAAGCACTTAATCTCTTACTGATTTCTTCTAAATTTCCTTGATTAAACCTTCTGTCTGAACGTTTCGTCACTGAGTGCATTAAAAACTCAGGTTAGTTGCTTTACTTGCAATTGTGTTGTCATTTTCATTGTCATTGGTGATGTTGCTTCTTAATTGAAATATTGTCCTTATTAATTTCGTGGTTTGTTCGGGGTTTAAGGTTGTACGTTTTTTTTTATAGTATACTCCGGAGGAGGCTTCTGCTGGTGCTGACTTTGCCGCAGCCGGGTTTCAGCTGTTCCAGCTAACTTCTAACAGGCTAGCCTCTCCGTTGCTTTGAGGTATATATCTAGTCGGACTTCAATGATTAGGTTGCATTTGCGGAATACTTGAAATTAACTGATTAGTTGCGTTGTTTCGCCTTGACTTTCGCTAATATTTCTGTTTCCTAGCAGTTGAGGGTGGAGCGTGTGCCAGAGGTGTCGACGCGGGGTTCTATCTACCATTCCAGCCCTTTTCTTGAGTCGCGGCGTTACTCGCCCTCTGCCCGCCACTGCTTGAGGTGTCACCTCTGTTCGGAACTAAGGGTCTACGTGTTCTTAGAATTCAGCCCTTCTCGTGGAGCCGACGTTCCTCGCCTCCTATTGCTGCCTGCGCCCGTTGTCTCGAGCTCGCCACGACAGCGCCCTGGACTGTGGTCCTTGACGGCGCCTGCTAACTTTTTTAACGCCCAAGGCATAAGCGGACTTTTAACTCGCCCTAACTTTTAATCAACTTAATAAAGTGTTTTTTTAAAAAAGGCAATTATCTGGTTAGCGAATGCTAGCCGTAAAACTTAAATTGTACTTGAAATTAAATATTAAGAGTTGCGTTTGCGTACACTGTGTTCGTTACGTTCATGTCGTTAAATCACTCGATATAAGGGTGGATCTAATAAAAACTTTGACTAATTAAACCTTACTTCTATTTTTCTATTCCTTCGCTGAAAACGATTGTATGGGAATTATTTCCCATACAAGTGCATACTGAGTTTTTAACCTACCTTCTCATTAACATTTCTCTTATCTTTCCTTCAGAGGAGGAGTGATAAATTAACTTGATTCTTCTTACAGGTTGTTCCTGTTTCGGGAGATCGTTGCATTGTAACTTCTTTGTGTAATAACTATTTTTTTGTCTAATTAAGCGTCATCTTCCCCCTAGCGGACCCTGTGATTTAATTCATTGCTCGTACTAACAAAATTAACTTGCAGAATGGATAAGTCTTTAGCGCAGAAACGCGGCGTGTACAAAAGGAAAATTACGCTGGGTCTGAACAAGGCCAACGACGCCATCGCTGACGGTAATACTGCCGAACTCGAAGCGCACCGCGCCCTCGTGAAGCGGAACTTGGAGCAAGTGAGGCAGTGGGACGAGAAGGTAACTACCTCAATGATTGAGGGTAAGTGCTCGGATGAAGTTTTAAATGCCGAAGTAGATGAGCAGTTAGCTTATAGTGTTGAAATCGAGGTGGCATTAGATGAACTTAATAAAGCAGGGCAAGGTATTAATGTCAATGCCACCGCGGGATTTGGTCTTTCCAAAGACGTGAAATTGCCACAATTAAAGATAGAGCCGTTTAAAGGCGATAGTGACGATCATCTGAAATACCATGCATTTATGGTTCAGTTTAACAATGCGATTGGTCACCGTTCACATTTGTCGCCTTCTGCTAAACTTACTTACCTTAGGAGTTATTTGTCCGGGTATGCAGCAAAGTTGATCGAGCATTTGACCATTAATGATGGCAACTACGAAGTTGCGCTTACCTTGCTAAAGAAAGAATTTTTAGACGAAAAAGCTGTAGTTAGAGAGTTGTGCCTTAAATTGTTAACGCTGAAATGTAAGTCGAACAAGTCTTTCGTGGAAGTTAAAGTATTTCTTAGTGAAATTAGAGGGATCATGTCTGATTTGAAAACGTTTGGGTGTGATATCTTGGGGGAAAATGCTAGTAATACTGTGATAGGGCACCATATTTTTTCCAAATTACCGATGCTGTTCAAACAAGAATTAGCTAGGAAACTTAATAGCAACTATCCCACTTTGAATGAGATTTTTCTTAATTACCTTGAGGTGAGTGCTACCTTGAATTTGCGTGTGGCTCCTGACAGCGTGCAGAGTGATTCGCGACCCTTTGTGAAGCCTGATAGTTTTAATAAGCAGAATAATCAGGTCTTTGCTAATGCAGCTATTGCACAAACTGATCGCAAAGCGTGTAAATTTTGCTTCAGCCAGAGTCACAGCATGCTGCACTGTTCCGCTTATCCAACCCGTAAGAGCCGAATGGATAGGTGTGCAGAGCTTAAAATATGTCACAATTGTACCAGTTCTAAGCATGAAGCAGCTAGGTGTTTTTCTAAACTTGACTTTGAATGTAAATTTTGTAAGCTCTAGCCATGATGTACCTTATGAAAAAATGTTAGGTTATCGGTACGATAAGACAACGGACAGGATAAGTGTAGATTTGGAAACGCAGGTTGAGACAGGTGATGTCACAAAGCGTAAATTATTCTCTTGCTTAGCTAAGTGTTTTGATCCGCTCGGTTTGCTCGCGCCAGTTACTGTTAAAGGAAAAAGTTTGATGAGAGAAGTTTGGAGGGAACGCTTGGGGTGGGATGATGTGCTCCCAGACCACTTAAATAAAACTTGGGCATCTTTGCAGAAAGATTTGAGTAAATTAAATTCATTTAAATTTGATCGTAGGTGTTTTAATACTGGTGACGCTCTTAAATTAATAATTTTCACTGATGCTTCGCGATTAAATTACGGCTTTTGTATATACACTGTGACGGAGAGCTCAGAGCGCCCGTCATTGCTGTTTAGTAAGACCAAGGCCGCTCCTCTGAAGACAAAAACTCTTCCTACGTTAGAGTTACTTGCCGTTTACATTGCTTTAAAGTGCCTTATTAATTTGTTGAATTCATTAGATAAAGTAACCGTTACTGATTTAACTATTGCTGTAGATTCACAAATTGTTATTTCGTGGATCTTGAACAAAACCGTAAAAACGAAAAATTTATTTGCTAATAATAGGGTTAAGGATATTAATCAATACGTGTCCAGTTTGAAAGATGAATTTAATCTTGATTGCTCTTTCAGGTACGTTCCGTCGGATCAAAATCCGGCAGATTTAGTGACCCGAGGTTTGTCGGCCCGGGAACTTGAAGGAAAGTTGGATTTCTGGCAACACGGCCCCGACTTCTTGAAAAGGCCTACCCAGTGGCCGTCTAATACTTTAGGTTGTATTTCAGAGGCTAATAAGAACCTCGTTTCGTGTCCCATCCAGGTGGAGCCGGCGCCGTCGGTTTCCCAGGTATTTCCGCCAGAGCGTTACTCTAAGCTAGATAAGCTAATCGGTGTTACTGCTCAACTTTTCCGTGCCTCCCTAAAAATGAAAGGAATTGTTACAACCAGACTTGATTGCGTTAACAGAGCGAAAAATTACTGGGTAAAAATTGAGCAAAAAGTTCACTTTCCTAACGAATATTCCTTTTTGAGTGGGGACAAGACAGCTAGGTCTCCTCCGCAATTGATTAGAGACTTGAATCTTTTCCTCGATGGTGAGGGAATAATCCGTTCTCGTGGTAGACTGAATAAGTGCAGTTACGTCTCCTACGGCGTTGCGAATCCCATCTTGTTATCTAGACATAGTTCTTTTACAAAATTGATTCTTGTTGACTGCCATGAAAAATGTAAACACTTAGGTTTAAATTCTACTTTGAATGTCTTGCGGAATCAGGGATTTTGGCTTCCTAGAGGGAGGCCGCTCATTCGGAGCGTTTTGCAGGAATGTGTAATGTGTAAAAAATTTAATGCTCTGCCTTTTAGATATCCTAAGACAACTGATTTACCTGGAGACAGGGTGGACTTAGTCCGGCCTTTCCAGAACATAGGCATAGATTTCACCGGGCATTTCAACATAAAATTCGGTGATACGTTTGTGAAAATGTATATATTGATTTTCACCTGCCTTAGCATACGTGCGGTGCATTTAGAACTAGTGCCGGACATGTCGGCGTCGTCTTTTCTAGCTGCTTTCATTCGCTTTGCCAACAGGTATGGGTTCCCGAAGGCTATTTACAGCGACAATGCACCTACCTTTATTCAGGCAGCGCAATTTCTTAACCATTCTTTTTCAGATGATAACGTCTCGCAGCATTTGGCGAGAAATAACGTAAAGAACATCCGTATTCCTTTGTATAGTGCCTGGTACGGGGCAATTTGGGAGCGGATGATTGGAGTTGTCAAAAAATGTTTGTACAAATCAATAGGTAAAGGTAAAATTGAATATTTTCAAATGTTAACTCTTTTGACAGATGTGCAGGAGGCGGTGAATTCCAGACCCCTTACTGGTCGGGATACCGCTGATCAATCGTACGAAATAATTACTCCTAATTCATTTCTAAAATTAAGCGCTAGTAGTAATTTATCATTCGGCGGAAACTTTGGGTCAGATATACCCAAACCAACGCGTAGTTCTATATTAAACACTCTTGAGCTTCGAGAAGAAGCTCTAGAGAAATTTAAAGATTTATTCTATAATGACTATTTACTTTCCTTGCGCGAACGACATTTGAATTCTTACCAGCCTATATGGAGTGACAGAATCAAGGTTAATGACCTTGTGTTGATTTCTTCGCCCGTGAAACCACGCCCTATGTGGTCCATGGGTCGAGTAGTAAAATTATTTAAAGGTACCGATGGCCGCACACGCTCAGTACAATTAATAAAACCAGATCGTTCGTTATCTAATTATGCCATTTCTTTATTGTATCCCTTAGAATTGAATTCTGGCGAGGTAAAACCATACCAGCTCCCTGTTGATGCCGCTGAGCCTGATGCGACGCAGGAGCTGTCCGGCCGTAGCATCGAGGGCAGACCCAGGAGGGCGGCTGCTGAGCGTGGCCTTCGGAAGATGCGCGAATAAATTCGCGCAGTCTCTCTCCCCCGGGAGTGTGTGGGAAAATTTTCCCCACTATGGTTTGGGTGTGTCCGAGGTGGCTTTTCTCTTCCAACCTTTCCGCGTAGGTGTCGGGGTGCCGTTCGCTGGTCGTTGCTCAGATGTTTCGGTAGGGTCGCAGGTGAGGTCGTAGGTACGGAATTTTCATTTAGCGGCCTTGACTAGACTTGATTTTGATTCCTCTAAGAGCTGATGTTAGCTCAACTCTCTAATGACGTTATGTCGATTTAAGCAGTGATTAACTTGGTGTTTAAGCTGCCATTTTTATCCGTCCGTTTATGCCTTTACAAAGGCGTGTTGCATCGTCGGCCTACGCTTCGGTGATGGGGTTCGCGGCTAGTTCCGTGGCGCCCAGTTCAGGCTAAGACCCTCTACCCTCTTCCTGACTGCTTTTTCTCTGTCTATTATTTTGTGTGCCTGTGCTATTATTTCTTTACTTTTATTTTGTAGACTATCGTGTCAATTTTCCTATGGTGCTTCAAGCAAGTAAAATTATTTAAAATTAACATTGAGACTTCAATGAATTAACTCTTAACTCGTCCTTGCGACGTTAATTACTATTACAATTAATATTGCTATTGAAGTCGTTCGTCTTTTTGATGGGCTAAATTAGCCTGGATCAGAGCGATCTTCTATTTAACTTCTTTCTCAAGTATCTAAAATCTCTTTACTATTCTTACTGTCTTTCTGCTTGAAGCACTTAATCTCTTACTGATTTCTTCTAAATTTCCTTGATTAAACCTTCTGTCTGAACGTTTCGTCACTGAGTGCATTAAAAACTCAGGTTAGTTGCTTTACTTGCAATTGTGTTGTCATTTTCATTGTCATTGGTGATGTTGCTTCTTAATTGAAATATTGTCCTTATTAATTTCGTGGTTTGTTCGGGGTTTAAGGTTGTACGTTTTTTTATAGTATACTCCGGAGGAGGCTTCTGCTGGTGCTGACTTTGCCGCAGCCGGGTTTCAGCTGTTCCAGCTAACTTCTAACAGGCTAGCCTCTCCGTTGCTTTGAGGTATATATCTAGTCGGACTTCAATGATTAGGTTGCATTTGCGGAATACTTGAAATTAACTGATTAGTTGCGTTGTTTCGCCTTGACTTTCGCTAATATTTCTGTTTCCTAGCAGTTGAGGGTGGAGCGTGTGCCAGAGGTGTCGACGCGGGGTTCTATCTACCATTCCAGCCCTTTTCTTGAGTCGCGGCGTTACTCGCCCTCTGCCCGCCACTGCTTGAGGTGTCACCTCTGTTCGGAACTAAGGGTCTACGTGTTCTTAGAATTCAGCCCTTCTCGTGGAGCCGACGTTCCCCGCCTCCTATTGCTGCCTGCGCCCGTTGTCTCGAGCTCGCCACGACAGCGCCCTGGACTGTGGTCCTTGACGGCGCCTGCTAACTTTTTTAACGCCCAAGGCATAAGCGGACTTTTAACTCGCCCTAACTTTTAATCAACTTAATAAAGTGTTTTTTTAAAAAAGGCAATTATCTGGTTAGCGAATGCTAGCCGTAAAACTTAAATTGTACTTGAAATTAAATATTAAGAGTTGCGTTTGCGTTCACTGTGTTCGTTACGTTCATGTCGTTAAATCACTCGATATAAGGGTGGATCTAATAAAAACTTTGACTAATTAAACCTTACTTCTATTTTTCTATTCCTTCGCTGAAAACGATTGTATGGGAATTATTTCCCATACTCCCACGCATTCAAATTGGCGAAGGTGAAATCGAAGAAACCAACTCAAGTAAATTCCTCGGCATCATAATAGACAAACATCTAACCTTTAAAGAGCACATCGCTCATATTAGTTCTAAATTATCAAAATCTATTGGAATCCTAAATAAAGTTAAGAATTTCCTGCCTGAAACAGCCTTACAAATGCTCTACCGAACGCTCATTTCACCATACTTGCAATACGGAATAGAAGCATGGCATGGAACTGATAAAAATAAAACCAACAAAATTTTTACCCTACAAAAAAGAGCCATAAGAGCGATAAAGAATCTAGAATATAATGCTCACAAAAATGACTCATTCAAAAATTTACGAATACTTAAGCTCTCGGATCTCTACAAAATCTCCATTTGCAATTTCATTTACAAAACATTAACAAATGATGGCGACAATAGCCTAAAACAACTATTAACTACGCAAACTGGTCATCACGACCATTTAACCCGAAATAGAAGTAAATTCATGCTTCCTTATTACTCAAAGGCTCGGTCACAACACAGTATCCTCTTCGTTGGAACTAAAACTTGGAACTCAATACCTGCGGAGATCCGTGAAAGTAATTCTTATAAGGTATTCAAAAAAAGTCTTGAGTTTCACTTCCTATCAGATTACTAGTCGTGTAAGATCACAGAGTCAAACCTTGTCCCCTACATAACTGGTCCTAATAATGTAATTCGCCTTGATTAATTTCGCCGATCTTCAGTCTGTTCTTGAATCGTTTGTCGAATATACTGTTAAATCTAGTCCATATGAACTATATTGTGAAATGAAGTATCTAATTTCGATTACTTATCTCATTGATCAGTCTAATGCGTCTCTAGTTTAAGTGAATTAGGTTAAACATTATTGTACTCCTAAGACTAACCTTGATGGTAGGATGCCCTAGAAGTCACTGAACTTATTCGGGCCCACAGGTAGCTATACTCAAATTTGACCATTGTACTAGACTTAAGAAACATTTTATCTCTGTATCTCCTGTGGTAAATAAATTGTTTAAATTGTTTAAATTGTTTAAAGTTGGTACAAGTCCAGCACGACGTGCCATGAATTTTTTCAATATCAACAACTGATGTCTAATCCATGGAAGAATCACCATAGTTTTTATTTTCAGTACACAAATCTTTCAATAGTGAAGCAGTGGGTGGTTTGTATTATCAAATAAATATAAGATTGTGCTATCTTGTGTTAATCTATAAAATGTAATAAACTTCAAGTAATCCTCTGTGTCAAACTAAAAAGCATTGAAATGTCAGTCTCTCCATGTTGCATTTACTGCCCATGACACTGTTTACAATATTATATATGACAACATAGCTTACATGGCTTGGCTATTATGCAAATGTTGCTGAGCAAAAAAAAAACATTTGGACATTAACACAAAATCACTTGGAGCAGTGAAACAGAGATAGGAAAGTTCATTAGTAAAATCACAGTATTCAGCTAAAATACCGTTAAACCAGAACCTGGCTAATTCCCAGCATTACACTGCAGCTTACTGGCTACACCGAAAGAAAACACCAGACCCTACCGAACTGCAATGGCTAGTCTGATTCAATGTAGGTGGGTTTGCCGGCCACCGGAAGCATCCTCGAATGCTCCAGAAACCGGCCGTTCACCGCTATCGAACACAAGTCGTGTGAAAACACCCGAAAATATAGCTAGCGAGGTAACACGTAAATCAAATGAGTTTCCCACTCAAGTTCACTCTCTAACAACACAAAAACTTAAGATTATCCGGGAAACTGTTCCTCCCACGCACTTCAAACAAATAAAACGTTGGCGTCATTCTTGCGGACGAAGCGCGGATCCGCGGAACGTTGCCGAAATAAATTTATCAAAATTCTTCAAATTTCCTCACGTCTTGTACGACGTGACACTCCCCCCTCTTGGTGGCTCTGGCCACCAATAACTGCCTTCGGGGGGGGGGGGGGGGCGCTGGTTAAGGGCTGGTTCAGTGGCGGGGCGCCACCCACTACGTGCTCATCGCAGTCGTCTCGCCCCGCGGGACGCGTCGGTGTTGTCTTCAGCGACGTGTGGGCGGCCTTCCACCGGCTGCGCGGGCGTGACTCATAGAGGAGTCCTCTCTGCCTCCCCGACCAACGTCGAACTTTCCGTCGCTGGCGGGTGGTGGACCTCTGGAGGGGTCCGGGTGTTGTCTCCTGGTCTTTCTCGACGCTGCCCGGCATCCCTCGTGCGTCGGCGAGTGCGTCATACTTGTCCCGATGCTTCGGATTCCGACGGCAGCTTGTCGCGTAGGCGGTACTGAGAGGCTGGTAAAGGGAAGATGGAGGTGGGTGCTCGGCGTTTCCTGGGGGGTCGGGAGCCGCGTGGCCGCCTCCCCCTTTGCTTGGCCCGTTCTGTCGAGCTCTCTTGTCATCAGCTGTGCGCTCAGCATGGTGCGCGTCGTACTTTCTCTTCAGATCACCAGGGTACGGAAGCTCCCATTTCCGTTTCTTCTTGGACTTCGGTGATGCACTGTCTGGATCGCACTGAGCGTCCATTTCATCGTTTGTTGCTGAGTGGTTGATAAATCTCGTCGTTGGCGGGGCTTCCGCTTGATTGTCTTCCTCTGCCCTTGTGTTTTTCGTCTTTTCTGGGTCTCCGCGACCGTCGGGGGGCCGCGGATGAGGGGTTTCATCGCTGTGCTGCTGGGCGATAGCGTCTTCTCCTGAGAGCGGTTCAAGGCACGTCTCCGGGCCACAGGTTTTAGAGCGGCTTCGGCTACGATTCTTGCGACCGTGTAAGAGTGCTCTCCTTCGGGGCTGACGTCGTCGTTCACCTTGCCGACCACTGCCCAGCCTAAGGCAGTGTGGTGGACGAACGGAGCCTTGCGGCGTTGTTTGTCGGAGTGACTGTAGAGTAGGTCTCCGCAGTCCGTCCCCAGGAGCACCGCGACTTCTGCGTGTTTGTCCAAGGGCAAGAAATGCTGAGCGAAGTGCGATATCTCCGGGGTTCTTGCGACGCGTTCGTAGGTCGCGACTGCTTTCTTTCTATCGGGGATGGAGTTGCATTCCAACATCGGTGGGAGCTCGAAGGTTTGGTCTTCGGACACTCCCTTCATTTTCAACCCTGACACGCGTCTGCCGTATCGAGCGGCGGATTGATCGGTCAGCGTTTCCAGCTCGTAGTGAGACTTGGGGGTTGTCACGCGGAGGGCGTTCAACAGCTTAGGAGAGCAGAAGGACGTGGTGCTTTGCTCATCTAAGATTACGTAGGCGCAGCACGACCGACCCGTGTTCTCGTCGATAACGTCTGCCAGAACAACTTTGCTGCATGCACCCTCCTCGGCTGTGGGTACGCGAGAGGCCAGGGCCACAGCTCTCAATCTCTCCCCGAGTTCGCTCTGAGCTCTGTCGTCGCTCGGTTCTCGACTGGGTCTCTCCTGACGAGTGGTTTCACTCGAATTTCCAGCTGCTCGCCAGTTGATGTGGGCGGCCGTGCCGTGACTGCCGGCTCCGCAGTCGTCGCACTTCACAACTTCATTGCAGTGCTTTGCCCAGTGAGGGCCTAGACAACGGTAACATAACTTATGCTCGCGTATGGAGTCCTTCTTCTTCCGAGATTCCATCTTTCTTACCGTTTGGCACGAGTTTGTCGCGTGCTGTGCACTCTGGTGGAGAACGCAGCTGCCGGTTTGATTCTCCGAGGACGTGTAGAGAACTCGCGAGGCTCTTGGATTGAGGCGAGCAGGGCGGCCGTGTCGAGTCGATTGCTCACCCAGTTGAGGTTCGATGCCCCAAAACTATCACACTGGGTGTCTGACAGCGTTTTGATGAACTCGCAGAACCTGGCGAAATCGGGTAGCGATCCAAATAATCTTCTGTGCCTAGTTCGTTCGCTTCTCCAGGCGTCCAGAACGAAGAAAGGTAGCCTCTCAACGATGGGAGACAGCCCTACGTCGGTGTTCAGGAAGGCGAGGCCTTTGTTGTGCTGCATTGTGTGATGAACCGCCAGACAGGCGTCGCTGAACTTCCGCAGCTTGAGACCGACTGTGCGGTCGCCCTTCATGCCCTTTATATCCGAGGCTTGGGCGAGGCGTTCGAGCAGGCTATCGGCTACCCTGTCGTCAGAGGCGGAGCGAGTCTTCAATTGTTCGACGATGAGGGTGAGCAGGGCCGCTGTGTCCAGGTAGGTAGCTGCCAGGGTGTCGTCAATGAGGCTCCTTGGCTCGCCGCAGGTGTGGTTCGTGAGGATCTCGATGGCGTCGATGGGCTCCACGGCGAGCCTCTCCATCCTTCTCTTGATGGCATCGAACCATCTGTGGAACAGGTGAGCCTCTCCCGCGTAGGGTTGGCTTGGCGCCTTTTTTAGATCTTCGATCATTGAGAGCCTCATAGCTCCGTCGATCACTGGTGGCTTCGTTTCAAAGACCACGGCAGGTGAGCCGGTGGAAGCCCGGGGCTGGAATGCTGGTGCGGAGGGATTCATCGGAGGTGCGAGATCGGTGTCACGGGGCGAAGCATTCGCAACCGCCGTTGTGCCCCCTGCGGGTTCAATGACGTGATGCTGGAAGGCTTGGTCGACCCATGCTCCTGTGCGGTCCTCTTTGCACTCGGTATTCTGCTCACCGAAGTGCTGATCATTCTTCGTTCGGTTCCTGTTCCTCAATTTCGACCTCGCGATGGCGATTTGCGCCAACAGTACCGATGGCTCTTCAGTGATGTCAATAAGCATCTGCTTATTGTCTTGGCTAGGGGGCTCGCGGCGCTCGGATTCGCCGTCCTTGTGACGAGAGCTGGCACTGGGAAGGCTCTGGCTATGATCGCTCTCACTGTCTTGACTCTGGCTGTAATAGCTCGAACCTTGGTGACTCTGACGACGATGGCTGGGGCTGGCCTGGTCTCTGCCCCGACGGTTGGAACGGTGTCCGTTCCTGTTCTCAGCCAATGATGATTTTGGGGGCTTGTTCTGATGGGCAGCGCCTTGCTGCTGGTTCTTGGACGAGGTCCTCCTCGACCTCGAGCTCTTGCGCTGGGAAGGTTCCGTTGTCACACTCCGTGAGGAGCTCGCACCGAGCTCTTCGTTTCTGTGGTCCATTGAGTCCGCTAGTGCTTTCCTGCGAGCTCTAGCGCTTGTCAATGAGCCTCGGATTACCGTCGCTTCTGCGGTGGCTCCTGAACCCTCGAGAGCTAGGACCAGCTGGTCTCCGATTCGCTTGACGGTCTTAGCCTTTGCTCGGATTCCAGCGTAGACTTGATCCACCTCGCTGGGAGTCTTGAGATCTCGTGGTACTGCACCATTCAGGAGAATGTTCAAGGCTGCTAGCTCCGTATGGAATTGTTCTTCCAGCTGTGGAAGTCTAGACTTGCTCTTTCTTCCGAGAGAGGTCATTTCTGTGGTTTCGGATATTCGCCGCGGGCGGCTGAGAATCTGCTGTGGGCCTCCTCTTTGGAGGGCTTCTTCGTGGGAGGGCACCTTCCGCTGACGTCTATTCACTTTAATGTCGTGCGCTAGCGGAATTGATCTTCGCTTCAGCACGCCATTGAACGGAACTCGGTAGGACGCCCAAAGGGAAAACGAGGTCTCTTCAGGTTTTTTATTTCTTATCCCCTGGTTCCGTGAATCTGCCCAGACAAGTATGATTCAGACTCGGACCAGGAATTGCGTGACAGGAAATCCTAATTTAAGATCACAGTCGAATAAGCAGTTGACGTATACAGTACTACATAACGAGAAAGGGAGGTATATGAGAAGTAGCTGAGTGAGACATAAGAGGCAACTGAATAATTCTAGCACCAGACATGATATTCTAATGACGGAAGGGCGATAAGAGTGGTCACGAGGCAAAGTCATGGGAGCAACATAGCATAATGACATTTCATGACTCAATTGTTATCATCTTATAGAAAAGTTTTAGCCTCCCTTAACCACGGCAAAGATGTTCCAAGAGAGGGAAGAGGAAGGCACCATTTACATAGCACCGCACAACAAGAAAGTAACTTCATACCTCGAGGGTACACGAGAAATAGCTGAGTGAGACATAAGAGGCCATAGAATAGCAGCACATAATAAAGGGAACTCGCCGCCCTGCTAACGACGTAGCGCCGCAACAATTCGCATTGCTATTACCAGTATTGTAATGTCGTGCGCTAGCGGAATTGATCTTCGTTTCGGCACGCCATTGAACGGAACTCAGTAGGACGCCCAAAGGGAAACGAGGTCTCTTCAGGTTTTATATTTCTTATCCCGTTGAGCCGTATATCTGCACAGACAGATATGATTCAGACTCGGGCTAGGAATTACGTGACAAAAACCCCAATTTAAGGTTATAGTCGAATGAACAATTAATTTATACGGTGCTGTATGACGAGAAAGGAGCATTCTACATCTTGAGCAAAACACAGATAACGGCTAAATATTGTTAGAACTAGGTATGATAGTCTAGTGACGGAATTCATAACACAGTATTCGTTGTTACACGAGAGGGGTTTAGCTTCCCTTAACCACGACAGATGTTCTGAGAGAGGAAGGAGGAAGGCACCATTTATATATCACCGCACGACAAGAAAGAAACTTCACACCGGAGACATAAGAGGCAATCGGGTAGTGCTAACGCTAGGCATGACATTTCAATGACGGGAGGGCGATAAGAGTGGTCACGGGGCATAGTCCTCAGAACAACATAGCACAATGATATTCCGTGACTCAATTATTATCATTATATAGGAAAGTTTTAGCCTCCCGCAACTACGACAAAGATGTTCCAAGAGAGGAAAGAAGAAGGCACCATTTAGTGTGGAGTTGGAGGAACGCGGAATCTGCGCACAAGGTGCACAGGAACAGCAAGCTAGGAAATAAGTTCACGAAACAAGAAAGGTTTCCGTTGCGTTGGCAAGGAAGAGAATAAGTACCTAGTCGAGGAACCCATTATCAAGAACACCCCGCCAAAGACACACAGCTAGAAACACATTTAGAAAGAACACATTTATGATACGCACACGAATATTGTAAAACTCGTGTCACTAACGCTGGGCAATGATACATGAGTCGCCTGTTTCGCCCAATGTTCAAAGTGTCTTTTTGATGAAGCATAAAAGGATATATACATGAATACACATCCGTATCTAAGTCTTAACACAGCGGTCATTAGTCAATAAGCACTTTATTTGAACAAAGGTGGACGATCGCACAACAAGTTTGTAGTTTTCACATGAATATAAAGTTTTCACACGATATAAAGAGATGACGAGTTAGGTAACATCACAAGTTGAAAGAGGATACTCTAAAATACTTACAGACGATGAGGAAAGGTCCCTCAGTTTTAGGCCTGTGACAGATTATTTTAGTCTGCAAAATAAGTGCCTACTCTGGCTTTCTTTACCCTATCTGTGGAAGAGAGACAGCAAAAATTAGGTCTCTAAGGCAGGGGCAAGTCACTCAGGTCATCAAGTCAACCATTATCAATAAATTCTACTATAAAAGATGAGAGAGGCAAGTGCACGTTTGCCAGCGTCGCTTTGAAAATACAACTGATATGAGCTAGTGGCCTCAAATTTCTGCGCCTATACTCAGTCTACTGAATGCCGTAACTTTAGGCTTCCACCTTGCTGACTGGCGCAACTTGCCCAGCACAGCTCATAGGTAAGAAGCCAATTGACTAAATGCGTTTTACTTTGCTTCACATCCTTCTATTAATGAATGTTATAATGCTATAAATATTAATGAATGTTATAAATAATCCAAAGACAAGAAATAATACAAAGACAAGAAATAATACAGAGACAAGAAAAATCATCAACAACTGATGTCTAATCTATAGAAGAATCACCACAGTTTTTATTTTCAGTATACAAATCTTTTAATAGTGAAGCAGTGGTTGGTTTGTATTATCAAATAAATATAAAATTTGCTATCATGTGTTAATCTATGAAATGCAATAAACTTCAAGTAATCCTCTGTGTAGACTAAGAGGCATTGAAATGTCAGTCTCTCCATGTTGCATTTACTGCCCATGACACTGTTTACAATTATATATGACAACATAGCTTACATGGCTTGGCTATTATGTAAATGTTGTTGAGCAAGAGGACACTTGGACGTTAACACAAAGTCACTTGGAGCAGTGGAACAGAGATAGGAAAGTTCATTGGTAAAATCACAGTGTCCAGCTAAAAAAACCGTTAAACTAGAACCTGAGCTAATTCCCAGCGTTACACTGTAGATTACTGATTATGAAACGTTACGCCGGCTAGTCCAGCTTAATGTGGGTGACTCACCGGCCACCGGAAGCATCCTCGAATGCTCCAGAAGCCGGCTGTTCACCGCTATCCAAGCGCAAATATGTTAGGCGATCGATGAATATAGCTACTAAGGTAACACGTTCAAAAAAAAATAATCTCCTGTCACGAATTCACGTTTAAAAGGACGTATAAACTTAAGATTATCCGGGAACCTGTTCCTTCCACGCACTTCAAACAAACAAAACGTTGGCGTCATTCTTGCGGACGAAGTGCGGATCCGCGGGATGTTGCCGGAATGAATTTATCAAAATTCTTCAAATTTCCTCACGTCTTGTACGACGTGACAAGTATTATTATATAAGAAAGTTTTAGTCTCCCTTAACCGCGACAAAGATGTCCCAAGAGAGGAAAGAGGAAGGCACCATTTAGCGTGGAGTTGGGGGAACGCGGAATCTACGCACAAGGTGCACAGGAATAGCAAACTAGGGGATAAATTCACAAAGCAAGAAGGGTTTCAGTTGCATTGACAGGGAAGAGAAATTTTAGTCGATGAACACATTATCAAGAACACCTTGCCGAAGGCACACAGCTAGAAACACATTTAGAAAGAACACATTTATGATACGCACACGAATATTGTAAAACTCGCGTCACTAACGCCAGGCAGTAATACGTGAATCGCTCGTTTCGCCCAATGTTCAAAGTGTCTTTTTAAGGAAGCATAGAAGAATATATACCTGAATACACATCCGTATCTAGCAATTTTAACACAGCGGTCACTAGTTGATAAGCACTTTATTTGAGCAAAAAGGTGGACGATCGCGCAACAAAGGTATAGTCTTCGCATGAATGCCTCACGATAATAAAGAGATGAGTTAGGTAACGTTACAGGTTGAGAGAGAATACTTTAAAATACTTACAGACGATGGGGAAAGGTCCCTCACTTTAGACCTGGAGCAGCTTATTCTAGGACATAAATAATTGATTGCTCTGTCTTTTACTTTACCCTATCTGTGGAAAAAGAGACAGCAAAATTAGGTCTCTAAAGCAGGGGCAGGTCACTCAGGTTATCAAATCAATCATTATCAAGAAATTCTATTATAGAAAATGAGAGAGGCAAGTACACGTTTATCAACGTCGCTTTGAAAACACAAATCATATGAGCTAGTGGTCTCAAATTTCTGCGCCTATTCTCAGTCTACTGAATGCCGTAACTTTAGGCTTCCACCTTGCTGACTGGCGCAACTTGCCCAGCCCAGCTCATAGGTAAAAAGCCAATCGACTAACTTTATTTTACTTGCTTCACGTCTCTCTATTAATGAATGTTATAAATAATACAAAGACAAGAAATAATACAAAGACAAGAAAAATCATGTTCCCAAGTTGGTGCAAGTCCAGCACGACGTGCCATGAATTTTTTCAATATCAACAACTGATGTCTAATCCATGGAAGAATCACCATAGTTTTTATTTTCAGTACACAAATCTTTCAATAGTGAAGCAGTGGTTGGTTTGTATTATCAAATAAATATAAGATTGTGCTATCTTGTGTTAATCTATAAAATGTAATAAACTTCAAGTAATCCTCTGTGTCAAACTAAAAAGCATTGAAATGTCAGTCTCTCCATGCTGCATTTACTGCCCATGACACTGTTTACAATATTATATATGACAACATAGCTTACATGGCTTGGCTATTATGCAAATGTTGCTGAGCAAAAAAAAACATTTGGACATTAACACAAAATCACTTGGAGCAGTGAAACAGAGATAGGAAAGTTCATTAGTAAAATCACAGTGTTCAGCTAAAATACCGTTAAACCAGAACCTGGCTAATTCCCAGCATTACACTGCAGCTTACTGACTACAACGAAAGAAAACACCAGACCCTACCGAACTGCAATGGCTAGTCTGATTCAATGTAGTTGGGTTTGCCGGCCACCGGAAGCATCCTCGAATGCTCCAGAAACTGGCCGTTCACCGCTATCGAACACAAGTCGTGTGAAAACACCCGAAAATATAGCTAGCGAGGTAACACGTAAATCAAATGAGTTTCCCACTCAAGTTCACTCTCTAACAACACAAAAACTTAAGATTATCCGGGAAACTGTTCCTCCCACGCACTTCAAACAAATAAAACGTTGGCGTCATTCTTGCGGACGAAGCGCGGTTCCGCGGAACGTTGCCGAAATAAATTTATCAAAATTCTTCAAATTTCCTCACGTCTTGTACGACGTGACACTAGCCGTTACAGTTTGGTAGGGCTGGTGTTTTCTTTCGGTGTAGCCAGTAAGCTGCAGTGTGATGCTGGGAATTAGTCAGGTTCTGGTTTAACGGTATTTTAGCTGAACACTGTGATTTTACTAATGAACTCTCCTATCTCTGTTTCACTGCTCCAAGTGATTTTGTGTTAATGTCCAAATGTTTTTTTTTGCTCAGCGACATTTGCATTATAGCCAAGCCATGTAGGCTATGTTGTCATATGTAATATTGTAAACAGTGTCATGGGCAGTGAATGCAACATGGAGAGACTGACATTTCAATGCTCTTTAGTTTGACACAGAGGATTACTTGAAGTTTATTACATTTCATAGATTAACACAAGATAGCACAACTTTATATTTATTTGATAATACAAACCAACCACTGCTTCACTATTGAAAGATTTGTGTACTGAAAATAAAAACTATGGTGATTCTTCCATGGATTAGACATCAGTTGTTGATATTGAAAAATTCATGGCACGTCGTGCCAGACTTGTACCAACTTGGGAACATGATTTTTCTTGTCTTTGTAATATTTCTTGTCTTTGTATTATTTATAACAATCATTAATAGAAAGACGTGAAGCAAGTAAAATAAATTTAGTCGATTGGCTTCTTACCTATGAGCTGTGCTGGGCAAGTTGCGCCAGTCAGCAAGGTGGAAGCCTAAAGTTACGGCATTCAGTAGACTGAGAATAGGCGCAGAAATTTGAGACCACTAGCTCACATGATTTGTGTTTTCAAAGCGACGTTGACAAACGTGTACTTGCCTCTCTCATTTTTTTTATAATAGAATTTATTGATAATGGTTGATTTGATGACCTGAGTGGCTTGCCCCTGCTTTAGAGACCTAATTTTTGCTGTCTCTTTTCCACAGATAGGGTAAAGAAAGCCAGAGTAGGCACTTATTTTGCAGACTAAAATAAGCTGTCACAGGTCTAAACTTATGGACCTTTCCTCATCGTCTGTAAGTATTTTAGAGTATCCTCTTTCAACTTGTGATGTTACCTAACTCGTCATCTCTTTATATTGTGAAGCATTCATGTGAAAACTATAAACTTGTTGTGCGATCGTCCACCTTTGTTCAAATGAAGTGCTTATTGACTAATGACCGCTGTGTTAAGATTGTTGGATACGGATGTACATTCATGTATATAACTTTGTGCCTCCTTAAAAGGACACTTTGAACATTGGCCGAAACAAGCGATTCATGTATTGTTGCCTGGCGTCAAGGATTACGAAGTTTATGTCATGTACATATAAACTATCAAAAGTGTTCCCACATCACAATGGGAATGCATCGTCCATGAAATTGCGCTTTCTCTTATAGCTGTCATTACATGTATTATCGAATGTAGATTGGGCGGGATTGGGAGTACATGGCCCTCAATCATTCCCTTCGACTAGTGACACGAGTTTACGATATTCGTGTGCGTATATCATGAATGTGTTCTTTCTTAATGTGTTACTCGACTAGAGACTTATTTTTCTTCCCTGTCGATGCAACGGAAACCTTTCTTGTTTGTGAACTTATTTCCCAGCCTACTGTTCCTGTGCACCTTGTGCGTAGATTCCGCGTTCCTCCAACTACACGCTAGATGGTTCCTTCCTCTTTCCTCTCTTGGGACACCTTTGTCGCGGTCAAGGGAGGCTAAAACTTTCTTATATGATAATACTAGTAATGGTAATGCGAATTGTTGTGCTACGTCGTTAGCAGGGCGGTGAATTCTCTTTTTATGTGCTACTATTCTATGGCCTCTTATGTCCCGCTCAGCTATTTCTCGTGTACCCTTGAGGTGTGAGTTTACTCTCTTGTTGTGCGGTGCTAGTGCTATATGCATCAGTTAATCATTCGACTATGATCTTGAATTAGGCTTCTCTTGTCATGCAATTCGTGGTCCGACTCTGAATCATACCTTTCTGGGCAGATTCACGGAGTCGCTTGGATAAGAAATAAAACCGAAGAAACCTCGACTTCTTTTGGAATCCTTGCGCCTACCGTTCTATGTTGTGCCGAAGCGAAGATAGCGAAGATAGAAATTCCGCTAGCGCACAACATAACAAGGGTCGTGTTTGAAAGATTGTCTGATAATGGACTCCTGGTAAATCCTGCCAAATGTGAGCTCAGAAAGCCATCACTGATATACTTAGGTCATGAAATCTCTAGCCTAGGTCTAAAACCGTTGCCTTCCAAAGTAGAGGTGATCAAAAATTTTCCTCTTCCACAGACCCAAAAGGAACTGAGAAGGTTCCTAGGCTCTGTTAATTTCTATCATAGATTCATCAGAAATTGCGCGCAAACTTTAGCCCCCTTGTCAGATTTGCTGGAACCAAAGAGAAAAGGTAAATCTACCGATTTCAAGTGGACGGGTGCAGCGCGCAAAGCTTTTGACGAGATTAAGCACAAGCTAGCTACCGCGACTAAATTAGCTTACCCGATTGCCAATGCTGACTTCAGTTTAGTGGTTGATGCCTCCAGTACTGCCGTAGGTGCCGTTTTGCAACAAAAAGTAGGGACTAATATCTCTCCTCTTGCTTTCTTTTCCAAAAAGCTATCACCCACTGAGCGTGCTTACAGCGCGTTCGGTAGGGAACTCCTTGCTATCTATCTGTCTGTGAGACACTTTCGCTATGCTCAAGAGGCAAGGGAGTTCGTGATCTACACAGACCACAAACCCTTGACCTCGGCGATCAAAATGCCTTCTGAGCGCCACTCGCCAAGAGAAGCTCGACATCTGTCTTTCATTAGTCTGTTCACCACGGATATCAGATTCATTAAAGGTCTCGACAATACTGTTGCTGACTGTCTATCTAGAATTAATTCTGCCCAAAACAGTGGTGAAATCACTTTCGGTAATATTAGTAATGCTCAGAAGGAGGATCCTGAACTTCAGGACCTTCTCAAACCTTCTAACACTACCTCTTTAAAATTAACCTTGGTTGACGGCGTGTACCGTGATGCTGAACGACTTTCTCGTTTGTATCTTCCTGCGACTCTCCGCAGAGTAGCTATTCTTCACTATCATTCTCTTTCTCATCCTGGTACTAACCGTACATTGCGTTCGATTTCCGATCGTTTCGTCTGGCCAGCGATGCGTAAGGAGGTCAAGCAAATTGTGCAAAATTGCCATGCATGTCAGAGTAGCCAAGTTGTGAAACATAATCGTGCAGCGCTACAGAGTTGTGCTTTTGCTGGACACAAATTCGACTCCGTTCACCTAGATTTGGTGGGTCCGTTGCCTTTGTCGCGCGGCCATTCTTATTTGTTAACCATAATTGATAGGTTCTCTAGATTGGTTGAGGCCGTGCCTCTTCCTGATACCCAAACTGAGACTGTAGCTCGCGCTTTCATGAGTAATTTGATTTCCAGATTTGGGGTTCCCTTAAGTGTCACGCATGACCGGGGATCACAATTTACCTCCAAATTCTGGAGTGAGCTTAGCACCGCTTTAGGGTGTGAAAACATTAATACCACCGCGTTTCATCCGCAGTCGAATGGACTTATTGAGAGAGTCCACAGAGATTTAAAGAGTGCGTTGCGTTGCCTTAATTGCAGTCATGATTGGACCGACAGACTTCCAGTAGTATTTCTGAGCATTAGGAATTTACATCGGCAGGATCAGCAGTGCACAGCAGCAGAAATGTTGTATGGAAAGATTCTTCGCCTCCCGGGCGACATTGTTGACCCAAAACCGTTGCCTGAATTTTCATCTGCTGACCGTTCCGCATATGTAACCTGTCTCAAGGATTGCATGCGTCAGATCAAGTATGTTGCTCCACGAATGCCTCAGACAAAAGACAAACTTGATCCTGATTTGCAACAGTGCACACATGTGTACGTCCGTAATGATAGCATCAAATCAACTCTCACACGCCCTTATGATGGCCCATTCAAAGTACTTAAACGGACGCCAAAGTATTTCGTCCTTAAAAGATCTGGTTCACCCGACCCTGTGAGCATAGATCGATTAAAGGTCGCGTATACCTCCGATAATAGTGTGATTTCTAACTCTTCATTCTCTCCACAGAACTTCCTTTCCACTGAGACTCGATCATATCGTCCACCTCAGTTTCCTCAGTTGGCTGCATTGTTGCCTAGTCAACTTGAGTGTAATCCTTTCTTTGTGCCTTTACCTTCAAACCCTATCCCAAATCCTATCGTAGACTCTAATTCTAGCTCTCTTAGAGAAACAGCGACAAGTCTGGAGAGACCAGACGAGACCGCTGCAGTCACTCCTGTACCAAGAACTCTTGCTGATCTAAATTTGCAGACCCATTTGGTGAAGCTTCCCCGCTCAGTAACATTTTCCGACCGCCAAACCCGGCATGGTCGCGTAATTCGAACTCCTTCCCGCTACAAATGATTGCAGCGGGTGGACCTTTCGGTCTGCGCCTTGGGGGGTAATGTAGCATTAGCTACAAAGTGTAAAATTCTAAAATTTCTCATTAGCACTTAAATAGCATAATTATTGACATTGAAAATCTTACTCTAAATTATTGTTAATAATTTTCTACTTATAATTAGTAATCCTTGAAGTTTTTGTGTAAATGCATGAGATATAAAATAACGGTCGAAATTTTCGGGTTTGAAGCCTCAGGAATTGGCAACACCGCGCGGGACGCTTTGTTTTGAAGCGTCACTCTCTCGTGCGTCTTTAGCTTGTGCGTCACAGCGTTCTTGTAAGTGAAAAAAATTAAGTGTTCAAATAGAGCAAATCTGGTCAAAGGATATCGTGTTCATATTCTTAGTGTGCATTGTGTTTAAGTATAAGGATCTGGTCAGTGTCGTGATATATATAAACATAAAATAGTCGTAGAAGTCGTGAAATAGCATGGCTCATTCCAAGTGCTATCTCAACATGACGTAGCGTAGATTTTGCGTGTCATGTTCATTTCTTGTGTCAAGAGTATAGTATAGATGTTTAACCACGTCTTTCCCCTTGCTGCAAAAAGATATACTTGCAGTTGTCATTATGATATTGAAACTCGCTCATCAAATTACATCGTGAGAGCGCACGGTGGATTTGCCGGCGTTTTTGCGGAAGATGGCGGAGCGTAAACTGTTGTGTCATGTCATTTTTATGTTCACTGTATTATGTTTTGAATATTTTTCTTTTGCTGCATGAGATACGTTTAGTGTTTCTTTTTCAGTATGATTGACATATGGATGAATTTAGTACTGCCTTTTTATTTCTCGTACGGATATAGATATGTTATAGAGTACGAAATTTATTCATGCATATTCTTGCATTTTTTAGCTGTTTCGTATTTCAGTTAAATTCCTCGAATCATGGTACTTAAATCACATGTATTTTCCATAATTACACAAAATTGAATAACAGATTATTACTGCTCTAAAAATCACAAGTCTTGTACTGTCATGCTTATACTGTAATTCGAGCATAAAGGAACAGCCATTGCCGGCTGGTAACCTTTCTATTTTCTTCCTGAGCCTGTAAAGAAATTAATAGCTTTGAGTTAAATCTATGGAAGAAGTTCAGGGTTTTCTCCGTGATGGGAAATTTACCATTGCAGTGTAGGGATTGTCAGTTGTGGAATTTTTCCTTGATGCCTCTTCGAGAACCTTCTCATTCAGCGTCTTCGATTATTGCAGATCCTCGACGGCACCAAACGCCACAACACACATTCCCTGGGTCTGAGCTTTACAAGTTGTAAATTCACGGTGGCATATTATCGCTCACTAAACCATCGAGTTACATCACATAAATTGCCTATCTGTGACGTGAGACAGTCTGACCTTTGGTTATATATCACATTGCAATCACTTGGTTCGGAGCTAGTAGAGCCTAGTATATTACGACAAATGGCTAACTAATCTACTCGCTCAACCACGGCAACTTGCTTTTCACGTCGTGGAATTATTCTAAAGTCTGACCCATAAATAGTGACTCATCCACACGTCACGGGGGGAATTGATATTCTGTCAGTCGCTTAAATTAAACAGACTGTCAATCTCCACAAACACACTCACTTACACCTGGCCAACGTCATCGCTCGCCGGACCTCGCCTGCACGGAGTTTCCCATCTAAGAGAAGATCGTCCGAAGTCAAGCACGCCATCGGTCATCACGGTTTCCTTCAATAAAAATATACAAGCTTAGTTTTCCTAGAGAGTGTCTTTATTATCCATCTCTTGCAATTTCGAAAAACACTCTTGAGAAAACGTTAAAGATTGGATGTTAATAACTAACCATACCCACCAATCTTATCATTCATCAGCACAGCCATGACGTTACTGGCGACATTTGAATTGGTTGCAGTTTTACATTACTATAACTTATTAAATACTCATTTAAAATATAAAGTGCACAGCAAAAAGTTGTTTATTTTCATTACATTATTGTAACCGCCGATTGCCCGCTCTTGGCCCCATGCCATGTACATCGCAGCGCCAGCTATAGCGCTGTCAAAACTGGCTGTAGTCGACTAGTCGGTGTGCTAAAAAGATTATTCATGTTAGAATTGGGAGACCTGTGGATGACTGGAGTTTGATAAATGTTGGAGGTGTAGGGCCTGAGTGGGACTGCAAGAGGTGGAAGAAAGAGATTGAGAGACAAACAAAAGAGTATGGATTGAATAAGTGGAAGCTTAGCATGATGCGGAAGCCTACACTTAACTGGTATATGAAAAAGAAAGCACCTACGTTTGAGTTGTTCTATGATGGTAGTTTTGGAAGTCAACTCTTGTTTGCTGTGAGATGTAAGTCATTGAGTGTGAACAGACGTACATGGAGATGGAATGAGAATAATAACAGATTATGTCAGCAGTGTAATAGTGGAGTAGAGGAAACAATTGAGCATTTTGTGCTGGAATGTAGTAAGTATGAGCAAGAGAGAGAGAGTTTTATGAACGTGGTGTCTGAGCAGTATGGAGAGAATGAGTGGAATGCCAGATGTGCTGAAGATGATTGTGGTATGAGCTGTCTTGCTAGATTGGATCAGGAGTGTAATGCGAGTATCACTGAGGCTATGAAAGTGTTTTTTGTGCATGCCTGGAGTAAGAGACAGTGACTGGAATGAGCCAGTCTGGTAGAATGAGCTGTAATGACCCAATGTGCCGGGGGATGGTGTTTTGACACACTGGCTGTCCCGGTGATGCCTTTCAATGGAGGCTTGGGTCAATGTGAAGTTTCATGCAATCACGGAAAATAATAATGCCGATCCCAGGAATCACTAAAGGAACACATTTCAGAACGTTTTACAAGAATGACATTCTGCTCGCTGATGCATTATTTTTGAATAATTGAACTTTGAAGTTGGCCTTGGCGCCAAAGGAAGCGAGCACGTGAAACGGAATTTAATTAATAATGGAAGCTATTACAAACGTAAAGAGGTTGGGTCGTGAGGGGGAAGCACAATTCTTCTAGTGAAAATTATAAATAAAGCTTCTAACCCACCCATTAGGGTGACGACCGCAATCTTGTTGACATCGGGTCCAAAATGGCGGCTCCCATGGTGGTCGCCATGTTAGACCCGATGTAAACAAGATTGCGGTCGTCACCCTAATGGGTGGTTTAGAAGCTTTATTTATACTTTTCACTAAAAGTACTGTGGCTACCCCTCACGACCCAACCTCTTTACGTTTGTAATGGGGGGTTAGCTTCCGTTTTTAATTAAATTACGCTCGCTTCCTTGGGCGTGCGACGGCCACTTCATAGTTCAATAATTCGAAAATGACGCATCAGCGAGCAGAATGTCGTTCATGAAAAACGTTCTTAAATGGGTTCCTTTAGTGATTGCTTGGAAAATAATTATCAATTTCCGTGATTGCATGAAACTTCACATTGACCGATGCTTGTGACAAGGATCGTAGATCCTGAGTAGTTTAGTGGACAAGTCTGGCACCAGGCGCTGAACTCTTTGTGTGAAAATTGTGGAGGGAATTGTAGGCCATTACAAAGGCCCCGACACTGTCGGCCCTCAAGTTCAAGTTCAAGTGCCCTGCTGCTCCCGCTTTGTTTGTTACCTTCGTTGTCCTCGTTACCAATAGGTTACGTGTATCTGAGAAGTATTTTCCTTCGGTCAATGTATAGTTTCCCTTTGGCAGGGAAATTGAAGATGTCGTTGCTGATAATCGCTAAATGAGCACATTTAAAAACCTTTTACACGAATGACATATGCTTGCTGATGCGTTATTTTTGAATAATTGAACTTTGAAGTTGGCGCCGGCGCCGTAATTTAGTTAATAAGGGTAGTTAACCCGCCTATTACATACGTAAAGAGGTTGGGTTGTGAGGGTTAATTATAAATAAAGGTTTCTAGTGACGTTTGTTTACATCGACTGGAAGATGATGGGCGCCGCCATCTTTGTGCCGATGTAAACAAGATTGCGATCGTCACCCTAACGGGTGGATTAGAAGCTTTATTTATACTTTTCACTAAAAGAACTGTGGCTAACCCTCACGACCCAACCTCTTTACGTTTGTAATAGGGGGTTAGCTTCCATTATTAATTAAATTACGCTTGGCGCGGTCACTTCCTATCGCGCGTGACAGCCAACTTCAAAGTTGAATAATTAGAAAATAACGCATCAGCGAGCATAATGTCATTCGTGTAAAAGGTTTTTAAATGTGCTCATTTAGTGATTATCAGCAATGACATCTTTAATTTCCCTGCCGAAGGGAAACTATACATTGACCTTTCCTTCTTCCCATTTGTTCGTATTTATCAGGAGCATTGAGATGTATCTAGGTAGAAGAAAGTTTATTCGTAAGATGGTGGTGAAATATTCTAAGCTGATTGTATCTGAATTGGTGTAGTTATCGTTATGAGTGGGTGATTAGCGTCCCGAGCGTTACTGACTGGAGTCTCCCATCAGTCTCCTGTTGCGTTTCTGTGTTATACGGCTGCGTGGCACATTGCTCAATAATTCAGTCGATAAATTATCTGCTGAGAGAACAGTTGCTGTTCATATGTGATTTTGTATCAGGAGTCAATAATTTGGATGATCCTGAAATGAAGTAGATAATGCTTTGTGCAATCGATAATGTTAATTTTTGTGTATGTGGAATTGTTCCTTATCAAATGACTGGTGTAATTGTGTAGTTCCTTCTCAGACTATTTGTATATTTCTTCATTTTTGGTATTAAATGATTTGTGTGTTTTTTTTTCAGACATGCCAATAAAATTTGCAAACACTTGCTTATACTCTCAAAAATTATGAGTTTTTATTGAGATCCATGGTAGCAAATTAAGTCATGGGAAACGTGTAGTAAACAAAAAACGTTGCGCCTTGAGCCCTGCCCAGAGTGGCAGTTTATTTTATGTTCGGGGCCCAGTAGGCGGCCGAGACGCTTCGGTGCCTACAATTATCATACTGCAAGTAACATATATATGAAAATTGGGTATTTTCGAAGGAGAGGACAATAATCGACTCTGCAGTTTTTGCTGCCTGAACATTGTTAATAAGATCAAAATGAACAATTTTTCTTCTATGCTCTTTTTATAGCAAATGAGTATTTAATGAGTTATAGCCTTATGTTAATTTTTGTCTCTGATGAGTGGAATGCACTGAATAAACAGCTACCAATTGCTTTTCAAATTTTTGTTGATGAATCATGGTTTTTACATTGAAATAAACTACTTTTCTTCTAAACAATTTTTTAGGCAAATGAGTATTTAACAAGTTATAGCGATATGTTAATTTTTGTCTTTGAAGGCTGGAATGCGCTTGATCATTCGAGCACGTCAGAAGAGAGAGTTTGTTGTAGTCTTTGCCTCTGAACAATTTCTTTCCACTTTGAACAGTGGGATTGCGGTGCGTAATTTACCGCTATAACTCATTAAATACTTATTTACAACAAAATGTTTATTGAAGAAAAATAGTTTATTTAGATCTAATTAACTATGTTTAGGCACCAAAAAGTGGAAAGTCGATGTTGTCCTCTCCTTCACATATACTGTTAATTTATTTATGTCCGGTCGTAACATTTACCCTGGAAATGTGTAACTTTATTTAGGATTCCGATGTATTTTGATATCTTGGTACTAATATGGGCAATGTGCTCTTTGAAGATCAGATTAGATTAGTTAGATTAGTCATTATTTTTAGCCTCCCTACCCAGCAACAAATTCGATCCAAAGAGAGGAAGAAGGAAGGCACCATTTAGTATGGAGTAAAGGAAACGCGGAATCTACGCAGAAAGGCATAGAAACAGTAAGTTGGGAAGGAAGATTATGAAACAAGATCAAAGTTGAAGAAGACAGTAGTAGGTGCTAAAAAACAGGACAGCAGTGAACCAAAAAAAGGTGGTCCTTAACATAACATAAGCATTTTATTTCAACAAAAAGAAGGCCTACCTAAACTCTCAGCTCGGGCCCTCACATTTTCCCCCTGGGAGCGCTAGTTCCCATAGATACAATAATTGTGTCCCCCTGAGGGGCTTTAAAATCAGATATTTATCTATTATGATGCCCAGAAACTTATAAGAGTCAGTTTCTTCAATTTCACTTCTGCCTATTTTAATGCGCGGGAGAGGTATATTTTTGATAAATGTGAAGGAGGACAATAATTGATTTTCCAATTTTTGGTGCATGAATGTAGTAATTAGATCAAAATAAACAATTTTTCTTCTATGTACTTTCCATTGGAAATTCAATATGCACTTATGTTGCAAACCCATAAATTTACTGATTACTGAAGAGCTTCAAATGGAAGATGAAATAACTTGTGAAGAGATGGTAAGTTTTTTGAAGAAAGTAAAGAATGGAAAGGCATGTGGCCCTGTTAGGATCCCATATGAATTCTATAAATGCAGAGGAGAGAGTGTAGTTATTACAGGGAAGAATTTCAGGGAACTTTTTTATGCCTGGACACAATGCCAAATTGGAACTTGATATAGCAATCCAGGGAATTTCTGTGAACTATTTTGAAGTACCTTATAATCAAAATTGGCACCATAAATTGAAACAAATATAACTTAAAATTAGTTTATAAAAGGTTTTTATCATAAAAATAACTGTTATATACATTTTTCCTTTTATACGTGAAAGAATAAACGTAGACTGGATGGAGTGATAGGAGCGTCGCACACCTCCTCAGACTATGTTGCGTAATGAACTGATGAGCGAGATCGCGTTGAAAAAAGAATGCGTTCCAAGGAAACGTCATTCATCGTATTAAAAGACATTTTTATACCATATATCTTGCTTTAAATGGCCTTCAAGTTATTTCATTGGAAAAAGGAAACTTTCAGCTTTAGGAAAAGGTTAATTTTTTGGTCAAAGACTCCTTCAGAGTAATAGTTATTCATTATTGTTCCTTGTGAACGAGACGGAGAAGAATACCTCAATGCTATTCTTACGAGAATTATTCGCTATTCGGCCTTGTACGAGACACAAATTGAGCTCGTTCATGAGAGATGAACTTCCGAGAGTTCCATTTGCTCCGGAGAGCTGTTCCTTCCACGCCGCAGCTACCTGGCAGTTGTATGCATGGTAGAGTATACTTGCTGTTGAAAAATTATATGGTTATTCCATTTTTCCTATAGAGTGCGTAAATATTCGCATATTATTTTGGTTTGTCTTAGAGTAAGTTGTATGATACTTTTTATATTTTGTTTATAATTAATCACGTCATGAAGTTAATGAAAAACAATTTCTGCCAACCAATTTGGTGGCTTGAAATCAAATATTAAGCATTAGGGCTAAAAAATGTAATGTGAGCAAAGCGTGACATTTGAAATGACAGTGGGTGTCTTGAACAGATATTTTGGAATGATTTTCTTTCGTTGTTTACGTTTGTGGATAAAATGCAATTAACGGTTTTTAAGTATAAATTACACAAAGAGAACATCTATGTAAATTAATAAAATCCATCTCACAGCTAATTTCAACATTGATAAATGTGATTCATTGTAAATTTAGTAGTTATTTGATATCCGATAAAATTACTCTACCAAAGTTTTTACTGGATATTTCTCGATGAAGTTAGATGGCATAAAAAAGAAAGAAAACCCGTTTATTTCAAAAAATTGTGATACATGAGATGCCTTACAACATATTGCGGTTTAAAAATTTCCTAATATAAAACGTCCTCAATTGAAATCATAACAATTTCACATATAATATTATTATGAATCACAATCATCGTAAACCACAATATTTAACATGACACTCATGTGTTCAGTAATGCCAGTTGATACATGTAAGTTACGATAACATTTCAATTTTCAATGTTGTACAAAAATTTCCTACATTACAGTTTTTTGTTCTTGATCAATGTCATAGGAAAAAATTGTTTGAAAAAATACAATTGATGACTCTAAACATGTTTCAGAATTTGTGGAGACATTGAGTGTTCCATTTACAATTGCAACCAGTGCTTTGATATTTAAGTGACCAACCCATCCGCAGTCATTGCGCTGACGTTAATTATTTATAAATTGTGTCAGTAAACTTTTGAAGGTTGAAAAGTGTGGGTGCGCTGAAGCGTTTCTACTCACTTTTATTCTGATTCGGTGAGTTTGCCAATTGTAGTTTTTTACCTCTTTTATTCGTAAGTAACCAATGTTTTAAGGAGATGTTTGGCAGAATGTGCAGCAGTTGTGTAACTAGTTTGAAGATTTGTAGTCTTTATATAAGTAAATACACATGCCGGTGTATTGCCTAACATTCTGAGGACCACAAAATTATTATTTATTATTATTATTTTACCGGTTACTTACGCAATACAAATGAGGTTTTGCTTGCTAGTTATTTTAATTCCTGTAAAATATTTTAACAAGATTTGAATGAAATATTATCGCGTTAAGGGCCTGTTAGAAAAACACGCAACTAACTCATTATTGTCAGTCGTAGTTTGAGTTACATCAAAACAGCGCTTCATCGTAAGAAAATGAATTCTAGAGATATATTTTACATGCTTTTTCTATAGTTTTATTTTGCTACGAGAAGATTAACTGTGCATAAGAGTTTGATTTTAAAAAAGGTAATTTTTGACGTCTGGTACTCAAGAAGCTCTTGTAAGTAGCAGCTTATATGTCAATAACAATATCAATTTTTTGAAATA
The DNA here is from genome assembly GCA_030386875.1 of Morinoia aosen. Classification (NCBI taxonomy): domain Eukaryota; kingdom Metazoa; phylum Arthropoda; class Malacostraca; order Amphipoda; family Talitridae; genus Morinoia; species Morinoia aosen. The sequence goes on from CM059580.1 coordinate 43,000,756, forward strand.
AATGCAAATATTTTCAAATTTTATTGTGCTTCACACAACGAGAGAAAGCTGAGAACTTTTGAAGGATTCGTCCGGATTTGCGAGAAAGACAAAGTTGTACAGTGCACAAAAAGCCCGAGTAATCGAAGAGTTGAGATTTTATCATTATCAGTGCTTTGCAGGTCTCTTCATTCTAAGATGTTTTTATTTTCCAGAACATTGTCGTGAAGCTCATAGAACTCAAATGATTGATATTGCTTGAGAAAGATTTGAAATTTTGAGTATTACATAATTAATTTTGAGACTAATTTAGACAAGCACAATAATTTAACCAAGTGCACGGAGGTTAAAAACATTATTTAAAAAATATATTTTCTACAGAGGTTTACAATATGGTATTACCAAACGTCGTAATAACGAGAAAGAATATCAACAACATGGATGCAAAATAGCTATTTATTGTTTCAGCAGCTTGCGTATGTAGTGAAATTATTTCACTGCGTGTTTTTACCTTGCGGGTAGTGCTGTACGGTACGTAGCGCTCCATACTGCGACCACCTGGCTTAAGCCATTCGGAAGCCGAAGTTAACGTTTGCACGGCTGTTGCGTTAGGACCTTCAAACAGTTCACTTGACTACGAGTAGGCTAAATTAAGCTTCTTGCCTGATTGTGTTAGTCTCTATCATGGTACCATGGTCTCTATACCGTGCTTGGGTAATCCTGCGCCATCTTTTACCATTGTACTTTAGGTGTTTTTGCGAGGTGTTTAGTCGGTGGAAGAGCTATGATCTCGTGTAGAGAGACGGCTCTCGCAAGACACGTCCTGAGATTATACGTGTTTTGTCTATTATACTTGCCATGTTTTAAATATATTGTTACTTGTCCATCCCGCACCTTACCCTAGTGTCTGGGCCTAGCTAATTAGCCTGAATAGCTAACCCTTGCCTGGTTGGCATCCTGACAGAACGGCGTCCTAGTGGTGAGACAATTAGCAGGCTAGTTTCACTACACTTATATTACTTCAAAACTCAACTGAATTCAATACATGAAAACTTTCAGGAATTGCCAATCATTTACTTCTAGGTACCTGGTAGCCTTATAAATTATCCATTGATATAAAAAATAACAACTATTGATATTTGAATAACTTCTAAGGTTTTTAATGAAATGAACTATTCTTCATGAACAAATTTGATATTTTTCAAAACCAAATAGATACTTGGAAAACGTGAACTATTTTAACATTTGATCAAAAATTTTTTGAAATTTTTTCTAATTTACGCCCTGCAATTCTGAAATTATACCCTACGTTAACATGTTGAAGTGTTTATTTGAGTAGATATAGAAGAGTGAAAGGGTACTGGATGACTGGAAAATGTGTAATGTAGTTTTATTGCACCAGGGTGGGCATAAAAGTATGATAAAACTTAAAAACTACAGACCACAGACCAATTGCCCTAGCTGACAGTGTATGTAACATTTTTTTATGGTATTTTCAATAATAGAATAAAATATTAAGTTGAAGATCTAGAAGTCCCGGGAGAAGAACAGAATGGTTTCAAGCAAAATAAATGGGATGAGGATAATCTGTTTGTAGTGAGTGAAATAATTGAGCAAATGAAAAAGGTTAATAAGAATATATACTTAGCATTCCTGGATATTGAAAAGGCATATGAGAGTGGATTGGGTTAGGATGTTTGAAATTTTGAAAAAAGTAGGATTTAGTAGAAAGATAGAGAACATTGTACAAAGTCTGTATGAAAACACAAGCACTATCCACAAATTTGGAAGCTGGGCAAGTAAAGTGCATTAGAGGAGTGAGACAGGGCTGTACTTTGTCTCCCCTGTTGTTTGGACTATACTTAGAAGAATTAGCAGTTTGACTGGGAATGAGTGGCTTAGGAATGAAAGTTGGTAAGGAGAAACTGAGTTGTTTGTTGTATGCTGATGATGTGGTTGTGGTTAGTTAATGTTGACATGAACTACATAGTGATGTACCGATGTATCGGTATCGGCAGTATTGGCCATTTTTAGTGGTATCGGTATCAGCAAAATCCGGCCGATACTTTACCGATACTTTCCAATATTATGTATTTTATCTTCAAAATTAAGGTCTTAAATGATGAAAGTAAAAGTATGTAACCTAATGATACCCATTGTGTGTTTATTTACGATTTGGTGTCCGCTTGTTAATAAACATAGGTTGTGTGAGTTTGCGGTATCATGGATACCGAATTCCTCAGTGTAACATTAAAAGATGGCGTTTCCATGCATTTAAATATTTGACATTTTATCAGGATAGGTTTTGTTAGGATAGGTTAGGTTAGCTCAGATTAGGATAGGCTAGGTTAGCACAGGTTAGGTAATACTGACAGAATTTTTTCTTGGGTCCACCTAGCTTAACAATGATATTTTCCATGGAATTTCCACGGGTCCTGCTACTATCTAATAATACCTTTGCTTTTTTTGGATTCCGCTTCTTCCATTTTTTTTGTCACGCTCATAAGGAGAGTTATAGTGACCGTATCTGTGATACGAGTTTCACAGCGCGCAAGTACAAGAATATTTTTCATTACGGGTGCTGTTAGGATGAATACATTCGTTGGGCATCACATTTGTAAAATTTGTTCAAGAAAGTTAGTGAGTCCCGTAATTTTTGACGGGCTGTGCGTACCTGTAATCAAATAAAGAGCCTATTCATACCTAGTAAATTAGATAGCTAACTGATGAATTATAGCGTTCAATCAGGCCCGCTAACTGAATTCACTACTTTGAATTCCCGATGAGTCACGGTCATAACTGAAAGCTATGTAAAATGAATGGTTAAGGCCACCGACCAGTCAAAAATCAAAAATCCATCATATTTTTTTATTGCTCTATTCGATTGAGAAAGTCCTAAACTTCATTCCTGCAAAGCGGCAGAACGATCCGTCTCACCAAAGTATGTCAAATGGGGGTTTGAAAGGAGGGTGGAGGGTAGCTCGCCCGGCCAGCTTGGGAAGACGTGCCAAGTGAGCTTGGTCGGTTGTGTCGTGACCCACTTTATTTTATCTCGCTGAGGTCACGGTCTTCATTTTTCTCTGCCGTCATTCTTTGTTGCGATGCATGATATTTTCCATGTGATATTATTAGTCGTGACATTAAGATTATTCGTCACAATTCATATATTTTCTACTTGGTAATATCAAGGTAGCTGCCACCAATACAGGGTTTCTGTATAAATATTTAATTCAATCTTCGGTAAGTGTTACGAGCGGCTTAAGGCCATAAATTAATCGTGCATTTTAGCCGTGTTTCCTGGCTTCAAACATTATTACTTTCCTTCTGAATCATCATGTCCTCTCCTCCTATTTATCTGAGGGTTATTAAAGACACAGGAAATATCAAAGAAATTCACTATTGAACACAGGAAAATATTGAGACATTAATCATCGAAAATACGCATTAATTGAATGAATGTGACTTACGCACTCGCAATCCCAACATACTTAGAAGCTTGAGCGGGGACTCGGATCGACATAATATCAGAGGAAAACTTATCTGAGATTTGGAGATCAGGGCTCGCAGTTTGAACGTTGCCTGGCTGGCGCGCTGGAGCAAGGTCGCCATGTTTGGTTGAGGGCAGAGAGACCAGGTTGATGGCTGGGGCTATGCCGACAGTTAGCAGTTTAGGTTGACAATCTCTAATTTACGTTATTGGCACTGCAGTTGAGTATTCTTGAAGTTAATCACTTTCGAGCAAATGAGGGCACAGATATTCTAGGATGGCTTTGAGTAGTGAATTTAAGAGGCAAGCCTCGGCCCAACTGGACCAAGGTAGAGGAACAAACTCGTATGCGGCTGCTTGTGATCGTGTTCTCGCCTCAACTGCCGCTCTCCCTCAGGCAACCGCGTCTGGCGTCCCCTTGAGGTGCCAAGTTTGAATAACGACCTAACAAGGTTACCAATAAGAACGTGATATATCCCTACTATCAAATAGAAAACATACATCATTAACCTTACCCTCATTACTATATAAAAATCCCCACAAAACAATGTTAAACATATGAATTAAAGCAAATGAAGACACCCGTTGAGGTTCTTGGCATCTTCGGCTGGCGTGTTCGTTCGCTACGTGTATCAGCGTCGTCCGATCGTTCCTGAAGAGTCGATTGTTCTAGGACGTAACGTTGCAATGTTTTCTCGCAGAAATCAGGCTTAATATTTGGTCTTTTGAATCATTTATGAATAAGTCGTTGGCCGGACGATTATTCAGATCCTTAGCGATATTCCTTACACAGTTATGCGGAGAAGCATGACAGTTGCTGCCGACTGTAGGTTTGTTCATAATTAGGTATGCATCTATCTGCTTGCAGATCAAGACTTTTGAAATTTGGCAAGTTGAATTCTCGGTAACTCCACCCCTCACTCCCTCGGGAGGAAGAAGGAGGGTGGGGGAAGCTCGCCCAGCCGGCTAGTGCACATGTGCCAAATAAACCGAGTTAGTTGTTGCTGACCGATGGTTTGTTCATAATTAGATATGCATTTATCTGCAAGCAGATCAAAATTTTTGAGATTTGGCAAGTTGAGTTCTCGGTACCTCCACCCCTTCCTCCCTCAGGGGGAAGGAGCGTGATTGGTAGCTCGCCCGATCTGCTTGCGTAGTTATGTCACGTTAGCTGATCTAGTTGTTGCAGACCGACGATTTATTCAAATTTAGATGGCTTTTTTCGAAAGCAGATCAAGACTTTTCTGGATTTGACGTTGATTGCTCGGTACTAATGTAGTGATATAAGCGTTTGGCTCTGCGTGGTGCTTCCATATCCTATAAGAGGAGCCTACGAGGATGCCAAGGACGACCCAGCTTATGCTCCTGGTGCGTTTTAGACATTTTTGGTACCACTTGTGGTACTGGTTCCTTCAAGGAACCACAATAACTTCCAAAAATGATATTCAAAACGTCAACACTACCAATTTCTCCAAGAAATGTAGCTTGCAAACAAAAAAAAACCTGTCTCGGCACTAAAACGCGTTTTCTGAGCAATACAAATGTCAATATTCAAGCTTCTTCTTCTCAAAAAGTTACCGTAGATCAATGATTTTGGTATCATTAGATGCGCAAAGAGTTGCTGCATAAAGAGTCAGAGGATTATATTGAAATTCACAGATTTTCAGTTACATTAAAAAATCTACGGAAAAATGATTGACACTTAAAATTTTTTTTTAAAATTCCATAACAAATAAATTATTGGGAGTTTCAATATAATCCTCTGACTCTTTACACAGCAGCTCTTTCCGCATTCAATGACACCTAAATCATTTCTCTACGATGACTACTTTTTGAGAAGAAGTGGCTTGAATATACCCCATTTTTTCATTACATTTTTTTCGTTATCTCCGTAATTACGGCGAAAACGGAAAAAAAGCCCAATATAACCCTTATTCATTTTTTAAAATACCTACGTATGCAAAATTTCATAGATCTAGATACCGTACAAAAAACGGGACGGCCATTTTCTTGATTCTGACTAGACGGTTCCCTTAAACCCTGTAGCTACATAAAATTTTTATACTTTTACTACTAAACCTTTATAGTTTGACCTAATGTTCATATCTTAAAGTATGTGACAGGCTAACAAAAACCAAACCAATTTAATAAAGTTGAAGGTGCATTTGAAAGTTTTTGTGAATTTAGTAGATAAGTAGCTGAAAATTAGGCTACTTGAGTAATATGGCTTGTAAATCGCCATATATTCCGAAGCTAAGAATTTATTTTAATTTAGCAAGTATATCGCCGTTCATAACGAATCTTGTATTTTTCTTCTATGTTAATATGTTAAAAAAATCCACGAACAATCTTATAGTTGAATACATCTGAACGGGTCAGTTGATTGCTTTAATCTCAACTTGATGAGGAATTTAAAAACGAGGGAAATTCCAAGGAACTTAATCATATTTACTGGGAATACGTTTCGGAGTCCAGATCCATCATCAGTTGTAAAAGTAAAATTAATTATGACTACAATAAAAGAAAATGTTGGGTACAGTCACTAAAGGAAATCACGAAAACAAAACATTAATCACAACATGTCCCAGAGAAAATAAAATCGATAAAATCTACTTACAATTTGCAATGGGTAGGAACTGTCAGAATTGTTGAGGGCCGGTTTTCGTTTAACAGTATGTAGTGACTAGAGATGTGACTAAAAAAAAACCGTGCCGTTTTTTTTAAAAAAACACGTTTTTTTACAAAAAAAGCCGTGGCCAAAAAAACGTGGAAATTTTGTTTTTTTTTAAATATTTTGTCTGAAAATAACTCAGCAAGAAAAAGAACCACATTTCATTATTTGTTTTCATGTCAAATTACAAAATAAAACAGCATACTTCTTAATTGATGGTTTTCTATGGTTTTATGAACTTTTTCCTTTTCTGCGGTTTCATGCTTTGATATTTCATTTATTTTACAATACATGTGAATGACCTTAAACCCCTAAAATGGTGTGTTATAATAACATTTCTTTACTTATGGTCATTGATGGAGATGTGACTAAAAAACCATGCTTTTTTTTAAAAAAAACATGTCATTTATACAAAAATTATGACTTAAAAACATGGAAATTGATATATGTGTGACCTTGAAAATCCAATGCTGTTTTTTTTAAAACATTGTTTTTTAACAGAAAAATCTTGACTAAAAAAACATGGCTATTATATTTTATTGGACCAAAAAAGTTTTTTTATAAACATTTTAAAAAAATCATGACTCAGAAAACACAGATGTAAATATCAGGAAAGTTAGTTTTCTTTAATCGAATTGTCTATAGAAACTTATAAACAAAGAATGCTGTTAATATTGAAATCATGTTTATTAGAACTGTACTAGGTCTTAGAATAAAATATCTACATAGAATCTATTTACTCCAGAATACCTTTTGGAGACCAGCTCCATCCTCAGTCATTCTGTAAAATTTGGTGAAATGGACAATGAATTTTCACTGTTCCTTTGAAAAACATTTGACTGAATGACTTACTGAGGATGGAGCTAGTCTCCAAAAGGTTTTATTGAGTCAATAGATTCTTTGTGGATATTTTATTCTAAGACCTGGTACGGTTCTAATGGATATTAAAATATCATATGTGACCAAAAAATCCATGCTGTTTATTGAATGTTTTTGTTACAAAAAAGTCATGAATAAATAACACAGATATTTATATACTTTATTTTACCATAAGCAACCATGCTATATTTTTTAAAATAAACATCTTTTTTTACAGAAAAATCATGATTAAAAAATGTGGATATTAATATGTTTTATGTGCCAAAAAAAACATGCTGTTTTTTTTTAAATCATGTTTTCTTAACCAAAAAAAATCATGACTTTAAAACATGGATATTAATGATTTTTGGTGAAAAAACATGGTTTTTAAAATGTCATGTTTTTTTTGGTCAGATAAAATTTAATAACACATGTTTTTTTGTAAAAAATCTTTTTTTCAGAAAACATGGTTTTTTGGTCATATAAAATAAATTAGTATCCATGTTTTTTTTACAGATTAGATTAGTCATTAATTTTAGCCTCCCTATCCAGCAACAAATGCGATCCAAAGAGAGGAAGGAAGATTATGAAACAAGATCAAAGTTGAAGAAGACAGTAGTAGGTGCTGAAAAACAGGACAGCAGTGAACCGAAAAAAAGGTGGTCCTTAACATCACAAAAAAATTTCATTCCAACAAAAAGAAGGCCTACCTAACTCTCAGCTTGGGCCCTTACATTGTCCCCCTGGGAGCGCTAGTTCCCATAGATACAATAATTGTATCCCCCTGAGGGGTGTTTTTTTACAAAGAATTCGTGACCAAAAAATGAATAATATTAACTTTTTAATAAAAAAAACATGTTTAAAATAACAATGATTTTTTGGTAACATAAAATATGTTAATATCCATGATTTTAAGACATGATTTTTTATGAAAAATACATAAAATAAAACAGCATGGTTTTTTGGTCGCATAAAATATATTCATATCCAGGTTTTCTTATACATCATTGTTTGTAAAAAAACATATTTTTTAAAAAACAGCATTGGGTTTTTTAGGTCTCAAATGTTTTTTTAGTCATGATTTTTTAGTACAAAAACATTTTTTTGGTCTCAAATATATTATTCATGTTTTTTCAGTCATGATTTTTTAGTAAAAAACATGTTTTTTTTAAAAACTGCATGGGGCTTTTTAGGTCACAAAAAATATATTGTTTTTTAGTCATGATTCTTTGTAAAAAAAACAGCATGTTTATATTTGGTACCAGAGAATATATTAATATTCATTTTTATTAGTCAGAATTTGGTCAATGTGAAGTTTAATGCAATCATGGAAATTAATAATTATATTCCAAACAATCACTAAAGGAACCTATTTAAGAACGTTTCACAAGAACGAAATTCTGCTCGCTGATGCTTGATTTTCGAATCATTGAACTATGAAGTTGGACTTCCCGAGCCAAAGGAAGCGAGCGTAATTTAATTAAAAACGGAAGCTAACCCCCTATTACAAACGTAAAGAGGTTGGGTCGTGAAGGGGAGGCACAGCTCTTCTAGCGAAAATTATAAATAAAGCTTCTAACCCACCCATTAACGTGACGACCACAATCTTGTTTACATCAGCTCTAAGATGGCGACCACCATGGGCGCTGCCATCTTAGCGCCGATGTCAACAAGATTGCGGTCATCACCCAAATAGGTTGGTTAGAAGTTTTATTTATAATTTTCATTAGAAGAACTGTGCCTCCCCCTCCCGACCCAACCTGTTTACGTTTGTAATAGCTTCCGTTATTAATTAAATTCCGTTTCACGCGCTCGCCTCCTTTGGCGCAAAGGCCAACTTCAAAGTTCAATTATTCAAAAATAACGCATCAGCGAGCAGCATGTCATTCGTGTAAAACGTTCTTAAATGGGTTCCTTTAGTGAATCCTGGGATTGCTAATTATTATTTTCTGATTGCATTAAACTTCACATTGACCCAGAATTTTTTGTAAAAAAAACATGTTATAAAAAAACAGCATATTTTTTTGGTCACCTTAAATATATTAATATCTATGGTTTTTAGTCATTTTGTAATGAAAACATGAAAAAGAAACCATACAGAAAAAGTGGTGGTAGATAACCCACAATTACCTAGAGTCTAAGACACAGCAGGAGCCACAGAACTTATATTGATGGAGTCAAAATTCAGAGCTTATGGTAAATCTGAAGGATATGTCAGTTAACAATTTTCCACTTTTTGGTGCCTGAACCTAATTATTTGAATCAAAATAAACAAGTTTTCTTCTACGCACCTTCCGTCTCAAATGAGTATTTTACGATTTATAGCGACAAGTTTAGTTTTGTCTTAGATGACGAATGCGCTCGAATAAACACCTACTCATCAATTTTCGAATTTTTGTTGCTTGAATCATGGTAATAACATCGAAATAAACAACTTTTCTTCTATACACTTTTCTCGTCAAAAGAGTATTTAACGAGGTATAGCGGTAGGTTTGGTTTCGTCTTTGATGACGATCGCGCTGGAAGCGAGTGCGCATTGCAGTGTTGCTGTCCAACGTGCTCCTTGAATTACTTGCCGCTTCAAACACAGGAGTTGCGGTAAGTCATTTACCGCTATAACTAATAAAATACTCATTTGAGAGGGAAAGTGCATAGAAGAAAACTTGTTTATTTCGATCTAATTAACTATGCTTAGGTTAGGCATCAAAATTTACAAAATCGATAACTGACATATCCTTCAGATTTACCCTTATTATCTCTGCAAAGTCTGATTTTTTTGGTCACATAAAAATAAAATCAGGCATAGTAGAGATAGTAAGCTCTGAATTTTGACTCCATCAATATAAGTTCTGTGGCTCCTGTTGTTCTCTTAGACACCTCTAGGTAATTGTGGGTTATCTGCCACCACTTTTACTGTATGGTTTCTTTTTGATGTTTTTATAACAATGAAATAACTAAAAAAACATGGATATTAATATATTTCAGGTGTCCAAAAAAAACCCAGACATATGCTTAACAAAATTTAGGTGTGCAAAAAAAAACAAAAAAAACACATAAAAAACACGTTTTTTTTTGCAAAAAAACCGCAATCAAAGAAAACCGTTTTTTTTTGCATCACTAGTAGTGACTCTAAAATTCCGAAGTCACTTGTAGTTTAAGCCGAATCTAAGATTTTGAAGTCCGCAGAGGATATCGGTACGTTGCATTTTACTGCGTGATTACGTACAAATTGTGCGAATTGGTTCCCCGTGCGGAAGCTTCAACCCCGATGTTCTGCTATTCTGATATAAAAATTTTGTGCCGTCATGCCGACATACGATGATGTGCACTGCATACCACTGTACAACTGTAAGAATAAATCAGAAAGGCTCGCTTCTCTATCAAAAGCGTATCCTTGTCTTGTACCGGAATTGTATAATTTTAACGTTGCTTCTTTTTTCCGGTACAAGGATACACTTCCGATGGAGATGCGAGCCTCTCTGAATTATTCTTAACAGTTGTACAGTTGTGTGCAGTGCACATCATCGTACGTCGGCATGACGTCACGATATTTTTATAACAGAATGGGCAAACATCAGGGTCAAAGCTTCCGCGTGGGGAACTAATTAGCTTACTCCTCACACTCCGCAGTACGTAATCACGCAGCTAAATACAATGAACCAATATCCTCTGCGGACTTCAAAATCTTATATTTGGCTTCAACTGCATGTGAACTCAGAATTTTAGAATCGTTACATATTTTTAAACGAAAACCGGCCCTCAACAATTCTGATAGTTCCTACCCATTACAAATTGTAACTAAATAATAGTCTTGTCGCTTTTAGTTTTTCTGGGACATGTTTTAATTTTATTTTTATTTTCTTGATTTCGTTTAATGACTGTATCCAACATTTTGTTTTTTCTTCTATTGCAGACATAATGATTTGTACATTTACGAACTGATGATAGATCTGGACTCCGAAACGTATTCCTAATAAATATGATCAAGTACCTTGAAATTTTTGTTTTTAAATTCCTCATCTTATAGATGGTTGCGTGTTTGCGGATATTTTCGGTTTTGGGGCTCATCGAATTTTTTTTTTTCGTTACCAAAGTATGTACTCGTATTTGGTGTGAATAACACGAAAATGACAACCCTTTTATGGAGAAATTATTGTTTTGGTCCACTTTTGGAGCCAGTTGCTATTATAGCTAGTCTACATTACATTGCAATACGATTAGAAACACATATCTATTGAATGGATTTCATTTTGTTATTTTTCTCGACAATATAGTTGACATAGCAAAAGCATTTTATTTATCATAATCGGAAGCTTTATTGTAAATATTTTTATATTATTAGATATATTAGCAAATAATTTGATTATAACCCCCATGTAGGGCTTATAATGGTTTTATTTTAATACAAGTGTGCACGGCCCGCCAAAGATGGGATTCAATACCTTTCATGAACGAATTTTCAAGATGTAGATGACAAACAAATACAATATATCCATCCTAACAGTACCCAAATTGTGATGAAAAATATTCTTGTAATTGCGCACTGGTGAAACTCGTATCACAGTTACGGTCATTATAACTATCCTTATGAGCGTTACAGAAATGGAAGAAACAGACACCAAACAAATAAACCAAGGGCAAGGGTAAGGGTATTAATTAGGTAGCAGCATGACCCATAGAAATGCCAAGGACAATGTCATCGTTAAGCTAGATGGACCCATGGAAAAATTCCATCAACATTATCTAACCTATGCTATCCTAATTCTATGTCGTAACTTGCACCGCCACAAAGCACGTTCACGACGCAAAGGCCTAGCGATTGTCATTACATGGTAGCAACTGCGATTCTTGTAGGCCCTACACCACTAATGCGTTGTCCACTGTTGCCAATATGTAGAACGGAAAGTCGGGTAGGTTTAAAATTTTAATGCCGAGCACATATGTACAAGAACACACAAAGCTCTCTTGACTCGGAGTTCCCCTCCATTGACAAATCACCATAACTCAAAAATGATTACTTCAGGCACAGCTATTCTCAAAATTACTATATATAATTTAATGTCTTTTAATTATTCAATATGGCCTGAAAGCTGCACAAAAGCAACATGGTTAGGAAAAATGGGCAAATTACGGCAATCACAACAACCTATCCAATACTACTAACCTATCCTGATAAAATTTCAAACATATCAATGCATGTACAGACGATCTTTCAATGTTACACTGAGGAATTCGGTATCCATGATACCGCAAACTCAGACATCCTATGTTTCTTAAGAAGCGGACACCGAACAAATACATAAACAAACATACAACGAAATATGTATTATTAGGTTAGATGATTGTAAAAGTATCAGTATCGGTAGTAGTATCGGTCAAAGTATCGGTATTTTCAAGTATCGGAGTATCGGTATCGGCCAAAAAATGGGTATCGGTATCGGCCAAAAAAATGGTATCGGTACATCACTAGAACTACAAAGGATCTTTAACGATGTGAAAGGATATAGTACAGATTTCAAGATGAACTTTAGTGCTGATAAAAGTAAGGTTATGGTTATAAATAGTGATGAGACTGATAGACAGATTATGGAATATTGGAGAAATTAGAATAGGTACAACTTAACAATACATATATCTAGGTTGTATGAAACGTGAAGATGGGTGGATGCACTAGAACTTAGGGTTGAAAAGTGGCAAAAGCAATGTAGTGGAGTAGATGGTTGAGTAATGTGGCAAGATACAGAGTAAACAAGTTTGAATGTGGAAGTAGTTTGCTATACCTAGTGTCAAGTATGGTATGAGTGCTTTAGCCTAGAATGAAAGTGACTTTGGAATGCTGGATGTGATACAAAATAAGGTAAGATGTCTAGCATTGGGTGCTCTAAAATGAACACCTACAGAAACCATTCAAGGTGATTTTCAGGGAGGAGCCTATTTTCAGAAAGAATAGTGGAAGCTGTGTTGAATTGTAAGGTAAGAATTGAGAGATTGCAGAATAGCAGATGAGTAAAGCAAATATTTTAATGGAATCTGAGTGTAAGCTTTAGGGAAAAAATATGTTGGGGGCATGTAAAGAAACTATGTATGCAAAAAATTATTTGTGTAAAAATTGAGAGTGGATGACTGGCTTTTAATTGATGTTGGAGGTGAAGGACCAGAGTGGGGGACTGCAAGAGAGGGAAAGAAGAGATTGAGAGGTGAACAAGAGTATGGATTGAATAAGTGGATGATTTGCGTTATGCAAAAGCCTACACTAATCTGGTTTATGCAAAAGGAAGTGCCTAAGTGTGAGATGGTCTATAATGGTAGTTTTGGAGCCAGCTTTTGTTTGCTGTGTGGTGTGAGGCATTGAGCATGAATAGACAGATGTATATGGAGGCGGAATGAGAATAATAATAGATGTCAGCAGTGTAATAAGGGAGTGGAGGAAGTAATTGAACATTTTGTGCTGGTGGCCATCAATTTTCGACAAAACAGTTTCCAAAGTTGAAGCGGCAATGCTTGAAAATCAACGGATTACAGTTCGTGAGCTATGCAAAAAGATTCTGGAGGTCAGCAAAACCACAATTGATGAGATTTTCAAACATTTTTCCTTTGCCGATTTCTTCTAAGCAGCCAGGAAACTAATAACAGACCACAACTCGCAGCTGGCAGGAGACGCAAGAGGAAGCTCCATCGCTGATGGCTGCTGAGCCAAGACCAAACGTGGCAGCGATGCTGGCTTGGTAAGGGATTGGAGTGGGGGAACCAAACAACCTGTCTCTGCTGCCTGGCCATGCGTAGAAACGATCCTAGCACCAGAGGCAGCCCGTGGAACTTACTTTACGGACAAGCCTCGTAACATAGGTTTTTGTTTTGTTATGGACCATCTTTTTTCGGTTCACTGCTGTCCTGTTTTTTCAGCACCTACTACTTTCTTCTTCAACTTCAATCTTGTTTCATGAACTTCTTTCTCAACTCAATGTTTCTATGCCCTTTCTGCATAGATTCTGCGTTCCTTTACTCCATACTGAATGGTGCCTTCTTCCTTCCTCTCTTTGGATGTCATTTGTTGAGGATAGGGAGGCTTAAACCAACTTATATTGCAATATTCTAATCTCTAAGTGCCAGGAATAAGAGACTAACTGGAATAAGCCGCTCATGAAAAGTGGGCTATAATGACCCACAATGCTTGGAAGTGTTTCTTTGATGTGCTGGTTATCCAAGTGATGCCATCAAATGGCAGCTTGTGGTAAGGGTTGGTGGATCTTGAGTTGTTTATTGGACAAGTCTGGTTCACAGGCGCTGAACTCTTCTATGTGAATATTGTGAGTATTGCGGAGGGAATTTCAGGCCATTCCAAAGGCCCTGACGCCATCAGCTCTCAACATCAAGTTCAAATTCAAGGATGGGAGCTGCAGAATGTGTTGTTTTGATTGTATATTTCATGACTACTGATGGGATTTTAGCTCATGAAGAGAATGTAAAGAAGTGTGAAATATTAACAAGGGTTACACAAATTGAGCAGGAGAGAGAGATTTTCATGAACGTGTTATTTGAGCAATGTTGCAAAAATGAGTAGTGTACCAGATATGCTGAAGATGATTGTATTATGAGCTGTCTTGCTGCATTGGATCAGAAGTGTAATTTGAGTGTTATTGATATTCTGAAAATTTTTCTTGTAAATGCCTGGAATAAGTGAGTGACTGGAATGAGTTAGTAATGTAGGTAGCATGGGTTGTTGTGATCCACAAGGCCATATCCTGTATTTGGGACTGGGGTAGTGTAATCCTTCTGTTTTCTAAACTCATGCTTTTCTGTTAGTGCTGAGTAAAGTGTTTTGTTTAAAATATTGAATTATTGCCCAATTTCTGATTAATAATTTTGTATGGGTTACTTATTTCATAGCAGCATTATTCAGCTAGGTTACAAAAAAATCCGCAGTATCCATTTAAGTTGTTAGATTTTTTGATTGTAGGATGGTTATTCTCAATCACAACCAGGGCTGGGAAGTCATGTAGAAGAGTCTTTGTTGGAGCTTTTATGGAGCTTTCAGAGTGAGAGTTCGAAAAAAGTGACCAAGTTCATTGTTAAATAAGGAAAAAATAAATTTCATGAAATGGTTAAGATGCCATAGCTCAACTGTCGATATAATACATCAATCCTTATTTTGTTTCATTCTTTAGAAAATTTTATTGTAGTAATTTTGTAAATACTAATGTTTGAAGCCACTTCTGTGGTGGATCAGCAATTGACTTATCTTAATAGGTTGGATCATATTCTCAGATTTTCAGTCTAGTAATTTTGTAAGAATATTCCTCTCAAGTGATCTAAATTAATACAGAAATGGTTCCTATGTGAAAGTGTTTTAACAGAATTCTTACACTCGCATTCACATCAGAGATACAATTTGATTTGTTGTCATGAAAAAACTGTTTGAAATTTATGGAAAATATGTTCAAAGTCATTAATAGACTGAAAGGCACCTCATCTACGAGGCCTGTCGAAAAAGTATCCGACCTTTGGCCAGAAAAAATACTTCAACAACCTGACGGGGTTGGGACCCTAATCCCCTTCAAAGTAGGCTCCTTGTGCTTCCACACACTTAGCCCACCGATCCTTCCACTGCCGGAAACACCTCTGGAAGTCTTCTTTTGGAATGGTGTTCAGCTCTGTCGTCGCGTTCCGCATTATCTCTTCTCTACTCTCAAAACGGGATCCTTTCAGTGGTGTCTTCAATTTTGGAAACAACCAGAAGTCGCAAGGAGCCAGGTCTGGAGAGTAGGGAGGTTGGCGAACGGTCGTAATTCCATGTTTGGCCAAGAAATTGCGGATCAAATGGGATGAATGTGCGGGCGCGTTGTCGTGATGCAAGTGCCAGTTGTTCGCAGTCCACATGTCTGGTCTTTTGCGCCGAACTGCATCACGAAGTCGCCGGAGAACATCCTGATAGTACTCCTTTGTCACTGTTTGTCCTTCCGGTGCGTATTCGTGATGCACAATTCCACGGACATCAAAGAAAACAGTCAGCATCGAAGGAGTCAAACAGGCAATGCGACGATGGAGCTGAACACCATTCTAAAAAAAAAACTACCAGAGGTGTTTCCAGCAGTGGAAGGATCGGTGGGCTAAGTGTGTGCAAGCACAAGGGGCATACTTTGAAGGGGATTAGGGTCCCAACTCCGACAGGTATTCGAAATATTTTTTCTGGCCAAAGGTCGGATACTTTTTAGACAGGCCTCGTATATGTGAGGGGAAAAATTATTGAAACAACCAATCTGCCATTTTAGAATCAAACGAAATGATCTTGAAAAACAGCTTTTAATGTTACAAACAATAGCATCTAATTTTATGCATGCACTGTGACAGATGAGTAGAAGAAGCAGTAGAACATCTAGTTTTGCTACAGATGGCAAGAACATGAAGTGTGCCAGATGTGTTGAAAGTAATTCTGGCTTGCATTCTGTTGTAGGGTTGAATGATGAATGGAGCCTGCCTGTTGTTGATACAGCAAAAAATTTACCCACAACTGTATGGAATAGGAGACAGAAACTTTGCAAAATCCCTTGAGTGGGCCTGATGATCTGCCATTGTTACTGGAAGTTTTGTGGCTTTGTATATTCTGTGGAAATGTTTTTTTATGTATATTTTGTTTTTTTTAGTGCCAGCCTGAACTTTATGCACCTGCTGCTGTTTTTGTGTGCCACATCATTGTGCTTGAATTAGACTTGAGCCCAAGTGTCCAACTTTCTTCTATTCTGCAATTCTCTGAGGTGAGTCAAATGTTTTTCTGGTTAATTACCTTGTATGCTTTGAATTTTCTGTTCATCCATTTGTGTTTGTTTTATTTACTTCCATTATTTTTGCTTGATGTTTAAATTTTATTATTTGGTCATAATCAGCTCATTTTGATTTATTTCCTTTTGTATTGAGTTGGATTATGCTTTTTTTCATTATAGTGGGATAATTGACACCCATTTAAGACATTTCACACAAGAGATTTAAAACTCATGTGGTAGAGATCAATGATCTATTGTAGGAAGTTCTAACCCTACAACACCATGCATGAAGATCATTATTGACAAGCTGTGTCCTGCAGTGATGCTGTTATGGGGCTGCTCTCTGAGCATTCTGTGTCCTGCAAGGGAGTGGTGCAATTCCACCAGTTCCTGGGTTACTTGCCTCTTCTGCCCTCATTGGAAAAGCATTGCATTCTTATTTTCTTTGCCTTTGTTTTCTGCACAATGCTCTTCCAGTTAAAATTTTGTGGCACACCTCTCATTTTGATTGTTCTTCTAGGTAGTTCATGTTCAAACTCAATTTTTCAGCAACTGAGCAGAAATTTGAACTGAGCTCCACTTATGTGTGATTGGTTGATGGAAATGGTTGAAAATCATTTCATATGAAGAATGAAAAGATGAAAGTTGAGTTCCAACATATTGAAAGGCTCATTTGTAATTGTTAACTAATACTGTATGCTTATAAGTTTGTGTGTTATGTTGTGATGTTTGCATGATCAGTTTTTCACCACAGTTAATTTACAACAAATTTAATTCATTCCTTTCATCCTCTGAAAGTTCCTTTAATCCACAAAGAGAAAATTAGTAACCGGAGGAATTGCTTGGGTGTAGGGAGAAGGAGAAGGCCATCATCACTTGATTGTAGATAAGTGAAATTTTCAACTAGGACCCCCCAGAGGTTTTCATCCCTTCCCAAAATCTGATAAAAAAACGCACCACAATACCGTCATGGTTGCTGCTACAGGCAATTCCCTGGTTGACACCCTTGAATACCTAATTTCCCTACAGGAGTATGGTTCACAAGGAAGAAACCTGGGAAAACAATCCTTGTTTGTGTGTGGGTGTGTTGAGGGAACTGGAGATGGTTGTAAAAGCCCCAGCTGCTGTAGGCCCTCACTTTAGAATTCAAGTTTGTGTTTTGTCAAGGTATAAGAGGACAGGGCACTAGCATTTGCCCATCGTTACACATAGATGTTTCTGGCCGCACAGTGAGAGTAATAAAACTTGTTTTGGAAAATGTTTTTTTTATTGTAGAACAGGTAACTGGACATGCAAAAACAAGTGACAGGTCTTGGAAACAGTGAAGATAAACCAGAAGCCTCTATAAATGAAGCCCTGAAAACAGAGATAACCCAAAAATTGAAATGCAGAAAAAAGAAAGTAACCCAAACCAGGTCATTTTGATACCTCATTAAAGTAAGATGCAAAACAAAATAAATCATGCTAAGAATAAATTCATGCTAAACTAGGTAAATGCATTGACTAAAAATGAAACAGCAACTGAAAAAATGGACTGTGAAATGAATGTAGAAGAAATTTAACTCCAATCAAATCATTCAGCAACAAATTCAAAGGAGTAACTTGGGAAAAATTTTATTACAAAAATAATCTCGAAAACTACAAAACCTAAAGAACATAATCATTTAACAAAAAAGAACAAATATTCCAAAAGAAAACGTCATGCTCAGCATGAGATAAATCTTAGCCTAGAGCCCCTCAGGGGGTTACAACTATTGTGTCTATGGGAATTAGCGCTCCCAGGGGGACTATGTGAGGGCCCTAGCTAAAGGTTAGGTAGGCTTGCTTTTTGTTGAAAAAGAATAGGTTTTTGTTTTGTTACGTTCATTTTTTTTGGTTCACTGCTGTCCTGTTTTTCAGCACCTACTACTCTCTTCTTCAACTTTTTCTTTTTCATGAACTTCTTTCTTAGCTTACTGTTTTTGTGCACCTTGTGCATAGATTCTGCATTCCCTCAACTCCATCCTAAATGGTGCTCTCCTCCTTCCTCTCTTGGAACATCTTTATTGTGGTTAAGGAAGGCTAAAACTATCTTATATAATCTATATGTTAAAACTCTTGAAACTAAGTTCGTGGGTAACGCTCTTATCTGAGTTTGCGGTATCAAAGGTACTGATTTTCTGAGCATTT
The DNA here is from genome assembly GCA_030386875.1 of Morinoia aosen. Lineage (NCBI taxonomy): Eukaryota > Metazoa > Arthropoda > Malacostraca > Amphipoda > Talitridae > Morinoia > Morinoia aosen. The sequence continues at coordinate 43,019,678 of CM059580.1, forward strand.
CATAAAAAGATCGCCTGTACTGGCATTGATATGTTTGACATTTTATCAGGTTAGGATAGGTAGGATAGGTTAAATTAGGTTAGGGTAGGATAATTTTTTATTGTTTTTATTTTTTTTTACAAATTTTTTTTTGATTTTTATTTGCTTTAACTTTTATTTATTTATTTGGTAATCATTTTTTATTTGCTAATTTTTTTCCTAGGTGGTAATTTTTTCAATTTAATTTTTTTAATTTGTTATAATTTTTAATTTGTCAATATTTTTAATATGTCAAGTTTTTTAAAATATTTTCATTTATATAATTTTCTTCCAGATATAAAGCATTTTTCAATTTTTAAATATTTTTCAAGTTTTTTTTGTTTGATTTTAATTTTTTTTAAATTTTGTTTCTCAATTTTCAATTTAATATTTTTCATTTATTTTAAATTTTTCATTTGTTTTCTATATTTTTAAATTTTTCATGTCTAGTTTTTCAAGTATTTTTATTATGTTTATTTTTCAGTTTCTTTTCATTTCATTATTCTCCATTTTTCTTTTATTTTGTCTTTAATTTTTTTATTAATTTTTCTTCCATTTTTTTGCAGTTTATTTTTTTGAATTTTTTTCATTTAATTTTTTGCATTTTTCTAATTTTTTATATTTTCTATGTTAAATTTTTTTATTTATTTCAATTTTTTCTATTCACTGGAATTTTTTCAATTTTATTCATTTATTTTTATTGATTTTATATATTTTTATTGCTTATATTTTCAATTTTTCTTTTATTTTCTTCCATTTTTTGAACTTTGCATTACCTAAAAATTTGATTTTAAATTACAGTAATTATTTCAGGAATTTTTCCATGTCAAAGAATGTCAATAAAATACATTTGCATCATACTTTAATCTTACATGCTTGGAAGTGAGTTAATTATTGAAACCGTGCAGTCTACACGAGTTTCAGGTCAGGATAGGTTAGGTTGGGATAGTTAGCATTGGTTACGTAATGTTGACGACATTTATTCATGGGTCAACGGGTTTTTATGTTTGACAAATTATCAGGAAAGCTTTGGTTAACATAGGATAGATTAGTGTTTACATGTTAAAATAGGTTAGCTTAGAATATGTTGTTAGACTTGTTGGGTAATGTTGACCAAATTTTCTCACGAGTACATCTAGCCTAACGATGACATTGGTTAAGGTTAGCATATGATGGGTTAGCATATGATAGGGTAGGATATGATAGGGTAGGATATGATAGGTTAGGATAGGATGGGTTAGGTAATGTTGACGGAATTTTTTCATGGGTCTACGTTTTTTGTGTATGACATATTATCATGATACGTTTGATTAGCATAGGTCAGGAAGAGATAGGTTAGAATATGTTGGTGTTGGATAGCTTAGGTTAGAAAGGGTTATGGTCGAATTTGTTAGATAGTGTTGATGAAATTTTTTCACTGCTTCACGGTTTTTTAATTTATGAAATATTATCAGTATAGCTTCAGTTAGAGAAGGTTAGGATATGTTTGGTTAGGATAGGTTAGGTTAGCATAGGTAAGGTAGGTTATGTCAATGAAATTTTTACGGGTTCACATTTTTTTTGTTTGCCAAATTATCAGGATAGCTTTGGTTAGGATAGAATGGATTTGTATGTTATTTTTGGATGAGTTAGGTTAGAATATGTTATGTAAGAATTTGCTAGGAAGTGTTGACTGAATTTTTTAATGGGTCGGTCTGCCTAGACTAAGGATGACATTGGTTAAAGTTAGGCTAGGATAGCTTAAGATATATTAGGTTAGGATAGATTTGGTTAGCGTAGTTTAGGACAAGATAGGTTAGAATATGTTATGTTCAAATTTGTTGAACAATGTTGACTGAATTTTCTCACGGGTCCCCAAAGCTAATTGATGACATTGTCCATGCAATTTCCACGGGTCCTGCTAGTCTATATATTAATACGCTTAAAACTATGTTCGTGGGTAACGCTCTCATCTGAGTTTGCGGTATCATGGATGCCCAATTCATGGGTGATACATAAAAAGATTGCCTTCACATGTATTGATACGTTTGACATTTTATAAGGATAAGATAGGTGGGATAGGTTAATTTTGTTCAAGTTAGGATAAGAATTATTTTAATTTTATTTGTTATTTTGTTATCATACTTCATTATTCTAATTTTTTCTCATTTTCATTTATATTTTTGTGTTTGTTATTGCTGTGATTTTTTACTCATCTACATTCTTTTTGTAATTGTTTGTTTTGATTTATAATTTATATGTTAGATCAATTTTATTAATTTTTTCTTTGATTCCTTTTATTTTTAAAATTTTCATTTATTTATTGAAACTTTTACATTTTGTTTTTATTCTTTTTTTTTGTTATTTTTTTCTCAATTTTTTCACATATTTCATTTTATTTCATTTTCTTTTCATTTTTATTTTTTATTTTTTTTGTAGATTATTTTTTTATTCAATTTTTTTTAAATTTTTATCTCTTTTGAATATATTATATTTCATTTATTCAATATTCTAATTTATATAAGTTTTTATTTTTCATTTCCATTTCTTATTTCATTTAATTAATTTTTTTTATTTTGAATTTTTTCTGATTTTAATTTAGTCGTTAATTTCTTCATTTTTTATTTTCTGCCTTTTTTTTAGCTATTTTGTATACATGTATCTTTTTTATTTTGAATTTCTTCAATCATTCATTTTTTCTCTTCATTTTTTTCTCTTCAAATTTGTTCATTTTTTCAATCTTTAATTGTTTTCTTTTTCAATTTGTTCATTTATTGAATTTTTTTGTCTTTTCTTTTTTCGTGTGTTTTAAACGTTTTATTTTCACTTTTTTATTCCCTAATTGTTCATTTATTCATTTGTTCATATTTTTCTAACCTCCATTCCCCTCAGGGGGATACAATTATTGCATCTATGGGAACTAGCGCTCCCAGGGGGACAATATGAGGGCCTGAGCTGAGAGTTAGGTAGGCCTTCTTTTTGTTGAAATAAAATGTTTTTGTTATGTTAAGGACCACCTTTTTTCGGTTCACTGCTGTCCTGTTTTTCAGCACTTACTACTGTCTTCTTCAACTTTGGTCTTGTTTCATAATCTTCTTTCACAACTAACTGTTTCTATGCCTTTCTGCGTAGATGCCGCGTTTCCTTAACTCCATACTAAATGGTGCCTTCCTCCTTCCTCTCTTTGGATCGCAATTGTTGCTGGGTAGGGAGGCTAAAACTAACGACTAATCTAATCTAACCTCCATTGTGTTGAGTTCACTACTCTCCCGCTTACATTATTTGTTTCCAACCTTGTTCCGTTGTTTGTGTTTTGTGTAAAAGTTTTCTAATAGTCATTTGTTGTGAAATAAAAGTAAACTAAGATACCTAAGTTACCCCAGTTCTATTTTGATTTTCGTGTTTCCAGTTTTCTTGACTGTGATGTTCGACGCAGTTGATGTGCTTCTATTGGCCCTTGAAACGCTCTCTTTGTTGGACCACATTACACGCTGTCAAGACGTGTGTGTTTCTCTTTCCAGCCTTTCTGTTAAGCTTCCCTGCGTGATTGGGGTTACCCAATCCAGAGATCAGGATGACCGATGCGGCAACACATTGTTTCATCTATTTCAATTTTTATTTTTTTTCTTCAATTATCATTTATTTTAAAATTTTTAGTCATGCAACTTTGTTTTATTTTATTTCATTGATGTGTTTTATTTTATTTTCTATTTTTTATAATTCTTTTATTGTTTTATATGAGATTTTATTTTGTATTTATTATATTTTTCCTTTTTTATGTTATTTTCATTGTTTTTACCTCATAATTAATATTTTTAAAACTGTTTTTGTGTGAAGCTCTCCAAAGTTGGTGGTATCATGAAGACTGAATTCCTGAGTGTTACATAAAAAGGTTGTGTTTACATTCATTGATATGTTTGACATTTTATCAGGTTAGCGTAGTTTTGGTAATGTTAATGAAATTTTTTCATGGGTCCTTGGTTTTTTATATTTGTTGTATTATCAGGATAACTTTGGTTAGGCTAGGATAGTAGGATATGTTGGGTTAGGATGAGTTGGGTTAAAATATGTTATGTTAGAATTTGTTTGGTAATGATGGAATTTTTTCACGGGTCCACCTGGCTAAACGATGACATTGCTTAACCCATTGATTATGACAATTCAAATTATAAAGGATAGGTAAGAATAGGTTGAATTAGGATAGAATAGGTAGGGATAGGATGGGTTAGGATAGGTAAGTTAGCACATAGGTTACGTAATGTTGACATTTTTCCACGGGTCCACTATTTTTATTTATGACATATTATCAGGAAAGCTTCGGTTAGCTTTGAATTGGTTCGTACATGTTGACCAAAGTTAGGATGGGTTCGTTTTCACTTTGTTATGTTAGATTTTGTTGGGTAATGTTGACCGAATTTTCTCACAGGTGTACCTATTCTAATGATGACTTAGGTTTAAGGACACCGTCTGGGTAGGAGAAAAGTCCGTTATTTATGGATAGATTTCTCTGAAATTTTCACAGTAGGTGTGAAATGATGGAAAGATCATTTGTTATTTTGACAAAATTTTTGTATCTGCACTGGATTTTTTTTTTTTGAAAAATATGATTAAATAGGATTTTTTAAAATCTATCTTCTTCTACAATTTTGAAGTTACAGAACCAGGACTTCGTTTTTAGATTGCTTATATGTCTATATTACCATAAGGTGCTACGAATTTTGATAACTTTTTTTGTGGATTTGGAAATATTTTTTTTAAAATATGTAACCTGTTTTCATTTTTTTTTTCATGTCGTGTAATTTTCAAAATCATTGATGTATCAAAAAATGTCTCCCCTTATGGATAAACCTTGCTAAGCACTATCGAATGGTATACAAACCATTCTTGTAGCTCTAAAATTGTGGAAGAAGTAGCATTTGAGAAACCAATTATCAAGTTTCCAGAAAAACGTGTTTTTTCACAAAAAAAAAATGTTTTTCTTTTTATCTTTTGAACTACAGGATTTTCCACAATGAACTTTTGAGCGTTTGTAGCTCTTTTTAAGCCCTTTTGATTGATATAATTTACATTGCTTTAGCTCTGTAACTCTGGGAAAAAATATAGAACAAAAGACAATACATGTAATTCTTCAAAATAGCCACTTTTTTTATTTTTTCATTTTTTTTCGACCAAAATACATTTTTTTTAAGTCAACTCCTCTGTTTTGTAGCTCTTTTTAAGCCCTTTGGATTGGTGTGCTCGCCATAGCTGTAGCTATGATACTGCAGCTGTCATCGAACTATGAATGAAAGCTGCGGTATCATAGATACGGCAGAACAGCTAAATTATGAAATTGTCAAAATCTTATAAAAAATATTTATTTAGCTTTAGAATGATTCGTTTGAATGATGAAAGCACTTTGAGTAGCTCATGAACGAACTCTATTGCCATTGCCGCAGAGAAACAGGCTCAATTGACTCCCAATAATGAGGGGGGTAGGGGTCAAGGTCACGCCATCCCCATCGCTTTCCCCCCTCTGGTGCACTATTTGGAGTAGACGTAAACGGAAAGTACCAATGGAAGCGCAAGAAAATCCTCTATAAGATGCATATAATAACAGAAAATCAACACTCATCTCGATTTCTACCCAGACGGTGTCCTTAAGTTAGGATAGGACAGTTTAGATAGGACAGGTTAGATAGGACAGGTTAGATAGGACAGGTTAGATAGGATAGGTTAGATTGGACAGGTTAGATAGGACAGGTTAGATAGGACAGGTTAGATAGGACAGGTTAGATAGGACAGGTTAGATAGGACAGGTTAGATAGGACAGGTTAGATAGGACAGGTTAGATAGGACAGGTTAGATAGGACAGGTTAGATAGGACAGGTTAGATAGGACAGGTTAGATAGGACAGGTTAGATAGGACAGGTAAGATAGGACAGGTTAGATAGGACAGGTTAGATTGGATAGGTTAGAATAGGATAGGACAGGTTGGGATAGGATGGGGTAAGATATGTAAGCGTTGGTTAGGTTAGCGTAGGTTAGGTAATGTTGACGGTATTTTTTCTCTGGTCCAAGTTTTTTAAATCTGACATATTATCATAATGGATTCAGTTTGCATAGGTCAGGAAAAAATAGGTTGAAGTAAATCAAGTTGTGATAGCTTAGGTTAGAATATGCTGTTAGAATTTGGTAGGTAATGTTGGTTAAATTTTTTGATGAATCCACGGTTTTTTATGTTGGACATATTATCAGGATAGGTTCAGTTGGGAAAGTTTAGGATATGTTAGGTTAGGATAGGTTAGGTTAGCATAGATTAATGCTTGCGGAATATTTCCTAGGTCCACGGTTTTTCATGTCGGCATATTATCAGGATCAATTTGGTCAATGATAGAATAGAATATGTTAGGCTAGAAAATGATATGTTGGAATTAGTGTGGTAATGTTGACCGAATTTTTTTCACGGATCCACCTAGCCTAACGATTTCATTTCCGTGGAATTCTACGGGTCCAGCTAGTAGTAATAATTTTAATCTTGAGCATAAAAATATTTACAAGCAAAGCAAACTGAACAATGAAGCAACACGGGCCAGATTAGCACCTAGTTTTATCGTATGAAGAAACTGTTCCAAAAAACCTAATACCCTAGTTTTACTGTGATTTTATGTGACTGAAAGTGAATGAAAGGCAGTGCATTAAGAAGTTATTCAAACACCAAAACACAGCAAAAAAAACACCAATCAACAAATGAACACCTGAAATATGCACATAAACTCTTATTATTCCCTCTACCTAACATTATAAATCAGTTCAAAAAGCAGGAACAAACAATCTATTTCGACCGACGCAAGTAGGATGTAGCAGACATTCAAGACTTGCTGCTACACCTACAGCCTAACCGTGGAGGGAGTATATATGGAGGGAGCATGGTCATCTGTGAAGAGACCAGGTTTTGAGATTTCTCTTTTGTCTGTGGTAACCAATAGCTGTCTTGCAAGTGTGACGTCAGCACGGAAGTCAGTTACCTACTAACTACGATAGGGTGCGCACACGCTCGCTGAATGCTCTTGCAGCTGTTGAGTTAATTGCACAAATTAGTATTCATTATTCTGGGATTCTTAGACTCTGAAAGATGATAAATTGTGTTTCCTCAGTTGGCACTTAATAATATCAAAATTACTAGCAAAAATACATTAGGGGTTGAAAACTATAAAGATTACAGGCCCTTGATTATAACAAATTAGAGCAACTTACACGCACGCCTCATCCTTTGATTTGTGGAGCAGTACTAATCTTGCTTTGGAAAATGGGAGGGGAGTTGTAGAGGAGGTGGGAGGAGCCAACTTCAGCCAAGCGTCTGTGGTAGGCTCAGAACTGTGACGTGTCGAGCATTGACAGGGCCCGAATCTTTCAAATTTTGCAGCCAATTTGAATCCGATAGAAATTGGCAATGCTCCCTCCATACATCCTAGCTCCATGAGCCTAACACAGCAACATATTTACAGTGTCCATTCAAGTTTAATTCGTGCCATTGCTTATTGAATATAAAATAGCTACATTACTTCTATGTGTAGATATGAATGGGGGCTTTTTGCTAATCTGAATTATAAATAAACAAGAGGTGTAGCTTCTAACAGGTCATCATATGTAAGAAAGTCAATGAATAAAAATACTTGAACGTTTCACCCTCTTAGGTCATCATCAATCTTGAAATGTTTGAGAGAGTACTATTCAAATGTAAATCAGAATAACTGATCATGGGACAAGAAAGCAACGACAAAAACAACTTGCTGATGAAAAATATAAATATTTGGTATTAATATTACATTAGTTGTACAGAAAAAGCTTCTAATCCTTCTACTTCTGGTTTCTCAATCCATCTAATTCACTAATTTTTTGTTATTGAAAGTATTATTGAGTTGTCATTGATTTGTAAAAATTTCAGTTTTCAGAACTGTTGGTGTAAAACTTGAAATATTTTTAAACTAAACATGTTTAGAGTTTTCCATTTATGTGATGGAAAGATCATTACTATCAAAATATTTGTATGAGTCTATGCTAGTTAATGTACCTGCTCATGATTAGGAAAGTCTTGAGATTGTAATCCTTCATTGCAATCTGATTTATAGGACTGAGCCACTGGTGCTCCATGAAATGAAGCTCATGATGTGGTTTTGAAGCACATTCATATTTCATGTTGAACAGTGATTTCATCATAACTAAAACCTTTAATGCTGATCCTCAGTAACACTTTGTGCAGTGTGGCCTGGTCTTCAAGCATGAAGCGTGTGAAGTTTGTGGCGCACAAGCTGACAGACGCTAAAGTAAAGAGGCTGTGTTGCAGCCATGGCTTCATCAAGCAGGAAGCTGCAGCAGAGGACATGGTGCATGGTGAGTTTTGTTTATGGACTGTTGTGAGGTAGGGGTTCCTTGGTTTAGTACATATTCTCTGCAAGATTTGTTAAATTTTTTTTTTTGCAAAACCCACTCATTCATTGATTTGATGTCCAAGAGGAAACCCAGCGTAGAATTACTTTTCAGGTTGTAGGAATAGTCAATTTGCTCTAAAGATGTGTTTCTTCAGTGCACCTTGAGACAAACTACTCTTTGTACACGTACAGTGCGTACGTGGTGCTGATGATATATGCCCTCTTTGGGTAGACGATCTCAGTTGTAACACTAACGCATCACCAAAAATCTGCAAATGTTGCTTACAGGAGTATGTTGCAACTCAGATTTGTACTTATGTTGTTCGTATACCCATTCTATCATACCTCTAACATGAGACGAGTATGCACCCCAAGTCATCCATGTATAATTTTTTTGTTTTTTAGTCTCATTTATCAATATCCAAATGGGTACATATACTGTATTTGTTCTCTGATGTTGCCAACAGTGTTACCCAAGACAGTGAAGTTATGCACTTCTATGCAGGTTTTTGAACCCAAGATTTGTAGGTATCTGTTCCTATTGTCTTTACTTAGCAGAAATGAGTCGAACACCTTGAATTAACTTTGACTGCAATGTGCACCAACGGTGGTACACAGAGGTAATTCTACGGGTCCAGCTAATAGTAATAATTTTGGTCTTGAGCATAATTTTGGTCTTGAGGTAATTTTCATAATGCTGCTGACCGACCAGTAGTTTAGATTCATTTTTCATCAATATTTAATCAAGGCCAAATGAAGGCACAATCCAGTTCATGTTTGTTATTTTCAAAATAGTTAACTACAATTGACTTTATATTTGAGTTTGGCATTGCTGACACAAACTTAATATTTAGTGCTAACACAGATGCTGACACAAACTTGACACAAACTTAATAATTCGTACTTACACTGATGCTGACGCACACTTAATATTTAGTGCTAACACTGATGCTGACAAAAACTTAAAACAAACTTAATAATTCGTGTTGACACTGATGCTGACACAAACTTAACACAAACTTAATAATTTGTGCTGACACTGATGCTGACACAAACTTAACACAAACTTAAAAATTCGTGCTGACACTGATGCTGACGCAAACTTAATATTTAGTAGTTGCAGTCAGTGTTAATGATCAAATGAAGAGCAAGAGCTCTGCAATGAAAAACCTTTTTGGACATGTTTGATGCATTTTATCTGAAAAATTTTTAATACCTATTTCTTTTGTCAATAGCAGCATTTGATGATCGTCCTAAAAATGAATTCAGCTCATTACTTGAATTGGAAGTTCAGTTATTTGCTTTTTTCATCTATTGGGATTGTATCAATAATGGAATACAAGCTCCTATAGAGTTTTTGTTAAATTTTTATTTTGCAGTTGCCATTCCAAAAAGTGAAAATCCTTCAGTAACCAAGATAGTCAAAAATGAAGTGCCTGATGATGAGCTGGAGGACATCACAGTGAAGGAGGAGCCCATTGACTGGCATCAGGAACCTCAGGTGCGTCAGTTGGTTGCCTGCTCTTCTCTGGAATGCTTCAATTCAAATTCTATTTATCTACTCATTATTGTCATTCTAACTTTGTAACTTGAATGTTGCCCCACGGTTTTTACATCTTCTCTTTGTGTCATGTTGTGTTTATTTCATTGTTGCGACTGAGATCCTTTGTTGTCTCATAATTGTTTATGATCCCCTCAGGGGGATACAACTATTGTGTCTAAGGATATTAGCGCTTCCAGGAGGACTATGTGAGGGCCTGCTAAAGGTTAGGTAGGCTTTTTTTTTGTTAAAATAAAATAGGGTTTGTTTTGTTACGGACCTTTTTTTCGGTTCACTACTGTCCTGTTTTTCAGCACCTACAACTTTTTCTTGTTTCATGGACTTCTTTCTTAGCTTGCTGTTTCTATGCACCTTGTGCATAGATTCCGCGTTCCCTTAACTCCATACTAAATGGTGACTTCATCGTTCCTCTCTTGGAACATCTTTGTTGCGGTAAAGGGAGGCTAAAACTTTCTCATATAATGATACTACCATCGTGAAATTGCCAACTCTCAATGATACCAAATGTCATAGAATAACACTCAGATTTGTTGAAAAGTTGCCTGTTGACTATGTGTGGGCCCGAGCTAAAGGTTAGGTAGACTTTCTTTTTGTTAAAATGACATAGTTTTTTGTTTTGTTATGGGCCATCTTTTTTTGGTTCACTGCTGTCCTGTTTTTTCAGCACCTACTACTTTCTTTGTCAACTTTGATCTTGTTTCATGAACTTCTTTCTCATCTTACTGTTTCTATGTCCTTTCTGCATAGATTTCACGTTCCCTTAACTCCATACTAAATGGTGCCTTCATCCTTCCTCTCTTTGGATCTCATTTGTTGAGGATAGGGTTGCTTAAACTAACTAATAATCTAATCTGTCTACCCTGTCAGTGGCTGCTATTCTGCGTGACTCGATTTTCTGCCCAAATGCTAAATATAGCTCCTGTTCTGAATTCCTTGGTGGCTGTCATGTCTAATCTTAACTCTCTAATGATTGAAATTAAGCATCTTAAGCAAGCATCTCATGGACAGTAAGTCCTTGATAGCTTTCCTGCCTGATTTGGTCTCTCTCCTTATTCTCCTGCCTAACCAAATTTTATCTTGAAAGAAGCGACGGTTTTTTGAGGCAAAAACTGTAAATGGGGGAAGGGGGTATGGGTAAATTCCAAGAGCTTTATGGGTTATAAATGTTTATTTGAATGTTTTAAACATGCTGTGAATACCTTGGGACTTATTTCACTCCGGAAGTATTTCTTTTTAATTCTTGAATATTTCATGGGGAAAAACCGTTTGGGGCTCTCTGCAGTTTGCAGAGTGACTTATTAGTGACTGCATTAGTGATGGATTAGTGGTAGTGACTTATTACAACTATGGAAGACTTATCTAAAATGTCTTAGACTTATTAGTGGTGCATTAGTTTGTAAGTTCTGATAAAAAAAAGGAAATTTTATAAAGGAAGCAATGAATATTCTGTGCTGTGGTGCTTCGTAAATTTGACCGAGATTTTCTCAAAAATGGGTCATAGACTTTCACAACCAATTTCTCCTACAGTTTTGAAGCTATTGAGATCTTTTTTTGCATCGTGGAGATCAAGGTTAGGACTATAAATGCTAGAGAATTTTATCTTGAAGAATGGATTAGGATTAGAAATTTTTTCATTGTCCATAAATAGAATAATTGTGTTTTTATTTTCAGGTGGTTATTTTTTTAGGAAAAACAAAAAACTGCTTTTGAAAATGGTAGATATTTTCATTTTTGATCAAACAAAATAAAAGTTGTCTTTATGTACAATATTGGCTGAGAAATTGAAATTTAAAAAAATTCTCTTAAGGGCGGGGAGGGGGTTCAATTACAAAAACTTTATGGGCTACAACTGTCTATTTGAATGTTTTAAACATGCTGTGAATGCCCAAAAGCTAATTTCACTCCAGAAGTATTTTTATTTATTTATGAAAGAATTCGTAGCAAAAAGTGTTAGTTTCCCTTACGTTCCTGTCTCGCAAGATGTCTTCCGTTTAGTCATAGGTGCCTGACTTAATTTCCTGTCTTTGTAATTTTGGTCGCCATGTTTACACACTTTGATGGCGGGCAGTCCGTCAGCCATCAGTTAGTTGGCACTCGTGCAGACTGTAAGCGACAGACTACGACTATCACCTGCCTGCAACTGGCTGGCTGCTCACTGTTGACTGATATTAGAAATGTCATGAATAGCAGATGTCAATTTTTGGTATTACAGATGTTAATTTGTACAGTTCATATTGAAGGGATATTCAAGCCTAGTCAGAAATTTAATGTTTTTGTGCTAACAAATGACTCAAGTTTTTGATTCCAGGACCAAATGAGCGCAGCCCCCTTTGCCCTCACTTTCAAGAAAGAAGTAGACGATGCTTGTGCTGAGGCGCGTACAGAGCAAGCAGAAGCAGAGGACGAGTTGAGGGAAGGCAGCTCTGGTGCGTGCAACACAAGGGCTGTTCTTCAGAGATCAGCTACAGCATCTCAAGGGAGCGCTGACTCGCTACCGTCAGACGTGTCGGGTAGCGGCAGTGGTGTTGAGGTCATCCCTTCAGACACACTCAAATCAGTACGCCTCCTTTGTGCACATTGTGATTACTCGAGTACTCGGAAGGGCGCACTTGAATTACACCTGCGTGACGAGCATAAATTAGGGCTTGATTTCAAGTGCGAGTCTTCTAGTTATGCTGGTCATCATTCCAATAAATCAAAACTATGTTTAGAAGTGAAACCTAATGAGAAAATTCTGTATGAAGTGTGTAACTGTTCTGAAAAGAAACCTATGAAACAACATAAAAGAGCAGAAACAGAGGTGAAGGAATTGTTCAATTGCGAGTTGTGTGACCACTCCTCAGCGCACAAGAGGGCTGTTGAGCGATACCAAAGCAGGAACCACAGCAAAGAGAAACTGTTCAACTGCGAACTGTGTGCATTCACCACCGCTCATGGAAGTCGCTTCAAGTTGCACCAAGCCTGCAAGCGCAGCATTGGGAAATTACTGAGATGTGAGCTCTGTGATTATTGTACTATAAATAATTATTGTTTGAAAAGGCATCAAGCTAGCAGGCGTAAATTAGAAAAGCTACTAAACGGGGAGCTGTGTGACTACTCCACTTATTATACTCTTAGCATGAAAAAGCATCAAGATGGCAAGCATAAATTAGGAAAGCTACTAAAATGTGAGCTGTGTGACTACTCCACTTATTATATTCGTAGCATGAAAAAGCATCAAAATGGCAAGCATAATAAATTAAGAAAGCTACTAAAATGTGAGCTGTGTGACTACTCCACTCATAAAACTCGTAACATGAAAAAGCATAAAGATGGCAAGCATAAATTAGGAAAGCTAGAAAAATGTGAGCTATGTGACTACTCCACTTATTATGATTGTAACATGAAACAGCATCTAGATGGCAAGCATAAATTAGGAAAGCTACTAAAATGTGAGCTGTGTGACTACTCCACTTATTATACTTTTAGCATGAAAAAGCATCAAGCTGGCAAGCATTAATTAGGAAAGCTACTAAAATTGTAAGCTGTGTGACTAAACTACTACGTTACATAGTTTTTTGAAGAGGCACCACGTCGGCAAGCACATCTGATGAGCGCAGTGGTGCAGAAACCGACCCAGGATATACTATAAGCGAACGAATTCGGCTTAATTGACAAAATAGAATAGACCGTCCTTCACTACACCTCGTGAGATGCCGGTGTTGTTTAATGCTCTACGCGTTATGAAATTCCAATATTTTCCAATGCTGACTAATACTTCCCATCTTCTCGCTGGAAAAGATGTCATCTGAATCTACGTGCCTCTTGCGCTGCTTGTGCTTATGCTTTACTCGTTGACTGCGTTTGCGCGGTCGCTGCGGTTAGTTAGGTTAAGAAAAAAAATATTACTGCCCGAATACATTTCTATTCTTCTTAAAAAACAATGTAAATGGTTTGTTGCGCAGTAATGTATCAACTCTTGCTCTGAAATTCATTTTAAAATTCTATTATAAAGAATAAAATGCTGTTCATTTACACCAGAACGCATACCCAGTGGTACACATATACGTTTCCAACGTGTTGAGCAGTGGAAAGGCAACTTGTTATCAACTAAGCATGGAATCAGTTGCCAAAAAATCTGTAGAAACAATCTACAGGAAACAGAAAAATTGTGAGATTATTATTAGTTATCGTTATATATGACACGTTCGGTGGAAAGACGACGTATGCGCATTTATACTTTTCCAACGTAAGAGGCAAAGTGTTGGCAGCGTGAAGATACTTGCTTGCAATTAGCAAAACTTGAGCCTTTGAATGGGGTTTAATAATTGTGTAATGTAAGAGTATTATTCATTTGAATGTAATTGTAATTTTATAACATTTTCTTTTTGTTACTTGTCTACAATTCTTGTCCTGTTTCTTCCAATCGGTCCCAGGGGGACTATGAGAGGGCCCGAGATAAAGATTAGATAGGCTTTCTTTTTGTTGAAATAAAATAGGTTTTTGTTTTGTTACGGACCATCTTTTTTCGGTTCACTGCTGTCCTGTTTTTCAGCACCTACTACTTCTTCAACTTTGGTCTTGTTTCATAATCTTCTTTCACAATTTACTGTTTCTATGCCCTTTCTGCGTAGATTTCGCGTTTCCTTTACTCCATACTAAATGGTGCCATACTCCTTCCTCTCTTTGGATCGCATTTGTTGCTCGGGGTAGGGAGGCTAAAGCTAACAACTAATCTAATCGAATCTAATCTAATCTAATATCAATGAAGAACACCGAAGTTAGTGCATATCGATTTGCAAGTCTGGAAAAATCAAAACCAAATGGAACATAATTAGGTAGAGAATTTAAGAAAAATCTATTGTATCAAGTAGCTACATTTCAGCATACTTCTATCCAATATAAAAGTGTCGGAGTTGGGATTTCTTATGTTGATATCTGTTATCAGCATGGGAAAGCCTGCCGAAGATACTGCTACCTATATAACGCGCTGTAATGTTAGAGCGTGAGGCATTCAGGCAGTCGCGCACACGCCGTGAGCTCGGCGGGCTGCTGTCGAGCAAGAATTAAAATGTAGCAAGAATTAAAATTAAAATTGTTTTAATTAAGAGCAAGAATTTACAGTATAGGAGTCCGTTTTCGTGAAAATAGTAGCAGAAGTGATAACAAACATAGGACTATTTTTGTATTGTGAATGGCATTGTATTTTTTTACAGTGTTTTTTATACAGTGTAGTTGTATACTGTCACGTTTTTGTCAGTGTAACTTCGTTTGCGCTGTGTTGAGATGTCTGCCTTGCAGATATCAGCGTTGCTTGCGGCTTCCGGCGATAGTGAGCCAGCGATAGAGAGCTGTGTAGCCTGTGAAGCTCGCGAGCGTTACTTTATGTTACGGTAACTGCGGCGTTACTGTTACTGTTAATTTCCTGTTACGTTGCGACTTCTGTGCTGAGTTCTGTATTTCATTTCGGTTGTCATGTTTTCTAACATGTGGAGATTTTGCGTGCTTAGTTTCGACGCACATATTTTGAGATGTTTTTTTGAGATGTTTTTTTGAAGTGTTTTTTCATGTTGAGTAACAGGTGGAAGTTTTACTATTGTAATTGTATTTTCCCGGAATTTTTACTGTTTTTTCACGTGTGTTGTAACGCATGCGGATTATTGATTGCGGAGCAATCTCTTCTAGTGTGGAAGGGATGGTGTTCTGTATAATGGTGTTCGATGCGATTTATTTATTCATGCGATTTATGAATTACTGTAAATGCGATTTTGATAATATGATTTTTGATGTAGTCTACATATAATATTTGTTAAGAGATGCAGAGCGGACGTGCTCTGGTGTTGGAAAATCCACGTTGGGGAAAACTGACGATAGAGAGTCTAGAGAGTCTTGTTATCTGAGACAGTATTCCCCAAAGCAGATTTAAAATTGGGCCGAGGAGAAACCTGCAGGGAACCCGACGGAAGAATTGGTGTAAACAGGATGTACTAAGCCGTCGTGTTTGTGACAAACAGCGGATACGGAGACGATACCGAGCCAGCAACGACTGGGGCTTTCGGTGGATGAGAACTTAAAAAAAACTTTCAATTAACTTTAAGGTTCGATCTACAGTGACAATAGTTTCTCTCTAAATTCAACAATCCAACTTGAAAAGAGTACACCAGTGCCAAGTTGAAAGACTTATTGGAAACTATCATTCTGGTCTGGTCATGTTAATTTCATTCAGTCCTATTTTGTTTTAATTAATTGCTTAAGATTTATTCATTATTCCTATATTGTTTTAATATTATTCCTTAAAATTTTATAAGAATTCCCTCCAAACAAGGTATCTATTTAACGACGAAGTTGGGGCATCAATAACATCTTTGAAGTAACACGGGACATAAATTTTTCCGTTGCCCTGGAAAACTTGTTGAAGTTTTCTCTCATCGTGTTCAGTTCGTTCCTGAACACGAGTTTGTATTAGCATATTAAATTTTAATTTTCGTTTGAATTGTGTTGTACCTTTCTTCCATTCCCTCATCATGTTTTGTCAGATTCATTTGATTTATTTCTGATTCGTGTATGATTGTTCTTTTATCTGTGTATTTTCTTTTATACGTGTTGCGATGCGTAATTGGTTTTACATGTCGTATTGTTTGTGTTTTGTTCAGTGTTCTTTTATGTTTTGTGTTCATGTTTTTGTGTATTTGATGTTTGTGCTCATGTGCCTTCAATATTTGTGTTCAGCTGTAGCGCTGCAGGCGTGCAGTTTGCTATAGCCCGTTTCCGGTCCTTGCGATAGAATGTCGTGAGACTCGCCTTTATTTTATTTGTGTACTGTTCAACTTTATTCTTTTATGCGTTATTTTGTGGCATTAAGCTTAAGATGTGGTAATTGATGCGTTGTTTATCAAGCTTCCATTTATTATGCTTTGATACGTTTTGTTAAATGTAGGCGTTCCTTTTCATCATGCACATCATTCACGACTCTATTACGTTTCATTCTATGTTCGAAAAAATAATAACTTTTCTCTTCTTATATTCCTCAGTTAAAATGACACTCCATCATCATGTAAACAATGTTTTCTTCAGGAAACTCCGAATAATAATTTTATCTCAACGTAAAATGTTACGTAGTAAGTCGATACATTAGAGAATAAGGATACATGGGGTAATGTAAGATTTATCGTTCAGAAATTCTGATCGATTAAAGGATAGAGTACATCGTAATTACTATAAGAAGTAAGTGGATGTTTCTAGAACATTCGTTAGGTTAACAAAGTACGTGGGATGTGCGGATGTGTAAGACTGTGTACATGAGTGATGGATCGATCCGAAAGTTATATGGGGTGACGCTTGCTTGCGTTAGTTATAAGGCCATACGTCTTTCGACGGATGTTGTCCGTCAAGAAAATAGTAATAAAAACATGCCGCGCCTAACTTCATTTTTGGAATGTTTTGTTCTCTGTTTTGTATCTTTTAGATTGGTTTTGCTTTGCGTCATCACTATTGTATGATGTGATGTATTTTAGCTTTTGGCCGTTTATGCTTTTATCAAGTATTGTGTTCTTTGCTTCAGAGAAAAGCGATGATGATTATCCATACTATCCAAATCCGACTAGTAATGAGACCATTCGTAATGTATATTCACATTGGCTCTACCTTCATTGATTTAACGTAAACTATCCATATCAACAATGAACCTTTTGTAATTTTTGATGGTTTTGAAGTGGATGGAACCACTTCCGCGATACGGGGAGCCATGTCGGAGTCGGGATTTCTTATGTTGATATCTGTTGTTATCAGCATGGGAAAGCCTGCCGAAGATACTGATACCTATATAACGCGCTGTAATGTTAGAGCGTGAGGCATTCAGATAGTCGACAGCAGCCCGCCGAGCTCCGGCGTGTGCGCGCTGCACAGCGGTGCTGGAGCGCGGCCCTGCCCCGCCCGTTCATTGTGTTCACTGTATTTTGTATCAGTATTGTATCAACACTTCACCAACAATAAAGGGACATCGCGAGCTGCGTGTAATTCTCCTCCCCCTGCACCAAAGAAACTGAAACGATCTCTAGAACCAATTCTGATTGGAAACAACCCTTGGACCTCAGGTCAGGATGAGCTGAAACTCATCGGGACGGCGGAACCCCTGAAACCGTCAAATCTTACAAAAGCACCTATTTTCACATATATACTTTGAATTTGATTATGATATCTGTCGATTAGATTCTTCCTGATATTCGACTGTTTTTGCAACAAAAATCTGCAAATTTAAATTTATGGCGCTATGTCGTTCATCCACCGAGCGCTTCAACGGTGGCGACTTGAGCAACCACTCGGTGTTGCTGTGATCCACACTATAGTCGGTCTAGAATGAACTGAACGTTTGGGGGTGGGGTATAAAACGTCATCCACATTGCCAAATTGCTACTGGGAGTTTATTTTCTCTAATACAAATAGTGTCAAAGGCCAAGATGTGGCAACAATTTATGCATTCCTAGAAAAGCTGTGCCAAACGTATCAAGAGTGCGGGCATTACAAATGTAATAAACATATATATATCTTGATGCTTGTAAGAATATTTTGATGATAGGAGTTACCCATTTTCTGCTTAAATTATCAGTTTTGTCTAATATTTTTGTTGGGGAGGGTTTTGTGATTTGGCAACCGTGCATTTCTGGGAGCCGCCTCTAAATGGTCATTTCATTCCGGTCCGACTAAAGTTGTCTCTCAAGGCGGCCGCTGCTGAGTGTGTGGCATTAGTTCTCCCGAGGGGAAGGCGTGACGCCTCGAGCTATTGTTTATATGTACAGCATCGTGCTGATGATGAAATATCCTAACCAGGGTTTTTGTTTTCCTGGAATTTTTCTTGGCAGTTTATTGCTGTCTTGTTTCTCTGCATCTCATACTTTCATCTTCCACCTTTGTCTCGTTTCACAAACACACTTTCTGTCCTTATGCTCAGGATCTTTGTTAATAACATATTTTGTGCATAAATTCCTCGTATGTTGAACTCTGTACTACATGGTCCTTTTCTGCTTCTTCTTTGCTAACACGTTCGTTGTGGTTAGGGCGGCTTAAACCCGCTCGTCTGATCAAATCAGCGCCTCTGAACCAAAGACGATTTTACCTATTCTAAACTTCGTCATTAAATCTTAGGCTGGATTCACAGAAAGACAGGTTCACCTCGAAATTAATTTTTTTATTTGGTAAATTTAATTTTTAATAAGCGTTATAGATCAAGTATACCCTTATTCAATTTAAACTTACCCTAACGTAACTAAACCTAGCCTAATCCAAACCTGACATAACGTAGAGCTGTTGTGATTCTACCCACGACACATATAAAAAACGATCATTCGAAGGAGGACGCTCCGTTACTCGAATTGTTCGAAACAGCAGAGGAATGTCGTAAGCAGCTGACTGTTATCAACGCTCTCTCTATTTACCATCTCTCTCTATTTACCAGCTCTCTCTATCTACCACCTTCTCTCAATCTTCGAAGAGGACGAGAAAGAAGAGAGGGTGATGACCGATCGACAGGGAGGTTGCCAAACTTCAATTTTAGGAAGGATTTACTATAAATAATGTTTGTATTGTTCAGTAACTACCGTTTATTAGATCATCAATACAATTGTCGAGAATTGATATTTCATATTGCGAAATAATAAAATACGCTAGAGTTATTTGTAACGCTCAATTGTGGATCAATTCATCTTAAAAATTGTAGCGATGCCAACTGCTTAGAAGTTCACACCCCGCACAGCGACTGAGCTACCAGGCGAGAGCAGTGTTGCCAATTTAGCTCTTTTGGAGCCAGATCTGGCATCTTTTCATTGTGTTTAGCTCCTAGTTTTCATCATCTGGCATCTGGCACCAAATCTGGTTCCAAGTTTTTTTTTAATATAGAGTAATTTTATAATGGTAATATTAAGTACAAATTTACATGTTTGAATAATTCATAAGTGTCCGTTGAATGTACGTTTGAAAACTTGTAGTGCCGGCCAGGTTTGAAAAAGTTGAAATGCGTTACAACGGTGTTTTAACGGTTTAAAGTCGGTTTAGCGAGGGACTGTCGGTGTTCTGCAGTTTTACCGCCAGTGTCGCCCTGAAGAGTTGTTCGTCGGTGTTCGTTGGTGTTGCTGAGAAATCAGTTAGGCTTATGTTGGGTGTATAATGTTAATTCAATTCTTCTTAAACTGCTACAAAACAACCCTTCACAATGAGTCAAATCGCGAAGAAAAGTTATTCCCAAATGATTAGAAAAGAATGGATGCAAATGAAACAATTTGACACGAGGTAACGGGAGGTACCAGGAGATAGGACATACGCTTACTTTTTATATTGTGGATGTGAAACAGTTGAAAAATAAAGTTTACCAACAAAATATGCTGAAACGGAACGTGTTACATTTGTGTCTTCTGAAAGTGACCGCTTACTCAATTCATGAAACAAAAATCTAATGTTGTTGCAAATATTTAAGAAAAGCTTGCACGCTATTCCTGTTGCCATGCGTCCATTAACACATGTGATTATTTTATAGATTTGTGCAAGCATAGCGTGTAAGATTGAAAAGTTGCTTCAAGGATATAAGAATGCACAGAAGCAAATGCAATGCTGTGACCAAGAATGTTCTACGCGCACACTTTAAAAGACAATTGGTTACTGACATCGTAGATGAAAAATTTAGTTTGCTGCTGGATGAGAAGCATAATATATCTATCCGTAAATGTAACGTATTATTATTATTTATTTCAGTAGAAGCAAAAAATAGTTCACTGTACGCCCCCTTTGGTACAACCCCCATCCATGCGTACCAGAGCCTTTATAAGCACTTGACAATTTAGTCCTGGTGCTATCGTTCTCGTCACCTCCATCAAGTAAACACCTAAGAAAACGTCTCCGTATTTCCTTACCACTACCAAGGCCGCACCCCTAGCGGCACATATGGTGGCCAGTATCGGTCTAACCTATGACGTTGTGAAGAAGTTATAATAAAGTTAGAAGAAGATTACTACGAGATTCAAAACCTACGAGAAATCCCTACTACGAAGATTTTTGAAATTCAGCAAGAGTCAAGAAAAGAAGAAAAGATTGTTAAATCGCGCAAATGACTGGAAGCAACAACAATATGAGTCTTCGACAAATACTTCCGACTGTACTCAACATCAGCTGCAAGATCCCGTACACTGCATTGGTAGAGACCTCTGTCCAACTTTCAGCGTGGATAAATACCTGCTACCCCTTCAGCACCAAAGTACTCATCTTTGAATCAGGAGAAGACATTGAAGTTGTTCTACAACTACAGTTTGGAGCGACTACCTACAACGAGTGAGCTACAACGACTACTACGTCTGCAGGGACGAGCGACTTCACTTCCTCCCCTCATCCCAGTGTACGTCTACAGTGGCGAGCGACTACACAACTTCCTTCATTCACCCAGTGGAAGCTAAGTAAATAATAGCTTGCACTGAATTAACAGATAGTTTTTCCGCCTTATCGCAGCAGCGCGATTGCTAGACAGCACAGGCAGGCAGAGTAACATTTTTTTTGCGAGTAATTTTTTTCTTGCTCCGTGAGAAGCAGATTATTTTTGCATCAGCTGAAGGCAATGCACAGTGCATAGACAGCTTGCGTCAGGCAAAACAAGCAGAGTAGCAAGAGCTGTGAAGCCGCAGTAGTAATTTGAACTTGTGCAAGATAGCTATAGCGTTTAGAAGTGAGTGATAAAAACTTTCTCTATGAGTGCATTATTTCATAAAATGTGTGTTTATTGAAGTGATTTCTAGGTTGTGTAATATTGATTTCTAGAGTGTATAATATTGATTGCTAGGATGTGTAACATTGATTTCTAAAAAGTGTGTAATATTGATCTGTAAGCAAATATTGATTTACAACTATTAACATTGTGTAAAAAATTATTAACTACCGTATGTCGGACACGTCCGATTCAGACGAAACTATTAAAACAACAGCGACCAAAACAAGTAGAGGTAGAACAAGTAAGACTAGATTTCGTGCTGAGAGCAATCCTGAAATGACTGAACCAGCAGCTAGCGCGGCCGTTGGCCCGAGTACAAATCCTAGTAGTTTAGCAAGGGAGATAGCGGCTAGTATGCCGAGGTCAGGAACAATCCTATCAGGCTCAGAGCTTCCCCTTTTTCGAGGAAGACGTAGACGCGAGGATGCGGACTTCATTGAGAATAAAACGTTTAAAACTCATATAGGAAACTTGCGTGCCTACATGATATTACTCCCGGATGTGAATTCCGACAGTGCAACGAAAGAATTGTTGGTTAGATCTGCTAACAAACAGGTAGGAGATTTTAATAGCATCGTAACAAAGTTAGTTAATTCAGATCTTCAATATTCTTTTGAAGATGTCGTCAAAATTTTGGACGACATCTATGTCGAAAGAGGCGAGAAATCTATTCACGCATTAGCATGCGATTTAAATAAGTTACGTTTCGTAAGGAATGATGCACTCGCAGCCCAGTTGGTAACCGCGTTTGCAAAAATCAGAAAGTTGTCGGAACATTTATTGAACTCAAATTCAATAGCGTGGGCGAGACACCCATTTTTCAGGGCAAGTTCGAATCAAGTAGAACTAAAACGTTTTGTAGGAGACAGTATTGATCTTAGTCTCACCATCAGCGTGTTAGCACCATTACTCGAAGAATCATTTGCTAAGAAACTATTTGATAGGTCGTTCAATACGTCAGAGGAATTATTGGCACGTATCGTTGCCGCGGTTCGAAATCAGCCCGAAAATAAACAGATAGTAGCGACTCACTATGAGACGCAGTACAATACAACGGCCGACCATTATACTGTCTAATAAAGACAAGTACTTGAGTGCGCTGCTTGACAGCGGTAGTGAAAAATGCCTCATTAGTTACAGTAACATCAAAAACCCCAAAGAAAAATTAAAACCAAGTTTTTTGAGCGGTAGAGGCATAAACGCACAGAGTAATGTCAGCGGTGAGATTGATTTAAATATCTCAATACCTGGTACTGACAGAGTACTTAAGACTAGTGCTTTAGTTATTAAAGATGCTAATTTCAAATATGATTTAATTTTAGGTAGAGATGTATTAACCAACGCGGTTATAAATTTAAAGGATGGTTCACTCCTTTGGGAAGGAACCAGAGTACCCTTCAATGAATTAGAGAGTAAGCCTACAATAAGTAGAGAAGCCATATTAATGGAGATAATAAACAGTGATTGTTTAATGTCGGAGGTAGTTGCCTGTGCTAGGAAGAGCACCAGATGCCGGGGCTCAATGAATGGTCGCGAGAGAAAAAAAGACGCTGTAAGAAGAGGCAAGAAAAAAGAGGCTGAACTCGAGTGCGTACCCGAGCGGCCAAAGACAGTGGCAAGAGAGAAAAAAATAGACCTCTAGTGATTCACTGTGACGCAATAGAAGTGCCTGCTAATTGTATCAAGCTCATTAATGCCTTTGTCAAAAAAGCTAAACAAGGTAATTATATCGTGTTGAAACGAGGATTTGATAATGGAGCACTGATAGCAGAATCAAGAGTTACAGTCAATGAAAATGGGAATGTACCTTTATTAGTACTGAACCCGACAGATGAGGCAATTCATTTTAGTGAAAACACAATGCTCTGTAACATGGAAGCATTACCTAAAGAGGAAGTTGAGGCCGAACTTTACCTCACAAATGTAGAGGAAGCGCTTAATGAGGCGAATAATGTTGAGATAAACTCTGTGGTTACATCGGATTCAAACAAAGTCATCTCAGGACTTGGTGAAACAAATACCATAGCCACGGAGAAACTTGAGTCGAAGGTCGATGTTCACGGAGATTTTTGTGAGTGTGGTGCACAAGTCAAAAGTGTATCTAATGTACAGAAGGACGTACGCCGTCCGTTAACATGTAATGATGTAACATGCGATGACGTTGATGTAAAACAAAAATTACTGGAATTGATGAACAATTTCCGTGAGGTGATCACGTTACAAGACGAAACTATAGGTGTCACGAATGTGACCAAGCATAAGATTGTACTTAAATCTGATGCACCAGTTATAAACATACCGCCATATCGCATACCTCAAAAATACCAAGAGGAGTTGGCCAAGGTGAACAGAGATATGCTCTCACAGGGAATTATTGAAAAATCAACATCAGAGTTCAATTTCCCAATTATCGTAGTGAAAAAAAAGACGGGTGAAATTAGACCCGTGATAGACTTTAGGTCCTTAAATAAAATAGTGATCAAGGAGAGTTATCCAATACCACGAGTGGACGAAATATTGTCTACCCTTAATGGGAATACCGTATTTTCCTCTCTAGATTTAAAAAGTGCCTTTCATCAGGTAGAATTAGAAAAGGAAAGTCGGAAATATACGGCATTTAGTGTAAATTATCAAAAATATCATTTTAGGCGCATTCCGTTCGGACTCGCTTCGAGTCCGAGCGTACTGCAAAGCGTAATGTCATCTGTTCTAGCACCTATTTTAGGAAAATTGTGCTTTGTATTCATGGATGATTTATTAATTTACTCAAAAACTAATGAGCAACATTTGTGCGATATTAAAACTGTCCTCTCTACGCTCCGTTCCGGCAAACTATCTATCAAACTCGAAAAATGTCAATTTTTCAAGAAAAAAATAGAGTACTTAGGTCATATTATTTCGGCAGAGGGTATACATTGTAAATGCTCAGAGAAATTGCAAAATTGTCCAGCCCCAACAAACGTAAAAGAATTGCAGCAATTCCTTGGCGTAGCAAACTATTTCCGCAACTTCATGGCTCAATTTGCAGTGATTGCTAATCCCCTGTACAGATTGTTAAAGAAAGGTGTTAATTTCGACTGGACAAACGACTGTCAAAAAAGTTTTGACTACATAAAAGCAACTCTGACTTCTGACACTGTTCTACGACATCCTGATTTTACAAAGACATTTCACATATTTACTGATGCATCAAGTTTTGCCATAGGATCTGTCTTGATGCAGCCCGAAAATGCAGGCGATAAATTGATGCGTCCAATTGCATATTTCAGCAAAACTTTAAATGCTAGTCAAAAACGCTACTCAACCACGAAAAAAGAATTCTTTGCAATTTATAGTGCTCTTAAGCATTCAAATACCTAATTATTGGGTATCCCATCCATGTGTATACGGACCACCGTCCGTTAACTCCTCTATTCACACGAAAATTGCCAGACGACACCACTATGTCCAGATGGTGTATAAACATACATTCTTACGACCCTATTGTTCATTATTTACCAGGTAGACAAAACGTCTTAGCTGACTACCTAAGTAGGCTACCAAACAACAATGATCAGCTCACAATTAAAGAATTAGAAAGCTGTGACATATTAATGTCTGAACTTGAATCTGAAACATGTATAGCGCTGACGCGAGCCAAGACACGAGACGTTCTCACTGACCAGACGATGCAATTACACGATAACGACATGTTGACACCAAAATTAATTGACTATGTCCCGACAGAAAAAGAGATCTCATGGACTTCAAGAGAGTTCACTGACGAGCAAAAGCTCGATCCCTTTTGTATTGAAGTTCGAGAAGCATTACTTCATAAAAGTACGTCTGCAATTAGTGACTTACCGAGTTATTTAATTGTCAATGACATATTGTACCGACGACGACGCATTGACTCCCGAATTACAACAATACTAACAGCAGTAATGCCAGCTTCGTTGTTGAATAAAGCAATCTTAAGCATACACTATATGTACCATACTGATGCGTTGCATACGCTATTTAAGTTTAGGCTAAAGTACTTCAATACTTTAGAGAAAACAGCTATAAGAAAATTTGTTCAGGATTGTGAAGTGTGCAAACTTCTTAAAGTAAATCCTTCCGTACCTATTAAAATAAAAACAGCCCCGATAGCAAAGGAACCGTTTGAAGTAGTTTCAATGGACTTTCTTGGTCCCCTTAAAACTACCGATAGTGGGAATAAATACATACTAGTTGTGATCGATCTTTTTTCACGTTTCTGTAGGTTATACGCTACCTCTAATCGTCGAACAGACACTGTAATATCATGTTTAGGAAGTTGCTTCTCCGTATTCGGGTACCCCAAAACCCTAATAAGCGACAACGCAGTTGAATTTAAATCGGTAGCAGTAAAACAATTTGCCAAAGTTCATGCTATTGCTAAAAAAGAAGTTCTAGCTTTTAGCCCCCATTCAAATGCGATTGTTGAACGTAATGACAAAAAAATACCCAATTTACTAAAACTATATATTAATTCCCTGTCTCATACCGAATGGGACCATTGTTTGGAGATGGTGGAGAACGCCATCAACAACGCATATAATTCTACTTTAGGTGATACACCTAGCTTTGTATTGTTCAATAGGGACACATGCCCATTTTTCAGCGGAGAAGATCTCCCCATTACATACAGTTACGATGACGAAATTGACTTAGTGAATTTGCGTGCAAGGGAAGCGGTGCGAACCGTAGAAAACGTTAGAAATCTTATTTTGAATAATACGGCTGTACGTACAATGTACCAGAACCTAAAAAGGAGGGACAAGGATTTCAGAATAGGTGACAGAGTTTTGCTAAAAAATAATTACAAAACACATAAACTTCAGCTGACATGGCAAGGTCCAGGTCTAATTACGAAAGTCAAAGGACACTGGGTCGAAATCAAAATAGGAGATAAAATCCATAAAAGTAACATGAACCATGTGTTGCCCCTAAGTAAAAGGAAATGACAACGTTACAACGTATTGTTTCACCTATAACTATTTTTGCGACCATAACGTTTCAGACGTGACAAGTTACCATTTTGCTAATTAATTATTAAGTATCTACTTTGCGTTACTTCCTTCGCATCGTATTAATCTCATATATACTATATCTCGTTTCATATTAATCACTTGTATGCTTGTGTTCAATAATCTCGTGTGTTCTAGTATTAGTAATTTTCATTGCTAGCAGCAAAGGAATTAACCTTCTAAACAGGTTACCCTGTGTTAAAGTTCAAGTTTGTAAGTAAAGGTCAAGATTAACGAATATCACAGAGAACATCCTTCGACGAATGTTCTCACGATCTGTGAAATTGATATGTTTCACAACAGTCAATAATTACGTTCAAATTTTGATGCTGAACAGCCAATTAAAAATGATGGGCGAGTTCCGCATTTGCTAAATGCATCATATCAACAGAGCACCAATGTTGATGAAAAAATTAACCTCGCGACTTGAGGACATCAACAAATTATTCGAAATACATCGTGAATATATCGTGAGAAACTTCCGGGTTGAAACTGAACACTGTTGTTAACTTATTTGATTGACAATCAGTTTGGTAGTTTTTCACTTCAATTGTTTTCACATTCAGTTAACTGTTTGAGAAATATTTAATATTTCAGTTAGCATTTAATAATTTCAGTTAATAGTTAGTTTTCACTGTTAACTTTCAAATTGAAACAACGAATACATTTATATTTTAATTGCACTTATACTTGTGTTTAGGATTATATGTTTCATTGGGTGTGTAACATTATAAAAATTTGTGGCCATGCTAATAGTCTTGGTTTTGTATCCATTGCAGATCCGGGTGGCAGATCCACGAGTAAACAATCACCACTTCAAATACTAAATACGGGATACATTACATTATGGGAAACAAGATAAGTAGTATCAGTGTCGACACACTAACTGCAGCTCTAGTCGACACTAAAGGCCAAATAACCAACGACTGGATAGCAGCAAACAGTAATACGGACTGCATACCAGACCGAGTGAGTGATGTGCTTCTCATGATCCTAATCATAGTCATGATAACCCTAACAGTCCTAGTTTATTATTTGCGAAAGCAAATGGAGCTTCTGGCCGAGCGCATAAAACAAGAGGATTTTCAGCTACGTCGAAATATCCTCAAAACAAAGGGAACATTATCAGAAATGTAACCACTGTAACTGTAGGGGGACACGTAGTAATAAATTTGCAACCCATCTTGAAATGGCCTAGGCCTCCAAAACGACCGGCGCGGGCAAACATGCCAAGGCTGACAACGACTTTCGAAATGCTGTCAACGGAGGTATAACCAAATTTGGAAATAAATTTGGTATATTTCGGTTCTTTGTAAACGTATCAAACCCCATTAAATAGAGTGCAGCTCTGCTGAAAAATGTTCCGTTTAAACACATTTCATATACCAAATGTTTACTCGATGCCTAGTCGATGTCTTTATAATCATAGAATAGCCCTACAAGTAATTTAAGTGCTTATGAGTTCCACAATATACTATTACCTCTGCGTTCACACCATCGTTTGCTTTAATTTATTAGTCTGATAGTCATTCAAAGCTTTGAAAGCTTCCAACTTGTTCAATAATAGTTAAAAAAAATAATACCTCCAACTCCGGCGCGGTGTCTGTCCGAGACCGCATGACTCCGAGTGTCTGTCAACAAACATTGAAGCCTAGACTGTAATTAACCTTAGGGCGCAGTCAAGAACTTTGACTACAATTAACCTTGAAAGCAGTTCTCCGTTTTCTCTATGTGAGATAGGGAACGATGCCAAACTTGCGACTATTCAAGTACACGGACGTGTACACCCATTTTTCATATCCATGTTAAATCGATCGAGGTTAAATGCGAAATGTTATTTAAAATTATTGAATTTATGCGTATCGATATTCAGTTTTTTTAATTGTGTTTTTATAACCTTGTACCTGGCATTTTTATTTATATTCCCTTAATCTAAAATACTGACGATTTTTATTTTTTCATAGTAGTAGTGTAGGAACTCGTGTTATAGTTTACACTATTGAAGAAGATGGCATTGTTATTGTTAACCAATCGTTGCCTCCTTACTTCCTGCTTGCGTTTCTATATACTAATGTTAATGCGTTATAGTTTATACTATTGGAGAAGAGGCATTATTATTGTGAACCAGTTGCCGCCTCCTTTCTTCCCGTTTGCGTTAGTGCGTTTCTTTATTCTGTTGTGATTGTTAAAATAAAACAAGGTGTATTATGGATAAAAAACCCGTTTACTGATGTTTAAAATAACTTTGTTCAATATTGTAATTTTTGAGATGTTTAACTTTCAACAATCACCCGATGAGGAGCAACCAATTTGCTACGTTTCTACTAGTAGTGATTAATTTCATGTATGACATTTTTTTTTAATCACTTATCAAAAATAAAAAAATAAAATTTTTGCGATAAGTACCTCACTTTGAAAGAGGGATGGCGAGGTATGTACGCCCCCTTTGGTACAACCCCCATCCATGCGTACCAGAGCCTTTATAAGCACTTGATAATTTAGTCCTGGTGCTATCGTTCTCGTCACCTCCATCAAGTAAACACCTAAGAAAACGTCTCCGTATTTCCTTACCACTACCAAGGCCGCACCCCTAGCGGCACATCACACATTCTTAAGTCTGGTTGCATTGTCTTGTGGTGCAGGTGGCATTGTTGAGGTATTGAAAAATGAGCTTGCAAAATGCACATAGCCAAACTTATTAATTGTCATAGGTACTTACAATGCCAGTGTTGACAATTAATTAATGCCAGGTGAACAAAGGTATGTTTAAGAAGTTGGAAAAAGAACTTCCATAAGTGATTCTTGTGAGATGTGTCTGTCATTCACTGCAATTAGCAATATCCCACGCCTCACCTGAGGTTCTGCCTGGAAATTAGGAATTTCCAATTGCAGAAATATATAAATGGTTAGCCTACTCCTATACTAGACAGGCTGTTAAATGTCGGCTTTAAAAAGCTATCAGTGACAGTCTAACCCCACTTAAAGGGTTAATTACTGTAACCTATATTAATAAATATTTTTAGCTCATTTTTTAGCACCAATAAAACATTTTTAGCTCTTTTTAGCACCTTTTCATGTGAAATCTGGTACTTTTCTACCGAAATGATTTGGCAACACTGGGCGAGAGGGCAGTCAGTGAGTTCGCGGCAGCCTCAGATGACAGAGCTCTGAATTGTTTCTTGTCAGCGGGCCCCTTTGGGGCCCAGCTTCGTGGCCTCTTGCCATGTGTCAATGTGAAATACTTATAAGTTCTTAAGTAACGTAATGTAATTGGCTGTCCGCGGAGCACATAGCAACATCATCTCGGGATCCACTATTAAGATGAGTCTCATACCATACTAATTCCCTTAAAGCGTCCCCATACTATTTCTTTGTGCATTAGGCTTAGATGAATTCCGCCAGCATACATCAGTAATGTTACTTAACTAATACGTAAATTAGATGCGCAATGATTCTTTCTTTATGTGTCATTAAATTTGTATCAAGAAAGGTAAATAAATAACCATGTGTCCTATTAGTATCATTTCCTGTTTATTTAGAGAGAGAGAGGTTAATCATTATATTCTGCTTGAATAATACGCTACCAAATTAATATTTTATAATAATCGATTTGCTACCAATAATCTCATTAATTATTTTAGTGATATTGGAAGACATTGAAAAGTCTCAGTCTATTTTGATCTTTATCAACTAAAATAAAAGAATAGTGGCTTTCAGTAACGACGATTATCAAGAGAAATGACAGCAACGGAAAGAAACAACGACGAATTATGCTGGGAAAGGAAGAGCGTCATAACAGAGCCGTGTAGTGCGCCATCTGGCATCAACGCCTGTTCGGTTACCGCGTCCAAATTTACGCGCGGATTTTGTGTTGTCCTCCCTAACCTCCATACTAAATGGTGCCTTCCTCCTTCCTCTCTTCGATACGCTTTTTTTTGTAACGGTTAGGGAGGCTTAAACTAACATATGATCTAATCTATAACCTAATCAGGATTTGATGACACAAACGGCAGTTGTGATGAACTATGTTGTTTATTAGGCCTGCAATGTCGGAGTTAGCTTTGATGTCAGTTTCCAGTCCGCAGAAAGTTGTTTTCATCCTCCTAACTCGACATTACGCGCTCTCTGAGCGCTGTTTGTAATTCAGGAGGCAAAACCTAATTCGTGTACAACCTCCGTTTGATGTATTTTGATGTATCTCTTTTGTGTACCTTCACGCGATGGCGTCTTGACGGTGAGAAGTAATCTTTGAACACAATATGTGTTAACTTTAATGCTAGTAGTGATTTGAGTTGTGTGATCCATGTAATTTCTGTATTTCTGTACTTAGGTTTGCATTGCAGAAAAGTTCCTGCGAAAACTTTCTTGAATTTATTCGAAATCTGGATGGTTTCATTTGTACATAATGAAAATATTATATAGATTTTCATGTGTACGTTTGTGATGTGCTGCCACGCATGTTGTGCGTTTGTATAAATTGTTTGTTTTCTCCTCAGTTTCCCTGTAATGTCGACCACGTTAATTTTTCACTCGATTGTATAGTGTTGCATGAGCAAGCAACGCGTGGCGCATCCGGCGTGTGAAGCAACAAACTTTTGGCGGCCACCACCCGTCGTAGGTAGTCTTTTGCTGCACTTTCCTGGCATTGTTACCTTTTGCCGCACTTTCCTGGCATTGTTACCTTTTGCCACACTTTCCTGGCATTGTTACCTTTTGCCGCACTTTCCTGGCATTGTTACCTTTTGCTGCACTTTCCTGGCATT
This sequence comes from Morinoia aosen, assembly GCA_030386875.1. Classification (NCBI taxonomy): domain Eukaryota; kingdom Metazoa; phylum Arthropoda; class Malacostraca; order Amphipoda; family Talitridae; genus Morinoia; species Morinoia aosen. Next base: position 43,051,162 of record CM059580.1, read on the forward strand.
GTTACCTTTTGCCACACTTTCCTGGCATTGTTACCTTTTGCCGCACTTTCCTGGCATTATTACCTTTTGCCGCACTTTCCTGGCATTATTACCTTTTGCCGCACTTTCCTGGCATTATTACCTTTTGCCGCACTTTCCTGGCATTGTTACCTTTGCCGCACTTTCCTGGCATTGTTACCTTTTGCCGCACTTTCCTGGCATAATTACCTTTTGCCGCACTTTCCTGGCATTGTTACCTTTTGCCGCACTTTCCTGGCATTGTTACCTTTTGCCGCACTTTCCTGGCATTGTTACCTTTTGCCGCACTTTCCTGGCATAATTACCTTTTGCCGCACTTTCCTGGCATTATTACCTTTTGCCGCACTTTCCTGGCATTATTACCTTTTGCCGCACTTTCCTGGCATTATTACCTTTTGCCGCACTTTCCTGGCATTATTACCTTTTGCCGCACTTTCCTGGCATTAATACCTTTTGCCGCACTTTCCTGGCATTATTACCTTTTGCCGCACTTTCCTGGCATTATTACCTTTTGCCGCACTTTCCTGGCATTATTACCTTTTGCCGCACTTTCCTGGCATTATTACCTTTTGCCGCACTTTCCTGGCATTATTACCTTTTGCCGCACTTTCCTGGCATTATTACCTTTTGCCGCACTTTCCTGGCATTATTACCTTTTGCCGCACTTTCCTGGCATTATTACCTTTTGCCGCACTTTCCTGGCATTATTACCTTTTGCCGCACTTTCCTGGCATTAATACCTTTTGCCGCACTTTCCTGGCATTATTACCTTTTGCCGCACTTTCCTGGCATTATTACCTTTTGCCGCACTTTCCTGGCATTATTACCTTTTGCCGCACTTTCCTGGCATTATTACCTTTTGCCGCACTTTCCTGGCATTATTACCTTTTGCCGCACTTTCCTGGCATTATTACCTTTTGCCGCACTTTCCTGGCATTATTACCTTTTGCCGCACTTTCCTGGCATTATTACCTTTTGCCGCACTTTCCTGGCATTGTTACCTTTTGCCGCACTTTCCTGGCATTATTACCTTTTGCCGCACTTACCTGGCATTATTACCTTTTGCCACACTTTCCTGGCATTATTAGCTTTTGCCGCACTTTCCTGGCATTAATACCTTTTGCCGCACTTTCCTGGCATTATTACCTTTTGCCGCACTTACCTGGCATTATTACCTTTTGCCACACTTTCCTGGCATTATTACCTTTTGCCGCACTTTCCTGGCATTAATACCTTTTGCCGCACTTTCCTGGCATTATTACCTTTTGCCGCACTTTCCTGGCATTATTACCTTTTGCCGCACTTTCCTGGCATTATTACCTTTTGCCACACTTTCCTGGCATTATTACCTTTTGCCGCACTTTCCTGGCATTAATACCTTTTGCCGCACTTTCCTGGCATTATTACCTTTTGCCGCACTTTCCTGGCATTATTACCTTTTGCCGCACTTTCCTGGCATTAATACCTTTTGCCGCACTTTCCTGGCATTAATACCTTTTGCCGCACTTTCCTGGCATTATTACCTTTTTCCGCACTTTCCTGGCATTCTTACCTTTTTCCGCACTTTCGTGGCATTGTTGCCTTTTTCCGCACTTTCGTGGCATTGTTGCCTTTTTCCGCACTTTCCTGGCATTGTTGCCTTTTTCCGCACTTTCCTGGCATTATTACCTTTTTCCGCACTTTCCTGGCATTGTTGCCTTTTTCCGCACTTTCCTGGCATTATTACCTTTTTCCGCACTTTCCTGGCATTGTTGCCTTTTTCCGCACTTTCGTGGCATTATTACCACAGGACCCCGTCAGGGGGACACAACCATCGTACCCATAGGCATAAGCGCTCTCAGGGCGAAAAGGTGAGGGCCCGAGCTGAGAGTTAAGTAGGCCTCCTTTTTGTTGACATAAAATGTTTTTGTTATGGTAATGACCACCAATTTTATGTTCACTGCTGTCCGGTTTTTCAGCACCTACTACTTTCTTCTTCAACTTTTATCTTGTTTCATGAACTTCTTTCTCAACATACTGTTTCTATGTCCCTTTTGCATAGATTCTGCATTTCCTTATCTCCATACTAAATAGTGCCTTGTTATTTTAAAATCGCCTTTTTTTAGCTGTTAAGAAGTCTGAAATTAACATATAATCTAATCCAACTGATTTTTACTTTGTTTATTTTGCGATGGAGTTTCTTCGGTAATTTTTCCCTCAGGAGGATACAACTGTTGTATCTATGGGAATTAGCACTTCCAGGGGGATTACGTGAGGGCCCGAGCTAAAGGTTAGGTAGGCTATTTTTTGTTGAAATGGAATAGGTTTTTGTTTTGTTAAGGACCACCTCTTTTCGGTTCACTGCTGTCCTGTTTTTCAGCTCCTACTACTTCCTTCTTCAACTTTGGTCTTGTTTCATAATCTTCTTTCACAACTTACTGTTTCTATGCCCCTTTCTGCGTAGATTCCGCGTTTCCTTAACTCCATACTAAATGGTGCCTTCTTCCTTCCTCTCTTTGGATCTCCTTTGTTGAGGATAGGGAGGCTTAAAGTAACTAAAAATCTAATCTAATTCCCTCGGTAATTTATGTTGTATTGTTTTGGAAATGATCTTTCTTGAGTTTATGCGAGAGTCAAATTAATGAGGTGTTTAAATTAATAAAGTGAGTGTAGTTGTGCTAATGTGGAGTTCTATTAACGTGATTTTGTAATTAATTGCTTAATTTTTCTGTGATGAATTAGTGCTTATTTCATGCAATCCATGATGATTTTTATTTTTTGTAACTTTTTGAAATAGGCTATGAATTTAAAACTTGTATTTTTTTTCGAATTGACCGCTCATTTCTAATGGAAATTATTTTCTTGTTACCATTCATGTACTTCGTTGACAACTTTCTCTGTGATTGTCGTATCAGAGTGAGAATGGGATCAGCCACCTCGATGCCCTACCCTGCCGAAGGAGGCATACCCCAAGCCAGCGTACTATCCCGTACCTTGTTTCTTGTAGCTGTGAACAACACTGCGGCTTCCTTACCCCCATCTGTTGGGGCCTCACTATACGTGGACGACCTAACGATCTACTTTGCTGGAGCTTCCACGCGAGTTGTGGAGCGGCAACTCCAACTGGCAATCAACTCGCTAACCCAGTGAAGCCAACAAACAGGATTCCAATTCAATGCGGAAAAGACAGTAGCTATGCATATATGTCACCAACACCACTGCCCCAAAACGGCCCATACTTTGATAATGAATGGTCAACCTGTGCGAGCGGTGGAGCAGCACAAGTACCTGGGACTGATTTTTGACACTTCCCTCACTTGGAGGCCGCACATCCAAGACCTGAAGCGGCGATGTAACTCAACCCTCAATTTACTGAAACTACTTCCTAATAAATCATGGGGAGAGGATAGGATTTTCTTACTCCGTCTCTACATACGGCTGCTTAAGACTAAGTTGGAATATGGCGTGGAGGTTTACTCCTCCGCAGCACCGTCCGTTTTGGATCTTCTCCAGCCCATCTAAAATGCTTCTACTTGTATCGCAACGGGAGATACTGCACCTCCCCTGTGACAAGCCTCCACTCAGACTCTGGTCTCCTGCCCCTGCAGCTATATGGGACAATAAAAAGTTACCTTAAATGATGAAATGCTTCAAGTAGCTTATCTTGCTCTTTCATTTTATTACGATTGCTACGCTTCCTGATGACTTTTCTACAAAGTCTCAATTATGCGGCCAGAATTGAAGCAAGTGTCTCCAATCCGTTACACGAACTGAGCACCAAAGCAAATGCGCCTCCCGCTGACCGGCGCGGAATCAGGAGAGAGGCTCCATACTTGAGAAACTTCTTCCAACGTGTTTCGGTCCTTCGAGATCGCTATGCTCCACATCGAGACCAGGTTCTTCTAGAACAGACTTCTCCACTTCCACCGTGGCGGTTACCTGCTATTAGCATCTGTCGCGAACTTTACAAATATTTAAAGTCCACGACCGCTCCACCCCATCTTCGAGCACTTGACCTTGATCATATCCGTACCCAGCAATTTCTTTCCCGTATTTATACGGATGGAACTAAAGCTCCAGGAGGAGCAGCATACGCTTACATTCAATGTTCCACGTTGTATTCAGCCGCATGCTACCTTGTAAACTGCACAATTATATGCCATGTACGATGCTCTTAACCACGCTGAAACTCTCCCTCACCTGGCGTCTACTATAATTACCGACTCGCGGAGTGTGATACAAGCTCTCTCGAGATACAACTCGCCTCACCCCGTTGTTCAACTCACACAGTGTCGCCTCATTTCGAGCCATAAAAAATTTACGTTCTGCTGGGTGCCCAGCCACGTCGGAGTGCCGGAAAGCGAGGCAGCCGATCGTGCAGCTCAAGAGGCTCTCCACTCGCAAATAAATCCGGTTCGCCTTCCTCGAACAGACCACAAGTGGCATTACGAAAAGAGCATCCGAGGACACTGGCAGGCTGAGTGGTCGGCACTTGCCAATAACAAGCTAAAGGCGATAAGACCTGATGTCCGTCCGCTCCCGTTATCCCAGCAGAGGGACAGACTCTCAGAAGTGGTCCTCGCTGGGCTCCGTATAGGCCACACACGCCTCACGCACCGCCACTTGCTGGAGGGCGACCGCAGCCGCACTTCGGTAATTATATTGTGCCTTTAATGGTCCGCTGCATCTTTCTCGAATGTCCCGACTACGGACAAGTGCGTCAAGCTCGCCTCGGCGCTGAGCCGAACCTCTTTGAACTGCTGACCGACCCCGCCATCTGCGGGCCACGCCCCCCTCTGAACCTTTCTTACTTGAAATTCGTCTGCTTCATGAAATTTGACTCCAACTGAAAATGAGTGACCTCTGGAGAGAAAATCTCCTCTACCTCACATGAGGCCCCAACCATCGCCAGCGCGCATGCCTGCGACTGGAAACATCGTCGCTCCTCTGTCAGACCAAAGCTGACGCCCCACGGCACCAAACGGGGTTGGGATGACCCGCATCTCCCGCAAATTTCCATTATAAGACCTGAATGTTGCAACACTACCAAATTACGCTCGGATTTCGTCTGAGTATCGAAAACGGCGGAAAACTCAAAAATAAAAATTTTAATTTTTTGGGTATTTCTTGAATATTTTATGCAGATTTCATGGTTGTTGTATTGTCCCTTTCTTTTATGACCCTTTTCTTTTAGGGTCCTTTTTTAGGGTCCTTTTCATTTAGGGTCCTTTTCTTTGAGGGTCCTTTTCCTTGAGGGTATTTCTTTGATGGTCCTTCTTTGATGGTCCTTTTCTTTTTGGGCCCTATTTTTTTTTATGGTCCTTTTCTTTCGAAGTCCTTTTATTTTAGGGTACTTTTCTTTTAGGATCCATTGTGTTTTTGCCGTTCTTTTATGGTTCATTGTTTTTTTAGCGTCCTCTATGGTTCTATTTCAGTTCATAACGGTCTTTTTTGGCCTATAACGGGTTTTTTCGCCCATTACAGTTTTTTGGTTCATTATTGTTTTGGTCCATTACAGTTTTTTGGTCCATTACGGTCTTTTTTGGTCCATTACGGTCTTTTTTGGTCCATCACGGTCTTATTTGGTCCATCACGTTCTTTTTTGGTCCATCACGTTCTTTTTGGTCCATCACGGTCTGTTTTGGTCCACCACGGATTTGTTTTGGTCCATCACGTTCTTTTTTTGGTCCATCACGGTCTTGTTTTGGTCTATCACGGTCTTTTTTGGTCCATCACGGTCTTTTTTGGTCCATAACGGTCTTATTTGGTCGATCAGGGTCTTATTTGGTCGATCACGGTCTTTTTTGGTCCATCACGGTCTTTTTTGGTCCATCACGGTCTTTTTTGGTCCATCACGGTCTTTTATGGTCCATCACGGTTTTTTTGGTCCATTACGGTCTTTTTTGGTCCATTGCGGCCTTTTTTGGTCCATCGCGGTATTTTTTTGATTCATCACAGTCTTTTTTGGTCTATCACGGTCTTTTTTTGGTCCATCACATTCATTTTTGGTCCACGTTCTTTTTTTGGTCCATCATGGTCTTTTTTGGTCCATCACGTTCTTTTTTGGTCCATCACGGTTTTGTTTTGGTCCGTCACGTTCTTTTTTTGGTCCATCACGGTCTTTTTTTGGTCCATCACGGTCTTTATTTTGTCCATCACTGTCTTGTTTTGGTCCATCACGGTCTTTTTTTGGTCCATCATGTTCTTTTTTGGTCCATTACGTTCTTTTTTTGGTCCATTACGTTTTTTTTGGTCCATCACGTTCTTTTTTGGTCCGTCACGGTCTTTTTTTGGTCCATCACGGTCTTTTTTTGGTCCACACGGTCTTTTTTTGGTCCACGCGGTCTTTTTTTGGTCCAAACGGTCTTTTTTTTGGTCCACATGGTCTTTTTTTTGGTCCACACGGTCTTTTTTTTGGTCCACACGGTCTTTTTGGTCCACACGGTATTATTTTTTCATCTGAAGGATGGTATTTTTTTCTGAAGGATGAATTCAGTGTTAAATGCGTGTGCAAATTGATAGATTTTTCAATGCTCTCTTCTCTGGAATATCAAAACCTGTAGTATTTTAATTGTATGTTTAGATTTTATATATCTTAATATTTGAATGTTATCCAACATAGTATTATATAATATATAGCTTCTGTTTAGATGTGTTATTTAACTGTATAATCTGACGTTTATATAACGAACAAATCTATAGTTAACATATCTAGACGGGTATCATAACCGTTGCTGTTATTACAAAGAAGGATAATAATTTAAGATGTTATTATAACATGACAACTAAACCCAATAAAAACTATATTACCGTTAAATGTCTCTACTGTTAACTGGTTGAATTACGCCTTTATTGCCGGTGCGTGATATTACGTTGATGTTCTTACATTGCATATAGGTTAAAAATGTATACTTTATTAAGTGTAAAATTTAATCTAAATAAACAACGTTGATACACGAACTCTTTCTTATGCCCTAAATTTTAAATAACCTATGGCATGCAAGCCCTACAGAGGCTCAGCATATGAAGGTAACAAATGCGATGTACGATAATGTAAAATACAATAAACACTTCATCATATATTACACGATAACACCCAAAGTTTTACTGACCGTACGACGTGAATAGGCGGAGTTAGAGCCAAAATGGGCGGAATCAAACGCGGGAATGGGCGGGACGAAGGCGGGGCTAGGGTCTGGCAAGGCGGGGCTAGGGCGGGAAAAGGCGGGGCTAGGGTGGGACAAGGCGGAGTTAGGGTGGGGCGAGGGCGGGTTAAAGCGGAGCTAGGGTTAAACTCCACCCATTCCTGCCCTCACTCCGCCTTGTCCCGCCCTAGCCCCGCCCATTCACGTCATCAACTCCACCCATTACGTCATTAACCCCACCCATTACATAATTAACTCCGCCCATTGCATCATTAACTCAGCCCATTACGTGCCTAACTCCGCCTATTCACGTCATTAACTCCGTCCATTATGTCATTAACTCCGTCCATTACGTCACTAACTCTGCCCATTCACGTCATTAACTGCGCCCGTTCCGGTGACCGGGGTTATGCACTTGGTCATCACAGAAGTCAGAAAGCAAGTTCATAAAACATGATACAAGTTGAAGAAGAAAGAAAGCAATAAGTGCTAGAAAACAGCAAAGCAAACAACCGAAAAAGTACTTTATCTACCAATAGCATGCAATTTCAAGGAAGAAAAGAAGTTAAGAAAGCAGAACCGTTTATTGAAAAAATAGATTCATGAATGTTCATATCATATGGCACATCGGAACAAAGGTACAACATTGCGTAAGTACAGTATGTAAGTAATAATATACAGTGTGTACGTAATACAGTAAAATTATGTAATAAATTAGATACAAAAATAACCGAATAACAGATATAGAGTTTTATATGCAAATAATGTTTGGAATACATCTAGGTAAACAACATTTCCGGCTATATGATATATTATAATATATATATATATATATATATATATATATATATTAGGGTGACATTTACATGGTGGTAAAAAACTTTTTTCCAATTTCTGCTGGGACTGGCAGCCATCTTGTGAGTTTCCTTCTAAAAACAATGTGTGTAATTTTTTTTTCAAATATATCGATATTTAGAGGTCGCTCAAGGAGGTAAAAGTTCGTAAAATCGCACTAAAATATATTTCGAGGTTTTTTCGTCAAATATGCTTAATATTTGGTTGTTTTGATTAGAAACTAGTAAATGGCGATTACTTTTTGCTCGATTTAATTGTTCAAGCTTGAAGATGAATAATTCCTAGGTCCCCCTCACAGGATGTCGTGAGTATTAGCTGCTCAAAGGCAGGGGTCTCATGGGCGCCAATCTCCCATTCATGTCGCCTAGTTTGCAGGATCTAAGTTTGACTGCTGGCTGTTGGGAAGAATTTTCGGTTAGCCTCCACAACCTGCAATACGTACTGCTTGTGTCCTTCATCTTTAGTTAAGGCCAGGTTGTATGTTTGCATCATTGCCACTCCACGCTCTGCGAAGTGGTTGACCACTCGAAGAGCTTTTATACGCTGTTGGGCGTCCCAGTAAGCTGGGTCAGTATTCCAGGCAGCTGGGCCAGTGGCAAAAAAGGTTGTGTCAATATCAAATAACTGCAAAAATTTCATGGATCCTTTTGTTACAAAGTCTGCGATAGTTTTATTGGTGAAGGGTGCGTCTCTGGTGTCAACTGTGACTCGACGGGGAGGATCCTCCGAACCTTCTTCATTATTACAGGCCTTCACCATGTCTCGCTTTATTTCCAAGCTTACACTGTCATCAAAGAACGCCAAAGCAACAAATCGTTCACTCAAGTACTACAAGTGGCACCCCAATGAAGTAGATGTAGATTTAGCTATTTCCTTATCCGGATATGCCATTAGTTCCTTCAATAGAGCTAGGTCTTGCGTTGGGGCTGATGTTGGACATGGAGCTTTCTACCAAGGAGCCACATAGGTAGAGACGCCGAATTCTACAAATCGCTTGATTCTGGAAATCTCATTGCGTGTTAGCACGAATTTATCTTGGTGACGAAACAAGAACACCTTTATGGCATATATTATTTTTGTCATCCATCGTGCACGATGTAGAGCACCAGGGAAAGCAATGTGTGTTCCTCGTTTTGGCTGCCAGCCAAGAACAATAATTGGCAGCTCCAGTAGCTCACGATAATCATCTCTTGGGTGCTTCCCATCAAGTAGGCATTGGAACTCCACCAAAAGGTCATTACGTCGATTGAGTAGGTTTTCTGACATGTTATCCATTTCCATTGCTTTTGGTGCTGTCGTGTCCAACTCAGCCCATGTTTTGAACCTCTTGAAAAGTTGAATCTCAGGACCACTAGAGTGTCCAAAGCAAGTGGAGAACGCTTTCTCACAGACTAGTTCGTACATGTGGTGGCGACAGGCTAGGTGGAGAACTTCATGCCCTAGTCGTTGCTCTACGATAGTACATGCCTCTGCTGCCAAACCTGTGTTCGAAGCAGTGGTATCAAAGAATAGAGCAACCACCTGGTTTTTAATGCCCCAATCGTAGAGTGATGTCATTCTTGCGTCAGCAGCAGCTTGTCCGGTTCCATTGGGGAGACTGGGCACAGCAAGAAGCTTTTCAACACCATCTCCCGAAACCAATACTGGGAGGCGGTCAGCGGTTGGTCCTCCGTCTGCTGCAGGAACAATCTTACCGTCCCAATGAACAGTGAGTGGAACAGATGGTTTGAAGGATTTTTTGATCTCAGCAGCAGTTGCAGCGCGGAATTTTTGCCGATCCCGCCGGAAGGATTCACGGTTTATGACAAGTTTGTTGGAATCATGTCCGAGACTTCGAGCAGAAGCACTAAGAAGGAATACTGCATCACGATCAGTAGTTAAGGTACGATCCATTGCGGCTGACAATTCGCTATCCATTATCTTCTTGGACGCCCGCGTACGTTTAGAGGGAGGCATCTGAGATGTAGATGGACCAGCGCAATTGTCTTCATCAGATTTTCGTTCAGGAGAAGATGTTGAACTTGAGCTCGATGCCATCTGGCCTATTTCATTGATCTTCTCTTTTTCTTGAAGAGACTTTGTTTTACGGTATTGTTCCTTTTTTCCTGTTTTCGGTGTCGAGACTTTATTTGGAAGTTCCACATCTTTAGAAATCATCGAGCCGCGCCTCCCTTCTTCCCGTTGTGCCTTCAAGAACTGTCAGTCTTCTTCAAGATCTATCATTCACATTGCACTTGCGAGAGTGATATCGAACAGATTTTCAAACGAGTTGACAAACTTTTTTTCATTTTCCTTTTGGGTCTTTGTTGTTCAGCTTTTGTTCTTTTTCAGACTGGCCCATTCCTTGTACAAACGTAAGATGTTTTCTTTTGCTCGCTGGTCTTTCTGCATAGAAGTTCAAGCGCGCTGCCAGAAATCTCCCAAAACTTTCAATGTATCAGCTGCTGCGTCCTTCCTTGTCCTCTTTTCTTCCAGAAGATAATAGAGAAAAACCTGCAGCACCTGCTTTCTTGGGGGCAGCTTACTTCCTGATATGGTTTTCTCCAGCGATCCAAGTAAATAGATGTCTGTCTTAGATCTTGTTGACGCCATCCTAGATTACATCCAGAATGAACAATTAATATCTAGCTAATATAGCTATTACCTATTATTCAGTATCTGGAAAAAACAAAATAAAAAATTCACAATAAACAAAGCAACAAACATGCAAAGATGTTTTCGTTAAATCTAGAAACAATTTTGAATCTGTTTTGTGAAACGAATAACTAGCTACATCCGGAGAGCGCTTCCCACTACAACCTCACTTACCAATGGACACATCGCTACTGATAAACCTCCTTGCAACAACCATAACATTGCGCCATAAAACCTTGTTTACAATTTCGGCATTCTTTCTGCCATTCACAGAGTTTAGAATTGACCTTATTTTCCATATATCACACTTTGAATGTTATCTGCAATAATATGGAATATTTGGGATTTTAACACTAATTAGTATTAATACGTCAAACTTTGAGCTCCTTGAGCGACCTCTAAATATTAATTTTTTCCAAAAAAATTTTTGTACATTGTTTCTGGCTAGAACCTCACATTATGGCCGCCAGTCCCAGTTGAAATTCACAAGTCGAAAAATAAGTGTCACCCTAATACATATACATGTATTATATATATAATACACGTATATATATTATTATTATATATACATATATGAAACATCTATATATATATTTTATATATGTATTTAATAGATATATATGTATTATATATAGCTATGCATGTATATATAACCCATATATATGGCATTTTGATGCAACACACACATACCGAAAACACATACGTTTAACATATACATGTATATGAATACATAACAGTTTACACGTCCTCTGCATTCATGCCATATACCTTGATAGAAATAGCCTACATACCTACATGCTAGCATGTATACCCATAACATATTACCTCATAGTTCCTACAGATGCATCTCAGCCACACTACCTACATACACACTGGTATGAGACGTCCATCACATACCGGTTCACAAAATGCAAGTACATACTGCCTACATAAATTTTACATGCTTAAATATGTGGACGTACACCGCGCAAATACACGAATTCTGCATACTTATCCGTATTCAGGTATGTACTTATATATTTAATGTGTAAATATTATTTGTGTATAAGTGTGTACGTATATGTATATATGTACGAAATGAATGCATAGGTAGTACATACTTCAGGTTTTCCTAAATAGATCGAAATATGCTACGCGCACATATATACTAAATCTAAGTATGTACACATATATATAATAGTATGGATATGTCTAGTATTTGTGTATATAGTATGTAAATATAGTAGTATGTACATGTACAGTATTTGTATTTATAGTGCGTACATACAGTAGTATGTTTATATACTGTAGAATGTGTACATATTGTAGTATGTGTCATGTATATGAGTACGCATACGCTAAATCTACGTATGTAAATACTTATACGTGCGTGAGTAAAAAGGTTGCATGTGTAGATGATTGCAGTTTCTTTTCATCTCATTTTAAAGGCGATGTTTCCTTTTTTCTAACCTGTACGAGCAGCAAGCTCTCACTTATCCTTCAATTGCTATCCTTCCTTTTGAAAGTTTATCACCCAATATCAACTCAGTGAATAAAGATTTCAATTCTTCTTCTTCTTCTTTATCAATTTCACAATGTATCAATATAGAACTCGATCAACTGCTCGGATGGTTGCCCCATCTGAAGATAAATTATCCTCCAGTGCGGCTTAGTACGAAAGCTTTAGTACGAAGCCGAATGCACCGACAATAAAGCGGAAAGAGGGGAAACAAAAAGTCGCACCCATGAAACTACCAGTTCAAGGGTTTCAAACGCTCAAAATAACAAAGGCTTGTAAGACGTTCATGAAGTCAGACATGAAGTCAGAAGAGCGTAAACTGCGGAGATAACGTGAGATTTTCAGTACAGAACAATACTAACAGACCTATTACTGATTTTGATGGGTACTTACACCCTCTCCAAATGACTAGTTCCCAAACTATTCACGAAATAAATAACACGTTGTCTCTTACAGCTGCGTTTCTCAATAAAGCTTTGAGACAAAATTGTCCCCCAAGCCCAGGGTCGATTTTTTCCACTGTATCAAATATTCAACTGATTACACAACAGCTTTTTGCTTTAAATTATTGTATCAGCGCTCATGATTTTACGCCGGTGGTAGGTGCGAGTAACCATCCAAATGTGGAATCCCCTCTAGACACTTCTCTTGTTGGAGACAATAGTCTCTCACAAAAATCAACAGAGATGACATAGATAGTGCATGCAAAATACAAACTATTACTACTGAACGTCTAAATGATCTCTATGATGTGATTGAACTCGCACCTCCTTTTAGGAACTATATTATTAGTTTCAAAGGTTTGAGCCTTTCGTCACATAACCTTACCAAGGTAAAAATCTCACCATGTCAAAGAAAGTTTTTTCTCATATTTATGTGGTGAGTGCCTGCAGGGGTCAGCAATTGTAGGGTGATGTGTTCACGACCCGGACAGCGAAGTGAATAATATCCATAAAAAAAGTTATTGAGCTACAGGAGAGATTTTGTGCTTAAAATAAATCTTAACTAATAGACTTATGCTATGCGTTTCATATCTGTAGATATCATAGTATTGGTTTTACAGCCGTTTTTAAAATCCAGAATTCTCTGTCCGGGTCGAGACCGCGTGTTCACGACCCGGACGGGGGTGTGGTCTCAACCCGGACAGATGTTTTGGTCCACCAAAAACACACTTACACCAATGTTTTATATTTTTTCTTACTAAGAACATCCAGAACATGACACTGAAAGGTGGAATAAAACAATTGGTAGCAAAATATCAATGTAATAAAAAACCGACTCGGACTCGACTGACTCGGACATCACGTGCACACTGTCCGAGTCGACACCACGCACATAATTTTTTTAAAATTTATAAAAATATAAACAATTGGCCTAGGTTAAATATTCCAATTTAGAGAAGTTAACACTAATGGGGGGCACATATTAATGCTAAAAATAATTCACTGCTATCAATATAACACTTTGAAAAATCACTCGGTATTTAGCCGTGGCAAACACCCATTTCCAGCCTTTTTCATGGCTTTATCTCACGTATGGTACATTATAGTTATAAGAACTATCCAATCATTCACTTTGTAATTGGTTTTTCCAGTACACTTAATTTGCATGATTTGTCCAAAATTGTCCGAGTCGAGAACACGGCATAATTTTGTTTAGCGGGCACCCCAAACGAGTCCATTGTTGTTTAGGCACTCCGTATTATCACTGATTTTATGCCAATATGGCATATTACATAACAAAACTTATCACAAGTTGGTCACGCCTTATTCGTGGTCATGGCACAATATATCCTGATGCCGAAAATTAAGATCGCGACCTCTTAAAATCGAAATTCTTACCTTGCTTACAAGCGGAGCGTCGGCGGGGAGGCTTGCAAATGACGTCTATTTAGGACCGCCCTCCCTCATACGTCATAGCTCTGACGTCATCCTAGGCTCGATCGTTCATTGGTTAATCAAGACTGTCCGGGTCGAGACCTTGTCCGGGTCGTGAACACATCACCCTACGTGGCATCGAGTCTATGCAGGAAAATTGGTCTTAAACTGATTCCGCTGCTAGCAAATGCAAAAATGGTTACTGTTAATGAAGCTTACAACAATGTCCGCACTTGGCCTATTACGCGAGAAGACACTCATCATTTTCTTCAATAAATTGCTCTAAGATCACCTTTGAGACTAACTTCACATTTTATCTCCTGTGTCAGAAACTCCCATAACCTGAATGAAGAAATTAAATACTCTAATGAATATTCAAAACAGCAAAATGAGTTAAATGACTGCTTTAAGTTGACAGCCTTACCACGTAAAGCCTTTCCCCGTGAAACCTCCAGCAGCATTAACCGAAATTTGCCTTCATGTAATAAACTTTCTCCTCCCCTCTCCTCCCGATGTTTGCCCTCATATAACAAGCCCTCTCTTACATCTACCACAAACAATTAACTGCAGGGTGCCTACAAAAAATAAGTTTCATTGCTATCCAATGCTAATACAGCGGATGAAAAGCCCCTCTCAGACACGAGTATAAATCAACATCCAATCACATATTCAGAAGCAGTGAAATCAACAGGAAGAGAGAAATCGCTGCAAAATTGTGGTCGAAAATCGATGGAAAACGAAATCCACCATCCAACTGCATCCACAATCATCACCAGAAAAATAGAAATGGCAAGGGCTTTCTCAGTTCTCTGCAGAACTCCATATAAGAAATCACCACAGCCGGTTCATTCAGAACCAGAAAGACGTAATTTCCCCGCACTTCTTCGAACCTTCAAATGATGTGAAAAGTACGAAAAAAACGTTTCCACTCCCATTTGTGAATGCTTGAATTCCACAATGGATGAATTGAGACGATCCTGGAAAATAGAGCTGATTCACACCAAAGCTGATGGACACTGCCTCCTTCACGCAGTAGCTCATATACTTACGAAACAACCAGCATCGAAATGGAACTACAATTCCTTACAGAATGCAATCAAAACGGAGAGCAAAGCAAACTAAAGCGCATATGCTAAATTTGTTGACAAGAACAGCGGAGACATGCAAAACCTCATAAATAATTACATTGACAACAGACATTTTGATCAAGCTGCTTTAGACCTTATACCACTAATCATCTCGAACGTGACAGGCCAAAATCTTCTCATCCTGGATGAACAGGATCATTGTGTCTTGAAAATATCAGTCGATCCCTCATCAGAGTTATCAAATAATAACCCTCTACTACTGCTCAATCGTCAAAACGATCACTACAGTGCCCTTGTCACACAAGGCAAAAATCAGCATGGAGTTACCTCATCTTGACAAACTGCCGATGCTCAGCTAAATAGTAGACTTTCTTAAATAGCAGATGCTGGGCCAAACACCCTGGGTAAGGTAGACAAGATCGGTAAATCCCCGGAACGATCCCATCGAGATAGTAACTTTGCTACCTTCAAAAAGAGTCTTAATACAAGTAAAATCAAAATAAAGCACATAAATGTTCAAAGCCTGACTGGGAAACTGGATGACATCAGAATAATAATGGTCACTGAAAAGATTGACATTTTGTGTGTTTCAGAAACTTGGTTTGATTTACGAACTCAAAGTTCATTTTTTAACATTCCTGATTACGTGTTGTACCGCTACGATGGCGCTAAAACCAGCCGAGGTAGTGGATCTTGTATTTATGTGAAAGAAATGTACTCAACATCTTCATTTCAAGCGAATAAAGTTTGCGAAGGAATTGAAATGATTTGGTTAGAAGTGCAAATAAATAAACACAAATCCATAATCATTGGCAGCCTTTACCGGCACCCATCGTTTCCCTGAGTCTAACACTAGATTTCACTAAGAAAACCTTAAAAGAAATCCTTCAGGCAAAAATATCATTCTTTACTTTCGGAGATTTTAATGTTGACTTAACGGACAAGAACAATTAGCTGTGCAAACTGTTGTATAAACTAATCCTATCACAAATGGTCAGAGAACCGACTCGCATCACTAAAGTCTCTGTAACTCTCCTCGATCTGGCAAACACAAATAATCCCACCGCAATACTTAGTACAGTAATATCGCCTTTAATTTCCGATCACCCCTCTATAGAATGTGAAATAAATATTGCAAAGGAAAGACAAAAATACCGCTTAATGACTTATCGCTCGAAAAGGCACTATTCTGCGGAACTATTTCAAGAAAAACTGCTCAACATGTCGCGCCCTTATTCCCCTTCGCCAGGTAAGAAAAACACCGGAAGAAGAAGGAGGTTGTATTGGGCGCGGTTGAATACGTCACTGTAAACAAGGGTTATTTTTAGTTCTACAAATAAATCAGCTTGAAGTCACAAAGAGAGTAATTAAGTTTATTACTAAGTTAGCTCGGCGGCACAAGGCAAGAACATTCTTAGTTCTACAAATAAATCAGCTTGAAGGTACAAAGAGAGTATTTAAGTTCATTACTAACTTAGCTCGGCGGCACAAGGTAAGAACATTCTTAGTTCTACAAATAAATCAGCTTGAAGGCACAAAGAGAGTAATTAAGTTCATTACTAACTTAGCTCGGCGGCATTTTGAAAGTATTCAAGTTTACAACTAAATTAGATCGGCTGCACAAAGAAAGTATTCAAGTTTACAACTAAATTAGATCGGCTGCACAAAGAAAGTATTCAAGTTTACAACTAAATTAGTATCACGATCACAAAGGCGATCAATGCCTCTGCGATATAAACAGTTTCGAGAACAACGCAGATTTCACGAAAATAAGAAGCACAGCGAGAAAAACAAACGTAAAATTAAATAAGAAGTTTCTAATCGTCTCAGAATTTATTACTAGAGCTTAGATCACTTGACACGACGGAAAACAAGGTGGTACGTATTACACTTAAATACTTACATCTTTATATGCGAGACCTCCGCTATGACACATACCCTAGCCTAATCATCACGTTTTATATTGCCTGTAAAGTAAAAGAAAACACATTAAATTGTTATCAAACGCACACGAGATTTACAAAACCAGACTAGGCTTAACTTTACAAAGACACGAAAGGGCTCAAGGTCGGCCATTTTTTTATATGGCGCTTGAGGCGCAGCAATACACGACAACTGCATATGGAAGACTCGTAATATGCACATGACCTTCAAATTAATCATGCTGCAAATTAAAGCATCTCGGCCCCTTCAATAAATAACGCACTTCTTCGATCATACAAATGATTTTGAGACTCAGTGGTCAAAACTTACAGAAAACTAAAATACACTTCATGAGTGGCTGATCATTCATTCAAGGTATGATCTGAAGAGTGCAACCTAAACCCGATATTTTTTTCCGATACAACAGAAGTTTTACAGTACGCAAGCGCATTTAAGATAACAGTACGCACAATCAAAATTACAATGATAGAACTGTATTAACAAAAAATCATTTGACTAAGATAAAACGCCTAGTGAAAACATTCTGAAGCTACCGAAGCACACACGGGAAAACTGACACACGCAAAGGTAGAATGGCTATCTACCGTTCTTACAGATATAAGGCACACTTTCACTTCAGTTCTTTTAATTTTATTAAGTTCGATCATCACTTAAAAGGGTTCAAACACACATTTAAGGCACAGGCACAAGAGACATCAGGAGGTAGCCTGAGCACGAAATATCACACCCTACTCTCGAAAGAGCTTCGGCTCAAGTGCGAAGCGGGCGCTGAAGCCACAAGAGACGCCAAGAGAATGTTGCCAAAAACCCCAGCATACGATTAAGAAAAAACCCAGATCAGCGAAAAAAGGCGTTAATGAATAAATTTTCTTACACTTTTCTATTGTTTTCGTGGTTACCAAGTAGTACAATCATTTTAGCTCCTTGAAATTAATTGTTTTGCCAACACAATTTATGACTGTAAACCCCAGGAGACAGATAAAAACCCAGATCCGCGGTTAAAACCCCAGAATGCGCAACCAGCTGAAATGAATCTACGTAACGGCGGAGAACTCTCGCATTTAATCTTACATACGCGGACAGAGCTAGAACGTTTGATAAGTATCGGAGTTTTTTATTCTATTTTATATAAAGATATTATCGACATCATAAATCGACATTTAGTGACATTAACGATTAACTTTGCTGATATATTAAGTTATTGACCTAAAATCGCTCATTTCAAAATCACGAATTCGATCTGGAAATTTCCAGGACAGTCAAATGAGAAGCGGTTCATTTAAATGGCGGGCTAAAACCCAAATGACTTAAAGACGGAGAAAGGCATGACACAACAGGTCCACCCAATTACAGAATTTGATGCAATCTGAAGATGTAGACATTCAAGTGTCCATCATCAACGCGAAAGAAAGAAAAAAAAAAGAAAAACTGTGTATTTCCAAGTTGTCACATGAGATACATGCCAACATATTGGCTTTTAAAAGTTTCTTAATATAGGACATCCTAAAACAAATGTTCCATACGAGAAATACTAATTGACAAATCATCCGAGGTGTACAAGTAGATAAGCCATACGAGGCATAATAATAGACAAACTATACGAGGTGTACTAATAGACAAACTATCAGAGGTGTACAAGTAGATAGAACATACGAGGCATATTAATTGACAAAATATACGAGGCGTACTAATAGACAAACCATTCGTGGTGTGCTAGTAGTCTAACAAAACTTTTATACTAAGAGTACTAATTGACAAACCATCCGAGGCGTACAAATAGATATACAAAATATACGAGGCGTACTAATAGACAAACCATACGTGGCGGGCCAATAGTCTATCTCTGTCAAGGGTAGTTGAATGAGAAATGAAAAATATGCCCTAAAAATATGCAAAGCCCTATCACAACCAAAAAAATATTTCATATCTTCTCGATATTCACCACATCATGCGGACATGGGTACATGGGATAAAATAGAGATATAGTGTAAGCCGGTTACCACTCATGATTGACAAATATCTACAAAATATTGGTAGAAATGGGTAAACAAATATATACTCAATATGAAAATTCATAGCTTGTACAACATACGGACAAAAAGATAATTTTACTACGATTCATATGCTCAAATTGCACTTTATTTCATTAATTATATTTTACATTAATCCGATTCACAGAAACGCCCTCTGGGGAAGTGATAGATCTATTTTTGAATCATTTCGTTAGTGCAATGAAATTTATTACCCGGATGGTTTTTGCGTAAAGAAATGAAATAGAAACATGTATATCTATATATGTAGATACATATATATACCTACACACGTACACACACATATTAATATATATACTTATTGAAAATGAAATATTAGAAAAAAATACATATAAAAAATAAAAGATAAGGGCAACCTACCATCTACTACACAGAAAATGACAGTTGAGCTCACTGTAATCCTAAGATATTTTCGCAAAAAAAATAACTAAAAGGAAAAGAAGACTTCGAAAAACAGAAAAATGAATTGGTTTTTAATTTCTTCACAGAAAATTTTTCAAGAAAAGTCAGGTTATAGTCAAGAAGCAACACAACTCTTCAGCATTATACGGACATGTGTACGTGGGATAAAATGGAGTAACATTGAGGCCGGATATCACATCTGAGTGGAGAAAATTCACAAAATTTGGCACAAATAGGTTGATAAGGCTTTGATCCAAAGTGATAAATTTAATTACAGAAATTTAGAATTTTTCCGATTTGAAATTTCAGTGCTATAGTGTGCGCTAAACGCACGAAAAAAAATAAAAAAAATAAACAGTCTAAATGCAATGCTTAAATTGCCCCCTTCCCCCCAGCTCAGCCGAAAATCGATTGAGAACATCTTCGAGATTGATTTTGAAATAGCGAGACAACGTTAGCCAAAATTTAATTCATTATAAACTTTGCACAACCCTCACATCTATAAACCTGTTTATTGGTGTACACCCAAAATGTATTTCATGGTATATTTGTCGTGCGGACGTTAAATATTAATACAGTAAAGAGAAAGAAATAACAAAATAAAGATGAGGAAATACGCCTAATTATGGAAAGAACGTTCGTTCTGCTGCATTGAACTGACGGCTGTGGTGCTCATTGTTGTCGACAGAAATAAGTAAGATGAATATACGACTCGTTTAGCAAACGTAAAATGAAATAGTTTCTAAATTTCTAACAGAAATTTCAGGAAAATTAAAATTTCTGATAGATGGGAAGTTCATATCAAAATGCTGCAGGCCCTATGACAGATGCAAAATGACGTGACACATTTACTCTAAATTCTTTTCCAGTTTTAGAGTTTTTGATATGCTGGGGAAGCTTGTTCCACAAAAAAGCTCCAGAAACTGAGAGAGCTTTTTGTCCTACGTTAGATGAACGGTAACTGACCAAAACATCGTTCCTCCGGTTTGGTCTTTCGTTTGGGATATTAGATGGAAAAAATTTTACCACCTCTGCATTACTTTGAGGGAGGTACAGAGAGGAGAATACTCGTCGAGCTTTCTGGATCATAAATCTGTTCGGTATTGGGATCCAGTCGAGTTTTCTTAAAAGAGGGGTGACATGATCGTATTTATTTAAATTTCCTTTGCATACCACGTTGGCGGCAAAATTCACACATTTTTGCAACTCTTCCTGACGACATTGAGGTAAATCTCCCCACACAAGACTGCAGTAGTCCAGACGCGATAAAACTAAAGACTGAATCACTAATAATCTAGATTTTTCGTCAAGTGTGTTCTTTATACGATGAAAGAACATTAAGGTTCCGTTAATTTTGCTGCACATTGTTTCGACGTGTGAATTGAAAGTCATATTTTTGTCAAACCAAACACCCAGATTTTTAACCTTATCTACTGGTTTAATTGTATCGTCTCCAAATGTTAGCTTGAATGGTGGTAAATTTTTAGTCGCATTCTGTGATCCAAAAATAATGCATTGCGTTTTACTTGCGTTAAGTTTGAGGCCATTATGGTCATACCACAATTTCAGATTTCTCAGAAGGTTTTCAGCGTTGGCTTGTGTTTCTTTTAAGTCCGCTGTTGAGCTTGTCATGGCAATTTGCACGTCATCAGCATACATTGAGATTTTTGTGTTGGCCGGCATGGTGGGAAAATCATTGATGAAAATTGAAAATAGGAGTGGGCCGATGATTGAGCCTTGAGGAAAGCCAAACTTATTTGGTATAAATGATGACATTTTGTTATTCAAGCACACTGCATGAGAGCGGTTTCGTAGGTAGCTTTCAAACCACTGAGTGTCTATTCTGAGGTTTGAAATTTTTCGTAGAAGTTTCTTATGCTCAACACTGTCGAAAGCTTTGGAGAGATCAAGCAATAGTAAGAGAGTTAATTTTTTTGGTCTATATTATTGTAAATTTTTTCTGTTATGTTTAACAGGGCGTCCTGAGTATTGGTATTCCTTCTGTAAGCATATTGATTGCGATGCAGTAGATGTGACTCGTTTATGTAAGACGAGAGCTGGTTTGTTATTACTTTTTCTAATATTTTGGACATAACAGGCAGGAGACTGATTGGTCTGTAGTTTGACGCTATGTCGATATCACCAGATTTATTTAATGGCTTAATAATGGATAGTTTCCATTGATCGGGAAACTTGTTTGTGACTATAGATGTATTTATTATCAAGCGAATAAGGGGTGCTGTGACAGGGAAGCTGTCTTTTATATGATGGAGGCTTATGCCATCATGTCCTGTCGCTTTAGTATTCTTTAGTGAGTATAAGATTTTTCGTATCTCTATGACGCTAACTGGCTTTGGTCTCCACTTGTTGCTACTATTTGGGGATGAACTTCACAGCAGCTCTCGACGAATGCGCACCTTACGTCACCAAAAAAAAAACAAGCCAAAACGGACTGTTTGGATTACTGACGAAATTAAAGAGATGATCAGAATAAAGAAAGCTAACTCGCGAGAGTACCAAAACAATAGATCAAACAGTACCTTATATAAGAGATAAAAAGAACATAAAAAATTCTTCGAAAGAAAATTACTGAAGCGAAACAAACTCACTTCCACCAGGAACTGATATTTGCTAAAAATAACCCGAAACGAACTTGGTAAATCATTAGTGAGGGAGCCCCACATAAAAATTTAGACCGTACAAGGAATTTTGAAATTCTCTTGGCAACAGCTACGGATTTCAATACATTTTTTTCAAAAGTAGGGGTTCAAGTTTTCAGTGAGGTTTGTACCAGTCCAGGTGAAACGTCAATTGAAAATTCATGCCCCACTGCATCCTCGAGGGCTTATGCCAGGTGGAGACCACGTCCTGTCGATTTACCGAAGTTAAGAAATAACTTATGCTCACTAAAAACACAAAGGCAGTCGGACATGATGGAATCAGTCTTCAATATATCAAAGACAGTTTCCCAGTCACAGCACCATGGATTCCTCTGATAATTAATACATCAATAGCAACCGACACGTTTTCAAACCAATAGAAACACTCCATTATTAGACCGTTGCATAATAGTGGTGACCTAAATACAGCATCAAACTACAGACCCATTAGTCATTTACCTGTAATGTCCAAAATATTGGAGAAAGTGGTGACAAATCAACTCTCAGTTCACCTGGACGAGTCAAATCTACTCCACCGAAATCAATACGCCCATAGAAGAAACACTAGCACTCATAATGCTCTGCTCAATATCTGTGAAAAAATATACAGTGACATCGATCAGAAAAATGTAACACTCTTGCTGCTACTCGATCTCTCTAAAGCGTTCGATGGCGTCGAACATGATAGACTTCTACGTAAAATACTGAGCTTGGGAGTTGACACGCAATGGTTTGAAAATTACTTGTCAAATCGATCTCTTGCAGTCCGAATAGAAAACAAATTGTCCCTATTAATTCAAAACAATTTTGGTGTTCCCCAAGGATCCATTCTTGGTCCGCTACTGTTTTCTATTTTCGTTGATGATTTCCCTCCAATGCCTTCTAACACACGGATCTCAATGTATGCAGATGATGTTTAAATTGCAATAACGAGTTCTGTATCGGAAATACCACAGACTCAAATTAAAGCTGAAACTATACTGACTTGCCTGAAATCATGGTACGACCAAAATTGTCTCAAATTAAATGCAAATAAAACACAATGCATTATTTTCGGATCCGATGAGGCTATTAAAAATACTTTAGATCTTACTCTCGCAGTTGGAAATGATAAAATGAATGCATCAGAAAAAGTTAAAAATCTAGGTATCTGGTTCGATAGCAATATGTCCTTCAAATCTCACGTTGAAACTGCTTGCAACAAGATTTACGGAACTTTAATGTTTTTTCATCGTATAAAAAGTATATTAGACGAAAAATCAAGATTATTAGCCATTCAATCCCTTGTGTTATCGCGCATTGACTACTGCAGCCTAGTATGGGGAGACTTACCTCAATGCCTTCAAAGGGATTTACAAAAATGCATAAACTTCGCAGCCAAGGGGGTATGCAACGGTAATTTCAAAAGAAGCGATCACGTAACCCATCTCCTTAATAAATTCGGCTGGATTCCCATTCAAGAAAGGCTCCTCATGCAGAGAGCTCAATACGTATTCTCCTCGTTGTATCTTCCTCAGAGCAATGCTGAGATAGTGCGTTTCCATCCACCCCCTGTAACCAACCAAAAGCCGAACAGAAACAATAATGTCTTAGTCAACTATCCAACTATCGTTCATCTCACATAGGGTAGAAGGCTCTGTCAATATCAGGCGCCTTACTGTGGAACAAACTTCCCCTGAGTATTAAAATCCCTCAAAGACCGAGAGAATTTAAAGCCAAAATAATTCGTCATCTTTCGTCTCAACGATAATTCTTAGTTACAGAACATGCTGACACGTATTGACGAATCTCATTTTGCCTTGTATCTCCATTGCTTAATACTTCCCTTGCTCATTTTCTTCATAATTCAAGAAATTACACAACCGTCTTGAGGTATGCGTATGTATTATGATTTGATTGCCTATATGCTGGGATTTTGCACACATGCTTACTTGTATATGTGTGTGTGCGCATATGGGTGTGCATATGTGTACAAACACCTGTGTGCTTTGGACTAGTAACTAGCATATAAACTATACATACCGTCTTTTTCCACTCTCAACTTCTACCACTACCCAACACATCATTTCCTTTATTATCGTAAAGCAATCCAAAGCTTAAAGGTCTTGTACATGTTAAATGTCATGTTTTCAACAAAAAAAGTTCAGTCTCTTTTTTACTTTCATGAATCAACAAGCTCTGCCTAAACAAAATAAACCAGCCACAGGATGCATTTTATGTCTTTCCTCTCCGTTTTTGTGCAAGAATCAAACTTGACCGTCATTGTACCTATGTATGTTTATCAATTGCAGACATTCTGGACCATGTTAAAAAGATAACGTGATTTTTTTATAATGATAATGAAACCCTTATAGGGCATTCATGTTTTATTTCTTATTACGTCCAAAAATGCTCTTGGTAGGATAGTGTAGTGCAAATTATCATACCATCTCTTACGCTCTAGAGTATATTAAAACAACTTATTTCTTACTTCTGACAACTTACTTCTGACTTATCAGATCACTTCCCAGTTTTTCTTATTAAGAAAAATGTCTATATTGCTTGCACCAAGGCACGGGCTGAAACTTACTCATATCGTAAAATAAACGAATCAAATCTTGAAGAAATGCGCACCGTTCTAGAAGAATCAATGCCTACATTGCACATCTCTCAACAAAACAATAATACTACGAGCATTGATGAAGCAGTAGTAAAGTTGACTGAAACTATAATGACCGCATACAATCAGTGTTGCCCAATTGTAACTCGTACAGTTACCCCGAAAAATAAACATAAGCCCTGGATTACCAGAGACATCGTGATAAATATAAAGAAACGTCAAGCGTACCTAGCCCTCCTTTGCGAAGGACGAATATCTAGAGAAACATATAACCGATTTAGAAACTATGTAACAAACCAGATAAGAACATCAAAAAAGAACTACTTTACGCTCAAGTTTACTCAATTCAAAACTGACGTTAAAAAGATTTGGCGTCTCCTTAACTCCTGCTGTAAACCGAATAATGCCGATAAAAAGAAAATTGAATATGTTGTTCAAGATAATGTAAAATATCATGAGAAGAAAGAAATTGCTAATCTCTTTAACAACTTCTTCGTAAACGTAGGGAAAACAATAGCTGATGGTATTCCAAGTGAACCTACTGATCACCTGGAATTTATGGATCATATTCGAGAACCCAACTCCTTTTTCTTTACGCCTACAAACTCCTCCGATGTAATTACGTGCATAAACAACATGAAAAATAAATCGAGTGGGTTACAAACGTTTCCGACTAAAGTACTTAAAGTTATTGCTGACATTGTAGCCCCACTGATATCAAATATTATTAACCAGTCTCTCTTACTAGGCACTTTCCCGAACTCCCTCAAAGTTGCTAGAGTAACCCCTATCTTTAAAAGTGGTGAAAAAACCTGTGTAAACAATTATCGACCTATCTCCATTCTACCAATTATTAGCAAAGTATTCGAAAAGATTGTGTATAAAAAAGTGTACTCTTATTTTGAACAAAAATCATTTCTTTACGATAAACAATACGGTTTTCGCTCTAAAAAATCAACAACACAGGCTATATTAAATCATTTACAATTCCTCTATTCTAATATAGATGAAGGAAAGCCTGTCTTCTCTGTATTTCTTGACTTCCGAAAAGCATTTGATTGTGTGGACCATAAAATACTATTATCGAAACTACACTGTTATGGCATTCGAGGGATTGCCCATGATTGGTTCAGATCATACCTAACAAATCGGAAGCAATACGTTGTCATTGACGACGCAAAATCAGACCCACAGACAATTAGCCATGGAGTTCCACAAGGATCTGTTCTCGGGCCTCTCTTGTTTCTGATTTTTATCAATGATATTGTAAAATCTACATCATTCTTCAAATTCATACTTTTTGCCGATGACAGTACGCTTTCTGCGGTCCTTCCGAACCAAAATCCTGCTATGATTGTGGAGAGTATAAATACTGAACTTCACAAGGTTTCATCGTGGCTCAAAGCTAATAAAATAAGCCTAAATATCGATAAAACAAATTATATTACTTTCTCATACAAGAAAGATGTATCTCTCCCATGCATTAAAATTGGCGAAGGTGAAATCGAAGAAACCAACTCATGTAAATTTCTGGGCATCATAATAGATAAACATCTGACCTTCAAAGAGCACATCACTCATATTAGTTCTAAATTATCAAAATCCATCGGAATCCTAAATAAAGTTAAAAATTTTCTGCCTGAAACAGCTTTACAAATGCTCTACCGTACGCTCATTTCCCCATACTTGCAATACGGAATAGAAGCATGGCACGGAACTGATAAAAATATAACCAACAAAATTTTTACTCTGCAGAAAAGGGCTGTCAGAGCGGTAAAGAACCTAGAATATAATGCTCACACAAATGATTCTTTCAAAAATTTACAAATACTTAAACTTTCGGATCTCTACAAAATCTCCATCTGTAATTTCATTTACAAAACATTAAGAAATGATGGCGACAATAGCCTAAGACAATTATTGACTGCGCAAACTGGTCATCACGACCATTTAACCCGAAATAGAAGTAAATTCATGCTTCCTTATTATTCAAAGGCCAGGTCGCAACACAGTATTCTCTTCGTTGGAACCAAAACTTGGAACTCTATACCTGCAGAGATCCGTGAATGTAATTCGTACAAAGTCTTCAAAAGACATCTTGAGTCTCACTTCCTATCAGAATACTAGTAGTGTAAGATCACCGTGTCGAAATCTTGCCTCCTACATGTAACTAATGATAATGTCATAATGTAACTTGCCTTGTGTACCATAACCAATCTTCTCTCTGCTCTTGAATCGTTTTATCGAACATACTGTTAAATATAGCCGACTTGTAAAATATCGAGTTAATTATCTCAATGATCAGTCTAATGCGAAACTAGGTTAAGTAAACTAGGTTAAACTTTTGTACACCCTAGAATAGCGTGATGGTAGGATGCCCTAGAAGTCGCTGAACTTATTCGGGCCCACAGGTAGCTATATTCAAACTTGTCCATTGTACTAGACTTAAGAAACATTCTACCTCTGTATCTCCTGTGGTAAACAACTGCACCTAGGCCTCACGTATTTCTGGAACTATTATGTACTTGGGACCCGTTGTAGACCTATCGTTTTTATGTTTCTGGCTCAGGTAGACTGTTTTGTGCCACTATTTTTAGTACTGAAATTTCATAAAATTCATGCCGTGATAAAAGATATTTTCTCTGAGTCCCTCGATTGGAATGCGTGTTTATACTGACTAGTTTACGCTAGTATTTGCACACATGCTAACTTGTGTATATGTGTACGTGTGCACGCTATGCGTGCGTAGATGGGTGTGTGTCACTACGCAATACTTCATTTCAATTCATCATTTCAAAGCATTTCCAAAAAAATAAATATTCAAATTTGTTTAGTGATCACCCACATATGATAAATAAGATGCTTATCAACCAATGATCTTTTCGTTACAATATTTAATTGAACATCGCTTCAATATTCCATCCGAAATTGTAAGCAGCAACACATACTGAAAAATATGTCACGAACTTGCTTTGCTATTATCCTATATTTCAGTACATCGCACAACATTTTTGTAGAACGCATATGTATTGTGATTGCCTAGATGCATAGATATGTATTTGTGTATGTGTGCGTGTTAGGTGTATGTATGTGCGTAGGTATGTGCTCGTATGTGCATCTATATGTGTATATATTTACATGTACATATACACATATATGTGTACGAAACTGGCAACTGGCATTTTAACTAGAGATACCGGTCTTTTTTTCTGTTCACTCTCAACTTGAAACATTACCTAACTCGTCATCTCCTTATTATTGCAAAGCATACGTGTAAAGAACTATAAATTTGATGTGTGATCATCTATTTATACTTGAATAAAATGCTTACCAACCAATGACAGCAATGTTAAAAAATTTAATTAGAAATACAAACCTTGTAATTTTCGTGGTCCTCATGCTTATATATGTATTTCTTTCATGCTTCCTTGAAATGACATTTTTAAACAGCTACCGAAACAAGCAATTCTAATATTATTTCCTGGCGTCAAGAATTTCAAAGTTTCATGTCATGTGCATGTAAGCTGTCAAAAGTGTTTTCACCCCACACTGAAAATGCATCGTCCATGAAATTGTGTTGTCTCTTATAATTATAATTACATGTATCATCAAATGTATAATCAAGCAACATTATGAATACATTGCCCTCAATCATTTCTTTTCGACTTGTGACATGGGTATTACATTGCTCATGTGTGTGTATCATTTAAGTGTATTAACTTTAAGATATTTTAAAACCAATTATTTTTATTATTTATAATTATATTCCAATATAGATGATACTTCTGTACCATCAATATTGGAAATAGATTTTTTTGTATGGAGTTATATTTCATTAAATGTTTTGATGTAAAGTTAATTTTCCCGACCAAGTAATTTTTTCCAACTGAGATTGTCATTTTGTTGAAAATATTGAAATATGGAATATCTTTTGATGAATTATTTTTCCCGTTTCATTTCATATAATGGCATTATAGTAGTACTTATAGGGCAATTCTTAGGGAATCTTAATCTCAAAATAAATAGAAGAACCAACGTTATAGAGAACATTTATTTTAGCAAACGTTTCGCAACACAATTATTCCATCATCAGTGCTGAAAAAAATATTTTCAGCCATGAATAAGACGCTTAAGGCCTGAATAGAAATACTAAGCAACAAACTCAGAAGAATAAAAAATAAATAAATCCTTTTCTAACGACTAAAGCACCACACATAAGCGCATTGACAATACACACAGTACATAAGGCGTACCCAACCATACATAACCAACACACACCTCACCTACATATATATCTATATATATATATATATATATATACACTACATGCACACACACTAAGCACACCTCAGCATACTGCAAGTTAGGACGTAGGGGCTACAAATAATTTTGTCGCGGTGAAATCGTTATTTAGTGAAGGTTTATTCGTGAATATATAAAGAGATTCTAGAATACGGAGATCTTGTTCATTAAGGGGGTCATCCGGATTTTTAAACTTTTTTCGTCCGATTCGTTTGAAATTTGACCAGTATATGTATTTGTTGCAAGCAAACCTTTTTTAATCGTGTAACCTTTTATGAAAACGATAACCTTTTTACCAAATTTTTTCAGTTTTTGGTACATTTAATGGATATTTCAAAAGATAATTAGTCATTTAGTTTTGATGCTAGAACAAAACAAAACACAGTTTTAGAATCCTTGAAGCATTTCTAACAAACGTATGTACGAAAATTGGAACATTTGGAAATCAAATTGTTGTGAGATTTTTCAACATCTATGATACATTATTTTTGGTTTGAACTAGGGAATTTTTTCTCTCCAAATTTGAAAACTTTCTTCCATACGTTTGTTAGAAATGTTTTAAGGATTCTAAAACTGTCTTTGGTTTTGTTCTAGCATCAAAACTCAATGACTAATTATCTTTTGAATGGTAAAATGTATGATTTTTCAGGAGAGCCCCAAAACAAGAATATACTATTGAATTGCAATATCATGGACAATTTTTGCACATGAATGCAGTTTCCATGATCTATTTTATGTACGAAAAATCTGTAACATTTTCCTTGTAAAGTTCAATGTAACATATAAGAAATGTCATGCATAAAATATTTATATATATATATATTTTATAGCATTTGAGTACTCACCACGTAGCTGTTGTTGCAACACGCGAACAGTTTTCGGTATAAATTTTGGGGCTTTTGTAGAGTAGTAGACCATTTAGGTATAAATTTTGGGGCCTTTGTAGAGTAGTAGACCATTTAGGTATAAATTTTGGGGCTTTTGTAGAGTAGTAGACCATTTAGGTATAATTTTGGGGCTTTGTAGAGTAGTAGACATTTAGGTATAAATTTTGGGGCTTTTGTAGAGTAGTAGACCATTTAGGTATAAATTTTGGGGCTTTTGTAGAGTAGTAGACCCTTTAGGTACAAGACTTGATCATTTTTTGATAAGGTGCGTAATATTTTCTAGATATATTATTTATTTTCCGCATAAATAGGTATGTAGGTAAAAAACTCAAAAAAATTTTGCAACAAAGTTTTTTTTCCTGCATATAAAGGTCTTTCCCGCTTATATTTAAAAATATACGAAACCAATGTTGTTTGACACCAACTCCGAATATATATGAATATAATACACAGAACGTTCACAGTATAAACTAAAACAATCAGAGCGAAGCAATCTTCGACAGGAAATTCAAGCTACAATAATCCATGTAAAGTATTGATCATTTGCTAACAAAAAAATTCAGCATATCTGATCCCCTTCCGAACCCCCTTTGGACCCTCCCTGGGGAGGGAGGGGGGGGTTCTAGCGTCCGTAGCGCCATAAAATTTCAGAGCACAATAACCCATCTCCTAAGGATCCCTTTGCGACAAAAAAAATCGAGTCGCCGGGCGGGGGAATTTAGCCTGGGATGGCCGGATGACCTCCTTAAAGGCTTTGCATGGGATTGAAAAATTGGACATTTTGAAAGGGTGATTAAAACTGTTGCAATGGTTTCTAATGGTGGACTGGAGGAGGGATAAGCAATTGCCGTTCAAGGGGGGACAAGTGTGTTAATGCCGTTCACCCCAAAAATAAATTCACAATGGAACGTGAACAGAATGGTGAAATACCTTTTTTAGATGTCCTGGTAAGGAAGTCTGATACTAAGTTCATTTATTCAGTTTATAGAAAGCCCACATTTACCGGTCTTTGTACAAATTATTTTAGCTGTATCTACAAAGGTTATATTACACCGTGTGTAAAAACTTTATTGCACAGGGACTATTGCTTCTCGATCAAGTTCCAAATATTTCACAATGAATGAGAATATATGAAAAAATGTTTGTGCAAAATAATTACCAAATATATCTTGTTAATCAAATAGTCAGAAAATTTCTCGATAATAAATTTCCCCCCGCCCCCCTCCTGAAACCTTGACTGAACCGAAAAAGAAAATATTTAGTGGCCTTCCATTCCTAGGTTACCTGAACAGTGAATTTCAAAGAGAGTTTCTAGTCCTTTTGCGAACCTTCTCTACTGCGGTTGACGTTTATGTTTATTATAAGAATACTTTTAAGATATGGTCCCTTTTTAACAGGAAAAAGTGACAGGATGAGTGCCTAGAAAGTTGCTGTTTATATGTGTATGTTTGTGATTGCTGCCTGCAATCGTCGTACGTTGGAAGCACTAGCCTCCAACTATTCATTCGTCACAGCCAACATTCTGGATTTTCTCATTTTACTGGCCGCCCACTTGCTTGTCCCCCTCAGTCAGCCATTAATAACCATTGCAAAAGTTCAAAATGTCTAATTTTTCAATCCTATGCAAAGCCTTTAATGAACCAGACTTCCGTATGCTAGATTCCCTTCATATATTCACGAATAAACCTTCACTTAAGGCAAGCATGTCGTGTTTTCATTAAAAAATGGCCTAATTTTTTATTGTTTTAAAAGACTTTGAAAGATGTTCTTGAACCACTGTCAAAATGTTGGGAACGTCTTGCAATTCCAACGCGCCCCAGATGGTATCAAAGGGGGGTTACTCAGCGCTAAATCAAAGGTGAGGCCATTCACGTCTGCCTATCTTTGTGTAATATACATTTCAATGGTAAATCATTATCTATTTGAATTGAAAGTGTAAAAACCAGTGCTTTTGAAGGGTCGGTGACGACAGAACACCACACTCCCTCCGGGGGTACTCCAGGGGAGGGGAGGGGAGGGGTACTACGCTGGGGTAGGGTACTACTAGTTGCAAGAGTTTTCATTGGCTTGTGAAAGAAGCAAGTAGTGTTTATTTGTGTAAAAATTTTCATGAGAAATACGTTATTTATCTCGGTGAAAGAATGTAATAATAGTCCACAAAATGTTATCAGGCCAATGGTCGAAAAAATATCTGTTTTTCAAACGCGATAATGGTCATGTAAATATCAGTGTAAAAATAGCAAGCGACAACTCCTAGCTAGCCTCGAAACGGACACTGTTTATTCACAGAAGCTTGCTTTCAGCCTGTGATTAGCATTCGTGTGGAACGGTGCTGTGCTTTTCTGATGGAGTGTCACTGTCACGTGAAATTTAGTGCCTGCTCCCGCTGTTGATAGGCAACGTAATGGTCAGAACGTCAAATAAGTCTAGAGCCGCAAAGAGAAATCTTGATGCTCCAAATGCCACCAAGAGGCTGTAGGAAGCGGGCCTGTCTGCGGCAAATTACCCGTCTGGGGCAGGCCCCCTGTCTGCGGCAAATTACCCGTCTGGGGCAGGCTCCACTGTCTGCTCCACCTGGACAGTCTGGTGCAGGCCGTTTCGATCGGCTCTTCTGATACGTAAGTTATAGACACTAAGTGCGTCATTTCTCCGGCAATTTTATAGGTATATTGATGCGGTTTGTTGCTTTTGAAATTATATTGTATGCTCTAAAATGGCAACGGGTTTGATTTTCGAAAAAAAATTTTGTAACATTTTTCCATTGCCTTTCTAACTTCAATCGGCTTTATTGAAAAATCACGATTTTCAAGATATTCGTTATAATGGGGCCGAAACTTACAAAGCTAGAGCAATGTGGTTTGCTGCATTTGGAATTCACATGTGTAATCTACAATTCGGTAAGTTGGTATTAAAAAATTTTCACGTGAAACTTTTTACGAAGACTTTTTACCCTAAATTAAAACTCTAATTATAGCTTTTTGAAAAAAAATTCTATAAATTCAGAATGAATTCAAATTCAAAAGCGGTCTTACCAATTTTTGGAGCACACATTGTACATTCACATGCAACAAACCGCATTGCTCTAGCTTTTCGAATTTCGGCCCCATTATAACGAATGTTATATATATATTTTGTTTATTTATCATGAATAACTCATTTTCTATGTCCTAATGTAAAAAAAAAATTGTAGAAGAAAAGTTGTTGGGAATCTAGAGATCTAGTAGTCTGTAAATTTTCATAGACGTAAGTCCGATAGATAAAAATCTACGGATGGAAATCAAGTTATGGGCCGACCGGTGGGCATGGTTCCCTTAATGACGATTTCAGCGCGACAGAATTATTTGTAGCCCTTACTTCCTAACTTGCGGTATGCTGAGGTGTGCTTAGTGTGTGTGCATGTAGTGTGTAAATGTATATATAATATATTTCTATTCAGGCCTTAAGCGTCTTATTCATGACTGAAAGTACTTTTTATTTCTTCCAGGACTGATGATGGAATAATTTTATTCCGAAACGTTTACTCTAATAAATGTTCTCTATAACGTTCGTTCTTCTATCCATTTTTTTTATTATGGCATTAAAATTTCCTTTTCATGGAGTTGCTCTACGGATATTGTTGTTATTTTATTTCAAAACCTGACATTACAATAGCCTCACCGTGAAGTTGCTCATCTAATGTTGCTGTTCCGTTGCATGAACAGGTTTGAAAAAAAGGATAACCGAATTTATCATTCAACACGAAGCATTAACACTAACAGCTGCTGGATTTTTTTCAATGTATAGTTTAATATTAGTTTTTGAAAACTGAAAGATATCATCTTTCAAGACGATAAGGCCCCAATCCATTCAACTAGAATTGTTAAAGAATGGCATGAGGAACATTCTAATGATTTTCAGCATCTCATCTGGTCACTACAATCCCCAGACCTCAACAGTATTGAGTATTTATGGTCGGTTTTAGAGATTCAATTAAGAAGTCGATTTCCGCCGCCATCTTCTTTAAATGAACTGGAGGTTGTTTTAACCGAAGAATGGGAAAAAATTCCTTTGGAAACAATTCACAACTTGCATGAATCAATACCTCAGAGAATTGAGGCTGTAGTTGTTTCAAAAGGTCGACCTACACCATATTAAAATGTATTTTGTTGATTTTCCGAGGTGTTTCCATTATTTTGTCCAACCCCTGTAGTCTACATTTTCAGATTAAATAGCGCCAGAGTCTCTAATTACAATCTACGTTCTAGATGCGTTCTTCGTATCGATTATTGATTATCGATGATATTTATCTTCGTTTTAGATAATCATCTCGAATGGCAAACAAAGTAATTATTATTTTTTCTCAACTGTGGACACCGGAAAGGAAACACAATGACAGTTAATATATATATGTATTTATTTTCAACACCCAATGCCCACAACCTATACACACAAACAACAGTAGACCACGATAGTCACCCCTGAGTTGAACTATATTATATAAGTTAGTTTGAGCCTCACTAACCCCAACAATGGTATTCTAAAGAGAAGAAGGCACTATTTAGTGTAGAGTTCAGGGAATGGAGAATCTATGCACATGGTGTGGGGTCCCCACCGAAATAGAAAGTTAGGAAGGAAGTTTATGAAACAAGATAAAAGTTGAAGAAGAGAGCAATAGGTGCTGAAAAACAGGACAGTAGTCAAGCGTAAAAAAGATGACCCGTAGGAAAACAAAAACCTATTTTATTTAAACAAAAGGAAGGCCTGCCTAACCCTTAGTTTAAGACTTCACGTCTTCCCATTGGGAGCAAGTGGATACGACAGTTGTCTCCACCTAAGCGGCCCCCAATTTTGCTAATCAAAGAAATAATTAAAAAGAATTTCAAAGGAGAAAATAAAATATCAAATAAAACAAATAAGACAGAATTTATAATGCCCATTTAGACCACGAAACTCTCACGTAGATATTTAATGAATCATTCATAAAAAATTCATATATCATCCATAAAAATTCATTAATCATTTACTATAAATTTTATAAATCATTCATGGTAAATTTAATAAATCATTCATAAAAAATTTCAAACCTCATTTATAAAAAAATTGCTAAATCATTCACAAATAATTTAATAAATTATAACACATTTAACGGACGAATCATTCCGAATAAATTATATGGAACACGTATATGGTGTTTATAAATCAAGTTATACATAATAAGTTTTTCTTCCATTCCTAAATGCAGGATTCCAAAGTGAAGGATTCCTAAATGATGGATTCCAAAATGAAGGATTCCTAAATGATGGATTCCTAAATGCAGGATTCATAATCCTTATGAACGAAGGCTTGCCGATAAACTTGTTTAATTTCTTTGTAACACGGAATATATCCCGTTACAACCGTTAGACTCGTTACACCCACCGCTACGCCCGCTACAGCGGAGTAACACCACCATCACACCCGTTAAACCAACGTACAACCGCTACATAGTTGTTACACTCCCGTTGAGGCCGTTACAGGGCCGTTACGGCCTCGTTACAGGGCCGTTACGGCGGCCAACATGCCGCGCCACACCTCCTCAGCCGTGACGGCCACCAGGGACTCCGGCAGCAGGAAGCCGTAGCCGTCACTGAGGGACTCGATGATGTAGGTGTGGGGGAGCCGTACATGCTCGTAGCCGTAGTCCACGACCGTGCCCGTGGACGGGTCTGCATGGGGGGAAGGGGGTTAGGACGGTCTCGTTTAGAATGGCCACGTGACTTGTGAAACACATGCGTCACGTGTCTGCGTGTGTGTTGCGTTTTCAGAACACGTTCAAAGATGATCATTACTTGTTCCAAACGAG
Organism: Morinoia aosen; assembly: GCA_030386875.1. Lineage (NCBI taxonomy): Eukaryota > Metazoa > Arthropoda > Malacostraca > Amphipoda > Talitridae > Morinoia > Morinoia aosen. The sequence goes on from CM059580.1 coordinate 43,086,922, forward strand.
TTTAAAACGCGTGTATTACATGTTCAAATCACGTTCAAAATACGCGCAGTATTCGTTCAAAACGTATGCACAAAAGAAAGAGTTATGACAAGATATAATAAACCAACAATACTTATCAAACTAACATTACTTCTAAACACATTGCACTTGATTCACCCTCGTTGGGAGAAGAGAGAACTCAGCCATTATTCTCCATTCTACTCAGGTGTCGGAAATGGGTCCTGGCTTAACCGGGGGTAACCGTTATTGCCAACGTTCAAGATGATATGTACCAGGCTTGATTAATTGAGTAAAACATCCTTTCTTGAAATTTTTCTCCAATAAATTATGTGTAATATTGTTCCCTTGGCGGGTTTTTCTTTTCCATCTAAAATAACAATACTTCGCTTAGTGGGTTTCCGACATTTCCGCTAAGTTATCAACATTTTGTTAGCGTATTTTTCAATTCATCTCACATGGCAATGCTGCCTCAAGCGGGTTTCCTTTCATTTTACCTAGAGCATCAATTTTTTCCTAGCAGAATTTCCTTTCTCCTCCCTAGAGCATGAATTTTTTATAGCGGGTTTCCCTTTCTTTTCCTTCTCCCTGGGCATGAATCTTTTCCAGTGGGATTCCCTTTCCCCTCGCTAAAGCATAAATATTTTCCTGGAGAGTTTCCCTCGGTAGCTAAAAGAAGCATTGCTTTATCTCTTCCGATGAAACTCTTCCTTTTAAAATGGCAACATTTCTCTGATATATTTCCCGATACTGAATGAAATTTTGTAAATTTTCCCTCGAAATAGCTGTTTTTCCCAAGCCTAAATTCGTTTCCATATAAAAAACAGCCACAGTTTATCAGTATTTTACACGGAATTACGTGACCGAATACACTCGTACACAACACACTCAACAATCACGCCAACACACACAATGCAACACAGGCAATACACAGTACAATACATAAAACACCACGCACACAACACGAAACATACACGCACCACACAACACAACACGCCACATTACACACACAACACACACTACACACTACACAACCAACACAACACGACACACACCACACCCTACACAATGCACACAACACTCCACACAATAAACACACCACAGACCCACACACGTCACAACACACAACACACCACATAACACAACCACGCACACATAACACACCACACAACACATCACACAACACACAACAACACACACACACCACACCACACAACACACAACAACCCACACACACCACACAACACACCCCACCAGACGCACATATGGTCGTGTAGTGAGGGCCGGGAGTATACACGCTGCCGTTCACACTCGCTATGCCGGCCACACCCGCTGCAGAGACACGCTCCTGAGAGTAATTAGCAGGGGTAAGTATTGGGGGTCATGAAAATGAGGGAAAGGAAATTAGTGGGGGTTATGAAAATAGGGGGGGAGTCATGGAGAGGGGAAGAGGTCATGGAGATGGAGGGGGTCATGGAGAGGGGAGGGGGTCATGAACAGGGGAGGGGTCATGGAGAGGGGAGGGGTCATGGAGAGGGGAGGGGTCATGGAGAGGGAAGGGGTCATGAAAAGGAAAGGGGGTTATAAAAAAGTGATGGGAAAGAAATGTTGTGAAGAACGTTCGTGATTAAAAAACTAAGAATAGCAGTCGATATGAGCGCATAAGACACTGCACAGATATTGAATTTACATAAGATATGTTTTCTTCAACAAAAACGTTCAGGAATTATGTCATATTCCAGAGTTTTTCAGTTTTTAGAACTTTTCAGTAAGGTGGTAAAATTTGTTCTAATTTTTCTGACCGTAGAATTACCTTAAATAAAAAATAATTATCTGAAATTGTAAACAGCTACTCATTATTGAAGGTTACCCTACATTGAAAATAGTTACTTCAAATTAAAAATAATTATCCCTAAATGAAAAAAGATACCGTGCATTGGAAATAGTAATTCTAAATGAAAAATAGTTGCTCTATATTAGAATGTTACCCTAAATTGGGAATGGTTACCCTACATAGAAAACAGTAACTCTACATTGAAAATACTTATTCTACATTGGAAATAGTCACTCTGCATTGAAGATAGTGTACTTTAGTTGAACGTAGATGCACAAAATTGAAAACAGTAACCATAAATTGAAAGTAGTGACAGTATATTAAACTGAAAATAGTTACCTTAAATTGAAAGCAGTTGCTCTAAGTGGTTAACAGTTACTCTAAATTGAAAATAGTTACCCTAAATTGAAAATAGTTATCGTATATTGGAAATATTCCAGTCAATTGAACATAGTTGTCCTCATATGAAAATAGCTACCGTACATTGAAAATAGTAACTTTTAATTGAAAATGGTTACCCTACATCAAAAACAGTTACCCTAAATTAAAAATAACTACCCAAAATTGTAAATAATTCCCCTAAATTGAAAAAAGTTACTCTAAATTGAAAATGGGTAAGCTAAATTGGAAATAGCTCTACATTTAAAGGTAATACCTATTCAGTGGAAGACAATACGCTGCACTGAAAAGACGTACATTAATTTCTAAAAAAATTGATTGTAGACTCAATTAAAAACTGTGTGTGTTGAGTTATCGCCGAGATAGGTCGACTGGTGCCTCTGTACTACGGAGGGAAAATAATTCTTCCCTCGAATAAACTGATCTCGCGTATCACAGATACCTGCGGAACGGACTTCTGTCACGATTTTCAAATTTTCGTTAGCTTGTAGCCTCAATCGTCATTTTCGTTTGACTTATTGCGGAAATTTTGCTACTAAACTAAAGCATCAAGTTACCCACGCAGTGATCTGCAATTCCGAGAAATACTGAAAAATATTCGCAGCAATAGAAAACTGTTGACGAACCTCGTCTTAATAAATCAAAGTCAGCAAATCTGATTTCTCTCCTATCCCTGAAATACCAGGAGGATTCCAATAGAATAACCAGCCTCAGAAACTATAGCTTTATCAGTCGGCAAATCTGATTTCTCTCCTATCTCTGTAATACCAAGAAGATTCCAACAGAATAACCTGCATCAGAAAATACGGCTTTATTAATCAGCAAAGCTGACTTCTCTCCTACCCCTGAAGAACCAGGAAGATTCCAACGGAATAATCAGCCTCAAAAATTACGACATTATCAGTCAGCAAATCTGACGTTTTCTCCTATCCCTGAATATCAGGAAGATTCCAACAGAATAACCAGCCTCAGAAAATACGGCCTTTTATAAATCAACTTACTACCCTCGGTCCCTCAGGAACCCCTAAGACAGGGACATTGTCAAAAGGGGGGCGTCCGAACAAGGACCAACCCACATTATCAATCACTGTGCATCAAACAATGACCTTAGATTGAAATACTTTCTAAAATAAAAACCCCTCGATTAAGACAACTATTTCAAATAATGGAAAAATCCTGAGCTGATTAATTTTTCCGTAAAAGAAAACATTGCCTTGAAGTAGAATAATAACCACGTGATACAAATTCTTTATATATAAATGCTTCCATAACACGAAAAAATTATTTACGTAAGTTTAAATAGCTACCTTGAATGAAAAATAATAACTTTTGACGAAAATGTTACCTTACACAAAAATAGTTTGCGACATACATAAAATGTACCTTTAAATAAATTTTAAAGTTTGCATGGTTACCCTCAATCCCATAACAGTCATCTTAAAACCAAAAATATTTACCCTAAATTTCAAAATGATTATGATAAATCCCTATTTAATTGACCTACATTATGCAATAATAACCATAAAATCGAGATTAATTGCCCAAAATCTCACAACATTCACCATAGCTAGCAAAAATATTTACCCTAGATCCGACAATACTTGTCCTAAATCCCACAAATAACCCTAGATCCCACAAGAATTACCATATAGAAGACAATAATTAACCAAGATCTCACAATAATTACCCTAGATCCCAAAAAATAACTACCCTAAGTGTCCAAAACTCGGAGATAACGATCAAAAATGGTTATCATTAAAATATAAAATAAATTATTTCCTCACCATTTCCTCATGATCAGGAGGCAGATCTGCAGTGTAGCCATACGCATACAGCCACAACGCACCGTATGAGTGGAGGCTGAAAGAAATGGCCAAACCATTTCCTTCTGCAAATTCTTCCCCATTTCCTTCGGCCAATTCTGCCCCATTTTCCACAGCGAATTCTGTCCCCTTTCCATCTGTAAGCTTCTCTCCATTTCCACCAACTAGTTCTTCCCCATTTCCTTCAGCCAATTCTGCCTCCATTCCACCAACCAGTTCTTCCCCATTTCCTTCAGCCAATTCTGCCTCATTTTCACCAGTCAATTCTGCCCCTTTTTCATCTGCCATAAGTTCCTCATTTTCGGCAGCCAGTTCTACATTTTCACTTTTCACATTTTTGGACACATTTGAAGGTTCCGTGTCGAGTTTTTCACTAAGTCCGTCGATAATTTCAACCGACCGTCTATTTCTGTCTCGATTGGAGCCATTCTCTTTATCACTATTTTCTTCTTCGTCGTCATCGTCTTTTTCTTCGTCATCATCGTCTTTTTCTTCGTCATCCTCTGATTCATGTTCATCATCATCTTCGTCATCATCGTCATCATCCTCTAGTTTCTTATCATCATCGTCTTTTTCTTCGTCATCATTTCCGGATTCTCTGACAGTTCTACTGATTCGAACAGCTGAGTTACCCTGGGGCAGAATTTTTTCGGGTACAGTTTCCAGGGGAAGAATTTCTTCCGGTACAGTTTCCTGGGATAAAATTTTTTCAGGTAGAGTTTCGTATGGTATACTTTCCCCGCGTACAATTTTTTGGGGATGAATTTCCTCATCTACAGTTTCCTGGGGAAGAATTTCCTCGGGGACAGTTTCCTGGGGAAGAATTTCTTCGGGGACAGTTTCTTGGGGAAGAATTTCCTCCGATACAGTTCTCTCGGAAAGAACTATTCGAGGAATATCTCTCTGGCTCAGACCCCCCTCCTGGGGAAGAGAGGTTTCCCCGACGGGCCTATACAGCCTCCTGGAGGCTAACTGCAGCATTTGATCGGACACGGCCGCTGTCTCTGGCTCAGAAAACGGGTATTCTCCTGGAAAATAGGAAAATACGTCATAGATACCCTAAATGCATGAAAAATTCATAAAAAGGGAAGATCATGCATCAGAAATTCCTGAAAAAGAGGAAAATACACACAAAATCTCTAAACAGAAAACAAATACAGCTAAAACCCTCAAAAAAGTGAAAGATATACTGAAAATCTTTAAGACGGGATCAAATTATACCCATAAGTTCTAAAAAAGAGAACAAAATTCACCCAAAATTCTTAAAAAGAAAACAATATAAGTGGAAACCAAATATTCCAAAATTAGGGAAAAAGCGCGCAAATAATTTTGTAAAATGGAAAAAATTTTTGTATAAGATTAACGTCAAACAAGCAACTCTTTAATAAGGTAAAATATTCTAGGATTTTTTTTAATGAAACGAATGGAGTTCGATTTTGAGTTAGTTTCAGCTTCCTTAACCTCAACAAAAGCGTCCTGAAAAGAAGGAGGCACCATTTAGCATGGAGTTAGAGGAACGTAGAGTCTATGCACAAGATGTGTCTCAAGCCCTGGGCACACAAACTGCAAGTTGGGCTAGTTTAGCCTAACTTGGTGCAGTGTGTTGCGCACAACACATAACACGCACCACCACACACCACCACACCACCACCACGCACCACCACACACCACCACACACCACCACACACCACCACGCACCACCACACACCACCACACACCACCACAAACCACCACACACCACCACACACCACCACACACCACCACACACCACCACACACCACCACACACCACCACACACCACCACACACTACCACACACCACCACACACCACCACACACCACCACGCACCACCACGCACCATGATACGTGTCCTGGCAAGGTGAGTCCGACGCACCAATGCCACCCCAGTTGGTGCCGTTGTAGTTTCTGTTCAAGTCGACGCCGAAGCAGACGCTGCTGGGGACCTGGAGCCTGTTCTTGCGCCACAGTCGGTCCTGGGGTGTGGGTTGTGGGGTTGTGGGTTGTGGGATGTGTGGAGTGTGATGTGGGGTGTGGGGTGTGGGGTGGGGTGTGGGGGTGTGGGGTGGGGTGTGGTGTGTGGGGTGGGGTGTGGGGTGAGGTGTGGGATGGGGTGTGGGGTGAGGTGTGGGGTGAGGTGTGGGGTGGGGTGTGGGGGTGAGGTGTGGGGTGAGGTGTGGGGTGAAGTTTGGGGTGAGGTGTGGGGTGAGGTGTGGGGTGAGGTGTGGGGTGAGGTGTGGGGTGAGGTGTGGGGTGAGGTGTGGGGTGAGGTGTGGGGTGGGGTGTGGGGTGAGGTGTGGGGTGGGGTGTGGGCTGTGGGGTGTATGGTGTGTGTGGGGTGTGGGGTGTGTGATGGAGTGTTTGGGGGCGTAGGGTTGCTTGAAGGTGTTTGGGGACGTAGGGATGCTTAGGGGTGTTTGGGGTCGTAGGGATGCTTAGGAGTGTTTGGGATCGTAGGGATGCTTAAGGGTGTTTGGGGGCTTAAGTGAGGGTTATTGGTACATGGGGAGGTGTTAGGGGGTGCTTGAGTAATGCTCAAGCGATTCATACTACAGGTAGACTCATTGTGATCAAGATATGTCACAAATTCGTATAATTAACTTTTTAGGACGTATTTTCGTTTATGTTATGTATATCATATACATATGTTCTCAATTCTCTAGCCAAGATAAAGAAAGCGAAGAGAAGACATCATTCTGTATGTAATGCGAAAAACGGGGAATCTATGCACATGGTGTGTCCCCACCCCCTGCTCTCACAAACAGCAAGTTAGGAAGGAAGGAATCTTTGCACAAGGTGTGTCCCCCACACCCTTCTCTCACAAACAGCAAGTTAGGAAGGAAGGAATCTATGCACAAGGTGTGTCCCCCACACCCTGCGCACACAAACAGCAAGTTATTAAGGAAGGAATCTTTGCACAAGGTGTGTCCCCCACACCCTTCTCTCACAAACAGCAAGTTAGGAAGGAAGGAATCTATGCACAAGGTGTGTCCCCACACCCTTCTCTCACAAACAGCCAGTTAGGAAGGAAGGAATCTATGCACAAGGTGTGTCCCCACACCCTGCGCACACAAACAGCAAGTTAGGAAGGAAGGAATCTATGCACAAGGTGTGTCCCCACCCCCTGCTTTCACAAACAGCAAGTTAGGAAGGAAGGAATCTATGCACAATGTGTGTCCCCACACCCTGCGCACACAAACAGCAAGTTAGGAAGGAAGGAATCTTTGCACAAGGTGTGTCCCCACACCTTGCGCACACAAACAGCAAGTTAGGAACGAAGGAATCTATGCACAAGGTGTGTCCCCACACCCTGCGCACACAAACAGCAAGTTAGGAAGGGAGGAATCTATGCACAAGGTGTGCCCCCACACCATGCACACACAAACAGCAAGTTAGGAAGGAAGGAATCTATGCACAAGGTGTGTCCCCACACCCTGCGCACACATACAGCAAGTTAGGAAGGAAGAGGAACGTAAGGCAAAGAATAGATAACAAAGCATGTATGGAAACTGATAGTGGGCACGAAAGACAAGTTCTGAAGACCCCATCTATGGCTGAGGGGACCAAACAGTATCCCTTTATGCAAGCCAGTTCCCATAGCATCGAACAGATAAACTAACTCACCTGAGCGTATTGCCTATCCTACGTATATTGAGCACAACTCAGTTGTAATAACGTCAAAATTAGCTAGTTTCTACTTTTTAAGCTAAGAATTGATAATTCCTTATAAATGATAAAAAAGACCGGTCAACAAATAAACACTAGTGTACTCACGTCTGTCCATGTGTAGACATAACCGTCAGGGTTCATGACAGGCATCATGTGTATGTCGTACATGTCGAGCACCTGCGTGACTTGCTCGTCCACGCCGTACTGTGTGGTGACGGATGACAGGATCCACAGGCAGGTGGCTGGCGTGATCCATCTGTGGTGGATGGGTTGTGAAACTCCGCCTTCTCTAAAGCTCCACCTACCTCTTGAGCTCTGCCCATCGCTAGAGCTCTGCCTACCTCTATAGCTCCATCTTCCTCTAGAGCTCCACCTACCTCTAGAGCTCCACCTACCTCTAGAGCTCCGCCTACCTCTAGAGATCCGCCTACCTCTAGAGCTCCAACTACCTCTAGAGCTCCACCTACCTCTAGAGCTCCGCCTACTTCTAGAGCTCCGCCTACCCCTAGAGCTCCATCTACCCCTAGAGCTCCGCCTACTTCTAGAGCTCCGCCTACTTCTAGAGCTCCGCCTACCCCTAGAGCTCCACCTACCCCTAGAGCTCCGCCTACCCCTAGAGCTCCGCCTACCTCTAGAGCTCCGTTCTCTCCGCTCTGCATCCTCAATAGTTCCGTCCCCTTCGATACAGAACTCCACCTATTCCAGATCCAGATTCCCGCCTCTTTCAGCCCAGAGCTCCTCTCATCCTAGAACCAAAAATATGAATCTCCCACCCACCAACTCAAAAACTCTACTTCAAAAACACCCATTCTAAATTCCCACAACTCAAAATCCCCCAAAAAATTGATCTAGAGCCCTGCCCACTCCAGAGCCCAACCCACTCCATAGTCCTACCCACTAAAGAACCCTACCCACTTCAGAGTCCCACCTATCCCAAAGGAAAACTCACCATAGTCCCCTGCCAACTCGAGCCCTACTCATTAAAGAGCCCAGTACACTATAGAGCTCGCCTCCCTCAGAGCCCCACCCACACCAGAGCCCCGTCTACGCAAGAGCCCCGCCCACGCCAGAGCCCCACCCACATCAGAGCCCCACCCACGCCAGAGCCCCACCCACGCCAGAGCCCCACCCACGCCAGAGCCCCACCCACGCCAGAGCCCCGCTCACGCCAGAGCCCCACCCACGTCAGAACCCCACCCACGTCAGAACCCCACCACCTTCAGAACCTAGAACCCTTATATCCACACCCACTAATATTATAAGAGCTCCACCCACTCCTAAGCTTCGCCCACTTCAAAGCTCCGTCCACTTCAAAGCTCCGCCCACTCCGAAGCTCCGCTCACTCCAAAGCTCCGCCCACTCCAAAGCCTCGCTTCCTTCAAAGCTTCCACATCCCAGAGCCTCGCCCACTTTAGCGCCCCGCCCACTCTAGCGCCCCGCCCACTCTAGCGTCCCGCTCACTCTAGCGCCCCGCCCACTCTAGCGCCCCGCCCACTCTAGCGTCCCGCTCACTCTAGCGCCCTGCCCACTCTAGCGCCCCGCCCACTCTAGTTCCCCGCTCACTCTAGCGCCCCGATCACTCTAGCGCCCGGCCCACTATAGCGCCCCGCCCACTTTAGCGCCCCGCCCACTCACTCCCTGGCATGAATGCCACAGTCGACCCAGATGGCGGGCTTCTCGACATCGCTGCTGCCCACCCGCACGACCCACAGGTCCCGCCCCTCGTACGTCTGGCCCACTGAGCTTAGCGTCACGTTGTCGTACGTCGCTGCCAACTCCTGCAGGTACTCCTCGATCTGCAACACGACTGTGATAGCAACACTGCTGTGATGGCAACACTGCTGCAATGTGACGGCAACACTGCTGTGATTTGGTGACAAAAATGCTGTGATGTAATGGCAACACTGCTGTGATGGTAACACTGCTGTAATATGACGGCAACACTGCCGATGGAAACACGACTGCGATGTGATGGCAACACTGCTGTGATTTGGTAACAACACCGCTGTGATGGGAACACTGCTACAATGCGATTGCAACACTGCTGTGATGTAATGACAACATTGACCTATACTGGGGACACTGACCTACATTGGGGACACTGACCTATACTGGGGACACTGACCTATACTGGGACACTGACTTATACTGGGGACACTGACCTATACTGGGGACACTGACCTATACTGGGGACACTGACCTATACTGGGGACACTGACCTATACTGGGGACACTGACCTATACTGGGACACTGACCTATACTGGGGACACTGACCTATACTGGGGACACTGACCTATACTGAGGACACTGACCTATACTGAGAACACTGACCTATATTGGGGACACTGACCTATACTGGGGACACTGACCTATACTGGGGACACTGACCTATACTGAGTTTACTTACCTCTTCAAAAGTGTGATATTCCGTAAGTTCTATTTTGGAGTTTTTAAATTTTCTTCTTCGCTCGATGGTCTCTCTTTCTTCGTCGATTGCCCTGTGCAGAATATTGGTGTTACTGCATATATATTTGAATATTTTGTTTATTTAAATAGTTTTATATACATATATGCAGAGATCAATATACCGGGAGTCCCAGGTTAAAGGGTGCCCCAATATACAGGGTGCCTCAATATACAGGGTATTTAGTTTCGATGAAAGTGTTCACTGACATGTTTATATTTATTTGCAAACCTTCATTCATTTATAAGCCAATATTTGATGTGATGTACGCTGATAAGTTTATCAAGTTTGTGTTAGTATAGAAGTCTGGTGATATAAATAAAAAAGAACATTACATTCAAGAAAACTCAACGCCACAAAGGAAGAAAACTTCGTTGCACCTGAAACCTGAACAAAAAATGAGTGTGTCATCCTCAGAAAAATAGAGAAAAAAATCATTTTATCTCCAAAAACTTGTTATATTAAATGCATAACATTGATTTTTAAAATAGTTTAGCATTAAGATCTTTAGATGATATACACAAATGGGTGTCGTAATGCCCATGTCAATAGTCGAAACAGATGATCAAGAGCAAAGCATGGAAAAATGCATTCTCTCTGTTGAGTAATCTTGGTTTGATAATGCATGTGAGTGAAAGCTAAAAAAACTATATAAGGCCAGTGACGACGCACTTGCCAATGTAAAAAGTGAGTAGATTTTTGGGGGGATACACATAGTGTATATCCCAATAATAGAGCATACATAATATCTAGCTATAAAATATAAAGGCAATATGATATGTATACCAATAATATTTATAGCAATAAAAACAATATAGCAATATAATATAAAGAAAAAATAATATATATACCTATAAAATATACATAGCAATATAATACATACAGTAATGAAAATTATATACAGCCATAAAATATACATATATTGCAATAAAAAATAATAGCAATGAAGTATGCATAATAATATATGTACGTATATGAAAACTTTGCGCATAGAAATAGCAATAATTTACAAATAAATACACACAAAAACCTTCGCGTGTATAATACAAAATCAAGTGCAAACATCACACACGTGAAATATTGCACGCTAAATTTAGTGCTTACGTCACACACGTAAAATATTGCGTGCTAAATTTAGTGCTTACGTCACACAAGTAAAATATTGCACGCTAAATTTAGTGCTTGCGTCACACACGTAAAATATTGCACGCTAAATTTTGTGCTTACGTCACACACGTAAAATATTGCACGCTAAATTTAGTGCTTGCGTCACACACGTAAAATATTGCGTGCTAAATTTTGTGCTTACGTTACACACGTAAAATATTGCACGCTAAATTTAGTGCTTACGTCACACACGTAAAATATTGCACGCTAAATTTTGTGCTTACGTCACACACGTAAAATATTGCACGCTAAATTTTGTGCTTACGTCACACACGTAAAATATTGCACGCTAAATTTAGTGCTTGCGTCACACACGCAAAATATTGCACGCTAAATTTTGTGCTTACGTCACACACGTAAAATATTGCACGCTAAATTTAGTGCTCACGTCTGCACATCTGCCTGCGTGACGAAGACAGACACACCGGCGCGCTGCGCTGAGTCGCCAACTTGTTCGGTTTGGTCGCTCGGTACGAGCACGTCCACGAAGTCGAAGCCGGAGGCCAGGACGTTGTCCGCCATGTTCCTGTGGGTGCGTGGAGTATCTTCACTTGGGGAGTTATTCGGCTGTTATTGTCTGATTTCGTGATTGATTTATTGTGTTATATTTTTATATCCCTAATTAGACTAGCTAATTAGGCAGTTATTGTCAGTATTCTGCACACACACACACACACACACACACAGCATACATACACTTCCCACGCACGCTGCATACACGCACTGCACATGCACTGAATAATAAATGAAATCATTAATTAGGTTTTTTTGAATATAATGCACCATAGATCACGACTTTTTCAATTTTTCAAAACTCATAAAACAAGTTTTCTAAACATCGTTGTTAGGCCATCGCCAAGATAGGTCAACTAGTGCCACTGTAAGAATTATTTATTATATTATTTCCTACGGAGGGAAATTAATTCTTCCCTGGAATGAATTGAGCTCGTGTATCACAGATACTTGTGAAACGCACTTCTGTCACGATCTTCAAATTTTCAATAAAGAAAAACTAAACTTTAAAACTTAGAGAGAAAACTCAACTTGAAAATCGAAGCCTGTCAGCTCAAAAACTGAAACTTTTCAGCTCAAAAAATCAAACTTGTTAAGTCAAAAACTCAAAAACTGGTCAGCTCAAAAACTAAAGCTTGTTAACTCAAAAACTCAAAGCTTGTCAGCTCAAAAACACGAAAGCTTGTCAGCTCAAAAACTCTAATGCTTGTTAGCTCACAGCTTGTTATCTCAATCACTTTTTCGCTTGACCACTATTGCAAGTTTCGCAACTTCACGACGCAGCCATTTAAAATTCTAGAAATTATTGGAAGTTTATCGCAGCAACAGAAAATCTGTTAACGAACCTCGACTTAATAAATATCAGTCAGCAAAACTGACTTCTCTTTTATCCCTGAAATCCCAGGAAGATTCGAATGGAATAACCAGCCTGAAAAAATACGGCCTCTTATCGATCAACTGACGACCCTCAGGTATCCCTAAGACAGGGACATTATCAAAAGGTGGCATCCAAACAAAGACCAAACAAAAATTATCCATCAATTGTACGTAAATTACATTTTTTGTGTAGAAGCACACACCGCACGCAGCACACTCATACAACATGTGAGGTGCCCCAATATACAGGGTGCCCCAATATACAGGGTGCCCCAATATACAGGGTGCCCCAATACACAGGGTGTCCAGGAATATACAGGAAGGCACCGTTTAAAAGATGTTTTATCCCAATTAGGCCTAATACATATCACATGGTACGTTGGTTTTTTCAAATGCCTTATAACTAACACCAGGATGCCATGACGATTATCCCCGGTCAAGACCGGTACCCATTTCTGACACCTGAATAGAGTGGGGAATTGAGGCTGAGTTCTCCCTTTTCCCAACGGAGAGAAACACCGGGCGTCACTGCCTGGATTTGAACTGCCGACCCTTCCTGTGAAAGGTGCTCGCTTTTAACCACTCGGTCACGGTGACAAATTTAACATGGAGTAAGGGAACTTGGAATCTACGCGGGCGGTGTGGGGCCCCCAAAGAAACAGCAAGTTAGGAGGAAAGGAATCTAAGCACAAGGTGTGTTCCCACACAAACAGCAAGTTAGGAAGGAAGTTCATGAAACAAGATAAAAGTTGGAAAAGAAAGTAATAGGTGCTGAAAAACAAGTGAGCAGTCAACCGAGAAGAATTGTTCGTAACAAAACAAAAAATTCTATTTCAACACAAGGAAGGCTTACCTAACTCTCGGCTCGGGACCTCACATCGTCCCCTTGAGAGATGCAATATGTACTCCATGCATATTTCATAAAAAAGTTCATTTCTCGCACTATCATCTCTTTATAAAGACTTACGTAGGATATTTGGATTTAAAAAATAATAGAACTTCATTCGCTTTTTTGTAAAAACATCCATTATGCTGAGAAAAATGCTTGAAGCTGTATAGATTTTATACAGTTTCGCTCCAACTTGTTTAGGGAATAAACGTTTTCATGTTCTTATATTTTTAGGGTACAAACATTTTTTTTAGGAAATGAACATTTTTTTAGGGTACAAACAATTTTTTATGAAATGAACATATTTTTAGAATACAAACATTTTTTTAGGAAATGAACGCTATAATTTCTTCATTTTTTAACTCTAGTGTTTGCATGAGAATGTAATGATTTCACATGAGGGTACTGCGCTAAAAAAAATTTAAGTAACTTCATGCGTAAAATAATACATGATATACGGCAATTTTGTAGTAGGTCTTTAAATTTTATTATTTATGAGCTCTTTTTCAACTTTTGACCATTTATGCCAATTTTGTGCCATTTTTTTAATTTTGAAACAATTTTTTCAGTTTTAAGGCCGTTTTCTCTCACATTAAACCAAAATATCGTATAAAATATACATAAACATGTTTGTAACATCTAACATAAACATATAACACATATATATGTTATATATTACATATTTATGCTATATGTTACATATAAATGTTATTTTTTGTTACATGTATATGCTCTATGTTAAAAATATATGTTATTTGTTACATGTATAAGTTATATGTTATATTTATAAGTTAGATGTTTCATATATCTGTTATAATTTACATATATTTGCTATATGTTACATTACTTGTTACAAATACCTGTATATGTTACATGTTCGAAAACACACATGACAAACATATAACATAAAACATTTATCATGTTTCACTCACCAGCGCCAGATGCCGTGATGGGCAATTTCTACTCACTGCGTAATTCTTATTAATTAGAGCTAACTTTGGTGAATTTTGATCATCAGGATTAAAATTTTAATTTAATATTAGTTTAAAATAATTTATTCAGTAAAAAATTTTAGCTACAAAACCAATAATTCACGCGAATAATTACGAGCAACAATTTTTTAATAAATTAAGCTAACTGTCAGTAACCATGAAAATTAAAAAGATGTATGTGCAAATAAATTATTTATATATTAATACGCTAACCTGTGCGTCACGCTCTTCAACATCATTGCGGTATCTATGATACGGGTTGGCTCGCGTCGGGTCGCGTTACATTAGAGGGAGAGAGAGAGAGAGAGACTGGGAGAGAGGGAGAATGATTTTTTAAAATTCATTTAATTTTTTTATTTTGTTATTCATTTATTCTTTTTAAGTTTTTATTTTCTATTTTATTATTTTTTATTTTTTCAAACTTTGTATTATTTTATTTTTATAATCTTTTGTTTTTTTTTTATTTTTTATTTTTTGAATTTTTGAATTTTTTATAATTTTTGGTTTATTTTTTTTATTTATTTTTATATTTTGATAAATGTTTTTTTTTTGTAATTTTAGGAGTTGCTGCAATTTTTTGGATATTTTTTATTTATTCAATTTTATATTTTTTTATAACTTTTGGTTTATTTTTATTTTTTCATTTTTTTATCATATGAATTTTTTAAAAAATTTTTATACATCTCGATTAATTTTTTTATTCTTCATTTTTTCCGTTTTTTGAAATTTTTTGAAAAATATTTTTTATTATTTTACGAGCTGCTGCAGTTTTTTGAATGTTTTGAATTTTTATCAATTTTTAATTTTTTTGAAATTTTAAGTGTTGCTGGCGTATCAGTGCTGCTGACAATATCTTACTTATGTTCAAACCTGTACTATGCGCCCCTATGAAATTACGGATTTTTGAACATGGCCCTTGCACCGAAAAGTTTGTCCACCCCTGATCTAAAACAATTGAGCAGAGAATAAGAGAACAAAAAGAACTAGCTAGAGAGCGACAGCGAAGGAGACGACAGCGCTTGCGAGAAGACGAAAGGCAAGCAATTCGTGATGGAAACAGACTACGAATGTATCAGTGAAGGATAAATATGAGTCAGGAGGAGCGAGAATTGCATCTTCAAATCATGAGAAACAGAGACCATGAAAGAAGAGACCATTGTTGTCATAATGGAAAAGTTTCACTCCCTCCCTTAGAGGAGTACCCCGAAAATTTGAGATAACTCTTTGATGCCGACGATGTAGAGGGTTCTAATTTTAGACAGAATATAAGACACTATAATTCTGCATTTGCTTTTGCATCTTTTGGTGCGAATATTAGACCTCCTGGTGGACCGTATTGTTTCCGTTTACAAGGTCAAACTTACCACTACGCAAGCGACCTCTATGCAGATGGCTCTGAAGAGAGAAGATACGGCCAGCTCTACATCTTAGAAACTAATTAAGCAATACAAATTAGAGCAAATGCTCACGAAAATGCTAACTGCTTAATATCTGTTTTTTAAAAGATAAATGAAGCGATGAACAATAATCTTTATGCAGCAGCATACCACAATAAAAGCTATTGAACAACATGAACAAGAGAGAGCTGTAATTGAGAACATGCCACCAAGATAGGTAACCATGCAGTTCATCCCTTGCCCTGACAGACGAAGATACAACAACCCAACAGGCAATGAGGGTAGCAGCCATATTCGTTGGTGATGATGGCGCGCTTCCAATGTACCGTGATATTGTTGTTAATCCTATAGGGTCTACAGAGGCAGAGGATTTCTTACATATCTTGCCATCTTGATATCATGGTTTATCCTCTTTTCTTTCCGAAAGGAGAACCTGAATGGCATATAGATATGCCTCATGTGGAACATCGCCAAACGCGTGTTCGCAACAAAGTCACCATGTAACAGTTTTACTCATACCGTCTGGCAATCAGAGATGACTTTCGTGCTTTACATCGATCTGGAAAACTACTGCAACAATACATTGTTGACGCCTATGTGAAAGTGGAGGGATGCCGTTTGAACTTCATTAAAAATAGTCAAGTACAATTAAGAGTGACACTGTATTCGGGTCTCATGGATCACCTAGATAGGCAGAATGATCATCAAGAGCCAGGTGTTCCAGTCATTTTGTTCTCCACATTTACAGGAAGTCCAAGGAACATACAACAAACATATCAAGATGCCATGGCGATCGTCTGCAAATTTGGAAAACCAGATATTTTCTTGACATATACTTGTAACCCAAAGTGTCGAGAAATCACAGAGAACCTTGGATCATAGCCATATTTTGATTATTTTGCGAGAAGAAGACAAACTAAGAACAAGAGAGCAAATTGATGATATAGTTTGCGCTGAAATACCTTCATCAGACCACCCAGAGTTGAGAGAATGCGTGAGAACATTGATGATCCATAGCCCATGTGGGACATCAAATCCTAATTCTGTGTGCATGGTTGAAGGACAGTGTGAGAAAAAATATCTAAAAGATTTCCAAGAAGAAACCATGATGAATGTATATGGATACCCAGTGTACAGACGGAGAAACAATGCAGAAAATGTACAATTGGGCACTCGTGAGGTTGATCACAGATTTGACGTCCCATACAATAAGTATCAACTGAGAAAATACCGCGCCCATAAAATTGTTGAAGTGTGTTCCTCGGTGAAAAGCGTAAAATACCTGTTCAAATATGTATATAAAGGCCACGACTGCGTTAACATGGAAATCAGGAATAATGTTTTTAATAATAATGAACCAAATGAAGTACAAGAACACAGTGAAGTACATGAACATAATGAAGTTAAACAGTATTTGTCATGCAGGTATGTGTCTCCGCTAGAAGCATTTTGGAGTTTGTCAGAGTTCAAAATGCCTGATCAATCTCACACTGTTTATCGTTTGGCTGTACATTTACCTGATGAGCAGCAAGTGTTCTATAGAGAAGGAAATCAAAGGAAGGCGGCAGCAAGAGCAGAAGAATGCGACACACAATTGACAGCTTGGTTTAAACTCAATCAAACAGATGAGAATGCTCGAAATTTTCTGTACTGTTCTATACCTGAGCATTATGTTTTCATCAAACAAACAACAAGGTGGACGCGCCGTATTACATTCAGCAACACTAGCAAGACCCGTGGAAATTCCACGGACAATGCCATTGTTACGCTTGATCGACCCGTGAAAAAAAATCGGTCAACCCTACCCTACTAATTCCAACATAACATATTCTAAGCCAACGTATCCTATCCTATCCTAACCGAACCGATCCTGATAATATGTCAAACGTTAAAAACCGTGGACACATTAAAAATTCCATCAACATTACCGAACTTATACTAACCTAATCTTTACTAACCTAACCTATACTAACTTAACCTAATTTTTCCTAACCTATCCTAACCTACCCTAACTGATCCTATCCAAGTAATATGTTGACCATAAAGAAAACCATGGACCCGTGAAATTTTTTTTTTATTATTTAAAAAATTCTAACATAACATATTCGAACCTAACCTATCCTAACCTAACATATCTTAACTTATCCTATCCTAACCTAGCTTAACCAATGTCATCGTTAGGCTAGGTGGACCCATGAGAAAATTCGGTCAACATTAACAAACAAATTCTAACATAACATATTCTAACGTAAGCCATCCTAACGGGGTACGTACTAACCAATCCTATGCCAAACGAAGCTTTCCTGATAATATGTTGAACATGAAAAAACCCTTGGCAAAATGTCGGCAACATTACGTAACCTATCTTAACCTAACCTAACCTATCCTAACTCAACATATTCTAACCTGTCTCTTCTTTACCTATAGGCTAACCCAACCTATCATGATAATATAGTATGTCAAACATAGAAAAAGTGGACCCGTGAAAACATTCCGTCATCATTACCCAACCTATGCTAAGCTAACCTATCGTAAACTCTCCAATCCCATCGTAAGCTATCCTAACCTATAACTTAACCAATTTCATTGTTAGGCTAGGTGGACCCGTGATAAAGTTCGGTCAACATTACCCAAAATATTCTAACATAACAAATTAACATAGCCCATCCCAACATAGTATATACTAACTTATCCTATGTTAACCGATGCTTCTCTGATGATATGTCAAACATTAAAAACCGTTGACCCGTGAAAAAATGTCGTCAACATTACGTAACCTATGCTAACCTATCATAACCTACCTTACCCTATCCTAACATAACTTAACAAATGTCATCGTTAAGCTAGGTGGACCCATGAAAAAAATGGGTTAACATTTCCTAAGAAATACAAACATAACATACTAAACCCTCCTAACCTAACATATACTACTATCCTATTCTAACCAAAGATGTTCTGATAATATGTCAAACATGAAAAAACCATGGACCCGTGGAAAAACTTCATCAACATTACCTAACCTATGCTGAAATAAATAAAAAATAAAAGAAAAAGTTAAAATTTGTTAAAACAAAAAAAAAGAACAAAATTGATTAAATTAAAATAAAGAAAAAAAGAAAAAAAGAAAAAATTAAATTGGAAAAGGATGAAAGAATAAAATAAAAAAGAAAAAAAAGAAAAAAGAAAGAAAAAACGATAAACTAAAATATGGAAAAATTAAAAATGGAAAAAATAATAAATAACATATTTAACAGAAATGAAAAATGAAAATAATTAAATAAAATAAAAATGTAAAAAATTATCATTAAATAAAAAATTACAAAAATAGACATTTAAAGAAAAAACAATTATAAAAATGCATAAATTGGAAAAAAAATAAAAAAAATACAATGAAAAAATACAAAATAAATGAAAATAATAAAATGAATTGACATATTAAAATAATTAAACAAATTGAAAAAAGTGACAAATTATAAATATAACAAATTAAAAAAATTAACCAATTGAAACAATTTACCAAAAATATCAAATTAAAAAATTCACATATAAAAAAATTGACATAAATAAATAACAAAATAAAAAATTATCATATAAAAAACAAAAAATTATAAATAAAAAATATATAAAATTTGCAACAAAAAAAATAAAAAAAATGATAAAAAATTATAATTATCCAACCCTAACCTATATTAACCCTTCTTACCTATCCCATCTTGATAAAATGTCAAATGTATCAATGCATGTATAGGCGATCTTTTTATGCAACACTCAGGAATTTGGTATCCATGATACCACATACTCGGATGAGAGCGTTACCCACGAATTTAGTTTTAAGCGTATTAATATATAGATTGTAATCAGAATGTACTCTGCAAGTCCTCGAAATACTGAAAAATTTTATTTTAGGATGCTGCTCCTCCATGTCCTTGGAGCGACTTCATTCAGGGATTTGAAGACAATCGGGGGTCAAGAAATGGACACCTTCAAACAGTCATTCGTCAGACTGCGCATGGTTGAGAATGACGATGCATTGCAGTAAGCTTTGACAGAAGCAGCAGTTCATCAAATGCCACGGCAACTACTTACTATGTTTGCAATGATATGCGTCTTCAACCAGCCCGTGAATGCCCTGCAGTTGTAGAATGAGAATAAGCATTACACGATTGAAGATCTGCTGCTGAGAAATGATAACATAACTGCTGAAAATGTTGCTCTCCACTTGCTGAATGCCTTCTTCATTGAAAACGACATAACCTGCAACATGTTCGATCTACCTGAACCAGTTGGAGATAATCCTGCAAATGAAGGAGATGTTGGAAACAATAACATAGATGTTAATTCTCTGGATATTGAACAGAAGCAGATATTCAATGTTGTGGTTGCAAGTGCATTCTCTGTTGAGTGAGGCGAGCAGATTGAAAATAGATTGTTTTATGTGGATGCACCCGGCGGCTCAGGAAAACCTACATATTCAACAAAGTAAACGACTATCTTAATGCGAACAACATTAAGACAAGCACTTCTGCCTGGACCGGTATTGCTGCAACACTGTTGAGATGCGGCAAAACGCTGCACAACATATTCAAGCTTCCAGCTTCCCTAAGCGAAATAAGTGTCTGGCAATGCGCCACCAAGCTCTGTGCAAGGGCAATTTCTGCGGCAAGTTAAAGTGTTAATTATTGATGAAGCCTCTATGATTCCATGCTATGCTATGAAAGCCATCGATAAATGCTTGAGAGATATAATGAACACCCACACTGCATTTGGTGGTAAAGTAATCGTACTCGGAGGTGACTTCAGACAAGTACTTCCAATTGTTCCCAGAGCTCCTCCTGCTGCAGTGTTTGACGTGTGCCTCAAATGCTCAGACTTATGGCACAGCTTGCATCACATGAGCCTCACACAGAACATGAGAGCAAATGCAAATGAACATGAGTTTTCAAGGTGGCTTCTATATATATATAAAAATGGGCAATGGATCAATCCAGAGTACTCTTGATTAAAATTGCTCCAGATGTTATAGACATTCCTGAAACATGCACATGTCATGGCTCTTTGATATCAAAGGTGTTTGACAACTGTACGGCTGAAGAGATGAAAGCGAGAGTAATCTTATCACCAAAAATTTCTGAATGCTTAGCAGTCAATGAAGAAGCTTTGAGAATGCAACCAACAGAAAATAAAACTTACTTGAGCACCGATTCCGTATCTTGCGCTAATGATGAAGAAACGCAAAATTATCCAATGGAGTTCATTAATTCTCTCATTCCGTCTGGCATGCCTCCTCATAGACTGAATTTAAAAGTTGGCGCAATAATCATGCTACTGAGAAACCTATCCATAACTCAGGGACTGCGTTAAGGCACTCGACTGGAGGTCATTCAGCTTCATGAGCACAGCATCGAGGCATCAAGAACCAGTGGCTCTCACGCTCATAACAAAGTACCTACCCCAAGGATAAAACTGAACCCTAGCGATGCCAATATTCCCTTTGTTCTGCATCCCACTTAATTTCCAGTTCGTCTCTCCTACTTAATGACAATAAATAAAGCTCAAGGTCAAACATTTGATAGAGTTGGCATATATTTACCAAAGCCATGCTTCACTCACGGCCAGCTCTATGTAGCATTTTCAAGAGCAAAAGCAATGAACAATATGAGAGTTGAAGTCCTACATCTTAATGATTCCACGCATGGCCAAAAAGGAGGAATCACATTTACAAGAAATATCGTATACAGAGAAGTAATTTCTTAATGTGTATGAGTTTGGGTGCCCTGAAGCCATATCTGTTTGCTTTTGTTGGTCGGCAGAACTCTTCTCCTTTGCATTCTACAGCAGATATTTAATTCTCATGTACAATAAATTGACTATAAGTATGCTACAACGAGTGATTGACTATAAGTATGCTGCAATAAATGACAAATTAAGTTCGCTATTTTATTTCCACTCTCTAGAAATGTTGCCCTAAGTTAAATGGGCCTTTAATTATATATAGAATATATGCATACATTTCGGTGCTCTGTTACGTAATAGTGGTTTCATTTAATTTTCTAGGATGGCATCGGAGGTAAGGTTAGATTATTTGAAAATTTGTTAAGTAATGTTGACCGAATTTTTACACGGGTCCACCTAGCTTATTGATGACATTGTCCGTGGAATTTCCACGGGTCCTGCTAGTAAAAAATATAATTCAAGTGATACCTACAGAAATAATAATAATTCATAATATATAATTAAAAGATATTTGGGACAAAAAACTTTTTTCGTAACATGTAATTAAAAGAGATATACATAAAATAATATATACGAAGTCACAATTTGAATAATATATATGAAAATAACAATAAAATAATCCCAATAACAAGAGAGGAACATAGACTCACAAAACACCGTCGGTTGACGACACAAAATCACGAAGATTTGCAGGGTCTCCCTGGAGGCGCCAGGCTTGATATCTGGAGAACACGGGGGCCAAGGTGTTGTACAGGGTGTCCGAATATACAGGGTGCTCCAGTATACAGGGTGCCCCAATATACATGGTGTCTCAATATACAGAGTGCCCCAATATACAGGGTGCCCTAGTATACAGGGTGCCCCAATATACTGGTGCCCCAATATACAGGGTGCTTAAATATACAGGGTGCCCCAATATACAGGGTGCCCCAATATACAGGGTGCCCCAATATACAGGGTGCCCCAATATACGGGTTGCCCCAATATACAGGGTGCCCCAATATACAGGGTGCCCCAATATTCAGGGTGCCCCAATATACAGGGTGCCCCAATATACAGGGTGCCCCAATATACAGGGTGCCCCAAAATACAGGGTGCCCCAATGTACAGGGTGCCACAATATACAGGGTGCCCCAATATACAAGGTGCCCCAATATAGAGGGTGCTACAATATACAGGGTGCCCCAATATACAGGGTGCCCCAATATACAGGGTGCCACAATATACAGGGTGCCCCAATGTACAGGGTGCCACAATATACAGGGTGCCCCAATATACAAGGTGCCCCAATATACAGGGTGCTACAATATACAGGGTGCCCAAATATACAGGGTGCCCCAATATACAGGGTGCCACAATATACAGGGTGCCCCAATATACAGGGTGCCTGAATATACAGGGTGCCCCAATATACAGGGTGCCCCAATATACAGGGTGCCCCAATATACAGGGTGCCCCAATGTACAGGGTTCCACAATACACAGGGTGCCCCAATATACAAGGTGCCCCAATATACAGGGTGCTACAATATACAGGGTGCCCCAATATGCAGGGTGCCACAATATACAGGGTGCCCCAATATACAGGGTGCCCCGAAAAACAGGGTGCCCCAATATACGGGGTGCCCCAATATACAGGGTGCCCCAATATACAGGGTGCCCCAATATACAGGGTGCCCCAATATACAGGGTGCCCCAATATACAGGGTGCCCCAATATACAGGGTGCCCCAATATACAGGGTGCCCTAATATACAGGGTGCCCCAATATACAGGGTGCCCCAATATACAGGGTGCCCCAATATACAGGGTGCCCCAATATACAGGGTGCCCCAATATACAGGGTGCCCCAATATACAGGGTGCCCCAATATACAGGGTGCCCCAATATACAGGGTGCCCCAATATACAGGGTGTCCCAATATACAGGGTGCCCCAATATACAGGGTGCCCCAATATACAGGGTGCTACAATATACAGGGTGCCCAAATATACAGGGTGCCCCAATATACAGGGTGCCACAATATACAGGGTGCCCCAATATACAGGGTGCTCGAATATACAGGGTGCCCCAATATACAGGGTGTCCCAATATACAGGGTGCCCCAATATACAGGGTGCCCCAATGTACAGGGTTCCACAATATACACGGTGCCCCAATATACAAGGTGCCCCAATATACAGGGTGCAACAATATACAGGGTGCCCCAATATACAGGGTGCCACAATATACAGGGTGCCCCAATATACAGGGTGCCCCAATATACAGGGTGCCCCAATATACAGGGTGCCCCAATATACAGGGTGCCCCAATATACAGGGTGCCCCAATGTACAGGGTGCCACAATATACAGGGTGCCCCAATATACAAGGTGCCCCAATATATATCAGGGTGCTACAATATACAGGGTGCTCCAATATACAGGGTGCCACAATATACAAGGTGCTTCAATATACAGGGTGCCCCAATATACAGGGTGCCCCAATATACAGGGTGCCCCAATATACAGGGTGCCCCAATATACAGGGTGCCCCAATATACAGGGTGCCCAAATATACAGGGTGCCCCAATATACAGGGTGCCCCAATATACAGGGTGCCCCAATATACAGGGTGCCCCAATATACAGGGTGCCCCAATATACAGGGTGCCCCAATATACAGGGTGCCCCAATGTACAGGGTGCCACAATATACAGGGTGCCCCAATATACAAGGTGCCCCAATATACAGGGTGCCACAATATACAGGGTGCCACAATATACAGGGTGCCCCAATATACAGGGTGCCCCAATATACAGGGTTCCCCAATATACAGGGTGCCCCAATATACAGGGTGCCCCAATATACAGGGTGCCCCAATATACAGGGTGCCGAAATATACAGGGTGCCCCAATATACACAGGGTGCCCCAATATACACAGGGTGCCCCAATATACACAGGGTGTCCCAATATACAGGGTGCCCCAATATACAGGGTGCCCCAATATACAGGGTGCCCCAATATACAGGGTGCCCCAATATACAGGGTGCCCCAATATACAGGGTGCATCAATATACAGGGTGCCACAATATACAGGGTGCCCCAATATGCAGGGTGCCCCAATATACAGGGTGCCCTAATGTACAAACAAATATGTAACCGCAAATTTGGAAAATTTTAAGTACTAGTTATATATTCTGTAATAGATTCAGTCGTATTTTAGGTCCAAGTATAGCATTGGAAGTTTTAAAAAATTGAGAAAAATTTTTCCCCATTCTAATAAAAAATATATAAATAATTAAATACAATATACCAATTTAATGTTCCGTGTTTATCGACCGCAGCGTACGTTAAGATCAAAATAAAGTTAATAACTGCTCAATTCATCATGTTATGAACAAATATTCCGTATATTATCGATCAAATTATTTTCTTAATATTAAAAGTCAATTATTACGGCAGAAAATATTGTATATACATTCCGTACAAAATTGATCAAAGTATTGCATAAATATTATATAAAAATCATAGGAAAAGTATTCGCAAGATAATATTTTATGTAAATATATTCCCCATATCATCAAGATCGAAAGACAATTATTTCGCAAGAGAAAATTTTATGTAAATATATTCCGGATATTCTCATTCAAAAAATTGCATTAAGATCAAAAGAGAAGTATTCCGCAAGACAACATTTTATGTATATATATTCCAGATATTCTCAATCAAAAAATTGCATTAAGACCAAAAGAGAAGTATTCCGCAAGACAACATTTTATGTATATATATTCCGGATATTCTCATTCAAAAAATTGCATTAAGATCAAAAGAGAAGTATTCCGCAAGACAACATTTTATGTATATATATTCCGGATATTCTCAATCAAAAAATTGCATTAAGATCAAAAGAGAAGTATTCCGCGAGACAACATTTTATGTATATATATTCCGGATATTCTCATTCAAAAAATTGCATTAAGATCAAAAGAGAAGTATTCCGCAGGACAACATTTTATGTATATATATTCCGGATATTCTCAATCAAAAAATTGCATTAAGATCAAAAGAGAAGTATTCCGCAAGACAACATTTTGTGTATATATATTCCGGATATTCTCAATCAAAAAATTGCATTAAGATCAAAAGAGAAGTATTCCGCAAGACAACATTTTATGTATATATATTCCGGATATTCTCATTCAAAAAATTGCATTAAGATCAAAAGAGAAGTATTCCGCAAGACAACATTTTATGTATATATATTCCAGATATTCTCAATCAAAAAATTGCATTAAGATCAAAAGAGAAGTATTCCGCAAGACAACATTTTATGTATATACATTCCGGATATTCTCAATCAAAAAATTGCATTAAGATCAAAAGAGAAGTATTCCGCAA
Organism: Morinoia aosen; assembly: GCA_030386875.1. NCBI lineage: Eukaryota > Metazoa > Arthropoda > Malacostraca > Amphipoda > Talitridae > Morinoia > Morinoia aosen. Next base: position 43,113,070 of record CM059580.1, read on the forward strand.
GACAACATTTTATGTATATATATTCCGGATATTCTCATTCAAAAAATTGCATTAAGATCAAAAGAGAAGTATTCCGCAAGACAACATTTTATGTATATATATTCCGGATATTCTCAATCAAAAAATTGCATTAAGATCAAAAGAGAAGTATTCCGCAAGACAACATTTTATGTATATATATTCCAGATATTCTCAATCAAAAAATTGCATTAAGATCAAAAGAGAAGTATTCCGCAAGACAACATTTTATGTATATATATTGCGGATATTCTCAATAAAAAAATTGCATTAAGATCAAAAGAGAAGTATTCCGCAAGACAACATTTTATGTATATATATTCCGGATATTCTCAATCAAAAAATTGCATTAAGATCAAAAGAGAAGTATTCCGCAAGACAACATTTTATGTAAATATATTCCGGATATTCTCAATCAAAAAATTGCATTAAGATCAAAAGAGAAGTATTCCGCAAGACAACATTTTATGTAAATATATTCCGGATATTCTCAATCAAAAAATTACATCAAGATCAAAAGAGAAGTATTCCGCAAGACAACATTTTATGTATATATATTCCGGATATTCTCAATCAAAAAATTGCATTAAGATCAAAAGAGAAGTATTCCGCAAAACAACATTTTATGTAAATATATTCCGGATATTCTCAATCAAAAAATTGCATTAAGATCAAAAGAGAAGTATTCCGCGAGACAACATTTTATGTAAATATATTCCGGATATTCTCAATCAAAAAATTACATCAAGATCAAAAGAGAAGTATTCCGCAAGACAACATTTTATGTAAATATATTCAGGATATTCTCAATCAAAAAATTGCATTAAGATCAAAAGAGAAGTATTCCGCAAGACAACATTTTATGTATATATATTCCGGATATTCTCAATCAAAAAATTGCATTAAGATCAAAAGAGAAGTTTTCCGCAAGACAACATTTTATGTATATATATTCCGGATATTCTCAATCAAAAAATTGCATTAAGATCAAAAGGGAAGAATTCCGCAAGACAACATTTTATGTATATATATTCCGGATATTCTCAATCAAAAAATTGCATCAAGATCAAAAGAGAAGTATTCCGCAAGACAACATTTTATGTATATATATTCCGGATATTCTCAATCAAAAAATTACATTAAGATCAAAAGAGAAGTATTCCGCAAGACAACATTTTATGTACATATATTCCGGATATTCTCAGTCAAAAAATTGCATTAAGATCAAAAGAGAAGTATTTCGCAAGACAACATTTTATGTAAATATATTCCGGATATTCTCAATCGAAAAATTGCATTAAGATCAGAAGAGAAGTATTCCGCAAGACGACATTTTATGTATATATATTCGGGATATTCTCAATCAAAAAATTGCATTAAGATCAAAAGAGAAGTATTTCGCAAGACAACATTTTATGTATATATATTCCGGATATTCTCAATCAAAAAATTGCATTAAGATCAAAAGAGAAGTATTCCGCAAGACAACATTTTATGTAAATATATTCCGGATATTCTCAATCAAAAAATTGCATTAAGATCAAAAGAGAAGTATTCCGCAAGACAACATTTTATGTAAATATATTCCGGATATTCTCAATCAAAAAATTGCATTAAGATCAAAAGAGAAGTATTCCGCAAGACAACATTTCATGTATATATATTCCGGATATTCTCAAGCAAAAAATTGCATTAAGATCAAAAGAGAAGTATTCCGCAAGACAACATTTTATGTAAATATATTCCGGATATTCTCAATCAAAAAATTGCATTAAGATCAAAAGAGAAGTATTCCGCAAGACAACATTTTATGTAAATATATTCCGGATATTCTCAATCAAAAAATTGCATTAAGATCAAAAGAGAAGTATTCCGCAAGACAACATTTCATGTATATATATTCCGGATATTGTCAATCAACAAATTGCATTAAGATCAAAAGGAAAGTATTCCGCAAGACGACGCACGAACTCACCCGTCGTACCGGCGCCCCGCCCTCGCCCCCCACACCGCCAGCATAACAATGCACCACAGCAGCCGCATGCTTCCACGTCAGCTTTGTTTCGCTCCTATAATGTCCCGTGAATGCGCTTCTGCTTCTGGAAAACTGGTTTAGAATGAAAAATGAGTTCCGCTAGGAATCGTTTATATATATGACTTTTTGGTTATAAATGTGGGTTTTGTTAAGTGATTTAAGATTAATTTGTGAACTGCAAAACAACGTACATGCAAATACAGCCTATTCATACATAAAAAACATACTCACATACAACGCACACTACACACACACAACGCACATGATAACAACTGCCTGCCGTGGGAAGCGCCATGTGCAGCGCACATCACATGATACACATGGGAATTCATGCAGGTGTTATCATGACTAGGTATTTCCATATTATATATACATGTAATATATATTTTTAGATGAATTTCCCACGGTACTGCTGGTCACTGGCGACATGTGTATTTTTTCCCACGTTCCTCAGTAGGATTTGATAAACAGATTTCAGTTAGAAGCTTTTTTTGTAATATATCTGTAACTCGTGGAGGAATTCGCAACAAATTCACGACTGTAAACTTACACAAACAACTTTGCGATAACAAATTTACAACACATTTACATCAACATATTCACGACAACATATTTACGACAACAAATTTACTACAATACATTTACATCAACAAATTTACAACAACATATTCACGACAACAAATTTACAACACATTTACAACAACACATTCACAACAACACATTTACAACAACACATTCACAACAACACATTTACAACAACATATTTACAACAAAAAATGCACAACACATTCACAACAACACGTTTACAACAACACATTCACAACAACACATTTACAACAATAAATTTAAGAAAATCAATTAACGACAATTTCAATATACATTTGAACTTTTTTTGTTAAATAAATAAATTAGTACAACAAGCCGGGGAGAACACACCAGTTGCACCACCACAGCCACACACACCAGTCCGTTTTCAGCGTAGATTTGTATTAAAGAATTGCCTGTGTGAGCCAGAGACTCGGAAACAGGCTTTTTCTAAATAGAATTTACGGGACTTTACGTATCTTTGTGTATCGTTAGGTATTGTGGCGTCTTCATATATCTTTATGTGTCGTTAGGTATTGTGGCGTCTTCATGTATCTTTGTGTATCGTTAGGTATTGTGGTGTCTTTATGTATCTTTGTGTATCGTTAGGTATTGTGGCGTCTTCATGTATCTTTATGTATCGTTAGGTATTGTGGCGTCTTCATGTATCTTTGTGTATCGTTAGGTATTGTGGCGTCTTCATGTATCTTTGTGTATCGTTAGGTATTGTGGTGTCTTTATATCTCTTTGTGTATCGTTAGGTATTGTGGCGTCTTCATGTATCTTTATGTGTCGTTAGGTATTGTGGCGTCTTCATGTATCTTTGTGTATCGTTAGGTATTGTGGTGTCTTTATGTATCTTTATGTATCGTTAGGTATTGTGGCGTCTTTATGTATCTTTGTGTATCGTTAGGTATTGTGGTGTCTTTATGTATCTTTGTGTATCGTTAGGTATTGTGGCGTCTTCATGTATCTTTGTGTATCGTTAGGTATTGTGGTGTCTTTATGTATCTTTGTGTATCGTTAGGTATTGTGGTGTCTTTATGTATCTTTGTGTATCGTTAGGTATTGTGGCGTCTTCATGTATCTTTATGTATCGTTAGGTATTGTGGCGTCTTCATGTATCTTTGTGTATCGTTAGGTATTGTGGCGTCTTTATGTATCTTTGTGTATCGTTAGGTATTGTGGTGTCTATATGTAACTTTGTGTATCGTTAGGTATTGTGGCGTCTTCATGTATCTTTGTGTATCGTTAGGTATTGTGGCGTCTTCATGTATCTTTGTGTATCGTTAGGTATTGTGGTGTCTTTATGTATCTTTGTGTATCGTTAGGTATTGTGGCGTCTTCATGTATCTTTGTGTATCGTTAGGTATTGTGGTGTCTTTGTGTATCTTTGTGTATCATTAGGTATTGTGGCGTCTTCATGTATCTTTGTGTATCGTTAGGTATTGTGGTGTCTTTATGTATCTTTGTGTATCGTTAGGTATTGTGGCGTCTTCATGAATCTTTGTGTATCGTTAGGTATTGTGGTGTCTTTATGTATCTTTGTGTATCGTTAGGTATTGTGGTGTCTTTGTGTATCTTTGTGTATCGTTAGGTATTGTGGCGTCTTCATGTATCTTTGTGTATCGTTAGGTATTGTGGTGTCTTTATGTATCTTTGTGTATCGTTAGGTATTGTGGTGTCTTTATGTATCTTTGTGTATCGTTAGGTATTGTGGTGTCTTTATGTATCTTTGTGTATCGTTAGGTATTGTGGCGTCTTCATGTATCTTTGTGTATCGTTAGGTATTGTGACGTCTTCATGTATCTTCGTGTATCTTTAGGTATTGTGGTGTCTTTATGTATCTTTGTGTATCGTTAGGTATTGTGGCGTCTTCATGTATCTTTGTGTATCGTTAGGTATTGTGACGTCTTCATGTATTTTTGTGTATCGTTAGGTATTGTGGTGTCTTTATGTATCTTTGTGTATCGTTAGGTATTGTGGTGTCTTTATGCATCTTTGTGTATCGTTAGGTATTGTGGCGTCTTCATGTATCTTTGTGTATCGTTTGGTATTGTGGCGTCTTCATGTATCTTTGTGTATCGTTAGGTATTGTGGTGTCTTTATGTATCTATGTGTATCGTTAGGTATTGTGGTGTCTTTATGTATCTTTGTGGATCGTTAGGTATTGTGGCGTCTTCATGTATCTTTGTGTATCGTTAGGTATTGTGGCGTCTTCATGTATCTTTGTGTATCGTTAGGTATTGTGGCGTCTTCATGTATCTTTGTGTATCGTTAGGTATTGTGGTGTCTTAATATCTCTTTGTGTATCGTTAGGTATTGTGGCGTCTTCATGTATCTTTGTGTATCGTTAGGTATTGTGGCGTCTTCATGTATCTTTGTGTATCGTTAGGTATTGTGGCGTCTTCATGCATCTTTGTGTATCGTTAGGTATTGTGGCGTCTTCATGTATCTTTGTGTATCGTTAGGTATTGTGGCGTCTTCATGTATCTTTGTGTATCGTTAGGTATTGTGGCGTCTTCATGTATCTTTGTGTATCGTTAGGTATTGTGGTGTCTTTATATCTCTTTGTGTATCGTTAGGTATTGTGGTGTCTTTGTGTATCTTTGTGTATCGTTAGGTATTGTGGCGTCTTCATGTATCTTTGTGTATCGTTAGGTATTGTGGTGTCTTTATGTATCTTTGTGTATCGTTAGGTATTGTGGTGTCTTTATGTATCTTTGTGTATCGTTAGGTATTGTGGTGTCTTTATGTATCTTTGTGTATCGTTAGGTATTGTGGCGTCTTCATGTATCTTTGTGTATCGTTAGGTATTGTGACGTCTTCATGTATCTTCGTGTATCTTTAGGTATTGTGGTGTCTTTATGTATCTTTGTGTATCGTTAGGTATTGTGGCGTCTTCATGTATCTTTGTGTATCGTTAGGTATTGTGACGTCTTCATGTATTTTTGTGTATCGTTAGGTATTGTGGTGTCTTTATGTATCTTTGTGTATCGTTAGGTATTGTGGTGTCTTTATGCATCTTTGTGTATCGTTAGGTATTGTGGCGTCTTCATGTATCTTTGTGTATCGTTTGGTATTGTGGCGTCTTCATGTATCTTTGTGTATCGTTAGGTATTGTGGTGTCTTTATGTATCTATGTGTATCGTTAGGTATTGTGGTGTCTTTATGTATCTTTGTGGATCGTTAGGTATTGTGGCGTCTTCATGTATCTTTGTGTATCGTTAGGTATTGTGGCGTCTTCATGTATCTTTGTGTATCGTTAGGTATTGTGGCGTCTTCATGTATCTTTGTGTATCGTTAGGTATTGTGGTGTCTTTATATCTCTTTGTGTATCGTTAGGTATTGTGGCGTCTTCATGTATCTTTGTGTATCGTTAGGTATTGTGGCGTCTTCATGTATCTTTGTGTATCGTTAGGTATTGTGGCGTCTTCATGCATCTTTGTGTATCGTTAGGTATTGTGGCGTCTTCATGTATCTTTGTGTATCGTTAGGTATTGTGGCGTCTTCATGTATCTTTGTGTATCGTTAGGTATTGTGGAGTCTTCATGTATCTTTGTGTATCGTTAGGTATTGTGGTGTCTTTATATCTCTTTGTGTATCGTTAGGTATTGTGGCGTCTTCATGTATCTTTATGTGTCGTTAGGTATTGTGGCGTCTTCATGTATCTTTGTGTATCGTTAGGTATTGTGGTGTCTTTATGTATCTTTGTGTATCGTTAGGTATTGTGGCGTCTTCATGTATCTTTGTGTATCGTTAGGTATTGTGACGTCTTCATGTATCTTCGTGTATCTTTAGGTATTGTGGTGTCTTTATGTATCTTTGTGTATCGTTAGGTATTGTGGCGTCTTCATGTATCTTTGTGTATCGTTAGGTATTGTGACGTCTTCATGTATTTTTGTGTATCGTTAGGTATTGTGGTGTCTTTATGTATCTTTGTGTATCGTTAGGTATTGTGGTGTCTTTATGCATCTTTGTGTATCGTTAGGTATTGTGGCGTCTTCATGTATCTTTGTGTATCGTTTGGTATTGTGGCGTCTTCATGTATCTTTGTGTATCGTTAGGTATTGTGGTGTCTTTATGTATCTATGTGTATCGTTAGGTATTGTGGTGTCTTTATGTATCTTTGTGGATCGTTAGGTATTGTGGCGTCTTCATGTATCTTTGTGTATCGTTAGGTATTGTGGCGTCTTCATGTATCTTTGTGTATCGTTAGGTATTGTGGCGTCTTCATGTATCTTTGTGTATCGTTAGGTATTGTGGTGTCTTTATATCTCTTTGTGTATCGTTAGGTATTGTGGCGTCTTCATGTATCTTTGTGTATCGTTAGGTATTGTGGCGTCTTCATGTATCTTTGTGTATCGTTAGGTATTGTGGCGTCTTCATGCATCTTTGTGTATCGTTAGGTATTGTGGCGTCTTCATGTATCTTTGTGTATCGTTAGGTATTGTGGCGTCTTCATGTATCTTTGTGTATCGTTAGGTATTGTGGAGTCTTCATGTATCTTTGTGTATCGTTAGGTATTGTGGTGTCTTTATATCTCTTTGTGTATCGTTAGGTATTGTGGCGTCTTCATGTATCTTTATGTGTCGTTAGGTATTGTGGCGTCTTCATGTATCTTTGTGTATCGTTAGGTATTGTGGTGTCTTTATGTATCTTTGTGTATCGTTAGGTATTGTGGCGTCTTCATGTATCTTTGTGTATCGTTAGGTATTGTGGCGTCTTCATGTATCTTTATGTATCGTTAGGTATTGTGGCGTCTTCATGTATCTTTGTGTATCGTTAGGTATTGTGGCGTCTTTATGTATCTTTGTGAATCGTTAGGTATTGTGGTGTCTTTATGTATCTTTGTGTATCGTTAGGTATTGTGGCGTCTTCATGTATCTTTGTGTATCGTTAGGTATTGTGGTGTCTTTATGTATCTTTGTGTATCGTTAGGTATTGTGGCGTCTTCATGTATCTTTGTGTATCGTTAGGTATTGTGGTGTCTTTATGTATCTTTGTGTATCATTAGGTATTGTGGCGTCTTCATGTATCTTTGTGTATCGTTAGGTATTGTGGTGTCTTTATGTATCTTTGTGTATCGTTAGGTATTGTGGCGTCTTCATGTATCTTTGTGTATCGTTAGGTATTGTGGTGTCTTTATGTATCTTTGTGTATCGTTAGGTATTGTGGTGTCTTTATGTATCTTTGTGTATCGTTAGGTATTGTGGCGTCTTCATGTATCTTTGTGTATCGTTAGGTATTGTGGTGTCTTTATGTATCTTTGTGTATCGTTAGGTATTGTGGTGTCTTTATGTATCTTTGTGTATCGTTAGGTATTGTGGTGTCTTTATGTATCTTTGTGTATCGTTAGGTATTGTGGCGTCTTCATGTATCTTTGTGTATCGTTAGGTATTGTGACGTCTTCATGTATCTTTGTGTATCTTTAGGTATTGTGGTGTCTTTATGTATCTTTGTGTATCGTTAGGTATTGTTGTGTCTTCATGTATCTTTGTGTATCGTTAGGTATTGTGGCGTCTTCATGTATCTTTGTGTATCGTTAGGTATTGTGGCGTCTTCATGTATCTTTGTGTATCGTTAGGTATTGTGGTGTCTTTATGTATCTTTGTGTATCGTTAGGTATTGTGGTGTCTTTATGTATCTTTGTGTATCGTTAGGTATTGTGGTGTCTTTATGTATCTTTGTGTATCGTTAGGTATTGTGGTGTCTTTATGTATCTTTGTGTATCGTTAGGTATTGTGGCGTCTTCATGTATCTTTGTGTATCGTTAGGTATTGTGGTGTCTTTATGTATCTTTGTGTATCGTTAGGTATTGTGGCGTCTTCATGTATCTTTGTGTATCGTTAGGTATTATGGTGTCTTTATGTATCTTTGTGTATCGTTAGGTATTGGGGCGTCTTCATGTATCTTTGTGTATCGTTAGGTATTGTGGCGCCTTCATGTATCTTTGTGTATCGTTAGGTATTGTGGCGTCTTCATGTATCTTTGTGTATCGTTAGGTATTGTGGCGTCTTCATGTATCTTTGTGTATCGTTAGGTATTGTGGCGTCTTCATGTATCTTTGTGTATCGTTAGGTATCGTGGTGCCTTCATGTATCTTTGTGTATCGTTAGGTATTGTGGCGTCTTCATGTATCTTTGTGTATCGTTAGGTATTGTGGTGTCTTTATGTATCTTTGTGTATCGTTAGGTATTTTGGCGTCTTCATGTATCTTTGTGTATCGTTAGGTATTGTGGTGTCTTTATGTATCTTTGTGTATCGTTAGGTATTGTGGCGTCTTCATGTATCTTTGTGTATCGTTAGGTATTGTGGCGCCTTCATGTATCTTTGTGTATCGTTAGGTATTGTGGCGTCTTCATGTATCTTTGTGTATCGTTAGGTATTGTGGCGTCTTCATGTATCTTTGTGTATCGTTAGTTATTGTGGCGTCTTCATGTATCTTTGTGTATCGTTAGGTATTGTGGTGCCTTCATGTATCTTTGTGTATCGTTAGGTATTGTGGCGTCTTCATGCATCTTTGTGTATCGTTAGGTATTGTGGCGTCTTCATGTATCTTTGTGTATCGTTAGGTATTGTGGCGTCTTCATGTATCTTTGTGTATCGTTAGGTATTGTGGCATCTTCATGTATCTTTGTGTATCGTTAGGTATTGTGGTGTCTTTATGTATCTTTGTGTATCGTTAGGTATTGTGGCGTCTTCATGTATCTTTGTGTATCGTTAGGTATTGTGGTGTCTTTATGCATCTTTGTGTATCGTTAGGTATTGTGGTGTCTTTATGTATCTTTGTGTATCGTTAGGTATTGTGGTGTCTTTATGTATCTTTGTGGATCGTTAGGTATTGTGGCGTCTTCATGTATCTTTGTGTATCGTTAGGTATTGTGGCGTCTTCATGTATCTTTGTGTATCGTTAGGTATTGTAGCGTCTTCATGTATCTTTGTGTATCGTTAGGTATTGTGGTGTCTTTATGTATCTTTGTGTATCGTTAGGTATTGTGGTGTCTTTATGTATTTTTGTGTATCGTTAGGTATTGTGGCGTCTTCATGTATCTTTGTGTATCGTTAGGTATTGTGGCGTCTTCATGTATCTTTGTGTATCGTTAGGTATTGTGGCGTCTTCATGTATCTTTGTGTATCGTTAGGTATTGTAGCGTCTTCATGTATCTTTGTGTATCGTTAGGTATTGTGGTGTCTTTATGTATCTTCGTGTATCGTTAGGTATTGTGGTGTCTTTATGTATCTTTGTGTATCGTTAGGTATTGTGGCGTCTTTATATATCTTTGTGTATCGTTAGGTATTGTGGCGCCTTCATGTATCTTTGTGTATCGTTAGGCATTGTGGCGTCTTCATGTATCTTTGTGTATCGTTAGGTATTGTAGCGTCTTCATGTATCTTTGTGTATCGTTAGGTATTGTGGTGTCTTTATGTATCTTTGTGTATCGTTAGGTATTGTGGCGTCTTCATGTATCTTTGTGTATCGTTAGGTATTGTGGCGCCTTCATGTATCTTTGTGTATCGTTAGGTATTATGGTGTCTTTATGTATCTTTGTGTATCGTTAGGTATTGTGGCGTCTTCATGTATCTTTGTGTATCGTTAGGTATTGTGGCGTCTTCATGTACCTTTGTTTATCGTTAGATATTGTGGTGTCTTTATGTATCTTTGTGTATCGTTAGGTATTGTGGCGTCTTTATGTATCTTTGTGTATCGTTAGGTATTGTGGCGTCTTCATGTATCTTTGTGTATCGTTAGGTATTGTGGTGTCTTTATGTATCTCTGTGTATCGTTAGGTATTGTGGCGTCTTCATGTATCTTTGTGTATCGTTAGGTATTGTGGCGTCTTCATGTATCTCTGTGTATCGTTAGGTATTGTGGTGTCTTTATGTATCTTTGTGTATCGTTAGGTATTGTGGCGTCTTCATGTATCTTTGTGTATCGTTAGGTATTGTGGCGCCTTCATGTATCTTTGTGTATCGTTAGGTATTGTGGCGTCTTCATGTATCTTTGTGTATCGTTAGGTATTGTGGCGTCTTCATGTATCTTTGTGTATCGTTAGGTATTGTGGTGTCTTTATGTATCTTTGTGTATCGTTAGGTATTGTGGCGTCTTCATGTATCTTTGTGTATCGTTAGGTATTGTGGCGCTTTCATGTATCTTTGTGTATCGTTAGGTATTGTGGTGTCTTTATGTATCTTTGTGTATCGTTGGGTATTGTGGCGTCTTCATGCATCTTTGTGTATCGTTAGGTATTGTGGCGCCTTCATGTATCTTTGTGTATCGTTAGGTATTGTGGTGTCTTTCTGTATCTTTGTGTATCGTTAGGTATTGTGGCGTCTTCATGCATCTTTGTGTATCGTTAGTTATTGTGGCGTCTTCATGCATCTTTGTGTATCGTTAGGTATTGTGGCGTCTTCATGCATCTTTGTGTATCGTTAGTTATTGTGGCGTCTTCATGCATCTTTGTGTATCGTTAGTTATTGTGGCGTCTTCATGCATCTTTGTGTATCGTTAGGTATTGTGGCGTCTTCATGTATCTTTGTGTATCGTTAGGTATTGTGGCGTCTTCATGTATCTTTATGTATCGTTAGGTATTGTGGCGTCTTCATGTATCTTTGTGTATCGTTAGGTATTGTGGCGTCTTCATGTATCTTTGTGTATCGTTAGTAATTGTGGCGTCTTCATATATCTTTGTGTATCGTTAGTTATTGTGGCGTCTTCATGTATCTTTGTGTATCGTTAGTTATTGTGGCGTCTTCATGTATCTTTGTGTATCGTTAGGTATTGTGGCGTCTTCATGTATCTTTGTGTATCGTTAGGTATTGTGGCGTCTTCATGCATCTTTGTGTATCGTTAGTTATTGTGGCGTCTTCATGTATCTTTGTGTATCGTTAGTTATTGTGGCGTCTTCATGTATCTTTGTGTATCGTTAGTTATTGTGGCGTCTTCATGTATCTTTGTGTATCGTTAGTTATTGTGGCGTCTTCATGTATCTTTGTGTATCGTAAGGTATTGTGGCGTCTTCATGTATCTTTGTGTATCGTTAGGTATTGTGGCATCTTCATGTATCTTTATGTATCGTTAGGTATTGTGGCGTCTTCATGTATCTTTGTGTATCGTTAGTTATTGTGGCGTCTTCATGTATCTTTGTGTATCGTTAGTTATTGTGGCGTCTTCATGCATCTTTGTGTATCGTTAGGTATTGTGGCGTCTTCTTGTATCTTTGTGTATCGTTAGGTATTGTGGCGTCTTCATGTATCTTTGTGTATCGTTAGGTATTGTGGCGTCTTCATGTATCTTTTTGTATCGTTAGGTATTGTGGCGTCTTCATGTATCTTTGTGAATCGTTAGTTATTGTGGCGTCTTCATGTATCTTTGTGTATCGTTAGGTATTGTGGCGTTTTCATGTATCTTTGTGTATCGTTAGGTATTGTGGCGTCTTCATGTATCTTTGTGTATCGTTAGGTATTGTGGCGTCTTCATGCATCTTTGTGTATCGTTAGTTATTGTGGCGTCTTCATGCATCTTTGTGTATCGTTAGGTATTGTGGCGTCTTCATGCATCTTTGTGTATCGTTAGGTATTGTGCCGTCTTCATGCATCTTTGTGTATCGTTAGTTATTGTGGCGTCTTCATGCATCTTTGTGTATCGTTAGGTATTGTGGCGTCTTCATGTATCTTTGTGTATCGTTAGGTATTGTGGCGTCTTCATGCATCTTTGTGTATCGTTAGGTATTGTGGCATCTTCATGCATCTTTGTGTATCGTTGTGTATTGTGGCGTCTTCATGCATCTTTGTGTATCGTTAGGTATTGTGGCGTCTTCATGTATCTTTGTGTATCGTTAGGTATTGTGGCGTCTTCATGTATCTTTGTGTATCGTTAGTTATTGTGGCGTCTTCATGCATCTTTGTGTATCGTTAGGTATTGTGGCGTCTTCATGTATCTATGTGTATCGTTAGTTATTGTGGCGTCTTCATGCATCTTTGTGTATCGTTAGGTATTGTGGCGTCTTCATGTATCTTTGTGTATCGTTAGGTATTGTGGCGTCTTCATGTATCTTTGTGTATCGTTAGGTATTGTGGTGTCTTCATGCATCTTTGTGTATCGTTAGGTATTGTGGCGTCTTCATGTATCTTTGTGTATCGTTAGGTATTCTGGCGTCTTCATGTATCTTTGTTTATCGTTAGGTATTGTGGCGTCTTCATGTATCTTTGTGTATCGTTAGGTATTGTGGCGCCTTCATGTATCTTTGTGTATCGTTAGGTATTGTGGCGTCTTCATGCATCTTTGTGTATCGTTAGGTATTGTGGCGTCTTCATGTATCTTTGTGTATCGTTAGGTATTGTGGCGTCTTCATGTATCTTTGTGTATCGTTAGGTATTGTGGCATGTTCATGTATCTTTGTGTATCGTTAGGTATTGTGGCGTCTTCATGCATCTTTGTGTATCGTTAGGTATTGTGGCGCCTTCATGTATCTTTGTGTATCGTTAGGTATTGTGGCGTCTTCATGTATCTTTGTGTATCGTTAGGTATTGTGGCGTCTTCATGTATCTTTTTGTATCGTTAGGTATTGTGGTGTCTTTATGTATCTTTGTGTATCGTTAGGTATTGTGGCGTCTTCATGTATCTTTGTGTATCGTTAGGTATTGTGGCACCTTCATGTATCTTTGTGTATCGTTAGGTATTGTGGCGTCTTCATGTATCTTTGTGTATCGTTAGGTATTGTGGCGTCTTCATGTATCTTAACGTATCGTTAGGTATTGTGGCGTCTTCATGTATCTTTGTGTATCGTTAGGTATTGTGGCGTCTTCATGCATCTTTGTGTATCGTTAGGTATTGTGGCGTCTTCATGTATCTTTATGTATCGTTAGGTATTGTAATGTATCTTTATGTATCCACACCATGCGTACACGAACAGGCATTTAGGTAGGAAGGAAGCTATGCACAAGGTATGTCCAAACACCCTGCTCAACAAACAGCCTGCTATGAAAGAAGGAATCGATGCACAAGGTGTGTCTCCAAACCCTGCGCTCACAAACAGCAAGTTAGGAAGGAAGAAAGGAATCTATGCACAAGGTAAAAAAAGGCATGAAAAGAAAGAAGCAATGAAGGTATGAAAACTGAAAGAAGCAAAGTGGGCACAAAAGACGCAAGTCTCAAAGGCCTATCTATAACTGAGGGGACCTCACAGTATCCCCCTAAAAGAGCCAGTCCCAAAGGCCTATCGATAGGATAAAGTTAGGCTTAATTTTATGGGCTGGAGTTTATGGACTTGAATATATTCATAATTGAGCTCAAATTAGGTTAGATTAGTTAATGTGAAGTTAGGTTAGGTAATGTGAAGTTAGATTAGGTAATGTGAAGTTAGGTTAGGTAATGTGAAGTTAGGTTAGGTAATGTGAAGTTAGATTAGGTAATGTGAAGTTAGATTAGGTAATGTGAAGTTAGGTTAGGTAATGTGAAGTTAGGTTAGGTAATGTGAAGTTAGGTTAGGTAAGGTGAAGTTAGGTTAGGTAATGTGAAGTTAGATTTGGTAATGTGAAGTTAGATTAGTTAATGTGAAGTTAGGTTAGGTAAGGTGAAGTTAGATTAGTTGATGTGAAGTTAGGTTAGGTAATGTGAAGTTAGATTAGGTAATGTGAAGTTAGGTTAGGAAATGTGAAGTTAGATTAGTTAATGTGAAGTTAGATTAGTTAATGTGAAGTTAGATTAGTTAATGTGAAGTTAGATTAGGTAATGTGAAGTTAGATTAGTTAATGTGAAGTTAGATTAGGTAATGTGAAGTTAGATTAGGTAATGTGAAGTTAGATTAGGTAAGGTGAAGTTAGATTAGTTAATGTGAAGTTAGATTAGGTAAGGTGAAGTTAGATTAGTTAATGTGAAGTTAGATTAGGTAATGTGAAGTTAGATAAGGTAATGTGAAGTTAGATTAGGTAATGTGAAGTTAGATTAGTTAATGTGAAATTAGATTAGTTATTGTGAAATTAAATTAGTTAATGTGAAATTAGATTAGGTAAGGTGAAGTTAGATTAGTTAATGTGAAGTTAGATTAGGTAATGTGAAGTTAGATTAGTTAATGTGAAGTTAGATTAGTTAATGTGAAATTAGATTAGGTAAGGTGAAGTTAGATTAGTTAATGTGAAGTTAGATTAGGTAATGTGAAGTTAGGTTAGTTAAGGTGAAGTTAGATTAGTTAAGGTGAGGTAAGATTAGGTAAGGTGAGGTTAGGTAGGTAAGGTGAAGTTAGGTTAAGTTAGGTTATGCTAGAGCGGAATGAAGTAAGCTAGATTAGAAAAAAATCACTTCAACGGTAGCTCAAAATTCACATGGCACAAAAATTTAGCAGTTGAAATACATTAGCTTATCCTGATGTAAGGAGTGATATACATGCAAGGAATATATATTTATATATTTATATATATATCTGTTATGGAAAGGAAATCTGTTATGTACGGATATCCTACAGAGCTAGAGAAGTGCTCGAAGGATGCAGCGAAGGGGGTCAAGGATACTTCGAAGGGGGCAAGGACACATCGAAGGGGGCAAGGAAACAGCGAAAGGGACAAGGGAACAGCGAAGGGGGCAAGGATTCATCGAAGGGGGCAAGGATACAGCGAAGGGGGCAAGGGTACAGCGAAGGGGGCAAGGATACAGCGAAGGGGGCAAGGAAACTGCGAGAGGGGCAAGGGTACAGCGAAGGGGGCAAGGATACATCGAAGGGGGCAAGAATACATCGAAGGGGGCAAGGAAACAACGAAAGGGGCAAGGGTACAGCGAAGGGGGCAAGGGTACAGTGAAGGGGGCAAGGATACAGCGAAGGGGGCAAGGATACAGCAAAAGGGGCAAGGGTACAGCGAAGGGGGCAAGGATACATCAAAGGGAGCAAGAATACATCGGAGGGGGCAAGGAAACAGCGAAAGGGGGCAAGGGCACAGCGAAGTGGGCAAGGATACAGCGAAGGAGGCAAGCATACAGCGAAGGGGGCAAGGATACAGCGAAGGAGGCAAGGATACAAAGAAAGGAACGCTTCAGGATCAGGGTTAAAGACCTCAGTTAACCTTGTATATCCTAACCCTGATTATCCAAACCTGTTCATTTTACCTTCTACAATTCAACCGATCAAACATTCTCTGGCACACGGATCAAAATACAGAAATAACTTTTAATTCATAAACAATTTCTCAAACTACAAAAAATTCCGGATTTTGAAAGAATGTATCAGGAATTTTTAGAGTCTACAAAACATCGGTAGGTGGATTCCAAATAATGAAGGAAATGTTACTGATTTTTTGATGGTCAAATGAATGGATGTTGATGTAACTGGCAGCTAAACTGTCGTGTTGAGGTGAGCGGACTTCGCACGAACTTGCGCTGCACAACCTCCCTCATACACTGCTGAGTGCCAACTAAACACTAAACTACTAAAGTCTGGGCAGCACCGGCGCGGCGGCCCTGCCCTGCCGAGCCCGGCAGTTTCGGCCGTCGTTTCGGTGCTTCATTTACTTAGAATAAAACCCAAATTTTTTATTGGGGAAAAAATGGAAACGCTATTTCACAAAAAACTATCTGACAGGAATGTAAATGTGTATCGTTGAGAATAACACACACTTCAAGTTTGAGTAGTTTTCGCTTTAGCTTTAGCTTTAGTAGTTTTATTTAGCTTTAACAAGAGGGAATAACTTAGCCTGTATCCAAGTTACCTTGGCCACCTAACTTATTCTGCATCCTAGCTACCTTGGCGACCTAACTTAGTCTGCATCCTAGCTACCTTGGCGACCTAACTTAGTCTGCATCCTAGCTACCTTGGTGACTTAACTTAGTCTGCATCCTAGCTACCTTAACGACCTAACTTAGTCTGCATCCTAGCTACCTTGACGACCTAACTTAGTCTGCATACTAGCTACCTTGGCGACTTAACTTAGTCTGCATCCCAGCTACATAGGCGACCTAACTTAGTCTGCATCCCAGCAACCTTGGCGACTTAACTTAGTCTGCATCCCAGCTACCTTGGCGACCTAACTTAGTCTGCATCCTAGCTACCTTGGCGACCTAACTTAGTCTGCATCCTAGCTACCTTGGCGAACTAACTTAGTCTGCATCCTAGCTACCTTGGCCACCTAACTTAGTCTGCATCCTAGCTACCTTGGCCACCTAACTTAGTCTGCATCCTAGCTACCTTGGCGACCTAACTTATTCTGCATCCTAGCTACCTTGGCGACCTAACTTAGTCTGCATCCTAGCTACCTTGGCCACCTAACTTAGTCTGCATCCTAGCTACCTTGGCGACCTAACTTAGTCTGCATCCTAGCTACCTTGGCGACCTAACTTAGTCTGCATCCTAGCTACCTTGACCACCTAACTTAGTCTGCATCCTAGCTACCTTGGCGACTTAACTTAGTCTGCATCCTAGCTACCTTGGCGACTCAACTTAGTCTGCATCCTAGCTACCTTGGCGACTTAACTTAGTCTGCATCCTAGCTACCTTGACGACCTAACTTAGTCTGCATCCTAGCTACCTTGATGACCTAACTTAGTCTGCATACTAGCTACCTTGGCGACCTAACTTAGTCTGCATCCCAGCTACCTTGGCGACTTAACTTAGTCTGCATCCCAGCTACCTTGGCGACTTAACTTAGTCTGCATCCCAGCTACCTTGACGACCTAACTTAGTCTGCATCCTAGCTACCTTGGCGACCTAACTTAGTCTGCATCCTAGCTACCTTGGCGAACTAACTTAGTCTGCATCCTAGCTACCTTGGCGACCTAACTTAGTCTGCATCCTAGCTACCTTGGCGACCTTACTTAGTCTGCATCCTAGCTACCTTGGCCACCTAACTTAGTCTGCATCCTAGCTACCTTGGCGACCTAACTTAGTCTGCATCCAAGCTACCTTGGCCACCTAACTTAGTCTGCATCCTAGCTACCTTGACGACCTAACTTAGTCTGCATCCTAGCTACCTTGGCGACCTAACTTAGTCTGCATCCTAGCTACCTTGGCCACCTAACTTAGTCTGCATCCTAGCTACCTTGGCGACCTAACTTAGTCTGCATCCTAGCTACCTTGGCGACCTAACTTAGTCTGCATCCTAGCTACCTTGGCCACCTAACTTAGTCTGCATCCTAGCTACCTTGGCGACTTAACTTAGTCTGCATCCTAGCTACCTTGGCGACTCAACTTAGTCTGCATCCTAGCTACCTTGGCCACCTAACTTGGTCTGCATCCCAGCTACCTTGGCGACCTAACTTAGTCTGCATCCTAGCTACCTTGGCCACCTAACTTAGTCTGCATCCTAGCTACCTTGGCGACCTAACGTAGTCTGCATCCTAGCTACCTTGGCGACCTAACTTAGTCTGCATCTTAGCTACCTTGGCGACTTAACTTAGTCTGCATCCTAGCTACCTTGGCGACTAAACTTAGTCTGCATCCTAGCTACCTTGGCGACTTAACTTAGTCTGCATCCTAGCTACCTTGGCGACTTAACTTAGTCTGCATCCTAGCTACCTTGGCGACTTAACTTAGTCTGCATCCTAGCTACCTTGGCGACTCAACTTAGTCTGCATCCTAGCTACCTTGGCGACTTAACTTAGTCTGCATCCTAGCTACCTTGGCGACCTAACTTAGTCTGCATCCCAGCTACCTTGGCCACCTAACTTTGTCTGCATCCTAGCTACCTTGGCGACCTAACTTAGTCTGCATCCTAGCTACCTTGGCGACTCAACTTAGTCTGCATCCTAGCTACCTTGGCGACTTAACTTAGTCTGCATCCTAGCTACCTTGGCGACTCAACTTAGTCTGCATCCTAGTTACCTTGGCGACCTAACTTAGTCTGCATCCTAGCTACCTTGGCGACTCAACTTAGTCTGCATCCTAGCTACCTTGGTGACTCAACTTAGTCTGCATCCCAGCTACCTTGGCGACTCAACTTAGTCTGCATCCTAGCTACCTTGGCGACTTAACTTAGTCTGCATCCTAGCTACCTTGGCGACTCAACTTAGTCTGCATCCTAGCTACCTTGGCGACTCAACTTAGTCTGCATCCTAGCTACCTTGGCGACTCAACTTAGTCTGCATCCTAGCTACCTTGGCGACTCAACTTAGTCTGCATCCTAGCTACCTTGGCGACTCAACTTAGTCTGCATCCTAGCTACCTTGGCGACTCAACTTAGTCTGCATCCTAGCTACCTTGGCGACTTAACTTAGTCTGCATCCTAGCTACCTTGGCCACCTAACTTAGTCTGCATCCTAGCTACCTTGGCCACCTAACTTAGTCTGCATACTAGCTACCTTGGCGACTTAACTTAGTCTGCATCCTAGCTACCTTGGCGACCTAACTTAGTCTGCACCCTAGCTACCTTGGCCACCTAACTTAGTCTGCATCCTAGCTACCTTGGCGACTTAACTTAGTCTGCATCCTAGCTACCTTGGCGACTCAACTTAGTCTGCATCCTAGCTACCTTGGCCACCTAACTTGGTCTGCATCCCAGCTACCTTGGCGACCTAACTTAGTCTGCATCCCAGCTACCTTGGCCACCTAACTTAGTCTGCATCCTAGCTACCTTGGCGACCTAACTTAGTCTGCATCCTAGCTACCTTGGCGACCTAACTAGTCTGCATCCTAGCTACCTTGGCCACCTAACTTAGTCTGCATCCTAGCTACCTTGGCGACCTAACTTAGTCTGCATCCTAGCTACCTTGGCGACCTAACTTAGTCTGCATCCTAACCTTGGCCACCTAACTTAGTCTGCATCCTAGCTACCTTGGCGACTTAACTTAGTCTGCATCCTAGCTACCTTGGCGACTCAACTTAGTCTGCATCCTAGCTACCTTGGCGACTTAATTTAGTCTGCATCCTAGCTACCTTGGCGACTCAACTTAGTCTGCATCCTAGTTACCTTGGTGACTCAACTTAGTCTGCATCCTAGCTACCTTGGCGACCTAACTTAGTCTGCATCCTAGCTACCTTGGCGACTCAACTTAGTCTGCATCCTAGCTACCTTGGCGACTCAACTTAGTTTGCATCCTAGCTACCTTGGCGACTCAACTTAGTCTGCATCCTAGCTACCTTGGCGACTTAACTTAGTCTGCATCCTAGCTACCTTGGCGACTCAACTTAGTCTGCATCCTAGCTACCTTGGCGACTCAACTTAGTCTGCATCCTAGCTACCTTGGCGACTCAACTTAGTCTGCATCCTAGCTACCTTGGCGACTCAACTTAGTCTGCATCCTAGCTACCTTGGCGACTCAACTTAGTCTGCATCCTAGCTACCTTGGCGACTCAACTTAGTCTGCATCCTAGCTACCTTGGCGACTCAACTTAGTCTGCATCCTAGCTACCTTGGCGACTCAACTTAGTCTGCATCCTAGCTACCTTGGCGACTCAACTTAGTCTGCATCCTAGCTACCTTGGCGACTCAACTTAGTCTGCATCCTAGCTACCTTGGCGACTCAACTTAGTCTGCATCCTAGCTACCTTGGCGACTCAACTTAGTTTGCATCCTAGCTACCTTGGCGACTCAACTTAGTCTGCATCCTAGCTACCTTGGCGACTTAACTTAGTCTGCATCCTAGCTACCTTGGCGACTCAACTTAGTCTGCATCCTAGCTACCTTGGCGACTCAACTTAGTCTGCATCCTAGCTACCTTGGCGACTCAACTTAGTCTGCATCCTAGCTACCTTGGCGACTCAACTTAGTCTGCATCCTAGCTACCTTGGCGACTCAACTTAGTCTGCATCCTAGCTACCTTGGCGACTCAACTTAGTCTGCATCCTAGCTACCTTGGCGACTCAACTTAGTCTGCATCCTAGCTACCTTGGCGACTCAACTTAGTCTGCATCCTAGCTACCTTGGCGACTCAACTTAGTCTGCATCCTAGCTACCTTGGCGACTCAACTTAGTCTGCATCCTAGCTACCTTGGCGACTCAACTTAGTCTGCATCCTAGCTACCTTGGCGACTTAACTTCACTTAATCAATCAAGAAAAAAAAGGAAAACCGTTTATTTACCAAAGAATTTGACACATGAGATACAAGCCAACATATTGACTTGTAAAAATTCCTTAATGTAAGACGTCCTTAGACAAACGTACGATACGCGGAGTACTGGTAGAAAAACTATACTTGGTCTACTAATGGCCAAACCATACGAGGTGTACTAATAGACATAGTATACGAGGTGTACCAATAGACAATTCATACGAGGCGTACTAACAGACAAACTATACGAGGCTTACTACTTTAAGCAAAAATATCATCTCTTAGATATTTTATACTCCAAGAGGTGGCTGTCGACTTATAAATAATTCAAATACTACAGAAGAATTCTTCGGAATTCCTGAATTATTTGTTGAATCGAAGTGAGAAAAGACAAAAAACGCTTTACCTAAGCAGATTGAAACACCGTTGTAAATGACTATCAAGTATTAATTCTTTATACACCATCAAATATATAAAGAAAGCTTTCTTAACATGGCATAATTACGAGGTTACCGACTTCATCAATGTTTTGGCGGCGGCGTTGCACTGCGGTAGAAAATTAGCGTAAAAATTTGGTAACCCAAAAAATAGTAGAATTTTACAGTAAATATTTTGAAAATATTCAGTGGCTTAATAGGCCTCATTTTATGAGATAAGATACAAAAGATACGAAAGGATCAAGTGGAGCGATGGAGAAAAAAATCTAATCCCGAAAATTTAAATGTTTCACTTTAAGTTATTCTAACTTTAATACGGTATGGCTTTTCACTTAATACCTTAATTAAGCAGGTCAGTAAGTCAGTAAAAGGCCTCTCTCCGAGTACCCTGAGTAAATAGCCTCTCTCTGAGTAGCCTGAGTAAATAGCCTCTCTCTGAAGACCCTAAGTAAATAGCATCTCTTTGAGTACCCTGAGTAAATAGCCTCTCTCTGAGTAGCCTGAGTAAATGGCCTCTCTTTGAGTACTCTAAGAAAATAGCCTCTCTTTGAGTACCCTAAGAAAATAGCCTCTCTCTGAGTACCCTAAGTAAATGGTCTTTCTCTGAAGACCATGAGCAAATAGCCTCTCATTGAGGACCCTAAGTAAGTAAATGGCCTTTTCTTCTTTCTTTTTCACTTATAGTTAAGGACTTTCAAGGTCTTCTCAAGTAGTATTTATTAGTTTTCAATCATCTTGCCTATTATAAAATATTCCAGTGAATATATAATTTGTTTGTTTCTCTCAATGACGTAATTAACCTCTGGCAATGCTGTTGTACTCCTCACATGTTTTGTATATCAATTAAGGGCGTTTATATTCCGATTTTTTTTAACCAATGTCTTACATAAATTTCATGGATCAACTTTTTTTGAAAATAAACGCGTTTCTCCTTTTTTCTCTGCGACCAATTAGCGCTGAACTCCAAACCAGGAATAACTCTAAATTTCAATAAATAAAATTATCCCTCTAGCCCACTGTTTATTTAACCTACATGTCAATATTTTGTAGATATTTGTACTCATGCAGTAGGTGATATCCGGCTATCGCCGTATCTCTACTTCGTCCCATGTACCCATGTCCGTGTGTTGTTGAAGAGAATACCGAGAGGATGAGAAACCAAATTTATGTTTTTCTTGTTATTCTTAGACTGTAATTTGACATCCCTTAAAATTCTGTTAGAAAATATAACGTTCTTCTAAATATTTTCTCTTCTTATTTACTTTTCAGAATTGATGTTTTCGATTACACTGAGCTACACAGCCGTTATTTCGACGTAACAGGAAGAAGGTTGTTTTTTATTTTACCGTTTTTCATCATGTTCATTTTCTATACATGTAGATAGTTATCTGTGTATATATATGTACACACACACATGCTTGTGTATATACGTATTTGTTTGCATGTGTGTGTGGCTATATTTATAGGTATGTTTTTTCGGTGGAAACAAAACCTCAAGGCCCATTACATTTTACTTAGTGCTCTGCGACCAATTAACACTGAAAAACTTATCAGAAAATAACCCAATAAACCAGCAATTTAATTTATTGACCAGTTACCACTGAAAAACTTATCAGAAAATAACCCAATAAACCAGCAATTTAATTTATTGACCAGTTAACACTGAAAAACTTATCAGAAAATAACCCAATAAACCAGCAATTTAATTTATTGACCAGTTAACACTGAAAAACTTATCAGAAAATAACCCAATAAACCAGCAATTTAATTTATTGCACTTGTACACTGTTTCCAAAATTAATTTTGTCGCTTTTCCAGGGGCGTTTCTGTGGATAAACAGAATGAAAAACATAAACAGACTAATGAAATAAATTTCAATTCGAGGATACGATTCGTGATCAAATCATCTTTTTGTCACGATGGCAAAGATAAGAATTTCATTTTACTCGTATGTTTGTTCACAGGCTTCTAGATGTGCGTTTTGCTTGATGTTTTTTACAAATTACTTATGACTAACCATTTTACATTACTTGATAATCATTTACGACGGTGTTTTAGTCTGTTTCCGGAAAAAACTTTCTTTGTCTTTTCTTCTTTTGTTTCGACTTACGAGTAGAACGAACGAATTACAGCCGTTGACAGCTAGTGCGTGACGCTTAATTTTTATGATTTAAGAACTTTTCAGCTTGGAATTATTCGTAAACAAAGGAGTTTTAAGACTTTTGTTACTAATGAAAATCGCATTATTTTGCGACACCTGGTGTAGTCGTATCGGGGCTAATTGTGTTAGTGAGAGTAACAGTCTAAATCCTGGCACGTCATTTCACTTCATTATTTTAAAGCCTTTATAAAAAATATACATTTGTTGTTTGATCATACACACATGATGAATAAGAGGATTATGAACCAATGATCTTTATATTGAAATATTTAATTTAGAATTGTAGGCTGCAGCACATGCTGAAAACTAATTTCGAATCTCCCTTCCTTATTATTCTATATTTTAATACATCATGCAGCATTTTTGTAGAATGAATATGTATTATGACTACTTATATGCTGATATTTGCGCGCATGCATCTGTATGTATATCTGGATATATGCGTGTTATGTGTATGTATGTATGTGCAAGTATATGTGTGATACATGTGCACTAACCTAGCAATTAGCGTACGAACTAAAACGTCACGCTCTTTTTCTGCTCACTCTCTACTTGTAACGTTACCGAACTCGTCATTTATCGTTACTATCTCAAAGCATTCACATGGAAAATATAATTTTGTTGTTGTTGAAGTAACATGCTTATCAACTAATGACCTTTCTGTAAAAATTTTTTTATTAGAAAAATAAAACTTGTAATTTTCATGCTTGTTTCCTGGTATTTGTGTACATGTGTATGTGTGTGTGTGTGTGCATACATTTATGTATATGTACGTATATTCATAAATTTACCCACAACAGTTTTTGCAAAAATTCTAATCAAGCGACTTACATTTGTCTTACAAACTTGCTGTGTGGGCTAAAGCGTGCTCTTTTAGGCAGTCAATTTACTTTTTTCATTTTCATTCTCACTCGAAATTATATTCTTGAATATCTGCCGAAACAAGCAATTCTAACATTATCAACTGACGTCAAGAAATTCAAAGCTTATATGTCATGTACTTGTAAACTGTCATAAATGTTTTCATCCCACAAAGTTCTTTATCTTTATTGTTTCAATGAATTAACAAGCACTATTTAACTTCAATTCACCAACTATTGGATGAATTGTTCTGTTTTTTCTCTCCGTTTTGGTACAAGCATCAAACTGGACCGTCATTCCTCTGATGAATATATATCAATTGAACACATTTGCATCATAATTCGGAGATACTGTTACTTTTTCTAATAAGGTAACCCTTATAGGACATTCATGTTTTCTTCTCTTATTCACGTTCTAAAATGTTTTGCTGGGCATTTGTGAAGCAAATTATCAGATCTTTTCTTACGCTTTCTTACGTACTCTACACGATTATTCTCCGAGTTTAGTTTAGTTTAGTCGTTAGTTTTAGCCTCCCTACCCAGCATCAAATGCGATCCACAGAGAGGAAGGAAGAAGGCACCATTTAGTATGGAGTTAAGGAAACGCGGAATCTACGCAGAAAGGCATAGAAACAGTAAGTTGTGAAAGAAGATTATGAAACAAGACCAAAGTTGAAGAAGAAAGTAGTAGGTGATGAAAAACAGGACAGCAGTGAACCGAAAAAAGGTGGTCCTTAACATAACAAAAACATTTTATTTCAACAAAAAGAAGGCCTACCTAACTCTCAGCTCGGGCCCTGACATTGTCCCCCTGGGAGTGCTAGTTCCCATAAATACAATAATTGTATCAACCTGAGGGGGATTATCCTCCAAATCTGGTATGCTGCTTGGCAATATCTACATGGCAGACCCAACTGATTTTCTTACTGTAATAATAACTTCTGGCTCATCAGATCATTTTCCAGTTTTTCTTATTAGGAAAAATGTTTATATGCCTTGAACCAAGCCACGTATATAAAATATTGATCTAAATTTGGTCGACTGGTTTTGAGGTAGTTCTGGCACGCTAGTAGACGGCTCCAAGTTTAAGTTTGGCCAAATACAGTATACAGTATCCAGTTTACTGTAGTTTCCATAGACATAGCAGAAAAAGCTCTGCTCTGGCCATCTGACCCAATCATCAGCAGATCATAACTACCGGCTACTGACTCTGTGTGTAGCGCTTCCCTGTCGCCGCAGGTTATACGTTGTTTTGGCCGCTGGGCTGATTTGCTCCGATCCTGTGTTTGGGTTTGGATGCGACTTCCCTGCAACGTTTGAAGGCGAACAGGCGACGGGAGGATGAGAGGCTAAGCCCTCCGTTACCGCGCTGCTTCGCTCCGCCTTCGCTCTTCTGGTTGTCTTGGGCTGGAGCTGGGAATCTCATGCATCGACGGACGTCAGGATGGTGCGATACCGAAGCTGTGAGCCCTACACCAGCACGACTCCTGCAATCTCACCCTAACCATCTGCCGTCTGAGGAGCTCCCAACTCCATGGACATTCGAGGTTCGTCACTCTTAGGCTGGGCGCATGACTGCTAGTGACTTGGTGTCCACTGGAGCCTTTAGACCAGTCGACCTCTACTTTTTTCCTGGTGAATAGGTTAAAATTCTATTGGCGTACCTATAACGTTTCGGGCTTTCGCCCTATTATTACAGTTTCGAGCTTTTGCCCTATTATTACAGTTTCGGGCTTTCGCCCTATTATTGCAGTTTCGGGCTTTCGCCCTATTATTACAGTTTCGGGCTTTCGCCCTGTTATTACAGTTTCGTGCCGTTCAAATATACTAAAAGCTAACATACCCTTCACTTCGCCAGGAGACGTTAAAAGGCAGTTGGTGGGAGAAGACTCCGCCGCTTTGGTCTTTTCCGAAATTCGTGGCCGCCTGAAGCATTTTTACCAACATCAGCACCTAATCTCATTTCTGTCGAAAAAAATGTCGTGCTTGTTCCCAATTAGCATTAAATGTTCTCGGCCGCTCGATTTTCTATTCCTCCCCAATTGTTTATAGTTTTTCGTACCACGAGCTGAAACCAACTCAAATCGTTTAGTCAACGAATCAAATTTAGGAGATATACGCGCCAGTCTAGAAAAATTAATGCCAAGATTATACATCTCTCAACAAAACAATAATGCAACGAGCATTGATGAAGTATTGCGGAATCTATTTATCTGCCATGGCCCTGAATCTCATGTAGAGTTCCTCAACTGCTGCTTCAGGGTCTTTTGGTAGTTCCTGCCGATGTACTTCTTTCCAAACAAAGTCATTCCGGTATTCCTTCCAATTACCCTTTCTGAAGTTCCACCCCACCGTTTCATTTCTCCCGTCACCCTGCTCTACAGTTATAGACAAAATAATCGGATAGTGATCACTGCTGTATACTGAAGACAGTGCTGTATAATTTAAGTCGGGTGTTATGTCAGGGGAGGTTAGACCAAGATCGATCCCTGAGCCAGATATGTGTGTGGCTGAATTGTCATTTATGATGTTGAGATTTGTCTTGGTGAGGGCATTCTGTTCCAAACGGCCTCGGCGGTCTGTTGTCTTGTTCCCCCAATCGGTGTGGTGGGCATTGAAGTCCCCCATCACCACTACCGGCTTGGGTAGTGCGTTCAGGGTATCTGAGAGTTCTTGTAGATCAACATTTGCTCCTGGTGGTACGTATATAGATGCAATTGTTATAATTTTATAGTGCGTTAGATGAATTCTTGCTCCAATGACCTGCAGCGATGACTGAACTTCTATTTCTTGGGTCGGTACTGAAGAATGAATGTATAATGCGACTTCTCCGTGATATCTATGGTTGTAATGGCCTTGTTTACTGAATCCGTTGTAGTCGGCTATTGGTGATATGTAGTCATTACCATAAAATGTCTCTTGAACAGCTATAACAGCTGGTTTGTACCTGTCAATAAGGTTTATCAAGTCTTCCTTTGATGAGGCCATACCTTGCAGATTCCACTGCAAGAATATTTCACCACCACTCTCCCTACTCACCGCCATTTCCCTCTATTCGCTCCTGGTCTCCGCTGCCTGCTGTCTCTGGCTTGCTCTCTTTTCGGGGATACTCGCCTGCGGTCTTTTCGAGAGGTTCCACGCGATTTTTGTTTAGTCCTGTTTTTGGATGTAAGATTCGAGTTTCTCAGTTCTACTTCATACATGTCTCTGTCTACTTCACCGCTTCTGTCTGCTCTTTGCATCTGTCGATGGTACTCGTTTTTCTTCTCCTTGCTCTTTTTTCCTCTTTTGGAGGCCGTTGTATCTAAATGCAGGTCAACTGTTGTTGTGTAAATTCTTCCAGTGTATGGGCTCTCACAGACCACTTCAGTCCCACCGCCACTTTCTCCATCAGCTCTCCACCACCCACTGCTCTTCATAGTCATGCTACCACTTGGGGTTTCAGCTCCCTGTTTAATATGTTGTTGGGCTTCTGCTTCATCTTCTCCTGAACGTTGGCGTTTCTTGGTATTTGGTTTTTCAGTTTCATATGTAGTGATTCCTTCGGAGACTGCTTTAGAATAGTTCATATTGAAGTTTGGATTACGTCTGTTGAAAAGAAGTTTGGCCTATCCTTTAGACACTCTTTCCCGGCTCTGTATCATCAGGATTTCCTCCTCCACCTTCCTCCTTTGACACACTTTAGCTCCAGCTGTATGTCCATCACCACAGTGATAGCACTTTGTTTCGTCGGACTCACACTTGTCCATTCCATGTCCTGTCTCACTACACTTCGAACATGTTTCTTCCCCTTGACAATATTTGATTCCATGCCCATACTCTAAACACTTTTTGCACATCATTGGCTTCGGTTTGACTTCATACACTTTAGTTTTAGCTTGTTCACCTAGTATGTCTATGTATTCTGGGATAGGTGATTGTCTGAAGGACAGAAGTAGGGGTTTGGCATGCACATTGGTGGGTTTTATCCAGGTTGCTTGAACGGCATCCTGAATTCCGCATTTTTCAAGTAGACCCTTCTTGAATTGTTCAAATTTATTTATAACGTATTCGTAGACATATATTAAGCCTTTGTGGATTCCGATGTTGAGGTTTTCTTCCACTGAGACGGGGAACTGATTTATCTGTTTTAGTTGTTTCATTATTTAACTTTGTGCTGCGTCGCTCACTTCTACAGTAAATACTGTTTTGCTTGTTGATCTGATGGTTTTGGGTTTGTTTCCAAGGTGATTTGCAATACATTTTTCTAACTGCCAAGGGGCCATATTTCGACGGTGTGATTCATTCATTTTGCAGTCAAAGTGGGTAATATATTTCGTTGATGGCATCGCACGTTCGGCCTTGTCACTCCTTCGCTCAGTTGTTTTGCTCTTCGCATTGTTACTTTTTCCCTCTGCATGATTACCAACACATTCCTCTCTTCTATTTCTTTCTTACATGCAGCACTTTCCGCTGCATGTGAGCCTCCGCAGTGGTAGCATTTCTCATGGTCCGATGTGCCGCCTTGCGACGAGTAACCAACTCCACCGCATCTCCTGCATATCGCTGAACTGCTGCGACATCTTTTGGCAGTGGTTACACATCATAGGCTTGTTGTTGAAAGGGTACACTCTAGTATCATGTCGTTCTCCAGGGATGTAGATGTTGTAGGGTACATATTGTCAACGAAAAGTTACTAAGAAGGCTTGCGTTTCGGGGTTCCGTGGTTTGATGAATGTTGCTTTTGCTATGCTTTCCACATTGTATTCTTCTTGGAGTCCAATTTTGAACTCCTCTACGTCTGTAATGTTGAAGTCATTGACATAAATTAGTCCGACTGAATGATTGAATCGGCCATACTGCGTAGTCTGGCATGGCACGTCTTCTATTCTTGAGAGGTCCGCGATCCTCATGGCCTGTCGCTCGCTGCGCACCTCCACCACCATCACCTCTCTGTTCATGCTGAAAAGTCGTTTTGCTTTTTCTCCCGTAACTTTCATGATTTCTTCCATTATACTGAAGGGGTTGACAGTTTTCTTATCTTCTGGGGCAAAAGTTATTGAGAAGTACTTCGGAAAGTACCTGTCTTCTGTTAGGTCGAAAGGAATATATCGGTGTTTCTTTTTCTGATGGGCTCCTCCGACGATCGGTATCTTCGGGGACGGAGGTCCCTTCTCAGCAATTTCCATCGTGTCCATTTTTTGATTAGTTTCCATGCCTCAGTGCCGAGGCGAGGGCAGGAAAGGGAGGGGTCCTTGCTGGGCAAGGGCCCACACGCGGAATTGAGGGAAAACTCCCTATATACTTTTTAACAAATTCTTAACACTAGTACAAAAAAAGACGAAAGACCCTGATGTTAGAAGGCACCGCCCGCGTTGGTTCTAGCCAGAAGAACTAGATAAATGGAAAAATTTATAAGCTATACAATCAGTTACAATATAAATTGTACACTAACGCAGCTGGCTATACTAACGGTATCACCTCGGGAAGGTGAGGGTCGGCTAAGTACAAACAAATTAATGAGGGTACCATACAATCAATATCCTTGTCTGCTTTTGATGTTCCCTTCATCACAATTATAATAAGTTCAATTAGATACCAGTAAAACGTGGTAAAGGGAACAGTGACAATTCTAGTAATTCTAGAAAGTTTCGAAAGACCAACGGTGTACGAATAATTTCGTCGCTGACTGTACATCAAAAACCAAGCAATAAATTTATTTGAAAATTTTTACGGAATGTAGGCACTTTTGATCCGCACAAAAAAGGAAAAGAATTGCATTCTCATGCTAAGCTGTCATGAATAATGCATTCGTTCTGAACAATTGGAGGTCGTACGAGTCGAGCTATTATCGAAGGTTAATGAAACGCGTCAAACCCGAGAAATAATTACTATAATTTTTTTG
Organism: Morinoia aosen; assembly: GCA_030386875.1. Taxonomy (NCBI): domain Eukaryota; kingdom Metazoa; phylum Arthropoda; class Malacostraca; order Amphipoda; family Talitridae; genus Morinoia; species Morinoia aosen. Next base: position 43,143,022 of record CM059580.1, read on the forward strand.
TATTCACGTAGAACTGTAAGCAACAAAGTAATCGGGAAAATTACAAAATGAACAGAATTTGAAATATAGATGAACATATATACGGCATTAGCATAATACATCGATTCTTTTTTTGGGATGGCATGAAAAGTTGTAGGTACATACACAAAATTCGTTAATTTAATATCTCACAATGGTATTTTATAAGGTTTTTCTTCGGAATCCTCCTTAATGTTTTGAAGGGAATCATTTTGAAGCTACTCAGTTGTTTACTTACATGCAAGAGGCGTTATTCTTCATGAAAATTTTCAAATATTCACTTTCATTCATAAACAACAGTTAAAAAGTATCAAAGTTCTTAATTCATTCATGGCCTTACACTCTAGCTCAAACAAACTAAACTGGTTATTGTACCTCGAATTTTTTGCGCAAATTTGACCGAGTGAAATCCAATAGAACTGAAGTTCTAAGCCGATTATTATTATAAATATGAAAATTTATACACTCGCTAAAAATACAGAAGCTGTTGGACATTATGCATTCCATTGTGGATAATAAAAAACCTCCTTGGTACTGCACATCTGGTTCATTTGATAGCAAGAAAAAATAAAAAGTACAATTTCAAAAATTGATGAAATAAGTTTAACACAATGATTATAAACACATTTCCTTACACTAAGAGCCTTATATCTTAGTTGAGGGGAAACCGCAATGCCCATTTTAATATCTAGACCAGTTGTTGAATTAACAGACCGCATAGCAACAAAAGTGTATTTCCTTAGTTAGCTACGAATTAGAAGCCGTGAAAAAATGTAAATAATTCGACTAACAAAACGAAAAGCAAACACATTTATACGTTGATACAGTGGCCCTTTTACGACATAAATGGAAGACGGTTCATTTCCGAAGAAGTCATTGTATGAAATTCATCACCACCAATTATTTTTTTGAATGATACTTCAGATAAAAAAGCTTAACACGTTGAATACGTGATGGTAAAAATATATACAACGTAAATTGTTCATTTATGTACCAATGTAAATTAAGAACATTTCAACAATTTCGCGACCACTTTTGAAGGAATTTTATCGTACGGGGTAAATTTTATCGTGCACTTATATACTGTATATTTATCATAAACGAAGGAAACTTAATCGAGCAGTAAAATTCATTTTCTAATTCTATTTCTTTCAACTTAACAAAGACGACCTTTCCATCCGCGCAATCGTAGTCAACGCGTTCAACTGAAAGACACACCGTATGAAGTAGGCAACAGCTGCATCAGGGGTTGAATATTTGATCGACAAAAATATAATTAAAATCTATTCCCTTGGATATCTTCCTTTACAACTTGAAAAGGAATATTATAAATACCGTCAATCCTATTGAAAAGGCCTCGGCGGACAGTCTCCTCTTACATTCACGCAAAAGCTGAGGCTGTCGCAGCAATAGTTGATTTTCTTGAAGGTAAAAAGGGTGGAAGTAAATGATTTGGCCTAGAATACTAGAAAGTGGACGTTTCGGAAATTTGGAACTAATTTTACCTGCATACTTATTGACAAGTATCTATAGTAGTTGACTCGGGAGAGCTGATATTATTGCAACAAAATTTTGCCTTCAAATTCTTACCAAAATAAGGCTGGCATAAAAGATTCCCAATAGTCAAGACACGAGGAAGAGCGGATGTCGCACAAGGCTAGCATGAACATTCCACGATAAAATGAATAGTGAACAAAAACTCAAGTTCCTCGACAGTATACAAAAAGTCGTTGACTTGGATTACGTCTGGATTAAAATTCGAAATATAGATTTTCTGTTTTTTGGTTCATGTCATGGAGAACTTACTTACGTGTCTAACGGTAAGATTTTATTGCTTTTACGTATTTTCGCTCGTCTGCTTCAGCTTACGAAATGCTAGCCAATTACGATCTGGATAATTTCACCCCAAAACCCGATAATTGTAAATTTTTTTTTCTTTTCCAACTTTTTAACTTTACGAAATGATTCAATTTCTTTACGTGTAAGTGGGTTCAGGAATGCTCCTTGCATTTTTGCACTATATTGTAGTAAATTACACGAAATGCACATTTTTTACGAACACAAACAAAGAGCAAGAAAAAATTTAAGAATGTTGCTGTTTTTCCTGAAACATATTAACGAAGAAAAAGAATCCACAGCGCAAGTCGGAAAAATATTCCACGCATACGAACACTTTGAAACAGTATGTGACCGCTGACTTTCAACACAGCAACTAAATTAAAGTTTTCATTTCGTTAAAAAAACTTATGAATTCACGAAAGATGCGCAGAATACTACGCAAAATGAAGAATGCAGTGTGAATAGAGAAATAGAATTTTACTAACAACAACGCTACGGAAGCGTTAGACTAAATTAAATGAAATTATTTAGGCCTGTTTAATTGTAAAAAGTTGCTTTTAAAGATTTAAGAAGAGCATCATATAGTAAGGAATGCAGGGTTTTGCAGGGTTTATGCACATGCATTATGTAAGTTGCATAGGAAGTTTAGAAAACAAGGTGAAGGTAAAGGTGTAACAGATGCTGAAAAACAGGACTGCAATGAACAAAAAAAAAGATGGCCCTTACTAAACTACAAACATTTCAACAAAAAAAGGCCTACCTAACTCTTGGTTCGAGAGCTCAAATATTCCCCTCGTGATTGCTAAACAATGGGCACAAAAGTTGAGTTCTTTTGATGAAGCATGACCACACGAAAAACTTTAGTATTTAGCAACTGTAAAGTGTGGTGTCAGAAAAGAAAGATCTGTGTAGTTTAAAATAATACGAGCAGATGAATAATCACAGAATTCACACTAGGACTGTTGACCTTTACCATGTTTCCTAGCTAGGTGTTTTTGAACTCCAATCTTTTGTGCAGATGAATAGTCACATAATTCACACTTGAACAGCCGCCCTTTACCATGTTTGCTGGCTAGGTGTTGTTTAAGTGTATTCTTCCGACCAGAAGTATACTCACATAATTCACACTTGAACAGCTGACCTTTACCATGTTTGCACCTTAGGTGTAGTTCAAGATGAACCTTATGAACAGAGGAATAGTCACAGAATTCGCACTTGAATAGAGAACCTTCACCATGCTTGCTAGCTAGGTGTATTTTAACTTCATTTTGACGAGCAGAGGAATAGTCACAGAATTTACACCTGAGCAGAGAACCTTCACCATGTTTGCTAGCTAAGTGTAATTTAACTCTATTCTTACGTGAAGAGATATAGTCACATAATTCACATTTGAACAATTGTCCTTTACCATGTTTGCATGCTTGGTGTCGTTCAACGGTAATCTTATGAGCAGAGGAATAGTCACAGAATTCGCACTTAAATAGAAAACCTTCACCATGTTTGCTAGCTAGGTGTAATTTAACTTTATCTTTACGAGCAGATGAATAGTCACATAATTCACACCTGAACAGCTGCCCTTTACCATGTTTGTAGGCTAGGTGTAGTTTAAGTGTATTCTTCAGAGCAGCAGAATATTCACATAATTCACACTTGAAGAACCGACCTTGACCATGTTTGTTAGCTAGGTGTGGTTCAATACACTCCCTCCGAGCTGAGGAATAGTCACATAACTCACACTTGAACAGTCGACCTACACCATGTTTGCCAGCTAGGTGTCGTCTAACATTTACCTTACGAGCAGAGGAATAGTCACACAAGTCGCACTTAAACAGATGGCCTTCACCATGTTTGTCGGCTAAGTGTTGTTCAATTCTATTCTTACGAGCAGAGGAAAAATCCCTTAACTCACACTTGAACAGTTGACTTTTATGTTTGCTAGCTAGGTGTTTTTTAACGCTATTCTTTTGAGTAGATAAATAGTCACATAATTCACACTTGAACAGCTTACCTTTACCATGTTTGCTGGCTGAATGTCGTTCAACGTCAATTTTTTGAGCAGACGAATAGTTACATTCTTCACACTTGAACAGCTGGCCTTTGCCATGTTTCCTGGCTAGGTGTAGTTTAACGTACGGCTTATAAGCAGTAGAATACTCACAGAACTCGCACTTTAATAGCTGACCTTTATTATGTTTGCGGGCTAGATGAACTTTGACTTCGTTCTTACGAGCAGTGGAATAGTCACATAATTGGCACTTGAACAGCTGACCTTGACCATGTTTTCCGGCTAGATGTATTTTAATGTCATTCTTACGAACAGAGGAATAGTCACACAACTCGCACTCGTAGCGACATCCCAATTTATGTCTGACACGGAGGTGGAGCTCCATAAGGCCCCTCCTACCAGTGGAGTAATCACAATGTTCACACAGTAAGGGCCGTGACAAGAGGCTGTCAGGAGGTGCGACCTCAACACCACTGCCGCTACCCAACACCTCTGATTGTGGCAAGTCAGCGCTTCCTTGAGATGATCCAGCTGGTCCCTGATGGACAGCACTTGTGTTGCACGCTCTCAAGTTGTCTTCTGCTACTGATCGCCCTGAACGTGCCTCAGTGCAGTCGTTGTTTACTTCTTTCTTGGAAGCAACTCCATTAGAGCCTGAACTTGAACAGGCCTGTGAAGGAAAAATTTTGGCGATTATTAGAGTACAAGATTCATCAAAAATAGCATTACGCTACGTCACAGCTAAAATTAATAATTAGGTGTGCTCATGTACTTTTGAAACAAATTTGTACTGTCAGGCATCTATTTTTATCTTATTTTTGACCAATGTGTTCCAGTATTGACGAAAAAGAGCAATGGAAATATATAATTAACAATGCAAGAAGAAAAGAAATAACGATAGCAGAAGCAAATATAAAAAACATGTTCTCTTTTCACAGCCAGTAAATACTTCAATACAGAGCGAAAATTGAATGGATTTACAAGCTTCTTAAATTACAGTAGTTGTTGCAAAAAATAATCGTACAAGAATCTGTGACAATATTAACTATATGCATCCGCCTATATCATTACTACAATATTTCCGCGCAGGATTTTTCACAAAAATATCTGCTGTTAAAGTTTTTCTTTCAAAAACTCACTACTAACTTTATTATTCTTCTGATTTTTTATAGGCAAAAAATGTGGTGGGGAAGAACAGGTAGAAAAACTACATATGAAATAAATTCAAATGTCTTGGACCTCAAATGCACACCGATCGCATACGGAAGCATATAAGACAAGAGTGAGCAACCAATTGGAAGCTCTCAAAAGAGAGGAAGCCACCAATTACAGCACCTGGGGTTCTTGATGCCAGTCAATGGGCTCGTCCTTCACAGTAACGGCCTCCAGCTCAGCGTCAGACACTTCACATTTGATGTAAATTTTTCCAAAATGTCTTCCAGAGCTCAGCTCGTCACCTGCAAGTGACACAAGCTCATTGAGAAAAATTGCATCTGAGATAACAAATCCCGTGTTAAAATACATAGAAAATTGCGTAGTCTATACAATGATGAACACTCTCCTTGGTGTGCTTTTTCACACATGAAAATCTGGAAGGATTTTGTAGGTTTGGAAAAGGAATCAGGTAATACTTATTCCGGCAATAAACACAACACAATTTTTTCCCCTTAGGAGTTAACACATCGAAAGTTTTGAAGAACTAAATGAACTGAATCATATTTTCGCTTACACAAGCAAATGTAAATTACAATAAGGAGTTAGATACAGTTTTTAGAATGAATAGCACTAACAATAAATATAAAACTAGCAAGTTCAATAAAAATTGGCATTAAAAAATGTATTTTTTTCAATATATTTCTAAATGACATCATGCAAGTCTGAATTGAGAATCAGTGTAAACAAAGAATTAAATCATTCATGAGACAATTTAATTAAAATTAAATCCACTGATATGTACTCTGAACTATGACAGCACTTCTTAAACTTGTGGGAGAAAGTTTAACACTGAAGACGAGGACCACAACTCCTTATACCCATGCAGTCCTTATTTTTTAAAAGGGCAATTTCCCATTTTATTTGAAAGTTTTCAAATTGGATTACATATAAATTTAAGCATACTAAACAGCAACTAAGGAGTTCCCAAGAGAGGAAAGAGGAAGGTACCATTCAGTTTGGAGTTAAGGAAATGTAAAATTTTTGTACAAGGTGCATACAAACAGTAAGTCAAGAAAAAAGTTCATGAAACAAAAAAAAAGTTGGCAACGCAAATAAGTATTCAACACTTAAAAACTGGACAGCAGTGAACCAAAAAAGATGGGTTTGTAACAAACCAAAAAATATACTCTATTTCAACAAAAGGAAGGCCTATCTAGCTTATAGTTCAGGATCTCACATATTTTCCCTGTGGGTGCTAATCCTACAAATGCAATAATTGTATCCCTGTGGCGGGTGACGGTTTTTAAATACACAACATTACGCTCATAGCATAGTTCAGCAGATAGAAAGAATATCGGTCAGTAAAGGCTTACTCTGAAAGTATTTTTTTTAAAAAAGTCCATGGTGTGCAATACAAAATATGATACTTCAGATTACAGATTATATTATTAGTTAGTTTAAGCCTCCCTATCAACAAAAACTGCGATCCAAAGAGAGGAGGAAGGAAGAGGAAGGCACCATTTAGTATGGAGTTACGGGAATGCGGAATCTATGCAGAATGGGCATAGAACCAATAAGTTGAAATAGAAGTTCATGAAACATAATCAAAGTTGAAGAAGTAGATGGTGATGAAAAACAGGACAGCAGTAAACCGGAAAAAAGGTGTTCCTTAACATAATAAAATCATTTCATTTAAACAATATAAAGCTCTACATGTCAGCTTGGGCCCTCACATTTTCCCTATAGGAGCGCTAATTCCAATTGATACAATAGGTGTATTCCCTGAGAGGAATTTGATACTTCAATTATCTACTCTTAACAGAGATATACATGCAATATTGCACCCTCAATTATTCATATACATACCATCTCCACACATGGCTGTGTACACCAAAATGTATGCAAGACCCAAGAACAAGCTGCAGATAATGTTGGGAATATTTAACTATTTGAGTCTAGTGTTGCCCCATATCCACTCACAGCATGGGACTTTCAAGTATGTACTCTTAAAACTCACTAAAAAGTATGTACCAATCGCATTATATTCAAACTTTGTTACATCTTCTGTATAACTCAAGAAATTTCATTTCAATCAGAATTGGATATAAAGACATGCCAGAATAGTGATTAGGGAGAAATATTCAACAAGCAATTTTCTTTTCTTTCCGAAGAAAATTTTATGACATTACATCCTATCAGTACTATTAGTATACATGACCTGTCAAAAACCACGGGATGCTATATTTTTCATTAATAAATCTTTCAGATGTAAATGACAAGCAAATATATACATCATAATAGTACCCATTGTTACGAAACGAGTGATCCACCAGTCTCCTAACCCGGGTTTGGGAATGGGATGGTGAAATTTACCTGTCCCCCTAACCTGTGTTTTTTGTTACATAATAGACATAAACTTTACTGGTTAAAATTTAATTTAAAAGTGAAAAAAGTATATTTGCAAGTTATTTCGTAGCATCATCGTTCACCAAGGATAAGAATAGTAGGCAGGTTAAAGGTTTAAAATAAGAGAATGTATGCAAATGTTTACTGATATATTTATTTGGACCTGATATTGAGTATTCTTTCTGTGCATTTGAATCATTTGAGAAACGGTATACTGCCAGTATTATCATTGGAAGGTTATTATTTATTATGCATGGCGCATTGGCAGAAGACCCCCAGTTAGAGAGCGGACGCAGAGAGAAGCCGAACTTGGGACATCAGCGCCGTCATCAGAAGCTCTGACATCACAGTCTCCCCAAACTTGGAGAAGAGAGCACAACCCACATCTTGGACTGGGGAGATTCTTACTCAAGCTTGTTGCAGGCATACCTTTCATTTGGAAATGCCACTCCCATACACCTGCCGCTCCTGCACTCCTGCCGCTCCTGTTCTTCTGCTGCTCTTGTACTCCTGCCGTTCCTGCACTCCTTCCGCTCCTGCACTCCGGCCGCTCCTGTACTTCTGCTGCTCCTGTACTCCTGCCGCTCCTGTACTCCTGCCGCTCCTGTACTCCTGCCGCTCCTGTACTCCTGCCGCCATTGTACTCCTGCCGCTCCTGTACTCCTGCTGGTCTTGTACTTCTGCAGGCCAAGCTTATGGCCAGTTTTTATAGATGGGCAAGGAATTGCTCTGGTGTTGTTCAGCCATACCGAGTCACCCTTTGTACAGTTAGCAAAGTTTCTGTACTTCTGTGATATGAATTATTATTCGGTTGATTTGTAAGTTATTAATGTATATGAGCACTAGCAACTGAGGCTACACGTGTTGATGGTAGGATCAGCTTTAGTTCTACAAAAAGGATTGAGAGCCTACCTGTTCCTCAACAACGTGATTGAATATTCTTTGTATCACAAATAGTCATTGAACATTCTTAACACTTTGACTGCAATTGATAAAACTTAAATTCAATATTCAACTGAAATTTAAAGTTAATTGTGAGAAACAATTATGAAAATGGCAATCATTAACTGAATCATACCCTTATTTAACTTTAATTAAGTAGTTTTGAAAATTGAGTTTATGATTACTGATCAGTTAGCTGCAAAATGAAAATATCCTCCCGGGTCACCAGGGGCTCACATTGCAATCAGTGTTAATGGCGTGACAAAACGACGGACCAAACAACACACAATAACTGTGTATAAGTATAGAGTAGAAACCTATCCTATTGTAATAACATAAGAGAAACTATAAACAAAAAACATGTAACTTGAGTTATTTGAAAAGACAATGTTTTATCATGTAAAAATATTTTTTTTTTTGTCATATATTTCACACTAGAAAGGCTTTGTTTTTTACCATAATATCAGCTGTCTTTTTTTTCATATCCAGACCAGAATCAAGTCTCCCCTTGCACCCCCGTCCCCTGCTGTAGCTTCTGGCTTGATGAAGTCCCGACTATAACACAGCCAGATTATATTTTAATACCACTTTAGCTGACATCCGCACTAGAAAGGTTTAGTTTTCTTCAGTAATATCAACTGTCTTTCCCTCATACCCAGACCTGAACAAAGTCTCACCTTGTGCCATGTTTTCTACTGCAGCTTCCGGCTTGATGAAGTCCTTCCTGCAACACAGTCTCTGCACTTCATCATCCGTCAGCTTGTGCACCATAACCACTGCATGCTCCATGCTGGGTGTTTCAGTACCTGAGCAATGGGCAATGCAATGTTGGTGTGCTTCAACATTCGAAAACCCTAAAGTTACATTGTGCCAAAAATCAATAGAACACTGTTCTTCCATCACTGAGGAAAATAACACTTAGGCCAAACATTTCAATAATGCAATCCAAAAATATCAAGTGGATTGGATACTTTAAATTCACTCATTAAATGAATAGGGCAATTCAAGCTTTGACCATGTATTATAGGATGAATAATTCAAAGCGTCTTTGCTGAAAAAAATTCTGCAGTTAAAACAACTTTCCCACTGAAGTGCAACATATGTATTTCTTAAATCCTTTAGTTTTTGAGTGAAACACACACTATCGTATAGCTTTTTTGTCATCTGGTGGTTTCATAGCAAGCAGCTAGTAAATAAAAATGAAATTAATGATAGTGTTGCCATTTGTCTCCTGCAGGTGAGATAAACTCGTTATCTACTTGTTTCTGAATGGCAACTAGTTATGGAAAATGAAACTTCTAATTGATAAGCTGCTATTGGAAAAATAGCGATACAAATGAATATATAATAGATGAAAATGACTGGGTCACAGAGTATGGATAATAATGCTCTGATCAATGAAATGTGGACAATGGAGCATGAATGGTAAGAACTCAATCTATGGAACTACATGAAGCTTAAATGGGACTAAATTTATGAAGTAAATCAATGGAACTCAAATGGATAGAACTACATTAATAGGAGTAAATTAATGGAACTTGAATGGATGGAACTAAATTAATAGGAGTAAATTAATGGAACTTAAATGGAGCATGAACAGGTGGGAAGGAGACACTGCAGAAAATAAAAAAAAAAACTTAAATTAATTACCTGCTATAAGAGAGACTAAGAGACCAGTGGAGGGAACGTGAGGAGATTGGGGATGCAACATGCAAACATCTTAACTAACAATACAATATAATACATGCAGAAGATATTTACAAAAATAATAAGTAAATATGGTATTTACAAAAAGAAATGCATAACTTAAAGAAACATATTACACTATTTAACTGGAATGAATGAGAACATAAAATAAAATAAATTCTATAATGCAACAAAATGAAAATTATAACAAATAAACTACTAGAAATCGAAGAGCAAATTAATAACTGAATTTTAACAAAATAAATAATAGGAGAACAAGTAAGTAATGAAATATAGCAAAATTACTCACATGTCTTTAAAAGGGCTAACTCATCAATTCACCTATTAGTGCAACTCAATCTTCACTTTTACTTAGAATTACCTAAGGATCTTTACTTATATTTTATAGTAGTAAAATTTAGTACCAACTGAAAAGAAGGATTATGTACAATTAGGCTATAATCAACATGAAAATAACAATAAAGATTATCTGAGTAAAAAGAGGCATGAAGGCTGTGCTGTAAAAAGTAGCAACACAACTCCCCGGTTACATGCCCCCCCCCATCCCTAGCACCATCCTTCATGCTAGACGGGTTACAATTCCTCTTCAGGTTAACAGCTGCACCAGCACATGAATTTGTAAGTCCTCCCTTCATAACATTATGAGCTAACCCTTCCTCTACTGAGAGCTCGTTCCAATATTTTAGGTTGTACATTAGGAAGATCTTCCACTGAACCCCTCTGGTCTTGTTGATTTGTTAGGCAATTTCTGTCCCTTGCAAGCAAATGCAAAATCCACCACTCTCTGCACAACATCAGGATCAGGTGTCAAACCATCAAAAAGAGCTTGATCACCACTAGAGATAAGACTTTCATCAGGTATTGGAACCTTACTGGCAAATTCTTTTGAATTACCAGTCTGCCAACTGATGATGTCACACTGAGATCAGCAAATTTAGCAATTTCAGGATCAGTCCTTTCACATGATTCATCTACCATCAGCTCAGAGTCTACTGAAGACAGTTGCCAGTCATCACCCTCCCAATCTAGGGTAAGACAATACAGCCTCTGAATATGCTCTGTAGTGGACAATTCACTTGAAATATGATTAGTACAGGACAGATACCCTTTATTATCAACAGGTCTAGGTGCTACTTCTAATAGTGCCTGATGCTCCAGAGCAGCCTTAAACTGGCAACCTCTGCATAGCATGCAGTACACTTTTTGCACTGAAGAGCCATAGCTTTTTTTCAAGAAAAACATCCAAATTCTGTGTGCTTACACTAGTAATTACATTACTCTGCAAATCTTCAGTACCATCAGTACAAAAACCAGAAAATGATTCAGAACTGTCACTTGAATTAAACAAAAAATTCTAACCCGAATTATAACCAGCACCACGACAATGAATTACATCTGATGTAGAAGACATGTCAGTATCTTCCAAAGGGCTCGACAAATGCACATGACAGCCAGTAGACCACAGAACATCTTCCTCAGAACCCACATCATAGTATTGTAGATTGTGCAGTTGCTCAATGTGAGTGTCTAACACCAGTGTACATTTAGTATTTGGTGTTGACTTTTTGGAAAAAAAATTGATTGAATTTTGTGTAAAGCGGCGATTGTTGATAAAGCATTTTCGTGATGGAGGTTCATGTGAAATTTATTTGGATTTGTCTGGGAAAGCTCACAACCTGATGTCTGATGTTTGTTGGTCTCAGTTGTAAAGCTGCAGCTGATGTTAATGTAGAGCCAGGCAAGGTGGAGGCCAGAGCACTTGGTTCTTCATTCAGATGATGACATGGATTGGTCGCTGGTGAATAAAGTGCATGGTTTCACTGGTATTTCCTGTGTTAATAGTAAGCATGTGTTGTTGGAACAAGTCCAGAATGACTTGCATAGAATCTTAATCGATTTATTTAGGAGTATTCTTCGGGTATACGGCACGTCGCAGTTCTCCAAGTCAAAGGGAACGAGAAACGAGAAAAAACAACTTGCAAGCGCTAACGCACCAACGCAACTGTAAGAGAAAATTATCACTAGATTACAACAATTATCACAATACAATACAATTTTTTCAAAAAAATATATAGCTCTAAACCCAAAAATTACTGTTTTTAGAAATTTTAAAAAATAGAAAAAATTTGAATTTGAAAAAAGCCCATTTGAGTTTGTTAGGAATGTTCCATGGATTCTAAAACTGTCTTCGGTTTTGTTCTAGCATCAAAACTCGAAGACGAGTACTATTTTGAAATATCCATAAAATATACCAAAAAACTTATTTTAAAAAAAAAAATAAAAAAACTAAGCCCTAAATCGAAAAAGTGATATGAGTAAAAAAGATTTACTTTTACAAAATACATATACTGGCCAATTTTCAAACGAATCGGGCGAAAAAAGTTGAAAAAGTGGGACGATCTCCTTCAAGCTTCCTCCCACCACGGACCTGAAACACAGTTAGGAGGTCTCCTCCCAAAAACTCAGCCAAAAACTCAGGAGGTCTCAGTTGTATCTCAGGCATTCCTTTTGAATTTTTTCTGGAAGTAGCTTTCAAATGGGGTGAAGAAGTCTTTCAGTTTTACTTTACCATCGATGCTGAACCAGGGTGGAGTGACGACTTCACGATAGTCCGCACGTGTCCACAAGCGACGCCAAGCACAAGGCATGGGCGAGTCACCATCATCATCTGACTCATCCATTGATGGCTCCAGACTTTCACTAGATAGGGTCATTTTAGACCCTGAAGATGAAATTACAATTTCTTCAACTTTCACTGGCCTTTTAACCTTCTCCTTTACTGCCAACTTCCCCAATTTCTTCTTGAGAACCACCCCTTCTGCACATACCAATGTGCGAGACTTGGCCTGCTTCTGATCACTTGCTCTGGAAAACTTAGGACAGAGGACTTCATCCGAGGCTGCAGAACTTGACTTTAGAGGGCCATTGGCTGCTAGGTAAAATGTGAGTACATTGGTCTTCTACCAAACTCCTGGCTCAATACCGATCAGAGGCAATTGTCTCCAGGGTTTCATACCATTGCCGGTATGTGAGACACTGGCCTGCCTGCTCAACATTGGTGAGAAGCAAAGCTCCAGAGCGAGCAACAAGTTTTTGAAGATGATATGCTGCTCTTTCACTTCTCTGCTGTGCAGCCAGGAAACCACCACCCAGCCACCAAGGAAAGCATGACCAACGCAACTCATCCAAGACTGGGAGCAGAGTTGGGTTGACATTGTACCCAAATTGGTAATTGATTAGGTCAGCTTTAACTTGAGGGTGGGCAAATTGATGTAATAAACTTTGAATTACCAACACTTCAGTATGATACAATTTTGAAAATGGCAATCATTAACTGAATCATATCCTCATTTAGCTTTAATTAATTAATTATTCAAATTAGGTATATAATTACTGATCAGTTAGCAGCATTATGAAAAAATCCTCTCGGGTCACCGGTGGCTCACGTTGCAGTCAGTGTTATGAGCAAGACAGAACAACAGTCCAAACAAAACGCAACAACTGTGTTTAAGTGTCGAGTAGAAACCTATCCTATTGTAATAACATAGGAGAAACAATAAACAAAAAATTCATAAATTCAATTATTCGAAGACACAATGTTTTATTGAATAAAGATAATTTTATTTGGCTCATACTCATATGTTTCCCACTAGGAAAGCTTTGTTTTTTTTTAGTAAGATCAACTGCCTTTACCTCATACCCAGTCCTGAACAAAGTCTCACCTTGTGCCACGTTCTCCACCGCAGCTTCCGGCTTGATGAAGTCCTTCCTACAACACAGTCTCTCCACTTCAGCATCCGTCAGCTTGTGCACCATAACCACTGCATGCTCCATGCTGGGTGTTTCAGTACCTGAACAATGGGCAATGGAATGTTGGTTTGCTCTAATATTTGAAAAAGGTAAAGTCACATTGCACCAAAAAATCAAAATAGAACACTGTTCTTCCATCATTGCGGAAAATAATATGTAGGCTAAACATTTCAATACTGCAATCCCAAAATATCAAGCATATTGGATAATTAAAATTCACTCATTAAATGAATAGTGCAATTCAAGCTATGACTATGTATTATAGGATGAATAATTCAAAGCTCCTTTGCTGAAAAAAGTATATAGTCAAAACAACTCTGCACGGTGTACAGAGTAGCTAGCAAAATAGCAAGTCACGCACACAGTTCATCCCACCATGTGCAGGCACAACCTGCACTCTCTGTCTCTGACTCTCCGACTCACTCTCAGCTGCCTGCCTCAGCGCAAACTTGGCTGCCACAGCAGTCAGACTTTTTCTTCAGCTAGTGTTTTCAGTAAGGTGGCTAAAGTAAATAAATGCCTCGGTCACAGGTCTACACAGTAAGCTCCCATTTTTGGATGTTCTAGTTGAAGCTTCCAATGGTACATTCCATAGATCCGTTCATGTCAAACCTTCCCATTCTGGTGAAACGATTAATTAAGATTGTGAAGCTCCGCAAATCTATAAAGAAGGCGTTATCCATACTTTGATAAATAGAGCTCATAAGGTTTGCAGTAATTAGAAAAACTTTCATTCAAAAATGCTTTGAATTAAACGTTTACTTGTAAATAACAACTTTCCTAATACCTTGATTGATAAAACTATTGACAAAGTTTTGAACCAAATCATGAGCAGTGATAATAATTCAGTGAATGCAAACAGTATAAATATTTTTTACGAAAATCAAATGCATAATAATTACGAAACTGACAAACGAGTCTTTAAAAAAATTGTTAAAACCTTTGTTAAGCCAATAAATCCAGAAATTTCTACTAAAGTTTGTGTGTATTTCAAGAATCGTAAAATCAGTGACGAATTAGTAAAAAATAATCTGCCTGCATTTGGGGTCAATGTTCTGGACAAGGCCAGTGTAATCCATCAATTTAAATGCAACAGAAGAGAATGTAAGTCTCTTGAAAATCCTTACATTGGTATGACCAGAATGACACTGAAGCAAAGATTAACAGCTCATAGATATCAAGGTTCCATCTTCAATCATTTCCGTGTTGACCGTAGTTGCCAACGGTCCAATTAACACGTTAACTGCGATGGGTTATACTGAAGTTCAATATTCAATTCAACTTTAAAGTCAATTGTGGTAATCAACTATAAAAATAGCAAACATTAACTGGATCAGGACTTTATTTAGCTTTCATTAAGAATTATTAAAAAATGAGTCAGTGACTGCAGGTGAGTCAGCAGCACTATGAAAATCAACTTAGTGACCACCGGTGGGTCACTTTGCATGAAATGTGTTAAGATCTGTTCCCTAACACCAAAATTTTTTATAATGTTATTAAAAAGATCATATTCTTATAATTTAAGCATTACACATTCATGAACTTAAACCTTTTCTTAATGAAAACACTAATGATTTTTTTGCTCTCAAACTGTTTAGCAGAACTTCGGCTTGCTAGGTAGGACAAAGCTGCTCGACCATTTTGCTCTTGTCTCTCGTGCGGTGAACATCGAGGTTTTTTTACAATATATCTAGTCCTACTACCATTTCTGTGATAAAAAAAATTGTTGTTTTGTCTAGTTGCTTTTGTCTTTTGTGAACTACATATCTAGTCTATATTACTTAAGTGTTAGTTTTTGCATTTTTCCCAATGTGGCTGAAAATTATTTTGTATTTTTTTTCAAGCCTGAGGATGACGTTAGATTTGTCAAAACGTTGCATTTTATAATCAGACAGAAACATAGATTTTAATGAATTGCTGTTTTAGTGCGAAAATGCTAGGAGCATTCCTGAACCAACTTACATGTGAAGAAATTGAACTATTTTGTAAGGCTGAAAAGTTCAAAAAGAAATTATTTACTCATCTGTTCCTATTGTTCATCTTCTGGCTTCCTCTAATGCAATACTCTGATTGTGTAGCACCTTTCAACTCAATTCATGTTCTCTTTGGCCAACCTCTAATATATTTTTGTTGCACCTATGACTACACTGCTTTCTTTGCCAACAATTCTTTTTTCCTTTTCCACATATGGCCAAACCACTTAAATGCACAAGAGGTAACCACTTAAATGCACTCTTCTCACCAACTGTTTCAAACTTGTCGTATTTCTTACTTCCTTGTTCTTTAGCCTATCCTCCATTGTCAATTCATCCATATACCTACTACATTACATTTCAAATACATTCAAAACACTTATATCAGCCATTTTAGAGCATCATGTTTCATATCCATACAATACTATCAACACAATGCTCTTATACTATTAGAAGAACATTTGAAGATTAGATTAGATTATTAGTTAGTTTAAGCCTCCCTATCCGCAACAAATGCAATCCAAAGAGAGGAAAGAGGAAGGCACCTTTTAGTATAGAGTTAAGGGAACGCATAAGCTATGCAGAGAAGGCATAGAAACAGTAAGTTGAGAAAGAAATTATGAAACAAGATCAAAGTAGAAGAAAGTAGTAGGTGCAGAAAAACAAGATAGCAGTGAACTAAAAAAAAATGGTCCTTTAACATAAACATTTTATTTCAACAAAAAGAAGACCTACATTACTCTCAGCTTGTGCCCTCACATTTTCCCCCTGGGAGCACTAAGGAAACATTTGAAGGTCTGTCTCCTCAACACAGGAACACTAAAGGTATCAGTAAGACCTTATAATAATCCAATAATAATTCAATAATGAAAATAATAAAACCAGCACCAATAAATAAAAACTATAATAGTAGTAGCAATAACTTCAAAGACTGAAGAAAAGAAAGATCATGAATTTCTAGCAGCCACTGGAAATTATAGCACATAACTGAACAAAAAAAGTAATAAACTTAAATCAATGACTGTTGCAAAAAAAAATAAAACAAGGACTAGATTAAAATTCAATAAATAAAACTAAAGACCTCACAATGATTCAAAGTTCTTGATTGATATTACATGCAAAAACAAATCTTGACAACAGTTATCTTGAAAGAGAAAAGAATTCAGAATAAAACTTAAAGGAACAGAACACTGAGTCACAGTATTTGAAGAGGGGGCAACAAAAAAATAGAGCGATCCATTAAGGACACCGTCTATGTAGAAATCAGGATACGTGTTGATTTTCTGATTTTATATACATCTTATAAAAAGTTTTCTTTTGCTCCCATTGGTACTTTCCGTTTATGGCTACTTCGAATAGTGCGCCCACCAGAGGGGGGAAAGCAATGAGGGTGGAGTGACCTTGAACCCTCCCCCCCTCATTATTGGGGGTCAATTGAGCGTGTTTCTCTGCGGGAATGGCATTATAGTTCGTTAATGGGCTACTCAAAGTGCTTCCATTATTCAAACGGAACATTCTAACGCTGATTAAATGTTTTTTATAATTTTTGACAATTTCAGAATTTAGCTGTTCTGCAGTATCTATGATACCGCAGCTTTCATTCATAGCTCGATGACAGCTGCAGTATCATAGCTACAGCTATGGCGAGCACACCAATCCAAAGGGCTTGAAAAGAACTATAAAACAAAGGAGTTGACTTGACAAAAAAAAAACGAATTATGGTAAAAAAAATGAAAATTAAAAAAATTGGTTGATTTCAAGAATAACACCTATTCTCTTTTGTTGTATATTTTTTCCCAGAGTTACAGAGCTATAGCAATGTAAATTATATCAATCGAAAGGGCTTGAAAAGAGCTACAAACGCTCTAGAGTTCATTGTAGAAAACCTTGTAGTTCAAAAGATAAAAAGGAAAAAAAAATTTCTGTGAAAAAACGTTTTTCTGGAATCTTGATAATTGGTTTCTCAAATGCTACTTCTTCCACAATTTTAGAGCTACGAGAATGGTTTATATACCATTCGATAGGGCTTAGCAAGGTGTACCCACGGGCAATACCATTTTCTGATACATTTATTATTTTGAAAATTACACGGCATGAAAAAAAAATGAAAAAAGGTAATTTTTTTTTCAATTCCCAAAATCGACGAAAAGAAGTTATCAAAATTTCTTATTGCTTATGGTTATATAGACATATAAGCAATCTAAAAACGAAGTACTGGTTCTGTAACTTCAAAATTGTAGAAGAAGTAGGATTTAAAATAAACCCTATTTTATCATATTTTTCGAAAATAAAAAAAAATCTAGTGCAGAAACAAAAATTTTGTCGAACTAACAAATGATCTTTGCATCATTTCACACCTACTGTGAAAATTTCAGAGAAATCCATCCATAAATAACGGACTTTTTTTTTATGTAGACGGTCCCTTTAAGGCTTACCTGCCAGACTCCAGAAGTCAATCAGTAGCTCCAACACTGCCAGGCACTCCAGCCAGCACCAACTCGGTGGTCTCCACCTTACCCTTTCAGCTCTGAAGGTAAACTAGGCAAAAGATAATAACCTTCCAGGTCGTAGAGTGTACGGAAATCCCACGCTTCAAGGTTTTTAACAAAAGTTTTAATTTTATAACAAAACAGATGACAAAACATAGAAGTTTAACAATGAATCGAGGCAAGAACAGAGCTGTATTTCATTCAAGAAAAATCGGTAGGCATGCCCTCACTTCCTCCTAGTTTGCATAAGTGTTCAGCTGGGGCATGCAGGGAACAGCGCAGCCTAAAAAGAATAGGAAAAAATTGGGTGAGACTTGAGCATCAATGGCAACTGTGGTGACTATTGAGACAAACTAATGCAAGCTAGTGATCAGGAATTATCAAAAAATATTAGGCTTCATATTCACCGACAAAACAATTGGTTAGGAACGTCATCTAATTATTGAATAGTACCTCCAGAAGGGTAGGGACATCTGACAAATTAGAAGTAAGATAGGCGTAAAACAATAATTTGGGAAAGCCAAAAAGACGCCCTCATCTGCTGTTGGGTTGGAAGCAGACAGGACCTGACCGTAATTTCGGCATACTGCGTGAAAAGGAAACTATAAACTTGCAAAATGCATAAAACAAGTGAGTTGCTTGCAGTTATTTCCATAAAATCAAACGATTGAGCACAAATTTAATTGGGAAAACTAGCCTAGTCTTCATAAACCTCACCTAAGGAAATACTTCCCAAGTGAAGTCATTCAAGCCTCTTTTAGAAAGAGAGGGTAGGTAACATATAGAAAAATGAAAAGAAAATAGGAGAAGAATGCCATTCAGAGCAAGTATCAAAGAGAGGTTAACGCTTCAAAGATGGCTGTCGAGTTCTCACGGGTGTCTATTTTAGTCCTTCAGCGAGTTCGACAGGAAATTTTTAAAGCGTACTGCAGGGAACCTCCTTGGGCCGTCAGTCGCAGCCGAGATGTTGGTTACGGCTTTTATAGTAGAAGAACCTTCCTATCTAGGCAGATTACTTCAAAATGAATCTCAGTACTTGGCTGGATCATTAGTAAGCGCCGGCGTTGATACCATGCGTAGCTTAAAAAAATTTAACTCTTTTCAAGAGTTGTAGATAATCAGGAGACTTTATCCAAAGTATATCTTTATTCGGAGATGGAATGACAAAAGTACAATTCGTAAAAGTCGCCGAAACTTGGGAAGCGAAGTTCTCGAAATCAAAAGAAACGCTTCTCTCTATTTTTCAAATGATGGACCTATAAGCGGCCGCGTATCCTAGTTACGCGGGAGCAATACAAAATTATTTTATTTATAGGTTTGAGCTGCGACATAAAATTGGTCGCAGCAGCTCTTACTACTTTTATACACAAGAATTTGAGATCTATTTAAATCTTTCTTCCTCTCTTTATCTCTAGACCTCCGCTAGCAATCTCGTTTACCCATAACTAGGCTACATTTGTACAGGACCTCGCTGCATCTTGACAATGGCCAATCGGGTTCTTCAAACACTTAGGTGGCTTGACAGCAGAGTAAGTGTGGCTCGACAGAGCCAGATTAATAGTAATAGGAGCAGCTTGATAGAGCCTAATCAATAGCAGTAGACGTGGCTCAACAGAGCCTAATAGACAATAGTAGATGCGGCTCAACAGAGCCTAATTATTAGTTGTAGATGCGGCTCAACAGAGCCTAATTATAAGTAGATGCGGCTTGACAAAGCCTAATGTATAGAAAAACGTCTCTGAATGGCTAGTTAAACAAAATAAACATGAAACACACACATTCACACAAACCAATTAGGTGCACGGTTAAAGAAAAGAACCAAGATTTTGAGAAGTTGGGATGAATACAGGTGTTGTACAGCACTTCCTGGTTTCACGTAAATCAATCAAAATAATACTCGGCAAGTAGAGAATCCCGCAAAGCAAGTCGCATGATGCCAATAAATATAAATCTTCTAATATGAATAAAAAAAGTCTCACAGACATCTCATCCTCTTTTGCCCAAAGTCAGCTTTGTGCCTCCCCTAAAGTTCACACTTTAAAGTACCTGAGAGGCACACACCGAAATTCTCAACAAGAGATATAAATACATCCCACAGTACAACTGCAATAGCATTATTGGAGGTCACTCATAAGTGTTAGTCTAAATGAAAGAGAAAATGTGACTTCTTTGATCTTAACTATATATCATCACAATAAAAAGTATAATCCTGTAATGCATAAGAACTAGAATGAATAAAGATTACCAACATAAGCTATCGTTGGATAAAAAATGAATGACTTACCTAAAGAGAGTCCTGAATGAGTAGGATATCCTTTTCACAGGAAGGCAGGATTCATAAGTTATTTCAGAATTATATTCACTAAATTTTATTATCAAGTTATTCTCTGCTCATTGTCTAATGAAGCTGAAAAGAAATATAAGTCCATTTAGAAATAAATTTAAATACAAAAGAGATTAAGTACATTCAACAAATGATACAACAAAGAGTCTGACTTCCTTTCAGTATAATCTTTTTAAGCATCTATAGTCAAGCACCTTTTCCTAACAACTGCTTTCAAAATTCCCCATGCATTGTAACATCTTCTAGTTTTCCCCTTCTTATCTAATTCATCAATAGCAGCCCCAAGCACTCCCAAAAACTAGAAATGGCACACTTCTTGAATTTAAACTTCCATTCATTCTTTACAAATCCCTTTCATCAAACACTTTTGAACTTCGATCTTATTTACATTTTTCTGACATTTCATTTAATAACAGACCCTTATAAGCTCTTTCACCAATCTAGAGTTCCTCTTTAATTTAGCTATTATTGGTAGCCAGGAGTAGTTGCAAAGTTTGATGACTGTGCCTGTGCAGCCCACATTTCCAGCCCCAACCAAACACTCTTACCTTCATCTGACATAAAACTCCATCTGTAAACATATTTAACAAACACAATGACACTACATACCACTGATACAAACTCACTAGTATTTCACACCATTCACTTACTCCATTTATGTTCTTAACACATGCCTGACTATCAATATAATAACTTATGACCTTAAACACCTTTCTCTACACCAGACACTCTTAGCACTTCCTACAACTTTCTGATCAACTGTATCATCTACTTCTATAAATTTTTGTAAGCTCAAAATACCTCTTGTTTCTATCATTAATACATTTGTAGCATATCTGAAATAAAATCCTCACACCCTTTATCCCGCCAAAAACTGTACAGCTTGTCTACTACTGCACTTTTTGTTTCCTCTTTTATATGCTTGAATAGCACTCTGCCATGAAGGTTACTACCATGCTCAATATACTTATACTTCATAAATTGACGCTCTCCCACCTACCTTCTTACTTTCGTACAAGGGGGTCACAGCATGTACTCCTCAAATCTATCAGCAACGTTTCTACAACGGAAAATTCAACAACCGCAACAAGCAATACGTCAGCCAACATTTCTTTGAATGCTGAGATGAAACTCTGTCTAAATCCAGTGCTTTATCCTACTGTGTTCTTTCTTGTGTAAATGACAAGTTTTACTTTTTCGACAATTTACCTTTAGGGCCTTAACCACAATAAAACTCCTTCCCCTTTTTTCAGTTCAATTTCAAACAAATAAAATTGGTTCACATGATCCTTTCTAGTTTTATTGAGTAAATTTGATGACACAATAAGTTCCGTTTCTAGTGAACGCTTTCTTAGCTGACGTTCATTTATTCAGAGAATTCAATTTCAAAGACTTCACTGGCAATTAATTACTTACTGACTAGTGAACAGGATCTGTAAAAAATGACAGCAATTAACATACAAATAGTTTGAATGAGAGTTGCGCAGAAATTTTAATTGGGGAGAAAATTTCAACAAACCAGATTCATTTTTTAATTATTGTGTTCAAGTGATTAATGTGTGATAACAGTCACCCCTTTACAATTCTCCCATCTAAATCTAACACATGCCCAAAACAAACTACTATATTCACCTTGATGATATCCTCAATTTGAATATGCATCATATGGTGAGGTAATGGAACTTTTTCAATAAAGCACTGCTAACATATTATGACCTGTAACAAACAAACAAATAAAATTTAAACTACAAAACATACATAATTATGGCTAACTCTATTCATACCATGAATATGAAAAGTACATAAAATGCTAAAAGCATTCCCATCAAATATACTAAGACATTTTTATAAGAATTGCTTTGAGAGCTACACTTCAACTGTAATAATGTAGCTTGATGCACAAGTACCTTTTGAAATGCATTCTCTAAAATGATCTTAAGCAACATTATTATTGTAATAATGCAGCTTCAGACACAAATTTTTCATATATGCACCCTAAAAAGTCAAATTGGCATTAACAAAAAGCCAAAAAAATTTGATAAAAAGTGTTCCACTCATATTATCAGTCCCTATTAAAAGCTAGTATGCTTTTCTACTGAAATACCAAGTAATTTTTGCATCACTGCCAATTATGAATGCATTCATTGATGCAGTCTCTGCTTCGTGAAATAGTCTAGTGACAATGCACAATGCCATCAAGGATGGCAATATGTATTAGTGAGCAAAAGAAGGTTGCAAAGCTAGAGTTAGGTTGCAAGTAGTGATGTGCTAATACTAGAAAAGAGGTCTATACTTATACTTAGTTTTTTGGGTGCTGATACCAATACTTCTATTTTATAACACATAGTAATACACATAATAAGAAGGAACAATTATGCACTGTTAGGCATCTCAGGATTGTACTTTTTTACAACCAATATTCATTTCAAATTTGCTGGTGTGCAAAATAAAATCAATATGAAAGTTTCATATTGATCAATAAAAAATTTTCATATTGATCAATGTAAAATTTTCTTATTTATTGATATAAAAGTGCATGTTTGTTCACTAACAATTCCATTTTCATTTTACAATCAGTGTTAACACAGTTTAGCTTCAAGCTTCTCATTTGCAGTGTAATTCCACGTTAGAAACCTTTGACAAACAACAATATAAAATGTGTTAAAGTTAGTGGAAACATAATTACACATTAGAAATTTTTGACTAGCTGCATTATGAAGTTTAAGAATAACAATGATGCCAGAAGAAAGATTCATAATCACCTGGGTTTGCACAGACAATATTCAAAGCATTTTTTAAAAGTCGAGAATAAGACTCTACTTTGTAAGGATACAAGGAATCCATACACAGCGTGCACTCATGTACTACAACACAGGATTCTCTGTGCATAGAATCAGATAACAAAAAAGGGATTAAAAGTTCAATAAGACCAGAAGTAGGAGGCGCTGAAAATATGGCATTGAACCAAAAAACTGATGGTCATAATTTAAAAAAAAACCTAATCTATTCCAAGAAAGAGTAAGGCCTACCTAACAGTAATTGAGGTTAACATAATAACATTAAGCCTAAATAGATACGCTAGTTCTATTCCTATGAGAAAATCAACCAATGAAAACATGTAAACAAGAAACAACAATAATGTACTCCCTCAAGATAATAAACCATACTCCTTCGAGATAAAGATAGATATCTTTGATAACTACGCATCCAATCCCTTAATGTAAAATTCTAAGGTTGTGGTACAGAAACATTGAGCTTTGTTGCGTGATTTCAGGCAAATCATGTGTCCTCGGGTGTGTTTGTGAATATGCATATGCCCATTCAAGCCTTTTTTTGAGGGTAAATGAAATAGGTTGCAACAAGAGTTATTCATGTTCAATTATAATTCTTACTATGTTCAACATGTTCAACATTGAGTGAGGGGACCAAAATCTTTCAATTTTTCCCGATTTTGACCCCATATAAAATGAGAACAAATGGGAAATGGAAAAAAGCTCAATGTGAGTTTGTTAGATATGTGTCAGGGATTCTAAAACTGTATTTGTTTTTGTTCTAGCATCAAAACTGAAGGAGGAGTTCTATTTTGAAATATCAATATCAATGAAAAGCATCCAAAATTTTTAATTTTTTCTTGATTTTGACCCCATATATAAAAAGAACAAATAGGAAATGGAAAAAAAACAAATTTGAGTGTGTTAGAAATGTTCCAAGGATTCTAAAACCATCTTTGCTTTTGTTCTAGCATCAAAACTGAAGGAGGAGTCCCATTTTGAAATATCAATATCAGTGATATATCAATACCTAAAAAACCAATATGTCAAATTTTTGAAAATCTAAGGCCTGAATCGAAAAAATGAATGGAATCAATTGTGTTTCTTTTCAAAGGTTACATATCGTAGTAAAATTTCATAAGAATTAGACTGAAAATAAAAAAATTCATTTTGTTGATAAAAAAGGATTTTTTTTTAAATCACAATTCACAGTTTGAATATGAAGTTATGTATGGAAATTATAGAAATAAAAATTGAAACTGCATTCAATTACATCAATTGTTCATTATATTACACTTCAACAAAAAATTTTGTTTTTTGCTTATACCCCAACACTTCTAACTTTCAATATTCATCCTGGGACTAGTTCTTGAGTTTTGATGCTAGAACAAATCCAAAGACAGTTTTAGAATCCTTGGAACATTTCTAACAAACTCAAATTCGGCTTTTTTTCAAATTCGAATTCTTTGAAGAAATATATAGCTCTAAACCCAAAAAATTGTTGCTGATTTTTGAAATTTCAAAATTTTTTGAAAAAATAGAAAAAATTTGAATTTGAAAAAAAGCCGAATTTGAGTTTGTTAGAAATGTTTTAAGGGTTCTAAAACTGTCCTTGTTTTTGTTCTAGTATCAAAACTGAAGGAGTTCCAATCTAAAATATCAATAAAAATATACCAAAAAACACATTTTATCAAAAAAAAAAATAGGGCCTAAATCGAAAAAATGACAGGAGTGAAACAGGTTTACTTTCAAAAAAGACATATACTGGCCAATTTTCAAACGAATCGGACGAAAAAAGGTCTCCAACACGGATAATCCCATTAAGCCTCCCTAACCGCTACAAAAAAAAAGTGTATCGAAGAGAGGAAGGAGGAAGGCACCATTTAGTATGGATATTAGGGAATGCAGAATCTATGCAGAAGGGCCATAGAAACAGCAAGTTGGGAAAGAAGTTCATGAAACAAGATAAAAGTTGAAGAAAAAAGTAGTAGGTACTGAAAAACAGGGCAGCAGTGAACCAAAAAAGGTAGTCTTCAACATAGCAAAAATTTTATTTCAACAAAAAGAAGGCCTACCTAACTTTCAGTTGGGACCCTCACATCTTCCTCTTGAAAGTGCCATTTTCCATAGATACAAAAATTGTATTCTCCTGGCGGGATATAATATTAAGAGAAGCATTATTTTTTACATAAAGATTTGAAGAACATGGGCTTGATACTGATTTGTAGAAAAATGATTGACATCTAAATACCAAAGATTAAACACAGTTTGATAATACACCCAAGTGGAAACAAATCAATATTTGCCAGGAGCTGTTCCTGGTCAGGTAGTAACAAGTTTGATGCATCAAAGATCCAGGGCATTAGTTATGCAAGTTTACTACAGAAATAATTACTGTCTCACAGGTCTTTTCCTCAACACAGTAATTACATTTCCACTTTCTAAGGGTCTTTTCATCATGGATAATATATATTCAGGCCTTTAAGAGCAGGACTACCACATTTATAATTCTTTTCAATAAAATCCATTACAACTAGTTTGGAACCATGGACGTGCATCAAATGAACAGACAATTAAGATCAATTATTTAATCAAGAGATTTGAGAAATAATAATAAAATACTAAGGAAACAAAGGATCAAGAGGCAACTAAATACAACAATGGTATTTAGAGCAGAAAGATCTAATGCTACTAACAACTCTTCTACCTTGCACAGTTTCCTCATCACTTTTAACCATAAATGCATGTTTCAGTAGCCTAAATGTTAGCAATAATGCCTGCAAATGACCATGCTTGCTAGTCAGCACAAAGAAGTTGCAAGGCTAGGGTGAGATTGCAAGCATTCTTTTCTACCTCTATTTCTAGCACATTAAATATTCCATTTATTTTTATGAGTCTCAGCTAAATGACAAAACAAATATAGTGAAGCACTTTCATTAAATTCAGTGCAAGTAAATTTATATGCCGTATATTTGATGATGAATAGGTTTTTTGTACAATGCTTCTACAATTTTGTATTTACAGAGATGATAAATGATAATACAAAGTTTTACATGATAATACAATTATACAATGATGAATGATAATACAATTTTGTATTTACAGAGATGATGAATGATAATACAAAGTTGGAAAAGAAAGAAGCAATTCAATGTCCCTGTTAAAAATATTTCATAAACCTTTTACTGGATTCACTGCTTAAAAAGTTGAAAATCCTCGAATTTCATGTTCTTCATTAACCAAATAATTTAAAAATATAAAACTGATATATTTCAGTGACTCAAAATATTTTTGGGAAATGAAATTATTATCATTAAACAAATTGGATTTTATAGAAAATATTGAACAAGGAGAAGAAAACTTCTAAAATTAAAAAAAAATTAATAACTTTTCTCTTATGTTGCCTAATTCTGAAATTAAATCTTGCTTTTAAAATACCATGTTACCTTTTCCTTTCTTCTGTTTCCATTTATTCAATCTATATATTTGGCTTCTGATTATTTTTTCAATGTATTTGTATATCTTTTTAAAATCTTTACAACCTTATTCAATTTCTCTTCTGATACACCACAAAAACCAGCCAAACTAAGGTCAGCTAATTTTAGAATATAAAAACTTTTAAAAATACAGCTTTATTGAATACATACCACAAACATTCTCTCAAAAATATATTACCCACCAACCATCCTGTAATCACTGAACTTTTATTTTACAATTAAAGACAGCTTTCATCATTGCTTAAAAAAAATTACAGTCTACTTTTTTTTCATAGTTTCCACAGCTATTATTGGCACCCTTTGGCAAAGTACGATAATTCATTCATAAGCACTACTAATCTTTTTTTAAACTTCTCTTCCAGGCCATACAATGGCATTTATGCTCAAGACTACACAAGGCACTGCTTGTCTCACTTCTTATTTTTATTAATCTCATCAGCTCCAAATTGTGTTGACATCAGCTCCAAAATGGCGGCCACCCGGTATGGCCGCCACCATCTTGGAGCTGATGTAAACACAATTGCAATTGCAGACATAACCCTAATGGGTGAGTTTGAACCTTTATTTATAATTTTTACTAGAAGAACTGTGGCTCCCCCTCACAACCAAACCTGTTTGCGTTTGTAATAGGATATTAGCTTCCGTTATT
The DNA here is from genome assembly GCA_030386875.1 of Morinoia aosen. Lineage (NCBI taxonomy): Eukaryota > Metazoa > Arthropoda > Malacostraca > Amphipoda > Talitridae > Morinoia > Morinoia aosen. Next base: position 43,170,627 of record CM059580.1, read on the forward strand.
AACCCTTTAACGCCCCAGAGGACACCAGTGTCCTCTTTCAAAAATATCCTCAATATATTGTATTTTTTGTTCAATTAGTTCCCTAATGTGTTCTTTGAAGTTCTCTGCCGGGTGGCAGTTCCTATCCCATCCTGATATTGGTGACTGCCTGATGCCAGCGCCAGTTTACTGACGGTGGTTGTGTTAACGGTAATATGAGTACAAAAATTCGGACGTTAAAGGGTTAAATAAATTCTGCTTGGCGCGCTCACTTCCTTTGGCATATGAAAGCTAACTTCAAAGTTGAATAATTCGAAAACAAGGCATCAGCAAGCAAAATGTCATTCGTGTAAAACGTTCTTAAATGGGTTCCTTTAGTGATTCTTTGGAATAAAATTGTTATTTTCCGTGATCGCATTACACTTAACATTGAACGAATATTCTCAACAGTTTACACCTATGATAAATATCTCAGAAAAGTCCATCGAGAACTTACAGACTTTTTTTTACCCTGAACTGTGCTCTTAATAACATGTTACAAAAAAAATTATTACCCAAAAATAAAGAGTTGCAAACAAGAATTGCAAACAAGAATTGCATCTAAGGCATCCTGCAGCATACAAAGTGCCTCAGTCAAGTCAGAGCAAGTAACCCAAACAGCTCCGTCATCTGCATAAAAGGATGTCTGCAGTAGGGGGTTACAGTCTTGGAAAATATCATTTATCATGATGTTAAACAATGTTGGGCTGATCACTGATCCCTGTGGAACACCCAACCTCAAGGAACATTGATATTGATAGTGACCATAAAATGCTTGTGCTTGAATATAACTGGGGTAGAAAGGAGTCAATGCAAAAGGTCAGTAGTGTGAAAGAAAGTAGGCAGATAAAAAAGGCAAACTGGGAAGAATTTAAGAATGAATTGAGTAGGTATAACTGGAACAGGTGTGGAAATGTAAATGACCTAAATGGTGAGATTGCAAGAACCTTGTATGATGTGGCAGAGCAAAAGATTGGTAGAATAAAATGTAGGAAAGGGACAGGGAATGCCAGGTGGTTTACAAGTGAGATAAAGGAAGAACGAATGAGAAGAAAGACTTTAAATAAGAAACAACGCAGTATGAGGAAAATGTATGAAAGAAACAGAATTACTGAGGATGAATGGCAGAGTGCATGGAATGAGTACAAGGACCAGCAGAAGAAAGTAAGGAGAATGATTAATGTGGCTAGAGTTAAAGAGGAGAGACACCAAGTTGAAAATCTAAGAAAGAAAGGTCAGGATGGAATAAAAGATTGGTATAAGTTTATACAAGGTAATGATAGAAGTAGTGAAGTTCAAGTTGATGAATTAGTAGTTAATGGTTGCAGTGTGCAAGATAGGATGCAACTGGTGAAAGCAGTTGAACAATACTGGGAGGACATTGGTGGAATGAATGAGCAGGTTACAGATAATGCACCCATAAATTTTCTGATTGATGAACGTGAACTGCCAATGGAAGACGAAATCACTTGTGAAGAGATTGTAAGTTTTTTGAAGAAAGTGAAAAATGGAAAGGCATGTGGCCCTGATAAGATCCCATATGAGTTCTATAAATTTGGAGGAGAGAGTGTGGTCAGTATGTTGAAATGTTTATTTGATGTGATATGGAAGAGTGAAAGAGTACCGGATGACTGGAACAAGTGTAATGTAGTTCTGTTGCATAAGGGTGGACATAAGAGTATGAAAGAACTTAAAAATTACAGACCAATTGCACTGGGTGACACTGTATGTAAGATATTTTGTGGTATTTTGAATGAGAGAATGAAAAATTTAGTTGAGGAATTAGGAGTCCTAGGTGAAGAACAGAATGGTTTTAGGCAGGATAGACGTGGGGAAGATAATCTGTTTGTAGTGAGTGAAATAATTGAGCGAATGAGGAAGGATGATAAGAAGGTGTATTTAGCATTCCTGGATATTGAAAAAGCGTATGACAGAGTGGATCGGGTTAGGCTCTTTGAAGTTCTGATAAAAGTTGGGTTTAGCAGAAAAATAGTAAAAATTGTACAAAGTCTGTATGAGAACACAAGCGCTATATACAGGTTAGGAAATTTGGAAACGGGGCAAGTGAGGAGTGTTAGAGGAGTGAGACAGGGCTGTACTCTGTCTCCCCTGTTGTTTGGATTGTACACAGAAGAATTAGCAGTTCGACTGAGAAGGAGTGGCTTAGGACTGAAAGTTGGTAATGAGAGACTGAGCTGTTTGTTGTATGCTGATGATGTGGTTGTGGTTAGTGGATGTGGACATGAACTGCAAAGGATGCTTGACATTGTGAACGGATATAGTACAGATTTCAAGATGAACTTCGGTGCCGACAAAAGCAAGGTTATGGTTATAAATAGTGATGAGACTGATAGAGACAGACTGTGGAATATTGGAGAAATCAGAATAGGTAGAACAAAAGAATACAAATATCTAGGTTGTATGATAAGTGAAGATGGATGCACTAGAACTAAGGGTGAGAAAGTGGCAAAAGCTATGCAGTGGAGTGGACGATTAAGTAGCGTGGCCAGATACAGAGCAAACAAATATGAATGTGTGAGAGGAATGTGGAAGTATGTTGCTGTACCTAGTGTCATGTATGGTATGAGTACTCTTGCCTGGAATGGAAGTGATCTTGAAAAGCTGGATGTAATACAAAATAAGGTAGGACGGTTAGCATTGGGTGCTCCAAAATGGACAGCTACAGAAGCCATTAGAGGTGACCTTGGGTGGAGCCTATTTTCAGAAAGAATGATGAAGGCGGTGCTGAATTATAAGGTGAGAATTGAAAGAATGCAGAATAGCAGATGGGTAAAGCGAATTTTTGAATGGAATCTGAGTGTAAGCTATTGGGAGAAAGTGTGTTGGGGGCATGCAAGGAAGCTTAGTATGCAAAAGATCATTCATGTTAGAATTGGGAGACCTGTGGATGACTGGAGTTTAATAAATCCTGGAGGTGTAGGGCCTGAGTGGGACTGCAAGAGGTGGAAGAAAGAGATTGAGAGGAAAACAAAAGAGTATGGATTGAATAAGTGGAGGCTTAGCATGGTGCGGAAGCCTACACTTGACTGGTATATGAAAAAAGAAGCACCTAAGTTTGAGATGTTCTATGATGGTAGTTTTGGAAGTCAACTCTTGTTTGCTGTGAGATGTAAGTCATTGAGTGTGAACAGACGTACATGGAGGTGGAATGAGAATAATAACAGATTATGTCGGCAGTGTATTAGTGGAGTGGAGGAAACAATTGAGCATTTTGTGCTGGAATGTAGTAAGTATGAGCAAGAGAGAGAAAGTTTTATGAATGTGGTGCTTGAGCAGTATGGAGAGAATGAGTGGTATGCCAGATGTGCTGAAGATGATTGCGGTATGAGCTGTCTTGCTGGATTGGATCAGGAGTGCAATTTGAGTATCATTGAAGCTATGAAATTGTTTCTTGTGCGTGCCTGGAGTAAGAGACAGTGACTGGAATGAGTCAGTCAGGTAGAATGGTCAGTAATGACCCAATATGCCTGGGGATGGTGTTTTGACGCACTGGCTATCCCAGTGACGCCATCCAATGGCAGCTTGTGACAAGGATTGGTAAATCCTGAGTAGTTTAGTGGACAAGTCTGGTACCAGGCGCTGAACTCTTTGTGTGATAACTGTGGAGGGAATTGTAGGCCGTTACAAAGGCCCCGACGCTGTCGGCCCTCAATTTCAAGTTCAAGTTCAAGTTCAATTGCTTGGATAGGGTGTCATTGATTCTGACTCTTATTTTGCGTTCTTTGATGAAAGACATTAGGGTTTGAGGTAGGTTACCTTCAAGTCCTAAAATCTGTAGCTTTTGCAATAGCCCATAATGCCAGACAGTGTCAAAAGCCTGTTTTATATCAATAAATACTGCAACACAAAAATCTTGTAGGATTATTGCTTTCCGAATGGAGTTTTGAATACGTGCGAGTCCATCAAGAGTGGAACGCCCCGCTCTGAAACCGCTCTGATTTGCATTCAAGCATTTGTTTTGTTCTATATATTTCAGGAGTCTCCAGTTAATTATTTTCTCATTAAGTTTACATAGTATATTAGAAAGTGCTACTAGGTGGTATGATCGTGGATCTGTTGGTATTTTTCCTGGTTTAAGGATCGGGCATATTATGGCCTCCTTCCACTGCTCTGGAATTTCTGAGACCCAAGCTCTATTGAAGTAATTTAAAATGAATTTTGTTTGATTTTCATTCATGTGTTTAATGAATTCAAGAGGTATTGTATCTGGTCCGGGTGCTTTAGTTATAGAGCTGTGTATTGCTCTTTTGAGCTTTAATGCAGTGAGAGGACGGTTATAATCATGGTCTGTATCCATTGAAAATGAGAGAGGAATTAGTTCACAGAGGCTCCTGCGTTCATCAAATATTGGGTCATGAGAGTCTAAGTTATTATGTAAGGCATATTGGTCCACCAATATATCAGAAATTTCATTTGAGCAAGTAATTATTTCATTGCTTGAATTTTTAAGCACTATTTGTCCCTGGCTTCATTTTCCCTTTATGTCTTAAATTTTATGCCAGACCTCTGCTTGAGAAGAGGTACTAAGGCCTGACACAAATTCCCTCCAGCTGACGGCTTTGGCCTCTAGTACTGATTTTCGGAAAATTGCTCTTGCTTTCTTGAATGCTACCCATTTATCTATGTTCCCACGGTGGTTTTTGTAATGGATGTAGACCTTATGGTATTTCTTTTGAGCTATCTTGCACTCATCAGTCCACCAGCAGTTTGTTCTTTTTTGTGGTGAAATGCTTTGACTAGCCTTGATGTTGCCTTCAGTTGCTGCCAATATTGCTTTGGTTATGGATTGATAGGCATCAGATATTGTCTGTTCTGAGCAGTTTGGGAACACTTGAGCGGTTTCAAATTTTGTCCAATCTGCACTCCGCAAGTGCCATCTTCTTGGTAGTTGGGCCTTGGAAATTGATAAAGCCGAATCAATAATCAGTGGAAAGTGATCACTTGTAAATGTGTCACTACAAGTGTTCCATGTAAACTTGGAATGCAGGTCCTCAGTGACTATTGTTAGATCTATGTGTGTATATGTACCTCTGGATGACAAGAAAGTTGGGGCTGTATTATTCAAAAATATTAGGTTATTTTCAGTCATCCAGCTCTATTATTTTACCCTCTGCATCACTGAAGTCAGAGCCTCAACTATAGCTGTGAGCATTTGAGTCCATCATAATAATACTGGATCCTGTAATCTGATTACTGATGTCCTGTAACTTCTGCATTAATCCATTACTTTCTAAATGGGGTGGCAAATACATATTTATTATATTGATAGGTTTTTTTTCTATAAATATTTTGCAGAGCACAAGTTCTAATGGAGTGGTCAATTGGGTTGCTATGTTTGGTATGCTGGAGTGAATGAAAGTAATCACCCCTTCTCCTCTACCTTCCCTTCTTTCATGTCGGAAAGGGCTGCAGTAGTTCTTCAATTTTATTATGCCGCTGTTGTAACAATGATTCTTGGATACATATAATTCCTGGCTGATGTTGATCAACAAGCAAGTGAAGGTAAGGTAGTTTTGCTAAGTATCCTCTTAGATTCCATTGTAGGATTGTCAAGTTCATGCTTGACTGATGAGAGAGGTAACATTTAATTTTGTGAGTAACTCGGAAATTAGTTCTCCAGCTTCTAATATATTTCCTATTTCTGTTAGGCTTTCTATTTTTTCAGTTATAGTGTTTGCTAGTAAGATTTTGATAATAGCAAGGAGAAGTTGGACGATTAGATTTTTAAAGCAGCCCACCATTTGTTTCTCCTGGGAGATTTTCGGCAGATGTGGTGTTGCGTTTGATTTGTCTGCATCTCTTAATTGGGATTGTCTTTCTAGCATGTTGCAGTGCTCTGGAGGATAACCAGAGGCTACATCAGTCTCAGGCAATGTATTTGAGTTAAGGGAAGCATGTTGGCTTCTTGTAGTGGTTTGTATTGGTGTAGGTTGATTCCTGCACCTTTGGCTGGTTATCTCCTGCCTATGTTTTTTGTTAGCAAAAGTCTTTTGAGAGGTGGTTCTATTGTCAAGTGGGTGTGCATTATAAGATCGAGTTATAGCTGCATAGGTGTTTTGAGAGAAATTTTGCTGTTGTGGCTGAGTCAGAGCCGGGAATATGTGCGGTGATTCAAGGTCAATATATTCTTCAGTATTCATCTCTAGTTCGTTTTTTTGTTGTTGAAAGTAGAGTAGATTGCACGTGCTTCGTTGAAGGAAATATTTTTGCTAGCCTTAATTTTACAAATTTCGTGTTCTTGGACATATATTGGACAGTCTCTGGAGTTAGCAGAATGGTTTCCTTTGCAGTTAGGGCAATGATAGTTTCCTGATTTGCAGGTTGCTTCATCATGTTCTGCTGATGAACAGTTTCTGCAAATTTTTTTGTTCCGACAGATAGAAGCGGTATGCCCCCACCTCCAACATTTTGTGCAACGGATTGGGTTTGGATAGAAAGGATCTACTTTGTAATTACAATATCCTGCCTTAATCTCCTTGGGGCATTCTGTTCCTAGAAAAGTCAAAACAAACATAGGAGAGTCAGCTTGCTTTGGGTCCATGGACATTTTCCTGATACCTACTACCCCTAGAAATTCAGGTGCATAAATCTTACCACAAACAGTAGAGGCTCCCCAGGCTATTTGAGTATTAATAGAGATTTTATCTAATAATTTGGCTGCAAGTAATGTTTTTGTTTGTTCAAAAGTTTTTACTTTTATAATTGTCGCGCCCTTACTCCCGAAGTTTCCGCGGGACAGAAAAACACCGGAAGAAGAAGGAGCATGTATTGGGCGCGGGTGAATACGTCACTGCAAAAACAAGGGTTATTTAGTTCTACAAATAAATCAGGGCAATCCCTAAAGTACGGAACGATGGAACGCCCGGAACGGAACGTTCCGTGGAACTGATGTTACTGGCCCTAAAATCCGGAACGTACCGTTCCGTAGTGCCCGGAACAACTCTTACAAACCAACCCTACAATAATTGAGCTCTAGAAACACCACGCGAATATTTCTTCCCAGGAGCCTATTATAGTTCCGTAGTGCTCGGAACGTTTCGTAGTGCCCGAAACGTTTCGTAGTGCCCGGAACAACTCTTACAAACATAGCTTCAAATTATCGTAAGTGATGATGGAATACGCGGAAACAGTTTGACCAAGTAAACAAAAATGAAACCCTACAATAATTGAGCTCTATAAACACCAAGCGAACATTTCTTCCCAGGAGCCTATTATAGTTCCGAAGTGCTCGGAACGTTCCGTTCCGTAGCGCCCGGAACGTTCCGTTCCGTAGTGCCCGGAACGTTCCGTTCCGTAGTGCCCGGAACGTTCCGTAGTGCCCGGAACGTTTCGTAGTGCCCGGAACGTTTCGTAGTGCCCGGAACGTTTCGTAGTGCCCGGAACGTTTCGTAGTGCCCGGAACGTTCCGTAGTGCCCGGAACGTTCCGTAGTGCCCGGAAAGTTCCGTTCCGTAGTGCCCGGAACGTTCCGTAGTGCTCGGAACGTTCCGTAGTGCTCGGAACGTTCCGTAGTGCCCGGAACGTTCCGTTCCGTAGCGCCCGGAACATTCCGTTCCGTTGCGCCCGGAACAACTCGTACAAACGTAGTTTCGAATTATCGTAGGTGATGATGGAATACGCGGAAACAGTTTGACCAAGTAAACAAAAATGAAACCCTACAATAATTGAGCTCTATAAACACCACGCGAACATTTCTTCCCAGAAGCCTATCATACTTGAACTTGAACTTGAACTTGAAATTGAGGGCCGACAGCGTCGGGGCCTTTGTAACGGCCTACAATTCCCTCCACAGTTATCACACAAAGAGTTCAGCGCCTGGTACCAGACTTGTCCACTAAACTACTCAGGATTTACCAATCCTTGTCACAAGCTGCCATTGGATGGCGTCACTGGGATAGCCAGTGCGTCAAAACACCATCCCCAGGCATATTGGGTCATTACTGACCATTCTACCTGACTGGCTCATTCCAGTCACTGTCACTTACTCCAGGCACGCACAAGAAACAATTTCATAGCTTCAATGATACTCAAATTGCACTCCTGATCCAATCCAGCAAGACAGCTTATACCGCAATCATCTTCAGCACATCTGGCATACCACTCATTCTCTCCATACTGCTCAAGCACCACATTCATAAAACCGTCTCTCTCTTGCTCATACTTACTACATTCCAGCACAAAATGCTCAATTGTTTCCTCCACTCCACTAATACACTGCCGACATAATCTGTTATTATTCTCATTCCACCTCCATGTACGTCTGTTCACACTCAATGACTTACATCTCACAGCAAACAAGAGTTGACTTCCAAAACTACCATCATAGAACATCTCAAACTTAGGTGCTTCTTTTTTCATATACCAGTCAAGTGTAGGCTTCCGCACCATGCTAAGCCTCCACTTATTCAATCCATACTCTTTTGTTTTCCTCTCAATCTCTTTCTTCCACCTCTTGCAGTCCCACTCAGGCCCTACACCTCCAGGATTTATTAAACTCCAGTCATCCACAGGTCTCCCAATTCTAACATGAATAATCTTTTGCATACTAAGCTTCCTTGCATGCCCCCAACACACTTTCTCCCAATAGCTTACACTCAGATTCCATAGTTCCGTATCGCCTGGAACGATCCGTTCCGAAGCGCCCGGAACGATCCGTTCCGTAGCACCCGGAACGATCCGTTCCGTAGCGTCCGGAACGATCCGTTCCGTAGCACCCGGCATACGCGGAAACAGTTTGACCAAGTAAACAAAAATGAAACCCTACAATAATTGAGCTCTATAAACACCACGCGAACATTTCTTCCCAGAAGCCTATCATAGTTCCGTATCGCCTGTAACGATCCGTTCCGTAGCGCCCGGAACGATCCGTTCCGAAGCACCCGGAACGTTCCGTTCCGTAGTGCCCGGAACTTTCCGTAGTGCCCGGAACGTTCCGTAGTGCCCGGAACGTTTCGTAGTGCCCGGAACGTTTCGTAGTGCCCGGAACGTTCCGTTCCGTAGTGCCCGGAACGTTCCGTAGTGCCCGGAACGTTCCGTTCCGTAGTGCCCGGAACGTTCCGTTCCGTAGCGCCCGGAACATTCCGTTCCGTTGCGCCCGGAACAACTCGTACAAACGTAGTTTCGAATTATCGTAAGTGATGATGGAATACGCGGAAACAGTTTGACCAAGTAAACAAAAATGAAACCCTACAATAATTGAGCTCTATAAACACCACGCGAACATTTCTTCCCAAGCCTATCATAGTTCTGTATCGCCTGGAACGATCCGTTCCGTAGCGCCCGGAACGATCCGTTCCGAAGCGCCCGGAACGATCCGTTCCGTAGCACCCGGAACGATCCGTTCCGTAGCGTCCGGAACGATCCGTTCCGTAGCACCCGGAACGATCCGTTCCGTAGCACCCGGAACGATCTGTTCCGAAGCGCCCGGAACGATCCGTTCCGTAGCACCCGTAACGATCCGTTCCGTAGCGCCCAGAACGAACGGTAGTGCCCGGAACAATCCGTTCCGTAGCGCCGGGAACGTTCCGTTCCGTAGCGCCCAGAATGTTCCGTTCCGTAGTGCCCGGAACGATCCGATCCGTAGCGCCGGGAACGTTCCGTTCCATAGTGCCCGGAACGATCCGTTCCGTAGTGCCCGGAACACACGGAATAAATCGTTTTGGGATACTCAGAAAAACTCGTTCTGATGCACTTGGATTGAACTGTTTAGCAACACTTGGAACAATAATACAAATAAACTTAGTTCACGACAGTCACCGTAGAAGACGCTCATACTCAATCACGTTTTTTAGCTCGTAAACTTTAGTTGAAAACATCACGCGCAATCCCCTTCCACTCTTATTACCGTAAACGTACCTGTCACACACTCACTGATGGGCGATTTCATCATTGCAAGGGTATCATTTCCGTTTAACTTGGCCGCCATATGAATTGTTTAGCAAGGATCAGCCCAAAAATGAAAATGCGTGTTTTCCTGCTTTCCTTTCAATGAAAGGTTTCAACTAGTACCAAACATGGGTGCTACGATGCCCACGCGTTCGTCCCAACATAATAAACCATTTTCGAACTCCCTGTAAGTTTCTCCATCAATCAAAATTTTTTTAGTGGCCAATAATTCCTATTTCTGGTGATGAAAATTCAAAATCTATTTATTTTATGCTGATTTTACCTCCAAAAATTCATGTTACAGTTTTCCAGTCAACTCTAAACACGATAATGAAAACCAACGACGTGATCAGCAGCGGTTGGCTGCACGACAGTATCACGACGCCACAGGGACAGCACCAGGCCGCCACGGAGACAGCACCAGGCCGCCACCTGAGAGCAACAGGCCGCCACAGGAACAGCAACGGGCTGCCACGGGAACAGCAACAGGCCGCCACGGGGACAGCACCAGGCCGCCAACGGAGAGCAACAGGCCGCCACAGGAACAGCAACAGGCCGCCACAGGAACAGCAACAGGCCGCCACGGGGACAGCACCAGGCCGCCACCGGAGAGCAACAGGCCGCCACAGGGACAGCAACAGGCCGCTACAGGGACAGCACCAGGCCGCCAACGGAGAGCAGCAGGCCGCCAAAGGGACAGAACCAGGCCGCCACAGGGACAGCACCAGGCCGCCACCGGAGAGCAGCAGGCCGCCACAGGGACAGCAGCAGGCCGCCACAGGGACAGCACCAGGCCGCCACCGGAGAGCAACAGGCCGCCACACGGACAGCACCAGGCCGCCACCGGAGAGCAACAGGCCGCCACAGGGACAGCACCAGGCCGCCACCGGAGAGCATCAGGCTGCCACAGGGACAGCACCATGCCGCCACAGGGACAGCACCAGGCAGCCACCAGAGAGCACCAGGCCGCCACAGGGACAGCACCAAGCCGCCACAGGGACAGCACCAGGCCGCCACAGGGACAGCACAAGGCCGCCACCGGAGAGCAACAGGCCGCCACAGGGAGAGCAACAGGCCGCCGCAGGGACAGAACAGGCCGCCACAGAAACAGCAACAGGCCGCCACCGGAAAGCAACAGGCCGCCACAGGGACAGAACCAGGCCGCCACAGGGACAGCACCAGGCCGCCACCGGAGAGCAACAGGCCGCCACAGGGACAGCGACAGGCCGCCACAGGGAAAGCACCAGGCCGCCACAGGGACAGCAACAGGCCGCCACAGGGACAGCAACAGGCCGCCACAGGAACAGAACCAGGCCGCCACAAGGACAGCACCAGGCCGCCACCGGAGAGCAGCAGGCCGCCACAGGGACAGCACCAGGCCGCCACCGGAGAGCAGCAGGCCGCCACAGGGACAGCAACAGGCCGCCACAGGGACAGAACCAGGCCGCCACCGGAGAGCAGCAGGCCGCCACAGGGACAGCAACAGGCCGCCACCGGAGAGCAACAGGCCGCCACAGGGACAGCAACAGGCCGCCACAGGGACAGAACCAGGCCGCCACCGGAGAGCAGCAGGCCGCCACAGGGACAGCACCAGGCCGCCACCGGAGAGCAGCAGGCCGCCACAGGGACAGAACCAGGCCGCGACAGGGACAGCACCAGGCCGCCACCGGAGAGCAGCAGGCCGCCACAGGGACAGCACCTGGCCGCCACCGGAGAGCAACAGGCCGCCACAGGGACAGCACCATGCCGCCACAGGGACAGCATCAGGCAGCCACCAGAGAGCACCAGGCCGCCACAGGGACAGCACCAGGCCGCCACAGGGACAGCACCAGGCCGCCACCGGAGAGCAACAGGCCGCCACAGGGACAGCAACAGGCCGCCACAGGGACAGCCCCAGGCCACCACCGGAGAGCAGCAGGCCGTTACAGGGACAGCACCAGGCCGCCACCAGAGAGCAACAGGCCGCCACATGGACAGCACCAGGCCGCCACCGGAGAGCAACAGGCCGCCACAGGGACAGCACCATGCCGCCACAGGGACAGCACCAGGCAGCCACCAGAGAGCACAAGGCCGCCACAGGGACAGCACCAGGCCGCCACCGGAGAGCACCAGGCCGCCACCGAAGAGCAACAGGCCGCCAGAGGGACAGCAACAGGCCGCCACAGGGACAGAACCAGGCCGCCACAGGGACAGCACCAGGCCGCCACCGAAGAGCAGCAGGCCGCCACAAGGACAGCACCAGGCCGCCACCGGAGAGCAACAGGCCGCCACAGGGACAGCACCAGGCCGCCACCGGAGAGCACCAGACCGCCACCGGAGAGCAACAGGCCGCTACAGGAACAGCACCAGGCCGCCACCGGAGAGCAGCAGGCCGCCACAGGGACAGAACCAGGCCGCCACAGGGACAGCACCAGGCCGCCACCGGAGAGTAGCAGGCCGCCACAGAGACAGCAGCAGGCCGCCACAGGGACAGCACTAGGCCGCCACCGGAGAGCAACAGGCCGCCACAGGGACAGAACCAGGCCGCCACCGGAGAGCAGCAGGCCGCCACAGGGACAGAACCAGGCCGCCACCGGAGAGCAGCAGGCCGCCACAGGGACAGAACCAGGCCGCCACAGGGACAGCACCAGGCCGCCACCGGAGAGCAACAGGCCGCCACAGGGACAGAACCAGGCCGCCACCGGAGAGCAGCAGGCCGCCACAGGGACAGAACCAGGCCGCCACAGGGACAGCACCAGGCCGCCACCGGAGAGTAGCAGGCCGCCACAGGGACAGCAACAGGCCGCCACAGGGACAGCCCTAGGCCGCCACCGGAGAGCAGCAGGCCGCGACAGGGACAGCACCAGGCCGCCACCAGGGAGTAACAGGCCGCCACATGGACAGCACCAGGCCGCCACCGGAGAGCAACAGGCCGCCACAGGGACAGCACCATGCCGCCACAGGGACAGCACCAGGCAGCCACCAGAGAGTACAAGGCCGCCACAGGGACAGTATCAGGCCGCCACCAGAGAGCAACAGGCCGCCACAGGGACAGCACCAGGCCGCCACAGGGACAGCACCAGGCAGCCACCAGAGAGCACAAGGCCGCCACAGGGACAGCACCAGGCCGCCACCGGAGAGCACAAGGCCGCCACCGGAGAGCAACAGGCCGCCAGAGGGACAGCAACAGGCCGCCACAGGGACAGAACCAGGCCGCCACAGGGACAGCACCAGGCCGCCACCCGAGAGCAGCAGGCCGCCACAGGGACAGCACCAGGCTGCCACCGGAGAGCAACAGGCCGCCACAGGGACAGCACCATGCCGCCACAGGGACAGCACCAGGCAGCCACCAGAGAGCATTAGGCCGCCAAAGGGACAGCACCAGGCCGCCACCGGAGAGCAACAGGCCGCCACAGGGACAGCAACAGGCCGCCACAGGGACAGCCCCAGGCCGCCACAGGGACAGCCGCAGACCGCCACCGGAGAGCAGCAGGCCGCGACAGGGACAGCACCAGGTCGCCACCGGGGAGCAACAGGCCGCCACATGGACAGCACCAGGCCGCCACCGGAGAGCAACAGGCCGCCACAGGGACAGCACCATGCCGCCACAGGGACAGCACCAGGCAGCCACCAGAGAGCACAAGGCCGCCACAGGGACAGCACCAGGCCGCCACCAGAGAGCAACAGGCCGCCACAGGGACAGCACCAGGCCGCCACCGGAGAGCAACAGGCCGCCAGAGGGACAGCAACAGGCCGCCACAGGGACAGAACCAGGCCGCCACAGGGACAGCACCAGGCCGCCCCCGGAGAGCAGCAGGCCGCCACAAGGACAGCACCAGGCCGCCACCGGAGAGCAGCAGGCCGCCACAGGGACAGCACCAGGCCGCCACCGGAGAGCACCAGGCCGCCACCGGGGAGCAACAGGCCGCCACATGGACAGCACCAGGCCGCCACCGGAGAGCAACAGGCCGCCACAGGGACAGCACCATGCCGCCACAGGGACAGCACCAGGCAGCCACCAGAGAGCACAAGGCCGCCACAGGGACAGCACCAGGCCGCCACAGGGACAGCACCAGGCCGCCACCAGAGAGCAACAGGCCGCCACAGGGACAGCACCAGGCCGCCACCGGAGAGCAACAGGCCGCCAGAGGGACAGCAACAGGCCACCACAGGGACAGAACCAGGCCGCCACAGGGACAGCACCAGGCCGCCACCGGAGAGCAGCAGGCCGCCACAAGGACAGCACCAGGCCGCCACCGGAGAGCAGCAGGCCGCCACAGGGACAGCACCAGGCCGCCACCGGAGAGCACCAGGCCGCCACCGGAGAGCAACAGGCCGCTACAGGGACAGCACCAGGCCGCCACCGGAGAGCAGCAGGCCGCCACAGGGACAGAACCAGGCCGCCACAGGGACAGCACCAGGCCGCCACCGGAGAGTAGCAGGCCGCCACAGAGACAGCAGCAGGCCGCCACAGGGACAGATCTAGGCCGCCACCGGAAAGCAACAGGCCGCCACAGGGACAGCACCAGGCCGCCACAGGGACAGCACCAGGCCGCCACCGGAGAGCAGCAGGCCGCCACAGGGACAGCACCAGGCCGCCACCGGAGAGCAACAGGCCGCCATAGGGACAGCACCATGCCGCCACCAGAGAGCACCAGGCCGCCACAGGGACAGCAGCAGGCCACCACAGGGACAGAACCAGGCCGCCACCGGAGAGCAACAGGCCGCCACAGGGACAGAACCAGGCCGCCACAGGGACAGCACCAGGCCGCCACCGGAGAGCAACAGGCCGCCACAGGGACAGCACCAGGCCGCCACCGGAGAGCAACAGGCCGCCACAGGGACAGCACCAGGCCGCCACCGGAGAGCGTCAGGCCGCCACAGGGACAGCACCATGCCGCCACATGGACAGCACCAGGCCGCCACCGGAGAGCAGCAGGCCGCCACAGGGACAGCACCAGGCCGTCACAGGGACGACCACGTCAGGACGGCCACATCAGGCAGCGGGATGACCACATCAGGCCGCGGGACGACCTCGTCAGGACGGCCACATCAGGGTGCGGGACGGCCACATTAGGACAGCCACATCAGGCCGCGGGACGACCACGTCAGGACGACCACATCAGGCTGCGGGACGACCACATCAGGCCGCGGGACGACCACATCAGGCTGCGGGACGACCACGTCAGGCCGCGGGACGGCCACATCACGGCACAGCCACATCTGTACAGACAGTGCAGGCGTGAGGACATTCTGTCACGTTTCTATACCAGCGCTGAGACATGCAGCAGAATTTCAATCAGAATGACATTGCATCAAGCTATTTCTCAATATATATCATTCAATGTTTTGGAATATCATTAGAGTTTTATTTACATTGGAGAGAAGCATGCCATAATGCAGCATCTCAACTGATTTTTGAACTTCCACTACTATTTTTGAGTTCAAATATGCTCTCGATCGGTATAAAACAATGACACATTCCATCAGCAGAGAACTTTAATTGATTTTTCAACTATACTAAGATAATTGTAGTACATGAGTGTAGCACATCTCATTCACCTAAATAAGAAACATAACTGATTTTTCTAATACTGTTTAACAGCAAATTAAAGGCTTCTCATCGTGCATCAGAAATGAGTTACATTCATGGTTTTGAAAATGCCGGGAAATTTTTGCCGCCACGGAAAAAGGTTATTGCTACGCGCTAGGGGTTTAACAGAAGTATGGTTGCGAGTCCATGATGACAAATTAAGCCCAACTGCGAATTCATTGAATTGATTTCGATAAAGAATAAGCTGGTTTCACTTCAGTAATAATGCAGAAACACACAAACTAAACACAATACAGAAAAAGTCATACAGGACAGCAGGAACAATAGCAATTTAGAGAGATTTTGTGCGTTGTATAACAAAAAGATCGCGACATCTACTCAAGCTGCCGGAAAATGCAGCGTGTTCTTTACCAAGTGACCGACGGGGTTGTGGGAACGGGCGAGCCGCCCTCGATCATTCCTAACAATGAAGTTATTACGCAATATATATGGAGGAAATAGCGTGCAATAATTTTTATATACAAAGGCATTAAATACAGAGGAGTAGATATTATACCCAGGATTTTTATTGTACCGATTTTCCCGCTATTATTTCAAAAACGATTCATTATATTTCGTAGGCACATCAATGACATTTTGGCTCAAATTCAAGTGTCACGGCATTGATTTAAAGTTTTCAGTTGCTAGGCTTAGTATTGCGTACCGATTTAATCATAAAGCTTTATTTTAAATTACAAGTATTAAACAAATTAGTAGCTACTTTCTCAAGAGACAAACAGTGGGTTCAAAGAAAGGCAATGACGCAGCACAAAAATATGAAGTCTACTCAACTTAATAATTCTACTTCATGAATTAGTCTAAATAAATCTTCATTATTCAATTTACATCCGAGAAATGAGTTCAAAGAGAATGAATAATTATTATTCATACATGCCAATAAAACTTTCACTTCAGACAGGCAGGAGAGACGTCTGCTCTTACACACACGGCACCGCAGGGGGGTAGACGAGCTTAATAAACCACATCTTAATTGAAGTCTTCAACGACCAGGATATACACATCTTCATTCCTCTTACTGCTTACTAAAGCCTCCAATATTCGTGCCTGTATCACCACTGACTTTAAAAAAATAATTTATACAAATTGAAATTGCCCCGGCACACGTGTTAAATGTACGCAACGCCAAAATAACACCATCTCATTAGACTAAATTAACCATTCTCTGTTCAAAATTTCTCCTTTTTCAAAAAATTCCGCCAGTAACGCTTTTCTTCAGATACGATGGAAAATTATGAAAATCTGCCTCTGTAACTTATAGAAAATATACATTATATGTAGAACTGTTTCTGCCCTACCTATCTTTAGTTAAACATTTCAGAAACACATGGAAAGTATAGTCCGATTTCGAACAGAATTCATTTATGTTAACTGCAATGACTTCCGAACAAACAAATTAACAATGCAGGCTGCTTTAAAATCATCTGTAGCACATGTACAAAAGCCTCGATAACGGAAGCCGAGTTTTTCAGTACTTCTCGACTTTGAAAAAGCATTAGATTGAGTAAGTAATACAAAATCACTCTAGAAACTCCACTGTGAAGGCAATGGAGGGACTTCTCCAACTTGATTTACGCTTGCCATAGCCGTGTGTCTATAGTCCCTGCCCGCCGTACGGGAAACCCGGGTTCGACTACCGGCGCTGGATGGCGATTTTCTCTGTTGGGTATAGGAGAAAAATTTCAAGCACAATACCCCACTCTACCCAGGTGTCTGAAATGGGTACCGGTTTGACCGGGGGAAAGCGTCATGGCGTCCTGGCGTTAGATATAAGGCATTTGAAAATCCAATGTACAAGGTGATGTGTACCAGGCTTGAAATTGGAAATAAAGCATCCGTAGATGCCTTCATTATTATTCTTTGATAATTTTCATCGCATAAACGAGATTTTTAGTGTCACACGACCTTTGAAGGCTAAAAAATTCATTTTGCTGAACTTATATTCTAATTCCGACTTAGACTTTTAATAAATCTACAACACTTGTAGGTCAGACTTGTAACGTAAAAAAAATTCGTTTGCAGTGGACTGACTGACGCCCTGCTATCCTCGCAGCATCAAAACATTGCTGCGGCACAGTGCCGGCGACCACTCAACGACGAGGAAGGGAGCGACGCAACACGTGAGCGGTACAGTCGCCGGTCAAATAAGCCTTCTTATCTCTTTCAAAATCTGCGAAGGGGTTTCAAGTAAACTGCGCGTATTCTTCAATAGTGTCGCATTAAAAACGTCGATCACTCTGACAGTGATAAGAAAAGAGCAACCGAGTAATATGTTATGACAACATTTACATATCGAAACAACTTTATTGCGTACATCACGACTGTGGCGTACGTAAACAAATCGTGGATGAATGGCTCCGTCAGTTACGCAAAGCGATGATGCTCAACTCCAGCAAGCTATTAAGTGACGCAACAGCCAATATTACTTCGACAAACTACGTTACTGATTCATTCAGAGCATTTTCATGTAGTAGTTTCGAAGGTGATGAGTAGACCGATTAGCGTCGAAGCAACATGCGTTTTCTGAAACAGTTAACTTTTTAAACATAAAAACTTTTGATTCTTGGTTTAATTTTTGTTGAGTTTTAAGTAATCAAATTCATCGCTGAACTTGGAAAAAATTTCAATTTTTTCTTTTCTCATGAGTACAATTTATGTTGAAGCATCTTTACTATTACTCAGATCAATCATTTAAAG
The DNA here is from genome assembly GCA_030386875.1 of Morinoia aosen. Taxonomy (NCBI): domain Eukaryota; kingdom Metazoa; phylum Arthropoda; class Malacostraca; order Amphipoda; family Talitridae; genus Morinoia; species Morinoia aosen. The sequence continues at coordinate 43,188,837 of CM059580.1, forward strand.
TGAAAAATCCTACCACAACAGCGAAATACGCACGCATTTCTTTCATTACTCTTGATTTCAGCATTCAAATTAGTACTATCTGAGATCGAATCATTTTTTCCTTAGAACTTATTAAGTCTTATCGGAATAAATATTTAAAATACATTTAACCTTCCTTTTCAAGAGTATCAAACTGAAATTTCACAACTCTTTATCAAGTCAATGAATTTAATTTTCTGTACTTAAAGATGCTTCCAGCCACCGGAACGATTTTGTCGAACCTAAATATTATTTTTGGTATTATTTCAAAGCAGATGAAGTAAGTGTGTAGACCAATAGTGTACCAAAAATTTCATAACATAAAATGATACTCTCTAGTGTTCTGCATAATTAAGATAAGTGAAAACCACATAAGCATCGTTATTCCTGTATTACACAGTTTACACTAGATATTCATTAATGATTGCAACCTGCCCATAACGTGAGTTCAGATGGGTCAAGTTCCTGAGTTTGTACAATTAATCAACATAGTTCGTTAAGAATGAAAGGTAATTCAACAAATCACAGATGAAGCAAATTACCGAATTTTCAAAATATTTGGAAATACTCGTGGTCACCGGAAATGCGAGAGAAGCTCGTGTTTATAATACTTAATTGAAGAAAGTTAAGTTTCAAATACCGTTCGAGTCTTAGTATCATTTTAATTATCAACAGGAGAAATATTGAAAATACTATTTGTATTCCACTTTAGGCTTGAGTACATCGTTCAAAAAATGATCTACTATCACAACATGTAACGACCATCAAATTAAATGAATGTAATAATTGTTAATAGTTTTTGGATTAATCTCAGAGAAATTCAAGCCTTAATTACTTTACACTCAATGATCATATTAAAAGTATAATTTTAGATAGGCATCGCGAATAAAATTATACCGGTGTCAGTATCGGCAAAAATTTTACCTTCAACATATTCCTAATTCTTCCCGCGACATAGCCTGAATAAATCAATGCCCAAGTTAAATGATCTACATTGAATAATGCCTTTCAAGGAATAACACGGCAATTGCATTACCTTCATCCATTAATCGAAAGGACACTCGCTCTGGTTTAACAACTTCATTTCACTAGTTTCGATGGTTCTCACATAGTTAGTTGATGAGCCGTTGATCCCAAATGCTGAAAATATCCCACGTATTTTTGGAAACAAACAAACATCGGCATCTTTGGCATGCTTTATTTCCAATCAAGCCTGATACATATGATCTTGAGCATTGGTTTTTCAAATGTCTTATAACCAATACTATATATAGGACACCATGACGGTTCCCCCCGTAAAGCCGGTACCCATTTCCGACACCTGGGTTGAGTTGGGTATTGTGCTTGAGCTTTCCCTTTTACCCAACGGGGAAAATCGCCGCGCCAGCTCCGGGATACGAACCCTCGTCTCCAACATACAAGGCCGATCCCTTAACCACTGTGCCACGGCGAGCACAGGCAGGACTAAGCAGGAAGCAGGATTAACTACAACGGGCGAATGAGTGACAAACATACGTGAGCGACGAATTTATTAACAAATTCATTAGAGTCACTCAATACGCACATGGATTACAATGCCCTAAAGTAAACAATGGAAGATAGCGTAAAAAAACCTTTGACTCACGATTTCAGCCGAGCGGGCGCACTTGAAATGAAGCAGGACGCAGAACAAACGTTTCGCTATGCACACTCACCGATGATTAGAGACTGTCTGACAGTCTGAGAGACGGAGTCACTCTGTGGCGGCAGCCGAGGTGGACGAGCTTTCAGCAGGGCTGCCACTGAGGTTTTTCTCTTTCCCCCAGATTTGCGGTAGAAATTCCCCCATATTCAGCAAAAATCCCCCAAAATTGAAAAAACACGTATTATGGTATATATATTAGATAGAAACTGATATTACTCAATGTATTATGATTCTAAATGTAATTTCGTCCTTTTCATTGACAGCTTGTGAGCTATTTTGCTGCATGAGTGGATTGTTTTACCTGCAGGTAAGTAATGATACACACTTGAGGAAAGGTCGTGTTGGTCAACATTTTCTACAGGAGTAAGCTCACTTATGGTAATTCCACTGGATTTCATGGACGGCTCTCTTACGATATCAGCGCTGATACTTGCAACATTTTTGTTTTTCTTATGTTGCACTGAGCATAGTTTTGTTTTAATTTTTCAAAAAATATAGCTGCAGTTACAATACCTACAGTTGGGATTACTATTTCATCACAGACGAGTTTTTAATTCGGGTGCACCGAGCCAATTACTACTAAATGACTGCGTACAGAACTTTTGTTTCTTAGAAGATGATTCGGTTCGGTATGCCATTGGGAAAAAATAATCAGCATTCTAAAACAAAATAATAACTATAAAATAATGAAATCCTTATATAAATAGCATTAATAATTAAAATGAACCTATTTGTCATCTGAGTAAAGTTTTGCTTGTTAAAACGTTAAGCTGACATTCTAAGTTGAACTAATTGCTGAAGAGCATGTAACAGAGTTAGCCTCTGTAACGCATATAAGATATGACAAGACAGACAAATAAAAACATTAATATTGAAAGTTACTGATTGGAAACTAGGCCTGCTGCACATTTGTAAAATCTGTTAATTTTGAACCACACAAGTATTTAACCTTTAAGAACTTCTGCGCTCCGCCTCCTTTGCCAAAGAAAATACGATAAAAATATCTCCCAAATTAACATATAAGAATAGTTATCACATAATTCAAGTTAACGAGGGGAATATTGATCAAAAAGTATTTGCTCAGAGGAAGGAAGCTAGCAACGGTAACGTTCACTATCTGTATTTTTATTGCTTATACAAAGCGAACTATTGAGAATTAGCTCAGTGAGCTGTGAGAATAAGACTGTTCGCTGTTCCGATGTGATCATGTGAATCTCGTTGCCAGTCTGAGTTCCATCCGCGTTCAAACTTCGTTATATTGCCTTTTATTCATCGTTAAAAGGGGCATTTCCTGTTCTGCATCATAATACCTTCATCCGAATGAGCTTACATCCACTTGTAATTTAAAATTATTCAAAGTATACATTTTTTGCATAAGAAATAATTCCTGGCCAAATTCCCCAAATTTAGTAGCTTTTGCGTAAGTTTCCCCCATTCCCCTAGACTACAAGCGTTTCCCCCAGATCTAGGGGAAATCCCCCATCAGTGGCAGCCCTGGCTTTCAGCCTGTAAGGCCTTGCTGCAACTCTGAGCTCATGCGGAGTCATTTGAGAGAGACACTCAGTGTCAGAAGTCACAAACTTTGAGCAGACTCAGCAGTAAGTGGTTGCGAGAGTACACCATACTGCAGGGTTGCCAGATCAATCAGTCAGCTTATGACCACTTTTTTCGAGAAACGATGGGGAAAATGGTCACAACAAAATATATAGGCATATTTTCATAAAAAATCACAATACTAATAAACTTTTTGCACACTTCGACAATATTGCGACGAGAGCACCTCTTCGAGATATTTCAGGTCTTCTGTTTCTTGAGTCGTAAGATTTTTTTAAAATGGCCAAGTGAATTTTATGGCCACGGGATTCAAAAAATGGCAAATTTTGTGTAAATTGGCCATGGAATGGCCAATCTGGCAACCTTGTAAAATAATAATAGCACGTACGTAGAAGGGCAAGGGATACCGTGCTGCGAAGATTCTTTGACTTCTAAGTTTTGTCTTCGGCTGTCCACGGGCGAGGGAGAAGCTTGGCTTGTGTTATTGTTCGAAGTTCAAACATAGCCACCTTTGCCCTTCTGCTTGGTTTACTCAATCGGTTATTTAGATGCGCATCATCTGATGCTGTTTTGGTAGGGCTTGCACAGCAGTAAAAAGAACTCTTTCTTTTAAATGATGTGTGTGGAATAAAATGAAGTATTGAAGACTGAGTTTTTTTTGCCGTACGCGCAATAATTGGGTGAAATGAAGTGTGTGAGCGATTTTTTACAATAATTAACGACCACCTGCATGTGCTGAGTTGAAAAGCTAGGTCAATAGCCCCTCAAAACGGCTTTTAAATTAGAACATTAATTTAAAAAAAATATCTGACTTTTTATGCTGCCACTGCCCTCTCTTTGGTATTCGAGATTGAAGTTGTAGAGGAGAGCATAATACTTGACATGTATCCTGACTTGAGTTTGGGATGGCGTTATTTTGTAACGTACTCTGATTTGTTAAGAGGATAATTCTCATTGCTTTCTGTTCAAGTTAACATTTTGGTTATCAAAACGTTTCCTATTGCACCTACATTAACCGAATTTTGCAGCCTCATTGTTTCAACGAGAGACACCTATTAAACAACTAATGAAAACTGATTATGGTGCTGTTATTTTTGTAATTTTGCAAAAAAATCCATAGAAAGTACTTGGTAGAGATACGTGATATAATGATAGTCATTCAAGACATCAAATGTAACTATACATTGTATTAAACGGGTGTGTTGAAGGTAGCTCCATTTTTGGAATGACATTTTCGTTTCTGTCTGCATTTTTGTGGAAAAATGAAAACTCACATTCTCTTCCATAACTTTCCATAGAACTCAAGTTCATTAAAAAATCTTTAACCCCGAAACTGATTTTTGTAAAATATAAAATCCCACTTCTATTTGCGCTTAAATCGTCATCCTACTCTGCAATCTGAGCCCAAACAATCGTCCCAGGTACGAGGAAAATCATTTTAATGAAAACAGGGAGAATCCTCAAAACTGAGTGCTTGCCTGCTCGCCATTGAGAATTGCGCACTTCCACTCTGTCTCATATGGACTGAGCGAAGTGATATGGAGTAAGAAATTAATTTCAGTTGAAATGAAGTTAAAAATATAATTTACCAGAGTTATTGCTCTCTTTTCATACATATAACATATTCTTCTACGAAGATTCAAGTCGCAAAGTAGTCAACAGCGGGAGCGTGTATATCAACGTGAGCGTTTTGATCAGTCTAGCTGATTAGCTGCTTAGGTACAAATGTGAAAAAGAATTGAGGCCGGGCAACGCATGAAAGAGTATTTTGCCAGCTGTTTATCAGGCTCACAAGCTTTCGAAACATAAATGATTTCTGAAAATTTTTCGTTCATAGATAAGGGACCTTTTCTTCAATGATGTCTTTATTTTGCATTGTCAGTTTTGAACATCCTTAAAATCCCTTTGCCTTGTTGTTAAAAGGAAATATAAAACATGCGCATGTACGTGATTTGTTGTATTTACTTAAGAATTAAATGTTAAATGGTTAACCAATGATTTCCAGAGCAATCCTTCAATTTTTGCGAATGGAGTGAAAAAATTTTACTGTTATTTCTGTTCCTTGTTTACTTTTCAAATGTTAAATAATTTTTCCACGTAAATAATTACCTCAATACTTTCGTCTTCTAAGCAACATGTTGTACTTGTTGATAGCTGCTGAATATTGTTGCCTTTCTTAGTTTCATTTGTATATTTTTTTTCTTATTAAAAATTCAAATTTCGTTCGTTTCATTTTTTACTCAAAGTTTAGCTAATGCTCTCTAAGACGCTAATTCATCCATGCATTAAATCTAAGCTGTACTGTTGAATGCATGGTTTCGAATGTTGTTAGTCTTCGAGAAGGTCCTATTCAATTTTCAATGTTTCATCAACGGCATCTACCGTGAGCATATTTTTATATTGCAATTTATCAGGATTGTCTGAAAATTTAACAGAGGTTAGTAGCAGCTTCCCACCTTCACGTACGCAAGCAAGGTTACAAAAGGCATTCCAGTTTAGCTCTATAGAGCAGTATCCTAGCAATCTAGACTCACAAGAAGCCGTCCACTTCAATGTTAGCTCCCTGTCAACGAGCATGAATTTCGGGCAGATGTACATTAGCACACATGAGTCACAGGTTACTACCTGCAACGAGCTGTCAAACAACCACGTGACTATACTCAGCAAATGGTCATTGCCCAGGTCAACATTCTATAGTATGGAGATGTCAGGTAAACGACAGTCACGGGCGATTCATTCAACACACCTTGCTCCTGTCATCTTGATAACGACTTACATCTCTTGGACAGACATATTATTGGCAAACAATTTCATTTTCCTTACAGTATCCGTTCACGTCTCATGAAAAACTCTGTCGTACATTAGTTAGGTCTTTGGTTCAGAAAATGTTTACGGTGGTGCGAACTGGAAGCATGTCAGAGAGTTCGTAATCGAACACAAAACCACGTAACTGCTGCAAAGTAGTGTATTCTGAAAATATTCCGAGGAAATATTCAAAATTTTACCTCTCTACTCAAATTTTGCTGCACAAGTTCCTCTGTATCAGGCATGATTGCATAAAGATTCGCCGTTCCATGTTTTTAGTGTTTCCGGGAGCTTTACAGCTTCCGGGTTACTTCCGGGCACTACGAAACGGTTCGTTCCGGGCACTACGAAACGGTTCGTTCCAGGCACTACGGAACGGAACGTTCCGGGCACTACGGAACGGAACGTTCCGGGCACTACGGAACGGAACGTTCCGGGCACTACGGAACGGAACGTTCCGGGCACTACGGAACGGAACATTCCGGGCACTACGGAACGGAACGTTCCAGGCACTACGGAACGGAACGTTCCGGGCACTACGGAACGGAACGTTCCGGGCACTATGGAACGGAACGTTCCGGGCACTACGGAACGAAACGTTCCGGGCACTACGGAACGGAACGTTCCGGGCACTACGGAAAGGAACGTTCCGGGCGCTACGGAACGGAAGGTTCCGGGCACTACGGAACGGAACATTCCGGGCACTACGGGCACTAAGGAGCTATATTAGGCTCCTGAGAAGAAATGCTTGTGTGGTGTTTATAGAGATCAATTATTGTAGGGTGTCATCAAAGTTTGCTGGGTCAAACTGTTGCCGCGTGTTCCACCATCACCTACCACAATTCGAAGCTAGGTTTGTGAGAGTTCCGTAACCGTTCCGGGCGTTCCGGATTTTAGGGCCATTAATATCAGTTCCACGGAACGTTCCGTTCCGGACGTTCCGGATTTTAGGACTAGTAAAATCAGTTCCACGGAACGTTCCGTTCCGGGCGTTCCATCGTTCCGTACTTTAGGGATAGCCGTGTATGAAGTTTACAGCTTCCGGGTTACTTCCGGGCACTACGAAACGGTTCGTTCCGGGCACTACGAAACGGTTCGTTCCAGGCACTACGGAACGGAACGTTCCGGGCACTAGTAGTGCAAGTGGGTACGATACGGTGTGCACGTGCGTCCAATTCTCCGACGAAAATTGTGGTGAATTAAAGTGAAGTTGCTGAAAAACTGGTATAGTTTGTATATTCACGTGAGTACAGTGTGTGACTTTGTATGGAGTGCTCGTGAGAGTAGTTTTTTTTTTGTTGCGTGAGAGTTGAGACTGAGCATTGGACTTTGGTGTGGTGACTTGCAATTTTTGTTTGAGGTGTTTTGACTGGTAAGCTTTCTTTGCATATAAAGAGTATAGTGTGTGACATTGTAGAGAGTGACTGTGAGAGTAGTAGGAAACGTTTTTGTTTCTTTTGGTTTGATAACTTGATTTTCAGTAGATTTGGTGAGTGAAGACTTCTTCTGCCTGTGAAATTTGTACTGAGAGAGAAGTCTGTGTTTGAGGATGGCAAGAAATAGGACTGGTCGTAGGAAGGGAGGTGCAAGTGGAATGGATGAGGAGATTGAGTGCATGACTTGTAAAGAGTGGATAGATATAGATGCATGCAAAGGTTTGAGAGAAATGAGTCGGAGAAAGTTGAGTGATCTTGTGTTTACGTGCTGGAAATGTTTGAATGATGAGAGTAAGAAGTTGAAAGAGGAGGTTGAGAGATTGACAATTTTGATGGTTGCTTTAGAGGCTGACTTGAAGGATGAAAGGAAGCTGAACGAAGGAAAGAATGAGAATGGTGCAAATGCAGTGAATGAAGAGGTAAATGGTGGTGCAAGGAGTGCAAATGAAGTGGATGATAATGCAAATGATGGTGCAAGGAGTGTGAATGAAGCAAATGATGGTGCAAATGTGACAGATGAGAGAAGAAGGATGAATGAGCATGATGAAAGAGGTAAAAATGGAAAGAGAGTGAATGAGCCACCTGTTGTGGGGCCACATGAGGTGCAGGAGCCTGTAGTGGAAGCGAATGAAAGGAAGACGAATGGAAAGAATGATCTGAGTGAAAGAAGTGAGCGAAAGAGTAGCATGAAAGGGAGAGTAAGACCTATGATTAGAATATGTGGAGATAGCATGGTGAAGAATGTTGATAGGTTTGTATGTATGAGTGACAGTAGTGGATGTATGAGCATGAGAGGGAAAGGAGGGGAGGAGATTTGTAGGCATGCTGAGAGAGTGATAGATGGAATGGATGAAGGAATGGTTGTACTGCAAGGAGGTGGCAATGGGTTGCTTGAATGTGGGAGAGAACGTACGGTGAATGCAATTATGAAAGTTGTTGATAGGGCGCGGAAGAAGAATGTTAGAGTGGCGGTGACTAGCCTCCTAAGAAGGCCTGCGTGTGATGAGGAGTATGAAAGGGTGCGAAAGGAGGTGAATAGAGAGTTGCATGAAAGGATTATGAGTATGAGAGCTGAGAGTGTGAGAAAGCGTGAGCTGGGTTCCAGCTTCCTTGACATGGATAGCGTGATCCAGGATGGGTGTTTTCTTGGAGATGGAGTCCATCTTACAAAAGAAGGTGAGATGAAACTCTCCAAGAAATATATCCGGTGGATCAGGGCTACTCATGTCATAATGGAAGCTGGAACTGGATGAATGAAAATCCGTCAGAGCAAAAGTGAGGAACGTCTGGAATTGTCTAATTGTGTTGTAAGGTTTGGAAGTATAAATGTGCGTGGATGGAATGCAGGAAAGTTAGATGACCTCGTAGTAGAATTTGAGAATGGAAAATTGGATTGTGTTGGTGTAGTAGAGACCCAAATGCGTGATAGAGTCAGTTTAACATGTAAGGAGAATAAGTATCATATGATAGGAAAAGGGCGTGTAAATTGGCAAAAAAGAGGTGGTGGAGTTGGTTTGATTGTAAAGAATGCTCTAAATTGGAAATTAGAGGAACTTCCTGTTGGAAATGAACCTGAAAGTGAAGATTTGTTAGCAATTAAGTGTGAAAGAATGCATGCCAGAGAATGTATTGTTGTGATTGTATGTTATATGACAACTGATGGGATTTTAGCTCATGAAGAGAATGTAAAAAAGTATGAAATATTAACAAGGATTGTACGAGAACACTGCAGGTGCCCTCTGATTGTGATGGGTGACATGAATGGCCATGTTGGTATACTTGGTGAGCCGGTGAATGCAAATGGACAAAAATTGATAGATTTTTGTGATGAGAATGAACTTGAAAACCTGAATGTAACAATAGGAAATGGCTTGCATACATGGCAAAGCAGGGAATGGAAAACTGCAATTGACTATATGATTGTGAATAGTAGAGCAAGAGAGTGTGTTAAGGAAATGTTTGTAGATGAAGATGATTTTGATATTGATAGTGACCATAAAATGCTTGTGCTTGAATATAACTGGGGTAGAAAGGAGTCAATGCAAAATGTCAGCAGTGTGAAAGAAAGTTGGCAGATAAAAAAGGCAAACTGGGAAGAATTTAAGAATGAATTGAGTAGGTATAACTGGAACAGGTGTGGAAATGTAAATGACCTAAATGGTGAGATTGCAAGAACCTTGAATGATGTGGCAGAGCAAAAGATTGGTAGAATAAAATGTAGGAAAGGGACAGGGAATGCCAGGTGGTTTACAAGTGAGATAAAGGAAGAACGAATGAGAAGAAAGACTTTAAATAAGAAACAACGCAGTATGAGGAAAATGTATGAAAGAAACAGAATTACTGAGGATGAATGGCAGAGTGCATGGAATGAGTACAAGGACCAGCAGAAGAAAGTAAGGAGAATGATTAATGAGGCTAGAGTTAAAGAGGAGAGACACCAAGTTGAAAATCTAAGAAAGAAAGGTCCGGATGGAATAAAAGATTGGTATAAGTTTATACAAGGTAATGATAGAAGTAGTGAAGTTCAAGTTGATGAATTAGTAGTTAACGGTTGCAGTGTGCAAGATAGGATGCAACTGGTGAAAGCAGTTGAAGAATACTGGGAGGACATTGGTGGAATGAATGAGCAGGTTACAGATAATGCACCCATAAACTTTCTGATTGATGAACGTGAACTGCAAATGGAAGACGAAATCACTTGTGAAGAGATTGTAAGTTTTTTGAAGAAAGTGAAAAATGGAAAGGCATGTGGCCCTGATAAGATCCCATATGAGTTCTATAAATTTGGAGGAGAGAGTGTGGTCAGTATGTTGAAATGTTTATTTGATGAGATATGGAAGAGTGAAAGAGTACCGGATGACTGGAACAAGTGTAATGTAGTTCTGTTGCATAAGGGTGGACATAAGAGTATGAAAGAACTTAAAAATTACAGACCAATTGCACTGGGTGACACTGTATGTAAGATATTTTGTGGTATTTTGAATGAGAGAATGAAAAATTTAGTTGAGGAATTAGGAGTCCTAGGTGAAGAACAGAATGGTTTTAGGCAGGATAGACGTGGGGAAGATAATCTGTTTGTAGTGAGTGAAATAATTGAGCGAATGAGGAAGGATGATAAGGTGTATTTAGCATTCCTGGATATTGAAAAAGCGTATGACAGAGTGGATCGGGTTAGGCTCTTTGAAGTTCTGAGAAAAGTTGGGTTTAGCAGAAAAATAGTAAAAATTGTACAAAGTCTGTATGAGAACACAAGCGCTATATACAGGTTAGGAAATTTGGAAACGGGGCAAGTGAGGAGTGTTAGAGGAGTGAGACAGGGCTGTACTCTGTCTCCCCTGTTGTTTGGATTGTACACAGAAGAAGTAGCAGTTCGACTGAGAAGGAGTGGCTTAGGACTGAAAGTTGGTAATGAGAGACTGAGCTGTTTGTTGTATGCTGATGATGTGGTTGTGGTTAGTGGATGTGGACATGAACTGCAAAGGATGCTTGACATTGTGAACGGATATAGTACAGATTTCAAGATGAACTTCGGTGCCGACAAAAGCAAGGTTATGGTTATAAATAGTGATGAGACTGATAGAGACAGACTGTGGAATATTGGAGAAATCAGAATAGGTAGAACAAAAGAATACAAATATCTAGGTTGTATGATAAGTGAAGATGGATGCACTAGAACTAAGGGTGAGAAAGTGGCAAAAGCTATGCAGTGGAGTGGACGATTAAGTAGCGTGGCCAGATACAGAGCAAACAAGTATGAATGTGTGAGAGGAATGTGGAAGTATGTTGCTGTACCTAGTGTCATGTATGGTATGAGTGCTCTTGCCTGGAATGGAAGTGATCTTGAAAAGCTGGATGTAATACAAAATAAGGTAGGACGGTTAGCATTGGGTGCTCCAAAATGGACAGCTACAGAAGCCATTAGAGGTGACCTTGGGTGGAGCCTATTTTCAGAAAGAATGATGAAGGCGGTGCTGAATTATAAGGTGAGAATTGAAAGAATGCAGAATAGCAGATGGGTAAAGCGAATTTTTGAATGGAATCTGAGTGTAAGCTATTGGGAGAAAGTGTGTTGGGGGCATGCAAGGAAGCTTAGTATGCAAAAGATTATTCATGTTAGAATTGGGAGACCTGTGGATGACTGGAGTTTAATAAATCTTGGAGGTGTAGGGCCTGAGTGGGACTGCAAGAGGTGGAAGAAAGAGATTGAGAGGAAAACAAAAGAGTATGGATTGAATAAGTGGAGGCTTAGCATGGTGCGGAAGCCTACACTTGACTGGTATATGAAAAAAGAAGCACCTAAGTTTGAGATGTTCTATGATGGTAGTTTTGGAAGTCAACTCTTGTTTGCTGTGAGATGTAAGTCATTGAGTGTGAACAGACGTACATGGAGGTGGAATGAGAATAATAACAGATTATGTCAGCAGTGTATTAGTGGAGTGGAGGAAACAATTGAGCATTTTGTGCTGGAATGTAGTAAGTATGAGCAAGAGAGAGAAAGTTTTATGAATGTGGTGCTTGAGCAGTATGGAGAGAATGAGTGGTATGCCAGATGTGCTGAAGATGATTGCGGTATGAGCTGTCTTGCTGAATTGGATCAGGAGTGCAATATGAGTATCATTGAAGCTATGAAATTGTTTCTTGTGCGTGCCTGGAGTAAGAGACAGTGACTGGAATGAGCCAGTCAGGTAGAATGGTCAGTAATGACCCAATATGCCTGGGGATGGTGTTTTGACGCACTGGCTATCCCAGTGACGCCATCCAATGGCAGCTTGTGACAAGGATTGGTAAATCCTGAGTAGTTTAGTGGACAAGTCTGGTACCAGGCGCTGAACTCTTTGTGTGATAACTGTGGAGGGAATTGTAGGCCGTTACAAAGGCCCCGACGCTGTCGGCCCTCAATTTCAAGTTCAAGTTCAAGTTCAAGGGTTACTTCCGGGCACTACGAAACGGTCAGTTCCGCGGCGTACTTTGTGGCGATTGGTTAATCAGAAAGTGCTCTGTGAATCTGGTAAAAGTGATACCGGTAAAAAGATTTGTGTCTGAATTATCAAGTGAAGATCTTTAGTCTAAATAAACAGTGTCAACGATTGTGGTCAAAATACCCCTGTGCCCCGAAAAGCACAAGATGGGGAAACCTGACAGCCTAAACCCAAAGGCCAGTCAGTCGGTTAAAGGCAAGAAACCGTCAACCACTCAAACTTCCTACAATGCTCGTGCCTCACCCTCACCGGCAAGCCGGAACAAGAGGCGTCAATGCTCTCCTACTGACTCAAGTGGTCCTACCAAAAAGACAGCTACAATGACAACTGTTCATGCAAATGTAACACCAGCAGAGGATTTTTGCGAATCTTCTGACATGAGCGGAATCATCTCCGATGAAGATCCCGAGACAAGAAGGAATATTCCCAAAACTTCAACTGTTAACACAAATGAACACTTAGAGAAATCGGCAACAAAGGAAGCAGCTTCAAAATCAGCTCGAGTTGATTTAAACACACCAGAGCATATTCAAAAACTAGCTCCGAACATGCGGCAGGTTCTTATCACACCAGTGGACAAAACCTACAACATTGCAAAAATGAACCCTATCCGTACTGCACTAGCCTTAGACAAGCTGTGTGGTTCAGTTAAAAAAGTAGAGCATCAACACTCAGGAGCCATTCTTGTGACAACAAATACTCTAGAGCAAGTAAAATCTCTGATGGCTGCCACTACAATGGTAATATCTGGGAATACCATTGAAATCTTAACTTCTATTGCCTGGTCAACCCAGTTCTCGTATGGCAAAATCTATGCACCTGAATTTGCTTCTGACACCCTTGAAGACCTCCTAACTATGCTGAAGCCCTATAATGTGGTAGGCATCCGCAAATTACTGCTAGACCCCAACAAAGCGTCCGTTCCCCTGTATGTACTGACGTTTCTCAATCCTTCTCCTCCTGCTGAGCTGCTCCTAGGGTATTGTGTTTACAAAATAGATAAATACTACCCAAGTCCTTTGAGATGTGGACTTTGCTGCCATTATGGCCACTCACGAGCCCGGTGCACGAGTCGACTGCCAACTTGTAGCTATTGTGGCCAAAAGGGTCATTTTGCAGACTCATGCCCAAATCTGTCTGCTCCTCCTTCCTGCTCGAACTGCAAAGAACCCCATCAGGCTACTTCACGTGAGTGTTCCCACTACATGGCTGAAGTTAGAGCCTGCCATCTCACAGCAGATGAGGGTTTGAGTTTTGTGGAAGCTAGAGCTAGAGCTAGAGCAAGAGAAATGAGACCTATAGATGCAGTTCAATCCAACCCTTCAGTTCAAAACTTGGAAATGCAAAGAAGACCTACAGTGAAGGAACTGACTTCTCTGCAAGTTTTTCCTACACTTACCCAACTTATGGCTCAAGAAGATGAAGCCTCCACTCAGCCCTCTCAACAAACTTCTCTGACAACCAACATTCCTTCAACGGATCAAAATAGTACAAGAACCTTTGCAGCTTGTGCATCCATACAAAGCACTCCATCTGCATTTTCTACTCAGCATATCTTACAGCCTTCTACCCAGCCACAGCCAGTTTCCTCAGGTCAACAACCTAGCCATTCAAGTGCTGGGAACCCTTTGCATGCAAGCAGCCAAGCCAATCAACGATCTCTTACTGCATCTCATCAAATATTTACTGATTTCACTCGACTAATTACTCAGGCTCTGCCAATGATAATCCGTCTCTTTCTCTCCACGCAACTCACTGAAAAAATAGAATGTTTTATTGAGCTAGGTCAGATGCTTTCCGTAAAATCAGTTGTCACTGAAACTCTAGCAAGTTTAGGTCTTTCCTCAATGCATAACTCGCAATGAAGCTAAAAATCTTACAGTGGAATGTCCGTTCCTTTTCTGCCCGATATCCTTACTTGTCCAAACTACTGGCAGATTTAGCCCCGGATGTACTGTGTTTGCAGGAAACTTTTCTGTCTTCTGATAAAACGGTAAAACTGGCCGGGTATCAAAACTTGGCTGCTCGTTGTGAGAGAGCTGTGGGAAGTGGAGGGGGGGTTCTTGTAGCCGTTAATAATAGCATACCACAAACCATTATACAGCTCCCATTGTCATTGGAAGTATGTGCCACACGCATACATCTTCCTCAAAATGAATTTACAATATGCTCTATGTACCTTCCACCATTGCTGCCAAACTCTGTATTAATCACAGAGCTACCACTTTTACTTTCACTTCTACCTCCTCCTTTCATTATCTCAGTTGATTCGAATGCTCATCATCAATCATGGGGTTCCTCTTCCTCAGACAGCCGAGGAAATGTTATGAGTCATTGGGTAACAGCGAACAACCTTGTGCTGCTGAACACTACGGAACCAACTTATTTGTCCTCAACAGGCACCCTAACTCATATAGACCTGACCATAACTACCCCTGATATAGCACCTATGTTTACATGGTCACCCTTATTAGACCCTTACAACAGTGATCACTTTCCTTTGCTGATCTCATCAGAGTGTGCCACACCAGTCTGCCTACAACCAAGGTGGAATATCAAATCAGCTGATTGGGTCAAATTTCAAAAAATCCTCAGCCTTCCAAAAACTTACCTATCCCCTACGCAGGCCTGTGGAGCAGTAACCACAAGCATAATAGATGCAGCCTCTAAATCCATCCCATGCTCTATACCAGGAAAAAGAACACCAACAAATAGTTGGTGGAACAAAGAATGTGCCGTAGCAAGGCGCCAAAAGCAGCGAGCGTTATCTCGTTATAAAAACCATTTAGGGGATATTGACTTATGGATAGCCTTCAAAAAAGCCAGAGCTATTTTTAGGCACTGCATAGCCAGAGCCAGGTCAAAGAGCTGGACAGACTATCTGTCTAGTATTACATACAGAGCCCACAGTGGACAAGTCTGGAACAAAGTCCGAGCACTATCTGCAAAGTTCTCCCCCAAAGCTATAGTTTTAAAGAATGGCACTGATAACATAACAGACCCCAAGCTGATCTCAAACATTCTTGGCCGGCAATATTGTAGAGAAAATAACTCCACATCAAATGACCCTGATTTCATTGTAAGAAAGGAGAGAATTGCACGTGAGCTACCTTACCCACAACATAACTCAACTGAATGGTACAACAAACCTTTCACAATGAGAGAATTAACTAGAGCACTACGCAACTCCTCATCTCGAGCCCCTGGTGCTGATCGCATTCCCTTCAGCTTTCTTCAACACCTCAGCGGAAGTCAACTTAAGGAGTTATTGAACTTCTATAATTTCTTATTCATGCATGGATTCCCACACCAGTGGCGGGAAGCCATAATTGTACCCATACTGAAACCTGGCAAATCATCTTCTTCTGCAGCATCATACCGCCCTATTGCGCTCACCAACTGTCTAGGCAAGATCATGGAAAAGATGGTAAACTGGTGCCTCCAGTCCTACTTAGAAGAAAACTCCTACTATGATCCAACTCAGAGTGGTTTCAGAGCAGGGTACAGTACACTTGACGCTCTGTTTCGTCTGGAAGCATCAGTAAGGGAAGCCTTGCTGACTCAAAATTACTGCCTAGCCATTTTCCTTGACATTGAGCGAGCTTTTGAGTCGGTTTGGCATGATGGTGTCTCACTCAAACTGCATGAACTGGGTCTCAGGGGCAATATGGCTGTTTATATCAAAAATTTCCTACAACTACGATCTATACGGGTAAGAGTTGCTGATAAGCTGTCAGACTCCTTTCCCCTTTTGTGTGGAGTGCCTCAGGGATCGGTCATAAGCCCCACACTCTTTACACTCATTGTAAATGACCTTTTTGCCGATGTGCCTGCACGAGTACAACACTCTCTGTATGCGGATGATGGAGCCATGTGGATTGGCACATCAACTCTCACTGAGGCAACCACAGTAATGCAAACTGCACTGAACACTATTGTAAAGTGGTCCCAAAAGTGGGGTCTTCAAATCTCAGCAGCCAAAACTTCAGCTGTTTTGTTCACCCACAGACACGACTCACCTCCCCAACTGAAGATGGAAAACGTTCCTCTTACCTTCAAGAATAACATAAAATTTCTTGGCATTATCTTTGATAGGCATTTAACTTGGAGGCCACACATAACTTCATTGCACTCTTCATGCCAGTCAGATCTGAGACTTCTCTCAGTCATTTCAGCCAAGAGGTGGGGTGCTGATGCCACAGCCCTTCGTAGACTGTATATAGCTCTGGTTCGCTCCAAGCTTGATTATGCCTGCTTTTTATATGCAACTGCTGCTCCCACTCATCTTCTAGTGTTGGACCGCATCCAATATGCAGCATCACGTATTATCAGTGGTGCCCTGAGGTGCACACCCACAGTTAAGCTGGAAGCTGAGGCTGAACTTATGCCTCTTGCATATCGCCGGCGCCAATTGCTATTGTCCTACTGTGCTCAAATCCTCACCATCGCTGAGCACCCGGTCCGAAAACTATTGCTGGCTTACTACCCTTATGCTCTTTATGCTCACCTTAGACGGCCAATCCCTGTATCAGGCCGAGCCTACATGGAGTTCAACAAGCTGGGTCTTAATTTCTCTCAGATCCCCACAATTCCCATGCACTTGAGATATCATTCAGTCCCAAGCCCAATCTTTCTGACATTAGCAGATGTACAAAAACATTCAAGAGATCCCACCAATTGGCAACAAATGTTTAATGACCTTGTTCACTGCTCATACAATATGCACCAAATAATCTACACAGATGGATCGGTCCAGAACGACAAGGCCGGATGTGGAGTGCATGGGGAAAATTTCCAACTCAAGGCTCACCTCCCTCCTAGAACTTCCATATTTACCGCTGAACTGTATGCTATTTACATAGCAGTTAAGTTTATAACTAACAAACCAGGAGCCTTTGTAATCTTCTCAGATTCACTGAGTGCCTTGACTGCTCTGAAAGCAAATAAAGCTCCTAAACACTACCTACTATACTGGATAGCAAAAGCTATCAATCAGCTTCCTAGAGACAAAGTCATCCTGGAGTGGGTGCCTAGCCATGTGGGCATACCTGGCAATGAGGCTGCAGATAAGTTAGCACAGTCTGCTCTAAGCATCTCTCTGACAACTCAAATACCTAAATCCACAGCAGAACTTAACTCCCTATTTGCCACCTCCATGCAACAAGAGAGACTGAGGGCATGGAAGCAGCTTCCACCAATCATAAATGAATTAAATCCTGCACTGACCCCTCTACCATCTTCACTTTCACGCAGCCAACAAGTCATCATCTCAAGACTGAGACTTGGTGTCTGTAAATTGACACATGGGCACTACTTAACGGGTTCTCCGCCTCTTTTCTGCCAAGGATGCAATTGCAAACTCACCTTGAGCCACCTATTGATAGACTGTCCTCTGCATCAAAATCATCGCCTGGCCCTGATTACTGAGTGCAATGCAAGATCGGCTCCTGTGACAATGAACACCATCCTTGCAGCTGACTTCCCAACCAAACTTGTAATGGATTTCATGAGAAAGTCAAAATTCCTGCACCTCATCTGAAAAATAACTGAAGAGCAGACTGGGGGCGCCATTTCCCAAGAAGGAGACGTGCCTCATCTCTAACAAAGTAACAAAGTAAGTACGAAACGGTTCGTTCCGGGCACTACGAAACGGTTCGGAAACGAGCATGTACGAGCATGAGAGGGAAAGGAGTGGAGGAGATTTGTAGGCATGCTGAAAGAGTGATAGATGGAATGGATGAAGGAATGGTTGTACTGCAAGGAGGTGGCAATGGGTTGCTTGAATGTGGGAGAGAACGTACGGTGAATGCAATTATGAAAGTTGTTGATAGGGCGCGGAAGAAGAATGTTAGAGTGGCGGTGACTAGCCTTCTAAGAAGGCCTGCGTGTGATGAGGAGTATGAAAGGGTGCGAAAGGAGGTGAATAGAGAGTTGCATGAAAGGATTATGAGTATGAGAGCTGAGAGTGTGAGAAAGCGTGAGCTGGGTTCCAGCTTCCTTGACATGGAAAGCGTGATCCAGGATGGGTGTTTTCTTGGAGATGGAGTCCATCTTACAAAAGAAGGTGAGATGAAACTCTCCAAGAAATATATCCGGTGGATCAGGGCTACTCATGTCATAATGGAAGGTGGAACTGGATGAATGAAAATCCGTCAGAGCAAATGTGAGGAACGTCTGGAATTGTCCAATTGTGTTGTAAGGTTTGGAAGTATAAATGTGCGTGGATGGAATGCAGGAAAGTTAGATGACCTCGTAGTAGAATTTGAGAATGGAAAATTGGATTGTGTTGGTGTAGTAGAGACCCAAATGCGTGATAGAGTCAGTTTAACATGTAAGGAGAATAAGTATCATATGATAGGAAAAGGGCGTGTAAATTGGCAAAAAAGAGGTGGTGGAGTTGGTTTGATTGTAAAGAATGCTCTAAATTGGAAATTAGAGGAACTTCCTGTTGGAAATGAACCTGAAAGTGAAGATTTGTTAGCAATTAAGTGTGAAAGAATGCATGCCAGAGAATGTATTGTTGTGATTGTATGTTATATGACAACTGATGGGATTTTAGCTCATGAAGAGAATGTAAAAAAGTATGAAATATTAACAAGGATTGTACGAGAACACTGCAGGTGCCCTCTGATTGTGATGGGTGACATGAATGGCCATGTTGGTATACTTGGTGAGCCGGTGAATGCAAATGGACAAAAATTGATAGATTTTTGTGATGAGAATGAACTTGAAAACCTGAATGTAACAATAGGAAATGGCTTGCATACATGGCAAAGCAGGGAATGGAAAACTGCAATTGACTATATGATTGTGAATAGTAGAGCAAGAGAGTGTGTCAATGAAATGTTTGTAGATGAAGATGATTTTGATATTGATAGTGACCATAAAATGCTAGTGCTTGAATATAACTGGGGTAGAAAGGAGTCAATGCAAAAGGTCAGTAGTGTGAAAGAAAGTTGGCAGATAAAAAAGGCAAACTGGGAAAAATTTAAGAATGAATTGAGTAGGTATAACTGGAACAGGTGTGGAAATGTAAATAACCTAAATGGTGAGATTGCAAGAACCTTGTATGATGTGGCAGAGCAAAAGATTGGTAGAATAAAATGTAGGAAAGGGACAGGGAATGCCAGGTGGTTTACAAGTGAGATAAAGGAAGAACAAATGAGAAGAAAGACTTTAAATAAGAAACAACGCAGTATGAGGAAAATGTATGAAAGAAACAGAATTACTGAGGATGAATGGCAGAGTGCATGGAATGAGTACAAGGACCAGCAGAAGAAAGTAAGGAGAATGATTAATGAGGCTAGAGTTGAAGAGGAGAGACACCAAGTTGAAAATCTAAGAAAGAAAGGTCCGGATGGAATAAAAGATTGGTATAAGTTTATACAAGGTAATGATAGAAGTAGTGAAGTTCAAGTTGATGAATTAGTAGTTAATGGTTGCAGTGTGCAAGATAGGATGCAAATGGTGAAAGCAGTTGAAGAGAACTGGGAGGACATTGGTGGAATGAATGTGCAGGTTACAGATGATGCACCCATAAATTTTCTGATTGATGAACGTGAACTGCAAATGGAAGATGAAATCATTTGTGAAGAGATTGTAAGTTTTTTGAAGAAAGTGAAAAATGGAAAGGCATGTGGCCCTGATAAGATCCCATATGAGTTCTATAAATGTGGAGGAGAGAGTGTGGTCAGTATGTTGAAATGTTTATTTGATGAAATATGGAAGAGTAAAAGAGTACCGGATGACTGGAACAAGTGTAATGTAGTCCTGTTGCATAAGGGTGGACATAAGAGTATGAAAGAACTTAAAAATTACAGACCAATTGCACTGGGTGACACTGTATGTAAGATATTTTGTGGTATTTTGAATGAGAGAATGAAAAATTTAGTTGAGGAATTAGAAGTCCTAGGTGAAGAACAGAATGGCTTTAGGCAGGATAGACGTGGGGAAGATAATCTGTTTGTAGTGAGTGAAATAATTGAGCGAATGAGGAAGGATGATAAGAAGTTGTATTTAGCATTCCTGGATATTGAAAAAGCGTATGACAGAGTGGATCGGGTTAGGCTCTTTGAAGTTTTGAGAAAAGTTGGGTTTAACAGAAAAATAGTGAACATTGTTCAGAGTCTGTATGAGAACACAAGTGCTATCTACAGGTTAGGAAATTTGGAAACAGGGCAAGTGAGGAGTGTTAGAGGAGTGAGACAGGGCTGTACTCTGTCCCCCCTGTTGTTTGGATTGTACACAGAAGAATTAGCAGTTCGACTGAGCGGGAGTGGTTTAGGACTGAAAGTTGGTAATGAGAGACTAAGCTGTTTGTTGTATGCTGATGATGTGGTTGTGGTTAGTGAATGTGGTCATGAACTACAAAGGATGCTTGACATTGTGAATGGATATAGTACAGATTTCAAGATGAACTTTGGTGCCGATAAAAGTAAGGTCATGGTTATAAATAGTGATGAGACTGATAGAGACAGACTGTGGAATATTGGAGAAATCAGAATAGGTAGAACAAAAGAATACAAATATCTAGGTTGTATGATGAGTGAAGATGGATGTACTAGAACTAAAGGTGAGAAAGTGGCTAAAGCAATGCAGTGGAGTGGACGGTTAGGTAGTGTGGCCAGATACAGAGCAAACAAGTACGAATGTGTGAGAGGAATGTGGAAGTATGTTGCTGTACCTAGTGTCATGTATGGTATGAGTGCTCTTGCTTGGAATGGAAGTGATCTTGAAAAGCTGGATGTGATACAAAATAAGGTAGGACGTGTAGCATTGGGTGCTCCGAAATGGACAGCTATAGAAGCCATTAGAGGTGACCTAGGTTGGAGTCTATTTTCAGAAAGAATGATGAAAGCTGTGCTGAATTATAAGGTGAGAATTGAAAGAATGCAGAATAGCAGGTGGGTAAGGCGAATCTTTGAATGGAATCTGAGTGTAAGCTATTGGGAGAAAGTATGTTGGGGGCATGCAAGGAAACTCAATATGCAAAAGATTATTCATGTTAGAATTGGGAGACCTGTGGATGACTGGAGTTTAATAAATGTTGGAGGTGTAGGGCCTGAGTGGGACTGCAAGAGGTGGAAGAAAGAGATTGAGAGACAAACAAAAGAGTATGTATTGAATAAGTGGAAGCTTAGCATGATGCGGAAGCCTACACTTAACTGGTATATGAAAAAGAAAGCACCTAAGTTTGAGCTGTTCTATGATGGTAGTTTTGGAAGTCAACTCTTGTTTGCTGTGAGATGTAAGTCATTGAGTGTGAACAGACGTACATGGAGATGGAATGAGAATAATAACAAATTATGTCAGCAGTGTAATAGTGGAGTAGAGGAAACAATTGAGCATTTTGTGCTGGAATGTAGTAAGTATGAGCAAGAGAGAGAGAGTTTTATGAATGTGGTGTCTGAGCAGTATGGAGAGAATGAGTGGAATGCCAGATGTGCTGAAGATGATTGCGGTATGAGCTGTCTTGCTGGATTGGATCAGGAGTGTAATGCGAGTATCACTGAGGCTATGAAAGTGTTTCTTGTGCGTGCCTGGAGTAAGAGACAGTGACTGGAATGAGCCAGTCTGGTAGAATGGGCTGTAATGACCCAATGTGCCGGGGGATGGTGTTTTGACACACTGGCTGTCCCGGTGATGCCTTCCAATGGAGGCTTGTGACAAAGATCGTAGATCCTGAGTAGTTTAGTGGACAAGTCTGGTACCAGGCGCTGAACTTTGTGTGAAAATTGTGGAGGGAATTGTAGGCCATTACAAAGGCCCCGACACTGTCGGCTCTCAAGTTCAAGTTCAAGTACCTTCCATTCGTTATAATTATGCTCGTACTTGCTAACACCTGCGACACAGCAGCAGCACGGTGTTCTGAAATTCAATGTTCCAGCTTGGTTGTCCGAATGAAATTGAATTGAGTAGTTTACTGGACAAGTCTGGCGCACAGGTGCTGAATTTCTGCGTAAATTTTGTGTCTCCGGGAAGAATTGTAGGCGGTTACAGAGGCCCCGACATTGTCGTACCTCAAGTTCAAGTGAATATTAGGGAAATTGGTTAAGTCAGTTGCCTAATGGTGTGTTAAGTAGTATTACTTGTGGTAAATGAATATTAGAGACTTCAGTGCTCTTTTTCATTAGGCACCAAGGTAAATCTGAAGGATATGTCAGTTATCGATTTTCCACTTTTTGGTGCCTGAACCTAATTAATCGAATCAAAATAAACAAGTTTTCTTCTATGCACTTTCAGTCTCAAATGAGTATTTTGCGATTTATAGCGGTAAGTTTAGTTTCGTCTTTGATGACGAATGCGCTTGAATAAACAGCTACTCATCGATTTTCGAATTTTTGTTGCTTAAATCATGGTAATAACATCAAAATAAAAACTTTTCGGTAAATCTGAAGGATATGTCAGTTGTCGATTTTCCACTTTTTGGTGCCTGAACCTAATTATTTGAATCAAAATAAACAAGTTTTCTTCTATGCACTTTCCGTCTCAAATGAGTATTTAACGATTTATAGCGGTAAGTTTAGTTTCGTCTTTGATGACGAATGCGCTCGAATAAACAGCTACTCATCGATTTTCGAATTTTTGTTTTTTGAATCATCGTAATAACATCGAAATAAACAACTTTTTGGTAAATGTTGAGGACTTGACCATAATTGATTTTCAAATTTTCAATGCCGAAATATGGTTAATGAGATCAAAAGAAACAAGTTTTCTTCAATGCACTTTCCGGCGGAAACGAGTATTTTAAAAGTTATAGCGGTAAATGAGTTAACGGAACTCCAGTGTTTAAGGCGGGAATAAATGAATAAGGGAATAGTATCTTGGTTTTTCATCACGATGCGAGGATAAGTAATTGTAGCTGCAAACTACAGTATCGGTAACTGTAACTACCGATCTGAAGCGTTAACTTCAGGAGTAGGAAAAGGAAACTCTCAGCTAGGTTCCTATTCTAGTACTGACTCATCCATACACCGACTCTGCTTATAAGCTATAGCGCTCGGAAGTTAAACAATGCTCTTCCGGTGCATACCAATGCAATGCGCCCTTAGGCACGGTTCCGGTGCCTGCGGTCGGGGCGCTTCCGACCCATCCGAACCCAAGTACAATAAGGACATAGGGCAATGCGCAACAAGCGCTTCCGTTGGCTTGGCCCTGCGGTTAAGACGCTTCCGCCGGTGCCGCGATATCTCAAACCAAATGTGATAGGACATCCGGCTGCGAGGCCTATATTGAGATACTACATTGGGTTGAGAGGGGTAGCCACAGTTCTTTTAGTGAAAATTGGAAATCAATTGAAATTCTACTATGCATAAACATAATTGATGAGATGACGAGTTATATTGTCGATGCGAAAGACTGAACTCGAAAGTTCCTAGATACGTTGAACCGACAATATACCGTCATCTCAGGGCTGCCAGTGATGTCGAAGCAGCGGTAAACACTTTATTATAAACGTAAAGAGGTTGGGTCGTGAGGGGTAGCCACAGTTCTTTTAGTGAGAATTATCAATAAAGTGAAATTCTAGTATGCATTAGTATAAATTCTGAGATGACGAGTTCATTTGTCGATCCGAACGAATTCATTCGAATGCTCTCAGATACGTCGAACGTTCGACGTAATGGGTCGGTTAAAACCTTTCTTTATAATTTCCACTAAAAGAACTGTTGCTAGCCCTCACGACCCAACCTCTTTACGTTTGTAATAGGGGGTTTGCTTCTCTTCTATATTTTTTCTAGCAAAGTTGGCTTGGTTGGCGTGCGGCAATGCCTGTTTACTTTCACGTCGGACCGCGCGGTATATTTTTCCCCGCCTGAAACACTGGAGTTCCGGTAACTCATTTACCGCTATAACTTTTAAAATAATCGTTTCCACCGGAAAGTGCATTGAAGAAAACTTGTTTCTTTTGATCTCATTAACCATATTTTGGCATCGAAAATTCGAAAATCAATTATGGTCAAGTCCTCGACATTTACCCAGCTTTTCTTCTATACACACACTTTTTTCGTCAAATGAGTATTTAACAAGGTATAGCGGTAGGTTTGGTTTCGTCTTTGATGACGATCGCGCTGGAAGCGAGTGCGCATTGCAGTGTTGCTGTTTGACGTGCTCCATGAATAACTTGCCGCTTCAAACACTGGAGTTGCGGTAAGTCATTTACCGCTATAACTAATAAAATACTCATTTGAGACGGAAAGTGCATAGAAGAAAACTTGTTTATTTCGATCTAATTAACTATGCTAAGGCATCAAAGTTTACAAAATCAATAACTGACAAATCCTTCAGATTTACCAACTTTTCTTTGGTACACTTTTTTCGTGAAATGAGTATTTAACGAGGTATAGCGGTAGGTTTGGTTTTGTCTTTGATGACGATTGCGCTGGAAGCAAGTGCGCATTGCAGTGTTGCTGCCCGACGCGCTCCTTGAATTACTTGCCGCTTCAAACACTGGAGTTGCGGTAAGTCATTTACCGCTATAACTAATAAAATACTCATTTCAGACGAAAAGTGCATAGAAGAAAACTTGTTTATTTTGATCTAAATAACTATGCATAAGCATTGAAATTTACAAAATCGATTACTGTCATATGCTTCAGATTTAACTTTTCTTTTGGGGATTGTGCTTGTACCTTCATTATTTTGCTCTATTTCTGTTGGATTTGTCCATTCTAATCACTTTCTCTTAAGGGAGAATAATTATTGCAGCATACCTTGGAATACGTTGAAAAGTTCTTAGTACTATTTGCTATTTTTCCCAATGTATAATGTATCCACTAAACACTAATACACAGCTGCTTCCTTGGTTGGTTTGTTTTTCTGTGATACTCTTGAAGGATTTACATAAGGAGAAATATTAAAGTTAATATATGAAAGGACTTCTCAGGGGGATACAACTATTGTATCTATGGGAATTAGCGCTCCCAGGGGGACTATGTGAGGGCCTGAGCTAAAGGTTAGGTAGGCTTTCTTTTTGTTAAAATAACATAGGTTTTTGTTTTGTTACGGACAATCTTTTTTCGGTTCACTGCTGTCCTGTTTTTTCAGCACCTACTACTTTCTTCATCAACTTTTATCTTGTTTCATGAACTTCTTTCTCATCTTTCCGTTTCTATGCCCTTTCTGCATAGATTTTGCGTTCCCATATTGCCATACTAAATGGTGCCTTCTTTCTTCCTCTCTTTGGATCTTATTTGTTGAGGATAGGGAGGCTAAAACTAATAATCTATTCTAATGATATAATATATGAAAGGAAGAAACTGCAATTGGTCATGCATTGGAATTAAGGGAGTCAAACGCGTTTTCCTATGAATTCTTTAAAAAATAAAAAAAATACTTCTGGAGGGAAATGAGCTCTTGGGTATTCACAGCATATTTATAACATTCAAATAGACAGTTATAGTTCAATTTTTTTTTAAATTTACCCATGCCTCTCTCCCCCCCCACTCAAACAATTTTCTTTTAAATTGCAATTTCTCAGCCAATATTGTACATAGAGACAAACCGTTTTTTTGTTAGATTCACAATGCAAATATCTACCAAAACTAAGAGCAGTTTTTTGGATTTGCTCTGAAAAAAATTATACCTATTTGAATATTAAAGACATAATTATATTTCTACAAACAATAAAAAAATTTAAAATTAAAATTTTCAAAAAAATAAAACTTAGCATTTATAGTACTTACATTGATAAGGCAAAAAAGATCTCCTTCATCAGTGAAAAACTGTAGGAGAAATTGAGCCGCACAGCCGAATTTTTTTTATGAGAAAGCGTTCCAGTTTTTTAATTATTTCTCCAATAGTTTTTTTACTTATGGAAAAGATCTTTTTTGTATCGTAAAGATCAAGGTGAGTACTATAAACCTGTGTATTTTATTTTTTATAAGTAAATTAGAAAATGTTTTATTGACATTAAAAATAATAACTAAAAGTTCATATAATTTGTGATAAAAATTCAAAAAATCCTTCAATTTTTTTCAGCGATATCAAAAAACTGGATTACTATTTTGTGGACCAGTTCATTGTGAATCAAACAAAAAAAACTAATCGTCTATGTACAATATTGGCTGAGAAATAAGATTTTTTAGAAATTTCCTTCTGAGGGGGGGAGGGGGGGAGGGAGGTATGGGTAAATTTAAAAAAATTTAGGGCTCTGAACATCCATTCGAATGTTCTAAATATGTTGTGAATACCTCCAAGCTTCTTACGCCCTTGAAGTATTTTTTTTAATATTTGAAGTTTTATACGAAACAATTGTTTGACTTCCTTAAGCTGGATGTGCTTAATGACCGTATCTGTGATACAAGTTTCCCAGTACAGTCAAATCCTGCTATTTTTGTTGGGCTGTGTACACTTCTATGCAAAAATGTTTTGCACTTGTTATTGGGTTAGGTTTTTGTAACCTTTTAACACATTTAATTCAGAATTATGTGTTCCATTTTTGAGACTGCTGATCATGTTATCATTTTAGGTAACATTCTTTTAGTTTGCAATGCAACCGCCGCTGTCTGCCACTTTATTGTAAAGCCACAGTCAAATTTTTAAAAACTACATTCATATTTGCTTATGATCTTTCTTAATTTTGACAAGTTAGTGGTTATTGACTTCTCAAACTTTAATAAAATAGCACCAGTATTTGCATCTACTTTTGTGATGTTTCTTACTTGTATTTCTAATACTTCAATTCATGGGGAATCTCACGCATAATAATTTCACTTTTACTTGATTCTCCTTTTCTTCCTAGAAGTGAAAGTTCTTACTTTATTTCATTATGGTGTGCATTGATGATAATTCTCAATTTGAAACGCTTTAATGTATCTCATAATGAATAAGCTATGGAATGTTTTTCTTTCAGTTCTCTTTTATTAATAATTAAAATGCAGGAAAGTCAGTGGCAAAAAAAGAAGAAGCGCAAGAGGAGCCAGTCCAGCAGCAATGGATTGCCTCCACAGAATGGTGCTGTCACATCTGCATCAAAGAGGTCAGCTGCACAATAGGCATTCCTTTTCATGTTATTGAATTTACTTTGAATGGTGGGTACTACCCACAGAAGAGGAAACAAGGTAGGGTCATACCAGTCTTTTTTTCCGTTGACTGTGTGGGTTTGCTGACGTCACGGCAGTAAGCCAATAGCAGCGCTCATATTGCATCTGGCAGCACTGCTACCCCTACATATGGCTCCACTATTGGCCTACTGTCACGGCGTTTTGGTGACGTCATAAAGTTTGTTTGAAATAAAGCCTTTTTATTGGCTAGCCGAACAAGAAGAAGCGTATTTTCTCCCAAAGAAATGACCCTACCTTGTTTTCATTACTGTGGTATTAACTCTATCTTGACTGCCATCCTTTCTGAAGGACATAAGGAAGTCACTTGCATCATTTTTATTTTCTGAATACTTTGATAAAAGTTCCCATTTACTGGGCTTCATTTATGAAAATTTATTAAATATTACTGTAGTATTAACTTCATAATCCAACACATTTGGCCAATATAGGGTTAAGGACACCGTCTAGGTAAAAAAAAGTTCATTATTTATAGATGGACTTTTCTGAAATTTTCACAGTAGGTGTGAAATGATGCAAAGATCATTTGTTATTTCGACAAATTTTTGTATCTGCACTGGATTTATTTTTATTTTCAAAAAATATGATAAAATAGGGTTTTTTTTAAATCCTACTTCTTCTACAATTTTGAAGTTACAGAACCAGTACTTCATTTTTAGATTGCTTAGATGTCTATATAACCACTCGCAATAGGGAATTTCGATAACTTTTTTTTTGTGGATTTTGGGGGAAAAAAAATGAACTTCTTTTCATTTTTTTTCATGTCGTGTAATTTTCAAAACAAATGTATCAAAAAATGCTATTGCGGGTGGATACACCTTGCTAAGCCCTATCGAATGGTATATAAACCATTCTCGTAGCTCTAAAATTGTGGAAGAAGTAGCATTTGAGAAACCAATTATCAAGTTTCCAGAAAAACACGTTTTTTAAAGAAAAATTTTTTATTTTTTGAAATACAGGGTTTTCTACAATGAACTCTTGAGCATTTTTAGCTCGTTTCAAGCCCTTTCGATTGATATAATTTACATTGCTGTAGCTCTGTAACTCTGAGAAAAAATATACAACAAATGAGAATAGGTGTTATTCTTGAACACAACCAATTTTTTTAATTTTTCATTTTTTTTGGATCAAAATACGTTTTTTTGTCAAGTCAACTTCTTTGTTTTATAGCTCTTTTCAAGCCCTTTGGATTGGTGTGCTTGCCATAGCCGTAGCTATGATACTGCAGCTGTCATTGAGCTATGAATGAAAGCTGCGGTATCATGGATACGGCAGAACAGCTAAATTCTGAAATTGTCAAAAATTATAAAAAAAAATATTTACTCAGCGTTAGAATGTTTCGTTTGAATAATGGAAGCACTTTGGGTAGCCCATTAACGAACTATAAAGCCATTCCCGCTGAGAAACACGCTCAATTGACCCCCAATAATGAGGGGGGGAGGGTTCAAGGTCACTCCACCCCCATCGCTTTCCCCCCTCTGGTGGGCGCACTATTCGGAGTAGACGTAAATGGAAAGTACCTATGGAAGTGCAAGAAAATCCTCTATAAGATGCATATAAAAGCAGAAAATCAATACATATCCTGATTTCTACCTAGACGGTGTCCTTAAAATATATGAGAATAAAAACAAGTATGTCAATAAATGCATAAAATATGTATTTATATAAAATATATATTTATTTCATATGTATGTTTTTATTTTCCTATGTTCTGTTTTTTTCATGAATTTTGTTTTGTGCAGCTTTGGTTCACAACACTTGGGAAACTGATATTACCTATTTTTAGATACTTGTCTTTTGATGAAAAGTGTAGGCGAGTGATTTTTATTTGCCAGCACTTTGCAGTTTGATGATCTAAGTTTTTATGTATAATTTACTATCTATATTAAGTGTTTGGTTGGTTAAAGTTAGACATATTTTTTTCATGCGAGTTGAAACTTTAAATCATGTACATAACCAGTAGAAATTGAATTAAAAAGGGCTGAAAGATAACACAAGTACCAAAATTTCATCTTTAAATGTATCACAAGACTGTTTTTTCTTTTGTGAAACAAAAAGGCTGTTATCTTTCATTTCTGAAACACTTGTTCTTCTTGTGGTGCAAAAATTGTTTAGCTTGAATTAGTTGGCATTACTCATAGTTGTCACCTTACAACCACGTGTGGTTCTGACCCACAGGTCGTAAGACTAAGACTGTTCAGATCTGTGTTACCCGTGGCATGTATACTTAGCCTTTCTACAAGTTTGGGTCAAAATTCAACCTCTTATCAAGTCCATAAATATTGCTTTTCTGTCTGCTTTTCTTTATTGTATTTTTAACCTTTTCTTCAGTTTATTCAGTTGAAAATCTTATTCCCTACCTTTCAGCTAGTCTAAGCTGCTGAAACACTGCTGTTTGTACACAACTTCCCACATTTTTCTTTAGTGTGCATTTATCATACCTGCATTATTTGTCACATAATTTTATATAAAAGGGAATGAGTGTGTACACAACCATGCATGTTAATCCTTGCACTGTAGCTGCTGCGTATACAGTCTCTCACAAAGATCCATTGTATATTTGTTGCGTGCACCTAACAGAATTACTGATCGGTGTCCCAATATCATAATTGTTTATTAATGAACATTTTATGTTCCAGTTTGCTGCAGCGTCTCCAGGGTGTAATTGATCGGCTGCAGTCGAGGACATGTTCAGTTGACTTGCGCAACGATGGGCCCGCATTTGTAAAGCTTGCCACTCAGGTACCTTGTGCATGCATTGCAATTTGCATTATTTTGTTGGATTTTATCTGGATAACATTGATATTTTATTGTCTGTGTATTGGTAGTTTTACATGGATAATTGTCCTTCCACTACGTCATTGGCTTTATTAGGTGGTTCCTTTGTTTTATGAAAGTATTCCTCTCAGAGGTCATAGAATAGGTTTCAAGTTTAGGTTAGTTAGGTTTGTGTATCCTGTACTATGGCACTGGATTTCAGGTGAAAGACAATGTTGGGTTACCTCAGCTATAGATTGTCCTTCAGGAATTATAATTTTTTTTGGACACCTTCCATCTTTCAATTTTCATGTCTTCATCTCATTTCAATTTTTGTCCTTGCCCTTGCTCTTTGCTGGGTATCCTGTGTGAAAAATAGCTTGCTCATTTGCCGCAGCTCATCCCCTCAGTAGGAATTAGCTCCCTCATAGGAAAATATGAGGACTTGGGCTGGAAGTTAGGTAGCCCTTCCTTTTGTTGAAAGTAGGCAGCCCTTCCTTAAATTGAAAGTTAGGTAGCCCCATCCTTTTGTTGAGAGTTGGGTAACCCTTCCTTTTGTTGAAACAGACTTGTATTTTGTTTTTTAATACACCATTTTGTTTTTGTCACTGCTTTCTTATTCAATTTTTTTGTCTTTCATGAATTTTTCCAGTCTTGCTGTTCTATCAGCAAAGGGTCTTGCATGGGAGCTCATCACTTGTGCATGGATTCCTTGCTCCCTAATTCACACCTAAATTATAGCTTCCACCTTTGTATCTTGAAAATGCCTTAATTGTTCTGAAGAAGGCTCAAACTAACTGGTAATGTGATGTAATATATGCTATGGTACACTAAAATTTGTCTCACTTGGGATAGCCTTTAATGTTGTTAGGTAGTTTTTATCGGTGGAAGGAGACCCACCAGGGGTCCCTGAGAGGATTTTTACAATGCTGCTGACCAACCTGCAGCCACAAACTCAATTTTCAAAAATACTCAATCAAAACTAAATGAAGGCAAAATCCAGTTCATGTTAGCTATTTTCAAAATTTTGCACAAATGTCTATAAAATTTGATTGAACATTGAACATCAGTTCAACCCATTGCAGGAAATGTGTTAAAACTATGATTAAAGTTATCCTAAAGATAGTTATTAGGTTAACCAAAAAGTCAGCAAACTTTGTAACTTTGTATCGAGAGTTTAGAATCAACTAGTATTGATTGGAAATTTACATCAAGCCAATTTATCAATTGAAATAGAAATTATAAATGAAAAAATTTTCTTTCCGGTGTAGTATCTCTTCCACGACTATATTTTTTATTTTACCTCAGTGATACACTTGGTGTCTATAGCTGAAGGTAAATAGACATGGAAGCTTCAGAAACACAATGCTACTACGGGTTTTTTAAACCAAGCTCTCTCGAGAGCTGATGTAATGGCACCTTGATGCATAATTTCAACAAGATTTTTAAAGTCCTAGTATAGACTGTTCAAGTTTTTGCTTCGAATTGCATCTCAAATTCACAGTACTAGCCAGTGTTAGGAAGTGATGCAGGGAATGCCCCAACATATTTACTATACTGACTTGCATCCTCTGCTAATGAGAATTCCAATATCACACAAAAAAATGATTCCTACAGAATTTAATTTTTCATTTGTTCAATTTACGTGTTTGCTTGACCCATGAAACATCTTTGATCAGTTGTGCGTGTGTTTTGTGGTAACTATGTAATTTTTCAAAAATTTTTTGTATCTGTGAGTTCAATTATTTATTGGCCAAATCAACACCATTAGTGTTTTCTTTAAATTGAAGTGTGAAGCTACAGAAAAACATGAGCAAAGGATTCTTGAGTGATATTCTTTTTATAGAAAGGTGCATATTACATGAGTGCATATTACACTTGAATGAGTCTGTATGAGTATTTCCTGTTGGATTATTGTTCCATGTTCAAAAATGAGCTAAAAATACTGGGCTTGCGTTGTTGCGGGGTCAGAATTTCCTATAATACATCATCGATCTTGTATAGTGAGTCTAAAACTGTTGGTGAAATGAAACCTTGGTGATTGTTATAGTTTACTCAGAACCAGAATATGAGAAATAACTAATCCAGAGGCACAGCAATTAGAAGAAAATGTACAGACCGGTATGATAAGATGAGCCAAGAGTAGGGAGCATAGGGAGCATGGACATGAGGTGTTGACTTGCTGGCTGAAAAGAATGAGTGCAACTTATAAGTACAAGAACCGCAAGCAACTCCCATGACCAGGCTTTACAAAAAGAATAAAACAAACAACATAAATTAAACAGAAATCAGAAGCAAATAAATCTCAAAATGCAGAGTAAATCAAAATAAATCAAAAATGCAAATTATATAAGTGAAATGAACATAAATAACAGAACTTCAATTCAAAATAAAGGAAATCAATTAAAAGACACAATGGGAAAAAATAAAAGAAGCAAACCAAATCAGAACCAATACTGATGAACTGAAAATTCCAACCAGGCACATGCTAATCAACTAGAAGAACCATCCAACTCACCTCCCAAGATGGTAGGACTCAAGCAAGCCAGGTCTTCCAGGCTTAAGATTACTTTATGCACAATAATAGTTTATAGCAGAGCAAGAATTTAGGCTGAAACAAACAAAGAGAAACACACAAATTAAGCATGCCATGCAATGCTATCACAGAGCACACAAAAACCACAGCCGATAGTGCGTGATGAAAACCTTAAGAGGCCTCCCGGTAACATGCCCCCCCACCAGCACAAACTATCGGGGTGGTGAAAATAATTCCAACAATGACAACTGTGACATCACAACCAAGAACCACAATCTGACACGACTTGCAACCAACAAGAGAATCACATTTCACCAATCCAGTTCAACCAAATTTATATACAAAATGACTCTGCATAAGTAACATGTGCAACCATAGCACCAAGGCATTACCACATACAAGCATGAATAATGGTACAATACTCAAACACTGCTGAAGCAAAAGGTGGGTATGTAAGTACCCAGTTAAAGGTAACACACAAAGTTATGAGATCCCTACTGAAACAATCAAACCACCCAGAACATTTTTATACATCATATATTACAATCACAGCACAGCTTAGCACATCATACAATAATTGAGAACCTTCCAGTAAGATTCTAATTCTTTTTATTCTGCCTTTCTAAAATTGTAGGTTGAACATTAGGTAACCCTTGGGCAGAGCCCATCGACCTTGTTTGTCGCAATAATGGAGACTCATGCGCATCAATTAGCTGTCTAGCAGCATTAAGCTGAGCAATGCGCGATAGAGGGTACGGGTCATCAGTGAATCCATCAAATGACAGCTCACTGCTATAACTGAGAATAAAATCCTCCAGCTCAGCAATGGTTGACCTATCCTGCCTTGCTGGGGAATCACGTGGTACCCCAACTGCTGGCAACCCTTGCAATTGCTGGTCAATTTCACGAGATTGGCCTAAATCAAAGGACTCTTCCGCTGCACCAGCTTCCTGATCCATATTCAAAACTGGGCTACACACCAGCAAATTGTCAACCCGTGAGGGACTCTCAGTGAGTGCTGCTTGCATTTGAATTCTATTCTGAGGCTCATCAAATGCTAGCAATAAGAATTGTCTTTCACTATTAAGTTCAAACTCACAACCACGGCAATGACCACACATGGTATTACTAGGCCATAATTTCTCAATTATGGATTCAGAATTGCATTCTCGAAAATCATCTGACACTTTGGTAGATTCAGCCTGTGTTGAAAATCCAGAAAAAGATAAATCACTAGCTTCTGCCCCAGACTCCTCTCCTACAGACAATTCACTCGAGGTATCCGACTCCAAAAACCCAGGGCGTAAACATGTTTTTAAGTCTAACTGGTTGAGGGGTGCTATCTCTGCATCAGCCAATGGCTGTAATTCTGTTGCCAACCCCATAGACTGAAGTACATCAGACAAATACTTAGGAGGAGTCTTGTACAATCGCAGCTTAGTATGGTGAGCACGAATTGCTCCATCACTCTTAGGATCATGCAGCACATAAGTCAAGCCATTCTCGTCAACCTTAGCAACAATGAATGGGCCACAAAAATTAGCCATAAATTTATTCACAGTACGGAAACCTTCTTTTTCATTCTTCATCAGGACTGCTTGGCCAACTTTGAAAGGAACAAACTTAGGGTGGCCAAGATGCCACTTCTCCTGCAAACCCACCGCAATGGGCAGCTGCAAAGGCACTGTATGATTCTTGGTTAACAGGAACTGGGAAGGTGACATTTTAATTTCAGAATGATAGGTTTGATTGTAAATGACAACAGCCTTCTGCAAATCCAAGTCCCATTGGTTATTTTTCTTGTTAAGATTCTTCAAAAAATTCTTTACTGTCTGATTAACCCTTTCACATGCACCATTGCTAGTTGGGCAATAAGGAGTTGTCAACTGATGACCAATGCCAAGATTTTGCAAAAATGACGCAAATGAAGCTGATGAGAATTCTGGCCCATAATCAGTTAGCATCGAAATGGGCGTATGTAAAAATGACGGAAATATATGATTGGTCAACGCACTTATGATTGTCTCAGTCTTTTTATTCTTTATTGGCGCCACTGATAACCATTTAGAATAGTGGTCTACCACAACCAAGCAGCCAATGTAACCCCTTTGGGTTTGAGGAAGCACCATCAGGTCTGCAGCTACCAGCTGAAACGGAAACTCTGAGCTTATCTTAAGGGTTGGAGGGATCCTGACAGATGAAAAGAATTTAAGGACTTGACACTGGTAACATGTGGTACAAACATCAGAAACAATTTGATATTTAAGTGGATGCCACACCAAATTGAAAAGTAGTTTCC
Organism: Morinoia aosen; assembly: GCA_030386875.1. Classification (NCBI taxonomy): domain Eukaryota; kingdom Metazoa; phylum Arthropoda; class Malacostraca; order Amphipoda; family Talitridae; genus Morinoia; species Morinoia aosen. Next base: position 43,223,964 of record CM059580.1, read on the forward strand.
AAACTTTCTCACGTCCAATATGAGCATAATTATAATGTAAACAAATTGTGAGCTCCAGTAAAAGAGAAAATGGGAACACCACGACTAACATTTGATCCAAATAAATGAGAATATTATTGACGATAGATAACTTTGAAACATATCTTGCAAAAGGCTTACAGGACTCAGGCCATTCAGCAGGTAATACTTTCCTCCTAATGCAGTCTATGACTGAGCAGAGAATGGGATCTGATTCCTGCACACCCCTCACAGTTTCTTCATCATGCATAAATGACAACCCACCAATTTTCTCTGATTGACCACTCAACTGTATACCGGTTTCACCATCATTATTTACCAACTGCAACTCATGGGACTCTGAAAATTCTTCAGAAATGGCAACCAACACAGAAATTTCCTCTTACCACAGAGGTCGTTGATAATACAATTGAGCGACTACTCCATCTGACTGCTTCAAAGTACCACCATACAAATCAACATCTAGGTTATTTGTTGTTAGAAAGTCAATTCCAATCAGGAAACAGTGCGGCAAGACATCATCAGGTACAATTGCAAATTTGAATGGTCCACACAAAATCTCAGACCCAAGGGGAAGCGTTCCGGGGGCCCCTTTTCTCTCCGATGGTTATTTTTCATTTTATTGTTGGAAAAGAACCCTTAGGTGGTGGACTATTCGGTCCTAAAATTTTATGGCGCTACGGACAATAGATCCCTCCCCAGGGGGGGGGAAGGGGACCAAAATCTTAAATTTTCGAGCCCATTTCGACCCCATATAAAAAGAAAACAGAAGAAGAAATAGAAAATTTGCGAATGTACTTTTGTTAGATGTGTTTCAAGGATTCTAAAACTGTCTTTGTTTTTGTTCTAGCCTGAAAACTCAATGAGTTCTATTCTTTTGAAATATCAATACCAGTGGACTAAAAACCAATATGTCAAATTTTTTCAAAAACTAAGACCTGAATCAAAAAAATGTATAGAGGAAATTGTGTTTCTTTTCAAAAGTTACATATTATAGTCAAATTTCATAAGAATCAAACTCAAAACAAAAAATTTCATAATTTTACGATATAAGTAAAAATTTTTTAAATTTTTTTCTTTTTTGGAAATTACAATTCACAGTGTGAATATGATGTTATGCATGGAGATAATCGAAATAAAAATGAAAACGGCATTCAATTACATAAATTTTCCATTATATCACACTAAAACAAAAAATTTAGTTTATGGCCTATACTGTAAAGTTACTTACTTTCAAAATTCAAAAGAATAGAAGTCATTGAGTTTTTATGCTAGAACAAATTCATAGACAGTTTTGGAATCCTTGGAACATTTCTAACAAAGTTATATTCCCCTTTTTTCCATTTTTACATTTCATTTTTTTTATAATGGTTCAAATCCAAAAATTTTGTTTTTTTGATTTATTGGTAAATTTTCGCATATAAAAATAATTAAAAAAAAAATGCAAAATCCCCGAATATATCTTTGTTAGAAATGTTTCAAGGATTCCAAAACTGTCTTTGAATTTGTTCTAGCATAAAAACTCAATGACTTCTATTCTTTTGAATTATGCATAAAAATGACCAAAAAACCTATTTTTCAAATTTTTCAGAAAAACTAAGGCCTAAATCCAAAAATTTCAAATTCAAATATGTTTGTCTTCCAAAACTACATATACTCACCAAGTTTCAGACCAATCGGATCAAAAGAATTTTCATTCCGGAGGACCCCCTTGAAGAAACTGTCTGGTTAATCGCCAATCTCTGTCCTGTCAATCCAATAATATCACACAAATGCTCTCTCACAACAACAATTTCTTGACACTGCTGCACAATTTCCAAAGCAGAACAGGAAATCAAGCTCTGTTCAGCTCCTGAGTCAACCACAGCACAAAGATCCATCCCCTTAGCATGAACCCAAATCTGAGGTTGAGGTCCACGACCATGTGAACAGCAGGGAACACTCTCCTTGTGCAAAAGCACTTCAAGGAGTTCATCGCTGCTACATCCTTCGCTCTCCCCCCTTGCAAGGTCAGGGGCCAAGGGTGTTTGGCAGACAAGGCTATCATCACATGAATACACTGAACAAACTGCCAAATCAGGGGTGTTGTAATTACGCAATTCCACAAGGGGATTGAAGTGCACCCCACCCAAGCATTCCAAGTGAACAACTATAGGGTAATCCTTAAATTGGTAGATCACAGGCTGTTCTGACCAGAAGTAAACAAATATTCTTACTTGATAAATTTTGCTGGCAGCCAAGAGTACTTCCAGAGAAGGAAGCTGACCAGCATACCTCATGAGCTTGAGCCGTTTGCGTGATTCCCTGTTCACATTCATTTTGTATCTTGAAAAATTAGCTAACAGTTCGTCAATCAACTGTTCCCTCAGCGCCTGTGCATGAGGAGGGACCTTGTCTGGTGTACCACTGCGAGTCAACACTCGATGTAAGCTTAGGAAAAGTGAGTCCCCACCACCAGGAATCAGTAGTCCATCATGCACTAGGCCCTCCGGAAGAGTGGTTAGCGCACTCACATTTGGTTCCCACGCGGGCAACCAACTCGAGACAAAGCATCAGCTGCTGAATTCAAATGACCAGGCAAATACCTGATTTCAAAAGAAAAATCTGACAATTCATCAATAGTTCTTACCAACCGTGCACACACCAATTTCATATTATGTAAATGAACAAGTGGTTGGTGATCAGTGAACAGAATGAAGTCCACCCCAAACAAAAATGGTTTAAATGTTTTCACTCCCCACCTCAAAGCAGTTAACTCGCGTTCTAAAGTAGAGTAATTCAGTTGTGAAGGGGTGAAAGACATAGATGCAAAACCAATAACTCTGTGACAACCTGACTGTTCCTGAGCCAAATAAGCCCCAGCACCATGCCCTGAGGCATCAACCCAAAGTTCCAGTTTATTAGCATTCTCGCCATAATCAGGGTATGCTAACTCGATATCATTACGCATGTCCTCCTTCAAACTTTCAAAAGAACTATTCATTTCGTCAGTCCATTCAATCACCTTGGTCCGTCTTCCCCCAGTGAGAGAGGATAATGGCTTCTGTATTACAGAACAATTAGGCAGAAACTTCCTCTGAAAATTAACCAAACCCAAGAACTCTCTCAATTCTCCAACAGTAGTTGGTCGAGGATACTTGGAAATTGCTTCCACATATGCACTAGTTTTCCGTATGCCTGATCTGCCAATTACATGGCCAAGGAATTCCACTTCAGTATTGAACCAGTCACACTTGGAAGGTTTAATTTTGATGTTATGGTCCAAAAGAGTTTGCAAAACTTTAGCAACAAGCAAAGTGTGTTCCTCAAATGAACACCCTAGAATTAAAATATCATCAATGTAAACGATTACTTTGTTAGAAGGGAAACTGTTCAAGACAGCTTGAATTTCCCGTTGAAAGGCAGACGGAGCATTACGTAAACCAAACGCCAGTCGTTTGAATTGCCAGTGGTTCCTCTGGGAGGAAAAGGCTGTACACTCCCGACTGCTTTCATCAATAGGTAATTGGTAATAGCCACGGACCAAATCCAGACGAGTAAAATATTCAGTACCATGAAGCCCAAAAATGGAGTCTGCTAAATTTGGAACTGGGAACTTATCAGGTACGGTAACTTTTTTTAGCTTACGATAGTCAATACACATTCGGACCGAGCCATCCTTCTTACGCACAGGAACAATTGGAGAAGACCAAGGCGAGACACTGGGTTCAATTACATCCAGGCTATTGAGTTCCTCACACTGACGCTCAATTTCATCAGCAATTGGCTTACGAAATCGTCTTGGCTTCTGGTAAATCGGTGTATCGTCGGTCAACTTAATGTGATGTTCGGTAACAGCAGCATGGCCAAGATCACTATCTCCTGAACTGAACACACCAGCAAACTGAGACAGCATCTTATAGACTACAGTCTTCTGCTCCTCAGTCAGGACAGGCAATGGCGCAAGTTCCGGTAAGCGATCTACGAAAGTTACCTCCTCAATCTTACCAAGCTCATCTTCCTCAGGCAATTGGAAAATGGACGATAGTGAGCCAAGGAATTGTCCTTTTTCAATCTTAACCGGGGATTCCCTGGATACAACAAGAACTCGTCTATCATCAGCATTGAAAAATCCAGCCACGCCACACAGATCATCATTAAGTCTACAAGACATATCTAAATCAGAATATAAAAGTAAATCATCTCTACCAACAGGTAGTACTGGAAGGTCAACTGGAATTAATTCAGCTTTACCACTCTCCAATGAAATATCACTACTGGCCAAACAGGGTAATTTATGATACAGGATACTTTCAGGGCTTCCCGAGGCCTGTAAAGCAATTTCAACTGAACCTCCGGAGTTGAAATGTTTGATTATAATATTCTTTCTCAATGACAATTCAATATTATTCTTCCTCATAAAGTCTATTCCTAAAACTAGAGGGAAAGGAATATGGATACTGTCCTGGAGAACTAACAGCTCTATTTCCTCCATCTTAATCCCACAGACTTCAATCTTACTTTTCGTCACACCACTTGCTCTTAATTTGTAATCACCAATTACATTCACCTGAGCATCAGTGCCACTTACAGCCAGTCCAGCTTCCCCAACTACTTTCTCAGTAGTAAGTGAAATGGCAGCTCCAGTATCCAATACGGCATTTACCAAATGCCCATTAAGGGCCACTGAAACAGTCAGCAACTGGGAGCTGCACCCAACAAGACAAATATGTCTTCCAGGTATTGCGCTCAGGTGGTCCTCAGTGATACCGGAGTCAGGGCTGGGTTCCGATTGGGTAGTGCCGCGGTCATCCATCGCCACACCAGTCTCAATATTGAAGCATGACTGCTTTCCTCACTCTCTGATGTGGATCCCCTCAGTGATTCCTCTTCAGGGATACTCTCCATCACTGGAGAATACTTCGTGGTGACCTCTGGCAACACTGGTACATCCAATACCACAGTGTGACTCGTAGGGGTCTTGATATACAGCCCTGTATGTGCCCCTGGCTCAACAGGACCAATTAGTTTAAAGGCTGAGTCTTGGCTGATGATCTCTTAAAATTAGGGTCATACTTTGGGCATTCCTCCAGATGATGTTTATTGCCACAGATAAGACAAGACCGTGAAGCACGCCAGCACTCCTTACGAATATGGTTTGGCAGGCGGCAATAACTACACCCTCGCGGACGAGGCGAAAAAGTTCTCTGCGATGATGCCACCCCACTCGGCGTTCTGTCCAAGGAAGTGCGAATTGGGCAACCCTGGTTGCCTGCATAATTAGAATCGGACTTCTTTGATGGCACTGCTCTCATGTGATGGCTAGCTCCACTGCCAGACATCAACAATACCGTTTTGCTTGCCTGAAGTTCTTTTTGAATCTTCCTCGCCATTTGTAGCATTTTCTTGAAGGACATATGTTTTGATGTCGAAGAACCAGCCCACAGGGCCCGGTCAGCATCCTCTACCTTTGAAGCAATGGCAGGATTAATAGATTCCAAAAACTTCTTCCGCAGATGACGAAGAGACTCCCTCTTGTCATCCGGGTAGGCAAGCTTGGCTAACTCAATAAGTCGCATCCCATATATATCCAATTGCTCATCAGTATGTGGTGAGGCATTCTGTAACTTTTCTCTCCAGTACTTTTTCCCACCAATCTTCTGTTTTTTGTAGAAGTCCAAAAGATGTTGCTTCATGGTAGGGTACTTCAATTTCCGTCCTCCTTTAACACCATACACCTCCAAAAGTTCATCGGAGAGAAATTTTGCTAATTCCTGAGTCATGTCATACTCCGATCCATTAAACTTCTTGTGAAAGTACGACTCAAATGTCCCAAAAAACATTTTCAAATTCTCCTTCCCATTCATCTCAAACACAGGAGGAGTCACCACTTCACGTTTATCAGCCCGTCTCATTTCTCTCTTCCTCCCAGCATTTCTCTTCTTCCGCAGTTGACGGTGGTACTTTCTTTTCGATGAGGTTGATGAAGAGGTGTCAGAGTGAGAGCTGTCCAGACTCGCGGAGATAAGCGAATCCGTTGAAGATAAGACAAGCTCTTCCACTTTAGGCTCCCTGACCTTTTTCTTACATCCCTTGCCAGACATCGGCACCACAGATGAGCTTGTTTCAGCTGCAGAAGCATGAGAAATAGCCAATTGAGCCTCTGGTAGGCTTCCACTTTGGTTACCCAGCAAATGAACACACCTTTCATGAGCTGGAACCCGGAGCCAATAACGATCTGCTGAAATTGAAGCAAGGACAGAGAACCAGTCCCTGTACGAGAGTGATTCCTCAGCCGGGCAGTCCCCAACGAAGAACATGCTGTCCTGCTGGATCAGGAGACAATTCAAATGCTCGGCTGCCTTACAATTCTTCGCCACAGCAGCATCTAGTCCAGCCCCCTGCCAGCGTGGAAACAAGGTCCACCGCAAATCATCCAACTTGGGCAACAGATTGGGGTTGATGTTCACTCCAAATCGGCCATTACTGAAGTCGGCTCTTACATTTGGGTGGGAGAACTGAGACAACAAGCTCTGCAGGGAAATTGCCAAGGAAAGCTGCTCCAAGGTCAATAATTTAGTATCTGCTGCTGGATCAATTACTGCCGATGATGGCTGGCATCCATTTCTCTCTGCTGCAGTGAATCGCTGAAGACCTTATGGTGAGGTTCACCAGTGCCACCAGCTTGAGACTTACCAGCCTCTCTCAGTCCATGCTCCCCAAGTAAAGAAGAAAATTGTAGTTCTGAATCTGACATGTCTATAGATGTCTATAGAGTGGTGTAAGAATTGGACAAGAATGGAGGAATGAGTGAATGAATGAATGAATGAAAGGACAAGATCAATCCCGTCGGAGATGCCAATGTTGCGGGGTCAGAATTTCCTATAATACATCATCGATCTTGTATAGTGAGTCTAAAACTGTTGGTGAAATGAAACCTTGGTGATTGTTATAGTTTACTCAGAACCAGAATATGAGAAATAACTAATCCAGAGGCACAGCAATTAGAAGAAAATGTACAGACCGGTATGATAAGATGAGCCAAGAGTGGGGAGCATAGGGAGCATGGACATGAGGTGTTGACTTGCTGGCTGAAAAGAATGAGTGCAACTTATTAGTACAAGAACCGCAAGCAACTCCCATGACCAGGCTTTACAAAAAGAATAAAACAAACAACATAAATTTAACAGAAATCAGAAGCAAATAAATCTCAAAATGCAGAGTAAATCAAAATAAATCAAAAATGCAAATTATATAAGTAAAATGAACATAAATAACAGAACTTCAATTCAAAATAAAGGAAATCAATTAAAAGACACAATGGGAAAAAATAAAAGAAGCAAACCAAATCAGAACCAATACTGATGAACTGAAAATTCCAACCAGGCACATGCTAATTGTCAAGATGCAGCGAGGTCCTGTACAAATGTAGCCTAGTTATGTGTAAACGAGATTGCTAGCGGAGGTCTAGAGATAAAGAGAGGAAGAAAGATTTAAATAGATCTCAAATTCTTGTGTATAAAAGAAGTAAGAGCTGCTGCGACCAATTTTATGTCGCAGCTCAAACCTATAAATAAAATAATATTGTATTGCTCCCGCGTAACTAGGATACGCGGCCGCTTATAGGTCCATCATTTGAAAAAATTGGAGAAGCGTTTTGTGATTTCGAGAACTTCGCTTCCCAAGTTTCGGCGACTTTTACGAATTGTACTTTTGTCATTCCATCTCCGAATAAAGATATACTTTGGATAAAGTCTCCTGATTATCTACCACTCTTGAAGGGAGTTTAATTTTTGTAAGCTACGCATGGTATCAACGCCGGCGCTTACTAATGATCCAGCCAAGTACTGAGATTCATTTTGAAGTAATCTGCCTAGACAGGAAGGTTCTTCTACTATAAAAGCCGTAACCAACATCTCGGCTGCGACTGACGGCCCAAGGAGGTTCCCTGCAGTACGCTTTAAAAATTTCTTGTCGAACTCGCTGAAGGACTACAATAGACACCCGTGAGAACTCGACAACTAGAAGAACCATCCAACTCACCTCCCAAGATGGTAGGACTCAAGCAAGCCAGGTCTTCCAGGCTTAAGATTACTTTATGCACAATAATAGTTTATAGCAGAGCAAGAATCTAGGCTGAAACAAACAAAAAAAAACACACAAATTAAGCATGCCATGCAATGCTATCACAGAGCACACAAAAACCACAGCCGATAGTGCGTGATGAAAACCTTAAGAGGCCTCCCGGTAACAGCGTGTTTACGGTTAGAACAGCTAAATGAAGTTTTGTTTATGATAGATGATGACTTAGTGTACGAGGAAATTGAGAAACATATTGAGTCTTGAGAAAAATGAAACGCAGTCAAAATACTAATGGGATGCTCACTTTGAGTGTGTGAAGTGATTTAGGTTTCTAATTATCATGGGTGTAATAAAGCATATAAATGTAAAGTTATACTTTGTTTTGTTGCTTATGAGGAAGGTTTCTACTGCTGATGTAAACTCTATCACGTGTCCTTCCTATTTCATTTGCTTTGCTGTGTTAGTTTGTTTGATTTTGTCTTCTTAACCCTGGAACATAAACCTTGTTTGCTGTAGTTGACTAGAAGTAGACAAAGTGATGGGCCAAAGTAGGGCAAAAATCACTGAGGGTTTGTAGTCTAAGACGGAGTGTGCCAGTATTATTTTTCAGAGCAAATGAAGAGTGTTGCTTACTGACATCTATGAATGAACGCTTGGTTTTTTGTTAAAAAAAATGCATTTTTATTGATATCACATGAATGAAAAATAATGCTAAATTCCTTTGCAGGTGGTGACAAATGAAGAGTGCACCCTCCAAGAAGGCTGCCTGGCGTCGTGCCTGGTGACACACCTGCTGCGCCGCTGCAGCCACGACGGCCACGCTAGCACCGGCAGCAAGCTGCAGATGAACCCGCAACATCTCCTGCCTTTTGCTAAAGCAATCGTCTCTCGGGTCTCGCCCGCCGCTCAGGTAGGCGGGCTGCGTACGCTTCTAAGTATTAGTGTAGGCAAAATGATTCGAAATTCGTAACTGTTTGAGAAGGTACTTCCTATTTGAAGTTCATCACCTAATAAGTTACGAAGAAATTCACTCGATATTTTTTTTATTGGAAGACTGTCAATCGTTAAAATGTACTTCCTATGAAGTCTATAAAACGCAACGTTTTGATATACAAACATCAACAGGCTGAAAATATACAGAAGAATTGATCAGTCACATTGGTAAAATGCAAATCTATTTCTTAAGCTATATGAGACTAGTATGAAAGATGAAATCACAATCATACTAGTCTCATATAGCTTAAGAAATAGATTTGCATTTTACCAATGTGACTGATCAATTCTTCTGTATATTTTCAGGCTGATGATGTTTGTATATCAAAACGTTGCGTTTTATAGACTTACTTTATTGTTAGTATGCTTGTATTGTGTTGGTGACTTCTCTACGTTTCTCATGGAGAAAGTTGGTGTACGAGCACCTCCTCCACGAGTGTCTTATTATTCGTTTCCTTTTCTCTTTCACCAAAATTTTGTACCTTTTGTGAGGTAATTACTTAGATCACTCTGCTTCTAATTCTTCCTACTTCCCATTCACGTGCAATGTATTTCTTCTATAACAGGTATGGACATTTCTAAACATATTCACTGCATAGTGGTGCAAGCAGGTCAAGATGATTATGTACGTATGTTTATCACCTTGTGAATTGCTCATTTACGTACTTCCTCAGGGGGATACCACTATTGTATTTACAGGAATTAGTTCTCCCAGGGGAAAATGTGTGAGAGCCCAAGCTGAGAGTTAGGCAGGCCTTATTTTTGTTGAAATAAAATGTTTTTGTTATATTAAGGACCATCTTTTTTCGGTTCACTGTTGTCCTGTTTTTCAGCATCTGCTACTTTCTTCTGTCAGCTTTGAACTTGTTTTGCAATCTTCTTTCTCAACTTTCCGTTTCTATGCCTTTCTGCATAGGTTCCGCAAACCCTTGACTCCATATTAAATGGTGCCTTCCTCCTTCCTCATTTTGGATTGCCTTTGTTGCTAATAGGGAGGCTTAAACTAATGAATAATCTAATCTAAATCTCATTTCCGTACCAGTGTCAGTGAATGCCATTTAAATTATCTTACTAACATCATTTAAATTTGACAGGAGCACACATGTTAAAAGGTGGTTGTTCGATTATATTTTTTCACCTCTTATTACTGAAGCGCTAGAAACCGGATTTTACTACTACTACTTATAAAGGACAAAAATGTAGTCAAGCAGTATAGACAGCTTTTCCGTTGTGATGCTCCCAACTTAACCAAACCAACCGTAGCGACCGTGCAAGCACACTTAACGTGTTAATACTTGTAAGCTTTTCACCATTTATTATTTCTTCATTTGTTCAATTATTTGTGTAAATTTAAACCTTATAAATATGGTACATTTAAAAAGCATGCATATCTTGAATTTGACGTTTCTTGCGCTGGTCTCTAATTGTCTGTAAACTGTGCAGCTGCATCTGCCCCATCTGGCCGTACTGAGCCAGCTGATGGTGGTGCACCCCGGCGTCTGCATGTCCCTCAGGGTAATTACTGTGTTAGTCTGTAGTGATGATATGCATCTGTATCTCAGGGTAATTACTGTGTTTGTCTGTAGTGATGATATGCATCTGTATCTCAGGGTAATTACTGTGTTTATCTAGGGCCTAGACAAACGGTAATTACCCTGAGATGCAGATACAATACCCTAGACTCCAGGGTAATGCTTAGCGTCTGCATCTCAGGGTAATTGTTGCGTGTCTAGAGTCTGTGCCTCCCCCAAGGCAACTGTTGTTATGATCTAAAGTAATGTGTTAAAGCTTTTAACGGTGTTTACTAAGATTGGCTAGTACTGTAAATTTGAGATGCAATTCAAAGAAAAAACTTGAAAGAGTCTTTCTCTACTTGGACCTGAAAATATTGATATTTCCTTCAAGATAACAGTTATGTCCCTCGAGGGTGATGCTAAGTGTCTATCTCTCCCTCAATGCAATAATGATATGGTTGTGAGTCTGTCGTGGGAAAGTCGTGTGTGGTGATCATGCCAGGTCTGGTTTCTGTAGACTTAGGACCTGATGTGCGCTACCGCTTTACTAAAGGCCCCGATACATTGGGCAAAAATCGCGGTGATAACCGCCAGCACGCCTCTCAATGTGCCTCCCATCCCTGTACACCAACCAGTTGGCAGAGTGGCCACCGAGCTTTCAGCAATCCGAGCATGTCTGGATTAGGACGGTCGTCACTGCGATGAGCAGTACAGTTTTGAACGTTGACGGGAGAGGTGCACAGCCATGTCTTGCTTCGCAATTGAGTAGACAAAACTCGAACGCTGAATTCTATAGACGCATTTATGCGTAAAGGTATGTCGCGCCATCACACATTGACGCGCGTTCAGGTGACAGCAGACAGTGTAGCTCACTGAACGTCAGTGTAGGTGCGGTTGACGCGTTAACTCCGGTGGGTTCAATATTCAACTCCACATAGGGTACATTTCAGAGATTAATTTTGATAACACGTTCCCCGCATGTTGGGCCACATGTGTACCAACAGGTAAATTGCCCCATCACCTGCCGATATAAATGCACGACAATTGCCTGCATGTTGGGCCACATGTGTACCAACTGGTAAATTGGCCCATCACCTGCCGATATAAATGCACGACAATTGGTCTGTTTCGCAACTTTTTTTTCAAATAATTCTTCTCATACAAGATGATATGTTATCGTTCAATTGTATTTTTCATACTCATTAGAAAGAATAAAAATGTATTCAAGCTAAAAGATCGATTTCCCTATTCTGCTTCTTACAACCTAACCAAACCAGCCGTTAGCACGTTGACTACGATTGCGCGTGTTGTAAAGTGGATTTGGTTAGGTTGTAAAAAACAAACTGGTTAAATCGATTTATTTGCTTGAATAAGTTTCCATCCTTTGTAAGAAATGTACAAAATATAAGAGCTCAATAAGATTTTCATGGTATGATGAAATTCCTTCAAAAAAGGTCGCAGAGTGGTTTGAAAAGTTATACATTTACATTGGTGCGTATTTGAACAATTTACCTAGTGGTACACATTTGTCCCACTCCGTAGTCAAAGCGATAACAGCCGCGGAAACGCGGGGAACGTGATAAAGGACTTCGAATAGATCGTGCTTTCATTTAATATTCATTGAATGTTTTGAAAAATCGAGTTTGTGACTACTGTATGATGAGCAGCATAATGAAAATTTCCTCCGTGGCCACCTTTGGATTACGTTGCTGTGAAAGTAATAACATGGGCTAAGTGGGTGTAGTGGTTGTAGCTCTATCAGTGTAGTTGTTGTGTCTATTTAGGGTGCGAATTCTTTAACATTTCTTAGTTTAATTATTGAGTCGAGAAGTATGAAGGTTTCCATTATTTGGTACCTCGAAATTCGTTGATCTTTCCTTTAAATTTCATTGTAAAAAAATATTGGAGGCAGTTTTCTGGTCACGTTCCTGTCAAGAAGTGCAATTATTGTATCTATGGGAATTAGTACCCCCTGAGCAATCCGAGGGGATCCCATGTGGGGTCCCACCCATGTTCAGGGTGCGTACAGGCATGGAGAAGCATGGAAAGTAGTTGAATTTCGAAAATAAAATTCAAGGCCTCGAAAGTAGTGGAATTTTAAAAATGGTCATTGAAAGTCATGAAATTTTAGGATTTTCGTGAAAAGAAAATTTTGCTGTTGAAAATTTTCGTTCCGTTTGGTCCGCGTTGAGCGAGGCGTTGTCAGTAACCTTCGAGTGTTACTTGGGCTCTGATTGGTTGATACAGCTACGTCTTTAGTGTCCGCGATTTTGATTGGTTCTCAGGCGTCACGTGAAACCAAACGCGCTCAGTGTGACTGAAGACACGCGCTCGCTCGGACCATTGTTGACCTGTCGCCACTGTTGAACATTTTCGAGCTGAGTTTTTATCATCGGTCTTGACCATCCCGTGTGTGTGTGACTAGAGTTACGGTGCCGAGACTGAGCTGAGGAATTATCGTCATGCCAGGCAGTTGTTCTTTCAACAACTTGTGGTTGCGAGACAAAGACTTTCAACAATGGATAGCACCGCATCCCAAACTGAAAACAATGGCGGTTTGCACCGCGTGCGAGTCGGAGTTCGACATCGCCAACAATGGAATAGCGGCGGTGAGGAGTCATGCAAAAGGAACAAAGCATGCCAAGAACGTGAAAGCTCAGACGACGAGACTTGCCAACCCGAAGATCGGGGATTTTTTCGTGACTTCCCAACCATCGACCGATCCTCCGACGCCTGCTGAGGGCAGTTCGGAGGCTCAGACTGAGAGCAGTGAGACCGTGCCAGCAGTACCAGAGTCTGCTAGTACCTCTACTTAATCGCCATCAGTCAAAACTTGCACCTGTCAGTGCTGTCGTGTTGAAATGTTCGTGTTGCTGAGAGGGGTTTGGAACTGTGGCCACATCTGAAGGAGTTTGTCCAGGCTGTCAAGTCTGGTAACATTCCACAGCCGAAAGGGAAGTCGTACAAGACAATTGAAGGACTCTCACTGGACCCCCTCTTCGAGGCCAAGGTGCAAGCGTTCCTGTCAGTTGCGAAGATCTTGAACCCCTTTCTCAAAAAGTTTCAAGGAGACGCGCCACTCCTGCCTTTCATGTGCAATGACATCATCAAGATTTTGAAGGTTCTGTTGGAGAGGTGTGTGAAAGCAGAGGTGCTGGAAAAACTGACCACACCAGCTAAGTATGCTGCCCTTGACTTCGATGACAAGACCATCTACCTGCAAAATAGCAAGATTGACCCTGGCTTTGTTGCTGCAAGTATTTTGAAAGATCAGATGGCTGCAAAGAAAGTGAATGAGAGGCTTGCTTTCTCCTTCAGGGATGATGTGAAGAATTTCCTTGTTGCTGTCATCAAGAAGATTGTTGAGAAGTCACCTTTGAAGTTCGGGTTGGCCCGAAACATGGGCTGGCTGGTGCCAAGTGTCTTTGCGGATCGCACAAAGAGAGAGAAGACCAAGTCCATGCTGAAAAACTGTCTGCAGCTGCTCAGCGATGCTAAGAGGCTACCACAGGGTGACATCGATGAGGTGATAACCCAGTTTTCAGAGTTCTTTGATGAGGCACAGAGGAAGATCAGCACTTTCAACAGTTTTCAGCAAGACACTGATTGGCTAGATGTCTTCTGGAGCAGCCAGCTGGCCACATCCTCCCTCAAGAAACTGTGGCTGGTTGTGAAGATGCTACTGGTCCTGTCACATGGCCAGGCTTCAGTGGAAAGGGGCTTTTCTGTGAGCAAGCAGCTCATGGAAGTCAACATGGGTGAGAACACCATCGTGGCGCAGAGAGTGGTCATGGACCACATCAAACATGTAGGAGGTATCTCCAAGGTTGACATTTCCAAGAAACTCCTCTTTTCAGCTTCACAGGGCAGACAGCGCTATCAACACTACCTGGATCAAAAGAAGGAAGAGGCAGAGAAGCAGAAGAAGGGAGAGAAGAGGAAGAGAGAACTGGATGAAGTGGAGAACCTGAAGACAAAACGGAAGAGGATGGAGGAGAGTCTGCAAGCGCTGGTGGAGGATGCTGACAGCTTTGCACGGAAGGCAGAGGACAAGAATGATTTGCGCCTACTGGCAAAGTCAAATGCATTGAGGAAATCAGCCAAAGACAAGCAAGAACAACTCAAGGGGCTGAATGCGGAAATTAATGACAAACTTAATGCACTGGCAAATGCATAGCAGATGCTCTTGAACTGTCCAGCATGACTGTTTGGTGTTGTGATGATCATTTACACATTTATGAAAACAAGACCTGCAAGTAATGATGAATGTTCTGTGAAGTTTATGACTGAAATACATTTATTGTGCTGCAATTTAACTTTGTGTGACATTATTTTGGGCAGAGAGAGGTAGTGAAAATGTGATTTGGTTGGCATAAAAAGTCATGAAAAAGTAGTGGAATTTTGAACCTCAGAGCCTGTACGCACCCTGCATGTTGAAGGTTTGGTAAGCTTTCTTTTTGCTGAAAAAAATAAGTTTTTGTCTTGTTTTGGACCATCTTTTTTCCAGTTCACTGCTGTCCTGTTTTTCAGTTTTTCTTCAATTTTTATCTTTTTTCATCAAATTCTTGCTCAACGTATGGTTTCTATGCGCAGCGTTGGACTGATTGTGCACAGATTCCCCGTTTCCTTAAACTCATACTAACTGCTACCTTCTTCCTACCTCTCTTTGGAATGCCTTTGTTGCGGTTGAAGTAACATCTAATCTAATCCAGAATGATTAACACGTTCTCCGCGTATTGAGCCACATGTGTACCAACAGGCAGATTGCCCTTTTACGCGTCATTATATATCCACATTTGGTCTGTTTCAGGACATTTTTTAAAAATAATTGTTATCATATTGGGTGCAATATTATCTTGCCATTGTATCTTACACATTCATTAGGAAGAATTGAAATTTATTTATGCTGGAAAATCGATTTCCCTATTCTGCTACTTACAACCTAACCGAACCAGCCGTGAACAGCCGCGGAATCGCGGGAAATGAGTAAAGTGTTGGGAATCTGTGTGGACAAATTCCTTCAGGTAAACCTAAAGACCAATTAATGCACAGGGATAGTGTAGGGTTTTAATTCTTTTACTTTTAGCCGCAGTGGCGGCCTCAAAAATATTTGTAACACCGCTGCGTGTCACAAGATTAGCCTTTCGAACAGTGTTTTTTTTTAACCGTGCGGGTGCCTGGTTGAAGTGCTTCCCATAACACAGTGCTGCCTCTTCTTATACGGGCAAATTAGGTCGCCGAAATCTGTTTTCACTGTATTCAAATGACTGGGTACTTTTATTCATTCTTATATGAGTGCAATGTTGAATTCGGGGATTGATAGAATGTAGCGATGAATATTTCTTTTCGATTATTTATGGGTAACTCGTGTATTTTTATTAGGTGTTGGTGATAATTCCTGGCTCATGTTAATAACATAGTTACAATGATAATGAGAGGCGATGCCATGAAAATTTATATTTTTCTTTCAATGTATGTGCAGTATATATAATTTTCATTTTTACCTCCATAATTGAGAATAGAAAGGCTAATTATAATCAATAATTAATTCAGACCATTCTATTCTCAATTTTGGAGGTCACCATCGAAATCATATATACTGCATGTACATTGAGAAAAAATATTATTGTTCACTGCATCGGTTTTCCTTATTATCATTGTAACTATGTTATTAACAAGAGGCAGGAATTATCACCAACACCTAATAAAAATAAACGAGTTACCCATAAATAATCGAAAAGAAATATTCATCGCTACATTCTATCAATCCCCGAATTCAACATTGCACTCATATAAGAATGAATAAAAGTACCCAGTCATTTGAATACAGTGAAAACAGATTTCGGCGACCAAAGTTGCCCGTATAAGAAGAGGCAGCACTGTGTTAGGGGAAGCATTTCAACCAGGCACCCGCAGGGTAAAAAAAAAATTGCCTCGTTAGCTGACGCTTATCTTGTGACACTCATCGGTGTTACAGATATTTTTGAGGCCGCCACTGCGGCTAAATGCTAATGAATTAAAACCCTACACCGTCCCTGTGCATTAGTTCGTCTTTAGGTTTACTTAAAGGAATGTGCGCACGCGGATTCCCAACACTTAATTATTCTGGCTTAAATGTTAGTTCAACCGCAACAAAGGCGTTCCAATAAGAGGTAGGAAGAGGAGCTCACGAGATTCGAACTCAGGACTTGAATTCACCGCACCAGAACGCTATCGATCGCGCTACCGACCACCCGGGTGGTCGGTAGCGCGATCGATAGCGTTCTGGTGCGGTGAATTTAAGTCCTGAGTTCGAATCTCGTGAGCTCCTCGTACATTTATTTGTTTGAAAAACCTTGTGGAAGCAGTAGCTTTCCGTACCAGATTCGTAACTGTTTCTGGGGGGTGACTTGACTTTGAACTCTCGATACTGAGGTTGGAAGAAGGTAGCAGTTAGTATGAACTTAAGGAGAAGGGGGAATCTGTGCACAAGGTGCATAGAAACAATACGTTGAGAAAGAATTTGATGAAACAAGATAAAAATTTATAAAAAATGAAAAACAGGACAGCAGTGAACTGGAAAAAGTTGGTCCAAAAAAAACCTATTTCATTTCACCAAAAATAAAGCTTGCCAAACCTTCAGCATGGTTGGGACCCCACATCTGCCCTCGGGGAGTACCAATTCCTATAGATGCAATAATTGCAAATTTACTCTATATATAGAGTACATTAGTTTAACGAAATGAATGATAATGTATAATTATTTCGTTTGGTAAATTAGGTAAAGTTGCGACGTGAACAGACATTGTACTGTTTGGAATGTCGGATGTCGTTATTCGGAAAAACCGTTTGAATGTCTGAAGGTGGAACAAAGCGTGTGCAGCATGGGAACAGTAAGCCCAAACAACGGCCAGCATTCCACGAGAAAAAGAGGTGCGAGGGATAGCTGTGAGGGGTAAGCAGAGTCGCATCACCAAAACCTATGTGAGCAAAAGAAAGTACCGCGCGAAGTAGGTGTGTGTCAGAGGCACGCGAGGGATAACCAATGAGAAGTCAAGGTATCAGAAAAAGCAAAAGCTCCACCAATTAGAGTAAAATACTGGTATTGTAACAATGAAGATTCGAGAACATTCTAGAAGGAACGAAGTGAAACGCATTGAAGGAGGACACAAGAAGAAGAGAGAGGTCTTTCTGGAAACTCGTACGAGAGAGTTAAGGTTGGTGCGGGGAAGGCCGGCTTTGCTGCCGACTTCTCCGGCATAGTGCGTTGACTAAATAAAAGCACCGGAATTTAGCACCCGCCGTGCAAGGAGCAAGTTTGACCATGAAGAGAGAATAACAGTGAACTGGCCATCGGTCTACAAGTTAGAAAGAGTGCCTTTGATGCTTCAACTCTACAAGATGCAAAAGAGCAAAAAATCCCTCAAGCTCGCCAGAAATTCACAAATCCCTCAGTGCAATTACACACTGATGAAATTCACAAAAGTGTGAGGCTTCTACGAGCATTGAGCGGGCAGCATGCTGTAGCCTGGACGAATCGGTATTAAGTTAGCAGCGACATCGCATTTCAGAAAAACGGGGAGGAGAGCAATCTCCCAGCACCAACAGAGAGCACCAACCAACAAGTCGGCAACCGTCAAAGATAGCCAGACGTCTGTCAACAACCCCGGCAAGATGGCGGACGAGAAGCACCACCACTACTATACTCTAAGTCTAAATTGAGTACCACCAACGCCAGATGGAGTCGGCATGAGGCAGCAGTGACATTGTATCTCAGAAGAACGGGGGAATTAAAATGAAAATGCAAACTCACATTATAGAGGTCACTGAAAAGTACCACGTAATGGTGACCAAAACTGAGAAGTGTATTCATTGTGTTTGTCTTTATAATCATCGTCAGGGAACATCAAGATTCTTACTTTTGTAGTTATTGAATGCGTGAAAGAAAATTTTGTAATTTAGTAGTGTACGTGGCCATAGCTGCGTTTTCTTCATGCAAACGAAGTGGTATTTTAATGTGGCATTACCTTTTTGTAAGTTGTGTTGTTTTCTTGGTGGTCGGTGCCATTGCAATAGCGCCTTTTATACGTGTCTTTGGATATTTTCATTTTGTAATACTTTCTAGTACAACAGTAGCTGACAGCCGCAATCGCTTATTCATAACTGCATTGATCGTGTTTATGCACGGTTCGTCCTTCTATGCTCGTGTTTCATTCCATGCGGTGAGCCTTTGTCTTTTGTATGAGCATTACATTTACTGTACAACGTTAGAGTGCGAAGTCGTACACTAACGGACCTTGAACAAGTTTTGCAGTTCGCAGTTCTCCCGCTTGTGTTCAATTCTTAATATTAAATCAGGGTAATTAAATTTTACTATCTCTGTTGTTATTACCCCATGCTGATTGAAGGTTTTTATTGAGGTAGACACGTAAATGCACACCATTGCGACTCTTGCATTCTATTTTTGTACCTATTCTGTTCTTTCTCCTTCTGTGCATTTTCCCATCTATAATTTACCTTTCCTCATCGACTATCAAAGTTTCAATCCCTCTATCAAAAACGAGAGGCAAAAGCCACCTTTTGTTTTGTGACAAAGTTTTAGTGATTTTTTTATAACTTTTTTGTAAAAAATAATTGTAAAAATTGAACGAAGAGCAACTGTAACTTCAATTTCTTAGAAATGTTAAAAGGATTCAAAAACTGTCTTTGATTTTATTTCTAGCATAAAAACTAACTTCTATTCTTTTGAAATATTTTCTATTTTTCAAAAACTAAGGCCAAAGTTGAAAAAGTTACATGAGCAAATATGTGTTTTTTTTTAAATTACCAATACTAGGCAGGTTTCAGAACAATCTGTAACAAATAACAAATCACAAAAAATTTAATTTAAAAAAAACATTTGCCCCTGTAAATTTTTTAATTTTTTCCTTAGTTTTGAGAAATGGGAAATATTTTTTATGTAATTTTCTCGGGCATTTCAAAAGAATAGAAGTCAGTAAGTTTTCATGCTATTAATAAAATCAAAGACAGTTTTGGAATCCTTGTAACATTTCTAAGAAACTAAAGCTGAAGTTACTTTTTGGTAAATTTTTACAATTATTTTTTCTGAAAAATTATAAAAAAATCGCTCATATCACTTTGAATGGTGATGAAATAAAATGAATAAAAATTAGAAAATTTGCAACTTAAGTTTGTTAGGAATGTTACAAGGATTCCAAAACTGTTTTAGGTTTTTTCTAGCATGAAAAATCACCGACTTCTATTCTTTTGAATGTTGTACTGTGAAGAAAAAAATTACTTCTATATAACTTTGAACTATGATAAATATGAAAAAAATGGAAAAATTGTAAAAAGGGCAACTTTAGTTTGTTAGAAATGTGACAAGGATTCCTACATTGTCTTTGGATTTTTTTCTTGCATGAAAGCTCAATGACTTCTATTCTTTTTAAGTGTCTTAGAAAATTATATAAAAAATATTTCCCGTTTTCTCAAAATATGAAAAGTTACAGGAACATATAAGAGTTTCTTTTTAAAAATTACATTGGGAAAATTTCTGAACAATCAGTCCACAAATTAAAAGTCACTAGGTTGTCCCCCTCAAGTTGAAATATCAGGGCTGAATTAAACTAGAATAGAATTGGCTAAATTGATTTAGGATATCAGGGATAAATTTAGTTAGGGTACAATAGGCTACATAGAATATTTTGCACCTGTGCATGCATACATAAAGTTCTGAGCTGCAGACGAAACTCCTCTGCAACTCTTACCTTTCATCACGTGAAGACTTCTCGTGAGACCGGCATTAATGTGAACTAGTGTAATTCTAGATTATAAGAGTGAGGTACCTCTCATTCCATCAAGTATATACCTGTCATTTAAGACTTCAGGTAAGAGGCTATGGAAGACACTCGAGGAAATTTCTTGGCTCTTGATCTGTAACCAAAGTTTCCAAAGTTCCTCCAGTTGTCTTATATCCTATAACCAAAGTACTCGCGTTGTTAAAAATTACCGGCATTTGCGAGATGAATCTATGTTGCCTCTGAGGAATTGTTTTAAAGGTGCTTTTTTTTTAGTTAGCAGGTATACAGAAATTAAGAATTTGGATTCATTGCCCCATGTATGTATGCTACTTGAAGGAATAACAGCTGTTTTATCTAGGGGAAGGTTTTTTTTTTGTTGACATAGAATTGGTTTTCGACTTTTTGAGTACAATCTATTTTTGTTTGCTACTGACCTGTTCTTTGGCACTAATTACTTTCTTTTTACACGTCAATCTTGTTTCATAAATTTTCTTCGTAGGGGATCTAGTGTGAGAACACACCTTGTGTATGATTCTGCGTTTTCTAAACTCCATACTAAACGGTGCTTTCATCCGTCCTCTCTTTGAAACATCTTTTGTTATAGCTAGGCTTCAACTAATTTTTTTATTTCTGCCTTGTTTATCCACTCAATCACTGTACCTTGTTGCATCCAGCAAGTTAGCATCAAACTATATCATATGGTTAAAAAATAAACGGTCAAAAATATTCCAAGTCACAGATTTTTTACGTGTACTGCCATTGTACACGTAAGCAATTTTCATGATGTTGTGACCAACCAAGTCACAACTCTGAATCAAAATATAAAAAAGGCACTATCCACTTCATATTTGCCATTGTCAAACGGCTCACTATAATTTCCTTCAACTTGGAGTTGAATAATATTGAACTTCCCCTCATAACACTTCCGGACCAAAATAAAAGAAAACTTAGAGTTGAATGTTGAACTTAAGTTAAACGTATGCTGGGTCAATGCATTAATCTTGTTATATTTCCAGTGTGAAATAGAAGAGCACCTGCTGCCGTGGTTAAACTTCCCACACTCGGCGGGCTCTAGGGAGGCCAAAGCGACGGCCTCCAGAGCTGCCGTCGCGCTGGCTGGTGACGTGTGGAGCCTGCTGCCTGTGGCGAGTGTTACAGGGGCTGCTGATGATGGTGCGTGCTGCTCAAACTAACTTCTCATCTAATGTTTATGCTTTCAAACTCTGCGCTGTAGGATATTTTGTTGCTTATCTGAACTCAAGAACTGCATTCCACCTTTTTCCGGTTCACTGCTGTCCTGTTCTTCAACTCCTACTACTTTCTTCTTCGACTTTGATCTTGTTTCATAATCTTCTTTCACAACTTACTGTTTCTATGCCTTTCTACATAGATTCCCGGTTTCCTTAACTCCATACTAAATGGTGCCTTCCTCCTTCCTCTCTTTGGATTGCATTTATTGCTGGTAGGGAGGCTAAAACTAACAACTAATCACTAATTACTCAAGAATTGCTTTGATATATACTGTTGGCAAGGAGTTTAGGCCACCTCATGAATGACTGTAGTGTGGCGCTAAAAGAACGGTAAAGTCCATGCGTTCCTTGTGTGCCATCCTGTATCAGTTGTGTTGCTAAGTGCCAATGCTAAAAATTGACGCTCAGCTTACCGACTATTTGAGCCTTCAGGTGATAGCGTTCCATGCGCTAATTGGTCTGTAATTCAAGCTAACATATGCCTGCTTGTACACGTTCCTTGCATATTGGGACATATGTGTACCACTAGGTAAATTTCTCATTCAAGTCCCGGTGTAAATTGTAAGATAATTTAATCGGTTTCACAAATTTTTGAAAATGTCATTTAGGTGGAATGTCATCGCATCTTTTTTTGTACAGTTTAGGAAGAACAGAAACGTAAACGAGCAACAAGTCGATTTCCCTGTTGTGCTACTTACAATCCGACCAAACCAACCGTTAAAAACTGCGGAAAAGCGGTGAACGTGTTACGGTGAAGGCGATCCATGCGTTAGTAACTCCACCGTTGCAAGTTTGAAGTGCTCGCTATTCAAGCGTTCACTCCGCCATAACTCAAGCTATAATTTACTTGCCCTTTAGACAATGCGATTAGCGCCTCCATTAATTGTCCCTAAGAAATTTTGATTATTTACCATTAAAATCTTAATTTATTTGTTGTTTGAGACTTGATTCATCTATTATTAGTGTCTTTGTTGTCTCATCATTCCACCTTGAATTTACTCTCTGTTGTAGTGTTAGTAAACTGACTATTGGTTCCTCAACTAACCAAATGTGGAGTCCCAAGTTGAAAGTACCTCCGTTTTATTGGAATGGGATAGGTTTTTGTTTTGTAATGAACCATATTTTTTTTGGATCACTGCTGTCTTGTTTTTCAGTACAAAAAACGTTATTAAGTTTTTATCTCATTCATGAATTTTTTAGCTTCTATTTCGTTCCTAAAATTTATTTCATCTTGTATCTTGTTCCTAAAATTTTACTTATTAACCTTCATCTCGTTTGTTTCATAAACTTTTCTCTCAGCTGACTGTTTCTATGCGCTCGGAATCTCGTGTGAGAGGACACTTTTGCAAGAAGTAGTGTCAAGTGAGGCTTGAACTTGCTTAAATTCAGTTACAGAATCGCTTATCATCAGTAAGCAGCCCCAGAACCTGACACATACCTCTCCAGTTACCAACCCCTAGAAACTGACACCCTACCAGTTACCAACCCCTAGAACCTGACACCCTACCAGTTACCAACCCCTAGAACCTGACACCCTTCCAGTTACCAACCTTAGAACCTGGTACCCCTCCAGTTACCAACCATAGACCTTGACATGCCCCTCCAGTTACCAACCCCAGACCTTTACACGCCCCTCTAGTAACCAACCCCAGAACATGACACACCCCTCTAGTTACCAACCCCAGAACATGACACGCCCCTCTAGTAACCAACCCCAGAACATGACACACCCCTCTAGTTACCAACCCCAGAACATGACACACCCCTCCAGTTACCAACCCCAGAACATGACACACCCCTCCAGTTACCAACCCCAGAACATGACACACCCCTCCAGTTACCAACCCCAGAACATGACACACCCCTCGAGTTACCAACCCCAGAACATGACACACCCCTCCAGTTACCAACCCCAGAACATGACACACCCCTCCAGTTACCAACCCTAGAACATGACACACCCCTCGAGTTACCAACCCCAGAACATGACACACCCCTCCAGTTACCAACCCCAGAATATGACACACCCCTCCAGTTACCAACCCCAGAACATGACGCACCCCTCGAGTTACCAACCCCAGAACATGACACACCCCTCCAGTTACCAACCCCAGAACACGACACACCCTTCCAGTTACCAACCCCAGAACATGACATACCTCTCGAGTTACCAACCCCAGAACATGACACACCCCTCGAGTTACCAACCCCAGAACATGACACACCCCTCCAGTTACCAACCCCAGATCATGACATGCCCCTCGAGTTACCAACCCCAGAACATGACACACCCTACCAGTTACCAACCCTAGAACATGACACACTCCCCGAGTTACCAACTCCAGACCCTGACGCATACCTCTCCAGTTTCCAATCCGAGAAAATGACATACCCTTCGAGTTACCAACCCCAGATCCTAATGCATACCCCTTCAGTTACTAACCACCAGACACTAACTCCTCCCCTCCACAGACCAGGCACATGGGGGCCGGGGTGCCAAGGGGGCCGGACAGCGAGGCGTGCGAGTGGCGGCAGCGCGAGGGGCGCAGCTGCAGCAGCTGATGGCAGCGTTGCAGTCACAGCTGGACCGTCTCCTGGCCGATGTTGTGCAGATAGAGGTGATGGGGCAATTTCTGTTTGAGGTCTTAAGCCTTAAGGCAAAAAGTTTAGCTTGGTTAGGTTTGTGTAGTGAGGGAGCTTCTTGTGTTCTCTATAGGGTGTATAATACTGTACATCTTGTGTTCTTTGTCTTATGTCTTGCTGGTAAGCTAGGACAACTGGACTGGTGTCCTGCTGGTTCAGGTGAAGAGGCAATTGCAGCTTTAAAATCTCCGATTCTTCGTAAATATTAAGTTCTTTATCTTATGCCTCTCAAGCAAATGGTTCAGGTTGTCAGGTTTGTGTATCTCGAGGGTTCCCTACTTTTCTCTGACTTGGCATCTCCCCAAGCCCATCCTAAATGGTGCCTTCCTCTCTTTGGAACGCCTTTCTTGCGGATAGGGATACTTGAACTAACATCTAATCTCTGACCTTGTATCCCCTGCAGTTATTTCGACTGATGGGCATGTACCCTTAATTCTGTATGACAGATAGGCTGAGTATATGAGTATATATTCAGTGATGTGTATACAAGAATATATTTTTGATTTCTCTTGTTAACATAAATGTACCCCTTTGGATAAGCAAATGTACCCAGGTTGTTAAACCTTGGTCTATCCTGCGCTATGGGGACTGGTATCTCTAGGGGAGATACTGTTAGGTCCTCTCAGCTATAGAAAGGACTTTGGAACTTGTGTCTTTCGTGCCACTTTGCTTCTTCCATTTTTCATGACATTTCCACCATCACATCTTTTTATCCTTCCCAACTTGCTGTTCCCTCTTCCATCCTAACCTTGTGCACAGATTTCACGTATGATACTACGGTCCATGTTTGTTTGGTGTCCGCTTCTTTTTGTCTCTCTGTGACCCTCATAAAGATGCTCAACGACCGTATCTGTGATACGAGTTTCACCAGTGCACAAGTACAGGAATATTTCAATCCCATGTACTTTTAGCATGGAGATGAATCCCATTTTCAACTGTTATTGTATGGTACTGGAATTTGAAAAAGTGCGCAAAAATGCAGAATTCATGATGGGAGTAGAAACGAGCAGGTATTGTCTGAATTGTAGGACTGAGTGAGCAGCAGAGTGGTAGAAGCGATAGATTCAGAGGTGCTAAGTAGCTGTGCAGGCGTGTTAAAGAAAAAGGTGTGTAGATATTGACGTATTTAAGCCTCCCTACCTCACTGGTGAGGTAGTGAGGTAGGGAGGCTGCTCTACTGTCGAGTTTGTAAAAAGTCTTGTGATGTAGGGAATTTTAGGTAGGCGGAAAGACAGTTAGCATCTTGGGTTCTGTCCTGAAGAGAACACATCCAAAAATGGAATGAGGAAAGGAGATTGGGTCTTGCCCGCACAGCTTTGCGTGGATATTCTTTGACCCGATGATGGCCATGACACCCCTCAGGGGAATACAACTGTTGTATCTGTGGGAATTAGCACTCCTAGTGGGGAGTGTGAGGTCTCAAGCTGAGAGCTAAGTAGGCCTTTTTGTTGAAATAAAATGTTATTTGTTATGTAAAGGGCTATCTTTTTTTCCGTTCTGCACCTACTACTTTCTTCTTTGACTTCTATCTTGTTTCATTAACTTCTTTCTTAACTTACTGTTTCTAAGCACGTAGTACATAAATTCCGCATTCCCTTAAGTCCATACTAAAGGGTGCCTTCTTCCTTCCTCTTTTTAGAACGCCTTTTTCCGGCTAGGGAGGCTTAAGCTAACATCGAATCTGTTCATGAAATGCCATTGATGGGGGGAAGGACATTGTAGGGTTGAACTCCTCTATCCTCACTGTTAAGGAATGTGCCAAAGTTGTTGTATCAAAGTTTTTATGACTCGTACTTTTATTTTTATTTAATACTAGTCCACCCTCTGTATTTGGAATGAGAAAAAAAGAGAAATGAAAGAAAGGCAATGAGAAGTCAAAAAATGAAATCTCTCGAGAGTTGATGAGGCCGCGTGAACACGGCCCGTCAAAATATATAGGGCTGGAGCTTGTATCATAGATACGCTCATCACACACTGCAGGCTGGCTTCGGACAGACCGACCGACGGACGGACGGACGCGGCTCTTATTATAGTATAGATTGTGTTATTCTTCCCAGTTTTTCTTAGTTGACTTTCTGTACTAGGTTCTGCCCTCTCATTTAAGCATTGATAACACTTCTATTCACATATTTGTTTATTTTATCTTTTCTTTGTTATATTTATGGTCATTAACTGGTAAAATTATGTCAACTTACCATTAACCAATGCGTTTGCATCCAACAGGGAGCTCAAACCACCAAGAAAACGACAAAAGAAGCCCTGAGAATACCTTCCATTGTGGACCATCACGTCGCGCAGGTTCCCAAGAAGTTCAAAAAAGCATCTGGCCAAAAACCTTCTGTAAACCTTGGCGCAAATGGAACAGGGAGCACAGATGACATCAGTGACCCTGTGAAGTTGGTGGAGGTGCTGGTGTGTCGCTGCTGCAACCTCCTCGTGTTTGCGGACCGGCTGCTGCGGTCTGTCTCGTCCGGCAGTAACCCGCACGGCATTACCGTCGCTCCCGAACATCTCTTGCATCCTCTCAGACGCATCCTGCAGGTGTGTGTGGGTGTGTGGTGTCTGTCTAGCGGTGGTGGTGAGTGTGTGTGTTTGTGTGGTATGTGTCTAGCGGTGGTGGTGAGAGATGTGTTTGTGTGTCATGTGGTGGTGCTAAGAGATGTATGTGTGTTTGTGTTGGTTGGGTAAAGAGGTGTATGTGTGTCATGTGGTGGTACTGAGAGATGTATGTGTGTCATGTGGTGGTGCCGAGAGATGTATGTGTGTTTG
Source organism: Morinoia aosen (assembly GCA_030386875.1). NCBI lineage: Eukaryota > Metazoa > Arthropoda > Malacostraca > Amphipoda > Talitridae > Morinoia > Morinoia aosen. The sequence continues at coordinate 43,250,991 of CM059580.1, forward strand.
TGTTGGTTGGGTAAAGAAGTGTATAAATAATGCTGATGAAGCTAGAAGGGGAAGTGTACTTCACATGTGAAGAGGGGATTCGTAATGTGTGTGTTGGTGAGGAGAAAAGGCGTGCAAGATGTGTATGAAGCAGTTATAAGAAGGTGATAAATTATCTGTCAAAGATATTTAGCTGTGTGGTTGTAGATGTGAATCATGTGAGGATAGTCACAGGTGGTGCGAAACGGTAATTCCAAAACATGTGCCATCTGTTTGATACTGATGTGCAAAGTATATCACAAAGTGCACTGATGCACTTGCACCGATTTTAGCATCAAAAGACTGCTTGCTCCTAACCCTCAGGAGATACAACTATTGTATCTGTGGGAATTAGCAAGCCCAGGGCGAATATGTAAGGTGCCCATCTGAAGTCTAGGTAGGCATTCCATTTGTTGATATAGAATAAGTTTGTTCTTTATTGCTGTTTTTTTTCTTCACTGCTTCCTAGTTTTTCAGCATCTATTTCATTTTTTTCAAGTTCCTGAACTTCTTGAGTTATGTTTTTCATGCATCTTATGCATCGATTCCACTTTTCTTCAACTCCATACCAAATGATGCCTTCCTTCTTCCTATTCCCCCTCAGCGGGGGATACAACTCTAGTATCTATTGGAACTAGTCCACCCCCCTTTATTTGAAATAAAAAAGAGGGCGAAATGAGAGAAAGGCGGTAAGAAATAAAAAAATACAATCTCTCGAGAGTTGATACGGCCGCGTGAACACGGCCCGTCAAAATATGTAGGGCTGGAGCATGTATCACAGATACGCTCATCACACACTTTCGGCTGGCTTCGGACAGACCGACGGACGGGCGCGGCTCTTATTATAGTGTAGATTAGCGAAGTATAGATGGGGAAAATGTGTGAGGGCCCGAGCTGAGAGTTAGGTAGTCCTTCTTTTTGTTGAATTAAAATGTTTTTCTTATGACGAGGACCACCTTTTTTTTGGTTCACAGCTGTCCTGTTTTTTTCAGCACCTAATACTTTCTTCTTCAACTTTTGTCTTGTTTCATGAACTTCTTTCTCAACTTACTGTTTCTATGCCCCTTCTGAATAGATTCCCCATTCTCTAATCTCCATACTAAATGGTGCCTTCCTTCTTCCCTCCCCTCAGGGGGATACAATTATTGTATCTATGGGAATTAGCGCTCCCAGGGGGAAGATGTGAGGGCCCGAGCTGAGAGTTAGGTAGGTCTTCTTTTTGTTGAAATAAAATATTTTTTTGCTATGTTAAGGACCACCTTTTTCGGTTCACTACTGTCCTGTTTTTCAGCACCTACTACTCTCTTCTTCAACTTTTATCTTGTTTCATGAACTTCTTTCCCAACTTACTGTTTCTAGGCCCCTTCTGCATAGATTCCGCATTCCCTAATATCCATACTTAATGGTGCCTTCCTCGTTCCTCTCTTCGATACGCTCTTTTTTTGTAGCGGTTAGGGAGGCTTAAACTAACCTATAATCTAATAATCCTTCTTCCCTTTGGTACTCTTTTTTTTGTTACGGTTAGGAGGTTCTAATTAACTTACAAAATCTAATCTAATCTTCCTCTCTTTTGAACGCCTTTGTTGCAGATAAGGAGACTTGAACTAACATCTAATCTAATGTACGTCCGTGCAGAGGTCACCAGCCTCCCTACAGCGGTACGCCACGACGGAAGTAGCGCGGCTGTCGCTCCTCTGGCCAAGCCTGCACCGCACCGCGCTGACCACCCTCGCCACCGCCATCCCTACTTTCAACCACAACCTTGTCGTCAGGTGCGCCGGGCTGCAGCAACTGCTCGTGTCTACGCTGCTCGCCGCCGCGCCTGTTAAAAAAAATCAAAATGGCGGTCTTGCCTCTGACAAAATGGCGGACGAAGAAGCCATTACTGAGCTTCAGGACATCGTGCGGCTAATCTACAAATGTTTGGGGTTGTTGATGGAGGTTAGTGGAGTCCTGTATGAGGCTTGTGAATGTGTTATTTACAGTTTAACTTGACACAAATCCTTTTCTATATTGTTTTTTTTTAAATGTCTTTAAGGGACTAGTGAACGTAATGAAAATAACTCTTCATCAAACTAGTGCCGTTTTCAAACACATGACAATACTGTTAGTTCTTCTTAACTTCCTTTTCTCAATGGGAAGAAACGCCGAGTTTTGCACCCTACACACGGATTGCAAGCTCTAGAATTTTGTTAAATACCATTTTTACGAATTTTTAATTTCTTACTTTTTTCAATTTTTCCCATTCATGGAACTAATTCTAAATAGAGAAAATAAAAGGACTCTACCACATGTCACTCCCGAATGTAAGGGCAGACTACCACATGCCACACAACACAAGGGCACACCACCACATGCCACACAACACAAGGGCACACCACCACATGCAACACACCACAAGGGCACACCACCACATGCCACACAACACAAGGACACACCACCACATGCCACACAACACAAGGGCACACCACCACATGCCACACAACACAAGGACACACCACCACATGCCACACAACACAAGGGCACACCACCACATGCAACACACCACAAGGGCACACCACCACATGCCACACAACACAAGGGCACACCACCACATGCCACACAACACAAGGGCACACCACCACATGCCAAACAACACAAGGACACACCACCACATGCCAAACAACACAAGGACACACCACCACATGCCACACAACACAAGGACACACCACCACATGCCACACAACACAAGGACACACCACCACATGCCAAACAACACAAGGACACACCACCACATGCCACACACCACAAGGGCACACCACCACATGCAACACAACACAAGGGCACACCACCACATGCCAAACAACACAAGGACACACCACCACATGCCACACAACACAAGGGCACACCACCACATGCAACACAACACAAGGACACACCACCACATGCCCCACAACACAAGGACACACCACCACATGCCACACAACACAAGGACACACCAACCACCACATGCCACACAACACAAGGGCACACCACCACATGCAACACAACACAAGGACACACCACCACATGCCACACAACACAAGGACACACCACCACATGCCCCACAACACAAGGGCACACCACCACATGCAACACAACACAAGGGCACACCACCACATGCCACACAACACAAGGGCACACCACCACATGCCACACAACACAAGGACACACCACCACATGCCACACAACACAAGGACACACCACCACATGCCACACAACACAAGGACACACCACCACATGCCACACAACACAAGGGCACACCACCACATGCAACACAACACAAGGACACACCACCACATGCCCCACAACACAAGGACACACCACCACATGCCACACAACACAAGGACACACCAACCACCACATGCCACACAACACAAGGGCACACCACCACATGCCACACAACACAAGGGCACACCACCACATGCCACACAACACAAGGACACACCACCACATGCAACACAACACAAGGACACACCACCACATGCCACACAACACAAGGACACACCAACCACCACATGCAACACAACACAAGGGCACACCACCACATGCAACACAACACAAGGGCACACCACCACATGCCAAACAACACAAGGACACACCACCACATGCCACACAACACAAGGGCACACCACCACATGCCACACAACACAAGGGCACACCACCACATGTAACACAACACAAGGGCACATCACCACATGCCACACAACACAAGGACACACCACCACATGCCACACAACACAAGGACACACCACCACATGCCAAACAACACAAGGACACACCACCACATGCCACACACCACAAGGGCACACCACCACATGCGACACAACACAAGGGCACACCACCACATGCCACACAACACAAGGGCACACCACCACATGCAACACAACACAAGGGCACATCACCACATGCCACACAACACAAAGACACACCACCACATGCCACACAACACAAGGACACACCACCACATGCCAAACACCACAAGCACACACCACCACATGCCAAACAACACAAGGACACACCACCACATGCCACACACCACAAGGGCACACCACCACATGCCACACAACACAAGGGCACACCACCACATGCCACACAACACAAGGACACACCACCACATGCCCCACACCCTAAGGGCACACCACCACATGCCACACAACACAAGGGCACACCACCACATGCCACACACCACAAGGGCACACCAACACATGCCACACAACACAAGGACACACCACCACATGCCAAACAACACAAGGACACACCACCACATGCCACACACCACAAGGGCACACCACCTCATGCCACACAACACAAGGGCACACCACCACATGCCACACAACACAAGGGCACATCACCACATGCCACACAACACAAGGACACACCACCACATGCCACACAACACAAGGACACACCAACCACCACATGCCACACAACACAAGGGCACACCACCACATACCACACAACACAAGGACACACCACCACATGCCACACAACACAAGGGCACACCACCACATGCCACACAACACAAGGGCACATCACCACATGCCACACAACACAAGGACACACCGCCACACCCCACACAACACAAGGCAGTCAGTACCCCAGCACCGACGTCTCACGCCCGCCGTGTGTGTGCAGGCGTCCAGAGGAGCTGTGCCGGTGGACGTGAACCTCCTGAAGGTGGTCATGAAAGACCTGACGGTGCAGCCCTCCACCCTCGTCACTCTGCAGGTCAGGCCTCGTTCTCTCATGGAGACAGGGATACTTTTTGCATTTTGTCGCGTGTGTGAAATGATTTCATTTCGTTTTTGCTCTGAATTGAGTTTACGTTTTGTCTCTGGTGTGAAGTTTTCCACATTTGGTCTCTGGTGTGAAGTGTTTCGCTACTTAGTCTCAAGTTGAAAGAGATTTACCGTCCATCAAATAAATTCCATCCAATTTTAAAGATTCAGCATCCACCCAAAAGACTCCAGCTAGTTTCTGTAGTTATACGGAAGAACTGAACATTACGGATGTGTTGACCACATCTGCCGTGATTCCCATGTTTGGTATAGTAGTCCCCCCCTTAGTGAGGGAAAACTAGTGTATGTGTGAGAATTGGCACATATAGGGGAATTGTAAGCTCCCGAGTGCTGAGAGTAGGGAGGCCTTCTTTTTATTGAAATAAAAGGTTTTTGTTGTGTTAAGAACCACCCCACTGGAGGATACAACTATTGTATCTATGGGAATTGGCGCTCCCAGGGGGACTATGTGAGGGCCTGAGCTAAAGGTTAGGTAGGCTTCCTTTTTGTTGTAATAAAATAGGTTTTTGTTTTGTTACGGACCATCTTTTTTCGGTTCACTCCTGTCCTGTTTTTCAGCACCTACTACTTTCTTCTTCAACTTTGATCTTGTTTCATGAACTTCTTTCTCATCTTACTGTTTCTGTGCTCTTTCTGCATAGATTCCACGTTCCCTTAACTCCATACTAAATGGTGCCTTCTTCTTTCCTCTCTTTGGATCGCCTTTGTTGCGGATAGGGAGGCTTAAACTAACTAATAATGTAATCTAATCTAATCTGTGTTAAGAACCATTATTTTTTATTTCACTGCTGTCCTGTTTTCAGCACCTACTACTTTCTTTTTGAACTTTAACTTTGTTGCTTGAACTTCTTTCTCAATTTACATTGTTGCACAAACTTCTTTCTGAATTTACTTTTTGTGTGCATTTTGTGCATAAATTCCGCGTTAGCATAAGTCCGTATTAAATGGTGCCTTCTCTCTCCCGCTCTTTGGAACGCATTTGTTGCGGTTAGAAGACTTATACTAGCATGTAATCTAATCTTGGTATAGCAGTCACCAATTGTCCGAGTTTTCTAGCGTTTTACAGCTAAGCCTTATATAGCGGGGCAACCTTTTCTCTTCATGCTCTCGTTAAGCTTCTCATTTTCTTTTTGAATGTCGAGTGCTTTTCTGCGTAAAGATTGTTGGCTTATTATTCTCTATGTAAAGGGGATTGGATTATTGGTCTCCAAGTAAAGATTGTTGGGTTATTATTCTCTATGTAAAGGGGATTGGATTATTGGTCTCCAAGTAAAGATTGTTGGCTTATTATTCTCTATGTAAAGGGGATTGGATTATTAGTCTCCAAGTAAAGATTGTTGGGTTATTATTCTCTATGTAAAGGGGATTGGATTATTAGTCTCCAAGTAAAGATTGTTGGGTTATTATTCTCTATGTAAAGGTTATTGGATTATTGGTCTCCAAGTAAAGATTGTTGGCTTATTATTCTCTATGTAAAGGTTATTGGATTATTAATCTCCAAGTAAAGATTGTTGGGTTATTATTCTCTATGTAAAGGTTATTGGATTATTAGTCTCCAAGTAAAGATTGTTCGGTTATCATTCTCTGCGTAAAGGTTGTTGGATTAGTATTCTCTGTGTAAGGGTTTTTGGATGGTTTTAATAATCAGGTTCCATAAAGGAATGTTCGTTCTACAAGTATTTTGGTGTAATGCTCTGAAAAATCGTCGGTGGATTTCTATAGTCATGGTTGTAGTCATTTTTTAAACTGACAATTCCTTTATGTTTGATTTCTGAATGTTCTGTAGATAAGTGCAGATTTCTGTATTAATTTTTCTTCAACATGTAGTCAATGCTATGGTTCAACGTTTTTATATTTCCCCATCTGAATCATACCGCTTGAGTGACTTTTTGTACATGTATACGTCTATGCATTTTCGTACTTAAGCATTCTATGTATTTGCATTTTTTCAGAATTTATCCAGGAAGTCTATCGCGAACATGTCAATCAAGAAGAAATCCAAGAACAAGGGCTACTCCATCGTGCCAAAAAACAACACCCCTGCTGCTAACGATGACGATGCTGAGACGAAAGTTCCCTTGTCTCTGGAGCTGAGTCACGGTATTGTCCACTACGCGCTGGAGCTGCTGCAGCGCGTCATATCCTCCCCACCGTCTCACTACACCCTGACGGTTGACTGCGCCCGTATACTGCACGAGGAGTTGCCTAAAGTCGCCAGATACTTAATTTCTGAGTGGAGGATGTTCCCGCACTCTCTTGGGGAGCCACCCGTGTGCAGGTAAATTTAGCTCCACCCTGCTGTAATTGTTCCGTAATTTCGGTCCGCAGTGTGCAGGTAAATTTAGCTCCACCCTGCTCTAATTTTTCCGTAATTTCGGTCCGCAGTGTGCAGGTAAATTTAGCTCCACCCTGCTCTAATTTTTCCGTAATTTCGGTCCGCAGTGTGCAGGTGAATTTAGCTCCACCCTACTCTAATTTTTCCGTAATTTCGGTCCGCAGTGTGCAGGCAAATTTAGCTCCACCCTGCTCTAATTTTGTCGTAATTTCGGTCCGCAGTGTGCAGGTAAATTTAGCTCCACCCTGCTCTAATTTTTCCGTAATTTCGGTCCGCAGTGTGCAGGCAAATTTAGCTCCACCCTGCTCTAATTTTTCCGTAATTTCGGTCCGCAGTGTGCAGGCAAATTTAGCTCCACCCTGCTGTAATTGTTCCGTAATTTCGGTCCGCAGTGTGCAGGCAAATTTAGCTCCACCCTGCTGTAATTGTTCCGTAATTTCGGTCCGCAGTGTGCGGGCAAATTTAGCTCCACCCTGCTGTAATTGTTCCGTAATTTCGGTCCGCAGTGTGCGGGCAAATTTAGCTCCACCCTGCTGTAATTGTTCCGTAATTTCGGTCCGCAGTGTGCAGGCAAATTTAGCTCCACCCTGCTGTAATTGTTCCGTAATTTCGGTCCGCAGTGTGCGGGCAAATTTAGTTCTACCCCAAACCTGTTCCTATTTTTGGTAATTTTTGAGTCAGCTGCTACACTGCTGGACCTGATTTTCAATATTTCTGCTAATATGTGACAAAAATTCATCACAAGCTGAAAATAACGAACTAATCGTGGTCAAACGTCATGGTTAGCGATTCCAAATGTCTGCCCCCGTGTGTCGGGGATTACTTGGTGGCGTTTGACAGTTAGGTTCAGGGCCTCAGGTTTGGTAGGGTCAAGTGTAGTTGTGTAGGTGTAATAAAGTGTGTCTCATGAATACTAGCAAATCATATCCATAAATTATCTTGAACAATAAATTAACCTTATCTGTCACCAAAATCAGCGGCACTTATAGGAATCTGTTGTGGTTTGTTTTCTTCAATTCTACTGTGAAGGATTCTTTTTGGTTGTGCACTGCGCCATTAGAGCAGCATTTGAAACCAGGGGCCTTGGTGAGGCTTAGTGCTCCGGGAGAAAAATGTTAGATCCCAAGCTGGAAGTTGGATTAGCCTTCATATTGTTAAAATAAGAGGTTTGTATTTCATTTCTCGGGCTTATTTTTTGGTTTGCTACGATTTTTTCCTGAGCTTATTATTTTTTCTTCAGCTTTTATCTTGTTCTATAAACTTCTTTTGCTGTAGCTGTTTTTATGCGCAGGCCATCACACCTTGTGCATAGAATCCACGTTCTTTAACTTTGAATCAAATGGTGTTTCTTTCTTTTAGGGACACCTTTGTTGTGGTTCAGGAGGCTTAAACAAACTTATAAGCTAATACAATCGGCGTACCATGCAACGAGTGTCGGTTTTCATTTCCTAGTCTCTCTTCTTTTTGTCTCATCGAGATGCTCACGCCTTCATTTTCCAACTGACCAGGCTGTGCAAAGCGAGAAACTGGAACTTGATGCTGTTGTGGGGACATTTTATAACAAAAAATGCATCGATGAACTCTTCGCCTTCAATACCACTGCTCCATTTATACTATAAATCTAACGTAATTCGATTCCCCTTGATGCAGTTTCCATGCATCTCTTTTGCGTAATTCAGTTGATGCCACCATGCAGTACTGAATGTATAATTTTTAAAGCACAGCAATAAAATTAGTTTTTCTAAGAAAGACTTGTTAATATGCCCTGTATGTAAATCGTGACAGTATCACCTGCGCTGGCAGCAGCCCACGTTACTTCACTCACCTCTACTTTGCTGCACTGACAAAAGGACTGTAAATATTGTGTATCTGTAGTGCCTTTGCATGACGGCTGCTACAACCCACAGAACTTAACGTCCACATTGCAGCACCTAAAATCTAGTCTATCTGTGATACGTTTATGTGACGACGACTACAACCCACACGACAAACTCACGCCATGTAAAGGAAACAAGGTCACGTTATTTCTTAAGCAGAAATAAAGCATCACCACGGTAGAGGAAACAAGGTAGGTTCAAACCAGTCTTTTTTTGTCGACCGCGTGGTTTTCCTCACGTAACAGCAACAAACCAATAGCAGCGCTTATATGGCACCTGGTAGCACTGCTACCCCGAAATCAGGCTCCATTATTGTCCTAACTACAATGCGTTTGGGTGACGTCATAAAGTTTGTTTGAAATAATGGCTTTCTATTGGTTAGCTGAAGAAGAGGAGGTGTATTTCCTCCCATAGAAATGACCCTACTTTGTTTCCTATACCATGATCTCTACTCGCTGGCCTAGCCAGTAGCAAGGCTTCAGATCAAACAGGCTGTGTGACGTCACTGTTACGACATATCGTTAAGCCAATAGTGGTGACAGATTTGGGGCTAACGGTGCTGCCAAAAACAATCTATGTGCTGCTGTGGTTTAATGCCTGACGTCACTGTTGCTACACAGTCGATCAAATGAAGATCGGTTTGACAATACCTTTTATCTTTTACCGTTTTATTGTTCAAACTCTGCCCTGCTATGTCTCCCGTAAATCAGTATTACTAGGCACTTAATTGTACCTACACTCACCGATGCTCAAAATTCTTGAAGATTTTTCATTTCGAGTGTGAGACGCAACAAAATTGAAAGAAAACATCTCTAGGAAATGAAACGTCGCCACGCATCATAGAATATCTGAAGTGGAATAAATGGAACTTGTTTTGTGCTGTTGCAAATTGGCGTTATTTACGCCCCCATTTCCCTGGGATAACATTCATCATAGAATATCAGGAATAGAATAAATGGAGCTTGTTTTGTGCTGTTGAAAATTGCTGTTCCGAATGCTGTCCCAAAGTGATGTTCTAAATGCTGTTCCAAATCCTGTTCCAAGGTGATGTTCCAAATTGCTGTTCCAAATGCTTTTCCAAATTGACGTCATTTACGCGCGCAGTTCCCTGGCTGAGGAGTACAGACACCGGCCGGCGAGGTGGGCGGGAGGCAGCACGGCAGGCGACTTGTGCTACACGTCCGCCTCAGGCAGGACCGACCTCCGCTGCTTCTTTAGGGGGCAGACCCTCTTGGCAGAGTTGATCAGGTGCTCGCTTGGTGGTGCTTGTTGTCTGGTCATGGTTGGGTTCATTGTATTATAATTTCTTTTCTTGATTATGCATGTTGTTTTGTTGTAATTACATCAATTTCAGTCAATTTTGTTTCAGTCTTCTTATCTCTGTCGTGTTCTTCTTCGCTCAGTTGTCTTCTTCTTAGCTCTGTAGTGTTCTTAGTTTTAGTTCAAGTTAGTTAGGTTTGTCTTTCTCATGCTATGGGTACTGGCGTCCTCAGGGGAGATACTGTTAGGTCCCGTCAGCTATAGAAAGGCTTTCGGGACTTGTGTCTTTCGTGCCCCCTTTGCTTCCTCTTATTTTTCATTCTTTTTTGCTATCTCTTCTGTCTTTCCCTTCTTTCTTAATTTGGTGTTTCTATGAGCAGGGTATCGTGTGTTGGAGCACACCTTGTGCATAGATTCCCCGTTTTCCTTAGTCCATACTAGATGGTCACTTTTCTTTGTTCTTTTGAGATCGCCTCTGTTGTAGCTAGGGAGTTTTAAACTGACTAATTTGGTATTGATGTCCTTGTAAAAGTAACTATGTCTTTTTGAAACCAATTCCACGTCCTCTTCAAACTAACTTCATATCCACTTAAAAACTAACTTAACATTCTCTTTAACTCATTTCCTGCAAAGTGACCCACCGGTGGTCACTTAGGTGATTTTCGTAGTGCTGCTGACTCACCTGTAGTCTCTAACTCATATTTTAATAAAACTTAATGATAGCTAAATGAAGGCCCGATCCAGTTGGTGTTTGCTATTTTTAAAGTTGATTACCACAATTGACTTTATATTTGAATTGAGTATTGTACTTCAGTTTAATCCATCGCAGTTAACGTGTTGAACTAATTGTACATCAGCTGTAAGCTTGAATGTTTATCTTCATTGAACCCATTTTATGTCTTACTTAGTTAAACCAACTGTATGTATTCCAGAAACCCATTAGTTTTAACGTTACTTTAGACTGTGCATGAATATTTTATGTAATATGAGTGAATGTTCAGCTCGTAGATATCGACTGCACTGTTCAATTGTAGTAGTATAGGTGCCTTTTTCAACCCTTGACTGTGGCAAGTAGAACTAAAGTTCACAACTCTAATTTAACCCTTTAACGTCCACATTTTCTACTCATGTTACCGTTATCACAACCACCATCATTAAACTGGCACCGGCATCAGATATTTATCGATTTAACGATGAGGAAGGAACTGCCACTCGACAGTGCAGTCCAAAAAGCACATCAGGGAACTAATTTTACGAAAAATACAATATATTGGGGCTATTTTTGAAGGAGGACCGTACAGTCCACTTGGGCGTTAAAGGGTTAAAACCGATTGTAGTGAGCAAGAAACAAAAACTGCCAAACAGGCTACCAAACAAAAACTGTATCGTGCCTTTTTTAGTTCTAATTAAGAGTTAATAAAAAGTGAGCTGGCCGTGCATTGTTCATGGCGGCAACAAAAACGGCTGCAAAAATCTGTTGCGCAACCGAATGTTGTGATGGACTTTACGCTCTAATTTTTTTGTGTTTTCTTGTGCTTGATACGTTATTTTTGTCTGCAGCTAAGTTTTGTAACTGATTTCTTTGACTTTTGATTTTTTCATGGATTCTGCAATTCGTTTCCTGTACTTTTATTTTCTTCATTCCCCTCAGGGCACAATTAGTTTATTTATGGGAATTAGCCCTCACAGGAGGAATGGGTGAGGTTCCCAGCTAAATGTTAGGTAGGCCTTCCTTATGTCGAAATATGTAGAAAAGGATTTTGCTTTATTAAAGACCATCTTTTTCGGTTGACTTGCCGTTCTGTTTTCAGCACCTGCTACTTTCATCCTCAACTTCAATCTTATTTCATAAACTTCTTTCTCAACTTACTGCTTCTATGCCTCATGCATAGATTCCATGTTCCTTGAGTCCAAACTAAACTGTGTCATCCTCTTTTTGAAACGATGTGGTTGCGATCCCTCTCAGGGGGAAACAACTGTTGTTTATATGGGAATTAGCACTCCCATGGGGACAATGTGAGGGCCTGAGCTAAAGGTTAGCTAGGCTTTCTTTTTGTTGAAATAGAATAGGTTTTGTTTTGTTACGGACCATCTTTTTCCGGTTCATTGCTGTTCTGTTTTTCAGCACCTAATACTTTCTTCTTCAACTTTGATCTTGTTTTATGAACTTCTTTCCCAACTTACTGTTTCTACGCCCTTTCTGCGTAGATTCCTTAACTCCATACTAAATGGTGCCTTCCTCCTCCCTCTCTTTGGATCGCATTTGTTGCTGCGGGTAGGGAGGCTAAAACTAACGACTAATCTAATCTGTTGTTGCGGTCAAGGAGGCTTAAACCAACGTAACATTTTATATAATCTTATCTACATGCCCTTTTAATTCATTGTCTCGTTTTCCTCCCAAATAAATTTCTCCCTTTCTACCACAACTCATTCCTTGTACTCATTATGCCTTTTCCACCCCAATTCATCTCTCCTTTTCCACTGCAACTCATTCCTTGTACTCATTCACTTGCCCCCCACACAGGCTGGTGTCGTCGCTTGGCACGGCCGGCACGCCGCGCCTGCCGCCCCACTCCGCCCAGCTGCTGCACCTCCTGCATGCTGGCCAGCTCCAGCTCTCCTGCTCCCACCAGGTCTGGTGTGTGGTGTGTTGTTGTGTTTGTTGTGTTTGTGTTGATTGTCGGTTTTTGTTGTGCTGGGTTCAGTTGTATGCTTGCATTGGTTGCGTGTTTGTGTTTTAGGTGTGTTTATATAGGTTGTGCTTGTGTTTGATTTGTGTTTGTACTGCTAGTCTATGTTTCGTATTATTGTGTTTACTTGTTGTATTATTGTTATAGTTGTGTACTTGTGTTGGGTGTTTGTCTTTTGTGGCTTGTTTTAGCGAATTATCTGAGTAATCATAAGTGCTAATGTTAGCGTGTGGATTTGGTTGCGTGACGTGCAGCTGCAATTACCTAATATTGCCAAGACATAACTTTTTCATTGTGTAAAGGCAAAGCCTATGTTCTAGCTACTGTGGTTATGAATACCTGCATCTATTGCCAATGATTATATCGGAGTTGCATGTATCGATAAGCCAGTAATGGCCAAGTTGTTTTGCATTGGAACGAAATACTGCCGTGTTTTCCATTAAATAATTATTCATAAAGCCGAATACGGTGTGAGCTTTTCATTGATGCTTCTAGAATATGAGAACGATTTTAGTAATTTCTCAACGTCCTTCAGGAAAGACGTTGGCAGAAAATAGTTTGAAATGGCCGGTAATTGATTACAATCGCCTATAATGGGTTGAAATGACTGAAAATGGGTGAAAAGGCCGCGATGGATTGAAATGGCCAACAATGGGTTGAAATAGCCGACAGTGGGTTTAAATTTTCTGAGTGAAATCTTTATCTGTTTTGAAATGACCAATACTGAGTTAAAATACCACATGGATGACACAACCTAACGCAACGTGCCCCACTGCAGCTCCGATCCACGGCCCAGGTGGGCACAAGGCCGCTACGTTACCTCCTCGCTCACCCCAGGGTGGGAACTTTCTCGCAAACCGTTGAGGACATGCGGGCTGCCGCTCTCTCTGAAAGTAAGGGCGGGTTTATAGGTGTGGTCGGGGCCTCGGTAGGTGTGGGTGGGGTCTCGGCAGGTGTGGGTGGAAGTCTCGGTAGGTGTGGTCGGGGCCTCGGTAGGTGTGAGTGGGGTCTCGGTAGGTGTGGGTGGGGTCTCGGTAGGTGTGGGTGGGGTCTCGGTAGGTGTGGGTGGAAGTCTCGGTAGGCGTGGGTGGAAGTCTCGGTAGGCGTGGGTGGGGTCTCGGCATGTGGGGGGTTGGGTTTTGATCAATGTGGGCGAGATCTAACTGGATGTGGGCGGGGTCTTGACAGGTCATAACTTGACAACACGTGTGAGGAACAGAAACAATCGTAAAAATATTTTCAAATTGGAAGAAATAGGGCTGGAATCAATGTGGAAAGTTACTGTGATCGCATAATACAAATTTAAGATTGCATTTTCCACTACAGTTGCCGTCGCTGCCTCACGCCGCGGTAGCGGAGACAATGCTGGTAACGGTTCGGAGCCATCGCTTTCTAGTGGTGATGACGGTGATGTGAGTGATGGTGACCAGGCATCACTGTCAGGCGGTGATGGAGACGATGGCAGCAACAATGTTGATGATGAAGAGTTGGATGAAATTGATGAAAATATGGAATACATAAATGGAAATGAAGAAGAAATGCTTGAAAATCAGTCAGAAATAGATGAAAGTCAAGAAGAAATCAACGGAAATGTAGAAGAAAATAAGGATAATTCTAATATGGAGGAATCCACTCGCTTGGACATGAACGGAGATGTAAGAAAGTTAGCTGAAGTTGAAGGCAAACTGCAACCCAGTAGCGCGTCTACAGACAAGACTGTGGACCAGAAGCAGAAAATCAAGAAGAAAGGGAAGAGCGAGAAAAAGGTGAAGGGAGAGAAGAAGAAAGAGAATAGCAAGGAAGAGGTAAAGAGCGGGAAAAAAGGAAAGAAGGAGAAGAGCAAGCAGACGAAAGAGCAAAACAAGGAAGAAGTGAAGAGCGCAAAGAAGGAAAAGGAACTCCCGCAGAAGATGAAGACAGCTGCAGAGTCCGACGGTGCCAGTAACTGTTGTCTGCAGAGGGAAGGTGCCAGTGAACACGGTAACTCCGATGAGGTCAGTCATATTCAGTCGAGTTATGTTCAGTTGAGTTATATTCAGTTGAGTAACATGCCGTTCATGAACATTCAGTTCAGTGATATTCAGTTGAGTTATATTCAGTTTAGTAACATTCAGTTCAGTAAGAAACTGACGTGTCTACTTACATACAGGGATGGAAAAAATCCAGGGTTTTTTGAAAAAACGCAACCCACCTAGGTTTTTTTGGGTTAAATTGGGTTTTATGGGTTTTATTGTTTTTTTTTGGGGCTTTATTTTTTTTTTTGTAATACCTGTTTTGGTAAAAGAGTTATTCACACAACTCCCATTGCCCCTATTTCAGATTTATATACATACACTTATTGAGTAAATATTGTTATTTGATTACTTTATTTCCAACATTATATTACATTATTATATGAATTATTACATTATATGAACAATATATGAATTAAGTTGGTCCATCACAATTACCATTTACCTATTGCCATATGTATAGAGACATAGCTCTGCAGTCTGTAAAGATATAAGATGTCCAAAGAGAATTGCTATGCTTGTCAATTCATAGTAAGTTGTTTTAGCAGCAGACAGGCGCAAGTCATGTGAGAGGGAAACACCATGCAGATCATAAGTAACCACCACAAGCAACTTGAAGCAAGACAGCTGCACATCACTTAACAGTCATGCTGTTAACAACTTAACATATGTGTATTGTGTGAGCTGGAGGGCTTGCAGCGCAAGCCAAGTCAGTCAACCACACTGTTACATGTTACAACATGTAGTGACATGCCAATTTTTTCTTAAATTTGCCAAAAAATTCACTTTTCGCAGTACAGGATAGCAACAAACACTAAAATGATTGGAAGTAAATGCTCTAACAGATTCCATCGTCAAATTTGTTCCAGTGCAGCTTGAATGCTCCCCATAGGCCAGTAGTTTCTTTACTTTCTCACCCCATGATGGCTGCGGTTGTCTTGCCCCATCTGACTATAATTGTTAGACTTATTTCAATTTAAACAATTTAAACAATTTATTTACCACAGGTGATACAGAGGTAGAATGTTTCTTAAGTCTAATACAATGGTCAAATTTGAGTATAGCTACCTGTGGGCCCGAATAAGTTCAGCGACTTCTAGGGCATCCTACCATTACGTTATTCTAGGGTGAACAATAATGTTTAACCTAATTCACTTAGCGTAGTTTTGCATTAGACTGATCAACAAGATAATGAACTCGATATTGATGTTTCATTTTACAACATTTAAGGCAAAGCTCTCACAGGAGACTGATATTGAAGAGTGGTTGGCTGAGTACAATCCGAAGTTCATCGGTGCGCTTTACTCCTATAATTTGAAGGACTCCAACATCTTCCCAAAACACATGTTCAATGAGAATATCACTAAGACAATGACTCCTTGTTGATGGTGGGATATTCAAGACATGAAACAGCAGAAAATGCAGATTCATGAAAAAACACTGGCAGAGGGTTACTGCAAGTTTATAAGCAATCTTCATACTTGCCCCGCAAGTTCAGGATCCATTGAGAGAATTTTCTCCACATTTGGAATTGTGTGGAATAAATTGAGAAATAGATTAGGATCAGAACGCGCACAGAAATCGTCTCAGTATATCGCCACCTCACAAATGATCATGATGTGGATGACAACGATGAAATGGCAGTGGATGTAGAAAGAGAAACACAGTAGTATTGTAGTAGCAGTCTAGTCTAGAAGACAGGAAAAATTCAGAAGTCTCTATATTAAGTAGTCAAACTGCATTTGTTTCTAAATTTTTGTTTTTTAACTTTGGAAATGGAATTCATTAAAATATATTAGTCCCTCGAGTTTTTTTTGTGATTAGGGTTTTTCTAATTTGATTTGTATAGGGTTGGTGTTATGTTTTTCAATGTTTTCTTGTCATAGTCATGCACATGACTTAGATACTTATTTTGACAAGATAAATATTTAGCTCATTTTGATTCTATAAGCTTGAAAACAAATAAAATTTACATAACAATAATGAAACCCAAAAAACCCACTATTTAGTGGGTTTTTTAGTGTGGGCTTTTTTGGGTGGGTTTTTTATGTGCCAACCCTGCTTACATATTGATCATTTCCACGTCAGAAGCTTGAAAACGAATGTGACAGTTCTCATTGAAATTATATATACACATCAGAATTTCAGTATTAACTGCTTTCAAGTTGCTGAAGGTCGTTTGGTTAAAGAAAAATGACCTTCCTAAATTTGTGTACGCCTTTAGTATTTGCAATTTCCCTGCATGCTGAGCATCGCGTTGTGAACGGGTTTCCCTATTTCTTATCGCATAGAATAGGCTTAGGTTTGTGTCTCCTATTGTTTGTGTGTATCTTATTGCTTTTGTTTTTTAAGCCTTAACTCCTTTCAGTTTTCATGCATTCTTTGATATCTCTCCTATGTCTCTTCCTTCTTCACTAGATTTTAATTCCACATTAATCCACATTAGATTTTAACTCCGACGGGCTAAACTGAAGTTCATTATTCGATAGAAATTTATCGTCGATTTTGGTGAAAATTTTTGAAATGGCATACATGAACTGGTTCGTGCCTTCATTTAGCTTCCATTGAGAATTTTTGAAATTAGGTTAGTGACTGCAGGTCGGTCAGCAACATTATGAAAACCCCTCAGTGATTGCAGAAAGCCTGTTCAATGTTCCCTTCTCTTTGCTCGCTTGAGATTGCGTGGTAATGAAGTCGTAATATCAATAATATACATCAATAATAATATAGGAGTAATATAACATCAATAGTGGGTAGGTGTATCCGTCACTTGTGCCGCTCTGTAAACTGGATACCTGGACGCTACTTAGTGACCTCAAATTTACACTTTGATGTCTGGTGAAGTTTGTTATGTTCTTCTTGTTATAGTTATTACTAGCACCGCTGCGGCATGTTTGGTTATTGGTTTCTATTTTGTTGTTGTTCCACCGTCGTATTTCTATCTTCGTCATCATGACCTTTTTCTGTACCTCCAATATTTCATTACTATTTACAAGTTGCAGAACTCATCCTTGGTTAGTATCAAAATGTAATATTTGACGAACGACTTCTAAATCTCAAAACAGAAAGAAGAGGATACGTAATTAGAGTTTTGTGTAAAAACTGTTTTTGTTGCTTGACTTGCGTTACACTGCTGCCTCATCGCGACCTATCGAGTTTAGCTGAATTTGTTAGTGATTAATACGAGCAAATGCATCTCCATGAGAGTGATTTTTCTTGTACAGTTGCTCAATGCAGATATTCTTGGGGAGTGAATTAATTCTCAGAAAATTTCATCAATATTTACTTCTCGGGTGTAAAAATACAAGACTCCAGAATGTGTTTTTAAACGTCTGTCCTGCCAAACGCTCGAAGAAAATTTTCCGTGTGTGATTACTTTCTTCAAAATACTGTCATAGGTAAAAGGCGCCATTTAATACGATTATAAATCAGGCAATTAGTTTTTTTTAGTTCATTTAAACGCCGCCATATCGTCATGGTGTTAGAAAATTGAGCATTTTCATTAATCGCATGTTAGCAAAGTTATAATTTGTTTTTACATTTTCTCTTGCAGTGTCAAGACGACCTGTCAGTGGAGCAGATGCTGGCAGAGCTTGCCGACTAACCTCCTCCTCCCACGGCAGCGCAGCGCGCCCTGAGCTCAACAGAGCTCTGACGTGTTATAAACGTGCGAGTTCGATTATTGACGCTATTTATTTCCCCTTTTTGTTGGATTCTGTTAATTTTACTGATTTTCCACTAATAACATCTATCACCACGTTTTGATATGATACAAGATCTCCTGAATTTTACTTTAATCTTAGCTAAAATTGAAGAAACTACAGCCCTGACAGACCAATCTTCTATGAAAAGGTGGAATTTTCACTGTTCCCTTTACCAATTTTACTGGTACCAAATTATCGAATTATTGAGCTTGGTGAAGGGAAAGAAGTCGTAGACAAGGATTGATACAGGAATACCTACTCACGAGCAGGTATCCAGCTGACCCGGCACCTTCTCGTGGTGGTACCGTTGAAATACCCAACTGCTCTTTCCTCTATCTTTTGAGTTTTCTTTCGAGGGATTAAGATTTTAGGTTTTTTTTTTCCAATTCCCCGTTGTTGGGTAGAACAAAGTCGGGCGGCGGCCCGAGCTCTTCGGAGCTTGGGTCTCATTTGCGTAGTTATTTTCTCTTTAATTTGCCCTATACTCCAGGGCCCTTAAATAACCTATAAGAATAGACTTAAGTTACGCAGACCAATAGTCCATTTTGGATTACTACTTTGGATCCCAAAGTAAAACTTTAAGCACTTCTGGCAACAATCAGCGAATACCTCAAACCCCGACTTCGAGGCGGGGAAACCCCCTCTGAAGCCGGGAGTATGTACGCCAAAAATAAAAACAAATTAAAACAACGAATAAACCCCAACAAAAACAACCTAAGCACTGCTACAAACGTAGGTGCAACAAACCCCAAAACTAACAATATCACCAGGAAGATAAGCGAAAACAATGAAACATTTGACCAAACAACCGAAAAAACTCCACCGGAACCAAACGGTGCTACCTGTAAGGTGGACCAATTGGAGGCTAAATTAAATGAAGTGCTGAATAGACTTGCGGCAGATGATGCAACCAAATGCATCAACCCCGATAAACATGAAGTTGAAAAAGAAGCACAAAATGTAGACGATCGAATAAGGAAAATCGAAAATACACTCGAAAAAATCCTAGAAATGACGAAAGCGCAGAACATAGGAAAAAACAGTAAAATCATGGGCTGCGAGAAAGAAAATGTGAGAAAACAATGCAAAGCTAACAAATACACACCCATATCGTTGAACCAAGAAATGACGAAGAACGACCATTATACAAAGTTCTTCTCGGTCAAATTCAAAATCGAAGAAAGAAACCAAATAAATCCATTTTGCCTCCAAGAAGAAATAGTCAAAATAACTGGTTTAAAGGCGAAAAGAATAACTTATTCAGGTAAAGATAGCTTTATCATAGAAACTCGAAACAAACCCCAATCTGAGCGCATCACCAGACTTAATAACGTCGACGGCATTAATTGCCAGATCAGCGAACACCCATACTACAATCAATCCAAAGGACTAATATATATTCAAGAATACGATGTAGATAATATGGAAGATTTTGTGGAAGGCCTGAAGAGCCAGTACAATATCAGTGACGCTGTCCGTGCCAGCTTCATTAAAACTCGATTCTCCCAAACCACCCCACTCCTACTAACCTTTAATAGCTACACTACACCAGACTCTATATATATCCCAGGCGAAAAATCAGATACGATAGTATACCCATTTATTAATAGACCAATGATCTGCCACAAATGTCAAAACTACGGCCACACAGCCAAACACTGCCATAACGAAGCAAACTGTAAACGCTGCGGAGAAACAGGCCATGACAGCGAACACTGTGGCAGCGCCCTCTCCTGCATGCATTGCAAGCGTCAACATGAAACTGGCCACAGATAATGCCCGAAACATATCATGGAAACAGAAATATGCAAAGTCCAACAAGAACAACGAGTTAATAGGCGTCGTGCTGTACAGATAGTCACAGGACACTCCGAGATACCAATATCAGATACGAACACCCCCACAACTCATTTCAATATAACAATGCAGGAAAACGAAAAGCGGAAAATTACTCCATGGCTCCTAGAAAAATGTATTGCAAACCAAATCCAAGGAAAACCCAAATCTATTCGATCGGGCGGCAAAAACACATTTATTGTAGAATTAGATCACACACGACAAAAAGATGAAATACAGAAAATCAAAGACATAAACAACATCCCTGTGCAAGTTACAGAAAATAACTATGTAAATCTTTCAAAAGGACTTGCCTACATCTATAACTACGACTTCACCAACTTCGAGAAGTTCAAACAAGGTTTAATG
Source organism: Morinoia aosen (assembly GCA_030386875.1). NCBI lineage: Eukaryota > Metazoa > Arthropoda > Malacostraca > Amphipoda > Talitridae > Morinoia > Morinoia aosen. The sequence goes on from CM059580.1 coordinate 43,271,912, forward strand.
GAAAACCAGATAATCAAAAATGTTGAACCAGCAAATTGGATAAAAAGCCGTAACACAAATGCAAAAGCAATACTTCTAACTTTCAGAGGCTCAACCCCCCCTGAGTATATCGACATCCTTGGCCAAGACTGCAAGAGTAGGATATATGAATACTTCGACCGCCCTATGATGTGTAAAAAGTGCTTGGAATACAACCATACTGCTAAAAGATGTACCAGTGAAGAGTTCGTGTGTGGAAAATGCGCAACAAAAGGCCATGAAGCAACAAATTGCACGGAAAACAACTTGACATGCTACCACTGCGGAAACAATCACAAAACTGGAGACCGGACTTGCCCGGAACAACGCAAGCAACAAGAACTAATTTCTATCCGTACTAAACAAAACGTATCAAGAGAACAAGCCCTTATAATATACCACGAACGATCCCCACAACTCGATCAAAGCTACGCACAAATAACCAGAAATCGAACGGATTAAATACCTAAAGTACCAACACCCCAACCCTTTATGGCGGCTACCAAAAACCAAACGATCACCGAACAAAATATGGCTCCCCCACTTTGTAACGAACCAGGTACAACTGATAACACAACCGATACACCAGAAACCAAACCACCGCAAACTTCCCAACGCGACCACGAAACATGCGAAAAAGAGATACTCCGCATTAAACCCAACCCAGCACAATTGCTCAAATCCACAATTAATATTGAAACTACAGCCGAAGGATCTGAAAATGAGGAAGATGGCACGAGCGAATGCAACCCTATTATGAGACAAGAAGCCAGACGAATATTCAACGAATTCAAACCCCCAAAGCAGCACAAACCTTCCAAAACCCAAAACAAGAAGCGACCAAGATCACGATCAAAATCACGATCCCCCACCTACAGCCGCAACAGACATGATAAACGACAAATTTACTCAGATGAGGAACAATCACACTACTCTCGTGACTCTAGGATTAGAGATAGATCACCCAAAAGAAAGTAACTAATTGAACGATTGAATAACAAAATCAAATCAAACACACCCCATGGCTAACGTGGGAATCCTGCAGTGGAACTGCCAAGGCATCAGGGGAAAGAAAGATGAACTAATAGAAACAATAAACAACCACCAACCCAGTATAATAGCACTTCAAGAAACAAAGCTATGGGATAACTGCCAGTTTAGAATAAACGGCTACAGTAATGTGCTACGACACGGTCATTACAACAGAACCCCCCATGGAGGTGTTGGAATATATGTCCATAGCTCAATACCTTTTTGTGAACTGAATCTACAGACTGAACTACAAAGCGTGGCCATTCAAGTAAACATAGGACAGCTGATAACCATCTGCAGCATCTACATACCCGGTAGACAAACAGTCACAAACGAAAAACTAAATAACCTAATCCACCAACTACCGAGCCCTTTCATCCTAGCCGGCGACTTCAACGGACACAGCACCATATGGGGCTGCAAGAATACAGATAATAGGGGGAAGCTGATAGAAACTGTTATTACAAACAATAACCTTTGCCTATTAAATACTGGTTCACCCACTAGAGTAGGATACAATTCAGAATCAGCTATTGATCTGACAATTTGCTCACCTACATTGGCCGTGCTACTAGACTGGGTTGCTTTCGACTCGCCGGGTGATAGCGATCATTGCCCAATTTTGATCACCTACCTTAACGAAAATCGTCCCAACCAACCCCCATCAACTATCTGGAACTACTCAAAAGCTAACTGGGATCTATATTCCAATAACAATGCATGGAACAAGCCGATGTTGAACGCAACAACTAATAACGAACAACTAATCACCGAATTATACCAGCGGTTCTACTCAGCGGCTGAAAAAGCCATCCCAACTTATATACCAGGAAAATACTAACCCCAAACCATGGTGGACAAAAGAACTCCAAGAATCAAAAGAAGAAAGAGAAAAACTTTACAAGAAATACCACCGCAACAAAAACCTTACTAACTTAATTAACTGGAAACGAGCAAGGGCAAATCATAAATACAAAATTCGAGCAAGCAAACAGGAAACGTGGAAGAACTTCGTAAACCAACTTAATAAATACACACCAATGGCCAGAGTATACGAAACAATAAGGAAAATAAAAGGTCGAGAACAAAGAAAAGTCCATATATTGATCGAAAACAATATACACTACAGCACAATCCCTGATATTGTGAATAAACTGGCTGAGAATTTTAGCGAAGTGTCAAGCGACCAAAGCTATTCCCCTGAATTTCAACAAATAAAATCCGCAAATGAAACTATACCGATCCATTTCAGTTCGCCAAACGTAGAAATCTATAACCAAACTTTCCATATGCATGAATTTGAATCCGCCCTAAGAAAAACTAAAAACACATCACCAGGAAACGACAAAATAACATACGACATGATCAAACACCTAAAACTACCAGCTAAACAATACATCTTGAACACTTTTAACAAATTCTGGACAACGGGCTACTTCCCACCACAATGGCAGCACTCAATAATAATACCAACCCCAAAACCTGGAAAAGACCACAGTAAGCCGAACAACTACAGACCGATCGCACTAACGAGCTGTCTGTGCAAACTTATGGAACGAATGATCAATAACCGACTGATAGAATATTTTGATATGCATAACATAATAAATAAAGCGCAGTGTGGATGCAGGAGAGGGCGTAGCACTGTAGATCACTTGGTCAGACTAGACTCAACCGTAAGATTAGCCTTTGCAAACAGAGAACACTTCATTTCAGTGTTTTTTGACCTCGAAAAAGCTTACGACAGAACATGGAGATATGGGATTATACGTGACTTATTTGACATTGGACTCAGGGGTAGACTACCAATTTTCATCACCAAATTCTTAGAACATAGAACACTGAGTGTCCGAGTGGATAACTATAACTCAAACACCTACGAACAGCGAAACGGAGTCCCTCAAGGCAGTGTCCTCTCAGTTACATTATTTGCCCTCAAAATAAACGACATAGCTAAACAGATTCCACCGGACAACAAGTTCCATTACTCTCTATATGTTGACGACTTGCAAGTCGGATACCACCACCAAGACCTCCAGGTCATTCAAAACAAAATGCAATCCTGTATTGATAATATATTTAAGTGGTCTCAAAATCATGGATTCAAATTTTCACTGAGCAAAAGTAAAGCAATTCATTTTAATATTATACCGGGACTATTCCTCAGCCCAACACTCAAAATCAATAACGAAAACATTCAATACACAAAATCACATAAATTCCTAGGCCTAATCTTCGACGATAATTTGAACTGGCAACAACACATCGCTGCTCTAAAGAAAAAAGGAAATGACAGCCTTAACGTACTGAAATCAATAACAGCTCAAAGCTGGGGAGCCGACCAAACCACAGTTCTCAGAATCTACAGAAGTATGACAAGATCAATTCTCGACTATGGATCAATAATCTATAACTCTGCCAGTCAAACAACTTTGAAACCCCTCGAGTCAATTACGCGCGAGGCACTACGAATCGCTACGGGAGCATTTAGATCCAGCCCAACAAATAGCCTATATATTATTTGCAATGAAATGCCTCCCGATATTAGACGAAATTATCTCTCACTCTGCTACTACTACAAGGTCCGAAGTCAGCACGGAAACCCCGCTTTTAGTTGCACTGTAACGGCGAGCAATAGACTACTCTTTCAAAATAGGAGAATAACCCCAACTTTGGCCATCAGAATGCAAATACTAATAGAAAAATTAAGTTTGAGGAAAAACCGAATTAAACCAGACTTTTCCTACCGACTATTAAACATTGATACCCCTACATGGGCTTTAACAAAACCAACTATAAATACAGAACTAACCGAACTCCCAAAGAACGAAACTCCCGAATACATAATCCGGCGAGAGCATAAAAGAATAACAAAAGAACAATATGATGGATACGTGACCATATACACGGACGGCTCACGAGGGGAGGGTGGCACAGGAGCGGCGGCAGTATGTGGCACTATTGTTCGCACTGCAACACTTCCGAAGGAAGCCTCAATATATTCAGCTGAAATACACGCCATTCACTTGGCCCTTAACATCATTAGAGATAAAAGAGATAAAAAATATGTAATTTACTGTGACTCTTTGACTGTCGTTAACGGCCTAAATTGCGAGACACATCACCCAGTACTACGCCGAATACAACACGAAATACACGACGTGCAAAAAAGTGGCAAACTCATCAACATATGCTGGATCCCCTCCCATGTCGGAATAGGCGGTAACGACGCTGCAGATACCGCAGCTAAGAACGCTACCCGAAGACCCGAAGAATTCATTCTTATTTGCCACTCAAACTGGAAACCATTAATACAACAAAAGATGATTGACCAGTGGAAGACTAGGTGGGAAAATTGCAGAGACAGGTTGAGGGAAATACAGCCATCACCAGGCACGGAATTGGAACTAGGTAAAATATCACGTAAAGAGGAAATAATAGTTAACAGACTCAGAATAGGACACACATTCTTAACGCATGGCTACCTGATGAACAACGAGATACCTGATATTGCACCAGTGTGCGAGTTTTGCAACAACTCAACACTAACTGTCAAACACCTAATCATAGAATGTGAAAGTCTAACAATTAGTAGAAATTGTATAAAGGCTTGCCAAACGCTACAACCTACCGTCGAGACGGTATTGGGACGCCATTTAGACGTCAAGGAACTAATGAACTATCTTCGTGTGATAGATGTCTACGACCTAATTTAAATGTTTCAGTAACTTTGCATTGCAATTGACTTACCTTTAATGATGAGTTTCTAAATCGACCTTTCGATCGCAGACGACATGCATAAAGGGGAGCAGTAAAGGACCCGTGTCCGTGCTTTAATGTTGATTGTATCAACACCCCTCATTCTCATTATTATCTATGAAAAGGCTACTCTTTTAGCTTTTAGGTTGGGAAATTAGAAGCCGGCAAATTACTGCACATTTCAAGGTGAGCATCGACTGATCAACCTATCTTGCTTTCATGTGTATGTGCGCATACATGTGTATGCAGCAACAATGCTGAAGACAGCCAACTGCGGAATTTTCACTGTTCCCTTTACCAATTTTACTGGCATCGAACTCAAAATATTTTCTTACGGTTATTTGATGTGCAACTTTCTTTTTGTGGTTTAGGGGGAAATTTCACTGTTCCCTTTACCAATTTTACTGGCATCGAACTCGAAATATTTTCTTACGGTTATTTGATGTGCAAATTTCTTTTTGTGGTTTAGGGAACAAAAAAGTAAAACAGACAAGGATTTGATAGAGGTTACCCGTGCTCAGGTGCGGGTATCCAGCCCACCCGCACCTTCTCGTGGTGGTGCCGTTAGTACACCCACTACGACTACTGTCATTCGTACAACCTGTTGTACTGGGATAGCGACTTGATTATTGTAATAGTTTATCGCCAATCAGAATTATTGTGGGTGGAACCAACGCGGGGGGCGCCTAGGGCACCTCGGTGCTCTAGGTTGTGCATTTCTTTTTCATTTTTGGTTTGTTAAGCGTTCGTTAGTGTAAGGTGAATAACTAGGTTGCATAACCTACTAAATCGTGTATTGTTCCAATTTTGTGTTAAATTTGTAGTTTTGTTCGTGTTCTAAAGCCTAAAATTATATCAAAAATTTCTGTGTATATAATAGGAAAAAAACTAACCGGCCCCCTTGATTTATCAAGGGGACCCACCCCCTGAAACTAAATACAATGTTGAGTGAAGAGTGTCCAACGGGAGTTGATCGGGAGAGGAAGGAAGACTCGCAACGCGGAATGGGAGATCAAGACAGCGGCAATCCTCACGGTGAGGTGGAGCAGAGGAACAGGATTGAGGGTATTCGAAGGAGGATTGAAGGAGCAATTGCTTCAATAATTGATGGATCTGCGGAGAGTCGAGAAGCCACAGCTGCGGAGGTGAGTGGTGCTGGTGGAGTGAGTGAGATTGAGGGACGGCTGAGGCGAATCGAGGAGGCAGTGTTGATGGCACAATCAGACACACCTGCAGGACAAGTTCTACTAACGGAGAAAAAGGAAAAAAACCCAAGAAAAGAAAAAAAGAAATACGTGCCTCTAGTTGTGAGAGACAATGAACAATATTTTCCAAAGTACTTCTCAATGATATTTGAAGCAGAAAGGAAGAGAACTATCAACCCATTTAACATCATCGAAAAAATTGAAGAGATAACTGGAGCGAAACCGATAAGAATCTTCAGCATGGGCCGTCAGACGATGATGGTGGAGGTGCGGAGCGCAGTGCAGGCAGAAAGGATTGTTGGCGTGACGTGCGTGGAAGGTGTACCGTGCCAGACGACAGAATACGGCCGATTTAACCACTCGGTAGGCTTAATATACATTAGTGACTTCGACATTGTTGACATCGAAGAATTCAAGTCTGGTCTGCAGGAACAGTACAACGTGGTGGAAGTAACCAGAGCAACATTTATTAAACCAAGATATTCCGAAACTCAAGCTTTTCTGATAACATTCCAGCAACCGACGGTTCCCTACAGCATTTATGTCCCCGGGGAAAGACAGGACACCAAGGTATACCCATTTAATAGTAAGCCGATGATGTGCTTCAACTGTCAGGCATACGGACACACCGCCAAGCGATGCCGCAGCACCTCACTTGTCTGCAGGAAGTGTGCTGAGGTGGGCCACTCCTCTCCGAACTGCAGCTCTGAGCAGCTGAAGTGTGCTCACTGTGGAGGACCCCATGCAGCGGGCAGCACCCAGTGTGATAAAGAAATGGAAGAAAGAAGTTTGTTGCAGATCATAGAAAAGGAAAAGGTAACATTAAGAAGGGCAAAACAAATTAAAGAGGGTGTGCAAGAAACTGAACGAGTACCATCACCTGATAAGTTCATCACACATTTCGACTGCAAAATGAATGAAGCACACAGAAGGAAAATGTCACCCTGGCTACTGGAGAAGTGCATCACTCAACATCTCGGTAACAAACCAAAAGCAATTAGATCCCGCAGTAAAACTGTGTTCACAGTAGAAGTGTGCGATGCAACACAAAGCCGTAAAATGAAGCTGATACGACAATTAAATGAACTACCGGTCACAGTAGAAGAAAATCTCGACTTTGCTGTTCAAAAAGGCCTCGTCTACGTATACGAATATGACCTAAACAATTTTGAAGTATTCAAGACGGGACTCTTGGAAAAATGCGGCGCACAAGATGTAATCCAAGCAACATGGATAAAGCCCAGAAACCAGCTCGCAAAACCTTTATTAGTGTCCTTCAGACAACCTATCCTGCCAAATTATATTGATATACCCGGAGAACAAGCAAGATCACAAGTTTATGAAGTAAAGCCGAGACCTATGTTATGCAAAAGATGTCAGGAGTATGGCCATGGAGTGAAGTACTGCCAAGGGGAACAAATCTGCCCAAAGTGTAGCTTGGCTGGCCATGAAATGGACGAGTGTACATCGGAAGAAAGTAAGTGTTACCACTGCGGTGAGGGCCATGTAACTGGAGCGAGGAATTGTCGGATGCGAGTAATGGAGGAGGAAATTCTGGTGATTCAAAACAGAGAGCGTGTATCCAAGGGGCAAGCCAGAGTGTTGTTCAGTTACCGGCACCCCAACTTTTCAATGAATTACAGCAAGGCAGTAATGACACCTGTCAACCATGATAAAACAGAACTAATAACAAGTAAGAAAAGAAATCGTGCAGATGACCTAGAACCGGCAGCGGAACCGCAGCAAAGCAAGAAGAAGACAACAACAGGAATGGTCAGTGAAGGAAACGGTGGCCGGAGCAGAAGGTGGTCAGTGACCGGAAACGAAACTCAGAGAGAAACGGAAGTGGTTTGTGAAAGTCCCAATACAGGAAGACTTTACACCACGAAAGTCAGCCTAAGCCTTGAGACATCTGCCCGCGAAAAAGAAAGAGAGTCAAGAGTGAGAGAAACGAAGAAGATATTTGATGAATACACGCAAGAGGCAAAGGGAAGAGTGGAGGAGGAGGACAGAAGTAACTACGAAGAGGAGCTACGGAAGTCTACTCGCCCAAAAGTAAGAGTAAATAAAGGACAGCGGCCGCGTGGAAATTCGGGAGAGAGCTACAGGCGGAGATCTCCTAGAGGACGAGAGGATGCAAGGAAGCCTGGTCAACATTCCAAGGAAAGCAACATACGCAAGTGGAGGTAATGGCGGTGGAAGAAGTCAAGTTCATCCAGTGGAACCTGCAGGGAATGGCGACATCAAAAGAAGACCTCATCAACCTGGTTGATACACACAAACCTGCAGTGATAGCAGTCCAGGAGACATTCCATGGGAATGATTTTGTGTCACCTATACAGGGATATAATGGTCTGTGCAAGCAGGGCCATTACAACCACAGGTTCCATGGAGGGGTGGCTCTGTATGTACACTCGTCGATACCAATTCAAGAAATTGAAATCAATTCACCTACTCAAATTATTGGTGCAAGGGTGTGCCTAAATAACTATAAAGTCATCACAGTAGCATCTATTTACCTACCACCAAGGACAAATATAAACATCGAAGAGCTTTTTGACGCAATCAAAGGAATGCCAAAACCCGTTATCCTGATGGGAGATTTCAACGCCCATCACAGTGACTGGGGAAATAGTACCATAGATCGAAGAGGACGAGTGATGCAAAATTTCCTAAAACAAGGCATCGTTAATATTATCAATGATGACTCAGCCACCCATATCTCAGGATCGGTGATTGACCTGACCTTGACCACCCCTGATATAACACCGGATGTAAAATTTACCGCCCTCTCTTCAGTGCTTAGCAGCGACCATTTCCCTATAGTGTTGACCTTATCAGTGCGACAAGCTGACGGACGTGTTGAGCCGGAAGGATGGAATTTCAGGAAGGGCAATTGGAAGCAATATCGTGAAGACGAAATATGGAGAAATGCCCACGAACTTGAAATACCGGAGGATCCAGACGCGGCAGTGGTCGATCTTTACACAAAGTTTGGTTGCGCTGCTGAGAGGTGGGTACCTAAATACAAGAGGAGACGGTGTTATGCAAAGCCGTGGTGGACTGCAGACTGCAAAGCAGCTTGGCGGGAAAGAGAAAGGTGTTACAGGATATATAAGAGGACGGGACTGATGGAAGATAAGGTCAAGTGGAAGAGAGCACGGGCAGTGGCAACGAGAACCTTCAGGGAAGCAAAACGGAGCAGTTGGCGAGAGTACGTCACAACTCTCAGCACCAACACGCCTAGCAGCTGCGTGTGGGAGAAAATAAATAGAATCAGAGGAAGAGTGAAGAGACAAATAAAAATGCTAAGCGAGAATGGAGTCCAATACTCAACGCTGAAGACCATCGTTGAGAAACTAGCCGAGACATTCAGGACCACATCCAGCGATAGAAACTACTCGAGTCAATTCCTACAATACAAGCAACTTATTGAACAAACCCCAGTGGACTTCACAAGCAACAACAGAGAACCATACAATGCTCCTTTCACCATGTGTGAACTATCATCTGCCATCAAGAGTAACAAAATCACGACACCTGGACCGGACAATATCAGTAATCTTATGATCAAGAATCTACCGACTAATGCTCTCCAATATCTGCTGAAAGTATACAACAAACTATGGAGTTCCGAATTCGTCTATCAACCATGGAAACAGGCTATTGTAATCCCTGTCCCAAAACCCGGCAAAGATCACACAAACCCTAGTAACTATAGACCAATCTCATTGACGAGTTGTGTATGCAAAACATACGAAAAGATGATCAACAGAAGGTTAATGGAATACCTCGAAAACAATAAACTCCTCTCCAGTGTGCAGTGTGGCTTCAGACGACATCGAGCAACCGTAGATCATCTTGTACGGTTTGATACGTACATTAGACAGTCGCTGGCCAATAATAAATTTGTCATGGCATTGTTTTTTGATTTGGAAAAGGCTTACGACATGACGTGGCGCTACGGAATTTTGAGAGATTTGGCGACAGCTGGTCTAAGGGGAAGATTGCCAAAATTCGTTGAGGAATTCCTCAAAGATCGAACGTTTAAAGTCAAACTTGGGGAAGAAATGTCTCAAGCTGAAGATCTAGCCACAGGAACGCCTCAGGGAAGCACTTTAAGTGTCACACTTTTCGCAGTAAAAATAAACTCATTGGCAAGTGAAATCCCATCAGAAGTGTTCAGCTCTCTGTTCGTGGACGATCTCCTCATAGCATTTGCAGATTACGACAAGACCAAAGTACAAGCAGAGTTACAGATAACAATAGACAAAATCACCCATTGGGCAATGAAAAACGGATTTAAATTCTCCTCAACCAAGACGACCGCAATGAATTTTTATAAAGGGAGAGAACCAACACTTGTTCCAACCCTGCAACTAGAAGGAAAAACAATACCAACCGTCGAAAGCACAAAGTTCCTTGGTCTCCACTGGGACAGAAAACTCAATTGGATTACCCATATCCATAAGACAAAAGAAAAATGCCGAAATGACTTGAACCTGATGAGATCTGTGTCTGCATATACTTGGGGTGCAGATCAGGATATTCTAATGAAATTATACAGATCCCTGATCCGGTCAAAGATTGATTACGGAAGTATAGTGTACGGTTCTGCCAGTGCAGCGGCGCTGAGGGAGATTGATGCTGTCGTAAACGAGGCAATGCGCATTAGTGCGGGCGCTTTCAAGACGACACCAATAGCGAACCTCCACGTCATTTGCAACGAACCAAAACTAGAGCTACGAAGGAAAGACTTGCTACTCCGATATTTCTTTAAGCTTAAATGTCATTTCCTAAATTCAGCATATTGTTGTGTCAATAATACTAAACTTGAAATGTTTTTTACCAGCCGCAAGTGCACCTCAGAACCGGTTATCCAGAGAATACGTCAGGCCTTAACTCAGTATAACATTCCAACCCAGCCCGTCCAGCCGAGCCTTACACCTGCATCATTTTCGTGGGTCTTGAGGAGACCAGAAGTGGAACAGCACATGACTAAAATGAAGAAAGAAGAAATAGACGCATCTATCGTACGGCACATACACAGAGATAACATGAGGAGATACCAAAAGCATAAAATCATCTACACAGATGGATCAAAGTCACCGACGGGAGTAGGTGCAGCGGCCGTGATGGGCGATATCATCAGAAGCGCCTCTCTCCCAGACGTGGCAAGTGTTATGACAGCCGAACTGCACGCTATCAAGCTTGCCTTAAATATCATCAAGGAAACGCCAGCCCAGAACTTCGTAATATGCAGCGATTCAATGAGCTCGATACAATTGATCGATAGCTACACTGAAAATAATGAACTTTTGAAAAAATTAACGCTTGAGATGCACCAGATTATTTCGGATGGAAAGAACATAACAATTAGCTGGGTTCCAGCCCACGTTGGCATAGTTGAAAATGAGCGCGCGGACCAAGCGGCAAAGGCGGCAGCAACCAGACCTGCTGAATTTCTGCTGATTCCCTACAGCGACTGGCTCCCGGTAATCAGAAGAAGAACATACGAGATTTGGAACGTGGAATGGCAACAGGAACGAGGAGACTTGCGAGCAATAAAACCCAGCCCCGGAAAGTGGAAGAGAGCCGACTTGAAGTTGAACCGACAGGAAGAGGTGGTCATAAATAGGTTGCGACTGAACCATACAACCCTAACTCACAGTTATCTCTTGGACCCGCAGGCTCTCGGACAGAGACCCATTTGCGGATGGTGTGGAACAGAGGTCATAACTGTAAAACATATCATGGAAGAATGTACCGCGCTGCAGCTAACAAGAGACCGAATACTTAAGCCGGGAACCGGTAAGAATGTTAATACGGGGAACGTGTTGCGGGACGGAGGACCCATCCGTAGAGTGCTGGAGTTCATCAAGGAAATCAATGTGTTCGGAAATCTGTGAAGGTGAAAGTGGACAAGTAGAGGTGTGACGGACACTACCTTGGAATTTTGATAAGCAAATGGCCGAGCGCTCCGTGCTTATATCCTCAACTCTCTGTTGAGAGGGGGTTCCAGCATGGGTCAGCGCTCGGCCATAGTGAGGGCGGGTAGCTGGAACCCCACCCGGGGGTTCTAGCTACTATCAATGAAATTAAAACTCTGGATAACCTCCATGCATCGTCAAGTACGGGAAGAATATTGATATGCACCAAATTTTTGTGTCTCGCTCTATCAGGTTTGCCTCGGCGTGGTTGGTTCCGTGAAGTCCTCGGTGGATGAAATTGAACGTACGAGCTAAGATTACTCTTAATAATATTGCTTTGAAATCATAATTGCATCAAGACAAAGATTACTTTGGTAAACTACCAAAGCGACAACTAAATAGTCCTTGACCGAAGTTGTCGTTAACTGAGTTTATTATTATTATTGATAGAAGTTACCCGTGCTCAGGTGCGGGTATCCAGCCCACCCGCACCTTCTCGTGGTGGTGCCGTTAGTACACCCACTACGACTACTGTCATTCGTACAACCTGTTGTACTGGGATAGCGACTTGATTATTGTAATAGTTTATCGCCAATCAGAATTATTGTGGGTGGAACCAACGCGGGGGGCGCCTAGGGCACCTCGGTGCTCTAGGTTGTGAATTTCTTATTCATTTTTGGTTTGCTAAGCGTTCGTTAGTGTAAGGGGAATAACTAGGTTGCATAACCTACTAAATCGTGTATTGTTCCAATTTTGTATTAAATTTGTAGTTTTGTTCGTGTTCTAAAGCCTAAAATTATATCAAAAATTTCTGTGTGTATAATAGGAAAAAACTAACCGGCCCCCTTGATTTATCAAGGGGACCCACCCCCTGAAACTAAATACAATGTTGAGTGAAGAGTGTCCAACGGGAGTTGATCGGGAGAGGAAGGAAGACTCGCAACGCGGAATGGGAGATCAAGACAGCGGCAATCCTCACGGTGAGGTGGAGCAGAGAAACAGGATTGAGGGTATTCGAAGGAGGATTGAAGGAGCAATTGCTTCAATAATTGATGGATCTGCGGAGAGTCGAGAAGCCACAGCTGCGGAGGTGAGTGGTGCTGGTGGAGTGAGTGAGATTGAGGGACGGCTGAGGCGAATCGAGGAGGCAGTGTTGATGGCACAATCAGACACACCTGCAGGACAAGTTCTACTAACGGAGAAATAGGAAAAAAACCCAAGAAAAGAAAAAAGAAATACGTGCCTCTAGTTGTGAGAGACAATGAACAATATTTTCCGAAGTATTTCTCAATGATATTTGAAACAGAAAGGAAGAGAACTATCAACCCATTTAACATCATCGAAAAAATTGAAGAGATAACTGGAGCGAAACCGATAAGAATCTTCAGCATGGGCCGTCAGACGATGATGGTGGAGGTGCGGAGCGCAGTGCAGGCGGAAAGGATTGTTGGCGTGACGTGCGTGGAAGGTGTACCGTGCCAGACTACAGAATACGGCCGATTTAAGCACTCGGTAGGCTTAATATACATTAGTGACTTCGACATTGTTGACATCGAAGAATTCAAGTCTGGTCTGCAGGAACAGTACAACGTGGTGGAAGTAACCAGAGCAACATTTATTAAACCAAGATATTCCGAAACTCAAGCTTTTCTGATAACATTCCAGCAACCGACGGTTCCCTACAGCATTTATGTCCCCGGGGAAAGACACGACACCAAGGTATACCCATTTAATAGTAAGCCGATGATGTGCTTCAACTGTCAGGCATACGGACACACCGCCAAGCGATGCCGCAGCACCTCACTTGTCTGCAGGAAGTGTGCTGAGGTGGGCCACTCCTCTCCGAACTGCAGCTCTGAGCAGCTGAAGTGTGCTCACTGTGGAGGACCCCATGCAGCGGGCAGCACCCAGTGTGACAAAGAAATGGAAGAAAGAAGTTTGTTGCAGATCATAGAAAAGGAAAAGGTAACATTAAGAAGGGCAAAACAAATTAAAGAGGGTGTGCAAGAAACTGAACGAGTACCATCACCTGATAAGTTCATCACACATTTCGACTGCAAAATGAATGAAGCACACAGAAGGAAAATGTCACCCTGGCTGCTGGAGAAGTGCATCACTCAACATCTCGGTAACAAACCAAAAGCAATTAGATCCCGCAGTAAAACTGTGTTCACAGTAGAAGTGTGCGATGCAACACAAAGCCGTAAAATGAAGCTGATACGACAATTAAATGAACTACCGGTCACAGTAGAAGAAAATCTCGACTTTGCTGTTCAAAAAGGCCTCGTCTACGTATACGAATATGACCTAAACAATTTTGAAGTATTCAAGACAGGACTCTTGGAAAAATGCGGCGCGCAAGATGTAGTCCAAGCAACATGGATAAAGCCCAGAAACCAGCTCGCAAAACCTTTATTAGTGTCCTTCAGACAACCTATCCTGCCAAATTATATTGATATACCTGGAGAACAAGCAAGATCACAAGTTTATGAAGTAAAGCCGAGACCTATGTTATGCAAAAGATGTCAGGAGTACGGCCATGGAGTGAAGTACTGCCAAGGGGAACAAATCTGCCCTAAGTGTAGCTTGGCTGGCCATGAAATGGACGAGTGTACATCGGAAGAAAGTAAGTGTTACCACTGCGGTGAGGGCCATGTAACTGGAGCGAGGAATTGTCGGATGCGAGTAATGGAGGAGGAAATTCTGGTGATTCAAAACAGAGAGCGTGTATCCAAGGGGCAAGCCAGAGTGTTGTTCAGTTACCGGCACCCCAACTTTTCAATGAATTACAGCAAGGCAGTAATGACACCTGTCAACCATGATAAAATAGAACTAATAACAAGTAAGAAAAGAAATCGTGCAGATGACCTAGAACCGGCAGCGGAACCGCAGCAAAGCAAGAAGAAGACGACAACAGGAATGGTCAGTGAAGGAAACGGTGGCCGGAGCAGAAGGTGGTCAGTGACCGGAAACGAAACTCAGAGAGAAACGGAAGTGGTTTGTGAAAGTCCCAATACAGGAAGACTTTACACCACGAAAGTCAGCCTAAGCCTTGAGACATCTGCCCGCGAAACGAAAGAGAGTCAAGAGTGAGAGAAACGAAGAAGATATTTGATGAATACACGCAAGAGGCAAAGGGAAGAGTGGAGGAGGAGGACAGTAGTAACTACGAAAAGGAGCTACGGAAGTCTACTCGCCCAAAAGTAAGAGTAAATAAAGGACAGCGGCCGCGTGGAAATTCGGGAGAGAGCTACAGGCGGAGATCTCCTCGAGGACGAGAGGATGGAAGGAAGCCTGGTCAACATTCCAAGGAAAGCAACATACGCAAGTGGAGGTAATGGCGGTGGAAGAAGTCAAGTTCATCCAGTGGAACCTGCAGGGAATGGCGACATCAAAAGAAGACCTCATCAACCTGGTTGATACACACAAACCTGCAGTGATAGCAGTCCAGGAGACATTCCATGGGAATGATTTTGTGTCACCTATACAGGGATATAATGGTCTGTGCAAGCAGGGCCATTACAACCACAGGTTCCATGGAGGGGTGGCTCTGTATGTACACTCGTCGATACCAATTCAAGAAATTGAAATCAATTCACCTACTCAAATTATTGGTGCAAGGGTGTGCCTAAATAACTATAAAGCCATCACAGTAGCATCTATTTACCTACCACCAAGGACAAATATAAACATCGAAGAGCTTTTTGACGCAATCAAAGGAATGCCAAAACCCGTTATCCTGATGGGAGATTTCAACGCCCATCACAGTGACTGGGGAAATAGTACCATAGATCGAAGAGGACGATTGATGCAAAATTTCCTAAAACAAGGCATCGTTAATATTATCAATGATGACTCAGCCACCCATATCTCAGGATCGGTGATTGACCTGACCTTGACCACCCCTGATATAACACCGGATGTAAAATTTACCGCCCTCTCTTCAGTGCTTAGCAGCGACCATTTCCCTATAGTGTTGACCTTATCAGTGCGACAAGCTGACGGACGTGTTGTGCCGGAAGGATGGAATTTCAAGAAGGGCAATTGGAAGCAATATCGTGAAGACGAAATATGGAGATATGCCCACGAACTTGAAATACCGGAGGATCAAGACGCGGCAGTGGTCGATCTTTATACAAAGTTTGGTTGCGCTGCTGAGAGGTGGGTACCTAAATACAAGAGGAGACGGTGTTATGCAAAGCCGTGGTGGACTGCAGACTGCAAAGCAGCTTGGCGGGAAAGAGAAAGGTGTTACAAGATATATAAGAGGACGGGACTGATGGAAGATAAGGTCAAGTGGAAGAGAGCACGGGCAGTGGCAACGAGAACCTTCAGGGAAGCAAAACAGAGCAGTTGGCGAGAGTACGTCACAACTCTCAGCACCAACACGCCTAGCAGCTGCGTGTGGGAGAAAATAAATAGAATCAGAGGAAGAGTGAAGAGACAAATAAAAATGCTAAGCAAGAATGGAGTCCAATACTCAACGCTGAAGACCATCGTTGAGAAACTAGCCGAGACATTCAGGACCACATCCAGCGATAGAAACTACTCGAGTCAATTCCTACAATACAAGCAACTTATTGAACAAACCCCAGTGGACTTCACAAGCAACAACAGAGAACCTTACAATGCTCCTTTCACCATGTGTGAACTATCATCTGCCATCAAGAGTAACAAAATCACGACACCTGGACCGGACAATATCAGTAATCTTATGATCAAGAATCTACCGACTAATGCTCTCCAATATCTGCTGAAAGTATACAACAAACTATGGAGTTCCGAATTCGTCTATCAACCATGGAAACAGGCTATTGTAATCCCTGTCCCAAAACCCGGCAAAGATCACACAAACCCTAGTAACTATAGACCAATCTCATTGACGAGTTGTGTATGCAAAACATACGAAAAGATGATCAACAGAAGGTTAATGGAATACCTCGAAAACAATAAACTCCTCTCCAGTGTGCAGTGTGGCTTCAGACGACATCGAGCAACCGTAGATCATCTTGTACGGTTTGATACGTACATTAGACAGTCGCTGGCCAATAATAAATTTGTCATGGCAGTGTTTTTTGATTTGGAAAAGGCTTACGACATGACGTGGCGCTACGGAATTTTGAGAGATTTGGCGACAGCTGGTCTAAGGGGAAGATTGCCAAAATTCGTTGAGGAATTCCTCAAAGATCGAACGTTTAAAGTAAAACTTGAGGAAGAAATGTCTCAAGCTGAAGATCTAGCCACAGGAACGCCTCAGGGAAGCACTTTAAGTGTCACACTTTTCGCAGTAAAAATAAACTCATTGGCAAGTGAAATCCCATCAGAAGTGTTCAGCTCTCTGTTCGTGGACGATCTCCTCATAGCATTTGCAGATTACGACAAGACCAAAGTACAAGCAGAGTTACAGATAACAATAGACAAAATCACCCATTGGGCAATGAAAAACGGATTTAAATTCTCCTCAACCAAGACGACCGCAATGAATTTTTATAAAGGGAGAGAACCAACACTTGTTCCAACCCTGCAACTAGAAGGAAAAACAATACCAACCGTCGAAAGCACAAAGTTCCTTGGTCTCCACTGGGACAGAAAACTCAATTGGATTACCCATATCCATAAGACAAAAGAAAAATGCCGAAATGACTTGAACCTGATGAGATCTGTGTCTACATATACTTGGGGTGCAGATCAGGATATTCTAATGAAATTATACAGATCCCTGATCCGGTCAAAGATTGATTACGGAAGTATAGTGTACGGTTCTGCCAGTGCAGCGGCGCTGAGGGAGATTGATGCTGTCGTAAACGAGGCAATGCGCATTAGTGCGGGCGCTTTCAAGACGACACCAATAGCGAACCTCCACATCATTTGCAACGAACCAAAACTAGAGCTACGAAGGAAAGACTTGCTACTCCGATATTTCTTTAAGCTTAAATGTCATTTCCTAAATCCAGCATATTGTTGTGTCAATAATACTAAACTTGAAATGTTTTTTACCAGCCGCAAGTGCACCTCAGAACCGGTTATCCAGAGAATACGTCAGGCCTTAACTCAGTATAACATTCCAACCCAGCCCGTCCAGCCGAGCCTTACACCTGCATCATTTTCGTGGGTCTTGAGGAGACCAGAAGTGGAACAGCACATGACTAAAATGAAGAAAGAAGAAATAGACGCATCTATCGTACGGCACATACACAGAGATAACATGAGGAGATACCAAAAGCATAAAATCATCTACACAGATGGATCAAAGTCACCGACGGGAGTAGGTGCAGCGGCCGTGATGGGCGATATCATCAGAAGCGCCTCTCTCCCAGACGTGGCAAGTGTTATGACAGCCGAACTGCACGCTATCAAGCTTGCCTTAAATATCATCAAGGAAACGCCAGCCCAGAACTTCGTAATATGCAGCGATTCAATGAGCTCGAGACAATTGATCGATAGCTACACTGAAAATAATGAACTTTTGAAAAAATTAACGCTTGAGATGCACCAGATTATTTCGGATGGAAAGAACATAACAATTAGCTGGGTTCCAGCCCACGTTGGCATAGTTGAAAATGAGCGCGCGGACCAGGCGGCAAAGGCGGCAGCAACCAGACCTGCTGAATTTCTGCTGATTCCCTACAGCGACTGGCTCCCGGTAATCAGAAGAAGAACATATGAGATTTGGAACGTGGAATGGCAACAGGAACGAGGAGACTTGCGAGCAATAAAACCCAGCCCCGGAAAGTGGAAGAGAGCCGACTTGAAGTTGAACCGACAGGAAGAGGTGGTCATAAATAGGTTGCGACTGAACCATACAACCCTAACTCACAGTTATCTCTTGGACCCGCAGGCTCTCGGACAGAGACCCATTTGCGGATGGTGTGGAACAGAGGTCATAACTGTAAAACATATCATGGAAGAATGTACCGCGCTGCAGCTAACAAGAGACCGAATACTTAAGCCGGGAACCGGTAAGAATGTTAATACGGGGAACGTGTTGCGGGACGGAGGACCCATCCGTAGAGTGCTGGAGTTCATCAAGGAAATCAATGTGTTCGGAAATCTGTGAAGGTGAAAGTGGACAAGTGGAGGTGTGACGGACACTACCTTGGAATTTTGATAAGCAAATGGCCGAGCGCTCCGTGCTCATATCCTCAACTCTCTGTTGAGGGGGGGTTCCAGCATGGGTCAGCGCTCGGCCATAGTGAGGGCGGGTAGCTGGAACCCCACCCGGGGGTTCTAGCTACTATCAATGAAATTAAAACTCTGGATAACCCCATGCATCGTCAAGTACGGGAAGAATATTGATAAGCACCAAATTTTTGTGTCTCGCTCTATCAGGTTTGCCTCGGCGTGGTTGGTTCCGTGAAGTCCTCGGTGGATGAAATTGAACGTACGGGCTAAGATTACTCTTAATAATATTGCTTTGAAATCATAATTGCATCAAGACAAAGATTACTTTGGTAAACTACCAAAGCGACAACTAAATAGTCCTTGACCGAAGTTGTCGTTAACTGAGTTTATTATTATTATAAGTGTGGACCAAACAGCACAGTAGCTACGAGACAAATATAATTTGCCCTCGTTGCTTACAAGGGTTGGTATTCGTTGATTAGGAGAATATTTGAACTATGGAATGATGAGTGGCAGCGGGACCAACCCGATCCCAAGGAGATGAAGAGCAACCACGGTGGGTAGAAGGTTAACTAACGCAAGTACAATCGTCAAGGAGGTTGTGATAATTAGACTACGATTGAAACATACTGCCCTGACCTGCAGCTACTTGCGGATCCCAGATACCCTTAGCCAGCGACCTGTATGCGGATGGTGTGAAGATGCAGT
This sequence comes from Morinoia aosen, assembly GCA_030386875.1. Classification (NCBI taxonomy): domain Eukaryota; kingdom Metazoa; phylum Arthropoda; class Malacostraca; order Amphipoda; family Talitridae; genus Morinoia; species Morinoia aosen. The sequence continues at coordinate 43,291,686 of CM059580.1, forward strand.
TCTTGCAGTAAAGCTTATCATAGAAGTTTGTCATGCTCTGCAGCAAGCAAGAGGAAGAATCCTCCAAAAGGGTGTCGATGGGAGTAGCGTCGGTCACTTGCTGAAAGATGGTCCGATACATAAAGTGCTTGAGTATACAAATGCAACCAATCTATTTGAAAACTTGTACATTTTACCATTCAGTCGAGGTATGCGCCTGAAAACAACAGTTAACATAAATATTACGCCTACTGTAAATCAAGGCAAAACGTACTCCGCTAATCGGAATGATACCCTCAGCAGAAATAAACAATTTATTAAAAAGTAGCAGAGAGTGCGATGATGCTTTCAGTAGACATCAACGAGAGAAACAAATTTGGCACTCAGAAAAGACCGTAATTCAAAGATGTGAAGTTTAGAATGTTCAAGGGAGGTGCTGCGCTCAACTTTCAATATGTTGGCAATTCAAATGTTCGTGGTATTGTGCAATTTTATTCCTGATGTTTAACTAGAATACTAACCGATTCAGCGGATAATTTCGGATCTTTTCCAGATAAGCCCCACCACTAATGCAGCACATAAGTTCACACACTTGTAGCTTTCGAAATAATGAACATATCGACTTGAAATTATTCTCAAACGAAAGATTAAAGCATTCTTTCATTGATGAAATGAATGTTTTGATCTTTTGTTTTGTAAGTTATTTGATGTCGATAGGTGCATTATTTCGGGTGAACTTATGTGTTACATTAGTGGTGGGGCTTCTGTGGAAAAAATCCATAATTTCTTTCTGGCAGTATAGGTGATGAACGTGCAATGTGGCCGGGCGCGCTGCGTTGATGCCTTGGGGGTTTCAGCGTGGGTAAGGCGTCCGGCCACAAATGGGTGGGCAACCAAACTCCTGCGGGTTTTGGATGCCTGATGAGCTCGGATGATGCGTGGTGAGATGGATGGTCATACTAAGATCAAACGGGATTGAACTGTTGTGATATTGGGATAATATGACAATTATAACCGAATTCAGGGGGGCGGTTGCCATATTCTTTAATGACGGTCTTGATGGTCACAGCAATAACGATTACCCAGTCCTCTTTGCTGTGGTGTTATGAGGGTTGGTATTGAAATTGTGAGACTTTCGGTGCGGTGTGGTCTTGGTTACTGTCACTAGCTGGCCTATGCTGGCTGCCACTTGTGCAACTAAAGGCTGCAACCTTGTCAACAGTCCTCCACTTATATGCACAACCTTGTCAATGAAACTTCCCCGAAATAAGTGTAAAAACCAGTCCGTGGATCACGACGCGTACAGTGTGACAATAATTTTCTTAAATCCTGAAAAACTTGTTTTGTTGTGTTGTGACTTCGGCAAATACGCCAAAGCGACTGCTAAATAGTTTATCACCGAAGCTGTCGTTAAATAAGTTTTTTATTACTATTATTAGTCTTTTCTTCAACCTAAGCTGTCGTTAAATAAGTTTTTTATTGCTATTATTAGTCTTGTCTTCAACCTAAGCTGTCGTTAAATGAGTTTCCTCATTTACTTAGTATTTTGGAAACCTCTTGCTGTATTTCAACATAGTTCTCATATCTTTAGTAGAAAGGGGTTATTTGTTCACCAAACTGCTTAGTATTTGAATTTATAAAAACACATAAGTTCGAGAAATTATGTTCGTTTAATTACGAGGTAGCACAAACACAGGTTAGTTCAGGTACCCTACAGCAGCGAATCGTATGCTGGTTGGCGGCTGCGCGAGAGCAGCATTCCTTGCCGGTTATAGATATAATTCACGTGGATGCTTTTCCGATGCTTAAAATGAAGTTCTTCTCGCTTTAGTCTCGGAAATTAGGGAAATGGAGACTTATGAACTGTTCTCAAAAATACACTCGTCAATAAAACTGCAATATTTTTTGAAATTGTGTTCTGTGTAATATCATTGTTACACATCAAGTTGTTCCAACTATAATTCCGTGAAATTTCTATGCCTAATTTCAATATGTTTTCAAATATTTACGAATTAAAAATTTTATAAAGAGAGTTAAACGAAAATCATTGACTTATCTGGTACACAGAAGACAAAACTAATTTGATTTGTTATTTACATAACAAAGTTTCAAATCTGCTTACGGTTTAGTTTTGATTCTTAGTCTAACTCACTCAAGCTTTTATAAATAAAAAAAATTTTGTAGCCATGACGTGGCTTAGTAAAGGTTGTTGAGGCAATCGTATTGTAAAGATGTCAATCATCGAATGGGAGGTCAGCAATGTGGAGAGTTGCTCAACGATTTGGTGACCATGACAGCATGATTGGTTAGAAAAAAATGTCTAAATGATGAATTCACAAACTCGAACTTATGCCGGCAAAATTTGACGAGATTGTTGATTAGAAATATTCCACAATAGAATACCAATTCATTCAATACTTCATGCATATATAGCAACAATGCTTTACAACAAGGGCAGAAAATTGTTTTACATTGACGGAGAAATATTTTTTATCCCTACATGGATGAATACAACACAGCAATGCAAGCAATGACGTTCGGCAGCATTATATCTACTTTGCACGCGAAAACTAGGAAAAAAAGCGGGCCACATCCCGACACAATTTTGTAGTGCATGCGACCGAGAGCGTAATTCTCCCTCTGGCAACAACGTGTCCGGGGTTCCTCCGCAGCGCACGAAGTTGCAGGTCAAGTTAGGCTTCGTTATTATAGGTACATCGTTTGCAGAATTTCGCATAATCGGTGCGCTCTTATTCAATTCGTTCTTTATAAGTAGTTTTTTACATCATAATTCAGAAATTGAGTGCCTTCCTGCCTCTTTCTTCATTATTTATCGCTTTGGGGGATCAATAATTCAATTGTGGTTAAAAATGGAGCTGCATAAGGTTGAAAATGTAATAGACACAATGTTAGGTAGAAAAAAACTGTAACTCGAGTTAAAGGCGGTCCAATCACTTTTGAATTAATTTCTGAACTACGCGACTTTGCTAGATTGTAGAGGTACAGCATATGAATTAAGTCCGCGGGGGTGAAGAAGATAAGCAATAGAACAAAATCTATCTCTATTTTGTTGTGCATGGCACACAATATGATAATCATAGCAAGGAAAGCAACACATCCAGCTTTCGAATGATCGGCCATGCTCATGAAATTGTGTTGGGTTCACTTAAAATTAGGGTACGCTATCTTATGTGTCAACTTCAGAATTTTACTCAAAATTATAAAAAATAATTTCACTTTAGAAAATAGGAATGTATGATATTTAGGAATTGCACTTTGTAATGAGCCTTTATGATCAATGATGATGCATTACGTGGAACTGAAATACACATGATTTATAAATAAGTTACCCTAAAAATATAAAGTCATGTTGCATTCGACAGGCTTGACTATAAAAAAAATTATAGAATACGGCACAAAATTTGATTTTAATTGTTGCAATCGCAGACTACCAAAATATCACAGAAATTTTTTCGATCTTGGAAGTTATCAAAAACATTTTGAATTCATGTAGTAAGTAAGAGCCGGCCCGTGAAGTTCATTGATACCGTAATACGAAAAATATAATATTAAAAAAATTTGGGACTGATATCAGTCATAACTTCAGCTGACCTGGTATGTATGTGCGCGTTATTGTGTCGACATCTCACTCTGAACGGTAATTCGCGGGGTGCCAGGACGCTATCAACTCGTTGACCAATCAAGAATGACAGAGAACTGAAATGGCAGTCACAGTCAGAACGTAACACGCGCCTCAATACGCTAAGGTTCTTTTACTCGGGGAAACATTCGTAATGGTGGAGTTAATTAGAAACTTATGCCACCAATTCAGGAAAGCAATCAGCAAATATCACGGTGATAACCGCCAGCACGCCTCTCAATGTGCCTCCCATCCCTGCACACCAGCCAGTTGGCAGAGTGGCCACCGAGCTTTCAGCGATCCGTGCATGTCGCCAGTTCTCACTTCAACTGGCGGACGGATCCACTGCCGCAATTTCTCGAGTCATGAACGCCAGTGTATCGGGGCCTGAAGCGAGGTTGCGATACTCCTCTTCCTAGAAAACTTGGAAATGGTCGCACCTCAGTAAGATGTCTCTGATTCATTAGCCCAGCTCGTTCACTCGACTAATTCCATTCAACGCACTTGACACGTTCACTGCGTTTCCGCGGTTGTTATCGGTTGGTTTGGTTAGGTTGTAAGTAGCAGAATAGGGAAATAGATTTCCCAGCTTGAATAAATTTTTATTCTTCCCATTGAATATGAATACAATTGCACGATAACATTTTACCTCGCAGGATAACAATTATTTTGCAAAAACATCGCAAAACAGATATAATGTCGTGGATTTATACCAGCACGTAAGTGGACAATTTACCTCTTGGTATACATGTGGCCCAATACGCAGTGAACGTGTGAATAAAAACTACTAACATTGTTATGAGCAGCCCTGTATTGCATAAATTAATATCTTTTAAATCGTTAAAATATCGATACGTGCTCCTGGTATCCAAGTTACCACATCCCTTCAAGTAATGGATGCAGTAAATTTAATTTCACTCACCACAAGCGGTGAAGAGTCAAGACAAAGGAAGTTTGCTTTAGTGAACTGAAGTTCGGGGCTACGTTGGGCAGACAGGACCATTTCATGTGCGTTGCTGTGGAACAAATTAACTTCTCCCTCATACAAGCTCCCACTGGAGAAGTTGAAGGCAAAGTGCTACGTCATTTTGGGCTACAAAACATGAATAATTCTTGAACTGACTGCTGAAATAGTATTGAAACGTTCTTCGTGTTTTATCGTTTTTACTTTAATGTCCACTATAGTGATTGCATGTGTGTATTAACACGGTCTATTCTGTATTAAAAATCGGGATTTTCATATCATGTGCACTGGGATACACATGTGAGTTAACACTTGTTAACTACACAACAAATTTATAGTCAACACTACACATTTTGACTGAACTATGGGCCAAAATGTCAACTTCTTAGCGCTTTTAATGTTGTGGTTTGTCTCCTATTTTCAGTGACAGAGCAGTGCGCGTGCATACTTGGGTTGTGAAGTTTTGTTGTGTTTTTGTGATAATTTCTCATCGTATTTGCTAGGGAATAGTCCAATCAAATTATGGAAACGATCCCAGTAACTTTCGCCTCCTTACTGAAACAACACTATCGTTAAGATTGTGCTACAGCAGCTTACTCTCAAACATTTCAAGAAAAATAAGAAAAAAAATTATCATTTTTTCTCTGCACAAAGTATAAAAGCTTGTGTTTTTTTAATCAAAGTATACCGTCGCCAGTGTGATGTTCTCATTTTTTCAATTTCATGTCATGAGTTGCATGATTTTTTCCGATGTTCCTCAACGTTGGAGGCAATCAACAAGACAGCTTATGACACACCGCAGACTTATGTCTTTGTTTATGTACGAAAAGTTAGGTAAAAATCAATAATTCTCTCATATAATTTACTCCTTTCAAGCAAAATATTTCGTGGCTCCGAATTAGATACTAGACGTATTAATTTTCCACATTGCTATCTTCAGGCTCATAACAGTGGCTCGTAACTACAAACTGATGTTCAACATTGAACCTTTTGATGCACTCTAATCTTCCTTGAACTAAGTTTCTTCCCTAAAATCTGTTCCAAGTTTAGTTTTCCGGTCTCGTAATTTTGTTTCTTACTCGTAGATACGCGATCCGTTAACGATTTCGTGGAGCTCTCCATCAACGATCAGGGAATCAAAAGCTCGCCTTGCAGGAAACAGAAAATCTATGCAACAAGCGCATTTTCACAAAGGATACGCAACGCACAGAAGCAGCAAAGAAGAAAATGAGAAGACAATGAAGAGATGGTAAAGAAAGCATGAAAACTAAAAGCAGCAAAGTGGGCACGATAGACAGGAGTCCACAAGGCCTGTCTACAGCTGAGGTAACCTGCCAGTGTCTCCCCTGCATGGGCTGCTAGTCCCCATAGCACAAGGTAGACAAACGTGCCTACTTTAAACCCAATGCTTATTCTGTAATTTCTTGCGAGTTATATAAGTGCTGAAAATGGCATTTTTCGAAAATTAAATTATAGTCGTTTTCTCCCGTCCTAAAAATTGGATAACGTACAGCAAAATATCTCGAATAATTATGGTTTGTTAAAGGAATTATTCACATATTTAGGCTCAAACTAATGTTCACATGACATTTTATTTATGATTGGTACGAATTCTTTCTAATTTCTCATGCGTCACAAGAGAATAATTTGCCTCATTTCTCTTATTTGAACAGTGAGCAATTATTTCATATATTTTACTGAAGAATCTAAACGAATATTTGTATTATGAATTCAATTAATTCGTATTATAAACGTAAATTTTGTAACAAATTCAATCATAACAGAACCCTCTGTTATTTCGAGGAAGGTATCCCAGTGAACGTCAGAAATCAAAACTCACGTGTCGCGTAAACTTCAAGTTTTGCGCTGAGTGAACACCGAATATCGGCAGTGTATGCATTAATGAGCCTGAGTAATATTACCTTATTTGACGTCACATGAATGACACCAGCGCGCTCTAACCCTGCTGGTTCTTTTCGTACGCGCAGACTCACCCACACACACGAGTGGCGCTGTAATCTTGCACGGCAGCTCGGTGAGAGATACATCATTCCTCACTTAGCCATTTAGGCGGCTGTAGAATTGTTTTACTCAATATTTAACAGCTCAGAATTAGAAAATTGCAGTCAGTTTTATTTTTAGGTAAAAGGTTTTTTATCAAAATGTGTACTTATCTTTGGTTCTGAACTTGAGGCTGGTTTCATTATTCATTTGCCAATTTTTGAACAGATATTTGTTTCACACTAGTAAAACGATAATGTTTTTATTTTATGAGTTAATGGGTCTATTTTTGAATTTTATAAAATTTTGAAGGATGACTAATGTAAAATACAAATGCAAATTCCTTAGGAATCCTGAGATCAAGGAAACCGTACCTCCATACTGCAAAGAGCAATTTAAACTCAATATAAAATACCTGCATCGTAGACAGCCACGTAGAGTTGCTGAGTCTGGAATTGAACATTTTTTTCTAGGCCTAAAAATGAACATCTTACTATTTAACGATAAATTTACTGAACTGGCGACTTGCTAAAATACTCAACATTAAACATCACATGTAATTTTCCGTTGAACTATAACTTTTCTAAATAATAATGAAGGCATCTACGGATGCTTTATTTCCAATTTCAAGCCTGATACATATCACCTTATACATTGGATTTTCAAATGCCTTATAACTAACGCCAGGACGCCATTACGCTTTCCCCCGGTCAAGACCAGTACCCATTTCAGACACCTGGGTAGAGTGGGGTATTGTGCTTGGAATTTTTCCCCTATACCCAACAGAGAAAATCGCCACCAGCGCCGGGACTCGAACCAGGGTCTGCCTGGACGGAGGCAAGTTCGCTAGTCTCACGGCACGACAAATAATTTCTTAGGTTGCGCAAACAATCAGTAGTTGAATTTCAAGTTTGTTTTTTCAAAATTTTTTTTTCGTCAGCTGCAGATGTAATTTCCATTGGCCTTCTCTGACGGAACTGCTCCAATAAGTGTTGATCTCCATGATATTAATTTCGGAGTGATACAACTATTGCATCCTTAAGAATTCTCTAGCCTAGTGGAAAATGTGAGGTCCCTATGTCGAAATGAAATAATTTACTTGTTTGTTAAGGACCATCTTTTCTATTGACTACTGTCTTGTTATTTAGCTTCAGTTGCTTTTCTTCAATTCCTCTCATGTTTCATAAACTTATTTCTCATATCACTTTTTCTAAGCACAACTGGTCTTTTGTGGGACGAAAATTTGTGCATAAATTCCCCGTCTCCTTAATTTCATATTAAATGGTGCCTCTTCAATTCTTTTCTTCGGTACACTTTTGCTGTGGTTAGGTACGCTAAAGCCTGTTTTACTAGTATGCATTTTATCGCAGGCTCACATGCATACGCCTCATGTGGCACCTCACAAGAGCCATGAGCGGTCACACTAGACATTCGGCTGGTGCATCGTGGCGCACTCTGCTCAGTTTCTCATAACCAGTGCGTCAATAACCGCGACTAGAGGTGAATTGCCGTCGCTTGTCTTAATATTGTTGCTGCATCGTAAGCTATGTTATCTTTTTTTCATTTGCAGGAGTGAAATGTTAATATTTAAGTTCATTTTCATTAAAATATAATTGAAAGCAGCCTCCTTCATGTTACAATTCTTATATCGACTGCTTTTAGCCCGGCATAGGCATTCACGGGCTCTGTAAATTTCAATTAGTTGCAACCTTGCTTCTCCGGGCAAAGTTGCGTCAGTCATAATGGATGAGCAAATAGCTATACCTCTATTCATGACTGCTAACTGCACACTGACCAGGGACAGAGTTGCAACTCGCAAGGCTCTCGTGTATCGCGCCTCACAAAATCGATCAGAGCGAATTCGTATACGCACACACACACACACAAATATGAGCCTCAATGGTGAGCATAATAAAATGAACACCTGCATTTTTTGTGTTCTTAAACTTTTACGAATCTTCAGCGCTGCAAAGAATAGCATTTAAGCAAAACGTATAGAAAATATTCCTCGCACTTATTACAAATATAAAAAAAATGAGATTAATTTGAAGTTTTGGCTAATCTGATAGGAATAGAGTTAAAATAATATTTTGTGCCGTATGTTATGCTTTTTTTACAATCATATTCTTCATGGAAAAGTGTAGAGAGTTTTTTTTAAGAGTAACGCATTTATAAATCAGTAAAACAGTTCCGAGCCATTTATCATCAGTGATCATTAGCATTTATCCCCCAATAAGTCGCTACTAAATGACATTAAGGATATTCTCAGAAAAATTAATTATTTTCTATATTTTGCCCTAAAAATAAATCCGTCTGAAGTTTAACTGAACTTAATTTCGACGTAATGTCTGGGGCATTGCCGGCCCTGCCTGCCGTTAATCCTTTGAGCACTTCAATAATGCCGGATGTTTTGTTTCCCTTGCTTTTATTGCTCCAATGGGTGACATTCATAAAAAAATAGCAACAAAATTTGCTCTATTGTTAATCTTCTTCACCCTTCGAGAACTTCGATCCTTTTTCACACACTATGTTTAATGATTAGTAATTCATGAAGTTTTATATAATAGTTATCCCATTTCACACCTCTTTACTGAATCGATGTTTATTTAATACAAATGAATTCTGCGTGATTTTCATGATGCAAAACAAATATTTTGCTCGCAAATTTGAGAATACTAAAGTAGAAATTACGTTAAATTTGAAGATAAAGATAAGTAATGAATGTGATAGAACAATCTACTAGAAAATGATCCGCATTGGTAAAAACGCGTTAGTGAAGATCTTGTTAAGAATTACTCAAATTTTGGGCTACTGAGGTAGCTAAAGAAGTTATACGAAGCTATTGAAATGTGTTAATATGTGAATCTGTGGAGAGAGAGCGATATTTAGAACTAATTGCGAAATTGTGTTTAAGGTCAACCAAACGAAATTGTAGTATTAGATGACACCGCATTCAAGTGATTGTCAGGATGAAGGTGCCTCAGACACCTCCGCCTATTTCTAGTTTTGTGGAGGAGAGACACGTTAAACTTGTACAAAAATATAACTCGCCCTTAACGAATTTAGGTCAGAATCGATCCTCAAAGCGGGACTTGACATGCAGGTTATTGCCACAACTTGCACGAGTATGCGCAACACGTCGTTCAAACTTGTCTTGTTTTTCATATAAAATCTTATTTTTGGTACTCATTATATTGTGGACCAATGGACATGAGGAATGTAGACCATATTCCGAGGAATGTTTGAAATGTGATATAGGACCACCGTATGCTAATAAAACTATGTGAGAAAATTTAGGACGCGCTATGAAGACCTCTCGTTATCAAAGTTTCTCACTTCGACCGCGGTCTTCTTAAACAAAGTAGTAAGGCAGTGAGAGAGATCTCGGCAGCAAGTGCCGTTGTGCTCCTCTATTATTTTGTTCCTTTTCCTTTCTTTCGCTTACATTTTTGTTTAAACGGTGCCGTTATTATTTCATTTTGATTATTTACGTAATGCATGTTCGTGCTCCTCACCAGTCCAGTGATTAGTTCTAGTAAAGCCCGTTGGTGGGCTTTCAAGGTTTTGCCTTGATGGCGTATTTACCTTAACCTTAAACTTTAACGTGCCCAAGGGCCACTTAACCTTAAACTTTACCGTGCCCAAGGGCCACTTTACCTTAAAAACTTTAACGTGCCCAAGGGCCACTTATTTTATTTAACAATTATTCCTTAAAACCGTTAAAACCTCACTTCATATTTCAAAATAAGTGTGCACTAAAGAGTACGTTTTTTCTTCAAAATTTTGGAAGAACAACATTCAAAAATATCGGAATAAAAATGAAATTATAAAAGATGGAGATATATAGGAAAGCGAAATTAAAAACATTTAGGTAAAAAATAAAATTGCAAATGTCGAGAAGCCAAAATTAAATTCAACATGCAGATTTGGACCTTGCCTAAATTATTTTTGGAAGAAATACAGTTAAAAAATTGGTCTTCGAGATGTTCAATCAAGTATTAAATTTGTTAGAAAATTCAAAATTCATCGCTTATGGTAACGATGAATGAAATGGTAAAAAATTTATATAGAGGATTATACATATTCATTGAAATATAATTATACATGTATACATATGCAAACAGAAAGCGAAAAAACTATTTATACACCAGGATCCTTTGTTTTGCATATACGTAAAATGTATTATATACCAATGAGTTTTGTCATTGATAAAGTGCAGGTGATTGAACGTTTGGAGTGTAACATCCCGTCAAATGTTGCACAATGTTCGCTACATTGCTCCTAAAGTGACTAGGTCACGTTTGCCGAACATATCATTGGTTGGCACCGTTCAGTAAAGTTGGAAGCAGATTAACTCATTTTACCAGCGGTTTTGTTGCGTCCACTCATTTCGTTTCGACCAGTTTGTTATTTAATTTCAATCATAAATACATTCTCCTTTTGATTGACAAAGTACAATTAATTTATTTTCAGTTGAAGAACCCCTATTGATCTTCATCTGGTGACGTAGTCCTCGGTATGTGATGGACGTCGTACAGGTGCGCACACGTTTTGTAACAGATGCATCAGATCGCGTGAAGACTCTTTCGGATATTATGGAAATGGAGTTTTTTCATCGCTTTAAAAAATACTTTCCAGGTAATGAAGTTATATTGGGATTTCGTTTTAAATTGTGTTCCGTGTAATATCATACGGATTTAATTTGTGTTTACACTTATACGGATGATATCTAAATATCATTAGTTATGATGTGTTTTCTACACTTTAGGTATTATAAAATTTTTTGATGGCAGTGAACGAAAACCATTACCTTTTCCGTGAAGCTTTAGACAAAACTAGTTCAAACACGTCACGGCAGGGGTCACTCATGCATGCGCAAGGAACACCAACCGCGTTCCTGGAAGTCCACAGTCCCCTCAGGGATGCATATACAAAGATGAGCAAAATAAGCATATAATTAGAGAGAAGGAATTTTATCTAGCAGCATGTACTATTCAACATACATGAGTAAATATCTAAGTTGACAATTAACGAGTTACCTGATTCAATCACAGTAGCCCCACAGAAGACAGCTAAATTCTATCGCTGGGCGTGAAGCGGGCAGCACGTACAGCTCAGGGCAGGTCAGTGCGACACACTGCAAAGTAAACGTTTGGTGAGAAAAGAATCAAAAATCAAAGCTAATGTTAACAATGAGATGAGTTAAATCAACAATAAATATACCAGCACAGCAACGCACCTGAAGATAAGATTGAATATTCACAATCCGCACAATGGAGGATATAGTGTGCGGATCGACTGCTAATGGATGCGAGAAATGGTGATGTAGCGATCACAGTAAAGTTCAATCAGAGTAGGAAAGGGCAGAGGCCCAATAGTAATTTGACAGATAATAGTTAAAGATTAATATTTAATGAAACAGATGACGTAGGTTCACACAGATGGGGCAAGGTTCCCCACTCTTGGAGCCGTGAACTCGTCATTAAGAATGAAGTCATTGCGGCTTAATACCTGCTATAATCATGTACTATATAATGAAGAGGAACTTAACTTTGCACAATCACGCACTCAGTCAAACACTGCAAAACTAAACCATACAAGAGGAAGGGCTGGGGAAAATGGGTGCCATGAGCCAACAATACTCCGACTTGGCTGACGTCTCTCTTGTTAAGCAGTGGTTTTGCCCGAGAAGCTGCTTGGCTATCATGACTGGCCTGACGCAACTCCTATATACAACCCTGCCTAACCTCGACATAATTGCACAAATCTGTCGGGCCTATCCAGCCAACACTTCCTAATCCGTACAGCAACTCTGCACCTGCTGTTGTCCTAGGTGGAGTTACTCTACATTGTCACAGGCATCACTAATTTGTGACTAGCTTTGTTCTCGTGTAGGGTTTTTTGTGTTGTTATGAAAATTTACTGGTGGTTAAATTTTGGTTGGGTGATATAAAGGGTTGCATCATTGAGTTAGATTGTTGTGTATATTTTAAATTTGTTTTCATTTAATATAGAGTAACGTTGTTACATTTTTTATGGGCCATTGACCTAATCAACTTCTACTATAATTTATGCAGTTAGTGAAGTGAAGCTGTGAAGTGTAACGTGTGGTCAAACAAAGTCCCAACACGGGATGTTCAACAGTATTTTATCGATATTGATGACCCATTTTGTTGCAAAAATTGATGCTTTTCTTTACTACATTCGCGAAGAAACTTGTACAATCTAATATATGAAGTTGTCCACTATCGGCAAAGCTAAACTCACACACAACCACATATCCGGGAGGCTAGATTAGATTATTTAGTGTTGAGGGCCGTTTACATTAGAGGACATTTTGGCCGTGAGGCGCGACACGTCTATACGGGGCTCATCACTGAGGCTCATATTTGTGTGAGTGTGTGTGTGTATACAAAGTTCCCTATTCACTCTTATCGGATTCGTGAGGCGCGACTCACGAGAGCCTTGGAAATTGCAACTCTGTCCCTGGTCAATGTGCAGGTAGTTGTCATGAGTAGAGGCATAGCCATTTGCTCAATGACTGACGCAACTTGGCCACGAGTAGCTACGTTGCAATTAATTTAAATGTACAGAGCCCATGAATGCATATGCTGGGCTAAAAGCAGCCAATATAAGGGTTGTAACATGAAGGAGGCTGCTTTCAATAACATTTTAATGAAAATGAACTTAAATATTAACATTTCACTCCTGGAAATAAAAAAGCTAACATAGCCTACGATGCAGCAACAATATTAAGACAAGCGACGGCAATCCACCTCTAATAGCTGTTATTGACGCACTGACTGGTTTTGAGAAATTGAGCAGCGTACACCACGGTGCTCACGCTTAACGTCTAGTGTAAACGCTCATGGCTCTTGTGAGGTGCCACATAAGGCGTATGCACGTGAGCCTGCGATAGAATGCATACCATTAAAACAGGCTTTAGCGTACCTAACCACAGCAAAGGTGTACTGAAGAGAAAAATTGGGGAGGCAAAATTTAATATGAAATTGAAGAGACAGGGAATTTATGCACAAATTGCACTCCCACAAACGACCAGTTGTGCTTAAAAAAAGTGATATGAGAAATAAGTTCATGAAACAGGAGAGGAATTGAAAAAAAAATTGATGCTAAAAATCAGGACAGCAGTCAATAGAAAAAAGATGGTCCTTAACAACAAGCAAATTATTCCATTTCGGCATAGGGACCTCACATTTTCCCGTACGATAGTGCATTCCTAAGGTTGCAATAGTTGTTTCCCTCCGAAAGTAATATCATGGAGAGCAACACTTATTGGAGCAGTTCCATCAGAGAAGGCCAGTGGAAATTATCATACATCTGCAGCTGATAGAAGAAAAAATTTGGAATAAACAAATTTAGAATTCAACAACTGACTGTTTGTGCAAGCTATGAACTTTTTTTATCTACTTAGAAAAGTTATTGTTCAACATGAAATTATATGTGATATTTTATGCAAAGTATTTTAGCAAGCCGCTAGTTCAGTGAATTTATCTTTAATAGTAAAATGTTCATTTTAAGCGTAGAAAAATAAACTCTCAAATTCCAGTCTCAGGAACTCTACGTTACCGTCATCGATGCAGGTAATTTATATTGAGTTTGAATAGTTCTTTGCGGTATGCAGGTACGTTTTTCCTCATCCCAGGTTACTTGGGGTATATGCATATGTATTTTACATTAGTCATCCTTCGAGTTTCAGAGATATTCAAAGTTAGACCAATTAACTCATAAAACAAGATTGTTATCGTTTTTCCAGTGTGAAACAAATATCCTGTTCGAAAATTGGGAAATGAATTTTGAAACCAGCCTCAAGTTCAGAACTAAAGATAGTTACATATTTTGATAGAACTATGGACCTATAAATAACACTGACTGCAATTTTCAGATTCGGACTACGTAATAGTGAAACAAACACCAAATTTTGCGGCCGTTTAATTGGCTTACTGAGTAAATGGGAAGCTTTCACCGAACTTGCGTGACAAAGGTAGTCAGCGCCACTCGGGTGTGAGTGTGTCAGAGCGTAAGAAGAGATTCAGCAGGATTAGAGCGCACAAATATCATTCAAGTAACGTCAAATGAGGTGAATATTACTCAGGCTCATTAACTCATACACTGCCGTTATTCAGCGTTCACTCAGCGCAAACTTGAAGTTAACGCGACATGTGAGTTTTGATTTCTGACCTTCACTGGGATGGATACCTTCCTCGAACTAACAGAGACTTCCGTTACGATTGATTTCATAATGCAAATTTTCATTCAGATTCTTCAGTAAAATATATGAATTAATTGCTCGCTGTTCAAATAAGAGAGATGATGCGACTTATTCTCTTGTGACGCGTTAGAAATTAGAAAGAGTTCGTACCAATCATAAATAAAATGTCATGTGAACTTTAGTTTGAGCCTATATATGTGAATAATTCCTTTAACAAACCATAGTTATTCGAGATATTTTGCTGTACGTTATCCAATTTTTAGGACGGGAGAAAACGACTATAATTTAATTTTCGAAAAATACCGTTTTCAGCACTTATATAACTCGCAAGAAATTACAGAATAAGCATTGGGTTTAAATTAGGCACGTTTGTCTACCTTGTGCTATGGGGACTAGCAGCCCATGCAGGGGAGACACTGGCAGGTTACCTCAGCTGTAGACAGGCCTTGTGGACTCCTGTCTATCGCGCCCACTTTGCTGCTTTTAGTTTTCATGCTTTCTTTGCCATCTCTTCATTGTCTTCTCATTTTCTTCTTTGCTGCTTCTGTGCGTTGCGCATCCTTTGTGAAAATACGCTTGTTGCATAGATTCCCTGTTTTCTACAAGGTGAGCTTTTGATTCCCTGTTCGTTGAAGGAGAGCTCCACGAAATTGTTAATTGATCGCGTAGCTACGAGAAAGAAACAAAATTACGAAACCAGGAAATTAAACTGGGAACAGATTTCAGGGGAGAACCTTAATTCAAAGAAGATTAGAGTGCATCAAAAGGTTCAATGTCAAACATCAGTTTGCAGTTACGAGCCACTGTTTTGAGCCTGAAGATAGCAATGTGGAAAATTATTGCGTCTCATACTTAATGAGCCACGAAATATTTTGCATGAAAGGAGTAAATTATGTGAGAGAATTATTGATTTTTAACTAACTTTTCGTACGTAAACAAAGACATAAGTCTGCGGTGTGTCATAAGCTGTCCTGTTGATTGCCTCCAACGTTGAAAAACATGGGAAAAAATCACGCAACTCTTGACATGAAATTGAAAAAATGAGAACATCACACTGGCGACGGTATATTTTGATTCAAAAGATACACAAGCTACGATACTTTGTACAGAGGAAAAATGATTGTTTTATTTAAATGTTTGAGAATAAGCTGTTGTAGCACAATCTTAACCATAGTATAGGAGTAGGGAGGCGGAAGTTACTGGCATCGTTTCAATGATTGGATTGGACTATTCGTTAGCAAATACGATGAGAAATTATCACAACTAGTCCACCCCCCCTTTATTTGAAATAAAAAAGAGGGCAAAATGAAAGAGAGGCCGTAAGAAATTAAAAAATACAATCTCTCGAGAGTTGATGAGGCCGCGTGAACACGGCCCGTCAAAATATATAGGGCTGGAGCTTGTATCATAGATACGCTCATCACACACTGCAGGCTGGCTTCGGACAGACCGACCGACGGACGGACGGACGGACGCGGCTCTTATTATAGCATAGATTTGGAGAGCAGCTTATGACACCAGACTTTACAATCCAAGTATGCACGCGCACTGCTCTGTCACTGAAAATAGGAGACAAACCACAACATTAAAAGCGGTAAGAAGTCGACATTTTGGCTGATAGTTCAGTCAAAATGCGTAGTGTTAACTTTAAATTTGTTGTGTAGTTATCAAGTGTTAACACATGTGTATCCCAGTGTACATGACATGAAAATCCCGATTTTTAATACAAAATGGACTGTTTTAATAAACACATACAATCACTATAATGGACATTAAAGTAAAGACGAATAACCATGAAGAACGTTTCAATTCTATTTCAGCAGTTATTTCTAAAATTATATATTTTAAATAGCCCAAAATGACGAACCTTATTTGGCATCAACTCTTCCTGTGACTGAAAGCTTGTACGCAGAAGTTAATTTGTTCCACAGCAACGCACATGAGATGGTCCTGTCTGCCCAACGTAGCGCCGAACTTCAGTTCACTAAAGCCTACTTTCCTTGACTCTTCAACGCTTGTGGTGAGTAAAATTAAATTTACTGCATTCATTAACTTGAAAGGATGTGGTAACTTGGATACCAAAAGAACGTATCGATAGGTAAAGCAAAAAAAAGCAAACATCGGCATCTTTGGGATGCTTTATTTCCAATCAAGACTGATACAAATGATCTTAAGCATTGGTTTTTCAAATGTCTAATAACTAACACTATATATAGGACACCATGACGGTTCCCCCGTAAAGCCGGTACCCATTTCCGACACCTGGGTCGAGTGAGGTATTGTGCTTGAGCTTTCCCTTATACCCAACGGGGAAAATCGCAGCGCCAGCGCCGGGATACGAACCCGCGACTCCAACATACAAGTCCGATCCCTTAACCGCTGTGCCACCGTGAGCACAGCGGTTAACGATAGATTTAATATTCCCTGAACAGCAAGAGATTCATTTTTGCGATACGGTACTCATCATAGTTAAGTCAGTAGCATTTGTTAGATATATGGAACGGTGTTCGTGAAGTGAACGAGCTGGGCTTGTGAATGGGAGACGTCTTACTCATGTGAGACCATTTCCAAGTGTCTTCAGGAGAGAAGTAATGCGACCTCGCTTCTTGAATTCTATTGTTCCTGAATAATTCCTGGCATGCGTCTCTTATTAGCTCCCACGTTATGAATGTTCTCCCGAGTCCAAGAGACTTACTCAGCGTATTAAGGCGCGTACTACGTTCTTATTCTGAATGCCATTTCAGTTCGTCATTCTTGATTAATCAACGAGCTGATTGTGCTCTAGAATCGTGCTAACAACTCTTATCAAGTGCGTTGATGTAACGTAGAGAACTCGATCACGTACGTTTCGTTAAATTGCTCATCTAACTGCTTTCGCAGTTCTAAAATTAAATTTTAACACTTTATACGTTATATTACAAGCCCATGCGCACTTCACAGTGCGCCTCTTATTTACTACATGAAATACGAAATTTTGCGATTACTTCCAATATTAATAAATTTTGTATTTTATTTCGTTATTCTGCGATGATATCTTCTAAAATGAAGTTTTGTGCCGTATTCTATAACTTTTTTCATAATCATGTCCGTCAATTGTTACATGACTTCATGATAGATTTCACAGTAACGCATTTATAAATCAGTTCCTTATTATGCATCAGCAGCGGTCACAACGTCCCATCACAAAGTGCAATTCTGCAGTAATATAAATTCACAATTTTGAGAGTGAAATTATTACCTATAATTTTGAGTGAAATTGAGTGCATCTAATGTTAAGACATAAATTAGCGCACCCTAACCAAATTTATTCTATTGCTTACCTGCCTTACCTTTGCGATTTAATTCAGTTGATGTACCCAACTATCTAATTAAAGTCGCGTGGTTCAAAAATTCATTCGTAAGTGATTGGACTGCCTTTAACTCGAATTACAGTTTCCTTACCACCTGAAATTTTCTTTAACATTTCAACAATATGCAGCTTTATTTTTAATAATGTCCCCCAAAGCAGTCAATAATGAAGAAGGAGGCATAAAGTCCCTCAGTTTCTGAATTATGATGCAAAAAGACAACCTAAAAAGAACGCGCTCAATTTAAGCCCAGAGTTTATTAGTAAGCGAAATTTTGTAAACGATGTACGTCCAATAACGAAGCCAAACCTGCCGTACAATTTCGTGCGCTGCGGCGTTACCCCGGACGTGTTGTTGCCAGAGGGGAGTGAGTTCTGGGTCGCATGCACCACAAAATCGTGACGAAATGTAAACGAGTTATTATTTTCTTCGTATTCGCGAAGAACGTAGATTTAATGTTGCCTAATGTGGCTTGCACTGCTGTGTTATATTCGTCCATTGTACGTAAGGATTATTTCTCTGTGAATTTAAAACAATTTTTTGCTGTTATTGTGAAGCAGTGTTGCTATACATTAATGACGTATTGAATAAATAATTATTGGTGTTCTATTTAGGAAAATTATTCATGAATAATATCGTCATATATTGCACGTGTAAGTGTAAGGTTGAGAATTATCATTAAGACAATTTTTTCATATTATTGGTACAATGTTGCCATATCGTTGAACAATTTCTACATTGCTGACCTCTCAATCGATAATAGCTATCACTTCGAGGTGTTGACACTGTTTTCAATTCCTAAAGGGGCTTTCACACGATCAGTTTTTTCGTCAGTTAACACTGACACTCACGGTTCGCAACACCATATTTGGGCATGCGTGCTCTCTTTTGCTCTCTACTCGGCACTCGCCACTGTCGGGTTTGACTGCTGCCTTGCTTCTATTTGCGTGTCAGTTTTCGCCCGCCCGGCACCTAGTAAGGATGGCTGTGATCGCTCTCCCGTGTTAAATGGTCTCAACCTGGTCTAAATCATTAATTAGCTATTTTCGACAACAGCCTGCTTTGTGGAAAGTGCAAAGCAACGAATACAAGAGCAGAGATGTAAGAAGCAAGTAGCTCAAATATGTTATTGAAGCAATGAATCAACACAATATTAGTTTACATGAGAATGGGTTGAAGGAAAAAATTAATACGCTTCAAAAATAGTTTAGGAAAGAATTTAGAGCATTTGCTTCCAAAAACTATTATTTAGCAGAGGATAACACCTGGATTCACAGGTCCGGGGAACAATAGTTTTTTTTTACAGCATATCATAATACATTCGTTCTGTTGTAGTGTCAGCGCCATTTACAAAGGATTTTCAATCATATTTAATATTCACTCTGGAAATACTGCAAATGTATATTATTTTTGTTTATTAGAATGAAAAAATTAAATATTTAACCGAAGTGCAACTTCAACAATTTGTCCGGCATTTTCAAATAAAATAAAAAATTTTTCCATGAATTCTCCTTAACATTTAATTTCAGCATGAAAATGTTTCCTGAAATAAATCTAAACATTTATTAGTTTATCCGTACCGCTGTCACATTCACATGCATTATTAGATATTATCACGCAGTAATTTGAGAGGCTTATTATATTCTATAATAGTTGCTTGCGGATGACAGATTTACGCATGCCTTCTATCACACAGTTCAAATGAATGTGCGCTAGATTTCAATTGGAGTTTCTATACCCTAGTCACTGCGTCGCTAGGAAATGACCGAATATAGTTCAAGAAAAAAATTCAGTTTACGAGCTATACTATTACACGCTGGTACATGCAAAACTGTACAGAACGAGCGGAAAATATTACCTGCACTTGAAGTTATTATGAAGTAGATTATTACATTCGTAGTAGTTTTAGTATTTGTTAGATTTGGTGTGACCAAATTTTACAAATGCTGAGAAAAGGAACGAATGCGACAAATAATTAGTGAGCGAAATTTTGATATTTAGCCCTAACTTACTACAAATCCGGTTATAACTGCCATTTTCTGGATGTTTAGCTAGCCATTCTTTTACCCACTATCTATTTATGGTGTTTTTTTCTTCTCTATGACCGCAAAGCCGATGAGTATGCTTGCTTTGACTACGACGAATCTCTCTCGACTATGCATAGTGAAGCACTGCCAAGCTTGCCAGTGACGCGCCACTTCAGTCACGCGAACGTACGTGTGAACGCGAGTGTTTTGACCACAGTCTAGAGTGACAGTGTTGACTGACGAAAAAACTGGTATCGGCTTTAAAACTTATCTGATTTAACGAATCTCTAATGGGCATCGCCATCGACAATGATTGGTAGATTTATTCGAAAGCTTATTATGTAAACCAAAAGTTCCAATAATTTTCTCATCAGTTTACATAAGAAGTCAATGATTCTAGTTGTTCTGCCATCAAAAAATTTTTCAATGAACAAAGTATTGAAAAAAATTAAGTAAGTAATATATAAAGACCCATCGTTACGTCAGTCAGGATTGAAGGTGCATAACTATGATATTACACAAATCACATCAAAAAAATATTGCAACATAAACCAATTCATGTAAATTTTTGCAAGTGATTCATAAGACTCGATTTCCCTAATATCCGTGATCAAAAGCGATATGATCTTCATTTTAGCATCGGAAAAACGTCAACGTAAATTTCATCTAACCGCCATGGAATGAGTTGCAGTCTCAGCTCTCGCGTAGCTGCCAACCAGCGCACGATTTACTACTGTAGGGTAACTCAACTAACTCGTAACCGTGATACCTCGTAATTAAATGAACTTAATTTCTCAAACTTGATGTTTGTGAAAGGTGAAATACGAAGCAGTTTGGTGGACAAATAATCCCTCTCTCTGAACAATAAAAGAACTATGGTGAGATACGGAAAGAGGTTTCTGCATGGCTAAATAATAATAATAATAATATTAATCATGGTTTGGGGCGGGGCTGCGCTCCGGCGACGTAACTTGCGTGATTTCTTGCGCTCCGCAACCGTGATGCTCCTGGTCGACGCCGGCCGTGCGCTTCTGGCACGCGAGGCCGCCCGCGCGACGCAGAAATGCGCCTCCGTGACGAGGCGTCTCACAAGTTTTCGCTCAGCCACAAATTAGCGCTCAGTAATTGAGAAACGTGATTGGTTGTCACCGATTGCCCCCTTCCAATCACTGGTCATCTCTCATTGCCCCCTTATGAAGCTATAATCTTTAATTGGTGGAACGGTTGTTTTTGGCGGCCATCTTTTTAAATAATACGATAAAAGGGGGCTAAGAACGCCCACTTCAGCTTCTAGAGCGCGTCCGATTGTGATGAATTAAAGCCTGTGTAAACACGGTCCTTGGAAGTTTCAGAAATATGTCAAGCCATGTAACTATGTTTTTATTTCTAATAAATGAACCACATATCAGTTAAGGTTTTTTTCGTTTGATTTTCCATTGCTGTCATGAAAACTTTTAAACTTCGAAGAAGAAAGATCTATGATTAAATTAAATGTCTAACACGTTGACTGCTATGAGTTAAAGTAAAGTTCAATATTCAATTCAAATTATGAGTCAAAAGTGTTTTGCAATTTTATGAACACCAAGCATTAACTGCGTCCATTTTTTAATACAAATTTAAAAAAGGTTATAAGAATTTTTCAAAACACCCATAGATGTACCGTATCACGAGCATCGTGTGGCTGGTGTGGTATGTGGCTAGCTGGTGTTGTGTGTGCATGGTTGGTGTGGTGTGTGGTTGGTGTGGTGTGTGGCTGGTGTGGCGTGTGGCTGGTGTGGTGTGTGGTTAGTGTGGTGTGTGGTTGGTGTGGTGTGTGGCTGGTGTTGTGTGTGGTTGGTGTGGTGTGTGGCTGGTGTGGTGTGTGGTTGGTGTGCTCTGTGGTTGGTGTGGTGTGTGGCTGGTGTGGTGTGTGGTTGGTGTGGTGTGTGGTTGGTGTGGTGTGTGGTTGGTGTGTGGTTCGAGTGGTGTGTGGTTGGTGTGGTGTGTGTTTGGTGTGTGGTTGGAGTGGTGTGTGGCTGGTGGCGTAGTAATGAATCGTCCAGTCCAGTAGTACTTTGTCTGTCCTGTACCAGCTCGTATCGCTGTTAGTGAGTTTTTACCTTCTTTTCTGCATTGCCTTTTTTGTCTATGGAAACTAAAGTTCCTTATACTTCGTGAGAAACGATTGGTATTAAGTAGTTTTTATTCTTACTTCAGAATGCAGTAAAATTTTCAAATATATATGATAGCGAATGAAAATAAATTCTTTTGTGTTCCTTCTCGTTCAATGATTGTGCGAGGGATTCAGAAAATTTCCCACTCGGTCAAGTTGATATGGCTAAGGCATTGGACTTTTGGTGACTTATGTTCTCGTTAAAGCGCATTTTTCAGCAATTTACAGAAAAGAAAATTCAAATTGGCTGATCAGTTTTCTTCACATTCAAATGGACAGTTCGAATTTTTGTGAAACAAAAATTGATCCGAAATTGTTATTGCAATTGTACTGCAAGCTTAACAGCAGCAAAAGGATACTGATATAAATTAGAGGTTGGAAAAATTTTTACTATGCCAAAACAGTAAGAGATAATAGTTCAATACTTGAAAAGTCATTGAATAAATCTTAGAATAATACAATGCTCAATGGTAATGTGCAAACATTAACGGTAAGCATTGTGTTATTCCAAGATTTCTTCAATGCCTATTCAAATACTGAACTTATAAATATGAACAATAAGAGATTACTTCTTGAATAGGCATTGAAAAAATCTTAGAATAACACAACGCTCAATGGTAATGTGCAAACATTAACAGTAAGCATAGTGTTATTCCAAGATTTCTTCAATGCCTATTCAAATACTGAACTTATAAATATGAACAATAAGAGATTACTTCTTGAATAGGCATTGAAAAAATCTTAGAATAATACAACGCTCAATGGTAATGTGCAAACATTAACAGTAAGCATAGTGTTATTCCAAGATTTCTTCAATGCCTATTCAAATACTGAACTTATAAATATGAACAATAAGAGATTACTTCTTGAATAGGCATTGAAAAAATCTTAGAATAACACAACGCTCAATGGTAATGTGCAAACATTAACAGTAAGCATAGTGTTATTCCAAGATTTCTTCAATGGCTATTCAAATACTTATGAAAATATTTTCAAGCAGCAGTGCTGTGCAAGGCATTTCTATTGTTTGAGCATGGAATGTATTTTTATATGTATTAAATGCTCTCCGTGGCACAGCGGTTAAGGGTTCGGACTTGTATGCTGGAAGTCGCGGGTTCGTTCCCAGCGCTGGCGCGGAGATTTTCCCCGTTGGGTATAAGGGAAAGCTCAAGCACAATACCCCACTCAACCCAGGTGTCGGAAATGGGTACCGGCTTTACGGGGGAACCGTCATGGTGTCCTATATATAGGGTTAGTTATAAGATATTTGAAAAACCAATGCTTCATATGTATCAGGCTTGATTGGAAATAAAGCATCCCAAAGATGCCGATGTTAACCTAACCTAACCTTAAAGCAAAAAATCAACTTCAATCCCTGTTATATGAGCAAAATTACCTACAGAAATAAAGTGTTCAGGCTTAGAAGAGACGAAATACAATTTTAAACTTAGAAATAGTACCTGTACATTGGTTTTGTGGTTACTGGAAAACATTTGTACCGGATTTTTAACTCTAACAATACGTAATTGAAAAAAAACCATGAGGAGTACGGTCCTTTACAAACAGCAAGCATAAGCGAAAAACATCATTGCACTATCGTTGTTGTATGCTCTTATTCTCGAACCTGTAGCGCCGTTAAAACTGTTTAAATGTCGCGAGAAATGACTGCTAATGTAGAAAAAATCCTACTTGGAAAACTGTCCACGGGATCAAGAATTCCAAGGTAAAACCTACAAATGGAAAGTAAGTGTAACATAACTATAAATTTACATTGCAAATTGACGAGTGTGTAGAGCAAAATTAACATAATTTCAAAATTAGCTAGAAATTTGGAAGATATCAAACAAAATAGATTCTTTATCGAAAACAATTCAAAAAATACATGAAATGAAATAGTAAGGTTATCAGTAGTAATAAGTTCCTTCGCAGAATATCTCGGGTTAAGTTAACTCAATTTCGATGCAGAGACTACACTTATAATAAATCACGAGCAGTTTTAGATGGCGAATTATCAAGATTTTTAGCAAGGTTTCGGCTTAATTAAACTTTCTATACAATAATCTTTCATACCTTAACCTCCTCATTATTGATACATTGCCATACTTGGTCAAGAAATTTTTTGAATCAGGAGTATCCCGTATTGTTCGTTCGGTAATCGACTGATCGAGTTCGATCATGTCTCTGAAGATAATCCTCATGCGTTTTAAGTCGGGTTCAGAAATCTGTTGTTTTCGGCGATGAGTCGGCCTCAGGTTCCGGAGCGATAGCGTTTTGCGTTGAGGCTCTGGATATCGAAGCTCTGGATATCGAAGCTCTGGATATCGAAGCTCTGGATATCGAAGCTCTGGATATCGAAGCTCTGGATGTCGAGGCTCGGAACGTCGAGGCTCCGTATTTTGAGGCTCCGAATCTTCAGACTCCAGAGAAGGAGCAAAAGATTCATGAGATTCATTAGGAGTCTTAGGTGTTCCATTTGGCACAGAATCCAATGCGAGAACAGAAGATCTGCACTGACCAAACACAGCCTCTTCATTAAACTCGGCAGCATCCATGGCTTGCTTCTGTTTATCCATCAATCTGTAATGTTTAGAACCAGTGGACTCGTAATGGTCCATTAAAACTGCCATGCTTGCTTTTTTATCAGGGGCGTTTTGATACATGGCGGTGACTGCACTTTTTCGGAATAGCGTTGCAGAGGTGTGGCCGAGTCCAGCCAATTTCCATGATTTTGCCAGTGCGGCGGAAATGTCAGAACTAGTGTATTTTTGGCCAGTGAATTTTATGAACAGATAGGGGGATTGAGAATGTTCATTGGCGACAACTCGGATTTTTTCAAGGTAGAGATCAATCCATTGGCACTGGAATTTCGTCAATGGACAACATGAATATCCCCACGTGCCCTCGGTTTTGCGGTGCTGAACTGAAACTATTACTGTGCCACTTTCGTTTTCGATTTTTTTCTTGTATTCATCAAGGGTCATTTCGGCCAAAACGCCACTGCGTTTGGCAATAGACATGCTGATGGTTGTCAAGATTGTCCTAACAATTTTGGCATACTCTTGACGCTGTGGGCATATTGGATGTTTCGCAGATTGGATCATCACCATCATTTTGGAAGCTGTTGTGTAATCGTCAGAAGTGAGGTACTTTCGGACAGAATCATTGTTGTGAAGCAAGGCCCTTTGTTGTTCCCACTTCCTTGTTTTTGTAGGTTATCCAGTTTTCTGTAGGACTTACGCCAGTTATGCAAGGTTTCCTTCAGAAGAATCATTTGTTCCCTTTCTGAAGAAGTGCACGGGAATGCTGTGGGCACCTTCAACAGATACTTTAAAAATTCAGAGAGAGAAGCAATGTAGAGGCGACCGGTGGAAGCCTTCCACACCAATCCTTCGATGTGCTCATCCACAAGCTTCCACATCGGTTGTGAGTCTAAAAAATCTAACATACTGTTTGCATTTCTTCGGGATGCAATGTATTCTACTTGTTTCGTGTGCTTGGCTGCGCTGAGAGGATGCCGACGACCTCCATCAGGCCCCAATAACCACTTTTCAAAACTCTTCAGGCAATTTCGGAGGACTTCCGTAAATTCTGTGGTCTCTGGAGGAGAAATTTCTTCCATATTTTTGGCTTGAACTTCTACGTTTTGAGTCACGATATCGACAGCATTGCTGGACACTTCTTCCTCTAACAGAGGTGGCGATGATGGAACTGCAGGTGCATCCGTAATTTCTTTACATGGAAAATTCATTTTATGAGCTCTTCTGAGGTGCTGCTTCACCCGCGTTATCATTGCATAGCAGCCTTCGATTGGGCAGTTTTTCTTTCTTTCTTTCTTTCTTTTATTTGCCGTGATTCAAGATTAAGGGTCTTCAAGATGTATCTCGCCTCCTCTTTGCTCATGTTATGAATAGAGCGCATATGCCTCGGAAGGGCAGCGACGGATTTCGGGCAGATTGGGCACTGCCAATACCGAGACGACCTGGCTGAGATGAGTAGCCAGGCTGGGACGAGCAGCCAGGCTGGGACGAGCTGGTCGAGGCGAGCTGAGACACGATGGCCGAGGCGAGCTGGCTAAGGACAGCTGGCTGATACAAGCTGCCAGGCTGAGACGAACAGCTTGGCACAGCCTACAAAAATAAAATAAAATAAAAGATTGCACACATGAACATAGATTGAATGGTTAAAAATCGTTTCATTCACCCTAAACCTGATGCAAAAATTATACTCGTCATAGTCGTGGGGTTTAGACATGCCCTTCCGTGAAGGCATTGAGGGTTCGAATTCCGGCGCTTGGTGGAGATTTTCTCCGTTGGGCATAGGGGAGCAATTCAACGCACAATACCCCATTCTACCCAGGTGTCTGAAATGGGTACCGGTAGGGTGGCCAGTACTCATAGGGTAGATTTTTTTCCACAGAATTTTCTTGACGGGACCCCCTAAAAAGGTGAGGTCGATAGAAAAAATGAAACTGGTAAAGTTTCAGACCATTTGAACATCGTTAACACGTGCCCCAACGGCTCAAAGTTCTGAAAAATGACATTTTTCGCGATTTTTCAGAACTTTGAGGCCGTTGGTTCACGTGTTAACGATGTTTTAATGGTCTGAAACTTTACCAGTATCATTTTTTCTATCAACCTCACCTTTTTAGGGGGTCCCGTCAAGAAAATTCTGTGAAAAAATCTACCCTAGGGAACATTTGTCAGGGAAGCGCAGAAGGCCGGCGAGTTTTTCCAGATTTACGACCATTAACAAAAATTAAGATACCCTAAGCCCAATAAACAATACAAGTTATCCGATTATGATCTCACGCAGATATGGACAAATTTTCAGAGCATAATTCCATTCCTAAAATAAAAAATTCAACATTTTCAGAAACACGTCGTTCATGATAAAACGTGAATCTATTTAGGGAATCAGGTCGGGTACATCTAAATGACATAGATGGGACTTTTTCCAAATAATAGAAATTAGTATTATAAGAAAAACTTGATAATAATTAATTTTGTTATTTTAGTCATTAAGTACTTGCATTATTATCTAGATCCCCAAAATTTTATATGGATTGAGTCAGGAATGAAGGATGTTCACGCATTGTTGGGTTTGGAGTTGGTTTTCGATGATAATCCATCATTACTAAATAATTAGGGCATGGATTAATGGAAAAACTCATTTCCCGAGCCGTTATCCATGCACCCTTTCGAACGATATACAGCCCGCCCACTTCTGAGCACTCGCAACCAATGATAATGAGTAATAATTCGATGTCAGATGAGCGCAAGAAATCACGAGTATAATAATAATAATGAAGGCATCTACGGATGCTTTATTTCCAATCAAGCCTGATACACATCACCTTGTACATTGGATTTTCAAATGACTTATAACTAACGCCAGGACGCCATGACGCTTTCCCCCGGTCAAGACCGGTACTCATTTCAGACACCTGGGTAGAGTGGGGTATTGTGCTTGAAATTTTTCTCCTACACCCAACAGAGAAAATCGCCACCGCCAGCGCCGAGAATCGATCCCGGGTCTGCCGCACGGCGGCAGAGCCCCTAGCCACTTGCGCTATGGCGAGCACTAAGTGAAGAATTACTGAAATATTAGTTAAGACGACATAGAAGTTAACAGATAATTGCAAGCTTAGAATGTACTCTTTGCATAATACAATCAAGAAGCTTTTTATAGCAAACTTTTTTTTTTGAACTGTGTAAAATGAAATCTTGAGTATTTCACAGTGAGAATTAAGCTACTATATATATATTCATAGGCACTGGTACCGTATTGAGTTTTACAGCAAACCATTAATTACTCGCCTGTTGTCCTTGTCCTTACCCAGCTATAACTTTACATTTTGCTGCAAACCATTAAGTGCTCGCCTTTTGTCCTTGCTTAGCTATAACATTACGCAGAGGTTTGAGTTAAACTCACAGCGTGCAAGAGCTATTAAGAATTGCACTTTAATTAAAAACCGCATGTTTTCAAAGCTGCTAATAGCCTATTTTAGCGCACGCATTAAGAATTCATTCCATTGTGAAATATTTAATCATCAGGTTTGAGGCATCATTCCCACTTTGACTGCGACGTGCGCCACCGGTGGTACACGGAGGTAATTTTCATAATGCTGCTGACTGGCCAGTATTGGCAAACTCAATTTTCACAAATATTTAGTCAAAGCTAAATAAAGACACGATCCAGTTCATGTTTGGTATTTTCCAAATAGCTTACTACAATTGACATTGAATTTCAGTTTGGTGTTGAACTTAATATTTAGTTGCCGCAGTCAAAGTGTTGTCGAATAGTTCACCTGTTATAGACTGCATAAGAATGCCAGGCGTCATAAAGAATAAATCTTCGCTGAAGTAGTCTCATTTGAACGCATGCTGGGTGCACTCATGAAAGTTAAAATAATTTTATCGTCTCGAAAAGTTTCCTCTTTTAAAAGCTGCCAAACACGTTGTACTTTGAGAACGAGAACATATGTAAAAAGATAAGCAAAGCTGTGAGTCAACCGATCTCACGCTGGAAAAAAATGTGAACTATTGTATAGCAGAGAAATGGGAGAATATGGATGATGTTTCACGGGCATAAAATGTGATCGTCTAACTGGTGCAACAATTATCGAGAACAGAAATACGACAAAAAAGATATTACAAGTTCACTGTGTGGATAATCCATTTAATGCCATTAATAAACATTCTTAATCGATTTAGCTGCAGTTCTTTCACAACAACTCATTTTGCATGCAACTGCTAAACATATATAAAGAGAGGTAAATTAATTTTAAACTTGACTATTAAATCTAACTAAAAACAAGCCTCGTTCACAATTGAAAGTAAACAAATTCATGCATGGTAATTCATAAATTAAAAATTCGATTACGGCAAGAAACAGATAATTCCTTGTGATATTGTCATATGGGTTCACTGGAAGAGGCAAAAACACTAGTGAGGTCACCCACACGTGGCCGATCGAGCTGAAGTGTCTGAACTTGTACCCAAGTCTTAATGACAGCGAAGTCTGACACTTCAATCCCGGTTGTGTAATTTTCAAAATGAAATTAACCGTTTTATTTTAGGCAGAACAAGTTACTCGGTATTCATGCTATACTATAGTCAGAATATATATACGGTAGGCCCTATATCTGAACGTTATTTGTGAATGAGAGTTTTAGCAATACCCATAAACATAGACTCAACACTAAAACATAGTGGTCAAATGATGAATCCACTTCCATAGAATCAACATCGTTCGATGAAGTATTATCCGCATGGTGCACTTGAACGTCATGCTCGTTAAATCAAGTTAAAAACAGAAATTCACTACTCGTAGTTTCCCAATTTTTTTAACGAAAGGCGGGTTTTAAGGGATAGCTTATACTTGTGTGCATCTTTTATGCAAGCAGTCACACAAATACACCTGCTTTCGAGTATTCGAGTATTTGATGCTCACAAACGCAAGGGAACTTTTAGCCCAATCATTGGTAATTTGAGCTGGCAAAGTTTTCAAAACTTTGCTGCCATTATGGCCGTGCAAAAGGAACAGCGCAAAATGGTGTTGTTGCGAGCTCCTTTCCAAACTTTCGAATTAGTGGGGTGGTCAGTATATTTTTCGCAACTCATGATGTGGAGATAATGACAGGAGAACCTGTCAAAGTTTGCAATATTTTTAATGCAGAATGGACATGAGTTTCAAGCATGAAAATTGTCATGTGATCAGGTAAACTCTTCTATTTCTTTTTCAAACATATGGTATGCAATGGTGCGTGTACGAGTTCTAACAAAGATTCATGTACGAGTGAGCCTATTCAATATTATCCATTTTTCGCAGCAATTGCATTCATCTTCAAATTACAGTCGTACAATATTAACTGTAGCGCGAAATAATTTCCAGTGAATATAATTTCATACACCGAGAAGTGGGGACTCATCTTTCGAACAGAATGGTAAACTTTCGAATATGCTCTGGACCCAAGTTCCGACCATTCAAAAAAGGAGAATTCTGTCATTCCCCATTGCCCTGAGAGATACTTAGCAGTTAAAACTTTAGTACCTTTGCAGCTTGGCTCGGGCCAGGTGAGGTGGGAGCTGCTTTACGGCGAGTCAACAGCTTCATTTCTGCCTATTGATACTTTTGTTGCAGTGGTACCCGTTTGGTATCTCTTGCTTTTTTGTTCCTTTACTTAAGTTGCGACTTCCTGGCTATGGTGGTGACCTTTAGTCGCGATCTCAGCGGTTATCAATCCCGAGAGTAAAGGCGTTCCGCTGTCGTGGGTGCCGACGCTCGGTGTTCAGCCGTGGCACGTCCTCAAGCGCGTGTCCCGGTGGATCGCTTCTTCACTTATTTCTCTCTATTTTCTAAAGCCATCTTTGCTTCTATTTCTTATGGATTAATCTATTTGTCCTATTGCTCTGATAGATAACTTTGCCATTGTTAATTGTGTGACTGTGAGTGTGAGTGATCTTCTTAAGCTACCTTAAATTTCTTGAATTATTAAATCCTTAAACCTTAATATCTTCGGTATCTTAATACTATGATATCTTAAATTCTAATAACCTAAATCTATTTCGAGCTTGCTTGGAATGGGCCCTTAACCTTTTTCCATAACTTAATTATCCTACCTGGAGCCTAGCTGAAAGACGGCTTACCAGCTGTCTAACTCTCCGGGTAGTACTATTGACTCTTAACCTAATTCTATTTCCTAAACTTGCTCTTTGCTTGCACCTTTTTCTTCACGTTTACCATCTTTCTAACTCTACGAGTGGCTTCCACACTGAGGCATAATTAAACTCAGGTTAGCCTATGAAATAGTCCTGCTATAATGTTCCTGTTTGATGCAAAATCATTATGAATAACTTCTTACTCCATTGACTTCTTCATTGCATTAATTCATTTGTTTCAATTTTCTAGTATCTGCGTCTTCGGGCTCCAAAAGCCCAGCTTGAGGCTGCTCTACCGGGAACGATGCGGGACAGCTGGTTTTAAATCTGCGCTGCGATCTCTGAGGAGGCTGTCATTTCAGTTGTGCGGTGCTGGCTACCCTGGCTGTTGATCGGCCTACTGAGCTGCGTTAAACTACAGGGGATTCTCGGGGCCGTGCGGCTTGAATTTTGCCTGCTGGGCGAACGGCCAGTCCTCTAGAGGGCCACGCCGCAAGCTGATTAGGATCGCCGCTGAAGAATGCATGGTTTCGCGCCTTCGTAGTGAAAACAGTGCTGCTGCGTTTTAGCCACCATGCTAGGAGTCGCCATTTTTGTTAATTTATAGGGATCGCCTTTCTTTATTTTATCTAGGTTAACCCTAGATCCTTCGTTCCTGAATTTTGTTGTTGTTAATTAGAATTAATGTAAGTTTGTAATCTTATACGCTGAGCAGGCATTAGTCCTAAGATTTGTCCTAGTTGATTAATTCTTGTTCCTGGCTCGTGAACCTACGATCCTGATGTTCGGCCTATTGCATGGTTCGTATCATCTAAATTTACTGCTACTTGCAGCGTTCAATAAACTCTTTTGCTGTCATTCCCTGTTTACCATTGAACCTATTTGTGTGGATTCTCCACAGATTCATGTACGAGTGAGCCTATTCAATATTATCCATTTTTCGCAGCAATTGCATTCATCTTCAAATTACAGTCGTACAATATTAACTGTAGCGCGAAATAATTTCCAGTGAATATAATTTCATACACCGAGAAGTGGGGACTCATCTTTCGAACAGAATGGTAAACTTTCGAATATGCTCTGGACCCAAGTTCCGACCATTCAAAAAAGTACCTGCAGGAATGGAAGGGCACTTTAATTTTGTCTCAAATCGTGGCAAATTGTTTTTCCAAGAGGCCTGGGTAATATTCACGCTGTGACCAGCTGTCTTTAGTCCAAGAGCAATTACTAGAGCAATATTCTTAATGACACTATATTAGGGCGTTAGAGGGTCTTTCAGCTATGAAAAACTTCTAGTTATACCAGACGATAAAAAGCAAGGCGAAAATCGCCACACGTAAGGTTATTTTCATTAAAAATGATAAAATAAGACTGAACGTTTTGGACTAGCTGTCCATCTTCAGCCAGAAAAATTTCTGTAAAACTAAACCAAAGGAAGAGAAATTAAAGCACTAAAGTAGTATCTATCAAAAATCTAAACTTTGAAAATACAAACAACGGTGAAAAATATGTAAAAGATAAAGGGAAAACTGAGCAACTGAATTACGTGTGGGTAAAGGTGTCATTGAGTGCAGGTTTCATTTTGTAAATATACAAAGATTCGAGAAGGCGCAGATCTGTTCTGTAAGAGGTACCGGCCAAGATTTTAAAACCATTTAGGGAGACCGGAACATTGCACTCTTCCGCGAGATCTAACAGAGGACAGTGGGGGGGACCCAAGAGGAAGACCAGTTCTGCAACTACGCCCAGCATGCTCGAAAACTCAGGTCTTCAGGGTACGGCAGGTAGAACCAACGTACCGCGATTCACAACGTGATCAACTGTATTGGTACACCAGAGACGAGCACAGTGAGGGTGGCAGTTTGTCTTAGACGAAAAAGAGATCCAATTATAAAATTATTTACGAAGATCATTTGAACTTTGAGTTGCGGGAAAAACTTGTTAATAAGAGGTTTAACATCCTCACATAGTTTCAATGACTGATCTCCAAAATACGGCAACTTAACATAGAAAGCTTGTTGTGCACAAGATTGAACAGATTGAGAGTTATCATAAATTTTTGACAGAAATCTATTGATATGCCTGTCAACAACAGAAGAAGGAAAGCCGTTTTTGGCAAAATATCGTCGCAAAACGTACTTACGTGCAGCGATTTTCGCCTTGCTTTTTATTCTCAAGCTGAGAAGCATCAATTATGGAATTATTTTAGATTATACCAGACGATTTCGCCTGCCAAGCATCTTTTCATCTCGTTCAATAAAACACTTTTGGTTTACCTACTCTTATCTGCAATTCGATCTCGGTGAGAGTTTGCTCCTTTTGGAGGGGGTATAAAAACATTCCCAAACCATGATAGGCAATGCTTTCCGTTTTTCTATGACTAGTTCTAAACTCTTTCACCATATTCCACACAGGACTTTTTCAGCTTCACATTGTACGCGCATGACGCAATTCTTCGCAGTGACCCATCCCTTTGAAATTAAATATAGTTTTGGCGATGCTGCTCGAATCAATAATCCTAAATTTTATCATTTAAAATATCTTGTGAGACTCTAAAAACGAAATCTCTGATAAAAATGGATCGAGGGCGTGAGTTGAATGTTCATGAACTTAGTCTTCTTTCAAGGACAACATATTTTTGATGTACAAAAGTGCGTGTAACCTCTGAAAAAAACATTGTCGTTTTAGTCTGTTTCGTTGATCTTGTTGGGCATTAAATTTGCCAATTTTATTGTTAACGTCATCCGAGAGCATTACCTATCCGCACTTTATTACTTTAAACTATCGTTTCCTTAAAACAGCTTCATACCCTGGCTTACGCACCGTGGGCTGGGAACTGTTTCTGTTATGCTATGCTACACCTT
This sequence comes from Morinoia aosen, assembly GCA_030386875.1. Lineage (NCBI taxonomy): Eukaryota > Metazoa > Arthropoda > Malacostraca > Amphipoda > Talitridae > Morinoia > Morinoia aosen. The sequence continues at coordinate 43,325,550 of CM059580.1, forward strand.
AGGTTTTTGTTACATTTACGTTAATGCTAGGTTTTAAATGATCTTTTCTTTTCACGCAAGGGGGATACGCGCTGGGTATGACGAAGATTAAGGATCTGTTATGCGCGCAATTTATTTGATGTGAATTCAATTTAAAAGACGTTTGGGAATATTCGGAAGCTATTCATATTTATTCGAATGAGAAATATAGTCTACTTTACCATCAAGCGTATGTTTCCGGATGAGATGCATGAAACATCCAGCCGTAACCCTTAGTTCACCGCTGGGCTGCTTGATCAGAGTGACTCGATCTGACAGAGGCTTTTCCACAGTTTTCTCTTTTAGTCTTTCGTGAAACGGACTCGCACACCTTGCATTCTTGTGTTCAACTTCAAGCTCAAGTTTTTGCTTAACTTTTTTGCGATCACAGAAAGATATTGAGCTATTTTGCGGAGCTTTAAAGACCTCTTTAGAAACCGAGACACAGCCGAAGCGATGTTTTTTCCTGATTGTGATATATATGTATATATATATATATATATATATAATATATATATATATTCATTTAAAACTATTTTTTTATTGTTTTAAAACCCTTCACTGCATGAATTATTTTTTTGGAAATAGAGTAGCAATGTATGTCCTCTTAGGTAATGGCATCCTAACTGACCTCTACCGCTTGAGGGGTGTGTCGAATATGTATCATCAGCGCGCATTTAATGCATATTATGTCTCATAAGCGGTATAAACCACAGAAAACACCAGTCTTAATCAATTATTCTTATACACACCAAAATTTGGTATCATATTCAGCTCACTATGCAGTGAAGGGTTAAAAGCAAATAAAAATATAAAATCAATGCGCAACCTAGTCAATGAAACATTCAATAGACCTAGTTTGATGCTGAAATAGTTTTCCAGCTTCCCTTCCTTCATTTAATATGATTTAGTAGCTATTTCGTACCTTAATCGAGTGGCTCTAAGTCTTTTCTGAACCCTTTTGTTTTAAAGCAGTATTAATAAATAATTATAAATTTGTGAAACTATTCAGTTTCCATACCTCGCAAGCCGCGAATCTCAGTATTCGAGCAGGCTCTTCGAAAATGAATATAATCGTGTCACTCTCTAAAGGTATTCATTAAAAAAAGATGTGGTTCCATGTGATCAAAGGGTCATTTCAAAGCCGATTATATATATATTTAAGATACATACGTAGTTCCTGACGACCCTATTTCGAACGCTTTTCAATCTCGGTTGTTCTACTCCGACTTTCATTTCATCTTCTGCTTGAGTGAAATTCCTTTCATTCATTTTTACGTAGTCTGTTGCGACTTTTGCAACAGTGGTTAATGAAGAACACAATGAAACATCGGGGTTATTGAAGAAAAGGTCGTGCTAGCAAATCGAGCTCCGATGATCATGTCTCTTCTTACTTCTTGCGTTACGTCTCTTTTCGTGATCAGTCATTTGAAATTAGTAAAGAGTAAGAAGTAGGTAATATATAGCTTAGAAACGAAATACAGAGTCAAGCTTAAAGGGATATTTCTGTCTAAAAACTAGCTTATGAAGTTAGAGAAAATAGAGTAAAAAATCTAGCGCGATTTCGTGAGTACACACAAAACTCAGTCAAAGACCGAATAATATTGAAGTTCAATATCACAACTTTGGTGCAAACAGATTGCTGAAGGAGTTTTCACAAGTTCACATACAACAGGTAATGAGTTTTAAAGATTATGACGACAATGATACAATCAACTAATATTGTTTACGCGTAACAATAACTTTAGTGGTAAAAAAGAAAAATTCACAGTAATATTGGTAGGTGAAAAATTGCTGATTGCGTTGTTACAAAGGTTAAAGGTTAACATCGGCATCTTTGGGATGCTTTATTTCCAATCAAGCCTGATACATATGATCTTAGCATAGGTTTTTCAAATGTCTTATAACTAACCCTATATATAGGACACCATGACGGGTCCCCCGTAAAGCCGGTACCCATTTCCGACACTTGGGTTGAGTGGGGTATTGTGCTTAAGCTTTCCCTTATACCCAACGGAGAAAACCTCCGCGCCAGCGCCGGGATACGAACCCGCGACTCCAACATACGAGCCCGATCCCTTAACCACTGTACCACGGAGAGCACACTATGCACACTACAGCACACTACAAAAGCACACCACAAAAGTTCACACACAGCTGTCATAAATGTTTACACACACATCTGTTATACATTTGTCAAGATTGAGGTTAAAACAGATATCAAATTGAGGTGAAACTGAAATAATACCTAATTGAGGTGAAACTGACATGAAACTGACATATCTAATTGAGGTGATCACCCAGTCTAATCACCCATGACCTGTTTCGATGACATGTTCAGTTGTAGCATCAGGTCTCCTAGCGTGTTGATCTGACGGCGTCTTGAATCTGGGTTTCAGGGGTTAGATATGAAGATGTTTCCGACCTATGTTCTCGGGATTCCAATTTTCTACGGGAATTTCCTTTTAGCCATTCTCAGAATGTACATGGCGTTAGCTCGTGAAGGTATGAGGTATTCATTTATGAAGAACTTTGGTTTCTTTTCTCGGCAGGCGGTGAGAATTTCATGTTTCTTGTTATAATGTTTTAGTTCATATGCAATGTTTCTTCGATCTACGTTCCCAGTTACTGTTTTTTCCCCATTCTGGTAGCTGACGTGATGTCAGTGTCGCAGAGGTCAATGTTGATATTGTCCTTCAGGAGCTGGCAGATAGTTTCCTTACAGATTTCGATTGTGTAAGATTGCGGTAGTTCCTTTCCAGAAATGACGAGAGTGCATTTTGTCTTCTATGTCTCGGCGCTGATCATTTTTTCCCACTGGTCGAGACGGGAGGCTATGCTATCTATTTTCTCATTCTTTTCTCTGCGAATTTCCTTGTGTTCTGCTTCTTTTCCCGCAATTGTTTCAAATAGTGTTTTAAGGTCGCTTATTTCATTTTGTATTTTATCAATATCGCTCTTAAATTTTGTCATCACTGAGTCGAAGTATTTTATTAGGACAGCAACCACTTCCTTGCCGTCTTTCGTTGGGCTAAACACATAAGGATATTGACCAAACTTCGGCTGAAACTCACTGCTGTTGTTGCTGCTGGTGTTGGTACTGCGTCGTTTGTTAGGTGCCATCTTGAAGATAGAGGGAGTTCGGTTCCTTGTGTAAACGAGGGTTGAACACTTTCACACTTTTTGAGGGAATATTATACTCTTAGTTTGATGATTTTTATGTATGGTGTGTGTAAATCACATTTGAATCCTCATGGCGAGAGTGGGTATCCATTTAGGTTAGAAGTACATTCTTTCTAACAATAGGAACGTTGTTTCGGAGCGAGCGGAGTCACTGAGGACACTATTTCATCTTCTGCTTGAGTGAAATTCCTTTCATTCATTTTTATGTAGTCTGTTACGTCTTTTGCAACAGTGGCTAATGAAGAACACAATAAAGCATCGGGGTTATTGAAAAAAAGTCGTGTTAGCAAGGCGAGCGCTGATGACCATGTCTCTTCGTACTTCTTGCGTAACGTCTCTTTTCGTCAGCAATCAGATTTTCTCAAACAACGTTAATTAATTAACATAAGCAGAACCTCGCCTGGTGCTTCCCGTTCGCCTCTCGTTATTTGAAAGATAAGGCGACACATACGGACACCCTATTGAGTTGACGAATTACAACTCAACTTCACATATTTTCCCTTGGGTTTCTCTTGGTAATTCATAAGCATAAATACATCTATATGTAAATACAAACCTACATAAACACACAAATGAACCTATGTTAATGCGTATGAAAATATTCAGTTGCCGCGAGCGCAATAGTTGCCCTACGTGTCGCCACGTTCTCCCAATTACTTCATTCATTAAGAATTAAGATGTAATTGGCATTAATTTATAAAGTGTATCTAATCTGTTTCTGATTCTCTGTATTTTAAATCTGTGAAACTGTAATTTTAACAGCAAACACTTATGATGTTATATTTTTCGGCACAAAAACTGGATTGGACTGTTCTTCTTACACTGTAAAGTGAATAAACCCGAAAGTGCAGTAAGCTAATTTGTAAGAAATTTGAATTTTAAAGTTTTTTAAGGATGCTAATTTTCTTCAAGCGAAATCTCGATAAAGTTGCGGCTTGTGGCAACACTAAGCTCGACAGGTTCTTTGTGTGTGACAAATGAGATTGAATTGAACCGCGCTGTGAGGAGGGTCTTGGCCTCTTGTGCGTAGCACCTGTCAGGGAGTATGTGATCGCCTTTTCTTTACTATTTTAATTTATAATTGCAATCGCGTTTTCTGTTCTTTTTGTTCAGTTATTTATCTTGCTTGTTTGCAACCTCTTTTCTACCCATCTTAAACTACTTGGTCCTTGTGACTCTTAAACTACTTGGTCCTTGTGACTCTTAAACTACTTGGTCCTTGTGACTCTTAAACTACTTGGTCCTTGTGACTCTTAAACTACTTGGTCCTTGTGACTCTTAAACTACTTGGTCCCTGTGACTCTTAAACTACTTGGTCCTTGTGACTCTTAAACTACTTGGTCCTTGTGACTTTTAAACTACTTGGTCCTTGTGACTCTTAAACTACGCGGTCCTTGTGACTCTTAAACTATTTGGTCCCTGTGACTCTTAAACTACTTGGTCCCTGTGACTCTTAAACTACTTGGTCCTTGTGACTCTTAAACTACTCGGTCCTTGTGACTCTTAAACTACTTGGTCCTTGTGACTCTTAAACTACTTGGTCCTTGTGACTCTTAATAAGGGGACCATTTTGGGGGCATCTGCAGTCCAAAGGTCGATTCTCCCGATTTTTGTTTTTATTGCTTTAAATGAGTTAGAGACATGTCCCCGAATGTCTGTAAAAATATCAGGAACCTACCCCAGAGCTAACGTCCCTCCCGGGGGGGGGAGGGCATCCCTCTTACGGACCTTTTTTTTCATTTTTGAACCTAAAGCAATGAAATTTGGGATACTGATAGGAAATGCAATTTTGAATCATTTATCATCAATGACAAAATGCGATTTTCTTGAAAAGAAAACGGGAAATCATAGAAAACGACATTTTTGGGGGGGTTTTCTAAATGCTTCTCCTCCTACAGTTTTTGAGCTACAGTAATGATTTTGGTATCATTGAATGCAGAATAACGTGGACAAAAAAAAAAAAAATCTGAAATTTTCAATTTTTTTCCATTTCATTTTTTTATATATTTCATCATTCATATTCCTCATCCCCATCCGAATATTTTTTTTATTATTGAATTTAGAGCAATGAAATTTGGTATACTGATAGGAAATACAATTTAGAATCATTTATCATTTATGACAAAATGCGATTTTCTTGAAAAGAAAATGGGAAATCATAGAAAACGACATTTGGGGGAGGGGGTTTCTAAATGCTTTTTCTCTGATAGTTTTTAAGCTACAGTAATGATTTTGGTATCATTGGATGCAGAATAACGTGGACAATCCAAAAACTTGAATGCTTTTCCTCAAATTTCCAATATAAAAATTTAAAAAATTAAAAAGAAAAAAAATCAAAATATTCTCAAGAAAATTCAAATTTATGACGTCATAACTTTGAAACAAGAATGAATTTTGAAAAACTTCTCAATACATTGTAAAGCCCTTGTTTTTCTGCATCCAATGATACCAAAATCATCACTGTAGCTCAAAAAATGTAGGAGGGGAAGCATTTTGTTTCTTAAAAATAGGTTTTATAAAAAAAGTAACTTATCAAGACGTTTGTCGTTATAACTCCGAAGTTTACAAAGCTAGAGCAATGCGGTTTGTTGCATTTGAAAGTGAAATGTGTGTTCTACCAATAATACGGGTGGATTTTCCAAATTGTTTCTGTAAAGCTTTCCATAGACTTTTTACCCTAAAATTATAACTTTTGCATTTTTGCATTGAGACTCTGACAAAAAAATTCATATAAATTCGGAATGAAATAAATCAAAAATTCCACCCGTATTATAGATAGAGCGCACGTTTGACTTTCAAATGCAACAAACCGCATTGCTCTAGCTTTGTAAATTTCGAAGTTATAATAAGTTATAATGAATAATATATGTATATATAATTTTATTTTTTTGAAATAAAAAATTTCCCATGGCCTTATGAAAAAATTTTGTTTAAGATAAGTTGTTACAAATGTAGAGATCTAGTAATCTGCAAATTTTCATAGACGTACGTCCAATAGAACACAAGTTGACCATTTTGTCTTAAACTACTTGGTCCTTGTGACTCTTAAATTACTTGGTCCTTGTGACTCTTAAATTACTTGGTCCTTGTGACTCTTAAACTACTTGCTCCTTGTGACTCTTAAACTACTTGGTCCTTGTGACTCTCAAACTACTTGGTCCTTGTGACTCTTAAACTACTTGGTCCTTGTGACTCTTAAACTACTTGCTCCTTGTGACTCTTAAACTACTCTATCTTGTGACTCATTACCTACTCGGTCCTTGTGACTCTTAAGCTACTTGGTCCTTGTGATTCTTAAACTACTCGGTCCTTTTGACTCTGAAACTACTTGGTCCGTGTGACTCTTAAACTACTCGTTCTTGTGACTCATTAACTACTCGGTCCTTGTGACTCATTAACTACTCGGTCCTTGTGACTCTTAAGCTACTTGGTCCTTGTGACTCTTAAACTACTTGCTCCTTGTGACTCTTAAACTACTCTGTCTTGTGACTCATTAACTACTCGGTCCTTGTGACTCTTAAGCTACTTGGTCCTTGTGACTCTTAAACTACTCGGTCCTTTTGACTCTGAAACTACTTGGTCCGTGTGACTCTTAAACTACTCGGTCTTGTGACTCATTAACTACTCGGTCCTTGTGACTCTTAAACTACTCGGTCCTTGTGACTCTTAAACTACTCGGTCGTTGTGACTCATAAACTACTCGGTCCTTGTGACTCATAAACTACCCGGTCCTTGTGACTCTTAAACTACTCGGTCTTTGTGACTCATAAACTACTCGGTCCTTGTGACTCTCAAACTGCTCGGTCTTTGTGACTCTTAAACTATTTTCACTATCATTCTACCCGTGGCTCTACGGTGCCCTCTTGAAATCAAAAGTGATTTAGGCACTATTTCAATGTGAGTCGGTGGTCATATGAGATTTCCTTTATACGTGAAACGTGAGAGGTTCTATTTTCTGTTGTGGCTTTTTGTTCTCCCTCAGAATCCTTTGGCGAGCGTGATATGGATGGGATGCTCCTTTAAGAGGCCACTTTGTTCGGTTTACCAAGCCTAACTTCTCTTCTCCAGCGTGTGTTTCATCTAGAAACTTAATTTCTTAGACTCTGGGTTGTGCCCAGGTTCGTAAGTGAATACTAATGAAACTTTCTAAAATGAAATCAGAGTGTTGTATGATCTGACGCGGTGCTACCTCATTTGATCACTAATTCATGCCTCCTAATTAAATTGCAGTTCTGTGTTGAGCTGGGAGGTGCCGGAACTATAATGGCTTCCAGTTCTCTTTGTTAAACGTCAAGAAGTAACAAGATACGCCGTAGAACTCGTTAGGTCTTCTGGCACTGTGAAGACTGTTTAATTCTGTGAATTCTCCTAACTGGGTGCTTATCGTTGACAGTTTGTCGTGTTAAAAAAGTTTGAATTATTAAAAGTTTCAGTTCGTCTGTGCGTTATTTCCTGTGTTCCGGTTTAAAAACCCTACACTCTCAGTGAATTTGTATATTACTTACATAGGCTGAACGCGACGTTAACTTCCGCAAATTCTGCTTCCACAGACTACCAGCGACGCCATCTTGGATTCCGGTGACGCAAAGGCTAAATTCTTCAAGCATTTCATTGCCGAATAAAATATTCGCGGGGGAAATATTTTTACATCCCCTAACTCTACAAAAAAAATTTTCAATAACTACCATTACTGGAAAATATTGGAAATAATGATCGCGGAAGTGCATAATAGTTTCATTTGTGCATATGTTCTGATGTAATAGACTTGAATATTCTTCAAACGATGAAGTTAATAAAAGGACTAATGTGGTTAAAGCATGTAATTATTGCTGTAATTTGGTGCGGGTCAGTTTGCGCTAGTTGCGTCAAGTTTAATATTTTACCTTCCAACGAAACTTGAAGAGAACGACTCAATATACAGCGCTCAAATTACTACGAGTCCGCGAGTCTACTGTATTATACCATAGTGTCATATCTATAATATGATGTCATATCATTGTGTCATATCTTTAATTTTAAGTCATATCATATCTGTAATATGTGGTCATATCAAAGTTTCATATCTATAATATGAGGTTATATCGTAGTGTCATATCGATAATACGAGAATTAATTCATATCATAGTGTCCTATCTATAATATTACGTTATATCATCGTGTCATATCTATAATATCAGGTCATATCATACTGTCATATCTATTATATAATGTCATATCATAGTGCCATATCTATAACATTATGTCACATCGAAGTGCCATGCAAAACAGAGCCAACTCCACACAATTCACTGCAAATGCTGACAACATTCAGTCAAAAGCGGTTATGCAAAACCGTAGACATTTGAACGTGGAACCGATGTATGATCATTGCCATTGTGGAATTCATTGTGGAACGTAAGCATCCTCCTGAGGAGGGATAGGAGAGGCAACAGGTTTAGGTAAATAAATTCTGTCAATCCCATACTATGAACTCTGGCGCCCCCCAGCGGATGCTTTCAGATTCCATCAGTTATAGATAGGCCTTCGGAACTTCACCTATTTCTCGATCCCATATCGATTGTACCTTCACCATTTGTTCTTGGTTTTTATCTTTCTTTTCTTTTGCTGCTGGCTGTTTCCATACATTGTAATGGTATAGTGCGTGGGTACACACCTTATGCATCGATTCCTCGCTTCCTTCAGTCCAACTAAATTCTTGCTCGCTTACGTATTTTTATGTTGCTTTTAAATCGACTCTGGAGTCTTATTCTCAATAACAATAGAATTTAAAACTGGAGAACATTCTATCAAAATTAGTAATTTTTAAAAAAAAAAGTAGGACGAAAACATTTCGGAGATCAGTTTTAATACTAATTCTGTAAATGCAAAGTGTGATTAATACTACACAAGAATAAAATTACTACCGATAATAAAGACCAAACTACTATACCTGGCAGTAAAATAAGAAGAAGGAAACATATTACTCGTGGACCCATAAACTCTCGAACCGAAAAGGTCTAGTCGAGTAAATATTGCGCGTGCAAAACTCGAGTGGAATTAAAAAATTACATGCCAAACTTCATCCGACTTCGGTTCATTATTTCAGAAAACCAGCCCGCGAACAGAAGTCCTTATTCCGTGAGTATTTTCCTTGAATAAGTTTAAGTTAAGTAGAAATCGTGTTATTTTCGTCACAAGGACTCTATTGCCGTGCTCATTTGCTCCTCTATTGTGTATAAGTATAGTTTTGCGCAGTGCGCATCGGTGCACGTGGTGTGGTGGTGTTGTGGGTCTTGTGTGGTGTTGTGTGGTGTTGTTTGGTGATGTGATATGTTGTATGATGTTGTTTAGTGTTGTGTGGGGGTGTATGATGTTGTTCGGAGTTGTGTGGTGTTGTGTAGTGGTGTGTGATGTGTGGTGTTGTGTGGTGTCGTGTGGTGTTGTGGAGGTGTTGTGTGATGTTTTGTGATGTTTTGTGGTATTCAGTGGTGTTGTTTGGGTTTATGTGTTTTGTGGTGTTGTGTGGTGTGTGGTGCTTGTGTGGTGTCGTGTGGTGTTGGTGATGTGTTGTGTGGTGTTTTGTGATGTTTTGTGGTGTTCAGTGGTGTTGTTTGGATTTATGTATTTTGTGGTGTTGTGTGGTGTGTGGTGCTTGTGTGGTGTCGGGTTGTGGTTCTAAGGAGTGTGGTGGTTGTGTGGTGTTTTGTGATGTTTTGTGGTGTTCAGTGGTGTTGTTTGGATTTATGTATTTTGTGGTGTTGTGTGGTGTGTGGTGCTTGTGTGGTGTCGGGTTGTGGTTCTAAGGAGTGTGGTGGTTGTGTGTTGTTGTGGTGGTTGTCTACTGTTGTGGTGGTTGTGTGGTGGTTGTGGGGTGGTTGTGAGGTGTTGTGTGGTGTTTTCTTATGTCGTGTGGTGTTGTATGAAATTGTGTGGTGTTTTGTGGTGTTTTGTGATGTGTGGTGTTCAGAGGTGTTGTTTGGATTTTTGTGGTGTTGTGTGGTGTTCTGTGGTGTTGTGTGGAGTGGTGGTTGTGGTGGTTGTGAGGTGGTCGTTGTGGTTATGGCGGTTGTTTGTTGTTGTGTGGTGGTTGCGTTGGTTGTGTGGGATTGTGTAGTGGTTGTGTTGGTTGTATGTTTGCTGTGGGGAGTTTTAGGGGTTTTGTTGTGTGTGGTGGCGTGTGATGGTTATGTGGTGGTTGTCTGGTTGTTGTGTGGTGGATGTGTAGTGGTGTGTGGTGGTGTGTTGGGGTGAGTGGTGGTGCGTGGTGGTGTGTGGTGATGTACGGTGGTGTGTGGTGGTGTGCAGTGGTTGTGTGGTGGTTGTGTGGCGGTTTTGCAGTGGTTGTGTGGTGGTTGTGCGGTGGTTGTACGGTGGTTGTGTTATGATTGTGCAATGGTAACTCGTGCACCACACACCACCATATATGGTGGTGTGTGGTGGTGTGTGTTGGTGTGTGGTGGTTTGCGGTGAGTGTGTGGGGGTGTGTGGTGGTGTGTGGTGGTATGTGGTGGTATGTGGTTGTTGTGTGAGGGTTTATGGTTGTTGTGTGGTGGTTGTGTGGCAGTTTTGCAGTGGTTCTGTGGTGGTTGTGCGGTGGTTGTGTGGTGAGGTGTGGTGGTTGTGTGGTGGTGTGCGGTGGTGTGTGGTGGTGTGTGGTGGTGTGTGGTTGTGTGTGGTCGTGTGTTGTGGTGTGCTGTGTGGTTGTTGTGTGATGGTTTTGGGCAGTTGTGTGATGGTTGTGTGGTTGTTGTGTGATGGTTGTGTGGTGGTTTTTCGATGGTTGTGTGGTGGTTTTTCGATGGTTGTGTGGTAGTTGTGTGATGGTTGTGCGGTGGTTGTGTGGTGGGGTGTGGTGGTGTGTGGTGGTGTGTGGTGGTGTGCGGTGGTGTGTGGTGGTGTGTGGTGGTGTGTGGTGGTGTGCGGTGGTGTGTGGTGGTGTGTGGTGGTGTGTGGTGGTGTGTGGTGGTGTGTGGTGGTGTGTTGTGGCGTGTGGTGGTGTGTTGTGGTGTGTGGTGGTTGTGTGGTGGTTTTGCGGTGGTTGTGTGGTGGTTGTGCAGTGGTTGTGTAGTGGTGTGCGGTGGTGTGCGGTGGTGTATGGTGGTGAGCGTTGGTGTGTGGTGGTGTGTGGTGGTGTGTGGTGGTGTGCGGTGGTGTGCGGTGGTGTGCGGTCGTGTGTGGTGGTGTGTGGTGGTGTGTGGTGGTGTGTGGTGGTGTATGGTGTTGTGTGGTTGTGTGTGGTGGTGTGTGGGGGCGTGTGGTGGCGTGTGGGGGTGTGTGGTTGTGTGCGGGGGGGGGGGTGGAGTGTGGTGGTGTGTGGGGGTGTGTGGTGTTGTGGGATGGTGTGTGGTGGTGTGTGGTTGTGTGTGGGGGTGTGTGGTAGTGTGTGGTGGTGTGTGGTGGTGTGTGATGGTGTGTGGATTTGTGCGGGGGTGTGTGGTGGTGTGTGGTGGTGTGTGGTGGTGTGTTGTGGTATGTGGTGGTGTGTGGTGGTGTGTGGTTGTGTGCGGGGATGTGTGGTGGTGTGTGATGGTGGTGTGTGGTTGTGTGCGGGGGTGTGTGGTGGTGTGTGGTGGTGTGTGGTTGTGTGCGGGGGTGTGCGGTGGGTGTGTAGGCAGCGAGAAGCCAGCAACGCAGATCTGAATGAGGCACTGTGTAATGGCACTATGTGATGGTGAGGCAATGAATGAGGCACTGTGTGAATGGCCAGCAAATTACATGTTCATTGACCAACTGCAGCTGGGTGTACCTCTGAGTTCATAGATAACTTGGTGTGTACGAGCGCATCTTTGTGTGTGTACACAGCTGGGGGTCAGGGCTTATGCATATGTATCTCTGGGTGCGCCATCATCACTTCACATGTGTGTGCGTGCGTACGCCAATATCAGGCTGGTCTTTACTGTGGAACAAACTTCCACTGAGTATCAAAATCCCTAAAACAATGAGAAAACTTATGAGCAAAATAGCGTATCAAAAGACATTTTGTGATGCAGTACATACTAAAAAAGTAGTTACAAATTTCTTTCGCTCATTCACTTACATTTCAAAATATTTTCCTACATTACACTACATGTTTGTAGTGTGCGTAGGCGATGTAATTGCTTGTATGCCAGTACTCGTATTTCGGCACGTGTATTGTATATACGCTCAGCAGCTACTGTAAAACTGCCAATCCGGTGACTTGCATTTCTTTTATAAATACCTCTCTCTTTTTTTGTTTCACTATCAACTTGTCGTTATACCTAACACATCATTTTCATATGCTATTATCAAGCACCTACATCAAATTCATCTTAAGCATTGTGTGTTTTAAAACATGTTCTACGAGGCAGTTGAATTAGTTCTACTTTGTTATGTTCGCATGAAAAGACATTTTGAATTGTTGCCATTTCGACCTTTCAGTTCGGAATGCAAATTCTCAACAAACACAGTCAACATTATTCCCTGATTTCACAACCGCCAAAGCGCATAAGTCAACACACGTGGTGACCGTCAAAGTAATGTATTTGGGTAACCAAAAGTTGCGAAACAACTGTTCAGACATGAAATAACCGTCTCTTCCTGCCCGTTTGAGGTAGCACACAGTTTAAAATAACGAGAAAACAAATCAATGATGACCAAAATATATCTGTTCTGTTTATCAGTTGATGGAAGGGGACCCAGGAAGTTCATCGACACGTCTTTGAATGGTTCTTTTGCTATAGGTGCATTTGAGATTTTAATAGGTTTCAGAATTATTAGCTTTAAGTATCTGACAGACGTCACACATGTATCGGAAATAATTCCTCAAAGTTGTATGTCTTGTGTGCGTCTGTCGGGAGCGTTGTTCTGTGAGTCTGAGGTTTTGGCTGTTCCGGTCGGGTCGAAGCTGAGGTGGGTCGTTGTGGCAGGAGGTTTTGGCAGAATGCTTTTGAACTCCTTAGAATGCTTTTGAATTCTCTAAATCACTATACTAGTGAACTACTTGGTGTATTTTGAACTCTTAAGGGGACTATTATCCCATTTTTAAAACTCCTATACTATTCGACCGATTTTCATGAAACTTGGTATAGGTTAGTAAAATTGTACAAGGATTAAGATTGGTCTTTGTGTTTTTACATTTTCCCCATAGAAAACGAGTTATTCAAAGAAGACAAATGAATTGATGGGGGGGGGGGGGGGGGCGGGGTTGGGGAAAATCCCTGAACTCAATCAGATTTTGAGATAGAGATAATATTGGTATAAAAAAAAGCAGAATTGTATTCTCTACAACGTAACGTGTAGTTTTTCTTAAATTTTCGAAATACTATTTGAAAAAAATGAAAAATACAAAAAATAAACCCATTTTCACACTTTTCCCCACGAAAAACAATGTAGCTAATTTTCTATTCCGAAAATATATAAAAGCCAAAAAAATCTTGTAGAAGATTAAGTTCCGGTTCTTTTGTTACCAAAATCATCATTGTAGCTGAAAAACTGAAAGCTACCCGAGGTGTAGAAGCCGTAAAATTGAAATTGTTCTGGAGAGCGCTGAGCGCAAGTGCTGAAAGCGTCGGCTTTTCGGCATGATTATAACCTCCACCTAGCAATTCATTCAGGCGACTGACGGATTACTCCACTACAAACTCAGGCATACACTCATGGACAAGTCGCCAAATATCGCCAGATAAGAAAATTACAGAGGAGAAAATTTTACATGCTTTCTGGCAAGAACTGCGTATCATGGATACCCCACCGCCCTCGCCCCCCCCCCTTTGATCCACTTCCCGCAGTCCTATGAGGGTAAAACTTCACCAATGTGTCCGCTACACATATACGTACATTTTAATGAATAAAAATGAATTCCGAACTCTTTTCAATTTTTGGGACAATAGTCCCCTTAACGTCCGTACCGTGAAAGGTTGTCTACGTTGGTTTTTTAAATGCAGCTAGTGTAAGGATCGTGTGTTGGCTTGGCGAAGGCTTGTACGGGGCCTTCGTTGCATGGAGTTCTGTGGAGCGTCGGGCTGCGTCGTGGCATACGCTGCGTTCTCCACCTCCACCGGTGATGGAGGAGGGTGTATTTGGCTAGAACTTGGGCAATTCATTTTTTTTCTATTCTTCCTGTGTCTGTTATCCCTGTAATTATTTTTGTTTGTGAATGGTTTCTTTCTTTAATTCAGGTTGCTTACTTTTTGCTTAAATTTTCGGAGTGTTCTTGGCAATTAACTTTGCCAGTTGGCCTTCAACTGCAGATACTTTGGTAACTGTAAATATTTACTTAAAAACTTGAGAGAGTGCGGTTCAGCTAATTTCTAGGGTGCGCAAGTGACCTGGTATCTACCAGTACTCATTTACCTTACTTATAACGCATTTGAACCACATACTATATTTACTATCTTTCACGCCAAGGACACTTTCCTACTACTGATTTCTACATAAATTTTTCAATAATTAATTCTTCGCCTAAAAGTTCCTACACTGAGTGCCATTTATAAGCTCAAGTGTGTATTGCCGTTTATTTATTGTTAAATCAGTGTTATTCATCGAATGCCTTAAAGTAGATTAAACTTGTCGATTTGTTGCTGCAGTTTTTGGTATGGGTCGTTGGTCCTTGTTTTAATACTAAGTTAATTCTTTCCTGCAGTACTTCTCGTCATCGCAGCTCCGGTCCTTCCCCTTGATTGTCATCAGTCTGCGCCATTGAGGGATTATACTTAGGTAATTAAAATTGAATTATTTGTTATTAGGCTACTGTTGGAATTTGTACTTAATCTGGTTCCTTTAGTTCGCTTGATTTGTTTTTTGAGTTTTTGTTCATTTCTTTCCGAATTGTCCTCCAGCTGGTGCTGAGTGTTGGCGGCCCTTCCATTCCGCTCTCGGGTGGTGAGAGTACTCAAAAGAATTTTTTGAAGTCGCGGCAGTCTACCTTCTGCGGCCTAGCTCCCTGCGTGACGGTGTTTTGCCACTTTGACGCTTCTGTTATTAAACTTAACATTCCGTTGTGTCTCATTATCAGAGGATGCCGTTCAGTTGGGAGACTAGGTTGCGCATCCCCGCCATTAGAATTCTTAGGAATCTTCTGTTAGCTTGGCCACGACACAGGGGAGCCAACGGTTGGTGATAGGTTAACGGAAAAATAAAAGATGCGATATCCTAGAATTAGGTGTTTGAAAGCTTTAAGAACACTCACAATAGCAAAAAATTCCTTTTTGGCTGTACTATAAGGCTTTTGCATGGAATTGAGGCTCCTGCTGTAGTACGCTATGGGTCGCATAATCTTTTTCACTTCGTTATCATGCTGCATCACCACTGCTCCAATTCCAGAATTTGAAGCGTCCGTGAACACGTAAAATTGTTTACGGAAATCAGGATGCCGTAGAACGGTATCAGATATCAAAGCATACAGATAATACTCTCAAAACTTTCTTGGCATTCTGCCCTCTATTCAAAATCAATGTTTTTTTGTAACAGTTAGTACAAAGGACTCGAAATTGACCCAAACAGGGGCATGTGACTGCGGAAATAATTTGCGACTCCCAAGAATCTCTGCAATTTCTTTAAGGTTTTGGGAACAGGGAAATTTTTGAGCTTCTCTGATTGTTTGTAGCGAATACCCTCAGCTGACACGACATGGCCAATGTATTCAATCAATTTCTTAAAAACCGGCATTTCTCGAGCTTCAGAGATAGATTGCCGTCCCGCCATTTCTTAAAACAATTTACAATTTAAATTTAAACAATTTTAAACAATTTATTTACCACAGGAGATACAGAGGTAGGTGATACAGAGGTAGAGTTTTACTTAAGTCTAGTACAATGGTCAAATTTGAGTATAGCTACCTGTGGGCCCGAATAAGTTCAGCGACTTCTAGGGCATCCTACCATCACGCTATTCTAGGGTGTACAAAAGTTTAACCTAGTTCACTTAACCTAGTTTCGCATTAGACTGATCATTGAGATGATTAACTCGATATTTTACAAGTCGGCTATATTTAACAGTATGTTCGATAAAACGATTCAAGAGCAGAGAGAAGATTGGTTATGGTACACAAGGCAAGTTACATTATGACATTATCATTAGTTACATGTAGGAGGCAAGATTTCGACACGGTGATCTTACACTACTAGTATTCTGATAGGAAGTGAGACTCAAGATGTCTTTTGAATACTTTGTACGAATTACATTCACGGATCTCTGCAGGTATAGAGTTCCAAGTTTTGGTTCCAACGAAGAGAATACTGTGTTGCGACCTGGCCTTTGAATAATAAGGAAGCATGAATTTACTTCTATTTCGGGTTAAAAACCATTCTTTAAGTCGATCAAATGCTGATTCTAAGATTTGAAAAAACTAATACATCTTCTAAAAGATGAAGTAAAGCTTTCCGAGAATATTTGGAAAGAAAGAGGACATACCACGCTAGTAAACGCTCGGACTTGAACTAAGGCCAAAAGGAATTCTGCGGAATTGATACTTCTCGTAGCCTATACTAAAAGAGGTGAACTTTTGGCTGTTCTCTTCCAGTTCTACCTGATGAAATGCTGACCTTAAATCCAGGCTGGAAAATCGCTTTTACCACCGAGAGTGTAAAGGATTTCATCTATCCGTGGGATCGGATACGACTCAAACTGTTGTTTCATTGAGGGCTCTAAAATCAATTACTGGCTGTATCTCGGCACTTATTTTTTACAACAATAACAGGGAAATTATTCTCAGACATGGAGGGTTCAATAATGCCCTCCGCAAGCATCTGCTTGTTTACTTCGATTAGGTATCAGCTAATAGTTTTGAGACTTGGAAGGCGGTGGGTATTTCAACAAGACAATGACCCAAAGCACACGGCCAAGTTTACAACTATCTGGCTCTAAAGAAATAAGATAAATGTGCTGCCATGGTCTTAGATGAGTCGTGATCTCAATCCCATTGAAAACTTGTGACAGTAATTAAAATTCAACATCAACAAGAGAGCTCCAAAGAATCATCAGGAATTGAAACGCATCGCCATTGAAGAATGGAACAATATTTCAACTGAAACTACGGAAAAGCTTTTCAAAACTTATTATCAAACGTTTTGAAATGTCACAAAGACGAAAAGTCACGCTATCATTAAAAATTTACCCAAATGGTAGATTCAACCAAATAAAGTGTAACACTACTCACTGTATAAATAATTTTGTTGTATCGTGTTTCTGAAGTTCAACTTGTTAAATCTTTCAAAAATATATTGTTCTAGAAACTTTGCATTATTGTCACTAATAGGTGCTTCACGCACTGTGAAAATCTTATGCCTGTGGGAACAATAGTGAGAGTAATTCTAGAAAGTTTCGAAAGACCAACGGTGTACGAATAATTTCGTCGCTGACTGTACATCAAAAACCAAGCAATAAATTTATTTGAAAATTTTACGGAATGTAGGCACTTTTGATCCGCACAAACAAGGAAAAAAATTGCATTCTCATGCTAAGCTGTCATGAGCATTCGTTCTGAACAACTGGAGGTCGTACGTATCGAACTATTACCGAAGGTTAATGAAACGCGTCAAACCTGAGAAATAATTACTATAATTTTTTTTTGTATTCACGTAGAACTGTAAGCAACAAAATAATTGGGAAAATTACCAAATGAACAGAAATTGAAATATAGATGAACATATATGCGGCATTAGCATGATACATGCCTTCTTTTTTGGGGGATGGCATGAAAAGGCTGTAGATACATACACAAAATTCGTTAATTTTAATATCGCAGAATGGTATTTTATAAGGTTTTTCTTCGGAATCCTCCCGAATGTTTTAAAACGTACCATTTTGAAGCTACTCAGTTGTTTACTTACAAGCAGGAGGCGTTATTCTTCATGAAAATTTTCAAATATTCACTTTCATTCATAAACAACAGTTAAAAAGTATCAAAGCTGTTAATTTATTCATGGCCTTACACTCTAGCTTAAACAAACTAATCTGGTTATTGTACCTCGAATTTTTTGCGCAAATTTTACCGAGTGAAATCCAATTGAACTGAAGTTCTAAGCCGGTTATTATTATAAATATGAAAATTTATACACTCGCTAAAAAAACAGAAGCTGTTGGACATTATGCATTCCCTTGTGGATTATAAAAAAACCTCCTTGGTACTGCACATCTGGTTCATTTGATAACAAGAAAAAGTTAAAAGTACAATTTCAAAAATTGATGAAATAAGTTTAACACAATGATTATAAACACATTTCCTTACACTAAGAACCTTATATCTTAGTTGAGGGGAAACCGCAATGCCCATTTTAATATCTAGACCAGTGGTTGAATTAACAGACCGCATAGCAACAAAAGTGTATTTCCTTAGTTAGCTACGAATTAGAAGCCGTGAAAAAATGTAAATAATTCGATTAACAAAACGAAAAGCAAACACATTTATACGTTGATACAGTGGCCCTTTTACGACATAAATGGAAGACGGTTCATTCCGAAGAAGTCATTGTATGAAATTCATCACCACCAATTATTTTTTTGAATGATACTTCAGATAAAAAAGCTTAACACGTTGAATACGTGATGGTACAAATATATACCACAAGGTAAATTGTTCATTTATGTACCAATGTAAATTAATAACATTTCAACAATTTCGCGACCACTTTTTGAGGGAATTTTATCGTACGGGGTAAATATTATCGTGCACCTATATACTGTATATTTATCATAAACGAAGGAAACTTATTCGAGCAGTAAAATTCATTTTCTAATTCTATTTCTTTCAACTTAACATAGACGACCTTTCCATCCGCGCAATCGTAGTCAACGCGTTCAACTGAAAGACAAACCGTATGAAGTAGGCAACAGCTGCATCAGGGGTTGAATATTTGATCGACAAAAATAGAATTAAAATCTATTCCCTTGGATATCTTCCTTTACAACTAGAAAAGGAATATTATAAATACCGTCAATCCTATTGAAAAGGCCTCGGCGGACAGTCTCCTCTTACATTCACGCAAGAGCCAAGGCTGTCGCAGCAGTAGTTGATTTTCTTGAAGGTAAATAGGGTGGAAGTAAATGACTTGGCCTAGAACACTAGAAAGTGGACGTTTCGGAAATTTGGAACTAATTTTACCTGCTTACTTATTGGCAAGTATCTATAGTAGTTGACTCGGGAGAGCTGATATTATTGCAACAAAATTTTGCCTTCAAATTCTTACCAAAATAAGGATGGCATAAAAGATTCCCAATAGTCAAGACACGAGGAAGAGCGGATGTCGCACAAGGCTAGCATGAACATTCCACGATAAAATGAATAGTGAACAAAAACTCAAGTTCCTCGACAGTATACAAAAATTCGTTGATTTGGATTACGTCTGGATTAAAATCCGAAATATAGATTTTCTGTTTTTTGGTTCATGTCATGGAGAACTTTCTTACGTGTCTAACGGTAAGATTTTATTCCTTTTACGTATTTTCGTTCGTCTGCTTCAGTTTACGAAATGCTATCCAATTACGATCTGGATAATTTCACCCCAAAACCCGATAATTGTAATTTTTTTTTCTTTTCCAACTTTTTAACCTTACGAAATGGTTCAATTTCTTTACGTGTAAGTGGGTTCAGGAATGCTCCTTGCATTTTTGCACTATATTGTAGTAAATTACACGAAATGCACATTTTTTACGAACACAAACAAAGAACAAGAAAAAATTTAAGAATGTTGCTGTTTTTCCTGAAACATATTAACGAAGAAAAAAATCCACAGCGCAAGTCGGAAAAATGTTCCACGCATACGAACACTTTGAAACAGTATGTGACCGCTCACTTTCAACACAGCAACTAAATTAAAATTTTCATTTCGTTAAAAAAACTTATGAATTCACGAAAGATGCGCAGAATACTACGGAAAATGAAGAATGCAGTGTGAATAGAGAAATAGAATTTTACTAACAACGCTACGGAAGCGTTAGACTAAATTAAATGAAATTATTTAGGCCTGTTTAATTGTAAAAAGTTGCTTTTAAAGATTTAAGAAGAGCATCATATAGTAAGGAATGCAGGGTTTATGCACATGCATTATGTAAGTTGCATAGGAAGTTTAGAAAACAAGGTGAAGCTAAAGGTGTAATAGATGCTGAAAAACAGGACTGCAATGAACAAAAAAAAAGATGGCCCTTACTAAACTACAAACATTTCAACAAAAAAAGGCCTACCAACTCTTGGTTCGAGAGCTCAAATATTCCCCTCGTGATTGCTAAACAATGGGCACAAAAGTTGAGTTCTTTTGATGAAGCATGACCACACGAAAAACTTTAGTATTTAGCAGCTGTAAAGTGTGGTGTCAGAAAAGAAAGGTCTGTGTAGTTTAAAATAATACGAGCAGATGAATAATCACAGAATTCACACTAGGACAGCTGACCTTTACCATGTTTCCTAGCTAGGTGTTTTTGAACTCCAATCTTTTGTGCAGATGAATAGTCACATAATTCACACTTGAACAGCCGCCCTTTACCATGTTTGCTGGCTAGGTGTTGTTTAACTTTATCTTTACGAGCAGATGAATAGTCACATAATTCACACTTGAACAGCCGCCCTTTACCATGTTTGCTAGCTAGGTGTAATTTAACTTTATCTTTACGAGCAGATGAATAGTCGCATAATTCACACTTGAACAGCCGCCCTTTACCATGTTTGCTAGCTAGGTGTAATTTAACTTTATCTTTACGAGCAGATGAATAGTCACATAATTCACACCTGAACAGCTGCCCTTTACCATGTTTGCAGGCTAGGTGTAGTTTAAGTGTATTCTTCAGAGCAGCAGAATATTCACATAATTCACACTTGAAGAACCGACCTTGACCATGTTTGCTAGCTAGGTGTAGTTCAATATACTCCCTCCGAGCTGAGGAATAGTCACATAACTCACACTTGAACAGTCGACCTTCACCATGTTTGCCAGCTAGGTGTCGTTTAACATTTACCTTACGAGCAGAGGAATAATCACACAAGTCGCACTTAAACAGATGGCCTTCACCATGTTTGTCGGCTAAGTGTTGTTCAATTCTATTCTTACGAGCAGAGAAAAAATCCCTTAACTCACACTTGAACAGTTGACTTTTATCATGTTTTCTAGCTAGGTGTTTTTTAACGCTATTCTTTTGAGTAGATAAATAGTCACATAATTCACACTTGAACAGCTTCCCTTTACCATGTTTGCTGGCTGAATGTCGTTCAACGTCAATCTTTTGAGCAGACGAATAGTTACATTCTTCACACTTGAACAGCTGACCTTTGCCATGTTTCCTGGCTAGGTGTAGTTTAACGTACGGCTTATAAGCAGTAGAATACTTACAGAACTCGCACTTTAATAGCTGACCTTTATTATGTTTGCGGGCTAGATGAACTTTGACTTCGTTCTTACGAGCAGTGGAATAGTCACATAATTGGCACTTGAACAGCTGACCTTGACGATGTTTTCCGGCTAGATGTAGTTTAACGTCATTCTTACGAACAGAGGAATAGTCACACAACTCGCACTCGTAGTGATATCCCAATTTATGCCTGACACGGAGGTGCAGCTCCATAAGGCCCCTCCTACCAGTGGAGTAATCACAACGTTCACACAGTAAGGGCCGTGACAAGAGGCTGTCAGGAGGTGCGACCTCAACACCACTGCCGCTACCCAACGCCTCTAATGGTGGCAAGACAGCGCTCCCTTGAGATGCTCCAGCTGGTCCCTGGTGAACAGCACTTGTGTTGCACGCACCAGGGCTGCCTTCTCCCAAGTTGTCTTCTGCTCCTGCTCGCCCTGAACGCGCCTCAGTGCAGTCGTTGTTTACTTCTTTCTTGGAAGTAACTCCATAAGAGCCTGGACTTGAACAGGCCTTTGAAGGAAAATTTTTGGCGATTATTAGAGTACAAGATTCATCAAAAATAGCATTACGCTACGTCACAGGTAAAATTAATAATTAGGTGTGCTCATGTACTTTGGAAACAAATTTGTACTGTCAGGCATCTATTTTTATCTTATTTTTGACCAATGTGTTCCAGTATTGACGAAAAAGAGCAATGGAAATACATAATTAACAATACAAGAAGAAAAGAAATAACGATAGCAGAAGCAAATATAAAAAACATGTTCTCTTTTCACAGCCAGTAAATACATCAATACAGAGCGAAAATTGAATCAATTTACAAGCTTCTTAAATTACAGTAGTTGTTGCAAAAAATAATCGTACAAGAATCTGTGTCAATATTAATTATATGCATCCGCCTATATCATTACTACAATATTTCCGCGCAGGATTTTTCACAAAAATATCTGCTGTTAAAGTTGTTCTTTCAAAAACTCATTACTAACTTTATTATTCTTCTGATTTTTTATAGGCAAAAAATGTGGTGGCAAAGAACAGGTAGAAAAAACACATATAAATAAATTCAAATGTCTTGGACCTCAAATGCACACCGATCGCATACGGAAGCATATAAGACAAGAGTGAGCAACCAATTGGAAGCTCTCAAAAGAGAGTAAGGCAATTGGAAGCATTCATGACGAGAATAAGCAACCAATCGGACGCATTCATGGGGAGAGTAAGCAGCCAATTTGAAGCTCCCACAAGAGAGTAAGCCACCAATTACAGCACCTGGGGTTCTTGATGCCAGTCAATGGGCTCGTCCTTTACAGTAATGGCCTCCAGCTCAGCGTCAGACACTTCACTTTTGATGTATATTTTTCTAAAATGTCTTCCAGAGCTCAGCTCGTCACCTGCAAGTGACACAAGCTCATTGAGAAACATAGCATCAGAGATAACAAATCCCGTGTTAAAATACATAGAAAATTGCGTAGTGTAAACAATGAAGAACACTCTCCTTGGTGTGCTTGTTAACACATGAAAATTTGGAAGGATTTTGTAGGTTTGGAAAAGGAATCAGGTAATACTTATTCCGGCAATAAACACAATACAATTTTTTCCCCTTAGGAGTTAACACATCGAAATTTTTGAGGAACTAAATGAACTGAATCATATTTTCGATTACACAAGCAAATGTAAAATACAATAAGGAGTTAGATACAAAGTTTTTAGAATGAATAGCACTTGCAATAAATTTAAAACTAGCAAGTTCAATAAAAATTGGCATTAAAAAATGTATTTTTCTTTTCATTGACATCATGTAAGTCTGAATTGAGAATCAGTGTAAACAAAGAATTAAATCATTATTATTCTTATTATTATTATTAGATTATTAGTTAGTTTAAGCGTACCTATCCGCAACAAAGGCTATCCAAAGAGAGGAAGGAAGAAGGCACCATTTAGTATGGAATTAAGGAAACGCGGAATCTATGCAGAAAGGACACAGAAACAGAAAGCCACGAAAGAAGATCATGAAACAAGAAAAAGTTGAAGAAGAAAATAGTAGGTGCTGAAAAACAGGACAGCAGTGAACCGAAAAAAGATGGTCCGTAACAAAACAAAAACTTATTCTATTTTAACAAAAAGAAAGCCTACCTAACCTTCAGCTCAGGCCATTACATAGTCCCCCTGTTAGCGCCAATTCCCATAGATACAATAGTTGTATCCCCCTGAGGGGAAGAATTAAAGTCATGAGACAATTTTATTAGAATTAAATCCACTGATATGTTCTCTGAACTATGACAGCACTTCTTAAACTTGTAGGAGAAAGTTTAATACTGAAGAAAAAGACCACAACTCCTTATACCCTTGCAGTCCTTATTTTTTAAAAGAGCAATTTCACATCTTATTTGAAAGTTTTCAAATTGGATTAGATATAAACTTAAGCGTACTAAACAGCAACTAAGGAGTTCCCAAGAGAGGAAAGAGGAAGGTACCATTCAGTTTGGAGTTAAGGAAATGTAGAATTTTTGTACAAAGTGCATACAAACAGTAAGCAAGAAAAAAGCTCATGAAACAAAATAAAAGATGGCAACGCAAGTAAGTATTCAACACTTAAAAACTGGACAGCAGTGAACTAAAAAAGATGGGTTTGCAACAAACCAAAAAATATACTCTATTCCAACAAAACGAAGGCCTATCTAACCTATAGTTCAGGATCTCACATTTTCCCCTGTGGGTGCTAATCCTACAAATACAATAACTGTATCACTGTGGCAGGTGACGGTTTTTAAATACACAACATTACACTCATAGCATAGTTCAGCAGATAGAAAGAATATCAGTCAGATAAGGCTTGCTCTGAAAGTATTTTTTTTTAAAAGTCCATGGTGTGAATGCTCAAACTCTCAAAATTGTGCCTAGGAATTCAATCAAAAATATGATACTTCAGATTACAGATTATATTATTAGTTAGTTTAAACAAATGCGATCCAAAGAGAGGAGGAAGGTACCATTTAGTATCGAGTTAAGGGAACGCGGAATCTAAGCAGAAAGGGCATAGAACCAATAAATTGGAAAAGAAGTTCATGAAACATGATCAAAGTTGAAGAAGTAGATGGTGCTGAAACACAGGACAGCAGTAAACCGGAAAAAAGGTGTTCCTTAACATAACAAAATCATTTCATTTACACAAAGTGAATCCCTACCGGTCAGCTTGGGCCCTCACATTTTCCCTATAGGAGCGCTAATTCCAATTGATACAATAGGTGTATTCCCTGAGGGGAATTTGATACTTCAATTATCTACTCTTAACAGAGATATACATGCAATATTGCACCCTCAATTATTCAAATACATACCATCTCCACACATGGCTGTTTACACCAAAATGTATGCAAGACCCAAGAACAAGCTGCAGATAATGTTGGGAATATTTAACTATTCGAGTCTAGTGTTGCCCCATATCCACTCACAGCATGGGACTTTCATGTATGTACTCTTAAAACTCACTAAAAAGTATCTACCAATCGCATTATATTCAAACTTTGTTACATCTTCTGTATAACTCAAGAAATTTCATTTCAATCAGAATTGGATATAAAGACATGTCAGAATAGTGATTAGGGCGAAATATTAAACGAGCAATTTTCTTTTCTTTCCAAACAAAATTTTGCAACATTACATCCTATCAGTACTATTAGTATACATGACCCGTCAAAAACCACGGGATGCTATATTTTTCATTAATAAATCTTTTAGATGTAAATGACAAGCAAATATATACATCATAATAGTACCCATTGTTACGAAACGAGTGATCCACCAGTCTCCTAACCCGGGTTTGGGAATGGGATGGTCAAATTTACCAGTCTCCCTAACCTGTGTTTTTTGTTACATAATAGACATTAACTTTACTGGTTAAAATTAAATTTAAAAGTGAAAAAAGTATATTTGCAAGTTATTTCGTAGCATCATCGTTCACCAAGGATAAGAATAGTAGGCAGGTTAAAGGTTTAAAATAAAAGAATGTATGCAAATGTTTACTGAAATATTTATTTGGACCTGATATTGAGTATTCTTTCTGTGCATTTGAATCATTTGAGAAACGGTATACTGCCAGTATTATCATTGGAAGGTTATTATTTATTATGCATGGCACATTGGCAGAAGACCCCCAGTTAGAGAGCGGACGCAGAGAGAAGCCGAACTTGGGACATCAGCCGTCATCAGAAGCTCTGACATCACAGTCTCCCCAAACTTGGAGAAGAGAGCACAACCCACATCTTGGACTGGGGAGATTCTTACTCGAGCTTGTTGCAGGCATTCCTTTCATTTGGAAATGCCACTCCTATACACCTGCCGCTCCTGCACTCCTGCCGCTCCTGTTCTCCTGCTGTTCCTGCACTCCTTCCGCTCCTGCACTCCGGCCGCTCCTGTACTTCTGCGGCTCCTGTACTCCTGCACTCTTGCCGCTCCTGTACTCCTGCCGCTCCTGTACTCCTGCCGCTCCTGTACTCCTGCCGCTCCTGTACTTCTGCAGGCCAAGCTTATGGCCAGTTTTTATAGATGGGCAAGGAATTGCTCTGGTGTTGTTCAGCCATACCGAGTCACCCTTTGTACAGTTAGCATAGTTTCTGTACTTCTGTGATATGAATTATTATTCGGTTGATTTGTAAGTTATTAATGTATATGAGCACTAGCAACTGAGGCTACACGTGTTGATGGTAGGATCAGCTTTAGTTCTACAAAAAGAATTGAGAGCCTACCTGTTCCTCAACAACGTGATTGAATATTCTTTGTATCACAAATAGTCATCGAACATTCTTAACACTTTGAATGCAATTGATAAAACTTAAATTCAATATTCAACTGAATTTAAAGTTAATTGTGGGAAACAATTATGAAAATGGCAATCATTAACTGAATCATACCCTTATTTAACTTTAATTAAGTAGTTTTGAAAATTGAGTTTATGATTACTGATCAGTTAGCTGCAAAATGAAAATATCCTCCCGGGTCACCAGGGGCTCACATTGCAATCAGTGTTAATGGCGTGACAAAACGACGGACCAAACAACACACAATAACTGTGTATAAGTATAGAGTAGAAACCTATCCTATTGTAATAACATAAGAGAAACTATAAACAAAAAATATGTAACTTGAGTTATTTGAAAAGACAATGTTTTATCATGTAAAAATATTTTTTTTGTCATATTTCACACTAGAAAGGCTTTGTTTTTTACCATAATATCAGCTGTCTTTTTTCCATATCCAAACCAGAACCAAGTCTCCCCTTGCACCCCCGTCCCCTGCTGTAGCTTCTGGCTTGATGAAGTCCTGACTATAACACAGCCAGATTACATTTTAATACCACTTTAGCTGACATCCGCACTAGAAAAGTTAAGTTTTCTTCAGTAATATCAACTGTCTTTCCCTCATACCCAGACCTGAACAAAGTCTCACCTTGTGCCATGTTTTCTACTGCAGCTTCCGGCTTGATGAAGTCCTTCCTGCAACACAGTCTCTGCACTTCATCATCTGTCAGCTTGTGCACCATAACCACTGCATGCTCCATGCTGGGTGTTTCAGTACCTGAGCAATGGGCAATGTGCTGGTGTGCTTCAATATTCAAAAACCCTAAAGTTACATTGTGCCAAAAAATCAAAATAGAACATTGTTCTTCCATCACTGAGGAAAATAACACTTAGGCCAAACATTTCAATAATGCAATCCAAAAATATCAAGTGGATTGGCTACTTTAAATTCACTCATTAAATGAATAGGGCAATTCAAGCTTTGACCATGTATTATAGGATGAATAATTCAAAGCGTCTTTGCTGAAAAAAATTCTGCAGTCAAAACAACTTTCCCACTGAAGTGCAACATATGTATTTCTTAAATCCTTTAGTTTTTGAGTGAAACACACTATCGTATAGCTTTTTTGTCATCTGGTGGTTTCATAGCAAGCAGCTAGTAAATAAAAATGAAATTAATGATAGTGTTGCCGTTTGTCTCCTGCAGGTGAGATAAACTCGTTATCTACTTGTTTCTGAATGGCAACTAGTTATGGAAAATGAAACTTCTAATTGATAAGCTGCTATTGGAAAAATAGTGATACAAATGAATATGTAATAGATGAAAATGACTGGGTCACAGAGTATGGATAATAATGCTCTGATCAATGAAATGTGGACAATGGAGCATGGATGGTAAGAACTCAATCTATGGAACTACATGAAGCTTAAATGGGACTAAATTTATGAAGTAAATCAATGGAACTCAAATGGATAGAACTACATTAATAGGAGTAAATTAATGGAACTTGAATGGATGGAACTAAATTAATAGGAGTAAATTAATGGAACTTAAATGGAGCATGGACAGGTGGGAAGGAGACACTGCAGAAAATAAAAAAAAAACTTAAATTAATTACCTGCTATAAGAGAGACTAAGAGACCAGTGGAGGGAACGTGAGGAGATTGGGGATGCAACATGCAAACATCTTAACTAACAATACAATATAATACATGCAGAAGATATTTACAAAAATAATAAGTAAATATGGTATTTACAAAAAGAAATGCATAACTTAAAGAAACATATTACACTATTTAACTGGAATGAATGAGAACATAAAATAAAATAAATTCTATAATGCAACAAAATGAAAATTATAACAATAAATAAACTACTAGAAATCGAAGAGCAAATTAATAACTGAATTTTAACAAAATAAATAATAGGAGAACAAGTAAGTAACGAAATATAGCAAAATTACTCACATGTCTTTAAAAGGGCTAACTCATCAATTCACCTATTAGTGCAACTCAATCTTCACTTTTACTTAGAATTACCTTAGGATCTTTACTTATATTTTATAGTAGTAAAATTTAGTACCAACTGAAAAGAAGGATTATGTACAATTAGGCTATAATCAACATGAAAATAACAATAAAGATTCCCCGAGTAAAAAGAGGCATGAAGGCTGTGCTGTAAAAAGTAGCAACACAACTCCCGGGTTACATGTCCCCCCCATCCCTAGCACCATCCTTCATGCTAGACGGGTTACAATTCCTCTTCAGGTTAACAGCTGCACCAGCACATGAATTTGTAAGTCCTCCCTTTATAACATTATGAGCTAACCCTTCCTCTACTGAGAGCTCGTTCCAATATTTTAGGTTGTACATTAGGAAGATCTTCCACTGAACCCCTCTGGTCTTATAGATTTGTTGGGCAATTTCTGTCCCTTGCAAGCAAATGCAAAATCCACCACTCTCTGCACAACATCAGGATCAGGTGTCAAACCATCAAAAAGAGCTTGATCACCACTAGAGATAAGACTTTCATCAGGTATTGGAACCTTACTGGCAAATTCTTTTGAATTACCAGTCTGCCAACTGATGATGTCACACTGAGATAAGCAAATTTAGCAATTTCAGGATCAGTCCTTTCACATGATTCATCTACCATCAGCTCAGAGTCTACTGAAGACAGTTGCCAGTCATCACCCTCCCAATCTAGGGTAAGACAATACAGCCTCTGAATATGCTCTGTAGTGGACAATTCACTTGAAATATGATTAGTACAGGACAGATACCCTTTATTATCAACAGGTCTAGGTGCTACTTCTAATAGTGCCTGATGCTCCAGAGCAGCCTTAAACTGGCAACCTCTGCATAGCATGCAGTACACTTTTTGCACTGAAGAGCCATAGCTTTTTTCAAGAAAAACATCCAAATTCTGTGTGCTTACACTAGTAATTACATTACTCTGCAAATCTTCAGTACCATCAGTACAAAAACCAGAAAATGATTCAGAACTGTCACTTGAATTAAACAAAAAATTCTAACCCGAATTATAACCAGCACCACGACAATAAATTACATCTGATGTAGAAGACATGTCTCTTCCAAAGGGCTTGACAAATGCACATGACAGCCAGTAGACCACAGAACATCTTCCTCAGAACCTACATCATAGTATTGTAGATTGTGCAGTTGCTCAATGTGAGTGTCTAACACCAGTGTACATTTAGTATTTGGTGTTGACTTTTTGGAAAAAAATTTGATTGAATTTTGTGTAAAGCGGCGATTGTTGATAAAGCATTTTCGTGATGAAGGTTCATGTGAAATTTATTTGGATTTGTCTGGGAAAGCTCACAACCTGATGTCTGATGTTTGTTGGTCTCAGTTGTAAAGCTGCAGCTGATGTTAATGTAGAGCCAGGCAAGGTGGAGGCCAGAGCACTTGGTTCTTCATTCAGATGATGACATGGATTGGTCGCTGGTGAATAAAGTGCATGGTTTCACTGGTATTTCCTGTGTTAATAGTAAGCATGTGTTGTTGGAACAAGTCCAAAATGACTTGCATAGAATCTCAATCGGTTTATTTAGGAGTATTCTTCGGGTATACGGCACGTCGCAGTTCTCCAAGTCAAAGGGAACGAGAAACGAGAAAAAACAACTTGCAAGCGCTAACGCACCAACACAACTGTAAGAGAAAATAATCACTAGATTACAACAATTATCACAATACAATACAATTTTTTCAAAAAAATATATAGCTCTAAACCCAAAAATTACTGTTTTTAGAAATTTAAAAAAATAGAAAAAATTTGAATTTGAAAAAAGCCCATTTGAGTTTGTTAGGAATGTTCCATGGATTCTAAAACTGTCTTCGGTTTTGTTCTAGCATCAAAACTTGAAGACGAGTACCATTTTGAAATATCCATAAAATATACCAAAAAACTTATTTTTCAAAAAAAAATAAAAAAACTAAGCCCTAAATCGAAAAAGTGATACGAGTAAAAAAGATTTACTTTTACAAAATACATATACCGGCCAATTTTCAAACGAATCGGACGAAAAAAGTTGAAAAAGTGGGACGATCTCCTTCAAGCTTCCTCCCACCACGGACCTGAAACACAGTTAGGAGGTCTCCTCCCAAAAACTCAGCCAATTTTTAGGTTGTATCTCAGGCATTCCTTTTGAATTTTTTCTGGAAGTAGCTTTCAAATGTGGTGAAGAAGTCTTTCAGTTTTACTTTACCATCAATGCTGAACCAGGGTGGAGTGACGACTTCACGATAGTCCGCACGTGTCCACAAGCGACGCCAAGCACAAGGCATGAGCGAGTCACCATCATCATCTGCCTCATCCATTGATGGCTCCAGACTTTCACTAGATAGGGTAATTTTAGACCCTGAAGATGAAATTACAATTTCTTCAACTTTCACTGGCCTTTTAACCTTCTCCTTTACTGCCAACTTCCCCAATTTCTTCTTGAGAACCTCCCCTTCTGCACATACCAATGTGCGAGACTTGGCCTGCTTCTGATCACTTGCTCTGGAAAACTTAGGACAGAGGACTTCATCCGAGGCTGCAGAACTTGACTTTAGAGGGCCATTGGCTGCTAGGTAAAATGTGAGTACATTGGTCTTCTACCTAACTCCTGGCTCAATACCGATCAGAGGCAATTGTCTCCAAGGTTTCATACCATTCCCGGTATGTGAGACACTGGCCTGCCTGCTCAACATTGGTGAGAAGCAAAGCTCCAGATCGAGCAACAAGTTTTTGAAGATGATATGCTGCTCTTTCACTTCTCTGCTGTGCAGCCAGGAAACCACCACCCAGCCACCAAGGAAAGCATGACCAACGCAACTCATCCAAGACTGGGAGCAGAGTTGGGTGTACATTGTACCCAAATTGGTAATTGATTAGGTCAGCTTTAACTTGAGGGTGGGCAAATTGATGTAATAAACTTTGAATTACCAACACTTCAGTATGATACAATTTTGAAAATGGCAATCATTAACTGAATCAAATCCTCATTTAGCTTTAATTAATTAATTATTCAAATTAAGTATATAATTACTGATCAGTTAGCAGCATTATGAAAAAATCCTCTCGGGTCACCGGTGGCTCACGTTGCAGTCAGTGTTATGAGCAAGACAGAACAACAGACCAAACAAAACGCAACAACTGTGTTTAAGTGTCGAGTAGAAACCTATCCTATTGTAATAACATAGGAGAAACAATAAACAAAAAATTCATAAATTCAATTATTCGAAGACACAATGTTTTATTGAATAAAGATAATTTTATTTGGCTCATACTCATATGTTTCCCACTAGGAAGGCTTTGTTTTCTTTAGTAAGATCAACTGCCTTTACCTCATACCCAGTCCTGAACAAAGTCTCACCTTGTGCCACGTTCTCCACCGCAGCTTCCGGCTTGATGAAGTCCTTCCTACAACACAGTTTCTCCACTTCAGCATCCGTCAGCTTGTGCACCATAACCACTGCATGCTCCATGCTGGGTGTTTCAGTACCTGAGCAATAGGCAATGGAATGTTGGTTTGCTCTAATATTTGAAAAAGGTAAAGTCACATTGCACCAAAAAATCAAAATAGAACACTGTTCTTCCATCATTGCGGAAAATAATATGTAGGCTAAACATATCAATACTGCAATCCCAAAATATCAAGCATATTGGATAATTAAAATTCACTCATTAAATGAATAGTGCAATTCAAGCTATGACTATGTATTATAGGATGAATAATTCAAAGCTCCTTTGCTGAAAAAGTATATAGTCAAAACAACTCTGCACGGTGTACAGAGTAGCTAGCAAAATAGCCAGTCACGCACACAGTTCATCCCATGTGCAGGCACAACCTGCACTCTCTGTCTCTGACTCTCCGACTCACTCTCAGCTGCCTGCCTCAGCGCAAACTTGGCTGCCACAGCAGTCAGACTTCTTCTTCAACTAGTGTTTTCAGTAAGGTGGCTGAAGTAAATAAATGCCTCGGTCACAGGTCTACACAGTAAGCTCCCATTTTTGGATGTTCTAGTTGAAGCTTCCAATGGTACATTCCATAGATCCGTTCATGTCAAACCTTCCCATTCTGGTGAAACGATTAATTACGATTGTGAAGCTCCGCAAATCTATAAAGAAAGCGTTATCCATACTTTGATAAATAGAGCTCATAAAGTTTGCAGTAATTAGAAAAACTTTCATTCTAAAATGCTTTGAATTAAACGTTTACTTGTAAATAACAACTTTCCTAATACCTTGATTGATAAAACTATTGACAAAGTTTTGAACCAAATCATGAGCAGTGATAATAATTCAGTGAATGCAAACAGTATAAATATTTTTTACAAAATCAAATGCATAACAATTACGAAACTGACAAATGAGTCTTTAAAAAATTGTTAAAACCTTTGTTATGCCAATAAATTCAGAAATTTCTACTAAAGTTTGTGTGTATTTTAAGAATCGTAAAATCAGTGACGAATTAGTAAAAAATAATCTGTCTGCATTTGGGGTCAATGATCTGGACAAGGCCAGTGTAATCCGTCAATTTAAATGCAACAGAAGAGAATGTAAGTCTCTTGATAATCCTTACATTGGCATGACCAGAATGACACTGAAGCAAAGATTAACAGCTCATAGATATCAAGGTTTCATCTTCAATCCTTTTGGTGTTGACCGTAGTTGCCAACGGTCCAATTAACACGTTAACTGCGATGGGTTATACTGAAGTTCAATATTCAATTCAAATTCTAAGTCAATTGTGGTAATCAACTATAAAAATAGCAAACATTAACTGGATCAGGGCTTTATTTAGCTTTCATTGAGAATTAATAAAAAATGAGTTAGTGACTGCAGGTGAGTCAGCAGCACTATGAAAATCACCTTAGTGAACACCGGTGGGTCACTTTGCATGAAATGTGTTAAGATCTGTTCCCTAACACCAAAATTTTTTATAATGTTATTAAAAAGATCATATTCATATAATTAAAGCATTACACATTCATGAGCTTAAACCTTCTCTTAATGAAAACACTAATGATTTTTTTGCTCTCAAACTGTTTAGCAGAACTTCGGCTTGCTAGGTAGGACAAAGCTGCTCGACCATTTTGCTCTTGTCTCTCGTGCGGTGAACATCAAGGTTTTTGTACAATATATCTAGTCCTACTACCATTTCTGTGATAAAAAAAAATGTTATTTTGTCTAGTTGCTTTCGTCTTTTGTGAACTACATATCTAGTCTATATTACTTAAGTGTTAGTTTTTTGCATTTTTTCCAATGTGACTGAAAATTATTTTGTATTTTTTTTCCAGCCTGAGGATGACGTTAGATACGTTGAAACGTTGCATTTTATAATCAGACAGAAACATAGATTTTAATGAATTGCTGTTTTAGTGCGAAAATGCTAGGAGCATTCCTGAACCAACTTACATGTGAAGAAATTGAACTATTTTGTGAGGCTGAAAAGTTCAAAAAGAAATTATTTACTCATCTGTTCCTATTGTTCATCTTCTGGCTTCCTATAATGCAATACTCTGATTGTGTAGCACCTTTCAACTCAATTCATGTTCTCTTTGGCCAACCTCTAATATATTTTTGTTGCACCTATGACTTCACTGCTTTCTTTGCCAACAATTCTTTTTTCCTTTTCCACATATGGCCAAACCACTTAAATGCACATGAGTTCACTCTTCTCACCAACTGTTTCAAACTTGTCGTATTTCTTACTTCCTTGTTCTTTAGCCTATCCTCCATTGTCAATTCATCCATATACCTACTACATTACATTTCAAATACATTCAAAACACATATCAGCCATTTCAGAGCATCATGTTTCATATCCATACAATACTATCAACACAATGCTCTTATACTATTAGAAGAACATTTGAAGATTAGATTAGATTAGATTATTAGTTAGTTTAAGCCTCCCTATCCGCAACAAATGCAATCCAAAGAGAGGAAAGAGGAAGGCACCTTTTAGTATAGAGTTAAGGGAACGCATAATCTATGCAGAGAAGGCATAGAAACAGTAAGTTGAGAAAGAAATTATGAAACAAGATCAAAGTAGAAGAAAGTAGTAGGTGCAGCAAAACAAGATAGTAGTGAACTAAAAAAAAAATGGTCCTTTAACATAAACATTTTATTTCAACAAAAAGAAGACCTACATTACTCTCAGCTTGTGCCCTCACATTTTCCCCCTGGGAGCACTAAGGAAACATTTGAAGGTCTGTCTCCTCAACACAGGAACACTAAAGGTATCAGTAAGACCTTATAATAATCCAATAATAATTCAATAATGAAAATAATAAAACCAGCACCAATAAATAAAAACTATAATAGTAGTAGCAATAACTTCAAAGACTGAAGAAAAGAAAGATCATGAATTTCTAGCAGCCACTGGAAATTATGGCACATAACTGAACAAAAAAGTAATAAACTTAAATCAATGACTGTTGCAAAAAAAAAAATAAAACAAGGACTAGATTAAAATTCAATAAATAAAACTAAAGACCTCACAATGATTCAAAGTTCTTGACTGATATTACATGCAAAAACAAATCTTGACAACAGTTATCTTGAAAGAGAAAAAAATTCAGAATAAAACTTAAAGGAACAGAACACTGAGTCACAGGATTTGAAGAGGGAGCAACAAAAATGTAGAAATCAGGATATGTGTTGATTTTCTGCTTTTATATACATCTTATAAAGGATTTTCTTGCGCTTCCATTGGTACTTTCCTTTATGTCTACTCCGAATAGTGCGCCCACCAGAGGGGGGAAAGCAATGGGGGTGGAGTGACCTTGAACCCTCCCCCCCTCATTATTGGGGGTCAATTGAGCGTGTTTCTCTGCGGGAATGGCATTATAGTTCGTTAATGGGCTACTCAAAGTGCTTCCATTATTCAAACGGAACATTCTAACGCTGATTAAATGTTTTTTATAATTATAAATAAATATAATAATTATAAATGTTTTTTTATAATTTCAGAATTTAGCTGTTCTGCGGTATCTATGATATCGCAGCTTTCATTCATAGCTCGATGACAGCTGCAGTATCATAGCTACAGCTATGGCGAGCACACCAATCCAAAGGGCTTGAAAAGAGCTATAAAACAAAGGAGTTGACTTGACAAAAAAACGAATTATGGTAAAAAAAATGAAAAATTAAAAAAATTGGTTGATTTCAAGAATAACACCTATTCTCTTTTGTTGTATATTTTTTCCCAGAGTTACAGAGCTACAGCAATGTAAATTATATCAATCGAAAGGGCTTGAAAAGAGCTACAAACGCTTATGAGTTCATTGTAGAAAACCTTGTAGTTCAAAAGATAAAAAGGAAAAAATTGTTTCTGTGAAAAAACACGTTTTTCTGGAAACTTGATTATTGGTTTCTCAAATGCTACTTCTTCCACAATTTTAGAGCTACAAGAATGGTTTATATACCATTCGATAGGGCTTAGCAAGGTGTACTCACGGGCAATACCATTTTTTGATACATTTATTATTTTGAAAATAACACGGCATGAAAAAAAAATGAAGAAAGGTAATTTTTTTTCAATTCCCAAAATCCACGAAAAGAAGTTATCAAAATTCCTTATTGCGCATGGTGATATAGACATATAAGCAATCTAAAAACGAAGTACTGGTTCTGTAACTTCAAAATTGTAGAAGAAGTAGGATTTAAAATAAACCCTATTTTATCATATTTTTCGAAAATATAAAAAAATCCAGTGCAGAAACAAAAATTTCGTCGAACTAACAAATGATCTTTGCATCATTTCACACCTACTGTGAAAATTTCAGAGAAATCCATCCATAAATAACGGACTTTTTTTTACGTAGGCGGTCCCTTTAACCCGCGCACTGTAACTGGTCGCCTCATTTACCAGGCTCACTGGTTGCCAGACGTAAGGCATAACCCCAAGTTGTTATACACCAAAATGATCGTCTCAGCGAGTGCTACACAGCTGGAGCCAGAAACCCCCACATTGTGGGGGTTAAGGCAGAGCTCCAACCACTTGGAAGTTGGGAGGGGTAAGCACAGTCAGTGTGGTAAATGAGGCGACCGTGAGAGGGTGTGCGTGCGAACAGTCAGTGGCAGCCTCAGTTACCAGCGAAACTACTCAGGGCCTTATTTCGCCTTATTTCGTAAAAATGGCAAATAAGACAAATCTGAAGTCAGTAGCGTGTAGAGCAGTATTTTATTCATATTGTGTGAAAATTACAAGTTTCGAAACACTATACTTACAGTAATATAACCAGACATGCAAACATGCATTTATGTAGGAACTAAAACGAAGAATGGATAACACCTAGTAGACATAAATGGTCATAACTTTTTTTCTAATTGTTGTAGAGGAAAAATAAAAACATCAGCAGGTTTGGAAGGATTTTCTGCATAAAATAGCAGTGAAAAACATTACATTGTTCCCAAAACACAAAAATGGCCATTGATCTCTTTGAAGCAATGTTGTGCAAAAATCTACGGAGTTTGACTCCATATTACAAAGAAACGGTTCAAGTTATCAAAAATCTGACAACATCAAAGTGTAAAGCAACATTTTTTACTCATTACTTCATATTTTTACATCTCTGCCTATTACGGTAAGTGAACAGGGAACGGCAGAGTAACGCGGGTAAATTGACTACTTTTCTGAGGGATGCGCGACCGTGCGCGGGTTAAGGCTTACCTGCCAGACTCCAGAAGTCAATCAGTAGCTCCAACACTGCCAGGCACTCCAGCCAGCACCAACTCGGTGGTCTCCACCTTACCCTTGCAGCTCTGAAGGTAAACTAGGCAAAAGATAATAACCTTCCAGGTCGTAGAGTGTACGGAAATCCCACGCTTCAAGGTTTTAAACAAAAGTTTTAATTTTATAACAAAACATAGAAGTTTAACAATGAATTGAGGCAAGAACAGAGCTGTATTTCATTAAAAAAATCGGTAGGCATGCCCTCACTTCCTCCTAGTTTGCATAAGTGTTCAGCTGGGGCATGCAGGGAACAGCGCAGCCTAAAAAGAATAGGAAAAAATTGGGTGAGACTTGAGCATCAATGGCAACTGTGGTGACTATTGAGACAAACTAATGCAAGCTAGTGATCAGGAATTATCAAAAAATATTAGGCTTCATATTCACCGACAAAACAATTGGTTAGGAACGTCATCTAATTATTGAATAGGTCCTCCAGAAGGGTAGGGACATCTGACAAATTAGAAGTAAGATAGGCGTAAAACAATAATTTGGGAAAGCCAAAAAGACGCCCTCATCTGCTGTTGGGTTGGAAGCAGACAGGACCTGACCGTAATTTCGGCATACTGCGTGAAAAGGAAACTATAAACTTGCAAAATGCATAAAACAAGTGAGTTGCTTGCAGTTATTTCCATAAAATCAAAAGATTGAGCACAAATTTAATTGGGAAAACTAGCCTAGTCTTCATAAACCTCACCTAAGGAAATACTTCCCAAGTGAAGTCATTCGAGCCTCTTTTAGAAAGAGAGGGTGGGTAACATATAGAAAAATGAAAAGAAAATAGGAGAAGAATGCCATTCAGAGCAAGTATCAAAGAGAGGTTAACGCTTCAAAGATGGCCAATCGGGTTCTTCAAACACTTAGGTAGCTTGACAGCAGAGTAAGTGTGGCTCAACAGAGCCAGATTAATAGTAATAGGAGCAGCTTGATAGAGCCTAATTAATAGCAGTAGACGTGGCTCAACAGAGCCTAATAGACAATAGTAGATGCGGCTCAACAGAGCCAGATTAATAGTAATAGGAGCAGCTTGATAGAGCCTAATTAATAGCAGTAGACGTGGCTCAATAGAGCCTAATAGACAATAGTAGATGCGGCTCAACAGAGCCTAATTATTAGTTGTAGATGCGGCTCAACAGAGCCTAATTATTAGTTGTAGATGCGGCTCAACAGAGCCTAATTATAAGTAGATGCGGCTTGACAAAGCCTAATTTATAGAAAAACTTCTCTGAATGGCTAGTTAAACAAAATAAACATGAAACACACACATTCACACAAACCAATTAGGTGCACGGTTAAAGAAAAGAACCAAGATTTTGAGAAGTTGGGATGAATGCAGGTGTTGTGCAGCACTTCCTGATTTCACGTTAATCAATCAAAATAATACTCGGCAAGTAGAGAATCCCGCAAAGCAAGTCGCGTGATGCCAATAAATATAAATCTTCTAATATGAATAAAAAAAGTCTCACAGACATCTCATCCTCTTTTGCCCAAGGTCAGCTTTGTGCCTCCCCTAAAGTTCACACTTTAAAGTACCTGAGAGGCACACACAGAAATTCTCAACAAGAGATATAAATGCATCCCACAGTACAACTGCAATAGCATTATTGGAGGTCACTCATAAGTGTTAGTCTAAATGAAAGAGAAAATGTGACTTCTTTGGTCTTAACTATATACCATCACAATAAAAAGTATAATCCTGTAATGCATAAGAACTAGAATGAATAAAGATTACCAACATAAGCTATCGTTGGATAAAAAATGAATGACTTACCTAAAGAGAGTCCTGAATGAGTAGGATATCCTTTTCACAGGAAGGCAGGATTCATAAGTTATTTCAAAATTATATTCACTAAATTTTATTATCAGGTTATTCTCTGCTCATTGTCTAATGAAGCTGAAAAGAAATATAAGTCCATTTAGAAAAAAATTTAAATACAAAAGAGATTAAGTACATTCAACAAATGATACAACAAAGAGTCTGACTTCCTTTCAGTATAATCTTTTTAAGCATCTATAGTCAAGCACCTTTTCCTAACAACTGCTTTCAAAATTCCCCATGCATTGTAACATCTTCTAGTTTTCCCCTTCTTATCTAATTCATCAATAGCAGCCCCAAGCACTCCCAAAAACTAGAAATGGCACACTTCTTGAATTTAAACTTCCATTCATTCTTCACAAATCCCTTTCATCAAACACTTTTGAACTTCAATCTTATTTACATTTTTCTGACATTTCATTTAATAACAGACCCTTATAAGCTCTTTCACCAATCTAGAGTTCCTCTTTAATTTAGCTATTATTGGTAGCCAGGAGTAGTTGCAAAGTTTGATGACTGTGCCTGTGCAGCCCACATTTCCAGCCCCAACCAAACACTCTTGCCTTCATCTGACATAAAACTCCATCTGTAAACATATTTAACAAACACAATGACACTACACACCACTGATACAAACTCACTAGTATTTCACACCATTCACTTACTCCATTTATGTTCTTAACACATGCCTGACTATCAATATAATAACAACTTATGACCTTAAACACCTTTCTCTACACCAGACACTCTTAGCACTTCCTACAACTTTCTGATCAACTGTATCATCTACTTCTATAAATTTTTGTAAGCTCAAAACACCTCTTGTTTCTATCATTAATACATTTTTAGCATATCTGAAATAAAATCCTCACACCCTTTATCCCGCCAAAAACTGTACAGCTTGTCTACTACTGCACTTTTAGTTTCCTCTTTTATATGCTTCAATAGCACTCTGCCATGAAGGTTACTAACCATGCTCAATATACTTATACTTCATAAATTGACGCTCTCCCACCTACCTTCTTACTTTCGTACAAGGGGGTCACAGCATGTACTCCTCAAATCTATCAGCAACGTTTCTACAACGGAAAATTCAACAACCACAACAAGCAATACGTCAGCCAACATTTCTTTGAATGCTGAGATGAAACTCTGTCTAAATCCAGTGCTTTATCCTACTGTGTTCTTTCTTGTGTTAATGACAAGTTTTACTTTTTTGGCAATTTAACATTAGGGCCTTAACCACAATAAAACTCCTTCCCCTTTTTTCATGTAGGAGTCGGAGGAGTCAGGATTCCTTATGTTGTTATTCTGTACTGTTATCAGTATGGGAAGCCCGCCGAAGATACTGCTACCTATATAACGCGCTGTAATGTAAAAGCGTGAGGCATTAGGCATTCAGGCCTTGAGATAGTCGAGAGCAGCCACCGCCGAGCTACGGCGTGTGCGCGTCGCACAGCGGTGCTGGGCGTTGCCTGCCCCGCCCGTTAATTGTGTCCTTCAGTATTGTAACAGCACATCACTTCAGTAAAAGGACATCGCCAGCTGCGTGTAATTCTCCTCCCCCCCTTCTTACGTGAAAGTCATATAAACGATCTCTAGAACCTTGGACCTCAGGGGAAACCCAACATTCAGTTCAATATCAAACAGGTAAAATTGGTTCACATGATCCTTTCTAGTTTTATTGAGTAAATTTGATGACACAATAAGTTCCGTTTCAAGTGAACGCTTTCTTAGCTGACGTTCATTTATTCAGAGAATTCAAGTTCAAAGACTTAACTGGCAATGAATTACTTACTGACTAGTGAACAGGATCTGTAAAAAATGACAGCAATTAACATACAAATAGTTTGAATGAGAGTTGCGCAGAAATTTTAATTGGGAAGAAAATTTCAACAAACCAGATTAATTTTTTAATTATTGTGTTCAAGTGATTAATGTGTGATAACAGTCACCCCTTTACAATTCTCCCATCTAAATCTAACACATGCCCACAACAAACTACAATATTCACCTTCATGATATCCTCAATTTGAATATGCATCATATGGTGAGGTAATGGAACTTTTTCAATAAAGCACTGCTAACATATTATGACCTGTAACAAACAAACAAATACTATTTAAACTACAAAACATACATAATTATGGCTAACTCTATTCATACCATGAATATGAGAAGTACATAAAATGCTAAAAGCATTCCCATCATATATACTAA
The DNA here is from genome assembly GCA_030386875.1 of Morinoia aosen. NCBI lineage: Eukaryota > Metazoa > Arthropoda > Malacostraca > Amphipoda > Talitridae > Morinoia > Morinoia aosen. The sequence continues at coordinate 43,366,613 of CM059580.1, forward strand.
GACATTTTTATAAGAATTGCTTTGAGAGCTACACTTCAACTGTAATAATGTAGCTTGATGCACAAGTACCTTTTGAAATGCACTCTCTATAATGATCTTAAGCAACATTATTATTTTAATAATGCAGCTTCAGACACAAATTTTTCATATATGCACCCTAAAAAGTCAAATTGGCATTAACAAAAAGCCAAAAAAATTTGATAAAAAGTGTTCCACTCATATTATCAGTCCCTGTAAGAAGCTAGGATGCTTTTCTACTGAAATACCAAGTAATTTTTGCATCACTGACAATTATGAATGCATTCATTGATGCAGTCTCTGCTTTGTCAAATAGTCTAGTGACAATGCACAATGCCATCAAGGATGGCAATATGTATTAGTGAGCAAAAGAAGGTTGCAGCTAGGGTTAGGTTGCAAGTAGTGCTGTGCTGATACTAGAAAAGAGGTCTATACTTATACTTAGTTTTTTGGGTGCTGATACCAATACTTCTATTTTATAACACATAGTAATACACATAATAAGAAGGAACAATTATGCACTGTCAGGCATCTCAGGATTGTACTTTTTTACAACCAATATTCATTTCAAATTTGCTGGTGTGCAAAATAAAATCAATATGAAAGTTTCATATTGATCAATGTAAAATTTTCCTATTTATTGATATAAAAGTGCATGTTTGTTCACTAACAATTCCATTTTCATTTTACAATCAGTGTTAACACAGTTTAGCTTCAAGCTTCTCATTTGCAGTATAAAGTTTAAGAATAACAATGATGCCAGAAGAAAGATTCATAATCACCTGGGTTTGCACAGACAATATTCAAATCATTTTTTAAAAGTCGAGAATAAGACTACTTTGTAAGGATACAAGGAATCCATACACAGCGTGCACTCGTGTACTACAACATAGGATTCTCTGTGCATAGAATCAGATAACAAAAATGGGATTAAAAGTTCAATAAGACAATAAGTCGGAGGTGCTGAAAATATGGCATTGAACCAAAAAACTGATGGTCATAATTTAAAAAAAACCTAATCGATTCCAAGAAAGAGTAAGGCCTACCTAACAGTAATTGAGGTTAACATAATAACATTAAGCCTAAATAGATACGCTAGTTGTATTCCTATGAGTAAATCAACCAATGAAAACATGTAAACAAGAAACAACAATAATGTACTCCCTCAAGATAATAAACCATACTCCTTCGAGATAAAGATAGATCTCTTTGATAACTACGCATGTTCCAAATGTTCCTTAATGTAAAATTCTAAGGTTGTGGTACAGAAACATTAAGCTTTGTTGCGTGATTTCAGGCAAATCATGTGTCCTCGAGTGTGTTTGTGAATATGCATATGCCCATTCAAGCCTTTTTTTGAGTGTAAATGAAATAGGTTGCGACAAGAGTTATTCATGTTCAATTATAATTCTTACTATGTTCAACATTGATTCTAACTTTTATTATTATATCTCATCAATAAATAAATTTATGCAGTTAATGTTTGTTATAAAGCTTGCCTTCTAAAATTTTGCATTACAAGTCTTGTGAAAGTAATATAAAAGCATCTGAGTGTTAGCTAAGATCCTTCATTTTTTTGGACACTGATATTGAAACCCAAGAAAAATGAATATTCAATTTTTTTTTACTTTACTGCAAACTCGTCAGATAAGCATTGAGTTATCAACCTAATAAGCAAATCTAATTGATAAAACAAGTTCATGATCTCTTGGTATTGATAAAGAAAAATTGCCATTAAAAAAGGTAGCATATAGAAATTTGTTTCTCAAGTCACAAGCAAAAAATTGAAAGCAAAATGTCACTTTAAGTATGGTAGACTAAATTTAAGTACCCCTACAAAAAAGAATAATCTAAAAAGAGCAAACTTGAAAATTACATAAAAAATATTGTAGAATATTGAATTTTCCAGCTAAATTGCCAAGCTGCAAGTACCACACTAGAGATCAAATTAAAAAAATACACCATAAAAGATTAGATTTGATTATAGCCTCCCTAACGGTTTTGTAGCAGTTTAAGGGGATCATCTGGGGCCCTTGCCAGATCCTGTCGATTGCATGGTCATTTTGCATGTTTTTGTTGGAAAAGGACCCTTAGTTGGTGGACTATTTGTTCCTAAATTTTATGGCGCTACAACAATTCCCCCCCTGGGGGGGGGGGGGGGGAGGGGACCAAAATCTTCAAATTTTTCCCAATTTTGACCCCATATAAAAAGAGAACAAATGGGAAATGGAAAAAAAGCTCAATATGAGTTTGTTAGATATGTGTCATGGATTCTAAAACTGTATTTGTTTTTGTTCTAGCATCAAAACTGAAGGAGGAGTTCTATTTTGAAATATCAATATCAATGAAAAGCATCCAAAATTTTCAATTTTTTCATGATTTTGACCCCATATATAAAGAGAACAAATGGGAAATGGAAAAAAAGCCGAACTTGAGTGTGTTAGAAATGTTCCAAGGATTCTAAAACTGTCTTTGCTTTTGTTCTAGCATCAAAACTGAAGGAGGAGTTCTATTTTAAAATATCAATATCAATGAAAAGCATCCAAAATTTTCAATTTTTTCTTGATTTTGACCCCATATATAAAAAGAACAAATGGGAAATGGAAAAAAAACGAACTTGAGTGTGTTAGAAATGTTCCAAGGATTCTAAAACCATCTTTGCTTTTGTTCTAGCATCAAAACTGAAGGAGGAGTCCCATTTTGAAATATCAATATCAGTGATATATCAATACCTAAAAAACCAATATGTCAAATTTTTGAAAATCTAAGGCCTGAATTGAAAAAATGAATGGAATCAATTGTGTTTCTTTTCAAAGGTTACATATCGTAGTAAAATTTCATAAGAATTAGACTGAAAATAAAAAAATTCATTTTGTTGATAAAAAAGGATTTTTTTTTTAAATCACAATTCACAGTTTGAATATGAAGTTATGTATGGAAATTATAGAAATAAAAATTGAAACTGCATTCAATTACATCAATTGTTCATTATATTACACTTCAACAAAAAATTTTGTTTTTTGCTTATACCCAACACTTCTAACTTTCAATATTCATCCTGGGACTAGTTCTTGAGTTTTAATGCTAGAACAAATCCAAAGACAGTTTTAGAATCCTTGGAACATTTCTAACAAACTCAAATTCATCTTTTTTTCAAATTCGAATTCTTTGAAGAAATATATAGCTCTAAACCTAAAAAATTGTTGCTGATTTTTGAAATTTCAAAATTTTTTGAAAAAATAGAAAAAATTTGAATTTGAAAAAAAGCCGAATTTGAGTTTGTTAGAAATGTTTTAAGGGTTCTAAAACTGTCCTTGTTTTTGTTCTAGTATCAAAACTGAAGGAGTTCCAATCTAAAATATCAATAAAAATATACCAAAAAACACATTTTATCAAAAAAAAAAAATAGGGCCTAAATCAAAAAAATGACAGGAGTGAAACAGGTTTACTTTCACAAAAGACATATACTGGCCAATTTTCAAACGAATCCGACGAAAAAAGGTCTCCAACACGGATAATCCCATTAAGCCTCCCTAACCGCTACAAAAAAAAGTGTATCGAAGAGAGGAAGGAGGAAGGCACCATTTAGTATGGATATTAGGGAATGCAGAATCTATGCAGAAGGGCCATAGAAACAGCAAGTTGGGAAAGAAGTTCATGAAACAAGATAAAAGTTGAAGAAGAAAGTAGTAGGTACTGAAAAACAGGACAGCAGTGAACCAAAAAAGGTAGTCTTCAACATAGCAAAAATTTTATTTCAACAAAAAGAAGGCCTACCTAACTTTCAGTTGGGACCCTCACATCTTCCTCTTGAAAGTGCCATTTTCCATAGATACAAAAATTGTATTCCCCTGGCGGGATATAATATTAAGAGAAGCATTATTTTTTACATAAAGATTTGAAGAATGTGGGCTTGATACTGATTTGTAGAAAAATGATTGACATCTAAATACCAAAGATTAAACACAGTTTGATAATACACCCAAGTGGAAACAAATCAATATTTGCCAGGAGCTGTTCCTGGTCAGGTAGTAACAAGTTTGATGCATCAAAGATCCAGGGCATTAGTTATGTAAGTTTACTACAGAAATAATTACTGTCTCACAGGTCTTTTCCTCAACACAGTAATTACATTTCCACTTTCTAAGGGTCTTTTCATCATGGATAATATATATTCAGGCCTTTAAGAGCAGGACTGCCACATTTATAATTCTTTTCAATAAAATCCATTACAACTAGTTTGGAACCATGGACGTGCATCAAATGAACAGACAATTAAGATCAATTATTTAATCAAGAGATTTGAGAAATAATAATAAAATACTAAGGAAACAAAGGATCAAGAGGCAACTAAATACAACAATGGTATTTAGAGCAGAAAGATCTAATGCTACTAACAACACTTCTACCTTGCACAGTTTCCTCATCACTTTTAACCATAAATGCATGTTTCAGTAGCCTAAATGTTAGCAATAATGCCTGCAAATGACCATGCTTGCTAGTCAGCACAAAGAAGTTGCAAGGCTAGGGTGAGATTGCCACTATTCTTTTCTACCTCTATTTCTAGCAAATTAAATATTCCATTCATTTTTATGAGTCTCAGCTAAATGACAAAACAAATATAGTGAAGCACTTTCATTAAATTCAGTGCAAGTAAATTTATATGCCGTATATTTGATGATGAATAGGTTTTTTGTACAATGCTTCTACAATTTTGTATTTACAGAGATGATGAATGATAATACAAAGTTTTACATGATAATACAATTATACAATGATGAATGATAATACAATTATGTATTTACAGAGATGATGAATGAAAATACAAAGTTGGAAAAGAAAGAAGCAATTCAATGTCCCTGTTAAAAATATTTCATAAACCTTTTACTGGATTCACTGCTTAAAAAGTTGAAAATCCTCAAATTTCATGTTCTTCATTAACCATATAATTTAAAAATATAAAACTGATATATTTCAGTGACTCAAAACATTTTTGGGAAATTAAGTTATTATCATTAAACAAATTTGATTTTATTGAAAATATTGAACAAGAAGAAAAAAACTTCTAAAATTTAAAAAAAAATTAATAACTTTTCTCTTATGTTGCCTAATTCTGAAATTAAATCTTGCTTTTAAAATACCATGTTACCTTTTCCTTTCTTCTGTTTCCATTTATACAATCTATATATTTGGCTTCTGATTATTTTTTCAATGTATTTGTATATCTTTTTAAAATCTTTACAATCTTATTCAATTTCTCTTCTGATACACCACAAAAACCAGCCAAACTAAGGTCAGGTAATTTTAGAATTTAAAAACTTTTAAAAATACAGCTTTATTGAATACATACCACAAACATTCTCTCAAAAATATATTACCCACCAACCATATGGTAATCACTGAACTTTAATTTTACAATTAAAGACAGCTTTCATCATTGCTTAAAGAAAATTACAGTCTACTTTTTTTTCATAGTTTCCACAGCTATTATTGGCACCCTTTGGCAAAGTACGATAATTCATTCATAAGCACTACTAATCTTTTTTTAAACTTCTCTTCCAGGACATACAATGGCATTTATGCTCAAGACTACACAAGGCACTGCTTGTCTCACTTCTTATTTTTATTAATCTCATCAGCTCCAAATTGTGTTGACATCAGCTCCAAAATGGCGGCCACCCGGTATGGCCGCCACCATCTTGGAGCTGATGTAAACACAATTGCAATTGCAGACATAACCCTAATGGGTGAGTTTGAACCTTTATTTATAATTTTCACTAGAAGAACTGTGGCTCCCCCTCACAACCAAACCTGTTTGCGTTTGTAATAGGATATTAGCTTCCATTATTAATTAAATTCTGCTTGGCACGCTCACTTCCTTTGGCATATGAAAGCTAACTTCAAAGTCGAATAATTTGAAAACAAGGCATCAGCAAGCAAAATGTCATTCGTGTAAAACGTTCTTAAATGGGCTCCTTTAGTGATTCTTTGGAATAAAATTGTTATTTTCCGTGATCGCATTACACTTAACATTGAACAAATATTCTCAACAGTTTACACCTATGATAAATTTCTCAGAAAAGTCCATCGAGAACTTACAGACTTTTTTTACCCTGAACTGTGCTCTTAATAACATGTTACAAAAAAAATTATTACCCAAAAATAAAGAGTTGCAAACAAGAATTGCAAACAAGAATTGCATCTAAGGCATCCTGCAGTATACAAAGTGCCTCAGTCAAGTCAGAGCAAGTAACCCAAACAGCTCCGTCATCTGCATAAAAGGATGTCTGTAGTAGGGGGTTACAGTCTTGGAAAATATCATTTATCATGATGTTAAACAATGTTGGGCTGATCACTGATCCCTGTGGAACACCCAACCTCAAGGAACATTGCTTGGATAGGGTGTCATTGATTCTGACTCTTATTTTGCGTTCTTTGATGAAAGACATTAATTAGGGTTTGAGGTAGGTTACCTTCAAGTCCTAAAATCTGTAGCTTTTGCAATAGCCCATAATGCCAGACAGTGTCAAAAGCCTGTTTTATATCAATAAATACTGCAACACAAAAATCTTGTAGGATTATTGCTTTCCGAATGGAGTTTTCAATACGTGCGAGTCCATCAAGAGTGGAACGCCCTGCTCTGAAACCGCTCTGATTTTCATTCAAGCATTTGTTTTGTTCTATATATTTCAGGAGTCTCCAGTTTATTATTTTCTCATAAAGTTTACATAGTATATTAGTAAGCGCTACTAGGTGGTATGATCTTGGATCTGTTGGTATTTTTCCTGGTTTAAGGATCGGGCATATTATGGCCTCCTTCCACTGCTCTGGAATTTCTGAGACCCAAACTCTATTGAAGTAATTTAAAATGAATTTTGTTTGATCTTCATTCATGTGTTTAATGAATTCAAGAGGTATTGTATCTGGTCCGGGTGCTTTAGTTTTAGAGCTGTGTATTGCTCTTTTGAGCTTTAACGCAGTGAGAGGACGGTTATAATCATGGTCTGTATCCATTGAAAATGAGAGAGGAATTAGTTCACAGAGGCTCCTGCGTTCATCAAATATTGGGTCATGAGAGTCTAAGTTATTATGTAAGGCATATTGGTCCACCAATATATCAGAAATTTCATTTGAGCAAGTAATTATTTCATTGCTTGAATTTTCAGGCACTATTTGTCCCTGGCTTCATTTTCCCTTTATGTCTTTAATTTTATGCCAGACCTCTGCTTGAGAAGAGGTACTAAGGCCTGACACAAATTCCCTCCAGCTGACGGCTTTGGCCTCTAGTACTGATTTTCGGAAAATTGCTCTTGCTTTCTTGAATGCTATCCATTTATCTATGTTCCCACGGTGGTTTTTGTAATGGATGTAGACCTTATGATATTTCTTCTGAGCTATCTTGCACTCATCAGTCCACCAGCAGTTTGTTCTTTTTTGTGGTGAAATGCTTTGACTAGCCTTGATGTTGCCTTCAGTTGCTGCCAATATTGCTTTGGTTATGGATTGATAGGCATCAGATATTGTCTGTTCTGAGCAGTTTGGGAACACTAGAGCGGTTTCAAATTTTGTCCAATCTGCACTCCGCAAGTGCCATCTTCTTGGTAGTTGGGCCTTGGAAATTGATAAAGCCGAATCAATAATCAGTGGAAAGTGATCACTTGTAAATGTGTCACTACAAGTGTTCCATGTAAACTTGGAATGCAGGTCCTCAGTGACTATTGTTAGATCTATGTGTGTATATGTACCTCTGGAGGACAAGAAAGTTGGGGCTGTATTATTCAGTAATATTAGGTTATTTTCAGTCATCCAGCTTTATTATTCTACCCTCTGCATCACTGAAGTCAGAGCCTCAACTATAGCTGTGAGCATTTGAGTCCATCATAATAATACTGGATCCTGTAATCTGATTACTGATGTCCTGTAACTTCTGCATTAATCCATTACTTTCTATATGGGGTGGCAAATACATATTTATTATATTGATAGGTTTTTTTGTCTTTAAATATTTTGCAGAGCACAAGTTCTAATGGAGTGGTCAATTGGGTTGCTATGTTTGGTATGCTGGAGTGAATGAAAGTAATCACCCCTTTTCCTCTACCTCCCCTTCTTTCATGTCGGAAAGGGCTGCAGTAGTTCTTCAATTTTATGTTATGCCGCTGTTGTAACAATGATTCTTGGATACATATAATTCCTGGCTGATGTTGATCAACAAGCAAGTGAAGGTAAGGTAGTTTTGCTAAGTATCCTCTTAGATTCCATTGTAGGATTGTCAAGTTCATGCTTGACTGATGAGAGAGGTAACATTTAATTTTGTGAGTAACTCGGAAATTAGTTCTCCAGCTTCTAATATATTTCCTATTTCTGTTAGGCTTTCTATTTTTTCAGTTATAGTGTTTGCTAGTAAGATTTTGATAATAGCAGGGAGAAGTTGGACGATTAGATTTTTAAAGCAGCCCACCATTTGTTTCTCCTGGGAGATTTTTGGCAGATGTGGTGTTGCGTTTGATTTGTCTGCATCTCTTAATTGGGATTGTCTTTCTAGCATGTTGCAGTGCTCTGGAGGATAACCAGAGGCTACATCAGTCTCAGGCAATGTATTTGAGTTAAGGGAAGCATGTTGGCTTCTTGTAGTGGTTTGTATTGGTGTAGGTTGATTCCTGCACCTTTGGCTGGTTATCTCCTGCCTATGTTTTTTGTTAGCAAAAGTCTTTTGAGAGGTGGTTCTATTGTCAAGTGGGTGTGCACTATAAGATCGAGTTATAGCTGCATAGGTGTTTTGAGAGAAATTTTGCTGTTGTGGCTGAGTCAGAGCCGGGAATATGTGCGGTGATTCAAGGTCAATATATTCTTCAGTATTCATCTCTAGTTCGTTTTTTTGTTGTTGAGAGTAGATTGCACGTGCTTCGTTGAAAGAAATATTTTTGCTAGCCTTAATTTTACAAATTTCGTGTTCTTGGACATATATTGGACAGTCTCTGGAGTTAGCAGAATGGTTTCCTTTGCAGTTAGGGCAATGATAGTTTCCTGATTTGCAGGTTGCTTCATCATGTTTTGCTGATGAACAGTTTCTGCAAATTTTTTTGTTCTGACAGATAGAAGCGGTATGCCCCCACCTCCAACATTTTGTGCAACGGATTGGGTTTGGATAGAAAGGATCTACTTTGTAATTACAATATCCTGCCTTAATCTCCTTGGGGCATTCTGTTCCTAGAAAAGTCAAAACAAACATAGGAGAGTCAGCTTGCTTTGGTTCCATGTACATTTTCCTGATACCTACTACCCCTAGAAATTCAGGTGCATAAATCTTGCCACAAACAGTAGAGGCTCCCCAGGCTATTTGAGTATTAATAGAGATTTTATCTAATGATTTGGCTGCAAGTAATGTTTTTGTTTGTTCAAAAGTTTTTACTTTTATAATTAAGCTTCCTGTTTTTATGTATTCCACTTTTTCCACTGGGCCACAAATTTGATTGATTAGGCTCTGCACTCTGAATGGACTCAGTTTTGTTAGTTTGACCTGTTCATCTGTGGCAGAGATGATGACATGCCTGGGAGAATCAGGTATTTTATCTATATTTTCTGGCAGGTTCAAATCAATTTTGGCAGATCTGGGTCGTGAAAAAGTTGGTTGATTGTTTCTATATTGTTCTTGGTTGTTAGGAATGGTATCTATAGTTGTATTTAGAGACCTATCCCTAGATATCACTCCAAATGGATTGCTCTCAAAGGACAAGTCAGTTGTGCAATACTCCAAGTTGTTGCTTGAGTTTCTCTTCTTTTTCCCATAAGCTACTTTTTCTACAGGTTCAGGGCTTTGGTCCAGAGTTCGTTTTTGTGCATTAGTGGGCTTTTCAGTTTCATTTGTAGTTGCAAATATTCCATTGCTGTCACGACTTTGGTGCATTAGCATTTCTGATGCAGATGGTTGAGTTAGGGCAGTGCTTTTGGGGGTTGAACTCCTGGGTCTTGGATAACCTTTTTTGGATGTTTTTAAATTTCCATTTTTCCCTGGAACAGGTTGTGAGTAAGGATGCATTCCTTTTTTTCCCTTGGTGTTGTTAGACCCAGGGCCTCCAGGGGTTTTTTCTTTAGAGGCCATTGGGTAGGTCAATCTTTTAAGGACTCTCAGCAGTTTATTTTTGATTGGATCCAAAAGTAAAACGCTAATATTCTAAAAAACTTTAATACTACTTAATTATCTTCAAAAAAAACTCAGAAAAAGGAAAGAAAAAATGAATACCAATAAATAATTTGTTGGTGTATTTTTTCCTTTATTTTGACTAATCTTCTAATAACACCTGCCGAATGTTTTCCGTCTATTTGAAGTACTTTCCCCTAGAGCAATGCAGATCGTGCATTTTTAATTATGCTGAAATTAATTTTATTTTCATTTGCGCAGTTTATATTTCTTTGATTTTTTGAATAGTGACAGCTGTTTCCAATATTGGCCTCTCAGTGTTTGAATTTTCATTTTAATCATTTAAATATCATAATTAGGAAATTGAGCTTTCCTTCTATTAGCAGTTTCTCTGGACACTCTGTTTTTAGTGCTCGCGATAGCCGTGTGCTATAGGTTCCGCCGCCGTGCGGCCGGGACCCGGGTTCGAAACTCGGCGCTGGCAGTGGCGATTTTCTCTGTTGGGTATAGGAGAAAAATTCCAAGCACAATACCCCACTCTACCCAGGTGTCTGAAATGGGTACCGGTCTTGACCGGGGGAAAGCGTAATGGCGTCCTCGCGTTAGTTATAAGGCATTTGAAAATCCAATGTACAAGGTGATATGTATCAGGCTTGATTGGAAATAAAGCATCCGTAGATGCCTTCATTATTATTCATTATTTATACTCTGCGAGCTTAACGTTTCATAAACATGAAAATTATTCATATTTTTCGATAAGAGTTTTTATTTCTTCTTTGCTCCACAATATGTAAGCCATGACTACACATGCTCTCTATAGTCTCAAGTGCAACTGAATACTCTCGACTGGCAGTGCACACCGCCAATATTTAGCATACTGAATGTTGCCGCTCCTTATCGTGAGCGTGGCAATAAGGGTCATTTTGCATTGCTGTGGGTGGAGCTTATTTGACTGGTGGGATGGAGCGACGGTGTGGAGCGCGAAGAAACCATCAATGTAAAAGGGCCTTAAGTTATTTAAACACATATGTGTATAAAATACTAGTCATTTTATACACTAGTCTAGCCTAATAATACCCATTTTGAGTTTATTTATATATTTATCCATATATTTGCTTGGTGTCCGCTTGTGTGTGCGCACATATGCCCCCTTCACCCCATGCGCCTCAGAGGCTATATAAGTTTACTGCCCCACAGGCGCTATATATATAGCGCTAAATCGTTTGCGTCCGAACCTCTGTAAACCCCACTTGTCTTCGTTCTCGCCAAGTAAACGTATTTCAGAAGAACTGCGCTTCCATTCTTTCAAATACCCCAAGACTGAACGTATATGCTTTTTGAGAAACAAAGAATGTCTGAGTTTGCGGTATCATGGATACCGAATTCCTCAGTGTATTGAAAGATGGCCTAACATGCATTGATATGTTTGACATTTTATCAGGATAGATTCGGTTAGTACATGATAGGTTAGGATAGGTAAGTAATATTGACGGAATTTTTTCACGAGTCCACCAAGCTTTACGATGACATTGCCAGTGGAATTTCCACGGGTCCTGCTACTACTTAATAACTGGTTTATTTGTTTGGAGTCCGCTCCTTCCATTTCTCTGTCACGCTCATAAGAATAGGTATAATGATCGTATTTGTGATACGAGTTTCACCAGTGCACAAGTACGAGAATATTTTTTACCACGGGTACAGTTAGGATAGATATATTTGTGTGTCATCCACATCTGAAAAATTTCTTCAAGAAAGGTATGGAATCCCACAATTTTTGGCGGGCCGTGTACATTAGTCCAACATAATGATACTTGTTGTGTGTTTATTTATATATTTATCTACATATTTGTTTGGTGTCAGCTTCTTAAGGAACAAAGGATGTCTGAGTTTGCGGTATCATGGATACCGAATTCCTCAGTATAACATTGAAAGATGGCCGTTACATGCATTGATATGTTAGAAATTTTATCAGGTTAGGTTCGACTAGGATAGGTTTGATTAGATTAGGATAGGATAGATTAGCATAGGTGAGGTAATATTGGCAGAAATTTCACACGGGTACACCTAGGAATTTCCATGGGTCCGAGGAATTTCCACGGATCCTGCAATTACCTAAAAATACCCTTGGTTTATTGGTTTAGAGTCCGCTTCTTCCATTTCTCTGTCACGCTCATAAAAAAAAGACATAATGACCGTATCTGTGATGCGAGTTTCATCAGTGCGCAAGTACAATAATATTTTTTATCACGGGTACAGTTAGAATAGATATTTTTGTTAGTCATCCACATCTAGAATGTTTGTACAAGAAAGATATTGAATCCCATCATTTTTGGTGGGCCGTGCACGCTAGTAATTAATAATTTGTGTGTTTATCTTCTGTTGAAACTCTAGCCGTTGCTCTAAGCCGAGATCCTCTGCGAGCTTAGTAAGGCATTATTAATGGCCATCCGCAGTAAGGGGTCTTAGGCTGCTGTCAAGTCAATAGACTTAAAAGGCTATAAAACGAATAATAAGCGAATAACAGAGCAATGGTGGGAGTTCCTCACAACTTCGGTGGCAAGCGTATTTCTTCACTACTAAAAATGCGCCTGCACTTTTCCGAGTTCGAAGCTAATGCAACGGATTCGGAGGAAAGCCGATGTGTACAGTCTTTCCGACTGCCACGTCAGACTGCTTCCAACCGCGGCCACGGGTGCACGCAACTTTTTGCCTCGCTGGTCACCGGTCATCTTCCCCGATATCTTGTAACCTTGCGTTCTTGGACAGCCGGCTACAATGAAGAATTTGTTCATCTGAAAAAATAAGTTTTCGGAAGGTGAGAGCCCTTTTTTCGCCATGCTCTGATTGTTCAAATTATTAATTAAAAGTGTTACCGTCCCTTTTTGGGTTTCTGGTATTTATGTGAATTCTGTACCCCTTCCCTTCGGGGACTTTGGTGCCTCCTTGTAGCCGTGAGGCATCACACTTCATAGACTCTTTTAGTGTAAACTATTATTGTTAAACTTTTTCATATAATTACTAATCTCAACGATTTATGTGATTAAAACAATTTGGGTAGAACAGTCGTGTGCTGACAATTTCGATTTCATGCCATGGCAACACTCAAGCAAGATGAATAGTTCCGCGTTAGATCGGACGAGGGCCACTCTGTTGACTACTGTTGAACAGAGTGAAACAAAATTGGAGCAAAAATGAAAAATATCTTAAATTATCTAATAGTGTTATAAGGCTTGGATGTATAAATGTGCATGGATAGAATAGAAGAAAGTTAGATGGACTTGTGGTGGAATTTGAGAATGGAAAATTGAATCGTATTGGTGTAGTCGAGACCCAAATGCGTGATAGAGTTAGTTTAAAATGTAAGTAGAAGAAGTATCGTATGACAGGAAAATGGCACAAAATTAAGGTAGTGGAGTTGGTCTGATTGTAAAGAATGCTTTAAATTGAAATCTAGAAGAAATTCCTGTTGGAAATGAACCTGACAGTAAAGATTTTTTCGTAATTAAGTGTAAAAGCTGCATTCCATAGAATGTGTTGTAATTGAATATTATTTGACAAATGATGGAAATTTAGTTCATGGAAAGAATGTAAATGAGAATGAAACATTAACAAGGATTGTACGAGAACACTGCAGGTGCCCCCTAATTGTGATGGGTGACATGAATGTCCATGTTGGTTTACTTGGTGAGCATGTGAATCTAGATAAAACAAAATTGATTGATATCTGTGATGAAAATGAACTTGAGTATCTGAATGTTACAATAGGAAATGGCTTCATACATGGCAAAGCAGGGAATTACAACTTTAGTTCACTATATGATAGTGAATAGTACAGCATGAGTGTGTGTCAAAAGAATGTTTGTTGATAAAAATGATTTTGATATTAATAGTGACCATAAACTGCTTGTGTTTAAATATAATTGGGATGGAAAGGAGTCAATGCGGAAGGGCAGCAGTGTGAAAAAATGCCTGATAAAAATGACGAACGGGGAAAAATTTAGAAATAAATTGTAATATAGTGTAAAACGCAAGTTACTAGTTGGAGACATCTTTGTGGCAATACTGCGGATCGTGAGCACCCCCAGTCAGTTACTATTGAGACTTGGACGCGTCAGCTGTGCATGACGGTGAAGTGTGCCTCTAGGCAAAGGTTTGTCTAATACTCACTAACTCTAAGACTGGTATTTCTCACTCTGTATATCTTGACAGTGCTCTCCATATTTCGTTTCCTCTCTTCTCGTTATCAGTCTAAACCCCTATTTAGAATTGCTTCGAACAAGAAGGATTTTTTAGAGGAGAGTTTATTATCAATCTATGTTTGCGTTGCTATGTCTATTGGTGTTATATTGATTGTGTTGCTATGCTAATTGGATAGGCTACTATTTGAATAGGTACTGCCAATATTTCTTCTATGCTGGGCAAAAATTTACATTGGCGACCAGGTGTTAGAAGAACCACTGGGAAGAGACCAGACTGTGACTTGTGGGAGAACTCAGAGAATTTTTTTTCCTTAGTTTGTTGCACTGAAATAGCATTCAAGATACCGACGGTAGGCTAGGTGGGGAAGTTCAATCCCATGGATGAGGAATTTGAAGACCACAAAACGCGTCTAAAATGTTTCTTCAAAATTAATAGGATAGGAGACAGTGAGAAAGCCCCCACACTAATTGCACTAGTGGGTCGAAAAATTTGTAGACTAATTAAGCATTTGGTTTCCCCTAAAAGAACCTTGGATGCCATAGATGATGAAATGATGGAAGTGCTGAGAAGACGTTTTAAGCCAACTCTCAACCAGATCTTTGAAAGATTTCGATTCCATAAGCGGAACCACAAACACGGGGAAAGTATTGCTTATTTTGGGGCTGGCTTGAAGGCACTAGCTAATACCTGTAGTTTTAAACAGGAGGAACTAGGAGAAACACTATTGGATAGGTTTATACTGGGCATAGCTAGTGATGAAATCCAAAACATTTTGTTGAATGAAGCTGGCCCAACATGGCAAAAAGCAGTGGATCTGGCCGCGGCCAAAGAAACCACACTGAGAGAAACTGTGTTGTTGAGGCAACCAAATTCAATTCTGAATATGAGCCAAACTAATGCAGCAAATTTCTTTCAAGCCTCAAGGCAAGACTCAGGCCCAAACTAACCCCAAATATGCATGCAGCGGCTGTAGTAATTTGCGCTGGTGTAGGGATTGCGCCTATAAGGACAGTGTTTGTCATGGTTGTGGCCAAAATGGTCGCCTTAAAAATGTTGCTACGAGTTAAAAAAACAAAAACTTTCTTAAGGAAACATAAATAATTTTGTGCATGCTACACATGAAGGAAGGGGGAGGGAACACTACCCTAACCCTAATAAAACTGTCAAGCAACCAGTGCAAACTACCCAATTTGTAATCAGGGCTGCTATGGAGAATTTTTTCATTTCCAAAGGAATGTAAACCACCAATTGGAACCCAAATATTGATAAACAACATTCAACTAGAAATGAAACTAGATACTGAGGCTTGTAGGTCTATCATTTAAGAAACTGCATAGTGGGCAACCTGAAGGTTGCCTACACATACAAAACCCGAGTTGAGACATTCTAATGTTAATCTCAAGACTTGTGATGGCGCTGAACCAGTAGTTTGTGAGGAAACTAGGACTAAAATCCAGTGTGAAGCTAATGATTGGGCTCCTCAGCTAACAACTAATGCAGTTGTGGAAAGGAAGGGATCAGCATTGCTAGGGAGAGATCTGATTGATTCTTTCAGGTTAACTAAAGTGGAAGGCAGTTTGTTGCCCAACCAGAAAAGCTAGTACAAAAATTTCCCAGCTTTTTCCAACCGGGCCTTTGCTTCTTCAAGGGAAGAACTTTCAATATTGAGGTTGACCCTAATATTACCCCAAGCTTCTGTTAGGCTAGGAGTGTGCCTGACTCATTAACCCTTTTGGTACGATAATTCAAATTGTTTGGGTAAAAACTTCCAGGGGAAAAAGTTGTCATTACCCTTAATTGTCAGTGAAATTGTCCTAGTGTGGTGCTTTTAGCTTAAGTAAGTGCCTTCTTCATTATTTTAATTTTGAAATTTTTTGTATCTTTGAAGCTCGATGCTTGGCGACAGAAATTTTTGATGTTGATAATAAAGTTTTCGTATTTACGAAGAAATTATTTATACGTTTTTGCCCGAATTTACCAAAAATCAACAAAGTTCAGAAAAAACTTGCTCAAGTTAAATGGAAAGGGTATTGAATATGTTGCTCGGGTCCTGTAGCATGAACTTACGCGTGCTACAGGGTCCTATGGTAATTACAGGGGCCTATGGTAACCTATGGTAATTTACGCGCGCAGGTTTCTGGAATTGTTTAAAAACTAGTTTAATGAATGGTTGTAATTTCCCTAATTTTGTTATTACTCCAAAATATTCCCTCACTAGTTAAATTAGTTTAAAACTAGGTTAGATGCCCTAAACTGGAAGCACTAGCCAACTTGGCACTGGAGTAGCCGTCAGGACCGAAAGGGTTAAGGCCTAAGGTTGATGCAGAACTTGATAAACTGGTACAGGAAGGTATCCTTACTCCTGTGCAGTACTCTAAATGGGCAGCAGCCATTGTACCCGTGCTTAAGCTGAATCAAAGAATTCTGATTTGTGGGGACTGCATGTTATCTGTAAACCGGACAGTTAGGTTAGACCCTTATCCTATACCGAGGTGTTATATAGTGTAAGATGTAAGTTACTAGTTAGAGACATCTTGATGACAACACAGCGGATCGTTTACATCTGCCTCAGGAACTATTAGGATCTTGACGCGTCAAAAAGTGCCTGGTGGTCAAGTGTACCCTAGATTAATCCAGGTTGGCTAATTCTACCAAACTCTAAGACTACTATTCTTAACTCTCTTATGCCTGTTATTGCTATGTATCATTATGCTATGTACCATTGCAATTGATGTATATTATGTTCATTGATATGTTCAGTGGATAGGCTATAAAGTAGGCACGTTTAACATCTCTGCTAGGTTAAGTAGAAAATATTACTTTGGCGACGAGGATGAGATATGTAGCTATATAGAAGTGTTTTTTAGGAATAATAAAATTGAAGACAGTGAGAGAGCCCCCACATTAATTGCACTAGTGTGTCTCAAATTGGTAGACTTATTAAGGATTTGATCTCACCTAACAGGCCCTGGATGCAACCCACAATGAGATCATAGAAGCGTTAAGACGGCACTCACTCCCCCAATCCGTGACGGAGTGTCCAACTCTCCCAACCCGTGACGGAGTGTCCCACTCTCCCAACCCGTGAGGGAGTGTCCCACTCTCCCAACCCGTGACGGAGTGTCCCACTCTCCCAACCCGTGACGAAGTGTCCCACTCTCCCAACCTGTACAAATTTCTAGCCTTAGTTCGGCATGCTGTCTTGTTTATTTCATTCTGCCAGCTCGCCTATTAGATTTAAGCTAGATTTAAGAGCATCAGGTTAGTAAATTTATTTTCATGATTTAAAGGGCAGGATGTAGGGAACAAATTCTTGGCCCGGCAGTTTCCGTTCTTCTTATCGACTGACGATCGATAAGAAGTATACTTAAGCGTGCATTAGCACCGAATAATCAGACTTTTCACAGACCTCCAATCGGGCACCACCATCGGCGTAAACTGCTCATTTATTGCCATATCCTACGTAATCTACGGGGAGCACGCTGCTCCACACTTACCTGCTGGAGGCGCTTGACTTCCACGCTGCTCCACACTTACCTGCTGGAGGCGCTGGACTTCCACGCTGCGTCCACTTACCAGACTGGGGACAGGCGGACGTAAATCCACTACCAGGGGATCTACATCTCGTGGCGTTATGCCTTGAGGTGAGGAAGCTTGCCGGACTTGCCAAACCCCTAAAGTTTCCGAACCCCTGCCATTTATATCATGGAGATTTCCTTTAGGACTCGAACCATTATCACGCATTATTCTGAGCAATATATTGATGGATCGCGTTTGATGGTGGCTCATCAAACAAACTAAAATTAATTACGTAAATTCTTTTTCAGGCAATTAAGGATCAAGTACCTGTATGTTCACTCTCATTCTTTACTTCCAGTGCTTGGAGACTCAAGGAGGGAACGGCGAGCGGCGGGCCTGGGCAGTGAGGTGGCTGCTCGTGTAGCCTGCCCCCCAACTCGTACCATTTGCCGCCAAGCGCAAAGTTCCGGCTCGATTTATAGTTCTTGGATTGTGGATTGAGTTGGAACGGCGAGCGGCGGGCCTGGGGGGTGAGGTGGCTGCTCGTGTAGCCTGCCCCCAACTCGTACTATTTCCGCCAAGCACTCAGCTTCCGAACAATTTAAAATTCTTGATAACTTGCTCGCAGAAGCAAATAGATTTCTGAAACGATACTTTTTCTTGATCCTGTACACGGCGATCCCATTTTATTTGCTACAACCCGTGAGAAAGCGTCCCACTCCCCCAACCCGTGACGGAGTGTCCCACTCCCCCAACCCGTGACGGAGTGTCCCACTCCCCCAACCCGTGACGGAGTGTCCCACTCTCCAAACCCGTGAGGGAGTGTCTCACTCCCCCAACCCGTGAGGGAGTGTCCCACTCCCCAAAGACGTGAGGGAGTGTCCCACTCCCCCAACCCGTGACGGAGTGTCCCACTCCCCCAACCCGTGACGGAGTGTCCCACTCTCCAAACCCGTGAGGGAGTGTCTCACTCCCCCAACTCGTGAGGGAGTGTCCCACTCCCCAAACACGTGAGGGAGTGTCCCACTCCCTCAACTCGTGAGAGAGTGCCCCACTCCCCCAATCCATGAAGGAGTGCCTCACTCCCCCAACACGTGAGGGAGTGTCCCACTCCCCCAACCCGTGAGGGAGTGTCCCACTCCCCTAATACGTGAGGGAGTGTCCCACTCCCCCAACATGTGCGGGAGTGTCCCACTCCCCCAACACGTAAAGGAGTGTCCCACTCCCCCAACACGTGAGGAAGTGCGCCACTCCCCAAACACGCGGGGAAGCACCCCACTCCCTCAGCAGGTGGGGATGGCATGAAACTGTTGCTGCCCGCCAGAAGACAATGAAGGACAGAACTGAAGGACGCTGTGAGAGCTGCAGCACCAGCCGCAGCCGGCGCGTCTCGGTCACGGTGTCATGATGAAGAAGGCTTCCTGGTCATGATACATATACATGCATGTATCAGGCTTTTCTTCCTTTCGAGAGGGTAGCCGACAGCAAGCCACAATCATTCATCTTAATCATCCCTCGTCACTAGTGTAATACTAGGTTATTACTAGTGTAATACAAGTGTAATACAAGCGTAAACCGTCACACTAGTGTTCGTGTCGCTAATTTTATCCAAGAAAATTCTTTTTAGAGTAGATCCATGAATATTTCTTACTAAGAAACTTGTTCCAAATAATTGTTTGATCGTTTGATTAGTAACTTTGTTGCTACCGTTCAAGGTCTTCTGCTTGTACCTGTGTGCTGTAACTGTGTGCTGTACCTGTGTTCTGTACCCGTGTGCTGTACCCGTGTGCTGTACCCGTGTGCTGTACCCCTGTGCTGTACCTGTGTGCTGTACCTGTGTGCTGTACCCGTGTGCTGTACCCGTGTGCTGTACTCGTGTGCTGTACCCGTGTGCTGTACCCGTGTGCTGTACCCGTGTGCTGTACCCGTGTGCTGTACCCGTGTGCTGTACCTCTGTGCTGTACCCCTGTGCTGTACCTGTGTGCTGTACCTGTGTGCTGTACCCGTGTGCTGTACCCGTGTGCTGTACCCATGTTCTGTACCCGTGTGCTGTACCCGTGTGCTGTAATCGTGTGCTGTACCCGTGTGCTGTACTCTCGTGTGCTGTACCCGTGTGCTGTACTCGTGTGCTGTACCCGTGTGCTGTACCCGTGTGCTGTACCCGTGTGCTGTACTCGTGTGCTGTACTCGTGTGCTGTACCCGTGTGCTGTACCCGTGTGCTGTACCCGTGTGCTGTACCCGTGTGCTGTACCAGTGTGCTGTACCCGTGTGCTGTACCCGTGTGCTGTACCCGTGTGCTGTACCCGTGTGCTGTACCCGTGTGCTGTACCCGTGTGCTGTACCCGTGTGCTGTACTCGTGTGCTGCACCCGTGTGCTGTACCCGTGTGCTGTACCCGTGTGCTGTACCCGTGTGCTGTACCCGTGTGCTGTACTCGTGTGCTGTTCCCGTGTGCTGTACCCGTGTGCTGTACCCGTGTGCTGTACCCGTGTGCTGTACCCGTGTGCTGTACCCTTGTGCTGTACCCGTGTGCTGTACCCATGTGCTGTACCCGTGTGCTGTACCCGTGTGCTGTACCCGTGTGCTGTACTCGTGTGCTGTACCCGTGTGCTGTACCCGTGTGCTGTACTCGTGTGCTGTACCCGTGTGCTGTACCCGTGTGCTGTACCCGTGTGCTGTACCCGTGTGCTGTACCCGTGTGCTGTACCCGTGTGCTGCACTCGTGTGCTGTACTCGTGTGCTGTACCCGTGTGCTGTACCCGTGTGCTGTACCCGTGTGCTGTACCCGCGTGCTGTACCCGTGTGCTGTACTCGTGTGCTGTACCCGTGTGCTGTACCCGTGTGCTGTACCCGGGTGCTGTACCCGTGTGCTGTACCCGTGTGCTGTACCCGTGTGCTGTACCCGTGTGCTGTACCCGTGTGCTGTACCCGTGTGCTGTACCCGTGTGCTGTACCCGTGTGCTGTACCCGTGTGCTGTACCCGTGTGCTGTACCCGTGTGCTGTACCCGTGTGCTGTACCCGTGTGCTGTACTCGTGTGCTGTACCCGTGTGCTGTACCCGTGTGCTGTACCCGTGTGCTGTACTCGTGTGCTGTGTCCGTGTGCTATACTCGTGTGCTGTACCCGTGTGCTGTACCCGTGTGCTGTACCCGCGTGCTGTACCCGTGTGCTGTACCCGTGTGCTGTACCCGTGTGCTGTACCCGTGTGCTGTACTCGTGTGCTGTACCCGTGTGCTGTACCCGTGTGCTGTACCCGTGTGCTGTACCCGTGTGCTGTACCCGTGTGCTGTACCCGTGTGCTGTACCCGTGTGCTGTACCCGTGTGCTGTACCCGTGTGCTGTACCAGTGTGCTGTACCCGTGTGCTGTACCCGTGTGCTGTACCCGTGTGCTGTACCCGTGTGCTGTACCCGTGTGCTGTACCCGTGTGCTGTACCCGTGTGCTGTACCCGTGTGCTGCACCCGTGTGCTGCACCCGTGTGCTGTACTCGTGTGCTGCACCCGTGTGCTGTACCCGT
Source organism: Morinoia aosen (assembly GCA_030386875.1). Classification (NCBI taxonomy): domain Eukaryota; kingdom Metazoa; phylum Arthropoda; class Malacostraca; order Amphipoda; family Talitridae; genus Morinoia; species Morinoia aosen. Next base: position 43,388,005 of record CM059580.1, read on the forward strand.
GTGCTGTACCCGTGTGCTGTACCCGTGTGCTGTACCCGTGTGCTGTACCCGTGTGCTGTACTCGTGTGCTGTTCCCGTGTGCTGTACCCGTGTGCTGTACCCGTGTGCTGTACCCGTGTGCTGTACCCGTGTGCTGTACCCTTGTGCTGTACCCGTGTGCTGTACCCATGTGCTGTACCCGTGTGCTGTACCCGTGTGCTGTACCCGTGTGCTGTACTCGTGTGCTGTACCCGTGTGCTGTACCCGTGTGCTGTACTCGTGTGCTGTACCCGTGTGCTGTACCCGTGTGCTGTACCCGTGTGCTGTACCCGTGTGCTGTACCCGTGTGCTGTACCCGTGTGCTGCACTCGTGTGCTGTACCCGTGTGCTGTACCCGTGTGCTGTACCCGTGTGCTGTACTCGTGTGCTGTACCCGTGTGCTGTACCCGTGTGCTGTACCCGTGTGCTGTACCCGTGTGCTGTACCCGGGTGCTGTACCCGTGTGCTGTACCCGTGTGCTGTACCCGTGTGCTGTACCCGTGTGCTGTACCCGTGTGCTGTACCCGTGTGCTGTACCCGTGTGCTGTACCCGTGTGCTGTACCCGTGTGCTGTACCCGTGTGCTGTACCCGTGTGCTGTACCCGTGTGATGTACCCGTGTGCTGTACCCGTGTGCTGTACCCGTGTGCTGTACTCGTGTGCTGTACCCGTGTGCTGTACCCGTGTGCTGTACCCGTGTGCTGTACTCGTGTGCTGTGTCCGTGTGCTATACTCGTGTGCTGTACCCGTGTGCTGTACCCGTGTGCTGTACCCGTGTGCTGTACCCGTGTGCTGTACCCGTGTGCTGTACCCGTGTGCTGTACTCGTGTGCTGTACTCGTGTGCTGTACCCGTGTGCTGTACCCGTGTGCTGTACCCGTGTGCTGTACCCGTGTGCTGTACCCGTGTGCTGTACCCGTGTGCTGTACTCGTGTGCTGTACCCGTGTGCTGTACCCGTGTGCTGTACCCGTGTGCTGTACCCGTGTGCTGTACCCGCGTGCTGTACCCGTGTGCTGTACTCGTGTGCTGTACCCGTGTGCTGTACCCGTGTGCTGTACCCGGGTGCTGTACCCGTGTGCTGTACCCGTGTGCTGTACCCGTGTGCTGTACCCGTGTGCTGTACCCATGTGCTGTACCCGTGTGCTGTACCCGTGTGCTGTACCCGTGTGCTGTACCCGTGTGCTGTACCCGTGTGCTGTACCCGTGTGCTGTACCTGTGTGCTGTACCCGTGTGCTGTACTCGTGTGCTGTACCCGTGTGCTGTACTCGTGTGCTGTACCCGTGTGCTGTACCCTTGTGCTGTACCCGTGTGCTGTACTCGTGTGCTGTACCCGTGTGCTGTACTCGTGTGCTGTACTCGTGTGCTGTACCCGTGTGCTGTACCCGTGTGCTGTACCCGTGTGCTGTACCCGTGTGCTGTACCCGTGTGCTGTACCCGTGTGCTGTACCCGTGTGCTGTACCCGTGTGCTTTACCCGTGTGCTGTACCCGTGTGCTGTACCCGTGTGCTGTACCCGTGTGCTGTACCCGTGTGCTGTACCCGTGTGCTGTACCCGTGTGCTGTACCCGTGTGCTGTACCCGTGTGCTGTACCCGTGTGCTGTACCCGTGCACTGTACCCGTGTGCTGTACTCGTGTGCTGTACCCGTGTGCTGTACCCGTGTGCTGTACTCGTGTGCTGTACCCGTGTGCTGTACCCGTGTGCTGTACCCGTGTGCTGTACCTGTGTGCTGTACCAGTGTGTTGTACTCGTGTGCTGTAACCATCTGCTGCACCCGTGTGCTGTCCCCGTGTGCTGTACCCGTGTGCTGTACTGGAGCCCGAGTTTCATTACGAGGTTGTGTGGTGGTTGTGTGGTGGTTGTGTGTTGGTTGTGTGGTGGTTGTGTATTGGTTATGTGGTGGTTGTGTGGTGGTTGTGTGTTGATTGTGTTGTGGTTGTGTGGTGGTTGTGTATTGGTTATGTGGTGGTTGTGTGGTGGTTGTGTGTTGATTGTGTTGTGGTTGTGTGGTGGTTGTGTGATATTTGTGTCTTGCGATTGCGAGACCCGGTCGTGTCCGGACGTGCGCAAAAATGGTACAGTAATCGCCTAGAATGCAAGGGAAAAACATTTTGAAAATTTGATTCTTCAACCCGTGACATTCAAATTTAAGCAGCAAAATCTAGCGTGCGTTCGACTGCAGTCATTTGTTTGCACCTGCGATGGGATATGTCATTGGAGGCTCTTGCGCAGGCTGCGGGAGGTTGGTTGTGAGAGCTTTTTTGTTGGCACATTGAGTTCCTTTTCGTTAAATTTATATTTTTCCACTTTAACTTCAGTTTGTGTGAATGTGATTTCGTTCTGTCGAGTTATAACTTTGCACATATGCGCTTCTTTGTTCCACCCTTTAATGCGTTCACAAGTTTGACTTAATGCATTTTTAACCTTTCGAGTTAACTTAGAGTTAGTGATATAAATTGAACTAAACGTAAACGGTGCGCGCCGACCTTGTGGCTGCCCGAGTGGCAGATTACCTTCACGGCAGCGGTACGGGGAATTAAAATTTAAAATAAATCTAATATTGTGGCTGCTCGAAAGTAGAGTTGACTGAAACTGAGGCGATGCACTTAATTTAATTAATTCTAATTAAGTCATGCTTATGTTGCAATATTCCTAACATATTAACTTTTTACTGAAATTTCTACTTAGAGTGGAACTTTTTCTTGCTCTATTTTCCTCTTTGTTAGAGCTTCTCGCAGGCTCTTGTTTATGGTCCTTTTAAAGGCGACAAACAGGTGCGTGAAGTAGGCTGTTGTAATGAAATTATATTGATCATACTGTTATACCTTTCTTGAATTAAAAGAATGCATAATCTTAACGTGTTCTAGTAAAAAGTAACAATAAACCTGAACATTGTTCAGACAAGAATACACGACGCATCTCAGCTTCTCCGGTGGCGCTCGGTAAATTTTCCTTGCCGGCAATGGAGGCCCAGCGTCGGCGTTTCGACTGCTTATATGTATAAGTCTTCGTTATCTTCGGGGTGAGCAGAGGGAGATTCCTGTTCTTGAACAAAGCAGCTTGCCTATAACTGCTCGTAGATCTTTTCGATTAGCTTGGTTCATTTGTGCTTAGTTTTTTTCGTCTTTCTATTCCAGGATGTGTCGAGCCTATCTCTGAACAAGTAAAGTTTAAAGAGTCGCCAAATGGTAAATTCCTTGAATTGAACAACGATGTCGTCTTAAAAAATTCAATACATCTTTTGTTAGGTGTTCGCATTTCATTTCCTCCTCAAAATTACCAAACACAATCTAAAGATGGGCCGATTTGCTCCGTCTTACCTCAGCGAGCTCGTATACCACCCACCCCTCCTTCCCCTCCCCCGCATCCCTCCTCTCTGTCTCTTGTCTTCTGATGTGCTCAGCGCATGGGAAATCCTAAACTTATTCGCTCGAAACAACCACAGAGAAATCAATTTTATTCATTTGATACATTTGGTAATGTCTAACATCTCTGTGGCGTTAATTGTTCACCTTCTACGCGCCCGAGAAACCCCGCTCTGCTGCCCAAAAATCAGGTACTTAGTTTCCGAATGTCCGTGAGCTTTCGGAAATAAGTTCACGAATGTGCGAGAAAAATTATTGTGTTCTGTACGTCCGTTCCCTGCCAACACCGATACTTTAAAGTGAGTTATTCAAATAAAAATACCGGGTGAACGAGAAATTGCAAGACATTCGCCATCACCTGGAAAAGGACAAAAAGGTCTTTTTCCAGGTCCTGGAAAAGGACCTGGAAAAGGTTCTTACCTCGAATTTTAATTCAAATATGTTCTCGCTCAGAGGCTAGTCTTTCTACAGACGGTGTCTTCTGCAGAGCTCACCAAATTACTGCAGCGAAAGGAAGTACCTCCGAACGAAGGAAAGACTGAAGATATAACTGCGCTCTGCGATACCCTCCCTTCTTTTTTCAATGAGACGAAAACTAATGAATGTGCTCGCCCTGAATATTTTACCTGATTTATACCTTATCACGTTTTGCTGCTGATCTCATTCTGCTGAATAATTAAAACATCCTATAAACAGGAAGAAACTCTAGGTCGACTAAATAATCGACTCGTGTGGCAGCAACTCACAACATCTGTGGCCTGCTGGTACAAAATGTACCACTGCGCACAACCAAGGATGTCAACGTTTGAGGTTTGCGAGAAACAGACATCCTGAACTCGGAGCTCCACTGAGCGCAACCAACCTTCATTATGAAGACGTCCTTGTTCGAGGCCGCCTCGCCCTCCCTGTCCCTCTCTTCCCACCTCAGCATTTGAGGGCAACTCTATCTTCTCTCAGCTGTGAGCTTAACGCGTTGACGTCATGTTGATTACTAGCGACATCGAAATTCCATGCGCATCTGGATCGTGGCCATCTTTATTTTATATATTCTGTACTTACACTTACCTCTAGAGCGTATTCGTGTCTGTCCTTCTTTCGTATTTTGCTTATAATAAAGGACTTCCAAGGCGTTTTCTAGTAGTAAGTATTTATAGTTTACAGTCATCTTACCATGCATGAAATATCCCAAATAAAATATTTTGTTTGTTTCTTTTAATGACATAATTAACCTTTGACCATTGTATTTTACTCTTCGTAAGATTTGTTTGTCAATTAAGGATCTTTTTTACGAAGATTTTTAAAATCCAATGGGTTGTAATACATTTCATGCATCAACATTTTTGGGGGATAAATGAGCGGTTTTTATTCTCTCTCTGCACCCGGTTAGCACTGAACTACAAGTCAGAAATAATTCGAAGTTTCAGTAAATAAAATTAGTGAGCTGGGCCACTATATTTCATCTACGTCTACGTGCCAAAATGTTGTAGATATTTGCTTCCCTTAAGTGATGTCCGGCTATCCCAGCATCTCCACTTTATCCCGTGTATGTCTGTGTGATGTTGAAGAAAATACCGAGAGGATGTGAAACCCGAGATGTTTTTTTTAAAGTTCTTAGACTGTAATTTTATTTTCCTTAAAATTCTGTTAGAAAATTAGAATATCGTTCATTTTTACATTCTTGAAGTATTTTTTCTTTCTATTTACATTTTTTCAAGACATTTTTTTTATTACATTGAGCAACACAGCCTTTGGGGTAAATCCCTTGGCACATTAAATTTCACTTAATTCTCTGCGACCAGGCAACACTGAACCATTTCGCAGAAATAAGTCGATCAAAAATAACTCGATAGTCCAGTAAATGAATTTATTGCAATTGCTAACTATTTGAAAAATAAAACTATCACTACCCCTGAGGAACAGATTTGAAATAAAGTGCGATTTGAGCAAATGATTCATGAAAAAGTATCTTTTTGTCCGTACGACGAAGAAGCTTTGAATTTCATTTTGCGAGTATGTTTGTTTACATGTTAGTGATGTGCGTGTTGCGCGATGGTTTTTACAAATTATTTATTGAATAACCTCTTCTCACTAATTGATAATCATTTACGACGGGGTTTCCGTCTGTTACGATAGAGCATTTATGTCATTTCTTATCTCGTATCAACAAATAGTTAGGGAATACCGAAATTATTTATAAGTTCTGTGCTTCTCCCAAAATCCTGTGTCGACAACCATCATGTGTATTACGATAACCAAGTATGAATAGCAATTAAGGATCTAAATCATATGTTCCAACACTTAACATGGATACTACGATAACCATGTACAAATAGCAATTAAGGGTTTCTATGCTAAGGTATTCGAATGCATTTTTCGCTTTCATTTTTCAATACTTGTGCGTACTAATGAAAGTGTTTTTCAAATGAACGTCGCGAGGATTGTGCTCATCCTAGTTCAAAATCAGATTAGGCAAGGAAAGGAACTCAATTTTGTTGTACTTTTCTATCAATCATTTTGTTTCAACATTTTACACGGGTATTACGATACCAATGTGTTATAATCATTTACGGATGTTAATGTTAAGGTGTTTTAAAAACCAATGTATCGACATTTCATGTTTGTACTTTATTGGAAATAAAATGTTTTTCTTTTCTTTCTTTTCTTTCTTTCTTAGCCATCTCTTCGCCTCTAAAATATCCAAGCGAAGATATTTCAGCTGCTTCTCTCAATAACATAATTAGCCCCGACTCGGCTATAGGACGCCTTGCATGGTTATCTATCAATCATGTCCCTTTATATAAAGAAATGTTTAGAGTCCAATGTGTTATACATCTCAAGTAGTAACTATTTTGGAAATATACGGCTTTTGTTTCTTCCTCTCTTCTTTCTTGTGTGGTGTTGAGGTGATGGTGTTGTGGTGGGGGGTGGTGATGTGGCGGTGGTGATGTTGTGGTGGTGATGTTGTGGTGGTGATGTGGTGTGTGGTGATGTGGTGGTGGTGATGTGGTGTGTGGTGATATGGTGGTGGTGATGTGGTGTGTGGTGATGTTGTGGTGGTAGTGGTGATGTGCTGGGTGGTGATGTGGTGTTGTGTTGTGTGTGCAGCTCGAAGGCCAGCAAATTACAAGTTAATTGACCAGCTGCAGCTAACCACAGCGCCCCATTCAGGTCTGCGCGGCCGCCCGCTGCCTGCACACCACCGCACTACCACACACCACCGCACACCACCGCACACCACCACACACCACCGCACACTACCACACACCACCGCACACCACCGCACACTACCACACACCACCGCACACCACCGCACACCACCACACACCACCGCACACCACCACACACTACCACACACCACCGCACACCACCACACACTACCACACACCACCGCACACCACCGCACACCACCACACACCACCGCACACTACCACACACCACCGCACACCACCGCACACCACCACCACCACCGCACACCACTACACACCACCACACACCACCACACACCACCGCACAGCACCACACACCACCACACACCACCACACACCACCGCACACCACCACACACCACCGCACCCCACCACATACCACCGCACACCATCACACACCACCACAAACCACCACACACCACCACACACTACCACACACCACCGCAAACCACCACACACCACCACACACCACCACACACCACACACCACCACACACCACCACACTACCACTACACACCACCACACACCACCGCAAACCACCACACACCACCACACACCACCACACACCACCACACACCACCACACACCACCACACACCACCATACACCACCACACACCACCACACACCACCACACACCACCACACAACACCACACAACACCACACACCAACACACACCACCACACACCACCACACTACCAGCACTCTACCACCACACTACCACCACGCTACCACCACATCACCACACAACCACAACACAATCACTTCACAATCACGCGATGAAACTTCAGAGTTTTAAATTTTGAACAAAACCTCAGAAACATCAGAAATCTCACAATTTCACAATTTGTTTCACGCAACTCAGCAGTAACTTTCTTATTACAATAGCGCTCGTTTATTCATCAGTGAAGAATTTTGTACTTTTTTTCATGGAAAATTCCAAACTTAGCTCTGCGTCACCACACAAAGTGAGGAGATAAGATCTGCCTTGTGTCGTCCCTGACATCAGAGAGGCTGAACTTCGCCGTGCGGTGTTGCTGAGTAGAGGGTGGACTTTGGCAGCTGGGCAGGCCGGTGGGCAGACGAGCGGTCCATCAAGTTTTGTGAAGGCTTATGTGTGTGTTCTTTGCTGGAGATCGTTTATAAAATCAACTTCGAACCCAATTAAAGTTTAAGGTTTTGTCTATAAACAAAATCTGTATGCGATCAAAATACTTCTATGTTATCATTTCTTTAAAACTTTACTGAAGAAACAATGAAAAATAATCGATTTAAAATATTGATCAATGACAGAAGTATCCAGAATACTGTTTAGGTCAATAAGAATCGTTACCATAATCACAAGTTTCTCTTTACATACGAGTAGATGAGAAAGGAACAGAATTGTCCGCCATAGGAAAAAACAAATTATCCCCTACGCCACTGGTATAAGCAGAGCGCCTAATTTCCCCACCTCATTACTGAAGGTAGGGGTTGCGGGGTGAGGTGGTGGTGAGCTGTTGCTGTCCGCCCGAGACAATGTAGGGCAGAACGGGGCATGGCGACCAGCTGCGGCTGCTGCTGCCTGCGTTGTCGCAATGGTGGCTGCATTTGTTTATTGATTATCGCTTTGTGATGTATGGTGACTTCAAGTTACTGTCGTCATCAATTGGTTGGTATTTCTTCTAAAATTGTTGTAAGGAACAATTACCGTTAAATAATATAATAATGGTCTAAAAAGAACTCAATTTAATGCAAGATTCCACAAAAAATTAAATGTTGACATTTTTAAGCTCGAATTTGCATTCATTCGGAGAAAATGTGGTCAAAATATTTGTGAAATATTTTGAAAAAATAGATATAAATATTCACTTTATTTGAATAATAAGTATTTGAATGATGCATTTGCTCCCATCAGGGACATAAAAAAACATTTAAATGAATGAATGGAAGCGGTCATGACCGTTTGCAAATACAAGAATACTTTTGCTACCAGTTGCCCTCAGAAATTTTGAATGAAAGAGCTCGAAGTGTGTGATGACCGTATCTGTGCTACAGTTTCACTTGAATTAAGTAAATTTTTTAGCTCAAATGCACAGATACTAATTGGATTGTCATATTTGATTGTTCTCCGTTTGTGGTGCATTTTACAGGGAAAACTGAAACGGTAGCGTAGCCTGTATCATAAATACGCTCATCACACACACCTCGTTGTTCGAGGGACCAGAGAGCGAGTCTATTTTGGGCGCTGTACTGAACAGAGGCGCGTCTGTGCTGGAGAACAGAGAGCAAGTCTATTTTTGACGCTGTTCTGAACTTCAGCGAAAGAGCTGAACTTTTAGGAAGGTGAAGGGAGAGGCATGGGGTGCGAGGAGCGTACGCTCATGAATTAATCTCTAACAAAGTTCATGTGTTCCATGTATGGATACATCACGGCTTGGTTCAGTACTATATAATAAAATTTGTATTTTATAGTAACAGTCTGGTATTGTTCACATCTTCAGTACCATCGCAGCTTCACAAGAAAGAAAGTAAGAAAAAAAGAAAAACCGTTTATTTCCAAAAATCGTTGCCACATGGGATACATACCAACATATTGGCTTTCAAAAAAATCTTTATAAAAGACGTCCTAAGACAAACGTTCCATACCAGGAGTACTTATAGACAAACTACCCGAGATGTACTAATAGATAAACTATACGAGGTGTACTAATAGACAAGCTATTCGAGATATACAAATAGATAGACCAAACGAGGGGTACGAATAGATAAACCATATGAGGCGTGCTAATATATTAACCCTGTCAAGCTATAGTTAAATAAAAAAACTATCATCTCATGGATATTTTATATTCCAAGAGATGGCTGACAACTCATAAATAATTGAAATACTACTAAAGATTCTTTGGAATTTCGGAATTATTTGTTGAATCGAAAAGTAAGAAAAATACAAAAACGCTATACCGCAGCAGATTGAAACACCAAAGGTTAGTCACAAAGTAATTTATAAAGAACATCGCGACCACAGCACGCACATATAGAAATGCGTAAACAAACTTACACGCAAAAACGAAATTCATGACTTGTTCAGCATACTGACATAGAGATTATTTTTTCACCAGCGCTATATTTCATTTTCCAGTTTATATTTTTCATTTTTTTTATTCACAGAAACGCCCTCTGGGATCGTGATAGATCTATTTTTGAATCATTAGGCAAGCGCAATATATAATACTTTTTTTAAATAATGAAGGCATCTACGGATGCTTTATTTCCAACCAAGCCTGATACATATCACTTTGTACATTGGATTTTCAAATGCCTTATAACTAACACCAGGACGCCATGACGCTTTCCCCCGGTCGAGACCGGTACCCATTTCAGACACCTGGGTAGAGTGGGGTATTGTGCTTGGAATTTTTCTCCTATACCCAACAGAGAAAATCGCCACCAGCGCCGGGACTCGAACCCGGGTCTGCCACACGGCGGCAGAACCTTTAGCCACACGCCTATGGCGAGCAATAAATATATTTATTTCTGGAACTTGGTTCAGGGTTAACTAGTCGCAGAGCTTAATTTAGGTAAAATTTAATATGTCTTGAGGTTTCGCTGTTACGCAAAAAATAGATATATAAACAAATACAGTATAAGCATTTGAGTATATTTATATGTGTGTAAGCGTGTACATGTGCACACACATGCATAAACATGCATGTATGCGTGTGCACACACATATACATACATGCACACACTTACACACACATATTCATACATGCGTATTGAAAGTGAATATAAGAAAAATAATAATAAACATAAAAACAATCATGCTCTTGCGACATCTAAAATGACAGGCAAGTTCAGTGTAATCGTAAAAATAACCTGAGAAATAATAAGTAATAGAAAAAAGACTTCGAAAAACATAAAAATGAACTGGTTTTTAATTTCCTACCCGAAGTTTTAAGAAAACTCAAGTAACCGTCGAGGAACAACAATAAAAAACATATTTCATATCCTCTCGGTCTTCTCTGCAACATCAAGCGGGCATGGGGACATGGGATAAAATGGAGATACAATGTAAGCCGGATATCACTTATGAGTAGCAAATATCTACAAAATTTTGGCAGAAATGCGTAAACAAACATGTACTCAAAATAAAATTCATAGCTTGTTCAACACACGGACAGAAAGATAATTCTACCATGATTCGTATGCTCAAATTGTGCTTTATTTCACTCGTCTAATTGTATATCTCAATTTCCCGATTCACAGAAATGCCCCCAGGAGTAGTGATAGACCTATTTTTGAATAATTTCGCAGGTGTAATAACATTAATCAACCGGATTATTTTCACTTAAAAAATAGAAATAGAAACATTTATATCTATTTATGCGGATATTCATAATGTAAGCCCCGAGGCTAAAGCAACCGTCGTCGTCAGGTTGGGAAGGATAGACTGACACGTTTCTGTCAGTTTTACTGGGGATCGGAGCTTGCTAGTCTGGTGCTACCGTCGGTCCGCGCTGTCAAGTGCGATTGCTCAGACACGACGAGCACTTTAACTCGGCTCGGCTGACGAATGTATGAAAAGAGGCATATACCTCCTCCCCCCATACGGAAAACTATACGCTGAGAAAAAATATAAACAAAGTTTCTTAGTTTGAACAGTTTCAAAAACCAACTTATCAATAACGCCGTCCGCCACAGTAAAAAAAAACACAACACCATAGAACTGGTTAAAACAATAATGCAGAGCAAAAAGTGTTGAGTGCAACAACGCAAAACAAAAAGTATAAGGGCGGCTGAAGCGATATTACAAAAAATGCCATTTCCTTCAAAATTTAAAACTAAACTATACGGTACAACACCATTACACAATGCCTGGTTCGTACCAGGCTAACAACGCAAGCATAGATCTCGCTAATAATACCTCACAAAGAAATGAATTACTAATTTTACCTCGAAGGTAGAAACAGGAATCAATTCCGAGTAGCATTAGTTAACGCTTAAAAAACAGGAGTAAAACGTCAGTAAGGAACCTACATACGTACACACACATATTAATATATATAAATACGTTATGAAAATGAATACAAGAAATATATATATATATGTACATAAAATAAAAAGATAAAAAACAACCTACCTCCTACTACATCGAAAATGACAGTCGAGCTCACTGTAATCGTAAGAAATTTTTCAGAAAAAAAACTAATAAGAAAGAAGACTGTGAAAAACGTAAAAATGAACTTGTTTTTAATTTCCTAAGAGAAAAATTTTAAGAAAACTCAGGTTACAGTCAAAGAACAACACAACAGCAAAGAAAACATCTCGGGGTTCACATCCTATCGGTATTCTCTTCAGCATTATACGGACATATTTACATGGGATAAAATAGAATACATTGTGGCCGAACTTCTGAGTGGAGAATATTTACAAAATTTAGCACGTAGAGATAGATTAAACAGTGGTCCACAGTAATAATTTTAATTTAGGAAATTAAAAGTTATTTCTGATTTGAAAGTTTAGTGCTAGTGAGCGCCGAACACGCTTAAAAAATTAAATAAAATGAATAAAATTATTAATTACCCCTTCCTTCCACTCAGCCGAAATCGGTTGAAAAATTTTTGGGAATGATTTCGAAATAGTGAGCCAACGTTGGCCAAAAATTAATCTATTAGAAACATGGCACAACTCTCACATCTATGAACCTGTATACTGATGTACACACAAAAGTGCATTTCAGAGTTTGTTCGTCATACGGATGTTAAATAAAAATACAAAAAAGAGAGTAAATAAAAGGAAAGATGATGAATTGCTACTAATTATAGAAAAAAACGACCTTCATTCCGCTTCATTGCGCCTTTCGCTTTAACCAGCCGTGGCGCTCGTTATAGTCGACTGAAATAGTTAAGATCAATATTAGAATGACTTAGCGGACGTAAAATGAAATAATTTCTTATTTTCTAACAGAAATTTCAGTCAAATCAAAATTCTGGTAAATGGGAAATTCACACCGAAGTGCTGCAGGCGCTATGACAGAGATGCAAAGTGACACAAACAGCTTGTTAATATCAACCATACATTGGGGTCCTGCGCAGCCGCATTCAACACAGGGAGGCAACAAACATCTTGCAGAACATAAACATGTTTTTTTTTCGTTTGTTATATACCATAACTTACATAATCACTCTGTAAAGAAAAAAGAAAAACGGTTTATTTTTAATAAAGTTTATACATTAAATGTGTAACATTTAAATTTAAAATAACCTAACATTAAGATTTTCATAGTTGATACTCACACATGGGTATCGTATTACTCTTGTCAATTGACGAAACAAAAATGACTGAGCGAAATGCACACAAAATTAGTTCCCTTCGTTGCGTGAATCTGATTTTACAATTGCATATAAGCACAGGTAACTCTGAAAGCTTAATCCTAGAGACGCATTGTTGAAAACACTCTCTTTAGTGCGCACTTAAATTGAAATAAGAGCAAACGAAGGTAGGAACTAGTGATACGAGGGACAAATGTTGAAGGGAAAATTCGCAGATTTGAATTATTTTCCGTCTAAGAGAATGAGGTCGACATTAGGGACAATTTTTCCATCCGAAGTATTAACTAGTATACCAAATTACGAGCTTGGAGAGAAAATAAAATATCTTACCATTACTCAAATTTAAGATATTTCCTACGCGAATAATACTGCCTCAAAAGAGTTCACGGGAGTCAAAAACATGAGAAGAATTGTTGTACAATGGTAACTATAACATTGCAACATAGCTGGAACAGTACGAAAAGTTAACTACTTAAATAGTTCAAGACCAAGAAGAACACCATGGAACGAACAAACGAGAAAAGGAAGAGCTACAACACCACCCCAGAATGCAGGCGTCTGCAGCCGTGCGGTGCTGCCCTTGTAATGACAGCCAGACACGGAGCGCCTCAGTGACCTGAGGGTCTGCCCTCACTGCCGGGCGGTTGTCTGCGTGTGCGTCTTTGTGTTGTGGACGTGTGGAGGCTGCTGAGTGGGTTGTGTGTGAGTGCGTTTGTGTGTGTGTGTTGTGTGTGTGAGTGTGTATGTGTAGTTATTTCAAACGCATTTTTGTTAACGCACGTATTTTTTTGTGTGTGAACACATCGTTAAGTGTCCTAATATCTCTATGAGTCCATAGATAACTTTGCATGTGTGTGATCGCATCTTTATTTGTGTGCACAGCTGTGGGTCAGTGCTTGTATGTGTATCTCTGTGTGCGCCCTCATCACTACACATGTGTGTACGTACGTACATCATGCAGTATCAGGCTGTTCCTTACTGTGGAACAAACTTCCACCGAGTATCAAAATCCCCCAAACAATGAGAAAACTTAAGACCAAAATAGCGTCTCAAAAGACGTTGTGTGCTGTAGTCGTTAATGAAAAAAACGTTACAAACTTCTTTCGCTCATTCCCCTACATTTCAACCCACTTTAGTACATTACAGTACATGTTTGTAGTGTGCGTAGGCGATGTACTTGCTTGTATGCCAGTACTCGAATGTCGGTACGTGTATTGTATATACGCTCAGCAGCTACTGCAACACTACCAAGCTGGCGACTTGCATTTGATCTGTAAATACCTCTTTCTTTTTTATTTAACTATCAACTTGTCGCCTTACTTAACACGTCATTCCCATATACTATTTGAAGGCGCCACACACCTTCGCTTGGCATCACCGGCCTTAGTTATTCATTTACCACTGGTTTTACCGAACACAAAATCAACAGGAGCGCATTCAGGTGGAAATTATAGTCTTTAAATTCACATTTTTGTTTTCTGCTGATCGGTATCAACATCACAGTTATGGGTAGTTTCGATGAGAGGAAACAGTGAAGGCTACAGAAGTTACGATGGCTATACTGAACGGCTACGGAAGTTACGGTGGCTATACTGAACGGCTACGGAAGTTACGGTGGCTATACTGAACGGCTACGGCTGAACGGCTACGGCTGAACGGCTACGGCTGAACAGCTACGGCTGAACGGCTACGGCTGAACGGCTACGGCTGAACGGCTACGGCTGAACGGCTACGGCTGAACGCCTACGGCTGAACGGCTACGGCTGAACGGCTACGGCTGAACGCCTACGGCTGAACGGCTACGGCTGAACGCCTACGGCTGAACGCCTACGGCTGAACGGCTACGGCTGAACGGCTACGGCTGAACAGCTACGGCTGAACGGTTACGGCTGAACGGCTACGGCTGAACGGCTACGGCTGAATGGCTACGGCTGAACGGCTACGGCTGAACGACTACGGCTGAACGGCTACGGCTGAACGGCTACGGCTGAACGGCTACGGCTGAACGGCTACCGCTGAACGGCTACGGCTGAACGGCTACGGCTGAACGGCTACGGCTGAACGGCTACGGTTGAACGGTTACGGCTGAACGGCTACGGTTGAACGGTTACGGCTGAACGGCTACGGCTGAACGGCTACGGCTGAACGGCTACGGCTGAGCGGCTACGGCTGAACGGCTACGACTGAACGGCTACGGCTGAACGGCTACGGCTGAACGGCTACGGCTGAACGGCTACGGCTGAACGGCTACGGCTGAACGGCTACGGCTGAACGGCTACGGCTGAGCGGCTACGGCTGAACGGCTACGGCTGAACGGCCACGGCTGAACGGCTACGGCTGAACGGCTACGGCTGAACGGCTACGGCTGAACGGCCACGGCTGAACGGCTACGGCTGAACGGCTACGGCTGAACGGCCACGGCTGAACGGCCACGGCTGAACGGCTACGGCTGAACGGCTACAGCTGAACGGCTACGGCTGAACGGCTACGGCTGAACGGCTACGGCTGAACGGTTACGGCTGAACGGCTACGGCTGAACGGCTACGGCTGAACGGCTACGGCTGAACGGCTACGGCTGAACGGCTACGGCTGAACGGCTACGGCTGAACGGCTACGGCTGAACGGCTACGGCTGAACGGTTACGGCTGAACGGCTACGGCTGAACGGCTACGGCTGAACGGCTACGGCTGAACGGCCACGGCTGAACGGCTACGGGTTGAAAATAATATGAGTCTCGTTCTGCAAATAAAGGAAATATGTATGAGTAAACTAAGCATTAACTTTGTTCCTACACTCGTAAAAATCTAACAATAAATCATTGTAGAATATTCAGTCCCGGTTCGAATAAAATATAACAGTAGATGAATCTATAGAATAATCGCAAAATATAGGCACAATTATTACGAGTCACACCGGCAAAAACACACGATCAAATAATCCGTGCTCATCACAGACACAGGTATCCTACTTCTTGACTGGGGTCAATATTATGAACTGCGGCAACACTATTATCATGCACTTACATCAGATTTATCTTAATTAAGTTTTTATGTGATTAAAAGCATGTTCTTTGAGGCAGTTGAATTAGGTCTACTTTGTTATGTTCGCATGAAAAGATATTTAAATTTTCGCCATTTCGACCCTTCAGTTCCGAATGCAAATTATTAACAAACGCAGTCAACATTATTCCCTGACTTCACAGCCGCCAAGGCGCATAAGTCAACGCACGTGGAGACCGTGAATAGCGTTGTAGCCCACAATGTTCAGCATTTATTTCTTTCTTTGCATTCATCAATAATTATTCATCAATTTTCAATCTTAAAATACCTTGCTCAGTCTTTTGTACAAGCATTGATATGGGCTGTGATGGCCTCCATGCATACAAGTTTATCAACTGAGGACCTTTGTGATAAGACATTTTAACAAAAAAAAAAACGTTTATTTCCAAGTTGCCACATGAGATACATGCCAACATATTGGCTTTTAAAAGTTTCTTAATATAAGACGTCCTAAAACAAAAGTTCCATACGAGGAGTATTAATTGACAAACCATCCGAGGTTTACAAATAGATAAGCCATACGAGGCATAATAATAGACAAACTATACGAGATGTACTATTAGACAATACTATCAGAGGTGTACAGATAGATAGACCATACGAGGCACATTAATAGAAAAAATATACGAGGCTCACTAATAGACAAACCATACGAGGCGTGCTAATAGTCTAACTCTGTCAAGGGTAGTTGAATGAGAAATGAGAAATATTATCTTTTGGATATTTTATGTTCCAAGAGATTCCGGAACAGCGCTTCTTGCCTCTTTCCTACTTCGATAATTTCAACTAAGAACTTGGGAGTTTCGAAGAATTCTTTAGTAGTTTTCGAAATATTTATAAGATTATCGAAGTAGGAAAAATACAAAAAAACGCTACACCGTACTAGATTGAAACACCACCGTAAATGACAATCCAGTATTGAGAAAAAGATAGTCTCGAAATTATTTGTAACGAACATCGCGCAACACAGCACGCACATCTAGAAATGCGTAAACAAACTTACACTCAAAAATGAAATGCATGGCTTGTTCGGCATACAAATATAGAGATAATGTTTGCACGAGCGCTTTATTTCATTTGTCTGTTTATACTTTCAATTTCTTCTGTTCACAGAAATGCCCTTCGGGGTCGTGATAGATCGATTTATAAATCATTAAGCAAGCGCAATCAATTTGTTTATTTCTGAAATATGGTGCAGTGTTAACTGATCTCAGAGCTTTAGGTAAAATGTAATGTGTCTTGAGGTTTTGCTTTTTATGCAAAAAGTAGAAATAGAAACCTATATATGTACATGTGCGTATATATGTGTGCGAAACGTGTGCATGCTGAAACTGATACATAGACATTTATGTTTGCGTGCGCACACATACATACTCACGTACACACCAACACACATATTCATATATATATGCGTACTGAAAATGAATATAAGAAAAATGCTAATACTCGTAGTCATGAAAGATATTCTTGCTTTTTCAATATTTAAAATGACAGCCCAAGCTCTGATGAATCGTAAGAAATAACATGAGGAAAGATAAGGAATAGAAAAAGGACTTCGAAAAACGGATAAATGGAATGGTTTTTTAATTTCCTAAAGGAAATTTTAAGAAAACTCAAGTTACCGCCGAGGAACAACAACAAAAAAAGACATATCATATCTTCAATATATCATATCATATATCATATCTTCTCGATATTCTCTGCAACATCATGCGGACATGGGTACATGGAATAAAATGGAGATACAGTGTGCGCCAGTTACCACTCATGATTGACAAATATCTACAAAATTTTGGCAGAAATGCGCAAACAAACATATACTCAACATCAAAATTCATAGCTTGTACAGCATACGGACAGAAAGATAATTTTACCACGATTCATACGCTCAAATTGCGGTTAATTTCATTAATGGTATTTGACATTAATCCGATTCACAGAGACGCCCTCTGGGGAAGTGATAGATCTATTTTTTAATCATTTCGCTAGAGCAATAAAATTTATTAACCGAATGGTTTTTGTGTAAAGAAATGAAATAGAAACATGTATATCTATTTATGCATATATATATATATACCTACATACGTACACACACATATTGATATATATACTTATTGAAAATGAAATATAAGAAAATAATACATATATAAAATAAAAAGATAGAAACAACCTACCATCTATTACACCGATAATGACAGTTGAGCTCAGTGTAATCCTAAGAAATTATTCGAAAAAAAATAACTAAAAGGAAAAGAAGACTTCGAAAAACGTAAAATGAACTGATTTTTAGTTTCTTCATAGAAATTTTTAAGAAAACTCAGGTTACAGTCAAGAAACAACACAACTCTTCAGCGTTATACTGACATGTGTACATGGGATAAAATGGAGTAACATTGTAGCCGGATATCACATCTGAGTGGAGAATATTTACAAAATTTGGCACATATAGGTAGATTGAACAATGGTCCAAAGTGACAATTTTGATTACAGAAATTCACAGTTTTTCCGTTTTTAAAGTTTAGTGCTAGTGTGCACTGAACGCACGGAAAAATATAAAACGACTAAATGAAAATGCTTATATTACCCCCTCCACCCAGTTCAGCCGAAATCGATTGAAAACATCTTCGAGAATGATTTCTTCGAGACAACGTTAGCCAAAATTTAATTCATTAAAAACTTTGCACAACCCTCACATCTATAAACCTGTATATTGGTGTACACACAAAATGTATTTCATGGTAAATTTGTCATATGGACGTTAAATATTAATACAGAAAAGAGAAAGAAATAACAAAATAAAGATGAGGAAATACTCCTAATTATGGAAAGAACGTTCGTTCTGCTGCATTGAACTGACGGGTGTGGTGCTCATTGTTGTCGACAGAAATAAGTAAGATGAATATACGAATCGCTTAGCAAACGTAAAAAGAAATAGTTTCTAATTTTCTATCAGAAATTTCAGGAAAATTAAAATTTCTGGTAAATGGGAAATTCACACCGAAATGCTGCAGGCCCTATGACAGAGATGCAAAATGACGTGACACATTTATTCTAAATTCTTTAACAGTTTTAGAGTTTTTGATATGCTGGGGAAGCTTGTTCCACAAAAAAGCTCCAGAAACTGAGAGAGCTTTTTGTCCCACGTTAGATGAACGGTAACTGACTAAAACATCATTCCTCCGATTTTAAGAAACGATGTTATTGTCTGATGCATTAACTTTATAGGATATCAGTGTTTTGTTTCCTTACTCATGCTTTAAAATGTTTTTTGTTAGAATAGCGTAGCAACTTGCAATTTCTTAAGCTCGTGAGAATATTATTACGGAAATATTTAGGAAGTTAATTTTCCATACAGCTCCAGCTATGTTGCAAACGCCTATGGTTTGCATTGTAGAAAAAACATTCTGCTGTCTGTGACTCCGCGGTGAACCCTTTTGTGCTAGTATCATTGGCTTAGCAAATATCATACATCAGTTATATAGTTTAATGTTTTATTTTCTCCGATTAACATGTCAGTTGAAACGTAGGGGTGAAAAGATAGTTTCCGAATATCGACCTCGTTGTGCTAGACGCAAATTATGCAAGTCCACCCACTTCGTTTTTGACGTTAGAAGTGAAAAGATATGAGTAGAAAACAAATTTGGGTTGAAAATCGAATGTTTAAATTTATTTAAGTCACTATGAACATATACATAAGGTGAAAACGTGATACAAAAATAATGTGGAAACATACAAAAGAATAAGGAGCTTTGAGAGAAGCTCGTGAGTGTTCTAGAATAAGACGACAACAACCACTCCCCCAACACGTTAGGGAGTGTCTCACTCCCCCAACACGTGAGGGAGTGTCCCAATCCTTCAACCCGTGAGCGAGTGTCGCACTCCCCAACCCGTGAGGAAGTGTTCCACTCCCCCAACGCGTAAGGGAGTGTCCCACTCCCCCAACACGTGAGGAAGCGCCCCACTCCCCCAGCAGGTGGGGATGGCATGAACTGTTGCTGCCCGCCAGAGGACAATGAAGGGCAGAACTGAAGGACGCTGTGAGAGCTGCAGCACCAGCCACAGCTCCGGGGAGCGTCTCGGTCACGGTGTCATGATGAGGGAAGCTTCCTGGTCATGATACAAGTGTGGCGCATCACACTAGCGGTCGTTGGGCTAATTTGGTGCTATATATTGCATACTTCTTTGAGTGTACCAACCGATCTCCGAATTTACAAAGCCCTGATGCCCTGGTTTGTTCGTTAACTCGGCTGTAACGTTGCCACAATCCACGCTCTACTTTCAGTAGCAACGCAGGGCGCAATTCTACCCGGCACTTCAGTGATGAAGTATGAGCACTACAAAACTCAGCTTCCACTGATGACTAACGGCAAAATTCAACTTCGTCTTCACATCGCACGTATTTCTAGTTGTTCATTTTGCGCGAAGTGGAATGTGTTGTCGTCTTGGTCCCGTTTGTGATGTTTATTTCGCGCGCTGTATTGTGGATACGGTGGGCAGCACAAGTTGGGTTGCCTACAGTATTTTACATACTTTTTGAAAAAATAAAATAAAAAAAATCTTTTTCTACAGATAATACAATTATGCTATTTCTACTTCCGTGAGAAGCGTAAGCAACATTCAATTTCACAATTGAGCATTAGTTACAAACCTCCTTCACTATGAAACTGCACGGGTGTGGTATGTTTTAATCCTAACAGGAGATGACCAGTATGCACCTTCCTGTATCTGCAAGCTCACCCTATTATTTATGCAAGCATTCCAACACAAACGAAGGGATGAGTTTTTACTCTCATTTTCTCAGGAGGAAAATATTTTGTCCTATGTTCGTCACTGACATGCGGGCCCAAAATTTTGCTGCTTAATAAGTAAGTTAACACAAAACTTATATATGACAAAGCTCGTAAATCGATAAAGTTGACAGCATAAAGTAGCATTCTAGTGCGAATACGTATTTTTGCCATCTAAAGAGTGATTCTGAACCATAATGGTGTACCCTTGTGCTGTACCCGTGTGCTGTACTCTTGTGCTGTACCCGTGTGCTGTACCCGTGTGCTGTACCCGTGTGCTGTACCCGTGTGCTGTACCCGTGTGCTGTACCCGTGTGCTGTACCCGTGTGCTGTACCCGTGTGCTGTACCCGTGTGCTGTACCCGTGTGCTGTACCCGTGTGCTGTACCCGTGTGCTGTACCCGTGTGCTGTACTCGTGTGCTGTACCCGTGTGCTGTACCCGTGTGCTGTACCCGTGTGCTGTACCCGTGTGCTGTACCCGTGTGCTGTACCCGTGTGCTGTACCCGTGTGCTGTACCCGTGTGCTGTACCCGTGTGCTGTACCCGTGTGCTGTACCCGTGTGCTGTACCCGTGTGCTGTACCCTTGTGCTGTACCCGTGTGCTGTACCCGTGTGCTGTACCCGTGTGCTGTACCCGTGTGCTGTACCCGTGTGCTGTACCCGTGTGCTGTACCCGTGTGCTGTACCCGTGTGCTGTACCCGTGTGCTGTACCCGTGTGCTGTACCCGTGTGCTGTACCCGTGTGCTGTACCCGTGCACTTGGTGGAGGTTGTGTAGGGCAGCGAGCAACCAGAACGCAGATCTGAATGAGGCATTGTGCCCAGCTGCAGCTGGTCAATGAACCTGTAATTTGCTGACCTTCGTGCCGCTTGTACACCACGACTCCACACTACCACCACAACGACCAAAATTCCACACAAAGGACGGCCTGTCATTTCTCCAACCCGTGAGGCGCCTGCTCAGCTTCTTGGAACCGGCGAGGGCATCTTACAGCAGCTGTATATACATATACGGCTGGTGCTGCCGCGCTATAAAAGGAGCAAGCTGATGCTTCCTCAACCATTCCCCAGTACTTCCCCATTGCCGTGATCCCAGAACCAAAGCCATTCCCCAGCTCGGTAACCCCACCAAACCCCGGGTGTGATCAGTTCAAAATCCTCCCGTGGCGACCTCAGCGTGTGAGGTGAGTCAGGCAGGGCGAGTGTCTCTGTTGTGCTGTGTTTTGCAGGCATAAATATTGAACATGTTTTTATGACTTGAAGATATTTATTATTACTCATCTATACAGATGTTCAATTCACTTATATCGCAGACTCAGTAAACATTCATAAGCAAATGCAATGCTAGCAAAATTAGTAATTTCATCAAACGAAAACACGAAAGCAAACGTTTATGACTTCAACTCCATTATCATATCTGTAAAATACAAAGAATTATCTGTAAAGTGAAGAAATAAAATCAAGATCAATAATAAATTCTAGATCTCACACCTAAATAAAACAAAAGAAAAACGAACACCAATACGACTAGAAATTTTTGATCTGATGGGTATAAGAAATAAACGTTATTAAACTAGAGGATTTGCCTTAAAATGAACAAGATTATAAAATTCCAAGGACATCACTGAAGGACTTATCAATCACTATATAATCAGCATCACAAACTATTGTACTGCGCTTGCAATTTTGCGGCACAGAAACTTTCCCGCGGTGCTCTGCCACTCCTCGTAAATATTTCGTGACGTCATTCCGACGTGCGCCGATGCGCACTGCGCACAACTTTACTTATACACAACAGAGCAGCAAATGAGCACGGCAATAGAGTCCTTGTGACGAAAATAAAACGATTGTTACTTTGCTTACCAGTGTGACGCGTAAGCTTATTCAAGGAAAATACTCGAAGAACAAGGACTTTTGTTCACCGGCTGGTTTTCTTAAACAATGAAACCAAATAAGATGAGTTGGACTCATCTAATTCTTGAATTTAATTAACACAAGTGCCGCACTCGCAATATTTTCTCGACTAAAACTCTTTAGTTGGAGAGTTTATGGTTCCACGAGTAAGATGTTCCTTTCTTCTTATTTTACTGCCCGGTATAGCAGTTTGGTCTTTATCATCGATAGTAATTATTATTCTCGCATAGTATTGATCATCCTTTGTATATACAAAATTAATATTAGAGCTGGTCTCCGAAATGTTTTCGTCTTACTTTTTTAAATAAAATAACTAATTTGAAAAGGATTGTCTCCATTGTCAAATTCTATTGTTACTGAGAATAAGACTCCGAAATCCATTTGAATGCAACATGAAAATACGCAAACGAGCAAGAGTTTAGTTGGACAAAAGAAAGCGAGGAATCGATGCACAAGGTTTCGCACGATACACACTCACGATACCATGCGCATTTACACTGGAAGAAAACAGCGAGTAGCAAACGAAGAAAGAGAAAAAAAAGAGAAACAAACGGTGAAGGAAGCTTGAACTTCGAACAATCGATTTGATATCGAGAAATAGGTGAAGTCCCGAAGGCCTATCTGTAACTGATGGAATCTGATAGCGTCCGCTGGGTGGCGCCAGAGTTCATAGTATGGGACTGACAGAACTCACCTAAACCTGTGGCCTCTTCTATCCTTCCTCTGGAGGATGCTTACGTTCCACAATGCGTTTCGCAATGGCAATGATTATACATCGGATTCACGTTCAAATGTCTACGGTTTTGCATAACCGCTTTTGCCTGCATGTTGTGAGCATGTGCAGCGAATTGTGTGAAGTTGGCTCTGTTTTGGGGCGGCACTTCGATATGACATAATATTGTAGATATGACACTATGGTATGACATAATGCTGTAGATATGACACTTCGATGTGACCTAACATTATAGATATGACACTATGATATGACCTAACATTTTAGATACGACACTATGATATGATCTAACAATATAGATACGACACTATGATGTGGCCTAACATTATAGATATGACACCATGACATGACCTAATATTATAGACATGACACTATGATATGACACAATAGACTCACAGACTCGCAGTAATTAGAGCGCTGTATATTGAGTCGTTCTCTTCAAGTTTGGTTGGAAGGTAAAATATTAAACTTGGCGCAGCAGCGCAAACTGACCCGCATCAAACTACAGCATTAATTATATGCTTCAAATACATCTGTCCTTTAATTAAATTCATCGCTTGGAAAATATTCAAGTCTATTTCACCTGATGAAATGCACATATGAAACTATTATGCACTTCCGTCATCATTATTTATATGTGGTGGTGACCATTTGTGGTGGTGAACCTGGCAGCCATTTGTGGTGGTGACCATTTGTGGTGTGAACCTGGCGGCCATTTGTGGTGGTGACCATTTGTGGTGGTGAACCTGGCAGCCATTTGTGGTGGTGACCATTTGTGGTGGTGAACCTGGCAGCCATTTGTGGTGGTGACCATTTGTGGTGGTGAACCTGGCAGCCATTTGTGGTGGTGACCATTTCTGGTGGTGAACCTGGCAGCCATTTGTGGTGGTGACCATTTGTGGTGGTGAACCTGGCGGCCATTTGTGGTGGTGACCCTGGCGGCCATTTGTGGTGGTGAACCTAGCGGCCATATGTGGTGGTGACCATTTGTGGTGCTGAACCTGGCGCCAATTTGTGGTGGTGAACCTGGCGGCCATTTGTGGTGGTGACCATTTGTGGTGCTGAACCTGGCGGTAATTTGTGGTGGTGAACCTTGCGGCCATTGTGGTGGTAACCATTTAAGGTGGCGATCCATTGCAGAATTTTATATTTGAGCAATTCTGCGCGAGCAACTTGTGGCAGCATAAATTCGTATCAAAATAAATGGCGGCGGCAATTTACGGGCCATTTTTCATGCAGATGGCAATCTGCAATGGAGGCAATCTCTGGTGGCAGTTACTGATTGAGGCAATCAGCATTTGGAATTCATGTTCTTAATCTGCGTTGGCAATGGTAATGGCAATTGATGCTGGCAATCTGCTGTGATTTCATGGTGGTGACCGGTTGATGTGTACAGCAATGTGAGGTGGTGACGGTGTGGTGTGTTGTTGTGAGTGGTGATATATTGCAGCGGAAACTTGTGTAGTGTTTTGGTTGTGTGGTGTTGTTGTGGTTGTGTGGTGTTGTGGTGGTTGTGTGGTGTTGTGGTTGTGTGGTGTTGTGGTAGTTGTGTGGTGTTGTTGTTGTTGTGTGGTGTTGTGGTGGTTGTGTGGTGTTGGGGTTGTTGTGTGGTGTTGTGGTGGTTGTGTGGTGTTGTGGTGATTGTGTGATGTTGTGGTGGTTGAGTTGTGGTTTTGTGGTGGTTGTGTGGTGTTGTGGAAGTAGTGTGGTCTTGTGGTGGTTGTGTGATGTTGTGGTGGTTGTGTGGTGTTGTGTTGGTTGTGTGGTGTTGTGGTGGTTGTGTGGTGTTGGAGTGGTCATGGATTGGACGGTGGTGTAATGTTTATTTAAATTTCTCGGGAATATTTTACTCCAGACACGAAGGCTGAATGCTTTTAAATACTGTAAATACCACTGAGAAATACATTAGAGGACATTTTCTTTCTAGATTCACACATGAGCTCAAGCTTTCGCAGGCCATCGTTGATATTGCTGAAGGTGGAGTGGGTGGAAGTGAGGTGGAAGTGAGGGATTTTGCGGCTACATCCAAGAAGTCGATGTTTCGGGAGCTTGAAATTAGTTTGTGTGCATAGATATTAACGAGTACTTAATTAATGACCAGCTCGGGGAAATTGCTGTACCACATTACAGATAATTTATATGATTATCTAACACAATAATGTGGGCGCAGAAGATTCCTTAGAGCGCCAGAAACGATGGCGTTTTCGCAAAAGGTTAACAAAAAGATTTAACCATGAAAATATATGAGAACAAAACACGAAATAGTTCAATAATATTATAAGAAAGAAAATGAAGTTTACATAATGGATTTATAGAATTCCTTAAATAAATATTCATAAGTCTAACTTGTGGAAGTAAAGCGAAAGGTTTTCTAAAGCTTAACGCAACGATTTAAATTGAAATGCGAGAGATGTATTTTAAATGTTTGCTATGTGGTATGATTAAAGAAAACACCTAAAACACTCTAACGAACTGACTAACGTACTATCAACTGCTGTTATGTTTCGAGGGAGTGTTGGCTACACGTATTATAAAAAATGAATAGCACACTTGTTCATAATGAAGTAACCAACTTATTTGCACAATTAAATTTCAATGCTATTCATTATACGACGTGTGAAAAATGCGTGAGGTCATTGGCATATAAATCACAACCTCAGAGTATACTCATATATCATTTATTTATATTTTGGGATACATAAATGCAAGACCCTCATTTGGGTAGTGATGGATCTCTTCTTACGCAGTGAGCCAGTGTGCTCATTTTGTTTCCTGAAATACATAGTTCCTTTTGATGAGAAATTTCTTTCTGAATGTTCACAGAGCGTTTAGTGAATGTAATCGTCATGAAGTTCAGTTTTCTGTTATGTTGCATTATAATGTAACACTTCATTGTGCCTCGTAAGCTCACGGACATTTTTACAACATCGGTGTTACACTGAGGGAGGCGAGAACACTTGTCGAGCTTTACGAATGCATAATTTTTTGGCAGTGGGGTCCAGCCGAGTTTTGTAAGAGAGAGGTTGCATGACCTCGTTTCTTGGAATTACCTTTGCACATAACTTCAGCTAAGAAGTTCTTACTTTTTTGAAATTCTTTTCGAAGGTATTGGTACTGTGGTGTGTTTCTCCTGACTAAACTCAGATAATTTAAAGACTAAACCATCAATAATCTAGATTTTTCGTCCAACTCATTCGTAATGCGATGAAAAACATCAAGGGTCCGCTAGTTCTGTTGCATATTGTTTCTACGTGTGGTTTGAAAGTTATGTTTTTGTTAGACCAAACACTTTGATTTTGTCGAATGGCTCGATTCTGTCGTGTCCATATGTTAGGGTAATTTTGGTGGTTTCCAGAACACATTCTTTGATGCAAACACATCTATAGTCGCTTTGATCATACCTCGATTTCATGTTCTTTAGAGGGTTATCAGCGTTGACTTGCACTTCTTTCAAATCTGCTGTCAAGCTTGTCATGGCAATTTGCGCATTATCAGCATACATTGAGATTTTTATGTTCACTGGCTTGGTGGGGATTTCATTGATGAAAATAGGGGCAGGCCGAGGATTGAACCTTGGGGGACGTTAATGTCATTTGTTATGAATGGTGACATTTTGTTATTCAAGCACATTGCACGAGGTGGCTTTCGAACCACTGAGTTCCTATTCTGAGGTTTGAATTTTTTTACGAGTTTTCTATGCTCAACACTGTCCAACGCTTTGGAGAGATCGAGCATGAGTATGAGAGTTGATTTTTTTCGGTCAGTACCATTGCATATTTTTCTGTCATGTTAGGCAAAACATCTTGAGTACTGACGCTTCACCTGTAAGCCTATTGATCACAATGCAATAGGTGTCATTCAGCAATGTGAAATGAAAACTGGTTTGTTGTTACTTTTTGAATATTTTGGACATAGCCGGAAGAAGACTGGAAACTGTAATTTGGCGTTGTATAAAGATCACCAGATTTGTGCATGGGTTTAATAATGAAACGTTTCCAAAGGCCAGGAAATTTATTTGTGGCTACAGATGTTTTATTGTCCAACAAATCAGGGGTGTGTGATTGGGAAGCTGTCCATATATTGAAGCCTAGCACTATCAGTTCTTACTAGTTTGTGGGAAATTTTCTAAATCCCTCACACAATCACTACTTTTAAATTTAGGTTATACAGGTTTTTGGAATGCGAATAGAATTATTATTGAAAAATATCCCGCAATGGGTATAGCTAATTTTAAGTCAGTTTCAACACACTAAAAGGCACGGCCAAAGAGAAGTTAAAGTCATTGCGGCGCAAGACGAGCAGGTACCGACGGATAAAGTTTAGACATTAAAACAATCGCAACGGCGATCTAACATCTAGTTAAGGGTGTCGCAGCAGCGACTGTACATTGGTTAAATTAAGGTGACAATTTATTCGTTTAAAAGTTCAAGGAGGTTTATAAGTTAAAGAAGTCAAAGTTCGAATTCTTGGAGATCTTAATTAAAAATAAGAAGACTAATGACACAACGCTTAGACTCATTTTATACTAATTAGATGATAAAATCGATAAAAGTGAACGTTTCGACCAACTAGCAGTGGTCATTCTCAACACTGTAAAAGTAAAGATTACAAATCAGTCATCATTCAGAAAATCCAATGGTAAAAACAAACATGAAATTAGAAACATTTGCTACCAAACAAAATTAGGAATTTACTATTTGTAGGGGATAGGCAGACTGCATATAATTCAGCTTTGGCTTTAGTCTATAAATGAAAAGAGATTCTAATATTCTGAGTTCTATTGGGTTACTTCCTGTGCCTAATACTTCAAAATCAGTTAGTCTAACACGAAGGTCGCATTTTTCTGCATGTGTGCGTATTATAGAGTGAGAAGGTGCTGATAAAAGGTTATTAGTACGGTGACTTCGTCCAGCATGCTCAGCCACACGAATACGCAGGCTACGGGATGTAGATCCAACGTATTCAGATGCACCACATCGTGCACAACTATGCTTGTATACAACCGAGCTAAGCTTTCCTTTAGGAAGTTCATCCTTAAATTTGAAAAAAGGTCCAACTGACAAGGAAATGACAAGAATAAATTTAAAATCACACTGCGTTAAAAAACTTCGATAAAAGGAGGGATAGTTCAGATTTTGGTTTTTCCGACTGAGCGCCAAAGTACAATAGTGAAACGTAACATTGTTTTCTATCAACAGAGGCAACCGATGGAACATTTGTGCGAATAAAGGAGAGAAATTTTCTAATTGAGTCGTCTACTAGGCGAACAGGGAACCCATTCTTAACAAAGTAGACCTTTGAGAACATAAATTCCTCGTGAAGGAAACCAAATGTGCTGCAAACACTATAAGCCCTAAACAGTAATGTTTTGATACCATTATTTTGAATTGAAAACAACAAAAGCTAAAAAAACTCAATTCTAAACCAGTAAATGTTGGTTTGCGATAGACTGCACATTCAAAACTATGACCCATTCTACGAACATTGACATCTAAAAACGGGAGGCAATTATCTCTTTCTGTGTCCATGGTAAATTTGATATTCGGGTGCTTAGTATTCAAGTAATCTAAAAATAATGAACAATGGTGTGGGTCCCTGAACAAAATGAAAGTATCGTCCATGTACCGCTTGTAAAAGGCTGGCTTAATTCAATAGGACATTCCTCAATCCAGGATTTCTCGTGATGACACATAAAAATATTAGCCAACGTAGGACCCAACGGGAGGCCCATACCCAATCCATCCAGTTGTTTGTAAAGTTCACCATTAAAAATGAAAAAACTATTAAGAACCGAAAGTTCAAGAAATTTCCGAAGCAATTCACGGGTTAGGCCCAAAACTAGATTGCTGTTACTAAAAAGAAATTTCCTCCGTGTTTTCAAGATCTGACTTAACTCTTCTAAGAAATTTGTCTGGTGATAAAAGTATTGTTGTTGCTGCCCTGACAAGGGCAGGGGAGTCGTTATTGTGGACAGAGACAGATATAATGAGAGCATGAATAATATTGTTTCCGATTTGAGCAAATTTGGAGAAGTTTTAGAAGAAATGCACACATATACGCTACGCATCGAAGATAGAATAAATAATTTTTTACGTAAACTTAGAAAACTGCATGTGATTTCTGACGAACTGTATAAGCGCCTTTTTGTTTCTGGCTCCGCCCCTGGTTGTACGAGCGTTGCCGTACATGTCTGTATCTGGATGGTGTATTCTTGACACCACACCCTATAAAAGCCATGCGCGTTTAGTTTGCGGGGCTCTTTCGATTCGCTTGCCTTTCTGTGCCAGTGACATCTGATTTACTAATAAAATTACCACCAAGCCACCTCTACTATCATTAACCACCGTATATTGGTGGCCATATGTGGTGAACTCTACTCACGTGCTCGTGTGTAATTATTTAACGATATTATAAGTGTTCCGGTGTGAACAGAACAGTTTCAATGACAACAAGCAACCAACTCTGGCAACCACAACCCTCGATTTTTGTGTTCGGGTTCCGTATACCAGTAGAAGAGTTGGTAGAAGCCTATTCCGAATTTACCGTGTGGCTGAACATTGGGTCACCGTTTCGGACCAGGATTTTGGTCTATGAGGCAGGAGAGGATATAAAACTTGTCTTCGAAGTTACTATTAGTGCTACAAACAATTGAGTGAACAAGAACTTGTTTTGACTTGTTTTAGATATTACTACGTCCTAATGGTGTTATAAATAGTGCCAAAAAACTGTTGCAGTGAAACAAAAACTGAGTGAAACAAGGTACCAACTAAAAATCATCGAAGAATCAACGTGGTACCAAATTTGAAATCATTATCATCGTGTACCGTCAGCAACGTGGTACGCTGCCCTCGATACCCTGCACTTCAACAACAAGCACCAGCGGCATCATACCCCAGCAGCGGTCCGCAAGCGACGTGCGCAGCAGACTACATTCTTGTCGCAGTTAAGTTTTATTGGAAATTTTTTTCTCTCAATCTCAGTGCGCATGTACTCGCACAAGCCTCTTTGCTCTGTCGCTAGGCAGGCTGTTTTTTGTATGCACTTAATGCTCTGAGACCTTGTCTCTGCAAATGCCGACTGGGCAGCTAACGCGCTGGCTCTGCAAGTGGCTTCAGTTTAATATTGATCGTTGTGAGAGACGCAGTGCGTCAATTCAATAGCGTCAATAAAACCTGTGGATTAGCAGATTAATCGCCTGATTATCTTTAATAACTAAAGTAAGTGTAGAAATTGGCGGATTGTCATTAACAGGGTTAATTGAAGGATTTAAACGAATTGATTTTGGTTATCAAGTGATAAAACGTAAAGAAATTTCAGCTCGTTATCAAATTTTTTTTTTGTATTCCTTGGAGCTCTGTCACACGGTGTCGGGAGTGTTGCCAATTTTTTTTCTGGAGAGTGCGTGAAGTTCTCTGTAGATTGAAGAGTTTTTTCTGTTATAGTTCGAATAATAGCCTTTTCGAAGTTAATTTTTCAAGTAAGAGGCAGAGATTGATTGTGATTGTATTTTCATTTGTATTGCTCGTGTATTTGAATTTTAGATGTGTTTTTTTTGTTGTTGTTTGCGAGGTGGGACATCATTTTTTGCATATCTTTGATTGTGAATAGGAAAATTCCTTGAAAATAGTTCTGTGATAGGATTTTTTTTTCTGGGGAGTGCGTAGAGTGCGGAGGTGAACTGACGCTCCGCGTAAACGCGGCGTCAAACATTTCAAAATGTAAGGGAACAAAACTTTCCCAAAACCCCAAACTCGAACTGAGTATCTGTGAATGTGCTTTCTACCTCATTGAATCGCAAAAGTGAAAAACAGTAATCAAGTACAATCATTTGTGACCAATTTAATCGTGCAAAAACAGTCTGGTGCTTTCTGTAAACTTTGTCTCCACTCGAAGTCTGTGTAGCGACCCTCGGTGTAGCCTCCCTCCCTGGTCAACCGCAACACCTGCTCCTCCCTCTTCCGCATATAGAACAAACGTACCACGAATACCAGCATGAAAACAAAAAAAGGCCCGATGCACTAGCAATTTTGAATTTTGTGACGACAAACATAAAACACAGTGAGACATTTTTTTGTTATTTTATCAGTTATTGCAAAAAAATCTATGTTGAGTGTATATGACGCTCAATTTTGACCTTTAATCCTCAAAATTGTGTTCAAATTACTTTACCAGTAAGTAATTCTGTCCTTTTATTGAGAACTTTTGGTGAAACAGTGACGTAAAAGGTGATTTAGAGAAAATATTTTCTGTAAATGTTGAAGGTCGCAAAATGAATAAATAAAATGTGAAACCCTGAAACAATAGAGCTCTATGAGGGCTCAGCTACACCAAGTCTGCGCCCGCACCCCTTCCTCCCCCCAGCCTACCCTCTCATTGTGAGAATTGCCACGCTGTAATAGTGGCTAACTTAAATCTGTGTTCACTGCTAGAACATAATTCTACAACGTAAGGCGAATTTTCAGCAATATGACGTCTTTTGGATAGCTCACCATAGCAATCTTTACATGGAAAAAAATAGTATTGGTTTCTTCAAAAGCAGACGAGCGAGAAACGCCAAGCTGGATCACCGCAAGCATCCTGCTCCCCGCCCTCCCCCCCCCCCCCCCGTCTCTGTCTACTCCACCTTCTCTTTTCCTCTACTCCTCCCCCTCTGTCTTACGGGCGGCTTCTCTTCGTCTGGCATTAAAAGGCGGTCTTTTTCGTTTTCAAATGCGAACAAGCAATGCAATCCCTCATTCGCAAATATTTCAATGATGGCTATCTTTCTTGTCGAAAGTTAATCACTCAATTTTCAACCTCCTCTGAATAAACAAAATTAAGTTAACTTTGGTGAATAGTGACATAAAAAGTGAAAGAGGGATTACAAATTTTTTAATTATGAAACGTTGAGAAACTGAATGAGTAAAATGTGTCAACCTGCAAAGGTCTGAACGTCATTTTCGTCATTATTCACGGCCGACCAACACTCTCCCAGTTTCTCGCCTCCTTTCTCCAGCATTTAAGGGCAACTCTATCTTCTTATGTTCTGGTGATGTTTTTTAGGTGATGTTTTTATGGCAATATTTTTGGGTGTTTCAAATTCTAAATGAGAAGCTAGCCCTCACTCATGTGTAAACGATTACCCTTCTACCCAAGACGATCGTTATTCACTCCGTAACAGCTACAGAGTAAACAAAATTTTGAATTATCTTCACCTTTATTCACTCATCCAATACAACTTCACAATGTCTCATTACGAAACTCGCTCAGCTACTCGGAAAGCAGCTCTATCTGGAGAAATAACATCCCTCACAACAGCGCCGCATGAAAACTCAAACCCCAAAAAGCGGAATATATCTGAACCGTTTAGAAAACGAAAGCAAAATCCACCAAAATTCTCGCGTGTAAAATCGCTCGTTCAAAAGCCTAAGCCGCTCACAATGACTACAAAAACTCCGACAGAGAAACGGTATGACGTCGACGAAAGCACCGCAATTCCCAAAACATCACCAGTGCCGACCGACAGAGAATCGACGGAGAGGTGCCCGACAGAGAATCTAGCAGCAGAGTCGCCCGTCTTTGACGAAAATCTCCCAAGCGCTGCTTGTACCTCATCACTGGCGCCAGCTGCCACAGCACCACCACTAGCTCCTTCGTCTCGTCCCAACGATTGCGTCATGGCGGCATCTCCCCTGTCCTGCGTCACTGAGAAAGCTCAAAATTGTTCACCAACGACGACGACACCGACATCAACGTTGGAACGCGATAAAATTTTCGATGTGAGGAACCATTCAGAGACTAAAATGGGTAATTTTAATTATAATTTTAATGATAAATTGTGTGCAGGCCTTTCAGGCGGTGGAGTTAGGTTTGAAAATGCATGCGCGGCAGCTGACACTGGCAGTAAAGTACCTCAGAGCGTAAACTGCGAGGATAACTTAAAATTTTCAGTGGAGAACAATACAAACAGACCTGCTAAAGCTTTCGATGGGTACTTACATCCTCTCCAAATGACCAGCTCCCAAACTATTCACGAAATAAATAACATGCTGTCTCTTACAGCTGCATTTCTCAATAAAGCTTTGAGACATAATTGTCCCCCAAGCCCAGCGTCGATTTTTTCCACTGTATCGAATATTCAAATGATTACAGAACAGCTTTTCGCTTTAAATTATTGTATCAGCGCTCATGATTTTACGCCGGTGGTAGCTGCGAGTAACCATCATTATGCGAAATCCCCTCTGGACACTTTTCTCGTTGGAGACAATAGTCTCACAAAAATCAACAGAGATGACATTAATAGCGCATGCAGGATTCAGACCATAACTTCGGAACGTCTTAATGATCTTTATGATGAGATTGAACGCGCACCTCCTTTCAGGAACTATATAATTAGTTTCAAAGGCTTGAGCCTCTCGTCCAATAATCTCAACAAGTTAAAAAATTTGATCATGACAAAGAATCTTTTTTCTTGTATTTATGTGGTGAGCGCCTGCAGTGGGCAGCAATTGTACATGGCATCGAGCCTGTGCAGAAAAATTGGTCTTAAACTGATTCCGCTGCGAGCAAATTTAAAAACCGGTCCTGTTAATGAAGCTTACAACAATGTCCGCACTTGGCCCGTTACGCGAGAAGACACGCATCATTTTCTTCAACAAATTGCTCTAAAATCACCTTTGAGACTAAATTCACATTTTATCTCCTGTGTCAGAAACTCCCATGATCTGAATGAAGAAATTGAATACTCTAATGATTATGCAAAACAGCAAAATGAGTTGAATGATTGTTCTAAGTTGACCGCCTATCCACGTGAAACCTCCAGCAGCATAAACCGATGTTTGCCTTCATATAACAAACCCTCTCCTTCCCTCTCCTCCCGATGTTTGCCCTCATATAAGAAGCACTCTCCGGCATCCGCCACAAACAATTGCGGAGTGCCTACAAAAAATAGGTTTTCATTGCTGTCCAATGCTGATGAAGAGGATGAAAAGCCCCTCTCAGACACGAGTATAAATCAATATCCAATCACATACTCGGAAGCAGTGAAATCAACAGGAAGAGAGAAATCGCTGCAAAATTGCAGTCGACAATCGATGGAAAATCCACTACCCAACTGTGTGCACAATCATCACCAGAAAAATATAATTGACACGAGCATTTCTCAGTTCTCTGCAAATCCCCATACAAGAAATCACCACAGAACGGAAATTCAGAGCCAGAAAAACGTAAATTCCCCGCACCTCTCAGAACCTCTTAATGATTTAAAAAGTGCGAAAAAAACGTCTCCAGCCGCATTTGTGAACGCATGAATTCCACAATGGATGAATTGAAACGATCATGGAACATAAAACTGATTCCCACCAAAGCCGATGGACACTGCCTCCTTCACGCAGTAGCTCATCTACTTACAAAACAACCAGCATCAAAATGGAATTACAATTCCCTAAAGGCTGCAATCAAAACAGAGAGTAAAGCAAACAACAGCACATATGCTAAGTTTTTTGACAAGAACAGTGGCGACATGCAAAACCTCATAGATAATTACATTGACGAAAAAAATTTTGACCAAGCTGCTGTAGACCTTATACCACTAATCATTTCAAATGTGACAGGCCAAAAACTTCTCGTCCTGGATGAACAGGATCATTGTGTTTGGAAAATATCAGTCGTTCCCAATTCAGAATTATCAAATAATAACCCTCCACTACTGCTCCATCGTAAAAACGATCACTACAGTGCTCGTGTCACACAAGGCAAAAATCAGACCGGGGTTACCTCATCTTGACAGAGTGCCGCTGCCCAGCCAAATAGTAGACTTTCTTACATAGCAGATGCTGGGCCAAACACCCTGGGCAACTTAGACAAAATCGATAAATCCCCTGAACGATCCCATCGAGATAGTAACTTCACTACCTTTAAAAAGAGTGCTAATATAGGTAAAATCAACATCAAGCATGTAAATGCTCGAAGCCTGAATGGTAAATTGGATGAAATCAGAGTAATGTTGGTCACTGAAAAAATTGACATTTTGTGTGTCTCAGAAATATGGTTTGATTCACGAACCCAAAGTTCATTTTTTAACATTCCTGATTACGTGTTGTACCGCTACGATGGCGCTAAAACCAGCAGAGGCAGTGGATCTTGTATTTTTGTGAAAGAAATGTACTCAACATCTTCACTACTAGCTAATAAAGTTTGCGAAGGCATTGAAATGGTTTGGTTAGAAGTGCAAATAAATAAACACAAATCAATAATCATTGGCAGCCTTTACCGGCACCCATCGTCTCCCCTAAATCTAACACTAGATTTCATTGAGGAAACCTTCAAAGAAATCCTTCAGGCAAAAAAAATCATTCTTTGCTTTCGGAGATTTCAATGTTGACCTAACGGACAAAAATAATCAGCTAAGCAAACTATTGTATAAACTAAGCTTATCACAAATGGTCAAAGAACCGACTCGCATCACTAAAGTCTCTGCAACTCTCCTCGATCTAGCAATCACAAATAATCCCACCGCAATACTTAGTACAGTAATATCTCCTTCTATTTCCGATCACCACTCTATAGAATGTGAAATTAATATTGCGAAGGAAAGACAAAAATACCGCTTAATGACCTATCGCTCGAAAAGGCACTATTCAGCAGAACTATTTCAAGAAAAACTACTCGATAGGTCTACCGAATTCCAGAAAATGATGCAATCTGACGATGTTGACATACAAGTGTCAATCTTCAACGAGAACTTCACAGCAGCTCTCGACGAATGTGCACCTTACGTCACCAAAAAAAACAAGCCAAAACGGACTGTTTGGATTACTGACGAAGTTAAAGAGATGAGCAGAGTAAAGAAAGCTAACTTGCGAGAGTACAAAAACAATAGATCAAACAGTACCTTATACAAGAGATATAAAGAACATGAAAAAATTCTTCGAAAGAAAATCACTGAAGCGAAACAAACTCACTTCCACCAGGCACTGATAACGGCTAAAAATAACCCGAAGCGAACTTGGGAAATCATTAGTGAGGTAGCCCCATATAAAAATTTAGATCGCATAAGTAATTTTAAAAATCCCTTGGCAACAGCCACGGATTTCAACACATTCTTTTCAAAAGTAGGGGCTCAAGTTTTCAGTGAGGTGTGTACCAATCCAGATGAAACGACAATTGAAAATTCATGCCCCACTGCACCCTCGAGGACTGATGTCAAGTGGAGACCACGCCCTGTCGATTTACCGGAGTTACGAAACATCTTATACTCACTAAAAAACACAAAGGCGGTTGGACATGATGGTATCAGTCTTCAATATATCAAAGACAGTTTCCCTGTTACAGCACCATGGATTCGTCTGATAATTAATACATCAATAGTAACCAACACATTTCCAAACCAATGGAAACACTCCATTATTAGACCGTTGCACAAAAGTGGTGACTTAAATACAGCATCAAACTACAGGCCCATCAGTCTTTTGCCTGTCATGTCCAAACTATTGGAGAAAGTGGTGACAAATCAACTGTCATTTCACCTGAACGAGTCAAATTTACTCCACCAAAATCAATATGCCTATAGAAGAAATACTAGCACTCAAGACGCTCTGCTCAATATATCTGAAAAAATATACAGTGACATTGATCAAAAGAATGTAACACTCTTGCTGCTACTTGATCTCTCTAAGGCGTTCGATAGCGTCCAACATGAAAGACTTCTACGTAAAATACTGAACTTGGGAATAGACACGCAATGGTTTGAAAGTTACTTGTCAAATCGATCTCATGGAGTCCGCATGGGAAACAAATTGTCCCCATTCATTCAAAACAATTTTGGTGTTCCCCAAGGATCCATTCTTGGTCCACTACTGTTTTCTATTTTCATTAATGATTTCCCTCCAACGCCTTCTAACACACGGATCTCAATGTATGCAGATGATGTTCAAATTGCAATAACAAGTTCTGTATCGGAAATACCACAGACGCAAATTGAAGCCGAAACTTTACTGACTAGCCTGAAATCATGGTACGACTGAAATGGTCTGAAATTAAATGCTAATAAAACACAATGCAATAATTATTTTTGGATCCAAAGATGCAATTAAAAAAACTTCAGATCTTACTCTTGCAGTTGGAAATGATAAAATTAATGCATCAGAAAAAGTTAAAAATCTGGGTATCTGGTTCGATAGAAATATGTCCTTCAAATCTCACGTTGAGACTACTTGCAACAAAATCTACGGAACTTTAATGTTTTTTCATCGTATAAAAAGCATGCTAGACGAAAAATCCAGATTATTAGCCATTCAATCCCTTGTGTTATCGCGCATTGACTACTGCAGCCTAGTATGGGGAGACTTACCTCAATACCTTAAAAGGGACTTACAAAAATGCATGAATTTTGCAGCCAAGGTGGTATGCAACGGTAATTTCAAAAGAAGTGATCACGTAACCCCTCTCCTCAATAAACTCGGCTGGATCCCTATCCAAGAAAGGCTCCTCATGCAGAAGGCCCAATACGTATTCTCCTCGTTATATCTTCTTCAGAGCAATGCTGAGATAGTGCGTTTCCATCCACCCACTGTAACCAATCAAAAACCGAACAGAAACAATAATGTCTTAGTCAACTATCGTTCATCTCACTTAGGGCAGAAGGCTCTGTCCATATCAGGCGCCTTACTGTGGAACAAACTTCCCCTGAGTATTAAAGTCCCTCAAAGACCGAGAGAATTTAAAGCCCAAATAACTCGTCATCTTGTGTCTCAATAATAATCCTTAATTACAGAACATACTGAATGAGTACTGACGAATCTCATTTACCTGGTATCTTCATTGCTGAACAATCTCCCTCGCTCATTGTTTTATAATTCAAGACATCACACAACAGTTTTGAAGTATGCGTAGGTATTATGATTTGACCGCCTATACGTTGTCATTTGCAAACATGCTTACTTGTATATGTGTGTACGTATATAGGTGTATGTGCGCATATGGGTGTGTATATGTGCACGTACAACTGTGTGCACTAGAGTAGATCAACCAGTCGAAGGTGCATTTTATGTCATTCCTCTCCGTTTCTGTGCAAGCATCAAACTAGACCGACATGGTACCTATGTGTGTGTGTGTTGATCAATTGCAGACATTCTGCACCATATTAAAAAAATAATGTGTTTTTTTCTAATATGAAATTGTAAAGCATCCATGTAAAAAAAATAAATTCGTTGTGTGATCATCCATTTATACTGCAGTAATATACTTATTCGGCTTATAGTTATATGCTTATAATAATGTGATACCTATGTTTGTTTATCAACTGCCGACAATTTGGGCCATATTTCAAAGATAATGTGATTTTTTTTTTCTAATATGAAACCTTTATAGGACATTAATGTTTTCTTTCTTATTCACGTCCCACAATCGTTTTCATGTTTCCGACTTAAGTGGACTGTTTTGTGCCAGTATTTTTAGTACGAAATTTTATAAAATTCATGCTATAATAAAAGATATTTTCTCCGTTTCCCTCGATTGGAATTCTGGTTTATACGAACTAGTTTACGCTGATATTTGCGCACATGCTTACTTGTGTATATGTGTACGTGTCCACGCTATGCGTATGACACTCTGTAGAATGCGTATGTATTGCCTCGATGCATAGAAATGCATTTGTGTTTGCTTACGAGTTTGGTGTAAGTATGTGCGTGGGTATATGTGTGCATGTGTATGTGTATATGTTTACATGTATACGTGCACATATGTGTATACTAGACTGACAACTAGCATTTTACCAGAGATAATGGTCTTTTTTCTGTGCACTCTCAACTTGTAACATTACCTAACTCGTCATCTCTTTAGTATTGTGAAGCATTCATGTAAAAACTATACTTTTGTTGTGCGATCATCCATTTATATTTAAATAAAATGCTTGTTAACTAATGACCGTTATGTTAAAATTGTTGAATCAGTAATACAAAACTTATAATCTTCTTGGTCCTCATGCTTATATGTATATATGTATTTGTGTGTGTGTGTGTGTATGTGTGTGTGTGTGTGAGTGTGTGTATGGATATGCACACACATGCATACGTATATGTACATATGTGTGCATATGGATATATATTTATATATATATTTTTTTCATGCTTCCTTAAAACGACACTTGTGAACATTGACCGAAACAAGCGATTTCATATATTATTTCCTGGCGTCAAGAATTGCGAAGTTTTATGTCATGTACATGTAAACTGTCAAAAGTGTTTTCACCCCACAATGAAAATGCATCGTCCATGAAATTGTGTTATCTCTTATAATTATCATTACATGTATTATCAAATGTAGATTAAGCTAGATTAGGAGTTCATTGCCCTCAATCATTTCTTTTCGACTAGTGACACGAGTTTTTCAATACTCGTGTGTGTGTATCATCTAAGTATATTAATTTTAAGATATTTAAAAACCAATGATTGTAATATTGTACAATCTCTATTGGAAATAAACTGTTTTTCTTTCTTTTCTTTCTTTCATGTCATATTCCTCGGACAGCGACCCGGAATTCGTTCGCACAGAACCCACAGTAACAAAAAGTGGTAGGATCAGTAAGCCTAGGGTTACTAGTGTGACAAAATCTACCACAATGACGACCCCGACGACAAGTGCAGGTGCAGGTGTTAGTGGTAATAATGATAGGACGCAACTCGCGCGTGACATCGCCGCAAATATTAATATTCCTAGCGTTGGAACGATAATGACTAACGCTGAGCTGCCGACCTTCAAAGGACGTAAAAGACAGCAGGATCCAGAGTTCCTAGAGAATAAGTCCTTTGCGACTCATATACAAAATCTTAAGGCATATATGACACTTCTTCCAGACGCGACGAGTGACGAACGCAAAAAAGAATTCCTTGTGAGATCAGCAAATAAGAACGTAGGTGACTTCAACGCAGTTGTGACCAAACTAGTCAACGCAGATTTAAATTATACATTTGATCAAGTAGTTAAAGTTCTCGATGACATATACGTGTGTCGGGGGGATTAGAGCATACACGCCTTGGCATGTGATTTAAATGAATTGCAATTGATTGGGAACAATCTTTAGCAGCACAATTAGTAACAGCATTTTCAAAGGTACGTAAACTCACTGAAAACATTTTGACGTCAACCACATTGGGTTGGCAAAGGCACCCTTATTATCAAGCTTGCACGACGCAAGCAGAGCTGAAACGATTTGTAGGTGACAGCATGTCATACAGTCTAGCATTAACAGTTCTTGGTCCGTTATTAGATGAGTCGTTCGCTAGGAAAATTTTTGAACACCAATTCAGCACAGCTGAGGAACTGTTGGCGAGGTTAATTTCAACCGTTAGAGGTCAGGCGGAGACCAAAAAGATTCTTGTGTCACAAGTTCCAGTCAGAAACGAAAGTGAGAGCTATGTAGGTGATATAGCCAGTGAGTTTGACGAAGGCATTGATGCCCCAGATCATTTTCCGGAAAATGAGGTGTTCTACGGGAGTGTAGGAAATTACCGTAGGAACTACCGTTCAGGAGTACGTAGGATCACTCCTAGGCCTTGGTTGAAAAATCCTCGTAGTAGGGCAAGAGAATTTGGTGGTTACGTAGGTGACCGAGCAAATGGATCTTCGGAGTGTAACATGATGAGAACAGATAACAGTAGTTCTAATGTTTCTGGTCAGGCTTCAGGTCATTTTCCCAAGTATGAAGCAACGAAAAAACGAGGTTTCCCATTTTGTCCATCGGGTTCGATGGTTGGACATTTCGAGTGCAGACCCAAGAGAGATCAGTTTCCGAGAGGGTGTTTTGCATGTGGTGGAACCCACGTGGTAAAAAATTGTCGAGCAACAGGAACAGAAGTACGCAATTATAAGGCTTATTTACGCGGTGGCAATGTAAATAGGGGTGGCCCAACGCGCGGTAAGAGTGAAGTTCATTGGGCGGAAGCCGAGTCAGGCGATTTTTTACGAGAAAATTAGGAACGGATAGAGGTAACAGGAAGGATGGGTTGAATTTGACAGAGCCCGAGGTTGGTAGCGTCCTCGTTAATCTTGCAGCCGTGACCGAAAGTCCAGATACCACCGAGACAAACCAGTCAGTCATTGATCCCACCGAGACGAGCCAATCTTTCATTGATCCCTTGTTTAACTGCGAGAATAGGTATAAATTATTGCAAGACGAAGAACTCGCAGATAGCAAAGCAGTCGAGGCCTATTTCTCTGCTAGTGTAGTGAAAAGTAATTGCAATAAAGAAGACACTGTGTTGGTCGCGTTTAAGGGAAGCAATAAACCCACGATAATAATAAAAAGTAATGAGCAGTATTTGAGTGCCTTGCTAGACAGCGGGTCAGAGAAATGCCTAATAAGTTACAGGCAGGTTAAAAATTTGAACGAAGAAGTTAAGCCTAGTCGTTTAATAGTGAAGGGCATTAACGGCAAAAGTAATGTAAGCGGCGAAGTAGAGTTGTCTATTACAATTCCTGGAACTAAAAAAGTACTAAAAACTAATGCCCTTGTCGTAAAAGAGGCTAAATTTAACTATGACTTAATTCTCGGCCGCGATGTTCTAAACAATGCTACTATTGATTTTAAAAATACAACTCTTCGTTGGGATGATATTTCTATCCCGTTTTGTGAATTGGAAATGGAGCCGGTTTTATCCAGAGAAGCAGTAATGAAAAGAATTGTAAACAGCGACTGTCTGATGTCTGAGGTTGCTGTCGCGAGAAAGAGCGACAGGGTCAGCCACCTGTCAGAAAATAATAACTGCAGAGAAAAGAAAAAAATTCCCGCTGTGGCTGAGGTGTCACAGAGTCCGAGGCAGTTAGTAGTGCATTGCACTCAAGTGGAAGTGCCTGGTAATTCGATAAAAATAGTGTATGGCTTCCTTAAGAAGGCAACTCCAGGAGAGTATATGATTTTAAAAAGATGCCTTGATAGTGGTGCTCTTATAGCGGATTCAATTGTTCGAGTTAATAAAGACGGCGTGGTGCCGGTAATGGTTCTGAATTCAAATGAAGAGGCTGTTCATTTAAGTGAGAATATGATGTTATGCAATATTGAATAATTTGCACCAGATGATATTGAGAGCGAGATGTATTTAACAAGCGTTGAAACAGCACTCAGAGAAGCTCATAATGATAAAGTAAATTCTAACGCGGTGTTGGATACGATGCAGGTTGTCTCGGCCGGTGGTGGATGGAAAGCCATAGCTGAAAGAAAACTTGAGTTGGATGCTAACGCTCGCGGTAGACGTGAAGTTCTCGTTTGTGACGAGGAGTTGGGAGTTAATGCACAAGTAGGTGCAGGAGTAGGTGTGTCAAAAGGTGGAGAGCAAGAGGTACGACGTGTTTTAACGAAAGATGACGTTTCATGTAATGAAGAAGACATACAGTTACCGTTAATTAATTTTTTGAATAAGTTCCGAGATGTAGTTACTCTTGAAGGAGAGACTATAGGTGTTACAAATATTATGAAGCACCAAATTCAGTTGAAACCGGATGCTCCGGTACTAAATTTAGCTCCTTATCGCATTCCCCACAAGTATCAGGAAGAGGTGATGAAAATAACAGATGATATGCTCGCGCAGGGGATAATCGAAAGAGCCCCGCAAACTAAACGCGCATGGCTTTTATAGGGTGTGGTGTCAAGAATACACCATCCAGATACAGACATGTACGGCAACGCTCGTACATGGTATTTTATATGGCTTAGCCAAAATTCATAAGCTGAATTTTAACGTGTCCTTCCCATTCAGGCCCATTTTTGCTGCTTATCAAACTCCAAGCTTTAAACTAGCAAAATTCCTGGTGCC
Source organism: Morinoia aosen (assembly GCA_030386875.1). NCBI lineage: Eukaryota > Metazoa > Arthropoda > Malacostraca > Amphipoda > Talitridae > Morinoia > Morinoia aosen. The sequence continues at coordinate 43,431,184 of CM059580.1, forward strand.
GATTCCTTCTCCATTCACTCAAAACTCATACACAGTAGAAAATTCTAAATCATTTTCGCAGCAAATTTCCTCTGTTCCTTGCAAATTCACTTTATATTATTATTATTATTATTATTAAATCAAGCAAAGCAACCCCAACGGGACGGATCGTGGATCCATAGATTTCACATAGGAAACCCCGCCAGCATCAACTCCACGAACAGTGAGACAAAATCAAAGAACAAAGAGAAAACTAAAGGAAGAAAGCAGGAGAAGGAGAAGGAGAAATCAACCACGCAACAACCAGGAGTTGACAGCACCCTTGAAACCACCCAACGAACCCGAATCAAACAGGGCAGAGGGAAGGGAGTTCCAGCGGGCAACGGAACAAGGGACAAAGCAACGCCTATACTGCGAAGACCTACATCTAACTTCCCTCAGCTCAAAACTATGAGCAGCAGCAGCAGCACGGGTAGCCCGAATCCGCTCGGCCCGTGGGGGAAGCATATGGAACAACCAGTGCCTTCTATTGTTGAATAGCTTATAAAAAAACACAAAGTTGGGCAACTAGCCTTCTGTGCGCCAGAGACGGCAGCACCAAACCCGGACATAGCGCAGATGCAGATCTTACAATGCGATCCAAGAGACGCAAGTGGCAATCAGCCGCAGAGCCCCAAACAGGCGAACAATACTCAAGCAGAGGAAGAAGAAAGGCACAGAAGCCTCTTATATGGCATCATTTGACGTGGAAAACCTGTTCACTAATATCCCATTGCACGAAACTATTTCGATCTGTTTGAATTATCTTTTTAGTAACAGCAATCTAGTTTTGGGCCTAATCCGTGAATTGCTTCGGAAATTTCTTGAACTTTCGGTTCTTAATAGTTTTTTTCATTTTTAATGGTGAACTTTACAAACAACTGGATGGATTGGGTATGGGCCTCCCGTTGGGTCCTACGTTGGCTAATATTTTTATGTGTCATCACGAGAAATCCTGGATTGAGGAATGTCCTATTGAATTTAAGCCAGCCCTTTACAAACGTTATATAGACGATACTTTCATTTTGTTCAGAGACCAACACCATTGTTCATTATTTTTAGATTACTTGAATATTAAGCACCCGAATATCAAATTTACCATGGACACAGAAAGAGATAATTGCCTCCCGTTTTTAGATGTCAATGTTCGTAGAATGGGTAATAGTTTTGAATGTGCAGTTGTCAGGCCGCACAGGGGTTGTCGAGCCTCTTTGTGTTAGTTACCCATAATCTTAAGTATTTTCTTCATGTGTCCAGCTCTCTGAACGCCGACTTATCTATTTCCAAGCGCTGATGTTGCGTTTGTGCATTTACTTTAGTTAGCCCTTAAATATAATTTGAATTACATGTCGATATTCCAATGTTTCTTGTGTTATCTAGCTAAATACGACTAATATTTTAAATACAATTTTGAGTGTTGTACCCTGTTATGCAGTAGCTCACGTCTGTACGCACTATTTTTGCAATAGAAAATAAATCACCGTCTTTGTTAAAATATATCAGTGTATGTGATAGGGACTTCAAAGAGATTCAGCATTGAACTAGTCACACCCTGAGGTGAAAAGAGTTTCCTTTCTCCTTGATGAGACAGGCTTTAGTCTTATACGACACCTCGCCTAATAAGGGGTTTAAGGAGATCCTCAGAAGGACGAACTATTTCGCATAGTTTGTCGATAGGAAGACGCTGTCGCAGTTCGGCACTAACAGAATTCACTTCTGTTGCCCTAGCGGTCTCATACGGCGCAGACAGTTGCTCGTCTTCCTAACGGTACCACCGTAGTTCGGCACTAACAGAATTTACTTCTGTTGCCCTAGCAGACTTATTACGGCGTAGGTGGTACCCACACACACACCTCACCCTAGCGGTACCACCGTAGTTCGGCACATAACAGAATTTACTTCAGTTGCCCTAGCGGACTGAATACGGCGCAGGTGGTACCCACACTAAACTCAGGAAGGGCAGCTGCGAAGAAAAGCTAGCGCCCCGGAAAAGGTAGCTGTACAGAAGACAGCCCCTTTTCCACGAACCCTCACGTCGACCGCACGACGGTATCGACATATTCTGGCGCCCGAACAGGGACCCAGAAGCTTTGCGCGACTACCAACGTTGTCTGAGATTTCTGGGTTCTAATCAACTACGCGGACACCGCATCACTTAAACAAGATGAACCTCGTTGCTCAAGCTCGAGAATACGTCGAAGCCCTCGGCCTTACTCCCACCGATGCGGAGTACCGGGAAGAATTTACCAGCCGCCTGAGGCATTTGGAAGAAGCCGCAGAACGAGCAGCGGAACGAGAAGAACGAGCAGCGGAACGAGAAGCCGCAGAACGAGCAGCGGAACGAGAAGCAGCACAACGAGACCACGAGCTCAGACTCCGACAACTCGATGCTCAAATCGCTCCCCAAAATGCTAGAGTGAAGATACCTCCACCGGCTCCATTCGATCCTACGAAAGAAAGGATGGACGAATTCTTGCAACGCTTCTGCACTCACACCACAGCGATGGGATTTACTGAAGTCGATGCTGTTGTCATGCTCCATAATTTGATCACACCGAAGGAACGTCGACTCATCGATACCCTGCCCGCAGCAGATCGCTTCAAGCTTCCTGAAATTAAATTGCTCCTACTAGATGCTCATAAAGTTACTCTAGCAAAACTGCGTGCCAACTACTACGAATTGAAGCCAGAAGAAGGCGACAATATGTCACGTTACCTACGGCGACTCGAACAATCCTTTGACGCTTGGTTAAAAGGATGCAACATCGAAGCCAACTACAAGACTCTTCGTGACTTCCTAATTGTTGACCGAGCTTATTCAAGCTTGCCGCCCTTCCTCGCTACTCAGTTGCGTGACAGGGGTGGTAACACAGTCGCAAGCCTAGGAGAGCAAGGTGATAGCTTCTTACAAGCAAGACCTCATACATCGCTCCATCAGCTTTGTAAGGGTCGCACACTGACATCATCGACGGATGCGGGCCCTCCAGCACTCAAAGCATCAGGAGCACCAGAGCGACATTTCCTGTCCGAGCCCCGAGCACTCCAGCAAGATCACCCAACTCCAGCAACAACTCTCGAGGAACGCCGCCAAGAACTTCTAACACACGTGGTGGTCCCACCCGCTCAGGATCGGTCAACACTCCGCAGCGCGAACAACGAGGACCTTACAATGGATTTTACTGTACTTTTCATGGCCCCAACCAATCGCCTTCCAGTGACGAGTGCCGCCAATTGCAGAGGAGGCAAGGTGATGGTCACAGTAATGGAGCAGCCCATGCAAGCCCACCTATCTCCAGTACTACCGCTCGAGTAAACAATCTAGCAACGCATGAAGAAGCAGATGAATACGACGATATTCCCCCAGTCGCATGCAATCACATCGCCTCGAACAAGCTGATCGAATTGGGACAGCTGAAAACATGCTCTGGCACCGTGAACCAACAACCCGTTCAAGTACTACTCGATGGAGGAGCAACGGCGGTCTTCGTCAAGAAGGCTCTCGTCCCAGCTGACGCCATTTTGAAGAAGGAAATTACCGTACGGCTGGCCAACAATCACTCTTTCGAAGAGTGGCGCCTCTGGCACCAAGCACTGTCGATATATTGCAACACAACAAAGAAGACTTCAAGAAATTACAGCGGGAGTGCAAAACATTGCAGCTTTTATTTAAGAAAGTTGACACTGGCAAAGAAGAAACGCACAAGGATGGCAGAGTCACTACCTTTGAACTCCATGACGGCATTCTCCATCGGAAAACGTTACGAGACGGTCAGGAAACTCATCAACTTGTAGTACCTGCAAGCGTGCGCCCACAAATCTTGGAAATGGCTCATGACAATCCACTTGCTGGCCATTATTCCCAAAAGAAGACTCAGGCTCGACTAGAACGCGATTTTTATTGGCCGTCCCTAGCAAAAGATGTGGTCCAATACTTTCACTCATGCCATACCTGCCAGACGCACGCTCCATCTCGACCAAGAAAGGCACCTATCTCAACCCCACCGATCACCACTCCATTCTCCGCGCTCAGTGTTGATTTGGTAGGCCCATTACAACCAGCTTCGGCACGTGGCCACCGATACATTCTCACCGTGGTGGACCAAGCAACTCGGTACGCAGACGCAGCCCCGCTCAGACATATAGATGCAGAAACAGTCGCCCAGGAGCTACTCGAAATTTGCAGCAGAGTTGGTTTCCCTCACACGCTAACAAGCGACAACGGCACTCAGTTCACAGCTGCAACCTTCGAAGCTTTCCTGAAACTCGTCGGTATCCAGCACCAATTGACGCCATTATACCATGCCCAATCGAACGGCATAGTCGAACGCTTCAATGGTACGCTCAAAGTCATGTTGCGGAAGTTAGCCGTAGAACAGCCGCGAGATTGGGACCTGTATCTGCCTTCACTCCTTTTTGCTTATCGAAACGCTCCTCAGGCCTCAACCGGGTATTCTCCTTTCGAACTCATCTACGGCCATCGCGTCCGTGGACCTTTAACCGTGCTCAAGGAATGCTGGACCGATGGTAGCTTGCAATACGACACGAGCACTGCTCAGTATTTGATGGAAATGAAGCACCGATTGAAAGAAACATGTAAAATCGCTCGCGAGAATCTAAACAGGAGCCAAGAGAAAAGCGCCAAGTTCTTCAACAGACGTACCAAGATGCGAACTCTAAAGCAAGGAGATAAAGTCCTCGTATTTCTGCCCGATTCTCGAAAGAAGCTACTTATGACTTGGAAAGGTCCCTATACAGTGAAATCACGCCTGGGAACCTATACCTATACATTGGACGTGGATGGAAACAACAAAGTCTATCACATCAACCTCCTTCACCAGTACCACGACCGGGAGCAGCAAAGTTCCGCCTCACCAAGCGAGAAAGATCGCGAGGAGGACGACGAGAGAGTAGAGGAAGCATTTGCAGCGGTTGGCCTCGCCCTAGAACCTACCTGCGAAGAAGAAGAACTCGACCGGAAAGAACCAGAGATACCGTCACCCGTCGGAGAAACTATTGAAGACTGTCTCATCTCCTCTACGTTGACTACAACACAACGCTCAGAACTCCAGGAACTACTTGAAGAATATCGCGATCTTTTCACAGATACTCCCGGAAGAACCAGCACGGCAGTTCATGAAATAAAATTGAAGGACCCTTCCAGTTTTCGACTTCAACATTCGTACCCACTTCCCTTAGCGCTGGAGCCTGAACTGCGGTCAAGTTTAGAGAAGTGGATGAAGATGGGAATCGTGACGCCATCCACATCACCTTACTATTCACCGCTCCTTGCTGTCCGGAAGAAAGACGGAACCCACCGATTTTGTCTGGACTGCAGGCACCTCAACAGCCAGACAGTATTCGATGCCGAGCCGATAGCAGACACCGCTGCTATTTTCACCAATTTAGCTGGCAAAACAATATGCAGCAAAATGGATCTGACCAGTGGATATTGGCAAGTACCTCTACACCCTGAGTCCCGCCAATACACCGCCTTCAAAACTAGGTCTGGCCTCTATGAATTCAACGTACTGCCTTTCGGCCTAGCAAATGCTCCAGCCACTTTTTCCCGCCTTATACGTCAAGTCACTGCAGGACTGCAAGACACCGAGGTCTACATGGACGACATCTTAATCGCCTCGACAACCTGGGAAGATCATTGCACAGCATTAGCTAAACTGTTCGAAGCTCTCTCTCGACATGGCCTCAAGGCGAAGCCGCCCAAATGCGAATTCGGATTTGACAGCCTCCAGCATTTGGGTCATCAACTGAGCAGTAATCAGATCCAGCCTCTGGAGAACCGAGTCGAAGCCTTGAAATCGGCTCCACTCCCAAAAACCAAACGGGAGCTCCGAAGTTTTCTCGGTACAGTTGGGTACTACCAACAGTACATTCCTAACTACTCTCAACTGACATCTAAACTCTATGATTTCCTAAAGAAGAACTCCCCAGAACAAATACCTTGGACCGATACAACAGAAGATCTGTTCGAAAGTTTGAAGACAGCGTTAGTCAAGAGACCGGTCTTACAGTTACCAGACCCCAGATGTCCTTTCATTCTGACAGATGCCTCCCAAACTGGACTTGGAGCAGCTCTCCTCCAGCCAAGCAAACGAGACTTCCGTCACTACGCGCCGGTAGCATATGCTTCACGTCGACTGAGAGGAGCAGAAATAAACTATTCTACCATTGAAAAAGAAGCGTTAAGCATCTACTGGGCTCTACAGAAGTTTGAGGTATACCTGTATGGACGAGAATTTGTGTTGCAAACCGACCATCGACCGCTCCTTTATTTGCAACAGGCAGACAAGTTGAACCCCCGATTGAAACGCTGGGCTTTGTATTTCAGCCTTTTCATGTTCCGAGCCGAACACCTTCCGGGAGTCGACAACCACCTTGCAGATTTCCTGTCTCGGCTATCGTAGCAGAGACACCCTCCCCCGGGCGTGTCAGGCCGCACAGGGGTTGTCGAGCTTTTTTGTGTTAGTTACCCATAATCTTAAGTATTTTCTTCATGTGTCCAGCTCTCTGAACGCCGACTTATCTATTTCCCAGCGCTGATGTTGCGTTTTTGCATTTACTTTAGTTGGCCCTTAAATATCATTTGTATTACATGTCGATATTCCAATGTTTCTTGTGTTATCTAGCTAAATACGACTAATATTTTAAATGCAATTTTGAGTGTTGTACCCTGTTATGCAGTAGCTCACGTCTGTACGCACTATTTTTGCAATAGAAAATAAATCACTGTCTTTGTTAAAATATATCAGTGTATGTGATAGGGACTTCAAAGAGATTCAGCATTGAACTAGTCACACCCTGAGGTCAAAAGAGTTTCCTTTCTCCTTGATGAGACAGGCTTTAGTCTTATACGACACTCGCCTAATAAGGGGTTTAAGGAGATCCTCGGAAGGACGAACTATTTCGCATAGTTTGTCGATAGGAAGACGCTGTCGCAGTTCGGCACTAACAGAATTCACTTCTGTTGCCCTAGCGGTCTCATACGGCGCAGACAGTAGCTCGTCTTCCTAACGGTACCACCGTAGTTCGGCACTAACAAAATTTACTTCTGTTGCCCTAGCAGACTTATTACGGCGTAGGTGGTACCCACACACACACCTCACCCTAGCGGTACCACCGTAGTTCGGCACATAACAGAATTTACTTCTGTTGCCCTAGCGGACTGAATACGGCACAGGTGGTACCCACACTAACCTCACCCCCCACACACAACGGTACCGCCGTAGTTCGGCACTAACAGAATTTACTTCTGTTGCCCTAGCGGACTGATAACGGCGTAGGCGGTACCCACACGAACCTCAGGAAGGGCAGCTGCGAAGAAAAGCTAGCGCCCCGGAAAAGGTAGCAGTACAGAAGACAGCCCCTTTTCCACGAACCCTCACGTCGACCGCACGACGGTATCGACAGCAGTCTATCGCAAACCAACATTTACTGGTTTAGGATTGAGTTTTTTTAGCTTTTGCTGTTTTCAATTCAAAATAAATGGTATCAAAACATTACTGTATAAGGCTTATAGTGTTTGCAACACATTTGGTTTCCTTCACGAGGAATTTATGTTCTTGAAGGACTACTTTGTTAAGAATGGGTTCCCTGTTCGCCTAGTACACGACTCAATTAGAAAATTTCTCTCCTTTATTCGCAGAAATGTTCCATCGGTTGCCTCTGTTGATAGAAAACAATGTTACGTTTTACTATTGTACTTTGGTGCTCAGTCGGAAAAACTAAAATCTGAACTATCCCTCCTTTTATCGAAGTTTTTTTACGCAGTGTGATTTTAAATTTATTCATGTCAATTCCTTGTCAGTTGGATCTTTTTTCAAATTTAAGGATGAACTTCCTAAAGGCATGCTTAGCTCGGTTGTATACAAGCTTCATAGTTGTGCACGATGTGGTGCATCTGAATACGTTGGAGCTACATCCCGTAGCCTGCGTATTCCTGTGGCTGAGCATGCTGGACGAAGTCACCGTACTAATAACCTTTTATCAGCACCTTCTCACTCTATAATACGCACACATGCAGAAAAATGCGACCTTCGTGTTAGACTAACTGATTTTGAAGTATTAGGCACAGGAAGTAACCCAATAGAACTCAGAATATTAGAATCTCTTTTCATTTATAGACTAAAGCCAAAGCTGAATTATATGCAGTCTGCCTATCCCCTACAAATAGTAAATTCCTAATTTTGTTTGGTAGAAAATGTTTCTAATATCATGTTTGTTTTTACCATTGGATTTTCTGAATGATGACTGATTTGTAATCTTTACTTTTATAGTGTTGAGAATGACCACTGCTAGTCGGTTGGAACGTTCACTTTTATCGATTTTATCATCTAATTAGTTCAAAATGAGTCTAAGCGTTGTGTCATTAGTCTTCCTATTTTTAATTAGGTTTATAAGTGTAATAGCGTTTTTCGTGTTCCCACTTAGGTCGTGTCCGCCGGTATAGTTAAGAAACATATACAAAAAATTAAAACCCCAGAATAGACACTCAGTGGTTTGGAAGCTACCTACTAAACCGCTCTCATGCAGTGTGCTTGAAAAACAAAATGCCATCATTCATAATAAATAATTTTGGCGTTCCTAAAGGTTCAATCATCGGCCCGCTCCTATTTTCAATTTTTATCAATGGTTTGCCCACCATGCCGGCAAACATTAAAATCTCAAAGTATGCTGATGACATACAAATTGCCATGATAAGCTCAACAGCGGATTTAAAAGAAACACAAGCCAACGCTGAAAACTTCTGAGAAGTCTGAAATTGTAGTGTGATCCCAATTGCCTCAAACTTAACGCAAGTAAAACGCAATGCATTATTTTTGGATCACAGAATGCGACAAGAAATTTACCACCATTCACACTAACATTTGGAGACGATGCAATTGAACCAGTAGATAAAGTAAAAAATCTTGTTGTTTGATTTGACAAAAATATGACTTTCAATTCACACGTCGAAACAATGTGAAACAAAATTAAAGGAATCTTAATGTTCTTTCATCGCATTAAGAACACACTTGACAAAAAATCTAGATTATTAGTGATTCAGTTTTTCGTTTTATCGCGTTTGACTACTGCAGTCTTAGGTGGGGAGATTTACCTCAATTTCGTCAGGAAGAATTACAAAAGTGTGTAAACTTTGCCGCCAAAGTGGTGTGCAAAGAAAATTCCAATAAAATCGATCATGTCACCCCTCTTTTAAGAAATCTCGACTGGATCCCAATACCGAACAGATTCATGATCCAAAAAGCTCGACGAGTGCTCTCCTCTTTGAACCTCCCCCAAAGTAATGCAGAGGTGGTAAAAAATTTCCATCTAAAATCCCAAACAAAAAACTAAATCATAGGAATGATGTCTCAGTCAGTTACCGTTCAACTAACGTGTGACAAAAAGCTCTCTCAGTTTCTGCAGCAAGCTTCCCCAGCATATCACAAACTCTAAAACTGTAAAGGAATTTCGAGTAAATTTGCCTCGTCATTTTGAATCTCTGTCATAGGACCTGCAGCATTTCGGTGTGAATTTCCCATCTTCCCGATATTTTTATTTCTCTGAAATTCCTGTTAGAAAATTAGAAACTATTTCATTTTACGTTTGCTAAGCCATCCTAATATTCATCTTACTTATTTCTGTCAACAATAATGAGCACCACAGCCGTCAGTTCAATGCAGCAGAACGAACGTTTTTCCATAATTAGGAGTATTTCCTCATCTATGTTTTGTTATTTCTTTCTCTTTTCTGTATTAATATTTAACGTCCGTATGACAAATATACCATGAAATACATTTTGTGTGTACACCATTAAACAGGTTTATAGATGTGAGGGTTGGGCAAAGTTTATAATGAATTAAATTTTGGCTAACGTTGTCTCGCTATTTCAAAATCATTCTCGAAGATGTTTTCAATCGATTTCGGCTGAGCTGGGGGGAGGGGTAATTTAAGCATTTCATTTAGTCTTTTCATATTTTGCCGTGCGTTCAGCGCCCACTAGCACTGAACTTTCAAATCGGAAAAAACTCTAAATTTCTGTAATTAAAATTATCACTTCGGATCATTGCCTAATCTACCTATATGTGCCAAATTTTGTAAATATTCGCCACTCAGATGTGATATCCGGCCACAATGTTACTCCATTTTATCCCATGTACACATGTCCGTATGATGCTGAAGAGTTGTTTTGTTTCTTGACTGTAACCTGAGTTTTCCTAAAATTTCTGTGAAGAAATTAAAAACCAGTTCATTTTTTACGTTTTTCGAAGTCTTCTTTTCCTTTTAGTTATTTTTTTCCGAATACTTTCTCAGGATTACAGTGAGCTCAACTGTCATTTTCGGTGTAGTAGATGGTAGGTTGTTTTTATCTTTTTATTTTATATATGTATTTTTTTTCTTATATTTCATTTTCACTAAGTAATATCTATCAGTATGTGTGTGTACGTATATAGGTATACATATATATATTTATACATAAATAGATATACATGTTTCTATTTCATTTCTTAACGCAAAATCCATTCGGTTAATACATTTATTGCACTAGCGAAATGATTCAAAAATAGATCTATCACTTCCCCAGAGGGCGTTTCTGTGAATCTAATTAATGACAAATACAATTAATGGAATAAAGCGCAATTTAAACATATAAATCGTGGTAAAATTATCTTTCTGTCCGTATGTTATACAAGCTATGAATTTTTATGCTGAGTGTATGCTTGTTTACGCCTTTCTGCCAAAATTTTGGAGATATTTGTCAATCATGAGTGGTAACCGGCTTACACTGGATCTCCATTTTATCCCATGTACCCATGTCCGCATGATGTCGCAGAGAATATCGAGAAGATATGAAATATGTTTTTTTTGTCGTTGTTGTTGTTCCTCGGCGGTAACTTGAGTTTTCTTAAAATTCCTTTTAGGAAATTAAAAAACGATTCCATTTTACGTTTTCGAAGTCCTTTTTCAATTCCTTATTTTTCCTCAGGTTATTTCTTACGATTCATCAGAGCTTTGGCTCTCGTTTTAAATATAGAAAGAGCATGATTATATTTCATGTTTATTAGCATTTCTCTTATATTCATTTTCAATAAGTATATATGTGAATATGTGTGTTAGTAAGTGCATGGGTGTGTATATGTGATGAAACATCAATGTCTATGTATCAGTGTACACATGCACACGTTTCGCACATATATATAAGCACATGTACAAAAATGTTTCTATTTCTACTTTTTGCGTAAAAAGAAAAATCTCATGACACATTACATTTTACCTAAAGCTCTGCGATCAGTTAACACTGAACCAAATTCCAGAAATAAACAAATTGATTGCGCTTGCATAATGATTTATAAATCGATCTATCACGGCCCCGAAGGGTGTTTCTGTGAATAGAAGAAATTAAAAGTATAAACAGATAAATGGAATAAAGCGCTCGTGCAAAAATTATCTCTATATTTGTATGCTGAACAAGCCATGCATTTCATTTTTGAGTGTAAGTTTGTTTACGCATTTCCAGATGTGCGTGCTGTGTTGCGCGATGTTCTTTATAAATTACTTTGTGACTAACCTTTTCTCAATACCTGATTGTCATTTACGATGATGTTTCAATCTGCTCCGGTATAGCGTTTTTTGTCTTTTTCCTACCTCGATGTTCTTTATAAATTACTTAGTGACTAAACTTTTATCAATACTTGATTGTCATTTACGATGGTGTTTCAATCTGCTCCCGTATAGCGTTTTTTGTCTTTTTCCTACTTCGATAATTTCAACTAAGAACTTGGGAGTTTCGAAGAATTATTTTGTAGCATTCGAATTATTTATAAGTTGTTAGCCATCTCTTGGAGTATAAAATATCCAAGAGATGATATTTTTCATTTCTCATTCACCTACCTTTGACAGAGTTAGACTATTAGCACGCCATGTATGGTTTGTCTATTAGTACGCCTCGTATATATTGTCTATTAATATGCCTCGTATGGTCTATCTATTTGTACACCTCTGATAGTTTTTCTATTCGTACACCTCGTATAGTTCGTCTATTATTAGGCCTCGTATGACTTATCTATTTGTACACCTCGGATGGTTTGTCAATTAGTACTCCTCGTATGGCACTTTTGTCTTAGGACGTCCTATATTAAGAAACTTTTTAAAATCCAATATGTTGGCATGTATCTCATGTGGCAACTTGGAAAATAAACGTTTTTTCTTTTTTCTTTCTTTCTTTTCTTTCTTCCATTGGTTTTCAGACGTTCAGCATTCGGCCAAGGAACGTTGCTCCGATTGCGGCTGCTGAACACTCGAGGGAAATCGAGGTTCAGTTTTCACATTTTGGCCGCAGTTTTCTACATGGACGTGTGATGAGCGCGGCATGACCTCCTCTCCCAGCGCCACCGCCACGGCGACCTGCTGTCTTCACCGCCGCGGCGGTGAAGCCAAAAGTTTGGGCAGCTAGAGAGCGTTTACTTCCGGCGATGTTTGGAGTCCAACTTACATCAACTTCACCCAATCACACAGGGTGTCCACACAACTGTGTCCACTCACCCATGTGTGTATATAGGATACCAATGCAAGCGTGAAAAGTAGAGCAGAAATATTCCGTTAAATGACTGTGGTATCATATATACTATACATACAGTACATCGGTCAGTGGGTACATTTGTTTGGACACCCTGTAGAGCAAAGGGGGTTTGATAGGACTGACTCGGTCGATAGTTGTTCATTTTTACTATTTAACTTTTTCTCCCCTAACACAATTTTCATCATATTTAACTGTCAAGGGTTGAAGATCAGACTTCAAAGACTTCTAATACTATCTCGCGTATCGTTGATACCATTCATTTCGTAGCATGAATACCAAACATTTTGAAACAAGGGCTCAATTATTTTTCTTCAAATATATGTTTTCACGTATTTTGACCTTTACGTATTGACATTATCACCTTTTTGACCTTTATTTTCAAAATTACAATGTCTTTCGTGTCAAATGTCAAAGTTGGATGAATATTTGAGAATATCTTTACTGAGAAGCAGGTAGCTGCATATTTTTGGAAGTTTGAAGAAAACGAGGGCTTTTTAGCGTTCCAATATATTAGTAAAAGAGCAAACACCCAGTAAATGGGTCAAAATACAGAGTAAATGTATCAACAACAAAGTAAAGGAATCAACCACACATTAAGCAAATCAACACGCAGAGTAAATGAGGCAGCGCACATAAGCCGACCGTAAGATGCACAGCAAAAGAACAAAATCAAATGCTACTTAGACCAAGTCTGAAGCGAACACTTTGTGTCTCTAACGGGTAGGTGCTGGTGACATACAGCAAGAGACTTCATTACTAACTGGTAAGCATTAGTCAAATCTAGCAAAACCTCCTATGACTAACTAGTCTAATGGTCCTTGATGAAATATAGCATGGAACACCTTCTACTGACAATCGCCACTTAACACAACAATCAGCCACTAGTGAAAAGAAGCACAACAAAACTAGCAAGACCCCGTGCACTAGTTGCCAGAACACCAACATTGGGCACTAGCAGCACACTAGTGAGGCACAGGGGCGGCAAGCACAACACACGCACATGGCGGCGCCGCATTTATATGCACATGTGCAACACCAACACATGAGGTGCACTGCGCACTGTTTCTAAAACAAAGCAAGCAAGAAATAAATATTTGAGAACCCATCTATACTCTCAAATGCACACTTCGTGTAGGCGTGTAGCAACAGAAATGTGTACGCGTGCAGTCAATACCCGCATACATGACAGCATGTGATAGTGAAGCATATTAGTTCTTCGTTTGTTGACCGTGAAATTTTGTCGGTATCAAAGCATTGTAAATTTTATTAAACTTGTTTCCGATTATTTACTATTAAAGCAATTGAATGATTTTATGGGCATCTCACAGGAAATATTCCGCGCAAAGCGGGCCATAAATCCACCTAAACTTCAACAAGAGCAAAATAACTTCTTGGACTCGCCAATGTTCTCTCCAGCTTCTCCCACCGATTTGACTCCAGCGAAAAAGACTCGATCGTGTCCAACTCCGCCCCATCGTTATCCTGCCCACCTAGTACAGTAGGCTTCCCGTTGAGCAGCATCATCTGATGGCCATCTCGTCCAGTCAACAGGGGTTGTCCCGCCCACACTTCCTCAGTCTCCGTGTTGAACATCTCGACATCAGAACGCGCCCACCTCCCTCCCGTTATCATTATGTTCGAGCCGTACCAGAGGCATGCATGAGCGTCTCGACGTCGTCTAATGTTAGCAACTTGCCGCCATTCAGTTCCGTCCATCGACCTCTCATTCACCCAAATTTCATCCTTGTCACCGCCAGCGCCCACGATGTACGCGTGGGTGCCGTTTGAGACTGAGCAATGATAGTCGTTTGCAAAAACAGGTAAATTTAGAGTTGAAAATTTCTGTGTCTCACCATCAAACGCGACGAGTCGGCGTTTAAAGATGAACCACACGAAAGAATGGCCTATTGAAACTGCGGTATGTGCCTCCATAGCTATCGGAGCTGAAGGTATGGTCTCCCACCAACTGCCTGGGGTGGTCACACTTATCTTGAAACAAAATTTGGTTGGTACATCAGCCGTTAACCCCCCGCACACAATAACATGTTTTCCTGCCGTCGCCGCCGCGGTAGAAGAAAGAGGAGTCGGCAGCTCAGGGAAGGACTCGAGGTTCACCTGCTCCACAGTCCGCAAATCGCCATCGGCCCCCCAGCCTCCAAGGATCACGGCTCTGCCTGCACACAATCCAAACACCTCATACAATTCACTCACACAAGCGTTGTGTCAGCAAATTCATGCTCATGAATTACTTGAGACTACAAAAATTGGCATATTTAAATACGACTAATTGACAGCCAGAATAAGTTCACAAATTTATCCGGCATGATTTTTTTTGAAATGTTGACATGTATTTTCTCAGCGATGAGTTGCATTTCCCAGAACAACGGCCTCAAGTTTCCTTGCCACCTTATTTTTTGTTTATAAGTTGAATTGATCAGCTCTGTGTTCTTTGATATCATGAAAAGTGGAAAAATTTCCACCCAAAGTAAATTAGTCGAAGTTTTCATTTGCCACACATATTCTAAATCTGCCATAATGCTCGCGCCCTCAAATTTAGGGCAAAATTTTATTGAAGTGTAGCCTTGAATGTTAATTATAAATTGGTGGTGAGCAGAGCTGCAAAATATTTTTATATATTCATTCGCTGTATATTCACTCTCACTTATATTCACACTTATATATTCACTCTCCCAGTTTCTCGCCTCCTTTCTCCAGCATTTAAGGGCAACTCTATCTTCTTATGTTCTGGTGATGTTTTTTAGGTGATGTTTTTATGGCAATATTTTTGGGTGTTTCAAATTCTAAATGAGAAGCTAGCCCTCACTCATGTGTAAACGATTACCCTTCTACCCAAGACGATCGTTATTCACTCCGTAACAGCTACAGAGTAAACAAAATTTTGAATTATCTTCACCTTTATTCACTCATCCAATACAACTTCACAATGTCTCATTACGAAACTCGCTCAGCTACTCGGAAAGCAGCTCTATCTGGAGAAATAACATCCCCCACAACAGCGCCGCATGAAAACTCAAACCCCAAAAAGCGGAATATATCAGAACCGTTCAGAAAACGAAAGCAAAATCCACCAAAATTCTCGCATGTAAAATCGCTCGTTCAAAAGCCTAAGCCGCTCACAATGACTACAAAAACTCCGACAGAGAAACGGTATGACGTCGACGAAAGCACCGCAATTCCCAAAACATCACCAGTGCCGACCGACAGAGAATCGACGGAGAGGTGCCCGACAGAGTATCTAGCAGCAGAGTCGCCCGTCTTTGACGAAAATCTCCCAAGCGCTGCTTGTACCTCATCACTGGCGCCAGCTGCCACAGCACCACCGCTAGCTCCTTCGTCTCGTCCCAACGATTGCGTCATGGCGGCATCTCCCCTGTCCTGTGTCACTGAGAAAGCTCAAAATTGTTCACCAACGACGACGACACCGACATCAACGTTGGAACGCGATAAAATTTTCGATGTGAGGAACCATTCAAAGACTAAAATGGGTAATTTTAATTATAATTTTAATGATAAATTGTGTGCAGGCCTTTCAGGCGGTGGAGTTAGGTTTGAAAATGCATGCGCGGCAGCTGACACTGGCAGTAAAGTACCTCAGAGCGTAAACTGCGAGGATAACTTAAAATTTTCAGTGGAGAACAATACCAACAGACCTGCTAAAGCTTTTGATGGGTACTTACATCCTCTCCAAATGACCAGCTCCCAAACTATTCACGAAATAAATAACATGCTGTCTCTTACAGCTGCATTTCTCAATAAAGCTTTGAGACAAAATTGTCCCCCAAGCCCAGCGTCGATTTTTTCCACTGTATCGAATATTAAAATGATTACAGAACAGCTTTTTGCTTTAAATTATTGTATCAGCGCTCATGATTTTACGCCGGTGGTAGCTGCGAGTAACCATCATTATGCGAAATCCCCTCTGGACACTTTTCTCGTTGGAGACAATAGTCTCACAAAAATCAACAGAGATGACATTGATAGCGCATGCAGGATTCAGACCATAACTTCGGAACGTCTTAATGATCTTTATGATGAGATTGAACGCGCACCTCCTTTCAGGAACTATATAATTAGTTTCAAAGGCTTGAGCCTCTCGTCCCATAATCTCAACAAGTTAAAAAATTTGATCATGACAAAGAATCTTTTTTCTTGTATTTATGTGGTGAGCGCCTGCAGTGGGCAGCAATTGTACATGGCATCGAGCCTGTGCAGAAAAATTGGTCTTAAACTGATTCCGCTGCGAGCAAATGTAAAAACCGGTCCTGTTAATGAAGCTTACAACAATGTCCGCACTTGGCCCGTTACGCGAGAAGACACGCATCATTTTCTTCAACAAATTGCTCTAAAATCACCTTTGAGACTAACTTCACATTTTATCTCCTGTGTCAGAAACTCCCATGATCTGAATGAAGAAATTGAATACTCTAATGATTATGCAAAACAGCAAAATGAGTTGAATGATTGTTCTAAGTTGACCGCCTATCCACGTGAAACCTCCAGCAGCATAAACCGATGTTTGCCTTCATATAACAAACCCTCTCCTCCCCTCTCCTCCCGATGTTTGCCCTCATATAACAAGCACTTTCCGGCATCCGCCACAAACAATTGCGGAGTGCCTACAAAAAATAGGTTTTCATTGCTGTCCAATGCTGATGAAGAGGATGAAAAGCCCCTCTCAGACACGAGTATAAATCAATATCCAATCACATACTCGGAAGCAGTGAAATCAACAGGAAGAGAGAAATCGCTGCAAAATTGCAGTCGACAATCGATGGAAAATCCACTACCCAACTGTGTGCACAATCATCACCAGAAAAATATAATTGACACGAGCATTTCTCAGTTCTCTGCAAATCCCCATACAAGAAATCACCACAGAACGGGAATTCAGAGCCAGAAAAACGTAAATTCCCCGCACCTCTCAGAACCTCTTAATGATTTAAAAAGTGCGAAAAAAAACGTCTCCAGCCGCATTTGTGAACGCATGAATTCCACAATGGATGAATTGAAACGATCATGGAACATAAAACTGATTCCCACCAAAGCCGATGGACACTGCCTCCTTCACGCAGTAGCTGATCTACTTACAAAACAACCAGCATCAAAATGGAATTACAATTCCCTAAAGGCTGCAATCAAAACAGAGAGTAAAGCAAACAACAGCACATATGCTAAGTTTTTTGACAAGAACAGTGGCGACATGCAAAACCTCATAGATAATTACATTGACGAAAAACATTTTGACCAAGCTGCTGTAGACCTTATACCACTAATCATTTCAAATGTGACAGGCCAAAAACTTCTCGTCCTGTATGAACAGGATCATTGTGTTTGGAAAATATCAGTCGTTCCCAATTCAGAATTATCAAATAATAACCCTCCACTACTGCTCCATCGTAAAAACGATCACTACAGTGCTCTTGTCACACAAGGCAAAAATCAGACCGGGGTTACCTCATCTTGACAGAGTGCCGCTGCCCAGCCAAATAGTAGACTTTCTTACATAGCAGATGCTGGGCCAAACACCCTGGGCAACTTAGACAAAATCGATAAATCCCCTGAACGATCCCATCGAGATAGTAACTTCACTACCTTTAAAAAGAGTGCTAATATAGGTAAAATCAACATCAAGCATGTAAATGCTCGAAGCCTGAATGGTAAATTGGATGAAATCAGAGTAATGTTGGTCACTGAAAAAATTGACATTTTGTGTGTCTCAGAAACATGGTTTGATTCACGAACCCAAAGTTCATTTTTTAACATTCCTGATTACGTGTTGTACCGCTACGATGGCGCTAAAACCAGCAGAGGCAGTGGATCTTGTATTTTTGTGAAATAAATGTACTCAACATCTTCACTACTAGCTAATAAAGTTTGCGAAGGCATTGAAATGGTTTGGTTAGAAGTGCAAATAAATAAACACAAATCAATAATCATTGGCAGCCTTTACCGGCACCCATCGTCTCCCCTAAATCTAACACTAGATTTCATTGAGGAAACCTTCAAAGAAATCCTTCAGGCAAAAAAATAATTCTCTGCTTTCGGAGATTTCAATGTTGACCTAACGGACAAAAATAATCAGCTAAGCAAACTATTGTATAAACTAAGCTTATCACAAATGGTCAAAGAACCGACTCGCATCACTAAAGTCTCTGCAACTCTCCTCGATCTAGCAATCACAAATAATCCCACCGCAATACTTAGTACAGTAATATCTCCTTCTATTTCCGATCACCACTCTATAGAATGTGAAATTAATATTGTGAAGGAAAGACAAAAATACCGCTTAATGACCTATCGCTCGAAAAGGCACTATTCAGCAGAACTATTTCAAGAAAAACTACTCGATAGGTCTACCGAATTCCAGAAAATGATGCAATCTGACGATGTTGACATACAAGTGTCAATCTTCAACGAGAACTTCACAGCAGCTCTCGACGAATGTGCACCTTACGTCATCAAAAAAACCAAGCCAAAACGGACTGTTTGGATTACTGACGAAGTTAAAGAGATGAGCAGAATAAAGAAATCTAACTTGCGAGAGTACAAAAACAATAGATCAAACAGTACCTTATACAAGAGATATAAAGAACATGAAAAAATTCTTCGAAAGAAAATCACTGAAGCGAAACAAACTCACTTCCACCAGGCACTGATAACGGCTAAAAATAACCCGAAGCGAACTTGGGAAATCATTAGTGAGGTAGCCCCATATAAAAATTTAGATCGCATAAGTAATTTTGAAAATCCCTTGGCAACAGCCACGGATTTCAACACATTCTTTTCAAAAGTAGGGGCTCAAGTTTTCAGTGAGGTGTGTACCAATCCAGATGAAACGACAATTGAAAATTCATGCCCCACTGCACCCTCGAGGACTGATGTCAAGTGGAGACCACGCCCTGTCGATTTACCGGAGTTACGAAACATCTTATACTCACTAAAAAACACAAAGGCAGTTGGACATGATGGTATCAGTCTTCAATATATCAAAGACAGTTTCCCTGTTACAGCACCATGGATTCGTCTGATAATTAATACATCAATAGTAACCAACACATTTCCAAACCAATGGAAACACTCCATTATTAGACCGTTGCACAAAAGTGGTGACTTAAATACAGCATCAAACTACAGGCCCATCAGTCTTTTGCCTGTCATGTCCAAACTATTGGAGAAAGTGGTGACAAATCAACTGTCATTTCACCTGGACGAGTCAAATTTACTCCACCAAAATCAATATGCCTATAGAAGAAATACTAGCACTCAAGATGCTCTGCTCAATATATCTGAAAAAATATACAGTGACATTGATCAAAAGAATGTAACACTCTTGCTGCTACTCGATCTCTCTAAGGCGTTCGATAGCGTCCAACATGAAAGACTTCTACGTAAAATACTGAACTTGGGAATAGACACGCAATGGTTTGAAAGTTACTTGTCAAATCGATCTCATGCAGTCCGCATAGAAAACAAATTGTCCCCATTCATTCAAAACAATTTTGGTGTTCCCCAAGGATCCATTCTTGGTCCACTACTGTTTTCTATTTTCATTAATGATTTCCCTCCAATGCCTTCTAACACACGGATCTCAATGTATGCAGATGATGTTCAAATTGCAATAACAAGTTCTGTATCGGAAATACCACAGACGCAAATTAAAGCCGAAACTTTACTGACTAGCCTGAAATCATGGTACGACCGAAATGGTCTGAAATTAAACGCTAATAAAACACAATGCATTATTTTTGGATCCAAAAATGCAATTAAAAAAACTTCAGATCTTACTCTTGCAGTTGGAAATGATAAAATTAATGCATCAGAAAAAGTTAAAAATCTGGGTATCTGGTTCGATAGAAATATGTCCTTCAAATCTCACGTTGAGACTACTTGCAACAAAATCTACGGAACTTTAATGTTTTTTCATCGTATAAAAAGTATGCTAGACGAAAAATCCAGATTATTAGCCATTCAATCCCTTGTGTTATCGCGCATTGACTACTGCAGCCTAGTATGGGGAGACTTACCTCAATACCTTAAAAGGAACTTACAAAAATGCATGAATTTTGCAGCCAAGGTGGTATGCAACGGTAATTTCAAAAGAAGTGATCACGTAACCCCTCTCCTCAATAAACTCGGCTGGATCCCTATCCAAGAAAGGCTCCTCATGCAGAAGGCCCAATACGTATTCTCCTCGTTATATCTTCCTCAGAGCAATGCTGAGATAGTGCGTTTCCATCCACCCACTGTAACCAATCAAAAACCGAACAGAAACAATAATGTCTTAGTCAACTATCGTTCATCTCACTTAGGGCAGAAGGCTCTGTCCATATCAGGCGCCTTACTGTGGAACAAACTTCCCCTGAGTATTAAAGTCCCTCAAAGACCGAGAGAATTTAAAGCCAAAATAACTCGTCATCTTGTGTCTCAATAATAATCCTTAATTACAGAACATACTGAATGAGTACTGACGAATCTTTTTTTACCTGGTATCTCCATTGCTGAACAATCTCCCTCGCTCATTGTTTTATAATTCATGACATCACACAACAGTTTTGAAGTATGCGTAGGTATTATGATTTGACCGCCTATACGTTGTCATTTGCAAACATGCTTACTTGTATATGTGTGTACGTATATAGGTGTACGTGCGCATATGGGTGTGTATATGTGCACGTACAACTGTGTGCACTAGAGTAGATCAACCAGTCGAAGGTGCATTTTATGTCATTCCTCTCCGTTTCTGTGCAAGCATCAAACTAGACCGACATGGTACCTATGTGTGTGTGTGTTGATCAATTGCAGACATTCTGCTCAATATTAAAAAAAATAATGTGTTTTTTTCTAATATGAAACTGTAAAGCATCCATGCAAAAAAAATAAATTCGTTGTGTGATCATCCATTTATACTGCAGTAATATACTTATTCGGCTTATAGTTATATGCTTATAATAATGTGATACCTATGTTTGTTTATCAACTGCCGACAATTTGCGCCATATTTCAAAGATAATGTGATTTTTTTTTTCCTAATATGAAACCTTTATAGGACATTAATGTTTTCTTTCTTATTCACGTCCCACAATCGTTTTCATGTTTCCGACTTAAGTGGACTGTTTTGTGCCACTATTTTTAGTACGAAATTTTATAAAATTCATGCTATAATAAAAGATATTTTCTCCGTTTCCCTCGATTGGAATTCTGGTTTATACGAACTAGTTTACGCTGATATTTGCGCACATGCTTACTTGTGTATATGTGTATACGTGTCCACGCTATGCGTATGACACTCTGTAGAATGCGTATGTATTGCCTCGATGCATAGAAATGCATCTGTGTTTGCTTACGAGTTTGGTGTAAGTATGTGCGTGGGTATATGTGTGCATGTGTGTGTGTATATATTTACATGTATACGTGCACATATGTGTAAACTAGACTGACAACTAGCATTTTACTAGAGATAATGGTCTTTTTTCTGTGCACTCTCAACTTGTAACATTACCTAACTCGTCATTTCTTTAGTATTGTGAAGCATTCATGTAAAAACTATACTTTTGTTGTGCGATCATCCATTTATATTTAAATAAAATGCTTGTTAACTAATGACCGTTATGTTAAAATTGTTGAATCAGTAATACAAAACTTATAATCTTCTTGGTCCTCATGCTTTTATGTATATATGTATTTGTGTGTGTGTGTATGTGTGTGTGTGTGAGTGTGTGTATGGATATGCACACACATGCATACGTATATGTACATATGTGTGCATATGGATATATATTTATGTATATTTTTTTTCATGCTTCCTTAAAACGACACTTGTGAACATTGACCGAAACAAGCGATTTCATATATTATTTCCTGGCGTCAAGAATTGCGAAGTTTTATGTCATGTACATGTAAATTGTCAAAAGTGTTTTCACCCCACAATGAAAATGCATCGTCCGTGAAATTGTGTTATCTCTTATAATTATCATTACATGTATTATCAAATGTAGATTAAGCTAGATTAGGAGTTCATTGCCCTCAATCATTTCTTTTCGACTAGTGACACGAGTTTTTCAATACTCGTGTGTGTGTATCATCTAAGTATATTAATTTTAAGATATTTAAAAACCAATGATTGTAATATTGTACAATCTCTATTGGAAATAAACTGTTTTTTTTCTTCTTTTTTTTCTGTGGGCTGCAATTGTGCTCAGCTATTTTTCGCCGTTGTAATTAGATCATTTTGTTAATTCAGTAGACTAACTTATATATCCATCCTAATAGTACCCGAGTTAAAAAATATTCCTATATATGTGCACTGGTGAAGCTCGTATCACAGATACATACGGTCATTGAGCATCCTCATGAGCGTCATAGACATACACCAACCAATATGATGCATTCAATGAGATTCCCATTGTTATAACATTGGAGAAATTATGCACAAAAATATAAATAAATTTATTAATATGTGTGGAGACACCCGGTCTTTTACTTAATGAGTATGATGATTAGACATTTTTTCAATTCAACATGAGAATAAATTAAATATTTGCAACGTTAAGGACTCATGTTACGAAATAAATGTTGCGAAATAAAAGTTACGATATTCTGTTCATCTTCAATTCTTATCACTGCTACTAGTCATTTTGTAAAACAGATTCCATTCGGCATCAAAGATACAAGTAATTTGATGCCACAAACGCCTACAATTTTGCTTTACAAATACGAGTATCTGCCGCATTGCAGTAGGCACCTTTCACTTCGTATCACAGATACCAGACATTTCAGGTCACAGAAACCCGTCACTTAGCACCTCAGATTCTGGTCTCTGAGGTCCAGTTTTACCGCCCATATCATTACTGTGCAGGCAAACTGCACAGTAATGATATGGGCGGTAAAGCGTCGCACTTTGGAAAAAAAGATCTTGGTTCGATCCAGGCATTGAACCCGTGGTAATTTTACTAGACCGCGATTTCTCATGGGGTAATAAAGAACGGATAAAACGGGTAGAAGAGGTAATAAGGGAACACTTCCTCTTGCTGTGCTCTCTCCGTGGCACAGCGGTTAAGGGGTCGGACTTGTATGCTGGAAGTCGCGGGTTCGTTCCCAGCGCTGGCGCGGAGGTTTCCCCCGTTGGGTATAAGGGAAAGCTCAAGCACAATACCCCACTCGACCCAGGTGTCGGAAATGGGTACCGGCTATACGGGGGAACCGTCATGGTGTCCTATATATAGGGTTAGTTATAAGACATTTGAAAAACCAATGCTAAGATCCTATGTATCAGGCTTGATTAGAAATAAAGCATCCCAAAGATGCCGATGTTAACCTAACCTGCTGAGCACACATTTCACTCCCCCATTCTCTCCCCCCGGAGACTAAGAAATTGAAAAAATCATTCAATAGCCCGGTTGTGGTGATGGAACGATCAATAAAATGTATCTGGGTCCGTGTTAA
The DNA here is from genome assembly GCA_030386875.1 of Morinoia aosen. Taxonomy (NCBI): domain Eukaryota; kingdom Metazoa; phylum Arthropoda; class Malacostraca; order Amphipoda; family Talitridae; genus Morinoia; species Morinoia aosen. The sequence continues at coordinate 43,455,242 of CM059580.1, forward strand.
GATGTCTTTTTGTATGGTATGGTTTAATGGTCACTGCATATTTTTATTCATTAGGTGTTTATTATCAGAATGAAAATCGAAATGTTCATACTGAATTATCACATCCTTTATTCTTTATTTCATTATGTCCACAATTCTCATTGCGTGTTGTGCACTAATTACTTAACGAACTTTCTTAACCTGTAACACCGCCATGCACAGTATCAAAGTATGATTGATTAGACCACTCATGGCCCGAAGGTTGCCTATAGGCTGCTGATATGTTCAATTTGTGTGAAAATATTATAAGCTAAATTGATGTTAGCGCAACAGAAGTTTGTATTTCTTGTTTTGTTACTAATGAATGCAGGGTGCTGAATTTTGCTCTATGGTATCACCAGAAGCCGAGCGTAAACCAAACTAACCAAAATATGCACCCAAACGAGATAGTAGGAAATCTACAGGTGCATTCAGAGATAAATATGAACTGTTGGTGATGCTACGAACGGTCGCGCAAGGTGGGAATTCTCCGTATCCTGACTACCAGCACTAGGTACTAAGTACATCTCCGTACAAATGTAATAGCTCACAGTTTGCTGCTTGCTAGGATGGGGTGTTTGTCGCTACGCCCACCTCGTAAACTGGATACCTGAACACAATATAATTTGAACAATTTGTTTGCCACAACCGATGTATCAGTAGATTGTTTCGATAGGCTTTTACAGTGGACGCATTAGAATATAACTACATGTGGGCCCCAATAAGTTCAGCGGCTTCTAGGGCATCCGATAACCAACACTATTTTAAGGTGTATAATTATATTTAACTTAATTCACTTTCCCTAGTCGCATGCTAGACTGATCAGTGAATGGATTCGTTCCATTCGATCAGTGTATGGATCAGTGAATGATTATTCATTAGAAAACAATAGTTCATCTTGTGTTGATAAGAATTGTATGTATTAGAAAAGATTGAATATCTATGTCAATTCTCAAGGTAAATTGTCCTATCAAGATGAACCATATGTAAAGCAGAACACATTTGTCTAAATTACCTTACATTTTTAATATTTCGATAGAAATAAGGATTCAAGATTCGTTCTGAAAGCTTTGTAAAAACTTTTTGCACGGATCTCAGCAGGTCTTGGTTCCAATGAAGAGGATTCAGTGTTTCATCATTGTACCTATGAATAATATGGAGGCATGAATTTACGTATATTTCAGGTTATGAGATTTTTATGGAATGTTTGTGCACTCAATAATTATTTACGGTTTTAGACGAACACATTAGTCTACAATGACCTCTGATTTCTGTTTAATGACCGATATTCTTTTTTATTGTCTGAACTCCATGATCATATCATCCCCTGGAATGAGAGGAATTAGAGCGAAAAAAGTATTTAAAAAAATTATTTAGCTGTGTGAATTATTACAGTGTGTTGAGAGAAAACAGCCGCTGGTATTTTAAATTGAAGAATAATACATGCACTTGAAAAAAATTATGTTCACAATGATGCGTTAAAAAATTCAAGGTGTTTGTTGATCAGTTATCCTTGAATATACCCAGTATTTGTTAACATCATTTAGCTCTATTTCCGCTGTGTCAGGGTTCGCCAAGGCATTTTGAGCGTATTTTGAATAACGATCGTCTTGGGTAGAAGGGTAATCGTTTACACATGAGTGAGGGCTAGCTTCTCATTTAGAATTTGAAACACCCAAAAATATTGCCATAAAAACATCACCTAAAAAACATCACCAGAACATAAGAAGATAGAGTTGCCCTTAAATGCTGGAGAAAGGAGGCGAGAAACTGGGAGAGTGAATATATAAGTGTGTACTTCATCGCAACACTTGATAGATTCCGTTAAATATGACAGATTTACACAACGTTGATTTTAAGTTTGAGCATGCAGCTCGGTGCAAATAGTGATGATGTTCCCATTAACTTAGAATATTCGCAATAAATGGGCAATTCTGAACTTGACCTGCACGTTAACAAGTCGGATGGATCTGGGAAGAACATACATCTTGAAGAGTGTTTAATATTCTACAAACTTCCTCCCAAGTGCGACACTTCTACAGGCGATTCTGGGATCCTCTTCCAAAATTTTCACTTATTTTTGCCTACAATGGAAAAGAGGGAGACTGTTTACTTACCAGGCTTGGGGGATACGCAGATGTAACCCCGCTGACTGTGCTGCTCAGCGTAGCAGGCTTCATCAGACGAGCAGATCTCAGGCACCGTGCACGGCTTCCAGCAGAAATAGCCTTGGCTCGTTCCGTCATCATCGAAGCACATTTCCCCCAACTTACAGTTTCCATTATAGCCACACCCAACCACCCCAGGACATGACGTGCCCTTTGAAGCATGCCGCTCCTGCGATGTCATGTTTTCGAAGAACTCCTGCATGACCGCTCCATCCACAGAACACCCCAACCGGTCAAACCAATCTTCTTGGAACATTCTGTGAATTTTTTCGAGCCTGTATTGGATGGGGACGGGCCTCTGGAGGGTCTGGTCTAGGTCAGGTAGGGGGACGGTCCCGACCGTGAGGATACGGGTTGGGGGAAGCCCCAGAGAGTTGAGAACTTGCGGACCTTGATCGGAGTCACATAGAGTGACATCTCTATTGAAGTTTTCCACAACATCATCAAGTGAGGAGTCTTTGCGCAAGTTTTGAGTGAAAGACGACGTGACGCAGCGATGTCGCTCGTTTTTTTCTGAGGAGCTGGTAGCTTTCTTTGCAAATAGTTTCATTATCAAGAGCCGTGAGCCAAAGTAGGTCGTGTCTTGGTAATGAGTGCCAAAATCTTCAATGAAATCAGAATAAGTTTTTCGAATTTTTTCTGCAACTGGGTTTTTCGCTGCAAAGCTTAACTTTCTTAGAGCTCTATGGAAGTTTGGCGTGAAGATGGGGCTGGAGTTGAGGTTAACTGACACGGTGTGTGTTTGACATCGAGCCTCTCCCAGGACTACTTCTCCTCCACGCTGGAAGAATTGAACAAGTTTTTCATCTTCATCATCCACACTAGCAACATACTCACTGGACGAGGTGGCGCACAGACGTCGACTTCCTACCATGACGTCATCTCCTGACTTGAAGGTCACAAGTTTTTTTGTCGCATCTCTGTATTCATTATAGTTGTAAACAGAGCGCATGGAAAGGGACGACAGATAAGGACAATGCTCCTCCTGAACAGCTCTTCCAATGAAATTGTTCCATTCAAGGGCGTTAGCGCAGTCTGTGGCTGTCGAAATTGGTATGAAGATTTGATCCTTGAAGCCCGAGTTCGGATTGTCAAGCTTGTCCAAATCTCGTGGGTCGACTCCTAGCATTGCCAAGCTGACTAATGATGCGTTGATGGTGAGGAAGCGCGGCGCGTAGGTATACCCGCAGACCGGATAGCGTTCGACCACGTGATCAGAGGTGCTGGTGTCCTGACCCACCACAGATGGAATCAGGCAGCTGCCCACCGCCAGCACCGACATCAGGAGACGCATCATGTTGTTGGTTGGCACCATGTCCTCCACCTGTAAAGAAATATACGTAGAGTTATTTACGACGGCTCGAGTTTATCTCTCATCGAAGCAACACTGCTCTAAGGAAGCATACCAAACCGACATATACAAGCGCTACGAGACTTAACGGTTTAATGCGAGACATGGCTTATCAGTTCACCATCCTGATTTGCGCGAGATGCGGTCGACACCTCTGATGGAGAATACATAATGTTTTCAAGATTCAATGACACAAAACTGTCAAAAATGGTGTCCAATACTGCTCAAGTAAGAATTTTACGGGTTAAATGCTTCCCATCTTCAGCACGCAGAATAAAATGCACAATTTGCACAAACGGAATACGGCAAGATTGATGAGGGACTGAGCATTCCCCACACCAGCATTTGGCAGCCGTGTAGCCATGGATCACAGTTCCATACAATCAACACAGATTACTGTAGCATTAATGACATGGCTGCCTCACATATTTCACGCACGTTTTATCACTCTAGATCTAAGCACGATCTACACGATGCAACCATACAACTCCATCTTAATACCACACACTCCATCGCGGCACCGCTGCACAACTAACACAACCAGACAACTCCACCATAACACCACACGGCCAGATAACGATACCAGCATATCCACGCACCACCACTTCTCCTCACAACCACACCACCAGACCACAAGACGAAGGCACAGCCCCACAACCACTGCACCAATCGGCGAGGACACTCAGTCACTACCACACCATCACAACTATATAAGTACATATATCACTGCACCACCTCAAGAAAGATAATAAGAGGAAGACGTTTATTTCTAAATAAAGTTGATAAACGAAATGTATTACAACACATTAGGTTTTAGAAATTTCTTAATATAAAGGTCCTTTATTGAAAAGCATTCCAACTGGGTGTACTACACCCTTGTCACAGGTCGATTATGTTGTTGAGAGAAACAAGGGAAACATACTCTCTTGGGTCACGCATCCACCGCAAGTTGAATGAAGGCTTATAATACTACTAGGGATAGCCTCGGAAGTCCTTCACTGTCAACTGAAACGAAGGAGAAAAGACCCGAAATGCCCTACCAACACCGACTGAAACACTCTTGTAAATGATTTGTTAGGAGTGAGGGGAAATTAGCCTAAAGTAACTTATCAAAACAACGAAGCCCAACACCGCAGGAAACTTGCATGCGACATACTCATGAGATGAATTTCAGAGCTTGTTCATCGTACGGATAGTAAGAGAATTTGTTCATGGATCTTAAGCTCAAATTGAAATTTTTCATCGATCCTGATTTCATACTACCGTATGACCGACAGTATGTTTTGTATTTAACAGGACTGATGATGGATCTTGTCGTTAGAACGTTAAAGATTTTTTAATAAAATTTTTAACTTTTTAGTAATTTCTTCGACTTTACATTTTTAGTGAGTCTACAATTTATGGAAAGTGAACATCTGTTTCGATTAGTAAAAATATTAGTGCTCGCCGTAGCCGAGTGGTCAAGAACGCGCCCTTCCGAGAAGGTGTCGTGGACTCAAATCCCGGTGCTGCGCGGCGACTTTCCCCGTAGGGTGAAGGGAAAACTCAAGCACAATACCCCACTCTGCCCAGATGTTGGAAATGGGTACCGACTTTACGGGGAAAACCGTCATGCCCTCCTGGTGTTAGTAATCAGTCATTAGAAAAGCTAATGTACGAGTTGATATATATCAGACTTGATTGAAATAAAGCATCCTATTAAAAAATATATATTAACATCCGTCTCTCTTTTACGGTCACACAAGACGTTTAACATTCTATCGCTAATTTATACATCAGTTGTGAGTAAAAATAAATAAAAAAATACACATAAAGGTTGGAACATCTGTGACCTTTATAAATAAAATATTCATCTTATAAATTGCGAATCGGCAAAAATTGTGGATATGTGGAGTCGGAGTCGCATATTTATTCCTCCGACTCCGCAATCTGGACACAACACCTGCACAACACAGCACCTGCACAACACAACACCTGCACAACACAACACCTGCACAACACCTGCACAACACAACACCTGCACAACACAACACCTGCACAACACAACACCTGCACAACACAACACCTGCACAACACAACACCTGCACAACACCTGCACAACACAACACCTGCACAACACAGCACCTGCACAACACAACACCTGCACACAACACAACACCTGCACAACACCTGCACAACACAACACCTGCACAACACAACACCTGCACACAACACAACACCTGCACAACACAACACCTGCACAACACAACACCTGCACAACACAGCACCTGCACAACACAACACCTGCACAACACAACACCTGCACAACACAACACCTGCACAACACAACGCCTGCACAACACAACACCTGCACAACACAACACCTGCACAACACAACACCTGCACAACACAACACATGCACAACACAACACCTGCACAACACAGCACCTGCACAACACAACATCTGCGCAACACAACACCTGCACAACACAACACCTGCACAACACAACACCTGCACAACACAGCACCTGCACAACACAACACCTGCACAACACAACACCTGCACAACACAACACCTGCACATGTGCCGACACGGTCACGCACTTATCCTCGTACATGTGTCCGTACGTACGTATATGCCACACCTAGGTGCGACTCGGGCACAGTGCGCCGCTGAGTCAGCAATTTGTAGGTATAAGTACTGCGTGATCAGCTCCTGAGGGCGCACTCGGTCTACGTACTCTCTCTACTAACAGTACACCTCGGAAGCTCTGCAACCCGCCTTTCCTTAACCCACGGTCATCCACGACGGGCGGCACACTGGTGGCGCAGTAAGTTTCGTCCCCACGACGTGTGATGGTGTTTGATCCTTGTGCTGTGATGATGATAGAGCGACTACTGTGAATGAAGAAATCGGACGTAAAGTCTGGAGATTCGTCGGCGATATATGAGGATTGTGTGTCTACGGAAATTCGTGGAATTTCGGTTCAGTTTGGCTACTTCGTTGACCTTAATATGGAAAGGGCTACTGCAACCGGGAGAGAGATTGAAGAAGCACAAGAGGTATACAATAACGTGTTTCGTTTCGTTGTTAAACGTATCCCTGAAGAGAGTCTGAAAAATTCTTATGGGTTGGATTTACAAGTACCTTTGGGAGTACCGTACACAGCTCGTGTTGACCTGGAAAAAGACGATGACCACTGCGTGATGAAGCTGTGCGTGAATTTCCATCGCAAGTAGTGACGTGGTCGTTTAACAGTTGGATGCATCAGTGGTTGTGTTCAGAACAATTCTACGAACAGTTGCAGTGTTTCTACTTCTACGAGAACAATTGTGTAACGTGTATGTGGTTAAAAGATTGCATACCGAAGATTGTTAATTACAATTTATAATGAAACTGTGTTAACGGAATTGATCCGTATAATTATACTGTGTTCTGTGCGATTACGCAAAGTATGGAAACGTGAACATACGTAAACACTACAGAGACGTGCTACGTGCTAACATTGCTACTCCGCTGTATGACAGCGCTGCGTGTATGACCTTGGGTTCGGCAGTCTCGACGTCTTGCCTGTGCTGTGCCTGAGCATCGCAGACGACCTTGAATAACAGCTGGTCGCACCCTGCTCTGCTGTTGCTGAGCAGTCTCGACGTTCGTACTTGACATCAGTTGAGACGACTGACTGGCTGTGGCTGCACTGCCTGCCGTGTGCTGATTCCAAGTTGAGTATTCTGTAACTATAATATTATTGTTTGGGATTATTCGATAATTTTCTGTGACATCGTCGGTTCTTATTTTTGTTGCTTGTGTAGTTTAAAAATTGTTGGGATCGATACCATTGAAATCGTGTAAAGAGTTTCCTTGTTAGTAATTGAATTAAGTTCGTTTGAAAGTCGCAGAAACAATTTTTAGTATTTAAATTTTTAGTGATTTTTAATGAAGATTTAACCGTGTGCTTCATCCATTTTTGTAACGTGAGCTTTTAGCGTTCTGTTATGTGATTATTTTTTTGAGAGGTAAGATTTTAGGGTTCTGCGGTGTTATTTTTTATGTGGCGTAGGATATTAGCGTTGGAATGTGGGCTTATTAAAAATTGTGAGTTCAGTTTTTCGCATTGTGAGAAAATTTGGTTGCTTGTTGTGATAAATGATGGGAGATTCTGATTCAGAACCTGAATTTATTCGTTCGACAGAAACGACGACAAGTAGTGGTAGAGTTTCTGTTCCGCCATTTAGTGGTACGTTACCTGGAACGTTAGGACATGTGCCAACAACAGTATTTATGTCTGGACAAGTGGCTGGGACTGTTGTGTCGACCGCTGTTACTACCCAGACTGTGACGTTCAGTGCTCCAAGTGTGACAACCATGACGTCCTCTAGTGGACCAACGACGAGTGGTAGTGTAACCACGACTTTGCAAAGGGGGAGTACGATACTGTCTAGTGCCGAGCTTCCCTTGTTCAGAGGCCGGAAGAGGACTACCGACCCGGACTTTTGTGAAACGAAGACTTTCCGTACGCATGTCGCAAATCTAAAATCATACATGTGCTTGTTACCCGACCTGACTTCCGACGATGCCAAAAAAGAATTACTTGTGCGCAGCGCACATAAAAGTGTTGGAGATTTTAACGGAGTCGTTACAAAATTAGTAAACCCTGATGTTAACTATTCCTTTGATCAGGTTATCGACATTTTAGATGACATCTACGTGGCTAAGGGTGAGCGTTCAGTTCATGCGTTAGCGTGCGATTTAAATCAGTTACGGTTGTTACGTAATGAAGGGTTGGCTGCACAATTGGTTACGGCTATGTCGAAAATAAGAAATTTGAGTGATCATATTCTAAATAGCCCAGAAGTAGCATTGCAAAGACATCCATTTGTAATTGCTAGTACGAACGCAAGCGATTTAAAAAAGTTCTCTGGTGACTTGGTAGTTTTTAGTCTAGCTACGGCAATTTTAGCACCTCTCCTAGAAGAGAACTTTTGTAAAAAAATCTTCTCGAGGCAGTTCCATACCTCTGAAGAGCTATTGGCTGGTCTCGTTTCCGCTGTGCGAAATAATCCTGAGGGCAGAGAAATACTTGCGCGCAAAAATAATACCCAGTCCACGTATCCAACCAGAGAGACTTACCTTGCGGTCGTGCCTGAAGAGAGTGAGTGGGACGAGAAGGAATCGTCCCCCGAGGTTTTCTATGCCTCCCAAAACAACAGCCGACGTTTTCAAGGTCGGAGACCATTTTTCAGAAACAATTGGAGACCTGGTAGATTTCCACGGGGAAGACAATATGCATATTTTGGTGATCGACCTTTAGGTTCTATGGAGTGCAACGGAGCGCAGGTAGTAAATCCACAACAGAGTAGTAATGATAGCTCAAAATCTTTCTGTTCACTATGCAAAACCACAGGTCATGTTCAAAGTATGTGCACGAATAAGAGAGGCCAAAGCAAATCCCATTTCCGCGGTCATGCTTGCTACAAATGTGGGAAGGTGGGCCATCTTGCACGTGAATGTCATTCGCGTGGTCGAGGTCGAGGTCGAGGTGAAGCGTATTACGCTGCATCTTCCGAGGGTGACGATTTTTTAGAGTAGATAGAGAAGAATCAGAAAAACCAAAGAGTCTTGGTGTAGAGAAGGAGTTACCAGTGCCCGAGGATACAGCTACAATCCCCGTTACCAATGATGTGGCGTTGAAACCAGATACTATAACTATGTCGACTGATGTGGTGGATCCGTTATTTACGTGTACTAATAAATTTGAATTATTAGGCGAACAAGAACTTAATGTAGGCGCGAACTCTGAATTACCCGTTGAAGTTTGTCTATCAGCAACGATTATGAAAGAGAGTCGATTAAGAAAAGAAAGCGAGGGTATATTTTCCTTGAGGCGATCGAAAAAGCCTACAATCATACTGCGCCAGGATAATAGATTGATGAGCGCTCTCATCGATAGCGGTAGCGACAGATGTTTAGTGAGTTATATCGTAATTTCAAAGGTCTTAATGAGCAAATTAAGCCCAGTGCTCTGAGTATCAGAGGTATAAATTCAAAAATCCAAGTGACAGGGGAGGTTGATCTTTGCATTACCCTGCCTAATAATAAAGAAATTAAAACTAGCGCTTTGCTGCTGAAGAATAGCGAATTTCGATATGATGTAATCCTTGGCAGAGATATTTTGCAAGACGCCGTTCTAAATTTTAAAGACGGATTTATAGTTCTTGACGGAGTTAAAGTGCCGTTTCATGATGTGCAGGAATTGCACGAGCAAAGTAGGAAAGACATATTTTTTAATACTATAAGTAATCCAGAATGTCTAATGGCTGACATGCTCGCCAATAGGAGGAATATAAGGAGATATCTGCTGAAGCAGAGGGAATCAAAAATTGTGAGCCAAGAAAGTGGCGATAAAAATGGCCTAGAGATAAATACTGCAGAACAGAGGGGTACCCCAGGCCCAACCCCAGGGCGAGGAAAAAATGGGAAAGTAACTAAATTCCCAGGCCCAGGAATAAGGGTGAGAAAAAATGAGAATACAGCGAAAAATGCGAGAGTAAGTAAACTCCCAGAGAGAAAAGCTGAGCAACCAGCGAATAATGTGAGAATAACTAAACAGCATGCGAACAAAATAAGAGAAACTAAGGAACAAGCGAGAAGTTTGAAAAAAAGTAAAAGACGAGAAATAGTTGTTCATTTTGGAGCAGTGGAAATGCCAAGTAATTGTTTACGTGTTATTAATGGGTATGTCAAGAAGGCTAAGCCCGGAAAGTATATTATGAATAAGACAATTCTCGCTAATGGAATTTATGTCGCCGAATCAGTAGTGAATATCAAGTCAAATGGTTTTGTCCCTGTAATGCTTTTGAACGTCTCTGAAGACGTGGTATATATAAGCGACAATACGATGATAAGTACCATTGAGGAAATTGACGACATGGAAATTGAACATGAGATTTACATGTCTACCGTGCACGAAGCTGTGCGAGATGCAAATTTGTGCGATGCCCACGGTAATGCGGATCTGCCCGGAGTCGACAGTGTTAATGGTGGAACTTTCAATGCCATCTCTGGTAAAGACGTTGGGGTAGTATCTGTAGAAACGAGGCATTGTTGTAACGATATTCGTGTTGATGAACTAGGAATTAATGCACAGAAAAATGATGTACCAGAGGGAGGTAGTAACGAGAGACGCTCTTTGACTGGTAACGATGTGAATTGTGATGATGAAGACGCTAAACCATTACTGTTAAATTTATTAAACGAATTTAGAGACGTCATCACTCCAGAAGGCGAAACAATTGGCGTTACGAATGTTATGAAACATAATATTGAATTAAAACCTGATGCACCAGTACTTAATATCCCACCATATCGAATTCCTCATAAATATCAAAACGAATTGTTGCAAGCTAATAAGCAGATGTTGGACCAAGGCATTATTGAACCTTCCAGCTCGGAATTCAATTTTCCTTTAATTGTTGTTAAAAAGCATTCGGGCGAGATCCGTCCCGTGATTGACTTCCGAGAACTTAATAAAATAGTGATAAAAGAAAGTTATCCCATTCCCCGCATAGACGAAATACTTTACACGGTTGGGGGGAACAGCATTTTTTCAAGTCTCGATTTACGCTCGGCCTTTCATCAGGTCGAATTAGAGGAAAGTAGCCGTAAATATACCGCGTTCAGTATCGGTTATGAGAAATTTCAGTTCAAGAGGCTGCCATTCGGGTTGTCCTCGAGTCCCTCAGTTTTTCAACGTATAATTTCTTCTGTTCTTGCCAATATCATCGGTAAACTATGTTTTGTATTCCTTGATGATATATTAGTATTTTCCAAATCCATGAACCAACATCTGAAAGATTTACATAGTGTTTTTGCGAAACTGCGTGGTAGAAATCTGTCCCTTAAACTTGAAAAATGTCATTTCCTAAAAAACTCAATTGAATTTCTTGGACACATCGTGTCGGCAGACAGAATTCGCTGCAGAGAATCAGAAAAGCTACAAAACTTTCCCATTCCAAAAAATGTGAAAGAACTGCAAAGTTTTCTAGGAGTGGCGAACTATTTCCGCAATCACATACCGATATTTGGATCGATCTCATACCCTCTGTATCAATTGTTACGTAAAAATGTTGAGTTTATCTGGAATCCTGAATGTCAGCAAGCTTTTGAAAAAATCAAATCTGTTTTAACATCTGATACCGTTTTACGGCATCCTGATTTTACTAAGCCTTTCCACGTATTTACAGATGCTTCTAATTTTGGTATAGGCGCAGTGCTTTTACAGCACGGAAATGATTCAAATAAATCAATGAAGGCTATTGCCTACTACAGTAAAAGCTTAAATTCCACACAAAAGCGCTATTCCACGACGAAAAAAGAGTTCTTCGCAATTGTGAGCGCGCTGAAAGCATTTAAATATCTCATTCTTGGATATCCGATCTATCTCTACACTGATCATAAACCATTACAGCCCTTGTTTTTCAAAAAGCTTCCTGACGACTCAGCTATGGCTAGATGGTGTCTAACAGTTCAATCTTTCGAACCGGTAGTAAAATATTTCCCCGGGAAACAAAATACAATTGCAGATTGTCTAAGTAGATTGCCCGAGCATTTAACTATTTCTGATCTTGAAGAGTGCTCAGAGTTCGATGAGGTTGACGCCTTCGCAGTAATTACACGCCGTGGTGCGCTGACCGCCGACATAGACAAAACAGACGAGACGAGTTCTCATCAACTGGCGCCAGAGGCGACTGCAAAACCCCGACTGACTGACTACGTTCCTCAGTTAAAAGACGTATCGTGGACTTTAGACGAATTTCGAAATGAGCAACAGCTAGACCCTTTCTGTTCTGAGGTCAAAGACGCATTACTAACTAGTAGTACATCTGCGATCCCTGACTTACAAAAATACTTAATTCTGAACGACATACTTTATAGACGACGACAAATAGACTCTAGGGAAAACACTATTCTCACTTCGGTTATACCGACATCGCTAATGAACAAGGCGGTGCTCAGTATACACTCCTTGTATCATACTGATGCCACGCATACATTGTTTAAATTTAAGTTGCGTTACTTTCATTTATTAGAGAAGAGTATCATACGTAAATTTGTCAAAATGTGTGATGTTTGTAAAATTCTTAAAGCTAGCAGTACTGTGCCTATTAAGATATTGGACGCTCCCATTGCTAAAGAACCCTTCGAGGTGGTATCAATGGACTTTCTTGGTCCTCTTCCTGTCACAGATCAGCAGAATAAATATATTCTAATCGTCATTGATTTGTTTTCTCGTTACTGTAAGCTTTACGCAACCGCAGATCGATTAGCAGATACAGTTGTCTCTTGCCTAGACAACTGCTTCTCAACCTTTGGATATCCTAAAACACTTCTTAGTGATCAAGCCCTTGAATTTAAATCTGCGGCAGTTAAAAAATTCAGTCAAATTCATTCAATTGCGAAAAAAGAAGTATTACCCTGGAGTCCTCATAGCAATGCTATTGTGCAGCGCAACAACCGCAAGATTACGAATCTATTAAAACTGTATATTAACTCCCTAGTGCATACCGAATGGGACCAGTGTCTCAACAGCACAGAGAACGCGATCAACAATAGTTTGAACACTACGTTGGGAGACACACCCTCGTATATTATTTTCAATCGAGACACGTGTGCAAACTTTAGCGCCATCACTTTCGAAAACAACTATAGTCACGACACCGACGTCGATATCATAAAATTTCGAGCTCAAGAAGCGGCCCGTACTGTTGAAAACGTTAGAGCTATAATAATTAATAACACCAGTGAAAGAACAATGTATCACAACATTCGACGTAAAAATAAAAATTTTGAACTCGGCGAACGAGTATTATTGCGAAATCACCTGAGAAAAAACAAATTAGATATTGCCTGGAGAGGACCAGGGATAATTACAAAAATCAACCGAAATTATGTAGAATTGAAAATTGGGAATAGAACCTTTAAAAGCAATAAGAATCATATCTTACCTTTACGTAAAAAGTATTGAATGACAAATGTACGACTTACGATTGACGACGTTACTATGTTCACATAATACGATTTTGTGATTCTTGTTTCAATGTTAATTTTACGTATCATTTTAATTGGAATTTTCTTTATATAACCATATATATTTGCTTTATTTTTTTGTTCTTGATGTACCGTAGTTTCTACGTCCGTGATTGAGGATGTAGCGCACGTTATTTTAGAACCAAGGTTTGCATCTGCTCGCAAGCCTTGCACGGTTCAATGACCTCCGTGTGTTTACAAACGTAGCAACTCATTGCTGTGGGAGCGGAGGCTGGCTCCCGAGTTGTTTTGGAGTGCCGTAGCCCGATTTGTTTTGCAATTGGGTGTGCAGCTGTCGAGACCGTGTGGGATCTGCAGCGTGCCGATATGCTGTTTGTTCCTTTCTTTGCAACTTTCACCAGCTGTCACGAATGATTTCTTTTATTAATTTGATGTAATAATCATTGATTTCATTTATTTAAATTATGTGGCCATGCTAATTGAACTGTATTTGTTTCAATTTCAGAACGAGCACGTTACCGTTCCTGTCTTCCACGATGGGCAACCGCATGACCCATGTGTCTGTGGAAGCACTAACGAATGCCCTGGAGCAACATCAGGGCCGGGTGTCAAAGGACTGGGTGGAGGCTAACGCGCTCGTCGACATCCTTCCGGATAGGGTCTCTGATCTTGGGCTTCTTTTTCTCTTCCCGGCAACCTTGGCCTTAGGTGTTTCATTTTTCTATCTTCGCCGCGAAATGAACCTGTTGGCAGAGCGCCTGAGATCTGAGGATGCGCTTCTGCGACGACAGCAGTTGCGTTCCAGCAATGCTGAACAGCATTTGCGCCAATTGCAAACCGTCAACGACGTTTAAAGAGTCAGTGTAGCATGTGTTTTTGAAAATGTGGAACTTAATGTTTTTGTGTGTTTCCTAAGCGACACTATTTTTCCTCATGCATTATAAACGGACATTTTAGTGTTTATCTTTAAAATATAACTCAGGAATTAGTTATAAGGTATTACGTTGATTTTCGACTTGTATTTGAGGTATATCCTTCGGATTTTTAGCGATGATGTTCGAAAATAATATGATGTTCACGTACATGAGTATGTATAAAATGATTTCCGATTTCAGTAAATGTATTCATGCGAAATATTTTGTCAACAAAATTTCATAGGCAATGCGTTGAAATTAATTTTATGCGTGTTTATTTTTATCTTTAACGAATGAAAAAATTCATGGGAAGTATAAATCCTTATTTCTTAATTATGTTTGAATAAACAGTAATTTAGTTGTTGTTTCAACGATGCGATTTGCTATTTTTGTTTTTACTGAGTTTAGCATTTGAACTGTTTATCAAAAAACTATGTTTGCGGTAATTGTGACTTCATGACAAATGTTGATGTAACTCAAATAGGTATATACATGCGATGTTTAAAACTTAATTTTCTTCATGCGTATTGAATAGAAATTTCTTTTAGATTTTTTAAGGGTAAAAACTTATTTTTTTTTTCACGAATCTCATTGTTAACTTTTTGTTTAAAATGATGCCTACGTGGTTTGATAATGATGTTGTTCGTTAATACAATAACGTTTTTCTCTCGAAGTGTTCCTTACAGATATTTGCAACTGGAAAGATAGTTAAATGCTGGTACCTTGTACCGTGGATTTTTCTGGTTAGATATTTCTGAAAGTCTTGCTACTTTTGGTGGTACGCTGATATTGTTCTGTTGCGTTCTTGTCGACTTTACTTCGACGCGTTTTAATCTTAATTACGGATGTTTTTCTGTTTAGAGAAATATATTGTTGTTGTTTTACTATTGCGCTTTTGATTACGGGTTGTTGTTTAAAAACGAAATAGTTTATTTTTGCTTCCGAAATATGTTCTTCACCTGCAGCTCTCACTTTACTTTTTGTTGGTGGGGGTATATTGCCAATTTTCACTTTGCGTACCTAAGTCAAATTACATTTGATGTGTTTATTTTACTGATTGTCACGAATTAGTGATTTTCAATTTTAGACACTGATGCCTATAGATACCGTTGTTGATTTTTGAGTTATGACTTCTAAACTTGTTTGTTTTATTTCAAGATGGGTAATAAAACAGGCATGGTGAGGGAGGTGTGTGCCGACACGGTCACGCACTTATCCTCGTACATGTGTCCGTACGTACGTATTAGCCACACCTAGGTGCGACTCGGGCACAGTGCGCCGCTGAGTCAGCAATTTGTAGGTATAAGTACTGCGTGATCAGCTCCTGAGGGCGCACTCGGTCTACGTACTCTCTCTACTAACAGTACACCTCGGAAGCTCTGCAACCCGCCTTTCCTTAACCCGCGGTCACCCACGACGGGCGGCACACACAACACAACACCTGCACAACACCAACACCTGCACAACACAACACCTGCACAACACAACACCTGCCACAACACAACACCTGCACAACACAACACCTGCGCAACACAACACCTGCACAACACAACACCTGCACAACACAACACCTGCACAACACAACACCTGCGCAACACAACACCTGCACAACACAACACCTGCACAACACAACACCTGCACAACACAACACCTGCACAACACAACACCTGCACAACACAACACCTGCGCAACACAACACCTGCGCAACACAACACCTGCACAACACAACACCTGCACAACACAACACCTGCACAACACAACACCTGCGCAACACAACACCTGCGCAACACAACATCTGCACAACACAACACCTGCACAACACAACACCTGCACAACACAACACCTGCGCAACACAACACCTGCACACACACAACACCTGCACAACACAACACCTGCACAACACAACACCTGCACAACACAACACCTGCGCAACACAACACCTGCACAACACAACACCTGCACAACACAGCACCTGTACAACACAACACCTGCGCAACACAACACCTGCGCAACACAACACCTGCACAACACAACACCTGCACACAACACAGCACCTGCACAACACAACACCTGCACAACACAGCACCTGCATAACACAACACCTGCACAACACAACGCCTGCGCAACACAACACCTGCACAACACAACACCTGCACAACACAACACCTGCACAACACAACACCTGCACAACACAACACCTGCACAACACAGCACCTGCACAACACAACACCTGCACAACACAGCACCTGCACAACACAACACCTGCACAACACAACACCTGCACAACACAACACCTGCACACAACACAACACCTGCACAACACAACACCTGCACAACACAGCACCTGCACAACACAACACCTGCACAACACAACACCTGCACAACACAACACCTGCACAACACAACACCTGCACAACACAACACCTGTACAACACAACACCTGCACAACACAACATCTGCACAACACAACACCTGCACAACACAACACCTGCACAACACAACGCCTGCACACAATACAACACCTGCACAACACAACATCTTCACAACATCTACACAACACATCTGCACAACATAACATCTGCACAACACAACATCTGCACAACACAAAACCTACATAACACACATGCACAACACATCTGCACAACACAACACACCTACAAAACACAACACCTGTACAACGCTGATCCACAACACAACACCTGCGAAACACCTGCATAACACAACACCCGCACAACACAACACCTGCATAACACAACCCCAGCTCAACACAATACAAACACAAAACACCTTCACACACAGAAAAGAGCCATGGATTAATATATAAAAATTACTCCTTTCTCAGAATCTTATGAAATGTTTGCCCCATTTACCCACAATGCATCCTTATTCGACTTGTCTCGCAGCTCGAAAAGTAGTTTTTGCTAGGGAGCAATCTTCTGCAGACATTTCATGTGCGCTAGAGGGACCGTTTTGGTATAACAAGTCCATAATGTATTCACTCTTTTTTGCTTCGAGTGTCTTTTGTATCTTTTCAAAAGTTGAGAAGTTGAGTGGTGTTCTACCATATCTAATTCAGAATTTGTTCATTGTGTTATAATGTTATTTTTTCTAACCAAAGCATTTCAAACGCGAGCTGTATATCTAACCCTCGCCTGCTGAACATTCAAAACCCTAGGGGACCGTCTGGACCAATGCGCAAGTCCGTCATTTTCCAAACGACTTTTCTAATATTTTCGCCACATCCAATTATGTAATAATTCATTTTTGCTAAGAGTGTTTTTTGTATCTTTTCTAAAAATGGATTTTTTCCCAAAAAAATTGAAAAAAAAGTATTAAGAAAAACCATTCTTGGCCTACATTTTCGAAGTTAAAGAACTGGCATTTTGTTTTTTAGATAGATAATTGAATTTTCTTAAAAAATTTGAGTGAAATTCCGATATTTTGACTCGTTTAATTATGGAATTTAAAAAAAAAAAAAAAAATTCAAATTATTTCTGTAATAATTTTCCAATTATAGTTCTTTCAAAAAACTTATGAGCCCCTTTTTAGCTCATTTAATTCTTGTTGATTGATGTATTTGTCATTCCTATACCTTAATAATTGAAGGAGGAGTAGCATTTCAAACATCAACAAGTACAAGTTTTCAGGAGAGCCTGACCATCTCGTCCCCTGGCCCTGTAATGACGTGACTGGCCTTTCGCAAACTGTAGCATACTAAATAACATACAAGAAAGTGAAGCACATCGTTAAATTAACACTTTAACTGCGACGTGCGCCACCGGTGGTACAAGGAGGAAATTTTCATAATGCTACTGACCGACAAGTAGTCGCAAACTAAATTTTTAAGTTAATCAAAGCTAAATGAAGGCACGATCCAGTTCATGTTTGCTATTTTCAGAATGGTTTACTACAATTGACTTCAAATTTGAGTTTGGCATTAAACTTAATATTTAGTAGTCGCAGTCAAAGTGTTAAGAAAAAATTCGCTATAAAATCAGCTAAAAGACAGAAGATCGACCATTTTCAAGTTTGGACCCAAACAGTCCCCTTGTGATACTTTCAGGCAAGATTGCAATATTCTAACCATTCGGAAAACAAAGGACATCGATCGCACGAGTTGGATTCAAACTGCTTCCAATGGACGACTTGATGACTTTTCTATAACTATAATTCGAATGCCTTGATTTGGAAATGTCACCATCTGTTATTAATATCTCAGCATATATATCCCTCAAGGAGGGCGTCCCCCTTATAAACCTTTTTTTTATTATTGAGCCTAGAGCAATGAAATTTGGTACACTGATAGGAAATGCATTTTGGAATCATCTTCTACGAAAAATTACGATTTTTTAAAGAAAACGAAATACTCATAGAAAATTGAGTTTTTTTTGGGGGGGGGGGTTCATAATGCATCTCCTCTCACCCTCTCACAGTTTTTAAGCTAGAGTGATGATTTTGGTATCATTAGAAGCGGAATATTTTGTATATTATGAGGAGTAAACAGGTAATCTTTAAAGTCATAAGTGAAATTTTAATAAAAATTTTTGAGGGGCATCTTTTTTTGGGCCAAAATTTTCATTTGTGACGTCACAACTTTCGATTGTGACAAATTCAGAAGTAACCATTCACTTCCCATAATTTACACGCTTTTCTGCATCCAATGATTTCAAAATAATCACTGTAGCTAGGAAATTGTAGGAGGAGATGCATTTTCAACCCCACATTCTGATCCTCCAAAAAAGCAAAATAGGTAAACATGATTATTCTCAATTTTTTTTCGTTATTATTTGTGGGGTCAGCTAGGACCCTTTAAATCATTATAAAGTAATAAATAGACATAGAAGATGACATAGCAACGTCGCGCCGTGAAGAAAGAGATAAGGGGAAGGTGTAACATGATAAAATACCACTTCCCCCTCCCCCTCCTCCCCATTCTTCAAACCCCCATTGCAGGGGAACGAACGAACGTGTGAACTTCGTTTTTTCACTGGATGTATCTGACCTCTTTCACCTCCTATAGCAGCTAAAATCAATTTTCCCCCAATTTTCCTATTTATGGGGGGACGTTGTCCTCAAACCGAATTAAAATCATTAAATTAATTTTGAGTAAGTTCATATTTTCTCGTATTTATATGGGTAATACGTGCAGTGCTCAACTATTCTATAAAGCGTTGAATTTATTCGAAGTTTAAGGTCTGAACTTGATTCAACTTAACACTTATGCTGAACTCGTAATAATTACGCTCTCATAAATTTTCAATTATCTTGCACATGGGAAAGGAAATGTTATTTTCTAGAACAACTCGCAATGAAACACACTAGGCAAATAACAGAAACACATTACACTTATTTCAACAAACATCATAAAACAAGCAGAACTGTGGATCACTCCAGAGAAGCGAAATGTCCAAGAAGTGTAACAAATACCGCCACTTTATGCTCTGACAACGAAATCTGCTGACGTACATTTTGAGGAATGTGAATGAACCTTATTTCTTCCCGTGCTCAACTTCTGACTATTATCATATAAGTACGAACAGCAAATTTGCTGTGCTATCAACTAACACAAACAGTGACTGAGACATATCCTTCTTTTTTGATCAGTCATTTGCATACTGATACATAAGCAGGATCATGGAATTCGAGTAAATGATAAAATTGCTCCGTGAAAATTATTAAAAAATGTCCAAAAACCGAACGAGCATTCGTAATGAAGATCATTCCCTAGGAAATCATGTACCTACAGCGAGCCTATTGCTCATCAATTCTCTTTCTAAAAAGTTGAATGCAAGCGAAATCACGTTGGTTGTCACTGCAATGGAAAACGACCCCTGAACAAGTGTCATGTCTCTGCAAAGACTTACGATCAAACTCATACCAAAAAATCAGCATCAAATCCAATCTGCACACTCGCTGGAAACACACTAGATGACTTGAAACGATCGCTCAAGATATCCCAATTGAAAATTATCGCCCTTTTCAAGTAGGAAAGTAGTCGTAAAAGGTCGTAAAGGGCCCAGAAGTGCCATAAATCACGACTTCAAACTGACTCCTACCTATACTTGGCATATTGTGGCCGAAAAGGGCCTTTCATCCAACTACATTTTGTAGGTCTAGTCGATGGCTGTTTTCGGGCTCATTCGGATCACTTAGAATCGTTTCCTTGCCGTTTTCGACGAGCTCTATTTAGACGCGTAATATTTCGTAAAAAGGTATTGTAATCGTATATGTTGTGCATACCTTATTACTTCAGTAAATAATAATCTAATAGTACATAACAATTGATTCCACATTCAATATGAACTCACGCAGTCATCGGCAGCCGTTAAAATAAAATAATTTTGATCTCTCTCATTAGACTAGAAAGAACAAGTAAGTGATCGACATTGAACAATCTGCGATTTTCGACGGGTGTAATGTAACACGGCCACTAACACCCTAAGTTTTTATAAGTAAAAATATCTCAAGAATGTCTGTGCTATTTTTAAAACTGGAACGGCTGTTGAAACCCACAGTTGATACACTGGGGCTTCCCAGTCTAACTTTTTCACCGGAGCATGCATATTTTTCGTCCCCCAGGCTATTTTATAGCCGAAGAAGCGGCTATTTTACTTATCGATTTGTATCGCCGCTCAATGTATAAATTTTATACAAAATTTGGCATAAAAATGCAAAAAATTTCAAACTGCTTGGGCGATCCCGCTGCCCAAATTTTTACATTCATTTCACAATATTGCACATACTTGTATATTGCTTCTGTTACTTGTATACTGCTTTTCGACAGCATTTTCAAACTACTTACAAGTTTTGCAACGTGTTAATAGTTTTCTCTTTTCTATAAGAGAACTGCTATCTTTTTTGACATAAATGAATTTCGGAAGTACAGTCTGATCATTTTAACGTATAACATATTGTAATTGAAATTACTCAAATTACGACATTGCTTTTCTATCGCCGGTTCAAAAGTTGGAGTGTTATACACTTCCAAATTTGAATTTTAAAGTTGAGGTATAAGAGATGAGTGCAACTGCGTTACAAGTTTTTAATTCTCAAATCGCATGAAGTATGGAATCGTTCTATACAAGTATATACACGTAACACTCGATGCCTAGGAATTTACCACATTATCTGAACATTCGTGTGGTGGTGGGTTTGAGGTAGATTACACGGCCCGATTCGATTATCTGAGAAAATTTAGATTTATCTCAAGCTATTGAACTGTTTAAACTGTTTTCATTTCTATTTGCAGATCGATATAAAATATATGCATTAAAAATTTATCCATCACACATGAATATATATGTATGTATGCCGTTGGAATCCGAATGTGGACGTGTAGTTATTTGCAAACATTCACATTCAATAATTGTTATATTTTGAATTGAATACTCTGTTTCTAAGTTGAGAAATAGGAGAAAATTAAAATAAGGGGCCCATATGATTAAAGTCTGCCTGAATCATGGAGAAAAATGTCACAAAGTTCATTCAAGTGCTACGCATTTTAAAGTAGGTAACCAGAAAAATCCAACCTGGGTTTTGAATTTAGCTTAGCGTTTACGTATTAAAAAATAGTTTTTAAGATAATAGTTCGCAATGCTCCTTTTGAACTATCTGTGTTGTCACGCAATTAGAATTTAACTTAAAATCAAGTAAGCCTGTTTCAATCAGAAAGTTTTAAAGCATGTTGTTAGGCATTAATCCTATTTTTGAAGTCCATTTACAATGACAGCGTTGCGGGAATTTATCCAAAACCGTACTTATTAGTATTGTTTGCGAGTAATGTCCGAAATCAAGTTCAATAATATTAAAAAAATACGTTCTTTTACGTTATTTTTCTGTTCATATAATTCATATAATTCATATATAAAACCTTTGGAATTGCAAAATATCTACTGATGATTTTATTGGCAGCGCTGATTGAGTCTTGTTATGATATTTTCGAAGGTTGGTACTTGTGAAAATTGAATGTCATAGACACAGGTGTAATGAAGATTAAAGCACAAATGGCTTCTTGCGTGCTCTTAAAAAGGTGCTTGATTGCAAATGGTGGTTTTGATATCCGTCAATGTCCTGATATTTGTTTTTTCCGCTTTCCAAAGGGAAATTACGACAAGTGGATTGCAGCATGTGTGCAATGCAACGTTGAAGACGGATAAGAGATCTAAAACACTGCACTGCACACTGTTATGTGTAGACCGAAAATTTCTGCCGTTCAGACAATAACTTTGTGTTGTCTCCATTCAGATATGCGAAAAAGTTATTGAAATCTACAGCAGTTCCGAAAAGAGCTCTGCAAGACAAAATGTATTTTAAAACTTGAAGTTGTATCTTTTATTTCTAGTTAACGCAGTAAATCGAAGTTTTGCTGATTGATGTGTTTCCTAATACCTTTTATTTTGAAAAATGAACGGCTGTTTGATTGACCCATTGTAGTACTGTGTTAATCAAGAGTAGATGTTATATATGTGCTTCAATTTTTTTAACAAATACATAGTAAAAATATTTTTTATAGCTTTAACTGAAATAAAGAATGCAGTAGACATCCCAAAAATTTAATCTAAATTAAGATAAAAAATTGCATGATTTTCATTCAAGATTTTGCAACAAATGCTATTTGTTCAGGTTACGATTATACGACTGGGTGAACCGGTGGAAAAATAAGAATAAGGTATAAGAGTTTACTCAAGACGACATTTAAATCAAATTTAGCGCAGAGCACTCGAGCCATACACGGAATTAGAATAGAAAACAAAATGCAATTAAATAATAAATACGAACACCTAGACAGCTGTAGTTCATGAATTTAAACAATAAGCACTATGCGCAGACTGACCACAGGACTACCATAGCAACAGTATAGAGTAAAGTAAATACAGAACTTGTAAACACTATTAGAACAGACTGCTTCGGGCCGGCCAGATCGCAGCTGCTAGTGAAGAACGTAAAGTTCTATATCGAGCGAGTCCAGAAAGAGATGCGAAGTGCAGTCCACTAAATCTGGCAAGTATTAAAGCCAGGATAGTAGCTGGGGTCCAGAAGCCGCCACCCGCAGCCGCCCCTGGCACACTTCGATTTTCCGCAAAGTTAAGTTGAAAACGCTAACTTCCTTAGACATACAAGCACCGGTCAGGTTGTAGCTGGAACTTTTAAACAATTTAAACAATTTATTTACCACAGGTGATACAGAGGTAGAAGTACAATGGTCAAGTTTGAGTATAGCTACCCGTGGGCCCGAACAAGTTCAGCGACTTCTAGGGCATCCTACCATCACGTTATTCTAGGGTGTACAAAAATGTTTAACCTAGTTCACGTAACCTAGTTTCGCATTAGACTGATCATTGAGATAATTAACTCGATTTTTTATGCTGTATTTTACAATATAAGTCAAATCGGCCATATTTAACAGTATGTTCGATAAAACGATTCAAGAGCAGACTGAAGATCGGTTATGTTACCCAAAGCAAGTTACATTATTACATTATCATTAGTTACATGTAGGAGGCAAGATTTGACATGGTGATCTTACACGACTAGTATTCTGATAGGAAGTGAGACTCAAGATGTCTTTTGAATACTTTGTACGAATTACATTCACGGATCTCCGCACGTATAGAGTTCCAAGTTTTGGTTCTCTATACCTGCGGAGATCCGTGAATGTAATTCGTACAAAGTATTCAAAAGACTTCTTCAGTCTCACTTCCTATGAGAATACTAGTCGTGAAACTTGCCAGAGTATCCCAGTCTGGGGGACGACTGATGACCTCACTCCGCCTCGAGCGGTGACTGCTGAAGCTATGAATGAATTCATTAATTCTCCCTGACTATATAGGAAAAGATGTTGCGTTCAGCACGCGTTTTCTTCCGACGCAAAACTACAGTAAGAAAGACCGATGAACAAAAAGCAAGCTGAATCACTATACCGGGCGACATAAAATAAGAAAGAAGTATAACCCGAAAACATTAATTCCTACAGCTTTCCATTCCGTGACACTATTCTAAAAGTGCTATTGCTATTGCTATTCAATTGATAAATGAATGCTGATTGAAATTGTTTCAAATTGGCTAAAATTTTGTATTGGCACTAATTGCTTGTTTCATATTGAAATTTACCGCACTCAAA
Source organism: Morinoia aosen (assembly GCA_030386875.1). NCBI lineage: Eukaryota > Metazoa > Arthropoda > Malacostraca > Amphipoda > Talitridae > Morinoia > Morinoia aosen. The sequence continues at coordinate 43,479,840 of CM059580.1, forward strand.
ATATTTCATTATTAGTTTTCAAGTAAGTGATGTGTACACACTTCGAATAATTTTTTGGTTTTTACCCAAGTTCTTTCAATTTACTAGCAATTTATAAGATGTTTTAAAATGATTTGTGAACGGCTATTGGGTGAAGTAGTCCTTATATCTTGATTTCATTCAATAAGCATGAATGACCCATGTCATTTAATTTTTTTGCATTTTACGTTTACAATTATTTTCTCATTGCTCATAGCCTGTATTATAATGAAGAGAAACATCATACAAGCTTCTGTACTTTTGCAGGGAAATAGTAACATATCTTCTCTGAGTTAACGCATCATTAACTCACTAGCTGCACGTGAGCCACCGTAGGTACGTGGAGGGAATTTTCATAATGCTGCTAACTGACCAGTAATCACAAACTCAATATTTACACATACTTAAGCAAAGCTAAATAAGGCACAATACAGTTAATGTTTGCTATTTTCAAAATTGCTCACCACAATCAACTTTAAATTTTAATTGAATACTGAACTTTAGTTTAACCCATGGTGGTTAACATGTTCAAATAAATGATTAGATTTTGAATAAGTCAGCTTTCCATCCTACATCTGGTCCCTTTCAAAGGTGACTTTTAATGCCATGAACAGTGATCAAACAAAGTTGTTCACAAAGGTGGCCATGCAGAGTTTTCCACCAAAGGTGACCATACAGGGTTCACATAGCTTAGCTTTGCATTCCTCTTAGTTAATTCAAGGTCTAGAAACAATGAAACATGATCAGGTCTTTCTTTAAAATTGTGTTCAGTGTAGGCTACATGTAATCTAAATTGTAATGAACTCCAATCTCGAATTGAAATTTGACTAAACTGAATGAATAAAAATAAAGTTCAAATGAGCAATGCTTATTGAGGTAAAAAATGTTCACAATGAGATTGGGAAATTTACATAATAAAAAGTTGAAATTTCATAGGGATCAGTGGAACAGTTCAAAAGATACAGGGTCTAGAAGCTGGTAATGGGTTGATATACTTTCGTATTTTTTTCAGAACACACTGATTGATTACTGGAATTTGACGCTTATATAATGTTAATGACATCAAATAAACAAGTTTTCTTCGCTACACTTTCCAGTTTTACTCTAAACTCGAGTTCTGCCATAAATGCGTGTTCTTCCACAAATGTTGGAAATTTTGAATATGTATCTTTTTTCCAATCCAGTATTCGAAATTCTTTTACTGTTTATTTTATAAAATTCTGTTACTGTTTCTTTTATACTGTTCATTATATGTTTGAGTTTAGGATCAATTTTCTACATTGGAAAGTAATGAAGCTTTTGTTGCTTGAAAAAGTGCAAGAAATTTTATTTTTATTGGTTGAAATTTTTCTTATTGCAAAAATTCTGAACTTTTGCAGCATGAACATGTGTTTAGAATTTAGATTTACATATGTGAACCATGCTTCGTTCCCCGTGGTACCAGAGTATGATGTATGATGAAATGAATGTTTCACAATTCATTATTACACTCAAAGAAACATAACAAAGTTTTTTGTAGGAAAACAAACATCAGCATTGACTTAGAATGCAAGCGTCAATATGTTACTAGCAATCTTTTTCCATTGTACATTGAGTCTTGAATTCATAAAAATAGGTGAAACATTAAAAAATGCTGTTCCTATCACCAAAGGGGAACGTCCGAACCGAAACTGGAATTTTTTTATTGCTTTATTCGGTAAAGATAAGCTTACTTCACAAGCTTTCAAATTTTCAGAACGATCTGAGCACCGTAAGTGCGGGAAATGGGGTAGGGAAGGGGAGAGGGATCCAATCAGCAGCCAGCGCCGACCAGCCAGTGCATGTGCCACACCCTTGAAAATTCTTTTCCTGTGGTTTTTATTGCTCTATTCAATACAGAAGTCCTTATTTTACAACCTAGAAAAGGTTAAGAACGTTCTAAGCTTCGTTAGAGAGGGAAACGAGGGGGAAGGGGGGGTGGATGCAATTGCAGCTGTTAGTACTGGACAGTAATTGCATTACACACAATCCAGATATATTTGGATTTTGTTTTGCTGGTCTATTCAACACAGAACTCGTTAGTTAACAATCTAACAAAGCTACACAACATTTTTTGCTCCATGAGTGCGGGAAACAAAGGCGGGAAGGGGTGTAGCACGTCGAGAAGGACGCCGCAGCGTGCGCTCCTGGAGCGGTGATGCGGATCAGTGATAACAGTTCCATCCGTATTTGTGATACATGTGGTACCAGTTCCTTCAAGAAACAACAAAATCGTGCAATAAAAGGTATTCATATATTCAGAAAGCATTCAGAAAGCCTTCAGAACGTCAACCCGTCAATTTTTCCAATTAATATAGCGTGCAAAGGAAAAAATGAAAAATTTTAGAAAAATGGGCCTCCTGAACAGTTGGAAGTAAAAAGTTCAAAATCTATCTCCTCCGACAGTTATTATGGTAGAGCAATGATTTAGGTCTCATTGAATGCGCAAAATGTTGTTGCATAGCTGGACGTAGGCTCGTTTTGAAATTTGCAGTTAATTTAGAGTTCCATTGAAAAATCTACGGAAAAATGCATGATATAAAAAAATCAATTTTTAGGAAAAATAAACACTTACAAAGTTAGTAACGAGCCCACGTCCAGATATGCAGCAGCATTTTGCACATTCAATGAGACCTAAATCATTGCTCTACAATAATAATTTTCGGAGGAGATAACTTTTGAAAATACCCTATTTTTTTATCCGTTTTTCTCAATTATCTCAGTAATTATTTCAAAAATTGAAAAAAGTCTATGGTACGCACCTATAGCCCCATCAAAAATACATACGTATGCCAAATTTCATAGATCTGGATGCCATAGAACGAACGTGGGAGCCAGTTCAAGAACGAGTCCGGACGTTCCCCTTAATGTGATCTGAATTGCAATCCAGAGTTAACTGAGGGGATTCATAAATGAGATATACCTAGTGCAGCGTTTGTGTAGACATGCTAGCCGTGGTCGACAAAAATAGGTTTTTGTATTAATTTAATTAGATGAGCTTTCCAAGTTTTTTTATGAACCTCCTTTCTACCTCAGTGTAATTCCTTACATACCCATACAGTGCAGCAGCACTTTAATTTACCAATAAGCCTTGCCTATTTCCCATAGTGAAGGATCACCTACATTTGATGATATGCCAATAATTGGGATAAAACTTTTGTATCGATTGGAAGTAGTATTCCATGAAAAAGATTGTGCGGATCTGAGCTGATGCTGAGGTAAGCTTTTTTTTGCTAGTACTTGAATGTTTTTCTTGCATACTAGATGCTTTCTTCTACTTGCTCTGTGAAATTATTTTATGGGGGTGGAGCCTTAAACCGCCTTCTCTACTAATGAATGAGAACTTAATGGCATGCAGCAGAGTTTCTAGAAAAATTAAATTTTTTGAAAGTACCACTCATTCTGTAGTGTGCATCAAATTCATTCAAGATGCCAAATCACTGTCCCCAATTTACTCCTTTATTTCTCCATCAGCTGCTGGTACTGGATCTCCTGCTCCTGATGCTGCAAGACTTCCCACTCCTGGGGCATCAAAGCCAGCCCCACCTGGCACCTCAAGGCCTGCCACTCCAGCCCCTCAAGGCCTGCCAGTCCTGGCACTTTAAGGCCTGTCCCACCGGGCACCTCAAGGCCTGCCACTCCTGACACCTTACGGCATGCCACTCCTGGCACCTAGGCGTGCCACACCTGGCACCTCAAAGCCTGACACTCCTGACGCTTCAAGGCCTGCCATCAGTGCTTCCAGCAAACAATGTTGTTCATCTTCGTGAAGGGGAACAACACAGGTTGGTCGTGTTGAAAATTAAATTGAAGCAGGATGGATTTCCTAAGTTACAAGCCAGAATTGGACAGCGTTGGATGAGTGCAAGTAGCAAAAACCCGAAAGACTGCTGAAAAGTTATCACGTACACATTATTCTAAGGCACAGCAGCATTTGTAGAATTATAAGGGGAACTACCTTCCCTCACATCCATCAGTGTCAATACCGTATTTACTTGTACTCTTACCTCTCTGATCATTCCACTCTTCGATTTTATGCATCTATCTGGAAATTATATCATTCTCTTTGGGTACAATACAATCAACTCCTGATTCTCGTAGGATGTTCCCGAGCTATATTTTGTTCCTTCAGTGTACTTGGAATTAAATTAATGCATACATTTAGATTTTCCTTCCTTGCATTATGCATCAAATTACACTTGATTTATTAGAAGGGTGGGCTCGCGGTACTCGCTGACTTTCTGGGGTATTGAATAGGGATATTCTATCGCTCATTGGTACTCACTTTATACCGTTAGGGATGTTTGAACTCATTCATAGTTTGATAATTAGTAACCTTGGAAAAAGAATACTGACCAGAACTGTTACTTCTATCCATGTAGATTAAATGGGACAGATTTTTTAATTAGATGTGTTGTGATCAAAACCTGAACTTTAAATTAGTTTAAAATTTGGGTTATGTTCACAATTAACATTTTCTACAAGTTGGGGAATAAATATAATATACGATCTAATTTTCGTGAACTTATTGCAGAATTCGTGTGGCTAAAGAAGCTGTTCCTTGTTGGAAGACACTGGTCCTCTAGTGGTACCTTGTAAGCGATGGTTGTTCGTCTCTCCTTCTGGAACGATGATTGCCATTGAAAACTGCAGACCAGCTCCTCAGAGGAAACTTAGGAAAAGGCTGAGGAGGAAATCGAAGTTACTCTACGAGAAATTAAACACAGAGGATTTCCTGAGAAGTGTAAGTGGCAGACTTGGTTTTTATCTCAGTGCATTTGTTAGGTACGAATTAAGGGGGAAGAGATCATACAGAATGTATCACATGTGGCTCGCTGTGAACATTCTTGTAAGTCATCAGAGACCCACTATCATTTGATGAGGAACTTGATACCATACCCTCTCTTATTGAATTATTCTGTGATTTTTTTTACCTGGTAACTCTGGTAAATAGGCTGTGATACGTATCAAAAAGAAAATATTCTATAAGTTCTCTGTAATACTGTTTTTATTTTTCGGTGTAACCTTGTTAATTTCAGTTTGTAATAGATGACCAAATATAAAATATGTATTGATGTTGATGTACTTGGACCTAATTATTATCAACGGTCGATTAAAACTGTATAATTGTGCCATGATATCGCTGCCTTTCGCTTTATTATGCTTATTTATCCATTCGAGGCAGCAATAATTTCGAATGGAAGGGATATGCTTCTATATAATAGCTGAAAATACTCACGGTGCGCACGGATTTAAATAATGGCGCACAAAAATACATGTATTTACGTATGTGTAACGTACTCTGAAAATGCCTATTGTACACAATAGTTTGTATACTAATGCATTTCATTAGCCACCTGTCATGCAACTTTACGTTCAATTATGTTTTCGAGGCGGCGATAATTATCGCCCACTATAAGTCACACGGAAGCAAGAGAAGGCCTTATTAGCCTTGATCAAGCATTAATGAAGCCCAAAATGGCTATTACGAGACTCGTTCAAGCCCTGGAAAAGTCAAAAAAGGTCATGAATAGCTTCGTTCAAGTAGTAGAAAAGCCCAAAATGACCGTAGCATTTGCTGTTGCGATGCCCAGAAATAGCCTTTTAACAGGGCTTAAAATAAGAGACATAGAGACCTGAAATGGGGTTATTTACTGCTTGAAAACGACTAATCTCTTGGCTTATAACTGCCTGGAAACGCTTTGTAAAATGAATTTCAATATGGATAGACTTCACTCACTTCGGCTAAAGGACACTGTCTCTCCAACGCAGTAACAACGCAGCTTGCATCTCAACAAATCGCACAATGGAACTATCCATCCCTAAAAATAGTAACAAAAACGGAAAGCTATAGAAACAGGTATCAATTTGAAAAACATATTGACAGGAGCAGTGAAAACCTGGCAGTACTAATCAATCAAGACATCGATGAAAAAGACTTCAATCACGCTGTCGAGGACCTCATACCCGAAATAATTTATAATAGAACGATAGTACAAATTCATATATTCGATGAAAAAGAAAATAGGATTTGGAAGACTACAATTTCCCTACATCGATTGCCTCGATTCATTGTCTTCCGCTGAGCATCCATCGAAAACATGATCACTGCAGTACCCTCGTAAAAATCTGTAATGAAAATCTTAATGTTCTCACCCAATTTTGGGCTTATATAACATCTGGTAAATAAAATTTTAACCTGTAAAAAACATCGCAACCGGGAAACAAAACAACATTGAACAGATGATTGACACCAAATGCTACATTAGGCCTCGCAAATGCACGACCACGAATGAACACCTGTCTCTAAAGATGAATAATTTCTAAATAAATCCTATCAATGTTCGTAGCCTCGATGATGAAACGAAAGATATTAGGAATATGTTGTTCACTTAAGAAATTTACGTTTTATGCTCATCTGAAACATTGTTCGACTATCACCTGAACCTGACCCTGCTCGACTATCTGAAACATGGTTCAACATGGTTCGAATATCACCGGGTACACATTGTATCGTTATGACGGAATCAAGAGTAAATGATTCAGCGGGTCATGTAGGCAGTACTCTGCACAAAGATTCTACCCTCCAACTTCGATCACCAGAGATTCCGTTATCAAACAGATTGCATGAACAACTCAGTATATGCTGATAATGTGTAAATTGCTATGACAGGCTCGATAGCAGAGTTGAAAGAAACACAAGGCAACGCTGATAACCCTCTAAAGAACCTGAAATCGAGGTACGGCCACAACGACTTTAAATGAGTTTGAAACTTAAATGTCTTCCGAAAACCACCAAAATTACCCTAACATTTGGAAACGATGGAATCGATTCAGTCGACAGAGTAAAAAATTTTGGTGTTTGGTTTGACAAAAACATGACTTTCAAACCACATGTATAAACATTATGCAATAAAATTAGCGGAACCTTAATGTTTATCAACGACTGAAAAATACATTTGAAGAAAAATCTAGATTATTGATGATTTCGTCTTTAATATTACCGAGGTTGGACTAATTCAGTCAAGTCTGGAGAGACCTACCGAAATGCCTTCAAAAAGAATTGCAAAAAATATGAACTTCACAGCCAAAGTTGTGTGCTAAGGAAATTGACAATGCAACCCCGCTCTTAAGAAACTCGGCGGGACCTCGATGCCAAAAAAAATCCACATTCGAAAAGCTCGACAAGTGTTCTCGTCTATCTACCTCCCTTATCCCTTTAACGCCCAAGTGTACTGTACGGTCCTCTTTCAAAAATAACAATAATATATTGTATTTCTTTTTCAATTTGTTCACTAATGTGTCCTTTGAACTTCACTGCCAAGTGGCAGTTCCTTCCACATTTTGATAACAGTGACTACCTAATGCCAGTGTTGGTTTAGTGGTAGTGGTTGTCATAACGGTAATATGAGTATGAAAATGTGGGCGTTAAAGGGTTATAGTGTAATGCCGAGATTGAAAAAAATTGTGCGTTTATGTAGCACAATGAAGTGTTTCATTATAATGCAACAAAACGAAGAACTGGAGATCGTGACGATTACATTCACTAAACGTTCCGTTACCATTCAGAAATAAATTTCTTATCAAAAGTAACTATGTATTTCAGGAAACAAAAAGAGAACATTGGCTCACTTCTTAAAAGACATTCATCACTCTCCAAATGAGGGTCTTACGTTCATGAATCCCAAAATAAAAATAAATAAATGATATATAAGTAGGTATACTCTGAGGTTGGGATTTATAAACCAATGGCCTCACGCATTTTCACGCGTCGTATTATGAAAAGCAGTGAAATTTAAGTTAACAAATATGTTGGTTTATTTATTCTGAACGTGCATCTAATTCAATTTTTTATAAAATATGTTTGGCCAACTCTCTCCTTCATAACATAAGAACCATTTGACAGTGTTTTAGTCAGTTTGAGTATTTTAGGTCTTTTGTTTTTCATTACATATAGCAAACATTTCAATTAGATTGCTCTCATTTGCTTTTATATCACCGTCACAGGCATTAGAATTCCTTTTGTCTTACTTTCACATGTTAGACGTAAAAAAAATTACATAAGGAATTCTAAAAATCCAATATGTTAGTTATCTTTACTTTTTTACATTCTTCACGAATATTTTATGTTTTGTTCACGTATACTTCCATAGTAAAATGTTTTTGTTAGCATTATTCGAAAACTTTTTATTGTTTCTGGCTTTAAAGAATCTTCTGCTCCTACCTTAATGAGTTAGATGAAAAGATAAGTTTTCATTTATATGGCAAAGCAATTTCGCCGAGCTGGTTATAGCGCGGTACACGTGTGTATCAAGAGGTAAATTGCTCATTTGCATACCGGCTTAAATGCAGAGCATTTCAATCATTTCACAATCATTTTCAAAAACGATTTCCGCAATTGAGGTAAAATTTTCTGGTGCAATTCATATTTTTCACACCTCCTAGAAATGATAATTCTTACAAGGGATTCTTAGTATTCTTAGTAATTATTACAAGGTATTCAAAAGAAATCTTGAGTCTCATTTCTTATCAGAATACTAGTCGTGCGAGATCACCAAGTCAAATCCTGCTTCCTACATGTCTGGTCCTAATAATGTAATTTGCCATGGGTAATATCGCCGATTTTCAGTCGTGAAATCGTTATCGAATATACTGTTAAATATAGACAATATGACCTATATTGTAATGAAACATCAATATCGAGTTCATTATCTCGTTGATCAGTCTAATGCGAAACTAGGTTAAGTGAATTAGGTTAAACATTATTGTACACCTTAGAATAATGTGATGGTAGGATGCCCTAGAAGTCGCTGAACTTATTCGGGCCCACAGGTAGCTATACTCAAATTTAACCATTGTATTAGACTTAGGAAACATTCTACCTCTTTATTACCTGTGGTAAATAAATTGTTTAAATTGTTTAAATTAATTAAATTGTTCCAATTGTTTCAATTGTTTAAATTGTTTAATAATGGATGTGAATGGTGCTGTCGGTTTTTGCTCCTCACAACAAAACCGAACCAACTGGAGCAACCGCACAAAGATGGTCAACGTATTCAGTACTCGTTAATATCTACACACACAAACAAATTTCAAGTTTCAGAAACGTACATTTCTTGGATTTAGCCGCAAAACCCCTCACTTCCGCCCACTCCACCTTCCACAATATCAACGATGGCCTGCGAAAGCCTGAACTCGAATGGCAATGTGGAAAGAAAATGTCCTTCAAGGCAATTCTCATTGGAATTTAGAGCATTGAAAGCTTTCAGCCTTCGTTCCTGGAGTAAATATTCCAGAAAAACTTATATAAATGAATATTCAACCTCCTTAAACTAAATACGTGACCACCACAACACCACACAACCAGTCAACCATCACAACACCACACAACCAGTCAACCACCACAACACCACACAACCCATCAACCAATAACAACACCACAACACCACACAACCACCACAACACCCCACAACCACCACAAAACCACACAACCAGTCAACCACCACAACACCACACAACCAGTCAACCATCACAACACCACACAACCAGTCAACCACCACAACACCACACAACCCATCAACCAATAACAACACCACAACACCACACAACCACCACAACACCCCACAACCACCACAAAACCACACAACCAGTCAACCACCACAACACCACACAAACACCACAATACCCCACAACCACCAAAATACCCCACAACCACCACAACACCACACAAACACCACAACACCACACAAACACCACAATACCCCACAACCACCAAAATACCCCACAACCACCACAACACCACACAAACACCACAACACCCCACAACCACCACAACACCCCACAACCACCACAACACCACACAACCACCACAACGCCACACAACCAACACAACACCACACAACCAACCCCACACCACAACACCACACAACACCACTCACCACAACACACCACACCGTCACCACCTCACATTGCTGTACACACCAACTGGTCAACACCATAAAACACCACAGTAGATTGCCATCATTAATTGCCATCACCATTACCACCACAGATTAAGAACATAAATTCCAAATGCTGATTGGCACAATCAGTAACTGCCACTAGAGTTTGCTTCGATCACAGATTGTCACCTGCATGAAAAATTGCCCCGTAAATTGCCACCGCCATTAATTTTTATATGAATTTCCGCTGACATAATTTACTCGCACAGAATTTCTCCACTATAAAATTCTGTCATGGATCGCCCCCATAAATGGTCACCACCACAAATTGCCTCCAGGTTCACTACCACAAATGGGCACCACCACAAATTGCCTCCAGGTTCACTACCACAAATGGGCACCACCACAAATTGCCGCCAGGTTCACTACCACAAATGGGCACCACCACAAATTGCCGCCAGGTTCACTACCACAAATGGGCACCACCACAAATTGCTGCCAGGTTCACTACCACAAATGGGCACCACCACAAATTGCCGCCAGGTTCACTACCACAAATGGGCACCACCACAAATTGCCGCCAGGTTCACTACCACAAATGGGCACCACCACAAATTGCCTCCAGGTTCACTACCACAAATGGGCACCACCACAAATTGCCTCCAGGTTCACTACCACAAATGGTCACCACCACAAATTGCCTCCAGGTTCACTACCACAAATGGGCACCACCACAAATTGCCTCCAGGTTCACTACCACAAATGGGCACCACCACAAATTGCCTCCAGGTTCACTACCACAAATGGGCACCACCACAAATTGCCTCCAGGTTCACTACCACAAATGGGCACCACCTCAAATTGCCTCCAGGTTCACTACCACAAATGGGCACCACCACAAATTGCTGCCAGGTTCACTACCACAAATGGGCACCACCACAAATTGCTGACAGGTTCACTACCACAAATGGGCACCACCACAAATTGCCTCCAGGTTCACTACCACAAATGGGCACCACCACAAATTGCCTCCAGGTTCACTACCACAAATGGGCACCACCACAAATTGCCTCCAGGTTCACTACCACAAATGGGCACCACCACAAATTGCCTCCAGGTTCACTACCACAAATGGGCACCACCACAAATTGCCTCCAGGTTCACTACCACAAATGGGCACCACCACAAATTGCCGCCAGGTTCACTACCACAAATGGGCATCACCACAAATTGCCGCCAGGTTCACTACCACAAATGGGCACCACCACAAATTGCCTCCAGGTTCACTACCACAAATGGGCACCACCACAAATTGCCTCCAGGTTCACTACCACAAATGGGCACCACCACAAATTGCCTCCAGGTTCACTACCACAAATGGGCACCACCACAAATTGCCTCCAGGTTCACTACCACAAATGGTCACCACCACAAATTGCCTCCAGGTTCACTACCACAAATGGGCACCACCACAAATTGCCTCCAGGTTCACTACCACAAATGGGCACCACCACAAATTGCCTCCAGGTTCACTACCACAAATGGGCACCACCTCAAATTGCCTCCAGGTTCACTACCACGAAAGGGCACCACCACAAATTGCTGCCAGGTTCACTACCACAAATGGGCACCACCACAAATTGCTGACAGGTTCACTACCACAAATGGGCACCACCACAAATTGCCTCCAGGTTCACTACCACAAATGGGCACCACCACAAATTGCCTCCAGGTTCACTACCACAAATGGGCACCACCACAAATTGCCTCCAGGTTCACTACCACAAATGGGCACCACCACAAATTGCCTCCAGGTTCACTACCACAAATGGGCACCACCACAAATTGCCTCCAGGTTCACTACCACAAATGGGCACCACCACAAATTGCCGCCAGGTTCACTTCCACAAATGGGCACCACCACAAATTGCCGCCAGGTTCACTACCACAAATGGGCACCACCACAAATTGCCTCCAGGTTCACTACCACAAATGGGCACCACCACAAATTGCCGCCAGGTTCACTACCACAAATGGGCACCACCACAAATTGCCGCCAGGTTCACTACCACAAATGGGCACCACCACAAATTGCCTCCAGGTTCACTACCACAAATGGGCACCACCACAAATTGCCGCCAGGTTCACTACCGCAAATGGGCACCACCACAAATTGCCTCCAGGTTCACTACCACAAATGGGCACCACCACAAATTGCCGCCAGGTTCACTACCACAAATGGGCACCACCACAAATTGCCTCCAGGTTCACTACCACAAATGGGCACCACCACAAATTGCCGCCAGGTTCACTACCGCAAATGGGCACCACCACAAATTGCCTCCAGGTTCACTACCACAAATGGGCACCACCACAAATTGCTGCCAGGTTCACTACCGCAAATGGGCACCACCACAAATTGCCGCCAGGTTCACTACCACAAATGGGCACCACCACAAATTGCTGCCAGGTTCACTACCGCAAATGGGCACCACCACAAATTGCTGCCAGGTTCACTACCACAAATGGGCACCACCACAAATTGCTGCCAGGTTCACTACCACAAATGGGCACCACCACAAATTGCCTCCAGGTTCACTACCACAAATGGGCACCACCACAAATTGCCGCCAGGTTCACTACCACAAATGGGCACCACCACAAATTGCCGCCAGGTTCACTACCACAAATGGGCACCACCACAAATTGCCGCCAGGTTCACTACCACAAATGGGCACCACCACAAATTACCGCCAGGTTCACTACCACAAATGGGCACCACCACAAATTACCGCCAGGTTCACTACCACAAATGGGCACCACCACAAATTTCCACCAGATCACCACCACAAATTGCCGCCAGGTTCACCACCACAAATGGCACCAGGTTCACCACCACAAATGGTCACCACCACAAATGGCCGCCAGGGTCACCACCACAAATTGCCAAGTCACACAAGCCACGTGACGTCACCGACCTCCTCTCGTCCTACGCTCCTTTCCTTCACTCGCCTCCCCATAACATCACACGCGCGGTATACATGTTCTGTGCTGGTAAATACTAACACCAATTAATGATTCATGCTCTCAGTGAATTTGTATATTACTTACATAGGCTGAACGTGACAATTTCCGCACATTCTACTTCCACAGACTGCCTGTGACGCCATCTTGGATTCCGGTGACGCAAGGGCATTACTTTTCAAACAATTTATTACCGTATAAAATGTTCAGAGGTGAAATTCTTTTACACCACCTAACTCTACGAGAAAAATATATCAAAAAACTATTGTATTTAAAGAATGTGATAAATGCAGTAATTTGGTGCGGGTCAGTTTGCGCTGCTGCGTCAAGTTTAATATTTTACCTGCCAACCAAACTTGAAGAGAACGACTCAATATAAACCGCTCAAATTGCTGCGAGTCTGTGAGTCTATTGTGTCATATCATAGTGTCATATCCATAATATTAGGCCATATAATAGTGTCGTATCTATAACATTAGGTCACATCATAGTGTCATATCTATAATATTAGGTCATATCAAAGTGTCATATCTATAATGTTAGGTCATATCATATCTATATTATGAGGTCATATCATACTGTCATATCTATAATGTTATGTTATCAGTGTCATATATTTAATATTATGTCATATAATAGTGCCTTTTTTTTAATATTAGGTCATATCATAATAACATATCTATAATATTAGGCCACGTCATAGTGTCATATCTATAATATTAGGTCATATCAAAGTGTCAGATCTATAATGTTAGGTCATATCATTGTGTCATATCTATAATGTTATGTTATCAGTGTCATATGTTTAATGTTAGGTCATATCATAGTGCCATATCTTTAATATTAGGTCATATCATAGTGTCATAGCTATAATATTAGGTCATATCCAAGTGTTGTATCTACAATATTATGTCATATCGAAGTGCCCCGCAAAACAGAGCCAACTTCACGCAATTCACTGCACATGCTGACAACATTCAGTCAAAAGCGGTTATGCAAAACTGTAAACATTTGAACGTGAAACCGATGTATGATCATTGCCATTGTAGAACGCATTGTGGAACGTAAGCATCCTCCAGAGGAGGGATGGGAGAGGCAACAGGTTTAGGTATTTAAATTCTGACAATCCCATAATATGAACTCTAGCGCCCCCCAGCGAATGCTTTCAGATTCCATCAGTTATAGATAGGCCTTCGCGACTTTTCCTATTCTTCGATCCCATATCGATTGTTTGAAGTTCAAGCATCGTTCACCATTTCTTCTTGGTTTTTCTTTCTCTTCGTTTGCTACTCGTCGTTTCCATATGTTGTAAATGCGCATGGTATAGTGCGTGGGTAAACATCTTGTGCATCGATTCTTTGCTTCCTCTATAGTTCTGTAAAATTCTTGCTTGTTTACGTATCTCATGATTACATTTAATTGGACTCTAGAGTATTAATCTCAGTAATAATCGAATTTAAAAGGTGAGATAATCCTAATGAAATTAGTTATTGAAAAAATACGAAAATGTTTCGGGGACCAGTTGTAATATTAGTTCTGTGAAGTACAAAGTGTGATCAATACTAAACAAAAAATAAAATTACTCTCAGTAGTACACCTCAAACTACTATACCTGGCAGTAAAATAAGAAGAAAGGAATATCTCACTCATGAAACCATAAACTCTCGAACTAAAAAGATTTAGCCGAGAAAATATTGCTAGTCTAACACTCGTGTTAAATCCAAGAATTACCTGCATTGAACTTTATCCTATTTTGGTTCTTTGTTCAAGAAACCCAGCCCGTAAACAAAAGACCATATTCTGTGAGCATTTTCCTACAGTAATTTTACGCGTCATACATGTAAGCTAAGTAACAATCGTTTCTTTTCATCACAAGGACTCTGCCAAATTAGAGCTATTCAGTCTCCTTCCGATAATGTCTAAAATATTTAACAAATAACAAACAGTTTTCGTTTCACATGGAAGAATCACACCTATTTGATTGCAATCAATATGCTTACAAGAGAAACGTCTGTGCTCAAGACGTTTTGCTAATCATAACAGAAAAATACAATGATACGGACAAAAAAAATTAACCCTCCTAATATTGCTCGATCTCTCCAAAGCTTTCCACAGTGTTGAGCATAAAAAAACTCATGCAAAAGATACCGAACCTTAAAATAGTGCCTCAGTGGTTTGAGATCCACCTACAGATCCACTCTCATGCGCTGTGCTTGAATAAGAAAATTTCACCTATCAGAGCAAATGATTGTGGCGTCCCCCAAGGTTCAATCCTCAGCCCGCTCCTACTTTCATAAATGATTTACCCATTATGCTAGCGAACACGAAAAACTTAATATATATACCGATGATATGCAAATTGCAGAGAAAAGTTCATCAGCAGTTTTAAAAGAAACACAAGGCAACGTTGGTCATCTTCTACAGAACCGGAAATAGTGGTATGACCGAAACGACCTTAAACTTACCGCAAGAAAAAATGCAATGCAGCGTATTTGAATCAAATAATGAGTCAGAAAACCATCAAAATTTACCCTAGCATTTGGAAACTACAAAATAGAGTCAGTCGATAAAGTAAAAATTATTGTCGTTTGGTTTGATAAAAATATGACTTTCAAACAACACGGGCAACGACATGCTACAAAATTAGCAGGAACCTTTATGTTTCTCATAGACATATGAATACATTTGACGGAAAATCTAGATAATTCCCAAAGAGAGAAAGAGTGTTTTATGCGTATTCTTTTTTACAAAACAGAGCAAACATTGCAATTATATTTCTCGCATTGGAATTTAAAATCACTGAGGTAGGCGTTACAATACCTTTTGCATTACTTCTCCGAGTTAGACTAGAGCTCATTTAAATAAGAAATTCTAATAATCCAACATGTTATCTTTTCTTTTTTCTTATATGCTTCTCAAGCTATTTAGTGTTTTGTTCACGTATACTTTCAAGTTAAAATTTTTTGTTAGCCTTCTACGATTATTCTTTATTCTTTCTTGCTCTTAGGAGCCACGCAACCACCACAACACCGCACAACCACCACAACACTACACAACACTACAACACCACACAACACTACAACACCACACAACCACCACACCACTACAAAGCCACCACAACACCACACAACAACCACAACACCACACAACCACCACAAAACCACCACAACACCACAACCTCCATACCAATGCAACAATTACAACACCACAACTACTACAGCACCACAACCCCCATATCACCACCTGGAAAACCACCACAACACTACCACAATCACCACAACACCACAACCCCCACAACACGACAACCACCACAACACCACACACCCACCACAACACCACACAACCACCACAACACCACACAAAAACCACAACATCACACAACATCACACAACCAACACAACACCACACAGCCATCACAACACCACACCCACCACAACACTACAACCACCACAACACCACAACTACCACAACACCACAACCACCACAACACCACAATCACCACAACACCACGACCACCACAACACCACAACGACCACAACACACCACAACCACCACAACACCACAACTACCACAACACAACACAACTACCACAACACCACAACCGCCACAACACCACAACCCCCACAACACCACACAACCACCACAACGCCACAACCCCCACAACACCACACAACCACCACAACCAGCACAACATCACAACTAACACAACACCACAACCACCACAACACCACAACCACCACAACACCACAATCACCACAACACCACGATTACCACAACACCACAACCACCACAACATACCACAACCGCCACAACACTACAACCCCCACAACACACCACAACCACCACAACACCACGACCACCTCAACACCACAACCACCACAACACACCACAACCACCACAAAACCACAACTACCACAACACCACAACCACCACAATCACCACAGCACCCCAACCACCACAACACACCCCAAACACCACAACCACCACAACACACCACAACCACCACAACACCCTAACCACCACAATCACCACAGCACCACAACTACAATACCACCACAACACCACAGCACCCCAACCACCACCTCACCTGGAGAAAGTCCTGCATATTTCACTAATATATACTGTTGACGGATGAGCATCGCGTTTCATCTACAGTACAACACCGTCACACAGGGCAGCGCTTGGGCGTTACCAACGCCCCAAGAAATGCGTAAAATTACTTCCTAATAAGCTCTTAGCCCTAAGGTAGACCTTTCTTCTTCCTAAGTAAAAGTTTTGTATATAATTCACTATAAACATCGAATAAATGAAAGAAATGGTTACGTAAACCATTCTCTTACATAATTAAAAAATTTTTTGCTAAATTTCACAATGAATACTGAAAAAATAAACTGAATGATTCAATTTCAAAATACATCAAAAACCTGCAGCCTACCTTCGCCTTCAAGGGGGGAATTATAATTCTATACAATTTATATAATGCAGAGAAGAACTGCACGGTCCACACCAGCTGCCCGCCTCTGCTGAACAGGAAGCCATGTCTCTACAACGGCGCACAAGTGCAACAAATACATCCGGAGCTGCATCGCATCGTTTTCGGTGTCTTGCTGATAACAATGGCGCCCTCTAACCTGGTCATCTCACTTGGATGAGTTAGATAAGTGAGTTTAAACTTCTATTACCACAACAGAGGTGTTTCAAAGAGGGGAATGATGAGGTACCTCTTAGTTTCGGTATGAAGTTTATGGGACGCAGAATCTTTGCACAATGTGTGTTTACGCACAAGATGCCATGCTCATAGAGACGGTAATATAAGTTGAGAAGAGAAGAAGTTCGTAAAACAAGATTAATTCTTAAGAAGATGAAAGTTGAAGGTGAAAAAACGGAACACCAGAATACCGAAAAATGATGGTGGTGTTACAAAACAAAAAAAAAACTACTCTAATTCAAGAAAATAAATGCCTACATAACTTTTAGCTCGGGACCTCACATGCATCCCTGGGCACCAGCAGTGGTACCAGCTATGAGCATTCAATTTACGCAAGCAAGAGAAATAAGGTGAAAGAGGGCCGTGAGGTACGTCGCGGGGCGATCGCTTGCTTTCGTCGCCCTGCCATTGAAGGATAAATCGGTCGACGAAGCGGGACCGATAATCACCAAGGAATTATTCTTCCTCACAAAGGGAAATTCATAATGATTGATTAATTTGTAAGTTAGTTTCTGCCTCCCATAACGCAACAAAATTGATCAAAAAAAGGAAGGATGAAGGCACAATTTAGTATGGAGTTAACGATTGTTAACTATCAGACTGTAAATATTTTCATACTACGCTTGATATTATTTTTTACCGAACTTTTCATAGATGGCTTTTATTATTTAAAAAAAAAATATCGGTAGTCTCTTTTAAATGAGATGCGCATCGAACCCTGTGGCACAACAGGATGATTCTCCCAAAGCTGATATTCCTACAACGTACTGTCCTCACAATGACTCAAAAACACACTATTACTACAACGTGCTGTACTCACAATGACTCAAAAACACACTATTATTGTCGTTTTCATTATGGAAGAAATTGAAGCCAACTGGAAATTTTATCTGTATTTATTTTCGAAACCACTATTGCTAACAATTATTTAAACAGCCACTGCTAATATTGAATGCATAAAACAATGAAAGAAGATGATCATTTTGGAATGAAAAGGATATGGCCATGAATAAGATAATAAAAAATAAAATGAGCCATTTCCCCAGCAACGCGCGGAGCAACAACGAGCTGCATTGTATCACAGAAATCAGTTTTAAAGAACTGGTGCACTCGGATCACATGGTTAGCAATAATTATTGTTCGTTGGCGAGGCAAATGGTGAGAAAACTTAATATGTCACAAATAATGGCGAGAGTATTTCAGAAACCGATTTTCATCTGCATATATACATAGCACCAACGCAAGGAGTCATTTCACATCATACAAAACAGCCCAACACCAATTCCTAATGGCTCATTGGAATATCTTGTCCATACAAAAATTACTCTCAACAGGTAAAACTGCCAAAAAATTCTTTTTAAACAGCTAAATACTTCAACGAAGAGATTACAATGAACACTGACAGTGATGAATTGACAGCTCAAACAAACTGTGATTAAAGCAAGCAAGAGTAGGAATGAAATAAGCTCTCATATTGCTCAGTGATAGAAGCCATGTTCAGTGAAGCGATGAAGCGATGATGATGACCGGCCAACTGTCGCACTACCTCAAACAACACGACACCTTCGTCAGGTAGTCCGTATTGTGTGAATTGCGAGACCACAACGTCCTTGCCTGATTACTATGAATGAATTTAAAAACTGTAAATAATAAAATGTAGAGATTTCAGATTGAAATGGGTCCAGAAAAAATGCTGCGCTAAATAGAAGATTTTTCCTCCAAACAAGATAAAAATTAAATAAAAGGCAGTAGTGATTTCCTAAACATCAATTTACCAATATAAGAGTTATTCACATATTCCACTCATAGAATTAGCCAGAAAAAAGATGAAAACCTAAAATCCAAATGCATAAATACCTAATTTTTGCTATAAACCGAATAATGAGGAAAAGAATAAAATTAAGTCTATTGTTCAAAATAATATATACTAGCACGAGAAGAAAAATGTTATGAAACTTTTCAACAACTTCTTCGAAAACGTAGGGAAAAATATAGCTAATAGCATTCCAATTGAGCCTGCTGATCACTTGAAATACATGGATCTTGTTCGCCAACACAAATTGCTTAATGAACTATTATAGACCAATCTCTGTGCTACCCATTATTAAGGAAATATTCAAGGAAATTGTTCATAAAAAAGTGTACTTATGTTCCGAACAGAAGTTATTTCTCTATGATTAACAACTTGGTCTTCGTTCTAAAAAATCAACAACGCAGGCTTTACTGAATATTTCACAATACCTTTACTCCGATATAGATAAACGAAAGCTTGTTTTCTCTGTATTTTTGTACTTTCGAAAAGAACTCGATTTTGGGGCAATATCATATTACTTTCAAAATTCCACCGCTATGGCATTCGAGGAGTTGCTCATGATTGGTTCAGATCATACCTAACAAATCGGAAACAATACGTTGTCATTGACGAGGCGAAATCGGACTTACAGACAATCAGCCATAAAGAGTCCCACAAGGATCTGTCATTGGGCCTCTCCTTTTTCTAATCTTTATCAATGATATTAAATCTACATCATTTTTCAAATTCATACTTTTTACCGAAGACAACACGCTATCTACGTTTTTTAAAACCAAAATCCCGCTCTAATTGCGGAGGGTATAAATAACGAATTCCATAAGGTTTCATTTTGACTTCTAGCTAACAAAATAACCCTTAATATCGATGAAACAAAATATATTGCATTGCCATACAAGTTAAAATCGGCGAAGTTGAAATCGATGGAACTAACTCATCTAAGTTCCTACGTATCATAATAGATAAGCATCTGACCTTTAAAGAAACAGTTAATGAATCTGGTACGGGAAGCTACTGCTTCCAAAAGGTTTTTAAAATGAAATAAATTTAAAGAGCACATTGCCTATTTTAGAACTAATTTATCAAAATCCGTCAGAATCCTCCATGAAGTCAAAAATTTCCTGCTTGAAAAAGTATTGCTAGTGCTTTACCGAACGCTCATTTCACCGTATCTACAATACGAAACAGAAGCATGACTGATAAAAATAAACCCAATGTACTTTTACTCTGCAAAACAGAGCCATCAGAGCGATAAAAAAACTAGACTATAATGCACACACAAATGAATCATGAAAAAGTTTACAAGTACTTAAGCTTACATATCTCTATGAACTCTCCATAGGTAATTTCATTACTAAAACACCAATTGATGATGGCGACAAAACCTCAAATAATTATTAACTGCACAAACTGGCAAACACGAGCACTTAACCAATAATAGAAGAAACTCCTGCTTCCTTATCATTCACAAGCTCGGTCACAGCACAGCATCCTCTTCGTTGGAACTAAAACTTGGAACTCAATCCCTGCGGAGATCCGTGAAAATAATTCTTACTGAGAATTGAAAAGAAATCTTGAATCTCATTTCCTTTCGGAATATTAGTTATGTGAGATGGCCAAGTCATATCTGTTCTTCACGAATGATCCTGATAGGGTCATTTTCCATGGTTAATTGATTTGCTTGAGAGTCGAGAATTGCTTAATATATTATTGCTTGAGAGTTTTCAGTCCAAACAGGTACAGATAGTAATAAGAAGTTATCTGCGTACCGAATTTTTAAAATCATATTTAGGACACTCTTACTTTTACCAGTAACTTGACTTGAAACAGCACTGGTACGTATGATACCCATTTCTTCTTGTAAAATTCGATTTTTTGCTCTTGTAAAATTTGATTTTAGGGGAAAAATACTATTTGCTTGTCTTCTTTGGGGAATGATAATTTTCATTTTCTCCACCAACTGTGTTTTAAATTTTTAAGTGTTTTAAATTTTTCACGTTCAAATAAAGCTTTTCAAGAGGCCTTTCTCCATTTTTCACACGCTCCCTGACTGAAGAAGAGATTGATTAATTTATCATGAGTTTTGTACTCTACACCAATAAGGCTTTGCTTATGGGCGCCTTACCACAGACTAGGCTAGAAGCCGAGAAAATATTCGTCTGATTTTGACTTGACTTGGTAAAGAAATTGGGCTGTGAACGTTTTGCATTCTTTTTAAAAAACATAACTGTTTTATGATTGCTAGCTTTTCATTGCTCGAAAATCTTGAATGGGTGCAAGTCTTGAGCATCCTGTGATATGCTCTTATTCTTAATCTCAAAGTCAGTTTGACTGGAATTTTTTTCAATAAACTGTCGCTTCTCAAAATTTTCAATAACCCCTTCAATAAAAGGACAAATAGATTTAAGTGACCTCTCGACACCTCTCTCATTCTTACAAAGCTCCTTTAAAGTATAAGTTCTGGTTAAGTGAGAAGGTTTGTATGTATTAGAGAGAAATGCAGAAATATCATTGTTTACAACCACCTTTAAGGTTCTCAGGGTCTCCAAGTTAGTAAACGTGGTCACTTAAATCTATCAGTCCCATTAAAGAGTAAATGGGGGCAAAGCTAAAAAAGAAATTTTAATCAGTAAACGTGGTCACTTAAATCTATCAGTCCCATTAAAGAGTAAATGGGGGCAAAGCTAAAAAAGAAATTTTAATCAGTAAACGTGGTCACTTAAATCTATCAGTCCCATTAAAGAGAAAATGGGGGTAAAGCTAAAAAAGAAATTTTAATCAGTAAACGTGGTACGTGAAGCACGCAAAATTTTGCAAGGAATGAACTTTGCAAGTATTTCTATTGCCGTATAAAATGTTCAGATGGGAAATATTTTTACATCAGCTAAATCAACCACAAAAAATGTCAACTTTTTTCCATGACTACCATTAATGAAAAAGTATTGGAAATAATGATGACGGAAGTGCAAAATAGTTTCATTTGTGTATTTGATCAGATAAAATAGCTTTAATATTTTCCATGCGATTAATTCAATAAATGGATGTAATTAAATGCGGTAATTTAGTTCGAGTCAGTTTGCGCTGCTGCATCAAGTTTAATATTTTACCTTCCAATCAAACTTGAAGATAACGACTCAACATACAGTGCTCAAATTACTGCGGGTCTGCGGGTCTGTTGTGTCATATCCAAAATGTAAGGTCCTGTCAAAGTGTCATATCTATAATATTATGTCATATCATAGACTCATATCTATAATATTATGTCAAATCATCGTGTCGTATCCATTATGTGAGGTCATGTCACAGTATCATATCTATAATATTATGTCATATCATAGACTCATATCTATAATATTGTGTCATATCAAAGTGGCATATCTATAATATTCTAAAATATAATATAATGTTATCTATAATATAAGGTTATATCAAAGTGGCATATCAATCATATTAGGCCATATCATAGTGTCATTTATATTACTTTAGGCTATACCAAAGTGCCATGTCTATCATATTCTGTCATATCAAAGTGTCATATCTACAATATTATGTCATATCGAAGTACCCCGCAAAACAGAGCCAACTTCACGCAATTCACTGCACATGCTGACAACATTCAGTCAAAAGCGGTTATGCAAAACCGCAAACATTTGAACGTGAAACCGATGTATGATCATTGCCATTGTAGAACGCATTGTGGAACGTAAGCATCCTCCAGAGGAGGGATGGGAGAGGCAACAGGTTTAGGTATTTAAATTCTGACAATCCCATAATATGAACTCTAGCGCCCCCCAGCGGATGCTTTCAGATTCCATCAGTTATAGATAGGCCTTCGGGACTTCCCTCATTTCTCGATCCCATATCGATTGTTCGAAGTTCAAGCTTCATTCACTATTTGTTCTTTGTCTTTTCTTTCTCTCTGTTTGCTACTCGCTGTTTCCATTCATTGTATATGCGCATGGTATCGTACGTGTGTATACACCTTGTGCATCGATTCCTCGCTTCCTTTAGTCAACTAAATTCTTGCTCGTTTGCGTCTCTTAAGATTGCATTTAAATGGAATCTAGAGTCTTAACCTCAATAACAATAAAATTTAAAAGAAGAGAAAATCCTATAAAAATTAGTTATTTTATTTAAAAAATATAAGGCGGAAACATTTCGGAGACCAGTTCTAATATTATTTGTGTAAATACAAAGTATGATCAAAAATACGCAAGAATGAAATTACTATCGATAATAAATTGCAAACCACGTACTCTACCTGGCTGCAAAATAAGAATAAAGGAATATCTTATTCATGGAGCCATAAACTCTCGAACTAAAGAGTTTTAGTCGAGAAAATATTGCGAGTGCAACTCTCGTGTTAAATTAAAAAATTACATGTGGTAAGCTTCTTCTATTTTGTTCATTATTTAAGAAAACTAGCCCGTGAACAAAAGACCCTATTTTGAGAGTATTTTCCTTGAATAAAATAAGTTTACGCGTCACACTGGTTAAGCAAAGTAGCAATCATTTTATTTTCGTCACAAGGACTCTATTCCCGTGCTCATTCGCTCTTTTGTGTGTAAAAGTATAGTTGTGCGCTTTGTGCATCGGCGAACCTCGGAATGACGTCATGCAATATATACGGAGGCACCGCGGGGAATGTTTTTGAACCGCTAAATTACAAGCGCAGTACAATTATCTGAGATGCTGATCATAGAGTGATTGATAAGTCCTTCAGTGATTATTTCCATGTAATTTCAATATTTACCAGGGCGATTTTTTGGAAGTCTAATACGTAAAATGAAAAAAAGAAGCAATATAGAAGGGAACATTCTTTTAATAGCAAACGTTTCGGAATCTCTGATTCCATCATCAGTGCTATAAAACGAAGAATAAAAAAGGGAAAATGAACAAATTGCGAAAAAGCTATAAGATATTAATATCGCTATACATACATCGAAAAATAGCTATGCCTAACTATTGAAATTAAAAACAAAATTTATTTTAAACGTTCAGAGCCATACGTACACATGCATCTAAATTCTAGCAATCAACCAACACACAATAACATCTACACAAAGTAACAGAACTACACACACACACACACATTCAAACACACTCCTATTAACACAGTTGGGGCAATATTAAATTTCATCGCACTTTGATCATTACTTAACTTAGGTCTATGGGTAAAAATGAACAAACATTCGAAAATTCTTAAGTCAAATTCCTCTGCAGTTCTACAAAGTGTGGAGAATTAAACTAGAGCTTTTGAAAGGGTTGTTTGAACTTTTTCGCAATTTGTTCATTATCCCTTTCTTATTCTTTGTTTTACAGCACTGATGATGGAATCAGAAATTCGGAAACGTTTGTTACTAAAAGAATGTGCACTTTTATATTGGTTATTCTTTTCATTTTACGTATTAGATTTCAAAATTTTGTACATATTTATTGAAATCGCCATGTTAAATAACGTTTAGTTCACATACCTATGAGATCAAAAATGTCTTGTCATATTTGTTTTCTTTTTCTTATGTTTTATTTAGGTTTGAGATCTAGAATTTATTATTGATCGTGCTTTTATTCCTTCGTGGCTAGCTGCTCGCTACCCTACACAACAACCACCAAGTGCACGGGTACAGCACACGGGTACAGCACACGGGTACAGCACACGGGTACAGCACACGGGTACAGCACGCGGGTACAGCACACGGGTACAGCACACGGGTACAGCACACAGGCAAAGCACACGGGTACAACACACGGGTATAGCACACGGGTACAGCACACGGGTACAGCACACGGGTACAGCACACGAGTACAACACACGGGTACAACACACGGGTATAGCACACGGGTACAGCACACGGGTACAACACACGGGTACAGCACACGGGTACAGCACACGGGTACAACACACGAGTACAGCACACGGCTACAGCACACACATACATGTGTGTACGTACGTACATCAATATCAGGCTGTTCCTCACTGTGGAACAAACATCCACTGATTTTCAAAATCCCTAAAACAATGAGAAAACTTAAGACTAAAATGATTTATCAAAAGACATTGTATGCTGTAGTACAAACTGAAAAAGCCGTTACAAATTTCTTTCGCTCATTCCCTTACATTCCAAAACATTTTCTTACATTACACTTTATGTTTGTAGTGTGCGTAGGCGATGAAATTGCTTTTATGACAGTACTCGTATGTCGGCACTTGTATTGTATGTACGCTCAGCAGCTGCTGCAAAACTGCCAAAATATCGACTTCCGTTTGTTCTATAAGTACCTCTTTCTTTTCTATTTATCCATAACTTTGTCACCTAACTTAACAGGTCATTTCCATATACTATTGTCCTGTCACAAAACAGACGTGGCTTGCGCCTCATCCATGTTTGTAGTGAGGGCTCTCAACCTCATAGTAGAAGTGAAAATGAACAACAGAGCGGAAAACACAGAAAGGAGAAATGATAGAACAGGTGGAAAATAGAGAAAAGTTTCTACTTATCTGCTCACCAACACCAGTCCCCAGTTCAACACGGGAAAAAAACACCTGGCTGACATTTATTATTACTTTATTTAAGTGCTAATAAACACGTAAAATCATATATTGAATTATTGACAAGTGCACGTTCAAACATACGCGTGGCAAATGTGAGAAGCCTACACTGCTGCGAGCCCAACCTTTGGGTCACAATTCACAAAACAAGGGGATAGAAATGTTGTTACCTACCAATGCCAAAGCACACACTGCAAAACGTACCGCGCATCACCCCAACTGCTAGCCCTGAGCGCGCGCGAACAGCCAGCAACTTCCCTGTATGTAGAGTGCCTGCTTGTGTGTGCACTGGGGGTTTTCTTGATGGAAACTTGATGTGACCCCCAGATGTTTTACTATCCTGATCAACGACATTTTCTTCTCGAGGCAGCCCCCAAGAGGCATGAGATTTGCTAGCTGCAGAGAATCTCCTGCTGCAAGGGCAGAAAGTTCCATGATGCCGAGAATGCCCCCACCCTCTTCCTCCCCTCGTGGATCGCGCAGGCCTACATCTTGTCTAGCACCAGGCAAAAGCCAAATAGCCCGGTTAGCATCCTCCTTGCAAAATCCTCCTTGTTATCATCCTCCTTGCGAAATCAAAATTGACGAGGCATTTCGCCATTGGCTAATCCTCGAGCGTCTCCTCTCTGCACTGACGTTTACCTTACTTCACAATATTGCTACGCCTATCCCTCTCAAATAAACCCAGAAACCCCTTATTCCCTAACTCGTAGAGGATTAATTTTTTTTAGATCTTTCCATGCTACGTATTCATGTTACGATCAATTATACGTGTATGTATATGTACGAACTAGCTCTCAATACCGTTGGTACACCCTATACTTACTCCTCCCTGCTCCTGATGACCTCTCTTCCTATACCCCACGGCCCGCGCAGCGGCGACCGGTTGCCTCCTGCCTTTGGAGCGCCGGTTCTCTACACCTACATAGTACATATTGATCCTAAATATCAGTACAGTCCAGCACTTACTTCAGATTTATCTTGAGTATGTTATGTGATTTACATCATGTTCTTAAGTCTTGAAAATTTATGACAGACTCGAAGTGTACATTAGAAGTAGGATGATCAGTTATTTTTCTGAAGATAATAAGGAGTTGCTTTCGTAAACTTAATGACGAAAAAGAATTACTGATGTGAAGATCTGAGCAGAAAATTATAGTTCTCATGAAGGCTAAGGAGAGAAATAATACCTTCCCTCAAGAACAGGACGGTGCAACAGCGACGCAGCCATTGTTGCGCGCAGGATGGGAGGAAGATTAGAACGTATCACTCCGCCGAGAGATAGGACGAATTCAAGTGAAAGATTTGAGTGGAATACAAATTTGGGTTGAACATAGAATGTTTAAATTTATTTCAGTCAACTCTGAACATATACATCAGATGAAAGCGATACCAAAATTATGTGAAAACATACAAAAGAATAAGAAACTTTGAGAGAAGCTCGTGAGTGTTCTAGAATAAGAAGACCACACAACTTACTTGACAAGCCTGATATGATTGCGGGCATTTTTGCGTTGAGGGCCAGCCGGTACTCATGTACGGGAGAGCTGCTTTGTACCATCTTCTCATGGTAGTTATCGTGCTGAGAGTGTCCCATTCCCCCAACCCGTGAAGGAGTGTCCCACTCCCCCAACCCGTGTGTGAGTGTCTCACTCCCCAAACACGTTAGGGTGTGTCCCACTCCCCCAACACGTGAGGGAGTGTCCCACTCCCCCAACCCGTGAAGAAGTGTCACACTCGCCCAACCCGTGTGTGAGTGTCCCACTTCCCCAACCCGTGAAGGAGTGTCCCACTCCCCCAACACGTGAGGGAGTGTCCCACTCTCCCAACACATGAGGGAGTGTCCCACTCCCCCAACCCGTGAAGGATTATCCCACTCCCCCAACCCGTGTGTGAGTGTCCCACTCCCCCAGCATGTGGGGATGGCATTGAACTGTTGCTGCCCGCCAGAGGACAATGAAGGGCAGAACTGAAGGACGCTGTGAGAGCTGCAGCACCAGCCGTAGCCGGCGCTTCTCGGCCACGGTGTCATAATGAGGGAGGCTTCCTGGTCAGGATACAAGTGTGACTCGTCACACCAACGGTCGTTGTGCTAATTTGGTACTACAGTATATATTATAAACTTTTTTGAGTGTACCGACCGACCTCTGAATTTACGAAGCTCCGACGACTTGGTTTGTTCGTTTGCTTGGCTATAATGTTGTCACAATCTACGCTCTACTTTCAGTAACAACGCAGGGTGTAATTCGAACCGAGACGTTCAGTGATGAAGTATGAGCACTACATCGCCCAGCTTCCACTAATGACTTACGGCAAAATTTATCTTCGTCTTCACATCGCACGTGTTTCAAGTTGTTCACTTTGCGCGGAGTGGAATGTGTTGTCGTCTTGGTCCAGCTTGTGATGTTAACTTCACACGCTGTATTGTGGATACGGTGGGCAACACAAGTTTGGGTTACCTATAATATTTCACTTAATTTTCCAGATAGAAAATTAAAGAAAAAATCTTTTGCTACAGATAATGCAAATATATTGTTTTTACTTCCGTGAGAACCATAAACAACATTCAATTTCATGATTGAGCATTAGTTACAAACCTCCTTACAATTTGGAACTGCCCGGGTGTGGTACGTATTAATGTTAACATGTGCTGAACAGTGTGCACCTACATGTAGCTGCAAGCTCAACCAATTATTTATGCACACATTCCAGCAAAAACATGGGTTTGAGTTTTTTAAGTTATTTCCTCAGGTGGAAAATATTTTGTCCTATTTTAGTCACTGAAATGCGGGCCCAAAATTTTGCTCCTCATTATTAGTAAGTTAACTCAAAACTTATATGGACAAAGCTCATAAATTAGCGAAGTTGACAGTATAAAATAGCATTCTAATGCGAATCCGCATTTTTTGTCATCTTACGAGTCATTCTGAACCACAATGGTTAACCCGTGTACTGTACCTTTGTGCTGTACCCATGTGCTGTACCCGTGTGCTGTATCCGTGAGCTGTACCCGTGTGCCGTACCCGTGTGCTGTATCCGTGTGCTGTATCCGTGTGCTGTACCCATGTGCTGTACCCGTGTGCTGTATCCGTGTGCTATACCCGTGTGCCGTACCCGTCTGCTGTACCCGCGTGCAGTATCCGTGTGCTGTATCCGTGTGCTGTACCCGTGTGCTGTACCCGTGTGCTGTATCCGTGTGCTGTACCCTTGTACTTGGTGGTGGTTGTGTAGGGCAACGAGCAGCTGGCAACGCAAATCTATCTGAATGAGGCACTGCGCCCAGCTGAAACACCGCCTGTCACGTCCCCAACACGTGAGGCTCAAAACTGCAGCGCCTGCTCTGCTTCTCGGAACCGGCGAGGGCACCTTTCAGCAGCTGTATGTACATATACGTCCGGTGCTGCAGTGCTATAAAAAGAGCAAGCTGATGCTTCTTCAACCATTCCCCAGTACTTACCCATCGCCGTGATTCTAAAGCCAAAAGCCATTCCCAGCTCGGTAACCCCACCAAACCCCGTGTGTGATCAGTTCAAAATCCTCCCGTAACGACCTCAGCGTGTGAGGTGAGTCAGGCAGCGCGTCAGGCAGCGTGTTGTGTTGTGAATTGCTGTGGTGTACAAAATTGAATATTGAAAATGTAATTCAACTCTAAGATTTTTATTATTACTTCCTTATACAGATGTTCATTTTACTTTCATCGTAGATTCAGTGAAAATTCATTAGCTAAAGTAATGCTAGCAAAATTACAGATTTTATCTAACGGAATCATGAATGCAAAATGTTTCGGAGTTCAGCTCCATTACAAGATCTGTTAAATGCAGAGTATGATCGGTACTACGAATGAATAAAATCACGATCAATGATAAATTCTAGATTTCACACCTAAATAAAACACAAGGAAAAAGAAAACAAATACGACAAGACATTTTTGATCTGATGGGTATAAGAACTAATTGTTATTTAACATGATTTCCTTGAAAATGTACAAATTCTGAAATTCCATGGTCAAAATCGGAAAAAGATTCATCAATCACTCTAAAATCAGCATCATACACTATTGTACCGTGCTTGCAATTTAGCGGTTCAAAAACATTTCCCGCGGAGCTCGGCCACTCCTCCGTAAATATTGCGTGACGTCATTCCAACGTTTCGCCGATGCACACTGCGCACAATTATTCTTATTCACAACAGGAGAGCAAATGAGTAGGGAATAGAGTCCTTGAGACAAAAATTAAACCGATCGTTACTTTGCTTACCAGTATGGCGCGTGAGTTTATGGTTTCATGAGTAAAATGTTTCTTTCCTATTATTTTACTTCCAATAATAGTATTTTGGAATTTATTACCGATAGTAATTTTATTATAGCGTAGTGAATTGATCACATACTGTATTTTTCATAACTATTATTATAGGTCCCTGAAATGTTTTCGTCTCTCTTTTTTTAATAAAATATCTTATTTTATTAGGATTTTCTTCACTTTTAAATTTTATTATAACCGAGAATAAAACTCTAGAGTCCCTTCAAATGCAATCTTAAGATACGTAAACGAGCAAGAACTAAAGAAAGTGAGGAATCGATGCACAAGGTGCGTACTTACGCACGATACAATAAGAAAAAAGAAAGAAAGAAAAAATGTGTATTTCCAAGTTGCCACATGAGATACATGCCAACATATTAGCTTTTAAAAAGTTTCTTAAATATAGGGCATCCTAAAACAAATGTTCCATACGAGGAGTACTAATTGACAAACCATCCGAGGTGGACAAATAGATAAGCCATACGAGGCATAATAATAGACAAACTATACGAGGTGTACTAATAGACAAACTATCAGAGGTGTACAAGTAGATAGACCATACGAGGCATATTAATTGACAAAATATACGAGGCGTACTAATAGACAAACCATACGTGGCGTGCCAATAGTCTATCTCTGTCAAGGGTAGTTGAATGAGAAATGAAAAATATGCCCTAAAAATATGCGAAGCCCTATCACCACCAAAAACATATTTCATATCTTCTCGATATTCACCACATCATGCGGACATGGGTACATGGGATAAAATAGAGATACAGTGTAAGCCGGTTACCACTCATGATTGACAAATATCTACAAAATATTGGTAGAAATGGGTAAACAAACATCTACTCAATAACAAAATTCATAGTTTGTACAACATACGGACAGAAAGATAATTTTACTACGATTCCTATGCTCAAATTGCACTTTATTTCATTAATTATATTTGACATTAATCCGATTCACAGAAACGCCCTCTGGGGAAGTGATAGATCTATTTTTTGAATTATTTCGCTATTGCAATGAAATTTATTAACCGGATGGTTTTTGCGTAAAGAAATGAAATAATGAAATATAAACATGTATATCTATATATGTAGATACATATATATACCCACACACGTACACACACATATTAATATATATACTTATTGAAAATGAAATATTAGAAAAAAATACATATAAAAAATAAAATATAAAAGCAACATACCATCTACTACACAGAAAATGACAGTTGAGCTCACTGTAATCCTAAGAAATTTTCGCAAAAAAAATAACTAAAAGGAAAAGAAGACTTCGAAAAACATAAAAATGAACTGGTTTTTAATTTCTTCACAGAATTTTTTTAAGAAAAATCAGGTTACAGTCAAGAAGCAACACAACTCTTTAGCATTATACGGACATGTGTACGTGGGATAAAATGGAGTAACATTGAGGCCAGATATCACATCTGAGTGGAGAATATTCACAAAATTTGGCACATATAGGTAGATTAGGCTTTGATCCAAAGTGATAATTTTAATTACAGAAATTTAGAGTTTTTTCCGATTTGAAAATTCAGTGCCCGTGTGCGCTGAACGCACGGAAAAAAATAAAAAAATAAAAAGACAAATGCAATGCTTAAATTACCCCTCCCCCCAGCTCAGCTAAATCGATTGAAAACATCTTCGAGAATGATTTGAAAAAGCGAGACAACGTTAGCCAAAATTTAATTCATTATGAACTTTGCACAACCCTCACATCTAAAACCTGTTTATTGGTGTACACACAAAATGTATTTCATGGTATATTTGTCATACGGACGTTAAATATTAATACAGAAAAGAGAAAGAAATAACAAAATAAAGATGAGGAAATACTCCTAATTGTGGAAAGAACGTTCGTTCTGCTGCATTGAACTGACGGCTGTGGTGCTCATTGTTGTCGACAGAAATAAGTTAGATGAATATACGAATCGCTTAGCAAACGTAAAAAGAAATAGTTTCTAAATTTGTAACAGAAATTTCAGGAAAATTAAAATTTCTGATGGATGGGAAGTTCATACCGAAATGCTGCAGGCCCTATGACAGAGATGCAAAATGACGTGACATATTTACTCTAAATTCTTTTCCAGTTTTAGAGTTTTTAATATGCTGGGGAAGCTTGTTCCACAAAAAAGCTCCAGAAACTGAGAGAGCTTTTTGTCCCACGTTAGATGAACGGTAACTGACTAAAACATCGTTCCTCCGGTTCTGTCTTTCGCTTGGGATATTAGATGGAAAAAATTTACCACCTCTGCATTACTTTGGGGGAGGTACAAAGAGGAGAATACTCGTCGAGCTTTCTGGATCATAAATCTGTTCGGTATTGGGATCCAGTCGAGTTTTCTTAAAAGAGGGGTGACATGGTCGTATTTATTGGAATTCCCTTTGCATACTACTTTAGCGGCGAAGTTTAGACATTTATGCAACTTTTCCTGACGACATTGAGGTAAATCTCCCCACACAAGACTGCAATGCAATAAGCATGTAGAATGCATGGAAACAGCGAGTAGGAGACGAAAAGAAAGAAAAATTAAGGAGGAATAGTGAGGGAAACTTGAACTTTGAACAATCGATATGGAATGGAGGAATAGGGGAAGTCCCGAAGGCCTATCTGTAACTGATGGAATCTGAAAGCATCCGCTGGGGGGCGCCAGAGTTCATAGTCTGGGATTGACAGAATTTACTTCCCTAAACCTGTTGCTCTCCTATCCCTCCTCTGGAGGATGCTTACGTTCCACAATGGCAATGATCATACATCGGTTTCAAGTTCAAATGTCTACGGTTTTGCATAACAGCTTTTGACTGATTGTTGTCAGCATTTGCAGCGAATTGCGTGAAGTTGGCTCTGTTTTGCGGGGTACTTCGATATGATATAATATTGTAGATATGACACTATGATATGACATAATGTTAAAGATAAGAGACCTTTACATGACCTAATAACAAAGACATCACACTACGATGTGACCTAATATTAAAGATATGACAATTTGATTTGACCTGACATTATAGATGGGACACTTTGATGAGAAATATATTACTGCTATAACACCTTCTAACATGTTATGATCTAACATTGTTATGACCTAATATTTTAGATATAATGCTTTGTTATGACCTCATATTATAGACATATTACCTTAAAATAATATAACTTACATTTTTATAAGACTTAACATTATAGATATGACACAATAGACTCACAGACTCGCAGTAATTAGAGCGCTGTATATTGAGTCGTTCTCTTCAAGTTTGGTTGGAAGGTAAAATATTTAACATGACGTAGCTAACGCAAACTGACCAGAATCAAATTACAGCATTAATTTCATTCTTGAAATACGAGTACAACAGTTCTTTGATATACTTTTCTCTTAGAGTTGGGTGATGAAAAAGAATTTCAACTCAGAACATTTTATAGGACAATAAAATTCTTGAAAAGTTTAGCCCTTGCGTCACCAGAATCCAAGATGGCGTCACTGGCAGTCTGTGGAAGTAGAATGTGCGGAAGTTAACGTCACGTTCAGTCTATGTAAGTAATATACAAATTTACTGAGAGCATGTATCATTAATTGGTGTTAGTATTTACCAGCATAGAACGTGTATACCTCGCGTGTGATGTTATGGGTAGGCGAGTGAGGGAAAGGAGCGTAGGACGAGAGGAGGTCGGTAACGTCACGTGGCTTGTGTGACGTGGCAATTTGTGGTGGTGACCCTGGCGGCCATTTGTGGTGGTGAACCTGGCGGCCATTTGTGGTGGTGACCATTTGTGATGGTGAATCTTGGCGGCAATTTGTGATGGTGACCATTTGTGGTGACGAACCTGGTGCCATTTGTGGTGGTGAACCTGGCGGCAATTTGTGGTGGTGACAATTTCAGGTGGTGATAAATAGTGGAATTTTGTAGTGGGAAAATTTTGTACGAGAAATTTATGACAGCGGAATTTTTTTTTAAATTAAATGCTGTGTTTCAGGTCCGCATCAAATTTTTTCGGTCTGTATAATTGCATATTTTCCGTTATGTTAAGTGAAGTGTCTTGAGCATTGACGTTTCTCCTGTAAGCTTGTTGATCGCGATGAAATATTTGTGATTCATCCATGTGGAACGAAAACTGGTTTGTTGTTGCTTTTCAAATATTTTGGACATAGCTGGATGCAGACTGAATAGCTTTAATTTGGCGCTGTACAGATATCACCAGATTTCTGCAATGGTACAATAATGGACAGTTTCCAATGGTCAGGAAATTTGATTGTGGCTACAGATGTTTTATTGTCCAAGACATCATTGATGGTGTAACTGGGAAGCATTCTATACATTGAAGGCTAACACTATCAGTTCTTACTACTTTTCTACTTCTCAGTAGGTTTCTGTATCTCAATAATACCAACTGGCTTATGGTTTCCGTTTTTTTAATTTCCCTCATTCTTTTTTCGTTTCTCGCAAATAGTTCTTTAAAACTGATCTTGTTTTACTCCACAGACGTTTTCCGGAGGATTTTCTCGCTATATTTGTATACATGTTTGGGAGAGTGCTGCCTGATTTGTTCAATTTGTACTCGATAATATCATTTTATTCAACGTTTTGCTCTGTTCTTTCATTTCGAGCGCTACCGATTTGGTTTGTCATGGCTTGACTTTTCTCGAGTGAAAGTAACACTTTCATTGAAGGCTGATACGAAATTGTCATAAAAAGTTTTTTCTGCTGAAATTCGCTCCATCTATCGAACTGCTTTTCTTGAAATATTTCATGGGAGTTGTGGATTTTCATGCCTAACGTTTCATAACTGATTCTCCGTTTCAAATGATAATTTTTATAAGTCGAATTTAAGTGGAGATAAACTTTTTGGCCGTTGAGATCATTTCAAGCGAAGCTACTGACTCTAATGTTGGATGTGGAGCTGCTGACTGGTGTCTGCAAAGTTTGCCGATAATGAAAGACTTGTGTTTTTTTTTTGAGAATTTGACAACGTTATTTTTATGTCTTCACATTTTTCTCTGATTGGAAATAGGGAGTAAACTGTTCAGGGAAAATGCATGAACCGCTAGCTCTTTCAAATTGATTCCGTCATAATCCTGTGATATTAAAGTATGAACTTCCGACTGGCGAGTCGAACCATATATTTCAGATACGCACAAAATGTCAATTTCACAAGTGATCAACATTATCCTTATATCATTCATAATATCATCTAGGCAGCGAACATTGAAATGATTTATTTTGAAGTAATTCATCTTTGAGGGATTAAAGTGTCAATATGCATAGTTAATCATTCAAAAGTGCTCAGTTGACATGGTGCGTTTGCGACGCTTAGATGAGCATTGAGGTTGCATAATCAATCGCGCTTTACAAGTTAATAATTGCTAACCTCATAGAAGCAGTGAGCAGATTTAAGGCAAACTGTTGATCATTTGGTTTGAATTTACAATGCCTTGCTGCAGTACGTTATTCTCCATAGAGATGCGAAAGGGCATGACACTGTTGCCTTGAATTCTTTTACAGTGTAAGAGAATTTACGTGCGGTGGAAGCTTATCCCACAAAAGAGCTCCAGGAACTGTGAGAGCTTTCTGCTCCAGGTCAAATGAACGGTAACTATCTGAGACAATGAAAATGCTTATCGAGTTTTATGAGAGCGGAATCTTTCATCTTTGGGGTCCAGCCAAGTTTTTTTTTAAAAGAAGCGGGATAGCATAATCGCGTTTCTTGAGATTACCTTTGCATACCACACTTTGGCTGCGAAGTTCATCCTTTTTTTCCATTCTTTTTAAAGATGTTGAGGTATGTCTGCCCAGACTTAACTGAAATAGTCCAAACGCGATGATAGTAAAGAGTAGATCACTAATAACCAAGATTTTTGGTCAAGTGTGTTCTTAATGGGATAAAAAAAACATTATGGTTCTGCTAATTTTGCTGAATAAAT
Source organism: Morinoia aosen (assembly GCA_030386875.1). Lineage (NCBI taxonomy): Eukaryota > Metazoa > Arthropoda > Malacostraca > Amphipoda > Talitridae > Morinoia > Morinoia aosen. The sequence continues at coordinate 43,516,148 of CM059580.1, forward strand.
TGTTACTACGTGTCGCTTGACAGTCATATTTTTCAGAGCCAAACACCAAAGGTTGTCATTTTGTAGACTGATTAGATTTTATGGCCTTCAAACGTAATTCTAAATTTCGGGGAATTTTGGATAACATTATTTAATCTAAAAATGATGCATTGTTTTTTCCTTGCGCTAAGACCATTTTGGTCATATCACAATTTCAGACTCTTAAAAAGGGTTTCAGAACTAACTGACGTTTCTTTCAAATTTGCTATCGAACTTGTCATTTCAATTTTTACATGATAAACATAAATTGACTTTTTTGTGTGTTCGTTGAAACGTGGGGACTAATTGATCAAAATAGAAAACAACGGCCGACCAATGATTGAACCTTGGGGAACGCCAAAGTTGCTTTATAAGAATGATGACTTTTTGTTACGTAAGCACACTGCATGAGAGATGTTCTGTTGTAGCATTCAAGCCACTGTGTGCCTATGTTGAGGTTTAATATTTTTGCGAGTATTAAGCTCAATACTGTCGAACGCTTGGAGAGATCAGGCATTACTATTTATACCATTGTATACTTTTTCTGTGATGTTAAGCGAGTACTTGTGAATACTAGAGATATGGCGTTCCAATACTAGTGTTTATCTTGATTACTAGCGTTTCTTCTGCGAGCAAATTGATTGCAATGAAGTAGATGTGATGCATCAATGTAAGACGAAAGCTGCTTTATCATCCTTTTTCTAATATTTAAAATATAACGAGTGAGAGAACGATTAGAGTGTAATTTGACACCATGTCGATATCTCCAGATTTACGCGATGGCCTAATGATCAGGATGTATGATTGTGGCTGTAAATGTATTTATTATCAAGCAAATCAGCATTGCTCTAACAGGGAAGCTGTCTTTTATAGATTGATGGCTAATGCCATTATGTGCAACTGCTTTAGTATTTTTTTAATGTCGTAAAATTTAATGTATCTCAATCATAATAACCGCCCTAGGCCTTCATTTATTTCTCGCAATAGGCCATGAAACACAGTGTGGGCTTGCTGCTGTTGGCGTGAATGTAACTAGTCTAGACACATCAATGAAGACTTCTTCACCAACTTTTGAAGAGAAGGTTAGGTTAGGTTAACATCGGCATCTTTGGGCTGCTTTATTTCCAATGAAGCCTGATACATATGATCTTAGCATTGGTTTTTCAAATGTCTTATAACTAACCCTATATATAGGACACCGTGACGGTTCCCCCGTAAAGCCGGTACCCATTTCCGACACCTGGGTTGAGTGGGGTATTGTGATTGAGCTTTCCCTTTTACCCAACGGGGAAAATCTCCGCGCCAGCGCCGGGGTACGAACCCGCGATTCCAACATACGAGCCCGATCCCTTAACCACTGTACCACGGAGAGCACAGAAAGCATTGAAATCAGTCGAATGCTTCAGTGGGTTCTCAAATTACTTTTGAATTCTGAGTTTTTGGAATTCTCTGTGTGGAGGGACTTGTGCATATCAGTAAGCGGAGGAAAAGAAATCCGCAATTCTCAACTGATTTACCACGTTCTTTTTTAATTTTTTTGCTTCCAACAGCTCCTTTTGGAAGTGGTCTTGCTTTGCTTCACTAATTTCTCACCATATGGTCTTCTTCTGGTGTTTATGTTGCTTTCGGATCGTGTTGTTTGATTTATTTGGCTTGTATTATCGGTGAAAATTTCTTTTTACCCTTTCCGATTACTTTTACATCTTCCGTTATCCATTTAGCATGTCTTAGCTTAACTTTCTTTGCGGTGAAGGTTGCACATTCATGAAGGGCTGAAATGAAATTTTCGCTAAAAAAAAGTGAAACTTGTAAGAATGATAACCGCTACGTCTACCAAATTACTTTTCTTTAAATATTCCAGAGGCGTAGTAATTTTTGATGTGATATGTTATGCCGCGGAGTCTCTGTTTCTCTTAAGTAATATTTTTTTAAATATTCTTACCCAATAATGATCAGAAAAAGAGGATAAATTTCTGTTTCTCTCGTGTATTGCCTACAATTGCCAGATCGAGAAAGGTTTTGGAAGTGTTAGTAATGAGAATTGATGCTTGAATCAATTGCGATTGATTAAGCCCGTAAATTATTTCATTTAGCTGATTGTTTTATTTATCATATCTACGCTGAAATCCTCATATACATTGAAAAATAATTTTACGACATAGATTAGTTAAAGTACATTTTCAATGACTTTTAATGTAGAGTGTAGAGCTGCTGACGGATGTCTTTAAAGACTGCAGATAATAAATAACTTGTATTTGTTCACTTGAACATTGAGCCAAACCATTTCCAGGTCTTCGCACATTTCTCTTTTCGGAAATATCTGTTGATTAAACGTCTTCAATCGAAATGCATCAGCCGCTACCCTTTTTTTTCTTTACTTCATCATAACGGTTTAAGGCGCACCCGGTGATGTTGACATATGAACTGTCGACCCGTGAGTCGAACCATGTTTCATATGTATTTGCATAAAATTTCTATGTCGTTGGTTATCGGTAGTCAACATTACACTCATATTATCCATTTTATCCTTGAAACTGCTAGCATTTATAGGTTATTTTGAAATTATGGATCATTAGAGTTTGATGTTTTCATAAGGTAGTACATTTGCGAGGTTTGGCGAAGCATTTGGTATCAACCTTTTTTTCAATGTTGCTTAGTTCAATGCTTGTGATATCGGTTTCAGGAGAAAATACTGTTTGTTCTGTCTCATTTAGTCCCAAAGTGGAAGTGAAAGCTTCATAATTTTCATTGCGCGTTTTCACTTAGGTGTTGTAGTGGTCATGTTTCAGATGAATGCACACCAGAGGACAATTTTGATGTATTCCCTACATCAAATGTCAATTGCCATAGTGGATAAATTGGTCGTGCTAGAAATTACTGCAATGCTATTCAATGATGGTGTGGGGGAAGCGAGAAATTGACCCGCTCAGTCCCTCATCAATCTTGAATTCTGTATGGGCAGTTGTGCATTTTGTTCCTTATGCTTAAGAAGCAGCGTTTAACCTGTAAACTTTTTACCTGAGCAGTATTAGAGACCACACTTGACAGAGTTGTGTCATTGAATCTTGAAGAAATTATACATTCTCCATCAGAGATGTCGACCACATCTAGTGAAAATCAGTACGGTGAACTGATAAGTAATGTCTCGCATGAAAACCATCAAATCTCGTAGCGTTTGTATATGTCGGTTTGGTATACTTTTTTAGAGTTAGGTAGCTTTGATGATCGGTAAACTCGAGCCGTCGTAAATACCTCTACGTATATTTCTTTACAGGTGGAGGACATGATGCCAGCCAACAACCTGATGCGTCTCCTGATGTCGGCGCTGGCAGTGGGCAGCTGCCTGACTCCTCCTGTAGGAGGTCAGGGCACCAGTACCTCTGGTCACGTGGTCGAACGCTATCCGGTCTGCGGGTATAGCTACGCGCCGCGCTTCCTCACCGTCAACGCCTCGTTAGTCAGCTTGGCAATGCTAGGAGTCGACCCTCGAGATTTTGACAAGCTTGACAATTTGAACTCCGGGTTGAAAGATGAAATCTTTCTCCCGGTGTCGACCGCCACAGACTGCGCTAACGCCCTCGAATGGAACAATTTCATTGGAAGAGCTGTTCAGGAGGAGCGTTGTCCTCATCTGTCGTCCCTTTCCATGCGCTCTGTTTACAACTATAATCAGTACAAGGATGTCACGAGGGAGTCCGTGTCCTTCAAATCAGAAGACGACGTCATGATAGGAAGTCGACGTTTGTGCGCCACCACGTCCAGTGAGTTTGCTTCCATTGCGGATGATGAAGAAGAGAAACTTGTTCAATTCTTCCAGCGTGGGGGAGAAGTAGTCCTGGCGGAGGCTCGATGTCAAACACACACCGTGTCAATTAACCTCAACACCAGGCCCACCTTCACGCCCAACTTCCATAGGGCTCTAAGAAAGTTAAGCTTTGCAGCGGAAAATCCAGTTGCAGAAAAAAGTCGCAAAACTTTTTTGATTTCATCGAAGCTTTTGGCACTCATTACCAAGACACGACACATTTTGGCTCACGGCTTCTGATAATGAAACTATATGCTGAGAAAGCCAACAGCCCCTCGGAAACAAACAAGCGACATCGCTGCGTCTCGTCGTCTTTCACCCAAAACTTGCGCAAAGACTCCTCATTTGATGTTGTTGTGGACAACTTCAATAAGGACGTCACTCTATGTGACTCCGAACGAGCTCCCGACGTGCTCAACTCGCTGGGGCTTCCCCCAACCCGCATCCTCACCGTGGGGACCGTCCCCCTGCCTGATCTAGACCAGACCCTCCAGAGGCCCGTCCCCATCCAATACAGGCTCGAAAAAATTCACAGAATGTTCCAAGAAGAATGGTTTGACTGGTTGGGGTGTTCTGTGGATGGAACGATCATGCAGGAGTTCTTCGAAAACATGACATCGCAGGAGCGACATGCTTCAAATGGCACGTCTTGCGCGAGGAAGGTCGGGTGCGGCTATAACGACAACTGCAAGTTCGGAGAAAAATGTTTCAACAACAATACCACGAGTGAAGGGTTTTTCTGCAGGAATCCGTGTGAAATCGGGGATAATTGTACTGACGACAAAGATGTCATTCCTGATACCGATAATGAAGACGGCATCTTCAAGAAACGGTGCGGTTTCACAGCTAGTTGCCCTCCCCAGAAAGTGTGCGTTGACGACACCAGCGCGCCTGGCTTCATCTGCCCGGAACCGTGCACGGTGCCTGAGATCTGCGCCTCTGGTGAAACCTGCTACGCTGAGCCGCACAGCCAGCGGGGCTACATCTGCGTGTCCACCAAGCCTGGTGAGTAAATAGCCTCCCTCTTCTCCGTTGTAAGCAAGGCTGAGGGGAAATTTTAGGAGAGGGTCTCAGAATCACCCGTAGAAATGTCGCATTTAAGAGTAGATTTGAAGAATATAAAACACAGTTAAAGTTCATCACGTGATATATTACGAAAAAATTCACGCAACATTTTTATTGGAACACTTCAAACACTTAGTGCAGTTTGCTAATTGTCCCACAGTTACTTATTACATAATGTTTATTCGCATCATTTTTGTCAATAGATATAAGTACCAATGATCTGTTTAGCAAAGGATTTAGCAAATGATTCATAGGTAAAATTTGGAGAATGTCAAATTGAGTACAAAATAACAGCAGCTTGCTTTGTCTGATATTAGATTTACTCTATTTTCATTGCCAGTGCTTTTAAATAAACATGCAGTCTCAGAAATAAACTTTACTTATATTATTATTACATAGGTATGAAATTTTAGAATTATAAGCTTTTCAAAATTCAAATTCATCTTTTTTTAAATATTGCCTGCTTGAGACTTTTTAAATTAAACTTGAGCATTTTTAAATTAAACTTGATCTTTATTAAATTAAACTTGACCTTTTTTAAACTAAACTTGAGCTTTGTTAAATTGAACTTGACCTATTTTAAATTGAACTTGACCTTTTAAAATTAAACTTGAGCTTTTTTTAATTGAACTTGACCTATTTTAAATTGAACTTGACCTTTTCTAAATTAAACTTGAGCTTTATTAAATTGAACTTGATCTATTTTAAATCGAACTTGACCTTTTTTTAAATTGAACTTGAGCTTTTTTAAATTAACGTTAAAAAGCTGTGGTACTAGTGATCTTATGTTTCTTGCGCTAGGAGAAGGTCGGAGTGTCGGGGTGTTTTGGGATACACAACCCGTCAAAAATACAAATATATACAACCCAACAGAACCAGTAATTGAAATCATATTCTAGATCTTGTGTACTGTTGAAACTCCTATCAAACATAGTCATTAAGCATACCAGACAGCGTGACAGAGCGACAGGCCAACTGAGCTTCAACACAGTTTTCCCATGATTTCCCATGCTTTTCTATGGCTTCATCCTATACTTTCCTCAGTTTCGACCGCTGATATTCTATACAATCTAATCCAATCTGCCAATACACGTGATATTCATTCCGACTCAGAATCTGCTGGGTTAAGGCACCGAAAATTGTGGAGTTGAAGCTTGTATCACAGATACGTTCATCACACACTTTCGGCTGGTGGGTGTGACACACGGACGGACTGAAGGACGGACGGACTGCTGCCGACGCGGCTCTTATTACAGTCCGAGTGTGCAGGGTCTGTTAAAAATGACGGGATTCGGAACTTTTCTAAACAAATTCTCCAGATGTGGATGACCAACAAATATATCCAAGCCACCAGATCCTGTAATAGAAATATTTTTGCACTAGTGCACTGGTAAAACTCGTATCACAGATACAGTCTTTAAAGCGTGACGAAGAAACGGAAGAGGCGGACTCCAAACATATTAACCAAGGGTATTATTGGTGTAGCAGGGCTCGTTGAAATATTAAACTAGGTGGACCCGAGAAAAATTTCCGTTTACACTAGTGTGTAAATTAACACACAACGGGTACAATAAAATTAGATAGAAAAGTCAATTGGCATCTGTAAAACGAAGTGATGAGATTCAAACACGATATGAAATACTCGTGAAGTGAAGAATGGTGTTGGCAGCCCTAAATTACTGGTATCTTTGATACAAGCTGGAATTAGCTTTACAAAATTACCAGTATCTGTGATACGAATTGAAGATGAACAAAGTTTCAATACCTGTATTTTTCAACATATACACCACTTATTTCGTAACATACGTCCTTAATTAACTTGGGGAATGTTATTCTGTTCGTCTGCTGAATTAACAAAAAAATCTAATTATCGTACTAATAAAATAAAACGCCAAGTGCCTCCTTACATAGAGTAAATATATTTATTTATATATTTGTGCGTAATTTCTCAAATGTTATTACAATGGGAATCTCATTGAACGCATCGCATTGGCTGGTCCGTCTCTCTTTCACGCTCTTAAAGGATGCTCAATGGCCGTATCTGTGATACGAGCTTCACCAGTGCACAAGTACAAGAATATTTTTAACGCGGGTACTATTGGGACGGATATATAAGTTAGTCTATTGTTTGCCTATTGAATTAGATCATGTTAGTCTATTTAGTTTACAAAATGATCTAATTATAACGTTGTTAAATAGCTGAGCATAACAGCGGCCCACAACGAATGAATATATAAAAATTTTTTGCAGCTCTGCACTCCACAAATTTATAATTAACATTCTGGGCGAAACTTGCATACAATTTTGCCTTAAATTTGTCGTCGCGAGCATTATGGCAGATTAAGAATCTGTGTGACAAATGAAAACTTCGACTAATTTACTTTGGGCGGGAATTTTCCCACTTAATATGATATCAAAGAACACGGCGCTGATCAATTCAACTTATAAACAAAAAATAAGGTGGCAAGGAAACTTGAGGCCGTTGGTCTGGGAAATGCAACTCGTCGCTGGGAAGAAATACTGCAAAATTAAAAAAATAATTCTGGATAAATTTGTGAACTTATTCTGGCCGTCAATTAGTCGTATTTAAAACTACCAATTGTTGTAGTCTCAAGTAATTCATGAGTATGAATTTGTTGAGGCAACGCTTGTGTGGGTGAATGGTATGAGGTGTTTGGATTGTGTGCAGGCAGAGCCGTGATCCTTGGCGGCAGCTGGAACGGTGACTACCTGCGGTCTGTGGAGCAGGTGAACCTCGAGTCCTTCCCTGAGCTGCCGGCGCCTCTTGCAGGTACTGCGGCGGCAAAGTCAGGACAACATGTGGTGGTGTGTGGGGGGTGGACGGACTATGGACCAACCAGCCAGTGTCACAAGATAAGCCTCCCCTCCCCGGGCAGTGGGTGGGAGGCCATGCCTTCAATTCCGAGAGCTATGGCAGCACATACCGCAGTTTCAATAGGTCAGTCCATCGTCTGGTTAAACGATGGACGCCAACTCGTCGTGTTTGATGGCGAGACACAGAGTTTTTCAACTCTGAATTTACCTTTTGATGCGCGCAGCCATTGCTCCGTCACAAACAGCACCCACGCGTTCATCGTGGGCGCTGGCGGTGACAGGGATGAAATTTGGGTGAATGAGAGGCCGATGGACGGAAGTGAATGGCGACCAGTTGCCAACATTACACGCCGATACTATCATGCATGCCTTTGGTACGGCTCGAACATAATGATAACGGGAGGAATAAAGAGAGGGTGGGAGGCGCGTTCCGATGTAGAGATGTTCAACACGGAGACTGGGGAAGTGTGGGCGGGACAACCCTCTTGACTGCACGACAGGCCCATCAGATGATGATACTCGATGGGAAGCCAACTGTGGTAGGAGGCCGGGATAACAATGGGGAATCCTTGAACACGTTCGAGTCTTTTTCGCTGGAGTCAAATCGATGGGAGAAGCTGGAGAGAACTTTGGCGAGTGCAAGAAGTTATTTTGCTCTGGTTGAGGTTTAGAAGTAATTAGCCTTGCACTGAATATTTTCCACGAGATGCCTATCAAATAATTCAATTGATTTAATAGTAAATAGATAGTATGCAAGTCCAACAAAATATGCCCTGCTTTGATACCGACGTAATTTCACCGTCAACAAACGAAGGACTAATATGCTTCACTACCACATGCTGTCATGTGTGCGTGTATTGACTGCACGCGTACACATCCCTGTTGCTACACGCCTACACGAAGTGTGCACCTTATGTGTTGGTGTTGCACATGTGCACATAAATGTGGCGCCGCCATGTAAGTGTGTTGCGCTGGCCGCCCCTGTGCCTCACTAGTGTGCTGCTAGTGCCCAATGTTGGTGTTCTGGCAACTAGTGTACGGGGTCTTGCTAGTTTTGTTGTGCTTCTATTCACTAGTGGCTGATTGTTGTGTTTAGTGGCGATTGTCAGTAGAAGGGGTTCGTTCCTATATTTCATCAAGGACCATTACATTAGTTAGTCATAGGAGGTTTTACTAGATTTGACTAATGCTTGCCAGTTACTAACAAAGCATTTGATTTTGTTTGTTCTTTTGCTGTGCTTACGGTCGGCTTTTGTGCGCTGACTCATTTACTCTGCGTGTTGATTTGTTTAATGTGTGGTTGATTCCTTTACTTTGTTGTTGATACATTTACTCTGTATTTTGACCCATTTACTGAGTGTTTGCTCTTTTACTAAATATACTGGAACGCTAAAAAGCCCTCGTTTTCTTCAAACTTTCAAAAATATGCAGCTATCTGCTTCTCGGTAAAGAAATTCCCAAATATTCATCTAACCTTTACATTTGACACGAAAGACATTGTAAATTTGATAATGAAGCTCAAAATACATGAAAAAATACATTTAAAGGAAAATATTTGAGCCCTTGTTTCAAAGTGTTTGGTATTCTTGCCACGATATGAACGTTATCAACGATACGCGAGATAGATCTAGAATCCTTTGAAGTCTGTTCTCGCCATAGCCGTGTGTCTATAGGCCCTGTCCACCGTGCGGGAAACCCGGGTTCGACTCCCAGCGCTGGATGGCGATTTTCTCTGTTGGGTATAGGAGAAAAATTCCAAGCACAATACCCCACTCTACCCAGGTGTCTGAAAAGGGCACCGGTCTTGACCGGGGGAAAGCGTCATTGCGTCCTGGCGTTAGTTATAAGGCATTTGAAAATCCAATGTACAAGGTGATATGTTTCAGGCTTGAAATTGGAAATAAAGCATCCGTTGATGCCTTCATTATTATTGTTCTTCAAACCTCGACAGTTAAATATGATGAAAATTGTACGTGGGGAGAAAAATTTAAATAGTAAAAATGAACAACTATCAACCGAGTCAGCCTAGTAAACCTACTTTGTTATACAGGGTGTCCTCACAAATGTACCCACTGACCGATGTACTGCATGTACAGTATATATGATACCGCAGTCATTTAACTGAATATTTCTGATCTACTTCTTACGCTTGCATTGGTATCCTATATACACACATAGGTGAGTGGACACAGTTGTGTGGAGACCCTGTTTGATTGGGTGAAGTTGATGCAAGTTGGAGGTCGCCGTGGCGGTGGCGCTGGGAGAGGAGGTCATCGTTTGTCCAAGTAGAAAACTGCGGCTTAAATGTGGAAACTGAACCTAGATTTCCCTCGAGTGTTCAGCAGCCGTAATCGGAGCAACGTTCCTTGGCTGAATGCTGAACGTCTGAAAACCGATGGAAGAGGCAATGAACGCAGGATTACATGAGCAGTGGATGTAGAACTGAGAATTTGGTGGACAAATGTGCATATGGCGTTTGTGACTGGAGTGACGCACGCGGTCAGGCTCGTACACCAGGCACACGTGCACAACGCGAGCACATAAATACTCCCTTGGTACTCCTGGGAGACACGTACACGTAAACGCAGCATTCACACACACCACACTACAACTTACACAACGCAAGCACGTTCACAACCACACACATAACAAGCACAAGCAACATTCACTACTGGTGTACATGACCCGTCAAAAGTGACGGGATTCAATATTTTCCGTATATAAATCTAACAGATGTGGATGACAAACAAATATCTCCATCCTAATAGCACCTGCAATTAAAATTTTGTTGTTTTATTATATAATCTCGAAAACGCATGGTGTTGCCAGACATGAAAAATGACCGTATCTGTGATACGAGTTTCACCAGTGCACAAGTACAAGAATATTTTAATCGCGGTATTATTGGGATGGATATATTTATCTGTCATCTGAAGAATTTATTCAAGGGAAATATTGAATCCCGTCATTTTTGCATGGGTCATGTACACCAGTATTATATAGTGCTGATAAGTACCAACATGGAACATAATAGGACAATATCGGTCAACACTGTAATTAAATTGTCTGTTTATTAATGCTCAATTGTTTGTTGGCTTGGTCAGTTTTCCATCCCAACTCGCACCCCGAAAACTGGATACCTGAGCATCACATAATGATGGTCAATTTCTGCTCTACACCTGAAATTCGTTCGAATTAATCGGAATGTATTCGAAAATAATTTTGGAATCAAAATAGAGGAATCAAGTGGAAATGGACACGGACGCACTTCACAGGAGCACGCACCAGGGAGGCAACACAAAGCCACCACTCACGGGAACGACACACACGGTCACGTAGGGATCTCCCATTTATGCGGACGGAACAATTTGTGTATTACAATGAAACGTGTAGGACCTGAACATGACCAGACATTTGAACCTTACTGAAAAGTATGGGGGCTCGGAGATAAAATGAAATCTTTCAGGGTGCTCTCAGTTAGATTTTGAACGATGAATTTTGGACATCAGTGTTATGTCCTTATATTGCCTTGTAGGGACATACCACTGATGGGGGTAAAAGACGAGAGCATGTATGGAGGGACATACCAGTGATGGAGGCACAAGACGATAGCATTTATGGAGGGACATACCAATGATGGAGGCACAAGACGAGAGCATTTGTGGAGGGACATACCAATGATGGAGGCACAAGACGAGAGCATGTGTGGAGGGACAAACCAATGATGGAGGCACAAGACGAGAGCATGTATGGAGGGACATACCAATGATGGAGGCACAAGACGAGAGCGTTTATGGAGGGAAATTGCAATAATAGTATAATATAGGCACAAGACGAGAGCATGTATGGAGAGACATACCAATGATGGAGGCACAAGACGAGAGCGTTTATGGAGGGACATAGCAATAATAGAGGCACAAGACGAGAGTATATATGGAGGGACATACCAATGATGGAGGCACAAGACGAGAGCATGTGTGGAGGGACAAACCAATGATGGAGGCACAAGACGAGAGCATGTATGGAGGGACATACCAATGATGGAGGCACAAGACGAGAGGATGTATGGAGAGCACAAGGTTTGTTCCCACACGAGATCTCCTCTGCATAGAAACTGTAAATTAGATAGGAAGTTAATGAAACAAATAAAATTTGAAGAAAGTAATAGGCGATGGATCACCATACAGCGGTAATCCAAAAACGATGATCCATTACAAAACAAAAGCCCTACTTCAACAAAAAATAACTTTTAGCTAAGCATCCCACATTTTCTCCAAGGATCGCTAATTCCCATAGATGCAATGGATGTATCTCCTCAAAACAATAATAGTATGTAGCTATGCTAGTTCATTCACAGACCCTAAACAGAGAGGGGTTGGACCCCCTAGAATGATACTCTAGAATTCAAGCCTTCTCTAATCCAAGAACCAGTTTGTACAAACATTAAGTCGTAATATGGTAGTGAGTTTAAGGCTATTTCCCCAGCAAAGACAAAGGAATGAGACGGGACTAATTACAGAATCAGGAAAAAGAGGAATTTTGTACAAAAGGTGTGTTCCCACACAGGATACCCTGCACATAGAAAGCAGAAAGAAGCAAAATGAGCAAGGAAAGACCACGAAGAGATAGCGAAGGTCAGAAAGCAGAAAGAATCAAATGAGCAAGAAAGACACAAGTCCCGCAGGCCTATCTATAGCTAAGGGACCTAACAGTATCCCCCCTTGAGCGCCCGACCCCATAGCAATCTAAATCAACTTGCCTAAATCTATCGATTGTCCTATGCCATCTGTAGAGTACACACATTACACGTTTGTGTGTCAAAATTATTAGGTACAAAAGGAATAGAGGTCAGATCGATCTCCGGAGGCAAGAAAATGTTTTTGTCAGTGATTTTAAAGTCAAATTACCTATGTGATAAATAAAGTACGAGTACATCACAAACAGTAAAAACAAAAGATCAAGGTAACAACGGGAAGTAAATTTGTTCCTGGTACACGAGAGGTATTTTCACAGCTTCTTGCATCATCGAACTGGCCGAGCAGCGAAAGGAAACTGTCACGACACCGCGCATGGCAGACAGGTTCGTAATCAAATACCTACAGCGCACAATAATTCATTTTCAAAATTTTCTTAAGTATCATTTGCTCAGAGAAGTTTTCAAGTTTTAATTTGCATGATGGAGAATACTAACTCAAATTAACAATTTTAAATACCCTGATCCCCTTTTTGAAAGCATAACAACGCGAAAATTGCATAAATTTAGATGCAAGAACACACCCAGCAAAGCAAAAACAACAACAAAACTAAATATTCAAATTGAGAAGAACCAACACCTAAAAATTTAACCTCTTTTTTCAATTTGATTCACCTCTAATAAACTGTTTTTCTTCCTTTCTTTCTTTTCTATTTCAATTTGTTTCATTCGTTTCATTTTTTCATTCAGTTCATCTTTAACCTCTTTGGAGCAGTTAAGGTAATCATGAGGCAAACTAAACCCTGATGTTTACTCAAAAAGTGTATTTTGAAGTCACTTTCATCATAGGACGAGTACTCACAGACAGGACAGTGAAACGGCTGTTTGTTGGAATGCTTCACGAGAGAATTCCGTTCCGGTTACTTCCGTCACCTGACGAAAATTTGCCTGCGAGCGTTGGAACGGCCTCACGCCCAAGGAAGTTGGATACATGGAACCGGCATCATCGCTCTGAAGTAAAGCCAATTTTTGGTAGCTGTAAGCAGACGGCCCCAGACACGGAGATGGGGCTCAGTTCGCAAGTGGCACTCGGCGTGGAAGACTGCATCTTATCCATGCTCCGTTCAAGGACGGCTTTCCCTATATGCCGAGCTCATGCATTATACACATGTGCAGTTACTTTCAAAAAAGATTCAGACATAAGTTTTCACGAGTAATTACAGAAATTTCATGAATTGCAAACGGTGTTCAGTTCTTGATGTTGGAGGTGGTGCTACCCCTCCACTGCAACACCACCTCTACACTGGGGCCAAATGCCTGGTGGGCGGGGCTTGGGACCGCAAAACTGGCTTCACTCGCTTGACTGGCAAAAGATAGGGATGCCGCCTCCATTCCATTGAACTTCCTTGCTCACGCCTAAATGTTTGGCCATGATGTGCTGCTTGAGGCGTGTGTTGGTGTAGACGAGTGGCTGCTTTGGATGATCTCACGTCAGAATGCCTCGCTGTGGTGGGGGCTGAGGTACCTCTTGCCAGCACACGAATACTCGCACAGAGGCAGGAGCGCAGCCAGGGGATCCACGGGGCCATGGCCCCCCCCCCCCAAAATGGTGAGCTGGCGGCCAGTTTCATTCGCCATTTCATTTAAAAGAATAATAAAATTGCTGATAATATAATTAATGTCTATCCCCCCCCCCATCGAGACAGCTGCCCCACTGCACTCGTGTGGATTTTCAAAGCATTTATATAAAAAATCTAAATTTACTGTGTGATCATCATTATATGTTTATAAGATGCTTTCGACAATTATGGCCTTTAAATGTTTATGATCACTACAGTGCTCTTGTCACACAAGGCAAAAATCAGACTGGAGATACCTCATCTTGACAAACTGCCGCTGCCCAGCTGAATAGGAGACTTTCTTACATAGCAGATGCTGAGCCAAACACCCTGGGTAAGGTAGACATGATAAATAAATCCTCGGAACGATCCCATCGAGATAGTAACTTTGCTACCTTCAAAAAGAGTCCTAATACAAGTAAAATCAAAATAATGCACATAGATGCTCAAAGCCTGAACGGGAAACTGGATGACATCAGAATAATGTTGGTCACTGAAGAAATTTACATTTTGCGTGTTTCAGAAACCTGGTTTGATTCACGAACCCAAAGTTCATTTTTTAACATTCCTGATTACGTGTTGTATCGCTACGATGGCGCTAAAACCAGCCGAGGTAGTGGATCTTGTATTTATGTGAAAGAAATGAACTCAACATCTTCACTTCTAGCAAATAAAGTTTGCGAAGGCATTGAAATGGTTTGGTTAGAAGTGCTAATAAATAAACATAAATCCATAATCATTGGCAGCCTTTACCGGCACCCATTGTCTCCCCTAAGTCTAACACTAGATTTCATTGAGGAAACCTTCAAAGAAATCCTTCAGGCAATAAAAACATTCTTTGCTTTCGGAGATTTTAATGTTGACTTAACGGACAAGAACAATCAGTTAAGCAAACTGTTGTATAAACTAAGCCCATCACAAATGGTCAAAGAACCGACTCGCATCACTAAAGTCTCTGTAACTCTCCTTGATCTGGCAATCACAAATAATCCCACCGCAATACTTAGTACAGTAAAAATGCCTTTAATTTCCGATCACCTCTCTATAGAATGTGAAATTAATATTGCAAAGGAAAGACAAAAATACCGCTTAATGACTTATCGCTCGAAAAGGCACTATTCTGCGGAACTATTTCAAGAAAAACTACTCAATAGGTCCACCGAATTCCAGAATATGATGCAATCTGACGATGTTGACATTCAAGTGTCTATCTTCAACGAGAACTTCAAAGCAGCTCTTGACGAATGCGCACCTTTCGTCACCAAAAAAACCAAGCCAAAACGCACTGTTTGGATTACTGACGAAGTTAAAGAGATGAGCAGAACAAAGAAAGCTAACAGGCGAGAATACAAAAACAATAGATCAAACAGTACGTTATACAAAAGGTATAAAGAACATGAAAAAATTCTTCGAAGGAAAATCACTAAAGCGAAACACACTCACTTCCACCAGGAACTGAAAACGGCTAAAAATAACCCGAAACGAACTTGGGAAATCATTAGTGAGGTAGCCCCATATAAAAATTTAGACCGTACAAGTAAGTTTGAAAATCCCTTGGCAACAGCCACGGATTTCAATATATTTTTTTCAAAAGTAGGGGGCTCAAGTTTTCAGTGAGGTGTGTACCAGTCCAGGTGAAACGTCAAATGAAAATTCATGCCCCACTGCATCCTCGAGGGCTGATGTCAGGTGGAGACCACGTCCTGTCGATTTACCGGAGTTGAGAAATATCTTGTACTCAATAAAAAACACAAAGGCAGTCGGACATGATGGTATTAGTCTTCAATATATCAAAGACAGTTTCCCTGTCACAGCACCATGGATTCGTCTGATAAATAATACATCAATAGTAACAAACACGTTTCCAAACCAATGGAAACACTCCATTATTAGACCGTTGCATAAAAGTGGTGACCTAAATACAGCATCAAACTACAGGCCCATCAGTCTTTTACCTGTAATGTCCAAAATATTGGAGAAAGTGGTGACAAATCAACTGTCATTTCACCTAGACGAGTCAAATCTACTACACCGAAATCAATGCGCCTATAGAAGAAACACTAGCACTCAAGATGCTCTGCTCAATATATCTGAAAAAATATACAGTGACATCGATCAGAAGAATGTAACACTCTTGCTACTACTCGATCTCTCTAAAGCGTTTGATAGCGTCGAACATGATAGACTTCTACGTAAAATACTGAACTTGGGAGTTGACACGCAATGGTTTTAAAGTTACTTGTCAAATCGATCTCACGCAGTCCGCATAGAAGACAAATTGTCCCCATTCATTCAAAACAATTTTGGTGTTCCCCAAGGATCCATTCTTGGTCCGCTACTGTTTTCTATTTTCGTTAATGATTTCCCTCCAATGCCTTCTAACACACGGATCTCAATGTATGCAGATGATGTTCAAATTTCAATAACAAGTTCTGTATCGGAAATACCACAGACGCAAATTAAAGCCGAAACTATACTGACTAGCCTGAAATCATTGTACGACCGAAATGGTCTCAAATTAAATGCTAATAAAACACAATGCATTATTTTCGGATCCAACGATGCCATTGAAAAAACTTCAGATCCTACTCTCACAGTTGGAAATGATAAAATTAATGCATCAGAAAAAGTTAAAAACCTAGGTATCTGGTTCGATAGAAACATGTCCTTCAAACCTCACGTCGAGACTACTTGCAACAAAATCTACGGAACTTTAATGTTTTTTCATCGTATAAAAAGTATGCTAGACGAAAAATCCAGATTATTAGCCATTCAATCCCTTGTGTTATCGCGCATTGACTACTGCAGCCTAGTATGGAGAGACTTACCTCAATACCTTCAAAGGGATTCACAAAAATGCGTAAACTTCGCAGCCAAGGTGGTATGCAACGGTAATTTCAAAAGAAGCGATCACGGAATCCCTCTCCTTAATAAACTCGGCTGGATTCCTATTCAAGAAAGGCTCCTCATGCAGAGGGCCGAATACGTATTCTCCTCGTTGTATCTTCCTCAGAGCAATGCTGAGATAGTGCGTTTCCATCCACCCACTGTAACCAGCCGAAAACCGAACAGAAACAACAATGTCTTAGTCAACTATCGTTCATCTCACATAGGGCAGAAGGCTCTGCCAATATCAGGTGCCTTACTGTAGAACAAACTTCCCCTGAGTATTAAAATCCCTCAAAGACCGAGAGAATTTAAAGCCAAAATAATTCGTCATCTATCGTCTCAACGATAATTCTTAGCTACAAAACATACTGAACATGTACTGACAAATCTCATTTTGCCTGGTATCTCCATTGCTTAATCGTCTCTTGCTCCTTTTCTTTATAATTCAAGAAATCACACAACAGTCTTGAAGTATGCGATCGCCTATACGCTGCGATCGCCTATTATGATTTGATCGCCTATACGCTGGGATTTGCAAGCATGCTTACTTGTATATGTGTGTACGTATATTGGTGTGCATGTGTGCACAATACACCTGTGTGCACTGGACTAGCAACTGGTGTATAAACAATAAATACCAGACTTTTTTCTCACTCCCAACTTCTAACACTACCCAACACATCATTTCATTTTTATCATTGTAAGGCAATCCAAAGCTTAAATGTCTTGTACATGTAAAATGTGGTAGCTATGTATATTTATCTATTGCAGGCATTTTGCGCCATATTCCAAAGATAATGTGATTTTTTTTTCCTAATATGACACCCTTATAAGACATTCATGTTTCTCTCTTCGTCACGTCCAAAAATGCTCTTGGTAGGCTAGTGTAGTGCAAATTATCATATAATCTCTTACGCTCTAGAATATATTATAACAACTGCACCTAAGCCTCGCGTGCTTCTGGAAATATTCTGTACTTGGGAACCGTTGAAGAAAGATCGCTTTCATGTTTCTGACTAAGGTAGTCTGTTTTGTGCCACTATTTTTAGTACGGAAATTTTATAAAATTCATGCCGTGATGAAAGATATTTTCTCCGATTGCCTCGATTGGAATGCTAGTTTGTACTGATTAGTTTACGCAGATATTTGCGCACATGCTTACTTGTGTATATGTGTACTTGTGCACGCTATGCGTACGTAGATAGGTGAATGTGTCACCACGTAATACTTCATTTTACTTGATTATTGTACAGCATCTATAAGGTATATATATATGCAAGTATATTTGTTGCGCGATCACCGACATGTGATAAATAAGACGCTTATCAATACAATACAATATTTAATAGAACATCGTTACAATATTTCATTAGAAATTGTAAGCAGCAACACATACTGAAAGAGTTGTCGCGAATCTTCCTTTGCTCATTATCCTATATTTCAGAACATCGCACATCATTTTCATAGAACGCGCATATATTGTGATTGCCTCGATGCATAGAAATGTATTTGTGTATGTTTACGTGTTAGGTGTATGTATGTGCGTAGGCATGTATGTGCATGTATATGTGTTTATATTTACAAGTATATATGCACATATGTGTGTACTAAACCGAGAACTGGCATTTTAACTGAAGATACTTGTTATTTTTCTGTGCACTCTCAACTTGTAACATTACCTAACTCGTCATCTCTTTATTATTGTAAAGCTTTCACGTAAAAAACTATGCATTTGTTGTGTGATCATCCATTTATATTTAAATAAAATGCTTATCAACTAATGACAGTTATGTTAAAATTGCTTAATTAGAAATACAAATCTTGTAATTTTCGTTGTCCCCATGCTTATATATATGTTTATTTATCTTGTTCGTGCTTCCTTGAAAAGACATTTTTCAACATCTTCCGAAACAAACAATTCTAATACTATTTCCTGACGTCAAGAATTGCGAAGTTTCATATCATGAATACGTAAATTGCCAAAGGTGTTCTCAACCCACAATGAAAATGCACCGTCCATGAAATTGTGTTGTGTCTTATAATTATTATTATGTGCATCGTCACATGTAGATTAAGCCAGATTAGAAATACATAGCCCTCAAACAATTCTTTTCGACTGGTGACATGAGTATTGCAATACTCATGTGTGATACCTAAGTGTATTAACTTTAAGATATTTTAAAAACCAATGATGGTACTTTTGTACCATCTCTATTGGAAATAAAATGTTTTTCTTTTTTTTCTTTTTTCTTAGGTTTAAATATTTAATAAAAAATACCAAAACTTGTGATTTCATGCTTGTCTCCCAGTATCTATGCACACATGTGTACGTGTGTATGTATGTACATTCATGCATTTACACACAGTAGTTTCTAATTTCTAATCAAGCGATTTGCATTTGCCCAATAAACACAGTTTTTTTCGATTTACTCACTATCTTATAGTCAAACATTAAATGCGAAATCGCATACATTAATTTGTTATGACATGCTCTTTTTGGCAGTCAACTCACTTATATTTATTTTTCACCCTCGCTCGAAATAATACCTTTGAAAATCTGCCACAGCAAACAATTCTAATATTATTCACTGACGTCAAAAAATGTAAAGCTTACATGCTAATGTACGTGTAAACTATCTTGAGCGTTTTCACCCCACAAAGATCATTATTTTTATTGGTTCCGTGAAGTAACACACACTATTCATTTTCAATACATTAGCTACAGCCCTCATTTTTATGTTTTTTATCTCCGTCTTTGTAAAAGCATTGAACTAGACCGTCATGGTACCTATGTATGTTTATCAATTAAATACATTTGCATCATAACAACTCGAAAAATAATTTAACATTTTCTAATGTGTTAACCATTCAATGTTTGTTCTCTTATTCACGTCTCAAAAAGTGCAATCATTTCTTAGGCTCTAATAAAGCAGCCCTATCTAGGTGGTTAACTTCACGTTTTACTTCAATTATGTTGTACATGTCACTGTTGCTGTTGTAGAACAATCCTGTTCTTATTTCTGACTCATGTAGACCTTTTTGTGCCTCTATTATTAGCATGGAAATATCATAAATTCGTGGAGTAATAAAAACATTTCCTCGTACTCCCTTGATTGGCATGCTAGTTGAAACGTAGAAGTGAAAATTTAGTTTTGAATGTCCTCCTCGTGCCTAAGACGCAGAGTTATTTTAATCCACCTCTTTTACTTTGAAAAAAATTATTATACCGTAAGTGCTTGAGCTCGTATTTCAATGGGAGTGTGCGCTAAAAAGAGCATTTTCAACAATGCATCGTCACTGAAATTATGTCTTTTTTTATCATTTTAGTTACATATATGAGGCTCATTTTTCCGCTACAAGGACGTGATTCTGAAGCGAATGCGGGCATCCGTTGTCTATAAGTTCAGTTGTGTACAATGTACATCTGGCTATGTCGGCATGACGACTTAACCGCTTTACATTAGGATTGCCCAACATCGTAGAATCAGCTACCGTAGTAGAAGAATGTAAACCCTACCGCATCACTCGTTTATTCGTGTTCACAGTGAACATTGCTGCGATTGCATAGCAAAAGATGATTTTAAAATTTTATGAAATGCTCCAAATGAATTAGACTTACGCATTTTAGAGTCCCTATACATAGCCAAAGAAAAGCCTGTCCTTAATAGCACAAATAGTTCATTTCCCTTGCAAATTCATATGTAGATTTTTAATGAAAACACTTCTTCTTTAGGTCTAACTGAATTTATATTTTTTCAATTTTACTGTCATTTACAGAATGACTTACTGAGGATGGAGCTGGTCTCCAAAACGTTTTCTGGAGTGAATAGATTTTTCGTAAATATATTATTCTAAGACGTTGTACTGTTCTAATAAATATGATTTCAATATTAACAGCGTTCTTCGTTTATAAGTTTCTAAACCTGTAGTTGTGTTGAGAAGAAACCACACAACAGTAAGGCAAAGTTTCATTTCATCCGTTAGCGTATAGATTTACTGACGATTCTTAGCTAAATTTTGCCGAACCTATCCTGGTTAAATGCCAAAGAAAATGTAATAAAGAAAAACCGTTTATTTCCAAGTTTAATTATTGGCATGAGATACATGCCAATATATTGGCTTTTAAAAATTGTTTAATATAAGACGTCCTAAATCAAAAATTCCATACGAGGAGTACTAGTTGACAAACTATACGAGGTGTACAAATAGATTGACCATACGAGGCGCACTAATAAACAAACTATACGAGGCGTACTACCCTATTGAAAATCGAGGACGGTGCACCGGTGGAATATGAGTGGAAACATGGGCGATTTGAGGTTGGTTTATCGTCTATTTAAGGGTCAAATGTCCAGTCTCCGCGACCATACTGCGCCCTCAATACGTCCATACTGCGACCAACTTTGGTCGGTGAACAGCTTCTAATCAACCTCAAATCACCTCTAAAACCAACTTAGGCCGGTGAATGGTTTCAAATCAACCTCAACCCAACTCTGCATCCAATGAATCGCTCGCTTCGCAACCTTAATCAACTCCAAATCACGGGTGGCCACCTCTACGCAATCGCTTAAAAAACGCTCCCAGCTGCCAGTGTATGACGTCACGAGCATATATACATATGGTTGTGACGTCATACACTGGCAGCTGGGAGCGTTTCTTATCCATCGTACAGAGATCACCTGTGATTCTGATTTTGCTAGGGTGAAGAAGCAACAATATTAACATACCATGCTAACCGCACACCAATATTAAATATCATCTACCTTTATTTAGGATATATGAATCAATTGCGCAACCTTAACCAATACATTCACGTAGATATTTGGTAGCAACGATCAGATATTTGGTATAACCACCCCCCACCCACACACGCACACACACACACACACACAAATATGTACCTGAACACATTGTTGATCACCTTCAAGAACGTCCTTCAATTCAGAGGTTGCTGAAGACGGACGAGGCACATTCAGGTTTGGTTTCCACATTTTGTTGCTTTTGCATTGCCTTCACTACCAGCCCCACCACAACGATGAATCGTCATAAATATCAATTGACCGAGGTGGTGAAGCTAATAGTTGGGCCATCTCTCGTTCCTCGTCAACAAGAAGAATCGCCATCTTCCCCAGAAGTCACAGGTTCGAACTCAAATACAAGCGAAATTTTAGAAGAAAACGACTCTTTGTGCGTTCCAGCGTCATTTTCTTATGAAGCTTCCGTTAGAGTAGCCAATGCAGCCTCCAACCGTCTTTCTTTTTGGCCGTTGCACATAAATGTAAATGGCTGTCTTTTTTTGAAATTCGGATCGAAACGTTAAAAAATATTTATGAAATCCTGTCATAAAATTATTGATGAAGCGATGTATTGGTATCGGCCATTTTTACTGGTGTTGGTAAAATCCGGCCGATACTTTCCAATAACGCGTATTTTACCATAAAAATGAAGGTCATAAATCATGAAAGTAAAAGTATGATCAATTAAAGAGCCGATTCATACCTAATAAATTAGTTAGCTAACTGTTGAATTACAGTGTTTAATAAGGCCCGCTAACTGAATTTACTTCTTCGACTTCCCGATGAGGCACGTACGGTCAGTAAGTGAAAGCTATGTAACATGAATAGTGGAAAACAGAAGCGACATATAATTATTATACTTAAACAACAAAACAGGCGAACCAAAATCAAACCAATTATGTAAATAAAGGTGTAGGTGTATTTTAAAATTTGGAAATTTAATGCAGAAAAAGCTGAAAATTCGATTTTTATTTATCTTGTAAATCGTCAAATAATGCAAAGCGAATATTTTTATTTTAATTTAGTATATGAATCCCCGTACACTAGGAATATTTCATTTTTCTTTAATTTACGATGCTGAAAAATTCACGAACAACCTTATAGTTAGTTGCGCGTGTTTGGATCTTTTTGGTTTCGGGGCCTATCGAATATTAATGTTTTCTTTTTGCCGAAGTATGTATTTTGGTGTGGAAAATACAAACATGCTAACTATTTTGTGGAAAAATTATTGTTTTGGTCCACTTTTGAAACTACACCTTTTTCACTTCAAATTAATCTAAGTCAAGTTCAAATTAATACGAGTTAAGTTCAAATTAATCCGAGTCAAGTTCAAATTAATCCTAGTCAAGTTCAAATTAATCCAAGTCAAGTTCAAATTGATCCAAGTTAAGTTCAATTTAATCCAAGTCGAGTTCAATTTAATCCAAGTCGAGTTCAATTTAATCCAAGTCAAGTTCAATTTAATCCAAGTCAAGTTCAAATTAATCAGAGTCAAGTTACCGATACTTTTACAATTTTATTTAAATAAAGTCATCATAAGCCCAACATGAGTAATGTAATAAAATTATTAACTAGTGTATCTAATAATATAACAATATTAACAATAAAGTTTTCGAAGGAATAATAGAACTGCTCTAGCTTTGTTAACTATACTGTTACAATAAAATAACGAAATGAAATCCTTGCAATAGATGTTTCAAACCGTATTGCAAAATAATGTAGACCAGTTGTATTAGCAAATGTTTTCAAAAGTAGACCGAAACAATAATTTCTCCGCAATATGGTTATCATTTTAATGTTTTTCACACCAAAATACATACTTTGACGAAAAGAAAACATTAAAATTCGATAGGATCCGAAACCGGAGAGATGCGCTAACACGCAACCAACTATAAGATTGTTCGTGATTTTTTTCAAACATCTTAAAATAGAAGAAAAATGCAAGATTTGTGATGAACGGTGATTTACATGCTAAATTGAAATAAAATAATTAGCTTTGTAACATTTTACGACCTACAAGCTCAATTAAAATAGAATTTTCAGTTATTTTTATGTTGAATTTATAAAAACTTTGAAATGCACTTTCAACTATATATAATAGGTTTAATTTTTGTTAGCTAAAAATGTTTTAGTTGTAAAAGTATCATAATTTTATGTCCCCACTGTGTTCAACTATTTATGCCACAAAGTTTTGACACAGACTGTCCGTGACATCGGGAATTCAACGTAATAAATTCACTTAGCGGGCCTGATTAAACGATGTAATTCAACATTTAGCTAATTTACTTGGTATGAATAGGCTCTTTAGTTGATTATACTTTTCTTTTAACGAATTATGACCTCATTTTCACGATAAAGTACGTATTATTGGAAAGTATCGATGAAATTTCGGCCAGATTTTGCCGCTACCGATATATCTGTACATCACTAGCCCACGATCACGCAACGTTTGCTAGTAGGAAGCTCCTCAATTCAAAATATAATTCAACTCTAACTCATCAATAATGCTAATGTTCATCAGGTGATTAAGGAGTTTTATTCGGTTAGTATTTACTTTAATGCGTTCACGGAAATCATGACCTCTGTTTTAAAGAATCACTAAAAGAGCTCATATAAGAACGCTTTACACGAATGACATTTTGCTCGCTGATACGTAATTTGCAAGCTATAACATGAATTACGTTCAGGTTAAAGTAGCATTATATATTCGGCTGCATCGTACCTGGATTCTTGAAATACGCCCGGTATTTTGGCGGTAACCATCAGTGTCAGTATGGCTAAGTTAAGTTATTTTAGGTTAGTTTATTCAGCTAATCTAACGTTACCTAATCTAATTTACCCAGCATCACGTCATGCTGTATTACATCATATTTACGTGTCCGTTTCTCCGCTTTTATGTACAAAGTTCCTATAACTTAACAGGTTAATAACTTAAAAATTATGCATCAGTGAGCAAAATATCATTCATTTAAAACGTTCTTAAATGTATTCCTTTGGAGATTTTTTGAAAGAGAATTCTTAATTTCCGCGAACGAATTTAAGTAAATATTGATGTTTTCTTCTTTAAACATCGTTATTCCGTAATTTTATAACGCAGCTCGTCAGATATTTATGAAGTTTAATTTTCTTACTAATAAATTGAAAACTAGTGACGTACAGATAATAGAAAAAGGCCGATACCGAAACTATCGGTATACATCTAAATTTAAAATATTGCAAATTGTTTCTTGTCAAAGGTTTCTCAAGTGGAATTATACTGCAACTTAGAAGTTTGAAGCTAAATTGTGTTAACACTTACTGTGAAATAAGAATGGAATTAATAGTGAATAAACATATCATTCCTATTCATTACAATTCATTCACACTAAAAAATTATTCAGACGACAAGGTTGAAGGCACTTGTTGTCTCAATCGTCACCTTCATCAGGCGCTTGACAACATGCCATACCGGTATAACGTCTTCAATGGAATAAGAAACTCACTTGAGAGCGAACACCTTATACCTTTTCAGAGCAAAAATTTTTTCAAAAATAAGATACACTCTAACGTACTACACACTTGCACTGAAATACATTTTGACATTGCTTGAAACTTATTAAATGAGTCAGAAACCAGCACCACATCTGAGACGCACAACTACCACTGCACAATTCAAATGACTGCCGCCGCCCGGTCGCCGGGAAACTTCGAAAGAGCTTGAAATCTTGCCGACTAGCGCGAGCAGTGTTGCCATCTCTAACTCGAGTGCAGATAAAATTTTCGGCTTAGATGAATAACAGGATAGGATTATTTTCTGAAAACTGTAATAAATGATTAAATTGGCATTTAAATACCTTATTACATTATAAATATCCGCAAGTTAAAGTTTTAGGTAAATTTAACAATTTTTTAGCTGACAGCTTTGACTAGCAAGTATTCCTCGGCAGCTACCAACTGTAATTTTCATGGCAAATGAATTTTGCTGTCTGAGAGTGCTCAAGAATGTTGGCATGTACGATTTTCCATAAGAATGTTTTTTATCTTTCATTTGAGAGTAATTTGAACTCGATAGGTGAATCATTTCAAAAGTTACGAGTGGTAGACTGAAATCTAAAGTTGCACTCAAGAAATTCTAAAGAAATTTCTGTAGTTTCCAGAAGACCGTTTCCATACTGTCTCCTCTGCAGCCTGGCGGTATCATGTGCTATGAAAAGTTAAACTTTTTAAGCTATTAGTGTCTTAAAAATTTATAATTATCGGCTTATTCAATGTATTCATCGTATTTTGACTTTTATCGTAGGTATCTCTCACTATTTCGAGACGGTATCTAAATAATAAACCGATGAACAGTTATTCTCTTATTAAACTATTGCATTTCTTTTAATATTGTTATCATTGGCACAATTTACTTCTGTTTGTATGCTATTACGTGTAGTTTTTAATCCACGTATTCTTTAAGATTTTTGTGTATAATGGATCTTTCCAAATTGTGCGAGCATTGAATTAATTTTCGATTTATCTGCAAGCCTTTTTTAAAATGAGCCAAGAGCTTGAAACGTTCATATGAATTCGTTTTTAAAATGGATCTTCTCTATCGCCTGCTTTACGGACTGTTTTTTCTTGTATGAGATTCACACATATAATTGTTCTGCCAATTATACATATTTTATTAGGCTTGATTGAAATAAAACATCCCCTCAGGGGGATACAACTATTGTATCTGTGGGAATTAGCGCTCCCAGGGGAAAAATGTGAGGGCCCGAGCTGAGAGTTAGGTAGGGCTTCTTTTTGTTGAAATAAAATGATTTTGTTGGGTTAAGGACCACCTTTTTTCGATTCACTACTGCATGGTTTTTCAGCACCTCGGACTTTTTTCCTCAACTTTTATCTTATTTCATGAACTTCTTTCTCATCTTACTCTCATATTCTGCTTAGATTCCTCATTCTCTTATCTCCATACTGAATGGTGCCTTCCTCCTTCCTCTCTTCGATACGCTCTATTTTTTTAGCGGTTAGGGAGGCTTTAACAAACTTATAATCTAATCTGGAATAAAACATCCTATTCATAGAGGCCTGATTATTTTAATTTTTATCTCAGTGTGAAAGGTTTTATAATTAGTAAAGCAAAAATGCAAAATTTCAGAATAGCTTTTTATATTTCTTTCATTATCATTTTGTTCATTTCATTTCAAAATTAAGGGGTTATTTAACACAGATTAATTTTAGTTGCTTGAGGGCATCAGAAACAAGTGTCAGAAAAACACGGTATCAGCGATTCTGAGCCAGATGGCCGTCCTTGGCCAAGTCAACCTCGAATCGCTACTAGATGCCGCGAATTAAAGACGGTGTATGGACGGGAGGCCACGGATGGCAGTGCCGATCATAACATGCTCGTAAATTGGGCGGTGTACCGTTGTTTTATCGGTCGGATGGCCGAATGACCAATAAATCGCGGATAATAAGCCCTGTCAACCATATTCCACCGGTGCACCGTCCTCGATTTTCAATAGGGTAATAGACAAACCATACGTGGCGTGCTAATAGTCTAACTCTGTCAAGGGGTATAGTTGAATAAGAAATTAAAAATACCATCTCTTGGATATTTTATATTCCAAGAGATGGAATATATATTTATATTAATAAGTTGTTTATAAGTTGTCAGCCATCTCTTGGAATATAAAATATCCAAGAGATGGCTGACAACTTAAAAACAATTCATATACTACTTGAGAATTCTGCGAAACTCACAAGTTATTAGTTGAATTATCGAAGTAAGAAAAGGCAAAAAACGCTATACCGGAGCAGATTGAAACACCATCGTAAATGACAATCAGGTATTGAGAAAAGGTTAGTCACAAAGTAATTTATAAAGAACATCGCGCAACACAGCAAGCACATCTAGAAATGTGTAAACAAATTTACACTCAAAAATGAAATGCATGGCTTGTTCGGCCTACAAATATAGAGAAAATTTTTGCAGGAGCGCTTTATTTCATTTGTCTGTTTATACTTTTAATTTCTTCTATTCACAGAAATGCCCTTCGGGGCCGTGATAGATCGATTTATGAATCATTAAGCAAACGCAATCAATTTGTTTATTTCTGGAATTTGGTTCAGTGTTAACTGATCGCAGAGCTTTAGGTAAAAGGTAATGTGTCTTGAGAATTCGCTTTTTACGTAAAAAGTAGAAGTAGAAACATATATGCACATGTGTGTATATATTTGTGCGAAACGTGTGCATGTGCACACAGATACATAGACATTCATATATGCGTGCGCACACATACACACACATGCACACACTTACGCACACAAATTCATATATATACGTAATGAAAATGAAAATAAGAAAAATAATAATAAACATAAAAATAATCTTGCTCTTTCTACATTTAAAGTGACAGCCAAAGCTCTGTGTTCATCGTAAGAAATAACCTGAGGAAAATAAGGAATAGAAAAAGGACTTCGAAAAACGTATAAATGAAATGGTTTTCGAATTTCCTAAAAGAAATTTTAAGAAAACTCAAGTTACCGTCGAGGAGCAAGAACACCAACAAAAAACATATTTCATATCTTCTCGATATTCTCTGCAACATCATGCGGACATGGATACATGGGATAAAATGGAGATACAGTATATGCCGGTTACCACTCATGATTGACAAATATCTACAAAATTTTGGCAGAAATG
This sequence comes from Morinoia aosen, assembly GCA_030386875.1. NCBI lineage: Eukaryota > Metazoa > Arthropoda > Malacostraca > Amphipoda > Talitridae > Morinoia > Morinoia aosen. Next base: position 43,544,538 of record CM059580.1, read on the forward strand.
TGTAAACAAACATATACTCAACATCAAAATTCATAGTTTGTATAACATACGGACAGAAATATAATTTCACCACGATTCATATGCTCAAATTGCGCTTTATTTCATTAATTGTATTTGTCATTTTTCCGATTCACAGAAACGCCCTCTGGGGAAGTGATAGATCTTTTTTTGAGTCATTACGCTAGTGCAATAAAATGTATTTACCGATTGGTTTTCGCGTGAAGAAATGAAATAGAGACATGTATATCTATTTACGTAGATATATATATGTACCAACATACACACACATATTAATATATATGCTTATTTAAAATGAATATAAGAAAAAAATACACATATGAAATAAAAAGATAAAAAACAACCTACCATCTACTACATCGAAAATGACAGTCGAGCTCACTGTAATCCTATGAAATTATTCGGAAAAAATAACTAACAGGAAAAGAAGACTTCGAAAAACGTAAAAATGAACTGGTTTTTAATTTCTCCATAGACATTTTTAAGAAAACTCAGGTTACAGTCAAGAAGCAACACAACTCTTCAGCATCATACGGACATGTGTACATGGGATAAAATGGAGTAACAATGTGGCCGGATATCACGTCTGAGGGGCGAATATTTACAAAATTTGGCACATATAGATAGATTAAGGAGATCGTCCCAGGCCCCTGCCAGGCCCCGGTCGGTCCGGTGAGCATTTTTTGTTTTGTTGTTCGAAAAGGACCCTTAGGTGGTGGACTATTCGGTCCTAAAATTTTATGGCGCTACGGACAATAGATCTCCTTCCCCCAGGAGGAAGAAAAAGGGACAAATATTTTGAATTTTCGACCCCATTACAACCCCCTATAAAAAACGGGAAATGGATAATTTGAAAATTTACTTATGTCAGAAATGTTTTAAGGATTCTAAAACTGTCTTTATTTTGTTCTTGCATCAAAACTCAATGAGGAGATACGGTTTGAAATATCCATAAAAATGAACCAAAAAAACAATATGTCCCATTTTAATCAAAAACTAAGGCCTGAATCAAAAAAATGAATTGAAATAAATTGTGTTTCTATTTAAAAGTTACATATTGTAGTCAAATTTCATAAGAATCAGACTGAAAGTAAAAAATTTCAAAATTGAAGAAATAAATAATTTTTTTTGGGGGAAATCACAATTCACAGTGTGAATATGAAGTTATACATGTAAATTATCGAAATGAAAATTAAAACAGCATTCAATTACATAAATTATCCATTATATTACACTTCAACAAAAATTTTGTTTATGGCTTATACCCAAAACCTATACCTTTCAACATTCAAAACGTATCTCCTCATTGAGTTTTGATGCTAAAACAAAACCAAAGACAGTTTTAGAATCCTTGGAACATTTCTAACAAAATCAAATAGGCTTTTTACAAATTTGAGAAGAAAAAAAGTTGTACAACTGTAAGGTCTATTTTACGCCTACAGTACATGCGGAGAGCATCGAAGTCAGGATTTTGCCAGGTCGTACGACTTCGCATCTCCGTAACTCTATGACCTGATTTGGTTTACAATCATAATAAAGCATCCGTAGATGCCTTCATTATTATTATTATTATTATTATTATTATTATTATTATTATTATTATGTCTATCAAACACGTGTAGCGTCAATTCATCGAAGTCAGGATTTTTCCAGGTCGTACGACTTCGCATCTCCGTAACTCTATGACCTGATTTGGTTTACAATCATAATAAAGCATCCGTATATGCCTTCATTATTATTATTATTATTATTATTATGTCTATCAAACACGTGTAGCGTCAATTCTTTATTGTTACTACAAATAGGTCATAAACATTCGTCTGAAAAGAATACATAAAGTTACACAAGCGAATAGGCAATAAATGAATAATAAACAAACGAGAGAAATGAAAAAAAATACCTATTGCGCAGCGACAGAGACGCCCCAACCGAAGTGCAACATATGCAACACCGGCTGAGGCAACCGAGCCATACGCTAACCAACGCTAAGTAACAAGAACAGGCCAAGAGGCCACGAAGTTCGAACTAATTCAAACATAAAGGGTCGCGCTGCTTTGTCGATGACAGAACTGCGGCAACAACTCTAAACCCAAAAATAATTTTTTGTGATGTAATCATAAAATATCACCTATCACAAAAAAATTGCAAAATGTTAAAATTTTACTATTTGATTATATTATAAATGTTCCAAGGATTCTAAAACTGTCTTTGGTTTTGTTCTAGCATCAAAACTCAATGAGGAGATACGTTTTGAAATATACATATAAATGTACCAAAAAACTAATTTTTTATAAAAAAATAAAGATAAAACCGAAAAAGTGACACGAATAGAAAAGCTTTACTTTCAAAAAATACATATACTGGACAATTTTCAAACGAATCAGACGAAGAGAGTTGAAAAAATGGGACGATCTTCTTAAACAATGATCCAAAGTGATAATTTTATTTATGGAAATTTAGTGTTTTTTCGATTTGAAAGTTCAGTGTTAGTGTGCGCTTAACGCACGGAAAAATATAAAAAGAATAAATTAAATGCTTAAATTACCCCTCCCCCCAGCTCAGCCTAAATCGGTTGAAAACATCTTCGAGAATGATTTTGAAATAGCGAGACAACGTTAGCCAAAATTTAATTAATTAAAAACTTTGCACAACCCTCACATCTATAAACCTGTATATTGGTGTACACACAATATGTATTCCAGAGTATGTTTGTCATACGTACGTTAAATATTAATACAGAATAGAGAAAAATAACAAAATAAAGATGAGGAAATATTCTTAATTATGGAAAAAAACGTTCGTTCTGCTGCATTGAACTGACGGCTGTGGTGCTCATTATTGTCGACAGAAATAAGTGAGATGAACATTAGAATGGTTTAGCATACGTAAAATGAAATAGCTTCTAATTTTTTAGCAGAAATTTCAGGAAAATTAAAGTTTCAGGTATTTTGGAATAGAAGGCCATTGAAAATACCTAGAAGGCCCGATTTCAGGCCATTGGAATAGAAGAATAGAGGCAAATAATGTTCTCAACTAGCAGGACCCGTGGAAATTCCACGAAAAATGCCATTGTTACGCAAGGTCGATCGGTGAAAAACAAATCTGTCAACATTACCTTAATAATTCCAACATAATATATTCTAAGCCAACCTATACTATCCTAACCGAGCGGATCCTGATAATATGTCAAACGTAAAAAACCGTGGACACGTTAAAAAATTCCATCAACATTACCGATCCTATACGAAACTAACATTTACCAACCTAACCTTTACTAACCTTTCCTAACCTAACCTATTCTAATCTAACATATCCTAACCAACCCTAAGTGAACCTATCCTGATAATATGTCAAACATAAAGGATAAAAAAAAGGTGAACATCGGCATCTTTGGGATGCTTTATTTCCAATCAAGCCTGATACATATGAAGCATTGGTTTTTCAAATGTCTTATAACTAACCCTATATATAGGACACCATGAAGGTTCCCCCGTAAAGCCGGTACCCAATTCCGACACCTGGGTTGAGTGGGGTATTGTGCTTGAGCTTTCCCTTATACCCAACGGGGAAAATCTCCGCGCCAGCGCTGGGAACGAACCCGCGACTTCCAGCATACAAGTCCGACCCCTTAACCGCTGTGCCACGGAGAAGAAAACGGTGAACATCAAAATTTTTGTCGAAATTACTTAACAAAACTAAAACTAAAAATTTCCTAACCTATCAAACGCTATCCTATCCTAACCTAACCTATCCTAACTTAACCTAACCAATGTCATCGTTAGGCTAGGTGGACCCGTGAGAAAATTCGGTCAACATTAACCAACAAATTCTTACAACATATTCTAAAGTACGCCATCCACGGTAAGCCATCTAACATGGTATATACTAACCAATACTATGCCAACTGAAGCTATCCTGATAATATGTTGAACATAAAAAAACGTTGACCCGTGGAAAAATGTCGTCAACATTACGTAACCTATGTTAATCTATCAAACCTAACCTATTCTATCCTATCTTAACCTAACCTAACCTATCCTACCATATTCTAACCTATCCTAATCGAACCGATCCTGATAATATGTGAAACGTATAAAAACGTAGACCCATGGAAAAAATTCCGTCAGTATCACCTAACCTAACCTATAACAACATATCCTAACCCACCCTAAATAAACCGATCCTGATAATATGTCGAACATAAAAAACATGGATCCGAGAAAAATTTTCTCAACATTACCTAACAAATTCTAACATAACAAATTCAAAAGGTCCATTAAGTAACCTCTGCTAACCTATCCTAACCTACCTAACCCTATCCTAACCTTACTTAACCAATGTCATCGTTAAGCTAGGTGAACCTCTGAAAAAATGAATTAACATTTCCTAAGAAATTCAAACATACTATTCTACCTAACCCATCCTAACCTAACACATCCTACCTATTCTAACCTAACCCATCCTAACCTAACACATCCTACCTATTCTAACGTAACCAATTCTAAGCAAAGCTATTCTAACCAAAGCTATTCTGATATGTCAAACATGAAAAAACTATGGACACGTGTAAAAATTTCATCATAAACTAACCTATGCTAAATAAAAAATTTAAAAATTAAAAAAGAAAAATATATATACAAATTGAAAGAAATGAATAAATAAAATAGAGATAAAAAATTAAATATTAAAAAAAAATAATAAAAAATACAACAATGAAGAACATGAAAAAATAAAAAATGAAAAAAATGAAGAAATAAAAAAATAAGAAAATTGGAAAAAATAAAAAATGGAAAAAAGAAAATATGAAAAATTAAACTAAATAAAAAATGATAAAATAAAAAATTAAATAAATGATACAATAAAAAAATATAGAAATGAAGAAATAAAAAATTTGTATATTAAAAAAAATGAAAAAATTGAAAATAAAAAATGAAAAAATAAAAAAATGAAAATTATGACAAAATGAAGATATTACAAAATAAAAAATAAAAGAGAAATGAACAAAATGAAATAAATGAAAACTAAAAATAAAAATAAACAATAAAAAAATAAAAACAATAAAAAAATATAAATATTGAAAAAATACAAACAATAACATTAAATGAATAAAACAAAAATTAAAAAATAAAAAATAAAAATTAAATATTTAAAAGAAATACAAAAAATTATTAAAAAAATGAAAATAAATGAAAAACATGATAAAATAATAATTATCCTACCCTAACCTAATTTAACCCATCCTACTTATCCTATCCTGATAAAATGTCAAACGCATCAATTCATGTAAAGGCAATCTTATAATGAAACCCTCAGAAATTCGGTATCTATGATACAGCAAACTCGGATTAGAGCGTTACCCACGAATTTAGTTTTAAGCGTATTAATATATAGATTTATTTGCCGAGTGAGTAGATCTTACTTCTTACAAACATTGCTCACATTCATGATCATTCTCTAATGAGTTCATCATCTGACATGCATGATTAAAACTTTCACAAATGATACCATTGACTGTCTGCAAATTTTCAAAACTCGTTGCTCCTACTTTATTGTGCAATAAAAATCTGAGATAAAAAGGCCTCAGATAAAATATATCTTACTATTATCTACATGCTACCATTGTTAGACTTATAAAGGAAAAGAAAGCTTTTACAGCGAGGAACCGATTTTTTATTGAACATCGGCCACCTCTTGATGTGCCGGTATAAGGTTAAAATCCCACCAACATCCGCGGGACCCTCAAATGGGAGTCCAACACAACTGAAATAGAATATACCGATTTTAAAGCGAATCGTTATTAAGTGGTTTTATAAGGTTATACGAGAATTTATTCAGATATTTGATATTTCCAATAACATTTCACATCTCTACACGCAACACACCTAGCTACGAAGCGGCCGGCTTGACCTCGAACCACAATAACGGAAGAAACAGCACAGCTCAGCTCTGGCTACAAGGTAATCGTACAGGTGCGGCGGAGAAACGAAGGCGGAGACAATAGGGCAGGGTTAAAAGCACGCTGTCTCGGGCAGACGACTTCGAGTTATTCTAAAAGAAGAAGAAGAAGAAGAACTACTTTAGTTTACTAAATTTAGCCCCAGCTACCATTTGATAGGCATATATTTCATATCGTTCAAAGTATCTCATCAATTGCTCAACTAAGAGCTACCTGGTTGCACCAACCTCGAAATTTTAATGGGCACATTTCAAGAGGCACACATATAAACGGCCATAAGAGGAAAAATAGACAAGTTAAGTGAGAGAAGACCTAGTACTTTAAAGTTTTAAGGTAATATCAAGGTAATAAGAAGATAACTTCTCATTAAGAGGTAAGTAGAAATATTAAGTTAGCCGCTCTAGGCCAATTTTAAGGTTTTAAAGTTAAAGTTTTAAAGGACTCCTGAATAGGAGAGTAAGTATCGAGAGCTCAAAGTCTAGTCACCCCCAGAAACAGTATATTCAAGAGTATACTGTTTCAAGAGTAAGTATATTCACAAAGTAGGGCTTAAGCGTACTAGGCCTCTCGGTAAGTTATTTAAGGAGCTCAAACATGCGACGAGAATGAAAATTAAACTTAAGGAAAATCAAAAGAGTGATCACTCAAAATAAAAAGGAATTACGAAGAATCGGCCATGAGGATTAAATGGTCTGCCCAGAAGCACTGCCTCTTTACCCCTTCGCACCACATACACGTGAATTTCCCAAGCTACTTAATCTTTTTCATTACGGGAAAATTCAAGAAATACGTAATTTCTAACACCATGGCACCATGACGGGTGCCATCCATGTGACGGGTGTACTGCTTACACTCGTCCAATTGCTGCTGGGACATCTTCCGTTCGTCTGACTCTTCTTTGCCACATTTTATTCGTATTATTCCTTGTGTAGCACTGAGGAAAATCGCAATAAAGGAAATCTCTTGCTAGTGGATCTTCTTGATTCATCTGGAAGCATGCTGTCAACTTTGTAGCTCTATTTTCTTCTAAAGCCATTTGTGCACGGTCTGGATCATAAACGACGCACTGTTGATTAGGCAGGTGTATCTGTAAACATTCAACTGCAGGTTGCCTCTCTTGAATAGGAAATTCGAATAGAGGCAATTTTCATAGCGAGTTATTTCATCACGTTCCATAGCGTTTAAAAAATCAATGCGCACACGATCGTCTTCTCCATGAAGAGAAACAGTTGTCTGATCAACGCCTTTGTAAATATATTTGTAGAGATATTTTACTGCTTTTACTGAAGCGCACCACTCAATATTTATATGAGCTTCGTATTTTTGCAATAACCATGCGTTGTATTGAACAACGTAGCAGTTATCAATATTAACTGTGCTGTTTTCCACTGGTATAGTAGCTATGAACCCACCTTCTGAAGGACTTCTACGACGATAATTTGGGTAAGCATCGCTTGCCACTGAAGTCTTTGAATATTTGTCTTTGGGATAATTCTTGCTGCATATGCCATCAATCATGAAGGGTGAACTTGGATTATCTCTTCCAGTCGGGCTTCGTATCATGTATTTTGTCACCAAATTGTATAGATGCGTCGTGGTGTTTGTGTTTTCAGGATTAGGAAGTTCAGCGGAAACAACCTCATCAATTTTTTGCAAAGTTTCATGGTGATTTTCCATAATAAACAAATAATGACAAGGAGGCAATCCATTGCAATCCTAGTTTATGGCATTCAACGTTAACAGATATCTAAAGAAAACCATCTATATCACAACTCCTGGCTGTATTGAAATTCCGACGTCGATTTTACTGACGTACTCTTCTGTGTTGAATTGTATTTTGTCGTTTGATTATTTCTCGTGCTTTTTGAGACTATTGTTCCCTTGCAATACGATGCTGAGCTGCATCTTGTAGTTGAATTCTCGCTCGTGCTTCTTGAGAGCTGCATCTGTAGAAAAACCCAACGATTTTCTTCTCAATTTTATGGCAAATTTCATTTATATACGAGACTCCCTTAAAAATTAAAAAGAATTAAATTAAAACGTCACTAAAACTTAATTAAAATGAAAGGCGCAACCATTCGGTGTACTGTACAATAAAGTTTTCTTCTTCTCGATTACACCGAAGAATAAGCTACCTCTGCAGCCTTTGCCATAGCTTCAGCGTCGTTGCCTACCAGCCTTCCACCGCACTTGACCACCTGTTCTTCTCTTCAATTGATCTACATTCTCGTGAGTGGCCGTTGTCGTGGTCACTGTCTTCAGCTCGCCATCTCTCCTACATCGAGAGGGCCCTGACGGTGCCATGATCGGCTAGACGTCTCCGCCGACCTTCTGCCTCCCTACGCTTCGCTTCTGCTTCGCCACTCGTGTTTGGCTGCTTAACTGATGTAAGTCACCGTAATGGCTAGCGCCACATTTTTACGTTAGTGACGTCAGTTGCAGTTCTAAGTAACCTGCCTTGCTTACCTTAAAATTAAATGGGAGATAAAATTTCTTGCAATATTGCCATAGCTCAATTCAATTCTTGAATATTCTTATCATTAATCAATTTAATTCTTATTACACACTAATACGGCAATTGTTACCGCAGTTTACTAATTAGTAAATTTCGTGTTCTAGATTTAGAGCAATGAAAGTAATGTCTATAAATTTAATATACTTAAGTTAGGATTTAGCATATTTACCGAGACTTGACTTAGTCTCAAACCCGCTATTCCTAGAAATTCCTTGATAATTACTAAAGCTGAACGCAGTAGCCCTGCATTATTTTCTGTAGAGACTCTCGTTCACCCAATACTCAATTCTCACGTCGCCATTCTTAAATTTAACTTACGCGGTCTTGCTGACCCGTCCAATTTTGCGGCGTGACTTAACTTAATATCGAATAAACATTTTAATTACCAAATTTTTGAGCAGTCGTTATCGACTCTATTTTCTTGTATCTAAATATTTGTTCTCCCACGACAGTGATCGTGGCATGGTGCTGGAGGGGCGCTATGGGCGTGCTGGTGTCCCAGCTCTCCCGTCTTCCAGCCCACTCGCGAGATAGAAGAGTGGTCATTTATACACTAAATGAAATAAATTAACCTAAACTTTTGACTGTTTCCTATGTAGCATTCGCTACAAAGCGTAAAATTATAAACTTTCCCATTCGCACTTAAATAAAATAATTATTAGCATTAAAAATCTTACTCTAAATTAGTATTAATAATTTTTACTTCTAATTCGTAATCATTGAAGTTTTTGTGTGAATGCATGAGACAATAAAAATAACACTCGACATTTTTCGAGAGAGAAGCCCCTGAATGGCAATACTGCGCAGTGGCGCGTCTCTTTCAAACGCACTTTGACATTGGCGTCTCTCTAGCTCGGTGTTACAGCATTGCTCGTGAGTAAATCTGTGTTAGAAAATAATCGTGTTCCTTCTTCGTGTTCAGTTTGAGTATAAATTGTGACAGTGCTGTGTATTTAGATACGTAGTTATGCGTAGAAGTTGTGATGTAGCATGGTTCATTCAGAGGATATCTCAACATGACTTAGCGTGAATTTTGCACGCCATGTGCATTTCGTGTGTCAATAATTTATATTAGATATTCAACTACATCCTTTCCTTTACTACAACAAGCATACACTTGCAGCGGTCATATTGATATTGAAATTCGTTCATAAAACGCTCGTGAGAGAGCACGACAGAACTGCTGGCGTCTTTGTTGCCGGTGTCTTTGTTTTCCAAAATGGCGAAGCACAAACTGCCGTCTCGTGTCATGACTCTGTGATTTAAAATCGTACTTTACGCATTTGGAATAATATTCTTTTTACAACATATTTGCAGTAGTTTTCTGAAGTGTGTTTGACGTACAATAATAATTGGAAATGTCTTTTAATAATTTCGTACGTATTATAGAGTACGAAAATTATTCGTGCATATGCCTGCTAAAGTTTTAGTTTTTCTTCACCTTTTATTACTCCTTAAATCTTGCGTTTAATCGCATTTATTTTCAATATAAATCACTAACAACAAATTAGATCAAATTTTTCCTTATTCTTGCGGCAGAAATATCTACTAGCCTCTGCCATCGTAAACGAGTACTTCTCGCATAAAAATACTTCGTGAACGCTCACAATGTTATGCCGGCGGTTTATTGCAAATGGCGAAACGTAAAAACCGCCGGGTCATTGTCACCTTGATTTTCATATTTCGTCATGCGAAATATTTTCTTTCTGTACAAGCAACACGTTTAGTGTTTCTTTTCTCAGGTAGATATTATTCCTTAATTTTTATCAATGATGCTTGCCAGTGCTTTTCAGTATGATTTATCTGAATGAAAGCTAGGATTTTTTCCTTGTTATTTCTCGTACGAATATAGAGAAGTTCTAAGATTACACAAAAAGCTAGTAATTCTCATCCTATGTATTTTAGCTATTGTCTTATATATATTCCTCCCCGCTGCATAAATCACGTGTTATTCAGTCCCACGAAATTGCCATAATTCCACAAAATGGAATTACCGATATTGTTACTCTTTAAAAATCACAAGTAGTTATTACCAAAAATTCTTAAATTTCATGCCCTTGCATTTAAAGCAAGAGCAGTTGTACAAGAGTTTCTAAATTGATTCTATCCTACTTTGAGTTTGACAAAAGTGGGAACAATTAAATTAGCTCGTGTTGGATCTGTAGGATTTCTCAGAGTTCTCCGTTGTGGGAGTTTATCATTTACGATGTTGGGGACTGTCAGTGGTGGAATTTTTCCTTGATGTCTCCTGGGACTGCTCATCCAGCGTTTCGACTTTTGCAGGACCTCAACGACATCGCCACGCACCACACAATCAGAATCACCTGGGCCTTTAGATTACCTATTATACCGGCCAAAATTAAAACTGCCTCCATTTACGGACGCGAGTCGATTAAAACATCATTCTGCTAATTCGGTGGGCCTTGATCTTAAGTTGCCACTTCTATCAAAATCTATTATCGCCTCCAGTCAAGGCGCCCCTGATATATCTCACCTGCTCAAATCCAGCTGGTTTTAGCCCACACATAGAGACGCGTCGATCTTGTGCCCTTTTTAAATTGCCCCCTCATTGAACTAAATACCCTGAACACAAATACACGTACTACCTCGTCAACCAGCCGGAGATACTGCGTCAGGACCGAGAAGTATCTTCAGCCAAGATCTGCAGAACAAGTCTCAGTGGTCCTTTTCCGGCTCCTTCAAATAAACCAGAGACAAACAAGCTGAGTTCCCTCGCCTCATTACCCTTCTCTCATGGTTTACAAATACTTATCGATGTACGTTTAGGTTTGGCCATACCCACGGCTAAACCTAACACCTATCCCTGCGTCATTGTCACGTTTCGTTTTTGTCAGCATCATGTTGTTAAATTCTCGCTCGTATTTCTTGAGACAATTCACGACGGAGTTCACGACGTCTTTCAGTATTTCTAAGGCGTTGCTCTTCTCTCTGATCTTCAGACTGTCTTGCTCGCCGCAATCGTTGAACGAATCTCTTTGCGTTTAATCTTTTGTGTTCATCCATTTCTAAAGTAGGGATAAGTAAATTTTTTAGGATGGAATTTTAGTCGTAGTACTTTCTTTGATGCATAAGCATTGAGTTGCTAAAATTGTGAAGTAGATGTAGCTTGTATCACAGATACTCTCATCACACACTTTCGACTGGCTGCGGACAGACCGACCGACCGACGGACGCGGCTCTTATTATAGTATAGATTTTTCTCAAGCCTTTCAATTGTTATGTAAAGGAAAAAGTTTTACAAGTTTTTCAATTAAAACTCGATAAAAAATACTCATTCACAAGCTTTCGAAGTTCAAGTGGAACCATCTATTGAATAAATAGCTATTTTACTTGTCCCAGTAGGTTTTTTATGAGTTTTTATTTGGAGTCTGCGCAAAGTTTCTTTTTTTCTACGTAGTATTTAGCATTCAATCAATTTTAATCACCTAATTCAAACCAGTTTCCATCATTCGTTTCTACATTTTCGTTATCCTCACATCACGTCTTATGTTTCTGACCTTCTTCACGTGTGCATTTAAGAACAAAGTTGACTTTTTATTTTAACTTTTTTTTGTTGTTTTTATTGGCGTAGTAAAATTGACACAACTTGGCTATGTAGCATTTTACGCGAAGTGTTTGTTCACGAATTACAGTGAATGTTGCAATTCTAATTTGATGATGGTAAAATAATCACCCAGGTGAAATGTTTTTGCATGTCGGCGATAGAGTTAATTCTTCATACCGGGGTCGGTGATGTTTACTTTTTTTTATGGAGTGCCAGTTCGTCAAAATTCGGCACCAATTTTACGATAATAGGAATATCGTTTTTTTAATATCGTGATGCAATTAGAAATTACTGAGAAATGAACACGCATTCAATTATAACGTTTTTAAAATATTATTATTATTATTATTAATTATTCAAACTTGGAAAACTATTCAATAAATTATATTTTCATGTTATTTGAATCTTTTTCTTCAATCATTTGCATGGATATTATGATAATTATGTATATCTACTATCTAAAGATTCCTATTAGAGACATTATAAACCAGTGATTTTTTGTATCAAATTCAATGATAATTGACTTACTTTCTTATTGACTGTCAGGAAGACATTAAGAACATACTTAGTTAAAATGAAATGAGAAATCTATTCTAATTTTTTACTGCAGTGTCAGCTGGATATGAGTAAAAATTTATGGTTCTGAATGCTGTGGAAGTGTAAGAACTTGTTATTTTTATGTATGACATTTTTTTTTTGGTTAGGATGTATCTTATATAATTGAATTTACTGAAAAATTAGCTACAGCCACATTCCAGCTGGCAGCTACTGCCATGTTTTAGCTGCTGCCATATCTTAGTCATTGCCATATTTTAGCTGCTGCCATATTTTAGTCATTGCCATATATCAGCCATTGCCATATTTCAGCTACTGCCATATTTTAGCCATTGCCATATTTTAGCCATTGCCATATTTCAGCTACTGCCATATTTTAGCCATTGCCATATTTTAGCCACTGTCATATTTCAACCACTGTCATATTTCAACCACTGTCATATTTCAACCACTGTCATATTTCAACCACTGTCATATTTCAACCACTGTCATATTTCAACCACTGTCATATTTCAACCACTGTCATATTTCAACCACTGTCATATTTCAACCACTGTCATATTTCAACCACTGTCATATTTCAACCACTGTCATATTTCAGCCACTGTCATATTTCAGCCACTGCCATATTTCAGCCACTGCCATATTTCAGCCACTGCCATATTTCAGCCACTGCCATATTTCAGCCACTGCCATATTTCAGCCACCCATATTTCAGCCACTGCCATATTTCAGCCACTGCCATATTTCAGCCACTGCCATATTTCAGCCACTGCCATATTTCTGATACTGAGGCCATGTTTCTGATACTGCTGCCATGTTTCTGATACTGCTGCCATATTTCTGATACTGCTGCCATATTTCTGATACTGCTATCATGTTGTTTTGGCTACTGCTACCATATTTTGGCTACTGCTACCATATTTCAGCTGCTGCTACCATATTTCAGCTGCTGCTACCATATTTCAGCTGCTGCTACCATATTTCAGCTGCTGCTACCATATTTCAGCTGCTGCTACCATATTTCAGCTGCTGCTACCATATTTCAGCTGCTGCTACCATATTTCAGCTGCTGCTACCATATTTCAGCTGCTGCCAACATATTTCAGCTGCTGCTACCATATTTCAGCTGCTGCTACCATATTTCAGCTGCTGCTACCATATTTCAGCTGCTGCTACCATATTTCAGCTGCTGCTGCCATATTTCAGCTGCTGCTGCCATATTTCAGCTGCTGCTGCCATATTTCAGCTGCTGCTGCCATATTTCAGCTGCTGCTGCCATATTTCAGCTGCTGCTGCCATATTTCAGCTGCTGCTGCCATATTTCAGCTGCTGCTGCCACATTTCAGCTGCTGCTGCCACATTTCAGCTACTGCTGCCACATTTCAGCTACTGCTGCCACATGTCAGCTGCTGCTGCCACATTTCAGCTGCTGCTGCCACATTTCAGCTGCTGCTGCCGCCACATTTCAGCTGCTGCTGCCACATTTCAGCTGCTGCTGCCACATTTCAGCTGCTGCTGCCACATTTCAGCTGCTGCTGCCACATTTCAGCTGCTGCTGCCACATTTCAGCTGCTGCTGCCACATTTCAGCTGCTGCTGTCACATTTCAGCTACTGCTGCCACATTTTAGCTACTGCTGCCACATTTTAGCTACTGCTGCCACATTTCAGCTACTGCTGCCACATTTCAGCTGCTGCTGCCACATTTCAGCTGCTGCTGTCACATTTCAGCTGCTGCTGCCACATTTCAGCTGCTGCTGCCACATTTCAGCTGCTGCTGCCACATTTCAGCTGCTGCCGCCACATTTCAGCTGCTGCCGCCACATTTCAGCTGCTGCCGCCACATTTCAGCTGCTGCCGCCACATTTCAGCTGCTGCCGCCACATTTCAGCTGCTGCCGCCACATTTCAGCTGCTGCCGCCACATTTCAGCTGCTGCCGCCACTTTTCAGCTGCTGCCGCCACTTTTCAGCTACTGCTGCCACATTTCAGCTACTGCTGCCACATTTCAGCTACTGCTGCCACATTTCAGCTACTGCTGCCACATTTCAGCTGCGGCTGCCACATTTCAGCTGCGGCTGCCACATTTCAGCTGCGGCTGCCACATTTCAGCTGCGGCTGCCACATTTCAGCTGCGGCTGCCACATTTCAGCTGCGGCTGCCACATTTCAGCTGCGGCTGCCACATTTCAGCTGCGGCTGCCACATTTCAGCTGCGGCTGCCACATTTCAGCTGCGGCTGCCACATTTCAGCTGCGGCTGCCACATTTCAGCTGCGGCTGCCACATTTCAGCTGCGGCTGCCACATTTCAGCTGCGGCTGCCACATTTCAGCTGCGGCTGCCACATTTCAGCTGCGGCTGCCACATTTCAGCTGCGGCTGCCACATTTCAGCTGCGGCTGCCACATTTCAGCTGCGGCTGCCACATTTCAGCTGCGGCTGCCACATTTCAGCTGCGGCTGCCACATTTCAGCTGCGGCTGCCACATTTCAGCTGCGGCTGCCACATTTCAGCTGCGGCTGCCACATTTCAGCTGCGGCTGCCACATTTCAGCTGCGGCTGCCACATTTCAGCTGCGGCTGCCACATTTCAGCTGCGGCTGCCACATTTCAGCTGCGGCTGCCACATTTCAGCTGCGGCTGCCATATACCTTTGTAAGACCTTGACCATTTTCCAATGGTGTAATCATAAATAAAGCTTGCCAATGCTTCCAAAAAAAGGAAATTTCCTGTTCATGTTTTTAAATGTTAGAATGGCCTATATTGAAGGCGTCATTCACAATCAATGCTAGAATGCATGCTATTTGATACATCTGGATCAAGTATAGTATTGTGGCTCATTTCTTTTTATTCCTAATGGGAAGAAACACTGGGCTCAATGTGGTATTTGAACCCTTAGATTATTTATGAGTGAGATAACTCTAATAGTTTACCACATTTAGGATTGAGTCCTTAAAATAGGTCTAATGTAGAAAATAAATTGGATTCATATATCCAGTTAAAATTTGTCTCTAGGAATAATAAAGCTCAAATTTCAAGCTCAAAAACTTCAGTAGTGATTTGTAGCCTGTAACTTTTGGCTTAAGGACAGTGTCCCCTCATACAAAACCTTTTCTCTATTGTTGAACCTAGAGCAATGAAATTTGGTATACTGATAGGAAATGCAAATGAGAATCGATTATCTTTCGTGAAAAAGTGCGATTTTCCTGAAAAGAAAATGGGATATCAAAGAAAACGATCATTTAGGGGGTTTTCAAAAGGCTTCTTGTCCAACAGTTTTTGAGCTACAGTAATGATTTTGGTATCATTGGATGCGGAAAGATGTGGACATTCCAAAAAGTCAAATGGTTTTCTCCAATTTTCCAAAAACAAAATTAAAAAAATTTGAAAAAAAAAATTTCATCCAAAAAATGCAGATTTATGACGTCTTATAATTTAAACATAACTTTAAATCAAAAAACATTCAAGTTTTGGAAAGCCCTTGCTTTTCCGCATCCAATGATACCAAAATCATCACTGTAGCTCAAAAACTGGAGAAGAAGCATTTTGAAACCAAAAGTCCATTGATCACATTATAAGCAAAACAAAGAAACATAAACAACTATAATTAAAAATTTTTTAAAATTTTTAGTTCAGGTTAGACCCCTGAAGTCATATAGTAATACAGAGACATAGGAGATCACATAGCAACGTCAAGCCGTGAAGGAAGTGCCATGGGGGAGGTGTAACATGATAAAATACCCCTTCCCCCATCCCTCCCCCCACTTTTTAAACCCCGTAGCGGGCAAACGAGTGAATGTACGAGTTATTTTTTCACAGGATGTACCTGACCTCCTACACTTCCTATTGCAGCAATAATTCCAATATCATCCATGATCTCTTTAAATGGGGGATGCTGTTCTTAAAAAAGTTATAATTTTCAATAATTCCAATATCATCCATGATCTCTTTACATGGGGGATGCTGTTCTTAAAAAAGTTATAATTTTCAATAATTCCAATATCATCCATGATCTCATTAAATGGGGGATGCTGTTCTTAAAAAAGTTATAATTTTCAATAATTCCAATTTCATCCATGATCTCTTTAAATGGGGGATGCTGTTCTTAAAAAAGTTATAATTTTCAATAACTCCAATATCATCCATGATCTCTTTAAATGGGGGATGCTGTTCTTAAAAAAAGTTATAATTTTCAATAATTCCAATATCATCCATGATCTCTTTAAATGGGGGATGCTGTCCTTAAAAAAGTTAATTTTTTTGCTGAGCGGAACAAATGATGTGCTTAAGGTCAGCATATACATGAAAGTCATCATTTGGAAGAAAATAATATGAGCCAACTTTATTATGCCTTGAGATGCATTTTCAACTGGATATAGGAATCCAATTTAATTCCTACATTAGAACTATTTTAGGGACTCCTAAATGTGATGAACTGTTGAAGTAATTTTGGTTCCCCCATTGACAAGGCAATGAGGATCAACTAAGTTCAAGATTAGTAGAGCTCAATGAAAGATATTGATTGACAAATTGTACTCAACCAGTTGTTAAATTTTACTTAAATTTCAAGTCAATTGTAGTTGACAATTTTGGAGGTAACACATTGTTAACTTGATTGTGCTTTCATTTAGCTTTGATTGTTTATAAAAATGAAGTTGCTGACTACTGGTCGGTGATCAGCTGCGTTATGAAAACTAGTCCACCTCCCATTACTTGAAGTAAGAAAGAAGACAAAATGAAAGAAAGGCCGTAAGAAATGAAAAAAATATCAATCTCTCAAGAGTTGATGAGGCCGAGCTTGTATCACAGATACGCTCATCACGCTCTTTCGGCTGGCTTCAAACAGACAGACGGGGCTTTTATTATAGCATAGATTGCCTCAGTGTTCATCAGGGGCTCACATGGCAAGTAACTTGCTAAGTAATTCCAATTGTTATATTTTAATTGAATAAAAAATTTGGCTACTTTAGATTGTTGAAAAAGTTCATATAAATTGCTCTTTAGGTGCAAACTTCTAATGTGTGACACTGGGGAATTATCACTTATGTGATGAAGATGTGAAGTCCCAAGCTTAATGGTACAAAGCTCTTCTCTTTGCCATATAAGGTTTACTATAACAATTTTTACAAGATTCCCTAGCAGTTTTCCAATTCACTGCTGTTTTTTTGTTCAGCACATATATATATTTTAAAGTTGTACTTTATTTTATAAATTTCTTTGTATTGCTGTTTTTGTGCACAGTATGTAGGGGCATACTATATACATCAATTCCTTATATTCTTTCATATTAATTCCTTTAGGGGGATACGACTAATGCATCCATGGCAATGAGCGCACAGAGAGAATATGTGAGGTCTCGAGTAAAGGTGAGAATGGCCTTCCTTATGTTGAAATAAAATAGGTTTCTGTTTTCTTATAGACTATCTTTTCTCTGTTTACTGCTGTCCTGTTTTTCAGCACCTACTAATTTCTAGTACTTTTAGCGTCTACCATTTTTATGAACTTCTTTTTAAACTTACTGTCTATGTACCTTGTGCATAGTTTGCATTCCCTTAACTCCATACTAAATTGTGCCTTCCTCTCTTTGGAACAACTCTGCCCCAGTTAGGGAGGCTGAACGATACATCAACCACCGTCTTTTCTGGAGGATGTTAGAAAATCTCGTATTGTTCATATGTTCTGAATGCTTTGATGAAAAGTTCATATAACTGGGTTTTATTTATTATAATTCAACCCTAGAACATTAACCTGTGGTAATTTTCTCCCAAGTTAATTTGAAGATGACGCAATTTACCCACAAGGGTTACCATTCTAGGGTTGAGAGAAATAACCCCAATATTTCATTCAAGCCCCTCAATAAGTTGGTCATTATAGGGTTAACATAACATTTGATCAATCTAATTCCTCACTTCAAATTCTGCGCTAAATGGTAAGTCTCTGTATTTGGAACAAACATTTTTGTTGTTCTAAAATGATTTGATCTAACCTTGCATTTTAACTGGAAGTAACAACTTGTGGTTTTCCTTGCATTGCATCCCTGCATGTGTCATAAATTGCTATCAATGACACATAAAATTAAACTAACTAATAATCTAATCTGATTTGTTCTCACATTATTGTTACTTTTTTGTTGATTTGTTTCCACATTATTGTCATCATTTTGCCCCTCAGGGGGATACAATTATTGTATCTATGGGAACTAGTGCTCCCAGGGGGACAATGTCAGGGCCTGAGCTGAGAGTTAGGTAGGCCTCCTTTTTTGTTGAAATGAAATGTTTTTGTTATGTTAAGGACCACCTTTTTTCGATTCACTGCTGTCCTGTTCTTCATCACCTACTACTTCCCTCTTCAACTTTGGTCTTGTTTCATGATCTTCTTTCACAACTTACTGTTTCTATGCCTTTCTGCGTAGATTCTGCGTTCCCTTATCTCCATACTAAATAGTGCCTTCCTCTCTTTGGATTGCATTTGTTGCTGGGTAGGGAGGCTAAAACTAGCGACTAATCTAATCTCATCATTTTGACTATGTGTTCATATTCTTTGCCTCTATATATCGTCATGGTTATTTGTTCACGGATTTGTTGCAGAAAATATAGCTTGATAGCCATATTACCAGCAAATTAGGATATAGCTATGTTTCTAGTGTAACAAAAACTTAAATTTTATTAAATACCTATATTTGAGGTATGAATTTAATTTAGACTCAAAAAAGGCATATTGAAGTGATGACCAGTTAAAGTATGTTCTGTGAAAGTGTTTTATTTTAAGCTCAGGTGCAATTTGTGTTGCTGAATTTGTTGTTTTACGATGCAAGTGGACATTTTTATTTTATATTGCATTACGGAGTGTCGTGAGGACAGCTCAGGCGTGCGTCTATGCAACAGCTCTGCTAAAGGAGCTTGAATTTAGTTATGAAAATAGAACACAGATTGAATTATGAAAAGAAAACATGGATTGAATTATGAAAATAGAACATGGATTGAATAATAAAATAAAATAGATTTAATTCTGAAAATAAGACATGTATTTAATAATCAAAATAAGACATGGATTTAATAATGAAAATGAGACATGGATTTAATGATAAAAATAAAACATGGATTGAGTAATGAAAAGAAAACATGGATTAAATAATGAAAATAGAACATCGATTTAATAATGAAAGTAAAACACGGCAGGTCAGAAAATCCTGCAGTGTGGTGGAAGCACATAGAAATTATCTTTGTGCAATACAGAAATTTCAAACTAACCAAGAAAAGTGAATATCTTCTGGTAACCTGTAAAAAAATTGTATAAAATATATGAATGACACATTCTCTTCATGAATTGTGATGGCTGAACAAGATCCTAGGTAGAAGTAAGTGGAACAATTGCAAATGTGATTGACAAATTTTTGCACCAAAATTAAAAACTGAGATATACTTCTGAGAAATGGTAGATAGAGCAGCAAATTTAATTAAAATGTGAAGGCTTAAACAAAATTTGCTCCTGTATTGGAGGAGGGTTAAAATACGAAAGAACAAGTTATCACAATATTCACTCCCAGCAATGTAAACACTGGACAATACCATCAAAATGAGTGAGAAGGTCACCAGCACGAGTGACGGCTGTGTGGAAGAGCAGCGTGCTCGTAGTGGCCACTCTCGCCAGCGGCCGTACACTGAGGAGCAGCTGCAGCAGGCCGTCATGATGGTGGTCATGTACAGATACTCGCAGAAGTCCATCTGCCACGCGTACAACATTCCCCAGCAGGTGTGTGTGTGTCACAGTGTAACCTGGCTTTGATGCTATGGAAGATTCAAACTAGGGCATACTTTTAACATTCCCCAACAGATGCGTGTGTCACGGTGTAACCTGACTTCGAAGCTTTGAAAGATTCAAACTGAGGCATACTTTTACCACTCCCCAGCAGGTGTGTGTGGCACAGCATAGCCTGACTTGTTGCTACAAAAGATTCAAACTAGGGTGTACCGTGTATGTACTTTTAAAACTCCACTCCCCTCAGGGGGATACAGGTATTGTATCTATGGGAATTAGCGCTCCTAGGGGGACTATGTGAGGGCCTGAGCTAAAGGTTAGGTAGGCTTCCTTTTGTTGTAATAAAATAGGTTTTCGTTTTGTTACGGACCATCTTTTTTTGGTCCACTGCTGTCCTGTTTTTCAGCACCTACTACTTTCTTCTTCAACTTTTTTCTTGTTTCATGAACTTCTTTCCTAGCTTACTGTTTCTGTGCACCTTGTGCATAGATTCCGCGTTCCCTCAACTCCATACTAAATGGTGCCTTCCTCTTTCCTCTCTTGGAACATCTTTGTCGTGGTTAAGGGAGGCTAAAACTTTCTTATATAATAATAATAATAATAATCTAAAACTCCACTAGAGATGCAATTCATAAAAGAGCATGACTGATGCAATGAAAATATCAAACTGGGGTATACTATTAACATTCCTCAACTAATTTTTGTGTGTCACAGGAAACTGGGACTTAGATGCAATTATAGATTCAAACTGGTGTACACTTTTAACATGCATACCCAAGCAGGTGCATGCGTGTCATATTACGAAGTGGCTTTGATGCGATGAAAATTTTGAACCGGGATGTATTTTTAAAATTTCTCAGCAGGTGCGTGTGTGTCATGAGAAAACATGAATTGGATGCAATGAAATTTTTAGAATGGTGTATACTTCAAAATGTTCCACAGCAGGTTTGTGTGTGCCATGAGAAAACAATGAAAACTTAATCGAGGCTGTACTTATACCATTTCAATCCAGGTGTGCATGTGTGTAGGTCAAAAGAGGAAATGACTGTGATGCAATGAAAGGTTCAGACTGTGTGAGGGTATATACTTTTTCTAGAACTATACAGGGAATCCCTTAAAAGAACAATCATCCCTTGACTGACGATTGCACATGCATTTTTGTTCTTGTTTCAGGTGCAATTCAGTTGATTCTTATGTCATTTAATCATCCCAAATTGAATGATTTCTTCTTTGGTTGAACTCAGATGCAACTAAGTTATCTTTTTTGTGACATTATATGAATTATCTCAAATTTAATGATTTCTTCTTTGGTTGAACTCAGATGCAACTAAGTTATCTTTTTTGAGGCATTGAATGAATTATCTCAAATTGAATGATTTTCATTATTGAACTGATTAGATTTGTATCTAAGTCAATAAACACCTACACCAAAACAAAATTTTAGTTATGATTGTGGTTTTGATAAATTCCAACAACTCCTTGATCAGTTGCTTGTTACCTGTCAGTACTTAGTTTTAATGTATAGTTGATGGTCAAATTTGGTGTAGTTAAATAAAATTATAAATTTTCTGAATTGATATAATTTAAATTAAATTCTGTTTGATGTAATTTGATATTTGATATAGTTTATATCAAATAAACACTAAAAACTTGAGAAATTAAATATCAGAGGCTGACAGGCAACAATCAAGTAAGATTTGTTGAAATCTCATTAATTTTCTCCATCAGTCATGAAATTACACTATTAAAAATTTTTTCCTTCAAGTAACCGATGGGTAGCAGCTCTTGTTTTGGCTGGTCTTGGCTGCAGCATCTTTTTTCTTGGCTGGTCTTGGCTGCAGCATCTTTTTTCTTGGCTGGTCTTGGCTGCAGCATCTTTTTTCTTGGCTGGTCTTGGCTGCAGCATCTTTATTCTTGGCTGGTCTTGGCTGCAGCATCTTTTTTCTTGGCTGGTCTTGGCTGCAGCATCTTTTTTCTTGGCTGGTCTTGGCTGCAGCAGCTCTTGTTTTGGCTGGTCTTGGCTGCAGCATCTTTTTTCTTGGCTGGTCTTGGCTGCAGCATCTTTTTTCTTGGCTGGTCTTGGCTGCAGCATCTTTTTTCTTGGCTGGTCTTGGCTGCAGCATCTTTTTTCTTGGCTGGTCTTGGCTGCAGCATCTTTTTTCTTGGCTGGTCTTGGCTGCAGCATCTTTTTTCTTGGCTGGTCTTGGCTGCAGCAGCTCTTGTTTTGGCTGGTCTTGGCTGCAGCATCTTTTTTCTTGGCTGGTCTTGGCTGCAGCATCTTTTTTCTTGGCTGGTCTTGGCTGCAGCATCTTTTTTCTTGGCTGGTCTTGGCTGCAGCATCTTTTTTCTTGGCTGGTCTTGGCTGCAGCATCTTTTTTCTTGGCTGGTCTTGGCTGCAGCATCTTTTTTCTTGGCTGTGTACGAGCGTTGCCGTACATGTCTGTATCTGGATGGTGTATTCTTGACACCTCACCCTATAAAAGCCATGCGCGTTTAGTTTGCGGTGCTCTTTCGATTTGCTCGCCTTCCTGTGCCAGTGACATCTGATTTACTAATAAACTTACCACCAAGCTACCCCTACTATCATTGACCACCGTACATTTGGTGGTCCAGTCTGGTTTGAACTCACGTGCATGTTTGAAATTAATTACGAGAATTAATTACTTAAGTAATTATAGAGTCATTGGAACATTATACAGTCTCAGATGTGTAACGAAGAACATAACCAACTGTGGCAGCCTGGTCTTGGCTGCAGCATCTTTTTTCTTGGCTGGTCTTGGCTGCAGCATCTTTTTTCTTGGCTGGTCTTGGCTGCAGCATCTTTTTTCTTGGCTGGTCTTGGCTGCAGCATCTTTTTTCTTGGCTGGTCTTGGCTGCAGCATCTTTTTTCTTGGCTGGTCTTGGCTGCGGCATCTTTTTTCTTGGCTGGTCTTGGCTGCAGCATCTTTTTTCTTGGCTGGTCTTGGCTGCAGCATCTTTTTTCTTGGCTGGTCTTGGCTGCAGCATCTTTTTTCTTGGCTGGTCTTGGCTGCAGCATCTTTTTTCTTGGCTGGTCTTGGCTGCAGCATCTTTTTTCTTGGCTGGTCTTGGCTGCAGCATCTTTTTTCTTGGCTGGTCTTGGCTGCAGCATCTTTTTTCTTGGCTGGTCTTGGCTGCAGCATCTTTTTTCTTGGCTGTGTACGAGCGTTGCCGTACATGTCTGTATCTGGATGGTGTATTCTTGACACCTCACCCTATAAAAGCCATGCGCGTTTAGTTTGCGGTGCTCTTTCGATTTGCTCGCCTTCCTGTGCCAGTGACATCTGATTTACTAATAAACTTACCACCAAGCTACCCCTACTATCATTGAACACCGTACATTTGGTGGTCCAGTCTGGTTTGAACTCACGTGCATGTTTGAAATTAATTACGAGAATTAATTACTTAAGTAATTATAGAGTCATTGGAACATTATACAGTCTCAGATGTGTAACGAAGAACATAACCAACTGTGGCAGCCTGGTCTTGGCTGCAGCATCTTTTTTCTTGGCTGGTCTTGGCTGCAGCATCTTTTTTCTTGGCTGGTCTTGGCTGCAGCATCTTTTTTCTTGGCTGGTCTTGGCTGCAGCATCTTTTTTCTTGGCTGGTCTTGGCTGCAGCATCTTTTTTCTTGGCTGGTCTTGGCTGCAGCATCTTTTTTCTTGGCTGGTCTTGGCTGCAGCATCTTTTTTCTTGGCTGGTCTTGGCTGCAGCATCTTTTTTCTGGGCTGGTTTTGGCTGCAGCATCTTTTTTCTTGGCTGGTCTTGGCTGCAGCATCTTTTTTCTTGGCTGGTCTTGGCTGCAGCATCTTTTTTCTTGGCTGGTCTTGGCTGCAGCATCTTTTTTCTTGGCTGGTCTTGGCTGCAGCATCTTTTTTCTTGGCTGGTCTTGGCTGCAGCAGCTCTTGTTTTGGCTGGTCTTGGCTGCAGCATCTTTTTTCTTGGCTGGTCTTGGCTGCAGCATCTTTTTTCTTGGCTGGTCTTGGCTGCAGCATCTTTTTTCTTGGCTGGTCTTGGCTGCAGCATCTTTTTTCTTGGCTGGTCTTGGCTGCAGCAGCTCTTGTTTTGGCTGGTCTTGGCTGCAGCAGCTCTTGTTTTGGCTGGTCTTGGCTGCAGCAGCTCTTGTTTTGGCTGGTCTTGGCTGCAGCATCTTTTTTCTTGGCTGGTCTTGGCTGCAGCATCTTTTTTCTTGGCTGGTCTTGGCTGCAGCATCTTTTTTCTTGGCTGGTCTTGGCTGCAGCATCTTTTTTCTTGGCTGGTCTTGGCTGCAGCATCTTTTTTCTTGGCTGGTCTTGGCTGCAGCAGCTCTTGTTTTGGCTGGTCTTGGCTGCAGCATCTTTTTTCTTGGCTGGTCTTGGCTGCAGCATCTTTTTTCTTGGCTGGTCTTGGCTGCAGCATCTTTTTTCTTGGCTGGTCTTGGCTGCAGCATCTTTTTTCTTGGCTGGTCTTGGCTGCAGCATCTTTTTTCTTGGCTGGTCTTGGCTGCAGCATCTTTTTTCTTGGCTGGTCTTGGCTGCAGAATCTTTTTTCTTGGCTGGTCTTGGCTGCAGCATCTTTTTTCTTGGCTGGTCTTGGCTGCAGCATCTTTTTTCTTGGCTGGTCTTGGCTGCAGCATCTTTTTTCTTGGCTGGTCTTGGCTGCAGCATCTTTTTTCTTGGCTGGTCTTGGCTGCAGCATCTTTTTTCTTGGCTGGTCTTGGCTGCAGCATCTTTTTTCTTGGCTGTGTACGAGCGTTGCCGTACATGTCTGTATCTGGATGGTGTATTCTTGACACCTCACCCTATAAAAGCCATGCGCGTTTAGTTTGCGGTGCTCTTTCGATTTGCTCGCCTTCCTGTGCCAGTGACATCTGATTTACTAATAAACTTACCACCAAGCTACCCCTACTATCATTGACCACCGTACATTTGGTGGTCCAGTCTGGTTTGAACTCACGTGCATGTTTGAAATTAATTACGAGAATTAATTACTTAAGTAATTATAGAGTCATTGGAACATTATACAGTCTCAGATGTGTAACGAAGAACATAACCAACTGTGGCAGCCTGGTCTTGGCTGCAGCATCTTTTTTCTTGGCTGGTCTTGGCTGCAGCATCTTTTTTCTTGGCTGGTCTTGGCTGCAGCATCTTTTTTCTTGGCTGGTCTTGGCTGCAGCATCTTTTTTCTTGGCTGGTCTTGGCTGCAGCATCTTTTTTCTTGGCTGGTCTTGGCTGCGGCATCTTTTTTCTTGGCTGGTCTTGGCTGCAGCATCTTTTTTCTTGGCTGGTCTTGGCTGCAGCATCTTTTTTCTTGGCTGGTCTTGGCTGCAGCATCTTTTTTCTTGGCTGGTCTTGGCTGCAGCATCTTTTTTCTTGGCTGGTCTTGGCTGCAGCATCTTTTTTCTTGGCTGGTCTTGGCTGCAGCATCTTTTTTCTTGGCTGGTCTTGGCTGCAGCATCTTTTTTCTTGGCTGGTCTTGGCTGCAGCATCTTTTTTCTTGGCTGGTCTTGGCTGCAGCAGCTCTTGTTTTGGCTGGTCTTGGCTGCAGCATCTTTTTTCTTGGCTGGTCTTGGCTGCAGCATCTTTTTTCTTGGCTGGTCTTGGCTGCAGCATCTTTTTTCTTGGCTGGTCTTGGCTGCAGCATCATTTTTCTTGGCTGGTCTTGGCTGCAGCATCTTTTTTCTTGGCTCGTCTTGGCTGCAGCATCTTTTTTCTTGGCTGGTCTTGGCTGCAGCATCTTTTTTCTTGGCTGGTCTTGGCTGCAGCATCTTTTTTCTTGGCTGGTCTTGGCTGCAGCATCTTTTTTCTTGGCTGGTCTTGGCTGCAGCAGCTCTTGTTTTGGCTGGTCTTGGCTGCAGCATCTTTTTTCTTGGCTGGTCTTGGCTGCAGCATCTTTTTTCTTGGCTGGTCTTGGCTGCAGCATCTTTTTTCTTGGCTGGTCTTGGCTGCAGCATCTTTTTTCTTGGCTGGTCTTGGCTGCAGCATCTTTTTTCTTGGCTGGTCTTGGCTGCAGCATCTTTTTTCTTGGCTGGTCTTGGCTGCAGCATCTTTTTTCTTGGCTGGTCTTGGCTGCAGCATCTTTTTTCTTGGCTGGTCTTGGCTGCAGCATCTTTTTTCTTGGCTGGTCTTGGCTGCAGCATCTTTTTTCTTGGCTGGTCTTGGCTGCAGCATCTTTTTTCTTGGCTGGTCTTGGCTGCAGCATCTTTTTTCTTGGCTGGTCTTGGCTGCAGCAGCTCTTGTTTTGGCTGGTCTTGGCTGCAGCATCTTTTTTCTTGGCTGGTCTTGGCTGCAGCATCTTTTTTCTTGGCTGGTCTTGGCTGCAGCATCTTTTTTCTTGGCTGGTCTTGGCTGCAGCATCTTTTTTCTTGGCTGGTCTTGGCTGCAGCATCTTTTTTCTTGGCTGTGTATGAGCGTTGCCATACATGTCTGTATCTGGATGGTGTATTCTTGACACCTCACCCTATAAAAGCCATGCGTGTTTAGTTTGCGGTGCTCTTTCGATTTGCTCGCCTTCCTGTGCCAGTGACGTCTGATTTACTAATAAACTTACCACCAAGCTACCCCTACTATCATTGACCACCGTTCATTTGGTGGTCCAGTCTGGTTTGAACTCACAAACATGTTTGAAATTAATTACGAGAATTAATTACTTAAGTAATTATAGAGTCATTGGAACATTATACAGTCTCAGATGTGTAACGAAGAACATAACCAACTGTGGCAGCCTGGTCTTGGCTGCAGCATCTTTTTTCTTGGCTGGTCTTGGCTGCAGCATCTTTTTTCTTGGTTGGTCTTGGCTGCAGCATCTTTTTTCTTGGCTGGTCTTGGCTGCAGCATCTTTTTTCTTGGCTGGTCTTGGCTGCAGCATCTTTTTTCTTGGCTGGTCTTGGCTGCGGCATCTTTTTTCTTGGCTGGTCTTGGCTGCGGCATCTTTTTTTTTTGGCTGGTTTTGGCTGCAGCATCATTTTTTCTTGGCTGGTTTTGGCTGCAGCATCTTTTTTCTTGGCTGGTTTTGGCTGCAGCATCTTTTTTCTTGGCTGGTTTTGGCTGCAGCATCTTTTTTCTTGGCTGGTTTTGGCTGCAACAGTTTTTTTTTAGCTGTTTTTGACGGTAGCAGCACTTTTTTTATAACTGCTGCAGACTTTACCTTGGCTGCAACAGCTTTCATCTTGGTGGCAAGGGGACATAAAATGCGTTATTTTTCAGTTCCTAAATAATTTTGTGTATAATATTTCTAGTGACCAATTTGTTGAAGAATCTCAACTGCAATACAGTTTCCATGAGTTTAAATATTCCTAGGGTAAGTTTTATTTTCATGTGCCATAAAAACTACGATAATAACACAGTAGATACCAGTTACTGATATTTTAAACTCAACTCCAGTTTACGTTAGAGGTATTGCCTCAGTCTTTCTGTTACTACTGTCTTAACAGGTGTAGGTATTTGCCTTGCAATGTTAATAAGTTCTGTTCATAAACAATGTTATGTTGCTAGAAAAAATATACACCTGTGGTGTGGTTTGAAGCATTTTTCTATTATGACAGCCTGTCATAGAAAATGTAGTCGTATATTTGTAAGCTAGTGAATTTTTCTCAACTCTTCAAGTTTCAATGAACTGGCACCATGTTTGTGGTTGTGTTTACATATTTGTGCCTGATCTGTGAAAATTTAGCCCCCCATGGAGTTGACTTGAAAAAAGCGTATTTTGGTCCAAAAAATTTTTTTTTTCAAAAAAGTAGTTGTTTTGAAGAATTAGACGTATTTTTTTATGTAGATTTTTTTTCCCAGAGTTCCAGAGCTACAGCAATGTAAATTATATATATATCAATCGAAAGGACTTGAAAAGAGCTACAAAAGCTCAAGAGTTTATTGTAGAAAACTTGGTAGTTCAAAAGAAAAGAAGAAAAACAATTCTTTGTGAAAACACATTCTTAGGGAAACTTGATAATTGTTTTCTCAAATCTATCTTCTTCCACGATTTTAGAGCTACAAGAATGGTTTATATACCATTCGATAGGGCTTAGCAAGGTGTATCCATACGCAATAGCATTTTTTGATCCATCCATTATATTGAAAATTACACGACATGGAAAAAAATGAAAAAAGTTCAAATTTTTTTTAAAAAGTTCCCAAAATCCACTAAAAGAAATTTTTGAAATTCTCAATTGCGTGTGGTTATATAGACATATAAGCAATCTAAAAACGAAGTACTGGTTCTGTAACTTCAAAATTGTAGAAGATAGATTTTAAAAAAACCTATTTTATCGTATTTTTCAAAAATAAAAAAAATCCAGTGCAGATACAAAAATTTTGTCCAAGTAACAAATGGTCTTTGCATCATTTCACACCTACTGTGACTTTCAGAGAAATCCATCCGCAAATAACGGACTTTTTTTACCCAGCCGGTGTCCTTAACTCCATACTAAATGGTGCCTTCCTCCTTCCTCTCTTTGGATCGCCTTTGCGGCAGATAGGGAGGCCTAACTAACTAACAATCTATAATAAACTGTAAAAATTTGGCATAGTTCTAAATATCTAGAATGGCTTGAATTATCTATAATGAAATTATACCTTAAGCTTAAATGTTTCATCCAATCTATTTTGTCTTATGCTTGTGAGTTTATTAGGACTACACTAATTTTAGTAGTTAATGTTTTGTAGTGTTCCAGCTATGTTGAAAATGTTATGGTTGGCATTGTACAACAGTCTTTCTCATGTCTTTAAGTCCAGTGAACTCTATTGTGCTTGTTTTATTGACGTAGGTTGTAAATGTAACTTTGTGTTATGGTACAATATTTAATTTTCTCTGAGCTCATTATTCTGGCATACAAGTTGATACATAATAATGAAATCTTATCCCGAGTCCCGAATGTCGACTTCATAGTCTTAGACGCAAAATTATTCAAATTTGCCCATTTTCCTTATAACATCTATCTCTCATATCACTAGTTCATGTTTGTATGCTCAAATTTTAATATAAGTGCGCACTAATGCAAGTGTTTTCAAGAATGCATTACATGGATTATGTTTTCTTAGTCACTTGTATTTAAATACATTATCAAAATCAGACTACCGCAACAAAGGAAATGCATTCTTTTTCAACGAAGGACATGCAAGGAAATGCACTTTTCTCCTAATCATTTGTTTCAACAATTAACATGGGTATTACGATAACCATGTACATATAGCAATTAAGGATCTTTGTGTTTAGGTATTCGAATGCGTTTTTGCTTTCATTTCAATATTTGGTTTGGTTGGAGGTAGCACACGCAACACTGGACTATACATCCCCTATGCATGCAGGTGCTGCAGTCACGCCTGAAGCGGGAGTACTGCTACTCGAACAGGGCCCCGTACAAGCCGTACCCTCCGAGCGCCATGAAGGAGGCCATGCGCCTTGTACAGGAGGAGAATGTGTCCCAGGCCGAGGCTGCTAAGCGCTGCGGGGTGCCCAAAGCCACGCTGTACTGTCGGCTTGGCAAGATGCGCATCCAAGCAGACCTGGCCAGCTGCAACGGGGTGGAGGATGGGGAGCACGAGAGTGGCAGTGGCAGGAAAAGGAGCAGAAATGTGTCCACTGATGATGGCAGCTGCGATTCCAGCAGCGTCTCTTACAGTTGCGTGCTGTTAATGGGCTGTTGTGGGCAGTTGGGTGCAGTTCTTAATAGTTTGAGGGCAGTTTATGGGTTGTTAATGGCAGTTCGTGTGCAGTTGGTGAGTAGTTTTAAGTAGTTAGTGGGTAATTGGAGATAATTTTGGGTAGTTCGAGGTGGTTTTGGGTTGTTAGAGGTAGTTTGTAAGCAGTTTAGAGAAGTTAGTGGGTGGTTGGAGGAAGTTTGTGGGCAGTTCATGAAAAGTTGTTAGTTGTTGAAAGTAAGTCATGTGCAGTTCATGAGCAGGTGGAGGTAGTTTGTGGGCAGTTCATGAGCAGTTTGTGTAGTTGACAGCAGGTGGGCAATTGGAGCAGTAAGCGAGCAGTTAATGGCTGTATTCCATACGGAATATAGTGCATCGTTAGCCTGCCTCATTTCTTTTGCTGCTCCAACGCTCACTTGATGTGCTTGTGAATTTTACTCTAATTTTACAGCTTCATTTCTCATTCCCTTTACTAATGATGCAAATTTATTTTGTGTTTTGTTCCTGTTAAAAACACTTTGTATACATTTTATATTTGAAAATTACAATTAATGTAATGATCGTTCTTATAGGATGAAGAACAGGACCTGCTTATTTACTAGATCAGTTTGTAAATATCAGGTTTTGTAAATATGGAGTGGGGATTGGGTGAATAAATGTAGGCAAGGTTCTTAATTTACTGAGTGAATAAACTTGCTCAATAAACTTGCTCAATAAACTTGCTCAATAAACTTGCTCAATGAACTTGCTCAATAAACTTGCTCAATAAACTTGCTCAATAAACTTGCTCAATAAACTTGCTCAATAAACTTGCTCAATAAACTTGCTCAATAAACTTGCTCAATAAACTTGCTCAATAAACTTGCTCAATGAACTTGCTCAATAAACTTGCTCAATAAACTTGCTCAATAAACTTGCTCAATAAACTTGCTCAATAAACTTGCTCAATAAACTTGCTCAATAAACTTGCTCAATAAACTTGCTCAATAAACTTGCTCACTAAACTTGCTCAATAAACTTGCTCACTAAACTTGCTCAATAAACTTGCTCAATAAACTTGCTCACTAAACTTGCTCAATAAACTTGTCCACTAAACTTGCTCACTAAACTTGCTCACTAAACTTGCTCACTAAACTTGCTCACTAAACTTGCTCACTAAACTTGCTCACTAAACTTGCTCAATAAACTTTCTCACTAAACTTTCTCACTAAACTTGCTCACTAAACTTGCTCACTAAACTTGCTCACTAAACTTGCTCAATAAACTTGCTCAATAAACTTGCTCAATAAACTTGCTCAATAAACTTGCTCAATAAACTTGCTCAATAAACTTGCTCAATAAACTTGCTCACTAAACTTGCTCAATAAACTTGCTCAATAAACTTGTCCACTAAACTTGCTCACTAAACTTGCTCACTAAACTTGCTCACTAAACTTGCTCACTAAACTTGCTCACTAAACTTGCTCACTAAACTTGCTCAATAAACTTTCTCACTAAACTTGCTCAATAAACTTGCTCAATAAACTTGCTCAATAAACTTGCTCAATAAACTTGCTCAATAAACTTGCTCACTAAACTTGCTCAATAAACTTGCTCAATAAACTTGCTCAATAAACTTGCTCACTAAACTTGCTCACTAAACTTGCTCACTAAACTTGCTCACTAAACTTGCTCACTAAACTTGCTCACTAAACTTGCTCACTAAACTTGCTCACTAAACTTGCTCACTAAACTTGCTCACTAAACTTGCTCACTAAACTTGCTCACTAAACTTGCTCACTAAACTTGCTCAATACACTTGCTCACTAAACTTGCTCAATACACTTGCTCAATACACTTGCTCAATACACTTGCTCAATACACTTGCTCAATACACTTGCTCAATACACTTGCTCAATACACTTGCTCAATACACTTGCTCAATACACTTGCTCAATAAACTTGCTCAATAAACTTGCTCAATAAACTTGCTCAATAAACTTGCTCAATAAACTTGCTCAATAAACTTGCTCAATAAACTTGCTCAATAAACTTGCTCAATAAACTTGCTCAATAAACTTGCTCAATAAACTTGCTCAATAAACTTGCTCAATAAACTTGCTCAATAAACTTGCTCAATAAACTTGCTCAATAAACTTGCTCAATAAACTTGCTGAATGTATGAGGCAACTGGGATGACTGGCCTACTATGTGAGCTTCAAAATGCCAAATATGCGTTTTGACAGATATTTTGTGTGAAACCTTTTAATTTTTCATTCTTTGATATTTTAGTATTTATTAGGATTGGAAATGAGTTCGGTGGGTGATGAATTAATATATTTGTGGTAACTCCTGGGATTTATGTGTTAGCTTGGTTTATTAAAGGATTAATGCATTTTTTTCTTTTTTTATGTATTATTATTAATGTATTGATATTAACACCCAGGATTTATATATTAGTTTAGTGTAGTGAAAGATTTAACTATTTATAATAACTTCTGGGATTTATATATTCATTGTAGTGAAGGATTAATATAGGGAAAATTAGAGAGGTAGTGAAGCCTATATCACAGATGCGCTCATCACGCACTTCCACTTGTGGCAGTAATCTGGGAGTAATTAATCCAATTATACATATATCCCTTCTTGAATGATCTGAACGTTGCATCACTTTTGATGCGTCATGTGTGCCAGGAGACTTAACCCCATAATGACAAATTTTTTGGCTCTTGAATGAAATATTATGGTAATTTCTCTCAAATTATAATACATGAAACCAAGTAAAAGTGAACTTCTCATCAAACATTTAGAATATAGAAACAATGCATGGGATTTTTTAACGTCCTTCAAATAAATGTGGGAAGTGATAAATGGAGTGAACTGGTTTTCTCTCCGTGCAGGTTTGAAGAGGATGAGATCTGACACAGACTCAGAAGACCCTTCGCAGAACCCAACCTCACATTTTCATGCCAGCTCGTGCTCTAACTTGCACAGCAGTGTGCCCTTTGGAATCAACGGCACTGAAACTTTTGGTGCTGTTGGGTTGGTTGGAACTAACGGCATTGGACCGTTTGGAACCAACGGCACCCTGAAACTTGAACCCATGCAGAATGGGACAACTTATGGGGGCGACTCAGGCTTAATCAACAACTTCTTTCACGAGGAGTTCACAAACAAAGGCTTTGCCGTGTTCGCCCCTGAAGAAGATGAGGAGAATGACTTCAGCCTGTGGGGCTCAGCAGCGCTTGTTGGGGGCCCCAATTCAGGCAGTGAAAGCGTGCTGGAAAAAGCTGCGCGTTTAGTTAAAAAGTTCCGCTTGCCTCCCCGTGGCATCGCTAAGCAGTTTCAGATTCCGTTCCCTGTGCTGCTGAAGAAGCTGGGGCGAGGCTTCATGAAGGAGGAAACTGTGCGAGTGCCTGTGCAGGTGCAGGGCCAGTGTTGCGGGTCTGCCTCCCTCTCCCAGAGTCGAGCTCTGGACAGCGACAGCCTTGGGAAGTCTGCTGATGCACAACTTTGTGCCACTGGTGAGTGTGCGTGTTGTGTTCTGTTTGTTGGACGGGTGTTGTTTACTTGGAGGAGATTCTACGACTGGTACCAATGTCTGTTTAAAAAAATCAAAAAATGTTTATGAAAAGGAGAATGGGAGCTATCTCAAAGAATAATTTTTTTAAATGAAATAATTGCATCCAAGTGTGACCTTTCCATGTAAACAGTGGTGTAGTAGAGGTAGGCTTAGGATAAGGTAGATGTGACATCTGAGGTGTTATGGTTGTAGAAATGAGTTTTAAACTATTTGAAGGCTGAAAATTATATTTTTGCGAGACATATATTTTCTCATAACCTGATCTGTTAAATTTTATCCACAGTGTTTTTTGATTACTCAAAAACGTAAGAGAATGTTCTACAGTTTATTTCAATGGCATAATTCTTCAAATGATACTGCAGTTCATTTTAAGGAGGACTTATGAGTCTTTGAAATGTTCATGAATTATTTACTGAATTTTCTCTTTCTTTTGAACCATTTTAAAAGCGTTGCAATCTTCAAGAAGTTTGGAGGTTGTTGTTTTTAATGTTTTAGCATTCAACATCATTAATCCTAACCATCATTTACTACATATTACATTAATTAAAACATTAATACTTTATATTACATTGAAGTTACACATCTTCATGAGGTAAAACAGGGGTCTTGAAACTTTTCAATGTAAGGGCTGCATTATATATTCCCCACGTTTGTACAGGATAAAGAAATAAAGAATGAACAAATCGAATCCGTGCCAACAATATTCAGTCGTAGAATAATAATTTTTTCAAGGCCATGACTCAAGGATTTGTTTGGTGGGTCAGATGAAATTATGCAGCCAGCCGGATTTTGCCCGGGGGCCATAGTTTGGAGACCCCTGAGTTATAAGATGCTGTTTTTTGTTTCCAGCAACCTCCTAGGGGGGTAGAACTGATGTATCTGTGCGAGTTGATGCTTCCAAGGGGGTTTATGTGATGTTCCGAGGTATTAGTTAAATAAGCCTTCCTTGTGTTAATGTAGAATAGATTTTTTGTTTTGTTATGAATATCTATTTTGGTTGACTGCTGTCCTGATTTTCAGCACCTATTGCTTTCTTCTTCAACTTTTTCTGAATTAACTGTCTTTTATGTACTCCTTCCCCTCTTTCAATTAATTGCCTTATTGCAATTAGGACGGCCTAAACTATCATCTAATCTAATCATGTTCTGAGCAAAGCAACTGTAAAAATGCAACAGAAAATCCTTTGTAGAATTTTGATGATTGTCCATCTCTCCGTTTCCTTCAAGTAACACAGAACAGTTTTGAGGATAAAAGTTGTAATCAGAAAAAGTGATATCAATGCTTGTTTCCTCAAGTCCATACTGAATGGTTCCTTCCTCTCTTTTGAATGCCTTTGTTGTGGATAAAGAGGCTTAAACTAACATCTAATCTAATTAGAACCAACAAAACAACTCTGAGAAAGATAATTAATATTTTTGCTTATATTTCATTAGAACCAACTGACCAGTTCTGCGAATGATAGTTGATATCATTGCTTGTTTTTGTTAGTACCAATATAACAACTTTAAATATGATAGCCATCATTACTGGTTTTCTATTATAACCAACAGAACAGTTTGGAGAATGACGGTTAACATTATCTGGTGTCCTTCAGAATCACAGATAGGAGAGACGCAGCCCAAGTCCCCCTCGCGCTACTGCATCTATGGGGAAACCTCGAGTCCTTACTACGACTCCTCCGTTGATGCTGAACGCTCCTCTTTGGACCCTGCCAAATGTGTAGCTTTGGACCCTGCCAAAGAGCAAAGCTTTTTGTCGCTGCCCAGAGTCCAGTCCTGTGAGCACGACACGACAAGCGTGAGGGGCTGTGAAGAAGACCTGGACGATGACAGAACGGTTGACAGCAACTCTCTGGCTATTGATGAGGGCCAGGGGGAGGAGGATGGTGGGGGTGAGTAGAGGTGTATTGATGTGATGGTAAGGTGGTGTTGTGTTTGTGCAGTGGGGTTGGTGTGTGTAATGATGGTGAGGTAGAATACTATGTTGTGGGTTGGTGTTGTATGTGTGGAGTGGTGTTGTACACACAGTATATCATGCACTGTACAGCTGTACATGAGTAATACTCATGCCACGTACTTATTCGAGGAGGAAATGTAACACTCAATGCCAGGCATGACAGCTGGGTGGACCTTGTGGAAATGTAGGTTTAATTTGAACATTTTTTTAGGTTCCCGCTTAACAACTTGGAAGAAAATGGTTACAAGAGTTGCGTTCTGTGGCACTGGCAGTCAGTACTGCACCTTCATTCTCCGTGAATAGTCCTGCTGGAAAAAAGCCTACAAAACAATATCTAAATTTTACAAACAATAGGCCTTCAGGGGGATACAACTATTGTATCTACGGGAACTAGCGCCCCCAGGAGGAGAATGTGTGCGGGCCCAAGCTAAGAGTTAGGTAGGCCTTCTTTTTGTTGAAATAAAAGTTTTCGTTATGTTAAGGACCACCATGTTTTGGTTCACTGCTGTCCTGTTTTTCAGCACCGACTACTTTCTTCAACTTCGATCTTGTTTCATGAACTTTTTTCTCAACTTACTGTTTCTATGCCCCTTCTGCATAGATTCCGCGTTCCCTTTTCTCTATACTAAATGGTGCTTTTCTCTTATAATCTCTTTTTTAGCAGTTTGGGTGGCTTAAACTAACATCTAATCTAATCGCGTGATTATTTTTTCTGTGTGTCTGGAAAATATTTTTGCGGCACTTTTCTTTTGTGTTTTCAAAAACGAATTTTGTCATTCAGTGTTCACTGTCCATTCCTTATCAAAGTTCCCTCATATTCTGGTTATTAAATATTATTTAGATTCGAGAAACATGCTGATGAAGAAGTCTTTGGTGTCACATCATGTTCCACTTTGATGCTATTGAACGTGCATGAGATACCAATATGCTGTTGGGATCAGAATTATGTCTCACGTTCACTCGCCTCCGTAGGCATAGGACAGGCAATAGGTTTAGGTAGTTAGGCTTGTGTGTCCTATGCTATAGGGACTTGCACCCGCAGGGGGATACTGTTAAGTCCCCTCAAGGGGTATAGGTAAGGCAGTAGGCTTGGGTTTTTCTATCATATGCTATGGAGACTAGTATCCCTAGGGGAGACACTGTTAGGTCCCCCCAGGGGCCTTAGTAGAGGCAGTAGGGTTGGGTTTATGTATCCTATGCTATAAGGACTGGCACTCCCAGGCAGGGATGGAAAAAACCCTGGGTTTTTAAAAAAAAACCCAACCCACGTGGGTTTTTTTTGTTTTAAATTGGGTTTTATTGGTTTTTTTTGGGCTTTATTGGGTTTTTGTAATACCGGTTTTTGTTTAAAAGAGTTATTCACATAGCTGCAGTTGCCTCTTTTCCAGATTTATATACACTTATTGAGTAAATATTGTTATTTGATTACTTTATTTCCAACATTATATTACATTCTTATATGAATTATTACATTATTTGAACAATATATGAATTAAGTTTGTCCATCACAATTACCACTTACCAATTACCATATGCATAGGGACATAGCTGTGCAGTCTGTAAAGATATAAGATGTGCAAAGAGAATTGCTATGCTTGTCAATTCATAGTAAGTGGTTTTTAGCAGCTGACAGACGCAAGTCATGTGTGAGGAAAGCACCATGCAGATCATAAGTAACCACCACAAGCAACTTGAAGCAAGACAGCTGCACATCACTTAACAGTCATGCTGTTAACAACTTAACATGTGTATTGTGTGAGCTGGAGGGCTTAGCAGCGTGAGCCAAGTCAGTCAACCACAGTTACATGTTACAACATGTAGTGACATGCCAAAAATTTTTTTTTAAATTTGTCAAAAAAATCACTTTTTGCAGTTCAGGATAGCAACAAACACTAAAATGATTAGAAATATATGCTCTAACAGATTCCATCGTCAAATTTGTTCCAGTGCAGCTTGAATGCTCACCATAGGCCAGTCGTTTATTTACTTTCTTACCCCATGATGGCTGCGGTCGTGTCTTACCCCATCTGACTATAATTGTTAGACTTATTTCAGGCAAAGCTCTCACAGGAGACAGATATTGAAGAGTGGTTGGCTGAGTACAACCCGGAGTTGATCGGTGCGATTTATTTGTATAAATTGAAGGACTCCAACATCTTCCCAAAACACATGTTCAACAAGAATATCACTAAGACAATGACTACTCGTTGATGGTGGGATATTCAAGACATGAAACAGCAGAAAATGCAGATTCTTAAAAAAACACTGGCAGAGGGTTTCTGCAAGTTTATAAGCAATCTTCATTCTTGCTTTGCAAGTTCAGGATCCGTTGAGAGCATTTTCTAAACATTTGGAACTGTGCGGAATAAATTGAGAAATAGATTAGGATTGGAATGCGCACAGAAATTGGGCTCATTATATCGCCACCTCGCAAATGATCATGATGTGGATGATAACGATAAAATGGCAGTGGATGTAGAAAGTACAGTAGTACTGTAGTAGTGGTCTACATAGTCTAGAAGACAGAGGAAGATTTCAGATGTCTCTTTACTCTCAAATAGTCAAACTACATTTGTTTCTTAATTTTTGTTTTTTACTTTGGAAATGGAACTCATCGAAATATACTAGCCCCTCGAGTTTTTTTTGGGATTAGAGTTTTTCTTATTTTATTTTCATAGTGTTTTTTTTAATATTTATTGTCATAGTGTTGTCATGCAAATGCTTTGGACAAATTTTCGACAATATAAATATTTAGCTCATTTTGATTCTATAAGCTTGAAAACAAGTGAAATTCAAATAGCACTAATAAAACCAAAAAAAGCCCAAAAAACCCACTATTTAGTGTTTTTTTTTCACGTGGGTTTTTTTGGGCTTTTTTGGGTGGGTTTCTTATGTGCCAACCCTGCTCCCAGGGGTATACTGTTAGGTCTCTCAGCTTTAGATAAGGGTTTCAGGACCTATGTCTTTCACGCCCATCTTGCTTCTTTCAGGTTTCATGCCTTCCTTAATATCTCCTCTTTGTTTTTTGTTCCTCTTCCTTCCTAACATGCTGTTTGTGTGCGGAAGGTGTGGGAACACACTTGTGTATAGATTCCTCATTCACTACAGTCCATATTAAATGGTCCCTTCTCATTACTCTCTTGAGATTTTCTTCGTTGTGACTGAGGAGTCTTAGTGTAATAGTGTAACTAAGCACGTCTTGGACATGCTGCTACCTTTTTTCAAGAAATTATCTACTGCTAGATCTACCGTAGATTTAAACATGCTTTTGGTATTACAATTATATTTTCTGTCTTGCAATTGAACGTCCAGTTCATTTTAATATACGTTCGATGTTGCAGTTCTATATGCAGTCATATTACTAAACGTTGCAGCCACATCACTAATTTAGCTCTGTTCCAGAACCCCCCTCCAAACACTATTGAAGGAGCAGTTAATTTAAATATGCTTTTTGCATTAAAATCACATTTCCAGACACGTCACTGAACATTGCAGGTACATGATCATAAATTTAACCCTGTTTCAGAACCCTCAGCAAGGTCTGGTTTGAATACTCAACCCTCCGATGGCAGCAACAGCCAGAGGTATCCAGAAGACCTCATCGCGAAGGCCATGACGATGGTGCTGCTGCACAAGTGGACGCAGAGGGACGCTTCGAAAGGCTTCGGGATCCCTCGCCGCCTCCTCTTCAACCGCCTCAAAAACGTCAACACCAACTTCTACAGCCTGCTCATGTCCAACCCGCACTCCACCCAAGACGTGCAAGCTGCCGCAGACCTTGTCATCAAAGAGGGCATTCCGTACGCCATGGCTGCCAAAGCGTTTGGTATACCCAAGGCGAAGTTGCACGACCACCTTGTTCAGTATGTGGAGACCCTTGCTGCCGAGGATCTGCCTCCTGAAGGGGTTCTGGCAGAGCTCTACGCTGCCAAGGGCGTGTCCGAGCTACACCCGAGGGCACGGAAACGCAAAAGCGCTCCTTCGAACGGAAAAAGGAGCCCCAGGAAGAGGTTGTGGGGATCGTGGGGTAATTTTTGTGAAGGTCAGTTTATGTGTTGTATTAGGGTGGAGTTTTGGTATGTTATGATGTCATGTAAAGAAGTCCTGGTTGTTGGGATGTGTTGTGATGTCATGTAAAGAAGTCCTGGATGTTGGGATGTGTTGTGATGTCATGTAAAGAAGTCCTGGATGTTGGGATGTGTTGTGATGTCATGTAAAGAAGTCCTGGATGTTGGGATGTGTTGTGATGTCATGTAAAGAAGTCCTGGTTGCTGGGATGTGTTGTGATGTCATGTAAAGAAGTCCTGGTTGTTGGGATGTGTTGTGATGTCATGTAAAGAAGTCCTGGATGTTGGGATGTGTTGTGATGTCATGTAAAGAAGTTCTGGCTGCTGGGATGTGTTGTGATGTCATCTAAAGAAGTCCTGGCTGCTGGGATGTGTTGTGATGTCATGTAAAGAAGTCCTGGCTTCTGGGATGTGTTGTGATGGTATATAAAGAAGTCCTGGTTGTTGGGATGTGTTATGATGTCATGTAACGAAGTCCTGGTTGTTGGGATGTGTTGTGATGTCATGTAAAGAAGTCCTGGTTGTTTGGATGTGTTGTGATGTTCTATAGGTTTCTCCAAGAAGCTGACTTATTCTATGTAATCTAATTTCCCATGAGTTCTAAATTATAAAGACAGGCAAATTGATAGTGATGCCATTTATAATTTTAGTTTGAATTGTGCTTGAAATGTAATATGTTACTGCGACTCACTGTGCGGATCACTTGTTAGTGGTAACGGTGGTTAAACAATTACAATAATAATAATAATGTGTTGTGATGTTGTGTAAAGAAGTCCTGGTTCTTGGGATGTGTTGTAAATGGAATATATAAGGAAGATTAGTTTGGTTTGGGGATATTTACTTCATTGACTATATAGGTCTACTTTCATCCTTAAGAAGGCTTATTAAGTATTCAAGTAGGCCTTATTTATTAGTTGTTTACACTTATTTGAGTAGTTAGATTTATTTCAATCGTTAATACAAAGGTCAATTGATAGATATGCTTTATTTCATGGTTAAACTGGCCGAAGCTAGTAGTTTTTTTAAGCCTAATTTAGTCCTTGAAAAATACGGCTAACAGGCCATATTGAATTGATGAATAAAAACTAAATGAGCTAACTTTCACTCCCTTCATTGCAGACCACAGCCCCGCATGGATGCAGCGCCGCAGAGAAGAGACTCTTAACAGCGACTTGATGGCACCCCAGACCGTGACAGATGCCGACACAGGTCATATATGTTTGCGTGTAATGTGTGTGTTGGGAGTGTAGGTGTGGTGCGTGTGTAGGTGTGGTGCGTGTGTAGGTGAGGTGCGTGTGTAGGTGTGGTGTGTGTGTGTAGTTGGGGTGTGTGTAGGTGTGGTGTGTATGTGTGTAAGGGAGGAGTGTAGGTGTGGTGTGTGTGTGTGTGTGTGTGTGTAGGTGTGGTGTGTGTGTGTGCTATAGGTGTGGTGTGTGTGTGTGTAGGTGTGGTGTGTAGGTGTGGTGTGTGTGTGTGTAGGTGTGGTGTGTGTGTGTGTGTGTGTGTAGGTGTGGTGTATGTGGGTGTAAGTGTGGAGTGCAGCTGTAGTGTAATGACAGCTATGCATATCAAGAAGTACTAATGTTCATCCACATTACAAGGCATACAACACTTTGACTGCGAGTGGTTAAACTGAAGTTCAGTATTTAACTCAAATTTCAATGAATTTTAGTGTGCAATTTTGAAAAAAGAAGCATGAACGGGACCATGCCTACATTCAGCTTTAATTAAGTATTTATGAAAATTGAGTGTGGCTACTAGTCGGTCAGCAGCATTGTGAAAATCCCTTCCGTGACCACCAGTAGCGCACGTGGCGGTCTAAGTGTTGAAATGCTGTCATAAGGTGCATCACCGCATCACCAACATACACGTCACATTAGCAAGTTGTTTGCGTGTCCCACAGACTGCGAGGAGTACGTGAGCGTTGCAGACTTCCTCGAGTGCTCGCTGGACGTCAACGAAGACTGCCCTCCGTCTGACACAACAGGACCTTCACAAGGGTTGTCTTCTGAGAGGGGTTACTCAAGTCCTCCCCTTCCCCCAGGGTCCCCAACTTGGCGCCCTTCTGATGAGGCTTTTACATTAAGCCCAGACACGTCCAGTTTGCCACATGGACAAGCTGCGGGGCTGCTCTCTGAACCTAGATGTTTAACTCAAGATGCCAATTTGGTCTTTGAGAGAACAAGTTTGCCCTTAGGAACAAGTTTGAACTTAGAAGGAACAAGTTTGCCCTCAGAAGGAACAAATATACCCTTAAAAGGAACAAATTTGCCCCCAGAAGGAACAAATATACCCTTAAAAGGAACAAATTTGCCCCCAGAAGGAACAAATATATTCATGAAAGGAGCAAATTTGCTCTCAGAAGGAGCAAATTTACCCGTGAAAGGAACAAATTTACCCTTGAGAGGAACAAATTTACCCTTGAGAGGAACAAATTTACCCTTGAGAGGAACAAATTTACGTTTGAAAGAAATAAATTTATCCTTAGAAGGAACAAATTTGCCTCTAGAAGCACCAAATGTACCCCTAAAAGCCACAAATCTGCCGCTAGAAGCACCACATTTGCCTTTGGATGCCCCAAACTTGAATTTAGAAGTACCAAACTCACTCTCGGAGGGCGAGGTAAGCAGCGAAGCCTTGCCAGACCTGCCGCCTGCCAGCGTATCCCTGCTGCAGCCCATCACGGGGTTCACCAGGGAAGGCAAGCCCAGAAAGCGGCCTCAGTACCGAGTGTACACCAAGGAGACGCTCCAGAGAGCCATAGAGATGGTGCTTGACCAGCAGGCGCAGCAGAAGCAGGTCAGTGACCTGTTCTCCATCCCTCGCACCACACTGCACGACCACATCACCAAGGAGGTTCTGCGTAGGGCACGCAGTAAAGGGGCTTCAGAGAAAGGTTCTGCGTTAGAGGAAGGTTCTTCTGCTTCAGAGACCCCACATAAAAGTGTGCTGGATGCAGTTGAGGGTGTAGAAAAAGGTGTCCCAGTGAGCATAAAAGAGGAAGGTCCCAAAGTAGAGCTCGGAAGAGCGTCTTCTACACGGAAAATGTCTTCGCACAGCCACGACGGCAGTGACGTCAATGATAACCTTATTGGGAAGGATCATTGGCGTAATAGAGCAGGTAATGTTGGAGGTCAGATTTCTGATCGGTCAGTTTTTAACGTCATTTGTTACTTTCTTGTTGACGAATATCAGTTTTTGGGCGTCCGTTTTTACTTGTTTCTGGTACTGGATATCAGGTGTTACTTTCTTGTAGACGAATATCAGTTTTTGGGCGTCAGTTTTTACTTGTTTCTGGTACTGGATATTAGGTGTTACTTTCTTGCTGACAAATATCAGTTTTTGGGCGTCAGTTTTTACTTGTTTCTGGTACTGGATATCAGGTGTTACTTTCTTGTTGACAAATATCAGTTTTTGGGCGTCAGTTTTTACTTGTTTCTGGTACTGGATATCATGGTGTTACTTTCTTGCTGATGAGTATCAGTTTTTGGGCGTCAGTTTTTACTTGTTTCTGGTACTAGATATCAGGTGTTACTTTCTTGCTGATGAGTATCAGTTTTTGGGCGTCAGTTTTTACTTGTTTCTGGTACTGGGTATCAGGTGTTACTTTCTTGTTGACGAATATCAGTTTTTGGGCGTCAGTTTTTACTTGCTTCTGGTACTTGATATCAGGTGTTACTTTCTTGTTGACGAATAACAGTTTTTGGGCGTTAGTTTTTACTTGTTTCTGGTACTAGATATCAGGTGTTACTTTCTTGTTGACGAATATCAGTTTTTGGAAATCAGTTATGAGTTTTGTTAGGTTCTGAACATCAGTCATTAGTTTCATGAGTTACTGGACATAGGTGTAATTTTTTATCTTTTTTGCCATCAAAAGTCAGTTTTACGATTTCCAAACAATTGTGACTACTTTTATCACACTCCGGTCACCAATTGTTTAGTATGTCAGTTTTGCACCTCATTTATTTGCTTTTTCAGTTTACGGGCATTTATTAGATTTTTGGACATCACTTATTAGATTTATCGATTTTTGGACATCTTTTATTGATTTCAAAAGAGCAACATTTGTTTCTTGAAATCAGTTGTCAGTTAAGTGTTGGTAGCATCATTTTCTTGCTTGCCTTTTCTTCTGATTAAATTAACTACAATTAATTTGATAATATATTTCTTACATATGTGTATCCTAATATAT
Source organism: Morinoia aosen (assembly GCA_030386875.1). Taxonomy (NCBI): domain Eukaryota; kingdom Metazoa; phylum Arthropoda; class Malacostraca; order Amphipoda; family Talitridae; genus Morinoia; species Morinoia aosen. The sequence continues at coordinate 43,588,312 of CM059580.1, forward strand.
TTCTTACATGTGTGTATCCTAATATATTTCTTACATATATCATATATTTTTTATGTCATATATTTCCCATATGTCTTATATATCTATATTTCCTATGTATTCTATAACATTTCCTATATATCCGCATGCTTTTTTCTGTCAGGAACAGGCATTTTATATATATTTTTCCATTTTCCCTCCCTATACACACCCTCACACGTGCCTCACCCAACTGTCCAATCAACAGACGCCTCGTTCAGCCCTCATTCCGACAGCCAATCACAGCCCAGCCCTGGCAGGAGGCTTAGGCACCACCCAGCCAATAGGGACGCAGCTTTGTGTTCCCAATGCTGTGGAGAGCAGCAGGCTTATGCTGGGAGGCCTTTGGGTGAGTCGGAATGTTATTTCACACATAGACTAGGACGTGACCCACCGGTGGTACACGGAGGGGATTTTTATAATGCTGCTGACCGACCAGTTGTCCCAAACTCAATTTTCATGAATACTTAAGGGCACGGTTCAGGTCTATTTCCGGATAATGGTAATTTTTGGGTTTATAAACTCATCTTATAGAGATTTTTCTTGCGCATCCAACGATATAATTGGCTTTCAAGTACGTCAATTGGTTTGTGTTCAGGATGGGGTAAAAGACGCGCACTAGTGTGACCATGGGGTGCGCCAATGGATGGGTGACCTCCCTCTTCCCCCCCCCCCCCCCCCATTACGAGCCAGTATTGAGTGTTTCTCTACGGGAATAGCATGAGAGTTCATTCATGGCCTTACTTTAAATGCTTTTGTACTCAAACGAAACATTCCATTACTTAGTGATAAATTATGATGGTGTAATTGAGTGTTTGTTTTGAGTCCGGCTGCTGAGTCATCAGCTAATTAGCTTGCTGTGTAAACATGAACGCCTCCCGGAGTTTAAAGCCACAGGAATGGCAATTATATCAATCGAAATGGCTCAAAAGGAGCTACAAAGCAGTACAGGTAATTAAAAAAATTAGTCAGTATAAAAAAAATGTTCAAAAAAATCCTGTTCTGAAACTTGTATTTATTGACTTTTGATATGGATTCTTTCCTAATGTTTTGAAGGTACAAAAGAAGGTACATAATCGATGATAAGACTCAATTCAAAAATTAGTGAAGAACGAAAATAAATTATTTTTTTGGAAAAATAGCTCTCATTTTTGACATACAAAAACCTACTCCTTCCACAGTTTTGGAATTTTCGCTGTTCCCTTTACCAAGTTTTTACTGGTGCCGAACTGTGTTATCATCATTTGTATCGTAAAGGGAGCAGTCTATAGACAAGGATATTTGATAAGGATTACTTGTCCATAACAAGTATTCCAGCCCACCCACACCTTCCCGTGGTGGTACCGTTAGTATACCCACTAGGAGTTGCAACTCATTACATATCGTTTATGTAAATTGGCAACATAGTGATCATAAGCTTATTTATACGAGTGTTGTCCGTGGGTAGAACCGACGTGGGGGGCGCCCATTAACATCTGGGTTTTTTTTGTTAGCTTTGCGTATTTATTTTCATTCTGTATCTTGTAAGGGAGAAACAAACTAAAACTAATAAAGTATTATAAGTAAAACACGTAATCCTGGTCCCGGGGGGTCAGTGCCCCGAGGACTAGGGAGAATGGCAAGGGGCGGCAGAGGATCGCGACCCAACCAGAGGAGCTCTGCGGGGGAACGAAAGACGACTGCGGGGGAGCAAAAGAAGTCATCCGCCATACCCAACGAGGTAAAATCGATCAGGACGCCAGTAAAAGGACATGCAAGTGGACCAAAGAGCAGCACACCCCTCAGTTCGACCTCTGCAGCGGGCGCAGGCCGTCAGACTGGGAAACGGGAGCACGAGGGGGGCATGTCTGCTCGAATCACCGACATCGAGAACAGCATCGACGAAGTCATGGAGTGCTTGGATGGGGTGCTGCCGGAGCGTAATGTCGCTAGGTTAAATACAACGAGCCATGCCTCTGGTACGCCAAACCTAATCTCCAATGAAGAAAGAATCGAAAAGCTTGAAAACACCATTAAAGAAATCACAAAATTACTATCCTCCTTATCTTCTTACGGAGGACTGAAGAGCTCAATCAACCCTCCAAGACAGAAAGAAAAAATCAAGTTCATTCCTTTGGATACTACGAAACAGCCGCCACCACCTCCAGTATTCACGCGCTTTTACAGCATGAAGTTTGCACAGGAAACAAAGCGTGCAATTGACCCTTACTCGATTAAAAAGTCAATATTTGCCCTGACAAAATTGCCACCGAAGTCCATAACCACCAGCGGAAAAGACAGCTTTACCCTTGAAGTAAGAAACGAGAGCCAAGGTCAAACACTCATGACTATCACACACATAAACTCAACACCATGCAAGGTCCTCCCCCACCCAAAACTCAACAAATCAAAAGGACTTATCTATATTAAAGAATATAACATGGAAAACTTCACTGAATTTGCAGCCGGACTGAAAGAAAATTACAACATTAGCGATGTAATAGACGCAACCTACATCAAAACCAAATACGAACAGACCAGCGCCCTAATCATAGAATTCAACTCTGAAACTCCTCCCGATTACTTATATATACCGGGTGAGAGGTCCGATACAAGGGTATATCCGTACATCGAGAAACCCATGCAATGTACAAACTGCCAAATGTATGGACACACCAAGAAACGGTGCACCCGAGCGCTCACTTGCGGAAAGTGCGGAGTGGAGGGACATAGCAGCGACCAGTGCCTGGCAGCGGAAGCTGTGTGCTTCCACTGCCGAGGTTCCCACTGCGTCAAGGACAAAGCATGCCCGAGACAAGTTGAAGAAGAGCAGATACTTGCCATCCAGAACAGCCACAAGGTTGGAAAACGCCGCGCCAGACAAATGCTCAACGGCCCAACGAACGTGCCTGAAAAATCTTCACTTCTACATCCCACACATTTCAAATGCACATTGGATCCGAAAGAAAAACGTAAGATGTCTCCGTGGGTTCTCGAAAAATGCCTTCAGGTCGAGTTGGGCGACAAGCCCAAGCGAATTACCTCCCAAGGTGAAAACTCTTTTATTATCGAGGTAACCGGTAAACAGCAAAGCATCCAAATCTGTAACATAACATCCCTAAACAATATCCCAGTCTCCATATCTGAACACCCATACTTCAACTTAGTCAAAGGACTCGTGTATCTGTACGAGTATGATCTGTCTGACTTCGACTGCTTTCGAGAGGGGCTGATAGCGGACTACGGACTGTACGACGCGGTGAAAGCAACCTGGATCCGACCAAAGAACCCTCTTTCTCAAGCACTTCTACTCACTTTCAGACAGGACCTCCCTGAGTACATTACCATCCCTGGTGAACAATCCCAAACAAAGGTACTCCCATACGTGCCACGTCCCATGTTTTGCAAAAAGTGCCTCGAATACAACCACACGCAGAAACGATGCCCCAGCAATGTAGTGACCTGTGCTAGGTGCAACAATGCAAACCACGATAGTGGAGATTGCACGAACACCAAAATAGAATGCCACAACTGCAGCCAAGATCACTACTCAGGATCTTACAAATGTACCGAATTCAAATATCAGCAGGAAATTCTCACCATTCAACACAAATACAAACTAACCAGAGCCCAAGCAAAAGTTAAACTGGACTCAGAACAACCAAACTATCGCCACAGCTATGCTGCTGCCGTAACGTCAAACAGCTCAGAAGCACCCAACCGACAGCCACCCGTCTCTCGGGAACAAGAAGCAGTAGCAGCTCCCACAGCTACCCCATCCGGACCCTCTAAGCCCCAGAGTCCTATAATCTCCACACGGAGGAAGAGAAAAAACTCCGAGGATCAAGAAAAACCTACCGAAAAGAAACAAGTAACTGAAGCAGTTTGTGTCGATCCATCCACTGGAGAAACGTATACAACCCCTATCCAAATCATATCAAACTACGACTCTGCAATGAGTGATAGCGAAATCACAAGCGAGAACAATCCGACCGTAAGAAGTGAAACAAGAAAAATCTACCAACAGTATCAAATGGAAACTCAACTAAACCAAAATGAATAGTGGAGCTAGCGCGATGCAGTGGAACTGCCAAGGTGTTCGGGCCAAAAAAGACGAATTATTACAACTAATCAGCCTTCATAAACCGTTTGTAATTGCTCTCCAAGAAACCAAACTGTGGCACAACAGTAACTTCTCAATACCTCAGTACGTTCTGCTCGCCAAGCATGGACACTTCAATGTCACACCCCATGGAGGAGTTGGCCTTTTAATCCACGAATCCATTCCCTTTCAGGAAGTTCCCTTGACTTCAACCATGCAAGCCATCGCAGCTACCGTCCAACTCACTCAGCGAATAACTTTTGTCTCGCTTTACAGCTCAAGAAACCACACCTTATCTTTACAATTATTGAACGAGTTATTGGTCCAACTGCCTCCTCCAATCATTTTGATGGGCGACTTCAATAGCCACAACACAATCTGGGGATGCCAAACTACAGATGCCCGGGGTCGTCTGGTAGAAAACTTCATCAGCCAACATAACCTGACTTTGCTCAACACGGGAACTCCGACTCGAATATCGTACAACTCTGAATCTGCAATAGACCTGACCATAACTTCTCCTCGCCTTGGTGCTGACCTACTATGGAACGCATCCGAATCCCCAGAAGACAGCGATCACTGCCCTATTGTACTGAAACTAATAAACTCACCGCGGAACGAGATGAGACGCACCGTGTGGAACATCAGGAAGGCAGACTGGACGTCGTACAAGGCCCACCCTAAGTGGGAGGAGCTCCAGATACCCGATGAAGCTACATGTGCCGAAGCCCTTGAAACATTCACCAGTACATTGACAGCCGTAGCAAATGAATGCATCCCTACAATCGAACTAACAACCTTTTTTCCGAAACCCTACTGGAGTGCAAGACTTACAGAAACGCGCAATAACAGAGAACGCCTCTACCAAAGATATAGACAAACAAAATCCGTGCAGAACGCCCTGTGTTGGAAAAGAGCTAGAGCCATCCATAGAAACCTACTGCGAGAAGAAAAACGTAAAGCATGGATTTCACTCGCCAATACCTTCACAAAAAACACACCAATCAGCTCTATATACGAAAATGTCAGAAAAATCAAAGGAAAACTGCAGCGGCATGTATCAATTTTGAGAGAAAACAATGTGACATACTCGACAGTACCAGATATAGCAAACAAATTGGCAGAAACTTTTAGCCATATCAGCAGCACGGCCAACTACCCTCAAGAGTTTATACAAGAAAAATTACGAGCAGAAGCTAGCGAAATCGATTTCTCGTCTCACAATAGCGAAATGTACAACGAAGTATTCTCCTCTGCCGAACTCGACGCCGTTTTGGACACTACAAAGAAAACATCACCTGGAGCAGACGGAATCTCATATGAGATGTTGAAACACCTCCCAAGACAGGGCAAAGAAAGTCTCTTGTCCCTCTACAACAAGCTGTGGCTCCAAGGTTACTTCCCACCCAGTTGGAGAGAAGCAGTAATCATCCCACTTCAAAAACCCGGAAAGTCTCCCTACTCACCATTAAACTACAGGCCAATTGCGTTAACAAGCTGCCTCTGCAAGACTCTAGAACGACTCATCAATAATAGACTCCTTGACCATTGTGACATGCACGGCTACCTGACCAATATTCAATGCGGCGGCCGCCCTAACCGATCCACAATCGACCACCTAATCCGTCTGGAAACTACTATCCGAAAATCCTTCATCCACAACGAGCACTTCATAAGCATATTTTTTGACCTTAAAAAGGCTTACGACACCACGTGGAAGTACGGAATTATGCGAGACCTCTACAATCTACACCTCCGTGGACGACTTCCTTCCTACATAAAACAGTTCTTGCAGCATCGTACCCTCAGAGTACGGCTAAACAATCACCTATCGGACCCATTTCCACAAGAAGAAGGTGTCCCTCAAGGCTCCGTCTTATCAGTAACCCTCTTCATCATCAAAATTAACAATATTGCCTCCATAATCCCAAAAGATCCACGGTATCACGCATCGCTATACGTAGACGACTTCCAGCTCGGGTACCACCACAGCGACCCCAAAATTGTTCAAGCCAAACTCCAAGAGTGCGTCGACAGGGTGGCGCTCTGGACCCGAACTAACGGCTTCTCCTTTTCAATGGATAAATCCAGAGCTGTTCACTTCACTTCTCTACCGGGCATTCATTTATCACCGTCACTCAAAGTTGGAAATCAAAATATAGAATACACCGATGAAATAAAATTCCTTGGGCTAACATGGGACCGCAAACTGACCTGGAAGACCCATATCACCAACATAAAAGCAAGCTGCCAGAAAAGCTTGAATATGCTTAAATCTATCGCCTCACACGAATGGGGTGGAGACCAAGCAACTTTGCTCCACCTATACCGACTATTCATCCGGCCAAAATTAGATTACGGTTGCATAGTTTACTCCTCTGCTTCGTTATCTATACTCAAACAGCTTGACCCCATCGTGAATGATTGCCTACGACTAGCTACAGGCGCATTTAAATCAACACCGATTCCTAGCTTACAAGTAATTTCCGGCGAGATGCCCCTCAAGCTGCGAAGACAGCACCTCTCGCTAAAGTATTTCTACAAAATAAAAAGCCACCTGTCAAACCCAGCGCGCAACTGTGCCATACGGCCTATCGACAGAAGACTGTTTAATAATAAACAATACTCACCGCCTTTTGCCGTTCGCACCGTCGAACTCACAGAATCTCTCGATCTCCAGGAAGCCCACATAAAGCCTGCCTTCTCGTATCGGCTACTGAGTATCACTACACCCACATGGAAAACCACCCTCGCCGAAATAAACATAGAACTGACTTTTTACAAAAAGGAATCTACCCATCCAGCCTTGTACATCAAGGAATACCAGCGACTGCGGCGCGAGGAATATCAAGAGCATGTCCCGATCTTTACCGACGGTTCAAAGTACGACGAAAGAGTCGGCGCCGCGGCACTGTGTGGCGGTACGAGGGAGATGATGTCCCTTCCCGGAGTTGTATCAATATTCACTGCAGAACTCCACGCTATCGAAATAGCTCTACAAATTATCCGCGGCCACAACAAAGAGAGATTTGTAATCTTCTGTGACTCCTTGAGTGCCCTCACAGCACTGCAAAATAAACGCACCCCCCATCCCCTTGCGCGGCATCTCATACATCAAATCGATAAACTAACCCAAGACCACAAAACAGTCAAACTCTGTTGGATCCCGAGCCATGTCGGCATCGAAGGCAACGAGGCAGTTGACAAACTCGCTAAAACAGCTGCACTTCGACCTGCAGAAAAGGTCATGACCTTCTATGGAGACTGGTTCCCAATCATAGCTAGCAAAATACGTGCCCTATGGAAAGAAAACTGGCATCGGGATGGAAACTTCTTATTCAGCATACAACCGGATCCCAATTCCTATAAACGAGAAAATCTGACCAGAAGAAACGAAGTGGTACTGAACCGCTTGCGATGTGGACACACACATCTCACACACGGATACTTAATGAACAGCACAGTCCAAGAACCCCCGCCCGGTTGCCCTCTTTGTTTGGGGGCTCGCCTCACCGTACATCACATCGTCATTGATTGCCCAGCCTTACACAGCGCAAGACGTCGTCACATAAGTCTATTTGCTGCTGACCAACACCCGCCTCTCTCAATCAGAGACCTGCTGGGTCATGATGCCCCTGTCGCCGAACTTATGGAATACCTTCGCAAAATCAACGCGTACGACCTAATATGAATTATACATGCTCCTGCCAGATGAGTATACTGCAAACCGGCTATTACCATCGAGTTTCAAGCATATGGAACTACACACCCGTGGACCTCTAAGAGTCAACTATTGCACTAATTGCCCCATTTCTTATGTGTGCTGAGACGAGTGCTGGACACCACACCGACCGAGAACACTAACATTAATTAATCCAGTTGCCTGTAGCAAGTTTCGTCACTTATAATGTGATCGCCTAGTCGATGTGTGATTACCTAGCTAAAGCTAGGGGGGTCCATAGTTGCAAGTTGCTGGCGACCCTGGTGGAAACGTAACCCTAAACTTATTATTATTATTATTCCACAGTTTTGAAGGTACAGAGATGGCGAGCATACCAATCAATAGTGATTGAAAACGTCAATAGATCCGGTGCAAGAGTTTTTTTCATTTCAATTCATGTTGAAAATTAAAAGCAAAATTATTCAAAGACGTGGAAAAGAGGTCATTTTTTGGGAAGCAAATTCTCAAAATTCAAAAAATCAAACAATCAAAAAATTTTGCACCGGATCTCTAGACAAGACAATTAGCTATCTAGAAATATTTTCTCAGATCTCTGAGTTCAAAATTGTAGGAGTAGGATTTTCCGAAACACTTTTTTTTTCATGTTTTTTTAAAAATAATTTTATTCATGTACGGTTACGAAAAATACGCACAAATACGAAATACGAAAAATACGCACTTTCCCCTCACAATAACAAATTTCATCAAACTTTCCCCTCACAATAACAAATTTCATCAAACTTTCCCCTCACAATAACAAATTTCATCAAACTTTCCCCTCACAATAACAAATTTCATCAAACTTTCCCCTCACAATAACAAATTTCATCAAACTTTCCCCTCACAATAACAAATTTCATCAAACTTTCCCCTCACAATAACAAATTTCATCAAACTTTCCCCTCACAATAACAAATTTCATCAAACTTTCCCCTCACAATAACAAATTTCATCAAACTTTCCCCTCACAATAACAAATTTCCTAAAAAAAATTCCTCATAAATTTTGTCAGTTTCTCGCAACGACACATTTCCGCAAAACTTTCTTTGTAAAAACTCCTTGTCGGTAAACTCTTGGAAACATAGCAGCTGCTGTTCAAGGCTTTGGCATTTTAGTTATAATTCAAGTATCCCATTCTGCATTTACTCTAAATCTGTTCATTTATTTATTCATTTAAATACATATTTAGTTATCCATTGTAACTAATACAAACATGTATTGATTTTTTGTATTAATACTACGTGATGCAACTTTTGATGGACGTAAGTTTCCTTTCATTGAGGAATGAATTAAGTTGTCCGAGGATTTGTCCAATGCTTCACAGCTCGTGCTATGTTGGGTCAGGTTGCTCTTATGAGGTATTCTTTGAAGTCTGTAAAAAAAGTATTTTCTCTTTGCCCTATGTTATTACTGAGAGCAAGTTGCTGAATTTCACCCTATGTCATAACTGAGAGCAGGGAGTTGAATTTTATCTTATGTTATAACTGAGAGCAGGGTTTTGAATTTTACCCTATGTTATAACTGAGAGCAGGGTTTTGAATTTTACCCTATGTTATAACTGAGAGCAGGGTTTTGAGTTTTATCTTATGTTATAACTGAGAGCAGGGTTTTGAATTTTACCCTATGTTATAACTGAGAGCAGGGTTTTGAATTTTATCTTATGTTATAACTGAGAGCAGGGTTTTGAATTTTACCCTATGTTATAACTGAGAGCAGGGTTTTGAATTTTACCCTATGTCATAACTGAGAGCTGGGTTTTGAATTTTACCCTGTCATTACGGAACACAAAGTTTGAACATTGACAAGCAAGAAAACCACGATGACTATCAGGGTTTTATAAGAACATTATAGAATTCTGCTGCTGCCCTTGAACTGAAACATTTTCTTCCAGATGCGGTCTTCCTGAATTCTGAGCTACAGGACGCTATGAAAATCCTGCATACTCTAGAGCCTAGATCACGTGCTCCAGAGTCAGAAAATTCCACATCGGTTCCCTTTGTTGATGCCCTTCGCCTCCTGACAGAGACCAAGGTCCTCCGTAGGAAGGAAGCAAGGGCGCTGTCGTGGGATTCGATAGCCTTTGTCAGCTCCTTTGAGAAGGCGTTAGAGAAAGCCAAAGACTTTGATTCTACTAGTCATAGCATGGGAAATGCAAGTGTTAGTCCATTAGAGAAAGACATTGGTATTAAATTAATAGATGGAAAACCCGTGACTTATAACAGTCACGTTGCTTCTAGAAGTGATGTGAAGTCCGAGTGTAATGGGGAGGAGAATGGGGGTGTTTCCATGCAAGCACTGGGACAGAAGGTGGAAGGTTCGCTGGAAGAGGAAGAATTAGGGCAGAAAGTCGAGCTCTCCATAGAAGTGGACGAAGTGGAAGAGAAGGTGGAACCCTTCTTGGAAAGGGAAGAAGGGGAGCAGGTGGAAGTTGCTGTTGAGCTGGAAGAACACAAACTAAAGGTGGAACATTTCTTGGATGTAGAAGAAAAGAAGCAGGAAGTACAACCTTCCATGGAAGTGGAAGAACCAAAACCGAAGGTAGAACATTTTAGGGAAGTATGTGGAGAGAATCAGGAAGAAAAAGCTTCCCTGGAAGAACAGAAGCTTGAAAAACAAGTTCCACTGGAAGAACACGAATCCAAAACCAAAGACATTGAATCGTTTCCAACGCCTGTTTCCAAAGGCACAAGAGCAGCTCCAGTAACAAACTTACATTTAAAAACCAAAACCCACGTCGATATTACTGCATGGAAACCCACAATATCTTCATCCATGAGCCCAAAATCTCACGGAAGCAGTTGTGTAGCACAAGATGATTTACTTCCATTGCCGGCAGGCGTTTCCAAGCCAGTTTCTAATCCAATTTCGGACCTACATCCCAACCCGGTTTCGGCTATACTGGACGACAATCCCAACCCGGTAACCGCAATCCTGGACGACAATCCCAACCCAGTTTCCAACCCTGTCACCGCAATCCTGGACGACCAAATGTCGTTCGCAGAAGCCCTGCGCCAGTACAACACGAGGGGCGACGCGCTACTGAGAGCGGTGCAAGAAGAGTCCCTGCGTCGCGTGTACCGAGCGAGCGGCGTTATGAGGGGCTGCCTGGAGAGCCTCAGCCGCGTCATGGCGGAGTGCGCCGCGTCCGCAGAACTCGCTTCTGCGGACCCTGGACCGCGGTGCTGCGATGGTGTGTGGCGGGCTGGGTGGCGGTGGTAGAGGAATTGTGTTGTGGTAGTTAGGTGGGGAGTTGTTTTGGTGTTGTGGTGGGGGAGAGGAGGAATGGTTTTGTTTTTGTTGTGGTGGTAGAGGAATTATGCTGTTGTGGTGATAGGGGAGTTGTTTTGTTGTTGTAGAGGTGGGGAGTTGTTTTGGTGTTGTGGCGGGGGAGAGGAGGAATGGTTTTGTTTTTGTTGTGGTGGTAGAGGAATTATGTTGTTGTGGAGGTGGGGAGTTGTTTTGGTGTTGTGGTGGGGGAGAGGAGGAATGGTTTTGTTTTTGTTGTGGTTGAGGAATTATGTTGTTGTGGTGGTAGAGGAATTATGTTGTTGTGGTGGAAGGGGAGTTGTTTTGTTGTTGTGTAGGGGGAGGAATTGATTTGTTGGGGAGGGGGTCTTGTTGTGGTAGCAAGGGAGTTGTTTTGGTGTTGTGGCGTGGGGGAGGAAGAACGTTTTTTTTTGTTGTGGTGGTAGAGGAATTATGTTGCTGTGGTGTTTGGGGAGTTTATTATTGTTGTGGTGGTGGGGTTGTTCATTGTGGTGGGTGGGAGAAGTTGTTTTGTTGTTATTGTGATGGTGGGAGGGAGTTGTTTTGTTGTTGTGGTGGTGGGAGGGAGTTGTTTTGTTGTTGTGGTGGTGGGAGGGAGTTGTTTTGTTGTTGTTGTTGTGGTGGTTAGGGAAGTTGTTTTGTTGTTGTGGTGGTGTATTAAGTAAAGTGGTGTATGATGCAAAAAATTCCTATCACACGCTAGGAAAGTGTCAAAACATTACCACCTATATCTTGTCTATCAACAGGCTCTGTATACTTCAAAACAGTTGCGAGTCTTGTGTTGAAAGTTGGAAGGGGAATTTAGCAGGGATGGAAAAAACCCTGGGTTTTTAAAAAAAAAAAACCAACTGGGGTTTTTTTGGGTTAAATTGGGTTTTATTGTTTTTTTTTTTTTGAGCTTTATTGTTTTTTTTTTTTTTTTTTGTAATACCTGTTTTTGTTTAAAAGAGTTATTCACACAATTCCCGTTGCCCCTATTTCAGATTCATATATATACACTTATTGAGTAAATATTGTTATTTGATTACTTTTTTCCAACATTATATTACATTATTATATGAATTATTATATTATATGAACAATATATGAATTAAGTTTGTCCATCGCAATTACCATTTACCAATTTCCATATGCATAGAGACATAGCTCTGCAGTCTGTAAAGATATAAGATGTGCAAAGAGAATTGCTATGCTTGTCAATTCATAGTAAGTCGTTTTAGCAGCAGACAGGCGCAAGTCATGTGAGACGGAAGCACCATGCAGATCATAAGTAACCACCACAAGCAACTTGAAGCAAGACAGCTACACATCACTTAACAGTCATGCTGTTAACAACTTGACATGTGTATTGTGTGAGCTGGAGGGCTTAGCAGCGCGAGTCAAGTCAGTCAACCACACTGTTACATGTTCCAACATGTAGTGACATGCCAAAAAAATTTTTTTAGAATTTGCCAAAAAAATCACTTTTCGCAGTACAGGATAGCAACAAACACTAAAAGGATTGGAAGTAAATGCTCTAACAGATCCCATCGTCAAATTTGTTCCAGTGCAGCTAGAATGCACACCATAGGCCAGTCGTTTCTTTACTTTCTCGCCCCATGATGGCTGCGGTCGTGTCTTACCCCATCTGACCGTAATTGTTAGACTTATTTCAGGCAAAGCTCTCACAGGAGACTGATATTGAAGAGTGGTTGGCTGAGTACAATCCGCAGTTGATCGGTGCGATTTATTTGTATAAATTGAAGGACTCCAACATCTTCCCAAAACACATGTTCAATGAGAATATCACAATGACTCCTCGTTGATGGTGGAATATTCAAGACATGAAATAACAGAAAATGCAGATTCCTGAAAAAACACTGGCGGAGGGTTTCTGCAAGTTTATAAGCAATCTTCATTCTTGCCTTGCAAGTTCAGGATCCATTGAGAGAATTTTCTCAACATTTGGAATTGTGTGGAATAAATTGAGAAATAGATTAGGATCGGAACGCGCACAGAAATTGGTCTTAGTATATCGCCACCTCACAAATGATCATGATGTGGATGACAACGATGAAATGGCAGTGGATGTAGAAAGAGAAACACAGTAGTATTGTAGTAGCAGTCTAGTCTAGAAGACAGGAAAAATTCAGAAGTCTCTATATTAAGAAGTCAAACTGCATTTGTTTCTAAATTTTTGTTTTTTTTACTTTGGAAATGGAATCCATTAAAATATATTAGTCCCTCGAGTTTTTTGTGATTGAGGTTTTTCTAATTTCATTTGTATAGGGTTGGTGTTTTGTTTTTCAATGTTTTCTTGTCGTAGTCACGCACATGACTTAGATACTTTTTTTTTTTTGACAAGATAAATATTTAGCTCATTTTGATTCTATATGCTTGAAAACAAATAAAATTTACATAACAATAATAAAACCCCCCAAAAAAACAAAATAAACACTTTAGTGGGTTTTTTAGTGTGGGTTTTTTTGGGATTTTTTGGGTGGGTTTTTTATGTGCCAACCCTGGAATTTAGACGTGCTTGCGTTCTTGCTTGTTGGATACTTGTGGAAAACGTATGGTTATTTTATTGATGAACATTTAATATGTTGAGGTTTTAGAAATCTTGTTTGATATGACTTGCCCTATCTATTGCGTATTTTCTTCGAATTTGACGCATTTCCCTCAGATTTGATGCATTTCTGTCGTATTTGGCGCATTTCTCTCAGATTTGATGCATTTTTGTTGTATTTGGTGCATTTCCCTCAGATTTGATGCATTTCTGTCCTATTTGGCGCATTTTCCTCAGATTTGATGCATTTTTGTTGTATTTGGTGCATTTCCCTCAGATTTGATGCATTTTTGTCCTATTTGGCGCATTTTCCTCAGATTTGATGCATTTTTGTTGTATTTGATGCATTTCCCTCAGATTTGATGCATTTTTGTCGTATTTGATGCATTTCCCTCAGATTTGACGGATTTCCATCAGATTTGACGCATTTTTGTCGTACTCGGCGCATTTCCATCAGATTTGACGCATTTCCGTCAGATTTGAAGCATTTTTGTCGTACTCGGCGCATTTCCATCAGATTTGACGCATTTCCGTCAGATTTGAAGCATTTTTGTCGTACTCGGCGCATTTCCATCAGATTTGACGCCTTTCCATCAGATTTGACGCATTTTTGTTGTACTCGGCGCATTTCCATCAGATTTGACGCATTTCCGTCAGATTTGACGCATTTTTGTCGTACTCGGCGCATTTCCATCAGATTTGACGCCTTTCCATCAGATTTGACGCATTTTTGTTGTACTCGGCGCATTTCCCTCAGATATGACGCATTTCCATCAGATTTGACGCATTTTTGTCGTACTCGGCGCATTTCCATCAGATTTGACGCATTTTCGTCAGATTTGAAGCATTTTTGTCGTACTCGGCGCATTTCCATCAGATTTGACGCCTTTCCATCAGATTTGACGCATTTTTGTTGTACTCGGCGCATTTCCATCAGATTTGACGCATTTCCGTCAGATTTGACGCATTTTTGTCGTACTCGGCGCATTTCCATCAGATTTGACGCATTTCCGTCAGATTTGAAGCATTTTTGTCGTACTCGGCGCATTTCCATCAGATTTGACGCATTTCCATCAGATTTGACGCATTTTTGTCGTACTCGGCGCATTTCCATCAGATTTGACGCATTTCCGTCAGATTTGAAGCATTTTTGTCGTACTCGGCGCATTTCCATCAGATTTGACGCATTTCCGTCAGATTTGAAGCATTTTTGTCGTACTCGGCGCATTTCCATCAGATTTGACGCATTTCCGTCAGATTTGAAGCATTTTTGTCGTACTCGGCGCATTTCCGTCAGATTTGACGCATTTCCATCAGATTTGACGCATTTTTGTCATACTCGGCGCATTTCCATCAGATTTGACGCATTTCCATCAGATTTGACGCATTTTTGTCGTACTCGGCGCATTTCCATCAGATTTGACGCATTTTTGTCACACTCGGCGCATTTCCGTCAGATTTGAAGCATTTTTGTCGTACTCGGCGCATTTCCGTCAGATTTGACGCATTTTTGTTGTACTTGGCGCGTTTCCGTCAGATTTGACGCATTTTTGTTGTACTTGGCGCATTTTTGTCAGATTTGACGCATTTTTGTTGTACTTGGCGCATTTCCATCAGATTTGACGCATTTTTGTCGTACTTGGCGCATTTCCGTCTGATATGACGCCTTTTTGTTGTACTTGGCGCATTTCCGTCTGATATGACGCCTTTTTGTTGTACTTGGCGCATTTCCATCAGATTTGACGCATTTTTGTTGTACTTGGCGCATTTCCGTCAGATTTGACGCATTTTTGTTGTACTTGGCGCATTTCCATCAGATTTGACGCATTTTTGTCGTACTTGGCGCATTTCCGTCAGATTTGACGCATTTTTGTTGTACTTGGCGCATTTCCGTCAGATTTGACGCCTTTTTGTTGTACTTGGCGCATTTCCATCAGATTTGACGCATTTTTGTTGTACTTGGCGCATTTCCATCAGATTTGACGCATTTTTGTTGTACTTGGCGCATTTCCGTCTGATATGACGCATTTTTGTTGTACTTGGCGCATTTCCGTCAGATTTGACGCATTTTTGTTGTACTTGGCGCATTTCCGTCAGATTTGACGCATTTTTGTTGTACTTGGCGCATTTCCATCAGATTTGACGCATTTTTGTCGTACTTGGCGCATTTCCGTCTGATATGACGCCTTTTTGTTGTACTTGGCGCATTTCCATCAGATTTGACGCATTTTTGTCGTACTTGGCGCATTTCCGTCAGATTTGACGCATTTTTGTTGTACTTGGCGCATTGCCGTCAGATTTGACGCCTTTTTGTTGTACTTGGCGCATTTCCATCAGATTTGACGCATTTTTGTCGTACTTGGTGCATTTCCATCAGATTTGACGCATTTTTGTTGTACTTGGCGCATTTCCATCAGATTTGACGCATTTTTGTCGTACTTGGCGCATTTCCGTCAGATTTGTGGCATGTCTATGCATCCCCCGTAACCTCCCCTGTCTCCCACAGGTGCACCCACAGAAGACCTGCGCGGGGCGGACGTGAGTGTCTCGCCGTTCATGTGCAGCCCTAACTTCATTTTTGTTTATATTGTTTCTTTTCACTCATGACGTCAATGCTTCCTGTTATGTGTACTTCAGTTTTTCCTTTTTTCTCTGTATTTTTTTATATTTCAATTCTTCTTACTTGCTGTGTATTTCATTTCAATTCGTTCGTTTTTGTTTGTACTAATTCTTTGTCTTCATTTGTATCAATTCTTCGTTTTCCTCTATATTTCAGTTCTTCCTATTTGCTCTGTTTCAATTAATCATTTTTCCATTATATTTCGATTCTTCGTTTCTGTCTATATTTCAATTATTCTTGCATCTGTACACACCCATTCTTCCCTCATTCTGTACACATATTCCCATTGTGTCTCATACCCATTGTCTCTTCTTCGCATGTGTTGCCAGTGCATGTGATTTTAACATCCTTTATTTTCACAGCACCGCGTTAATAAGGGGTCATTCTCTCTTCCCGCTTGGCCCCCTGCTTGGACAGATCTGTACCGCCTGCCCTTGCTTGGTAACGTCGTTCCTCTCATGGGAACGCCTACGTTGTGGTTAAGCAGGCTTTAACTAACTTATCTAATGCTAAGCCTGGGTTTGTTTAGTTTTTAATTTTTTTCCCTAGATTTTGTAGACGATTTTCCTAGATATTTTACAACCTAGTTTTTTCTAAATCGAGATATTTTTCTCAGATATTTCAGAACCTGGGTATTTTTCCTCAAGATCGCGTAGAATCTAGATTTTTGCCAATTGTTTTAGAGCCTAGATGTTTCTCTAAACCTTTTACGACCTAAATGTTTCAGAACCTATGTGTGTTTCCTAGATTTTCTAGAACCCAGATCTTTTAGATCCCAAATCTTTTAGATCCCAAATCTTTTAGATCCCAAATCTTTTAGATCCCAAATCTTTTGGATCCCAGATCTTTTAGATCCCAGATCTTTTAGATCTCAGATCTTTTAGATCTCAGATCTTTTAGATCCCAGATCTTTTAGATCCCAGATCTTTTAGATCCCAGATCTTTTAGATCCCAGATCTTTTAGATCCCAGATCTTTTAGATCTCATATCTTTTAGATCTCATATCTTTCAGATCCCAGATCTTTTAGATCCCAGATCTTTTAGATCCCAGATCTTTTAGATCCCAGATCTTTTAGATCCCAGATCTTTTAGATCCCAGATCTTTTAGATCCCAGATCTTTTAGATCCCAGATCTTTTAGATCCCAGATCTTTTAGATCCCAGATCTTTTAGATCCCAGATCTTTTAGATCCCAGATCTTTAAGATCCCAGATCTTTAAGATCCCAGATCTTTAAGATCCCAGATCTTTAAGATCTCAGATCTTTTAGATCTCAGATCTTTTAGATCTCAGATCTTTTAGATCTCAGATCTTTTAGATCCCAGATCTTTTAGAACCCAAATCTTTTAGAACCCAAATCTTTTAGATCCCAGATCTTTTAGAACCCAGATCTTTTAGAACCCAGATCTTTTAGAACCCAGATCTTTTAGAACCCAGATCTTTTAGAACCAAGATCTTTTAGAACCCAGATCTTTTAGAACCCAGATCTTTTAGAACCCAGATCTTTTAGAACCCAGATCTTTTAGAACCCAGATCTTTTAGAACCCAGATCTTTTAGAACCCAGATCTTTTAGAACCCAGATCTTTTAGAACCCAGATCTTTTAGAACCCAGATCTTTTAGAACCCAGATCTTTTAGAACCCAGATCTTTTAGAACCCAGATCTTTTAGAACCCAGATCTTTTAGAACCCAGATCTTTTAGAACCCAAATCTTTTAGAACCCAAATCTTTTAGAACCCAAATCTTTTAGAACCCAAATCTTTTAGAACCCAAATCTTTTAGAACCCAAATCTTTTAGAACCCAAATCTTTTAGAACCCAAATCTTTTAGAACCCAAATCTTTTAGAACCCAAATCTTTTAGAACCCAAATCTTTTAGAACCCAAATCTTTTAGAACCCAAATCTTTTAGAACCCAAATCTTTTAGAACCCAAATCTTTTAGAACCCAAATCTTTTAGAACCCAAATCTTTTAGAACCCAAATCTTTTAGAACCCAAATCTTTTAGAACCCAAATCTTTTAGAACCCAAATCTTTTAGAACCCAAATCTTTTAGAACCCAAATCTTTTAGAACCCAAATCTTTTAGAACCCAAATCTTTTAGAACACAGATATTCCAAAAGCTAGAAATTTTCCTCTCTTTCTTAAATGACTCTGCCGTCAAGTAGCGCATACTCACTAAACGCTTTCCATGCAAATAAGGCTGCACCCGCTGTTATTTTGCGGCACCCAATGCTCGGTGCGACGCTTGTATCGCAGTCGCTGGCCACTGTTGGTTTCTTAGTAATACTTTGCTGCGACGTGCGCCACCGGTGGTACACGGAGGTAATTTTCATAACGCTGCTGACCGACCAGTTGTCACAAACTAAATTTTCATAGATACTTAATCAATGCTAAATGAAGACAAGATCCAGTTCATGTTTGGGATTTCAAAAATCGTGTACTACAATTGACTTTAAATTTGAGTTTGGTGTTGAACTTAATATTTAGAAGTCGCAGTAAAAGTGTTACGTTGTTAGTTGCCGTGTTGCTCTCCTGAGGGTGGGTACCTGCATGTTGCCTCATTGGGCCCGCACGAGATTGGACTGAACTAACTCATTAGAATCGTCTTGATGGATAGCGAAATTAGCATTTAAGTAACCAACTTGGTTCGCCTTCATTGAAAGTTGGATTCGGCTTGATTAAATAATTAGATTGGCCTTGATTGGTGGTTAGATTGTCATTAATTAACTAATTTAATTTGCCCTGATTGATGAATTTGGCATTAATTAACTAATTAGATTGGCCTTGATTGATGGTTAGATTGTCATTGATTAACTAATTTAATTTGCCTTGATTGATGAATTTGGCATTAATTAACTAATTTTAATTTGCCTTGATTGATAATGAGATTGCCTTAACATTTGGACTGCGACGTGAGCCACCGGTGGCCACGAAGGGGATTTTCATAATGCTGCTGACCGACCAGGAGTCACAAACTCAACTTTCATGTATACTATAATCAAAACTAAATGAAGGCACGATCCAGGTAATTTTTGCTATTTTGAAAACTTCTCACTAGAACTGACTTAACACATCAAGTGAGGCGGGTTGAACTGAACTTCAATGTCGAACTCATATTAGTTGTTTGTAGAAATCAATTTCGAAAAAACCGAACTTTAAATAGATCGTGCCTTTATTTAGTTTTTATTAAGTATTTATGAAAATTGAATCAGTGACTGCTGGATGGTGAGCTGCATTATGAAAATCCCCTCAGTGACCACCGGTGGGTCACGTCGTACTCGAAGTGTTAAATTGGAGTTGAGTATTGAACTTCAGTTTACCCAATTACGGTTGAAGTGTTGACTCAATTTGATGCACATTCATTGAATATTAGTGTAAGCTGAAGTAACTAGTTAACTTCGCATTCACGGATTATTAGATTGACAATTAGTGAATAATTTAATTCGCTTTGATTAACGAATTAGGTTCACCTCTATTGCTAATTTGATTCACCTTACGTAACTGATTAGATTCGCGGAGGTTGATGATTAGATGAGCTTCAAGTAACTAATTTAATTGCCTTGATAAACGCATTTGGTTCGCCTTGATTATTTGTCCACCGAACTCACTCATTTTCTCTGTCGATCAAAATTGTAAGTTTTTTAAAAATTGATATTTCTGATATAGACGTTCATTATCCTTCTGGTATAAAGTTCATTATCCTTCTGATGTAGAAGTCTATTATCCAGATATAAAGTAGACGTTCGGTATCCTTCTGATATAGGAGAATGCTAAATCTCTTCAGCTTTTTTTAGTCGCTGATCATTTTATTTTTTGTAGGGTTTAAGTGAGCTGTCGAGCGTTGTTTTGACGTGCGCTCGACTGTACCTGAACGTGGGCTCGCCTGCCAGAGGTACGACGACTGCTGCGGCGCTCCGCGGTGTTGACAGATGTACGGATGCAGACACTACGGCTGCCAGAGGTACGTCGACTGCTGCAGCGCTCCCCGGTGTTGACAGATGTATAGAAAAAGAGAATACGGCTGCCAGAGGTGCAATAGCGGTCGACGAAGTTGACAGAAGTGTGGATACTGACTTCACGACTGCCAGAAGTACAATATCTGAAGCTTTTGCTGCCAGAAGTACGATGCCTGAAGCTCCTTCTGCCAGAAGTACGATGCCTGAAGCTCCTGCTGCCAGAAGTACAATGCCTGAAGCTCCTGCTGCCAGAAGTACAATGCCTGAAGATCCTGCTGCCAGAAGTACGATGCCTGAAGCTCCTTCTGCCAGAAGTACGATGCCTGAAGCCCCTGCTGCCAGAAGTACAATGCCTGAAGATCCTGCTGCCAGAAGTACGATGCCTGAAGATCCTGCTGCCAGAAGTACGATGCCTGAAGATCCTGCTGCCAGAAGTACGATGCCTGAAGCTCCTTCTGCCAGAAGTACGATGCCTGAAGCTCCTTCTGCCAGAAGTACGATGCCTGAAGCTCCTTCTGCCAGAAGTACGATGCCTGAAGCTCCTGCTGCCAGAAGTACGATGCCTGAAGCTCCTGCTGCCAGAAGTACGATGCCTGAAGCTCCTTCTGCCAGAAGTAGGATGCCTGAAGCTCCTTCTGCCAGAAGTACGATGCCTGAAGCTCCTTCTGCCAGAAGTACGATGCCTGAAGCTCCTTCTGCCAGAAGTACGATGCCTGAAGCTCCTTCTGCCAGAAGTACGATGCCTGAAGCTCCTTCTGCCAGAAGTACGATGCCTGAAGCTCCTTCTGCCAGAAGTACGATGCCTGAAGCTCCTTCTGCCAGAAGTACGATGCCTGAAGCTCCTTCTGCCAGAAGTACGATGCCTGAAGCTCCTTCTGCCAGAAGTACGATGCCTGAAGCTCCTTCTGCCAGAAGTACGATGCCTGAAGCTCCTTCTGCCAGAAGTACGATGCCTGAAGCTCCTTCTGCCAGAAGTACGATGCCTGAAGCTCCTTCTGCCAGAAGTACGATGCCTGAAGCTCCTTCTGCCAGAAGTACGATGCCTGAAGCTCCTTCTGCCAGAAGTACGATGCCTGAAGCTCCTGCCAGAAGTACGATGCCTGAAGCTCCTGCCAGAAGTACGATGCCTGAAGCTCCTGCCAGAAGTACGATGCCTGAAGCTCCGTCTGCCAGAAGAACGATGCCTGAAGCTCCTGCTGCCAGAAGTACGGTATCTGAAGCTCCTGCTGCCAGAAGTACGGTATCTGAAGCTCCTGCTGCCAGAAGTACGGTATCTGAAGCTCCTGCTGCCAGAAGTACGGTATCTGAAGCTCCTGCTGCCAGAAGTACGGTATCTGAAGCTCCTGCTGCCAGAAGTACGGTATCTGAAGCTCCTGCTGCCAGAAGTACGGTATCTGAAGCTCCTGCTGCCAGAAGTACGGTATCTGAAGCTCCTGCTGCCAGAAGTACGGTATCTGAAGCTCCTTCTGCCAGAAGTACAATGCCTGAAGCTCCTTCTACCAGAAGTACGATGCCTGAAGCTCTTGCTGCCAGAAGTACAATGCCTGAAGCTCTAGCTGCCAGAAGTACGATGCCTGAAGCTCTTGCTCCCAGAAGTACGATGCCTGAAGCTCCTGCTGCCAGAAGTACGGTATCTAAAGCTCTTGCTGCCAGAAGTACAGTATCTAAAGCTCTTGCTGCCAGAAGTACAGTATCTAAAGCTCTTGCTGCCAGAAGTACAGTATCTAAAGCTCTTGCTGCCAGAAGTACAGTATCTAAAGCTCCTTCTGCCAGAAGTACGGTATCTGAAGCTCCTTCTGCCAGAAGTACAATGCCTGAAGCTCCTTCTGCCAGAAGTACAATGCCTGAAGCTCCTTCTACCAGAAGTGCGATGCCTGAAGCTCTTTCTCCCAGAAGTACGATGCCTGAAGCTCCTGCTGCCAGAAGTACGGTATCTAAAGCTCTTGCTGACAGAAGTACAGTATCTAAAGCTCTTGCTGCCAGAAGTACAGTATCTAAAGCTCCTTCTGCCAGAAGTACGATACCTGAAGCTCCTTCTGTCAGAAGTACGAAGCCTGAAGCTCCTTCTGCCAGAAGTAGGATGCCTGAAGCTTCAGAAATCAGAAGTGCTATATCTAAAGCTCCTGCTGCCAGAAGTACGATGCCTGAAGCTCCTGCTAGAAGTAGAACGCCTGAAGCTTCAGAAATTAGAAGTGCTATATCTAAAGCTTCTGAAGCTCTTGCTGCCAGAGGCACGATATCTGATCACCATGTATCGTCTTCATCACCAACAGGCGACGTTATCGTAAGGCGAAAGTCAACTCGGGTTATAAAGAGAAAAAGAGCATCAGTAATAGGTATCCAACCTAGAAAAAGTGTTACCAGGTCTAGGCCGTCGAAAAAAGTGTGCACGGACTTCATGCTTTCTGATCCCGAAAGCGGTGGCAATAAATTTCAAAGTTATAACAAACAAAGTGAGAACTACGAGAATGCTAGTAACAAAGCAGATGATATAAATTTAACATTAGTCACTTGTTCGAAAACTGATCGTGTATTGGTGGCTGCCAGAGGCACGATAAGTGACGGTGAGGCTTCAAGTGTCAGAGGTGCGGTAACTACCAGTGAAGGGGCAGGTGCCAAATGTATGATAAATGACTGTGTATTAGCGAGTGCAAGAGGTACAATAACTGACCGTGAAGTAGCACCTGCCAGAGGTACGAGATCTACAACTACAAATGACAAAACAAAAGTTTCTGTGAACAAAACTACCAGTGATGAAGCAGATGCCTGCAGTACGATACTGGCGCAAATGACTGAATTGGAAGAAAATGGACTCGAAAACTCGGAATTTCGAGCGTCCGAGACATCGGACGAATATCATCGCAGGATTTCATCCCCAGAGTTCCACGAGTGTGGGGCACCCCAAAAGCTTCGTAGGCGTACAAAATTTGGGGAAAGTTTGGACACTTTTTCCCCCATGTCAGATTTTTTCCCTGGCTTTGTAACGGATGATGAGATGCAATCGTAGTATATTTTCGAATTAGCTGACGTTCCGAAGTCAGGCTAGTAGCTGTCGATGTCTGGGGAAAGAAATTTTTGTTTTCTGATTGTACAGTTTGCCTTGCTCCAGGTTGTGTGTTGGAACACGGTCGTGACGAAAGTATCCCTCCAACCAATCATGAGTCTGGTTTCTGGACGTCTAAATACTGCTCTTTGATTGGTTGGGAGTTGGAACGCCGTCTTGCTGGAAGTCTCCTTCCAACCAATCATGAGTCAGGTTTCTGGACGTCTAAATACTGCTCTGTGATTGGTTGTGGAGTTGGAACGCCGTCTTGCTGGAAGTCTCCTTCCAACCAATCATGAGTCAGGTTTCTCATGAGTCAGGTTTCTGGACGTCTAAATACTGCTCTGTGATTGGTTGGGGAGTTGGAACGCCGTCTTGTTGAAAGTCTCCTTCCAACCAATCATGAGTCAGGTTTCTGGACGTCTAAATACTGCTCTGTGATTGGTTGTGGAGTTGGAACGCCGTCTTGTTGGAAGTCTCCCTCCATCCAATCATGAATCTCCTGCGTCTTAAACTTGGGCAACCAAATCCAGAATAAAAAACATATACGGCAATATCCAATGATCCGAAAATTAAACTTCAATCCAGCAGCGTTTCCTTCAGTTCGCTGAAGCTCTTTTATTTTATTTAACATATTTTCTTACTTGTGTAGGACACAAGAAAATGTTACATAAACTTGGCTACCACATTCAACATTAGGGCATTTTTGTCGACAAAAGTCAAAGTTTTTTATAGCTGAACATGATTATGTATATTCAAAGAAGGCCAGATTAGATGCAATAGCTGCCATGGAGAGGTCAAATTAAAATATTATGATCTAAAAAGACGCAATGTAGAATTAATGGCTAGAAAAAGCGTGAATTTAAATGATTAAAGCGAAATATGACATCTTTGACAGCTCCACACTGCCTCTATTACTCGAATAGAGATTTAATGAATATGTATGCCTTATTAATTCTTTAAATTAACAATTAGTAATTGAATGTTTCATCAAACGTCATCGGCAATTACCGTGGTGATGCATGAATTTGTTGGATTTTAAAGTTACCTCAAAATTCGTGTGACGTTGCTTCTACTGAAGGATTTTTTTAAGCATGTTATAACTATTTTCTTACCGGTTATACAATGATGAAGATTTTTTGTAGAACCGTTCGCCTTGTTAGTAAAATATTAAGATCATACTTTTAACACCATATATGTTGTTTTTTTGGTAAGCATCTCAAAGAATATTTTTCCAACACTGCGAAAATTATTCTATATCGTCGAGCCTTGTAGAGTTGTTTTTTTTTTCAATATTGTATATAAGTTTCAATGCCTTGCTTGGTAAGTTCCAAGTTGTGTTCAAGTTAGAGTAACTTGCTTAGCTCTATTTCAGAATCAGTTTTGATGACATTGAAACCTGGATGGCATTACCCGTAGACTTAAAACGCGATTTGAAATTTTATGTTCGATGTCCGTGGAGTTTTATAGCTATTTCTTCTCGTAGATGGCTGGACAGAAAAAGAAGCGCGGGTTTTCTCCGAATAATTTTTACATAAATATTGAGAAATGTATACTTATGTATTGAGAAATGCATTCATTTAAAGAAGGAAGCTGTCCTTCCTGAAGCTTCATTTAAAGAAGGAAGCTGTTAACGTGTGTAACAGGATATGAACAGAATGTCAATAAGATATAAACAGGAAGTAAAACAAGAGAACGCGTCCCAGTTTACGTGTTGGGTATTCATCATAACTGAAAATACAAGTAAATTATGGCTATGTGTATATCTATGATACACCACGTTCATATAATATAGAGGAAACCCTTAGTCTGAGGTACATTTGAGGTACATTTCATGTATTTGTGGGGATTAGCACTCCCAGAGGGAATATGTGGGGTCCCGAGCTGAGGGTTAGGTAGGCCTTTCTTTTGTTGTTAAAATAGATTAAGTTTTTCTTTTTGTCACAATCTTAATCGGTTGACTGCTGTCTTGTTTTCAGCACCTATTGCTTTCTTCTTCAACTTTTGTCTTGTTTCATGAACTTCTTTCCTGACTTGCTGTTTCTGTAGGGACCGTGTGCATAGATTCCTCGTTCCCTACACTTCATACTAAATGGTGCCTTCCTCCTAGAGGTTCACATTCAAATTGTATCATTCGCTTCTGATCGTGAATTTCCCCACAGATTTTGTTTAGGGATGCCTAATTATGAGTAATTTTAATATACTGTTGGTACACATGTATGATTTCCATGTTGTTGCATAGATGTGTTTTAGACGTAGATTAAAATAGGTAAACATGTTATGGGTCATGTGACGACCTTGCCATGTATATGTGTCTTCGTGTGTTTGGCGCTGTGTCAATGCATATTGTATACTCTGTATTTCTTGCGCATTTTGTATTTCAGGTGTCGCCTCCGTGGCGTCTATGGTGGTTAAATAATATTAATAATAATAATAATAATAATAATAATAATTTGCATTTTAGGTACCTTTTGCACTGTCAATACATGGTGTATGCTTTGTTCAATAGAGTTGTCAATTCATAATCTGTGTATGTAACTCATTCTCACGTAGCGTGTGTTGCAAGGTATCTTTCACCATAGTCTATGTTAAACACATGTGAATGACTAGCGGGTTATTTTCTTCCGCTCTCTATATTTATGAGTTCGTTAGTTCTGTTTCTTTTCTGAATAAACTCGCTCGGCAGGCGTTACGTTAAAAGTTAAGAAGGGTAGCGTGGAGTGCTGCCACCACGAGGTATATATAGGCTCGACTAAAAATTAGAGAAATTGAACAATCGTGCGTATTTTCTCGGGTAGCAGTGGCTGAGGGCCAAGGGCACGTGTTTCTTGTGCTAGTTCACGAGAGATGAGAGAGGGGCAAAGGACGACTCCTGACGATTTAAGAAATTTATTGGGAAAGGCTGGCCGGCAATAGCCCGAGATTCTAACTTGGTACACGTTATAGCGAGACTCGTCTTCACCCTTGATTACTCTACGAAGACCTTACAACCACCGCTCCGAACCGGACCACTCGAACTCACGCAAAGTCATTCAATTGATCGCCCACAATGACACGACAACAGACTGTGTACAAACAGCCAACACACGAGCCAAGGAAACACCGAGCCCGGGGAGTGTTTTTGCATACATTCGAACTTCGAGCCCTCAACAATAAAGTGGAGATTTGAGCCAGCCGAATTCTCAAGTTATGGAGCTGAAATGAGGGAAGCCTCAACTATCAGAGCACCGATCGACGTTTGAGTTTAACTTTACTTTAACTACTCTCTGATCCCTTGCGTCCGGATCCCTGACCTTTCTCGAAACTCACCGGCAACTGAATTTTCCTAAGTAAAATAAAAGCCGGCGTGATCGTCTCACACAGCAACCCGACTACACGGTTTATGTCCGTTCCCGACTACGGCTCCGCACCAAGTAAAGACTGTTCGTCCCGCTCAACCCCGCTTGGGCAGCGCTCCCCCCTCCCGAAGGGGAGGGTGGTCGCCACACGAGCAGGATAACGAGAGCGGGCAAGGTCCTGAGCCCCCCCCCCCCCTTTCCCCACACAACCGGGGGTATGGCTGGTGGAGAGGGGTCGGTCTCATGGTCCCCACCGCCTCCCGTTACGGCTAATTAAATAAAGGTTCGCCTGACGGCGACTCCAGCCTCAGCGCTCTGCGCAGTCGGCCCGATGTTCCCCAGTTTTACAGCGCTGCGGCTGCATAGGCCAGCGCATCCAATTATCGAATTTAATATGGGGAGGATTTCTCTTCTGAGAACGTCCCGTTCATATCTTTCCCAAACCATAGCACGAAAGCCGGCTGTATTTTACGACCCGTGTAATATGATAGGCTGTCTTTCCCGCATTTTAGATTTTCCTCTCGGCAACGCTAACGGCTAGAATCCATGATATACACATGAACTACAACGGTATAGGTTGTTGGTATACCCCCAGCCTTGATCGAGCACTTTGATGTATGTACCTTGATGTTATTGACCAATGTGGGTTCAGTACTGTTACCTTACTTCTAATGCTAGTTATAAAACCTAATTAATTTTGTGGGTTGGAACACTGTCTTGTTGAAAGTCCCCCTTCGGCCAATCACAAGTCCGTTTCTCGACGCCTAGCTCTGTTTAGTGGTTACTTACATCTAGTTACTAATTATGTCATGCTGATTGGATAACTTACGTGTGTTAATGATGTAGGCCTATCTATAAGATTCCCGATTTTCGTCCTGTCTGTCCTCGTCAACATAACGATTTTTGCGCGTTTTAGATCGGGCAATAAATGTTTCAGGAGTCTGTTGTGGGTTGGTTTTAGTATTTTTCTCGCTTTTTCGAGAGCGACTTGTCATGAGTCCTGTGCTCCGTGCTTGCGAATTTCTTGCATGCTGTTTGAATGACTTTTGTTTAGCTCCTTAGTGATTTGAATTTTGTGGGGTAACAAGAAAAATGCCAACATTTTGGTTACAAAAGGATTTACTTCTATGGGAGTATTGAAATTAGTGCAATAAGCGGGACTTGATTCTGTGAGTTAGGGTCCAGAAAAAATGCTATTTCAACAATGAAAGGAATTAGTTTTATTATTGTAAGTATCGTTCCCCCTCAGGGGGATACAACTATTGTATCTATGGGAATTAGCGCTCCCAGGGGAACCATGTGAGGGCCCGAGCTAAAGGTTAGGTAGGCTTCTTTTTTGTTGTAATAAAATAGGTTTTTGTTTTGTTACGGACCATCTTTTTTCGGTTCACTGCTGTCCTGTTTTTCAGCACCAACTACTTTCTTCTTCACCTTTTTTCTTGTTTCATGACTTTCTTTCCTAGCTTACTGTTTCTGTGCACCTTGTGCATAGATTCCGCGTTCCCTCAACTCCATACTAAATGGTGCCTTCCTCTTTGCTCTCTTGGAACATCTTTGTCGTGGTTAAGGGAGGCTAAAACTTTCTTATATAATAATAATAATAATGTAAGTATCGTATTAGTGTGCAAGTGTCCTATTAGTGCTATAATTGGGACATGTTTGAATTGGTTGGGGTGTTAATGAGAGCGAGAATCATCCATATTTTTGTTCAGTTTCTCGCTTGCTCCTGAAGCTGGCTCACAATTTCAGTTAAAACTATCGGCAAATGCTGAAATCATCAAAAATAGAAATAGATTTTTGAGCGTCGTTTATGTAATTTCGCTATTTTCAGTACGACATTAGGTTTATTTAATAGGAAGCTTTAACTTCAATTCGCCTAGCCGCATACCAGGCAGAAGGATAGCCAAACACACAGTAAGACTTCTAGTATTGTATTGACACGTAGTTCACACAGCTTGCTCTTAAGTCTAGTTCGTAACAATGAAGTTCCGCCCGGCGTCTCCTGACGCCGGCGGTAAGGGCGCTTCCGACTCATCCGGTGCTCGTAAACGCCAGGCGCCCATCGGCTCTTCCGGCAGATGCCCTATCTATACACGTGACCCGAACGCTATAAAGCATCCGTGCCGAGCGAGACTCATAAATCTCAACCGCCGGAAGTCCCATTAACACCACCAGTACTTCGCTATACAACAGTTTAGAAATTCATTCACTTGCTGGGGTGTAGTTTGAGCTTCACGATTTTCTGAATGCAGCCCTAAAAAAATGAATTTTAGAAAAAGACAAAATTCTGTCAAAATTCGTGGGAAAAGCTATAATTGCGAAAAAATGATCTAAATTTTTGTTAAAAAGCAAAGTTCCTTGAAAAGAGTCAATAATTCGCAGAGGAAAATACAAAATTGAGAAAAAATTTGTAAAGTCCAAGTATTTCTGGAATAAAATCAAGATTTTGTGTATTTCACTATCACGTAGCGTATGGTCACTTACACCATAATTTATACTACACTCATGACTGGGAATTTTCGCTGTTCCCTTTACCAAGTTTTTACTGGCATCGAACTCAAAGTATTTTCTTACGGTTATTTGATGTGCATTCTTCTTTTTGTGGTTTAGGGAACAAAAAAGAAAAACAGACAAGGATTTGATAGAGGTTACCCGTGCTCAGGTGCGGGTATCCAGCCCACCCGCACCTTCTCGTGGTGGTGCCGTTAGTACACCCACTACGACTACCGTCATTTGTACAACCTGTTGTACTGGGATAGCGACTTGATTATTGTAATAGTTTATCGCCAATCAGAGTTATTGTGGGTGGAACCAACGCGGGGGGCGCCTAGAGCACCTGTGTGCTCTAGGTTGTAATTTCTTTTTCATTTTCGTGTGCTTTGCGTTCGTTAGTGTAAGGTGAATAACTAGGTTGTATAACCTACCAAATCATTTGCTCTTGTTAGCTTTGAGTATTTATCTTCATTCCGTATCTTGTAAGGAAAAAACAAACTAAAATTAATAAAGTATCATAAATAAAACACTCGACCCTGGTCCTGGGGGCCTAGTGCCCCGAGGACCAGTCAGAATGGCGAGGGGCGGCAAAGGATCGCGACCCAGCCAGAGAAGCTCTGTGGGGGTGTGGAAGACGCCTGCAAGAGAACAAAAGAAGTCATCCGCCAAGCTCAATGAGGTAAAATCGATCAGGACGCCAGTTGCAGAACATGCAAATAGACCACAGAGCGGCACATCCCCTTGCTCAACCTCTTCAGCAGGCGCAAGTCGTCAGACTGGGGAACGGGAGCACGATGGAGGCATGTCTGCTCGGATCACCGACATCGAGAACAACATCGGCGAGGTAGTGAAGTATTTGGATGGGGTACTGCCGGAGCGAAGTGTTGCTCGGGTGAATACAACGAGCCATGCCTCTGGTGCACCCAACCTAATCTCCAATGAAGAAAGAATAGAGAAGCTTGAGAAAACCATTAAAGAAATAAAAGAAGTTCTATCGTCCCTATCTTCCTCTGGAGGACTGAAGAGCTCAATCAACCCTCCAAGACAGAAAGATAAAAACAAGTTCATTCCTTTGGATATTACAAAACAGCCACCACCACCACCAGTATTCACGCGCTTTTACACCATGAAGTTTGCACCAGAAACAAAGCGTGCAATCGACCCTTACTCAATTAAAAAGTTAATTTTGGCTCTGACAAAATTGCCACCGAAGTCCATCACCACCAGCGGCAAAGACAGCTTCACCCTTGAAGTAAGAAGCGAGAGCCAAGGCCAGACACTCATGACTATCGCAAACATAAATTCAACACCGTGCAAGGTCTTCCCCCACCCAAAGCTCAACAAATCAAAAGGGCTTATCTACATTAAAGAATATAACATGGAAAACTTTACTGAATTTGCAGCCGGACTGAAAGAAAATTACAACATTAGCGATGTAATAGATGCAACTTTCATTAAAACGAAATATGAACAGACCAGCGCCCTAATCATTGAATTCAACTCTGAAACTCCTCCCGACTACATCTATATACCAGGTGAGCGGTCCGATACAAGGGTATATCCGTACATCGAGAAACCCATGCAGTGTACGAACTGCCAAATGTATGGGCACACCAAGAAACGTTGCACCCGAGCACTCACTTGCGGAAAGTGCGGAGTGGCGGGACACAGCAGCGACCAGTGCCTTGCAGCGGAAGCTATGTGCTTCCACTGCCGAGGTCCCCACTGCGTCAAGGACAAAGCATGCCCAAAACAAATTGAAGAAGAGCAGATACTTGCCATCCAGAACAGCCACAAGGTTGGAAAACGCCGCGCCAGACAAATGCTCAACGGCCCAACGAACGTGCCTGAAAAATCTTCACCTCTACATCCCACACATTTCAAATGCACATTGGATCCAAAAGAAAAACGTAAAATGTCTCCGTGGGTTTTCGAGAAATGCCTCCAGGTCGAGTTGGGTGATAAGCCTAAGCGAATTACCTCCCAAGATGAAAGCTCTTTTATTATCGAGGTAACCGGCAAACAACAAAGCATCCAGATCTGTAACATTACATCCCTAAACAATATCCCAGTCTCCATATCTGAACACCCACACTTCAACTTAGTCAAAGGACTCGTGTATCTCTACGAGTACGATCTCTCTGACTTCGACTGCTTCCGAGAGGGGCTGAAAGCGGATCACGGACTTTACGACGCGGTGAAGGCAACCTGGATCCGACCAAAGAACCCCCTCTCTCAAGCTCTTCTACTCACTTTTAGACAGGAACTCCCTGACTACATCACCATCCCTGGTGAACAATCTCAAACAAAAGTACTCCCATACGTGCCACGTCCCATGTACTGCAAAAAGTGCCTCGAATACAACCACACGCAGAAACGATGCCCTAGCAATATAGTGACCTGTGCTAGGTGCAACAATGCAAACCACGATAGTGGAGATTGCACCAACACCAAAATAGAATGCCACAACTGCGGCCAAGATCACTACTCAGGATCCTACAAATGTACCGAATTTAAATATCATCAGGAAATTCTCACCATTCAACACAAATACAAACTAACTAGAGCCCAAGCAAAAGTTAAACTTGACTCAGAACAACCAAACTATCGCCACAGCTATGCTGCTGCCGTAACGTCAAACAGCTCAGAAGCACCCAACCGACAGCCTCCTGTACCTCAGGAACCCGAAGCAGTAGCACCTCCCACAGCTACTTCATCCGGACCCTCTGAGCCTCAGAGTCCTAAAATCTCCGTACGGAGGAAGAGAAAAAACTCCGAAGATCAAGAAAAACCAACCGAAAAGAAACAAGTAACTGAAGCAGTTTGTGTTGACCCATCCACGGGAGAAACGTATACAACCCCTATCCAAATCATATCAAACTACGACTCTGCAATGAGTGATAGCGAAATAACAAGCGAGAACAATCCGACCGTAAGAAGTGAAACAAGAAAAATTTACCAACAGTACCAAGTGGAAACCCAACTAAGCCAAAATGAATAGTGGAGCCAGCGCACTGCAATGGAACTGCCAGGGTGTTCGGGCGAAAAAAAGACGAATTATTACAACTAATCAACCTCCACAAACCGCTTGTAATTGCTCTTCAAGAAACCAAACTGTGGCACAACTGTAATTTCTCAATACCACAATACGTTCTACTCACCAAGCATGGACACCTTAATATCACACCCCATGGAGGAGTGGGCCTTCTAATCCACGAATCCATCCCCTTTCAGGAAGTCCCCTTGACCTCAACCATGCAAGTCATCGCAGCTACCGTCCAACTCACTCAGCGAATAACCTTTGTCTCGTTTTACAACTCAAGAAACCACACCTTATCTTCAAAATTGTTGAGCGAGTTATTGGCCCAACTGCCTCCTCCAATCATTTTGATGGGCGACTTCAATAGCCACAACACAATCTGGGGATGCCAAACTACGGATGCCCGGGGCCGTCTGGTAGAAGACTTCATCAGCCAACATAACCTGACTTTGCTCAACACGGGAACCCCGACTCGAATATCGTACAACTCAGAATCTGCAATAGACCTGACCTTAACCTCTCCTCGCCTTGGTGCTGACCTATTATGGAACGCATCCGAATCTCCAGAAGACAGCGATCACTGTCCTATTGTACTGAAACTAATGAACTCACCACGCAACGAGCTGAGACGCACCGTATGGAACATCAAGAAGGCGGACTGGACGTCTTACGAAGCCCACCCCTTGTGGGAGGAGCTCCAGATACCCAATGAAGCTACATGTGCCGAAGCACTTGAAGCATTCACCAGGACATTGACTGCCGTAGCAGGGGAATGCATCCCCACAACCAAACTAACAACCTTTTTTCCGAAACCCTACTGGA
Source organism: Morinoia aosen (assembly GCA_030386875.1). Classification (NCBI taxonomy): domain Eukaryota; kingdom Metazoa; phylum Arthropoda; class Malacostraca; order Amphipoda; family Talitridae; genus Morinoia; species Morinoia aosen. The sequence goes on from CM059580.1 coordinate 43,621,258, forward strand.
GTGCAAGACTTACAGAAACGCGCAATAACAGAGAACGCCTCTACCAAAGATATAGACAAACAAAATCCGTGCAGAATGCCCTGTGTTGGAAGAGAGCTAGAGCCATCCATAGAAACCTATTGCGGGAAGAAAAACGAAAAGCCTGGATTTCACTCGCCAATACCTTCACAAAGAACACACCAATCAGCTCTATATACGAAAGTGTCCGAAAAATCAAAGGAAAATCGCAGCGGCATGTATCAATACTAAGGGAAAACAATGTGACATACTCGACAGTACCAGATATAGCAAATAAACTAGCAGAAACTTTTAGCCATATCAGCAGCACGGCCAACTACCCTCAAGATTTTATACAAGAAAAACTACGAGCAGAAGCGAATAAAATTGATTTCTCGTCTCACAGTAGCGAAATGTACAACGAAGCATTCTCCTCTGCCGAACTCGACGCCGTTTTGAATACCGCAAAGAAAACATCACCCGGAGCTGACGGAATCTCATACGAGATGCTAAAACACCTCCCAAAACAGGGCAAAGAAAGCCTCTTGTCCCTCTACAACAAGCTGTGGCTCCATGGTTACTTCCCACCCAGTTGGAGAGAAGCAGTAATCATCCCGTTTCAAAAACCCGGAAAGTCTCCATACTCACCATTGAACTACAGGCCAATTGCGTTAACAAGCTGCCTCTGCAAGACTCTAGAACGACTCATCAATAATAGACTCCTTGACCATTGTGACATGCACGGTTACCTGACCAATATTCAATGCGGCGGCCGCCCTAACCGATCCACCACCGACCATCTAATCCGTCTGGAAACCACCATCCGAAAATCCTTCATCCACAACGAGCACTTCATAAGCATATTTTTTGATCTTAAAAAAGCCTACGACACCACCTGGAGATACGGAATCATGCGAGACCTTTACAATCTAAACCTCCGCGGACGACTCCCTTACTTCATAAAACAGTTTTTGCATCATCGGACCCTCAGAGTACGGATAAACAATCACGTATCCGACCCATTTCCACAAGAAGAAGGTGTCCCTCAAGGCTCCGTCTTATCAGTAACCCTCTTCATCATTAAAATTAACAATATTACCTCCTTGATCCCAAAAGATCCCCGGTATCACGCATCGTTATACGTTGACGACTTCCAGCTCGGGTACCACCACAGCGACCCCAAAATTGTTCAGGCCAAACTCCAAGAGTGCATCGACAGGGTAGGGCTCTGGACTCGAACCAACGGCTTCTCCTTTTCAATGGACAAATCCAGAGCTGTACATTTCACCTCTCTACCGGGTATGCATTTGTCACCGCCACTCAAAATTGGAAACCAAAATATAGAATACACTGATGAAATAAAATTCCTTGGGCTAACATGGGATCGTAAACTTACCTGGAAGACCCATATCACCAACATAAAAGCAAGCTGCCAGAAAAACGTGAATATGCTTAAATCTATCGCCTCGCACGAATGGGGTGGAGACCAGGCAACTTTGCTCCACCTATACCGACTATTCATCCGGCCAAAATTGGACTACGGGTGCATGGTCTACTCCTCTGCCTCGTTATCAACACTCAAACAGCTTGACCCCATCGTGAATGACTGCCTACGGCTAGCTACAGGCGCATTTAAATCAACACCGATCCCTAGCTTACAAGTTATTTCCGGCGAAATGCCCCTTGAGCTGAGAAGACAGCACCTCTCACTAAAGTACCTCTACAAAATAAAAAGCCACCTGTCAAACCCAGCGCGCAATTGTGCCATACGGCCCATCGACAGAAGACTGTTTAATAATAAACAATCCTCACCGCCTTTCGCCGTTCGCACCGTCGAACTCATGGAATCTCTCGATCTCCACGAGCCTCACATAAAGCCTGCCTTCTCTTATCGGCTACTGAATATCACCACGCCCACATGGAAAACCGCCCCCGCCAAAATAAATACAGAACTGACACTCTACAAGAAGGAATGTACCCACCCAGTCCTGTACATCCGGGAATACCAGCGACTGCGGCGCGAGGAATACAAAGAGCATGTCCCGATCTTTACCGACGGTTCCAAGTATGATGACAAAGTCGGCGCCGCAGCACTGTGTGGCGGTACGAGGGAGATGATGTCCCTTCCTGGAGTTACATCAATTTTCACTGCAGAACTCCACGCTATTGAAATGGCTCTAAAACTTATTCGCGACCGCAACCAAGAGAGATTTGTAATCTTCTGTGACTCCTTGAGCGCCCTCACAGCTCTGCAAAATAAGCGTACCCCCCATCCCCTTGCGCGGTATCTCATACATCAAATCGACAAACTAACCCAAGACCACAAAACAGTTAAACTCTGTTGGATTCCGAGCCATGTCGGCATCGAAGGCAACGAGGCAGTTGACAAACTCGCTAAAACGGCAGCACTACGACCAGCAGAAAATGTCATGACTTTCTATGGAGACTGGTACCCAATCATAAGTAGCAAAATACGTGCCCTATGGAAGGAAAACTGGCATCGGGGAAGAAATTTCCTATTCAACATACAACCCGATCCGAACTCCTACAAACGAGAAAACCTGACGAGAAGAAGCGAAGTGGTACTGAACCGCTTGCGATGTGGCCACACACAACTCACACACGGATACTTAATGAATAGCACAGTCCAAGAACCTCCGCCCGGCTGCCCTCTTTGTTTGGGGGCTCGCCTCACCGTACATCACATCGTCATGGACTGCCCAGCCTTACACAACGCAAGACGCCGTCACATAAGTCTATTTGCCGCTGACCACCACCCGCCTCTCACAATCAGAGACCTGCTGGGTCATGACGCCCCTATCGCCGAACTTATGGAATACCTTCACAGAATCAACGCGTACGACCTCATATGAATTATACGTGCCCCTGCCAAATTACTGCAAGCTAGCTATCGTCATCGGATGCCAAGCATACGGAACTGCACACTTGTGGACCTCTCTGAGTCCAACAGTCATACTACTTACCTTATTTCCGATGTGCGCTGAAATGAGTGTTCGACACCACACGAACTGATAATACTAACATCAATCCAGTCATCTGTAGCAAGTCTCGTTGCTCATAATGTGATCGCCTAGCCGATGTGTGATTACCTAGCTGAAGCTAGGGGGGTCCATAGTTGCAAGTTGCTGGCGACCCTGGTGGAAACGTAACCCTAAACTTATTATTATTATTATGACTACAACGGTATACGGTTTGCGTCTCATATACCTATTTTACTATATACCTACAATAATATTAATAATAATAGACGTCATGGAACTTAGCCAGTCTCTTCTTATATATTGCCCAGACTTTATTATGAAGAAAAAACTTATAAATTCCTTATGAAAATTCACTTGAATTCCCATAAAGAGACAATTCCTGGAAAGAAAGGTCAAAATCCTGCACATAGAAGCCAAATTCCTCAAAAAAAAACATGTATGAAAGAAGCAAAAATTAGTAAAACAAATCCCAAAAACTTTGTAAGAAATCGAATTTTTTTAAAAAAAGTCCTTATTCCTTGAATAAAAGTGAAGTTACCAATAAAGCCGTAAATCGTTCACAAAAATCTAAATTTCTTAGAGGAAAAGTCGAGATTTTTTTAAAATTAAAGCCAGAATATGCAGCGAGAAGCTATCTATGTATTCTAAACTGGGTGCTGTACAACGTTCACGTGCCCCCTCGGGGGATACAATTATTGTATCTATGGGAATTAGCGCTCCCAGGGGGACAATGTGAAGGCCCGAGCTGAAGGTTAGGTAGGCTTTCTTTTTTGTTAAAATAGAATAGGCTTTTGTTTTGTTACGAACCATCTTTTTTCGGTTCACTGCTGTCCTGTTTTTTCAGCACCTACTACTTTCTTCTTCAACTTTTTCTTGTTTCATGAACTTCTTTCTCATCTTACTGTTTCTATGACCTTTCTGCATAGATTCCCCATTATCTCATCTCCATACTAAATGGTGCCTTCCTCCTTCCTCTCTTCGATACGCTCTTTTTTTGTAGCTGTTAGGGAGGCTTAAACTAACTTATAATCTAATCTAATCTAATCTAACGTTCACGTGCCTTCTACCTTTGCCTTACTTGTATCTCTAGCTCGGCGGTGTGCAGTGTGCCAAGTGTGTCCTGGAGCGGCGATAATTGCGTTTAAATGTGTGTAAACGTAATATGGGGCGGCGATGATTGTTTTTAAATATTGTGTGTACGTAGGATGGGGCGGCGATGATTGTTTTTAAATTTTTTTGCTGCATGTCAATCACTGTGCTTGGTAACGGTCTATATTTAAATTGGGTCTCAAGACAATGTATAATATTGCAATGTACTTCGTACTGTTACTGTTATGGATATTTTAATTAATTGATAAAATAGAAAATCATATAGTTGAAGTTGAAACATTTTACTAGTTGACGTTGGAAAATTGTATCAGTTGAAGTTGGAAAAATTACGAGTTACAGTTGAACATCGGATAAAATCGAAAAATATAAACAGTTAAAGTTGAAAATTTTAACAGATGAAGTTGAAAAATCGTAACAGATAAATAATAAAATATATACTCCACTACTGTCTGGACGGTGCTGAGGTATTAATTTGCGGTGGTGAAACCAGGAATATAATAATAATAATAATAATAATAATAATAATTTGTTTAGTTTTGATGTCGGAGTGTACTGACATAGATACAAGTCTTGTAAGTTAAGTCTAGGAATAGAGCGTTGCATTTGACAATAGTAAATGTCATAAAAGAGGAAAATTTAGTTGCACCTGAAACCAAAACAAAAACACACGAGTAATCCTCGGTCGAAGGGGGGTACATTTATGAGGGCACCCTGTGTATTTCCCCCCCCCCCCCCCAAGGGGATACAACTGTTGTATCTATGGGAATTAGCGCTCCTAGGTGGACAATGCGAGGGCCCGAGCTGAGAGTTAGGTAGGCCTTCTTTTTGTTGAAATTGAATGTCTGTGTTATGTTAAGGGGGTCACCCAGCGATTTTTAAATTTTGGTCCGATTGGTCTGAAATTTGGGCAGTATATGTATGTTCTGATGAAACGTCTTTGTAGCGTCTTCGGTGATGAAACGACCTATATAATAATAAGAAGTATATGTATGTTTGAAATAAAAACATATTTTACTCGAGTAACTTTTTCGATTTAGGCCTAGTTTTTTGGAAAGTTTTGATATATCCATTTTTTGGATCATTTATATGGATATTTCAAAAAAATAGAAGTCATTGAGTTTTATGCTTGAACAATTTCAAAGACAGTTCTGAAATTCTCGTCACATTGCAAACAAACTGATGGTTTCAGAATTCTCATTTTCCGTTTTGTTTTCTTTTTATATGGGTTCAAAAATTAATGAATTTTGGTACCTTACATCCCCCATTAGGGGGGATCTAATGCCCGTTGCCCTATAAAATTTTAGGGCACAATAATCCATCATCTAAGGATTTTTTAAACAAAAAAAACTGCCCATCAGGCCGAAAGTGACCCTCGGATGACCTCCTTAAAAACCATCTTTTTTCGGTTCACCGCTGTCCTGTCTTTCAGCACCTAATACTTTCTTCTTCAACTTTGATCTTGTTTCATGAACTTCTTTCTCAGCTTATTGTTTCTATGCCCTTTCTGCATATATTCCGCGTTCCCTTAACTCCATACTAAATGGTGCCTTCTTCCTTCCTCTGTTTGGATCGCCTTTGTTGCGGATAGCGAGGCTTGAACTAACTAATTATCTAATCTAATTCTAAATAATGACACGGTTCTGTATTCTAAATAATAAAACTGTTCTGTATTTTAAGTACTAAAACTGTTCTGTATTTTAAATAATTAAACGGTTCTGTATTTTAAATAATTAAACGGTTGAGTTGTAAATTATAAAGACCGTGTAAATTAATAGTGATGCCAGTTACAATTTTAGTTTAAGTTGTGCTTGAAATGTAATATGCTACTGCGACTCACTGTGCGGATCACTTGTTGGTGGTAACGGTGGTTAAACAATTACAATAATAATAATAATAATAATAATAAAACGGTTCTGTATTCTAAATAATAAAACGGTTCTGTATACAAGATAACAAAGCCGCAATGCTGTTACCCTGACCGACGCCCGCCTGATGTGGAATGTTGTCACGCTTGGGAACTTCATGACTTCATTGTTCAGTGTTCAAGTGTCATAATTAGCATTTAAATTAAAAATTTAATGACTTAATTTATATGTAGGTGTAGTTACTTCGTTAGTTTTAACTTCTTGCTTGCTTTCTTTCGTATCTTTGTCGTGGTAAAGGGAGGCTTAAACTTTCTTATAAACCAATAATAATTTCTTTCGTCTTGCTTTCTTATAATCAATAACTTTTTTTTTCGTGGGCTGTTTTTTTTTTTGCATTGTTGATCAGTCTTTTCTCATGTTTTCACCTACTGTATATCTCCCTGTGTTTGCATCTATTAGGTAGTAACTTTATTCATTGCCTAATATAATAAAGTAATTATTCTATGTTCAATTACGTTCAGTTGTTGCTTTTTATATATGGTGCACGCATGTGTGTATGTGTACTTGTTCCATATATGTGTGTGTGTGTGTATATAAATGTGTACAATAATGAAATATGTATGCGCACGATACGTGTATTTATAGTACACACAAATGTGTATGTGTAATTGTTAAATATGTACACTAATTGTGACATCTCGTGACATATTCAAATGCACTTCATACTCAAGAAGCATACAGTATACTAGACACATGTGCAAGCATATGTGTGTATTCTATAAAACCTATTTTTCAAGTCACTTTTTATAGCTGTGTAAAATCCGTACGTGGATATGATCACTTCTCACAATGACTATAAATGTATAAACTATTTCTTCAAAGTTCCCTTTTTAATATTATTATTATCATTATCATTATTATTATTATTATTATTATTATTATTATGTAGTATTAATTTCATATTGAAAGTGCTTTTGTTGTGTGAAAGCCATGTTACGAATAACACGGCTGACTTTGTGTTCATACTAAGTCATTTTGTATTCTTAATTTAAAGATTCTGAATGTGTAGTGTGTAGTTTTTATTATTTCCATGCAATATACATATTACTGTTCATATTTCCAGCCGAGAGATGGGGAGGCCTTCTTTTTGTTGAAATAAAATTTTTGTTTTGTTACGGACCATCTTTTTTCGGTTGACTGCTGTCCTGTTTTTTAGCACCTACTACTTTCTTCTTCAACTTTTATCTTGTTTCAATAATTTCCTCCCTAACTTGCTGTTTCTGTGGGGCTCGTGCGCGTAGAATTCTGTAGTCCCTTTAACTCCATACTAAATGGTGCCTTCCTCCGTCCTCTCTTTTGAACGCCTTTATTGCGGTTTGGGAGGCTTACACTAACGTCTGATCTATTGTGAATATTTTTTTGAATGTTTTGGAACTTCGAATTTTGTGTGTGAAAAAACTTCTCATCTATTAAATGGTAAACTTGTCTCAAATTGCCTGGTAATTAACGGTATCATTTCTCAGTGATTTCGTCGCTGTGAAACATTCATTTCTGGGGGAAATGTAGGTCCCGCTGTGGCACAATTATATTTCTGTCATGTCGGTAGTGGTTTATTCGTTAGTTCTTGATTTTTGTCACAAAAGCGGTAAAGCATCGAAATATTTTCTTCGAAACTCTTTGACAAACCTGAGGCCCTGAACCTAACCCTTAACACTCCCAACGTGCGCCACCGGTGGTACACAGAAAGAGTTTTCATAATGGTGCTGACCGACCAGTAGTCACAAACTCAACTTTCACCCCTCAGGGGGATACAACTATTGTATCTAGGCGCTCCCAGGGGAACCATGTGAGGGCCTGAGCTAAAGGTTAGGTAGGCTTTCTTTTTGTTGTAATAAAATAGGTTTTTGTTTTGTTACGGACCATCTTTTTTCGGTTCACTGCTGTCCCGTTTTTCAACACCTACTACTTTCTTCTTCAACTTTTTTCTCGTTTCATGAACTTCTTTCCAAACTTACTGTTTCTGTGCACCTCTTGCATAGATTCCGCGTTCCCTCAACTCCATACCAAATGGTGCCTTCCTCTTTCCTCTCTTGGAACATCTTTGTCGTGGTTAAGGGAGGCTAAAACTTTCTTATATTATAATAATAATATAATAATAACTCAACTTTCATTAATACTTAATTAAAGCTAAATAAAGGCACGATCCAGTTCGTGTTTGCTATTATCGACGCAGCGCACCACAATTGATTTTCAATATGAGTTGAAGATCAAACTTCAGTTTAACCCGTCGCGGTCAACGTTGCTTATTATATCTGTCCAGTTTGTGTGTGTGACAGTGACGCGTTAACTTTCTTTCCATTGAGTCTTGTCCGTATTTTTCCATGTGTTCTTTGGAATAAATGTATAAAATGGTGTCGCTTTTCATTTCTTCCTGTTCATATTTGTGAAAGAAAAACACTTTCAACTTATTAAACACGTTGACGACGCTTGCACGGCTGTTGCGGTCTGTTTGGTTAGGTCAGAATTAACAGAATGGAAAAACCGTCTTTACTGCTCGGCTTTTTTTTACTCTCTCAAAAGCGTAATAAATACAGTTGCGCTGTAATATTTCAACTTGTATGCTATTATCTATTTGAAATGAAGGTCGTGAAACAATTGAAATGCTCTTCATTTATACCGGTACGTAAATGAGCTATTCCCCCTGTGGTCCCCTCAGGGGGACACAACTATTGTATCTATGAGAATTGGCGCTCCCAGGTGTGAGGGCCCGAGCTAAAGGTTAGGTAGGCTTTGTTTTTGTTAGAATAACATGGGATTTTGTTTTGTTACGGACCATATTTTTTCGGTTCACTGCCGTCCTGCTTTTTCAGAACCTAATGCTTTCTTCTTCAACTTTGGTCTTGTTTCATGAACTTCTTTCTCACCTTTGTTTCTGTGCCCTTTCTGCATAGATTCCGCATTCCTTTAACTCCATACTAAATTGTGCGTTCTTCCTTCCTCTCTTTGAATCTCATTTGTTGAGGATAGGGAGGCTTAAACTAACTAATAATCTATTCTAATCTATTATTGTAAATGAACTATATTTATTAGAGAATTTGCAAATGCCCCCTCTGTAGGCATAGGGTAGGCAATAGGCCTAGGCTTGTCTGTCCTGTGCTGTGAGGACTGGCGCTCCCAGGGGGATACTGTGAGGTCCCTCAGCTGTAGAGACTTTTTCGAGACTTGTGTTTTTGCCCACTTTGCCTCTTTCAGTTTTCATGCCTTCTTTGTTATCTCTTCTTTGTCTTTTGTTCCTCTTTAGCCATCTCTTGGAATATAGAATATCCAAGAGATGATATTTTTCATTTCTTATTCAACTACCCCTTGACAGAGTTAGACTATTAGCACGCCATGTATGGTTTGTCTATTAGTTCGCCTCGTATAGTTTGTCTATTAGTATGCCTCGTATGGCTTATCTATTTGTACACCTCGGATGGTTTGTCAATTTAGTAGTACTCCTCGTATGGAACGTGTCTTAGGACGTCTTATATTAAGAAATTTTTAAAAGCCAATATGTTGGCATGTATCTCATGTGGCACCTTGTAAATAAACGTTTTATCTTTTTCTTTCTTTATTTCTTTCCTTACTTGCTGTTTGCGTGCGCAGGGTGTGGGGACACACCTTGTGCATAGATTCCTTCCTTTCTAACTTGCTGTTTGCATGGTGACACACCTTGTGCATAGATTCCTTCCTTTCTAACTTGCTGTTTGCATGGGGACACACCTTGTGCATAGATTCCTTCCTTTCTAACTTGCTGTTTGCATGGGGACACACCTTGTGCGTAGATTTCTTTCTTGCAATTTCTGTGCGCAGGGAACATACCTTTTGTATCAATTTTGATCTCCCAACTCCATACCAAGTAGGACTCCATCTGGTGCTACTGCAGCGTGAGGTCTACCGCCATACATCGCCTACCCAGGTGCAGTTTGAGATGTACAAATAGTTCATCGCTAAATTAAATTATGGAAATAAATAATATCCACTAGTATTCTAACCTAACCTCACCCTATAGTACTAACTAGAGGTAGATCTCGTGCTACAGTGTGGTAGACCTCACGCTGAGTACTAGCAAGAGGTAGACCTCACGCTGTAGTACTAGCTAGAGGTAGACCTCACGCTGTAGTACTAGCTAGAAGTAGACCTCACGCTGTAGTACTAGCTAGAGGTAGACCTCACGCTGTAGTACTAGCTAGAGGTAGACCTCACGCTGTAGTACTAGCTAGAGGTAGACCTCACGCTGTAGTACTAGCTAGAGGTAGACCTCACGCTGTAGTACTAGCTAGAGGTAGACCTCACGCTGTAGTACTAGCTAGAGGTAGACCTCACGCTGTAGTACTAGCTAGAGGTAGACCTCACGCTGTAGTACTAGCTAGAGGTAGACCTCACGCTGTAGTACTAGCTAGAGGTAGACCTCACGCTGTAGTACTAGCTAGAGGTAGACCTCACGCTGTAGTACTAGCTAGAGGTAGACCTCACGCTGTAGTACTAGCTAGAGGTAGACCTCACGCTGTAGTACTAGCTAGAGGTAGACCTCACGCTGTAGTACTAGCTAGAGGTAGACCTCACGCTGTAGTACTAGCTAGAGGTAGACCTCACGCTGTAGTACTAGCTAGAGGTAGACCTCACGCTGTAGTACTAGCTAGAGGTAGACCTCACGCTGTAGTACTAGCTAGAGGTAGACCTCACGCTGTAGTACTAGCTAGAGGTAGACCTCACGCTGTAGTACTAGCTAGAGGTAGACCTCACGCTGTAGTACTAGCTAGAGGTAGACCTCACGCTGTAGTACTAGCTAGAGGTAGACCTCACGCTGTAGTACTAGCTAGAGGTAGACCTCACGCTGTAGTACTAGCTAGAGGTAGACCTCACGCTGTAGTACTAGCTAGAGGTAGACCTCACGCTGTAGTACTAGCTAGAGGTAGACCTCACGCTGTAGTACTAGCTAGAGGTAGACCTCACGCTGTAGTACTAGCTAGAGGTAGACCTCACGCTGAAGTACTAGCTAGAGGTAGACCTCACGCTGTAGTACTAGCTAGAGGTAGACCTCACGCTGTAGTACTAGCTAGAGGTAGACCTCACGCTGTAGTACTAGCTAGAGGTAGACCTCACGCTGTAGTACTAGCTAGAGGTAGACCTCACGCTGTAGTACTAGCTAGAGGTAGACCTCACGCTGTAGTACTAGCTAGAGGTAGACCTCACGCTGTAGTACTAGCTAGAGGTAGACCTCACGCTGTAGTACTAGCTAGAGGTAGATCTCATGCTACAGTGTGGTAGACCTCATGCTATAGCAGCCCCTCTATCCTATCTTCACTTTGGAACGCCTTTGGTGGTTAGGGAGCTTTATATATAATTTGAATAAAAATTTACAATCTCAAGTTCAGTGAGCCGAGCGTAACACTACACTACAGAAAATGAAATATAAATTTGGGGGGGGGGGGGAGAAAAACAAGTTCTTTCTCGAACACACGTCTTTATTAAAAACCAGGTAGGTTCTTTCAATAAATATATAAATAATGCCATAAATGTGGCTCTTACATGTAACATTCAACAGAAGTAAAAAACAACGAAGCGTCTTTGTATAACTTAACTTTGACCACACAACGACCAAATTTTCTGACTCGTGAACGAAATATTGTGGTTATTTCTCTTAAATTATCAAATGAAACCCAGCGCATGTGAACTTTTATTGAAATCAACTACAATAAAAGAACGATGTGAGTGATCTTGGTGTTTTAATCTCCTTTAATCCTTGAATCTCCGAGTGATCTCCTTGGTGTGAGTGATCGCATTGGTGTTTTAAAAACCAATGTATCGACATTTCATGTTTGTACTTTATTGGAAAATAAATGTTTCTTCTTTCTTTCTTTCCTAATGTTCTTCAGAAAGGACGGTGGTTGTTGAAGGGGGTCGCAAGGACGCCTGGTATATTGTGTGGCAACGCAGTTGGAATCTTTCAATAAATTAAGCCCACTGCACTGTCCCCAATCAAATAAAATATTGTATTATATACTATTAAATATATATATTAAATTGAACATGCATGTGATATTGTATTAGAAATTTTAAACCATGAAAAAAAAAGAAATCCTGAAATTCTTTATTTCTGAGAAAGCGGATCAGATGAGATGTTGGGTAAAGCCTCCCTAACCGAAACAAAGGCGCTTCAAAGAGAGGAATGAGAGAGGCACCATGAAGTATGGAATCTACGCTTATTATGCATAGAAACAGCCAGTTGAGAAAGAAGTGCATGAAAAAACAAGATAAAAGTTGAAGAGGAAAGCAATATGTGCTGAAAAACAGGACAGTAGTCAACCGAAAAAAGATGGTCCGTAACAAAACAAAAACCTATCATATTTCAACACGAGTAAGTCCTACCTAACTTTCAGCTCGGGACCTCACATCTTCCCGCTAGGAGATGATGTACAGAGAAGTTATCAGAAATTACGGAGGCTAATCGACCATGTATCACTACCTGTCATTGACTTTAGTAATATATATATTTTTTTCGTAAAGTCCAATGCTCTACCAGAAACATTAGACTATCTGAGATCTGTTCAAAAATAGTTCACTCCCAATCAATTAAATACAAAAATAATATTAGTATGCAGCGAGTTTATAAAATACGACAACATACAATTCCTCGTCCCTCCTCTTTGTTTCCGCCTCTGCTGTGGCTATGAAGTCTCGAACGGATAATGCAATATGTATATTTTACGGAGAACTAAAGTCTGAAGAGTTTCAAGCAAAGCAATATTGAGTGTTGGAAGTTGAGCCCTGCAGTATCTTCGGGTTTCCATAGACAACAAAACAAATAAAGTTAAACATAATGGCTTAATGAATAAAAATAAAACATAGCATAATGTGATGTCTTTGATAATCACATGCCATCATGTGAGCCATTACACACGTACACACACACACACACACACACACACACACACACACACACACACACACACACACACACACACACACACACACACACACACACACGTACACATACACACTCACATACACAATAAAAAAAACACGCACACACCTACACGTACACGGACACAAAGCTGTAAACAAAGGTAACACAAATTCAATAAATAACAACATTGAAGGGTGTTGACAAAACCAACGATATAGCAAAGGCGAATCCTTCACTGGACTTCATAAATAAACGCAGCAAAATTAGCAATGAGCACTTAGTATCTAACAAGTCATGAGAAAATTGCTTGCTTTATTCGACGCTTGTCATTTGCAAGCGACTCTCAGCTCTAGAAATGAAAATCAGAAATAGCGTTCGCAGCGTCCATTGATTTAGTATCCGTTTCTCTGTCGAATTGATTATGATAAATTTCGAGGTAATTCAAAAAAAAGTAAATTCAAGATTAGTATGAATTAAAACAAAAAATCAAGAAATGGATTTTTAAAGAAGCGAAACAAAATAAATCCAAGACTTTTAATATTTTGCTTTTAGGAAAAAGTTAATGCCAGTAAGCTATGAAATGCAAGACTTGGAGGCACAAAAAAATATGCAAAACCAATCACGACTCGCAGATCATGAGGGTAAATCAAATAAGTCACAACTGCGGTAACAATCCCCTATCATTAAATAATTGCCATTAACAACAGTAACAACATTACTAATAAAATAACAAATGACTACCGAGAAAATTACCTACAACGCAATAAAATGACTTTTTCGAGAAGCATTCTCTATACTTGGGACGTAATTTAGGAATTCAACACATCTATTTTTGCTCTACTTGGGTCGCAAGAGAGGTTCCTAGCTCTCTGCTTCACTAGCAATAGAAGAAAGATTCCCCTACTCCTCCCCAGCCCCACTTGGGACGCAGGGAAGAGATTCCCCTTCTCCTCCCCAGCCCCACGTGGGACGCAGGGAAGAGATTCCCCTTCTCCTACCCAGCCCCACGTGGGACGCAGGGAAGAGATTCCCCTTCTCCTCCCCAGCCCCACGTGGGACGCGGGGAAGAGATTCCCCTTCTCTTACCCAGCCCCACGTGGGACGCAGGGAAGAGATTCCCCTTCTCCTCCCCAGCCCCACGTGGGACGCGGGGAAGACATCCCCCTTCTCCTCCCCATCCCCACGTGGGACGCGAGGAAGACATCCCCCTACTCCTCCTCAGCCCGGAAGTCACTCAGCATGCTGAGGACGAGCGGGTTGGCGGCCTCCTGAGGGGGGAGGTGGGCGGCGTTGACGCGGCGATAACTAAGCGCCAGCGGCTGGTTGGCTGAGTAGTGGTGGTGACTCACGCTGCAGTCAACCAGCTGGGTGATAATAAGAAAGTTTTAGCTTACCTTTACCACGACAAAGGTGTTCAAAGAGAGGAAGGGTGAGGGCCCCTTTTGGTATGGACACCAGCTGATTGGTTGGTTAATTATAAGAAAGTTTTTAGACTGCCTTTACCACGACAAAGATGTTCAAAGAGAGAAAGGATGAAGGCACCATTTAGGATGAAGTTAAAGGAACAAGGAATCTACGCACAAGGTGCATAGAAACAGTAAGCTAAGAAAAAGTTCATGAAACAAGACAAAAGTTGAAGAAAGTAGTAGGTGCCGCAAAACAGGACAGCAGTGAACAGAAAATGTTGGTCCGTCACAAAACAAAAAATCTGTTCTATTTCAAGAAAAAGAAGGCCTACATTATTATTATTATTATTATTATTATTGTAATTGTTTAACCACCGTTACCACTAACAAGTGATCCGCACAGTGAGTCGCAGTAGCGTATTACATTTCAAGCACAATTTAAACTAAAATTGTAAATGGCATCACTATTAATTTACATGGTCTTTATAATTTACAACTCATGGTAGATTAGATTACATAGAATAAGTCAGCTTCTTGGAGGAACCTATAGAGGGCCCTCCCCAATTCAACCGGGCCAGAGTCTCCCAGTAACTCGCTCATCACTACCTCGCTCTGACCGAAGTAACGGCGACTTAGTGCAGCATATCGTTGGCACTCTGTGAGAATGTGTTTTACACTCACAGTAACTTGACACTGGTGACATTGCGGCGGCGCAGTCCTGTTCATCAAATACTCATGTGTTAGAAGTGTATGTCCAATACGGAGGCGACACAGCTTTATCTCCCACTCCCGGCTGGTCCAGCAGCTTGTTCGGAGGGGTTGTGTCGTGTCCTTAATTTCTCGGAGTTTGTTCTCAGTCACTTCACGCCAGTCATGATTCCAGTTTTGATGGACGAGTCTTTTAAAGGCACATGCGAAGTCTCCGCGAGGCATTCCTTTGCGTATCTGGCGCTCTCGTTGGGTGGCAGACTGTGCAGCCTCGTCAGCTCTCTCGTTTCCCGCCACACCCACATGGCTAGGCACCCAGCACAATGTATAATTTTTTCCGATCTCAGTCATCAGCGTTAAGATCTGCGTTATTATAGGATGGGTGTTGCAGGGTTTTATGATACTTTGTAGGGCGCTACGACAGTCTGAGACGATTGTGATCATACTCGTATCCACCGCTCGAGATGCGCGCACCGCGGACAGTATTGCACACAACTCAGCTGTGAACACCGAAGCCACTGATGAGAGTTTGACCGCTAGTATGTTTAACCCATGGACGGCTGCATATGCTGTGCCATGTTCAGTTTTAGATCCATCGGTAAAAAAGACAGCTGTTTCAGAGTGACGTACGAAGTGATCGAGGAAGAGGGCTCTGGATGGGGCCGCTCCAAGCAGTCGCTTACGCAGGTCAGCCAGTTCACTGCACACAGCTACTGGGGGAGAGACCCACGGCGCGATGGGGGAGACGCTCTCCGGAGCCACGCACTCCAGTGAGATGTCATAGTTCCTTAGTATAGTTTGCAGGCGAACATAAAATGGTTTGGGGTTTCTTTCGTTTGCATGCAGGCGTCCCGAAGCACAGCGAATTTTTGAGAGAATTTGTTGAGCAGGATCAGTGAGCAGTCTAAGGTAGTAGTTTACGATCTTTATTTCCAGGTAATACGCTAAAGGTTTTATTCCGGTTTCTGCATGGAGTGATAAGATAGGTGAACTCTTGAACGCACCAGTGGCCACACGAAGGGCAGAATTCTGCACAGTGTGCAATGAGTTCATGAGGGTAGCACATGCAGAGCTATAAGCTTCTGAGCCATAGTCCAATTTTGGCTTTAGTAGCCCCATATAAAGACGGAGCAAGGATTGCCGATCTGCTCCATACTGGGTATGGGATATGACTTTCATTAGGTTTATGTGTTGTGAACATGCTCGTTTGAGGGATTGGATGTGGGGCCGCCAGGTAAGGCTCGAGTCAAAGATTAATCCTAGATACTTGAATTGCTCAACATGTGGTAACACTGCATTGTTTAGATGAAGTTCGGGAGAGGCTTTCAGACAGCCACGAGTACGGCAGAAATGCATAGTCACTGTTTTGGATGGGGAGAATTTAAATCCAGTGGTTGCTGTCCATTGCGTGAGGTGGTTAATAGCGATCTGCAATTGTCGTTTTAGGCACTCTGGTTTTTTGCCCGGCACATAGATGACAAAGTCATCTACGTATAGAAACCGCTGGACACTCTGCGGAATTTCATCAGCGATATCATTTATGGCAATAAGGAAACACACGCAGCTGAGGATACTTCCTTGAGGGACTCCTCCTTGGAGGCTTTTGGTTGACGAGTGGACATTCTGGAGACGGACTCTAATTTTCCTATTATAATTATTCATGAAGTTGCTTAGGAAAGCAAGAAGGTGCCCATGTATACCATATTTCTGAAGTTTCAGTAGGATTCCGTATGTCCATGCGGTGTCATATGCTTTCTGTAGATCAAAGAAGACGGCTATAAGATGATTCTTTGAAGTAATACTCGAAGCGATGTGTGATGACAGTGTCACCAAATGGTCGGTGGTACTTCGGTTCTTCCGGAAGCCAGATTGGATATTTACTATTTTTCTAGTTGATTCCAAAAACCAGACTAGTCTCCTGTTAACAATTTTTTCAAGCAGTTTGCTTAAGCATGAGGTGAGAGCAATTGGACGGTAACTATTTGGAGATGTCGGATCTTCACCAGTTTTTAAAATTGCTATTATTATCGTCAGTGACCAAGTTGCTGGAAATACCTGCTAGGACCATATTTTGTTGAAGAGAGAGAGTACTGCAGGGAGGAAGGTTTCGTGGGCTTTTTTAATCATGCTGTACGAGATGTCATCATGGCCAGCAGCGCTATCGCTGGTTGTGCGTAGGGCAGTTTTAAGTTCTGACATGGTTAAGGGGCTATTGTATGCTTCTTTGTCTCCCCCCAAGCGCAGCGGTCTTCCTTCCCACCTTTCCTTATATCGCGTGAAGGACGCGTCGACGGTTGCGTTTTCACTCACTGATGAGAAGTGTCCCGCCAGCATCTCCGCAGCTTCCAGCAATGTTTCAGTCAGGTTGTTCGTACGGGGATCTCTCAATTTTGGGGTTGGAGTCAATTTAAATTTTCCGGGCAGCTTTTGGACTTTATTCCATACTAAGTTTAGGCTGGTTTTAGTATTTATACTACTGATGAAAGCTTTCCAGGATGTTTGTTTACTTGTCAGGAAGGTCTTCCGGCAGATTGCCTTTGCTCTATTGTATCGGATCCTGTTATACGCATTGTTACATCTTACCAAGGCTCTTTCAGCTCGCGTACGCTCTCGTTTTGCAATTTCGCACTCAGAGTTCCACCACGGTACCGCAGGTCGCGGTAGAGAGCCGCTCTTGCGAGGTATGGATGTATCAGCAGCTTGCTGTAAGATGTTGGTCAAAGTAGCTGTGTGATCCTCAACATTCTTTCCATTCAGCTGGTCGATATCCTCACTTGACAACTGGGTCAGTCTGCTAAACAGAGTCCAATTTCCTTTGTTTAGGTCATACCGTTCATATCTGGCTGGCATATTTTGAGGATGGACAGGATCGAGATGGATAGGGTAGTGATCGCTGTCATAAAGGTTTGCATTAACATGGTATTTAAAATCCAGATAGCAGTCAGGAGAGCATAGTGTTGAATCGATGACAGAGAAGGATCCCGTCTGCCTGTGAAAATGTGTAGGTTGTCCGTCGTTCATGATACAGATGTTATTTTCTCTTACTATTCTTTCCATGAGTTGTCCTTTATCATTTACCACGTTGTCATTCCATAGTTGGTTTCGAGCATTGAAGTCCCCCATTATAATATACGGGGTAGGCAACTGGGAAATCAAATTTTCAACTTCTTGGTGTTGTATATTGATGTGCGGCAAGTAGACCGAGCATATGGTGTATGTCCGGTGCATATTAATACGTAGTGCTACTGCTTGCAATGTGGTACGCAAGTCAATCCGGTGATGCGGTATTGTCCTGTGGATCAATATCGCAGCGCCCCGCTCGTGATCATCAGCGCGGGTCACACCAGAGGTATAGAGAGAGTACTGAGTGGGTGGTGTCACCGTTCTGTCCCGGAGCATGGTCTCTTGAAGGCAGACACATGCAGGGTGGTATAGATTGAGGAGTTGTTTAAGTTCACAGAATTTGGTTCGGTACGATTCTAAATTCCATTGAATAAATGAATCAAAATTCATTTACAAATAGAGGTACTGGTTTGTTTTCCTTCAGGTTCCGATCACTTGAATTTTTTGGCTTTCTGCTGATCTCGATGCTCGGTCTCGGCTTCTTGATGGTGGCGATGTCGTCCGCTGTTCCTTGGTTGGTGCAGTAGGCTTTGGTTTGTAGGTCATTGAGTTTCTACTGGAGTTGCCATCGTCATCGTCGCTTCCATAGCCTTGGAGGTTTGTAAGGCTGGAAGTTGCCTCCCTCCGCTTGAAAGAGTATTTGGTGAGAGAAGCTGGCGTAGGTTTTTGGCCTTTTACTGTTTTAGGGGGTTCTCCGTTTGGCTCCAGTTGTTTTCGTTGTCGGTTGTAGACTGTAGGCACCTTGGGCTTAGAGAGTGTGGCGTTATTTATTTCTTTTTGCGTCGTCCTTTTCGGTGAAATGATGGGTTGGGATACGGCAACTGTTGGAGTTCCTGAGCTTGTACTAATTGAATCGGTGGCCTTCGATTTTACATCAGCTGTAGCTGGAGTGGATTTAGCGTTGCAAGGAGTAGAATCAGTGCACGCAGTGGTTTGGTTAGGAGGTTGTTCATTGTTGTTTTTTGCCTGAACTGGCCTTATTTCTGGTTTTGCAGGTTCTTGTTCAGTGTGAGTCGGCTGTTGTGGCATATATTCCTGAGGAGCAGCAGGGTTGGGTTCTTCCGCAGGGGTACTTGTATCTCCCCTAACTACCGCGCTATACATCCGCTCATGCTCCGGATGTTTCTCCAAAACGAGGTCCATGGCTTCTGAGCGAGAGGTCTTCAATCTCTGTTGAGTGGCTAAAATTTCACTTTCAATTTGATATTTTGGGCATTGTTTATCATTTGAGTAATGAGGCTGCCCGCAATGATAGCATCGGACGGCATTAGGACAGGAGCTCTTTTGATGCCCTTCCTGCCCACATCGGGAGCACGTGTCTGCTTCTCTGCGGCAGTATTTTGCAACGTGGCCATAGCGTTGGCATTTAAAGCATTGTTGCGGTCTTTCTTTATATTCTTCTACGAGCTCACTGTGCCAAGATGACAATTTCACAGCTCTTGGCACCGTGTGCTTTTGGAATGTCAGGATGTATGTGTCGGTAACAACTTTCTCGCCATCTCTCCTCAGCTCTATTCGCCGCAGGTCAATCACTCCCTGGTCAGCTAGGTGGTCCTTCAGTTCTTTCATAGAACACTGTCCGAAAGTCTTACTTCGTACTACACCACGAACAGTGTTGAGTGACCGGTGGGGCTCTATTACTACTCCCTTTCCGCCAATGCGGTCCAGTTTCATCAGTTTATCTGATTGGGTCACACTATTTGTCTCTATGAGGAGACTGTTATAGCCAGATTTTACAATTTTCTTTGGAGTACCAATCGTCTTAGTAATGTCGCGTTCTGCCAGCAACACGTTCAAATCTCTGGAGATATTGACCCCAGGGAATCGTACAGTATAATATTTGACATAGTATGGTATGGAGTTCTCGAACATTCCTTCCAGTCTCAGCATCTGACGCGCTCGCCGGTCATCTCGTCGTCTCCTCTTCACCTGTCGACGGTTCATCGTTTTCCAGATGCTCTGTTCATCTCCGGTCACAGCTTCCTCATCATTGTTAGGCTCTCGGGTTGCCTCAGCTTCCACTGTTTTGTCTTTGAAGCGTCTTCGTTACACAAGTTTCTCTCATTCGTCTGATTTTTTCCATTATTCAACTCAGTCACGGCACTCGCTCCTTGTGTGGGGTCCACACTTAGAGGAGGCAAATCGTTAGTCTGCATTAGAGCAGAACTAACAGTATCCATTTGAGTTTCCAGGTCGTCAGCGGCAGGTAGGGATTGATGGGTTTCCATCGCGTACTGGGGAGACCCCGGTTGGCTCCCCCTAGCACAATCGCTAGGGGGCACCTTGTAACTACTTACAAGCTCCTCAGATGATATTGGTTTAATAATCTACATAAAAGAACAAAATAATACAAAACCCCGATGGAGGGGGGGCCGCCTGCGTTGGTTCTACCTACAACAAGCTATCAAGAATAATTAAATGAGGTCAGCCTGTTATTTTACATTAATTATCTAATGTATATCAAAGACAAGTAGGTATACTAATAGTACCACCACGTAAAGGTGCAGGTCGACTAGATACACTCTAGTTAGAATGTACCTTCTATCAAATCCTTGTCAGTATTCAGCAATGTTCCCTCCACACATATAAACAAATACACTTGGTACCAGTAAAATCGGTAAAGGGAACAGTGAAAATTCCAAAGAAGGCCTACATATCCTTTAGCTCCGGACCTCACGTAATCTTTTTGGGAGCACTAATTCTCATAGATACATTAGTTGTATCCCCCTGAGGGAGTCCACAAGTTGAGTGCCAGAAGATACAAGGTAATGTCACGGTGGAAGAAACAAGGTAGAGTCCAACCAGTTTTTTCGTGCTCCGTGTCATAATGCTCACGTCATGGCATCGAACCTATAGCAGCGCTCAGATTGCATCTGGCAACACTGCTAGCCGCAACTCTTGAATCAAATGATCTAACAACATGTCGCAATGGCGACGTCATTCAGCGTATTTGAAACAAAGCATTTCTATTGGCTAGCCGAACAAGAGGAATTATTTCAGAATAGAAATGACTACCCATTGTAGCGAATACTAAGTAGTCATTTCTATGGGGAAAAATACGCCTCCTCTCGTACGGCCTAGCCAATAGAAATGCTTTATTTAAAACACACTGGATGACGTCACCATTGTGACGTGTCATTAAGCCAATAGTGGTGACAGATTTGAAGCTATCGGCAGGTGAAGCCCATAGCCTCCACACACACCTGCCAATAGCCCCACACACACACACCTGCCAATAGCCCTACACACACACACACCTGCCAATAGCCCACACACACCTGCCAATAGCCTCCACACACACCTGCCAATAGCCCCACACACACACACCTGCCAATAGCCACACACACACACACCTGCCAATAGCCCCACACACACACACACACGCCAATACCCACACACACACACACACACCTGCCAATACCCACAAACACACACACCCTTCAAAAAGCCCCACACACACCAGCCAATAGCCCCACACACACCAGCCAATAGCCCCACACACCAGCCAATAGCCAGACACACACCTGCCAATAGCCCCACACACCTGCCAATAGCCAGACACACACCTGCCAATAGCCCCACACACACCTGCCAATAGCCCCACACATACCTGCCAATAGCCCCACACACACCTGCCAATAGCCCCACACACCTGCCAATAGCCCCACACACCTGCCAATAGCCCCACACACCTGCAAATAGCCCCACACACCTGCCAATAGCCCCACACACACCTGCCAATAGCCCCACACACCTGCCAATAGCCCCACACACCTGCCAATAGCCCCACACACCTGCCAATAGTTGCACTGCAGGATGGACTGGTCAAACAAGGTAGAGTTGGGGCACAGGAACGACTGGATGCTTGACCCCAGCGCTGCCGGCACGCACAGGTGGAATATCTGCAAACAGCGCGCGTTTATACGAGCTTTTTTCGTGGGAAATGGGACTTTTCGTGGGAAACGGGACTTTTCGTGGGAAACGGGACTTTTCGTGGGAAATGGGACTTTTCGTGGGAAATGGGACTTTTCGTGGGAAATGGGACTTTTCGTGGGAAATGGGACTTTTCGTGGGAAATGGGACTTTTCGTGGGAAATGGGACTTTTCGTGGGAAATGGGACTTTTCGTGGGAAATGGGACTTTTCGTGGGAAATGGGACTTTTCGTGGGAAATGGGACTTTTCGTGGGAAATGGGACTTTTCGTGGGAAATGGGACTTTTCGTGGGAAATGGGACTTTTCGTGGGAAATGGGACTTTTCGTGGGAAATGGGACTTTTCGTGGGAAATGGGACTTTTCGTGGGAAATTGGACTTTTCGTGGGAAATTAGACTTTTCGTGGGAAATTAGACTTTTCGTGGGAAATTAGACTTTTCGTGGGAAATTAGACTTTTCGTGGGAAATTAGACTTTTCGTGGGAAATTAGACTTCTCGTGGGAAATGGACTTTTCGTGGGAAATTGGACTTTTCGTGGGAAATGGGACTTTTCGTGGGAAATGGGACTTTTCGTGGGAAATGGGACTTTTCGTGGGAAATGGGACTTTTCGTGGGAAATGGAACTTTTCGTGGGAAATGGAACTTTTCGTGGGAAATGGAACTTTTCGTGGGATATGGGACTTTTCGTGGGAAATGGGACTTTTCGTGGGAAATGGGACTTTTCGTGGGAAATGGGACTTTTCGTGGGAAATGGAACTTTTCGTGGGAAATGGAACTTTTCGTGGGAAATGGAACTTTTCGTGGGAAATGGAACTTTTCGTGGGAAATGGAACTTTTCGTGGGAAATGGAACTTTTCGTGGGAAACGGGACTTTTCTTGGGAAACGGGACTTTTCTTGGGAAACGGGACTTTTCGTGGGAAACGGGACTTTTCGTGGGAAACGGGACTTTTCGTGGGAAACGGGACTTTTCGTGGGAAATGGGACTTTTCGTGGGAAATGGGACTTTTCGTGGGAAATGGGACTTTTCGTGGGAAATGGGACTTTTCGTGGGAAATGGGACTTTTCGTGGGAAATGGGACTTTTCGTGGGAAATGGGACTTTTCGTGGGAAATGGGACTTTTCGTGGGAAATGGGACTTTTCGTGGGAAATGGGACTTTTCGTGGGAAATGGGACTTTTCGTGGGAAATGGGACTTTTCGTGGGAAATGGGACTTTTCGTGGGAAATGGGACTTTTCGTCGGAAATGGGACTTTTCGTGGGAAATGGGACTTTTCGTGGGAAATGGGACTTTTCGTGGGAAATTGGACTTTTCGTGGGAAATTAGACTTTTCGTGGGAAATTAGACTTTTCGTGGGAAATTAGACTTTTCGTGGGAAATTAGACTTTTCGTGGGAAATTAGACTTTTCGTGGGAAATTAGACTTTTCGTGGGAAATTAGACTTCTCGTGGGAAATGGACTTTTCGTGGGAAATTGGACTTTTCGTGGGAAATGGGACTTTTCGTGGGAAATGGGACTTTTCGTGGGAAATGGGACTTTTCGTGGGAAATTGAACTTTTCGTGGGAAATGGAACTTTTCGTGGGAAATGGAACTTTTCGTGGGATATGGGACTTTTCGTGGGAAATGGGACTTTTCGTGGGAAATGGGACTTTTCGTGGGAAATGGGACTTTTCGTGGGAAATGGAACTTTTCGTGGGAAATGGAACTTTTCGTGGGAAATGGAACTTTTCGTGGGAAATGGAACTTTTCGTGGGAAATGGAACTTTTCGTGGGAAATGGAACTTTTCGTGGGAAATGGAACTTTTCGTGGGAAACGGGACTTTTTGTGGGAAACGGGACTTTTAGTGGGAAACGGGACTTTTAGTGGGAAACGGGACTTTTCGTGGGAAACGGGACTTTTCGTGGGAAATGGGACTTTTCGTGGGAAATGGGACTTTTCGTGGGAAATGGGACTTTTCGTGGGAAATTGGAGTTTTCGTGGGAAATTGGAGTTTTCGTGGGAAATTGGAGTTTTCGTGGGAAATTGGATTTTTCGTGGGAAATTGGAGTTTTCGTGGGAAATGGGAGTTTTCGTGGGAAATGGGAGTTTTCGTGGGAAATGGGAGTTTTCGTGGGAAATGGGAGTTTTCGTGGGAAATGGGAGTTTTCGTGGGAAATGGGAGTTTTCATGGGAAATGGGAGTTTTCGTGGGAAATGGGAGTTTTCGTGGGAAATGGGAATTTTCGTAGGAAATGGGAATTTTCGTGGGAAATGGGAATTTTCGTGGGAAATGGGAGTTTTCGTGGGAAATTGGAGTTTTCGTGGGAAATTGGACTTTTCGTGGGAAATGGGAGTTTTCGTGGGAAATGGGACTTTTCGTGGGAAATGGGAGTTTTCGTGGGAAATGGGACTTTTCGTGGGAAATGGGACTTTTCGTGGGGAATGGGACTTTTCGTGGGAAATGTGAGTTTTTGTGGGAAATGAGGGTTTTTGTGGGAAATGTGAATTTTCGTGGGAAACGGGAGTTTTCGTGGGAACGGGAGTTTTCGTGGGAAATGTGAGTTTACGTGGAAAATGTGCGCGTGAAGGAACGTTTGTTGACAGCTAACGTTCTTTGTCATTATTTGCGACATTTATGTGGCGAGAAGCACTTGCTTTTCAAAATACATAGTTCAAACACTTGTTTTTAAAAAGAATAAGAAAATTTTTCACATATATGGAACTTGACCGTTAACTCTAAGAAAAACGTTCATGCTAAGAGAACATGAACGTTTTATGTAAAAAACTTGACATTCACGTAAGAAAACTGTTCATATCAAATAACAGAACGCATACACTAGAAAAACGCTCACAAAACGCGCGTTCTCACGCGGAAATGCCCGTTATAATGTCACACCCTATAAAACGGCCGTTTACGCATTGGTAAAACGACTATCAAACGGCACCAAAACGGCGTTCAAAACAGCACTGACGATCAAAAACAGAAACATCATTAAAATATAAATCAATTTAACACTTGATCAAAGTAATTTCAGGCACAAATAATTAAAAGTCAAGGTGCTAAGCTTTGAGTGGAGCACGTGCACGACACGTGCAGGAGGCGCACGTACCTTGCAGCCGAGCTGCACGTCGGCGTACAGGCCGGGCAGGAACTCCCGCTCCTCGCAGAAGAACTTCGTGCGGGGCAGCCGTGTGGTCTGGGGGGGGGGGGGGGTGAGGAGGGGTGGTGAACATTGTACGGCACACATCACACACACACACACTCAACACACAACACATCACTCACAGTAAAGGAAAAATGAACTCGAAACCAGACGAATTAAAACAATCTGACAATTCAATACAAATAAAAATAACTCAAAAATTACGACAGACTGAATAAATTACAAGAAATTCACCATATAACTATAATAACTAACGCAACCACTTCAAAGTGTAAAACAGAAGCGAACAACGCGAAAGAAGTAATTAAAAGAAGAAAAATCAAAGAAAAAAATTAATAAAAAAAAACACTTCAGAACCAGCATAATATGAGAACACGCAGAAGGGACAAGATCATTAGGCCTAAATACCAAAGCCTCCGACTCAACAAACGGCGGCCTAAACAGAGGAAGTACAAAAAAACAAAAAAAAACATAAACATTGAAAAGAGAAAACGAAATCAATGCAACAACAAAATGACGTAAATGGCAGACATAGGCCTAGTGAGGACACCAAAACACACAATAGGCCTAGCAGGAGAGCAGAAAACAGTAGGCCTACCGGCGAGGGGGGGCTGTGGAGGGAGGCGTTGTAGCCGGGCGGGTGCATGCTGGAGGGCGCGTCCCGCACCACGAGCTGCTGGGCGGCGAACGACGGCACGTGGTCGCTGTCTGCCGGCGTGTCCGGGGACAGCTGCGGGGGTGAAGGGGACTGTGTATAAGATGCTGCATCGTGAATACTGGACCAAGGATACTACATAGAGGATACTGTATGCAGGGTACTGAATCGTGCGTACTGTGTGAAGGGTGTTTTAGGTGTGACACTGAATCGTGGATACTGTGCGCAGGATACTGTATACGGGGTACTGTGTGCAGGGTGCTGTGTGCAGAGTACTGTGTAAAAGGTATTGTGTAAAGGGTACTGTGAGCAGGGTACTGTACCATGGATACTCTGAAGGGTACGTGTGCAGAATACTGTATTCAAGTTACTGTAAGCAGGATATTGTATGCAGAATATTGCATACAGGGAAATGTATGCCAGATACGGATCATAACATGCTAGTATTGTTATGTGGTCACAGGATACGGTGGTGGTGTGGTCACAGGATACGGTGGTGGTGTGGTCACAGGATACGGTGGTGGTGTGGTCACAAGATACGGTGGTGGTGTGGTCCCAGGATACGGTGGTGGTGTGGTCACAGAATACGGTTGTGTGGTCACAGGATTTTTTGGGTCGTAAAATAGTTTTCATCATAAGATAGTATTATAATATCAGTCGTACGATTATGGTCGCACATAGCACACGCTTATTATAGGGTAATTGAAATCCAGCACAACACACACACATAGCCCCAGATCCAACACAACACACACCAAAACCCCAGATCAAACAACACACACCAAAACCCCAGATCCAACTCAACGTAAACCCAAAAGCCCCAGATCCAAAACAACACGCACCCAGAAGCCCTAATACGCACCTGGAGTATCTCCCCAAGCATCTCCCCAATGACGGGCCCGTCGTATATATGGGACACCTCAGGCTCCACCTCATTGGCGTACTCCGGTAAAGGCGGGGGCGACCGGAAAGATTCGACGTGCGGACGGAATTTGACGGGCTGGAAGACAGACTCAGGGGGAGACTTAAATTCTTGTCTCGTGAGCTCGAGGGGACGTGCGGGCACCCGTAGGGAATGTGGTTGCTGATTTTGGAAGCGCAGGGGCATCACAATCGGCGGTGGGAGTTTAGCGGGTGACGGTACCGGAGGTGGTTGAAGATCGACGAATGTCTCGCTGCCCGAGTGTGATATCCTTTCTTTGGTGCGGTGTTGCTGATGATGCTGGATTTGCTGAGGATGCTGGGGCCGATATTGCTGGGGTTGCTGGGGTTGCTGGGGATGCTGGGGCCAGTGTGTCATGGGCATGATGGGCACAGGCTTGGCTGCAGGGGGTACGAACATCTGGTATTTTTTGCCCCCGATGGTAACGATGTTTGGCAAGGGCACAGCAGCGGTCGCGTTGTGAACCATCGGTGGGAACATATGCGGGATCATTGGTGGGCCCATTTGTGGAACCATCGGTGGGCCAATTTGGGGAACCACGGGTGGGGCTACAGAAGGGACCACAGGAGGTTTAGGGTACCTCCCACCAGGGCGGGGCCCTTTACCAGGCCCGTTCAAGTACCTAACCCCAACAGGTTTGCCGTTTTTGAGTACCTGTTGCATCGGAAGTCGAACCCAAACTCCCTTTCTGTTCGTGTCTGGGATAACAGAAGGATGCTCGGCAGACCACCGCCGCTCTGACGACCTGCTGATCGACTTCAATTGAGGTGAAGTGGGCCTGCTTTGATTGGTGCTCAGGGTGAGGGGTTTTGGGGGGGACCAGTAGGTGGGAGGCACTTGGGAAGGGGGGGCAGACATGAACGGGATGTTGTCGGGGATAGGAGCCACAGGCCTGGGGATGTGGAGGCGAGATTAAGGAAAGAATTCGCGGTAATTGCATAGTTTTCTTGGGTTTGGTTATGGTAGCATATCGGAAATGTTCTTCGCAGTTATTTAGTTATCCTTAAATTGTAGAAAACGAGATTTTGAAAACCTTTATTTTATCATTGTGATGTGTAAAATGACACACAACAGTGAAAATATCTTCCTTTGTTTTTGTACTGTGAGATTCTGAATGGACTTCAAAATATGAAAAGAAAAACAGCGTTATTTAGTTTTAATATTGCTTGCAATATTTGTCGGCAAGTTATTTCCATGATATGATAAAAGACATGGCATCTATTCAACGGTTCAAAACACCTATTTCACGGCGACTGATCTATATCACGCCACAACCGGGCAATTTCATAAACATTGCCGATCATATCAATTGACCCATTTTACATCAATCGCACCAATTGATATAATTAACTTAAACCTATGGATTTAGTTAAGTCAGGCCTATAGAATTAGTTATGTTAGGCCCTAAGATGAAATTATGTAAGGCCTATGGAGATAATTAAGTTAGACCTTTGGATTTCATTAAGTTAGACCTTTGAATTTCATTAAGTTAGACCTTTGGATTTCATTAAGTTAGACCTTTGGATTTCATTAATTTAGACCTTTGGATTTCATTAATTTAGGCCTTTGGATTTCATTAAGTTAGACCTTTGAATTTCATTAAGTTAGACCTTTGAATTTCATTAAGTTAGACCTTTGGATTTCATTGAGTTAGACCTTTGGATTTCATTAAGTTAGACCTTTGAATTTCATTAAGTTAGACCTTTGGATTTCATTAAGTTAGACCTTTGAATTTCATTAAGTTAGACCTTTGGATTTCATTAAGTTAGACCTTTGGATTTCATTAAGTTAGACCTTTGGATTTCATTAAGTTAGACCTTTGGATTTCATAAAGTTAGACCTTTGGATTTCATTAAGTTAGACCTTTGGATTTCATTAAGTTAGACCTTTGGATTTCATTAAGTTAGACCTTTGGATTTCATTAAGTTAGACCTTTGGATTTCATTAAGTTAGACCTTTGGATTTCATTAAGTTAGACCTTTGGATTTCATTAAGTTAGACCTTTGCATTTCATTAAGTTAGACCTTTGGATTTCATTAAGTTAGACCTTTGGATTTCATTAAGTTAGACCTTTGGATTTCATTAAGTTAGACCTTTGGATTTCATTAAGTTAGACCTTTGGATTTCATTAAGTTAGACCTTTGGATTTCATTAAGTTAGACCTTTGGATTTCATTAAGTTAGACCTTTGGATTTCATTAAGTTAGACATTTGGATTTCATTAAGTTAGACCTTTGGATTTCATTAAGTTAGACCTTTGGATTTCATTAAGTTAGACCTTTGGATTTCATTAAGTTAGACCTTTGGATTTCATTAAGTTAGACCTTTGGATTTCATTAAGTTAGACCTTTGGATTTCATTAAGTTAGACCTTTGGATTTCATTAAGTTAGACCTTTGGATTTCATTAAGTTAGACCTTTGGATTTCATTAAGTTAGACCTTTGGATTTCATTAAGTTAGACCTTTGGATTTCATTAAGTTAGACCTTTGGATTTCATTAAGTTAGACCTTTGGATTTCATTAAGTTAGACCGTTGGATTTCATTAAATTAGACCTTTAGATTTCATTAAGTTAGACCTTTGGATTTCATTAAGTTAGACCTTTGGATTTCATTAAGTTAGACCTTTGGATTTCATTAAGTTAGACCTTTGGATTTCATTAAGTTAGACCTTTGGATTTCATTAAGTTAGACCTTTGGATTTCATTAAGTTAGACCTTTGGATTTCATTAAGTTAGACCTTTGGATTTCATTAAGTTAGACCTTTGGATTTCATTAAAATAGACCTTTGGATTTCATTAAGTTAGACCTTTGGATTTCATTAAGTTAGACCTTTGGATTTCATTAAGTTAGACCTTTGGATTTCATTAAGTTAGACCTTTGGATTTCATTAAGTTAGACCTTTGGATTTCATTAAGTTAGACCTTTGGATTTCATTAAGTTAGACCTTTGGATTTCATTAAGTTAGACCTTTGGATTTCATTAAGTTAGACCTTTGGATTTCATTAAGTTAGACCTTTGGATTTCATTAAATTAGACCTTTGGATTTCATTAAGTTAGACCTTTGGATTTCATTAAGTTAGACCTTTGGATTTCATTAAGTTAGACCTTTGGATTTCATTAAGTTAGACCTTTGGATTTCATTAAGTTAGACCTTTGGATTTCATTAAGTTAGACCTTTGGATTTCATTAAGTTAGACCTTTGGATTTCATTAAGTTAGACCTTTGGATTTCATTAAGTTAGACCTTTGGATTTCATTAAGTTAGACCTTTGGATTTCATTAAGTTAGACCTTTGGATTTCATTAAGTTAGACCTTTGGATTTCATTAAGTTAGACCTTTGGATTTCATTAAGTTAGACCTTTGGATTGCATTAAGTGAGGCCTATGGATTTCATTAAGTTAGACCTTTGGATTTCATTAAGTTAGACCTTTGGATTTCATTTAGTTAGACCTTTGGATTTCATTAAGTTAGACCTTTGGATTGCATTAAGTGAGGCCTATGGATAAAATTGAATTCATAGACCTTTGAAAATATAAATATAATCAGACCTTTGAAATATAAATATAATCACGTTAGGCCTATGGACACAGTTAAGTTAGGCTGATGGATATAGGCCTAATATAATTATTTCCAGAAAAATTACATTATGCGAATTATATCAATAACATAATATGGCGAAATATGCCTAATATAATTGCTTAAGTACCACAACATAGTTTGGCGATGTAGGCCTAATATAATTATATCCTTATCACAACATAATATGGTGATATAAGCCTCATATAAATATTTCCTCGGCGTATATCCACAGCACAACACGGCGATATAGGCCTGCGGACGTAGGCCAGACTTGCCGGCAACACACCTGGGGGCAGAAGACGTGTCCCCGTAGGTGGAGGGCCGGGGTGGGGGTGCGCCGTCCTAGATGGAGGGACAGGTGTCAGGTGGGGTATTCAATCGAGCCCTCTCGGGTGACGGGGGCAAAATTCGACACCCCAAAATTCTAGTCCGCCACTCAGCCCTCAATTAGCCCCACTCAGCCCTCAATTAGCCCCACTCAGTCCTCAATTTACCCCACTCAGCCCTCAATTAGCCCCACTCAGCCCTCAATTTGCCCCACTCAGCCCTCAATTTGCCCCACTCAACCCTCAATTAGCCACTCAACCCCCAATTAGCCACTCAACCCTCAATTAGCCACTCAGCCCTCAATTAGCCACTCAGCCCTCAATTTGCCCTACTCAGCCCTCAATTAGCCCCACTCAGCCCTCAATTAGCCACTCAGCTCTCAAATAATCCCACTCAGCCCTAAAATAATCCCACTCAGCCCTCAATTAGCCACTCAGCCCTCAAATAATCCCACTCAGCCCTCAATTAGCCACTCAGCCCTCAATTAGCCACTCAGCCCTCAATTAGCCACTCAGCCCTCAATTATTATTATTATTATATAAGAAAGTTTTAGCCTCCCTTAACCACGACAAAGATGTTCCAAGAGAGGAAAGAGGAAGGCACCATTTAGTATGGAGTTGAGGGAACGCGGAATCTATGCACAAGGTGCACAGAAACAGAAAGCTAAGAAAGAAGTTCATGAAACAAGAAAAAGTTGAAGAAGAAAGTAGTAGGTGCTGAAAAACAGGACAGCAGTGAACCGAAAAAAGATGGTCTGTAACAAAACAAAAACCTATTTTATTACAACAAAAAGGAAGCCTACCTAACCTTTAGCTCAGGCCCTCACATAGTCCCCCTGGGAGACTCGGCCCCCAAATAATCCCACTCAGCCCTCAAATAATCCCCCTCAGCCCTCAATTAGCCACTCAGCCCTGAATTAATCCCACTCAGCTCTCAATTAATCCCACTCAGCCCTCAATTAATCCCACTCAGCCCTCAATTAATCCCACTCAGCCGTCAATTAATCCCACTCAGCCGTCAATTAATCCCACTCAGCCCTCAATTAATCCCACTCAGCCCTCAATTAATCCCACTCAGCCCTCAATTAATCCCACTCAGCCCTCAATTAATCCCACTCAGCCCTCAATTAATCCCACTCAGCCCTCAATTAATCCCACTCAGTCCTCAATTAGCCACTCAGTCCTCAATTAGCCACTCAGTCCTCAATTAGCCACTCAGTCCTCAATTAGCCACTCAGCCCCCAAATTAAACAGTCACCTCAGCGAGCAAGTCACCCCAGTGGGCCAGTCACCCCAGCGAGCCAGTCACCCCAGCGAGCCAGTCACCCCAGCGAGCCAGTCACACCAGCGAGCCAGTCACACCAGCGAGCCAGTCACCCCAGCGAGCCAGTCACTCCAGCGAGCCAGTCACTCCAGCGAGCCAGTCACCCCAGCGAGCCAGTCACCCCAGCGAGCCAGTCACCCTAGCGAGCCAGTCACCCCAGCGAGCCAGTCACCCCAGCGAGCCAGTCACCCCAGCGAGCCAGTCACCCCAGCGAGCCAGTCACCCCAGCGAGCCAGTCACCCCAGCGAGCCAGTCACCCCAGCGAGCCAGTCACCCCAGCGAGCCAGTCACCCCAGCGAGCCAGTCACCCCAGCGAGCCAGTCACCCCAGCGAGCCAGTCACCCCAGCGAGCCAGTCACCCCAGCGAGCCAGTCACCCCAGCGAGCCAGTCACCCCAGCGAGCCAGTCACCCCAGCGAGCCAGTCACCCCAGCGAGCCAGTCACCCCAGCGAGCCAGTCACCCCAGCGAGCCAGTCACCCCAGCGAGCCAGTCTCCCCAGCGAGCCAGTCACCCCAGCGAGCCAGTCACCCCAGCGAGCCAGTCACCCCAGCGAGCCAGTCACCCCAGCGAGCCAGTCACCCCAGCGAGCCAGTCACCCCACGAGACAGTCACTCCAGCGAGCCAGTCACCCCACGAGACAGTCACCCCAGCGAGCCAGTCACCCCAGCGAGCCAGTCACCCCAGCGAGCCAGTCACCCGAGCGAGCCAGTCACCCCAGCGAGCCAGTCACCCCAGCGAGCCAGTCACCCCAGCGAGCCAGTCACCCCAGCGAGCCAGTCACCCCAGCGAGCCAGTCACCCCAGCGAGCCAGTCACCCCAGCGAGCCAGTCACCCCAGCGAGCCAGTCACCCCAGCGAGCCAGTCACCCCAGCGAGCCAGTCACCCCAGCGAGCCAGTCACCCCAGCGAGCCAGTCACCCCAGCGAGCCAGTCACCCCAGCGAGCCAGTTACCCCAGCGAGCCAGTCACCCCAGCAAGCCAGTCACCCCAGCGAACCAGTCACCCCAGCGAACCAGTCACCCCAGTGAGTCAGTCACCCCCCCGAGTCAGTCACCCCAGCGAGCCAGTCACCCCAGCGAGCCAGTCACCTGAGCGAGCCAGTCACCCCAGCGAGCCAGTCACCCCAGCGAGCAAGTCACCCCAGCGAGCCAGTCACCCCAGCGAGCCAGTCACCCCAGCGAGCCAGTCACCCCAGCGAGCCAGTGACCCCAGCGAGCCAGTCACCCCAGCGAGCCAGTCACCTTAGCGAGCCAGACACCCCAGAGAGTCAGTCACCCCAGCGAGCCAGTCACCCCAGCGAGCCAGTCACCCCAGCGAGCCAGTCACCCCAGCGAGCCAGTCACCCCAGCGAGCCAGTCACCCCAGCGAGCCAGTCACCCCAGCGAGCCAGTCACCCCAGCGAGCCAGTCACCTTAGCGAGCCAGACACCCCAGAGAGCCAGTCACCCCAGCGAGCCAGTCACCCCAGCGAACCAGTCACCCCAGCGAACCAGTCACCCCAGCGAACCAGTCACCCCAGCGAACCAGTCACCCCAGCGAGTCAGTCACCCCAGCGAGCCAGTCACCCCAGCGAGCCAGTCACCTGAGCGAGCCAGTCACCCCAGCGAGCCAGTCACCCCAGCGAGCCAGTCACCCCAGCGAGCCAGTCACCCCAGCGAGCCAGTCACCCCAGCGAGCCAGTCACCCCAGCGAGCCAGTCACCCCAGCGAGCTAGTCACCCCAGCGAGCCAGTCACCCCAGCGAGCCAGTCACCCCAGCGAGCCAGTCACCCCAGCAAGCCAGTCACCCCAGCGAGCCATTCACCCCAGCGAGCCAGTCACCCCAGCGAGCCAGTCACCCCAGCGAGCCAGTCACCCCAGCGAGCCAGTCACCCCAGCGAGCCAGTCACCCCAGCGAGCCAGTCACCTTAGCGAGCCAGACACCCCAGAGAGCCAGTCACCCCAGCGAGCCAGTCACCCCAGCGAGCCAGTCACCTTAGCGAGCCAGACACCCCAGAGAGCCAGTCACCCCAGCCAGCCACCCACCGAGGACCTGCTGTAGAGCCTGTGCTCCTCGTAGGGATACTTGAGGTTGGGGTGGGGTGAGGGGGGTCGGACCTCGGCGTAGGGGTCCTCCTCCTCAGCCTCGAGGTTCGTGTTGCGGATGCTGTGCGGGAACCCCTTCTCGTCCCCCAGCCCCAGCGCTGCGGGGTTGGGTTGGGTTAAGTCACATGCACGGTAGAGGAAACAAGGTAGGTTCAAATCTGTCTTTTTCGTGGTTTTGCTGACGTCATGGCAACGAACCAATAGCAGCGCTCATATTGCATCTGGTAGCACTGCTACCCTCAAATTTGGCTCCAATATGGGCCTAACGACATGGCGTTTTGGTGACGTCACGGTCGTCAAATGTCACGGGTGGTCCTGAGTGCTTCATGTGCTCGGAAATGACGTGGAATGTGTCGTGATGAGCGAAAGTGTTGAGGGATTCGAAGGGGTTGTCGCGCAAAAAAGCTGACTATATACTACGTATGATACCCAAACAAAAGATACTGAAAAACCCAAGATATAAAGTAAACTAATGAAATGCAAAAAATATAGTTTCAAACTGCCCTTACATCCAAGATACTCAAATATCCAACATACCCAAATATCCAAGATACCCAAATATCCAAGATACCCAAATATCCAAGATACCCAAATATCCAAGATACCCAAATATCCAAGATACTCAAATATCCAAGATACTCAAATATCCAAGATACTAAAATATCAAAGATACTAAAATATCCAAGATACTAAAATATCCAAGATACTAAAATATCCAAGATACCCAAATATCCAAGATACTCAAATATCCAAGATACTCAAATATCCAAGATACCCAAATATCCAAGATACTCAAATATCCAAGATACTAAAATATCCAAGATACTAAAATATCCAAGATACTAAAATATCCAAGATACTAAAATATCCAAGATACTAAAATATCCAAGATACTAAAATATCCAAGATACTAAAATATCCAAGATACTAAAATATCCAAGATACTAAAATATCCAAGATACCCAAATATCCAAGATACTAAAATATCCAAGATACCCAAATATCCAAGATACTCAAATATCGAAGATACCCAAATATCAAAGATACCCAAATATCCAAGATACTCAAATATCCAAGATACCCAAATATCAAAGATACCCAAATATCCAAGATACCCAAATATCATAGAAACCCAACTCTCAAAGATACCCAACTATCAAAGATACCCAAATATCCAAGATACTCAAATATCCAAGATACTCAAATATCCAAGGTACCCAAATATCCAAGATACCCAAATATCCAAGATACCCAAATATCCAAGATACTCAAATATCCAAGATACTCAAATATCCAAGATACCCAAATATCAAAGATACCCAAATATCAAAGATACCCAAATATCAAAGATACCCAAATATACAAGATACTCAAATATCCAAGATACTCAAATATCCAAGATACCCAAATATCCAAGATACTCAAATATCCAAGATACCCAAATATCCAAGATACCCAAATATCCAAGATACCCAAATATCCAAAATACCCAAATATCCAAGATACCCTAGTATCCAAGATACCCAAATATCCAAGATACCCAAATATCCAAGATACCCAAATATCCAAGATACCCAAATATCCAAGATACCCAAATATCCAAGATACCCATGTATACAAAATACCCAAATAACCAAGATATTCAAATACCCAAAATACCAAAGTATCCAAAATGCCCAAATAGCCAACCTACAAAAAACTCGGAATGCACCAACAAAAAACTGCCGGGGTTAGGTTTGGTCGTTAGATTAAGCCTCCCTAACCACAACAAAATGTTTCAAAGAGAGAAAAGTATAGAGCACCATTTAGAATGGAGTAAAGGAAGAACGTTAATATTTTGCACAAGGTGTGTCCCCCAGAAACAGCAAGCTAGGAAGGAAGGAATCTATGCACAAGGTGTGTCCCCCAGAAACAGCAAGCTAGGAAGGAAGGAATCTATGCACAAGGTGTGTCCCCCAGAAACAGCAAGCTAGGAAGGAAGGAATCCATGCACAAGGTGTGTTACCCCAGAAACAGCAAGTTAGGAAGGAAGGAATCTATGCACAAGGTGTGTTCCCCCAGAAACAGCAAGTTAGGAAGGAAGGAATCTATGCACAAGGTGTGTTCCCCCAGAAACAGCAAGTTAGGAAGGAAGGAATCTATGCACAAGGTGTGTCCCCACAGAAACAGCAAGTTAGGAAGGAAGGAATCTATGCACAAGGTGTGTCCCCACACAAACAGTAAGTCAGGATGGAAGTTCATGACACAAGACAGAAGTTGAAGAAGAAAGCAATCGATGCTGAAAAACAGGAGCGCAGTCAACCCAAAAAGATGGTCCGTAACAAAACAAAAAACCTATTCTATTTCAACACAAGGACGATCTACCTAACCCTCAGCTTGTGACCTCGCATCTCCCCCTATAGTTGTATCCCCCAGAGGATAAATATGATTCTATCCAAAAACTACGGACGATTAGAAGCAGTGTTGCAGGGTCAAGTTTAGTAGTACTGGAACCTATTATTATTAACATACTGTTTTTAGAGTAAGTACCATCAAAACGTAACGATAATCCGTAAACCTAAACAAAACAAAATTGATTATAAAGGAAGTTTTATTCCAATCAAGCCTGATACATATCACCTTGTACATTGGATTTTCAAATGCCTTATAACTAACACCAGGACGCCATGACGCTTTCCCCCGGTCAAGACCGGTACCCATTTCAGACACCTGGGTAGAGTGGGGTATTGTGCTTGGAATTTTTCCCCTATACCCAACGGAGAAAGTCGTCACCCAGCGCCGGGATTCGAACCCTCGACACCTCCACGGAAGGCGCGTTCTTAACCGCTTTGATACGGTGAGATGTAAAAGAAAAGTCGATTCACGAGTTTTTGGCCAGCCTGTAGCAGTGTTTTCTAACAGAAATGTGTGTCGTTAATTCACTTTTAAATACGCGTTGTTTTAAAGCATAATTTTTAACTCATTTTAGTGTTAGAACAACTACCGTCATCACAATCACCGCCACTCCAATGGTTGTTGACGGGTTTGCAAATTTTTATCTAATCACCAAAAATAAATAAAATCAAGTTCAAGAAGATAAAAGAAAAATAAATTTAAAAAAAACGTTTTTATAAATAATCCATCTCGAGAAAATGTGAGGAAAGCCAAAAAAATCTTAAGGAAACCACAGAAAATTCTAATAAATCCTAGAAAATAAACCTCAAAAAATAAATCCCAATAAAATCAAAGAAAAGACCAATAACCAATCGAAAAAATACAAGAATATCCTTAAAAATGTAAAGAAAATAAAAGAAAAGCCCCAAAAATTCCAAGAAAACAGAAAGAATAATAAGAAAATGCCAAGAAAGTACAAGAAAACCCCAAAAAATTCAAAGAATATCGAAGAAAATAAGGAGCTCATTTCTGTACCGAAATACCTAGTGTTGAAGAAAAAACTGGAGGCGGTAACGGGGAGACGCTGTGCGGGGCGCCGACCTGAATGTTGCTCTCCTTAAGGGCATCCCGCCGGGAGGCCTCACACAGCCACAAAAACCCCTAAGGGCTGCCACCAAGGTGATCCCGAGAGTAGCTAAGGGCAATACCACTAAGGTGATCCCGAGAGTAGCTAAGGGCAATGCCACCAACGTGATCCCGAGAGTAGCTAAGGGCAATGCCACCAAGGTGATCCCGAAGGGTAGCTAAGGGCAATACCACTAAGGTGATCCCGCAGGGTAGCTAAGGGCAGGCTGCTAAGGGCAGGGTAACTAAGGGCAAGGCAGCTAAAGACAGTAACTAAGGGTAAGGTAACTAAGGAAAAAATTGAACAAAAGCAAGGCAGAGCAAAACTAATGGCAAGGCAGCTAAAGACAACTAAGGGTAAGAAAACTAAGGGCAGGGCAAGGAAACTAAGGGCAGAGCAAGGAAACTAAGGGCAGAGCAAGGAAACTAAGGGCAGAGCAAGGAAACTAAGGGCAGAGCAAGGAAACTAAGGGCAGAGCAAGGAAACTAAGGGCAGAGCGAGAAAACTAAGGGCAGAGCAAGGAAACTAAGGGCAGAGCAAGAAAACTAAGGGCAGAGCAAGAAAACTAAGGGCAGGGCAAGAAAACTAAGGGCAGGGCAAGAAAACTAAGGCCAAGGTAAGGAAACTAAGGCCAAGGTAAGGAAACTAAGGGCAGAGCAAGGAAACTAAGGGCAGAGCAAGGAAACTAAGGGCAGAGCAAGAAAACTAAGGGCAGGGCAAGAAAACTAAGGCCAAGGTAAGGAAACTAAGGGCAGAGCAAGGAAACTAAGGGCAGAGCAAGGAAACTAAGGGCAGAGCAAGGAAACTAAGGGCAGAGCAAGGAAACTAAGGACAGAGCAAGAAAACTAAGGGCAGGGCAAGAAAACTAAGGGCAGGGCAAGAAAACTAAGGCCAAGGTAAGGAAACTAAGGGCAGAGCAAGGAAACTAAGGGCAGAGCAAGGAAACTAAGGGCAGAGCAAGGAAACTAAGGGCAGAGCAAGGAAACTAAGGGCAGAGCAAGGAAACTAAGGGCAGAGCAAGGAAACTAAGGGCAGAGCAAGGAAACTAAGGGCAGAGCAAGGAAACTAAGGGCAGAGCAAGGAAACTAAGGGCAGAGCAAGGAAACTAATGGCAGAGCAAGAGAACTGAGGGCAGAGCAAGAGAACTGAGGGCAGGGCAAGAGAACTGAGGGCAGGGCAAGAGAACTGAGGGCAGGGCAAGAGAACTGAGGGCAGGGCAAGAGAACTGAGGGCAGGGCAAGAGAACTGAGGGCAGGGCAAGAGAACTGAGGGCAGGGCAAGAGAACTGAGGGCAGGGCAAGAGAACTGAGGGCAGGGCAAGAGAACTGAGGGCAGGGCAAGAGAACTGAGGGCAGGGCAAGAGAACTGAGGGCAGGGCAAGAGAACTGAGGGCAGGGCAAGAGAACTGAGGGCAGGGCAAGAGAACTGAGGGCAGGGCAAGAGAACTGAGGGCAGGGCAAGAGAACTGAGGGCAGGGCAAGAGAACTGAGGGCAGGGCAAGAGAACTGAGGGCAGGGCAAGAGAACTGAGGGCAGGGCAAGAGAACTGAGGGCAGGGCAAGAGAACTGAGGGCAGGGCAAGAGAACTGAGGGCAGGGCAAGAGAACTGAGGGCAGGGCAAGAGAACTGAGGGCAGGGCAAGAGAACTGAGGGCAGGGCAAGAGAACTGAGGGCAGGGCAAGAGAACTGAGGGCAGGGCAAGAGAACTGAGGGCAGGGCAAGAGAACTGAGGGCAGGGCAAGAGAACTGAGGGCAGGGCAAGAGAACTGAGGGCAGGGCAAGAGAACTGAGGGCAGGGCAAGAGAACTGAGGGCAGGGCAAGAGAACTGAGGGCAGGGCAAGAGAACTGAGGGCAGGGCAAGAGAACTGAGGGCAGGGCAAGAGAACTGAGGGCAGGGCAAGAGAACTGAGGGCAGGGCAAGAGAACTGAGGGCAGGGCAAGAGAACTGAGGGCAGGGCAAGAGAACTGAGGGCAGGGCAAGAGAACTGAGGGCAGGGCAAGAGAACTGAGGGCAGGGCAAGAGAACTATGGGCAGGGCAAGAGAACTAAGGGCAGGGCAAGAGAACTATGGGCAGGGCAAGAGAACTAAGGGCAGGGCAAGAGAACTGAAGGCAGGGCAAGAGAACTGAGGGCAGGGCAAGAGAACTGAGGGCAGGGCAAGAGAACTGAGGGCAGGGCAAGAGAACTGAGGGCAGGGCAAGAGAACTGAGGGCAGGGCAAGAGAACTGAGGGCAGGGCAAGAGAACTGAGGGCAGGGCAAGAGAACTGAGGGCAGGGCAAGAGAACTGAGGGCAGGGCAAGAGAACTGAGGGCAGGGCAAGAGAACTGAGGGCAGGGCAAGAGAACTATGGGCAGGGCAAGAGAACTAAGGGCAGGGCAAGAGAACTAAGGGCAGGGCAAGAGAACTGAGGGCAGGGCAAGAGAACTGAGGGCAGGGCAAGAGAACTGAGGGCAGGGCAAGAGAACTGAGGGCAGGGCAAGAGAACTAAGGGCAGGGCAAGAGAACTATGGGCAGGGCAAGAGAACTAAGGGCAGGGCAAGAGAACTAAGGGCAGGGCAAGAGAACTAAGAGCAGGGCAAGAGAACTAAGGGCAGGGCAAGAGAACTAAGGGCAGGGCAAGAGAACTAAGGGCAGAGCAAGAGAACTAAGGGCAGAGCAAAATAACTAAGGGCATGCCGGAACTAAGGGCATGCCGGAACTAAGGGCATGCCGGAACTAAGGGCAGGCCGGAACTAAGGGCAGGCCGGATCTAAGGGCAGGCCGGATCTAAGGGCAGGCCGGATCTAAGGGCAGGCCGGATCTAAGGGCAGGCCGGATCTAAGGGCAGGCCGGATCTAAGGGCAGGCCGGATCTAAGGGCAGGCCGGATCTAAGGGCAGGCCGGATCTAAGGGCAGGCCGGAACTAAGCGCAGGGAAACTAAGGGCAGGGAAACTAAGGGCAGGGGAACTAAGGGCAGGGGAACTTAGGGCAGGGGCACTAAGGGCATGGGAACTAGGGAAACTAAGGGCAATGCAGAACTAAGGGCAGGGAAACTAAGGGCAATGCAGAACTAAGGGCAGGGAAACTAAGGGCAGGGAAACTAAGGGCAGGGAAACTAAGGGCAGGGAAACTAAGGGCAGGGAAACTAAGGGCAGGGAAACTAAGGGCAGGGAAACTAAGGGCAGGGAAACTAAGGGCAGGGAAACTAAGGGCAGGGAAACTAAGGGCAGGGAAACTAAGGGCAGGGAAACTAAGGGCAGGGAAACTAAGGGCAGGGAAACTAAGGGCAGGGAAACTAAGGGCAGGGAAACTAAGGGCAGGGAAACTAGGGGCAGGGCAGAACTAAGGGCAGGGCAGAACTAGGGGCAGGGCAGAACTAAGGGCAGGGCAGAACTAGGGGCAGGGCAGAACTAGGGGCAGGGCAGAACTAGGGGCAGGGCAGAACTAGGGGCAGGGCAGAACTAGGGGCAGGGCAGAACTAGGGGCAGGGCAGAACTAAGGGCAGGGCAGAACTAAGGGCAGGGCAGAACTAGGGGCAGGGCAGAACTAGGGGCAGGGCAGAACTAGGGGCAGGGCAGAACTAAGGGCAGGGCAGAACTAAGGGCAGGGCAGAACTAGGGGCAGGGCAGAACTAGGGGCAGGGCAGAACTAAGGGCAGGGCAGAACTAGGGGCAGGGCAGAACTAAGGGCAGGGCAGAACTAGGGGCAGGGCAGAACTAAGGGCAGGGCAGAACTAAGGGCAGGGCAGAACTAAGGGCAGGGCAGAACTAGGGGCAGGGCAGAACTAGGGGCAGGGCAGAACTAAGGGCAGGGCAGAACTAGGGGCAGGGCAGAACTAGGGGCAGGGCAGAACTAAGGGCAGGGCAGAACTAAGGGCAGGGCAGAACTAGGGGCAGGGCAGAACTAGGGGCAGGGCAGAACTAGGGGCAGGGCAGAACTAGGGGCAGGGCAGAACTAGGGGCAGGGCAGAACTAAGGGCAGGGCAGAACTAAGGGCAGGGCAGAACTAAGGGCAGGGCAGAACTAAGGGCAGGGCAGAACTAAGGGCAGGGCAGAACTAAGGGCAGGGCAGAACTAAGGGCAGGGCAGAACTAGGGGCAGGGCAGAACTAGGGGCAGGACAGAACTAGGGGCAGGGCAGAACTAGGGGCAGGGCAGAACTAGGGGCAGGGCAGAACTAGGGGCAGGGCAGAACTAGGGGCAGGGCAGAACTAAGGGCAGGGCAGAACTAGGGGCAGGGCAGAACTAGGGGCAGGGCAGAACTAAGGGCAGGGCAGAACTAGGGGCAGGGCAGAACTAAGGGCAGGGCAGAACTAGGGGCAGGGCAGAACTAAGGGCAGGGCAGAACTAGGGGCAGGGCAGAACTAAGGGCAGGGCAGAACTAGGGGCAGGGCAGAACTAAGGGCAGGGCAGAACTAGGGGCAGGGCAGAACTAGGGGCAGGGCAGAACTAAGGGCAGGGCAGAACTAAGGGCAGGGCAGAACTAAGGGCAGGGCAGAACTAAGGGCAGGGCAGAACTAGGGGCAGGACAGAACTAGGGGCAGGGCAGAACTAGGGGCAGGGCAGAACTAAGGGCAGGACAGAACTAGGGGCAGGGCAGAACTAAGGGCAGGGCAGAACTAGGGGCAGGGCAGAACTAAGGGCAGGGCAGAACTAAGGGCAGGGCAGAACTAAGGGCAGGGCAGAACTAAGGGCAGGGCAGAACTAAGGGCAGAGCAGAACTAAGGGCAGGGCAGAACTAAGGGCAGAGCAGAACTAAGGGCAGGGCAGAACTAAGGGCAGGGCAGAACTAAGGGCAGGGCAGAACTAAGGGCAGGGCAGAACTAAGGGCAGGGCAGAACTAAGGGCAGGGCAGAACTAAGGGCAGGGCAGAACTAAGGGCAGGGCAAAACTAAGGGCAGGGCAAAACTAGGGGCAGGACAGAACTAAGGGCAGGGCAAAACTAAGGGCAGGACAGAACTAAGGGCAGTACAGAACTAAGGTCAGGGAACGAAGGGCAGGGAACTAAGGGCACCTCACCGAAGTCGAAGCGTGCGGTGATGCCGCCGAAGTCCTTAATTCTAAGGAGGTAGCTGTCTCTGAGGCCGCAGTCCAGCCACCAGCCCTTCTTGTTGTCCAGCACGCAGAGGGGCCGTGTTGTCCCTGGTGATAACATGTGGTTGTTATCTCGGTATGGTGATGCCAGGTCATTGTTGTCTGTGTGGGGATGACAGGTCATTGTTGTCTGAGTGTGTGGTGATGACAGGTCATTGTTGTCTGTGTGTGTGGTGATGATAGGTCATTGTTGTCTGTGTGTGGTGATGACAGGTCATTGTTGTCTGTGTGTGTGGTGATGACAGGTCATTGTTGTCTGTGTGTGTGGTGATGATAGGTCATTGTTGTCTGTGTGTGGTGATGATAGGTCATTGTTGTCTGTGTGTGGTGATGACAGGTCATTGTTGTCTGTGTGTGTGGTGATGACAGGTCATTGTTGTCTGAGTGTGTGTTGATGACAGGTCATTGTTGTCTGTGTGTGTGGTGATGACAGGTCATTGTTGTCTGTGTGGTGATGACAGGTCATTGTTGTATGTGTGTGGTGATGGCAGGTCATTGTTGTCTGTGTGTGTGTGGTGATGACAGGTCATTGTTGTCTGTGTGTGTGGTGATGATAGGTCATTGTTGTCTGTGTGTGGGGATGACAGGTCATTGTTGTCTGAGTGTGTGTTGATGACAGGTCATTGTTGTCTGTGTGTGTGGTGATGACAGGTCATTGTTGTCTGTGTGGTGATGACAGGTCATTGTTGTATGTGTGTGGTGATGGCAGGTCATTGTTGTCTGTGTATGGTGATGACAGGTCATTGTTGTCTGTGTGTGTGGTGATGGCAGGTCATTGTTGTCTGTGTGTGTGGTGATGACAGGTCATTGTTGTCTGTGTGTGTGTGGTGATGACAGGTCATTGTTGTCTGTGTGTGGTGATGACAGGTCATTGTTGTCTGTGTGTGTGTGGTGATGACAGGTCATTGTTGTCTGTGTGTGGTGATGACAGGTCATTGTTGTCTGTGTGTGTGGTGATGGCAGGTCATTGTTGTCTGTGTGTGTGGTGATGACAGGTCATTGTTGTCTGTGTGTGTGGTGATGACAGGTCATTGTTGTCTGTGTGTGTGGTGATGGCAGGTCATTGTTGTCTGTGTGTGTGGTGATGACAGGTCATTGTTGTCTGTGTGTGTGGTGATGACAGGTCATTGTTGTCTGTGTGTGTGGTGATGACAGGTCATTGTTGTCTGTGTGTGTGGTGATGACAGGTCATTGTTGTCTGTGTGTGGTGATGACAGGTCAATGTTGTCTGTGTGTGTGGTGATGACAGGTCATTGTTGTCTGTGTATGTGGTGATGACAGGTCATTGTTGTCTGTGTGTGGTGATGACAGGTCATTGTTGTCTGTGTGTGTGGTGATGACAGGTCATTGTTGTCTGTGTGTGGTGATGACAGGTCAATGTTGTCTGTGTATGTGGTGATGACAGGTCATTGTTGTCTGTGTATGTGGTGATGACAGGTCAATGTTGTCTGTGTATGTGGTGATGACAGG
This sequence comes from Morinoia aosen, assembly GCA_030386875.1. Classification (NCBI taxonomy): domain Eukaryota; kingdom Metazoa; phylum Arthropoda; class Malacostraca; order Amphipoda; family Talitridae; genus Morinoia; species Morinoia aosen. Next base: position 43,665,446 of record CM059580.1, read on the forward strand.
TCATTGTTGTCTGTGTGTGGTGATGACAGGTCATTGTTGTCTGTGTATGTGGTGATGACAGGTCATTGTTGTCTGTGTGTGGTGATGACAGGTCATTGTTGTCTGTGTGTGTGGTGATGACAGGTCAATGTTGTCTGTGTGTGTGGTGATGACAGGTCAATGTTGTCTGTGTGTGTGGTGATGACAGGTCATTGTTGTCTGTCTGTGGTGATGACAGGTCATTGTTGTCTGTATGTGTGTTGATGACAGGTCATTGTTGTCTGTGTGTGTGTTGATGACAGGTCATTGTTGTCTGTGTGTGGTGATGACAGGTCATTGTTGTCTGTGTGTGTGGTGATGACAGGTCAATGTTGTCTGTCTGTGTGGTGATGACAGGTCAATGTTGTCTGTGTGTGTGGTGATGACAGGTCATTGTTGTCTGTCTGTGGTGATGACAGGTCATTGTTGTCTGTGTGTGGTGATGACAGGTCATTGTTGTCTGTATGTGTGTTGATGACAGGTCATTGTTGTCTGTGTGTGTGTTGATGACAGGTCATTGTTGTCTGTGTGTGTGGTGATGACAGGTCATTGTTGTCTGTGTGTGTGAGGTGATGGCAGGTCATTGTTGTCTGTGTGTGGTGATGACAGGTCATTGTTGTCTGTGTGTGTGGTGATGACAGGTCATTGTTGTCTGTGTGTGTGGTGATGACAGGTCATTGTTGTCTGTGTGTGTGAGGTGATGGCAGGTCATTGTTGTCTGTGTGTGGTGATGACAGGTCATTGTTGTATGTGTGTGGTGATGACAGGTCATTGTTGTCTGTGTGTGAGGTGATGACAGGTCATTGTTGTCTGTGTGTGTGGTGATGACAGGTCATTGTTGTATGTGTGTGGTGATGACAGGTCATTGTTGTCTGTGTGTGGTGATGACAGGTCATTGTTGTATGTGTGTGGTGATGAAAGGTCATTGTTGTCTGTGTGTGAGGTGATGACAGGTCATTGTTGTCTGTGTGTGAGGTGATGACAGGTCATTGTTGTCTGTGTGTGGTGATGACAGGTCATTGTTGTATGTGTGTGGTGATGACAGGTCATTGTTGTCTGTGTGTGTGGTGATGACAGGTCATTGTTGTCTGTGTGTGGTGATGACAGGTCATTGTTGTCTGTGTGTGTGGTGATGACAGGTCATTGTTGTATGTGTGTGGTGATGACAGGTCATTGTTGTCTGTGTGTGTGTGGTGATGACAGGTCATTGTTGTCTGTGTGTGTGTGGTGATGACAGGTCATTGTTGTCTGTGTGTGTGTGGTGATGACAGGTCATTGTTGTCTGTGTGTGATGATGGCAGGTCATTGTTGTCTGTCTGTGTGTGGTGATGACAGGTCATTGTTGTCTGTGTGTGATGATGGCAGGTCATTGTTGTCTGTGTGTGTGTGGTGATGACAGGTCATTGTTGTCTGTGTGTGGTGATGACAGGTCATTGTTGTCTGTGTGTGTGTGGTGATGACAGGTCATTGTTGTCTGTGTGTGTGTGGTGATGACAGGTCATTGTTGTCTGTGTGTGATGATGGCAGGTCATTGTTGTCTGTGTGTGATGATGGCAGGTCATTGTTGTCTGTGTGTGTGTGGTGATGACAGGTCATTGTTGTCTGTGTGTGTGTGGTGATGACAGGTCATTGTTGTCTGTGTGTGTGTGGTGATGACAGGTCATTGTTGTCTGTGTGTGATGATGGCAGGTCATTGTTGTCTGTGTGTGATGATGCCAGGTCATTGTTGTCTGTGTGTGTGTGGTGATGACAGGTCATTGTTGTCTGTGTGTGTGTGGTGATGACAGGTCATTGTTGTCTGTGTGTGTGTGGTGATGACAGGTCATTGTTGTCTGTGTGTGATGATGGCAGGTCATTGTTGTCTGTCTGTGTGTGGTGATGACAGGTCATTGTTGTCTGTGTGTGATGATGGCAGGTCATTGTTGTCTGTGTGTGATGATGGCAGGTCATTGTTGTCTGTGTGTGTGTGGTGATGACAGGTCAATGTTGTCTGTGTGTGGTGATGACAAGTCATTGTTGTCAGTGTGTGTGGTGATGACAGGTCATTGTTGTCTGTGTGTGTGTGGTGATGACAGGTCATTGTTGTCTGTGTGTGATGATGGCAGGTCATTGTTGTCTGTGTGTGATGATGGCAGGTCATTGTTGTCTGTGTGTGGTGATGACAGGTCATTGTTGTCTGTGTGTGTGGTGATGACAGGTCATTGTTGTCTGTGTGTGATGATGGCAGGTCATTGTTGTCTGTGTGTGGTGATGACAGGTCATTGTTGTCTGTGTGTGATGATGGCAGGTCATTGTTGTCTGTGTGTGTGGTGATGACAGGTCATTGTTGTCTGTGTGTGATGATGGCAGGTCATTGTTGTCTGTGTGTGTGGTGATGACAGGTCATTGTTGTCTGTGTGTGATGATGGCAGGTCATTGTTGTCTGTGTGTGTGGTGATGGCAGGTCATTGTTGTCTGTGTGTGTGTGGTGATGGCAGGTCATTGTTGTCTGTGTGTGTGTGGTGATGACAGGTCATTGTTGTCTGTGTGTGTGTGTGTGTGTGGTGATGACAGGTCATTGTTGTATTTGTGTGTGTGGTGATGGCAGGTCATTGTTGTCTGTGTGTGTGGTGATGACAGGTCATTGTTGTATGTGTGTGTGTGGTGATGACAGGTCATTGTTGTATGTGTGTGTGTGGTGATGACAGGTCATTGTTGTCTGTGTGTGTGTGTGTGGTGATGACAGGTCATTGTTGTATTTGTGTGTGTGGTGATGGCAGGTCATTGTTGTCTGTGTGTGTGGTGATGACAGGTCATTGTTGTCTGTGTGTGTGTGGTGATGACAGGTCATTGTTGTCTGTGTGTGTGTGATGATGACAGGTCATTGTTGTCTGTGTGTGGTGATGGCAGGACATTGTTGTCTGTGTGTGTGTGGTGATGACAGGTCATTGTTGTCTGTGTGTGATGATGGCAGGTCAGTGTTGTCTGTGTGTGTGTGGTGATGACAGGTCATTGTTGTCTGTGTGTGTGTGGTGATGACAGGTCATTGTTGTCTGTGTGTGGTGATGGCAGGTCATTGTTGTCTGTGTGTGTGTGGTGATGACAGGTCATTGTTGTCTGTGTGTGATGATGACAGGTCATTGTTGTCTGTGTGTGTGGTGATGACAGGTCATTGTTGTCTGTGTGTGTGTGGTGATGACAGGTCATTGTTGTCTGTGTGTGTGTGATGATGACAGGTCATTGTTGTCTGTGTGTGTGTGGTGATGACAGGTCATTGTTGTCTGTGTGTGTGTGGTGATGACAGGTCATTGTTGTCTGTGTGTGATGATGACAGGTCATTGTTGTCTGTGTGTGTGGTGATGACAGGTCATTGTTGACTGTGTGTGTGTGGTCATGACAGGTCATTGTTGTCTGTCTGTGTGTGGTGATGACAGGTCATTGTTGTCTGTGTGTGGTGATGGCAGGTCATTGTTGTCTGTGTGTGTGTGGTGATGACAGGTCATTGTTGTCTGTGTGTGTGTGGTGATGGCAGGTCATTGTTGTCTGTGTGTGATGATGACAGGTCATTGTTGTCTGTGTGTGTGGTGATGACAGGTCATTGTTGTCTGTGTGTGTGTGGTGATGACAGGTCATTGTTGTCTGTCTGTGTGTGGTGATGACAGGTCATTGTTGTCTGTGTGTGGTGATGGCAGGTCATTGTTGTCTGTGTGTGTGTGGTGATGACAGGTCATTGTTGTCTGTGTGTGTGTGGTGATGGCAGGTCATTGTTGTCTGTGTGTGTGTGGTGATGACAGGTCATTGTTGTCTGTGTGTGTGTGGTGATGACAGGTCATTGTTGTCTGTGTGTGTGTGGTGATGACAGGTCATTGTTGTCTGTGTGTGTGTGGTGATGACAGGTCATTGTTGTCTGTGTGTGTGGTGATGACAGGTCATTGTTGTCTGTGTGTGATGATGGCAGGTCATTGTTGTCTGTGTGTGTGTGGTGATGGCAGGTCATTGTTGTCTGTGTGTGTGTGGTGATGACAGGTCATTGTTGACTGTGTGTGTGTGGTGATGACAGGTCATTGTTGTCTGCGTGTGATGATGGCAGGTCATTGTTGTCTGTGTGTGTGTGGTGATGGCAGGTCATTGTTGTCTGTGTGTGTGTGGTGATGACAGGTCATTGTTGTCTGTGTGTGTGTGGTGATGACAGGTCATTGTTGTCTGTGTGTGTGTGGTGATGACAGGTCATTGTTGTCTGTGTGTGTGTGATGATGATGGCAGGTCATTGTTGTCTGTGTGTGTGTGTGTGTGGTGATGGCAGGTCATTGTTGTCTGTGTGTGTGTGTGTGGTGATGGCAGGTCATTGTTGTCTGTGTGTGTGTGGTGATGGCAGGTCATTGTTGTCTGTGTGTGTGTGTGGTGATGGCAGGTCATTGTTGTCTGTGTGTGTGTGGTGATGGCAGGTCATTGTTGTCTGTGTGTGTGTGGTGATGGCAGGTCATTGTTGTCTGTGTGTGTGTGGTGATGACAGGTCATTGTTGTCTGTGTGTGTGTGGTGATGACAGGTCATTGTTGTCTGTGAGTGTGTGGTGATGGCAGGTCATTGTTGTCTGTGTGTGTGTGGTGATGACAGGTCATTGTTGTCTGTGTGTGTGTGGTGATGACAGGTCATTGTTGTCTGTGTGTGTGTGGTGATGACAGGTCATTGTTGTCTGTGTGTGTGTGGTGATGACAGGTCATTGTTGTCTGTGTGTGTGTGACGATGACAGGTTATTGTTGTCTGTGTGTGATGATGGCAGGTCATTGTTGTCTGTGTGTGTGTGGTGATGGCAGGTCATTGTCTGTGTGTGTGTGGTGATAGCAGGTCATTGTTGTCTGTGTGTGTGTGGTGATGACAGGTCATTGTTGTCTGTGTGTGATGATGGCAGGTCATTGTTGTCTGTGTGTGTGTGGTGATGACAGGTCATTGTTGTCTGTGTGTGTGTGTGGTGATGACAGGTCATTGTTGTCTGTGTGTGTGTGGTGATGACAGGTCATTGTTGTCTGTGTGGTGACAGACAAGTGCAGTCGTAGATAATTTGATGATAATGATAAGAAATATATGTTATTGATAACAATTTGAAACTCACAAGAACAGGTTGATTGCTATGGATAACAATTGAATGTTAGTGACAACTAAATAACAACTAATAATAACAACATAGCAATATAAACAACTAGGTGACAATTACATGGATAACAAGAACTAGACACTAACTACTAGGTAACAAAATAATTAAAAACCAACAATTACAATTAGGAAGACAGGATTGAAAACAACCAGGTTGTACCGAAAACTAGAAAACAATAGTAACCACTACGTGAGGGGGACAACAGCCAGACAACAGAGACACACCAATGTAGTATGCCCTATAATGTAGTATGCCCTCTAATGTAGTATGCCCTATAATGTAGTATGCCCTATAATGTAGTATGCCCTATAATGTAGTATGCCCTATAATGTAGTATGCCCTATAATGTAGTATGCCCTATAATGTAGTATGCCCTATAATGTAGTATGACCTATGATGTAGTATGCCCTATAATGTAGTATGCCCTATAATGTAGTATGCCCTATAATGTAGTATGCCCTATAATGTAGTATGCCCTATAATGTAGTATGCCCTATAATGTAGTATGCCCTATAATGTAGTATGCCCTATAATGTAGTATGCCCTATAATGTAGTATGCCCTATAATGTAGTATGCCCTATAATGTAGTATGCCCTATAATGTAGTATGCCCTATAATGTAGTATGCCCTATAATGTAGTATGCCCTATAATGTAGTATGCCCTATAATGTAGTATGCCCTATAATGTAGTATGCCCTATAATGTAGTATGCCCTATAATGTAGTATGCCCTATAATGTAGTATGCCCTATAATGTAGTATGCCCTATAATGTAGTATGCCCTATAATGTAGTATGCCCTATAATGTAGTATGCCCTATAATGTAGTATGCCCTATAATGTAGTATGACCTATAATGTAGTATGACCTATAATGTAGTATGCCCTATAATGTAGTATGCCCTATAATGTAGTATGACCTATAATGTAGTATGACCTATAATGTAGTATGACCTATAATGTAGTATGACCTATAATGTAGTATGACCTATAATGTAGTATGACCTATAATGTAGTATGACCGATAATGTAGTATGCCCGATAATGTAGTATGCCCTATAATGTAGTATGCCCTATAATGTAGTATGCCCTATAATGTAGTATGCCCTATAATGTAGTATGCCCTATAATGTAGTATGCCCTATAATGTAGTATGCCCTATAATGTAGTATGCCCTATAATGTAGTATGCCCTATAATGTAGTATGCCCTATAATGTAGTATGCCCTATAATGTAGTATGCCCTATAATGTAGTATGCCCTATAATGTAGTATGCCCTATAATGTAGTATGCCCTATAATGTAGTATGCCCTATAATGTAGTATGCCCTATAATGTAGTATGCCCTATAATGTAGTATGCCCTATAATGTAGTATGACCTATAATGTAGTATGACCTATAATGTAGTATGCCCTATAATGTAGTATGACCTATAATGTAGTATGCCCTATAATATAGTATGCCCTATAATGTAGTATGCCCTATAATGTAGTATGCCCTATAATGTAGTATGCCCTATAATGTAGTATGCCCTATAATGTAGTATGCCCTATAATGTAGTATGCCCTATAATGTAGTATGCCCTATAATGTAGTATGCCCTATAATGTAGTATGCCCTATAATGTAGTATGCCCTATAATGTAGTATGCCCTATAATGTAGTATGCCCTATAATGTAGTATGCCCTATAATGTAGTATGCCCTATAATGTAGTATGCCCTATAATGTAGTATGCCCTATAATGTAGTATGCCCTATAATGTAGTATGCCCTATAATGTAGTATGCCCTATAATGTAGTATGCCCTATAATGTAGTATGACCTATAATGTAGTATGACCTATAATGTAGTATGACCTATAATGTAGTATGCCCTATAATGTAGTATGCCCTATAATGTAGTATGACCTATAATGTAGTATGCCCTATAATGTAGTATGCCCTATAATGTAGTATGACCTATAATGTAGTATGACCTATAATGTAGTATGACCTATAATGTAGTATGCCCTATAATGTAGTATGACCTATAATGTAGTATGCCCTATAATGTAGTATGACCTATAATGTAGTATGACCTATAATGTAGTATGCCCTATAATGTAGTATGCCCTATAATGTAGTATGACCTATAATGTAGTATGCCCTATAATGTAGTATGCCCTATAATGTAGTATGCCCTATAATGTAGTATGACCTATAATGTAGTATGACCTATAATGTAGTATGACCTATAATGTAGTATGACCTATAATGTAGTATGCCCTATAATGTAGTATGACCTATAATGTAGTATGCCCTATAATGTAGTATGACCTATAATGTAGTATGACCTATAATGTAGTATGCCCTATAATGTAGTATGCCCTATAATGTAGTATGCCCTATAATGTAGTATGACCTATAATGTAGTATGACCTATAATGTAGTATGACCTATAATGTAGTATGCCCTATAATGTAGTATGCCCTATAATGTAGTATGCCCTATAATGTAGTATGACCTATAATGTAGTATGACCTATAATGTAGTATGCCCTATAATGTAGTATGCCCTATAATTTAGTATGACCTATAATGTAGTATGACCTATAATGTAGTATGACCTATAATGTAGTATGCCCTATAATGTAGTATGACCTATAATATAGTATGCCCTATAATGTAGTATGCCCTATAATGTAGTATGCCCTATAATGTAGTATGACCTATAATGTAGTATGACCTATAATGTAGTATGACCTATAATGTAGTATGACCTATAATGTAGTATGACCTATAATGTAGTATGCCCTATAATGTAGTATGACCTATAATGTAGTATGCCCTATAATGTAGTATGCCCTATAATGTAGTATGACCTATAATGTAGTATGCCCTATAATGTAGTATGCCCTATAATGTAGTATGACCTATAATGTAGTATGACCTATAATGTAGTATGACCTATAATGTAGTATGCCCTATAATGTAGTATGACCTATAATGTAGTATGCCCTATAATGTAGTATGACCTATAATGTAGTATGCCCTATAATGTAGTATGCCCTATAATGTAGTATGACCTATAATGTAGTATGCCCTATAATGTAGTATGCCCTATAATGTAATATGACCTATAATGTAGTATGACCTATAATGTAGTATGACCTATAATATAGTATGCCCTATAATGTAGTATGCCCTATAATGTAGTATGCCCTATAATGTAGTATGACCTATAATGTAGTATGACCTATAATGTAGTATGACCTATAATGTAGTATGACCTATAATGTAGTATGCCCTATAATGTAGTATGACCTATAATGTAGTATGCCCTATAATGTAGTATGCCCTATAATGTAGTATGCCCTATAATGTAGTATGCCCTATAATGTAGTATGCCCTATAATGTAGTATGCCCTATAATGTAGTATGCCCTATAATGTAGTATGCACTATAATGTAGTATGCCCTATAATGTAGTATGCCCTATAATGTAGTATGACCTATAATGTAGTATGACCTATAATGTAGTATGCCCTATAATGTAGTATGCACTATAATGTAGTATGCCCTATAATGTAGTATGACCTATAATGTAGTATGCCCTATTATGTAGTATGACCTATAATATAGTATGACCTATAATATAGTCGGACTTATAATATAGTATGACCTATAATATAGTATGACCTATAATATAGTATGACCTATAATATAGTATGACCTATAATGTAGTATGACCTATAATGTAGTATGACCTATAATGTAGTATGACCTATAATGTAGTATGACCTATAATGTAGTATGACCTATAATGTAGTATGCCCTATAATGTAGTATGACCTATAATGTAGTATGACCTATAATGTAGTAGGACCTATAATGTAGTAGGACCTATAATGTAGTATGACCTATAATGTAGTATGACCTATAATGTAGTATGCCCTATAATGTAGTATGACATATAATGTAGTATGACCTATAATGTAGTATGACCTATAATGTAGTATGACCTATAATGTAGTAGGACCTATAATGTAGTAGGACCTATAATGTAGTAGGACCTATAATGTAGTATGACCTTTAATGTAGTATGACCTATAATGTAGTATGACCTATAATGTAGTATGCCCTATAATGTAGTATGACCTATAATGTAGTATGACCTATAATGTAGTATGACCTATAATGTAGTAGGACCTATAATATAGTATGACTTATGATGTAGTATGACTTATAATGTAGTATGACCTATAATATAGTATGACCTATAATATAGTATGACCTATAATATAGTATGACCTATAATGTAGTATGACCTATAATGTAGTATGACCTATAATGTAGTATGACCTATAATGTAGTAGGACCTATAATATAGTCTGACTTATGATGTAGTATGACTTATAATGTAGTATGACCTATAATATAGTATGACCTATAATATAGTATGACCTATAATATAGTACGACCTATAATATAGTATGACCTATAATATAGTATGACCTATAATATAGTATGACCTATAATATAGTATGACCTATAATATAGTATGACCTATAATATAGTATGACCTATAATATAGTATGACCTATAATATAGTATGACCTATAATATAGTATGACCTATAATATAGTATGACCTATAATGTAGTATGACCTATAATGTAGTATGACCTATAATGTAGTATGACCTATAATGTAGTATGACCTATAATGTAGTATGACCTATAATGTAGTATGACCTATAATGTAGTATGACCTATAATGTAGTAGGACCTATAATATAGTCTGACTTATGATGTAGTATGACTTATAATGTAGTATGACCTATAATATAGTATGACCTATAATATAGTATGACCTATAATATAGTATGACCTATAATGTAGTATGACCTATAATGTAGTATGACCTATAATGTAGTATGACCTATAATGTAGTATGACCTATAATGTAGTATGACCTATAATGTAGTATGACCTATAATGTAGTAGGACCTATAATATAGTCTGACTTATGATGTAGTATGACCTATAATGTAGTATGACCTATAATGTAGTATGACCTATAATGTAGTATGACCTATAATGTAGTATGCCCTATAATGTAGTATGACCTATAATGTAGTATGACCTATAATATAGTATGCCCTATAATGTAGTATGCCCTATAATGTAGTATGCCCTTTAATGTAGTTTGACCTATAATGTAGTATGACCTATAATGTAGTATGACCTATAATGTAGTATGCCCTATAATGTAGTATGACCTATAATGTAGTATGCCCTATAATGTAGTATGCCCTATAATGTAGTATGACCTATAATGTAGTATGCCCTATAATGTAGTATGCCCTATAATGTAGTATGCCCTATAATGTAGTATGCCCTATAATGTAGTATGCCCTATAATGTAGTATGCCCTATAATGTAGTATGACCTATAATGTAGTATGCACTATAATGTAGTATGCCCTATAATGTAGTATGACCTATAATGTAGTATGCCCTATAATGTAGTATGCCCTATAATGTAGTATGACCTATAATATAGTATGACCTATAATATAGTCGGACTTATAATATAGTATGACCTATAATATAGTATGACCTATAATATAGTATGACCTATAATGTAGTATGACCTATAATGTAGTATGACCTATAATGTAGTATGACCTATAATGTAGTATGACCTATAATGTAGTATGACCTATAATGTAGTATGACCTATAATGTAGTATGCCCTATAATGTAGTATGACCTATAATGTAGTATGACCTATAATGTAGTAGGACCTATAATGTAGTAGGACCTATAATGTAGTATGACCTATAATGTAGTATGACCTATAATGTAGTATGCCCTATAATGTAGTATGACCTATAATGTAGTATGACCTATAATGTAGTATGACCTATAATGTAGTATGACCTATAATGTAGTATGACCTATAATGTAGTATGACCTATAATGTAGTATGACCTATAATGTAGTATGACCTATAATGTAGTATGACCTATAATGTAGTATGACCTATAATGTAGTAGGACCTATAATGTAGTATGACCTATAATGTAGTATGACCTATAATGTAGTATGCCCTATAATGTAGTATGCCCTATAATGTAGTATGACCTATAATGTAGTATGACCTATAATGTAGTATGACCTATAATATAGTATGACTTATGATGTAGTATGACTTATAATGTAGTATGACCTATAATATAGTATGACCTATAATATAGTATGACCTATAATATAGTATGACCTATAATGTAGTATGACCTATAATGTAGTATGACCTATAATGTAGTATGACCTATAATGTAGTATGACCTATAATGTAGTAGGACCTATAATGTAGTAGGACCTATAATATAGTCTGACTTATGATGTAGTATGACTTATAATGTAGTATGACCTATAATATAGTATGACCTATAATATAGTATGACCTATAATATAGTATGACCTATAATATAGTACGACCTATAATATAGTATGACCTATAATATAGTATGACCTATAATATAGTATGACCTATAATATAGTATGACCTATAATATAGTATGACCTATAATATAGTATGACCTATAATATAGTATGACCTATAATATAGTATGACCTATAATATAGTATGACCTATAATATAGTATGACCTATAATGTAGTATGACCTATAATGTAGTATGACCTATAATGTAGTATGACCTATAATGTAGTATGACCTATAATGTAGTATGACCTATAATGTAGTAGGACCTATAATATAGTCTGACTTATGATGTAGTATGACTTATAATGTAGTATGACCTATAATATAGTATGACCTATAATATAGTATGACCTATAATGTAGTATGACCTATAATGTAGTATGACCTATAATGTAGTATGACCTATAATGTAGTATGACCTATAATGTAGTATGACCTATAATGTAGTAGGACCTATAATGTAGTATGACCTATAATGTAGTAGGACCTATAATATAGTCTGACTTATGATGTAGTATGAATTATAATGTAGTATGACCTATAATATAGTATGACCTATAATATAGTATGACCTATAATATAGTATGACCTATAATATAGTATGACCTTTAATATAGTATGACCTATAATATAGTATGACCTATAATATAGTATGACCTATAATATAGTATTACTTATAATGTAGTATGACCTATAATATGGTATGACCTATAATATAGTATGACCTATAATATAGTATGACCTATAATGTAGTATGACCTATAATATAGTATTACTTATAATGTAGTATGACCTATAATATAGTGTGGCCTATAATATAGTATGACCCACACACAAAATGACCTACAGTGGGGCCAAAACAACACAACACTTTCATCAAATCGCCAGATTCCCTATTTCTAAACCACATACAATCACAAAAATGTGACTATGTTTTAAAAATATGATATAAAGGTTAATAATATATCTATAACCCTCAAAAATATTTTTAAAAATACGTTGGAACATATAAAATAAATGTGTGAACAGAAGTGTACAACACATTTCAAGATATACATACATTGATAATTCGTTGCATAGCGTTATTATTAATTATGGCTCCGAGACGTTTAGAGCAGCTCACTACCAGCTTTCTACAAGTTTCGGGCGCAATCTTATTCCAATCTTCAATGCAATTTTTGAGTTCAGTGATGTTATTGGGAACTCACTTCTAAATCTTCAATTTCAATTCCCTCCACAAGTTTTTGATTGGAATCATGCCCTGAGATTGACTAAGCCCATTCTAAAATGTTTACCTTCATCCTCAACCGTTCCTTGGTTTCGTTTGCAGTATGTTCTGGATCGTTGTCTTGTAATAAACCCCATCCACGTTTCAACTTTAACAAAGGAGCTGAAGGTAGGAAAGAGTCGCTCTTCCAATATTTCATATTCCTGTCATTCATGGTTCCTACAATGATGTGAAGTTTACCTACCCCTGATGAGCTGCAACATCCCCACACCGTGATTGAGCCACCTTCAAATTTAACGGTGGGTACGGTGCACTTTGGTTTATACTCTTTGTTTTGTTGCCGCCAAACATGTTTTCTGCTCAGTACAGAGTTTCAAAACGCTGCTGGCTTGTTCAAATGGTCGTTGGCATACTTCAGCCAGGTCTTGACGTGACGTTTCTGGAGGTGTCCTACGAGGGGTGCGGGAGCGAAAACCTTCACGGTGTAGTGCCCTGCTGATCGTGTATTTGCTGGATTCGATCCCAGATGCCTTCAGACCATCGTTCAAGTTTTCACGAGTAGTTTGAGGCCTCTGCACTGCTGTTCGGACCAATTTTTGAACAGCACGGTCGTTAAATCTTTCGTGGACGGCCAGTTCGAGGCTTGCTGAGAGTCGTATTCCGGCATTTCCACTCAAGTATTATGGTTCCAACCGAGACTATAGAAACACTGAGATGTGCACATATGTTCCGATATCCCAAACCTGCACTACGGAGCTCCACAATATGTTCGCGAAGGTTTTGGCTTATGTCCTTATTCTCACCCACGCTTACGACCCTTCAGAACGAGAGCTGCTGTACCAATGACGCGTTATTGGAGATGAATGCTGACCAAAGTTCGGTTGCCGAATAGTAGTATGTATTAGAAGATTCTGTAATAATCCTACGATAATTTTAATAAATAATATCAAGGAAAAATTCGGGTATTGTAAACTTTTGTTCACGCATTTATTATACATGTTCTTATATATTTTTTCTATTAAATATTTATGGGATTTAGATGTTTTATTGTTTTTTCTACTATTGTTTATATAAAGTCCAATTTTTGTAATTGTACGTGGCTTAGAAATGTGGAATCTGGCGATTTAATTAACGTGTTGTATTATTTTGCCCCCTGCATACAAAAAAATGATGTATAAAATGACCTATACAAAAATGACATTTACATAAAATGGCATATATATGACCTATACAGAAAATGTCTATACACAAAGTGACCTATTCAAAAATGACATACTTTAAATAGCACATATGTGACCTATACATAAAGCTACCTATAATATACGACATAAGATAGCCTATGCATAAAATGACCTATATCAGACTCACCCAACAGAGCGAACAGAACGACGAACTTGTGGTGCCAGCGTAGTTTGATCCAACCCATACTTGCGTAAACTGAGTCTCAAAAAGCGCTAATTGTTGCAAAAGTTTATAATTTTATATTTGTATTATATTTTATTCAGAATCTGCGGGGTAAGATTGAATGTTAGTTTTAAAATACTTGACCGCAAAAAGGCGTTCCAAAGAACGAAGGAGGAAGGCCCCATTTATTATACACTCGAGGCGGAATCTATGAACGAGGTGCACACAAACAGCAAGTCAGGAATGAAGTTCATGAAACAAGATAAAAGTTGCAGAATAAAGCAATAGGTGCTGAAAAACAGGACAGCAGTCAGTCAAAAAAAGATGGTCCGTAATAAATGAAAAATCCGTAATAAATGAAAAAAACTTATTCTATTTTAACGCAACCCTCAGCTAACCCTCAGCTAACCCTCAGCTAACCCTCAGCTAACCCTCAGCTAACCCTCAGCTAACCCTCAGCTAACCCTCAGCTAACCCTCAGCTAACCCTCAGCTAACCCTCAGCTAACCCTCAGCTAACCCTCAGCTCAGACTAGAGACGTGCCAATAGTATCGGTATAGGCCTTTATCAGAGGCCTTTCGGTATAGGCCTTTATCTTTCTTTATCGGCATCAGAGTCCAAAAAAAAAGAAGGATCTTAACCGATACTCCGATAGTTTTATGCTACTTCTACGAGACCGGTAATGCAAAATTTCAAAAGACAAGGTTAATAACAACTATACCAGTGTAAATTTATTTATTGGTTGGATATAAAGAAAAGAAAGAAAAAACAGTTTATTTCTAATATAGTTGGTATAATAATAAAAGTTAGACTTAATGTTGTACATAACAAAAATTATAAGTGAACGTGAATAATTATTGTCACAACCTATTTCACTCACACAGAAAAAAGGTATTTGAGTGTCCGTACGCATATTCACAAACACATGCAAGAACACGTGGCATCTGCCCGAGATCACGCAGCGCATGCTAGTAAGATGCTACTTGATACTTTAACTGCGGCAACTAAATGTTAAGTTCAACACCAAACTCAAATTTAAAGTCAATTGTAGTAAGCTATTTGGGAAATACCAAGCATGAACTGGATCGTGCCTTCATTTAGCTTTGATTAGGTATTTATGGAAATTGAGTTTGCGACTACTGGTCGGTCGAGCAGCATTATAAAGATTACCTCCGTGTACCACCGGTGGCGCACGTCGCAGTCAAAGTGATAATTTAATCTTTTCTTGATGAATAATGCCCATTGTATATTTTATAGAGATTGTAACTTTGTGTTAATCTTGGGTATATACACTTGCTGCTCTCATACGGACTCGATGACAGAACGATTCAAGGATTATTTTGCAGATTTCTATGACTAATCTTCGATTAATCTTCGATGACAGAACGATTCAAGGATTATCTTGCAGATTTCAATGCAACCTTGGCTACGTATTTTGAACCAAGATACAAGCTTGCACTGTACAAAAATGCTGCTGATGATACTACTTCTAGAACGAACTTAACACTTTGGCTGCCGCAGGTCGATATGAAGTTCAGGATTGAACTCAAATTTAAGGTCAGTTGTAGAAAGCCATTTTGAAAATAGCGAACATTTAACTGGATCATGCTTTCAGTTCGTTGCCTACCAGAACGTAATTGTTCCATTTCATTACAGTATATAACTTTGATAATAAAAAATAAAAGTATCAGTATTGGCACCTGAAAAACTGGAGTGTCGGTTTCGATATCGTTCTCTTTTTAGATATTGGTACATCAGATGCTCGGGACTCCACATTTTTCCCCAGGGAGAGCAAATTCCCTTATATAATACAGTTGCACCTGTCTGAGGGGAGCTGAGGGTTGTATCCGTTGATTAGAAAGAATCGCAGTAAATAAGGAATGTTTATAAAACGCCCAAAATTAATGCGTAGTAGTCTCATCTTAAATCATCTATCTTTTCCGTGACAATACAGTATAATTAACGTCTTATCCCTAACACGTTCCCTGTGCATTGGGCCACATGTGTACCAACAGGTAGATTGCCCATCTACGTACCGGTATAAATGAATAACTTTTTTATGTGTTTTGTAACCTTTCCTTAAAAATAACTTTTACCGTATGAGGTAAAATGTTATCGGGCAGTTATATCGTTCATATTTAATAAGAAAAAAAATTCATTCAAGCAGTAAAATCGATTTCCCAATTCTGCTACTTACAACCTAACCTAACCTAACCTAACCTACCGTCAACAGCCGCGGAAGCTCGGTGGACGCGTTAATATACTTTTTGCGCGTGTGTTCTGTTCGGTAACTTCCTCTCCGCCTCTGCTAAAGGCCTTTCACACGATCATCGAGTGCGCGCGTGAGCAGTGAAGAGAGGCGCAAGCCCCGCCCACTTGCTGTCGCTTCAGGCGTATTTACTGCTCAATGACAGTGTGGCTGTAGTGACACTGACAAGCTCTGGCCACCGTCATGAAAACGAGCATGGTCCGCATTGTCGCTGAGCAGTAAATGCGCCTGAAGCGACAGCAAGTTGGCGGGGCTCGCGCCTCTCTTCACTGCTCACGCGCGCACTCAATGATCGTGTAAACAGGCCTTAAAGGATTCCAATGATTAACACGTTAACTATGACGGGTTAAACTGAAGTTCAATATTTAAATTAAATATAAAGTCAATTGTACCTAGTAAGCAATTTTGGAAATAGCAAGCACGAACTGGGTTGTGCCTTCATTTAGCTTGCATCGAGTATTTATACAAATTGATTTCGTGACTGCAAGGTCCACCAGCAGCATTATGAAAATCCCTCAGTGACCACCGGTGGGCCCCATTGGAGGAAACGTGTTACCCCCTTTGAGTCCGACTATTCAAATGGTTTAGGTGAAAATTTCCAGGGTAAAAGTTGTCCCTGAAATATCAGTGAAATTGCCCTAGTGTGGGAATTTTTTGTTAAGCAAAACCCTTCTTTATTTTAATTTAAAAAACACAACCTCAAATGCTTGGCGAGAGAAATTTTCGGTGCAGAAGAAAGAGAAGAAAATAAAGAAAACTTTATTTCCAATAGAGATAGTACAAAAGTACTATCATTGGTTTTTAAAATACCTTAAAGTTAATTTACTTAGATGATACACACACACACACACACACACACACACACACACACACACACACGAGTATTGTGATACTCATGTCACTAGTCGAAAATAAATGATTGAGGGCAATGTACTCCTAATCTTGCTTAATCTACATTTGATAATACATGTAATGATAATTATAGCGTGCTCCCTAGTTAATCTACATTTGATGATATATGTAATGATAATTAATAAAATTTCTAAATTTTCAAAGTTATCAATTATGAGTATTCGCCCAAACTAATCAGAAAACGAACGAAGTTCAGGAAAAACTTGCTCTAGTTAAATAGAAAGGTTATCGAATATGTTGCACGGACCCTGGCGGCGTGAACTGGAGGTAATCTATGGTAATTTCTGCGAGCAGACTTCTGGAATGTCTACGAAATAGTTCCATGAATGCTTTTAATTTCCCTATATATAGAATTTACCTCAAAATATTCCCCCACAAGTTAAAATACTTGACAATTGTGTTAGATGTCCTGAACTAGCAGCACTGGCCAGTCCGGCACTAGCGTTACTGTCAGTACCCAGAGGGTACGTACGTAGTGCTCTACCTTAGTTACCCCATTAAAGAAAGTGCTCACCTTTACTTTGTCTATATTCATTATTGAGAATTATATTGATAATAAAATTGATCGTCTATGGGCCGCTTCAAAATGTTCCAATGTAAATTTAATAATGAAAAGTTCTGACTTAAGTTTCATATCATGTATACGTAAATTGTCAAAGGTGTTCTCAACCCACAATGAAAATGCATCGTCCATGAAATTGTGTTGTCTCGTATAATTATCATTATATGTATCGTCAAATACAGATTAAGCAAGATTAGGATTACATAGCCCTCAATCAATTCTTATCGACTAGTGACATGAGTATTACAATACTCATGTGTGTGTATCACCTAAGTGTATTAACTATAAGATATTTTAAAAACCAATGATGGTACTTTTGTACGATCTGTATTGGAAATAAAATGTTTTTCTTTTCTTTCTCTCTTCGTATCACTAATACCCACTTCAGAAGAAATGTCAGTAAGACCGCTATACTTCGCTCGCCGCGAATGGAGATCGTTGGCTAAACTAGCATCACCAGGTCTCAAATTGTTCTTTAGACCGCAGTACACGAGCCACATTTGTTGTTGCAATAACGCGACAAAATGACCCCGTCATTTCCTAGAAGCATGAACGCGTCATCAACAAGAAGCCTAGCATCTCCGATAACCCATTACTAATATAAACTAAGCTGACTTCAGTTTAATTTCACCTTCGGGCAGGTGTCCAATTAAAATAAAATGACAAATAAAAAAGCCTGTGTCCAAAAATTCGAGTCGTCTCACCGGCAAACACAAGGGCCGACACTACTTTCCTGAAAAAAGTCCCGGATGTTGACAATACATTTGCCAGAGCCTTGATATTAAGTGTAATAAATGTTTGTCTTTGCGTTTCAAGAGCATCACGTAGCGTTTGTCTTAGCTTTTGAAGCTTGAAACGAGTTTCTCTTTTACTTATAGAGCAAAATGTGGCTTCCTTAGCATGGAAGAACAAAAACTGCTTGCTTTTGCTTTTAAAAGCATGCAAAACGTTCATCTTTGCCTCACAAACGCTGAAAGTGGTTTACTTAGCATCTGTGATACAGAAAGTGCTCACCTTTACTTTTAAAAGCGCAACAAGTGTTTACTTCCGCTAAATTAAAGTTCGGAAATTAGCCTCGGCGTCTATAGAACAATATGCGCTAACTTTAGTCCTTGTAGTACAATAACTCTTTACCGTCGTCTTGGTTAACCTAATTCGCTACTTCGTGACCCTAAAAAATTTTACAGCAAACGAATACGACCGTACTTATATAACTGTAGCATATCTTCAGGGAAAATCAGCTGGTCAAGTTCTTCTCAATGATAGATTTATTATTATTATTATATAGGATGTTTCACCACCGAAGACGCTACGAATCTCAATGATAGATTTCATATCGAGTAGAGACAGACACTTTCTTGAAATTAACTTAAGTTCACTTCATATTTTACCGTGCTTATTCTTCACTTACGAAGTAGATATGAGCAAAAAAGAAACTAGTTACTCAAGTCGATAAACTATGTTTTACTTTTGCTATTTCCAACTACTAGATTATTCATCTTGTTCAAGTTTCGGCGTCAATTTTCGCTTTACTGAAGAAACAACATATTTTCTCGAACTTTAAGCTTTTTCAGAATTATTTAAATTATTCTTTAATATGCCACCAAAGAACACATTTTAAACATTTACAGTGTTATTCCAGACATCTTCAAAAGCACCTTCAACAACATAGGACATTGTATTTGTTCAAGTTAACGAAAAAACTCAGTTCCGGGTCTCACTACTGTACATCTTTCCTTTTATGCTCCGCTTTTAGCGATTACTAGGAGCAAGCGAAGCCACTGAGTGTGAAACTTTCTCCGACGAACCCGACAGTTCTCAAGAAATCGCATCAGGAGCGCATGAGCAACACAACCTTACACCACTACGGCACTCGCCTCACTGAGGTAATCGGTGAAGATCTTGGTTTTGTAATGGTAGAAAACGCCAAGTTTTCTATCATCTATGCGTTTGCATTTTTTTCTTATGAGTAAAAAACGACGGCGGGAAGGCATTTCCATGCGCACGTATGTCGATATTCGGCTCGATAATTTTAGAGTTTTTGTTCGTCTGAAGAATTCCTGAAGCAAATGCAACGGTGCACACTTTTCTAAATGTTAGTCTTGCTTCCCACCAGCTGTGCGCTCATTATAATTTTCTCCATCATAGTTTTGAGCGATACTTAAATTAAAAATTCCAATGCATCAGTTCAAAAAAACCCTGAAATTTCATTAAATTAGTCTGTTTGTTGAACTTAAGATCTTTAACATTAAAACATACGTACAAGCTACGGTGATTATGGAATTAAACAATATTTTGTATAAATCTTCCCTTGTGCAGACTAAACTAATTCTAGTCCGTTCACTTAATACGACGTTTGAGAGGAATTTATTTTTATCCGATTAAATTGAGATTCTCTCGAAATGGTGCAGACCTTCAGAATCGACCGAACTTATTTACATAGGAACTTTGAACACACATTTGAGGTACAGAATATTTCACGTACAATGAAAATAATTCCATCAGGCAGATATTGATACAAAAGGTATGATTTCCTAACAATTTCTTGACCTATGTTAGGTGCACATGCGCAGTGAACATCTTACTGCTACTGCCTTCACCAAATATACTGCCTCTTTAATTTTCATTTATTAATTCCTTTAATTAATTTAATTTTTCTTCTTTAATCCCTTTAATTAATTTAATTTTTCTTCATCAATTCTCTCAATTAATTTAATTTCCGTTTATTAATTCATTTAATTCCATTCATTAATTCATTCAATTAATTTCCATTCATTAATTCCATTCATTAATTTAATTTCCATTCCTTAATTTAATTTCCATTCCTTAATTTAATTTCCATTCCTTAATTCCTTTAATTAATTTAATTTCCGTTCATTAACTCCTTTAATTAATTTAATTTCCGTTCATTAATTCCTTTAATTAATTTAATTTCCGGTCATTTATTCTTTTAATTAATTTCCATTCATCATTTCCTTTAATTAATTTGATTTCCATTTATTATTCCTTAACTAATTTAATTTTCATTCATTAATTCATTTAGTCAAATTAATTTCCGTTCATTAATTCCTTTAGTCAAATTAATTTCCGTTCATTAATCTTTCCTTAAATTTTCTCTTATTAATCTTCTTCTAGGAATGTATTCATATATTTACCAGTGAATAGCCAGTGAAACTCGTAACACAGATACGTTAATCAAGCACTTGTACCGCTCGAAAGTTTCGGTGGTTGCACTCAGAATAAATTAAATATTTTCTTGGACATTGCACAGAGGGGAGACTTAAGGAATTAAGAGTCATGCTCTAGGAATTAGGAGCATATACTCGTTTACACGTACGTACAAATGCATAAATACTTAAGACGGTTAATAACTTCATGTGGCTTGCTACATTTTATTGTTATAATCAAAGATAACCTGGTTATCTTATGGAATAAATTCATATAAGAAAAGGTTTGCCTAGAAATACATGTTGGTTTGTGGTCGATCACGACGGCCAGGAGGAATTATTCTAATTCATTTCATACTATGAAAGCTTTTAATGCGAGAGTATTTTACTCAGCAAACATCGGAAATAAATGGAATAAATATCAATGTTTATGCTTGGTTGTTTTATCTTTTTCCTGATATTCGTATTAATTTGATCACGGCTTTCAGTGGTGAAAGAGCAAAGAGTGTTCATTTTCCCTCAAGTTAATTCTATTCTCTTCTAGACAAAATGGTTTCTAAGTTAATTAAAAAGGGGCACGTATAAAATTTTGTTTGAAATTTTAGCATTGTTATGATCACAAATACTTTAATTATAATAATTATTAATATTCATTCAAAGATTATCATAAACACTAATATTCCTGTAATGGTGTAATTCTGAAATAAGCAATCACATAGTCAGATTGCATCCTAATGAAGGCTAACAAATTCTCTAAAGTTATGCGGCGCGTCGAGACGAGAAGTTTACGGCAAAATAAACCAGCTCGTTGGCGTGGGAACTGAAAACCTCTTTTATTTCTGAACTGTTATTGCTATTTTTTATTTGCGTGAAATTATTTAAGCGATTACCTTCATCACAAAAAAGCCAGTGAAGCCTTATACTAAATATTATCCTTCCATCCTCTAATAGATTTTCACGGTCACGAATTCAAGAAAGAAGTCTTGTTTCATTCAAGTCTTGTTCAAGAAATGAACAAGACTTGACTATAAAGGCTAACTTTGAAAAATTGTATAAAAAATGAAAGGTCTTCGGTTTTGTTTAATTACTTCAACTAAAATTTAATTATTATGAATGAAATGTAACAAATGAGACTGGCTTTAACAGTAAGGACTAATAATGAGAAAAATGATTAAATTTATAACTGCGAGAGTAATCCATTAATTAAAACAGGAACTAAATATTTCTAATTATTCACTTATCGTAATTAATTTGTAAATTTGATTTGGTTGTAATAATTCTTATTGAAATTTAATTATTTCTTCACTTATTCATTTAAACTAACGTCAACATAATAATTAGATTGAAATTTAACAATTAGAATTAATAATCATGATAATCATTGTGTACAATTGCTTATCTGCATGATATACAATGTATAAGACATAAAATCTATATAATATTTGCATGTTAATTTATAACAGGAATGTGAATTAAGGATTATTAGACCGGCGCGCCATTTTTGAGAACCCATCTAAGATCCTCCCGAGATCCTTCATTTTGGACGAGTCATAATTTCTAAAGTATTGCACCTAAAAATTTGAAATTAGTCTCATTATAAAGATCGATTTATTCTCCAAGTATGAGTGTATAATAAAACTGTCATACGCTCCCTGGAGGAAGATGAAGAGCAAGTTTCTCCTAGCCTCTGAATGGTCGACCGATTTTTCAAAAGGCTCATTTTGGACGAGTCATAATTTCTAAACTATTGCACCTAAAAATTTGAAATTTGTCCCATTATAAAGATCGATTTATTCTCCAGCTCTGAGTGTATAATAAAACTCTCATACGCTCCCTGGGGGATGACAGAGAGCAAGGAAACTCGGGAAGGATCTTAGATGGGTTCTCAAAAATGGCGCGCCGGTGATTAAGGGAATATTCGAAAGGTTATGAAGCCTGTATCGCAGATACGCTCATCACATACTTCCCCTTGTGCAAGTAATCAGGGAGTAATTAATCGTTTTAATATATATATTTACCTGCTTAATGACATCATTCGCGTGCTGTGCCATGAAATAAGGCAAATGATAGAACTTCAACTGCCATTTTTTATGGCATTGGAATTAACGCTGACATCGAATCGAATTCCATTACTGAAGAAGGGTCAATTTTTATGTTCATTTATATTTTTAAAGAAAATTGTTGCCATACAGAAGTTTGTGCGAGTGTAACATGGTACAGCCTCCATTATTTGAAGAATCTAGTTACAGAAACTTTGAGTGACAGCATCAATTAGCTGAGGCAACCGATAGTTACTAGTAACAGACACCATTAGTTAGAGTGTAACTAATTACAGACACCATTAGCTACAGTCTCTAATTGCAGACACCATTAGTAAGAGAGACTAGTTACATACACCATTAGCTACAATACCTAATTACAGACACTATTAGCTACAATACCTAATTACAGACACCATTAGCTACAGAAACTAATTACAGACACCATTAGCTACAATACCTAATTACAGACACTATTAGCTACAATACCTAATTACAGACACCATTAGCTACAGAAACTAATTACAGACACCATTAGCTACAATACCTAATTACAGACACTATTAGCTACAATACCTAATTACAGACACCATTAGCTACAGAAACTAATTACAGACACCATTAGCTACAATACCTAATTACAGACACCATTAGCTACCATACCTAATTACAGACACCATTAGCTACAGAAACTAATTACAGACACTATTAGCTACAATACCTAATTACAGACACCATTAGCTACAATACCTAATTACGGACACCATTAGCTACAGAAACTAATTACAGACACCATTAGCTACAATACCTAATTACAGACACTATTAGCTACAATACCTAATTACAGACACCATTAGCTACAATACCTAATTACAGACACCATTAGCTACAATACCTAATTACAGACACCATTAGCTACAGAAACTAATTACAGACACCATTAGCTACAATACCTAATTACAGACACTATTAGCTACAATACCTAATTACAGACACCATTAGCTACAGAAACTAATTACAGACACCATTAGCTACAATACCTAATTACAGACACCATTAGCTACAATACCTAATTACAGACACCATTAGCTACAATACCTAATTACAGACACCATTAGCTACAGAAACTAATTACAGACACCATTAGCTACAATACCTAATTACAGACACCATTAGCTACAATACCTAATTACAGACACCATTAGCTACAGAAACTAATTACAGACACCATTAGCTACAATACCTAATTACAGACACCATTAGCTACAGTAACTAATTACAGACACCATTAGCTACAATACCTAATTGCAGACACCATTAGCTACAGAAACTAATTACAGACACCATTAGCTACAATACCTAATTACAGACACCATTAGCTACAGTAACTAATTACAGACACCATTAGCTACAATACCTAATTACAGACACTATTAGCTACAATACCTAATTACAGACACCATTAGCTACAGAAACTAATTACAGACACCATTAGCTACAATACCTAATTACAGACACCATTAGCTACAGAAACTAATTACAGACACCATTAGCTACAATACCTAATTACAGACACCATTAGCTACAGTAACTAATTACAGACACCATTAGCTACAATACCTAATTACAGACACTATTAGCTACAATACCTAATTACAGACACCATTAGCTACAGAAACTAATTACAGACACCATTAGCTACAATACCTAATTGCAGACACCATTAGCTACAGAAACTAATTACAGACACCATTAGCTACAATACCTAATTACAGACACCATTAGCTACAGTAACTAATTACAGACACCATTAGCTACAATACCTAATTACAGACACTATTAGCTACAATACCTAATTACAGACACCATTAGCTACAGAAACTAATTACAGACACCATTAGCTACAATACCTAATTACAGACACTATTAGCTACAATACCTAATTACAGACACCATTAGCTACAGAAACTAATTACAGACACCATTAGCTACAATACCTAATTACAGACACCATTAGCTACAATACCTAATTACAGACACCATTAGCTACAGAAACTAATTACAGACACTATTAGCTACAATACCTAATTACAGACACCATTAGCTACAATACCTAATTACGGACACCATTAGCTACAGAAACTAATTACAGACACCATTAGCTACAATACCTAATTACAGACACTATTAGCTACAATACCTAATTACAGACACCATTAGCTACAATACCTAATTACAGACACCATTAGCTACAATACCTAATTACAGACACCATTAGCTACAGAAACTAATTACAGACACCATTAGCTACAATACCTAATTACAGACACTATTAGCTACAATACCTAATTACAGACACCATTAGCTACAGAAACTAATTACAGACACCATTAGCTACAATACCTAATTACAGACACCATTAGCTACAATACCTAATTACAGACACCATTAGCTACAATACCTAATTACAGACACCATTAGCTACAGAAACTAATTACAGACACCATTAGCTACAATACCTAATTACAGACACCATTAGCTACAATACCTAATTACAGACACCATTAGCTACAATACCTAATTACAGACACCATTAGCTACAATACCTAATTACAGACACCATTAGCTACAGAAACTAATTACAGACACCATTAGCTACAATACCTAATTACAGACACCATTAGCTACAATACCTAATTACAGACACCATTAGCTACAGAAACTAATTACAGACACCATTAGCTACAATACCTAATTACAGACACCATTAGCTACAGTAACTAATTACAGACACCATTAGCTACAATACCTAATTACAGACACCATTAGCTACAATACCTAATTACAGACACCATTAGCTACAGTAACTAATTACAGACACCATTAGCTACAGTAACTAATTACAGACACCATTAGCTACAGTAACTAATTACAGACACCATTAGCTACAGTGACTAATTACAGACACCATTAGCTACAGTAACTAATTACAGACACCATTAGCTACAGTAACTAATTACAGACACCATCAGTAACAGTGACTAGTTACAGCAACCCTCAGTTCCAGGGACTAGTAACACCGACCATTAGTTACACTTTCGAGGCAATATTAATAAATAAGAAACAAAATAAACATTGCGGCGGCGATGCGAAAGCTCGTTGAATTCGCCCCCAGCTTTCTATTGCACGTACCTACGTGCACGTACGTACGTGCGTGTTGCACGTCCAGCGGTCTACGTGCTTGGGGGAAAATTAAAAATAAAAAAATTTCTAAAATATTTTAAAATTATTTAACGGAAATTGTCAACTTAGAAATTAAATTTTATGCATATATTTAAGCTTCATTGCAATTTTAATATAATTTTTTATGGCATTATTTATACATATATCATATTTGCTTTTGTTTTGTATACTTATTTATTACTTTTTTCATTTATGTTAATGTATTATGTATTTTTACATGCTGTGTGTTATTTATTTAATTTGTTGAAAACTATATATTAATATCGTGCATACCCTGCAGCCGTATGTAAGTCAAGTCTCTGTAACTGTACTAAAATACTGCTTTATAGTGATAATATTCATATATGATAAATTACAAATAATTTTTTGGGGTATATGTGATGAGAATTTTTCTATTAAGTACAAATCGTAAAATCGTAAGGCCTTCGTAACAAAAAATCGAAAAACTTTTGTATATGAAAACACAAACCACCAAAGAGTCTAAGATCTGTGAGATGTAAACATTCCCAATGTATTCAAACTTTCCAAATAAACACAATCACATAACTGTGTGGGCACACAACTTCTAAAACCTTCGTGGAAAGAAAAATTTGAACGAGACTTTTTTTACTTAAGTCCCGAATTAAAAACCTTAGAGCTGTACAAATAGGGTATCAATAATAAACACAGCTTATTATTATCACATTATGTAAACACAATAACACTATTTTGTGAACAACACAACTCCTTAAAGAAAAAAAAATTAACAAAGGGTTTCATTTTAGTTCACCCAGAAATTGTTTTTTTGTGCGTATATGCTATTTAAATAACATCAATATTTAAAACTTATTACATGAACACAATAAATTCCATAAAAGCTAACCAATAGTCAACACAACTCCCTAAACCTTCCTTGATAGGAAAATTTAATAAGGCGTTTTAACATCAACATTTAAAACTTATTACATCAACACAATTCAATAGAAGCTAACCAATAGTCAACACAACTCCCTAAACCTTCCTTATAGGGAAGTTTAATAAAGTGTTTTTATATCAGTTTCCCACAAAAATTTGTCCTTCTATATACACGTGCATTTTACATCACCAATATATACTGGTTATAACATCCACGCAATCAACACAATAAGCGCTATTGTATAACCAACACAAGTTCTTAAGTCTTCGTTGAAAGGAAAATTTAACAAAGTGTTTTTTTGTATCAGTCCCCCACAAAAATTAGTTCTTTTATATTAATGAGCGATTTAAATTCATATCACTAACGTATTTTACTCAATATATAAACACAATAACAGCTATTTTATAACCAACTCAACTTCCAAAACACCGTCGAAAGGAAAATTTCAAGCGAACGTTCTTAAAATCAGTCCCCTACAAAAATTAGTCTTTCTATATTAATGCAAAATTTTAATCAATATCACTAATAAATCCTAATCATTACATCAACTCAATAAGCGCTATTTTATAACCAATACAACCCTTAAGCCTCCGTTGAAAGGAAAATTTAACGAGACGTTTTTTATTTCAGTCCCCCACAAAAAGCGGTTTGGGGCCGACGTGCGTGATGCGACCTCCCGTTTTTTGTGAAGGTGATAGAAAACGGAGATCAGCTTTCTCCGCAGGTTTCTACCGTCTGGTTTGTGGGGTCTTGCACGGCACACCACGAGCTGAGGTTGAATAATTTAGCATTAAGTTACTTTAGTATTAAATATTTACCTAATACGGCGCTTGGACAGGGTTAATCTATCAGCACGCCTCGTATAGTTTGTCTATTAGTACGCCTCGTATAGTTTGTCTATTAGTACGCCTCGTATAGTTTGTCTATTTGTACGCCTCGTATAGTTTGTCTATTTGTACTCCTCGTATAGTTTGTCTATTTGTACTCCTCGCATGGTTTGTCTATTTGTACTCCTCGTATAGTTTGTCTATTTGTACGCCTCGTATAGTTTGTCTATTTGTACTCCTCGTATAGTTTGTCTATTAGTACGCCTCGTATAGTTTGTCTATTAGTACGCCTCGTATAGTTTGTCTATTTGTACGCCTCGTATAGTTTGTCTATTTGTACTCCTCGCATGGTTTGTCTATTTGTACTCCTCGTATAGTTTGTCTATTTGTACGCCTCGTATAGTTTGTCTATTTGTACTTCTCGTATAGTTTGTCTATTTGTACTCCTCGTATAGTTTGTCTATTTGTACTCCTCGCATGGTTTGTCTATTTGTACTCCTCGCATGGTTTGTCTATTTGTACTCCTCGTATAGTTTGTCTATTTGTACTCCTCGCATGGTTTGTCTATTTGTACTCCTCGTATGGTTTGTCTATTTGTACTCCTCGTATAGTTTGTCTATTAGTACGCCTCGTATAGTTTGTCTATTAGTACGCCTCGTATAGTTTGTCTATTTGTACTCCTCGCATGGTTTGTCTATTTGTACTCCTCGTATAGTTTGTCTATTAGTACGCCTCGTATAGTTTGTCTATTTGTACTCCTCGTATAGTTTGTCTATTAGTACTCCTCGCATGGTTTGTCTATTTGTACTCCTCGTATAGTTTGTCTATTTGTACTTCTCGTATAGTTTGTCTATTTGTACTCCTCGTATAGTTTGTCTATTTGTACTCCTCGCATGGTTTGTCTATTTGTACTCCTCGCATGGTTTGTCTATTTGTACTCCTCGTATAGTTTGTCTATTTGTACTCCTCGCATGGTTTGTCTATTTGTACTCCTCGTATGGTTTGTCTATTTGTACTCCTCGTATGGTTTGTCTATTTGTACTCCTCGTATGGTTTGTCTATTTGTACTCCTCGTATAGTTTGTCTATTAGTACGCCTCGTATAGTTTGTCTATTAGTACGCCTCGTATAGTTTGTCTATTTGTACTCCTCGCATGGTTTGTCTATTTGTACTCCTCGTATGGTTTGTCTATTTGTACTCCTCGTATGGTTTGTCTATTTGTACTCCTCGTATGGTTTGTCTATTTGTACTCCTCGTATAGTTTGTCTATTAGTACGCCTCGTATAGTTTGTCTATTAGTACGCCTCGTATAGTTTGTCTATTTGTACTCCTCGCATGGTTTGTCTATTTGTACTCCTCGTATAGTTTGTCTATTAGTACGCCTCGTATAGTTTGTCTATTTGTACTCCTCGTATAGTTTGTCTATTAGTACTCCTCGCATGGTTTGTCTATTTGTACTCCTCGTATGGTTTGTCTATTTGTACTCCTCGTATAGTTTGTCTATTAGTACGCCTCGTATAGTTTGTCTATTTGTACTCCTCGTATAGTTTGTCTATTAGTACGCCTCGTATAGTTTGTCTATTTGTACTCCTCGCATGGTTTGTCTATTTGTACTCCTCGCATGGTTTGTCTATTTGTACTCCTCGTATGGTTTGTCTATTTGTACTCCTCGCATGGTTTGTCTATTTGTACTCCTCGCATGGTTTGTCTATTTGTACTCCTCGCATGGTTTGTCTATTTGTACTCCTCGTATAGTTTGTCTATTAGTACACCTCGTATGGAACGTTTGTTTTAGGACGTCTTATAATAAGAAAATTTTAAAAGCCAGTATGTTGGCGTACATTTAATGTGACAACGTTTTTTGGAAATAGGCGGTTGTCTTTCTTTCTTTCTTTCTTTTTTCTTTATTTTTTCTTCTTTCTTGGTTCAAACTATTAAACGTACAAACAAATTTCGACGTTGTGAACCAATACGTCAGTAGGATTTGACTTATCATTATTTCAGTGGATAGGTAGAGATAGAAGTAATTGTTCAGAAAATTCAAGCGCATCTTTATTTTCTATTATAACAGAATTGAAATCAAGTTTATAAAAAGCAAGAGTTTTATTATATCTTTAAATTTACTTGTAATTTTTATAAACACCTTTATACGAGTACGAAATTAATTTATTTTTGTGTAGATGATAGGAAACCCCTTTTCATTTAACATAATCCATTTCGGTGTAGAAGCAAGCGAGAACAGCATATTCGTAACTAACTTCAGGATAGATTTGAATAATTAATTAATTAATTTTAATTAATTTAACTTATTATTAGTTTTTAACAATTTAACGGTCGAAAGAAGAAAACAATTTTCTTTAAATCAGTCTAAAGCAATAGGATTATCATTTTTAAAGGAGTGAAATATTGAGCGAAAATACCTATTTTCAAAAAAATAAATATCACAAACACCTGAGTTAAAACCAACTTAAACATTTTTTACAAACGATTCTTAACACTTTCCGAAGAAATATTTGTATGTTCCTACAAAGAATTCAATCTTTCAAAAGGCCTAAGGACTAAGCCTAAATTTTGATCAAATTTCAATCGCGTTAAGACATACACACACACGAGCTGAGCAATGCCAGCCTCTCAGATGTAGGATGGAGACCTCTTTATACTTCAGTATCTTCTAAATCAAGTCTACGTACTCACTCCACTGGGGGTAAACTTCTTTCTTTTTGCTTCTTTAAAATTTATTTATTTGAAAAACGAACTGTATATTGGGGCACCCTGTATATTGGGGCACCCTGTATATTGGGGCACCCTGTATATTGGGGCACCCTGTATATTGTGGCACCCTGTATATTGGGGCACCCTGTATATTGGGGCACCCTGTATATTGGGGCACGCTGTATATTGGGGCACCCTGTGAATTGGGGCACCCTGTATATTGGGGCACCCTGTATATTGGGGCACCCTGTGAATTGGGGCACCCTGTATATTGGGGCACCCTGTATATTGTGGCACCCTGTATATTGTGGCACCCTGTATATTGGGGCACCCTGTATATTGGGGCACCCTGTATATTGGGGCACCCTGTATATTGGGGCACCCTGTATATTGTGGCACCCTGTATATTGGGGCACCCTGTATATTGGGGCACCCTGTATATTGGGGCACCCTGTATATTGGGGCACCCTGTATATTGGGGCACCCTGTATATTGGGGCACCCTGTATTATTGGGGCACCCTGTATATTGGGGCACCCTGTATATTGGGGCACCCTGTATATTGGGGCCCCCTGTATATTGGGGCACCCTGTATATTGGGGCACCCTGTATATTGGGGCACCCTGTATATTGGGGCACCCTGTATATTGGGGCACCCTGTATATTGGGGCACCCTGTATATTGGGGCACCCTGTATATTGGGGCACCCTGTATATTGTGGCACCCTGTATATTGGGGCACCCTGTATATTGTGGCACCCTGTATATTGTGGCACCCTGTATATTGGGGCACCCTGTATATTGTGGCACCCTGTATATTGTGGCACCCTGTATATTGGGGCACCCTGTATATTGGGGCACCCTGTATATTGGGGCACCCTGTATATTGGGGCACCCTGTATATTGTGGCACCCTGTATATTATGGCACCCTGTGAATTGGGGCACCCTGTATATTGGGGCACCCTGTATATTGTGGCACCCTGTATATTGGGGCACCCTGTATATTGGGGCACCCTGTATATTGGGGCACCCTGTGAATTGGGGCACCCTGTATATTGGGGCACCCTGTGAATTGGGGCACCCTGTATATTGGGGCACCCTGTATATTGGGGCACCCTGTATATTGGGGCACCCTGTATATTGGGGCACCCTGTATATTGTGGCACCCTGTATATTGGGGCACCCTGTATATTGGGGCACCCTGTATATTGGGGCACCCTGTATATTGGGGCACCCTGTATATTGTGGCACCCTGTATATTGGGGCACCCAGTATATTGGGGCACCCTGTATATTGGGGCACCCTGTATATTGGGGCACCCTGTATATTGGGGCACCCTGTATATTGGGGCACCCTGTATATTGGGGCACCCTGTATATTGTGGCACCCTGTATATTGGGGCACCCTGTATATTGGGGCACCCTGTATATTGTGGCACCCTGTATATTGGGGCACCCTGTATATTGGGGCACCCTGTATATTGGGGCACCCTGTATATTGGGGCACCCTGTATATTGGGGCACCCTGTATATTGGGGCACCCTGTATATTAGGACACCCTGTATATTGGGACACCCTGTATATTGGGGCACCCTGTATATTGGAGCACCCTGTATATTGGGGCACCCTGTATATTAGGACACCCTGTATATTGGGACACCCTGTATATTGGGGCACCCTGTATATTGGAGCACCCTGTATATTGGGGCACCCTGTATATTAGGACACCCTGTATATTAGGACACCCTGTATATTGGGACACCCTGTATATTGGGGCACCCTGTATATTGGGGCACCCTGTATATTAGGACACCCTGTATATTAGGACACCCTGTAATCTTCGAAAGCCCTAAAAAAACGTATACCTGTTCGATATATTAAATTTTTTAATAAAAACATTATTCCATGGTATTCGACGTAATATTGTAGTTTACTTTATAAAATATTGTGCAAAATAAGCACGAAATTGTTTAATATTACTTTATTTTACAAAAAATGTTTACTTGTATAAAAATGTTGAAATGCGAAGGAATCAAGCAACCACATGTCAATATTATCCTACATTTTCCGTACCTTTAATTTTAAGATGCATTTTGTTACGTAGTCGGTGTTGTGATATTGATAAAACAGGTATGTTTTATAGGGGAAAATGTTTGATGTCTCCCAAGTAGTAATTATTCTAAAGGTAAAAACTTTCGCGAGGAAATGACTTTTTTAGGAAAAATAACTAGTCAAAATTAGGGGTGGAAGCTCCGTCGCCTTGCGTCTGGATTAATTGTGCGAGACGTACTTAGTTTAACTAATTTTTAAAGATATGAATAAAGCAGGATTAATTCTTCTCTGATGACTTGAAGTGTGTGATGAGCGTATCTGTGATACACTACCACGCCGGTGTATATACGCATATGATATTAAATCCCAGGTATTATTGGGGTTTATGTATTAGTTTGTCGTAGTGAAGAATTAGGATGTTCATAATAACACCTTGGATTTATATATTAGTTTGGTACACGTACCTAAACATATAGATACGAGAGTCATAGCAAGTGCAACAATGAATCGTGACCATATCGAAACCCTTTTCGCAGATCTGATGGAAAATGGTGAAGGGATTATGCTTGGTAAGGTGTATAGGCCTTCAACAGCCTGTCCGGCATCTTTCCTAAATGAGCTACATCATACTATATCGCAGTTTAACAAGTCTTTATATAATGACATCATAATCGGCGGCGACTCCAATTATGATCTACTGAAACATGGAACCAGCGATCAAATCTTAAATTTGATGCATGCTTTTCATTCTAAGCCTTTTCTTCCAATTACAACGAAGCTTACACGTATATCATCAGAATTTGCTACGCTGCTCGACAACATCTTCATGGCAGATCGAACTGATTTTCTCACTGGAATAATTACTTCCGATTAATCGGATCAGTTTCCGATTTTTCTATGTCTATGTCTATTAAAATATTAATGCCTCTTGCGCCGAGCCACAGGCTGAAACTTACTCATATCGCTGCGTAAATGAAGCTAATTTGGGTCCAATGCGCACAGCTCTATAACTAATGCCAACATTGGACATCTCTCAACAGAACAATAATGCAACGGACATTGTACAGCAATACCAAACTTGATTGTAACGATTGTATATAAACAATGTTGTCCGATCATCACTCGCACAATTACACCAATAAATGGACAAAAGCCATGGATTATTGAAGAAATCTGTATTAATATACAAAAAAAAGAAAAGTCAAGCATAACTAGGTCTTCTCTACGAAGGGCGAATATCTAAGGAAATGTATAACAGGTTCAGGAAGTATGTGACAAATCAAATAAGGGCATCGAGAAAAACTACTTTACGCTCAAATTCACTCAATTTAAAACTGATATTAAAAAACCTGGCACCCGCTTAATTCTTGCTATAAGCCAGTAAAGCTGCTAAGAAAACGATTGAGCATATTGTTATGATAATATAAAATATCACGAGAATTGCTAATATTGCTAACGATTTATTCGTGAACGTAGGAAAAAATACAGCTGATAGTATTCCTAATGAACCTACTGATCACCTGGAATACATGGATCATATCAGAGAACACAACTCATTCGGTCTTTTCGCCTACCAACTCTTCCGATGCAATTGCGTGCATAAACAACTTGAAAAATAAATAAAGTGGATTAAAAACGTCCTCGACTAAAGTCCTTAAACCTATAGCTGATAGTATAGCCCCGTCCATATCCAATATTATCAAACATTCACTCTCACATGACATTTTCCCGAACTCGCTCAAAGCTGCAAGAGTAACCCCTATTTTAAAAGTGGTGAAAAAACTTCCGTTAACAATTATAGACCTATCTATGTGCCACTAAGTTTAGCAAAATATTCGAGAAAAATGTATATTAAAAGTATATTTAAACAAAAATCATTCCTCTACGAAAGACAATTTGTTTTTGCTCGCTCTAAAAATTCAACAACACAGACCGTTTAAATAATTTGCAATACCTATATTCCAATATAAACGAAGGAAAGCTGGTTTTCACCGCATTTCTTGACTTTCGTAAAGCATTCGATTGTGTAGACCAAAACATATAACTCTCGAAACTCCACTGTTATGGCATTCTAGGGGTTGCTCATGATTGGTTCGGATCGAACCAAACAAATCGGAAGCAATACGTTGTCATTGACGATGCACAATCGGAACTACGGAGAACTAGCGATGGAGTCCCACAAGGGTCTGTCCTTGGGCCTCTCCTATTTTTAATCTATATAAACTTTATCATTTAATCTACATTATTTTTTAAATTCATACTTTTTGCCGACGACAGCACGCTTCCTTTGGTCCTTTCTAATCAAAATCCCGCTCTAACTGCGGAGAGTATTAACAATGAGCCTCAAAAGTTTTAATATGGCTTGAAGCTAACAAAATAAGCCTAATATCAATAAGACAAAATATATTATATTCTCATTCAAGATTCACATATCTTTTCCAAGCATTAAAATTGGTGAAGGTGAAATCGAAGACGCCAACTCATGTAAGTTCCCGGGCATCATAATAGATAAGCATTGCCCTTAAAAAACCACATTGCCATATTAATATTAATTTATCAAAATCCGATGGAATCCTCCATAAAATTGAAAATATAATACTTGAAGGAGCTTTGCAAATACTTTACTGAACGCTCATCTTGCCATACTTCAATACAAAATAGAAGCATGGCACGGAACTGATCGAAATAAAAACACTATAATTTTTACTCTAGCGAAAAGAGCCATCAGAGCGGTAAAGAAACTAAAATATGATGCTCACACAGATGATTCTTTCAAAAATTTAAAAATACTTAACTTTGGATCTCTATAAGCTCTCCATATGGAATTTCATGTATAAAACAATGACCAATGATGGCGACAAAGATCTCAAACACTTATTAACTGCACAAACTGGTCATCATGACCATTTAATGTGAAGTAGAAGTACCTTCATGCTTCTTTATTATTCAAAAACTCGGTCACAGCACAGTATCCTCTTCATTGAAACTAAGACATGGAACTCAATACCTGCGGAGATCCGTGGAATAAATTCTTACAAAGCCGTCAAAATGAATCTTGAATCCCTTTTTCTATCGAAGTATTAAGCATGTAAGATAACCAATCAAATCGCTTCTCCTAAATGACTCATCCTGACAAGGTAATTTGCCATGGCTAATGTCAATGATCTTCAGTTTGTTCTTAAATCGTTTATGGAATTTACTATTAACATCTAGCCCTTACAAACTACTTTGTGAAATGAAGCATCGAATCTCGAGTAAACTAATCCATTGATCAGTCTAATGCGAAACTAGGTTGAATGAATTAGGTTAAACATTATTGTACACCTTAGAATAACGTGATGGTAGGATGCCCTAGAAGTCGCTGAACTTGTTCCGGCCCACAGGTAGCTATACTCAAATTTGACAATTGTACTAGACGTAAAAACAATCTACCTCTGTATCCCTTGTGGTAAATATATTGTTTAAATTGTTTTAAATTGTAAAGAGAAGGATTAATGTATTTTTAATAACACACGAATGATTTATTTGGTACAGTGAAAGATTAATATATTTATAATAAAACCCGAAGTTTATACATTAATTAGTTTAGTGTAGTGAAGGATTACTATATTAATAATAACACTTGGGATTTATATATCAGTTTGGTATTGTGAAAAATACGTGAAGGTAAAATTGGAGAGGCAGTGAAGCCTATATTACAGATACGCTCATCACACACTCCCTCTTGCGGAATAACTAAAGTAAAATCAATCCTATTATTATACATAAAACTTAGTTACAGAGTCCTAGTGTAATTAAAGCTCTAATTATATATTTATTTACAATCTTATTTACCTAATTTGAAAGTAATTAGTCCAATTTTTTATACATACCTACTTATTCACCTAACCTGAGAATTATTAATCCTATTATACCAATAATACTTAAAATAATGGAAAGAATTAAAGCACAAACCTTATGCCGTCATTTCTGACGTCACGAGATCAGCTAGACGTAACAACTTCAATCCTGTCAGATCATATCCTCATTAAATGAATTATTTAACTCCTCATTAGGACGGAGATTGCGTTAAGTAGAGCGCGAATCCATAATTTAGCGCGACTGATTACAGAGTACAGAGGAGCTGCGCGCACTGGGTGTAAAAGACTCGGGGCTGGTGGGGCTGTGTCGAGGTGGTCCCCTTAGTTGGGGAGTGTTCCTCGCTTGGGGAGGTGGCGTTGGGGAGTTGTGAGGTGGGATATAGGGAGTTAGAGTTGGAGAGTTTGGGAACCTCCACTACATGGGGAGTTTGTATTTGGGGGTTGGAATTATGTGGAGTTGGAATTGTGTGGAGTTGGAATTGTGTGGAGTTGGAATTGTGTGGAGTGGGAATTGTGTGGAGTTGGAATTATGTGGAGTTGGAATTGTGTGAAGTTGGAATTGTGTGGAGTTGGAATTGTGTGGAGTGGGAATTGTGTGGAGTTGGAATTGTGTGGAGTTGGACATGTGTGGCGTTGGAATTGTGTGGAGTTGGATATGTGTGGAGTTGGACATGTGTGGCGTTGGAATTGAGTGGAGTTGGACATGTGTGGCGTTGGAATTGTGTGGAGTTGGAATTGTGTGGAGTTGGAATTGTGTGGAGTTGGAATTGTGTGGAGTTGGAATTGTGAGTTGGAATTGTGTGGAGTTGGAATTGTGTGGAGTTGGAATTGTGTGGAGTTGGAATTGTGTGGAGTTGGAATTGTGTGGAGTTGGAATTATGTGGAGTTGGAATTGTGTGGAGTTGGAATTGTGTGGAGTTGGAATTTTGTGGAGTTGGAATTGTGTGGAGTTGGAATTGTGTGGAGTTGGAATTGTGTGGAGTTGGAATTGTGTGGAGTTGGAATTGTGTGGAGTTGGAATTGTGTGGAATTGGAATTGTGTGGAGTTGGAATTGTGTGGAGTTGGAATTGTGTGGAGTTGGAATTGTGTGGAGTTGGAATTGTGTGGAGTTGGAATTGTGTGGAGTTGGAATTGTGAGGAGTTGGAATTGTGTAGAGTTGGAATTGTGTGGAGTTGGACATGTGGGGCGTTGGAATTGTGTGGAGTTGGAATTGTGTGGGGTTGGAATTGTGTGGAGTTGGAATTGTGTGGAGTTGGAATTGTGTGGAGTTGGAATTGTGTGGAGTTGGAATTGTTTGGAGTTGGACATGTGGGGCGTTAGAATTGTGTGGAGTTGGAATTGTGTGGAGTTGGAATTGTGTGGAGTTGGAATTGTTTGGAGTTGGACATGTGGGGCGTTAGAATTGTGTGGAGTTGGAATTGTGTGGAGTTGGAATTGTGTGGAGTTGGAATTGTGTGGAGTTGGAATTGTGTTGAGTTAAAATTGTGTAGAGTTGGAATTGTGTGGAGTTGGAATTGTGTGGGGTTGGAATTGTGTGGAGTTGGAATTGTGTGGAGTTGGAATTGGGGACTTGTGGTGTGTGGTTAGGTTATTATTATGTCCAGTCACAACACAGTATATCCACAGATATCCACCTGGTGGATATTGCATCCTCACACGATGTCCACTCTGCGGCATGTGATTTCTACGTGTTTGTTGTTAGCGTTGGTTGTTACAAGTGCAGCTGCTGCAACAAGTGTTACAAGTGCAGCTGCTGCAACAAGTGTCACAAGTGCAGCTGCTGCAGCAAGTGTTACAAGTGCAGCTGCTGCAACAAGTGTTACAAGTGCAGCTGCTGCAACAAGTGTTACAAGTGCAGCTGCTGCAACAAGTGTTACAAGTGCAGCTGCTGCAACAAGTGTTACAAGTGCAGCTGCTGCAACAAGTGTTACAAGTGCAGCTGCTGCAACAAGTGTTACAAGTGCAGCTGCTGCAACAAGTGTTACAAGTGCAGCTGCTGCAACAAGTGTTACAAGTTCAGCTGCTGCAACAAGTGTTACAAGTTCAGCTGCTGCAACAAGTGTTACAAGTGCAGCTGCTGCAACAAGTGTTACAAGTGCATCTGCTGCAACAAGTGTTACTAGTGCAGCTGCTGCAACAAGTGTTACAAGTGCAGCTGCTGCAACAAGTGTTACAAGTGCAGCTGCTGCAATAAGTGCTACAAGTGCAGTTGCTGCAACAAGTGTTACAAGTGCAGCTGCTGCGGCAAGTGTTACAAGTGCAGCTGCTGCAACAAGTGTTACAAGTGCATCTGCTGCAACAAGTGTTACTAGTGCAGCTGCTGCAACAAGTGTTACAAGTGCAGCTGCTGCAACAAGTGTTACAAGTGCAGCTGCTGCAACAAGTGTTACAAGTGCAGCTGCTGCAGCAAGTGTTACAAGTGCAGCTGCTGCAGCAAGTGTTACAAGTGCAGCTGCTGCAACAAGTGTTACAAGTGCAGCTGCTGCAACAAGTGTTACAAGTGCAGCTGCTGCAACAAGTGTTACAAGTGCAGCTGCTGCAGCAAGTGTTACAAGTGCCACTGCTGCAACAAGTGTTACAAGTGCAGCTGCTGCAACAAGTGTTACAAGTGCAGCTGCTGCAACAAGTGTTACAAATGCAGCTGCTGCAACAAGTGTTACAAGTGCAGCTGCTGCAACAAGTGTTACAAGTGCAGCTGCTGCAACAAGTGTTACAAGTGCAGCTGCTGCAACAAGTGTTACAAGTGCAGCTGCTGCAACAAGTGTTACAAGTGCAGCTGCTGCAACAAGTGTTACAAATGCAGCTGCTGCAACAAGTGTTACAAGTGCAGCTGCTGCAACAAGTGTTACAAGTGCAGCTGCTGCAACAAGTGTTACAAGTGCAGCTGCTGCAACAAGTGTTACAAGTGCAGCTGCTGCAACAAGTGTTACAAGTGCAGCTGCTGCAGCAAGTGTTACAAGTGAAAAAAGACTTAAAAGAAGTAAATATTCCAAAATCGAAAGTGATTTGTTGCCTGATTTATTTACCTATACCAATAGATATTTTTTAACTGGAGATAACAATTCTAATATTGGACACTCGAGTGAACGATATCCATTTTACGATGGAAATATCGGCAGTGGAGAAAAAAATGGACATTTTGTGTTCATGGATATCCAAGGAGACGAATTTCTCCCCAGAATTGTGGAAAAAAAAATTCAACATGAAAAAATGGACATGAAGTTTAAGAAAAATTCGGCATTTCAGGGTAACTTTTACTGGGATTTTGGAGACGAAATTTCCCGGAATCGAGGGGAAATTTTCCCCTTAAATGACGGAGGTCAAGGATTAGCTGAAAATTTTGGGGTAAACTTGGAGACGCGAGAAAAATATGAAATTAAGCGACAAAACGTTCAAAAAAACGAAAATTTTGAGACTTTTCCTCGGCTGAGGAAATTGCTGGAGTTTGAAGATATTTCTGGAGAATTTCAAGATATTTCAACGCGCGTCGGCCCAGAAATTTCTGGAGAATTTCAAGATATTTCAACGCACGTCGGCCCAGAAATTTCTGGAGAATTTCAAGATATTTCAACGCGCGTCGGCCCAGAAATTTCTGGAGAATTTCAAGATATTTCAACGCACGTCGGCCCAGAAATTTCTGGAGGATTTCATGATATTTCCACGCGCGTCGGCCCAGAAATATCCGGAGGATTTCAAGATATTTCCACGCGCGTCGGCCGCCCGGAAATTTCTGGTCCAGGCCCAGGAAGTCTGGAGTCTGCGCTTGAAGTTATGTGGGAGGCAAGGTGAGTTATTGATAGAATAGCATTAATTAAATTATTAGAGATATTAATTCATGAGCAATTTCAACAAACTTTTTTCAACCAAGCCTAATTAATCAACGAGATTCTAATTTAGCACATGAATTAAATATAACTATTGTTTAATTATTTATTAGATATAAAAGTAATTACTCAAAAAAAAAACACAAATGAATCGTTAGATTATTTTTAAATATTCATCATTTAATTAAAATTACTTCATGAGGCTCGAATCATTTTAAAATGATGATAAGTTTCAAGGTTCTATTAATTTATATCAAAATTTTCTCGAAATAATCATATACGAATAAGTTCTAATTAATTACTAGCTAAAAATAGGTAATGAGGACAGAACTACGCAGGAATTTATTACCTAATTAGGATACAATGAAATCCTGATTGCCTAATTATTATTCAACTGAATTTTATTTATAAGGCTCAACTGAATGAATTATTAATTACGTAAAGAATATAATTATGCAAATCCTCGAGAACTAATTTAAAAAATACGTCATTATTACCAAGAATAATCATTCCGTTAATTACAAAAGCAATATTTATAGGAAGAAATTCACAATATTTATAATACCAACAATTCCATTGATAACAAAATAACAACCTCGTTATTCATAAAAAAATATCATTCACATAGAAGGAAAACCTACACCAATTCATTTTTCATATACAATTCTTATGTTAAATAGTTTAGTCTTTATTACCATGGTCATTTTTTTCAATTATAAATATAATTGAATAAATATATTTAAATTTTTTCAATTATAAATATAATTGAAATCTCCGCGATTAATTATTCTTTCATAAAAAAAATATTCATTACAAAGCGAATGTCTTTTGTTTGCGTACAAATGCGCAACTGGCCTCGGGTTCACAGGAGCACATCTTTAACTTCTATTTACTAACTTTTAGGTTTTTAATTTTGTAATTATAAAACCCTAGATTTTTATTTTCTGATTGGGAACTTTGAAATTTTTACCTTTTAATTATAACTTCTAAGCAAATTTTTCATTTTTGATAATTTTTTAAGCAACGCTAACGAAATCCTTTCAATGTATACCGAGGTTCTTTGATGTATGGTAGAACTTTGCAGTATAATACAATTTTTGAAATTAGGACCCCTACTATATGCAGCGAAGTATAGCGTAACGCACCTTGATTCAACATGCAAACGAATAAAATGTGGAACATAGCATGCAAAATGTAACATACAACACAACATAGCATACAACACACAACACACAACACAACATAGCATACAACACACAACACAACACACAACACAACATAGCATACAACACACAACACTCAACACAACACACAACACACAACACAACACAACATAACCTTCAACGCACTACACACAACACAACACACAACACAACACACAACACTACACACAACACACAACACAACACACAACACACAACACACAACACAACACAACACACAACACAACACAACACAACACACAACACAACACACAACACACAGCACACAACACAACACACAACACAACACACAACACACAACACAACACACAACACAACTCAACACACAACACACAACACAACACAACACACAACACAACACACAACACAACACACAACACACAGCACACAACAAACACACAACACAACACACAACACAACACAACACACAACACAACACACAACACAACACACAACACAACACACAACACAACACAACACACAACACACAACACAACACAACACACAACACAACACACAACACACAACACAACACAACACAACACACAACACAACACACAACACAACACACAACACACAACACACAACACAACACACAACACAACACACAACACAACACACAACACAACACACAACACAACACACAACACACAACACAACATCCAGCACAACACACAACACAACACACAACACACAACACAACACACAACACAACGCACAACACAACATACAACACACAATACAACACACAACACAACACACAACACAACACACAACACAACACACAATACAACACACAATACAACATACAATACAACATACAACACAACACACAACACAACACAACACACAACACAAAACACAACACAACACACAACACAACACACAACACAACACACAACACACAACACACAACACACAACACACAACACACAACACACAACACACAACACACAACACACAACACACAACACACAACACACAACACACAACACACAACACACAACACACAACACACAACACACAACACACAACACACAACACAACACACAACACACAACACACAACACACAACACAACACACAACACAACACACAACAACACACAACACAAAACACATCACACAACACAACACACAACACACAACGCAACACACAACACAACACACAACACACAACACAACACACAACACACAACACAACACAACACACAACCCGACACACAACACAACACACAATACAACACACAACACACAACACAACACACAACACAACACACAACACAACACACAACACACAACACGACACACTACACACAACAC
This sequence comes from Morinoia aosen, assembly GCA_030386875.1. Taxonomy (NCBI): domain Eukaryota; kingdom Metazoa; phylum Arthropoda; class Malacostraca; order Amphipoda; family Talitridae; genus Morinoia; species Morinoia aosen. Next base: position 43,708,617 of record CM059580.1, read on the forward strand.
ACAACACAACACACAACACAACACACAACACACAACACGACACACTACACACAACACACAACACAACACACAACACTCAACACACAACACAACACACAACACTCAACACAACACACAACACTCAACACACAACACAACACGCAACACACAACACAACACACAACACAACATAACACAACACACAACACAACACAAAACACACAACACGACACACAACACACAACACAACACACAACACAACATAACACAACACACAACACAACACAAAACACACAACACGACACACAACACACAACACAACACACAACACAACACACAACACACAACACAACACACAACACAACACACAACACACAACACACAACACACAACACAACACACAACACGACACACAACACAGCACACAACACACAACACGACACACAACACAACACACAACACACAACACGACACACAACACAGCACACAACACACAACACGACACACAACACGACACACAACACACAACACAACACAAAACACACAACACGACACACAACACACAACACAACACACAACACAACACACAACACACAACACAACACACAACACAACACACAACACACAACACACAACACACAACACAACACACAACACGACACACAACACAGCACACAACACACAACACGACACACAACACAACACACAACACACAACACGACACACAACACAGCACACAACACACAACACGACACACAACACGACACACAACACACAACACAACACACAACACAACATAACACAACACACAACACAACACAAAACACACAACACGACACACAACACACAACACAACACACAACACAACACACAACACACAACACAACACACAACACAACACACAACACACAACACACAACACACAACACAACACACAACACGACACACAACACAGCACACAACACACAACACGACACACAACACAACACACAACACAACACACAACACAACACACAACACACAACACAACACAACACACAACACAACACACAACACACAACACAACACACAACACAACACACAACACAACACACAACACAACACAACACACAACACAACACACAACACAACACAACACACAACACAACACACAACACACAACACAACACACAACACAACACACAACACAACACACAACACAACACACAACACAACACAACACACAACACAACACACAACACAACACAACACACAACACAACACACAACACACAACACAACACACAACACAACACACAACACAACACACAACACAACACACAACACACAACACAACACAACACACAACACAACACACAACACACAACACAACACACAACACAACACACAACACAACACACAACACAACACAACACACAACACAACACGCAACACAACACGCAACACAACACACAACACAACACACAACACAACACACAACACAACACAACACACAACACAACACACAACACAACACACAACACAACACACAACACAACACACAACACAACACACAACACAACACACAACACAACACACAACACACAACACACAACACAACACAACACACAACACACAACACAACACAACACACAACACACAACACAACACAACACACAACACAACACACAACACACAACACAACACACAACACAACACACAACACAACACACAACACAACACAACACACAACACAACACGCAACACAACACGCAACACAACACGCAACACAACACACAACACAACACACAACACAACACACAACACAACACAACACACAACACAACACACAACACAACACACAACACAACACACAACACAACACACAACACAACACACAACACAACACACAACACAACACACAACACAACACACAACACACAACACACAACACAACACAACACACAACACACAACACAACACAACACACAACACACAACACAACACACAACACAACACACAACACACAACACAACACAACACACAACACACAACACAACACACAACACAACACACAACACACAACACAACACACAACACAACACACAACACAACACACAACACACAACACAACACACAACACAACACACAACACAACACACAACACAACACACAACACACAACACAACATCCAGCACAACACACAACACAACACGCAACACAACACACAACACAACACACGACACAACACACAACACAACACACAACACAACACACAACACAACACACAACACAACACACAACACAACACACAACACAACACACAACACACAACACAACACACAACACAACACAACACACAACACAACACACAACACAACACACAACACAACACAACACAACACACAACACACAACACACAACACAACACACAAAACAACACAACACACAACACAACACACAACACAACACAACACACAACACACAACACAACACAATACAATAATATGACCTTAAAGTCGTTTAAAGCACCCAAAAGATACAGTAACGCGACCTCAAACTTCCATGTACGTCCCATAACACTGCCTTAAACGACCTTTAAACTGCTTGGAGGATTCACTGCACACAAAAAAACGCACACATGTGTACTGTGTGCGTACCCGCACGCACACAGGTGCGGTGAATGATCACACACACACATAGCACTACGCACACGTGTACGCTGCGTAAGTACGCACGCACGCACACGTGTACGCTCTGTTACGTACACACGCTCGCACACGTGTACGCGCAAAAAAGTGTGTCACAGCTCTCGATTTCCGGTGGAACGCAACGGGGCCGCTGTAACGGGGGAATAGGTCCGCTATAACGGGGGAATAGGTCCGCTGTAACGGGGGAATAGGTCCGCTGTAACTGGGGAATAGGTTCGCTGTAACGGGAGAATAGGTCCGTTATAACGGGGGAATAGGTCCGCTGTAACGGGGGAATAGGTCCGCTATAACGGGGGAATAGGTCCGCTGTAACTGGGGAATTGGTTCGCTGTAACGGGAGAATAGGTCCGCTATAACGGGGGAATAGGTCCGCTATAACGGGGGAATAGGTCCGCTGTAACTGGGGAATAGGTTCGCTGTAACGGGAGAATAGGTCCGCTATAACGGGGGAATAGGTCCGCTGTAACGGGGGAATAGGTCCACTATAACGGGGGAATAGGTCCGCTGTAACTGGGGAATAGGTTCGCTGTAACGGGAGAATAGGTCCGCTATAACGGGGGAATAGGTCCGCTGTAACGAGGGAATAGGTCCGCTGTAACGGGAGAATAGGTCCGCTAAAACGGGGGAATAGGTCCGCTGTAACTGGGGAATAGGTTCGCTGTAACGGGGGAATAGGTCTGCTATAACGGGGGAATAGGTCCTCTGTGACGGGGGAATAGGTCCGCTGTAACTGGGGAATAGGTCCGCTGTAACGGGGGAATAGGTCGTCCGCTGTAACGGGGAATAGGTCTGCTGTAACGAGGGAATAGGTCCGCTGTAACGGGGGAATAGGTCTGCTATAACGGGGGAATAGGTCCGTTGTAACTGGGGAATAGGTCCGCTGTAACGGGGGAATAGGTCCGCTATAACGGGGGAATAGGTCCGCTGTAACTGGGGAATAGGACCGCTGTAACGGGGGAATAGGTCTGCTATAACGGGGGAATAGGTCCGCTGTAACGGGGGAATAGGTCCGCTGTAACTGGGGAATAGGTCCGCTGTTACGGGGGAATAGGTCCGCTGTAACGAGGGAATAGGTCCGCTGTAACGAAGGAATAGGTCTGCTATAACGGGGGAATAGATCCGCTCTAACTGGGGAATAGGTCCGCTGTAACGGGGGAATAGGACCGCTGTAACGGGGGAATAGGTCCGCTGTAACGGGGGAATAGGACCGCTGTAACGAGGGAATAGGTCCGCTGTAACGGGGGAATAGGACCGCTGTAACGGGGGAATAGGTCCGCTGTAACGGGGGAATAGGACCGCTGTAACGAGGGAATAGGTCCGCTGTAACGAAGGAATAGGTCTGCTATAACGGGGGAATAGATCCGCTCTAACTGGGGAATAGGTCCGCTGTAACGGGGGAATAGGACCGCTGTAACGGGGGAATAGGTCCGCTGTAACGGGGGAATAGGTCCGCTGTAACGGGGGAATAGGTCCGCTGTAACGGGGGAATAGGTCCGCTGTAACAGGGGAATAGGTCCGCTGTAACGGGGGAATAGGTCCGCTGTAACGGGGGAATAGGTCCGCTGTAACGGGGGTATAGGTCCGCTGTAACGGGGGAATAGGTCCGCTGTAACGGGGGAATAGGTTTGCTGTAACGGGGGAATAGGTCCGCTGTAACTGGGGAATAGGTCCGCTATAACGGGGGAATAGGTCCGCTGTAACAGGGGAATAGGTCCGCTGTAACGGGGGAATAGGTCCGCTGTAACGGGGGAATAGGTCAGCTGTAACTGGGGAATAGGTCAGCTGTAACGGGGGAATAGGTCCGCTGTAACGGGGGAATAGGTCCGCTGTAACGGGGGAATAGGTCCTCTGTAACGGGGGAATAGGTCCGCTGTAACGGGGGAATAGGTCCGCTGTAACGGGGGTATAGGTCCGCTGTAACGGGGGAATAGGTCCGCTGTAACGGGGGGAATAGGTTTGCTGTAACGGGGGAATAGGTCCGCTGTAACTGGGGAATAGGTCCGCTATAACGGGGGAATAGGTCCGCTGTAACAGGGGAATAGGTCCGCTGTAACGGGGGAATAGGTCCGCTGTAACATGGGAATAGGTCAGCTGTAACTGGGGAATAGGTCCGCTGTAACGGGGGAATAGGTCCGCTATAACGGGGGAATAGGTCCGCTGTAACTGGGGAATAGGTCCGCTGTAACTGGGGAATAGGTCCGCTGTAACGGGGGAATAGGTCCGCTGTAACTGGGGAATAGGTCCGCTGTAACTGGGGAATAGGTCCGCTGTAACGGGGGAATAGGTCTGCTGTAACGGGGGAATAGGTCCGCTGTAACGGGGGAATAGGTCAGCTGTAACGGGGGAATAGGTCAGCTGTAACGGGGGAATAGGTCAGCTGTAACGGGGGAATAGGTCAGCTGTAACGGGGGAATAGGTCTGCTGTAACGGGGGAATAGGTCCGCTGTAACGGGGGAATAGGTCAGCTGTAACGGGGGAATAGGTCAGCTGTAACGGGGGAATAGGTCCGCTATAACGGGGGAATAGGTCAGTAGTTGTGTCAATATACACCCCTATTTACACCCCCTACCTGTGTAGGAGGTGTAGTCTACTTTTGTCCTTTGTCAATATAGAGCTGTTTTTTACTTCAACTTTATTTCTACTTTATTTTGTTCGTATCAGTTTTTGTAGTTTTTATTTTGGGTTTTCAGTCACTCGTAATGTTTGTTTTATTAAGAAGAAGCACTTTTCATTTTTTTTTAATATGGTTGCTTTCCGATTATTTGCATTCGTTCTTTCCTTCCGTGTTTAGACGCCATTAATGAGGGATTTAAGTTTGAATGACTGAAGCGCTCGCAAACCTATATTACTACTAAAGGATGTAAAATTGGAATAACATAAGGGATTTAAGTTTGAATAAAATAAGGGATTTAAAATTGGAATAGAATAAGGGATTAAAAGTGGAATAGAATAAGGGATTTAAGTTTGAATAAAATAAGGGATTTAAAATTGGAATAGAATAAGGGATTTAAAATTGGAATAGAATCAGGGATTTAAGTTTGAATAAAATAAGGGATTTAAAATTGGAATAGAATAAGGGATTTAAAATTTGAATAAAATAAGGGATTTAAAATTGGAACAAAATAAGGGATTTCAAATTGGAACAAAATAAGGGATTTAAAATTGAAATAAAATAAGGGATTTAAAATTGGAACAAAATAAGGGATTTAAAATTGGAATAAAACAAAGGATTTAAGATTGAAATAAAATAAGGGATTTACGATTGGAACAAAATAAGGGATTCAAAATTGGAACAAAATAAGGGATTTAAAATTGGGCCAGGCTAAAATTCGGGGTGTTACATGCAACAAAAATTGACCTAAACTGACATTCAGTAGAGATATCTGATTTATACATATAGTTTACGAAGACCATACAAAGTACCGGGTCCCGAGCCCGTCGCACGGAGTCTGCTATGATCGTCGTTAGACAGGGAACCATCATCGTCGATCATTTTCTTAATTACTCGAATTCTTGTGATAAGAATATTAAGTTTACGATGGAAAAGAAAACAAACCACCGTTTACCGTTTCTGAAAGTCAATGTAAGTAGAGTTTATAATACTTTCCGAAGTTCTGTTCATAGGAAAGACACTTTTTCAGGCTTGGGTGCAGGTTATTTTGTTTTTGTGCGAATCCTTTGAAACTCAGCGGCATCCGAACCCTCATCCATAGAGCGTTTAGAATTTGTAGTTACTTCCAATATTTACATCAAGAATTTTATTTTTTTGTGGCATTTTTTTCTTAAACAAACATCGGCATCTTTGGGATGCTTTATTTCCAATCAAGCCTGATACATATGATCTTAGCATTGGGTTTTCAAATGTCTTATAACTAACCCTATATATAGGACACCATGACGGTTCCCCCGTAAAGCCGGTACCCATTTCCGACCTTGGGTCGAGTGAGGTATTGTGCTTGAGCTTTCCCTTATACCCAACGGGGAAAATCGCAGCGCCAGCGCCGGGATACGAACCCGCGACTCCAACATACAAGTCCGATCCCTTAACCGCTGTGCCACCGCGAGCACTTTACAACAGACTCAAGACTGTTTTTTCTTTATTTACTATCGATAAACAAATCGGTAAATTGTTTTCAAAGATTTATAATCACACGCCAGCACTTCAATCGTGTAATAAACATAAGTTTTTTCTCAAGCTTCTTTCGGTTAAGTTGAAGTTAGGTAAGTTAAATTGAATCAGGAGGTTCAACTCCTAATCAATAAGTGTTTTCCACAACACAAACTGCATTCTATTCTTGCCAATAATTGTACAATCGGTTCCCTTTTCCGCTTCAAAGATAAGCTGCCCCCTGCTATGTGCTCCTCACTGGTGTACCAGTTTGGTTGTTCACGTTGTGAATCACAGTAAGTAGGTTCCACATGTCGTACTCCGGTTTGGTTGTTCACGTTGTGAATCACAGTATGTAGGTTCCACATGTCGTACTCCTGTTTGGTTGTTCACGTTGTGAATCACAGTAAGTAGGCTCAACCTTTCGTTCTCTTATGTCCAAAGTAGATGAGCACGTCGGACGCAGCTGCATAACCGGTCGTATTCTTTGTTCCCCTCCACTGTCCTCTGTTCGATCCCACGTTGAAAACTGTAACTTCCCTGTTTCCGTGAACCATTTAAAATACTTTCAGGTACCCCACACATGATTGACTTACGTATCCTTGAGTCTCTATACATCTTTAAACTCAAACCCGCTCTAAAATCCACTCAAAGTACTTTTCGTCTTCTCGTCGCGAACACGTAATCATTTGATCGCGTTTTTAATTCGTCTATATTTTTAGTTTTATATCTACGACTATCTACGCCTATTTTCTATGTTGTAGTATTCTTTCGTATATTGTAGTTTCAACCTACTCATATTTGTTGTTTTATCACAGGTTTTTTTTGTTGAAGACGAACTGTGTTCAAAAAAGTTCTGCGTTTGAACTGTTGTGTTCAAAACGTTATTTCATTCATTTAGACTTTACTAATTGTTGTAATGAAATGACCATACGTACAGTGATTTTCGCCTTGCTTTTCGTGATAGGTTATGCTTCAAGCATTTTGCCAGGAAGAGCCTAGTTCGATCCTCGCTCGGTCCTTGCAGTTTTCACGAGAGTTTGCGCATCGTTTCTGTTGAGTCTGGCCAATAGAAAAAACAGACTGAAGAGATAAAAAAGCGTGTTCTCTTTCCTTAGGTTTAAACAGCGAAAAAATATTTTTACAACACTTTTTAAGCGACGCAAATAGTAATGTGTGTTAGAGATGAAAATCAAGCTAAAAAAGGGAGTGAGTTGGAAAAAAAGAAAGGAAGTATACAAACTATTGATTCAGTGTGTATTTTGTATTTGCACGCAATGCACCAATTTTGTTGCCATGATGATCTTTGATTCCAATTTGTTGAGTCAGATTAAAGATCTTTACTTCTCTACACTTTGAAAGGTTAATTATGCCGTAAAAACTTCGTCTGGGAGACAAGATTGCTGAAAAGTTCCCGGGTTCGAGGCCTTGCACCTACAAATCCTATTTTTGGAGTGAGCAGCTCCTCTGGTAATGTAGATAACGAAAAAGACAGGTTTCAGAGGGTATAGACCCTACTAATCAATGAGCGAGCTTTTTTTCTAAAGGATATTCATCGGAATTCTTAACAGTTGCTTCTAAATGCTACTGCGATGCTCTTACATGATGCTTTTTTGTGCAGGCTCTCAGCAGGGGTTCATCATCGCAATCCCAACACGTCTGCCGGATCATCAGCTGGAAGTTCACAGCCTGAGATTGAGCCAAATCGTGAAAATGAACCTCATCTGAAAACAAGCCTCAGACACTTAACAAAACTCAACACCAACTCAAAGATTCAACCGCAAAATTCAACATATCCCAACCTTCAAGTAATGAATATCCCCAAGAATAAATTCTCCTTGCATTACGACGACGCGGAACGCCTAAACGAGCATCAAACAGAGAATAAACGGTGGGATAACCCAACCGAAAATGAAATGAAGTGGCTCTCTAATACTGAATCTGGTGTATCTTCACCAAAATTCTATTCCCAAAACGCGTCTTCTAGCGCCATTGTACAACAACACGTGAGTAATCACACCAAAAACAACCCAACCCATGCCGAAGTGAATAATTCTAATGTACAGGTTGGAATATCGACTGGAGATCCAAAAGAGAACAAGGGTATTCATGTTCAAGGTGTCGAAAACAACGAAGATGTGGTCAGTAGACGTCGACTCCAGTTTTCATCAGCACGCCCACAAAACCCCACGAGAGCACTAGTTGCACCATCTGTGTATGCGCATCACGGTGTGAAGAACAGCCATTTACCAGGTTAGTGCGCTACTTGGGCTGCAAATAGGCTTACGGGACAGGCGCCCAGCGAGGTATACCGTTAGGTCCTTTTAGAAATAGATAGGCTACTGTTAGGTCCCCTTAGCTATAAATGAGCTTTCGGGGCTGGAGTCCCAGGTGGGGTTGCTGTTAGGTCCCCTCAGCTATAAATAGTCCTTCAGGAATGGCCCCCCAGGGGGGATACTGTTAGGTCCACTCAACCAAAGGTACGTAGGTCTTTGTTGCTGGCACCCTCAGCGAGGGTACTGTTAGGTCTCCACAGCTTGAGATAGGCTTATGCGACTGGCATCCCCTTGGAAATACAGTTAGATCCCCTCGAAAATAAAAAAGGTCCCCTCAAAAATAAACAATAAGTCTCCTCATGCATCATCAATTAAAAATAGGCTAAAACATCGTACTCAAACCTCATGGTTAGGAATGCCTGCCGCTGTGTGTTGAGGTTGACTTTGTGGGGTTTTACTCGTACAGTTATGTTCAGGGTCTCAGGTCTGGTAGGGTTAAGGGTTAGGTTTAGAGCCTTAGGTCTGGTAGGGTTAAGGGTTAGGCTTAGGGCCTTAGGTCTGGTAGGTTTAAAGGACCCCGCCAAAAGTTAAATCACTCCTGTAAAATTCTTAAAATCTACTTTCTTTTGTGCCTCCAGAATTGTGGCATCAGCTGGTATCGCCTGGAATTCCGTTTGGACAGACTCGACAATCCCAGCAGGCGTTTTTCCCTCCCTATGGTAAGACTGAAGTTCCCAAGACAACTCAGCCTCCATATAGAGCGTACCCATTTCCCCAGGATGCTTTGGGGCATCCTTCCCCTTTTTTAGGTGTGTCTCAGCTGCCCCAAGCGTATTTTACCCACCTAAATCAACCACAAGTTTCTTTTTCAGTTCCGCAAGCTTCTTTTTTAGTTCCCCCAGCTTCCCAGGAATCACAAGCGTCGATTGCCCAGCAATCTCCACCACCATCCCGCACAATCTTCACACCAGGACAAACCCCACAATCTCCCCTGTCCCGCGCTATCGGTGCAATGTTCGGACTCATGCCTGACTTCGAGAACGCCGTCACCGCCATGGCGTTTGTGGCGTTCGTGGTGTTCGTGGGCAGCCTGGCGGCGACTGCGGTGGCCACTGTGAGTGTGCGTTGTGATCCACCGGTGGACACTGTGAGGAGGGGATGACCCACCGGTGGCCATAGGAGGGGGGAACTTACATGTCTAAATGGTAGAATTTTGATCACTGACGTGATTAATATGATTTAAACGGCCTACCGGTGGTCCCTTAAGGCATTTCTATAGCCCAGGTGACCCACCGGTGGGCACTGCTGGAGGTCTGTTTGCTTTGTGACCCACTGGTGGCCACTGGGGGGGGGGTGTTTGCTTTGTGACCCACCTGTGAGCACTGGGGGAGGGTTACGTGGTCTAAATTACTGAGTTTTGGTCACTCAGGGGGCTTAAATGGGCTTAGTAACCGAACTTAGGTCACTGTGAGGATTTAACATTTCTTCCAACATGAACCACCGGTGGTCACTGAGGGGATTTTCATAATGCTGCTAACGGACAGGCGGCTACTAGCTCAAGTTTTAAAAATTCTTAATGAAAGCTACATGAAGGAACGATCCATGTTTGCTATTTTCTTAATTGCTGCTACAATAGACTTTGAATTTGAATTAATTATTGAACTTCAGTTTAACCCATTAAAAGAAACGTAAAGTTTCTATTTTTGTACACGCTTATTTTCGATTGGAAGTAAAGATGTTCTCAAAAAAGTCTTCTAATTTAAAAATCTTATTTTCATTTCACAGGGATCAGCTGCTATTGGCCGCGAAGAGAGGCTGTTTCTTCAAAGCAAACTTCCTCCAGAGACTCTCTTCATTCTCGACTACCTTGACACGCTAGTGTCCAAAAACCTGAAGCATAATGCTGCATCAAACCCCAAAAATTCTACAGGTTCCCAAAAACTAAAGCAAAATGGAGCATTCAACTCTGAAAAATCTACGGTTTTGACTGAGGAACTCATAGGGAATGCCCACAGTGCTACTACAAAGACCAGTTCTTCTGCCAAAGATATTTTGATTCCTTCTTCCATGACCAAATTTAAACAAAAACAGGATTATCCAAATGAAGGGGTTCGGCGGTCTGGTTCAGATAGCAGGTTTGTTCGTAAGCATGGGTTATTGGATGATCCCAACCAACAAGGCTTATTGGATTACCACAAACAACAAACTTTATTGGATGACCACAACCATCAGTTCGAAGAAGATGTAAAGAGGCGCATTTCAAGTATGGACCAAACTATCGCACGCAGACATGGAACTTTGGACGTTTCTGGAAAACAGCAAACATACAATGAAACTGGCCTACTCCTGAACTTCTACGACAATTTTAAAGCCGGGAAGTTCGACCTTATTGATCTAGGAAGCCATATATATAGTTACTCCAGTGATCCTACAACGCATACTGCAAGAATTGAAACCGACGTCGACAAGTTATCTCTCATCCAGCAAGTGGCTCTAACCCTAGGTAACACTCCTGACCATCCCCTAGGCAATCCAGACCACGATAGTAACACTCCTGACTATCCCCTAAGGTATCCAAACGACAAAAGTAACACTCCTGACCATCACAGAGATGCAAATAGACAATCACAGCAAAGTACCCATTTAGTACCAAGTTCTGAACTAGGGATCAAGAAGTACATTGGAAATGAGGTACCAGGAAACAATAAGTACTTTGAAAATGAAGTTCTACGGAGAAATGGGCAAGCCAGCGGTAACGATCGAGAACATTTGGTGAACGAAAACACCGGGACCGAATCGGCGACCGAGAGCTCCGGTTCCATTTTTGACGGGTTCACCGTTGGGACGTTGGTTGCTGAGTCTGTTTTCCAGAGTCTTCGCGATATCGCCAGGTGTGTGCAGTTAGATGTATTTCAACGCTAACAAATTTTTAAATTTTATGCATTTCGATGTTGAACATCTCAGGAGGCATGGGATAGGCAATAGACTTAGGTTTGTGGATCCTGTACTATGGGGAATGATTTCTAACAGTTAGGACCCCTAGGGAGGCATGGGATAGGCAATAGACTTAGGTTTGAGTCGCCTATACTATTGGGACTGGTGCTCCCAGGGGCATAGTGGTAGGTCCCCTAAGAGGACATAAGAAGGGCAATAGGCGTAGATTAGTTAGATTTGTGTATCCTATCTTTTGGTGGAGCCCCCAGAAGGATACTGTGAGGTCCCTCAGTTATAGATAAACCTTCCGGACTTTTGTCTTTGCTTCTGTCATTCCACGCCATGGTTTCGGGACAAACCTTGAGCATCGATTTATAGTTTTACACTAAACGGTTCCTTTTATTTTTCTTAAATAAATTTCACTGATATGGATGACTGACAAATATACCCATCCTGATAGTACCCGCGATCAAAATATTCTTGCAATTATGCACTGGTGAAACTCGTATGATAGATACGGTCATCAAGCATCCTTATGAGCGTCACAGAAAGACGAAACAACCAAGCAACATTTTTGTGTATTGTTATAGTAGTTGATGTTAATGGAAATGGTACTGATAATTAATGACAGTGGATTCTGAAAATGATAATGGCAATTAACGATATTGTATGCTGATAATGGTAATGACAATTAACGATAGTGGACGCTGATAATGATAATAATTAACGATCGTGGATGCTGATAATGATAACTAATGATAGTTTATGCTGAGAATGAAAATGATAATTAACTAACTTGAATGCTGATAACGATCATTTGTTATTGTTGCAGGAACGCCTTCCTACGCGCCCAAGAGAGCCTGCTCGGCTGGATGACACCGACAAAGCAAAACAACTCAGCAAACCAAGGGACCTCACATTCGGACACGGTACCGAATCCTGCGCCATCCGCCAAAACGGAAGATTTTTGCGAGGTCAGCGTCCGGAAACGAAATCTCTGCTTGAAAGGAGCCAAGATGTCGAAACTTGTCCAGGACAACAGGGACCTTAAAATGCTGCCTCTGTGGACGTGAGTTGACTGCCAATATTGACAGGGACCTTAAAATGCTGCCTCTGTGGACGTGAGTTGACTGCCAATATTGACAGGGACCTTAAAATGCTGCCTCTGTGGACGTGAGTTGACTGCCAATATTGACAGGGACCTTAAAATGCTGCCTCTGTGGACGTGAGTTGACTGCCAATATTGACAGGGACCTTAAAATGCTGCCTCTGTGGACGTGAGTTGACTGCCAATATTGACAGGGACCTTAAAATGCTGCCTCTGTGGACGTGAGTTGACTGCCAATATTGACAGGGACCTTAAAATGCTGCCTCTGTGGACGTGAGTTGACTGCCAATATTGACAGGGACCTTAAAATGCTGCCTCTGTGGACGTGAGTTGACTGCCAATATTGACAGGGACCTTACAATGTTGCCTCTGTGGACGTGAGTTGACTGCCAATATTGACAGGGACCTTAAAATGCTGCCTCTGTGGACGTGAGTTGACTGCCAATATTGACAGGGACCTTAAAATGCTGCCTCTGTGGACGTGAGTTGACTGCCAATATTGACAGGGACCTTAAAATGCTGCCTCTGTGGACGTGAGTTGACTGCCAATTTTGACAGGGACCTTAAAATGCTGCCTCTGTGGACGTGAGTTGACTGCCAATATTGACAGGGACCTTAAAATGCTGCCTCTGTGGACGTGAGTTGACTGCCAATATTGACAGGGACCTTAAAATGCTGCCTCTGTGGACGTGAGTTGACTGCCAATATTGACAGGGACCTTAAAATGCTGCCTCTGTGGACGTGAGTTGACTGCCAATATTGACAGGGACCTTAAAATGCTGCCTCTGTGGACGTGAGTTGACTGCCAATATTGACAGGGACCTGACAATGTTGCCTCTGTGGACGTGAGTTGACTGCCAATATTGACAGGGACCTTAAAATGCTGCCTCTGTGGACGTGAGTTGACTGCCAATATTGACAGGGACCTTACAATGTTGCCTCTGTGGACGTGAGTTGACTGCCAATATTGACAGGGACCTTAAAATGCTGCCTCTGTGGACGTGAGTTGACTGCCAATATTGACAGGGACCTTACAATGTTGCCTCTGTGGACGTGAGTTGACTGCCAATATTGACAGGGACCTTACACTGTTGCCTCTGTGGACGTGAGTTGACTGCCAATATTGACAGGGACCTTACAATGTTGCCTCTGTGGACGTGAGTTGACTGCCAATATTGACAGGGACCTTAAAATGCTGCCTCTGTGGACGTGAGTTGACTGCCAATATTGACAGGGACCTTACAATGTTGCCTCTGTGGACGTGAGTTGACTGCCAATATTGACAGGGACCTTAAAATGCTGCCTCTGTGGACGTGAGTTGACTGCCAATATTGACAGGGACCTTACAATGTTGCCTCTGTGGACGTGAGTTGACTGTCAATATTGACAGGGACCTTACACTGTTGCCTCTGTGGACGTGAGTTGACTGCCAATATTGACAGGGACCTTACAATGTTGCCTCTGTGGACGTGAGTTGACTGCCAATATTGACAGGGACCTTAAAATGCTGCCTCTGTGGACGTGAGTTGACTGCCAATATTGACAGGGACCTTACAATGTTGCCTCTGTGGACGTGAGTTGACTGCCAATATTGACAGGGACCTTAAAATGCTGCCTCTGTGGACGTGAGTTGACTGCCAATATTGACAGGGACCTTACAATGTTGCCTCTGTGGACGTGAGTTGACTGCCAATATTGACAGGGACCTTACACTGTTGCCTCTGTGGACGTGAGTTGACTGCCAATATTGACAGGGACCTTACAATGTTGCCTCTGTGGACGTGAGTTGACTGCCAATATTGACAGGGACCTTACAATGTTGCCTCTGTGGACGTGAGTTGACTGCCAATATTGACAGGGATCTTACACTGTTGCCTCTGTGGACGTGAGTTGACTGCCAATATTGACAGGGACCTTACAATGTTGCCTCTGTGGACGTGAGTTGACTGCCAATATTGACAGGGACCTTACACTGTTGCCTCTGTGGACGTGAGTTGACTGCCAATATTGACAGGGACCTTACAATGTTGCCTCTGTGGACGTGAGTTGACTGCCAATATTGACAGGGATCTTACAATGTTGCCTCTGTGGACGTGAGTTGACTGCCAATATTGACAGGGATCTTACACTGTTGCCTCTGTGGACGTGAGTTGACTGCCAATATTGACAGGGACCTTACAATGTTGCCTCTGTGGACGTGAGTTGACTGCCAATATTGACAGGGATCTTACACTGTTGCCTCTGTGGACGTGAGTTGACTGCCAATATTGACAGGGACCTTACAATGTTGCCTCTGTGGACGTGAGTTGACTGCCAATATTGACAGGGATCTTACACTGTTGCCTCTGTGGACGTGAGTTGACTGCCAATATTGGATTGTCACGTGACATTTCATGTATGCAGTATTTATGTATAAATAATGATTGTGTATAGGAAGAATATATATCCCCTGACAAAGCTATTGCATATACTCATCTATCAGTTTAGGACCTTTATGTTCAGAAATATTTCTTTAGTCTTTATTTTGCATTGCATGCATCAACTGTTTTGGAAATGGTTTTATTTCTTCCTTTTTCTCCCTTACAGGTTCAGGTGTCAAATTTTTCTTTAATTTATTGTTTTAATTTTGGTCCTTAACTTTTTCATATGTTTTAATTTTTTATGGTATTATTCCATTTTTACTTGGTCTGATTCATGTATCAACTTTTCTTTTATTTGTCGATGAAAATGTATTTTACAATGTTTTTCAGGGGAATTTATTTCTTATTTTTTATTTATTACAGGTTCGGCATGGGTTGGTTGCTGGGCCAGATGCCCATGAGGGAGTTGCTGGAAAACCTATACGCCAGCACAACAGGCATGGCAAGCGCAGAACAAGAACAAGAAGAACGAGAGGCGACTTGTGACAAAATGTTCGCAAAGTGTTACCCGTCACAGCCAGTGTACCCTCGACGGTCCGAATTACTGCAAAGGGAAGAATTGATTCTTGAAACTGAATCTTCAGTTCCAATTGCCAATGATTTTCCAAAATACCAGCATCCAATTCACCATTTCAACGACACAGTGACTTCTGACGGCACACACTTTAATCAAATGAAATCTGTATCAAATAATATTCATAACCTGAATTCTTCTGAAGAAAATTTTAACCTTATTAGCACCCATCAACTAAACAAACAACATAAAGACAAACCGTACATGTTAAATTTAAAAGTGGAACCCGAAGTCTCCACAACGCCTAGTTCAGATGAAACCACTTCTTTTGTGCCTTTATTAACATCGAAAAGCCACCTTAAGCCTGTTATCCTATTAAAAAAAGATGCATCAGCACCGATATATATTCCTTCAGGAAATAACAACATATCCCGAAAGGATTTAGAAAAATACAAAACATCGCAAGAAGATTTAGCATTTGAATCAGAGAAGCTGTCTCGCGGGTCGCGGCCATCTTGGATTCATGACGATGCAGTTTTGTTGGGCGAGTTCAAGGAGCATCTCGAGCGGCTGTTCTCGAAGAAATATTCCCCATCCCAGAAGGGGAAGTGGACCCAATTGAGTGGGGATGCGTGGTTCAGGAAACGAAAGAGTCTCTTTGAAATGTGGGGAGCGAAGCTGTTTTGATTTGGAAGAGATTGGATTACTTTAAAGGGGAAAACGAAAAAATGACGCGCTTGTAAAAGGAAGGGAAATTCTGGTTTATTCTTGAATAAAATATTCGATAGATTTTATCTTCTTTTGTGGGGAAAAATGTTGCTCTGATTTGAATGAAACAGGATTACTTTAAAGTGGAGGATAAAAAAAGGCGTCAGTGTGAATAGGAGGGAATTTTTAATTTATTCCAGAGTAAATTACCCCAAAGAATTAATTTTTATTTGGTTTTTCTAAATTATACATACAATATCACGGCGCGAAATTTCGACCACTCGTACGAACACAAAATTGAACTCAATCTTTTTCCCTAAAAACAGGGTAAAAGAAGGATATATTAAATAACGGTCTAACTTCTCACTTACTTTATCTAAAAAAGCTAAATTTAGTCTCGAATTAAAGCTAACACTTTACTCTAGCCTCTTAAAGCACTCACGAATTTATTTCCTGTCTGGGAAGAGTGGAAGCGAAGCTCCTACCAACCCCCGCTTTCCCTTTTGCCAAAAATGTATCATATTGAGGGCACTCTAATACCTCACATATTGCGCTAGGAGGGGTGGAAGCGGAGCCCCCATCACGTCTCACCTCCCTTCCCCCCGTGGTGAGTCTATTTTACAGCTACGCAAAAAATGCGAAATTCAATAGAAAATTTTCAAAGCAACAGCCGGGTTGAGGTAAGTTTCTCTGTTTATGGATGTTAGGATTTGTTAGCGAGGATAACGTGTATAAAAATACCTTTGACACTTGAAGGTAAATCCCTTTGTCTATGTCACTTTAGTGTATGGCCGAGCAGCGTGTGACACTCACTCTGTTGTTCCTTTGTGTCTGTGGCGTCCATGCTGCTGGTAAGCATTATTCAATGTGATTATTTCTTTATGTTTTCGTTTCAAAGTTTGGTTTGTATGGGCGTTGTATGGGCGTATGAAGTGGGCGTTAGAGTTTAACACTTTGAATGCGACGTGCGCCACCGGTGGTACACGTAGGTAATTTTCACAATGCTGCGGATCGGCCAGTAGTTGAAAACTCAATTCTCAGAAATATTTGATCAAAGCTAAATGAAGGCACGATCCAGTTCTTATTTGGTATTGTCCGAATAGCTTACTACAAATGACTTCACATTTGAGTTTGGTGTTGAACTTAATATTTAGAAGTAGCAATCAAAGTGTTAATTTGTATCAATAAAGTATTCAGTAAGCGTTCCGTTGTTCATAAATTTGTTTCTTTTGTTCTAGGTATCGTTACTCTCGCACGACTCCTCCTTACCCTTACCTGTTAGTGTGCCCAATCGACCTGATTTAGTGTTACTTGTTCTCGTTAACTGTAATGGTTTCTTGCGTTCGTTCCCTGGACGTGGTAAATCTAAATTTGCGTGTTCTATTGCTTACAATGGACTAAAAGTGTTTGGTAAAGTTGACTTGCCTTAATACTTAATTTCCTTCTCTTTGTAATTCCTTATTCTTACTGAGGCTAGACTCCTCCAAACGAACTTGAGACTGGGAAAGTCTCAACATAGGGTCACCGATTGGTCTCAAAGCAGAAGTCCGGCCGATGAACGTCTTCACAGAGCGCCCTAACATGTTTATGAAGCAGTATTTCGCTCTCGTTATGGTATTCTATAGGGCTAATATTAGTGTCCTGTATTGCTAATTTTTTCAGTAATCGCAGTTACCTTCATTTGTGAACAAGTTTGAAGCCTAATATCGCTACCTTGACTTGGTCTTGGTGGAACATATTATCTTGAAGATCATGGCATAATTGGGATGAATTCAACAGGCAGATGATGGTTTGAACGTCTGCACTCTTTTTATTTGAACTAAATATATTGTTTATATTTATTTTAATGCTAACCTTCTGAGCGTTTCTCGGGATATCGTATAGTGACGATGACGACGACGACCAATTTCTTCTTTTTTAGGTACATCATAAACACCAAGGCTTGAGTGACTCCTGTGATCTCGATCATTCACTTCTCCTGTCTTCTACGCTTTGTGATGTTTAGGCCTTTCACTATAGCCCCACTGTTATGGAGAATTGTCAAAATCAGTCTGCCGTAATATTGAGACTATAATTTGGGCTATGAGAAGCCTTTATTCGAAGAATTTAAAACGTTGAGAATTACCCAAGAATTTAAAGCATTAGGAATTATCTTACAATTTATAACATAAGGAATTATCTAAGAATTCAAAACATAAGAAATTATTTAAGAATTTAAAACATTAGGAATTATCTTACAATTTGAAACATTTCTAGAAATTTACGAAAGTATGTTTTGGGAGTATCTGTGACAGAGGCTTCAATACCATCCAGATGGTACCAATTTTATCAAATAAACAAATCCGTGTTGATAATATTCCTTCCTAAAATACTATTCCTGTCCCCGCTTTGCAATTAAACCTGTAGCACAGATACGATTTTCAATTACTTACAGCTCATTATTCCCCTATCCTACACGGGAAGTGTGACACGAAAGATATTTTGTCTCAACACATCACAATATGTTTACTATGGTCACTGGATTTATCTAACTGTTGAAACCGAACTTTCCATAGGAGCCATTTTGATCAGAGCCAAGGTTGATCACTTCTTTCTTGAAAATTCTTTCTCCGTAAAGTCCGAGCAGCTTTCCTTATCCTCTTTTCTATTTGACGATGGGAAATCCATGAGAACATTTTACCCGAGGCAGAAGACTATGTGTCTTCTCATTTTTCCCTCTGTCATTAGTAATTTAAACAATTTAAACAAATTATTTACCACAGGTGATACAGAGGTAGAGTGTTTCTTAAGTCTAGTACAATGGTCAAATTTGAATATAGCTACCTGTGGGCCTGAATAAGTTCAGCGACTTCTAGGGCATCCTACCATCACGTTATTCTAAGGTGTACAATAATGTTTAACCTAAATCACTTAAGCTAGTTTCGCATTAGACTGATCAGTGAGATAATTTAATCGATGTCAGATGTTTCATTTTACAATATAGGTCATATGGACTATAGTTAGCAGTATGTATATAAACGATTTAACAGGCAGGGATCCACGCGAATAGTAGTAATGAGGCAGGGATCCAGAGGCGAATAGTAGTAATGAGGCGGTGATCCAGACCATTTACTACGGACGTAACCAAGGAGCTTTAATGGAATGGAGGCGGCATCGCTATCTTTTGCCAGTCAAGCGCGTGAAGCCACTTTTGCCGACCCAAGCCCCGCCCCCCCGGCATCGGGTCCCAGTGTGGAGGTGGTGTCGCAGTGTAGGGGTAGCACCACCTCCATCATCAGCGACTGAAGACCGCGCTTTTAAATGGCAGACTTGCGCTACTCTGTGCTATACGTTTGTTTCTTAGGAATATCTTTCAATTGTGTCCTTGAAACGCGTCATATTGAAAAAACTTGTACTTGACCGCAGCTTGGATAAGCGGTGCCCTACCACGCTGAGTGTCTGACACGCACTGAGCCCCATCTCCGTGTGTGTGCCCGTATACCCTACAGCTACCAAAAATTGGCTTCGCTTTAGAGCGCTGATGCCGCCTCCATTCCATTAAAGCTCCTTGGACGTAATGAATGCGAAAGAAAATGGTCCACAAGTGGACGCGTTTATTTGATGTTGTACACTGAGACAATCAGTTAACATTTTTTTATAGTCTTTATGCCTGCATAGGTCTTCTTCAGATAGGCTTATACGTTGAAGAACATATGTGCTCGATATGCGCTCCACCTTTTTCAGCCCGGTCGCGCCACAATGCGTTGGCGACGACTATCCAATGGCTCCCGCTGTCACTTGCACTTTTGTAACCAGTCTCACCGAGCTTGATCGCACATTCGGAGTACGTAGTATTTATGACTTTAATAAATTTTCCGGCTGGCGTCTCTCAGAGGCGATGGGTGAAATGCTGTCAGCGGCGAGTCGAATCTGTTCTGACGATGGTAATCTCGAACAAGCCTTGCAAAGCCTTCAATCAATGCCGTCTGGAGAGGATGATATTCCGGAGAGCCAACTTTATGATGGGATTGTATTCTTTTTATCCTTCATAGTTAGATTAAGGCACGTTATTTGACTTGGTGAATATCTATCTTCTAATTTGCATATTTCATCTAGGAAAAAATTTTCTTTATTGATTTTCTAAGGATGGTCATCAGGGTATTTAACTTTCTTTGTGGACTTCATCTTTTATGGCGACATGGAAATGCTTTCAGGGCGAAATTTCGCCAGCTTCAAGATATCTGCAACATGTTCCTATTTCGTTTTGTGCGTGTCATCATTTTCAGATGACAATAACGTGTATCAAAATACCTTTGACACTTGAAGGTATATCCCCTTGTTTCTGTCACTTATCCTGTAGAGCTTTGGCTTTCTATTGAGCTTTAGAAGTGTAAAATTCCTTCAAGTTTTGCTTTCTTTGAGACCAACGCTCTTCATATTCACTTCCATTTGGAATTAACCTTTTTTGAACTTTTTTGCCTTTTTTTTCTTATTCTTTGGTTCTTGTTTTCGTTTGTTTCTACTTGGTGCAAATGAAGGAAGCTGGAGAAGTTCGCTCATCTCGGATAACATCTAACTTCACGACTTTGTGCCAGCCCTCCACCAATCCATTCGTCTCTTTTCCACTTATAGGCACTCCACACCAAAGCGGTGTGAATGGCATGCAGGTCGTCAGTGTGTGTACCATCAAACTTGGAGAATAGAATGGGTTGTCTATTGTTCCTTCATCTACAAGGTGATTTCTTACGTCTTCAGCCACATCCACGAATTTTTGACCGACTGCACATTTGTCACGATATCTTCGGTTTCTTTAACCACCAACGCGTTGGTCGACTCAGCACTCTCCCACTACCAATGAAGCTATCACGGTCGATGAAAAGTTTTATTTCCTCTCCAAGGAAACGGCTCGGTGATATTTTTGTCGGGCACCGAAACACCGTGTATAGGTCACCTCTATACAGGGCTCCTGCCATATCGGCGAAGTATTGTCTAATTATACTGCGGTCTTTAGACTTCATATTTGGACAGTATATCTCGCACTTCTGTGCAATACACTTTATAAAATGGGCTCTGCACAGTTTTATATTTATGCAGTTTAGGTCTAACTCTTCAGGATACATCCACAACTTGTCGAGGTAGGTAGGCAGATCCCCCAATTTGAATGCAGCTACGATGTACGATAGCGTGTCTGTAGGTATGCGAAACTGTAGTCAACTACTTTGTCCATTACTCGAAGCAATTTCTCCAATAGCTCTTCTTTCATCCTTCTCGGCTTGTCATCAAGTTAGTTAATGATTCTTATCAGCTTCGGCCTTTCCCCCCAAAAAAAATTGCACATATGTCTAGTCTACCCTTTCTTCGAGACCATGGAAATAAACAATTTTTTGCTTCAGCTCACAAGATGGCTCTTGGCAGTTAATCAGGAAGCTGAAAACGGGACCCCCTGCAAAACTCTAGTTGCGATGCTTCTTTCTTGCATACACTGTCAGAAAGCAATCATTATTCGCGTTCCGTATGCCGTTCAGAAGTGCCTTGTGCTTTTCATACCCTGGTTCAAATATATTGTTAATGCTAAAATTATCTACCACCACCTTAAATCTTCCCTTTGAATTAGATGAATGATTTTTTTTTCCAGGAATAATTCAGATTTTCTTTGACTGTTCTTTTTTTGCGATGCAAGTTTTCATTTTGGCACGTAAGACGATTCAGAGTCCGGTAAGAGTTTATTAGCACTCTCCCTTCTGTTGGCGCCGTCCATGCTTCTTAAAGCTAGTTAGAAGAATTAACCCAGCGCAGCAAAGCTAGGCCGATCCTATTGGCGTCAGAAGTGCGATAATCAGCCAGCGTGTAGTTCGTTGCTTAATTGTCTTGCTCATATGTTTTGTTTGTTCATACTGAGACATATATAGATGATATGTGCAAATCGAATTATTTTGAGTATTACCGATTTCTTAGCTTTATTCTTTATCTTTCCAGACACCTCGCAGTTACTCAAGATTTTGAAACTTGCTATTGATTTTGCTATTGCTATTACTAGTGCTATTGCTACCGTTAAAAGACTTTCATCATGTTTTGTTCATGTCCCCTGCGATCAATCAAGTGAGCACACAACGGGCTAGTGTCAATTTATTGAACCGCTTGGTAAAGGGAAGTCTATTCCTCAATAACTTAGTAGGACAGAAAGTGAGTCTACACCTTGAGTCTTGCGCTTTTCGATTTTTTCCTCGGATATATATTCCGTGTTATATTCGACCTCGAAGTTGTTCTCAGAATCATATTGAGAAGCAGCCGATGATTCATCGTTTTCTTAGTGTGGAAGATTTATGACTCCATCCCCGTTGCCACAGTTTTTGTCTTTTCCCGAAAAGACAAAGCATTGTATAAAAAATTACATTATGAACGTGTGAAATCAACACAAAATAATAAAACGCCAGATGTTTCCATAAATTCATAAATAAATTTACAAATATTTTTCTGCGTAATTTCTCCTACGGTATTACAATGAGCCAGATGTCTGCACTTAAACACAAACAATTGTTGCTTGGTTGGTTGGCCCGTCGCTCTTTCACGCTCGTAACAATTTTTGTCATGACTAGTGCACACGTGCTGGTCGGCATTAATCTGAAGAATTTCATCCCTTCTTTCTTGAGTTAAATTCTCTCGTGCCACTCGATGTTGTCCAGCGCTGAGCCGAAGAATTTCCTCGCTTCTTTCATGTGTTAAGGGGGCCCTACGAGGCCCCTTTTCTCTCGGATGGTCATTTTTCATGTTTTTGTTGGAAAAGGACCCTTAGGTGGTGGACTATTCGGTCCTAAAGTTTTATGGCGCTACGGACAATAGATCCCCCCCAAAATCTTAAATTTCCGACCCCATTTCGACCCCATATTAAAAGAAAATAAAAGAAGAAATCGAAAATTTGTGAATGTACTTTTGTTAGATATGTTTCAAGGATTCTAAAACTGTCCTTGTTTTTGTTCTAGCATAAAAACTCAATGAGTTCTATTCGTTTGAAATATCAAAACCAGTGGACTAAAACCAATATGTCAATTTTTTTCAAAAACTAAGGCCTGAACCAAAAAAATTTATAGCGGAAATTGTGTTTCTTTGTCCAATTTCATAAGAATCAAACTGAAAAAAATTCATAATTAAATGAAATAAGTAAAAAAAAATTTAATTTTTCTTTTTCTTGTAAATGACAATTCACAGTGTGAATATGATGTTATGCATGGAGGTTATCGAAATAAAAATGAAAACAGCATTCAATTACATAATTCTCCATTATATTACACTTCAACAAAAAATTTTGTTTCTGGCCTATACTGTAAAGTCACTTTTTTTCAAAATTCAAAAGAATAGAAGTCATTGAGTTTTATGCTAGGAAGAAAACAAAGACAGTTTTAGAATCCTTGGAATATTCCTAACAAACTGACATTCCTCGATTTCCCAATTTGTACGTTGTCTTTTTTTCTGCTAGTTCAGAACCTAAAAATTCGGTATATTTTACGTATTGATCAAATATCGCATATATATAAAAGAAAAAAAAATTCAATAGAAAATTCAAGAATGTCAGTTTGTTTGCAATGTTACGAGGATTTCAAAACTGTTTTTGTATTTGTTCAACATAAAAATTCATTGACTTCTATTCTTTTAAAAACATCCCAAAAATGAACCAAAAAACAACTTTTTTAAAAATAATAAATAAACTAAGGCCGAAATCGAAAAACTTCTCGAATAAAATATGTTTTTCTTGCAAAAATACATAGAGTGGTCAAATTTCAGACCAATCGGATCAAATTCAATTTTGACGGGAGGGCCTCCTTAAGCTCTCTCTAGCTACTCGGTGTTACTCTGCATTATTCCGTAGAATTTCCAAACGCCGGTCAAGGGTCAATTTAGCTCTAGCTTCTCGTTGGCGAGCAGCATTGCTTCGCCTTGCCATTTCGCGTTGTTCATCCGATCGTCATCGGCGTTTTTCTTGCTGTCGAAGTCTTGCTACTTCTCTCTTGCGGTTGGACACATTTCTATCTTTGGTGGCCTCTTTTGCTGGAATTTTATTCTGAAATGTCGTCCGTTATCTCTTCGGAGCTTTTGAAGAAAATCACAATTTCGAAAACGATAACTCAAGTTCCAAAATCTTGGGCCTTATACTAAGTGGTAGCCAGGTTACTGGTCAAACGAATTTAAAGCATTTTTTCGCATCATCAATTAAAAATATCAAAGCAACATGAACTTCAACAGCGAAAGCTCCATAGAAAATTTCTATTTGTTAAAATAAGCCGATTGCGTACTCTGGATACCATAATGCAAGTGAGAGGGAATTGATTCGCCCCAGAAAAATAATGCAATAGAACAATTTATTGTATTTCTTAAGCTTTATCCTTGTTGTTATCAAAGCTATCGATTAGAAATAGAAATTAGAAGGGGGGGGGGGGGGGGGGTCACGCATAGGGACGGATGGACGCGGCTACTTTTATAATAATGATTTATAATAGTGATGCTGAACCGCGTCTGTGATACAAACAAAGAAACAACGGCATCTACGGATGCTTTATTTCCAATCAAGCCTGATACATATCACCTTGTACATTGGATTTTCAAATGCCTTATAACTAACGCCAGGACGCCATGACGCTTTCCCCCGGTCAAGACCGGTACCCATTTCAGACACCTGGGTAGAGTGGGGTATTGTGCTTGGAATTTTTCCCCTATACCCAACAGAGAAAATCGCCACCTGCGCCGGGACTCGAACCCGCGTTTCCCGCACGGTAGGCAGGGCTTATAGACACACGGCTATGACGAGAAGAGTTTCAACAGTGAACAAGTACAAGAATATTTTAACAGCGAGTCCTATCTGGATGAAAATATTTGTTTCTCGTCCATATCTAGAAGATTCACATCAGTGAAATATCGAATCCTGTCATTTCTGATCGGTCGCGTGCACTAGGATACATATACATATTTTTATACATATACATCATTAAAAATATATATTACATATATATTTTTAAAGGTTGGAATGATGCTTCTTTCTTGGAACCATTTGCATTCAATATCGACAAGCCACACTGAACACGAAACTCTGTCTTCTTCGAATAACACTTAACAATAAATGTCGTGACCCAGCGCGAGTGTGCCTCCAACACAGTGGTTTCTCAACTTGCACGTTAGTGTTTCAAAATGTTAGCTTAAGAAAGGCTAAAATATGTTTGGTTAGGATAGATGAGATAATGTTGACGGAATTTTAACATCGGTCCACGTTTTTTTTATATATGAAATATTATCGGGAACGGTTCAGTTAGGAAGGATAGGTTAGAATATGTTGTAATGGGTTAGGCTAGAAAATTTTTTGTTAGAATTGGTAAGGCAATGATGGCCGAATCCACATAGCGTAACAATGACACTGTCCGTGGAATTTCCACGGGTTCTGTTTGATAAAAGTAATACGTTAGTTCACAATGTCGTGTTTATGTTCATGTATAACTATGTAATTCCAATTGAGAGGGAATTATTTTCCTCATGTTTTGTATGGTTTCAGGAACAAACATGAACTTTTATTAAACAGAAAACTTTTTAATCAACAAAAAACGGCATTCTAATGTTTCATTGAAGAATAATTTCAATTTTTTTCAAATATGCCAATCCTTCTTTATTTTCGGATTCTTTAAAAGTGCTCGCGATAGCCATGTGCTAGAGGTTCTGCCGCCGTGCGGCAGAGACCCGGGTTCAAAACTCGGCGCTGGCGGTGGCGATTTTCTCTGTTGGGTATAGGAGAAAAATTCCAAGCACAATACCCCACTCTACCCAGGTGTCTGAAATGAGTACCGGTCTTGACCGGGGGAAAGCGTCATGGTGTCCTGGCGTTAGGTATAAGGCATTTGAAAATCCAATGTACAAGGGGATATGTATTAGGCTTGATTGGAAATAAAGCATCCGTAGATGCCTTCATTATTTAAACGCGGATAAAGCGAGAAAAGAAGTTAACTCAGTCTCCTCTATAATTTGTTACCATAGTTTTCTATAGATGTAAATTTTCCAGTTATTTTCTTTCTCTTGAAACCTTAGGGGGTCAACTTTAAGCGTTCTTGGTGCGTGTGATTTGTCTGAAGTATATTTTTTAGAGAAGTGTGCGCTCATGAGGGTACGAATGATAAAGCTTATTTGCACAATACCCTTTTTTTAAATAATTCAATCGATCTTTTATATTAATCATTACAGATTTTTTTAAATAAAGTGAACTAGAATTCAATTGAATTTGAAATCCAATATTTACAATTTATTCAATGTCATACGCCCATTGCGAAACATCAGACTCAATAAATAGGATGATAGAAAGTATTTTGGATATTGCGTAATCGTTCCAATTCATCCCGTATTTTAAGTAATAAGAAATTCCCTCAACATCTTTTTACTGCCACACTGTCAATCGTTAAAATTCACTAACTTTATAGTCAATAAAAAGCGATATTTTATTGGCTAAAATCTCTTTAAAAAATTCTTTCACATTGATATAATGCAAATCTAGTACTTGAGGCTACATCAGACAAAATAAGAATGCTGAAAATCACGTCACAAGAAAATGACTAGAGGTAAAATTGTACCACTGGAATACGTACTTGCAAGACCAGGTAACAGTACTGCACAACTATATGGGTGTTTCAAAAATACACGGCATAATTTCAGGTATGTATTTCCCACATGTAGACAATCAAAATAGTTCATTACAACATATGTCCGGAAATGCTTCATTTCCGAGTTATGGCCTTCACAACATTGAAATTCACCGGAACGTTTTTCTTTCCGCAGGTCGTTGCCATTACAGAAGATGTTCAAAATGACCACCTCCTGCTTGAATACAGACCTCACATCGATGTCTCATTGACCTGCGAACACGATCCCACACTCCAGGAATGTGGCGTATGTCCTCAGAGCGTGCCACAATTCGATTCCGAAGGGATTCCAAATCAGGCACCGGAGACGAATAAACCAATGATTTTAAATGGCCCCACAAGTAGAAATCGAGAGGGTTCAGATCAGGTGAGCGTGGAGGCCAAGCAATTGGGCCACCTCTACCTATCCATCGATCAGGAAATCTTCGATCCAAGTACCGGCGAGCCGTACGACTGAAGTGTGCAGGAGCGCCGTCATGCAAGAAGTGAGCGTGCTGACGATCGATCAGTGGAGTGTCGTCATAAACATCAGGTATGATGTTTTCCAGGAAGTTTGTGTACGCCTGCCCCGTAAGTCTGTTTACAAGTACATGGGGTCCAACTAACCGATCACCAATGATACCGGCCCACATGTTGAGGGAGAACCGCACCTGGTGATGAGATACAACAGTTGCATTTGGGTTTTCATACGCCCATACATGCTGATTGTGGAGATTTGTTATGCCATCTCGTGTGAACTGTGCTTCATCTGTAAATAATACTAAGGCAGGAAAGTTCGGATTTGCAGCACATTGCTGCA
This sequence comes from Morinoia aosen, assembly GCA_030386875.1. Classification (NCBI taxonomy): domain Eukaryota; kingdom Metazoa; phylum Arthropoda; class Malacostraca; order Amphipoda; family Talitridae; genus Morinoia; species Morinoia aosen. The sequence goes on from CM059580.1 coordinate 43,736,798, forward strand.
AGAACCACTGACAGTACCTAACTCGTGCAGGGTAATCTGCTGGTGACAGCGCCTGTACACGTTGCAAATGGTAAGGATACAATTGATACTCTTTCAGCAGTCTCCAGACAGTCGTATGGGGAACATTCACTTGCAACGCTAACCTTCGTGTGCTGATAGAAGGAGTTCTGTTCACAATCTCCAGAATCTCCTCCTGTTCTTCTGGAGTTGTAGATCTTGGTCGTCCCCTTCCCAATCCAGGAGAGTCAAATTTTCCATACTCGCACAGACGCTGATGGAGACTTACAAATGTCTTCCGATCTGGACATTGTCGCTGTGGGTACCTCTCCTGGTACAAACGACGAGCCAGCGCAGCATTGCCGTCTGCCTTACCGTAGATCAAGTGCATCTCTGCCAGCTCCTGATTTGTGTACATGACACACAGTCGAACGCCAAACACAACACTGAATTTAACCTTCGCCTAGGAATGATCTGTCAGAGTGCCCTCTTAATGTGTCCTTTGACGGCAACGACCTGCGGAAAGAAAAACGTTCCGGTGAATTTCAATGTTGTGAAGGCCATAACTCGGAAATGAAGCATTTCCGGACATATGTTGTAATGAACTATTTTGATTGTCTACATGTGGGAAATACATACCTGAAATTATGCCGTGTATTTTTGAAACACCCTGTAGATGTTAAGGGCACATGCGATAGGGGCGAAATGAACGATCGAGCGGTTGCGTCGAGCTTTTAATGAACGATCGAGCTGCAGTTCTAGTAATAGAATTAGAAGGGCGATTCGTTATTGAAAATCTAATACGTAATATTGAAAGAAGAACCAACATAGAAGGGAACATTCTTTTAATAGCAAACATTTCGGAATAATAAAAAAAACGTAATGAACAAATTGAGGAAAAGCTACAAGAAAGTAATATCACTATACCTACATCGAAAAATAGCTACAGTTCTAGTAAATATTTTTAGAGCAAAAAAAGTCATTAGTGTTTTCATTGAGAGAAGATTTAAATTTATGGCTGGGTAAGGCTTGTATTATTTGGGTTAGCTCTTCATTAACAACATTATATAAAATTTAGTGTTAGGGATTACACCTTCATTTCAGGTTTTGCAGGTCAACGCAGAAATTATTAAAAATAAAACCTTGGTATTGATGAACAGTTAATCTTTGCTGCAGGCAGTGCAAGGTCATCGTGGTCAAGCCATTGTAAGGTTAACATCGGCATCTTTGGGATGCTTTATTTCCAATCAAGCCTGATACATATGATCTTAGCATTGGTTTTTCAAATGTCTTATAACTAACACTATATATAGGACACCATGACGGTTCCCCCGTAAAGCCGGTACCCATTTCCGACACCTGGGTCGAGTGGGGTATTGTGCTTGAGCTTTCCCTTATACCCAACGGGGAAAATCTCCGCGCCAGCGCTGGGAACGAACCCGCGACTTCCAGCATGCAAGTCCGATCCCTTAACCGCTGTGCCACGGAGTAACATGTAACTTTCATTAAATGTAATGTAACATTCATTAAAAGACTTACATTCTCTTCTATCACATTGGAACTGGTACATCACAGTGGCTCAGTCAGATCATTAAACCTGGAAGCAGACATATTATTTTTCACTAAGAGGTCACTGTTTTTCCAATTTTTATAATACACAATGACTTTAATTGATGTATCCGGATCTGTTAATTGCATTAACAAAAGTTTTCACAATGTTCTTACAGACTCGGTCAGCAATTTTATAATTCTTGTGTATTTGGGTTTCTTAAAATATATTAATATGGCGTGAATTAAGTTTAGGATTATTGCTACTGCCCAAAATTCGGTGTTAGTAATTACTAACTGTTTTATTCATCAGAGTAATGGGGAAATTATTATTGACCAGCAACCGCTTAATTCTGAGCATTTCAGAATGAAAACTTGCGCAGTTGCTGCATAATTTATGAATTGTATTTATTAAAGTGCTTATAACACCCTCTTTGTACACTTGCGGAGCATCACAATCATAATTTATAGTCTCTCTAGCATCTTAAAGATAAAAGAATGAAAAATTTATTAATGGCATTTAAAGTGAATAGTTCTAATGCTACAAGTTTATACCTGATATCGTTACTGGCACTTACCGCAGTCCCAGGAAAACTAGCGTTGTTAATGCATCTTTGCTGATGTCGTAGATATTTCTTTGTAGATTTAGACCTATTCACTCTAAACACTCCTTACAGATGTCTCAGGTAAAGATTTAGCTTTGTAGATTTAGCTTTTTTTTCGCTCTGTTGCTTTGTAGATTTAGACCTATTCACTCTCAAAACCATTAATGAATATTTCATGCTTTTCTCTTCCAGGTTCCATTAGTGTACTGTATTAATACTAAATTCCTTAGTTTATTGATTAACCTTTATGATTGATGTGATTAAAATAATTAGCGTATAATAGTTATTCCTCTGGCGAGTACATTTCCCCGTACTGGCAACATTTGCGTAGCAAATGGTTCCTCATCAAAGAGAGCCGGCAGCGGCTGCGTAGCGTCATTCCGCCTCTTGTCTCCGTGCTGTGTGGTTGTGTGTCTCTGCGATCCTGAGCTTACCTGAGACCGAAAGCTGAGTCGTTTCAATTTTTTCCGGTTTAGCTACTCATGATTGCTATTCAACTACTGGCATTCTAAGCTCAAACCATCGAGATTAGCAGGTTAACATCCAAGCGAAGTTAACCTGAAAGTGAATTTGTGAACGCTGAATAAACAGATGAGTTAGGTCTTTTTCCACTTCCTACCGTTGTTTCCTTGACCTCCCCCAACGACGTTACGCGGTGATCGATCAGTAACAAATTGTGAGTGTTAATGGTGCCTCAATTGAAGAGCCATCTAAAACTTCACGGGCCCACGCTAGCCCGTTGACAAAAACAGAAAACGCGCTTCCTCCCCGTAAGGACGCTTTGACTCTGTGGTAACTGTGGCCGAGTGGTTAAGAGCGTGCGCTCTTCACGGGAAGATGTCGGCAGTTCGAATCCCGGCAGTGCCACCCGGTGTTTCTCTCCGTTGAATAAAGGGGAAAAGCCACCATTCCCCACCTTACCCAGGTGTCGGAAAAGGGTACCGGCTTGTCTGGGGGTAACCGTCATAGAGTCCTGGTGTTAGTTATGAGGCATTTAAAAAAACAATGTGCAAGATGATGCGTTTCAGGCTTGATTGGAATAAAATATCCGTTATAGTTTGGCCACGCTTGATATCGTAACTGCAGTCCCAGGAGAGCCAGCTTTAGGGATGGTTCAGTGCCGATGTCTCCAGCATTGCCTAGACTCGGCCTCTTACAATTTTCTCATCAACTTTTAAAAACCAGAAATATTAGAGTTTTAGTTCCAATAAATTTGATTCATGAAGCATTACACCAATTTTATAGAAAATTAACGCTAGTTAATTAGTGGGTTGGTAAAACAGTTTGGGTATCAAAATAGCACACAGAAGAATTAAAAAACTGAAGTTTGTGTTCAGTTAAATTTGTTTATTCTGAAACTGTGGTGTCTAACTGTGAAGTTCTCCGAGTGAAAGAGTACTCGGCGACTCGTGGAGTGTTCTGTTTGCTCTTGTGAGAGGAAACGTCGAACAGTGAGGAGAGCGTCGTACCTTTCGCAAGGTCCTCCACCTGAGGACGACAGTGAGGAAGGTAAGTCCGAGTGCTTGGCAGGCGTGCTACCGTCTCACTCGCGGCTTTATTTTCCATTTAAAGACCACAAGCTATCTAGGCTTTTAGCGTTGGCCTGTGGATCTTTGTTGTTGGCAAGATGGCGGCGGCTGGAAAGGCTACGGGGACTGAGACGGCTGCGGCGGCTGAGAAGGCTGCGGTAGCTGAGACGGCTGCGTCGGCTGAGATGGCTGCGGTAGCTGAGACGGCTGAGATGGCTGCGTCGGCTGAGATGGCTGCGGTAGCTGAGACGGCTGAGAAGGCTGCGGTAGCTGAGACGGCTGAGGAGGCTGCGGCGGCTGAAAAGGTTGGGGCTGGCGATTTGGGATCGTTAGTGCCGCCGGCAGGGAGTACGCCGGGCTGCACCCACGTCAACCTCTTACATTCTGTGTGCGTATGAGAGTCCGTGTACGTGCATGGCTTACTTCAATAGCTGCCACATGTCGCTATGTGACAGAACTTAGTGCGATCATTTATTATGGTATAGCTTTTCCGTATAAGTATCATTTAATAATGAAATAAAATACTCTATATTTCATTTTTACACTTAGAAGTCACAGTCGTCTTAAACGGCACGCATTATATAATGAGTTATACAAAATAGCAGCATAGTTACTGCGGTACTACTGTACGTCATAATGTATTGTTCGTATGTCACAATGTATTGTTAGCAATGTAAATCTCATTTAGCTTCTATTATGAATTGGTAGTTAATTCGAGATATTAACAGGGGCTTAATAATATCCCTTAAATTAAAGTATTCTAGTGATGAAGCGCTTTATAAGTGGCCTTTTATGCATATTAACGCCAAATGAAATTGATTACTCAACTTAAAAAACTTAAGTGAAACATTGTATGCGCTCACATCAGTATATTTAATCACAGTTCAAAACTATGTGGCAATTGAAATCCTTCCATATTCCATAAAAGCTCGCACTCTGCATGACCATTTTCAAATCACGACTTGCACTTTTTTGTAAGCAAGTGCCTAACCGAATTGCATTGCGACATCTGGTAACTCATTATAGTTAGACGACACAACGACTTCTGGCAATGAGGTAAACTCTGGACCAGTGCGCATGACGCACTCTACACGCACACGGGTGCTGCAACACACGTACATGGAAATGTGGGAGGTTGACGTAGGTGCCGCCGGGCTTGCTCGTGGATGTTGGCATGCTGGAAAACATCCTGACTCAAGCGCGTAGGCCGAGCCTGGCTCGGTTGGCTGGGCAGCTGCCTAAGTTGACTGGCGATGGATCGATCGATGCGCTGGAGAATCTAGAGAGGCTCTGCCAGCTGGAGTGCGTGGTGCCGACCAACAACATTGGGTTTATGCTTGACGGCAACGCTGCTCGGGTGTTTCGCTGCATGACTGTCGGTGATGCTGCTCAGTGACAAGTAGTTAAGTCTACGCTAGCCACGGAATTCGCGTTGCCTATGCAGGAGGCTTATATGCGGTATAGAGAACGTCGGCTTGGAGCTGGCGAGTCGGTGTACGTATACCAGGATGACTTGGCTCGTCTAGGTGGGAAAGTGGGTTTGAAAAAGGGAAATTTGATTTTTAGGCTCAAATTTTACGAGGGTCTCACCGCCGCTCAGTAAACTGGGGAAGTTGCGCATGAGGACGCGTATACTGCGGCGTTTGACGCTGTGGTGTCGAAAGTGCGGGAGAAAATAGCCGCACAGAGGGCTGTGGCCGGACGAAGCCAGGAGGCCAATCTTGGTGCAGACCTTGCTGCTTCTGGGAAGCAGAGCAGTGATGGCAGGGGTGCTTGCTACCGCTGTGGTGGTGCGCATCACGTGAGGGTGTGCCCGCAGAAGCAAGGTACTGCGGCGCCTGCTGGCCGGGGGACCGCGAAGGCTCCAGCCAGAAGGAAATCCGCATGCTTTGCGTGGGGAGAGACCGGGGATTTTGCCCGTGACTGTCTCACGGCAGCTCCGTCTGGGATAGTAGCTGGGCCCATGGTGGGTGGGTCGGGTTTCTTTGCGGAGGGCGCCAGTCGGGGCGACGCATCCTCCTCAATGGAAATCGAGTAAGCCGGGCTTACCGGGGGTCTCCCCTCTCCGAGGGAGATGACGGTACCCTTTCGGAAAGAGGGACTTTGAGCGGCGCATGTGTGTCGCTGAGGCGAGGCAATCTGGGATCGCTCGGAGCGACTGGTGTTACGACTAGGAGTCGTTTGCCAGTCGTTTGTACCCTGTTGAATGGGCAGTGTTCTTGGTGTCTGGTAGACTCCGGGAGCGAGCGGACGGGGTTTGTCCGCGGATGGTAGTGGGCCAACGCCTCCTACCGGGGTGGACATTGCTAACGGCGGACGGCAGGACTTCCTGTGAGGGGAAGCACTATCATGAGAGCCTGGATGGAGACCGGTTGTTGGGAAATTCTTTACGGAAAGATTCCAATGGACATCTTAGGATGTCGAAAGGGACTGCTCTCCCCGAGTTCGGTTCCGTGAATGCCGGCTTGACGAAGAGAGGACTGTTTTCCTTGTGTGGTCGGCTAGTCGCCCATTACCCCATGGTGGGGTGGCTGCGTCCATGTCGCAGTTTTTTAAACGGCTGGGGTGCAGTGGCTCTTGGGACAACTCTGTCGACAGTTCTGTCACCTTGTTGGCTGAGGAGCTGTTGGTGCGAGCTAGTCGAGAGGACCCTGTTGGAGGCGTATGGGGTGTCGATCCGCATGGTACGGTTATCGTGTGGACTGATGCCAGCTCCCTCGGAGTCGGTGTGGCCCTTGAGGTCGATGGCCGCATTGTTGAGGATGCGTCTTGGCTCCGAAAAGACTCAGACCCTCTTCATATCAATGTGGCTGAGTTGGAGGCGGTTGCGCTGGGTATCAATTTGGCGATTTCTTGGGGTCTTAAAAGTCTTAAAACTTTCACGGTCGCCAGTGATTTCCGGACAGTTGTCACATGGATGGACAGCGCTGTCGATGGCCGCAATCATGTTCGCACGAAGTGTGTGGCGGAGATGCTCGTGAAGCGACGTCTTGGGGTGATCCGTGAGACGATCGCTGAGCATGGTCTGGTCGTGTCTGTTCGCTTCGTTTTGAGGATCGAGAACAAAGCTGATCAGATGACCAGGGTACCTAAGAGGTGGCTTAGTTACCGCGATGCTGGTGAAGCCGTGGCAAAGGTGTCTACTGTGCTTATCACTGGAGAGAGTCTCGAGGATGCCATTTGGGCGGCTCATCTGCCGCATCATTTAGGCATCGATCGGATGTTTTACTTGGCTCGTCAGATCCGTAGTGATCTGTCGCGAGAACAGGTAAAGCGTGAGCTGGCTGGATGCGAAGCCAGTCAGCGGATCGATCCCGTGCTGCGGGAGGAGAATCTCGGGGGGCGAGGGGGTTGTGGTGGTCTCAACGAGCTGTGCGCCAGCTCCACCACACAAGCTTGGAAGCGTTACCTCGCATGCCACCTCACAGCCTTAAAGCGCCTCTACTGGACGACAAATCAGCGCCCAAGTTTGGCGCTGGGGGGAAAGGAGGACGGGGGCGGTAACAAAAGGAAAGGAGAGAAGAGAGTTAGAGTTTGACACAGATTGTGCCGGGAGAGAAAAGAAGAAAAGAAGAGGGAAAGGGAAGGAGGATAGTGAAAGATAAAAGGCGCTTAGCGCATAATTAGGTGGTCTTGTGCATCTTGTCTTGTTTATGTTACTATTTAGTTAAGATACGATAAGGGAAGGGATACCCACCAGGGCTTTTTATTCTAGTATTAATTCGTCTTTTTGAATTATGCCGCGTATGCTTTACTCTATAGGATTTTATTCAGCGGTAAGAGGCGACATGAGCTATCGGTACATAAAGAAAATTCAAAATTAGCCTAGTGAAATTTCATGCCTATCTACAAGTACCTTATATCCATAAAATTATATTATATCTATAATAATATTTTATTTTTATTGTTAATTTTTTATTGTTCTTATTTTTTATTAATTTTTTCCAATATTATTTTTTATATTTTTTTAGTGCATACATATTTACCTACATTACACCCTAGCTTTCCACCACTAACACATCGTCTACGCAATAAATACTACCCAAATATTCACTGTTTTGTTCAAAAATCAAGCTTTGGGCCTACCTATCTATACGACATTACGCCTACGAACTAGAAAATCATACCCTAGCTTACTTTGTATATGTACATCTATTTACACTAAACGAGCTTTGCCTATGTCTACATTCTTTTAATATTAAACTAGTTCTTATTCTATTCACCATCTAATGTCTTCACATGTACATCAGTTAACGCCTGTAATTAGAGAAATAATTCTTACTTATACACTATCTTTATTTACAAGTGTTTTATACGCTCTTTCACTCATGAATACACTATTTTACACTGATTTAAACCTTCCGTATATACGTATGTTATTTATACTTCAAACTATTTGTTAATTCTTACCTATCTACAATTTTTACAATATAGCACCTATGCATATCATACACTATATACACTTTGCTTCAGTTCTGCAAATTTGCACTGTACACTACGTACATACAGTATTTACAAATAGGCTGTTAATTGCCATGTGCCATGTGGTATAGGTTCTGCCACCGTGCGGCAAGGACCCGGGATCGAATCTCGGCGCAGGCAGTGGCGATTTTCTCTGTTGGGTATAGGAGAAAAATTCCAAGCACAATACCCCACTCTACCCAGGTGTCTGAAATGGGTACCGGTCTCGACCGGGGGAAAGCGTCATGGCGTCCTGGCGTTAGTTATAAGGCATTTGAAAAAATCCAATTATTTAAAACTGCAAATAAACGGGAATTTAAGAACTTTAGTGATCGTAGTTAAAGTAATAAAAAATGATTTTTGAAAAATTTGTACATCAGTGCAGTTGGAATGAGATGAAATGTCTGGGGTTTCGGCTTCCCACTCTTGGGGGGAAGACGGTCCTACCGCTCGCCCAAACCCCTGAAAAACAAAAAATGAATTAATGTAAATAAAAGTAATTTTGGTCATTCCCCACGTCTTCCTGAAAAGATTAGGAGTTGCCTTATTAGGTGTGTCTGGCAAAGTTCATGATTCATGCATATTTTGGAGGGGGAGGATGGGGCCATTGTAAGTGGTCTATAGCTTTTAAATCTGGAATTGTGTTTGGGGATGAGCTCCGGAGGAAAGCTCAAGTTTCTACACAGGTCAGGATCAAATTGTTGCATGTTGTGCCAGATCTTGTTTGCATGTTCATGTAGCATTATGTTTATGGGAGGGACATTTAGTTGGTTATGCAGGTATTCGGATGATAATGCATCTATTAAACTGGTGCCGGTGATAAATCTAAGTGCTTTGTTTTGAACTTTTTGTAATTTGGATATTGCTGATGCTGATGCTCTGTGTAGGGGTATGACTGGGTATATAAATGCTGATCGTACAAAGGCCATTTATAATTTCAGTTTGGTTTCTGTAGATAGGTGAGTAAAACGGTAAATTTTATCTAGATTTTTGTAGGCAATTGCTTGTCTAATGGAGGCTTGTGATGATATGCCTTGTGTGTTTATGTTCAGTCCCAGGCCTTTCCCTTTATTTGTGTACGGTATTGCTTTGTTGTTTATAGTCCCTTCAAATGGTTTCCTGCTATTTATGGGGATTATTGCAAATTTACTACTGTTGGTTAATATTTTCCATTTCCTTTCGAACAAATTGATTCGTTCTATGGCTTTTTTGGTGTTGGCTATTGCGTATCTTGGTGAATATTTTCTGGCTGTTATCTGGGTGATGTCATCTGCAAAACATATGTAATCTGTTTTAGGTAGCGGTGGTGGTAAATCGTGAGTATAAAAGCTGAAAAGTGAAGGGGACAAGCATGCTCCTTGGGGTACACCTGTGCACAGTGTGAATCGCGGCCCTATAAAATTTGATATTCTTATTGAAGCTGTTCTGCTCATGAGGTAATTTTTCAGGGTCCGGAGGAATATAGGGTGAAGATTGATTTGTGATAATTTGAAGATGAGACAAGAGTGCCATAACTTGTCGAATGCTTTTTTGACATCTCTTAAGCAAATGTCTATTATAAGTTTTTGTGCTAATATGATGGAAATTGTTTCGTGCAGGGTTGCTAGAGCTGTGTGTGTGCCTCTATTACATCTGAATCCGTATTGTCTACTATTGAAATGATTAGGAATTGTAAGGTAATTAGTCGACCTATTATTTAAAATTTTATCTAGTAATTTACCATGTACATCCAGGAGGGAAATTGGAGTGGGAGATTTCTATGCGATTCTGTGCCGCCTACGCCCCGAGTGGAAACGGGATCGTCGACAGAAATCACCGGACGGTCAAGAGGATCGCCGCTAGGGGAGGTATCTCCCCTGAAGAGGCCACATTTTGGTAGAATGTGACGCCTCGGAAGGAAACTGAGGCTGGCTCGGTCCTTTCGAGCAGTATTTCAAAGTACCGCTGACGAGTGCCTTTGATGTCAATCTCCAGGTGATTGATGGCTGCGAGAACAACAGATTTGCTGCTGGTGAGGAGGTGTGGGTGAAACCCCCACTGCCCTCATGCACGAAGCAGTGGACGTCAGGGAGGTCACTGGCGTCGTGTCTAAGCACGTGGTGTGTGTAGACGGCATGTCTAGGCATGTACGCGACGTTAGGAAACGTCGATTCGGTGGTGAGTGGGGCAGGGTTCCTGAAAACCATGGTGGAGTTGCTGACGCCACGGAGCCCGAGGCAATGGTCTTCGGCGGAGGGGGCAACTACGGTGCAACTCCCTTTGAGTTGCCATAAGGAGTTGTAGTTGACGTCTGTTGAGCCGGCGGCGGATCGCGAGTCGACTGATAATCTCCCGGAAGAGGAGGGCTACGAGTGAGACGCTGTTGGCAGTGATGCTGAGGAGGATCGAGAGGAGCCTTAGCCATCGAGGCGGTCGCACCGTGAGCAACGTGTTGAATGAGTATGAGTGTTAGGCACTAAGCAACGTGAGTTTCGTGAGAAACTGGGAAAGATGTGATGTCTGCCGCCACGAGAGAGCGCTGCAAAGGTTTGCACACCGGCTGAGTGAGACAGCCATCTTGCTGGCAGTCGGTGGACGACCGCGAGTGTGGCTCAGTGTGCTTAGAACAGCGGTAAAGTGAAGACGGAGATTACGTTCTTGGCATTTCGAATTGCGCCTTTGTGTAGACAGAGAGGCAGTGATAGAGCTGAGTAGTTGAGTGTCAACTAGAGTCGTACAGTGAGGCTGTGATAGAGCTGCAGAGTTGCTTGGCAACTGGAGTTGTCCGAGTGAGAGAGCATTCGACGACTCGCGGAGTGTTCTGTTTGCTCCTGTGAGAGGAAATGTTGTACAGTTGGGAGAGTTTCGTACTTTTGGCACGATTCTCCACCTGAGGACGACAGTGAGGAAAGTAAATCCGAGTGCTTGGTAGGCGTGCTACTCTCTCACTCGCGGCTTTATTTTCCGTTTTAAAGACCACAGAAGCCGCTTGAAAATGGTGTTACCAAAGTGAAAAATGATTAGACTGTAATAACCTATGATATTATTATTAGTAGAAATGGTGGATCAATGGTAGCCTATTCAAAGAACATAGCAATCCCGCACTAGGCTTCACCATAGGACTAACGTAGCAATAGCACCACATATGCAAGATCCAACATAGACATAGCAACATAGCAATCATCAATAGGCATAACAACATAGTAATAGTACATATCAATAGTACCGCATAGAGTAAATAGTTCACTCACCTCCGAAATATCGTCTTGACTCTCAACACTCAACTATCAAGCACGGCGCCAGTGAGATTAGAGCAAAAGAATAGAATGGAGTTTAGGAAAGAAGTGAATAAGAGTTAGTAGTAGGTAGTCAGAAGTAATTAAAATACTTAGCCGTAACTGGGTAACATATAAAACACACTTAGCCAACATGTTCCTGTTATTGGGACTAAACAAACAAACATCGGCATCTAAAGGGCTTTTACACGATCAGGTTTTTCGTCATTGACACTCACACTCACGGAGTGTGGTCAAAACACTTGCGTTCACACGTACGTTCTCTTGACTGGAAGTGGCAGCTGTGGCGCGTCTCTGGCAAGCTTGGCAGTGCTTTACCATGCGTTATCGTGAGAGGTTCGTCGTGGCTAAAGCAAGTCTACCCATCGTTTGGTGGTCAAAAATATGAAGAAACTCCGCAAAAGATTATGGGTTAAAGATTGGCTTGCTAGCAGCTAGGTGGAGAGCACGCACAAGAATGGCAGCTCCAGACGGCGAGTTCGTACAGTTGATGGGATTCGCTATAGTTGCAATGAATAAGAAAAAAAAATGTAAAAGCTCGCTCAAAATGGGCTAAAGAATAGTTCCTGAAAAGTAGTAGAAATTTAAGTGTAAAATTTCTCAATGAAGTACACAAGGAAGGAGAGAGACAGAGTACAGTCGTGCACCACCCTCGAAGGCTGGCTTGACACTGACATCGAGTCAAGGTTTGAAGCCGGTCGCTCCAAAACTATCAAGCACAGCTCATCTGCCTCATACAGTCTGTGCCAACCTGAAATGAGCTTAAAAAATCACGAATTCAGCACCAGTTCAGATATGTCTGCAGATATATTTGCGCGCGTGAGAGGGCCTTAAGACCATTGAGAGACTGACTGGGGTTGTTGACATCAGGAGCGTTGCCAACATTAGGTCTGCCTAACTGTAACCTACATTTTACGAAATATTACACCCCTCCCTCCTTAATTACCCCCCATCCCTTGGAACCCTATCCCCTTATTGAATCTAGTCAATCCTAAAAGGTCCATTCTCACAACAGGCTTCCGAGCCCGGCTAGATCTGCGTGAGATGCTAGCACTTGGAGGCTCGTACATCAGTGCCTCCTGGGTGGGAATAGAGTAGTCAGGAGTTTCTGGGTCAGGTTCATTAGTCGGAGGTGGCGGGTTTGGATTTCGAGCAGGTTGTGAAATCAACACGGTTTCCTCAGTAGGTTGTTCCATGGGTTCAGGGATGGTGTTCGAGCTGGTAATAACTTGGTCCTGGTGTCTACGAACGATCTCTCCCCCCTGCAGTTGGCACTTGTAGGACACCGGGCCTGTTTTTTCAACGGTGGGAGCAGGGGTCCATTTTGAGGAACCCGGTGTGTATTGACGGACCATCACGGGTGACTCCGGCGGAATGTCAACCGAGCGAGACCCTGGGTGGTATCTTTTCCGGGCGTCCAGGCGTTGAGCGACTTTGGACGCGATTGCTTCTGATGGCCAAAGTAGATCAAGACGAGAGCGAACTTTCCTGCCTAGCGTTAGCTCGGCGGGCGTAACACCTGTTGTCGTGTGGAGTGTTAGCCGATAGTTGAACAGGAACCTGTCCAGTGCTAGGAGTAGGGGTTCCGTTGATTTTCGGATATACTTCATGAACGTTTGTACCATGCGCGCTACCAGGCCATTAGTTGAAGGATGGTATGCTGCGCTCGTAATATGCCGCATACCACATGCCTTTACAAATTCTTGGAATTCAGCCGATGTGAAACACGTTGCGTTGTCCGAAACAATTGTTACCGGAAATCCAAATGTCGCATAAGTGTGTTTCAGGCACAAGATCGTTTCGCTAGAGGTTGTAGTAGTTGTGGGAAAAATTTCAACCCACTTAGAGAGTGCGTCCATGATCACTAGATAATTTTTTCCATGCATTGGGCCCGCGTAGTCGATGTGTATGCGATGCCACCGCTTCGCCGGCCATTCCCACGGATGGAGTTCAGCTTTCGTCGGTGCAGCTCTAGTGATCAGGCACTTGCTGCATGACTTAGTTGTTTTTTCTAGGTCTTTGTCTAGATTGGGCCACCATATGTAGCTGCGAGCTAGTTCCTTCATCCTGGATGATCCTGCATGGCCAGAGTGAAGTTCATCCCTAATGGCTTGTCTGAGGGCTTGAGGCACAATAATTGTTGCTCCCCAGAGTACACAGCCATTTTGTGTGGACAATTTGTCTCTCTTCGCAATGTACGAAGCGAGATCGGGGTCCCCAATTACCGTCGAAGGCCAGCCTACCTGGCAGTATTTGTATACTTTTAAAATACTAGGTCCCTGAGGGTGCCGTCGCGAATGTAGGTGCTGTTGACCGGAGCTGACTCAAGGAAGTTTACTAGGGACATCCATTCCGCTGGAATGGGCGTGGCTTCCTCGGGAGTTATCAAGGGTAGACGACTGAGAGCATCAGCTGTGCCAAACAGCACGCCAGACCGGTGACACAAGGTGAACTTGTAGGACTGCAGCAGTAGAGCCCACCTTTGAATGCGCCCGGATACCATCGGAGGGATGCTTCTACCCGGATCAAATAGTCCTAGTAACGGTTTGTGGTCGGTGATCACTGTGATCTTGTCTCCAAAGGTTAGCAATTGAATTTTCGTAGTTCAAAAACCACAGCCAGGGCTTTCTTCTCAGTCTGGGAGTAGTTACGCTGTGTTGCTGTTAGAGTCCAGGAGGCAAAATAGGCGGGATGTTCAATTCCACCAACAAGGTGACACAGCACCGCTCCCACACCATACGCACTACTGTCAGCCACTACCACTATGGGTAGGTTAGGATCAAAATGGATTAAGGTCTGGGAGTCTAGAAGGGCTTGTTTAGATTTCTGGAATCCCTCTCTTGACTTGTATCCCACTTCCAAGGGGTTTTATTCGTCAGCAACGGATTTAGGGGTTCTAGAATAGTTGCAAATGATTTTAGAAATTTTCTGTAGAAGTTTAGCAACCCCAGATAGGCTCTCAGCTGAGTCACATTAGTAAAAGCCGGTGCATTCTGGATTGCTGTTACCCTCTCTGCAGTGGGGTGCAACCCATCCTTGTCGATTTGATATTCGAGATAGGACACCTGTGGCACTCCTATTTGGCATTTATCCTATTTCAGTTTAAGCCCTGCCTCCTTTAGTTTGGATAAGACTTGATGGAGGCGCTTAGAGTGCTCTTGCTCATTAGTAGCGTTCACCAGGACGTCATCAAGGTAACAAAACACTCCTGGGCGACCCTGTAATAGTCCTTCCATGGCACGCTGAAAGATTCCGGGATCAGAAGCGATACCAAAGCTAAAATGGTTATAGGAGAATAGACCTCTGTGGGTGTTGATTACGGTGAGCTCTTTAGATTCTTCATCTAAGTGTAGTTGGGCGTACGCCTGAGACATGTCTAGCTTGGAGTATATAACTCCTCCTGCTAACCTGCTAAATAGATCTTCAACCCTGGGTATCGGGTAAGGGTCAAGCTTAGCCGCCCTGTTCGCTGTTAGCTTTTAGTCCCCACAAATTCAGATGCTTTGATCAGACTTGAGCACGGAAATAACAGCCGCTGCCCATCTAGAGTACTATACAGGGGTGAGGATACCTTCCTGTACCAGTCTATCTAGTTCTGCCTCCACCTTAGGTCTAAGTGAGTAAGGCACTTTCCTGGACTCACAAAATTTAGGTGTTACAGTAGGGTCAACTTCAATTTTGAAAGTTTTTCCCTTAAAATGCCGTCTCAACGCTTCCGTGATCTCATCGTAGGTGGCATCTAATGTTCTCTTCGGAGACACTACGCCCTTTAATAACCTAGCAATTTTTGGACCCACTAGAGCAATAAAATGAATGTGGGGGCTCTCTCACTGTCATCTACCTTGTGCTCGTCATAGCCGTGTGTCTTTAGGACTTGCCTCCTTGCGGGAAAACGAGGGTTCGAGTCCCGGCGCTGGTGGCGATTTTCTCTATTGGGTATAGGGGAATATTCCAAGCACAATACCCCACTCTACCCAGGTGTCTGAAATGGGTACCGGTCTTGACCGGGAGAAAGTGTCATGGCGTCCTGGTGTTAGTTATAAGGCATTTGAAAATCCAATATACAAGGTGATATGTATCAGGCTTGAAATTGGAAATAAAGCATGCGTAGATGCCGTTGTTCGTTTTTGTTGTTGTTTGTTGTTAATGCGAAAAAACAGCTTAGACATGTCTCATATTCCAAAACCTCCTCCAAGGGATTGTACTCTCCTACTGAACTTAACATCGGCATGTTTAATTTTTTTTTAACACTCCCTGAGAAAGACAAAAATCAACAACACAAATTAAAAAACACTAGGTAAATTTTGAGTTCGCCCACTAGTGACTGTCTAGTCTTTCCCAGTAGTTCAACCAAAATCCTCGTCGCCAGTGTAATAACCTATGATTATTCTGGAAAAAATCCTCTAATAATTAATTCTATAACTTCCTAAAATACTGCAAGCTCTTGCTTTCTTATATGTTTACAGCCTCTTGGGTGCAGTGCTTTTTATTTTGGTCGGAAGTGCAAAAGGAAAACAGTTTCTTGTCGAGACATTTTATTTAAAATTTTATACATAACACCAGCGTCATTCCTTTTTTATTCAAATGAGTGATAGTTTTTCAAATCAGTTTCCCGTATAATGATACTATAAAACATGAGTTAATGAGACTATGATGTCTCCAAACATTATATTATGTATCCAAACATTATGTATCCAAACATCATGTCTCCAAACATCCGTCGAATGATACATACATACATGATTCACGGTGCTATTAATAGAAAAAAATTCATCCCGATAATAATAATTTAAATTAATGAAATTTATTCTTCGATACCCTTAAAATCGATTAACACCCTCAAATTATGAAGAATTGCGGTTATACACTCCAATTAAAAATTATCTGAAAGTTTTATTCCATCTTATGTTATAAATAAGTCCCTCCTCAAATGAAATAGGGATGACTGATCTGTCGTTTACTTCAGTGTAGCGTTGAATTGAAAAAAATTATGCTGCTATTCAATTCTCTAGAGTTTTTTTATGTGTGACATTTGACGTATAGAACTTATACAGACGATATTCGAGTTATACATTACTTTATTTAACCCTCTTTTAACACGGATTAAAATTTGGCCAAGTTTTTCAACTAATAGGGTGCTTGATTCCAAGCATGAATAACTAAAAGTAGCTTTTATCCGCTCAAAGTAATTTTACCCAAATATGGTTCGTCTGACATGAATGGAGTGATTTTGCTAATTTTTTGTCATGATGAACTTCACGTTTTCTTTTGATATTTTTGAAGTAGGCGGCGCTTACAGCACATGACAGTAGCTCCCTCTAGCGGCGTCTCGCGTCGGTTAATTTCAGTTTATAGAACTCGCTGTGTGGGTGCGGAACGCAGCGACATTTACGCTGAAAATAGTTACTTCCTGGGTTAATATCTGCTTTTAAGTTGTGCAGGAGTAAACTGATGAATTATAAAACTGAAATGTTTGTCTGTTACGTTTTTTTCTGTACTTCAGAGCAATTAACGTGTTCTCTCTCGTGTTCGCAAGCCTGTAGTGTTCGTGCAGCGTTACAAGTACGCTTGGAGGTCTTTCTACGGGTACTTGCCTATTTTCGTGATTCGTTAGGTGAAGTTTACGAATTCGAGCTATTTTCATAATTCGTTAAGTGAGGCTCACAAATTGGACCACTTTTCGTGATTCGTCGCGTGAAGTTAATGAATTTGATGTATTTTCGATATATTCATTCCGTGAAGTTCAGAAATCCACACTATTTTCGTGAAATTTGTGTGGTGTTGCCTACAATCCTTAGCACTTTCGTTATTTTGTTATATTCTTTGAGAGTTCGAATGAAGTGGAAACTCGAAGCCGACACCATGTCTAATGTTGAAAACACGAATAGATTCCTTTTTTAATGCGGATTGTTTTATCGCCTAAATACTATTTACGAATGAAATTGCTGCAAAGAAATAAAGAGTTCCTCTGTAATTTTGTTCTAAATTTTGATGTAAGAGCGTGCAATTTGACGCATATTATTTTTATTGTAGTGATGATAATAGTTTGTGTCTAAGTTCGAAGTGTTGCTTCTCAGTAAAAGATGACAATATTATACTGTAATCTCAATTTTAGGGATAAAAATGGCTGGTGTAATGTTTGAAGTGTTGTTGCTCAGTGAATTTGTTAAGTATTTACAATTATTCTCAATATTTATGAAGATGAATCAGTTTGTCATGATTAATGTATAATTGTTTAATTTTTCAAGTTTAGTCTTTGTTGAAGGGTCCAAGTAGGCCTAAAAGATTTGTAGACCAAATAATAAACATGACATAGGTACCTAAATTTGTTGTAAGACATCAAAACTGTTCAAATTTGATATCAGTACTATAATAAAATGGCTGGAGAATAGGAAAAAGACTGATATTTACATATACTTTGAAATATCACCATCTTTTGCTGCTCTGTGGCAGCCACTAACTCAAGCTATTGTGTTTATTTAGCCTTTATATATCTACTCTGTGTATCATGTATGGCTCTTTCAGTAATTTACACATTATGTTTGCTGAAATTTACACATTGACTAGCACTGCTAAATGAACATGTTGATGGCTATGGTTGGTTTTTAAAATTTGTTAAGCAAGTTCTGAGAAGCTGAATTGATAAACTGACTCTACAGCTCAAATATGGTTTCATCTCACCTAAGAACCCAAAAAATAAGAACCACCAAAAAAAACACAAAAACATTTTTGTGTGATGGGTTATTGTGTACCAGGGTACCTGGGTTGCTATTGTAATTTGTTATGAGAACCGCTAGTAACCAAAAAAAAAAGAAATGCAACTTTAAGTCTTGTTTACAAAATACTGGCACCTGGGAGAGAAATTTAAATTTTGACTTGGAAAAACATTGTAATTAAATACAAAGGTGTCACTTTGTTATCCAAAAAATTTTCAAAGGAAGGCATTCCTAATCCAATATACCATATTATGGTAAAATAGTCAATGTGAAGTTTAATGCAACCACGGAAATTGATAATTATATTCCAAACAATCACCAAAGGAACCCATTTAAGAATGTTTTTCATGAATGACATTCTGCTCGCTGATGCGTTATTTTCGAATTATTGAACTTTGAAGTTGGCCGTCGCGCGCCCAAGGAAGCGAGCGTAATTTAATTAAAAACGGAAGCTAACCCCCTATTACAAACGTAAAGAGGTTGGGTCGTGAGGGGTAGCCACAGTTCTTTTAGTGAAAAGTATAAATATAGCTTCTAAACCACCCATTAGGGTGACGACCACAATCTTGTTTACATCGGGTCCAACATGGCGACCACCATGGGCGCCGCCATCTTGGACCCGATGTCAACAAGATTGCGGTCGTTACCCTAATGGGTGGGTTAGAAGCTTTATTTATAATTTTCACTAGAAGAACTGTGCCTCCCTCTCACGACCCAACCTCTTTACGTTTGTAATAGCTTCCATTATTAATTAAATTCCGTTTCACGCGCTCGCTTCCTTTGGCGCCAAGGCCAACTTCAAAGTTCAATTATTCGAAAATAACGCATCAGCGAGCAGAATGTCATTCATGTAAAAGTTCTTAAATGGGTTCCTATTGTGATTCCTAAGATCGGAATTCTTATTTTCCGTGATTGCATTAAACTTCACATTGACCGGTAAAATTCATATAAATGAATGAAATAATTAAAATTCTATTAGTGTATATTAGTATATAAATTGACAACTCATCAGTGGTGCACATATGTACTGCTGCATGGTCAGTATACAAGCAGTGAGAAATTTACCCTGTTGAGAGCTGTAAGATTGCATCAATAACCTGATAGTGCATTAATCCTATGACAACCATGGAGTTTTCCTCTCCAGCAAAATACTTAAGTAATATCCCCTAGTCTTCTATACCCAAGTGTGCCAAATTTGTCACACAAAAATACAAGATGTACTAAATTACATGCAGAGCTCCTAGCTAATGAATGTAATGACTTGAGTACATCTTATCTTCAAGTAGAGTTCATTGTTGTCAGTTTTGCGTGCAAAACTTGAGTCATTAACACGTTAAGTATGGCATGACCCACCAATGGTCATTTAGGTGATTTTCATAATGCTGCTGGCCGACCAGCAGTCACTGACTCAATTTTTGTAAATACTAAATGAAAGTTAAATGAACGCATGATCCAGTCAATGTTTGCTATTCTTAAAATATCTTACTACAATTAAATCTAAATTTGAGCTGGATATTGAACTTCAGTTTAACCCGCCGCACTTAACGTGTAAACTTTGTGTGTGCGAGACATAGTTTGTAGCACTCCTACTGGTTGTGCAAAAAATTTAGAGCAAAAAGGATTGAATTTTCATACATGAAGCCCAGTAAGATGACAAATTTTCATCAAACCATTCAGAATATAAGAAATTTGCGTGGGATTTTTATCTATCTTTCAGATAAGACGGTTGTGGGATCTTGGAAGAGCTTGGCAAGCTTATTTTCCACAAAATACATTCATTATTACCTTAACAATCGAGCTTGTTGGGAGCACATCCACGGAATCAGGTATGCTCCAATTTCCTCTGGGTGGAGCAGAATTGGAAGAAAAAAATGTAATGCAGGTTGTCAATCACTGACGGCATGCACAACTTACAACTGTATGTCAATTTGTGTGCTTTAAATTGAAGTGTTGAAAATGCCAAAAGGTTGCATGCATATTAAAATAAAGAATAGTTGTAATACAATGTAAAAATTTCTTGAAAGAATAAAAAAGCTGAAAATAAAGTGATGGTGAAAACATTGCAAACCTAGTAAGCTAAAAAAAACATTGGAAAAAAAATCAATAAGGAAAAGTTAAAAAAAAGGTTGCAGTATTTACTGACTAAAGAAAAGGTACATTTTCACCACACATTGCTACAAAGGTACAGATATACAGTAGTAGTGATGGATATACAGACCTAAAGGTTATGTAGGCCGGCCTTACTTGTGCTCAAATTGAAATTTATTTTTCTATTATAGTCCATCTATAGTTTATTCATTGCTGTCCTGCTTCTCAGCACCTGCTTTCTTTTTCAATTTACTGTTTCTGTATCTTTTGTAAAAATTCTGCATTTCCATAACTCCACACTAAACGATGTCTTCCTCTCTGTAGAACACCTTTGTTGCAGTTAGGGACGCTTGAACCAACATCTAATCTAAATATTCAGACCCAACTTACCTGTCAGTCAGAATCACACGTATGTGTAAGGCAGCAGCTCCTTGTAGTTCATAAATCTGGCAGTCTATCATTGATATAGTTCAAATAGAGGATAGATAATACATAAAACACACTTCCAGAAAATACTTCTTATATAGTTAGAAATTCATGGTGTGTCAATGATACAAAGCAGTCCCATATTCTTTCCTGGATGAGTGCAGTAGTGCATGCTGAATTTCCTTAATTTCTACAATATGAAAAGCTGAAACTAATCCCAAAACTGGGTCAATAGGGTGCATCATTTGGAGCCTGGAGGGTGCATCATTTGGAGCCTGGAGGGTGCATCAATTAAAGCATGGAGGGTGCATCATTTGGAGCCAGAGGGTGCATCATTTGGAGCCAGAGGGTGCATCATTTGGAGCCTGGAGGGTGCATCAATTAAAGCATGGAGGGTGCATCATTTGGAGCCAGAGGGTGCATCATTTGGAGCCAGAGGGTGCATCATTTGGAGAGAGGGTGCATCATTTGGAGCCAGAGGGTGCATCATTTGGAGCCTGGAGGGTGCATCATTTGGAGCCTGGAGGGTGCATCAATTAAAGCATGGAGGGTGCATCATTTGGAGCCAGAGGGTGCATCATTTGGAGCCAGAGGGTGCATCATTTGGAGCCTGGAGGGTGCATCAATTAAAGCATGGAGGGTGCATCATTTGGAGCCTGGAGGGTGCATCATTTGGAGCCAGAGGGTGCATCATTTGGAGCCTGGAGGGTGCATCAATTAAAGCATGGAGGGTGCATCATTTGGAGCCAGAGGGTGCATCATTTGGAGCCAGAGGGTGCATCATTTGGAGAGAGGGTGCATCATTTGGAGCCAGAGGGTGCATCATTTATAGCCAGAGGGTGCATCATTTGGAGCCTGGAGGGTGCATCATTTGGAGCCTGGAGGGTGCATCATTTGGAGCCAGAGGGTGCATCATTTGGAGCCTTGAGGGTGCATCATTTGGAGCATGGAGAGTGCATCAATTAAAGCATGGAGGGTGCATCATTTGGAGCATGGAGGGTGCATCATTTGGAGCCAGAGGGTGCATCATTTGGAGCCTTGAGGGTGCATCATTTGGAGCCTGGAGGGTGCATCATTTGGAGCCTGGAGGGTGCATCATTTGGAGCCTTGAGGGTGCATCATTTGGAGCCATGAGGGTGCATCATTTTGAGCCTGGAGGGTGCATCATTTGGAGCCTGGAGGGTGCATCATTTGGAGCCTTGAGGGTGCATCATTTGGAGCCATGAGGGTGCATCATTTTGAGCCTGGAGGGTGCATCATTTGGAGCCTTGAGGGTGCATCATTTGGAGCCATGAGGGTGCATCATTTTGAGCCTGGAGGGTGCATCATTTGGAGCCTGGAGGGTGCATCATTTGGAGCCTGGAGGGTGCATCATTTGGAGCCTGGAGGGTGCATCATTTGGAGCCTGGAAAGTGCATCATTTGCAGCCTGGAGGGTGCATCATTTGGAGCCTGGAGGGTGCATCATTTGGAACCTGGAGGGTGCAACATTTGGAGCCTGGAGGGTGCATCAATTAAAGCATTGAGGGTGCATCATTTGGAGCATAAAGGGTGCATCATTTGGAGCCTGGAAAGTGCATCATTTGCAGCCTGGAGGGTGCATCATTTGGAGCCTGGAGGGTGCATCAATTAAAGCATGGAGGATGCATCATTTGGAGCATGGAGGGTGCATTATTTGGAGCCAGAGGGTGCATCATTTGGAGCCTTGAGGGTGCATCATTTGGAGCCTTGAGGGTGCATCATTTTGAGCCTGGAGGGTGCATCATTTGGAGCCTGGAGGGTGCATCATTTGGAGCCTGGAGGGTGCATCATTTGGAGCCTGGAGGGTGCATCATTTGGAGCCTGGAAAGTGCATCATTTGCAGCCTGGAGGGTGCATCATTTGGAGCCTGGAGGGTGCATCAATTAAAGCATGGAGGGTGCATCATTTGGAGCCTGGAGGGTGCAATATTTGGAGCCTGGAGGGTGCAACATTTGGAGCCTGGAGGGTGCATCAATTAAAGCATTGAGGGTGCATCATTTGGAGCATGGAGGGTGCATCATTTGGAGCCTGGAAAGTGCATCATTTGCAGCCTGGAGGGTGCATCATTTGGAGCCTGGAGGGTGCATCAATTAAAGCATGGAGGGTGCATCGTTTGGAGCATGGAGGGTGCATCATTTGGAGCCAGAGGGTGCATCATTTGGAGCCTTGAGGGTGCATCATTTGGAGCCTTGAGGGTGCATCATTTTGAGCCTTGAGGGTGCATCATTTTGAGCCTTGAGGGTGCATCATTTTGAGCCTGGAGGGTGCATCATTTGGAGCCTGGAGGGTGCATCATTTGGAGCCTGGAGGGTGCATCATTTGGAGCCTGGAGGGTGCATCATTTGGAGCCTGGAGGGTGCATCAATTAAAGCATGGAGGGTGCATCATTTGGAGCCTGGAGGGTGCAACATTTGGAGCCTGGAGGGTGCAACATTTGGAGCCTGGAGGGTGCATCAATTGAAGCATTGAGGGTGCATCATTTGGAGCATGGAGGGTGCAACATTTGGAGCCTGGTGGGTGCAACATTTGGAGCCTGCAGGGTGCATCAATTAAAGCATGGAGGGTGCATCATTTGGAGCCTGGTGGGTACATCATTTGGAGCATGGAGGGTTCATCATTTGGAGCATGGAGGGTTCATCATTTGGAGCATGGAGGGTGCATCATTTGGAGCATGGAGGGTGCATCATATGGAGCATGGAGGGTGCATCATATGGAGCATGGAGGGTGCATCATATGGAGCATGGAGGGTGCATCATATGGAGCATGGAGGGTGCATCATTTGGAGCATGGAGGGTGCATCATTTGGAGCATGGAGGGTGCATCATTTGGAGCATGGAGGGTGCATCATTTGGAGCATGGAGGATGCATCATTTGGAGCATGGAGGATGCATCATTTGGAGCATGGAGGGTGCATCATTTGGAGCATGGAGGATGCATCATTTGGAGCATGGAGGATGCATCATTTGGAGCATGGAGGATGCATCATTTGGAGCATGGAGGATGCATCATCTAGAGCCTGGAGGGTGCATCATCTGGAGCCTGGAGGGTGCATAATTTGTAGCATGGAGGCAGGATCAGTTGGAGCATGGAGGTTGGATCAGTTGGAGCATGGAGGCTGGATCATTTGGAGCATGGAGGAGGCTGGATCAGTTGGAGCATAGACATGTGTTTTACAAATTCCCATGGTTTATATTTGCTGTTATTGTGGAAAAAATGGTAAGCTCATATACTGGATAATATTCTGCCATAAATGTATTTCATTGTTAGCAGATATGAAGTTGAAGTCCTATGTAGAATTTTAGCTGCAGCAGATCAATTTTATACTAAAAATTTATGCCATATGCTAAAAATTTGAACATGTCAAGAATGTGAGTCACTGGCAAGAAATAGACAATAAAAATATGGCACAAGTAAAGAAAATGAACCATGAGCTAAGGTTGTGTGCCTCAGGCAATGAACTTGAACCATAGACATGGAAAATGTCCCACAGACCTAGAGGTTGTCACCGTTCAGGAATTTTAACTGCAAGCAATATAAGCCACAAAAATGAAGCTATAGATGAAAAAGTAGACCTCAGAAGAATAACTTAGGCAGCAGGTAAGGAGTTTGTGCCACTGACAATAATTAATGAATACTATTATTTTTAAACAAAGTGTAAGATGTTGAATGAAACTAATAATAAGTATTATTACAATAAAATAATATATTGTAATCAATTGATGCACAACAATTAATGAGAACAAAGTCTGATGCATAGAACATTAATGTAATCTGTTCAAAGGACATTTTTATTATTTAACATTTGACTACAGCAGGCAAAACTGAAGTTCAGTATTACACTGAAATTTAAAGCCAATCATAATAAGCAATGTGGGAAAATAACAAACATTATCTGATCATTTAGTTATGGATTAAGGGGACTGTCTACGTAAAAAAAGTCCGTTATTTATGGATGGATTTCTCTGAAATTTTTACAGTAGGTGTGAAATGATGCAAAGATCATTTGTTACATAGACGAAATTTTTGTATCTGCTCTGGATTTATTTTATTTAAAAAAAAAATGATAAAATAGGCTTATTTTTAAATCCTACTTCTACTACAATTTTGAAGTTACAGAACCAGGACTTCGTTTATAGATTGCTTATATGTCTATATAACCATACGCAATAGGGAATTTCAATAACTTCTTTTTGTGGATTTTGGGATTTTTTTTTTAAAAAATGTGACCTTTTTCATTTTTTCTTTTTTCTTTTTTCATGTCGTGTTATTTTCAAAATCATAGATGTATCAAACAATGCTATTGCGAATCAATACACCTTGCTAAGCCCTATCGAATGGTATGTAAACCATTCTTGTAGCTCTAAAATTGTGGAAGAAGTAGCATTTGAGAAACCAATTATCAATTTTACAGAAAAACGTGTTTATTTTCACCAAAATTTTTCTATTTATCTTTTGAACTACAGGGTTTTCTACATTAAACTCTTGAGCGTTTGTAGCTCTTTTCAAGCCCTTTTGATTGATATAATTCACATTGCTGTAGCTCTGTAACTCTGGGAAAAATATACAACAAAAGAGAATAGGTGTTATTCTTCAAAACATCCAATTTTTTTAATTTTTCTTTTGACCAAATATGTTTTTCTGTCAAGTCAACCCCTTTGTTCTATTGCTCTTTTCAAGCCCTTTAGATTGGTGTGCTCGCCATAGCCGTAGCTATGATACTGCAGCTGTCATCGAGCTATGAATGAAAGCTGCGGTATAGATACGGCAGAACAGCTAAATTCTGAAATTTTCAAAAATTATAACAAAAATATTTACTCAGCGTTAGAATGTTTCGTTTGAATAATGTAATCACTTTGAGTAGCCCATTAACAAACTACAATGCCATTCCTGCAGAGAAACATGCTCAATTGACCCCAAATAATGAGGGGGGGGAGGGTTCAAGGTCACTCCACCCCCATCGCTTTCCCCCCTCTGGTGGGCGCACTATTCGGAGTAGACGTAAACGGAAAGTACCAATGGAAGCACAAGAAAATCCTCTATAAGATGCATATTAAAGCAGAAAATCAACACATATCCTGATTTATACATAGACGGTGTCCTTAAGTATTTATGGAAATTGAGTTAGTGACTACTGGTCAGTCAGCAGCATTATGAAGATTCCCTCAGTAACCCCCTGGTGTCCGTCATTGTTGATCTAAGCTGTTTAAAGGAAATTTGTATAGTTCAAGCTCCTGAAAATCTTCTATGCATTGAAATCTGAGCCATGGATAACTACCAAGTGGTAATGCTGAATCTAAGATCTGTAAATATAGCCTAAGCTATGAAAAATGGAAACAAAGTTATAGATATATCATTTGTGCATTAGAAAATAAACCTAAGCTGTGGATAAAGCTAAGTCATAGATAAAAATTTGTACCCTGGAGAGACAAGGAGTAGAAAATGAACCAGATTAGAAATCTGAGTCATAGTTAATAGATTTCTGCCTTATATTGATAAGGAATAGAAGAGAGATTAGATAAGAAATCTGGCATAGATGAAATATAATTCCTTATGAATGGCACCTAAGTTATAACTGAAAAATCAAACCCTAAAGCTGTGGGAAACATTATTTATGGCACAGCCATTTGTAAATGCATTTCAATACCAGGGAGTATGCATTGTGAATTGATATGCAAAAGAAACAGAATTGGGCCTCAAACTTGAGGTGTTCAGATGGAGAGAGGTTGTAGCTCTCCTGTGATTGA
Source organism: Morinoia aosen (assembly GCA_030386875.1). Classification (NCBI taxonomy): domain Eukaryota; kingdom Metazoa; phylum Arthropoda; class Malacostraca; order Amphipoda; family Talitridae; genus Morinoia; species Morinoia aosen. The sequence goes on from CM059580.1 coordinate 43,763,207, forward strand.
TCATAACTTGTTGCTGTGGGTATTGAGAATCATTGGAGAGGCCAGTGTAGGCATGACTAATGGGAGTACTCTTATGATGAAAGAAGTCCTTAAAAAGGCCAATGTAGGCATGACTAATGGGAGTACTCTTATGATGAAAGAAGTCCTTAAAAAGGCCAGTGTAGGCATGACTAATGGGAGTACTCTTATGATGAAAGAAGTCCTTAAAAAGGCCAGTGTAGGCATGACTAATGGGAGTACTCTCATGATGAAAGAAGTCATTAAAAAGGCCAGTCTAGGCATGACTAATGGGAGTACTTTCATGATGAAAGAAGTCCTTAACACTTTGACCGCAACGTGCACCACCGGTGGCCACGGAGGGGATTTTCATAATGCTGCTGACCGACCAGTTGTCTCAAACTCAATTTTTAAAAATACTTAATAGAAGCAAAATGAAAGCACGATCCAGTTAACGTTTCCTATTTTCAAAAGTGTTTACAATAATTGACTTTAAATATGAATTGAATGTTAAACTTAAGTTTAACCAATTGCGGTTAAAGTGTTAAAAAGGCCAGTGTAGGCATGACTAATGGGAGTGCTCTTACGATGGAAGTCCTTAAAAAGGCCAGTGTAGGCATGACTAATGGGAGTACTCTCAAGATGAAAGAAGTCCTTAAAAAGGCCAGTGTAGGCATGACTAATGGGAGTACTCTTTTGATGAAAGAAGTCCTTAAGGACACCGTCTATGTAGAAATCAGGATATGTGTTGATTTTCTGCTTTTATATGCATCTTATAAAGGATTTTCTTGCGCTTCCATTGGTACTTTCCGTTTACGTCTACTCCGAATAGTGCGCCCACCAGAGGGGGGAAAGCAATGGGGGTGGAGTGACCTTGAACCCTTCCCCCCTCATTATTGGGGGTCAATTGAGCGTGTTTCTCTGCGGGAATGGCATTATAGTTCGTTAATGGGCTACTCAAAGTGCTTCCATTATTCAAACGGAACATTCTAACGCTGAGTAAATGTTTTTTATAATTCTTGACAATTTTAGAATTTAGCTGTTCAGCAGTATCTATGATACCGCAGCTTTCATTCATAGCTCGATGACAGCTGCAGTATCATAGCTACAGCTATGGCGAGCACACCAATCCAAAGGGCTTGAAAAGAGTTATAAAACAAAGGAGTTGACTTGACAAAAAAACGAATTATGGTCAAAAAAATGAAAAATTGAAAAAATTGGTTGATTTCAAAAATAACACCTATTCCCTTTTGTTGCATATTTTTTCCCAGAGTTACAGAGCTACAGCAATGTAAATTATATCAATCGAAAGGGCTTGAAAAGAGCTACAAACGCTCAAGAGTTCATTGTAGAAAACCCTGTAGTTCAAAAGATAAAAAGAAAAAATTTTTTTTTGTGAAAAAACACGTTTTTCTGGAAACTTGATAATTGGTTTCTCAAATGCTACTTCTTCCACAATTTTAGAGCTACAAGAATGGTTTATATACCATTCGATAGGGCTTAACAAGGTGTATCCACGCGCAATACCATTTTCTGATACATTTATTATTTTGAAAATTACACGGCATGGAAGAAAAAAAATGAAAAAAAGGTATTTTTTTTTCAATTCCCAAAATCCACGAAAAGAAGTTATCAAAATTCCTTATTGCGCGTGGTTATATAGACATATAAGCAATCTAAAAACGAAGTACTGGTTCTGTAACTTCAAAATTGTAGAAGAAGTAGGATTTAAAATAAACCCTATTTTATCATATTTTTCGAAAATAAAAAAAAATCCAGTGCAGAAACAAAAATTTCGTCGAACTAACAAATGATCTTTGCATCATTTCACACCTACTGTGAAAATTTCAGAGAAATCCATCCATAAATAACGAACTTTTTTTTTACGTAGACGGTCCCCTTAAAAAGCCAGTGTAGGCATGACTAATGGGAGTACTCCTTTGACAAAAAAAGTCCTTATAAAGGCCAGTGTAGGCATGACTAATGGGAGTACTCTCATGATGAAAGAAGTCCTTAAAAAGGCCAGTGTAGGCATGACTAATGGGAGTACTCCTTTGACAAAAAAAGTCCTTATAAAGGCCAGTGTAGGCATGACTAATGGGAGTACTCTCATGATGAAAGAAGTCCTTAAAAAGGCCAGTGTAGGCATGACTAATGGGAGTATTCCTTTGACAAAAAAAGTCCTTATAAAGGCCAGTGTAGGCATGACTAATGGGAGTACTCTCATGATGAAAGAAGTCCTTAAAAAGGCCAGTGTAGGCATGACTAATGGGAGTACTCCTTTGACAAAAAAGTCCTTATAAAGGCCAGTGTAGGCATGACTAATGGGAGTACTCTCATGATGAAAGAAGTCCTTAAAAAGGCCAGTGTAGGCATGACTAATGGGAGTACTCCTTTGACAAAAAAGTCCTTATAAAGGCCAGTGTAGGCATGACTAATGGGAGTACTCTCATGATGAAAGAAGTCCTTAAAAAGGCCAGTGTAGGCATGACTAATGGGAGTACTCCTTTGACAAAAAAGTCCTTATAAAGGCCAGTGTAGGCATGACTAATGGGAGTACTCTCATGATGAAAGAAGTCCTTAAAAAGGCCAGTGTAGGCATGACTAATGGGAGTACTCTCATGATGAAAGAAGTCCTTAAAAAGGCCAGTGTAGGCATGACTAATAGGAGTACTCTTATGATGAAAGAAGTCCTTAACCCGTCTCCACATGGCCGACCTACCGGGAGGTTTGAAGAAAATGGGTCAACTGTGCAACTTACTGTACATTCATTAATCATGTTAGAAGTTTCATTGGGGTTCATTGTAAAGAGAGAGAGTTGCTCTTTCTGTCAGTGGGGAAAAAAATGCTGCTACCCCAACAAAAATTGACGAAATTTGAGTTCTTATTTCGGTAAAATACAAAAAACAGAAATCAGAAAATCACTGGCCATTTTTTATTTATTGCACTTACATGTTTTTTATGATGCATTTTCATAGATTCTGAGTTGCTGAATCTTGTGGTATGTGAATTTTTTTTCAGATCCAATAGTTCTGGAGTTATGTGCATTATATGTAAAACACAGTTTTTATTTCTTAGTTCATTTTGTGTATAGGCTGTTATCAAGCAGTTTCATTGCTTGTAAAGAGTTTGATATGCATAGAGCTTTTCCTCCCGAATACAATGGTGGTATTATTTTTTGCCTAGGAGTAAATCTGTGGATTTGGACTCCCATTTTTGGAACAAAAAACAAAAAAATAAAATGATGGCAACCTTCTAGGAGGCAGTGTGTGTGCTGGTATGTCTCAGCTACACTGCTGGCCTTCTAAGAGGTTGTGCAGCGCCGGTAGCTACACTCCAGACTGAGCAAAAGAATTCATACAGATTTGAGCTTGTTACCTCTCTTTCCATGTTCCCCCCACCTAATTTTACCTTACACCAATGAATAGCGCTCAACGAGACGCTCAAGACCATATATGGCAACCCTAGGTTTGCTGATGTGAAACATGTACTAACTTTGCCGACCTTCTAAGAGTCCAGGACGTGGCGACGGGTTAAAAAAGCCAGTGTAGGCATAACTAATGGGAGTACTCTTTTGATGAAAGAACTAAAAAAGCCAGTGTAGGCATGACTAATGGGAGTACTCTTATGATGACTCATTGAAAATGCCAGTGTAGGCATGATGTCTCACAGAGATTTCTACTTCAGCACCAATATCTATTATGTCACCCAGATGCTATTGACCGCTACTCTCTTCTTTGTTACTGGCGTGTCTCCTCAGAGGAATGCAACTGTTGTTGGTGGGAGTTCATGCTACCTTGCAGATGATATAAGAGTTCAAGCTGAAGCTCAGGCAAGCCTTCCTTGTATTCAAAGAGAATAAGTTTCCTTTTTTACTCAGGACCATCATTTTTTAAATGTCCTTTTTTCTACACCTATTACTTTATAAACTTCTTTCTCAACTTAGTTGTTATGCATCTTGTGCATAGATTTCACATTCCTGTAAGTCCCTACCAAATGGTCACTACCTCCTTCCTTCCTTTGGAGTTTCTTGTGTTACAGTTAGGGAAGCTTAAAATAACTTAAAATTGAACCTTTATCTTGTTTCATTAACTTTTTTCTTAGCTGGAAAAACCTTGTGCATAGATTCTCCTTCACACACCTCCATAGTAAATGGCGTTTTCTTTTTTTGTAACATCTGTGATGTTAAAGAGGCTTGAGCATATTCTAGTATCATGTGTGCTGACTATGCTTTAAGAGTAGACCAGTGGGCTGGAGACTAGACCAGTGGGCTGGAGACTAGACCAGTGGGCTGGAGACTAGACCAGTGGGCTGGAGACTAGACCAGTGGGCTGGAGACTAGACCAGTGGGCTGGAGACTGTAGACCAGTGTGCTGGATGCTCAAAATCCATAATTATTCGTAGCATTGTTGTAGTTAGTTCAGAAAACTTGTAAGCTTTCACCCCTCAGTGGATACAACTATTGTATCTATGGGAATTAGTGCTCCCATGGTGCAATATGAGAGGTCCCAAGCTGAGGGTTAGGTAGGCCTTCCTTGTGTTGAAATAGTATAGGATTTTTGCATTGTTATGGACCATCTTTTTTTTGTTCACTGCTGTTCTTTGTTTCAGCATCTATTGCTTTTTTCTTCAACTTTTATCTTGATTCATAAACTTCAACTCGGTTTCTATGCTCCTTGTGCATCGATTCTACATTCCCATAACTCCATACCAAACGGTGCCTTCCTCCCATTAGAACTAACCTTTGTTGCAGTTAGGCAGGCTCAAACTAGCATCTAATCTAAAATGTAAGCTTGCATTGAAACCTATATTATATGTCATACACTCGTAATTTTATTGATGAAGATCTCAAAATGCGGAGCATGTGGTAGAAGAAACGTTGATAGCAAGACAGATGTTAAACTGAGAGAATGGGTCATGAAGTGGGGAGTTGAGTGGGGAGTTCAGTGGGGAGTTCAGTGGGGAGTTGAGTGGGGAGTTGAGTGGGGAGTAGAGTGGGGAGTAGAGTGGGGAGTTGAGTGGGGAGTAGAGTGGGGAGTAGAGTGGGGAGTAGAGTGGGGAGTAGAGTGGGGAGTAGAGTGGGGAGTAGAGTGGGGAGTAGAGTGGGGAGTAGAGTGGGGAGTAGAGTGGGGAGTAGAGTGGGGAGTAGAGTGGGGAGTAGAGTGGGGAGTTGATTGGTAGGTTGAGTGAGGGTAGAGTTGGGGTAGAGAAAAAGGTAGTGTGGGAGCAGAATGGGAGAGGAAGGCATTAAGAAGGCCAATGTAGGCCTGGGAAATCGGAACACAACAGAGATTGCACTAATTAATAAGCAATGAGGAGGTTTGACTGTGAGCACATCTATTTGGATCATAAAAAGTGAAGAAAATCCAAGGTCACCTACAATGGCAAATGTAAACAGCCATCCTAAAGGAAAAAAACCATTAAGGATAGGCCTAACACATGTAAAAAGCGATAGTTATTAAAAGCAGTCCATTATTTGGGATATGCACAACAAATGAGAATGGACTTGATGGTGAGGGAAATAAAATGTCTGTAAACTCTATTAATTTTTTTTGGAGTTCAAGATAAAGGTAATTTCAGGTGTTTCCATATGGTTTGTTAGAGACTGGCCACATGTTTGGTTGAGATAAAATCACCTATACAAACCTGCAGGTGCACAGACTTAGGAAATGATAAGGCTTGAAACTATGGTGGCCTGTTGGAATTCTGTGGTATGTACAGTACATAGTTGACCACTACAGTACATAGACATGGCTAACCCATTTCCTGGAGTGGGTTGAACTGAAATCTATATTCAATTTAAATTTATTGTCAATGGTAATATGCAATTTTGAAAATAACAAACATTAAACCCCTTTGTCAACCAAAACTCAAACAGATTGTAGAAATCAATGTTATCAGCACTCTTAAATACCAGTGAAATTGCCCTAGCATGAGTTTTTTCTTTATAAGCAGGTGCTTACTTCTTTTTTAAATGAAAACTTGTGCTTCTTCAAAAATGTATGCTGAGCAAGACACATTTTTGACACTAAAAATATGGTAGAAAAATCTCAGAAAAAGTATCAATTAAGTTTTTGCCTAAATTTATCAGCAAATCAATGAACATTTGAAAAGGTTTCCCCGAGTTAAATAAAAGATATTCAATGTGTTGCACCAATCATGAACTTGAACTGAGTGCAAATCAATGGCAAATTGCACATGCAAGGCTACTGAAATGTCTACATAGTAGCATGAATGCTATTATTGCCCTAATTTTGCCATTTAGTGCAAACTATTTTCCCACTAGTTAAGGGGCATTACTACTGTGTATTATACCTAATTTTTCTAATTTCACTTTTTGCATTTCTATTGGAAATTAAATTAAAAATTAAATTTAATTCACAAAAATGCGCACAGATATGGAAAATTAACTTCTGGACACATTTTCTTCTATAAAAATTTTTTGATTTACATGGTAGAAAGAAAGTTATTGTGCAAACATAATAAAAAAATATATACTTCTGCAAAACTTCTCTCCCTCTACAATTTTTTATGTAGATGTGCGATTTTGGTCTCATTTGACGCGGAAGGACCAGGTACTTCATAACAGAGGATTATTTTGGATTTTGAATTATACAAATTCATTGTTACATATGTCGAAAAAAATTTGTCCTTGAAAAATCCTAAATTAATTTCCTAGTGTATTTTTACGTTCCTATTGCAACTACGTGAATGAAAATGCATACAGATATGTGAAATTGAATTCTGAGCACATATGCCTCTGTAAAATTTTTAGATGTTTGCAATAGAAAAGTATTGTGCAAACATATATATAGTTATGAATTTGCGCAAAACCACATCCCATCTATAATTTTCAAAGTAGAAGCATGATTTTGGTCTCATTCGATGCAGAACAATGGTGGGAGCAGCATAGCTAATCAGAATTCTATTTAAAGGATTGTAATTATTTTAGCTAAATTGAAAGATTGTAGTTGTTTTGGCTGAATTGAAAGATTGTAGTTGTTTTGGCTGAATTGAAAGATTGTAGTTGTTTTGGCTGAATTGAAAGATTGTAATTGTTTTGGCTGAATTGTAAGATTGTAATTGTTTTGGCAGAATTGAAAGATTGGAATTGTTTTGGCTGAATTGAAAGATTGTAGTTGTTTTGGCTGAATTGAAAGATTGTAATTGTTTTGGCTGAATTGAAAGATTGTAATTGTTTTGGCTGAATTGAAAGATTGTGATTGTTTTGGCTGAATTGAAAGATTGTAATTGTTTTGGCTGAATTGAAAGATTGTAATTGTTTTGGCTGAATTGAAAGATTGTAATTGTTTTGGCTGAATTGAAAGATTGTAATTGTTTTGGCTGAATTGAAAGATTGTGATTGTTTTGGCTGAATTGAAAGATTGTAATTGTTTTGGCTGAATTGAAAGATTGTAATTGTTTTGGCTGAATTGAAAGATTGTAATTGTTTTGGCTGAATTGAAAGATTGTAATTGTTTTGGCTGAATTGAAAGATTGTAGTTGTTTTGGCTGAATTGAAAGATTGTAGTTGTTTTGGCTGAATTGAAAGATTGTAATTGTTTTGGCTGAATTGAAAGATTGTAATTGTTTTGGCTGAATTGAAAGATTGTAGTTGTTTTGGCTGAATTGAAAGATTGTAGTTGTTTTGGCTGAATTGAAAGATTGTAGTTGTTTTGGCTGAATTGAAAGATTGTAATTGTTTTGGCTGAATTGAAAGATTGTAATTGTTTTGGCTGAATTGAAAGATTGTAGTTGTTTTGGCTGAATTGAAAGATTGTAGTTGTTTTGGCTGAATTGAAAGATTGCAATTGTTTTGGCTGAATTGAAATATTGAAGTTGTTTTGGCTGAATTGAAAGATTGCAATTGTTTTGGCTGAATTGAAAGATTGCAATTGTTTTGGCTGAATTGAAAGATTGTAATTGTTTTGGCTGAATTGAAAGATTGTAATTGTTTTGGCTGAATTGAAAGATTGTAGTTGTTTTGGCTGAATTGAAAGATTGTAGTTGTTTTGGCTGAATTGAAAGATTGTAGTTGTTTTGGCTGAATTGAAAGATTGTAGTTGTTTTGGCTGAATTGTAAGATTGTAGTTGTTTTGGCTGAATTGTAAGATTGTAATTGTTTTGGCTGAATTGAAAGATTGTAGTTGTTTTGGCTGAAATGAAAGATTGTAATTGTTTTGACTGAATTGAAAGATTGTAGTTGTTTTGGCTGAATTGAAAGATTGTAGTTGTTTTGGCTGAATTGAAAGATTGTAGTTGTTTTGGCTGAATTGAAAGATTGTAATTGTTTTGACTGAATTGAAAGATTGTAGTTGTTTTGGCTGAATTGAAAGATTGTAGTTGTTTTGGCTGAATTGAAAGATTGTAGTTGTTTTGGCTGAATTGTAAGATTGTAATTGTTTTGGCTGAATTGAAAGATTGTAATTGTTTTGGCTGAATTGAAAGATTGTAGTTGTTTTGGCTGAATTGAAAGATTGTAGTTGTTTTGGCTGAATTGAAAGATTGTAGTTGTTTTGGCTGAATTGAAAGATTGTAGTTGTTTTGGCTGAATTGAAAGATTGTAATTGTTTTGGCTGAATTGATAGATTGTAATTGTTTTGGCTGAATTGAAAGATTGTAATTGTTTAGGCTGAATTGAAAGATTGTAATTGTTTTGGCTGAATTGAAAGATTGTAGTTGTTTTGGCTGAATTGTAAGATTGTAGTTGTTTTGGCTGAATTGTAAGATTGTAGTTTTTTGGCTGAATTGAAAGATTGTAATTGTTTTAGCTGAATTGAAAGATTGCAATTGTTTTGGCTGAATTGAAAGATTGTAATTGTTTTAGCTGAATTGAAAGATTGTGATTGTTTTGGATGAATTGAAAGATTGTAATTGTTTTGGCTGAATTGAAAGATTGTAATTGTTTTGGCTGAATTGAAAGATTGTAGTTGTTTTGGCTGAATTGAAAGATTGTAATTGTTTTGGATGAATTGAAAGATTGTAATTGTTTTGGCTGAATTGAAAGATTGTAATTGTTTTGGATGAATTGAAAGATTGTAATTGTTTTGGCTGAATTGAAAGATTGTGATTGTTTTGGCTGAATTGAAAGATTGTAATTATTTATACCAAATTAAAGGATTGTAATTATTTTGGCTGAATTAAAAGATTTTAATTATTTTGGCTGAATAAACGGATTGTAATTATTTTGGCCAAATTAAATGATTGTTAGTATTGAAATATTTTTCAATTATAATTCCAAGAAATGAACTTGTTATTACAAGTGTTTGAAGTTAGGTTTTTGATTCTGCTGGATGAAAAGTTAAATATCTTTATTAATTGTTTTAAAGAAAATTGTTTTTCATTTACCTGTGCAGATTTTCTAAGGAAAGGGAGGATGAAGAGCCCTGTAACTTGACAAACTTTAAATAGCTGGTCTATGGTTGTGGTTGAAGTAATTTTGATAATATTGAATTATTTTCATCATTATTTATGAAATAAAGATACGAGTTTGCTGTGGAACACTTGCAATAGCTAATATGTTCTAAAGTATTTTAATTAAAAAAAGGAAAGCATTGCATTAAATTTGAGCTTTCCTAGTAAACATAAATTAATTGTTTGACTGTGTTGCTGCTTAAATATTTTTGACTATTACTCCTGAAGCTAAAAGTGTAGGTGCAATTTGAGAAAAATGCATACAAAACATCTAGCAAGGGAATAAATTTCATCATCAAGAAAAAAAAATAAACATAGTGGGATAGAAGAAACCTTGAGTACGTGGTTCTCAAAGTCTCATGCGATGGCATTATGAACTGTGGTGTAGAGAAACATGCACCATAATGAGTGGTGATGAAACAAAACATGATATACCAAGTACAAAGGTGTGAAATGCTGCATGATTTGGACCAGTTTTTGTGGTCTTCTGTGATGGCATTATGAACAGTGGTGAAGAGAAACATTTACAATAATGATAGGCTTCAATGGATGATGCAAAGCATATCTCAAGTACGGTGTAGTGAAATACTGTACCAATTTGTGTGAAATATAGCTGCCAGTGAGGCGCTGCTCCCGTCATGGACCCGTCGGAGTGGGAGCAGGTGGGCAGCATCAGGGATGCGGACAGCAACGGCGTCATGGTGTCCAACCTGCCGCTCCTCTTTGCCAACTCCGAGCCCTGCAGCCTCCAGACCATGACCCAGGTATTGGAGCTTTGGCTGGCCAAGTGAAGTTCATGTTGTAGATGTGTGATTTTTATTTAGGATTGGAAATACATGATGCTGATTTAAATTTTTGCTTAGAATGGGAATTACATTTTGCAGGTATAGAGTTTTTGATTTATTAAGTTGAATTTATGCTGCAGATGTGGGATTTTTTATTTATTCAGTGAAATTTATGCTGCAGATGTGAAATTTTTGATTTATTAAGTGAAATTTATGCTGCAGATGTGGGATTTTTGATTTATTCAGTGAAATTTATGCTGCAGATGTGAAATTTTTGATTTATTAAGTGAAATTTATGCTGCAGATGTGGGATTTTTGATTTATTCAGTGAAATTTATGCTGCAGATGTGAAATTTTTGATTTATTAAGTGAAATTCATGCGGCAGATGTGGGATTTTTATTTAGGATGGGAAATTTCTGGTGTGGGTTACAAATTTTGGTTAGAAATGTAAATTGAACGTCGTTGGCATTAAATATTTTCTAGAATGTGAAATTCAAAATCCAGTTAGGAAATTTTTGTTTAAGATGTGAAATATGTGGTGCACACCTTTTTATATATATATATATATATATATATAAGTCTATGATGCAGGTGTAGAATTTTGGTTTTGAACCTAAGATTCATGATCCAGGAGCATAACTTCAGTTGAGAGTGAGACATCGGTAGTGCAGATGTGCCGTTTTGATCAACAGTAGAAAAGAAGATGTAAACTTTGATAATTTTATGCCGTTTTATTTAAAAACGTATGTCCATTTTCTTTCAGAATGATATGTCTATGGTCCAGAAACACCATTTTGTTCAGAAATGAGCCATATTTGGATGACGTGAGCCACATTGGTCACTGAGGGAGTTTTCATTATGTTTCTAGCCAACCAATAGTCACAAGCTCAATTTTTGAAGGCAATGTGGGTTAGGTTGTGCACACTACATGCACTGCTCTATTCATGCGTATGAAGGAACATGGGTCTCGACGATTGTTAGGACTTGTCGACTTAGTTTGATAGGTGCTGTGTAGTTATTCATAGGATTTTAGGTAGTTTGATTTTTATCCCTAGATGACATTCATATCTACTGCAATCTTAATAATGTAATTGTAAATATGTTTAGATAGGGATATTGGCAGATGTATAAGTGTGTGTGTGTATAGGTGTCTACGAGTGTGCATATATGAGTGTAATGATTGAATTTTATGTTGATTTTTTGTACTGTTCATTTTAAGTTTGGTGATATAGCCTATTTTAGAAACCTTTGCAATTATCTGATGTCTTTTTGAAAATGAAACCTATATTTTGTGTGCGCACACACACAGCACTTGCTGCACACACACGCACAGCACCGCACGTGCACTAAACACTCGCTACACACAGATCACTTTTATCATCTGTTAAATAATGTATAAATGATGAATAACATGCATTTTTATAAGAGTATAATGAGGAAAATTAACATGTAGACATGTAATGAACAATACCTAAATATAAATTGAGAGAAGATGAGTAATGAACTGAAAAAAACTATTAAACCTAATTTTGTTGAAAATAACTAAGAACATAGAAATGGTGTGTAGTAGTGATGAGTTCAGGTAGTGGAGATCAGAATTAAAATGCGTGTGGTGCATGCTATGGCAACAGTGCGGATGCCATGAACATGTTCCGTAATGTTGGTCGCAATAGATGGTTGCAGTGTGATATAAGAATAAATACTTGAAGAATTCTAACAACCCCAGTAGGCATTCACATGTAAATGGCTAACAATAAATGAAAAACAAGAAATGATAGACAAATAATAGAATGATGCTCTAAAAAATTCAAACACTTGACTAATTTTAGTAACCAAGCTACGGAATAACAAACACAAGTGTGTGGGTGTTTGCTGTGGCAGCTGGAGGATGATTTCTATAAAAAGTCTAATTATGTACTTAGATAATTATAATCATACTCACCACACTAGGAACTAACAAATACAAGAACCTAACCAGCGTGCATGTGCGTGCAGCGTCAGCTGGAGCGGTCCATGCAGCACTGAAACGGTAGCAATGACACCATAAGCGTTGAAACACTTGGCTAATTACAATAAGCACGCTAGACACTAACCAATGTGTGCTGTGCAGCGTCAGCTGGAGCGGTTCGTGCAGTTCATGGTGCGCTGCAGCGTGGGGGAGGACCTGCATGCCCCCTGGCACGCCCTCCCCCGCCCCCCCTGGTGGCCGCGTCGCCTCCCCTTCAGAATGGTGGCTGGGGCTCCTCCCACTCCTTCCCACCGCTCCATGCTGGTCAGTTGGGGGTCCTGAGGCTTTGGGAGGGGGGTCTCTGGGTGTTGTGAGGTCCCTGGGTGTTGGGGGCTGTGGGGGGTCCCTAGGTGTTGGGGGATCCCTGGGTGTTGGGGGGGGCTTAGGGGGGTCCCTGGGTGTTGGGGGGCTTAGGGGGGTCCCTGGGTGTTGGGGGGCTTAGGGGGGTCCCTGGGTGTTGGGGGGCTTAGGGGGGTCCCTGGGTGTTGGGGGGCTTAGGGGGGTCCCTGGGTGTTGGGGGGCTTAGGGGGGTCCCTGGGTGTTGGGGGGCTTAGGGGGGTCCCTAGGTGTTGGGGGATCCCTGGGTGTTGGGGGGGGCTTAGGGGGGTCCCTGGGTGTTGGGGGGCTTAGGGGGGTCCCTAGGTGTTGGGGGATCCCTGGGTGTTGGGGGGGCTTAGGGGGGTCCCTGGGTGTTGGGGGGCTTAGGGGGGGTCCCTGGGTGTTGGGGGGCTTAGGGGGGTCCCTGGGTGTTGGGGGGCTTAGGGGGGTCCCTGGGTGTTGGGGGGCTTAGGGGGGTCCCTGGGTGTTGGGGGGCTTAGGGGGGTCCTTGGGTGTTGGGGGTCTGTGGGGGGTCCCTGGGTATTGGAGGGATCCCTGGGTGTTGGGGGGATCCTTGGGTGTTGGGGGGATCCCTGGGCGTTGGGGGGATCCCTGGGTGTTGGGGGGATCCCTGGGTGTTGGGGGGATCCCTGGGTGTTGGGGGGATCCTTGGGTGTTGGGGGGATCCTTGGGTGTTGGGGGGATCCCTGGGTGTTGGGGGGATCCCTGGGCGTTGGGGGGATCCCTGGGCGTTGGGGGGATCCCTGGGTGTTGGGGGGATCCCTGGGTGTTGGGGGGATCCCTGGGTGTTGGGGGGATCCCTGGGTGTTGGGGGGATCCCTGGGTGTTGGGGGGATCCCTGGGTGTTGGGGGGATCCCTGGGCGTTGGGGGGATCCCTGGGTGTTGGGGGGATCCCTGGGTGTTGGGGGGATCCCTGGGTGTTGGGAGGATCCCTGGGTGTTGGGAGGATCCCTGGGTGTTGGGAGGATCCCTGGGTGTTGGGGGGATCCCTGGGTGTTGTGGGGGCTGGGAAGGGGTCCCCTAGGTTTTGGGGGCTGTGGGGGGTCCCTGGGTGTTGGGGGGCTGTGGGGGGTCCCTGGGTGTTGGGGGGGCTGTGGGGGGTCCCTGGGTGTTGGGGGGGCTGTGGGGGGTCCCTGGGTGTTGGGTGGCTGTGGGGGGTCCTTGGGTGTTGGGGGCTGGGGGGGGTCCCTGGGTGTTGGGGGCTGTGGGGGGTCCCTGGGTGTTGGGGGGGGGGGGGGGCTGTGGGGGGTCCCTGGGTGTTGGGGGGGGGGGCTGTGGGGGGTCCCAGGGTGTTGGGGGGGGGCTGTGGGGGGTCCCAGGGTGTTGGGGGGGGGCTGTGGGGGGTCCCTGGGTGTTGGGGGGGGGGGGGGCTGTGGGGGGTCCCAGGGTGTTGGGGGGGGGGCTGTGGGGGGTCCCTGGGTGTTGGGGGGGGGCTGTGGGGGGTTGAGTAATCACAGCTGTGTGCAGTTAGGCTCGAGTAATCACAGCTGTGTGCAGTTAGGTTCGAGTAATCACAGCTGTGTGCAGTTAGGCTTGAGTAATCACAGCTGTGTGCAGTTAGGCTCGAGTAATCACAGCTGTGTGCAGTTAGGCTCGAGTAATCACAGCTGTGTGCAGTTAGGCTTGAGTAATCACAGCTGTGTGCAGTTAGGCTCGAGTAATCACAGCTGTGTGCAGTTAGGCTCGAGTAATCACAGCTGTGTGCAGTTAGGCTTGAGTAATCACAGCTGTGTGCAGTTAGGCTCGAGTAATCACAGCTGTGTGCAGTTAGGCTCGAGTAATCACAGCTGGGCGCAGTTAGGCTCGAGTAATCACAGCTGGGCGCAGTTAGGCTCGAGTAATCACAGCTGGGCGCAGTTAGGCTTGAGTAATCACAGCTGGGCGCAGTTAGGCTTGAGTAATCACAGCTGGGCGCAGTTAGGCTTGAGTAATCACAGCTGGGCGCAGTTAGGCTCAAGTAATCACAGCTGGGCGCAGTTAGGCTCGAGTAATCACAGCTGGGCGCAGTTAGGCTCGAGTAATCACAGCTGGGCGCAGTTACGCCAGTTAGGCTTGAGTAATCACAACTGGGCGCAGTTAGGCTTGAGTAATCACAGCTGGGCGCAGTTAGGCTTGAGTAATCACTGCTGGGCGCAGTTAGGCTTGAGTAATCACTGCTGGGCGCAGTTAGGCTTGAGTAATCACAGCTGGGCGCAGTTAGGCTTGAGTAATCACAGCTGGGCGCAGTTAGGCTTGAGTAATCACAGCTGGGCGCAGTTAGGCTTGAGTAATCACAACTGGGCGCAGTTAGGCTTGAGTAATCACAACTGGGCGCAGTTAGGCTTGAGTAATCACTGCTGGGCGCAGTTAGGCTTGAGTAATCACAGCTGGGCGTGGTTAGGCTTGAGTAATCACAGCTGGGCGCAGTTAGGCTTGAGTAATCACAGCTGGGCGCAGTTAGGCTTGAGTAATCACAACTGGGCGCAGTTAGGCTTGAGTAATCACAACTGGGCGCAGTTAGGCTTGAGTAATCACTGCTGGGCGCAGTTAGGCTTGAGTAATCACAGCTGGGCGTGGTTAGGCTTGAGTAATCACAGCTGGGCGCAGTTAGGCTTGAGTAATCACAACTGGGCGCAGTTAGGCTTGAGTAATCACAACTGGGCGCAGTTAGGCTTGAGTAATCACAACTGGGCGCAGTTAGGCTTGAGTAATCACTGCTGGGCGCAGTTAGGCTTGAGTAATCACAGCTGTGTGCAGTTAGGCTAGAGGTGACTAAGGAAACACAACACGGCACAGTTAGGAAGGGTAGAATAACCCACCCAAGTAACCACAACTGTATGGGTGCCCACAGCAACGGCTGGTGGAGAGGTGCTACCAGTACCACGGTTGCGAGTTCCTGCTTCAGTTCTGCCGCTCCCTTGTGCAGCACCGGCCCCCGCATGGCTACTCCTTCACGGACAACAGGTGATGCTGGGTGTTGTGCTCTAATGTGTTTGTGGTGTTGTGTGTTGCCTTGTGTGTGGTGGTATGTCTTGTGTGGTGGTGTGGTGCATGGTAGTGTTGTGTTGTGGTGTGTTGTGTGGTGTTGTTTTGTATGTTGAGGTGTATTGTGTGTTGTGTTGTGGTCCCTGATGTGGTGTGGGTTGTGGTGCCTTGTGTAATGTATTCTGTTCCTTTGTGTGGTTACGGTGGGGTGTGTTGCGGTGTGTTGTGCTGTGATGTTGGCTGTGGCGCCTTGTGTAATGCATTCTGTTTCTTTGTGTGGTGTTTTGTGTGCTCATACATTTTGTTTCTGCCTTGTGATGTGTTGCCTTGTGTGAAATTGTGTGTAGTGTTGTGGCTACCCTGTTGCATTGTTGAGTGTTGTATTGAGAGGAGTGTGTATTGTGTTGTCCAGCATGTCATGTCATGTGATGTGTGTGTGTTGTGCGAGCTTGTGTCTTGTGTGTGTGCTGTACTGAGTGTGTCACGTCAGCATATCCTGTATTGTGTGTTGTGTCTTCTCTACTGTTGTAATATACCTGTTTACATATCACACATGCTTCATTAGAACTATATTCTCAACAAGTGCAGATAATCCTACACTTGTATAATTAAGGCCTGCCTACTTATGTAACACTTATGTAGATAATTGATGCCTGCTTACTTATATAATACTTATATAGATTAATGATGTTTGCATACTTATTTAATATTTACATAAATAATTAAAGCCTTCCTATTTATATAGTACTTACTTAGATAATTGAGGCCTTCCTATTCATATAGTACTTACATAGATAATTAATGCCTGCTTCTTATATAAATACTCATACATAATTGGAGCCTAGCACGAACGTTATGCTCATCATTTTATTAAACCACGTGAGATACGCTTTGTACTTGAGGACAACCGTTGTGTTGTTCACCACCTGGAGTGTGGTGTCTGATGATGGTCTGTGTTGCAGGGACGGCACCACAGCCATGCACCACTCCGACACCGGCAAGCTGCTCGTCACATTCAGGAATGAGAACAGGGTGAGGGGTGGTAGTGTGTGGGGTGAGGTGTGGTGTTGTGTGCGTGTGAAGTGATGGGTGATGGGTCTGTGTGGGGTGAGGGGTGGTACTGTGTGTGTGTGAAGTGATGGGTGATGTGTCTGTGTGAAGTGAGGGGGGATGTTGTGTGTGGAGCTGTACTGGATAATCAAACATGAGTGACAGTTTTGAATAGTACGAAATCAGTTGAGCTAAACAAAAAAGCAAACATTACCAGCGTTTTTCAGCCCTCAACATAGGGAGTTTTTATCATTCCGTAGATATGATACTGGATGCATGGAATATGTTGCTGTCTTTGTGCCGTTTAATGCAACGCGACCTTGAAAATGGCTGCCCCTGCACACCAGAAGTTCAGCTCCACAAAAGATTCTCCCTTCTCTGCCGAAGAATCCAAGTTCATCATTCTGAGGTATGGACACGGTAGAGGAAACAAGGTAGGTTCAAACCTGTCTTCTTTCCTTGACGGTGTGGTTATGCTGACGTCACAGCAACGAACCAATAGCAGCGCTCATATTGCATCTGGTAGCACTGCTACCCCCAAATCTGGCTCCTTTATCGGCCTAACGACATGGCGTTTTGGTGACGTCATGAAGTTTGTTTGAAATAAAGCCTTTCTATTGTCTAGCTGAACAAAAGGCTGTGTATTTCCTTCCATAGAAATGACTACCTTGTTTTCTCTACTGTGGGTATGGAGACGTCAAATACCCTGCTGCTGTGAAGAGCGTTTTTGGAGTAAAGTTCTACGTGAAAAAAAGCTTGTAAGGTTCCAAACCAAAAAGTATTTCAGCGAGTTATTAACAGGTTCCTTTTGACGTTCCCGATGACTTGCTGAAATGCCTTTTGGTTTGGAACCACGGTTTAGGAAACAAGGTAGGGTCATTTCTATGGGCAAAAATACACCTCCACTTATTCGGCTAGCCAAAAGAAAAGCTTTATTCAGGGTGCGTACAGGCATGGAGAAGCATGGAAAGTAGTTGAATTTCGAAAATAAAATTCAAGGCCTCGAAAGTAGTGGAATTTTAAAAATGGTCATTGAAAGTCATGAAATTTTAGGATTTTCGTGGAAAGAAAATTTTACTGTTGAAAATTTTCGTTCCGTTTGGTCCGCGTTGAGCGAGGCGTTGTCAGTAACCTTCGAGTGTTACTTGGGCTCTGATTGGTTGATACAGCTACGTCTTTAGTGTCCGCGATTTTGATTGGTTCTCAGGCGTCACGTGAAACCAAACGCGCTCAGTGTGACTGAAGACACGCGCTCGCTCGGACCATTGTTGACCTGTCGCCACTGTTGAACATTTTCGAGCTGAGTTTTTATCATCGGTCTTGACCATCCCGTGTGTGTGTGACTAGAGTTACGGTGCCGAGACTGAGCTGAGGAATTATCGTCATGCCAGGCAGTTGTTCTTTCAACAACTTGTGGTTGCGAGACAAAGACTTTCAACAATGGGATGATGTGAAGAATTTTCTTGTTGCTGTCATCAAGAAGATTGTTGAGAAGTCACCTTTGAAGTTCGGGTTGGCCCGAAACATGGGCTGGCTGGTGCCAAGTGTCTTTGTGGATCGCACAAAGAGAGAGAAGACCAAGTCCATGCTGAAAAACTGTCTGCAGCTGCTCAGCGATGCTAAGAGGCTACCACAGGGTGACATCGATGAGGTGATGAGCCAGTTTTCAGAGTTCTTTGATGAGGCACAGAGGAAGATCAGCACTTTCAACAGTTTTCAGCAAGACACTGATTGGCTAGATGTCTTCTGGAGCAGCCAGCTGGCCACATCCTCCCTCAAGAAACTGTGGCTGGTTGTGAAGATGCTACTGGTCCTGTCACATGGCCAGGCTTCAGTGGAAAGGGGCTTTTCTGTGAGCAAGCAGCTCATGGAAGTCAACATGGGTGAGAACACCATCGTGGCGCAGAGAGTGGTCATGGACCACATCAAACATGTAGGAGGTATCTCCAAGCTTGACATTTCCAAGAAACTCCTCTTTTCAGCTTCACAGGGCAGACAGCGCTATCAACACTACCTGGATCAAAAGAAGGAAGAGGCAGAGAAGCAGAAGAAGGGAGAGAAGAGGAAGAGAGAACTGGATGAAGTGGAGAACCTGAAGACAAAACGGAAGAGGATGGAGGAGAGTCTGCAAGCGCTGGTGGAGGATGCTGACAGCTTTGCAAGGAAGGCAGAGGACAAGAATGATTTGCGCCTACTGGCAAAGTCAAATGCATTGAGGAAATCAGCCAAAGACAAGCAAGAACAACTCAAGGGGCTGAATGCGGAAATTAATGACAAACTTAATGCACTGGCAAATGCATAGCAGATGCTATTGAACTGTCCAGCATGACTGTTTGGTGTTGTGATGATCATTTACACATTTATGAAAACAAGACCTGCAAGTAATGATGAATGTTCTGTGAAGTTTATGACTGAAATACATTTATTGTGCTGCAATTTAACTTTGTGTGACATTATTTTGGGCAGAGAGAGGTAGTGAAAATGTGATTTGGTTGGCATAAAAAGTCATGAAAAAGTAGTGGAATTTTGAACCTCAGAGCCTGTACGCACCCTGTTTATTTCAAACTAACCTTATGACGTCACCAAAACGCCATGTCGTTAGGCCAATAGGGGAGCCAGATTTGGGGGTAGCAGTGCTACCAGATGCAACATAAGCGCTGCTATTGGTTCGTTGCCGTGACGTCAGCAAACCACACCGTCGACGAAAAAAGACTGGTTTGAACCTACCTTGTTTCCTCTACCGTGTTTGGAACCTCACAAGAATTTTGCAGGTAGAACTTTGTTCCAAAAAACCTCTTCACTGCTGCAGTGTACATGACTTCTCCATACGTCAGAATGATGAACTTGGATTCTTGGGCAGAGAAGGGAGAATCTTTCCTGATGCTGAACTTCTGGCATGCAGGGGCAGCCATTTTCAATGTCAAGTTGAAAAAAAGTCGCAAAGTCATTGATGACACAAAGACAGCAACATGTTCCATGCATCCGGTGTCATATCTACGGAATGATAAAAATTCCCTCTGTGGAAAGCTGTAAAACCGTTGGTGATGGTTATTTTGTTTAGTTCGCCAGATTTTGTAATATTAAAAATTGTCGCTCATGTTCAATCACCCTGTACTTGTGGTGAGGGGTGGCGTTGTGTTTGAAGTGAGTGGAGTTGTATGTGTGGTGAGTAGCATTGCCTACGAAAATTCGTATCCCATGATAACCCTCATCCCTTCTCATTAAATAGCAACAAGTGTGTGATAGCATTGTATGGCTGGAGACACAGAGTACACACGCGTCATACAGCCCTGTATGCCCACACAGGAGTACGACAAGCTGGGGGCACACGGCAACGCAGCCTCCAAGCCACCGGGCCACGGCAGCACCTCCAGCAGGCAAGTGCTGCCCTTGGTGACCGGGTGTTGTGTCGGGAGGCGGGGAGGTTAACTCATGTCATTAGGGGATGTACTAAATGTGTTAGAGGGGATGACAATTCTGGAAGAACTTTTATTGCTATTCGGCAGATCAATCTGAAAGTTGCTTTACATATGTAAATTAGGAATTTGAAACGTTTTTGCTCCTCAACATTTTTCGAATTTTTGCCTAGAAAACTATTTATTCTGAAAAGAAAGATTTTAGGGGCACTATGGAAGCCAAACCAAATGATTATATAAATTTATTTTAGTGTCATCGCACTCTGTAAACAATATTCTATGATTTCTATTTATTTAAAATTCAAATTTGTCGTTATGACGTTTCAGAATACTATTTTAGAAAAAGTCAATTTTTTACAATATTAAAAATTAAAAAAACCGTAGGTGGGAAATATAATAAGAAGAGATTGCAGTACATCTAATTACAAATAAAATGAGCCCTAAACCAAGTCGCTACGTCAGTAAACATGAGCGGTATCTTACCTACAAAAATGATCACGCAAGATTGCATAAGAAGCGCCACGTGACACAACATGCCCCCTCGACACCTGGAGTGTAACAGAGATGTCTTCTGGAGTCCTGAGCTCTGATTGGCCAATTGCTAAATAGTTTTGGACATCGGCCCATAGACAATTTCAATTGTCAATATCATTTCCCCTCAGGGGGATACAACTATTGTATCTATGGGATTTAGCGCTCCCAGGGGAACCATGTGAGGGCCCGAGCTAAAGGTTAGGTAGGCTTCTTTTTTGTTGTAATAAAATAGGTTTTTGTTTTGTTACGGACCATCTTTTTTCGGTTCACTGCTGTCCTGTTTTTCAGCACCTACTACTTTCTTCTTCAACTTTTTTCTTGTTTCATGAACTTCTTTCTTAGCTTACTGTTTCTGTGCACCTTGTGCATAGATTCCGCGTTTCCTCAACTCCATACTAAATGGTGCCTTCCTCTTTTCTCTCTTGGAACATCTTTGTCGTGGTTAAGGGAGGCTAAAACTTTCTTATATAATAATAATAATAATAATAATAATAATAATAGTAATAATAATAATGTCAATATCATTGACTCAATAATCAATATATTGATGAAATTTTTTTTTTGCCGGCTAAGTCAATTATTTGACGGTCGTCAATCAAGCCCGCAGACGATCAAATAAATTGTCAATATTCATCATTGTCTATTATATTGACAATAAAATTGAACGTCTATGGGCCGCTTAATAGCTTGGCTTTCATCATTGCTTTTCAAAGCAAAGAAAGCACTGGCATGTTTCCCAACTACAAAGGCAGCCCTTCGATGCAGCGCAACCAACAACTCCGCAATTCTGACGATCGATATCTCCGGAACCATTTGGTCTCGAAGCATGAAATTTAAAATGAAATACAGCAAAATCTTTGCGCACGTCTTGAAAGCAAGAAAAAGTTCATTATTTTGTACGAAAACGTTTTGTTATGTTTTTTGTGCATTTTGACCTTTATGGACAGTTTTGGGTTTTTTTGATCATAATTTGTTTTTCATGAACAATGTTTTTGATGAGCATTTTTTGAATATTTTAGCATTTGACAATGTATGGTTTTTGTCTTTATGGGAAACTGTGATGACTAGGTGGTGATGTAGCCACCTGGCGGTAAATTTACTAACATGTTGAGCCAGTGTGCTTGTGGTAAACGAATGCACTACACCAGTACGGTAATGATTTAGATATGTGGTAAATGTACTTAACAAGGCCTTACATCACAGTTGTGGTGAACAAGAGACAAATTATTTAGTGGTAAATAACCTTGTGGCAAATAGTTCATTGGTTAATAGCATACTAGTAAACAACCTAAACTGAAAACAACCTAGTGCTAAATACTCATTTGCTAAATAGCATAGGGGTACAAAAACCTAAACTAAAAAACCTAGTGCTAAACAATCATTTGGTAAATAGCATAGGGGTAACCTACCTAAACTAAAAATAACCTAATGCTAAATAGTCATTTGGTAAATAGTCATTTGGTAAATAGTCATTTGGTAAATAGTGATTTGGTAAATAGTCATTTGGTAAATAGTCATTTGGTAAATAGTCATTTGGTAAATAGTCATTTGGTAAATAGTCATTTGGTAAATAGTTCATTGGTAAATAGTCATTTGGTAAATGGTCATTTGGTAAATGGTCATTTGGTAAATAGTCATTTGGTAAATAGTCATTTGGTAAATAGTCATTTGGTAAATAGTCATTTGGTAAATAGTCATTTGGTAAATAGTCATTTGGTAAATAGTCATTTGGTAAATAGTCATTTGGTAAATAGTCATTTGGTAAATAGTCATTTGGTAAATAGTCATTTGGTAAATAGTCATTTGGTAAATAGTTCATTGGTAAATAGTCGAGTGGTAAACACCTTGTGTGGCAAGGAACTAAGCAGCAAATGTTTGTTGCAGGCCGCAGCTGCTGCCGCGTCGCGGCGCTGCGTGCGTGGCGGTGCGGCAGGACGTGGACGACGTGTACCTCTGTGACCGCTGTGACTCTGAGTTTGCCTCGCTGGCTGATGTGCAGGTGTGTTGTGTTTGTTGTGTTGGTGTGTACCTCTGTGACCGCTGTGACTCTGAGTTTGCCTCGCTGGCTGATGTGCAGGTGTGTTGTGTTTGTTGTGTTGGTGTGTACCTCTGTGACCGCTGTGACTCTGAGTTTGCCTCGCTGGCTGATGTGCAGGTGTGTTGTGTTGTGTTGGTGTGTACCTCTGTGACCGCTGTGACTCTGAGTTTGCCTCGCTGGCTGATGTGCAGGTGTGTTGTGTTGTGTTGGTGTGTACCTCTGTGACCGCTGTGACTCTGAGTTTGCCTCGCTGGCTGATGTGCAGGTGTGTTGTGTTGTGTTCTGTGTGTTGTGTTGGTGTGTACCTCTGTGACCGCTGTGACTCTGAGTTTGCCTCGCTGGCTGATGTGCAGGTGTGTTGTGTTGTGTTGTGTTCTGTGTGTTGTGTTGGTGTGTACCTCTGTGACCGCTGTGACTCTGAGTTTGCCTCGCTGGCTGATGTGCAGGTGTGTTGTGTTGTGTTGGTGTGTACCTCTGTGACCGCTGTGACTCTGAGTTTGCCTCGCTGGCTGATGTGCAGGTGTGTTGTGTTGTGTTCTGTGTGTTGTGTTGGTGTGTACCTCTGTGACCGCTGTGACTCTGAGTTTGCCTCGCTGGCTGATGTGCAGGTGTGTTGTGTTGTGTTCTGTGTGTTGTGTTGTGTTCTGTGTGTTGTGTTGTGTTCTGTGTGTTGTGTTGGTGTGTACCTCTGTGACCGCTGTGACTCTGAGTTTGCCTTGCTGGCTGATGTGCAGGTGTGTTGTGTTGTGTTCTGTGTGTTGTGTTGGTGTGTACCTCTGTGACCGCTGTGACTCTGAGTTTGCCTCGCTGGCTGATGTGCAGGTGTGTTGTGTTGTGTTCTGTGTGTTGTGTTGGTGTGTACCTCTGTGACCGCTGTGACTCTGAGTTTGCCTCGCTGGCTGATGTGCAGGTGTGTTGTGTTGTGTTGGTGTGTACCTCTATGACCGCTGTGACTCTGAGTTTGCCTCGCTGGCTGATGTGCAGGTGTGTTGTGTTGTGTTCTGTGTGTTGTGTTGGTGTGTACCGCTGTGACCGCTGTGACTCTGAGTTTGCCTCGCTGGCTGATGTGCAGGTGTGTTGTGTTGTGTTGGTGTGTACCTCTGTGACCGCTGTGACTCTGAGTTTGCCTTGCTGGCTGATGTGCAGGTGTGTTGTGCTGTGTTGGTGTGTACCTCTGTGACCGCTGTGACTCTGAGTTTGCCTCGCTGGCTGATGTGCAGGTGTGTTGTGTTGTGTTGGTGTGTACCTCTGTGACCGCTGTGACTCTGAGTTTGCCTCGCTGGCTGATGTGCAGGTGTGTTGTGTTGTGTTGGTGTGTACCTCTGTGACCGCTGTGACTCTGAGTTTGCCTCGCTGGCTGATGTGCAGGTGTGTTGTGTTGTGAAATTGGTGTGTACCTCTGTGGTACCGCTGTGACTCTGAGTTTGCCTTGCTGGCTGATGTGCAGGTGTGTTGTGTTGTGAAATTGGTGTGTACCTCTGTGACCGCTGTGACTCTGAGTTTGCCTTGCTGGCTGATGTGCAGGTGTGTTGTGTTGTGAAATTGGTGTGTACCTCTGTGACCGCTGTGACTCTGAGTTTGCCTTGCTGGCTGATGTGCAGGTGTGTTGTGTTGTGTTCTGTGTGTTGTGTTGGTGTGTACCGCTGTGACCGCTGTGACTCTGAGTTTGCCTCGCTGGCTGATGTGCAGGTGTGTTGTGTTGTGTTGGTGTGTACCTCTGTGACCGCTGTGACTCTGAGTTTGCCTCGCTGGCTGATGTGCAGGTGTGTTGTGTTGTGAATTGGTGTGTACCTCTGTGACCGCTGTGACTCTGAGTTTGCCTCGCTGGCTGATGTGCAGGTGTGTTGTGTTGTGTTGGTGTGTACCTCTGTGACCGCTGTGACTCTGAGTTTGCCTCGCTGGCTGATGTGCAGGTGTGTTGTGTTGTGTTGGTGTGTACCGCTGTGACCGCTGTGACTCTGAGTTTGCCTCGCTGGCTGATGTGCAGGTGTGTTGTGTTGTGTTGGTGTGTACCTCTGTGACCGCTGTGACTCTGAGTTTGCCTCGCTGGCTGATGTGCAGGTGTGTTGTGTTGTGTTGGTGTGTACCTCTGTGACCGCTGTGACTCTGAGTTTGCCTCGCTGGCTGATGTGCAGGTGTGTTGTGTTGTGAATTGGTGTGTACCTCTGTGACCGCTGTGACTCTGAGTTTGCCTCGCTGGCTGATGTGCAGGTGTGTTGTGTTGTGTTCTGTGTGTTGTGTTGGTGTGTACCTCTGTGACCGCTGTGACTCTGAGTTTGCCTCGCTGGCTGATGTGCAGGTGTGTTGTGTTGTGTTCTGTGTGTTGTGTTGGTGTGTACCTCTGTGACCGCTGTGACTCTGAGTTTGCCTCGCTGGCTGATGTGCAGGTGTGTTGTGTTGTGTTCTGTGTGTTGTGTTGATACCTCTGTGACCGCTGTGACTCTGAGTTTGCCTCGCTGGCTGATGTGCAGGTGTGTTGTGTTGTGTTCTGTG
This sequence comes from Morinoia aosen, assembly GCA_030386875.1. Taxonomy (NCBI): domain Eukaryota; kingdom Metazoa; phylum Arthropoda; class Malacostraca; order Amphipoda; family Talitridae; genus Morinoia; species Morinoia aosen. The sequence goes on from CM059580.1 coordinate 43,788,247, forward strand.
TGTTGTGTTGGTGTGTACCTCTGTGACCGCTGTGACTCTGAGTTTGCCTCGCTGGCTGATGTGCAGGTGTGTTGTGTTGTGTTCTGTGTGTTGTGTTGGTGTGTACCTCTGTGACCGCTGTGACTCTGAGTTTGCCTTGCTGGCTGATGTGCAGGTGTGTTGTGTTGGCTGGTGTGTATACCTCACTTACCGCCGTCCAGGTGTGTTTACGACCGTGTGGGGTGTGTGTAGATGTGTAGGTACACACTGTATATCATGTGTGTGTGGGTACACGGTGAGTTGAAATTTTACGAAATCCCAGAACTGAATGGTGCCTTGGAAAACAGTGATGCCGTTATTTTGTAAAAGTTTACTAAAATGCGTATTGCCCCAAAATGTTGGCGATCAATTCATTTCAAAGATGGTGTGTGTTTTTATAGACATTTTTTGTTATGGACATAAATATAATAGTGGTTGTTGACGAAGTAATGAGTGGCTGTTGGTGAAGTAACGAGTGGCTATTGGTGAAGTGATGAGTGGCTATTGATGAAGTAACGAGTGGCTATTGATGAAGTAACGAGTGGCTGTTGACGAAGTAATGAGTGGTTATTGGTGAAGTGACGAGTGGCTATTGGTGAAGTGACGAGTGGCTATTGTTGAAGTGATGAGTGGCTATTGGTGAAGTGATGAGTGGCTATTGATGAAGTAACGAGTGGCTATTGATGAAATAACGAGTGGCTATTGGAGAAGTGACGAGTGGCTATTGAAGTAACGAGTGGCTATTGGTGAAGTGATGAGTGGCTATTGGTGAAGTAACGAGTGGCTATTGGTGAAGTAACGAGTGGCTATTGGTGAAGTAACGAGTGGCTATTGGTGAAGTGATGAGTGGCTATTGGTGAAGTGATGAGTGGCTATTGGTGAAGTAACGAGTGGCTATTGATACAGTCAATAGTGGCTATTGGAGTCAACAGTGGAGTTGCATTTCAGTTGATGTTGTGACCACATTAGTGATGCAAATAAACGGTTTTATTTGATTGCAGTTTTTTTTTGCAAAAAAAATGTGTTTTTATGTCTTATTTTGTTTTTTTTTGCACACGCCCAAATTTTGTCAAGTATATGTCTGTTTTTTTTTGTCAAATAAAATACATTATTTTCCATGTTCTTTAGTCATTATTTTTTGGTAATAAAAACATTGAAAGGAAACCATACTGTAAAAGTGGTGGCAGATAACCCACAATTACCTAAAGGAGTCTAAGAAAAACAGCAGGAGACACAGAATGAAGTCAAAATTCAGAGCTTACTATCTCTACTATGATTTTATTTTTATGTAACCAAAAAATCAGACATAGTAGAGATAGCAAGCTCTGACTTTTGGCTCTATCAACATAATGTGTGGCTCCTGCTGTTCCTCTTAGACTCTTGGTAATTGTGGGTTATCTTCCACCACTTTTACAGTATGGTTTCTTTTTGATGTTTTTATTACAAAAAATGACAACTAAAGTACATGGATATAAATTTATTTTATGTGACCAAAAATCCATGCTTTTTTTTACTAAAAATCATGACTAAAAAACTGGGTTTCAATATATTTTATGTGACCAAAAAACCATGCTGTTTTATTTTACATGTTTTTTACAAAAAATCATGTTATAAAAAATCATATGTAAAACAACATAGATATTAATGTATTTTATGTGACCATAAAACCATACTGATATTTGTCACATTTTTTAGTCAATACGCAATTTAATGCGCTCACGGAAATTAAAAATTCCGTTCCGATGAATCACTGAAGGAACGCATTTAAAAACGTTTTACATGAATGCCATTCTGCTTGCTAATGCATTATTTTTGAGTTATTTAACTTCAAAATTTTTGTCTTCCATAGCAGTTCCAGTCAGTTGCGCGCTTGAGCTGGAGCTTTTAGAGTACATTTGGGTACTTTTAATTTATTATTAGCCAACACTGCGGAGCCTTAACCCACTTCCATGATGTTTTAGTTAATAACACAATAAACGTTATCAGCCAAAAATATTAGCGGGGCTGGGGAAGTGAATATTTAAATCTACAGTATTCACTCCTACGCTTTTGCTACTGTTTTACGGTGGCCGCCATATTGAAACTGGTGTCAACCGCATTTCAATTTCAGTATTCACTACCCCAGTCCCTCTAATATTTTTGGATAATCTTTATTGTGTAACTAAATAAAACATCCTAGAAGTGGGTTCATGTTCCGCAGAGTCGGCCAATAACAAATTACAAAGTACCCAAGCGTACTCTTAACAGCTCAAGCGTGCAACGCAACTGCGACGGAAGACGATAATTCAAAACTTGAATAACTGAAAAATAACGCATCTACGAGCAGATTGTCATTCACGTAAAACGATTTTAAATGTGTTCCTAGTGATTCTTTAGTACAGAGTTTTTAGTTTCCGTGAGTGCATTAAACTGCATGTTGACCATATTTTTTTTACAAAAAAACATGTCTAAAAAATATGGATATTTATATATTCAATGTGGCCAATAAAATCATTTTTCAAACATGTTTATTTTACTAAAAAGTCATTAGCATTCATATTTTGGTCATGATTTCTTGGTAAAAAACATGGATATTAATATACTTTATGGGACCAAACAAACATGCTTTAAAAAAAAAATTATATAAAAAATCATGAATAAAAAACATGGATATTAATATCTTTTATCTGACCAAAAAAAACCATGCTATTTGAAATTTTTTTTACAAAAGTCATTAATATCCATTTTTTGTCATTATTTTGTGAAAGAAAACATTTTTTATTATATCTAAAAAAAGCATGGTTTTTGGTCACATAAAATATATTAATATCCATGTTTTTTAGTCACAATTTTTTCTTGTAAAAATAACATGATTTGGAAAAAAATGTGTTTTTTTTGTTGCATAAAATATATTAATATCCACATTTTTTGGTCATGATTTTCCTGTCATGAAAAAATGTTTTTTTAAAAAAAACATGGTTGTATTTGGTCAAATAAAGTATATTAATATCCATGTTTTTTAGTCATGATTTTTCTGTAAAAAAACATTGTTTTTCAAAAAAGCAGCATTGGGTTTTTTAGGTCATATAAAATATATTAATATCCACATTTTTTAGTCATGATTTTTTATAAAAAAAGATGTTTTTTGAAAAAAAAAACATGGTTCTTTTCGGTCACATAAAATACATTTATATACATATTTTTTCAGTCATGAATTTTTTGTAAAAAAACATGTTTTAAAAAACACCATGGTTTTTTGATCCATAAAATATATTAATATCTATGTTTTTCAAGTAATGATTTTTGTGTAAAAAACATTTTTTTGGTCACATAAAATATATTAATAACCATGATTTTTAGTCTCGTTTTTTTTGTAAAATTGACAGTTTTTTGAAAAAACAGCATGTTTTTTTCGTGAGGACGTCCCTATCAATGACCATAAGTAAAGATATATTATTGCAACACATTATTTGGGGAGTTGAAGGAGATTCACGTGCATTGTAAATTAAATCAAATATCAAAACATGAAACCACAGAAAATGAAGAATTTCATACTGCCATAGAAAACCATGAATTAAGAAGTATGCTGTCCTATTATATAATCTGACATGAAAACAAATAATGTAAAGGGATTTTTTTCCTTGCTGAGTTAATTTCAAACAAAATAAAAAAAAATATCCACATTTTTTTTGGCCATGGTTTTTTTTGTAAAAAACACGTTTTTTAAAAAAAAACACTATTTTTTTTTGGCACATCTCTAGACCACATCAGACTTTGTCGTATCTGTGATGTGAGGCTCAGTATTTCAGCTCTTTATTTTCCCCCTTGGCCTGCGCTGCAGCGACACGAGCGGCAGTGCTGCAGCCCCCCGTCAGGAGCGCCACCTGCCGCCGGGGAGGTCCTTCTGCCCCCCTCGCCTGACCCGCCCCCCTGCGAGCCTACCGGCCAGGTGTGTTGTGTGTGTGTTGTGGTGTTGTGTGGTCTGATGTGATGTGTTGTGGTGTGTGTTGTGTTGTTGAGGTGGTGTATGGTGCGATGATGTTTGTTTTGTTGTGATGCGATGCCTGTATTTTCCTGTAAATCGGCCTCTGTTTACCCCCGCATGTGGTTCATATTTACCCTAAATACGATATTTACCGTAAATGGGGTCAATGTTTACCTTAAATACTATCGATAGGCATCCCGAATGCCAACAATATTTACCAAAATATCTCATTAAACTGTAGAGCTCTAAATTTAACCTTCAAATACAAATGTCCATCCGAAAATCAGTGTATATTTTCCCCATATTAGTTTGTACTTATGCTAAATTCAGACTATACTTATGCTAATTTTCGATATGTACCCTAAATTCAGTAAGTATATATTTATATTTTCTCTAATATGTCAGATTAGCTCCACTCGAAAGTGAAGAAAAAAATCACCCCGAATTGAAGTTGTTTATCTCGGGTTCCGTTGTTATTGACGTTATTGAGATGGGGTAAATATGAACTGATCTTGATGAATGTGGAGCGGGAGTTGCATTGTTTAGCTGTGGAAGAAGGAAATTTAGACCTTGGCTTCAAACTTTTTAGATTGAAACTATATATTGATTTTCCCTTGTTACCTGTGTGATTATTTGTTAAATAAAAAATATATAATGAATAAATAAAAATTAATGAATTAATCAATAAATTAAGAAGGAAAATTAGACCGTGAATTAGAAATTCATCAAGATTGAAACTATATATATATATTGATTTTCTTTTGTTACCTGTGTGGTTATTTGGTAAATAACGCTTGAGAATGGTAAGTGGATAGTAACTGTTAAGTAGCCCATTATTATTTTCTATTTTAGATTGATTTAGCGTGAGAAATACCACCAAATTATTTATTTAAGAATAAATACCAATGAATTCTATATAATATGACTAGTGTTCAGAATCTCATTTATATATGATTAAAAAATAACTAATTAACCTCAAACTTGTACATGTTTAATTAATGAATCTATAACTATATATGTAGCCAATTATTTACCTCTAACCATATGTATTTGTATAGTGCAATCACAAACACCGCTCAAAGGGATGCTACTATTTTTATTTGGCTCTCCCAAAGGAAATATGCGAGGTCCCGTGCTGAGAGTTAGGTTGGCCTTCCCTGTGTCGAAATAGAATTGGCTTTTGTTTTGTTACGGACCATCTCTTTTTGGGTTGACTGCTGGCCTGTTTTTCCGCACCTATTGCTTTCTTCTTCAACTTTTGTCTTGTTTCATGAACTTCCTTCCCAACTTGCTGTTTGTGTGGGGACACACCTTATGCATAGATTCCTTCCTTCCTAACTTGCTGTTTGTGTGGGGACACACCTTATGCATAGATTCCTTCCTTCCTAACTTGCTGTTTGTGTGGGGACACACCTTGTGCAAAGATTCCTTCTTTCCTAGCTTGCTTTTCGTGTGGAGACACCTTGCGCATAGATTCCTACCTTACCTGCGGTTTGTGTGGGGACACACCTTATGTATAGATTCCTAATTCGAAGTTTATGTGCACAGGGTGTATTTTTTGGAGATACTGTTTTGTGTATAAATTCTACATTCTCTCAATTCCATACTAAATTGTGCCTTTCTCCATCCCCTCTTCACAACACCATTATTACAGTTAGGGAGGGGGGGGGGCTTAACCCAACATCTTATCAAACCTAACCATAACTAATGTCTAATAACCTCAACTAACGTCCAAAAACCCTAAAGAACCCCAATTAACACCCCTTAACCCCCAATTAACACCCCTTAACCCCCAATTAACACCCCTTAACCCCCAATTAACACCCCTTAACCCCCAATTAACACCCCTTAACCCCCAATTAACACCCCTTAACCCCCAATTAACACCCCTTAACCCCCAATTAACACCCCTTAACCCCCAATTAACACCCCTTAACCCCCAATTAACACCCCTTAACCCCCAATTAACACCCCTTAACCCCCAATTAACACCCCTTAACCCCCAATTAACACCCCTTAACCCCCAATTAACACCCCTTAACCCCCAATTAACACCCCTTAACCCCCAATTAACACCCCTTAACCCCCAATTAACACCCCTTAACCCCCAAGTAACACCCCTTAACCCCCCCAACTAACACCCCTTAACCCCCAATTAACACCCCTTAACCCCCAATTAACACTCCTTAACCCCCAACTAACACCCCTTAACCCCCAATTAACACCCCTTAACCCCCAATTAACACTCCTTAACCCCCAATTAACACCCCTTAACCCCCAATTAACACTCCTTAACCCCCAATTAACACCCCTTAACCCCCAACTAACACCCCTTAACCCCCAACTAACACCCCTTAACCCCCAACTAACACCCCTTAACCCCCAACTAACACCCCTTAACCCCCCCAACTAACACCCCTTAACCCCCCCAACTAACACCCCTTAACCCCCAACTAACACCCCTTAATCCCCAAAAAAACTGTAATAACCCTGCCAATACCGCAACTCACCCCCATAACCCCGGCAGGTGGCACACCTGCACCAGCTGGGCCTGGTGCCTGCAGCGCACACCGGCGCGCTCCCTCACATGTCACCAAGCAAGGGGGGCCCGGACCCCCCCTGCTCCCTGGGCCGCCCCCCGCCCCCCCACTACTCCGTCAGGAAGGTTGCCCGCACCGCCTGCTTCCGGCACGAGGCTGTGGACGTGTCGTCCCCACTGGGCAGGTGTGTGCGTATAGGTCTCTGTACGTGTGTGTAAGTCTGTGCATGTGTGTGTGTGTAGGTCTGTGTATGTGTGTGTATGTAGGTCTGTGTACGTGTGTACGTAGGTCTGTGTACATGCGTGTGTGTGTACGTGTGTTTGTGTATGTGTGTCTGTGAGTGCGTGTATGTTACGTGTGTACTTGTGTGTGTGTGTGTGTCTGTGCATATGTCTGAACGTGCGTGTGTGTTAACGTGTATGTGCGTGCATGCAGTCTTCTCAAGGCAGATTCCTCCACAGACCAGACAGTACCCTACTTTGAAAAGCACAAATGCTCAATAATGCCCTACGCTCCGATGAGTTACCAGAGCTGCCGAGCATGTTCTGAAGCGACTTATATACAGCGTGATGCAAGTTAACTTTCTTTTTTGAACTGAGTCCTCTGAAGCGGCCCATAGACAATCAATCTAATTGTCGATATCATTGACTCAATATATTGATCAGATTTTTTGTTGCCTACAAAGTCAATTAATTGACGGTCGTCAGTCAATCCCACAGACGATAAATTAAATTGTCAATATTCATTATTGTCAATAAATATATTAACAATAAAATTGACCGTCTATGGGCAGCTCAACGAACAGCGCGTATTTGCTGTAGACGCCGATTTGTCCAACGATAGTTCGGGGGTTTCAACCCATTGCGCTGTCTGAAATCGCTTCAAAGTTGCGCTTTAGGGGCATGTCCTGGACCGGAGATTTATTCATCCAACGTTCAGGAATACTAGTTCCGTACAGAAAAAAAGGGAGACGCACAGTCCACTGGATCACCTGAGAACATCGACACAGTTGGAGTGTCATTGGTACGATCACCGCGGGATCACCATGACTTTTTTCCACAACTTGATGAAATAGACGTGGGAGAAGTATGGTTTCAGCAGGACAGAGCAACAGCCCACACTTAACACGTTGACTTTGGAGGGGGACAAATGTGTAGCACTAGGTAAATTGTTCATATACACACCAATGTAAGGTATGATATTTCGAATCATTAGGAATTTTATCATACGATGACAATATTATCGAGCAATAAGATTTTGTACATTTCTTACAACAGATGGAAACTTATTCAAGCAGGTAAGTTGGTTTTACCAATCTGTATTTTACAACCTAAACAAATCAACTTTACAACCCGCACAATCGTAGTCAACGTGCTAAAGAGCATCGATGGCTGTGTGGCGAAATCGCTTCCCAGGGCGCCTTTAATTTATTAAGAGGCGATTTGGAGTGGCCGGCGCGTTCCCCGATTTGGCCCCATATGACTTCTTTTAGTGGGGATATTTAAAATTCCGTGTATATTGACCGCCCCAAAACTATGGAAGGTCTGAATAGAAACACGGAGAAACTGCCAACGTTAATTTACTGGAGAAAGTGATGAGAAACAGCGAAATACGGTTCACTCAGTGTATCAATAATGGCGAGCGTCGCCTAACTGATTTGAGTTTTAAAACCATGTAAACCACTACTCTATATGTGATACTTTTGTATAAGAATAAATGGAAAGTTATCTTTACTACTTTTGTTTTACTGCAATACAAAATAATGAAGTAATAAATAATGGCATATGAAATGCTGCGCCCTGTAGACAATGTTATAAACGTCATTCGTATCACATGTTGAACAGATACGATTGTCTTAGCACTTGTAGTGATCTAGTATCCAAATCACGTAGGAAATTGCACCATAAGACTCGTAAGTTAGTTCAAGTCTTCCGAACCATAACAATGGTGTACCAAAGAGAGAAAGGAAGGAGTCTCTGCTACACGGAACCAAGGAAGTAATGTTGTCCAAGTAGTAACAATGTTGAAGTGGGTTTACATGGAGTAGTTCAAAGGACTGGTCTGCTATCGTGACGCTACCATGATCAGGATCCAGAGAGAGGAAGGAAGAAATCACTATTTAGCATGGCGTGGAGGGACCGGGGAAGCCAGGCACAAGGTTCCTACGCAAGATTCGTCACGAACACAAGTTTGGAAGTTTGTGAAACAAGATCCAAGTTGAAGAAAGTGGTTGGTGCTGAAAAACTACTGCAGTTAACTGAGGAAAAATTATCTGTAAAAACAAAAGTTACTCTAGTTCAACAAAAAGGTCTACCTAACCTTTAGCTCGGGACCTCACATATTCCTCCTGGGAGCGTTAATTCCTCTAGATGAAATAATTGTATCCCCATAAGGGGCACGTATCTGGTCAACTAATTGTATTTGCAGAGTTAAGATGCAAGAACCATGTAATAAACTGCTCTCTAAATGGAAGTGTAGTCAAGTCTTATTCTCTGGACTCCAACATGTTCTATAATAAGTCGCAAGATGAGCTACTAAAAATCGGCACGAACGTTCTGGACAACCGGATACAAACATCGGATACACAAAATCAGGTACAAAAGCTTCATGAAAAGTTGAAAATGACTCAACACGAATATTATGGTTTGTTCCCCTCAGGGGGACACAACTATTGTATTTATGGGAATTAGCGCTCCCAGGGGGAAAATGTAAGGGCCCGAGCTGAGTTAGGTTGGCCCTCTTTTTGTTGAAATAAAATGATTTTTGCTATGTTACGGACCACATTTTTCGGTTCACTGTCCTGTTTTTCAGCCCCTACTACTTTCTTCTTCAACGTTGATCTTGTTTCATGAACTTCTTTCCCAACCTACTGTTTCTGTGTCCTTTCTGCATGGATTCCTCGTTTCCTTAACTCCATACTAAATGGTGCCTTCCTCCTTCCTCTCTTTGGATCGCATTTGTTGCGGATAGGGAGGTTTAAACTTACTAATAATCTAATCTAATTCTTTTCCATATAGATAAATATGGAACTTAACCAAGACCCAGACTACTGCCAAGCATTTTTTATCAATGGTTGCGTAGTTTCGTTTGCTCTCCGTGGGTTTGCGACTGAAGTATTGGTACTGCAGTAAGACTGCTCCAACGGCTACTTCTGAAGCATCAGTTCGGACGACAAAGACTTAACTAGTCAGGTAGCCTCAGTACTAGAGACTTCGTCAGAAGTCCCTATAAAGAAATAAACGCTGCACTTGCCTGCGGGAGCTGCTGTAATTTATCAGGCGAAGACTTTCGCAGCATCTCGCTGAGGTGGGCAGATTTTTCTGCTTGATTCGAATGAAGCGTCGACAACGAGACACTGTTCCAATGAGAGATTTGAGTTCTTTCTTAGTCTTAGGTTGCGGCATAGCAGCGATTGCTTCCATTCTGTCAACCGTAAGTTTGATCAGGTTATCGCCCAGCTCCCAAGCTCAAATAAGAAATCCGGTTAACTCGTTAACTGTGACGGGTTAGGTTAAACTGAAGTGCAATGTAAAATTCAAATTTAAAGTCAGTTGTGATTATCAACTTTGAAAATAGCAAACATTAATTGTATCGGGCCCTTAAATAGCTTTCATTAAGTATTAATAAAAAATGAGTTAGTGACTGCAAGTGGGCAGCAGCACTATGAAAATCAATTATGTGACCACCGGTTGGTCACTTGGCAGGAAACGTTTTAAAGCCAATGAAGCATTTGCTAGGGCCTGCAGGAAGGCCATGCTTCTGCAGTCGTGAGAACACTTCTGTCAAACTGGAAAGATGTTCCTGCCATTTTAGAGGACGCACACATCGAAATAACATGACACATTTTCTGCCCCTCTGAAGACTATTCGCACCAATCTGACGTAAGTTGCACTGGCTGCAGAAAAACCAAAAGATTTCGTGAACTGCATCAGACCATATTGCGTAGGAAAAGCAGTGTATTTTTTAATCTTTATTTAGAGGAATTTGAAAATATGCCTAGCACATGTCTATCTTAGAGATATAACGCGCTCCAATGAACTTATTGAGATCTTCGTCTAATATCGGCATCGGCTTTGCATCAAACGCAGATATGCTATTAATCTCTCTTAGATATACGCAAATGCGGTAGTCTGAATTTTTCTTCCTAACCATGACTACAGGTGAACAGTAAATGGAGCAAAAAGGTTCAATAACGCCTAATTCTAGCATTCTATCAACCTCTTCGTTGAACATTTTCTCTTGAGCTAATGGAACAGGATATGGTTTTTTCCTTACAGGTTCAGTTGCCGTTACTTAGATCTTGTGAGTGATGGTGGCGGTCGAACCAGGCTCATTAGAAATCAAATATGAAAACTCAACAAGTAATGAATTTACTTCGCTAATCTGACCAATCGTACGACTTTGGTTTACCTTTACCTGGGAGTAATCCGTAGTCTTAGGAAGAGTTACAAGGTCAAATACATTAGGGTCTTCACGCTAGCCTGAACTACTTCACTTCAAAGCTAGCACTCAACTTAGTTTCTTCGGTAGTTCCGACTCGATCGATTACATCTAGTTTGTGAACACTAGTTCTCAAGTGGTATATGTAGTTTCAAAGTATTTGCATGGAAAAGCTGCTTCTGGCTTCCCATTTTAACAACATCGTCTACTAGATTACGACATTCTACATTTTGATACGGCCCTTCCACTTCATGAGGAGTCTGTTCTGATTAGTTGGTGTCAAAAATAGTACTTCATCACCTAATTTCAAGTTCCTATTTTGAGACTTCTTAGCAATATACCTAATGAAGAGAGGCCCTAATTTTCGCGTTTTTAGTAGCAATGCGCGAGCTTCCTTCTAACTTTGACCGGAGATCGAAAACATACTGGTAAGAATTACGTATTTCTTTATCGAAATCGGGATTTTCCCAAAGTTCACTGAGCAAGGTTAGAGGACCTCGTACGCGCCTGCCATACAGAAGTTCAAAGGGAGTAAATCTTGGGGTATTGTGGGGAATTTCACGACACGCAAACCATACAGCAGGTAAGTATTTATGCCACTCTGTTGGGGATCAGTACACAATTTCCTACATAGATTTCTAAACACCGTTCATTTTCTCGAAAACACTGCTTGCCATAGGATGATTAGGAGCACAAAATAATGGCTTAATATTAAGAAGTTTATATATTTCGCCCATTAGATCTGAGGTGAATTGTCAGCCCCAGTCTGACAAAATCTCTTCAGGGATGCGAATTCACGCAAACACTCTAAGGCTTCAGCAACTGAAATTGTATCTATTCAAAGATACTGCTTATTATATAGAAAACGCGCATATGTCGACAATAGTTAATGTAAACTTATGGCTATCTGATGAAGCAGGATAAATTGACATTATCAATAGCAATTCGAGCAAACAGCTCTGAAATGATGGAATTTTTTTTCGAGAGAGACTGCTTTCACGCGGCCACGAACAGAGACCTTCTGACAAACGTCACAAGACTGGCAATATCTGTGAATGTCATCGTCGGCACCTGGCCATAAAAGTTTGTCAAAAACTTTCACTTTAGTTTTCCTGAAAGAAAAGTGTCCAGAGAAACGATTATCGTAAGCTAACTTTAGGACCAGATCTGCGCAATTTAGGTATTACAAGAACACGCTTACAGACATCCATGCCATTTTTGTTTCAAATGCATTCCCTGTAGCTTAAAGAGTTATGGTCAACGTAATTGTACCGGTACCCGATTTACTCCGTTTCTCAAATTATCCCTGACTCCTGCTAGAGATTTGCAAGCCATTTGATGGCGTTTGAGATCTGCTGGCGTAGAGCTAAGACTAGCACCATCATCGTAAAGTTTTGACTTTGACTCTGATCTAGTCACTGCTGCAGCAAGTTGTGTGCTGCTAAAAGTTACCGTGGAATTTTCATCAACGTTAACAGGGTTAGGGAAATTTTTAACACGACACTACATCTGTATCATTATCTGTATCAAGCAGAAGTTAAGGAGAGGGTCTACATAAAATTCCGAATAATTATAGATTTTTGGTTTATAAATTGATCTTATACAAGATTTTCCTGAGCTTCCAGCAATATAATTTGCTGGCGTATACGTACATTCGTACTCCACCAGACGGGAGTTGAAGGAGCGGGGGTAGCGTGACCTTAAAGCACGCGACTGGCAGGGTGACTCCCCTTTTCCTGCGTGGTTGAGGGTTGTTTATAAACTTTTATTTGCGGGAATGGCCATAGCGGTCGTTAATTAACCCGGGGTGACGCACTGGGCAACCAGTGGCCCACTGATAATGCGATGGATAAATTATGCCGTTGTAAGTGGGCATTTGTTTTGAATCCATCTGCTCGGTCACGGTAGAGGAAACAAAGTAGGTTCAAACCTGTATTTTTCTCGTTGATGGTGTGGTTTTTCTGACGTCACGGCAACGAACCAATGGCAGCGTTCATATTGCATCAGGTAGCACTGCTATCACCAAATCTGGCTCTACTATTGGCCTAACGACATGGCGTTTTGGTGATGCCGTAAAGTTTTTTTGAAATAAAGCTTCTCTATTGACTAGCCGAACATGAGGAGGTGTATTTTCTCCCATAGAAATGACCCTACCTTGTTTCCTCTACCGTGTGCTCTGTGTACACACACGTTGATTTATAGCTCATTCCCAGCCGCAGTATCATTGCTACGGGAAAGGCGAGCACATCAATAGGAAGAACTTAAAAAGAGCCACAAGGCAAAAGAGTTGATTTTTTATTTTAGTCTAAAGACGAGAAAATGTTTACAAAATGGCTCTTTAGAGACTTGCACTTATCGTCTTTTGATTTAGATTTTCTCACAGTTTTAAAGCAACAAAAATGACAAATACATCGATCATAAATGCTTGAAAAGAGCTATAAGGCAAATGAGTTGGTTTAAAAAACAGGACTTTTGTCAGAATAAGAAAAGTTTACCAAAATTGCTGTTTTAAAAATGCATTCATTGTTCTTTGATGTAGATTTTCACCCACAGTTTTGAAGGTAAATGAATGGCAAATATATCAATTGATAGCGCTTAAACATTACAACAAAAGCAGTGGAGTTCATAAAAAAAACGCTAAGTTCAAAATTCAGGAAAAAAAGAATTTATGAGAACCCAGTTTTCTGGAAACTTGCAAATTGGTGGCTTCAAATAGATTCATCCTCGACAATTTTTGGAGTAAAAGAATTTGAAATATCATTCTATAAGGTTTAGCGAACTCCAGCGATGAGGGCGTCTCGATTTTTGAAATATCTATTATTTTGAAAATTGTACAACAAAAACAGAAGAAAAAGGACAGAAGTGATTTTTTTTCAAAAATGCCTGAAATTAAAAAAATTAAACTATCACAAATCCACTCGCCCCTATGGTTAGATAACTACATAAGCTATCTAAAAGCGTATCACCGGTTTTGTAGCTTCAAAATTTTATGCCTAGAAAAAATATTTAAATCCCAGTTTTGTTGATTTAAAAAAAAAACTGATACTGATACAATTCCTCCCGATACCATCTCTTTAACAAAGCTGGTGCTAGACGGCTCTCTAACACAGGGGTTCTCACACTTTGTTCAACCAAGGACCAATTTTATTTCACAAAAATAAGCTGAGTTCCCCTCACATTTGTTCCCCTCAAGAATACATGTGTATATATATATATATATATATACACATACATAGTATGCACTGCTTCATAATATCACAGTCATGGAAAGCTGTAAATAAATACGCTAACTGGATCCACCGTTCAATTCATTAAATTTTGTGGATCCCCTGTCAAAGTGCCATGGGCCCCTGGGAGTCCGTGGACCCCACCCCACTTTGAGACCCCCAGCCGTAACAAAGCTGATGCTGTGCAGGATGCTGAGGCAACAGGTGGCCCGCACCACAGCTGGGGGCCAGGCCGCCCCCGCACAGCAGCTGGTGTTGAGGTACGAGCGCCACCTGCCCGCCACTCCTGATATGGTCTTCCCGCCCCTCAGAGACACGTGAGATTTTATTCTTACTTTTGGCCTCTTGAAATGTGTTTCCTGATTTTCTCTATGTAATTTTGGTTGGTGCTTTGCTACTGTTGATATGGTCTTCCCGCCTCTCAGAGAGACGTGAGATTTGCTTATTTTTGGGCGTCTAGAAATGTGCCTTTTCTGATTTGTTCTGTATGTAATTGTGGTTGGTGCGTATTTTGTGTTTGGATAATGTCTCATATGCATGTCCCTTCTTATCTAGGTCTCCTCTTATTAAGATACCTCGTATTCAGATAGGAATTATATGTTGACTTATTGTGCCTCTACGTAATTTTGGTTGGTGCTCTTTGTGTGTTTAGATATTTAAGCTGGGTGTGGTGCTGTAGCCGCCCTCGCATATAGATATGAGCGCACGTGGATGTGAGGGCATCCAGTTACCCTCATGGCAGACATGATACCCTGTCAATCATTGCAAAAATGATTGACCTTTCTGAAGTAAACTTTAGTAGGGGTGTTGTCCTTTGACTGTAATGGCTGACATGATTGATATCGCATTAATAAGTGTGAGTAATACGATCATATTACTTTAATGACTGTTATACGATATTAGTTTACAGGCAGCCATAAAATCATTAGTTATAATCAGTCATTACTGATCACATGATGATACTTGCTCACTGGCAGCCATAACATTATTTGTTATAAATGAGTCATTATTGATCATATGATTGTTAGTTTCTAGGCAGCCATAACATTGTTGTAAATGAGTCCTTGATGATCATACAATATTTACTTGCAGGCAAGCAAAACGTTATTTTTCATTACGGCCATAGCAACAATAACCACCGTGCATAATAACTTCCGGCCCGCATTTGCAGAAACCGCGGCCTGGCGCGCTGGGTGACGGTGCACCGGCCCACCAAGCAGCCGTGGCACCACCTGTACTGCTTCAGCCGCACCCAGCGCTGCGACAGGTGGCTCACCATAGAGACGGGCCTGGACACGAGATCTAGGGTCCTCTTGCACCATCTGCGACCCCTAAAAATCCCCCTCAAGAGGGTCCCTAAGCGCGTCATCGACAGGTACTCCAGACTGGGTGGGAGTCGCAAGTCTGCCATATACATCGACCTCACAGGAGACGACATGGCCGGACCCCCTTCCAAGCGAGGGGGCCAGGGCTCCGTGCCCCTGGGCCAGATACTCCAGATGGTGACCGGCAACTGCAACTGGGTCACCGCCCCCGGGTTCATGGAGCACGTGATCGCAGGGGGCGCTGTGCCCAACAACGTGGTCGCCATCACACTCCAAAAGCTGTTCTCGCCCTCAGGGCTCCTCGTGCAACTCCTGACGAAGGCAGTGAAGGATGTTAACTTGAGCGCGCGCGCTGAGCAGGAGTATGGGACACCCTTCCCTAACCCACAGCAGCAAAACGCGCTGCTCATCAAGTATGGGGTGCTGCAAGAGGTTGCATATAACCTGGGAGCGTCTGATCTCATGATCAACCTCATGCTGCACCACGGCAAGACCCTGAACAGCCCCCTTGAGATGGTGAGGCTCACAACCCTGCCCCCAGGGATACCAAGGGTCACCAACCCTGAGGTGAGCTCCGTCCTCGCCAACGCCGCGTCTGGGCGGTCGCTCCTGCATCGCAGCCACCAGCAGCATCTCTTGCAGCGGCACCTTAAGATGGCGCAGAGTTCTGCTCATGCCAGGCAGGACCAAAGTGCTTCTCTTAATGGGAAATTGACCCAAAGTTCTGCCTCCAATGAGAAACTGGCCCTAAGTTCTCAAGCTCAAAGTTCTTCTGATGTGGTACTGGCCCAAAGTTCTTCATCTTTCCCTAACGGGAAACTGGGCCTAAGTTCTCAAGTGCAAAGTTCTTCGTCTAACGCCAAACTGCCCCAAATTCCCCAAGGCCCGAGAAGTTTTGTCCACAAGCCAGGCCCCAAAAGCCGTCGCCGGATGCACCCTGCAACGCAGCAGCCAGCACCGACACGCCCTAACGAAACCGTCACAAACGCCCTCAGCGCCGAGGACGCAGCGCGACTGAGGGGCCTGACCCCCAAGACCCCCTCCGAGGACGCTATGGCGGACCGCCTCAAGGACGCCATCAAGCAAACCTTGCGGGACACCGGCCGGTTCCCGCAAAAATTTGGGGAGGTTCAAACCTACCCCCCTAAAGGCACCCTGCAGTTGGAGCCTAGTTTTACAGATGCTAACTGCGTGGGGAATAGAAAGTCTTCCGGGTTTGCTGACGTGTATGGCAGTAATGCTTCTGCGTACAGCAGCAACAACGCTACGTATAGCAACAATACCGCTACATACAGCAACAATACCGCTACGTACAGCAACAACAATACTGCGTACACCACCAATACCCCAACATACAACAACTGCAATAATGCTCCGTACAACAGCAGCACCGCATCGTACAACAACAATAGCAACTTCTCAGAAACGTATCACGGCGAAGTCGCGAGTTCATCAGAGTTTGTGAAACCTAACAGCAAATTCCGGCCTTTACCCGAGTACAGGCCTCCTCCAGCCGCTTCCCACGGCAACGGCATGTCTATTATTGACGTCATTGATATTTCCAGCGACGACGAGACTGAGTGCAGGTCTTCCGAGCGCGATCCCCCTTGGGACCCACTTTCTGACTACAGTCATTTTGGTGACGTGCCTAGCGCGTCCAATAACGATTTTTTAGATGATATTACGGGTGATGGTGGATTACCTGGTTTACCTAGGCATGTTAGTAGCTCTAATAATGTTGTCAATAGTAATATGAATGTTTTAGTGCCTTCGAAAAGATTGCCAAACCACCCTCCCGGTTTACCACATCGTACAGCCCCTTTACAGCACCAGCAACCAATCACGGAAGTTACGTCAAAAAACGAGCATAGCCATTGGTCACAACCTCCTCCTCCTCTCAACCAATCAGGAGAACAGCAACACATCATCCGCGCAGCGGAAGCTTTTGTGACCAATGGCGACATCGAAGCAAAGGGTCCCTCTAAATTTTTGTCCAATGGTAGCCGAGAACCCTCTCGACGAATCACCCGAGCTGCGTCCCTAAAAGAAGGCTCGTCGACCAACAAAAACAGAAATTTGAGGTCACTTCCTTACAAGGTATCAAAAAAATGGCCAAATGGAGATGTTGAACGTCGTCAAGACGCGTCATTTCAACTGTCAAGTGAATTGGATGACTATCCCTACAACAAACCATCACTAAACTCTGCATGCAATGGCATAGTCACTGAAGAAGAAGAACGATACGCCATAGCGTCAACAAAAGCAAAACAGCAGAAAAGCGTGCTTCACAATAAGGTGGTCATGCACATCAAAACGAGCCTGGTTCCCTTAGTGGTCCCGTTGCTCTCAAATAACAACAGCCAAACTCACTGTCACTCAAGTAACAACCCGACTCGGTGCGTCGAGGTTGCCGGCTACGACTGGGATGAGACCAAGCTGCTCGAAAACAAGAAAGCAAAAAAACGGCTTCTGTCTGGGTACGACTCAGAGTATGAGCTTGAGGAAGCAGTTAACCTGAATGGCTCTAACTTGCCTCCCTCTAAATCTCCCCATAGGGAATATAGAAAAAAGCATAAAGCTTCCCAAGCCAATGGTCTCAGATGCGACAAAGATAGGTCCTCAAATTCTGCAGGGGTACCTTGTGACCAAAATGCTGTTGACATGAGTGAAGTAGAGCTAGACGTCAACTTGAACTGTCCCAGTCCCCTCTCTGGAGATTTGGGTTCAAGGTTAGAAACTGTAAATTGCCGGGATTTGGGTTCGAGGTTGGAAACCGGCAATAGCCGGAATTTGGGTTTGAGGTTGGAAACCGGCAATGGCCAGAATTTAGGCTCAAGTTTAAAAACCTCATTGAACTTTCCATCAATTGTCGATGAGGACGGACTGCTTGCACTTGCGCCAGGATCCCGCGTTCCAGAAGAGGAGCCTCTCCTTCGCCAGGCTGCTGCTCCATCAGACAGCTTTGTGCCAGTCACCTCAGCAGCGTTGGTTGAAGAGGCAGCTTTTGGCAAGCCTTTATGTCCTGATCTGTGTGTGGCGGCTACTCAAAACAAGCCCCCTGATACAGGCAACCTCTTAACTTCCGTCATAAGCAAAGGTTTCAACTTGATTCGTGGGCTCATTTCAGGTTCGCCTTCAAAGCAACACGTGTCGCATAAAGTTGGACGCCCCGAAAACTTGGATAAAGACCCCAAAAACTCAGTTGGACACCCCAAAGACTTGATTAGACACCCTGAAGACGGGGCTGGACACGCTGAAGACAGGGCTGGACGCCCCGAAACCTTGAATCTTCCCAGTGACTCTTCAGACTCTGAGTACTGGAGCGACATAAGCGACAGTGAGGGCGACAGGCCATTCTACAAATGTGTGAAGTATAGCAGCATGCAGAGGGAGCTCAAGACGTGCTTGAGAGACGAGTGCAAGGAGCTGCGAGGCGTTGAGAAGTTGCTCAAGGCAGAGTCGCGCGGCCGCTTGACACGACGCGCTTATGAAAGCATGGCTGGCGGTAAACGGCGGTCCTGTTCGAGTCCGTTGCCTAAACTTAAAATGCCTTTGAAGAAGAGAAAAACAACGCCTCATCCCCAAAAGTGCCCCTCAATCAATATTAGAGAAAGGTCTTCAACCACAATTGGAGAAACCTCCGCAATCACAAATGGAAATAGCTCTGCTCTCACATTTGGAAAACGCTCTGCAACCACAAATAGAAACAGCTCTGAAATCACAGTTGGAGATGAACCACCATCTAAAGATGTGCCGCACTCGCGGATCACTGATCACCAAAACATTAACATGGAATCTAATCCATCTTGTACCAGCCCAGGAGCCACGACGGACGATTTAGAAGAAGCGAGCCAAAGGCTCAGCCAGAGTATCCTTTCAAGCATCACTGAAGGGCCTTTAGGAGCTGCCTTTTCCACCTCGATTGAGTTGAATTGCTCGCGGTTGTTTGGAACGCCACAGAGGTCTACTGTGCCAATCTGTAGTGCATCGACTAGCGTTGCTGAATCAGCAAACATTGCTTTATCAAAATCAGCTCTTGAATTCCCTGAAAGTAGTTACGTGACGCGCCGGTCTATGTTGAATGTGAATCCAGCAATGCCTCAAAGTCATAATTCAGCCAACATAGAAGATTGTAGTTCAGCCAATATCGGAGATGCTAGAACCCGATCGGGGACTTCTAGTCTGGACAAGGGACAGACTTCTAAGTCTTCTTCCATTGTGGACTCGATGAGGAAACGGCTCTCCAACAAGCTGGAGACCTACGAAAGCTGCCCGTTGCCCTGGAGACCCCCTGCCTGGATCTCGGATTGCGCTCGAGGAGATAGCCCTGGGTCTGAGTCCCCTCGCAGCGAATCCCCTCTTTCTGATGCCTATGTAGGACAAAAAGGTTCTTATCTGGCGGCGAGGGGTTCTTTCAAAGGTTCATTACTATCCGGAGAGACCGCTGTAATTCCTAACATGCCAGGCAAAGCACAAGGTGACGCTAGAAAAAATACACTCTTCTCTGCTTCAAAACATGACTCTCATTCGTCTAGTGAAGTTGAAATATCCTTGAAGAAGCCTTGTTTGCTGACCAGAAGTGAAGTGCACAGCAAACGTGCTGTGCGCTTCAGAGATACTTCTTCTTCTTCTTCCTCCTCTTCTGACTTGGACCAAATGTCGGTGAGGTCTCGGCTAAGACGAAAGTCCAGCGTGCGTCGATTGAAGCGCAGAGTACAAGGCTCATCTATTCACAAGGCCAGAAATTTATCGCTCAACGCCGCCCAGACTATGGCCAAACAAAGGAGGAATCTCAAAATGCACAAGATGCTGTCGGACCTGCTCATGGACGAATGTAAGGAGCTCCAGAGGAGTGGGTTCCACCCCCGTCAGGTGGTCAACTTAAACAGCCGTCCTTCAAGACGCAGGGAAACGCTCAGTCCAAACGCAAAGCAGTACTTGGAAGACTCCACGTCGGAGTCAAACGCGGATGAGGAACAAACTTATAATCAAAATCGATTTTCGAGCAACTATGGAGAGAATGAACGTGGTTGTCAAAAGCGATTCGCGGTCAACCATGGAACTGGAGGCAGTGAAGCACATAGTCAAGTTACTTCCAATTTACCTGATACTGGACGTGATAGACAAGCTATTAGCATTGAGAGGCAACTGGTGGACTCCAATCAAGGCAGTCACCTTGCGCGGTCTAGCAAACGGTTCGAAGATTCCCAAAGCGCTTTAGCATCATTCAGTGATCACAACTCTATGGATGGCAGCAACAAACCATTGCTTCATTCTGTGGCAAGGCGCCAGGTGGCGTACAAGAGAACTTGGCCACGCGCTAAGCCTAAAACTTGGTCCAAAGTCACGAAATTTGGCGCGAGCACTCGCCAAAACGCGGGGACGATGTCGAGTGACAGCAGTTCTGAAGATGAAGATGGAGGTTTATCGTTGAGGTTGTCTTCGGAAGACGATGAGGTGGTGACCCCTAAATCTACTCCCAAGAAAAAGAGAATCCCTCTTGAGCTCAGGAAACTGCTTGCCGACGAGTGCAAAGAGTTCAGTCAGTTTGGGTTCCATCCTAAAGACGTGATAGACTGTCTAGACGAGCCATCTTCTGGGTCTGAACAAGATGCTCCCCAAGAGCACTGCGAGGAAGGCACCAAGAGTTCCAGAACAGGTACTTGCAAAGTATCATCAAAAAGTACCATGAAGGAATCTTCACAAGGGCCCATGAAAAAATCATCAAAAGGTACCATGAAGGAATCATCAAAAGGCACCATCAATAAACCATCGAACAGTAACATGAAAGGGTACGAAACATACACTGAAGAGATGTCTGATAATGACACCAACCAACAAGCAGCTCAAAAGGAAATGAAGAAGAAAAAGCTGCCTCTAGAAATTCGAAATCTGTACATCGACGAGTGCAAAGAGTTCAGTCAGTTTGGGTTCCATCCTAAAGACGTGATAGACTGTCTAGACGAGCCTTCCTCTGGGTCTGAGCAAGAGGCGTCCCAAGGGCACTGCGAGGAAGGCAGCAAGAGTTCCAAAACAGGTACTGTCAAGGCATCATCAAAAGGTCCCATCAAGAAACCATCAGATGATAACATGAAAGGATATGAAACGGACACCGAAAAGATGTCTGATAACGACACCAACCAACGACCAACTGGGAAAAAGAAGAAGAAAAAGGTGCCTCTGGAAATTCAAAATTTGCTTGCTGACGAGTGCAAGGAGTTCAGTCAGTTTGGGTTCCACCCGAAGGATGTGATAGACTGTCTAGACGAGCCTTCCTCTGGGTCTGAGCAAGAGGCGTCTCATGAGCATCAAGAGGAAGGCCCCAAGAGTTCCAAAACAGGTACTGTCAACGCATCATCAAAAGGCACCACCAAGAAACCATCGCACGATAACATGAAAGGATACGAAACGGACACCGAAGAGATGTCTGATAACGACACCAACCAACGACCAACTCAGAAAAAGAAGAAGAAAAAGGTGCCTCTGGAGATTCGAAATTTGCTCGCTGACGAGTGCAAGGAGTTCAGTCAGTTTGGGTTCCACCCTAAAGACGTGATAGACTATCTAGACGAGCCTTCCTCTGGGTCTGAGCAAGAGGCGTCTCATGAGCATCAAGAGGAAGGCCCCAAGAGTTCCAAAACAGGTACTGTCAACGCATCATCAAAAGGCACCACCAAGAAGGATTCGCACGATAACATGAAGGGATACGAAACGGACACCGAAGAGATGTCGGATAAAGACACTAACGAACGACCAACGCGGAAAAAGAAGAAGAAAAACGTGCCTCTAGAAATTCGAAACCTGTTCATCGACGAGTACAAGGAATTCAAGGCACGCAGGGCAAGCACCTCGAAAAAGCCCATGCAGGTCCCTCGGCCAGACACCAGCAGCAGGCCCCCACCCCGCGGGGTGCTCCCCAAGGTCAAGGCAGGCCCTTCACTCAATTCTAAAGGGCCCCTGGATGCATTCCGAGCTCAACGGCTGCCTCGCTTGGCCAAAACGGCGATTCTGGAAGAGGAAAGTGACAACTGGACGACTCCTTCTGGCCTGCATAGGAGTGTATTGAGAAGAGAGAACGCGATGTGCGTGGTGTCCTACACACTGCCTGATATTGGCTGACCTGTGTGGTGTTGTATGCCTGAAATGAGCTGACCTGTGTGGTGTTGTGTGCCTGATATTGGCTGAATGATGTGGTGTTGTGTGCCTGATATTGGCTGAATGGTGTGGTGTTGTGTGCCTGATATGGGCTGACCTGTGCCTGATATTGGCTGAATGGTGTGATGTCCTGTGCCTGATATTGGCTGAACTGTGTGGTGTCCTGTGCCTGATATTGGCTGAACTGTGTGGTGTCCTGTGCCTGATATTGGCTGAACTGTGTGGTGTCCTGTGCCTGATATTGGCTGAACTGTGTGGTGTCCTATGCCTGATATTGGCTGAACTGTGTGGTGTCCTGTGCCTGATATTGGCTGAACTGTGTGGTGTCCTGTGCCTGATATTGGCTGAACTGTGTGGTGTCCTGTGCCTGATATTGGCTGAACTGTGTGGTGTCCTGTGCCTGATATTGGCTGAACTGTGTGGTGTCCTGTGCCTGATATTGGCTGAACTGTGTGGTGTCCTGTGCCTGATATTGGCTGAACTGTGTGGTGTCCTGTGCCTGATATTGGCTGAACTGTGTGGTGTCCTGTGCCTGATATTGGCTGGACTGTGTGGTGTCCTGTGCCTGATATTGGCTGAACTGTGTGGTGTCCTGTGCCTGATATTGGCTGAACTGTGTGGTGTCCTGTGCTTGATATTGGCTGGACTGTGTGGTGTCCTGTGTCCGATATACAAAAATACAAAACAAAGTTTAAGCAATTCTATGAGGTGTGTACGTACTTACATTCACACACTCCACCTCAGGGAGGGATAATTTTTGTATCAATGGGAATTAGCACTTCTAGGGGAAAATTTGAGGTCCCGAGCTGAATGTTGGGTAGGCCTTCCTTATGTTGTAATGGAATAGGTTTTTTGTTTTGCCACTGACCGTCTATTTTCGGTTGACTACTGCCCTGTCTTTCAGCATCTATTGTTTTCTTCTTTAACTTTTATCTCTTTTCATGAACTTCCGAACTTGCTGATTGTGGGGACGCACCTTGTGCATAGATTCCTTCCTTACAAACTTGCTGTTTCTATGCAACACGTGCATAGACTGCGCGTTCCCTCGACTCTACGGTAAATGGTGGCTTCCTCTCTTAGGAACACCTTTCTTGTTTTTAGGGAGACTCAAACTAAGTCACTTAATTTAGTGGATTATGACAGTTAAATGAATACACGCATCTCTTTAGGCATGTGTACTTGTGCGGTGTGTGTGTGTTGTGTATGCGTACATGTACGTCTCTCGAGACTACCCAATGGTGACTTTACCCGACGTTGTGTCTGTCCTCGTCAGTGCAGACCTGCGGACTGTGTGTCTGTCCTCGTCAGTGCAGTCCTGCGGACTGTGTGTCTGTCCTCGTCAGTGTATACTCGAGAACTGAACTCTACATCCAAGTTTACTGACGTTTTAAACTTTTTTATGGGAGGCCGGTGTACCGTGCTACCGACTTCTTTCCGGGCCTGCTGGTTTTTGTTTTTTTTTTGTCAAAAAATTTGGGTTTAGATTCGATAGTCAGAATTTTCATTTGAAAATGGTATTTTGCGATTGTGTTAAAAAAGTTAAGGGTGTTAGATACAGTCTCTTTATTTTTATTATCAGTTTGTTTCTAAACTTATGGGTTTTACGAATGAAATTTATTTTTAGTATATTTTTTCCCGGTTGCCTGGTTCATGTACTTGCTTTGTGATTGGTTACGTGATTTTGCTGTAGTTTTTAAGCCGTCGATTGCTTTAATTCCATTATGTGCGGTTTTAATTTAGCGAGCAAACTCAAATTTTGGCGATTTTTTTTTTTTTGAACTGCCGAAATTTTTTGGGAAAGATTTGAATTTAAAAATCTTGCTAGCTTCCTATATTTTTATTGTAGTTGTTTGCAAAGCTTAGGTTATTTATAGTGTATTAAAACTTATGTACTAGAATTATAGGCCTATAAAAAATAAGCCTACTCAATATCACAAAAAACTTGACATGTGGAAATTTGGTGAATGTACAGTCTTTTTTTCCATTTGAAAGAACAATCTATCAAGAAAACTGTGTAATGATAGGCCGATCAGAAGAGAGTGTAAAAGAGGCGTAGGCGTTTCTTGCAACATTTAGAACGATTAAAAACTTCTGTGATGATACAAACCTAAAATTTTCAAAATTCCGGTAATTTTTTATTTTTGTGATTATTCAGAAGGTGAGGGAGTGGCGGATGTGTATATAGAGGGACGGACGCTGTGTGCGTGCTACGGTGTGGCCGTTTGCTGGCTGTAATGTTGTGGTTTGGCCATTTCCAGACCATCTGCTGGCTGCATTGTTGTGGTTTGGCCATTTCCAGACCAACTGCTGGCTGCATTGTTGTAGTTTGGCCATTTCCAGACCAACTGCTGGCTGCATTGTTGTGGTTTGGCCATTTCCAGACCATTTGCTGGCTGCATTGTTGTGGTTTGGCCATTTCCAGACCATTTGCTGGCTGCATTGTTGTGGTTTGGCCATTTCCAGACCATTTGCTGGCTGCATTATTGTTGTTTGTCCATTTTCAGACCATTTGCTGGCTGCATTGTTGTGGTTTGTCCATTTTCAGACCATTTGCTGGCTGCATTGTTGTGGTTTGGCCTTTTTCAGACCATTTGCTGGCTGCATTGTTGTGGTTTGTCCATTTTCAGACCATTTGCTGGCTGCATTGTTGTGGTTTGTCCATTTTCAGACCATTTGCTGGCTGCATTGTTGTGGTTTGTCCATTTTCAGACCATTTGCTGGCTGCATTGTTGTGGTTTGGCCTTTTTCAGACCATTTGCTGGCTGCATTGTTGTGGTTTGTCCATTTTCAGACCATTTGCTGGCTGCATTGTTGTGGTTTGTCCATTTTCAGACCATTTGCTGGCTGCATTGTTGTGGTTTGTCCATTTTCAGACCATTTGCTGGCTGCATTGTTGTGGTTTGTCCATTTTCAGACCATTTGCTGGCTGCATTGTTGTGGTTTGTCCATTTTCAGACCATTTGCTGGCTGCATTGTTGTGGTTTGGCCTTTTTCAGACCATTTGCTGGCTGCATTGTTGTGGTTTGACCAATTCCAGACCATTTGCTGGCTGCATCGTTGTGGTTTGGCCATTTTCAGACCATAATTCCCATGGGTTTTGACATCTTGATTAACAATTTGGCCATTTCATGTTTTAATTTTGACATCAAGCTATTCTATAAGGCAATATTGATGAAATTTCGCCATTTTAAGGTTACTTTTGACGTTTTACTGTTGAAATTCGGCGATTTTCTGGCCAAATATTAATTTTGGCCATTTTTCACGCAGTGGTTTTGTAGTGTGATCTTCTGTGAACTCAATATTTAATTTGAGTTCTTTCTCTGCCTGATGTGTTTAAGCTTGGCTTTTCATTTTAAAGTTGAACTATGCGGTTTTGGGTCGATGTAAGAGATGCCAATTTGCGCTCTCGATTTGAATGCTAATTTCTGGCTCTATTGATGGAATTGTCGGGATTCTCGATCAAGATTTCCAAGTTGAAACTTTTCTCTAGCCCCAAGTTACGTTAGTTCTGTTGACAATTTGCGATATTTGTCTGATGAAAACATTTTTGTTCCTTTTTTTAAATAATGCTTTTTATTTTGTCATTATTTTTTTATTATGCCATTGTCTGACCGGTCGAATTATTGAGGAAACTCTTGCTCTGCTGGCTCAAATTTTAACACATTTTTGTCTTGGCAAATTCAATTGTTAATGTTGCTCACCAGGGCCCTCAACTGGACTAATTTACGAAGCCTATTTGTGCAAAGGTCTGAAAAAAAGCGAATTTCGCCTATTTCGCTAGAAAAAGGTTGTGGGCAAGAAAATTCTCCAGAAATTGGCTACCCTCAACAATATTGGCCACCCTCATCAATATTGGCCACCCGCATCAATATTGGCCACCCGCATCAATATTGGCCACCCGCATCAATATTGGCCACCCGCATCAATATTGGCCACCCGCATCAATATTGGCCACCCGCATCAATATTGGCCACCCGCATCAATATTGGCCACCCGCATCAATATTGGCCACCCGCATCAATATTGGCCACCCGCATCAATATTGGCCACCCGCATCAATATTGGCCACCCGCATCAATATTGGCCACCCGCATCAATATTGGCCACCCGCATCAATATTGGCCACCCGCATCAATATTGGCCACCCTCATCAATATTGGCCACCCTCATCAATATTGGCCACCCTCATCAATATTGGCCACCCTCATCAATATTGGCCACCCTCATCAATATTGGCCACCCTCATCAATATTGGCCACCCTCATCAATATTGGCCACCCTCATCAATATTGGCCACCCTCATCAATATTGGCCACCCTCATCAATATTGGCCACCCTCATCAATATTGGCCACCCTCATCAATATTGGCCACCCTCATCAATATTGGCCACCCTCATCAATATTGGCCACCCTCATCAATATTGGCCACCCTCATCAATATTGGCCACCCCCATCAATACTGGCCACCCTCATCAATATTCGCCACCCTCATCAATATTGGCCACCCTCATCAATATTGGCCACCCTCATCAATACTGGCCACCCTCATCAATACTGGCCACCCTCATCAATATTGGCCACCCTCATCAATATTGGCCACCCTCATCAATACTGGCCACCCTCATCAATATTGGCCACCCTCATCAATACTGGCCACCCTCATCAATACTGGCCACCCTCATCAATACTGGCCACCCTCATCAATACTGGCCACCCTCATCAATATTGGCCACCCTCATCAATATTGGCCACCCTCATCAATACTGGCCACCCTCATCAATACTGGCCACCCTCATCAATATTGGCCACTTTGAACAAGGACAGCAAGACTGCGGCCAGCCTCACAGCGCTGCAGCGTGCGTGCGTGTGTACATAAGCGTGTAAATATGCCGTGCCTATTGTTCCCTGTCAGAACGCGTATGTACGGTATGTATCGATTATTTATGTAGCATATATAAGTAGGAGCCCGCATACGTGCGTAACGATATACAGGGAGTCTGTCGCGTGTAGATGCTTCACACAACCCTCGTGTGAGGAAGGTCTGTGTGCGCTGTTTTGTCGGTCCTTTTGTTCTTCCTTCGCGCGGCAAATCCTGTACAGACGAGCGTTTTGTGGAACTTGTTTATTGTGACGCCTTCGAAGCTTGTTCGCAACATGTATAGGCACGTTTAAACGAACTCAAACGCGTTGTAGACTCATGAAGTGCGGAAAAAGCGCGGTTTGAAAGCGTTTGAATTTGCAGGAAACATGAATAAAACACGTTTGAACGGAACCTGGAACGTGTTTTGTCTTGCAGGAAACGTGTTTTGGCTTGCAGGAAACGTGTTTTGGCTTGCAGGAAACGTGTTTTGGCTTGCAGGAAACGTGTTTTGGCTTGCAGGAACGTGCTTCGGCTTGCAGGAAACGTGTTTTAAACGCTTTACAACGTACAATGAAACAGGTTTTGAACATGCTTATATTTATAGCGCGTCTAAAACTTGCAAGAAACAATATTTTTTGGTTTGAGCTCGCAAGAAGCGCATGAACTTGCATGCGAACTCTTCTTTACGCGCGAATTTCTTGCAGTGACAACTCCAGTTATACGAATACTAGAACAAACTCTTGCCAAGGACTGTACGAGGATATAGTAGGCACTTACCTTGTTGTATATATGAAGATAGGATCTGTATTGTGTAACCTAATGTACATTGTTGCTATTTACTGACTACTTTTATTATCCTGAGCCAGTCTCGTCTGGAGTGTGGAGTGTCTGTCCTCGTCAGCAGAGTGGAGTGTCTGTCCTCGTCAGCAGAGTGGAGTGTCTGTCCTCGTCAGCAGAGTGGAGTGTCTTGTCCTCGTCAGCAGAGTGGAGTGTCTTGTCCTCGTCAGCAGAGTGGAGTGTCTTGTCCTCGTCAGCAGAGTGGAGTGTCTGTCCTCGTCAGCAGAGTGGAGTGTCTGCCCTCGTCAGCAGAGCGGAGTGTCTGCCCTCGTCAGCAGAGCGGAGTGTCTGTCCTCGTCAGCAGAGCGGAGTGTCTGTCCTCGTCAGCAGAGTGGAGTGTCTGCCCTCGTCAGCAGAGTGGAGTGTCTGTCCTCGTCAGCAGAGTGGAGTGTCTGTCCTCGTCAGCAGAGTGGAGTGTCTGTCCTAGTCAAGGACGTAGAGTGCCAGTCACACACCCTTTACCTCCTACATCAACACGTGTATTTCAATCCATAAATGAACGTGCTTCAATTATTCTACCATCGTTAAATTAATGAACTTTCATTTCTCGTACTTGCAACCTCCGTCTTTCGTGCTCCCGGCATCACCAGAGGAGCTGCTCGCTCCGGCGAATGTAACGGCCCGGAGACCACAATTTGCATGACAAGCAATTGTGGGCAGCAAAGAAAATTATCAAAACATGCGAGAAAATCTAAAATTTACTTCATCAAATCCACGTACGCACTTTAACTGTCACATTTTTCAGATCTAATAAAATTAAAGTTAACCGCGTATATGCGGTACAGCTAGCAGCGTAAATTTTACTGGTAATTTGGCCTCACTAGCCTTTCGTAACCAAAATTCACAAAGTTTTTGAAGTAAATTTTGAATATTTGACTTCATAGAACTGCCGACGAATATGCAGTCAGGGTAGTCAATTCGTGAGAACGATTCGTGCTGCTGGCTGTACCGCACTGAATACCTGCCCGGTATCACGCAGCAGTTTCGAACTATTATACAGATCAAATAATTAAATATTCTCTACACAATAATAGCGGTCCTTTAGAACAAGAGTTTTGGTTAAACATTCTATTCAACTTCAACACAAAATAAAAATATTATTTAAAGCCTCGACAACAAAGGCGATCTCTCAAAATAAGAGAAGGGAAGACCTTTTAGTATGCACTCTATAGAACGGGGTATTTATGGATCACATTGTTTCACTAGCAAACATCACTCTCAATTAGTATGAACTGACCTGTTCTCTACAGGGGAAAGGTTGATAGTTCTGCTAAATAAGATATCAAAATAATAAATAACATCGAAATGAAAATTCTCAGTCACATAAATAAATTTAAATAAAAACATTCCGTCACAAAAAAATACATAATATCGTACACCACAATATTTCAAAAGGAAAAAAATCCTACATCTCAAAAATTTGCAGAAAAAATTACTAGCACCTCAAAAAATTAAGTGAAAAATAGCGACCATAAAAATAAAATACATGAAAAATATTCTTACCTCAGACACTCAATAAAGAATGATCCCAATGATAAAGCATGGGCCTGCTAAAAAAAATCCCTACACAAGAAAATCACTAAAAATAATACTCATTATTCCCGCAAAAAATCCCAAAACGTCAAATCTAAGTCACAATATCCTCGATACACGTAAAAAATTCACGACGTTAGAGAGCACGAAGAAATAACGTAAATCGGATACGAATTAAATATTAAGTAAATCCCTAACTGAATTAACGCCGACCAACGAAAATCCGCAAGATGAAAGAAAACAATTTGGTCAAAGTTGAAATTTACCGTTTTTCAATGAAAGGAAAATGCACAAATCGGAAAAAAAAGAGATTATTAGTTAGTTTAAGCCTCCCTATCCTCAACAAATGAGATCCAAAGAGAGGAAGGAAGAAGGCATCATTTAGTATGGAGTTAAGGGAACGCGGAATCTATGCACAAGGTGCACAGAAACAGTAAGATGAGAAAGAAGTTCATGAAACAAGATCAAAGTTGAAGAAGAGAGTGGTAAGTGCGGAAAAAACAGGACAGCAGTGAACCGAAAAAAGATGGTTCGTAACAAAACAAAAACCTATTCTATTTCAACAAAAAGAAGGCCTACCTAACCTTTAGCTCGGGCCCTTACATAGTCCCCCTGGGAGCGCTAATTCCCATAGATACAATAGTTGTATCCCCCTGAGGGGATCGGCACAAAATACGAGTCATAATTATACTAGACCAAAATTCACTAGCGATAACAAAGAGAGTGAAGAGAAGGGACCATTTAATAAGAACAACAAAATAACGAGGTATCTATGCACAAGGTGCGTCCCCACACCCTGCGCCGCACACAAACAAGTTAAGAAGGAAGAGGAACAAAAGACAGATTAGATTTGACTATTATTTAATTCAAGCCTCCCTATCCGCTACAAATGCGATCTAAAGAGATGAAGGAGGAAGGCACCATTTTAGTTTGGAGTTAAGGGAACGTGGAATCTATGCAAAAAAGGCATAGAAACAGTAAGTTGAGAAAGAAGATTATGAAACAAGATCAAAGTAGAAAAAGAAAGTAGTAGGTGCTGAAAATCCGAGAAACAGTAAACCGAAAAAAGGTGGCCTTGAACATCACAAAAACATATTTCAACAAAAAAAGGCCTACTTAACTCTCACTTCGGGACCTCACATAATCCCCTTGGGAGCGCTAGTTTCCATAGATACAATAGTTGTGTCCCCCTGACAGTTGAACCAAAGACAAAGAGATAGCAAAGAAGACATAAAAACTGAAAGAAGTAAAGTGGGCACAAAAGGCCTCTATACAGCTGAAGGACCTAAAAGTATTCCACAGAGGGCGTCAGTCCCCATAGCACAAGATACACAAACCTAGGCCTATTGCCTAACCTATGCCTACCTGAGGAGACATAACAGTTGCCCCCTGAGAGGACCTCAGTGTCCCCTCATGGGACGCCAGTGCCTCTAGCACAACAAACACAATACATCATTTTATCGTATAATGCTATAACTCACAATAAACGTAATTTCTTATCCTTGAAACAATAAATCCGTAATTTCTTATCCTTGCACAATATCGTATAATGCTATAACTCACAATATCCGCAATTTCTTATCCTTGAAACTACAGCTCGAGTAATTAGGAAATATCACAGCAGCACCACCATCGGAGAGAATCATTAAATGTTGCAGCGACTATCCCCCAAAGAAATTGTATAATTCATCTCTACCAACTTTCGAGTTAGATTCATTGGTAATTTCATCAATTCTCGGTGCTCTGCCCAGCACAAGACAAAATGTGTCATGAACAAGGAAGAGTAACACATCGTGGTCACGCCTCATGGTTAGCAAATCTCTGCCTCCGCGTGTTGGGGTTGATTTGTGTGGTTATGGGCTAGGTTCAGGGTCTCAGGTCTGGTAGGGTTAAGGGTTAGGTTCAGGGTCTCAGGTCTGGTAGGGTTAAGGGTTAGGTTCAGGGTCTCAGGTCAGGTAGGGTTAAGGGTTAGGTTCAGGGCCTCAGGTCTGGTGGGGTTAAGGGTTAAGTTCAGGGCCTCAGGTCTGGTGGGGTTAAGGGTTAGGTTCAGGGCCTGAGGTCTGGTAGGGTTAAGGGTCAGGTTCAGGGCCTCAGGTCTGGTAGGGTTAAGGGTTAGGTTTAGGGCCTCAGGTCTGGTGGGGTTAAGAGTTAGGTTCAGGGCCTCAGGTCTGGTAGGGTTAAGGGTTAGGTTCAGGGCCTCAGGTCTGGTAGGGTTAAGGGTTAGGTTTAGGGCCTCAGGTCTGGTGGGGTTAAAGGTTAGGTTCAGGGCCTCAGGTCTGGTGGGGTTAAGGGTTAGGTTCAGGGCCTCAGGTCTAGTACGGTTAAGGGTTAGGTTCAGGGCCTCAGGTCTGGTAGGGTTAAGGGTTAGGTTCAGGGCCTCAGGTCTGGTAGGGTTAAGGGTTAGGTTTAGGGCCTCAGGTCTGGTAGGGTTAAGGGTTAGGTTTAGGGCCTCAGGTCTGGTGGGGTTAAAGGTTAGGTTCAGGGCCTCAGGTCTGGTGGGGTTAAGGGTTAGGTTCAGGGCCTCAGGTCTGGTGGGGTTAAGGGTTAGGTTCAGGGCCTCAGGTCTGGTGGGGTTAAGGGTTAGGTTCAGGGCCTCAGGTCTGGTGGGGTTAAGGGTTAGGTTCAGGGCCTCAGGTCTGGTGGGGTTAAGGGTTAGGTTCAGGGCCTCAGGTCTGGTGGGGTTAAGGGTTAGGTTTAGGGCCTCAGGTCAGGTAGGGTTAAGGGTTAGGTTCAGGGCCTCAGGTCTGGTAGGGTTAAGGGTTAGGTTCAGGTCGTCAGGTCTGGTAGGGTAAAGGATTAGGTTCAGGTCGTCAGGTCTAGTAGGAATCAAGTTCAAGCCTCGGTTAACACTGCCTTAATTCGCTTTGAATTTTCCGATTAAAACAAAAACATTTGAACATCAGTTGTCAACACAGCTCGGTTCAAATGCGTCTACGATTAGGCGAGATACTTTTACGTATCAAAGCTATTTTGCTAAGTAAATTGACTATTTTTTCTGAACCAGAGGTTGGGGGAGATTTATTCTCCTCACTGGAGGGCAAAACTGCAACATCCGCGTTCCCAGACAACGGGACGTTGGCTGACTTCATGTAAGATTTGATGACCTTCACGGGACCCAAGCACGGCTCAACAGGACTAGCCAGACACGCTTTGCTAGAGGCGTGCACAGCATCAGGCTCAAGGAGAGCTCTATAAGTCGCTCCATAGGAGGTCCAATGGAAAGAGCGTTGGGACTTCAAGGATTCTATATTCGAGGTCTTCGGTCCAAACGCTTTGCTTTTCATTGACTGCGTGTGAGATCTTGCAAATCTCGATGCAGGAAGATTGGTGAATATTTTGCGTACGCGAATGTTACATTTGACACGTTGAGCCTGCGCGCAAGTTTTGCCTATGAAGGGCCCCATCTTTTTAGAAACTTCGAGTTGGTTTCGAGTGCCTGCCTTTACTGCTAACGAAACTGGGCGTTGTATCTGCCCTGATATATCCCAGGGACGGAGTCCCAAACTATTGTTACTCAAGTTCGGTTCTTGAGTCAAAGAAACTGGAACTCCTACTCTATCTTCAGTAGAAATGAGACACGGATTTATTGAGTCCGAAATAGAAGAGTGGTTATCAGCAGATGCAGCGTTAGTCGGCAATTCAGAGACAGAATGGCCTTCGTCGCCTGGATCTACCATTGATTCATATTCAGAAGTAGCGATGGATTCAGCGCTGATGATGATTCCAAAATCACGGTCATCACTGTCATCTGAGTTGATTAACTCGGCAGAACTGTGTTCTTCAGGACAGCTGTGACCTGTACGATCCAATTCTTCAGGTTTTATCAGCTGGGATAAACCATCTTCCTTAGAAGAGTTGATATGTGTCTCCCTGATTTCATGGTTGACCCGAAAACCATTCCGAATCCCCGCATTACTCCCCATCGAATCTAGGCCACTATTTTCACTGTTGCTAGTTTCAAAAATTTCATCACAAGCATGGTCAATATCTTTCATAAGTCCATCTTCGACAATCAAACTCTTTTTGTTTCCTATTTCAGTTGCGTCAGAAGGAACTTTCTCATCTAGGACCACAACACAATCATCATCCTTCCCGCTCACAGACTGGTTTGGTTTGACTGCATTTTCCTCAGCAGCAAAAGTCGATAAAGTTGCCTGAAGCCCACCAGGAGAAAGACCTTCAATTACATCAGAAGAAATTCCGACCTCCTTGGCCAGAGACTTGCCGTTCAAGCTGCGCGAGACAAAAGGACGCACCTCTTCCTTCATCTCGCAGAACTCACAGTAATAGACAACAGCGTCCTTCAGATCTGCACACATTTCATGCGCCCACTTCTGACACCCCATGCACTGGATCCAGGCTTCCTCTGTGCTGTGCCCACACACCACACACTCAGTGTCGCCCGTTCCAGACAGAAAATTTTCATTTCTATAGGATGCTAATTCTTGGTTTGACGGTCGGCCTCGTTTTCTTTTAACAAAAATTACGGGAATAGGATTGTGTGTCCCAGATTTATTTTTCTCAGTTGGTGTGACTTTACCAGGATCGAAGTGCGACAGGATCTCTTTCATCTTCGCTGACATGGGTTTGTTTTGCCGTAGAGAATATGCATGAGAGGCGGCCGCATTAGATGTGCTTTCAGCAGCAGGTTTTGTTGACGTGGAATACGATTTGGGCGCAGAAAAAGTAGCAATAGTAGAGGAAGGAACGACGGACGTGAATGTAGCACTCGTAGAACCAGAGGTAGTGGTTGAGGTGTTACCAGAATCTGAGGCAACAATAGAAGTGGATAAGACGGCCGAACTCAATACTGACTTGCACTTTTTTCCCTCAGAAGATACGCTAGTTCCCGAGGACCAATGAGGTGTTGAGGAGGGAGTAGTTTGCAAAGATATTGAGGGGACGGAAGTAGATGAAATTGAAGGTAAAACAGAAATAGGACGTACAAAGGCGGATGAAATAGACGGTGTCAAGGTAGACATGTCAGGTGATTCGACCTCAGAAAAAGGTGGAGAAATAGACAAATCGGAGGAGGGTGTTGAGCACGACAACGCAGAGGATAGAAATGAAGGTGCAATAATATCTTTAAAAGTGATGTGCACGCAACCGTTACCCTTAGCTGGGTTGCGGAAAGACTCAACATTTTGCGCTGATTTTTTATGAGATGAACCACACAAAGAGGACACTGCCAGTTCTGGTGTTGGCTTCAAACTAAATGTGTTGACAGGAGCCTGAGGTCTAGTTATTATTAAACAAGAATTGGTGTTTGGTTTTGGGCAGATCTTTGTTACAGAGCCCAGCCCATCACCATGCACATCCTGTGCAGAGGCAGTGGTGGGCTGTGAGAGTTCCTGTCCACGCGCACGCAGCGCAACGGCAGTGGTTGTTACTATGAACGGTTTTACGACCATCACTGGTGAAGGTTGCGGTTGAGTAGACATGGTTTGCCCATGTGAAAACGAGAAGGATTTATCAAAAATGCTACTTCTGTTGGAAGTCTTTGAGCTCCATAGGACTTTCAGACCGGGTTTTGGCTGGGGTGAGTCAGATTTAGTTTCCCAGAGTTGCTTTCTCTCGACAATCGTAATTCTGAGTGGTTTTGCTGATGTTTTGTTTCTTGATTCTTGAATGCAAGTCCCTAACTTTTCTCTGGATACATTTCGTTGTTCAGGAGTATTGGAAGAAGTTTTGTAGAGATTGTTATGATGGCTGGCAGTAAATGCTCGGCTGGAAATCGTGCAAACGGTATTTTGAACATTGAATATTGGCTCTTGTACAGCTTTTGATGTTGAAAAATGTATTCGCTCTTCTGCAGCCTTTGATAATGAAGGCATTGGCTCTTGTGCAGCCTTCGATAATGAAGGCATTGGCACTTGTGCAGCCTTTGATAATGAAGGCATTGGCACTTGTGCAGCCTTTGATAATGAAGGCATTGGCTCTTGTGCAGCCTTCGATAATGAAGGCATTGGCACTTGTGCAGCCTTCGATAATGAAGGCATTGGCACTTGTGCAGCCTTCGATAATGAAGGCATTGGCACTTCTGCAGCCTTTGATAATGAAGGCATTGGCTCTTGTGCAGCCTTTGATAATGAAGGCATTGGCACTTCTGCAACCTTTGACAATGAAGGCATTGGCACTTCTGCAACCTTTGACAATGAAGGCATTGGCACTTCTGCAGCCTTCGATAATGAAGGCATTGGCTCTTGTGCAGCCTTTGATAATGAAGGCATTGGCTCTTGTGCAGCCTTTGATAATGAAGGCATTGGCTCTTGTGCAGCCTTTGATAATGAAGGCATTGGCACATCTGCAGCCTTTGATAATGAAGGCATTGGCACATCTGCAGCCTTTGATAATGAAGGCATTGGCTCTTGTGCAGCCTTTGATAATGAAGGCATTGGCTCTTGTGCAGCCTTTGAAAATGAAGGCATTGGCTCTTGTGCAGCCTTTGATAATGAAGGCATTGGCACTTCTGCAGCCTTTGATAATGAAGGCATTGGCACTTCTGCAGCCTTTGATAATGAAGGCATTGGCTCTTGTGCAGCCTTTGATAATGAAGGCATTGGCTCTTGTGCAGCCTTTGATAATGAAGGCATTGGCTCTTGTGCAGCCTTTGATAATGAAGGCATTGGCACTTCTGCAGCCTTTGATAATGAAGGCATTGGCACTTCTGCAGCCTTTGATAATGAAGGCATTGGCACTTCTGCAGCTTTTGATAATGAAGGCATTGGCTCTTGTGCAGCCTTTGATAATGAAGGCATCGGCTTTTGTGCAACCTTTGATAATGAAGGCATTGGCTCTTGTGCAGCTTTTGATAATGAAGGCATTGGCTCTTCAGTAGCCTTTGATAATGAATGTATTGGCTCTTCAGTAGCCTTTGATAATGAATGTATTGGCTCTTCAGTAGCATTTAATAATGAATGTATTGGCTCTTCAGAAGCCTTTGATAATGAATGAATTGGCTCTTCAGTAGCCTTTGATAATGAATGAATTGGCTCTTCAGTAGCCTTTGATAATGAATGTATTGGCTTTTCAGTAGCCTCTGATAATGAATGTGTTGGCACTTCAGTAGCCTCTGATAATGAATGTATTGGCTCTTCAGCAGCCCTTGATGTTGAACAAGATATTAATTCTTCTGTAGTCTTTGATGTTGAACAACATATTAAATCCTGAACACCCTTTGATGCTAAAGAAAGAACAGACATTTGATCTGGTTCAAAAACAGAGCCACATGTTTTTTCTGGCACTGCACAAAGAATTGGTTCAGATGAATGAATGGTAGTGACGGGCTTCTCTTCCGCCACAACACAACCCAACGAGTATCTGGATGTGAAGTCTAAGACACCCGTTGCGTCACATGCCTCGTGCTGTGGTGACGATGTGACAGCAGTGACTGGGGCAGTTGTGGGAGACCTGGATGGAGGAGAGGATGTAGAGTGTGATGCTGATAGTGATGAATCATTATTGATGAGAAATGGGTCTGATAGTGATGAGTTAGCAGAAGATGGCTCTGATATTGATGGGTCTGCAGAAGATGGGTTAGACAACTCAGGGTCTGCAGAAGATGGGTAGGACAACTCAGGGTCTGCAGAAGATGGGTAGGACAACTCAGGGTCTGCAGAAGATGGGTAGGACAACTCAGGGTATGCAGAAGATGGGTAGGACGACTCAGGGTCTGCAGACGCTGGGTTGGACAACTCAGGGTCTGCAGACGCTGGGTTGGACAACTCGGGGTCTGCCCACATCCCAGCCACCAGCTGCTGACACGCAGCCTCTAGCCTACAGACCTCCTGGTCCACGTTCCCCCTCCTGCTCTGATCAGGCACCTCAAAAACCTCTTTCATCACAAACGGCCAGAACATAAGTTTATCTACCATCACCCTGTCAAACGGGAACAGTCCAGAGTCCCTGAAGCTGCTCTCCACCACCTGTGGAGTGGCCGTCTCCCTGAACGCCACCCCAAAGCGTCGTCCGATCAAACTAAAACTGCTGTTTGGGTTCACCACGGACAAGATGTACGCGAACCTTCCCTTGAGTTTTGGCTCTATGTACATCTTGAGAGGATTCAGGATGGTTTGGCCGAGGGGAGGCAGCGAGGTGAGGTACACATTGGACTCTTGGCACAATTTCCAGATCTTGGTGGAGTGCAGGAAGGGTTTGGCCCCATCAACAATGAGGAGGCAAGGGCTGGATTTGCTGGGTTGGGTGACGGAGATGAAGCGTTCCAGCCAGCTCAGAAACTGTGACTTGGAGATGTCACCCTGCAATGTAGAGCACATAATATTATTCAGAATCTTTGTTATTTCAAAGTTCCCTGGCCAGTGGATGTACTACCTCAGGTTGAAAATATCAGACAATATTTTTGCAATGGACTGTAAAAGTAAAGGAAATCTATGGACAAGATGTGTCCTTACACTCTGTGCACACAAACAGCAAGTTAGGAAGGAAGGAAGAAATCTATGCACAAAGTGTGTCCCCACACCCTGCACACACGAACAGCAAGTTAGGAAGGAAGAGGAACAAAAGACAATGAAGAGATACCAAAGAAGACATGAAAACTGAAAGAAGCAAAGTAGGCACAAAAGGCGCAAGTCTCGAAGGCCATCTACAGCCGAGCGGACCTAACAGTACCCTGAGAATAGTAGGTAAAAAACAGGACAGCAGTCTACCAAAAAATGATGGTCTGAAACAAAACAATAACCTATTCTATCTCAACAAAAGGAAGGCCTACCAAACCCTCAGCTAGGGACCTCACGTATTTATATTGGAAAAACTCTACATGCATGCTACACTACCCAGGTACGTATATCATTCATTCATCTCCACAATGCACAAAAGTACACCAGCAAGCACACGGCTACAATAATATCAACACTAAATACACTATTTCTTGCAAAGGGAATCTTGAGAGACACCTAAAAACACCTAAAAGACAACCACAAATAAATTCCTGGTAACCTCAGTGTTTTTGTTTCTCTGTTGATTACATATCTTTCTTTAAGCATAAATCAACAGTGTCATGAATTTCTTCATTTGCTGTGCAGTATTCTGCGTTTTAGTTCCAATTATTTTTATTATATAAGAAAATTTTAGCCTGCCCTAACCATGAAAAAGATGTTCTAAGAGAGGAAGGAGGAAGGCACCATTTAGTGTGGAGTTGAGGGAACGCGGAATCTATGCACAAGGTGCACAGAAACGGTAAGCTAAGAAACAAGTTCATGAAACAAGAAAAAGTAGAAGAAGAAAGTAGTAGGTGCTGAAAAACAGGACAGCAGTGAATCGAAAAAAGATGGTCCGTAACAAAACAAAAACCTATTCTATTTCAACAAAAAGGAAGCCTACCTAACCTTTAGCTCGGATTCTCACATAGTTCCCTTGGAGTTTCAGTCCCAAACAAAGTGTTGCTATTTGCAACGTTTATCTATAAATTAAAAGGTACTTCATTCCAATGAACTACCTTTGACATTTCATTCAATACACAAATAACGACAGTTTGAAATATATATACAGACCGCTAGAATATGTGATGACTTTGAATTTGAGCTAGTTCAACACAACAAGATGACTTTTTCTGCTAGATTTGGATTGGATCATATAAAAAAAAACACATAAAAAAACACAAAAAAAACGGCATCTTTGGGATGCTCTATTTCCGATCAAGCCTGATACCCAGCTAGTTCAACGCAAACAACTACCATGACACAATCTAACCCTAAACACCATTTACAGCAAAAGATTAAATAAAAACACATTTAGCTCATGAAACACATCCTTCCAAAGTTTCTGCCTGCAAAATCAAACAGAAAGCAGTCGTGAAACTTAAGGATAGGGCAAACTTTGAAAAGAAATCCTTAATTAATTTCAGATGGATTTCTACAAAATATTCACTACATGTGCGAAATGATGCAACGATTATTTTGTGATGTGTTTTTTTTTTCGTACCTGCATCAACATGATTAGAAGATAAGTTAGTTTAAGGATACCATCCCAGGCCCTTGCCAGATTCTGTCGATTCCATGGTCATTTTGCATGTTTTTGTTGTAAAAGGACCCTTAGGTGGTAGACTATTCGTTCCTAAAATTTTATGGCGCTACGGACAATAATTCCCTCCCCCCCCGGGGGGGGGGGGGGGGGAAGGCGACCAAACTTTTTCAATTTTTCCGATTTTGACCCCACATAAAAAGAGAACAAATAGGAAATGGAAAAAAAGCTTAATGTGAGTTTGTTAGAAATGTTCCAAGGATTCTAAAACTGTCTTTGCTTTTGTTCTAGCATCAAAACTGAAGGAGTTACATTTTGAAATATCAATATAAATGAAAAGCACCCAAAATTTTCCATTTTTTCCCGATTTTGACCCCATATAAAAAGAAAACAAATGGGAAATGGAAAAAAAGCCGAACGTGAGTGTGTTAGAAATATTCCAGGGATTCTAAAACTGCATTTTTTTGTTCAAGCATCAAAACTGAAGGAGGAGTCCCATTTTGAAATATCAATATTAGTGAAATATCAATACCTAAAAACCAATATGTCAAATTTTTGCAAAATCTAAGGCCTGAATCAAAAAAATGAATAGAATCAATTGTGTTTCTTTTCAAAGGTTACATATCATAGTCAAATTTCATAAGAATCAGACTGAAAAAAGAAAAAAAATATTTTTTTGATGAGTAAAAATTTTTATAATTTTTTTTTTTATGAAATCACAATTCACAGTTTGAATATGAAGTTATGTATGGAAAGTATCGAAATAAAAATTAAAACTGCATTCAATTACATCAATTGTTCATTATATTACACTTCAACACAAAATTTTATTTTTTGCTTATACCCAACACTTTGAATTTTCAACATTCATCCTGGGACTAGTTCTCGAGTTTTGATGCTAGAACAAATCCAAAGACAGTTTTAGAATCCTTGAAACATTTCTAACAAACGCTCGTTCGGCTTTTTTCAAATTCGAATTCTTTGAAAAAATATATAGCTCTAAACCCAAAAAATTGTTGCTGATTTTTGAAATTTTAAAAATTTTTGAAAAAATAGAAAAAATTTGAATTTGAAAAAAACTGAACGAGTGTTTGTTAGAAATGTTCCAAGGGTTCTAAAACTGTCTTTGTTTTTGTTCTAGCATCAAAACTGAAGGAGGAGTTCCAATCTGAAATTTCAATAAAAATATACCAAAAACATTTTCGTCAAAAAAAAAAAGTAAGGCCTAAATCCAAAAAAATGACAAGTAAAAAAGGTTTACTTTTACAAAATACATATACTGGCCAACTTTCAAACGAATCGGACTAAAAAAGTTGAACAAGTGGGATGGTTTCCTTAAGCCTCCTTAACTGCTAAAAAAAAGAGTATATCAATGAGAGGAAGGAAGAAAGCACCATTTAGTATGGAGACAAGAGAATGGGGAATCTAAGCAGAAGGGGCATAGAAACAGTAAGTTGAGAAAAAAGTTCATGAAACAAGATAGAAGCTGAAGAAGGAAGTAGTAGGTACTGAAAAACAGGATAACACTGAACCAAAAAAAAAGGTGGTCCTTAACATACAAAAAAATTTATTTCAACAAAAAATAGGCCCGCCTAATTCTCAGCTCATGCCTTCATACACCTTTTCCCTGAGAGCCCTAATTCCCATAGATACAATAGTTGTATCCCCCTGAGGGGATCTGCATCAACATATTTTGTATGCATAAAAAATTGGGATTTTTATATTGTATAAAATTTTACAATTTCACAGCAATACAGAACCGGCAATACATTTTTGGATAGCTTGTGTAATTATTTAAAAAGTGGATGAGTAAATTTTTGATAATTTTATTTCTTGAATTTTATGATTTTAGAAAAAAAGGTAACTTGTTTTCCTTTTTTCTTCTTTTTGTGTCATATAATTTTCAAAATAATGAATATTTCAGAAATTGAGATGCCCTTGTTGCTAGAGTTTGCTAAACCCTTTCAAATGATATATTTTCCACTCTTGTGCACCAAAAATTGTGGAAGAAGATGCATTTGAAGGAACCAATTTGCAAGGTTCCAGAAAATGCGCTTTTCTCAAAATTCTATTTTCTTTTTTTAATAATTTTTAAAATAAGTATTTTTTAAATGAACTCCTCTGCTTCTGTAACAGAATTTGAATGTTATCAATTGACATATTTACCATTCCTTTACTTTTAAACTGTGGGAAAAGACCCATACTAAAAGACAAATGTAAATTTTCAAAACGGCCATTTTCTAAAACTTTTCTCTTATTTTTTTCAATATAAGTTTTTTAAATCAACTCCATTGCTTTGTAGCTCTTTTCAAGCTTTTTTGGTTGATATATTTGCCATCCGTGTACCTTCAAAACTGTGGGAGGCGATTAGATACTTACACAAGCTAATAAGTGATGACTCAGAGCAGCCGGGGTCGAAACAACCA
The DNA here is from genome assembly GCA_030386875.1 of Morinoia aosen. NCBI lineage: Eukaryota > Metazoa > Arthropoda > Malacostraca > Amphipoda > Talitridae > Morinoia > Morinoia aosen. The sequence goes on from CM059580.1 coordinate 43,830,552, forward strand.
CTCGGTTACATCAACATAATTTATCACTCAGCGTTAGAATGTTTCTTTTGAATACGAAAGCAATTTGACCAAGGCCATAAATGAACTCTTGACATTCCCTCAGAAGAACACTCAAAACTGTCCCCTAATGAAGGATGGAAGGGAGAGGTCACCTTGCCATTGGCCATTGGTGCGCGCCAAGGTCACTCTAGCACGCGTTTCCTACCTCGTCTGGGAGAAGACCCAATGTACGTACACGCAACCAACGATTTTGTTGGATGCGCAAGAAAATCCTTTATAAGATGAATTTATAGACCGAAAATCTATAATCTTTTGGACTCTGACCCAGACAGTCTCCTTAACATAAAAGACTTTTAACCTACAGAAATAAAATTAAAATTTCAAGATTAACATTTGACAGTTATATTTTGTATCTGTGATACAGGCTTTATTACCTCACCAATTTTCCATACATTCAACCTTCACAATGTGTGTGATGGCGTTTCTAAGATACAGGTTTCACTACCTCACCGGTACCAACAAATAAATTTTAAAAAAACTGACATCAAAAATATCATCAGGAGGCCAAAAGTCAACATCAAAACTCGAAATCAATTCAAGTAAATTTCCATCAAAAATATTATCAAGATGCCAAAAGTGACCAAGATAACTAGTTAGATCTAACCTTTGGAGGACGGCGACACAGATGCGGCAAGAGGGTCTCCCCATTTGCTCTAATGCAGCAGAAGCTGGAGAAATGCACCTTTGGAAGGGCACCATCTTTCTGGTTGATGTCAAATGCAATGCTGTCCATGAAGTACATCCTCGAGTCCACACGGCACCCCTCCATGGTTGACGCAAAATCACGCGTGGACTTGGAACAGAAGACGGAGCCTGAGCTTTTCAACGGGCTTTTAGAGAGCAGATTTTTCAAAGTAGGAGTCTCTAAAAACAGAAGCTGCACCAGCTGCAGCCAAGGCACGTTGTGTGGGTTGGGGAGATCCACACATGCAACATTCAGGTCTTCAAAAATTTCCTGTGCAATGCAGGCTATCGAGTCCATGCTCAGAGAGAAGCAGTGTTGTTTAAACTGCAGTATGGAAGCTTCGAACTGCTCATGAAATTTGTCCAGTATCTCACGAGGGATTATGCCGCTCAATGATGATTGCATCAGCATGATTTCCCACATGAAATGCATTTCCCTGCCGACCGTTTTCTCAAGAGTTGGCATAGCGTAGTGTTGTGAAGTTCTTTTACGTTTCCGATTGCACGCCAGTGAACAATTTGGCAAATCTCGATTTGGGAAGAGGGCTTCTTCGTCTGAAGAATTTTGATCACCTTCTGTGAACAAAGAATTTTGATCACCTTCTGTGACCAAAGAATTTTGATCACCTTTGACCAAAGAATTTTGATCACCTTTGACCAAAGAATTTTGATCACCTTCTTTGACCAAAGAATTTTGATCACCTTCTTTGACCAAAGAATTTTGATCACCTTCTTTGACCAAAGAATTTTGATCACCTTCTTTGACCAAAGAATTTTGATCCCCCATGGAAACTGAAGTCAACTGTTTAGAATTGTTGTGTTTGAGACCATTGTTCAATCCAAAGCCACTCGGTACTTTTTCTAGACTCAACTTTGCCAAAAAGGAAACCTTGTTGCTCTCTCTAACACTCGGAAGCTGGATAGACTTTAGTGTGTCATCAACACAGTTTACTTGAATGTTGCTTGTGATACACATGGATTGCGATCCACGTTCACTTGGAGAGGAAGCTGAATCTGAAAACCCTAACACTGAGCTCTCACAAACATTGAGATCAGGTCGCACATCGCCAGCAGCCTCTGAAGACACAGAGCGCGTTACTTGTATGGAGGACCCAAGGCAGCTGATGGATTTCAGTAGGTTGGTGTCTAGGGACGATAAAAGTGGAAATGAAATTATTGACACTGATGTGTCATGGATAGGGGACCGAGCAGGACAGTTAATTGACACGCCTTTATCTTGGGGCGACGGTTTCAAAGACTTGAAAGCTGTATCTTTTGAAGCATCCAGTGGAAATTTACCTTTTCTTTTGGGTTTCAATCTACTTGGGTATTTAGTTGCAGTAGATAAATATATCTCCTTGGCTGATGACAAACGTTGCTCTTTAGTTGCAGCAGACAAACCTTGTTCTTTAGTTGCAGCAGACAAACATTGTTCTTTAGTTGCAACAGACAAACATTGTTCTTTAGTTGCAGCAGACAAACATTGTTCTTTAGTTGCAGCAGACAAACATTGTTCTTTAGTTGCAGCAGACAAACATTGTTCTTTAGTTGCAGCAGACAAACATTGTTCTTTAGTTGCAGCAGACAAACATTGTTCTTTAGATGCAGCAGACAAAAATTGTTCTTTAGTAGCAGCAGACAAACATTTTTCTTTAGTTGCAGCAGACAAACATTGTTCTTCAGTAGCTGGAGCCAAGCATGACTGTTTATTGGAAGACAATGGCTGCGACACAACATAAGACAACCCCAACTTCCTACTCACCACACCGACATCAGAGCATTGCTCAGCTCCAGACCAGTAGCTGCCATCCAAACTATCACGTGAACTGCCACAGCTGTCCTCATATTGATATGCTTCGATGTCCGTGGCAGGAGAACCAGCACCAAAATCTTGTGATTCTGATACACCAGCGAGGGGATCTTCAGTGACATCCATAACATCCCCCTCTCCGTCGTCCACATCAGAATCACACAGAAATATCTCGTTGAGATTTGCTTCCTCCACACAGGAAATTCCTGGAAAAGTGAGTGCAGGTTTGGCAGCACTTGACCTGAAATTGGCAGTGTCAGGATTTGCTGGGATGGGGGATGAACATGGACTGGGTCCTATGCAAGACAATCCTTCCACAGCACTGGTGGACGGGTTATACGTTGCAGTTGTTGCAGTCTTACTTTTTCCAGAGGTATATACAAGGGAACTTGAATCCTGTTGTAACGTATCAGCCTCGTCTACAGCTGATGTTAAACTTGAGTTTGAAACACGCTTGCTAGAAGGATGGCTAAGTTTAACTTTCTTTGAGACTGGTGGTGGGCTGCATGCTCTTTTGCGTTTAAGCAACTTTTCTTGAGGGTGTGATACTAAAGAGTGACCCCTGAGTGGGAGTCCACCCAGAGGTAAAATAAACGGTTCATCTATATCACAAGACGAAGCTTCAACGACTGCTCTATTTTGACAGCAATCAGGCTCTGATTTACCTTTATTCACACACTCCAAAGAAGATCTACATGAACAAAAAGATTTGTCTGTTAGAAATTTTGAACTCCGGATTTCTTGGCCCGCCAGATGCTTCTCAACAGCAGATCTGAGAAACCATGATGAAATTTTGCTGCTAGAATCTCCATTTGTGCACGATCTTTCTTCACATAATTGGGACTTATCATGAAACAACACATGATTGTTATTTCTGTTTTTCACACAACCATTAGTTAACTTATTCCTGAACCGTATCTCTTTGGGGCTGTCATTACAATTTGATTGCATCTCATCATTGGCATTAGAATGTGATTGAATCTCATCTTTGCTGGTATAAGGTAACAGAGGCTCATCCTGAGAACTTTCTTCATCAATCACTACACGCAAATCATCATCAGATTCACTAAGTACATCTTCAAATGTAAAATTTGTGTCTACAGCACTGGAAGTATCACAATGAGCACCATCCATGTGATTGCTGTTCATAAAATATAAATTTTCCACTTGTTTCAGTGCATTGCTACTGAAAGATGCAGTGTGTTCCTCTTGAAAGTCTTGAACACTAGAGGGCTTGGTATTGTTCCTTGAGGAACTATTAAGCAAAGACTCAGTATTTCTCCTTGAAGTACTAAGTGAGGACTTGGTATAGTTCCTTGAGGAACTACTAAGCAAGGACTCCGTATTTCTCCTTGAAGTACTAAGTGAGGACTTGGTATTGTTCCTTGAGGAACTACTAAGCAAGGACTCAGTATTTCTCCTTGAAGTACTAAGTGAGGACTCAGTGTTTATCCTTGAATTTCTAAGCAGAGGCTCAGTAATTCTTCTAAAGGCACTTGTAACAAAGAGCTGAGTTTCTTCCCCAGGGGAACTTCCAACTGAGTTTGAGTGAGGCTGTTGTGTGGGCCGCAGGACAGCAATGTTGACCACCTGAAATGGAAGAAAATTTTAAAATTTGAGCTTTTAAAAAAAATTGATATTAAGCAAAGAAGGACAAACAATTTTCAAAACTAGCTAGAAGTATAACAAAAAAAGAAAAAGCTCTAGTCTTAATTCTAGATATTCAATTCCAAAAATAAATTGAACAAGAAACCCTCAACAGAGAGCATAAATTATACTAAGATGGGTTTCTAATTTTTTATTACTTTCTTCAACAAATTAGCGCATATTAGATTACAAGTTAGTTTAAGCATTCCTAACCACAACATACATGTTCCAAAACAAGGAAGGGAAGAATAGAATATATACCTGGAGCGCAATTAAGGGAACAAGAAATCTATGCAAGAAGCGCATCCCCCACACTGTGTATAAAAACAGCAAGACAATGGAGTTTGCGAAAGATGTTTAAAAATAAAGGAAACATTTCAATCACCAAATACATTCAAATTTATGATTAATCTTGAAATTTACCTCATTTTCTTCATCAGATGAGAAGTTCAGGCCCAAGCACATGGCAACGTCACTGCCATCATCATCTGAGCTGTCAGCCATTGGGATCCTTGAGTGCTGATGTGTGCTCATACTGTCCACCATTGTGTTCCTTCAGTGCTCAAATTGTCAGTGGTTTTACTTTTGAAACACCAATGGCAAACACTTGAGCAACAAGTTACTATGCTTCTATAAACATTCCTCTAGAGCTGACTATTTTACTCAACTAATAAAGATATTCAAACTTCAGAAGTAACTTGCAGAGCTTTATGGCAAGGCTCACAATTTCAAAGAGTAAGCTACCTCGAACAAGGATTATAAGGGTCTATGAATGACAAAGCTGTTTTTTTCTTGATGGAACTAGAAAGCTGCAAAGTCATAGTAGACACAAATCGAGATTTCAGATTAATTTATTTGGGCTACTTGGGCTACTTAGGGCTACTGATTAATTTACTTGGGCTACTTCATTTTAAACTTGAGATCAAAGAGAAATTTTCAACACCTTTTTTGGCTGCTTGTGAGTGTGTGGAAAACAGAAAAGTTGAAAATTAGTTATACTGTAAAAATGAATCAAAATCTAAACATAAATCCCAATCTAAAAATAAATTCCAATTCAATAGTAAGTCACAATTTAAACCCTACTTGTTACTTGTGTAAATAATAATTTCAGAAAAATGGCAATTTCAAATTAATTTCTTTGACCCTTGTGCAAAAAAAATTTCAGAGTAGTTTGAATGACACAAAAACTTGACAAATTCAAGATTTCACCATTCACAACATTTAAGGGGAGCATTCCTCATAGGGATCCATGGTATTGAAGATTTGGGGCTTTTTACTGCTATAGGAAGTGTAAGGGGTCAGGTGCATCCTGTAAAAAAAATGAGACTCATTCGTTCACTCGTTTGCCCGCTACAGGGTTTGAAGAATGGGGGGAGGGGAGGGGAGGGGGAAGTGGAATTTCATCATTTTTCACCTCCCCCATTGCACTTTCTTCAGGGCGTGACATTGCTATGTCATCTCCTATGTCTCTGGATTACTCTATAATGATTTCAGCGGTCTAGCCTGAACCAAAAATGTAAAAAAATTCTAATTAAAATTGTTTATGTTTTTTTGTTTATCTTTTTTGGAGGATCAGAATGTGGGGTTTCAAAATGCATCTTCTCCTACAGTTTTTGAGCTACAGTGATGATTTTGGTATCATTGGATTTGGAAAAGCGTGTAGATTATGGTGAGTAAATGTTTTTTACTACATTTGTCATGATCAAAAGTTGTGACGTCATAAGTGAAAATTTTTGCCACAAAAAAGATTGCCCTTCGAAAAAATTTCATTAAAATTTTAATTATGTCTTTAAAGATTTTCTTTTTACTCCCAACAATCTACACAATATTCTGCATCTAATGATACTAAAATCATTACTAGAGCTCAAAAACTGTGGGAGGAGATGCATTTCAAAAAAAAAAACCCTTAAAACTCCATTTTCTATGAATATCTCGTTTTCTTTGAAGAAAATTGCATTTTTTCACGAAAAACGAACGACTCCAAATTACATTTCCTATCAGTATACTAAATTTCATTGCACTAGCTTCAAAAACAAAGAAGTCCAAATGGGGAATGCTCACCTTAAGATAAATATATAAAGTTTAATTACATGCACGTGTATACAAGCTTACAAATGCCAAATAAAAAAGGAAATACCTTATAACCCTACCAAACCTGAGGCCCTGAACCTAATCCTTAATCCTACCAGACCTGAGGCCCTGAACCTAACCCTTAACCCTACCAGACCTGGGGCTCTGAACCTAACCCTTAACCCCACCAGACCTGAGGCCCTGAACCTAACCCTTAACCCCACCAGACCTGAGGCCCTGAACCTAACCCTTAACCCCACCAGACCTGAGGCCCTGAACCTAACCCTTAACCCCACCAGACCTGATGCCCTGAACCTAACCCTTAACCCCACCAGACCTGAGGCCCTGAACCTAACGCTTAACCCCACCAGACCTGAGGCCCTGAACCTAACCCTTAACCCCACCAGACCTGAGGCCCTGAACCTAACCCTTAACCCTACCAGACCTGAGGCCCTGAACCTAACCCACAATCCTACCAGACCTGAGGCCCTGACCCTAACCCTCAATCCCACCAAGTCATCCCAATACACAGGGGCAGACATTTACTAACCATGAGGTATGACCAGAATGCGGTGCTAATGTTTATTTTGTGACACATTTTGTTGGGCAAAGTATAGAGTATAAGGTACAGGGGCAGATTTTTTGGGGCAACGTATAGAGTAAAAGGTACAGCGGCAGATTTTGTAGGACAAAGTATAGAGCATAAGGCACAGCTGCAGATTTTGAAATTGCCAAAAGAAAATGGAACAGCCTAGTAGTATCAACACGTTGACTACGATTATGCATTAGCTACGGTCAGTTTGGTTAGGCTAGAAGAAGTCGCTCTGACAAACCAGCTGTCTGCTTCAATATACATTTTTAACTTTTCTGTGTAAAGTGTAAAGAATATACTATAGCCATAATGTGTTACCTTTTACTCTAAAATTCATTTCGGAAAAGGTAGCAAAATAGTTGAAAGGTTATTTGCATATTTCGGTACGTAAATGAGCAATTTACCTTGTGGTACACATTTGTACCACTTTGGAGTCAATGTGTTAAAATTTATTACATCTTTGTTTTAAATTTCAGAAAAGATAAATGTAAACTAATCCATATTTTCAACACCCAACAAACTACAAACAAACAAACAAACAAATCATAAAGACTTACCAATAATAATGGGTTGATCAACACATTTCCTGCAAAGGGACCCACCAGTGGTCACTTAGGTGATTTTCAAAGTGCTGCTGACCCACCCTGCAGTCACTAACTCATTTATTATTAATACTTAATGATAGCTAAATGAAGGCCCGATCAAGTGAATGATTGCTATTTTCAAAGTTGATTTCAAGAATTCTCTTCAAATTAGATTTAAATTTTGAACTTTATTTTGACCCTTTGCAGTTAACGTGTTAATCATACGTTAGCTTTAGACTCCCTTACCACCAGAAATCTCTAGCAAGAGGAAAGATGAAGACAACATTTAGTATGGAGTTGAAGGAATGCAGAATCCACACAGAAGGGGTTTCTCCACACAGGATCCCCTATGCAAAGAAACAGTAAGTCAAGAAGGAAGGTTAGGAAACAGGATAAAAGTTGAAGAAAACAATAGGCTAGGTGCTGAAAAACAAGACACGGTCAACCAAAAGAAGATGGTCTATAACATACCAAAAAACAATTCATTTCTACAAAAAGAAGACCTATCAAACTCTCAGCTTAGGACCTTACATATTTCACCCCGGGGCACACTAACTCCCACGCATACAATAGTTGTGTCCCCTGAAGGGGATTACCAATAGTAAGTGTGTAGATTTAGCAACATACAGAATTATTTTTTTTGGTCAATATTGAATTTAATGTTGTCAACGAATTTAATAATTTCGTAGGTATAGATAGGTAATATAGTCGATTTTAAGACGTTTTACATGAATGACAACGTGCCCGGAAATGCTTAGTTTAGGAGATATAGAATAAATAACGCCAGGTAAAAATAGCATTAACGGCAGTTTCGATATGGCTCTTCCGGCGTTTTGCGGACGCGGACCACGCCAAGTTTTTTGGCGGGAGTCATCGGCCTCGGTATGGTTGAGTTAAATTAAGATATTTTAGGCTTACTTGGGTTAGGATACTTAACTAAATTAACTTTACCAAACCTAACCTTACCTATCGTTACGTCAGAACCGGATTTCTGCTTATTTACCTCTCAGTTTGTTCAGTTTTATAAACGACGTTCCTATAACTTCAAAGTTGAATATCGCCAAAAATAAGCATTTTCGGGCACATTGTCATTCATGTAAAACGTCTTAAAATTGACTATATTACCTATCTATACCTACGAAATTATTAAATTTGTTGACAACATTACATTCAATATTGACCTTTTTTTTTTAGCACTCAACATTATCTATAAAACCACATGAGGCAAATACCAACAACTTCAAAGTTCATTTACACCAATCATGAAAGTTTTTACTATAAATTGAAATGCATACCCACAACACTGCTTATATACCTGTACCTTAATATATAACTTTGCACTAATTTATATACTTTCATTAGGTAACATTTTCCTTTATTATTCCTTACAAATAAATTTTATCTTTCCTCTATTAACAAAATTTCATCTTTTCCCTATTGTCAAATTTTATACTGGTAGTGAAAAGCAGACAATTGAGCAGTCACAGATGTACATTCATCTATAGGAGCAGTAGCAAAGCCAGGGGGGCCACAGAGGCATCAAACACTAGAGTTGCGGCGAGTAATTTACCGCTATAACTTGTAAAACTCATTTCCGACAGAAAGTGCATAGAAGAAAACTTGTTCATTTCAATCTAATGAACTATGTTTATAGGCACCAAAAATTTAATAATCGATTACTGGCAAACGTTTCACATTTAGGCCTACCTTGAATTTTTAATTTCCATGAATGGGTTAAACTCAATATTGACCATAAGTAATTACAGCATGTAAAGTAAACTTCAAACTATACACCCAACCACAAGCCTTGGTTCTTCACGAATATTTGAACAAATTTAAAAATCACATTGAATGATGTACAACTAAAGCATAAATTATCGGTAAATTTGAATGATATGTCAGTTATTGACTTTGTAAATTTGGTAAATCTGAAGGAGATGACAGTTGTCGATTTTCCACTTTTTGGTGCCTGAACCTAATTAATTGAATCAAAATAAACAAGTTTTCTTCTATCCTTTTTTCGTCTCAAATGAGTATTTTACGATTTATAGCGGTAAGTTTAGTTTCGTCATTGATGACGAATGCGCTCGAATAAACAGCTACTCATCGATATTCGAATTTTTGTTGCTTGAAACATGGTAAAAACATTGAAATAAACAACTTTTATTCTATACACTTTTTTCGTCAAATGAGTATTTAACAAGGTATAGCGGTAGGTTTGGTTTCGTCTTTCAAGACAGAGCGCTGGAAGCGAGACGCCATTGCAGTATTGCCATACAACTCGATCAAAGAATTTCTTTCCGCTTCAAAGACTGGAGTTGCGGTAAGTCATTTACCGCTATAACTAATAAAATACTCATTTGAGACAAAAAGTGCATAGAAGAAAACTTGTTTATTTCGATCTAATTAACTAGTCTAAGGCATCGAAATTTACAAAATCGACAACTGTCATCTCCTTCAGATTTACCGTAAATTTTGATGCCTAATCATTGTTAATTAGATCTAAATAAACAAGTATTTTTCTATGCACTTTCCGTCTCAAATGAGTATTTTATTAGTTATAGCGGTAAATGACTGACCGCAACTCCAGTGTTTGAAGCGGCAAGTAATTCAAGAAGCACGTCGGACAGCAACACGGCAATGCGCACTCGCTTCCAGCGCGATCGTCATCAAAGACGAAACCAAACCTACCGCTAAGTTATACCTCGTTAAATACTCATTTGACGAAAAAATTGCATAAAAGAAAAGTTGTTCATTTCGTCGTTATTACCATGATTCAAGCAACTAAAATTCAAAAATTGTTGAGTAGCTGTTTACTCGAGCGCATTTGTCATCAAAGACGAAACTAAACTTACCGCCATAAATCGTAAATACTCATTTGAGACGGAAAGTGCATGGAATAAAACTTGTTTATTTTGTTTCAATTAATTAGGTTCAGGCACCAAAAAGTGGAAAATCGATAACTGACATATCCTTCAGATTTACCCTTTTTTCACATAGGGTGAATGAGTATAGGGTAATTCATCAAATATCGAACAGAAATCACGTGTGTCTAGAAACAACCTTCATAAATCGGTAACTTTTGCTCTGAATAACTCTTGCGGGCCTCAAGGTTATTCTTGAACAGTTGCTTTCTTGTTCTGTGATGTCGCTTGAAAGACAACGTAGATTATTGAAATGTATTTATTGTTCTAAAAATTGAATTCTTTAGTAACATAATTTCATCAATATCGAACAGGAATCGAACAAGAATTTTGATTCGAACAGGATGGTTTGTCAATTAGTTCTCTTCATATGGAACTTTTGTTAGACTATTAGCACGCCACGTATGGTTTGTCGGTCAATGTGAAGTTTCATGCAATCACGGAAATTGATAATGATATTCCAAACAATCACTAAAGGAACCCATTTAAGAACGTTTTTCATGAACGACATTCTGCTCGCTGATGCGTTATTTTCGAATTATTGAACTTTGAAGTTGGCCGTCGCGCGCCCAAGGAAGCGAGCGTAATTTAATTAAAAACGGAAGCTAACCCCCTATTACAAACGTGAAGAGGTTGGGTCGTGAGGGGTAGCCACAGTTCTTTTACTTAAAAGTATATATAAAGCTTCTAAACCACCCATTAGGGTGACGACCGCAATCTTGTTTACATCGGGTCTAACATGGCGACCACCATGGGCGCCGCCATTTTGGACCCGATGTCAACAAGATTGCGGTCGTCACTCTAATGGGTGGGTTAGAAGCTTTATTTATAATTTTCACTGGAAGAACTGTGCCTCCCCCTCACGACCCAACCTCTTTACGTTTGTAATAGCTTCCGTTATTAATTAAATTACGTTTCACGCGCTCGCTTCCTTTGGCGCCAAGGCCAACTTCAAAGTTCAATTATTCGAAAATAACGCATCAGCGAGCAGAATGTCATTCATGTAAAACGTTCTGAAATGTGTTCCTTTAGTGATTCCTGGGATCGGCATTATTATTTTCCGTGATTGCATGAAACTTCACATTGACCGGTTTGTCTATTAATACGCCTCGTATATTTTGTCCATTAATATGCCTCGTATGGTCTATCTATTTGTACACCTCATGTGGCCACTTGGAAAATAAACGTTTTTCTTTCATTCTTTTTTTTTTGGTGCACTGGATTTTCTTGGAAGTGCTCGCGGTGGCACATCGGTTAAGGGATCGGACTTGTATGTTGGAGTCGCATGTTCGTATCCCGGCGCTGGCGCTGCGATTTTCCCCGTTGGGTATAAGGGAAAGCTCAAGCACAATACCCCACTTGACCCAGGTGTCGGAAATGGGTACCTGCTTTACGGGGGAACAGTCATGGTGTCCTATATATAGTGTTAGTTATAAGACATTTGAAAAACCAATGCTTAAGATCATTTGTATCAGGCTTGATTGGAAATAAAGCATCCCAAAGATGCCGATGCTTGTTTTGTTTGTTTGTTTGAAATAACTGTCTCATTACTTATTTTCAAGATGCATTTGAATGGAGAGTTATCAAAATTTGAATATGATGTCGATGTTTCATTTGCAGTGTTTGTTGAACCATCATTGTGATCATCAACCTGTGTGACCTTTTTTGGAGTAGAGTGTAAAGCACTCGTCAATGAAGTATTATTGATGCTTGCATCAATTTTCTTGGCAAGGAACTGAGCATCAGTAAATGTAGCCAGACAAATCATTGATGATCTTGAGGGCTTTGGAACACCAGCAGATGATTGATAGCCCCTCACCAGAATTCCCATCTTCAAAGGTTAACATCGGCATCTTTGGGATGCTTTATTTCCAATCAAGCCTGATACATATGATCTTAGCATTGGTTTTTCAAATGTCTTACAACTAACCCTATATATAGGACACCATGACGGTTCCCCCGTAAAGCCGGTACCCATTTCCGACACCTGGGTTGAGTGGGGTATTGTGCAGGAGCTTTCCCTTATACCCAACGGGGAAAATCTCTGCGCCAGCGCCGGGATACGAACCCGCGACTTCCAGCATGCAAGTCCGATCCCTTAACCGCTGTGCCACAGAGAGCACTGACTATTCTAAGGCATTCAGTTCCTTTTCAATGTTATTATCAAGCGTTAATACAATATTTTAATGAAATAAAACAGGCGTTCAATAGATCGATTCAGTTATTTAAAAGAATTAAGAATCGAAAAGCTTTGTTCGAGGCATAAATTCATGATTTTTAAGGAATTTTGATTTGAACACCTTTGTTCAGTATTTAATACTGACATGAAAAAGGAACTGAATGTCGAACATGGAATAATTATCAAGTTTTTGGCGGAAAAGAAAAAAATACAGTAACAGAACATTATATGACAACACTACTCTCTAGTTATGACGGGAGGTTGACGGTGACCCAACAACAATTAAACCGTCGCAATTTTCCCCGAGGTGCGTAAGATTTTTCGAGTGAAAAAATTCGACCAATTTGTAAGGGTCGTACAGAAAATGCGTTCGCAACAGCTGGTAGCAGTTTGCAGCTCACAGAAATGAGTTTTTATCACTAAAATAGGAGTTTTAGATGTAAGATCACTGGCACTGAGCAAGTTTGGATGCTTACTAAATTTATTACGCGCATATTTCCAAAGTTGTTCGATAATCAGTTCAGTTCGATATTTGATGAATTACCCTAGTCATTACTTCCTATACCCGCGAAATAAGGACCCATTGTTTCACTGTATAGTCCGTCACTCTAGTCGCTTCACAGCCGCTCGCTCCGAACACAGTGGGAGAAAAATAAATTCTGCAGCTGAGGATTTTGTGGTATGATGACAGGTAGGACCAGGAATTTGACGAGTGTACGCCTTTTGAAAGTTTTCGGAATTTTTATAAAAAAACTATCTAGTAGTTTAAATAAATAAAATTATTTTCAACGAATATATTTCTCAAAATAGGTATGGTCTTAGCGACATCAGAGATAAACCTGAATTTGATTTATTCATCTATATGTATGGGTAAAATTTATTTTAGACAAAAATTAATTAGGCCTACATGAAAATATACGAAAAATGTACTCTAATGAGATTGGTAAACAATTAACACACTGAGCTCCTCATCGGCTGAATAAAAAAACTCATGAATGGGGAAAACGCAAAATGTCACCCAACAAAATAAATAAGCAACAGACTCCTGCAGACCAAAACCATGTTTAGGGCAAGCACATCAGACTCTATGATAATGGCACTTCATCTTCTTCCTCGTCTTCTTAATTGGGGTGAGGCCTTGGCACTGATTTTTTCAGACTCATCTCAATCATAAGTCGAAATTTCACTTTGCCCATCTGGCAACATTTTATCCTGGTTCTGATGTTAGGCAAAACACAAGAAGTACATAAATAGGAAATAAAATACACAATATGAAATGAAATACCTGAACTCATTTTATTATTATTGCACATTTAACCATATGAGAGTCTCTCTCAGGTATGATATTTTCAATACTGTTTGTCCTAAAGACTCATGAGCCGCAGATCACTGCATCAGAAAAACTTTGTTACCTCATTGAGTTCAAAATATTTACACAATATAAATGTTTTTTATATCACAATACACTGCAGTAAATTTTTTTTAGAACATGGTGCACTGTAGTAAATTGTTTCAAATCCTCACACACGGAACGATTTTTTGAACAAATTTTCTCCCTAAAAATAGGGTAAAAACGTGGTGAATTTGACGGAGTCCTAGTTTCTTATATAATGGATCTAAAATCACAATTTTAGTCTTAATTTAAAGTTATTTTCTTATAGCTTTACAATCACTCAAAATTGTTTTTTTCTATCTGGCAGGGCTGCAGTGAAGCTCCCTCTACCCCTAACTATACGATCCCTTCTTCTAAAAATATATCAAGTTGATAGTGCACTAGTTTCTGATATATTGCATCTGAAAACGTAAAATTAAGGCCATTTTACACTGACGGTGTCTTCGCGCTCCACACGTACCGTCGCCCCATCCATGTTCTGCAAATTATTCTGGCAGTATTGCATGATCAATTCTGACAATTACTGTCTCGGGGAAAGGAGCGTCGAATTGAGCGGCAATGTAAAAGCAAGCCGGTGTGCTCTGACGCTCAATCTTTGCGTGGGAGGAGCTGTAATCCATACCGTCGCTCCACACCGCTAGTGTAAATGAGCTTTAAAAAATATGTCAAGTTGACAGTGCACCAATTTCTGAAATAAAGCATCTGAAATCGTAAATTTAGTCTCAAAGTTAATACTTTCCTTTAGCTTTTACAATCACTAAAAAAATCTTTCTGGAAGGGATTGGAACAGAGCTCCTGTTACATCTAACTATACGGTCCTTTCTTCTAACAAACAACGGCATCTACGGATGTTTTATTTCCAATTTAAAGCCTGATACATATCACATTGTACATTGGATTTTCAAATGCCTTAAAACTAACGCCAGGGCGCCATGACGCTTTCTCCCGGTCAAGACCGGTACCCATTTCAGACACCTGGGTAGAGTGGGGTATTGTGCTTTGAATTTTCCCCCTATACCCAACAGAGAAAATCGCCATTAAGCGCCGGGACTCGAACCCGCGTTTCCCGCACAACAGGCAGGGCTTATAGACACACGGCTATAACGAGCTAATGTTCTAAGAATATGTCAATATCCCAGCTGATGAGCGTCTTGACTGAGCGCCTTAATATGGTCATGAAGCAATATTCATCTCTGTTCATAATATCTTATAGAGTTTATAATCGTATCTTGCATAACTCATTTTTTCAGTACTTGCAGTCACGTTCTTTGTGAACAAGTTTGAAACCTAATATTGCTATCTTGACTTTTTCACGGTGGAAGATAATATCTTGAAGATCATGGCATAATTGGGATGAATTCAACGGGCAGATGATGGTTTGAAGGTCTTTACTAATTTTCATACGGTCTGAATATATTGTAAATATTTATTTTACCGCTGACATTCTGAGCGTTTCTCAAGATAGCGTACAGTGACGACGACGACGACACGTTTCTTCTTTTTTAGGTACATCATAAACACCAAGGCTTGAGTGAGTCATGTGATCTCATTCACTTCTCCCGTTTTGAAAGCTTTGAGATGTTCAGGTCTTTCGCTATAGCCCCACTATTATGGGAAATTGCCAAAAATCAGTCTGCCGTAACAGTGAGACCATTATTTTGGCTTCAAAGAAGCGTTTATTCGAAGAAATTATGCCCTTGATATCGTACAATATTATTATACTTTGCCTGTTTATACAATTTTGACCAAAATAGTGCGTGATGCAAAATTGTTATTCACTGAAATAACCTACCTAGTACAAGGTTCAACCAGAAAAAATAAAACTAGTGTAACTAAATTAAATAAATACTACGCCATTCTACCTCAAAGCTTGTTGGCGATTACTCTTTTCCACGAGTAGCAGCTTACATTTTATTGCTTAGTGTCTCTTTAAAAAAAATAAACCCACTTTTTAACTGTCGCTAATAAGCGGCCTTTTCCTCGTACAATTTTAACAATGTGAGTTTCTTGTGGGCATCAAACTTGTAAATATGTCTACATAAACTTTTATTACAAATACCCGTGGTATTAGTATTCTGTTGAGCTTTTTTGTATTTGGATGACCATGCTGCTGTGTTTGTAACCTGAATAATTTGTGAAAACAATCAATTTTACTTAGTGATAGCATTACTACAGTCAATCGAATGAATTGTTTCACTTGTGCTGCAATATGTTTTGGTTTTCATTAGATAATGATCATTTTCTTGCTTCTGACCGCGGGGAACTCTATTGTGCCAGTATGACTGCGGAGGAATTATCATGCATATTTTCTGAGACTTAAGGGCCGTTTACACTAGGGGACATTTCGGCCATAAAGGGCCGTTTAAATTGATCTACATTTTGCTGCAGGCTCACGTGTAGACGCCTCGTGTGTAGCTTCACATGAGCTATGTGCGTTTAGACTAGACATGGAGCGTGCCGCGGAACGCGCGCTGCTCAAAATCAGTCAGTGTGTGGCCAGCTACCTATGAAAGATCGGTTGCAGTCGACGAGGTAGTCTGAATACTGCTGCTGCATCATAAGCAAAGTAATCTCTCTTTTATTTGCCTGAGTGAAATGATACTTTATTTGTTTATTTTCATTCAAATATAATGGGAAGCAGCCTCCTTATATTCGCAGCCTTTGGTCTGCCAAATGCGTTGATGGGCATATAAATTTCAATTAAAAGCAATGTAGTTTCTCGTGGCAGCGTTATGTCAGCCGTAATCGATGGACAAAGGGCAACACCTCATCTGATGACTGCTAACTTTACACTGAGCTGAGGGGCTCACGTGCGTCGCGCCTCACGAATTCGATCAGAGCGAATATGGAACTTCGGGCTCACACACACAAATATGAGCCTCAGTGGTGAGCCTCGTCTACACGAGTCGCGCCTCACGGCCGAAATGTCCCCTAGTGTAAACACCCCTTAAGGCGCGACACGTGTATACGAGACTCACCACTGACGCTCATTTTTGTGTGTGTTTATACGAAGTTTCCTATTCGCTCTGACCGAATTCGTAAACCGTGACACTCAAGAGCCTCGTAACTACCGTGGCGAATAGGGAACTTCGTATAAACACACACAAATATGAAACTCAGTAGTGAGCCTCGTATACACGTGTCGCGCCTCACGGCCGAAATGTCCTCTAGTGTAAACGGCCCTTTAGTATACTAGATACGGGCGCACGAACAGCTAGTTCCAAAGGCCGACCCCATAGTTGTACACCCAAAATTGTTTAAATCCACCCATTTTACTTGTAATATTATTCTCAAATATTAAGAATTCCTAAGCTTATATTTCAATGTTAGTGAGCTCCAAAATATGCGTTTTTGTTCACCAATGCATCATTTCCATTACATCATTTTTTTACGTGCAATTTCAAACTCGTAGGAACTAAAAAACGAACAAATTTTCGTTTTTTCTTCTATCATTTGTTCGACGATAGATATATGCACTTCGAAGCCCTCGTGTGTTGACCAACTAAGGATCTTTATGTTAAGACATTTTTAACACGACATAGGTGTTCCAAAGATAGGTAGATGGAAGGTGCCGTTTAGTAGGGAGTCAAGGGAACGGGGAATCTGTGCACAAGAAGTGTCCCCTTACCCCTTGCATGGAAACAGTGAGTCGAGAAGGAAGTTTATGAAACTAGGTAAAAGTTGATCTACTGTAGAAATCAATAGTTACTTAAAAACAAGACAAGAATGAAACAAAAGTGGTCGGTAAAAAAAAACTTTCTTAACCCTCAGCGCGGGAATTCACATTCTCAGCCAAAAAAATAATTACGTTTTCCTTAGGCCATAAAAAGAGAAATGAACTGCGATGCGGATTAAAAAGGCGAATTAACCATGTCACAATGCAGATAATTAATGCAAAAATGCGGGTTAACTTTGTAACAATGCGGATTAATTGTGTAGAATTCTTTCTTCAACATAATATCAATGCTTATCAATTTAATAATCTAAAGTTATCAGCTTCTTGACAGATTCTCGATTGAAATGAAATGGTAGCTCTTGATTTTGTTTAACAGGATTCAAATGAACTTCAATGAATAGTTGTCACTGCTGTGAGTATACTTACTCAATGTGTACCATTTTCTGTTAGTTTCACGTACTTTTATGATGATGGGCTTTAGGGGGTAACCCGGCGATTTTTAATTTTTGAACAGATTGTTTCGGAATTTGCCCAGTGTACGTATTTTTTAGAAAGAAACGCATTTTGTACATGTAAATTTTTTTATTTTCCCCTTAGTTTTTGATAAAATTACATATAATTATTTTCATCTAATTTTCTTGGACATTTCAAAAGAATAGAAGTTAACGAGTTTTTATGCTAAAAAAAATCAAAGACAGTTTGGAATCCTTGTAACATTTCTAACAAATCGATAGGGCAATTTTTTTAATTTTTACATTTTTAGGGGATTTTTATCACAGTTCAAAATGATAAAAAAGTGAATTTGTATTACTTTTCTTTATGAAAAATGATCGTGTAAAAATGAAAAAAATTGAAAAAGTTACACGAGCAAAATGTTTTTCTTTATTAAAATTACACATACTGGGCAAATTTCAGAACAATAGGTTCCAAATGAAAAACCGCTTGCGGACGTTGATAAATGGATTCTTTCCTAAATTTCAAAATGTAAACCAAAATAGTGCTTGATGCAAAATTTTTATTCACTGAAATAACCTACCTAGTACATGGTTCAACCAGAAAAAATAAAACTATTGCAACTCAATTAAATGAATACTGCGCCATTCTACCTCAGAGCTTGTTGGCAGGTCACTCTTTTCCATGAGTAGCAAGTGACATTTTATTGCTTAACCCTTTAACGCCCAAGTGGACTGTACGGTCCTCTTTCAAAAATAACAATAATATACGGTATTTCTTATTCAATTTGTTCACTAATGTGTCCTTTGAACTTCACTGCCGAGTGGCAGTTCCTTCCCCATCTAGATAACAGTGACTACCTAATGCCAGTGTTGGTTTAGTGATAGTGGTTGTGATAACGGTAATATGAGTATAAAAATGTGGGCGTTAAAGGGTTAAGAGTCGTTTACACTAGGGGACATTTCGGCCGTGAGGCGCGACACGTGTATACGAGGCTCACGTCACTGAGGCTCATATTTGTGTGTGTTTATACGAAGTTCCCTATTCGCTCTGATCGAATTCGTAATGCACGACACTCAAGAGCCTCGTAACTACCGTGGTGAAAAGGGAACTTCGTATAAACACACACAAGTATGAGCCTCGTATACACGTGTCGCGCCTCACAGCCGAAATGTTTTCTAGTGTAAACAGCCCTTTAGTGTGTGTGATCCCACTCCTTCCTCACTCGTAAACTGGACACCTGAACACTACGCAATGACAGCAAATTTGTGCTTTACAATTGCACTTCATTTCTATGCCTTGCAATTCCCTGCGCTGTATCCCAACACAAACCGCACAGTCCACAGGACGCGCATCGCAACCGTTCATTTGAGCGCAGTTCTCTAGTGTCAACTGTGACCAACGCCGGTGAGGGGCACACAAAACACAGATCACATGATGCCAGTTTAATGATCACACAATTCACAACATCAGAGCTATATGTACATCGTAACAAACCTTACAGTAAACCTTCACGGCTTATTCATATACTGGCAAGCGGATGCAAATGAAAACGCTGGAATGCTATACAATAATGCAAGTATTCAATACGGAGTCTCTTCAACGTGGTTATTATAATCTATGAAGCACCTTTCAGTTCTCTGGAATATTCGGGAATTAATAACACACACACCGTTAAATATATAGTTATATTCCTTTTTTCAAACTACCGGGTTCATACTTCAATCTCCATAACCAAATCTTCACTTAGTCAAAAACTTCATGACGTATTAAACACCAATTTAATTTCACTTATTACCACTAAAATGTTACCCGCAGGACCACGTTTGTCGAGATACAAACTTGAAAACGTTTGCCGTCGCAAGCTTCGTTGCATCACTCTATCTAATTGGAAGGCAAAATTACGTGTACAAATGTTTAACACGCCGTGCTATTTTTAGCAAGAATAGTAGAATTAGAAACTTTACAATATCGTTTTTATTCGAAATAATCATTTAGTTCGTTGTGAAAGAAAATGAGGTACTTTAAGTGGAATACTGTCGGACGGGAGGGACGGTGGACGCTGATTGGCTGGCTGTTAACGGCGGGATATTTTGGGGAGCTGTGATTGGCTCGTCGATAGCAGGAGACCCAACACAGATTCTTTTATTCGATTAAAGATTAGATTAGATTATAAGTTAGTTTAAGCCTCCCTAACCGCAACAAAAATAGAGCGTATCGAAGAGAGGAAGGAGGAAGGCACCATTTAGTATGGAGATAAGAAAATGAGGAATCTATGCTGAAGAGGCATAGAAACAGTAAGATGAGAAAGAAGTTCATGAAATAAGATAAAAGTTGAAGAAGAAAGTGAGAGGTGCTGAAAAACAAGACAGCAGTGAACCGAAAAAAGGTGGTCCTTAACATAACAAAAAAAAAAAACTTTTATTTCAACAAAAAGGAAGGCCTACCTAACTCTCAGCTCGGGCCCTCACATGGTTCCCCTGGGAGCGCTAGTTCCCATAGATACAATAGTTGTATCCCCCTGAGGGGTTTTATTCGATTAAAACACACGAGCTATGATCATCACATAATATCATTGCAATGTTTTCCAGAGAATTATAAACACAATTTGTATAATAAATGTTAAACTGAAGCGCGTTGCTAGATTGAGCAGTACCTAAAGTACGTAGATACACATATGATTAAAGAGACCATTTTAAAAGCAACTTTTTCGATACGGAAACAGTCTTTTACATAAAAAGCTTTTTCGATTCGGAAATTAGTTTCTAATTATCAAAGAACCATTTTCTCAGTTCAAATCCACTCTTTAAAATCTAGAAACCGTTTATCCGATTTGGAAACCGACTTCACATTTTTGAAAGCGCCTATTTTAGTTCATGAAAAACACTAAAAATAAAAAAATAAAATCCTATTTCCAAAAAAATGACTATAGATTCCATTCCGCATGCGAACTTTTAATATACGTATTTCATACATGTTGTGAACAACACATAATAGCAAAAAATTGCGATCACACGACAAAAGAAAATTTTGCGTATCCAGAATTTTTTATAAAACTAAAAAAAAAATGCAGAAATTTCATCGTGTTTGCTGTCAAAAATGATTTGCCACCAACAATTTTATGTAAAAAAAAAATGTTTTTTTTAAAAAAAAAATAGAAAAAGCATTCTTTTTAAAAATGTTGAAAATGAAAACAAAATGAAAATAATTTCAACTAATTAAGGTTTTTAACACACGTTCGCTATTTTTATTTGAAATTTTTATCCTTTAGTGTCTTGCTTCAATAAAATTGGCTGTAACGACCAGTCAACATCTGGCAACACTTCAAAGTTGCCATGCAAAAACAGTCGATATCTGGCAACCTCGTAATGTTGCCATACAAAGAGCAATTAAAATCTGACAACCCTTCAAAGTCATCATGAAAAATCAAAGTTTGGCAACCTAGCAGTTGCCATTTAAATCAGCATCTGGCAACACTGCAGGCTTGCCGCACAAATTTATTCAGTATCTGGCAACTTGATAAGGTTGACATATAAACAGCCGGCAACTCTGGAGTAGCCAGATTCTTCACACCTTCCAAAGCCACACTCAATACATAAAATTGACATTCTGACAAGAAAGGTAATTTGGCAAGTGGGTAATTTGCAGAGAGTGTTTTTCTTCACAAATATCACAAGTTGCACCATTTATTTATTTTCATTTTCGTTTAAGAAAAAGGGCGTTCCGGGAGCGGTGTTGCCAAATTGAGAGATCGTGGAATTCCCGCTAGATATCGAAAATCTAGGGGGAATCCCGCTAGAGATTGAAAATCTAGGGGGAATCCCGCTACTTTGATCACTACGCGGAAGAAACGAAGAATTCCCGCTATTTCCATCACCATGAAGGTAAAATGGCGGGTTGTTTATCATAGCGGGATTTATGCCATTTTCATCATGAGGAAACGCTACCACAGAATTCCGATGAAGAATTCTATCGAAATTCCCGCTATTTTCATTACCAAAAGAGGAAGGACTTTCGCTAAAATTAGGAGATCTACACAAAATCCCGCTGTTTGTGGCGTCATGCAAGTAAAATGAAGAATTGCCGGATTTGGTGAGATTTCCGCTACTTTCGCAAGATGCTGCAGAAATTTCATTTTTAGGGAGATTCTCTCCATTTTTAATTCCAGAGAAATAGAGCGAAGGATTTTCGCTAAAACTGGGAAAACTAGGAGAAATCCCGCTATTT
Organism: Morinoia aosen; assembly: GCA_030386875.1. NCBI lineage: Eukaryota > Metazoa > Arthropoda > Malacostraca > Amphipoda > Talitridae > Morinoia > Morinoia aosen. The sequence goes on from CM059580.1 coordinate 43,852,851, forward strand.
CTGCTGTCATTGGGAGTTGGAGGTAAATTTTGATTAAAATAATTGGCTTTATTAAAAATTCCGACTTTTCTTTGAACATTAGTAAATGTTTTTTGGAATGTATTTGTTGTTGGAAGAATTGAATTATTCTGTTGACCAGTAGGAAGCCTGCCATCATTCTGTTGACCAATAGGAAGCCTGCAATCATTCTGTTGACCAATAGGAAGCCAGCAATCATTCTGTTGACCAATAGAAAGCCTGCCATCATTCTGTTGACCAATAGAAAGCCTGCCATCATTCTGTTGACCAATAGGGAGCCTGATATCATTCTGTTGACCAATAGGGAGCCTGATATTCTGATGACCAATAGGAAGCCTGCCATCATTCTGTTGACCAATAGAAGGCCTGCCATCATTCTGTTGAGCAATAGGAAGCCTCATATTATTCTGTTGACCAATAGGAAGCCTGATATTCTGTTGACCAATAGGGAGCCTGCCATCATTCTGTTGACCAATAGGGAGCCTCATATCATTCTGATGACCAATAGGGAGCCTCATATCATTCTGTTGACCAATAGGATGCCTGCCATCATTCTGTTGACCAATAGGAAGCCTCACAATACTATCAAAATCCTCCCGGATACTCGCAGGATACTGAACATGACCCGGATACTGCAGGACAGCACCCGGATACATCCAGATATTTTCACCATTTGCTTCAGGTGAAAAATGTTTTGGTTCTTCTTCTATCAATAAAAATTTTTGGGTCGAAGCTGGAAGTTTGGAATTTCCGACGCTGAAAAAGGGAATTTTTGCACAATCGCGATCACGGGGCTTTTTTGATGAATTTATGGTAGTCAGGTGAAAATTTTTTGTTTTGATGTTCACATCACCGGCATTCTCTGCTCCATCAAGTGCATCAAATCTGTGGAGTATATCTGAATCAAATTCATCAGCTTCACCATCAACACTATCATCAAATGCCCCAACACTATCAGGTGCACCATCAACATCATCAAGTGTTCTATCAACACTATCATCAAATGCAACATCAACACTATCAGCTGCACCATCAACACTGCCATCACGTGCATCAAGAGCTTCAATGTCATTTCCCCCATCAAAAATACTTTTTCCATCAACAGCAAATACTTCAAGATTGTTTGATGAAATACCACTCGCCTCTTCCTTTTCATCAACTTTGATGCTGAAAACCTCATCAATAAGTTCATCAAACTTCACTTTGATGGCATAGTCTTGGGTCCCATCAACACCATCAAAACTTGGCTTTGCATCAAGGCCATTACACAAATACTTTTCATCAACAGTGTCATCGATAGCACCAGCAGCATCAAACGCACTTGATGAAGCACCATCAAATAACTTGACGGCATTTTCATCAACAGATGCATGAACATTGAAGGGAGAATGTCGCGTTGATGCATTCCCGCCATCAAGAGGCATATTTGATGCACATTGTTCATCAAGAGATGAATTAGACGCTGGTTTAGTGTTTGATGGAGTTGATAATCCAGGCTCTTCATCAATTGTGGGATTTGATGGACGCTTCAATGTGTAAGTTCTGTACCGAGAATTTGATGAGCGGTGTAGCCTCTGCTTGATGGTACCCGGCCTTGATGGAACCACTGCATCAACTGCTGATTTTCTTTTGATGGCCAACTCAGAGGATATAGAAGTTATTGATAAAGCTTTTGATGGAGGTTTCACAGCCCTTGATGGATGTGATGGAATATTTGCTGTAGATCTATTTGATGTTGATGAACAGGTAACAGAAGACTTAGACGCATTTGATGAAGCCATGAGAGATGACTTAGATGCATTTGATGGAGTGAACCTAGAAGTGGCTTCCATCAAGGCACATCTAGGACTAGTTGATGGAACACTAGGCTTATGATTCCCTTTTGATGAGGGTTCAGAATCCATTGATGGAGCGTGCGAAACTGTTGATGGAGACCAAGATGCGGTTGATGGTTTAGAACTTGATGTCGACATGCTAGTTGATGATGCTTTTATATTGGTTGATGCAGGCCTAGAATTTCTTGATGAAGCCCTAATATTAGTTGACGACGGTCGAACATTACTTGATGAAGGCCTAACATTACTTGATGAAGGCCTAACACTACTTGATGAAGGCCTAACATTACTTGATGAAGGCCTAACATTACTTGATGAAGGCCTAACATTACTTGATGAAGGCCTAACATTACTTGATGAAGGCCTAACATTACTTGATGAAGGCCTAACATTACTTGACGAAGGCCTAACATTACTTGATGAAGGCCTAACATTACTTGATGAAGGCCAAATATTACTTGATGGTTTATTATTACTTGATGTAGACCTAGAATTCGTTGATGGAGGCTTAGTATTACGAGTGGATGTGGCTCTCAGGCCATTTGATGAATTTGTGTTTGATGAGGCTAGTCTTGATGGGCGCAACGAATTAGAAACCGACGTTTTCGAGCTTGATGAAACAATATTTGATGAAAGAATTGATGCAGACGCTACAGAATTATTTCGTGGCTTTGATGGAAAATTCGACTCACCAAAATTTGATGGAATTTTGTTTGATGCACGAAATTTTGATGACAACGTTGTTCGTGCCTCATTTGATGCATGGGAACTTGGTTCATCAGTTGATGGAGGATTTGATAAAACAGCCTTTGATGCAGGCAATCGTGAATTTAAACTCGACATCCTAGCACTTGATGAAGACTTGCTTGTTGCGGACACACTTGGTGCTCTGGCCCGGGCGCTTGATGAAAAACTTGATGGGCGGCCTTTGCTCGTCCTACCAAAAGCCGATGCTCCGGCATTTGATGGAAGCAGGTTTGATGGACGTCTAATTGGTGGAGTGCCTCTTGATGGAGGGGCACCACTTGATGGAGGCGGGCTATTTGATGGAGGCGGGCTATTTGATGGAGCACTTGATGGGGGCGGGTCACTTGATGGAGGCGGGCCCCTTGATGGAGGCGGGCCCCTTGATGGAGGCGGGCCACTTGATGGAGGCGAGCCACTTGATGGAGGCGAGCCACTTGATGGAGGCGGGTCACTTGATGGAGGCGGGCCCCTTGATGGAGGCGGGCCCCTTGATGGAGGCGGGCCCCTTGATGGAGGCGGGTCCCTTGATGGAGGGGCACCACTTGATGGAGGGGCACCACTTGATGGAGGGGCACCACTTGATGGAGGGGCACCACTTGATGGAGGGGCACCACTTGATGGAGGGGCACCACTTGATGGAGGGGCACCACTTGATGGAGGGGCAACACTTGATGGAGGGGCAACACTTGATGGAGGGGCACCACTTGATGGAGGGGCACCACTTGATGGAGGCGGGCCACTTGATGGAGCACTTGATGGAGGCGGGCCACTTGATGGAGCACTTGATGGAGGCGGGCCCCTTGATGGAGGGGCACCACTTGATGGAGGGGCACCACTTGATGGAGGGGCACCACCTGATGGAGGCGGGCCACTTGATGCACCACTTGATGGAGGCGGGCCACTTGATGAAGCACTTGATGGAGGGGCACCACTTGATGGAGGCGGGCCACTTGATGCACCACTTGATGGAGGGGCACCACTTGATGCACCACTTGATGGAGGGCTCAGAGAGGGGAGGCCTTGCGGTAGCGCTTCAGACACTGCCTGCGTAGAGGGGGGCGTCAGGGCGTGGTGGTGGTGGTAATTAGTTAATTATCTTATCAATTACCTAATTACTTGCCTAAGTAATTGATTAGGTAATTACCTAATTACTTGCCTAAGTAATTAATTAGGTAATTACCTAATTACTTGCCTAAGTAATTGATTAGGTAATTACCTAATTATTGAATTAAGTACCTAATGTGATCGATTAATCAACTAGTCATGTAATTATTTCATTAGGTAAATAATTAATCAACCAATTATTTAGTTACCTTATTAATCGATCGATTATTTACCTAATTATTGCATTCCTTCCGGAACCAAACAAGTAATTATATGCATAATTAATCAACCCTTTATTTAATTACCTAGTCAATAAGTTTTTTTATTCCATTATTTGCATAATTAGTTACTTAAATGTTTACCTAATTAGTCAGAATTATTAAACTAATTAATCATCTAATTCATTCATTACTGGACAAAATGTTCAATGAGGTGACCAACTCATTCATTAATTAGCTGATAATTCATATGAGTAATCTATTTACCTACCACCTGATTAATTAACTAATTGACTGGCTGATTAACTGAGATGTCTATTGTTAATAATTAAAAAATCATAATTAATTGCTAGCTTTGTTAACCAAACCTGCAGCAAATAATTAAATTAACCAATTTACAATTTTTTCAAATTATCAGCGAATAAGCTCGTTTCTTTCAATTAATTAATTAATTAATTCGATCAATTAAATAATTCGATTAATTAGTAGTAGTAGTAGTAGTAGTAACACAGGTTTGCTGCTGCTACTACTACTACTACTAATTAATCGAATTAATTAATTGATCGAATTAATTAATTAATTAATTGAAAGAAACGAGCTTATTCGCTGATAATTTGAAAAAATTGTAAATTGGTTAATTTAATTATTTGCTGCAGGTTTGGTTAACAAAGCTAGCAATTAATTATGATTTTTTAATTATTAACAATAGACATCTCAGTTAATCAGCCAGTCAATTAGTTAATTAATCAGGTGGTAGTTAAATAGATTATTCCTATGAATTATTAGCTAAATTAATGAATGAGTTGGTCACCTCATCGAACATTCTGTCCAGTAATGAATGAATTAGATGATTCGATTAATTAATTAATTGATCAGCAAACAAAACAATTCGTCACGTGATTATCGATTTAGTTAGTCATCTCAATTGATCAATGACTTCATTACGAGATTGATTACTTCAATAAATGAAATGAATTTTTTTTATCACTTTATGTAATTAATTTAAATTAATTAATTAATAAATTCTTTAAATTTATTAAAAAATTTTTTTACTATGAAAATTCGTTAAAATATTAATAAATTCAATTAATTAATAAATTCCGCTCTTTAATAATTAATCACAAGCTATGGGCACGTCGGTCATTATTAATTAATTAATTAATTAATGGTACAATTACTTAATTAATTGAGCGCCACTTAATTATTTATTTAAGATGAATTGAAATTAATTAACTAAACCAATTAATCAAGAACACTAGAGTTGCTCTTCCTCAACCGGAAACCAACGCCAATTATGGCCCCATAAATAACTTCCATAATTTAAGGTGCCATGAAACATTACCATAACCAATGACCCCATAAATAACTTCCATAATTTAAGGTGCCATGAAACATTACCATAACCAATGACCCCATAAATAACTTCCATAATTTAAGGTGCCATGAAACATTACCATAACTACTGGCATCATAAATAACTTCCATAACTTGAGTTACCATAAACAAGTTGCATAATCAGTAGCAAAAATACCATACCCGTAATTGATAACCTAATTGGTTACTGTTGATTACCGCGGCTCGCCTGCCCAATTATCATCATAATTAAAAGTCGTCATCAATTATAAATGCTAAATAGAGCCATAATTATATAAGGTACCTGTTACCCAAATTAATAAATAAATAAAAGCAATTTAAAGTGCAGCCATAAGTGCCATAAAACGGGAAATGAAATGAAGAGGACCGTAAAACGGGAAATGTGATTGAGAAGGCTATAAAACGGGGAAATGAAATAATTAGCCATACAACGGGAACAGAGACAGAAGTACCCTAAAACGGGAATAAAAATTGGAAAAAGTGCAGTAAAACGGGAATTAAGTCAAAGTGTCATATAACGGGGTAGAAAGAGTGCAGTAAAACGGGAATAAAGTCAAAGTGTCATATAACGGGGTAGAAAAAGTGCAGAAAAACGGGAATAAAGTCAAAGTGTCATATAACGGGATAAAAAGTGCAGTAAAACGGGAATAAAATCAAAGTGTCATATAACGGGATAAAAAAAGTGCAGTAAAACGGGAATAAAGTCAAAGTGTCATATAACGGGATAAAAAAGTGCAGTAAAACGGGAATAAAATCAAAATGTCATATAACGGGGTAGAAAAGTGCAGTAAAACGGGAATAAAGTCAAAGTTGTCATATAACGGGATAAAAAAGTGCAGTAAAACGGGAATAAAGTCAAAGTGTCATATAACGGGATAAAAAAGTGCAGTAAAACGGGAATAAAATCAAAATGTCATATAACGGGGTAGAAAAGTGCAGAAAAACGGGAATAAAGTCAAGGTGTCATATAACGGGATAAAAAAGTGCAGTAAAACGGGAATAAAGTCAAAGTGTCATATAACGGGATAAAAAAGTGCAGTAAAACGGGAATAAAGTCAAAGTGTCATATAACGGGATAAAAAAGTGCAGTAAAACGGGAATAAAATCAAAATGTCATATAACGGGGTAGAAAAGTGCAGAAAAACGGGAATAAAGTCAAATATAACGGGATAAAAAGTGCAGTAAAACGGGAATAAAGTCAAAGTGTCATATAACGGGATGGAAAAAGTGCAGTAAAACGGGAATAAAGTCAAAGTGTCATTTAACGGGGTAGAAAAAGTGCAGTAAAACGGGAACAAAACCACAAAAGCCGTTAGGAAACATGTCATATATAACGCGTTCGGTGGAAAAAAAGGTATTTTTCATATTATTTAAAATAGGTACAAGGGGAATATCAAGGAGATTCTAATCATCAAACATCAGTACTTAATTCCAGGCATTTATGTAAAAATAATTGCTTTAATATTTGATATAAGTGTGTTAAGGTTAATTTAAATAATAGGTTAGTTTAAACCTTCCTAACCGCTACAAAAAAGAGCGTGTCGAAGAGAGGAAGGAGGAAGGCACCATTAAGAATGGATATTATGGAATGCGGAATCTATGCAGAAGGTGCACAGAAACAGTAAGATGAGAAAGAAGTTCATGAAACAAGAAAAAGTTGAAGAAGAAAGTAGTAGGTGCTGAAAAACAGGACAGCAGTGAACCGAAAAAAGATGGTCCGTAACAAAACAAAAAACTATTTTATTACAACAAAAAGGAAGCCTACCTAACCTTTAGCTCAGTACAATAATTGTATCCTCAAGATGAGGATACTATAAGATTACAATTACATGTAAATAATAACACTCTTCCATTACACGATATTTAAGCTCCATTTAAAGGCGCAAAGTTCTGTTAATTGCAAGCAAGTAACAAATATATTACAGTGGCGCTTTCGTCGCCCTTCCACCGAACGCGGCACATTAGCGAGGGTTTCATAAAACGGTAATAACGTAAGAGTATCATTAAACGGAAATGAAGTACCATAAAACGGAAGTGAAGTGCCATAAAACGGAAGTGAAGTGCCATAAAACGGAAGTGAAGTGCCATAAAACGGAAGTGAAGTCCATAAAACGGAAGTGAAGTCCATAAAACGGAAGTGAAGTGCCACAAAACGGAAGTGAAGTGCCACAAAACGGAAGTGAAGTGCCACAAAACGGAAGTGAAGTGCCACAAAACGGAAGTGAAGTGCTATAAAAAGGAAGCGAAGTGCCATAACGCGGAAGTGAAGTCAATAAAACGGAAGTGAAGTCAATAAAACGGAAGTGAAGTCAATAAAACGGAAGTGAAGTCCATAAAACGGAAGTGAAGTCCACAAAACGGAAGTGAAGTGCCATAAAACGGAAGTGAAGTGCCACAAAACGGAAGTGAAGTCAATAAAACGGAAGTGAAGTCCATAAAACGGAAGTGAAGTCCATAAAACGGAAGTGAAGTGCCACAAAACGGAAGTGAAGTGCCACAAAACGGAAGTGAAGTGCTATAAAAAGAAAGCGAAGTGCCATAACGCGGAAATATAGCACGAATGTCATAAACCAAGAATAAAAACCAGAGTGCCTCAATAAAACCAGAGTGCCTCAATAAAACCAGAGTGCCTCAATAAAACCAGAGTGCCAAGAAAAAATTAATATGTTCCGCTAAAAAACCGTGAAGTGAACGCAAAAACCGTGAAGTGAACGCAAATTCAGTAACTCACATCGTTGATTGGCCGAGCGCACCCAGAGAGGCATGGAAGAAACGGGTCGTGATTGGTGGCCGAGTTTTTCACTTAATCCGTAGTATTTAATTCAAGTTTCGTGAACGCTGGGTTCAGTTATGAGCGTCATTCGTATAATTTAAAAATAATGCCTAGTGAACGTATAGTCTCTGACCGAATTGTTTAGCAAATGTCAGGTAAACGCTCGGTTGAGCTCTATGCTTTGATGATCAATACATTTTGAAAATGCTCCGTGGACGCCATTAGCAGTGGCCGAAATATTTAGAAAATGGTACGTGGACGCATTAGCATTGACCGATATATTTTGAAAATGGTACGTGGACGCATTAGCATTGACCGATATATTTTGAAAACGCTCCGTAGACGCCATTAGCAGTGACCGATACATTTTGAAAATGGTACGTGATCGCATCAGCATTGACCGATACAATTTGAAAATAGCACGTGAACGCATTAGCATTGACCGATACATTTTATAAATGGTACGCAAACGCTTGATTGAACTGAGCGATCAAATTTGAACGTAAACATGATAAAAATAGAAACATTTGTCCGAAATACTTGATAGAAAGCAACGCAAAATTAGAGTGTTGTCGAACAGATACTAAATTGAAGGGTAAATTGAGCGAACATTTGAGGGTTAGTTTGAACTTACGAACCTAAATGAAACAAAACGAAACAAAAATGAAACAAAACGAATCCTGTTATACAGAAATGACGGAAAAACCGGTATTAGTTTGGAAAATTTGGATGGAATACGTTAAAACAAGGAGTTAAATATGCACTATATTAAGGGAACGTCCAGAAAATTTGTATATATTAGTTGAAAAACAAAACGGGTAAGAAAAATTAAAACACTAGCTAGATACATATATTTCAACAATATGGTATATATAGGACCACATCTCAACAATATGGTACATATATGGGTGACCATATCTCAACAATATGGTACATATATGGGTGACCATGTCTCAACAATATGGTACATATATGGGTGACCATATCTCAACAATATGGTACATATATGGGTGACCATATCTCAACAATATGGTACATATATGGGTGACCATATCTCAACAATATGGTATATAGAGGACCATATTTCAACAATATGGTATATAGAGGACCATATTTCAACAATATGGTATTTAGAGGACCATATCTCAACAATATGGTACATATATGGGTGACCATATCTCAACAATATGGTATATAAAGGACCATATTCCAACTACAATGGCATGAGATGGCCATACTACGATACTATGGTACAAAAAGGCTGTACATCAACCATGAATAAAACATTGGCAGATCATCATAGTACAAATTTAATTATAACTTTCGAATAAACCTTTGTAGAATAACGTTTTGGATTGAACACTATGTAAATGACATATATATATATATATATATATGTAATACACATACATATAACATATGTATTACATATGTATTATAACATATATGTATTACACATAACATACGTATAATGTATTACACATACATATATAATTTGTAATACACATTATACATATACTACAGAAGTCAAATTAGATTATTGGTTAGTTTAAGCCTCCCTATCCGCAACAAAGGCTATCCAAAGAGAGGAAGGAAGGAAACATTTAGTATGGAGTTGAGGGAACGCGGAATCAATGCACAAGGTGCACAGAAACAGAAAGCTAAGAAAGAAGTTCATGAAACAAGAAAAAGTTGAAGAAGAAAGTAGTAGGTGCTGAAAAACAGGACAGCAGTGAACCGAAAAAAGATGGTCCGTAACAAAACAAAAACCTATTTTATTACAACAAAAAGAAGGCCTACCTAACTCTCAGCTCGGGCCCACACATAGTCCCCCTGGGAGCGCTAATTCCCATAGACATAATAGTTGTGTCCCCCTGAGGGGTTACAGAAGTCAATGTTCACATCACCCCAATATACAAAACACAGCCCTAATGCATATATATATATATATATATATATATATATGTATGGAATTTTCACACATGAATATAAGAATCTAATTCCATATACTCGTAATAGCATATACCTTTAAGAGTTATATGTTGCCACTAGTGTTTATGTGCTATCTAACACATAGCAATGTTACCATCAGTAGTTCTGCATAACTGCCACGTCCTAGCAGTCCTACCACCAGCAGTCCTACCACCGCAGTCCTACCACCCGCAGTCCTACCACCCGCAGTCCTACCACCAGCAGTCCTACCACCAGCAGTCCTACCACCAGCAGTCCTACCACCAGCAGTCCTACCACCAGCAGTCCTACCACCCGCAGTCCTACCACCAGCAGTCCTACCACCAGCAGTCCTACCACCAGCAGTCCTACCACCGCAGTCCTACCACCAGCAGTCCTACCACCAGCATTCCTACCACCAGCAGTCCTACCACCAGCAGTCCTACCACCAGCAGTCCTTCCACCAGCAGTCCTACCACCAGCAGTCCTACCACCAGCAGTCCTTCCACCAGCAGTCCTACCACCAGCAGTCCTACCACCAGCAGTCTTACCACCAGCAGTCCTACCACCAGCAGTCCTACCACCAGCAGTCCTACCACCAGCAATCCTACCACCAGCAGTCCTACCACCAGCAGTCCTACCACCAGCAGTCCTACCACCAGCAGTCCTACCACCAGCAGTCCTTCCACCAGCAGTCCTACCACCAGCAGTCCTACCACCAGCAGTCCTACCACCAGCAGTCCTACCACCAGCAATCCTACCACCAGCAGTCCTACCACCAGCAGTCCTACCACCAGCAGTCCTACCACCAGCAGTCCTACCACCAGCAGTCCTACCACCAGCAGTCCTACCACCAGCAGTCCTACCACCCGCAGTCCTACCACCAGCAGTCCTACCACCAGCAGTCCTACCACCAGCAGTCCTTCCACCAGCAGTCCTACCACCAGCAGTCCTACCACCAGCAGTCCTACCACCAGCAGTCCTACCACCAGCAGTCCTACCACCAGCAGTCCTACCACCAGCAGTCCTACCACCAACAGTCCTACCACCAGCAGTCCTACCACCAGCAGTCCTACCACCAGCAGTCCTACCACCAGCAGTCCTACCACCAGCAGTCCTACCACCAGCAGTCCTACCACCAGCAGTCCTACCACCAGCAGTCCTACCACCAGCAGTCCTACCACCAACAGTCCTACCACCAACAGTCCTACCACCAACAGTCCTACCACCAGCAGTCCTACCACCAGCAGTCCTACCACCAGCAGTCCTACCACCAGCAGTCCTACCACCAGCAGTCCTACCACCAGCAGTCCTACCACCAGCAGTCCTACCACCAGCAGTCCTACCACCAACAGTCCTACCACCAGCAGTCCTACCACCAACAGTCCTACCACCAGCAGTCCTACCACCAGCAGTCCTACCACCAGCAGTCCTACCACCAGCAGTCCTACCACCAGCAGTCCTACCACCAGCAGTCCTACCACCAGCAGTCCTTCCACCAGCAGTCCTACCACCAGCAGTCCTACCACCAGCAGTCCTACCACCAGCAGTCTTACCACCCGCAGTCCTACCACCAGCAGTCTTACCACCCGCAGTCCTACCACCCGCAGTCCTACCACCCGCAGTCCTACCACCAGCAGTCCTACCACCAGCAGTCTTACCACCAGCAGTCCTACCACCAGCAGTCCTACCACCAGCAGTCCTACCACCAGCAGTCCTACCACCCGCAGTCCTACCACCAGCAGTCTTACCACCCGCAGTCCTACCACCAGCAGTCCTACCACCCGCAGTCCTACCACCAGCAGTCCTACCACCAGCAGTCCTACCACCAGCAGTCCTACCACCAGCAGTCCTACCACCAGCAGTCCTACCACCAGCAGTCCTACCACCAGCAGTCCTACCACCAGCAGTCCTACCACCAGCAGTCCTACCACCAGCAGTCCTACCACCAGCAGTCCTACCACCAGCAGTCCTACCACCAGCAGTCCTACCACCAGCAGTCCTACCACCAGCAGTCCTACCACCAGCAGTCCTACCACCAGCAGTCCTACCACCAGCAGTCCTACCACCAGCAGTCCTACCACCAGCAGTCCTACCACCAGCAATCCTACCACCAGCAGTCCTACCACCAGCAGTCCTACCACCAGCAATCCTACCACCAGCAGTCCTACCACCAGCAGTCCTACCACCAGCAGTCCTACCACCAGCAGTCCTACCACCAGCAGTCCTACCACCAGCAGTCCTACCACCAACAGTCCTACCACCAACAGTCCTACCTAACTGCCACATTCAGCCACTGAGCGAATAAAAGCGAAGGTATGTCGACAGAGACCACAGACCAAACCATATCGGCGAAATCAAACCCCCCAGAACGTTATCGAAGCCAAAATTCCATGGACATCCTAGCCAGCCAGACGAACAACGACCGAACACAGAACTACCCTCGCTACTCGCGAGAAATACTCCGAAAGTCCAAGCGATAAGTAGTAGTAGAAGTAGTAGTAGTAGTGGTGGTGGTGGTGGTAGTAGAAGTAACATGGGTTTGCTAGCGCTCCAGTTATTCAAACTATATCGCACCGTAGGTCACATAATTTCATCAGTATGAGGCTTTTCCGTTTCACCACGTAAGATGAACAGATGGGGTTGTGTCAGATGGGGATGTGTCAGATGGGGATGTGTCAGATGGGGATGTGTCAGATGGGGATGTGTCAGATGGGGATGTGTCAGATGGGGATGTGTCAGATGGCGTTGTGTCAGATGGCGTTGTGTCAGATGGCGTTGTGTCAGATGGGGGGGTTGTGTCAGATGGGGGGTTGTCAGATGAGGTTGTCAGATGGGGTTGTGTCAGATGGGGTTTCTACACGTTAACGGGCGAACGATACCGAACGATAGAATGCGCGTTCACATAGGCTATTCTCTTTGTATACTGTCATGTTTCATATACAGTCGGCGCCACAGGTATTGGCGCGGTATGTTTTTCTCTTGTAACACTTTTTAGAAAAAGAATTAACAAAAATATTCATGGGTTTTTTTAAGAGAAAAGGACTCCCCACTAAGTATTAGAGGCCGGTGTGTACCCCTTGAATATCTTTATTAATTCTTTTTCTAGGTGTTACAAGAGAAAAATATGCCGCGCCAATACCTGTGGCGCCGACTGTATATGAAACATGACAGCATACCATGAAAATCACGTCACCTATGTAAAGTCATGGTAACGGGAGAGATTATTCGGGTACGAGACTTCGTCTCGAGAGGGTCTCCTACATTATTTTGACTTAAGAGATATTTAGGACTCAGTCGGCATCCTGAGCTAATCTGGGTGATCTGTTGTCAAACTACGTCCAACACGTCAACACTTTGACTGCGACGTGCGCCACCGGTGGTACACGGAGGTTATTTTCATGATGCTGCTGACCGACCAGTAGTCGCAAATTCAATTTCCATAAATACTTAATCAAAACTAAATGCAGACACGATCCAGTTCATGTTTGGTATTTTCAAAATAGTTTGCTACAATTGACTTTAAATTCGAGTTCGGCACTGAACTTAACATTTAGTTGCCACAGTCAAAGTGTCGAGTTAACGTTATCCCGAGACCCTGTAATGCTGCTGTCGTTGCTGGACTTTTTAAATTTGAATAATGAATTTTTTCTGTAATATGTTTAGTGTCCCCTGACTGATTTCTCATATCATGCGTGCATCATCATTTTTATTACAAGGAAATCATTGGCCAATATTCGGGTATTTAACCTTTGAACTCGCTGAAGAACTCACGATTGAAAAATGATTGCAAAAGAGCGTCATTAGAGAATGATCGATGAATAGCAATGATTGCACGGACGCAAAGGATCCCGCGAAGAAATAAAAGCCAAACTTAAATAAACAAAGACGTAGGTGAAGTCATTACACCAGTAGTCTCCTAGTCACCACTAGTAGTCACCTAGTCACCACCAGCAGTCACCTAGTCACCATCAGCAGTCAACTAGTCACCACCAGCAGTCACCTAGTCACCACTAGTAGTCACCTAGTCACCACCAGCAGTCACCTAGTCACCATCAGCAGTCAACTAGTCACCACCAGCAGTCACCTAGTCACCACCAGCAGTCACCTAGTCACCACTAGTAGTCACCTAGTCACCACCAGCAGTCACCTAGTCACCACCAGCAGTCACCTAGTCACCACCAGCAGTCACCTAGTCACCACCAGTAGTCCCCTAGCCATCGCCAGAGCAAAAAATCCAATTAGTCACTAATTCTTCCAAATTTGTTCCAATAAATAAATAATTAATCATCAAGTATCCTAATTCATTAGTAATTATTTTGCCACCCAAGCTGCAATTACTTCAAAATTAATTACCCCGCACCAGAAGTTAATTATTCATTTTCTGACTAGCTTCAATTAATGAAACAATTATGCAACAGCCCCTCTCAAAGCAAGGGCCTATTGCTTCATAATTGATACCAAAATTAATGTGAATCGATTGACAAATCAATTAATATTAATCGACTGATAACAAATCTAATGTGTGTTGATTGCTAACAAATTAAATGAACATCTAGTTTTCTAATTATTTAATGCCTTTCATAATTCGATTATGAGCGCCTCAATTAGGCTGGTCAATTAATTTTCACGACAAAAATTAGATAAATCCATTGGTCATAAAGTTGTTAATAATTGTAAATTTAGTGGAATAAATTTTTGTAGGAAGAAAACATAACATCAATGATAACAAACCTAACATCAAAGACAAGTTTACTAATGAGGAAAACAACCCTAACATCAAAGAAAACAAGCCTAACATCAAAGAAAACAAGCCTAACATCAGGAAAAATAAGACTAACATCAAGGAAAACAAACCTAACATCAAGGAAAACAAGACTAACATCAAGGAAAACAAGCCTAACATTTAGGAAAACAAGACTAACATCAAGGAAAACACTTCCAACATAGGAAAACAAGCCTAACATCAAGGAAAACAAGCCTAACATCAAGGAAAACAATTCCAGTAAAGGAAAACAATTCCAGTATAGGAAAACTATTTCAACAAAGGAAAACAAGCCTAGCATTGCAGCAGATAACATTCCAATAGAGGAAAACGAGCCTAGCATTGCGGGAGATAACAATTCCAATAACAAACAACAACACTAGTTGAACCACCTAAGAAAAGCACTGATCCTAGTTTTGCCACTAGTAGCGTTGGCACTAGCTAGCGCGGCCCTAGAACTGTCACTAGTGGAGCTAACCAAGCTAGGTGATGTCAAGCGACACTTGCTACTAGTGCTTAGTAACCTAGACGCCTGGTTGGTACTAGTGGTGCTAGCAGCACTAAGGGTACTAGCAATACTAGGGCTATGATTGGTACTAGCAGAACTAGGGTTATGATTGATACTAACAGAACTAGGGTTAGACCGATTCCCAACCTGGTATTTGAATTGGTTGTTACTGGTGACCTTGGTTTCGGAACTAGTAGGTCTATTGACAGGGAATTTCGAATACATCGGCGACCTGGCGCTGGTTGTAACTGGGGATCTATTCCTAGGGTTGAAACTTCTCTTTTCGGGACCTGTCGCTGAGGCTGAAGATTTGGGCTCAACCTTCCCACCCAGGCTAGACTCCCTGCTGTTGCACCCTGGAGAGTCCTTGCCCGATTTACCCCAAAGTCCGCTAAGTCTGCGAACGTTCGAATTGCACAACCCTTCCTCTTGCCCGCTAAGTCTGCGAACGTTGGAATTGGACAACCCTTCTTCGTTTACGGCCTCGGCATGTTTGGTCGAGCTTTTGCTGCCAAAAGCCGCCATGTTGGAGCTGTTGATGGACTTGAAGGAACCGGAAGACAAGGAAGAGTTGACACTGAACTGAGTTGACGAGATGTTGTTCACAAAGGAACTGGAAACCTCCTTCACAGAACCACAAACTGACACAGCACAATTGGCACCGGGAGAAGGTTGTAATGCTTCACCTTTATCGGCTGAAGGTACAAGGCACCTATCATTTTTATCGCTTTTTCCCGCACTGCCGGCAGCCGACTCAAATCTACCTTGATACTGAGAGGTGGCATCGCCAGGATTGGAGTTAGTGGTTTTTGAGTTAAAAAAGCTCGTGTTAGTAACACTTACGTTATCAGGACATGCACGTAACACAAATGAGCCTAACTTATCAGGCTTATCGTCGGACTGCACATCTACAGGAACATTAGTAAAATGCACGTCACCGATGTGAGTAGAAGTTTCACGGGACCACCTGGTTTTGCCATCCCCTAATTTCGTGGCAACAAAAGAAGAAGGATGATTAGGAAATGGACTTACATCAACAGACTGACGACCTTCGTTGCAGCTGCTAGGGGTGGAGGCGGCCTCTGAAACAGTAGCGAGACCGTTTTTTGAAGAAACCGATCCTGTGGAAGACGCGCCGACGAACCGGTTGACCAAAGGAGCTCCAGTGTTTCCTCCCACATAGGGTCGGCTCTTGCGCGGTGGTTTCTCAATGGCCACGCTCATTTTACGGTAATTAGTCAGGTGATTAGGTACAGTGTCTTTGTTTTCAGAAGACTTTGATGAAACATACTTCGATCCCGAATCTGATTTTTCGGTGGACGTTTCTGACTTGAACCCATTTGGAACGGTCAACTCGCCCGCCAGCTTCAAGTTGGCAGGGGTATCCAAGTTGGATTGATTCAGCGAGGATATTTTCGAGTTCATGATCTTGGCAACAAGCGAGGACGATGCGCATATGGGGTTGGGCTTGGAAGCTTGCTTTTCAGTCCCCCTCGAGGTAGGAGAACTAGCAGACCTAGTAGTAGTTAATGTGGTAGTGCCGGCACCAGCACGATGATATTTAGACCTCAGTGAAGAGGTAAGCCTTCTAGGCTTAGACTCTTCGTTGACTCCGGAACTAGTATCAGTGTTGGACCTAGAGACCACTTGTCTGTTGGTCAACATAGCTCTAATCGTACTGTCACGCGAGTTTTGAACATCGCTAAGGACATCTGACAGACTCCTATCCTTATTTTTACCGGACTGGTTGACATCTTCTGTACAAAGGTAGTGACACTCCAGTCTCTCTCTGGCGGTTTCCTGCATAACACTAGACTTTGGACTTCTAGAATCGCCGAATTTCGATCCGCCGCTATGACTGTGCCCATAACTGCCACTACCCCCACTACTACCATCGCTGGTTCTTCTCTCTCTGTTGGAGGCGGTACTACCATAAACCCGAGCAGTTTTGGGACCACAAATTTTGGACCTGGAGTTGAAAGACCCACTACGTGGGGTACCACTTTTGCTGGGACCTAAGCTCTCGTCACTATCCTTATGAACCATTACGTGGTATTTCACATTAGGGCCTCTGTGAACCATGAAGGTTGGTTCGCTGACTTCCTCACAGGGGTCACCGGGAAGCGTATCTGTGTTGGGAGAAATTTTCGGTCCTTCTGACTCGTATTTTTTACAGGTTTCCGATTCCTTGCATGGCGGTTCCGAATCTGTTCCGGGCCTGTCAGTTTGCGTATCGTCTTTGGAAAGGTCAGGAAGCCTGTGGTTTGAAGACTTAGTGCCGTCTATGCCCGAAGAGGAATCCACAGTGTTGTCTTTAAGTTGGTCTAAACAAGGTGCAGCTACGTTCTCTCTATGTACATGAAAGTTTACATCTAAGTTAGAATTGGTTGAAGCTAGGTCTTTATTCTCTGCCGAACGCAAGCCTATATTTACAGCACACGGGTTTCTACAGTCGGATACACTAGAAGGGTCAAGCACACGTTTACACTTAGCAGCACTACCTCTATTTTCAGGCGACACATGGACAAGGAAAAACTCATCAACATTAGTGGCTCTAGAAAGTCTTCTTTGGAGCTTATCGATAGCATCGACTTTGTCTGTCACAACCGTGGATGGGGATGCTCTGACATCTTTGGTGATGGTTCCAGGTGGTGTCTCTTCTTTTCCCACCACAGTACCTACTTTTCTAACATTACTGATGGCCCCCGCGTCGGGAGTATATTCTTTTCCCACTGAAGTATCATCTTTTCTAGCATTACCAACACCCACTGCTATGGTACAAGCAGTGGTACCAGGGCCAGTATCTTGGTTACTAGAGGTACTCGAG
The DNA here is from genome assembly GCA_030386875.1 of Morinoia aosen. NCBI lineage: Eukaryota > Metazoa > Arthropoda > Malacostraca > Amphipoda > Talitridae > Morinoia > Morinoia aosen. The sequence goes on from CM059580.1 coordinate 43,870,970, forward strand.
GCACCTTGGCTACACTTGCTCGTGGCAACAATGCCCTCAGATATGTCATTGTTTCCGAGATCTGATGACCCCCCCCGTAACCCTGAAACCCGGGTTGTGTTACCGCTGTTTTCCCCGTTGTTTTCAACCCTGGAGTTGTTATCACCATTTTTTTCAACCCTGGAGTTGTCATCGCGATTATTTTCAGTTTTGGTGTTGTTACCAACGCTATTTTCAGCCTTAGGGCTGTTCCCACTGCTGTTTTCAACTCCAGAGTTACCCTTGTCACCACTCATGCCTTCACCACCACGCCCTGGGGAGGCTGCGGTGGTCACCACAGCGGATTTGTAACAACTGGTTGTATTGGTGACGCCACCTTTGGAAATATCCGTGGTGGTGACATTGCTTGAGGTTATAACAGACATGGAAGTGGTGAGTGTGGCAGAGGAAGTGGTGACTGCAGATGCAGAAGTGGTGACTGCAGACGCAGAAGTGGCTATTGCAGATGAAGTTGTAGTTGCTGAAGATTGTCGCTGTTGTTGCTGTATCACCATGACCTGGCATCGCAACACCTGAAATATATTAAATTGAATTAGATTAGATTTAACAGGTTAGTTTGAGCCTTCCTTACTTGTCACAACTTGGGTGTTCTAAAGAGAGGAACGAAGAAGATATTAAAAAAATTAGGGTGAATTAGATAAGACAGATTAGTTAGAGACTTCCTAACCATAACTCAGGTGTTCCAAAGAGGGAAGAACAAAGGTCTCATTTAGTATGGATCGATTAAATTATTCTTAGTATATGCCTCCCTCTTTAACTAAAAACTAAGGAGTTAAAAATGAAGAAGGCATCACTTAGTATGAAGTTGGGGAAATGGGGAATCTTTGCACAAAGTGTGTCCCCAAACAAACAGCAAGTTTGGAAAGTTCAAGAAACAAGATAAAAGTTGAAGAAAGCAATAGGTGCTGAAAAACAGAACTGCAGTCAACCAACAGAAGATGGTTCGTAACAAAACAAAAAACTTGTTATGTTTAAACACCAAGAAGGCCGGATAATTTGTATTGGTCCCTGTTCGGGCGCCAATTGACGGATAATTTGGGATTGTCTTTGTTTGGATGCCACCTTTTGATATTGTCCCTGTCTTATGGAACACTGAGGGTCGTCAGTTGATCAATAAGAGGCCGTACTTTCTCAGGCTGGTTATTCTATGAGAATCTTCCTGGTATTTCAGGGATAGAAGAGAAGTCAGTTTTACTGACTGATAATTATTAATCCAAAGTTCTTCAACAGTTTTTCTGCTCCTGCGATAAACTTCCAATAATTTCCAGAATTTCAGGTGGCTGCGAGGCGAAGTAGCGATTGAGCTAACAAGCTTTGGAGTTTTTGAGCTGACGAGCAGCTTTGAGCTAAAGAAGCTAACGAAATTTTGAAGATCGTGACAGAAGTACGTTTTGCAAGTATCTGTGATACGCGAGGTCAATTTTTTCGAGGGATGAATTATTTTCCCTCCGTAGTACAGAGGCACCAGTCGACCCATCTTGGCGATGGCCTAACACCCACCTAACCCTCAGCTTGGACCTCACATTTTCCCCCTAGAAACATGGTAGTATCCCCCCTGAGAGGTGTAAAAATTGGTAATTTATTTATTTAACTATATTCATCCAAAAATAAAAGTACCTTGTGTAGGTACTCAAGGAAAATAATATCAGCTTACAAAAGTTTACTTCAAAGTGAAAGAACGTATAGACCAATGGAAAATGATATACATATGCTGTATAAAAATTATTATATGTATGTACCGAAAATGATATGGTACATTAAAGGTAATACAAACCTGCAAAAATAACAAAAAGTGATATACACAAGAAAATGAAATAAAATAAAAATCTAGCAAGTAAAGAAAATACATGAAATTAAGAAGATGCAAAACATACACTCAAGATATGTGAATTACATAGACATGATATAATTAAAAATAGTAAAATCCTGAAAAAAACACAGAAACTCAAAAAAATATGAGAACTGACTTTGCCAAAAAAAAAAACACGAGCAGAATCTTAAACTCGATGACAACAATTTCAAAACACAAAATCGAAATTTTGAAAAAACAACAAACTCCCCACCTTCAATGTAAAATATTCTTCAGGTTACACATTCGTTAAGTTACATAGAGGCAATAGGGTCAAGTCCTTTTTTGAAAGCTTAACAGCAATGGTATTTAACACTAACCCATTATCTCGTAAAATGAACTGGGTTGCTATTCTTCCTCTACAATAACTAATGCAATATCTTTATGTAGGATACCACACAATTACACGTGCGTCCGTATTACCATTACTCCACTCACAATACCCCTACCATTACCCCCATCCGCAATACCCCTACCATTACCCCCATCCGCAATACCCCTACCATTACCCCCATCCGCAATACCCCTACCATTACCCCCCCCCATCCGCAATACCCCTACCATTACCCCCCCCCCCCCCATCCGCAATACCCCTACCATTACCCCCATCCGCAATACCCCTACCATTACCCCCATCCGCAATACCCCTACCATTACCATTACCCCCATCCGCAATACCCCTACCATTACCCCCATCCGCAATACCCCTACCATTACCCCCATCCGCAATACCCCTACCATTACCCCCATCCGCAATACCCCTACCATTACCCCCATCCGCAATACCCCTACCATTACCCCCATCCGCAATACCCCTACCATTACCCCCATCCGCAATACCCCTACCATTACCCCCATCCGCAATACCCCTACCATATCCCCCATCCGCAATACCCCTACCATTACCCCCCCCCATCCGCAATACCCCTACCATTACCCCCATCCGCAATACCCCTACCATTACCCCCATCCGCAATACCCCTACCATTACCCCCATCCGCAATACCCCTACCATTACCCCCATCCGCAATACCCCTACCATTACCCCCATCCGCAATACCCCTACCATATCCCCCATCCGCAATACCCCTACCATTACCCCCATCCGCAATACCCCTACCATTACCCCCATCCGCAATACCCCTACCATTACCCCCATCCGCAATACCCCTACCATTACCCCCATCCGCAATACCCCTACCATTACCCCCATCCGCAATACCCCTACCATATCCCCCATCCGCAATACCCCTACCATATCCCCCATCCGCAATACCCCTACCATTACCCCCCCCATCCGCAATACCCCTACCATTACCCCCATCCACAATACCCCTACCATTACCCCCATCCGCAATACCCCTACCATTACCCCCATCCGCAATACCCCTACCATATCCCCCATCCGCAATACCCCTACCATTACCCCCATCCGCAATACCCCTACCATTACCCCCATCCGCAATACCCCTACCATTACCCCCATCCGCAATACCCCTACCATATCCCCCATCCGCAATACCCCTACCATTACCCCCCCCCCCATCCGCAATACCCCTACCATTACCCCCCCCCCCCCATCCGCAATACCCCTACCATTACCCCAAACACACAATACTCCTACCCACAATAATGATAATAATGAAGGCATCTACGGATGCTTTATTTCCAATCAAGCCTGATACATATCACCTTGTACATTGGATTTTCAAATGCCTTATATCTAACGCCAGGACGCCATGACGCTTTCCCCCTGTCAAGACCGGTACCCATTTCAGACACCTGGGTAGAGTGGGGTATTGTGCTTGGAATTTTTCTCCTATACCCAACAGAGAAAATCGCCACTGCCAGCGCCGAGTTTCGAACCCGGGTCCCGGCCGCACGGCGGCGGAACCTATAGCACATAGCTATCGCGAGCACAATGCACCACCATTACCCCTATACAATGCCCCTACCATTACCCCTATACAATACCCCTACCATTACACCCCTATACACAAAACCTCACCATTACCCCCACCCCCAATGCCCCACCATTACCCCCTACCATCACCCCCTATACAATGCCCCTACCATTACCCCCATACAATGCCCTTACCATTACCCCCTACCATTACCCACATACAATACCCCTACCATCACCCCCATCACCTCCGCCTCCATGACGGTGTGCAGCAGCTGCCGCTGCAGCTCCAAGACGTTGCGCTCCCGCAAGATGGCGGCAATGCGGCCCCGGTTCGGGGTCACGCTAACCCGACCTTGAGGGGACACCCGAACTGACGCGGGCAAGCTCTGGACTCCCAGCACGGGGTCGCTTCGGGACTGCCTCTCGGGTGAAGTCTGGGATCTGGAAGACCCTCGGGATGTCGGGACAATGGGATACACCCAAGATGCAGGGACGCCGGAAGAGACTCGTGCTGCGGGCATGGGGCCCTTGGGTCGAGTGGTCACGCTAGGGTCCACTCGCGTCGAACCCGACGGGTCCGTCGACAGCATCCCGCTAGGTGCCAACTGGTACTTCGGGAACGCTCCTTTTGAGGTCAAAACGGAGTCTTGGTTTCTCTGGGGCTTCGAGGATTTCATGTTGGACAGCGACTTAGACCTTGGTCTAACGACGGGGGAAACGTCGAGACCGTCCACCTCAGGCTCACATGGCACGTCCTCGCTGTGTTTCTTTGTTTTCCCAGGAGCCAAATCGGCGGTTTTCGCAGGAACCGAGTCCGCAGAACCTGACTTGACTGTCCTCTGTTGTCTTCGGTCCGTAGCGCTGGCGCTCCTGCTTTGCTTGCGATAAGCGTCCCCAGGAACCTTGTTAGAGACACGGATGGGAACTTTGCGCACCCTCGGCAACGCGACTTGAGGGTGCGCCTGGTTTGCCTGGCCCCTCATGGGAGAAGACTGTGGCGTACTGACCATAGGATTGAACCGTGCTTGTGGCATAGAGTGCGGGTTGACCACGTTGGGATCATGTGGGTAGCTGAAATTGTAGGGCATGTTATGCGGGAGTCTTATTCCAGGACCGTAAGGTGGTTGTCTAGGCACGTACTGCATGGGAGGGTAAGATTCGTGGTGTCGGTAAAACGAGTAAGGGTCAGCCCCAGATGAAGGGTGGTCAGGGTGATGACCGTGAGCTTCGAGGAAAAGCCTCTCATTGGCGGTTCTTCTGGCCAATTCCCTTTCGAGCTTGCGTTTTTCAGCCAATAAGAGATTGAGGCAAGCATGAAGGTCGGAGAGCCGTTGCTGAGATTCAGTTGCCTCTTTTTCGGCCGTCGAGGCCCGTGAAACTAAGCTGGAGACTAACTGGTGGTTGGTAGCTTGGTTAACGCAGCTTTTATGCCACAACTGACTGGGGTGTCGGGGTGATGAATCTGGACTCGAATGCCTTAATTGGGGACCACCAATGAGACCCGCGGCAGGGTGGATCAAGTCCTCGGTAGTGGAGGGAAACCTTGTATCTCCAGGCCTCCTCGAACGTTGCCTGCTAAAACTAGAGCTAGGTTTCGCGCTGCTTTGGTACGGCGGAAGCGACAACGGCCACAAGTGTTCGTTTTCCCCGAATATTCGGTCCTCCGGAAGAGGTTGAAGACCGTGCTGACTAGGGTCAGAATGCACGTCTTCGGACAAGCGGCTCGGAATGATAGTCCCGCCTATCCTCCGTGGGTAAAATTCAGATACACCTCCGGGGTCAAACTCCCCTTCGTAAATCCGCGCGCGCTTCTGGGCTTCAGATAACTCGAGTCTTAGCTTGCTGCCTTTCAACTGTATGACATCCAGCAACTGCCACAGCTCGTCCTCGAGAGCGGACACACTCCCGTTGGACGAGCTAGTGGCCGCCGTCGTGCTAGAAGCCCCCTGTGCGGTACTAGTAGCTATGGTGTCCGTAGTGCTTGTGCCACCAGCCAGAACTTGCGTCGTGACAGTAGAGGTAGAGGACACCTCTACCCCACCATGTGGCACAGCTCTACCCATGTGTGTGGTGGTGTACCCACCGTGGTACCGGCCATGCGACCCACCACTCAAGTGTGCCATGTTCTCTTCTTCGGTGCCGGATGAAGCGTTCGAGGATGTTTTGGCACTCATACTTCCGGACCACCAATTCTTGTCTGTGAACCCCGAGTCACTCACACCACCACCGCCGCTCGCAGCACCACCCACACCGCCCCCGCCACTCACCACCTCGTGTTTAGTGTCGTTTTTGGAGTTGTTGATGTAGCTTTTGGCAGCGACGTTGGCTGTGGGATAGGAACTGTGTAAGTGGTGCGCTGCGGTGCTTGTGTTTATCATATGCTGAGCAGAAGTAATGTGGTTGTTGGCGTGGTCGATGTAGTCAGGGTAGTAGTTGTGGAGGTGGTGGGGGAACAGGTACGGCGACGAAGCCGAGTGGGATACCATCATCGGATGGTGGTGAGGATACGATGAAGGGTGTGATGGAGGATATGGTGAAGGGTACGATGAAGGGTGTGATGGAGGATATGGTGTAGGGTACGATGACGGGTGTGTGTTATGTACGAGAGGCAAAGCTGCTGCTACAGCGTCACGAAACTGTAGGAGGGACCCCACTTCTTCCTGCAGCTCCTGCAACGGAAACAAAACATTAGAATCTGGTGTCCCTAAAGAACGGAAAGAGGAAAGCACCAATTAGTATGGAGATACCTGCAACGAAAATAAAACAATACATTGAAGTCCTATTGATGAAAAATTGCAATCCTAGTAATATAAAGTTTTATTTAAGGGAACAAGAACAGCAGATCAGATTAGATGTTAGTTTAAACCTCCCTAACCGCAACGAAGGCGTTTAAAAGAGAGGAAGAAGGAAGGCACCATTTAGTGTATAGATAGGACTGCCGATTAGATTATAATTCAGATTAGGCCTCCCTAACCAGAACAAAGGTGTTCCTAAACGAGGAAGGATGATGGAACCATTTACTGTGGAGTTAGGGGAACGCGGAATTTATGCACGTGGTGTGGGGTCCCCACAGAAACAGCAAGTTTGGAAGGAAGGAATCTATGCACAAGGTGTGTCCCCACACAAACGGCAAATTAAGAAGGAAGTTCATGAAAAAGGACAAAAGTTGAGGGAACGGGGAATTTATGCACGCGGTGCCCACACGAACAGTAAGTTAAGACGGAAGTTTATGGAACAAGACAAAAGTTAAAGAAAAAAAACAATAGGTGCTGAAAAACAGGACAGCGGTCGACCAAAAAAGATGGTCCGTAACAAAACAAAAACCTATTCTATTTCAACACAGGGAAGGCCTACCTAACCTTCACCTTTGGATTTCAGACTTCCTTTGCCAAAATCATTCAAACTTAATGAAACAAATTATTGTTAACAATAATCAGGGTTTACGAGTTAATAAAATTAACAAAACAACCAATATTAGAACGAAATGAAACTGACACACCCAAAATAAGAAAACAAATATTTAAGTCTTAACAAATACACTTAACTTACAAAGGCAATTAAAATTAATTGAAAATAAACTTTAATTTAAACTTGATGCACTTAAAATATAGTTAATTATTACATGAACATACCTTTTATCAGAATGATATACGCATAACGACCACGACATATAAGATAAGTTACGTTGAGCTTCATTTACCACAACAAAGGGGTTACAAAGAGAAGAAGGATGAAGGCACCTTTAGTGAGTTATGAGAACGGGGAATCTATGCACAAAGTGAGGTCTCATCGAACCACCATGACATGATAATAACTCAGGTCTTGTAGGAACTAAATCAAATAATGTCATTATGTAAAGAAAAATACAAACTATGAACACAATAATTATCGATACAACACCGGTCTCTCAATATAGTATAATACCGGCATATATAATAAAACGATATATACAATAATATTGATCCAACACCGGCCTCTCAATATAGTATAATACCGGCATATACAATAAAACGATATATACAATAATATTGATACAACACCGGCCTCTCAATATAGTATAATACCGGCATATACAATAAAACGATATATACAATAATATTGTTACAACACCGGCCTCTCAATATAGTATAATACCGGCATATACAATAAAACGATATATACAATAATATTGATACAACACCGGCCTCTCAATATAGTATAATACCGGCATATACAATAAAACGATATATACAATAATATTGATACAACACCGGCCTCTCAATATAGTATAATACCGGCATATACAATGAAACGATATATACAATAATATTGATACAACACCGGCCTCTCAATATAGTATAATACCGGCATATACAATAAAACGATATATACAATAATATTGATACAACACCGGCCTCTCAATATAGTATAATACCGGCATACAATAAAACGATATATACAATAATATTGATACAACACCGGCCTCTCAATATAGTATAATACCGGCATATACAATAAAACGATATATACAATAATATTGATACAACACCGGCCTCTCAATATAGTATAATACCGGCATATACAATAAAACGATATATACAATAATATTGATACAACACCGGCCTCTCAATATAGTATAATACCGGCATATACAATAAAACGACATATAATATTGATACAATACCGGCAACTATAATTGATTAAAGCCGATATTGACAAAATAGGTGAAGTGTGTAGGACAAGAATGTATATTTTCCGACAATGCACATATTTTTATTTACGTACAAAATGGTGGTCGGACTTGCGAAGACATAGTGCCCCTGGGGGCGCCCCTTCCCACAGATGCAACACTTGTATGCCCTGGAGGGAACTGTCGTCCAGTTACCGCTTGAATTATGTCGCGTATATGAGAATACCGTCAACGGTGACGGATGACAGAAAATGTTGCCTGTTCAAAATGTTACCATTACAAAATGTTACCATTACAAAATGTTACCATAACAAAATGTTACCATTACAAAATGTTACCATAACAAAATGTTACCATAACAAAATGTTACCATAACAAAATGTTACCATAACAAAATGTTACCATAACAAAATGTTACCATTACAAAATGTTACCATAACAAAATGTTACCATTACAAAATGTTACCATAACAAAATGTTACCATAACAAAATGTTACCATAACAAAATGTTACCATAACAAAATGTTACCATAACAAAATGTTACCATAACAAAATGTTACCATAACAAAATGTTACCATAACAAAATGTTACCATAACAAAATGTTACCATAACAAAATGTTACCATTACAAAATGTTACCATAACAAAATGTTACCATAACAAAATGTTACCATAACAAAATGTTACCATAACAAAATGTTACCATTACAAAATGTTACCATAACAAAATGTTACCATAACAAAATGTTACCATAACAAAATGTTACCATAACAAAATGTTACCATAACAAAATGTTACCATAACAAAATGTTACCATAACAAAATGTTACCATAACAAAATGTTACCATAACAAAATGTTACCATAACAAAATGTTACCATTACAAAATGTTACCATAACAAAATGTTACCATAACAAAATGTTACCATTACAAAATGTTACCATTACAAAATGTTACCATTACAAAATGTTACCATAACAAAATGTTACCATTACAAAATGTTACCATAACAAAATGTTACCATAACAAAATGTTACCATTACAAAATGTTACCATTACAAAATGTTACCATAACAAAATGTTACCATAACAAAATGTTACCATAACAAAATGTTACCATAACAAAATGTTACCATAACAAAATGTTACCATAACAAAATGTTACCATAACAAAATGTTACCATTACAAAATGTTACCATAACAAAATGTTACCATAACAAAATGTTACCATAACAAAATGTTACCATAACAAAATGTTACCATAACAAAATGTTACCATAACAAAATGTTACCATAACAAAATGTTACCATAACAAAATGTTACCATAACAAAATGTTACCATTACAAAATGTTACCATTACAAAATGTTACCATAACAAAATGTTACCATAACAAAATGTTACCATAACATAATGTTACCATTACAAAATGTTACCATTACAAAATGTTACCATAACAAAATGTTACCATAACAAAATGTCACCATAACATAATGTTACCATTACAAAATGTTACCATTACAAAATGTTACCATAACCAAAATTTACCATTACACAAATTTACCATACCATTTCTATAGTACCCAGGTAACAAAGTCTATATTTCGGTACAGAAAAACACCCACACACGCCCACCGTGCCAACTGTGATACACATCCTGTACAACTATACCTCATTGTTCGCGTAAATAACTATTGTGCTTGTACTATTCATGATCAGTATTGGTACGGTTGTCTGAACTGCGTGTTTGAACAGTTGTTTTTCCTTCAGCTATTGTTGTTCTATTGTTATTATTGTTGTTTTTCAGTCATTGTTGTTTAGTTATTGTTGTTCATCAGTTATTGTTGTCATTTTTCAGTTTTCATTCTTGATATTGTCATCCTTGATATTGTTGTCACTTTTCAGTTATTGTCGTCATTCTTCAGTTATTGTCATTCTTCGGCTATTGTCGTCATTCTTCAGTTATTGTCGTCATTCTTCAGTTATTGTCGTCATTCTTCAGTTATTGTCGTCATTCTTCGGCTATTGTCGTCATTCTTCAGTTATTGTCGTCATTCTTCGGTTATTGTCGTCATTCTTCGGTTATTGTCGTCATTCTTCTGTTATTGCCGTCATTCTTCAGTTATTGTCGTCATTCTTCGGTTATTGTCGTCATTCTACTGTTATTGTCGTCATTCTTCAGTTATTGTCGTCATTCTTCAGTTATTGTCGTCATTCTTCGGTTACTGTCGTCGTCATTCTTCGGTTATTGTCGTCGTCATTCTTCGGTTATTGTCGTCGTCATTCTTCAGTTATTGTCGTCATTCTTCAGTTATTGTCGTCATTCTTCAGTTATTGTCGTCATTCTTCAGTTATTGTCGTCATTCTTCAGTTATTGTCGTCATTCTTCAGTTATTGTCGTCATTCTTCAGTTATTGTCGTCATTCTTCAGTTATTGTCGTCATTCTTCAGTTATTGTCGTCATTCTTCAGTTATTGTCGTCATTCTTCAGTTATTGTCGTCATTCTTCGGATATTGTCGTCATTCTTCAGTTGTCGTCATTCTTCGGTTATTGTCGTCATTCTTCGGTTATTGTCGTCATTCTTCGGTTATTGTCGTCATTCTTCAGTTAGTGTCGTCATTCTTCGGTTATTTCCGTCATTTTTCAGTTAATGTCGTCATTCTTTAGTTATTTTTGTCATTCTTCAGTTATGGTTTTTCTCCAGTTATTGTTGCTGTTCTTCAGTTATTGTTGTTGCTCCTCAGTAAGCAATCGGACTGGTGCCCCAGGGGAGATACTGTGAAGTCCCTCAGCTATGGATAGGCCTTTGAGACCTGTCTTTCGTGCCCACTTTGCTTCTTTTAGTTTTCATGTTTTCTTTGCTATCTCTTCTGTCTTTTGTTCCTCTTCCTTTCTAACTTGCTGTTTGTGTGGGGACACACCTTGTGCATAGATTCCTTCCTTTCTAACTTGCTGTTTGTGTGGGGACACACCTTGTGCATAGATTCCATCCTTTCTAACTTGCTGTTTGTGTGGGGACACACCTTGTGCATAGATTCCATTCTTTCTAACTTGCTGTTTGTGTGGGGACACACCTTGTGCATAGATTCCTTCCTTTCTAACTTGCTGTTTGTGTGGGGACACACCTTGTGCATAGATTCCTTCCTTTCTAACTTGCTGTTTGTGTGGGGACACACCTTGTGCATAGATTCCTTTCTTCCTTACTTGCTGTTTGTGTGGGGACACACCTTGTGCATAGATTCCTTCCTTTCTAACTTGCTGTTTGTGTGGGGACACACCTTGTGCATAGATTCCATCCTTTCTAACTTGCTGTTTGTGTGGGGACACACCTTGTGCATAGATTCCTTCCTTTCTAACTTGCTGTTTGTGTGGGGACACACCTTGTGCATAGATTCCTTCCTTTCTAACTTGCTGTTTGTGTGGGGGCACACCTTGTGCATAGATTGCTTCCTTTCTAACTTGCTGTTTGTGTGGGGACACACCTTGTGCATAGATTCCTACCTTTCTAACTTGCTGTTTGTGTGGGGGCACACCTTGTGCATAGATTCCTTCCTTTCCAACTTGCTGTTTGTGTGGGGACACACCTTGTGCATAGATTCCTTCCTTTCTAACTTGCTGTTTGTGTGGGGACACACCTTGTGCATAGATTCGTTCCTTTCTAACTTGCTGTTTGTGTGGGGACACACCTTGTGCATGGATTCCTTCCTTTCTAACTTGCTGTTTGTGTGGGGACACACCTTGTGCATAGATTCGTTCCTTTCTAACTTGCTGTTTGTGTGGGGACACACCTTGTGCATAGATTGCTTCCTTTCTAACTTGCTGTTTGTGTGGGGACACACCTTGTGCATAGATTCCTTCCTTTCTAACTTGCTGTTTGTGTGGGGACACACCTTGTGCATGGATTCCTTCCTTCATAACTTGATGTTTGTGTGTTCATGGTGTGGGAACACACCTTGTGTATAGATTCCTTCCTTCCTGACTTGCTGTTAGTGTGCGCAGGGTGTGGGGACACACCTTGTGCTTAGATTTCCCGTTATATACCAAATGGTCACTTTTGTACGCTCTCTTTGGAACACCGTTGTGGTTAGGAAGGCTTAAACTAACACATCTAATCGAATATTTTTGAGTGAACTTGCTCATTACAAGTGCAATATCAACAACTAACATATGGTAGAAAAACGAATGTTCGCGTTCACGTATTAATGAGAAAACGGAAGCCTGTATCACAGGTACGCTCATCACACATTTCTCCCTCTTGCGCAAGTAATGGAGGAGTAATTAATCCAACAAATGAAGTAGACAGATTTATAAAAAATCTGACTTTTAGGATAAAAAATAAAACCAACGTGGCTAAGAATATCATGATAAAAAACAAACGTTTCGTATTATTTTTATTATTGTATATAAGAAGGTTTTAGCCTCTCCTGACCACGACAGAGATGTTCCAAGAGAGGAAGGAGCAAGGCACCATTTAGTATGGAGTTGAGGGAACGCGGAATCTACGCACAAGGTGCACAGACTCAGTAAGCTAAGAAAGAAGATCACGAAACTTGAAGAAGTAGAAGAAGAAAATAGTAGGTGCTGAAAAACAGGACAGCAGTGAACCGAAAAAGATGGTCCGTAACAAAACAAAAACCTATTCTATTTCAACAAAAAGAAAGCCTACCTAACCTTTAGCTTGGGACCTTACGTAGTCCCTCTGGGAACGTTTTGGATTACAAAATATCCATTTTCTGAAAACCAGTAAATCAAAGTAATTGATCCTATGATGTATTTACCGGTCTAATCATATCATTAATATTTTTTTCGGACACCCCTCAGGGAGACACAACTATTGCATCTATGGGAATTAGCGCCCCTAGGGGGACTATGTGAGGGCCCGAACTAAAGGTTAGGTAGGCCTTCTTTTTGTTGAAATAGAATCGGTTTTTGTTTTGTTACGGACCATCTTTTTTCGGTTCACTGCTGTCCTGTTTTTCAGCACCTACTACTTTCTTCTTCAACTTTTTCTTATTTCATGAACTTCCTTCTTAGCTAACTTTTTCATGCACCTTGTGCATAGATTCCGCATTCCCTCAACTCCATACTAAATTTTGTTCCGCCCTTCCGCTCTTGGAACTTCTTTGTCGTGGTAAAAGGACACTAAAACTTTATTATAATAAATCAATCAGTTCTTCTTGGGACATCTTCAATTCTTGTCATTTCGGACATCTTCAATTCTTGTCATTTCGGACATCTTCAATTCTTGTCATTTCGGACACCTTCAATTCTTGTCATTTCGGACACCTTCAATTCTTGTCATTTCGGACACCTTCAATTCTTGTCATTTCGGACATCTTCAATTCTTGTCATTTCGGACATCTTCAATTCTTGACATTTCGGACATCTTCAATTCTTGTCATTTCGGACACCTTCAATTCTTGTCATTTCGGACATCTTCAATTCTTGTCATTTCGGACACCTTCAATTCTTGTCATTTCGGACATCTTCAATTCTTGTCATTTCGGACACCTTCAATTCTTGTCATTTCGGACACCTTCAATTCTTGTCATTTCGGACACCTTCAATTCTTGTCATTTCGGACACCTTCAATTCTTGTCATTTCGGACACCTTCAATTCTTGTCATTTCGGACATCTTCAATTCTTGTCATTTCGGACATCTTCAATTCTTGTCATTTCGGACATCTTCAATTCTTGTCATTTCGGACACCTTCAATTCTTGTCATTTCGGACACCTTCAATTCTTGTCATTTCGGACACCTTCAATTCTTGTCATTTCGGACACCTTCAATTCTTGTCATTTCGGACACCTTCAATTCTTGTCATTTCGGACATCTTCAATTCTTGTCATTTCGGACATCTTCAATTCTTGTCATTTCGGACACCTTCAATTCTTGTCATTTCGGACATCTTCAATTCTTGTCATTTCGGACACCTTCAATTCTTGTCATTTCGGACACCTTCAATTCTTGTCATTTCGGACACCTTCAATTCTTGTCATTTCGGACACCTTCAATTCTTGTCATTTCGGACACCTTCAATTCTTGTCATTTCGGACACCTTCAATTCTTGTCATTTCGGACACCTTCAATTCTTGTCATTTCGGACACCTTCAATTCTTGTCATTTCGGGCACCTTCAATTATTGTCATTTCGGACACCTTCAATTCTTGTCATTTCGGACATCTTCAATTCTTGTCATTTCGGACACCTTCAATTCTTGTCATTTCGGACACCTTCAATTCTTGTCATTTCGGACACCTTCAATTCTTGTCATTTCGGACATCTTCAATTATTGTCATTTCGGACACCTTCAATTCTTGTCATTTCGGACATCTTCAATTCTTGTCATTTCGGACATCTTCAATTCTTGTCATTTCGGACACCTTCAATTCTTGTCATTTCGGACATCTTCAATTCTTGTCATTTCGGACACCTTCAATTCTTGTCATTTCGGACACCTTCAATTCTTGTCATTTCGGACACCTTCAATTCTTGTCATTTCGGACACCTTCAATTCTTGTCATTTCGGACATCTTCAATTCTTGTCATTTCGGACATCTTCAATTCTTGTCATTTCGGACACCTTCAATTCTTGTCATTTCGGACACCTTCAATTCTTGTCATTTCGGACACCTTCAATTCTTGTCATTTCGGACACCTTCAATTCTTGTCATTTCGGACACCTTCAATTCTTGTCATTTCGGACACCTTCAATTCTTGTCATTTCGGGCACCTTCAATTATTGTCACTTCGGACATCTTCAATTATTGTCATTTCGGACATCTTCAATTATTGTCACTTCGGACATCTTCAATTATTGTCACTTCGGACATCTTCAATTATTGTCATTTCGGACATCTTCAATTATTGTCACTTCGGACATCTTCAATTATTGTCATTTCGGACATCTTCAATTATTGTCACTTCGGACATCTTCAATTATTGTCATTCTTAACGAACATTCATTTTCCAGTATCAGTAATACGACCATAACCGTCAATACCTTTTCTATACGTTAATTTTTAAGAATTTTTTGCTAGAAAAGCAATGCTTATATTATTTTTACGATGGTATTACCGTTACAGAAAAATAAATAAAACACACATATATTTATAAAATATATAAACGTGATGTATTACACAGGAGATATATACATACATGCACATGTACACACATAATACACCTACACGACGACATGTACACACACGACACACGCACACAATACACACGATACATATCAGACAAAATGAGGTAGCCACTTGACCCCCCCCCCACTGACCACACACCCCCCCCCCCCCCCCCCCACCGGTTGCCGCTAGCGGTTTTCGCGGAAACCGTTTCCGGTCACTGGTTTGTGTGTGTGTGTGTGTGTGTGCCTGTCTGAATTGTGTGTGCGTACCTGTGTGGGTGTTGTGTACATGTGCGTTGTGTCTGTGTGACTGCTGTGTATCTGTCTGTATCAGAGTTGTATCTGTACCTGTACGTTGTATGAGTGGTGTATGTTGTATGAGTGGTGTGTGTTAGACGTGTGAGCGTGTGAATTGCTCTATTCAGAGCACAGTATTTGCCTTTTTCGTACATGAATTAACTGTGTAGTTTTCTCCACCCTCCCTCCACCCCTCCACCGGCACCGTAATGTGCTTGCGTGAGGTCCCCTCCTCCCTCCTCTCCCCCGCACGCCAGGTAGCGTGTCCGGTGGCCGTCCTTCTGCGGTGACGCCCTCGTGCTCCTGTGACCCCTCCGCCTCCCTCCCCTCACAGACACCCCTCCTCCCATCTACAGGTTACCCTTCCACTTCCCTCCCACAGGCTACCTCCTCCAAGGCACTCCTCCTCCCCCAACCCGCAGACATCCCCCCCAATCACCCCTCCCACAAACATCCCCTTCCCCCAAAAACAAAGTTCGCACGGCAGGCACGGTCCGTGTGGGGGTTGGCCCCCGCGTCAGACCGACCTGTACCCAGCACACACTAGTATTTTGAGCATCACTAGTACATCCAGCACACACTAGTATTTTGAGTATCACTAGTACATCCAGCACACACTAGTATTTTGAGTATCACTAGTATATCCAGCACACACTAGTATTTTGAGTATCACTAGTACATCCAGCACACACTAGTATTTTGAGTATCACTAGTACATCCAGCACACACTAGTATTTTGAGTATCACTAGTACATCCAGCACACACTAGTATTTTGAGTATCACTAGTATATCCAGCACACACTAGTATTTTGAGTATCACTAGTACATCCAGCACACACTAGTATTTTGAGTATCACTAGTACATCCAGCACACACTAGTATTTTGAGCATCACTAGTACATCCAGCACACACTAGTATTTTGAGTATCACTAGTATATCCAGCACACACAAGTATTTTGAGTATCACTAGTACATCCAGCACACACAAGTATTTTGAGTATCACTAGTACATCCAGCACACACTAGTATTTTGAGTATCACTAGTACATCCAGCACACACTAGTATTTTGAGTATCACTAGTACATCCAGCACACACTAGTATTTTGAGTATCACTTGTACATCCAGCACACACTAGTATTTTGAGTATCACTAGTACATCCAGCACACACTAGTAATTTGAGTATCACTAGTACATCCAGCACACACTAGTATTTTGAGTATCACTAGTACATCCAGCACACACTAGTATTTTGAGTATCACTAGTACATCCAGCACGCACTAGTATTTTGAGTTTCACTAGTACATCCAGCACACACTAGTATTTTGAGTATCACTAGTACATCCAGCACACACTAGTATTTTGAGTATCACTAGTACATCCAGCACACACTAGTATTTTGAGTATCACTAGTACATCCAGCACACACTAGTATTTTGAGTATCACTAGTACATCCAGCACACACTAGTATTTTGAGTATCACTAGTACATCCAGCACACACTAGTATTTTGAGTATCACTAGTACATCCAGCACACACTAGTATTTTGAGTATCACTAGTACATCCAGCACACACTAGTATTTTGAGTATCACTAGTACATCCAGCACACACTAGTATTTTGAGTATCACTAGTACATCCAGCACACTAGTATTTTGAGTATCACTAGTACATCCAGCACAAACTAGTAATTTGAGTATTACTAGTACATCCAGCACACACTAGTGTTTCGAGTATCACTAGTATATCCAGCACAAACTAGTAATTTGAGTATCACTAGTATATCCAGCACACACTAGTATTTTGAGTATCACTAGTATATCCAGCACACACTAGTATTTTGAGTATCACTAGTACATCCAGCACACACTAGTAATTTGAGTATCACTAGTACATCCAGCACACACTAGTAATTTGAGTATCACTAGTACATCCAGCACACACTAGTATTTTGAGTATCACTAGTACATCCAGCACACACTAGTATTTTGAGTATCACTAGTATATCCAGCACAAACTAGTAATTTGAGTATCACTAGTATATCCAGCACACACTCGTAATTTGAGTATCACTAGTACATCCAGCACACACTAGTATTTCGAGTATCACTAGTATATCCAGCACAAACTAGTAATTTGAGTATCACTAGTACATCCAGCACAAACTAGTAATTTGAGTATCACTAGTACATCCAGCACACACTAGTATTTTGAGTATCACTAGTACATCCAGCACAAACTAGTAATTTGAGTATCACTAGTACATCCAGCACACACTAGTAATTTGAGTATCGCTAGTATATCCAGCACACACTAGTAATTTGAGTATCACTAGTATATCCAGCACACACTAGTATTTTGAGTATCACTAGTATATCCAGCACAAACTAGTAATTTGAGTATCACAAGTACATCCAGCACAAACTAGTAATTTGAGTATCACTAGTACATCCAGCACACACTAGTAATTTGAGTATCACTAGTATATCCAGCACAAACTAGTAATTTGAGTATCACTAGTACATCCAGCACACACTAGTAATTTGAGTATCACTAGTATATCCAGCACACACTAGTAATTTGAGTATCACTAGACTAGTAAATCCAGCACACACTAGTAATTTGAGTATCACTAGTACATCCAGCACACACTAGTATTTTGAGTATCACTAGTACATCCAGCACAAACTAGTAATTTGAGTATCACTAGTACATCCAGCACACACTAGTAATTTGAGTATCACTAGTATATCCAGCACACACTAGTAATTTGAGTATCACTAGTATATCCAGCACACACTAGTATTTTCAGTATCACTAGTATATCCAGCACAAACTAGTAATTTGAGTATCACTAGTACATCCAGCACAAACTAGTAATTTGAGTTTCACTAGTACATCCAGCACACACTAGTAATTTGAGTATCACTAGTACATCCAGCACAAACTAGTAATTTGAGTATCACTAGTACATCCAGCACAAACTAGTAATTTGAGTATCACTAGTATATCCAGCACACACTAGTATTTTCAGTATCACTAGTATATCCAGCACACACTAGTAATTTGAGTATCACTAGTATATCCAGCACACACTAGTAATTTGAGTATCACTAGACTAGTACATCCAGCACACACTAGTAATTTGAGTATCACTAGCTTAGTACATCCAGCACACACTAGTAATTTGAGTATCACTAGTACATCCAGCACACACTAGTAATTTGAGTATCACTAGTATATCCAGCACACACTAGTAATTTGAGTATCACTAGTATATCCAGCACACACTAGTAATTTGAGTATCACTAGACTAGTACATCCAGCACACACCAGTAATTTGAGTATCACTAGTACATCCAGCACAAACTAGTAATTTGAGTATCACTAGTACATCCAGCACACACCAGTAATTTGAGTATCACTAGTACATCCAGCACAAACTAGTAATTTGAGTATCACTAGTACATCCAGCACAAACTAGTAATTTGAGTATCACTAGTATATCCAGCACACACTAGTAATTTGAGTATCACTAGACTAGTACATCCAGCACACACCAGTAATTTGAGTATCACTAGTACATCCAGCACAAACTAGTAATTTGAGTATCACTAGTACATCCAGCACACACTAGTAATTTGAGTATCACTAGTACATCCAGCACAAACTAGTAATTTGAGTATCACTAGTACATCCAGCACAAACTAGTAATTTGAGTATCACTAGTATATCCAGCACACACTAGTAATTTGAGTATCACTAGACTAGTACATCCAGCACACACTAGTAATTTGAGTATCACTAGTATATCCAGCACAAACTAGTAATTTGAGTATCACTAGTACATCCAGCCCACACTAGTAATTTGAGTATCACTAGTATATCACCGTATTTTGAGTTTTCCTCGGGTGTCATGTGGGTGTGGTGTGGCGTAAACTGTGCGAAGTCGTCCAGTATTTTGTGAAAAATACGGGTATTTGTACGGGATACTTTGCTGCAGCAGGTTAGGAAGGGGGAATATATGCACAAGGTGTCTCCCCACACAAAAAGCAAGCTAGGACGGGGGAATATATGCACAAGGTGTCTCCCCACACAAAAAGCAAGCTAGGAAGGGGGAATATATGTACAAGGTGTCTCCCCACACAAAAAGCAAGCTAGGAAGGGGGAATATATGTACAAGGTGTCTCCACAGAAACAGCAGGTTATGAAGGAAGGATTATAGATTAGATTATTAGTTAGTTTAAGCCTCCCTATCCTCAACAAATGAGATCCAAAGAGAAGAAGGAAGAAGGCACCATTTAGTATGGAGTTGAGGGAGCACAGAAACAGTAAGCTAGGAAAGAAGTTCATGAAACAAGAAAAAGTTGAAGAAGAAAGTAGTAGGTGCTGAAAAACAGGACAGCAGTCAACCAAAAAAATATAGTTTGCAACAAAACAAAAACTTACTCTATTTCAACAAAAAGGCCTACCTAACCCTCAGCTCGGGACCTCACATATTCTCTCCGGAAACGCTATTTCCCACAGACAATAAGTTTATACATTCATGCGTATATATATATATTTCCATAATTGAGACAATTTAATGACTAATATAGAAGGATCGATCATAATTTAATTTATTATTATTATTATTATTATTATTATTATTATTATTATTATTATTATTATTATTATTATTATTATTATTATTATTATTATTATTATTATTATTATTATTATTATTATTATTATTATTATTATTATTATTATTATTATTATTATTATTATTATTATTATTATTATTATTATTATTATTATTATTATTATTATTATTATTATTATTATTATTATTATTATTATTATTATTATTATTATTATTATTATTATTATTATTATTATTATTATTATTATTATTATTATTATTATTATTATTATTATTATTATTATTATTATTATTATTATTATTATTATTATTATTATTATTATTATTATTATTATTATTATTATTATTATTATTATTACGAGATCATCGGTTCGTTACGTACAAGACGAAGCTAAACGCACACGTGTGTGCGTTACATACACGCTTGGAAAAAGTACACAGGTGTGCGTAACATACACGACTGAAAAACGCACACATGAGTTATTTCCTCGGCAGGAAAAACGCACACAGATGAGCGTTACCTCCACGACGGGAAAAAATGCACACAAGTGTACGCAGAGCAGTTTAAGCAGGGCGCGCGCACGCACACGAATGAAAGCTCACACACACACACACACACACACACGTACACAGCTCACTGCACCCAATAGAGGAGAAAATTGGTTTAAATATACACACAAAACAGGGTTTGTAAACACATAGGATTGTGTAATTGTGTGTGTGCAGTGAGGGCGTGTGTGTACAGTGAGGTGTGTGTACAGTGAGGAGGTGTGTGTACAGTGAGGAGGTGTGTGTACAGTGAGGAAGTGTGTGTACAGTGAGGAAGTGTGTGTACAGTGAGGTGTGTGTACAGTGAGGTGTGTGTACAGTGAGGGTGTGTGCGTACAGTGAGGGTGTGTGTGTACAGTGAGGAGGTGTGTGTACAGTGAGGGTGTGTGTACAGTGAGGAGGTGTGTGTACAGTGAGGAGGTGTGTGTACAGTTAGGGTGTGTGTGTATGTACAGTGAGGGTGTGTGTGTGTGCAGTGAGGGTGTGTACAGTGAAGGTGTGTGTAGTGAGGGTGAGTGTGTACAGTGAGGGTGTGTGTGTACAGTGAGAGTGTGTGTACAGTGAGGGTGTGTGTGTACAGTGAGGGTGTGTGTACAGTGAGGGTGTGTGTACAGTGAGGGTGTGTGTGTACAGTGAGGGTGTGTGTGTACAGTGAGGGTGTGTGTGTACAGTGAGGGTGTGTGTGTACAGTGAGGGTGTGTGTGTACAGTGAGGGTGTGTGTACAGTGAGGGTGTGTGTACAGTGAGGGTGTGTGTACAGTGAGGGTGTGTGTACAGTGAGGGTGTGTGTACAGTGAGGGTGTGTGTACAGTGAGGGTGTGTGTACAGTGAGGGTGTGTGTACAGTGAGGGTGTGTGTGTGTGTACAGTGAGGGAGTGTGTGTGTACAGTGAGGGTGTGTGTACAGTGAGGGTGTGTACAGTGAGGGTGTGTGTACAGTGAGGGTGTGTGTACAGTGAGGGTGTGTGTACAGTGAGGGTGTGTGTACAGTGAGGGTGTGTGTACAGTGAGGGTGTGTACAGTGAGGGTGTGTACAGTGAGGGTGTGTACAGTGAGGGTGTGTGTACAGTGAGGGTGTGTGTACAGTGAGGGTGTGTGTACAGTGAGGGTGTGTACAGTGAGGGTGTGTACAGTGAGGGTGTGTACAGTGAGGGTGTGTACAGTGAGGGTGTGTGTACAGTGAGGGTGTGTGTACAGTGAGGGTGTGTGTACAGTGAGGGTGTGTACAGTGAGGGTGTGTGTACAGTGAGGGTGTGTGTACAGTGAGGGTGTGTACAGTGAGGGTGTGTACAGTGAGGGTGTGTACAGTGAGGGTGTGTGTACAGTGAGGGTGTGTGTACAGTGAGGGTGTGTACAGTGAGGGTGTGTACAGTGAGGGTGTGTGTACAGTGAGGGTGTGTGTACAGTGAGGATGTGTGTAAAGTGAGGGTGTGTACAGTGAGGGTGTGCGTACAGTGAGGGTGTGTACAGTGAGGGTGTGTACAATGAGGGTGTGTACAGTGAGGGTGTACAGTGAGGGTGTGTACAGTGAGGGTGTGTACAATGAGGGTGTGTACAGTGAGGGTGTGTACAATGAGGGTGTGTACAGTGAGGGTGTACAATGAGGGTGTGTACAGTGAGGGTGTGTACAATGAGGGTGTGCGTACAGTGAGGGTGTGTACAGTGAGGGTGTGTACAATGAGGGTGTGCGTACAGTGAGGGTGTGTACAGTGAGGGTGTGTACAATGAGGGTGTGTACAGTGAGGGTGTACAATGAGGGTGTGTACAGTGAGGGTGTGTACAGTGAGGGTGTGTGTACAGTGAGGATGTGTGTAAAGTGAGGGTGTGTACAGTGAGGGTGTGCGTACAGTGAGGGTGTGTACAGTGAGGGTGTGTACAATGAGGGTGTGTACAGTGAGGGTGTACAGTGAGGGTGTGTACAGTGAGGGTGTGTGTACAGTGAGGATGTGTGTAAAGTGAGGGTGTGTACAGTGAGGGTGTGCGTACAGTGAGGGTGTGTACAGTGAGGGTGTGTACAATGAGGGTGTGTACAGTGAGGGTGTACAGTGAGGGTGTGTACAGTGAGGGTGTATAAGATGTATAAATAACATGATCGATCCATACTTCTATAATTTCTACAAAGAAGTATTTCATTACCAAAGAACATCATTCAACACTTCACAAATCACAACACCAAAAGAATACAGCATATTATGCAAGGAAAATTATATCTATATATATAAAGCTATAAATATATAAACTTACCAAGTACCAGAAAGATATATATACAAAACATCCCGATAAAAAACGTACACAATCAAACACAGAAAAAACGTGAGCAACAAACCACACAATGAAAACGCACACAACAAAAAACGTACACAACAAACCACACTACAAAAAACGTACACAGCAAAAACGCACACAACAAAAACGAACACAACCAACCACACAACAAAAACGTACACAACATACCATACAACCAAAACGTACACAACAAACCACACAACAAAAACACACACAACAAACCACACAAAAAAAACGTACACAACAAACCACACAACAAAAACATACACAACAAACCACCCAAAAAAACGTACACAACAAAAACCTACACAACAAACCCCACAACAAAAACGTACACAACAAACCACACAACAAACCCCACAACAAACCCCACAACAAAAACGTACACAACAAAAACGTACACAACAAACCACACAACAAAAACGCACACAACAAACCACACAACAAAAACGTACACAACAAACCACACAACAAAAACGTACACAACAAACCACACAACAAAAACGTACACAACAAACCACACAACAAAAACGTACACAACAAACCCCACAACAAAAACGTACACAACAAACCCCACAACAAAAACGTACACAACGAACCCCACAACAAAAACGTACACAACAAACCACACAACAAACCACACAACAAAAACGTACACAACAAACCACACAACAAAAAAGTACACAACAAACCACACAACAAAAACGTACACAACAAACCCCACAACAAAAACGTACACAACAAACCCCACAACAAAAACGTACACAACAAACCCCACAACAAAAACGTACACAACAAACCCCACAACAAAAACGTACACAACAAACCCCACAACAAAAACGTACACAACAAACCCCACAACAAAAACGTACACAACAAACCCCACAACAAATACGTACACAACAAACCCCACAACAAAAACGTACACAACAAACCCCAAAACAAAAACGTACACAACAAACCACACAACAAAAACGTACACAACAAACCACACAACAAAAACGTACACAACAAACCACACACCAAAAACGCACACAACAAACCACACACCAAAAACGCACACAACAAACCACACACCAAAAACGTACACAACAAACCACACACCAAAAACGTACACAACAAACCACACACCAAAAACGTACACAACAAACCACACAACAAAAACGTACACAACAAACCACACAACAAAAACGTACACAACAAACCACACACCAAAAACGTACACAACAAACCACACACCAAAAACGTACACAACAAACCACACACCAAAAACGTACACAACAAACCACACACCAAAAACGTACACAACAAACCACACACCAAAAACGCACACAACAAACCACACAACAAAAACGTACACAACAAAACACACAACAAAAACGTACACAACCAACCACACACCAAAAACGTACACAACAAACCACACAACAAAAACGTACACAACAAACCACACAACAAAAACGTACACAACAAACCCCACAACAAAAACGTACACAACAAACCACACAACAAAAACGTACACAACAAACCACACAACAAAAACGTACACAACCAACCACACACCAAAAACGTACACAACAAACCACACAACAAAAACGTACACAACAAACCACACAACAAACCACACAACAAAATATAAGGACAAAAAGGAAGTCAAAGTTTCATTTGAACATGTCGATACATGAAAGCATTGCAACAAATCAGATTTTAAAGAATTTTCAACAAAAAGAACTTTAATTGATTTGAGTAGTAAATTTACTATTAATGTCAACCTCTTATTAATATTAATGTTGTTAATGTATCAATAACATTAAGGTCCTAACCGACAGACGAACCATTAGTAAAGTATACAACAAAACGAAAAAGCAGAGAAACATTCCATAAAAAAATACATAGAATATAAACACAAACAAAAGAAAAAATAAGTCCAATACAAAATTTAAAACAAAAAAACAAAGAAAAACACACAAAACAAAAACTAATTCCTAACCACGACAAAAAGAGACTAAATAAAGGTATCAGTTGCGAAGACAACAAAATATATCAGGAAACGCCCATTTTTCCATAGATAAAATGATGGCGTCAGCTGTTATCGAGGACAATTGAAGTGTCAGTGCGTGTGTACATTGCGTGTGCTTGTGTACATGGTGTGTGCGTACATACCGTGTACGCACACAAAACACACACACACATGCAGGACCGACACACATGAACACACAACCCTGAACACAAGCACAAAAGAATACAATAACCTATACAAGGAAAATCATCCATTTATAAAATACGAGCATATAGCAATATAATAAACACGTACAACCAACTATTCATAATCTTATATCTGTATCTGTATATAATATCTGTATAATATCTGTAAATAATATCTGTAACTAGATAATATATCTGTAACTAGATATAATATCTGTAACTAGATAATATATCTGTAACTAGATATAATATCTGTAACTAGATATAATATCTGTAACTAGATATAATATCTGTAACTAGATACCACCTACAACAAAATATAATTGTCAAAACCATTTAAATATAATTAGTTCAATTATATAACTGCATGAATACACTTCACTATACATACAACTATGCATAACTTGACATCTGTAACTCGATTCTAAACACGCACACTAAATATACGTGTGCGTGCAAACTACACAACTACACACCTACACGCTACACGCTTTCATTAGAGAAGACACAACGGCAGCGCCGTCTTCTGGGGAAAGAGAAGAAACCGTGCGCAGAAAGCGTGTAGCGCCGGGCTGTGTGATCTACGCAGCCTGTGTGTGTGCTGGCTGTGTGATGTGTGTGTAGTGGCTGTGTGGTGTGTGTGTAGTGGCTGTGTGGTGTGTGTAGTGGCTGTGTGGTGTGTGAGTGTGTGCGTGCGGGTGTGTGCAGTAGCTGTGTGTGTCCTGTTGTGTGTGACACACACACACACACACACACACCACAGCCACTACACACAACCAGTACACACACACACGCCACACAGCCCCACACACACACACACACAACAGGACAGGAAACAGGAGGCACAGAGCTGCGCATGCGCGTCCGGAAGGGCGGATCTGTTTAGTGAGAACAGGTGGTGACAACAGGGACGGGGTGGTGAGAACAGGTGGTGACAACAGGGACGGGGTGGTGAGAACAGGTGGTAACAACAGGGACGGGGTGGTGAGAACAGGTGGTGACAACAGGGGCAGTGTGGTGAGAACAGGTGGTGACAACAGGGACGGGGTGGTGAGAACAGGTGGTAACAACAGGGACGGGGTGGTGAGAACAGGTGGTGACAACAGGGGCAGTGTGGTGAGAACAGGTGGTGACAACAGGGACGGGGTGGTGAGAACAGGTGGTGACAACAGGGGCAGTGTGGTGAGAACAGGTGGTGACAACAGGGGCAGTGTGGTGAGAACAGGTGGTGACAACAGGGGCAGTGTGGTGAGAACAGGTGGTGACAACAGGGGCAGTGTGGTGAGAACAGGTGGTGACAACAGGGGCAGTGTGGTGAGAACAGGTGGTGACAACAGGGGCAGTGTGGTGAGAACAGGTGGTGACAACAGGGGCAGTGTGGTGAGAACAGGTGGTGACAACAGGGACAGTGTGGTGAGAACAGGTGGTGACAACAGGGACGGGGTGGTGAGAACAGGTGGTGACAACAGGGGCAGTGTGGTGAGAACAGGTGGTGACAACAGGAACGGGGTGGTGAGAACAGGTGGTGACAACAGGGACGGGGTGGTGAGAACAGGTGGTGACAACAGGGACGGGGTGGTGAGAACAGGTGGTGACAACAGGGACGGGGTGGTGAGAACAGGTGGTGACAACAGGGACGGGGTGGTGAGAACAGGTGGTGACAACAGGGACGGGGTGGTGAGAACAGGTGGTGACAACAGGGACGGGGTGGTGAGAACAGGTGGTGACAACAGGGACGGGGTGGTGAGAACAGGTGGTGACAACAGGGACGGGGTGGTGAGAACAGGTGGTGACAACAGGGACGGGGTGGTGAGAACAGGTGGTGACAACAGGGACGGGGTGGTGAGAACAGGTGGTGACAACAGGGACGGGGTGGTGAGAACAGGTGGTGACAACAGGGACGGGGTGGTGAGAACAGGTGGTGACAACAGGGACGGGGTGGTGAGAACAGGTGGTGACAACAGGGGCAGTGTGGTGAGAACAGGTGGTGACAACAGGGGCAGTGTGGTGAGAACAGGTGGTGACAACAGGGACGGGGTGGTGAGAACAGGTGGTGACAACAGGGACGGGGTGGTGAGAACAGGTGGTGACAACAGGGACGGGGTGGTGAGAACAGGTGGTGACAACAGGGACGGGGTGGTGAGAACAGGTGGTGACAACAGGGACGGGGTGGTGAGAACAGGTGGTGACAACAGGGACGGGGTGATGAGAACAGGTGGTGACAACAGGGACGGGGTGATGAGAACAGGTGGTGACAACAGGGACGGGGTGGTGAGAACAGGTGGTGACAACAGGGACGGGGTGATGAGAACAGGTGGTGACAACAGGGGCAGTGTGGTGAGAACAGGTGGTGACAACAGGGACGGGGTGGTGAGAACAGGTGGTGACAACAGGGACGGGGTGGTGAGAACAGGTGGTGACAACAGGGGCAGTGTGGTGAGAACAGGTGGTGACAACAGGGACGGGGTGGTGAGAACAGGTGGTGACAACAGGGGCAGTGTGGTGAGAACAGGTGGTGACAACAGGGACGGGGTGGTGAGAACAGGTGGTGACAACAGGGGCAGTGTGGTGAGAACAGGTGGTGACAACAGGGGCAGTGTGGTGAGAACAGGTGGTGACAACAGGGACGGGGTGGTGAGAACAGGTGGTGACAACAGGGACGGGGTGGTGAGAACAGGTGGTGACAACAGGGACGGGGTGGTGAGAACAGGTGGTGACAACAGGGACGGGGTGGTGAGAACAGGTGGTGACAACAGGGACGGGGTGGTGAGAACAGGTGGTGACAACAGGGACGGGGTGGTGAGAACAGGTGGTGACAACAGGGGCAGTGTGGTGAGAACAGGGGGTGACAACAGGGACGGGGTGGTGAGAACAGGTGGTGACAACAGGGACGGGGTGGTGAGAACAGGTGGTGACAACAGGGGCAGTGTGGTGAGAACAGGTGGTGACAACAGGGGCAGTGTGGTGAGAACAGGTGGTGACAACAGGGGCAGTGTGGTGAGAACAGGTGGTGACAACAGGGACGGGGTGGTGAGAACAGGTGGTGACAACAGGGACGGGGTGGTGAGAACAGGTGGTGACAACAGGGGCAGTGTGGTGAGAACAGGGGGTGACAACAGGGGCAGTGTGGTGAGAACAGGTGGTGACAACAGGGGCAGTGTGGTGAGAACAGGTGGTGACAACAGGGGCAGTGTGGTGAGAACAGGGGGTGACAACAGGGACGGGGTGGTGAGAACAGGTGGTGACAACAGGGACGGGGTGGTGAGAACAGGTGGTGACAACAGGGGCAGTGTGGTGAGAACAGGTGGTGACAACAGGGACGGGGTGTTGAGAACAGGTGGTGACAACAGGGACGGGGTGTTGAGAACAGGTGGTGACAACAGGGACGGGGTGTTGAGAACAGGTGGTGACAACAGGGACGGGGTGGTGAGAACAGGGGGTGACAACAGGGACGGGGTGGTGAGAACAGGTGGTGACAACAGGGGCAGTGTGGTGAGAACAGGTGGTGACAACAGGGGCAGTGTGGTGAGAACAGGTGGTGACAACAGGGACGGGGTGTTGAGAACAGGTGGTGACAACAGGGACGGGGTGTTGAGAACAGGTGGTGACAACAGGGACGGGGTGTTGAGAACAGGTGGTGACAACAGGGACGGGGTGGTGAGAACAGGTGGTGACAACAGGGACGGGGTGTTGAGAACAGGTGGTGACAACAGGGACGGGGTGGTGAGAACAGGTGGTGACAACAGGGGCAGTGTGGTGAGAACAGGTGGTGACAACAGGGACGGGGTGTTGAGAACAGGTGGTGACAACAGGGACGGGGTGTTGAGAACAGGTGGTGACAACAGGGACGGGGTGTTGAGAACAGGTGGTGACAACAGGGACGGGGTGTTGAGAACAGGTGGTGACAACAGGGACGGGGTGTTGAGAACAGGTGGTGACAACAGGGACGGGGTGTTGAGAACAGGTGGTGACAACAGGGACGGGGTGTTGAGAACAGGTGGTGACAACAGGGACGGGGTGTTGAGAACAGGTGGTGACAACAGGGACGGGGTGTTGAGAACAGGTGGTGACAACAGGGACGGGGTGGTGAGAACAGGTGGTGACAACAGGGACGGGGTGTTGAGAACAGGTGGTGACAACAGGGACGGGGTGGTGAGAACAGGGGGTGACAACAGGGACGGGGTGTTGAGAACAGGTGGTGACAACAGGGACGGGGTGGTGAGAACAGGGGGTGACAACAGGGGCAGTGTGGTGAGAACAGGTGGTGACAACAGGGACGGGGTGTTGAGAACAGGGGGTGACAACAGGGACGGGGTGTTGAGAACAGGTGGTGACAACAGGGACGGGGTGGTGAGAACAGGTGGTGACAACAGGGACGGGGTGTTGAGAACAGGTGGTGACAACAGGGGCAGTGTGGTGAGAACAGGTGGTGACAACAGGGGCAGTGTGGTGAGAACAGGTGGTGACAACAGGGACGGGGTGTTGAGAACAGGTGGTGACAACAGGGACGGGGTGTTGAGAACAGGTGGTGACAACAGGGACGGGGTGTTGAGAACAGGTGGTGACAACAGGGACGGGGTGTTGAGAACAGGTGGTGACAACAGGGGCAGTGTGGTGAGAACAGGTGGTGACAACAGGGACGGGGTGTTGAGAACAGGTGGTGACAACAGGGGCAGTGTGGTGAGAACAGGTGGTGACAACAGGAACGGGGTGTTGAGAACAGGTGGTGACAACAGGAACGGGGTGTTGAGAACAGGTGGTGACAACAGGGACGGGGTGTTGAGAACAGGTGGTGACAACAGGGACGGGGTGGTGAGAACAGGTGGTGACAACAGGGACGGGGTGGTGAGAACAGGTGGTGACAACAGGGACGGGGTGGTGCGAACAGGTGGTGACAACAGGGGCAGTGTGGTGAGAACAGGTGGTGACAACAGGGACGGGGTGTTGAGAACAGGTGGTGACAACAGGGACGGGGTGTTGAGAACAGGTGGTGACAACAGGGGCAGTGTGGTGAGAACAGGTGGTGACAACAGGGGCAGTGTGGTGAGAACAGGTGGTGACAACAGGGACGGGGTGGTGAGAACAGGTGGTGACAACAGGGACGGGGTGGTGAGAACAGGTGGTGACAACAGGGACGGGGTGGTGAGAACAGGTGGTGACAACAGGGACGGGGTGGTGAGAACAGGTGGTGACAACAGGGACGGGGTGGTGAGAACAGGTGGTGACAACAGGGACGGGGTGGTGAGAACAGGTGGTGACAACAGGGACGGGGTGGTGAGAACAGGTGGTGACAACAGGGACGGGGTGGTGAGAACAGGTGGTGACAACAGGGACGGGGTGGTGAGAACAGGTGGTGACAACAGGGACGGGGTGGTGAGAACAGGTGGTGACAACAGGGACGGGGTGGTGAGAACAGGTGGTGACAACAGGGACGGGGTGGTGAGAACAGGTGGTGACAACAGGGACGGGGTGGTGAGAACAGGTGGTGACAACAGGGACGGGGTGGTGAGAACAGGTGGTGACAACAGGGACGGGGTGGTGAGAACAGGTGGTGACAACAGGGGCAGTGTGGTGAGAACAGGTGGTGACAACAGGGACGGGGTGGTGAGAACAGGTGGTGACAACAGGGGCAGTGTGGTGAGAACAGGTGGTGACAACAGGGGCAGTGTGGTGAGAACAGGTGGTGACAACAGGGACGGGGTGGTGAGAACAGGGGGTGACAACAGGGACGGGGTGGTGAGAACAGGTGGTGACAACAGGGGCGGGGTGGTGAGAACAGGTGGTGACAACAGGGGCAGTGTGGTGAGAACAGGTGGTGACAACAGGGGCAGTGTGGTGAGAACAGGTGGTGACAACAGGGGCAGTGTGGTGAGAACAGGTGGTGACAACAGGGGCAGTGTGGTGAGAACAGGTGGTGACAACAGGGACGGGGTGGTGAGAACAGGTGGTGACAACAGGGACGGGGTGGTGAGAACAGGTGGTGACAACAGGGACGGGGTGGTGAGAACAGGTGGTGACAACAGGGACGGGGTGGTGAGAACAGGTGGTGACAACAGGGGCAGTGTGGTGAGAACAGGTGGTGACAACAGGGGCAGTGTGGTGAGAACAGGTGGTGACAACAGGGGCAGTGTGGTGAGAACAGGTGGTGACAACAGGGACGGGGTGGTGAGAACAGGTGGTGACAACAGGGGCAGTGTGTTGAGAACAGGTGGTGACAACAGGGACGGGGTGGTGAGAACAGGTGGTGACAACAGGGACGGGGTGGTGAGAACAGGTGGTGACAACAGGGACGGGGTGGTGAGAACAGGTGGTGACAACAGGGACGGGGTGGTGAGAACAGGTGGTGACAACAGGGACGGGGTGGTGAGAACAGGTGGTGACAACAGGGACGGGGTGTTGAGAACAGGTGGTGACAACAGGGACGGGGTGTTGAGAACAGGTGGTGACAACAGGGACGGGGTGTTGAGAACAGGTGGTGACAACAGGGACGGGGTGTTGAGAACAGGTGGTGACAACAGGGACGGGGTGGTGAGAACAGGTGGTGACAACAGGGACGGGGTGGTGAGAACAGGTGGTGACAACAGGGACGGGGTGGTGAGAACAGGTGGTGACAACAGGGGCAGTGTGGTGAGAACAGGTGGTGACAACAGGGGCAGTGTGGTGAGAACAGGTGGTGACAACAGGGGCAGTGTGGTGAGAACAGGTGGTGACAACAGGGACGGGGTGTTGAGAACAGGTGGTGACAACAGGGACGGGGTGTTGAGAACAGGTGGTGACAACAGGGACGGGGTGTTGAGAACAGGTGGTGACAACAGGGACGGGGTGTTGAGAACAGGTGGTGACAACAGGGACGGGGTGTTGAGAACAGGTGGTGACAACAGGGACGGGGTGTTGAGAACAGGGGGTGACAACAGGGACGGGGTGTTGAGAACAGGGGGTGACAACAGGGACGGGGTGTTGAGAACAGGGGGTGACAACAGGGACGGGGTGTTGAGAACAGGGGGTGACAACAGGGGCAGTGTGGTGAGAACAGGTGGTGACAACAGGGACGGGGTGGTGAGAACAGGTGGTGACAACAGGGACGGGGTGGTGAGAACAGGTGGTGACAACAGGGACGGGGTGGTGAGAACAGGTGGTGACAACAGGGGCAGTGTGGTGAGAACAGGTGGTGACAACAGGGGCAGTGTGGTGAGAACAGGTGGTGACAACAGGGACGGGGTGGTGAGAACAGGGGGTGACAACAGGGGCAGTGTGGTGAGAACAGGTGGTGACAACAGGGGCAGTGTGGTGAGAACAGGTGGTGACAACAGGGACGGGGTGGTGAGAACAGGTGGTGACAACAGGGACGGGGTGGTGAGAACAGGTGGTGACAACAGGGACGGGGTGGTGAGAACAGGTGGTGACAACAGGGACGGGGTGGTGAGAACAGGTGGTGACAACAGGGACGGGGTGGTGAGAACAGGTGGTGACAACAGGGACGGGGTGGTGAGAACAGGTGGTGACAACAGGGACGGGGTGGTGAGAACAGGTGGTGACAACAGGGACGGGGTGGTGAGAACAGGTGGTGACAACAGGGACGGGGTGGTGAGAACAGGTGGTGACAACAGGGACGGGGTGGTGAGAACAGGTGGTGACAACAGGGACGGGGTGGTGAGAACAGGTGGTGACAACAGGGACGGGGTGGTGAGAACAGGTGGTGACAACAGGGACGGGGTGGTGAGAACAGGTGGTGACAACAGGGACGGGGTGGTGAGAACAGGTGGTGACAACAGGGACGGGGTGGTGAGAACAGGTGGTGACAACAGGGACGGGGTGGTGAGAACAGGTGGTGACAACAGGGACGGGGTGGTGAGAACAGGGGGGTGACAACAGGGACGGGGTGGTGAGAACAGGTGGTGACAACAGGGACGGGGTGGTGAGAACAGGGGGTGACAACAGGGACGGGGTGGTGAGAACAGGTGGTGACAACAGGGACGGGGTGGTGAGAACAGGTGGTGACAACAGGGGCAGTGTGGTGAGAACAGGTGGTGACAACAGGGACGGGGTGGTGAGAACAGGTGGTGACAACAGGGGCAGTGTGGTGAGAACAGGTGGTGACAACAGGGACGGGGTGGTGAGAACAGGTGGTGACAACAGGGGCAGTGTGGTGAGAACAGGTGGTGACAACAGGGACGGGGTGGTGAGAACAGGTGGTGACAACAGGGACGGGGTGGTGAGAACAGGTGGTGACAACAGGGGCAGTGTGGTGAGAACAGGTGGTGACAACAGGGGCAGTGTGGTGAGAACAGGTGGTGACAACAGGGGCAGTGTGGTGAGAACAGGGGGTGACAACAGGGACGGGGGTGGTGAGAACAGGGGGTGACAACAGGGACGGGGTGGTGAGAACAGGGGGTGACAACAGGGACGGGGTGGTGAGAACAGGTGGTGACAACAGGGGCAGTGTGGTGAGAACAGGTGGTGACAACAGGGGCAGTGTGGTGAGAACAGGTGGTGACAACAGGGACGGGGTGTTGAGAACAGGTGGTGACAACAGGGACGGGGTGGTGAGAACAGGTGGTGACAACAGGGACGGGGTGGTGAGAACAGGTGGTGACAACAGGGACGAAGTGTTGAGAACAGGTGGTGACAACAGGGACGGGGTGGTGAGAACAGGGGGTGACAACAGGGACGGGGTGGTGAGAACAGGTGGTGACAACAGGGGCAGTGTGGTGAGAACAGGTGGTGACAACAGGGACGGGGTGTTGAGAACAGGTGGTGACAACAGGGACGGGGTGTTGAGAACAGGTGGTGACAACAGGGACGGGGTGGTGAGAACAGGTGGTGACAACAGGGACGGGGTGGTGAGAACAGGTGGTGACAACAGGGACGGGGTGTTGAGAACAGGTGGTGACAACAGGGACGGGGTGTTGAGAACAGGTGGTGACAACAGGGACGGGGTGGTGAGAACAGGTGGTGACAACAGGGGCAGTGTGGTGAGAACAGGTGGTGACAACAGGGACGGGGTGTTGAGAACAGGTGGTGACAACAGGGACGGGGTGTTGAGAACAGGGGGTGACAACAGGGACGGGGTGGTGAGAACAGGTGGTGACAACAGGGACGGGGTGTTGAGAACAGGTGGTGACAACAGGGACGGGGTGTTGAGAACAGGTGGTGACAACAGGGACGGGGTGTTGAGAACAGGTGGTGACAACAGGAACGGGGTGTTGAGAACAGGTGGTGACAACAGGGGCAGTGTGGTGAGAACAGGTGGTGACAACAGGGGCAGTGTGGTGAGAACAGGGGGTGACAACAGGGACGGGGTGGTGAGAACAGGGGGTGACAACAGGGACGGGGTGTTGAGAACAGGGGGTGACAACAGGGACGGGGTGGTGAGAACAGGTGGTGACAACAGGGACGGGGTGTTGAGAACAGGTGGTGACAACAGGGGCAGTGTGGTGAGAACAGGTGGTGACAACAGGGGCAGTGTGGTGAGAACAGGTGGTGACAACAGGGACGGGGTGTTGAGAACAGGTGGTGACAACAGGGACGGGGTGTTGAGAACAGGTGGTGACAACAGGGACGGGGTGTTGAGAACAGGTGGTGACAACAGGGACGGGGTGTTGAGAACAGGTGGTGACAACAGGAACGGGGTGTTGAGAACAGGTGGTGACAACAGGAACGGGGTGTTGAGAACAGGTGGTGACAACAGGGACGGGGTGTTGAGAACAGGTGGTGACAACAGGGACGGGGTGTTGAGAACAGGTGGTGACAACAGGGGCAGTGTGGTGAGAACAGGTGGTGACAACAGGGGCAGTGTGGTGAGAACAGGTGGTGACAACAGGGGCAGTGTGGTGAGAACAGGTGGTGACAACAGGGGCAGTGTGGTGAGAACAGGTGGTGACAACAGGGACGGGGTGTTGAGAACAGGTGGTGACAACAGGGACGGGGGTGGTGAGAACAGGGGGTGACAACAGGACGGTGTGGTGAGAACAGGTGACAACAGGGAGTGCGGTGACAACAGGGAGTGCGGTGACAACAGGGAGTGCGGTGACAACAGCGACAGCGGGATGACAACAAGTGGTGACAACAGGACAACACCAATAACACAATTAACACATTCCACACACACCCACACCCCCACACCCCCACACACCCACACACACACACCCCCACACCCCCACACCCCCACACCCCCACACACCCCCCCACACACCCCCACACACCCCCACACACCCCCACACACCCCCACACACCCCCACACACCCCCACACACCCCCACACACCCCCACACACCCCCACACACCCCCACACACCCCCACACACCCCCACACACCCCCACACACCCCCCACACACCCCCACACACCCCCACACACCCCCACACACCCCCACACACCCCCACACACCCCCCACACCCCCACACCCCCACACCCCCACACCCCACACCCACACACACCCACACACACCCACACACACCCACACACACCCACACACACCCACACACACCCACACACACCCACACACACCCACACACACCCACACACACCCACACACACCCACACACACCCACACACACCCACACACACCCACACACACCCACACACACCCACACACACCCACACACACCCACACACACCCACACACACCCACACACACCCACACACACCCACACACACCCACACACACCCACACACACCCACACACACCCACACACACCCACACACACACACACACACACACACACACACACACACACACACACACATACACACACACACACACCCACACACACACACACACACACACAAGGACACAGCAGAAGCTACGAATGCCAATAACTAGCATCCGGTGATTAGGGCATTGATGTGATGTAACGAACGCGTATATATATATATATATATATATATATATATATATATATATATAAATACATCTTCATATATCAATGCATCTACATATTAATATATGAAGATGTTTTTAAATATAAATATAATGTGATGTAACACGTCAAGATATATATATTTTTAAATACATCTTTATGTATTATGTAGATATATTTATAAAGGATCGATACACAGTGGGAGCAAAATAATACAACACGTCGACGGAATCGCCTAATCCCATATTTCTAAACCACTTAAATTTAAGAAAATTCAACTATATACAATCAATAGTATATAAAGGTTAATAATTTATCTAAAACCCACAAATATTTTATGAAAATATATATAAGAACATGTACAGTACAGTTTAATAGATAAGTAAACTAAAGTTTACAATGCTCGACTTTTTTCTCGGTATTATTTATTAAAATTATTGTAGGATTGTTCCAGAATGTTGTAATACATTCTACCATTTGTCAACCGAACTTCCGTCAGCATTCACC
The DNA here is from genome assembly GCA_030386875.1 of Morinoia aosen. Lineage (NCBI taxonomy): Eukaryota > Metazoa > Arthropoda > Malacostraca > Amphipoda > Talitridae > Morinoia > Morinoia aosen. Next base: position 43,907,920 of record CM059580.1, read on the forward strand.
TCCAATAACGCGTCATTGGTACAGCAGCTCGCGTTCTGAAGGGTCGTAAGCATGGGTGCGAATAAGGACATCAGCCAAAACCTTCCCGAACGTATTGTGGAGCTCCATAGTGCAGGTTTGGGATACCAGAAGATATGTGCACATTTGTGTGTTTCTATAGTCTCAGTTGGGACCACCATAATACGTAAGTGGAAATGTCGGAATATGACTCTCAGCAAGCCTCAAACTGGCTGTCCACGAAAGATTAACGACCGTGCTGTTCAAAAATTGGTCCCAACAGCAGTAGTGCAGAGGCATCTGGGATCGAAGCCAGCAAACACACGATCAGCAGGGCACTACACCGTGAAGGTCTCGCTTCCGCACCCCTCGTAGGACACCTCCAGAAACGTGACGTCAAAGCCAGGCAGAAGTATGCCAATGACCATTTGAACAAGCCAGCAGCGTTTTGGAACTCAGCACTGTGGTCGGATGAAACCAAAAATCGAACTATTTGGGAGAAACAGCACAAACCATGTTTGGAGGCAGCAAAACAAAGAGTATAAACCAAAGTGCACCATACCCACAGTTAAGTTTGGAGGTGGCTCCATCATGGTGTGGGGATGTTTCAGCTCATCAGGGGTAGGTAAACTTCACTTCATTGAAGGAACCATGACTGGCAGGAAATATCGTGAAATGTTGGAAGAGCAACTCTTACCTTCAGCTCGTTTGTTAAGATTAAAACGTGGATGGACCTTCCAACAAGACAACGATCCAAGCATACTGCAAACGGAACTAAGGGATGGTTGAGGATGAAGAAGATAAACATTTTGGAATGACCAAGTCAATCCCCGGGCATGAATCCGATCGGAAACTTGTGGAGGGAATTGAAATTGAAGGTTCAGAAGTGACGTCCCAATAACATCACTGAACTCGAAGAAATTTGCATTGAAGAATGGAATAAGATTACACCCGAAACTTGTAAAAGGCTGGTAGTGAGCTGCTCTGAATGTCCCAAATCCATAATTAATAATAACGGATATACAACGAAGTATTAATGTATGTATATTTTGAAATGTGTTGTGCACTCTTGTTCACGTATTTTTTAGAAATATTCCTATATATTGTTTTCCATTATATATTCGTGGGTTTTTTATACACAATTACTCTTTCATACCATTGTCTATATAGAGTCCAATTATTGTAATTGTACGTGGCTTATAAATATGGAATCTGGCGACTTAATGAACGGGTTGCGTTATTTTCCCCCTTTATATTTATAATAACGCACTGGATTTATAAGTCAGTTCAGTATAGTGAAGGATTAATATATTTATAATAACACACAGGATTTACAAGTACGTTTAGTATAGGGAAGGATTAATATATTTATAATAACACACGGGATTTACAAGTACGTTTAGTAAAGTGAAGAATTAGTATATTTATAACACCCAGGATTTATACATTAGTTTGGTGCAGTGAAGGATTAATATAGGGAATATTGGAGAGGCAGTAATGCCTGTATCACAGATACACTCATCACACACTCCCTCTTGTGCAAGAAATCTGGGAGTAATTAATCCTAACATTGGTATACACACATAAATACTAACTTATATAATATGAGAGTTAATATATACATAAATATATTATAGAGTATTTACACACTCTATACCAACATATACACATAATAAGAGAATAATTAACCCCGTTATATATTTACGAACTCAAATGTTTCCCATGCTTCAACAAAAGCCGTCAGTTGTGACGCCAGGAGCACACTTGCAAAACTATAAAAATAAACGAGCGCAGATCAGCTGGTCAGACGGGCACGGTCGCCATGGCAACGCGTCGTCATCCAAGTTATTGCAGTGAATAGAGGGGGCAAGATAGGGGGGAGGAGGGGGGCAAGTGAGGGGGAAGGAGGGGGCAATAGAGGGGGGAGGAGGGGGCAAGTGAGGGGGGAGGGGGGGGGCAATAGAGGGGGGAGGAGGGGGCAAGTGAGGGGGGAGGAGGGGGCAAGTGAGGGGGGAGGGGGGGGGCAAGTGAGGGGGGAGGGGGGGCAATAGAGGGGGGAGGAGGGGGCAAGTGAGGGGGAAGGAGGGGGCAATAGAGGGGGGAGGAGGGGGCAAGTGAGGGGGGAGGGGGGGGGGCAAGTGAGGGGGGAGGGGGGGCAAGTGAGGGGGGAGGGGGGCAAGTGAGGGGGAAGGAGGGGGCAATAGAGGGGGGGAGGAGGGGGCAAGTGAGGGGGGAGGGGGGGGGCAAGTGAGGGGGGAGGGGGGGCAAGTGAGGGGGGAGGGGGGCAAGTGAGGGGGGAGGGGAGCAAGTGAGGGGGGGAGGGGAGCAAGTGAGGGGGGAGGGGGGCAAGTGGAGGAAGAGCCAAGCAGGCGAGGGGGGCAAGTGAGGGGGGAGGGGGGCAAGTGAGGGGGGAGGGGGGCAAGTGGAGGAAGAGCCAAGCAGGCGAGGGGGGCAAGTGAGGAGGGAGGGGGGCAAGTGAGGGGGGAGGGGGGCAAGTGAGGGGGGAGGGGAGCAAGTGAGGGGGGAGGGGGGCAAGTGAGGGGGGAGGGGGGCAAGTGGAGGAAGAGCCAAGCAGGCGAGGGGGGCAAGTGAGGGGGGAGGGGGGCAAGTGAGGGGGGAGGGGGGCAAGTGGAGGAAGAGCCAAGCAGGCGAGGGGGGCAAGTGAGGGGGGAGGGGAGCAAGTGAGGGGGGAGGGGAGCAAGTGAGGGGGGAGGGGGGCAAGTGAGGGGGGAGGGGGGCAAGTGGAGGAAGAGCCAAGCAGGCGAGGGGGGCAAGTGAGGAGGGAGGGGGGCAAGTGACCACCACCCAACGGTCAAGCGGCGCACGGACATAACGGGCGACGTAACGGACCGTTACGCGGTCACTGGCGCAGCGGCGTGCGTGAGTGGCGTTAGGCTGCGCTGACGGGCGTCAGGCGGCGCTGACGGGCGTCAGGCGGCGCTGACGGGCGTCAGGCGGCGCTGACGGGCGTCAGGCGGCGCTGACGGGCGTCAGGCGGCGCTGACGGGCGTCAGGCGGCGCTGACGGGCGTCAGGCGGCGCTGACGGGCGTCAGGCGGCGCTGACGGGCGTCAGGCGGCGCTGACGGGCGTCAGGCGGCGCTGACGGGCGTCAGGCGGCGCTGACGGGCGTCAGGCTGCGCTGACGGGCGTCAGGCTGCGCTGACGGGCGTCAGGCTGCGCTGACGGGCGTCAGGCTGCGCTGACGGGCGTCAGGCGGCGCTGACGGGCGTCAGGCGGCGCTGACGGGCGTCAGGCGGCGCTGACGGGCGTCAGGCGGCGCTGACGGGCGTCAGGCGGCGCTGACGGGCGTCAGGCGGCGCTGACGGGCGTCAGGCGGTGCTGACGGGCGTCAGGCGGCGCTGACGGGCGTCAGGCGGCGCTGACGGGCGTCAGGCGGCGCTGACGGGCGTCAGGCGGCGCTGACGGGCGTCAGGCGGTGCTGACGGGCGTCAGGCGGCGCTGACGGGCGTCAGGCGGCGCTGACGGGCGTCAGGCGGCGCTGACGGGCGTCAGGCGGCGCTGACGGGCGTCAGGCGGCGCTGACGGGCGTCAGGCGGCGCTGACGGGCGTCAGGCGGCGCTGACGAGCGTCAGGCGGCGCTGACGAGCGTCAGGCGGCGCTGACGAGCGTCAGGCGGCGCTGACGGGCGTCAGGCGGCGCTGACGGGCGTCAGGCGGCGCTGACGGGCGTCAGGCGGCGCTGACGGGCGTCAGGCGGCGCTGACGGGCGTCAGGCGGCGCTGACGGGCGTCAGGCGGCGCTGACGGGCGTCAGGCGGCGCTGACGAGCACCACTCATAACTAATTACCAACAATAACGACGCGTCTCATTACCCTCCGCAGTTTCGGCGCACATTTTCAGATCAGCCAGAAATATAATTGGTGAAATGCACAATAATTGGCCATTTTTTGTTGTTGTGATGAGGTACGGGCAATAGTTGCAAGTCTTGGCATTTACCGGTCATTTAATTAGTCTAAAATAATGAATACAATGGAAGCCATTCTCAGCAGCTCATTAATCAAGTGATGGAGCAGTGGCTATAATAATGAAAAATTAGAGTTGTGCATTCAACACAGATGCTACTCAATATTAAGTTCAATACAAACTCGAATGTTTTTTTCCATTTCCCATTTGTTTTTTTTTATTTGGGGTTGAAGTGGGCTTAAAGTTAAAGATTTTGGTCCCCTTAACCCACCCCCCCCACTGGGAGGGATCTATTGTCCGTAGCGCCATAAAATTTTAGGACCGAATAGTTCACCACCTAAGGGTCCTTTTCCAATAAAAACATGAAAAATAACCACCTGAGCAACAGGGGCCTGGGACTATAATCTTCCCAGGATCCTGGGAAGATTATAGTGAATGAGAAATAATTAGCCCCTTAATTACCTAATTAAATAAAGATTATAGTGAATGAGAAATAATTAGCCCCTTAATTACCTGATTAAATAAAGATTATAGTGAATGAGAAATAATTAGCCCCTTAATTACCTGATTAAATAAAGATTATAGTGAATGAGACATAATTAGCTCCTTAATTACCTAACTAAATAACAATTATAGTGAATAGGAAATAGCAGGGCACTTAAATAAGTTAAGAATATGATGAATAAGATATAATTATGAACTTAATTAACCAAAGATTATAAACAATGAGAAATGATCATGCACTAAATAACCATACCACGAATTACAATAACGCAGAAATACCTGACTGCAAACAATAGGCTACAATATAAACACAACTAGGATGACCCATATAAAAATAAATGTCCCTTCAAAAATAAGGGCAAGAGAACAACAGATATCTTATGCTAGACAATATAAAACAAAGAAATGCTATGAAAGAAAGGTTGATGCCATTTGGTTAATAAATAAAAATATCAAAAGACTACACAAAACACCAACAATACCTTTAGAGCAGCTTGACTGGCTTATAGAATGAGAAATACAAAGATTAGATTAGATTATTATCTAGTTTAAGCCTCCCTATCCTCAACAAAAGAGATCCAAAGAGAGGAAGGAGGAGGCACCATTTAGTATGGAGTTGAGGAATGCGGAATCTATGCAGAAAGTGCATAGAAACAGTAAGTTGTGAAAGAAGTTCATGAAACAAGACAAAAGTTGAAGAAGAAAGTAGTAGGTGCTGAAAAACAGGACAGCAGTGAACCAAAAAAAGTTGGTCTGTAACAAAACAAAAACCTATGTTAGTTCACCAAAAAAAAAGCCTACCTAACCTTTAGCTCGGGCCCTCACATAGTCCCCTTGGGAGCGCTAATTCAGAAATACAAAGAAAACACAGTAGATCTAACAACACACATTTAGCAAGATCAAGAACAGCATAAATACCAGAACATCAGATCCCCTAAAACAAAAACAAAAATTTAGAATCAACATTACTCAACACGTTAAGTGCGGCGGGTTAAACTGAAGTTCAATACCCAGCTCAAATTTAGATTCAATCATAGTAAGATATTTTAAGAATAGCAAACATTGACTGGGTCATGCCTTCATTTAACTTTCATTTAGTATTTATAGAAATTGAGGCAGTGACTGCTGGTCGGCCAGCAGCATTATGAAAATCACCTAAATGACCACCGGTGGGTCACGCCGCACTTAACGTGTTAAAAATAACCACCAAGAACACAAAACTAGACACCGCAACACAAACTATACTTAAAATATGTACCATAACTTGAAAAATAAGAAAATTACAACTCCAACACTTATAAACAGAGCAGGAAATAAGACATACAACCTTGGTACTTTGACTACAGCAGACCAAACTGAAGTACAATGTTCAATTCAAATTTAAAGTTAATTGTAGTAAACTCGGTTGCAGGTAGCCAACATTAACTTATTGTGCCTTCCTTTAGTTTTGATCAAGTATTGTCAAAGTTCCTCAAATTTAACTATTGTTAAACATGGCTCACACCACAATCAAAGTGCCAATAAGCACAATGGAGCACAATACTACAATAACAAATACAATTAAGCACAATATAACTAAGAACTAAGCACAACAATGAACATAATTATATACACTACAATGAATATAAACCCAACACATATGAATGAACATAATTAAACACAACACTATAATAACAATGAACATAACTATATACAACACTACAACGAACACAAACACAACAATGAACAAAATTATATTCAACACTACAATAAACACAAACACAACAACGAACAAAATTTATATTCAACACTACACGAACACAAACACAACAATGAACAAAATTATATACAACACTACAATGAACACAAACACAACAATGAGCGTAATCAACAGCACGCCCCAAATAAAGCAAACTAGTCAGAAACACAGAGTACTACAGAGACGCACTGACCTGGATGGCGACCACGAGGCCTGCGTGCTGGGAGGAGAGACACTCCCCCTCGCCTGCTCCCCCACACTCCCCCTCCTCCCCCATCCTCCTCGCCCTCACACATCCATGTCACACAGCAACACTGTGCCAAGTTGTTCACGGTATTACTCGCATTTATATGGCCACTTTCTTCTGATTTGTCCAATGCAGTAATGTTATTCACTTCTACAAATTGTTTAGTACATCAATAATTACCAGTAGCGTTGTCTTCCAATTTGTGGGATGCGGAGGTATTATTTCCCTTATACAAATTAGAAAGAGCACTTCCTTTGATTTTCAAGTGTGATTTTTGGTAACTTTCAACTTGGGAGTTACACCAATTTTGCATGAACTTTTTTCTAATCACACAGCACCAATTTTTTCAAAATTTCAAGTGAATTTTGAGGTTTTCACCAATACAAGTTTCCCACATTTCTCACCAATTTCATTTCATCTTTATTTTTTCCACCACAAGACTTAAACACAGATTTAGAAATGTTTCTGACTGTCCACACTAATTATTTCACAAGCATAACACAAAAATAAATTACCACTCCACCAAATAATCCAGAATTCAATAAATAAAAAGGAAACTAAAATGTTCCTCCACAAAAAGTAAACATATTTTTTTTGCCACCAACTCCCAAGTCCAAGTGAAAACAAACAAAAGTTCTTCACTAAACTCAACACTGATAAAGATTTATTTCAATAAATTGAAAAAAAATAATCAATCAATTTTGTTCATCATAAATGTACATAGGCAATCAAAGCACCATTTCTTTTTCCATTTAAAGGCAACACTCACTGCATTCTTTGTAAGTATTCATGTGGAATTTCAATCATTTAACTAAATTTGTCATTCTTCACTTCAATTGCTTCAACACTGTATGAAACTGCAGGACAGTAAAGTTCACTGGTGTGGTAACCAAAATAATGTTAGATGTTTTAATGGCTTCATCCAGAGGTAAATCTTGCAGGGCAGCAGTAGACCACCTGGAAAGAAAACAAAATATTATTAATACTGGCATAAATCACCGAGGTCCAGCTGTAGTATATCACAACTTCTGTTAAGGATGACAAGACCAATTTCATGGTTGTCTATATAAGTTGCTTGCTACTGTTATAACACAAAACTTCATTAAATCTCGCATTACCTAAACCTATCCAACCTAAAATAAACTTGCCTAACCTAAACTGCACCTACCAACCCTTGAACAAACTTAGTTAACACATTCCCTGCATACTGGGCCATATGTGTACCAATAAGTAAATTGCTCACTCACGTACTGGTATAAATCAATGACATTTCATCTGTTTTGCGACCTTTTTAAAAATAACTGTTATATACGAGGAGAAATGTTGTTGTGTACTCGCATTTTTTCAAATTTCTCAGGATGAATGGAAATGTATTTGAGCATTAATGTCGGTTTCCCTATTCTACTACTTACACCCTAACCAAACCAACTGCTCAGGACCATGAAAACGCAGTGGACGTGTTAACCTAAACCAATTTAATCTTACCCAACCTTAAACCAACCACAACTAAACACTACCTAACTCCTTAACCTGCTATTATTACCTCACCTAACCCTACCAAACCTTACTTGGCCTGAACCCACCCAACCCATCCTAACCTAAGCCAACCTCAGCTTGCTAAACATTATCATTATTATATAAGAAAGTTTTAGCCTTCCTTTACTATGACAAAGATGTTCCAAGAGAGGAAAGAGGAAGGCACCATTTAGTATGGAGTTGAAGGAACGTGGAATCTATGCACAAGGTGCACAGATACAGTAAGCTAGGAAAGAAGTTCATGAAACAAGAAAAAAGTTGAAAAAGAAAAGTAGTAGGTGCTGAAAAAAAGGACAGCAGTGAACCGAAAAAAGATGGTCCGTAACAAAACAAAAACCTACTTTATTACAACAAAAAGGAAGCCTACCTAACCTTTAGCTCAGGCCCTCACACTGTCCCCCTGAGAGCACCAATTCCCATAGATACAATAGTTGTATCCCCCTGAGGGGTCAATGCATGAGTAACCATCACAGTCGAGGAAACAAGGTAGGGTCATTTTATGGGCGAAAATACACCTCCTCTTGTTCGGCTAGCCAATAGAAAGGCTTTATCTCAAACAAACTTCATGACGTCACCAAAACGCAATGTCGTTAGGCCAATAGTGGAGCCAGTTTTGGGGGTAGCAGTGCTCCCAGATGCAATATGAGCGCTGCTAATGGTTCGTTGCCGTGACGTCAGCAAAACCATACAAAAAACCATACAAGTTAGGTTCAAACAAAAAAAAACTGGTTTGAACCTAACTTGTTTCCTCTACCGTTGTAACCATTTCTTCATAGGTGAGTAGAACATGAATTTTAGAGAGAAATGTCAGTGCTTTTGGTTGTCATGTTCTCTGATTTAGTTCCATTTTCTCAAGCACAGAAATAATGAAAACAAATTCAGCAAACATAAAGCAAGCATTTAGCAGTACAGCTGATTTGCAAAGTTGAAGTTGATCTTTAATTTCACAGATTTAATATAATAAACCTCACTAAACGCACCAAAAAGAGGAAGTGGAAGTTACCATATAGTAGGGAGGCAAAAGAACAAGGAATCTATGCACAAAGAGAAGCAAGATTCCCAGTTTGGAGACTGCCATAAAAACACCGAGTTTGAGAAACAAATTTACAGCTGAAAAAAACAGTAAGTGCTGAAAAACAGATCAGCAGTAACGTGAAAAAAAGGCCCTTGACACAACAGAAAACCTATACTATTTCAACAGAAGTAAAGCATACCAAACTCTCAGCTTGGGACCACACATTTTTCCCCTAGAAAAACCAATTCCCAAAGATACGATTATTTTTATCCTCCTGGAAGGGACATCTTGCTTCTAACATACTCCACTCCATCTGGCTGTTCCACCAAATAACATTTTCTACCATTGAAATTACACTTGTGAACTGGCATCACACATCTGTTTGGGTTTGGATTGCAAGGTTATGTTCCAATGAGATGAAAATTTGGATTGGGATTATAGAGAGCTTGAGTTGAAGTGTGTTAGTATCACTGGGACAACACTGTATGTAGTACAGATAATCCTGAGGTGTAAATGTGAAGGATTATTGCTTTGTCTCCATATACATCAATTCCCACTACCATATATGGTCTCTACAACTAAGCATGCCTGCCCGTAATACCATATATGGTCTCCATAACAACATAAGTCAACTCACAACACCATATATGATCTTCACAGATACACTAATGAACTTCCAGTACCATATATTTCCATAACTATACAGGTGAACTATAGTGATGTACCGATACCATTTTTTTGGCCGATACCGATACCGATACCGATACCCATTTTTTGGCCGATACCGATACCGATACTCCGATACTTGAAAATACCGATACTTTGACCGATACTACTACCGATACCGATACTTTTACAATCATCTAACCTAATTATACCCGTTGTATGTTAGTTTATGTATTAGTTCGGTGTCCGTTTCTTAAGAAACATAGAATGTCTGAGTTTGCGGTATCATGGATAGCGAATTCCTCAGTGTAACATTGAAAGATCGTCTGTACATGCATTGATATGTTTGAAATTTTATCAGGATAGGTTAGTAGTATTGGATAAGTTGTTGTGATCGCCGTAATTTGCGCATTTTCCTAACCATGTCGCTTTTGTGCACCTTTCAGGCCATATTGAATAATTAAAAGACATTAAATTAAATTAAATATAGTAATTTAGTGAATAGCTGAGCCCGAAGTAATCATTTTTGAGTAATGGTGATTTGTCACCGGAGGGAAACTCCGAGTCAAGAGAGCTTTGTGTGTTCTTGTGCATATGTGCTCGGCATAAACATTTTAAACCTACCCGACTTTCCGTTCTACGTATTGGCAACAGTGGACAACGCATTAGTGGTGTAGGGCCTACAAGAACCGCAGTTGCTACCATGTAATGACGATCGCTAGGCCTTTGCGTCGTGAATGTGCTTTGCGGCGGTGCGACCGTGCGAGTCACGACATAGAATTAGGATAGCATAGGTTAGATAATGTTGACGGAATTTTTCCATGGGTCCATCTAGCTTAACGATGACATCGACCTCGGCATTTCCATGGGTCATGCTGCTACCTAATAATACCCTTGCCCTTGGTTTATTTGTTTGGTGTCTGTTTCTTCCATTTCTCTGTCACGCTCATAAGGATAGTTATAATGGCCGTATCTGTGATACGAGTTTCAACGGTGCGCAAGTACAAAATTATTTTTGATCACGGGTACTGTAAGGATGGATATACTATATTTGTTTATCATCTACATCTTGAAAATTCGTTCATGAAAAGTATTGAATCCCATTTTTGGCGGGCCGTGCACACTTGTATTAAAATAAAACCATTATAACTCCTACATGGGAGTTATAATAAAATTATATGCTAATATATCTAATAATACAAAATATTGACTAAAAAGTTTCCGATTGTGAAAAATAAATTGTTCTTGCTATGTTGACTATATTGTTGAGAAAAACGAAAAACAACAAAATGAAATCCATTCAATAGATATGTGTTTCTAATCGTATTTCAACGTAATGTAGACTAGCTATAATAGCAACAGGCTCCAAAAGTGGACCAAAACAATAGTTTCTCCAAAAAAGGATTCTCATTTTCGTGTTATTCACACCAAATACGAGTACATACTTTGGCGAAAGAAAATATTAAAATTCGATAAGACCCGAAACCGAAAATATCCGCAAACACGCAACCATCTATAATATGAGGAATTTAAAACGATAATTTCAAGGAACTTGATCATATTTATTATGAATACGTTTCGGAGTCCAGATCCATCATCAGTTCGTAAATTTACAAATCATTATGTCTACAATAAGAGATAAAGCAAAATGTTGGATACAGTCATTAAAGGAAATCAAGAAAATGAAAATAAAATTAAAACATGTCCCAGAAAAACTAAAATCGATAAGATTACTATTTAGTTACAATTTGTAATGGGTAGGAACTATCAGAATTGTTGAGGGCCGGTTTTCGTTTAAAAATATGTAGCGACTCTAAAATTCTGTGGTCACATGCAGTTGAAACCGAATCTAAGATTTTGAAGTCCGCAGAGGATATTGGTTCGTTGCATTTTACTGCGTGATTACGTACTGCGGAGTGTGAGGAGTAAGCTAATTAGTTCCCCGCGCGGAAGCTTCGACCCCAATGTTCGACCATTCTGTTATAAAAATTTCGTGACGTCATGCCGACGTACGATGATGTGCACTGCACACAACTGTATAACTGTTAGAAATAAATCAGAGATCGAGGTTCGCATCTCCATCGGAAGCGTATCCTTGTACCGGAAAAATGAAGCAACCATAAAATTAAACAATTCCGGGACAAGGATACGCTTTTGATGGAGAAAGAGCCATTCTGATTTATTCTTACAGTTGTACAGTTGGGTGCAGTGCACATCATCGTACGTCGGCATTACGTCACGAAATTTTTACATCAGAATGGCCGAACATCGGGGTTGAAGCTTCCGCACGGGGAATCAATTCGCACAATTCGTACGTAATCACGCAGTAAAATGCAACGAACCGATATCCTCTGCGGACTTTAAAATCTTAGATTCGGCTTCAACTACAAGTGACCTAAGAATTTTAGAGTCGCTACATATTTTTAAACAAAAACTGGCCCTCAACAATTCTGACAGTTCCTACCCATCGTAAATTGGAAGTATATCATGTCTATTTTATTTTCTCTGGGACATGTTTTGATTTTTTTTGTTTTCGTGATTTTCTTTAATGACTGTATCCAACATTTTCTTTTTTATTTTATTGTAGTCATAATGAATTTTACTTTTACGAACTGATGATGGAGCTGGACTCCGAAACGTATTCCTGGTAAATATGATTAAGTTCCTTGGAATTTTCCTCGTTTTAAAATTCATCAAGTTGCGATGAAAGCAATCAACAGACCCGTTCAGATGCATTCAACTATAAGATTGTTCGTAAATTTTTCAAACATCTTAACATAGAAGAAATATACAAGATTCGTTATGAACGGCGATATACTTGCTAATTTAAAATCAATTCTTAGCTTTGGAATATTTGACGATTTGCAAGCTAAATTAAAATAGAATTTTCAGCTACTTCTATATTAAATTCACAAAAACTTTCAAATGCACCTTCAACTTCATTACATTAGGATGGTTTTTTTAGCCTGTCACATACTTTGAGGCATGGAAATCGAGTCAAACTATATAGGTTTTAGTTGTATAAGTATAATAATTTTATGTCGCTACAGGGTTCAACTATTCATGCTACATAGCTTTCAGTTATGACCGTGACTCATCGGGAATTCAAAGTAGTGAATTCAGTTAGCGGGCCTGATTAAACGCTATAATTCAACAGTTAGCTAACTAATTTACTAGGTATGAATAGGTTATTTGATTACAAGTACGCACAGCCCGTCAAAAATGACGGGATTCACTAACTTTCTTGAACAAATTTTCCAAATGTGGTACCCAACGAATGTATCCATCCTAACAGCAACAGTGATGAAAAATATTCTTGTACTTGCGCACTGGTGAAACTCGTATCACAGATACGGTCACTATAACTCATCTCATGAGCGTGACAAAGAAAATGGAAGAAGCGGACTCCAAATAAACCAAGGGTATTATTAGATAGTAGCAGAACCCGTGGAGATTCCATGGACAATGTCATCGTTAAGCTAGGCGGACCCGAGAAAAAATTCTGTCAGTATTACCTAACCTGTGCAAACCTAGCCTATCCCAATCTAAGCTAACCTATCCTTACAAAACCTATCCTAATAAAATTTCAAATATTTAAATGCATGAAAACGCCATCTTTTAATGTTACACTGAAGAATTCGGTATCCACGATACCTCAAACTCACACAACCTATGTTGAAGCGGACACCAAATAAATATATAAATAAACACACAACGGGTATTATTAGGTTACATACTTTTACATTCATGATTTATGACCTTCATTTTAATGATAAAATATGTATTATTGGAAAGTATCGGTAAAGTATCGGCCGGATTTTGCCGATACCGATACCGATACCGATACCACTAAAAATGGCCGATACTGCCGATACCGATACCGATACATCGGTACATCACTAGTGAACTATCAGTGTCACATATGGTCTCCTCAACAACACAAGTCAACTCCCTCAACAACACAAGTCACCTCCCTCAACAACACAAGTCAACTCCCTCAACAACACAAGTCAACTCCCTCAACAACACAAGTCAACTCCCTCAACAACACAAGTCAACTCCCTCAACAACACAAGTCACCTCCCTCAACAACACAAGTCAACTCCCTCAACAACACAAGTCAACTCCCTCAACAACACAAGTCAACTCCCTCAACAACACAAGTCAACTCCCTCAACAACACAAGTCACCTCCCTCAACAACACTAGTCAACTCCCTCAACAACACAAGTCACCTCCCTCAACAACACAAGTCACCTCCCTCAACAACACAAGTCACCTCCCTCAACAACACAAGTCAACTCCCTCAACAACACAAGTCAACTCCCTCAACAACACAAGTCAACTCCCTCAACAACACAAGTCAACTCCCTCAACAACACAAGTCACCTCCCTCAACAACACAAGTCACCTCCCTCAACAACACAAGTCACCTCCCTCAACAACACAAGTCACCTCCCTCAACAACACAAGTCACCTCCCTCAACAACACAAGTCAACTCCCTCAACAACGCAAGTCAACTCCCTCAACAACACAAGTCACCTCCCTCAACAACACAAGTCAACTCCCTCAACAACACAAGTCACCTCCCTCAACAACACAAGTCAACTCCCTCAACAACACAAGTCACCTCCCTCAACAACACAAGTCACCTCCCTCAACAACACAAGTCACCTCCCTTAACCCGTCGCCACGTCCTGGACTCTTAGAAGGTCGGCAAAGCTAGTACATGTTTCACATCAGCAAACCTAGGGTTGCCACATATGGTCTTAAGCGTCTCGTTGAGCGCTATTCATTGGTGTAAGGTAAAATTAGGTGGGGGGAGCAGGGAAGGAGAGGTAACAAGCTCAAATCTGTATGAATTCTTCTGCTCAGTCTGGAGTGTAGCTACCGGCGCTGCACAGCCTCTTAGAAGGCCAGCAGTGTAGCTGAGGCATACCAGCGCACACTTTGCCTCTAAGAAGGTCGCCGTCATTTTTATTTTATCATGTTTTTTGTTCCAAAAATGGGAGTCCAAATCCACAGATTTACTCCTAGGCAAAAAATAAAACCACCATTGTATTCGGGAGGAAAAGCTTTATGCATATCAAACTCTTTACAAACAATGAAACTGGTTGATAACAGCCTATATACAAAATGAACTATAAAATAAAAACTGTGTTTTACATATAGTGCACATAACTCCGGAACTATTGGACCTGAAAAAAAATTCACATACCACAAGATTCAGCAACTCGGAATCTATGAAAATGCATCATAAAAAAACATAAAAGTGCAACAAATAAAAAATGGCCAGTGATGTTCTGATTTCTATTTTATGTATTTTACCGAAATAAAAACTTAAATTTTGTAGATTTTCATTGGGGTAGCAGCATTTTTTTCCCCACTGACAGAAAGAGCAACTCTCTCTCTTTACAATGAACCCCCAATGAAACTTCTAACATGATTAATGAATGTACAGTAAGTTGCACAGTTGACCCATTTTCTTCAAACCTCTTGGTAGGTCGACCATGTGGAGACGGGTTAACAACACAAGTCACCTCCCTCAACAACACAAGTCACCTCCCTCAACAACACAAGTCCCCTCCCTGAACAACACAAGTCACCTCCCTTAACAACACAAGTCACCTCCCTTAACAACACAAGTCACCTCCCTCAACAACATAAGTCACCTCCCTCAACAACACAAGTCACCTCCCTCAACAACAGAAGTCAACTCCCTCAACAACACAAGTCACCTTCCTCAACAACACAAGTCAACTCCCTCAACAACACAAGTCAACTCCCTCAACAACACATGTCACCTCCCTCACCAACACAAGTCAACTCCCTCAACAACACAAGTCACCTCCCTCAACAACACAAGTCAACTCCCTCAACAACACAAGTCACCTCCCTCAACAACACAAGTCAACTCCCTCAACAACACAAGTCAACTCCCTCAACAACACAAGTCAACTCCCTCAACAACACAAGTCACCTCCCTCAACAACAGAAGTCAACTCCCTCAACAACACAAGTCACCTCCCTCAACAACACAAGTCAACTCCCTCAACAACACAAGTCACCTCCCTCAACAACACAAGTCAACTCCCTCAACAACACAAGTCACCTCCCTCAACAACACAAGTCAACTCCCTCAACAACACATGTCACCTCCCTCAACAACACAAGTCAACTCCCTCAACAACACAAGTCACCTCCCTCAACAACACAAGTCAACTCCCTCAACAACACAAGTCACCTCCCTCAACAACACAAGTCAACTCCCTCAACAACACAAGTCAACTCCCTCAACAACACAAGTCAACTCCCTCAACAACACAAGTCACCTCCCTCAACAACAGAAGTCAACTCCCTCAACAACACAAGTCAACTCCCTCAACAACACAAGTCACCTCCCTCAACAACACAAGTCACCTCCCTCAACAACACATGTCACCTCCCTCAACAACACAAGTCACCTCCCTCAACAACACATGTCACCTCCCTCAACAACACAAGTCACCTCCCTCAACAACACATGTCACCTCCCTCAACAACACAAGTCACCTCCCTCAACAACACAAGTCAACTCCCTCAACAACACAAGTCAACTCCCTCAACAACACAAGTCACCTCCCTCAACAACACATGTCACCATATGCAATGTGTTGCCACACATGTCAACTCCCAGAGCTTTAGATGATGGTCTACAACTACTACAAAAGTTCTTTTAAAAATTTTCTATTTTAAAGATCTTAAGCTAACACGTCGACTGCAATACAATCCACCAATGGGTCGTGCTGAGTTTTTTTTTCCTGCTGCAAAACGACATTTTGATGGGCCTTTGAATTTTTTTTTAATTTTTTTTTCAAAATCTTTTCAAAATAATGTGGTTTCATGGACCCAAAAACAATGTTTGGTATTCATAAAATTTCCAAAAACTTCTGAATTTAAATTTAAATTGAACATTGAATTTCACTTCGAAAAAAAAAGCTTGCAGTGAACGTGCCAATGAACGTACATCTCATGACACCCACAACAAATGCTGGAGAAATGCTTAAGAGAGAGACACACAGAAATGCACTTCCTCAATTAAATTGTTCTAAACTTGACAATGCATATGCCTTGCATCAATTAAACCTAATCAGAATTTAAATTCTCATTTTTTCCGAGTGCACTAACTTCCCTACTTACAGACATAAGGAAATACAAGCTCAAGCTGACTGATGCTACGTATGCAAATTAAAGCTAAATAGTAATTATTGTCCTTTCTACTATACTTAATATTTTCCTAAACTAGCCTCACTATTTGAATCTCTAACATCACATCTTCTACGTCTCATCTTTGTTTGTTTACTACATACATATATATAAAGTGTTTAACACTTTGACTGCGACGTGCGCCACCGGTGGTACACGGAGGTAATTTTCATAATGCTGCTGACCGGCCAGTAGTCGCAAACTCAATTTTTGTAAATATTCAATCAAAGCTAAATTAAGGCACGATCCAGTTCATGTTTGGTAATTTATAAATAGCTTACTACAATTGACACTAAATTTGAGTTTTGTGTTTAACTTAACATTTAGTAGTCATAGTCAAAGTGTTGAATACTCTTAATAGCTAATCACAGACTGGTAATTACCATTTAACCAACATTTTAGCCTCCAAACAGCTGTTTAGAACCAATTGTGTTGGTAGATCAGACGTTAGTTTGAGCGTTCCAATCAGAGGATGAAGGAAGGCACTATTTAGTGTGCATTTAAAGGACATGAAATCTATGCACAAGGTGCATAGAAAGAAGTTCATTAAACAAGATAAAAGTTGAACAAGAAAGTTATAGGTGCTGAAAAACAGGACAGCTGTCAACCAAAAAACAGATGGTCTGTAACAACACAAAAAACCTATTTTAATTCAACACAAATAAGGCCTACCTAACCCTTTGCTTGAGACATCACATATTCCTCCTAGATAATTATGTTTGTAAGTTTGGAACCAAGTGTATATGTACTAGCAAATAAACCTCACAGAGGAATGCAGAAATTTGAATTGAATTGTTGGCTTGTTCACTCGCTTGACACGCTCGCTCACCACAACCCCCTCACCACAAATGGAAAGGTTTCCAAAAATATAGAAAAAATTATTAACCCTGCAATGACCATGTTTTTGGGGTCTTGAACCAAATTTTACTGTTACAAGTCCAAACCCCTTCATTGAAAATAAGAGGGCAAAATGAAAGAAAGGTAGTAAGAAATCCAAATAAATTCAATCTCTCGCGAGTTGATGAGGCCGCGCTTGCATCACAGATACGCTCATCGCACACTTTCGGCTGGCTTTGGACAGACAAACGGACGCGGCTCTTATTATAGCATGGATTTCTTATACATTATCATAAATGAAACCCAGGGTAAGAGAAATTTTTACTGAAGCATATAGAATGTTAAACGCATGTGAATGATTTCCTAATGTCTTTCAGGAAGAACAGTGGTCAATGTAGGATAAAATCTTTCCCACTTATATTAATCAACTCACCTTAGATCCTGTAGACACAGACAGCTTCACAAGTTGGACGTCCTTCAATATCTTTTCCTCTCAACAACACATTCTTCAGTATCTTCCAGCACAGAGGTAAAATGCAATGTATCTTTGCACATTCCCTTCAATATCACATTTTCCAGTCCCCCTTACTGAGGACAGGAGTACATTGCTGTATATTGCAGGACACGCACTTTTAGGATGCAGGTCCAGCGTACAGGGCACCGCACACTCGGGTCAAGTTGACGGGAAATGGGGAAGGCTGTGGAGCCTGTATCACACATACAGTGTATAAATCTGCGCATATCCCATCCGCCACAGCAAGAGATGGATTTTGATTATGACATATACAGAGCTGCTGTTATACATAACAAATTTCACCATTGATATCCAGAGTAAATACGTTCTGATTCATGAACAGCAGATTAAGAATATTTCAAGTACAGTTATAACTGGACCAGCTCTGATTCTTTGATTTTACATTCTTCTTGCCAAACTTTGAAGCACGTTGAGCCTTCACTCAAAACTTGACAGGTTTTCTAGTACAGCAACAGGAAAGCTCCAAAATACTCCACAACCTTTCATCATTTCTTGCAACTAGTTGCAGTATATTGCTCACACAACACCAACCTTTGATTATCATTGATGTACACACAATGAGCACATATCTATGGTTAGTAGATATAGATACCTATCAAGGGTACTGTCTATAAGGTGTAACTTTATGACTTTGGCCAGCCTATTGATATAGTAGATACCAGATTTCTGTACAATATACAATATTCACATGCATCTTATGTATAACTGAAAAGAAGCAGAAGATGAATTAACAGCCACAGCATCATTATTGATCATATGATGCCGCAGACATAGAATATCAAACCATTTTCAACAGTCCAACTCAAGTGATGTCTGATCTATACATATTTCTATACATACATATTTATGATGGCACCCAGGATTTACATTAATTCATGATAACACCCAGGATTTACACATTAATTCATGATAACACCCAGGATTTATACATTAATTTATGATAACACCCAGGATTTATACATTAATTCATGATAACACCCAGGATTTATACATTAATTCATGATAACACCCAGGATTTATACATTAATTCATGATAACACCCAGGATTTATACATTAATTCATGATAACACCCAGGATTTATACATTAATTCATGATAACACCCAGGATTTATACATTATTTCATGATAACACCCAGGATTTATACATTAATTTATGATGACAACAAGGATTTATACATTATTTCATGATAACACCCAGGATTTATACATTAATTCATGATAACACCCAGGATTTATACATTAATTCATGATAACACCCAGGATTTATACATTAATTCATGATAACACCCAGGATTTATACATTAATTCATGATAACACCCAGGATTTATACATTATTTCATGATAACACCCAGGATTTATACATTAATTTATGATGACACCCAGGATTTATACATTAATTCATGATAACACCCAGGATTTATACATTATTTCATGATAACACCCAGGATTTATACATTAATTCATGATAACACCCAGGATTTATACATTATTTCATGATAACACCCAGGATTTATACATTAATTTATGATGACAAGGATTTATACATTATTTCATGATAACACCCAGGATTTATACATTAATTTATGATGACAATAAGGATTTATATATTAGTTTGGTGAAGTGAAGGATTAATATAGGAAAAATTGGAGAGATAGTGAAGCCTGTATAACAGATACGCTTATCACACACTCCCTCTTGTGCAAGTAATCAGAGAATAATTAATTCTAATTGACATTTTTATACAATTACATTAACCATGACCCAAATAATTAAATCCCCCAATAGGACACAGAGCATCAGTAGTCAGTTTTATACTACACTATAAATAATAATGAAACTTTTCTCTATTGAAATTGTAATTCATTTCTTCTCATTCTGATGTCATCTTAAAATAAAAATGCAAGAACACAGAAAAGAAAAGACAAATTCAAAGTGTTTTTCTGAAAATTTAGTTTAATTTAGTGTAATTTTGATTTAGTAAAATTTTGAAAATTTTACCCACATTTATATCAAAAAAGACTAAAAATGCTATTTGTTTTCAAGGCAGGGATAACCAAGTATATTTTCAGATATATATATATATATAATTATGTATATATATATATATATGTATATATATAGGATATAAATTAATCATCACAATGTTTTTCTCAAGGGTATCAAATTTTTATTTCTTAGAGAATAAAAAAACTACATAAGAACAAATTAATTTGAAATAAAAAATTCAACAAATAAAGATCAAATTAACTTTGAGAAAAGGAAATATAATGAATAGAGCAAGAACAAATTAATTTAGGTAGAAGGAAATATAATAAATAAGGTCAGAACAAATTAATTTTGAGAGAAGGAAATATGATGAACAAGGTCACTCATGAATCACAACATCACATGAATCACAACAAAAACAACATATCCAGAATACATTAACATTTTGAATTTCTCTTGAGATTTTACAAGATTTATCCATCTTTAATCTTAGTTAGATTAAATAATAGTTTAACCCTATAAGAACCAAATATTTTAGGCTCCTGCTCAAAATATTATGATAATTTGTGCTGAAACCCAGCAGTAAATGTAGAATTTTAACCAAAACTCTTAAAATTTGAGAACAAAGTGAGTGTGATCAACGTAGAGTTAACTGCAACAGAGGTGTTTCAAAGAGAGGAAGGCACCATTTAATTTGAAGTCAAGAGAATGCAGAATCTATGCACAAGGTGCATAGAAACAGTTGTTCAAAGGAAGCTTATGAAACAAGATAAAATTTGAAGCTAAAAATACAGTCTTAAGAGTGTTTCCTGAAGAGTGTGATTTAAAGATATGGTAATATAGTTCAAGCCTTCCTAACCACAACAAAGATAGGTAAATGTGTAGCGTTTGGTAATAATCGATTTTTAAATTTTCAAGTCATGAACATAGTTGATTAGGTTAAAATAAACAAGTTTTCTTCTATGCACTTTCCGTCGCAAATGAATATTTTACCAGTTATAGCGGTAGGTTTAGTTTTGTCTTTGATGACGAATGTGCTTGAAAAAAACAGCTACTCATCGATTTTTGAATTTTTGTTGCTTGAATCATGGTACTAACATCAAAATAAACAACTTTTCTCCTATACACTTTTTTCGTCAAATGAGTTTTAACGAGATATAGCGGTAGGTTTGGTTTCGTCTTTGATGACGATCGCGCTGGAAGCGAGTGCGCATTGCAGTGTTTCAATTTTCGCGGTCGGTAGCGATCTAAAACCCAACATGTAGGCTGTGCAGTTGTGTAATCTACTACACGCTTGACGGGTTGAGTTTTTAGATCGCTACCGAGCGCGAAAATTGAAAATTAACATAGAATAACCGACGATTTGAACAGACCGGCCATTCGAGACTTACCCTACCGCTATACCTCGTTAAATACTCATTTGACGAAAAAAGTGTATGAAAGAAAAGTTGTTTATTTTGATGTTATTATCCTGATTCAAGCAACAAAAATTCAAAAATCGATGATTAGCTGTTTATTCGAGCGCATTCGTCATCAAAGACGAAACTAAACCTACCGCTATAACTGGTAAAATACTCATTTGAGACCGAAAGTGCACAGAAGAAAACTTGTTTATATTGGGTAAATCGCAAGGATATGTCAGTTATTGATTTTCCACTTTTTGGTGCCTGAACCTAATTCATTGAATCAAAATAAACAAGTTTTCTTTTTTGCACTTTCCGTCTCAAATGAGTATTTTAAGATTTATAGCGGTAAGTTTAGTTTCGTTTTTGATGACGAATGCGCTCGAATAAACAGCTACTCATCGATTTTCGAATTTTTGTTGCTTGAAACATGGTAATAACATAGAAATAAACAACTTTTCTTCTATACACTTTTTTCGTCAAATGAGTATTTAACGAGGTATAGCGGTAGGTTTGGTTTCGTCTTTGATGACGATCGCGCTGGAAGCGAGTGCGCATTGCAGTGTTGCTGTCCGACGCGCTGCTTGAATTACTTTCCGCTTCAAACACTGGAGTTGCGGCAAGTCATTTACCCTATAACTAATAAAATACTCATTTGAGACGGAAAGTGCATAGAAGACAACTTGTGTATTTCGATCTAATTAACTATGCTAAGGCATCGAAACTTACAAAATCGATAACCGACATATCCTTCAGATTTACCTTAGGTCAATATTGAATTTAATGTTGTCAACGAATTTCAAAATTTTGTAGATATAGATGGGTAATATAGTCGATTATATGACGTTTTACAAGAATGACATTCTGCCCGGCGATGCGTTATTTTAGAATTATTCAAATTTGAAGCTGGCTTGTGCGCGCCATGGAAGCACGCGGAGCTAGCCTAATTTAATTAATAACGGAAGCAAACCCCCTATTACAAACGTAAAGAGGTTGGGTCGTGAGGGGTAGGCACAGTTCTTTTAGTGAAAATTATAAATAAAGGTTTCGAGTGACGTTTGTTTACATCGACGCCAAGGTGGCTGCCGCCATGGCGCCAACCGGCTGAAGATGGCGGCAGCCATCTTCGAGTTGATGTAAACAAACGTCACTAGAAAGCCTCATTTATAATTTTCACTAAAAGAACTGTTGCTACCCCTCATGACCCAACTTCTTTACGTTTGTAATAGGGGTTAGCTTCCATTTTCATTGCTAAAACAATGACTGTTTTTGCGTTAAAAGGGCCATTCAGGAGCTCCGTTCGTATAACTTCAAACTTAAAGAACTCGAAAACTAAGCATTTCCGGGCACATTGTCATTCGTGTGAAACGTCTTAAAATCGACTATATTACCTATCTATACCTACGAAATTATGAAATTCGTTGACAACATTAAATTCAATATTGACCTTACCTTATTTTGATTCAATTAATTAAGTTCAGGCACCAAAAAGTGGAAAATTGATAACTGTCATTTCCTTCAGATTTCCTGAAAAATTTATAAAAGAAAGATGGTCAATATTGACTCTAATATTTTCAACGATTTTCATAATTTCGTAGCTATAGATAGGTAATATAGTTGATTTTAAGACGTTTTACACAAATGACAATGTGCCCAGAAATGCTTAGTTTTTGAGTTATTCAAGTTTGAAGTTATACGAACAGCGCTCTTGAAAACCCTTTATGCGCAAAAACAGTCATTGTTTTTGCAATGGAAACGGAAGCTAACCCCCTATTACAAACGTAAAGAGGTTGGGTCGTGAGAGGTAGCCACAGTTTTTCTAGTGAAAATTATAAAAAATGGTTTCTAGTGATGTTTGTTAACATCGACTCAAGATGGCTGCCACCATCTTCAGTACCGGTTGGCGCCATGGCGGCAGCCACCTTGGAGTCGATGTAAACAAACGTCATCAGAAACCTTTATTTATAATTTTGGTGAATGTTTAGTTTACCTTCGGCAGGGAAATTAAAGATGTCGTTGCTGAAAATCACTAAATGAGCACATTTAAAAACCTTTTACATGAATGACATTATGCTCGCTGATGCGTTATTTTTGAATAATTGAACTTTGAAGTCGGCGCCGGCGCCGTAATTTAGTTAAAGTTAACCCGCCTATTACAAACGTAAAGAGGTTAGGTCGTGAGGGTTAGCCACAGTTCTTTTAGTGAAAATTATAAATAAAAGTTTCTAGTGACGTTTGTTTACATCGACTGGAAGATGATGGGCGCCGCCATCTTTGTGCCAATGTAAACAAGATTGCGATCGTCCCCCTAACGGGTGGGTTAGAAGCTTTATTTATACTTTTCACTAATAGAACTGTGGCTAACCCTCACGACCCAACCTCTTTACGTTTGTAATAGGGGGTTAGCTTCCATTATTAATTAAATTACGCTTGGCACGGTCACTTCCTGTGGCGCGCGACAGCCAACTTCAAAGTTAAATAATTCGAAAATAACGCATCAGCGAGCATGTCATTCTTGTAAAAGGTTTTTAAATGTGCTCATTTAGTGATTATCAGCAACGACATCTTTAATTTCCCTGCCGAAGGTAAACTAAACATTGACCATAATTTTCACTAAAAGAACTGTGGCTACCCCTCACAACACAACCTCTTTACGTTTGTAATAGGGGGTTGGCTTCCGTTATTAATTAAATTACGCAAGCCGCGCGCGCTTCCATGGTGGGCACAAGCCAGCTTCAAAGTTGAATAATTCGAAAATAACGCATCACCGGGCAGAATGTCATTCCTGTAAAACATTCTTAACTGTGTTCCTTTATTGATCCTTCACAACAAAATTATGAAAATCGTTGACAACATTAAAAGTAAATATTGACCAGAAAGATAAATAGGTCTAAAATAAGTTTAAATTCATGACCCTATTATATATCGATAAAAGGTAACCCAACCTTCTTGTAATTTTAAGATTGATAAGCCAATAGAGTAAACCAATTTGGCTTTCTATGTACTGTTAAAATGATTGAAGTTAAACAAAAAAATTCAATTATATTTTAAATACAAGCACGATAACAAAATTGTTCAAAATTTTTACTTTTTCAGGGCAAAATAAAGAAACCTAGCATTCTTCGTTGATCATACCTACTTCCTGCATAGCATTACGGAGAAAAGTAAACTAATCAGCGGAATATCATTGCGTTTTTCCCTCACTTTGTCAAACATGGATTTGATACTGCATCTCGTCCGGTTATATTTACTACTTTTTAACTTTACCAACAATTAGATTTAACAATCCAATATATTTTTTATGAATCGACTTTGGTTAAAGTTTCCACAAAGACACTGACGCACATGAAACCTTATTTTACAACGAAGGCCACAGACACACAAAAAAAAATGACAACATAATTTACAGAAAGTGTTTCCCATCAGAACTGCATGAGTCACAGTTTCCTCACATCCCATCTCCTTGAGGCGAGTACAGTAATAGTAACAATTGTACACACACACCACAGCAAACAAATCGTAAACAAGAATCACTGATCACTAAAAAGTCGTTGCGGTCGAACGCGTTGCTTGAATGCGAAGCCCCAAAGCAACGGACGTAAAATGTACATCTTACGTCTTCTACAAGGAGAACGAACGCCATAACCTCACTCAATCACCGTCACAGCAACACTGCCGTGCTACGTCACAGACTCCTGCTTGTAATTACAAATGCAGGTGTTGTCATACGGAACAGAAGCATGCTGAGAATGGTAATGAAACTAATTTTGACCCCCATTGTCAACTGATCCGTCGTTATTATATGCTTCATTTGTGGACAATGCAAAATGTACAATATGTTTTATTCTGATATGTTTACGCTAATCCAACAGCGATTCGTCTTCAAATTCTCATGCAGGATTGGTTTTTAGGTTCCATTCATGTAAGAAACACACAGGCTTGGCTTGCGAGTAAATTTTAAAACCTTGATAGTTATATGTACTATTCAATACAATAATTTCGGTCGTAGAACTATTTGAAGCATAGACACCTTCAGAGAAGCTGCCCCTCACCACAACGGAAGTCCTAAAGATCCTGGTGACGTCACGACTAATGCTGTAATTACGGTACAATCGCACGGAAAAGCGCATGGCCCAAAAGTCTGTGCTGTTCTGGTAACAAATACTATACCATCAAAATTAGATGTTTGATTGCACATGAACGCTTAATTAAATTGCATGTAATACGTTACAGAAGGTCAATTTTTTTAATTAGCCTATGGGGAATATGACAGAAAATAATTAGTCGTTTTTATTTCTAACATGCCTTAGCCATAAGCGCCTTTCATAATGTTCAGGTGTTTCTTCAATGAGCTCGAACGTACGAAAATTAGCGGTAAATTTTTCCAGTAGCTCGCATAACTTGTTGCAGCTCACAGCTCCTGTCAAGGACATAGCGCTGTGGTGAGACCATTCCACATGACTACGCGAGCGTCACAGCGCGCTCACTTACCGC
Organism: Morinoia aosen; assembly: GCA_030386875.1. Classification (NCBI taxonomy): domain Eukaryota; kingdom Metazoa; phylum Arthropoda; class Malacostraca; order Amphipoda; family Talitridae; genus Morinoia; species Morinoia aosen. The sequence goes on from CM059580.1 coordinate 43,934,049, forward strand.
TCAACTGGCGACTTTTTTTCACAGAAACGTGATGTCATTCACGTAGCCTTTTCATTTGGGCTGAACGGAAACTTTAATTTTTTGTTGTTTTGAGGTCGAAATGCATTTATTTTAGTGGTAGCAGGAAATATATTTGGGCTGTATAAAAAATATGTGTTCGTCTTTTAGAGAAGCATTCATTTTTGTAGGATACATTTTCGTTTTCCGGATATATTAATTAGACCTTGCATTAATTTTTAAACAGTAAGCAATTTGTATACATTAGCGTAAGAAATTTACGTGCTGTCCGAGGTAAACATTTTACTGACTCATTTTACATATTTGGGGCAACCGTAATTGGGCACTGTATGGAGACATATACTTATTTCCTTACTCCTATTTAATTTCAGTTTTTTTTATATGTAGTGTTTGAAAAAATTATGAAACACAGCCATCGGATGTGATGGGAACGACTTTTTGATGTATGACAAACGTAAAATGGATTTGGCTTATCATAACAATAAACTTTTTTGTATGTGCTCAGATTGCATCGTAGTTTATTTGATTATTCATTCGTAGTATTTTTTGGTTCAACTTTTAAATTATTGATGTAAATAGAGGTCTTCCAATACGCAAGTGTTGGCGATGTACATAATTTAATGTAAAATATAGAAAACTGAATATTAATATTTCAAAATCGAGTTCAGGGATGTCAACTTGGCCACGTGAAGCAAGTAGTATTTCCTAATTAATATATATATTATGATATTTTCCATATATATTATACGAAGTAAATAGGGAACTTTAAATGGGGTAATATTATATAAGCACTAATTCATTCGGATTGCTATCGGTCATATTATACAGATCAAATAATTAGGTTGTAACGCACGACCCAACTTACAAATGCAGGTTACGGAAAATACAATCGATCTAAAAATTAACGTTTGTATTGAAACAGGCCGCTTCGATCATCAAGGTCATTACCACAGCTTTTGTTTGACATGTGATGCAACAACTGCGATACAAAATTATTTGATTCTAATCTCTTCTATATCATTAAAAGGCATTGTTGCATCCTGCGTAGGTTTTGTACTTGAGCTCTACCACACGTGTCTGGTGTTGATACAGCGTTGGTTATATTAAGATGAGTTCAATATTCAATTCAAATTTAAAGTCAATACGAGGGCAAATATGCAAAGCGTTGTAACCCACAAATCAGAGGTCAAACCTGGAGAGTGGATTAAGTGGTAATTTAACCTCATAGCGGCGTGGATGTCATCCAGGCAGAGTGGCCTAGTTCCTAGTTCAGTTCCTAGTTAGTAACTTGGCTAGGAAAAGCCAGTTTGGCAACCCTGCGATGAACACCACGCCTCTAACTTGAGTGTCCTAAAGTTCTGTGTTTGTGGATTAGGACACTCTGTATATTAGCCTTCCAATTGTAGTCAGCAATGTTTAAAATAGCGAACAGAAACTTGATCGTGGCTTCATTTAGCTTTGGTTGAGTATGTATAAAAATCGAGTTAGTGACTGCAGGTTGGTCAGCAGCATTATAAAAATCCCCTCAGTGACCACCGGTGGGTCCCCTCGCAGAGAACGTATTTAACAGCCACCTTTGTAGAAGCCCCCAAAAAGAAAGAAGAAGAAAAGAACAACAGTGTGTTTTCAATAAAGTCGAAGCATGAAATGTTTACAACATTGTTTTTTAAAATACCTTAACTTTAACATCCTTACTTAATACTCGTACATGGGTATCACATGTCGAAACAAAGCTGATTGAGAGGAAGGCGCAAAAAATGCGTTTCCATCGTTGCGTTAATCTGATTTAAATATGAATAACTAAGAAATAATAATAATGAAGGCATTTACGGATGCTTTATTTCCAATTTCATGCCTGAAACATATCACTTTGTACATTGGATTTCCAAATGCCTTATAACTAACGCCAGGACACCATGACGCTTTCCCCCGGTCAAGACCGGTACCCATTTCAGACACCTGGGTAGAGTGGGGTATTGTGCTTGGAATTTTTCTCCCATATCCAACAGAGAAAATCGCCGCCCAGCGCAGGGATTCGAACCCTCGTAGCCCGCACGGCGGCGGGTTCGAAAGCCACACGGCTATGACGAAAACATAATCTCAGTGACGCATAGTTGAAAACACTTCCGTTAGTGCGCACTTATATTGAAATATGAGCAAACGAACATAAGAACTAGTCTTATGAAGGATTGATGCAGTAGCGCAGCCAGAAACGGAGGGGTGCACGGGAGCCATGGCTCCCCCGAATTGTTGAGCTGGGGTCCAGTTTTAGTCGCCGTTTCAAGTAAAAGAATTAAAAGATTCCTGATAATTAATAACTGCTCCCCCCCCCTCGAAATTTTTGCCTGGCCCCCCTCCCCTCGAAATTTTCTGCTGGCTGCCCCACTGGATTGATGTTGACAGTAAAATGGGCAGATTTAAATTATTTTGCGTCTAAGACTATGTATGGGGTGACATCCGGGACAATTTTTAAATCTTATGTATCAACTAGTATGCCAAAATAATGAGCTCGGAGAGAATAAAATATCTTACCACAACACAAATTTGTGAGACTTCCTACTTACGCTAACACTGGCACAAAAGAGTTCACCGGAGTCAAAGACATGATAAGGATTGTCGTACAATGCTAACCATAACATTTGCAACATAGCTATAAATAGAACAGTACGAAAAGGTAACTACCTAAAACAGTGCTGTCTTAATATACTCACGAGCTTAAGAAACAAAAAATTTCAACACTAAACTAACAAGAAAATTTAAGGAGAGGCATAAGAAAATACAACGCTGATGCTCTATAAAGTTATCACATAGGATGAATTACGTCTCATTTTAAAGTATTTCAGTTCGAGCGAAAACGCTTTCAAATACCTTAATATCAACATTTTTAATTGATATTCACACATGGTTATCATAATACCCATGCTAATGGTCGAAATAAATGACTAGAAGAAAACCACGAAAAAAATGCGTTCCCTTCGTTGCGTTGGTCTGATTTTGACAATGAATTTAAATACAAGTGACTAGAAAAACATAATTCATGTGATGTATTGTTGAAAACACTCTCGTTAGTGCGCACTCATATTGATCATATTTGAGCATACGAACATAGGAACTAGAGATATGAGGAATCAATGTTGGAAGTAAAATGTGTGTATTTAAACTATTTTGCGTCTAGAAGACCATAAGGTCGACATTAGAGGTGAGTTTCATTGTTACGTATCAACTCTATGCCATAACGGGCTCGGATAGAATGAAATATTTTACCATGTCACCCAAATTATATTTCTTGCGCTAATAATTCTGGCACAAAAGAGTTCACCGGAGTGAAAAACATGAGAAGGATCGTTGTACAATGCTAACCATAACATTTGCGCCATAGCTGGGACATCATGAAAAGTGAAACTGCCTAAAATAGTGTTGTCAAAATATTCTCACCAGAGTAATAATAATAATGAAGGCATCTACGGATGCTTTATTTCCAATCAAGCCTGATACATATCACCTTGTACATTGGATTTTCAAATGCCTTATATCTAACACCAGGACGCCATGACGCTTTCCCCCGGTCAAGACCGGTACCCATTTCAGACACCTGGGTAGAGTGGGGTATTTTGCTTGGAATTTTTCTCCTATACCCAACAGAGAAAATCGCCAACAGCTCCGGGACTCGAACCCGGGTCTGCCTGCACGGAGGCAAGTTCGATAGTCACACGTCTATGACGAGCACGTAAGAAACGACACATCGTCACACAAAACTACCGAGAACATTTCAGGACAGAAGTATATATATACGTGCTTCCCCATGTACATATATACATGTAGGTACTTAAATATTCGCATACGAGCAATCACATTGCATACGTATACTACAAAATAAGGTGTTTGTGGTATAATGTGATGAAAGATAGGATAATTAAGGATAAAAATCAGTAACTACTTTTCCAGTACGTACTGCAGCTTACAATTATTGTGTAGACGTAAGATAATGAGTTATTTTAATTGTAAATACTCTCAATGATGGAGGGGTTTTGATGCTTTGGGAGAGTTTGTTCAACAGTAAAGCACCTGATATTGACAGCTTTATGCCTAATGTCAGATGAACGGTATTTGATTTAAACATTGTCTCCTATTCTGCTTTAGGTTGGAGACGGTGTGGGGGGGGATTTTTATTATTATATAATATATAAAAAAGTTTTAGCCTCCCTTAACAACGACAAAGATGTTCTAAGAGAGGAAGGAGGAAGGCACCATTTAGTATGGAGTTGAGGGAACGTGAAATCTATGCACAAGGTGCACAGAAACAGTAAGCTAAGAAAGAAGATCATGAAACAAGAAAAAGTTGAAGAAGAAAGTACTAGGTGCTGAAAAACAGGACAGCAGTGAACCGAAAAAAGATGGTCTGTAACAAAACAAAAACATATTCTGTTTCAACAAAAAGAAAGCCTACCTAACCTTTAGCTCGGGCCCTCACAAAGTTCCCCTGGGAGCGGGAGTTTGGAGGGGATAAAATTGCACTATTTCAGCATTGCTCTGAGGAAGGTATCATTAGGTATTGTGGTATTAGGTCTCCGGCGGCATGATAAAAATATTTTTCGTCAATGTATTTATTTATGAGCCTAGGAAGGTCGCCGATTTTCTTGTCAAGGAAATTTGAGTACTTGTTTTCCTTTACTGTGCTCTCTGTTTTTGATTGCTGCTTTTAAGCAATGGCAATTCCATTTTTAAGAAGATTGTGTGTTAAGCTGGTGAGTTACTGCATGAAGGAGGCAGTGCCCATCGGCTACGGTGGGAAGCAGCGCTATTTTCAATTATCGCATTAATTCAATCATGGTGGAACTGACGAGTGCGCACATGGGGCTTGGGCCATATTTAGGCTGACTTTCGAGATTATTAGACAAGAGTGTTTTGGAGTTATCGTTCTCCTGGCTTTGAATTGGCAGGCTGTGTTAAATTTTGGTAGAAGGATCAGCAGAGAAATAAGGGGTGCTCTTGTCATTTTTAATTTCTTGTTGATGGATGTGTATGCGGTTGGGAGGGGAATTTTCTATCAAATTTCGACGAAGATTTTGCTGCGATTTTTCTCTTCGTTTTGATTTTACTGCTTCAGAGTACGTGGTTGGATGTTGATGATTTGTACTTGTTTGTTAGAAGGGCATGCCGCCCTCTGTGTTCGCGTCAGATAACGAAGACCTATTTTTTGTAGGTACTGTGCAATAGGCAGAGATCGAGGGAGGAGAGTGTTGATCATCAGTGGGCAAGCAATGGTTCAGGTTTTTAGACTTCATTTGAAAAAAGTTAACGCTCTAGTAGAATTATTCAATTAATTTTGAAGTTTTGCGTCGACGGAACATTCAGTTTTGTCATTCAAAAAAAAAAGAAAAAATGTTTATTTCCAAGTTGGTCATAGGAGTTTATGATACATGAGCTAGATTGTAAAGCGAGTCGTAGACTCAATCTAAGAGCGATCTGTTGAAGAAAATGGTGTGTTTTTCCTCTGTTACTAGGCCTAGTGCGAACATCCTTACCAGTAATAAGATCAGTTGCACCATTTGTTCGGAGCGGAATAAATTTAATACAGTTTTTTGCACAAACTCAACGCCTGATACAATTTTTTAGCTCTGCACGTACTTGCTACATAAATACGAGATAAGGCATGCTTAGACATGATAAGTGCTTTGATTTTAGCAAGGTTAAGGGGTGACAGCCTGAAATCTCTGAAACAGATGATGTAGTTAGTAAGTTGAGGCATTTGGCCTATTGCGTCAAGAAGGTCGTCAAAACGATCGGAAGTTACGGTTTGATTACACGTGGTGTCAATGCCGCTCTTTTTGACAGTCATGAGAATTTTAACTCCGACAAGAAATGTATTCAAAGGCTTTCTGAAATTTGAGTCAAAATATTGGCTTGCATAAGACGGTATCAATGGCGTAAAATCAAAAGAACTTACATGCGAGTTCAATTTGAAAAGTTGCTCTGTAATGACCTTAATATTTGAAGCGTGGAAGATATCGAAGTGGACTTGGAGGTGTCCGCTGTTTTGACATTTTCGTTAAGCAGGCTGCAGTGAGAGAGGCAGGTTATTGTTTACTGATGAATAAAATGCAATTGAAATTTGTAGCGGGTGCAAGTTGCTTAATGCAATGTTCAAGTAATCGGATCGCTACAACTATACATATTAGAACCGCTAATATTAAGCTCGTACATCGCGTCATTCTCGGCAGCCCCTGACAAATTTACATTTTTATCCATCGTAACACGCGTAATTTTTGGTGACTCTTACGCTGATGTATCTTCTCGAGCATTGTTTGAACAGTGGAGTTAAGGCTCAGGGACACCACCCTTGCTCTTGCTAGGACTTGTTGCGAGGGCGTACGTTGCTGGCGTCAAGACTGGATTGTCGCCAGCTGCGCTTGGGAGATTTTCGTCCGTGCCCAGCGACTCTGATATTCCGGTCAGCGCTGGTGATGCTTGGAGGTTGTGAAACATCTCGCTGACGTCATACTGTTTGGCTGTCGGAGTTGCTGCTGTCATTGTGAGCGGTTGAGGCTATTATAATAATAATGAAGGCATCTACGGATGCTTTATTTCCAATCAAGCCTGATACATATCACCTTGTACATTGGATTTTCAAATGCCTTATAACTAACGCCAGGACGCTTTCCCCCGGTCAAGACCGGTACCCATTTCAGACACCTGGGTAGAGTGGGGTATTGTGCTTGGAATTTTTCTCCTATACCCAACAGAGAAAATCGCCACCGCCAGCGCCGAGATTCGATCCCGGGTCTGCCGCACGGCGGCAGAACCCTCTAGCCACATGGCTACGGCGAGCACATTTTTGAACGAGTGAATTTACGTGTGGAGTTTTTGGTGATTTTAGTCTCCATTTTATGAATGGTTCAGATATATTCAGCTTTTTTGTACTTGAGTTTTCATGCGAAGCTGTGCTAAGAGATGTTATTTCACCAGATAGAGCTGCTTTCCGAGTAGCTGAGCGAGTTTCGTATGGATACATCGTGAAATTGTATTGAGTGTATGGATAGAAATGAAGATAATTCAATTTTGTTCGCTGAGTATAAGTTATGGAGTGGGTGACTTTGGTCATGGCAGGAAAGATAACCGTTTAAATCTGAGTGAGGGCTAGCTGCTCATTTAAACTCAAAAAGGGTCGAGGAAGAGGAAGGACACCGTGTGCAGGAAAGGCTTCGCTACAATGGGAGCTGGTGCACTCTTTCCTTTTGCTAATTTATAGAGCGGCAGTGTCCATCAGCAAAGTCAGGCAAGCTTCATTTGGCTTACAAAGCATCAGAAAGCTGAGGTAGGGGAGGAACAAGGGAGTGCGGCGAAGTGGACGGGAAGGGGGAAGGGAGAAGAGGCTGGGGGAGGCACGGCACGCACAGAGGCCTATGGTTTGAGACCTGTGCAGGATGTTGCTTTACGCGCGTAGTTTCCCAACGTCTCTCATTTACACTTTAGTTCCCCTCATTCACTTTTTTACGTCACTATTTTAACAAATTTCTCATTTAAAAGAACAGAGTTATTTGCTAGTAAGGTAATTTGAGCACAAAATGCCTTATAACTAACACCAGGACGCCAAGACGCTTTCCCCCGGTCAAGACCGGTACCCATTTCGGACACCTGGGTAGAGTGGGGTATTGTGCTTTGAGTTTTTCCTCTCTACCAGACGGAGAAAGTCGCCACACAGCGTCGGGATTCGAACCCTCGATGCCCTCACGGAAGGGCAGGTCCTTAAACCACACGGCTATGACGCCTAACAAGCGAGGGTCGCTACACAGACTCACCCAGGTAGCAAAATTTATTGACCTAATATTGAGCCAATATACAGTCTCAATATTGACTGGATATTCAAAATGAACATTGGGGCAATACCTTAATATGGGAAAATTCGGTTGGTATTAGAAAATTATATTGGCCCAATAACAATATTATCATCAACCCAATATCACTAATTATTGTGTCAATATTGACTTGATAATGAAGTGTTCCCTACACTAACATTGGCTTAGTACTCAATTCCTGATAGGTTGATTTTTCTATAACATATGGCCCCGATATTGCTCAATTTATACACCCAATATTTGCTAACTATTGTGTCACTATGTATTTAATATTGAGGTATACCTGAGTAAAATATTGGCCTGTAAGGTCTGGAGGTGTTGCTGCTTTAGCTATTGAGTTCCGCTTGCGCCGAGTAAAGCAGCGGGCTTAGTTTTGTACTCGTACTACTTCTTTCATTAGTATCAGATTTTTCTAACTTCTATACTGCCATTTAACTCATGGAGCATTTTACATTTAGACATACCAATATTACTGGAAACAAGTGGACTAGAACTGAATTTGAGGGGTAACTAAAGTAGGATACTACAGGCCCAATACTTATTTTCTGACATCAAGTGGATATTGGTAGAATATATTGTCCCAATAATAATTTATTTTTAACCCAGTATCAGCTCATTACTGTGTCACTATTGACTTGATATTGAGATGTTTCCTTAAACAACACTTTGGCTCAATAATTAATTTCTGTTATCGCATCAATATTCAGAAGGGTTCAACGACGAGAAATATATATAATTCTGATAACTATGTTATCCGATGCACATACCTACACACCTGTAGGAGGTTGCTAATTTTCCTGTAGCACCTCCTTCGAGTCTATCATGGGGTTTAAGGCCCGTCAAGGAATAGTAACGAGTCGGTCGAAGAAATGGATTTATTGTTTAGACTACTGAGGCCAGTAATCTCAAGAAGTAACGAGAACGTAAAATAGTATGACTAAAAGAGTGTAATCGTAAGAGTAACTTGAGCAAAACGAAGGAAATGAGGCAGTCGATAAAATGAATAGGTGATATGAGCCTCGAGACATTAAGATGATATTAGACGTTGCCACATTAACATAACGGCATTGTAATGTATGGTCAGGCGCGAGTAAGGTGCAAGTAAGTGGGTAAACAAAAGGGGGTAGCGGCGGAGTAGGCCTGTGAAAACGGTTTACGTTAATACACATGCCAAGACATATTTCTAGCACTTTGACACGCCTAATGCATTTATTATATCTAGGTACGAGATTTAAAAGAAATGACTATAACGACTATGGACACATATCATTATTAGTTCATTATCACAATTCAACGTAATGTCTGTAAGTCGCACTAGTAATCACGAATTATCTAAAGAAATAGTTATATTATTTTATCGTGAGCTCGGCTCTAAAATTCTCAATGTATTATAAGAACCAAAATTTTACACAGAACACAAGGCACGAAAGTAGTAGTTATTTCATCAACACAATAATTAAACACTGGCAGAAAATAGACACTCACCCAGACGGTTCAAGTTGGGAATACGCTACGTCTACATCCTGACGTAGTAGCTAGGCAAATGGGTTGGTGTCTACAGCCTCACGGTCGGCCTTGGCAAAATGTTGCCATAAAGGTTCACTCAACTCGTCTCGTAAGACGGTGTAGATTTAATCTATTTTAATATTTATTTATCTTTGAATAAAAGACTGTTTAAAAGGTACAAAATTACTCTATGTTAAATTCTAAATTTTTATTAATTATTCAGCAATTGTCCGGGCACCACACACCTACAAGACTATGAATTAAAATGCATTCAAAATTTATCTAAAATCCATGATTACAAACCTCTTTGGCATCGTAGTTCAAATTTTGTGTTGCACGTATACGTACCAGTGGTCGGGCAACCTGTACTAAGCAGCATATATACGTTCATCTAAGCAGCATATATATGTGTGATTGAAAAATTGCACGAAAGCGCTTAACTCAAAGAATGATGCAAGCAAAATGGGTTATATGGTAGGGATAGGCCTACTAAATACCTTCGTTACGAAATTAAGTCATTTATATCATCTTTATAAATGACTTTATATTGTAGTGAATCTCTATCCCGCAACCTGGTCGAAATTTCGAAATTCTCAGAATGTGGTGAAATAGAATAAATAAGGCATATATATTTGGCAAAATCATATCACATTTTATTTTTGGGCTAAATTCCGTGAAGCTATAACATTTTAAAAGAAGGGTAAACATTCTGCGGGGCTACAAACATTGTAATGTGTTGTGTGTCGTGTCGGCGAGGGTCGGTTCTTTGTGCAAGCGCTCTCAAGTGCTTGAAACAGGATGTCATATATCAAGGTGTCACAAGGCGGTTGGCGCTTCGTCCAAACTTCTACGGTCCAGGCGTCCATACAACACAAACACACATCGAAGCACACATACACAGGCACAACACAAGCCGAGGCTTTGTAGAGCAAGGAGGCGGGCGTGACGGAGTAACAGAGGCCCGCACGACCTGAGCCAATCACCGCTTGCCAAAGGAATGACGCAAGAAGGTGTGTCTGAGAACACACCAATGAGAGTCCCAGACGTCAGAATAAGCAAGGATTCCGCCAATGAGGTTGCAGATGCTGCCTCTGTAGAATAGAAGCTTCGAGATTGATCTCGTAGCAAGGATGCGAAACGTTTATAAGGAGGGTAAATGAAGCCTCGAGAGGAATTTTCTCTCGGACTCGTGACAAGAGAGACGCACAAAAGTGAGCGCCACAACGAAAAGCCGGCAATGCCGGGGCTTCCCGGTCTTTGTCACAATCCAAAAATTAAACTCCATTGGAAACATCGACACTGATGTTTAACTTCTTCAAGAACGACAAGATTGGGCAACAAGCACCTGCTCGAAGTACATGCTGGTAATCTCTACGAAAGCTCAAGGAGACTGCGGGCGTATCGTCGAAGTTTCAACCGGCAACGAAACCTGCTCGAAGAATTGCGGCCTGAGCACATTAACAATCCAACGTGAAGAGAAACACCCATGGAGAATCTCTACGCTCATCATAAGCTCACAACAACCGCAACATTAAAATCTGGAGTACGCGTTCACCAACAACGCGGAAGGGAACAAGCAAAGATCTACAGTTATCCAGCCCTCCAACGCGGCCAAAACTCCAACATACGAAGCATGGACGAAATGGAGGCATCAGCGCCCGCCCGATGCCGCGATGGAACTCTGAGAACTTTGTCGGAAAATTGGAAGAAGTCGGCACCGAACACTCAGCGATCGCGCATCACAGAAAGGTTGAAAGTTCGTCTTATGGAGATCGTTGAAACAGTGCTTCAAGGTGAAAATTGAAAGCCAGAAAGAGTACACCGAATTGTGCATTCAAAGCGACGTGCGATGTATAAATATGGATTTGTGTTTCCTACTGTGGTGGTGTGCTCTTGGCAGGAGGATGTGTTTAGGTCACAAGTCAAGATTTAGAGGGTACGTGACCCGAAGCGTTCATTAAAATTTGAACTCCTTGTGGTAAGCAAAGTTCTTTGATTTTTATATTGCATTATTTCCAATGTTTCGTGCTCATGCTAGCCCATTCACCGACTATGTTTCCTAATTTTTGCACAGTGCGGAAAGTATTTTTGTCGTAATCCTGTAATTGTTGTGCTAGCGTTCATTGTAATAAGGAGAGTAGATTTCTCGTTCTTTGTGTGGCTTATTACGTTGCTTAGGTTAACGCGTTCATTTCATGCTCATGTTGGCCCAAACACTGCGCGCCCACGGAGCGTGCGCAAAGCACGATTTATGGCAGTCATCGGCCTAGACAGCCAAGGTGCGGCTTTCTCATTGTGTCGTGTGGGATTGCCATGTCGTTAAATTCATGCGCTTGTTGCTATAACATTTCCCTGTGCTTTAATCATTGCATTGAAATAATTTGTGTGTCCTATTCAAATCCACGTGTTTCCAAATAAATTCATGTAAATCTTAATAACTCTTTTATTCTCCATGTCTGGTATGCAGGTGTACGCAAGCATAAAGGATAATACTATAACATGTTTGGGGGTTGAGACTCCCCCTGCGTGCGTGATTAGTAACCCTTTTCACGTTTCGCGACAAGAACGATCATCTAAAAATTCAGTAAAATAAATTCGACCATAAGCATAAAATCACATTACGAAATTCACTAATCTCTATCCTCAATTTTATTAAAACTGTGTAACGAAATAAATTCAATCTCTAAAAATTCACATTTGCTTCTTAACGGAACCTCCCACGGACGCGCGACAGCAACATCGTATGCAATCTAGCGGCCATTGTCCGATATCATACAGAGCGTGCATATCTAGGTGTTGTTGGCTGGTGAGATTATAATACTGTGTTTGTTGTGTGTGATAATCTACGGGTAACTATATTTAGGCATTTATGTAAAATTATAAATAATATTATCGTGTATGTATAGAGTAGAATTGACTAAATTTTCCAGTGTGCTAAATGTTCAGGAGTTATTGCCAAGAACTTGTGTTTCACCACTGGGCATTTTCCCTTGTGCATTGTTGTATGCCCATTTAGAAAGTTTTGTAGCAAACAGTTATTGCTTGGCTTACAGAGATTCTTAACCTAGTTCTTCCAAGAAGCAATTCTTGGAAGTATCCGCAGAATTTAACTAGAAGCAACTGGTTGGACTAACCAAGAGAATTATTCTCTTCAGCATGAGTAGTAGCTATATAGTTACTGTCACTATTTTCAGACAATGAAATTGTCAATTCACTATCACATGTAAAGCCATTTTTAAGGGAAATTTTCCCTTTTGATGTTTCATATTTTTCATAAGCCAATATGTAAGATGGTGTTATTCTTATCAAATTACAAATTTCCCCTTTTTATTTTTCATATTTTTCATAAGCCAATATTTAAGATGGTGTTATTCTTATCAAATTATAAATTTCCCCTTTTTATTTTTAATATTTTTCATAAGCCAATACTCAATATGGTGTTATTTGTATCAAGATTAGGATTTTCCCTTTTGTATCAAAAATAACTTCTTTAGCCAATATTCAATATGGTGTTATTTGTGTGATCAAGTTAGACTTGCATCAAATTATCAATTTATTTCTTTAATGTTTTTTTTTTAATCAAAGCAATCAAATTATCATTCTCAATTATTTGACAGCTGTATTTTGACACAGCTGTATTTTCAATTAAGTAGGGTTTTGATATAATCACATGGTTGTAGTTTTTATGTACAGTCAACATTAAAAACCATTCTTAACAAATTTTATAGTCAATCTTTGTTGTGATGATAATCAGAACAAACTTTGTAAATACCAAGCACATTTTACCACTGATTTTCCTCATAGAATCAGTATTTATACATTAAATATTATTGATGTTTTTTTTAGGTTTAGTTAGATGGTAATTATTAAGCTGAATTGCCTCAACTTACCATTGTCTTAAATGTTAGGTGAATACCAATAACTAAATACCTGATTTTCCTCATAGAATCAGTATTTATACATTAAATATTATTGATGTTTTTTTAGGTTCAGTTAGATGGTAATTGTATAATTCTTAGTCATTGTACATTGATTATTTCAGTTAGGAAGAACTGGGAACATGTGTTCTCTAGTTCATTTGCATTTAGCAGATGCTGTAGATTTTTACCATTAGCTATTAATTAAGTGAGGCAGGATACTCAGTTCACTGCTTATGCCATCTTAGTTTCGCCAGGCAAAGTTTTGCCTGTGTGAATTACTAGTGTAGAATTTTAGCTTCATGCCGTTAGTAATATTAGAATTAAATCTGGCTCCGAGCAGATTGTCAGTGCTCCGAAGTTGCTCCCCACTTGCACTCCGGCGCCAGAGTGCTGGTGGGGTTCGTTTTTCGAAGAGACTCCTCGCTTTGAGGCGGCATGTTAATGCCAGATTGTTTGCAGCACAGCATGTGTTGATATGTGTTTTAATACCGTGTGCAATTTCACCCAGCTGTCTTATTCCGTACAGGAAGCTACGAGACACTTTACATTCCACTGCCACGTCACCTACCTTTACCTTGCCCGATGATATCAAAAGGGTAAAATAACCCGGTAGCCCGACTTGGCAAAATAACTGCCTCCTTCAGTGTTGCCTTTTCCACTTCTAATAAACCCACCATTACTGGACGGCAAGAGCAAGTATCCAATTCCTCCTCCACCTCACCCAGAATTGAGACATCATTGGTTACAGCTAACCCACATGCTGCATAACCTGCAAGTCTATATTCTAACACCACTAGAGGAATTGCAACTTACCGTCCTCACTTATCAGAGACGCTATTGCCGTCACTAACCACGGGATACCATTGCACACGACCTTCTCCACAATTACACTTCCGCATACCGACGCAGCTGTGAGCCTGTTGCAGTCCCTACTCAAGATCGGACGTCAACATCAGCGCACCTGGAAGACCCAATCTGACAGCCTCCAATAAAATCAGGCCAGAATTAAATAACCATATCTACTTTCTTATCCTTTCGATGGTCCAGTTCCGAGGTGAAAATTATAGTATTTTGTTTTTGATTAAAGACGCCGGAAAGATCGCGTCCGAACCCCTCACTCCTTCTGAGTCAGATTAAGTCATTAGTTTATTAGTTAAGTGTTGGCGTTCGACGCCAACTGGTGACCCGCCTTCAGCCAAAAATTCAAACCTGCCTAAAGTAAAACTAAACTTGAGTAAAGCCACCAAACCTGAAGTTCACAAAACAAACATTGAACTTTACACTGGTGATAACCCAGAGTAGTTTAATCAGATATAAATACTCACCCGGACCACCATCGGAAGGATCAGGAGCGCATGTCTAGTGCTGTCAACTTCTGTGCATGGCTGACCTTGAAGGAGGTAGTTTCTTTCCTTACTCTCAGTAGCTAAACAGAGTATTTCCTCTCCAAACTCTTCCCTAATAATAAGCTATTGCTACTGCAGCCTATACTAACAAATTCTTCATGTTTATCCATTGCTACTGAAGCCACCTTTTTACAAAACTCATCATGCATTTCCATTGCTACTGAAGCAAAACCATAAGAGATCTTCTAGGATTTTTTTCCATTGCTACTGAAGCTCTTTACTAATAACCTTCGCAATTTCCATTGCTACTGCAGCACCATTGCTACTGAAGCACAAAAGTAACATAACAACTTATACGAAACAAAAAGCTATTGCAACGCGCGTTATCATTCATTCTTGGGGAACATTTGAAGCATTATGGCGCCAAACGATGGTAACGAGAGTAACGACAGTCAGGTGGTTTCCGTAAAATTAACACCGTTCGCGATTCAAAGTCTGGACTCATGGTTCTTCCAAACCGAAGAACACTTCGAAAGCCTATCCATAGATTCCGAGAAAATCAAATATTATTCACTATTAAGGGCCCTGCCCACTACTTGCCCAGACGACCTCTCTGGGGTCTGTAACGCTAACTCACCCGAACCTTATTCCACCCTCAAAGAGCATGTTTTAAAACGTTACAGCAAGGATAGAGCCCAAAGAATCCAGGCTTTGACGAGTAATCTCACCACCTACAATAGCCAAACACCTCTAGCGCTACTTAAAGAGATGAGGAAATTAGCGAAGGGGGTCATGGATGACGATACCCTAAAGACATTGTACATCCAACGCTTGCCTTACGCCTTCAACCATTCCTCCATACACAAGATTCCTCTGTGAACCTGGACGTTCTCGCAGAATTGGCCGAGAAAATTATTGCCTGTGAAAACCAGACACCGAATAGCTGTGCCGCTACTCCAGTGGTCAATCAAACCAGCCCAAACGAAGTGGAAAGATTATTGCGCGAATTAGTTCAGCGAGTTGGAGCACTAGAAGTTGCTACCCAGCAAGCCGAACACGCGGATAGAGTTCATGGAGTTGCACACCAAACTGCGGCGTATCAGCAAGCCGATAATTCCACACACACCGTTCCGTTTGACAGGCTTAAAAATGGGAATCGTCCATTTAAACATCAGAGGGCTGGTAGTTCAAATACCGTTCAGGGCCAGGGGTCACGAGACAATCTGGAGGAGGAATGGTGCTGGTATCACAGAAAGTACTAGCACAAGGCTCGTAAATGTGAATCGCCGATGTGCCCATTGTACGTACTACTTTACCCAAAAAACGGGAACAGCGCGGCGTAAATGCGAGTCAGACGCCAGCGCCAACTAAATCAAATTCCACTCGCTGCCTATTCCTTTCCGACCCGGCTTCCGGTTTTCGATTTTTGATCGATACCGGGAGTTCGGTGAGCCTAATCCCGGCAACTGCCAAAGACAAACGCACCACAGGTATTCCAAACTTGCGTGCTGCTAATGGCACTCCTATACTCTGTTACGGCACGCGATCGTTGTCATGTTCCCTAAATCTCAAACGTACCTTGAGCTTCGAATTCATAGTGGCTGATGTGGACACACCCATCATTGGTGCCGATTTTCTGCAGAAGTTTGCATTGGTGGTGGATGTGAGAAATGGATGCCTTTATGATAGCGAAACCAGAGTGCAAAGACCCCTTAGTGCCGTCGATATGGTGAACGTTACGTCAAGCGTCTCCCCTAACCTAGAGAGCACATGTCCCTACCAACGGGTGTTGCTCGAATTCCCCTCACTCTTTCAACCTAATGTAACGTTGCAAAATAACACGCTGACACAACACCACATATCGACGAGCGGCCCTCCTGTTTACGCGAAAGTAAGACGTTTGCCCCATGATCGATTGCAGGAAGTAAAAGCCGAGTTTACAAAAATGGTCCAGGAAGGGACAGTTCGCATCTCGAAAAGTCCCTGGGCCAGTCCCTTGTTGATTGTGCCAAAGAGTAACGGCGAGTTGCGTATTTGCGGCGATTATCGCCAATTAAATTCCGTAACTGTACCCGACAGATTCCCCATTCCCCACCTTCATGATTTTACTGCAAATCTGTCAGGGGCAAAAATCTTTTCCACCGTGGATCTGAAGAGAGCTTTCCATCAGATTCCAATGGAGGAAAGCTCTATTCAGAAGACCGCAGTCTGTACGCCGTTTGGTTTGTACGAGTATCTTCGTATGCCGTATGGCTTGCGAAATGCTCCGCAGACCTTTCAGCGGCACATGACTGAAGTCCTTTCCGACCTCCCGTTTTTGTATTGTTACCTCGATGATGTGCTTGTGGCTTCGGGGACGCCTGAGGAGCACGTGCATCATTTGAGAGAGCTGTGCAAACGACTAGCGTCGCACGCTCTGCTGTTTAACCCAGCAAAGTGTGTACTGGGAAAGAAGGAACTGACTTTTCTAGGTCACCACATCTCAGATAAAGGCATTAGGCCACTTCCCGACAAGGTAGAGGCTATCCGAAATTTCCCGAAACCCTCTACACAGAGAGAGTTGCGCAGGTTCTTGGGATCGGTGAATTTTTACCACCGATTCCTAAGGAACTGTGCGGCGACTCTGGCACCACTCTCCTCACTCATTAGAGCGAAGAAACGAGGGAAGTCTGTACTGATCGAGTGGAACAGTGAGGCTGAGGAGGCATTCACAGTAATTAAAGAAGAACTTGCGAATGCGACGGAGTTGGCTTACCCACACCCGAACGCAAAACTTAATCTCGTAGTAGATGCGTCAGACCTTGCTGTCGGCGCGGTACTACAGCAAACCGTGGACAACAACACGACCCCTCTGGCGTTTTTCAGCCGGAAGCTCTCTCCCACCGAACAGCGTTATAGCACGTTCGGGAGAGAGCTCCTGGCGATATACCTTTCAATCAAACACTTCCGATATACCTTGGAAGCACGTCAGTTCACGGTATTCACCGACCATAAGCCTTTGATCAACGCAATAAGAATGCCTCCTGACCGCCACTCCCCTCGTGAAAGTCGGCACCTGAGTTACATAGCACAGTTCACTAACGATCTCAGGCACATTAAGGGGGACGAGAACACGGTCGCCGACTGCTTATCGCGTGTGCAAACCGTGGTATTAAACCCGTTGGCACCCGAGTTCCGACCTTCTGTGCACATGATTTCGTTGGCTGATATCATCACCGAACAGAAAAACGACACGGAGATCCAATCTTTGATTGAGTCTCCTAGCTCGTCTCTAAAGCTGTCACTCAGAGAAGGCGTTTACTGTGACGCTGACCGGCCTAACCGATACTACCTACCTACCACCTTGCGTTTGCCCGCCATCAAACACTATCATGCGCTATCTCATCCTGGGACAGAGAGAACTTTCCGCCTAATTGCGGATCGTTTTGTCTGGCCCGGGATGCGTAGGGCCATAAGAGAGTACGTTCGCAATTGCCCAGATTGCCAAGCTAGCAAAGTAACTCGACACAACAAAGCCGCAATTCAACCTTGTGTTTTCTCTGGCGGTAAATTTGACGCAGTCAATATAGATTTGGTAGGCCCGCTTCCAAACTCTCGCGGGTTCTCGTATTTACTCACTATGATCGACCGCTTCTCTAGGTGGGTCGAGGCTGTTCCCATTGCTAACATAACGGCAGAAACCGTAGCTCGAACATTCGTAGAGACGTGGATCTCCCGTTTCGGGGTCCTTCTGAGCATCACTCATGATCGTGGGGCTCAGTTTACCTCCTCCTTGTGGTTAGAAATCTCCAAAATCCTAGGTAGTTCAAACATCACAACCACCTCTTTTCACCCCCAATCAAATGGACTCATCGAGAGAGTCCACCGAGATCTAAAAGCGGCACTTCGCTGCTTAAAATGCCACGACGATTGGGCGGACCGATTGCCTGTCGTATTACTTACCCTACGTAACCTGTTCCGGCAGGATCAAAAGTGCACGTCCTCCGAATTGCTGTACGGGAAGTCCTTAAGATTGCCCGGAGATGTTATTGATCCCGTGTACAAAATTGACGACTCCTTCAGTACAATCACTGATTACGCGGCACGTCTCAAACGCGCCATGCGCGAAGTGGTTTACCACCCGCCTCGCCTGCCTTTACCATCCGAAAGCCTTGATCCATTGTTGAACACGTGCACACATGTTTACGTTCGGGTGGACGGTGTAAAAACCCCCTTACGGCGTCCCTATGATGGCCCCTACAGGGTCCTAAAGAGGACGCCGAAATATTTTCTAATTGAAAGGGGTACCAAAAGCGACAGTGTTAGCATAGATAGACTTAAGGCAGCATATGTGTCCTTCCCTGATGATAGTTCTACCAACACTCATGAGCCGCAACCCAGGGTGCAAATTACCCCCAGGTCAACACCTGTCGAGGCCACCGGGTTGCACCTTTCTGTCTTGGCTAGGAACTTTCCTCCCACTATGGAGTGTAACGAGTTCGTTGTTCCCTTGAAGACCGTTCAAAGAACGTCGTCGGAACCTCGTAATTCGGGTACCTTCAATTCGGCTGATGTTTCTGTTGCTGTTGTTCCTCATCACGAAAAAGCCTCAGAGACCCGCTCGTTGTCCCAGTTGGGAATCCGAACGTCAACTTTCACAGCTCCACAGCCTAATCCTTCTATTGCCCCCGAGCGCGTTAGCAGTTTTGGCAGACCTAGTCGTCCGCCAGCTCGTTACGCGCAGACTTAGGGTGGTGACTTCTGTTCTGTCAAAAATTTTTTTATTCTATTCTCTCCTGTCAAACCTTCTGTTAGGATTTTCCTTTTATGATCATTTCGGGCATTTACAGGTAACAGCTTCACTGTTACCAGACCTTTCGGTCCACATGCGTTGGGGGGTAGCTGTAGTGAATCTCTATCCCGCAACCTGGTCGAAATTTCGAAATTCTCAGAACGATCATCTAAAAATTCAGTAAAATAAATTCGACCATTAGCATAAAATCACATTACGAAATTCACTAATCTCTATCCTCAATTTTATTAAAATTGTGTAACGAAATAAATTCAATCTCTAAAAATTCACATTTGCTTCTTAACGGAACCTCCCACGGACGCGCGACAGCAACATCGTATGCGATCTAGCGGCCATTGTCCGATATCATACAGAGCGTGCATATCTAGGTGTTGTTGGCTGGTGAGATTATAATACTGTGTTTGTTGTGTGTGATAATCTACGGGTAACTATATTTAGGCATTTATGTAAAATTATAAATAATATTATCGTGTATGTATAGAGTAGAATTGACTAAATTTTCCAGTGTGCTAAATGTTCAGGAGTTATTGCCAAGAACTTGTGTTTCACCACTGGGCATTTTCCCTTGTGCATTGTTGTATGCCCATTTAGAAAGTTTTGTAGCAAACAGTTATTGCTTGGCTTACAGAGATTCTTAACCTAGTTCTTCCAAGAAGCAATTCTTGGAAGTATCCGCAGAATTTAACTAGAAGCAACTGGTTGGACTAACCAGGAGAATTATTCTCTTCAGCATGAGTAGTAGCTATATAGTTACTGTCACTATTTTCAGACAATGAAATTGTCAATTCACTATCACATGTAAAGCCATTTTTAAGGGAAATTTTCCCTTTTGATGTTTCATATTTTTCATAAGCCAATATTTAAGATGGTGTTATTCTTATCAAATTACAAATTTCCCCTTTTTATTTTTCATATTTTTCATAAGCCAATATTTAAGATGGTGTTATTCTTATCAAATTATAAATTTCCCCTTTTTATTTTTAATATTTTTCATAAGCCAATACTCAATATGGTGTTATTTGTATCAAGATTAGGATTTTCCCTTTTGTATCAAAAATAACTTCTTTAGCCAATATTCAATATGGTGTTATTTGTGTGATCAAGTTAGACTTGCATCAAATTATCAATTTATTTCTTTAATGTTTTTTTTTTTAATCAAAGCAATCAAATTATCATTCTCAATTATTTGACAGCTGTATTTTGACACAGCTGTATTTTCAATTAAGTAGGGTTTTGATATAATCACATGGTTGTAGTTTTTATGTACAGTCAACATTAAAAACCATTCTTAACAAATTTTATAGTCAATCTTTGTTGTGATGATAATCAGAACAAACCTTGTAAATACCAAGCACATTTTACCACTGATTTTCCTCATAGAATCAGTATTTATACATTAAATATTATTGATGTTTTTTTTTAGGTTTAGTTAGATGGTAATTATTAAGCTGAATTGCCTCAACTTACCATTGTCTTAAATGTTAGGTGAATACCAATAACTAAATACCTGATTTTCCTCATAGAATCAGTATTTATACATTAAATATTATTGATGTTTTTTTAGGTTCAGTTAGATGGTAATTGTATAATTCTTAGTCATTGTACATTGATTATTTCAGTTAGGAAGAACTGGGAACATGTGTTCTCTAGTTCATTTGCATTTAGCAGATGCTGTAGATTTTTACCATTAGCTATTAATTAAGTGAGGCAGGATACTCAGTTCACTGCTTATGCCATCTTAGTTTCGCCAGGCAAAGTTTTGCCTGTGTGAATTACTAGTGTAGAATTTTAGCTTCATGCCGTTAGTAATATTAGAATTAAATCTGGCTCCGAGCAGATTGTCAGTGCTCCGAAGTTGCTCCCCACTTGCACTCCGGCGCCAGAGTGCTGGTGGGGGTCGTTTTTCGAAGAGACTCCTCGCTTTGAGGCGGCATGTTAATGCCAGATTGTTTGCAGCACAGCATGTGTTGATATGTGTTTTAATACCGTGTGCAATTTCACCCAGCTGTCTTATTCCGTACAGGAAGCTACGAGACACTTTACATTCCACTGCCACGTCACCTACCTTTACCTTGCCCGATGATATCAAAAGGGTAAAATAACCCGGTAGCCCGACTTGGCAAAATAACTGCCTCCTTCAGTGTTGCCTTTTCCACTTCTAATAAACCCACCATTACTGGACGGCAAGAGCAAGTATCCAATTCCTCCTCCACCTCACCCAGAATTGAGACATCATTGGTTACAGCTAACCCACATGCTGCATAACCTGCAAGTTTATATTCTAACACCACTAGAGGAATTTCAACTTACCGTCCTCACTTATCAGAGACGCTATTGCCGTCACTAACCACGGGATACCATTGCACACGACCTTCTCCACAATTACACTTCCGCATACCGACGCAGCTGTGAGCCTGTTGCAGTCCCTACTCAAGATCGGACGTCAACATCAGCGCACCTGGAAGACCCAATATGACAGCCTCCAATAAAATCAGGCCAGAATTAAATAACCATATCTACTTTCTTATCCTTTCGATGGTCCAGTTCCGAGGTGAAAATTATAGTATTTTGTTTTTGATTAAAGACGCCGGAAAGATCGCGTCCGAACCCCTCACTCCTTCTGAGTCAGATTAAGTCATTAGTTTATTAGTTAAGTGTTGGCGTTCGACGCCAACTGGTGACCCGCCTTCAGCCAAAAATTCAAACCTGCCTAAAGTAAAACTAAACTTGAGTAAAGCCACCAAACCTGAAGTTCACAAAACAAACATTGAACTTTACAATATCATCTTAATTCAATATATAGACATATATTGCTATAGTAACATATGACAAACGATTTTAGCATATTTTTGAAAAAATTAGACCTTCGAAACTCATTGGACGACTGAAAAAACAAGAACTGAGAACCTGTGATTACAATAATTCTGAATATATATTTTATTGCAACGTATTCACATTTCTTGATATCTGTCAAATATATCTGCACTCACTAATGACTGCAATAACTATTCATTAACTTTATTGGTAAATTTTAAACAAATTACTCCGTATTATTAAGGTACAATATCAACCCAATATTTGGGCAATAATAATTTATATTTTAACAAATTTTATTAAATTGCGAGATTTTTAATTATTATGAGATAGTTTCTACTTATATGAATATCGTACATTCTACACTGTTAGTTTAATATTAAAAATAAAACTATTTACTACATTGTCCCAATAACAAGTTGATATCATAAATAAATATATCTTTTTTCGATATTGTCTTGTCATTAGGCTATTATTGTAATCCAAGATTCCAATATCAGGTCAATAAATAATTATTAACCCAATATTGGCCTAATAATTTCTTGCTACCTGGGTAGAGAGGCCTGGCAAAGTTTACAGAAAAAACGTTTTGCACGTAAAACTAGATAACTGAATACATTTGAACACTGTTCCAGTTTCACAATTCAATGAAGTAGAAAGCACATTCACGGAGACATACTCAGTTCGCGTTTGGGGTTTTGGAAAATTCTCACTCCCTCGTACATTTTGTTATGTTTGACGCCCATCGGGTACAGATAACAAGGTAGGGTCATTTCTATGGGAGAAAATACACCTCCTCTTGTTCGGCTAACCAATAGAACGGCTTTATTTCAAACAAACTTTATGACGTCACCAACATGCCATGTCGCTAGGCCAATAGTGTAGCCAAATTTGGGGGTAGCAGTGCTACCAGATGCAATATGAGCGCTGCTATTGGTTCGTTGTCGTGACGTCAGCAAAACTACACCGTCAACGAAAAAAAACTGGTTTGAACCTACCTTGTTTCCTCTACCGTGCTTCACACACTATGATAGAGGCAATAAACTCTCATTTTCCAAATTCTCATCTCAGTGGAGTTAATTATTGTCCGAGTTATTTCAAGTATTGAAATAGGAAGAAAATTACCGTTCGCCTTTTAGAGACACAGATACGGAATTTCAACTACAGAGCATTTCAGCCAAAATAAAGAGGAATTGTCTCCGTATTTTAGCACGTGAATGAGAATATTGTAAACGTCCTGTCGTGCGCATCTTTTTTTTAATCTTCAGCTCAGCAAATTCAGCATTTATATTAATTAAAGATCAGCAAATTATTGATGCCAAGTTTCGACATTAAATCGTTTTGTTTAGCTTCTCTCTTTTCTTATTTCGAAAATTGGCATGGATACTGCGAGATCCATGAGTGAACATCAACCAAGTATTCTTAATGTTTAGATTTTTTGTAAACGATGTTGTTCATTTCAAGTCTCAATGCTATTGGAACTAGACTGTTTTTCTTCTTCTCATGTTTCTCGTATTACTTGCATTGTTTAGGTGATAATTTTTCTCTCTGCTAAGCAGACGTGATGGTAAGATTTGATGATAGTCTTAGCCTCCCTATCCTCAACAAGTAAGATCCAAAGAGAGGAAGGAAGAAGGCACCATTTAGTATGGAGTTAAGGGAAGGCGGAATCTATGAAGAAAGGGCATAGAAGCAGTAAGATGAGGAAGAAGTTCATGAAACAAGACAAAAGTTGAAGAAGAAAGCACTAAGTGCTGAAAGACAGGACTGCAGTCAACCGAAAAGCGATTGTCCGTAACACACAAAAAAAACACCTTCTCTATTTCAACGCTAGGAAGGCCTACCTAACCTTTATGCTAAGCTGACGCGTTTTTGCCTTTTTTACACAACTGCAGTTGATAACTTTGATGGTCGATACATCTCATGTGAATAAAAATATTTTTTAAATGGACCGTCTTTGCGTGACTTTCAAGCTGGTCAAAATGGGAGGCGGACGGAATAATTAAATAATTACGACTTGATAACATATAATTATCATTATTATAAAAGGAGCCGCGTCCTTCCGTCCGTGTGTCACACCCACCAGCCTGCAGTGTGAGATGAGCGTATCTGTGATACAAGCTTCATCAACTCCACAATTTTCAGTGCCTTAACCCAGCAGATTGGGAGTCGGAATGTCACGTGTATTGGTAGGTTACATTAGGTTGTATAGAATATCACGTGTATTGGTAGGTTAGATTAGGTTGTATAGAATATCACGTGTATTGGTAGGTTAGGTTAGGTTGTATAGAATATCACGTGTATTGGTAGATTAAATTAGGTTGTATAGAATATCACGTGTATTGGTAGGTTAGGTTGTATAGAATATCACGTGTATTGGTAGGTTAGGTTAGGTTGTATAGAATATCACGTGTATTGGTCGGTTAAATTAGGTTGTATAGAATATCACGTGTATTGGTAGGTTAGGTTAGGTTGTATAGAATGTCACGTATATTGGTAGGTTAGGTTGTATAGAATATCACGTGTATTGGTAGGTTAGATTAGGTTGTATAGAATATCACGTGTATTGGTAGGTTAGATTAGGTTGTATAGAATATCACGTGTATTGGTAGGTTAGGTTAGGTTGTATAGAATATCACGTGTATTGGTAGGTTAGGTTAGGTTGTATAGAATATCACGTGTATTGGTAGGTTAAATTAGGTTGTATAGAATATTACGTGTATTGGTAGGTTAGGTTGTATAGAATGTCACGTGTATTGGTAGGTTAGGTTAGGTTGTATAGAATATCACGTGTATTGGTAGTTTAGATTAGGTTGTATAGAATATCACGTGTATAGGTAGGTTAGATTAGGTTGTATAGAATATCACGTGTATTGGTAGGTTAGGTTGTATAGAATATCACGTGTATTGGTAGGTTAGGTTAGGTTGTATAGAATATCACGTGTATTGGTAGGTTAGGTTAGGTTGTATAGAATATCACGTGTATTGGTAGGTTAGATTAGGTTGTATAGAATATCACGTGTATTGGTAGGTTAGGTTAGGTTGTATAGAATATCACGTGTATTGGTAGGTTAGGTTAGGTTGTATAGAATATCACGTGTATTGGTAGGTTAGGTTAGGTTGTATAGAATATCACGTGTATTGGTAGGTTAGATTAGGTTGTATAGAATATCACGTGTATTGGTAGGTTAGGTTAGGTTGTATAGAATATCACGTGTATTGGTAGGTTAGATTAGGTTGTATAGAATATCACGTGTATTGGTAGGTTAGGTTAGGTTGTATAGAATATCACGTGTATTGGTAGGTTAGGTTGTATAGAATATCACGTGTATTGGTAGGTTAGATTAGGTTGTATAGAATATCACGTGTATTGGTAGGTTAGATTAGGTTGTATAGAATATCACGTGTATTGGTAGGTTAGATTAGGTTGTATAGAATATCACGTGTATTGGTAGGTTAGATTAGGTTGTATAGAATATCACGTATATTGGTAGGTTAGGTTGTATAGGACATCAGCGGTTGAAGCTTGGCAAAGTAAAATAGAAATAGAATAGCGTGGGAAATCATGGGAAAGCCATGTTGAAGCTCAGTTGGCCCTATATCTAATCCGGTCATTTTTTTTACGGGCCATGCGCACTCGTGATGATAATAATGATAAACAGTTCTTGACAGTGTTTACTTTATTGAGGACTGCTTCTTAGTTTTCGAAAAATACTACCCAATTATTCTCATTAATTATTACTAACAGCTATTTAGTTTATTATCATTCACCAAGTGACGAACATTATTTAAAAGGATTAAAAGATGAATAACAATTACAAGGCACAATTTGTGACTGATTAATGAATATCTCAAATTAACGATATACGATGATTATTTCAAATGAATGATGAATGATACCCGACGATGATTACAAATGATTAGCAGATAACAAACGATAGTGATTAAAAAAAATGAGGATTCTAATTACTGGAGAGTAATCAAGGTGAGCTATGAACGATTATCAGGAGCAATAACTGAGAACCCCTGATTAGCAATTTCAATAATCCCGCCGATAATATGATGATTAAAAACAGATTATAATTAATATCACAACCACTGAGACGGTAGACGACATTAACCATGAACGATAATCGAGACTAATTAAAGATGATAAATGACAATCAGGAGATGATTAATGATGATGTAGAGATGATCCATGAAAATCTAAAAATGATTAATGATAATTAATCTATAGCGTTCATAAATTAAGTTTAAAATCATTATAGCCCATGATTAATTATCACGATTAAAAGAAGATTAACAATAACGATAATCAGTAAAGATCACACAAAAATTTAACATCTGAATCAATTGGTGCTGATAGAATAATTAAAAAAATATTATCAATGATGGTCAGCTGATCACGGATGATTATTATTAACGGGCTTAAATGCAGATCCTCAATGATGACTATGATGGGCGGCGATCAATGATGATGATCATGATGGGCGGCGATCAATGATGATGATCATGATGGGCGGCGATCAATGATGATGATCATGATGGGCGGCGATCAATGATGATGATCATGATGGGCGGCGATCAATGATGATGATCATGATGGGCGGCGATCAATGATGATGATCATGATGGGCGGCGATCAATGATGATGATCATGATGGGCGGCGATCAATGATGATGATCATGATGGGCGGCGATCAATGATGATGATCATGATGGGCGGCGATCAATGATGATTACGAAGCATCATTATCATTTTTCGTGATAAATGTCAGACAAAGATTGATGAGGCAACAGTGATGGTTGGTGGCGACTGTCCATAATGATGATGAATGATAGCGAGCAATGATAATGAATGATTGCATTATACTGTTTTTACACTGTACCTGTACACACATACATGGTGTACACTGCACCTGTACACAAATACATGGTGTACACTGCACCTGTACACACATACATAGTGTACACTGCACCTGTACACACACATGACACACGCTGTGTGTACACTATACACACATGGTGTACACTGTACCTGTACAAACATACATGGTGTACACTGTACACCACATGACACACGCTGTACGTACACTATACGTACATGGTGTACACTGTACTCAAGACATTACATTAACGCCTCGCTAACCACAACATAGGCGTTTCAAAGAGAGGAAGGCACCATTTATATAGTGCGGAGATAAGGTACGCAGAATCTACGCACAAGGTGCACAGAAACAGTAAGCTAGGAAAGAAGTTCATGAAACAAGACAAAAGTTGAAGAAGAAAGTAGTAGGTGCCGAAAAACAGGACAGCAGTCAACCGAAGAAAGGATAGTCTAACAAAACAAAAATTTTCATTTCGACAAAAAGAAGGCCTACCTCTCAGCTTGAGACCTCACATATTCCCCCTGGGAGTGGACAAATGGCGTGTACTGACCTTATAATCTTAGACACAAGGCCTCATATTGACGAATTCAAGCCCTGATACATAGTGACTTTACAGTTCATAGGGCAAATGGCAACGTCATATTTATTTACGACCTAAACGTATAAAAACACAACTGCTTAAATAGGTAAATTCCAGCCCCAACACACACACTAACTTTACGGTTTGCAAACAAATACCAATCATCTTGGCACCCAATAATGCCCTCGCTGTGTTGATCAAATGTTTGTGTATTAGTGTCCCATAGATACAATAGAAGTATCCT
Source organism: Morinoia aosen (assembly GCA_030386875.1). NCBI lineage: Eukaryota > Metazoa > Arthropoda > Malacostraca > Amphipoda > Talitridae > Morinoia > Morinoia aosen. The sequence goes on from CM059580.1 coordinate 43,962,014, forward strand.
CCTGAGGGGTGAACACCACCTTGATAAAGTATGTGACAGAACAAAATATTATAACTTGCCATCATTATAAAGTTCATATATATAAAAGTTGATGTTTCGAACAAGAGACCTTACCCAACCTGATCCACTCCACAAAAATTTAGGCCAACCAGAAACTTTAGCCTCTGAAACTTAGGCCTACCAGAAGCCTACACAAACCTCACAACCATCTAGAAGTTTACAAAGGCATAAAACCTAACAAAAGCCTAACAAAAACCCAGGGCTCATCACAAATAGTTCCTATACACCAGATAAAAAATGTAAAAATACACAAAAACCTTAAAAAATACCTAGACAAATGAGAAATAGCATATCAAAAACCTTGACCTTGACACAAAGGGTCCTAAAAACCAGATAAAAATGTACAAATACCTAAACAAACTAAGAAAAACATAGATTGGATTATTAGATTAAGTTATTCGTTAGTTTAAGCATCCCTAACCGCAACAAAAAAGAGCAAATCGAAGAGAGGAAGGAGGAAGGCTTCATTTAGTATGGATATTAGGGAATGCGGAATCTATGCAGAAGGGGCATAGAAACAATAAGTTGGGAAAGAAGATCATGAAACAAGATAGAAGTTGAAGAAGAATTTAGCAGGTGCTGAAAAACAGGACAGCAGTCAACCGAAAGTTGGCGGTCCTCAACAAAGCAAAAAAACATTTTATTTCAACAGAAAGAAGGCCTGCCTAGCTTTCAGCTTGGGCCTTTACACATAGAACAGTTAAACATGGGCCCCATCACAAACGGTCCCAATAAACCAGATAAAAAGTGTACAAATTATTATTATTATTATTATATTAGAAATTTTTAGCCTCCCTTAACCACGACAAAGATGTTCCAAGAGAGGAAGGAGGAAGGCACCATTTAGTAAAGAGTTAAGGGAACGTGGAATCTATGCACAAGGTGCACAGAAACAGGAAGCTAAGAAAGAAGGTCATGAAACAAGGTTATGTTGAAGAAGAAAGTAGTAGGTGCTGAAAAACAGGACAGCAGTGAACCGAAAAAAGAAGGTCCGTAACAAAACAAAAACCTATTCTGTTTCAACAAAAAAGAAAGCCCACCTAACCTTTAGCTCGGGCCCTCACATAGTCCCCCTGGGAAAAGTGTACAAATCCACAAAAACCTAAACAAAACACAAAGCCTTCCCACAAACTTCAGAATGAGAGTTTACACATTTAGAGGCTCATTGTAATCCCGGTCCAGAGATACTTTATATGTGACCATATTGTACATAAACGGTGTGTATGTGTAGACAATAACCGGCCTGCAAGCACGGGGTAAATAAATAGTCATCAATACAAGCGGCATCTACTGACCTTACAAGCCAGGACTTCTCAACCGTTCATATCATGTGTTAAAATATACAATATGTACTTACATGCAATCGTATAATTATATACAATTATTAGTCACCAGGTGTATCTTCATAGTCTCTTAAACCTTTAACTTTAACAATAATTATTAGCATACAACCGTACAATTGTACACAATTATCAATCACAAAGTGTATCTTCATAGTTTCTTGAACCTTCACCTGGGGGTACATGAAGATACTACACCATCAAACTAAGGGGGTACACCCACAATGAAGAGGTTGAGAAGCCCTGCTATTAGCCAAGCCACAGAGGGTAACGTAACATGAACACAACATAGAGGAATTGAAGCCTGCACTCGGCAATTATAGATCTAATAATATTCAAAACGTATGAAAAACACAGAGGTGGCTAAAAGGTCAATGGAAGCACCAATACATACATTGTCTTTACAGTTTAAAAACAAAAGGCAATAGTAGATCTAAAAGTCAAGGGAATCCATGCACAAGGGCGGAGCACGGTAAATATATGGAAATGAAATAAAAAAAAAACATGTAATTAGAAATTTTCCTTCGCGTCCAATAGGAATAAAAATAAAAATGTTAGTTTTAAATGTTCATTTTTTGTTTCACTCCCGAATCAGTAATTCACCGCGCTCCGCCCTGTACAAAGGAATCTACGCACAAACTTCAACTCAGCTGTCAAACGTCCCCGCACACTTCACCCAGTTGTGCTCCACAAGGGAATCCATGCACAAGCCTCACCGTCAGTGGACCCGGCAAATTTACCCCAGTTGTGCTCCACAAAGGAATCAATGCACAAGACCCCCCAATCAGCCGTCAAAGGACCCCGCAAACCTGCCCCTGTTGTGCTCCACATGGAAATCAACGCACAAGACCTAAATCAGACGTCAAAGGACCCGGCAAACCTGCCCTTGTTGTGCACCACACTCCGGTGCTTGGTGAGGGCAGACTGCGTCCTGGCGGAGAAGCTGCAAGAGGAACACTTGTACGGCGCCAGGCCCAAGTGTATCGCCTTGAGATGCTTCGTGAGGTACGACTTCTTGGCGGACGCGAAGCTGCACCGGGGACATTTGTGAGGTTTCAGCTTGAGGTGCACGCAGTTCACGTGCCTGTCAAGGTCGACCTGAGTTGCGCACCGCACAGGACACGAGCTGCAGTGGTACGGCTTGAGGCCCAAGTGCACCGTGTTGCGGTGCTTCTCAATATACGACGGCGTGGAAGTCACGAACGGACACTCCGGGCACTTGTAAGGCTTCAGGCGTAAATGCACAGCGTTGATGTGGCGTTCTAGCCCCGACTGTAGAGCTGCTGCGTAGTCGCACTCGTTGCACTTGTACGGCTTGATGCCCTCGTGCACAGCGCGGATGTGAGCGACGAGGTGCGAGTTGGTGGGTGCGCAGTAGTCGCAGTGCTCGCAGATGTGCGCTTTCATCTTCTGGTGCACGGCTTCTATGTGTCGCCTAAGCTGCGTGCTCAGTGGGGACGAGTAGGGACATTCAGGGCATTTGAATTCCTCAGAGTTTACGTTGAATACTTCGGCATTTGTGTGGGACATGTATTCAGGGTCAGTGTTCTTGTGCACTGCCGCCTCGTGAGACTTGAGTTCCGACAGCAACGGGGACTTAAACGGACACTCAGGACACTCAAAGTGCTGCTGAAGTTGGTGCACAATGCGCAAGTGGATGTTGATGGTGGAGCTTTTGGAGGCGGTGTAGTCGCACTGTGGGCATTTATGCGCCGCCCATTGCAAGTTAGGCGCCGCCCCTTGTGGGTTGAGGGCCGCCCCTTCTGGGCTACGCGCCGCCCCTTGGAGGCCAAGCCCCGCCCCTCGGGAGTTATGCCCCGCCCCTCGAAGGCCATGCCCCGCCCCTTGGAGGCCAAGCCCCGCCTCTAGAGGCTTATGCACACTGTTCCGCCCTTTCGATGACCCCACTTGCAAGTCCGCAAAGTCTTGAGGATGCTTCTCCTTGATGTGCTCCATCAAGGCAGCCTCCTCCGATGAGGAGAACCGGCACCGATTGCACATGAACGGCTTCATGCCCCGGTGACAGGCACTGATGTGGTCATCAAGGGTCTGATTGAGGAACGCCTTGAAGTTACACGCGTTGCACTTGAAGCGCTTCGGCTTGAGGTGATTGCTGCGGACGTGCCTCAAGAGCAGCAAGTTGGAGGAAGATGTGAAGTCGCACATGGAGCAGAGATGGGGCCTAATGTTAGGGTGCTCGAAGGTGAGGTGCTGGATGAGCTCCTCCTTAATGAGCGTCCTGTAGCCGCAGTGCTCGCACCCCAAGAAACGGGGTTGGTGGGACGGCGCAAGTGGCAAGTCCTCTTCTTCCTCGTCTTCCATGTTTTGTTGAGTGGCTTCTGAGTCCTCGTCTTCCATGAGCGCCAGGAGGTCCTCTAGCGGGATCTCACCTTCGATCACCTGGGATATGGATACATTAATGCACTGATGGATCTAGGGTAATGAATGGGCAGACAGACATGGGACAATGGGCAGACAGACACGGGACAATGGGCAGACAGACACGGGACAATGGGCAGGCAGACACGGGACAATGGGCAGGCAGACACGGGACAATGGGCAGGCAGACACGGGACAATGGGCAGGCAGACACAGGACAATGGGCAGGCAGACACTGGACGATGGGCAGGCGGACACTGGACGATGGGCAGGCAGACACTGGACGATGGGCAGGCAGACACTGGACGATGGGCAGGCAGACACTGGACGATGGGCAGGCAGACACTGGACGATGGGCAGGCAGACACTGGACGATGGGCAGGCAGACACTGGACGATGGGCAGGCAGACACTGGACGATGGGCAGGCAGACACTGGACGATGGGCAGGCAGATACTGGACGATGGGCAGGCAGATACTGGACGATGGGCAGGCAGACACTGGACAATGGGCAGACTGACACGGGACAATGGGCAAACAGACACGGGACAATGGGCAAACAGACACGGGACAATGGGCAAACACACAGAACAATGGGCAAACAGACACAGGACAATGGGCAAACAGACACAGGAAAATGGGCAAACAGACACAGGACAATGGGCAAACAGACACAGGACAATGGGCAAACAGACACTGGACAATGGGCAAACAGACACTGGACAATGGGCAAACAGACACTGGACAAACACACAGGACAATGGGCAAACAGACACAGGACAATGGGCAGACAGACACGGGACAAAGGGCAGACAGACGCGGGACAATGGGCAAACACACAGGACAATGGGCAAACAGACACAGGACAATGGGCAAACAGACAGGAAAATGGACAAACAGACACGGGACAAAGGGCAGACAGACGCGGGACAATGGGCAAACACACAGGACAATGGGCAAACACACAGGGCAAAGGGCAGACAGACGTGGGACAATGGTCAATCAGGCACAGGAGAATGGGCAAACACAGAGGAAAATGGGCAAACAGACACAGGACAATGGGCAAACAGACACAGGACAATGGGCAAACAGACACAGGACAATGGGCAAACAGACACAGGACAATGGGCAAACAGACACAGGACAATGGGCAAACAGACACAAGACAATGGGCAAACAGACACAAGACAATGGGCAAACAGACGCGGGACAAAGGGCAGACAGACGCGGGACAATGGGCAAACACACAGGACAATGGCCTGACAGATCCAAGATAATGCTATGAAAACGGTTCAAAAACCTGGGATAAGGTTATAAAAATGTTTTCCAAAACCTGGGATGAAGCTAAAATCATCTGACTGGCCACCGGTGGGTCAGGTTGCTGTCGAGAAGTGTTGCAAAAGAACGTTTCTCATTCCAAAATGAAAGCTCATCGGGCAAAACCAGAGCACAAAGTGACATGTACACTAAACAAAAAAAAAAACAGTAGAGAGTTAAAAGGCAAAACACAAAAAGAAGCACTTGAAAGAAACAAAAAAATCAAATAAAGACAAGTTCACAAAATAAACGCACACAACCAAAGACACAAAAAAAGTGCACACAACTAAAGACACACAAAACAAACGCACACAACCAAAAACACAAAACAAGCACACGCCTGACAAAGGGATGAAATTACACACCAAAAAACACACCTGACAATACAACACACACAAGACACAACACAACACACACAACACCCAGACCGCACCTCCCCGTCAGAGCAGCAGCCGTCACCCAGCAGGTCCTCGTCAATGATGACGTCCTCACAGTCCTCCTCCAGCTTCAGCGCCTGGCGCGCCTGCTGCTCCTGCTTCACGGCCATCTGAAGTGCGAACTTAGTTTAGTGCTCGGCTTTGGTGCCCTAGTGTGGTCCCAAGAGAGAAAAGAGAGAGGTGCTATCTATATTCAGCTGAGCTGGCTACCTGGTGTGATCCAAGGAGAGGAAAGAGGGGTGGGGGTGCTATCTAGATTCAGCTGAGCTGGCTACCTTGTGTGATCCAAGGAGAGGAAAGAGGGGGGGTGCTATCTAGATTTAGCTGTGTTGATTACCTAGTGTGATCCCAAGAGAGAAAAGAGGGAGGTGCTGTCTATATTCAGCTGTACTGGCTACCTGGTGTGATCCCAAGAGAGAAAAGAGAGAGGTGCTGTCTATATTCAGCTGTACTGGCTACCTGGTGTGATCCCAAGAGAGAAAAGAGGGAGGTGCTGTCTATATTCAGCTGTACTGGCTACCTGGTGTGATCCCAAGAGAGAAAAGAGAGAGGTGCTGTCTATATTCAGCTGTACTGGCTACCTGGTGTGATCCCAAGAGAGAAAAGCGGGAATTGCTGTCTATATTCAGCTGTACTGGCTACCTGGTGTGATCCCAAGAGAGAAAAGAGGGAGGTGCTGTCTATATTCAGCTGTACTGGCTACCTGGTGTGATCCCAAGAGAGAAAAGAGGGAGGTGTTGTCTAGATTCAGCTGTGCTGGCTACCTGGTGTGATCCCAAGAGAGAAAAGAGGGAGGTGCTGTCTATATTCAGCTGTGCTGGCTACCTGGTGTGATCCCAAGAGAGAAAAGAGGGAGGTGCTGTCTAGATTCAGCTGTGCTGGCTACCTGGTGTGATCCCAAGAGAGAAAAGAGGGAGGTGCTGTCTATATTCAGCTGTACTGGCTACCTGGTGTGATCCCAAGAGAGAAAAGAGGGAGGTGCTGTCTAGATTCAGCTGTGCTGGCTACCTGGTGTGATCCCAAGAGAGAAAAGAGGGAGGTGCTGTCTATATTCAGCTGTACTGGCTACCTGGTGTGATCCCAAGAGAGAAAAGAGGGAGGTGCTGTCTATATTCAGCTGTACTGGCTACCTGGTGTGATCCCAAGAGAGAAAAGAGGGAGGTGCTGTCTATATTCAGCTGTACTGGCTACCTGGTGTGATCCCAAGAGAGAAAAGAGAGAGGTGCTGTCTATATTCAGCTGTACTGGCTACCTGGTGTGATCCCAAGAGAGAAAAGCGGGAATTGCTGTCTATATTCAGCTGTACTGGCTACCTGGTGTGATCCCAAGAGAGAAAAGAGGGAGGTGCTGTCTATATTCAGCTGTGCTGGCTACCTGGTGTGATCCCAAGAGAGAAAAGAGGGAGGTGCTGTCTATATTCAGCTGTACTGGCTACCTGGTGTGATCCCAAGAGAGAAAAGAGGGAGGTGCTGTCTATATTCAGCTGTACTGGCTACCTGGTGTGATCCCAAGAGAGAAAAGAGGGAGGTGCTGTCTATATTCAGCTGTACTGGCTACCTGGTGTGATCCCAAGAGAGAAAAGAGGGAGGTGTTGTCTAGATTCAGCTGTGCTGGCTACCTGGTGTGATCCCAAGAGAGAAAAGAGGGAGGTGCTGTCTATATTCAGCTGTACTGGCTACCTGGTGTGATCCCAAGAGAGAAAAGAGGGAGGTGCTGTCTATATTCAGCTGTACTGGCTACCTGGTGTGATCCCAAGAGAGAAAAGAGGGAGGTGCTGTCTATATTCAGCTGTACTGGCTACCTGGTGTGATCCCAAGAGAGAAAAGAGGGAGGTGTTGTCTAGATTCAGCTGTGCTGGCTACCTGGTGTGATCCCAAGAGAGAAAAGAAAAAGGTACCATCCAGAGTAGGTAATAGCACTTTTAATGGCAGATTAGATTTGGAGCTATGTTGGCTACCTATTGTGTTTCCATGAGAGGAAAATTGGGGCACTTTCTAGTGTGACAAATAATGATGAGTTTCAGATATGCTGGCTATTGAATGTGTTTCTAAGAGGGAAAAGAGGGAGGTACCATCTAGTGTAGGTTTTAGACACAAGTCAGTTCATGGCTCCCTAGCTATCAAATGTGTTCTTGAGAGAGAACAGAGGAAGGGACCATTTAGAATGGGCATAAGAAATGAGTTAGTATAAGCTTCTACGACCACCAAACATGTGGGTGTTTCCAAGAGAGAAAAGTGGAAGGGATGATCAAGAGTGAGCTTTAGAGATGAGTTAGTTCAAGCCTCCTTAACCACAATAAAGGTGTTCCCAAGAGATGAAGGTGAAAGGCACCATTTCCTCTGGAATTAAATGAATAGGGAAATTATACACAAGGTGGGTTATCACAACCCTGAATGCCGAAATCGCAAATTCATGAAACAAAATTCACTTTAAAAAAGAACGAACTAGGTGCTGAAAAAAAACAGGACAGCAGTAACCCCTCAAAAATAATCGAAACAAAAAGCATTTCTAAAAGTCCACCAAACCTTAAGCTCAGGACCTCGCATCTTCCCCAAGGGAGTGCCAATTGCATCTCCCTGAGGGCATCAGGCGAACACAACAGGAGCTTTTCCCGGCTACAGAGATGCTTTCCTCTGTTACCCAACACGAGAGGATAAAGAATAGCTAGGACAACATAAAGAGAAGATAACAAAATGAGAAGATAAAAAATGGCAAGGACAACAGAAAGAGAAGATAACAAAATGAGAAGATAAAAAATGGCAAGGACAACAGAAAGAGAAGATAACAAAATGAGAAGATAAAAAATGGCAAGGACAACAGAAAGAGAAGATAACAAAATGAGAAGATAAAAAATAGCAAGGACAACAGAAAGAGAAGATAACAAAATGAGAAGATAAAAAATAGCGAGGACAAGAGAAAGAGAAGATAAAAAATGGCAAGGACAACAGAAAGAGAAGATAACAAAAAGAGAAGATAACAAAAAGAGAAGATAACAAATAGCAAGGACAACAGAAAGAGAAGATAACAAAAAGAGAAGATAAAAAATAGCAAGGACAACAGAAAGAGAAGATAACAAAAAGAGAAGATAACAAATAGCAAGGACAACAGAAAGAGAAGATAACAAAATGAGAAGATAAAAAATAGCAAGGACAACAGAAAGAGAAGATAACAAAATGAGAAGATAAAAAATAGCAAGGACAACAGAAAGAGAAGATAACAAAATGAGAAGATAAAAAATAGCAAGGACAAGAGAAAGAGAAGATAACAAAATGAGAAGATAAAAAATAGCAAGGACAAGAGAAAGAGAAGATAAGAGAAAGAGAAGATAATAAAAAGAGAAAATAACAAAAAGAGAAGACAACGAAAAGAGAAGACAACGAAAAGAGAAGACAACAAAAAGAGAAGACAACGAAAAGAGAAGACAACGAAAAGAGAAGACAACGAAAAGAGAAGACAATGAAAAGAGAAGACAACAAAAAGAGAAGACAACGAAAAGAGAAGACAACGAAAAGAGAAGACAATGAAAAGAGAAGACAACGAAAAGAGAAGACAATGAAAAGAGAAGACAACAAAAAGAGAAGACAACGAAAAGAGAAGACAACAAAAAGAGAAGACAACGAAAAGAGAAGACAACGAAAAGAGAAGACAATGAAAGAGAAGACAACGAAAAGAGAAGACAACGAAAAGAGAAGACAACGAAAAGAGAAGACAACAAAAAGAGAAGACAACGAAAAGAGAAGACAACAAAAAGAGAAGACAACGAAAAGAGAAGACAACGAAAAGAGAAGACAACAAAAAGAGAAGACAACGAAAAGAGAAGACAACAAAAAGAGAAGACAACAAAAAGAGAAGACAACAAAAAGAGAAGACAACGAAAAGAGAAGACAATGAAAAGAGAAGACAACAAAAAGAGAAGACAACAAAAAGAGAAGACAACAAAAAGAGAAGACAACAAAAAGAGAAGACAACAAAAAGAGAAGACAACGAAAAGAGAAGACAATGAAAAGAGAAGACAACAAAAAGAGAAGACAACAAAAAGAGAAGACAACAAAAAGAGAAGACAACAAAAAGAGAAGACAACAAAAAGAGAAGACAACAAAAAGAGAAGACAACAAAAAGAGAAGACAACAAAAAGAGAAGACAACAAAAAGAGAAGACAACAAAAAGAGAAGACAACAAAAAGAGAAGACAACAAAAAGAGAAGACAACAAAAAGAGAAGACAACAAAAAGAGAAGATAACAAAAAGAGAAGATAACAAAGAGAGAAAATAACAAAGAGAGAAGATAACAAAGAGAGAAGATAACAAAATTGAAGGATAACAAAACGCAAGGATAAAAAATTAGAGGAATAGATTTAAGTTTAACCCTTTAACGCCCACATTTTTATACTCATATTACCGTTATCACAACCACTATCACTAAACCGACACTGGCATTAGGTAGTCACTGTTATCAAGATGGGGAAGGAACTGCCACTTGGCAGTGCAGTTCAAAGGACACATTAGTGAACAAATTGAATAAGAAATACAATATGTTATTGTTATTTTTGAAAGAGGACCATACAGTCCGCTAGGGTGTTAAAGGGTTAAGCTTCCCTAACCACTAAAACTAAAAAAATGGTGCTCCATAGCAAGGAAGGCACCATTTAGTATGGAGATAAGGGAATGCAGAATTTATGCACAAGGGGCCTAGAAATTAAATTGAGAAAGAAGTTCATGAAACGATATAAAATGCGAAGAAGAAAGCAGAAAATTTTGAAAAACAGGACAGCAGTGAACCAAAAAAAGGAGGTCCTTAACATAACAAAAAATATTTTATATCAACAAAAAGAAGGCCTAACTAACTCTCAGCTGAGGCACCCACACATTTTCCCCTGGAGCGCTAATTCCCATAGATACAATAGTTGTATCCCCCTGAAGACCAAAATATTAGGATAGCAATACAAAAGGATAGCAAAACCAGAGAACAAAAAGATCATAGGTCAAGAGAACAACAAAATAATAAGAAAACAAAAATAAAGTAATTCACCAATTAACACTCTGACTGCGACGTGCACCACCGGTGGTACACGGAGGAAATTTTCATAATGCTGCTGACTGACCAGTAGTTGTAAACTCAATTTTTTTAAATACTTAAAACTAAATGAATGCACAATCCAGTTCATGTTTGGCATTTTCAAAATAGTTTACTACAATTAACTTTGAATTCGAGTTTGGTGTTGAACTTAGTATTTAGTTGCCACAGTCAAAGTGTTAAGAATTTACCAGCCCATGCTGACTGGTGAACTTGTCTAACATCTGGCACAAAAACAAAGAGACTAGCTCAGTCAAACACTTATTTTCTTAAAAAAATTAGCATGCCAATTTTTGCCAGCCTGGTAAACTTATCCCCCCCTCCTGACACCCAAAAAGAAAAGCTAGTCCTATAAAATAACTGAAGCAATTAATTCTTCAAATTAAAAATTCATGTTTTTTTCACAAGCCTTGATTTTAATCACGAATTCATGTTATTTTTCACAAGCCTGGATTTTTTATTCACAAATTCATGTTATTTTTCACAAGCCTTGATTTTTTAATCACAAATTCATATTATTTTTCACAAGCCTGGATTTTTTAATCACAAATTCATGTTATTTTTCACAAGCCTTGATTTTTCAATCACAAATGCACACTTCATTTCATGTAGGTGAGGATACATCAATGGAAAATTCATGTTATTTTCACAAGTCTAGATTCTTTAACACTGTGACTGCGACGTGCTCCACCAGTGGTACACGGAGGTAATTTTCATATCGCTGCCGACCAACCAGCAGTCGCAAACTCAATTCTCATAAATATTTAATCAAAGCTAAATGAAGGCCTGATCCAGTTCATGTTTGGTAATTTCCAAATAGCTTACTACAATTGACTCTAAATTTGTTTTTGGTGTTGAACTTGATATTTAGTTGCAGCAATCAAGTGTTAACGACAAGTCCTTGTTATTTTATGCAACATGGATTTTTCCATCACAAATGCACAGTTCATTTGATGCAGTTGAGGAGACCCTGGTCACCTGAGGCAAGACGCGCACGTTGGACACAGCAGAGTCGAGTTCAGCGTCTGCCATGGCGGCAAGCTCACTCAGGGTTGTTTGTGCTTTGTTGCTCTGAAAGGTTACATTAGATGTTAGTTTCAGCCAAAAACCTACCAACAATACCAGCATAACTGATTCTTCATATCAATGTAGACTATTTTTAAAACCTTCAAACAGTACCAGCATAACTGATCCTTCATATCAATGTAGACTATTTTCAAAACCTACAAACAGTACCAGCATAAATGATTCTTCATATCAATGTAGACTATTTTTAAAACCTTCAAATATCACCAGCACAACTGATCCTTCATATCAATGTAGACTATTTTCAAAACCTACAAACAGTACCAGCATAACTGATCCTTCATATCAATGTAGACTATTTTCAAAACCTTCAAACAGTACCAGCATAAATGATTCTTCATATCAATGTAGACCATTTTTAAAACCTTCAAATATCACCAGCATAAATGATTCTTCATATCAATGTAGACTATTTTCAAAACCTACAAACAGTACCAGCATAAATGATTCTTCATATCAATGTAGACTATCATATACTGAAATAATTGTTTTTAAATATTATGCAGGATGTTTCTGATGGAAAAACAATTTGGATTGCAACTTTGAATCAAATTCTTAGACCAATGCATTTCAAAATTAAAATTTTTTATACAAGAATTTGTGGAAACTTTTTTAGACCTCCTAATAGGTGCCCCTGTATAAGCATGTATGTAAATTGTGGCTAAATTGCAAAAAACACTGCATTTACGTTCAACCTCCATATAGGTATTTTGTAGTAATTTGTTAACTTTAACACTTTGACTGGTGTGGGACACCGGTGGTACACAGAGGGAGGTTTTCACAATGCTGCAGTAGTCACTAACTGAATTTTTATAAACACATAATTTAAGCTAAATGAAGGCTCAATAGTGTTGATGTTTTCTATTTTCAAAATTGCTACTGCAATTGACTTTAAGGACACCGTCTGGGTAGAAATCAGGATTAGCGTTGATTTTCTGTTTTTATATGCATCTTAAAGAGGATTTTCTTGCGCTTCTATTGGTACTTTCCGCTTACGTCTACTCCGAATGGTACACCCCCGAGAGGGGGGAAAGCGATGGGGGTGGCGTGACCTTAAACCCTCCCCCCCTCATTATTTGGGGTAAATTGAGCGAGTTTCTCTGCGGGAATGGCAATATAGTTTGTTTCGGGCTACTCAAAGTGCTTCCATTATTCAAACGAAACATTCTAATGCCGAGTTAATATTTTTTTTGTAATTTTTGACAATTTCAGAATTTAGCTGTTCTGCGGTATCTATGATACCGCAGCTTTCATTCATAGCTCGATGACAGCTGCAGTATCATAGCTACAGCTATGGCGAGCACACCAGTCCAAAGGGCTTGAAAAGAGCTACAAAACAGAGGAGTTGACTTGAAAAAAAAGTATTTTGGTAAAAAAAAATGAAAAAATAAAAAAGTAGTTGTCTTGAAGAATTACATGTATTGTCTTATGATTTATATTTATTCCCAGAGTTCCAGAGCTACAGCAATGTAAATTATATCAATTGAAAGGGCTCAAAAAGAGCTACAAAAGCTCAAGAGTTCATTTTAAAAAACTTGGTGGTTCAAAAGGTAAGAAGAAAATTTTTTTTTGAAAAACACGTTTTTATGGAAACCTGATAATTGGTTTCTCAAACGTGTCTTCCACAATTTTAGAGCTACAAGAATGGTTTATATACCATCCGATAGGGCTTAGCAAGGTGTATCCGCACGCAATAACATTTTTGATACATTTATTATTTTGAAAATTACACGACGTGATAAAAAATGGAAAAAAATGGTCATTCTTTTTTAATTTCCCAAAATCCACAAAAGGAAGTTATCAAAATTTCCTATTGCGTGTGGTTATATAGACATATAAGCAATCTAAAAACGAAGTACTGGTTCTGTAACTTCAAAATTGTAGAAGAAATAGATTAAAAAAAAAAACTATTTTATCATATTTTTCGAAATTAAAAAAAAATCCAGTGCAGATACAAAAATTTTGCCGAAATAACAAATGATCTTTGCATCATTTCAAACCTCCTGTGAAAATTTCAGAGAAATCCATCCATAAATAACACTTTTTTTTTTACCCAGATGGTGTCCTTAAATTTGAGTTGAATATTGAATTCCAGCATAACCAATCGCATTGTGGTCAAACTGTTAAAATTAGCAATACTCCAATTTTTTGATATTTTCTTATTCTCTGATTCTTTTTGCATCCTAGGGCAAAAATATCCAATTAAACACTAAATAAAGGCACAATCTACTTAATGTTCATAATTTTCCAAATTTATCTCTAAAATTAACTCGAATTTGAGTTGCACATTGAACTTCAGTTTAACCCACCGCAGTTAACCCTTTAACGCCCCAGAGGACACCAGTGTCCTCCTTCAAAAATACCCTCAATATATTGTATTTCTTGTTCAATTAGTTCCCTAATGTGTTCTTTGAAGTTCTCTGCTGGGTGGCAGTTCCTTTCCCATCCTGATATTGGTGACTGCCTGATGCCAGCGCCAGTTTAGTGACGTTGGTTGTGTTAACGGTAATATGAGTACAAAAATTTGGACGTTAAAGGGTTAAACATTACACATCCGTCATTTCTTCATGTGAACTTACTTATAATACTTGCATATTATAGCCATACCTCACCTTACAAAATCAAAATTTGTTCCAAAAGTGGTTTTGTATCGTAATTTTTTGTGAGTATTGTTGCATTTTGCATGTAAAAAGCCTGATTAATTCCAAGGCTCTTGATACTACCCCCTCAACCCTTTAAAACCCTTTAAAAAGTATCACAGTTTTGTTTGAAATATGTTTTAAGTGAAAGAAAATTATTTTTTAAACAATTAAAATGAATATGACATGGAAATAAAACTGCATGTTAGAACTCTGAGATGAATGAAGGTTGAAAGCATACTAAAAGCATCATAGGTATAATGGAGATGCAGCTCTCTCCTAGCCAATGGGAGGCCAGCAGGGTGTTGGGAGACAGCCAATAGAAGAGCAACTCTATCATTTCAATTTCAAAACAAAATACAGGATGCTACAAGTGAATTTACATTTTGAGGGATTCAGGCGGCTGCAAAACCAAGCATGCATTATTCAAATTTTATAGAATTGGCAGTTCGTAACTTCAATTTTTTTTCATACTCAAGAGACAAAAAATTTGCCAAAGTCATTTTCTAACTTGGATTATTTGTGAGTTGGCTCTTTTGTAAAGTGAGGTGTGCCTGTATTAGGAATGACAAATAAAAGAGAAACTTGAAGCATTTTCAGAGCTCTGACTTTAAAATACGTTCTTTGATGTTGCCATCCAGAAAAAAGATACTAGCTCATTTTATAATCCTAATCTAAATCCTCTCAATCAAGCAGGTAATTAAGCAATTTTTTCATCAATATAATGGAGCATAGACTGCTGCGGATTAAACTAAAGTTTAACTTAAACTAAAGTTCAATATTCAACTCAAATTCGACTAAATTTTAGAGATCACTTATAAATATTACAAACATTAAATAGATTGTGCTTTCATTTAGTTTGTCAAGCATTTATGAAAATTCTTTGTTTCAAACTGATTCATGAATATGATTTCAAACTTTGACTGATCAAATTACATTCATCAAACATTCTTCAGTCCAGAAGCATAAATTTAGATACAGAAAATGGACTTTCATATCAAAGACCTTCTTTCTCAATTACACAAGCAATGCACTGGCAAATTGAACAAAGCAGAATAAAGTTCATTATTTCATTTCAAAGTAAATAAAATTCAATGAAAAATACCATTCATTGAAAATCTTATAACCAAGAAACAAAAAACAAGATATAAGAAATAGACTCGAGCATTCAGCATTTAAAGCTAGTGCACTGACAAAAACTTTGAAAAAAATCTACTCTACCCATGTGAATGCCTTTTTCTGCTTTCTTATCCATAAATAAAACATGCTTACAACATAAATAAACCCTGCAACAAAAATTAACCTATTGGAAATATAGTACATTAATCATCCACCTTACTTATTTTTATCTACAATAGATGCTGTCTATTCAACAGCACATCTCAGATTAGAAAAAGAAAGAAAAACATTATATTTCCAATAAAGATGTTATAAAAGTATCATCATTGGTTTTTAAAATATCTTCAAGTTGATATACTTAGATGATACACTCACATGAGTATTGTAATACTCATGACACTAGTCAAAAAGAAATGATTGAGGGCAATGTAGGTGGGGAAGCAAGTTTCCAAGAAAAGTAAATCTAATTATGCTATTTTACATCTTTTAAATCCTAATAAATAACAAAAATTTTATCAATTACGTATAGCATAGATAAGGGAGATCAATTTGTTGGTTATCAAGGCAGTGCTTCTGCACTAGCAGTTCTGTGGGTACATTTTTCGGCGAGTCATGAACTTGAATCTTTCTGCAGATCATGTAGGTATATCTAACATTTATAAAATAAATGTATGGACAGTAAATAAAAATATGGACAGTAGGTCGCTATTCTGAATATTAAGATCATCCCAGTTGGACAACTTTTTTCGTCCGATTTGTTTGAAAATTGGCCAGTATAAGTCTTTTGTGAAAGTAAACCTTTTTTACTCATGTAATTTTTTCGATTTAGGCCTTATTTTTTTTTTGGACGAAAAATGAGTTTTTTGGTATATTTTATGTATTTTTCAAGATGTATCAACTCATTGAGTTTTGATGCTAGAACAAAACCAAAGACAGTTTTAGAATCATTGAAACATTTCTAACAAACTCAGTAGGGCCTTTATTCAAATTCAAATTTGTTCGATTTTTTTAAAATTTTTTTTGAAATTTCTGAAATGAACAATTTATGGGGTTTAGAGCTATATATTTTTTTGAATAATTTGAATTTCAAAAAAAGCCCAGCTGAGTTTGTTAGAAATATTTCAAGGATTCTAAAACTGTCTTTGGTTTTGTTCTAGCATCAAAACTCGACGAGTCCATACGCATTGAATGGTAAGAAAGGTAAATTTTTCACTAGAACCCAAAAACAAGCTATGTCTATTGAATTTGAATAACATGAAAATTTTTGTACTTGAATGCACTTTCCAGGATCTATTTATAAGTACAAATAATGAGCAGCATTTTCGTTGTGAATTTCAATGGAACATATAATAAATATTGCCCCTATGATTAAATAGAAATAATATATTTTATTTTAGTACCCACCATGTTGCAACTTTTTCAATTTTTTTGCTCGATTCATTGGAAAATTGGCCAGTAGGGCAATGTTCGAATGGCCGGACGGTTCGAATTGTCGGTCATTTTAAGTTAATTTTCAATTTTGACGATCGATAGCAATCCATCTCAAGACGCGTAGCAGATTACACCACTACAGGCCTTGCGGGTTGAGTTTTTAGATAGCTACCGAGCGCAAAAATTTAAAATTAACTAAGAATGACCGACGGTTCGAACCGTCCGGCCTTTTGAACATTACCCTATATGTCTTATGTGAATGTAAACCTTTTTTACTCATGTCATTTTTCCGTTTAGGCCTTATTTTTTTTTTGACAAAAAATGAGTTTTATGGTATATTTTATGTATATTTCAAGAGGTATCAACTCATTGAGTTTTGATGCTACAACAAAACCAAAGACAGTTTCAGAATTCTTGGAACATTTCTAACAAACTCACATGGGCTTTTTTTCCATTTCCCATTTGTTCTCTATGTGGGGTCAAAATTGGGAAAAAATGAAAGATTTTGGTCCCCTCAAGCCCCCCGGAAGGGAGAAATTATTGTCTGTAACGCCATAAAATTTTAGGACCGAATAGTCCACCAACTAAGGGTCATTTTTCAACAAAAACATGAGAAATGACCCCCGGACCGACAGGGGCCTGGGATGATCTTCTTAAACAGTGCAATAAAGAATTAAATGCTTAGAATTCTAGAGCCCACATTCATATGCCTCATATATACTAGAAATTTTGGTAAATGTTGAGGATTAACCGGGAATCAATATTCGACTATTTGGTGCCTTAACACAGTTGATTAAATCAAAATAAACAAGTTTTCTTCTATGCACTTTCTGTCGTAAATAGGTATTTTACAACTTATAGCGGTGAATTAGTTACCGCAACTCAAGTGTTTGAAGCAGGAAGTAATTCAGCAAGCCCGGCAAATGGCAACGCTGCAATGAAGTCTTGCTCTCGCTATTAAAGACAAAACTAAACCTTCCACGCTAAATCGTAAAATATTCATTTGACAAAAAAGTATATAGAAGAAAAGTAGTTTATTTTTTTAATATTACCATGATTCAACCAACAAAAATTTGAAAATTAACGAGTAGCTGTTTATCTGAGCGCAATCGTCATCAAAGATGAAACTAAAGCTACCGTTAAAATTCGTAAATAACTATGTTTAGGATTCCAAAAGTGGACAATTGATTCCCAGTTAATCCTCAACATTTTTAGAAATTTTAAATCTTACAACATTAGTTTTGTTACAAAGAACCATACCGTTTGTAACTATAGGAGGCTTATTTGAGCAAAATAAAATTCTTCATCCATCCATGGAAGGAACATACAAAAGAGATGAAGAAAAATAGTTTAACATTCTAGTATATATTAATGTATGAAACACACTAGGTACATCCTATATGAGTTTGGAATATTCTTAACATGTAAGTCCTAAATTGACTGACAAACTAAAAGTGCACAACAGCTGTATTCAGGGTTAAATAAATAAATAACAGAATCAAAATAAAAATTTATTCTTTTTGGTACTTTAATTTGCACATATGGACTGAAAGATTGTGTCTCAACATCAACAAAATATATGAACAATAGTAATAATTAAAAATGAATAAATAAATGGTGTCTTTAGCCACACGGATACACGAGCACAAGATTTGGAGGTCAATGTTTATTTTTGGTAAATCTGAAGGAGATGACAGTTGTCGATTTTGCAAATTGTAATGGCTAAACATGGTTAATAACACCAAAATAAACAAGTTTTCTTCTATGCACTTTTCGTCTCAAGTGAGTATTTTATTAGATATAGCGGTAAATGACTTACCGCAACTCCAGTCTTTGAAGCGGAAAGAAATTTTTTGATCGAGTTGTATGGCAATACTGCAATGGCGTCCAGCTTCCAGCGCTCTGTCTTGAAAGATGAAACCAAACCTACCGCTATACCTCGTTAAATACTCATTTGAAGAAAAAAGTGTATAGAAGAAAAGTTGTTTATTTCGATGTTATTACCATGTTCCAAGCAACAAAAATTCGAAAATCGATGAGTAGCTGTTTATTCGAGCGCATTCGTCATCAATGACGAAACTAAACTTACCGCTATAAATCGTAAAATACTCATTTGAGGCGAAAAGTGCATAGAAGAAAACTTGTTTATTTTGATTCAATTAATTAGGTTCAGGCAACAAAAAGTGGAAAATCGACAACTATCATCTCCTTCAGATTTACCTTATTTTTCTTTGGCAGGGAAATTAAAGATGTCGGTGCTGATAATCACTAAATGAGCACATTTAAAAACCTTTTACATGAATGACATTATGCTCGCTGATGCGTTATTTTTGAATTATTGAACTATGAAGTTGGCGCAAGCAAGCGCGCGCGCGCGCGCCGCCTATTACAAACGTAATGAGGTTGGGTCGTGAGGGGTAGCCACAGTTCTTTTAGTGGAAATTATAAATCAATTGAAATTCTACTATGCATAAACATAGTTAATGAGATGACAAGTTATATTGTCGATGCAAAAGACTTGTTTTGAATGTTCCCAGATACGTCAAACCCACGATATACCGGGGTTGAAGTTACGGACCTGCGGTCATCTCAAGGCTGCCAGTTGCGTTGAAGCAGCGGTGCGCGCTGGCACACACTTGATCATTCAACGTAATGGGTCGGTTACAACCTTTATTTACAATTTTCACTAGAAGAACTGTGGCTAACCCTTACGAACCAACCTCTTAATGTGTGTAATAGGCGGGTTAACTACCCTTGTTAACTAAATTACGGCGCGCGCCGGCGCCAACTTCAAAGTTCAATAATTTGAAAATAACGCATCAGCGAGCATAATGTCATTCTTGTAAAAGGTTTTTAAATGTGCTCATTTAGTGATTATCAGCACCGACATCTTTAATTTCCCTGCCGAAGAAAAAATAAACATTGACCGATTTGGATACCTTACCACATGTGCTTCTCTCAGATCAGACAACTTGAACGAAAGGGCCGACAGTGTCGGGGCCTTTGTAACGGCCTACAATTACCTCCTCAATACTTACAATATTCACGTAAAAAATTCAGCGCCTGTGTACCAGTCTTCTCTAATAAACAACTCAGGATCCAGCTACTACTAACATGTCAGAAACGTACTACTACTACTACTAACTACTCAGCCAAATAAACTTCAAGAGTAGCGGTGCTAAACGCACCTTAGGTTGCGGATTGCCAAACTTGTCAGCAATACAGAAAAAAAATTTGCCTACCCATTGACGTCAAAAAGTTAAATAGGCTAGTTGAAATTTTCTAAAAAATCTTGAACATTATTTAGGGGTCGAGTTGATATATTTAAATACTCTACCTTTCCTACATTTTTGAAAGAATAATAATTAATGTTTTATCAATTTAAACAATTTAAACAATTTATTTACCACAGGAGATACAGAGGTAGAATGTTTCTTAAGTCTAATACAATGGTCAGAGTTGAGTATAGCTACCTGTGGGCCCGAATAAGTTCAGCGACTTCTAGGGCATCCTACCATTACATTATTCTAGAGCGTACAATAATGTTTAACCTAATTCACGTAGCCTAGTTTCGCATTAGACTGATCAACAGGATAATGAACTCGACATTGATGTTAAATTTTACAATATAGGTCATATGGACAATATTTAACAGTATATTCGATAACGATTTGGCAGCAGACTGAAAATCGGCGATATTACTCATGGCAAATTGTATTATTAGGACCAGACATGTAGGAGGCAGGATTCTACTTTGTCTACTTCTTTATCTACTACTTTGTTTCAATAATGTCCGTTATACGTTGAGCATCAAGAAATTTTGAACAATTTATTGATCAAAAGTGACACAGAAGTAGATTAGGCCTATTTCCTGAGTCTAGCACAATGGACAAATTTGAGTATAGCTACCTGTGGGCCCGAATAAGTTTAGTGACTTCTAGGGCATCCTACCACCGACGCTATTCTAAGGAGTACACACGCATTTAACCTAATTTACTAAGCCAATTTGGGCACTAGACTGATCAAAGAATTTGTCCATTCGGGATTCAATGCTTAGTTTTACAAAATAGTATTTATAGGCTAAATGTTATCAGTATATTCTTGAAACGACTTGAGAAAAGACTGAAGATCATTGACAGTAACCATAGCAAATTACCCCTAGAGCATGTGTCATTTCGGAGAGAAAATTTTATTTGTTATCTTACCTGATTAATATTCCGATAGGAAAGGAGATTTTAGATTTATTTTAAAAGCTTTGTAAGAATTTTTTCCATGGATCTCGTCAGGTATCGAAAAAAGGAAGAAAAAGAAAAGAAAAATAGTGTTTTCCCAATAAAGTTAATACATGAACTTTAAAAACATTGGTTTTTAAAATTTTTCAACATTAATATCCTTAGTTGATATTCATACATGGGAATCGTAATACCCATGTGTAATATAGCGAGTAGTGTAAGTTCTAGTTAGAGAGACCAAAAGTTGGCAACGCTCGAGAGAGCAACACTCGCAAGTCAGTCTGCTAGTGGCCTCGGGTTCAACAACAAGTAAATGTTGACCGAGTGTGTATATAAGTACCTACTGTGGTTGGTATCTAACTTCTTAAGTTCTAACCTAATGTACTAATTCTATTCTACTCTATTCTATATATTCCCGTCTATCTCCGTTCTACTCTTGCTAGCCACAGTACTGCAAATTGAGTATTAAGTTAAGGTATCCCCGAGGTGAGTGAACTATTTACCTAAATTGCTGTGTCATTGCATTATCTATTTTGTTCAGTACTATACCTATGTTGTGTCTATGTGGAACCTATACTGTGCTCTAGTGTAGGGTTACCTAATCTATTATACTGGCGACGAGGATGTTGGTAGAACTGCTGGGAATGACTAGTGAGGGAACATAGAATTTGCCTAGTGAATTTTCTTCTGCTCACTGGAGTTGCTAGACTGGCTAGACTAGTGAAGAAACTCAGAATTGATCAGGTGATTGTACTATTTGTGCTGTGAAATTTTTTTTTTTACTTTTCACAGTGTGTTGGAATAACTAAAAAAATTCAATATGCCATTGATAGGTTCAGTGGGAGAATTTAATCCTGTAGAGGAAGAATTTGAAGACTATGAAACTAGGTTACACTGCTATTTTTTAATAAACAAAATAGGGAAAATCAAAAAGCCCCCACCCTAATTTCACTAGTGGGTCTGTAGTGATCGCCCTCAGCCGAACTTCAGTCTAAATTTCATAAATTATTAAAACCATCTTCTAAAAATTAAATAAAGTAACGTAATCATTCTTAAAATTTTAGATCACTATTTTCATTCAACATTACCCTTAAAATCTATTAAAATTTGACCAAAGAAATACTTCGACAAGAAAGAACGGCGTTTTTACCTAGAACCATATCGCAAGTTCATCCATATCCGGAAAATTCCGGAAACGCTCGTCCGCTCAAAGCGCATATAAGGCCGGCTTCCCAGGCAAAGTCGTCATTCTCTTATAGATCCTCCTAGCGCTTGGGCCCCAGAGCGGGCAATTGTAAGTATCAAGTGTAACGATAAGTGTGTATTATGTCTTAACTTTCCTGTGTTGTGTCTTGACTTGTTCCGTGTTAGGGAGCTCTCGTTATTGTGTCGTAGAAATGTTCACTATGTTGTCTCTGTGCCAGTGTTAGTTAGTCACCAGCCTCAAGCTCACTGCCCCATCTTTGTCATTGTTTCGTGTTTACTATTCTCCGATGATACCATATTGCGCTGTCAGTGTTAGACGATGTCGGCATTAGCTCCTTAGATATTTTTTTAGTGCTGAGCATAGTGTTAGGACACTTTGCTGTCCACAGAGATCGCCATTAGGGTTTTGCCATCTCTTGTGTGTTCTAGTTGTAATCAATTGTGTTCTCAAGTTTTGTATGTTTAGTAAGTCAGATCTATTTAATTTGTGGAATTCCCTTGAATTTTTAGTCAATGTTTAAATGTCATATCGTGGGAAATGCAGCCATGTTAGGTTATTTACACAATGGAGATTATATCCTCGGTTGTTACTTACCTCAAGTCAAGTCACAAAAATAATCATTCTTTCCTGAGCATTAACTGTAGCAAGAATTCCTATCATAATCACTTAGTGACAACTCTTACTATTGATTTTTGGTTAGGTCAATTTGTGTATATAAAATGTCAATAATTAGTCGTTACTTATGATTAATTATAGCTAAATTAGGGTAATTATGCTTACCTCGGAAAGTCTCCGAATATTCTAAATTCCCAACTCCTGGAAACTCTAATCCAGAAATCATCCAACTATCTGATTTGGGGGCTAAATTTAGCGTAACCAGAAATTGGTCACCCTCAACTGTAGCTACTCTTCCTTTGACCTCTTGGCAATGACGGCCACCTCCAGTGGTTGTTGTCATTATAACTCATAGGATGCCTAATACTATTCTGATAGGTATCCTCATGATCAATGTTCTCTAAATCCTTCTTGTGCTCTGATCCTCCTCCTCATCTACCGATTCTGTGCACCTTGTGCATAGATTCCGCGTTCCCTCTAACCTTTTTCAAATGGTGCCTTCCTCTCTCCTCTCGTAGGACACCTTTCATTTCTCATATAATAATAAATAATAACAATAATTAGATTGCACGTGCACTCTTTGGCACAATTCCTAGCTTATAGTCAAGTAATCTTTATGGCAATTCTAGCCTTAGTTATGATCAATACAGCCGGCCCGCGACGGCGGCTTAGCAAACGTTCGAATTAAACACTGCCAAACTCTTAAGTTACTCATTGTAAATAGCAGTCAAAGCGTAGATTATTGGGCGGCAGAAGCCTTTAATGTTAATGAAGACAAACTAACTCACATTGCCTACCCAGTAATATTCTATCCTCATGTATCAATCTTGCACTCCAATCCAGAGATGATCGTACACGACGCGTCGCGATCAATAGTATCCGGAGAATACTGGTTGGGAAATTAAGGGGGCATGTAGGGAGATCCATGATTGTCCATACGAGTACTTATTGTTGCGACTGCCTCGCCCTTGTTCAGGCGCCAGAATTGGGCCGAGGCGCCCGCATATATAATCCTCTATTTGAGGCAACCCTGTAATTCGGCAGTAAAGCTCGCAGCCTGGCTTGCGTAGCGACTGTCTCTCCTCGTGTTATCATGCCTGAACAAGTAACCCAAACCAATCTTCCGTACAGAAGATCCTGGGAGGCCGACACACGAACAATCACCTCAACATTCAATCAACATCCCTCTCAATTCAACAAAGCCACACGGCTCTCATTTCAACTAAGCCACACGGCTACCTAGCAACCACCCAAGCCTCAAGGCAATAGCAGAAAATAAACTACCTCCTTCGTTCCTTTGTACACTCATATAATCAACTGTTACCGCACCTGCGGAATATTACACTAACAAATCCACTCTCGCCGGGATCCACACCGGATTCCCTCGAGCCGCGGCTCCTGCTGAAGTGCGGCTACTCACTGGACCCGGATCTCCTTCCTCAAGAAGTGGACCCCCATTCTGTGGCCGTGGCCACGGCGCCCAGAGTCGTCAAATAAAAAACCGAGGCGAGATTTTCCAGTTCCGTCATTATCCTGCAATAGGCAATAGTGCAAGTGGAAAAATAGATGCCAGGAAGGCAACTCGAATACCCGAACTCCTTCAGAGTCAGAGGCCCTTAAATCATTCAATTAGTAATTAAGTGTGTTTGGAATAAACACTGGTGACCCTTGATATTCAACCTTTAAAAATCAAACTCAATTAGCTCTCCAACTTGGGAGTTCAACAAAGTTCATATCGCTGACCCATAAGTTCATATTGGTGACTATTAATTGCATTAATACCAGAGTGTTTTTCACTTGCACAGTTGTCCTTTGTGGGTTGATGAGCGCATGCCAGTGCTGTCGACTTCTGTTGATGGTTACCTTGAAGGAGGTAGTACTCTGCTCCTCATTATTCAGTAGTCAAACATAGCATTTCCTCCCTAAACTCTTCCCTAATAATAAGTTATTGCTACTGCAGCCTATTCTAACAAACTCTTCATATTTTTCAATTGCTACTGAAGCCACCTTTTTACAAAACTCTTCATGCATTTCCATTGCTACTGAAGCAAAAAAAAGAAAAAACCATAGGAGTTCTTCTAGGATTATTTCCAGTGCTACTGAAGCTCCTTACTAACAACCTTCGCAATTTCCATTGCTACTGCAGCACCATTGCTACTGAAGCACAAAAGTAAACAAAATGTCTGTGTGTGAAACACTACCTTGCCATCCTGAGCAACTTACGGATATGAAAGAACGGCCGTCTGCAGACCGGTTGTCCTTTAATAGTTATCCGTATCCCATACGGGTACGGAATGCTGAGCGCAAATATTTCACCTTCACTTGACTAAGTCTTTCCTGATATCCCATTTTTTGTATGGCTGCCTGGCCGGTGTGCTGTAGCCTTGGGGACGCCTGAGGAGCACGCACGTTGACTAGGGTGGTTGTGCAAACGACTCACGTCGCACAATTGCCGTTGTAACCGGCATATGTGTTTTGGGAAGGAAGGAACTGATTTTTTTTGTACTATGGCATACTATAAAAACCTAGACTGCGACTTCGCATCAGGTCAACACCTGTCGAGCCAACGAATTCGTACGTCTTAGTTCGCTTTGAATATTCTAAAATGATGGAAGTCGACCAATTCTAGATTCCACGTTACACCGTTCAAATAACGCAGTCGGAGTCGGGAATTCGGGCGCCTCCATTTCGGCGGATACTCTGGCACCGTATGCCCAGTGATGCTAACTTCACAGATTCTTTTATGGTCCCAGTTGGGGATCCGCGCTGAAACTTTCATAGTTCCACAGTTAACCTTCCACTATTTTCATCTATTTTCTTCTGTCAAAGCATCTTTTGGAATCTCTCCTTCGTATTTCTGACTTGCACTTTACAAGTAACAGCTTCACTGTTACCAGACCTTTCGGTCTCCTTTGGGGGGAGGGTAGCTGTAGTGATCGCCCTCAGCCGAACTTCAGTCTAAATTTCATAAATTATTAAAACCATCTTCTAAAAATTAAATAAAGTAACGTAATCATTCTTAAAATTTTAGATCACTATTTTCATTCAACATTACCCTTAAAATCTATTAAAATTTGACCAAAGAAATACTTCGACAAGAAAGAACGGCGTTTTTACCTAGAACCATATCGCAAGTTCATCCATATCCGGAAAATTCCGGAAACGCTCGTCCGCTCAAAGCGCATATAAGGCCGGCTTCCCAGGCAAAGTCGTCATTCTCTTATAGATCCTCCTAGCGCTTGGGCCCCAGAGCGGGCAATTGTAAGTATCAAGTGTAACGATAAGTGTGTATTATGTCTTAACTTTCCTGTGTTGTGTCTTGACTTGTTCCGTGTTAGGGAGCTCTCGTTATTGTGTCGTAGAAATGTTCACTATGTTGTCTCTGTGCCAGTGTTAGTTAGTCACCAGCCTCAAGCTCACTGCCCCATCTTTGTCATTGTTTCGTGTTTACTATTCTCCGATGATACCATATTGCGCTGTCAGTGTTAGACGATGTCGGCATTAGCTCCTTAGATATTTTTTTAGTGCTGAGCATAGTGTTAGGACACTTTGCTGTCCACAGAGATCGCCATTAGGGTTTTGCCATCTCTTGTGTGTTCTAGTTGTAATCAATTGTGTTCTCAAGTTTTGTATGTTTAGTAAGTCAGATCTATTTAATTTGTGGAATTCCCTTGAATTTTTAGTCAATGTTTAAATGTCATATCGTGGGAAATGCAGCCATGTTAGGTTATTTACACAATGGAGATTATATCCTCGGTTGTTACTTACCTCAAGTCAAGTCACAAAAATAATCATTCTTTCCTGAGCATTAACTGTAGCAAGAATTCCTATCATAATCACTTAGTGACAACTCTTACTATTGATTTTTGGTTAGGTCAATTTGTGTATATAAAATGTCAATAATTAGTCGTTACTTATGATTAATTATAGCTAAATTAGGGTAATTATGCTTACCTCGGAAAGTCTCCGAATATTCTAAATTCCCAACTCCTGGAAACTCTAATCCAGAAATCATCCAACTATCTGATTTGGGGGGCTAAATTTAGCGTAACCAGAAATTGGTCGCCCTCAACTGTAGCTACTCTTCCTTTGACCTCTTGGCAATGACGGCCACCTCCAGTGGTTGTTGTCATTATAACTCATAGGATGCCTAATACTATTCTGATAGGTATCCTCATGATCAATGTTCTCTAAATCCTTCTTGTGCTCTGATCCTCCTCCTCATCTACCGATTCTGTGCACCTTGTGCATAGATTCCGCGTTCCCTCTAACCTTTTTCAAATGGTGCCTTCCTCTCTCCTCTCGTAGGACACCTTTCATTTCTCATATAATAATAAATAATAACAATAATTAGATTGCACGTGCACTCTTTGGCACAATTCCTAGCTTAAGTCAAGTAATCTTTATGGCAATTCTAGCCTTAGTTATGATCAATACAGCCGGCCCGCGACGGCGGCTTAGCAAACGTTCGAATTAAACACTGCCAAACTCTTAAGTTACTCATTGTAAATAGCAGTCAAAGCGTAGATTATTGGGCGGCAGAAGCCTTTAATGTTAATGAAGACAAACTAACTCACATTGCCTACCCAGTAATATTCTATCCTCATGTATCAATCTTGCACTCCAATCCAGAGATGATCGTACACGACGCGTCGCGATCAATAGTATCCGGAGAATACTGGTTGGGAAATTAAGGGGGCATGTAGGGAGATCCATGATTGTCCATACGAGTACTTATTGTTGCGACTGCCTCGCCCTTGTTCAGGCGCCAGAATTGGGCCGAGGCGCCCGCATATATAATCCTCTATTTGAGGCAACCCTGTAATTCGGCAGTAAAGCTCGCAGCCTGGCTTGCGTAGCGACTGTCTCTCCTCGTGTTATCATGCCTGAACAAGTAACCCAAACCAATCTTCCGTACAGAAGATCCTGGGAGGCCGACACACGAACAATCACCTCAACATTCAATCAACATCCCTCTCAATTCAACAAAGCCACACGGCTCTCATTTCAACTAAGCCACACGGCTACCTAGCAACCACCCAAGCCTCAAGGCAATAGCAGAAAATAAACTACCTCCTTCGTTCCTTTGTACACTCATATAATCAACTGTTACCGCACCTGCGGAATATTACACTAACAAATCCACTCTCGCCGGGATCCACACCGGATTCCCTCGAGCCGCGGCTCCTGCTGAAGTGCGGCTACTCACTGGACCCGGATCTCCTTCCTCAAGAAGTGGACCCCCATTCTGCGGCCGTGGCCACGGCGCCCAGAGTCGTCAAATAAAAAACCGAGGCGAGATTTTCCAGTTCCGTCATTATCCTGCAATAGGCAATAGTGCAAGTGGAAAAATAGATGCCAGGAAGGCAACTCGAATACCCGAACTCCTTCAGAGTCAGAGGCCCTTAAATCATTCAATTAGTAATTAAGTGTGTTTGGAATAAACACTGGTGACCCTTGATATTCAACCTTTAAAAATCAAACTCAATTAGCTCTCCAACTTGGGAGTTCAACAAAGTTCATATCGCTGACCCATAAGTTCATAGGTCCTAAAATTGCTAGGTTGATTAAAGACCTTATGTCTCCGAAAAAAGTCCTTGATGCTACTTATGACGAGATTGTGGAAGCGTTGAGACGGCATTTTAAGCCAACAAGAAATCCGATCTTTGAGAGGTTTAGGTTCCATAAGCGGAACCAGAGACAAGGGGAAAGCATTGCTGATTTTGTGGCTAGTTTGAAAGCCCTTTCTCATACCTGTAATTTCAAACAGGAAGTGCTAGAAGAAACCTTACTGGACAGACTAATTTTGGGTGTGTCCAGTAATGAAATTCAAAATTGCTTGCTGAATGAAGCTGGCTTGACATGGCAAAAGGCCATGGATCTAGCTACTGCTAAAAAATCCACACTGAGAGAAACAGTGGGGTTGAGGCAACCAAATTCAATTCTAAATGTAGGTCAGAGCAGAGTTAAGCAAACTGCGTACAAGCCTCAGGGCAAGACTCAGGCACAAGCTAGCCCCAAATCAGCATGCAGTGGCTGTGGTGGTTTGCACTGGCGTAGAGATTGCCCCTATAAAGACAGTAATTGTCATGGTTGTGGCCAAAAAGGTCATCTAAAAAAATGCTGTTTCAAACTAACAAAAGGGCAGAAATCTGATAAAGGCAACAAAAATAATTTTGTGCATGCTATGCATGAAAAAAGGGGGAGGGAAAACCACCCTAACCCTAATGGAACTAGCAATGGAACCAGTGCAGACTACCCAGCCCCCAATCAAGGATGTTATGGGGAAATATTTTGTTTAGCCGAGGAAATGAAACCCCCAATCAAAATAAAATTGTTACTAAATGGTGTGCCATTAGAGATGGAGGTAGATACAGGTGCTGCCAGGTCTATCCTTTCAATGGCCACCTACTCTAAAATACCAGCTAAGTCAAGACCCGAGCTGAGACCTTCTGATGTTAAGCTTAGGACTTATGGGGGAGCGGAGCTAGTAGTTTGTGGGGAGATTAGGGCTAACATCCAGCGTGAATCTAGTGGTATTTTTCCTCAGCTAGCAACTATTGTGGTTGTAGACAGGGAGGGGCCAGCCTTGCTGGGTAGGGACCTGATTGATTTCCTTGGGCTAGCTATAGTATCAAATAATGTCAACAAATTGACTACCTGCCCTGAAGAGTTAGCAAATAAATTCCCCGACCTTTTTCAACCAGGTCTAAGTTGCTTTAAGGGAAGGAATTTCAAAATAGAAGTGGATCCAGCCGTACCACCAAAGTTTTGTAAGGCCAGGAATGTGCCTTACACACTTAGACCTAAAGTGGAGGCAGAACTTGATAGACTGGTGCAGGAAGGTATCCTCACCCCTGTACAGTACTCAAGATGGGCAGCGGCTATCGTCCCTGTGCTCAAGGCTGATCAAAGCATCCGCATCTGTGGGGACTACAAATTAACAGTCAACAGAGCCACTAGGCTTGATACCTACCCCATACCCAGAGTGGAAGATTTATTTAGCGGGTTAGCCGGAGGAGTTATATACTCCAAGCTAGACATGTCTCAGGCATACGCCCAACTTCCGTTAGATGATGAATCCAAGGAGCTCACCGTGATCAACACCTATAGAGGTCTGTTTGCTTATAATAGGCTAAGCTTTGGCATAGCCTCGGCACCTGGAATATTTCAGCGTGCCATGGAAGGACTATTGCAGGGCCTCCCAGGAGTGTTCTGCTACCTGGATGACGTCCTGGTGAGTGCCACTAATGAGCAAGAGCACAACAAGCATCTCCATCAAGTCTTATCTAAACTACAGGAGGCAGGGCTAAAACTGAAAATGGATAAATGCCAAATTGGAGTGCCGCAGGTATCCTACCTTGGATACCAAATTGACAAGGATGGATTGCACCCCACTGCAGAGAAGGTAGCAGCAATCCAGAATGCACCAGCTCCTATTAATGTGACTCAACTGAGAGCCTACCTTGGGCTGTTAAATTTCTATAGGAAATTTCTAAAATCATCTGCAACCATGCTGGAGCCCCTAAATACCTTACTGAGGGATAAAACCCCTTGGAAATGGGATGCAAGTCAGGAGAGAGCCTTCCAGAAATCTAAACAAGCCCTCCTGGACTCTCAGACTCTAGTCCACTTCGACCCTCAGAAGCCCATAGTGGTAGTGGCTGACAGTAGTGCGTATGGTGTGGGAGCGGTGCTGTGTCACCTTATTGATGGGATTGAACGCCCCGCCTATTTTGCCTCCCGAACTCTAACAGCAACAGAACGCAACTACTCTCAAACTGAGAAAGAAGCCCTAGCTATGGTGTTCGCACTTCGAAAATTTCATTGCTACATGTGGGGACAAGACTTCACGGTGGTTACGGACCACAAACCTTTGTTAGGACTATTTGATCCGGGTAGAAGCATTCCTCCGATGGCATCCGGGCGCATTCACAGGTGGGCTTTACTACTGCAGTCCTACAAGTTTACCTTGCGTCACCGGTCTGGCGTGCTGTTGGGCACGGCTGATGCTCTCAGTCGTCTACCTTTGACAACTCTCGAGGAAGCCACACCTATTCCTGCGGAATGGACGTCGTTAGTAAACTTCCTCGAGTCAGCTCCAGTCACCAGCACCCACAACCGCGACGGCACCCTAAGGGACCCAGTACTTTCAAAGGTATTCAAATACTGCCAAGTAGGCTGGCCTTCGACGGTAATTGGTGACCCTGATCTCGCTCCGTATACTAGGAGGCGAGACGAATTGTCCACACAAAATGGCTGTGTGCTCTGGGGAGCAAGAATTATTGTACCCCAAGCTCTCAGACAAGCCATTGTGGACGAACTTCCCTCTGGCCATGCTGGATCATCCAGGATGAAGGAGTTAGCTCGCAGCTATGTATGGTGGCCGCTGCTGGACAAAGATCTAGAAGAAACGACTAAGTCATGCAGCGAGTGCCTGAGCACTCGAGCTGCACCAACGAAAGCTGAACTCCATCCGTGGGAATGGCCTGCGAAGCCTTGGCATCGCAAACACATTGACTACGCGGGCCCAATGGATGGAAAATACTATCTAGTGATCGTGGATGCACACTCTAAGTGGGTTGAAATTTTTCCCACATCTACTACAACCTCTAGCGAAACGATCTCGTGCCTGAAACACACTTTTGCGACATTTGGATTCCCAGTAACAATTGTTTCGGATTCGGACAACGCAACGTGTTTCACATCGGCTGAATTCCAAGAATTTGTGAAGGCATGTGGTATGCGACATATTACGAGCGCACCATACCACCCTTCAACTAATGGACTGGCAGAGCGCATGGTACAAACGTTCAAGAAGAATATACGAAAGTCAACGGAACCCCTACGCCTAGCACTAGACAGGTTCCTGTTCAACTATCGACTAACATCCCACACGACAACAGGTGTTACGCCAGCCGAACTGATGTTAGGCAGGAAAGTTCGCTCTCGTCTTGATCTGCTTTGGCGGTCAGAAGCAATCGCGTCCAAAGTTGCTCAACGCCAGGACGCTCAGAAAAGATACCACCCAGGGTCTCGCGCGGTTGACACTCCGCCGGAGTCACCTGTGATGGTCCGTCAATACACGCCGGGTTCCCCAAAATGGACCCCTGCTACCACCAGTGAGAAAACAGGCCCGGTATCCTACAAGTGCCAACTGAAGGTGGGAGAGGTCGTTCGTCGACACCAGGACCAAGTTATTACCTGCTCGAACACCATCCCTGAACCCTTGGAACAACCTACGGAGGAAACCGTTGTGTTTCCACAACCTGCTCAAAATTCATACCCACCACCTCCGACCAATGAACCTGACACCGGAACACCTGATTACCCGACTCCCACCCAGGAGCCCAGGAGGCTAGGATGCACGAGCCTCCAAGTGCTAACATCTCACGCAGGTCTACCCGGGTTCGGAAGCCTGTGGTGAGAATGGACCTTTAGGATTGACTATATTGAATAAGGGGACTGGGGATACAGGGAGGGGTTTCTAATTAAGGAGGGAGGGGTGTAATATAGCGAGTAGTGTGAGTTCTAGTTAGAGAGACCAAAAGTTGGCAACGCTCGAGAGAGCAACACTCGCAAGTCAGTCTGCTAGTGGCCTCGGGTTCAACAACAAGTAAATGTTGACCGAGTGTGTATATAAGTACCTACTGTGGTTGGTATCTAACTTCTTAAGTTCTAAACTAATGTACTAATTTTATTCTACTCTATTCTATATATTCCCGTCTATCTCCGCTCTACTCTTGCTAGCCACAGTACTGCAAATTGAGTATTAAGTTAAGGTATCCCCGAGGTTAGTGAACTATTTACCTAAATTGCTGTGTCATTGCATTATCTATTTTGTTCAGTACTATACCTATGTTGTGTCTATGTGGAACCTATACTGTGCTCTAGTGTAGGGTTACCTAATCTATTATACCATGTCAATTGTTAATCTGATTTTGGCAATGCATGTAAATACAATTAACTAAGAAAGCATAACCCTAGGAGCGTATTTTTTAAAACACTCTTGTTAGTACGCACTTACATTCGTAAATATTCGCATACAAGCAATCACATTGCATACGCATACTACAAAAATGTGGTGCATGTGGTATAATTTAATGGAGTACAGGATAATTAGCGATAGAAATTCGTCACTACTTTTCCAGTACGTACTGTAGTTTACAATTAATGTTTAGACGCAAGGTAACGAGCTATTTTGATTTTGAATTCTTTAAAAGTTTGAGGGACTTTGATATTTTGGGGAAGTTTGTTCCACAGTAAGGCGCCTGATATTAATAGCTTTCTGCACAATGTCAGATGAACGCTAGTTGACTAAGACATCATGTCTCCTATTCGATTTCAGTTTGGTGACGATGGGGGAGATGAAATTGCACTATTTCAGCATTGCTCTGATGAAGATAAAAAAAGAATACGTATTGGGCTTTGTGCACGAGAAGCCTTTCTTGAATAGCCAAGAGTCCAGCCGAGTTTATTTAGAAGTGTTAGGTGCTTACCACGGTTCGTGGTGCTTACTCCATTCGAATTTACCTTTGCATACCATCTTGGCTGCGAAATTCATGCATTTTTGTAACTCTTTTCGAAGATATTATATAACCTACCGCTCTAACTCGTAAAATACTCATTTGCCGCAAAAAGTGTACAGAAGAGAAGTAGTTTATTTCGTTGTTATTACCATGATTCAAGCAACAAATATTCGAAAATCGATTTGTAGCTGTTCGATTTGTAGCTCTCCGTGGCACAGCGGTTAAGGAATCGGACTTGTATGCTGGAAGTCGTGGGTTCGTTCCCAGCGCTGGCGCGGAGATTTTCCCCGTTGGGTATAAGGGAAAGCTCAAGCACAATACCCCACTCAACCCAGGTGTCGGAAATGGGTACCGGCTTTACGGGGGAACCGTCATGGTGTCCTATATATAGGGTTAGTTATAAGAGATTTGAAAAACCAATGCTAAGATCATATGTATCAGGCTTGATTGGAAATAAAGCATCCCAAATATGCCGTTGTTAACCTTTTTTTTAAATACGAAAATTAACATACCGCTGTAACTCGTAAAATAGTCATTTCCGACGAAAAGTGCATAGAAGAAAATTTGTTTATTTGGATCTAATCAACTTTGTTTTGGCACCGAAAAGTGGAAAATCGATTACTACCCAACGCTACACATTTACCCAAAATTTTGTCAATCAGAAAAAAACTTTGGTAAATCTGAAGGAGATGACAGTTGTCGATTTTGTAAATTTCGATGCCTTAGTATAGTTAATTAGATCGAAATAAACAAGTTTTCTTCTATGCACTTTTTGTCTCAAATGAGTATTTTATTAGTTATAGCGGTAAATGACTTACCGCAATTCCAGTCTTTGAAGCGGAAAGAAATTCTTTGATCGAGTTGTATGGCAATACTGCAATGGCGTCTCGCTTCCAGCGCTCTGTCTTGAAAGACGAAACCAAACCTACCGCTATACCTCGTTAAATACTCATTTGACGAAAAAAGTGTATAGAATATAAGTTGTTTATTTCGATGTTATTACCATGTTTCAAGCAACAAAAATTCGAAAATCGATGAGTAGCTGTTTATTCGAGCGCATTCGTCATCAATGACGAAACTTAACTTACCGCTATAAATCGTAAAATACTCATTTGAGACGAAAAAAGAATAGATGAAAACTTGTTTATTTTGATTCAATTAATTAGGTTCAGGCACCAAAAAGTGGAAAATCGACAACTGTCATCTCCTTCAGATTTACCAAAACTTTATCAGGTTTTAAGCGCTACAGTTAGTTTGGCCGCTGTGCCTAGAGGTTTTGAGCTTGGCTGAATCCCGACTTTGAACAATAAAACGCATAACGTATGAACGAACTCTTCCGATACACATCAGGGATTGCGTGTTTTTTCGTTGCTGACTCGGAAGTCTTTTGTTCCAAGGGGATTTAGGTCGGAAATTTCTTAAGTGAGGTAAAGGATGATTGGTCGATATTAAGTTTGTTGCGCTCACGGAATTCATAAATTTGGTTCCCAAGAATCAGTTTAGGAGAACATTTAAAAGCGTTTTACACGAATGACATTTTGTTCACTGATGTCATTTTCTAGATGTAACATGAATCAGGTAAGAATAAGATTATATAGTCGGCTGCGTCGTACCTGCATTGTTGGAACACGCGCAGTATTTTGGCGGAACCACCTACGTCGGTAAAGCTAAGTTAAGTTATTTTTAGGTTTATTTAGGTTAGTTTAGGCTATTTTCTTCACCTAACCTAACGTTACCTAACCTAACCTAACCTATCATCACATCAATTTCATATTACAGCATATTTATGTTTCCGTTTCATCACTGTTTTACACTACGTTCCTATAACGTCGAAGTTTAATAACTCGAAAATTACGCATCTCCGTGCAAAATGTCATTTGTGTCAAATGTTTGTAAATGTGTTTCTTTGGTGATTTTTTGGAACAGAATTTTTAATATCTGTGAGCGCATTAAGCTCTATCGATCGGATGATCTTACGGTAGATATTCAAATCTGTACGCTAATTTATTTTCTAACCTAACCTAACCTTTAGAGAAACCAAGAAATTCTTAGAAAGAAGTGATGAAGCTATTGCATTTTTGAAAGATCACTGTGTATTACCGAAGGAAGTCATTTGTCCAACGTGTAATAAACTGTGTTGGTATCGTGAAGACCAAAATTAACCTACCGCTACAAGTCGTTATAAATACTCAATTGCGACGGACCTTGACGAACAGGCTAAATAAAGCTGTTCTCCTGCCTGATGTTCGAAAGTCCCCTCTGCCGTGCTTGATGAATCCTATGTCCTCTTTTATTATTGAACTGTAGCGGTCTCTTGCTTGCCGGGTTGTTTTAGTCGGCGGGAGAGTTACGATCACGCCCTGAGTCTGTATGTGTTAATATCATACTTTTACGTTTTTAAATATACTTATTCTTTGCCTGTCCGTGCTGCAACTTAACCTATTATCTGGGCCTAACTATTTAGCCTGGGTAGCTAACCCCTGCCTGGTCGGCATCCTGACGGGTCAGCTTTCTAGTGGTGAAACTAATAGCACGCTGGTTTCACGACATTTGGTGGAGGTGGGAGGTGGTCCTGACATTTATTCACGACGGAAAGTGAATAAATGAAAATATTTATTTGTGCGACATTACTATTATACAAGCAACAAAAACTACAAAATATATTAGTTTGCAAATCTGAAAAAGTTTCTATCCTACAGCTAGTTGCTGATATATACTAGATGTGCACGCACGAAAAGCTAGCTTTGTTTTACCTAGTAGTCGTTAATTTAGTTTCATTTGAAGTATTAACTAATTCCATTTATTGTGCTTCCAACAGTATCAACAGCTACTGTAGCTGTGCTCAAGTGTTGGTGAATGGAGACTGCCCTCCAAGAAGTTCTTTTCCAAAATGTCTGTGTCTTCTGTAATTTCATTTCAGTATTTATAAACCTACTCAAACTTATCCACGCCATGTTTACGTTACTGTGGGATGAAGTATTATGGGAGGGATTGCAAATGTCGCTTAAAAACCTAGTTTCTGAGACGGTGAAATACTTTTAGCCTCCAATGATGTACGCAAGAGCCATAAAACAGAGGGGAATTTCTAAACAAGCAATGGTCAAAACGATTTCGAAAGTATTTACAGCGCTAGTGGGGACAAATTTCCGGTAGCTGGTTTTGTGCTAACTAGTCATCGACTTGAAACATTATTGAGATAAGGGAACTCTGGACACCTTTCCATAATAAAAATTCATCTATCAACACGACATTTTAGAATCATGCCCGTGTTTTTCGAATCATTGTTCTATACATGTATGAGGACTTATTTTGGTTTCGAAGAACTGTCTAACAAGATGGTATTTCCTCAGAAATTATTCATTTTCAGATTTTCCAGTGAATTCTTAACAAGCAATCGCGTGTTCTTAATGACATTTTCAGAGATCTCCTGATGATGTGTACTCTATAATCAGTGCTCGTGCTTCAGTTCTCGACCGTTTCTTCAATTATTGGAACTCACCTCGACCGATAAAATCACTCTTTTGGATACGAAGAAACTTAGTGACGGTATGTTAGTCTCTAAAATTAGGTTAGTCTTTCGTACAATTCGGGGACTAATGTTTCAAGACATTCTAACCTCAACAATAAATAGGCCTTTGAGTGTCGAATTTGATTTTTTTGTCGGAGTGTCGAATTTGATTTTTTTTTGTGGGAGTGTCGAATTTGATTTTTTTGTGGGAGTGTCGAATTTGATTTTTTTGTGGGAGTGTCGAATTTGATTTTTTTGTGGGAGTGTCGAATTTGATTTTTTTGTGGGAGTGTCGAATTTGATTTTTTTTGTCGGAGTGTCGAATTTGATTTTTTTGTCGGAGTGTCGAATTTGATTTTTTTGTCGGAGTGTCGAATTTGATTTTTTTGTCGGAGTGTCGAATTTGATTTTTTTGTCGGAGTGTCGAATTTGATTTTTTTGTCGGAGTGTCGAATTTGATTTTTTTGTCGGAGTGTCGAATTTGATTTTTTTGTCGGAGCGTCGAATTTGATTTTTTTGTTGGAGTGTCGAATTTGATTTTTTTTTGTCGGAGTGTCGAATTTGATTTTTTTTTGTCGGAGTGTCGAATTTGATTTTTTTTGTCGGAGTGTCGAATTTGATTTTTTTTGTCGGAGTGTCGAATTTGATTTTTTTTGTCGGAGTGTCGAATTTGATTTTTTTGTCGGAGTGTCGGATATGATTTTTTTTTGTTGGAGTGTCGGATATGATTTTTTTTGTTGGAGTGTCGAATTTGATTTTTTTTGGAGTGTCGAATTTGATTTTTTTTTGGAGTGTCGAATTTGATTTTTTTTTGGAGTGTCGAATTTGATTTTTTTGTTGGAGTGTCGAATTTGATTTTTTTTTGTCGGAGTGTCGAATTTGATTTTTTTTTGTCGGAGTGTCGAATTTGATTTTTTTTTGTCGGAGTGTCGAATTTGATTTTTTTTGTCGGAGTGTCGAATTTGATTTTTTTTTGTCGGAGTGTCGGATTTGATTTTTCTTGCGGAGTGTCGGATTTGATTTTTCTTGCGGAGTGTCGGATTTGATTTTTCTTGCGGAGTGTCGGATTTGATTTTTCTTGCGGAGTGTCGGATTTGATTTTTCTTGCGGAGTGTCGGATTTGATTTTTCTTGCGGAGTGTCGGATTTGATTTTTCTTGCGGAGTGTCGGATTTGATTTTTCTTGCGGAGTGTCGGGTTTGATTTATTCGTCGAAGTGTCGGGTTTGATTTGTTTGTCGGAGGGTCGGATGTGATTTATCTGTCGGAGAGTCGGATTTGATTTATTTGTCGGAGGGTCGGATTTGATTTTTTTTGTCGGAGGGGGGACCAGGTGTGCTATTTTTTGGTCGGAGGGTCGATCAGGTTTGAATTTTTTAGACTGTCACCCCTGAGGAGGATTCAAGTTGAGTATCTGTGGGAATTAGCACTCCCTGGTAGAAAATTTGAGTTCCCGAGCTGAGATTTAGGTAGCCTTTTAAGTAGAAATAAAATAATTTTGTTATATTGAAGACCAATATTTTCGTTTGACTGCTGTCCTGTTTTTCAGCGCCTACTACTTTCTAATTCAAATTTTTCATGTTTCATAAACTTCTTTCTCAAATCACCGTTTCTATGCCACTTCTGCATAGATTCCGCGCTCTCTTATCTACGTATTAAATGGTAATTCTTCCTTTCTCTCTTTGGAACGTGTTTTTTTGCGGTTAAGGAGACAAGGGGGTCAACCCAAAATTTTTCCAAATGTGATCCGATTAGTTTGAAATTTGGACAACACATGTATTTGTTGGAAATGAACATTTTTTACTCGTGTAACGTTTTCGATTTAGGCCTTATTTTTTGAAAAATCCGATAAATTAGTTTTTTGGTACATTTTTATGGACATTTCAATGGAATAGAAGTTATTGAGTTTTTATGGTGGAACAAAACCAAACACAGTTTTAGAATCCTTGAAGCATTGCAAACAAAAGTATGATTTAAAATTATCCATCTGAAACTATGTTTTTTATATGCGATATTTGATTACTAACTAGCATATACACTAATTTTGTGTTTTGAGCTTCATAAAAACAAATTATTCTTATAATTGGGAAGAACAGAATCATACTTTTGCTAGAAATTTTTCAAGGATTCCAAAAATGTCTTTGTTTTTTCCTAGCATGAAAACTCTCCGACTTATATTCTTTTGAATATTAAAAATTAAAGGTTTTGGGTATAAGCCAAAAACAAAATTTTTCGTTGAAGTGTAATATAATGTACAATTTATGTAATTGAAAGTTGTTTTCATTTTTATTTCGATAATTTCCAATCATAACTTCATAACCGCACTGTGAATTGTAATTTGCAAACGAGAAAAAATTTTTTTCTTTTTCATAAAAACTATGAAATTTTATATTTGTAGTCTGATTCTTATAAAATTTGATTATTATATGTCTCTTTTGACAAGAAACACAATTTCCTTTATTCGTTTTTTCGATTCAGGCCTTAGTTTTTTGAAAAAAAGTGGACATATTAGTTTTTTAGTTCATTTTTATTGATATTTTAAAATATTTATAACTCATTGGATTTTTATGCTAGAACAAAACCAACGACAGTCTTAGAATCTTTGAAGCATTGTAAACAAAGTTCCGGTTTCAAATTTTCCATTTATTGTTTTGTTTTCTTTCACATGGGGTCGAAAATTCACGAATTTTTGTCCTCTTACACCCCCTGGGGGGGATCTAGTGTTCGTAGCGCCATAAAATTTTAGACCGTATAGTCCACCACCTAAGTGTCCTTTTTCAACAACAACATGAAAATGGCTCATCGAACCGCCTGTGGCCTGGGTTGACCTCCTTAAACTAGCATCTAATCTAATCTGAGATAAACGTTAAGAAGACCTTCATATTTTTGAAAGTGAAAGATTTTCATTTGGTAAACCATCATTTTTTCGGTTCACTGCTACCTTTTTTCAGCACAAGTTACTTGTCATATTTTATTCCGTTTTCCAGACCTTCAATTTCGGCTGTTCTATAAAAAATATGTGGAGACCTTTTGCACAGATTTCCCACTCCTAAATTTCCCTACTAAATGGCGTCTCTCCATCCAATCTTGATATCCCCTTTATTGCGGTTAAGGATAGACAAAAATAACTTGTCTAATCTACGCGGTAGATCATGTAAAGAATGTTACCTTCTTCCTTCGAATCATGGTTTCACTTTTGTGGTTGGGGGGGGGCTTAAGATAACTTTTCACGTTGTTTGTGAAACGACCCATCAATGAGTCCTTTGAAAAAGCTTTAATAATATTTTAAAATTAATGGTATTTTATGGACCCAGTTAGTGTTTGGTATATATAAAATTTATAACAACTTTTTAATTTAAATTTCAGGTGAATACTAAACTTCAGTTTAACCCAGCTAAGTCAACGTGTTAACTGATCTAAACTGCAAGACGGCTCACGCACACGCATGAGATTGACTTGTGGGATTGTTAAGAGCGGATTTGTGTCGCTGAACAGTTCAAACCGTAGATCAAAATCAAAGGGTTTTCATTCAATTTAGAGCAGACCTGAACAAATTCTTAATCGTCATTCTCCAGTTATAAAAAGTGGAACCCGCTGTGTCATTGTCACTGCCTTCGCCATCTACTTCCAAATATGGCCCTACCAGTTGACCAACTCTGCACCGACTTCTTGTTGGCGCTTGGAATGCATGCATATCTCTACTGCAGCCACGAGTTTATCGAAACTCTGCTTCTGATCCTTGGTTTGAAGAAGAAAAGTGGCAGATGCTGTACACCCTATCAACGGAGGTACCGACCTCGACGACTGATCCCCTTAGGGCTCCATCGAGCACTACTGACACTTGGTTCTCCAGCTTGCGACGTCAAGGCTCACTTCATCTTCAAGCTCATTCCCGTCATGACAGACGTGGCATGTGGTGGTACGCAGAAAAATGAGGAGCAACTGTTAAGCGCAAATTTAACCTGAATGAAGGACAGAGAGATGGCGGCGATGCCGAGGTAAGCTGTAAAAACTTGCGTTTTGATCGAATTTACAGATTTGAATTCACGGCTGTTATTATCGGTTAATTAATTTTACGATGCTTGTTGAATTCGTCTTTTGTGGTAATTTTTTAATTTTTGATCGTCCCAAATTTTCACGTCAGTGAAAATATTTTTCGATCATCCAGCCGCGTTAACCGTTATTGTATGCAACTGTTTCTGCATCACAACAGCTTTGACTTCCTTTCTATTAGAATAATTCGGCCTAATTTTATTCATATTCTTAATTTTTTTCGAGATACATACACATGTATTCTTCTTCTGAAGTATCATATTAGAACATGCGTGACAGGTAGTAATTTTTTCTCTACAACCACCATTTGCACTATCCGATCAAACATTCGAGAACACGCGACCACGGCCTCTTTTCTATTGAGATGCTACTGTAAATGTTGACTGGCGACTTATTACCGAACATTAAAATGTAATCTACTCAAGTGCTGCAGCAATTCATCCATTTACTCTTCCATAAAGTTTTAACGACGGACTCATTACAGTGCACCTAATCCTTCACTCACAATTTGTTCACGACTCATTAAGGGTCGTTGTGTTGGACCTTGTCGAAAGGTAAAGCTAAACAGCTGCCTAACTATGCCGCTCCAAGGCTAAACGTGTCTCACAAATAACTTTTAGTCAAAAGCTGTTGGAGAGAAGCCTCACCGAGCGAGGAAAAAGAATGTCGGCGAATACCCAATGGATTTTATTCTATAAGCCGCGTAATAAAGTCAGAACCCCGCCGAACTGACGTCGAGGCTAAATTCTTCCAACGACAAACTACCCGCGCCCGTGTGGGAAACAAATCTGGTTCAACACCTCTAAGGATAAAAAATGTCATAGCGACAAAAAAACTGTAAGAACTACATATATAACACTGCAACGTCATAGCGGAAGAGTAACGTGAGTATCCTCAATTATCAGAACAGTTTGCGTGCATGCTTGCCTAGAACAGGTTTTATGGATAAAGTCGCTTGCGATCGTCTCTGACAGCTCTGCGGTTTGCGAGAACATTCGAAAAGTATTAGTTTTATTTTGAATTTTTATCACGCACGGAATTTCTCTCGCACTCCGAATTGAAATCGCTGGCATTATCCTGTTTCCAGTGTAAAGCAATTTTTTCAATTGAGAAACAATTGAGATATTCAATTTGGTATGGTTTTGTACAAATTTAATCATATTAATAGACGTAAAATTTGCTATTTCAGAATGCCTCACATTGAAAATTTGTATTCAATTTAGCGTTCGTACCATCATTTTGAAGTATTTTTGATGTCAGTACCTATTGACAGAAATAGTCAATTGGGAACTAAAAAATTCATCTCGTGTATTTTTGTTTGCTTTTAAAAATTCCAAATAATCCACTGACAATTATGCTGCCCTATAACATGGGCTTCATTGTATCTTGGCTAACAGATAAAAATTGAAGGTTCTCTTAAGAAA
The DNA here is from genome assembly GCA_030386875.1 of Morinoia aosen. Lineage (NCBI taxonomy): Eukaryota > Metazoa > Arthropoda > Malacostraca > Amphipoda > Talitridae > Morinoia > Morinoia aosen. The sequence continues at coordinate 44,004,460 of CM059580.1, forward strand.
AGTAAAAAATACCCAATGAGAACAGACTTTTTTTCTCTATTCGAGAGAGAAAACCAATAGCGCACCTTTTTTTCCATAACTTATTCGGATTTTCGGTGTTTTGAAGTTCTAAATTCATCGAAAAAATTTTACCTTTTATTATATCCAACGCTATGATGAGAAAGTATATACTCTGTAAGGCATCATATTTCTATCCCTTTGCTGGACATGCCATTTGACTCATTGTAGTACGTGTCATTGGAAACATGCACTCACTCTTGATGCTCACCTGCTACTCAGCAGGTACTCAGACGAGTACCCACCTACTATTGAGGGAGTAGTACTCACTTGTTCAGAGGGCTTGGAGCTGTGGTGTTGAGTTGGTATTCAACAGTGTTAGGCTCCGCGCCAGTATGGCCAGATGGATATTCTGGTATCACGCTACCGGCTTTGTAAATAATGTTCGCCGGAATTTAATTCGAGTAACCTAGATACTCCCCACACCCCCTTGAATCCGGCTTGTCCGAAATTCGAGAGAGCGACGAAAAGAACCGTCAGCTCTCTGGAATTTCGGAACCTCATTATCCGTTACAGAACTACTCTGCAACTAATATTGTTCCTTGCAAATAAATCTGGAAATTAACCGAATGCTGTCTTCCCCGACTACAAAGAAAAAAAGGATCTCAACTTCTAGAGAGTTTTCAATTGAGTGGCGCCCAATGAGCGGCAGCCCTACATCCGCTGAGATCCAGCCTCTACGAACTAAACTTCGGCACCTGTGAGCAAAGTCAGCCCGTAAAAGCATCCGAAAGATCTAGAATCTTGGGCCTGAAAATGGACCAAAATTAATAAGAAATTGACAATTGGCGCCGAATACTACAGCCTAACAAATTACTCAAATTAAGGTAACTGTAATCTTAGTATTTTTAGCAAGCTTTCAATAAACTTCATTATTCTCGTCGTTCGTTTTTTTCCCGCACTTATAGTGAAATTCAAAGTTTTCCTCGTGGTACTAATCCAAGATGTTCTATTTGGACGTTCAAGGTTAGATACACAAAGCTGAGGGTCCGAGTCTCGTCAGTGGGTTATATAAAGCCCCAGCACCTCAGCCGTCACTAGCTCACTCCTCTAGCGTGTGCGGTGATGAGCTCACCAACTCCCCCGGTAGAGCTGCCACTGAACTCTAGTCTCATACTTGTGAACTGTGCTGACTTTACGAGTACACATACCTCATTGTCAGCAAGAAATTGTGAAGTTTCTACAACGGCCACGCGGTTAAATAAAAATGACCTGCCATAGACCATTTCCATGACACATTATGATGATTCTATTTTTATTTTGTCAATGATTAGTGCGTTAATTTTATGAGATTTTGTATTCGAGAATATTGTCCAGTTTATGTATTTTAGATGTTTTCTTGGTGTGTATTCGAGACGTAAAGTGGAAATGCGATGTTCATTTCTAGTGTGAAACTTTGTTGCAAGTTGAGCCATGAAGGGGTTAGGTTCAGGTGAGAAATTGAATTATTCGGGAAGATAAGTTCATGAAATTCAGAGAATGGAATACAATTGTTCTAACTTTAAACTTTTATTTGCAGAATCTCTCAGGAAAAGTATAATTTACTACACTCAGCAGTTTCTATTCCTGACCGGAGGCTAAGATCTGCTGCAACAATGCTCGTACTGCAGTCCTTCTTGCTCTGCGTTCTGGTACGAATCCAATCATTTTAGTTGGTTTATATTTGTTTGTTGCTATGAGAACTTGGCTTGAATTCTCTAAAGACTCAAAATCAAATTTGGAAATTATGCAGTTAATCAGGGTTCATATTATAATGTCTATAATTTTCTTCTAAGCGCAATAGCTTCCATTAAAATTTTCCATTCTATGTAAATTGGCATTATCGTAAAAATTCAATAATTTAATCTGACGTTATGCATTCGTTTGAATAGGGTAGTTTGTGAGATGTACCATCAACTCTAAAAATATCTAGCATTCATGTCATGGAGTGTAAGTTTCTATTTAATTTTGTGCAATGAAAAATTATTTCAAGGAGTACTAATCGGTTCATTTTATCAAGGATCAGTGAGGAAGGTTATAGTTGAACCACCTATATTAACTTTCAAAATAGCTTACTAATTTTCTAGTTAATCCTACAGTATAGAAATTCGAAAACAGCGTGCGAAGTTGTTAACCAGAACTGATCATCAAGACTTGAACATATGAGCTGAATGGCAAGTGGTGTTCCATGTTTATGTTACCAGGAATTACCACATACATTGGGTGCGGGTAATCTGTAGTGTAAAAAAGTTTCAAGTCTTCGGTTTTACATTCAAGCAAGTCATTCTCTTGGTTGTGAATTGGTAGTTAATTATCCAACCAATTCACTCAGACAATGCTAACGATTGATTAGCTGAGCTATAATTACACTATAGAGCTTGTAAGGCAGGGTGTCGGAAATTGTCGAGTCTAATTTAACCATATTTACGTGTGTTTGGGTTGTCGCATTGTGCACATAAATGAATGCCAGTATCAAGCCGTACAATATCCGTAATTATCATTAGGATTTTAATATTGGGGCACGCCATTCCATTTTACAATTCTTACATTAGGTAAGTCGTCGAAAGAACCGTGATGACAACAGAATAAAGAAAGAACCACGACTTGGCAATGAACCTAAAAGAACACTCTGGGAAACATATTTAATACGAAATACAGAGCACGAAAAAGACTCTACAGTTTTCTAAGACGTTATATAGCATGTGACCGTGAAATTATGCATAATACATTACCAAACTCTGATGAAGGGCACTAAGCTTCGTTTATGATGACTTAGTATAAGTTGAGACATGGTCCAACTGGGGGCCAAAGCAGATGACACTTTTCGATTTTCTTGTATATTGTTGTGTATTTTTCCTAGACTTCTTCCATGGGCTTATCTACTCACTTATCTCTTTCTCACACACTTCTCACTGGACTTTTCAGGATAGATTGGTTTATGTTTTTCTTTTTAAGACTAGCCAATCGCAGGTATTTCTTACTAAGCATTCATGCCTGCCGTGAAGTGAGCCACAATTTTAGCGAAATCACGATTTTTCCTTCCATAGATTTCGTCATCGGCTCCACCTTTGACTATAACTTCCCATCTTTGAGTGAGATTCTTCAGATATATTATATTTTTACGAACTATTCGAAACGAAACTCTGTCTTAGTCTAATTTAAATATAATTCTAACCAATTGGAAATTTATTGAGCTTAACTTCCACATTTAGGGCTGTTGATTCCGCGATAAACATCCTTAAGCCCAAGAGTTAATCACTGATCCCGAAGGTAATAAATGAATTTTGAAAAAAGCTTCATCCTGTTCCGTCTTCTAGATTGCAGGTCTGCAAGGCGCCGCATTTTCGCCTCGCTCTCCTCACGCACCAGAGGAACGAGCCATGTCACCAGTCCACGAGCCGCTCCGAGCTGCGCCTCTGGAGTTGGCCTCCCGCGCTATGCCTTACCGTGGGGTGGGTAAACCAAAGGGATATCAGACGATGCAATCGAGGAATGAGCAAGCTAGGTCATTTGGGGGTTTAGCACTCGGTATGAAGAAGAAGTGTTTTTGAAATGTGTTTCCCTTTTGTTTTTTTTTTGGTGCAATTTTTTCAGGAACGAATGGCGTTTTTTCCAAAAATTTTGTCCTCTGTGCCCTTCAACGAGATTTGCTTACATCAGTAATGGAGAGCATTAATAAATTAGACCAAAACTAGCATTATCGGCTTTTCTTTTTTTGCTATTACAACGTCACCTACCATTTTTTGTGGATTATCTGAGTCTGTCGTACTTTAGACGTTGCAATTCACATTGAAATGTTTTTCTAAAATTGTACTTCATGTTAAATAAAAGCAAATGCATAAGTATGCGTTTATTTCCCCAAATGAAACACATAGTTCTTGTAGCTTCTTAAAATATTTCTCATGCTTGGCGCTCACGTCACCTAATTCTAACACATAAACAAAACTGAAACTCTGTCCTGTTTTTGCGGACTTATTTCTCAGAAATAAGTAATGCTTCCAGAGAAATTTATGAGCATCTCATAGCAAGTAAACTTTAACGAGCATAGCCCGCCCAATATTTATGAACGATGACATACATGACTTCAATTAATGAATTTTTATGAGGTATGATATGACAGTTCTGACCACTCTCTGACAAGGTTAAAAGTTGCGCACTACTGTAGTGATCCTTCATGGGTTGAACTCCCCTCTCGTCGCTGCGGCTATTTACGTTGTGATCCTGTTTGTCGTGAAATAAAAGCAAAAACATTGAGGCAGGTTTTAATCAACTAAAATTTAACATTAACACATTCAAAATACAAATTGCTTCGTACATGTATCCTAAACGCCGGTAGACAGGATACACAACGTAGTTTTGACATTTCAATCTAAATATGACACTGTTATTTAATATTGATTTCAAAGTCGGACGGGGCTGTAAGGAATTTTTTTGTGGCAACCTATCACAACAGTAGTAATGGTAATTATAAGGATTTTAACGCGAATCATTTACTTGTTATTGAACAGTGTAGTTCTTTCGTTGAACTAAATGTAATTTTAAGTTGAACAAGAATTGTAAGAAGTTAATTTTCAACTAAACGCAATTTAACAAGAACAAAACGCAATGAGAGCGACGACGAGACATAGCAGGACGGCAACAGCTCGCATAATCAAGGTAGTGCAGAGCCAGCAGCTTGAGGTCTCTGAACAGGGCCATAGGAGTTCAGGTACGAGCGCACTACTACAATAGCAGAAAGGGCAACAGTAGAAACTGCATCAATGGATGCAGCGGTAGAGACTGTTGCAGTAGTAGTGGTAGTAGTAGTAGTATACGCGGCAGCAGTAGCAGCATACGCGGCAGAGGCAGCTTGACCAGTGGAATGATGTTGTAGGGGATACTGTTGAAGAGTTATTCCGTTAATTGGCGCCTAGGTAGCAAATCGTGGGTTAAATAGTGTAAAACTATTAGATCAATATTTGAGCACGACTTCACAAAACTAGGGCACAACTCACCTAAGCTGATTGATTCAGCCCAGTGGGCCTAGGAACGCCACTTTCAGAGGTTAGAGAAATTTGAAACCCTATCAAAGACGAGGGGATAGTGGTAGTCAGGCTCACCGTAAGGACAGGAAGAACAGCTGAAGGTTCGTCTGCTTAGGAAAAAGTTAGAGAGAAAGTAACCTAATCCTCCACTCTAACCCTACTAGACCCCAAACAAACTATGCTAAATTCACCGATGGAGGATGTTCCCCAGACGTACTAAGGTGAGCCTGCAGTGAATAATTAAACGTGAACCCTGACAATCAAAGAAATAACTTAAACAGGTCACAGGCACACCAACATAACGATAGTTGAAGTTAGATTTTAGGAAGATGAAGGAACCTCAGCCACTGCCACTCGCTGCACCACGAACACCGCGCCGCCTCCCCAACACGGGGCTGCAGTAACCTCAGTCCTGCGCTACCAGGGTGTCGATCGCATCTGTCTCATGTTAGAAACATGCTACCGAAGTAGCGTCTGAACCGCGCACGGGACAAATGACGGCGCAGATGCGCCGCCCAACTAAATTTCTTATAGGGCCTTTCTGTGTCCTCGTCATCAATCACGAAGTATTTCTTTTCATTTATCATGTATTCATTTCTTTTCAATGAGATATTTAACATTCTGCCACCGGTCTTTGATGTGACAAATTATATTGAATAATTATTATTAACAGTAGTCTACCCCCCTACATTTGAAATAAGAAAAAAGGTAAAATGAAAGAAAGACCGTAAGAAATAAAAAAATTCAATCTCTCGAGACCGAGTGCTCACAGCCCGTCAAAAATGTATAATAATGTTCGACAAATCACATGACACACGTTCCTATTTCTCTAGAATTCACGTGATATTTATTCTCACTCGAATCTGACGAATTAATACACTGGAAATTGTGGAGTTGTGATGCTTATTTTACAGATATGCTCATCACACACTTTCGGCTGGTTTCGGACAGACAGGCACCTCTTTTATTATAGTATAGATAAACTGGTACAGTAACGTGAACTAGTTTCGTGTAAATCTTGCATCTTTTCAAAACAAATGGGAATTAATACACTTAGATAAAGATCACAAGTTACTACTAAAGAACTATTCTAACAAACATGACATTTTCAATTGAAACAACAAGTTCTCGTTCATGCTACAACACTGAAGTTACGTAAACGAGTGCAGTTTTATAAACCAAAATGAATGAGGATAGTCATTATTACGTGAGCAAACGGTTGTGAGTGTGCCTAGAACACCCGGTGGTAGATACATTCATGGTAGTCCAGGGTGAATAAAATCTTCATTATAGGTGGGATTATAGACTAAGGCTCGGTTCATCACCCTCATACAACAATACGAAACAACGCACTCTGACCTCTCTGAGGTCTGGGACACAAATATCCTCGGTTCTACGATGCGGTGAGAAAGCAACCGCTTGAATCGCACCCAGTCACTTAAACGACCTTTAGCGAAGTGTCTGAATTGTTGCAATGTGCATGGAAATATGACATATTAAATGAATTATCTTTAAATGAGTCAATATTGTAAAGGTTATTCCTAAGTATCAAATAATAACATTAAAAATAGAAGGAATAGATATCTGAAAATGTCTTGAATACCGCTCGTGCAACTCATGACTAATTATATCTTGAAGTACGATCGACGTACAGCGCTTTTTGAAGAGTCGAAGTGAATTTGTAGGCTAGATGAAACTTTTATTCCATGGCGTACAAATATTCATGAGGAGACTCTAAATATGACGAATCATATACATAATAACTTCGATATTTTTTTTTCCCGTTATGACGTGGTTGATTCAGAACGCTGATGAGCGGCCTCCAGGGTGCACGCATTTTACTTTTCCGATATTATTAACTGCTCTACCAAACGTGTGGATGATAACTCTGAATTACCTCCCGAGATTACGCCTTCAGCTCATAACTTTGCTCTAACGCTCGAGTAATCATTCTGCTCAATAATCGTCAGTGCTTTCACTGATCGCTGTAGTTTTCATCGTTTCAATACAGCTTGCGCAAATAGAAATTTATAAGGCAGAATGTTTTACCTTTTAATATAAATAAAATAAGCGATCAAGTTTTTCCGATTGAAATCTCTAAACTTTGATATGACTTCGATACACATTTACGCGATCAACACGCAAGTTTTTACAGCTTACCTCGGCATCGACGCCATCTCTCTGTTCTTCATTCAGGTGGAATTTGCGCTTAACAGTTGCCCCACATTTTATCCGCGTACCACCACACTTTACCCGCGTCTTTGGTGAAAGTAGGTGGCGAGGGGAGTGACAATAAAACAGTAGTTTCCACTTTTTATAACTGGAGAATGACGATTAAGAATTTGTTCTGGTCTGCTCTAAGTTGAATAAAAAAACATTTATTTTGATCGAAGGTTTGAACTGTTCAGCGACACAAATCCGCTCTTAACAATCCCAGAAGTCAATCACATGCGTATGCGTGAACCGCCTGGCAGTTTAGATCACTAAACACGTTGACTTAAATGGGTTAAACTGAAGTTCAGTATTCACCTCAAAGTTAAATTAAAAAGTTGTTATAAATTTTATAAATACCAAACACTAACTGGGTCCAAAAAATACCATTAATTTTAAAATATTGTTAAAGGTTTTTCAAAGGACTCATTGATGAGTCGTTTCACAAACAACGTGATAAGTTATGTTAAGCCCCCCAACCACAAAAGTGTAACCATGATTCGAAGGAAGAAGGTAACATTCTTTATATGATCTACCGAGTAGATAAGAAAAGTTATTTTTGTCCATCCTTAACCACAGTAAAGGGGATGACAATGAAATAGATTGATTTCTGGGAAATCTCACTTTTAGGATTAAAAGGAAAACCAACGTGGCTAAGAACACCATGATAAAAAACAAACGTTTCGGATTATAAAAAATACATCTTCAGTGTTCTGAAATACAATAAATCGAAGTATTAAAACATTGTAACCATAAATTTTCTGAATAAATCGGATGTAAGATAATGAAATTTAAAACACATGATATAACAAAAAAGATATACAAAATTTCAACAAACAATGGAAAGTTTCACCGCCGTATCACACTCATTTAGTGACGGACGGTTTTTAAAAAATGCATTTCGATTCTAAAATGCGGAGATCGGACAAATTTGGTGTTGAATCCAATGTTTTAAAATTTGTATTTTTAAATATATGGTCTTTCTTCAAACAGTGTTCTCTTATAGATGAATTGGATGGTTTGTGAGATTACAGCCAGTGCGAAAGGAGACTCCCCTGTGTTGTGCACACCTCACAAACAATTGGAGCCCAGTGCTACCAATGTAAGAGCGCTCGCAGCGGTCACACGTATATTGATATACAACTGAGATTGGAAGGAGAGATGACATCTAGTAGGGAAATTTAGGAGTGGGAAACCTATGCACAAGGTACGTCTCAACACCTTTTTTATAGAACAGCCAAAATTGAAGGTTGGGAAAACCGAATAAAATATGACAAGTAACTTGTGCTGAAAAAAGGTAGCAGTGAACCGAAAAAATGTTGGTTTACCAAACAAAAAACTTTCATTTTCAAGGATATGAAGAGTCCTTCTTGACGTTCAGCTCAGATTAGATTAGATTAGATGCTAGTTTAAGTCTCCTTAACCGCAAAGAAAAAACGTTCCAAAGAGAGAAAGGAAGAAGTACCATTTAGTATGGAGATAAGGGAACGCGGAATCTATGCACTTTAAAAAATTCCTCAGACGCGTTTGTGTTGAACAAAATATTTCCTGCGTAGGGACGAACTGGATCAGTTTTCTTTAAAGACATTGTATACGCCAAAACTGTGAAAAGAAGTCCAGGCTGATGGTATGGCTTCAGCCCTTCACACCTAGATTTACTTCTCCCACTTTTTTTGATCAGTCATAACTAGGTCGATGATGAGGAACATGTGTATTATTTGACAAAATGCTCCATTGAAGAGCATGGAGTAAGGAATATGAGAAATGTGTTGATGACCAGGGAACAGCTATGACAACTAGGCAGGTTGGAGAGCAACAGATAACGATTGTGAGTAACGAGCGACTAAGCGCTTGGCTTACAACAATGATACATACAAGATGGAGAGTAGCGGAACTTCACCTTTTTCACTTCAAATTAATCTAACTCAAATTCAATTTAATCCAAGTCAAGTTGAAATTAAACCAAGTCAAGTTCAAATTAATCCTAGTCAAGTTCACATTAATCCAAGTCAAGTTCAAAAGAAAAGAAAAAATAAAGAAAAATGAAAACACTTTATTTCCAATAGAGATGATACAAAAGTACCATCATTGGTTTTTAAAATATCTTAACGTTAATACACTTAGAAGATACACTCACACGAGTATTGTAATACCCATGTTACTTGTCGAAAATCAGTGAATGAGACCGTTTGATTACAATTTATACTTGTACATTACTACCCAGATACATTCTTGCATTAGCAATAAAAATGTTGCCATCCATTCTCAATTCCGTGTTAGTCATTGTGAAGAAATGTAGGATCCACTTACAATACACAATTATAATACAAGAATCAAATTAATCCAATTCTAGTTCAATTTAATCCGAGTCAAGTTCAAATTAATCCAAGTCAAGTTCAAATTAATCCAACCCTCAGATGTGTTAAAAAATGACATAATAATTTCTTAAATTGAGCTTTGTGTTAAATATGTACATATTGGATGTGATAAGCATGACTGGTTTCGAGGATTAATTTACACTTTCTAGATATTTATATACGTGAAATTCCACTTCATCACATCTATGAAATCATATACATGCAAACACGAAAGGTTGTCATTGAATGATATGTAGATTTAATCTTTAAAAGAAATACACAAATGCGAGTCACTGAGCACTCATGTACGATTCCGTTTGATTACAATTTATACATGTACATTACTACCCAGATACATTCTTGCATTAGCAATAAAAAATGTTGCCATCCATTCTAATTCCTTGTTAGTCAATGTGAAGAAATATAGGTTCCACTTACAATACACAATAATGATACAAGAAACAGTGTTTCTAACTTAATACTGATTTTATTTGTGTGTGTTCACAATTAGGTGTGAATATAGCATAGGTTAGGTTATGTTTATGAAATTTTTTCCCGGGTTAACGTTTTTTTTATGTTTGACATATTATCAGGAAAGCTTCGGTTAGCATAGGATAGGTTAGTATATATATATGTTAGGATGGGTTAGGCTAGAATATCTCATGTTAGAATTTGTTAGGCAATGTTGACCGAATTTTCTCACGGTTCCACCTAGCCTAACGATGACATTGGTTAAGTTAGGATAGGATTGGTTAGGATAGGATAGGGTAAGATAAGATAGGATAGGTTAAGATATGTTAGGTTAGGATAGATTAGGTTAGCATAGGTTAGGAAATGTTGACGGAATTTGTTCACGGGTCCACGTTTTTTATGTTTATCATGTTATTATGATACATTCGGTTAGCATAGGTGAGGAAGAGATAGGTTAGAATATGTTAGGCTAGGATAGCTTAGGTCAGAATATGTTGCGTTAGAATTTGTTAGGCAATGTTGATGAAATTTTTTCTCGGGTCCCCGTTTTTTTATGTTTGACATTATCAGGAAAGGTTCGGTTAGGGTAGGTTAGGATATGTTAAGTTAGGATAGGTTAGGTTAGTTTAGGTTAGGTAGTGTTGACCGAATTTTTTTTCACGATTCCACGTAGCGTAACGACGGCATTGTCCGTGGAATTTCCACGGGTCCTGCTAGTTTTGTTAATTCTACGAAGACGATATATAATATCTTTTGTGAATCTTCAATACTTTAGTCTGCCACTCACATCAAAATTTGAACTCTTTCTTTTAAATAAAATTGAAGTATATTCAAACTTCGATCTATTGTTGACAATACTATTCCATTCATATTCTCTAACACGTACAGTTTTGTAGTTAGTAACAGGTCATTAATGTTGAGGGACTTTAATGACCTCTTACTTGAGCTATTAGGCAGTCATTCACAAGCCAGAACGACTCTTTCACTTTTCTCTTTAAAAATAAAAAAGTTGAAATCATTTGTTTATTGAAACCGAAGTTGAATCTTTGCGTACAAATATCCATAAACAAAATGCACAACTTTTCGCAGAAAATTCGAATTATACATTGGGCTGGATTCGTTATGTTTATTTGTGCTATTGTTATCACTACGGGAAAGCCCACCTAAGATGCGGTTACTTATACAACGCGCTGTAGTCAGAGAGAGAGAGAGAGAGAGAGAGAGAGAGAGTGCAGTCACCGCCGAGTCTGCGGCGTGTGCCCATAGCGGTGCTGAAGCGGTGCCCCGCCCGTTTACCGTCCATTGTATTACCACATCAGCAACAATAAATGGACCTCACAAGCTACATCAGCAACAATAAATGGACATCACGAGCTGCGTATAACTATTCCCTCCCCCCTCTCTTCGTAAAAGATATTGAGACGATCTCTAGAACCGAACCTGTCTGTACGTGAAGACACACTAGCACCCCAAGAACTGAACAATCATGACAACCCAAAAACTTAAACCCTACAATACTCCAACATTTCTTTAATATCATGGAAAAATACAGGGATATTAACAATCGTTATCGTTACCAACTTTTTATAACACAGTTATTCAAACAAATAGATTCCTGAAATAATCCAAGTACAAAATAACATTCTTTCCATGGGTCTAACTATTGTAAATAAATAATATTTATTCGATATGTCCACCATTGGCGTCGGTTACAAGCTGGAACCGCTTAGAGAATGATCAACTAGAGTCACGAATTTTCGTTTGTGGGATTTTGGGCCATTCGTTGCAGGGTTTAGCCTTCAGTTGCAATTGATAAATTTTTGAGAGTCCAACTGCAACGCTCATAACCGGTTATATTGTACAAAACGATTGATCAATTCTCATTAATAGGAACAGCGTTACTCCTCCTCAGAGAGTATACGAGTCACTGCAAGTGTGGATGATTTAGCATTTGATGACTACCAGACCAACAGATCAAATGACTCCTGGTGTGAACGAATGTCGTGTGATGGCTTACGTCGTGTAGCGTAATGGGCAGCAGCGATGGATTACAATAGTAAATCATTGAGTCGCATGCGCGAAATGAACGCGTGCAAGTGAAAAGTATTTTCTGTGTACGATGATTGTTTGCCAGTCGATGGATCGAATGGCCTCTAATTAGACGTTAGACCTTACTAGAGTTTTCTTTCGGCATTCAATCTGACAGAACAAATTGAAGAATAAGATGGATCACATGCTAATGAGCGTCTTGTGACCTTCTATTAAGGAAGATCTACATGAAACTTTGGGGGATAAACCGTCAGACAATTGAAAAGATTAAATAAATAACTAGGAATTCATACCAGTGTGGTTTCAACTAAAATCATCACTGAACGTCATCTGTAAAAAAACATATGTAACAAATTCTACTAAAATAGTACAGGAGTAAACGATGTATTTTATTATACAAAGCCACAAAATATTAAGTATAAAATACCTATATATATTAAACTTCGTTTCGTTGAGCGCATTTTGCGCCCACGCGCCATGCCAATTACTGCGGAGCCGAAATTAAGTTTTAGTTCAAGGTAGATTTACATTTTAGGATAAATAATGATTGCGTAACACTGAGATTTAAGGGATTGTTGCTGAGTGCATGAACGATACATTATAAGCTATAAAAAATGATTGATTGTTTCCCAGGGTCCCCTAGTATTTGAATTAGGAGGTTTTTGCAGCCGTGTATTAGTTTTGTAGCTAATACCAAAATGCTCAGAAAAGCACACATTCGCATGTGTGGATGTGCTGCTTATATACGAACCGCTGCAGGCTAAGAAAGTAAACTATTATATAATAAATGAGAGTACATCAGAAAGTCATAAGTCCTTGTGCTTGGAAAAAGGTAATTCCCCAAAATTTTTCAAATAAATTTATAATCTATTAAAAAATGATGAGCGAGAAATCTTCACCAAGTTTAGACATCGTCCGTACGTTTTTCGTTTAGAATGGTAACGACACAAAAGCCTTTTTGTTTGCAACCATACGAACTTGGTCGCGCCCTGCCTAAGTTCCTTTCAGAACAACTCAAATTTTTTTTCCAATTTCTACATTGGCTACCCATTGCTGGAGAAAAAGTTTTGAGAAAATTAATCTCGGTGTTGAAAGCGCCAGAAATGGAGCACAAATGACAAGCTCTGCATACTGAGATTTTGACGGTATCAGCTTTGTGTAGGAATGACACTACATTGAAATGACTCGTAGCGATTACCATGTTTTTTTTTTCGGTAAATGCCGGAAGTTAACCCCGTAGCGCTATGTGTGACGACAACATTGAAAAAGGGTCGTTTTATTTCATTTTATAATGTGAAATTTATGTTGCCGTGAGCAATGTTGGTAAAATATAATAAGGGTGGAACATGATGTTGCTCCTTAAAAAAACAGTGTCATATAAACACTATTTGTAAAATTTTGGTGTGTTAAATGAAGTCGAATTTGATTCCAAGTCTTTGCTTTCTAAACTGTACAAAAAAATATTAGTTAGCGTTTTTTCAAGAGGAATCGTCATAAATGAGCCATCTTTGTGTTTGTAAATAATGTTAATGAACAGGATATAGGAGTAAGGATCCAACAGCGTGAAAAATATTTTGAAAATTTCTACGGAAACAAAGAAACCACAGCGTTTGGCTAAATATTCATTTACATAATGTTTTGAAGGTGTCCATCACCGCCTCAATAGTATATGAAAAAGTTGCGTTGAAACTGACCATGAACTCTTTAAATAATTATGGTTCATGATCCGGCTAAAAAATTCTTACGGGTCGCGGTGAGTACACTAGTTTCTCCATAACTGCTCCGTAAAAAAAGTTGAAAACATTGAAATTTACAATGTTGAAGTACTACAGCATGCGCTGATAGTACATTCAGGCATGAGTTAAGCTGTGTTCACACGATCATTGAGTGCGCGCGTGAGCACTAAAGAGAGGCGCAAGCCCCACCCACTTGTTCACGCTTCAGGCGAACTTGCTTATGTTTGTAGAATGCGTCATCAGCAGCACTTTGAATCCTGTTGCAAACTTCTGGGAAGTTTAAGGAAGAAGACAAAGTGAATCACTTTAACACGGTCAACAGTTTTATATGCGCTAAAAGAGCGTTTAAAACATCAACATGCAAAATATAGTAAATTGAAATGAACTCCAAAATGAAGTAAATATTTTTTCAAATTTATCAAAGGTCTATCAGAAAAAAAGTCACCCGTGCCGGGTTTTGTGAGGTCAAATTCAACCTTCTATTTTTTCTATTTTCTTACGAAGTTCGACCGCTATAATGTCGGTGTATCGTCAGTTCTTCCTCCCGGCGAGTAGGCAAGCGAGGCTCAACTGATAGTCTTAAAGATAGGCCCAGTTGTTCTAAACATGAATTTTGCTTCACAATGGTTATAGGTGGTCAGTGCCTTAGTTTTGCTTGGAAGTCGCCTCCAAAGATTTTTTGAAGAACTTAACTGGCAGTAAGTTTTGGACAATTTAAGACTCAAAACTTGCGTGTTGATCGAATTTACAGATTTGAATTCACGGCTGTTATTATCGGTTAATTAATTTTGCAATATTTGTTGAATTCGTTTTTTGTGGTATTTTTTTAAATTTTTGATCGTCCCAAATTTTTACCTCAATGAAAATATTTTTCGATCATCCAGCCGCGTTAACCGTTATTATATGCAACTGTTTCTGCATCACATTCGCTTTGACTTCCTTTCTATTAGAACAATTCGGCATAATTTTATTCGTATTTTTCATTTTTCTAGCGATACATATACATGTATTCTTCTGAAGTAGCATATTAGAACATGCGTGACAGGTAGTAATTTTTCCTGCACAACCACCATTTGCCCTATCCGATCAAACATTCGAGAAAACACGACCACGGCCTCATTTCTATTGAGATGCTACGTAAATGTTTACTGGCCGCTCATTATCGAACATTAAAATGTAATCTATTCAAGTGCTGCAGCAATTCAACCATTTACTCTTCCATATAGTTTTAACGACGGACTCATTACAGTGCACCTAATACTTCACTCACAATTTGTTCACGACTCATTAAGGGTCGTTGTGTTGGACCTTGTCGAAAGGTAAAGCTAAACAGCTGCCTAACTATGCCGCTCCAAGGCTAAACGTGTCTCACAAATAACTTTTAGACAAAAGCTGTTGGAGAGAGGCCTCAACGAGCGAGGAAAAAGAATGTCGACGAATACCCAATGGCTTGTATGCTATAAGTCGCGTAATAAAGTCAAAACCCCGCCGAACTGACGTCGAGGCTAAATTCTTCCAACGACAAACTATACCCGCGTTCTTGTGGGAAACAAATCATGCTCAACACCTCTAAGGATAAAAAATGGCATAGCGACAAAGAACAGGAAGAACTACATATATAACACCGCAACGTCATAGTGGAAGAGTACATACATACATATACCGGGCTTATCCTCCCTATGGGAGGGTAGCCGACAGCAGGCCACAATCACCACACTTAGTCACTAGGATGCGAGAGAGGCAGCACTGGCCGCACCTGAACTGCCAGGATCAGCAGCAGCCCAGCACAACGACCTTCCACACTCAGGCCCGACAGCCACAGCTGGTTTACCCCGACCGCTTCATTGAGTGCAGCCCCTCCCCCCGCACATGACAGGTCAACCCCATCACACGCGGGCAGCTTCCAGTAACGCGTCAAAAATAAAATTACCTCCTTATACACTGCCCCCACTCACTTCTGTCCGCAGCCATCCCTCTCGCCACGTCCACAGTCAGACCCCTCTCATACAAAGCACGTCGCACCCCATCCATCCAACTCATCCGTGGTCTACCTCGCGCTCGAAGACCACTCACTTCCGACATATATATCTTTTTCACCAGCCGTTCAACATTCATTCTTTCAACATGCCCAAACCATCCAAGCACTCTTTCATCCCCTCGCCTGCTCAACTTTTTGATAACACCCGTCTGCCCCCTAACCAACTCATTCCTGATCCTATCTCTCCTAGTTACTCCATACATGCTCCTCAAACACTTCATCTCAAACACATCCAACTTCCTCCTCTCAGCTGCTCTCACCCCCCAGGACTCTGCTCCATACAACAAAACTGGCACAATCAAACTTTCATACAGTCCCCTCTTAGCATTCATGCTCAAACTCCTGCATTCAAAAACTTTCCTCATTGCACCCAATGTCTTACAACCTTCACTCACTCGATGCTTCACTTCAACTTCCATACTATCCTTAACAGTCACATCCGACCCGAGGTACCTAAAATGCTCTACCTCCTCTAAAACTTCCCCATTTAACCTCACATCCAAAGTTCCAAACACTCCACCTCTTGAACATCTCATCACCTTACTTTAGAGTAACGTAAATATACTCAATTATCAGAACGGTTTGCGTGCATGCTTGCCTAGAAGAGGTTTTATGGATAAAGACGCTTGCGATCGTCTCTGACAGCTCTGCGGTTTGCGAGAACATTCGGTTAGGTTAGGTTAGGTTAACATCGGCATCTTTGGGATGCTTTATTTCCAATCAAGCCTGATACATATGATCTTAGCATTGGTTTTTCAAATGTCTTATAACTAACCCTATATATAGGACACCATGACGGTTCCCCCGTAAAGCCGGTACCCATTTCCGACACCTGGGTTGAGTGGGGTATTGTGCTTGAGCTTTCCCTTATACCCAACAGGGAAAATCTCCGCGCCAGCGCCGGGATACGAACCCGCGACTCCAACATACGAGCCCGATCCCTTAACCACTGTACCACGGAGAGCATTCGAAAATTATTAGTTTTATTTTGACTTTTAATCACGCATAGAATTTCCCTCGCACTCCGAATTGAAATCGCTTGCATTATCCTGTTTCCAGTGTTAAGCAATGTTTTTCAATTGAGAAACAATTGAGAGAAATTTGGTATTGTTTTGAACAAATTTAATCATATTAATCGACGTAAAATTTGCTATTTCAGAATGCCTCACATTGAAAATTTGTATTCAATTTAGCTTTCGTACCCATCATTTTTAACTATTTTTGATGTCAGTACCTATTGACAAAAATAGTCAATTGGGAACCGGAAAATTCATCTCGTGTATTTTTGAAGCTTCTAAAAATTCCAAATAATCCACTGACAATTATGCGGCCCTATGACATGGGCTTCATTGTATCTTGGCTAACAGATAAAAATTGAAGGTTCTCTTAAGAAAAGTAAAAAATTTACCCAATGAGAACAGACTTTTTTTCTATCATTACCACTATTCGAGAGAGAAAACCAATAGCGCACCTTTTTTCCATAACTTATTCGGATTTTCGGGTGTTTTGAAGTTCTAAATTCATCGACAAAATTTTAACATTTATTATATCCAACGCTATGATGAGAAAGTATATAGTTTGTTAGGCATCATATTTCTATCCCTTTGCTGGACATGCCATTTGACTCATTGTAGTACGTGTCATTGGAAACATGCACTCACTCTTGATGCTCACCTGCTACTCAGCAGGTACTCAGACGAGTCCCCACCTACTGTTGAGGGAGTAGTACCCACCTACTATTGAGGGAGAAGTACTCACTTGTTCAGAGGGCTTGGAGCTGTGGTGTTGAGTTGGTATTCAACAGTGTTAGGCCCCGCGCCAGTATGGCCAGATGGATATTCTGGTATCACGCTACCGGCTTTGTAAATAATGTTCGCCGGAATTTAATTTGAGTAACCTAGATACGCCCCACACCCTCTTTAATCCGGCTTGTCCGAAATTCGAGAGAGCGACGAAAAGAACCGTCAGCGCTCTGGAATTTCGGAACCTCATTATCCGTTACAGAACTACTCTGCAACTAATATTGTTCCTTGCAAATAAATCTGGGAATTAACCGAATACTATCTTCCCCGAGAAGAATACCGACTACAAAGAAAAAAAAGGGTCTCAACTGCTAGAGAGTTTTCAATTGAGTGGCGCCCAATGAACGGCAGCCCTACATCCGCTGAGATACAGCCTCTACGAACTAAACTTCGGCACCTGTGAGCAAAGTCAGCCCGTAAAAGCATCCGAAAGATCTAGAATCTTGGGCACGAACATGGACCAAAATTAATAAGAAATTTAACAATTGGTGCCGAATACTACATCCTATCTAATATAATAAACATTTCTAACGAACAGGTACTTAGATATGGTGCTTCACTCCACTGAGACTTACCATCCGTATACTGCAGTGTAAATTTAATCAACAGCTACTAATAAGAGTCATGAGTTCTTCCTTTCTGTCAGAATGACTCAATTTAAGGTAACTGTAATCTTAGTATTTTTTAACAAGCTTTCAATAAACTTCATTATTCTCGTCGTTCGTTTTTTCCCGCACTTATAGTGAAATTCAAAGTTTTCCTCGTGGTACTAATCCAAGATGTTCTATTTGGACGTTCAAGGTTAGATACACAAAGCTGAGGGTCAGAGTCTCGTCAGTGGGTTATATAGAGCCCCAGCACCTCAGCCGTCACTAGCTCACTCCCCTAGCGTGTGCGGTGATGAGCTCACCTACTCCCCCGCTAGAGCTGCCACTGAGCTCTAGTCTCATACGTGTGAACTGTGCTGACTTTACGAGTACACAGACCTCGTTGTCAGCAAGAAATTGTCAAGTTTCTTCAACCGCCACGCGGTTAAAATAAAAATGACCTGACATAGGCCATTTCCATGACACAATTTGATGATTCTATTTTTATTATGTAAATGATTAGGGCGTTAATTTTATGGGATTTTGTATTCGAGAATATTATCCAGTTTATGTATTTTTGTTATTTTCTTGGTGTGTATTTGGGACGTAAAGTGGAAATGCGATGTTCATTTGTAGTGTGAAACTTTGATGCAAGTTGAGCCATGAAGGGGTTAGGTTCAGGTAAGAAATGAAATTATTTGGGAAGATAAGTTCATGGAATTCAGAGAATGGAATACAATTGTTCTAACTTTGAACTTTTATTTGCAGAATCTGTCAGTGGAAGTATAATTTACTACACTCAGCAGTTTCTATTCCTGACTGGAGGCTAAGATCTGCTGCAACAATGCTCGTACTGCAGTCCTTCTTGCTCTGCGTTCTGGTACGTATCCAATCATTTTAGTTGGTTTATATTTGTTTGTTGCTATGAGAATTTGACATGAATTCTCTAAAGACTCAAAATCAAATTTTGAAATTATGCAGTTAATCAGAGTTCATATTATAATATCTGTAATTTTCTTGTAAGCGCAATAGCTCCCATTAAAATTTTCCATTCTATGTAAATTGGCATTATCGTAAAAAACTCAATAATTTAATCTTGAGTCATGCATTCGTTTGAATAGGGTAGTTTGTGAGATGTATCATCAACTCTAAAAATATCTAGCATTCATGTCATGGAGTGTAAGTTTCTATTTAATTTTGTGCAATGAAAAATTCTTTCAAGGAGTACTAATCGGTTCATTTTATCAAGGATCAGTGAGGAAGGTTATAGTTGAACCACCTATATTACCTTTCAAAATAACTTACTAATTTTCTAGTTAATCCTACAGTATAGAAATTCGAAAACAGCGTGCGAAGTTGTTATCCAGAACTGATCATCAAGACTTGAACATATGAGCTGATTGGCAAGTGGTGTTTTCTGATCACGTTACCAGGAAATACCACATACATTGGGTGCGGGTAATCTGTAGTATAAAAAAGTTTGAAGTCTTCGGTTTTACATTCAAGCAAGTCGTTCTCTTGGTTGTGAATTGGTAGTTAATTATCCAGCCAATTCACTCAGACAATGCTAACGATTGATTAGCTGAGCTATGATTACACTAAAGAGCTTGTAAGGCAGGGTGTCGGAAATTGTTGAGTCTAATTTAACCATATTTACGGATGTTTGGGTTGTCGCATTATGCACATAAATGAATGCCAGTATCAAGCTGTACAATATCCGTAAATATCATTAGGATTTTAATATTGGGGCTCGCCATTCCATTTCACAACTCTTACACTAAGTAAGTCATCGAAAGAACCGTGATGACAACAGAATAAAGAAAGAACCACGACTTGGCAATGAACCTAAAAGAACACTCTGGGAAACATATATAATACGAAAAACAGTGCACGAAAAAGACTACAGTTTTCTAAGACGTTATATAGCATGTGACCATGAAATTATGCATAATACATAACCAAACGCTGATGAAGGGCACTAAGCTTCGTTTATGATGACTTAGTATAAGTTGAGACATGGTCCAACTGGGGGCCAAAGCTGATGAAACTTTTCGATTTTCTTGCATATTGTTGTGATTTTTCCTTAACTTCTTCTATGGGCTTATCTACTCATTTATCTCTTTCTCACACACTTCTCACTGGACTTTTAGGATAGATTGGTTAATGTTTTCCTTTTTAAGACTCGCAGGTATTTCTTACTAAGCATTCATGCCTGCCGTGAAGTGAGCCACAACTTTAGCGAAATCACGATTTTTCTTTCCATAGATTTTGTCATCGGCTGGCTCCACCTTTGACTATAACTTCCCATCTTTGAGTGAGATTCTTCATATATATTATGTATTTGCGAACTATTCGAAACGAAACTCTGTCTTAGTCTCCTCTATATGTAATTCTAACCAATTGGAAATTTTTTGAGCTTAACCTCTACATTTAGGGCTGTTGATTCCGCGATTAACATCCTTAAGCCCAAGAGTTAATCACTGATCCCGAAGGTAATAAATGAGTTTTGAAAAAAAAGCTTTATTCTGTTCCGTCTTCTAGATTGCAGGTCTGCAAGGCGCCGCATATTCGCTTCGCTCTCCTCACGCACCAGAGGAACGAGCCATGTCACCAGTCCACGAGCCGCTCCGAGCTGCGCCTCTGGAGTCGGCCTCCCGCGCTATGCCTTACCGTGGGGTGGGTAAACCAAAGGGATATCAGACGATACAATCGAGGAATGAGCAAGCTAGGTCATTTGGGGGTTTAACCCTCGGTATGAAGAAGAAGAAGTTGTGTTTTTGAAATGTGTTTCCCTTTTGTTCTTTTTTGGTGCAATTTATTCAGGAACGAATGGCGTTTTTTCAAAAAATTTTCTCCTCTGTGCCCTTCAACGAGATTTGCTTACATCAGTAATGGAGAGCACTAATAAATTAGACTTAAACTAGCATTATCGGCTTTTCTTTTTTTGCAATTACAACGTCACCTACCATTTTTTGTGGATTATCTGAGTCTGTCATACTTTAGACGTTGCAATTCACGTTGAAATGTTTTTCTAAAATTGTACTTCATATTAAATAAAAGCAAATGCAATGTATGCGTTTATACCCCCAAATGAAACATATAGTTCTTGTAGCTTCCTAAAATATTTCTCATGCTTGGCTCACGTCACCTAATTTTAACATATAAACAAAACTGAAACTATGTCCTGTTTTTGCGGACTTATTTTTCAGAAAAGTAATGCTTCCAGAGAAATTTGTGAGCATCTCATAGCAAGTAAACTTTAACGAGCATAGCCCGCCCAATATTTATGAACGATGATATACATGACTTCAATTAATGTATTTTTATGAGGTATGATATGACAGTTCTGACCACTCTCTGACAAGGTTAAAAGTTGCGCACTACTGTGGTGATCCTTCATGGGTTGAACTCCCCTCTCGTCGCTGCGGCCATTTACGTTGTGATCCTGTTTTTCGTGAAATAAAAGCAAAAAACTTAATTAAGGCAGGTTTTAATCAACTAAAATTTAACATTGACATTGAACATACAGATTGCTTCGTGCATGTATCCTAAACGCCGGTAGACAGGATACACAACGAAGTTTTGACATTTCAATCTTAATATGACACGTTTATTTAATATTGATTTCAAAGTCGGACGGGGCCTTTCTGTGTCCCCGTCATCAATCACGAAGTTTTTCTTTTCATTTATCATGTATTCATTTCTTTTCAATGAGATTTTTAACACTCTGCCACCGGTCTCTGATGTGACAAATTACATTGAATAATTATTATTAACAGTAGTCTACCCCTCTACATTTGAAATAATAAAAAAGGTAAAATGAAAGAAAGACCGTAAGAAATAAAAAAATTCAATCTCTCGAGCGGTCATCAGACCGAGTGCTCACAGCCCGTCAAAAATGTATAATAATGTTCGACAAATCACATGACACACGTTCCTATTTCTCTAGAATTCACGTGACATTTATTCTCACTCGAATCTGACGAATTAATTCACTTGAAATTGCGGAGTTGTGATGCTTATTTTACAGATATGCTCGTCACACACTTTCGGCTGGTTTCGGGCAGACACGTGTAAGGTCCGAAGGGTAGAGCAAAGACGAGTAGATCTTTCGAGTGTACTTGGTGCAACGGTTACAGATCTCCAAATGCGCCTCTAGACGCCGCACACGTAGTATTTATACTGTCAAATTGCTGAGTAAGCATGCGCACTGCGGCAAGACCGCGCCCAGGCGGAGCATTACCATACATACAAACATGTGTACAGAGAAAGTGCGCAACCGCGACGGCACACACCTTCCCCCCACGCCTGTTTGATTACCAATCACAAAAGAAAACAATCAAGTTAAGAATCGTAACTTAAAAAGTCAACACAGGAAGCTAAAGGCATCCTAGTTAGTAAACCCAATATGAAAATTACTCTTTTGTGGCAAACCAACTACCAGTAACAGTAAAACAAACGCATCAATTTAAATTCGACAAGGCATCGCAAAGTAAAATCACCAATACCCCACCACCAAAAGAACATGGTAAGAGCCGCTGCTCAAATACACATATAGAATGCAAAAAAAATTGAAACAATATTTCGCACACGAACAGTACAAGATCCAAATAACAAAAAATTTTTTTTCTGGCAACAGAAAACCTTCACTAAAAAACATCAAAATGCGTCGAAGTTTAGTGTATAAAACCGCAAGAGAAAAATATGCCTTCCTTAAAACTAGAAACAACATTCAAAAATAAGAAAAAAAAGAAAAACTCCACGGTTTTAGCAACCAGGATTTAACTTACTTTCCGCTCAAAACACGTAAGGTATATAAGAAAACAAAAACGCTAAACATCAACGTAGAAGATGAACATCACGATCAATACTCGCTGAAATTAGGTGAAGTTACATCGTAATAAAAAGTTAGTAAAAAAAATACACTTCTGAAAAATGAACGGAAAAATTTTTTATTTATTTATTAACCAACCCAAAAAAAATGAAACACCGCACGTATATACCTCGTACAATTATATCGAACTCGCCATGAAACTTAGGTAAAACAATATCTCGTTAAAAGATAATAGTACACACGCATCAAAATAATAACGCAATATCTCTCAATTGAAGTTAAAAAAATATTCGCATAAATTGTATTATTTAAACAAAATCGAAATAATTCATAATTATATACCTGAACATTGTATTCTTCTCGATCATCATCGCGAACAAGGTAAAAGTAGATACTAAACACATAAATGTTGAAAAATAGTTAGTACTAATTCCTGAGTAAATATTAAAAGTAAATACTAGAACATCCGCTTATGAGTTATTAACGCACCCTAGGCGACCCGCAAAATCGCCAATTTCCACCGCTGTCAAAAACACACGCTGCACTAACTCTTATACTTCGTTACTGGCCTGCAGTTGGCGCAACTGCTGGTCAGCATTGCTGGACCGCATCCTCAGAGCGTAAACGCTCCGCCAATAGGTTTATTTCTCGTCGCAGATAGAAGAAAGAAACACCTAATGCCAAGGTGATAGGAAAGATAAGAAGGAGACCTAGATCCGACACCCGGTCTGGGAGGATGTCGACTAGCGCATTTGCACGCAACCAATCCTCCGACACCCTGCCTTGATGTTCTTCCAAGGCATTCGTAAGCGCCTCCACGCTGATTTGCGTCAGACGGTTTCCAATCGCGAACGACAGGGAAGGAAGTGCTCCGTTCTGGTGTGCCGTTCTGAAATTGAAACATATACAGTTCGATTAACATGGCCGCATAATTTAAATAATAGGAAATCAATGGACATAAAAGCAAGTAATTGAAAGGGACAGCCGCAAAGGAAGAAGCAAACGGCATGTCCGCACGGCTCAGATCCCACACCGACTCGGCAGCTGCTCAGCTATTGCAATAACAAATCGGGCGCCAGCACTCCACTCCCACAGCCAGGAGGTGCCGCGTTAGTAAACACATGGTGGTTATTGAATCTCGCAAGGCTTTGCGCAGATGCAAATCTTGGCTGTAAAATAAAATGCGTTACATCCTCAATCACGGACGTAGAAACTATGGTACATCAAAAAACTAAAAATTAAAGCAAATACATATAGTAATATAAAGAGAATTCCAAGTAGAATGATACATAAAAGTAAACATCGAAGTATAAACTGAGAATAGAAATACGGCAACACACAAAAATAATATCATAAACATTGTAACGCAGTCAGTCGTAAGTCATACATATTTTAATCAACACTTTTTCCGTAAAGGTAATACATGGTTCTTATTGCTTTTATATGTTTTATTACCAATTTTAAATTCTACGTAATTTCGGTTAATTTTTGTAATGATTCCCGGACCTCCCCATGAAATATCTAATTTATGCTTCCGAAGATGATTGCGCAATAATACTCCGTCACCGAGTTCGAAATTTTTATTTTTGCGGCGAACGTTGTGGTACATTGTTCTGTCACTGGTATTATTAATTATCACAGCTCGAACGTTTTCAACAATGCGGGCTGCTTCTTTAGCTCGCGATTTTACGATATCCACGTCGGTGTCGTAACTGTAATTGGTTTCGAAATTTTCAGCGCTAAAATTCGGACATGTATCTCGATTGAAAATGATATACGAGGGTGTATCCCCCAACGTAGTATTCAACGCATTGTTTATAGCGTTCTCTGTTATGTTGAGACATTGATCCCACTCTGTGTGAACTAAAGAATTAATATATAATTTGAGTAAATTAGTTATTTTACGGTTGTTTCGCTCCACAATAGCATTACCGTGCAGGCTCCACGGTAGAACTTCTTTTTTCGCAATTGAATGAATTTGAGTAAATTTTTTAACTGCCGCAGATTTAAATTCTAAAGCTTGGTCGCTAAGAAGCGTTTTAGGATACCCGAAGGTCGAGAAGCAGTCATCTAGACAAGAGACAACTGTTTCTGCTAAACGATCTGCTGTGGCGTAAAGCTTACAATATCGAGAAAATAAGTCGATTACGATTAAAATATACTTATTCTGTTGGCCCGTAACTGGCAAAGGTCCTAGGAAATCCATCGAAACCACCTCGAAAGGTTCTTTAGCAATTGGTGCGTCCAAAATCTTAATAGGTACGGTACTACTAGCTTTAAGAATTTTACAAACATCACACATTTTGACAAAATTACGAATGATAGTTTTCTCTATTAAATGAAGGTAACGCAATTTAAATTTAAACAATGTATGCGTGGCGTCAGTGTGATACAAGGAGTGTATACTGAGCACCGCCTTGTTCATTAATGATGTCGGCATCACAGAAGTGAGAATAGTGCTTGTCCTTGAATCTATCTGTCTTCGTCTGTAAAGTATGTCGTTCAAAATTAAGTATTTTTGTAAGTCAGGGATCGTAGATGCACTTCCATTTAGTAAGGCGTCCTTTACTTCAGAACAGAATGGGTCTAGCTGTTGCTCAGTTCGAAATTCGTCAAGAGTCCAAGATACCTCTTTTAACTGAGGAACGTAGTCAGTCAGCTGAGCGGGCGCAGCCGCTGCTGGCGCCACTTGATTAGAGTGCTTCGCGTCTGTTTTGTCTACGTCTGAGTTCAGTGCTCCACGTCGTGTCGTCACTGGGAAAGCGTCGACCTCATTGAACTCAGAACACTCTTCAAGATCAGAAATAGTCAATTGCTCAGGTAATCGGCTTAGACAATCCGCAATGATATTTTGCTTACCGGGGAAATATTTTACTACCGGTTCGAAAGATTGAACTGTTAAACACCAGCGTGCCATAGCTGAGTCGTCAGGAAGCTTTTTGAAAAACAAGGGCTGCAACGGCTTATGATCCGTGTACAGATAGATTGGATATCCAAGAATAAGGTATTTGAAAGCTTTTAGCGCACTCACGATAGCGAAGAATTCTTTTTTAGTCGTGCTATATCTCTTTTGCGTCGAGTTCAAACTTTTACTGTAGTATGCTATCGCTTTCATTGATTTATTTGAATCGTTTCCGTGCTGTAAAAGCACTGCTCCTATACCAAAATTAGAAGCATCTGTAAATACATGGAAAGGCTTAGTAAAATCAGGATGCCGTAAAACGGTATCTGATGTCAAAACAGATTTTATTTTTTCAAAAGCTTTCTGACATTCAGGCTTCCAAATAAACTCAACGTTTTTTCGTAATAACTGATAAAGGGGATATGAAATCGAGCCAAACATTGGGATATGATTCCTAAAGTAGTTTGCTACACCTAAAAAACTTTGCAATTCTTTCACATTGCGTGGTACGGGAAATTTTTGTAGTTTCTCTGATTCCTTGCAACGAATGCCGTCTGCCGACACTATGTGACCTAGATACTCTATCGAGCTCTTTAGGAATTGACATTTCTCAAGCTTAAGGGAAAGATTTCCACTACTTAGTTTCTCAAAAACACTATTTAAATCTTTCAGATGTTGGTCCATGGATTTTGAAAAAACTAATATATCATCGAGGAACACGAAACAAAGTTTACCGATGATATTTGTAAGAACAGAAGAAATTATCCGTTGGAAAACCGAGGGACTCGAGGTCAGCCCAAATGGCAGCCTTTTAAACTGAAATTTCTCATAACCGATACTGAACGCGGTAAATTTACGGCTACTTTCTTCTAACTCGACCTGATGAAAGGCCGAGCGTAAATCAAGACTCGAAAAAATGCTATTACCACCGAGGGTGTAAAGGATATCGTCGATCCTTGGGATTGGATAACTTTCTTTGATAACTATTTTATTAAGCTCTCGGAAGTCAATAACTGGACGAATCTCGCCCGACTTCTTCTTCACAATGATCAAAGGAAAGTTATAGTCCGAACTGGACGGTTCAATAATACCTTGATCCAACATCTGTTTATTCGCTGGCACCAAATCTTCTCGGTATTTATGTGGAATTCTATAGGGTGGGATGTTAAGGACTGGAGCATTTGGTTTCAATTCAATTTTATGTCGCATGACATTCGTAACGGCAATAGTTTCGCCTTCTAACGTAATTACGTCTCTAAAATCGTTTAATAAATTTATCAGTAAAGGTTTAACGTCATCGTCGTCACAAATTACGTCGTCACTCGTCAGAGGACGTCGTTCGCTCATACCTCCTTCTGGCACATCGTCTTTCTGTGCATTAGTTCCTACTTCGTCAACACGAGTATTGTTGCAACAATGCCCCGCTTGGTCAGATCCTAACCCAACGCCTTTACCAGTGATGGTATTAAAGCTTCCACCATAACTACTGTCGACCTTGGGTAGATCCGCCGTAACGTTGACATCACATACATTGGCTTCATGCACAGCTTCGTGCACCGTAGACATATATATTTCTTGATCTATTTCCATATCGTCTACTTCTTCAATAGTACTCAACATGCTATTTTCACTCAGGTATACTACGTCATCCGAGACGTTTAAAAGCATGACAGGGACAAAACCATTCGACCCTATCTTCACTACTGATTCGGCCACATAAATGCCATTACCAAGAATTTTCTTATTCATGATATACTTCCCGGGTTTAGCTTTCTTGACATACCCATTAATTACTCGTAAACAATTACTTGGCATTTCCACTGAACCACAGTGAACAACTATCGCTCGTCTTTTAGTTTTTCTCACTTGTTTCACTGGTTGTTTAGTTTCTCTTACTTTTTTCGCTGGGGTACCCCACTGCTCTGCAGCATTTATCTCTAGGCCATTTCGTCGCCTATCGCCATTTTCTTGGCTTGCATTTCTTGTTTCCCTCTGCTTCAGCAGATATTTCTTTTTACGCCTCCTCGGGGCAAGCACGTCAGCCATCAGACATTCTGGATTATTTACTGTATTGAAAAATATTTCTCCTTTACTTTGACCGTGCAATTCTTGCACATCATGAAACGGCACTTTAACTCCGTCAAGAACAATGAATCCTTCCTCAAAATTAATCACGGCATCTTGTAGAATATCCCTACCAAGGATTACATCATAGTTAAATTCGCCATCTTTCAACATTAAAGCGCTAGTATTTATTTCTTTATTATTAGGCAGGGTAATACAAAGATCAAGTTCGCTTATTACCTGGCTTTTCGAATTTACACCCCTGATACTCAAGGCACTAGGCTTAATTCGCTCGTTAAGGCCATTTAAATTCCGGTAACTCACTAGACACCTATCGCTTCCGCTGTCAATCAGAGCGCTAATCAATCGTGTATCATGACGTAGAATAATTGTAGGCTTCCTAGAACGCCTCAATGAGAATAAACCGTCGCTTTCTTTCCGCAAACGACCCTCTTTCATAATCGTCGCTGACAAACAAACTTCTACAGGTAATTCAGAATTTGCACCTACATCAAGTTCATGCTCACTTAGTAATTCGAACTTATTTTTACACGGAAATAGCGGATCTACCACTTCAGTCGACTTAGTCATAGTATCTGGCTTCAATACCACCACATCATTGGTAACGGGGGCTGTGGAATTACCCTCGGGCACTGGTAACTTCTCCCTCTCTACACCAACACTCTTTAAATCGTCTGATTCTACTCTAAAAAATCTTCACTCTCAGGAGATGCAGCGTAATACGCTTCTCCCCTACCCCGGCCTCTACCTCGTGAATTACATTCACGTGCAAAATGTCCAACCTTGCCACACCTGAAGCAAGCATGACCGCGGAAATTCGATTTGCTCTGACCTCTTTGTTTCGTGCACATACTTTGCACACGATCTGTTGTATTACAAAGTGAACAGAAAGATTTAGACCGATCACTACTAATCCGCTGTGGATTTTCCACGTGCGCTTCATTACACTCCAATGAACCTAGAGGTCTATCGCCAAAATAGGCCTGCTGTTTTCCCCGTGAAAATCTAGCAGGTCTCCAACCTTGTCGGAAAAATGGTCTCCGTCCCTGAGATCGTCGGCTGTTATGTTGTGAGCTATAGAAAACGTCGGGGAACGATTCTTTCTTCACACACACAGTCGCGTCAGGTACGTCCACCAAATAAGTCTCTCTTGTCGGGTACGAGTACTGGACACTAGGCTTTCGCGCAATTATTTCTCTGCTCCTAGGGTTATTCCGCACCGCGGAGACAAGACGAGCTAAAAGCTCTTCAGATGTAATGAATGGTCGTGAAAATATTTTCTTACAAAAATTTTCCTCCAATAATGGGGCAAGTATTGCTGTAGCTAGGCTAAAAACTACCAAATCACCTGCGAACCTTTTCAAATCGTTTGCGTTTGTACTAGCAATTACAAAAGGATGTCTTTGCAACGACACATGAGGGCTGTTTAAAATGTAATCACTCAAATTTCGGATCTTAGCCATCGCAGTGACCAGCTGTGCAGCCAAACCTTCATTACGTAAGAGCCGTAGCTGATTTAAATCACAGGCTAACGCATGCACTGAACGTTCTCCTTTTGACACATAAATATCTCCTAGAATGTCGACAACTTGGTCGAATGAATAGTTAATATCAGGATTGACAAGTTTAGTAACTACACCGTTAAAGTCACCAACACTTTTGTGTGCGCTGCGCACAAGCAACTCTTTTCTGGCATCGTCAGACGTCACGTCGGGAAGTAAACTTATATAAGCTTTTAGATTCGCAATGTGAGTCCTAAAAGTCTTTGTTTCACAAAAGGCCGGATCTGTGGCTCGTTGACGTCCGCGAAAAAGAGGTAGCTCGGCACTGGACAGTATTGTACTGCCCCTTTGTAATGTCATGGTCACACTACCACTCGTCGTATGACCACTAGTCGTCGTTATGGTAGCCACACTTGGAGTACTGAACGTTACTGTCTGAGTCGTCACAGCGGTCGTCACTACCATCGTAGGCACTGGTCCAGACATAACGGTCGTAGGTACCGGTCCTGACATAATTATTGTTCCAGGTAATGTACCACTATATTGCGGCACAGATACTCTACCACTACTAGTCGTAGTTGCAGTCGAACGAATGAATTCACTGTCGGAATCAGAGTCAGCCATCGTATGTCACAACAAAAAAAATGTTACACCGCTAAAATCACTCCTCACAAAAATAAAAATAATGACACTTCAGGAATCCACTTAAAAAAAATTTTAGTAAGAAATTTGGATACTGCTACTGTCCCTATGACTCAGAAGTCAACACGAGTCAAATCGATCAATAAAGAAACTCTTTACAAGAATACAACTCTACCGCTCTCAAACATTTTAAAATGACACAGAGCACTATTACAGAGGATCCGACCTGGATACATAAAATAATCAAAAACTAAAAAATTTTACATTTACAGTGTACTCAACTGGTATCTCGGCAACACGCCACAGCAGGACAGGGGTCGTCGCAGCTGTTCTCAAGGTCGCGTGCGATGCGGTGTGCACAGGCACAGCCGAGGCGACGAGCCAGCTGATGCCCAGGTCACACGCCCAGCGCCACGAGACAGCAGAGCGGCAATGCCAGCACTAGCACGTAGCGTTAATGTACTAGCACAGTCTCACAGTTTCTTTATACCCTTTAATGACGTTAACACAGTTTCTTTATACCTTGTAATTAACACTGTTCTGTATGTAAATTGGTATCACATACACTCAACACAACTGTTCTCGTAGATGCAGAATCACTACCGTCGTGGGTAGAATTGTTTGTAACACATTCACGAAGGAAACGAACTCGCAGACGTCTACGTCACTCCTGTCGGCGGTAATTCACGCAGAGCTGCACGTTGCAGTGGTCGCCGTCCTTCTCCAAGTCAAGACGCACGGTGTAGGTCTCACCAAGAGGAACCTTGAATTCCAACTCGTAAGTATTTTTCAGACGCTCTTCCGAAACACGTTTCACAGCAATACGAAAGACGTTATTGTATACTTCCGGGGCTTCTTCAACTTCTCTTCCGGTCACAGCACCCTTCTTCATATTAAATTTACCGTTGTCGCCAAATTGATGCACTTTCCACGAAGCGATGCGCAGATACCACCCGTAGAAATCACGAGACTTTCCGTAGACACACGATCTACACAGGATCACCGTCGAATCTCCAGACGTTACTTCAGCCTTCCTTCATCACAGAAATCACTGAACCTCCTTCACTTCACAAGTATCAAGTATAACACTTCGAGGGTCCGATGCAAAACCGCCACCAGTGTAAGGTCCGAAGGGTAGAGCAAAGACGAGTATATCTTTCGAGTGTACTTGGTGCAGGGGTTACAGATTTCCAAATGCGCCTCTAGACGCCGCACACGTAGTATTTATATTGTCAAATTGCTGAGTAAGCATGCGCACTGCGGCAAGACCGCGCCCAGGCGGAGCATTACCATACATACGAACATGTGTACAGAGAAAGTGCGCAACCGCGACGGCACACACACACCCCTTTTATTATAGTATAGATGAACTAGTATGGTAACGTGAACTTGTTTCGTGTAAATCTTGCATCTTTTCAAAACAAGTGGGAATTAATAGACTTAGATAAAGATCACAAGTTACTGCTAAAGTAACTCGTGTTCGTAAAAGTAACGCAAAAGTAAAAGTAACGCATTTTACTTTTCCGATATTATTAACAAACATGTGGATGTTTCCGCATAACTACTCCGTAAAAGAAGTTGAAAACATTGAAATTTACACTGTTGAAGTACTACAGCATGCGCTGATAGTACATACAGGCATGAGTTAAGCCGTGTTTACACGATGATTTAGTGCGCGCGTGAGCACTGAAGAGAGGCGCAAGCCCAGCCCGCGTGCTCACGCTTCAGGCGAATTTACTTGCTCAAAAACAGCGCGGCTGTAATGATACTAAAAAGCTTTGGACAGCGCCATAAAAACGAGCATAGTCCGCATTGTTATTGAGCAGTAAAAGCGTCTGAAGCGTGAGCAAGTGGACGGGGCTTGAGCCTCTCATCTGTGCTCATGCGCACATTCAATGATCGTGGAAACACGCCTTTAGTGAAGGGCAATTTTGAGTTTCTTTGAGAGACAATACAAGATACCTGGGGTGAACCCACTAACGAATAACCTTTTAATATTACCTTCGTCAATGAAGTATAAATCTTTCAGTTTATTAAGGAAGTGATTCACCTTGTCTGCGACCTAACCGATCAAAGCTAAGAAGTCTTTGTGGCTTACTCCAAAAACCTTAATATCTAGGAGAATAAATACAGACTCGTAAAAATAATAAATATCAATTACATCCTCTCCACACGAGTGAAATTTTCTTTGTTTGTTTTTTTAACTGTTTGAATCCAGGAAAAAGATTCACATTTTTAACGGGAATGACCGAACATATCTTTCCTCATCCTGATGTAACTTTTGCCTTTTTAAAGTGCTCGCTGGGTCGAAATTGAGAAAGAAGAGAGGTTCTCCTTGCTCCCGCAGGATTTTCAATGGAGTGGGAGATGCCTACGATTTTTGCTCGCATTCATTGGGAAAACACTTATAGATAATTTAAGTAAAATGAAAAGCAAAGGGAATTAGAAACTAGGAACTAAAAATCACGACATAATTAGGGAAAGACGGGAGAGGCGACTATGTTACAGAACTTAGGGGTGTTCCAGAAGTGAAGCGTGTGTGGAAAACGCAAGGGATTGACCCATCAATTGTAGAATATATCTGTAAATTATATTTTACTCTAGGCATAAATATGAAAGCTAAATAATACTCCGCTTCTCATAGGCCAAAATGAGAAACAAAAACACTAATAGGCAAAGTAACAGTTGACTGATAAGGCAAGCTGGCTGAAGGCAATTAAAGAAGAAATAACAGAATGAAAGTGTTAAAATAGGAAACGTTGGAATAATTCATTTCATTGAATTTCTTACTGACTGAAATGCAGAAATTTGGGTAAACAGAGAACTTACCAGAATGCAAAATTAAACAAGCAAATTAAGTAAGAAAAAAAGAAGATAAAAGGAATTCGATGAAAAACAAGTAAAGAAACAAGAAACATAACTCTAACAAAATGAAAATAAGTTAGCAGAATTCGTCTGAGCGAATTTGATCAGTTAATTACCTCAGCCCCATTTCTCCAGTCCACAGAGGTTAAGGTTAAGGTTAAATGGCTCCTGGGTACGGTTAAAGTTTAATTTTAAGGAGATCGTCCCATGCCCCTGTAGCTCAGGTGGTCATTTTTCATGTTTTTCAAGGAAAAGAACCCTTAGGTGGTGGACTATTCGGTCCTAAAATTTTATGGCGCTACGGACAATAGATCGCAATAGATCACCCCCCGGGGGGGGGGGGGGTGTGGGGGTGGGGGTAAGGGGACCAAAATCTTTAATTTCGAGCCCATTTCAACCCCATATAAAAAGAGAACAAATGGGAAATGGAGAAAAAACTCATTCGAGTTTGTTAGAAATGTTTCAAGGATTCTAAAACTGTTTTTGTTTTTGTTCTAGCATCAAAACTGAATGAGGAGATACGTCTTGAAATATCAATACCAGTGAAATAGCAATACCTAAAAACTAATATGTCAAGTTTTTTCAAAAACTAAGGCCTAAATCAAAAAAATGAATATAGGAAATTGTGTTTCTATTCAAAGGTTACATATCATAGTCAAATTTCATAGAAATCAGACTGAAAATAAAAAATTTCACATATGTAAAAAAAAAATTTATGAGTTTGGAAATCACAATTCACAGTGTGAATATGAACTTTGTATAGAAATTATCGAAATAAAAATTAAAACTGCATTCAATTACATAAATTGTTAATTATATTACACATAAACAAAAAATTTTGATATGGCTTATACCCAACACCTCTTACTTTCAACATTCAAAACGGGACTAGTCATCGAGTTTTGAAGCTGGAACAAAACCAAAGACAGTTTAAGAATCCTTGGAACATTTCTAACAAATTCAAATAGGCTTCTTTTCAAATTCAAATTTTTCGAAAAAATATAGAGCGCTAAATCCAAAAAATTATTGTTGGGTTTAGAAATTCTAAAATATTTGAAAAATTAGAAAAAATTTAAGTTTGAAAAAAGCCTGTTTGAAATCGTTAGAAATGTTCCAAGAATTCTAAAACTGTCTTTGGTTTTGTTCTAGCATCAAAACTCGATGACAAGTCCCATTTTGAAATATCCATAAAATATCCCAAAAAACTTATTTTTCGGGGGGAAAAACTAAGGCCTTAATCGAAAAAGTGACATGAGTAAAAAAGGTTTACTTTCACAAAATACATGTTCTGGCCAATTTTCAAACGAATCGGACGAAAAAAGTTGAAAAAGTGGGACGATCTCCTTAATGGCTCTTGTGTACGGCTTAGGGTAAATTCCCCTTGGGCACGGTTAAGGTTAAAGGGCTTTCGGGTGCGGTTAATTAAGGTTTAATGGCTCTTGAGTACGGTTAAGATTTAATGGCCCATGGGCACGGTCAAAGTTAAATGGCTTTTGGTTACTGTTTAGGTTATATTCCCCTAGGGCCCGGTTAAGGTTAAAGGGCTCTTGGGTACGGTTATGGTTTAATGGCCCTGGTTTTTAATGACCCCTGGTTTAAACTGTTGAGGTAGAGTCCCGTGATACTGGTGTACCTCGCGCTGAATTCATTAGGGGTTTTTCATACGTCATTATAGAGATGATTATAGATGATTATACGTCATTATAGTGATGATTCATTTGGTACTGAGAGCAATCAACAGTTCCAGCCTTCTCGAGGAAGTGAGTCAAAAGGCTCGCTTTTCACGTTCAATTGTAAAATTTACAGGGTTAATGACAGAGGCGCTATGGGGTTTTACCGCTAGCCACTGCACACCGGTTGTTTTAATTTAACTCAAAAATTCCTGCCTAAAAATACTCCTGCGACATATTTAACCTGTTGTATCGTATACATCTTCATAGAACGTTTGTTTCATTTTGATCATAGTGCAAAACAAATAAATTCTTTCAATGTTAGGTCATTTCTCAAATAAATTTTAATTGTTTTTTATAAAATGTACAAGATGATAAAACTGCTTCTCTAGATTTGCAGGTAAAACATTTAATTTTGAGTCCATTATGCCAGCTTCTAGTTAGAAACTTTCACTATGCGTGTAACCAACAACTTCTGATGCCTTTACGGTGCATGGATGTGAGAAATCTTTTTCAACCACATCATCGGGAATACAACGCCGTTTCCAAGTTTGTACACAATATTTGATTAAAAAACTGCTAACCTTTGAAAAACTTTCCCTGTTATTAAATTTCACAAATTTACAATTATGTGTAATAGCGAAACAAATAAAAAAACACTTTTCTCCCAATCCCGTGTTCCAGTCAGCTTTTATGGAAAGCGGTTCGATAGGCTTCTATTTATGAGGCACAAAATCTGTGAAGTGAAGGAGGAACTTCAAACTCTCGTCCACAAACCTAATAACAACTCTTTCGGAATTGATTCATTTTTCGACCGCTTTTGGTAAGACCTCGATGCTTGGGGGGGGGGGGGGGGGTGGGGGGGGGGCTTACCATAGAGCAGATTACCCTCCCTTCTCAATCACCGAATAAACATCATCGTAATGGTTTTAAATACACATTCCAACCTTCCAATTTGAATATGGTCTGCAGCGAATAATTGATAATTTTTACTCATAGACCTCGGTTCAGCAAACATCAAACCTCTGTGGAATTATTCATTCCTTCAGGAGTTCAGCTCACATCAACTCAACAGGCTAGGCTACCCGAACTCACAGGTGTTCATAATTTTGGATCCGTATTTTCATTATTTTTAAAACTTTTCCCTAATGGCAATGTTTAAATTTTATCGCTCCAGCACTGAGGATCGAAGGATCGAACTTTTCGGTTTCGATACTTTTTTTTTAGCCATCCCTATCGTCACGTTGACGTTGCTGCATGTAGGTTTTATCGCTGAAGGATTTTTTCGTGAAGGGTAGTTCAAAATTCATCCTCTAATGCAGAGGTCTCCAAACTTTTCAGCCTTAGGGCCATACAGATAACTCCAGTAGGTTCAGCGGGCCAAAATCATTTTATTTTCCTGCCATTATCAATAATTCATAGAATAGTCGCAGAGTTCGCGCCCTAAGAGAACATACGTTTGCTGATTCGATAGTTCAATTACTATTGTGTACTGCCGCGGGCCGGATTGATCACACTGGCGGGCCAGATTTGGCCCGCGGGCCGTAGTTTGGAGACCACTGCTCTAATGCAACAAATCGGATTAAGGCAATGATTCACTTCCCGATTACACTCATAGTTCAAGTAAGAAAATGTGTGCATTTAATTCATTCCAGCCTTCTAAAATCTTTTTTTGCATTTCTTGCATGAAATCATTAGCACTTGTTTACGAGCAACAGTGTGGTGAGCAATGTTGAGTTCGTCACAGTAAGTGGCAAATGTGAAAAAAATCGAGCGCGGATGATGAAAAACTCTTTTATAAACCAATTCGTACTTGAAGCTTCATCTTCATAGGAAAACCAATAATCTTCCCCTGAAGTTATCGGCGAGAATTCACTAGAACGACAGTAGATATGTTCCCTGAGGAATATATAAATTCTTTTTGTATTTATTATTTCTTTTTATTTATTTTCCCCGTAAATGTGTATCGAAGTCACATCAAAGTTTAGAGATTTCAATCGGAAAAACTTCATCACTCATTTTATTTATATTGAAAGGTAAATATTCTGCCTTATAAATTTCTATTTACTCATGCTGTATTAAAACGATAAAAACTACAGCGATCAGTGAAAGCACTGACGGTTATTGAGCAGAATGATTACTCGAGCGTAAGAGCAAAGTTATGAGCTGAAGGCGTAATCTCGGGAGGTGATTCAGAGTTATCATCCACACGTTTGTTAATAATATCGGAAAAGTAAAATGCGTGCACCCTGGAGGCCGCTCATCAGCGTTCTAAATCAACCACGTCATATCGGGGAAGAAAAATACTGAAGTTATTATGTATATGAATCGTCATATTTAGAGTCTCCTCATGAATATTTGTACGCTATGGAATGAAAGTTGCAGCTAGCCTACATATTCACTTCGACTCTCCAAAAAGCGCTGTACGTCGATCGTACTTCAAGATATAATAAGTCATGAGTTGCACGAGCGGTATTCAAGACATTTTCAGGTATCTATTCCTTCTATTTATAATGTTATTATTTGATACTTAGGAATAACCTTTACAATATTGACTCATTTAAAGATAATTCATTTAATATGTCATATTTCCATGCACGTTAGAACAACATTTCGCTAAAGGTCGTTTAGGGGTGCGATTCAAGCGGTTGCTTTCTAACTGCATCGTAGAACCGAGGATATTTGGGTCCCAAGGAGACCTCAGAGAGGCCGGAGTGTGTTGTTACGTATTGTTGTATGAGGGTGATGAACCGAGCCTCGTCTATAATC
The DNA here is from genome assembly GCA_030386875.1 of Morinoia aosen. Taxonomy (NCBI): domain Eukaryota; kingdom Metazoa; phylum Arthropoda; class Malacostraca; order Amphipoda; family Talitridae; genus Morinoia; species Morinoia aosen. The sequence goes on from CM059580.1 coordinate 44,042,040, forward strand.
CCACCTATAATGAAGATTTTATTCATCCTGGACTACCATGAATGATGTCTCTACCACCGGGTGCTCTAGGCACACTTACAACCGTTTGCTCACGTAATAATGACTATCCTCATTCATTTTGGTTTAATAAACTGCACTCGTTTACGTAACTTCGGTGTTGTAGCATGAACGAGAACTTGTAGTTTCAATTGAAAATGTCATGTATGCTAGAATAGTTCTTTAGCAGTAACTTGTGATCTTTATCTAAGTGTATCAATTCCCACTTGTTTTGAAAAGATGCAAGATTTACACGGAACAAGTTCACGCTACCATACCAGTTTATCTATACTATAATAAAAGGGGTGTCTGTCTGTCCGAAACCAGCCGAAAGTGTGTGATGAGCATATCTGTAAAATAAGCGTCACAATTCCACAATTTCCAGTGTATTAATTCGTCAGATTCGAGTAGGAATAAATATCACGTGAATTCTAGAGAAATAGGAACGTGTGTCATGTGATTTGTCGAACATTATTATACATTTTTGACGGGCTGTGAGCACTCGGTCTGATGACTTCTCGAGAGTTTGAATTTTTTTATTTCTTACGGTCTTTCTTTCATTTTACCTTTTTTCTTATTTAAAATGTAAAGGGGTAGACTAATGTTAATAATAACTATTCAATATAATTTGTCACATCAAAGACCGGTGGCAGAGTGTTAAATATCTCATTGAAAAGAAATTAATACATGATAAATGAAAAGCAATACTTCGTAACTGATGACGGGGACACAGCAAGGCCCCGTCCGACTTTGAAATCAATATTAAATAACAGTGTCATATTAAGATTAAAATGGCAAAACTTCGTTGTGTATCCTGTCTACCGGCGTTTAGGATACATGTACGAAGCAATCTGTATTTTGAATGTCAATGTTAAATTTTAGTTGATTAAAACCTGCCTCAATGTGTTTGCTTTTATTTCACGACAAACAGGATCACAACGTAAATGGCCGCAGCGATGAGAGGGGAATTAACCCGTGAAGGATCACCACAGTAGTGCGCAACTTTTAACCTTGTCAGAGAGTGGTCAGAACGGTCATATCATACCTCATAAAAATTCATTAATTGAAGTCATGTATATCATCGTTCATAAATATTGGGCGGGCTATGCTCGTTAAAGTTTACTTGCTATGAGATGCTCATAAATTTCTCAGGAAGCATTACTTTTTTCTGAGAAATAAGTCCGCAAAAACAGGACAGAGTTTCAGTTTTGTTTATGTGTTAGAATTAGGTGACGTGAGCGCCAAGCATGAGAAATATTTTAAGAAGCTACAAGAACTATGTGTTTCATTTGGGGAAATAAACGCATACTTATGCATTTGCTTTTATTTAATATGACGTACAATTTTAGAAAAACATTTCAACGTGAATTGCAACGTCTAAAGTACGACAGACTCAGTTAATCCACAAAAAATGGTAGGTGATGTTGTAATAGCAAAAAAAGAAAAGCCGATAATGCCAGTTTAAGTCTAATTTATTAGTGCTCTTCATTACTGATGTAAGCAAATCTCGTTGAAGTGCACAGAGGACAAAATTTTTGGAAAACACGCCATTCGTTCCTGAATAAATTGCACCAAAAAAGAACAAAAGGGAAACACATTTCAAAATTGGTTGGAAGATCGTCCTTTCTTGTTCTGTAACTTCTTGTTCTTGTTTACCATATTGAAGACTGTACCCACTAATACCCTAGCTTGCTCATTCCTCGATTGTATCGTCTGATATCCCTTTGGTTTACCCACCCCGCGGTAAGGCATAGCGCGGGAGGCCAACTCCAGAGGCGCAGCTCGGAGCGGCTCGTGGACTGGTGACATGGCTCGTTCCTCTGGTGCGTGAGGAGAGCGAGGCGAATATGCGGCGCCTTGCAGACCTGCAATCTAGAAGACGGAACAGGATGAAGCTTTTTTCAAAATTCATTTATTACCTTCGGGATCAGTGATTAACTCTTGGGCTTAAGGATGTTAATCGCGGAATCAACAGGATGTTAATGACCCTAAATGTAAAGGTTAGGGGCAATAAATTTCCAATTGGTTAGAATTACAAATAGATTAGACTGAGACAGAGTTTCGTTTCGAATAGTTCGCAAAAATATAATATATATGAAGAATCTCACTCAAAGATGGGAAGTTATAGTCAAAGGTGGAGCCGATGACAAAATCTATGAAAAGGAAAATCGGGTTTTCGCTAAAATTGTGGCTCACTTCACGGCAGGCATGAATGCTTAGTAAGAAATACCTGCGATTGGCTTGTCTTAAAAAGGAAAACATAAACCAATCTATCCTAAAAGTCCAGTGAGAAGTGTGTGAGAAAGAGATAAATGAGTAGATAAGCCCATAGAAGAAGTTAAGGAAAAATGCACAACAATATGCAAGAAAATCGAAAAGTTTCCTCTCTTTGGTCCCCAGTTGGACCATGTCTCAACTTATACTAAGTCATCATAAACGAAGCTTAGTGCCCTTCATCAGAGTTTGGTAATGTATTATGCGTAATTTCACGGTCACATGCTATATAACGTCTTAGAAAACTGTAGAGTCTTTTTCGTGCTCTGTATTTCGTATTAAATATGTTTCCCAGAGTGTTCTTTTAGGTTCATTGCCAAGTCGTAGTTCTTTCTTTATTCTGTTATCACGGTTCTTTCGATGACTTACCTAATGTAAGAATTGTAAAATGGAATGGCGTGCTCCAATATTAAAATCCTAATGACAATTACGTATATTGTACAGCTTGATACTGGCATTCGTTTATGTGCGTAATGCGACAACCCAAACATACGTAAATATGGTTAAATTAGACTCGACAATTTCCGACACCCTGCCTTACAAGCTCTTTATTGTAATTATAGCTCAGCTAATCAATCGTTAGCATTGTCTGAGTGAATTGGTTGGATAATTAACTACCAATTCACAACCAAGAGAACGACTTGCTTGAATGTAAAACCGAAGACTTCAAACTTTTTTACACTACAGATTACCCGCACCCAATGTATGTGGTAATTCCTGGTAACATAATCAGGGAACACCACTTGCCATCCAGCTCATATGTTCAAGTCTTGATGATCAGTTCTGGTTAACAACTTCGTGCGCTGTTTTCGAATTTTTATACTGTAGGATTAGCTAGAAGATTAGTAAGTTAATTTGAAAGTTAGTATAGGGGGTTCAACTATAACCTTTCTCATTGATCCTTGATAAAAATGAATCGATGAGTATACCATGAAAGAGTTTTGCATTGCGCAAAATTGAATAGAAACTTGCACTCCATGACATGAATGCTAGATATTTTTAGAGTTGATGATACTTCTCACAAACTACCCTATTCAAACGAATGCATGACTTAGAATTAAATTATTGAGTTTTTTTACGATAATGCTAATTTACATATAATGGAAAAGTTTAACGGTAGCTATAGCGCTTGCAAGAAAATTACAGATATTATAATATGAACCGTGATTAACTGCATAATTTCAAAATTTGATTTTGAAGCTATAGAAAATTCATGCCAAATTCTCATAGCAACAAACAAATATGAACCAACTAAATGATTGGCTGCGTACCAGAACGCAGAGCAAGAAGGACTGCAGTACGAGCATTTTTGCAGCAGATCTTAGCCTCCGGTCAGGAATAGAAACTGGTGAGTGTAGTAAATTATACTTTTCCTGAGAGATTCTGCAAATAAAAGTTTAAAGTTATAACAATTTTATTCCATTCTCTGAATTTCATGAACTTATCTACCCGAATAATTCAATTTCTCACTTGGACCTAACCCCTTCATGGCTCAACTTGCATCAAAGTTTCACACTCCACATGAACATCGCATTTCCACTTTACGTCTCGATTACACACCAAGAAAACATCTAAAATACATTAACTGGACAATATTCTCAAATACAATAATCCCATAAAATTAACGCACTAATCACTAACAAAATGAAATAGAATCACCATTCTGTTTCATGGAAATGGTCTATGGCAGGTCATTTCTATTTTAACCGCGTGGCGGTTGAAGAAACTTTAAACAATTTCAACAATTCAAACAATTTATTTACCATAGGAGATACAGAGGTAGAATGTTCCTTAAGTCTAGTACAATGGCCAAACTAGAGTATAGCTACCTGTGGGCCCGAAGAAGTTCAGAGACTTCTAGGGCATCCTACCATCACTTTATTCTAAGGTGTACAATAATATTTAACCTATTCACTTAACATAGTTAGACTGATCATTGAGATAATTAACTCGATATTTTATGCTGTAAATTACAATATAGGTCAAATCGGCTATACTTCACAATTTCTTGCTGACAATGAGGTCTGTGTACTCGAAAAGTCAACACAGTTCACAAGTATGAGACTAGAGTTCAGTGGCAGCTCTAGCGGGGGAGTAGAAGAGCTCATCACCGCACACGCTAAGGGAGTGAGCTAGTGACGGCTGAGGGCTGGGGCTTTATATAACCCACTGACGAGACTCTGACCCTCAGCTTTGTGTATCTAACCTTGAACGTCCAAATAGAACCCCATGGATTAGTATCACGAGGAAAACTTTGAATTTCACTAAAAGTGCGTGAAAAAAAAACGACCAACGAGAATAATGAAGTTTATTGAAAGCTTGTTAAAAATACCAAGATTACAGTTACCTTATTTTGAGTCATACTGACAGAAATGAAGAACTCATGACTCTTATTAGTAGCTGTTGATTGAATTTACACTGCAGTATACGGATGGTAAGTCTCAGTTGAGTGAAGCACCAAATCTAAGTACCTGTTTGTTAGAAATGTTTATTATATTTGTTAGGCTGTCTTGTTCGGCGCCAATTGTTAAAGTTCTTATTATTTTTGGTCCATGTTCGGGCTCAAGATTCTAGATCTTTCGGATGCTTTTACAGGCTGACTTTGCCCACAGGTGCCGAAGTTTAGTTCGTGGAGGTTGTATCTCAGCGGATGTAGGGCTGCCGCTCATTGGGCGCCACTCAATTGAAAACTCTCTAGGAGTTGAGACCTTTTTTTCTTTGTAGTCGGTATTCTTCTCGGGGAAGATAGTATTCGGTTAATTCCCAGATTTATTTGCAGGGAACAATGTTAGCTGCAGAGTAGTTCTGTAACGGATAATGAGGTTCCGAAATTCCAGAGAGCTGACGGTTCTTTTCGTCGCTCTCTCGAATTTCGGACAAGCCGGATTCAAGAGGGTGTGGGGAGTAACTAGGTTACTCGAATTAAATTCCGGCGAACATTATTTACAATGCCGGTAGCGTGATACCAGAATATCCATCTGGCCATACTGGCGCGGAGCCTAACACTGTTGAATACCAACTCAACACCACAGCTCCAAGCCCTCTGAACAAGTGAGTACTACTCCCTCATTAGTAGGTGCGTACTACTCCCTCAATAGTAGGTGGGTACTCGTCTGAGTACCTGCTGAGTAGCAGGTGAGCATCAAGAGTGAGTGCATGTTTCCAATGACACGTACTACAATGAGTCAAATGGCATGTCCAGCAAAGGGATAGAAATATGATGCCTTACAGAGTATATACTTTCTCATCATAGCGTTGGATATAATAAATGGGTAAAATCTTGTCAATGAATTCAGAACTTTAAAACACCCGATAATCCGAATGGGTTATGGAAAAAAGGTGCGCTATTGGTTTTCTCGTATAGTGACAAAGAGAGAAAACAAAAGTCAGTTCTCTTTGGTTACTTTTTATTTTCTTAAGAGATGCTTCAATTTTTATCTGTTGGTCAAGATACAATGAAGCCCATGTCATAGGGCAGCATAATAATCATTGGATTATTTTGAGTTTTTAGAAGCAAACAAAATTACATGAGATGAATTTTCCGGTTCCCAATTGACTATTTCTGTCAATAGGTACTGACATCAAAAATAGTTCAAAATGATGGGTACGAAAGCTAAATTGAATACAAATTTTCATGCGAGGCATTCTGAAATAACAAATTTTACGTCCATTAATATGATTAAATATGTCCAAAACAATACCAAATTTCTCTCAATTGTTTCTCAATTGAAAAATATTGCTTTACACTGGAAACAGGATAATGCCAGCGATTTCAATTCGGAGTGCGAGGGAAATTCCGTGCGTGATCAAAAGTCAAAATAAAACTAATAATTTTCGAATGTTCTCGCAAACCGCAGAGCTGTCAGAGACGATCGCAAGCGTCTTTATCCATAAAACCTGTTCTAGGGTTGCATGGACGCAAACCGTTCTGATAATTGAGGATATTCACGTTACTCTTCCACTATGGCGTTTCAGTGTTATATAGTTCTTCCAGTTCTTTGTCGCTATGCCATTTTTTATCCCTAGAGGTGTTGAGCATAATTTGTTTCTCACACGGGCGCGGGTAGTTTGTCGTTGGAAGAATTTAGCCTCGACGTCAGTTCGGCGGGGTTTAGACTTTATTACGCGACTTATAGCATACAAGCCATTGGGTATTCGTCGACATTCTTTCTCCTCGCTCGGTGAGGCTTCTCTCCAACAGCTTTTGTCTTAAAGTTATTTGTGAGACACGTTTAGCCTTGGAGCGGCATAGTTAGGCAGCTGTTTAGCTTTACCTTTCGACAAGGTCCAACACAACGACCCTTAATGAGTCGTGAACAAATTGTGAGTGAAGTATTAGGTGCACTGTAATGAGTCCGTCGTTAAAACTTTATGGAAGAGTAAATGGATGAATTGCTGCAGCACTCGAGTAAATTACATTTTAATGTTCGGTAATGAGTCGCCAGTCAACATTTACAGTAGCATCTCAATAGAAAAGAAGCCGTGGTCGTGTTTTCTCGAATGTTTGATCGGATAGGGCAAATGGTGGTTGTAGAGAAAAAATTACCACCTGTCACGCATGCTCTAATATGCTACTTCAGAAGAAGAATACATGTGTATGTATCTCTAGAAAAATGAAAAATATGAATAAAATTATTTAAGCCGAATTGTTTCAATAGAAAGGAAGTCAAAGCTGTTGTGATGTTTATCTATTAGACTCGAACTTTCCTGAAAAAATCTAATCGGTATAGAACTGTAATTTCAAGTGCTGAAATTTTTTTTTATTATAATTATATCTTTGTAAGCTATGTTAACACTGGATGGTAGGGACTAAATGAACTGAATTGCTGTCCTTTTAAAAAAAATACTTAAAATTTTCTCACCGACACAAATGATTTTTTTGTTAATGCGTTTGATTATGATGATTCAAAAATGATACCTTGTTCACAGATGCACCCATTCGAAATTGATTCGCTGAAATTCAGGATATGGAAAGATGCACAAGTGTTGGAAATCTTTCGACTTTGTATGTTAGAAATGTGGCTTGATATCATAAGACTAACAGGAGAAACCGCATTACCCAAGTGCCCTAAACACGAACTCAAATTTTGACACATATAAAAGCCATTATACACGTGCGGAGTTTTCAACGTCAATTGACTACGAGTGCTCTAAACACCGCCCATTTGTTCAATGCTCCGCCCACTTTTTGACTACTCGTGACCTGGCAGTAGTCAACCGTCGCGATCAAGCATGTCTTGATTCTGTTGACTGCAGCTGCAAGCTTGCCGGTGGTCATTAGGTGGCAAGTGCTGTGCGGGCAATTATTGTCGAGTGCACTCGATGGTGTTCTCTGGAGATGATTTGATATTAATCGCGATGTACAAATGCTCTCTTTGTTTATGGTTATTGAATACTGAATTGGAAGATTATAAAAATTTAAACTAGAGATGATACGCATCATCTCGTAATGACTGCTACACATGTGAAGATGACTGCTACACATGTGAAGATGACTGCTACCCATGTGAAGAAGACTACTACACATGTGAAGAAGACTGCTACACATGTGAAAATGACTGCTACCCATGTGAAGAAGACTGCTACACATGTGTAGATGACTGCTAAACATGTGTAGATGACTGCTAAACATGTGTAGATGACTACAAGTCTCTCCAGAAAAATCCACACCGGCTGTACAGGCACCAAAATTCTTCCGAATTCTCCAAAAAGGTGAAACAATTTTTTTTGTAACCTTGTTTTGATTTTTCCGAGAGACTTCCATGTGTGTACCAATCGGTAAATTGCTCATTCACGTACCGGTATAAATAAATATTTCATCCATTTGGTGACCACTAAAAATATTACTGTTATCATATTGGGGCGGAATGAATCGTGGATTTGTATTTTTCATATTCCTTAGGAAGGATAAAAATGTATTCGAGCGTTAAAATCGATTTCCCAATTTTGCTTTCAACCCAACCAAAACCAACATTTTACAATTGCGTAAACGGGGTGAACGAGTTAACTTTACGAAACCTGATATCATTACTTTACGCTATAATATTAAACTCAGTTAACGACAACTTCGGTAGAAGACCATTCAGTTGTCGCATTGGTATTTCTACCAAAATTGCTTTTCACAGTAACGAGATGACACCCTTACTGAACATTCCAGTTGTATTATCCTTCTTCTACTGCTTCCAATCCACATTCGCTTTCTACATCACGTTTCTCGGTGAGGCTTAGGCGCTCTCATGCATAGGTCAGGTAGCATTGGTGTAAAAAAAATAAATTACGAAATCTACGAATGCTTTATTTCCAATTTCAAGCCTGATACATATCACCTGGTACATTGGATTTTCAAATGCCTTATAACTAACACCAGGACGCCATGACGCTTTCCCCCGGTCAAGACCGGTACCCATTTCAGACACCTGGGTAGAGTGGGTTATTGTGTTTTGAATTATTCCCCTATACCCAACGGGGAAATCGCCACCCAGCGTCGGGACTCGAACCCTCATTTGCCCGCACGGCGGCAGGGCCTATAGATACACGGCTACGACGAGCACGGTAGGTCTGCCTGCGCTACGGCGGCTTTCACTACAATCTCACTATATGGCCACATAAAAATTATTACATGGGTATAAGCGGGTAAAATTCATTGTAGGTAACGGTTAGTAGTCCAGCATAATTTTTGTGACATCACAATAAAAACTAAGGGGCGCTATCGTGGACATTCCTCTGGCACGAGAGCCACCAACTAAATTAGAAAATGATCAAAATCCCAAATTTTGTCTTCCGTGTAGTACAACGATGTAAGGGTTCTCGAAGTATTGAAGATCTCGCACTAGAAATAGTTTCGAAAACTCCAACGCAGAAAATCAAGAAGAAAATTATATACATGATTACATGATATTCTCGAAGGTCCATCAGTAAAGTGGTTTTAAAACGTGATATATCAAGAGAGTCGGTTCGTTGAATTGTGAAGACTGTCGCTCCTAAACTGTAGGAGAAGAAGCATTTCGGAACCCAAATTCCGTTTTCTATGAATATCTCGTTTTCTCAGGAAAAAAATAGCATTTTTTTATTGAAAAAAAAGCTTTCTATTTGAATTTCCTATCTGTATACTAAATTACTTTGCTCTAGGTCCAATAACAAAAATTGCTAAAAATGGGGGCATATTCCCTTAAGAAAAATCTATTCAATGGCAGGAGCAATGAATGAACAAAAACGCTAAAAGTAGTATTTGTGGTATCCTTTGCTGCCCAGTTGAGAGATTATCTTTTTGAATCTGCCTGACTCTAATGTGTCTACATATCAGAAAATTTTTATTCATGAACAAGCTTACAATCATAAAAATGATTGATATCTTGCACAAAAAAAACTTTCAGAGATAACAGAAAACGAATTCACTATTGTGAAAAGAGATTCCTTTTTACATAATATGAAGGCCTACCTAATCTTTAGCAAAGCTAGGGACCTCTCTTTTCCACTCGTTGGCTATAATTTATATATATATATATATACTAGTACTATGACCATTAATTTACGGTTAATGATGTGCCCTCTTTCTTAAGTTAAATTCTCTCGTGCCATTCGACGTTGTCCAGCGTTATGCCGAACAATTTCCTCACTTCTTTCATGTGTAAAGCTCTCTCTAGCTACTCGGTGTTGCTCTGCACCATTCTGTAAAATTTCCAAACGCCGTTTAAGGGTCAATTTAGTTCTAGCTTCTCGTTGGCGAGCAGCATTGCTTCCTCTTGCCATTTCGCGTTGTTCATCCGATCGTCTTCGGCGTTTTTCTTGCTGTCGAAGTCTTGCTACTTCTCCCTTGCGGTTGGACACATTTCTATCCTTGGTGGCCTCTTTTGCCGGAATTTCATTCTGAAATGTCGTCTATAATCTCTTCGAAGCTTTTCAAGAAAAACACAATTTCGAAAACAACTCAAGTTCCAAAATTTTGGGCCTTATACTAAGTGGTAGCCAGGTTACCGGTCAAACGAATTTGAAACATTTTTTTTCACATTATCAATTAAAAATATCAAAGCAAGATGAATTTAAGCAGCGAAGCTCCAAAGAAAATTTATTTATGTAAAAAACTACCGATTGCGTATTCTGGATACCATAATGCAAGTGAAAGGGAATTGAATCGCCACAGAAATTAATGCAATAGAAGGATTTCTAGTTTTTTTAAGCTTTAGCCTAGTTGCTATAAAAGCTATCGATTATAAAAGAGTGTGACACACCGACGGACGGACGCGGCTCCTTATATAATGGTGATGCAAAAATAGGATCTTTCTGAATGGTTCTTATACCTGCATGGGAGCATGAAAAGGCTTCAATACCTGCATTGGAGCAAGAAAAGGCTTCAATACCTGCATTGGAGCAAGAAAAGGCTTCAATACCTGCATTGGAGCAAGAAAAGGCTTCAATACCTGCATTGGAGCAAGAAAAGCTTCAATACCTGCATGGCAGCAAGAAAAGGCTTCAATACCTGCATGGGAGCAAGAAAAGGCTTCAATACCTGCATGGCAGCAAGAAAAGGCTTCAATACCTGCATGGCAGCAAGAAAAGGCTTCAATACCTGCATTGGAGCAAGAAAAGGCTTCAATACCTGCATTGGAGCAAGAAAAGCTTCAATACCTGCATGGCAGCAAGAAAAGGCTTCAATACCTGCATTGGAGCAAGAAAAGCTTCAATACCTGCATGGCAGCAAGAAAAGGCTTCAATACCTGCATTGGAGCAAGAAAAGCTTCAATACCTGCATGGCAGCAAGAAAAGGCTTCAATACCTGCATTGGAGCAAGAAAAGGCTTCAATACCTGCATTGGAGCAAGAAAAGGCTTCAATACCTGCATTGGAGCAAGAAAAGGCTTCAATACCTGCATTGGAGCAAGAAAAGCTTCAATACCTGCATGGCAGCAAGAAAAGGCTTCAATACCTGCATTGGAGCAAGAAAAGCTTCAATACCTGCATGGCAGCAAGAAAAGGCTTCAATACCTGCATTGGAGCAAGAAAAGGCTTCAATACCTGCATGGCAGCAAGAAAAGGCTTCAATACCTGCATGGCAGCAAGAAAAGGCTTCAATACCTGCATGGGAGCAAGAAAAGGCTTCAATACCTGCATGGGAGCAAGAAAAGGCTTCAATACCTGCATTGGAGCAAGAAAAGGCTTCAATACCTGCATGGGAGCAAGAAAAGGCTTCAATACCTGCATTGGAGCAAGAAAAGGCTTCAATACCTGCATTGGAGCAAGAAAAGGCTTCAATACCTGCATTGGAGCAAGAAAAGGCTTCAATACCTGCATTGGAGCAAGAAAAGGCTTCAATACCTGCATTGGAGCAAGAAAAGGCTTCAATACCTGCATGGGAGCAAGAAAAGGCTTCAATACCTGCATTGGAGCAAGAAAAGGCTTCAATACCTGCATTGGAGCAAGAAAAGGCTTCAATACCTGCATTGGAGCAAGAAAAGGCTTCAATACCTGCATTGGAGCAAGAAAAGGCTTCAATACCTGCATTGGAGCAAGAAAAGGCTTCAATACCTGCATTGGAGCAAGAAAAGGCTTCAATACCTGCATTGCAGCAAGAAAAGGCTTCAATACCTGCATGGGAGCAAGAAAAGGCTTCAATACCTGCATTGGAGCAAGAAAAGGCTTCAATACCTGCATTGGAGCAAGAAAAGGCTTCAATACCTGCATTGGAGCAAGAAAAGCTTCAATACCTGCATGGCAGCAAGAAAAGGCTTCAATACCTGCATTGGAGCAAGAAAAGCTTCAATACCTGCATGGCAGCAAGAAAAGGCTTCAATACCTGCATTGGAGCAAGAAAAGGCTTCAATACCTGCATGGCAGCAAGAAAAGGCTTCAATACCTGCATGGCAGCAAGAAAAGGCTTCAATACCTGCATGGGAGCAAGAAAAGGCTTCAATACCTGCATGGGAGCAAGAAAAGGCTTCAATACCTGCATTGGAGCAAGAAAAGGCTTCAATACCTGCATGGGAGCAAGAAAAGGCTTCAATACCTGCATTGGAGCAAGAAAAGGCTTCAATACCTGCATTGGAGCAAGAAAAGGCTTCAATACCTGCATTGGAGCAAGAAAAGGCTTCAATACCTGCATTGGAGCAAGAAAAGGCTTCAATACCTGCATTGGAGCAAGAAAAGGCTTCAATACCTGCATGGGAGCAAGAAAAGGCTTCAATACCTGCATTGGAGCAAGAAAAGGCTTCAATACCTGCATTGGAGCAAGAAAAGGCTTCAATACCTGCATTGGAGCAAGAAAAGGCTTCAATACCTGCATTGGAGCAAGAAAAGGCTTCAATACCTGCATTGGAGCAAGAAAAGGCTTCAATACCTGCATGGGAGCAAGAAAAGGCTTCAATACCTGCATTGGAGCAAGAAAAGGCTTCAATACCTGCATTGGAGCAAGAAAAGGCTTCAATACCTGCATTGGAGCAAGAAAAGGCTTCAATACCTGCATTGGAGCAAGAAAAGGCTTCAATACCTGCATTGGAGCAAGAAAAGCTTCAATACCTGCATGGGAGCAAGAAAAGGCTTCAATACCTGCATTGGAGCAAGAAAAGGCTTCAATACCTGCATTGGAGCAAGAAAAGGCTTCAATACCTGCATTGGAGCAAGAAAAGGCTTCAATACCTGCATTGCAGCAAGAAAAGGCTTCAATACCTGCATGGGAGCAAGAAAAGGCTTCAATACCTGCATTGGAGCAAGAAAAGGCTTCAATACCTGCATTGGAGCAAGAAAAGCTTCAATACCTGCATTGGAGCAAGAAAAGCTTCAATACCTGCATTGGAGCAAAAAATCTATGTATAGCACTACACGAACGGGTAAAAATAAAACCATTTTCTCAATAGATTTTTAATGTCATAAAAATTATATCACATAACTGTTATAAAGTGTTATAAATGTTATAGAGCGTCCTTTAAAATCTTAATACTCAACATCAACAATTTGAAACAGCTATAGAAATTTCAATGAAGCAATGAAGAGGTGAAACATAAAAAAATTGTAAAATGGTTATTGTATAATGGATGGTATGGAAAGAATTATGTAGTAGTGTACAATGGCTGGTGCACGGTACAATGGCTGGTGCACGAAATAAAATGTACGGGATAAAATGTACGGAATAAAATGTACGGAATAAAATGTGCGAGATAAAATGTGCGAGATAAAATGTGCGAGATAAAATGTACGGGATAAAATGTACGGGATAAAATGTACGGGATAAAATGTACGGGATAAAATGTACGGGATAAAATGTACGGGATAAAATGTACGGGATAAAATGTACGGGATAAAATGTACGGGATAAAATGTACGGGATAAAATGTACGGGATAAAATGTACGGGATAAAATGTACGGGATAAAATGTACGGGATAAAATGTACGGGATAAAATGTACGGGATAAAATGTACGGGATAAAATGTACGGGATAAAATGTACGGGATAAAATGTACGGGATAAAATGTACGGGATAAAATGTACGGGATAAAATGTACGGGATAAAATGTACGGGATAAAATGTACGGGATAAAATGTACGGGATAAAATGTACGGGATAAAATGTACGGGATAAAATGTACGGGATAAAATGTACGGGATAAAATGTACGGGATAAAATGTACGGGATAAAATGTACGGGATAAAATGTACGGGATAAAATGTACGGGATAAAATGTACGGGATAAAATGTACGGGATAAAATGTACGGGATAAAATGTACGGGATAAAATGTACGGGATAAAATGTACGGGATAAAATGTACGGGATAAAATGTACGGGATAAAATGTACGGGATAAAATGTACGGGATAAAATGTACGGGATAAAATGTACGGGATAAAATGTACGGGATAAAATGTACGGGATAAAATGTACGGGATAAAATGTACGGGATAAAATGTACGGGATAAAATGTTCGGGATAAAATGTTCGGGATAAAATGTTCGGGATAAAATGTTCGGGATAAAATGTACGGGATAAAATGTACGGGATAAAATGTACGGGATAAAATGTACGGGATAAAATGTACGGGATAAAACGTACGGGATAAAACGTACGGGATAAAACGTACGGGATAAAACGTACGGGATAAAATGTACGGGATAAAATGTACGGGATAAAATGTACGAGATTAAATGTACGGGATAAAATGTACGGGATAAAATGTACGAGATGAAATGTACGAGATGAAATGTACGAGATGATATGTACGAGATGATATGTACGAGATGAAATGTACGAGATGAAATGTACGAGATGATATGTACGAGATGAAATGTACGAGATGATATGTACGAGATGAAATGTACGAGATGAAATGTACGAGATGAAATGTACGAGATGAAATGTACGAGATGAAATGTACGAGATGATATGTACGAGATGATATGTACGAGATGAAATGTACGAGATGAAATGTACGAGATGATATGTACGAGATGATATGTACGAGATGAAATGTACGAGATGAAATGTACGGGATAAAATGTACGAGATTAAATGTACGGGATAAAATGTACGGGATAAAATGTACGAGATGAAATGTACGAGATGAAATGTACGAGATGATATGTACGAGATGATATGTACGAGATGAAATGTACGAGATGAAATGTACGAGATGATATGTACGAGATGAAATGTACGAGATGAAATGTACGAGATGAAATGTACGAGATGAAATGTACGAGATGAAATGTACGAGATGAAATGTACGAGATGAAATGTACGAGATGATATGTACGAGATGAAATGTACGAGATGAAATGTACGAGATGATATGTACGAGATGAAATGTACGAGATGAAATGTACGAGATGATATGTACGAGATGAAATGTACGAGATGAAATGTACGAGATGAAATGTACGAGATGAAATGTACGAGATGAAATGTACGAGATGAAATGTACGAGATGAAATGTACGAGATGATATGTACGAGATGAAATGTACGAGATGAAATGTACGAGATGAAATGTACGAGATGAAATGTACGAGATAAAATGTACGAGATAAAATGTACGGGATAAAATGTACGAGATAAATGTACTGGATAAATGTACTGGATAGAACGTGTGATGTTAAATGTACGATATAATATCTATGATGGGAAGCAAAGGACGTAAAATGAACGATGTAAAATGAATAAGAAACTGCTCGCAATGATGGCCGCACGCGCTGTGTAATATTCTATGTTCGATTTGAAAAGAATAAAAATCCCTCGTTTCTTGAAAAAACAACCCTCTCATAATTACTTTCAATCGTCTATTATATAGCAATCGTCGTTGTAATGTTTTTTTATTAAATGCAACCTTCATATATAATTTACTAACTTACATGCACGAAATAGATGTCAAAAAATGTTTCCCTAAACTTCATGTCCTATGTTTTAATGCTTTGATTTAATTGAAACATAAATCCTTATAAGGTGGAGCTCATTTCAACCCAGTTCTATAGGTGCATTTTAAACATAGAATTTGTGGTCTATAGGTGCATTTTAAACAGAATTTCTGGAACCAACGCGTAATGGAACATAAAAGGACCTTTTTCTTCGTCCGCGACGTCAAGAACTTCTAAAAATTAATACAGACCCAAAATTCTCCTCAACGCATCGTTATTAATCTTCTTTTCAAATTTTCTATAACATCAATCTCAGTTGAGTTGATGTGATACCGTTCCGGGATTTTTCCGAGAAATCCTATAATTGGATTGAACTTCAATTGATTGAAATTCAAGACATCGGGGATTGCAGGTTATCCTACGGCCACTACAATTTTTCCTTGAAGCGTTTTCCCACGAATTCAAACGACCAGAATTTTAATTGCAACTCGAAAACTCTCACATTTGGAGATCCACAAGCGATAATTGGTACACGGAGTCTATTTTACCCGTTTTAGGCTAACAGGATACATTCAAAGTATAGATGGACGTGGAGTTGAGCATGTATCCCATCAATCCAGGCACTCAACGAACGATGAACAACGATATGAAGATTGACCTAGACTTGAGGCTTCACCAATCATTCTAAAGAGCATAATTGTGTGCGATCTGATCCTTTTTAAATGGCCGAGGCTTTTTAAAACCCGGCCACATCAGTGTAAAAACACAGACCGAAGTATTCGTTCATATTAAAAATACGTGCAAAAATTCTTTCGATGAGCCGTAAAGTTTTCTTTCCCGTTTATGTTTAGGACTTTTAAAATTGAAGTATTCCGTCAACGGAGGTCACTTTCAGGCTTTAGACCCGAAAGTGTCTTCTTCAATTCTTCAAGCTTTAGACGTGTCTTGTTGGCTTTTGGGTCATCATTTTTTTTTAGTTTGCTTTGGCTCAGCACTGTTCTGACAGGAAGTTAAGGCTTGCTATTAGGAGGAGAGGATTCGACAACTCCTTTGGTTCTGGGCCACCATGTCTGTACTGGTTTTGCTCTTGTACCCACCTCGATACAGGAAGTTGAATCTCCTTTATTTGGGTTACTTGGGGAAGTTGAATCTCCTTTATTTGGGTTACTTGGGGAAGTTGAATCTCCTTTATTTGGGTTACTTGGGGAAGTTGAATCTCCTTTATTTGGGTTACTTGGGGAAGTTGAATCTCCTTTATTTGGGTTACTTGGGGAAGTTGAATCTCCTTTATTTGGGTTACTTGGGGAAGTTGAATCTCCTTTATTTGGGTTACTTGGGGAAGTTGAATCTCCTTTATTTGGGTTACTTGGGGAAGTTGAATCTCCTTTATTTGGGTTACTTGGGGAAGTTGAACCTCCCTCCTTTGGGTACCTGGTGGAAGTTGAACCTCCCTCCTTTGGGTACCTGGTGGAAGTTGAACCTCCCTCCTTTGGGTACCTGGTGGAAGTTGAACCTCCCTCCTTTGGGTACCTTGTGGAAGTTGAACTTCCGTCCTTTTGTTTTCTTCAAATTTCATTATTTCCTGGACAATTGCTGATGTTTCAAACCTCGAAACTGGCTCTAATTCATGCCCACCGTTGAATATTCTGGTCAAGTTATTCGGCGGTGAACTATTCCAAGCCCTTATGAACGGATGATTATCCAGGTTGAGCTGATTCCAATTAATAATCCTGGGCAGAATACAGGGCTTCGGTCTTTCTTGGATCAATTGATGGGTCAAAAATTGACTGACACGTTT
Source organism: Morinoia aosen (assembly GCA_030386875.1). Taxonomy (NCBI): domain Eukaryota; kingdom Metazoa; phylum Arthropoda; class Malacostraca; order Amphipoda; family Talitridae; genus Morinoia; species Morinoia aosen. The sequence goes on from CM059580.1 coordinate 44,059,484, forward strand.
AAATACGGGGTCATTTATATTTTGGCGGTAATTCTCGTTGTCGTTGATGCCATTTGGGACAACGCAGTCGTCTCCAGTGTCAAGGCTTTCGGTCTCTGAAGAACAGTCGTCTGTTGAAGTGGAATCGTCGTTTGTTGAACTGGAATCGTCGTTTGTTGAACTGGAATCGTCGTTTGTTGAACTGGAATCGTCGTTTGTTGAACTGGAATCGTCGTTTGTTGAACTGGAATCGTCGTTTGTTGAACTGGAATCGTCGTTTGTTGAACTGGAATCGTCGTTTGCTGAACTGGAATCGTCGTTTGCCGAACTGGAATCGTCGTTTGTTGAACTGGAATCGTCGTTTGTTGAACTGGAATCGTCGTTTGTTGAACTGGAATCGTCGTTTGTTGAACTGGAATCGTCGTTTGTTGAACTGGAATCGTCGTTTGTTGAACTGGAATCGTCGTTTGTTGAACTGGAATCGTCGTTTGTTGAACTGGAATCGTCGTTTGCTGAACTGGAATCGTCGTTTGCCGAACTGGAATCGTCGTTTGTTGAACTGGAATCGTCGTTTGTTGAACTGGAATCGTCGTTTGTTGAACTGGAATCGTCGTTTGTTGAACTGGAATCGTCGTTTGTTGAACTGGAATCGTCGTTTGTTGAACTGGAATCGTCGTTTGTTGAACTGGAATCGTCGTTTGTTGAACTGGAATCGTCGTTTGTTGAACTGGAATCGTCGTTTGTTGAACTGGAATCGTCGTTTGTTGAACTGGAATCGTCGTTTGTTGAACTGGAATCGTCGTTTGTTGAACTGGAATCGTCGTTTGTTGAACTGGAATCGTCGTTTGCTGAACTGGAATCGTCGTTTGCCGAACTGGAATCGTCGTTTGCCGAACTGGAATCGTCGTTTGTTGAACTGGAATCGTCGTTTGTTGAACTGGAATCGTCGTTTGTTGAACTGGAATCGTCGTTTGTTGAACTGGAATCGTCGTTTGTTGAACTGGAATCGTCGTTTGTTGAACTGGAATCGTCGTTTGTTGAACTGGAATCGTCGTTTGTTGAACTGGAATCGTCGTTTGTTGAACTGGAATCGTCGTTTGTTGAACTGGAATCGTCGTTTGTTGAACTGGAATCGTCGTTTGTTGAACTGGAATCGTCGTTTGTTGAACTGGAATCGTCGTTTGTTGAACTGGAATCGTCGTTTGCTGAACTGGAATCGTCGTTTGATGAACTGGAATCGTCGTTTGCCGAACTGGAATCGTCGTTTGCCGAACTGGAATCGTCGTTTGCCGAACTGGAATCGTCGTTTGCCGAACTGGAATCGTCGTTTGCCGAACTGGAATCGTCGTTTGCCGAACTGGAATCGTCGTTTGCTGAACTGGAATCGTCGTTTGCTGAACTGGAATCGTCGTTTGCTGAACTGGAATCGTCGTTTGCTGAACTGGAATCGTCGTTTGCTGAACTGGAATAGCCTTTCAACCCTTCAGTTTCTTTTCCTGTATTCCCATTACAGAAATCAACAGGCAATCCATTAGAATTTGATGTCTTTTCGACTAGAGTACAGAATTATGCATGAAAATCAACTGTATCTTGTAGACTATCCAAACTTCTGCTAGGACCGATTTTCAGCAACTCTTTCCTCGAGAATTCGTCAGTTTTGGAGGATTCATTTGAGCCATATTTGTATACGCCTGAGGACTTTCCAGAGCCTGATGGCTTTCCAGAGCCTGGTGGCATTCCAGAGCCTGGTGGCATTCCAGAGCCTGGTAGCTTTCCAGAGTCTGGTGGCATTCCAGAGCCTGGTGGCTTTCCAGAGCCTGGTGGCTTTCCAGAGCCTGGTGGCATTCCAGAGCCTGGTGGCTTTCCAGAGCCTGGTGGCATTCCAGAGCCTGGTGGCTTTCCAGAGCCTGGTGGCATTCCAGAGCCTGGTGGCTTTCCAGAGCCTGGTGGCATTCCAGAGCCTGGTGGCATTCCAGAGCCTGGTGGCATTCCAGAGCCTGGTGGCTTTCCAGAGCCTGGTGGCATTCCAGAGCCTGGTGGCTTTCCAGAGCCTGGTGGCTTTCCAGAGCCTGATGGCTTTCCAGAGCCTGGTGGCTTTCCAGAGCCTGGTGGCTTTCCAGAGCCTGATGGCTTTCCAGAGCCTGGTGGCATTCCAGAGCCTGGTGGCATTCCAGAGCCTGGTGGCATTCCAGAGCCTGGTGGCTTTCCAGAGCCTGGTGGCATTCCAGAGCCTGGTGGCTTTCCAGAGCCTGGTGGCTTTCCAGAGCCTGATGGCTTTCCAGAGCCTGGTGGCTTTCCAGAGCCTGGTGGCTTTCCAGAGCCTGATGGCTTTCCAGAGCCTGGTGGCATTCCAGAGCCTGGTGGCTTTCCAGAGCCTGATGGCTTTCCAGAGCCTGGTGGCTTTCCAGAGTCTGGTGGCTTTCCAGAGCCTGGTGGCTTTCCAGAGCCTGGTGGCTTTCCAGAGTCTGATGGCTTTCCAGAGTCTGATGGCTTTCCAGAGTCTGATGGCTTTCCAAAGTCTGATGGCTTTCCAGAGTCTGATGGCTTTCCAGAGTCTGATGGCTTTCCAGAGTCTGATGGCTTTCCAGAGTCTGATGGCTTTCCAGAGTCTGATGGCTTTCCAGAGTCTGATGGCTTTCCAGAGTCTGATGGCTTTCCAGAGTCTGATGGCTTTCCAGAGTCTGATGGCTTTCCAGAGTCTGATGGCTTTCCAGAGTCTGATGGCTTTCCAGAGTCTGATGGCTTTCCAGAGTCTGATGGCTTTCCAGAGCCTGAGAACCTTCCAGAGCCTGAGAACTTTCCAGAGCCTGAGAACCTTCCAGAGCTTGAGAACTTTCTAGAGCTTGAGAACTTTCCAGATCTTGAAGACTTTCCAGAGCTTGAAGACTTTCCAGAGCTTGAGGACTTTCCAGAGCCTGAGGACTTTTCAGAGCTTGAGGACTGTCCAGAGCCAAAAGACTCCGTAGAGCCAAAGGACGGTCTGTAGCTCAAGGACTCCTTAGAATCGAAGTCTCCTTCAGACTCAGATTCATCACCCTCCGACGACTCTCCCGAGCTAGAGTAAAATAACCTTAAGGATTTCCTGAAGTCACATTCATTAAAAGCACAGGAGGGTTCCGGGTCAGACTGATACGAGTCTTCGAAACAAGATAGCCCGGATGACTTTTTAGAGTTACCATATGGCCCTCGAACCAAAGGCCTCCTTCGTTCCAAAGGCGTGGACACCCTTTGTTCCAAGGGCATGTACAATGGCGTGGACACCCTTTGTTCTAAGGGCATGTACAAGGGCGTGGACAAGAGCGTGGACACCCTTTGTTCCAAGGCCGTTTCGATGGGTTGTTCATGCAGGAAGTGTGTTCTTTCATGGAGGAAAGGTGCCCATTCATCGAAGGGCTTCTCGAGTACCTTTTCTTCAGGCGTTTCAACAGAGGTTTCGAAGGGTTGGTCAGTCAGTGTTGAGGTATCCAACCTCCTGAACATGAGCAGGTATGGGGTTTGTGTGGAGTCCCTGTCCAAGGGGTTGAGGGGTTAGTGAAGTTGCTATGAAAATTAAAATAAGTAAAAATAAGAAAGGAAGTAAACTCAGAATTGAAACTTAAAGAGATTAAGCTAAGAATTAAAAATCAAAAAGGGGCTAAACTGAGAATTAGAAATAAAAAAGGGTTAAACTGAGAATTAAAAATCCAAAAGGGGTTGAACTGAGAATTAAAAATAAAAAAGGAGTTGAACTGAGAATTAAAAATAAAAAAGGAGTTGAACTGAGAATTAAAAATATAAAAGGGGTTAAACTGAGAATTAAAAATATAAAAGGGGTTAAACTGAGAATTAAAAATATAAAAGGGGTTAAACGGAGAATTAAAAATAAAAAAGGGTTAAACTGAGAATTGATCTCCAAAAGGGGTTAAACTGAGAATTAAAAATAAAAAAGGGGTTAAACTGATAATTAAAAATAGAAAAAGGGTTAAACTGAGAATTAAAAATCAAAAAGGGATGAAACTGATAATTAAAAATAGAAAAAGGGTTAAACTGAGAATTAAAAATAAAAAAGGGGTTAAACTGAGAATCAAAAACCAAAAAGGGGTTAAACTGATAATTAAAAATAGAAAAAGGGTTAAACTGAGAATTAAAAACCAAAAAGGGGTTAAACTGATAACTAAAAATGAAAAAAGGGTTAAACTGAGAATTAAAAATAAAAAAAGGGTTAACTGAGAATTAAAAATCCAAGAGGGGTTAAACTGATAATTAAAAATAGAAAAAGGGTTAAACTGAGAATTAAAAATCAAAATGGGGTTAAACTGATAATTAAAAATGAAAAAAGGGTTAAAGTGAGAATTAAAAATAAAAAAAGGGTTAACTGAGAATTAAAAATCCAAGAGGGGTTAAACTGATAATTAAAAATAGAAAAAGGGGTTAAACTGATAATTAAAAATAGAAAAAGGGTTAAACTGAGAATTAAAAATTAAAAATGAATTAAACTGAGAATTAAAAATTAAAAATGAATTAAACAGATCATTAAAAACTAGAATGAAATTTAATAAACAGAGAAATTAAATTAAGAATAAAAGGAGTTGAGTGGCGATTAAAAAACAAAATATTGTATTTTATTTTAGTTGAAGTCTCCCTCACCGAAAAAAGGCGCTCCAATGAGAGGAAGGATCAAATCAACCCTCACCAGACCTAACCGTTAAATAGCATTTTATGCACGAAACTAATAGAAAATCTGTTACAGTGTGAAGAGTTTCAACCACCCTCACCTAACCTACCCCATCCTAACCTTAAAGAAAAAGTTAAGGTACATAGTAAGCTCGAAACTTATCGATAATCCGTTACAGTTAAGAAGTTTCACCACACTTCACCTAATCTTAATGATAAATGTCAAGTAGTTCTACCACACGTCACCTAATCTTAATGATAAATGACAAACAGTTACACCACACCTCACCTAATTTCAAGAGGGTCATCCGCGGCCCTTTCGGCCCGATGGGCCAATTTTTTTGGTTGAAAGGGATCCTTAGGTGATGGGTTATTGTGCCCTAACCTTTTATGGGGCTACGGGCATTATATTCCCCCCGCTCCCAAAGGGGGCTGAAAGGGGACCAAACATCATCAATTTTTGACCCCAAATAATAAGAAACCAAATCAGAAAATGAGAATTCTAGAACAATCAGTTTTTTTGCAATGTTACGAGAATTTCAAAACCGTATTTGTATTTATTCTAACATAAAAACTCAATGTCTTCTATTCTTTAGAAATATCCATATAAACGAACCAAAAAAACAGTTTTTTCAAATTTTCCAAAAAACTACGGCCTAAATCGAAAAAAATTCACGAGTAAAACATGTTTTATTTTCAAACATACAAATAACGGCCAAATTTCAGGCAAATCGGATAAAAATTACAAAAACCCGGATGACCCCCTTTATGAAAAACAATAAGTAGCACAGCAAGCGCATAACAAGAAACTCCGTTACAGAGTTTCACCAGCCCCCCCCACCTCCTGAAAAGCATGACATCTTCTGCCACGCAGATGCTGGCGTCGTTGAAGAGGCACCAGCTGGGGCGCCCACAGGTGGTGGGGCACAGCAGGGCGCAGGTGTAGTGCCCAGAGTGCATGGAGGCGCTCGTGTGGTACACGACCCCCACCAGCTGGTAGTGTGGGGGTGGTCCTTGGTTGCGTAGGTCTGGTGACAACCATTCTGAGGAGGAGGAGGAGTGGTTATATCTAGTTCCCACAACACTCCCCAGTCCCCCACACACTCAACTGTTCCCCACACACACCCAGTCCCTCACACACACACCCCAGTCCCTCACACAATCCCGAGTCCCTCACACACACACCCCAGTCCCTCACACACACACCCCAGTCCCTCACACACACACCCCAGTCCCTCACACAATCCCGAGTCCCTCACACACACACCCCAGTCCCTCACACACACACCCCAGTCCCTCACACACACACCCCAGTCCCTCACACACACACCCCAGTCCCTCACACACACACCCCAGTCCCTCACACACACACCCCAGTCCCTCACACACACACCCCAGTCCCTCACACACACACCCCAGTCCCTCACACACACACACCCCAGTCCCTCACACACACACACCCCAGTCCCTCACACACACACACCCCAGTCCCTCACACACACACACCCCAGTCCCTCACACACACACACCCCAGTCCCTCACACACACACACACCCCAGTCCCTCACACACACACACACCCCAGTCCCTCACACACACACACACCCCAGTCCCTCACACACACACACACCCCAGTCCCTCACACACACACACACCCCAGTCCCTCACACACACACACACCCCAGTCCCTCACACACACACACACCCCAGTCCCTCACACACACACACACCCCAGTCCCTCACACACACACACACCCCAGTCCCTCACACACACACACACCCCAGTCCCTCACACACACACACACCCCAGTCCCTCACACACACACACACCCCAGTCCCTCACACACACACACACCCCAGTCCCTCACACACACACACACCCCAGTCCCTCACACACACACACACCCCAGTCCCTCACACACACACACACCCCAGTCCCTCACACACACACACACCCCAGTCCCTCACACACACACACACCCCAGTCCCTCACACACACACACACCCCAGTCCCTCACACACACACCCCAGTCCCTCACACACACACCCCAGTCCCTCACACACACACCCCAGTCCCTCACACACACACCCCAGTCCCTCACACACACACCCCAGTCCCTCACACACACACCCCAGTCCCTCACACACACACACACCCCAGTCCCTCACACACACACACACCCCAGTCCCTCACACACACACACACCCCAGTCCCTCACACACACACACACCCCAGTCCCTCACACACACACACACCCCAGTCCCTCACACACACACACACCCCAGTCCCTCACACACACACACACCCCAGTCCCTCACACACACACACACCCCAGTCCCTCACACACACACCCCAGTCCCTCACACACACAACCCCAGTCCCTCACACACACACCCCAGTCCCTCACACACACACCCCAGTCCCTCACACACACACCCCAGTCCCTCACACACACACCCCAGTCCCTCACACACACACCCCAGTCCCTCACACACACACCCCAGTCCCTCACACACACACCCCAGTCCCTCACACACACACCCCAGTCCCTCACACACACACCCCAGTCCCTCACACACACACCCCAGTCCCTCACACACACACCCCAGTCCCTCACACACACACCCCAGTCCCTCACACACACACCCCAGTCCCTCACACACACACCCCAGTCCCTCACACACACACCCCAGTCCCTCACACACACACCCCAGTCCCTCACACACACCCCAGTCCCTCACACACACCCCAGTCCCTCACACACACCCCAGTCCCTCACACACACCCCAGTCCCTCACACACACCCCAGTCCCTCACACACACCCCAGTCCCTCACACACACCCCAGTCCCTCACACACACCCCAGTCCCTCACACACACCCCAGTCCCTCACACACACCCCAGTCCCTCACACACACCCCAGTCCCTCACACACACCCCAGTCCCTCACACACACCCCAGTCCCTCACACACACCCCAGTCCCTCACACACACCCCAGTCCCTCACACACACCCCAGTCCCTCACACACACCCCAGTCCCTCACACACACCCCAGTCCCTCACACACACCCCAGTCCCTCACACACACCCCAGTCCCTCACACACACCCCAGTCCCTCACACACACCCCAGTCCCTCACACACACCCCAGTCCCTCACACACACCCCAGTCCCTCACACACACCCCAGTCCCTCACACACACCCCAGTCCCTCACACACACCCCAGTCCCTCACACACACACCCCAGTCCCTCACACACACACCCCAGTCCCCTCACACACACACCCCAGTCCCTCACACACACGCCCCAGTCCCTCACACACACGCCCCAGTCCCTCACACACCACACCCCAGTCCCTCACACACACACCCCAGTCCCTCACACACACACCCCAGTCCCTCACACACACACCCCAGTCCCTCACACACACACCCCAGTCCCTCACACACACACCCCAGTCCCTCACACACACACCCCAGTCCCTCACACACACACCCCAGTCCCTCACACACACACCCCAGTCCCTCACACACACACCCCAGTCCCTCACACACACACCCCAGTCCCTCACACACACCCCCAGTCCCTCACACACCCCAGTCCCTCACACACCCCAGTCCCTCACCACACCCCAGTCCCTCACACACCCCAGTCCCTCACACACCCCAGTCCTCACACACCCCAGTCCCTCACACACCCCAGTCCCTCACACTCCCCAGTCCCTCACACACCCCAGTCCCCTCACACTCCCCAGTCCCTCACACTCCCCAGTCCCTCACACACCCCAGTCCCTCACACACCCCAGTCCCTCACACACCCCAGTCCCTCACACACCCCAGTCCCTCACACACCCCAGTCCCTCACACACACACCCCAGTCCCTCACACACCCCAGTCCCTCACACTCCCCAGTCCCTCACACTCCCCAGTCCCTCACACTCCCCAGTCCCTCACACACCCCAGTCCCTCACACACCCCAGTCCCTCACACACCCCAGTCCCTCACACACCCCAGTCCCTCACACACACACACCCCAGTCCCTCACACACACACCCCAGTCCCTCACACACACACCCCAGTCCCTCACACACACACCCCAGTCCCTCACACACACCCCAGTCCCTCACACACACCCCAGTCCCTCACACTCCCCAGTCCCTCACACACACTCCCCAGTCCCTCACACACACACCCCAGTCCCTCACACACACACCCCAGTCCCTCACACACACACCCCAGTCCCTCACACACACACCCCAGTCCCTCACACACACACCCCAGTCCCTCACACACACACCCCAGTCCCTCACACACACACCCCAGTCCCTCACACTCCCCAGTCCCTCACACTCCCCAGTCCCCTCACACACCCCAGTCCCTCACACACCCCAGTCCCTCACACTCCCCAGTCCCTCACACTCCCCAGTCCCTCACACCACCCCAGTCCCTCACACTCCCCAGTCCCTCACACTCCCCAGTCCCTCACACTCCCCAGTCCCTCACACACCCCAGTCCCTCACACACCCCAGTCCCTCACACTCCCCAGTCCCTCACACTCCCCAGTCCCTCACACTCCCCAGTCCCTCACACACCCCAGTCCCTCACACACCCCAGTCCCTCACACTCCCCAGTCCCTCACACTCCCCAGTCCCTCACACTCCCCAGTCCCTCACACACCCCAGTCCCTCACACTCCCCAGTCCCTCACACTCCCCAGTCCCTCACACACCCCAGTCCCTCACACACCCCAGTCCCTCACACTCCCCAGTCCCTCACACTCCCCAGTCCCTCACACTCCCCAGTCCCTCACACTCCCCAGTCCCTCACACTCCCCCAGTCCCTCACACTCCCCAGTCCCTCACACTCCCCAGTCCCTCACACTCCCCAGTCCCTCACACACCCAGTCCCTCACACTCCCCAGTCCCTCACACTCCCCAGTCCCTCACACTCCCCAGTCCCTCACACACCCCAGTCCCTCACACACCCCAGTCCCTCACACTCCCCAGTCCTCACACTCCCCAGTCCCTCACACTCCCCAGTCCCTCACACTCCCCAGTCCCTCACACAC